>CAKKNE010000004.1:0-5314222 GCA_918797485.1 Pelagomonas calceolata
CCTAACCCTAACCCTAACCCTAACCCTAACCCTAACCCTAACCCTAACCCTAACCCTAACCCTACCCCTAACCCTAACCCTAACCCTAACCCTAACCCTAACCCTAACCCTAACCCTAACCCTAACCCTAACCCTAACCCTAACCCTAACCCTAACCCTAACCCTAACCCTAACCCTAACCCTAACCCTAACCCTAACCCTAACCCTAACCCTAACCCTAACCCTAACCCTAACCCTAACCCTAACCCTAACCCTAACCCTAACCCTAACCCTAACCCAACCCTAACCCAACCCTAACCCGCGCTCCTGCCACCAAAGACTACCCATAACCTCAATCCTGACACAGAACACTAACACCCAGCCCCAGGGCCTTCGGCCCTGGGGGCCAGGGCCCTTCGGGCCCTGCGCGGGGAGCTGGCCTGAACCCTAACCCTATGTCCCTCACCAGCCACCAAAGACTACCCATAACCTCAATCCTGACACCGAACACTAACACCCAGCCCCAGGGCCTTCGGCCCTGGGGCCAGGGCCCTTCGGGCCCTGCCCGGGGAGTGGGCCTGAACCCTACACGAGAGCAACTCGGCGCGAGCTTGTTCTCCCGGCGACTTTTTTGTCACAGGGGTGCGGTCATTTGCACCCTATTCTCCCTTTAATTACGGCCCTCGGCGCAGAGGTAGAGGATTTGATTGCTAGTGTCTTACAAGCCGCTAGCAAGCCCTGCTCGCAAAAAAGACGCGTATGCGTGCGACTGCCGTTTGCGTCGCAGTGTAACCTCGGCTATACTTGCAAGGAATACTAATGCCACGCGTGCCGCGACACCTCGCTCTGCCAGCAGGACTGCTGGCAGTACTGGTGGCAGCTGCCCTGGCTGCTGGCACCACTGGAGCCACAGCCGTGGCAGCGAAGAGGTCGGAAGGGGATCGGAGGCGGCTCGAGGTGGAGCGCGTGGTCGAGTCGGACGCGAAGCGGCAGCGCGAGGTCGGGCGGATGGACCGAACGGTCAACGGCACGGCCCTCGAGGCGGCGTGCTGGGGCGTCGACGCGCAGGGACGCAAATCGTGCCTGAGTTACGACGAGGCGCTCGCTGCGGACGCGGCGTTCCCGCCCTCGGAGGTGGGGTCTTTCGCGTTTGTAGTCGCCTGGTGCGGGGACGGCTTCGACTGGGTGGCGGACCTGATGGCGCGGAGCCCGGGCGCCCAGCAGGTCTGGAAGCGTCTGATCGTATATCAAAAGTGCGCCATCTACCACAATGCGAGCGACGGGGGCTTCATCGTCGCGTATAGGCACGACGGCTACGCGGCGACGAAGCCCCAGAGGCTGGACTGCGACGTGACCGGTCCCAACACGACGCTCGCGCCGACCGACGTGCGCCGCGCCATCCTGAACCACTCGCGCGCGGCGGCGAACTCGAGCGTGAACAGAGCGCTCCGGGCGCTTGATATACGCGTCGTCCCGTTAATAGAGCCGGGCCGCGGCTATCCGACGGGGCTGCACCAGATGCGCCCGCCCTATAGTACGGACGAGGTCGGGGCGTACTTGCACCACATCTCGCGGTCCTACGACGACCTCGCGGACGGCACGTTCTTCGTGCACGGCCACGTCCACGGCGGCTACGACGCAGCTGTGAGGACGATGGATTGGACTGCGTCGAGCGGCGTCGCGCCGCAGACGTACTTCGGCACGACGCGGGCTACCGACACGCGCGTCCGGTGGCGACGCGGCATGCCGGTGGCGCTCGGCGTGCCGGTCAACGACGCGATGCGCAAGCCGCGCGGCGGCAACTACCGGAACGGAGAGTTCTACGCGTCGCGGCTGTCCATACGGCGCCGGCCGCGGTCGTGGTTCGCCCAGGCCTTCGGCATCGTGGACCGGGACGCGCGCTGCGCCGACGTCTACAACGGGATCCCGCGGCCAAGCCTGCCCGCGCCGTTCGAGCAGTTCAACAACCGCTCGTTTACGTGTCCCTGGCCCCGAAAATACGGAGGCAGCGGCGCCGTCGAGGGCTACTGGAATGTCTTTTTCTGTGAGCCGTGCCTCACACCCCACCGGGATCCGGACGTCAGGATCCCGTGGTCCGAGGCGGCCGGGCTGGAGGAGGGCCGTGTCGCCGCCGGCGAGGCGATCCGCACGGTCGCCGCTCCGGAGGTGGTGCGCCAGGCGGTGGCCTCCCTCATGCAGTTGCTTCACAGGGCGCAGCGTGACTTCGGCTCGGCCCAGGGCCCGGACGAGGCGGTAGCGGCGCGGCTCCGGGAGGACCTCGAAATCGCGCGCGGCAAGCTGGCCGCCCTGGACCCGAACGCGACGCTGCAAGACCTAAAGAGCTTCAAAGATGCCAAGGCGCTGCTGCGCAAAACGATACCCACGCGTCCCGCGACGGCGCCGCCTAGCAGCCTTCCAAAAGGCATATAGCTCAGCGAGTGGCATGGGTTTGTTTTAGATTAAGAGACTTGTGTTATTGCAGTCTTAGTACACCTCGAACTTACCAAAAGCCACTAGTGGCCCCAAGGAACGTCTTCGATCTTTCCCCACGTCACCGTCGTCTTCTCTTCCACCTTTGGCGGCGCTGGGGACGACGACGGCGGCGGCGGCGGCACGGCCGCTCCACCGAGAGCCCGCATGCTCCCGATGCGCGCGCCGCGCGTCCCGTTCTCGCCGTCGAGCTGCACCCGCCACCAGCCGTTGTCGCCCGGGAGCTCCGTAATCGTCCCGCGTTTGCCAAACGCCCAGACTCGACTGCCGAGGCGCAGGCCGCCGGTGTTTTTGACGGGCGCCTTTCGCCGCGGCGGCGCGCGCGCCCGCTTTCGCACCGGAGCGCGCTTGTACGGGTTCGGCTTGTTGACGTAGGTCTCGCCGGCGGCGTGGGCCTTGAGCTTGTCGATAAAGTCCTCCTTGCGGTCCTGCGGGCCGCGGCCCACGCCGCGCCGCGCCATGAGCTTTCGCAGCTGCGTCCCCGTCATGGCCTCGAGCGCGGCGTCGGACGGCAGGCCTCCCCGCGGTCCTGTTTTTTCTGGTGCTGGTGGCGGTAGTGCCTTGGGTCGTGCCTTCTTTTCTTTTTCGCCGTCGGACCTTTCAGCTTCGCTGGACTCGCACGAAGAATAAAAGTCCTCCGGCCGCTCAAAAGCCGCCTTCTCGCGAAAGAACAGAATCAGAGAATGCCGCGGCTTGTCCACGGCTCGCACAGCATGCAAGAGGCTCGAATCATGCAAGGTGACGTCGCCCTCTTTTCGGCGGATGCGCACGAGCTGGCCTCCCGCCACCGCGTAGAGCTCGCCGTCGTCGCAGAGTGCGACGTTCGCCGTGACGTGCGCCGCGTCGCAGTGAAAGGGAATGTCCGTTCGTTGCGTGCCCGGCGCGTAGGCGCGCAGGAAGCACTCGACGTCGTACTTGTAGTGCCGCCCGATGGTCCGCCAGAGCTTGTCCCGCGCCGCCGCGCCGATGATGGACTCGAGCTCCGCGACGTCCAAATTGACCTGGCGGTCCGGCAGGCCGTCGACCGTGTCCCGCTTTGACGAGGCCCGCGCCTCCGCGACGGCGCGCAGCGCCGCACATTGCGAAGCCGTCAGCACCTTTGACCTTTTCGCGATCGCCGCGTGCGCGGGCAGTCTTAACCCCCGCATCGCCTGCTTGTGCGTCTCTTCGTCGAGGCGCAGCGCGCGCAGTAAGGCCCGTGGATTCGTCAGCTCCCAGTCGTCGTTCAGCGCGAGCAGGTCACTGGGCGTCATGAGCTCGGACTCCTTTTCTTCCTCGGGCGTGGGGTCGCCGTCGCAGTCCGCCTGGACGCGATCGCAGACGTCGATCACCCGATCATACAGGTCCGCGCAGGTCGGGTGCGCCTCGATGCGCTCGCAGTAGCGTGCGACTTTCAGGGCTATAAAGCCGCAGAACCCGGCGGTGCCGTGCGTCTCGGCTTCTTCGTAACTTTGTAGGAGGGCCTCGTCAATGCCACCATTGGCAACGTACTCTTGTGGTAAAGGGGCCTTCGCACAAGCGACGTCGCCCGGGATATTCAAAGCGCGGCACGCCGCGAGGCGGCAGCAGTACGCGGCCTCGCCGTCGGCGAGCGTCGTGCAAAACGGGAATTGCGGGCCGGGCGCCTCGGCATAGAACGTGATTCGCCCGGCATCGTCGCCGATTTTGAGTAGGCTCGCGACCCGGTCTTCGTCCACACAACAAACGTCGCGCGGGTGCACCCGGTCGCGGCAGACGCCGTGCCGCAGCGCGAGGTCGCACCAGCTCATGTCGCCAAAGTCCCGCCGCACCGGCTGGCGCTTCGCCGCGCCGCCCCGTTGGATGAAGATGCCGATGCGGTTTCCTTTCTCGACCGGACGCACGACCACGCAGGCGTCGTCGCCCGCGGCGGGTTTGAGCGCGCCGACGAGCGGCTCCGGCTCGAGCGCCCAGCCCTCGTCCTCCCCGAGGTAGAGCGCGTGCCGCCGCACGTACGCCAGAAACAACAAAGGCGACGGCGTCCAGTCGCGCCTCTTGTGCGCCCAACTTCGTATCCGTTTCCGCAGGGCGTCGATCGGGCCCCGGCCGCCGCGGCCGAAGCGGAAGACGTTGAGGTCCTTCTTCTTCAACTCCCAGCTGGTGAGCGCGGGGTCGTCGTCGACGAGGTCCTCGTACTGAACGGCCTCTTTCCAAACGCCCTTGGCCTCGACATGCCTATGTTAGTGATTCAATCTCAATGATGATGATGGTGGACACCGTGTCACTACCGGAACCAGAGGTCGGCGAGCTCGAACTGCCAGCTCAAGTCGTCGCCGTCCTTTTCGAGGACTTGACACGCGATGCGCAGCGTGCCGATGCGGGCCCAGGGCTCGAGCTCGGCCGTCGCCACCATTTCGTCGGCGCCTCCGTCCGCCTCCTCCTCGAACGCCAGTGGGATGCTTGTGTCCTTCTTCTTCTTGTCGTCGCCCGCCGGTTTTTTCTCGGGTTTACGTTTCCGAGCGCCGCGCGGCGACGACGAGGCCTTCCTCGGCGGCTTGGCGGAGTGCGACTCCTTGGTTGTCTTCTTCCTCCTCCTCCTTTTCTTCTTCTTCGGCGCCCTGACAAGGCCCGGCGCGAGCAAAAAGGCGCCGGCCTTCTCCATGCGCGCGCGCGTCTTTTGCCGGCGCTGCTGCGCCGCCGGCGACAGGTCGTCGAGTGGGTTAGGCATGTTTCTTGCGCTTCGGCTTGCGCTTCGGCGCGAAGTCGTCGAGGGCCGAGGATGCGCCGCAGCCGCCGAGGGGCACGCGAAAGTAGGCGAGCAGGGCGACGCCGGCAATGACAATCAAGACAAATAATGCGTTGACTGCTGTGTCTGCGTGCATGTATGAGCTGCTGCAAGCGGTCGAAGTCCGCGCGCGCGCCGGTCCGCGAGAGCCAGCGAAACCCGTTTTGTCATATTTGAATTCGAAACTTGGCGACGCGCCTTCACGTCTCTCTCGGGCCTGAGAGGAGTCGTATGATCGCAGGAGCGGCTCCAAGGGCCTGGTGCTGCCAAGATTGTTCGTTTTGTTTGGAAAGAGAGCAACAATCCTGGCTGATAGCCAGGATACCGCATCGCTGCCCAACAGCAGCCCGTACGCCGCTTTCGCAATGACAGACATGTGCGAGCTCCAGCTCGAACGCGGCGCCCTCGTATTGCGCGGATTCGACGACTCTCCCATGTCCTCCGCGATGTCCTCCGCGCGTTTCTACAAGCTCGATCGTTCCGCGCTGGCGGAGCGCTTGCCCTCGTCCTTCGCGGAGCTCGACTCCCTGCTCGGCGTGAAAACAGCCGCCGAGCACTTCACGGCGGCCTTCCGCCTGCCGTGCCTCGCCGGGGCCGACGACAGGCGGCTCTTCGCCAAGGTGTGCGAGTGGGCGCTCGAGGCGCTGCAAGATCCGGCGCTGCAGGAGCTTCCGCCGCTCGCACCTGGCGAGTCGCGCACGTTTACTGCCCGACAGTGCTGCGGCATCCTCGCCAACGCGATGCTCGGCAACGTCGCAGACCTCATGGCGGAGCACAAGCACAACCTCGGCGGCCTGTCCTTTATGCGCCACCTGCGCTTCGCGGAGGGGGTGTACGTGCACAAGACGGCAGCGCTGCTCGTGTACTTCGAGGCGAGGATGCAGGCCGATGGCACCGAAGACGATGGCCGCGAGGTCGTGTTCGAGCACTTGCGGTGCCCCTTGGAAAGCGAGTTTGAAGAGCTGGTGCGGCGGCGCGGCGACGTGCGACTGGCTGCCGATGCGAGCACTTGCACGCTGCACGCGGACGTGATGGAGGCGCCGCCTGCCGACGCCTTCGTCAACTTCGCCAACAGCAACTTTGGCTACGGCTGCTTCATACCGAGCTGCACGCAGGAGGAGATTCTGCAGATGTGCTGCCCAGAGTTCAATGTCGGCATGTTGCTGATCGGAGCGATGGGCGACGGCGAGGCGGTCAACGTGCGTGGTTGCCGGCGGTACTCGCGGTACACGGGCTATCTCGACTCGTACGAGTGCGCGGGCGCGTGGCAGTCGCACACCATCTGCACCATCCTCACCCTCGACGCATGCACGCACGCCCACTTCTCCCGGCGCCACCTGCTCCGTGACGTGCGCAAGGCCTACACCTCCTTCGCCATGCTCGCCGAGGCCAAGCGCGCGGACGGCGACGCGACGTCGACCGCCGTCGTATCCACTGGGCGATGGGGTTGCGGCGTCTTCGGGGGCGTCCCAGCGCACAAGTTTTTACAGCAGCTGATTGCGGCGAGTCTGGCGGGGGTGCGTCTCGCATTCTCAACATTCGGCCAGCCCGACGGCTGCGACGAGCTTCTCGAGAAAATCGGCCGTACGCAGTTGAGCGTTGGGCAAGCGTGGGAGCTGCTCGGTGCCTGCGACTCGAATAGTGCGTTTCAGGGGCGGATGCGGGCTCTCGGTGGAGCGGCTGTGCCGCCGCCGCCGCCGTCGTCGTCCCCAGCGCCGCCAAAGGTGGAAGAGAAGACGACCGTGACGTGGGGAAAGATCGAAGATGTTCCTTGGGGCTAGTGGAGTTCGGTAAGTTCGAGGTGTAAGATGTGCGAACAACCGAATTCAATTAATAGATATAGACGCGCTCCTTGCCGCAGTAGCGCGCGTGGCGCCGCTGGCCCGACGACGCGAGCGACCGAGCCGTCTCGGCGCGGAGCGTCTCCCGTTTCGCTCGTTCCTCGCGGCGTACAGCTGCCGCGGTCGCGGCGGCCAGAAAGCGGCGGCGCGACGGCGTCCGCCCCGCGATGCGATGGGCCTCGGCCGTCAACTCGGACAGGCGCCGTTTCAGCGTGTCGACCTCGCGCACGACCGACGCCGGGGAGTTTTGTTTCACCGCGGGGCGAGTGTAGTAGCCGAAACCGTTGTTCCCCGACGTCATCATAAATGCGGCGCGACCCTGGAGCGCGCCGGACGGGCGGAAGGGCTTGCCCCGGTAGACGTGGCGGTAGTCTCGCACTTTGCGCTCCTTGAGAGGTTTCTCGCCGCCCCACTCTTGCTGCAGCAGCTGGGACTTTCGGTGCGGGGAACTCGGCTGAGCGTCGGGCGGCGCGCTCTTCGTGACGCCCGAGTTGGGCCGCGTCGGGATCTCGCTCTGGTCTATTATCGGCTCTCCGGCGGCACGGATGGCATACGACCGATTCCGCGTGTTCGGCTCCTCCCACCGCAAGAGGAACTCTTCGATCGGCGCCGAGCTGTGCTTGCAACTCCACCCCGAGCCGGTGGTCTGGTGCGTCTGGTACGTCTGGTACGACCCGCCGGCGAGCGAATTGCTTTCGAGCAACGGGTCGAGGCGCGGCTCGAAGCGTTCATTCGGTGACACCGCGGCGTAGCTGGCTTGCGAGTCGAAGCTGCTCAAGTCGTCCATTTTGGCAGCCTGCCTGCACTACACTGAGCCGGTATCAGTCAACCGGGCAGCGTGCCTACGCTCGAGCACGATGCGAAATGACTTGCGAAAGAGCTGGTATCGTCCTCGCGGCCGCACACGCTCGCACTGTAATGGGAGAGCCAGGCCGCTAAAATGAGAGCCCCTGAGCCATAACGCCCGGGATCGCCGGGAAACGTGGCAGGCCTAGCGAGACGTCCTTCTCGAGCCCACACAGCGCAAAATGGGGCCAGAGAAACCCGAAAGTTCAAACCCCCCATGCAACTTTGCCCCAACCCTCGCTCCCGGAGCCGCGCCATCCCGCGGGACCCCACGGGCCCGCCGGCAGCAGAAAATGACCGCCACATAGTGGACCCCACCGACCCCTGAGCGGGGGCAGCAAAAAAGTCGCAGCGCTGCCGCCCGGCACAAGCCACAGAGGGCTTGGGTTGCTGCTTGCTCCGCGCCCCCTGGGACCGCGCCGGGCGACCGAGCCGTCCCTTCGCCAACGCCCACACCGCGACCGCGGCCCAGGGCCTCCGGGAAGATGTTCCCGGGCGCCAAGGCGATGCCGCGCCTGGACGGCCCGCCGCCGCCGCTCCTGGACGTGCACGCGCTGCGGCACATCGTTCCGAGTTCCGCGGGCAGCCCGCGGAGCCGGGCCGCGAGTCCGTCGCAGAACACGCGGCACCAGAAGCGCGCGGCCGAGCAAATCGCGGACTGGCTGCGGGACTCGGAGCGGCTCAAGGAACTGCAGCGGCGCGCCGAGGACGCCATGCGGCAGGCTGACGCCGTCGAGAGGGCGCGCCGGATCGCTGAGGACGCCCGGCGGCCCGACCTGGACGGGGGCCGGACACCCGAGGCGCCGGCGCCGCCGTCGCCGCCGCGCTCGCTAAAAGCGGTACCGCCGCCGCAGCGGCGGGCCGTGCGCGACGCGGCGTTCGTGCGCGAGCTCGGATTGCTGGACGTTGCGGCGCTGCGGCGGCTCGAGGCGGGCTACAGCGAGAGCGTCGCCCAGTCCAAGGCCCTGGACGCGTTCCTGGTCGAGGCCCTCGGCGACGCACCGGCGGTCTCGCGCGCCGACGCAGCGCGCGCGGCGGCCCGCGCGGCGCGGAAGCGGCTGCTCGACGTCAACGCGGCGCCCGACGACGTGCGGCGCGCGCTGGACGCGTGCGGCGTCAGCGACGACGGCACCTCTTCAAGGAGGGCCCCGGCCCCGGGCCCCGCGCCGGCGCCCGCACCGGGCCCCGCCCCATCGGCGGCGCCCGCGCGGAAGCGGCCGCAGAGCCGCCCGGGACGCTACGTCGCGGCGCGCAAGCTCCGCCGGTTTTTGTGCGATCGTGTCCGCATCGACGGATCCGCGCGAGCGCTCGGCGGGCCCGAGGGCGCCCCGCTCGACGCGCGGCTCGACAACTTGTTTACCCAGTCCCTGCTGGATCGCGGCCCCCCCACCGCGCCGCCGACCAAGGCGGCCTGGGCCGTCGCCGCGGCGTCGTCCAAGGCGGCCCTGCGGCGGCGCCAGCGGCGGCGCCAGCGTGCACTAACACGAGGCGCGCCGCTCGAGCCGCTCGAGCCGCCGCACGTCCGGTTGCGGCGCGAGCTCGGCGCCGCGCTCGCGTCGCAAGAGCGCTCCAAGCAAGCCGTCAAGGACGAGACGGTCTGGGTCGCGTCCAACGTCAACCGCCAGGACGACGCGCTCGCGCCGGCGACGCAGGCGCTCTGTTGGTATCCAGTGTCCTCTTATCTGCCTTCTTGATTCGTATCGTGGCGCTGGTCCGTCGTACGGATTGAGTGCAGCGCTGCCCCACCACACGCCATCGAAGCGTCGACTTCTGCCCCATACGCCATCGCCCACACGAGATAGAGCACAGACAGCTCCGGGTAACTGAAAAATGACCACAAACACACACAGGTCGCAAGTGGGCCGCCGAGAAGCTGCGTGCCGTCGCCAAAAAGCTCGAGATGGGGCGGATGCAACGCTTCAAGGCCCGCTGGGCGCGCGCCGCGCGGCTCTGCGCGCACGCCGACCGGGCGCGCCGCTACGCCGACCTGCTGGCCGCCGAGCGCTGCCTCAAGGCGGCGGGGTCCGTCGCGGAGACGTTGTGCCGGTCGGCGCTGCAGCGGTGGAAGATCCTTTCGAAGACCCTGCACGACGCCGAGTGGCGGACCGCGGCCATTGCGATCCAGACCGCCGCGCGCGGCCAAGTCGGGCGCACCGAGGGCGCCTGGCGCCGGCTCGAGCTCAAGGCCATATCGATTCAGCGCCTCGACCGCGGCAGAAGAGCCCGCCTCGAAGCCAAGCGGCGCGCTGAAGAACGGCGGCGGGACGCGGCGTCCGCCGTGCTCGGGCGCGCGTGCCAGAACCGCCAGGCGTGCGCGCCGGCGCGCGACGAGGCGCGGTCGAGGCGAGCGGCGCGGCTCCTCGCGGCGCAATCCAATGGCGCCTTGTTTATGCAGAGGCTGCTGCGAAAGCGCAAGGCGCGGAAAGTGGTCGCGGAAAAGCGCGAGCTGCGCGAGCAAGCGCTCCGCGAGGACGCCGCCGCGACGGCGCTGCAGTCAAGGCATCGGGCCATCGAGGCGACGCGGGCCGTGGAGAAGCGGCGCGCGGCCGCCGCGCGTGTGGCCGCGGCGACGCGGTTGCAGTCCCGACGGCGTTGTACCAAGGCGACGCGGCGCGTGATGTCCATGCGTTTGGTTGCCGCGGCGACGCGGTTGCAGTGTGCCCATCGGTCTCGAATCGCGCGACGCGACGTTGGACAAAGGCGGGCCGCGGCTCTGGCTTTAAAACGAGACGGCGCGGCCAAGACCGCCCAGCGGCTCGTGCGACGACGGCTGGCGCGGCGACGCGTCGCCTTGTTGCGGGAAGCCGTCGCGAAACGCGAGGTCGGCGCCCTGGCGCTGCAGAACGCGATCCGAGCCAAGCGCGCGCGCGCCGAAGTCTCGACGAAGCGAAAAGAGCGCGACGACCGCATCGCCCGCGAGGCCGCCGCCGAGCGCGCGCGGCTCGCCGCCGCCGCAGCGGAGGAGGCGCGGCTCGCCCGCCTGAAGCGCGAGAAGGCCGTACGCGCCGCCTCCGAGGCCGCCGCGGAAGCGGTCAAGGCCTCCGAGACCGCGCGGTCGCAAGTCGACGCGGCCTTGGAGACCATCACAACCGAGCAGCGTCGGGAGGACGCGCGCCTGGCGCAGGCCGCCGCCGAGGCGGCCGCGCGCGCGGAGGCGGAGCGCGTCGCCGCGGCCGAGGCCGAGGCCGCACGCGTCGAGGCCGAGCGGCGGGAGATTGAGCGGCTGCAGGCCGAGCGCATGAAAGCCGCGGAGGAGCGGCGCCTGGAGGAGCGCGCCGCGCAACGGCGCGCCGCTGTCGAGGCCGCGATCAAGGCTCTAGAGACGGCCTGCGCTGGCGAGGACATTGCAGCGCTCGACGCGGCCCTCGAGCAGGCGGCGTCCGCCGGCGTGCACCGCGAGCACGACGCCCTCAAGGCCGCCTTTGAAAAGCGCAAGGCGCTCGCGGCCGAGGCCGCGGCGATCCAAATCGCCAAGACGCTATTCGCCCTGGAGACGGCGTGCGCCGCGAAGGACGTCGCCAAGATCGACGCCGCGCTCAAGGCCGCGCTAGAGGCCGGCGTGCCTGCCGACAGCGAGGCCATCACGAAAGCCCAGTCCGTGCGCGACGAGGTCGTCGAGGGCCAAAAGGCCGCCGAGCGCGCCGAGGAGACCGAGCGCGAGGTCCAGCGCCGGGCCGCCCTGAACGCGGGGCAGCTGTCGGCCGCCGACGCCGAGGAGGCGGCGAAACGGGGCGCCGTCGCCCGCGAGGACAACATGCACACGCGAGCCCGCAAGAAGCGCGAAGCGCGCGCGGCGGCCCGACGCAAGGAAGCCGAGGAGGCCAAGGCCAAGGCGTCGATCGACCCCGAGCGACTCCGGGGCATGGAGCGGCGGCTGAACGAGCTCGAGAAGCTCCGCAAGCAGGAAGAGAAGGCGGCCCCGCCGCCCGAGTCGGCCGAGGAGCGGTTCGCACGCGAACAGGCCGCCGCCGCGAAGAAGCGGAAGGAGGAGGAGGCCCAGGCCGCGGCGGAGCGCCAGGCGCGCCTCGACGCCGAGGACGCCCGGCTCGCGCGCGAGGTCGCCGAGGCCGCGCGCATCGAGGCCGTCGAGCGCGCGACGCGCGAACGGGTCGAAGCGGAGCTACGGCGATTAGAAGAGATCCGGGCGGAGGCGGACGCGGCGGACGCCAAGCGGCGGCTCGAGGCGGAGAACGCCGAGCGCGAGCGGCGAGAAGCGGAGGAGCGGCGGATCCAGGAGGAGCGGGACGCGGAGAAGCGCGAGCGGGCCGAACGCGAAGCGCGGCAGGAGGCGCTGTTGAAAGAGCTCGAGGAACGCGCGGCGCGGCTCCGGGAACTCGAGGCGGAAGCGGCGCGCGCGGCCGAGGAGCGGAAGCAGCAGGAGGCGGAGGTTCCGGAAGGCGTCATGGCATTGCTGAAGAAGAAGGAGCTCGCGGAGCTGGGCGGCGAGCCCGTCGACGAGGAGGACCTCGAGGACGCCTACGACGCCATCCCCGAGAAAGAGATGGTGGGCGCGACCACGTCGTCGGTGCCCAAGCTCAATCTCGACCGGCGCGTCGATAAGGACGCCGAGATCGCCGCCAAGCTGACGGAGATCGACGAACGGGTCGCGCGGCTCGCGGCCTCGGAAGCTCGCGTCGCGGAGCTCGAGTCCATGGTCGAGAAGCGCCTGAGCGAGGCCGACGCGGCGCGCGCGGCGAACCTGGCGCAGCTTTCCAATCGATGGAGCGCGCGCGACGTCGAGATGACCGCACTCATCACGAGCAGCGTGAGCGAGCAGATCTCGGCGCGCGAGGGCGAGCTGCGCGAGGGCCTCAAGGAGGCGCTCGCCGAGGCGCGCGAGGCGCGGCGGCTCTCGGAATCGACCGCTCTCGTGGCCACGATGTCGCCCCCGGAAACGCCGTACGGCGGCGGCTACTCCTTTGGTGCGCCGCAACCGAGCGCTTGGGTCCAGTACTACGACGACGAGGCGCAGACCGACTATTTCTACAACACGGAGACGGGCGAGACGTCTTGGACGCGGCCCGAGGGCGTCATCATCAAGCGCGGCGACGAGCTCGCGGCGCCGCCGCTCTTCCACGACGTCGACGAGCCGCCCGTCGTCGCGCCGGGCGAGACGCCGTGGCTCGAGTACTGGGACGAGAGCGCGCAAGCGCGATACTGGTACAACCAGATCACGCAGGAGGCTTCCTGGGTAGAGCCCGATCCAAACGACGTCGTGAAGGCT
Source organism: Pelagomonas calceolata (assembly GCA_918797485.1). Taxonomy (NCBI): domain Eukaryota; class Pelagophyceae; order Pelagomonadales; family Pelagomonadaceae; genus Pelagomonas; species Pelagomonas calceolata. The sequence continues at coordinate 13,124 of CAKKNE010000004.1, forward strand.
CCCGAGGAGCCGGAACCCGATCCGGAAGGTATGGTGCCACCGGGACCGAACTGGACGGCAGCTATCGACGACCAGACGGGCAAGGAGACGTGGGTCAACGACGCCACGGGCGAGGTGCTCAAGGCGGGCGGCGCCGCGGCGGACGACCGCTCGGTGGGCTCCAAGGGCTCCACCGGAAAGAAGGGACCGCGCGCTAGACGGCGGATCAAATCCAAGGGCGGCTAGCTCTAGCGAATTATTAATACATAGATTGTACTTCTTCGTATCGCCCGGAACGCGCGGCCGCGTCCTCGGCTCGGAAGTAGTGGCGGCGCGGCCTCGTCTCGCGGCGACAACGTCGGCGCAGCTGCAACCCATGCTTCCGGCGCGAAAAACCAGGGGACTGTGTGGTTAATCCCGTATCAATTGAGCTAGATTAAACCCACTAGATTTCTACAGTAGCTTGCCTTTTGCGCAACGCACAGCAGACGACCAAATCACCCGCGCCCTCTCTCGACGACTTTTCGCAGAACCATGGCCCAAGCCCAGGCTGGATCGAACTTTCTCGCGCTACCGGACGACCTCATGCTCTATCTATCTAAACTCTATCTATCTAAACTCTCTCGAGCTTTCCCTTCCCCCCTCGCCCGACGATTCCTCGCGGCTAAGCGTCGGTATACTCAACCAAAATATTATGCGCGGCTAGTCGCGGGGCGTCGGCGTCACGGGCGGCGCTGCCGGCGAGCCGTTGTCGTACAGGATCCGCGTGATGGCCAGCGCCAGCTCCGCCGCGGACTCGTCCGCGGGCCGCGTCTGCACGCGCCGCTCGACGTCGCGCAGCTTCGTCACGTAGAGGTCGCGCTCGGCCTCGACGGCCTCCAGGTCCGCACTCTTCTTCGGCGGTGGCGGCGGTGGCGGCGGCGCCCCGCGGGGCGCGCGGGGCCGCGGCGGCGCGGGCGTGCCGCCTTTGCAGCGCCGCCGCGCCTCCGCCGGATCGTAGGCGTCGAGGCACGGCGTCGCGTCGCTGAAGCGCTTGAACCACTGCATGAACTCGAGGCACGCACGGTGCGTCCCGCGCGTCAATCCATCAACGTCGACCGGGCGGTCGACCCTGGCGCGCGCGAGGCCCGCCTGCAGCAGTTTGTAGTTGCGCAGCACCGGCGCGTGCGCGTCCGCGGCCCAGTCGACCTTGGAGAGATCGATGGAGCCCGGCCGCGCGCGATCGAGGAGCAGACATGCCACGGCGCCGTTGCGCGTGTCTTCTACTGCTTGGAGCTCGAGCGCGAGCGTCGCGTTCAGCCATTGCACGAGCTCCTTGCGGCCGTGGCGCTTCGGGCCGGGCGTTTGCTGCAGCATTGGGTGCGAGGTGCTGCGAGGAGGAGTCCTTTGACGCGTGTCGTCTGCTGGCTTGCCAGAGTTTGAGTTATAGAGCCGCGCGCGCGTTTTTTGCTCTGCTTGCTTGCCTAGTGTCTTACATGCCGCTAGCCTTAATCGTACAATTTGGGCGTCCTTGGCGACGAACGAGTCGAACAGATGAGCCGCGGTCGTTTCCAAGTCCTCCTCGCCCTGCTGCGTCTCTCCCACGCCGCCGCCGCGCCGAGCCATCGCCACCATGGTCACTCAGGGCATCACTTGAAAAATGTGACCGTGCGCGTCCGCGCTTGCGACGCGCCAATTAAAATTGCGAATCTGGGCTACCTCGGCCCAACAAAAATGAATCACCTCGACTATTTCGCGCGGGCCTACGCCCAGCCGCGCTACCGGTCGGCAGCGGCACCGTCGGCCGGCGCTTACGACCTCGACTACGTGCCCTGGAATTGCCTCACGGAGCTCGCGCGGGCGACGTGCCCGGGCGGGCCGGCGCTCGGGAGCTTCAGCGTACTGCCGTTCACGGTCTACGGCAAAAAACAGCCCAAGGTCACGCACAATTCCAAAATCGCGGCGCTCCGCGAGACGCTGTGCCCCGGCGCGAAAGTCGACCCCGGGCGCTTCGCCCTGCTCGGCACGGAGCTGCCGACGCGCAAGGTCACGTCAAAGGGCTACGCGGAGATCTGGGACCGCTTCCCGTACGCGAGCCTCAAATTCACGGTGCCGCGGCCGGCCGTCGGGCACCACGCTCTCGTGAACGGCGTTTGTGTGACGCGGCCCGCGGCGCCGCGGCCCGGCGAATCGCGGCGATTTCTGGCCGCGTTCATGGGCCTGCCCCGCTCGGCTTTCGGGGGCCTGCGCGACCGCCTCGTCCGCGAGTGCGAAGGAGCCGCGGACTGCGCGACGACGACGACGGGCTTCGCCGCGCACCACAAGCCCGACCCCGTCACCACGTACGGCAACGCGACGTTCGCGCTCCAGCCCTGGGGCGACACAGCCACGCGGAAAGGGTTCTGGGACGCGCTCGCCGTCGGCGCCGTCAACGTCGTCTTCGCGCCGCGCGGCGACAGGGTGCCCTACGGCATGTACGCCGACGAGTTCGTTGGGCGGCACGAGACTTTTACGATTACTATTCCCGAAAGCGTCTGGAGCACCGGAGGGACGCTCGCCTACCTCCGCAACATCCCTTCATCTCGCATCCTCGAGCTGCAGCGGGGCGCGTTACGGGCGCGGGCGCGCGCCATGTACACGACGGCGGGCGACTGCCGCGACGCGAACTTCGCCATCGCGTCTGTTCTCGCGGAGCGGTTCCGCGCGCACCAGGCGAAGAAGACGGGATTTTAATATATTTTGGTTACTTTAGACAACGCCTCCGCCCCCAAACGCGTGGTGCTTCTTCCACCAGTTCCGCGAGTGGTGGAACCAGAGACGTGCTACATCTGCACGCAAGCCTTGCACTGGAAGACAAAGGAGGGTCTCGTGCGCGGGTGCGCGTGCCGCGGGACGGCGGGCTTCGCGCACGTGTCGTGCCTGGCGGAGCAGGCGAAGATTTTGTTCGCGGAGGTCGAGAAGTCTAATTTGGCCGGGAAGGATAAGGTGGCGAGGTGGAGGCGGTGGGACAAGTGTAGCATGTGCGAGCAACAGTACCACGGCGTTGTGCGGTGCGCGCTCGGGTGGGCGTGCTGGAAGACGTACTCGGGGCGACCGGAGACGGACTGGGCTCGGGGTTCCGCGATGACAGCGCTTGGGAACGGTTTATCCGATGCAGAGCACCACGAGGACGCGTTGCCCGTGCAAGAGGCCGAGTTGGCAATGTTTCGGCGACTTGGTGCCGCAGAAGAGAGCATGCTCCTCGCGCAGAGCAATCTTGCGAACACGTATGGTTATGTTGGACGCTTAGAAGAGGCATTGCGGCTACAACGAAACGTATATTATGGCTATGTCAAGCTCAATGGCGGGGAACATGGGGACACCCTCATAGCAGCCAACAACTGCGCGAATACCCTTTTTGGTCTGAAGCGCTACAAAGAAGCCAAGTCGCTGCTGCGCGGAATGACACCCGTGGCGCGACGAGTTCTCGGAGAGAATCATCATCTCACGCTCAGGATGAGGCGGGTTTACGCGATTGCGCTCTACTCTGACGACGACGCCACGCTCGCCGATCTCCGCGAGGCCGTGAATACGCTCGAGGAGACGGATCGGAGCGCCCGGCGCGTGCTCGGTGGCGCGCACCCACTCACAGAAGATATTGAGGACGAATTGCGAGACGCCCGAGCCGCACTCCGCGCCCGCGAGGCGCCGTTGAAGGGGAGAGCGTAAATTCGCATTCACAAGTAACCTTCTTAAGGTATCATATCAACTAGCCCCGCGCCGCTGGTTCGCCAGCCACGCGTACAGCGACGCGTCCCGGAACGCCAGGTCGTACGACGCGTGGCCGACCATGTCGTTGTACTGCGGGTCCGGCGGCGGCGGCGCGCGGCGGTACCGCGTGTACCGCGCCGGCTCGCGCCGTCCCGCCCGGTTCATGGCCGCGACGGCGCCGTCCCCGAGCTCGACAGGCATCGCCGAATCGTCGGCCGCGTGGAATACCCAGATCGACAGGTCCTTCAGGCGCTGCGCGGCCCTGGCTGAATCGCCCGGTAGCGCGCCGCAGACCGGCACAACGGCGCTCAGAAATTCGGGATACTCGAGCGCGAAGCGCCAGGCCCCGACGCCGCCCGCCGACTGCCCGGCCAGCGAGATGCGCTCCGGGTCCACGGCGTACGCCGACGCCACGCGCGTTGCCAGCGCGCGCACGCGCTCCAGCCGCGGCCGCGACCAGCCCGGCCGCATGGTCGCGTCCCAGCCCTGCGGCATGACGACCACAAAGCCCAGGTCGTCGGCGAACGACGCATTCACGTAGTGGCGCCCGTCGAAGTCAAACTCCCAGCTCTTCCTCGGATCGAACGCCGTCGACTGATCCCGTGACAGCAGCCGCGGCAGCGACTGGCTGTTCATCACGTCCCACACGCCGTCCCCCGCGCCGTGCAGGAAAATGAGCATCGGCCAGCTTTGAGCTTTCGACCAGTGCCGCGGCAGGAAGAGCTGGAAGTGGTCGACGCCGTCGTCGCCGTTTTGCGGCGCGTCCCACGACATCTTCGTCCGTTCGCCGAGCGGTATTTCGGCGCCGAGCATCGGAAACGCTACGGCAGTGGCGTGCAGGAGGGAGAGCAGCCGCAGCATCGTGTCCTGCTGCAGGTATGCCAGGCTCTGTTGACCGCAGCCGTGCGAGATTTTGCTAGAGAAATGGGATCGTGAGCAATAACAATCACGTATGCTCTGAGGCGCTTGTATTTTGATCGAGAGCCAGCCGCATAGCTAGCGTTACGAGACACACTAGGAATAAGCGGAGGCGAGCTCGAAGCGGGCATTTTGCCTCACCTGAGCGACCAGCACGGAAAGAGCTCGTCAAGGTATCACAGAGCTGCCGCACAACAATCGCTGCGGGTCAACGCGCCGCGGCAGACGCCCCAGCCCCTCCTAAGAGTGCATACCCAGCTAAAAGCAAACCATGTCCTTCTCCCGCGAGGCGCGCCTCTCCGGCGTTAGGGGGGGCAAGAGCGAGTTCAACTGGCAGGACGTGAAGGACGGCAAGCACGGCCGCCGCGACGACTATTTGGGGGCCTGCATGAAGGCGAGCGTCAATGGCCGACGAGACAAAGACCGGGACTTCTTCTGGTACAACAAGACGACGGATACGCTGGGACGGGGCATGGACCGGAACCCCGAACTCGTGAAGGCGGCGCGGCGGCTCGAGGTCCTGGAGCGACGCAAAGCGGACGCGGCGGCGCTCGCGGACGCGCTGGGCGAGACGGCCGAGACGCGGCGCCGCGCGGCGGAGCTGGATTTGGAGGCGTCGGAGCTGCGGAGTCTATTGGAGCGGGGCGGGACGGAGCGCGACCAGATCCTGAGCACGGAGCGCGTCGCCGGCCTGGGGGCCGCGCCCGCCCGGCGCCACGCGGACGCGTCGGCGCGCGTCGTCGCGGAGGAGCAGCGCCAGGCCGACGAGAAGCGCAAGCGCGACCTCGTCGAGGCCGACGCGGCGCGGCGCGCGTGCCGCGACCCGCGGCGCCTCGACGGCCCGACGAACGACGGCGGCTTCCTCACGGCGGACGGGAGCGGCGTCGCGCTCGACCTCCGCGCGGCCAAGCGCGCGCGCAAGGAGGAAAAAAAGGCGCGCAAGGTCGAGAAGAAGCGGCGGAAGAAGGAGAAGAAGGCCGCGAAACGTGCGCGGCGGGCCCGGTCGTCGTCGAGCGACTCTTGAGCGCGCGCGTAACTGTCTTTCCTGTGCTTATATATACTGGAGTCTAGCGCCCCGCGACGCCTCCCCCCAGAAAACACGCGCCGCTCGAACCTTACTACAGGGGGGACAGATATAGGGAGCGGCGCCCGCCGCCGGCGGGGCCTTGGAGGCGCGGGGCACAGGGGGGGATACACGGGGGCGCTGCGGCGGGCGCGCGCCTAGGACTTGGCGTCGAGGGGGTGGCCCTCCTCCGCGGCGACGATCTTCTTGCCGTCGAAGGGCTCGACCTTCGTGACGTCGGCGGGGACGACCTTGGCGGCGTCGACCGTCGTGGACGCGTCGGGGTAGTGCAGCGCGGCGACGGCCGCGCCCGCCACCAGGCTCGTCAGCGAGCCGACGAGGCACAATTGGAAGCCCACCTTCACGCTCGACTCGTAGACGACGCGCGAGCCGAAGCCCGTCGCCGCGTCGAAGGTCGTCGCGTCGATGGAGCACGCGACCTGCTTCAGGTAGTTCTCGTGGACGAGGTAGCAGCCCAGGCACAAGACGTCGAGCGACGCCCACTCGCCGAGCCAGTGCAGCGCGAGGCCGACGGCGCGGTCCTCGCGCTGCGTCGCGCGGTCGCCGCGCGGCTCGGCGACGCCGACGCGCGCGCCGGCGCGGTGCGCCTCGAGCTTCGCGAGGACGAGCGCCGCGGGCACGAGGGCCGCGTGGACCACGGCGAAGAAGACGCACACGACCTTGAGGACCTGCGTACGAAGCCGGTGCGAACCGCGCGTTGCGGCGATGGCGTCCTGGTGGGTTCACGCGAGCGTCGCGGCGATCGCGTGGCGAGGGCGATCAAAACAACAATTTCCGCGCGGCGGCGCACGGCGGCGACGCCCGCCGCGAGGCCAGCGTTCGCCACGTTCGGCGCCTTGGAACTCTCCGCCAGTAGGCCCAACGCGGTCCAGGTCCCCTCGTCGCCGCCCATGGGAATCGTGGGCAGGGCGGGCCCGAGGTGATACGTCATCTCCCACTTCCGCTGGACGAAGGGCAGCGCGAGGCCGGCGACGACGACGACCATCGCCGCGAGGCTCACGACGAGCAGCACGCCGTCGACGACGACGGGCGGCGCCGCGCGGCCTTTCTTGGGCGCCGGCGCGCCGGGCGGGAACGCGACGAGGGCCGAGGTCAGGAGCCGCGACGCGAACACGCCGATCAGCAAAGCGAGGATGCCGGCGCGCGGCTGCGCGACGAAGAAGCCCTGGACGTTGAGCGGCGGGACGGCCTTGATGTCGAGATTAACCATGGCGAAGAGGCACGACGCCGCCGTCACTTTGACCAGCGACCACTTGCCCAGCAGGGCCAGGCCCTTGAGCAGGGACGCCGCGCGGCCCCGGCGGCCGACGAGCGCGCAGACCCCGAAGACGAGCGCGTTCTTGAGGAAGGGCCAGAACCCGACGAAAAGCCAGATCCCCAACCCGTCGGAGAACTCGCCCTCGCCGCAGGCGCCCAGATAATTTTCCTTCTTGAAGAACTTGGACTGAATCGTGTCGGGGACGGCCTTGGGCACGAGGCCCTCGAACTTGCCCATGGCGCCCGCATCAAAGAGGAACTCGTACTCGTACTCGAGGACGCCCTGGCCGAGGAGGACGGCGACGGCTACGGCGACGGCCGCGAGGCAGCCCGCGACGGCGCGCGCGTCGACGGGGCCCTCCTGGCGCTTCTTGGCGGCGGCCGCGGCGACGGCCGCCGCGACCGCGAGGAGCACGTACGTGCCCGTGAGGCTCCACCCCGCCGGCGCGCCGTCGTCGTCGTCGTCGTCCGCCGCGGCCGGCGACGCCGCCGAGGCGTTGAGGGCCGTCGAATTGAGCAGCGTCTCGTTGAGGAGCGTGTCGTTGGACGCGGCCGCGGCCGCGAGGCGCCGCCCGAGGCAGGCGCAGCCGGCGCAGGCGCAGCCGAGGTCCCGCTCCACCATGGCGCAGGTCGCCGGCGCGAAGCGGGCGCAGGAGAGGCCCGCGCAGGCCGCCAGGCACGTCGGGTGGTCCTCGGGCAGCGCCGTCGCCGCCGCGGCCAGCGCGAGGAGCATCGTCGCCGTTGTCATCGTCGTGTGGCTGCCCCTTGTCTCGTGGAGAGCACAACAAGGCACAGCATCGAAGGCTGGTCTGGCGCGCTGCCGCCCTGGCTTCCCAGATTCGATCCATGCGTCCGTAAGACGGCTGGAATGTCCTCGGCGGCACACTCTGCTACCGAATTTGTCCGCGGGTTTTTTCGGCCATTTTTTGTGGCTGAAATTTCAGGGCAATTGACGCTTGCATTCCTGTGGAAAACTGTGATACGTCTCACATATGTCACTGCATCGACGACTGCGACAAATCCTGCACGCGTGACCGCATAAAAAAGAGTGGCAGCCTTGCTGCACAGCAGCACAGCTGCACAGCCTAGCGCCGCGCGCAACCGATGGCGCCCTGCCTCCTCGGCCGCGTGGCGACGGTCTACTTCGCCGTGGGCTCGCGGTCGCTGCAGAAGGCGTCGCGCTCGGCCGCTTCCAGCAAGCGCTTCGACGGCCTGCGGGCGATGCTCGTGACCGACGACGCGACGGCGCGCAAGCTGCGGCTGCAAGCCGAGCATCCATTTGACATAGTGGCGGTGGACGCGGGCGCGTCGCACGCGGCGGAGTTCGAGGCGACGCGGCCCGTGGCCGACCGGTCGTCGCTCTCGACGGCGGAGCGCTGGCGGAACCGCCGGGACCCGGCGAATTTGGCGCTGCGACGGCTCCGCGCCGCGAAGATCCGCGCCGTCGCGACGGCGCTGCAGCACTTCGACGTGGCGTTATTGATGGACGCCGACACGTACGTGTGCTCGAGCCTGCTGGAGGCGGCGTGCGCGGTTAGTGAAGGGCCCGTCGTCGCGTTCGTGCCCGTGGACCGGGGCCGCGAGCACGCGGCGAGCGTGCTCGCGCGGAGCGAGCGGTGGCGCGTGCCCGGGCACGCCGTCGAGGCGAACACGGGCGTCGTGGCCTGGCGCAACGCCACGGCGTCGCGGGCCCTGGTCGACGCCTGGCTGCGTGCCTACGGCGACCTCGCGGACGCGAGCGGCTTCCTCATGGACCAGCCGGCGTTCCGCGCGGCGCTCCACGCGACGCGCGCGCCGCACGCGGCGCTGCCGCCGCGGTTCAACTGCCGGGGCCACGACCGGACGCGCCGCGCGGGCACGTCGGCGGTGCCCCTACGCTGCGCCGGCTACGACGCCGACGAGGCGGCCCACGGCGCCGTCGCGGCGCGGCTACGGGGTGGCGCGGGCTGCGCCGTCCTGCACTCGCACGACATCCAGGAGCCCGGTCGATGATAACGTTTTCTTGTGTCTTAGTCTTCTTGGAGCTCCTACTACGCCGCCGCGCCGAGCGGGCACGAGAAGCGGTCGGCGAGCAGCGCGGCCGCGAGGGGCGCCGGCTCGAGGTCGCGCATGAGCCGAGCGGTCGTCTCGGCGACGCCGGGCCCGTCCTCCGGCGCCCGCGCCAGGCGCGCGGCCGCGAGCTCGGCGAAGAGCGCGATGAGCGGCCCCGCGGCGCGCATCGCCGCCGCGCGCCGCGCGGGGGCCGCGCCCTCGGCGAAGTCGAGCGCGAGGTCCGACAGCGCCGCCGTCGTCCCGCGGAGCACGGCGGCGTCGAGGGCGCCGGCGTGCCTGCGCGCACATCGACCACTCGGCGCCATCGATGGCGAAATTTGATTCGCGCGCCGCGGCGCGCGCGGCACTCAGGGACCGCAGGAACGCGAGGGCGCGCGTCACGGCGCCGGGCGCCGCGTCGACGGTGGCGCCCGCCACGCTCCGCGCCAGCGCCGCGACGCGGGGAAACGACGCCGGCGCCTCGCGGGCCAGCACGCCCGAGGCCGCGAGGAACGCCGCGAGGAGCTGCGGCGACTTGGCGAAGCGCGTGCGCGCGAGGAGCGCGAGCTCCTGGCAGACGGCGTCGCCGCTGCCCGCCGGCGCGTCGAGGACCGCGGCCTCGCGCGCCGCGACGAGCTGCGCGTCGATCGCGTCCCGCCTTGGCGGCTTGTCTTCGTCTTCGTTCGAGTTTGCGCCGCGGAGGATCGCGGTCGCTAAGGCCACTTTTATGGCTTTTTTCTCGCCTTCAGTGAGTGTGCCTGTGTCCATCTTATTGATTTTAAAGGTCTCCTCGGGGCCTGCCGGCGCGCCGGCCGTGTCGTGTGATAAATACTAGTCTCGGCCTTCGCAGAGTAGCGCGGAGACGCCCACAAGCTCCGCCCGCGCGCGCTTGGCCGACCTTCAGGATCAAAACAGGTTTTAACCAAAACGCGTCCGAGCCGCTCCGGGGGCTATCTCTGGACCAATTCGTCGCCGCAATACGTACGCGTTTGCGGAGGCGACCGCTGTCGACAGAGCTAGCACCCTCGGGAGCGACTTCTCAAATTTGACCTTAAAGTTGCTGGACGTCGACCGCGTCGGCGTGCGCGTATTTCTCACGCGCAAGAATGAGTGCACTTCCCGACGAGGTTCTTGTCGCTGCGAGAAATGGAGACCTTGAACGCGTCTCGGCCTGGCTCGACGCGGGCGGGGACATCCACGCCGTCGATCGGTTGCACGAGTCTGAGACGCTTCTGATAGCAGCTACAACAACCCGTAGGGCGGACCTCGCACGCTACCTGCTGAGCCGCGGCGTGAACGTGAATCAGGCCCTCTCAGGCCGCGGAAGCGGAAAAACTGCGCTGCATGAGGCTTGCCTTCCAGAAATCGCATCAATGCATGTCGCATCGCTGCTGCTAGCGGCGGGGGCGAATGTCAACGCAACGACTCACAGGGGATGGACTCCCCTCGGTATTTCCGTCTATCGCGAAGGGACAAGTACGGAAATTGCGGCGTTGCTCTTGCGGGCTGGCGCGTCGTTGGATAATTGCTGCCGTAATGAATCGGCCGAGGACGTGATGCGCGAGAGAGAAGCGCGGAGGCCGTCTCTTGCAGGTGACGAAAAATGGAACGCCGTCAAAGCCATGATCGCCGGTGTCCGTGCACACGGCAGCTGGAAGGCTTACAAACGGGCGCCGCACCGCGAAGTCCTTCGCCTGCGGAGCCTCGTCGCTCGACAACGCGCCGCGGCCATCTTCCGGGACGACGCGTCCTACGATCGACCCGCGCGCGTGGCCGCGTTCCTCTGCCGCCGAGGCGGCCTTACCTGTCCCGACAACGGAGTCGTCTGGAACATTCTCTCGTACTGGAACGCTACCGAGTAAGTAAGTAAGTATCGTACCTCAATCAAAACGGGTTTCACAGGGTTATCCTGCTGATTACGCAAGCCCTCGCCCAAGCCAGGACCAAGACTGTCCTTGAAATTCATACCAACACCGGAACAATCGGAAGTGCGAACGCCTGTGGACATAAAGAGCCTCAGGGAGCTCTGCAAAAAAAAAGCCCAAAAAATGAGTCGCCTCGCGCGGCTCGCATTGATCCTCATACCACGCATCTCGACGGCATTTACCGTCCGCCACACGCGCACGAACCTCACCTGGACTGAAATATGTAGGTTGGAACGACAGCGAGCCGTCCACGGCCGCGTCGTCGCGGCCGCGGCGCCGCTCGGCGCCTGCGAGCCCCCGGCGCCGCCGGTGCCGCCCGACACGAAGCCCCTGGCGCAGCTCCTCGCCGCGGCGACGCCCGCCGCGGCGCAAGCCGTCGTCGCGGCCGCCGCGCGGCGCTTCGAGGCGACTCTAAGAGCGAGAGGCGTCGTCTGCGGCCCGCCCGAGCCGGGCGCGCGCCACCACCGCTCCCACGGCTGCGTCGCGAAACCGGTCCCGTGCCGTGCCTGCGCCGGCGAGCCCGCGGACACGGGCCCTTGCGCCTATGCCCATTTTGAAGATGACGCCTCCCGCGCCGCCGCGGCGCGCCTCGCCGGCGCGCGCCTCTGCGTCCGCGTCTGCGTCGACCCCCAGGTCCTCGCGCGCGCCGCCGCCGCCGACAAGAAAAAGGACCAGGAGCTAGAGACGTCGCGCTGCACGACGTTCCACCTGCTCCCGCTCGCCGCGCTCCAGGCCTCAAAGGCCGCCATCAAGCGCGTCTTCCGCTCCAGGGTCGAGGTCTCGGCCCTCCTGAACGGGACGCAGACCGACGGCTTCCCGGACGACGCGTCGTTGCCCGCGTCCTGAGATCGTCATGCCCCGCTACGCCGTCGAGCCTGTCACGGGGATACCATCGCGTCGACGGCGTGGAATCACCACGCCATCGAGGAGACGCAGCTACGGGGACGGCGTCGCGTCGATGGCGTTGATTTCCACCCAGGTCCCTGCCGAAGCCGCGCGCCCACGAGCGCTGCGCCGTCGTCGGCTCGGGCCACCACCTGCGCTGCGCCGGCTGGGGCGCCGTGATTGATTCGTACGACGCGGTCTTCCGCACGAACGCGGCGCAGGGGTCCGAGGACGTGAGACAAAGGCACGCCTGCGGCATGGGCGCGCGGACGGACTACCACGTGCACCCGGACCTCGGCAAGGTCAAGAAAGAAGCGCGCGAGGCCGCGCGCCGCGCGACGCCGGCCGCGCGCCTCGTCGCGAAGCACCTCCAGGAGTGGCGCGAAATTACAAGGAGGGGCCTGCCCGCCCACCTCGCGACGGACGCGGCGCTCCGCCACGAGGGCCACGGCGGCTCGGGCATGGGCTCGGGCTCGACGACGCTCGCGCTCGCCGCGGCGCTGTGCGACTCGGTGGACGCGTACGGCTTCGGCGCCTACCGCGGCCGCGGCGGCGCCTTCGCCTACATCCACTTCTACGACGAGGAGCCGTGGCTCGGCGACGCCAAGGGCGGCGAGCTCGTCTTCGCGGCCGAGCTGCGGAACGCGCTCTTCGACGCGCTCGGGGTGTTCCGGTGGGTGTGGTGGTAAGTATCTGTGGCGAACTCGTCTAGATTTTTGTTCGACATACGGATCGTGGGCCGAGGTAGGGCGAGCCGCGGACTCGGCACCCTGGCTTGTCATCGGAAGCCAAATTTCATTTGGCTGCCCGCGCGCCGTCCACGGGCCACCGAAGAACCGGGGCTGCCACTGCGGCGCAACTTTGCTGCCGCATACGCTCTTCGTGCTGTTTCTGTGCACTTTGCTGCCGTATACGCGGCACAGGCCCACAAGCACCCACGACCTCATTGCCATGAAGGGCGGCGGCAAGGGCAAGAAAGCCAGAGAGGCCAGGTCGCGCCGCTTGAAACGGCCGACTTACGGCGATAAAGTCCCCCGTGAAGATAGATCGTGGAACGGCACCCTCTTCGGGCCGCCGCGCCGCGTCCGCCGCAACCCCCGCCGCCACTGCCGCTCGACCGCAACGGTCAGAGGCATGGATAGGCACGTCGCGCGCATGAGGGGAACGGGAGAAGCCCCCCAAGTGCTCGAAACCGTCAATGAGGAGGACGACGACGACGACACGGAGGTGGCCGTACTGCCGCCGGACGACCACGACACGTGGGGCTCGCACGGCGGCGACGAGCCGGGCTCGGGCTCGCCCCCTGGCATCACGGCGTAGACGCCATTTCCCTCCTCCTCCACTCCCCCGACTAACATCCCCAACTAATCCGGCGCGCTACCGGGACGCGCCCGAGAGAGAGAGAGTCGCTTATTGAGCCGGAAGAACTCGGATAGGGGTCTACTGAAATTGTCTGTTAGGACGCCCGGCCCGCGCCGCGCCCGCGGCGGGCTCGTCGTCTATAGGCCCTCTCTCTCAGCGGCCGCCGCCGGGCCGCGTCGCCGAGGCCGCCGTCGTCGGCGGCGCGCTGTCGTCGACGGCGGCGGCGGTCCGGCGCGGTGCGGCCGCGGCCGGCGGCGGCGCCGCGCCGCGCGGCCGGTCCGCCGCCGGCGCCGAGGAGCCCGTCTGCGCGCGGCGGCCCGTGCGCGGGTCCGAGTCGCCGCGCTTGGCCTCGTCGAGCGGCAGCGGCGGCGCGGCGCCCGCCGCCGCGCGCGCCTTGTCGCGCTCGCGCTCCTTCGCGGCCGCGTCCTCGGGCGGCCGCGCCGCGCCCGGCGCGGGCCCCGGCGCCGCCGGCGCCGGCGCGCGGTCCGGACCGAGGCGGCTGCGTTCCTGCTGCATGTTCTGCACGGTCCAGTCGTACATGTTGTCGTACTGGAAGCCCTTGCGGTAGAAGAGCTCCTTGAAGAGGCGCTTGAGGTAGGCGTAGTCCGGCCGGTCCTCGAATCTAAGCGAGCGGCAGTACTCGAAGTAGGACCGGAACTCGGCCGGGAAGCCCTTGCAGAGACTTTCGGTGGAGGTCGACATCTTGCGGTCCATGATGCGCTCGTACTTCAGCTTCTTCGTGTTCGCCTTGAGCCCCTGCCAGGGCAGCGAGCCCCGGATCAAGTACATGAGCACATAACCCAAGGACTCCAAGTCGTCCCGACGACTCTGCTCGATCCCAATGTGCGTGTTGATCGACGCGTAGCGCGCCGTCCCCGTCAGGTTCTTGTTCTCGCGGTACGGGATGTGCTGGTGGCTCCGCGGGTCCCGGTACTTTTTCGCGAGGCCAAAATCGATGACGTGGATCACGTGCTGCCGCTTGCCCAGCCCAATCAAAAAGTTGTCCGGCTTCACGTCGCGGTGGATGAAGCTCTTCGTGTGGACGTACTCGAGGCGCGACACGAGCTGGTCCGCGAGCATCAATACCGTTTTGAGGTTGAACTTCCGTCCGCAGTAGTTGAACAGATCTTCCAGTGAAGGTCCCAACAAGTCCATGACCATCACATTATAATCGCCCTCGACGCCGTACCATCGTACGTTACTGACACCAACCCCGCCATGCAAAATGCGGTAGATCTTCGACTCGTAGAGTAGCTGGGGGTGCTTCGACTTGACGCTCTCGAGCTTGATGGCGACCTCCTCGCCGCTCGTCAAATTGGTACCCAGATAAATGTCCCCGAAGGACCCCGAGCCGATCTTGCGGCCGAGGCGGTACTTCTTGCCGACGCGGAGCTCCATCGCCCCCGGCTACGCGTCCGCCGGGCGCCGGGCGCTTGTTTAGAAGCGGTCCGGGGCCTCGCCGGGCGCCCGCCGCGCGCCTCCGAGTCTGCGGCGAGCTTGGGTTGTTAGGCCTTGGGGGGCCAGCCGGGCTCCCTTGGGCACCGCGCGAAGCTTTGGCTATTTTCCGTGAGCGTGCTTAGCGCTCCAGCGCAGCGCAACTGCTCGGGTCGCCTCCGCCTATTCAGCCGCGACCGCTGCGCCGCGCCGCCCTTGCCAAGCAGCACCCGCCCCGGGCGGCCACGGACGCGTCGCAGCGCGAACGAGGCATCCCTCCTCGGAGAAGTAGGCCTCGTTACACGGGTCTTGTTTCACGCTTTTTCGGAGACGACGAGCGCTGCAACAATCGAGAGAGTGCGAGCTTTTGCGCCGCGCTCGCGTCGTCCCGAAGCGCCAGCGACGCGTGGGAGGAGCTCTACTAAAGCGTACAACCGGTACAAAAGCGCAGCGGGACCGGGAGAGCCCGTTCGCTTAGCTCAGGAGTGTGCTTGACAGAGTGGCTGCAGAGCGGCGCCGCGACGCCGATCAATAATCGAACGCGTCGCACGATGCGCGCGGCCGCGCTGCTCGCCGTAGCGACAACAACGACGACGACCGCCATCGACTGGGCCGCGCCCGGCGCGTCGCGCGCGACGCTCGCGACGCTCGAGGGCTACCCGCCGCCCACGTGCACCTGCGCCGCGACGCTCGAGGGGTCGGTGGACGATGTGGTGGATGCGCTCCTCGACCCGGGCACGCACCACACGTGGGTGAGCCGCCTCGACGAGAGCGTCGTGTTGGCCAAGGACGGCGCCGAGCTCGTCGCCGACGCGGACGACGCCCAGGTCGTCTACTACCGCTTCGCGCTGCCCTTCCCCTGCTGGGACCGCCAGGTCTCGGCGGCGCTGTATTGTGATAGGACCGAGGGCGGCGGCGCGCGCGTCGAGCTGCGCCGCGTGTCGCTGCCGCCGCCGTCCGAGAAGCCGCAAAGTTGGCGGCGCAAACCCAAGAAGCGGGGCGACCGCGTCGTCGGCTGGACGACGGCGGCCGCGGAGCGGTTCGGCCCCGCGTGGAGAATTATTGCGCGGTCACGGGGACGACGTCGCATCGATGGCGCGGAAACTCCACGCCATCGAGCAGACGCCGCTACGGAGACAAGTCTGAAATTTGATTTCCAAACACAGGTTCGTCCTCTGGGCGCCGCCGGTGCTGCGGAACAAGGTCTCGCGCGTGCGGCCGAACGTCGAGAAGCAGCACGGCGTCGTGCGCTCGGACTGCGTGACGCTGCCGGCCTTCCGCGTGACCTACGCGCTCCAGCCGCGCGGCGCGGACCGGACGCGCGTCGAGCTGACGCTCGGCGCGGACCCGGGCATCCCCTGCCCGCCGTGGCTCATCCGGTGGGGCCTCGGCCACGCGGACCGCACGCTCGAGGCGCTCGAGGCGACGGTCACGGCGCGGGCCGCCGAGAAGGCGCTGCGCCGCGGCAAGGGGCGGCCGGCGGCGGCGCGGGACCCGTCCGTCGTCCTGCTATCGAAACGGCGGCCGGCGCGGCCGTGGCGCGCGAATCCCTTCCGGAAGCGGCCGCCGCCGATGACTCCGGCGGCGTTCAATTTTCGGCCGTAGTAATGGGGTCTTTTTTTGTAGTTTGGTAGCCGTTCGTTGTGTCCCACTAGTTGTAGTAGACAACTTCACATTACAGTACGACGCCCTCACGGAGACGCAGCTCGACTCGGGGAGCGTCCACTACTCGACCGATTGGCGCTCGTGCTGGGCCACCGCAACGCGCCTCCGAACGCGGCGGACCTCGACGGCCACTCACTGTGGTGCCCGCAAAACACCATAATGCTCGGCTTCAGGGCCCCGTGGCCGAGTCCGACTTTCCCCCGTCCTCCGCGGACCACCGGGTAGCACTCCTCGGCGGGGCACCAGAAGACGACGTGCGCGGCTTCGACGCGGGGGATCACGAGGCACGACTTCATCTGGTCCTGGGGCGCGGGCGTGGCGTTTCCCGCGACGCCGGCGGCGACGCCGGCGGCGTAGTACCGCGTCCGTCCCGGCGGGTGCAGCGTCGAGCACAGGAAGCAGCCCGCGTACTTCGACGACACGCGTAATCCGACGTCGGCCGCGCGGATGGGCCTGTGTGGAAATCAAAATTTTACGGCGCGTTCGTGCTGAATCGTCGCGTCGTCCTCCACGCCATCGACGCGGCGCCTGCTCGATGGCGTGGCGATGCCGGTTCCTCACCGCTCGACGGAGCCAGCACGGCAGCGTCATCGCCGAGAAATGACTTAGTGAAGAATTGTCGTGCACCCGACGCATTGGTTGATTTCCACACAGGGATGGGCAGTTCCGAAAACGCGGGCCAGGCGGGGTAGCGCTCGACGCCCCGCGGCGCGCGGCGGCAGCGTTGCACGGGCGTCCCGCCGCCGGAGGGACACTTCGGCGTCGCGGTGCTCGAGTAGCGGTATTCCTCGTCGCAGCGCTTCGGGTCGCGGCACCCGTGCATGCCCCAGCCCGCGCAGCCGTCCCCGTCCAGCGCCGGGCCCCACAACAACTCACTAAAATCGAGGCGCGCCCACCGCGGCGTCGCCGGCAGGCGCATGTCCGTCGCGAAGACCGTGAAGTTGAAGGGCGTCCAGGTGAGGCCGTCCAGGCGAAGACTGCAGGCCGCCTTGCCCTTGCGCGTCTCGGGCCCGCGGAGGGACCGCCCCGGGGCGCAGAGCACGGCCAGGTCCTCGAGGCGGGGCGGCGAGGACGCGAGGGGCGACCAGCCAAAAAAGCTCGCGGCGAGCCGCGGCGCGTGAAAATGGTGGCTGGCGCGCGGCGGCGGCGCTGGCGCTTGAAAATGGTCGACGGACTCGCATCGCGACGCGTGCATCGCGTCGAAGGCGGGGAGCAGCTGCCAGATCACGAGATCTGCGAACGCGGCATTTTGGAGCGACGTTGGGTGACTCGTGAGCCAGTCCATGAAGGCGGCCGGGTGGCAGGCGCGCCGCTCGGGCGTCTTCCGACAGAACGCCGGCAAGGACATGGTCACGACGGCCGTGCCCGGCCAGCGCTGCGCGGCCTCGACGAGGACCCCGCGGTAGCCGGCCGGCACGCGCGCCTGCCATCCGTCCACGTCCTCCCCGGCGCATGCTCCTTTTAGGCCGAGCAAGTCGTCCTGCCAGAACACGGCCACGACGGCGGCGAGGCGCGGAAACTCCGCCTGCGCGCGCGCCAGGAACCAGAGGAACGTCTTCTGCGCGTCGCGCGCCGACCCGCGGACGTGCGCCATGTCGTTCACGCCGTGGTCCCACAGCAAGACGTCGACGCACCTATCGAGCGCGCGCCCGAGCGCCCAGGTCGCCTCCGCCGTCGTGAGCCCGCCCTTGGCGCCGTTGACGAGCGTCGCGTGTTTTCCGGACCCCCAGAACACGGGGCAGACGCGTCGCGGCTCGAGCCGGTTCTCGCAAATACGGTCCAGGGGCCAGCTCTGGTTGTGCCACTGCGCGCCGTCGTCGTCCCAGCGCGCCGCCGTCGCGCGAAACGACGGTGGTGAACTCAGCCACGGCGGCGGGTCTTTGCGGACGCAGCGCTCCCAGGCTTTTTGTGGAGGCACGGGCCCCGGCGGCGCCGAGACGTTCGTCGGACCAGCGCCGCGCGCGCGACCGAGGACGTCGTCGACCCAGCGTGTCAAATTTGTGGCCCAGCCGCCCTCGTCCGTGCCGACGGCGTGCGAGCCGCCCGTCAACCCGAACCGCAGGGGCTGGTTGTTGTTCAAGGCGTCGGCTATGCGCGCCGCCAGTGCTTCTTGATTATGCGAGAAGATGGACGTGGCGTTGAGGCGCGCGCGGCCGTAGCGCGTCGCGAGCGTCGCGCGCGACTCGTCGACGGCCGCCTTGAGGCGGTCGCACCACAGCGGTCTGGTCGTCGCCGCATCGGTGGTGTGCAGTGCTGCCAGCAGCACGAGGGCTGCCCTCATTTTGCTAACCGAGCATGATGTGTAGGCTGCCCCGCAGTTCAATGCAGCTTGGCTGCTGCTTGAGGATCCTAGTGTCTTACAGGCCGCTAGCCGCGGGAATAAGTCTCCTCTCTCTCTCGGGATTTCCTAAACGCGCGGGCCGTAGTCATGGGGTATTTTTTTGTACTAGATTTATTTTACATTCACAACGAACCGCCTCGCGCAATCAGCTTCCGGGCGCGCTTTGCGGTACCCTGCGCGGTATACGCCTGGCCGAGCGCGATGCTGCGGTCTCGGTCGCAGAGGACCTGATAGCCTGTGTGGAAATAAAATTTCGGACGCCCCACGGCATCGACGCGACGTCGTCCCCGTAACTGCATCTGCTCGATGGCGTACCCTAACTCACTGCTTGATCTCCACACAGCTGGTAGCAGAGCCGGGCGAGGCCGGTCTTGCGCTGAGCTCGCTCGTCCCAGTCGCCGCCACGTGCCTTTGCGGAGGCGCTCCAGTCTCGGCCCACGTCGCAGGACGCCGGCACGGGTCCGTCGTAGGCCGCCAGCTCCGAGCGCGTCAGGAGCCCGTCGACAGGATTCCTATCGGCCTCAGCGATGAGCCGCAGCGCCGCGTCGAGGGCGCACTGGCCCCAGCCGCAGGGAAATCCGTTGATCTTCGAGACGAAGGGATTGGACGTGCCGTGCGCCTCCGGAAAGAGCGGCTCCGCGGCGGCGCATTGCGACGCCGCGACGAGGAGACCCGACACGTGGTCCGACAGCCCGTGTAAGTAGCTTTCGCCGCGGGGCAGCAGCGTGTGGTGGTGCTTCTTCGAAACGTATCGTCCGTCGAGCGTTTTTATCGTCTCGGCGACGGCGCTGGCGTAGGCGTCGAATCCTTTGAGGAGCGTCGTCTCGACGGCGTCGCCCGTGGCGATTATCGTCGCGTCGGCGAAGCCGTAGACCGGGTGCGCGTCGTGATGGTGGCGGCAGGTGTCGAGGCCGAGGCGCGCCGCCATCGAGGAGGCGACCGCGTCGACTGCATTCGACTCGGCCCGACACCGCGGCTGCCAGGGGAAGGGGGTGGGACCCAGTCGCGTCACGCCACAGGGGGGCAAGCGGTCGACGGGGAACGGCCGGACGACGAGCGTCGTCGCGTGCGAGAAGAGCCAGAGGTCCGGGAAGGAGCCGGCCGCGGCGACGATGGCGCGCGCGCCGTTCGCATACGCCGAGAGCTCGTGCGTCGTCGTGCCATTCGCAAGCAGCAGCCGGTCGGGCCGTTTGATCAAAGCCCGAAGGGTCCGCACGAAGTCGCGCGCCGACGTGTCGTCGGCCCGCTCGGCGGCGCCCTGGTCGACCACACACGTCCAGGCGTCCCCGTAGAAGCGGAGCCGCGAGAGCACGGCCTCGCGGGCCACGTGCGGGTAGGACCGGTAGTGCGCCAGGACGAACGCGTGCGACAGCCCGGTTCTCCGCTCCTGGAAGCGGGCGGCGGCGGCGCGCGCCTCCGGATCGGTCGCTAGTCGATCGGCCGGCGCGTGGTCGACGACGGCGTAGCGCCCATATTCATTGGTCTCCGGCGCGTAGAAGCCGCCGCCGCATGCTGTCCGCACGGCGGCGACGGCCGGCCCTGAAACATTGCGCGACCACTCGTTGTGAAGCGACTCTCGGACATCGAGGTAGCTCAGCCGCTCACCGTCGCCGATTGAGAGGAGGGCTTCCACCGCTTCTGGTGCGAGGGCCGTCGCGGCTCTAAGTGCACCGAGCAGCAGTAGGCATCGCATTGCAGTCATGCCGTCACCGCATTGCAACCACTAAGCGCCTAGGACAATAGAGAGAGCATGGAGAGCATGGGCAGCCCCGATAAAAAACAACCAATACAGATCGGTGCAGTTGATCTGAAGAGCCAAAACGTGCGCACGGCTGGTGTTTGCAGCCAAAGAGATGGAATGGCAGCACTGCGTGGCTGCAATAACACCATGAGCCGCCCCCGGCTGCTTGCTTGCTAGTGTCTTAACAGGCCGCTAGCGCGGATTTCCTAACTCGGCCCTTGAAGCCGCGCGCCCGGGGCGGTACTCCCCCAAGCGGACTGCGCGGCGCGTGTTCGGCGGTGCGCACCCGATGACAAATGATTGAGCTCCAGCTGCGGTAGCGCGAGCCGCGCTCCGCGCCCGCGAGACGCCGTCGCCATCAGGGAGTGTGTAAAGTAGCAACATGGCGATTCTCTGGACAGGGCTCGCCCGCATACGCGTCGCGATCTAAGATAACCCGTTTTGCTTGTATTTTTTTAGGCCCAAAAAAAAATCGTCCACGCCGCCACGCGAATCACACAAACGCCTCGCAATCAGAAATGATCCTCACAACATGCCCCGCCTGCGCCGCCCCACTGGCCCACAACGCCCCGCGATGCGTTAGATGTAAACTGAGGTACTGCAACAAAACTTGCCAGCATGACCACTGGCGCCGCGGCCACAAGCAGATGGGCAAGAAAATACACCTTGGCGGCAACGCAGAGCAATACCACGCCGACGAAAAATACAAGGAGGCCGTCGCGGTCGCGGTCGAGGCGTGCGCCGACGATGCGCGAGCTCCAGATCAAGATGTTCACGTCCCGAGCGTGGTCGGCCCAAAGTACCCTCCTCGTGGTGTAGATGTCATTTACTTGTAGTTGACTATCGGTGGGGTAGTATGGGACCCAGCGAGATCGCTACGGCGACTACTGGGGCCCCTCGGGTAATTGACGTTTTTGACGGGAACGGGGCGCCATCGGGTCCAAATTGTTTACTTTTTGTGGATACAGATCGGCTCGCGGACGCCCTCTGGGACAGGTCTAAGGTCGGGTGGTCCCCAACGCCGCATGCGCTGGTTCTTGGGGCTCTCCAGTGAGCTCTGATCGAAATCTTTGGCAAATCATGGCCAATAGAGGTATAGCGCACAGGACCATGGGAGATGTATCTTACACTGGAAGCGGCGGCGTAGGCGGCGTAGGCGTTTGCACGCGACCACTACAGACCCAAAAACGACCCCAGGGAGACCTCCGGGCCCCGCCTCGACAGGATTCCATCGACGCGGCCGTCATGGCGCGACCGTCAATATCGCGAATTAAAAAAATTATTTTTTTCGGCCCCCGGTAAGTGTCCCATTGATCTCTTTGGACCGTAAACGAACGGAGCGATACTCGAACAGCTGCATATGCGTTGAGCTTGCTTGCTAGTGTCTTACACCGCTAGCTGACCCCGACGTTCGGAGCGCACTTTTGCTGCCTCGGCTGCACTAGGGCTGACGATATCAGCTGCACGCACAGCACACATCGGTCGCTGCGAGGCCACGATCTGCTGCCGCCACTGCAGCTGCACACTACTGAGTTACACTGCACACTGGGGCACGCCAGACAGCAACCCTGGCGCACCCACAGCAGCAAAACGATGACGACGCGATCCTCAGCGACATCCACGTCGGCAGCGAAACGGACGACACGCTGTACGCGCTCCGCTACCGCACGGCCGGGAGCGCGACGGATGCGGACGGCGACCTCGACCCGCCGCGGAGGCGGACGCTGCTCGTCGAACACGCGCGCGCGACGCCGCTCGCCGACGTGGGCCTCCAGGTCTGGCGCGGCGCGCTGGTCGTCTGCGACTGGCTCCTGGCCGAGGACGCGGCGCGGCCCTGGCTCGGCGCGACGATCGCGGAGCTCGGCGGCGGCGTCGGCGCCGTCAGCTGCCTCGCGGCGGCGCTCGGAGCCACGGCGCTGTGCACCGACGGCCACCGCGGCGCCGTCGCGCTCGCGGCGCGGAACGCGGCGCGGAACGCCGCGGCCATCGAGGCGGCCGGCGGCTCCGTCCTGGCGCGCGTAGTCGACTGGCGCGCATACGCGGACGCGGCCGTGGACGCCGACGACGCGCTCGGCACCGCGGACGTCGTCGTCGCCGCGGACTGCATTTACGACGACGCGGCCACGACGGCGCTCTTCGACGCGCTCCGGCGGGCGCTCGCGGCGCGGCCCGGCCGCTACGCCGTCGTCGCGCTCGAGAAGCGGTTCAACTTCGAGGCCGAGTCGCTGAGCGTCGTCGCGCACGGCTACCGCACGTTCCGCGGCGCGCTCGCGGGCTTTGACGCGGTCCGACTGGCCCTGCCGCCGCGCTTTGTCGACTACGACCGTGGCGACGTGGGGGCGCTGGAGTTGTGGCGGGTTGGTTGGTTGGTGTGAAGCGGTGTTTTGTGTTGTTTTGTGCGAGCGTTGTTGCGACCTCGGCCGACACCGCGGCGTGGGACATTATAGACTGCCAGTGTTACAGCGGGGAGGGCGGGAGGGCGGGCTGTTAAGGGAGGGGCGGGTGGGGTGGGTAGGGCGGGGACACAAGACAGACGATGTTGAGCGGCGCACGCTCTACTTCGTTGGCTTGACAGAGGGAGACGGCGTAGGTATGGTCGTCGGTACGTACGTCGGCTTCGAAGAAGGCAGCAGGCTCGGCTGTGCGCTCGGGGCAGCCGTCGGAGTGTAGGACGGTTTGCTGATCGGCACAGCGGAGGGCGACGGCGTCGGCGCGCCGGTCGGCACGTAGGTCGGAACCGGGACGGGCACGATCGTCGGGTTCTCCGTGGGCTGCGGCGTCGGCAGGTACGTCGGGCCGCACGGCGCCGTCTGCGACACACCATTGCACATATGGACGGGCGCAGCCGTCGGTTTGTAAGTCGGCGGCATGGGCGTCGGGGCGTCCGTCGGCTTCGACGTGGGTACGTAAGAAGGCTGCGACGTGGGCGCCGGTACAGGTGCGTCCGTAGGCTTCGACGTGGGCACGTAAGAAGGCTGCGACGTGGGCGCCGGGAACGGGGCGTTCGTAGGCTTGCTCGTCGGGACGTATGACGGCTGCGCCGACGGCGCGAAGACCGGCGTTGCCGTGGGCTGCGGCGTAGGAATGTACGTCGGGTTCTTGTTGCTCGGCACGCTCGTAGGCGTGTAAGTCGGGAGCGACGAGATCGTCGGTCGCAGGGACGGCGACGGGGTCGGCTTATATGATGGCGTCGGCGTAGGCTTGGGCGTCGGCCGCGGCGACGGCGCCGGGGTCGGCCGGTACGTAGGCTCCGCCGAAGGTTTAACAGACGGCGACGGAATAGGCGGCGTCGTGGGTTTGTATGACGGCGCGGGCGTCGGCCTCGCCGTCGGCGACGGAATCGGCGAGTTCGTCGGCTTGTAGCTGGGAGCAGGGTTGCCGGCCTGTCCGGCCGCCGTCGCGCAGAGCGCGAGGAGCGTCGCCACGCTCTTCCGTCGGATCATCGTCGCGATCGGACCTGCGTCGACAAGAGATGAGGGCGCGGCCCTTTGGCGGCGAAATATTGCGGCGTCCGCTTCTCTAGTTGCGGCGCCCGCTTCTCTATTTGCGGGGAGCGCCCGCGTCCCAGTTGAGGGAGCGCGCGCGCCCGCCCGCCGCGCGGCGCTGTGTGTGTGGGCCGCCCGCGTGCTGCCGCGGCGGCGGCGCGGGCGCGGCGCGGCGCGGTGAGGCCGCGGCCACTTTGGCGGCACGAATTATCTCGGCGCCCACGTCCCCAGTTGTGGGAGGCCGCGCACCCGCCCGCCGCGCGCCGCTGGGTGTGAGCCGCCCGCGTGCGGCCGCCGCTGCGGCGGCGCGGCGGCGCAGGCCTCGGCCGCGGCTGTTTGGAAAGCGAGCGTCGCCTGGGGGCTGCCCGCCGCTGCCGCCGCCGACGCCGCGCGGTCCGCTGAGGGGCTGGATTGCCGAAGGGGAGTGATATCAGCGCAGTAAACGTGCCTCTGTGCGCGTCTGCGTTGCACAGGAGCTAAATGTCGCGCACAAAACCTTTGCCAAAAATTGGCTGGCAGGTTGGTTGGTGAAGCCCATGGTGCCGTGGACATTTTTAGGGCGGGTGAAAACTCACGACCCCGGCGCCCCGGCCTCCCAGCCACCGGGCAGCCCTCGGGAAGGACCCTTACTTGAAAGGGCTCCGAGCCGGCGGATGGGGCAGCCTCATCTGGCAGCCTCCCACCCCCCTGCCTCGCTCCGCCCGGCGGGCCCGGCCGGGCGCCCAGCCGGCTAGGAGTCCGACGAGCCCCTGCCAGGGAGGCACGGAGCGAGCCGGGGCGTGTGGCGACCTTGACGAGTCCGAGCACCGTAACCTCCATGAGAGCTCACGGTGGCTCGGCCCGAGCTCGACCGGCCCGAGGCGGCGTGGAAGGAAGAGCTACGTCGACCTCGAGGCGCGCCTCGAGGAGACACGCCGCCGACGGCGCGGCCGCCCCGCCGCGGTCGAAGCAAATTCACTGCCACCGTCGCGGGTTTCCTATTGCTCGTCCCATCACAAACGTCACGAGAGAGCCTAAAGGAAGGGGGCTCGGCGAACCCGTCCGGCGGCCTGGTAAATACCAAAGGCTGTGGGGCTGGGCGCATTTTGGCAGCACTGCCGAGACGCTTCACACGATTGGACGATACAGTTGCTAAAAGCAACACGAGATATCGCACCGATGCGGCAAAACAAGCCACGCTGCAGCCTCTTCACCTGCACCCTCACCATCGTGGGCGCGCTGCTCCTCACGACGACCCTGCTCTCGCACAACTACGCGACGCAGCAGCACCACCAGATCCCGCGGCCGCACGCGCTGCGCGGCCCCGCCTCGCACCTGGCGGCGCTGCGCGACGCGCGGGACGCGGCGGCGGCGGCGGCGCGCGGCGCGGCGGCCGCGGCGCTCGTCGACGCGGTCGCCGTCACGAGGCCGCCGACGCCCGAGGGCGAGGCGGCGCGCGCGGCGCGGGCGGCGGCCGAAACGCTGGCGGCCGAGGCCGCGGCGGCCGAGCGGCGCGAGGCCGAAGCCGCGGCCGCGCGGGCGGCAGAAGCCGCCGCGCGGGAAGCGGAAGCCGCGCGCGAGGCGGCGGCGGCCAAAGCAGCCGCCGCGCGCGAGGCCGCCGCGGCCCAAGCAGCCGCCGCGCGGCTCGCGGCCGAGGTCGCGGAGCCCATCGACGAGTCGTACCACGTCGTCTTCTCGTCGCGACGCGGCGTCCTTTTTTTGTGGGGGGGGTCTTCCAGTGGCGGGTCGCGGCGATGGCGTGCCGGTGGGGTAGAAGTGCTCGCGATGCCGCGCCATCGTCGCGGCCATCGTGTGCTGGCGCGCCTCGGGAGAGGCCTTCGCGCCGCACACCGGGAAGGGGAAAAAAAAAACTCACAGAAAAAACAAACACAGGACGGGCTGCAGCGAGTTCCAGGACTGGCAGTCCATCGGCGTCTTCTCGTCGGCCGACGCGGTGGGCCAGCGCGGCGTCATCACGCGCATCGCGAGCGGCTGCCGGCCCGGGCAGGAGGCGAGCATCCGGCACGCCATGTCGCACCTGCCGGCGCGCTGCCGCGTCTTCTTCGCGCCCGACACGGACGTCAAGGACCACGCCGGCCGCTACTACAAGTACGCGAACAAGCCGCTGGGCATGATGAAGTGGCTCCAGGCCGGCAGCGTGCCGCCGACGGCGACGGTCGCGCTCATCGACCCCGACTTCTTCTTCCTGCGGCCGCTCTGGCGCGGCCCGGCGTCCGCGATCGTCGCGTCGACGGCGTAGCGGTGTGTGTGGGTCTGCGTTGTCTCGGTGGTCGCGTCGCGCGTACAATCGTCGCGTCGGCGGCGCCGGCTCAGCGGTCACACTCAGGCACGACAGCTTCGACGCGGACGACGCGACGTTCGCGTCCGGCGCGGCGAAGAAGACGCCCATGCCGCGGCCGCTGCGGCCGGGGACGATGATCGCGCAGCGCTACGGCATCGGCGGCAAGCCCTGGACGAGCGCACCCGGCCGCAACGGCCAGCTCGCCTGGAAGCTGCGCGACTATTTCACGTCGATCGGCCGGCCAGACTCGCCCGCGAACGCGCCGGACCTCAACGAGCGCAGCGCCGACGCCTTCTACTCCATCGGCGCGCCCTACATCGCCCTCGCGTCGGACTGGCTGCCCATCGCGACGAACTGGACGGGCCTCATGCCCATGGCCGTCGCGCGGAACTTCGGGAACCTCGCGGAGATGTACGCCATGGTCATCGCGGTCGCGGACCTGGGCATCCGGCCCGCGACGGTCGACTCGCTCATGGTGAGCAACGTCGGCGCCGGCGGCGAGGGTTGGCCCTTCGTCGACCGGCTGCCGCCGGAGCGCGCGTGCGACCCGACGCTGCTCGACGACGAGGCCCACCGGCTGCCCTTCTTCCTGCACTACTGCCAGCGCTACGAGCACGTCGAGAAGCCGCCGTACGACGAGTCGAACTGGATCTACTCGAAGTACCAGGTGCCCGACGAGATCCTGCACTGCCCGGCCGGGACGCACGACCTCGAGGGCGAGCGCCCGAAGAAGAAGGCCTCGCGGCAGCGCATGCGCCTCGACGCGGACGGCTTCCTGCCGGAGCCGTCCGCGACGGTCGACGCCGCAGTGCTTACCGGAACGAGCGGCCGCGCGCGCCTGCGCCACGTCTGGGCCTTCTGCGCGGCGACGCGGCGGACGAACCTCGCGGCGCGCGACTACCGGCGCTGGTTCTGCGCGAAGAATTAAATTTAGTTGTGGATTAGTGTTTTTGTCGAAGCCTACGCGTCTGGACACTCAAAAAGGATCCTCCGGCCCTGAGGCTTCCTGGAAGTCGGGGTCCGAGTCGTCTGAGTCCGAAGCCGACGACTCGGAGTCGCTCGACGACGACGACGCGGACGCGTCCAGGCCCGCGGCCACGGAATCGTCGGAGATGTCCTGGACGGTGCCCTCGCGCTCGGCCTTCGCTTTCGCGCGCCGCGCGCGCTCCTCCTCGGACAGCGTCTCGCCCATCTCGAAGTCGTCGTCCGACGACTCGGCGGCCCGGGCCACGCCACCACCTGTCGGCTCCGGCGCGCCGGGCCCGATCGTCTGGCGCTTCACGCGCTTGCCCTTCGTCGCCGCCGGCACGCTGGCCACGACCACGACCGGCGGAGCCGCCGCGTCGGCGCGCTCCACCGACGCGGGCCACGCGGCGCGCGGCGTGTGCGCCATCGCGGCCCGGCGCCGCTTGCACGCCGGCTCGGACTCCTCCTGCGCACTTTTCGAAGCGGCCTTCATTTTCTCGGGAGTGAGCCCATCCATGATATCGGAGAGCTAAACCAGAGAGCACTGAGCAGACTGACTGTCTGACTCGAATCACTCGACAAAGCGCACGTGTGCCATGCCACGCGGCTCAGAGCAAAGCGAGGGGACCCCGAGGCCGCGTTTTATAATGCAAAACGCCCGTCCAAGCGCGTCGATGTGGGGTTGATGATACCAGGTACGGGTTTTTCAGCCAAAGACAGTCTCTCTCTTCTTCCTTCTCCCGTAAAAGATATATGTTATAGTTACAGCAGGAGGAACGGCGGCATAGCAGCAAGCTCCCAACTCGCTAGGCCGCCTCGTCGACCTCCTCCACGGGCGCGGTCGCCGCCTCGAGCATCCCGGGCGCGGCGGCGAGCGACGCCTTCACGGACGCGGCGGTGGCTTGCGCGCCGCAGAGGACGATCTTGAGGCGCGCGTCTTCCACAACGGCGCCGGCGTAGTCCGCGCAAGACGGAGCCGCGTAAAGGGTCACGGGCAGCTCCGTCGGCGCCCGCAGCGGCATGCGCTCGAGGCAGTGCGCCATGGCCGTCGCCGCCAGGCCCAGGTCGCCGCTGATCACGCGGCACGGCGTCCGCGTGCCGGGAGCGTCGCCCTCGGCCACGTACAGCGCGTCGGCGGCCTCGAGCGCAGTTGCCGCCTCGTCAAACGCGTCGTCGAACGCGTCGTCGTCGTCCACGACGGCCGCGGCCGCGCCGGCGCCCGCGGGCGCCGTCGGCGGGCCGCCCAGGAGCTGATCGGCCGTCTGGACCTTCGTGATGCGGTAGGCAAGCTTGCTGGGCACGACGCCGTCGCCGCACAAGCTCCAGTTCAGCGCGTAGTCGAGGCCGGGGCCCTCCCTCGGGAACTGGACGCTGTCAGCGTCCTCGGTGGGGCGCGCGAGGGCCAGGGTCCGCCGCGCGCCGGCCGTCCGCGCGCCTGCTGCCGGGGCCAATGAGTGCAACGCGCCAGTCAATGGCCTCACGGCTCGCCGCAGCGACATCATCGGCAAAGCGAAGGGTTCTCCGGCAGCCGCAAATGAGTTCAGGCTACCTCGCTTTGTGCCTTCTGTCCCTTTCTACGCGTTTGACGCCAAATTCATCGACGGGGGCTTTTTGCTAGCATCTCTATAGCGCTAGCTTCGTTAAATACAGCAACAAAACTTAGCCAGGCGGAAAGTGCGCCGCCCGAAGCCCGGCACCCGCCCGATCCGCCGCGCACTCCGCGTCGTCGTTACCAACGAACCATAAAGTAAGGGCCCACCGATCCGCGGCCGCTGGAAGAACCTCGTGCACGACACGATCCGCGAAAAAACAAACGAGCCTATCTCCCGTCGGAGCGACGTCGACGCCTTCTCCTTGCGCATCTCCGCGCGCGTCGTCGTCGTCGCAGTCGACGTAGATCCGCAGCGCGCCGCCGGCATCCCACCCGGGCTCCTGCAGATAATAGATGCACGTGATCCACCGCTTATCGCGCGGCCCGCCACCATCGACGCACGCGTTGTCCACGTGGCGTGGGTAGCGACCCGAGGCCATCTGTACCGCGAGCTTCGTCCCGTACTCGCGCGGCGACACGCGCTCCGCGCCGAGCAATGCATTGAGCGCCGGTGGCAACGTCAAGAGCCAATCTCGCGTGAACGCGAGCAGGTGCGGCGCGTCGTCGAAGTCCGTCGGTTCGACCTCGCACGAGAGCACCGCCTCCTTGTCGAAGGGCACGCCGTCGCTGCCGACGGATTGCGACGGCCCGAAGCGGTCGCGCCGTCGCAGCGCCAAGGCGTCTTCCAGCATGGCGCCTCGCACGTCATTGCCGAGCACGTCGTCGAACACGACGTACGGCTCGCCAAGTTCAAATAATCTGCGGTAGAGCTCGGGCGCCAGCTCGCGCGCCCGCGTCGCCGCCCCGAGGATCGGCACGCTGTTTTCGTCGACGGGTATGGCCGCGGTCGCCAGCGGTCGCGTCGATGGCGTAAAACGCAGCGCCGGTCTTCCCCGTGATCCATGCGGTCGCATCGATGGCGTCCGGGGCAGCGACAGCGGCCGGCGCGCGATGACGTGACAGCGTCTTGTTTGCGATCGCGTTGCGCCATTGATGCGCTGCGCAGCGATTATCCGCATGGCCACGCCGCGTCTCAGTATGCTTGACCGGCAGCACAGGAGTGCAGTCGCTTTTGAGCGCTACGCAGTCTTTCTTGGTGGCTGAAAGCTCGGCAGCGCGATGAAGGATATATTACAGATCGCCGGACACCAAGAAAGCCAGCTTTGGCTGCTTGGCGCTCTTGCGGGTCAAGCACGAGCTAGCGGCCGGTAACACACTAGCAACACCAGCTCCCGGCGCAAGGGCGAAGGCGCGGGTCGGCTCGCCTCAAAAATCTTGGATTGCGATCGCGGTCTTGGGATCGAGAGTTCGACGTCCGCGGCGCTGATGTGGAAAAGCCGTCTAGCGCACGAAACCCGAAGGATAAACCCGTTTTGTTGGGTGTTGGTGTGTTCGGCCTCAGGCGAGCGCACGATGGCGGCGCGAGCGTAGTCGCGGGCGCCGCGGCGCCCGTGTGGACCTGCGCCGGCGCCGGCGAGGGCGGCGGCGGCGGGGCCGCGGCGTTGCGTCGGAGTTCAGGACGACATTTGATCTCCGCGGGATTTCTGAGTTCCTGGCCTAGTTGGGCGTGCGCGAGGGCCTCGCGGACGCGTCATCGCGACGTTCGGCGCGGCGTGACATGTTGGGCAAGTAGGCGATTCATCCTCGGCTTCCTCGCAATTCAACGGGTCGACGGGCCTTCATTGGCGATGTTGACTCACCCCAGCAATTCAAGCTGCTTCCGATGACTACACCCCGGGTCCTTCGTCGGCGCAATGTTGCAACCGCGGGAGTGTTTTTCGTGACTAACCCGCGGGTGCGGCGGCGGGCCGGCGGCGGGCCGCGGGCAACTCGTCGGCGGCGGCACTCGGGCACGACTCCACGGAGCGGCGGCGCGGCGGGATCCGGAATACCTTGACTAGCTCTGGGTCGGGTCTCAAGCAAAGCGCCTTCGCGTCCGCGTTCAGCAGACCAAGGTTGTGCGGCGGCGGTTCCCCTTTTTTTTCCCGCACATCGCTGCACGACCTCTGCGACGAGTCCCCTGGGGCGGGGAGGGGTCCCGCAAGACCGCGCGCAAAAACCCGTCGGTTAAGCAGAGGCTAGGCTAGGCGCAAAACGCAATTGCGCGACGTGTGACGCGCACAGCTCGCGAGGGTTCTTCTGTTACACGTGCCAACCCGCAGCCGCAGCGCTTGGGAGCGTCGCTGCTTAGCTGGAGTAGAGGCCACCCCCACAGCTGGGCAAGATGGCAGCCGACGAGGCGGCCGCGGCCGCGACGACGGACCAGCCCTCCATGACCAAGGACGAGGCGCCGGACTGGGTCCCGAACCGGGCCTTCCTCGACGCCTGCGCGAGCCTCGGCCTCGAGAAGCCGCCGTCGCTGCTCACGGACACGCCGGCCTACGAGCCGCCGAGGCCGCGCGAACCGGAGGAACCGGAGCCCGACCCGGAGCCGGTGCGCGCCTCGGACGCGTTCGGCGGCGTGCGCGCGATGCTGGAGGCGACGGACCCCGTCGAGCGCGCCGTGACGGCCGCCATGGCCGCGAAGCAGCGGGCCAACGCGGCCCTGAAGGAGGGCGACGCGGCCCTGGCGCGCAAGCGCTACCTCGCGGCGCTCTGCGCGCTCGACGAGGTCGCCGGCCGCGCGCGCCAGGTCCTCATCGCGCGCAAAGTCTTGAGACGGGACGAAGACGACGTTCCGGAGACGCCGCTGCAGGCCGCGGCGCGCGAATCTTTGCTGTTGGAGGCGGAGCTGCGCCTGAACCTCGCCCAGGCCTGCCTGACCTGCGGCGACGCCGCCGCGGCCCTCGGGGCCTGCGACGCGTACTTCGCCCTCAAGGACGCGCCCGAGTCAAACGCGCGCGACGCCAAGGCGCACTTCCGCGCCGCGCGCGCGCTCGAGGCGCTGGACCGCCTCCAGGAGGCCGAGGGCCACCTGCGCGACGCGGCGGCGGCGGCGCCCGACGACCGCGGCGTCGCGGCGGCGCTCCGGCGCGTCCGCGCGGCGCGCGCGGCGAAGCGGAAGCACGTGCCCAAGGCGTCGTTTCGGGGCGTGCTGCTGTCGTGAGTAATTTGTGTGAACTGTAACATATACACAACAAATATTACCTCCGGCGAACGACATGCGCCGACTTCGCGGCCGTGTACGCGTGCGCGCGCATGTATCGCTCGAGGATGCGGTAGTTCTCCTCGCTGTAGCGCGGCAGCAGCATCGCGGGGCAGACGTCGCGCGGCCACTCCATCTCGGTCGCCGTCGCGCATCGCCCGTGGTGTCGCTTGAAGACGAAGCGCCCGTCGCGGACGTACTTTTCGATTGTCGGGATATCGACGATGGCGTGCCCGACCCGCTCAATAACGGGATTGAGGGGGCTCAGCCGAAACCAGACGAGTTTCTCGCAGCACCCCGGTTCCAGGTCAAACGCACCCTCAGCTTTCACGTACTCGGCCATGGCGCGCTTCGTCGCGACGACGAAGTCGTCAATGTACATTTTTTGGCCGACCACGCACGGCACGAGGGCCGGCGCCCGCGCCTGCGCCATCGTCGCGGCCGCCGCGTCGAGGGCCAGGTCCTGGAGCAGGACGACGTCCGGCCGCGCTCGCACGACGAGTTCAATCGATTCGAAGAGCGGCGAGCGCTCGAGCGCCGCGTGGCAGCGCGCGACGGCCTCCCACTGGTATGCAAAGTGCAGTTTCAGCCGGTACTGGTCCGAGCCGCAGGTCTCGGCCCCGTAGAACGCGCACGTCGCGTTGGCGGACTCCGCGTACACGCGGGCGTGGTCCCAGTCCCGGACGACCGACCGGGCCGCCGCGGCGACGTCCGCTTGTTTGGCGGCGTCGTACGGGGCCTCGAGCCCGAGCCACCAGTTCCCGCGCCCGCCGTTCCGCTCGACGAGGGCGCACGACAGCGCCGGCCAGGTGACGAGGAACGTCCGCAGCCCGCCGGAGAGCTCGAGGGCATACTTTGGTTTTCTTGGCGGGGCGGCCTTTTTTCTGCCGCCGAACACGCGCGACCAGAACGATTGCGGTTTCGAGTGCTTCGGCGTCGTCGTCGTCGCGTTGCACTGGCAGCGCGGCGTCCAGGTAGCGTTCCGCCAGGCTGGCACGATCGAATGATTCCGCCTGCCCACGACCGCACGCGTCGTGAGCAGCGCGACGATGAGGCAGCGCATTGTTGTCAGTCACACTTGCAGCATCATGGGGGGCAGCGTGCAGTGATCAGAATGTGCAAGGCCGCACGAGATGCAGCCCCATGCAAAGACATGACAATGTCTGTGGCCACCACAATGACATTGTCATGCATAAAGAGGCTAGATAGAGGCTCTAGCTTAAAAACGCAAACGCCGCCCGGGCACGACGTGACATCATATAAGCAAGGCTACTTACGGGAGCAAGCAGCAGCGGAACCTACTTCATGCAGCCGCACGTCGCCGCGCCGCCGCGCGCGTCCGCGTCGGCGTCGAGCTCCTCCCAGAGCTCCGGGTCCTTGATCCGCGCGAGGAGCTCCTCGCACTTGACCTTGACCTCGTCGCGCACGCGCCGGTACTCGGAAAGGTCCCCGGGGTCGATGGCCGGCGGGTCGTCGAGCGCCCAGTCCATGAACTTGAACTGCTCCTTCCAGGCCTTGAGGTCGTCGGGGTCGAGCTTCGCGCCGCAGCCGCAGCACGAGATGACGATGTCGAAGTCCGTGGCCTTAAAGTCCCGGATGTCGTCGCTCGTGAAACTCGAGATGTCGACGCCCGCCTCGCGCATGACCTCGACCGCGCCGGGCTTGACGGCCGTGCCGCCGACGATGCCCGCGCTCGCGACGCCGACCTCGGCGTCGCCCCGCAATTGCCGCAGCCAGCCGTCGGCCATCTGGCTCCGGCAGCTATTATGATTGCATAAAAACATGACGTTCGTCTTGTACTGCGGGCCGTGGGCGACCTCCTTCGCGGCGGCCTGGCCCATTGTGATCCAGGTCTGCCCCTCCTTTGCTAGACTAGCACCTGCGCGGGCGACGGACGCGGTCGCGAGCGGTCGGATAGATGTGCGGCGCTGCGATGGCGTAGAGCGCGGCTGAACGACAGCGCTCAACGCAATTCAAGCGGTACGTCGCCGCGCCGCCCGAGATTCCAAAGCCCGATGCAGAGCCAAGCTGCCCTTAAGTCATGTGGTAACGTCCGCGTCGCCAGCCCAGCGCTGCGAATTCGCTAATCGACGATTCTGGACACAGTTCTTGACACCAAAACAGCAAGCTGATGCGCAGCGAGGAACTGCTGGAGCCGCTCTCCTAAAACAAGAAACTGACGGGTTTTTCACGGATTTTAGGAAGGACGTCCTAAGAGGGGCTAGCTCAATTAACGATTTCTCTCTCTCTCTCTCGACGTCGAAAACCAGAGGAACACACCACTAGATCAAACAACGCGGCGGGTCGCGGCTAGGCAGCCTAGCTCTAAGCAAAGCAAAGAAATGCCAACTTGAAAAAGACCTCAGGCTCAAAAAGACCAAAAAATTAGCAAACGGCCACCGCATCACCACCTTCGGCGACGCGAAACAGGTACTCGCCGAAGGTCACGCGCTTCTCGCCGCCCGGCCCGCCGCCGCGCGACACGCGCAAATCCGCGAGCGACGCGCGCCCGTCGGCCGACCGCACGCGCTCGAAGGCGGCGGCGAGGGCCTCCTCCTTCTCGGGGGACAGCGGCGGCGGCGGCGGCGCGGGCAGCGGCGCCCGCTTCGGCCGCGGCTTCTGGCGCTTCTTCGGTTCCAACGGAGGCGCCTTCGCACCCAAGCGCGCGACGCGCGGCGGCGGCGGCGCGGCGCGCTTCGTCCGATTCGCGGCTCGCAACGGCTTTTGCGGCGGCCGCCGCTGCGCGCGGCCGTCGCCCCGCAGCTCCGCCGCGATGAACGTGTGGCCGCGCGGCAGGAGCCGCGACCCCGGCTGCTTTTGCCGCACGACCGCGCGCGGCGGTGATAAGGGAGGCGGCGGCGGCGGCGCGGCGGGGTCGGGCACGGGCTCAAACACCACGCCCTCGCCCGGGTCGTGGCTCACGTTCGTCGCGAGCGCGAGCCAGGGGTCGCCGCGCGGCCGTTCGGGCGACGGCGGCGGCGGTCGTACGGGCGAGAGCACGGCGTCCGGCGCCACGAAGACCTCGGGCGGCGGCAGGTCGGCGGTCGCGTAGTAGAAGGGCTTCGGGCAGTCGCCGACGTAGCACCGGTCGTCGTCGTCGTCGACGAGCACGGCCTCGCCCCGGAACACGTCCAGCGACCGGTAGGGGTAGGTCATCGTCGTCCGGTGGGGCGAGACGGGCGGCGGCGCCCGCGCGTGGTGCTTCAGATGGGGCGCCTCGACGTCGGGCCGCGCCGCCGCGAAGGCCGGCGCCTCCGCGACAACGTCGGGCCCCGCCGCCGGCTCGCCGTAGGCCTCCTCGTAGACCTCCGGCTTTTCCGCGGGCTCGCCGTAGTCCTCCTCATAGGGCACGCCAGCTTTGATAACTTCGCACGCGCCGAGCGCCTCCACCTCAGGCGCTTCTGCCGCAATCTCGTCGGCGAAGTCCCGCGCGTGGGCCTCCTCGGGGAAGTCGATGCGGCAGTCGACGACGAGCGAGCCCGCGCGGAAATTTGTGATCGTGACGCGGTCCGGCGACACGCCGGCCCGGCGCGCGAGCGTCTCAATTAGAGCCGCCTTGGCCTTGTCGTCGAAGGCCGCGACCGTCGCGCCCGCGAAGACCAGCGTCGCCTCCGCGGCGCATCTATTGGAGGGAGAAAAGGCCCCGGGCGACTTGCGGGGCGACGGCGGCGAGAACGTCTCGGTCGACGGCGGCGCATCGTTGAGGTCGTCGTCGGACCACGCCAGGTCCAGCTGGCCGGCGCCCGACTGGCGCACCTCACCCGGACTGCCGTCACTGGACTTGGGACGGAGCGCGTCGCCGACGGGCAGGTCGACGGACAGCCGTAGCTGCTGCACGGGCGCCCCGGCCCCGAGGCACTTGCGGAGGCCCGCGTCGAGCGACGCCAGCGACACCGACACCGTCGCCGCGCCCACGACCCGCCCGTGCGCGTTTTCTAATAAAATGCGGCACTCGGCCCGGCCCCACGTCCGCACGGCGCCGAGCGGCGCCTCGTTCTCCTCGTTCTCCCCGAAGTTCGGCAAGGCGACCTTCGACGACCCGTAGAGCCGCCGGCGCACGGGCCGGCCCGCCTCGACGGCGTGGCAGAGCAGCGCGGCGTCGCGCCGCTGCTCCAACTTCTTCGCCAGCTCCCCTTCACGTGCTTCAAACACGCAGCGCTTGCCGCCGCCGTACCAGCACGACCCGCGGTGGTTGCCCCGCGCGCCGCTCGGCGGCTCGACGACCACTGGGGCATAATCTAAAAACCGCAGCGCGAGCGCGGGCGGCGCCTCGCGCAGCCGCTTCGGCAGGCGCTCGACGCGGTGCACGTAGAGCTCGAGGCAGAAGAGGGCCTCGGCGTCCGAGGCGTCGTCGCCGGCCATCGTTGATGTCCTGTGCTTTTTTGGGGTGGCTGCCCACTGTCCCCACTGTCAGCCGTAGACGGCGTGCGCGATGCACCCGCGCGTTCCGGGCGCAGAGGTCCTCGGCGGCGCCGCGCAGACGCTTCCAAGGCCGCGCGGGCAGCGTTCGGAGGCCGTGCTCGCGGTGCAATTACGAGCAAACGGATGCAGCCAACCGGCGCCCCGAATTGATGCCTTTAGCGGCGCGATCGTCGCGTACGACCCCTCGGACCGCGAGCGCTCCTTGCATACTACTCGGCACGGGAGCTTCCGACAAATACACTTACTACAGAGGTGAGGTGGCGTCGAGGCACCAGCCCACGGGGTTCGACAGGCAGCCGCTTGTCCGCCGTCTATCTCGTTCCTCCTCCCGCCGCTCCAGGCGCGCGGACTCGTCCAGCGCCCGCCGGTACAACTCCTGCTCGGCCGTGACGTACGGAGCCTCGCTTGGCACGAAGCCCGGCGCCTTGCTCTCTTCGGCGCCGTCGTCGCGTGCTGGCGACGAGCTTAAGGCGTCGTCGACGAACTCTGCTACACTTGGGTGCTGTGCGGCGCGCAGGGCGCTCTCGTCGTCGTCCACGAAGGTCACCCGCTTAGGTGTTGCTCCGTTCGCGTCGCCTTCCGGACGTCGCGTCGACCCGCCACCGTTCGGCTGGTCCAGATCCGCGAGCGACGTCAAATGCGGGCGGTCCTCGGTGTCCTTTTTGGCTCTGGTCCACCACGACACCTCGGCAGCCATGGGGCAGCCTTCTTTGGGGGGCAGCCGCAACGCGCCCCCGATTATGGCTTGTAACGAGAATTATGCCTCAAACCAGGCGTGCACTGAGCTGCAGCGCGCGCTGAGCCTCAGGAGTTCTAGTGTGTGAGCACGCTAGCTGACCGCTGCAACAAAAAACGCCTGTCCTCTCATCCCTGGCGCAACAAGCGACTGTCCCGCGGCCTCGTCGTGTCTCAGAGACGCCAGCCGACGATCGCTGCAAGGTCAGCGCGGCGTAGATAGCTCCCAGCCCAGCCAGGCGCCCAGCCCGGCGCCGCGCGCGCCGCCGCGCGAGCCATGTTCTCCCTCCTCGAAGCGCTCAGGGAGACCTGCTTCCGCAAGCCGGAGGTAAATATATGCGTGCTGGGATTAGATGGAGCGGGCAAGACGACGGTCCTCGAACGCGCGAAGGGCCTCTTCGGCAGCCGGCTCCCCGCAATGCCGCCGGACAAGATCCAGCCGACGGTCGGCATGAACCTGGCCAAGTTGGATGTGAGTGGGTGTCGCGTGACGTTCTGGGATCTCGGGGGCGCGGCGCGCGTGCGCTCGCTCTGGCCGCGGTATTATGCCGACGCGCACGGCTGGGTCTACGTCGTCGACGCCGCGGACGCGGATCGACTGCGGGAGGCGCGCGACGCCTTCGACCAGGCCTGCGACCACCCGGATTTGAGAGATGCGCCCTGTGTGGTACTGGCGAACAAGCAGGACTCGGGGTCGGCGTGCGGCGCGGACGAACTGGCGACACTCCTCGAGATACGGCTCAAGAACGACGCGCGGCGGGTCGTCGACCTGCGGCCGGCGTCGGCGCTCGACGCGCCCGCGTCCGTGCGGGACGCAGTCGCGTGGCTCGTCGACGCGGCGCGGGAGCGCGTCGCGCCGGCGGCGGCGTAAGGTGTTGGTTTTAATTGAATGCATCTTTTGGCGTCGTATTGCCGTCGTCCGACGTTCGAGATTTACGACATAGTTACTAGTATACCTACTTCGCGCGCTTCGCCTCGGGCTCGTCGGCGGCGTCGACGTCGACCGCACGCTTCTTCGCCTCCTCGTCGCGCTCGTCCTGCGTCTGGACGCCCGTCACCTCGACCTCGCTCCGCAGAGTCTTGAACTTCACCGGTGGCGACGCGGGACCCCAGCCGAAGCCGTTGACTCCCAGGACGTTGACCTCGTACTCCGTGTTCGGGGCCAGGCCTTGGACGACGACGCCCATCAATGGGTTTGTGTTGGTCAAGCGACAGCGGTTCTCGTCGTAGTTGGGATCCGTCGTACTAATGAGTTTGTGGTCCTGGCTATTGTAGTAGAGCACCGGGCCACCGGGGACGACCCGCATCACAACGGACATCATCTCCGTACCATCGGTAGGCGGGTTCGTGAAATTGACGCGGACGCTGTCCTCGCCAATCTTCGATACTAGTGGCACGGCAGGGGCGCGCGGCGCGTGATCCAACAATCTAATTTTCGTCGTCGGCCCAAAGGCCGACCAGGCAACACCATTGAACGCCGCCACACTGATGCTATATTCGACGTCGTTGGCGGGCAGGGTCAGCCTTAAATGTCCCTGCCCGCTAGTCACGTCGTAATAAGAAGTAGCATGCGCCGAAGGGGAAGTGACGAGGCTATTGAGCGGGCTCGACAGCCCACGACAAGACGACGAGCTGGACGCCTCCCGTCCAAGTCGTGGCTGGCGTCCCGGTCCGGCAGGCACCGGCCCAGGCGCCGGCCGCCGACCCCGTCATCAAGCCCTCTGGCGTCCGCAGAGCGCTCCTCGTCGGCATTAACTACCCCGGCTCGCGGTGCGCCTTGAGAGGGTGCGTGAATGACGCCCTCCGAATGAGAGATCTGTTGCTTTCGAGCGGCTTCGAAGATAAATGGATAAGATTGCTCCGAGACGACGGCAAGGGCCGCCGCGCGTCGTCGTCGCGGCTCCACGAGTCGACGGCGATGCCGACGAGAAGCAACATCATCGAAGGCCTCCGGTGGCTGGTGCGAAGCGCCAAGCGCGGCGACTGCTTGTTCTTCCATTTCAGCGGCCACGGCGGCCAGGTACGCGACCACTCCGGCGACGAGGCCGACGGTTATGACGAGACGATCGTGCCCTGCGACTACAAGCGCGCCGGGCAAATTACGGACGATGAATTATTCAAAATTCTCGTCAAGGACCTCCCGGAGGGCTGCAAGCTTACGGCCGTGATGGATTGTTGCCATAGTGGCACGGGCCTTGATCTCCCGTACGACTACCAAAGTGGCCGCGGCTGGCGCTGCGAGGATGTTCCTTTCCATACCCGCGGCGACGTACAGATGTTGAGTGGTTGCGAGGACGACCAAACTTCTGCGGACACGTATCACAACTTCTCGGCGGGCGGCGCGATGACGAACGCGCTGCTCAAGGCTCTGAAGGATAACCCGCTCCCGCTCTACCCGGATTTGTTCCGCGCTTTGCACGCGAACCTACGGAAGAAGGGCTTCCGCCAGCGGCCGCAGCTCACGTCGTCGCAACCCTTTGACGTGACCAATCGCGTGTTCTCGCTCACGGACGGGTTCGTCCCGAACCACAACGCGGTCTACGGCGAGCCGCCCGGGGCGAAGCATCGGCATCGCCGCCGCCGCCGCCGCCGCGGGACGGGAGGCATGGGCCTCGAAGGAGTGCTCGCGGCGGGCCTGGGCGCGGGCATCCTGGCATCGGTGTTCGGCTAGACTCCCTAAGGTACATACAAGAGCTTAAACTACGGCGGCTCGTAGTCCGGGTCGAAGCCGGCCTTGACCAGCGTCCCGGGGGGCATCATCTTCCGCCACTTGCCCATCTCCCGCGCGAAGTCGGCGCACTCGACGACATCCAGCTCGATCTCGAAGCCCCTCGCCTTGTGCTCCGAGTCCGGGGGGAAGATGTTGACCGCGACCGTCGGGCTCCCCTCGCGCGGCGTGAAGATGGGATTTGTGGAGACGTGGGGCTGGCCATGTTTGGCTTCCACAACGTGGTAGGCCGTGCAGTTGTCGACGAAGGCGCAGTTCACGCAGATGCAGTTCAGTTGCGTCGCTGGCCTACGTCTCGTGCGCGGCAGCGCGGCGCACGTCGGCGCCGGCCGATGCCTCGGCGGCGCGGCGCGCGGCGCGAAGGCCACTGCGCAGCCGGCGATGAGCAGCGCGCTCCACCGCGAGTATCGAGTTGTCCATGCGTGCGGTCCGGCGCTCCTTGAACGCCGCCTCCGCGTTGGCTGTTGTGGAAATCCAGCCGTTCGCTTTGGTGGTCTATTTTCACGACGGGGAGTCGCCATCTTAGGTACCAGTGTTTTGGGCACGTATAGCTCGTGGTTGTCGACTTCCAGCCCACCTCTGTCGTCTGGCTGAAGCAGCACGCGGCTCGCAGCCTT
Organism: Pelagomonas calceolata; assembly: GCA_918797485.1. Taxonomy (NCBI): domain Eukaryota; class Pelagophyceae; order Pelagomonadales; family Pelagomonadaceae; genus Pelagomonas; species Pelagomonas calceolata. The sequence goes on from CAKKNE010000004.1 coordinate 53,385, forward strand.
GGGCCACGCGCGCCGAATTATCTAGCGGCCTGTAAGGCACTAGAAAAAAGCAGCCTTGCCTTTTGCCCAGCCTCAAACGCGCTTTAGCAGAGACTCACCGCCTCACATTAGTCATTTCGTTCCTCCATACAGCTGTGCTGCCGAAGATCTTGAGCTATAACTGCAGCGAAGTCAAAATAAAGCTCCTCCCAGAGAGGCTCACTGGCACGCGTAGCGATGGCGGCCGTGCACGTCGTCGGCGCCGGCGCGCTAGGCTCCATGATCGCGGCACGACTAAGTGCCGCCGGCGTCGAGACGCGGCTCGTCTTGCGCGCCAAGAGCAGTCGGTGGCGCGCCGTCGACGCCAGCAACCGCGTGCGAGTGCTCGTGGACGGCGCGCCGCACGACGTCGCAGCGGCGCCGGACGCCCGCGATGCAAAGCTCGTGCTGCTCTGCACGAAGGTCTGGCAGGCGCGCGACGCTTTGAGGGAGGCGAAAACGAGCGCCAGGGTCGTCGCACTCTGCAACGGCGCGCTGTCGCTCGTGGACGACGCGACCATTGTGCCGGCGGTGACGACGCACGGCTGCTTCGAGACGCAACCCTTCGACGTGACGCACGCCGGCCCGGGCACGCTCTGGGTCTCCGACGAGGAGGCCTTCGCGACGTTGTCAGCTTCAGAGACGCTGAACGTCGTCCGCGTCTCGGAGGTGGAGATGAAGGAGCGACTCTGGAAGAAGCTCGCCGTGTCCTGCGTGCTGAACCCGCTGACGGCCCTCCATTCGTGTAGAAACGGCGAGGCGCTGCCGGGCCGGGAAGACGTCTGTCGCGCCGTCTGCGCGGAGATCGCGTCGCTCGACGACTGCCCCTGCACGGCGGCGGACCTGGAAGAAGCTATCTATCAGTGCGTCGCGGAGAACGCGGCGAACTACTCGAGCATGTACCAGGACGTCGCCGCGGGCCGGCGCACGGAGGTCGACGCGCTGAGCGGCTGGGTCGTCGACCGCGCCCGCGGCGGCGCGCCGGAGAGCGCGCGGCTCGCGGCGGCCGTGCGGGCGCTCTCCCCGCGCTAGTTGATGTTTGTTATGTCTAATTTACACTTGTCACATTTACACATGGTGGTTTGGGTCCTTGTTCGACCGGAACGTGATCGATACCCGTCGCGCGTCATGGAGGTCCGCGTTCGAGATGCCGTGGCGGTAGCTGTACCTCACCTCGCCCGTCTGGACCTGCAAACCGCGCCGCGGCAAAAGCACGCGGTAGGCTGGCGCCTCGGGCTCGCCGTCCTTCGTGTAGGTCATGGTCGCGCTGCCCGCCAAGCACAAATTCACGAGGACGTCGCCCGAGAGCCCTCGGTGGTCACAATGCGCCTTTAGATACGCGCCGCGATCTTTGACGTAATCTATCGCGTTGCACTCATTCGGGTAGAACGCCTGGAGCACGTCCACAGTGCGCATTTTCCGGACGACATTGCGTAGCACCTCGGGCATCGCGTGCGTTTGCTCCAGGAGCTTCCCGGCAGCAATATCTATGCGCACGCCCCAGTGCTTGCCGCGGTGTCGACCGTTAAAGCGGCAATCTTTCCATGGCGGGTCCGCGTCGGCGTCGAGGAACGCCAAAATCTCCGCCTCTTCCTCTTCACTCAAGAAATCAGCAACGATGTACTGCCCGCCGAGCGTTTCGTGCGGCACCGCGAATAAGGCCGGTGCGGCGGCCACGTCGCTCCTCCGCCGTTTCGCGCCGGCGAACGCCTTGCAGCCGCTGTCGACGTGCTGTCCCATCACGGAGATTGCCACGGTCGCGTCGCAGATCGGGCACCGCGCCCAGCCGATCTCCTCGGATGCTCGTTTGGTCGGCTTGGTTGGCTTGGCAGGCTCATTGCTGCGCTTCGTTTTCACCACAAATCGATCCATATCGAGCACTAATTTCAAAATCACAGCGCTTACACGAGGAGACGCATCAATGCGCCTTACAGGCCAAAAACAAGCCGAGCGGAAGCTAGCGTCCTGAAGACACTAGCAAGCAAGATCCGTGGCGACTAGCTCCGCCGGCGCAGTAGCCGGCCGACGGCCGCAAAAACAAAAGCCGAAAATCCGTGCAGAGCTCAAGACGGGTCGGTCGAACCCGTAGAGCAGCAGCAAAACGCCGTCGACGCGCCAAAAAGTTAGGGCAAACTGCTAGCGGCGCCAGCGCTTGATCGGCGAGCATTCCGGCCGGATGATCGCCGGCGTGATGCCGTTCCGCGCGCCGTTGATCGCGATGACGCCGGCGTTCGAGAGCCAGAACGCGTTCTGCGAGCCGGTGGGGGTCGTCCCGAAGCGCGGCGGCGCGCGCGCATTAACAGAAAACTTGCAGAGCACGGCCTTGTCGGTCAGCGAGTACTTCGGGGCGTAGCAGGCGTCGCTGACGGGCTTCGGGATCATCGGCTGCCTCCCGCGATTCGTCTTCATCGACACGTAGTTCAACGGCCGCCGCTTCGTGGAGAGCATGTGCAGCGAGGGCACGGGCAGGTCGACCGTCGACGGCCCGTGGCCTTTGCGCACTACTTCCGGTCTAGGGACTCGCTTCGCCCGGCCCCGCAGTCCCAGCTTCTCGTACGCGAAGAGCTCGGGCGTGTCGAGCACGCAGCCGCCGGACACGGCCTGCGCGCCCCGGCGCATCTCGGGGCCCGCGGACGTGTTCGGCCGCATGAGGGCGTAGGCTGATGATGTGTCGTACGTGAGGTCGGCCGCGGCGCGCGGCTTCGGCGGCACGCGGCCGCGCATCGTCCTCATGTTCACGTTGGAAATGCAGCGCCGCCGCCGGCTCAGCTTCGACGCGTGCGCGCGGTCGGCGAGGATCGACGCCTCCTCCTCGTACCGGAGCTCCTCCGCGAGGTCGGCCTTCGACAGGGGCTGCTGGGACCACGTGTCGTTCGCGTCGGTCCAGACCGAGGCGGTCGAGCGCATGGACAGCGTCGAGCGCTCGTTGAGGTTTGGGGCGTCCATCTCTTGGCTGCCCTTGCCTGGGTTATTGATGAGTACGGGTGGGGCTGCCTCGTGGCCGCGACGCAGTCAACAAAGTGGCTGGGAAGAGGCTGTCCCAGTATTCGGACGCCTCGGCTTGTGGCACCGGCGCTGGATCAAAAGCCCTGGGAGAGCAGAAAGATGGCGCTCCGCTCCGGCGTCGAGCTCGTGTCGCGCCTGCGCCGTCATCGAGCCCTGCGAGCACCCATTCAAAGACTTTTCGTACGCTTTGAGGATTGTTGATCGTGCGACCCTAGGCGTGACCTACTAGTGCCATCGGGGGTGTGCGTCGACTTTTTTCAGACGCGCATCAGCCTGCATCCCGTGCGCTGGTAGTGCCTTCTATAAATTGATCAATTCGCAGCGCAGTTCAGTGCCCTAGCCGTTGCAGCTCGCAGCGAAGGCCTGTGACCCACCTGTGCTCTCCCGGCGGGCGAGTCACGACACCCGACGCGTGCGAGCCACCACGACGCCGCCGACGCGCGTCTTGCTGCTCGCCGCCGCGTGCGAAGCACTGCTCCTGCCGAAGCGGCAGCGGCAAACAAAAACCCTGGCGCCCTCGAACCGCGGCTCGTTCCGCTCCTCATCACAAACACCACTCAGCGCCTCGAGCGACTCTCTGGCGACGATGCCGGACGAAGAGCCGGCCGCGCGGCCGAAGCGCTCGCCGCTCGCCGTGCCGACGGCCCTGTTTTATGCGATCACGTCGGTGGGAATCATATCGGCGAACAAAGTCACATTAACACAATACGCGTTCCCCTCGGCGAGCGTCCTGGCTTTTTTGCAGTTCGGGGTCACGGTCGCCTGCCTTGGAGTACTGAAGATTCTCGGCGTGATTGATTTGGCGCCGCTGGACGCCAAGTCCGTAAGAGTGGTGCTGCCGTTGACAGCTCTATTTCTAGCAGATGTTTTGATGGGCCTCTTCGCGACCGGCAACCTCTCGCTCCCGATGTTCACGGTCCTGCGACGGTTCTCCATCCCGACGACCATGCTGTTGGAGCGGTTCGTGGGCCAGTCGAACCCTACTTTATTAGTGCAGGCGGCGGTCTGGGGCATGGTCGGCGGCGCCGTCATCGCGGCGTACGACGACCTGGGTTTCGATATAAGAGGCTACACGGCGGTGGGGCTGAACGACTTGTTTACCGCTTGTAGAGGCGTCTATTTGAAACACGCGCTGGGCCCCGCGTCGTCGACGTCCCACACGAAAAAAGATGTTGAAAGCGGCGAAGAAGCGCCGAAGCCGCTGTCGAAACTTTCATTACTATTCTACAACGCCCTGCTGTCGGGCGTCGTGCTCTATCCTTACTTGAGATGGACCGGCGATTTGGACGTCGCGCGGCAGTGGTTCGACGCGCCGGCGGAGGGCGCGGTGGTCGCCGTGGCTTTGTCAGCTTCACTAGGCCCGGTCCTGCAGTACGCCATCTTCGTCTGCACGCAGCACAACTCGGCGCTCACGACGACGGTCGTCGGCGCGCTGAAGAACGTCGCCACGACGTACGTCGGCATGTTTCTGGGCGGCGACTACGCCTACTCGCTCGTGAACTTCGCGGGCATCACCGTCTCCTGCGTCGCGTCCCTGGTCTATTCGTGGGCCGTGCTGCTGGGAAGGCAGAAGTAAATATCTTGTCCCCTTTTTTTTTTCCGACCCGGTCTTGCCTGTGAGCGTAGCGAAGACAGGACGGAATGACCTCTAAATGGACGAAAATGGTGTAAAAAATGCTACATCTATATCATCATCGCCGCAGACGACGACGCGGTCCCGGTGGCAGTCCGCGTGCTGTCGCCCGCGAGACCCACGAGGGACTCGCGCGCGTTGGTCCCTCGACAGCGGCGGCGAGCGGTCCCGAGGGGCATCCAGGGGGACGCATTCGACCGCTCGAAGTTACTCCCCCTCCGACGACGACTGCGGGTCGAGGACGACCTTGCCCCCGAGCGCCAGCAACCCTACGCCCGCGAAGGCCGTGATCCCCGTCAGCAGCGTCCCCAGCCCCAGCACCACGGTCCGCATGACCGTCGAGATGCGCTGGATCGCGTAGATCTCGCTGTCCACCGGATGCTCCGCGAAGGAGTTGGCGGCGAACCCGACCGCTAACCAAAAAACGTAGGCCGTCGCCAGCGCGGCGACGCCGCTCAGCACGCTCTGGACGGGATTCACGTCCGAGATGTCCACGTCCTCACGCTCGTCGACCTGCGGCGCCTCGACCCTAAACCCCTTCTTGGCCTCCTCGATCTCTGCTAATAATTTGTCGTTGATCGTCCCCATCGCGGCGCCCTCCGCCGGCGCCTCCTCGTCCTTCGGCAGGTCCACGGCGCCCGCGTCTCTCCTAAAGCGCGGCAGCAGCTCGTCGATGGCGTCGAGGCCCGTCTTTTCGCCGTCGGCTCGTCGCGGCGTCCGCGGCGGCCGTCGTCGCGTCGGCGGGCCGAAGGCGTGCGCTGCTGCGAGGCATGCGAGCAGGCGGGCGCGGCTGCAGACCATGGTTGCTGGCAGGCACTGCTGGTGCAGGCACTCCTTGCTGCAGGTGTCGCTACTCGCTGTCTCTCTGTTCGAAAGAGTGTAGAGTCCAATTGAATTAAGAGCAGGGTCGTGTAATCGAGGCGAAAATGGACGGTCACGCGGTGACGGCTCGGCGCTCTGCGTGCAAGCTTGCAAGCCTGAGTTAGCTAGCGGCCTGTAAGACACTAGCCGGCAAAAACGCCATCGACGCACACTAGAAGGCCCGGTCTTAGAGACTAGCGGTCCGTCGACAGCTTCTTCACGGGCTTGTTGTCCAGTAATGCGGCGTACTTGCCGCCCGTGTACTGCGCGCCGACCTGCGTGATGCGGTAGAAGGACTTGTCCAGGTCCTTGAGGAAGGTCAGGCGCTCGGCGGCGTACTTCTGCACCCAGATCTGGACGTTCTGGTCCAGGAGCAGCGCCGACTCGACGGGCGTCGAGCCCTTCTTGCCCTTCTTCTGGTCGGCCATGACGTCCTGGAAGATCTGGTTGAAGTTGTCGACGGAGCTGGACGCGCCGCCGACGCGCCGCCCGTACGCTTCCTTGCGCGAGCCGAAGGCGTCGGCGATGTAAAACTCGTCGATGTCGCCCTCAAACTTATCCACAGAAGCCTCTTCCGTGCCCTCGTTCGTGCCGTACAAGTCGATAGCATAGTTCGACGACGCCTTGTCGCCGCGGCCCATCTTGCCTCGCGCCTTCGCTGCACCCTTGTCCTCCTTCTTCACGGCCTTGGCGTTGACGACGTCGTCGCCCTGCAAGATAGCCAAAGCGCCGAGCAGCGCCGCCGCCTCGCGCTCCGTGAAGCCCGACCGCCGGAAGGCCTTCACGATGTCCGAGGGTGCCGCCTCCTCGACGTCAAAGGCCGGCGCGATGCCTCGAGCTTGCGCCTCCTTGAGGCCGCCCTTGCTAACCGCTTTGATCGAGTTTAGTAATTCCGGGTTGTCCGTGCGCCCGAGCTGCACGGAGATCTCGGGACCGCCCACGGCCGCGAGCGACTCGGCGCCCGACAGCGCGATGAGGTCGGCCAGCGTCAGCGCGTTCGTCCTTTTCAACGCCCGCTGCGACTCCTGGAGCAGGTCGACAACATCTCTCAACTCCGCGTACGCTCTTCCAGGTAATTGGATCGACGCCGCGACCATGCCGTCGGGGCCGCCTCTCCTAGTTTTTTCATCATACGACAACCCATCTAACAGGGCCAGCAGGAAGAAGGAGCAGGCCAGCGACGGGTCCTTCGCGATGACGTCGCGCACGCGCGTGCGGCACTTGGCGATGGCCGCGTTTTTTAGCTCCTGGTCGCCGTAGCGCGCCGGGTCCAAGTAGACGACCGCATTTGCGCGCGGCGCACTCGCGCCCGCGATGGCGCCAGCGAGACCAGCTATGCTTTTTGCAAGCTGCCTTCGGTCCACGGCCCTGCTTGCTGGCTTTGGCGCCAGCGCGGACGCAACGGCGACTACTAAGCAAGCACGAATTCGAGCCATGGCTGCAGCTGGTGGGCGTAACACGCCGCCGCTCTGACTGATGGCCAACTTGAGATGGGGTGCTGAGGGCGCCCCGTCCCTTTTTCGATCGGTTTTGCGATCCATGTCTCTGCAGCGTTCCCTCTCGTTACGTTGAACGGAAGGCTAGGGACCGCTGGTGGAGGCGTCTCGGAGAGCGAGGCAGGCTGGTCATAGCTAAAAGCGCAGCAAACTGCGGCATTACTGCGAGCGAGGCGTGCAGAGAATCCCCACCAGTCGCATAGCTCGTCTGTTGCAACGGCTGTTGCAACAGATTGCACGTAGCAGTGTAGCACAAGACTGCTGCAGCAGCACAGGCAAAACCACAACCCGCTCGACGCAGCCGAAGAGACGAAAGCGAAACCATGGCCGACTCCGACGACAAGCAGCAGCCGAAGATGACGAGCAGCTTCTGGTTCGACGAGGAGGTCACCGCCGACCATTCGATGCGCATGCGCATGACGTCCCTCAAATACGACAAGCATTCGCAATTTCAAAGGGTGCAGGTCGTCGAGACCGTGCCCTTTGGGACGACCCTTGTATTAGATGGCAAGACGCAATCCGCCAAAAACGACGAGTACGTCTACCACGAGACGCTCGTGCATCCCGCGTTACTCTTACATGAAGCCCCAAAACGTATTTACATTGGAGGGGGCGGCGAACTGGCGACGGCGCGGGAGTGCCTCAAACATAAAAGTGTGGAGGAGGTCGTCATGGTCGACCTCGACGGAGACGTCGTCGACGTGTGCAAAAAACATTTGCCGGAGTGGAATGATGGTTCGACCGAGGATCCTCGCTTGACCGTACACATCGGAGACGCCCGGTCGTATTTGGTGGAGGGCAGCGACACGTTTGATGTGGTGGTCCTAGACATCTCGGACCCGATCGAGGCGGGGCCCGCCGTCCATTTATATACAAAAGAGTTCTACGATTTAGTACGACAGAAGCTGAACCCGGGCGGTGTGCTCGTGACGCAGAGCGGCCCGGCGGGGCTCATGAATCATACCGAATGCTTCGGCGCGATTCACAAGACGCTCGCGGCGTCCTTCCGGACCGTCGTGCCCTACTCCGTGTCCATCCCCTCCTTCGGCTCGGACTGGGGTTTTAATGTGGCGACGGATAGAGGGGACATTACGAGTAAATCGCTGCGCGAGAAGCCGCCAGACGCCACGGATGCTGCGATAAGTGGTCGGATCCGCGGCCCGCTGCGCCATTATGATGGAGGGACGCACCTGTGCATGTTCAACCTCATCAAGGCCGTGCGCGACGGCGTGGAAGCGGAGGACCGCGTGATCACCGAGGCGAACCCCGTGTTCATGTACTAACGTCGTGCGTAACTCTCTTGGCTCCTTCTCTCGTCGATGGCGTGAGGGCCGGATGTCCTCCTTGGAGGCTGTCCTCGGCCCCCGGCGCCGCGTTCGTGGCTTCGATGCCCTGGGCGCTCGCCTGTGCGACTGAGCCGTGGCGGGAGGTGTCGCCGGGCCTTGGGCGATACAACTCGGGGACCGGCGGTGCTTGCGGGCCGCCGGCTAGTAGGTTCCTCGGCGTTGTCGTCTCACAGCGCCCGCGAGATTAAACACCGCGCAGCCTCCGCTGCGAACCGAACAGCGGCCCGGACCTCCCCCGAGGCAGCCCCCGCGCGCCACGGGCAGCCCCCGGCGCCACACGTAACAGCACCCGCAACAAAAGCAACAACGAGCGCCAAGCACCATGGGCAAAAAAAAGGGCAAGAAGGGCAAGAAGCAGCCCACGGAGGCCGAGCTCGCCGCCGCGGCCCTCGCTGCGGAAGAGGCGGCCAAGGCCAAGGCCGCCGAGGAGGCCGAGGCCATCGCGTACAAGGAGCGCGTCGAGCGGCTCAAGGAGTCGATCAGGGCCAAGGAGGAGGACCTGGCGCGGCGCGAGACGGACGTAGATGCCGCCGAGATCAACTGGAAGAAGAAGCTCGAGGGCCTCGACGCCGAAGTTACGTTGAGAGCGCGGTCCGGCATCGCGGCCGCCGAAGCCAGAGAAGCGGCGACGGCGCGATTGGCGGTAATGCGCGAGGACCAGGCCATGAAGCGTCTCTCGGTCTTCGCCGAGGCCGAGAGCAAGATGGCCGTCCGGGAAGTGGAAGTTAGTGCAAGGGAAGAAGCCATGGAAGCTCGAGTGAACGGGGGCGTCGCCGAACATTTGGACACGATGCTCGCGGCGCAAGCCGACACGCGGGACGTCATGGAGGCGCGGCGCAAGGAGATCGCTTCACAATTAGGCGAATTGGACACGATCGAGAAGAGCTGGCGCGACACGGTGCTCAAGAAGGAGGCCGAGCTCGCGCAGCGCGAGCGCGAGGCGCGCGGCCGCGTCGCCGCGTACGAGAAGAAGCTGCTCGAGCGGGACTTCACGCTGAAGAGGAGGCTCATGCGGGACATCCGCAAGGTCTACAACAAGGTCGTGGGCCAGGAGGAGGAGTGCGCCGTGCGCGACCGGCGCATGGCCGCGCGCGAGGCCGAGGTCACGCAGCGCGGGAAAGACGTCGAAAAAATGGTCAAGGACGCGCGGTCTTACGAAAGGAGGGCCAAGAAGGCGGCCGCGGGCGCGACGAAGGTTGTGAAGGACGAGGACGCGCCCTGGGAGACGAGCGCGCTGGCGGCGACGGCGGCGGACAAGCCTAGACCGTACGCGGCGCGGAACCTCCCTCCCAAAAAACCTCCCACGCCGGAGCCCGACTTCGATCCGGAGACGGAGTTCTTCTTGACGGAAGCGGCGAACCTCGACCCCGCAGTCGACGCGACGCCCGACCTTCCGCCCGGGATCGACGCGACGCCCGACGCGAGCTGGGCGCCGAACATGACGTCTGCGCAGAAGCCCGCCCCGGCGGCGGCGCCGGTAAGTGCGCCGCTTAGTGCGTAATACAAGAATCAAGAATTTTACTAGCCGCAAGCACGCGCGTCTGCTCGGCGGCGTAGGGGAGGACGCGCGGAACTTGGGAGCGCGCCGACTCCAGAGACCAGGGGATTCTGAGCGGAATGAGGGAATGGGATGAATTGCGCGACTCGGCGGAGCACCTATAGAGCGAGCGCCGTCGCGGCGAACGCGAGGAGGGCCGTCGCGAGCGTGCCGCCCGCCCGCGTCGCCGAGTCCGATCCAAGCGCCGCGGTCGACGGCTGGGGCGTTGTGGGCTTGGGCGACACCGTTGGCTGGGGCGTCGGCTGAAACGTCCAGGTCGGACGGGGCGTTGGCTGCACCGTAGGAGCAGGAGGCGAGAATACGTAGACCGAGCCGCCGCTATCATAGGGAGCCCCGGCCACGATGATGCCGCCGTCGATCGCCACGGAGTGGCCGAACTCGTCGAACGCCGCTGCATCGGCGGCCGTCAGCTTGGCCACCTGGGGGTACGTGGCGCCGCCGTCGCTCGTGCGGAAGACGTATGCCGAGCCCGAGTCCCGGGGGACGGGGTCGGCCTCGTAGGCCCCGACCAGAACGGTTTCGCCGTCGATCGCCACGGAGTGGCCGAAGAGGTCTTCCGAAGCGCCATCGGAGGCCGTCAGCTTTATCTCTGTGTGCGTGCTCCAGCCGTCGGTCGTGCGGTAGACGTAGGCCGCCCCCGGACCTTCACTATAAGTTTGCTCGGCCCCGACCACGACGGTGTCTCCGTCGATCGCCACGGAGACGCCGAAGTTGTCGCCGTACGCGCCATCGGAGGCCGTCAACTTGGCCACCTCGTCGTACGTGGTGCCGCCGTCTGTCGTGAGGAAGACGTAGGCCGAGCCCGACATGGAGCCATTGTCGGCGTCGTACCAGGCCCCGACCACGACGGTGGCGCCGTCGATGGCCACGGAGTAGCCAAAATCGTCGCTCGACACGCCGTCGGAGGCCGTCAGCTTTATCTCTGTGTGCGTGCCCCAGTTGTCGGTCGTGCGTAAGACGTAGGCGGCTGCCCCACTCATGGTTCCGACCACGACGGTGTCGCCGTCGATGGCCACGGACCAGCCGAAGTAGTCCCCCTCCGCGGCGTCGGAGGCCGTCAGCTTTGTCTCCGTGTGCGTGGCCCAGTTGTCGGTCGTGCGATAGACGTAGACCGCGCCCCTTCGATTGTTCTCGAAGTAGGCTCCGACCAGAACGGTGTCGCCGTCGATGGCCACGTGTCTGCCGAAGTAGTCGCTATACGCGGCGTCGCTTGCAGTCAGCTTGGCCACCTCGTCGTACGTGGCGCCGCCGTCGGTCGTGCGGAGGACGTAGGCGGCTTCCCCTCCATAGGTCCCGACCACGGCGGTATCGCCGTCAATCGCCACGGAGACGCCGAATTGGTCGCCCGACGCGGCGTCGGAGGCCGTTACCTTTAGCTGCCCGAAGTTGGCGGTGCTCAGGAGCCGGTTGCTGCCCCTCAGCACGCGGCGGGCGTCCAGCAGTGCCCACGCATCAGGTGCTCCAACAGCGAAGCAAATGAAGGCAAACGCGCGCATTGTTGGCAGCCCGGTGGGGTTAAACTTGCAACTAAGAATCGCGGCGGCGAGTAAGGGCCGGCCAGAATCGGCCAGAGGCGCCAATGCACCCGCACGACAAAAAGAAGTTCTTTCCGTCTCCGCAGTGCGTATGGGATGGGCCCTTGGCGCCAGGGCCGCGGGCGCAGCACGCCACCACCGCGCCCGCACCACCACTGCGCCCGCGAGAAGAAACTACATCGGTAGAACTTATGAGCGCGCGATGATTCGGTCGCGCCGCGTTTGTTTTTGGTCTCCGCAGGACGTGGGGGGCGGGTCCGCGGGTGTTGGGGGGAAAGGGGTCGCTCCGGCGCCGGGGCCGCGCCGGGCGAGGAGGCCGCGCCGCGCCAAGGGCTCAGCAGCCCGGCAGCAGCACGGCCGTGTGGTGTCTCAATTTTGAGTTGAGGTGCAGCTTCGACCGGATAAACGTCGCGCAGTGCAGGTTCGCCGCCAGGACCTTGTCCGGGTCGAGGCCGTGCTGGTCGGCGATGCCAGCAATCGTCTCGCTGTCGTCGGCGATCCACCAGCTCCGCCCGTCGTGGCGCACGAGCGTCCCGACGTTGTGGGACCCCGGCGGCGCCTCGATGTGCTCGCCGCGGCGCGGCCGCGGCGACGCCGCCGGCACCGACCGCGGCGATACTGAAGGAGGCGCGTCGTCGTCGTGGGACCGCGCGCGCTTGCGCGACTCCTTGCGCTCCTTCGCCGCGAAGTCCCGCTCAAATTTCAATTGTTTGGCGTCGCTCCGCTCGAAGTTCAAAGGCTCATCGAACGACCGGCACGCGCCGGCCGCTAACAACATATCGCGCCGCCGCGCGGCGAGCTCCGCGGTCGGGTAGCGCTCATGGTCCAAGCCTCTAACGACGTACTTGCCGTTGGCCTGGCCGACGCCGCGGAAGCAGCCCGCGGCGGACCGCGCGCACGGCGCCTGGTTGCAGCCCGCGCAGGACCGCCGGCCCGCGAGCTCGCGCCGCGGCCGGTTCCGCGGCGTGCTGTTGGGAGTCGGCGGCGGCGGCGGCGGCGCGCGCGCGAGCTCTTCTCGAGCTCTCGCCTCGCGCGCGGCCGCGCGCCGTCTATCTCTCCTTGTCAAGCCCTGGGCGCGCAAGCCACTTAAACAGTCCGGCGACGACAGCGTGACGACATCTAACCCGGCCATGGTCCGGTCGACCTCCGCGCGCTTCTTCTGGGACAGGTCCTTCCGTTTTCTCTGAGCTTCGACCTCGGACTCGGCGCGCCGCCGCTTGCGCTCTTCTCGCCGAGCGGCCGCGGCCTCGGGCGACGGGTCCTCCGGGGCACTTCGCGGCGTGCCGCGGTGTCTTTGCGAAGGAGACCCGAGGTCCGCGTCCGACGCGGCGCGGCTCCGCGTCGTCGTCGGCGGCAGCATCTGCGCGGCGGCGGCAGCCGAGATCGTGGCCTTGCGCCGCGCCGACTTGGGCGACTGCGGGACGGCCTTCGGCGTTTGTCTCGCGGCCAACGTACTCGCCTTCGGCGGCCGTCCTCGCTTCCGCGGCGCGCCGTCCGTTTGCGGAATGGCTAGTTGGAGCTGGGCCGCGCGCACGGCGGCCTGGGCGGCCGCGTCGGCCTCGGGGTCGTCGGCGAGGCCCTGCTCCCTTCTTGCCGCCGCCTGCTCTCTTCTCACACTAGCGGTGTCGCGCTGCCGCGGTCTTCTATCACTCCGCCGCCACTGCATCATGCGCTCCCAGGCGTCCGTTGCTGCCCTTACTTCGGTTTCGTCGAGCTCGACGCACTCGTCGCAGTCCTCGACGCGCGCGCGCCAGAGCTTCGAGCACCCGCACGTCTGATCCACGTCCCCGCAGTAAGAAACGACGACGCCCTGCCTCCTATTTCTCTCCTCGCCCCGCGGGTCCCAGACCATCAAGCTGACGTGGCGCCCGATGAACCGCGAGCCCGACGTGCGCCATCTCTCTCCAGTTCTTTCGTCTTCGAACGATTTCTCGGACGCGCATTCATCATCCGACGAGTCCCACTCGTCGGCCTCGGGCGTCGGCGGCCGGCAGGAGGCTGCCGCCAAATCCTCGACGCGCGGGCCATCTAAACTCCGCTCGCCAAAGAAGCGTGATAGTAAACCGCCCTGCTTGGGCGCGGGCGTGATCTCGCCACTTAAAGACGACGCGTCCTCGGAGGGGGCGTCCTCCTCGCTCTCCGATCTTTGGGGAGACTGGCCCGCGGCCTGCTGGCGCAACCGGTCGATCTCGTACATGACGCGCTTCTTCTGGACCGTCTCGAGCGCGGAACACCGGCTCCTCAACAGATCTTCGAGCTGCTCCGTCGGCGTCTCGAGTAGGAAGCGGCCCGTGATGTTGTGCTGCACGGCGGCCTTGGCTACTGTCGCATAGACGGAGCCTGTGTAGAAGAAATGTGATCTACTGCGCGTGCGGCGCGTGCGCGTGGTTCGGTGCGATCCACGGCGCGCGTGGCGCGGCGATTTGTGGGGTCTCGGGCGTCTTAGGTATACTTTTTGGTACGTCTCGGTACGTTTTTGGACGTAGCGCGAAGACTCCAGCGAAAGGGGCGAATTCCTTTCGTAAAAGTACCGCTTGTAAAGTGTATAAGCTTCCTGATCGCGAAAGGGGGGCCAATTTTGAGTACAAACGCAGTTCCGCGCCTTCCCCCATCTCCCGCAGTTTTTCCGCCACTACTTCGCTGCTAGACGCCGCGCCCATCGGAAACTTCGCACAGGCCTTCGGCGCAGCAAAAAGGTGCCCGCGCTGGCCTGGGCGGGGCCGGAAAAAATCCAGCGGCGGCTGGCGGTGGCAAAAAGGGCAAATCGCTATGGTAAAGCAATGATGCCACTAGGAACCCGAACTTTTTGGACGCGTCTGTTTTCCCTTGGATTTGATGTATTTGCGTCGCTAGGCGTGCCTTTGTACATATACTATGCATTTTTGTTACCAACCAACTTACCTTTACCTGGTTTGGTGATAGCATAACTCTTTGCGCTACGCACCACGAGCGAACGAGCGTCAAAAGTCCGACAGTTTGTCATTTCGTTGGCCTCGGACGCTGTGACATCGATAACGAGCCGCAATCTGCATCAGTAGGCCGTCGGAGCACGATACAAGACCGCACTGCAGCCCAGCCTCGAACTGCAGCACGCCAGACGCCATCGCCGCGACACGTTCTGGGCGCATCACATCACTCGGCACACATAGAGATCCTCCACAGTAGTAAAGATGGTCCGCGGCGCCGCCAAGGCCGCGTCCCAGGAGCGCAACGCCAAAAAACAAGCCGCCATGAAGAAGTCCGGCACGCAGCTCGGCTGCGGCGAGAAAGCTCTAAGTCTGGACTGCTCCATCTGCAAGACGCGCATGCCGACGCTCCAGAATTTGAAGGACCACTTCGTGTCGAAGCACCCGACGGCGCCCCTGCCGGACGGCCTCGAGGAGGGTTTACGAGCGCAGGCCGAGAAGCGCGCCCAGGACCAAAAGTTGAAGGACAAGAAGGCGCCGCCCCAGGCCACGGCCAAAAAGAAGAAGAAGCAAAACGGCGACGCGGACTTATCACTACTCATGGAGGGGCTGGGGACGGGTAAGAAGAAGAAATAGCGTTACAACTCTTCACCGGACCCGGCGATGGGCTCGCAGCCGTCCTCGTCGCAGCCGTCGGGGTACTCCTGGCCCTCGGGCCAGCGCCTCAAATGATCATCGCGGCACGCGTGCGGCGGCGCGGGAAAGCACGTCACGCGGTCGCTTCCCAACCGCTTGAAGTGGGAGAAGTGGAGCTTGATCTTCGTGTCCGGGTAGTCGTAGATGTCGACGGCCTCGACTTCCGATGTGGGGTGGCCCTCCCTCAAAAACGCCTTGAATCTGTCGGCGACGGTCTTCGCGCATCGCGCCTCGCCGACGACGGTCCGGAACTCCGAGTCCTGGATCCAGCCGAAGCAGCCCAGCTCGTCCGCGAGCTTTTCGGCCGCGGTGTGGAACCCAGACTGCACGACGTGCGGGCCCTTCACTTCGTACCGGAAGCCCGCGAAGCGGTCGACCATGCGCCAGCCGACCAGCGACGGGTCCTGCGGCTGCGCTACTGTTGTTAGCACGGGCCACCAGAGCGCAACGAGGCGCGGCATGGTTCGCGCGTCGACAGGCGTATCGGTTGCCGGAATTGATTTGACTGGTGAGAACGGGAGCTGGGGCAGCCTCTACTGTCAGTTTATGAAGCGCACACAGCTGTAGAGGCTTGTGTGCCGAAAAGCGTGATTGCTAGTGTCTTACTGACGCTAGCAAGCACAGAGAACGCGGCGCAACCTGGCTATATATACGTGCCCCCGCAGCTCTTGACCGTGCTAGCAGCTCGCTGGACGCCGGCCCAGCCGCCGCACACGACGCGAGCTCTGTGTTGCGCTCCGGTCGCGAGCAATAGCAGCAAACTCAATCACCAGTTTCTAACCTGCATCAGCCTGTTGCGGGGACCGTCCGCGCATAACTAAGCTGTTTAAGCCTGTTGCGGGACAATCCAGACACAACCGAAAATGATGAGACTTCTACTCGCCTCCACACTAATCCACGTCGCCGCCGCGCTGGTGCCGCCCAGCACCACCAAGGCCCACACGTACCGCCCGTCGACGCACAGCACCAAGGGACGGATCTGCCAAAATTCGAGCCCGCCGACGAACTGGGAGCTCGGCGAGCGCACGCGCGTCAAGCTTGTCCCGGGGGCGCAGCCAAAAAAGCTCCGGAAGAAGCAACGCCGATCTCGCTCGCCGATGCTCTACCCCTGTGAGACGGAGAACGGGGAAGAATGCTGGCTCCACGTGCCCGCGGGGCAGTCGCACCTCTCGGAAAGAAAAGATGAGATCCACGCCTACGTGACGGACTGCGAGGAAATCAACCAGTGACACCTTCGTGGGCCTCCACGCCATCGAGTAGACGCGATGGCGTCTGGCGCCTAAAATTGACTTCCACACAGGTGACGGAGGTAGACGTCGACGACGCCGAGGGCGATATTCTTGTGCTGTCGCCGACGCGCTCCGAACAAACCGACAGAGCACCTGTCTCAGGGCCGCCGCACGGCGGTCGTTTATTGGATAAGCTGGCGAAGAACGATCCCATCGAGGGAACTGTATTGCGCATGCTGACCAAGGACGTGGCCCTCGTCGCCTGCCGCGGCGTCTACCGCAAGGCCGCGTCAGGATATAGAAGACAGGCGGCCGTGCTCCGGGAGGCGAGTGATTTGGCCGTGGGCGACACGGTCAACTGCTACGTGCGGCTCGTCGAGAAGAGCTCGGGCCGCCTCACGGTGTCGAGGGAACGCGTCGACACGGGCTCGCTGCGCAAGGAGCGCGTCGCCGCGCGCCTGCGCAAGAAGATCAAGCGCGGCACGCTCGCTCCTGGCAAACAACGCGTCGCGACCGTCGTCAACTACGTGGGCGATTTTCTACAAGTGGACGCCGGCGGCATTCTTGCCGACATCGATGCACCCGACGAGGAGGACTTCTCGGAGGGCGACCGCATCATGGTCCGCATCGAAAGCGTCGATGAACAGGCGCTGACGGCGACGCTGTCATACGTGGGTCTTGACGAGCTCGAGGAAGGCTTGGAGGAGTAAGCTTGTACAGTAATACTTTTGTAGCATAGGCGCGCGTCGTCCGGCGAACGCGCGATCGGCTCACCAGGGCGGGTTTGAGACGACCGCCGCGGCGATGAGGCGTCGCGCCGCCTCGTCGGCGACGCGGGTCCACTCCGGGTGATCATCTTTCGGGGTGTACGACTGTCGCGCCCGCACAAACTGCCGCGTGATGCCCATCCACTTCTGGAGCCCTCCCTCCCCGTCAAATTTCACGCGCTTCATCGCTGGGTCGACCTGCTCCATGACGTCAAAGATCGGGGCGCGCTTCTTGCCGTAGGCTCCGACCTCCCCATCGACGGCCGCGAGAATGCACTCCTCGGGACGCAGCCGCCCGAGCGACGCCTGCGGCCTCGGCGCGAAGTGCGCCGCGGGCGCGTACTCGTGCGCCGTGAACCAGGACGCCGCGGCCAACAGCAAGTCCCCGTCCCACTTATCAATACCACCGCTAGCAACAGCGAACAGGAGATCGAGCGCGCGCCGCGAACCGCGGGACACGTCGGCGAGTGGCAGTTCCGCGAGGTACTCCTTCTTCTCCCCGGCTTCCTTCTTCTTCCAATCAAAGCCGGGGATGTCCTTCTTCGTCGGGCCCCGCGGGCAGTCCGCGACCGCGGCGGCGGCGCCGAGGATGAACGCGACGTCGGCCTCGGTCGGTGCGTAGCCCTGGGCCGCGAAAAACCAGACCAGGACGCTGTTGATGCCGTCGAGCGGCGCCGAGTCCTCGCAGGACACGATCAGCAGGCGCCGCAGGGCCACGAACAGGCCGCCCGACTTCGGGAACGTGAGGAGCTCGCGGAACGCCTTCGCGGCCACGTCCGGCAACCGCCGGCGCACGGCCTTCTGAAACTGGCTCTTCATGAGCGTCGCGCCGTTGGCCTGACAGCCCGATTGCCGGTAGGCCATGGGCGACCGCTGCCATTGTTCGCCGCGCGCACCATCCGCGTCGTAGGCCAGGTAGACGGTCGCGGCGGTTCCTGGTGCTTTGAGGTGCGTTTTGAGCTTCACGACGCGGCGGTCCTGCCACTGGCGCGTGAAGCCGCGCTGCGGCGCCATCGGTTCGCCGTCCGCCCACGACGCCGTCAGCCGGCCGCCGGAGTTCCTGAGGACGAAGGAGAGCACGCGCGAGCCGGGCGCGGCGGCCGGCACGGGCGCCAGCGTCACACGCCGCGCGCCCACCGCGGCGGCGTCGCGCTCCGCGCGTTCGGCGAGGCGCGCGAGAGCTTCTGCGTAGCGCGTCTCGGTCCCTGGCTTATCGATGAGGTCCTTCGTCGGGAGGCCCGCCCGCTTGATCGTCTCTTTCATCTCCTTGATGGACACGGCGTCCGTCCGCGCGCGCTGCGCCGGTGGTGGCGCCGCGTCCTCCTGCGAGTCCGCCGTCAGGTCGATGGTGCGCTTGTTGTTCTTCGGCGCCTCGCCGTTCAGCTCGGCAGAGAGCCTTCGCGCGAGCGCCGCGTCGGATTCAACCGTGCTTTGGCGCTCGTCGTCGTCCGATTCGCGCGTGAGATCGATCTGGTTCTCCATGATGGGTTGTCTGTGCTAGCTCCCACGGCCTTAAGGCTAGACAAATCCGCGCCCGCTGGCAGCACCGGTGGAAGGGTTACTGCGCCGCCAAGCGAGAGCTTCTCACAGTTGAGCGCAGCGTCAAACAAGCACCGAGTTAGAAAGGCCCTGTAAAACCCGACACATGACCGCTCGAGGCGTCCGTAAAAGGCAGAAAGTCGAATCACACCAAATTACCGCACCCCAAAATACTCCTCCAACAAATCGCAGTCGCTCATGTCGATCGCGTCCGCGCGCTCCATCAGTTCCCGCCGCCGCGGCGAGAATTGCGCGGCGTTTTTGAACTGGCTATACCGCTGGCGCGCGCTGAAGCAGCCGTAGCGTAAGTGGGTTTGGTACTCGCTCTCGACGTTTTGTTCTTGCCGCCGCAGCGCGTAGCCGTCGCGCGCGTGCTTGGCACTAAACCCGTCCGCGACGTAATACCGAATGTCGGGCACAACCCCTCTAGACCGCGTCAGGCGCTCGTGCCGGAATTTGGCCGTCCGCTTCAGGGAGAAGGGCGGGTCGTACAGACTTCCACTATTCCCGAACATGATCAGACAGAGAAACAACAAAGGTATCAACTGCGCGACCTGCTGGCGCCAGTCTTGCGGCGGCGGCGCGCGCCGTTGGGTCCGCCGTCGCACGTGTTGTTGCGGGTAGCCGCCGCCAAAAAACATGTTGAAAATGTCCTCGGGAGACATCTCGTCGGCGTAGACGCCGCCGCCGGGTGGGCGTCTTCGTCTAGGAACGCCCATGCCCGGCTCGGGCTCGTCGTCGCCATACATGTCGTAGTGGCGCCTTTTATCTTTATCCGATAAGGTAGCAAAAGCTAAACCGATGCACTTGAACGCCTCGTCGGCGTCGGGCGCCCTATTTTTGTCCGGGTGGAACTTCAATGCCAATTTGCGGTAGGCCCGCTTGATTTGGTCTTCGTCCGCGGTCTTCTCGATGCCCAGCACGGCGTAGTGGCCGCGCCTTTTGGCCGCAATCACCTTCTTGACGGCCTCGACTTGTTGGGGAGTGAAGGCCGCCTTCGCCGGCGTCGCTGCCGGCTTGGAGGCGGCCTCGCGGGCGGCGGCGCCGCCCGTCGACGCGGACGCGAGCGTCCTCAACCGATCGACGCCGGCGAGCGAGCCGCCGGCGAGCCGCTCGGCCTTGTCGCAGAGCGAGAGGCACTTGGCCTTGTTGCCCTCCCTCAGGTACTTCTCGGCGAGGGCGCGGCACTTGAGCGCGGCGTCGCGGTTCGCCTCCATCCTTCGCGCGGTCGGCCCGGCCTCGCAGCGCTTCCGCGTCCTGCGTGTCTGTGCAGTTGAACTGGTAGGGCCGCTGCGACGGCGTATATAATCTGCGGCGCAGCGGCTGCTTTCGTGTCCGAGCTGTGTGCTTGAGAGGCTCGGTGCTGAGGGCCGCCGGCGTTCGGCGGTGGTGCAGCGCTTTTGTGTGACCGGTCTAAGGCCTCTGGCGCCACGTACAAGCGCGGGTGCTGCCGTAATGCCTGCAAAAACTCGTCGCAAATCGACCACCACAAAAACCCGTGGCTTAGGCGATTTGCCTTACAGCCGTCCAGTCGCAATTCACGACTCCTTGGCCTCGGCCAGACGGGTCGAGTGCCCAACGGGTGCTTTCTTTGCGCGTAAAAAGCTTCAATTTATGTTAGCCTGTGGGTCCCTACTGTTGGTTCTGCGCTGGCGGCGCTGGAACGCGCGGTGGTGCATTTTAAGGGAAGCCAAACACAGTTCGGAGCCCCGGCCGCTGCGCCGTAGCGTGAACCCGTGAAATCGCGCTATCAATATCATAAACGACCCTCGGCGACCCAGGAGCCAGCCATTTGTTGCTACGGGGCGCGACTGGTGATCGTTACAAGCAGCGTTAATCCCTCTGAGGGCCGTCGCCACGTCCACCATTTAATAGCTCCAAAGAACTTTGAGGCTAACACGGGTCCCGGACGGCCGCCGAAGCCGCGACGCGGGTACCCGGCGAATCGGCCGTGGCGATGTTGCCGCTTCCTTAAATCGACGGCCGTGGTCGCAAGGAGCTGATCTTGATTGGACACAACTGCCAGCAACAATGGACCTCACACAATGGGAGAAGCGCAACCCGCGCCGCGGGAACGACGAGACCAATCAAGCGTGGGAGCGCGAGCTCGAAGACGACGAGTGCATGCGTGACGCGCCGCCGCCGCCGCCGCGGTCGAGGACAAATTCCCTGAGCACGAATTCCAGCGACGGCGACGCGGCGCCGCGCGAGGCCGTGGAACTCTGCGGCATTTGTATGCTCATTGAGCACATGATGGCGAACCCTCCGCCGGGCGCCGCGGAGCCTCAGCAGCTCTCCGCGTTCTGGGCCACAACCGACGCCATGGCCGGCGCTGTCCCGTTGCCGAACGTCGCGGAGCTGCACGATTTCCTGTTCCGCTTGTTCGCGACCACCGGCCACACCCCGGAGTGCTCCGTCCTGTCGTTCATGTACATTCTACGACTGTTTTTGTCTGTGCGGAAATCAAATTTACGGCGCGTTCGCCCTGAATCGCAGCGTCGCCCTCCATGCCATCGACGCGACGCCTGCTCGATAGCGTGGCGGTGTCAGTTCCTCACCGCTCGACGGAGCCAGCGGCCACGTCGTCGCTGAGAAATGACTTAGTGAAGAATTATCGGGTGCATCCGACACACTGGTTGATTCCATGTGACACAGGTTTTCGTATCATCCTCATTTGCGAATCACGCCGCGGAATTGCAAACGCTTATTATTGTGCAGCGTCATGGTCTGTGTGGAAATCAACCAGTGTGTCGGGTGCACCCGACAATTCTTCACTAAGTCATCTCGGCGATGACGTGGCCGCACTGGTTCCGTCGAGCGGTGAGGAACTGGCATCGCCACGCCATCGAGCAGGCGTCGAGGCGATGGCGTGGAGGTCGACGTGATGATTCAGGACGATTGGGCCGTAAATTTGATTTCCACACAGGTCATGGTCGCTCAGAAGAACCACGATGACGCTCCTCTGCGAAACGTGGACTTCTCGACGGCGTGGGGCCACGTCCTGCCGGGCGAGCGGCCCGTCTCCCCCGAACGTATAAACGCAATGGAGCACATCCTCCTCAACGCGGTGGGCTTCGATTTATACGTCCCGCAGGATCAGTACGAGGCCTGCCTCGCGGAACTCCATGGCGTCGTACGGTCGCACGCCGCGAACGTACATGACCTGCCCGTCCTGCTGCAGCGGCACGCCGAGTTCCTCACGACCCAGGCCGCGCGCCTCCCGTGGACGACGCCCCCCTAGCGGGTATCGCTCTCTACCCGCCGAGACCCCGTTTCCAGTGATGATTCAAGTTCCCCTCGGTCGTCTCGGATCCGAAACACAAGTCTAGCTTCCCAATTAATCGTTGTTGTTACAGTATCTCTTACACACGGGTTCAGGACTTCAAAGGGCCGAGCAGCGCCGCCTTCAGGCCCGTGCGGACGTCGCAGAGCTTCGCCGCGTCGAGGACGTCGCCGCCCCACGCGTCCCAGGGCAAATCGACTTCGACGGCCGCGCGGTCGAACGGGAACTGCGCCGCGAGCGCGGCGCACGCGTCGCGCCGGCGGACGCCGCCGTCCCCGTCGCAGAGCGTCGAGACCCAGGCGAGGTCCGCGTAGTCCAAGGGCGGCATGGCCCGCGGCCGCGCGAACGGCGCGCGGCACGTGGGGCACCGGTCCGAGTGGCGCGCGATCTGCGCGGCGCACGTGGCATGCAAAAAGTGCGGGC
This sequence comes from Pelagomonas calceolata, assembly GCA_918797485.1. NCBI lineage: Eukaryota > Pelagophyceae > Pelagomonadales > Pelagomonadaceae > Pelagomonas > Pelagomonas calceolata. The sequence continues at coordinate 75,681 of CAKKNE010000004.1, forward strand.
ACGCGCGGCCGCGGCCCGCGTCCGCGAAGAACGCGACGGGCCGCCGCCACAATGCTTCAAGGCAGACGGGGCAGACGTCCGCGCCGGCGTCGTCCGCGCCGGCTTCCTCGCCGTCGCTGGCGTCGTCGGTGAGCAGCAGGCGCTGCGGCGGCTCCGCCGGCCCCGTCGGCGCCGCCTCGCGGCAGGCAGCAACCAAATCCTCGACCGTCGGCGGCGCGCAGGCCCCGGCGACTGCGTCGAGGAGCTTCGCATCGTCAGTCAGCTCCTGAGTAGGCTCGGCGGTCGGCTCCGAAGTTGGTTCGTCCTTCCGGGGCGACCGTATCAGGACGCGCCGCCCGCCGCGCAGCCGTAGCCGCAGCCCGCCGTCGCCGCGCGGCGTGCACCGCGCGCCTTCGAGGTCGAGGCTATCGAGGCTATCTAATGTCAATTTGCAGCCTTCCAAGCTCGCGCGTCTGCGCACCCATTGGAGCTTGAGGCCGGGGCCCGTTGTGGCGACGTCGACCACCGCCGCTGAGGCGCTGTCGTCGTCACAGTGTGGTGTGATGCGCCCTGGCGTGATGGGCGCGGTGCCTTCGCCTGAAGCGGCTCCTAAGGCAGTGTCGACTGGACAGTCAGACGCTGTTCCGGCGGTTGTGGGCTGCCCCATCGTCGATTGATGGTGTTTTAGGCGCGTAAAGTCTCGCGCAGCAAGTGAACGTACATCGAGCGCCCCGCACTCTCGGTACAGTGTCCAGGTTGCGTTCGGGCGCTTGTGTCAGGAATGTGGACGTCTCTTGGACCGCCTGGAGCACTCCGCGGCGCCTGACCCCGCGCGCTTCTGACGAGTGAGCGCTCGAGCAGTTAGATAGCGCGCACGCCTTAGGATCGTGGCTGGAGGCGTGGTCCTAACCCCGTCGACTAAGCAGGCACAGAACAGTGCGAGGGCAGCCTCTCGGCGGTCTAGGAATGGAGTGCGACAGTGACAACAAGCTCCATGCCCCGCTCGTCGCGGAGGCCGCGCCCCGGCGCCAGCGCTGCGCACAGCGGAAATGGTGCGTACGTGCCTGGCGGAACAAACGCATGCGCGGTCGCGCCGCCGTCTGCGCCGCGGGATTGGCCGTCGCCTTTGCCGCCGTCGCGCTCACGGCGCTGGCCGCGCCGCACCACAGGCATCACCACCGGCGGCGGCACCACCGCCACCACCCCGCCGCCGCCGCCGCCGCCGCCGCCGCCGACGCGGTCGACGAGGCCTGCGTGGATCACGCGGTGGCGGACCGCCTGGCCGTCGAGCTCGGGTCGCGCCTCGCGGGCTGGCGGGCGCTGGCGCGGCCCGCCGGCGCCTCGTTGTTATTGGACCGGGGAGCGCTGGCCGCGGGGCGGCCCGACGGCTACGACTGGCGGCACGCGCACCAAGCTGTTACTAATGGCTACGACGCGGTCCTCACGGACGTGAAGGCGGGGGGCCTGGAGCCGCCGAGCTTCGAGGACGTCTGCGACGTCGCGGCGCCGGCGGCCGCCTGTGCCGAGGCTTGCCTCGAGTCGCGCTTCCGCGCGCGCGACGGCTTCGAGCGCTGCTCTGACGGCGCGCGCGCCGCTTTTCTGTTGGCGCCCGACCTCGTGAAGGCTTGCCTGACGCCGGAGACGCCCTGCTACGAGTGCGTGGCATCGTGCGGGGTGGCGGCGGAGTCTTGCCGGCCCGTGCGCGTGGCGCGGAGTAGTGGGTAAGCTTCTTTAGACTTAGTTCACCGTCTGCGTCCGTCGGGCAATTTTTTTTCTTTGATTCCTCTTAGGGCTCCGGTTACGGGCGCTTAAGGCTGCGGACGGACGTTTCGCGGTCAATATGGTCAGGACTCCTCCGCTCTGAGGGAAAGGGCGAGGGGGGGGGTACGTTGTAAGGTCAGCTGCGCCAAGCGCTCTGCATAATCGACCTGCTGCTGCTCACCACCCCGCCATCTAGAGGGGGCCATAGAACCTGTCCGACAGCAGCAGTTCATCAAGACACTGCTGAGCAGGAGAAACTCTGAGTCGCGCAGTCCTGAAGGGCTTAAAATCCAGCCGGAAGAATCCAAGCTCGGGATAAATTTAATCGCCCCCTACGCGTTGTCACACGTCACATACACGTCACAATGGCCGCCATCCAGGCCGCAGTACAGGCCCTGTTCGATGTTGAAGCCCAGAAGCCCCAAGCCACGACTTCAGCCCTCCACCGCGACGAACCCGGGTCGCGGCGAGGCAAAAAACGCTGCCACAGGCGAAGTGCCGACGCGTGCGTCGAGGTCGGCGAGGACGTCTTCCGATTGCCGGCCGTGCTCGACGAGCAGACCTGTCGAGCGGCCGTCAACGAGGTCGACGATCGAGTGGCCTTGGGCCTGTCGACGACGAGGGGCGCGCAGCTGCCGACGACCGACGTCTACGTGAGAGATTTACGGTGCGCTGCCGCAATACACGAGGCCGTCGATGCCGGCCTTCACCTGATGGAACGGTGCACGGGTTGAGTGCTGTGTGGAGATCAACCCACGCCATCGACGCGGTCACAGGTGGATTTCCACCCAGGTCGCCTCGTCGACTGCAAAAAAGAGGAAATCTTCATCATCACCTATTGTGCCACCGGCCGCCGCAGCCTCGGGCGCCACACGGACGGCGACGGGAAAAGAACACTCCTCATCACGCTCGACGCGTCCCGAGATTACGCGGGCGGCGGCACGCGCTTCTACCCGAAGGAGGCCTCCGCACCGTCTTTCGTCGTGCGCCCGGCCCGAGGAGCTGCCGTCGCGTTCGACGGCTCGGTCGAGCACGAAGGCGAGGCGGTCGTCGGAGGCCGGCGCCACGTCGTCGTCGTGTTCGCCACCGAGGTGGACGAGGACGACCGCAGACCAAGCATAAGGGCCGCCCAGCGCCGAGCCGCCCAGAGCGTCTTCGCGGCGCCGCCGCCTTCGCCGCGGCGACACCAGCGACGAGCGCCACGCGCCGCGTCGGCCTACCGATCCCTGTTCTAGAAGCCTCAAGTCCCCTACTAAGTATCTGTCTGCTACGCTCGAGCCGTGTGGACAGGTAAACATACTAGCCGAGATCGACTGGCAGCCCTTGCGAAGCTCGCTTTTGGGCCGGCGTGCGGGCGCAGCAAGCAGCAAAACTGCAACAGGCAGCCCCGAGCCATGCGCTGCGCACTCGTTGCAGCAGTTTTGGCCGCCACCGCGGCTGCCCCGCACCTCTATGCGCATCAGCAGGCGTCGCTCGCGGAGCTGCGGGCGCAGGCGCCGGCACCAGCGATGCTGCGCGCCGCCGTATTGTTCAGCGGCCACCCGCGCACGTTCCTGACGAGTGAGACGGTCCAAAGCAATGTCCTTGCCGGCGTCGACGCGCTCTGCGAGACGGTCCGCTGCGAGGTCTTCGCCGTAGTCGCAAAAACGGACGGCAGCCTCTTCCCGAACGCGGCGCCGCACGCGGAAGCATGTGCCGAGGACGTGGTCGACGCGTTCCGCAACCTTCGGAATGCGGCCGTGGGCCGCGTCGTGAGCGCGGAGGACCCGCACCCGGAGTGGAGGAGAGACGATTGTGAAGCGGACCGGCGGCCGGACCTCAATTATGGGAGGGAGCTCGCCCACGCGCGCGCGGCCTGGGCGCTCGTCAAGAAAGCGGAAGACGGCTGGACGTACGATGTTGTTACGAGGCTGCGCTTTGACGTCGTGTGGGTGCGCGCGCCGCCGAGCCTCTTGGACATCCTCGTGCCGGCGCCGAATGACATCATTTCAGACTTGAACGTCGCCGTCGTGCCGCGGCACCATTTTCCGGTGAATAACCACGTCGCGATCCTGGGAAGGGCGGCCGCGGACGCGTACTTCGATGGACCCATCCAGGTGTGGCGGAACTGCTCCGAGGACTGGTCCCGGACGCCGGCGTCGCTATCAAACCCCGAGGGGCTCCTGCTGAAGGCGCTGCTGTATGGTAATGTAGCGGTGCGGCGCGTGCCGCTCTTCTCGACGATCTATAGAAGGGAGGGCGCCGAGTGCGCGCGGCTCCAGGCCTATCGGAGGGGCGACGCGCGGACCGTGTCGAGGGAGTGCGCGCTCCTCTTCCCGGAGGCGGACCCGCGACGAAGGCGGGCGCCGGCCGAGGGCAGGCTCGTGTACGAAATGAATGATATAGGGAAGTATGTCGTCGTCGAGCCGACCACCTACGAAAAAGATATATATGAGACGTGTCGCGAGGTTGATGATGAAGAACTCTGTTCGGCGCACGTGACGCAGCTCAGTGCCTTACTGGACATGATCGCCAAGGCACGAGACCTAAGATTGGTGGTCTGGGAGGACTCCTTCGTCTCATCGTCAAGGTTCGCGGATTTGCAGTTGAATGCCATCGAGCACTGGATGGATTTCGAGAAAAGGCCGCGCGCCTATTTGCGGCTCGACGCCGTTAAATTAGCGAAGGAGATCGAGCTCGAGGAGGCGTTGCGGAGAGACGCGGCCGTCATCAAACTGCCCAACGAAACGGACTGCGAGGGCGTCGTGCGGGGCGAGTGCACCGTCGACACGATAAGTGGCGAGCGCGTCGGCGCGACGCTCGAGAACTGGCACTTTGGCGACGTCGGGGACCGGGCGGAAGTGTTATGCGGGTGGGCAGGTTTGGAGGATTTACCTTGCGGGCGGCTCCACGACTTGCAAAGGATGCGGTGGCGCGCGGCGCGGCGCGGATGCGTCTATAGTAGACCCGACGTGCCATCACTGGTCGCGCGGCCGCCGGCACTACTGGAGGAGGTCCACTTCGACCAAAAATCACACGCACCGTCCTACGCGGACGCGTTGTTGTATGCGCCGCCGGCTCCATTGGATACACCGCCCGATACTATACACAAATGGACGGTACCGCGGGCGGGCGTGGCCGCAAAATTGGCGGAGGAGGCCACGGCGGCCTGGCGCCAGTGGGGCTACGACGAAGGCGCCGTCGAAGAAGCGGCGAGCGACCCCGACTGCATGGTCCTCCAGGTTTTATCAGGAGAGGTCTGGGTCTCGAACAAAACTTTGAAACATTGGGACGCCGGGCTGGAGGAACGGCCGTGGCGCGAGCAGCGGCGCCTCGCCTTCCTCGAAGTAGTGATGGAGGTCGCTCCCACGCTAAGGGATGTCGAGGTCGCGTTCTGCCCCGTCGATTGTGTATTAGAGTCGGCTTCAAACAAGAACGGGACGTCGCCCTACGCGCACCTCGGCACTAATACAACGCTGTCGGGCCCCCGGTTAGGCTTAGTGGCGTGCCGCGGGTCCGCGGATATTCCCGTGCCGGCCTGGTACGCGCGCAGCATCGATTTGGACGAGTCGCTCAAGGGCTGGGACGGGCTCGTGAAGATGATCGTCAAGCAGCGGGAGCGGTATTCAGATTTAGCGAGGGACCCGCGCGCCGTGTTCCGCGGCAAAGTTCGGGGCAAGAGCTGCTTCGACTACGACCAAGAAATTGTAATTCCGACGGATCAGCGGCCTTTGGATTCGCAGCCCTGCGGCCGGCGCGCGCTCATGTCGAGGGGCGCGGCGTTTCCCGATTTGGTGGATGCGGCGCACGACTACGTCCCTTTGCTCCAGCAGGAGGAGTACCGCTACCAGATTATCGCCGAGGGCCACTGCGGCTGGTCGGACCGGTTAAGATTGGCGCTCTTCATGGGGCCGCTTTTGCTGGTACAGGAGAGTTCGTGTCGGGAGTTTTATGGGTTGGGTCTCGAGCCCTGGGTCCACTATATACCAATCGACCACGCCTTCGAGACGCTCGCTTCTGTGGTGATGTGGGCGCGCGACCACCCCGACCTCGTGGCTCTCATAAAGCGGAACATGCACGCGTACGCCGAGCACGCCGTGTCGGCGGCGTCCGTGCGGGCCTACGCGACGCACGTCCTGCGGCACCTCGGGGCGGCGGCGCGCTACGAGCCGGCCCGCCGCGGCGACGCCGTCCTCGGGTCTTCGTTGTTTGCGGAGCGGCGGGCGGTTATTGACTCCGTTGTTGCCGAGCATGCGCGGCGCGAGGAGAGTTCCTGAGTGTTTTTTGTTGTTATTGTAAGTGCCTTGTGTGGCTAGTTTTTTTAGCACGAGTTTTTTCTCATTGCGCCGAAGCCAGAAGCCCCACGACGACTCTTCCCTTCAGGCTCAGGCTAGTTACGTCGCAGGGTCCCCCGTACCCCTCCCGCTCCCCCCGGGCCCACCCGTCCGGCTGGACTAGGACGCAAGGGCTGAGTCACAGGGACTCGCACGCCCCCCCCTCTTCGGGACGCCCCCCATCAGGATGTGGAACTGGCCGCTGGCTCCTCTTTTAGAACGGGGCCGAAAATCAAGCTGGCCAGGGGAGCGAGAGCTACTACCACTGCGCCGTGCCTAAGTGTCTGACGGGGAGACCGGCTCCGACCCGCCCAGACGACACCTGATTCCGACACCGTCGGAACGGAACTAAATGGGTTCAATGGATGCCGAGCGATTCGGAGGGCCTACGAAAGCTCGGCCGGCGCGGCCAAGGTTACGGGGGGCGGCATGCCGCCGCCCCCAACGCCTCCCAGGTCGAGACCGGCTCCACTCCGTAGGGTCGGTCCGGTCGCGGGCAGATGAGGCTTGCCGCCGTGTCGGCGACAGAGGCTTCAGGGAACGGGCCGGATACCACCGAACGCGCACCACTCGATGCCCGAGGATGGGTGCCGTCCGTGTTCCGGGCTCGACCCGCCAATGATAAAGAAAGTGGGCGCGCCATGCCGGCGATGCCCGGAAAGAAAGATCGGTTGACCTGCGCGTGGGGCCTTCAACCCAAAGGGCCAAAAGGACGCGACGCGAGAAGGCCAGGATGGTGGAAGTCGCCGGCGCCGCGATGATTTGACGACCGCGAGCGACGTAGGTCCCGCGTCGCACCGGCCGCGGACGTAGTCCAGGCACACCGGGGCGCCTCCACCGCGCTCGTCCAGGCGCCGACCGCCCACGGTCGTCTCCGTCTCGAAGACCGCATCCGGCGGCGGCCGCTCGAGCGGCACCGACCAGGTCGTCGGCGCGGCGCCGTACTGTTGCGGCGCGAATCCGAAGCTCATCGGCCACGACGGCGGCGCGGGCGCGAAGCCGTATCCGTAACCCACCGGCGGAAATCCAGGAGACGGCGCGTGCCCACCGTAACCGACCGGCGGTGGCGGGATAGTTCCGGGGTGCAGTCGTAGTCGACCACCGGTCTTCTCCTCTATGGCCGCCCAGAAGACGGTCTGCATCTCCGGGAGGCTCGGCGCGACCCGGCCCGACGAGACGCCATCGAGCCACCGGCCCGCCTTCCTGAGGCGGTTTAAGCCCGGCGCCGAATAGAGATTCGCCCCGAAGAAGGCGTCAGATTCCAATCCGACGCGGAAGGGGTCGTCGGCCACGCGCGCCCGCTCCGGAATCCGCGGGCGCTGCGCTACCTCGGCCGCGGCCGGCGCCGGCGCGGCCGCGGCGGCCGCGGCCATCTCCTTTCTCCTGCGCTCGCGGGCGATCTCGCCGACGCTCGGCGCGGCGGCCGGCGCGGCGGCCGGCGCGGCGACGCCGTCCTCGGGGAGCTCCTCGAGGCAGTCGACGTCGTCGGCGATGGCCGCCGGCGCGTCGTCATCGTCGGCCTCGACCGCGGCTTCGGCCGCGGCGGGCGCGGGGTCGTCATCGTCGTCGTCGACGGGCGCGGGCGCGTCCTCGTCCATGCCGGGCTCGGTCGCGACGCCCTCGTCGCCGTCATTCATGTCGGCCGCGCCGCCCTGGGGCACGAGCGTGCCGTCGGGCTTGAGGATCTCGCGCTCCACGAAGACCTCCAGGGACTCCTCGAACAACACCGCGACTCGCACGGCCCGGTTCACGAGATAGCGCCGCGGCATCAATCTAAAGAACTCCAGGACCTGCGACCGGCCGACCTTCTTGAACTTGACGCGCCTTTTGTCGCCCATCCCCTTGCGCATGCACCGTGCAAACATCTGGAGGTCCCTCGTGTTCTTGATGACGCCGCTCGTGCTGTTCGTGCTCACGTACGGCGTGAGGACCTGGCCCTTGCCCGGCGGTGATCCCGGCGGCCACGTAACCAACACGCCCGGCTTGGGCCGCGTTGCCTTCTGGTACGGCCCCTGGTTCACGCCGACGACTAAGGTCTGGGCGACGTACGCGTGGACGCCGTTCCGGTCAGAACCGTCGATCAAGAGACACTCCCATTCCTCATCTTCGAGGACCGTCTTATCGACGTAGTAGACCGTCTTGCCGGAGGACGTGGTCGAGGAGACCGACTCCGACCGCTCTAGCGAACCGGCGCGGTCTGCGAGGAGGCGCGCGATCGACTGCGGCGGTTTCTTCCGGCGCGGGTCGTCCTCGCGGTAGCGCGTCCGCCCCCTCTTCTGCGGCGGCGGCGGCGGCGGCGACTCATCTCTCACCGAATCCGTATCAGAGCCGGCCGTCGGCGCCGTCACCTGGGCCCGTCTGGCAGGCCGCTTCTTCTTCTTGATAGACCGCTCTTCTTGCGCACCCTTCGTCGTCTCTTCTTCGCGCTGGCGGCGCCGCTCCGCGGCGTCTTCGGCCTCCTTGGCGGCCGCATCGACCTCCTCGCGCTGCAGGTCCTTAGCTAACCACGCGTCGCCCACCACTTGGTCTCGCTCGTCTCCTACCGTCTCTATGGCCTCTTCGAGGGTCGTTTTACTCTTGCGCGGCGGCATGATGCTGCGCTTCGTGCACGCACCTGTTAAGCTGCTTCTGCACTGAACTCCGCCGCTGCCCCACCGATTGCGACGGGGCAGCTTACTATATGCTCGTCAAGGCTCCCTCTTTACGATGCGCACTGCCGCTATGTCCTCGAAACCGCTGCGCGCGCGTTTGCACACAACGGAACGAGGGCCTTCATTCCTAGTGTCTCTATCACTCTAAGCTGGCCGAATCGCATGAGCTCAAAATCGCTGCAGTTGTGCGCTGAGAGCCATTGCACAGCTGATTTGCGAGCGCTTCGGTACCATCTATCGTTGTGCGAGCGCTGCTATTGACGCGTCACAGCACAGGCAAACGCCATCGCTCAGTTTCTGCCGGAGCCATACGCCATCGCTGTGATGTACGGCACCGATTACAGCAGATGGGACAACATAAAAGATAGCGACGACGACGCGACGGCGCCCGCGCCCGCGCCGATGCCGCCGCCACAAAAACCGCAGAGCGACCAACCTTTGGACCCGACGAACGTCGCGGCGATGCGCGAGCTGCTGCACGAAATTGATGACGGGCGGCGGCCGCACCTCCTCGCGGCGATCGAGTGGGTCGAGGCCGCGCGCGCGACGCTTGACCGCGGCGAGGCAGTGGACGACGGCCAGTGCCCCTTCGACCGCGGGTCCGAGCCGTGGTTCTGGTTTTTGTTGTTGGCGAACAAGCCCCACATCACGCTGCACGGGCCGCACAAGCCGCTTTTGGCAAGACACCGGAGCCCGCGGGAGCAGTGCCAGGTCGAGGGCCTCATGTGCGCGCACTGCTTCGCGGCGGGGGGCCTCTGGCAGCGGACGCCGCTCCGGCGGTGTTCGGCGTGTTGCTTGGCGTGGTACTGCGGGAAGGAGTGCCAGCGCGCGGACCGGGCGCGGCACGCGGCCGAGTGCCGCAAGGGCCGCAAGGAATTAAGAGATGCGGTGCGCGCGGCCGAGGCGCGGCGGTTGGATGGATTGCTCCCCGCGAACGGCGATCGCCCCGCCTTACGAGCAAGGCACCGCTTGGACGGCTACGGCAAGTCGGCCATGGTCCTGTACGAGGCCGCGGCCGTCGACGACATTTATGGCGTCGTGACGCGGCCCTGCCACGACGCGAATCAAAGGGACCGGCTGAAGAGCGGGGAGGCCATCTTCAACGTCGGCGACTACGCGGACGTGGTAAGGGACCTGGTTGAGGCGGGCCTCGTGACGCCGCTCGACTACAACGGGCCGCTCGAGGAGGGGCGGGCCTTCGGCCGCATCGAGGTCGTGCTGCCGGAACCGGGCGAGGAGGAGCCCGAGGTTGTTGAAGAGCCGGCGCTTGAAGAGGTGTCGAACAAAGGCACGAGTAACGAGTAACGTTGTAGTTTATAATTACAGGGACCTAGGCCTCGACGGGCTCGGCCTTCGGCGCGCCACCTTTCGACTCGAGGATCAGACCAATCACCTTCTTGCTGAGGCGCGACTTGTTGCGCGCGGCCCAGTTTTTGTGGTAGATGCCGCGGCGCGTCGCGCGGTCGATGGTCGAGGTCGCCACGCGGGCGCACTCCTTCGCGGCGTCGACGTCGCCGGCGTCGACGGCCTCCTTGGTCTTGCGCGTCCACGTCCGGACGCGCGACCGCCACGCCGCGTTCGCGACGCGGTTGCGCTCGCTCTGCTTGATGCGCTTGAGGGCGCCGGGGTTGTTCGCCATCTGCGGCACGACCGCCACTCGTCGCTGGGGTTGCACGGTCGGCGCAAACGCCGCAGAGACGCCCACTGCAATCGCCGCTAAAAGTCTGCGGACCATGGCTGCGGCGCGAGTTATTTCTCGGCGGCGGGCGTAGGAGTCTAGGAGCTGTTTTCACACGGCTCGGAGGGGTTTGGCGATTCTCGCACAGCCCAGGCGGAGGCGTAATTGGGCAATGTCAACCAGCTCTGCCCCGCTCGGTCGCTAGCCCGAACCGCGCCCGAGACCCGTCGCCTCGCTTTCGACTAGTGCTCAGAGAGCTCCTACGCCTCGCAAACGCAAGAAACTGGCCGTCTCTCGCGCGACTGTCATCTCTCAACTTGGTCTGGGCGTCGCGCTGGCACACAAACGCGCCATAGACTACCCATTGGTGGCTTCATCGGACTCATTAATAGCGCATAGTTCGACCACAGAGCCCACGTAACGTGAGCGTGCCGCGAATCACTGCAACAAGACCACCTTGCTGCACCACAGCCCTGCTGGCGGCAAAATGCGACGCACACTCGTGCTCTGCGCGTGTGCACAGGCGCTCGTACCGACGACAAGACTGTCGCAGCGCCGCCGAACAAAGTTGCGAGCATTCGAGGCAATTGATGCAGCACACGGGCTCATACAGCACCTGCACCACGTTGATGCGCACGCGACGCTCGCCGACGCGGCGCGCGCGGCGCAAAGCGCACTGGCGACGCACGCCGAACTGCCAACAGCCCTCCAAGCCGCCTCCGACGTGAGCGGCCTAGATGCGGAGCGCGCGATCGACGCGTTGGGCAGGGACATCTTCGCCTTCCTCGCCGCGAGTGTATTAGTTGTGCCGGCATCAAGACTAGTAGGGGCGCCGCCGGTGCTGGGCTTCCTGGCGATTGGGTGTATTCTGGGCCCGCACGGGCTCGGCGTTTTTGGGGACGTCGAGGCCGACGTGGCATTGGGGGACTTTGGCATTCTGTTCCTTCTGTTCAACGAGGGCCTGAACCTTTCGCCCGAGAGATTGAGGAAGCTGGGGGAGTTCTTGAGGTTAGGATTAGCGCAGTTCATCCTCACGGTCGCGGTGTTCTTCTTCTTCAGCTTCTACCTGGGCCCTGAATTGGTCCCAATTGTAGATAAAGCGGCGTCGTCGATCGGCATCCCTATAGATGATGCCCTGCTGAAGACCATCGAGGCGACGCCCGTCGCGGCGTTCTGCGTGGCCGCGGCGGGGTCGCTGTCGTCGTCGGCTCTAGCTCTACCGGTGCTGGAAGCAAGAGGCTGGAAGGACCTGCCCGAAGGCGCCGCGGCTCTCAGTATATTACTGCTGCAGGACCTGGCCGTGGCGCCGATCCTCGTCGCGCTACCCTTGGTGGCGGGCGGCGGCTCGGCCGTCGCCGACGGCGACATCGCGTTACTCGCCTTCAAGGCCACCGTGGGCTGCTGCGCCGTGTTATTTCTGGGGTCTCGGGTATTAAGGGTGGCCTTCGACGCCGTCGCCGCGGCGCGGTCCACGGAAACGTTTGTGGCCGCCACTTTATTAGTAGCGATCGGCATGGGCCGGCTCGCCGAGGCTATTGGATTATCAGCAACAACAGGAGCCTTCGCCGCGGGCGTTTTATTAGCAGGCAATAGGTACCGGGCGCAGATCCAGGCCGACATCCGACCTTTTGAAGGCATCTTGTTGGGGGTCTTCTTCATGGCGGCCGGGGCGGGCTTCGATCCGGGTTTGGTGGCGCAGGAGCTGCCGACCTTAACTTTAGGTGTGGTCGCGTTCCTGGCCGTGAAGTGCGCCGTGCTCTTCGCGTCGGGCCCGGCGTTTGGATTGGACGTGCCGCGGGCGGCGCGCGTCGCGGTGCTATTGTCGCCGGGCGGCGAGTTCGCCTTCATCATCTTTAAACTCGCCGAAGATTTGGGCGTGCTCTCGTCGCGGACGTCCGACTTATTGACGACGTCGGTGATCCTGTCCATGGCTTTGTCTCCCTTATTCGCGGAGTTCGCGCAGTACGCGGGCGACGAATTGGACCGCCAGGTCGGCGAGGGCCGCATACCTTTGACTACTGATGGTGATGTCGAGGACGAGGTCTCGGCGATCTTCAAACGAGTAGACACGGACGGCGACGGCACGATTGATCTGGACGAACTTAGAGTTTATGTATCTCGACGCGGATTCCCGGCGGCCCAAGCGGACCGGGCCTTCGACGCGCTGGACGACAACGGCGACGGCGTGCTGAGTCTCGAGGAGTGGCGTGCCGGTCTTGAAAAAGAGGAGTTAAGGCAATTACTGAGACCGGAGACGGACGACGCGCTGCAAGATGCGGTCGTCGTGTGCGGCTACGGGCCCGTCGGGCGGGCCGCGTGCGCCGCGATTAGCGGCCACGCGCCGGTCGTCGCTGTTGATTTAGATCCGGCGCGCGTCGCGGACGGCGTCGTCGACGACGCCGCGAACGTGGTCTACGGCGACGGCGCGTCGGCGACGGTCCTCAAGGCAGCCGGGGTGACGGAGCCGCGAGCCATCGTCGTGGCCTACGCCGGCGCCGACCGGCGCGCGGAGGCCGTCGCGCGGCTGCGGGAGTCGTTCCCGGACGCGCCCATCATTGCCAGGGCGGGCGGCGGGCCGCTGGCTTCGGAAGGCAGAGAGCTCGAGAAGAGCGGCGCGGCCGTCGTGCACGAGGCGACGCAGATGGGTTTGGGGCTGGCGGAGCAGGTTATTGGAGAAAGCTTGGATCGGGCCGCGGCGGAGAGCGCCGTGTACAAGGCCGACGCGCGGCGGCCGCGCGCCGTGTCGGGCCCGAGCCGGCCCTTCCGGCTGAAGCTCGGCCTGCCGGCGCCGCCGGAGGCCTCCGGCGGCGGTTGGCGGCCGCTCGGGCGGTCGCTGCGCCGGCGCTGGGCGCGCTGGCGCTCCTCGGCGGAGTCGGATGATAGTGATAGTGTGTAAACTTATTGTGGCTTATTCTTACCGCGTCGATGGCGTGCAGCCCAGCCTGGCTGGCGTCCCCTCTCGCCACGAGAGCTCGTGCCCAGCCGGCCGGCGGCCGCGTCTGAGGCGGATTTTCGTAAAGCCGATTCTTGCGGGTCCGGGGCGTAGTTGAGCGCTCTTGATTTATCTTTTAGCAGCGAAAACGTCGCGAGATGCCGAAAATAGGGAGGTAACCCTAGTTAAGCGTCCTCGAGTTGGGCGCAGCGCTGAGCCGCAAAAAGGCGGGGTGCGCCGCAAAGGACGCGAAGGACGCTGCCCTTGGGCCATAGAAAACTTGTAGGTCCCCGTTCTTGTCCAAACGCGCGTCCCACGGGCTGCCGATAGGCTCCCGCTTAGGACCATCTCTGGGCAGCCTCGTCGCCGCGCCCGACGCCTCGCAACCATGCCCGGCCTCCGCCCCATCGACGAGATCGAGAGGCGGCGCGCGGCCCAGGAGGTGACCGATGACCTCAAGCGGCACAACACGGACATGTGGCTCTCCACGGAGCGCGCGAAGTGGGAGCAAAAAACGCACGACAAGATTGTGGAGCGGGGGCGCCGCGCGCGCATCCGCAAATACGACAAGGAGGCCGAGGACGAGTTGAGGAGGCGGCGCGAGCGCCTCGCCAAGTTGTATTCCGAGGAGATGGCGCAGTGGCGCCACGAGGTGGCGACCTCTGGCAAGAGCGCCGCGGACCGCAAGGCTGAAGTCGAGGCGAAGGCCCTGGAGCTAGGACGGCAGCGCGAAGTCGCTCGTAAGAAGCACAACGACTGGGCCTACGCGCAGCAGCGCCGCAATTCGTTAGATGATGTGCGGAAGCGCGACTCGAAGGCCTTCGTCGAGGCTTGCCTGTCGACGCGCCACTTGCAGCACGAGGAGAAAGCAAGGCGCCTCCAGAAAGAAAAAGAGGAAGAAGAGGCCTGGCTCAAGAAGTGGCGCGAGGGCCTGGCCGAGGCCGATCGCATCGAAGCCGAGAAGGTGGCCAAACATAAAGCCCACGAGCACGACGTGAAATATGTGCTGGACGAACAGGTCGAGCTCAAGAAGAAGCGCTACCGAGCACGGGAGGAGCGCATGAAGAAGGAGGCCGAGGAGGAGCTCGCGGAGTGGAAGATCGCCGTCGACGCCGAGGCGAAGAAGCAGATCGACCTGAGGGATGCGGCGCGGGCACGATCGGCGGACGTCATGGGCTTCAATTCCGTATTTGACCAGAAGAAGGAGGTGTTCAAGAAGGAACAGTTGAGGAGGGACAAATTAACCTTGCAGTACGAGCTCGATTTACAGAAAGCGCAGGACGACAAAGACGCGGCGAAGATTCAGGCCGAGAAGGAGTTGAACGCGCGGTTCAAGAAGTACCTGGACGGGTTCGAGAAGCTCAAGGGCGCGGATGAAGCGAAGATCGAAGCGGTGCGCCGGAAGCTCGAGAACCGCATCTGGGATGAGCGCGATCGGGCCTTCCAGGCCGAGATCGACGCGCGCGAGTATCTGCGGAAGCAGGTCGACCTCGGGCGGCAGCAGCAGATCCGGGACAAGATCGCCGCCGAGAAGTTCTCGACGAGTCACTATGGGGCCGAGATCGCGGCCATCGAGGCGGCGCAGAAGAAGGCGAACGACGAGGACGACCGGCGGCAGGCCTACCAGAAGCAGGCGGCTATTGATCACCAGTCGAAACTAAGGCTACAGATCGAACGGAATAAAGTCAGGCGGGCCGAAGAAAAACAAGCCGAGTTCCTCGAGAAGAAGTACATCGAGAAGGTCGAGGCGGAACATGCCTATATTGTGGCGAACGAGGGCGGGCGGTGCAACATCCACCACCCGATCAAGTCGATGAAGTGGTTCACGTAGCTTGCTTTCGGGCGTAAGAGAAGCGTACACATTACTCTTTACGGTGGCATCCCGCGGGGTCAGTTGTAGCACAAGCGGTCACATTACTCTTCTCGCGTCGCCGGCGCGGGGACGAGGGCTCAGTTGTAGCCCCGGCCCGCGCGGTTCTTGTACTCGTAGGTGACGCGGTCGTACGCGCGTCCGGTCCGCGCGTCCACTAGCGGTTTTGTTTTGAGCCACGCCTCCGCGCCGCGCCGCAGCCTCAGGGTGTCGGCCTCGCCCCGCGCGCTCGCCGCGGCGAGCACGAGCGGCGCGAGGACCGGGTGCCAGAGCTGCGCGGGCTGTGCGTCCCCGAGCCCGAGGAACGTCCGCGCGAGGTCCACGGGCAGGGCGACGGATCGCGTCGTCGTCGCAAGGAGCGTGCCCTGGCGGTCGCAGACCTCGCGGACGGCGCGCATCTGTCGTCCGGAGAAGGGAAACAGGCCGTTGTGCGTGAATGGGAAGTGCTCGACGCCCGCGAGCACGGGAAAGAGCAGCGCAAAGGCGAAGAGGCGGCTCGGCCACGGCGAACAGGTACCCGAAGATACTGATACAGCCAGGTCGTCAACGATCAATCCCACGAACAGGACGACGCGATTCTCGAAAAAATCGATCGCCGTCAATAAGGCGACTCCAAAATGGAACGCGATCGCGCACGCGCGGAACGTGAGACGGACTCTGGCGTCGTCGAGGTACGCGAGCAACAGGCCAACGCCGACGAGCTCGAGGCCTATCCGCGCGCCCGCGTCGGCTATCGCGAGAAACCGTCGGGGAGCCTTCGCCGCGGAGGCCGTCAGCTTTGGAACGACGCCGTTGCGCGCCCCGCGGAGCACCTCTTTGAGTGAGTCGCCGTCGAAGGCCCCGCCGGTCCAGAGCCGCCGCAGGCCCGAACCGCCGTATGCGTGGCACAGGGCAAGCGCCCGTCCCGTCGCGCGGCAGGGTTCCGGTAATGCCGACGCGAATAGCGTGTTGAGCAGCAGGACGTCGCGGTGCCAGCCCAGCGCCGCATGGAAGCGGAGCTCCACAATCGCGTAGGCCAGCGCGACGACGACGCGTAGGGCGCCGCCGTCGACGACGCAGACCGCCGCCGCTCCAATTAAAGCTACCGCGAACGCGAGCCGCTGCGTATTATGAGCGCAGAGCCGCAGCAATAGCGGGATCGGACACCAGCGCGGCCGTCGCAGTACCGCGGCGTCGTAGCCGAGCGGCTTGCGTATGGATCGTGCCGGTCGGCGCGTGAGGTTCAGGAAAAAGCAGCCGTACGCGTCCCTTAGCAGCATGAGAGGTAGGGCAGCGTAGAGCAGCCTGTCTGTGTCGCCTCCACCGCATCGCTGCCAGAAGTTGTCCGGCAGTCTAAGTATGAGTGCTGCCGCCATCAGGGCAGCCCATGGCGGTGCAATCATCGTGTCATTGCGTTCTTGGGGGGCTGCCCGGGATCTGCCGTAGCTACTGTAGTAACATACTAGAGCCCAGGCCAAACGCCGCGGGTCGCTTGTTTGCTTGTAAGGAGTGCCCGGCCGTAGCTCCTGTTACAGCTTTTAGATCCACTGTCACGCGACAGGCATAAGTGCGGAGCCTGAGCACCGCCCAACAAGGCCAAAAGCAGCACCGCCGTCGCTGCTGCGCGCGCGACACGCCTTAAACGCCCACACATCGGTCCAAGGGGCGGGCAACACAAAAAGCAAATTAAGAACCAATGGCCCAACTTCTGGACAACGTGCTAGACAGCCTCCAGCAGAAGCTCGAGACGCAGCTCGACAGCGCGGTCGGCATCGACCTCAAAACTGATAGAGAGACAGAAAGCGACGAGGACGAGCCGGCCGACGTGAAGGCGCTGCGGGCGCGCGTCAAGAAAGCCGAGGCCGACGCAGCCGCTCTGCTCGACGAGGGCGCAGACTTATCCACAAAACTCGGCAGGAGCGAGCAGCGCAATAAAACCCTGCGCGCCGAACTCGCGGACCGCGAGCGCGTCATCGCGCGCCTCGAGAGCCGGGGCCCGCCCGTCGACGACGGCGAGGAGCGCGCGCGCCTCGAGGGCGAGGCTGCAAGTTTAGAAGCGCGCGCCGCGTCCCTGGAGCTGGAAAACGGCTCTTTAAAACGACTCGCGGCGGCCTCGGCCGAGACGCGCGATAAATTAGCCAAGACGGAGCGGCTCCTGGCCGCGGCAGTTGCCGAGCGCGACGCGAGCCGCGCCGACGCAGCTGCCGCAAGGCGCGACGCGGCCGACGCGCTCGTGGCCGCGCGCGGCGGCGCCGAGGACCCGCGCGTGGCGGCGCTCGAGGCGGAACTGGAGGAGGTGCGGGCCGCGGTGAGGCGCCGGGACGCGGACGCGGCCTTGAACCTGCGCGACGGCGTCGCACTCGCGACGGGCGACGCGGAGGCGCGCCTCGCCGCGGCGCTCCGCGAGCGCGACGCAGCGCAATCGCTCGTCGCGACGACGCGCAGCGAACTGCGCAACATTACAAGCGAGCGCGACGCCCTCAGGAAGAGAGAAGAGAGGCGCCCGTCGGACGGCGCCGACGCGGCACGCCTCGCCGCGGACCGCGACGCGCTAGAGGCGCGTTTGCGCGAGGCCGTGGCCGCGAACGCTGCTCTCAGACGCGACCGGCGGGCGCCGGCCGCGGTTTCGTCGAAGGCGCCGGACCGGGCCCTGGAGGACGAGGTCGCGACGCTCCGGACGCGTCTGGACGCGCTGTCGGCCGACGCGCGCGTCCACGGCGTCCAGCTCGAGCGGGCTCGCGCCGCGACGGCCGACGCGCTCGCCCAGCGCGACGCCACGAAGCAGCAGGCCGACGCCGCCGTGGCGCGCGCCATCGCGACGATGAAGGGGGCCGTCGAGAAGGCCCGGAGCGACGCGGCGCGCGAAATCGCCGAGGCCCGGGCGGACGCGGACGCGGCGCGCGAGGACCTCAAGGACGTCAAAGCGTCGTTCCACGACACCCTACAGGTCGTGCTCGCCGGCGACGGGCCGTCTGCACAAGCTCCGGCGACTTCGTCGAGGCCGACGTTCGCGCTCGAGGAGGAGGAGGAGGATTAGGTTGTCTTTGTTGTTGCTTTCCTTAGAGCTAGACCGCCTACCACGTCCCGCCGCGGGGGCTGCGTGACCGAACGCCCGCCCCGCCCCCGCCACTTAGACACGTCGGGCACGACGTGGGGAAGGGGATCTATCTTGTGCGCGCGCGCGCGAATGGCAATAACGAGAAAAATCTCCGCATTCTCCTCATTCTTCCTCATCTCATCTTGTATCTTTGAGCGACTCGTACGTCAGCAATTTGGGCGACTCGTACGCCGCTACTCGACGATCGATCGCGCTAGCGTCAAAATCAAACAAACGAGTCTCGCAGCCTCCCCGATTGGCCCTGAGCCAACAACAAACGCGCGCAGCGGTTGAAAAATAGAAATAAACCATTATCCCTGCTCGGACTCTGAGACGACCATGGCCGAGCCCGAGCTCGACGCGACCGCCCCGACGTTACCGGTATGCCTTCTCGACACCGACTTCGTCGAGCAAAGGTACCAAGAGGCCCTCGCGGGCGCCATCGAGGCGTGCGCGGCCGACACGGCCGGTGAGAAGTGCTACATATGTTATGCCGAGGGCGATGAAGAAGGCCTCGTGCGCGGGTGCTCGTGCCGCGGGGATTCTGGCATCGCGCACGTTTCGTGCTTGGTGCGGGGGGCGCACGCCGCGGTCGAGCGCCACGGCGCGAAAAATTTTAACATGTGGCACAAGTGTGGCCTGTGCGAGCAAGACTACCACGGCATCG
Organism: Pelagomonas calceolata; assembly: GCA_918797485.1. Classification (NCBI taxonomy): domain Eukaryota; class Pelagophyceae; order Pelagomonadales; family Pelagomonadaceae; genus Pelagomonas; species Pelagomonas calceolata. The sequence goes on from CAKKNE010000004.1 coordinate 94,608, forward strand.
TGGCGTGCGCGCTCGGGTGGGCGTGCTGGAGGACGTGCATGGGGCGGCCGGAGAAGGATCTATTTCGCCTCTCCGCGATTACAGTGCTTTATGATGGTTTATGCAAAGCAGATAATTACGAGGACGCGGTGTCCGTACAAGAGGCCGAGTTGTGTATGCTGCGACGCCTCGGGTATTCTGAATCCCATGAGATCATGCTCGCTGCGAAGACCAATCTTTCGGGTACGTATACTTGTCTGGGACTGGCTGAACAGGCCGTACAGATCGAAGAAGATATATACTCCGGGCGTTTGAAGCTCAATGGCGAGGAACATGAACACACCCTCACGGCAGCCAACAACTACGCGATCGCCCTCGTGAACCTCGAGCGCTTCGCAGAAGCCAGGTCACTGATGTGCAAAACGATTCCTGTGGCGCGGCGCGTTTTCGGGGCGTCACATTATTATACGCTCAGGATGAAGTCAATTTATGCGGCAACACTCTACAAGGACACCGGCGCCACGCTCGACGATCTCCGCGAAAGCGTGGAGACACTCGAAAAACACACGGTACCAACCGCGCGGCACGTGATGGGTCGCACGCACCCGGTCACACAGAAAATTGAGGACGATCTGCGACGCTCGCGAGCCGCCCTCCGCGCCCGCGAGGCGCAGCCGCCGCCGCAAGCTTAATATGGGTTCTGGATGCCGAAGCCAAGTGATGGACCGACTTGAACCTTACTCCAACTCGACCGAGATGAAAAAACTACAAAAACAAACAACAATATCCCACCCCGCCATCGTCGTTCGTCCTCCCTCGGTTAAGAGTATAAACACATATTTAAAAAACTTAGACAATAACACACTACGCGCCACGACGCCTTACAGCAAACAACTCCACGTCCTCCGGCACGAGCACCCCGCCACCAGTCGACACGACGCGCTCCGCGACGTCGAAGCGCGCCCGGAGCGCCCCAAAAAAGTCCGCGTCGTGCGGGTTCCGCCGCCGGTGCGCCAGCAGGCACACGGGGACGCGGTCGAGCAAAACCCCGAGCGTCCTCAGGAGAGGCGCGTGGAGGTCCGGATCGTAGACCACATCTGACGCGAGGACCAAATCAAAGCTCTCCTCCAAAACGGCCGAAGGAACGTCCTGGAACCAGTCCAACGCCACCGCCGCCACATTATCCACGTGATTGAGCTCAATATTCGCCTCGAGCAACGGCACAACATCTTCAATATCCGTCAGCACGACGCGAGACGCCCCGAACAGCCGCGCCCCAATACCAACAGCACCGACGCCGCTCCCGAGTTCCAGCACGCGCTTGCCGTGCACGCACTCGTCCGTGCCCCGCGTGCTCCCGACGTGGGCGACGAGCGCGAGCGCCGCGTCCCACAACTTCCCTCCAATACCTAAACGCGCCGGCGCCTCGGCGACGACCACGCTGACCTTCCCGAGCGCGAGCTCGCGGCAGCACGTCGCGCCGGCGTTTATTGCTCGAGTCGCTTCAATGAAGGGAAGCGACAGCACCGCGAGCGGCCGCCGCGCCCAGGCGCCCTCTGGAGAAATACGGAGCATGAAGTCGCCGCCGCGTTTCACTCTGATAGTGAGCCTTCCTCGTCCATCACTACCGATCGCGACGGGCGCCGCTTCCACAACGCCGCCGCCGCGCGCCGACGCGACGAGCGTCGTCTCACCATTACCGACCGTCGACCAATCCGCGGGCCGCCAGAGGCCGAACTCGTTGCCGAGCCGAACCTCGACGTCGAAGGCGTCGCCTTCATCCACCGTCGCGGGCAGGGGCGACGCGAAGGCCAGCCGCAATTTCTGCGCCGGGTGCACCATGTGCTGGCCGTCCGCCGCCGTCGCTTTCAGCAGGTCCGCGTCGCGCTTCGCGTCGCGGCGGCACCGCGCCGCCTGGGCGAGGCATTTCTCGCGCTCCGGACCCTGCATTAAAGCCGCCGCAGACGCGGCGTCGTCGCCCGCGGCCGCGTGGCGTTCTCGCGCCGCGCGCGCAAAGGACCGCTTGAGCAGGATCCGGCCCTTCAGAGCGTCCGGCGGACTCGTGGCGAGGGCCGCGGTCAGGTCGGCCTCGGCGCCGGTCCAGTCCTGCTGGGCCGCTTTCACCGCTGCTCGGTTCTTGCGTAGGATGGCCGAGTCTTTATGTGCGATCGCTTTCGTGAAGGCATCGATGGCGTCGTCGTGCCGGCCCGCTTTGTACGCCGCGAGGGCAAGGCTAGCCATCTGGGCGACGGCGTCATCGATCGCAGCCATGCCTGACTGCTGTGCAGGAGTATCTATAGTCGAATGCGAGTCCTAAAAGGCCAAAATCGCGAGCGCTGGTGCATCAGAGCTCGTGTGGCCGTGGGATGCTAAAATGCAGAGCTAGCGGCGTAAGGCACTAGCAAAAGCAGGCAAAACGAGCTTGCGGTTGAGCAGGGCTTTAAAGCGCGCCAAGCAGTATCTGGCCTCCAAAAACAAGCCAGCACGGGCCCCACAGCTATAGCCGCGCAACCCCGCGAGTCAGGACTCGCTTCAGGATGGCTAGAAAAAAGTCCAAGGCCAAGCAGCCCAAAGCCAAGCAGCAAACGCGGCCGCCGCCGCCCACCGTCACGCGCCGGCCGCAGCGCCAGGCCGCACAGACACAGCCGCCGCCCGTCGTCGCGCGCCGGCCGCAGCGCCAGGCCGTCCAGCAGATAAGGACGCGCTCCGGCACGTACTGGGCCGCCGCGGCCCTCCAGCGCCGCCGAGGGGCCCCCTTGACGACGCCGGCGTCGCGAGTGCTCTTCAAGACGCCGGACTTATTTGGCCATGTGTGCACACTCGTCGGGTCGACGCGCCAGCTCGCCGCGACGAGCCGCGCGGGTTCAGCGAGGAGCGCCGAGGCGAAGCCGCGCTTCGTCGCGCGGTACTTGTATGTAATTCCGCTCGAGGGAAACAACAGGACCGCACCCATGGTCCCTCAAGCGGGCGCGCGGCTCCATTTGGCCACGGAGACGTGGGAGGCCGTCGCGGCGGCCGAGGACAACCATGAAGGCGAGGCCACGGCGTTCATCCCGACGCTGCACGCGCTGCGGCCGGCCGGCCGGCGCGGCGCGCAGAGTTTAAGCTTCTATGCGCAAGGCCGCCTCACGGACGAGCCGCGGAGCGACTCGCACTTCGTCTTCGACGCCGAGGCATCGCGCTGGGTGCGGCGGCCCTCGATAAATTCATCGCCGGCGCTGGCGAGCGGGCTCTACGTCTTCGCGCGGTTGAACGATACCCTCTACGTCATCGGCGGCGTCGACAACCGGGTCAGTCCGTCTTCAGCGGTGCGCCGTTTAGATGGAGACGCCTGGGTCGACTGCGCGCCGCTGAACCGGCCGCGCTTCGCTCCGTCGGTCTGCGCGGTGCCAAACGGGTTGGCGGTCCTCGGCGGTTTTTCGACCGGCGAAGGGGATGGCGGCGAGGAGGGGCTCGAGGCGACGCTGACGTCGGAGCGCTACGACGCCCGGTCGAACACGTGGACGAACGGACCGAATTTAGTTTTCTTCGGCCACGAGGGCGACGTCTTGACGGCGGCGATCGGTGAGGATGTTTTTGCCCTGGAGGCGCACTACGTGTCTGGTGGCGCGGCGCGGCTCCAGCGCTGGCGCGGCGACGAAATCGTGCGGTGTGCGTCGCTCGCCGGCAATCACCACCAACTCGTCGACGCTCCCGCGAGCGCCGAGCCGCGGACCTATTCCACCAATGTGCTGCTCGCGGACCCGAAGCGAAATCGCCTGCTCGCGATGGACGGCTTGATAGATTCCGACGATGCGGTGACGTCGTCGCATGTCACCATACATGCTTACGACGTCGAACTCGACGCCTGGTCGCCGCTCATTCATCTGGAACACCCCGCGCTCGGCTTCACGGCGCTGCGCCACGGCGACCGCGTCTTCTTCCCGCTCCGCGGCGAACCGCAAGCCGGCCGCGAGACGACGGCGATCGGGTGCTTGGACCTGGAGACGGACGAGTGGCGCCGTGTTGGGGGCTCGACGGCACTTCTTGATCCGCGGAGGGGTCCATTATTCTGTGTAGGCGATGCGCCTGAGTAATCTGCTATTTGTGACACTTTCGCCAGGTCTCTCTCCCAACACAGATGCTGACCGCTGCAATGCCACTTCGACGGCGCTCTACGCCAGCTCTACGCCAGCGAGCGCCCAACAACACCTAGCGTGACATACACACACTAGCAAATTCAAAGATACGCCTCAATAGCGTCAAAAGAATGACTGAAATTCAGAATACATCCTAGTCGTTCGCCGAGACCAAATATTTCAGAGTAGCGGCCCGGGAACATACCCTCGCGCCTCCCGGAAGGCACCGCCCGCGACATTCGCGGATGAGTCTTACGGCTTGCCAAATTACACCAGCGCTTGACGCCGCCATCTATCGTCCAGATGGGACATTATATCAACTCCAGCCCAGTTTTCATACAAGTTCGACGGAACCGGAGCCGACGGCGCGAGCTCGGAGGGCGGGAAAAGAATTCTACTAGACAACTCTCGCGTTTATGTTCGTTTCCTTCCGTTTGTTAGTGGTAGAGTCCATCTAACCCGCATCAGCGATCACTGAGCTATTTTAGATATTCCGTTAGAGCCTCGCGATTCGTCGTTTTCGCGACCCCACGTTTCCATGAAGATTGACCGAAAACCTGAACCCGCGACTATCAGCGACGACACCATCCAGATGGACCATAACGCCGTTGTTCTATTCACAATCGACTGACTTGCTCGTTCTCCGCGGACGACGGTGCGTACGCGGGGCACTGAATTGGCCCCAGACCGGTGGTTTATAAAATAAATTTGCGTTTCAGGCGATTTAGTTGTGGGACGGGCCAGGTAACCGGCTTGATTGTGTACTACATTGCTCCGAGACCCAAAGATGCTCGGCGCGGGTCGGCCAACTCGCGAGCCCACGATCTTGCTTAGATGGGCTTTAAACCCGGACCTGCGGCCATCAGCGCGTGTACCATTACCATGGACCATGACGCGATCATTTGTTTCATGATCGACCGACTTGCGCGAGGTCCAGATCAAGATGTTCACGTCCCGAGCGTGGGCGGCCCAAAGTACCCTTCTCGTGGTGTAGATGTCATATACTTGTAATTCACTATCGCTGGGGTAGTATGGGGTCCGACGAGACCGCTACGGCGACTACTGGGGGCCCTCGGGTAATTGGCGTTTTTGACGGGAACGGGGCGCCATCGGGCCCAAATTGTTCACTTTTTTCGGATGTAGATCGGCTCGCGGACTCCCTCCGGGATAAGTCTGGGGTCGGGTAGTCGCCTACGCCGCATGCGCCCAGGCTTGGAGCTCCCCAGAGAGCTCTGGATCGAAAACTTTGGCAAATCATGGGCAAGTGAGATGCCTGGCTAAGAGAATTGCCATATATATCTACCGATGGAAGCGCCCGCGCATGCGGCGTAGGCGATTGCACGTGTATTTTGCCGACCCTAGTCGGCTCCGGGGAGACCTCAGGACCACGAATTGACAGGATTCCAACGACACGCCCGCCATGGTGGCGTCGTCTTTATCGCGAATTAAAAAAATTAATTTTTTTGGCCCCCGGTAAGTGTCCCATTATTATCTTGGGGCCATAAATGAACGGAAGGATACTCGAACGCCTGCATGTCGCATCTTGATATTAAGCCTAGTGTGTCTCGTCGCTAGAGGGCGCCGCTGCAAAGTGAAGCACAGAACGACGGCGAGCGGTCTGCTGAGTAGTCTGTCAGCACTTTGACCTGCTCACAAACTGCGAGGCAGCAAGCTACGGCGTTGAGCCACTCGGCGTGAGCCTCACAACCACAAATCGCTATGGCAGCAACCCTGCTCTTGGCCGTGGCGCTCGGCGCCGTCGGCGCGCTGCAGCCGGCGCACCGCAGCGCGCGCCCCGCGCGGCGCACACAACTAAATGCGGAGGACCCGGACAAGCCCATGACCCTCTACGACCTGCCGGCCGAGGGCGAGCCGTGGCTGAACCGCTACTCGTCGATGTTGACGAGGAACAAAAAACAGGGCGCATCGCAAGCGATGTTGTATGCCACCGGCTTGACGCAAGAAGACATGTCGAAGCCTGTGTGGAAATCAAAATTTTACGGCGCGTCCTGAATCGCCGCGTCGACCTCCACGCCATCGACGCGGCGACTGCTCGATAGCGTGAAGGTGCCGGTTCCTCGCCGCCCGACGGAGCCGGCACGGCCGCGTCATCGCCGAGAAATGACTTAGTGAAGAATTGTCGGGTGCACCCGACACACTGGTTGATTTCCACACAGGCCGAAGCCCTTTGTCGGTGTTGGGTCGATCTGGTACGACGGCAACCCCTGTAACATGCACCTGTTGGAGCTGGGCACGTTGATCCGCAAGTCGTGCCAGGACGCTGGCATGGTGGGGTACCGCTTCAATGCGGTCGGTGTCTCAGATGGGATCAGCATGGGTACGACGGGCATGAGGTACTCGTTACAATCCCGAGATTTGATCGCCGATTCGGTGGAGACGGTCATGGGTGCCCAGTGGTACGATGGTTTAATAGCCATCCCGGGCTGCGACAAGAACATGCCGGGCGTGGTCATGGGCATGGCGCGACTCAATCGGCCCGCGATCATGGTTTATGGCGGTACGATACGAGCTGGAAAACAACCCTCGACGGGAGAATCGTTGGATATCGTGTCGGCGTTCCAGTCCTACGGCGCGTATGTGTACGACAAGATCGAGGAGGAAGAGCGCGCCGAGATTACGAGACATAGCTGCCCGGGCCAGGGCGCGTGCGGTGGGATGTATACGGCGAACACGATGGCTACCGCGATAGAAGCGTTGGGCATGTCTTTGCCTTACTCCTCGTCGTCTCCCGCGGATTCGCAGGAGAAAAGAGACGAATGTGCCAGGGCTGGTGAAGCGATCAAGAAGTTGTTGGAGCTGGATCTCAAACCGAGAGATATCATGACCAAAGGCGCCTTCGAGAACGCTATAAGGATGGTCATGGTCACGGGTGGCTCTACCAATGCCGTGTTGCATCTGATAGCGATGTCGCGCGCGTGCCAAGATCCAGCAGTAAGGATCGGCCTGGACGACTTCCAGCGCATTTCCGACGAAACGCCCTTCCTAGCAGACCTCAAACCTTCGGGAAAGTACGTCATGGAGGACGTCCAGAACATTGGCGGGACGCCGGGCGTGATTAAATTTATGATCGACAACGGCATGTTCGACGGGTCCCAAATGACAGTAACCGGTAAAACCTGGGCCGAGAACGTGAAGGATCATCCGGGCCTGACGCCGGGCCAGGAGATCATCAAGCCGCTGTCGGACCCTGTAGATTTCAGTGTAAAAATCAAGCAGACCCGCACGCGATTCGAAGCGACGCCTGCACGCCATCGACGCGACGCCTGCTCGACAGCACCTGACACTCACCGGTCTCTTCACGCGCAGGTCAAGGCGACGGGCCATTTACAAATTATGTACGGCAATGTGGCGCCCGGCGGCGGCGTCGCGAAGATCACGGGCAAGGAGGGTGAGACCTTCACGGGCGTCGCGAAAGTCTACGATAGCGAGCCGGCGATGCTCGACGGCATTCTGAAGCGCGAGATCAAGTGCGGCCAGGTCGTGATCATAAGGTATGAAGGGCCAAAGGGTGGGCCTGGATTACCAGAAATGCTGACCCCCACCTCGGCGATCATGGGCGCCGGGTTAGGGGATTGCGTCGCGCTGCTCACGGATGGTAGATTTTCTGGAGGAAGCCACGGCTTCTGCATCGGCCACATCACGCCGGAGGCCCAGATCGGCGGGCCCATCGCCCTCATCGAGGACGGCGACCCGATCCAGATCGACGCGCGCAACGACAAGCGCACGATCAACGTCATGCTGACGGACGAGCAGTGGGCGGAGCGCAGGGCGAAGTGGCGGCCGCCGCCGCTACGGGCGAACCAGGGTACGCTCTACAAGTACATGTCGGTGGTCAAAACGGCGTCCGAAGGCTGCGTGACCGACGAGCAAGTCCCAGACACCTCACCTATCTGGGCCCAGGAGGACGAGGGCGGCGCGGCGTCGGGTGCCGTCCCGGGGTCGCTCGAGACGGGTCCCATGACCATAGCAGAGCTGAAGGAGGAGCTGACGCGCCGCGGCGTCAAATTCTACGCGAGAGATCGCAAACACGTGCTCCGGGCGAAGCTGGACGCATGCTTGAGCGACGAGAGCTGCGCGACGTCGCGGTAATGGCTGTGGGCGCGTAAAAATTATGACCTAGCTGTCGCGGTGAAGGCGTACCGGTGGGGACTACGTCACCCTCAAGCCATCGACGCGGCGAGTATAACATCAGTCGAGTTAGCACAGGGGAGAAGGAAGAGGGCCTAGCGGCGGCGCATGCGTCCCGCCTTGAAGCGCCCCCCCGCCCACTCGTCGCGCGTCCGCTTGTCGAGCTTCTTGTACCACGCCATGAACTGGTCGAGGCCCGACTCGATGCTCGTCGTCGGCTGGTAGCCCAGGAGCTCGTGGGCCTTGCTGACGTCGGCGTACGTCTCCTTGATCTCGGCGTTCGAGGCTTGGTACTTGAACTTGGCCTTGACGCCCAACCGCTTCTCGATCTGCTCGAGGAAGTAGCCGAGCTTGACCGGCTTCGAGTTGCCGAGGTTGAAGACGGCCGCATTATCAGAGCAGTACTCCATCGACAGTTCGATGCCCTGCACAATATCATCCACAAACGTGAAGTCGCGCCACATCTCGCCTCCATTGAACAACGTAATGGTCTCGCCGTTCTCGATCTTGTTCGTGAACAACGACACGGCCATGTCCGGCCGGCCCCAGGGCCCGTAGACCGTGAAGAAGCGGAGTCCCACCGATTTCAAACCGTGGATGTTGTGGTAGGCCGCGGCGATCTGCTCGTTTCCGAACTTAGATGTACCATATAAATTCGCTGGATGGTCAATCGCATGCAATTCACTGAATGGGATCTTCTTGTTGAGGCCGTAGACACTCGAGCTGGAAGCATAAACATAAGCCGGCTGGGGCTTCTTGTGCGCCACGTAATCCAAGAGCGACACGACACACTCGTAGTTGTTGTGCACGTAGGTCATGGGATGCGTGATCGAGTAGCGCACGCCGGCCTGGGCCGCGAGGTGCACGACGTGCGTGAAGCGGTGCTGCTCGAAGAGCTTGTCGATGACCGCCGTGTCACACACATCCGCCTCGATGACGTCGTAGCCGAACTCCGTCTTGAGGCGCTGCGCCCGCCCGCGCTTCATGGCCGGCGCGTAGTAGTCGTTGAAGGAATCGATGCCGATGACGACGGCGGGCTTCGTCTTGGCGTCGCGCTTGCCGAGCGAAGCCATGAGCGACATGCCAATAAAGCCCGCGCCGCCCGTCACCAGGACTCTACTGTTGGCGTCGACCTTGGGCACCTCTACGCCCGCCGGGCAGGGCACGTCGTTCCACTTCTCCTGGGCGTCGCCGCCCAGCGACGCGATGGACTCGGACCCCGCCACGAGACTGAAGAGAGCGAGCACGGCCGCGGCGGCGAGCGCGCCGGCCGCGTACGTCTTCATGGGTCTGGGGGCTTTGCCGTTGTCGTCCGGCGGCTCCTTGCCGATGTTCATGGCCTCGAAGTTGCGGTGCATGTCACTCGTTTGTAAGGAGTACTCCGCAATTTTGCCGCTGGCGAGCTATGCCCGCCGCGTAGGGACTCAATTATTTTTTTCGCGTTTTTTGGCTGTGTTGGCTTTTGCGGTTACGTGGCTTTTGCCAAGCAACGCGCAGCTTCCGGCCGGACTCGTTATCGCAGCGCAGCGCTGCGACGAGCTTCCCTTGCAATGCAGCGTAGGTGGCGTGTGTTTTTACGCGCCGCCACAAGCTTGCAAAAAAAATGACCACTAGTGTGTCGATACGCTAGGTCCCGAAACAAGGACGAGCGCATAGGAGCGACAGGCCGTGAGGAGACGATTACACAGGTGGCTAGAAAACACTAGACGCAGCTCGTGACCCGAATTAAAGCTGCCCAAAAACCAAACACACACAGGGAGAAGGGCAGCACAAACAGCACGCAGGATGGGCACCCTCCTACTGGACATCGCCCTCTTCGTCTCCGCCGCGCTGCTGATCCCGCCCGCGTTCATCGTGGCAAGCAAGGGCCCCATCGATGGCATCCGAGAGTTGGTTGGAGAGGACTCCATCACTGCCTACGACGAGGAATCGTACGTGCTGAAGCATATCGTCTTCATCGATTGTGCGAAGAACTGGTTCCTCGCGGCGCTCTATTTGGCAGCGATCACCATGGAAGCGGCCGCTAAGGAGAAGGTCGCGATCCTCGCCATCCTCCTGATGCGCGATCCAGAGCAGAAATGAACTTGAACTTGACGTCGTCGCGGCGATGGCGTCTTCATGAGACCACGTCGCCTCGACGCCGTCGACGCGCTCTCGTGAATGAACTGAGACGGCATCGCGACGGCGTTGTCCCGCGCAGGCTCCTCATCGGCGCGGTGCAGGTGATCGCGCCCGCGAAAGAGTCGATCGCGCCCTACCCGTCGCTCGAGGGCATCACGGGCAACCCGGTCTTCCTGCCCATCTGCGGCACGCAGATAGTCTTACTCACGCTAGGCGTCCTGTTCGCCTCGCCGGCGACGAAGAAGAAGAAGCCCGCCGCGACGCGGGCGACGCGGGCCTCGACGCGCGCGAAGCGCAGCTAGATGATCACCTCGTTCGCTCTCACGTTTTAATCAGCATAAGTTAGACTTCTAGTCGCGCTTCGTCGCGCGCGTCGAGGGAGAGAGGCAAGCTAAATCTAGTATGCAATAGAACTCGAATCCTTATGAGCGTGCTAGTTCCAAACACCCTCCTAGTCGGAGTCGTCGTTTTTGTAGAGTTTGCGCACGTCCCGGAACTTCTGCACGATCTTCGCGTAATCGGGTTCCCCCTTTTTCGGGAGAAGGTTCCCGCCGAACAGGCCCGAGGCCCACTCTAAGGCCTTCGGCGCGCTCTTCGCGTCGATGATGCGGCGTGGGAAGGCCGCCTCACGGACGCTGTTCCGAAGGCGTTTCTTCGTGGCGTCGGACGCGCCCACACCGCAGGCGGCGCGCGCGCCGCCGTTCCTCGCCTCCTCGTCGTAGGCCTCGAGCTGGCGCACGAGTACGTTCCGCGAGAACGACCGTTGACCGTTCTCGCGAGGCTCGCCGAGGAACTTGAGGACGTACTTTTGGTAGTCCTCGTCGGAACACAGCGACGTGTCGTTGTCGTCGCGCCGCGCGAGGAGGATGAGCACGGCGAGCGCGCCGTCGTGGCCGTGGCGCTTCGCGGCGGCGGCCAGGCGCTGGACGAAGCTGAGCGTCTCGAGTGCCGCGTCGAGGCGCTGCCGCCGGATCGTCCGGTACGCCTGCGTCGCGGCGGACGACGCGTTGGCGCCGCCGTACGCGCTATCGAACGCGGCCTTGGCGGCGACGGCCCGCGCGGCTCTAGGCAAGATCGCCTCGACGGGCGGCGGGATGTCGTTGATGCCGAGGAGGAACAACAAGCACCGCATGCTGTCGTCGGTCGCGAGGCCGAGGCCCTTCAACACGTCATACCGCCGGTGCACCTCCCACCAGCGCTTCGAGGGGTTCTTATAACCCCGTTTGAGTCGCAGCGCTTCCAGGCCCGCGTAGCCGAACCAGTCCTTGTCGGACACCGCCCCCTTGTCCAGACACGAAAGACTCGTTCTACCACCGATCTCCTGGTCGCTCTCGAGCCAGGCGAGCGCGGCCTCGGCTTCGCCGCGGCAGCAAATGATGGCCACGGTTTGGGCCTCTTGGCAGTCCGCTGCGAACTCGACGCGCCATCTTTGGAAGTTGTCGCCGATCACGTCCCGGGACCACCACGGCTGGCCCGCGTCATAGAACGCGTCCTTGTCTTTCGTCGGGACGACTGTTAAAGGGTTGTGGGCGCGCGCCCGCGCGTCGATTTGCGAGTACTTGCCCGCGCCGGGCGCCGTTTCCGGGCCATCGATTATGATTACCGGTACGGCTGCTTTCAACCAAAGGCCGATGATGCGTTGTCCGAGATTCCTGCGCCGCTCGGCCCAGGAGAGGGGGCCCTGTCGACCAGCATGGTGTGAAGTGTTTAACGCGTCGACGCCCACTCGTTGTTTTTCGAAGAGTTCTTTTACTGACGATTTCTCATCACACGTGACGACGAGTCCTAATTTGTCGCAGATATCGAAGATAGAGGTACCAAAAGGCATCGCCTCCGGCATACCATACTTAAGTATAATATACCATATAGAGAGGAGGGCGAGTCGGTTGCTGTCCTTTTGCATGCTTCCGACGGTCATCCTAGGCATCCTATCAGGCCAAATTCCCGAGACGTCGCGAGGCTAGCGGCCTTAAGACACTAGCAGCAAGTAGGCTGGGAGAGCAATCGCAAAAGCGCAGCGTGTGCGCGGCGCACCAGCCGACGGCGCCTTGGCGCATCCATACGACCGTCCTCGGGCAGCTGCAAGACGACGGCGTCTCCCGCTGTCGGCCGGCGCCGCCGCGGCCTGTTGGCAGCCTGGTTGCTGCTGCTGCTCTCAGGCCGCGGCAGCGCGCTGCGCGCGCGACGGTCGTCCGTGCTCACGATGCCGAAGCCAGTCACGGAGGATGAAAAGCGGCAGCGCAAAGAGACTGCGCTGGCGGTCCTGCGGGATGCGGGCCCCGACGACTTCCAAACGCTGGACGCATTCCACACGCGCGTCGGAGAATCCTTTGGTGCTTCCGTACACGTCGGTAGATCTGTATGCCTGGAAGCGCTGAAAACGCTACCGTCCGACCACGTGCTGCGCCAGAGGTACGCCGCCATCAAGGAGCGGTCGCAGAGCAGCAGCGCCAAGTCCGCGGCGGCGAAAGTAGGCCAGATCGCTATCGAACCTCAGAGCCTCGACGAGGCGCGCGCGGACCGCCAAAGCTACGCCGAGGCTCGACGCGGTCTTTCGACGGGGGCGACGGCGGAGCGGCTCCGGCGGGAGTTAGACCTCGCGTCGAAGGCGATGGCGGTCTCGGTCAAGGCGATCTTCGCCGCGAGCCGCGAGTGCGCGTGCAATACGGCGCTCGCGGGCAGCGTGGAGAGCTTCGAGGAGGGCGTCGGGCTCGTAACCTGCTGCATGGCCGTGAACACGCCGGTGAACGCGCCCGTCTACGTCCGGACGGCGTTTGTGGAGTACGCGGGCGAGCGCGCGGACCAGTTCTTCGAGAAGCGGGCGGCGGCGATCCGCGAGGAGGAGGAGACCGAGCGGAGATACCAGGCGGCGACGCAGCCGGGACAAGGGGCGTTTCCAGGCCGCTACGACATGGCGTCCACGATCGCGGCCTCGGGCGTCGATGGCCGAGGCGTCGCCGCTCTCCGGGTGCTGGACCCGAAGGACCTCGAGCCGCTCTACTTGCAGGCGCTGGCCGTCAAGGACAAGCGGCCGTCGCGCGGCGCCAAAACTAAGGGCGACGACGCGCGGCACGCGAAGGCCGGCGACGCTTATACTAGCCTCCACGGCGTCCTCCGCCCTCCGGCAGTCCTCGCGCGGGAGCCTGGGTGGTTCGCACGCACCCGTGATCGGGGCCTCGCGTATCGGGGCCTCGCGTCGGACGAGCGCGAGGAGAAGATCGAGAAGATCGCCGACGCGCTGGAGCTCGACAACAAGCTCCTGTTCTCGAAGCGTGCCGTCGTGATGCCGGAACGCGCCTCCGCCACGTACGGCCGCCTGGCGCCGACGCCGCTCGACTCCAGCAAGCAGCTTCAGCTCGCGAAGAAGGTCGCGCACCTCGGAAGGGGCCGCTTCATGCTCGCCGCGATCCGCGCCAACGGCGAGCCCATCTTGATCGTCGCTGGGCGCGGGATGTGCATGGACATGCACGTGGGCATCCCTCCGCCGCCTGTCAAGGCCGCCGACGCCGAGACGCGGCTGCGCACCAGGACGACGGTGGCGAACTCGCACGACCTCCTCCAGCGCTACGACCGCGGCGCGGCGCAGCTGATGGCGGCGCTGCGGCGCGTCATTATTAAGATGAAGCTGTCGGGGGCCGACGTCGCGGTGCTCGTCGACCGCATCCTCGACCAGATCGACGGCCGCTGCGAGGACGTCGCGACGGGTGCGGCGCCGACGCGCGGCGCCGTGCCGATGTATGATAGTGAGGACGAGGGGACGCTCGGCCAGTGCCCGCCGGGCGTCGACGAGGAGGACTGGGCGGTCCTGAAGAAGGGCGAGGAAGCGGGCTCGTTCGCGCGCCTCGCGCTGGCGAGCGACTTCGCCGCGGCCGCGAGCTCGCTCCTCGGCAAGCTGCGCGCGGCCGGGCCGAACACCAAGTGCGGCGGCGTCGACGCGTCCGAGGACGTCGAGGTCCCGGCCGGCGGCGAGGCGCCGCCGGACGACCAGGCGCCGCCGCCGCCGCCGCGGGGCGCGAAGCGCGGCAAGAAGATGCCGCCGGGCGAGGAGGCCGGTCCCATGGACTGGATCACTTCGTTCGCGCCGCTGGAGTTCGACTGGGTGGTCAAGGCGGACGTCGAGCGCGCGCCGGCCTGGGCCAAGCCGATCGGCGAGGACAACGCTGACGAGCGCCTCCTCGACTTCTGGCTGCGCTTCTCCCGGGGCATGGCCGCGTCCATCCCAAAGTTCAAGTACGTCGTCCTCAACCCGTCGAACGCCGCGGCGGCCGACGTCCAGGGCCTCGTCAAGGCCGTCGACGAGTGCGCCGCCGAGCGCAAGGCTGCCGATGCGACCGATTCCGCGCCGGCCGCGAAGCGCCCGCGGCTCGTCGAAGCCTAGGCGCCTAAGTGTGCTGTGAACACAAGTTATGAATTACGAGGGCCCCGGACGCGAAAGCCACGCTCGGCGTGCTCTTCGCCTCGCCGTCGACGAAGAAGAAGAAGCCCGCCGCGACGCGCGCGACGCGTTCGTCGACGCGCGCGAAGCGCAGCTAGACGGCACCACTCGTTCGCTCTCACGTTTTAATCAGCATAAGTTAGACTTCTAGTCGCGCTTCGTCGCGCGCGTCGAGGGCGCGCGCGGCGGCGCGGCGCCGCAGTGCGCCGGCAGCCGCAACATCAAACGCACCGCCGCCTCGGCGACGCGCGGCGGCGTCGCCGCTGCTATATGGCCGCCCAGGACCGCCGGCGCCGCGTTCGACAATAAAGAGAGCGCGCCTATAATCAACCGCGCGCGGCCCGGCGCCAGCGGCTCATACTCAAACACGCCGTGGGGGTTGCGCATCAGATAATAAGAAACGGACGCGACGGCCCCAAACAAAAACGCGGCGTAGCTCCGCTCCTTGCCGCGCCGCCGCTCGCCCCACAAATCTAAAGCGTGCACAGACAACCCGCCGCCCGACGCGCCGAAGGCCCCGGCCATCAATGTACTGAACACCGAAGAACGCGGCTTCGGGTGGATCGCGCTTATGGCCTTGTCGGCGCCCCACGACGTCACGGCGTGGCCCGTGCTGAGCGCAGCACCAATCGCAATCATTGATTTTATGATTTTGTGCTGGTACATACGATAGAATAAGTCCAAGGGGCAGCTCACACTCAACCAAAAAGCTAATAGCAGACTGCGGCACGCCGTCGGCGACGTCGTCCAGGACGCGGGCTGGCCTAATAAAAGGCCGACGAGCGTCGTGCCGCCGAACTGCATGAGGCAGCAGCACGCTAGCGCCAGGAACCAGGGCGTCTTTTGCTTGTTCTGTTCTAATCTCGCCCGGAACGCGCAGCAGCACACCGTGCTCCCGAAGAAGTCCATGGTCGAGAAGCGGAGCCATGTGATGGTATCAGTGATCCCGATTATAGGGAAGGCGTGGCTCTCGCAGGCGGCGTAGAAGTCTACCATGGCGTCGTAGCCCGGCGGCGCGTCCTCCATCAAAGCTGTGGCGACTAAGAGTGCTATGATGATTGCGCTGGCGGCGGCGAAGCCTACTTCTATCGCTGTGTTTATCTTTTCATCGGGCGAGGCCTCGTAGGTGCGGTGCAGGGCGGAGAGCATCCTGTTTTGCTTGTCAGTGGTGTAGTTCAGCAGCGGTTTCAAAGCACGCGTGTACACGCGTACAGCGGCAGTTCAGGAGCTGTTACTCTGTAACAATTGAAGCAAAACAACGCGCAGGACGCCGCGCGCAATGGGAGTTGCTTCGATGGTGGCTTACTTCCGCTAGGTAACCCTCTTTGGCGCGCGCGAAGTGTCTTGCGATACTTTATAGTATCGTCTCGTCTCGTGATAAGACGAGTGCATTTCGTGCGGGCTCTCTCGATCTGCCCAAAAAAAGTAAAGATTGTCTTGTGATTGTGCTGTGGTATAACAGCTATACCACAGCTTTAGGCAGCCCGACCGACCGAACAGGCTCGTTGCGCAGCAGTCGAACCAAAAATAACGCAATGCCTACCATGTTCCGCAAGCGGAAGGATGCCAACGAGGAGACCTTGGCCATGGGCCGCGTCGTGGGCGTGCGCAACGCCTCGCCGGCGCACCGCGTCGCGGCGCTCCAGGAGCGCGAGGGCGCCTCGGAACGCATCGCGCTCACGATGCAGAAGAGTTTTCGCGGCATGAAGGGCCGCGCTGCGAAGTGGTACTGGGAGGAGAGCGCGGCGCAGCGCGGGAATCAAGCACCTCTACGCCGTCGACGTGACTCGTTTGATCGCCGCGCAGGTCCGGAGCGCCTCCGCAAGCACGCCAACATCAAGAAAGGCACGCGCTGGGTGCCCTTCGACAAGGCCACGACGAAGAAGCTCGAGGATGCGGGTTCCAGGGTACAAATCAAATTTCGCGGCGCTCCGCTCGACGGCGTGGCGGTGCGGTCCTACTCACTGGTGATCAACGCACAGGCCTACTCGAAGCACGGGCCCGAGTCCGGGCTGCACCACGTCTACGTGTCGGCGACGCACGTCGTGGACTTAAAAGAGATGACGCAGAAGAACGTGCAGACCGGTGTGAGTTAGATTATCCTGAGAAGTATTCCTTTCACGCCATCGAGCCGACGCGGCCACGGGGACAACGTCGCGTCGATGGCGTGGGGCGCCTGAAATTCGATATCCACAGGTAAAGACCCGCTACTCGCGACGTATTTTACGCGAGGTCGTGAAGCTCCCCGGCGCGGAGGCGGAGTTCATGGCGCTCGTCTCGCAGTTCTCGAGGGACGTCGCGCCGCTGGCGAAGCAATTGGTTGGCACCCTGGTGACGCTGGTGGGCATCTTATTGAAACTCGGCATGAAACTCGTGGACGTCGGGCGCCAGCTTTTCAATGAGCGCACCGCCGACATGCGGGAGGCCGCGGCCGAGAAGAAACAGCGGGCGCTACGGGCCGCGGCTGCCAAAGCGCGCGCGACGGCGGACGCGCTCGACGCCGCGGCACGTGCTGGGTAACAAGAAAAGGAATCCGTTCGTAGTCTTAGCGGCGCGCGCGGGGCCGGGGGATCGTCTCGTCCACGATCATGGCCAGGGGACCCGCTCTCGTCTCGCGGGCTGCGCGCGTCGCGGTGCGCCGGGCACCTAGTACTGGTTTGACAAGTACTCGACCGTGTACTTGGTGTTGTAGCACTTGTTCGAGAACACGTCCTTGTTGTTGCTAGGGGACCCGTCCGTCGAGCCGATGCAGAACTTCTGAGTAAGGACGTAGTCGAGGTAGCCGTCGTACTTCTGTCCTCTGCGAGGATTCCCGCCTCCCATGGGCAAGGTGATCTGCTGGCGCTGGCCGCCGCTGTTGTCGATCCACTGGCACTCCTGCATCTGGATGGGCGAGCCTCCATTGCTGTACTGGCCGTTGCGCCCGTAGAGCGCGACACAGCCATCGTAATTGCCGTCTCTGGATAGGAAGCGCAGGTAGTATCTGTCGGCCTGGCCTGTGGAGGAATATTTCTCCAACCTAAACTTCTGAATGCCCTGTGAAGGGGAGTCACTCTTGGTGAAGAGTGTGACGCGGTTCAAATCATCGTCGCCGCCCAAAGGCGGGTCTTGAATCTTGTTACCCTCTGCGTGTAAACCACCGAGTGAGTCGGGCGTACCGATAGCGGGCGGGGGCGCCGCGAAATTTGATTTATGCGCTGCTAGAACTGTTCGGCACGCCGAGGCAGTAGTCCTTGCCTTTAAGACATATCTGTACGTCCCACGACCCGTTCAACTCCGACGATGGCAGCTTTTCCCCGCCGGTCGCCCCGAAGGACAGGTACTTCCCGACCGCCGCGGGCGCCTGGTAGCCCGCGACAGCGCATGCGATGCATAGAGCGGCCGCGGTGACCTTGAACTTGGGCGACGCCGCCTTCGGCGCCGCGGCGATGAGGGGCTCGGCCTCGTCTTTCGGGATCGTCGTGTAGGTAGCCATGATTCAATTTGTAGGTGGTGTACACCTGCGTAGATATCGTTCGACTGACGCGCGTCGCGCGCGCCGCGCGTTGCCGATGAGGGTTTCTCCACGGCTGAATCGACTGTCGCGTGTGTGGGCAGACCGTTGGGCGGCGCGCGGGCGGGCGGGCGTGCCGCGCGCCGCGTTGCGGCTGTCACTCTCCTCGCCTGCTACTTAGGAAAATGAAAAAACGCGCTCCGCGAGCCCCGGGAGCGCGGCGCGTCGCTCGTCACAGCACGACTGAAACACGGATGCGCCGCCTTGGCAAATTTTGACGCGGGTAGACCACGTCACGGAGCAAAAAGGAAGCAAATTGGCCGGCGCAAAAAAAAGAGGATGAGCCTCATTTTGGACTACCGTCGACGCCCGTCGACGCGTCCCACCGATATATACTATGTTAAAGAAGCAGGAGCCACCTAGTGGCGCGTCGCGTCCCCGTGCGGCGCGGCGCCGTCGGCTGCATGAATTTTCGAGTTGAGGATGCGGCCCGGCACGACGCCCGTGTCCATGCCGCCGACCTGCGTCATCTCGTCCAGCGCGTCCTCGGCGACGGGCTTGAAGTACTTGGGGTGGCGCGCTTCGGAGTCCTCCCAGGCGGCGTCCTCCGCGAGGAGGGTCGCGTAGTCCTTGGCGCACTCGTCCCGGTGCGTCGCGGCGGCCTCCGCGGCGAGCGTTCGGGCGGCGGTCGCCTGTTCGAGGTCGCGCGCGTCGAGGGCCCGGACCTTGGCGGCGGGTGCGCCGCTCCAGAGCTCCGTCGCGGGCACGGACGCGCCCGGCTCCAAGAGAGATCCGGGGCCCAAGTTGCCTAACACAGTGGCGCCGGCGCCTACGATAGCTCCGGCACCGACGACGGCGTTGCTCTCGACGGCGCCCAGGACAACAGCGTTTGGCCCGACGAGCGCGCCTTCGCCCACCGGGCTCTTCACCACAGCTCCGTCGCCCACGTAGCCTTCGATGGGCAGGCGCGCGCCATTGGCCTCGACGACAGCGCCGTAGTTCACGGCGGCGGCGGCGCCTACCGCCACGTCGCCGATGAGCGTGGCCGTGGGTGCCTGTGCAAGAATTAAATTTCACGGCGCTTCTCCACGCCATCGACGCGAAGTCCGGGACAGGTTGATTCCACACTGGTCGGCACAACAAATGCGCCGGCGGCCACGCTGGGCCTGGCGCCGTTCGCCTCGAGCTGGGCGCCGACGTCCGCGGCGGCGGGCGGCGCATAGGCCATGAGCGACGCGCCGGCGCCGCGCAGGGCTACACCCACGGTCCTTAGGTGCGGCGCGAGGGTGCTCAGGATCTTCTCTGCGGCTTGCGCCATGATTTTTTTCGATTCAATGCGTCTGTGGCGAGCAGCGAGGCGGCAGCGGCTGTGTGGCTGAGCTCAAGGCAGATGTGGTTTAGGCTTCAGCGGGGAGCAGCGCGGCCCGAGGAAGTTGGCGAACACACGCGGGCGGCTCGGTAAACAGCTAGAAACACGCGTCAGTGGCGGCGACGGCTTAGCTCGCTTGCGCGATGGCCCGGGGCAAAAACAGAGCTAGCGGCCTGTAACACACTAGCAAGCTATTTAATTTTTCGTGCCTATTGTTCGGGGGGTTTGCCGAGGGTCTTCTGCTTAGAAGGAAGTATGCTGTTATGAAAGACGCGGCAGGCACGCGCTCGCCGCCGAGGAATCGGCGACGCGCGGTGTTTCCTCCCGGGGCGCCGCCCACTGGTCCTAGCACCGCAACAGAAAAGTCGCGTCGGGCGCCCGCCACCCGAAGAAAAATACAACGAAGAGCTTTACCCCTCCGGCGGCGGCCGCGGCCCCCGCGGCTCGAGCGAGACGAAGTCCCGGATGTCGTCCACGAGCGTGTCGAACCAGCGCCTCGCTTCCGCGTCGTCCTCGTTACCAATATTCCGGATGGCCTTGTTGATGCCGATCAAATCAAACGTCACGGCGTTGGCGACGAGGACCGCGCGGTCGCGGTCGGGCCCCTTGGGCATGGCCTTTCTGGCTTTGCCCAAGACCGCTTTGCGGAAGTCGAGGTCCCACTGCTTCGTGAACTCGCGGAGCTCGCCGTAGTCCTTGGCGGCGATTTTTTGTTGCATGAACGCGAGGCCGCCGGTGCCGGCGCCCTTGAGCTCCTCGCGGATCGCGTCGAACTCCGGCCAGTCCGACGCATAAGCAGGCGGTGCTGCTGCGAAGGCTAGGAGAGGCGCGAACAAGCCTGTGTGGAAACCAACCAGTGAGTTACAACGCCGCGTCGATGGCGTGGGGCGCCCGAAATTTGATTTCCACACAGGAACAAACTCGACACCTGGCGCCGCGTCGCCGTTAATAAATCAGACGGCTGGTACGACTCGTCATCGATGACCAGCATCGTCGCGCCGATGGACCGCCCCCGGAACTGGAGGAGGTGCGCCGTGAGGCGCTGCAGCGCGGCGCGGCGCTCGCCCACGATCTGCAACGCGCGCGCAAGCGCCGCGCGCCGCTTGCTTCGATAGTCGTCCCGGAACAGCGACACCAGGATGCGCTCGTCGTGGGCGTGGAGCCTGGCGCGACCGTACTCGAGGGCCTCAGCAGCAGCACCAGCAGCAATAACCACCGCGTAGCGGTCCACCAACTCCGAGTCCTCCCCGGACGTCAGCGCGTCCTGGAGCGCGCCGTCGCAGAAGGCCGACGCCGGCGCCGCGCGGTCCAAGCCGCCGACCTTGTTTTGCCAGAGCGCGTCGAAGGGCGTCAGTGTGCAGTCCACGGCCGGCACGCCCAAAGCGTACGACGCCAATAAATGACCCGCCTCGTGCGCCGCCACTCTTCTATCGTCGCCGCTCTCGCCCGTCAGCACGTCGAAGGCGCTTAACTCGAAGCCCGTGCGCCGCTCGAAATCCTCGACATCAGCAAGGTTCGCGTCCTCGGAATCAAAGGTCGGCGCGAGGCCCTCGCGCTTGGCCGCGTGGTAGGCCACGGCGACGCGGTCCTGGGCCCGCCTTCGTGCCCTACGCACGGCTTTATCGTTGTCATGGAAGCCGCCCTGGAAGACCTCGGACGGCTTGAACGTCTCCAGGCTGGTCGCGGCCGAGTCCAAGCGGTCCGCCGCGCGCGCGCGGGGGCTGTTGCTCGGAGTTAGTCCCAATAGCGCGTTGGCCGCCGCGAGCACGAGGAGGAGGTGGGCTGGATTGTGCCTCTGCATTTTTTGCCCCCGGGAGCGCCTCTGCTGTGTCGTCTCTTCTGGTCCAGCCGGGCACTTTGGTCCAGTAAGCGCTTTCACGTGGTTTTGCTTATAGCACCAGGTGGCCTCGTGTTGGAAAGCCCAGACCTCGAACGTCTACGACACCTGCGGCTTCAGAGGGGCTGTGCGCGCTCTGGATTTTGTGCATGCGCAAGAGCTGCTGGCTAGTGTGTCTTTACCGCCGCTAGCCTTTCCGGAGCGCTGCCGCGGACGGATACCCTCTTGAGAATAACACAGTAGCGACGCCACGACCGTATTTTGACGTGCGCGCTGGCTAGGACCGAGACGCGCGGGTCCGCGTCGAGACTCGACACGCAAGCGAAGAAGTCACAAACACAAGGACGCGCAATGTTACGTGCGGGAACTATACTTCATGCGAGCGACGGCGACGGGGGAAGGAGAGGAGTGGGGGTCGATGTAGTGGTATATGTGTTCAGAGCGTGAAGATGCCGGCCTCGCGGCGGCGCCGGTCGCCCTTCGCCGGCTTTCCGGAGTGGTCGCGATGCGGCGAGACCTTGCGGCCTTCGCGGAACCCAGGCGAGCGGACGCCCTGGTCGCGGCCGCGCGATGGCTTCTCCGTGGCGGCGGCGCGGTCGCGCCAGTAGGTCGCGCTCCCGCGGCGACCGTCAGTGTTCGTGCCGCGATCGAGCCAATAGCCCCGCGCGGCGCCCGCCGCCGCGGGCGCTCCGAGCACCGCGCGGTCCGAGCCGCTCCGCGACGGCGGCTTCTGGGGACGGCGCCCACCCTCGCGCGACGGCTTCCTTTCCGCGCGGCGCCCGCCCTCGCGCGACGACGGCTTCTTGCTAAAGTGGCGCTCGACCTCGCTCTTCCGCGGCGGGGGGCCTGAGTCGAGCGCCCGCGCTCGCTCGAGAGCGTCAGCCAGCGCATCGAACTCGTCGTCGACCGTCACGGACCGCTCGCCGCGCGGTTCTTTACGGCTCGAGCCGTCGGCGCGCGGTGCTTCGCGGGTCGGGCCGTCGGCGCCGAGATCGGACCCGGAGCGCGTAAGGCACCGCGGCGCAAACGGCCCGCGCCGGCCCGACGCGAGTCTACTATGTATTCTTAGGAGGCGGGGCGGCGGTCGATAGGGGGAAGTGGGGGTGGTGCCGCCGCGGAGCTCCATGATCTAGGCCGAGAACTGCGCCGTGAACGCCTCGCACGCGGCACCCAACTTCTCCTCCGTCGCGTCCGAGATGACGTAGCCGTCGTCGACGATCGCCTTGATGAGGCCGCCGTGCGACGACTTGACGTGCTCGAGCCAGGCCTTCTCGTAGTCCTGGATGGCGCTCACGTCGACGGCGTCGATGTAGCCGCGGACACCCGCGAAGAGGATGACGACCTGCTCCTCGCACTCGAGGGGCACGTACTGGGCCTGCTTGAGGAGCTCGTAGAGGCGCACGCCGCGGTTCAGCTGCTGCTGCGTCGCCGGGTCGAGGTCCGAGCCGAACTTGGCGAAGGCCGCGACCTCGCGGTACTGGGCGAGGTCGAGCTTCATCGTGCCCGACACCTGCTTCATGGCCTTGACCTGGGCCGCCGAGCCGACGCGCGACACGCTGAGGCCGACGGAGATGGCGGGGCGCTGGCCCTGGTAGAAGAGCTCGTTCTCCAGGAAAATCTGGCCGTCCGTGATCGAAATCACATTGGTGGGAATGTAAGCCGACACGTCGCCGGCCTGCGTCTCGATGACGGGCAGCGCCGTCAACGAGCCTTCGCCGGCCATCTTGCCCATCTTCGCGGCGCGCTCGAGCAACCGCGAGTGGATGTAGAAGACGTCGCCCGGGTAGGCCTCGCGGCCGGGCGGGCGGCGCAGCAACAGGGACATCTGGCGGTAGGCCACGGCCTGCTTCGACAGGTCGTCATAAAAGATGACGGCGTGCTTGCCGTTGTCGCGGAAGTACTCGCCCATGGAGCAGCCCGTGTAGGGTGCCAGGAACTGCAAAGGAGCGCTCTCCGACGCCGTCGCCGCCACCACAATGCAGTTCTTCATCGCCTCCTGCTGTTCTAATTGACCAACTAACTGGGCAATGGTGGACCGCTTCTGGCCGACGCCCACGTAGATGCACATGAGCGCATCATCGCCCTTCGTCTTCTGGTTGATGATCGTATCAATAGCAATGGCCGTCTTGCCCGTCTGGCGATCCCCAATAATCAGCTCGCGCTGGCCGCGGCCGATGGGGATGAGGGCATCCACAGCCTTCAAACCTGTCTGCACGGGCTCGGACACGGACTGCCTCGGGATGATGCCGGGGGCCTTGACTTCCGCGCGGCCGCGCGTCACGTCCTTGAGGGGACCCGCACCATCAATAGGTTCGCCTAAGCCATCGACGACGCGGCCCAACAACCCTTCCCCAACAGGCACGTCGACGATCGCTCCCGTGCGCTTGACCGCATCACCCTCCAAAATCTCGCGGTCATCGCCGAAGATCACGACGCCGACCGACGACTCTTCGAGGTTGAGGGCCATGCCGCGCAGCCCGCAGGCGAACTCGACCATCTCTCCCGCCTGGACGGAGTTGAGGCCGTAGACGCGCGCGATACCGTCGCCGACACTAATAACGTTGCCCATCTCGTTGAAGGCTAAAGCATCGCCGGAGCCGGCGACGTCGCCGATGCGCCTGCGTTTCGTTGTTTGTGAGTTTTGGGGGTTTAATGGGGGTCTCTCGCGTCTCGGCGAGTCGTCGACGGCGCGACGACGCGTCGACGGCGTCCATGGCCCCTAGAATCTTGGCGGACCTTTTTAGTCCGTCGTTGATCTCGGGACGTCTGGCTCTCTGGCAGGGTTTTTTGCAGGACACGGCTTTGTACTTTTCGAGGTAAGAGCTGAGCTCGACGACGGAGCTCATGGCGCGCGCATGGCTCCGCGCGGGGGCCTGGAGGGCCCGCGCCAGGCGGGGCAAAGCTGCTCTCGCCACAGCCGCCATCGCTGCTCGTCTCAGTCAGGCAAGCGCTTGCTGAGGCTGGAAACTGGTCCTACGTGCCGCAAGGGGGTCCGTCGGGCAGTCTGTCGGGCCAATCCCGCGGCCGCGATGCCTATTGGTGAGCACGCCCAGCGATTTAGTGCGGGTGCGAACCGGGCTTCCACACCCGTCTCTCGACCCTTGCGAGGCCTCTCTCAACAGATCGCCAGCCTTTTTTTGGCATTTCAGCAGACCTCGAAGCTGCCGGCGCCGCGACCTCCGGGCCATTTTGCATCCTGCCGCACGCGACGAGCAAAGCTCGTGCAGCAAAAACCTGCAGTGCAAACAGTTCCTGTCGATCGTACAGACACAGGACCCGAGCGCTCAGCACTCTCATTCCGCTCACGCTGAATAGAAAACACCACAGGAGAGAGAGCATCTCCTCCGCGACGACGTCGACGCGCAAGACAAGCGAAAACAACTAGCACAAAACATGGCCAGCTTCTCCCTCGAACCGAAAGCATGGACCGGCGACGGCGCCGACCTCAAGGACTCGAACATGGCCCTGGTCGGGAGCGAGCTCGACAAAATAGCAAGAAAGTCCGCCGCCGAGAAGGAGGCCGCCTGGGTTTCTTGTGGCAAGGCCCCGGGCATTGAAGTGTGGCGCATCGAGAACTTCCAGGTCAAAGCCTGGCCCGCCGAGCGCCACGGCGCGTTCCACACGGGCGATTCGTATATAGTACTGAAAACCACAAAAATAGAAAGCAAGCTGACCTGGGACATCCATTTTTGGTTGGGGAGTACCACCAGTCAAGACGAGATGGGCACGGCGGCCTACAAGACCGTGGAGCTTGACGATTATTTCGACCAAGCCGCGATCCAACACAGAGAAACGCAGGGCCACGAATCTCTCCAATTCACGAAGCTCTTCAAGGAGATCACGTATCTCGAAGGTGGAATAGATAGCGGCTTCCACCACGTGGAAGGCGGGACGCAGATAAAAAAATTATTCCGAGTGAGGAAGACGAAGCATACTGTTAGAGTGGCCGAGGTGCCCTGCACCCGTAAGTCGTTGAACCAGGGCGACTGCTTTTTATTGGATTTGGGCGATACGCTCTACCCGTGGTTCGGCGAGGACGCGTCGCCGTTTGAAAGGGCCAAGTGCGGCACGCGCGCGCACAACGTGGCGATCTCGCGCCACGGTCATTGTAAGGTGAAGGAGGCGCCGGACGCGGCTTTTTGGAGTGCGTTAGGCGGCGAAGGGCCCATCGCGCCGGCTTCTGAAGCTCCAGCCCCAGAAAAAGAAGAGGTCGGCGAAGGCGTCCTCTACAAGCTCTCGGACGCCTCTGGGGCGTTGACGTGCACGGAGGCGAAGCGCGGCGACATCAAGGTCACGGACCTCGACTCGAACGACGTCTTCATCCTGGACGCGGGCCGCGAGATTTTTGTCTGGGTCGGGTCCAAGGCGTCGGACGCGGAGCGGCGCAACGCCATGCCGACGGCCCAGGCCTACCTCCACGCGAACGACAAGCCCATCCACACGGCGGTCCACTGCGTCAACGAGGGCACGCCGTTCAACAACGAGGTGTGGGCCGCGATCATGAAGTAGGCGCGCGCGTTTCTTAATTAGTAGATGCACAATCACAGGACGAACGAACGACTTGCGGGGGAGGGACTTTGGTACGCATAGAGGGCGGCTTGGCGCTTAAGCGACGGGTTTTTCAGGTTTTGACTGCGTCGCTTTAAGGCGTTCGGCAAACGGGACGGGCATTGTGGTGTACTCCGCTCTGTGACCGCGGCAAGATAAAAACGGAGGAGCACCATTAGAGAGATTAAAAAAGTGACCACTGACCATGCCACCGTGTGGAGTTAAGCTACCTGCAAGGCTCCACCGGGAGACGGTCTTTTGGCAAATGCTCCCCTGGGACCGCGTGAATGAAAGGCGGCGCCGTTCTTGGGACACCCCCAGCTGGGTCATGTTGCCTTCGGTCAAATTGTGTGTATACGACCACCGGTACACTCACTCTATTAATTTTAACCCGAAAGATTTTCACGGGGGCTGGTCGCGAGTCTACCTCCATGATGACTCGCGGAGAACGGGCTGGTCATCACGGGGGCTGGTCGCCTGGACTCGCGAGATTCCTCAGTGTGTTAACGCCAAGCAGCTGATGCTCATACCGAAGACAATTCGCGAGGTCGAGCGTCATCTTTTGCTCTTGGAAACGGGCCGGGCCGTGCTTGTGCTGCGACAATGGCCGTCGGCCACCTACTACTTAGGGTTGTATCAGGCACTTTCTCTGCTAGCTCGCCTTTTACGTAAGGGCCACCTCGGCAAGGCGATGGTCGCGCACGTTCTCACCATGCTCGGCGGGCCGATGGAGCGGATGGAAAGCTGGGGTCCGCCGGGAAGAAACAAGCGCCGGCCCTGCAAGGTAAAGGTGTGCCACCCTCACGGATTCTCCTCCTCCGGGGACCGTGAATATCTAGTATACACGGCGCTCCTGGGGGGGGTCAGAAATTACCACGCCACGGACTAAGACTAACTTCACACAATAATATTACCCACTCTCCGCCTCGGGCAGCGCCACGCTCCGCGAGATGGCCTCCTCGTCGTCGGCCGCGTCGTCGTCGTCGTCCATGCCGTTTTTCCTGAGAAGCCGCGGGTGGACGTCGTCGGTCGCGCGCGCGCAGTCGGCGACGCGGCAGTCGTCCGCGGCGGCCACGAGCTCGGCGACCGCGCCGTCGACCAGCGCCACGCCGGCCGCGCCGCGGGGCGCGTGGAAGCCGTCGAAGGCCTCGCGCGCGACGATGAGCGGCCGGTGGATCACAGAACGAACGACTTCCGGGGCGGACTCTTCGAGAGCTCGGGCGTCACCGGCGACAGGTTGTTCGACCGGTCCCCGAGCTCGGAGAAGCCGCTGGGCACGCCGGGCGGCCGCGGCGGCGTACGGAATTGTCCCGGGCTCTGCGACACGCGTGGTGGCGACTTCGGGACGGGCGGCGGCGGCGGCATCGCGGAGGCGTCCGGCGCCGGTAGCCGCGAATTAAATGCTTCCAACTCCGCCAATTTGGCCGCCTGGTTTTCTGGAGTAAAATCCGCCCAGGGCGCGACGGTGTCGTCGTCCTCGAACTCCGTGGGGATTTTTGTGGTGATAAAGGGCGACACCTGGGCCCCGAGATCCCGCAAAGCCCTCCTCAATTTCTCGTCCGCCGCACGCCTTTCCTCGGCGTCGGCGACCGCCTCGAGCGCCTCGACCACGTCGTCGTCCGTCATCTCGCGCAGGTCGTCGGGGTCGTCGGCGATGTCCGCGAGCGCGTTCGTGAGCGCGGCGAGGCCTCGCGCCGCGAGCCACGCCTCCAGCGACTCCGTCTCGACGAGGCGCCGCCGCGCGGGGTTCTCGCGCGCCCTCAACAAATTCACGACAGCTACGCGTTGCCGTTCGGACGCGACGTCGACGAGGGACGCGCCGCCGCGGTTCAGCGCGTACAGCAGGCTCGGGTCCGCGTCGAGCGCGGCCTCGAGGCCCTCCACGTCACCTCGCGCGGCGCAGCGAAACGCGTGCTTTACCTCGGGCGGCGGGTCCGGCAGGCGCGGCACCGTCAGCTCGCCCTCGTCGAGGTCGTCCAGATCTAGCTCGTAGGCGCACGAGTACTCCGACGCCTCGGACTCGCGCCCTCTTCTCAACGAGCTCCGGACGCGCTCGCTCCGGTCGCGGATCTCGCCGATCGGCGTGCCCGAGGCGTCCGTCGACCGGTCCGAGCCGCGGCGGTTCGGCGTGTCGGCGTCGGCCGGCTCGACGGATGCCGTTTCGGCGAACGACGTCGACGCTGCGAGCGGCGCGGCTGGCTCCACCGCGACGGCGGGGACCGATGCAGCGGTTACCTCAGGGTTTGTAGTGGAGGCGCTGCTGCGGCGGCTGCGCGAACTCTTACCGGCAGCAGTTCGCCGCGCAGCGTCGAGGCCATGATGCTCCGCCATGAATTGAGCTCTAGAGCCCGGACGGCAGCTCTATGCCGCGCGTTTGCCGCGGCCAGCAGCCGGCGCCAGCTTTTTGGTGCGGGTCTTCGAGCCAAAAGCGCTTGGCTCTGCGTCTGTCAGTGGTTGCTGTGCTGCATTTTGTGCCTTGTGAGCTCAAATTGATCGGTGGTACGAAATTCGCACGGCTGCTTCCGCCGGGGCGCATTACAAAGCCATGATTTTAAGATGTGCTCTGGCAACCCTGTGCGCACTGACGGGCGCGATACGTACTGTTTCGGGCCTCCAAGTACCTGCGAGACCCAAACAGATCAGATGCCAGCGCGCCGCGGCACCGGCGCCCGCGCCTCAGGAAAACGAGGGCGACGCCGCGCCGGCGGCGGCACCGCTCGCGCGGAGCGAGGACGCGCCGCCGCCGCCGTCGTCGAATCCCTTCGACGCCCTGAAGAAGGGCTTCGAGGTCGCCGTGCAGAGCGCCACGAACAATCCGGACTACAAGTTCGGTGACGCGACGCGCAGCGTCGGCCGGGGCGCGGCCAGCGCGATCAACGCCGTCACGGGCGAGACGGAGTACAAGTTCGGCGACCTGAGCCGCTGGCTCGACCGCTCGGCCAAGGCTAAAGTTAATGAGCTCACGGGCGAGGCGGAGTACAAGTTCGGCGACCTCTCGCGGTGGCTCGACAGGAGCGCGAAGGACAAGGTCGCCGAGCTGTCGTCCAAGGACCAGTACGAGTTCGGCGACCTCACGAAGCTCATCGTGAGCCGGGCCTCGCAGCTGACGATGAAGGACGCGACGATGCTCCTGAAGGCCCTGCTCTCGTTTAATGTTGGATTGTCCTCGGTCGGCGGGCTCCTACCGATCAAGTTCCTGGTCGAGGTGCTGAACTATTCGCTCCTGGTGGACGTGGGGGAACGATTAGCGGGCATGGTCGCGGTCGAGATCGACAAGCGCGTAAAGGAGGCGTTGACGGGGGATAGTGAGTACAAGCTGGGCGACCTCACGAAGCGCGCGGTGAAGACGTTTACGAGAAAAGAGAATTATGAGTTCGGCGACGTCTCGCGAGAAGTTATGAGGCGCTTCGAGGAGCCGGGCGGCGACGCCGCGACGGCCTTCGGCGACTCCGACGGGTCGACGGCGATCGACGCCGAGCTCGCGGAGGAGCTCGACCGATGGGATGCACGATTCCTTGCTCGCGACGCGGACACGACGACGGCGTAATTTTGTTGTGTAGTTCTTACTCTAGCTAGCCGAGGAGGACGGACTCGGAGACAAAAGCTATCCCGTAATAGCCTCTGACTATGGAGGAAGACCACGAGCCGTCGGCGGCGCGCTCGTGCGCCCATCTGTAAACCTCGCAACCACCCCACTGGTTATTCGTGGAATGATCTGTGAAGACAACCAACCGGCCGTTGTGGACGCATGCACACTTAAACCGCTCAAATGTTCTTCTCCCGAGGCGCACGTTCTCGGCCCACAATCTCGCGGCGTCCAGGTCCCGCACGACGTGGACCTGCTCCGGCAGGAGCCGCGGCTCCGATTCCATCGCAAGTTTGCGTGCCCGTGGCGTCGCTCCACATTGAATTCCGGGGCGTGCGCATCGGCGGCCTCGACACAGCCGACATGGTCGGCTTGCGCGACGGCGACCGGCTCGACGCCAAGATTGTGTCGCTAGGTGATATCAAAATGCACCTGAAAATACTCGAGGCCGGCAACGCCCGCAGCACTGAAGCGACGGCGGCGGCGGGGGCCTTGGCGAGACTCACCGATAACGACGCCGCCAACTGCGCCGCGATCGTCGACGCCGGCGGCATCGAACTGCTCGTGGCGCTCGTGACGAATGGAGCGGCCCGCGGCCAGGAGCAGGCCATGTGGACGTTGTTCCACCTCGCCGACGACGCCGCCAACAAGGACGCGATTCGTGAGGCCGGCGGCATCGCGCCGCTTGTTGCGCTCGCGAGGAGCGGTTCGGCCGGCGGCAAGCAGGTGGCCGCAGCGGCGGCGTTGGCGAGCCTCGCCGTCCATAACGATGCGAACCAGACCGCGATCGCCGCGGCCGGCGGCATCGCGCCGCTCGTGGCGATCCTGAGGAGGAGCGGCGCGGCCGGCGGCAATGCCGCGGGGGCGTTGACAAACCTCGCCCTCAAAGCCGCCAACCGCACCGCAATCGTCGAGGCCGGCGCCATTCCGCCGCTCGTGGCGCTCCTGAGGAGCGGCGAGGAGAAGGCAGTGATGGCGTTGAACAACCTCGCCTGCAACCGTGACGCCTGCACCGCGATCGCCGAGGCCGGCGCTATCCCGCCGATCGTGGCGCTCCTGAAGAACGGCAAGGCCCTCGGCCAGGAGTGTGCCGCGCGGGCGTTGTGGAACCTCGCCTTCAAAAACGCGGCCAACAAGGTCGCAATTGTCGCGGCCGGCGCCGTCGACCCACTTTACGCGCTCGCGCGCGCCGGTGGGAGCTTGAAGGCGGCGGCCGTGGGGGCTCTGAAAGAGCTCAAACGCCACGCGTTGGCATGGGCTCTGCGTCACCGGAAGCGCCGCATTTACCCGCTGCTCCTCGCCACGGGCGCTACGATCCCGCCCCACGCCGAGGACGCCTATCTGCGCAAGGTCGCCGCGGCCGGCGGCTTCCCGGCGTACGAGAAGGCCCATCGGCAGGCGTTCGACGCGTTGGCTGCGAAGGCTTTCCCATGCCTCCCGACCGACGTCACCGCGCATGTCGCCTCCTTCGCGTTCCACGTTGGCTACTACTAGTAAGAGGGTAATACTTAAGACGCCTACTACGCCCCAATAGCCGTGTGCATCCGCGCGACGCCGTTACCGCGGCGCCGGTTCCGCTTGACGTACTCCACGGTGCCGCTCATCGGGTACAGCACGAGATCATCAAACGCGTCGCCCGCGTCGGGCCGCTTCGAGAGCGCCGCGAGCTCCATTAAGTCGTGGACCTGGACGTTCGGCTTCGCGTCGCCCGCGACCTTGGCCCAGGCCTCCTCGAGGTCGGCCAGGTCCAGAAAGACCGGCGTCCGGCCCTTCGCGTCCTTGAGCCCGCTGCACGTGAAGCACGGCGCCGACTTGCCGGACACGGTCATCTTCACGGCGAGCTTCGACCGCGCGGCCCGGAGCTGGCGCTGCGCCGGCTGCAACCGATACCGCAGCATGAGCTGGCGGCCCTTGTGCACGTTGCCCGTCGGCGTCGCGGGCCGCGCGAGCATCGCCAGAGCCCTATCTAAACCGACGCACATGACGCGCGCGTCCGCGAGCATCGGCGAGGCCTGGACCATCTCCTTGAGCAGCTGCTCGGCGTCGCCCGGCTCCAGAAAAATCACGCACTCCTGCGCGCCCTCCTGCTCCTTGTTGATGAGGTAGGGCGAGCCTCGAGAATTGGCCACGAAGAAGGCCGGCACGTTCCTTAATTTATCCGAGAGCGTGACCTTGTTGCTCTTCTTCTTCGCGGACGCGGCCGTCGGCGCGCCGAGGGCGACCATCCCGAGGACCGCGGCGCCGCGGCGCCGCCGGTTGTTGTTGTCATCCGCGCTCGGTCGGCGGCCGCCCGGCGGGCCGCCGAAGCGCAGGGCTTGCACGCTGACTACCAGCGTTATTATGGCGGCGCGGCGCATGGTTGCGAGCGGCCTTGAGCACCTGTGGGTGCTAGCGGCGTGCGGCAGCCCCTGAGCGAGCAGATGTGCAACACTCACTTGCGGGCGAGCAGCGGTGCGCGAGCGTTGAATATTTTGTCCGAGAGCTCCAGGAGAGCTACAGGTACCACCAGCGCTACGGCGTCGTGCTCACACGGCGTCGCGCTCGATATATGCAACTCAGCCTTGTGCCTCTCCCAAAACAGCAAGCTCAAAACAGTGCAGCCTGACGCGTACACGACGCTAGAGCCTA
Source organism: Pelagomonas calceolata (assembly GCA_918797485.1). Lineage (NCBI taxonomy): Eukaryota > Pelagophyceae > Pelagomonadales > Pelagomonadaceae > Pelagomonas > Pelagomonas calceolata. The sequence goes on from CAKKNE010000004.1 coordinate 126,871, forward strand.
GACACACTTCGGCACCCGTAAGAGTGCCGTTCCAAGCGCGTAACCCCAGCGCTTTGCAACAGCGCCGGTGGTAAAGGCAGCTCTGCACCCAACCAGCACTGGTGCTCTCCGCCGCCATCTAGCTCGCTGATGCGAACGCTCGCGAAAGTAACAGCGATGAGCCTCCTCACCACGCTCGCGCGCGCGTTCACGACGGCGGCGCCGCGCCGGGCGCGCCTCCGCGCGCTCCGCGCGGAGGACACGATCTACGCGCTGAGCTCGGGTCGGGGCGTGGCCGGCGTCGCCGTGGTGCGAGTGTCGGGCCCGCTCGCGGCGCCGGCGCTCGAGCGGTTGACGGGCAAGAAGCCGCCGGAAGTGAGAAGAGCCTCGCTGCGGAGCCTCAGGGCGCCAGGGACGGGCGAATTGCTGGACGAGGCGCTCGTGCTGCGCTTTGAGGCGCCGAAGTCGTTCACGGGCGAGGACGTCGTGGAACTGCACTGCCACGGCGGCCGCGCGACCGTCGACGGCGTCCTCGAGGCGCTTGACGGCGTCGAGGGCCTGCGCGCGGCGGAGCGCGGCGAGTTCACGCGGCGCGCCTACGCGGCGGGCAAGCTGGGATTGACCGAGGTCGAGGGCCTCGCGGACTTGCTCATGGCGACGACGCCGACGCAGCGGCGCCAGGCGCTGGCCCAGGCCGGCGGCGCGCTTGAAAAAAGGTACGAGAGCTGGCGTAGTACGCTCCGGAGCTGTCGGGCCCGCGCCGAGGCGCTGGTGGACTTTGGCGATGATGTGGAAGGCGACTTGTCGGCCGAGGAGGGGTCCAAAGCGCGGACGGAGATGGATTCGCAGCTCAACGCCCTCATAGGCGAGCTGCGCCGGGCGCTGACCGACGGCTACCGGGGCGAGGCCATTCGCGAGGGCGTGCGCGTCGTGCTCGCGGGCGCGCCGAACGCGGGGAAGAGCAGCCTGCTCAACGCCCTCGCGCAGCGCGACGCGGCCATCATCTCCGACGTGCCCGGCACGACGCGCGACGTGCTCGAGGTGTCCCTGCCGCTGGGCGGCCTCCCATGCGTGTTGTTTGATACGGCGGGCCTGCGCGACGCCTCCGACGTTATCGAGCGGGAGGGCGTCCGGCGGGCGCGCAATGTGGTCGAGGGGTCGCACGTCGTCGTTTTTGTGGTCGACGCGGCGAAGATTGATGAGGGCGCGGACGCGGCGGCGCTCGAGGCGGTCGGCGGGGCGCTCTCCGCGGACCCGCGGCCCGAGCTCGTGATCTGCGCGAACAAGATGGATCTCGTGGAAAAGGACGCCTTGCCGCGGCGGCGGGCCGCGCTCGTGGACGCCGCGCCGGCGGCGATCGCGCCGCTCGTCGCGGCCGCGCCGCTCGTCGCGGCGACGTCGCTGGACGAGGCCGGCGTGGCCGCGCTCGCGGCGGACCTCGAGGCCCGCGTCGCGGCGCGGTTCCGCGAGGCGGGCGACGAGTACGAGGCGCCGGCGATCACGCGCGAGCGCCACCGCGGCCACGTGGAGCGCTGCCGCGCGGGGCTCGAGCGGATCCTCGCGGACCCGTACCTGGAACCCGAGCTGGTCGCCGAGGAGCTGCGGGCGGCGACGGACGACCTGGGCGCCGTCGTCGGCGCCGTCGACACGGAGGCGGTTTTGGACGTGCTGTTCGCGGACTTTTGTATTGGTAAGTAGTTTGTGTTTTTCTTATTTCGGCCCGGCGCCGAACTCGGTTTGCGTATCGAGGGAGCCCGCATAAAAACGGGTTTCTCGTGACTCGAGTCACAACCGCTAGGCTAGCGGCCCCAAAACCGAGTAACTAGTATATATATATATATATGAGTCACAACCTTTTTTTGCGTCCCTCGCATTGATTCTTGGGACGCTTGGCCCTAAGAATTTATATATCGGCGATATCACTGGACGCAAGCATTTCTTACACAAAGTAAGAACCGTTTCACGTTTTTGGGCACTGGCACCTTTTCTCAGCAAGCACTAGTGCTCAAAGACTACGCATCGCAAAACGTCTCTGATGTCCTCTACCCCGTCATTAGTACGAATGTCCGCCAGCGCGCCGGTACGGTCGGCGCTCGTAGGAGGTGTGCGATGAGTTAGGGATTCAGCTCCCCGAACCGGAAAGTGATTATTAGAATCCGACCGTCCTCGCAGTACTTCTTAATAATGATCTATCTATAGCCCTTTCACGACCGAACCTCGCCCGCAACGAAGGGGCCAAGCTGACTTAGCTAGCGACTGTAAGACACTAGCAAGAGCCAGCCCTGGCGCAAAGTGGTTTTGCTCTCGTCATACTGGCCCTATAAATCATTGGTAAGCACTGCCCACCACTACCACCACCACGAAGCGTCGACGACGAGCGCTGCCGCAAGAAACGGCGGACAGGCCCCCACTACTCGAGTTTGTGCTGGCAGCGCGCCGAGCTGCTTTGCAGTAGACGCCGACACACAAAAAATGCCACCACCACTGAAAGGCCGGGCCCTCGTCGACGAGCTCTGCTTTAAGCTCCCGACGTACCTGCAGGAGCAGCTCGGCGTCACCCAAATTCAAGTGGATGCGCGCGCCGGCTGCACGGCGGCGGACCTCGACGGCTTCGAGCGGAACACGGGCTACGCGCTGCCCGACGACCTGCGGGCCTTCCTGACCGTCTCGAACGGCCTGAAATGCGACTGGGCCGTCGACGTGAAGACGCGCGGCCCGGCGGACGTCGGCGCGCTGCGGCTGCACAGGCTCGACGACATCGTTCCCGTGACGCTCGACGACGACGAGGCCGACGACGCCGGCGCGCGCGCCCGGACGTTCCGGCGCGACGACGCCGAGGGCCTCGGCCGCGTCGAGCGCGCGTTCGAGCTCGACCGGTCGGCGCGCGTCGGCCGCGTGCCCGCCGGTGTCCGTGGTTACCCTTCGAACGTCCAATGACGAGCTTGATTTGGATTCCCCTTCTCGAGGTGCCCCTCCTTTCCAAAGGGCGGGCACGGTGACGAGCGTATCCTTTCCGTCGCGAGGACCACTGTGGTTGTACGGATTGCTCGACGCCTCGCTTCGTCCGCCTCTTCACGCGCTTGCGCGCAGGTCTGCCTCGTCTACCGCGCGGACCGGCGCGCCGCGCCCGAGGTCTGGTTCCAGGACCTCGCCTGCGGCTGGCACTACCTCGCGCCCTCGTTCACGTGCTACTTCCGCCTCGCCGTCGCGCACTTGGGGGTGCGCGGCTGGCAGGGCTGCTACGCGCCCTGCGGCGCGGACCCGGTCGCGCGCCAGTGGATGCGCCTCTACTGCCCCGAGCGGCTCCACGCGAACGACCGCGCGGCGGAAGCCGCCGAGGCGGGGGGATAAGTATACGGATAAGTTAGGGGTCTCGCGGGACGCCGCGAAGGCGTCGCGAGGGGGGGCGGGGGAGGGATCGCGCGCGCTTCGTCGCTGCAGCGAATGGGGAGAAGCTTCTGTCTACACCTTCTTGTCGAGCCGCGTCGTCGTGATGACGAAGCCTGTGTGGAAATCAAAATTCTACGGCGCGTTCATGCTGAATCATCGCGTCGTCCTCCACGCCATCGACGCGACGCCTGCTCGATGGCGTGGCGATGCCGGTTCCTCGCCGCTCGACCGAGCTAGCACGACCGCGTCATCGCCGAGAAATGACTTAGTGAAGAATTGTCGGGTGCGCCCGACACTGGCTGATTTCCACACAGCACGAGCAGTTGATGAGCGTCAGGCAGCAGATCACGAGGAAGAGCCACCTGCGAGCGAGCACGCCGTCGTCGGCCCGTCGAGCAGATGCAATGTGATTTCGACGCGGGGGGATACCCCATACTCTGCCAGTACGTCTGCCAGTAGGCGGCGCTCTGCTGGTACCGCGTCACGGCGTTCTTCAGGTAAATGTCGCCCTTGGTCGGGCCGTAGCGAACCTTCTTGTAGGGCCAAACCGTCGAAGCCTGCGTCGAGCACAGGTAGCCGCTTTCGTATCCGAACAACACCAGCAATAAGAGGGCAAAAAAGAGCTCTCCGGAGTTCATCGGGGTGTTATACGACGCGACAAAGGGCGCCCATAAAGCAAACGTTGACGCGAACGCGATGGGAATATCAGCGATCTGTGTGGAAATCAAATTTCGGGCGCCCCACGCCATCGACGCGATATTCTCTCCTTGGCTACACCTGCTCGTCCCTTTTGATTCCCACACAGCTATTGACCGCCTTCGCGAAAAAGTACGCCGCGGTGTTCAAGCCAGTAGAGCACTCGCGCCAGTACTGGGCCGTCTCGCAGCCGAACGTCGACGCGGACGTCGCTGCTGCTAAAGCCACGAAGATGAACACGACCTGTGGCTTTTTGTTAATGGACGCTCGGACTGGCTGAAATTTGATTTCCACACAGGGGTTCGACGGGCGATATGGATGCGAGGAAGCCATTAGATTGGAAGTCGAGGCACGTATCCTTGAGCTCCGGGTACTGCTGGTTGCAGATGTCGATGCTGAAGCCGCCGAGGACTGCGTGGGGAAGACCTCAGCGTAGAAGCGACCCTAAGGTTAAAGACGCTGTAAAAATCGCCATTCGGAGGTAAGTCCCCGGATGTCATGAGCGCTCCCAACGCGAAGCCGATGATCACATAGAGCCTGTTCGAATAGACGCGGTTACGGAGACGACATCGCGTCGACGGCGTGGAACCTCTACAACATCAAGCAGGCGACTTGGTTCGAAGAGGAGGAATTTAATTTTCGACGCAGGGAGAGCTACAATATGACTCCAAGGAAGAACGACGTGAAGTTCGAGTAGTTCTGGTGGCACGCCCTTCTGAAACAAAGCACGAATTGCGCGAAGAAGCCCTGAACGGGGCGGTGATCCTCCGCTGCCTTCGGCGGACAGCAGCAACGGAACAAGCGCATCGGCAACATGGCGAGTCCATAGCACATGTTCTTGAAGACGCGCATGAAGCGCTGCATGTACGTAGGCTCGACGACGACGACTTCGTCGTCCTCGGGTGGGGGCAGGCCCTTCTTGATGTGCCAGAGCTTCGTGAAGCCCGTCATGTGGTCCCATTCTCCCTTCACCTGCGTCGAATTTCAGTTTTCCTCCTTTCTCTCGTAAAGACGCGCCGCGGAAATTTGACCATGGCAATGCTCGAGAGCTAGCGGAGAAAAAGATGAAGAGGTACTAGGATTGCGCGATAGGTAGCACGCGCACGCGTATATTCCGCTGGAGAGACGTCCCCAGAGCCTACAACCGGGACAGGAAAAAAAATCGACTACTTCCGATACTTTACACAGCCCCAGGAGCTAGTCGACGAGCGGCAGCTCCCGGTGCGTCCAAGCATGAACACCCGAAGCAAAGTCCGCGACGGCGTGCGACGCGGCCGACCGCAGGAGCCACTTGTACGTCAGGAAGCCCGCGACGCCGACCGGGCCGCGCGCGTGGATCCGCCCCGTCGCGATGCCCAGCTCCGCGCCGAGCCCGAACCTAAACCCGTCCGCGAATCTAGTGGAAGCGTTGTGGAAGACGTCCGCGCTGTCGACCTGGCGCAGGAAGCGCTCCGCGATACTCGTATCCTCCGAGACCACGCAGTCCGTGTGGCCCGACGAGTGGCGGTTCACGTGGGCCACGGCGGCGTCGACACTATCCACCACATCGACTCGACATTTGAGACAGCCGTACTCGTGGCGCTCCGGTTCCGTCACGGGCGCGTCGGCGAGGCCCTTTGATAGCGCGCGCGGCGTCCCTAGTAATTCCACGCCCTTCGCCCGCAACGCGTCCACACAAGCTTTGGCGCAGGCCGCGTCCTCGTGGAACAACAACGTTTCCATCGCGTTGCACGCCGCGGGATAGTCGCACTTGCTGTCGACCTGCGCGCGCATCGACCGGTGAGTCCTTTCTCTGGTGGCGCGTCGATGGCGTCAAGCCGGGCGACCCAGTCGATGCGCGTCGAAGGAAGCGCCCCGACATTGATTCGTGCACTGCCGTCCACCACGATCGACACCGCCTTCTGCGCATCGGCCGACTTATCCACGTAGACATGACACACTCCATCAGCGTGTCCTAAAACAGGAACCCTAGTCGAGTTCTGGACGTGCTTGACGAGAGCGTTCGAGCCCCGCGGCACGACGAGGTCCACGAGCGGTGTCGGCGCCTCATCACAAGCTTTGAGCAATTGGGCCACCTGGGCCCTACCTTCCAACAAACTGACGGCGCCGTCCAAGTCCGCATTGCCGAACTCCGTGATCGCGTCTTTTATGGTCGCGTGCAGGACGGCGTTCGACAGCCGCGCTTCCGAGCCGCCCTTCATCACGACGGCGCAGCCCGCCCGCAAGGCTAGCGCGGCGATCTGCGGCAGCGCCTCCGGTCTCGCTTCGAAGATGACCAGTACAACACCTAAGGAAGCGGACCGCTTTTCTAATATGAGTCCGGGCGAGAGCTCGCGCTTCTCGAGCAGCTGGCCGACCTGTGTTTTATAGAGCGGTGAGTCTCTCTCGGAGAAGCGTCGCGTCGGTGGCGTCGGCTGCCACCCATACGCCATTCTATGTGCTCGTGACGTACGCCGTCGCAGATGAAGCAAAAGGGGACGCCGGAAAGAAAACGGGGTCCTTCGCGTTGGCCAGTGCTTCCACGCCTTTCGCCACGGTCTCGAGCTTGGCCGAGGACAACCCTAAACGCTGGCGCAGCTCGCGCGCCACGTCGCCCGAGTCGGCGACATCGGCCGCGTTCGCCGCGAGGATCGCCGGCGCGGCCGCTCGTAACTTAGAGGCGATGGCCTGCAGGATCTTCGTGCGGTCGCCGGCCTCGAGCGCCTGCAGCGCCCGCGCCGCTCGTCTAGCGCTCTGGCCGACGGCCTCGAGCGGATTGCCTTCGTCAAGCGACGGCTTCCGCGCGATGTCATTACTAAAGTACGTGCCGACGTCGTCGCCGGCGAGGACCCTGCGCGAGAACCGCGTCGACGGCGTGGCGGCGACGTGATATGAAAGAAGACGCCGAGTCCGCACCTCTGCAGCACTTCCTTTTCCGAGCCCGAGGCCAGGACCACGGACTTGACGCCCACCTCGAGCGCCCCCAAAGCGGCGTTGACCTTGGCCTCCATGCCGCCGCGGCCGCCCTTGGAAATCCCCCCGAACTTCCAGTCCTTCAATGAGGCGGGGTGCACCTCTCGCACCAACCGCGCTCCCGCTTCCGACGGCGGCCGATCGTACAACCCCTCCACGTCGGTCAGCATGATCAGACAGTCCGCGCCGACGAGCTTCGCCACGAGCGCGGCCAAGCCGTCATTGTCAGAAAAACAACCGTCCGGCACTTCCGAGTACCCCGCATTCCCCGACACGGCGTCGTTCTCGTTGATGATGGGCACCATGCCCACGTCCATGATGGCCTGGATGGAGTGCTGGAGGTTCTTTCTGCAGGCTTCGTCGACAAAATCCCTCCTCGTCACTAAGAATTGAGACGGTTCGATCTCTTGGGTGGCGAATAACGTCTCATATAATGACATGAGAGCTAACTGGCCGGCCGCCGCGGCCGCCGCCGAGTAGCCCGCGCCCTCCGTCACCTCCTGACTCTTCATGTGGTCCCTTAAAGTTCGGTGCAGGGCCGCCTGCTTCCTCAGGACCGATCGACCACATCCAACGGCACCGCTCGACACCAGAATGACCTTCGTGCCCTGGCGCATCAATTGAGACACAGCCTCGACGATCGCGCCGAGCCGCGGTAAGGAGGGCGTGCCGTCGTCGTGGCTGACGGTCGAGGTCCCGGCCTTTACGACGACGAACTTGCTCGCCTTGAGGTGCGTTCTCATCTTTTTGATCTGTACGGTCGGTGCTGCGCGTCGACGGCGTTGTGACGTTTGCGTCGCCGCTTTGGGGGAGGGGTTGCTGCTTGATGCTGCGCTGCTTTTGAGTGCAGCTGCTTTGCTGATCCGCGCACAGCTTAAAAATGTTGCACAACGTGCGACTTGTACGAAGAGTCACGCCCTGGGTCCCTCAATTTTAAGTTGGGCCAAAACGCTGAGCTAGCGTATCGACACACTAGCTTGCCATAGTCGGCCTCGCGCGCCTGTCGCATCGCTGGCGGACAATTCTGGTTGCTTGGTCTGATTACGGACGCCTGAGACGGAGCTCTGCCAGCAGCGCTGCCAGTCTGCCTCTCCCAGGCCCTCTCTTTGTCCTCACAGCATCTCACAGCCTCACTCACCCACCGGAGCGATCGCGCGCATCGTCGTGGTACGCATTCAGTCTCACTCACGACCGCATCAATCGCGCGCAGCCTTATTTCCAAAACTGCAGACTAAAAAACCGCCGCGCCAAAGCAAGTCGTAGAACGCGATGTTCAAAAAGCGAACGCTCAAGGGCCAGAAGAAGGCGACGGCGCCGAAAGTCGACGCGCCGGCCGAGGACACCGCCGCCGCCTTGGACGACGCCAAATTCGCCCAGGAGGCGCGCAAGCGTGCGCGCGGCCTCTCGGCCCAGGCACTAGTGGCCCCGAAGCCCACCAAAGCGGAGGAAGCGCCAAAAGAGCCCGCCGCCGACGCAGACGCGCTCGGCGGCCTCGGCCGCGACTTCGGCGCCTCGCACACTGGCGCGTCGGCGGCGGCCGCGGTCCACGAGAAGGCGCTGGAGGAGTATCTTGCGAATCAAGAAGCGCCGGCGGAGCCCGCGCCGGCGCCGGCCGCGAGCCGCGACGACGCGCTCTACGCGGTGCCAAAATTAGAGGGCCTCGAGGACGTTTCGAAAGATGCGGAACGCGCCTTCGCCAAGGGTGGGACTCACGGATTCGGCGTGACGGGCACCGCCGAGGTCGAAGTCGAGACGGATAGCGCGGCGAACGCGCGCCTTTGCGCTGAAGAGGCCGCGAAGCGGCGGCGCGCCGTGAACGCGCTGCCCGTGTCCTCGGCCATATTGCCGGAGGATCGAGAAAGAATGCTGGAGTTGCCCCCGGATCATGATGAGTCGCTCATCGGCAAGCGCGGGCCGCACCTCTGGCGCCGCGGCGACCCCGCCGAGGAGCGGCGGAAGGCGCAGCGGCGGGGGCGCGCGGAGCGGTGCAGATAAAGTGTGATTAGTTGAATATGCTAGAAAAAGGAAGAGCTACGACGGCTCCAGTCGTGTTGGCCGCACAGGCTTGTTCGAGAAGAGGAGCGCGCCGACCATGAGATTGCCGTGTCCCCTCGGCCCCTGCTCGCCGAAGGCGCACATGCCGAGGGCCTCGCGCTTGCCGCCGGGGTCCGCGAGCTCCTCCCATCTCTCCTCCATGTCGTCCTGGAGTGCCTTGACCTGTGTGGAAATCAAATTTACGGCGCGTTCGTCCCGAATCGCCGCGTCGATCTCCACGCCATCGACGCGACACCTGCTCGATGGCGTGGCGATGTCGGTTCCTCACCGCTCGACGGAGCCAGCGCGGCCACGTCATCGCCGAGAAATGACTTAGTGAAGAATTATCGGGTGCACCCGACACCCCGACACTGGTTGATTTCCACACAGGCCTTGACTAGTCCACCGCAGAAGATCATGAACGCGCCGAGACACTCCTCCACCGCGCCGGAAGCATCGACGCCGAGGCGCTTCTGCGCGTCGGATTTGACGAGAGCGGAGGAGACCTCGCAAATATTGTTCACGAGCGTCTCGGCTTCGGCCGCAAGAAGTGTCAAGTTCGTGCCTTCAGCAACCCAGCCCCCGACGGTGAGCGAACCGGCGGCGCTGTCGACACTCAGCGGATGGAGCACGCGGAATTCCTTATCGTCGTCGTCGAGGGGCACACCGATCGGCCGCAGCTCGCCGGCTATGGCTTCCGTGGTGGTGTCTATCGAGCCCGTCGTGAGGCCGACGACGACCTCGCCGCTCGCTCTTGTCCATTCGTCGTAGACAGTCATCGCTGGCCGGCCGTCGATCTCGAGGATAGTAGAACCGCTAGTCCTCGTCGCGACGCCCTTCTGCTCCGTCGGCTGGAAGCCCGAGGACATGTAGCATGCGACCTCGACGGACGACCAGCCGAGAACCAGCACGACCCCGTTTTGCGAAACGCCGCCTTCGGAGGAGAACTGGCTCCACTCGTACGGCTTCTTGAGTTCGTTGTCCGCCGCGGTGCCGCCGAATACGGGCACCGCACCGACGACGCTCTTTATGCCTTTGAGGACCGCCTCTGAAAAGCCAAGCGCCGAAAAGCAGAGGACAAACTGTGGCATTGGCCGCCCCGCCGTGGCGGCGGTGACTTTGTCGGCCACAACTTGTTGCGCGTCGTTGCTTAGTTCTTTGATGTGCACGACGTCGTAGTCGCCGCGGTCGTCGCTGATCGCCCAGAGGCCTAGTGCCCTACTTTTGCTGCTGCTGTACCATCTCCCGTTGGCGACGACTCCGCGGCACGAACTCACGCCGACGACAGGCACATCAGGACAAAGTTTTCGCAAACCCTCAAAGACCTTGTTTTTGTCGTGCGTGCACGTGTACGCGGCGATGACGAGCGATGGCGCAGCGCCACCAAGTCTGAGCGAACTGTGGGCCGAGTCAAGCGCTTTTTGCGTGTCGGCTTTGTACGAGGCGCCCGCGGCGATGCGAGGGAGGTCCGGCGTTCCGGGCGTCACGACACCGAGCCCCTTGAGCATCCCGACGGCGCGGTGGACAGGAGCGAATACGTCCTTCTCGTCGAGGACCAGGAGCAGCTCGTCCGCTCTTCTGTACTGGTTGTAGGCGTCGTGGCCGCCCATGTCTTCACCTCGAAGGACTAACATCTTCTTGTGAACGAGCTGGACCTCGCAGACGTGCTGGTGAGGGTCGTCGGAGCGCACGATGTTCAGCAAGCAGTCGGCCCACCCGCCGCTGGTCTGCGCGCCATCCGCGAAGCGGTTCTTCACGCGCACGATTTTCCAGCCGCAATCGGGCTCGGCGAAGAACGCCAGGGCGACGCCGAGCTCGTGCATGCTCCCGCAGATGACCATGCCTCTGACTACGTCCAAGATGTCGTCGACTTCGCCGCGCCGCGCCGCGTCCGGGCGGAGCATCGACTTCTCAACTGTGCGCGTCATCTTTTTCAGCGGTGCCATTTCGATTTTAGCGTCGGCGAGTTTGTCGCCCGCCGCGTCGAGGAGGCTCTTGAACGGCTCGCGAGCGTTCACCGCGCCAGTCTCGTAGAGTTGCTCGAGCTGCGGCGTGGTCTGGCGCGGCTTCTGCTGCGGTGCATTGCTCGCGCAGCGGTCCGCCTGGGCGATGAAGTCGGCGAAGCCGGGGTCTTTTGTTACAATGTTGTAACCGGCCACGTAAAGCGGGCTGAAATCCGTGAGGAGCGTGCTGCGTAATTTCTGCATCTCTTCGCGGTGTGCCGGCGCCTCATCTATCAGCTTCGAGTAGACGCGGCGGCTATGGTCCAGCGCCGTGCCCAAGCCCTCGCGGTCCTCCGCCGTCCAGGCGCCAGCAGACACTAGCTTCGCCTGGAGTTCCGTCAGGCTCTCGACGCATGAGGCCATGCCATCGCGGAGGTCCCCATCAGGCCATGTCGTCCCGTCGGGGAGCACGAGCAGAGATGCGCCGGTCCCCATGAGATGTCTGGTGCTCTCCGATTGCTGCCCTAGGACGTCTCGGCTATCGTGGCTGCTCCCATGCACAACAACTGTGAGGCTCTCCTGGCTCGATTTCTGATCGGAAAAGGAGCAGCCCATGCAGCCCGCTGCAAAAGCAGGAAACGTACGATTCCCATGCGACTGTAGCGTTCACCACTGCTGCTGCGTGGCGCGCGCACCGCGATGATTTGAGTCCAGCGCCGCTGGCAGCTCGGAAAATCCTCTAGAGTCTAGAGTCTAGGCGCCGCGGAGCGCACGGATGCGCGCACGGTACTACCCTTCAAAGCAAGCGACGGGTACTTATCCCCCTGCAAACCACGCCGCTCGGCGCCCCGCGACACTCAGAGGATCGACGGCTTCGGCCCGCCGCCCCCGAGGATCGAGGGCTTGGGCCCCGTCTGCGGCGGCGGCGCCGCGCCGCCGGCGGCCTGGGCGAAGGACGCGGGCTTCGCGCGCGGCTGGCCGCCCTGGCGCGGCCGCGGCTGGCTTCGCGCCTCCAGATTCGCGGCCGCGAACTGCTCCATGAGGTCGTTGAGCTCCTTGCGCTTCTGTTCTAGAGTGGCTCTCAGGGCATTTTCGGGCAGCTCTTTTTCATTGGCCTCTCTCAAAGCCTCCTCGGCGTGCTTGACCTCCGCGGCGATGGCGTCGGCCTCTTCTCTCTGTTGCCTTGTCAAACGGTGGGCCGCTTGCGCTTTCAGCTCCGTCTTGCGGTCCATGGCCTTGACATCAATTCCCTTGTTGGTCAAAACTTCTTCTCTCGGTTTTGCGTCGCCGAACGGGTTGGAACCTCGCCGCGGCGCCTGCTGGGCTAGCCTCGCGGCGGCCGCCGGGTCGCGCTTCTTGAGCTGGAGCCGGGGCCGTCCTCTAGGCGGAGAGGCGGGGGGCGAGCCGCCCGGCGCGTCGGCGTTTAGCATTTCTGACATCCTGCTGGTGTGCGTTGCTTTTGTCGTTGAGATGTGATGGATTAGTATACTGTTGCTCCGGAGAGCTGTCGTTGGGCTACGAAATCACTGTCGTAGATCACTGTTGCGAGAGCTGTTGCTACTCGTGTTCACTCCTACTGCGCGGCGCTGCCTCGTCGACCGAAGAAAGCAAGGCACAATAGGACCAGGAGAAAAACGCTCAAAGGCACGGGCCCAGCGCCCGCTGCCGCGCCTCGCGGCCTACGAGCACCTCGGAGCGAGCCTGGCTGGGTGAGGCTCTAGCCAAAAGAAGCGTCAGCGGCCAGCAGTAGGCTTCAACTGGCCCTAGAGGAGTGCAGAAGGCAGACCAAGGCGCACCGCGCTTGCTAGTGTGTTACATGCCGCTAGCTCGGCTTTGCTCGCCTTGCAAAAAACTGGTGCAAGCTAGCATAGGCGTCGTTTCGCACATCTACGCTTAGTTTTACATAGCCCTGTCGCTGTGAGCAACAAAACGCAGCTCAACGCGAGCCAGCAGAGACCAGCACTCGTTCTCCCAAGAGAGACAGCACGCCAGCCGCCGCGCGCCACAGCAAAGATGATCCCCAGCATCGTCGAGACCTTGGTGGGGGCCTGCGACGAGCTCAGCTTGCTGTTGAGAACGCTCGAGATCACGCGGACCCAAAACTTTATTAGCGTGAAGAGCGTGAGCACGCCGAGCGAGGCCCAGGCGGCGCAGCGCGTCGCGGCGCACAAGCGGGCGGGTCTGCTGGCCGCGGGTAGAAGTTTGAGACGGAGCTTGGAACTGAACAAGGAATTGCTAGCAGCGGAAGATGAGAAGAGGAGGGACCGCGCCCAGGAAGAGCGCGAGAAGGAGGACGCGCTCCCGCAGTTAAGCCAACAGGCGCACCTCCACCTCCTCTACCAAGCCCTCAAGCAGGACGAGCGCATTCTGTTGACGTGCACGGACGGCGACTTCGCCATGTTACTTGATGGAGAGCACACGCTGCATTTCTCGGTGGCGCCGCCAACCAAGAGTGACGAAGGTGGTGGGGACCCGTTGCAATCCGGCGCGCGCCTCGCGCTCGCGAAGGCGCTGCGGGACCACTTCGAGGGCGGCCTCGCGGACCGGCCTTCCCTGGTTACGGACGCCGCCGACCTCGTCTACCACGTCCAGTTGCGGGTCGAGCTCGCGGAATTGATAAGGAGGCTGCGCGCGCGGGGGCTGGCGTGCCTGCCGGCGTGGGTGTCTGATCCCGCGGCGGTCGGCGTGCCGCGGGTTGATGGCTGAGCGTCATTGTTTGCGTCGTCGGCGTTTTAACTACTGTGTGTCTTACAGTGGCCAGAATTCCGGGACAGCCGAAAACCCCGCCCACACTGCTCGGCTGGCTCCCCGGGGCGCGGCTCCGCGCGCCGGCTAGCGGCCTGTAAGACACTAGCAATCACGGCACGAGTCCGCGGCGTCGACCTGGCGCATCGGTGCACTACGAGGTCGTAAAGCTCTGCAAGAGCAAGGTCGCAACCGTGCGCGACGAGGAACAGAGAAAAAACCGGGAGAGCAGACCTGTGCGAGCGGCATCACTGAGCTTGTCAGAGTGCCTGCATCAGCACGCCGCGTGAGTGGTACGCCACTGCGCTTAAAAGCAGCAAAATGGTCGCCAGCACCTGCGCCGCGCGCGGAGTGGTCTACTGGCTCGGCTCGCAGCTCTACGTGCAACTCACGAATCGCGCGCGCGGCCTGTCGCTCGTGGCTTCTCGCGGGCCCGCGTTTCAGATGCCAGCGTCATCTGGCTTCGCACCGCTGGAGGCGGAGCCCACCGTCGACGCCGTCGTGGCAGCCGTCCTCGACGCGTACGCCAACGACGAGCGCAAGAAGGCGCTGGGGCAGGACGTCGGAAGGACGCGGCGCGCCGACGGTGGCGCCACGGATCCCGGTGTCGCCTTCGCTGGACTAGGAGATCCGCTGCTGCGATGGCCGGACGTCGCGGAGATCACGCGCCGCGTCAGGGAGCACCACGAGGTGCCCATATCCCTCTACACCAATGGACTGCTCCCGCCGGACGCGCCGAGTGCCGCGGAAGTTGCCTCGTCCGTGGCCGGCGTCCTTTGTATTATTCGACTTGCGACGCGGCGATGGCGTGCCGTCGACGCCACTCCCCGCGCAGGACGCTGCACGAGGCCGGCGTCACGGCGGCGACGATTGCCCTGAATGCGGCCGACCCCGACAGCTACGCTCGACGTATGCTCTCGCCGCCGCCGTACACTCCCGCATATCACGAGGACGGCCCAAGTGCGATTGGCGACGTCAGCGGCGCGTCCTTCGGCGGGGCCTGCGAATTCATCTCGGCTCTGAGTGAGGCCGGCGTCGAGACCACCGTCACTGCCGTCGCGACTGCCGACACCGCCTCGGTGCGCGACCTCGGCACGGCTCTTGGCGCGGTGGCCTTCAAGGAGCGAACCTTCCTCGAGTGAGGGCTCCCGTCGTCGTCCTAAGTTGTTGTGCTCAAGTGCACTACTTAGTAAGGGGGCAAGAAACCTAGGCCTCGACGAGCTCCTCCTCCTCGACCTCCGAAGGCTCGACCCAGCGGTCGTTCTCCTTGATGAGCTCCACCAAAGCGTCGCACGCGTCCTCGTTCGGGATGCCGCTCCGCACGACCGTCTTGCCGACGTACAGGTCGACCATGCCCGGCGCGCCGCCGACGTACCCGAAGTCGGCGTCGGCCATCTCGCCCGGGCCGTTCACGATGCAGCCCATGATCGCGATCGTCACGCCGGGTAAGTGTCCTGTTCTGTCCGAGATTTGCGCCGTGACTTCCTGCAGATCGAAGAGCGTCCGCCCGCACGACGGGCACGACACGAATTCCGTCTTCACGTTCCGCATGCGCGAGCCCTGCAACAGACCAAACGACGCCGTCCTCAGGAACTCGACGTCAAAAGGCGCGTCGACGAAGAACCCATCAACAAGACCATCGACGGACAAGGACCCGCCGTCCATGCCCATGCGCAGGATGAACAGGTCCTTTCGCAGGGGACCGTTGTTCGGCGCCCTCGCCGTTTGGGCATCATAACCTAACCGTAAGATGGCCGGGTAGGCGCAGTTGTTCGCCTTGAGGTGGTGGAAGACCCGTCGGGCCGCATGCGTCCTCGACAAGTTCTCGACGTCGATGTCTACAATAGCGAACGCGACGTCGCTCCTTTGCGAAGCCGCTTTCAGCTCCGCGTCGGTCTCGGCGCCGGTCAGCCGCAGAGCAGCCGCCCGCGCGCACTCCGGCGTCGCCTCGCCGCCGTCGACGAGCGCGATGGCGCCTTCCAACGGCGTTTTTGCCAGCACGGAGGCCGGGACGACAACGCCGACGCCCGCCGTCTGCAGTCGGGAGAGCGTCCTCAACTGCGTCTTGTCCGAGGGCACTTCGGAAAGGACAATAGAGTCCGACGACGCGACGTCCTTGAACGGCATGCCCACGGCCGTCTTCATGCCTAGTTTCGCGTAGAGGCCCTGCTCGTCCTCCAGGTCAGTTGCGGAGACGGCGGTCAGGACCGAACCGTCTCTGTGTAGCGCTTGAAACTCATCAGTGTAGATCGACGGTGCGAGCGTGACTTCCCTCCTCGTGAACGACGTGATCGGCCGCGTCTCGGAATCATCGAACTCAATGACGTTCTGGGCCTTCTGCCTGTTGGCATCAGACACGGCCTCGTCACCTAGTTGAGCTAGCGTTCTACAGGGCTCCAATTCGAACTCGGGATCTTCCGTCAGCGACACGCGGATCGTGTCGCCCAGACCATCCGCCAACAAAGCCCCAATGCCGATGGCCGACTTCATGCGCCCGTCCTCGCCCTCGCCCGCCTCGGTCACGCCCAGATGCAGCGGGTAGTCCCAGCCGAGCTCGTACTGCGTCGCCGCCAGTAGTCTGTAAGCTTGAACCATCACAACAGGGTTCGACGCCTTCATCGAAAAGACGAAGTTGTGAAAATCTAGCTTGCGGCAGATGTTCGCGAACTCGAGGGCCGACTCGACCATGCCCTGCGCGCTGTCGCCGTAGAAGGACATGATCCTTGCACTCAATGAACCGTGGTTCGTGCCGATGCGGATGGCCCGTCCGAGCTCCTTGCACCGTTCCACTAAGGGCGTAAACGTTTTCTCGATGTAGGCTCGTTCATCTTCGAACTGCTGCGGGTCCTGTGTTGATAGCGACCTTGTGATGCGTGGCTCTCTCCCCGACGGCGTCCACCTCTCGACGGGAACGCGTCGATGGCGTGGAAACAACGGACGCCGCCCCCGCACGTCGTAGTCGATCTCCTCGAAGGTCTTGCGGCCGTCCGCGAAATTCCCGGGGTTGACGCGGATCTTGTCGTAGGCCTCGCAGGCGATCATCGCCGCCTTGCGGTTGAAGTGCATGTCGGCCACGAGGGGGATGTGCACGCCCTGCGCATCCAACTGCTCGCGGATCTTCAGGGAGTTCTTTGCTTCGCCGATGCCTTGGACCGTGAGGCGGACCATGTCCGCGCCGGCCTCCTTGCATCGCAAGATCTGTTCGACGGACGCCTGGACGTCGTTCGTGTCCGTCGTGCCCATGGTCTGCAACACGATGGGGTCGCTGCTCCCTATCCTGACTTGGCCGACTTTTACCGTGGACGTCGAGCGGCGCTCCGGGCTTTTATCGTCGGCGCAGTAGCGGCCCACTGCATCTGTCTTTTCGCGGTTCGCGGCGCGGTCGATCGTCGACTGTAGCGGCGCGGCGCGCGGCGCCTTGAGGACGGGCGCCTGGAGAGCGCTGCTCACAGAGAGCAGCGCACCCACAAGAGCCGACGCCCTCATCTTTGCTGCGCTTCGTTTAGAGCGTTATCGCTGCGTCTTTTGCAGCTGTTGACACCTTCTGCAGTCGCGCGGAAGCCGATTTGACGTGTGATGCCGTATGAGCTAGATGTGGGCAAGCTCCAAGTCTGGGCGGCCCTCGCCCGATTACCCCCTCCTCGCCGCGTCGGAGGCGTCTCGTTGTGCTGCAGGGAGGGGTATTTGCGGCGTCATGGTGTTTGCTGGTGTTTTGTGCACCCTGAGCACGATGCCTCGGGTTGCGCTCGGCCAGGCGTCTTCGGAGTCCGTGCGGCACCGAGTACCCTGCGTTGCGAGGCGTTTCGGGGCGAAGCCCCGCTTCCTTGGCTGAGCACTGACCGAGTGCAGCGAGGACGCAATTAGCCCTCTGTTACAGCCAGCGTAAGCACTTTTACACGACGCAACCCATCACGGTGGCCCGTTCCCTTGCCGAGCCAACTTACCGCGCTTCGCGCCGAAGCGCTGCGCCTCCGTGGACGGCGATTGCCCATGTTTGAAGTAGTGCGTCGATGGCGCTGGGCTAATCCCGAGACGCCGCCGATGCGCTAAAACATGCTGTCGTGTGCTCGCCCGACCCGAAACGTGTCCGCGAGAGCGAATTTACGGCAAAAACGCAAAGAGAGACCCCAGACGCGGGACCGCCGCGCTCACCGCAACCCAAACACAGGCTCTACACAAGTTAAAAAGCAACAACAACAAACATGCAGCGCCTCCTCATCGCCGCCTCCGCCGTCGCCGTCGCCGGGTTCATGGCCCCGCCCGCACGACCGACGTCCGTGCGCATGGACGCGTCGGTCGACTCCATCCTCGAGGACATCAAGGGCCTCACCCTCGTGGAAGCTTCGGAACTCGTGTCGAAGATCGAGGAGACGTTCGGCGTCGACGCGAGCAGCGCACCCGTCGCGATGGCCGTCGCGGGCGGCGCAGCGGCGGGCGGCGGCGACGAGGCCGCCGACGAGAAGGACGAGTTCGACGTCGTCCTGACGGAGGTGCCGGCGGACAAGAAGATCGCGGTCCTCAAGATCGTGCGAACGATCACGGGCCTCGGCCTCAAGGAGGCCAAGGGCATGGTCGAGTCCGCGCCGGTCACGATCAAGGAGGGCGCGCCCAAGGACGAGGCCGCGGACATCCAGAAGCAGATCGAGGAGGGCGGCGCCAAGGTCGAGCTCAAGTAGGGCGCTGCGCTTTCTCCCGGTTAACATATGTCCCCTTAGCAGTGTCCGCGCGACGTCGCGTCGATGGCGTCGACCACTGGCAGCGCACTTGGCAGCGCTCCGAGTCGGCGCTCGGCTGATTTCAAGTTTCCGAGTCTATCGAACTTGAATTCATGCCGTGACTAGTACATCACATTACACGGTCTCCTGGGCCGCGCGGAGGGCCTCGAGGGGGACGCCGACGCGCTTGCAGAATTCTTCGTCGGTGTACGCGGCGCTATTGAGGACAATCGCAGGATCAGCCCCGGCAGCGCGGCATACTTCGAGACGTGGCCGGTACCGTTTTTTTAGGCTTTGCCCCAAACGAGATGGGGCGGATATTATCTTCGCGCGCACGTCCGAAACGGACAAACCAAGGTCTCGCTCAAAGAAGTCCAACTTTGGCTCCACGTTGTCTTCGACGCTGTAGCCAAATAATGATGGGAAAGTTACTATCATTTTCTTCAGCTCCATTCTATTCAGGTTGAGGCGCGATTGCAACCAGTCGAGCGTTGGCGCCAAGTTGTCCTCGATGTTGTAGCTCAGCACTGCTGGTAGCCGTAGTACCATCATCCTCAGCCCCGCGTCGTCCAGATCGAGGCGCATCTGTAGCCAGTCGAGCGTCGGCGCCAGGTTGTCCTCGACGCTGTAGGTCAGCAGTGCAGGTTTCAGCAGAAAAACCTTCTTTAGTTGCGCATCATCAAGGTCGAGGCGCCTTTGCAGCCACTCGAGCCTTAACACCATGGCATCGATGCTGTAGCCCAGCACTGACGGGCGACCCATGACCAACTTCTTCAGCTGCTTCGCGTCCAGGTCGAGCCGTCGCTGCATCCAGTCACAGTTCGACTCCATGCTCTCGACGCTCCGCGCCATCTGTCTTGAGTGCCGCACAACCATCGTCTTTAGCTGCGTCGCGTCCAAGCCAAGACGATCCTGTAGCCAGTCGAACGTCGACGCCATCGCTTCGACGCTGTAGCCCAGCAGTGTTGGATTTACTGTCACCACCTTCTTCAGCTCCGCGTCGCTCAGGTCGAGCGAGGACTGTAGCCAACCGCACAAGCAATCAATTTGCGTCCGTGTCAGGCTTTCTGCGATACTCGGTAACAACCTTCGTTCGGCCTTGCAAGCTTCCTCCGCCGTGCAGCCCAAGCACTGGATGTAGTAATCATATGCTGCCCCTGGACATACAACATGTCTGGACAGCCTGGCAACCGGCGGAACCAATGCGACCGTCAATGAAAGATGCAACACGCATGCCCTTGCCATTTTCACCCCATCGCGACGTCCGGGCAGCCCTTAATTGCCAAGCCACAATCTGGGAGAGCAAAAGTGCTCGCACGTATATACGCTCCACCAGGGGGCCTGGACTTCTCCTCTCGTCGACAATACTCTTTAGAATCTTTTCTATAGTTGTCTGACATCTCTTCTCAACTTTGAGAAGCAAATACTTCATCTCTGATGTAGAACTACACCGCCGCGCCACGATTTCGACGTTGATCCCTCGGATCCTGGATGAAACTGGAGGCGTCGGCGGATTCTGAAGGGACTTCTTTTTTTCCTTTTCTTGCCGAGCTGACTAGGGAGCTGACTGCACGTAACGCGGAGCTGAAGATGGAGCAGAACGGGTCTCGGGGCTATGCTGGCGGACGCGGTGAGCTCTCGAGGTCTGAAGCAGGTACGCGAGAGCGAAGTTCCTTTTTTTGCGGCTTTGGCGAACACCCGCGATTAGGCCGCGGACTCGGCAGACCGGCGTGCCACGAGGGTGACCAAGCGAACCAAGCGACACCGAGCGACTCGCCGCGCGCCGTCGGGCACGAGCTAGGCAAACAACGAAGGCACGAGCGCGGCACACGAAGAACACTACTTATCCGCTAAACACGCGCGCCCCGCCCCGCCGCCCGGGCCCCACAGAGCGCCGCACCCCCCGCGCGCCGCCGGGCCGGTTGTTGAACGCGAAGCGCGAGAAGCCGTCGGGCGGCTCCCGCACCACGTTATCGGTAGTCGCCTCCGCGAGGTGCCGTTCTATCTGAGCGGCACCTTTCTGCAGCAGGCCGTGCAGCAAGTTCGCATGACTTCGATCCACTTGGTAGCGCTGGCCGTGCTTGCCCGTGTGGTGGATCACCTCCACCGAATCGCCGCGCAGCGTCCGCCGCGGCCCATACACTCTACTAATCCAGTCGTCCATCCACCAGTCCGAGAGCTGCGGCGGGTAGTACTGCCCGCCAAAAATCTCCATATGGGTTCGGTGCGTGAAATCGTGCGTTAAAATACGTCGATTCCCCTGCTGGCACGCCGGGCCGACGGCCCCGACATTGTTCATTGAACTAAGAGCTTCCACAAAATGTTTGGCCCACCTCGTCGCGAGTTCCGTATCATCATTAACTCGATAGATGTAGTCGGCCTTGGCTTCGTAGAAAGCCTCGCGCGTTATTCCCGTGAACACCGGGCCCGGCTTTTTGACTTTGTTGTCGACGACGGCGTATCTTAGTTCAACCTGCACGTTCTTGGCGGCGAGCTGGCTCTTGATATTTTCCTGGAACCACCGTCGCCCTTGCTCGGCGCCGCCGCCGAGATCCCACCATCGATCACCAATATCGTAGCCCAAAACGACCACATATCTAAAGCCGCACTCGACCGTCCGGTGGAAGGACGGGAGGAGGTGGTGGAAC
Source organism: Pelagomonas calceolata (assembly GCA_918797485.1). Classification (NCBI taxonomy): domain Eukaryota; class Pelagophyceae; order Pelagomonadales; family Pelagomonadaceae; genus Pelagomonas; species Pelagomonas calceolata. Next base: position 147,973 of record CAKKNE010000004.1, read on the forward strand.
ACGGCCAGGTCGTCCAATCTTTGGGGAGTGATCCAGCCTTGTTTACCTCGGGTGGTCGTCCCGCAGCAGAGCGCGATCAGAGGCTGATTTTGCGTCGAGGGAGGACAGGTCTCGAGCTCGGGGACGTTTATGTGTCGCGGCGGCGGCGCGCGTACCCTTGAACCTCCAACGAGGCCGTCGCAGCGCAGCTTCGTCCAGCGCCGCTGGCCGTTCGGCCCGAGGCTGCCCCAGTTCGCGCCCGGAATTACGGAATGCTTCTGCATCATGAAGGCGCACTCGTCGCGCGGCGTGCTGCCCCTTCCGGGTCGCTGCAGCGGCTTTTGTTGTATTGGTGGTGGTGCTTCGGGGGTATTCCACCGCTGTTGATCGGCCTCGCGCTCCCGTAAGCTCCGCGCCTCGGCTTCCGACCGCATGAACTGATCAAAAAAGTTCACGTGCTCGCTCGCGTCGTGGCGCTTGTATGAATGCGTGCGCGGCACGTCGCCGTTCATGAAGCCGTCGCGGCGCTGCGCCGTCTCGTTCTGGACGTAGAGCGCGCGGCCCATGAGCAGCACGAGGAGGCCTAGGACCGCGGCGGTGGTCCAGCCGCCGCGTCTCGGCTGCGCCATTGCTTCGGCTAGCTGTGTGTCGGCCCCCTGCTGGGAGTTTAGTTGTGGCCGCGTGGAAGCGTCTGGTGAGCGAAGGTTGCTGTTAACCGCTTTCAATGGAGGCTGCAACAAGTACCCACTGATTAGATGGCGACGCCCTTGCGCCGCTGCGGCCTCGCGGCGCCGCGGTGGATTAGCTAGCGATCTGTAACACACTAGTATTCTCAATACATATTCACTTAGCCCCGTCGTCCTCAGCGACGACCGCGTCCCGGACAGCACAAGCAATAGCTACGTCCTGCGTCGCGATGCCCGTCAGGTCGCAGACGATCACGGTCTCGGGCGTCGCCCGCGGCGGCGCGCCCGCCCACTTGTGCTCGCCGAGTTCTTCGGTAGGGAGGCCCTCCGGTCTATAAAATGCCTCGCCGAAGGCCTCGCACTGCTTGCGACTGTCGACGAGAAGCTTCACGTCTCCCCTAAGAACGGCGGGGCCCAGCTCGCGCTTGCCCGGGCCGTCCGCACCCAAGGCGACCACCAACGCCCCGGATTTTACGGAAGGCACGAGCGGCTCCGTCGACGGCGTGCAGCACACAATCACGTCGGCGCGCGCCGTCGCCGCGGCGTACGACTCGATCGACACCTTGGCCCAGCCCTTTGATTTAGCGAAGGCCGCGAACTTTTCAGCACTCTCTGACGTGCGCGACGAGACAATAATACCTCCAAAACCCAGGTCGACGGCGTACTCCGCCACGAGCTTGGCAACAACACCAGTCCCGAGGATGGATAGCGACGCCGCTTTTGCCGGCGCGAACTTCGAGATGCATAAACACGCCGCGGCTGCCGTCCGCACGTCGGTCAAATGACCATTATCCAAGAGGATGGTCTCTAACTCTCCAGTCGTCTGGCTGAAGAGGAGCATGCATCCTTGAGAGTTGGAAAGCCCCAGAGCCGCGTTGCCGGGGAAGCCGCCCGCGACCTTGACGACCCAGGACGCCTTGCCCTTGATGTAGCCGGACTTGACGCACGCGTGGCCTCCTCCTTCGTCGTCCTCGTCGTGCGGCTCGACGTGGACGTGCTGCACGTCGGCGACGTAGGCGTGGCCCGCCGAGAACTCCTCGTAGGCGTCGCGCATGGCGTCCATGAGTTTTGCTAAGGGCGGGATCTTGGAGAGCATCTCGCTCTGCTGGACGACTCGCACCATTGTGAGCAGTGTGGTCTGTGTCGGTCTTTTGGCTGTCGCGGGACGCAATGTGATCCTAGGCTGTGAGAGCTGTGAGAGCTGTCGGGCTGTCGGGGCTCAGAGTTTTGTGGCTGTCGCGTGAGGTAATGAATGTGATCCTAGGCTGCGTTTGCCGATCAATTGGTCAGCAGTACTCCTACTGGCGCTGTTTTTTGCAAGGCTGCCCATCTTGCTAGTGTGTTACAGGTTCGCTAGCTAATCGCAGCGCGCGTGCTGCCTTGCACTCGCCGCAGTGTTGCTCTACGCGCCATAAGGCATCACTGGGTACCGCGCACGAGACGTCCACAGCAACTCAGCCGAGCCTTACGCCTTCGACGCGACTCCAAGCCTCGATAGCGAGCATACTGCAATCAAGTGCAGTGAGAGCCTCTCCGCGTCGTGCGCGTACGAGCCGAGCAAAGCCGCGCAAAAGAATCACAAAGCATCATGGTCGTCTCCTCGGCCTACCAGGCGGCAGCGCTGATGTCCGTCATCTCCTTCGCGGGCGCGCTCGTCTTCGTCGGCTGCGGACGATTGGCAAGCAAGTTTGGCATTGACGACGCCAAGGCCGTGAGTTTCTTCGACGCGACGTGCTTGACGCTCGCGGCGACGGCCATGATCGGCGACGCGTGTTTGCACCTCATACCCGAGACGTTCGAGGGCACGGACGAGGAGACGGCCGATAGATATGGTGTACTATTAGTTACGGGCGTCGTAGCCGTGTTAGCCTTCGAGAAGATTTGTGATGCATGTAACACTGGTACGATCGAGCCGTTCGGGGTGGCCAACCTATTAGTAGAAGGTTTACATAACTTCGCGGACGGCATGGCGTTACAAGTGGCCTGGAACCTGAATAGAGAGGCCGGCGTCGCGACGACGATCGCCGTGGCGGTCCACGAACTCCCGCAAGAGTTGGGCGACTTCGCCGTGCTGAGAAGAGCGGGCTTCGCGACCGGGCCTTTGTTAGCAGCCAACTTTGTGGCATCGTTAACGTGCTTCGGCGGCGTGGCGCTGGCGGCGTCGCCGTGGGTCGCCTCCCGTGAAGCCGAGATGGTTGCGTTCACGGCCGGTTCATTTCTCGCGCTCGCGCTGCACTCGCTCGCGCCGCGGGCTTTGGCGACGCTGGACGAGGCGGCGACGTCTCAAGGGCGTGCTGTCAGGGCGGCTTGGTTATTGGCGCTCGTGCTCGGCGTCGTGCGCTTCCTGCAGTTCGTCGGCGAGCTCGAGCACGCCGTACCGGCGGCCGAGGAGTCTTCTTCGGGCTTCGGGTCGTTCTTTTCGCGGGGGAAGGAGCTCTAGTGGGAAGGTGGGGTAAAGTTATTTAAGGTAAATCACTAGAAGTACATAGAATCATTCTTAGCGTGATCGTATCGCCTCGTCCGGCAACCCCAGCGGCGGCGGCACCCTCCGTTCCCGCTCGAAGACCTGGACGATCCACTTTTCGTCGACGGCCGCGTCCGAGTAGTGCGTCGTGAGCGGGTCCGGTTCTTTGGACGCGTGGTGCGACGGGAAGAAGACGCACGCGTCGCCCTGCCGCGGCGCCACGGAAATGCCGGCCTGATCAAATACCGTGCGGCCGCCCTCGGGGACGTCGTTGAGGTAGAGGATACACGTCGCCACGCGCTGGCCACCCTCGTCGGCCCACTCCGCGCCCCGCGTCGCCGAAGCGTCGCCGTGCAAAGCGAATTTTTCACCTTCCTGGTAGCGCGTCAGGACCGGCGCCTCGAAGTGCGCGGGCGTCGTCTCCATGAGGTCTGCGATTGTTCGCGCCACCTCGCCGCCCAGCGTCGCATCGAGCTGCGCGGCCCCGCTCGTGCGCCTTCCGGAAGCCGAGGCGTCGGCGAGTTTCAGGGCGAGGTACGCCAGCGCGGCGGCGACGGCCGTCGCGCCAATCAAGGGCGGCAGCGCCGCGGCCAGGAGATCATCACCATTCATGAGCGCGCCGACGACCCGTGGCAGCGGCGCCAGCAAAATGAGCGGCGCGAGCAGCGTCAATTTCTCCGGGTCCAATTGCGCGGCCGGCGCGTTCGACGTCGTCATTTGTGACGCAGCCTCGGACGCGATCAGCGCCTCGCAGGTGGCTCTATCTAATGCGTTCGCGACGCGGTAGATGCGCGGCGTCTCGGAGAGCGTCTCGAGGCGCGCGTCGGGGCCGGGCCGGAGGGCTCGCGGCGTCGGCGGCGGCGTGAGGGCTGATGCCAGTGCGACGAGGCATAGGTAGCGCATCGTAGAGGGCTTGCAGCGGCGGCGCTCCAGCTGGCAGCTGCAGTGTGTGAGCTTTGTCTAACAGTCTTGCGCTACGTCGATGGGGATGGCACCAGCACTGTTTGCTGTTCTTGGCTGTTCTTGAAACGAATGCCAGGACACAGACAGCTGTTGCGATCCTGAGCAAATCTCACGCAAGTTGATAGCGTGTAACATACTAGTAAACGAGGCAGCAGAGCGCTATCTAAGGACATACTGGACCCCAGCGCTCGAGCTGGTGTCGCATTTCACTCATGCGGTGACATAAGAAACCAACTAAGTGGTGGAAGACCACCACCACCGCCACACCATGGCCTCCACCACCAGCACCCCCAACGCCGCCCCGACGATCATCCCACCATCGTTCCCGATCGAGCTGCCGAAGTCCGCCACGTCCGCCGTCGGCACGCGCACTCTGAAAATAGAGGGCTTCCCGGGCGGTTTTTTTCGGGACCGGCCGGCGTCCGTCAGGAGCTTCCTCGCCACAAACTTCGGAACCGTCATCGATATCGAGGTCCAGGAGGAAGCTTTCGAACAACTAGACGTGCAGCCGTCCGTCGACTCCTACCTCACGGTCGACTCGTCGCTACAAAAAAGGCCGCCGCCGTCGCCGGTCCGCTCGCCGCCTCGAGACGAGCGGTCCGTCGACTCGCGGGGGTCGGCCGACGCCTTAAGCCTGTTCGAGCATTCGACGTCGCGCGCGCCCTCGCGGGACGACGGCCTGCCCTCGAAATTCGACTCGCCGCCCCGTCAGGCGTCGCGGGGCTCGCGCGGCGGCTCGCGGCGGCGCCGCTTCCGGCCGCGCGCCGCGCGGCCCCTGGCGCGCCTCTACGTGCGCTTTGAGAAGCAACGGAGTTTTGAAAGAGCCTTCGAGGCGCTCGCGGGCGGCGCGATTCTCTTCCGCGACGTCATGGTAGATATAGAATGCGCCTACGACGCGTCGGGCTACTTCACGGAGCGCCGCATCATGGCGAGGCGCCTCGCGCACGAAAAGAGAGTGAGGCGGGCGACGCTCGACGCGCGGCGGGCCGCCGAGCGCCCCCGGACGCCGCCCAAGGCTGTATGTATGCAGCGTCATTTATTCACATAGAGAGGAAAGCGCGGTGACGACAATAAACGAGCGTATGGCCGACGCGGTCATGCGCGGAGGACGACCGAAAAAAGGCGAGTCGCGAGCGCTTCCCTCGGCTCTGACGATGAGAGATCAATGTTTACCCCGCTCATGTTCGATGGACGCAGGTCGCGAAGCGCCACGACATGGCGCTCTCGGCATTACGAAGGACCCTGGACGACACGCACGACCAGGCCCGCGGCGCGGCGTCCCTCGACGGCGTGGAGGCCGCACGCCGTCGACGCTATCGCTATCCACGCAGGACGGCGACGTGCCCTCGGAGAGAAGAGCAATACGCGCGCTCGAGGAGGCCGAGGCTTTATGTAGGCGCATGCGCCGCGCGAAGAGCGCCGACGACGGGGAGCGGGGCGCGTTGATGCGCGCGACGCGGGCCTGCGAGCGCCTCGTGGAGAAGGTTGAGGCCGCGAAGCTGAGAACCGTCCGACTTAAGGAAAGGAGGCGCCAGTTCTCGTTACTGTTAGATGTGCAATCACAACTCGACGCATTGGAAAACTGCGGCAAGTTCGCTCAGTTAGTACGAGAACAGGCACCGGATCTGCGAGGCTGTACCGTACTAGTACCGACGGACGACGCGTTTTTAGGAGATGACGATGCGTTCGAGGATGACTGCTGGGGCGTGCACGTCATCGATGGGCCCTGGAAGATGGGGGATATGGCCGTTGCCGGCCGTGTTTTAGGACGCCATGTGGATACGAGACATGGTATTAGGACGCGGGTCCAGCCGGACGGGCGCTACGCCGTGTGGTTGGATACGGATCCCAGTCCGCCTAGGCGAGCTTTGGTATTGGAGATGGACATTAGCTGTCAACATGGGACGGTGCTCCATGTAGTAGATGGGATATTGTATCCCGACTTTAAGAGGTAGTATTTTTACTAGATGAGGGGCATTTTTTGGACCGCCGGCGACGAGTAGGCCGAGCCGCCGCCCCCGAAGTCAAACACGGGCGAGAAGTCGACCTTGCCCCCCGCTCGGGAGGTTGGCGTCGCCAGACCCGCCGACGCGATGTCTCGTAACGGAGACGTCGCGAAGACCAGCGCGTCGAAGCCGCCCGGTGAAGAATGCGCCGTCGCCGCCACCGCCAACGACGAGAGGGGACTAGCGGGCACCTGGCGCTCCTTGGATCGTTTCTCCGCCGCGCGCCGCATCTCGGCCTTGGTCATGACGATGGGTCTCCTGGTCTCGCGCTTCCTTTTTCCTCGTTGTTTGGGCGGCGCCCGGGCGATGGGCTCCGCGTAGGCATTTGCTGCCGTCAACATGGCTAAAGGATCCGTCGGAGAAACTGAAACTTGCCTCGCCACCGGTTGCCGCTTCACGGGCTGGATGCCCGTGTAGTTCGCGCGACAAGCTTCCAAACATCCTTCGACGTCGTCGTGCAAATCGAACCGTTGATCGTCGCCCGGATGGCCCGAGTATCCGCGAGAAGACAAATACTTCTGGACCTTGCGCTTCATCGACGAGTTCCAGTGGTTCTTGATGGCATTATCTGTCCTTCCTGGGAGTTTCGACGCGATCTCGGCCCACTTGTTGCCCACGCGCGCGTGTTCCACGAGGATAGTGCGATCTTCATCCTCCGTCCAGGGCTCCTTCGAGATGGCCGGGTTGAGGTGGTTGTGCCACCGCTCCCGACACTGCTTGCCGATTCGACCCGGTAGATGCGCGGCGATGGTAGACCACTTCTTCGCTCCGAGTTTAGAAACTAATTCAATCACACGGGCATCCTCGTCGGGCTGCCAGGCGCCTTTCACGGGGTTCGGGTCCCTGCTATGCGAGTAGTGCGGGTGCGTGCCGGCGTTGCGGCGCGTGGACATCTTTGGTCGTAGTGCGCGGCGGCGGCTTGTCTTTGGTGTTGCGGGAGTTCAATGAGGCCCTCGGTGGCCCGTTTGAGGGCCCCGGCGCCTGTAATTGCCAATTAGCGGCGGCTGGCGCGAGAGGCCTTTTATTCAAGCGTGGGCTAGCGTGCGGAGGAGCGCAGCTCACAGTGGCTTGGCAACAGATAGGGCTGTCGACGAGGCGCTCAGCTCTCCTTGATAGTGTCTCGGTGTGGGCATACCCCGGCTAAACAACACCTCGTAAGTCAAATTTAAGCAGTTTTGTCCGCCGGAGACGATTTAGCCATTTTAGGCCTCCGCGCGGCAGGAGTCGCGGCATTGATGCTGGAGTCGACAGCCGCAAGCCTGCGCCGATTCGGGCCTGACAGAAAACCCGACAGTCCAGCTCCAAAAAGTGCCGCTGTGAGTTGCCGCAAACGCGCCGAGGCAGCGATTCCCACGGCCAGACGGTCGTAGACCTGCTCTCCAACGGAACGCCGAGACGCCATCGACGCGTGCGCGCGCCGGGGCAGCCCAACACCATGAGCGCCCACCAGCGCCAACCGAGGCACACGCCCCACGACGACGACGACGACGAGGAGCACACTTTGCTCCCCGCCCGCGATGGAGACACGGACGACGACATCGACGACCTGATGAAGCAGCTGCCCGACGATACGATACGGGGCGCGCTCGTCGACGCCGGCGCCACCAAGCTCTTGGTACCAATGTTAATAGCGGCCTACGCGGTCTGGTACGCGGGCGTGCGCCACCCGAAGTACCACAAACCTCGAACACCCTTGCACCACTTCCCTCCCCAGAGAATAGTTCATCATGCGGACCACCAGCACGAGTTGCGAAGGAGGTGGCTCAAGGCGACGCACGCCATCGACCTTACTGGAGAGGGTTTCGGGTACACCGACGCCGCGTCCATCACGAACGCCATTCTCGAGCACCGTCGAAGTCTGTCGCCGGCGGACGTAGAGGTTTTTTATAATGAAGGGCGATCAGGGAGAAGGCTGAGCGAGGAGAATATTACGTGCGTCTTCGGCCATGGCCATCGAGCGCCGCCCGACGGCCACCTGCGCCTCCCTCGAAGCTTCTACGAAAGTGCCAGCTTTGGCATCGCGATGCACCATGATTTGGACAACACCCACGACATCTTGAGCGAGCGCGGCGATCTAAGTGAGCTGGAGGCGGCCCTCAAGAACGCGTCGATGTCCCCACAACCCAGTCGTGTGTTACCCTGGCGCGCTTTACTGGCTGACTCTGATGACGACGTCGCGGAAGGCTGGGTCGCCCAATACGATTTGAGGGATTTAGAAACGTGGCGCGCGGAGCGGAGAGGTAGAATGGCGTCCCTTGAAGCCCCATTGCGCGCGGAGAACGCCGGTGCGGTAGATGAATTGTGGATGGAGGCCGAGCGCCAAATAGAAAAAATAGTGAGGCGCTTCGGGCTGCTCATGTACGTGTCCTGGACGCCCCACGTCTGGGGCCGGGCCCGGCCCGGCGACGTCGTCATGGATGATCTTACGCACGTCCACGTTTTACAAAAGACCGTGCCGGCGCGGTCGGGCTACCAGCACCTGCGGGACCATGCCGTCGTCTGGGCCATGTAAGGAGGGGTCTTGTTTATTTTTTTTCGGGCTGAGTGGCGGCGCGGTGCTCGCGACATGGCCCGACCCCCATAATTTGGTCTCGAGCGTCGTGTGACCACTACGAAGAGGTCTCCATGCGTGCATCCACCGGTTCACACGTCGAGCGCCCAAAACCCGAGCAAGGCTCTCCTGATGGCTGCTCCGCCTTCGCGCTCCGCAAGACGGATAAAAACGACACCGAGATTGGCAGCCGTGCCAGCGGCGGCACCGATAGCAGTCGTCAAGAGCGCGGCCCAAGTAGTTGTGAGGCTGCCCGCGCAAGACACGCATCACAATACGCGTTGCCAGCATGGCGGCGGCGGCCTCTGATGACGTCGCACTCGCCGTAGACGCGCCGCGGCAGTGCGTGACGCCGGCGGCGGCCGCACCACAACCAGAGGCTGCTTTTGACAACAGCTTCTTCACGGCCGGCTGCGAGAAGGTGAGGGAGCGAAACGCGCACAAGTCGACCTTCGGGCTGCGCCAGTTGATGTACGCGCCCGACGACCGCCACGACGTCGCTGTATTAAATATTGCGGACCTCGAGCGCCTCGACGAGCGGCGGGATAGAATAAGACACCGCGGCATCGAGCGGCGCTGCACCTGGTGGTGCACGCTGCAGGGCACGGTCGTGACGGACGTGCTGCGGTCGCCCTTCTTCTTCGCGTCCTTCGGCGTCTACGCCGCGACGCTGTGGGTCTTCGACAAGCCGGAGAAGGAGCACAACGGTTTATATGCCACGGTGCTGACGGTGCTCGGCGCGTTCCTCTCGTTCGCGTCGATCTTCCTCAACAGCGAAACATATCAAAGATTTCGAGCATCTTATCTCGCGTCGGTGAAATGCCAGGGGTGCATATTCAACGCGACGACCTGCGCCCGGGCGTCGATGCGAGACGTCGCCGCGCGGACCGTGTCGCGGTTTATATGCGGCGCGTACATTATGGCGTTCGCCGGGTTGAGGGACTCGCACTACGACGCCGACGAGGTGCTCCACCCCTTCCTGCAGAAGTACGGCTTGCTCACGGAGGAGGAGTGGGAGGCGCTGCGGAAGCGGGGAGGCTTCGCGGGCACGGGCGATAGGTACCGGGAGCTCATCTCCTGGACTTTGAAAGTAGTAAACGAGGAGCGCGACGCGGGCCGGTGCCACGGGAACGACGCGTGGCGGTTGTGTTCTGATATATTGATGCTGCGGGGCAAGCTGGCCGTCGGTTATGATTTGTTGGGGCAGCCTGTGCCGTTCGTGTACGTGCACCTCGTGCGTCTGCTTACGATCTGCTACCTACCCGTCTTCGCGTTCGTCCTGGCCCGCCTCGGCTCGCGCACGCCTGTGTGGAAATCAAAAACTTTACGGCGCGTTCGTCCTGAATCGCCGCGTCGACCTCCACGCCAACGATGCATGCACCCGTCGCACTGGTTGATTTCCACACAGGCGCACGCCCGAGGCGATCGGCCTGGCCTGCGTCGCCATCGTCATCGCATGCCTGTTCTTCTTGGGCATCAACACGGTCTCCACCAAACTGGCGGACCCGTACGGGCACGACCTGGACGATTTGCGCATCCTGTCGCATTGCAAGCTGATGCCCGGTCCTTCCACGGCGTCCATGACAGATTCCATGACGTCGCCGCCGCGAGTACTCTGCACCACGCGCACGCCATCGACGCGCGACTCCCGCGCAGGCGCGTGCAAGTCGATCCTCACGGCCGAGCTCCCCGCCGGCACGCGCGCGAGCCTCCGGGTCGACCGCCGTGACACCTAACTTTCTCCTAATCTTACCCCCTAGAGCAGCGACATGGAAGTCATGCTCATCGACTGGACCTCGTCCGCAAAGAGGTCCTCCGTGATTTCTTCAATGATCGCGTCCATGGACAGCGTCTGGTTGACGACGGCCGTGCAGATGATCTGTGTGGAACGGACGCCGTCGCGAGGCGAGTAGACTCTCACGCGGCAGGGCGTCGAGGCGGCGCGGCATCGCGACGACGCCGTCGACGCAACTCAAAGTTCGGAAACAGACGCTGAGTCAGCACCTTCTGCACGCCGAAGGCGACGTCGACGAGTTTGAGGCCCTCGGACCATTTCAAGCCGTCCTTGACGACGGTCTTCTTGATTTTGGCATAGAGAGCTTTTAAGTCTTGATCAGCCTCCCACGGCTTAATTTCCAAATTGCAGAGCGACCGCTGGTTCGCCTCCTTCTTCGCGAGTTTCGCCATGGCCTTGGCTTTGGCCTCCTCGAGCTCCTTCGCTGCGGCGGCCTTCTCTTCCTCGGTTTGTTCTTCATCCTCACCCCAGAAGTCGTCGTCCTCCTCCTCCTCGGCGGCCGGCGCGGGCGCGGGCTTCGCCGGCGCGGCCTTCTTCGGCGCGGCGGCGGGCGCCGCGGCCTTTTTTTCGGCCTTGGCTTTCGCCTTGGCCTCCTTCTTGGCGGCCTTCTTGCTCTGGCCGGGTGCCGGCTGCACGGCCGGCGTTGACTTCGCCGCGCCGTTGGGCGCGGACGGCGCACCACCGCCCAGCATGATGGCATAGCTGAGCGCCACGCCTAGCTCGTCTTTCTCGATGCCGCCCGGTAATTCCATTGCTGCAGTTGTTGCGACGATGAATTCGAACGTAGACTGCAAGTCGTGCAGTAATGAGCGAGTTTAGGTGGATATTATCACACGCAGCCCCGGGGCCTCGCCAGCCTCGATCGACAGTTTGGCGTGCATTCGACACCACTCGTCGCAGGCGTGATCAGAGGGGGTAGTCGGCACGAAAACGCGTGCGTTCGGTACGCGTCCAAAAAACCCGGGCTCTTTGAGAGCAAAAACTTAAACTTGCTTTGGAACGGCGCTCAAACGCGTCACCTACGACCTCACGTCACACACCCGCGTCCGCCGCAGCACCTTCACAACACGCGCTGCGCCCTGCGCGAAGAGCGCGCCAGCTGAGAGCCTGTGTGGACCGCTGCAGTTCAAAAACCGCGGGCACCCCAGAAACTGTGAGCGACGCGCCCGCCCACGCGCCGCGGCCAACACACGCGCTCACGCAAAACCGCAGCGCGCGCAGGCACACAAACGAAACCATGGACGGCGGCCTCGCAGAAACGTTGGTCGGCGCGATGTTGGGAGGAGGCGGCGACGGTATCAGAGATATGATGAACGCGGCGACGGGCGTCTGCAAGTGCGTGCGCATGAACCCTGATGGTTCTACCGAGGAGATCGACTTGGACATGACGCCCAGTCAAAGGAAGGTGCACGAGGCACTCGGAGGCGGCGAAGTCACTTTTTTAGGCCAGTGGGAGCCGCTGGGCGTGTTCCTCGTCGCGCGGCGCGACGCCGACGAAGAGACGGAGACCTTCCAGGGCACGTTACCGAAGCCCTTCGATGCCTGCAAGGGCGAGTTCCAAGGTGCCGTGGTCATGACGCGGACCTTAGAATGTGGCAAGCCGGCGGATTTTACCCTTGCCGAATTTCAGGAGTTCGCCGCGAAGAAGCCCGAGCCCTGGCAGGAGATGCCCATCGAGGAGGAGGAGGAAGAACCCCTAGAGACCATCGAGGAAGGTGATGAAGACTCCGACTCTTCCAGTGATGGCGGCGAGTTCGAGGCTGAAAGTTCGTCAGATGATGATGGTGCCGACGACGAGTTCGAGGAGATGATGATGGAGAAGCTCGTGGCGGATTTCACGCGGGAGAATGGGAGGGCGCCGACGATGGAGGAGTCCGTCGGGCTGCGTTCAGCTTTACAGGAGAAGCTCGGTTCCAAAGAATCGTCTGATGATGATGAGGACGAGGAGGAGGAAGAAGAGAACAACGGCGAGGTCCGCGCGGCGTTCCTCCAGTCGTGCCTGACCAAGTTCGCGAAAGAGCACGGGCGGGACCCGTCGGACGAAGAACGGGCGGGTATTGAAAAGACGGTCGATGCCAAACTAGAAGCGTCGGACGGCGAGGCTTTGGTCGTGGAGAAGGTGGTGGCCCACTTCACGGCCCATCATGGGAGGGCGCCGTCGGCGGCCGAGGTCGAGGAGGTGCTCGAGAAGCTCGCGGCGGCTGAAGAGGCGGCGCCCGAGGAGGCGGCCGAGGAGGCCGCTGCGACGCCGGAGGAGGCCGCCGCGGACTCGAAGAAGCGCCCGCGCGAGGAGGAGGCCGCAGCCGAGGAGGACGGCGAGGAGCCGGGCATCCTCGAGCAGCTCATGGCGCTCTTCAAGGAGAACCACGGCCGCGACCCGACCGAGGCCGAGGTGCAGCAGTGGCGCGACACGCTCCGCGAGGCGGCCGAGGAGGCCGACGCGGGCGTCGTCGCGGCGGCGCCCAAGGAGGACAACACGCCGCGCGGCAAGGCGCCGGAGCCGGTGGCGCAGGTGTCGGTCGAGCCGGCGGCGAAGAAGCAGCGCGTCGCCGAGGCCTGAGCTCGCTTTGGCCGCGAAGGGCCGCCGTCCTATCTCTCTAACTACTATGTGGTACTCAGAAGCCTGTACAGGGGGGACCGTCGGTGGCGCATCGGGACCGCCGTGGGGAGTGTATATATTTAATTTATTTTATATAGTTATTTATATCAGCCTCGGGTTGCGTTTGTTCCCCTTGCTCCACGATATATGAATAGAAAGCACATAGAATCACATAGAGTATACATATGTACCTGCTTCCTAGTGTCTTACAGGCCGCTAGCTCATTTACGCGAGGAAACGAAGCGGCCACGTGCTCCGACAAGCTATTTCGCGAGAAGCACTCGCGCGCTTGCCAAGGGCCAAACGCCGCGTCCTGTCGTTAGCAAGACCGTTACAAACAGTTAGCACAAGACTACCGGCTCTATTGCCGGGAGAGTTGCGGGAGGCGGCCGTTAACCATACTCTGGAGACGATGATGTTACTGGCCCTCCTCGCGGCCGCGGCTTTGACCGCCGACGCCGTCGTCGTCGAAACTACGGCAGCACTCCGCGCCGCGGTAGACAGACAGGAAGCGACGATAATCCTCGGTGCCGATCTGTCCCTCGGCGGCGAGCCACTCATAATCACGGCAGATTGCGATGTACGCGGCCACGGGCACGCGCTCTTCCAGGGGCCCGGCGCCCGGCACATGCACGTCAACGGCACGGTCGCGCTACTCTCGCGGCGCGGGAGCTCCAAGCGGCGCCTCACGTCCGAGTCGCCCGCGACGATCAAGGCCCGCGCCTGCGACGAGCGCGGCCGCCTCACGTCTCACTCGACCTCTGGTACCAATAGCGGTACGGGCGACTCGCGCGTGAGCCGCAAGCTGGTCAACTTCCGGACGCTGACGTGGCAGTCGTCCCAGGGGGGAGAGTCGAAGGACGGCTCCGACAACCCGCCATCTTTCTAAGTAAGTTTGTATGACTCTCCCAAAACCTTTCGGAGGGGATACCGCCCGGTCCGGGCTCGCATAGCTAGCGGCTGTCAGACACTAGCAAAGCCACACTCACCAACCTTACCCGCGCGCGTCCCTGGCCGCACGGCTGCCTTAATTGTCAAGTTTCGACGCTTAGTTCTCACTCTGACCAGTGCCGCTGCACATCTGCTTGCGTACGCCAACCCAGTCGAGCTCTGTGTGCTGTCCAAGGAGGCTGCTCCCGGGAGTGCATCTCATGCAATCTGCGTGAAAGCGAACGCAGCGATGGCCACGAATGGCTTCTGGGCGCCGGACACGCCGCTCGAGCCGCTGACGGCCTGGGACGCCGACCGGCTGCGCTGGTGGCACGGCGAGCCCGAGTCCTACGCCGTCGACGGGGGCCGCCTCACCGTCGTCGCGCGGCCGGGCCGCGACTGGTGGCGCCGGACCTTCTACGACCCGGCCTTGGACAAGAAGGACGGCCCTGCGTACCTCTGCCGCGTGCCGTCCCGCCACGCCTACGCAATGACAGCGGCCTTCACGCTCGAGCCCCGCGCGGACGGCGACCAAAGCGGCTGCATGATTTGGTTGGATGAGGACGTCTGGCTCAAGGCCGGCCTCGAAATGGTCGATGGCGCGCCGCACCTGGCGGTCACCTCAACCACACGCTTCTCGGACCGGTCTTTAACGCCGTGGGCCGGGCTCTCGGCGCGCGTGCGCCTGCACAAGGTGAAAGCGCCTTCCGGTAATTGCGTCGTCGTCGAGGCCGCGCCCCACGCGCCGGGCGCGGCCCTGGACGCGGACGGCGATTGGAGGGTTGTTAGAATAGCGCCCCTCGCGCACGACCTCGACAGGTGGGAGCGGACGGCGCCGCACTGGCACTCGGGCGTCTTTTGCTTCGCGCCCGTTGGTGGGGAGGGGACCAGCACACCCACCGAGGACGACGAGGAGGAAACCAAGGAGCCGCCCCTGTGCCGCGCGGTGTTTGATGGTGTGGAGATCAGGGAAGGCGCGCCGCTACCTGTGTCGCAAGCAGCGGAAAATATACCGCGGGAGCCGCCGCCCGTCGACGACGATCCCGACGACCCCGACGACGTAAAAAAATGCGACCCCGACGACCCCGAGGGGAAGTATCCGTCCGACTGGCCCTACCACCAGGAAGAAGAGCACAGATTCCTCTGACGACGCAAATTCCAGAGAATCTAATAATCACAGTCATATTGCTTCCTACATGTCTAGGCCGCCGAGGCACAGGTACTTGTCCTCGAGGTACTCGTCGATGCCGTGGTTGCCGCCCTCGCGGCCGAGGCCCGACTCCTTCGTGCCGCCGAAGGGCATGGCCGCGTGGCTCACGGCCCCCTCGTTGACGCCGACCTGCGCGGACGTCGACCGGTCTGCGCCCGGTCGCGTCGATGGCAAACTAATTCATTCTGACGCTGCCGCCGATACGATGCCAAAGTCCAGGCGCTCGGCCACGGCCCAGGCGTGGCCCAGCTCGCCGCATACGTAGGCCGCGAGGCCTGCGGGCCCCTCGTTCGCGAGCCGGACCGCCTCGGCGTCGTCGGAGAAGGCAGCGACGCCGGCGACCGGCCCGAAGGTCTCGAGCTGCCAGAGCTCGCTGTCGATGGCGACGTCGCGGACGACCGTCGGCTCGAAGAACGAGCCCGGTCCGGGCGGTTTATTTCCGCCGCAGACCACCCGGCCGCCGGCGCGCACCGCACCCTTGACGCGCTCCTGACACTTGAACGTCGCCGCCTCGTCGATCAGGGGCCCGATTCCCGTCCCCGCGTCGAGGCCGTGGCCCAGCTTGAGCGCCGACGCCTCTGCTGCCAATCGCTCGACGAACGCGTCGACGACGGCTTCGTGCACCAAGAACCGGTCCGCACAGACGCAGGTCTGCCCACCATACCGATACTTCGACGCCATCGCGGCCCGGACCGCTGTATCAAGATCCGCACTCTTCAGCACGATCATCGGAGCGTTGCCGCCGAGCTCCAGCCCGAGCTTTTTTACCGTAGAAGCGCATCTTGAATATAACCACTTGCCCACGGCCGTCGAGCCCGTGAAGCTCAGGGCTCGCACAACGTCCGAGTCGCAGAGCACCTCGCCGACCGGTTGAGCATTTTGACGACTAGCGGGGATCACGTTGAGCACGCCGGGTGGTAGCAGACCGTCCGCCAGCCGCGCCAATGCGAGAGCCGTCAGCGGCGTGTATTCCGAGGGCTTGACGACGACAGGACAGCCCGCGGCAATAGCTGGGGCCACCTTGCGCGTGATCATCGCGAGCGGAAAGTTCCAGGGCGTGATCGCCGCCGCCACGCCGACGGGCTGCCGCACCGTCAGTAAGCGCCGGTCTTGCGCGACGTTCGATTTCACCTCGCCGGCGACGCGCGGAGCTTCTTCCGCGAACCACTCCACGAACGAAGCAGCATAAGCGACCTCGGCCCGCGCCTCGGCCAGCGGCTTGCCGCACTCGGCCGTCGCCACCGTCGCGAGCGGCTCGGCGTGGGCGAGGATCGCGTCGTGCCAAGCTCTAAGGGCGTCGGAGCGTGTGCGCGCGGGAGTCCTAGCCCAGCTTTCAAACGCGTTTTGCGCGTCCTGGATCGCGGCCTCCGCTTCTTGCGGGCCGCAGTCCGCCACTTGTGCTAATACATCGTCGGTGGCGGGGTCGGTGACGGCGAAGGTGTTCGGTGTCGAGCGCCAGCGGCCGCCGGCGACGTAGGGCGCGGCGCCGTTCATCGGCAAGACGCCGAGCACGGCTAGGCTCTCTGCCGTGGCTGCATCGGCGCAGAGTTGGCGGCCTGAACTGGCAGCTCTGAGGGTGTGCTTGGCCCTGGGCACCGCGCTCCTAGCTATGAGGAGTGCTTGGGCGAAGACGACCATGGTGCTGAGCGCTTGGCTGGACCAGCTGTGCTTCACAGCCCCAAAAGGTTAGTTTTGCGTGCAGCGCTGCTGGCGTTCGCAGCAGAGCGTTACTGTGCCTTGAAGTGGCAGTGCCTTGCGATGCTTTGCGAGCGGTCGAGCGCTGAGGCACGCGCTGGCATGCACACTGCTCCAAGCTTAAGCTAGCTTAAGCTGGACCCAGGACCCGGGTTTTGCGCAAACAAAACGGGGAGACTCTTGCCCCTAGGCTTCCGCGCGAACGTGCTGTGACGTATTCGATGGCAGAAAGGCATCCCACGTGAGCTAGCGTGCGTAAGACACTAGCAAGCCCACAAAGCAGTTGCGACTCTGTGTGGCCGCTACAGGCCCCAGGGCGGAGCAAGCGTTGGCTCACAGCAAGCCGTTGAGCCCCCGCGGTGCGCAGCTGCGAAGAAACGCGCCGCCAAGCGGTTGCGTAGAAGTTCACTGGCTTTTTGCGTCGGACGCCGTTCGCTGCGCGCCGAGCCAAATAACGCCGCCGCGCGTCAAGAATAGCCAACTAACGCCGCCGCGCGTCAAGAATGGCCACCCCGGGAGGAGGAGGCCAGTTCGTCGTGCGCCGCCACCGCGCGGCCCCACCGCCGAAGACGCCGTCGACGCCGAAGTTGGTACTAGCCGCGTTTCAAAGCCCGGCGACCATTGATTTTGGAGAGCAGCATCCCGATAAAGAGGCCGTCAAGACGTTAGTGTTGAGCTGCCCCGCCGACGCGAAGCGGAGCGCGACGGTAGAAGTCGTCCGGACGCCCACAAACATCACCGCGCGCTTCGAGGGCGGCGCCCAATCGATAACGATCGAGCGGGGCGACGTGGCGGCCTGCGCGCTGACGTGGCGGCCGGAGCGGCCCGGCGGCTTGAGAGGTGCTGTTGCGTTTAGATTAGATGGAAAAAGGCGCCTCAGCGCGACGGTGCTCGGTAGATGTGTCGAACCGCCGCCGCCGCCGCCGAAGAAGGCGACGCCCCGGCCGGCGGGCCAGGTACGACGGGGCGTCGAGCGGCGGTTGGATGATCGCGCGCGAGCTGTTCGCGGCCCGTGTGGAAATCAACCAGTGAGTTAGGTTATCATTGCGGGGACCTTGCGAACCTCCACGTCATCGAGCCGACGTGGTCACGGGGACGGGATCGCGTCGATGGCGTACGTGGGGCGCTGAAATTTGATTCCCACACAGGTGGCAGCAAGGCGCGCCTCGGACGCCGTGCGCGAGACGACGGTCCCCGACGACGCTTCTCTCAGAGCGTGGCTCGACGAGTTATTAGTTGGTGCTTCATCGAACAAATCAACAGCACCAAACGCGGAGTTCGCGACAGCGCAAAAGAGCGAGCGGCGCCGGCGCTGCGCGGCCGTCTGGCGGAGCGAGAGTTTAGTGGAGGCGCGCAAGAACGTGGTCGAGGAGGTCGCGGCGAACCGCTTGGTGTTGAGACCGGAGCTCGACGTTCGGTGCGACCAGGTCCTGCGGGCGCACGTGCTCGGGCTCTTCGCGTCGATCGAAGCACCGTGGCTGAAGGCGGCGCTGGACGCCGCTCTGCCATTACGGGGCGACGGGTCCCTCAAAGCCCAGCTCGCGGACCATTTGTTCGGCGACGCGGAGACGGCGTTTGCGAGAGACGAAGATAACCGCGGCAAAAACGGGAAAGACGGAGGCGTGTACGGAAAACAGCTCGGCGAGGAGCTACGCAAGAGGTGCGTGGCGCACGTCTTCGCGTTACTCCACTTCCTCGACGCGGCGCGCCTGTCCGACGCGCTCCCGCAGCACTCTCGATTATTCTCCGCGTCTCGTAAAGTGGTCATCGAGGCCGACCAAGGGCCTTCCCAAGTGACCTCCACCCAGCAACTGGCGAGAGCTTTTGGTAGGGACTGCCTCGCGGGCGAGGGCGACATCCTACCTCATCTAGAGAGACTGGGCATCGACCTGAAATTCATACAAACACCGCTGCACGACTACGACTGGCGCGTGCGGGATTTTGGAAGGGACTTGCGGGATGGGGTACGCTTAGCAAGGGCGGTGGACGTCGCCGCGCACAATGATAAACTGGAGAGCGACGTCTGTGCCAAGTTGAGAGTGCCGGCGGCTTCAAGATTACCGAAGCTCCACAACGTATCTGCTGTAATAGAGGCGCTGCAGGCGCTGGGCGCCATCCCGGACCAGTCGCGCGCGGCCTTGGGGGACTGGGCGCGCGCCGTCGTGGACGGACGGCCCTTGCTGCGGACGCGGGATTTGGTCGCGGCGCTGGCGGCGCGGTTCTCGGGCGCGGCGCGGACTGTGGACGCGGGACGACTACGGAGGGAGGTCGGCCGCCTCGGAGGTGCCCAAGCGTGGGCCGGCGACTCTACAAAAGCTTCGCGCGCCCAGGACGCGGCGGACGCGATTACTATAGATGAAACTGGGACCGACGAGAGCCGCGCGCGGACGTCCTTAACGCAGTGGGCCGCGGCCGTCGCCGCCGGCTGCCACTGTCAAGGTTTGGATGCGGATGGACGGTGCGCGCCGGGCTTCGTGCGGGCGGCCGTCCAGCTGTACCACCCTGCTTTATCGTGCGACACGGATGAAGCGGCCGTCTCAATGCTAGGTGGCGTCTCCCTGGACGTCTACGCGGCGTGCCTCGACCCCTCTTCTTCACCGCCGGAGCGCGTCGCCTGGGCCTTCGCCGCGCGGCTGGCTCACAGATTACTGGCGTCGCGCGACGCGCTGCAGGCCGCGACGAAGCTGGGGGCCTTCGCGCGGGCGACGTCGGCGCGCAAGAAGCGGCCCGCGCCGCCCCAAAAGCGCGCGGCGTCGCCGACCGTCTTAGTGTTCGCGAACACGCCGCCGGCGCCACGCCAGCGCAAAGTTTTAGCGCCGCGGAATGAAGTGGTGGCGCCGAAGGCCGCGGCACAAAAGCCGGCGGTCGCGTTCGACGTGACGCCCGGCGCTATTCCGCCCCCGAAGCCGCCAGCCACAGTACGCTTCGCCGCGGCGACGCCGGCGCCGCGGCGCTCCACATTTGCCGCGGTGCCGACGCCCGCGCCGGTGCGGCCGACGCCGGCGGCCTTCCTCACGCCGGCGCCGCGCTTCGCGGAGCGGGCGCAGTTGCCGCCGGCGACGGCCGCCGCACGCGAGAAGGGCCTGCGCCGCGCCGCGGCGGCGGCGACGTGCATGGCGGCGGCGTGGCGCCGCGCGGCCACACGATTAACGTTGTGGCGCCGCGCGGCGGCGGTCCACGTCCAGTGCTACTGGCGCCTGTCTAGATTGAGGCGGTCCTCGGCGCGGCGGCGCTCTTCTGGAGACGGGTCCGTCGCGCGACTCCTGGCGGCGAAGCTGCGCGCCACGAAGACGACGTCCGTCTTACTACGGTCGCTCGGGACGCTCTTCCTCCAGCGGTGCGGCTCCGGCGCGGGCCGGCTCGGCCGGGAGCGGCGCGCGGCGCGCACGGTCCAGGCGCTGGGCCGCGGCGGGTTGGGACGCGCGGCGGCGCGCGAGCGGCGCGGGGCCGCGCTGGCGCTGCAGTGCCTCGTGCGGCGGGCCTTCGCGTTCAAGGTCGCGCGGTCGCCGCGGCGGGACCGGCGCGCACGCCTGACGTTCGCCCGCGGGGCCGTGGCCGTGCTGGCCCACGAGAAGGCCGTGCGCGACGAGTGGCAGCGGCACACCGTCGCGCGCGTCGGAAGATTGCGGGCCTACGTCGGCGCGCGGACGATTCAAGGATTAGCCCGGCGCGTTGCAGCGAAATCAGAGGTCGCGCGGCGGCGGGTCCAGGCGTGGAATGACTTGGTCCAGGCCGAGGACGACGAGCGGCGCGAGGCGATCGCGGCGGCGGAGGCTCGGCGAGAAGCCGCAGAGAGCGCGGCGGCGCTCGCCGAGGCGCGCGCCGCCGAGGTCCGCGCCGAGGCCGAGGCGCAGGCGCTCGCCGCCGAGGAGAAGGCGCGGGCCCGCGCGGCTGAGATCGAGGAGAAGTGCCGAGCCGCTGCTGAAGAGAAGCGGAAGGAACGGGAGGCGCGCATCGAGGCCGCGGCGCTTGCCGCGACGGAGCGGCTCGCGGCCCTCAGAGTGGAGGAGGAGAACGCCAGAGAAGCCGCCGAGGCCGAGTTCGAGGCGCGCCGCGCGGCCGAAGAACAGGCGGCGGAGCAGGCCGCGGCGCAGAGGCTCCAGGACCTGAAGGACGCGGAGGAGGCGGCGGCTCAGCGCGTTGCCGAGGCTGAAGAGGAGGCTAGAGAACGCGTCGCGGCCGAAGCTGAAAAGGTACGCCTCGAAGACGAGCGCCGGCGCGCGGAGGCTGCCGCGGAGTTACGGGCGACCGAAGCCGCCGCGACCGCGCGCATCGAAGAATTGCGCGCTGCCGAGCAAGCAGCCCGTGATAGGGACACCGAACTAGCGTCGGCGCGAGCCGCCCAGGAGCAGCGGGCGCGCGAGGAGGCCACTGAGAAGCTGCGGCGCGCCGAGGCCGCCGCGGCCGCCCGGCTCGAGGAGCTCAGAGAAGCAGAAGCGGCGGCGCAAGAGCGCGCGGCGTCGGCGGCGGCGCAACGGAAGTCCGAGGAGCAAGCCGAGTCTCAGCGGCGCGCTGCCGAGCTCCAAGCTGCCGAAGAAGCCGCCCAGAAACGTCTCGACGCGTTGGAGAAAGCTGAGGCCGAGGCGCGCCTACGTATCGAGCAGGAGGGTGCGAAACGAGCAGCAGAGGCCCTAGAAGCGCGCGATGAGGCTCGCGCCGAGCGCCTGCGCGCCGACGAGGCGGCGGCCGAGCGGCTCGCGGAACTCATCGCGGCCGAGGAGGGCGCGCGCGAGCGCATCGAAAAAGAAGCTGAACGGTGCCTGGGCGAGGAGGCAGCTGCGCGCGACGAGGCCGCCGCGGAGATCCGGGCCGCTTCCGAAGATGCCGCGGCGCGGCTCGAGAAGTTACGCAAGGCCGAGGCAGCTTCAGATGATGCGGCGACGGAGAAACTCAGGCAGGCCGAGGCCGCCGCGGCCGCACGGATCGAGGAGTTAAAAGAAGCTGAAGCTGCGGCGCGCGAGCGCGCCGCGGCTCACGCGGCGCAACGGGCGGCTGACGAGGAGGCCGAGTCTCAGCGCCGCGCGGCCGAGTTACGGGCCGCGGAAGAGGCATCCCAGAAGCGACTCGAGGCTTTGGAGAGAGCCGAGGAGGCGGCACGCTTGCGCATCGAGGAGGAAGGTGCAAATCGCGCTGCGGAGCTCGAGGCGCTGCGGGCGGAGGCCGCGCGCGAACAAGCGGCGGCCGCTGAGGCCCTGGCGACGCGCCAGCGCGAAGCCTTGCGAGAACAAGCGGCGGCCGCGGAAGCGCGCGAACGACACGCCGCGGCGCGCGAGAAGGCCGCTTCTCAGGCGACGTGCCCCCAGGCGGAGGTCGTCGAGGTTGCCGTGTCGCGCGCGGCGGCGGCGCCGACGCAGCCGGCGCCCAAGAAGCGGGCCGATGTCGAGGCCCGCGCCAAGGCAACGGCCGAGGCCGTCGCCAGAGCGCAGCGCGCGGCGGCCGAGGCGACGGCGGCGCGCGAGCGCGTGGCCGCGGAGACTGCCGCGCGCGAGCAGGAGGCGGCGCGCGTCGCGGCCGAGCGGCGCCGCGCGGAGGAAGCTGCGCGCGTCGAGGCGCAAGCACGCGAAAGGCGCGCCCGCGTCGACGCGGCCAAGGAGGCGCGGCGCCGAGCCGACAGTGCTGCCCGCGCCGCGGCCGAGGCGCGAGCGCGCGCGGCGCGGTCGGCGGCCGAAGCGGAAACAAGGAGATTGCGGAGTGCCGAGCAGAAATTAGCTGAGAGTTCGCAAGCGTCGGAGGCGCGCCGCGCGGCCCGGCGTGAGGAAGCCAGGTTGACTGCGCGGCTCCAGACATCTCGTAGTGCGATCGTCGCCGAGGAGGCAATGGCGGCCGCCCGATTAGCCGCGCGGCGCGCGTCCGACGCCGCACAGCGCGGTGCCGATGCGATGCGCGAGACCCAAGCGCTGGAGTCTATTTCCTCGGCGCAAGCCGAAGCGAAGAGAATTGCGGACGCCGAGGAGGCGCGGTTGATGGAGGAGCTTGATAGAAAGAGATCTGAGGCCGAGGCCGAGGCGCAACGCATGAAGCTCGAAGTCGCTCGAAAGCGTGCTGAGGCCGAAGCGGAAGCACGACGCGTTCAGGCGGAGCTCGATGCGACAAAGCGAGCGGCCGATGAGGAAAAGGCGCAGCTAGAAGCCAAACTCGCGGAAGCGCGCCGAGCCGCTGACACCGAATCACAACGCTTGGTCGACTCGCGCCGCGAGAGCGCCCGGGCTAGGGCGGCGGAGGCGCGCGCCGCGGCTGACGCACTCGAGGCCGAGGGCCGAGCGAAGCGCCGCGCCGAGCAGGCCGCGGCGGCTGAGCGCGCGGCATCAGAGAAGCGCGCGCTCGCGGAACGCCGGGCGGAGGAGGAGCAGGCCGCCGCGGAACGACGCGCCGCCGACGCGCGCCGGCGGGCGGAGGCTCAAGCCGCCGCGGAGAAGCGAGCGCTCGAAGCCCGGAAAGCCCAGCGCCGCGCCGCCGAAGCCGAGGAGGAGCGCCGCGCCGCCGAGGAACGCGAGCGCCGGGCCGCCGAGGAACGCGCTGTCGAAGCACGATTAGCCGCCGAGCGCCGGGTCGCCGAGCGCAAGGCCCAAGAAGAATCCGACAGAAAGGCCGCCGCGGCAGCAGCGCAGAAGCTTGCGACGCGCCGCGCTCGCGAGGCCGCTCGCGGCGCCGAGGTCGTCGAGGTGGCCGTGGCGCGCAAAGCTAGCGTGCCTACGCAACCGGCTCCCAAGAGGCGATCGCCTATGAAGAAGTCGCCGCCGAAACGCCGCCAGTCGCTGGGCCGCGACCGCGACCTGCCACCGCCGTCGCCGCCGCCCGCCACGCGGAAGAGTGCGAAGAAGTCGCCACCGAAGCGCCGCCAGTCGCTGGGCCGCGACCTCCCGCCGCCGCCGCCGCCGCCGCCGGCACGCTCGGACCGCTCGCCGCTGTCGCCCTCGAACCGGCGGCGCTCGAAGAAGACGCCTCAGAAGGTGACGACGGCGACCCAGATGACGCCGCAACCTCCTGTCGCGCAGCGCTCCATCTCCTTCGAAAGTCCGCTGCCGACGGCCGACGCGCCGAGCGTGCGCCCGACGCCGCGGGCCTACCCGCCGCCGACGCCCGACTCGCGCGTTCACAAGGAGGCCATGCGGCGCCGGAGATTATCGGCAGCGACGCCGCCGCAGCGGACACGCAAGGTCTTCGACGCCTTTGACTTGACCGAAGAATCAGCCGCTAGAATGATTCAGAGTAGATGGAGGTGTCATGATGCATGCTGGCAGTTCTTCCTCGGGTTGGGCGCCGCCGTCGAAATCCAGCGGAGATTTCGAGGAATATTGGCGCGGTCGCCGTCGCGGTCGCCGGTGCGGCGCGGCGCGTCGCTGTCGCCGCTCCGGATCGCGCGCACCGTGTCTGCACCAGCTGCTGTCCAACAAAGCACGGTCGTCGTCGCCGTCGTGTTCCCGAACGAGGGCGTCCTCATCACGTGCCAGGCGCTGGTGCGGGGCCGCCGCGTGCGCGCGGCGTCCTACCGCCGGTCGCCGCCGCTCTGGTCCGTGCGCAAGCGCGCCGACGCTGCTGCGAAGAAAGCGACTCCGTCTGCCACTCTGGGTGCGCGCTGCCGCAAGGCCTTGGCGCTCGTCGAATCCGGGGCACGACTGGAGGACGTGCGCGGCGCCTGCGCCGCGTTGGAATCTTCCACCCGGCTCTCGCCGTCGTGCTGTGAGGCGTTGGCGGCTTCTGATGGTGCCATAGCGGCCCTTCTTAAATTGGCACGCGCGTGCAACAGATCTCGACCGCACGTCGACCTCCTGACGCTTATGCTACGAACTTTAGCGAACGTTTCTGAAAGGTCGCCGACTTTGGCGTGCCGCGTCGCCGAGACGGAGCCCTGCGTCGACGTATTATTAGATCTGGTCCAAGTGTTCCGCGACCGGCCGGTGCCGTTTGGAATCGCCACCGGCCTGCTGACAACTTTGGCCGCGGCCGACATCGGAGCCAGGAACGCGTGTGCGTCTCCTGCGGCCACCAAGCGATTGGCGTCTGTGGCAGCTCTGCTCAAGCTCCGCGACCATCACGCTCAGGGCGCAGCGCTGGCGGCTTTCCGCCGGACGCTCGCGACCGCGTGAACCACACCTTACGATTAAGTTACCCTCTCCTTGATTAGATATGTACACTTAGTCAATACACGGCAGCTCGTCGAGGCCCGCGTGCACCGGCAAGGGGAAAAATATGCGTATTTTGGCGAGCCAACCGCTTGGTGGCGGTAGTAGGACCGGCTCGTCGTCCGCACAAGCCTTCCAGAAATACGCGCCCGCGGCGCGGATACGGCAGCTCCGTCCGCCACGCCCGTTCTCGGAGAGTCGCACCGTGGACTCCACAGCTTCTTGGCGCCAAGCTTCGTCGCCGACGGTCCCGGGCAGCTTGTCGTACTCAATAACGAACGGTTCTGACGATGCCGCACGCGCCTCTGCCAGAACGCGTCGTAACTCGAGCGCGGGGACTGTGTATGGGCTGAACGGATGCGGCAGGGACTCTCTGAACCTTTGGCCGAGCACTATCATAACCGTAGGCATGAATTGAATCGCGGCGTGTCCCGCCCCCTCCAGGAGCTCGACGGCGCGTGGCGGCAGTAGTTCCGAGGTTTCACCCGGATACAAGTTGTTGATGTAAGAACTGGTGCTTCGTGTCACGCGGACGATGTTCGGCGTGGCCATTGGCATGAACAGATGGTTGCTGCCGCCGTGAGCGCGAATCTGCGAGAACGGCGACGTTGCGCTGATGTCCATTAATCCTAGTGGCAACGCGGCGAAGACGTAGAAGAGAACCAGTGCGAGCAATGCGGCATTGCCGGTTTTCCGAAGGCGTCCCGTATTTTTGCGGAAAGGCTCTGCCCGCGCGAGGTCGAGCGTCACCGCACGGACGCCCAACAGACACAACGCCGTCACCGCGGGCAGGGCCCAGTCGACCACGCCGGGAGGTGTGTTGCCGTCGAATGTCGTCGATGCGGCCACGACCGCGATGGCAGCTAGCCGCGCAACGAACCCACCGAGCGTCAAGGGCATTGATAGCACCTCTTGAATCGCGGCGCTCCAGGCCTCGGGCAGCGCGAAGAACATGCGTACCATACAAAACGCGCCGAAGGCCGGAACTGCGTTCGGGGCCGGCGTGATGGCGATCGTGAAGTGCAGAATGGCCGCGAGGACGACGCCGACGCGCCGCGCCCGGTGCACCGGTATAAGGAGACACGTTCCGAGTAGGAGCTCGCCCCCGGCCGTGAGGCGCGGCGCGGATCGGATGGCCAATTGAACCAATCGCGTTGGCATGGAAGGCGCCATTCCGAATAGAGACGACATGTAAATACAAGCGCACGACACTTTCGGGCTGAGGAACGCCGTGTTCATCTTCCAGAAACCGGATCCAAAGTAAAAGAGACCTACAACAGTCCGGACCGGGCCCGCGCTCTGGCGGATCGCGTCGCGGTCGGGTGCCGTGATCGCGTTGATAACGAACGCCAGGTCTGCTAGCGTCGCCCAATAATTGCTCTCCCAGATGGCCGGCGCTTGCGCGAAGTACATGGCGCTTCTGGCGAGGAATGCGGCGGCGAACGTCCACGCGTTCGGCACGAGGAACGCGAGGGCGAAGGCCGCGAGTTGTGGGTACACAAACGTCGCAAAGCCGCCCTGTGGAATCAGAAATTGGTCGTGGAAGAGTAAGAGCACCTCCACGAGCACCCACAACCGCATGTACGTCTTCAGGTGCGCCGCGTCGTCCAGACACGTCGATTGCACGCGGTTTCGGAGCGACGGCGGGCACTTAATACCTAATTTTCTCGGCGTCACCGGCTTGAATAACTTGATGGCTGGCGAGCCTAGGCTGTCGTCGTCGCGGTTTACGGCCGACGTCGGCGTTTCCTTCATTCTATATGTGTCGCGTCGTAGCAATTGGACCGCTTAAGTACTCTCTCTTTGGGCTCGTTTGCGCGCGCCGGGCCTGCTCGTTTGCGGGCGGCCGCGCCTGGCTCCCTATCAATTGATCTAAGGAGAAAATATTTAGGAAATTTATTAAGCAGAGTTCTCCCGATCGGGCGTGGCTCCGCGCGGGACCAGTCGTGTTTTCAAGAAGCTAAGATGAGTAGCTCGCCGCAACCGGTCGCCTATCGTGGACCAAGTGACTCCCGGAAGAGCAAGCCAACCTAGCGTATTGTAAGACACTAGCGACCGAATCGACGAATCGAGACAGGCTGCACAAGGGGTAAAATTAGAAGCCCTTGGCTGCACAGCAGTCATCGAGCAAGTCCTAGCACCGTAACAGATAAGACACTGCAGTTCTACGCCCGACGCCGCCGCCGTGGAGCCCTAACCCTAACCCTAACCCTAACCCTAACCCTAACCCTAACCCTAACCCTAACCCTAACCCTAACCCTAACCCTAACCCTAACCCTAACCCTAACCCTAACCCTAACCCTAACCCTAACCCAACCCTAACCCGCTGAAGACTACCCACAACCTCACCGAACACCACCTACAACCTCCATCCTGACATTTAACACTAACATCCAGCCCCAGGGCCCTTCGGGCCCTGGGGCGCAGGGCCCTTCGGGCCCTGCCCGGGGAGCTAGTAACCCAACCCTAACCCACTAAAGACTACCCATAACCTTACGAAACACTAATCACAACCTCAATCCTGACACAAAACACTAACATCCAACCCAAGGGGCTGGAAGGGCCCTTCGGGCCCTTCGGGCCGAACCCTACCCCATGCCACCAGAGACTACCCATAACCTCACGAAACACTATTCACAACCTCAATCCTGACACAAAATACTAACATCCAGCCCAAGGGGCTGGAAGGGCCCTTCGGGCCCTTCGGGCCCGAACCCTAACCCTATGTCCAGCACCGGCCACCAAAGACTACCCATAACCTCACCAAACACTGTTCACAACCTTAATCCTGAGACTGAATACTAACATGCACGATGGATTGGGAGGCTCTGCCTGCCAGTGGCAGTGCCAGCCTCCTCGTGAGATTGGCCCAGGCCAGGGCCTGGGCCAGCCTCCTCTGGCTTGATCGTTGGATCAAAACCGAGACCCCTACTCTCTCGCCGCCGTTGGGTAGAAATCCACGTACCTAGATACTATTACTCGCTCGGCATCGGGTCCGGCTCCAGCGCCAACTCGGCGTCCGCGAGCGCCTCGCGGAACGCCTCGAACTCCGTCGAAGGGACGCGGTCAAACGGCAGCAGCGCGGCGCACATGGCCACGTACGAATCCAGCGTCTTGAGCGCCTTCTGCCGCGCGGGCCGCAGCAGCGCTCTTCGCGTCGACGCCTGCTCCAAAAAAGCGTGGCACGTGCGCCGCAGCGCCTCGTCCGTCGCCGGCGCGTCGTCCGCGGCGGCGCGCGCGGCGCCCGCGAGCGCCTCGGGCTGGGCCCAGGGCGCGCCCTTGCACGCGCGCAGTTGCGCCGGCGCCGCGTCTGCCGCGGCGACGCCCGGCGGCAGCGCGTCCCGCATGCACCGCAGCGCGTCCACGTAGGGCCCGGCGAGCGCCCGGTGCGCGAGCGCGACGACGCGCGCGCACGCACTTCGCAGCGCGTCCTCGAGTTGTTTCTTCGCGTCGATGGCGCGCGCGTCGTCCAGTTGCTCCGACGCCTGCCGCCGCCCGAAGAGCCGGCCCAGTACGCCCGCGCGCTTCTCGGGCCGCTTCTTCGCGACAACGCCGGGCCCGAGCCGCGCGCCGAGGGGCGCCACCTTCTCCCGCAGCACCAACAGATGTGCGACCGCGAACAACTGCAGTTCCAAGGGCGGCGCCTTGAACGCCGCCAGGCGGCGCTGCGCTTCAGATAATTGCGCGACGACGCCGGACACGGCGAGGCGCGCGAGGTCGTCGAAGGCCGCGCCGTCGACGCGCGCGGCCTTGGCGTCCGTGAGCGCCTTTAGCACGTCGCGCAGCGGCGCGAACCACTGCTTCGGCTTTAAAGCTCTCCGCAGCTCGTCGTCCGTAATTTGGGACGACGTCGCCGCGCGCACGCGCGCGTGGGCGAGGTCCGCGGCGCGGCGCTGCGCCTCCAAGCGGATCTCCTCGAGCGCCGTCCCCGTCGCGTCGGCCGCGCCGTGCGCTCGACACGCCGCCACGACGCTCCCGATTTCCCCAAAGTCGTCGAGGCGGCGGACCTGAGAGACGGCCGCGTCGCGCACCTCGTTCGCGAGCGTCTGCAGCGCCGCGTCGCGCGCATCCGCGGCCGCCTCGGCGAGGCCCGCCTCCGTCGCGAAGATGGTCGAATGGAGCTGGGCCTCGCGGTCGCACCGCGCGCGGCACGCGCGTGCGCCGTTTTCCAACAATTCGAGGCACGTGCTTTGCTTGAGCGAAGCCTCGACCTCCTGCTGGCACCTCGGCAGTCGGGAATTCCAGTAGGTCGTCTGGATCGCGTTGAAGGCGTCGGCCGCCGCTTTCTCCACGGACGCGTCGGCGAACGGCCCCCGTAACAGCGCGAGGAGCCGCGCGAGCTTGGGCGCGCGCTCCAACACCGCGGCGTCGTCGTCACTTGAAGCCGCCCGCTTCAACGCCACGTCCGCCGCCGCACTGATCGTGGCGCAGACCTGCCGCCGTTTCCGCCTGAGTACGTCCAGCGCGGCGGCCTCGTCGCGGAAGGTCGGTTCGCTTTTCGAAGCGACACGCCGTATTTTCGCGTCGAGTTGCACGACGCTCGCCACGAAGTCGTCCACCTCGCCCTCGTCGCCGTCGACCGCGACGCTCCCGACGTCGACGGGCTCGAGGTCGAAGAGCGCCTCGTCGTAGCTTTCCGCCTCCAACACCAGCTTGCGCTGGGCCGCCACGATGGCGTCGCAGGCCGCGGCGACGTCCAAAGCAGCCGCGCGGCTCTTGGCCGCGCCGCCGCCGATCGCGCGGACGCGCTGCAGGGAGTCGGCGACGGACCGCGCGAAGTCCCGACATCGCGCGCCCTCGTCCTCTAGAATGGCGATGCGTTTCTCCAGCTCGCGCTCCGCCTCCAAATCCTCGCCTCGCGCTTGCGCGACGGCCGCGTAGTCGATCCTCGCCGCTTGTTGATACGTTGCGGCGAGGCCCACCCTATGAGCGTTGACGCGCGCGTCGGCGTCGAAAGGCGCGGCTTGCACGACGGCTCGGAGGCGCGCGGTCGCGGCCTCGACGCGGGTCGCCGCGCCGTCGTAGCGCGCGGACGGAGCGGGGCGCGGCGGGACCGGCGGCGCCGCTGCGCAGGGCTTGCAGACGACCGCCGTCGGCGGCGGTGGACGGCTCGCATCCCCGGACGTCGACATGAGGCTGCGTCGAGCGGTGTCCGGGGGTTTCAGGGCTTGCTGCGGCGCCGGGCGCGGCGTAGCTGCGGGAGCGCTGGGTCGCTGGGATTTTGAGGCTAAAATGCAACCTGCTCGACGTCTACTTGCCGCGCAGGCGAGAGAAGCGGTGGCCCTTTTTTTGGTGCTTGCTAGTGTCTTACTGGCCGCTAGCTCTTGAACGCTTTGTGCTAGCCGTACACGAGCGCGCGTGGCGCCGGCAGTCCTGCTCTCGACACTCTCGACAACGCCTGTAGCGAGCTCAACGATTTTTGGGTCGATAGGCCAGCTGTGGCAAGGCTGAGAGCTGCACTGCAGCTTGCGCTGCTGTCATTTGCGTCGCACGTGTCGTCGCATTGGTGAAAATAACGGCCCACTGGCATCGTCTTCGAAGAAACAACGACGGCGCGGCAACTCCTCATGCTCGCCGCGGCGCGCGCCTGGCACCGCTGC
This sequence comes from Pelagomonas calceolata, assembly GCA_918797485.1. NCBI lineage: Eukaryota > Pelagophyceae > Pelagomonadales > Pelagomonadaceae > Pelagomonas > Pelagomonas calceolata. The sequence goes on from CAKKNE010000004.1 coordinate 178,574, forward strand.
CAGGGACCGCTGCGGACGGCCGTGCGCGCGCGGGCCTCGAAGGGCGACGACCTCGACGAATTGGCAAAGCGTCTGGGCCACCGCTGGAACAACGTCGAGCGCCTGCGAAGCGCCGTGTCGCACCCGGCGCACAGACCACCAGGTGAAGTCGACCGCTACAAGGCGAAGCGCTTTGAGAGGTTCGAGTTCTTGGGGGATCGGGTCCTGAATTTGGTAATAGCGGAATACCTGCACGAGACGTACCCGAACGAGGACGAGGCGACGGCGAACCTGCGGATAATGAAGTTGATAAGGAGCGAAGCTCTACTAGCAGTCGGCCGCGGCTGGCGGCTCCCAAGCCCGCCGGGCTTCAGCGCCCCAACCGGCAGCAATGGGATCACGGCGGACACGGTCGAGAGCGTTGTCGCCGCAGTTTTTAGAGACGCCGGCTACGAGGCGGCCAGAGATTTTGTGAGAAACGCGTGGGCCCCGCTGCTCGCAGAGATGGACAGAGAGGGCCCTCCGGGCAAGGACGCCAAGACGAGGTTAGGAGAGGTCGCGAACGAGCGCGGCGTGCCTCAACCCAAATACGAGGTCGTCGCGCGGGGCGGGAAGTCCCACCAGCCCGAGTTCACGGTGCGCGGCCACTTCGACGGCATCAGCGAGGTGGCGACGGCGCGGGCGGCCGGCGGCCGACGGCCACGACGGCGCGCGGAGATGCTGGCCGCGGAGAAAATCCTTCGGCGCCTCGAGGAGCTCGACAAGGACGAGGACGTGAGGAAGGCGCTGCGAGGGCTCGGGTAAATTTTCTAGAATACGTTGTCGCTTGGAGGCTGTCTCGACCGGCGACTGCTCGTCGCAGTGCTTCCGTCGAGACCTGACTTCCACGCCACCTGACGCTAGAGATACGTGGATTACGCACGGAAACCCCCTAACAGAGTCCCTGCAGGACGTTGAAGAAGTAGTTGCACTCGAGCCGGCCGTCGTCGTCCAGATCCGTGCAGTGCACGGCGTTCTTCACGGCGCCCTCGCCGTAGGTGGCCCGGAGCGACTTGGGCCGCACCGTCCGCGCGAGGAGCACGTCCGTCGGCCCGCAAAAGTCCCTGAAGTCGCCGGGCGCCGCCCGCACCTGCACCGCGAGGGTCGGGCCCTCTTTACAGTGTTGGGCGATGTCCTCCTGGCGGTTCCAGACGCCCGAGTACGGCGCGAAGAATTCCTGGCAAATTTTGCCGTCGAGCGTCACGAGTTGCAGGCCGGCGACGCCGAAGCCCGCGTCCATCGTGGCCTGGAGCACCTCGCCAAATCTTTTGTCGACGCCAATGTGGGGTTTGATGAGCATCAGCGAGCAGACCTCGTTATTGTCTAACGCGGCGGAGGCGGAGTTCGGCAGCTCGGAGAGCGCCTTGGCGTCGACGTCGACGGCCGTCGGCCGCGCGCCCGCCGCACTGACGCAGCTCGCCAGGGCCGCGGCCGCCGCCGCGCTGCCCTCGCCGACTAAGTAGATGTCGGCGACGACCGCGACGCCCCCGTCCTCGATCGTCCCGAACAATTCGGACGGCGCGTTCCTGGAAGCAATGGTTCGGATGCCTCTCAGGGCCGTGAAGCGCTTCTCCAGGGCCGAAATGAGCGCCGGCAGGCCGCTTTCGTCGGGCAGCACGCAGCAGCACGCCGAGGACGACGTGTTCGCGGCGGCCCAGTCGCGCGTGCCGACGTCCGCCGCGCAGACCACTTCCAAGGCCTTGCCGAAGACGTCGACGGTGGAGCCGGGGAAGAGCCGAGATCGAGGCACGTCGGGGCACCAGATCCGCTTCATGATCGTCTTCGTTCTATCCTTGTTCAGGAGCTCGATCGTGCCGTCGGCGAAGGAATTGAGGCGGATTTCGCGCGCGAGCTGGGCGCGCGCGTCGTAGGTCGTGCATTGGTAGGCGAGGATGTCGCGCGCGACGGCCGCCATTGTGTTCAGGGTTTAGCTCGGTTGTGGGGCACAAGCGTTATTTCCACAAGCGCGCCTGACAAAGGCTGCCCGACAACCGGGAGGTTGTTTGTGGAGAGCTGTACGCGGGCTGCGCGTGTGGCTCCTGGGCACGGCGCGCGGGCAGGCCGGCGGGCGCTGTTTCACAGGCCAACTTTTACCGCAGGCGGCCGGATGTCGCCCGGACCGAGCGGTGTGGTTACGTGTCCCGTACTTCTACGACGAGTGCGAGCACGCTTCCTTGACGGGCATTCGACCCGAACCCGGACTGATTGCAAAATCGCCTCGCGCGTCGCATTTGGGCGCCCGGCTCTCTCGCCACAAATAGCGGGGCAGCGTCCACGTATTCTGAGTTGAGTGCTGCGCGCGGGCTGCAGTGTGCGAATTCGCTGAGCAATGCCGACGCCCCACGAGCTGGAGGTGGCCAAGCGCCAGGACGTGTTGAGACGCCACGGCAACGACTTCTACGTTCAGGAGGTCGTGGAGCTCATGGACTCGGACGATACGGACGCCGGCGAGGAGGACCTGCCGCGCGACGAGCGCACGTCCGCTCGGAAGGCGCGCCGCGCCGAGGCTGCGCGCGCGCGGCGCGAGGCCGAGGCGAGGGCCGCCGTGGACCGCGAGCAGGGTCGGGGCGCCTATGACGTGCAGCAACAGGCGCAGGCGCATGCGCGGACGGGCGCGGCTACGGCGACCGCGACCGCGGCGGACGAGCCCGATTAACGTCCTTGTACTTAGTCCAATCAGTCACGTACATTCATTCATCGGGCCAAAGACCCGTCGAACCACTGACAAATGGGCCCTGTAGCTAGCGGCCTAAGACACTAGCAAGCAAGCAAGCCAGCTCTAAGCAGCGAGAGAGAGAGAGCTCCTTTGGAGAGGAGCTAATTGCAGACCGCAAGCTCACGATTGCACGGTTGAACTCGACCAGGTTCGCCTTGCCTCGCATCGCCTTCAAAAGCTCTGCGAGCGCACAGCTACTAGTCAGCACTGCACATAAAAGCTACAGCTCATGATGGCGAGACAAGCCGCACTCGTCGCTGCGCTCTGCGCCAGCACCGCCTGTGCACTCCTCGCACCGCCGCAGCGCGTCCGGTTCATGAGGCCGCTAAAGGCGGCCGGCCTCGACCCCTCGAGCCCACAAATGCAGGCCGAGTTCGAGAAGCTGAAGGACGCGTCGCGGGGCTTCGTCGAGAAGGAGCTCGAGCTGATGGGCATCCCGCACAGCGCCGACATGGACGACATGACGATCAAGCTGCGCCTCATGGAGGCGCGCATCGTGATGGCCGCGCCGGCGGCCGCCGGCCCGGCGGCGAACGCGTCGCCCTACGAAAAGCTGGTCTTCGAGAAGCCCGCGATCAAGGCCTACGTGGACCGGCTCTACAACAAGGGCGACATCAATGGCGCGAACATCTTCATGGAGTACATCAACGACCCGCAGCAGGCCCAGAACCGCTACGGCAAGGAGGCGGACTACCAGGCCGTCTTCGCTAAGGCGGATGAACTCATGGCCGCGCCGGCTTTCACGTCGGCGAAGCTCGCCTATTCGGGCTTTCCGATGATGGGCGAGGACGGGCTCCGCGGGCAAATGGAATCGATCGGCGCCGTCAAGGCCTTCTCCGTGACCGAAGAGGACCCCGTCACGGGCATGACCGGCACCGTCGAGTTCGAGGCCGAGGCCGACGCGAAGACCGCGGTCGAGAAGTGGGACGGCGCGGACATGGGCAACGACGTGATGCTCTCGCTGAAGTACCAGTAGAAGGCCATCTCGAAATAACTATAGGTACTACTTAATTCGCCTGGTAGAGCGCTCCGTAGAACTCCCAGGCGCACACGGGCAGCTCGTACGTGTTCTTCAGGTTCGGCCCGGCCACCCGCACGCGCAGGTAGCGCCAGCGCCGGCCCCGCGCGTCGACCTTTATCGTCTGGACACCCCACGGCGAGGTCAACGGCGGCGGCGGCTCGGTGTGCAGGTCGACCCACTCGTCCCGCGCCGCGTCGTAGCCCTCAAAGGCCCAGCTCAGCAGGTCGAAGCCGGCCTCGGACGCGCCGGAACACAGCGTGTAGTGCGTCGGGCTCAGGCGCCGGTTCCGGCCCAGGTCCAAGCAAATCCAGGCGTTGGGCTCGTTCTTGGTCCAGCACGGCTGCCGCTTGCGCGCCACCAGCAAGTCCTCGGCGCCCTTGGCCAGGCCGCTCGACGTGACGCGCACGCGCCCGCGGTCCATGGGGTTGACGAACTTTTCGCGCTGGCCCGACGTGCCCAGCCAGTAGATGAAGCCGCCGTTGTCGCCGTTGGACGTGAACGTAAAGGTTTCTAGCGGAGGCGTCTCCGGCGCGGGCGCCGCCTCGCGAGGCGCGCGCGGCACGCCGCTCCCGCCGTCGACGGCGGGCGGCGCCGCGGCGGCGAAGCTGCCGCGCTTGGCGCCGGGCGGCGGCACCGCGACGACGTCCGGCGCCACGCGCTGCAGCGCGTTGAGGGCCGCGGCGACGCGGCTCTTCTTCTGCCGCGTCTCCTCGCGCTCGCGGTCGATGGCCGGGTCCTGGACGAGCAGCCGGTGCGCCGCGCCCTCCTCGTTCGCAATGTCCAACAACGCCTTTTCGATGTCCTGGCCCAGCGCCGCGAGGAGGTGGTTCTCGAACAACATGCACACGTTCTCCGTGATGCGCTTCGCGGCGACGCCCCAGTAGGCGATGAGCACGGTGCGCATGTCCTCGACCATGGACATGCTGGTCACGCCGTGGTTCGCCATGTACCACCGTCCGAGCTTGCCGAGGACCATCTCCCGCAGCGGGTGCTGCGGCGGCCCCTCGTCCTGGGAGGGCTCTTCAGGAGGCGGCGGCGCTTCTTCTTCCGGCGGCGGCTCGACGGCGCCGTCGCCGCCGGTGGACGCGCCCAGGCCCCAGGAGGAGCTGGCGGGCGCGGGCGCCTCGGACTCGGGGCCCTCGGGCGGATGGTCGCCGCACTGATCGAGCACCGCCTGCAGCGCCGCGTCGAAGCGGTCGAAGCGCACCTTGAGGATGGCGTCGCCCAGTTCGTTCTTCGAGATGAACGGGTCCGCCTCGTGCTTGAACACGTCGTCGATTTTGGGGATCAACGCGTCGCCCGACTGGTAGAGGTAGTCCCCCACCGCCTGGCGCACGCACGCCGCCATGGCCGGGTACGTCGGGAAGGCGTCGTCCGCCAGGGCGATGCCCGCGTCGCGCGCGGCGTCGTACAGCTCCGCGCGCGCGTCCTCGATGACGGGCCGCCACATCTCGACGTGGCGCGCCATGAAGCCGTAGAAGAAGTACGAGTTCAGCAACCCGGGCAGCTCGCGGCCCCGCAGCGCCGCGAGCTCCTGGTGGAGCTTGTTCGTAAAGTCTCGCGCCTCAAAGTCCGGCTTGAGGGACGAGATCTCCGCCTCCAGATCCCGGAACACGCGGTCGGCGACCGCGCGCAGTCGCAGCTGCGACGAATCTTCGTCCGCGCGCGCGAGCCGCTCGTTCCGGTAGTCGCCGCGGGCCGACGCCATCAGCGTCGACGAGTAGTCGCCGAAGCGCCGCAGGATCTCCCGCGCCTTCTCGCCCTCCTCGGACGGCGGCTGCGCGCCCAGCCGTATCAGATTCTTCTCCGCGGCGTTGAAGTGCTCCTGGAGCTCGTACTTGAGCTCGGGGAGGTGCGTCACGATGCGCTTCGTGAGGAGCGCCGTCAGCTTCGTCGTCAGGTTCGCGACGCCGAGTAACTTGGGGTCCATCGTGCGCCAGACCGGGTGGTTCCGGAAGAAGTCGCGCTCGGCGCGCTCCTGCTCGCGCGGCGTCGTCATCACGCCCTGCTTGAGCTCCCTGGCCGACCGGTTCTTGACCATGACGTACCCCAATTTGAGCGGTTTGCGCTCGTTCTTGAGGACCGCGACGACCTCGTCTTCGCCGCCGTCGCCGACCAAGTCGGGCTTGGTGAGCACGCCGATCGTGCGCGCGCCCGTGGGGTCGACGCGCAGCGCGCGCTCCAGAATGTCGACGGTGGCCACGTCCTGGTTCGCCGGCACGATCGCCAGTATGATGGTCCGTTCCTGAGCCAAGTACTTCTCGATCGTGCTATTCACTTGCGTCACGACGGACATGTCCTGGCCGGCCGTGGCCGTCCGCACGATGCCGGGCAGGTCGATGATCGTGAGGTCCGGCACGTGCGGCGCGCGCACCTCGACGACGATGCTGTCGGACGAGAACGTGCCCGATTCCCGGGTCAAGTGGGTGGTGCACACCTCGATGGCCTCGGTCAGCGCCGAGGGCGACGTGACCTCCTTGGACACGTTCATGTCGCCGGCAAGCTCCTGGCCCGTCTGGCGCAGCACCTTGACGGACCCGCGCCACCGATCATCGCTACTTCGCTTCATCGTCAATTGGCACGGGCACCGCGTCACCAGCCCGGTGCCCCGCGGGAAGGGCACGCCGCTCAGCGCCTCCAGCACGGACGACTTGCCGCAGGACTGGTCGCCCATGACGGCGATCTGCGGCAGCGGGACCTCCTTCTCGACGCCGAGGCGGCGCATCTCGTCGACGAGGTCGAGCATCGGCCTCACGTCCTTTTGGTTCTGGCGCGACAAGGCGCTGGCGTCCATGCTGGACATCATCTTTCTTGTTGGGTGTTTGGCGTTGCTTGCGCTGGCCGCTGCTCTCCGAGTCGCTTGGCTGGAGCGCAGCGCTCTCGCCGCGGGGCGCCCCCTCGGTGCTGCGCAGCGGCGCGAGGCAGCTGACTGCTGCAAAACGCGCTTAAGAGCCGCGAAACGGTACTCGTGTGCTCCTACAGCCTCGCGCCCAAGCCAGGGAAAAATGCTAGCGTGATGCAGACACACTAGCATGGGCGGAGCACCTCAAAACAGCGTGTCTTGCAGCGAACGACTGGCTTTGGTATCAATTTTGTAGCTCCTGGATCGCCGGACTTGTGTGCGCGTACGTGAGGGGTGTTTTGGCACACTCACAGCATTGCTGCCACAGCTTGGTGCAAGTGCTGCCACTTTACAGCGCGCATACGCTCGACATCGAGATCAGAAATGCGCGTCTTCCTCACAACAGCGTTCGCGATGACGACGGCCCTCGACACCCGCTGGGACGCCGCGACGGCGCTGCTCGCCTCGACGGTGCCGGCGCGGCGTACGCGCGACCACCGCGCGAAACACGCCGTCGTGATCGGCGCCGTCGACGACCTCATTACTGCCGTGCAGCCGGACCGAGGGGGGCGCAAGCTCGTCTTTTTGGCGTCGGACGGCGCGCTCGTCGGCGAGCTCGGCCTCTCGGCGCATGAACCCGAGACGAGCCTGCTGCGCGGGGCGCGGGTCGACGTGACCGCGCGAGGACGAGGGCGGGCGGCGACCATGCTCGGTTTCTGGCTGCGACTCTGCCGCCTCGGCGATGTCGCGCCGACCACCTCGCGCATCAACAAGCCGCTGCTGGCACTCGCCCTCACATCTGCCGGCTTTGTGCCTCTTGAAGCCGACGACGCATGCGTCTGCGACGTGGCGAGTGGCGACGACGGCGGCGTGAGCGTGGCGTTTGTCGACGGCGCGTATAGCTTTTCGGAGACGGAGCGCGAGTCGCAGCGCCTCTCCGTCGTCCCCGAACTAGTGAATGGCCGGCGCGTCACGCTGCACGCCAACTACGCGCCGCCTCCGAACTTTGGCCACGCGGCTGTAGAGTTGAGGGGAGACGGCGCCGATTGCCGGCGCTGGTTGACGGGGAAGCTATCGCTTTTTGTTGAGTAATTGTATTTCTGTTGTAATTAGATCCACAATGATGTACTTTCCCTGAGCGTGGCTAGTGTCTTTACAGGTCGCTAGCGCGGATTTCACGATTAGGGCCATTCGTTTTTTGGGGCCAGGTCTCGCCTCATACGTGGGCTTCAGTGCTCACAGCAACGCAAACTGCGCTTATTTAGATACCCTGCTCATACCTCAGCCGCAAAAGATGGCTCAGTACCACGTAGCCGTCGTGCTAGACACGGGTGCTGCCACAGCCATGCGATTGACAGATGCGGAAAGCGTGGCCAAACGCCTGCTGACGCGTTTTGCTGACGCGGGCCTCGAGACGGCACGCGTCAGTGGCGCTGATGACCGCTCGGTCATTCTCGTGCGCCTCCCCGACGCCGAGGCCGCACGCGTCGCTGAGGCGTACGGTGCTACGGCACCAATCGATGCCGCAGCCCTCCAGCGGCGCGCGGCGGCGAGCAGCACGTATTTCTGCGGCGACGCGTCTCTCGGCAAGACGCGGGGAGAACGGGGCTCGTGCCGCCGACTCCTCGGATCTATCTTCGGTTTCGGCGGCGGCAAGGGCGCACGCAATCCGTACGCCTTTCTACACGCCCCCTACAAGGCTGCGCTCGCACCGCTCCTCGCGAGCGACGCGCTCGAAGACCCGCTGCGCGTGGCGCTCGCCTGGCGCGCGGCCGGCGCCGCGGCGGCGGTCGACGAAGGCAACGGTGCGCCGTGGGCAGGCCTGCCTTCGCTCGTCGCTCGCGGAGATGCCGTCGCAGCGTTCCCGCTGCACGACGAGGGACGGCGCGCGGCCTTGGCGGAGGCGGCGAAGGACGGCGTGCACACCGTGTGGAGCCGCTCCTACGGGCGCTTCGCGGAGCGGGACCTCGCGCGGTATTTTGGCTCGAGCGTCGCCTTTTACTTCTGCTGGCTCAGCCACTACGCGAGCTGGCTGCGCTACCTCGCCGCGGCGGGCCTGGCCCTGGTCGGCGTCGTCGCGTGCGCGCCGGCGGGCCCCGTGATCGCGTTCGCGCGGCTCGGAGCGGCCGCATTCATGGCGGTATGGTGCGCGCTCCTCTGCCGGTCGTGGCACGCGCGCGAAGGTCGGCTCGCTCTACGCTGGGGCACGCTGGCGGCGGCGAAGCTCCGCGGCGTGCGGCCGCGCGCGACGCGAGCGGCGTTTCGCGGTGCCGCCGGCGCGCTCGACCCGGTCACCGGCCGCGCCGATCGGTCCTACTTCCCGGCCTCGGTACGCGCCCGGCGGCGCTTCGTCTCGCGGATCCGCCTCGCGTTTGACGTGTTGATCGCGCTATTGAACGTCGTATTCTGGAAGGCCGTGCACGTGCGCCTTCGCGCCGCTGGTCTGCCCGGAGTTATTGCCACGGTCGGAAACGCCGTCGCCGTTTTCTTCCTGAATGAACGAGCCATGGACACGGCGACGAGGCGCGCCGACGCGGAGAACCACGCCCTCGACGCCGACTACGACAGCGCCATCTTCGAGTACGTGCTGGCGTTTCGCGTGATCAACTCGTACGCCCAGATCTTCTATGTCGCGTTCGTCCAGCGCGCGCTCGAGGGCGGTTGCGGCCACCGCGACTGCTTCGCGGCCGTGGGCCACACGGCGGTCGTCTTCTTCGCCGTGCAGCTGACGCTCGGGAATTTCCTCGAGCTCGGCCCGGCGACACGCGCGGCTGCGGCGGCGGCAGCGGCAGCGCCGAGCGGCGACGCCGCAGCCACCGCGGCTCGGCAATACGCGCTCGCGGAGTCGCCGGACGTCGACACGCTCGACGATTATTTAGAGCTTACCATCCAGTTCGGCTACTGCGTATTGTTCTTCGTGGCCGCGCCGGTGGCGCCATTCCTCGCGTTGCTGAGCAACGTGCTCGAGGCCAAGGTCGATCTGCTCAAGCGAGTCGCGAAGCGCCGACCGGTTCCGACCTTAGATGCGACGACGATTCAGAGTTATACCAGTGCGTGCCTGGCGCTTGGCGCCGCCGCCGTCCTCACGAACGCGGCGCTACTCCTTTACGTCGCACCGGGTGGCCGAGACGTTCTGAACTCGCAGCCGCGCGCCGTCGCCATCGTCCTCGCCTCCATGGTTGCCGTCGCTCGCTTCGCGTACGCCGGCCGCGGCAAGCTGCCCGGCGACGTCGAGCTCCAGCTCCAACGCAACGAGTACGTCCTCTCCACGGACGCGAAATTGCTGTCGCCGGTCGAGCGCGCGGCGCCCGGGCGCGGGGAGCCTTGATGTGTTATAAGTGACTGATGGTACTATCATGGCAGCGGCGGCGCCGTCGTGGGCACCTGCGATGTCGATAGGGCGTCCGTGCGGCGCGCGTACGAAAGGGAAGGCTTCGTGTTCGTCGAATTGGAGCCGCGCTTCTTAGACGATGGTGACGGCGTGCTGGCGGCGCGGATGGGCGAGGTAGCCCTGGATGTGTAAGTTTAGTAATCTTATAATTCGAACTTTCGGACCTCCGCCAGGAAGTCCTGGCACATGGCCTTGAGGTCGTGGTTGGGGGTAAGGAACGTGTGGGGCAGCTCCTCGTTCGTTTTCGGCGACGTGCGCTTGCCCCGGGCGAACCAGGTCGCGATCTCGCGCCGTTCGTACGAGAAGCCGTCCGCGGCCATCACGGGGTCCTCGTAAATCTCCAGACTGAGCGGACAGACCAACCCGTCCGGAATACCACGCTCGGTCAATAGGCCCTTCAGTCGCCGGAGCTCCTCCTGGTGCGCCGTGAGGGACGTCTCGAGCGCTGCCGCGCGGGCCGCAGCGGCGGCGGCGTCGTCGAGAATCTCGTCGACGAGGACTTTCCCGGGCGGCGGCGGCGGCGCGGCGACCTCCGGCGATTTCGATTCTTCGAACGCGAGCGGCGCGATATCGGGCAAGTCGTTCTTCTCCTCGTCGGCCACAGCAGCACCGCGCCGCTTCTTCTTCTTTTTCCTTCTTCTAGCCTGCTTTTTGGCCCGCGCCGCCGCTTCCTCCTCTTCCTCGCGTAGAAGTGCCGCCGCCGCTCGCTCTGCCGCTTCCTCCTTCTCCCGACTGTTCGCGGCGGGCGCCGGCGCGGGACTGGCGTTTTTCTCCGGCGTGCCGTCGGGCGTGACGGTTGCGCTGGCGCCACCGACGGCCCGGGATTCAAGCAGCGCGACGATGGCAGAGTGGCCCAGATATTCTGCCATGGACAGAGGCGTCACGCCGTTCAACGTCGCCCGATCGACGTCGGCGCCTTTGTTCAGCAATAACCGCACCTTGTCGACGTGGCCCTCCTGGCATGCGATGTACAGCGGCGTCATACCGTCCTTTTCCGCCCGATCGACCTCCGCGCCTTTCTCCAGCAACAGCCGAGCCGCGTCGATGTGGCCCTTCCAGCAGGCAACGAGCAATGGCGTCCAGCCGTCCTCCGTCGCCCGATCGACCTCCGCGCCGTTGTCCAGCAGCAGTCGCGCCGCGTCGATCTGGCCAACCAGGCAGGCGATATACAGCGGCGTAGAGCCGTCCTTCTTCGCCCGGTCGACCTCCGCACCGTTGTTCAGCAGCAGCCGCGCCGCGTCGACGTGGCCCTGCTGGCAGGCGATCAACAGCGGCGTCCCACCGTCCTCCGCCGCCCGATCGACATCCGCGCCTTTATCTAACAACAGCCGCGCCGCGTCGACGTGGCCGTTCAGGCAGGCGACGAGCAGCGGCGTCACGCCGTTCTTGTCCGCCCGATCGACCACCGCCGTTTGGTCCAGCAACAGCCGCAAAGCGTCCACATCGCCCTTTACACACGCGACGAACATCGCCTTCTGCGGCTGAGCCGGCGCCTGAATCAAGATGGCAGCCGAATGCTCACGGCAAGGGAGTTTTCGAGCCCGTAGACTAGCCGGGGCTGGTGCCGCTTGCTGCCGCCGCCAGAGACCTTTCGTACCTGCCGGAGCACCACTAATGGGTTGCAGCCCGCAGTCCCGTCGCGTTTTGGCTAGGCTTCTCACAAAAGCGCACATCATGCGTGTGTTCGGGTATCTCGAGCTCTGGAAGGACTCCAGGGGTATCGCCATTTAGAATTGACTCGTGAAGTGAATCGCGGCCGCGATCAAAAATCAAAACGGGTTTCTCTGACTGAGACGCCTCGACGCGACCGGTAAAAACCCCCGCGGCGGGCCGCGGCTAGGCGGCCTAGCTCTTTCAGCAAGCAAAAACACTCCGAATAGATCTCCGCCGGCGAGTTAAGCTAGATAAATCTCGATACACAAACATTACGCGACGACGACGCGCTGGTCGTCGCTCAGGCTCTCGTAGAGCTCAACCATCTTCCGCAGCTTTGTCGAGGTAAACTGCTGCGGGTTCCGCTTCCGGTCCCGCGCCATCTTCGCGAAGTCCCGGCCGTGCTTCTTCATCAACGTAGAGATATATTTCTGCTTCTCCTCGCTCATCGGGTTCCTCCTCTTATTCGTGTTCTTGTCGACGTCCATGAGCCGCGCCGGCTGCGGCGCGTCCACGAGCCGCAGCTTCACCTCCTGCGCGACCTCGACGCGAGAAGGCGCCGCGCCCGGCACGCCCACCGCTCTATTGGCATCGTCGCTCAGGCCCATGCGCGCGAGGTTCGCGCCCCGGCTCCGGCGCGGGTCCCAGTGCTTGGCGATCTCCGGCTCGTTGACCTGCACCTTCTTGAACAGGCGCTTCTGCTGCTTTTGCTTCGGGCCGCCGGCCGCGCGGGCGCCGCGCTTCTTGATGCGGACCATTTTTTCTTTACTGTTGTTTTTGTGCTACTGCTGTTATCTCTGGCAGCTGTGCTGCTCGTCGGCTGGTGCTGTATTGCTGCAGCTCCTGTGCAGCTCCTGTGCAGCACTGCAGGTTCGGTCGACTGGCGTCCGGCGAGCGGGTAGCGTTGATGCGGTGCAGTGCGACTGCCGATGCGCGTCGATGCAGAGGTGTGAGAGCACCGCTGCGGCAGCGTCGCCCGTCCTCAGCTACATGCAAGGGGTACTATATGTATACTTGTACTTAGTACTTAAGTACCCCCTCCTTCATTCCTTTGAAGAGCAGCCCAGCCCTTTTAGCCTAGCCCTCGCCCTCGGGGCTCACGGCAGCGCCAGCCGTCGTCAGGAGTGCGCATTCGTGTTAGCCTGATAGCGCGCGACGAGCCATCCACCGCTTCGGCGAGACAGAGCCGACCGAGGCAGTGGTAGAGCGAGAAACTGAGCCGCGCGGCGCGCACGTCAACGACGCAAGAATGTTCGCCTGCTGCACGCCCAAGGCGACGCCGCGGCAGCGCACGGCCGCGACGAGCCCGCGGCGGCCAAGCACGGCGTCGCCGCCGCGGTCCGCTCCGCTCGAAGTCGAGGTAGCAGCCCCTAGGCCGGGCCTCTGGAGCTCGCATCGCCAGCAGTCCATCGCCGAGACGCCGCGCAACGAAGGGGGCTCGTGGCAGTGGATCGACGTCGCCGAGTCGAAGACGCCGTCGCCGAGAAGACGCGACGAGTCGCCGGCGCCGTCGCCGGGCCCGTCGCACCGGTCGACCTCGACGTTTTTTAGTGGCGACGACGAGCTCGACGACACGAACTACTCGGGGAGGATCGTGAGACGGTCCACCAGTAAGGGGGACGTCGAGCTCTACCAGCCGCGGAGCCCGAAGCCTGCACCGAAGAGCGCCGACGAGTCGGAGGCCGCCGGCGATTTACGACGACTCATGCTGCGGACGAGCGAGGACGACATGGCCTTGTACTCCGAGGACGAGGACGAGGACGAAGCAATTCGGAGGAGGAGCTGGGGCGTCAGCGCGTCCTGGGGCGACGAGAGCGTGGCGGACGTGGAGCGGGCGGAGCTGGACGGGACGAACTACGACGGGCGGCCCGTGACGTCGACCTCCTTCGCGGACGTCGGCGCGTTGGAAAGGACGACGGACCACCTGTCGGGCGTGGCGAACGGCATGGGCGGCCTCTCGGCGCAGTTCGCGCGGGCGGCCGCCGCGAAGGCCCCGGAGCCCATCAATGACGACGAGGGTTTGGATAATTCGCTCCACGACAGCCGGTCCGGCGGCCAGCGGATGGATGAGAGGGGCTTCGCCCTACTCACGAGACGGTCGTCGAGCGTGCCGACGATCGGCGGCGAGGCGCCGCCGCCGCGCGTGAACGGGCGGGTGCGGTTCGGCGAGCCGCTCGTGAAAGGGATTGCGTGCTTCGAGCCGGCCTCGTCCAAAGAACGGGCGGCGACGTGGTACACGCGCGCCGAGTACCGTTCCATCAGAGATGCGGCGTGGTTCATCGAGTCGTTAGATGTTGTGCGGGATTTGGGTGATGACGCGCCCTCAGCACCGGCGACGGCCTTCGGCGAGAGCCGGCGGGGCTTGTGCGACGACGACACGACCAAAAAGCGCCTCGCGCGCATCCGCGCCGTGCGCTTCGCCGTGGCATCGGCGTCGCGGCACGGCCTGCCCGCGGACGTCGTCGCGCGCCTCGCAGCGACGCCGGACGCGGCTTTACAAGCGGTCGAGCACGCGCGCGAGGACCGCGAGGCCGCGCTGGCCTGCGACGAGGCCGAGGCGGATCACGTTCCGGCCGAGCCGCCGCGCGTCGACCGCGCCGCGGTCATGAAGCTGCTCCAGGACCACCGCGGCGCCTTCGGCATCGCGCCGCTCGTGCGCAAGGACTCGTTCTCGCGGCTTGAAGACGCGGCGTCGCAGTCGCCGCCGCCAGAGGCAACCGCCGCCGCGGCCGCGGCGGCGCGGTACCGCCACGCGCTGCGCCTGTACTCGTCGACGCGCGCGCGGTCCGCGCCGGCCGAGCGCGGCTGACCAATTTATTTCCTACCTACTACGCCCGGTCTCGGGCGGTCTTTAATTCGAAGTTTGTGTTATTTTCTTCTGATGTTTACGCCCCGGGGGTGAGTCTGTTAGGCGTTGGTCACGCAGGCGAGGGGCTGGCCCTTCGCAAACTTGGCCAACATGCGATCCGTTCCATTCGAATAAATGGAGAGCTCGTCCTTTAACGCGACCAGTTCCATTCTCAACTCGTGATTCTCGTCCTTCGCCTTGCTCAGCAGAGCTTCCTTGGCCTTGATCTTAGCGTGTACTTCTAGTAAGGGTTTAATATTGGTCTTGAAAAAATCTTCGAGGGCGTTGATCCTAACGTCATGGACCTTGACCTTATCACATAGCGTCTCGTTGAAATGTTCCGCAGACTTGAGCTTGGCGTCCTTGGCCTTGAGTTGTTCCTTGCACGCGGCGAGCTCGGCGGCGAGCTCCTCGTCGCGTGCTTCAATCTTCGATTCCGCGTAGAACTTGACCTTGAGCTGCGCATTGCATTTCTCGAGCCGATCCTTGTAGGCCTCGAGGAAGTACACCGTGTAGACCGTACAAGGAACGGCCCGGTCCACTTTGGACAAAATATAATCGCGTCCGGCCTCATAGACCGTCTTGATCTCGTCATCGCCCGCACGCGCAAGCGCGTTTAGGGCCATGAACAGGTCATCTTTTTGCAAGGCCCTAAAGGCGCGCAGCTTCTCGTCATCCTGGTCCATCCTCTGGTCCCACGTCAAAGCTGGCTTGGAAATCTCTTTGGCTGTGTCGGGCTTGATGTCGAGAGTCGTCATTTTGTGTGGGCCTGCGTTAACATGGGGGTTGTACGGTGTCGGTCGGGACAGCGCGGGGATGGGAACTACGCGCGTGGCTGCCCCGCGGGCGCGCGGGTCGCGTGTTTTGAGATGCTCCCGGTGCTGCGCGCGACTCGGGGCAGCCCGCGCGGGCGCGTACGCGGTTTTTTTGGCGTGTGTTTTGGCTGCCTATTTTGGGGCGCGCGCGCTGCGCCTCGCGACGCGCCGCGCGTCCCGGGGCAGCCGCGGATGCGTGCGCGGGGGTGGCGCGGCGGGCTCTCGCGCGTTGTTGTCACCTGGTTACTGTTGTGTTGCTCGTGTCTATTGTCGTCGATCGAGGCTCTCAACAAACGGTGCCAGCTCTAGCTCGCCCGGCAACTCGTCTCAGGTATGCGTCAGCCTGTTCCGCCGGCCCTGCCCGGCCGGTAGAGCCCCTAACAATTTTTTTGGGAGAGCAAAGTTTAAACTAGTGCTTTTGAACGCTAGCTTGCTCGGCTCCGCCTCTCGAGAGCTCGGCTGCGCCTCTTTCGCACAGCAGCAGCAGTCGCATAAATGCTCCTCTTCCTCCTAGCGGCGGGCCGCCGCCTCGTCGCGCCGCGGCGCAGTTGGTGCGCGGCCGTCGGCGACCTGCACCTGCACGAAGGCTGCCGCACGCTGCCGCCGATGGTCCAGGCCGACGGCACGCGCTTCGGTCTGCCGAAGGGCCTCGTGCGGCCCCCGTCCTCGGACGCACTCTGGGAGTGGTACTCGTCGACGGGCCGCGCGGCGCGCGACCCGGACCCGTCCTGGGCCGACGTGTGGGACAGCGCGGCCTGCCTCGCCCAGCACGTGCGCGCGACGCCCGCCGACGTGCAAGACAAGCGCGTCGTCGAGCTGGGCTCTGGGCTCGGCGTGTGTGGCATCGCTGCGGCGCTCTCTGGTGCAAAATCTGTAGAGTTTGTGGATCGCGAACCGGAAGCTCTGCACTGCGCGATGGCGACCGCCCAGCTAAACGGATGCGCCGACGTGACCGCGCGCCTTGCGACCTTCGGGGACGAAGATGGAGAGTCTCCAACGTTCGACGTCGTCCTGGCGTCGGACGTTTTATATGATGCGCGGGATATGGAAGCGTTAGCGGAGGCTTGCAAGCGCCTGGCGCCGCGCGCTTTGATTGCGGATCCGCGGGCTGGGCGTGCGGAAGGCGCTCGCGACGCGTTCGTCGCCGCGGCGAAGGCGTCGGGTGGGAGAGTGATCGAGCGAGATCTCGCGCCAGCGCCGGAGGCGCCCGAGCCGACCATGATGCTCGACGTGCGATGGCGACAGCCGAGCGACCAGTACGCGGACTCGCTCGGGGCGATGATCGATGGGGCGAGTTCGTGTTGCGCGTAATAAATGTTCTGTCACAAGTCACACAAGCGTCTCTTAGGTCGTGCATACAAGGGGGAACGCGTCAAGGGAACCACACAGCGCTTTGCGCGTCGCCGTAGAGCCGTCTGAGCACGTCCGCGTACTTCTTGACGACTGCCGCCCTTTTGAGTTTGAGCGTCGGCGTGAGCTCTCCCGTCGCCTGGGAGAAGTCGAGCGGCAGGATGGCGAACTTCTGGACGCGCTGCGCCGAGGACGTGGCTTTCTCTTTGTTGTAGTCGTCGATGGCCGCTTGTAGAGTTCGCCGCCAAACCACATCGTCCGCCGCTGCGACGGCAGTCGTAACCTCCGGGTTGACCGCCGCGGCCGCGCCCACCAGCACGTCGTCGAACGTATCTTCGTTGGGTCGCTGCTTCAGCGTGAAGAGGACCGAGAGGAACTTGAGCCGATCTCCGATAACTACAGCTGTGGACACGCCCGGCAGGCGTCGCTTGAGGTCGTCTTCGATTGGTGCAGGGGCGACATTCTCCCCACCGGCCGTCACCAGCAGCTCCTTGATGCGGCCTGTGATCTTGAGCATCGGCGCCGCGCCGTCCTGCAGCACCTCGAAGCGCCCGACGTCGCCACTATGCTGCCAACCGTCCGCGTCGATAGCTTCGAGGCTCTTCTCGGCATCGCGGAGATAGCCTAGCATAACCGAGCGCCCTCGGAAGCAGACCTCGCCCTCGCCGTCCCGGTCGCGCCCTTGAACATGCTCCAGGCGGATCTCGACGCCCGGTGAGGCGACGCCGCACCACCCGGGCTTGTAGTACGAGTCCATCGTGACTGTCGCCGGTCCAGACACTTCACTCATGCCGAAGCACTCGTTCACGATCAGGCCGAGACTCCCAAAGTACTCGAGCGTCGACGTCGCGATAGGTGCGGCGCCGGTAAAGACAAAATGCGCCTTGTCCAGCCCGATCGCCGCGTGGACCTTCTTCAGGATGAGGTCCGCGAAAACCTCCTCGACGGAGCTTAAAGCACCACCAACTAGACCGAGGTCTTCAGGTTCGGCGCCCGCAACACCGGCCAAATAGCGCCGCAGCGCCACTCGTTTGGCCCACGTGGAAATCTTTTTCTTCGCGCCCGTGGTCTTCGCGCCCACGGCTTGTAGAGCTTCGGCGAACTTCTCCCACACGCGCGGTACTCCGAAGAAGACAGTCGGCCGCACGGCATTCAACGTGTCCTTGAGGGATCCTTTCAGCGCATCGGGCCGCGCGAAATATAACGTAGAGGACTGGACGCCGTCCCTCCCGGTGCACACCAGTCCCGCATAGATGTCGATCGCCTGGGCGGCAATGTGCGAGAGCGGAAGGTAGGACACGAGGCGCTCGCGGCCGCCCGGGGCCTTGCCGAAGCCCACAAACGCGGCGAAGGACGCCACGACCCAGGTGACGTTGTCGTGGCTGATCATGACGGCTTTCGGCGTGCCAGTAGTACCGGAGGTATAAATCAGCGTGCACGCGTGGCCTGGCTCCGCCTCGTCGACGCGCTCGAGCAGCGGCGCCGGATCCTCGGGTGCATTGTTCAGGAAACCGCGCCACGTCAACGCGTCGGATCTTCTCGCGGCCTTGTCCGCGTCGGCGCCGCCCCACACAATGATCTTCTTGAGCTTCGGCAGCGTCTCGGCGGCCTTGCGGATCTTCTCGAGCTGCGCGGCGCCGTCGCAGAAGCAGAGCTGCGCCGACGAGTGGTCGAGGACGTAGCGCGCGGCGTCAGCGCCGTTCGTCGCGTAGATGCCCGCCGCGAGCCCGCCGGCCAGGACGCATCCTAAATCGGCCACGACCCATTCGAGCGAGTTGAAGCCAATAATACCGACGCCCTTCCGCGGCTCCAGTCCTATCGCGATCATCGCGCGGGCCGCCTGCCTCACGAGCGAGACGTAGTCCGCCCACGTCAGGTCCCGCCACGCGCCGTTTTCCTCCCAGGCGACGGCTTTCGTGGTGTTCGTCTCCAGGCGTTTTAGGAGCTCGGGCACGGTCTCGGGGTCTCGGGCGCCGGGGCCTGACGACGACATGCCGCGCACGAGCGCCGAGTCCGCGCCGGTCACGAACGACTTCACCGGAGGCTCGTGGCAGTAGTACGACGTCGGCTGGGGCGCCGGCGGCTTGCCTTTGCGTCTTCTGCGCAACAGCAGCACGCCGCCCGCGACGGACACGCAGACGGCCACTTTTGTAGTGGTGCTCGCGCGCCGCAGCCGGTTGACGAGCCCGCTCGCGCCGATGTCCAGCTCTGTGAGCCTCTTGGGGAGGCGGTTCATGAAGTATGAGTCGGCGGCGGCCATGGTTTGGCTGCGAAGCTTGAGGTGGATTACTGCGGTCTCTCGGCGTTGGGAACGAAAGCGCTCTGCTGTGGGTCTTGTGTGGATTAGTTGCCGAGTATTTGTGCGCTTTTTAACAGCGCAGCTTGTTCCACGGCCTCGCTATGGCGTCTCAAAGCCACGGCAGACAAAGCTTAAAGCAAAAAAAATGAATTAATTCAATTCATTTTTGTATAAAAAACTTGAGACCTCATTCGTACGGGTCGCACGTTGCCTGTAAAACTGCAGAACCGTAGCACATTGTGATAAGGTAGACTAGAGAGCACCGGACTAGAGAGCAGCAACGAAAAAACGACTCCTCGTTGCTGCCCAAGAAGCTGCCCCCGCGGTCGGAGATGGACGATCCCGGGCCGGCCAGCGCGCGCTACATCGAGCGCGCCCTCAAGGCGATCCAGGATGACAAGGACGCGGCGCGCGATGTGGAGACGTACAGCAAAAAGTTGAGCGAGGCTCGCAAGGCGCAGCACGCCGCCGGGTACGACCTCATCATCGCCTGCGGGTTTACCGACGTTGCGCGAATGTGGGCGTTCCTGGCTGCGCCCGACGAGCGCCGGGTCACGCACGGGTCCATCAAAAAATTTGTCGCGCACGTCGAGACCTCGCTCGATGGAAACAACGGGGTCTTGACAACGTTCGAGCGCAACGTGAAGTACTTCTGGAAGCTGCTCGAGAAGCACGGGCAGAAGATATACGCTGGCGCGGGCTTCCAACCCGAGGATTTTGTCAAAGACTGCTGGTCGAAACTCCGGGGCAATTCGCACGTCGCGGAGCGCCGCGTGCTCGAGTTCGTGCTCTCCGCGGACTTCGAGGCGGCGTTCCTCAAGGAGCTCGAGGCCCAAAACAAGGCCGTTTATAAACTTTACGACGAGGCGATTGGAAAGGCGCCCTACGTGCCCAAGGCCAAGGCCGCCACCCGCCGCCCGAAGAAGGCCGCACCGGCGCCGGCCGAGACCACGGAAGCAGCTGAGACCACGCCCCCCAAGGCCAAGGCCCCCGCCCGCCGGGCGCGGCGGCGAGGCCGGCGGCGCGAGGACGACGACGACGACAACTTCGCGCCGCCGCCGAAAGCGAAGGCTGAAGACGACGACGAGATCGAGACGGCCGTCGGCGAGGCAGCACCGACGAGACTTAATCTCATGGTGGCCAACGAGGTGCTGCGACGCGACCTCGCCGCGCGCGACGAGGAGCTCGCGGCGGCCAGAGCCGAGATCGCCGCGTACAAAGAACAGATCAAAAAGAAGGAGGCTGACAAGAAGTTTGTTGAGGAGATGACTATAATACCTTTGAAAAATAGGCTCGCTACTGTAAGAGACAAGCTCGCCAGGGAGATGGCCAAGAACAAACATCTGTCCGCGGCTGTCTGTCCCCGGACCTCGCCGCTCTGCGACGCCACCAACGCCTGACTCACCTCCTGCGCTGCCTGATATTGTTGTAGTCCGCCCGGACAAGCCGGGCCTGATATCCTGCCTCTGGCGCGATAGCCGATTCGTAATAAGAGGCACTACCACTAATACACATTATATAATAAAAGCCACTACCACTAGTACACATTATACCCCGTGAACGTCAGTCCCGGCCTATGCCGGATCGTGACGGCGTCCCATGGCTCGTGGCCGAGGCGCTCGATCTCCTGGCGATCGCCGTTGAAGTCGGGTGCCTGGGTTCGCGCGTCGTCGAGATTCGCGTCGGAAAACGGCACGACGTCCGCTATTTCGGGGATTCGCGCTTGCAGGTAGTTCGCCGCGAGATCGTAGACTACGCGCCGCGAGTGCCAAAACATCCCGACCAGTCGCAGCGTCACGTCGCAGCCGTCGATGCCCGCGCAGCGCACGTCACCGCTCATCTTCAAAGATTCGTCCTGGTAGAACACGGCGTCGTACTCCCGTTTGCACTCGTCGAGCGCGATCGCCACGTGCTCCTCGCAGAGAAACAGCGGCTCGCCCGGCGCCGCAGCAACGACGACGCTCCGTCGAGGCGGCACCGTGGGCAACTGCAGCGCGCGCGCTGCGGTGAGGAGCAGCACGGCAAAGCGCACCATTCCTGCCTGTAAACCAGCTTTTTGGCCGCAAAGCTTGGGCGCACAGCCGGCGCGTGATTCAGAGCGATGTACTGCGCAATGGCTTCGCAGCGAGAGCGCGCACTGGTCGCACTTTGCGCACTTGGGCCAGCCAGCTGAGCTAGCGTTCAAAAGCACTAGTTCAAACCTTGCTCTCCCAAAAAAAATGTTAGGGGCTCTATCAGCCAGGCAGGCTCGGCGGAACCGGCTGACGTATACCTGAGACGAGTTGCTGGGCCGAGCTAGAGCTGGCACCGTTGTTTGAGAGCCTCGATCGACGACAATAGACCGAGCAACACAACAGCAACCAGGTGACAACAACGCGCGAGAGTCCGCCGCCCCACCCCCGCGCACACATCCGCGGCTGCCCCGGGACGCGCGGCGCGTCGAGAGGCGCAGCGCGCGCGCCCCAAATGGGCAGCCAACACACGCCGATCCCCCCGCGTACGCGCCCGCGCGGGCTGCCTCGGGCCACGCAGAGCGTCGAGCAAATCCCGAGAGGCGCGCTGCGCGCAACTTCGGGCAGCCACGCGCATAGTTCCCATCCCCGCGCTGTCCCGACCGACGCCGTACAACCCCCACGTTAACGCAGGCCCACACACGATGAGGACTCCCGATATCGACTACGACAAGGCCTTGGGGGTCGTCGCGCCCCGTTTCAAGCTCCTCGAGAAGACCGAAGATGATGTCGTCTGGGCCGCGCTGCCCAAGCTAGACCAGGAGGTGCTGACGCAGCTGAAGGACCACGACGAGTTCGAACCGGGCCTCGTCAAGATGACCAAGGCGCTCGGGGACATGCAGAAGGAAGCGGGCAAGTTTCTCGCGGGCTGGCACGAGGCACAAGAGCGAGTCAAAACCGCGAAAGAATTGCTGGACGGGTACAACCTCGCGCAGACCGTCGACACGTACGGCGAGCAGCTCGCCACGCACGGCGATTTGCACGCCGCGCACGTCGCACAGTTCGCCGAGCATGAGACCTTCATCTCGGGGCAGAAGACCTTCAACGCGGAGCAGAACACCACGAACGCGTTCGTGAAGAAGGAGCTGGACGCGAGGAAGCAAGATAAAAACGACCTCAAGATTAGGATGAGGAACGTCGAGGGCGATGTGCGCGAGCAAAAGGGCAAGGAAGCAATCGTCGAGCGAGTCCTCACGTTTAACAAAGAAACAAAGGAAGAGGAGCTGCAACGCAGCCTTTCGCCGTGCGGAAATCAAATTCACGGCGCCTATCACTTCACGGCGCCGGCGTGCTGAATTATCGGGTCGACTCGCCGCCATCGACCGGTGGTTGTTCGCGCAGGCCTCGCAGAAAACAAGGAGTTGCGCAAGAAGGCGGAGCGCCTCGCCGCCGTGGAGGCGGAAAAAGAGATGCTCGAGAAGCTACTCGACGACCTGGCGCTGGTGCGGGACACAAACAAGAAGGACCTCGCGGACGCGGACAAGGCGATCGCCGCGCAAGGCACGACGATTGCCACGCTCGAGTCCAAGCTCACGCAGAAGGAAGACGCCATCGCGCTGGTCGCCGCGAAGGACAAGGAGATCGAGAAGATGAAAGAGGCGCGCGCGAAGGAGAAGATCGACGAGGCGAACGAGAAGATGAATTTGCGGCGTCAGTCGGCCGAGCGCGCCAAGACCAAGGCGACGGCGCTCGAGGACAAGTTAGATACCGTGAAGGCGGAGAACGACGCGTTGCGCCGGGACCTGGCCGCGAAGGACAAGTCGCTGGCGGAGCTCGCCGAGGCCCAAGTCAAGGCCACGGCGCTCGCGGAAAAGTTAGATGCGGCCGCGGTCGCGGAAGCGGCGCTGCGCCGGGACTACGACACGCTCACGGCCGAGGCGCGCCAGTCGGTGGCGCGGCTCGAGACGACGCGCGCCGAACTGAAGGCGCGTGAGGAGAAATCAGATGAGGCGCGCTGCGCTTCCGAAGCGGCGGGCGCGAAGGCGGCGACGGAGCGGGAGAAGCTACGCGTGAAGCTGGAAGCATCACGCGCGAAGTGCGCCACGCTCGAGTCGGAACTCAAGGCCGCCGCCGCGCGCGCGGCGCAACCGGAGCAACCGGAGCAGGTCGACGAGCCGACGCCGTCCGTGCGGAAGCCGAGAATGGGCGTGCTGTCTGCGCGACGGAATTCTCGCAAATTATCTTTGAAGGCGCCGCTCCCGGGGCCGCTCCGCGACGCGAACACGGAGAACCAGGGCCCAGCGGCGGCTGCAGAGCCGGAGCGGTCGGCGGCCGTCAAGGAACTGCGGGGCGAGCAGGACGCGGCCGCAGGCGCTGCGTTTGCGGCGGTGCTAGCCGAGAACGATTCCAATGCCGCGGCGCTCTCGATCAAAGTCGCGGACCTCCGACGGGCCAATCTGAAGATCGAGGAGCAGGGGCGGGCACTCGAGGCGAAAGAGAAGGAACTCGAGGCGCACGGTGAGCGCGCGAAGGAGCAGGAGGACCGGCTCCAGATGTACTCGCGCCAGGGGGACGCCAATAAAAAGTGCGAGGACCAGGCGCGGCAAATCGTGAAGATGGACGAGGCGCTGGCCGAAGCCGCGGTCAAGATCCAGAATCTCTATAGAAAGTACCTCGATGCCAGTGGCGCCCTCGAGGTTGTGATCCGCATCAAGAAAACGACGGGCGATGCTGATGATCCGGCCGTGTCCGCCCTCAAGCCCATGTCCGACGGCCAGCAGGTGGTTCTCGCTACGGCCGACGGGTCGAAGCTCTTCGAGTTCGACCGGGTCTTGGGGCCCGACGCCGATCAGAAAATAGCCTACGATCAGGTCGCTCCGTTTGTGGCATCTGCGCTCGACTTGCACAATGATGCCCTCGTGATGGCATACGGTGGAACCGGCGCCGGCAAGACGTTCACCATGCAGGGCGACGCGTCGGGCGCGGGTCGGGGCATAGTGCCGCGGGCCGTGGAGCAGATTGGGGCCTACTGCGTGCAGCGCGCGACCGCCGGCTGGGACTACGAGATGATAGTCCAGTACGTGGAGATCTACTATAATGACGTGCTTTGGGACTTGTTGGTGCCAAGGAGGAACGCAGACTACGGGCGCTCCAAGGCGCTGTCTAGTTTAGGGATCCGCCGCCACTCGGAGACGAAGCGCCTCTACGTCGAGGGCGCGACGCAGATCTCGGTGGACCCCACCGACGCGGACGCCGTCCAGAACCTCCTGGCGGCCGCGGCGCCGCGGCGCTCGGTCGCGTCGACAAACACGAACGACGTCTCGTCGCGGTCGCACGCCGTCCTCGTGCTGCTTCTGAAGGGCACGAACGAGGTCCTCGGCGAGGTCGTCCACAGCACGTTGACCCTCGTCGACCTCGCGGGCAGCGAGCGCGTCGAGAAGTCGGGCGTGGTCGGCGAGCAGCTGAAGGAGGCGGGGGGCATCAGTCGGTCGCTGTCGGCGCTCACGAACGTCTTCGACGCACTCGTCGACAAGCGGTCCCACGTGCCGTTCCGCAACTCGAAGCTCACCTACCTGCTCACGGACGCGCTCTCGCACGGCAAGGCGCTCGTGCTCACGAACGTGTCGCCGGAGCCGGAGTTCGCGGCCGAGACGGAGAAGTCGCTCCTCTTCGCGCAGCGCGTGAAGAAGGTCGAGCTGGGCAAGGCGCGCCGCGATGTCAAGTACAAGGGCTCGGGAACGGCCGTCGGCGCGAAGCGGACGGCGTCGCGCGGCGGCCGCCGCGCGTGAGCCTCTACTCTTCCCGCGCGGCGGCGGTCAGCGCGGCCATTCCCCAGCCCCTCAAGTCCCAGTCGTAACCTTGCGTTTGAGACAAATAGAAAGACCACTACTATTACGGCGTCGGCCAAACATCCTTCGGGAAGAAATCGAATTCCCGATTCAAGCACCGCGGGCACCAGTCCTGCACCGGCGCGCCCCGTATTTTCGACGCCCGGATCGCTACCCGTAGCCGTTTGATCTCGGCCGTGCACGCCAGGATCTCCTTCGTCGGCAGGGGCTCCCGCGTCTTGAGCTCCGCCTTCTTCGCCTCGGTCTCCTTCAGCAGCTTCTCGTCCGCTTCCTTTTGCAATTTGACCTTGGGCAATTCCTTCGCGCGCACCTGACGATTCGCAATGTCCCCGTTCTGCACGTAGAAGACGTGCTCGCACTTTGGACACAAAGCCCAGCAGAGCATATGCTGCTGGATCGCGTCGTTCGCTTCCGACGCGGGCAACACGGTCCACTCCGCCTCGATGGCCGGGAGCATCAAATCGCCGACCTCGGGAGAGCTCTCGGGCGCAAATAATACGACCTTCATTCGCTTCTGCATGCGGCCCACACTCGAAATGATGGCAAACACGCCCTCGTAGTCGTTCGCCTTGATGACGGTGCCCGCCCGCAGGAGCCCGCCCGGTAGTCGTTGCCACGGCGCGACGCGCGCGGCCGAGCAGGAACTACACCGTATTTCCTCGGCATCGTTCGCGGTTTGGCAGACGCCGCACTTGAATTGGGGCGGCAATGGGCGGTCGCCGCTCATCATCGAGCTCAGCCTTCCCACGAGCCGTACACCGCAGTACACCCTTTCCGGGTCGGCGCCGTTTGTTTCGTCTTCAGCTTCGCGCGCCAGCCGCCGCTCCTCGGCCGCCTTCGCCTCCGCCTCGGCTTTTATTCTTGCTCTCTCGGCCTTCTCCTCGGCGAGTTTTCGAGCTTTCTCGGCCAGCGCCGCCCGAAAGGCCTTGCCGTCCTCGGACAACTCCGCCGCCGGCGCGGGCGCCGCCGCGGGCGCGTCCGCCGGCGGCGGCGGCGCGTCTTCGGGGTACTGCGCCGCGCGGTCGTCCGCGAGCTCGTGCCACGACTCGCTCCAGTCCCCGGATTCCGCGAACTGGACTTTCCTCGGCGGCGCCGGCTTCCCCGTCCGCTTCTCGTACGCCCGCCGCCGCGCTTCCTCGAGCTGGGCCTCGAGCCGCGCGACTTCGGCCTCCGCGTCCTCGCCCTTGCTCTCCTCGTAGGAGTCCAGCGTGATCACGCGTCGCGCTTGCGGCGACGCGGTCCGCACGCGGGGCGACTTCGTCGCGGACCGCGGCGCCGAGGGCGACATGCCGTTCGCCGCCGCGCGCGCCCGCCGCACGCGCTGGGCCTGGGCGGCGGCGTGCTCCCGGGCGCCGCGTGGGCGCCGCCGCTGCGCTTGGGCCGACATTGGTCTGGACGGCGCGCCGACGGCGTGGAGCCAAGCGGTGGCAAAGGCTGCCCCAAGAAGAGATAGTCAAAAGCCGATGGCTGCCGCAGAGACGGTCGTCTGCGGACGGAGCTCGAGCGCGAACACCGACGCGTCGTGTCTGTCCGTATCTACGTCGCGAGCAGCTTACCGGTCGGCAGCGCTGAAAATGTGCTTGCTAGTGTCTTACCGGCCGCTAGTTAGCTAGCGCCAGTAAGACACTAGCAAAAAGCCCGCATTGCAAGTCCAGGCACTCAAAAAAAGCGTGTGTCGCACGCCACAGCGGTGATCCGTATTGCTCCGACAAAGTGAGCACAGCAAGAGCCGCCTGCAGCATGGCGCCGCAGCACGCATTACTGCTGGTCACACTGCTCACAGATGCCCTACACCTCCCAAGACGACCATTAGTCTTCGTCACGCCGCCCGGCTGGGCCGCGGCCGACCGCCGCGCCGACCTCGAACGCGTCGCGCGCGCCGCGGCGAAGGGCGGCGCGTCGCTGGTGCAGCTGCGCGACGCCGACGCGTCGAGGGACGAGTTGCAATCCGCCGCCGCCGCCGTGCGAGACGCGTTGCAAGGTACGGACTGCTCCGTAGTAATCAACGGCGTCGAACACCTGCCCGAGCGAAAGTGGCGAGCAGCAACAGAGCGACCAAATGGCCCGCTGGGCTGCTCGGCGCATTCGGTGGAGGCGGTCCTCGCGGCCGCCGCGTTGGGTGCGGACTACGTGCAGCTCGGCACCATGTTCGCGACGCAGACGCACCCCGGAAAAATACCCGAGGGGCCCGGCCTCGCGACCGAGTGCCGCCGCGCGCTCGACGAGCGAGAAGCGCCGCCTTTGTTGATCGGCGTCGGCGGCGTCGACGCGACGAACGCTGCAAAACTCATCGAGGCGGGCTGCGACGGCGTCGCGGTGATTCGGGGTATTTCGGATGCGCGCGACCCGGAGGCCGCGGCGCGGGCCATCTGCCGGGCGCTCGCCGGCGCCGGCACCCGTATTTCGAAGGCCGCCCAAAATACCAGAGCTGAGACGACCGCCCAAAATGCGGCGGACGTGCGTGAGCTGATGCGGACGCGGCTCTCCATGACCGAGGCGGAGCTGGATAGGATGGTGCGGCGTCGGCCCTTGGGCGCCAGAGCGACAGCGGAGCCGAAGCTCGACTGGCTACAGACGCGCCTCGAACTAAGCGACGCGGGGCTGAAGAAGATGGTTCTGATGCAGCCGCAACTGCTGACGCAGAGCGTCGAGAAAATGGAGTCGAATTGTGACTGGCTACAGCGACGCCTCGACCTGGACGATTCGGGACTGAAGAAGGTCGTGTTGGAGAATCCGTCTCTACTGGCCTTCAGCGTCGAGGACAACATGGCGCCGAAGCTCAACTGGCTACAGGATCGTCTTAATTTGGACGCGGCGCAGCTAAAGAAGGTGGTGCTAGGGCGCCCGTCATTGCTGGGCTACAGCGTCGAGGACAACATGGCGCCGAAGCTGGATTGGCTGCAGACGCGCCTCGAACTGGACGCGGCGCAACTAAAGAAGCTTGTTGTGGCGCAGCCGACACTGCTGGGCTACAGCGTCGATGCCAACATGGCGCCGACACTCGACTGGCTGCAGACACGTCTGGACCTGGACGACGCGGGGCTGAGGAAAGTGGTTCTGGTGAAACCTCAACTGCTGAACTACAGCGTCGAGGACAACATGGCGCCGACACTCGAGTGGCTCCAGACGCGTCTCGACCTGGATGACGAACAGCTGAGAAAGGCGGTTCTGAGGCTTCCGCCGCTGCTGGGCTACAGCGTCGAGGACAACATGGCGCCGAAGCTCGAGTGGCTACAGACGCGTCTCGAACTGGACGAGGCGCAGCTGAGGAAGATGGTTTTGACGCTTCCGGCACTGCTAAGCTATAGCGCCGAGACCAACATGGCGCCGAAGCTCGCCTATCTTGAGCGGGAAACCGGCCTCTCGCGTTCCGAGCTTCGCGATCGCGTTCTGATATTTCCACAAATTATCAGCTACAGTCTAGAAAAGCGATACCGCCCGCGCCTCGAGGCGTGCCGCGCGGCCGGCGTCGACGCGGAGTACGTCCTCACCTACGTCTCGAAAACGGACGAGAAATTCTACGAGCTCCTCGAGAAGAAGAAGGACGCCGTCGGGGAAACAATGTGATGAATAAATACTGTTGTGTGTTACCAGGTCGCAAACTTTGGGTCCGGCGCGGCCTCGAGGTCCTCGACGCCCGCAGGCTCGGGGCACTCGTCGAGGAGCCAGGACTGCAGATCGAGCGGCGACGTGAAGACGTCCTCGCCGCCCAGGCCCAACGCGCGCATTCGATGATGCGCGGCCGAGCCGAGCGCGGACTGGGCAGCCGCTAGTACCGCAGACACATCTTCCACTGCCGGCGAAGCACCCATTCTCCGGAACCCCTTCAAATGGGACCAGGAAGACGGGTGCTCCCGCGGGTCCGCGTCCAGTTCAATAATGAACCTGTGTAGATATCAAATTTCGCGGCGCGTCTCCGCCACTGCCGAGTCTAACATTCACGCCATCAACGCGACGCCTGCTCGATGGCGTGGAGGCGTCGCGTCGATGGCGTGGCAGTGTGGGTCTTACACCACTCGATTCAGTCATCACGGCCGCTTTGTCGACGAAGGTGCATCCGACTCACTGGTTGATTTCCACACAGTAATGAACGAGCCGGCGCAGTTGTCCCGCAGCACCGCGGCCGCGGCGTCGGCGGCGGCAGACCCCACGCAGACGCACGACACGCAGTCCAGCGCCTCCGCGAGGGCCGTCAACGACCCGGGGATGTCGTCCTTCACGAGGTCGCCGCAGACGCCGCGCTGAATCCCGTAGGGCGGCCCGCCCTCCTCGTAGAACGAGCAGGCGTTCTTCAGCCTCTGCTCCGTCGTCGCGTCCACGGACCGGCGCGGGTCCAATCCACCCATGAAGTCGGAGGACAGCGTCGACGACAGCGTCCGCCGCTCGAACGGATCTTTAAGGAGCGCCACCGGCTCCTTGAGCCCCGAGGCCCAGAGCCCCTTGAGCCGCTGCAGGTAGCCGTAGGTCGTCGCGCCGAGCTGCGTGCCGCAGGACAGGACGCCGACGTTTTCGCGGCCGCGGGCCGGGTCTTTGGCTGCGCCGCGCGGCGTCAGCGCTGATACCGTTTGCAGTGCATAGATGAGGAGGAATTGGAGACGCATCGTTGGGCGTGGTTCGCTTCGTTCGACGCGTATCGTCTCTGTAGCAGGGAGAGCCCTTTAGGATTTTTTGTCCAGAGACTTGCACTGGAAGCTCGGAGAGGGCTGTGGCGGAGAGCAGAGACCTAAGATCGCTCCACGGCAGCCTTGCTAGCATCGATTGTACAGCGCAACCGCTTCGATTGGCGTCTGGCTTTGCTTGCTAGTGTGTTACAGGCCGCTAGCTAAAGGTGCTTTTGCGGACGCAGTACTCCCGTCAGCCCGAATCAATGCGTCTACAGACCGCAGGAATAGTAATGTTCGCAATGCGGGCGCGAGCGCTGCTCGCACCCATGCGTACGCGCGTGTCTGCCGGCGCTGCCAGCCGCTGCAAGTCCTCGCAGCGATTGCGGACGCTTGCGGCGTCGCGCGCGGACCTGGAGGGTCTAACGGTGCCCGTGCTAAAAGATAGACTTCGAGCACAAGGTTTGAAAGTCGGCGGAAAGAAACAGGAGCTCGTCGAACGCCTCCTCGAGAGCGCGCCCGCGCCCGCGGCGCCCGCAGCGCCCGCAGCGCCCGCACCGGTCAAGCAGACGAAGCCTCGACGCGGCGACGGCCGCCCGCACGCGAACCCGCACAACGCCGAGCGCTGCGAGGCCGAGATCGTGTCGTTCGGGCCGCTGGGAGCCTCCGTCGTCGTCGAGTTCCGCGACGGAAGATTCGGGGAGGGGCTCGTCCTGCAGAAGGAGCTCCAATATTTACGAGAGTCGCGGCGGGGCGCGGGAGCGGAGCTTGGGGAGATGGTGTCGGCGTTTGCGGCGCCGTCGCCGACCGTCGAGGACAAGTACGACGTCTTCCTGCGGCCGCCGTCGGCGGAAGGGAAGAATCGCGACGCCGCGGCGCTGATCCTCGCGGAATTAGAACGGCGCGGCGGCAAGCTCGACGTCGGCGACAAATCCTCACCCGAGGACATCGCTGCGATTTTACCGGGCCTCTCGAAGTCCGTCTTCAAGAACGCCGTCGGCAACCTGTACCGCGCGAAGAAGGTCGTGCCGGGGCGGCACGAGGTGCGACTGGCGGAGTAATTGTGTGTGGCTATTAGTCTCCGTATCATCTACTCGTATCGACCACGACGCCCGCGGGCTCACTGCGCGCGGCGCGCTCTTCGCAGCCAAACGGGTTTCGTTCTTTTGGACAGTTGTCAGCCAGTTATCTAGAGGGCTCTTGGAGGGCGTGCGCCGCGCCGCGCCCGTGCTGCACCATTGCCTCGGGCCCGAGCCCATGCTGCCGCGAAACCGCCGCCGACACTTCTCCGAGCCCGCGAGCCTCGCCCGGCGCCCGAAACACCGTCGGACGAACGCGGACGCCGTCGAGGATGCGCGCGTAGCCTATCGATGTTCAGGACCCCAGACCCGGCTAACGCGGGCACCTTCATCGACCCTCCGCCGCCTTCGAACGACGACGTGCCGCCGCCGCCGCGCGCGCGCGCGAGGCGTCGTGCCGCCGCCGAGGAGGCCGTGGAGGAGGATGCGCCGCAGCCGCCGCCGAAGAAGCCGAGGAGACGCTCGCCGCGGAACTTCACAGAGGATATGAAGTATTGGTAATGTCTAGTACTCTACGCTCGTAAGACTACGGGGGCTGCGCCTTACTCAAACGAAGAGCTTCCGCCGCGCCCGGACCGAGTCCCTCCAACTATGCGTCCCGAGATCGACGTGTGATTCCAGACCGCCGAACGTTGAATCGTATTTCCTCTCTCGAGCCATCCCTCGACTAAAGCATTATAAACACTACTTGCACCGTGACGTTACGGCCGGGGGAGGCGCGCGCCGCCGCGCATCGCGCACGAGGCCCTCGATGTGCCGCGCGTCGCCCGCGGCAAGCTTCGCCGCCCGCGCGCAGGCCCGCACCTTCTTCTCGGCCGCCTGGCACCGCTTCAGCGCGGTCTTGGACCGCTCCGCGAGGGACGCCACCAGGCGCGAGTCGTGATCGCGCGCGGCCTGCTTCCGCGCGAAGCGTTGGTTCTGCCGCGCGCGGACCGCCTCGTCTCGTTTCGACTGGGCCTCGCGCCGCTCCCGCGCCAACCTATCGGCCTTCAATTGTTCCGTCTTGCGCCGGCGCGCCTGGAGCAGGGCCGTCTCCTCGTCGGCGGCGCCGTCGTAGCAGGCCACGACGTCGTCGATCGTCACGCCGCGACCCGCGAAGTTCTTCGCGCAGCGCCAGCTCGTGACGTTGTTTTCAGCTCCCAATTACTGCGGCGAGTTCGACAACTCGGGCGCGGTCATGAGCGTCGACGCGTCGCTGATGTGCAGCTTCCACATCCTCAAGCCGCGGTCGGCCGCGCCGGGCACGCCGGACACCGTCGGCCGCGGCGCGCGGTGAGAGCCGCGCGCGCCTGTATCTATAGAGTTTAATCGCTCGGTTCCGCCAGGTAGTTTCACTCTCGCGTCCGGATCGCGTCAGCCCAAAACCCGACCTCGAGCGCGCTTACGCGCTGCTCGATGAATCGGCGACGCGCGGTCTCCCCCCGCCCTGGGCAGGGGCTCCGCCCACTAATCCTAGCACCGTAACAAATTTCAGACGACTATATTTACTTCCCTACCACCTAGCACTCTACTCTACCACCCGTCCGGCCCCGCCCGCCGCACGGACCGCTGCGACTGCGACACCGTCCCGCTCATCATACCCCCGCCACCCATCAACGCCGCCAATGATAGCCCGCCCCGCGGTCGCGGCGTCGCCGGCGCGCCCGGCGCCGCGTCTTGTTGCTCGCACCACGCGCGTAGGGCATCTAACTTCGGCGGAATATATAAAGTGCGCCGCGCGCGCGTCACGGCCACGTGCCAGGCATTAATTTCCTCGGCGTGGACAAACGACACCGGGTCCCCCAGATCATCGACGAAGGGAGCAAAATCATCATGCACCACAACCGTGTCCCACTCCAGACCCTTGGCTTTATGGGACGTCGTGAACACGACCGCGCGCTGCCTCCCCTCCTCCGTCGCGCCGCGCTGGGCCGCCCGCCGCAACGCCGCGGCGAGCTTGCCCGCCTGGGGGCCCCACCTTCGACATAATTCAAAGGCGTCTCTGACATTGCGCTCGACGAGACTCCCCTTGCCATCACCCGAATCTTCGTCCTGGACGGCGCGCTCCAACTCCGGAAAACTCGACCACTTGCGCACGGCCCGCGACTCCGGCGGCCGACCCGCCCTCAGGTCGGCGACGTCCTCGAGCGTCCGCAACTGGTTGGCCAGCAACTGTTGTCCTTTATCGCCGGCGAAGGCGATGGCCGCGTCCTCGGCGAAGGGATCGAACGTCGCGTCGTCCCCCTTCTCCGGCGCGAGACCACACACCTTCGCCGCCGCGTCGACGGCGCCCCGGTTCGACCGGCAGATATAGGCGTAGGGCGGCGTCGGCAGGCCGCTCTCCCCCCACGACTTGACGACGGAGTCCTTCTCTGAAGAACCTTTGGGCCCCAGTCCGACGACAGGCGTGTACGAAAAGGTCCGGTCGTAGCGCCGCTTCGTCGCGAGCAACCGATTCGCCTCGCGCGCGATCGACGGCCCGAACCGAAAGCTTCGAGCTAACGCGAACTCCGTGTCCGCCTCGCCGAACCGCGCCGTGTCCCTTAATGCATCCGCCGAAGCTCCTCTAAAACCATATAAAGCTTGCGCGGGATCGCCCACGAGCACGACAGCCGTCGGGCCCCGCTTCCTCTGGATGTCGACGACGGCCAACATACATTCATCTAGATCCTGGGCCTCGTCCAGCAATAACACGTGGGGCGGCGGCCCGCCGCCCCAGCCCCACCCCAATTTCTCGTCCGGGTGCTGGCGCAGGCGCTTGAGGGCCACCTTCTGCATCACGTTCTGCGTACAAGCGATCGTCGCGTCGTCGGGGTCCGCGGCCCGCTTATAAAGCTCCTTCGCCCAGCGCGAGCAGTAGGGTCTCAAGCTACCAGAAGGAGGCGCGTGTTTCGATCTAAAAGCGTCGTCGGCTCGCACTACATCTCTTGGAACGTGCTTTTCTTTGACGTCGTCATCCGCAGAATTGCAGAAGTTCTCGACCGTGCGCCAGGCGCTTCGCGCCAAGGATCTCCTCAGCGTGTCCGCGGCCTTCTGCTTCGCTTCTCGATCTCCCTTGAGTTTTTGCGACGAGATGCGGTCCTCGGCAATGTCGCCCAGGCCCAGAGCGTCGAGGATGGTCGCGAGGGCCTCCATGGTCTGGGGCAATCGCGTCGGGCACTCGAGGCGGTCGCGGCCGGCGTCGCGCTCGCCCTTTTGGACGAAGGCCAGTAAAGCGGAGTTGATGGACCGCGCGTCGACGCCGTATCTAGTGGTACGCCCGCCGAAGCGCTGGGCCGCGTCGGCGGCGGCCGAGCGGTTGAAGGTCCAGTAGCTGAGCTTGAGCCAGGGCTGCTCGCCCTCCTTGGGCTTCGCCTGTGTGGGAAGGCTCCCGTACGCGCCTGCTGCCCGTCCCTCGTCACACGCGTCGACGGTCCGCGGGTCGCGTCGACGTATATGGACGCCGGGCCGCGCTGACGCCGCGAGGTTCGCCGCGAGCGCCGCGAGCGTCGTCGTCTTGCCCGTCCCGGCGTGCGCCACGACCCGCACGAGCTTGCCGCGGCGGTCCGCGGCCCAGGCCGGCGGCCGCCAGGCCGCGACGGCGCGCTGGTCCGCCGTGAGCTGGCACGGGACGGGCGGCGGCGCCGGTGGCGCGCGTGTCGTGCCGCCCGTGCTGCCGCTCCGGGGCGGCGCCCGCGTCGTGCCGCCCGTGGAACCGCTCGTCGCCGTCCGGGCCTTGGCCTGGCTCGCCTCGAAGGCCGCCGCCGCCTCGGCCTCGCGCTCCCGCCGCAGCTCGTCCTCGTCCTCGGGCTCAACGTCCCATTCCGGCGTCGGGGGCCGCGGCGTCGGCGCGGCGCCGCGGCGCCGCGGTTGTTTTTGCGACGGCTGCGTCAGGCGCGCGTTCTCGCGGAGCACGGGCCGCGCCTCGGCGCAGGGCCGCTTCGCCGGGCGCTGCGGCGGCCGCGGCTTCGCCGCGCGGCTCTTCTTCTGGGCCGGCGGCGCCACCGTCGGCGCGACCTCGTAGGTGACCTCCTCCTCGCTGTCGTCGGACTCTACTATCCTCCGGCGGCGGCGTTGCGGGCGGTTGGGCGCTTGCATTTTTGCGGTCGGCTCAGTGCGTTTTTTTTGCTGTGGGCTTTGCAGCGCCTGGCGCGGCGCGGGGAGCGAATGAAACCGCCGGCTCTTCGCACAGCCGTGGTGTGTAGCCCTCGCAGCACTGCTGCTGGCCGGCTTCAGGCCTGAAGCCGCCGTGCGCCGCAATAGGGCGCCGAACCGCGCTTGGGCCGGCTGGGACCGATCGTAGCGGTGTAAGACACTAGCCAGCAAACTCGAACGCGCATGCAGCCGTTTGAGCATCCTTCAGTTCGCTACTGGTCCAAAGTGACAAATGGGACACTTCCTGGGGGGCGAAAAAGGTAATTTTTTTAATTCGCGATTTTGACGTCTCCGCCGTGACGGCCGCGTCGATGGAATCCTGTCCATCCACGGCCCGGAGGTCTCCCTGGGGTCGCCTAGGGTCGGTATTAGACGTGCGCAACCGCCTACGCCGCCGCTGCCAGCGTAAGATACATCTCCCAAGGTCCTTTGCGCTCCAGTGCACCGGACCACGATTTGCCAAAGTTTTGGATCCAGAGCTCTCCGGAGAGCCCCAAGCACCGGCGCATGCGGCGTAGGGGACCACCCGACCCCAGACCTGTCCCGGAGGGCGCCCGCGAGCCGATCTACATCCGAAAAAAGTAAATAGTTTGGACCCGATGGCGCCCCGTCCCCGTAAAAAACGTTAATTACCCGAGGCCCCCCAGGAATCGTAATAGCGGTCTCGTCGGACCCCGTACTACCCCAGCGATAGTCAATTACAAGTATATGACATCTACATTATAAGAAGGGTACTTTTGGCTGCCCACGCCCGGGACGTGAACATCTTTATCTGGACCTCGCGCAAGTCGGTCGGTCATGGAACAAACGATCGCATCATGGTTCATGGTGATGGTACACGGGCTGATGGTCGCAGTTCCAGTTTTCTGTGCCATATTGAAGCGATCGTGCGGTCGGGAGACCGAGAAGGCGCGGAGACCCTAAGGTGAAAGAAATCAAATGTAGTAGTCGCTCAGGCCGGTTATCTGGCCCGTCCCACAACTAAAGCGCCTGAAACGCAAATTTATTTTACAACTCACCGGTCTGGGGCCTTTCCGGTGCTCCGTCTACGCACCGTCGTCCGCGGAGAACGGGCAAGTCGGTCGATCGTGAATAGAACAACGGCGTTATGGTCCATCTGGGTGGCGGCGTCGCTGATACTCGCAGGTTTATGTCTTGTGGCCACAACGCGGATTCGTGGGTCGCGGATTCGTCGTTTCGCGCGGCTCTAACGGAGCCCCTAATATAGATAGGCAACTGTACTAGCGCTCTAGATGGACTATACCACTAACAAACGGATTAAAACGAACATAAACTCGGGAGTTGTCTAGTAGAATTCTTTTCCCGCCCTCCGAGCGCGGGCCGTCGGCTCCGGTTCCGCCGATTGTGTATGAAAACTGGGCTGGAGTTGATATAATGTATCATCTGGACGGTAGATGGCGGCGTCAATCGCTGGTGTATTTTGGCAAGTCTTAAGACTCATTCGCGAATGTCGCGGGCGGTGCCTTCCGGGAGGCGCGAGGGTATGTTCCCGGGCCGCTACTCTGAAATAATTGGTCGCAGCGGACGACTAGGATGTATTCTGAATTTGGGTCACTCTTTTGACGCTATCGAAGCGTATCTTTGAATTTGCTAGAATGTCGTTACGCTAGGTTATTACTACTTTCACAGACTTACTAGTAGAACTCCAGACATCAATCTACACAAGTAGAAGCTACCGCAAGACGGCGCCGTCGACGCGAGAATAAAACAAAA
Source organism: Pelagomonas calceolata (assembly GCA_918797485.1). NCBI lineage: Eukaryota > Pelagophyceae > Pelagomonadales > Pelagomonadaceae > Pelagomonas > Pelagomonas calceolata. Next base: position 214,854 of record CAKKNE010000004.1, read on the forward strand.
GACTTACTTACCCGAGCGAGTACGCCACGCGCGAAGCTTCGCCCCGCAGCGCCTCCCGCGGCATTTTTGGAGAAGCGTGGTCCGGCGCCCAGGCCAACACTTTCGTCGGGCACTCGAGAGTTTCATCATCCTTCTTCGACGGCACGTTCAAGGAGACATATCCGCGACTCTTGCCGTTCCAGGGGTTGATGTCGGCCATGGCCTCCCACAACAGTTGAGTCGGCACCCAGTGGGGCGGGTACTTGAAGCGCGCCGTATCCAGCACCAGGACCATGTCCGACGACGGCGCGAGCCCGGCGACCGGCGAGAAGTGGCCCTCGCCCGTCTGGCCCAGGACACTTCTATTGTAGCTCGCAACTAAAACACCATCTTCCAACTCCCCGTCCGACTCGTCCTCGCCGACGCACGCCTTCTCGACGGCCTCGCGAAACGTTTCTATATCAGACTCGCCGGCGCGTATTGGCCTCGCTTCGGCGCCGTTCCATCTAGCGACACCAGCAAATTCATCAAAAGACATGCCGTCGCGTTCAAAAGTTTCCAAAGGGACGTGGGACTCCAACATAGCATCGGTGTACCACCTCCAGACGCCCTTCCATCTCCGTCGAGGGTCCACGCCTAACGCATTGAGCGACATTGACAACGTCGTGATGCCGCAGAAGGACGGCTCGGACTGGGTCTCGTAGGTCTCAGCCAAAGCAAAGTAGCTCTTGAGGCCGTTCGACGCGAGCGCCTCCTTGAACAACACGCGGCCCGCGGGGCTCGAGAGCGCGGGCAGGTGGCGCGGCAGCGGGCGGCGGTAGAAGGTCTGGCTGAGCGAGCGGCGCGCGAGGCGGGAGGACGTTCCCGCCATTATTTTGAGTGGGTGCGGCGCGGCGACGCTTTTTGATTGCGTGGCTGGCGCAATATGACCTCCCGGCGCTTTTCGCGCGGTTTGGCGCGGCGGCGGGCGCTGCCGGGATAATTGGCGCCAGAGCACGCTTACCGCTTTAAACGCGCTCTCCGGTCCAGCAAGCGAGCAGCTGGGCAACTTGCTGTCTTAGGGCTTTGAGGGCGTCGACAGGCTGCTTTTGGTGTGCTTGAACGCTCGGCCGCGCACCAAGTGCGTCGGTCAGCAGATCAAAAGCTGTGTGCTGCACAAAGTGACAAAGGGCACGCGCCCGACCAAACCAGCACCAGACCGCTCTCAAAGGCCATTCAGGCTTCGTGTGGATCCGTAGGAGAAGCGACACGTGCCAAGCGCGGTCGACGCGGGTTTTGACACCCGGCCTCCCACCAGGAAAGCGGCGCCGCGCGGCGTGCTGGATATCGCGCCTCCACCCGATCACTCTGATCACCGCATCGACCTCGACGCGCGAGAATCAAACTCCAAACCGCGCGAGCGGCCCATTTTTTCATCACCACATTTCAAGTAATTTTTGCGCTGACTCGCGCGCGGGCGGACCAGGCGCGCGTGACGAGGGACTCACCGGCTAGACAACCGTGTCAGGAAACGCCCGGCTCGCTGTCAAAGAGACACACGCAGCCACACCAAAAATAAGCGTTTCCGACCTCGTACGTCAAATCAGGTTGACCCATGGTGCGCTACGTGAAGAACGAGGGCCGCCCGGCCCTGGGCTTCGCCGTCGAGAGCGAGGAGAGCGACGAGAGCTCGGACGACGAACCACTAAGTGACCAGCCCTGGTCATCGAGTTCATGGACGCGGGGAGTTTAGATCATCTAAATATGCGGCGCGCGCGCGTTTGTTCCTCAGGCGGTCAACTGGCCGTCTGAGAGGTTCGTCAAAGACGCACAACGTTCTAAACGCGTGTAACGCTTGCTTTATAGCGCGTAACAGTCAAGCTCTGGTAGGCTGGAAAAACCCGTTTTATAGGAGCTCGAGCTCATCTGTCAACTCTTGTAGACTTTCAGATAAACTTATATAAGCTAAACACTCTATCATCAAACACCTGTCGTCCGCCTCGACCGCACCACGGCCACGGCTGCCACCGTCGCGGCGGCGGCCGCCACGAGCAACACACGATTTCTAAAGAACGGCGGCGGCGGCGCGAGGCGCACCCGCACGCGCCGGTCGAGCGACGCCGGCAGCGCGCGCGTCAGCGTCGCGCCGACCGCGCTCACGCCCTCGGGCCCCGCCAGCGCCGCGCGCACGCGTTCGTTCACGCGCATCGTCTCGGCCACCGTGGCCCCCACGTCGCCGCGGTACCGCGGGCTGAGGTAGGTCGAAGACACGGTCGCGGCCCAGTGGTTGTTCGTCCGCAACCGCTCGGCGCGGTCGTTCGCGAGGGCCTCGAGGACCGAGTCGAGGTCGCGTTTCTTCGGGCCCGCCTTCGCCGCCACCGCGAGCGCCGACCGGACCATGCCGTCCACCGCCTCGTGCCGCTCGGGCTGGTGCCCGCAGCTAATGTCGAGGATGCCGTCCAAAGGCCGCACCGCGTCGACGAGCGGATCCGCCGTGTGGTAGTCGATGTACGCGCTCACGCTGTAGACGTCGGCCGCGTCGAACCGTAAAGCTTCGGTGAGCTGGAGCTGCAGGCACCGCGCCGCGACGTCGACGCGCACGGACTCCGCGAGCCGCTCCTCGGCCTTCTCCTCGTCGGTGCTACCTTTGGAGGCGCCGACGCGCACGGGCCAGGACCACCTCGACCGCGCGCGCGCCAGCTGTTGATCGTCGTCCGTGACCGCCGCGGCCGTCGTCGCCCTTACCACGGCCTCGACCGGCCCTCTCGCCGGGAAGCTCGCGCCGAGGGGCTCGCACGCCTCCGCCGTGATCGGCGCCTCACCCTTCACGAAGCCGAACTCCTCGGCGCGCGGGTACGCCGCCCGGACCTGCGCCCGGCCCGGCAGGGGCGCCAGGTAGGCGTCCACCAACCTTGTGAGCGTCGCGTCGTCGGGCAGGCTGCCGACGATGGCGACGCGGAAGCCGTCCGGCGACCTGCGGACACGTCGCGTCGATGGCGTGGAGGCGCGACGCGCCGCGACAATTTGATTTATGCACTGCCGGCGGACGCAAATCCCGCGTCGTAAAAATCGCACGCCGTCGCCGCGTCGAACTCGTCCAGGTCGGCGTTCGTCCAGTGGCGCCAGAAGGGGTGGTCGCGCGTCACGAGCTGGTCGCGCTTCGTCGCGAAGCGCGCGCCGGGGTCGCGCTCCCGCTCCCGCACGGCGTCGCGGCTCGCGTCGACGTAGGTCCGCGCCTGGGCCTCGCTGCGCTGCGGCGTGTTGGCGAAGAGGCGCGCGAGGAGACCGAAGAGGGTCTCGACCTCGTCTGCCGTGCAATCCCCCGACACGATGCGCCGGTAGGCGTCGATGTCCGCGCCCAGCGCGACGCGCCGGCCGCCGAGCGCGTCGTTGAGCGCGGCGCGCGGCGCGCCAACCTGTGCGCAAATCAATCGGTGAGTCGGGTGCATTCGCCGCGACAATTTGATTTATGCACTGGCGCCGACGGCGCCGTAGCGCCCGGCGAGGCTCGCGCCGCCGCGCGCGCTCATCGCCAGTTTCGCGTCTTTCTTCGCGTCGCGCCCGCAGAGCCGGGACAGGCCGCCGGCCGCGCACCCGAACAGCACGACCTCGTCGTCCTTAAAGTCGGTGCGCACGAAGGTGACCGTGCCGCCGTTGCCCAGCGAGAGCTCCAGCGCCTCGAGGCCGTTCGGCAGAGGCAGGCGCCGGCTTGTCACGGACGAGCGCTCGCCAGTGGGCGGCGCGAAGAAGGCGTCGGCGTCGAAGGCCTCGGTCGCCGCGACGGCGCCGCCCGCCGCGTCGTCGAGTAATGTCTTTAGCTCGGCCTCGAGCGCCGCAGCGGGCACTGAGGGCGCCTGCCAGGGCCACCGGAAGCCCGGCGCGGGCCGCGTCGCCGCGACGACGGCGTCGAGGTTCTCCGCGGGGAACATGGCCGCGATCGCCTCTCGGACGTCCTCGACGGTGACCGTCTGCAGCAGCGCGGCCGCGAGCGCGACCTCGTCGCGGTCGTCGACGTACGGCGCCGCGAGCAGGAAGTGGTCCCGCGCCTCGTCGGCCAGCGATGACGACTCGGTCTGGTCCCGCTCCTTCCACTGCGTCTGCAGGTCGCCCAGGATCTCGCGCCGCGCCATGCGCAGCTCGTCCTCCGTGACGCGGTCGCGCTTCTCGACGACGACGCGCCACGCGCTCCGCAAAGCGTCGGCGACGCGGTCGTGGGCCAGGGGCACGGCGCTCAGCATGCTGACGGTCACGCCCTGGATGCCATCGGCGACGCGCCGCAGCGCGACGGGCGGCTGCGCGCCGACGGACGCCGAGCTGAACGGCGGCGCGCTCGCCATGGCGAGCTTCGCGAGCTGGCGGTTCACGACGTTCTGGGCCACGTCGCCGACGAGCCACCGCCGGAATCCGCCGACCGTCGTCGCGGCCTCGTAGCGCTTGGCCACACTGATAGCGGCGAAGGCCGACGTCGCCTCGGCGTCCTCGAAGACGCTCGCGCGGACGCGCCGCCGCGGCGCCTCCGCGAACACGGCGGCGCCGAAGCTTGACTCGTCGGGGAAGAAGGCCGCCGGCGCGCGCGGCCACGGCCGCGCGGCGCCCTTCCGAAAGTAGGGCGCGAAGGCCCGGTCGAGCTGGTCGACCTGGACCGCGTCGGGCACCGCGCCGACGACGATAACCTGTGTGGAAATCAACCAGTTCGTCGGGTGCACTGACGCGGCCGTCCTGGCTCGGTCGAGCGGTGAGGAACCGGCATCACCACGCCATCGAGCAGACGTCGCGTCGATGGCGTGGAGGACGACGCGATGATTCAGCACAACGCGCCGTAAAAGTTTGATTTCCACACAGACAATAACGGCCAGGGCGTCGGCCGTGTAGTGCCGCTCGTAGAACCCTCGGATCGTCTCGGGCCGGGCCGTGCGCACGACCTCGAGGTTCCCGATGGGGAGGCGCGCCGCGAGCGTCGTGCCCTCGAACGTGTGGCGGAAGTGGCTTTCCGTGCCTGCGCAGCAATAAAAAATTACCGACTCGACACAGTGGTTGATTGCGACGCAGCTCGGTACTTCGCTGGGCCCAGTCCTTGCCCTGGCGCCACTCCTCCAGCACGATCTTGCGCTCCGCGTCGACGTCGGACGCGTCGACCTTCGCCGCCTCGCCGACCAACGCCGCCAGCAGCTCCAACGCCCGCCCGAAGAAGTCCGCCGGCACGTGCAGAAAAAAGACCGTCTCCTCGAAGGACGTATAGGCGTTCTGGTGCGCGCCGAAGGAGACGCCGTGGGCCTCGAGCTCCCGCAGCGCGGACCAGCGCGTTCCGTCCGCGTCCGTGCGCGCCCGGAACGCGAGGTGTTCCAGGACGTGCGCGAGGCCTCGTTCGTCGTCCGTCTCGTCGATGGAGCCCGCCCGCACCGCAATCACGAGCTCCACGCGGTCGCGCGGCTCGTCATTTTTGCGCCAGTAATACGTGAGGCCGCTCTCCGGTAGCACGCCGGTCCGCGTCTTCGTGCCCCGCGGGAGCGGCGCGTCGTCGTCGAGCGGGCCGGTCCACTGCGGCAGCGACTCGATGAGTTTTTTCACGGCTTCCTCCTCGCGCTGCTGCCAGTTCGACGCATTGCTGGTGGATGGCATGCTGTCTCTCTGAGAGCAACTACTGCTGCACCACAGAGCGAGCTGTCCTCGCACAGGTGCGTGCAGTCGCCGAACAGCGATGTTCTTGGACCACCACGCGATGCGCGATCACGGCGGGGCCTCGCGTCTCGCGTTTTTTTTAGGCAAGAAGAGCTAGCGGTATAAGACACTAGGCATCTCGAGCAAGCTGCGCGCGGATCTAGCGGTTAATCGCAGCTTATTGCCAGTTTTTGCCTGGCTACGTTTGTTATCGATCGCTGTGAACGCAGTGCGCACCGCTCGAGCGCTCGCCACCACGGCTGTAGCAAAATATCAAAATCAGCATTGAGAGCACTGTCTGAGCACTGCCAGATCACTGCCCCAATCTAACCCCCACGTGCGGCAAGGCATTATGATTACACGCAACTCCTCGACGACGGCCGCCGCGACCGCCGCAACCGCCGCGGCCGCGCTCGCGGCCCTCGCCTGGCGCCGCCGCCGCGCCCGGAGCGCGGACACAAAAGCTATGGCGATACTGGCAGCGCGCAACGCGCGCATGCACTCGACCGAAGCCATCCGCCACGGTCGAGCCTTCGACGTGAGGGCGAGCGACGTCTTCGTCGTGACGTACCCCAAGTGCGGGACGACGTGGGTCTCCGCGATCGCCCACTTTTTGAGGGGCGGCGACGAGGACGACTTCGGGGAGATCTGCGAGGCCATGCCCTGGGACATTATTGCCTTGGACTGCGGCCAGAATTGTAACGATGAGCAGGGCCGGTCGCCGCGGCTCTTCAAGTCGCACGAGGCTTATCATACGATCGCCAAGGGCGGCAGGTACGTCTACGTGGCGCGCGCGCCGGCCGACGCACTCGTATCGTTCTACAAGTTCCTCCCCCCGTACATGCACGCGCCGCACATGTCGATCGAGGCTTTTTGCGCGGGCGTCTTCGGCGGGCTCTCGCACAGCGGCGGCGTCTGGGCCCACCTCTGCGGCTGGTGGGCGCGGCGCCGCGACGCGAACGTCTGCTGGGTCTGCTACGAGACGTTGCGGGCGCACCCCGAGCGCGAGATCGCGCGCATCGCGCGGTTCATGGGCGTGCCCGCCGACGCGGCGACGGTCGCGCGCGTCGCGGCGCGGACGTCGCTGGCGGCGATGCGCGCGGCCGGGCCCAAGTACGACGACCACTTCGTCTTCCACCGTCTCAAGGGCCAGATCGGCATTGCTGGGGAGCACCGCGCGTCGAAGGTGCGGCAGGGCACCGTCGGCCGCGGTGCGGCGCTGCCGGCTTCCGTGCGGAGGATGCTCGAGGCGCGGTGGCGCGACACGGTCTTCCGGCGGACGGGGCTCGCGTCCTACGGCGAACTGCGCGCGGTCGCGGCGCGCGAGGCCGCGGCGCCGTCGGTGACGCGGTCGCCGAGGGGCTCCTACGACGCCGACGGCCTCGCCGAGCTCGCGCCACCGCGGCCCCAGGCGACGCGCGGGCCGAGCGGCTCCTATGACTGCGGCGACTTCGACGAGGCGCCGCCCGCCGGGCCCACGCCGACGCGGGGCCCCCGCGGATCGTACGACGACAACAGCGACTTCGAGGACGACATCGCGAACCTGACGCCGCCAGCGCCCGACTCGCCAATCGACCGTGCGATCGCCGACGCGCGGGCGGACATCCACGACCGCGTCGAGCAGCGCGTGGCCGAGCTGGGTGCCGACGAGGACGCGCGCGCCGCCCCGCCGCCGCGGCCGCCGCCCGCTCCCGGCGACCCGTACGACTGGATTCCCGTCGAAGAGGATTAGTCCGAGTGAGTAATTTCGAGGAGGAGTGATCATCACGCGCGCGCGAATACTATCAGAAGCAGCGTGCTGCGTGCGGAAGGACTTAATTTTGGTGCTAGTGTGTTGATACGCTAAGTTTTAATTTTTTGCAAATAGTTCGCGCGCGCGAACGAGCTGAGATCGCATTGCTGCGTGGCGAGACGTCGCTTGCGTGGCGGGGCGGCCAGGCTCTAAGCCCCACACTGAGCGGCATGGAGACAAAAACGCCGTGGGCCGCCGAAGGGCTCACCCTCTCGAGCCGCGAGGAGAAGCTAGCTCATTACCTGCTATCTCGCGGCAAGACAGATCAATTGGAGCGGCTTCTCGCGAAAGCGCGCGCGGGCGTGTCGACGGGGCTTACATCGCCCGCGGCGGGCGGTCACGCCCACGCGACCAACGCGTCGCGGCCCTCGCGGGCCCGGCCGTTGGCGCCCCACAATCGTCCGCCGCCGCGGCCCGGCAAAGGTCCGCAGCGGCGCCCGCCGTCCGTCGCCTACGCGGCGCGACGCGGCCCCGAGCAAGCGCCGGTGAAAGCGCCGGTGACCGCGACCGCGCGAGCGCCCGATCCGCCGTCTCTGCCGCCGCCGCCGCCGCGCAAGGAAACACCATCGCCACCCGACGAGGCGTCGCCGGGCGAGACGCCGTCGCCCGCGAACGTGACGCTCCGTCGGCGCGGACGCGCTGGACCCGTACGGTCCGTACCGCCAACTCCTCAAGGTGCTACGCCGCCGCAAGCGCCACCGACGCTCGTGCGCGAAGCGACGCCTCCACAGGCTTCCCCGGTCGCGGCGACGGCGACGCCACCCCCCCTTCGCGAGGCTACTCCGCCGCAAGCTTCGTTGTCGGCTCCGACACCGGTGCGGAACGCGACGCCGCCAGCCGCGCCGACGCCGGTTGTTGCGGCGCCGGCGACGGTCTCGCCGATCTATCGGGACACGGCCCTCATCGCGGCAGATGACGAGGCCTGCGAGCGAGCGCTCACGAATTGGCTCAGGGCACCGGGTCTAGCGGCGGACGCCTCGGCCGCAGAGTGGCGCGACGCGTGGCGGGTCGCCGCGGCGGCGGCCGACGTGGCCCTCCAGAAGGCCGTGCAAGTGGATCAAGAGCGAATGCGGGTTCTGAACGATTATGAGACCTTCCGGGCCGGGGCCACGAATCTCGCCACGCTTGCGGCAAGAAACGCGCACGCCGAGCTAGAGACGGCCAAAACGCGCATCTCCGCCCTCAAAGTGAGCCTGGCGCGCTACCAGGCCGCCTACCCCCCGCCGCCCGTCGGCGACGAGGCGGCCTCCGACGACGCCCACGACGGATCGGCGCTACCGGCTTCGGAAGCCGCGCCGCGCGCCCAGACGGACGTCCTAGCGCCGACTCCGCGGCCCGGACGCGCGCGCCTATCGGTCGCGACGCCGGCGCCGCGCCCGCGGCGCTACGCCACGAGATCCTCGACGCGCCGCGGCCGCGCGGACTGAAGTCATGTGGCGAACCCCCCCAAGACCCAAGCAAGAACGACGACTAAAGAAGACCTACTACTAGTACGACGGGATAGGAACGACGGGAGGCGAAGATGCTAGGCGGGCGCGACCGAGCCGCCGGGGTTCGACGCCGGCGCCCGCAGGCACCACAGCGCGCACCCGGCGCACCAGAACCAGGTGAAGCCCATCAGGTAGAAGAAAAATTCAAGGGCATGCGGCGCGTAGTAAAACCCCATGAGGACCCGGAGCCACAGGCCCTGGGGGGTTTCTTCGCAGTTGGGGTCCCGCCAGTACTGTCGATTTATTCGTGAGCAGTGCCTCGCCATTTCACTAGCATGGAGGCCCGCCCAAAGGAGGAGTCCCATGATGCCGGAGCCACAGAAGTGGTAGATGCACGTCGCTTTCCACGCGTACTTGTTGCAGCCGCAGCAAGTCGCCTCGGAGAAGACCACCGCGTCCAGCTCCTTCTGCGCCTCGTCGTCGGCCTCGGCCTGGAGCATCTCGGCGATCTCCCGGCCGAGCCGCGACTGCGCCAGACCCTCCTCGCCGCCGGCAATCCTCAAAAACACCTTCTCCATCGTCGCGCGCGCGAGCGAAAAGTCGATCACGCCGAGCCGCGCGCACGCGTCGTCGTCGAACGCGCGGAACGCGAGCGCCGGCGTCCGCCGCGGGTCGACGCCCGCGAGCTCGAGCGTCGCAATGTCCGCGTCCGCGGCGGCGACGTCGACGTCCGGCGACGAAAAGGCCCCGCGCGCGAACGCCACGAGATCCGCGACGTGCGCGTCGTCCCGCGTCTCCAGGCGGCACGAGATCTCGTAGCCCGCCGCGTAGCGCTCCTTGAGCTCCTGCGGCGTCCCGATGCAGCGCATGGTGCCCTTGACCATGATGCCGACGCGGTCGCAGAGGAGATCGGCCTCGCCCATCGAGTGCGTCGTCAGGACGACTGCGCGGCCCTTCATCGTGACCTTGATGAGGTCCCAGAGATTCCTTTGCGCTCCTGGATCCAGGCCCGACGACGGCTCGTCCAGCAACACCACCGAGGGGCCGCCGACCAGCGCCACCGCGACCGCCAGCTTGCGCTTCATGCCCCCCGACAGGCGGCCGGCCGCCTTGTCGGCGTGGTCGGACAGGCCGACGACGGCGAGCGCTTGCTCCGCGGCGTGGCGCGCGTCTCCTTCGATGTCGACGCCCCGGAGCCGCGCAAAGAGACTCAGATGGTCTCGGCAGCTCAGGTGGTCCCAGAGGACGTTCTTCTGGTTGACGACCTGTGTGAAAATCAAAATTTTACGGCGCGTTCGTGCTGAATCATCGCATCGTCCTCCACGCCATCGACGCGACGCCTGCTCGATGGCGTGGCGATGCCAGTTCCTCACCGCTCGACCGAGCCAGGACGGCCACGTCATCGCCGAGAAATGACTTAGTGAAGAATTGTCGGGTGCACCCGACGCATTGGTTGATTTCCACACAGTTGACGACGCCGAGCGACCGCGCTGCGTCCTCGAAGTCCTGTGTGGAAATCAAATTTCGGGCGCCCCACGCCATCGACGCGATATTTTCTCCGTAGCTGCGTCTGCTCGATGGCGTGAAAGTCAACCTAACTCACTGGTTGATTTCCACACAGCTCTTGACGGCCAGCACGCTCTTCCCCGCGACCCTGGCGTCGCCGGACGTCGGCTCGACGGCGCGGCAGACCATCGACACGGTCGTCGTCTTCCCAGCGCCGTTCGCTCCTAGTAAACCAAAAACCTGGCCCGTCGGCACGCCGAACGCCGCGCACTGGACGGACTCGACGGCCGAACCGCCGAAGAACCGCGGCGGGTAGATCTTCCGCAGGTCCGAGACGACGAGGCCGTCGCGGTCCGCTGACTTGATGTCTCGCACGAGCGGCGGAGGGTACGGGTCGTCGCCCGGCGGCACGTTCCGCAGCATGGCGACGGTGTCGCGCACGGCGGTGGAAAACCTCGTCGGCGGCGGCCGCGACGGCGGCGCCTCCTCCTCCGGCTCGTCTACCACAATCTGAAAGTCGTCTTCGTTCGTCGACAGGGCGTCGCCCGCGCTCGCGGCGTCGCCCGCGCCGGTGAGCGCCGCGACGCGCGCGCGCTCCGCGGCGACGTCGTCGGGCATCGCGGTCGCGCGCACCTTGGAGACCCGCGTCTTCACCCAGGCGAGCGGGCGCAGGGCCCGTCGATCTTTAAAGACGACTATTCCTTCATAAAGTATGATGTGGAAAAAGGCAAAGATCACGGCTGCCCAGCCGCTCGGTAAAGGCGGGTCCGCGCGCTGCCGCCAGAGGGGCCCGTCGCCCGACGCCTCGAGAAACCCCCCGCGCTTCAGCTGCGGGTGGAAGGCCACCTTGCAGACCTGGACCGCCAGGTTGCCGAACGGCGTTGCGATTGACGCGAGCCACCCTATCTTACAGAAGAATTCCTGGAATAGGAGCTGGTTGGGTTTGCTGGTGGCGACCCACCAGAGGCCCGCGAGCCCGGCCGGCGCCGCGCCGCCCAGGAGACCGATGAAAATGGGCGTCGACGCGACCGCGATGAGCGGCGAGTCGAACGTCGTCGTCGCAAAGTGCGAGAAGCTCACGATCCCGGCGCTACAGAGCGGCAGTAAAATCCACAACCACGGCCAGCGCTCCATCCAGCGGCGCACGACGAACTTCGTGGCGTTCTGCCGGGCCCCGGCCGCGTGATGTTTATCCCAGATGCTGTCGCAGTACCACTGTTCGATGGTATCATAGGGCTCGGAGTGCCACAGATCGTTCGGGTCTTCTTCGAAGCCCCCCGGGTACCGGTCGTGGAAGGCGATTTCTAGCGACGTGGCGGTCGCGTTGTAGGGCCCGAGGTCGAGGTCCCCCTTCCGAGCGGCCGCGTGGAGCTGCGCGTAAGTCGGCGCGCTGCTACATAACCGCTTGCGATATGCCATGCGGGTCGCCGCTAACATGAAGACGACGCAGACGGCGCCGCTCACGAGTACCAGCGCGTCGCTGAGCCAGTTTCCTAGCCAGTACGTCAAAGTGTCGAGGCCCGAGACGGCCAATAGATTCCGCAGACCTCTGGCGCGCTCGCGGACGTAGGGCTCCACCACGAAGCCCGCCACAAGAAGATAGGCGGCCACCAGGACCCCCGCGACGAGGGTGTTGTAGTACTCCGCGTGTCTACTTTTGAAACCGAACGCCCGCTTTCCTTTGCCGGGCATTTGCGCGCGCACGACCAGCGGCATCGCCGCCGCCGCCACTTGGAGGAGCACCAGGGTCGTTCCGTGTATCCCGGCAGAACAAAACGCCGAGGCGAAGACGGAGCCCAAAACTTCCACGACGAGGCCAACAAAGAACCCGGCGACGCCGCCGGCGGTCCGCGCCCGCGCGCGGCGGCCCGCCGCGCTCGCGGCCATGCGCCGAAACGTCTTTTTGCGCACGCTCAGGCATACGCTCCTGTGCGGAAATAAACCGGCGTTTTGGGTGCTTGGACTCTACGCCCGTCGAAGATTTAGAATTGAGCACTGAAAGCGCGCCAGCCCGTGAGCCATCCGACTAGGCATCCCGCGACCGCGCCGGCTGCCGACGTGGGTACGCCAAAGTACGGCCGGAGGCCGGCCTCGAGGCCGACCGCTACGGCCGTGGCTATCGCCCACGTCAGCCCTCCCGTAAAGGCGTGAAGAACGAAATGATGCTGCGCATTTAAACCACACACGCAAACGCCGAAAACGGAGCCGACGACGCATCCCGCGACCGAAAACGGCGCGGACAACGAGGCGCCTCCAATAAAACGTATGCCGCACTCCAAAGCAGCCAAGGCGAGTGTCGAAGCCGCAACGGCCGATCCGGCCGCCGTGCCCGCCGCCCACCCCCGGGGCGAATCCCGGCTTCCCTTTTCGGTCAAGCCCACGGCCAAGCCAACGATAAACCCCGAGGACAAGACCGCGGCGAGCACGGCGAAATGCGTTGGCACGGTGAAAGTCGTGGCGCCGCCCTTGTCGCCGCGGGCGCGCTTGACGGCGCGCCGGAGCCCGCCGGGCAGCGCCGCGCCGCCGAGGACGAACTTTTTGATCCACACGAGGTCGTCTCTTATTTGCTGGAGCCTGTGTGGGAATCAAGAGGTGAGTCGAGGTCACTTTGATCTGTCTGCACCGCTGGGAGCCGAAACTGGACCACGGCCGCGACGAGCCTCCCCGCCGGCACCGGCTCGCCCGGCGCCGACGGCAGCAAGGCCCCGCCAACCAACGTCTCCGCCTCTACGGGCGCCGCCGCGCCCTCGACCTGCTCGCCGACGGATATGAACACGTCCTCGAGCGACGTCGCCGTCACGGAAACGTCGACGAGACCCAAGCCGTCGGCCTCGGCCTCCAGCCCCTCGAAGAGAGCGGCGACCCGTGACCTGGATGCGTGGATGGTGTACGTCGTCGTGACGTCGCGCGCGGAGTCCTCGAGGAGGGGGGCCTCGGCGCCGTCCGCCCAGTTCCGCGACGCGGAGAAGCTCGAGCCCCGGGTCGCGTTCAGGAGCGGACTCTTAAATGATGAGGAAAAGCTTTTGGGTGTCGACCCGAGGAGCGGATTCGCGGCGTCCTTTTCGGTCGCCCGGCGGAGGTCCTCCTCGAGCTTCGAGGCCGCCGCTAGCTTCGCTTTGGGCATGTGCTGCGCAAAAACCGCTTTAAGTTGATCGCGCGCCGCGGCGGCCGTCGTCACCGCCACGTGGAGGCCGCCGATTGACGTGTCCGACGTGTCCGCGCCGTCCGCTGCGTCGCCGCCGCCTCCGAAGCGCCGCTTCAGGAAAGAGAGAGTGCCGCAGCACTTCACGCTCCCGGCCGCCATGATCGCCACCCGGTCCGCCAATGCTTCGGCCTCCTCCATGTGGTGCGTCGTGAGGAGCACCGACCGGTCGACGCGGACGTCGCGCAGCAGGGTCCAGACCTCGCGCCGCGCCACGGGATCCATCCCCGCCGTCGGCTCGTCGAGGACCACGAGTCTGGACCCGCCGGTCAGCGCCGCGGCCATCATGACCTTGCGCTTCTGGCCGCCCGAGAGCTTGAGCGGAAACCCCTCGGCCATTTCCGTGAGGCGGAAGAGCTCCAGCAGGCCAGACGCCTCGTTCTCCGCTCTAGATTCCTCGACGCCCTTGAGCCGCGAGTAGAAAATGAGGTGCTCCCGGAGCGTGAGCCGAGGGAATAGCGCGTCGTGCTGCGGGCAGAAGCCGAGGAGCTGGCGGAGCCTATCCAAACCATCTGCGTCGGCTAAGGGGCCGAGCGTGCGGATCCCAAAGAAACTTGCGCTGCCGCCGTCGGGCGCCATCGCTCCAGTAATCATCGACATGGTGGTCGTCTTGCCCGCGCCGTTGTGACCCAGCAGGCAGAAGATCTCCGAGTCTCGAATCGCGAACGTCGCGTCAGATACGGCGACCTTCTTCCCGAAGACCTTCCGGAGGCCTCTTACCTGGACCGGCGCGTCGGCGCTTTCATCGTTCTCGAACCACTCGTCGTGGTTCACGAGCGGCGCCTTCTCTACGACCTCGTCCGGCGGCGGCGGTCGCCAGTACGCCTTCCGGAGGCAAAACAGCAGGTCCTTGCCCTTGCCCCGCGCCGCCGACGTGGAGACCTGGATCACGTACCACAAGATGGCCGCCCACAGCGCCACGGACACCATCAGCATGCAGTAGACCCCGGCCGTCCACGAGGACTCGGGCCGCCAGCCCCGATCCTCAGTCTTCTCGTACCAGAAGGGCCAGACGTCCTCGCACATGAGGTGCTCGTCGGCGCAGGGCGCCGCCGTCAGCGACTGGCTCTGCAGATACTGCTCGAAAGCCTCGAGCCGCGGCCTCGGGGCTTTTTCCCAGCACTCTTTTCTGCACATCTCGCACGGGTAGCGCTCCCCCACAAAGCCGTCGGCGACGAGCCGGCACCGCCAGCCCGCTCGTTTTTTCGTCGGGCTGAACGAGTCCACCAACAAATCGTAGGCGAACTGCGGCAGGAGCGCGCTGGCGAAGTGCGCGCGCGGCCGCGCCCGCAAGCGCCAGTTCGTTTTGTATCTCCGTTTCCCAACGTTCCACGTCCGGAGCGGGGCCCAGAGCAAGTAGCACCCGTGCAGGGCCGCGTGCAACAGGGGCGGGAGCCCCGCCGCGGCGATCTGCGACCGAAGGAGGCACGTGACCACCACAAAGGTCTGGAGGACGAGCGCCAGCAAAAAGAACCAATGGAGGGCGAAGAGCTCGAGGAACGCGGCGACCTCAAAACTCTTGCCGGCGCGCCGGAAGAGGCCCGGCGCGGCGCCCGCGGCGATCGCGACGGCGACGCCGCCGCCGAGGGCGACGCCCTCGATAAAGAAGGATGCGAGCCAGTAGGCCGCGTCGGCGCCGCCTGCCGCGCGCGTCGCCTCGCGCGTGCCTTGTGCAACGTCGGCGACCAACGCCGAGGCGACGACCTGGACCCACGGGAAGAAGAAGAGCTGGAACAAGGTGAGCTCGAAGTCGCCGTGGTTCGTGTCGAAGGTCGTTCGCTTGCGGGTCTTCGTGACGGCCGTCGGCGCGCTCGTCGCGCTCGTATCGCTTTCAACGATGCTCCTCGCTAGCCGGTTCTCTTCCCTGGTGTCGTACAGTAACCACAGGAGGCCGACGCCGAGGAGCGGGACGATTACTTGCTTGGCCAGCGCGCCCGTCGTGCGCTTCTTCACCGTCCACGCCTTGCGCGCGAGGAGCGCGGTCCGTTCCACGAGCGACGGCGGCTCGGCGGCGTGTTTCGGCGCGGCGGCGCCGTCGCCCGCGGGCGCCGCCTCCGCGAGCGAAAAGAGCTGGCCCCTTTGGACGCCCTCCGGCACCTTGACCTTGATGCCGTCGGGGCGGGTCACGATCGTGCCCGGCGGGCCCGGCGCCACGACCCACGGGACCGTCTGCTCCGTCCCGTCCTCCGCGGTGTAGACGGCCGCGGGCGGCCGCTTGACCAGGCATCGCCGCAAGGAGTCCCACCAGCAGCAGCAGTAGCGCGCGAGGCTGCCGCGGCAGCGCGCGAGGCAGGACCTGAGGGGCCTCGCGACGGCGCCGGCGCCGGCCGAGAGCTTTTTCTTGAGCGACGCGACGCCGGCCGAGAGCTTCTCCAGAATTGGCGCGACGCGGCGTCCGAACCAGGGGCGCCGCTCGGAGAACTTTTCGTAGCGCGCGCGGACCTTCTCGCGGAAAATGTAGAGCAGCCCGCCGAAGAACAGGCCGACAAAGAGCAGCAAGACGCCTAATTTGTCTCCGTCTACCCCGTCTTCGTCTACATCGTCAAAAATCCAGAGCCCGGCGAGCGTCGCCGCGAGCGCCAGGGGAACGACCGTGACGCAAAACAGCGCGGGCCAGCTCAACTTCTGGCAGCCCGCGCGCACCTCGTTGCGGAGGATGAAGAGGTTCCCGCCGAAGAACAGGGCGACAAATAGCAAGAAGGCGTATTCATGGTAGACTATGTAGAGGCCGGCGAGCGTCGACGGGACCACGACGGAAACGATCGTGACGCCGAGCAGCGCGGGCCGGCGCAGCGAGAGTTCCATGTACGCGAAGATCCAGCCCCCGCAGCACCAGAAGACGCAGCGCCGGGCGCAGCCCCCCTCGCCCTCGTGTGCCCAGTTGCGCAGCTTTTGGAGCCGCGCGTAGCCGACGCACGACGGCTGCGAGACGCAGCACGCCGCCGCGACGCCGACGACGTAGATGACGAGGAGGCCCAGCCACGCGAGGACGTAGAGCACGGTAATCCACAGTCCGTCCTGATCCCAGGCGAACTTCGGGCGAAAGGCGCAGACGTCCGGAATCGCCTCGCCGCCGCCCCCGTCGGGCCACTTCTTCACCGCGGCCCTGAGCTTCTCGAAGAGGACGGGGTCGTGGCCGAGCTCGCCGCACGTCTTTCCGCAGGTCCCGAGGCAGCCGCTGTAGAACTCTTTTTCCACGTCCCGCGCGCACGCGTCGGCCGCGGCGGTCGTCGGTTCCGCGTCGAGCCCGGCGAAATGGCGGGGCGCGCGCGTCGAGACCCAGAAGTTCGTCCACGGGTGGTCGAACCACCTATCTTCCCAACGTTCATGGTAGTCGGAGCTGTACCAATCCCGCCTCCATCTCCACGCCTCGTCCCACCGCTTCCTCTCCCGGAGCTGCGCGTGGAAGAAGTCGCCGTCTTCGGTGACCACGCCGCAGGCCCGGATGCGTTGTCGCTCGCCCATGCGCCGGTTCCGCGAGCTGTCTGGCCACGACGTCCCCGTGACGTCGCGCCTCCACCATTGGCGTTCACAACTGTCCCAAGGCCGCCAATTGTGCCAGTCACTCAAGTCCCACCAGCGCCACGAATCCGAGCGGGTGTAGTAGAGCGCGCCGGACGCCGGGTCGCAGCGCAGGTCGTCGCAGGCGTAGGGCTCGCCCCGGAAGCGGCAGGGGCGGTTCCGGACGTCATTCCATGAGTGCGGACTCTGCTCGGCCCCAAAGTACTTCAGGAGGATATCGCAGCGCCGAGGACCGCTGTGGTGGAAGCAGTCGGGCACCGGCGCGACGCACTTCGCGTCGTCGGAACTCTTGTTCGTGCAGCAGGTGCCGACGCCGCCGACATAATCCACGCCCGCCAGCGTGTGGTTGTCGGCGCAGTACCGC
Source organism: Pelagomonas calceolata (assembly GCA_918797485.1). Lineage (NCBI taxonomy): Eukaryota > Pelagophyceae > Pelagomonadales > Pelagomonadaceae > Pelagomonas > Pelagomonas calceolata. The sequence goes on from CAKKNE010000004.1 coordinate 232,286, forward strand.
GCCGCGGGCGGCGGGCGCATCCCTTCATCCCAATGTGACCCATGATCCCCCCATCTTTCCCAATGGGACGATGATGTGAAACACACGTCCTTGTAACTCATTTGCGGGTCCCACCAGTTATCTGAGTGACCATTATCCAGTATGGCCGGGCCGCCGGGCTTGAACCTGCGCGGACGTCGGAGTCAGGCGGTCCCGGTATCTACGTCTACGCCGGATATCGGACGTGCGGCACGCGTCCTCGACGCAGTCGGCGCGGCGCTTGCGCTCGAAGCACGCCGCCGGCGCGGAGGCGCGCGGGCAGCAGTGAGTCTCGTAAGTTTCCCCTTGCTCCGGGTGACTTTTAACATAGACCTTTTGCTCCCCGCCGGGGCACGCGTCCGTTTCGTCATCGCAGCATTCGCCAACGAGGGGCGGGCGCCGCCCCTCGTCCGCGTGGGCCTCCCAGCAGAAGCCTTCGGCGTCCACGTCCGCGGCCGTCGTCAGGTTGTCGACGGCGCCCTCGCAGCACGTGAAGACGCACGGCGCGTCGCCCGCCACGACCGTGTACCCGTCCGCGCACGCGGCGGTCTCGTTCGGCCCCGCGCAGCAGCCGCCGGCGTCATAATTGTGATGCTCCCACCGGTCCTCCAGCGCGACCTCGTCGCCGGACGCCTCCTCCCCGTGCTTGCGCACGGAGCACTCGAAGTTCGGCAGCGCGCCGTCGGAGCCCGTCGGCCCGGGCCCGCAGTACTCGTCGCCGCTCCCGTGGCGCACGCTCACGCATTCGCAGTCGACGTTGAAGTCGCAGCAGTCGTGGTGGTCGCAGTCGTGGTAGCCGACTGGACACCAGCCGGCGGGCTGGGACACGTTCTCGTGGTACGCGAGGCTGCAGTCCTCGTGCGAGCCCAGGTCGCACGTGTCGTCGCAGGCGCAGTCCGCGTCGCGGTCGCAGCAGCCGTCGCACTCGTAGTATCCCTCGGGGCACTTGGGCGTGCGCCAGTCGTGCTCGTAGGCGTCGCCGCCGAGCCCGTCGCACGCGCAGTCCGCGTCCTGGTCGCAGCAACCGGCGCAGGTGTAGTACCCGGCGGGGCAGCCCTCGAAGTCGTAGGGCTCGACGAAGCGACCAAGGAATGCGTCAGAGGGAAGACAGCGGTACCCCTTCCTGCCCGGCCAGCAGCCCCAAGGCGGGCCTTCGTTGCCGCGCACGAGCGTGTACCCGTCCGCGCACCACGTTTCGTGGTCGTAGCCGCAGCAGTCGCGGTCGTGGTGTTCGCATACATGTTCCCGGCACTTGTCCGGGTCGTGGGCCGAGAGGTCCTGCGACCCGTCATAGTAGAGCGCTGTGTGTGTGCAGATCCCCCCGTCCTCCTCGGCGGCGCCCGGGCACCCCAAGCTGAAGAGTTGCCAATCCCATTCCCGCCTTGCCTCCGTGCAATTGCCGGTGACGCAGCGGCAGTTGCCCCCTCTGCCTCCCCAGTCCTCCCAGTAGAAGAACTCGCCGCGGCACCCGTCCTGGCCGGCGTGCGCGCGCACGGCGGCGACGCAGTCCATGAAATCCATCGTATGGTTGCCTCCGTGCCAATAAGAGTGATGACCAAAGTTTTCGTACCGACCCGCGCCTATCTTGTCGAGTCGAACGGTCTCCTCACATCTGCGGTCGGTGACCGTGCCGACGTAGGTCGGCGCCGTGCAGTCCGAGACGTTCCAGGCGGCGCAGGTGACGACGCACCCCCGCGTGTCGTGGAGGTCCGACGCGGGATGGTCGGCGAGGGCCTCGTTCGCGTCGCACATGAAAAAACCGCCGCCGGTGCCCGCCGGGCAGCACGCAAACGGGTACCAGTCGTGGTCGTGCGATGAGTTGGGCATCGGGGAGTAGCCCTCGGCGCAGATCGGCTCCCTGTGGTAGTTGTGGGCCCAGCAATGATTATGCTCGCATTTATCCTTGCGGCAGCTTTCCGCCGGCATCCCGTCGCAGCGCGGGTCGTACACGCCGCTGCAGTTTTCGTGGCGCGCGCACGCCGCCAGCGCGTCGTCCAGGACGAGGTACGCGTCGCCGAACGTCGAGCAGTCCCGGTCGATCGCGTACTCGCGCAAGCACGAATCCTCGCTCTCGAGCAGGCACTTGGAGTTGTCGCAGACCATGCTCGGCTCGGGCAGCAGCTCCAGGAAGGAGGTCGCCGCGGCCGCGGCCAGCGCCAGCGGCAGCGCCCTCATGGGGCTATCGCAGGAACCACCCGCTGCTGCACGCTGCACGAGCGTTACGCCAAGCGCCGATCACGCTCCTGGGATCACGCTCTGGGCGCGGGCAAAATGACAATGCCGGGGGGCAGCTAATCAATCTGCATGCCTTGGGAAGGAGCATTTTGTTGATGGGGGGTTCGCAGGGGAAAGCTGCAGAGCCGACGAGAGTCCTGCCGGCCGGCCCCGAGGTGTCCCCGACGTTTCCCCGCCGGACCCGCGCGTCGATTTCAAACGCGACGCGCCCTACCCCCCGGCCGGCGCCGGCGGACGAATTACAAGGCTCGCGAAGTATTACGTCTTCTTCAGCTTGGGCAGCGTGAAGCCCTCGAGGCCGGCCATCGGGTTCGCGCGCTTCTTCTTCCGCTTCTTCTTCCGGGCCGGCTTGCGCCGGGCGCTGTCCTCGGAGTCGGACGACGACCCGGCGGACGAGCCGGCCGACGGGGCCGCGGAGTGGCGCGGCGCGGCGCGGATCTTGCGCTTCGCGGGCGGCGCCGCGGGCGCGGCCGGCGGCGCCCCGGCGCTCTTGCGCGGCCGGCCCCGCGGCCGCGCCGGCGGCGCCTCGTCGGCGCTCGAGTCGCCGGCGGTCGGCGGCGCGGCGGCCTTGGGCGCCGCGGCGCTCTTGCGGGGCGCGACGTCGAGCCACCGGCCCGCGGCCGCGTCCCAGGTCGCGGGCTCGCCGGACCGGTTCCGGGGCGCGCGGCCGCGTGGCTTCGCCGCGCCGCCGCCGCCGGCGTCGCCGCGCCGGCGCTTCGCGGCGGGCTTCGCCGCGCTGCGCGCGGGGAAGACGGCGTCGAAGTCGTCCTCGTCGCTCGACTGCTGCGACATGGGCTCCTTGCGCGACGGCTTGCGCCTCGGGGGCGCCGCGGCCGGCGGCGGCGCGGGCGGCGACGCGGGCGGCGCGGCCTCGGGCGACAGCGAGCCGCGCCGCGTCGCCCGGGCCGGCGGCGAGGCCCACTCCTGCTGGAGCCGCCGCGCCATCTCCTCGTCGGTCTCCGCCCGCGGCGCGGCCGGCTTCGGCGCCCGCGGCTTCGCCCGCGCGGCGGGCTTCGCGGCGCCCTTCTTCGCCTTGCGCGGCTTGACGGCGACGAGCGGCGCGTCGTCGGCGAACGCCTGCTTCTGCGCGGCGTCGAGCTCGCCCCACATGGCCGCGAGCTTCTTCATGACGGCCTGGTTCCGCTCCTGCGCGCCGAGCCCGGCCGTCGCCGGGTCGCTCTCGACCATGGCCCGGGCGAGCTCCCGGTTCTGGGCGTTGTGGTGGAGGTAGCCGGACTGCTTCTTCATCGCCGGCGGCGCGTCGCCCGCCGCGGCCGGCTTCCTGGCCGCGGGCCGCGGCGCGTCGTCCTGCGAGATGGTCGCGGGGCGGGCCGTCGCCGGCCGCGGCGGCGGCGCGGGCGCGTCGTCGGAGTCGCTCTCGACGATGGTGCGCCGCTGCTTCGCCGGCTTGGCCGGCGCCGGCGCGGGCGCCTCGTCGTCGTCGGAACTGTCGGCGATGGCGCGCCGCTGCTTCGCCGGCTTGGCCGGCGCCGGCGCGGGCGCCTCGTCGTCGTCGGAACTGTCGGCGATGGCGCGCCGCTGCTTCGCCGGCTTGGCCCTGACTGGTGCCGCGAGCGGGTCGAACGGCGGCGCGTCGTCGGCGGCGCGCCGGCGCGCCGCCGGCTTCGACGCGGGCTTGGCCGACGGCTTCCTGGCCGCGGACGGCTTCTTCGGCGGGCGCGCCGGCTCCGACTCGGAGTCCGACTCCGCCGCCAGCGCGCGGTCGAGGGCCTCGCGCGTCTCCCGCACGCGCGCGCGCGCGGCGCGCAGCTCCGGCGTGACTGCAGGCGGCACGGGGCGCGCCTTGATCGCAGCGATGCGATCCCGCCGCGCCCTCTCGCGGACGCGTGCCGCGTCGCACTCCGCGAGGACCGCGGCCACGCGGTCCGCCAGCGGCTCGGTCGGCGCCGGGAGGCGCTGGCGCGAGAAGGGCGTGCTTTCACTCATGGCTTGTTAGCACGATCTGCTTTCACGGGCTCGCGATTGCAGCAAGACTGCCGGTCGCAGCGCTGCAGAGAGAGCACAACTCGATCTATTATGGCTGTATCGTCTATATAGATTGGCGCCGTCCTCAAAATTAAAACTAAAATTGAGCGGCTAGTGTCTATTAGCTAGCTAACAAGCGCAAAGCTTAGCAAGAAGGGTTTCAACGGACGAGCCGGGATACGATACAATTTATAAAGGCGCCCGCCGCGCCTCCCCGAAAGCGCCCAGCCGTCGCCGTCGGTACGTGTACCGTCCCCCGGGCGCGGGACATTGGGCCATGACGTTGCAGCTCTCGACCGTGGCCCCGCTCGACGCCATCGCGCGGGCCTGCAATTCCGTCGCCGGGCAGGCCCAGACCGCTCGCACGTGGGGCCTCTTCGAGCGCACGGCCGCGAGGCGGAAAAAGGAACTTCGTCGCGTCGGCACGAGGCGGCCGCACTCCGACAGGGCGTAGTTCTCGGCCAACGCGCCGACGGCGCCGGGAGGCAATCCGAGCTCTACGACGCTCACGTTCCGCGCCCGCGCCGCGGCGTAGAGCTCCTGCTGCAACCAGGCGGAGTGCCCGTCGCTCGCCACGAAGAGGCCACCTCTGTCTCCGAGTAGTGGCAGCAGCTTTGTGAATGGCGTCTCGTCGCCGTGCGACCGCTTCTGCGAGCGGGCGTGAACGCCGAGGGCGCACCCGCCGGCCCGGGTAAGGGCGTCCCGGACCGCGTCGCGGATGCTGCGTCTTGGCCGCAGCAGATAGCGCTCGAGCGTCCGTTGCGAGATAAGCGCGTCCGGCGGGAAGAGTCGCGTCGAGTTGACGCGCTCGTTGCAGAGGACGGCCAGGAGGTAGTGGTGATCCGTCCGCACGTCGAGGACGCCTCGCGTGATTTCAAAGAGGTTCGCCCTTTGCAGCGTCGCCTCGAAGCCGTGGTAATTGAGATTTCTGGCCGCTTTCGCACAGGCCACCGCCTCGGGCGCCGTCCAGTTGAAGGGCGGCCGCTCGTAGAGCTCCTCGGCGCCGACGTCGTCGCAGGCCACCGCGACTCCCGCATAGTTGTCGCAGCCGCGCGGCGGCCACTCGACGACGAGAGCGGCGTTCGCGGCCAAAGCGAGCGCGAAGCCCGAGAGGAGGGCTTGCTCGCGGTTCCCTAATCCGTTTTTCACCTTCGCCCGCACGATTCGCGCCGCGGGGTCGCCCTTCTCGAACGCGCGCAGGTTCCGGTCGTGGACTCGCGGGTAGTTTTGCAGGGCTATTTCGAGCCTCGACCAGGCCGCGGCGGTCGCCAGGCAGAGGGCGGGGACCAGGGCCGCCCTCATCATGAATCTATTATGATATCAGAGGTCCCTCAACTCTCGCTGTCGGGCTCGACCAGGACGCCGCGCGGTCGCCAGGCTGCAGAGGGCCGAGACCTCCAAATGTTATTGGTTTGCATTGATGATCTCAGCGACCGAGCGCTCGCATAGATTTTCTAGGTGAATGATGAGATGTACGAGAGCGGAGAAGACGACAACTTTGGCCGTCTGCGCGCAAAATGACTCGCACGCAAAAACCCGTTTTGTACACGAGCGTTCTACGAAACTCGCGAGCCGCGCGCTCCGCGCCCGCGAAATGTCGCAGTAGAACTGTTTCCAAGTAGTACTACATTTATTACGAGACCTAGGACCCGCGGCCGAAGAGGCCCGCGAGACCGCCCGCGCCCTCGCCGGCGTCGTCGTCCTCAGGCAGCTCCGGGACAGGCTGCTCGCGGTAGATTTTCCGGCGCTCCGCCAGGACCTGCTTGATGCGCGCCATGCTCTTGCGCACGGCCGCCTTGCGCTGCGGGTATTTCAGGCGCATGCCGTTGCGGCGGGCCCGCGCCGACTCCGTCAGCAGCACGTTCCGCTCCTTGTACAACGTCCACCACAGGCGGTGCAGGTCGTTGAAGCTCTTCCGTCGCAGCTCGCAGGCCTCCCACGCGCGGCCCGCGGCGCCGTCCTCCGGCGCCTTCGACCGATGCCGCGCGTCGTAGAACTCCTCGAGGCCGCGCCGCGGCCCGGAGGCGTGGAAGGACGCGGTCGGGGTCCAGACCGCCGCGGAGCGATGCGGCGCGGCGGCGAGCGGCGGCGGCGCGCGCAAGGACGCGGCGACGGGGCGGAACGCAGTGCTGCGGCGCGAGGCCGCGCGCAGGCCTTGGGCGAGCTGTGACAGCATGACGAGCCGCGCGCGCGTCCGTGGCTTTGAGAGCTGGTGCAAGCGACGTCGCTGCTCCGTGTATTTGCGAGCTGTTCAGCGGGTGCAACTTCAATGCGCGCTCGCAGCGGTGCAAATTGATCTCGATGAACGCGCACAGTGATCTAGCGCCTACAACCTGCTTGCCAACGGAATTAAAGTGCTATGCGTAGCTAGCATGCAGTAAGACACTAGGAAACAAGCCGCGTGAAAAATTATTGCCTGTAAGAAGTGCTCACGAGGCAGCATTGATCCCCGATGAAGCGCATTGATGCCCAAATTTGACAGTATAATATGCGCTCCTTGGGGCTGCCGGCAAAAGGGCTGAATTGGGCTGCCAAGATGCTGCCAGTCGGATGAGACCTTGTCCTGTGCATCACTAAGTAGCTATGCGACTGCGCATCATCGCACTCCTCACCCACGCCGCCGCCGCGGCATCAGACGCCCTCGCCCGCGTCGACGGCGTCCTGGCCTGGCTCGCGGGCAACGCCACGGCGCCGGCGCACTGGCCTATTCGGTCGCGGGACGACGTCAAGTCCAAGAACTGGAAGCATTTGGGTGGTGGCAACGTCAAGGACGTCTACGAAACGAAAATCGACGGGAAAAGGGTCGTGGTCAAGACGCGCCTCACCAGCGCGGCGCATCAAGATAGGGTCGAGGCCGACGCGCGGGGCGAGCTGCTCTACCTCGAGTTCCTGCGGGATTTTCCCGGCGTGCCGCGGCTCCACGGCGGCTGGCTCCAGAGCGATAGGCTCTGGTACGTCGTGCAGCACGCGGGCGAAAACTTCGGCCTGGGCAAGGGCACGCGGCATCGCCCAACCCGCGTGAACCGCGGCTGGGCGGCGCTCGTGAAGAAGGACCCGATGGGCGCCGCGCGGGCGCTGCTGGAGTGCATCCGCTCCTTCGCCGACCAGGGCTACTTCCTGACGGACTTCATCGCGAGCCAGTTCGCGGTCAAGGGGTCCACCGTGTCGCTCATCGACGCGCCTCCCGCGTTAAGCGGACCCATGGTCGCGCGGGGCGTGCCGCGCGTCGCGCTCATCCCGCCGAACAAGAAGGGCGCATGCACGACGGACGACGACTGTCCCCACAGCTTCAGCTGGCACTGCTGCTGCCAGGCCCGCAACGCGGGCGAGGAGTGCGAGAAGAACACGGTCGGCGGGGGCGCGCCCGAGGCCGGGGGGCGGTGCCTCGCGGGGACGTGCGCGAGGCTCACCGCGAAGACGCACGTCTTCGACGTCGCGTCGAAGGCCTGGGCCCTGCCCTACGTCCACCGCGCCGCGCGCGGCGACGACAAGCGTCGATTGGAGGCGCTGATGGCGCGCATGCGCGCGCCCGAGCCCGCCGATCGGCCGAACTTCACGGAGGCGCTGGATTATCTGAAGAGGCGCCGCCTGAAGCAGGAGGAGTGGCACGGTGAGTGCGGCGGCGCCGCGAACGGCTCGCTCGTGATCGTGCCCCATGTGAACCGGCGCGGGTTCATCGACGTGATGTTTCGGTACGAGTTTGCGGGTGAAATAGCGGCGCGCGTCGGCGCGCAGGTCGCCCTGCCGCGACCCTGCGACGCGCTCGCCAAGGTGCACAACGGCAACCACCTCGTGAACTGTTCGCACGGCTGGGGCCGATATAGGAACTGGTCGCGCGTCGTCGGCGATGCGCCCATGGTCGCGAACTCGTCGGAGGCCGGCGGCCGCGCGCCCGTGACGGGCGCGAGCTTCGACGCCCAGTTTCGGAGCGCGCGAGAAATGGCCGCAAAGGGCGAGGCATTTGTGTGGAACCTCCCGTCCAACGTGCGGGACCAGAAGCGACATATTGTTGGGCTGGATGAGTGGCAGGCCTGCGGCCCGCGCTACAAGACGCGCAAGGATTTCGTGGGTTCGGCCATGGACGCCGGGCCCTCGGCCTCCGTCGTCGACTTGGCGGATCGCTTCCGCGCCACGCTCGCGGGCAATTTCTCGACGCTGCACCTCCGCCGGAGCGACGCGCTGACGCACAAGGCCCAGAAGCGCAAGCGCTGCGGCACGAAGGTCTCGACCGTGAAGACCTACGTCGACTGCGTCTACCCTCCGCCGCGGTGCGGCCCGACGCGCTGCAAGAGCAAGGCGGACGCCGAGCGCCGCGACACGCTCGTGGTGTTCACGGACGAGCGCGACCAGCGGTACCTCGACGAGTTGTATGACGCGCTCAAGAGCACGGGCCGGGACGTGGTCTTCGGGGATGCCGCGCTGCGCGAGCTCGCGGGCGACGGCGGGCGGGACAACTACTTCGTCTTCGCCGCGAGTTTGGTGGTCCGCGAGGCGAGCTTCCCGCGGCTCGCGATGGACCGGAGCCACTGCGAGACGCACCGCACGTGCGCCCAGTTCTCGGGGAAGTGATCATGCGCAGCGACGGACGCGACGAGCGAGAGTAAATCTATGATTGTGTGTCTTACGCACACGGTACAAACAGGGGGGATCACTCGACCTTCGTCCGCGCGTGCGGCTTCCACCGCGTCGGCGCCTTATTATTGGAGCGGAACTGGCGCACGTTTTTCGGATGGCGGTACGTCCCGCACACCCGGTCCCAGTACGAGAAGAGGTGCCCATAATTGTAGCTGAACAGCTTGTGGTGCACGTGGTGGTCCGCCGCCGTCCCCATGCCCACGGCCTGGAACAGCCAGTCCCAGGGGTGGTGCGTTTCCGAGTGGATGAGGCAGAGCCAGTTCGCGTAGAGCGTCCCGAAGGCCATGTAGCTCCAGACGTTGCAGTGGACTATGGATTTGGTCGTGAACAGCGGGAGCACGATCATGAAGAACGTATCTGCAAAAGAGCCGTTAAAAGCATCAAAAAGTCTGGGGTTCGTGAAGTCGTGGTGGGGCTCGTGCGACGCGCGATAGAACGCTTTCGAGACCTTATGTTCCGCTCGATGCATGCCGTACTGCAACAGATCCTGGAGCAGTAAGCATGCCGCAACTTTAATCCATTCGACGCCGCCCTCGAAACTGTAATAGGACGAAGGCATGAGGTGGAGCATCCAGGTTAGCGTCAGGTAGCCGCCGATCAGCGCGAAGCCCTCGGGCTGCGACAGGTGCTCTTGGGCCGCCTCGGCATAGTCGTACACGCGATACTCGTTCGGCTGCACGGGCACCAACCGACCCGTGTACTTGGACCCCGTCCACCTCAAATATTGGTAGCACAAGACAAAAACCTGGCCCACGGCCACCGCGAGCAACCCTAGACAGAGGCCGAGCGGTTTCGGCCCTTCACTATAGTCGTACCAGGCCTCGTCAAACACGTCTCGATAGGTATGCTGTAATACCAGAGGCACGGATAGGATCAACGGCCAGAGGATCAAGGTGGCCGTGAGGCCCATCGTCGAGTCCCATACCGTCGTCCGGCGGGCGGCGTCGGCGTGGCTCGGGGGTAACGCTTCCACGGTCTTCCGCGCGCTCGCCGCGTCGTCATCGCTCGGCGCGGGGGCGGCCTTGGCCACCGCCTCTGTTGGTTTGGCTTGTTGCGTGGTGAAATCGGGGGCTCGGCACATGCTGGCCCTGCGCGGCGAAGCGCTCTCTTTTCGCTGTGGCGTGTTCGCAGTACGATGGACTGTCTTTCGCACGTCTCGGTGGACCCAAGTCGTTCCCTTAGCGTGAGTGGCCGCGGTTTTAAGACCAGCTACGCAGCATAATCACGCTAGACATAATCACTCTAGAGTTCACAGTCCGAGCAATAGTCCAGGAGAGGCCTCTCCCGGGGGCCCGGCGAGTGCTGGAGGAGCGTGCGGCCTGCTTTGCACCTTCGACTCTCCGGCTCAGCGCCCTGCAGAGACCCTGGCAATTGCCTCAGCGCCCCCGCAAAGGCAGCCGCAGCACAGGCCCGACGCCCGCCGACGCGCGTGCCGCCGACGCAGCCGACCCCTCGAAGCCAGCCAGCCAGCAGTAGACAGGCAGCGCACACCAAACCCAAGGGCAGCCCTCTCACAACAACACTGTAACCCAGCGCTTCACACGACCACGATGGCCGACCCCCTCGACGACGACGAGGATCCGGAAGCCGCCATGCGCGCCTACATGGAGAAGACGAAGATCAATAAGGACAAGGGCGGTCCCCGCAGGACGTTGGTCGAGCGCGCGTCCGACAACACGCAGGGCGGCGCCGACGCCTTCAAGCAGAGCGAAAGGATCATCAAGTCGACGCAAGCCATGACCGACGGCCTCAAACTCAAACGAAAAACAGCGGCCGACGAGATGGAGGCCGACTCCAAAGAGATGGCTAGGTTAGACAGAGAACTCGACGAGTTCCGAAGGAAGTACGACGCGGTCTGCCAGTCCTATGATGATAATGTGGCGAAACGGAACCACCTTCGAGCGACGCTCGCCGACGCGAAGCGGCAGATGGACGACATGCAAACTACCTGTGGCGAGTGGGCGGCGCGGAACCGACGAGACCAGTACAAGTTCAACTCCAAGCTTGTGAGTGAAGAGTTACGGGAGCTGCGGGGGTATTCTGTGGAGCCGGGGTCCACGTGCACGCGGAAGGAGGCGCAGTCGCGGACGCGGACGTCGCGCACATTGCAGACGAACCGGGAGCAATCTCAACAGGACCAACTGGCGGAGCTCATGCGGCAGACGAAGGCGAAGGCTCGCGCCTTGGCGAAGGGTAAGAAGTAGTCACTCACAACAGTTAATCTCGCCGAGCGTCCACGTGCGACGCGAGCGTGTCGTGCTCCGCCTCGCCGCAGCCCGGCCACTTCCAGAAGCTGGAATAGCCGTGGTGCCGCAGGTGCTCGCGCACCGCCAGGTACTCCTCGTCCGACAGGTGGACGGACTCATAGAGGACATGGTCCGGCCGCGGGGCGAGGCGGCTGAAATTCGTCGCCAGGATGATGGCGTGCTCGAGCTTCTCGGTGTCGAGCTGGAGGATGTCGACGCGGTCGGGCAGCCACGGCGCGACGTGGCGGCGCCACAGCGACTCGAGCGAGAGGCACGTCACGTCGACCCGCGCGAAGGCGGAGGGGTCCGCCTCAAAATCTCGTTTGTCGATCGACGCCGCCTCGGCCGTAGGATGCGCCGCGTCCACGTAGAGCGTCGCCGGGCCGTCCGCCCCACAAACTGCTGCATTGACGGCCGAGACCCGATCTGACGCATTCGCGTAGTTCTGTGCCAGCAGTTTGAACGTTGTGGGATTCGGTTCCACCACCATACCCCGCCACTGAAACTTCTTTTGGTCCATCCAGATGGGCTCGCCGCAGACGGCGCATTCGTAGGTGCCTGTGTGGAAATCACATCTCTGTACTGCGTCTGCTCGATAGCGTGGAGGTTCACGAAGGTTGATTTCCACACGGCGGCCAACCGCAGTTGGCCCCGACCTGCACAAACGCAATCTTCCTAGGATCCGCCGCAACGAGGTCGTTCCACAGCGGCATTGCGAAGCCCTCGCGGCCGCCGCGATTTAGGGATACGCGTTTGACGAAGCTCCGCGCGCAGTCGTCCCAGCCCGTGTGGTCGAGCCCATCGCACGCGACGGCAGCCCTCTCGCGCGGATCGTCGGAGGGGGCGACGTCTACGCTTCGCAGGCCCGCGCCGTCCACCACGATGTCTATCGTGAGCGTTCGGTCCTGTTCGACGCGCGCGACCATCAGATCGACGCACTCTTGAATTGTGCGTCCCTCGTAGACCTTTTCGCACGCTCGCGCCACCGCGGCCCGGACGTCGTCGGTCCAGCCTACTTCAAAGTTCACCCTGTCGGCGCCCTCCCCGACGTAATACTCGCGCGGCGCCCCGATCTGCGCGGCCGCAAAGCCACAAACGACGAGGGCGCGGCGAGCCATGGTCTCCTGCCGCTTGCGCGCACGCTGCTCTCCCGCTCGATGGGGGCTGCCCGCAGCAGGGGCTGCCTTACTGCTGCCACCAATGCCTTAGAATCATTTCTATGACTGGCACCGCTGCGTATGCGTCCTAGTCATTTTTCAAAGCCAGCAAATGCGCTCGGTCGAGGAGCCAAAACAATGAGCATGCTGAGACCAGTCCAGACTGGTCTGAGAGACGGACCCCGCACGCAACCAGAAACACAGTCATGCCTTCTTCATACTACTACGCGCACGCCTCTGCGACGAGCCACGGAGTACTGCAGTACCTTGCGATTGCGATATCCTACTAGCTTCTATCATTTTCGACGAGTCGGGCATCTCGACGCGCCACGCGCAAAGCCGCATCGGCCGGCAGAAAAAGCTGCCCGAGCGGCTGCTGCCCGGCGGCGACCGGGCGAACCCACGACAGCAACGATGCAGCCCCACGAGGCGGACGACGAGGAGCAGGCGGTGGCGGAGACGCCGCTGCTGGCCCAAAAACCGCGGCGGCGACCACACCTCGCCGCCGCCGCCGCCGCCACGCTCATGCTCGTCGGCGCCGCCGCGACGCCGACGGCGCGCACGGCCATCCAAAAACTGTGGACGCCCTTCGATGGGACCCTCATGCCCCCAGACGACTGGGCCGGCTTCAGCTGCGAGTTGTACGACGACGACACGCGCTATCCGGTGGCGCCCTGGGCGACCGAGGACGGCGACCCGGCGACGGACTGCACGGTGCAGGACGCCACCCCGGAGCGCTGCGAGGCCTGTTTGAACCACGAGGTCTGCGCGTCGGTCTGCGGCGAGGCGACGGCGAACTGCGACGGCGGGAGTGGCGACATGGAGTTCCTCGAGCCCTGCATGTGGGAGACGATCACGAATTTGCAGGATGTCTGTGGGAACACCTTCGAGGCCGTCGCGCCGCTGAGCAGTGCCAATATTGCGCCGTGGGATGCGCTGACCGATACGATCGATTGGTCCTGCCCCACGCACGCGTTCTGCAACCAGTGCGCCGACGACACGGAGCCGGGCGGCATCAACCGGTACTGCGTGGCGCTCATGCTGAAGACGTCGTCGCTCTACCCGCACCTGGACCTCTTCGACCACCTCGAGAGCTACTGGTGCTGGCCCGAGGTCTGGCAGGCCATCGAGGACGCGTCCTTCTTCGACGCGTTCAGCGACAAGCTGAACCCGCGGCTGGCCTTCGAGGACCGGACGACGGGGTCGCGCTAAGTTATATTTGTTGTTTATACTATGAGTGCCTTCGAGTTTGAGAGTTGCGTCGAGCCCGTGCCGTCGCCGCGTAAGACGTCTCGTCGGCGGCGCATGGGGTATTTACGTGTTGGGATCGGCGTCAACTAATTAGGCCCGGGGTTCGTTGACCAGTGGTGCAGCGGCGTCCACGCTCGCGACGCGAAGGCGAAGTGTCGGCTGACCCCGGCGTCGTCGACGCGGCATAGACTACTAGTAGTTAGCCCTCCTACTTGAGCGCCGCGACCTTCGCGGTGAGCTGGTTCGGGTCCGCTCCTTGCATCTCGAAGGCCTTGGCGCCGTTCTTGTAGAACTGGAAGGTCGGCATGCAGTTGATGCCGCAGGCCGCCGCCGTCTCCTGGTTCTCGTCGACGTCGACCTTGACGAAGACGACGTCCGGGTTCTTCTCGGAGAGCTCGGCGAAGAGCGGCGCGATCATCTGGCAGGGCCCGCACCAGGTAGCCGTGAAGTCGACGACGACCAGCTTGCCGCCGGCAGCCGCGAGCTCGGCGTCGAACTCGGCCTTCGTTTTTAATTGTTTGACGCCGCCTCTCAATCTTAAAACTAAGTGTAAGGTCGACTCCTTCTGGATGTTGTAGTCCGAGAGCGTGCGGCCGTCCTCGAGCTGCTTGCCGGCGAAGATGAGGCGCTGCTGGTCGGGCGGGATGCCCTCCTTGTCCTGGATCTTCTGCTTGACGTTGTCGATCGTGTCGGACGGCTCGACGTCCAACGTGATCGTCTTGCCCGTCAGGGTCTTGACGAAGATCTGCATGCCGCCGCGCAGTCTTAGGACTAAGTGGAGCGTCGACTCCTTCTGGATGTTGTAGTCCGAGAGCGTGCGGCCGTCCTCGAGCTGCTTGCCGGCGAAGATGAGGCGCTGCTGGTCCGGAGGGATGCCCTCTTTGTCTTGAATTTTTTGTTTGACGTTGTCGATCGTGTCCGACGGCTCGACGTCGAGCGTGATGGTCTTGCCGGTGAGGGTTTTAACGAAGATCTGCATGGCTAGAGCTGGGTGTGTCTTGTTGTGAGAGTGCTGTTGTTGCTTTCGTCCGCGTGGAGTTGCGGAGTGCTTGTGCTTGTTGCGTTGCGTCCGCGGGAGTTGCGGAGTGCCTTTGCTTGTTACGTTACCTCCGCTGGAGTTCGGATGAGAGTCTGGATGGCAAGGAAGACGATGGACGGAGTGAGTTAGCAGCGGCCTGTAAAGACACTAGAAAGAACTTTCCCATACGCATGCGCCTGACGGGTCCATCCGCCACCCAGGGCTAGCCTAGTACGGCTAGGAAGCTACCGGACGGTCGCCCCTCGCTTGGGCTACGCCACGCGTCGCGTCTATGTACAACGACATTAACCACAACACTAGCGCCGCCGCAGCAACCCCACGCTCGTCGAGAACGTGTGCACGAACGTCCGGCCGCCGACGGGACCGATCTCGCCATTGGCGAAGAAGCCGGCCAGCTCCAACGACGGACCGAGCGCCTCGGACTCGACGCCGTCGGCACCGTAGAGCGCCGGGCCGCGCCCCACGCAGGGCACCATCAGGCCGCCGCCCGTGGTGCCGTCGAGGCGCTCCGCGGCGTTCGCGAGCTCGTTTCTCGCATTACTGGCGGAAAACGCGTGCAGCCGGATGCGGACGCCCTCGCGCACCAAGTCCGGGGCCGCGCCGATCGCTAGCGCCGACGCGTCGCGGTCGAAGCCCAATAGTTGTCGTACGACGTAGGGCCGGTCCTCCTCGACCACGGGCCCGCCCTCGGCCGCGGCGGCCGTGGGCACCTCGACCCCGACCATCAAATTACCCGGTTCGTCGAGCATGAAGTCTTGCAGCACCGGATCCAGCACTTCATGGACGGGCCCGCCGTCGAGCTCGCGGACGACGTTCCCGTCCGCTCTCGTAATCACCATCGAGCGGCCGAAGGGCGCGGCACCCTGACTCACAACGGCCTGCATGTCGCAGTCGCGGAACGCCAGGCCCACGACCCCACCGTCCGTAGCTTGGTCGTTCAGGAAGAGGCGATCCGAACAGACGACGCCGCCGACCTTCCTCGACCACGGCAAGGCACTGTCCATGCGCGCGAGCCAGCCCTCGAGGTCGAAGGCGGCGTTCGCCGGCGGCGCCGCGAGGAGGAACAAGGGCGGCGCCTGCTCCGGCGGCGCAGAAGCCAACGAAGCCCAGTCGTCGAGCTCCGGCAGACCTTCGGGCGGGCTGTAGAACGGCGTCACGGCGCCGGCGTTTTGAATGGCCAGCGCCGAGACGCGCGCCTCGGCGCCCGGCGGGCCGTAGTATTCGCTGCCGCCGCCAATCAATCCTGCATCCGTGCGCGCGCCGATCGATGCGCAGGCGCGACTCGCGACCTTTGCTACGGCCGCGGTTTGTTGCGAGTCCGTCAGCCAGAGCAGCGCGTCCGGTTTCGCCTCTTGGAGTTTAGCAGCGAACTTGGTGCAGAGCTGCTCGATGCTGGGTGCGGCTACTGCCAGGGATTTGATGCGTAGCGCCATTACTGCTGCAAAATTTTGATGGCAAGCGACGTGCGGTAAGAAACAGCTTCTGTTCCAGAGAGATGCGGCAGCGCCGGTCGAGCAATGAGGCCGCGCACTCACAAAAAGTCGCCACTGCAGGCTGTGACGGGTTTTGAAGCTGCAATTGTGGACGATCTCTACTTAGGCAAGTTCGAAACGTAAGAATTGTTACTTCCTACCCGCGTCGATAGCGCTCCGTCTCTCGCGCCGCCGACGCAACTCCCCCGTCTCGACATCGTAGAGAGATACGGTGTTGTCCCACGAGCCGATAGCGATGGTCGCGGAATCTGGGCTGAACGCGACGGTGGGCACCGCGCCGCCGCGCCTCAGCACTCGGCGACAGATGAAGCGATCCCTCACGTCGAAGAGCGTCACGGCCCCGGTGAAGTCGCCCACCGCGAGCCAGCGCCCGCACCGCGAGAAGTCCGAGCTCTCGACGGAGCCGCCGAAATGGAGCGTGCGCAGTCGCGCGCCCGTCGCTGCGTCATATACGGCGAGCATCATGAAACGGTTCCCGGCCACGACCATCGACGAGTCCGGAGAGAATTTGACGGTGAATATCAGGTTGCCGCCCGGCCTCTCCCACCTCATCGTCGCTCCCGTGGCCAAATCATACACCGCCAATAAAGCGTCGTCGCCGCCGCAGGCCAGCAGTTGCCCGTCCGGACTGAATGCAACCGCGTTCACCTCTCCGTCGCGGAAGAGCTCCTTGCGCACCTCGTAGGTCGTCGTGTCGTACAAGGTAACCTTCTCGTCCTGACCGCCGGCGGCGAGCGTTGCGCCGCCCGGAGCGAACGCCACGGCCCAGACGACGCCTTCGCGCTGCCACGTGTGCCGCAAGGCGCCGTCGACGTATAACGTGCAGAAATCAACGTTGCCCTCGTGATCAATACCGCCCGCTGCGAACGTCAGACCAGGCTCGTCCGAGAACGCGAGCGCCCGGACCTCGCGTCCCGTGCCCATGTCATAATTCGTCTGGCGATAACACAGCTGGCCCGTAGTTGAATCGTACACGCTAATATCGCGGCCGGCGTCCGTAGCCACATATCTCCCGTCGGACGAGTAGCACACGTTCCAGAGCTGTTTGCAGTCGCACCCGCATCGGAGCACGAACGCCCGTCGCAGCGCCGCGTAGTCCTTGCAGATTCGCGCGACGCTCGCATCGTCGCGCTCGTCCAAAAAGCCGAGGACCGTGTACAAGATGCCCTCTTGGAGGGCCGGGCCGCGCAGGCGTGCCGCGCGGCGGCGTCCGGCACGAGTCGCGATGCGCATTGCAATTGATGCGGCGAGTTGGGCACTTCAGACACACAGCCTGATTTTGGCTCTATCTGCGCTTCCGCGGCGGCACGGATGCAACGCTCTCGTCGACGGCAGTGCCGCACAACCAGTAGTCAGTATGCGGGCGTCAGATTGAGATTGGCACCACCACCCTGGCCGTACGAGGCAGGAGGGCGCGGCGGGCGGCGCGCGGCGCGGGAGAGCAGCAAGAGCTGGATAAGGAACCGAATTTGGCTCGACGCCATCGACGCGTCCCAAGGCCTCTTCTAAACCTCACTTTACGCCATGGGAACAACGCGTACCTAGGGCTCCGTCACGAGCGCCACGGCGTCCTGGGAAGGCCCGTCGTTCTCCGTCCGCGCGAGCCACGCCGACAACGCCGCGACCTGCTCCTTCTGGGCTCTGATGGACGTGCCGCCCTGCGCGTCCCGCGACTCCGCCGACCGGTCAAAGTCCCAGAGCGCCGCGACGTCCGCGTCGCTATCGTTCTCGAAGGCCGGGTGGAGAGTAGCTAATTGAGCTTTGGACAACCCCGCGAGCGACGTGTTCTCCTTTTCAGCGAGCCGCACGGCGGCCCCAGCCACGTGGTGCGTCTCGCGGAAGGGCACGTTGTGCTTTCGCACCAGATGCTCGGCCAAATCGGTCGCGAGCATCGCCGGCTCCAGAGCGCTCCGCATGCGCTCGGGGTGGATCTCCGTCGTCGTGAGCACGCCCCGCGCCACCTCCAGAGCGACCCTCAACTGGTGCGCGGCGTCGAAGACGGGCTCCTTATCTTCTTGGAGGTCCTTGTTGTAGGCCGACGGGCACGACGCGAGGAGCGACGTGAGCGTCGCCTGGTGGCCCGCCAAGCGCGCGGCCTTGCCCCTCAAGAGTTCGAGCGCGTCGGGGTTGCGCTTCTGGGGCATGAGCGACGAGCCCGTCGAGTAGCGCTGCCCAAAGGACACGAACGCGAACTCTTTCGTCCCGTAAATAATCAAATCCTCGGCCCACCTCGACAGGTGCACGCCGAGCAACGCCGCCCACTGCGTGAACTCGACGGCGAAGTCGCGGTCCGAGACCGAGTCCATGGAATTGGGAGTGGGACCCCCGCCAAACTTGAGGGCATCGCTCAGCTTCCGGCGCTGCTCCTCGTCGAAGAAGGGGTGGCCCGCCAAAGCTCCCGAGCCGAGCGGGCACCGATCACTGCGCGCCCACAACGCGTCCAGCCGCTCCGCGTCGCGCGTCCACGCCCAGGCGTGGCTCATCAACCAGTGCGAATATCTCACCGGTTGGGCTCTCTGGAGATGCGTGTAGCCGGGCATGAGGGCGCCCTGCGCTTCGTCAGATCCGGCCACGTCTCTCGCATCTTCCACGAGGCCTCTGAGCAATGATCGCAACGCGTGCACCTCGGCCCGCAACCACAATCGCAGATCCGTGGCGACCTGATCATTTCTCGACCGGCCCGTGTGCAACCGGCCGGCGATGTCCGTGCCCACCAGATCACCTAATCGCCGTTCATTCGCGGTGTGAATGTCCTCGTCGCCCTCAATCTCCACAAATTTATTATCGGCCCACTCCTTGCGCACGTCGCTCAGTCCTTGGCGCATCTTGCTCGATTGGTCTGAATCAATGACGCCGGCCTCCGTGAGTGCAGCAGCGTAAGCTTTAGAGCCGGCAAGGTCCGCGGCCCAGAGCCTCTTGTCGAAGGGCAAGGAATCATTAAACAGCTCCATGGTCTTGTCCGTGGCCTCCCCGAAGGCGCCGCCCCAGAGCTTCGCCGGTTTCTTGGTCTCGCTCGACATGGCTCGGCCGGCGAGCCTTGCAGTGGTGCGGGAGAGGGCGCGCATCGATGGCGTGCTGCTTGCGTGCAGTCGGTTGCTGCGCTATCGAGTGCTCGCTGTGCAACGCTCAGCCTTTGAGATTGCTTCACGATGTCAAATGACAGCTGCAATCCTAGACGCTGCGTATGCGTTATCTAGCGTAGCGACATACTAGCGATGCACGGTGGGCCCGGGGGAGCGGAGGGGGTACGGGGGACCCCGCGACGTGACTAGCCTGAGCCATAGTTTACTACACCCACTTGCTTACCTAGTACGGAAGGACCCCACGTCTCACGGCATCGTCAGCCCGCCGTCGACGGAGAGGCTCTGGCCCGTGACGGCGTCGGACGCCGGCGCCGCGAAGAAGACGCACGCCGTCGCGAAGTCTTCGACGGTCGTCGTCTTGCGGAGGGGCGTCGCTCCGGCGACGTAGCCGAAGACCTCGTCCGTCGTTAGCGACGACGCGTCCGTGCGCTCGAGCAGCCCGCCCGCAACGAGGTTGACGCGCACGCCGAGCGGGCCGAGCTCGGCGGCCAGATTGCGTGTTACACTCACGAGCGCGGCCTTCGCTGCGGAGTAGTCGTAGTACCTGTGTGGAAATCAAATTTCGGGGCCCCACGCGCGTCGATGCTGTCTCCGTCAACCTAACTCACTGGTTGATTTCAACGCAGCTAGTACGTCACGACGGGATTATAAACCAGGTTCGTGCCGACGTTAACAATCTTGCCGTACTTGGTGGCCTCGAACGACGGCAGGCACGCCTGCGCGGCGTTGACGGCGCCCTGCACAGTGCCTCGCATCTGCGCGTCGATGCTCTCCCACGACACCGTTTTGAGCGAGGCCGACGCGGACGTCGGGTCGAACTTATATGATTGCAGCGCGTTGTTGACGAGGACCGAGACCTTGGCGCCGAAGTGGGCCTCGGCCGTCGCTACCAATGCATCCATGTCCGCTTTCACTCTTACATCTCCGTAGACCGCCAACGCCTGCTCGCCGATCTCGGCGACCACGGTTTCGGCCTTTTCCTTGCTCTGAAAGTAGTTCACGACGACCATGGCGCCCTCGCTCGCAAAGGTTCTCGCGAGCTCGGCGCCGACGCCACGCGAGGCACCGGTGATCACGACGAGACGGCCCGCGAGCTGGCCGGCGGGAGCGGAGCACTCGTCCGCCGCCGACGACACGACGGCGGCCATCGATAATAACAGGCGAGTGAGCATGCTGAAGTGCAGTTTTGTGGCAACTTTTGTTGTGAGCCTTGCAAAGCCACACAACTTGTGGACAATGTGGCCTTCAATAAATGGTAGTTCGCAATTGCAGATTTGAAAAACTATGCCTAATTCACGGCTAGCTCCTGAACCTTCACTGGCCACAAAAATCCTATAATCCCTAAGGTGTGACACACTAGCACCGAGGCTGAGGCGTCGTTACGCAAACGACGCGCTGCTGATGGAGATACAATAAAGTTACCAAATAAAAGGAGAAAGCGAACGAGCGGCTCAAGAACGCCACCGCCGGAACGGGTTCCAAGACGACGACGCCGCCGCCGGCCACGGCCGCTCGTTCGCCGCCTTCGCCGCGTCGTCGATCACCGCCAGGAGCGCCTCCATGAATTTCCCCGTCGCCGTGTTGTGGATGCTGTGACCGCCTTCCACGAACTCCCTTACCTGAACCGAAGGCAGGCGCTTCTGCATGTCCCGAATGCCGTCCGGTCCGTCCCAATCCGTCACCGTGCCTCCAAACGCCGTGGGCCCCGCGACCCAGAGGTGGACCGAGAACGGCAATGCTTTGTGCGAAGCGAGGGCGTCCCAATTGCGAGTCGCAGCATCGCAGGCCAGCACGTTCGCGCGCGCGAGCTGCTGCGCTTGCGGGTTCACGTCGCTCCAGTAGCCGCCGCCGGCGATGGGCCGGACCCGCGACCCGAGCCAGCCCTGGACGCGGTCGGCCTCGTAGTGCTTCTCGAGGGCCGCGACCGCGTCCTTTTCACTCGCAAATTCCCTATCAAATTCTTCGATCTCCTCGGTCTCCTGGGGCCGCCGGCCCCACTTCTCGCGGTTCCGGCAGTCCATGTCCTCGACGACGACCGCCGCGAGGCGGTCGGGTGCTTCCCGCGCGGAAATCGCCGCCACGGCCATGGCCACGCGGCCGCCCATGCTGTGGCCCACGAGGATCCAAGGTCTCTGAACGCCGTGCTGGACCTCGACGGCGTGGATCACGTCCCTCGCCAGCGCCTCCGTGGAAAAGCTCGCCGGATCACCGAGCGGGCTCTCGCCGTGGCCGCGCTGGTCGAGCGCCAGCGCGGGCAGGCCCGCCTCGTGCAGCTTCGGCAATACCTGGTGCCACGTCTGCTTGCTGCTGTCGAGGCCGTGTACCAATACAGTGGTGGGCGTGTTCCTGCCGCGTACGCTCGAGGCGAGCGGCACGCGCTTATCGCCGCCCAGCGAGAGCGCGCTCGACTGTTGTCCGAGCAGCGCTGCTGCCGGCGCCCATCTAGCAAGCTGCCACAGTCTTGGGCTGGCCATGGTGATGAGTGCTACGAGATAGCCAACGAGAGCGCCGACGAGGAGCTGGCGCATGTATTTCTATACAGCACTGCACGAATTTGGCGTACAAGCCGCAGCGAGCTCTGTCCGCAGCTTTTGCTGCCTTGCCAATGGTTGCTAGTGTCTTACAGGACGCTAGCTGTCGAGGTTTGGCGCAGAGAGAAATCGGCGCGACGCAGGCCCCGTCCGCGTGACCGAGTGCCGATCTTCTTTTCTCCGGCGCGGCTTCCACCCGCGGGACCAAAATAAAGCGTTCCTCACCATTTCCTGTCAGTGATATTTTCACAAATCAATCCAGCTCCGACGGTCGCTTGCGGGTTGCGTAAGCGCGAGAATAGACAGCCCCGCGCAAGAGAGAGTAGTTAAGCGGTCACGGACCCTGCGCAATATGGGTGATTTCGCAACCCTCCGATTCGGCCCGAAAAACGCTAGTCGACGCGTCGTCTTCGGCCACGGCATCGGCGGGTTAGATAGATTCGCCAACACCTTCATTAAGGGCGCCGTGGAGCACTGGTCCACGGACCCGCGGCTCCGCCACGTCGAGTTCATCGTGCCGACGGCGCCGACGCGGGATATGAGTATGTTTGCAGCAGGCGCAACGGCGGATGTCAGAGAGATGCTAGGTGACGCGAAGCTGCCGGCCTGGTTTGACGCTGGACAGGACGCGTCACTACCTAATGGCTGGCGACTCAACCGCGAACACATCGCGGAGTCGAAGCGGACGTACATCAATCTGGCGACGCAGGACGGCGCAACACTCGAGACCACGGTCTTCGGCGGGTTCTCGAACGGCGGCGCCCAGGCCTTGGTCACCGGCCTCCAGACCCCGTGCGCCGGGATCTTGTGCCTCTGTTCGTCGCTCTTTGGCTTTCGCGAATTTGATGACAAAGACCTGCAAATCCCGAAGCCAGTTCTCTACTGCACCGGCGAGAAGGACCCGTACGTACCGCTCGAAGAAATCGAGAAGGACAAGGCGTTCCTCGCGGACCGCTCGGCATGCGACGTCCAGGTCCGAACGTTCAATATGGGCCACGAGTCCTGCGAGCAGGAGCTCGCGGTCTGCGCGAACTGGCTGGCGAAGGTGCTCGCGGTCGACGGCGACGACGACGCTTTGGGGGCCGCGGCGGGCGTGGACTTCATCAAGTAGACGGCGCGGTGCGAATCTTGGGGTTCTGGTGATAGAGCTTGAATAATTATCAATCAATCGGGTTTGGAGGCAGATGCCTCTAGAGGGATGCCCAGGGGCTATGGCTAGTGTCTTACAGGCCGCTAGGCCAAAAAATATAAAGCCACGGCGAGCTGCAACTTTCAGCGTGCGACGACGACACTGAGTTGTTGAAGCATTGCGTGCAGTGCACAGTGCAAGGTTGCGTTGCGTGCAGCCAGAAGCAGCATCGCTGCGGAGCGTATCTTCTGAGCGAGTTGCACAACTCACCACAGAGCTGCTCCGCGTGGCATCCGCACGACAGCAAGATTCACGCGATCGGAGCGCAATCGCGCACCAAGGCCTAGACAGCGACAGCAACAAGCATGTCCGGCCACATCCTCATCCTCTTCGTGAGCGTGCTCGTCGCGGTGTCCGCGGTGCTCAGCGCGTTAGGATTCAAGGGAAGGGTGGAAGTCATCGGCGTCGACCTAGGAACCACGTACAGTGTGGCAGCAGTCTCGGAGAAGGGCCGGGTCCGAGTCTTCGAGGATCCGGTGCGGGGCAAATTGACAGCGTCGACCGTCGCCTTCCTCCAAGATGGGGGCGTCCTCGTGGGCAATGCCGCGAAGCGCCACGCGTTGAAGGACCCCAAGAACGTGATTTACGACGCGAAGCGCTTCATTGGCCGCAAGTACGACGACCCGACGGTCGCGGAACAGGCGAAAAAGTACGCCTTTGCCGTCGTCGAGAACACGACGACGCACGACGCCGCCTTTCGGGTGCATGGTCGCACAATCGCACCAGCCGAAGTCGGCGCGGAGGTCGTGAAAGCGCTGCTGAAAACAGTGAACGAGGACCTCGGACACGAGAACGTCAAGCGAGCGGTCATAGCCGTCCCGGCGTCCTTTGGGGCCGCCCAGACCGCGGCGACGGGCGAGGCTTTTAAAGCCGCCGGTTTGCGAGTGGCAAGAGTGATGCCGGAGCCGGTGGCCGCCGCTGTTGCTTATGGATTACACAAGAAGGAAAACGTCCATCATATACTGGTCTTTGACTTTGGCGGGGGTACCCTCGATGTGTCGATACTGTACGTCCAGAAAGGTAGCATAGAGGTCGTCGCGAACGGCGGCGATAATGATTTAGGGGGTACCGACTTCGACGGCTGCATAGCGGACGACCTAACGAAGCAAGTCAATGCGGTAGCATCCTCAACGGACTGCGACGATTTCGTGACGACGGAACCGTGCGAACCCCATGTGCTCCAGCAGCTCGCCGAGGAGATGAAGGTGCAGGTATCCTCGGTCGATACTGTACAAAGAAAGTGCGCCGCGCGCACGAAAAAGGGCTGCGAGGAGTTAGAACTCACTCTAACGAAGCAGCGCTTCGAGAAGACGTGTGCCCACCTCTTCCAGCGGGCCCTCAAAACCGTCGACGACACGCTGACCAACGGCATGCTCACAAAAAAGGATGTGGACGAAGTGGTGCTGGTCGGCGGCACGAGTCGGGTCCCGCACATGAGGGAATTATTACGGAAGTCTATTGGAGTGTCCAAACTCAATCTAGAAATAGACCCGGACGTGACGGTCGCCGTCGGCGCGGCGAGCATCCTGGACTGAGTAAGTAGCTATGACTGGTAAAAAGTGCTCCTTAGAACCGGGAGGATGACTCCTCCGCGCGCTTCCGGCTGATGAGCGCCGCCGCGGGGCTCGACTTCCGCCGCGTCGCCGCGGCGCGCGCCTAGACGAAGTCGTCGTCGTCGTAGACCCTCTGCGGGTTGGACGGCCGGTAGAACCGCGCGCAGGCGCACTTGATCTCCCCGTCGTCGCGGTGCAGGCCCCCGTAGTCGTAGCGCTGCATGTAGTACGTGAGCACCACGAGGATGGTATAGAGGCCGGCGATCTGTAAAACCCGTTTTGTCCCTCGCAACTTACTCACGCGAGCCGCGAGGGTGGGGAAGAGGGAAGGGAGGGAGTATTTCATTCAAGCCCACACGTCGTCGTCGACGCCTTGATGATTCGTGGGCTGAGCGCGGTCGGCAGAGCATCATCATGCCGGCCGGCAGCACGCCGTCGCCGCGGCGCCGTGACGATGCCGCGCAGTAGCGTGAAGCTGCTTAGCGGCTTTGGGCCGGAGAGCTCCTCGTAGACGAGCACTCGATCCGAACCAAATTCGCAGGTCGGCTGAAAGGAAGAACGAGGCACCACCATAAAACATCTACGCCTCGGCCGGGTCCCAGAGCCGGATCGTGCCGTCCTCGGACCCCGTGGCGAAGCGGCCCGCCTTCGCGTCGGGGTGGAAGCGCACGCACCTCACGGGACCGCAGTGCCCCTTGCGCTCCAATGAAACCTTGCCCGTCTTCACGTCAATCACGTGGACGCAGAGGTCACTCCCGACGTCGCCTACTTTTTTCGCACCCTTCTCCACACCCAGGGCGCCCTGGCGCGACCCCCCATGTCTTCCACCACCGACGACGATCTCTTTGCCGTCGTTCCTGAGAGAAGCCCCTCCTTCTTCCCGGAAGTGGACCGGACAATCGATGACCTTCTTCGTAGACGTCCAGCGCACGGCGTCGACCAAGTGGACCTGTTCGCCCGAACAGACCGTTAACGTAGGCCCGAGAGCCCCATTCGTCAGCTCGAGGTCCATCACAGCATCTTTACCAACATCGATAATAGCAATAGGGTCATCACCGTCCACGCGCGGATCTAAAACACTGACTTTCCCGTCCGCCGCGCCGCAGACCAGTAACCCGGCTTCGGTCCAAGCGCACTTGTTAACGGTAACTTTCCTGCCATCACTATCGTCTCTCGCTCCAAACAAGCGCTCCGGGCCCGAAGCACCGAGGCCCGCCTCGACGTCGAAGACGCGTGCCGCGCCTTCTTTGCCCACCGTCGCGAGCAGTCTTCGGTCACTCGAGAAGTCCACACATTTCACGACGTGGCGATGATCCAACGTAGCGAGGCAGTTGCCCGTGACCGCGTCCCAGACCTTGGCGGAGAAGTCGCCGCTCCCCGTGGCGCACAAGCGGGCCTCGGAACACAACTTCGCGGACCACACAGCCCCTTTGTGCCCCGCGAACGTGCCGATCCAGTCGCCCGTCGTCGCGTCTCTCAGCATGGGCTGGCCGTCCAAGCAGGCGCTCACGAGGAAGTAGCCGTCGGGCGTCTCGGGGCTGAAGGAGACCTCCGCTAAGGGCCGCGTGTGGCCGGGGCAGACGATGGGCGGCGGGCCCTTGGAGGAGTGCTCGCTGAGCAGTTCTTGGAGGGCGGCGGCCATCTCTTTGTCGCGCCGGCGGCGTGCTGCGCGGATATGCTTGTGCAGCGAGTGTGCCTGGGGGGCTCGTAAAACGCAGCGGAAATGCTGTTTTTCGAGTGACCCTCGCAACAAGACGCTCACCGCTTATCCGCAACTTATTCCCACGCCGTGGTTCGCAGCGCTGGGGCTCAGCAAGCGAGCTGCCTCCTTTTTTGTCTGGCTTGCTAGTGTGTTACAGGCCGCTAGCCAAACTAGTGCTAGCTCCGTAAAAATATTAGCAAACGTCAGCACCGTAACAAGTCGGTTTTATAGTAAAAATTCACATCATATTACGAACGCCGTCGCTGCGCCGGCCGCCGGCGCGCGACCTTCGCTTTTTTGGCGAAACCGCCGGGCGGCGCCTCGAGCAAACTCACGCTCGACCCCTTGCTCGTGGCGAAGGGACACCGGCCCGGCTCCTTGGCGCATTCGACAACGCATTCTCGCGCTGCTAGATGGACATACGTCGCGTTCGGCCGGCCCCAGACGCAGTTCCTCGTGGGGCACGCCTCCTGGACGTGGTGCGGGCAGCCGACCGGACACGAGAACGAGGGCTGGAAGGGCCGCGGGTTCGCCAGTAAGCATAGGGCCTCGTGCCGCCCGGCGGGCGCGTGGAACACGCCGTTGATCACCCTCGCACGCGCCTGCTTGGGTTTTACGGAAACTCCCTTGGCGAGGCCGGAAACGCTGTCGAAGCTCGACGACGACGTCGTGTCCCGGACGGGGTGCATCAATTTGTGTGGAAACACCTTCTCGATCTCGTCGAAGACATCGGTGGAGATGGGCGGATCCAACAAGTAGTCGTTGATGCCGACCCAGCCTGCACTGATGTTTCCCATCGTGCACCATTGGGTAATATTGCATAAAGTGGGCACGGCCGTCTCGGAGTGGCCGTAGGAGGGCGGGTCCGCCGCGCCGTCCTGGTCGAGCAACGCCGCGAATCTTGATGAAAAGCGCACGATCGCCCCGAACAAAATCGCGACCTCGGAATGGCCGCCGTGGCACGTGCTGAAGGGCCAGCCCCCCCGGTCGTTATGGAAACAGTCGAAGCGCGGGCCCTTCATCATGCCCGCGTTCCAGGCGCCGCCCTTGTGCGGCTTCGCATCTTTGGGCACCCACCCGACGCGCCACGCGAGCAGGTCCCTTGAATCATTCGCGTGGGCCTCGTAGAACCCGAGCCAGTTCCCGCCCGTGAGGGCGACGTCGTGCTCGACGCACCAGGCGTACTCGTAGTCCCTGCCCCGCAGCGCGTACGCATAAGCCAACTGCTGGTAGTGCGACTTCTTCAAGGCGGGCTGGCCTTTATTTTTGTGCATTTGGAGTTCTACATTTGGATAATTCTCTTCAAACTCCTGGAGGCCGAACTTTATCGAGGACGCATCTTTGTGAAATTGCGCGCAGCACGTCGGCAGCGCGTCCGGGTCGTACAGGATGTGTAGATCGTAGTTCTTCGCATTGTTCAGCGATGCGTGGAGCGATTTATAAATTCTTATGGTCAGAGCGTCGTCGACGTGCGTGCGGAAGAGCACGATCGACTTGAGGAGCCCGGCCCGCGCGCGCACGAACTGGGCCACCTCGTGGCCGCGGTTGCTGGCGCGCGCCGCGGCGGCGGCGAGGAGCAGCCTAAGCATGCTGCCTCTTACTGATGTGGGGCAGCATCTGTATGAATTGCGAGATGGCAGCCTGTGAGTTTGCTAGTGTCTTACAGGCCGCTAGCGCCCGAATTTTAGCGAGACGCGTTGCGCACCCTTCTGACGACTAAAAGATTGAATGGGTTACGGATGCCTCGATCGAGCCAGGAAACTTTTCACTGCTTTGCTCTCCAAAAGCCCAAATCGACTCGAGACTGCGAGGCGCGGCTCTCAATCGCATTCGCTTCCGCGTTGGCAAAAACTCAATTGACGCGACGATCCGGTTCAACAGACCGCAAACACTCGCGATTTGAGCCATACAGCCGCGAGGCCGGGTCACCTCTCCGCGCGAGCGCTGGACAGTCGTGCGTGCCGCTTGACACTATTATTGTTGCCGCGGTGCTCGCACGATCGGATTTGGAAGGATGCGCAGCGCCGCCTGGCTCCTCGAGGCTCTCGTCGTCGCGTCGACCGCGCGAGGCGTCGCCGGAGTTACAGACGGAGCCGGCTGCGGCGCGACGTGCGGCGAGCGCGACGCGATCGTGGGGGCGGACGGTAAGTGGTCCGCGGTGCGCCGGGCGGTTCTCGACGACAACAAGGACTGGCCGACGCGCGAGGAGAAACGCTTCGGCATCACGCTCCGTCTCCCGCGCGTGCCTGATGGATTTGATACGGACAAGACCCACGTCTCGCGTCCGGCGTTCTTTAGGACGGACGCGTTTAAATATTGTGTGGACGCGCGGCGGCCGTGGCCGACGGGCTGTAGCTCTATCGGTTCCTGGTCGCTGGTGCTGGAATTGACGTCCTATGCCGCGACAATAACGTCAGCATTACTCTTCGCGTTCACGGGCGACTTCCTGGCGAACCGGAAGCTGTTTTCGCGGTTCTTGCTCTTCATCGCCTACGAATGTCTGCTGGTCGCCGTGAAGGTGGCGTATCAATTGTTAAGGGACACGCCGCCGTTCGAAGTGAAGTTGCAAAGGAAGCGGGTGAATTTCTTAGGGAGGAAGATCGTCGCGGACGAGCCGGATGAAAGGAAGGAGGATAGTGATGATGAATCTGAAGAAGATGAAGCCCGACACCCGTTGATCGTGCACGACCGCGACCCGGAGCAGAACCTGGAAGCGTTACGGAACCCGGACGCGTACCGGCAGAACTTGGCCTAAGTATCTATTACCCCTACTTATACGCAGCAACTACTCACTGCATCTTCTTCTGCGCCAGCTGGCAGAGGAACTTGACGCCCTTCAGCCAGTCCTTGTGCGCCGCCCAGTGGCTGTTCACGAGCGCGACCTGGACGGCCGACGCCGTCGCGTAGTCGCGCTGGAGCACGGCCGACACGAGGCGGTTGCACTGCACGATGACGTCCTCCTCGACCTGGCCGTAGGTCAGCTTCTCTTTGAGCTTTTCCGCGGCCTTACTACCTTCCGCGAGCTGGCGCTTCTCGGAGCCGTTCAGCGGGCATTGCGAGAGGTGCTGCACGAGCTGCTGCAGGCCCTGGGCGACGGCCGTCGCCTCCGGCGACTGGGCCACGGGCGCCGGCGGCGGCGCGGGCGCGGGCGGCGGCGCCGGCGCCGGGGCCGGCGGCGGCGCCGGGGCCGGCGCGGCCGTGAACCCGGCGCTCGAATACTGTGGTTGTTGCGGCGGCGGCGCGGCCCCGAAGCTCTGGGCCGGCTGGTCGAAGCCCTGGCTCGTCACGGGAGCCGGCGGCGCGAGGTTCGGCACGGAGTTCTGGCGCACGTGCGTCGGCATCGGAACCGAAGGCGCTTGCGTGATGGGCATGGGCATGGGCGCGGGCGCCGGCGTTGGTTGGACCGGTGCCGTCCGCACGGGCATCGGGACCGCCGTAGTAGGTTGCGGCGAAAACGCTTGCGTCGGCTGCGGCGAAAAAGTCTGAGGCTGCGGCGAGAAGGGCTGCGCCTGGGCGTAGGGGTCCGGCTGCGCGGGCTGCGGCGCGAAGGGCATCGGCGCCGGCGCCGGCGCGGCCCGCGTGAACGCCTGGGCCGGCTGCGCAACGGGTTGGGGAGGCGGGTCCCAGCGCGTCTCGCCCGTGTCCGCGTTGGCGTAGTACGTTCTTCCACTGGAAGGATCGCTGTGGGCCTGCCAGGGGTGCGGCAAAGCACCATCAGCTGGTTGCGCCGGCACGATGCCCGTGATCGCGGAAGAAGGTCTGACATCAGTAACTGGAAAGGAGGGTTGCACGTGATCATAGGCGTTCGACGCCGCGCGATGCAACCGATCTAGTAACAACCTTGATGAATCATCTTGCGCTCCACAATATTTCGTGGCTGCGGCGATCTCGCCCTCGGCCGCGAGCTTTTCAGAGTACTGCGTGAACAGGTCCACGACCTCCGGTCCTAATGATCCTAAGGCTTGCGTCGGGTCCTGGTTCGGGTTCGAATCGTCCCTCGCGAAGACCGTGACCTTTTCTACCAAGTCCTGTAGTCCTGCAGTGTTCTCCTGTTTCTTGTAGTCGCTAATCCAAAAACTGACAGTCTTGGCGACGTTGACGGCGCACATGTAGCACAGCGAGGCCGCCGTCTGGTCGCGCTTCTCGTTCTCCAGGCGTTGTCCTAGGGCCTCGCAGAGTTGCGGGAACTCCTCGCTTTTGCCGTAGGTAGATAAAATAGCCAGGGTCTCCTCCCACTTATTCAAATCCGCGGTCTGGACGAGCTGATCGAGCTCGTTCGTGATGATGGCCCGGACGACGCCGAGGAAGGGTCGTTTCCGAGCCGCTTTCTCGAAGTATCTCGCCCTAGTTTTCTCCCAGAGCTCGGCACCGCCGCACGACGCCAGCAACAGAGCGTCGGCCAGCGCGCCGTTCTTGAAGCAGCCCTCGACGGCGGCGTCGAAGTTCCCTACCAGTAAAGCTCGCTTCACGTCCGCCTCGGCCGCAGGTGTAAGTGGAGACTTCTCCTCGATAGATCTGTCAGAAGAGATGGACAACGATTGCGTTCTAGTAGCAAAAACATCTTCCGCCGACGTGTCGTCAACTGCAGGAGACGACGGCGTCGACGAGGGCGGCGGCGGCGGTGCGAACTGCTGCGCTATTTTTTGGGCGTCATACCCTAAGCATTCGAGCAGCTTCTCGCGGGCGTTCGGCTCGAAGATGAGCGCCATGAAGGTCCAGGTCCTCTTGTCTGCTGAGGTCTTTGCGGTTGCGACTTTGGCGTCGCAGAAGGCCGCATAATCCTGGGACGCTAGAGCGGCTTCGAACGCGCGACTAGCGTTCACCAGCGATCGATCTTCGACGTGCCTTCCTAGCTTTACTTGGGCCTTGGATTTGGACGAGAAGGACGCTAAGCGACCACCAAAGCCGAAGGCGACACCGGAAGGCCTTCGGAGCCACTTCGGGGCCGTCCCGGAACCCGACGAGATCGAATGGATCTGCACGCTGCGATCAAAAGCGCAGGTCGCCAGGACGCCTTGCTGGGACGGACTCCATGCCACTTGATACCTTCTTCCTGCTGCGGCCTTGCCGAAGCCCCCGTTGCCCGGGGCAGAACCACCAAATAAATCGGACGCGCCAGAACCAGAAGCCGCGCCGAAGTTCGTCGCTTGGGGAGAGCCCGGTTCCGCGCCGCCGCCCGGCAGTTCGTAGACGGCCTGCTGCGTGGACAGGTCCCACAGCAGCGTCTTGTTGTCCCGCGCGCAGGACGCGAGTAACGCGGTGTCGTCCGGGCACCAGTCAATACTCAGAATACCTTGCGTGTGGCCCCGTAACGTGCCGAGGGGCATTGTTGTTGATGACCGTAAATCCCACAGCCGCACGACGGGGTTGCCGTCGTCTCCGGAGGCAGTGGCCAGATGGAGACCTTCTAGTGGATTCCAGGCAACGTCACTCACAGGACTCCTGGAGGCCGCGTCCCGTAACTCGCACCAGGGCTTCTTCTGCCTTAAATCCCACACAATCGTCGCCCCCGATTGACTGGCCGTGGCGAGGATGTGGGACACTTGCGAGTTCCAGGCGACCCTCGTCACTTCGGCCGAATGTTTTGCCGCGTTCGGGGGCGGCGCCGGCACGAAGACCGTCGGCGCCTCGGGCCGTTCTAACGATGCAACAAACACCTCCTTGTCGGCGCCTCCTGATGCTAATAAATGCGCAGAGGCAGAGTGCGGATTGAATTGCAATCCATTCACGGGTCCGGAGTGCCTCTGCACGCGCGAGACATGCGCTTGCGGGTGGCCCGCGACCATCTTCGCCGCGTCCCACACATCCACGGAGCCGTCGGACATGCCGCCCGCCACCAAGCCTAGGGAGAGAGCATCGGCGGAGGCCTTCCCGGGTAGGGCGGACCAGGCCAACGACACAAATCTCGACGAGGTCTTCGCTACCGCCGCCGGTTTCGACGTCGCACTCTCGTCGGTGAGGTCCAACGCATGGAGTTCTAGGCGCGCCCCATAATCGTCGAACCCCGCTCCTGACGCCTCGGTCGTGCCCAACGCGACCATACTCTTGGGGCCGGGGTACCAGGCGAGCGTCGCGCCGACATCTTCCACCGTTTTGAGGACGGTCATCTTGCTAACCCTTGCGCGCGCGCACGCGCCGCGTGGCAGACAGGCCTCCTTGGGAGTTTGGCTGCGGCCGCGTTTCTCTGGTGCAGCGCTCGACTACTGGCTGCACGCGTCGTGAAGGCAGCGCTACGCTATTTTCTTAGCACAATGGAGCAATGCTCCAGTCGTAATGGCCAAAGCGAGAGGCGGCGGCTTTGCTTATTTTTAGAGGCAGGCGAGATGGACCAATCGATTTCCCTTCACTGAGTAGCGCAGGCGTCCGGAGAGCTCTGTCTTGACTCGTCATCACCCTCTTTGTTATATTGAGCTAGTTATAACACACTAGAGATCCCCCAAAACAGCACTGTTGTGCCGCTAGATCACTGCAGTAGCCGGTGCAGACGCATACGGTGCGAGATATTACTTGTTGGGACAGCTGCGTCCGGTGCGCAAAGCAGGAGCTGCTAGTTTTGGCGCCCTGCACTGTTCACAGCAGTCTCAGCCAGGGCAGCGCTATCTGCGCAAGCGCTATCACTGCAGCAATGAACGGCACACCGCCAAAACCGCCGCAATCGGCAGAAAAATGGCGCAAAAAGCGCGACGACGCCCGGCAAAAGAAGCAAGACCTCGACAGCGACGTCGCAACCGCGACCACCGTCCCGCTAAAAAACGTCTTCGCCACCTTAGCACCGACGACGGCAGAACGCATCAAGCGCATGCAAGCGAAGGCCGCACCGTCCAGTCCACCTCCTCCGCCGCCGCCGCGCCGGAGCATCGATCCGGCCGCGTGCGCAAGGCGGGAGGCCCGCGTCGCGTCCTTAGTGAGGTCGTCGCGCGACGCCTCGCCCGTGTCGAGCGTGGCGTCGACGCCGGTCAAAGTGCCGGTCGAGTCCGAGGCGCTGACGACGACGAGCCCCGACGTCGTGTCCGCCGCCGCCGCGTCGCTCCGCCGCGCGCCCGCGCGCTTCGCCACGGACGATTCGCCGGACGCCAAGACCGTGAACTCCGCCGCCGCGGCGCTCGCGGCGCTTTCGGTGCACGACAAAGCTGTTGCCGCGGGCGTCGTCGCCCACGCGGCCGCGGTCGACGCGGAGAAGCGCGACTCCACCGAGTCCTGGGACCAGTCGCCGCCGCAGCAACTAAGGGTCTGGCGGGGCGGCGGCGTCGGCGGGACAGGAAGAAGTGGCGTCGGCCGCGTCGGCCGCGAACCCGTGGAGCGGTCCCGGGCCCTCACGGCGCGATCCCGGGCGCCGCGGACCCCGATCCACGGCGCGCCGCGGAAACGAGCTTTGCCTCGCAGGAAGAAGGGCGATCCCGGCTTGGATGCGGCCGCCGAAGCCTACGCGGACTACTTCTGGCCCTGGCGGCGGAAGAAGCGGGAGGCGGCTTTTGATGAAGACATCATACCGAGAAACTGGGACGTGGTCGGCGAGGGCGACTGCGACGACGGCGCGTGGCGGGCAAGATGGCGCACGCTGCGCATCGTCACGCAGAACTACCACGAGGGCGACGCCGTCGACGTGCGGGTCCCGCCGCCGGATTCTCATTTAGTAGAGACGGCGGGGCGGCCCTGGGCCGACGCCGTGGGCCGGGCCGCGAAGGACGCGACGTCGTTGGACGACTCGCGGCCGCTCGTCGCCGTGTCCTGCGTGGCGACGACGCAGAGCGACGCGGACGGCGTAGCTGCTCTATTTAGGGGATTGGACGCGGGGCCGCGCCTACCCTGGCGCGTGTCGCTGCGCTGCGTGTCTTTGGTGGGCCTCGGACTCGGCGACGAGAAAAGTCTCGGGGCGACGCTCCATGCGCTCACGAAGCTGCGGTGCCTGGACCTGTCGCGGAATTGTTTGCGGAGCGCGCCGCCGCAGCTGCCCGCGGGGTTGGTGCGATTGGCGCTCGCGGAGAATCGACTCAAGAGTTGCGTGCGGCTGGAGCAGCTGGCGTCGTTACGTGTACTAGATGTAGCGGGCAACCCGATCACGTCGACGCGCGCCTTCTTTCCGCTGGTGCTGTGCCGGATGACGCTGGTGGAGCTGCGCGTGCGCGACCTGAGGACGTGGGAGCCGTGCTGGCGGCGCAAGGTGAAGGACCTGTTTCCGAAGGCGACGGTGTTGTAAGTTTTGTTGTTTGGTTTTTACGCGACGCTCCCCGGGGGGTGGGGAGTTTTGCTGGGTCTGGAGCGCTCGCATGTGAGTGGTGTGCCTCGCCGGGGAGGCTTCGCGCCGGGCGCGTTGATTTTCTTGTTCAGGCTACGATGCAGTTGCACGAGTTGTTGCACGTACCGTTGGCCTTCGCCAGCGCTTTCACTAACTCCTCGTTGACTGCGTTTTGTCCTTGAGAGCCGGACGGGGGCGCGCGGTCGGTGTTGGACGCTGTAGGTGAGCTCCGTCAAGGCTCCGAGCTTGCCGATCGAATCCGGTAGCACTGTGATGACTGCGCGAGATAACCGGAACTTCATCAGCTTCGTAAGCTTGCCGATCGCCTCTGGTAGCTCGGTGAGACTTCCGCATTGGAGCATGTTGAGCTCCCTCAGCGCGCCGAGCTCGCCGATCGCGTCCGGCAGCGCGACGAGGCTCGAGCACTTGTACAAGTCGAGCTCCGTCACCCGACCGTCCTCTACCGTGACAATTGTATCTCCATCGGGCTGTTTCCACTCGCGCGGGTCCTCGTCGCCCCCGAAGTACTCCTTGAGCGCACCGCTCTCGTCGTCGTCGCGCAGTTTTCGCAGAGCGACGAAGTCGGCCTCTAGCGCCGGCGGAATCTCGTCAGACGACGCCATTACGCCGTCGCCGCCGCCGCTCGCTTGGAAACTCAGCAGTGGTGAATTAATGCAGTGAGAGCACTCACAGCCACTGAGCTCTGCAACGCAACGCAGGGCCTTTCAGGCGTATCGCAAGACGTCCAATAACGCGATTTATCTAGCACAGGTCGCGGGCCGCCGCAAAGCCTCGTGCGCTGCGTAAAAGGCAGTGGAAAACCCGCTCGAAACACAGTAATTACGCCCCCAGGAGATATCACTCCCCACACTTCAACACATACCAGTCGGGACAACACCCGTCCGGGTCGTTCCCCGCCGTCACGTACACTCTCAAATTGCGCACCGCGGCGAACTCGTCGACGGCATCTTTCACGCCGAAGGTCACGCCCGCGGCCGCGACGTGGCCCGTGTAGTAGTCGTTGCCCGCGAAAAGGCCGCCCACTTTCACCTTCGGCCACCAGTCGATGAGGTCCGCGCGGCAGTTGCGGTAGTCGTGCGAGGCGTCGACGTACACGAAGTCCAAGCTCTGGTCCTCGAAGCTCTTGGCCGCGTCGCTCGTCCAGTTCCGGTGGACGCGCGTCCTCGCCTTATATGGTGCAACCGCCTGTAAAGTTTCCGCATACGCATCGTCCTGCTTCTCCACGGATTGATAGATGTCGACCGGCTCCCACGAGTCGACCAGGTGGAGCGTGAGGTCGGGGAGCTCGCTCAGCAGGCGCCGCGAGTAGGAACCTTTCCAGACCCCGAGCTCGGCTCCCACTCTATCTAAGCCGAGATCTCGCAATAGCGAAGGCAGCTCGTGTCGGTGCGGGATGATCCGGAGCAGTGGCGTCGCCCGCGCGGCGGGGTCCGGCGAGTGCTGCGCGACCGCTAAATTGGAAGCGGGCCCGCCGTGGTGCGCTTGTAGTATCGGGTGATCAAAACACGCGTCGCGCCGCGACGCCGGTAGATCTCCTCGTTCCGCGTCGTAGCCGGCCGCGGATGCCCGCGTCGTGGCGTCGCGCACGCCGTCGGCCCGGCGCTTTGCCGCATTCAACGCGTCCTTCACGCCATCGAACGCCTCTTCCAGTGCGGCTCGCTGCGGACCGTCCACGGCGTCGACGGCTCTCCTCAACGCGTCGAGCGCGTCCGTCGGTTTCGAGGACGCCCACGCGGCGTGGGCCTCGAGCCGCTCCGTGCGCCGGTCGCGCTCCCCCTGCACGTGTTGTATCAGATGCGCTTTGGACCTGCGTCGACGGCGTGACAACTCGAAGGTGAACGGGACGCTGCAAGACAAACGCGTCGTCGACGGCGTCCCGCACATCAGCATCATCAATCTCCGCGAGGAACGCCTCCACGCTCTCCTCGGCGGACTGCGCGCCGTAGACGCTCATCGTCCAGCGCCCGCAGTTGTCGGCAGAGCACAGATCCACGGGCACGTGGAAGAGGGCCTGTTCGTTGGACGACGATAACGGCTTCCGCGTGGCGTCGAAGGGCGAGCCCAGGACTCCCCCATCCGTCACGAGCGCCGCTCGCCTGCCAGGCGCGTTGTACGCAACAGCTGGCTTGCCCCGCGCGTGATAGAACGCCGACAGCTCCTGGAAGAACGAGGACCACGTGTTGCCCGCCACCACGTCCGCTTGCTCGCAGACCGCCATATCTAACGCCGCGCGAGCGAGTAAGTGGTCGGCCTCCGGGTCCCAGGCGTCGCTCAGTACTGATAAAGAAGTGAGGTTCTTTCGGTTGAGCAGGGGCGCACCATTTAATGAAGAAGGCGGTGGCGTATCGGTGTCGTTGCCCACCGCGAGAAACACGACATCGACGTTGGCGAAGGCAGGATGGGCCGCCACTCTTCTGACCGCCTCATCCCCGTCCACCCAGTACAGATTGTCGTGGGGCACCTGCGTCGCCTTCCCCAGGGATATGGCGTGCGACTTCCAGTCGTTCTCGACCCGCAGGTGCAAGCAGCCGAGCCGCGGGCCGTGTAATCTTCTAGCCTCTGAAGCCAACTCCGACGCCCTCACCGAAATCTTCGCGGACCAGCGGAAGGCGTCCCGGATTTTTGGCAGTCGGATTGGCTCATCGAAGAGATTCAGCATGGTCGTCTGCGAGTAGGTCCCCGCCGGCCAGACGACATGAAGGAATTCATCTGTCACAGCACCCATCCGCTCTTTGTAAAAATCTTCGCCCACGTCGGGGTCCGGACTACAATCCCTCTCCGCGATCTCATTTCGTTTATGCGCGGCGATGGACCGATTTCTTGTGATGATCTCAGGCTCCGCACTCACGCCCAACGAAGACAGCGTCGCAATAAAGTAGTCTTCATCATAGATCTCCCCGAAATCCAAAAAGCGCATCTTCGAGCCGTCCTCGCCATACGTGAAGAGGAAGGGCAGCACGAACTTTCTCCGGAGAACGTTCGCAATGAGGACCATGGTGGCGATGTCCCGTCTCTGGTTCGACAGGCCGTTCGGCGGGCTCCGGAAGCTCACGTACCTGTTCCCAGAAGGCATCTCGGAGGAGAAGTCCCGGAAGGGCTGGAGCTCGCTCTGTCCCGTCCACTCCGCGAGCGCGAGAAACAGCGCCTCCGACGCCCTAGCTTCTTCATGATAGCCGTTCCGCCGCAACACTTCCGCCCTTCCGGGTAACTGCCAGGGCCGCTGGAGGTACCAGGTCTTCGCCGCGTTGCCATCTTCATGAGATGGGAAGGCGTCGCTCGCCGCCTTGCCCTCATTCCCTTGCAGCTCGCACCGGAAGGTCGCCCTTATCGGTTCCGCCAACGGCCGGCCGCTCCCGTCCAGAATCACGACAAACAACGAATGGGTCCCGACGGCCATCCTCAAATACCCGAAGACCGGTAGCGAATCCGCGTCTCGCGGATACCTAGATATTGACCAAGTGTACAAATCAACCGAAGTAGCGATGGTGGCGTTCAAGTCGAGATCGTCCCGCAACACGTCCATGAAGTCCCTCGACGACCCGTCGGCGTTCCGTATTCGTAATGAGGGAGAAAATGTGCCTCGCTGCAGCGTCGGTTGGTACGTCGCGCCGTCCCTCGGCTCGTCGACAAACAGGTAGGCGCCCTCGCAGTAGGCCGAGTTTTGTGAAGGTCCATTGGGACCACATAGCGACGGCGTCAGAGGAATATCATTACCTCTCTCGTCGAAATCAAAACTCTTGAGTAAACGCCCTTGCGCCGGGACGCTCTCGGCCTTCGACGGGTCGTGGACGCACCATTCATCGGGCCGGTTCTCGCGGGCGATCTGTTTTAAACTTCGACATTCAAACCCATTCAAATTACGTTTCTCGCACAGATCGGCCGCGGCTAAGGACGCGGGCAATTCGGGAGCCATGAGCACGGGCCAGACCGGCGCCGAGTCGTTCTGCTGGACCAAGCGCGGGTGTCGATGGGACACGCGGAGCTGCGACCAGTCCTCGGTTAAAACTTGCCGGAAGCCGCAGCTCGTCGTGTTGCACTTGGCCTCGATCTGCGGTGCCAGTTCCGCATTGACGTCGATTGCTACGTCAAGGTACTCATAGGAGCTTCGCACGCAGTCCTGGGCGGCCGCGATCGCTGCTAGCCCGCATAGGAGGCGTGCCATGGGGCAGCCTCCTCTATGAATGCGTCGTTTGCCGTGCGCAAGCACGTGCGCTCGGATGAATGCGATCTATGCGCGATGCGTGCAGGGCGGCGTTGCGTTGCGCGCCGCTCGCACGCGTTTGTTTCCGCTGCCCAGTGTGGTGAGATGTCGGAGACGAGCGGTCATTGGGGGAAAGACCAGTCCAGTGAGGTCTCCTGGAAGCCTGGAAGAGAAATATCTCCGCCGGAATACTCGAATCCAGACAAAACGGGTTTGACTAGTATGTTGCTACACTAGATGATCAGCCCAAAAATCGCGGCTTTGGCTGTCTGCGCCAATATCGCTGCCTTCCGCGGCTCTATAATACGCTCAGACATTCATAAATCACAGCGCTGCAACGTGAGAGCACCGCGCTGCAAGCCGCATAGCTTTTAAGCAGCAGCCTCGCCTCGCCGACGCCGCGCGCCGCCATGTCGCTCTTCGACACGAAGGCCACGAACTGGGGTGATGATGAAGACGAAGAAAAGAAGGACGCCAGCAAGCTAAGCGCAAATGCACCTACATTCTCCTTCGGCGCGCCCCCACCAGCGGCGGCGGCCCCCACAACCTTCAGCTTCGACGCGCCCAAGGAGCCCGTGAGAACAGCGACGGAGCGCACGACGTCGAACCAGTCGTCCGTTGGTGGTATTACTGAAACTTTATCAAAACAAGCTGTATCAGTAGTGGAAACGGTACAAACGGCCGAGGGCGACACGATTCAAGTGCAGCGCGCCGACGGCGCCGCGGCGCTCGTGGCCGCGCGGACCTGGGAGGAGCTCAATCTGGATCCGGCGTTGCTGAAGGGCGTCTACCTGGCGAACTTTGCCAAACCCTTTAAGATCCAGGAGGCGGCCTTACCTTTGATTTTAGATGGGTTCAAGAAGACGCCGGTGCGCGAGAATTTGTTGGCGCAGGCCAAGTCCGGGTCGGGCAAGACGGCGGCCTTTGCGTTAGGGATGTTGCAGAATGTTGACCTGACGAAGCCTCATGTCCAGGGGCTGTGTGTCTGTCCTACGCGGGAATTGGCCACACAGAACGCCGCGGTGGTGCGGTTGATCGGGAAGACGCTGGTGGAGGAGAAGGGTCTCGTAGTTGCGTTGGCTCTGTCGGAAGGTCCCTCAGGAGGTAGGGGACGGGGCGGTCGCGGTCGAGGCCGAGGAGCAAGGCAGGAGCCGATCAGAGGTCATATTGTCGTAGGGACACCGGGCCGGACGCTCCAATTGATCAAAGCGCGAGCGTTAGATACGCGGGGCATCAGTATGTTAGTCCTTGATGAGGCGGACGAAATGGACGCGAGGGGTCATAGGGATGATACCCGATCATTGAGGAAAGCCTTACCGGACGCCTGCCAGGTCCTTTGTTTCTCGGCTACCTACACCGATGAAGTGGTCAAAGACATCGAGACGTCGGTCTTCAAGCGGCACCCGTCCTCGAAAGTACTCATCGCGGCCACCGATGAAGATAGATCAGCATTAATGGTCCACGAGATTGCTCATGTGTGGTGCGACGCGAAGGAGCACCCCCAGGGCAAGATTGGGATCGTGGAGGACATTTATGATTTACTGTCAGCACAACAATCGATCATTTTTGTGAACACTCGAAAAGACGTGTCGAGCATCACGCAAGTGCTCAAAGCAAAAAACTTCTCGGTGGAGGATTTGACGGGTGGTCGAGGAAGTACGGGCATGGACGCGAACGAACGCGATAGAGTGATGGCGGCGTTCCGCGATGGCAAGGTCAAAGTACTTATCACGACAAATGTCATCGCTAGGGGTATCGATGTCCCAGGAGTGAATATTGTCATAAACTACGACTTGCCCGTGGTCATTGATTATAGCATACCGCGCGGCGCCTCGCAAAAGCCGCCGGAGCCCGACTCCGATACTTACATACATAGGGTGGGCCGGACGGGTAGAGCGGGCGCTCGAGGTGTAGCCATCAATCTGGTGGACCAAGCTCAATCAAATAACCAGGACCTCGCCGTTTTGGCAGCGCTGGAGACGCGGTGCTTCGGCGCCCAAAAAGCGCCGTGGACGATGATCCAGAAGGTGCCCGACGCGTCGGACGTCGAGGCCATCAAGGACATGGTGCGGAAGAAGATGGCCTCTTCTTCTTCGGATAAGTAGATTTTAGCCTAGTCATGGTGGTGATGCTTACGCTCAGGACGCGACGACCGTCACGTCCGCCGGCCCGTCGACCTCCCTTACGAACAAGACCTCGTCGCCCCGCAACGCCAGCAACAGGTCGCCGACGACGGCCTTGACGGAAGTCCACGTCTCCGTCGACACGTCCTCGACGAGAATGCGCGGCGTCGACGCCGTGCAGCCACTCACGACCTTGCAGCTCACGGGGCAGTGCGGCCGCATCCACGTCGGGTTGTTCTTGCACTCTCCTAATTTGGACCATGGTCCACATGACTCGTGGCGATCAACGCACGTCTCGTTGCCGTGGAGCCATCCCAGCTTGAGGTTGGGCTCCTTCGTCTGGACGCGGACCCTCACGACCTCGGCGTCCGGGGTTAATGAAGCGCCCTTGGCGAGCGATCGCCACCCATCTAAGACGTCGTGGTAGCCCCGCGTCACGAGCAAAGCGTCTCTATAAGTCCTCGAAGGCCGCTTGCCGCACGAAGCGCTGGTGCTGCTCCTCCCAATTTGTTATTCTTGTTTGGGCGCTCGCGGCGGCGGCGAGGAGAAGGAGTAGGCTCTGTCGCATCGCGTTCGTCTCCTGACGCCGCGACGCCGGCCGTTCCTAGTCTGACCAATGCAAACTTGATTGGTACTCTCGGCGACGTGTGACTCGCTCCGTGCTTAGTGACACGTCAAGTCGTATCACAACTGACTACGAGACAATACTACGACGTATAACCGTGTACCTACGGCGGAGGACTGGGCTTTTGTCTGTCGGCGCCGCGGCTTTGTGTGTGCTAATGTCTTACAGGCCACTAGGCCAGAGCAAGTCACAGAGGGGGAGATTGGATGTTGAACGAGTGCTTTCGACGGCGTTCGAAAAATCGTGCGGGGCCTCGCTGTCAAACCTGCATGCAGAATCGAGAGCCGCGCGTGCCCTAAAGACGGCCGCGACAGCCGATAAAGCAGCCAAAGCGAGGTGAGCAAGCCGCCATGCATCCCCAGTCCCGGACTGCAACTTCACGCCGTTCGCGCAAGCGCGTGGCATAAACAATAGCTGCTGCACCAAGCACTGTTTGCATGCATGCGCGGCGCTCAGCCGCCGACAGATTTCGCGACCGCACCCCCGCGGAACGACACACCTGCAAAATACACGCGCGCAACCGAAACCCTGCAAACGCCGTCGACGCGCGCGCGTTCGAACACCCGGCCGCGCTTCCGCAGGCAAAAGCAAGCATGGCCCAGCCCTACGAGCCCGTCGACGGCTCCGCCTCGCCGCGGCGCAAGCGTATTCTGGTGGCACTGGCCGCCACAGCAGTCCTCTTCGTCGGGGCCGTCGCGGTGTATGGTACTCCTTCCAGTACTCTAGAAGACTTCAAGAAGGACAAGGAGAAGATGTGGGCGCCGGAGCTCGAGAAGCAGTACCGCGAGTGCGCCACGGCTCAAAGATACAGAAACGAGCACGTGAAGGCGGTTCACGACTCGCCCGTCGCGTCACTCTTCGAGTACTCAACTCTCAAGGGCGAGGCGAAGTTCGAGGCCTCCGACGTCGTTCGTATTGGAGAGCACTTCTACTCCATTTGTGATTCCTCGTGGGCCGTGCTGCGCGTGCACGAGTCGCTGCCGATGCGGAGCAAGCTGAACGCGCATATGGGCGACCCCCAGCACGGCTTCGCGGAAAGGGAATCGGGCTTCGAGGGCATCTTCCACGACAAGACCCAGGACGGCATGTACGTCGTCCGCGAGGCGGTCGACATCTCCGGCGGGCGGCGGCGCGGTAACTTTCAGCAAGGTGCCTTCCCAGGGTCGCGTCGACGGCGTCGGCGCGTCGCGTCGACGGCGTGGTGGCGTCGGCGCGTCGCCTCGATGGCGTGAGGCGGACACAATCGATCGAGCCACGCCCTCGACGCGACTGCGGCGGCTCGACGGCGTGGCGCGTGGCGCGTGCGCTCCGCGACTTTCAGGCAGCTTACGCCATCGACGCGAGGCGTGAATCGCGTCCCGCGCAGGCGAGTACGCCGACGACACGAACCGGAGGCGCCTGGGATTGCCGCCCGTGACGGATCATCCCAAGTACCACGCCATCGTCATGCAGATCCTGTTGCCTCCTCCCGATAGTGATGATACGGATTATGCGGTCTTAGATAGCTGCCCGTCGGAGATGCTCTTTGACGGTGACTCGAAGGGTTTTGAAGGTGCTCGTAGCATCCGAGGCGCGGACGGCGTCTTATATGTGCTAGGATTGTGCGAGGGCAACCACTGCTCGTCGCAGACGGGCAAGGACGTGGGCCACGGCAAGGTGATTGTCATGGCGCGCGAGGACGAGGGCGGGCCGACGGGCGGTTGTTACTGGAAGACGGTCCGAACGATTGATTTACCGATGAAGGAGTTTGTGGACTATTCGGCGCTGGCGATTCATCATCGCACGAAGGCCGTGGCCATCACGTCGCAGGAGAACAGTCAAGTGTGGGTCGGGGAGTTATCTACCGGTAGTGATGGCGAGTTCGACCCCATGACGGCGGAATTCAGCAAGGGCAAGGTCTACGACTTCCCGCGCGCCGCGACGTGCGCCGTCCAGTACTGCAACATCGAGGGTATCGAGTGGGTCGACGATGGCGGGGCCGACGAAGATGCTCCTAGAACTCTCGTTGGTGTTTCGGACAAGATGAAGGGCAAGGGCAAGCAGCCGTTCACCTGCCTC
Organism: Pelagomonas calceolata; assembly: GCA_918797485.1. NCBI lineage: Eukaryota > Pelagophyceae > Pelagomonadales > Pelagomonadaceae > Pelagomonas > Pelagomonas calceolata. The sequence goes on from CAKKNE010000004.1 coordinate 275,668, forward strand.
GAGAAGGACCAGTCCTTCCACCTCTTCCAGCTGCCCTGATCGCTCAGGGCACTGGCTCAGAATTCTCCTCGTGCGCGCGCCTATTCCCGCTGACGGCTGCGCCGCCTCCCCCTCTAAGTTTATCACTCGTAACTTGACGTGCGTCGATGGCGTGCTTTGGCTGTTCCTGCGGTTTCATCGCTGCTAGTGTCTTAGTCCGCTTAGCTAAAGAGAGGGACAAGATCACGTGAAGCAGGCCAGCAACTGGCCATTCGACGAACGGCGAAGGACAAAAAACGGGCAGTCGTCCCTGCTGAGGCGCCTCGTGAGTTCGCGAGAATTTCAGCCCGCGCGACGCCCTAGAACTGGTGAATTCTTGTTTCGCTAGATATCCTCGTTCTCCGGCCAGAGCGCGCCCGCCCGCGCACCCGCGTAACTCTCTGCGGGCGTGTAAGCCTGTAAGCGACCGCGACTGTCCTCCACCATGGCCTCGTCCGCCGACGGCATGATCCTCGACAACGACGACTCGCGCGACGGCGACGGCAGCGTCTTGTCGGCGACGCCGGCCCCGACCCCGGCCCAGACGCCGTCGCCGCCTATGCCTTTGCGGGCGCCGCTCCACTCCGATCCGCCGCCGCCGCGCGTCTGCCAGCCCTGTGCGAACGACGAAAGCGGACCCCCGGTACAGTCCGTGAGGTACGAGCGCTCCTTCAGCAGCGATTCTGCCGTGATGACGGAATTGCCGACGCCTCCCTCCCGACCGCGGACTTCTGAAACGGAGTACCTCAACCGCGTCGCGGAGGCACTGGGCGTCCGCGGCTTCGGCACCTACCGGCCGCCGATGCCTCCCGTGCCGGCCGTACCGCCCAGGCCGGCCTCCCCGACGGAATGAACCACGTGTGCAGAACCCGATGGTCGCTGGCCCCTATCGTAAAAATATCGTGTCATCGTGAGAGCTTGCTCTTAGCTAGCGAGGATTTTTCCGTATCAAAGTTAGTAGAGAAAGGAAGCTACTTATGCTTCAAGCGTGTAGGGGAAGGAGCTCAGGCGGCGTGCGCCTTGAGGAGCTCGAGGAGGAAGAGCCGCTTGTCGAGCACGCGGCCGTCCGGCAGCAAGATGACGAAGTCGACGCCGGCCCAGATCGTGTAGGTGTGGTTGTGTCGGCACTCGACCGTCGGATCGAAGACCTCCAGGAGCGAAGAAGGCCCCGGCGCGACCTCGCGGATGTCCATCCCGCGGAAGATCAGCGCCGCGCCGGCCGCTAGCGCGCGCAGCGTCTTGGACTCGAAGACCCAGTCGGGCACGGGGTCCCAGTACTTGCGATTGAGCTCCGGCATGACCGTCGCGAAGTCGTCGACGAGGAACCAGTCCGTGAGCTTCGAAGAGTTCGGCTTGTGGAAGCGGATGTAGAAGTAAGGCACCGACACCGAGAGTGGGGACCCGAGCTGCGAAGACAGGAGCGCCGAGCCGCGCCGCGCGCACGTCGGGAACGAGGAGAAATCGATGGCCGCGTAGTCGACGCCCGCCGAAAAGAGCGACGACACCGCATCAGAAGAGCCGCCCGCCGCCGAAGACCGCACGACCGCCCGCGAGCGCGTCGCGTCGCGCGTCGCGACGAGGGAGCCGGGGTCGACGCCGGCCACGGTGAGCGCGAACGCCGGGACCACGGCGGTGGTGCCGACGAGGCCGGCGCAGGTGGCGTTCCAGAGCAAGCACTTGCAGTCGAAGAACAAGCCGTTCGACCGCTGCAGGAGCTCCTTGATCACCGCGGTCGACTCGAAGCGCAGGCCCCGCGGGAACACGACGCGGACCCACGACGGCAGCAGGTGCAGGTCCTCGGGGCGTATCTCCAAAGGAACCCAGAGCAGCGGCAGCCGCATCTTCATCGCGTCCAGCATCGTCTTTCTGCCCAACCATAAGAATTTTGCGAGGGCGTAGCGGCCGAAGACGCACCGGAAGATGCTGATGCCAGTGTCACCGAAGCAGACGTCCCCGAAGATGAGAGCCATCTGCGCCGCGAACAAGAGGATCTTGTAGATGTACCACCGAGCAGGGTTTCTACTACCCGTCTCCTTCCGCTTCTCCTGGTCTAACTCCTCCAAATCGTCAATCATAGAACCCCCGCCGACCGTGCACGTCCCCTTGATGACCGCAAATAAATTGAAGCGCAGTAACAGGGCCGCGAGGCAGCTCGAAGGCGTCTTCCCCGGCGGTAGATCGTTCAGGGCCTTCCGAGCCTCTGGAGTCTTGGGCTTCGCCCCGGCGTTGCGCACCGCCGCCGTGAGGGGGTCGTCGACATCATCATCATCATCGTCGTCGGCGCGTCGCAGTGGAGGCATGGGCGCGTCCGAGCCGCTGAAGGCCGCCGATTCAGCCGCACCGCGATCCAGGGAAGGCCCATCTAACGAAGCGACAGGCGCGCCGCGCTGAGAAGACGCCGAGGCGTCCGAAGCAGCAAGCGCGCGGAGCCCGCGCGACGGCAACGAGCGCAACGCGTCGTCAGAGGCGCCCGCCGTCGGATCATCTAAAGCGTCGAGCGTGCGGGCACCATCGAGTAGATCGGCGCGGGGCTTCTCGGGCGGCACGTCGCCGCCCGCAGCACCGCCAAACGCCGAAGCCGCGACGACGCGCGGCGCCGCGGGCTGCACGGCGCGCATCTCCACATCACCATCTAAAGCGGCGCCGGCCGACGCGACGTCGTCGACGGGCAGCGCGCCGCGCGCGTCGCCGCAGGTCGCCGCGGCCGACGCGGCGACGGCGTTCACGTCGCCGAGCGGCACGCGCCGCGCCGACGCTTCGGCGGCGAGCTTCTCGTCGCGCTCCTTCCGCAGCTCGGCCTCGAGCTTCTCCTTGGCCTGCGCGGAGAACCGTCAGCGTGAACGCGTCGCGTCGATGGCGTGAAGGTCGACGCGCCGCTACCGTTTCAGGCTGAAGAGTTCGGACTCGGAAGCACACGATCATAATGTGCACGCGCGTCGTCTCCGCGGCGACCGTCAGACACCGACTCAGGGTGCGCATGAGGCCCCGCAGCTTCGTCTCCCGCGACATGCCGTCCGTCCAGGCGATTTTGATGAACTCGGTCCCGAACAGGGCCCAATCTTCCTTGGACATCTTCTCCAACAAGACCTCGAAGATGGCCTCGCAGTCGGCGTCGCCCCAGCCCCAGTAATGGCTCTTCACGCCGTCGGGGTTGCCGAAGGGCACCAGGCCGTCGTGCTTGTTCTTGTCGTCATCTGGATGATAGAAGTCCGTCGGCGTGCCTGCGGGGACGTCGACCAGTGGACGAGGGCCACGCAGTCGAGCGGACGTCGCGTCGATGGCGCGGAGGTCGACGCGATGCTTCAACGACCGTAATTCTAGGACGCCGCGTGAGTACAATCGCGGTCCGATCTCCACAATTCGCCGCTCGCCTTGGCCTTCGCGACCATCGCGTCGGCCCGCTCCCTACTGAGTGCCTTCCAGTAATTTCCACCAATGCCGCCGGTGCGCGCGAGGAAGTCGGTCTTGCCGATCCTCAACTCGAACGAGTCCGGATCCACGAGCGCCTCGCGCCACTTGACCTTCCGCCCCAGGTCGTCGAGGCTCTTGAACTCGAGGTCGAGCTTGCCGTCCTCCCGTAACTTGGCGCGCTTCTCTTCCTTGGCGCCGGCTTCGTCCGGCTGCGCGGCGCGCGCGAGCCGGTCCCTGAGACGCTGCCTCACGGCCGTGCGGTTCGTGCCGCGCCCGCCGTCGCCCGGACCGAGGTCCTTCAAATCTTCTTGCGCGAGGCCCGCGAGCGGCACGTCGTCGACGTTCGACGCGTCGATGCTCGCTAAGAAGCCCTGGTGCCCGCGGGGCAGCAGCTCCGTCGGCCCGCCGTACTCGTCCGCAATCGCCTTGCGCTGCAGCTCGATGCTTCGTTCATTTTTTGTTCTATTCTCCGGACTCAGCATGCCACCGGCAGCTGCGAGCCGCGCTTCTTGCCCGCCGGCATGCTGCCGGCGTCGACGGATGCGTGCGTCTGAAGGTGTTTTCGAGCGTCGTGGCGGCCTCGAGAGGCGTCTCGGACTCCAATCGGCGCGAGAGTAACGCAGCGGCAACGGGCGGCGTAGCAGTGTACCGAAGCGGCGGTTGAGAGACCGAATGACGTGCAGTGTCCGCGAGCGCACGAAATCAAGGCACTAACAGCAAATAGCTGCACAGCAGCAAATGAAGCGCACTGGTCGTACTGGTGGACGCGTTCGCTTGCGATCGCGCGCAGTGAGCTATTCCAACTGTGCAACGAGTTTACGCGGCGTCGCAGCACAAATTGGGGCTGTAGCAGCAAGGGGCACAGGCTTGGCAGCTTGGCCTTTTGGAGCGGGTTTTTTTCGTTTTTCGAGCAAGGCGAGCGAAGTTCGGCGAGAACGGCATTTACGGAAACGACATCACAATAAAACACAGCAACCGCGGCCTGGCTGTCAGAATCAAGCCGCGGCCGCGTGTTATCGATGTGCGCGTCGACGAGCCGCGTCCATCGTCTGCGCCCGGCGAAAGCCCGCGACGTCGCGGCCCACCGCGCGCGGCGGCTGCGCTGTCTATCGTGACCCCAGCGCGCGGCTCTGCCGCTGGGGCTCCAGCGGGAGCCCATGGGGCAGCATCTGATGAGACAGCACGCCAGGACTAGGCACGCCCGCGCTCGCGGCGCTGCGGCGATGGCGTCGAGACGCTGCCGCACTCCCATTATGTCGGGCCCCCGGCTGCGCACAGGCGCTGCGTGTTGCCGCAGCAACGAATTTCAGCTCGGCCTGAATTGTTTTTTAGTGTGCACGCGTCCGCGCGGCACGCACCAGAGGCAGGCAGCCACTCGCTCCGAGAAGTCTAATATGGAATAGTTGTGGATAGATACACACACACAACTGAGTTAAGAATGACACATCTGGGTGTCGCCACCGGTGCTGCACACTCCTCCACCACGCGACGGCACTCCTCGGCGTACGACGCTTGATGAGGGAAGGACCAGTCGTGGTCCCAGAAGCCCGTGAGTCGGAAGCCCCCGGGTCCGAAGCGCCGCGACTGTCGCGCGTCGAGGACGACGAAGTCAGGCAGCTCGTGCTGAACAGCTGCCGCGACATCGACGGGATCGTCGGCGTCGCAAGGAGCTCGATTGTCGTGTCGAGGGCTTCGGCACCTGTGTGGAAATCAAATTTACGGCGCGTTCGTCCTGAATAGCCGCGTCGATCTCCACGCCATCGACGCGATGCCTGCTCGATGGCGTGGCGATGCCGGTTCCTCACCGCTCGACGGAGCCAGCGCGGCCACGTCATCGTCGAGAAATGACTTAGTGAAGAATTATCGGCACCCGACGCACTGGTTGATTTCCACACAGTTCGGCACTCGTCGCAGCGATCAGTCCCCGCCGACGGAGTGAACCGGGCTCGACTAGACCGCCGCGCGCGAAGCGCGACCGGCCACGTGTGCAGAACCCGGACGGTCATACGGTCCACCTCTCGGTCCCCCAGCGGCTCCGACTGGCTCCTCGACCCAGGGCCCTTGCATACGCACGTATGTCCAAACTCGTACCCCTACATGCGTACTTCTGAGATCGCTCCCGCATGCGCGTCTGCATACGTGGGCCGTAGTAGGGGGGTAAATGGTTCAAGTTCAACATCGACCTTCAACTAGGGTATACCCCCCAGCAAAGAAAACGCCCCCAGACCCACAAAAAATACGATGGTAAGGGTCCTAGAAAAACACCAAATACGCGCCTGCATGCGGCGCATACGGAGGTATGCGAGCGTCTGTGTATGCAAGGGCCCTGCCTCGACCTGCTCACACGCCATCGAGCCGCACATCGCGTCATGGGGCGCCCGAAATTTGATTTCCACACAGGCGCCGTGCCGGGCGGTGTCTTGAATAACGGAGATCGCGTCGAGTACCGCGTCGCCGTGTTCAACGAACGCCCGCGCGCCAAGGACGTCCGGGTGCTGAAGCGTGCCTGAGGACTACGCTACGACTCTTCTCCCCTTCTAAACCCCCGTATTATTCCAGATTAACAGACAAACAACTCACAACATCGAAGCCACCGCCTCGGCGCACCGCGCCGGCTTCGCCGTCACCACGCTCCATCCCCTCTCGCCCGCGAGCGCCTCCGCGCGCGCCGCGGCGTCGGGCGACGCCCCAGGCGTGACGAGCACCACCGCACGCCTATCGACGCGATGCGCGGCACTCGCGTCGGGATCGGGCGCGGCCACGACGTCCGCCCGCAGATGCGCCGCGGTGAGCGCAGCGCGTGCCCGGTCCGCGGCCGCAGTGGGTCCCACCACCAACACAAGGGTCGGCGCCGGCACGAAGCTGGGAGGCGCGCCAGCATGAGTGTCGACCGAGGCTGGCGCCCAATGCCCCCGCGGCGGCGTGTCGTCTTCAAACACACCGCACGCGCAGACCACCACGGGCGCTCTTGGCTTTTCGTCGCCCTCGCCGGCGACGGCCTCCACGGCGCGCACGACGTCCATGCCCGCGATGACGCGCCCAAAGACGACGTGCTTCCCGTCGAGCTGCGGAACCGGCGCGAGCGTGACGAAGAACTGCGAGGAGTTGGAATTTTTGCCCGAGTTGCCCATCGAGAGCACGCCAGGCGCGTCATGCTGGAGCCGCAGGCCCTTGGTCTCATCTTTGAACTTTTTGCCGAAGCAGCTCGCGCCGCCCGAGCCGTTGCCTTTCACAATGTCGCCGCCCTGCATAACGAATCCCTTCACGACGCGGTGTACGGGACAATTCGCATAGTGCAGTTTCACGCCGCTGCCCTTGTCCACGCCGCGGTCGCCGCGGCACAGCGCTAGGAAGTTCTCCACCGCGAGCGGCGCAATGTTCCCATACAGCTCGAACACGACGCGGCAGTTCGGCTGCGGCCGCGCCCGCATCGGGCCTTTCGAACTCCACTCGTAGTCGTTCGCGTAGAGCTCGGGCAGACGTAGAACCTCGCCTCCGCCCAACTCGTCGATCTTCTTCGACGACAGCGCGTACTTCAGATCGCAGCTCTCGACGAAGTGCGACGCGCGCTTAAATTTCGCGCAGGCGTCGTCGACGTCGAAGTCGAGGTAGGCGCGTGGCCTATCCTTTGCGAGCTGAGCAGCCATTGCTTGAACCGCCTCCGTTCGAGCGCTGCGGCCAGTATCGCTTGCCTCCGTTCGAGCGCTGCGGCCAGTATCGCTTGCAATGGGCTATTTTGCTGCAGGCAGCACTGCAGGCAGCGCTGCGTCCCTGGTAGCCGCACGGATGGCGCCGACGGCTGCAGGGGTCTCAAGCGCACCGCTGGCTGCGTCTCGCACCACGTATACGTGCACGACTGCTTGCTATGGCCTGGTGAGCCCTTTTGTGAAGACGGCCGAGCTAGCGGCATGTGAGACACTAGCAAGGAAACTCGGAACGACATGCAGCCGTTTAAGCATCGTTCAGTTTGCTGTTGTTCCAAAGACATCAATGGGGCACTTACTGGGGGGCGAAAAAAATAATTTTTTTAATTCGCGATATTGACGACGCCACCATGGCGGCTGCGCCGGTGGAAACCTGTCAATTCGTGGCCCCGAGGTCCCCCTGGTGTCGCCTAGGGTCGATACAAGTCACGTGCAATCGCCTACGCCGCGTACGCGGGCGCTTCCAGAATAATATACATCTCCCAAGGTGCTTTGCGCTATACCTCTATTGGCCATTTTTTTTTTTTTTTTAATGTTTAGGCCATGATTTGCCACAGATTTCGATCCAGAGCTCTCTGGAGAGCCCCAAGAACCGGCGCATGCGGCGTAGGGGACCACCCGACCTTAGACCTATCCCGTAGGGCGTCTGCGAGCCGATCTGCATCCGAAAAAAGTAAATAATTTGGACCCGATGGTGCCTCGTCCCCGTTAAAAACGTCAATTACCCGAGGGCCCCCAGGCCGAACTTCTCGGACCTGCGCGGCGCGTGCACGTTTTACGCGGGAGACGCGGCTCCACGGCGGCGTTTTGTTTCGTCGCGCCAACGGCACCGCCTCTTCCACGGCGCGGCCACAAGTAACTTACACTGCTGGTTCACATATCAGCTTTTGGTGGTTCACTCGTCTGAGGAGGCTCGGTTTCCGCCATTGCCATAGACGTTCTCGTTGAAGATATTGTGCTTACGAGGCTCACGACCGTGGCAATTAACCTGAACGTCCAGGAGCCGCGGAAAAAATTTGGCCGGAGTATAATGAGCTAGCGTCTTGTAAGACACTAGCAAAGCATTTTGGAGGCCAATGCTGCGTATACGACAAACGCGACAATCTCACACGTGCCTGAGGTCAGGATTTAAGCATAGAATCGCAGCGCTGCAACGTCGCAATCGCTGCGGCTAAACTCGCATCGCTGCGGTAGATCTGCTATATCTGCCAGTCTCCAGCGTAGGCCTCAAAGCTCAGTGAACGCACCGAAGCGCTGGACGAATCACAGAAGAACAAGCGCACAAATGAAGCAACGCCGCAGACGCACGAGTTGTGCTACCGCGAAGCTCGTCGCCGCCGTCGCCGTCGCCCTCTACGTCTACGTCATCATCAGACTCCACCCACACACTCCGCGCCACTACGACGGGCCGCAGCTCGGCGAGACGGGCGACGGCTTCGACGCCACGGGCGAAACTGATGACGACGCCGACGCCATCCACCTCGTCTTCTCGACGGACTGCGGGGGCTACCAGCACTGGCAGGCCATTTCGAGCTGGTACGCGTCGCTGGCGGCGGGCCACCGCGGGCCCGTCACGAGGATCGCGAGCGGCTGCTCCGCCGAGCAGGCGGCGAAAATCCGGGCGGAGTTCGCGCGCATCGACAAGACGGGCCGCCTCCGCCTCCATGCGGCACCGTCCACAGCAATCGGCGGCTACAAGTACAGCAACAAGCCCGGCGGCCTCGTGCACTTTTTGCAGCACGCGCCCGTCGACGCTAGGTTCGTGGCCCTCGTGGATCCCGACATGCTCATGATCAAGCCGCTGACGTTGGATGTGGGGCGGGGGACGCGGCGGCCGCGCGGCACGAAGCTGACGGAATACGTCGTCGACGGCGTCGCGGCGGCGCTGAGCGTCTTTGGGGATTTGCCGGGGCATGTGGCCCACGGCGCGCCCGCGGGCCAGCACTTCGGCGTCGGCGGCGCGTGGCAGCGTGCGGGCCCCGGCGCGCGGCCGGCCTGGGCGGGCTTCAGCAAGGCCGCCGTCTGTGGCGCGGGCGCGCCGTGCACGCCTGTGTGGAAATCAACCAGTGAGTTAGGTTACGGGGACAACGTCGCGTCGATGGCGTGGGGCGTCCGAAAGTTGATCTCCACACAGGTGCACGCGGACGACGGCGAAGGAGGCCGACGAGAAATTTGCCGTGGGACCGGTTTATATTGCTCACGTCGACGACTGGAAAAATCTAGCGCCGGCGTGGTGGGCGGCCATGCCTAGAGTTCATGAGCAGTACCCGCATCTCCTCGCCGAAATGTATGCGTTAACGATGAGCGCCGCAAACATGACGACACCGTGGTCGCAGCTGTCGTCATATATGGTGAGTGACCCTCGGACCATGTCTCCGACCGAGGCCTGGGCGTGGATCGACGATTTAGCGACGCGCGAGGGGCCGGGAGCCGTCTGCGCCGGCGCCACGGCGACGACGCTGCCCGCCGCGACGCGCGACCGGTCGCGCGTCGCGCTGCCAGTGTTCCTGCACTTTTGCCAAAGATACGAGCTCGCGGGGTATTTCTTCGCCAAGAGGCGGCTTGACCACGGCTTCTTTGGGTGTGGGAGTGAACCACTCCGATTTGATGCTGACGCGATCATCGGCGGCCTCGGGGGCTCCCCGTCGACCACTGCGGTTCGAACGGCCTTTATGCTCTGCCACATCATCCCGATGATGAATTCATTTCTAGCCTCGTACAAACGGGACGCCTGTGATTAAGTGATTAGTTGTTACAAAACTTAGAGTGGCGTCATATCCTGGACGGCGCGAAGATCCTCGGCGAACCACCAGTTGTGCGGCGCTTCGACATGCATGAACGGCGACGACTCGACGACGGCGACGGCCGCGGGCACGGACCAGCTCAGCCTGGGCGGCGGCCTTTCGGGCACGTGGGACCCAAATTTCGTGTAGACCCGCTCCGGCGGCTTCTCGTCCACCACCACATCATCAGGCGCAAACCGCGGGCCGGCGATTTGCTCGAACGCCGCCTTCGCAGCGTCGCGGTCGTTCGGCTCCGCCGCCCACCGCATGACGGTGCAGTGGCAGATGTCCGGCAGATGCGGTGCAGGATCATCAGCCGCGCACACCGACGGCGGCCTCCCTTTGCTCCGGTCGCCACCGCCCACGACCTATGTAAAAATCAAAGTTCAAGGCACCGCACGCCATCGACGCGAGATCGGTTGATTTCCACGCCGCCTGCGACAGCGTGGCCGCCCCGCGCCCGGATCGACAGCTCGAGCGCGGACCGCATCGCCGCGATGGCCCCGTCCTCGTCGCTAATGTCCAGCGTCGCGCAGCCGCCCCGAAACGTCGCGCCCGTGACACGCAGCCGGAAGGGCGACGGCGGCCAGCCCTGAGAAATTTTTGCGCCGTCCAGGATGTGCCGCCACTCGTCCAGCGTCACCTCGCGGTCCGCGGGATTCAGTTTCGCCGCGTCGTATCGTCTAAGCGTCGCGATCGTCACGTGGAGGTGCTCCGGCGGCATCCAATAGGCGCCGTTAAGCCGGTGGTCGCGTTCGAGTGTTGCACGCGCCTGCGCCCACTCATTTCTCAGCTCGTCGGAGACCGGGTACGCCAAGAGCAGCAGCCCGAAGTGGTCGTCGGACGCCTCGCCCTTCTTCAGGGCGGCGGCGTCTGCTGAGGCCCAGGCGCTCATCACTGGCACAGATGCTTATGTTATACAGCTTCCGTTTGAATTATAACCCACGATCAAAGCAAAAAAGCGTTTTGGGCAGCCAGGATAGCTAGCGGCATGTAACACACTAGCAAGCTGCCAACTAAACTTGGGCAGCCCAAAAACGGAAGCCATGCATTGCATTCGAGACGAGGCTGCCCCAAACGCATGCCCTAATATGCCATAACACACCAATGCGTCGACCGCGCGACCCAAGACGCAACAAGAAGCAGCGCCCGGTCGCCGCCCTCGCTGGGGCAGCATTGATCGTCGTCGTGTCGGTTCCCTACGTGGCCCTGCACCTGCCGCAGCAACGAACGCAGCGCACGGAAGCGACACCTATCATACCCGACGAGCTCCACGACCAGCCATTCGCGATTTATGACTCTTTCGTATCCGCCAAGGATCGCTGCTCGACAGCGACAGTGATAGCGCAGCTCGACGGCGGGCCGAGCCGCCGGCTCGCCGTGCTGCGCGCCGCGGGTTTAGAGGAATGGAACAATAAAAGACAGGAGCTGCGGCGGTCGCTCGACGGCTGCGAGGCCTGCGTGGCCGGGCGCATGCGCGTGCGGCCGGCCGTGAAGGAGGCGGCCGCCGCGCACCTGGCGAAGCTGGGCGGTTTGCCGCAAAGTCTGGAGTGCGGCTTTGGCGATGAGAGGTGGGTCGCCGCGGCGGAGCATCTCGAGCGGAGTGCCAATAAAGGACTCGAGCGGAAGGCCACGTTGATCGTCGAGTGTCCCGTGCCGCGCGATTTGATGGAGGCGGCGTGCGCCGGGCGCTTGACGATTGCGTTGAGAACGCCTGGTAGGTTGAGACCACACCCGGCGGTCCCGCTCCACGTGCAACGCCAGGCGACGCCAACGTTTTTAGGCGCGTGCCTCTGGGCGACGGGCGACGCGTTTGCGGAACGATCCAAGCGCGTCGGCACCGCCACGGCTAAGAGTGAAGAGGAGGTGGCAACGTGGCTCGCGCTGCACGAGGTCGCGGGCGTCGAGCGCTTTCTGGTGTTTGATAATAGTAAAGGCGTCCACGCGCGAGCCTTGAAAGGGCAATTCCAGTCGCCCCTCGACGCCGTCTACGCGCCCTTTATTCAGAGAGGTATGCTGGAGGTTGTCCCGTGGCCTGACGAGCGTTTTTTGGACGAGCGCGTCCAGGCCGCGACGGAGGGGAACCTGACCGCCCAAACCTTCTTCGGACGACCGTCGCAGTTCGCTGCTATAAACAGCTGCCACCGGCGCATGCTCGCACAAAGTGTCGAGTGGGTCTTACATGCGGACGCGGACGAGTACGCTCTGCCATCCGTCCCGAGCGAGTCGCTACAGGATGTGCTGAGGAGGCAACCGCCAGCAACGGCCTACGCCATGCCGTCGATCTTCTACGCGCCCTGTGAAGGCTCGAACGATGGGTTGAAATCACTGACCTGCGCCGGCCGGGCCGTCATGCACCGCCGGAAGATCATCGCGCATGCACGTCAGGCGCGGCTCCTCCACCCGCACGGCGTGGCGATTGGGGGAGAGGCTGCGGAGCTGGACCCATCGAAAGACGCGCGCCTCGTCCACGCGCGGCGGGGCTACAGCTTCGATGACGCGTACGTCGCGCGCGCGGTCATGGGCACGCGGGAAGGCGGCGCGTCGAGGAGGGACACGGCTCGTTTTGACGAGCTCGTGCGGCCGCGCCTCGCGGGTCCCGGGACGGTGCCCTGCGTGGACGCGCCGGCGGGGCGCGTGACGTCAAAGGCGCTCCCTGGTGAAAGGCGCGTCGAGATGTGGACGCGGCGCCGCGACGCCATGGAGGTCTGCGACAGCGCGGACAAGAGTTGGAGGTGGTGCTGGTGCGTCGATTCTGATGTTGCGACGGCGTGGGCGCCGCGCGTCGAGGCGGCGCGGCGGCGGCTTTATGGCTAACTTAAACTGTTATGTGTCACAAAATTACTAAACAAAGGCGCCGAGCCGCACCCGCTCGCGGTCGAGGGCCTGGAACGCCACCTTGGCGACGACGAGGGCCGGATCCAATGGGGGCGGCGCATCCGCGGCTGCAATCGCGCGGTCGTCGCCGGCCCGCCGTTCCACATATGTTGAGGCGGCCGAACCGTCACTCGCGTAGGCGTCCTCGGCGGCGCCGAACGGCCACCAACGGCGGTGCGGCCTCCACGCCCGCACGACGCTCGCGACGGTGCAGGGAAGTCCATGGTTTGACCGCCACGTCGTTTGCGTGACACCAGGCAGCTTCACGCGTACACAGGTATAACCACAGGGCGTGTCGAACGCGTCTGCTACATCAAAAAATGAGGTCCTTGGCCGCGGCGCGAGACTTGCTGTGGCGCCAGCACCGCGTCGTACAGATACTACGCCGCTTGGCGAGCGCTCGGCCGTCGCCACATCGCGTCCGAAGAGCGACACGCGCAATTTGTCGTCTCGATCCGCTTCGACGGATCCGATGACGCGATCGCCGTGCCTGAGACGGAGTAGTGGCCCCACCACCCCGTGATTCCTTTCGTCGAGCTCGAACTCTTTCGGAAATTCGTCCGCCCCCGCGACTCGAAGCGTGTCTGGATCAACGCGGAGCTCCGGTCCGGTCCGCGCGCGCTCGAACGCCGCCGCAAGCTCCTCATCAAGTGAGCGAATGGTGCGGTGCGCCACAGCGCGTGCGTCGGTGGTATGACTCGGTTGCGGAGCGGCGCGTGGCGGCACGTATGACGGCTGCGATTCCGGTCGCAGGAGCAGATCGGCCGCGTCGCGCGCAGCCAAGAATTGAGTAGCGGAGCCACCCTTACGGTCCGGGTGCGTCTCCAGGGCCTTTTTGCGGAAGGCGGCTTGTATGTGCCGTGAGCTTGCGTTGGGTGCCACGCCTAGCAGGCGTGCAGCGCTGGTGCGACAGGCCATCACACTACGGCTCTCTCCCGGCAGTTTCTGGCACCACTAAGGCGGCTATGGCCATAGATGGCCCGCTGAGCTTGGGCCGTGGATTTCCTAGTGTCTTTACAGGACGCTAGCCGCGGAGAGCGGCCAAAAAAAGGGCCTAGAACTCAAATTTACAGGCAGTTTTTGCACCATAACACGGTCTGGGTTCGTTATTTATGCAGCAGCAGTCGTCGCCGGCTGTGGGAGCCGGCGCGGCGCCGCGCGTCGCGGTAGAAACTGCAGGAGAGCGCTTGGCGCCCGCGGCTCAAAATGCCGCCTTGCCGCCGGCCTACGCCGCACAACACGCGCTCGTAGCCGCGCCGCAGCACCCAGCTGCGTGGGGCGCGGTTCCGCCGGCCGTATACGCGCCACAACACGCACTGGTCGCCGCGCCGTACGGCTTCCCACCGGTCGCGGCGGCGCCGCCGCCATACCCAGCAGTAGCGCCGGACAACGCGCTGACGGCACTGGAGCTCGCCCTCGCCCCGAAAGTAGAACCGACGCCCGCGTTTCTCGAGCTCGGGCGCTGGGTCGAGGCCCACGTCGCGAACGTTGAGAGAAGACGGAGCGTCCTCGACGCCGCCGAGTCGCTCGAAGACCTGAAGGCGTGCGACGCCGAAGAACTGGAGGAGATCCTCGACCTGAACACGTGGCCGCGCCTCGCGCGGCAGCGCTTCCTGGGCGCGTGGCGCGAGCTGAAAGGCGAGGCTCAGGAGGAGGAGGTCGAGGAAGGCGCTTTGGTCCCCTTCGCGCTGCCGACATTCGCCGTCGGCGCACTCGTCGACGCGGATTTTCAGGCGCGGGGCCACTACTTCCCGGCCATAATCGACGCGGCCCACGGCGACGGATCGTACCGCGTCGTTTTTGATGACGGAGCCGTCGAAGAGCGTACGGATCGCGTGCGGGCCTCGCCGTGGCGGCGGGACGGGAACCGGTGGGACGGCCGGCCGCTCCTCTGCCCGTGGGGGCGGATTGGCGCTTCGAATTGTACCTGTGCCGCGGCGCTCGTGAAGTGGCTCCCGGCGGACGGCAACACGCCGGCGCTCTACCGTGTCGAGTGCCGCGGCGTGCACGCCGGCGCGCGCATGGATCTACAAGCTGCCGCGTTAGAATCTTGTGTGAGGGCCTACCGACCGCCGCCGCCGCGCGCGCCGTTAGCCCTCGCCGCGGCGCCGCTCGCCCTCGACCCCGACCGCGCCGCGTTGGCCGAGCGCGTCGCGCGGGCCGGGCGGGACGCCATGGACGTCGACGGCGGCGACGTGGCCGCGCCAGTCCAGGACGATGATGATATCGAGGCGCCGCCGCCGGCCGCCGACGAGGATGATGACGCCGACATGACCGGCGAAGCCACGAATCGCGAGTCCGAGCCAGACGAGCCCATAGACGGCGAGGCGAGCGACGACGAGCCCGTCGATGGCGCGGCGTCGTTTCCGGTGGGGTCTTGGGTGCGCCACGCCACGACGGGTGCGAAGGCTGTCGTCATCAGAGTCATCAATGGGCGCAGCCGCGCCGTCCGCTGCGTCGAGGGCCAGAGTGAAGAGAAATGGAGTCTGACGCAGATTGATATCGCACCAGGCACCCCACCTGCCGCCCTCGTCCGCGAAGCCGCGGCGTATAGCGCAAAGCGCGGAGCTTGGGTGCGCGACACTGAAACCGGCACGTGCGGATTTCTCGTCGATATCAGCCAAACTGGCTGGAGAACCATCCTCTGCGACGACGGCGAAGAGTTAAAGCGGTTTCCACGCTTTTTCCGCCTCGCCGATGGTTCCGCACCGGCGGGCCTCGTCGCCAAGGCCGCGGCGTGGCGCAAGTCTACGAAGAAAAAGGCCCCCCCGCCGCCGCCTCTGCGGAAACGCGCGGCGCCGGCCGACGCCGAGTCCTCGGAAGAAGAGGACGAAGAGCAGTCAGAAGAGAGCGCCGCGCCGAAGCGCGCGCGAGCGCCGAGGAAATCTGGCGACGCCGTGTCTTTCCCAGTGGGGTCGTGGGTACGGGACGCCAAGGCCATGCGGGGTCCGGGGGACAATCCCATCGGCGGGACCGGTGCCGACGGCATCGTCGTTCAAATCACTGGAGGCTGGAGGACCATCCTCTGCGCCGACGGCACTACACTAAAAAGGCACCAGCCCTCGCTCCAGCCCGCGCCCGGCTCGCCGCCCGCCGCCCTCGTAGCTAAAGCCGCCAAGTGGCAAGCACCGGCGACGCCGAAGCCGCCTCCTCGCGCCACGGCGCCTCCGCGCACGGCACCTCCGCGCGCGGCGCGCGCCGATGCTCCGCCGCGAGCCCAGCAGCCGCGCCCGAAGGGGGCCCCGGAAGGCGCCGTCTTCGACCACGCGGTGAAGTGGCTCGGCGAATGGCGGTCGCCGACGTCAAGCAGCAATAATCGCATTCGGCCCTTGTGGTGCGTCTGGCGACCTGGTATTCGCCTGCTGGACGACGACGAGTTAGATACACCGATGCGGAAGAAGGGTGCCTGGGAGGTTCGGTGGGCGGACCGTACGGAAAGCTTCGTGGCGCGCTCGGACGTGAGGGTCTGCGTCCCGACGCGCGAGCGCCTCAAGGCCGAGGCCCAAGCACTGGCGCCACCTCCACCAAAGCGGGCTCGACGCGTAACCGAGTCGCCGCAGCCGCCGCGGCGGCCGCCGTCGCCCCAGGACCACGACCCGCCGGCGCCGCGCCGCTGCGAAAAACGGAACGCCAGCGCCGACACGCGCGCGCTCGCCGAGTACTTACGGGTCTGCGGCGCCCAAGACCCAGAGAAGCTTGCCTCTGGCTGGACTTTTTCTTACAAGACGCGCATGTTCGGTAACACGGCGGGGACCGGAGATAGATACTTTCATCCGCCGGACGGCGGAAAGCAGCTGAGAAGCATGGCCGAGGTCGCACGCTGGCATGGCCTCGCGGCGGCGACGTCGCGCGGCGGACCAGGCAAAATTCTCTCCGAAGAGGAGAAGCGCGAGCTAGAAGAACGACGAGCTATGGCCAAGGAAGACGGGCGGGCCGCGTCGCGCACCGGCCATCCGCCGGAAAAGCGCGACTGGTACGCGGTCGCGGGCGGCAAGAAGAAAGATTATACCCCTGCAGCGGACGGCCTCATCACGAAAATACGTAACCAGAGGGGCCAGGCAGGTGGCGTATATGCTCGGTTAGCCGTCGGTGGAGTTTTCCTGCAGTCGCGCTTTGACGCACCAAGGATCGCAGAGTGCGCCCTAAAAGTCGCTGCCATGGCCCAGCGCTGCGTGTGCGGTAGGAGCGAGGGTGGCGACTACGTGAAGTGTGCTGGCGGCGGGCGCTGTCACGGGTTCGTGCATCGTCGCTGCGTCGGATTAAAAGCTGACGAAGATGTTCCTGAAGGTTGGCTCTGCCCTTTGTGCGACACGAGCGGTGTTGCCGCGAAGCTCTCGGTTCACGGCGACGGCCCGCTGGCCAAATCTTCGCCTCTCATCGGTCGGGTCCTACTTCAGGCGCAAGGTGACGACGACGACGACGGCGCCGCTCAGGCGCCACTGTTGTTGCGTGCGGTCGGCGCGAGAAAACAGCGCGGCGGAGAAGTTCTAGTGCGCTGCGTAGCCCTCTTCGGCGAGGGCGATGAGACGTATGAAATTAGCGAGGCGACCGCTCGCCGCGCTGCAATTAGGCGCGAGACGGCTGAAGCGCAGGCCATGGTGGCGATGCACGCCAGGGGCGGCAAGTACACCTTCCACACGACTACGGAAGATTGCAATGTGTGCGCGCATTGCCTTGGCCTGTGTGGAAATCAAAATTTTACGGCGCGTTCGTGCTGAATCATCGCGTCGTCCTCCACGCCATCGACACGACGCCTGCTCGATGGCGTGGCGATGCCGGTTCCTCGCCGCTCGACCGAGCCAGGTCGGCCGCGTCATCGCCGAGAAATGACTTAGTGACGAATTGTCGTGCACCCGACACACTGATTGATTTCCACACAGGCCTCGATAAACCTAGCAATGGCGGCACCGGCACCCTTAAACGAGCGTGCATAGCGAAAGATGATGAGCGCGCCGTAGCATTATTGTATCTCGCCTCGGGCGCGCCACCGCCGGGCGGAGGTCAGTGGGCAACGCACGGCGCCGCGCCGCCGCCGGCCACGACACCGCAGCGCAAACACGTCTACTGGGACAATGATCGCGGGGAGCCCGACGACTCGGACGATGAAGAAGGCTTCGTCAAGAAGGATGCGCGCGTCGTCGCACCCTGGATCGACGGGCAGTGGTATTCTGCGACGATCGTACACGTGGGTCACCGGACCGCTCGCGTGGCGTTCGAAGATGGAACGATTCACACTGTGCAGCGCTCCGAGCTCCTCGAGGACGACCGCTCCTCGCGACGAAGCGTCGCAAAAAAGGTCGTCACTCCGGCCAAGCCGCGGCCCGCGCCACCGCCTCCGCCGCCGCCGCCGCCGCCGCCGCGGCCGACGGGGCCGTGCGCGATCTGCATGTCGACGATCGACGACGGCGCGCACGTGCTGCAGTGCGGCCACGCCTTCCACGCGAGCTGCCTGCGCGACATGTCGGATGTTGTGCGCATCGCGTCGGCCACGAGACGCTCCCGAGGGGTCGCGTGCCCGCTCTGCCGCAAGGTGACGCGCGCCGAAGTAGGCGTCGACGCCGACGAGGCCTAGGCTGTGCCCTGTTAAGTATAACGTATGAAAATCGATCTTCTAGGTGACGCAATTCCTTAAGTCGCGGAATGGAATCCGGGCCGAGGCTGAGGCTGAGGCTAGTTACGTCGCAGGGCTCCCCGTACCCCTCCCGCTCCTTGCTAGTGTCTTACGGCCGCTAGATCTGCTCTCAGGTCGAGAGAGAGCAGCGGTCCCGCAGGGCGAAAAACGAAGCGCGGAGGGTACCGAACAAACCAAATCATAGTCCATCTCGAGCGCTGCTGCGGCGCGAACCTAGCAGCTTCAGGCAGCTGGGTTTTTTGCATTGCTTTTACAGAGGCAGAGGCGAAATGCACAGCGAAGGCGAGCAAGCCGTGCCGGTCGATGCGGATCAAGCCGTGCCGCCGGTGAACGCGGAGCAAGCTATGCCGCCGGTGATTCACGCGCAGCCTCCGCCGCGCTCGGCAGGCGAGCCGGTGATTCACGCGCAGCCTCCGCTAAGCTCGGCGGCAGGCGAGGCTCTCCAAGCGCGGCTCGACGAGGTGATCTGCGTTCACATCTTGGACCGCAATCCGGCAGGAGGAATGCAAGTCATTAGGAATCGCTTCACATCTTGCGACGGCACGGCAATGCGACAGTTCGTCGTGACCTCGACGGGCGGCGTCCGGTGCGCCATCTGCTGCGACAACGACGCGCCATTCGTACTGTCTTCGCGGACTCCATTAGTGACGCAGTTGCATGATATGAAGAAGCACTGCGGCCAGTACGAGTCCGAACGGGGTCAGCCTCAGACGCGGACCCACCTCCAACTACTTCGCCTGCTGCTTGAGGGCGCGCTGCACGAGGCGCCCGCCGAGGCGCCCGTCGAGCCCGAGGCGCCCGTCGAGCCCGAGGCGCCCGCCGAGGCGCCTATTCCTGAACCGGTCGCGGCCGACGACTCCGACGCGGATGACGAGGGACCCTGGCCGCAGCCGGGCCAGGTCGTCGAGGTCGTCTGGACCAAGGGGACGACGCTCGAGAACCCGGGCGAAGACGGCGTGGATGGCGTGGATAGGTGTGTGGTAGAATCGATCTGGGGTCTCAAACCACAAAAGCGCCGCGGTTCAGGCTACCAGTGCTACGCGAAGCTGCAGTCGCTCATCAGGCTCGCGGGCGACGCGGACGAGCCGTACAAGATCGTGTCGGCGGATGATCCGCGGCCGAAGCACGTCCACCTGAAGCACAAATTAGTAGATGCCGGCGAAGGGCGGACGTGGCGCATCCTCGCGCCCGCGACCGCCAACGAGTTACTCGACCGCGTTGCTTCAAGTGCTGCCGCGGTGTCCGACGAGGCGCCGCTCCCTCCACCGGAAGACGTCGACGTCGTGGCGCCTCCAGTCGCTGAGATGGCGATCGAGGCGATGCCCGAGGAGCCGGCGGCCGCCGCTGAGGCGACGCCCGCCCCGGCGCGGCCGCCGAAGCGCGCGCGCGAGGAGAGCGAGTCCGACACCGAAGCGCCGGCCGAGCCCGACGTTTCTGGGGACGACGAGCCCGTTGATGGCGCGGCATCGTTTCCCGTGGGGTCTTGGGTGCGGCATGCAACGACGGGAGCGAAGGGCGTCGTCGTCAGCGTCTACGATGGGAAAAGGTCTGTCCTCTGCGACGACAAGGCGCACAACTGGGGCCTAGGCATGATCCAGTCTGCGCCGGGCGCCCCGCCGGAGGCCATCGCCGCTGTGGCAGCGGCACGCTACGCAAAGCGAGGTGATTGGGTGCGCGACGAACAGACGGGGAAGAAGGGCGTCATCGTCGAGATCATTCCAAAGGGCCGGCGGACCATCCTCTGCGACAACGACGAAGAGTTGAAGCGGACTACCTCCGAGTTCCGCATCGCCAGCGGCGCCCCGCCCGCGGCCCTCGTCGCCAAGGCTGCCGCGTGGCGCAAAACAGCAAAGAAAAAAATGGCCCCACCGCCACCGCGGAAGCGCGCCGCGCCGGCCGACGCCGAGTCCTCGCGGCCACCTCCGCAGCGGCCGACGCCGCAGCATCCGTTCGCCGTCGGTGAGCTCGTCGCGGACATTGACGCGCCGGAGCACGCGCTCGAGGTCGTCTCCGTCGACGGCGGCACGTACACGCTCAAGTATCGCGACGCTGGCGCCTGGCGGGGCCAGGAGGTGTCGCGAGGGCGGGAAAATCTCGCCGCCTTCGGGTCCGCGCTGCCGCGGCGGCGGCGTGTGGCAGCGCCCCCCGCGCCGAAGGCGAAGCCGCCGCCGCCAGCGCCGACGAAGAAGAAGAAGCCGGCGGCGAAGAAGGCGCGGCGCGTCACGCAACCGCCCGCCGCGGCCAGACCGGCGAACGCTCCTGAAGGGGCCGTCTTCGACCACGCGGCGCAACTGCACGGAAAGTGGGTGTCACCGTGGCGCCGGGGCGGACCCAAGGGCCCGGCGCCGCTCTGGTGTAAATGGCACGACGACATGGACCTCGCGGAGGACGACGACGCGGACACGCCGCTCGGGAGAGGCTGTTGGGAGGTGCAGTGGTCGGATCGTACCGCGTCGTATCTCGCTCGAGACGACGTGCGCGTGTGCGTGCCGACGCGCGAGCGCCTCAAGGCCGAGGCCCAAGCGCCGACCCCGACTTCTACAAAGCGCGCGCGCCGCGTGACCGAGTCGCCGCAAGCGCCGCCGCCACGTCCGCGGCCGCCGACGCCCCCACCTGCGCCGGCGCCCGAGCCGGCGACGGACGATGACGAGTCCTACGACGAGTTCGGGCCCGGAGCCAAGGTCGTCGCGCCCGCCAGCGACGGAAAAGTCTACCGCGCGACCGTCGTCCAAGCGTACAAAAATGCGTTACGAGTACAGTGGGAGGACGGCGCCATCGACAGCGCGCCGCGCGAGGAGTGCGAACTCCTCGAGCGGGCGCCGAAGCGGGTCCGCATCACGGACGAGGACAAGCGCGAGCGGCGCCGCGAGCAGCAGGAGCTCCGCGACATGGCCCAGCACGACACGCCCGCTCTTTTATTATTATTGGAGCGGCGCGCGATGGCGCTACATGACAAGCCGCGCCAGCGGGCGGCGGCTTTGCGCGCCGCGCGACCTGTCGAGCGCCGCGACTGGTATGGCGACATCACGGCGGTGAAAGACGGCCTCATCGTCCGCGCGCGCAAGGAGGACGAGAACGTGAATGGATGCTGCGTGCGCCTCGCCGTCGGCGGCGTCTTCCTGTCGTCGCAGTTCAGTTCCGCGAAAGAGGGCGAGGCGGCGCTAGTCGCGGCGGCCACGGCGCAGCGCTGCGTCTGCGGCCGACACGATACAGGCGGCGGCGATTACGTGAAGTGCGCCGGAGGCGCGACCGGTCGCTGCCGCGGCTTCGTGCACCGCCGCTGCGTCGGGCTGAAAGCTGACGCGATTGTGTCGGAAGATTGGCTTTGCCCGCTGTGTGACGATAGCGTTGCGACCAGGCTCTCGGTCCACGGCGGCCCGCTGGCGACACCGCTCATCGGACGCGTCCTTCTGCAGACGCCTGGTGCCACCATGGCTGCCCCGTCAGCGCCTCTACTGTTACGCGCCGTCGGCGCGAGGACGCGGCCCGAGGCCGTGACCGCTGATGCGACCAAGTCGCCTCCGTCCGGCAGCCGCGTCGCTGTGACGTTCGACTGCGGTGAAGAATACGAAGGGACGGTGGACGACGTGCTTGATGACAAAAGTGCCATGATAGATTTCGACGACGGCCAGAGCGAGAAGGTGAACTTTACGGAGGGAGGCGTGCGACTGATCTCGGGCAACGATGTCGTCGTGCGGTGCGTGGCGCTCGTCGGCGACGGCGACGAGTCGTGGGAATTAAGCGAGGCGGCCGCGCGGCACGCGGCCCTCCGGCGCGAGACGGCCGAGCTCCAATCGCAAATGGCCATGCTGTCGCGGGGTGGGAAATATGTTTTCCATACCACGACGCCCAACTGCGAGTGCTGTGCTCACTGCCTTGACGCGCCGCGGAACGGCGGGCCTGGAACGCTAAAAAAGGCCTGCATCGAGAAGGACGGCGAGCGCGCAATCGCGCTCTTGCACCTCGCGAGCGGCGCGCAGCCACCGGGCGGCGGGCGCTGGCTCACGCACAACCTCAAGGCGCCGAATAAACCGCGGCCGGCGAAGTCGCCGTCGCGAGCGTTCGACCCGAACAGCCTGCCAGTCTTCGATCCGAATGACGAGGACGTTTTCGGGCGCGGTGCCAAGGTCGTGGCGCCGTATACCGATGGGCACTGCTACCGAGCCACTGTTGTCCGTGCTCAACAAAACTGTGTTCGCGTGATCTTCGAGGACGGGACGCCGCATACCTGCCAGCGATCGGAGCTCGATTTGGACGACAGCCCTGTGGGCGGCGGCGGGGGCGACGCGGACGACGCGGGCGACGACGAGAAGGCGACGCCGCCTCCAAAGAGTGCGACGCGGCCGAAGAAGCGTCCGAAGCTGTCAGCCCCTACGCCGCCGCCTCCTCCTGCACGGGTGGCGCCGTCGGAGCCGTGCGCCATCTGCATGTCGATGATCGACGCCGACGAGGCGCATGTGCTCCAATGTTCTCACGCCTTTCACGCCGACTGCCTTCGTCAGATGGCGGGCCACGTGCGGCTCTCGTCGCATACGCGGCGTTCGATCACGGTGAGCTGTCCGCTCTGCCGGAAAGTGACGCGCGCGGAAGTGGGCGTCGACGCCGAGGCCTGAACTGTGCCCTGTGCTTAAGTATTACAAGACCCATAATTTGCCCGACGGCGTTGGAGGGAGAAATTCCATGTTACGACGAAAAACAAAATGGACGAGCCCGTACGCTAGTCCTCCTTCCGCGGCGCGTACGCCCGGATCTGCCAGGCCAGCATTCCGTTCAACGTGAACGACGCTCCATACCCCAGCAGCAGCACCGCGTCGGCGCTCTCTACCGCTGTCGTGAACAAGCGCGCGGCGTTGCCGAGGAGGCGCATTTGAACCTGTGGTGGAAATCAACCAGTGAGTAGGTGCACAGTAATTTCTCGGCGACAGCGCGGCCGTGATGACTGCATCAAGAGGGATGTAAGACCCACACCGCCACGCCATCGAGCAGACATCGCGTCGATGGCGTGGAGGCATGATTCAGCCGTATGCGAGAAGCGCCGCGAAGTTTGATTTCCACACGCGTCCGCGCCGTCGCGGCCGAGAGCGCGCCGGTCTCTTGCCGCCGCCGGTTCTTCAGGATCTGCGGCACGAGCGAGCCGATATTCGCGACGAGGGACACGGACGACAGGACCCACGCGTAGGCCAGGGGCGTCGCGGCGCAGAGGGCGACCGCGCCGGCGCCGAGCGCCGCGCTCATGACGCCGCGCGTCCCATTCTTCTCGAACCCGTAGGCCAGCAAACATAAGACCACGTTCTGGATGAGTACGAGCACCTGCTCGCCGTAGCTGTGCAACGAATAGCTCAGCTTCACAGAGTACGCGATCGACGCGATGAAAACGAGGACGTCGAGCTCGAGCGACAGCAAGGAGAGGCCGTCGGCGCTCTTGGCTTTCAGTACGTTGAGGATCTGGGGCACTTTGAGCAACGCGGCGCCGGCCACGATGCAGAGGGACGCGGCTCGGCTGACGGCGTCCAACGCGCACGGCAGGTAGTAGTCCAGTTTTCGCACGCAGCCGACCGGGTCCAGCTCCACGAAAAGTTGTTTGAGGCCTTCGAGGAAGATCGGCCAGCACTCGTCGCTGAAGACGAGGAGAGGCATGGTGATCTGTTCAATCAATGCGGGCTGTGCGAGGGCTGTGCAGGCTGTCAGGCTGCAGGAGGCTGAGCAGTCTATACGGGGGAGCGGCGACGGCGTCTAGTTTGCAGCTGTCGAACGCTTGTCAGCTGGCAGCTGTATGCGATCGTTGGGTGCACTTCAGCGCTCCCACGACGATTACAAGCTCGCAAAGCAGCGCATCCTTGCTTGCTAGGGAATGCCTAGTGTCTTACAGGGCGCTAGCTCAAGGGCGTTGACTCAAAATGCATTGTAGCAGTGGTCAAGGAGGCAGCTGAAACGCAGCCGTGCTTGGATCGATGCGTTGCCGGCGCCGAGGCCGACTTGGAATTGTTGTCGAATTGGCCCGATTTTTTTGCTGCCTCCGCAGCAAAGACGTGCAACCAAGCCCATACAATCCTTCACCGCGTGCTCAGCGACGCAGACCCTTCACCCCTTGAAGGACAGGGTCCGTCCATAGCAACAACATCAGCAAGCTCTCCCTCCCTGTTGCTGCAGTTACGCGCGCGCGCATCGATTGATTGATCCAATTACGCCATCACCACACTCCCACGTAAAGCACAACAAGCCACCATGTCACAGTACCCCGTTGCCCAGGTCGTCGGCGGACAGCAGGGCGGCGTCGTCGGAGTAGTGAGCCAGCCCTCGGACGTGAACCTAGATATCGGCGGCCGCGTGGAACGGATGCAGAACGAGCTCGACGTGCCGGAGCAGATCGTGCGCGATTTGTTGAGCGTGGCGGGCGCGGACATCGTCGTGATCGCCGACGACAGTGGCTCGATGGGCGCCGTCGCGAACTACGTCACGCGGTCGACGCGGTGGACGGAGTCGGGAGCCGTGTGGAAACCAAATGTCGCGACGTGGGCCCGGTAGCTGGCATAACATAACTCACCGGTTGATTCCACACAGGTTGCGCGATACGCTCCAGAAGCTCGCGCACATGCTTTTGGTCGTGGACCACACGGACGGCTTCCACATCCAGTTCTTGAACGATCCGACGTGGCACGAGATCCGCAGCGGCTCCCAGGTCGAGACGCTGTTCTACGGGCGGCAGCCCAAGGGCCGGACGCCGCTCGCGACGCGACTGAGACCGCTCCTCAGCGGCCAGTGGCACCCCAAGGGCCACGGCGCCGAGACGGACTTGATATTACTGATCATGACGGACGGCGAGCCGTCGGACTGCTCCTTTTCGGAACTTAGGCAGTTAGTCGGCCAGAAGTCCCCGAAAGTGTACTGCACGTTCATGATGTGCACCGAGGAGGACGACGTCGTCGAGCAGTACAACAAGTCGCTGGACCGCCTGCCCGGCGTGGACATCACCGACGATTATGTGAGCGAGAAGAAGGAGGTGGAGAAGCTGGGCAACAAGCTGAGCTACTACAAGTGGATGGCCAAGGCCGTGCTCGGCGGTAAGATGCCGAAATACGACCACATGGACGAGAAGCGGGCCGGCGGCGGCGGGGCGTGCTGCGTGATCGCGTGAGGCTTCCGTCCTATTTTTTTTATCGCGGGCGGCGGCGGCGGCGCTGCGCATCGGCTGAGGCTTTCTTTCATCATCTAGGCCGTAAGCAACTTCTCGGGAGGTGTCGCCGCGTAGTCGCCGCGCGTTCGGCTCAGGCTTTCTTTTCATCTGGGCCGTGAGTTCACTTCTCGGAGGGGTCCTTGTAGTTCTTTAGAAGGCCGCGCGTTGCGCGTCCGATGCGAAGTGTGCCTCGACTGCGCGCAGAGCATTGCAAAGCAGTCAAGCACCATTGACCAAAGAGCACACATCCGTGTGAAAAGAGAGGCCTCCTAAGTTTCATACTTCCCGTCGAATTCTACTTATGCGCGCGGCCCGCGCCAGAAGAGTCATAATAATTAGTCCTCGGCGGCGGCAGGAGGAGGAGGCTTCTTCCCGTGCAGGTCCCCCGCGACCTCGGCCGGCAGCTCGAACGTGGGATCGGACGGCAGCCGCTCCGTCCGCCATTTATAGGTCGTGTGGTCCTGGCCCTCGGGGTAGAACGGCGCGACCGGGCACTGGCGCAGCTCTTCCTCTTCGTCGGCCTCGGCCTTGAGCGCCGCTTCGGCGATCTGGGCCATCGCAGCTTCAACAATTTCGGGGTCGGTCCCGAGTTCGGCAGAAGCGCCGTGCAGGGCCAGGCCCTCGCGTTTGACACACTCAAGCACGAGGTCGCGGTTCGCCCGCAGCTCGTCCGACGCGTACTTCAGGGCCCGCGGCGCCTGCCCCACGGCCGCCCGCACAATCTCCTCGTCACTGCGGAACGAAACAGGCGCCCGCGCGAGCGCGAACCCGTCCCGTTGGACAGCCTTCAGCACCACATCGCGGTCGTCCGCCAGCAGAGGTGTTGTCGAAGGCTCGTCCTCGTAGGGGCGCTCCCCCTCGCAGAGGGTCATTTCTTCTTTCTCCTCAATTGCTTTGCGCAGCGCCTCGTTCTTCGCGACGTGGTCGGCGACCCATGCCGGCTCGCCACTAGCTTCCGACTTCTTTTTGTCTGCACCGTACATACTGTCGAGCCATTCTCTCGTGGGCCGCTTGAGCTCCGGCTGGTCCTTCGAGAGTCGCGGCGGCGGCGCGTTCTCCATGAGCTGCGTCATGCGCGCGAGGGCGTCGCTTGCGTCGAGGATGGCGGCCATGGTTTGCTGGGGCAGCTTGGGGAGGTGTCGTGGGTGGCAGCCTCGCGGCGCGGGACAGCGTCGACGGCGTCAAGGAGACGTGTGCGTGCTCCCTGGCGGGCTCGGGCGGCGATGGCAGGCGTTCGAGTCGATTATGCTGCTCTCGCTAGAGTCTTACATGACGCTAGCTCAGTTTGCGGGCGCCGACGCCGCAAGACGCCATACAGCAGGAACTGTACCGGGTGGGTGGCAGAAAGTAGCTATCGTTCAGCCACTTCGGCACGAGCTTGTCTTCAGCGGCACACGCGACGCCACCGTAGAGCAACAGCTAGCTCCGCCAGCGGGAGCGGAGCGACGCGAGGCACCGAGTGCGCGCGAGGCGCACCGGACACCGATAAAAAACGAGGCGTTCCCACACGCACCCCGCGCCGCAGCAGGGGGGGACCATGGCGTCGCGGCGGCGCGGCGGCGGCAACTCGAATCGTTTTGGCGGAGGCCGAAGCAATAACAACAACTTCGGAGGGAGCAGGAACCGGAACCAGCAGCAGCAGCAGAACCAGGGCGGCCACGAGCAGCCCGACGCGCGGCTGTGCAAGTTCTTTTTGCTGGGCGGGGCGCAGCAGTGCCAGAGCGGCCATAAAAGTGGAGGCTGCCAGTTCGCGCATTCTTTACAACGGGTCGCCGACGTGTTGGTGGCGAAGAACACGGGCCAGAGAGGTCGGGGCGGGTCAGCTTCAAACGCCGTGACGGCCGTCTGCTCGCATAAAGACGAAAGTGGCGGAGTCAGAGTCTTTACGGGTACGAAAGACGGCCACTGGCGCATGTGGAACGCTTTGAGTTGGCAATTGGAGCAGGACGTGGCCATGGAGGGCGAGGTCCACGCTCTCGAGGTTGCTGCGGGTTTCCTGGTTTGCGGTTATGAAGGGCCCACACCTACTCTGCCTGGAGTTACGGTCGGCTTGGTGCGGGCCTGGAACCTCGCGAACCCCGCGACGCCCTACGACTTCCATATTAGTACAGAAATGCCCTTCGCTCATTTACAGAGGACTTACTCCGTCCAGCTGAAAATTGATGCCTCTCCAGAGGTCTACACCGGTTCGCACGACGGCGCGATCCACTGCTGGGGCTTCGATGCCGCTCAAAATAAATTTCATTTGAAGCAGAAGCTCGAGGGCCACGTGCTTGGGGTCACTTCCTTATCGCTATTCACGTCCGGAGGAACATTTTTATTGAGTGGTAGTATGGACCGGAGTGTCAGAGTCTGGTCCGTGGACAGCGACCCGAAGGCCTGCCAGGGTCTACTGACGAAGAACAACTCGGGCCATTCAGATGTGGTGACGTCGGTGACCACCCTGTCGATGGGTGAAGCGCAATATTTCCTCACTGGTTCCATGGACCGGCACGTCAAGGTCTGGAACTCTTCCGGGGGTTGTGACCACGACCAACAATGTGGTGGGCCCGTGCTTTCGCTTTGTACGACGGTGGATCCCGGCCAGAAACAGATCGTGCTCGTTGGTTTAGTTGATGGTACCATAGAACTGAGGCAGCCGGACCTGGGCTTTCGGTTGCGGGCCACGCTCAGTAATAGGTTCAGCGTGGGCCACCCGGACCAGCTCAAGGCGTTGTGCGCCGGCGACGGCTACTTTTGTAGCGGCGGCGCTGACGCGAAGCTGATGGTCTGGCAGTGGGTCGGGCCGCTGCCGCCGGGGCGCTGAGGGGTGGTTTGGCGAGTAACGGGGGCACTTTAGTTTTTCGTCGCGGCGATGGCGTGCTGTGGTGGGGTTAGTCTAGACGTACTTATGATTCCTCGCGGGCGCGGAGGCTTGCTCGCGCGGCTGGCAAGACCCATTCAATTTGCTCTGTGAGGGGATGTGTGCCGCCGAACACCCGCCGCGCGATCCGTCTCGCGTCCTCTAGCGTCGTCACGGCCTCGCGGAGATCGTCGAGGGTGGGGCCGGTGTCCTGGCACTGCCAGTGGCAGAGCACCCGCCCGTCACGTTTCGTGTCTGGCGGAACAGGCGAAGATTTTGGTCGCAGAGGCCCTGGAGAACAATTTGAGTGACAAGGCGTTGAATGAGAGGTGGGATCGGTGGCAGACGTGTAGCCTGTGCGGGCAAGACTATCACGGCGTCGTGGAGTGCGCGCTCGCGTGGGCGTGCTGGAAGACGTACGTGGGTCGGCCGGAGGGGGACCACCTGCGGTACCCTGCGATGACCCTGCTTGGCAACGGTTTATCCAATGCAGGCCACAGCGAGGAGGCGTTGTCCGTGTACGAGGCCGAGTTGTCTATGAAACGGCGCATTGGCGTATCAGAAGAAAGCATTCTTGTCACGCAGAGTAATCTTGCGGTCACGTACGAAAAAATTGGACGTCATGAGTGCGCCCTGCGCTTACGGCACGATGTATACTCCGGACGTGTTGGGCTCCACGGCGAGAAAGCGACAGAGACCCTCGTACCGGCCTACAACTACGCGGTGTCCCTTAAAGACCTACAGCGCTTCGAAGAGGTCAAGTCGGTGCTCCGCAGAGCAATACCCGTGTCGCGACGCACTCTTGGAGAGGGGTGTGATTCCACGCTCTCGATGCGGTCGCTTTACGCGGAGGCGCTCTGCAGGGACCCCGGCGCCACACTCGACGATTTCCGCGAGGCCGTGGCGACGCTCGCGGAGATTGAACGGACCGCACGGCGCGTGTTCGGTGGCACGCACCCGCTCACAGAAGGGTTTGGGCACAATCTGTCCGAGGCTCGAGGCGCGCTCCGCGCCCGCGAAAGGC
Source organism: Pelagomonas calceolata (assembly GCA_918797485.1). NCBI lineage: Eukaryota > Pelagophyceae > Pelagomonadales > Pelagomonadaceae > Pelagomonas > Pelagomonas calceolata. The sequence continues at coordinate 305,133 of CAKKNE010000004.1, forward strand.
TAGACGCATAAGTATTCTACAAGACGCCACCCCGCAGACGACAAAGTTTAAATTCGATTGATCAATTTACCCCACAGACACGCGTCGTCACCGGACCGGCCCCCCGGACGGATCGAAGCGCGAGTGCGGGTTCTCCTTCGACACGCCGTCGCGGAGCCACTGCGTCACGACCCACTTCGACCCCTCCCTCACGGGGCAGCCGGAATGCTCCGTGTGCCAGTCCTCCATGAGGCCTTCGGAATCCGAACTCCGAAAGCTGAAGTAGACGGCCTGGCCCCTTTTGGGAACGACGTGCACGCCGGCGTTCGGAAAGGCCGTGCCGCCGCCGTCCGCCGCGGCGCAGTACATCAAGACGGTCGCTAACCTACCACCACTGACGAAGGGCGTGCCGTCGCACGAGCCGTCGCAATGCAGCATGTACTGCTGGCCCGGGTTGTACTGGACCGCCATCAAATCTTCTTGCCCATCTAACTGTAATGTGTAATTTGAGAGGTGGTTCGCCATGGCCACGGACCGAGCTTTGAGCCTCGCTATCGGGTCGCTCAGGTCGCGCTCGTTCTTCCGACCGCCTTCGGGCCTCACGGTCGCCTGCTGGCTGTCGCGCGCTTTAGAAACATGGCTCAAATCGCCCTCGTGGGCGTGCGTCGCCCGCGCGAGTCGCGGCGTGGCCTGAGTCTGCACCGCATCGCACTCCTCATCGCTAATAAAATCATCAATAACGATAATCTGCGCATCTATACTTGAAGGATCAAATAAATAACGAATCGCCCGATCCGGTTCGGCGGGGCCCTTCTTGTCCGGTGCGGTACCGGCCCATATATCAGAAGTGTAAGGGTCATATTTCCAAATCTTCTCGACGACCGGCGAATGGGGAGAGACGTCTTCGTGGTTTCTACAGGTCGCGTTCCGGACGTCGTGGCGCCGCGCCCGTGTGGCCTTTCGTAGCGTACCGATGGTACTCGTGAGGAACACAGTCTCATGCGTCGCCTTGTCCCGCAAACACTCTCTAGCACCGTCGGGGCACGCTTCCGATAGATCCGTCTCCTTCGACGCCCGCTCGATGTCTCTATAGAGCTTGGGCAGGTCCTCGCTGTACGCAGCACCCTTCGCGTCCGGATCAGGCGTCGCCTTCGGCGCGATTTTCAGGGCATGGTCGAACAAAAACTTCTCTATCGATAGTTCATCTCGTTTCGGGGCGAAGAACGTCTGCAATTCGTCAGAAACACATTGCACGGTAGCCTCACCACAAGTTGGTGCTCCATCTTCGTGCGTCGCACTACAAGCGTCCAAAGCACTTGCAACTGCTTTCTGGGCGTCGTGCGCCGGTCCTGTTCGAACGACCTCCCAGACGCCGTCGTTGTCGACGATCGACACCGTTTCTCTATTATCAGCGACGGCGAAAATTGCCTTCAGCTCGCCGTTGTTCTTCTTCTTCCCTTCATTATTACAAGCGTTGGCACACGTAACCAACATATAACCCGGGTTCGCGGCGCACTCCCCCACAGAAGCCCAGAACTCGCAGCTTTCGTGTCCGTCCGGCTTTTCTACATATTTTTCTGCTGCGGCGTCGTAGACGATGAACTCGTGCGTCGCGAAGGAGTCGATGGACATGACGCTGCTATTTGTTAGTGGTTTCGCCTGCTGCGGGATCCTTTTTCGCGGCTCCGGGCCGGGCTGGAGCCACGCCACTATCACATCTCTTCCCACCAAATTCCTTACTGCTACTGGTACGCCGGCTAGGGTCGCTTGGAGGAGCGCTAGTATTGCTAGGGCGCGCATCGTTGTGTTGCCGCTGCGATGGCGTCCACGTGGGCTAGGCAGCCTCTCCCAGCTGCTTTGAGGCGTTTCAGTGTCCGTGCAGCCGCGTGTCGCTGCTGTGGGCTGCCAGGGACTTGTGGAACAGCTCTCACAGCAACGCTCTTGCTGTGAGCTCCGCTATCTTGTATAATAGCTGCGCCGACAAAATTTTCACAAAGGCTGAATTGCTAGTGTCTTACAGCCGCTAGATAATGCATCTTGGCGACCCTTAGGAGCCGATGCGCTTTGATATATCCAGGCGCTTTAGGTCGAGAATTATTGGTAGCGTGTCTACGTACGGGTTGAACGATGGTCACGCCACGGCCCCACAAGGCGCTGGCAGTCGTTGTAACGACGTCCGCCGGCACCGGAAGAACTCGTCCATGGAGAGTGGCATTGCTCTCAGACGATTTTTTATTCTTCGGAGATCGACCAGTCGGATTCGCGCTTGAGTGAGCGCGCACAGATAGCGCCAAATCGTTTCAGTCTACCGCCGAAACGCCGCCAAAAAACGCAAAAATACCGATAAAAACCTAGCGGTAAGACACTAGCAAGCTCTGCGATCCGGCGCCTTCTGGCTGCCCCGGACGCGTAGGGCCAGCTGGACGCGCGCCAGACACGTGCGGCAAGCGAGGAGGCGTCTGCCAGACACGAGTTCATTGGGGCTGCAAAGGGGCAGCGTAACGATTTCATACATTACACCTGCTGCCTGCTGCCTTGGCTGCGGCCAGGCTGCCAGCCACAGCCACACAGCATAGATGGCCGTCTGCTGCTGCTTTCACCGGACACCGAAGAGCCGGCTTTGTAGCCTCCTATTCACATTGGCAATTGTCGTCGCGCTGCACGTGTTCGCGTTCTTCGCGAAATTCCACGCCAGTCGGCAAGTGCACCATTGCAACAATTACGGCTGCGGGTCCAAGGAACATTTTTACCTAGCAGTCATCGTGATGTGTTTCGTCGCGGAGTTTCTTTATCTCCTCGCGTTTGCCTTCCCCAAGTACATTTGCCCGGTCGACCCCCGCGAAGAGCCGCCGACAATTCCGGCCACGAGCGACGAGGTCCGCGCGATCTACCGACCGATGGCCGCGTGGTATCGGGCGCCGGCGCGCGACGCGCTGCGGAGGCATAACGGCGAGTTTCCGCCGACGTCCGAGGCGCTCTTGGCCTGGAAGTCGTTCGAAGCCGTGACGACGGCGTTCCTCGAAGATCAGCCTGCGGGCGCCGCCGCCCGAGTTTGATACCGTTTCATGGCGTTCCGTCGCCTTCACTACGTAAATTCATTATTGCCTAGCCTCCGCCTTCAGCCGCTCCCGCAGGATCTCGACGATCGCCTTCTGCGTCCGCTTCCGGAGGACCTCGGCGCGCGGCTCGAGGTCGCGCTTCAGGTCCCAGTTCGGGTCGCGGGGCACGACGTTCAGCGCGCCCTCGGGCTCGTCCGCTTGAATGCGACTGAGCTCCGCGTCGAAGGCGCTCGGCGCCGGCGCCGGCGCCGCCGGCGTGTCTCCGTCGTCCTCGTCCGCAACCGGCGGCGGCGGCGGCGCCTGGAGCTCGGGGAGCGGCGGCGGCTCGAAGGCCGGGGCGAGTTCCTCGGACTGCGGCAGATAATTGCGGAACTTCAGCTTCTTCTCGCCGCCGACCTTGTCGTCGCGCGCGGCCCGCAAAGCCTTGAGCCTCGCTTTCCGCTCGGCGGCGGACTCCATGCCTGCGTGAGCGGGGGACGTTAGGACGGCGCGGCAGGCGGTCGCTCCCGCGCCGTCAGACATATGCACCCCCGACAATTGGTCTCCCCCGCCTTTGACAACCGAGTAAGACCACAGAAAGGCCAAAAACGGATAACACTGGACGGGGTCTGCTGCTGTGCGGGCGCTCGGATTAGCTTGGCCAGTACGATCACAACACATACAGTGTTCATATGACACGCATGAATGAAGTTGTGGGCATTTGTCTTCATCGCGCTTTTCGCAGCAGTGTTTTGGGGTGACGTCTTCTCTGGTTTGCGGACGCGGCGGCGCGCCGCGGCGACGGCGTGAGGCTGTGCTGCAGCAGTGGGCGAGCCGTCCGCGCCGGCCCGAGCGATGCGTGCAGTGCGCGGCAGCGCTTCAGAACGACGAATCAACGTATGCGGTCGCGCCTTGCGCAACAAAGCCCGTCGCGCCGGCGCTTTTTGGCAATTATTTTTGGTGGCGAGCTAGCGGCCTGAAGACACTAGCAAAGCAGGCGAAAAATTGATCTGGTGCTTCGGACGCCAACGATAGCTATTGTTGGTCACCTCATGACTCCTGGGCCCCGCTTGAGTAGCCTCTACTCCAGTGTCTAGTGACTGAATTTCACACAAAATTTGGATGTAAGCGTCGAGCGCGCGGCGGAACCGATGCAGCCCAGCCAGCAGCGATCGCCGTGAGCCGCCCACGCATACCTACGAAGCAGCCCCAGCAAGTAAAGGGCAGCCCGCGCACGGCTAGCACCGGAAGACAATGTCGGGCTGGGCCTCAGGCGAGAGATGCCTCGTGAAGGACCAGGACCACGGCTGGGCCACGGCCGTCGTCACGGGGTCGCAAGGTATTGGTTCGCAAGCGACGCTGAAGCTGCGACTGGACGACGGCGGCGTGCTGCTCGAGAGGCTCGGTAGCGACGTCGAACGCTTGACAAATGATAAAACACTGGAAGAAACGGAGGACATGGCCGCGCTCGAGAACCTGAGCGAGGCGACGATGCTCGAGTGTTTGCGGCGGAGGTATCGGCGGGATCGCATTTATAGTTCTCTCGGAGGGGTGGTCGTCGCGATAAACCCGTTCCGGAAAATTGAGCGGTTGTATGACGATGGGTATGCGCGCTTCGGCGCCGGCGACGATGCGAATTTGTTGAAACCCCACCCTTATGCTCTTGCTGAATCCGCTGTCCGAGGCGTCGTGAGAGATAGGACCTCCCAATCTTTGTTGGTGAGCGGCGAGAGTGGTGCGGGCAAGACAGAAACCGTAAAAATCATGCTCGGGTACATCGCCAAACGAAGTCATCGGGCCAAAGGCACGTCCGCCTCTCCGGGCGTCGACGATGCGTTAATTGCCGCCAATCCTTTACTGGAGGCCTTCGCGAACGCGACCACGGTACGGAACGGCAACTCCAGTCGTTTTGGGAAGTTCGTGCGAGTCTTCGTCGATCGGCTGTCGGGGACCGTTGCCAGCGCCACGGTCGACCACTACTTGCTGGAAAAAACGAGGTGCGTTTCACTGAATGAAGGCGAGCGGAACTTTCACGTTTTTTATCAATTAGTAGCGGATTCTCATTTGAGGGCGGACGACCGGCGTTTGTTAAATCTTGGGAATCGCGTTCACCCGCCGCGCGACCAGCCGGACGATTATCAAGAGACCCTGCGGTCGATGCGCGCTCTCTCGGTTCCGGAAGATGTGATCAAGGACATCTCATCGACTTTAAAAGGCATTTTAGCTGTCGGCGAGGCCCACTTCGAGAGCGTAGAAATCCCGGGCCAAGATGCGGGTAGCAGGATGGCCAACGTGACGAGTGACGCGTCGAAGTGTCTGGGCGTGGCGTCCGACGACTTGGCGGAAGCTTTTGTAGCGAGACGCGTCGCTGGTGTGCGCGTACCTAACAGCAGTAAGCAGGCCGAGGACGCCCGTGACGGGTTACTCAAAGCTTTGTATGCTAGGTTGTTCGACAAGATCGTAGCGTTGGTGAACAGCGCTCTGGGTGATGACAGTTCAAAGCCGAACATGGGGAAGGACGAACGGTTGTTCGTGGGGTTACTTGACATCTTTGGCTTTGAATCATTTGTTTCGAATAGTCTGGAGCAACTGTTAATTAACTACGCGAATGAACGGTTGCAAGCCCACTTCAACAACTTCGTCTTCGAGACGGAGGCGAAGTTGTATACGCAGGAGGACATACCGGTACCCCCGACGGCCTATGTAGATAACGCCGGGGTCGTCGCATCTCTCGAAGATGGCGTGCTGCGGTTGTTGGACGAAGAATGCGCTTTACGGAGAGGTTCGGATCAACAGTTCGTGGCGAAATTGGATCGGGTCTCTGATGGGGATGTGCTAGCACCTTATAGGGGTACCGCGAGAACTGGAGGGGAACTCGTAGGGAGAGCCTTTATCATCTCTCATTTCGCGGGCAAGGTCACCTATACGACGGATGGCTTCGTGGCCAAGAATAGAGATGCTCTCCCCGATGCGGGCGCGTCAACACTCGCCGCGTCCTCGAACCCGCTCGTAGCATCCCTCTTCGCAACATCGGTCGCTGTTGAGCGCAAAGGTGCTAGAGCGGCTAGACGAGGGAATAGACGAAGGGAGTGCGTCGCCAAGGCCTTCGGGAAATCACTAAAAGAGCTCACGCGGACGGTGGAGAGTACGAGACCGCAGTTCGTCCGCTGCGTGAAACCGAACGCCGACCAAGCGCCGGCGTCCTGGCGCGGCGCGCTGGTCTTGGAGCAATTAAGATATATGGGCCTCCTGCAAGTCGTCGAGGCTCGTAGAAGAGGCTACCCGCGACGGTACTCCTATGAAGCCTTTTTGAAAAGGTTCGGGAAACTCTGCGACATGACGCATTCTCCCAACCGGGAGGGCGCCGTGTGTTTGGTGGATGCTCTAGCGTCATCTTTATCTCTAGAGAGGGATGCCATTGTGGTCGGTCGTACGAAAGTGTTCCTAAGGGCAAGAGCGGAGGCTCTGATCGAAGGGGCACGGGACAAAGCCTTGCGCAAGTCGGCCCTCAAGGAGTTGGAAACGGCCATCGAGATGGAAAATGTGGATGCGTTGGAGGCGGCGGTCGCCATCGCTACCGAGTTGCGATTGGACGGGTCCGTGCTAGATAGAGCTAGAAGTAGAGTAGCGGTTCTGAGGTTCCGGAAGCACACCGCAAGCTTCAAGGAGGTCATGAAAGCTATACTGCCGGACATGCACCGCGACGTCTTGAAAGATATTTACAAGAATGCTTCTGTTTGTTTGGACGACGCCGCGCGTGTTGCGCAAGCGGAGACCACGGCGGCGTGGGCGATGGCCGCAGATATTGATACGTTTAAGCAGATCTTGCGGAGGTTGCGACGTAAATTGCGGAAGCTGGAAGAAAGGTGCAAGGCTGCTGCTTCTCTCGAGAGAGCGGGCAACGAGGTGATGGAGACGTGTCGCGATTTAGAATTAGTTGGTGAAGATGCGATGCGCGTCCTCGAGAACGCGCGAGCGGACCTAGAAACGGCCCACAAAGCAGCCGAAGAGTCAGGTGTACCACCTACCGCGCCAGAAGCGCTGATTGCCCTGAAGGCGGCGGACGTTCTGGCCGTGGCCTTCGACCGTCATTTACAACAGGCCGAGGAAGAAAAAGCGGAAAGGGTCGCCTTCCTGGACCACATGCGCGAGGGCCAGGAGGAGGGCAAGGACGCGGACTCGCCGGCGACCATTGCAAGGAGGTCTGCCGTCGAGGTCGACCTCGACGTTCGTTTCCCGCGTCTTGTGTTTTTCGTTCGCGCGAGATGTACGCCACGCCCCGCGGACCTCCTCGCCGCGCTACGCCGTCGCCGCGTCGACGCTCTCGATGCACGCAGGCGGTGCCGCCGACGTCGCCGCCGACGTCGCCGCCGACGTCGCGCGTCCGAGAAATGAAGCCGCCCCCCGTGCCGCCGCCGCCGGAAGTGACCGTGACGCCGCCCGATTCCTTGCCGGACGACGACGTGCAAGTGATCGTGCCGAAGCCCCCTGCTTATGCCGACGAGGCGCGACCGGCGACGTGGCTGTCGGACGCGGAGCAGCACGCCTGCCAGGCTTTATCTTCAAAGGTGTCGTCGGCGATTGTGGTCGCGGACGACCCGGAGCGACGGGCTCGCGCGTTAGCATTGGAGCGACCGGCCGTGAAGCTCCAAAAGAGCGGGTCGGAGTGGAAACGAGTTGTTGTGGAAAAGGATTCACTCGTGTGGCGCAACCAGAAGAAGTCGTCCTTTTCTCCGCGAAGTACGGGTACGGTGAAGCTCAAGGACGTGGAGCGAGTCTGCTTAGGCCCAGAAGTACCCAGAAGAGACGGCGAGGGCGGTTTGGTGGACGAGTATCATCTCCAAGTGAAACCGTCGCACCGAGCCGCGTCGCGGTGGCACTACGTGACGGTGACGACGGTCCAGAGGGACTATGTGTTTGGTCTTGTCAGAACAGAGGAGGAAGACGACGACGCGTGGAGCTTTGCGTTGCACCTCGAACGGCAGTGCGACTTCTTCGCTGGGAGGTCGAGACCCTTCGGCGCTGGTGTTCTCGCTAGAGCGCAGAAGGTGTGGCAGGAGGATGATGCCTATAGTACACAAAGGTCATTATCGAGGCTGTGTCCTGCTCTACGACCGCTGGCCCCGATCCTCGCTTCGCTGTCGGAGACGTCCTTCAAATCGTATAAGTTACCTAGAGGCGCGGCCTTCGGCGCGTCGGCGCCGGCGTCGCACGCGCCCTTGGCCTGGCTGCCCTGCGCCGTGCTCGATCAAGGGTGTCGAAGCGGCCTGGCGTTCGGGACGACGTTTGACCCCTGCGAACCTCGACCTGTTGAGGGGCCCTACCCCGTTCTCGTCTGTGTGGAAATCAAATTTCGGACGCCCCACGCCATCGACGCAGCTCCTAGCTCACTGGTTGATTTCCACACAGGCTCTCGTGCAGTGCGAGAAATACGTCAAGGACACTTGTCCACAACTAGTATCAACAAATATCACCTCAACGAGGAGACCGGCGCCGCAGTCACCACGAAGCCCGGCCCAGAACGCGGCCCAAGCTCTACGGAAGCGACCGTCCGCTAAAAGGCAAGTGCCGGACCGGCCGAAGCCGGTCCACTTATTCGCGGCGTGCGCTATGGGCGACCCTGATCTCGTGGAAGCGCTGGTGCTGCGGTGTCGCGTCAAGGTCGACGCTCGTTATCCGCAGGAAGATCCGCAACAGTGGGCACAGCTCTGTCCCCAGCAGGCCGACGCGGAACCGCACGAGGGGACTACTGCGTTGTGCTATGTCGTGACGTGGTGCGACGTGCTGGGCGAGGCCAATGTCGAGAAAGTAGCTAGACGGTTGATGCTACTCAGGGCGGACCCGGCTCTCGATGACGGCCACCCCGACGTGCGGTTCCCGCCGCTATGCGCCGCGGTGGCCAATGGGTCGACGCAACTCGCCTTGTTACTGTTACACGCGGGCTCCGATCCCGATGTCCGGACGTCGGACGGTCGCCAGGCGATTCATGTCCTGAACTTGACGCGGAAGGAGGAAGATCGCGCGACTCTCTTAGAAGCTTTGGTCAACGCGGGCGCGGACGTCGACGCGACGACCAATAGTGGCGACGCTGCTTGTCATGTCGCCGCGCGCGAGGGCTTGCATGACGTGCTCTGCCGGCTTTTGGAATTTGGGGCGAACATGATGGCCGAAAACGGTCGGCACCAGCGCGGAAATCAACCAGTGAGTTAGGTTCTCGAGCAGACGCAGCTACGGAGAAAATATCGCGCCGATGGCGTGGGGCGCCCGAAATTCGAATTCCACACAGGTGATGGATTGACTCCGGCCGAGGTCGCGTATGTCGAGCTGCAGGGCGATTCGTCGAAGGACGCGGCGGCGCTGGCGCGATGCCACGAGCTGCTTGCCTAATTCAGAGTGCTGTTTATTTTTTCTCCGGAGTCGTAGTGTTGTTACGATTTTCTCTGGACTCGTCGTAGTTTCGTGCGGCGTTTTGCTTTTCTAGTGTCTTGCAGCTAGCTAATCACCCAGCCAGAGCGAAGCAGAGCAGTCACAGTGCGCAGCGGTCGACCTTTCCTGGTGCAGAGAGCCGTGACGAGGTCGCGGCGCGCTCACACCCCGCGGGGCAACCTGTAGTTCAGAGAATTGGCGCTTTCCCCTGGCTGGGGCAGCCTCTGCTTGTCTGTCAAGCAAAGCATCGACGGCGTCGGCGCGAGCGTCAACAGCCTGTTCACTGGGAGAACTAGTCTGAACACGCGCGGCTTGGCATCTGCAATGCCAGTTGTCCTTGACAAAAAGAATGCGGCCCCCAACCTCACGAGCGACGAGATCGTGAACACGGTCACGCAGATACTCTTGACAGATGACAAATTCGCGAACGAATTGGAACGCTGGTGCGAGCAGCACTGCGACCGGTTCTTCCTCGACGACGAGAGCGAGCACTTGATGGAGCACTGGAAGCTGCATGAGGATTTCTGCAACTTGTTCGAGAAGCGCATCGAGGCCTGCCTGACGGAGAACGGCTACTCCGTCGACGAGTTCTGGGACGCGCTCATGAAATTCGTCGACGGCCAGAAGGGCGCGACGGGCGCGGAGGGCTTCCTGCTCGAGGCCCTGCGGGCCTCGACGGATTACCGACAGTTCGCCGTGACGATGCGCCAGATGCGGCGCGACCGGTCGGGGAAGTAAAACTTGTATTGTTATGGGAGGTCGAGCGAACCCAGTGCGTCGACGGGCTTGACGCTCGCGGCGGCCGCCGTAGAGGCGGCGCCGGATCCGTAGCGGGCCTTCCAAACGAGACGACCGACGAACAGAAGTGAAACATAATATGTGAGCATCATCGCGTAGAGAACCAGGAACGATGCCCGGGGATTCGGGCTTTTCTGACCAGCCAAGACGTAGCCGGCCAACCCTGAGAGAATATGGAGCCCGGTTGAGATGAGCGCCGCGGTCTGCAGACAGGTGAGCCGAAGTTTTGCGGCTGCACGGGATTCGACAGCGCAGACGTCAAAGATGGCCACGAGGTAGAACCAGGCGACATACAACGAGATGCTAAAAGTAACGGCGGCAAAAAACCGGTCGGATGTCCTCCGCCCATCGACACCCATAGCAGCCGCTCCCACAGCTATCAATATCTGAAGCCCCGCGACTTTCAGAAGCCTGTTCGTGTAGTGCTCCGCCTGGCTCGCCAGACCTCCCCGCTTGCGGAGCAGCTCGACCATAAGTCGACACAGCCATGGATAACAAACCGCGTTGACGCCTTGCGCGAAGATCTGTAGAACGGCCTCCTCGTACCTCTTGACAGACCAAAACGCGAGAAATTCAGTAATAATTTGGCAGGACGCATGGACGCGGAGAACCTGAATCGCGCGTCGCCCGGCCTCGGACGAATCGAGGGTCCCAAAAATGAGCCCGAATAATGCCGTCCAGCAAACGGGCCAAGCGTAGCAAATCACCTGCATCGAATTGCTGTAAAAGCCCATTGGGCTGAACAGCGCGGAGCCCACCATGCCGACAGAGACGAACACGCATAAGAGGATGGTTAAATAAAAGTTGCGCGCGTATTCCGCGAGCGGCTGGTCGACCTCCTCTGCGTCGGCTGCCGGTGCGCCTAGATGCTGCTGCAGCGCATCGAGCTGCTTGGCCAGCAAGCTCTGCTTGCCCTCGATCTCGTCGTACCATTGGTCGCTGCGCGCTGCCATTTGCTTCACCAGAATTATATGCCGCGGAATCGCATTCGTGCGCGCGATTCGGGCTGCCCCAGCGCCAGCGCCCCGCCCAGCGCCGCGCGCGCGATCTCTGCGCCCGTGCGGGTCGAGATCGCGCGCGGGTCGAATCTTGAGTGCCGACATGACCGCACGCATCTTAGAACATATTACTTATAAGTTACGCGCCGGGCAGGTCGAGCGAACCCAATCCATCGATTGGCTTCACCGCGGCCGGGGAGTCGTCGCGCCCATGATGATACCGCGCGACCCAGACGAGGCGACCCACGGGTACGATTGAGGAGAAACCAGTAGCCAGCATGACGTGACCAACCAATAATACCACAGCCCCTGGCGGCTCTTTCTGGCTGGATAAGACGTATCCGCAAAGGCCTGAGAGGACGAACGCACCGACAAGGATGAGCGCTGTCGCCTGGATGCATGAGAGTCGCAGCTTGGCAGCCTCGCGCCTGTTGACTGCTGCGACGTCGAAGATCGCAATCATATACTTCCACGCAAATGACATCGAGGCGCTGAAGACGAATGTGGCATAAATCCGCGGGTAGGTCTCCTTTCGGTTGATGCCTTGGCCGACGGCAGCCACCAGGAGCAATATCTGGAAGCCCGCAAGCTTGAGAGAGCGCGAGGTGTAGTACTCTGCCTGGGCCCTCCGCGACCCCCGCCTCCGGAGCAGTTCGATCATGGATCCGCATAGCCAGGGCAAATAGAAGATGTTAATTAAAAATTGGAAGATGGCGAAGAGAGCCTGCCCGCGAAGGCCCGAGGTCCAGTGGAGAAGAGGCACAACGATCAGGTGGGCGACGCAACAGAGACGGAGCAGTCTGATGGCACGCCGCCCAGCTTCCGCCGAGTCGAGTGTTCCGAAACAGAGGCCGAATATCGCGGTCCAAGGAAGGGGCCAAAGGAGGTATCCAAATTGGGATAAATTGCCTTCGATGCCGCCGGCCGCCGTAAACGATATGACCAGCCCCGACGAGCAGTTGTAGATGAGCAACGCGACAGTCGCGGCGAAGACGCGGTTATACTCGGCGGCCGGAAGATCCACGTCCTCCGCTTCCGCTGGCGTCACCCCTAACTGCTTCTCCAGCGCGTCTATGCGTGAGTGCTGCCTGCTTAGCAACGCGCGCAAATCTTCTGCTTCTGCCATCGTGCTGCCGAGACTGCTAGCTTACGGTCGCGCCTGCATCACGTGCAGTGCATTATTCGCATTCATGCGATTAGGCAGCCCGATTTCGTATCGAGCAGCGCCGCGGGCAGCCGCGCTGCAGATCGCGTGCGGGTCGAGCAAATCCGGCATCGACTCAATATGATTACCTAGGACATCCTACTTATGTTACGCCCCAGGCAGGTCGAGCGAACCCAGTGCATCGACTGGCTTGACGCTCGCGGCCGGGGGGACATCGCGCCCACGACGCGCGACATAGACGAGGCGACCGACGAACGCCATCGTGATCCAACCAGAACCCATCATCACGTAGCCCACCGCGAATGAAGCCCATCTAGATGGCCTCCGCTGACTAGCTAAAATGTATCCTGCAAGCCCAGCGAGGAGGTTCACACCCCAAAAAGCAAGCGTCGTCGCCTGCAACGGCGAGAGTCGCAGCTTGGCAACAGCGCGACTGTCTACATTGCAGACGTCAAAGATAGCCGTCAGGTAGACCCAAGAGCTGCTCAGCACGACGGAGAAGACGAAGGTGGCGTAGACCCTTGCGTACGACTCGCGTCCGATGCCCTGGGCCAAGGCGGTTATAGCTAGCAAGATCTGAAATCCCAAGACTTTCATGGCGCGATTCGTGTACAGCTGCGCCTGTGTTGTCAGCGCACCCCTAGCCCGAAGGGTCTCAAGCATCATCTTGCCCATCCATGGCCAGAAAATCGCGTTCACTATAAACATGACGAACAGGAACACAGCGACCTCGCGCCTCCCGCTGTTCCACCAGAGGAGCGGAATGACCACGACTTGGATGATAGCCCAGCCACGATATATTAGAAGGGCGTGCCGTCCGGCGACCGACGAGTCCATGGTTCCCAGCACCAGAGCCATTAGTACAGTCCAGCACATGGGCCACAAAAGCGTTTCGACTTGTCCCAAATCACCTTCCATTCCGCTGGTAAACGCGGCGATGGACATTGCTATGCTATCCCACAAGAGAAACGCGGCTGTCGCCAGGAACACGCGCCTGTATTCGGCGGCCGGTACATCCGCCTCGTCCTCCGGTGTGCTGACGCCCAACTTCTTCTGCAGAGTGATAATCTGCGATTGCTGGCTCGCCAGCAGTTGCTGCAGCGCTTCCAGCTCGTTCCTCCATTGCGCATCCATAGCAGCCGTCGCGTTACATCTTCGCAGGCTGCCCCATTGCGATCGGCGCGCGCGCCCGCAGCGGCTGCCACAGCGCTTGGCAGCCTCTCGCGCAGCGCGAGCAGGCGCTGCGCCAACCTACTAGCCGGAGTCACGACAGGCTTCTTCTTACAACGCATGGAAGGCGCGGCACCGGTGTGCCGCGCGAGGAGGGAAGAGGGGGGGGTCAGGGGTGGCGCGACCGCATGACGGCCGCGGGCGCGAAGGCGCCCTGCGTCGCGATGTCGCGTTCGACCATGGATTCGAAGAGCAGGCCGCGTTTCTTGGCGACGCCGCGCCAGGCCTCATCATGCAAAACCTTCTCCGTCTCCGCGGTTAATGACTGCGGCTGCGTCTCGAGGCCGCCGACGGCGCGGAGTTCCGAGGAGTCGAAGTAGGTCTGCGGGTTGTCGAGGCTCGTGAGGAAGGCGGGAGGAACCGGTTCCGTCGATCGCGACCAGGTGGAGCCCCGGCGGAGCAGGGCCCTCATCGTCGTTCTGCGGAGCAGCAGGGCCATGGGGCAGCCTTCCGCAAGTCTGTAGGAAGTAGGGATCCCCGCGGGACTTCTTCTGCGGCGCGGTGGGGGCTCGTTGCTTGAGCACGGCGCGGCTTCTCTGTTTCCTTCGCGGCGCTGGGAGATCATGTTCTGATGTCAACAGCCCCGCGCGCAGGTCTCCGGGCGGATTCGGGGGTCGCCGAGTTATGGGCAGAGTCCTCGGACCCGCCTCGCACGACCTAAGGGAGCTCGAGCGAAGTCGCGCGGCAACGTCGCGTCACCTCAATGATACCGCCGATGAATCGGCGACGAGCGGGGTCTCCCCAGGGGTCCGGCCCACTAGTCCTAGCACCGTACAATAGACAGCTCAATGATAAAACTTCAAACTAAAAAACTCACAACCACGCCCCCTCCCGCTCCGAATGCCGCCGGATGTGGTAGCCCGCCGCCGCGAAGTCGCAGGGCGCCTCCTCCCTTCCGGAAGCCGACGCGAAGCCGGGCACCGGCTCGGGAATGGCCACGGGGTCCGGCGGCGGCGCCTCGTAGTAGCGCAACTCGAGCCGCAGGGCCGCCACGGCCGCGTAGCCCAACAGATGTTCGGGGTGAAAGGTGCACTGCGCATCTTTGTACAGCGAGGGAATGTACTCGTAGAGGCGCGCGACGCGCCCGAACGTCGCACCCTGCGCCACGAAGAACTGGTCGTTCACGCCCCGATAGCCCGGCGGCCACGTGAGGAACGCCGCACTGTTCACGATGGCGTGGCCGCAGCGCGGCACGTAGAGCGCGAATTTTTGTAGATCTAAATATCTCTCGAGGTTGTGGTCGCGGTCGAACTCCATGTCCGTCCGGACGCGCGCGGCGACCTTGAATGTCGTCCCGGTCGCCTCCTCATACGCCTCGCGCAGCGCATTCGCGTCTCGAATGCCCTTCCACATGTATAGCAAATTCACGTGCGGCTCGGGCTCCTTCTTCCGTCGCGCCGGATAGGGGTAGTGCTCCGCGTGGTCGCGCCGCACGGCGTCGGTGTCATTCCCCGCGAATTCCACAGCGCCGACGAAGGGCAGCGCTTCGAAGGCTTTTTTTGTGCTTTCTGGTAAAACTTGACCGCCGCTCAACACCGCGAAAACCATCGCTCCTGAGGGCCGAACGACACGCTCGTAGAGCGATTCGAGCGTACTCGCGAGCTTGTTCGTCGAGCCGGACAGTACGATAGCTATATCACCGAAAGGCTCGTAGCCGGCGCTCGCCTTTGACAAGCGCTGCACGACATCAGCAAGCCGCTCGGGCCAGTCCGCATCACAGGAGGCGGTCGCCGCGGCCATGCGCTCCGCCAACGCGGCCGTGATGCAATTGACATCGTTCCCGCAGGCGTGCGTCTGGCGCAAACTGTATTTGGTGGCGAAGTCGCGGGCGTGCGTCTGGAGCTCGGTCTCATTTAATGAAGAATCCCAGGACAGCGGCACGCCCCATCTTGCAAACATGGGCGCGTCGTCGGAGTCGAATCCCGGCACGAGCACGTACTTCATTAGTGTCTCGGCGCCGCACGACGCCAGGAGGCAGGCCGCGGCGGCGGCGCGCGGCGATGGCTTCATCGTCCTCTTCACGAGCACACCGATGCGCTACAGCCTGGACGACGCTCGATGAGACTCTCTGAGAGAACCTTTAGGGAGCTTGCCAGTACCGCATCGATGGAAAAGCGGCGAGCTACGGCGGGGAGAGATAAATAGATTCACGTAACAGGCTGCCCACCCCCGATTGGTGTCGATTGGGCAGCGCTCGCAACGTAAAAAAGCTTGCTAGTGTCTTACATCTGCTAGCTCACGCCCTTGAAGCAAATCAAGGGGGCGGGGTTTCGCGGCGACTGACTAGATCATTAGTCTGGGGAAGGATTCAGGGGAAGGGTCTGTAGCGCGGCGGGGCGGCCGCGTTGTATCACGGCGAGGACCGCCGCGTTGTGTCGCCGGGCGCGCCCGGCGGCTGAGAATCATCAATAATGCGCGACGACGTCGTGATGAAGCCCGGCGCGGACGCGAAGAGGCCGAGGCCCCCGCCGCCGAAGGCCGAGTAGGTCGCCGAGAAGCCCGAGCCGTAGTCGCGCGGCGGAGCCGTAGTCGCAGAGCCGCGCGGCATTTTGGGCGGCACAGTACCACCACTAGCGAAGAGGCCACCGAGGTTCGGATGGGACGCGCCGACTTGTGGAGGAGGCGGCGCCGCGGCGGGCGGGCCGGGCGCGCCGAAGGCGCCAGGCGCCGCGGCGTAGGTCCGACACAGAGAGCTGGTTTGAACTCGATGAGTGCAGGGCGGGCCTCACAGGTTTGGTGGTTCTTTGACGGCGTCTCGCCAATACTTTACACGTCGCGCGTGGCCCCAGGGAGGCCGCTCACTGGCCGCGCGGCGGCTTTGACTCGGCTTGAAAAACCCGATTATTTTTTGCCCAGGAGTCTCTCATAACGCTCAAGGCAGCCAACAACTACGCGGCATCCCTTGTTGATTTACAGAGCTTCGAAGAAGCCAAGCAGCTGCTGCGCAAAATAATGGCCATAGCGCGACGCGTTCTTGGGGACAGGCATAGACTCACGCTCAAGATGAGGTGGACTTTCGCGACGGCGCTCTGCCGGGCCGACGGCGCGACGCTCGACGATGTCCGCGAGGCCGTGGCGACGCTCGTGGAGACGGAACGGACCGCGAGACGCGTGCTTGGTGGCGCGCATCCGCTCACATCGGGAATTGAGAACAATCTACTACTCGCGCGAGCCGCGCTCCGCGCCCGCGAAACGCCTTCGTCGCCGGGGAGTGCTTGAGCCCTAGCAAGACTAAAAAACAGTATCAAACGTTACGTGCCCACCGCCGTCGGCGCTTTCGACGCCATCGGCGCTGCGGCCTTCTTCTTCGCAGCTATTCGCCTCGACCGCCGCACCGTCTTCGGCCGTCGTCGGCGCGGGCGCGCAGGCGTCTCCGGCGCCGGCGTGGCGTCGTCGGCGCACCGCCGGGACCCCGCGGACGGCGCCTCGAGCGTGTCGCACACGGCCGCCGCGGCCCGCTTCTCGCGCGGCGGCCGCAGCGGCGTGTGCGGTGCTACAACCGCCGGCGCCGTCGATCGCACGTCGTCGCGCCGCGACGCGTCATCACACCGGCGCTTGGAGCCGGCGGCACCGCAAGGCAGAGCCATGAAGCACCTCGCGCAGCGGCAGTGGTCGCAGCGGCGGCGGCCGCGACCATCTACGACGCCGCAGAGCGGACAGGTGAAGCGCGGCGGGGCCATGGTTTTGAAATGCGCAGCCTGACGACGGTCGCGCCGTCGAATGCGTGTTGGCGCCCAGTGCAGTGCTGCGGGCCAATTCCAGTCGTCACGCCACGAGCTGTGGTTGCGCGTGCGATTACTAAATGGTTCGAGGGGCACGCAACAGAATCCACGGCAGTAATGGTGCGATGGTGAGTGCAGATAACGCGACAGGCGCGCACCAGTTGTGAGAGCTAATTTGAGTGAGACGGCTGAATCTCGTGACGGCTTCGGACGGCGTTGGCTTCGTCGCGAGACGGTTGACGACCGACAAGGACGTATACTGGGTTTCGGCTCTTTCCGGCGGGTTTTGGCGGCACGAGAATCGACTTTGTGCAGCTGTTTTTGAGCGCCTCCGTCGCTTGTCAGACCCGCAGGCGTTCGCAACGTCTCGCTGCCACCGCGACGACAGCGCGTGAGCAGAAAGAAGCGGTCCCAGGAGAGGCCCCAGGGGCTCCCAGGACCGCCTGCAGCCGCCGGGCAGTCGACACCGCGCGCGACCGGCGCGCAAGCTGCAAGCGCCGCCAGGCGAACCCTGGCGCGCTACGCCGCGCGGGCAGCGAGCCCGCGCCTCGTCTACGCCGACGGCGCGCGGCCCTTCCCGAGGCGGCCGCGGCGCATGTTTGCCAGGAGGAGAGGCATGGGGCGGCATGATGTGACGCTGATCTGCCTGCAGATTTTATGTTTGCAGTGCCTCTACTATGCGATGCTGGGGGTCTGGTTCATTGGAGGGCACATTGTTTTTGGGATCACATTACATTTGGACCGTTTTTTCGACACGCACACGTCGTTGGATGTCCAAAGCATGTCGGCGGCCTTTGAATTGGCGGGCGTCCTCGGGGCTGGCATGGGCGCGGCCTATTTGTTGGCGGTGGTCGTGGAGAAGGCAAGAAAGTGCCTCGACTTCGCGGTCTGACTCGGCGTCTGTTTCTGACCTTTTCTGAACTTCAAGTTCGCGTCGATGGCGTCAACGCGACGCGATGCCACCGTGACGCCGTCGACGTGGCCGTCAGAGCGTCTACGCGTCTCGTGAATGTGCAGAAGTGGTTTCGTGACGACGTCGTTCAACGCAGGTGACGTTGTATGGGACCCACTTGTTACTCTCGCTGTGCTACTCTCGAAGTTTCCCGCGCTGGACGTGGTGGCTCTGCCACGGCTGCGCGTTGGTGGTTGCCGTCGTCTGCGGCGAGTTCCTCTGCGCGCGGAACGAGTTGAAGGAGATCCCTCTGGCAGTTGTGCCCGGGGAACGGACGCCTAAGGCCGAGAGATAGGACTAGCGGGCGGGACCCCGGGGGGGAGACACCGCGCGTCGCCGATTCATCGGCCGTGCCGCAAGTCTTGCCGCGTTCTAAAGGCTTAAGTCGACGGGATATGTGCAAACAATTACATACTAGTACTAGCGCGCCGCGACGACGGCATCATCAACGAGCGCCTCCTCGCGCACCCCTCCTTCCACCAACGCGTCGGCGACGGCTCTAGCTTTCAGCACCACTTCATTCCACTCTTCCTCCGTGTCCGATAGGGCCGTCAGAGCGCCGCCCGCCGCCACGTCCAAGCGCGGCTTCGAGTTCAAGCCCGATAAAACGGCAGTGCGTATGACGACGTTGAGGTCGGCACTACCATCAAAGCCAAAGAACCCCAGACACCCGGCGTAGCAGCCTCGCGCTCGCCCCTCGAGGTCGTCCAAAATCTCGCAGGTCCGCCTCTTCGGCGCGCCCGTCATGCTTCCGGGAGGGAAGGCCTGTTTGACGACGTCCACGGTACTCGTAGACGCGGTCCCCTCGACCGTCGTGACGAGCTGGTGCACCGTGGCGAAGGACTCCAAGGCACACAACTCCGTCACATTGACACTACCCAATTCACAAGAACGGCTCAGGTCGTTGCGGAGGAGGTCCGCGATCATGAGGTTTTCCGCATTTGATTTGATACAATTTTGCAGCGTCAGGGCGCTCCGGAGGTCCTGAGTAGCATCATCGTAGCGCGCCGCCGTGCCCTTGAAGGGCCGCGCCTCCACGCGTTTTGTCGCGGCGTCAATAGATAGGAAGCGTTCGGGGGACGAACACAGTACGGCCACGTCATCGAGCTTGAGATACGCAGCATGCGGCGCCGGGTTTTGTTTTCGTAGCGCCTCGTACCACGTCAGGGGGTCGCCCACGTGATCCAACTCCGCGCCAAAGGTCGTCGTGAGACAGACTTCGTACGAATCGCCGGCGTCGATCGCGGCGCGGGCCCTTGCCACTCTTTTAGCGTAGGCGCGCTTCGACATGTGCGGTCTTAATGATATCTCGCGCCTCGCGAACTTTTTTGGTGTAGGCTTTGCTGCTCGGACGGCGGCCTCGGCCGTCCGACGCCAGGCGCCGTCGTAGTCCGTGCCACGTTGTTGTAATTCGAGGATCCACACAGTACTGTCCTGGACCACAACGGCGCGACCGCACCGGATGAACGCGGCGTCGGGCTCCGGCGCCGATTTCTCGGACGTCTCGCCGGGGTAGTCGGCCGTCTCTCGTCTTACCTCATAGCCCAGGTAGCCGACGAGGCCCAGGCGGAAGGCGAAGGGTAAGTTTACCTGGGAACCGGTCTCATCTACGACAATATCGTGCGCCATGGTTGATAACTCGCCCTGGACGTGGTCCAGCACGTCTCCTCTCAAAACCTCACCGTCACGATGCGTGATACCGCCGCGCAACGACGTTCTATGAGTCAGCACGGCCCCAAACGGCCCGCCCGCATCACCCAACACCGACGTGTTCCTCCCATCCAGCCAAAAGCCGTCCTCCGCGAATAAGGAACGGTGCACGGCCGCCGCGTCCACACCGTCCACGTCTAAACGCGTCGCGCGCGTCACGAAGGACGATGTTGATGTAGGTACGTGCTTTTGGATAGAAGGCACGAGTGGCCGTCTTCGAGACCGCTCCCGCACCACATCGAGAAAGTTCGCCGCGATTGATGAACCGCGCGGCGTCGCCACCGACTCCGGATGGAACTGCACACCGTACCTCGGTTTGGCGACGTGCTCGACGGCGAGCACGTCGCCCTCCCTCAGCCCTCGCGCCGTGATGCGGAGGTCGCTGTTTGTTAGAGATGACTCGTCTACTGTCAGGGAGTGGTAGCGCGTGGCTTCAAAGCCTTGCTCCATGCCTTTGAATAGTCTGGAACCAGTGTGGGCTACTCTGCTTACCAAACCGTGCTGTGGTTCTTGTAAACGTTTCACGGCACCGCCCTCACTCAGTGCGAGGAATTGATGGCCCAGGCAGACGCCTAGGACCGGCATGTCGTCCGCGTGTCGCAGGCACTGGTGTAGTGTACGAGGCACGTGGGCCGGGTGGCCCGGCCCCGGTGATAATACCAACGCGTCGTACTTCCTTAAGAGTGCTGCGGCGTCTTTGTTGAGTTGTTCCTCGAACGCGGCGTCGTCGGCGGCGACGACCTCTGGTGTGGCGCCCGCATCGTGCAGCCAGCTCGCGACGTTGTGCGTGTAGCTGTCGTGGCAGTCGACGAGGAGGACTTTAGGTCTTTGCGAGTGGTGCAGCGCTGACGCTGACCGTGTCAACAAGGTGAAAGCCAGCGCCAGCCGCGCCGGGCGCGAGTGCTGCAGCGCTGACGCCGTCAGTGTCAATGTGAAGCCCAGCGACGCCAGCCGCCCCGGGCGTCGCCGCATCACGTTGCAGGGCCTGCACGTAGCCAATGCGATCTGCAGGGCTATGCCAAGGTGAGCTAGAATGCTATGTGACGAACGAGTCGTCAGGCACAAAATTGACGCTTGCTAGTGTCTTACAGCCGCTAGCTCACGGCCGAGTTTTTATGCTCAAACTCGCCAGGCTTCGCGTGTTGTCCACGAAGGACTCGTCTGGACAACCATTGGAACCGCCTTAATCGAACCTCCAAGCGCTGGCGCGAGAAATGACTATTTAGCACTCAATTTTTGCCTGACCTAAGGACATGGCGTCGCTACGCGTTGCACTGCTCCTCGCCATCGCCCAAACAGCGCGCGCAAGAAGCGCGACGCTCGCCGCGATCGCGTCAAACGCCGACTACGCGAATCGGCTCTACGGCTCATCACACGCCGTCGACCCGGCAAGACTCCGGGTCGTCTGGCCGGACCTCATGCCGCCGAAACTCCGGGCGGCGTTGCGCGTCGAGTGCGGGCAGACGCGGCAGACGCTCTTCTACGAGCGCCACTTCCTGCAGCGGCGCGCTTTGTGGGTGCACCGGCCGCCCGGCTTTGAGGAGGTCTTCGCGGACAAGTCGTGGGTCGAGGTGACACACTGCGCCTACGGCACAAATAAGACTGCCGGCCCGTTCTTCTTCGCGGCGGCGGGAAGCGGGGTCTTGATCTGTGCATAAATCAACCAGTGCGTCGGGCGCACGAACGCGTCGTGAAATTTTGATTTATGCACAGGTCTGGATCAACGTGGGCCGCTCGCTAAGGCTCGACTTCGAGGCCAAGGCAGGCCCGGCGATCCACCGCGCCATCGCCGACGGCGACTTCGCGACGGCGGCGCGGCTGCTCGGCGGCGTCGACGTCACGAAATACGACAGCGTGCAATTCCGCCGCATGCACGGCGGCACGTGGCCGGCGGACGTCGTCCTGACCGAGATCGCGTTCCTGAAAATAGACGGGTCCGAGGCCGACGCCGTGTCGGTGTTCCACCACGTCCTCAAGTGCGGGCCCCGGCGCGCCTTGCGGCACTGCCGCGCCGGCGACGTGGCGGTCGCCCTGCAGAGCGACTGTCGTCTATCTCTTATCAACGACGTATTCACACCGCACGCAAATAAACATGGCCACACGCCCCTCACGGACGTCGTGCCATCTCGAGGCGTGCGCGACGTGCTCGAGCGCTCGCGGTGCACCGTCGAGAACTGCTCGGCGGCCGCGGCGCGGGCCGGTTGGTGGGAAGCGCAAATTTCCGAGTGGGACGCACAAATTCCCGAGGCCGAGGCCGCCGTGGAGCGGCAACGCCAGGTCGTCGCGGAGCGCCGGGCGAAGCGCGACCGCGCCGCGCAGAGGCGCGAGAACGATCCTGGCAACAAAAAGTACGTCGCGGACCTGAAAAGTGCCGAGGCGTCCGTGGCCTACAACCTCGAGAAGCTCCGCAACGCCACGGACCACGTTGACTATGTCCGGGCCAAGACCGAGGCCGCGCGGCAGCGCGCGCGCCTGGCCGAGGCACACCGCCTCGCGTGCGTCGGGGGCGACGATGAACTTCCCGTCGTCGGAAGGCGCCCGGAAGCCGGCTGGGGCGGCCTGCTCTACCGCTTCATGATCGGCGCGGAAACGACGTTGATCGTGCTCCTGCTGTGGGTCGCCGCGGCTGGTCGTGCTCCTGCTGTGGGTTGCGCCCGCGGCGGGAATATTAAAATAAGCATCTAAATAGTATTCCATAGCCCGGCCGGTGAGCATCAAAGCCACGGATACGCCCAGTTGCGTAGGTCCTAGGGAAGGAATCCCACGCCATCGAGCAGACGAAAAAAAAACGGCAAACGCTAGTTAGGAATCCTCAGTACGCATTCTCGCGCGCGCGGGGCTTCTGCCAGGAGAACTTCGAGAAGGCGGGACTCTTCGGCACCGTCGGCTGGCGCTTTTTGCGGTTCGCGTGCGTCCCGCGCCGCAGCGGCGCGTAGGCCCGCGACGCCTTCGTGTAGGCCTTGGACCGCGCCGTGTCCCTCAAATAGGAGGGCCCGCCGCTGTCGTCGCTTCTACGTAGTCTCCCGTGGGTCACGCGCGGCGGCAGGTCCGGCGCGCGGCCCGCGTCCCGCGAGATCTGGTTCGCAAACGTCCGCGCGGGCGGGTCCGGTGACGGCGGCCGCGGCGGCGCGCGCTGCGGCGGCGCCGGGCGCTCGCGGTGCTCGCAGGGCAGGGGCGCGGGCGGGCGCCGCGGCAGCTCTTGTACAGGAGGCGGCGGCGTCGGCTCCTGGTAGACGTAGGCCGGCGCCGGGGCGGGCGGCGCGTACCGCTTCGATTCCGTATGTTCGCGGAATCGCTGCGACAGCGGGTCGCTCCGCCGCTTCGGGAGCTCGGCGGCGGCCTCGCGGAAGGCCCGCGAGATGGGGTCGTCGCGGCGCCGGCGAGGCGCCGCGTCGCGCGCGGCCTCGACGCGCGCCCTCGCTTCCCGCCTCTGTTGCGCTTCCCGCTCCCGCGCGTTCGCCTCTTCTCGTGCGCGGATCTCGCGCTCTCTTTCTCTTCGCTCGCGCTCCCGCTCCAGCTCGCGCTCGGCCCGTCGCGCTTCCTCCCTCGCTTTGGCTTCGGCCTCCCGCGCGCGCTGCGCCGAGGCCTCGACCTCGCGCCGCGCTTCCGCGTAGGCGTCCCGCCTACTCGACTCGCGCCGCGGCGGCTTCTCCTCGCGCCGTCGTTGCCGCTCGACCGCCCGTCGAGCCTCGTCAGAAGCGCCCTTCGAGTACAACTTCGAAGACCCGGACCGCCGCGCGTCGCCGTCGCGCTGCGACGATGTCGTAGAACTACGCTTTGGTGAGGGGTCGTAGGCCCGCACCTCGTCGATGATCGATTGCTTGAGGTCCTCCGCGGCCAGGTCCTTGTACTCGAAACGGAAATCGGCCTCCGGCGCGTCCGGCTCCTTGATGGGTAAAGGATCAGCATAAGACAACGTGCGGAAGTAGTCATGTTCCAACAAGTCGACGGCCGCACTTCTATCGGTCGAAGAATAAGCTAATAGTTTTTCTAGCACGTCATGGGCCGCGCGATGCGCCTTCGGGAACACCTTGCTAAAAGGCACCTTGGGCTTGCCCTTGACGGTCTCGAGGAACTTGCGCGCTTGCTTATTCCTCACGGCCTTCGCTCGTTCCGGAGACGGCGCGCCGATGACGTCGAAGATGAGTTGTAGTTGATGGACAAAGTTTTTCCCCGGAAACAGGGGTCTTCTTCCCAACAATTCGGCAAGAATGCACCCGACGGACCACATGTCTACACTGTTCGTATAGCGTCCATCAGGAGCGAGCATGAGCTCCGGAGGCCGGTACCAGCGCGTGACCACATGTTGGGTCATCGGGCCCGCATCCACATCGCCGCCCTGGCCCCGCGAGCATACGGACTGCAGTCGTGCAAGTCCGAAATCCGTGATCCGCAGTTCACAGGCCCGCGTCACTAATAAATTCCCGGGCTTGAGGTCCCTGTGTATGATACCTCTCTCATGCATGTATTTACAACCTCGCACCAACTGGTACATGAAGAAGCGGTGGTGGGCATCCGTCAGGTCCTGCGGCGACTGGATGATGCGATGGAGGTCGCTATCCAGGAGCTCCATGGCTATATACAAAGCGTTTTCCCTCACGTCGCAGAATAAATCTCGGACACCTAATATATTCGCGTGGCCGCCTAGTAATTTCATGCACCGTATCTCCCTCAGGGCATGTTTGGCATCGGAAGCGTGGCCGGACATGGGCTTTATTCTCTTGATGGCGACCTTTTTTTTCGTCTCGGAATCGGTGGCGCTCACTACTACGCCATACGAGCCTCGTCCTATCACTTTAAAGCCGCCGTACCTCGGTCTTACACTAAATGACGTGCCTCCCACGGACACACTCACTAAGCCGCGGGTGGTCATCCTGTACTGGTGTTTGCTTGTGCGTTTACGAGTGCAGCGGTCGGCTGCCGCGGCGCGGTCTCTGGCGTCTCACGGACGCGGCGGCGGGCGCGCGCAACCGTGCAGCTCCGTTGGCCGGTGCTGGGGCGCGCGGGGCAGCCTTCACGTCGACCGGCGGGGCAGTTTTTGTCTCACCAACTGAATCCCACTAGTTCGGTCGTGGCGCGGCAGACGGGTCGTCCAGGCCCTCCCGCGGGACCTTTCCGCGGACGAATGCTGTAGTTTCAGATCGATTGCTTGCGTGCGGGTACACACTCAGACAGGCAGAGCATAACTTTGTTGTGTCCGTCAGCATCCACGGGGCATTGCTCGAGGTCAAACGACTGCTGTAGGCCGTCTACGAACGGTGTAGAAGCGCTTGTCAGAAGACCGCGTTCACGCAGCGCAGCAGCTCGGCCAAAACTGTGCGATCCAGCATGCTCCGCATCAGTCTCTTGCTCGCCGGCGCGCGCGCGCTCCAGGCGCCGCCGCGCGCGCACCGCGCGACGCACTTGCGCGCTGCCGAGGCCGCTTTAGCCGTCGACGCGGCCGACGCGTTCGACCAGTTCGGCGTCGCCGCCGTCGCCGCCTCGGCCAAGCTGGCGTCGCAGGACCCGGCCGGCGAGAAACCGAGCGACGCCCAGACGCGCGGTGTTGTTTTAGCTACGGCCGCGGCGGGCGCCGTCGCCGTGCTCGCGGCCGCGCCGAAGACGGCGCGCGCGTCGATCGCCGAGCCGGTCCAGCCCGCCGTGGCGAGCGGCATCCCGAACAAGCTCGCGCGGCAGCTGCTGCAGATCGAGCGGCTGAACGTCGACTCCAACGGCTCTGGAGACAGAAGGACGCACAAGCCGCGCCTGGACATCTCGGGCAACTCCGCGAAAGTGTGTATTGACGGCTACGAGCCCGAGGGCAGCGATCGGGTCCAGTTCATCTGGCTCAAGAACGAAGAGGCGGACGCGATTGTGGCGGCGAAGGTTTGATGCTGTGTGGAAATCAAACCATCGACGCGACGTCGTCCCCCTGACTGTATCTGCTCGATGGCGTGGAGATTCTAAGCCATCGACGCGACGTCGTCCCCGTGATGCATCTGCTCGATGGTATAACTCACTGGTCGATTTCCACACAGGAATTCCCCGAGAACTTCAAGGGCACGCCCATGCTGTCTTGCAGCGTGACTCCCGGTAGAACGTACGCGCCGTGCGCGTACTTCACGACGCACGGGCTGTGGCTCGGTAGGTCGGAGACGGCGTAGTGGAGTGCTCTCGGGAGTAACTCAACATTACGTTAGTTCTGGACACATTTGGGGGGGACTAGACTTGGAGGGGTGGGCCCGCCGGTCGGGTCCGCGGCGAAAGGGCGCCGCGGGCCGTCACAGAGGCAGGGCTGAGGGAAAGCGAGGGCTCTAGCACGGTCAGCCGCCCTTGTCCTCGCCGTACTTGCCGCGGAACGTGTTGATGTCCTTGCCGCCCTTCTGGACGCCCTCCGTCGTCGTCCAGTTCTCGTCGTGCTTGCGCGCCTGTGTGTAAATCAAATTTCAGGCGCCCCACATTTTATAGCTTCATCTGCTCCATGGCAAAACACAACTCACTGGTTGATTTCCACACAGGCCCACACGTGGTTGTCCTTCTTGATCTTCTCGAGCGTCTCGAGCCGCTGCCTTTTCGACTCCTCCTTCTCGCGCGCGGCCTTCTGCTCGGCGTCGCGGCGCGCCTGCTGCTTGAGCGTGAGGGGACCGTCGTTCGACTCCTTGACCACGACCTTGGGCGTGCCGTCGGCGTTGAGCTGCGGCGACGAGCGGAGAGGCGGGGGCGCAAGCGCCCGCGCGACGGCCGCGGCCGCGCCGGCGGGCGGCGCGCCGCTAGCGACGAGGCGGCTGCCCTGCGTCTCGAAGCCGACGGTCGCTAGCAAAGTCATGGCCGCCGGCTCGGAGACCAGCTTCGCGCCGGCCTTGCCCTCTAAGTTAATCGAGCGGAACTTTTCGTTCGTCGGGTCGCGCTCGAGATTTTGCACGATCTTGACCAACAGAGGCGCGGCGGCGGACGTCTTCGGGACCTGAGCCGCCACGGAGGCGACGACGGAGGAGTTGACGGTGCTGGCGGCGTCCATAGAGGCCGGGGCGCCGTTGCCGCCCAATATTAACACACTCATTTTTGCCGACGAGCTAAAAAAGTGCTGTGCTGTGACTTGAGCCTATGAGCCCCAAAAGATGCCGCGGCGGCGCGTGGACGGTAGAACAAGTACTACTGAACGATTTCCCCAGCGCGCTGCGTCCCTGACGTGCAGGCGGCCTCGCTTGCGGCGCGTCAAGACACGTTCGTCCGAGTCGAGGTCGTTGCCTTGGGGCTAGTATGTCGACGACGCTAGCCTGGAAGGTTCGTTCTCATGGCTCCACCCGCTCATGCCCGCGCAAGAACTCGTCGCCGACCACCACTCTAGCAACAAACCCCCTAAAAAGCTTTAAATCAGGTGGGAGTTCGCAGCCATCTCAAAAAAGGGCAGCATCGATCGACGCCGGGGCAGCCACTGCACAAAAATGTCCCTCTTCGAGACGACGCAACGCTTAGAACAGCTGCCCGTGCCTAGGGATGACGCCCACCAGCAGGTGGTCCCTGGGCGGTCCAACCCTTACAGCAGACCGGAGTTCTCCAGAGGTTTTGATTATTCGAAGTGGGACAACATCGACACGGACGATGATGAAGAAGAAAAGCCGCTCTCACCAGCGAAGCGCGAGGCGCCGGTGCCGACGCGCGCCGCGCCGCCCGCGCAGCGCTTCGAGACCCTCGAGGACGCCATCGTGAGGGCGCGCGCGGCCGACGGCTGGGGCCGCGACGGCGTCAAGGAGGTGGCCGACGCCCTGAACTTGCCGGCGGATGACCCGGCCCGTTCTTCTGTCGAGGCGCTGCAGACGTCGCTAGCCCAGGCCGGTGCGCTCGAGCAGGCGGCGGCTCTGCCGTTTGTGGTCGGCTGCGAGCCGGATCCGAGGTCCGTGGAGAAGGTCAAGGAAGCTTATCAGAGAAGGAAGGCCACGCCGATGGCCGGAGAAGTCGGGGCGAGGTCCGCCGCGGAGACGGTCGCGCGCTCCGAAGCCCGCAAGATCGCGAAGATCGCCCGATGTCTCCTAAGGGAGCCCGACGGCGCATCACGGCTCCTCGCGACGGGCGCCGTGCCTTCCGGCGTGCGCGGTCTCGGGAAGCTGCGCAACGCGCCCGAGCTCCAATTAGCGACGGCCGCCGTGAACGCCATGGAGAAGAAGGCCGCCGAGCGGTTGGTGCGGGCGGCCGTCGACGGTCCCACTTCTCATAGGGAGGAGTTCCTGCGGCACACGCCGTTCCAGACGGAACTGTCGCGAACCGCGTTCAAGGCGAGCAAGGGGAAAACTGCATTAAATGAACTCCGGTCCAAGGGCTACTGCGTGTTGAATGATGCGGTCTCCCACGAGGACTGCTACGCCATCCATAATTTTTACACGAGGCCGAAGCCCGCAACTGACTTGCCGATCGAGCTCGGCCTGCAGTCCGTGCGGGCCCTGTCTCCGTCATTGTTCAGAAACTATAAGGAGCTGCAGCCCGACCCCGAGACGCAGATGGCGTTGCGGGCCGCGATCCAAGCTTTGGTGGGATGTGCTCATGAATTGGAACAGCGAGCACCCGAATTAAGGGACGGCCTCGCATTACCTGCTTATTGTAACATACGAAGCCAGCGCCCGGAACAGATCATGGCGAGGGAACCGCTGTGGCGCGACGACGACCCCGCGGACGACGCGGAGTTGGTGGCGTTTGTCTTCGCGAATGCTCGGGACTGGGATGATGACCTTGACGGGGGTACACTTATTGTAAGGGACGACCACGACGTGGCCCACTACCTGCCGGCGACGGGCGGGTCGGTGGTCCTGGTGCTGGCGCGGTGCCGCGACGTCGAGTTCAAAGCTCCCAAGAAGCGGCACAGCGTGGTCCTGCGATGCCGCTACGACCGACGACGGGCCGACGTCGACGTCGAGGACGAAGATTCGGAGTCGGACGAGGAGGCGGGGTCCGCCGAGTCGCGCGCGGCGTCCTTGGCCGCGAAGCTCCGGGCCCGCGCGACGGCGGGCGGGGAAAGCGGAGGCACGTGGGGCCCTAATGGCTTCGAGCCCGACGGCCGGGCCGTGGATCCCTCGAGCGTGGGGTTCACCGGCGACGAGCGCGAGGTGGACCTCGTGTAAGTACCGGTGTATCACTACGAAATTTAACTAATCCTTGGCGCCATCGGCGCACTTATCGGCGCGGCTCCGGAGGTGGTTACTTCTGATGCTCCTCGAGGAGCGCGACGATGGACGAGTGGCCTTTCTTCCGCGCGATGCCCAGTGGCGTTGTGCCCTTTTTGGTCACACAACTGGCATCCGCGCCTTTGTCCAGTAACAGCCGCGCCGCGTCGATGTGGCCGTTTTGGCAGGCGATGATCAGCGGCGTCCAGCCGTTCTCCGTCGCCCGGTCGACCTCCGCGCCTTTATCTAACAACAGCCGCGCCGCGTCGACGTGGCCCTTCTGGCAGGCGATATACAGCGGCGTCTCGCCGTCCTTATTCGCCCGATCGACCTCCGCGCCGTTGTCCAGCAGCAGCCGCGCCGCGTCGACGCGGCCCCACTGACAGGCAATGTACAGCGGCGTCCGACCGTCCTCCGCCGGACGATCGACCTCCGCGCCCTTGTCCAGCAACAGCCGCACCGCGTCAACGTGGCCGTTCTGGCAAGCGACGAGCAGCGGCGTCGTACCATTCTCTGTCGCCCGATCGACCTCCGCGCCGTTGTCCAGCAGCATCCGCACCGCGTCGACGTGGCCCTGATGGCAGGCGATCAACAGCGGCGTGACACCCCCCTCATTTGCCCGATCGACCTCCGCGCCCTTGTCCAGCAACAGCCGCACCGCGTCAACGTGGCCGTTCAAGCAGGCGATGTACAGAGGCGTCGCGCCGTCCTTGTTCGCCCGGTCGACCTCCGCGCCTTTGTCCAGCAACATTTTCGCCAATTCGACGTGGCCGTTCGAGCAGGCGACGTATAGCGAAGTTGCGCCGTCATCCTTCGTCTGGTCGATCGCTGCGCCGTCGTCGAGGAGCCTCATCATTTCATCGACGTCGCCTGCCTTGGCGGTGGCGTGCAGAGGGTAAAGCTGCTCCTCGAGGAGCGCGACGATGGACGAGTGGCCTTTGCTTTTTGCGATGGACAGTGGCGTGTTCCCATTCTTCGTTGCCCGATTGACCTCCGCGCCTTTCTCCAGCAGCAGCCGCGCCGCGTCGATGTGGCCCTCCTGGCAGGCGACGAACAGCAGCGTTGTGCCGTCCCCCTCGTCCGCCCAGTCGACCTCCGCGCCGTTGTCCAGCAGCAGCCGCGCCGCGTCGATGTGGCCATAGTCGCAGGCGATGCATAGCGGCGTCCTGCCGTAATGGTCTGTCCGGTCGACCTCCGCGCCTTTATCCAGGAACATCCGTGCCGCGTCGACGCGATCGTGCTCACACGCAATATGCAGAATCGTACGATCAATTTCGTTTGCACAATTCGGATCAGCGCCATGTTCCAGCAACAGCCGCGCCGCGTCGAAGCGCTCGTTTTCACACGCATCATACAGAATCGAACCACCCTCCCAATCTGGATCACCCTCTTCGTTCGTCCAATTTTGATCGGCGCCGTGCTCGAGACATAACTGCATCGCGTCGAGATTCCGGTTCCGATAAGCGAACAAAAACGGCGTCGTACAATCCAAGCACAAATCGACAGCTGCACCTCGCTCCACCAATAGCGTCGCGACGTCGAGGTGTCCGCGAGCACACGCAATCCCAAACGGCGACCAATCACCCTCACGCCTCTTATCGACCGCGGCACCCGCATCGAGCAGCAAGCGCGCGGCGTCGACGTGCCCTTTCAAACTCGCTACAAACAGCGGCGTATAGTCGTCATCATCTTCCTGATCGACGTTATCACCCTGCTGAAGAAGAGCGCGCATCGCCTCAATGCCGCCTTGATAGCATGCGAGCGTGAGTGGCGTCGTGCCGCTCTCGACGCGCAATTCCCCCCACCGCTTCCCAAAAGAGACAAAGAATCCGCTCATGTCGCTCCTGACAGCCAAGGTCTTAATCTCATCATCAAAAGGAATCACCCGCAGCGCCGCACCGCCCTTGCTCGCGTCCCACACCTGCAAAGTCTTGTCCTTCGACCCGCTCACGAGCCGCATCTCGCCCGTCGCCGGATCCGCGAAGGCCGTCAGCGCGTTCACGTCATAATTCGTGTGTCCCTTGAGCACGAACAGCGGCGAGGCAACCCTGGTCTCGTCTTCGTCCGAGGCCTCCTCGTCCTCGTCCTCCTCAGCGGCATCGGACTCCTCGGCCGCGCCGCCCGCGGCTAAGTCCCAGATCCGCACGAAACCGTCCCTATCTCCGCTCGCGAGGCAAAGTCCGCCCGTCGCCGAGTCTTTGAAAACAGTCAAAGCCAGCACCCAGTCCGTATATGCGCAGTCAAGTACGGCCAATGCCCAGCCGCCCGCAACCGGGTCGTATATGCGCACCTCTCTGCTACAACCACAAGCAATTCGCAGCGCACCCGTCGCCGGGTCCGCGAAGGTCGCCAGCGCCGTCACGGAGCCAACGTCGATCACGACCAGCGCTTCCCCACCAGCGACCGGGTCAAAGACGCCCACCTTCTCGTCATAACAATCACAAACGAGCCGCGGCGCGCCCGTCGCAGGATCCGTGAAGACTTCCAGCGCGCCAGCGCGCACGTCGATCACGACCAGCGCCTCGCCTCCCGCGACCGCGTCGAAGACAAGCACCTTTCCCGACGCGCATGCAAGCCGCGGCGCGCCAGTCGCCGGGTCCGTGAAGAACGCCAGCGCAGAAGCCCCCTCTTTAATCACGAGCAACACATCGCCAGTCTCCGTGTCCCACACGCGAATATCATTCGACCCGGTCGCGACCCGCAGCGCGCCCGTCGCCGGATCCACAAAGGTCACCAGGGCGCTCACGTCGTCAGAGTGCCCCTCGGGCTCCGCCTCGATCGCCGCGCCGCTCGCCGCCGGGTTCCAGACTTGGAGGGCAGAATACGAGTACCTGCTCACGATCCGCGGCTCGCCCGTCGCCGGGTCCGTGAAGGCTGCCAAGGAATTCACCCAGTGATATTGCCCCTCAAGCACGACCAGCGCCTCGCCGCCCGCGACGGGGTCGAAGACGCGCACCTTTTTGTCGTCTGCACAGCTCGCGAGCCGCGGAGCGCCCGTCGCCAGGTCCTTGAATGCGACCAGCGCATTCACCACTTCGTCGCCTGCGTCGCACTCGAGCAGCGCATCGCCGCCAGAAACCGCGTCAAAGATAGACACCCCCCTCCAAGAACCACACGCGAGCCTCGGCGCGCCCGTCGCTGGTTCCTTGAAAATCACCAGCGCACTCACTCTACCGCCCACGAACAGCGCAGAACTAATATCTAGCACGAACAGCGCGTCGCCGCCCACGACCGGGTCGAAGACAAACACCTTATTTCCCGACGCGCACGCAAGCCGCAGCGCTTCGTTGTCCTCGGCATGCGAGTTCTCGTCGTCGTCGTCCTCGTCGTCGCCGTTGTCTTCGTACTCCTCCTCTTCCTCTTCGCACTCCTCCTCTTCCTCTTCGCATTCCTCCTCTTCCTCTTCGCACTCCTCCTCTTCCTCTTCCTCTTCCGCGGTCGGGGCCGCGAAGACCACCAGCACGTTAGCGTCCACGTCGATCACGACCAGCGCCTCGCCACCAGCGACCGGGTCGAAGACAAGCACCTTCCCAGCAACTTCATCACCGTCCTCATCAAGCCCCCCCGTGCCGCACGCGAGCCGCGGCGCGCCCGTCGCCGGATCCTCAAATACGACCAGCGCTTTCACCTCACCACCCACATCGATCACGAGCAGTGCCTCGCCGCCGGCGACCGGGTCGAAGACGCGCACTTTTCCGTCCTCACATCCACAAGCCAGACGCAACTCGCCCGTCGCCGGGTCTTTGAAGACCGCCAGCGCGTAGACCTCGTCGCCGGCATCAATCACGACCAACGCCGCGCCACCCGCAACCGGATCATAGATGCACACCTCGCTTCTAGACTCACAAGCAACCCGCGGCTCGCCCGTCGCCGGATCCACGAACATCGCCAAGCTCCTAACATCAGATCCGACCTCGATCCGACACCGCTCCGCCCCACCCGCCGCGGTCAGGCCCATCGGCCACACGGTCGAGAGCGGCAGCTTGCTCGCAGCACGCTTTGCGTCCTCGGCCAGGCGTTGTGCAGCTGGAGACGACTCCGCATCGGCGCGCGGCATCAGCCGCTGCCACAACTGCTCTATGAGAGGCACTCCCCGTGATAGCAGGTTCCGCGACAACACCAAGGAGTCGGTCAGCAGCAGTGTATCCTGGCCCTTCAGAGCACGCAAGTCCGCCACGAAGGAAACGATGTCGCCAGCGCTCCGCTTCCGCACGTACGACAGACTGCAGGCGATCGCGACGGCCTCGCTCTCGTTATTCGACCGCTCCATGTGAAACAAACACCACCGCAACGCATAAGCATCCGACGCCACGCCACCGTCGCCCTCCACGAACGATGCGAGCACCTCATCTGCGGCCGCGTCGCTCGAATACGACTTTGTATCCAGAACACCAGCACGAATAGCTTGAGCACAAGCCCGCGCCATTCGCCGGTGCGCCGCGTCCCGCGAGACGAAGAACGCGTCCTCAGAAGAACGCTTATCGAACGGCGCCTCGCCGGTTAGCCAATCCGTTACGGTCTTATGTAATACACCGATCACGTCGCCCTCGCGCAGCGGGAACAGCAGCGACACTTCCGCGCAGAGACGCTCGCAGCGATCCCGATCCCAGCCGAGCGCCCCGCTCGCAGCGTCAATCGTCAACGGCTCTGCAGCAACGCAGATTAATTCAATGAGCGGCAGCGCATCGCCCCACGCGTCATCATCGACAAACACGCGTCGAAAGTTCTCCGCGTAGATCTCGTCGAGGCCCGCCGGCAGCGCGCCGACGCTCGCAAAGTCGATCTTGCCCGTCGTGGACGCGAGCTGCTCGGCAATCAGGCGCGCGTAGAGCATCAGTCCTCCGGCCTTTCGTTCGAGCGAGGTTACAGCCGCGTCGAGCGCCGACGAGTTGAGGCGCTCGGCGATGAACGTCTCAAGCTCAGTCGCCTTGACGCTCGTGCCCTCGCACATCTTCGGTAGCGCCAGTCTAATGACTTCGTACTGCTCGTGGGCAATGTGCTTCGCGTCCAGGACGCTCTTTAAATGCAGCTGGACCTCGGCGAGATGTTTTCGGCCGTCGTCGAGGCGCACGCTGACGTTCAAATTCATGTCGCGGTAGCCGAGGGGCGTCGGGCTCGCGAACTTGTTTTTTAATTGCGCGATCTCCAGCCCGAGGCCGCCGCCGTCCAATTCAGTCAACACCTTAAGTAGGTCAGTAGCGCTCTCGAACACGACCGTCGCACGGGCTAGATCCCGGAATTTCTCGGGATGTGGCACACCATTGTCGGTGTATTTGTCCGCGAGCTTGCGCTCCGCAGATTCACGCCCTTTGACGCCTGGGTCCGCCACGTCGCCCGGCAGCGTCTTCAGCGCGTCGACCAAAATTGTCTGCGCCAGTGATGCGTCGGCATAGAGCTTGTCGAAGTCAGTCTCATCTTGTATCAAGTCGAGACGTCGCTCTTCATACTTCTCGAGCTCGCGGATCCCAGGAACGCCGCGGACCGCCTCGTCGTACGCGCCCTTTGACCGGCGCAGCGGATCCTCAAGATCCGCGAACGTGTCGAGATTCTTCAAGCCCGGGAACTTCGCCTCAACCTCGTGCCGCAGCGAGTCCATGGTTACCTCGAGCTCGACGTGCTCCTTCGCGAGCACCGTCAGGTACGCGCGAACGTCCTGCCGGTTCCGCGCCTCGTCGACGCGCAGCTCCGACGGCGTAAAGCACGAGAGCCTCGCTTTAATTTGAGCTTCGTCGCGGCTTGTCACGACAAGTTTGATCCACGGCGGCAGCGTCTTGAGCTCGTTCGCGAGCAGAGAGAGCACGGGCTGCAAAGCGTCGCGCGGTAGCTCATCGAGCGCGTCGACAATTAATACGAGAGCGTCGTCCGCGCCGCGCGGCGCCTCGACGTTTTGCAGCGGTTTTGCTACTAAAGCCTCGAAGAGCTCGTCGACCTTGTCCGTCGCGTTGTCGCTGCCGCCGCCCTCGCGCAGGGCGTCTTCGAAACCCTCGACCGTTGCGCAAAGCATGCCGGCTAGCGACCGCAGCAGCGCCATTGGCGCGGACCGCGCCGGCTCGGTGTGCTTGCAGAAGTGCCACGCCGCGACGTTTTCTTTGTCGAGCAGTCGCGCCAACAACTCGGCCGCCGCGACACTCTTGCCCGTGCCACCACCGCCGACGAGCCAGAAGAGCTTCGCCGCTTCCGGGTCCGTGCGCCAGCGCATGACCGCCTCGAAGACCCATTCGCGCGTCCCAGTTAGGTGCTGCCCGCGTTTCTCGGCAATTATGGCCGAAAGATCCAGCGCCTCCGCCACGCCGGAGCGGTCGACGCCGTGGAGCTTTTTGTAGAGCTGCTCCGAAATGCCTGCCCTTTGAGCACGCTCGACGGCCGCCGCCCGCGCCTTCGCGTGCGCGATCCAGCCCACCTTCGCGACGCCCTTCTTCCAGCGCGCTATCGCGGTGGCGGACTTCTTCTTCCTCTCGTCCGGCGGCCCCGCGCCCTTGCTCGCCGGGCCGTCCGCATTTGCCTTGGCCTCCGTCCAGCACCGCACCGCATCGTCCCTGGAGATCTTGGCCTCGGCGTCCGCGAATTTCTCCTCCCACGCGGGCTGCCACTCGGTGCCCGCCAGCTCTTTTGCCTCGGCAAGTGAGACCTCCGCCGGGAGAGATGATACACCGCCGCCCATTTTCTTCCGCCTTCCCGGGGCTGCCCTACTGAGGCACAGAGATTGATACTCTCGTAATGTCGCGCCTCCTAGCGCCTGGACCCGCGCCTGGACCCGACCCCAGTGTCACCCCAATCTCCAATCCTAACCCGCACTGGAGGACCCAGAAGGAGATTCCTCCCGAGGGGCAGGGTTGGGCACGACGAAGCGTGCCTGGAAGAAACAGACAAAAAACCCGTTTTCGAGTTAAGAGCGCGCGGCGCGCGCGGGCCGCGAGACGCTGCCCGCAC
This sequence comes from Pelagomonas calceolata, assembly GCA_918797485.1. Lineage (NCBI taxonomy): Eukaryota > Pelagophyceae > Pelagomonadales > Pelagomonadaceae > Pelagomonas > Pelagomonas calceolata. Next base: position 341,215 of record CAKKNE010000004.1, read on the forward strand.
GGCTGCCCCATGGCCTCCCTCGTCCAGCGCCGCGACAAGCGCACCGACATCAATAACCGACGGCAGTACCTCCAGCTGTTTGCCTGCCAAAGGGCCGCACCGCTGTACCGATGGTGGTACGCATTGGCCATTGATACGAAGCACGACCTCCTGAAGAGCTGGGGCATTCCCGTGCGGCCGATCAACGCGCCGAACCCCCGATTCCCATCTCATTTCCACGTCGACGAGCTGCTGAAAGCGGACGACCAAGCACCAGTCACGCAGCCACCCCTGTATGCACCCTTGGACGGTGTTTTAAGGACCTTCGCCATCGTCGCCGACCCGCTGACACGGTGGGCGCCGCGCGTCTCCGATGAGAGCGTCGACTGGTTGGACACTCTGACGGCGATCTGCGAAGCATTGGCAGACGAATACGTCGAGCGAACTTTGGACGATGGGGCCTCGCCGGTTATGTTGAGTGAGAAGGTGTCTGAGCGAGTGAGGGAGCACTGGCTGCCGGAGAGCTGGGACCGCGCGAAATTGCAGAAACGTTTTTTTCCGGACGAGACATTGTCGGACGTCGCCTGTCCGGCGTCGCGGTCGCTGCGAAAACACCGAGACGCGTTGTGTCTGGCCCACCGGAAGGATTCTGTAAGGGCCCTGGAGCAGGCCCTTGCTCTTGGTCTATGTGAGGACGATGAGGATCGTAGCATGGTCGCTGCCGCGCTGGCGTTGCTCGCCGATAGCGTCGCCTGGACGTCGCAGGGCTTCCTGACGGAGCGCGAGGCCAGGGCCGTGGCTGCCGCGGGCGAGAAGGTCTACGAGCGACTCGCGTCGTATTCGGCGCATTGCCGGCCGCACCAGTTGTTGTTCCTGAAGGCGCTATGTCTGCTCCAGAAACAAACCGCGAACGTCGCGGAGACCTTCGGCGACTTTTTCGTGCTGGCCGACGACGAGGCGCAGATGTTGCATCGGACGTACGCGTCGGACGACCGGCGTGCCCAGGACCGCGGCGCAACCATATTGGTTGCGGTCGCGCGGGCGCACGTGGCATTTGGAATAGCGAAGGGCGACGAGGACGGCGGCGTCGAGCGCGCTTTAGGGATGCGGGACTGGGAAATTGATGTGGGTTGCGGGTGGCACGCGCGGCGCGGGTTGCGGCGGTTCCGGAGGGGTGACGACGAGGGGGCGTTGCGGGACCTGGACCGGGCCCTGTGCGGCCTGTCGCCCGACGACGCGGAGTTCGCGGCGTGCTGCGCCATTCTGGCAATTCTGATGAAGCGCGCGGGCGACGAGGGGCGGGGCGCGCGCTACTTGGAAGTCGCGAAAAATGGCGGTGCGTGTCCGGAGCTGGAACTGGCGCGGGAGGCCTTCGGCGAGGCTTCTGCTGCCGATGCGGAACCGGACGGCGTGACGCGCATCGTCGGGTCGCGCGTGCCCAAGGTCCTGCGGACGCCGCGTGTGGATGATCTCGTCGACGAGGCGCGGGAGTAGTCCCGACGTACTAGTGTGTTAAAATTTCAATGTTTACAACAAGAGTATGGACAGGCAGGGGGAATTTTGGTTGTGGCTAGCCGTTGTTCCGCAGGAACCACAGGAAGGCGCAGTTCGGCGCCTTTTTTCTAGGCGGCGGCTCGGCGCGGCGGAAGGGGTCGAAGGCGCCGTCGCTGTGGAGCTTGAACGGGTTCTGTTCCGGCCGCAGCGCGCGCGCGCAGGCGACGTCGTGGCGCCGCAGCGCTCGCGCCGTGAGTCTAGGCGACGCTTCCGACGCCTTCTCCTCGGTTGCTGGAAGGTCCGGCGTCGGGTCCATTGAGGACAAACTGACGTCGACGCTCGTCTTGCAGCGCCTCAACGAGCTATTGTGGGAGCTCGAATTTTCAGAGGCCAGCAGGAGGAGCTCGTCGGCGCTCGATGCCGACGTGAGCGGGGCGTAGGTCTTGAGGACCATCAGATTGCCGTCGACGTTGACGACGTGGTGGTCGTCCGCCGCGTTTTGGCCGCCGGAGCCCATGGTCGTTGTTTACGAGCGGCCTCAGCGCGTATGGGGCATGATTCGAGCACGTTGGAGCAGCCTTGGAGGCTACGGGTTTACGAGGCGCGAGACAGCGCAGCGCAGCTGCTTGGGATATTATGTTGATTTCCTCCCGCCCGTGCCTCTTAAGACTCCTGATTTTGGCGGGAGACGGCGGCTAGGGTCAAATGGATTGCGTGCCGGCGTCTGCGGCGCAATGAGTGGCTAGGCGGCCAGCACGAGGCCGAACAAAAACGCTGCCTGATTAGCCAAAATAGTACTCGCGTGCGCGGGTTCGTGCCGCAAATCCGCTACCAGCACACGCTGTCGCAGCGCCGCCCCGTCTACTGCATCCGCGCGCGCGAGAGAGTAGCACAGTAGCGGGACTCGGCGGGAGCGCGCGCGCCGAGCGGCGAGCGCCCCCGACGAAGCACGCCGACGCCCAGGGGCTCCGCCCACGAGTCCTAGCACCGCAACCAAAGAACGACTCACCGCCACCGCTACTTACACCGAAAGAAAAAACAAGGCTCAGAGGAAGTACTCCGGCGCCGGGCTTTTTTGAGGGACGCCTCTTGACTCTTGCGGCGCCGCCTCGAAGATTCTGTATGTTCGCGCCAGCTCCCCGTCCAGCTCCAATATGGCAGCAACATTCCCGCACCGATAACAATAGTTCGGCGCGCTCCAGACCGTGACGAGCGTTTCGTCAAATAAGGGCTTGTAGCCCTCCATGACCAGCTGATGCGCCCGCGCGATGAGCTTCAGCGCGTTCACCTCGTTGAACTTCTCGACCACATCTCCCCCAAACAAGTAGCCCGCGCCTCTCGGGGACAAACCCCACCCGGAGATCTCTTCCGGATCGCTCCACATCAAGTCGCACATCGCGCCGTCGTGCGGCACCTCCTGCTTCCGGTCGATCGTTCGGACTTGATCTAAGGTGTTCACGGATGGCGACAGACCGCCATGCACGCAGAAGACCTGGTCATCTACAATAGCCGACAGTGATAGGAAGTCAAACACTTCCGTGCAATATTTCCAGACATTTACACTTCCATATTTTCTCTGACATTCGTCGTAAAACCCATACACCTGGGTTATTTGTCTCGACTCATGATTGCCTCGGATCAACGTGATGCGGTCCGGATATCTAGCTTTGAGAGCTAGCAGTAAAAGAAAGGTCTCCACGGAATAATGCCCGCGATCCACGAAATCACCCAAAAATAAATAATTCCGTTCCGGACAGGCCCCGCCGACCCGAAATAACTCGATCAAGTCGTAAAATTGGCCGTGAATGTCGCCACAAATAGTAACTGGCGCATCCACCCGCTGGACGTTCGACTCTTCCACCAGAATCTCCTTCGCCAGGTCACAGAGCTCCAGCACCTCGTTCTCCGTGAGCGTCTCGCACTCCTTTAACTGCGCGATGCAGCGGTCGAGGTCGAGCGGCATCGTTTGTTGCTTGGTCGCGGCGGCTCACTGCTGCGCCGGCGGGCTCGCGCGCGCAGCGGCTTCAGCGCGGCCGGCGCTGGCAATTCGCCTGGCCTCTGTTTAGCCGGCAGAGTGGCAGCGCGAGCCGCACGGATTTGAACGCTTCGATCAGCCCTTGCAGCGATGCGACAGCGTGGCTTGCCAACGTCGCTGGCGCATCTACAAGCTCGTAGACAGCGGCTAACTCACTCGCGCCTCTTTTGCTTGTTTGCTAGTGTCTTACCGCTAGCGCGCTTGGGCTTAGCCCGCAAAAAACACGAGAGCGAGCCATCAGCAAGGGGTTTATGCCGTGCAACAGATGGCTGCGGTTAGTTAAGTTTAAGGGCTCAACAAAGTCTGCTGGCGCACTGAGTGGCAAAAATCGTCTCTAGGCGCAGCCGCTGACTCACATTGGAACGTGCGAACGCGTCAGAGGTCTCCCTGGGTCGGCCGCAAGGCGTCACCCGAGCACGATGGCCCGCCGCGCGCCGACCATGGTGTTCTTGGCTTGGCTAGCTGCCAGCAGTGCATTCAGCCCGAGCGGCCGCGCGCCGCACGCCGTCGGCCCGAGCCGTCCCCGCACGCAACGCGCCCCGACGCGCCAGCACCTCTTCTTCGGCTCGCCCTTCCAATGGTTGATAGGCGGCGACGAGCCGACCCCAAAAATGGTCCGACGGAAGGCCCGGCCGAACCGGCGCCACGCCGACGGCCCGGTCGGCGAGGTCCGCCCGGTACTCGAGGCGGAGGAGCCGGACAACGAGCCGGAGGTGGTGGTCCCGGACGAACTGCGGCCCAAGACGTTGTCGAACAACGTGCTGCGCTTTCCTCGTGACGAGGACTGAACCGGCGTGTCGCGCCCTTGCTGCATCTTGTCCCGCTCCCCCCGTATTTAATGTCTTAGTGTATAAACAAACAAGATTAGTCAAAAAGCGTCGTCGACGTCGACCGCACGCCCGCGCGCACGCCCCCAACCACATCTTGACCAGCGTGGGCCACGCCGCCGACGACGGAACCGACCCCACCGACCACCCCGCCCGCGAAGGCCCGGCCCGCCTCGCCGAGCTGGCCCACGTCGCCCGACGTCGCTCCTTGGACCAATGCGCGACCAGCAGCTAAAGACCCGCCGACGACGGCCGTCCCACCCCCGACCACGCCCCCGACCGTCGACCGCACGCCCCCCGTCACGCCCGTGACCACACGAGAACCGCCAAATCTCTCAGCAACGCGGTCCGCCACGTCCAGCGGCGCGAACACGAGACCCGTCACCGCCGACGCCGCCCCACTAAACGCCGCGTCCATGACGTCGAATCCAACGTTCGCCACGGCGCGCACGGCCAGGCCCTGGATCCAGGCGAACGTTTGAATGCGGGACTTGAAGTTTTTTTCTAAATCAGCCGTCTCATCTCGTAATTGTATGGTCCCGAGGTGCCTCGCCCCAAAGGGCGACCGCGCGACGAGTCGTACCGCTAAATTCCGGAAGTGGACGCCGCGGTAGACGAGCGACCGGGGCTTCGTCGAGGGAGGCGGCTCGTCCTCGTCGAACTCTTCCTCGGCCTCGCCCCGGAACCTCTTCAAGTTCGTGTCCCTAAACCTAGCGTCGTAGGTCGCGTAGCAGAGCGTGAGGCCCGTGACCTCGGCGGAGATCTCGGCCCGCAGCCGCCTGGATTTACCGACGCGCCGCACGATTATCGAGACCACGATCGTCTCCAGAGCCAGCAACGGGTCCTTCTGTTCCTCGTCGTCGTCCTCGTCGTCGGAGTCGTCGTCGAGCAGCGCCGGGTCTTCGTAGACGATGTCTGTCAAAGTGATCTGCAGGGCCGCGCCGCGGACGGCCAGGTCCAACGTCGGCGGCCGCCTTAAAGGCATTTTGCGCGTCGCCAGCCGCACGAGCGCGCGCCGGAAGACGTAGGCGTTGACGAGGATCAGGAGAAGGGGCAGGAGGACGTAGCGCAGGACGGCGAGCAAGATCTGCGGTCGCATGACGACGACGCACGAGACCAACACGACGACCAGCGCGCCTCCACTAGAGCCGCCCCGCACGTCGCGCGCCTCGTCGACGGGCGCCCAGATCCGCGCCACGTCCTGACGAGAAGCGCCGCGCCGCGCCGCACTTAAACAAGCGAGCCACCGCTCGGCGTCGCCCTCGGCCAAACCCTTGAAGCGCACGTCGTTGACCACGAACGTGTCGTCGTTCTCACCAGGAGCGATCGTGGCGTTTCTCACGTCGACGCGGCCGCCCGGCCGCTTCTGATTGTCGGCGTCGGACCACTCGAGGCGCCAGCGGTGGCCGCGCGCCGCCGTCCACGCGTCGCTCCGCAACTCGGCGCTCCGCCGGTTCCAGAGCCCGTGCTGCCCTTGCTTGAGCAGAATACCGTGGACGGCCGGCGCCGGGCGCGGCGGCGGCCGCGCGGCGCCGCTCGCCCGGGCCACGTCGCGCAGCCAGCGCCGCTTCTCTCGGGCCGTGTCGCAGCGGAAGACGTGGTCGTCGATGCAGAACGTGTGGCGGCCGGGCTCGTCGACGTCTTCGAGCTTTGCGTCGGTCAGATCTAATCTCTCGGCGCCTATACTGAGCCGGCCTCTCCGTAACACTGCGCGCCGCCGAACCCACCTCCACCGGTTCCGCTTCAGCAGGAGGCCGGCTAAGATTGGCTCGGAGGGCTCGTCGGGGCTCCGATCTCCTCCGCAGTCGCAGAACATGGTCGTTCGTTCGCCGCAGCAGACTGTCGTGCAGCAGTCGAGCATCCAGGACCGGTTCCTGCCCTCTAACACTTGTGCCTTGCCGGTATTCCAATGTGTTAACCCCCGGGGCGACGGCGTGCTGGCCTATAGCTCTCTAAGCAAAGTAACACAAGCACGCTATTTGGGCGGCGCGAGTCGGCCCAAAAGCTTTGTTCACGCCGCCAGAGCGTGAAATGCGGACAAATGCGCGAGTGAGGGTCTTAACAATGAGTTCTGGTGCGTGTATGGTGGGAAACAAGCAGCCGGACCGCGATTAGCTAGCGCCTGTAAGCCACTAGCCGGCAGCCAAAAAATCGACGTCGGCTGCCAAACCGCCGTGCACGCGCCGATGCGTCGATGCGAGGTGCCGTAGGCAGCAGCATGCTTCGATGGGCAGCACTATTACCGCTCATCGATGCCCTGAACACGTCCACCCTAAACCAATGGCACCACGCCCAGCAATCACCCATCTGCAGCCGCAATACGTCCCTGAGCAAAGCGATCGGCGTCATCCCGCCCTTGATCAACACGGTCTACTACACCGGTCGAAGCGATTCCGATTTAAAACACCTCACAGCTGCACACGGCGGCGCCACGTGGCCCGCGGCCTCGACCGACATAAGGTGGCCGTCGCACTACCGCTTTTTGTACTATGATGATGACGCTATGATGAAGAGCATGGCCCAGCTGGATCCGTTACTTGCGGAGGTCGGTGTGCGCGGCACGCTCAAAGCCTTCCGAGCTTTGAGGCCGGGCGCGTTCAAGGCCGATATTTGGCGCTATGCCATGTTGTGGGCCTGCGGCGGCATCTATGTCGACGGCAAGATGCGCCTCGCGCAGGACTGGGACGCGTTTCTGCGGAAGGAAATGACCATAGGCAAGTACACATTTGATGATGGCGGAGACCATCTCATAAGCTGTATAGACCGGTGGGTGACGCGTTTAGACCGGAACCAGACGATCAAAGGGGTCTGGCAAGGTTTACTTGTCTCTACGCCGCGGCACCCCGATTTGCTGCGAGTGTTGCGGCATGTCGTCGACAATGTGGAGAAGAGAAGGTACTTCCCGGACGAGGGCAAGCTCGAGATGTTGTATGTGACGGGCCCCGCGGCGTTTGCGCGCGCGACGCAGACCCCGGGCTCGGGCTGGAAAGGTAGAATTCATCTGCCCTGCCACATGGGGAACCACGGTCCTCAGTTGCGGACGATCTGGGGCTCGGGATCTGTGTTGTTCGTGCAGGACGCGCAGCTGCACGAGGGGTTGCGAGGCGGTCCGGACCAGAGCTACCCGGAGCTGTACAAGAAGCACCTGACGTACGTGGACGATGTAGGTACATAAATACGTCTTCCTTCCTTAGGCGGGCGCCTTGTGCGTCCCGCGGGAGAGCGCCTTGTGCGTCTCTCAGAGAGCGGCTTCTTGCGGCGTCGCGACGGCCGCGGTCGCCGCGGACGCGTCGCCCGGGGACGCGTCGGAGGCGCGCGGCGCCACCTTGGTCGAGCCCGTCGCCGGGGACCGCGGCGACGCGTTCGTCGCGTCGGCGAGCGGCGAGGCCGGCGGCGCGGCGTTCGTCGCGTCGGCGAGCGGCGAGGCCGGCGGCGCGGCGGGAGCCGGCGCGGCCGCGGGCTCGGCGACGGGTTCTGGGAGCGGCGGCATGGGCTCGGCGGCCACGGGCTCGGCCGGCTCCATGGCCACGGGCTCGGTCGCGGCCTCGGCCGGCGCCGTCGCCGGCTCGACCACGGGCTCGGGCAGCGCCGTTGCCGGCTCGACCACGGGCTCGGCCACCGACGGCTGCTCGACGGGCGCCGGCGCCGGCGGCTCGGGCTCCAGGGGCGCCGCCACGGGCGGCGGCGGCCCCAGCAGGACGCCGCCCTGCCGCGCGCCCGTGGGCAGCCAGGGAGCCGGAGCGGGGACGAGCTCGGCCGCGGCCTCGGCCGGCGCGGCGACCGGCGCCGGCGGATCGGCGGAGAGCGCCCGCTTCACGCGGAGCCGCTCGCCCGCCTTGAGCCCGACCTCGCGGAGCAAGTCCATCAAATCGCCCGCGCGGTGCGCCTCCAAGATCGCGTCTAAATCGATCTCCTCGTCCTCGAAGGCGCCTATTTTGTCGCCGAGCCGCGCCGCCTCGAGCAGGCTCCTCAGAGTCTCGGGATCGGCCGGCGGCTCGGCGACCGGCGGCTCAACGGGCTCGACGACGGGCTCGGTCTCCATCGCCGCTGGTTGCTCGGCCGCCTCGGCGGGCACGGGAACCGGCTCGGCCTCCTCCATGGCCGCGGGCTCGGCGATGGGCTCGGTCTCCATAGCCGCAGGCTCGGGCGCCGCCGCGGCCGGCGCGGCAGCCATCGGCTCGGTCTCCGCGGGCGCGACCTCGACCTCGACCGGCGCGGGCGCCAGCACCGGCGCCGGCGGCTCGGCGGCGAGCTCGACGGGCTTGGCCGCCGTGGGCTCGGCCATAGGATCGGCCGGCGCCGGCGCCGGCTCGGCCTCCAGCGGCTCGGCCACGGGCTCGGGGAGCGGCGGCATGGGCGCCGTGGTCTCCGCGACGGGCTGCTCCGCCTCCATCGGCGCCAGCGGCTCGGCGGGCTCGGCCGGTTCCTCGGTCTCCATGGCGACGGTCTCGATCGTCGGCTCGGCGACCGGCGGCTCGGTGGCGACGGGCTCCGCGACGGGCTCGGCGGCCGGCTCCGTGGCAGCGGGCTCCGCGACGGGCTCGGCCGCCGTGGGCTCGGGCTCGGGCTTGGGCGCCGTGGCGACCACCGGCGCCTCGACCGGCTCCGTCGTGGGCGCGGTCGACTCGGTCTCCATCGGCTCGGCCTCCGTCGCGATCTCCGTCGGCTCGGGCGCCGGCGCAGCGACCGGCTCGGGCGCCAGCTCGACGGCGGACGTGGCCGGCTCCGCGGGCCGCGGCTCGGCGCACGTCGCGCGCGAGGCCTCGTTCTTGAACGTGCACGCCGAGCAGGGCCAGCGCTCGGGCTGGTCGTCCTCGACCTCGACCTCCGCGTCCAGGCCGCCGCTCCCGGTCTTGGGGGGCGTCGGCACGGCGTCGGCGGCCGGCGCCGCGGCGGGTTCAGTAATCGGCTCGGTCGGCTCGGCGACGGGCTCCGCCGGTTCGTCGGTCTCCATGGCGACGGGCTCGGGCGCCGGCGGCTGCTCGGCCGGCGCCGGTTCGGCCTTCGACGCGGCCGGCGCCGGCGGCTCGGCCTCCATCATCGGCGCGGGCGCGGGGACGGGCTCGACCGGCGCCGTCTCCTGCGTCTCGGCCACGGGCTCGGCAGGCTCGGCGTTCGGCTCGGGCTGGGTCTTGGCGGTCTCGGCCAGGGGCTCCGCGACGGGCTCGGCCGCCGGCGGCTGCTCGGCCGGCGCCGTCTCCTGCGTCTCGGCAGCCAACGGCGCTTCCGCGGCGGGCTTGACGGGCTCGGCCGCCGGCGTGGCCAGGGGCGCGTGGGCGGCGCCGCGGCCCGCGGCGGCGCGCCGCTCCTCCGGCGACTTCTCCGGCGGCCCTCGGGGCACGATCTGGGGCCCCTCGCGCGGGCGCGGCGTCGGCGGCGGCGGCGGCGGGGCCGACTCCGGCGACTGGAGCGTCGCCGCGAGCTCGGCCTCCATCTTCTTGAGCGCCGCGTCGGCGGCGGCGACGTCGGCTTGCGTAGGCGAGAACTCGCGGCGCGCGGGCTCGCGCGGCGGCATCACAAAGGCCTTCTTCTTCTTCTGCTTCTTCTGCTTCTTCTTCTTGCGCTTCGGCACTTTGGGCGGCGGCGGCCGGCCGCTCACCTGCAGGCCCTCGCCCTCGAGGCGCGCGATCTCGCCCTGGATCACGGGGTCTTCATCGATCTCGGCCTGGCGCTTCGCCCTTTCCTCAGGATCCATGGGCTCCATGCCCATCTTCGCGCGCTCTTCGTCGGTGGCCAGCGTGCCCACGGGCCACGACGCCAGTAATTTATCCACCGCTCTCTCGTCGTCGGAATCCGTCGTCTGCTTCCGCGCCATCATCCCCTCGACGGCCTCGGGCGGCTGATATAAGAGAGAAGCGACGTACTCCGACGACGCGTTCGGCATCAATTTCGCGCGATTGATATCGACGGAGTGGAGGATCGGCGGGTTCCGCGAATCGTAGTTCGCCCGGTCCTGCTGGCGCTTGCGCTTCGCCGCGGCCGCCTCGGGCGGCTCCGGCGGGTCCGGCGGGCCCTCGCCCGGCGGGAAGAGCTGGCCGGAGTTGATGATGCGCACGGGTTCGGTGGGCGCGCCGCCCTCCTCGGAGCCGTTCATCGGCGTGCCGTATCTTTCGACAACTCTCAGAACGGGCAGGCCCTCGTACAACACGCCAAAGACCGTGTGCAGGTGGTCGAAGAAGGGGTGCGCCCTGAGCTCGATCATGAACTGGCTCCCGTTCGTGTTCGGGCCCTGGTTCGCCATCGAGATGACGCCCGGGCCCGCGTGTCTGAGCGAGTTGTACTCGCAATCAAAAAACCCGTCGGGGTTCTCTTCGGACTGGTAGATGGACGTCTGGCCCGCGCCGTTCATCGGGTCGAGCGCGTCCGGGTGCACCACATCCCCGCCCTGGAGCAAAAAGTCGGGCACGACCCTATGGAACGACGAGCCCTTGAAGTGGAGCTTCCGTCCCTTCGAGTCGACGCCCTTCTCGCCCGTGCACAGACACCGAAAGTTCTCGCAGGTCTTCGGCGCCTTGTCGGCCTTGAGGATGATGACGACGCGGCCGACGGGCGTCGGGCCGACGGCGAGGTCGAGGAAGACGCGCGGGTTCGGGTCGTCGGGCAGGTGCGGGAAGAGCTCGTTCTTCCAGCCCATGGTTGCGTTAGTCCTTGCGGGCCTGCGGCGGCGGCTTACGGTGAGGCGCGTCCTGGGCGCGCGGCGGGCGGGCCGCGGCGGCGCGGCGGCGGGCGGGGCGGCGGCGGGCGGGTGGCGGCTGTGCGCGCGGCGGCGGCGGCGCTGTGGCGCTGGGGCCGGGGCCACGGCGCCGCGCGGCGCCGCGCGCGGCGGCGCGATTTCAAAGCTGACAATCGGAAGCCGTTGTTTGACGCCTTCCCGCGAACCGCGCGGTCTGAGACTGCTCTGCCGCAGCAAGTCTGTTATGAAGATTGTTGACGCGGCTGTTCACGTTCAGCGCGGCGCTCTATGGGCTGCGCTGCGGTCGAGAGCGCGGCCTTTGCGAGATGAAAGCGGCCAAGGAGATCAGCCTCCGCCGCGGTCAAATTACACCAAAGAATGGCCTCCCACGCCGAACTAACTATAGGCGGGCCCGGCCGGACGTCTGGACGAGCTCCACCAAAACCCGACCTGAGCCAAAAAGTGAAGCATTGCTGCTCATTGCATGATGTCAAACGCTGTCAAACGCAGCCTGCACGCCATGAAAACGATGCAACGTGTGCCGTAAAAAAGGGCTACCCATGGAGGGCAGCCTCCCACGCCCCGCGCGAAGCAGGCCCTTGGAGCAGCCCACAGCACCACCAGCAAGGCGCCGCGACGACGCGAGGCGCCTCCCGCTCGTGCTCTCCCTTCTAGCCGCTCTGGCTATTACCTTCGTGCTCACAGAAAACAGAAGAATAGAAAGGAGCCACTTCGAAGAGAGGACGCGCCGCGGCACTGACGACCTCCGGGAAAGGCGCATCCCGCCCGTCATCTGGCAGACCTGGCGCAGTCGGCCCGACCCGGCGACGCCGCTGGGACGCCAGGTGCGATTACTGAAAGCAAGGAACCCGTCTCATCAGTACCATTTCGTCGACGACCAAGCGCAAGCCGCCTTCATGCGCACGAATTTCACTGGAGAAGTGGCGGAGGCCTACTTCTCGATAGATCCGGAGAACGGGGCCGCGCGCGCGGATTTATGGAGGTACTGTGTCTTGTGGAAGTTCGGGGGATGGTACGTGGATTTGGACGTTGGCTGTAGGACACCTCTCCAGGACTTACATTCGGCAAAGGACGAGCTGGCCTTCGCCTACGAGCGTTCCGCACTGCCGAAGGCCGTGCCTCGGTCACTGGGATGTGTGGCACCACACGCGTTCGACGCGAACGTGTCGCGACTACTTATGTCAAAAAGCTTCTTCCGCCGGCGTTGTATAGCGCAGAACATTTTGGGGGCGGCGCCGGGGTCTTTACCTTTGAAAGCGGCCATCGACCGCGTCGTATCGTCGTTGCGAGAAATGAAAAGTGCCCGAGAGGCCTCCTGTCTGCAAGAATATACGCCCTCGAAGCGTGACCTCGCCAAGAATCATAGTTGGACGTGGTTACGGACCATCTGGCTGACCGGTCCTTTCGCTTTGACGGTCGCGCTGCGCGACTACGTCGCGCGGCACCCCTCCTCATCTTTGATGATGGGCACCTTCGACGCCCACGGGACGGGCTGCCTCTCGTCCAAGCGAGTGAACGCGGCGATGGCGTCGGAGCGGCCGAAATACGGCAGCCTGGGGCGCGACCGGCCCTTCGTCGTTTCGTCGTCCTAGTTGTGTGGTAAGACCTGTGTCGTGTTTCCGAGTTCTCCTGGCGGCGCGTCCCCCGGCGGGAGGCCTCGGGGACATCGACTGGTTATGAAACCCGAAGAAGGGATCCCCCAGGCTCAGGGAAGGCTCAGGGGAGTCGACGGCGGCGCGCGCGCGAGTGCGGATGTGCAGCTTGGGAGCCTGAGGGAAGCCCAACGGTCCCGGCGGAGAGATCCCTCCGCGCGCTCCCGGGAAGCGCTCCACGACGCGCGGAGCCCCCCCGATCCGAGCACTAGTGAAGAGCTTGCACTGTTGCTCTGCGTGTGATCTGCAGCAAATCAGCACCATGAAGGCCGCCGTTCTCCTCGCCACCGCCGCTCATGCCGCCAAGCAGGCCGTAGAGGAGCCTGCCGAGTCGCCGGTCGCGTGCGTGCCCGCGTCCAAAATTAACATTCGGCTGCCGGCGCGCCTCGGCGGTCGCGCGCGCCGCGCGCTGGGGGGGCAGCCGCGGAGCGCTTCCATCAAGCCCCCGCGGCCGCCCGGGCCCCGCCGCGTCGATCGGCGGCGCGGCGCCCGCCCTTGGTTGCGCCGCGCGCGTGTGGCGCCGCAACCGCGACCGCCGCGCGCCGCGACCGCGCCCGCCGCCCGCCCCGGCCACGCCCCGGCGCGCCCGCCGCGACCGCAACCCCAAACACGCAGGTTCCTCATCGACCCCGTCAAGGAGATGGTGAACAAGGGCATCGAGACCGCCACCACGGGCGCGGGCTGGCTCAAGGGCGGCCCGCAGATGGTCTCCGACGTCGTCTGCGGCATCATCGACACCTGGGTCTCGGTCATCGACCCGAACGAGGGCACGATCCGCAAGGCGATGTCGGGCGACGCCGCGACGCTCGACGAGCTCGCCTCGCTCGCCTCCACCATCGGCTCCATCGTCTTCGTCGTCTACGTCTGCATGACGGCCGTCAACCTCTTCCTGGCCACGGCCGAGTCCGTGCCTGCGTGGGAATCAATTGTCGCGGCGCGTCTCCACGCCATCGACGCGTCGCCACGCCATCGAGATGTGGTCTCTCATTGGTTGATTTGCGCACAGGTCGGTTCGCGACTACTTCAAGAACTACCTCACGATTCCCAAGCTCTCGAAAGCCGTTCCGATCGTCGGCCAGTACCTCGCGCCGGCGGACGGTCCGTGGGCCACCGCCACGGGCCCGATCCAGAAGTACGTCTTGGACCCCGTCAAGAACTGGAAACACCGCACGATCCTGCCCTTCGAGGGCTCGCACGGCTCCACGCTCTCGGGCACGATTGCGACCATCACGGCCGCGACGTCAGTCCTGTGTGGAAATCAAATTTCGCGGCGCTTCTGAGGTGTGGATCGTAACCCCCTCGATTCAGTCATCACAACCGCCTTGTCGCCGAGAAACGACACTCACTGGTTGATTTCCACTCAGGTCCGCCTGCTTGCTCCTCTCGACGACGCCCGACGTCCTTGCTTTGGCTCGCGGTGGTGCCGACAAGGCCGCCGCCGAGGCGCTCGCCTGGACGGTCGGCACGGCCCTGGGCCTCAAGTACGTCGCCGCGCGCGCGTAGAGCACTTGGCACCCCGCCTCGCCGGAGACAGAAAAACCCCCGGCCGCGCGGCGCTTCCCCCACCATCTCGAGCCGGCCTGTTCCCCGCCGGCATAAGTTATCCCGAGAATATCCCATAGACACGGTGGCAGACCCCGGTACGCCAGCGGCGCGCGCTATAGGCACTTTCAAGTTAGGCACAGGAGGCGTCAGGGCACACGCGCGTAAAGCCGGCACGGCGCCTCCGGCGCGCCCGCCACGAGCAGAGGCGCGACGGTCATGCGCGCGCCGCGCGCGGGCAGCTCCTCCTTGAGGTTCGCGTTCGCCACGACGTAGGCGTCCCTCTGGAGCAGTTCCCGCAAAGCCCCAGACACACCAGGGCCGTCGAGCGCCATCGTATCGATAACCACACCAACAACGCCCCGGTCCCTCAGGAGTCTAGCCGCGCCCTCGGCGACGCCCGGGAAGTGCAGACGAGCGAGACCCGTGCTCTCATCAATATCTGTCCAATCAGTCACGTTGTAGTACGCGTCTCGGTTCGCGTAGTGCCTGGCGGCCCAGCCCGTCCTTATTGCAACCAAACTGCCTCTAGGTATGGGGGCGTGGCGCCGCTCGTCCTGTTCAATATCTTCCGGTGTCAGTACGAAATCAGCATCGACGTACGGCGCGCCACAGTCGATGACAACTAGTGGTACGTCCACTAGTTCCTCAATCGAGAACCTATCTATGCTTCTACCGCCGACCACGTAGTGACTGGGTGCTTGGAGATGCGTGCCACTTCCACCATCTAAGGCAAATGATTTCCTTTCCACGGCTCCGGGATATCCTGAAGTTTCGACCGCGTCTATGAATAAGGGAGCGACGTCGGGCCGCTGCGTCGCTTCCGAACTCAGGGAGAAGCCGCAGTCCACAATCGAACCGCCCGTGGTGACGGCCTTGCCGCCGCCACATCTCGTTTTTTCAGTAGGCCTGGACGGCGCTTGCGGTGCCCCGCGGGCGAAGCACTTCGTCCGCTCCGGTCTTCGTGAAGGCGGCGGCGGCGGCGGCCGCGCGCGCCCGCCGCAGCGCGTCCGCTCCGTCTCCCTAAAAGGATTCGACTCGGCCGTGCGTCGCGCGAGCCACCCTCGGTTCGCGCAGCGCGTCCGCTCCTGCTCTCTTAAGAATGGATTCTGGTCGCTCCTCCCATTATTGCGGCAGTTCACGCGTTCGGTCGCGCGGCTCGCGAGCCTTGACGGCGTTAACGAGCCGTTCGCGCACGCGACCGGCAGCAAATTGCTCCGCGTCTTGGCGCGCGGGTCTTCCGTTTGTGTCCTAGCGCGGTCGAGGGGCGAGTCGACGTTGAGGCGCTCCATTGTTCTAGGTTTGTCTCGGCACGCCTGTGGCGTTCTTCTGCGTTATTGGCACCTGTGGTCTCCCGAGCTCTGTGCGGGGTGCGGCCGCGTCGGGCCGGGCTGGACCGACGGCGCAGCTTCAGAATATGTGCTGCGCCCTGTTCTTACGGTACGCCGTGTGTTTTTTAGCGCGCTTGCGGTGCTTTACCTTGCTCTTGTGATTATCTAGCGGTCTGTAAGGCACTAGCGAGCTCCAGCAATCGCATCGCAGCAGTCGACTGTGAGCCATTCAGAGCATCCGGGCCGCTAGAATATGATGCCGCGACCCCTGTTGCTGATTGCAGCCGCCTGCGGCAGCGCACATGCCCTCGCGCCACTGCAACAAAGCCGGAGAGCGCTGCTGACTACCCCTGCAACCGGCCCCGCGGCGCACGTAAGCCGGCGAGCGCTGCTGACGACCACCGCGACCGGTTCCGCGGCGCTCGTCCTCAGCCCGGCGACGGCATCGGCCGGCAGCAAACTGGAGGACGGCCTCGCGCTGCCCGACGGCGCGCGGCAGTTCAACGAGTTCCAGGGCCTGAAGGGTGAGTGGACGCGCTTCGGAGAACGGCTGAAGAAGACGGACATCGACGACAAGGAGTGGGAGGGCGTGCCCCTGTTGTTGCGACGTGTGTATGATGCCGGAGATGATATGTTATACATGGCCAAGGGTGCGTTCCAGCGTAGTTACTTCCAGACATATCTCCCAAGGACGACATCCACTACTGGCAACCGAGTGCGAGGGCGTGACACCCCGACCACGTGAAGCTGACGAGAACCCAAACTTTGAATCAACCATCCGAGGGGCGTTTATATGTATCGCGGGTCGTTCGTCGTCGCTGGCGCGCGGTCGACCGCATCTCACACAGGCCTCGCCAAGGACAAGCAGGACGCCGCGAAGAAGCTCGCGAAGGACTTCCAGAAAGGTGTGAAAGACGCCGACCGGCCCGCCCAGGCCAAGGACCGGGCGACGGTCATCAAAGCCTACGAGGCGACCGCACCTTTATTGTCGGACTTCCTCGACCTCACGAGCGACGTGCCGGCCGAATTGTAGGATGTTTAATGTTTAACACGAGAGTACGCTATCGACGCGATGTCAATCACACAACTTTACGCCGGCCTAGCTGATCCGAACGTCGCGTTCCAGGCCTCGTACTGCTCCAAGTCGGACTGGGCCACGGTGGCAGCTGTCACGGCCAAAGCGGCGTCGAAGTGTTTGAGGGAAATGGGCGGGATCTGCGACTCGTCTATACTACCACCGGCCGCGAACAACTTGCTACCAACATCGCGCATGGGCCCCATGGCCGCCTCCTGGCACAGATTCCGCATGTCCGCCCCGGAAAACCCGTCGGTCTTCGGGACGAGGTACCCTTCAATATCCGCTTCCGTCAAACAGTGGCGGTTCTTCGCGAGTAACGTTTTGAGTAGCGTCGTCCTCGCGTCGTCGTCCGGTAATGGTACGTAGAACCTTTTGACGAAGCGGCGCCTCGCGGCCTCATCGAGCTCCTGCGGGCGGTTGGTGGCGCCGACGACTAATACCCTTTCCTTGTTCGACGCATCTCCCGACCCGACGCCTTCCAGCTGCACCAGGAACTCCGTCTTCAGTCTACGGGAAGCCTCGTTCTCGTTCGAATTGCGCTGACTGAGTAATGAATCGACCTCGTCGATGAAGACCACGGAGGGCTCCTTGTAGCCGGCGACCGCGAACATCGTCCGCACCAACTTCTCGGACTCGCCGATCCACTTCGACATCAATGACGAGGCACTGATCGAGAAGAACGTGGCGCCCGACGACGACGCGATGGCTCTCCCAATTAAAGTTTTTCCAGTCCCGGGCGGTCCAAATAAAAGCATGCCCTTGGGCACGGCTCGGAGCCCCGTAAACAATTCCGGCCGCTGCATCGGCCAAATCACCATCTCCTGGATCGATCTTTTGGCATCTGCCAAACCGGCGACGTCTTCGAAGGTCACGGGCGAGCCGCTGTCGATGACCTCCTGTTCGATGCGCTTGACGAGCTCCTTGTCGCAGCCTTTTAATCTTTCTGGCAATTCGTCCTCTTCTTCTTTTTTTTCCTCCTGCTTCTTCTGCTTCTTTTGTTGCTGTTGACCGCCGGGCTGGGGCGAGGCGGATCTCGCTCTAGGCACGCGGAAGCCGCGTCTTTGTCCGCCACCGGCCGCGCGGAACCCGCCTCGCGACGGCGGCGGCGGCTCGTCTTCTTCGTCACTGTATTGGGGCGGGCCGTACCTCGGCGCGCGCGGTCTAGCCCGTTGCGGCGGTTGTCTTCTCCGATCGGGCACGTCTCCAAAACTCCGGCGTTTCGGTGGTTCCTCCTCTTTCGTAGTCCCCATAAGAGCAGCCAGCGATGAGCCTCCCGGCAGCGGCGCCGGCGCCGGCTTCTTGGGCGCCTTCGCCGCGATTTCACTTACTGATGGTAAGTTACGGACGTCGCTTAGTCGCAGGGGTTCGGCGACGGCCGTGGCCCGCGCGAAGGCCGCGGCCGCGACGCCGAAGCGCTGGCCGCGGGCCCTTTTTGCTGCTTCTTGTAAAGATGGCGGTAGACCACAGGGCTGGCTGAGGGCGGCCCAGGCGGCGTCGAGTTCTGTCGTGTCCATGGCTCGTGCTTTGGTCGCGTCGATCGCTGCGCTCAAATTGGGTGTGCTTTGGCTAATGCTGTGAGCGCGCTTGCTGGGCGCGGTCACAGCGCAGGAGTGAAAGCAATGGTCAGTAGCACTGTGAGAGTTGCTCAAACAACCGCTACGTTGATTTGTGCGCGATAGTACGCTGGACGACGAGCGCACGCGCTCGATCGATTCCTGGTCACGGGTTTTACTCGATCACCGTCGCAGCCCATGGAGACCGCGATAGATCAATACAGGGTACTTAGTAAGCGGCTCAAATGCACTCGGCGCCTTCGCGGCGGCACGCCTCCGTTACGCGCCGTCGAAGCTCGAGCCGGTCGTGAGGCCGCGGAGCACCGCGGGCCGGCCCGTCGTGTGCGGCTTCGGGTCGCCGCTGCCGGCCACGCCGTGCCGGTCCGCAATTGTTTTGACGGCGTCGGCGAAGATAGCAAGGCCTTCATCCAGATCCTCATCATTCACGATCAACGGCGGGATCAATCGACAGGCCTCGTGCACACCGGCCGTCAGCGCGAGGAGCCCGTTCGCCTCGCACTCGCGCGACACCTCGCCGGCGAAGCCCGTGAGCGACTTGTCGAACTCGACTCCTAACATCAAGCCCGGGCCGCGGACGTCTACCACCGCGGGACACTCTGCCTTGAGCGTGTTTAGAGTGGAAGTGGCGCGCGCGCCCTGCTTCCGGACCTGTGTGGAGAGACCTCCGTGAGCCGCCACGCCATCGAGCAGACGCGTGCACGCCGGTTCCGCACGTTATCGAGGACGCCCTCTTCTTCAAATACGTCGAGCGTCGCGATGGCCGCGGCGCACGCGACGGCGTTGCCTCCATACGTCCCGCCCATGCAGCCCGGCGGCTGCTTGTCCGCAATTTCGGCCTTCGAGATCACCGCACTCAGAGGATAACCGGACGCGAGGCCCTTCGCCGTCGTCAGAATGTCCGGCTGCACGCCCGCCGCTTCACAAGCGTAGAACGCGCCCGTGCGCCCGGCGCCGCTCTGGACCTCGTCGGCGATCAGCAAAGCGCCGTGCGCGTCGCACCACTCGCGCAGATGTTTTAGGAAGCTATGCGGCGCCGGGACGAAGCCGCCCTCGCCGAGGACGGGCTCGAGGATCACGGCGGCCAACTCCGACGGGGCGACCTGCTGCTTCACGAGGAGGTCGAGCTGCTCGCGGCAGTAGGCCTTGTCGCCGCCGAGACCGGGATACGGGGCAAAAAACGCGCCGTACGGCAGCGGTCCGGCGTTGCCTCCCCTGTACCCGATTCCAGAAGTAGTGATCGCGAGCGTGCCGGCGGTGCGGCCGTGATAGCCACCGCGAAACGCTACGACACCGGCGCGGCCCGTCGCCTGGCGCGCCAACCGGAGCGCCCCTTCGACGGCCTCCGCTCCTGATGTGGCGAAGAAAAACCGGTCCAGACCGAGCGCGTAGGGCTCCAACCGCTCGATCAACTGCAGCGCTCGATCATGGTGCGTCACGCTCATTTGTAAATGCGACGCGAGGCCGGCCTGCTCTCGGACGGCCTCGACGACTTTGGGGTGGCAGTGGCCCGTGCTCGTCACGCCTATCCCGGACGCAAAGTCGATGAGTTCGTTGCCGTCCGCATCCCAGACGCGGCTTCCCAAACCCTGGACGAGGACGCGCTCCGAAAGGCGTTTTATGCCGGGAAAGAGTTTCGCGGCCGCCGTCACGCGCGCTTCTTCGGACGCCTGTAAGGTCCTGGCGACGGAGCACTTGAGAGCTTGCGGTCTCAGCGCGGCCTGGAACATTGCCTATTGGGGCGTGCGTGCCCGCTCAACTACTCTCTTACAGTGTGTGGTCTGAACTAAAGCTCCTTGGCAACACTGCTCAGGACTTCTTCACAGTTAGAAATTGCGGATCTGAAATGAGGACAAGCCAAGTGCCGGCTTTATTGTTTCGACACCACTGATGTGCGTGTATCGCCCGTCTCAGAGACTTCCAAATAGAAGCTCTGTAAAACCCGTTTTTATTTACCCAGAGTTGTTTCCGGATCCTTCAACGGAAAAGACTTGTCGGAAGGCACACGAACACGAATTACACAACATCGCCACTCACCGCGGCGGCGCCCCGTCGGCGTCGAGCAAAGCCTTGTCGTCTTCCTCATACGCCTCGCCGCGCCGGTCGTAGTCGTCGGCGTCGGCCGAGAACGCGCCGATAACGGGCCGGAAGAGCCGCGCCCTGCCCGCGCGGTCGCGCGCCGTGACGCCGCGGACGAGGCGCGGCCGGCCGGAAGTTCCGTCCAGCCCGTGGTTCCGGTGTAGCAGGCAGTGGTAGTGCCTCGTCACGTTCTGGGCGCATTCCGTCGTGAACGACACGGCGTCGCCCCTCACTTCCCAGGTGCCCTCTTCGTTCTGGTCGTCGTCGAACCAGCAACATCCATTCTCCTCGAAGACGAGGCGCCGCGTCGCCCTCGAGAGCGTCCACCGTCGTCTTGTCGACAGCGTCCAGGGGCTCGCCGCCGGTAAGAGCGGGTCGAGCGCGGCGCGGGCGACGGCGACGAGCGCGGCGAGCGCTTTGCGCATGGCTCGGATACGTCGGTGGTGCGTACTGGATTTTGCTGCGCGTGTCGTTAGCGCCGTAGCGACGGCGTGCGAGCACGCCGGACACCGCTGCCGTGCACTGGCTGGGTCTGCTGCTCACTGGCAGGTTGTGGACGCGCGGTCGCCGACGCTTGCAGCGTTGCTTCTACGCGTTTCTGCCGATCGTGTCACGCCTGGCGTCGCTTTTTTGTGATCACTTTTGTCCTAGACGCAGCGATTAGACTCGGAGAGCGCCTGCCTGCAGCGACACGCAGAGCAGTTTGAAGGTGCTGGCACTGCCGCAACGCGGCACCGCTGACCACGCGGGACTCGTCTCCGGCGTCACGCACGCCACCGCTGCAAGTACAAGACAGCAGGACTCGTTGCGTCGCACGCATACCGAGACAGCAATGCGAGCACTACTGCTGCTTCTCGCCGCGGGCAGCGCCGCAGGCTGGCAGCGCAGCAACAACGCCGCCGGCATGCCGCAGCAGCAACACGCAAGGTCATCAAGACGCCTCGCGCCGCGACGTGCCCTGAAGGACACCTTCGAGGCGCGCATGATGTCGCTGCCCGGCAAGGACGAGCTACGACGAGCGCTGTCGGCGGACGGCTTCGTGAGCGCGAAGGCCGTCGACGTCACGAGAGCGGTGCGCGAGATCTGTCAGCTGCAGGACTGCCTGCCGTTGGCAGCTACTGCCTTGGGGCGGGCCGTCGCGTCGACGACGCTGGTGGCTGACGGCTTGGAGGCCGAGGAGACGTTTCAAGTGCGTTTTGCCGGCGACGGACCCTTGCGGGGCGTGTTCAGCGTCTCGAACGGCGCCTTGGAGTCGAGGGCGTACGTGGGCAATCCTAGAGTTGATCTCTCCCCACAAGGCGTCGCTGCGGGCGTGGGTCGAGGCGAATTGCAGGTCGTCCGACTAAAAAACTTGCCCGGCGAGACGCAAGCGACGACCTACTCGTCTGTCGTAGAAATAAAAACGGGCGAAATCGCCGAGGACATCAACCACTACGTGGCGACGTCCGAACAGCGGGAAGGTGCCCTCTCGGCCGGTGTGTCTCTCGACGAGAACGGTGCCGTCGACGCGTGTGCGGGCTGGCGCGTGGAGCTGCTGCCGGGCGCGCCGCAGGACGTCGCCGACCATTTGATCGAGAACATCAAGAAGGCTGCCACGACGTCGTCTACGTCGCTGTTGAAGGAGGGCAACACGTGCGAGGCGATCTTGAGGGTTTTGTTAGATGGCATGGACGCTGATTATGCGTTCGACGTGCGGAGACCGCAGTTCAAGTGCACGTGCGACATTTCTCGCGTGTATCGCACATTAGCCTTGTTGCCGCGGCACGAGGTCGACGAGATTCTAGACTCGAACGAGAAAATAGAAGCGAAGTGCGAGTTCTGCGCTAGGACCTACTCGCTCGGGCCGGAGGAGATCCGGGCGAAGCTCGACGCGGGCGTGGCGACGGACTAAGTATGTGATTAAATACCCCGGGCCGGCCGCGTAGCCCACGCCATCGTCTCGAACTCGAAAGCACCGTGACGTGCACCGGTCGAGGGAAATACCGGTCGCGCAAGATGTCGCGCAGAACCCGCGGCCTACTAGCTCTAGCAAAGAAAAGCACAACACACACTAAGTTACTCCTTCAGCAGGAACGCCAAAGCAGCGTCGGCGTCCTCGGCGCTCGCCTCGCTCCGCCCGTACGCCCGCGCGAGCGCCGCGCCCAGCGCCGAACTGCGGGAAGAGAGGTCGTCCCGCGCGACGACGCGCAGCGTCCCGAGCTCGGCAGCCCCGCGCCTCCCAAGCGGCGCGGCCACGACGCCGCGCCAGGCCGACGTCGCCGGGTCCGCCAGCAAAAACCCGCCGCCCGACACATATCCTGCCACCCTAAGTAATCTAACGAGCTGCCGCGACTCCTGCGGCGAGACTCCATTTAAAGTCCTGGAGAAGTACGTATCGTCCAACGCCAAAGGTGCTGCTCTTTGTTCCAGTACTTCAGCACCCGCGCGTCGCCACGTCCGGATCGCACCTTCGACGCGCCGCTGCGTCGGCGCGTCGCGCGGCATGGACAAGACAGCGACGCGTTTCGCCGCCGGTCTTCGAGTGGCGGGCACATCCCCTAAAAGCTGGACGTGCACGCCCTTGAGCGGTAGCGACGGAGGCAGCGCCCGCGGGAGACTCGTGGCGACGAACGACGCGCCTTCACCGATACCGATGGCGTACAACGGCACCTTCCAGCCTTCTCTCGTAGAAAGCGCCACGAGGGCGTGGGCAGCGCGCGGGCCGTCGTCTTGACTCCATGTTGTTGAGTGTGCGGTGAGCGAGGCCGCAGCTAGTCCATGCTTAAGGCAGGCCCGGGCTAGACTCGCTTCGGCGGGCAGCGCTTTACAAGATGGACATTTTGTGGATGCGGGCCACCAGTGGTGCGCGCGGCGGCCCGTCGCGTGAAACAATGCGACTAAACCCTTTGGGGTGGTGGCTGGCGCAGCCCAGACGAGTTCCACGCCCTCCAATACTTCATACCGCTGGGCGGCGGCCGTCGCCGCGAGGAGCGTGGCCAGCCCGCGCATGGTGCGTGGCTGCCCGGCGGCCGTCGCGCCAATTATTGTGGGGCTGCTCTCCGCTTGTTGTCATCACATGGCGGCACCTGTCTCGACGCCTCGCCGAGGGCTCCCCGCGCGCGGCGAGGACTCGGTCCGAGCACAACGAAAGCGCGGCGCCGTCGGTGCGGGTTGTCCTACTAGCAGATACTAGGAATAACGCTGCTCTCCTCGCGAGACGCGAAAGCCTGCGACGCGCATCAAAGGAGCCAGCAGGAGGCACCCGTGTCGCTTTAGACGTAGCGCCGCGACCGCGAGCACAGCCGGGGCGAGCCAGGGGCTGCCCGAGCCCCGGAGCACACAGCGCCACCATGGCCTCAGCGCAAATCGACTGGGCCGAGGATTTGGTGACGGAGGTCGTGGGCGAGCGCCTGAAGGCCGCCACAAGGAAACGGGGCGCCGAGCCTTTGAGTCATGCCATCGAAGCAAAAAAACTAAGAGAATCGTGGGAGGCGCTGCGCGTCTGGCTGCGGGCCAAGCTCCTGGCCAAGAGAGGCGCGTCCATCCCGGGCTTCGGGCGGTTCACGTGGCAAGTTCTGGGGGATTATAAACCGTCGGACTTGCAAGATCGACCCGATGAGTTGATCCCGCTGCGACCGGTCTTCCAATTTTCTGAAGACTTCTGCAAGGCCCACCTACTGCCCTGGCGGCCCATCGCCGAGGATAAATTGGTCGAATGTGCGGATTTGAACTACTCCATACTCGCGCTGAGACACACGTCGCGACTCACAAAAGATATGGTCTGGAGCGCGTTGCGGGATTTACAAAGGAAGATCGGCGACCGCATCGCGTCCGGTTATTCCTTAACTCTAGATTTTGGCGTCGGCCAACTGGTGAGTGATCGGGGGAAGCCGCGCTTCCTTTTTGACGCTAGTAAGCTGAGACGCGAGGAAGAACAAGTTGTGCCACAATCAGCACCCGTTTCCGAAGAGGAGGAGGAACCCCAACCGGTCGTCGAAGCGACTCAAACACCTGTCGTTGATGAGACGGAGCCGACCGCTTCCGAATTAGCGACGACCAATGCATTGTTAGCGAGGGATGGTACCGAAGCGTTCCTGGCCATGATGCCGCCCAAAGTTTTAACGAAGGACCCCAGAGTTAAGGTTGACCGGGATAGAACTCCTGCGAGGCCGGAAGCCTCCAAACTGTCTCAGGCTGCTACTAGATTGCTACGATGCGATAGCAGTGTAGAGCAAGATCAATATGCAAGACATCTAGCGACCATCGAAAAGGACGCCGACAAATTACAAAAGGAACAAGTGAAATTCCAGAAATTGTTGGCCGAGGGCTTCAAGGCCGACGCGGTGAAAAAAGTGCACTGGAGAGAAGCCAATTTAACGATGCAACGACACCTGAAGGAGCAGATCGCGGCCCAGAAAGCTGCCTTAGAGGCCGAGGCTCAACAAGAAGCCATTGATTGTGAGGTCATCGATCAGCTGGTCGAGAGGACGAAGCGCGGCGAGAACGTCGATCGGAGTGCGGCCGAGGCCTTGGGCATGGAGTTCCGACCTGCTTTGACCTGTCCTCTCAAGCAGCACTCCATCACGGGCTTCCCGACGCGAGGCCGGGAGACGACGTGCACCCAGAAGGAATTGCTCACGTATCAACTCGACCACGTGAATTTGCGGGCTGATTTGGCCAAGGAAGAGAGGGAGAAGTCTCTGGAAGAGGAAAGAAGGTTCCTGGACCACGTTGCGAGGGAGCAGCAGTTGGCTGCGATAGAACGGCAGCAACGGAAGGCGGCGACGACCGAGGAATTGTTACGTTCCTGGGAAACGGCTGAACACGTGAACAACATAACGCGCCTGAAGGAGATGGGGTCCGATGCGATGCTGTCGTACGCTCGCGACGCCATTCCCTCCGACGATGTGTTGCGGCGGGCGCCGGCCTTGCCCCCAACTAGGCAGCTCGCCGCCACCATAAACGCGGCGCGGACGGCGGGCCTCGAGGACATGAAGCTTGGGTTTTCGCCGACCTCTAGAGGCGACCCGCGGGGGGCGACGCCGGCGGTGGACGTCTAAGTATCGTCGATGGCGCATTTTTGTTACCGTGACGGCCCGGGTGCTAGGACTAGTGGGCGGAGCTCCTGGGGGGGATGGCGTGTAAGACTAGACCCCTCTTCCGTCGATGATTCCGAGCACCACCGTACGCCATCACCGCGACGCGACCAAGACAAAAAGTAGATAAAACACTATGTTAGTCCGTCCTTGCGGTAGCTCCAGGACTCGTCCTCGGCGACGCCCGCGAGCCGCGCTTTGCTAGATACGGGAGCAGCTGCTTTCCGCCGCTCGCGCACGACGCGGCCGTCCCGAATCGCGAAGTTGACGGGTAGCGCCTCGGCCACGCCCTTCCGCTCCGACAGGTACGAATCGAGCAGCCGCTGCTCGGCGCTTCGTTTCGACTCGTCGGCGAGGCCCTCGTCGAGCGCGAAGCGGAATCGCGACGACCCCGTCCGCCGCTGCGCGTCCGGTTCGATCTCGATAAATAACGCGTCGGGGTGCCTCGCTCGTATCGCTCGCTCGATGTCGCGGACTTCTCTCTCAATAACCCTTACGACGTCTTCCGCAAAGTACGACAGCAAAGTGGGTACCTCGGTTTGCTGGATCGCCTCGGCCTCGCGCCGTTTCTTGGACGGCAATTTAAAGCGCGGCGCGTACTTGTCGTACAATTGCGCCGCGACCCAGGTCCCATCAAAGTCGACCTCGCACTTGTACGCGAAGGCGTCGGGCGCCAGCCGCTGCGACCGCACCGCGTGGACATCATCCACACTCGGTCTTCTTCGCAACAATTGTTCGACGTCATCTAACACATTCTGCTCGACGGCGGCGCCGATCAAATATCTCCCATTCAGCATGGCCAGGACGCCGCCGACGCCGCCCAGCAACCCGCCAACCGCGATGCCCGCCACGCAGTCGTACACCGGCGTCGCGTACAATAACGACGCGCCCATGCCGCCGGCGACGACGACGACGCCCGCGCACGCCGCCGCGTCCTCACATAAAACAGCGAGCAGCGTCGGGTCCCGGACGCGCTTCAAATGCGCCAAAAAGGACACGTTGCCGGGCTTGTCTTCCAGCACGTGCTGGACGGACTTGCGCAGGACCGTCCCATCAATAGCTAAGGACACCGCGAGCACGCCCCACGCCTCCGGCCGCGTCAACGCCTCCAAGTCCATGGACGGGCCCATCAACTCCGTCACCGACGCGTGGAGCGCCACGCCGGCCCCCAACCAGAACGTGCCGAGCGCCGAGACCAGCGACCACAGGTAGACGCTCTTCCCGTAGCCATAGGGGTGCGACGCCGACGGCGCCAAGGCCGCCGCGTGGAGCCCGATCAACAACAACGCCTGGTTGCCCGCGTCGGCGCAGCTGTGAACGGTCTCGGCCAGCATAGCGGCCGATCCCGTCGTCAACGCGACGGCGCCCTTCGCGCCGGCAATGGCCAGATTGCCCGCCAGGGCGTAGCGCACCAAGTCTTCGGACCGCTTCGAGGGCGTCGTGTTCTTGACGCCGTCGTCGTCGCTGCGGCTCGCGACGAAGCGGAGCCGGCAGGGCTGCTGGAGGCGGCCCAGCGCGCGTGCGGTGCGGAGGTACATGACGAATCGGTTACTGCGTCATCGTTGGGTTTTTAGTGAGAGAGATGCGCTACTGTGAGCTTCCAAAAAGCACCCAGGTCCCCACCTTTTTTTTTGTTGGGCAAAAAAAAGTGAGCTAGCTAAGATGTACTAGGCATGGGCTCCTTTTGCAATTTACGAGACCTTTTACGCCGCGAGTGTTTCGCTGACGCCGTACGCGTGGTCGTCAGCCCTCTCTGATCACCTCTTTTCGCGCCGGTCTCGTTCTTGCGCGCCCGGAAGCCCCTGCTGCGCCAGCACAGCTCCGCAGCTCTTTCGGAGCCGCTTATTCGTGAGGCCGTGCGAGCGCAAATGGCCGAAATCTCGGAGGACCCGACGAGCACCGTCGCCTCGCTCGCGCGCGCCGCGGCCGACGCCGCCGCCGAGGCCGCGGCCGCGCGCGACCCGGCGGACGCGATCCCGCTCCACGAGCGCGCGGCGCGAGCGTACGTGCGCGCCGCGAAGCGTGTTGAGGGCCCGCCGCGGACGGCGCTGCTGGCGATTGGCGAGGGCCACGCGGCGCGGGCCGCCGAGCTGCGGCGGCCGGCGGCGCCGGAACCCGTCGACGCGCCGCGGGAGCGCGCGACGTCCAAGGCCGAGCCGCCGCCGGGCACGTTGTGTGTGGGCGACCTGCTGGCTCTAGAAAGGCGCTTGCACGCGCTGGGCGCGCGCGAGACGACGGTGCCGGGGGTGGCGGAGGCGCCGCGGGCCGTCGACGCGTCGCCGGCGGTGGCCGCGGCGGCGGACCGGCGCGTCGCCGAGCTGCTCGGCGAGGCCTGGGCGGCGGCGAGCGACGGCGAGGACGACGAGGCTCCGCCGCCGGCCGCCGACGACGGCCGGCTCGCGCGGACCGTGGCGCGCCTCGCCGCGGCGAACGCGGAGCTCGTCGAGGAGCGCGACGCCCTCCGGCGGGACGCGCGCCGCGTGGCGGAGACCAAAAGGGCGACGGAGGCGCTGGCGAAGAAGTACGACGCGAAGTTCGAGAAACTCCGCGAGTCGCTGGACGCGTTCCGGCGCGCCTACCCGGCGCCGTCGAACCCGGCGAACGTGCTCGAGCCGGGCGCGCCGGCGCCCTCGCTCGACGACCTGGAGCGCGACGCGCGGGAGCTGCGGGCGCAGCTGGCCGCCGAGCGGGACCTAGGGCGGAAGCGGGACGCCATCATCGCGCGCTACGAGCACTGGTACTCCGCGCTCAAGGCGTCGGCGGCGGCGCGGCGGCGGCCGTCGCACGAGGGGAGCTTCGAGGCGTGATTGTTTTTATAGTAGTGTAATAAGGTGTTTGGGATTTAATTCAGACGGGTTCAAACTAATTGCTACGGTGCTAGGACTAGTGGGCGGGTTCAAAACTGGAGCGAGCTAGACTCAGGCTCAGGCTAGTTACGTCGCAGGGTCCCCGTACCCCTCCCGCTCCCCAGACTCAGCCTAGATGCGAGTCGCAATTGCCGACGTCGTCCTCCTGCTGTCTGCCCCCGCCGGGCCCCGGACACTCTTCCCTAGGTTGTTCTACTTTACACGGGGGGAGAGAAAGGACGTCTTCCGCGCGCGCCGCGGCCTACTTGCCGTCGCGGCGCGCCGAATCGCCGCTCAGGACGAACAGCTCGTCGTCATCATCTTCCGTGACGGCCGCGGGCGTCGTGACCGCCGCGGCCTTCGTCAGGAGCGCGAGGCCGTCCATCGTACAGGTGGGCCGGGTTTAGGGAGCGAGAGGCGAGCTCCGGGGGGTTTTGCCGTGTTTTGGGAGCGAGAGGCCTGCGGTGGACGCCATCGCGCAGGCGCGTCGCGTCGATGGCGTGATCCGGCGCGCAGGCGCGTCGCGTCGATGGCGTGATCCAGCGCGACGGCGACGCGAAAACTGGTGATCTCCGCGCGGCGACGGACGAGCTCCGGGGTTGCCGTGTTTAGGGAGCGAGAGGCGAGCTCGTGGCGTTTTCTGAGTTGGTCCTCGGTTTAGGGCCTGCGCGGGGCGGGAAGGGTGAGATGTGCACTCGGCTTGCGGTTCTGGCGTTCCGCGGGTTCCGGCCGTCGCGGCGCGCGGCGTTAATTTTTTTGGTCCAGCCCGTCTGGCCGCCCCCGTGAATGTCGATCCGCGCTTTGGGCCAACTCAAGCGCGTCCGCGCCTCCGCCGGAGCGACCGGCAAAAAGGCCGATTTTTTAGCATTGGACGCGAAGGCTCCGGCCGCGCGTTTCACGGGCAGTTCACAGCGCGAGACAGGACTCATCGGTGAGGCAGGGAGGGGATTTCGAGGCAAAGGCACGGCACAAACCTGGTTATCCCGAGCTCAAGACCACCTGGCAAAACAGGTTTGTCTGCGGTCCTCGCGCCATTCAGCCTTCAGGCGCTGTTTGGGCGGCCGAAGTGCAAAAGAGAGACCAGAAGACGTATCGGATTTGCGCGAAACCCGTGCGCTCCGGATGCTCGAGCGCTCGCGAGCTCGACTGATTGCCACAGGCACTCGTGCACTGCTACACGGCGGCTCAAGCGCTCCTGCATCGCTGCGCGAATCGCGCTACGCATCGCTTCTAGCCGTGCTGCAGCGTGCGACACGCAAGCCGCCATCGCAGTCTCTAAGCCATATTTTGCAATCGCTGCAGCGGTGCGACACGCCATCGGGCAGAGCACCACCATGGCAGCAATGACCACCTCGAGATTTGACACTTTACAAGCGCCGCCCAAGGACCCCATCCTCGGCGTCAAGGAAGAATTCCTCGCCGACGCCGCGACGGACAAGATCAATTTGTCCGTCGGCGCCTATCGCACCGACGAGGGCCAGCCCTGGGTCCTCCCCCCAGTGGCCGAAGCGAGGAAAAGACTCATCGAAGGCAAGCTGGAACACGAGTACCTGCCGTCGACGGGCTTGAAAAGCTACTGCGACCGCGTCGACCTGTTATTGAGGGGTAAGACCTCGGAAACCTCTGCCACGGTGCAAGGTTTAAGTGGCACGGGCGGCCTGCGCCTCTGCTTCGAATTTTTGAGGAGGCACCACTCTCCTACAGTCTACGTGCCGGCGGTGACGTGGAGCAACCACTGGAACGTTTTGAGAGATGCAGGTTGTGATGCCCGGCCCTACACTTACTTAGATGGTATAAAATTAGACTGGCCAAAACTAGTGGCGGATCTCGAGCAAGCGGAGGAGGGCGCCATCATCTTATTACATCTGTGCGCGCACAATCCGAGCGGAGTCGATCCTTCTTCTGAACAATGGCGGGAGCTCTGCGCGTTGTGCCAGAGGAAGCGTTTCCTGCCGGTCTTCGATTCCGCGTACCTCGGCTTCGCGTCGGGCGACGTCGACAAGGACGCCGCTCCATTTAGACTATTCTGCGAAAACGGATTGCAGCCGTGGGCCTGCATTTCGTTCAGCAAGAACTTTGGCTTGTATTCGGAACGAGCTGGAGCCGTCGTGGCGTCCTGCGCGTCGGCACGGGAGGCTTCAGCTGTCAGAGGCCACCTGGGCAAATTGGCGCGTGCATTATATTCAAATCCGCCGGCGTTTGGCGCGCGCGTCGTCGACGCCGTGCTCGCCGATGCCGCGTTGGAGGCCCGGTGGCGCGAGTGTTTGGTGGTCATGTCGGGGCGCATCGCGGACATGCGGGCGAAGCTGCGGAGCGCGCTCGAGGCGAGGACGGCGCGGGACTGGTTTGTGCACTGCGTGGGAATCAAAGTTCGAGCGTCTGCTCGAGCCATCGACGCGACGGTGTCTGCTCGATGGCGTAGAGGTGCCACGCCATCGACGCGACGGCGTCTGCGCGACGGCGTGGAGGTGCCACGCCATCGACGCGACGGTGTCTGCTCGATGGCGTGATGGTCGGTGTCCGCGCAGGTCCCACATCACGTCGCAGGTCGGCATGTTCTCCTACACGGGACTAAACAAGCAGCAGGTGCTCCGGCTGCGCGCCGAGCACCACGTCTACATGCTCGAGTCGGGCCGCCTCTCCATGGCCGGCGTCACTTCCAGTAATGTGGAGCCGCTCGCCGCGGCGATCGCGGCCGTGCTCTAACAACTAGTGTGATATAGTTATACGCCAACCAACTACACCTACATGTGCATGTCCATGAGCGGCTTGTCGAAGAGCAGCGTCTGGATCACCATGCCGACGAAGGCCATCATCGCCAAGCGCCCGTTCGTCAGCTCCCCGAGCATCAAGCGGTCCATCTCCGCCTTGGACTTGCCCTCCTGGAAGCACAGGGGGTCAAATCCTAAATCCCACGGCGTCTCGCCGTACGTCTTGTCCGCCGTCGCGAGCTCGATCGCGCCCGCCAACATTAAGATTTGGAGGTTCGCGGCCCACGGCACCGTCCAGGGCGCCGTGAGCGGCTTGAAGTTCTGGTAGTCGGCGCCCGGAATGTGCCAGTACTCCTGGATGATGAAGCCCACGCAGGCGAGCATCGCGATGCGGCCGTGCTTCACTTCCGCGCCGCGCGCGTACGTGAGGTCGACCTGGACCTCGGCTAACCGGAGGGGATCAAACCCGACGTCGCCGACCATGGTCCCATCCAGCTTCTCGGGCCGTTTGAGGAAGGGGAAGGCCTCCGAGTTCTCGGCCCTCACAACAACAGGGGTCGACACGGGCGCCGGCGCCAGGAAGGCGCCGGCCGTCGCGGCGAGCGTCGCCGCGGCGAGGAGGCGGGCCATGCTCTGCCTCTGACCTGCGTGGGTGCCGTTCATGCCTCTCGTGGCGTTTTGCGCGAAGTGTGTTTCTCTCGCCAAGGAGCGAGCGCCGACCGTCCGCGGCCGCTGGCTGCCGCGGTTGACCGCGGCGGCAGCGTCGGACGGCCCCCGAGCCAGCGCACGCATGTGTCTCGCCGGAGTGAGATGTGGCTCGGCGGCAGCTGTTCGCCGCCCGCCGCGCCCGCGAGCCCCTAAGCGGCTGCGGCTGCACTGTTCCGCGCTCCGCCGCGCGGCGGCACTGGAATGAGCCAACGGCGCACGGTAACGCGTCGATCGGAATAGACTTGACGTCAAATCCGCCGTGCGAACCCAGCTCGATCCAGTGCTCGCCGTGCGCGCGTCGTGGAGCAGCGCCGTCGCGCCAGGCTCAAGAGGTGGTCACGTAGGGCACGCATGTGTATCAACTCGGCCATTTAACGCGTTCTACGCCGGTTGTGGACCGAAAAAAGGCTAAGCTGCAGTCGATCCAAAACCCGTCTCGACTCCATTTGCCCAAAAAAAAGCTGCGTGCTGACGCTCTTCCGGCGACGCTCGACGCCTGCTACGCGTCCGCAGGCCCGCGCGGCGTAGACGCTGAAAACCCGCGGCTTGGCTGCGAGCTTGCTGCGGAGCGGCCTGTGTTCTCGCCACTGCCACGATATCTGCATCGATTACGCTGCGTAAGATACGTCCGCTATCCCCTTACTGCAGCCCTTGCAGCGCTGCAGCTCGCTGCACCGCACAGCTTCAAAAACAATGAGGCGCTCTCCCTTGCTGGCTCTCGCGGCGCTGAGCACCGCTTTCGTTCTGCCACAACAACCACGCCTTGCCGTCCGCGTCCGCGCGGACGAGATCGAAGCGGCAGAAGACGCCGCCGACGCGGAGCCGCGCACCGCGCCGGAGGTGAACAGCGGCGCCGAGGCCGTCGCGCTCCGTGCAGGAATCAAAGCGTCGCGGCGCGTCTCCCACGCCATCGCCGCGACCGGTTGATGGCGCGCAGGTCGAGCTCCTCTTCAAGGACCCCGAGGGCTACAAGCTCGCGCGGGACGAGTACAACAAGAAGATGAAGGAGGAGATCATGGAGGAGGGCGCCCCCGACAGGGCCTTCCTGCTCCAGGCGGCCGCCGTCGGGCTCGGGAGCTTCCTCTTCGGCTTGTACGGCCCGAAGCGAAAGGATGACTAAGAAATTAGGAGAGCGCCTCGAAGGCCCGCTTGAGGCGCTCGAGGGCCAGGCCCGCGTCGCGCGCGTCGCAGGCCGCGATGGCGAAGCGGCAGCACTCGACGGCGTCGGCGAACTGCTGTTTGGAAGGCTGCCTTCCACTGCTGTTGATCGGCGGCGGCGCCTGCGGCGTCCACTGCCGCCGCGGCGGCGGCGCGAATGCAGGTGGTGGTTGGAAGGCCGGCGGCGACGGCGCCGACGGTTTGCCGGCCGGCGGGAGCTCGTCGTAGGCCGGCGGCGCGACCGGTGGAGGCAACGCCGTAGCGTCCGGGATGTCCGGTGTTGCTGGTGAGGCCGGCTCACTACCCCCAGGAGGCCCCGGCTCGGGCCGGACGCCGGCCTTCAGGCACTTGATGATGTCCGCGGCCTTGTATTTCGCGTAGCGACACTTTTCTTCCACTTCCTCGCCTCGCTCCCCAAACTGCGACAGGGCGTCGAAGAAGATGGACGCCGCGTAGAACGTCTTCGCTGTTGATTTG
This sequence comes from Pelagomonas calceolata, assembly GCA_918797485.1. Lineage (NCBI taxonomy): Eukaryota > Pelagophyceae > Pelagomonadales > Pelagomonadaceae > Pelagomonas > Pelagomonas calceolata. The sequence continues at coordinate 374,472 of CAKKNE010000004.1, forward strand.
GAGGCCTTGCCCGCGCGATCTTCGGCGTCGGCCTTCGCAAACACATCTTCCGCGAATTGGCACAACACCTGCTCCTGCTCTTCCCGAGTTAAATCACCGAGCTTTTCTTTTTTGGACTCGAGCGTGTCCATCAAACTTAGGAGGAAGGTCGTCGCGGCCTCGGCGTCACTCGCTTTGTCTCTGAGTGCTATGCCGAGCTCCATGGCGCGCTGGCGGCAGCAGTAGGCCGTCACGGACGCTTCTTGCGACGGGTCCCGATCTAACTCCTCCGCTCGTTGCAGGAAGGGCTTGGCCGGCTTGAACTCCGGCGGGATGGGCGGGAGCGGCATCTTCTAGTTTGGGTCTCAGGGAGAGCGCTTGCTGCGGCGGCGTTTTTAGCCGTTCAAACGTGGTGGGCGCGCTTCTGGTGAAGGCTTGGGGTGCGCAGAGACAGCCGGCGCGTTGTGAGCTGCACGGCGCCGCAAAAAAGGACTTGGCCGCGGGAGCAAAATAATGACTAGCGTGTCGACACACTAGCCTATCACCGGGCACGAAAAGGAGACGTATACGATTCCTCGCAGGGAGTAGAAGGGCATTGGCGACTCGTCTGGCGGCTTCCCGCATGCCGCTGGGAAGCCAAAGAGCATTGCTGGGCTTTGCTTTGGCCTTGTACCGAGGCCGACGAGTAATAAGTGCTCGTTTCAGCTTCTAAGAGCCGCTAGATAACAGGTTTCGACTCTCAGCTCTCGAAACCGCCTTCCACCGCGCGGGAACACAACAAGCCTCAGCCCTCTGCAGCCCAGGCACTGGTAAGCCACCCGCAAGCCGCCGCCGTACAACAACTCTGCGAGAGGCAGGGACCAGGCAGCACCTCAGACTTCTCAGCCGTCGACGCCGCCGCGACCCAGAAAAAAAACAACCATGAGCCAGATGCTCGCCGACCAAGGCAAAACCGCCCCGGTCGCCGAGGTCGTCCAATCACAACCACCGGCCTACGACCAGGCCGTCACCGCGACTGTGGTGCATGCCCAACCGATGGCGCCGCCCATGGTGGTGACCTGCCCGCCCGGCGTTACTGCGGGACAGCCGATGAGGGTTGTGGATCCAGGGACCGGCCAGACGATGCAGGTGACCGTCCCTAATGGTGTCAAGCCGGGCGGGCAGTTCCAGGTCCAGTTTCCCGCGCCCCAGCCCGTCGTGCAAGCACCGGCGCAGGGCCAGGTCGTCCACGTGCAAGGCCAAGTGGTCCATCAGGCCGTCGCGCCGGCGTCGTCGGCGACGCGGCGCTGCCGCGGCTGCGGCGTCCAGTTCGAGCTGGACGCCAGGACGAACCCGGCCTCGGCGGCGGCCTTCCGGTGCAAGAAGTGCCGGCAGATCTCGTTCTCGAACTTCTTCTGAGACCCCGTGTGTTCTAGACTCGCGAGCGCCGACGCTATCGCCGCGATCGCTGCAAGAGAAGCAAGGGAAATACCCGTGTGTAAGACTTGAAAACTTATCACATTTAACGCGTCGTCGCCTCCGAGCTTTAGACACTCGGGGCGACGGCGTGTGAGGGCCGAACTACCGTATCCGCAGCTTGTCGAGGTTCGCCCAGTGCGTCTGGACGTCCAGAATACTATGTGCCGTGATCATGCCCGAGGCCGCGACGGCCGGGACCCCAATCCCGGGGAACGTCGAGTCCCCACACACGTAGAAGCCGTCGAGCGGTGTGGAATGGCCCATGAGCTGTCCTGAGGTGGCAGGCAGGAACGGTCCATAGGTCCCGGCGTCTCTTCTATTAAATCGTCGATGGGTCAAGGGCGTCGCGGGCAGCGCGACCTTTACCCTTTGACGGACGTCGGGCACGTAGCGCTCGATGGCCCGCCAGAGGACCTCGACGGCTTGTTCTTTCGCCTCCCGGTAGGCCGGCGACTGGTAGCCACCGTCCGTGAGGAACTCTTCCCAGTCTTCAAAGGGCTCCGTCGCCGGCACGTAGGCGTGGATGACGTGGCAGCCGTCCGGCGCGAGCGACCTGTGCGGGAATCCTCGCGTCGACCCCCACGCCATAGACGCGACGTCTGCTCCCTGGTTGATTTCCGCGCGGCACAAGACGGGTCGAGCATCGACGCCATGGACACGAGAACCAAGTTGCGCGGCGCGTCGACGCCGCGGCCCCAGTCGTCGAGTGCCGCCCACTGGGCCGGTAATGATTCGGACGGTTCTGTGGGCAGGCCCGTGGCGTCTATACCCACGTGTAAGTGTAAAAACGAGTCGCAGCGCGTCACCCTTGCCGCTTGTTTGTCGAAGTAGTCGACGAGCTTCGGGTGCTTTGGTATTAATTTCTGTGTGGTCCAGAGGTCCGCGTTCGAGACCACAATCGGGGCGGATATGGTCTCGCCGGACGCCAGCTCCACGCCCGTCGTCGCGCCGTCTTCTGCCAGCACCTTGGCCACCGGCGCGTTGAGCCGCAGCTCGCCGTTCTTCCTAACGCCTCGTAACAAAGCGTCGATAATACTCTTGGTCCCGCCCCTCGGGAAATCCAGTACGACCCCGTCACAATAAAAGTCCGAGAGCATGTAGGCCATCAGCGTCGTCGGCGCCTCTTTCGTCGTCGCCCCCTGCAGCAGGAAACAGATCATGTCCAGCCAGTTCCGTAGAAAGGCATCGGTGACGCCGCACTGGTCCAGGACTTCCGCGAAGGGTCTTGACAATGCCGGCGCGGGGCCCACGGCCAATAACGTGGCGAGCGACAGGCCGTATCTGCCCAACGTCACAGCGGCAAACGCGTCCTCGCGCACGGCCGCCGACGGCACGCCGAAGATGGCTTCACCGAGAGGTTCGACCCTCTTCATTAATGTGTCAAATTGTTCCGCGGCACCGGGTCCCGCGTACGTCGGCAGAATTCGTTCCTTGAAATCTTTGGCCCCGACGGCGGCGGCAAACGTCCCCTCCGGAAAGGCCGTGCCCCATCTATCATAAGTGAGCCACTCGGGCTCCTCGCCGATGATCTGGAAGACGTGCTTCAATGGATTTGGGCTCGCGTTTGGCGAGAGGCCCGCGTACAAGGAGGGCCCGTTTTCGAAGGTGAATCCTTGCACTTCATAATCATGTGCTACTCCGCCGGCGCGGTCGTGCGCCTCGCAGACGAGCACGCGCTTCCCAGCGTTCGCGAGGATGGCTGCACAGCTAAGTCCACCTATCCCGCTGCCGACGACGACGGCGTCCCATTCGTTAGTCGTTGCTGCACTGCTGGCGGCGCTGCTCGCAGTAATGCGCCGCGTCGTCGGCGTCTGCGGTGCCTGCAGTGCGGCGGCGTGGCAGAGGCTGCAGAGGACCACAGCGGTGCGCATCGCTCTTCTCTTTTTGCGGGCGGCGAACCAGCGGACTGTGTGAGATCCCACTCGTTTTGCTAGACAAATAATGCTGTTGTGGCGGTGAACAGCAAAGCTGAGTCGGTCGCCTCGATTAACTAGCGGCATGTAGACACTAGCAAGCAAAGCAAGCTGGACAAATCGACGACGCGCGACCCCTATACCGCTCACGCCAACGCAAAATGATCCTCACAACTTGCGCCGCCTGCGCCGCCCCACTGGCCCACACCGCGCCGCGATGCGTAAGATGCCACACGAGATACTGTAACAAGACTTGCCAACATGACCACTGGCGCCGCGGCCACAAGCAGATGTGTAAGAAAATACACCGCGGCGGCAACGCGGAACAATACCACGCCGACAAAAAATACAAGGAGGCCGTCGCGGTCGCGGTCGAGGCGTGCGCAGACGACACGAAGGGCCAGACGTGCTACATCTGCACGCAGGCCCTCCACTGGAAGACGAAGGAGGGTCTCGTACGCGGGTGCTCGTGTCGCGGGACGGCGGGTTTCGCGCACGTGTCGTGCTTGGCGGAGCAGGCGAAGATTTTGTGCGACGAGGCCGAGGAGAACAACTTGATGAACACTGATAGAGGTTGTGAGAGGTGGAGGCGGTGGGACACGTGTAACCTGTGCAAGCAAAGATACCATGGTGTCGTGAAGTACGCGCTCGGGTGGGCGTGCTGGAAGACGTACCTGGGCCGTCCGGAGGGCGACCGGTTTCGAATCTGGGCAATGGGCACGCTTGGGCAATCCATGCGGATGGTTGGTCATGTCCGGGAGGCCACTGTCGTCCTGGAGGCTTTGTTAGCTCTGATTGACCGCCAACCCGAAAAAGAAAAACATACACATACCGTCCTTAACGTTCAAAACACTCTTGCATCGCTCTATGGTCAGCAGGGGCGGCATGAAGAAGAGCTCTCCCTTCGCCGCAAAAACTATCCATTACTCAAGTTGATCGAGGGCGCAAACAGTCAAAATGCGCTCATCAGCGCCAATAATCTCGGGTTGTGCCTACACCAGCGGGGAAGGCACGCCGCAGCAAGGGAAGCATTGCGCGAACCTCTGGCAGACGCGCGACGCACGTTCGGAGAGGACCACTCTATCACGCTCAATCTTCGCGAGACTACCGCAGATGCTACTTCAGGGCTCGGCGGCGAGGCTAATCTGCGCGAGACCATCGCAATATATGAGGACCTCGTGACGCGGTCGCGGCGGGTGCTCGGGACTTCGCATCCCACGACACAGCAACGCGAACAATGTTTGCGGGAATTTCGAGCGTTCCTCACGGGAGGGGTCGCGGCAGTGTTGGCCGAGCGCCGCGCCCGCGGTGGTGGTGGTGGCGCGTAGTCGCTTAAAATATGTCTGAATTCTATACTTGCGAAATATAATTAGATAATAAACGTCGAACGAACATATCACCACTTGCGCTTCTGCCCCTTGCCGAAGCCGCCGCCGCGGCCGCGTCCGCGCCCGAAGCCACCGCGGCCGCGGCCGCGGCCCCGACCGCCCTTGCCGCCACCCTTGCCGCCCGCGCGCGACGTGAGCTCGGCCAACTCGGCCGGCACCTCCTGCCCCGCGTCTCTCAATATAGCCACCAACACCCGGCCGTTGGCCTTGATGTCGTCTTTCGTCAGATACGCGTGCGCTTCACCTTTCTTTCCCGCCCGGCCCGTCCTCCCAATCCGATGAATATAGTCCTCGACGCCGGCCTTGCCCGAAGCGGCCGGGAAGTCTATTTGGACCACGTTCGTCACGTCAGACACGTCCAAGCCGCGCGCGGCGACATCAGTGGCAATAAGGCACATAACTTCGTTCCGCCGGAACTGGCCGATGACTCTGTCTCGTTCCCTCTGTTCTTTATCCCCATGGATGGAGTCGCACTTCAGGCCGGCGTACCACAGTTCATTGGCCACCTCGTCGCAGGCTCTTTTGGTCGCTAGAAATACAATGGTCTTTGCCGAACCATCCTTATGTAACGCCTTCAGTCGCTCAATGGCCTTGACCTTCTTATCTCTCCACGACTCGACAATCTCCACGGTCTGCGTGACGTCTTTATTTGCTGTCAGTTTACCAGAGGCCGCGTCGCCGAACGAGACTCGAGTCGGCTCACCAGACACAAGGGTGCGAGCCACCTTCTGGACATCTTTCCCCCAGGTCGCCGTGAACAGCATGGTCTGGCGCGGCGGCATCCTTGATACCACTTCCCGAATTTGCGGTTCAAACCCCATATCTAACATCCGATCCGCCTCGTCCAAGACTAGTACATCGACTTCGTTCAGGAAGATTTTCCCCTGGTTCTGGAGGTCGTTCAACCGGCCCGGCGTGGCCACGACGCAGCCCCGGTTGTTCAGCCACCTTAGTTTCTTAATCTGCTCCCACTTGGGCGCGCCGCCGTAGCAGCACGCCGTCGTGGCCCCGAAGCAGGGCGCGAACTTTGCGGCGTCGCTGGCGATCTGGAGGGCGAGCTCCCTTGTGGGTGCCATGACCACGATTTTTGGTGCTGCTATTGTACTTGAGTTGCGCTCGAACTTCTGCTCGATGCGGTGAAACGCTGGCAGTAGAAATCCAAGGGTCTTGCCACTCCCAGTCTTGGCGATGGAAATGAGATCCGTGCCCGTCAAAGCCAAAGGCCAGGACACGGACTGCGTCGGCGTCGGCTTCGCGAAGCCCTCCTTGGCGAGTTTTTGTTTACACGCGGCATTGAACGGCGCCTTGGCGAACTCGACGACGGGCACCGGCTCGCTTCCGCTGAGCTCGACGGCGTGCTCCTTCGCGAAGGCGGCGAAGCTCGTTTCCGACGCGTCGGCGCGCTCCGTTTGTGGTAGTGCCGCGGGCTTCGAGAAGGAGTCGCTGCGCGGCTTCGGCTGCAGGAGCTTTTGTTTTTTGAGCGCTTTGCGCGCGGCGCGCTCCTCGGGCGTCTCGTTCTTGCGCTTCTTGGACTTCTTTTTCTCCTCGACGGCGGCCATCGCGATTACTGTGGCTGCTTGTGATGCTGCAGGACAAATGTGCAGTGTTCGCAGCGTAGCCGCAACGTTGCTAGACGCGGCTTGCTGTGCTCGAGTCGAGCTATATGGCGCTTCAATATGCGTTGCACGCGAAGTCCTGAATGCAGTTATGCGTGTGTTTGGCACCGCAGAGCGCCACGCTGCCTCGACCTCGCCCGTTTCGAGGCGCGGCCGTTTGCAAGTCGGACCAGCAAGAATCACAGTAGCCGTCCCGTAAGACTCCGTCCGACCGCCAGGCGTCGCGACGCGCCCCGACGACCGCACCGTCTGGGCCCCCCGAACCGCAGAGGCCGCGCTCTGCCTGTTGCAAAAGAGGAGCCGCGCGCGCGCGTAAACTGGCGCCAAGCCGCGCATATATGCGACCCCAGGCCGCGCACTCTCCGCGACACCGCCGGGCAGCCGCCGCCGGCCGCCGCCACCAGCGCACGGCCACGGACTACCAGCCGGTCTGGCACAGCCCGCCATCACCGAAGCGACCGGCGGCCAAACCGAGGCTCGCAGTCTACTCAGAATACAAGAGAGAACGAGCACGCGCAGCCCCGAAGGACGCCGCTAACTCACCTACAAACGACGAACCACCGCCGCCGCCCCCGACGTTCGCGCGCATTTCTGGCCAGCATTTTGTGCCAAACCAGACCATGGCCTCCAATAGCGACAACGGCGACGTGCACGACAAAGCCTTCCGCGCCGCGTTGGCCGAGGCGCTCTCCTTAGCGAGGGACCCCCGACATGTCGTCGCGTTATCTAGAGTATACGCCCACGCGGTGGGCGCGTCGGACCCCGACGACCCGCTCGCGAAGGCGGCGCTGGCGGCTGCGGACGTGGCCGTCGCCGAGGACCTGGCCGCGCCGACGCCGAGGGTCGTGCGCCGCGCGAGCAGCCCGAGCAGCCCGTACTCGCCGGTGCGCGCGAGTAGTAGTGTGGCGCCGGTGTCGCCGCCGCCGCCGATGCCAAGCGTGGAACGCGCGACGTCGCCGGGCGTCGCCCGCGTATTGTCGGTGGGGCCGGATGCGAGGAGACCGCCCACGGCGCCCGCGCCGCCCCGACTCGCGTCCGGCGTCACCCGCGTGCCCTCGCCGGACCCGGACGCCAGGAGACGTACGCCGTCGCCGGACCCGGACGCCAGGAGACGCCGCACGCCGCCGCCCGACGAGCGCTCGCCGTCGCCCGAGCCGGCGGTCATGCCCTGCCAACGCTCAAATCGGAAAGAATTGCGGGACAGGAAGCGCCAGGAGGAGCGCCGGTTCCGCAAGCTCCTAGCGAAAGCGAGAGAAGAGTCCGAGCAGAGGACGCCCCACAAGGGCACGTCGCGGGCGATCGCGCGCGTCATGCGGGATTTGGCAGCGGCGACGGCGGCGCTGGACGCGGCGTCGCGCATCTCTCAACAAGAAGAGGAGCCTGAGGAGGCGGCGCCGCCGCGGTTCCGCGGGCCCCTCCGCGAGGACGCGGCCGTGGAGAAACGGCGCGTCGCGCTGGAGCTGCTGCGGGACATGCGGTGTGGCCGGTAATTATCATGGTGTGTTAGTAACTACGGCAATTGGGGCGGCGCGGCGGCGATGGCGTCGCGGGCCGCGATGGCGTCTCGACGGGCGCCGCCTCGACGCCGTCGCAGCTGCCGTCGCCGCGACCCACCGTTCGGCTCAACCTAGCACTACTAGTAAAAGCAAAGCAACTACGGAGTTAGCGGCGACGCGGGCCCGTCCGGCGCGGGCTCCTTTATAGATTCGTCGAAGGTGACCCTATTCTCTGATAATTTTTCAAGAGTCGTCGAGCGGCCGACGGTAGCCATCTCCTTGAGCACGTTGCCGCCCACCGTATGTTTACGATTCATTTTGGGCTTGACCGCGCCCCATTCCCGGTCATCCTCCATGCGCCAGTAGTCGCGACACGATTCCGCATAAGCTAGTTTACCGGAAGTCGCGGCCATAATCACTTCAGGGAATTGGTCGGCCTCGTCGATGGCTCCCGACTGGATGTGCGCCTCGGCGTCGGCGTCGGCCAGGTCTTCGATCTCCGCATGTACTGTTTCCGAATTACTGGCGTCGCCCGTCGTCCACAGGAGTAATTCGCGGAATTCATCTCCATCTAAACCATTATCGTCATCGTCGAACCTGTAGAACGTTTCCAGGAGCTTTCTATGATGTCGAGCCACCGCCGCGGCCATATGTTCTAAGAGTAACATACTGACGTCGCCGAAGGAGATGCCGCCCGGCGAGCCATACTTCGGTGGTAACGAAGGTAATGTAAGTATGACCTTGAGGACCGCACCGACATCCTGAGGCGCGAGCATCTGCCTGACACAAGGCGCTTCTTCTTCAGGTGACGCCGACTCGGCGATGGCCTTGGCGACGTTCGTCGGATCTAGCACGGCCGTCGCCCGCGCGGCCAGGAATGCGTCGAGGTGGTCGGGCGACTCGTCAGGGTCCAGATACTCGCTGATCAACTTCCGCAACACACTGAACCAGGCCGGCGCGAGCCAGGCGGACTTGCCCGCTTTTATAGAAGCGTCGCCTACTTTGATCGTCTCCAGGCCTAGCAAGATAGCCACGGCCCGGACCGTGTCGTCGACCGACTTATGTTCGTCGACGGCCGCGATGGTCTTGGCCACTTGGACGTTGACCTGTTTTCTGGTGAGATCTTTCGACCGCCAGAACGCATACAAAAAATCGGCGAAGTGGCCTTCATGTTCCGGTTGATTCCTCAGTTTCGCGGCCAGCAACTCATTTGCTAGTGCACGTGTCTCATAGAGAGGCGGCAAGGGCTTCGCCTTCTTTCGGGCTATTCTCGCAGCTAAAGCCTCGGCGCCCGAGTCGTTCGCTTGCGCGGCGGCCTGAGCGAACGCTAACGCCGCGGCCGACGCCTTCGGTTGGTTCTCCTCGACTACTACAGATGGTTGCTCTGTTACGACGTCGTCGGTCTGGACGGAGCAGTCGACGAACTTCTCGGCCATCTCCTTGCGGTACAGCGCGTCGTCGAATTTGCTCAGTTCTTTTATGGTGGCGTCGAGCTTCTTTTGCAGTAAAGCGTTCTTATTTTTATATAGATCGGCCTCTTCCACCGCATCGGCAAAGAGTAGTCGCTGCGTCTCGGCCTTGTCACTCATCTCTCTTATTCTATCTTCGTAGTCCTCTCTAGCTTTGATGAACGAGGTCATTTCATTGATGTACTTCTTCTCGCATTTCAGCTCGAACTGCCGCGCCAGGCTCCATTCTTTCATATGCCTATCACACGTATTTTTCTCGGGTAAGGGATGGCCCAACTCATCAGAATTCATCTGTCGCGCGGAGTCGTCACTTCGCCCGTACTTCGCTAACCTACGACCTAATTCCGCCGCCTTCATGGCCGGGTCCTTGGCCAAGAGTAAGCGAGGCAGCTGCGCCAGCGGCACTCGAGTAACAGATGAGTGTTTTGGCATGAGGCAATACGCGCACCTCGGCAGCTGTTTCACGGCGCACGCACCACACACTGGCTCGACAGCTTGTGGAGAACTGGGCCTTGTCCGTTCCAACGGTTTGTACGACGTCCAGTCCAAAGGTTCTCTTGGATGAAACTGGACACTCCAACCTTGGGGTCTGGGCGGGGCCTCGGGTGTTTGTGGGGGTGTTTTATGAACTTTCACGCCGGAAAAGATGGACTCCACGAAGGACGGGGGCTGCTCGACCTCCTTCCAGCTCACAGGATTCACGCCCCAGGAACAGGTGCGTTCCGTGCGCAGCAAATGGCCGGCCGTCACTTGGGACGCGGTCTGATGGGCCTGGCGCCGCCGTTGATCATCTCTCGTGGTCTGGGCGAGCTTCCTTCTCTCAGCTTTCGCTTGTATGATACGAGCGCCGCCGTCGTTTTGAGGAATGGGGCTCTCCTTCAGCGTCGCGGCGAGGCGCGCCTGCCGCTCGAGTCTTACCAGCCGCTGGGGGCTCACGAGGCGTTCCGGCTCATTCACAAAATGGGATGGGCCCTTGTGCTGGTTGCGGTAGTCCGTGACTGCTAGACCTCCGGGCAGCTTCATAGCACTGGAGGGCTGCCCGCGGCGCGTGCGCGGCTGCCTCCTGGGCTCGTGGGCTCTTTCGTACGGCACGACTACTCGGCTGCTCCGCGCCGACGGCGTACGGGCCGGCCTTTGCGCCTGCGCGTCGGAGAGCGCTGCAGGGCCAGGGTCTCGGGGCGCGCGGCACGACGCCACCGGCACCAGTCCTCCCGTCGGTGCCGATATTCGTCGTACGGATGCCGGATCCCGACGGAGGCCTCGACGACGGGCGAGTCCGGTTTCCGCGACCGCGCGACGGCGCCGCGAGTCCGCCCGGACGCCCTCGCGGCGACCCGCGAACTACTAACTACAAATCTTACGACGAGGGCTTCGAATTCCCCTGCTTGATGAGCCACTGGAGGACCTGGTCCACGTTCACGACCTTCAGCGCGGAGATCGGAATGACGATCCAGGGGTTCTCCGTGACATAATCTAAATTCAGGTCCCGAATCAAATCGCCCTCCGTGACGTGGGGCTCGAGGTCGATTTTGTTCGACACGACGAGGACTGGTGTGGTGGCCAACTCCCGGTCCTCGAGCAACCGATGGAGCTCCTTCCGCGCCAGCGGAATCGACTCGATCGCGTGCGAGTCCACCACGAAAATAATCACGTCGCAGCCGCGCGTGTAGCGGCCCCACTCGCTCCGGTACTGCGCCTGCCCCCCGATATCCCAGCACTTCATCTGGACGCCGCCCTTCCTCACCAACTTCACGTTCAATCCAATGGTCGGGCAGGTCTCGACGGGGCGGCCCGCCGCGAGGACGTTCAACAAAGTGGTTTTGCCAGAGTTTTCGAGGCCGACAAGCACTACCTCGAGCTTCTTCGCGTAGAAGGTGTCCAGTAGTTTTGTTAAGAATGCACCCATGTTGGGTGCTCGCCGCTGCGGGTGCGTTCGGAGCGCTGCGGAGTTTTATGGGCTCGCCGTCCGCCGCTGCGCGGGCGTCGGGCTCCGAGCGCTGCGGAGTTTTATGGGCTGTGTGGCTTGGCTGTGCTCACAGGGCGTGCGGCGTCAAGGATTCACCGCGAGCCCAACAAAGCTGCTGCTGCGGTTCTGTAGGCAACGTATCGTGCGCGCCGCTTCGGTCTTGACCAAGTAGGCGCGCCCAGAGATCGAAAAAAAAGCCCAAAACCCGTGCGAACGGGTTTTCTGGGTTCGCCTCCAGCTATCGTGCATTAGCCGCGGGGGGGGGGTGTCAATAAGCCGACCACGAGACTAGCTTCACACAACTGTTCTTTACTCTTCCTGCTCCAGCTCGCGGGCCCATCTCGCTGCTTCGGCTACATCTTTACCCATTAGGTTCTTGTACTCGCACTCGCCGTCGACGACCTTCTTGAGCCAGTACCGCGCTCGGACGGGGTCCTTTGTCAGGCCCCGCCAGCCTTTGCAGAACGCCCAGCCAAGATAGTACGCGCCGACGTCCGAGCCAAGCGCCGCCCCCTGGCTCACCATAACGAGCCCGAGTACATTGTCCTGGGGCCCACCATTGCCAAGCAGGAGAGATTGACCAAAACAAGCTATCCCGCGTGGGTCGCGGGCCGCCGCGCTGCGCTCGAACCACGCGCGGGCTTGCGCCAAGTCTTTCACGAGGCCGTTCGTGCCATGTCGGTGCCACACGCCGAGCCGCCACATGGCTTCCGCGTCACCCACTTCCGCTTTTGCGCGCGCCTCCTTCACTCGCGTCTCGTCCGCCAGCTTCTTCGTCCACGCCTCAGCTATCTCTCCCTCGATGGCGCCGCTCTTGACCAGCGCCTCGATCGTGTTTCGCACTTGCGGCGCCGGTTTTAACGTCGTGCCAATGATGTCGCCCGTTGTGGGGCTTTTTGCTTCGCGGTCAGTCCCGAACCACTGGAGTAGGTCTTTCTTCTCGTATATCCGGCCGTCTTCTGCTAGTACTGGTTCTACGGGGAGCTCTTGCGTGATCGGACAGATCAACTCCTCCGCGATGGCGTTCAGCGCGACTTTGTGCTTCTTCTCCGGGCTATCGTCATCGGTGACGACGGCGTCGGCGTCGGCGTCGCGGGCGCGCTTTTTCGCTGCACCCCAGGAGCCCGAAAACATGGCTTGTGTCGTTGCGTTGTCTTGCTTCTTCGAGCCCAAGGAGCGGGTCAATGTGTGCTGGACAGGGATGAGCCGCTCTGGCTAGTATTTTGAGGCTACGAGCCTCAATTATGCGAATGATAGCAATGCGAGCCGCGACAATTCCTTGACGGCAATAGCAAGCAAGCGCGACTCGGTACACCACCGCTTCCAAGCTTTACCCTAGCTAGCCCCTCTAGCCTCTACGTCGGCATCGATACGCCATCGCCGCACCCGCGAGAGTTGCATCAATCAAACTTACCCCATCAACCTCCTCTCCTCCAGAACGCCGCGATCTCGACCCAGTGGTCCGCCGACGTCCGCGGCGTATCTAAAGCAACCTCGTCTGGCTTACCACCTTGCGCTGACCTGTCCGGCGGATGGGGTTCCGGGAGGAGCGGGAGGGCCTCGGCGCGTGACCCGAACCCGCACCCGAATGTCACAATCAGCCGGGCCCTCGTCGATGATCTGTGAACCGGGCAAGCGCCTGCCCATCGTGCTGCCCATCGTGCAGCCTCCGCCCCTTACGAGCCCATTCATTGCCGTGGCAGCATCTATTGCAGCAGTGGAGCAGTGGCGAGACCATGGCCGAGGCAGAACCGCTGCTGCTGAGGGTTGACCAAGCCGGACCGCGGTACAACGAGGCTTTGCAGACCGCGGTCGCTGCCTGCGCGGCCGACACGGCGGGCCAGACGTGCTACATCTGCCTGGAAGGCGCCGCGGATGAAGGTCTCGTGCGCGGGTGCTCGTGCCGCGGGGGGAACGGCTTCGTGCACGTGTCGTGCTTGGTACGAGCGGCCCAGGTCGCGGTCGAGCGTGGCGGTGGGCCAGGCTGGAGGCGGTGGGACACGTGCGGCCTGTGCGAGCAGGAATACTACGGCGACGTGCTGTGCGCGCTCGGGTGGGCGTGCTGGAAGACGTACGTGGGTCGGCCGGAGACAGATGAAATTCGGGAGCTGGCGATGATGCAGCTCGGGAACGGTTTACACGCAACAGGGAACGACGAGGACGCGCGGTCCGTGCGAGAGGCCGAGTTGTCTATGATACGGCGCCTTGGCGCACCAGAGGACGACTTACTCGTCGCGCAGACCAATCTTGCTTGCACGTATCAAGAGCTCGGGCGGCTTGAAGAGGCCCTAAATGCGTTTCGGGATGTATACTCCAGACGTTTGGAGCTCAATGGCGAAGAACATGTAGAGACTCTCCGAGCGGCCAACAACTACGCGAATTCCCTTAATAAACTACAGCACTTCGAAGAAGCCAAGTTGTTGCTGTGCAAAACGATGCCCGTGGTGCGACGCGTTCTCGGTGAAAGTAATGAACTCACGCTCAAGATGAGGTGGCTTTCCGCAGAGGCGCTCTACAGAGACCCCAGCGCCACGCTCGACGATCTCCGCGAGGCCGTGACGACGCTCGAGGAGATAGAACGGACCGCGCGGCGCGTGCTCGGCGGCGCGCATCCGCTCACAGCGGCGACTGAGGCCCGCCTGCAACTGGCGCGAGCCGTGCTCCGCGCCCGCGAAAGGGCAGCGCCGGGCGACGTGAGCTCCGTCTGCGAGGGGGTGGCCGCGATGATGACGCCAGGGGATGCGTGAAGAAACGCCAGCCTAAGACAACTAAATTTAACCCAGCTGCTCCTCGAGGAACGCCGCGATCTCGACCCAGTGGTCCGCCGACGTCCGCGGCGTATCTAAAGCATGGTCGTCCTCAGGATAGGTCAGCAGCCGCGCGGCCTTGCCCCGCGCTTGCAGGGCGTGGTAGTACTCCAGCCCTTGCGACGGCGGCACCCTTCTATCTTTCAGACCAAGAGCTAACAAGACGGGTGCCTCGACGGCATCGATCCCGGAGATAGGCGACATGGCGAAGAGCTTCTTCAGTACTTCCGGCCCCGGCGGTGTGCCCGACGATGCACATTCGCAGGCCACCCAGTCGGGAATGTCCGAACTACCGACCATGGCGCCTAGATTGGTGACCGGGTTCCGCAGCGCCGCAGCCTTGAACAATTTTGGTGAACGCGCAATCAAATGTGCACCCAAGAAGCCGCCGTGCGAGCCGCCGACGACGGCTATCTTGTCGCGGTCGACGTTATGCGTTGCGCAGCACACTTCTATCGCTTTCAGGCAGTCGTCGACGTCCTGGCTCCCAATGTTGCCCGGCAGCGAATAGAGTAAAGCCTTGCCGAAGCCTGTACTCCCCCGATAGTTCACGGATAACACGGCGAAGCCCCGTGACGCCAAAAAAGCTAAAGCTGCCGAATAGGACGTGGGCGTGCACCTGTGTGGAAATCAAAATTTTACGGCGCGCTCGTGCTGAATCGTCGCGTCGACCTCCACGCCATCGATGCGACGCCTGCTCGATGGCGTGGCCATGCCGGTTCCTCGCCGCTCGACCGAGCCGGCGCGAGCACCCGATGCACTGGTTGATTTCCACACAGGCGTGCACGAGTGCGGTCCGCCATGCACACTAACAACCAGCGGTCGCTTCTCGGCACCCTCCTCCCGTAATAGTAACGCCTCGAAGGCGTCGACGCGGATGACGTCGCATTTCAGAGGTGCCGGCGCGGCGTCGAAGGTCGCCAGGGTCTTGGAGACGACGCCGAGCGGCGGCGCGGCGGTCGACGCGAGGATGTCTCCAGTTTTGACGTCGACCGTTAATAAGGCGCCGGCGGCGACCTCGGGCGCGGTCGTGTGCACGACCGCTATGCCATCCGCGACGCAGAGCGCGGCGTGGGCGTTGTCCGCGTCGCCGACGCGCGTTATTGACTTGTCCTTCGTGTCCACCAGCAGCACCGACGGCGCCGAGCCCCAGAGCGAGTTCACGACGAGCGTGTCGCCGCTCCAGCAGTCCTCCAGGAGCTTCGGGCAGGCCCACAGCCCCGGGCACTCCTGTCGATAGTCCGGGTTCAATGGCGCCTCGACGACGACGTCGACCGTGCCCGCGCTCCAGACCTTCAACTCGACGGCGCCGTCGTGCGTCTCGAATTGCTCCGCGGACGCTAAGAACGCGAGGCGCGACCCATCTCCATTCCACCGTGGCGACCGCTGGACGGCGTCGCCGCACAACCGCTCCGCGACGTCCTCGTCGAGATCTCTCAGATAAATCGCCGACGGCCGGTTGAAGCAATAAATCAGCCCCAGCTTCCTATATTGCGACGTCCACACGACCGTGGCCAACTGCCGCGGCTGGACCGGCGAGAAGGCCGGCTGGCCCTCGTAGACCCCGTCCGGCGGGGGCTCGACGACTTCCAGAGTATCCTCGAGTAAATCAATGACGTAGACGCGCGGCGCCGCGACGCCGACCTGCGTGCGATGGCGTCGATGCGGTGACACAGATGGACGCGCGTGCGGGACGCCTCGACGCCATCGACGCGGCCCAACTCGAAGGCACCCCAGCGCCGCCGCGGCACGTATTTCTCGCCGAGCTCCTCGCGGAAGCGGAACTGGCCATCGAAGGCCTCCTTCTGATCCGGTAACGGGGCGTCGGCGACGAAGGCCAATAGAGCTTCGTCGGCCGACCACGACATACCGCCCACCATCGCGTCGCCAATCAGCAATTTGCCGACTTTTTTCTTGTCCAGCTGGATGCGCTGGACCAGCACGTCCTCCTCGTAGATCTCGACGACGGAACCGTCGTCGGTCTTTGAGAAGACCGCTAATTTTCCAGAAGCCGCGCGGCACCGCCCGACGACGCTCTCGGGGTCGTCCGCGAGCTCGCCGGCTCTTCTCAATGAACTGTCCTTATCTAGGCGATACCGCAACGTCTGGCGTCGTTTCTTGTTCGCCTCGACGTCGGGCAGGCTCCGCGTCACGGCGACGTGGACGTCGGAGCCGCTCGTGATCGCGACCGCGCCGTCGATGCCCGAGGCCTGGCCCAGGGCTCGCGCGTAGGCGGGCGCGAGGTCCGGGGACAATGCTGCGGCGGTCGTCGTCATGAGTTTGAGGAGGAATGCGCCTCGGCTGCGCATATGAGTTTGAGCAGTGGTCGATGCTCTCCCAAAATAGAAGCGGTTCCGCAGCTCACCAGTGCTTCGGCGGTGCAGACCGAGTTGTTGGCAGTAAAATGTGGGTGTCAAGAGCGCCTTTTTGTACACAACGCGCGCGGCCGCGCCGAGCGTGTTTGCTAGTGTGTTACAGGCCGCTAGCTCGAGTGACCCTTCGCTCCAGAGCAGCGGCAGCACAGCGAGCTTCGTGGTCCTACGAGGGTAGTTTTAACGCATTGATCGGCGCGCAGCGCCTGCTCTTCGGGGGCTGCTCATCGGGCCGCAGATAGCGCGACTGTGTCGCCTCCAAGATGGGTCAGTCATTTTCACGACGAACACCTTCAATAAAAGAAGCGCGCCAGTCGCACGACGTCAAGCAGACTCATCGCGCCTTGCTCTCGGACGACGTGGTGTTTCTCCTGTTGTCTCAGCTCGCCCCGTGGGACGGCAGCGGTGCGGCCGCGGCCTGTAAAGTGTGGCGGTCTCACTGGAAGCGGCGATGCGCGGGCTTGCTGCGTCTGGCCAGGCATCGCGTCGGAGCTTATGAGTGGTGCAACCACGTTGTCGCCAAGCCCGGCGGAGGCGTGATTGTCTCAAACTATCACGAATCACGACTCGAGATCTTCTCGCCGGAGGGCGAATCCCAGGGCGCGTTCGTCGCGGGTGTGTCTCCTTTCGACACGCCAGGCGCGGTGGCGCTCCTCGGCGACGAGCGCAATACGGCCTGGATCATCTGTGAAGACAATCAAAACTTAGTCTGCGTTCAATTGGGCGACGCCATGGGGGAGGACAAGTTTCTAGAGCCGTCCGACCAGATCGTCAGTCCAACTATGGACTATATTTGCCCCAAGGACCTCGCCCTTAGTCCCGGTGGTGAATTCCTGCTCGTGCTAGTTGACGATTACGGCGAACTCGGGGAAGTTTTCGTGCTCAACTCTCGAGATGGAACTATTGTGGGCAGCTTCGGCTTTGAGGAAGATGATACGTTCGGTAACTTGCACTCGCCTCGCGGCCTGGCGGTCCAGGGCGATTACTGCTTCGTCGCCGATACGTACAATCAGCGAGTTTGTGTCTTCAACTGGCGCAGCCAGACCTGGGTACGCTGCTTTGGACGGCGAGGCGCGTTCCTGCACCGTCACTTGGGTGACCCGGAAGCGGAACATCCTTACTGGTGGGATTCAGTAATTAGCGATGGCAGTCGCGGCTACGAAGATGAACGCAAAGGAACTGGGCCGGGCGAGTTCATTGAGCCCGTTGGCGTCGCGGTCCATGGCAACATGCTATATGTTTCTGAATTAGTCGGTCGCAGGATCCAGGTCATGCGGTTGCCCGCCGACATCCTCGATTTGTCCTCAGAGCCGCAGGTATTGCAGATTATCCCGGCACCCGGTGGTCAACGGTTAGGTGGCCTTTGCGTCGACGGCGAGCGGTTGTGGTGCGTGGGCCCACATTGTATTGGGCCCCCCGGGGACCGCGAAGACACCTACGTGAGCCTTTTTTCGCCGTATGTGTAAGACCCCACCGGCCCGCGACGAAGACGCGGTCCACCCCCTGTCGTCGTGAACCCCCCCTTGTAACATCTCCTACGAAACGCAGCTAGAAGGATACTCTATTTGACGAAACGCGCGCCATGTTCCACAGCTATCCGCAAGACAGAGCTAGCGTTACAGATACTAGCTTTTTTGGGGCTCGCTGCCCCAGCGCGCTTATACGGCCCATACCCAGGCGCTCGCAGCACAAAACTAGTGCAGCTATGGCCCGCTGCTCCTGCGTCCTCACGGGCACCGGCGTTACTGGTACGCTCGTCCTCTCGCAGCCGAGCGAATCACAGCCTACTGTCATCGACGGCTCGATCAGCGGCCTGGCGCCGGGGCTCCACGGCATCCACGTCCACATTTTCGGTGATTTCAGCCAGGGTCTGACGAGCGCTGGTGGCATCTTTAACCCCTTCGCGAGGAACCACGGCGGCCCGAACGACGAAGAGCGGATGGCCGGCGACCTCGGCAATTTGGAGGTGGCCGAGGACGGCTCCTGCAGCGTGCACATCGAGGACAGGCACGTGAAGCTCATCGGCCCCCACTCGATCATCGGGCGGTCGATCGTCGTCTTCGGCGGCGAGGACGACTTCGGCAAGGGCGGCCACGAGCTCTCGCTGTCGACGGGCAACCCGGGCCCGCGCGTCGCGGGCGGCGTCGTGGGGATCGCGCCGTCCTAGGCGTTGCGCTGCGTGCGGTTTTCTTCTGAGCCGGCCGGGGCGCGGGCCGCGCTGTTAACACTCGGTATAGTAGAACGTTACGAAGTAGGGGGAGGAGTCGTGCGCGCCGCCGCCGCGGCGCTCAGAGCACCTTTTGCCCCTTCTCCGGAGCCTTGGAATCGTCCGGCGACGGCTTGGGGATCTTGAACGGAGTCCAGTTCGGGTCTTTCTTTTTCCCCTCCATCTCCGAGTCCCGGACTGGCGGAGACTCGTACTTCGGCTGGTCCTTGTAATTCGCCGTGAGAGGGTCCTTCTTCCGGGACCAGGCCCAGGCGCTCTTCGAGGTGCGCATGAGCTCCTCGTCGAAACCGACGGCCCGCGCCGGCGTGGCGACGGCCGCGGGCGCGGCGACGGT
The DNA here is from genome assembly GCA_918797485.1 of Pelagomonas calceolata. Lineage (NCBI taxonomy): Eukaryota > Pelagophyceae > Pelagomonadales > Pelagomonadaceae > Pelagomonas > Pelagomonas calceolata. The sequence continues at coordinate 393,497 of CAKKNE010000004.1, forward strand.
CTGATCATCTAAAGCGGCGGCCGCCACGGCCCCCTGCAGGGGCGCCGCCTCGACGGTCTCATCATCTAAAGCGTCGGCCGCCACGTCCTCCTTCGGAGGCGCCTCCTCGACGATCGCATCATCATCATCTGAAGCGGCTGCCACGTCCTCCACGTCCTCCTGCAGAGACTCCGGCGACGCCGGCGACGGCCGGTCGTCGCGCAAGAGCGAGAACTTCGGCGCGAGCGCGCGACGGACACCCATGGATTCCGTCCGCGGCGTCACCCCTAACGTGTCACTACCCGCGGAGGGCGGTTCGACCAGGCGCTCGTAAGAGTGCCCGCGCGGCGACTCTAAAGCTAATTGTTCCGACGCCGACTGCGGCGCCGCCTCGATCTCGGGCAGCTGCCGGCCGGCTAACAGGCGGTTCATCCGCTTCATCTCCCGTTTCGCCTCCTCGCGATCCAGGCGCGCCTGCTCCAATTCCTCCAACATCTTCGCGTTGAACGCCATCTGCTCGTCGGCCCGCTGGTTGACGGTCTCCTTGATCTCCTTCTTGTTGTCCCTCCCTTCCGCGACGAGCACTTTCGACTGCGTGACGAGCACTTTCCCGACGCCATCCCTGATGTCGGTCGCGGCCTCCACCACCGTCTTCTCGATCTTGTTCGTCTGCTGCTGCTGGCCCTCGCGGACCTTCTGGGTGATGATGTCCCCGACCGCGAACATGTCCTGGCGCCGCTGCTCCCCTTCGGGGGTGTCCCGCTTGACAACGAGGGTCAGCACCGCGTCGAGGCCCGGGCAGTACGCGAAGATCGCCTGCCCCGCCGCCGCGCACCCCTTCTCTATGTCCTTCTTGGAGCCGAGGACCGTCTCGTGGAACTCGTAGTCCTTGATCTTCTTCTTCTTCGCGATTTCCTCCGCGAGGTCGCGCGCCGTGAAGTAGTTCTCGGATGCCGGGTCCTTGATCAGCAGCTGGAATCTGGACTCCGTGAGAAGTCCCGCGAACGCGCCGATGACGTCCCTCGCGTCCACCTTGGCGGCCTTGCAGACCGTGTACACGTCGTCGCGCGACTTGCCGGGCGCGAGCGTGGCCTTGCAGCACCACAACTCCTTCTTAGACGTTCCGAACATGGTCCCTGTGAAGCACCAGGTGTACAATGAAAGTTCAGAGGCGGCCCCCGCGCCCCACGAAACGCAGCCCCCGCGCCGGGGCCACGGCCGCCGGTGCCGGGGCACCGGCGGCCGCGCCCAGCGGCCGCGCGCGGCCCGCCCGGGGCTGCCTCGAACCTGCTTCAACGAGCAGCGGCACTCAACGCGCCGATTTTGAAGGCGCTCTCGCGGCGCAGGCTAACTACAACGTACCTGGGGGTCCGGCGGCCTCGATTCTAGTGCGGGCAGCCTCCTGCCACCTAGATAACACGCTAAAGACGCGGCTCGACCTCGATGGCGGCTCTGCTAACCTACTAGGGGGAATTTCCGGTTACGGTCTCGGGCTGCCCCCCCTCTCCACCGCGACGCTCGGTATTTGCTCTCAAGTCAACTGCGCGCGATGGCTGCCCCGGAGCCGCAGCTCGCTGGTGTCCTGGGAGCGGCGGTAGACCAGATCGACGTGGACGAGAAGGTGGTGATCGTGCGCACGCTCAGGGTCCATGTCAACGTCGGCATGCTGGACTTGTACCGCAACGACGTCCGGAGGCTAGGCCTCGCGGTGCCGTGTGCCCATAACAAGGGCGACACCCGCGTCTTCGTGGGCACCGCGTTTGCGCCTGAGGCGATGAAGTTCTTTGGGCCTCCGCCCGACGGCGCGGACGCCGAGGCGTACCTCCAGGAGTGCTACAAAATCTTGAACTCGCAGAAGAGCGTAGTCGACTACGTGAATTCGTGCGACGACAGAAAGAACGACCCCAAGAAGAAGTGGGTCTTCGGAACGCGCGAGAAGGAGCTCGGCGACTTCAACGAACTCTTGCTAGAATTCAAGGAGGCCTGCCCCATTTTCTTCGACGAGGAGACCGGTGCCCCCTTCTACCAGGAGCAGAACTTCGCCGCGGCGTTCATCGACTGCATCAGGCGGCGCAACCCCGAGCTGAAGTGCAAGACCCACATCCAGAAGCTCTGCAAGAAGCGGCGCCTCCTGCGCAAGGCCGACGCCGTGGTGAAAGCCGCGCGGCGCGCCGACGCCGTGGCCGCGGCGACCGTGCTCGTCGCTCGCGGGCGCGTCGTCGACGCCGTGCTGGCGGCCGCGCGCGACCCGGCCGCCGCCGCGCTCGCGGAGCCCGCCGAAGAGCCCGCGCCCGACGCCGCGCCCGACGCGAACCAGCCGCCCGCGCCCGCGCCCGAAGCGCGGACGGCCGCCTCCCTGGGGTGGCCCGGCGGGACGGCGCCGGCGCCCGCCGCCGACCGCGAGCCGCGCCCCCTGGACGCGTCGCCGTCGCCGCGGGCGAAACAGAAGCGCCCCGGCGCGGCGCGGCGCCCGCCGCGCCACCGCGCCAACCCGCCCGGCGCGCGCGCGGCTGCGCGCCCGCGCCGCCGGGCGGCCGGCGGCGCGCCGGCGCGGGCGCTGCAGCCGTCGCCAGACACGAGCCCGTCGCCCGCGACGGAGGTGTCCGTTGGCGACGCGGACGCTGCCGAACTCCAGAGGATGCTGGCGACGGCCGAGGCGCGCGCCGCCGACGTGAAGAAGCGCGCCGACGGGCTCGGTGCTCAACTCGCCGAAGCCAAGACGCGGTGGAAGGCGGGCGACGAGCGCGCCAAAGCTGCCGAGGAGGAACGCGACCGGCTCAAGGTGCGCGCCGAAGCGCTCGCGGCGGATTTCGCCGCGGCCAACGCGTTCGCCGAGACGGCCAACGCGCGCGTCCGCGCGGCTGAACAGGACCGCGACCGACAGAAGGCGCGCGCCGACGCGGCCGAGGCGCGCGTCCGCGAGCTCGAGGAGAAGCTGAGGGACCGCGCGGACCGCGCCCTCGGCGACGACACCGAGTAGCTCCACGCGCCTGCTGACGCTTTCCACCTCACGTTACGACCTCCCCCAAGTACTTAAGGACCTCACGTCTGAAGCCTCGTCATTTCTGCTCCGGGCTGGGTAGTACGTACATGCGGCTCCTGGCGTCGTCGATGAGCTCCATTTGTGCGCTTTGACGGTTCGTACCGCTGCCGCTAGTAGCACTAGCTTTTTGGAGCCTAAAACAATTCCTCGTCACATCGGTTTAAGGCAGCCCGTGCGCCGTCTACAGGCAATCAGACACCCGGGGGAGCCTCTAAACGACTCCACACCCCCTCGTTGCCATCCTGCTGCTCGCGCGCGACCGCTGCTGCGGCACACGCTGCGACACAGGCCCACAAAACCAGCAAGCTCTTTTGCCCATCGTCGACGCAGGCCGTGCAAGATGCCCGTACCGATGGGCGACGAAACCGACGACGAAATCGACGACGGCGAGGATGAGCCGATACGACGCGGTTCCGCGGATATGATTCCGGCCGAGATGCGCGAGACGACGCAGGAGCTGCGGCGCCAGCTGCAGATCGAGAAGCAGGTGGCGCGCGACGCCGAGCGCGAGCGCGACGAGGTGTTGCGCGAGCTGAGGGCCATGCGCGCGGAGCAGGCTGCGCGGTACGATCGGTTGGCGGCCCTGAAAGCCAAGCTCGCGAAGGACCCGGAGAACCCCAGACCTACAGTGTCAGATCGGGTAGCGGCCCTGCGGGCCGAGGCGCGCGAGAAAACGGCGCAACTAGCACAGGCGCATGATCGTGATCCTTCTCTCGACGATCTCGAGGCCGGAGTCACCTCCATGCAGGTCGGGCAGAAACGCGCTCGCATTGGGATCGAGGAGCGCAAAGATGTCGCGGAGCGGGATTATGCCTCGCTCGGGGCTCGGGTGCAAGAGCTCGACGAGACCGTCGCCGAGCTGCGCCGACAGTTGGAAACGGAGAAGAAGGCCAATCACGAGGCCCTCGTGACGTGCATGCGCGGGCGCACCAAGGCCGAGGAATATAACAAGGTTTTAGTGAAGCTGGTCGCCGCTTACGAGCGTGTGACCCCTCCGGAGAAGATCGCGCCGATCGCCGCTCGGATCTGGGCGCGCGCGCCCACGGTACCGGGCGGTGCCGCGACGGCGCCCGAGTCCGACGAAGCGGATCCCGGGGATAAGCGCCCCGTCCCGCCTGGACAGGAGGCCCAGAAGGTCAAGAAGCCCAAATTGGCCGCGCCGACGCCGTCGGGAATGGAGTTGGCGGAAACGTGCCTAGACCGCGACGCTGCACCGGAGAAGCCCACCACCGTGAGCTCCGATGAGCGCATACGCGCCGTCGAGGACCGCCTCGCGAAGCAGGCGAGCAGACACGAGAGAGAGATGGAGGCGCTTCATGTGGCGTGCGACGCGGCCGAGGCGCGCGCCCGCAAGCTCGAGGAGCAGCTGAAGAACCGTGCGGACCGCGCCCTCGGCGACGACACCGAGTAGTTCCACGCGCCTGCTGACGCTTTCCACCCCACGTTACGACCTCCCCCAAGTACTAAGGACGCTGAGCCTAGTAATTTCTGATCCGGGCCGGGTAGTACGTACATACGCCTCGTGGCGTCGCCAATGAGCTCTCTTTGTGGGCCTTGACGGCTCGACCAGTAGCACTAGCTTTTTGGTTGCAAAGCCTTCTCTCTCGTCACATCGGTTTAAGGCAGCCCGCGCGCCGTCTACAGGCAATCAGACACCCGGGCAGCCTCTAAACGACTCCACGCGCCCCCGTCGCCATTCTTCTGCTCGCGCGCGACCGCTGCTGCGGCACACGCTGCGACACAGGCCCACAAAACCAGCAAGCTCTTTTGCCCATCGTCGACGCAGGCCGTGCAAGATGCCCGTACTGATGGGCGATGACGACGGCAGTTGGAGGAGGGGCAGTACGGAGGAGGGGCAGTTGGAGGAGCAGTTGGAGGACATGCGCTTCGACCGCGATTGCGCGCGCGCGACCATCGCGGAACAAGACAAGCGCATCCTAATGTTGGAGGAACAGTTGGCAGAGGCGCGCAAGGCCCTCGACGCGCACGACGACGCCGATCGGCTCTACGCGATACCTTCAATACAAGATACTCTGTCGGACGACGTGAAGGAGACTCACCATGCCCTGCTCTCGGATGATGTGGTGTTTCTCCTGTTGTCGCGGCTCGCTCTCTCGGACGGCACTGGGGCGGCCGCGGCCTGTAAGATATGGCAGTCTCAGTGGAAGCGGCGATGCGCGGGCATGCTGCGCCTGGCCAGGCATCGCGTCGGAACTTTTGAGTTTTGCCAACACGTTGTCGCCAACCCCGGCGGAGGCGTGATTGTCTCAGACTATCACAAATCACGACTCATGGTGTTTTCGCCGGAGGGCGAATCCCTGGGCGCATTCCAATCCCCTCGTATAATCTGGACGCCAGGTGCGGTGGCGCTCCTCGGCGACGAGAGCAATACGGCCTGGGTACTAGACGAAGACAGGGAACGCCTCATCTGCGTGCGATTAGGCGATGCCATGGGGGGTGACAAGATTCTAACGCCGTCCGACCGCATCGTTAGTCCGGTTATGGACTATAAATGCCCCAAGGCCCTCGCCCTTAGTCCCGGTGGTGAATTCCTGCTCGCAATAGTTAACGATTGGGTCGGTGAAGTTCTCGTGCTCAACTCTCGAGATGGAACTCTTGTGAGCCGCTTCGGCGAAGAGGAAGATGATACGTTCGGAAACTTACATTCACCTTGCAGCCTGGCGGTCCAGGACGATTACTGCTTCGTCGCCGATACGTACAATCAACGAGTCAGTGTCTTCAACTGGCGCAGCCAGACCTGGGTGCGCTGCTTTGGACGGCGAGGCGCGTTCCTCCACCACCGTACTTGGACATCTGACCCGGAAATTCCGCATCCGTACTGGTTCGATTCGGAAATGAGCAATGGCGACGCCGAATATGAAGATGAACGCAAAGGAACTGGGCCGGGCGAGTTCATTGAACCCGTTGGCGTCGCGGTGCATGGCAACACGCTATATGTTTCTGAATTAGTCGGTCGCAGGATCCAGGTCATGCGGCTGCCCGAGAATATCCTCGATTTGTCCTCAGAGCCGCAGGTGTTGCAGATTATCCCGGCGCCCGGTGGTCAACGGCTAGGTGGTCTTTGTGTCGACGGTGAGCGGTTGTGGTGCGCGGGCCCTCTCTCTATTTACACTGAGCTTGGTAAACCCCCCAAATACACCTACGTGAGCCTGTTTTCGCCGTTTAGCGGAGACGAGCAAGGACCGCGACCGCGCGCGGCCTAAGCACGCGACGACGCCAACCAGCAAGGCCCGCCCCCGTCGTCCGCCTAGGCCGCCGGCACCCCTTCCCTTCCCCCCGCGTAAGGACCTCGACTATCGAATCACTATTATTAGCACGTTAACTCTGGGACCGCTGCCGGCCCGCGGGTCGGGAAACTCCGCCCGGCGTAGTAGTACAGCACACACGTGGGGCAACACAACGACAAGGTCTTGGGTCGGGAGGAGGCACAGTGCGGGGAAAGGGGGAAAGGGGATCGTGGTCTTCTTGTGGTCTAGAGCGCCGCGCCCGTGCGCGGCTCGACGGCCTTGGCCGCGGCGCGCGCCTCGAGCATCAAGCGGTGCTCGAAGCGCGACAGCGGTTCGTTGTTCGTGTCGACGACGAAGTCCGACGGCGGCAGGATCTCGAACTGGTCTTCCGTGACGCCGGCGCCCATGGACGCCGTCGACGCGCCGCCGCCGGTGGCGACGGCCTGCATGCGGTCCATGAGTTCCGCGCCGGACCAGGTCTGGTGTTTTAGTATCGAAGCGCCGATGGCCTTCTCCTCTCTTTGCACATCTTCGACGTAGGCCTTCATGCCCACATCGGCGAAGCGGCGCACGTACTTCTCCGTCGCTAAACCGTTCGTGTGGAAGCCCGCGAGCGTCGTGAACTGCCAGACGTAGCCCGCCTTCGCGAGGTCGTCGGTGAAGGCCTCGATTTCTTCATCGTTGTTGAAGACGCCGGGCGCGTCCCAGTTGAAGGACGGCGACAGGTTGTAGGCGAGCATCTGGTCCGGGAAGTCGGCGCGGACGTTCCGGGCGAAGTCGCGCGCTTGTTCGACGTCCGGCGTCGCCGTCTCCATCCACAGCAGATCCGAGTGGGGCGCGAAGGCCTTGGCGCGCTCCGTGGCGTACTCCGTCGACGGCGCGACGCGGTAGTAGCCCTCTCTAGCTCGAGGCGCCTCCCAATCAAAGTAGGGTTCGAAGCCTAAGATCTTCGAGGCTTCAATCTTCATCTGTTGCAAGTTCTTGCCCTTCGTCACGAGGTCCCAGTGAAGCTTATCAGCGTCCAGCAAGGCATCTCGCACTAACTCCGGGAACGTCTTGAGCTGGGCGCTCTCGATCCAGGTCGCGCCGGCTTGATCGCCGCAGCGGCCCTGGGCCTTCTCGTTGGCGACGTGCTCGTCGAAGGTGCACTCGAGCTGCTTGGTCGCGCCGAGGATGAAGGGGTGGTCCCGGGCGTCGATCGTCGACGTGAGGAACGTCGCGGCCTCGGCGTCCGTTCTGGCAATAATGAGGGTCGAGGAGCCCATCACGTCGCACTGGAGGCGTGCGGCGTTGAGGCGGTCGGCGTGCTCGCGCATGGGCACGAGGACCTTGCCGCCCATGTGGCCGCACTTCTTCGTGCCCGGGGACCTGTGTAAAGTAGCGTGAGTCGCGGCGATGGCGTGCCTCGCAAGCGCGCATTGATAGCGTCGACGGCGCCGCGACGCCGTCGCCCCAACAATCGAAGCCCAATCACGACACGGAACACCGACTGGTCCTCGAAGTGCACGCCCGCGGCCCCGGCCTCGACCATGAGCTGCGTGAGCTTCATGACCGCGGTTAATCCACCGTGGCCGGTATCACCATCAGCAACAATCGGCGTCAAGTAATCGACGTCTTGCCCGCTCGAAAAAGCCCGGCGGTCGTGGTGCTTCAGGGCCTTGAACAATTGGTCGACCTTCTTGGGCACCGTATCATAAGGATAGTCCGCGAAATCAGGACCGGGCTCGTTGCTCGAGGACGACGTCGACGAGCACTGCCAGCCGCTCACATAGATGGACGTGAGCTTGGGCGCCATGGTTGCGGCCTGGACGGGGTCGAGGGCGCCATACGTGCGCGAGTGGCCGCCCGTGTTGGCGCACAGGTCCAAGGTCTCAAACAACTTCTGGGCCGTCGCGTCCTGGTACGGCGCTTCTCCTTGTAAAGTGCCGCGCATGGCTACCACATCTTGGGCGGAATAGGGTCGTTCGACGCCCTTCCAGCGGGGCTCCTGCCACTTGGCTTCGAGCGCGGCGACCTGTGTTAGTAAGTGTTTGTGGGGCGCCGCGGCGGCGTCGCGGCGGTTGCGCGGCGCGCGCAGCGGTGCGCAGTCGTCTCGTCCTTCGCGCGCGGCGGCGGTGGCGTCGCGTTGCGGAAATCGAATTCTGGCCGCGTTCTCGCGGGCAACGAGGCTTGAAGTGTCGTGCAAACGCGGTCGTGGCACCTCGGCGGCAACGTCGCGCGTTGGCGGCGGCAACCGCGGCGTGTGCCCGGCCTTGCGAGTGCTGGTTGATAGTACGCGCGCGAGTCTCATTGCAAAAGTGTGCTGTGGTTGTCGGAGAGCGTGATGCGCGCGTTTAAATTGCGCGTAAAGCTGCGAGTAGGGCGGCTGGCTGGCCCTTACCGTGATGCGCAAGTTTGCGCGAGTGCTGTTGTCGATGGCGATGCGCACAGAGGCAGCGCTCAACTTTGTCGATGAGCTCCAAAAAATCGAGGTGTTCTGATCAGCTGAATGACAAGGACTCTGGCAGTTTGCTGCTGCTTGTGAAGTTGCCGTGCCAACTCGTCGCAAAAGGCCCGTGGAGCTCGGAATCGTGCCGCCAGACATCACCCCGTGGTCTGGTGGCCGCGCGGGAGACCGCGACGCACTCGATTGCCACTGGCGGCGCCAGGAGCCCTCGCGGCGAAGCTCAGACGACTCCCTGGGGCGCCGCGGACCGCGTTTCGGACGGCTCAGATTTAACCGGCTAGCGGCATGTAAGACACTAGCCAGCCAGCCATGCCGGAGAGCAAGTCTGCGTGGCGGCCCCATACCGCATCACTGGCAAGTGAAATCACCTGGTTTCCTTCTCATTGATCAGATCCTCCAGCGATGCGTTGTTGGCTGCTCGCCACAACTGCGCTAGCGCTCGTGCCACTGCGCCAGAGGAGCCACAGGCCACCCACGCGACGACGAGCGGAACCGCAGCGCTTCCCCTTCGCGAGCCCATTCCCGTTCGGCCGGCCGACGAATAGCACGCAAAATGCAGCGCCGCCGCCGGCCGCTTCCACAAATGCGAACGGGCCGCAGCTGCCGTTCGCCAGTCCCTTCCCCTTTGGCGGCGCCGACGAGGCGCCGACCGCGAACGGCCAGCGGACGGCGGCGTGGCGCCTCCCCTTCGACGATTCAAGGGTGGACACGGTCCTGAAGGCGCTGCCCGTCGACGCGGCCCAGCTTTTGCCTGCTTTACAACGGTTCCGGGAGCGCGCCGAGGGCGATAACTACGAGCTGATACAACAAGTGAGTAGGCAGGCCGAGCGCGCCCTCTCGGGTGAAAACCCTCTCAAGCTCGCGCAGGGTGTCCTGGGCGGCGCGCTCGCGGAGCGTTTACCGTCGAACGTCGATCCGCGCTCGAGGGCCTTGGCCGAGAAGCTGCTGCGGGACGTCGACGCCTACCCCGAAGCGGCGTTTCCTTCTGATTTAGTCCAGACGGTCTCGCTCGACGACGAGCGGCCGTTCCTGGAGGGGGCGACGCTCTGCGCGTCGCTATCTTCCGCTGTATATGCGAACGCGAACGCGAGGGCCGCGCTGCGAAGTCTGGGAAGGGCCCACGTCGCGTCGGGACGGACCCACGACGTCGCCTGGTCAATTGTGGATGGCGTGCGCGACGGGAGGCTGGAGCGGCACGTTGTTTTGCGAGGCTTCGACGCGTCCGACGACACGGGCGACAACGTCCTCCTCGTCAAGCGGGTATTGTGCGCGCGGCCCGTGCCGATTCCTCTCGATACGCAAGCGTTTCCTAGGAGTTGGGACGCCGTCGATAACTATAGAAGTGACGAGAACGTCCCGGAGGTCGTAGCCCACGCGGGCTTCCTGTTCCTGGCCGAGGCTTTGTTAGATGATCTGGCGCCGTACCTAGATGTAGCTCCAGAGCACAATCTGATCTTCACGGGCCATTCGATCGGCGGCGCTTTAGCTGGTTTATGTACCGTGCTAGCAAGAACGAGAGACGACGATAGAATTTTAACAAAACCATCAGCGGTCGTCTTCGCGCCGCTGCCCTGCCTCAAAAGTAGTGAAGACACGGTGCTCGCCGCTCTAGATTTAGACGAGACGGTGGTGCGAAGCTTCGTCCAGCCCTGGGATCCTTTAGTGAGATGGTTCACGGAACATGACCCTTGCTATCCGTTGGTGGCCGATTCGCTCGACGACGACATTTATACGCTGTTTGCTTCCGGGCCTCCTCGTGTTCTGAGGAATGTGGCGCGGGCCATCTTAGCCGCGGCCGAGGACTGGCCGGCCGTGCGGTCTGTGTACCTACAAGAGGCGAACCAGACGTTCGATCATTTGGGAGAGGCGCATTTACTGATGCCGGCGCAAGCAGCAAGGTACTTGGCGGATAGACTTTTTGCATTAGTTGTGGACGTGCCGGAGACAATAATATTAGTACGGTGCGCCGCGTCCGATTTACCGGAAGCGCTGGACCACGCGTTCAAGCTCGAGGAGTTCTCTATATCATTGGCGCCAGCGGGCCTGCGGTCCTTCATCCACCACTTCCACCCCGCCTACTCGGCGCCGCTCGAGGAGCTCGTGTCGCCCAGTGGTGGCGACTAGACTTGACCCGTCCCTACTCGCGAGCTTTCATCGTGACCGAGGCGCGTCGATGGCGTGCTGGCGGGTACCGATGGCGTACTCCACCGCATCTGTACAACCACGCCATCGTCGCACGCCAGCCCGACGCGTCCGTGTCTCTCACTCTTCGACGGCGTCGCAACGGCACGTCCACCTTGAGTCCTGGACGCCGTCGAGCCGACGCCGTCGCAGGAACCTTGTCTGTAGTTAATATTTTTTGTGTTACCACGCCGTCGCCCTGAGGCTTAGCAGAGGAATACCGGGGCACAGTGTTAGTTAGACGGGGAGGGCGGGCAGAAAAACGCGCGAGTCCTTCGGCGACGTCGGCGCCGGCCCCGGGACCAGGGACCGCAGCTGCGGCGCCGGCGCCGCCGCGACCAAAGATGAGACGGCCGTGTCGCGCGCGTCGTCTCTTCTAGAACCGCGCCGCCGCGCCGCCAGATCCAACCACCGCCGCGCGGCTCGAGAATCGGGGCAGCGCCCGACGAGACCCTGTCCTGAAACGTGGGCCATGTTCACGCACGCCGCGGCGTCGCCGGCGATCGCCGCCCGCTCGCACCACGCCACCGCCGCGACGTCGTCCTTCAGCACGCCGCGGCCCCGCGCGTAGAGGACAGCTAAATCAAACATGGCGCGCGGCACGCCGCCCGTCGCCGCCGCGAGGTAGTAGCGCGCGGCTTTTGAATCGTCCCGCGCGACTCCAATCCCGCTCGCGAACATGATGCCCAGGTTGCAGCGGGCCTTGGCGTGGTTCTGGGAGGCGGCCTGCGTTGTTTCGTGGTGTTTTTGTGTTCGTGGTGCGATCGCGATGCTTTCTCGTGGCGATGGCGTGTGGGCTAGAAGTACACACAACGTCGACGCCATCGACGCGAATCAGAAGGACGCTGTCGAATACCTTCTCGAACCAGTGCAAGGCCCGGCCCGGGTCCCGCGCCACGCCGCGGCCCTCGGCGAAGCGGATGCCGAGCGAGAACTGCGCCTTCGCCGAGCCCTTCGCGGCCGCGTGTTGGAACCACTCGACGGCCTTTGTGGCATCGCGTTGAAGACCGCGGCCCTCGTCCAACGAAATGGCGTAGGCGAACATGGCCTTGACGTGGCCGCCCTTCGCCGCCGCCTCGTACAAGGACGACGCCTTGGCGTCGTCGCGGCCCGCGCCCCGTCCCAGTTCGTAGGCCAGGCCGAGCTTGTACTGCACGCGGGCCACGTGCTTGCCCTCGGTCCGCGTGACGAGGAGCCGTTCGAGGCGCTTGACGTTCTCGGAGTGCGACGCCCTTAATGGTGCGCGGCAGGCGGGGCAGGCGCCCCAGCCGCGCTCTTTCAGGTCGCGGTCGGCGTCCGCGGCGCATGCTCTACGGGCGAGCTGGGGTTTGCACTCGCCTGCGTTTTTTCACGTGTTTCGTGGCGACGGCGTGGATTGTGGACACCGCTCGCTACCGCAGAAGAAGGTGCCGCAGGCCGAGCACATGCCGCACGTCATGCCGCGCGCGGGGTCCTCGAAGTCGTCGGGCCGCGTGAGGCAGATCAAGCAGCGGTCGGCGGAGGAGGGGTACGGGCTCGGGTGCTGGTGCAGTGGTGCCGTTTGGCTCGACGGCTGGGCCGCGTTTGGCATCGGTTCCCGCGCTGCTCTGTCGGAAGGCATCGATTGCGCTGCATGTGGCGACGCGTGATAGCTATTGCTGCGTGTCAACGTCGAGGAGGGGGCCGATGGTGTTCGCGTTGCAATCATACTGTCAGAATTGCATTCATGCGCGCATTTGCAATGGTCCACTTCCAAATGCCGACGCGAGGCCCCTGAGCACCCGCGCAGTTCAAATTCTTGACCCGCTCTCTGGCATCGCCACGTATCCGTCGGGCGCCCGGAGACGTGCTGGAGCGAGCAGCGGTCGCGCCATCGCCATCGTGGGCCGCGACGCGCGCCGCGGCCGCCGAGGCGCGATCTACGCCGAAGTTCGTGACGCATCCCTCAGAAAGCGTGCCCTTGATGGCGGGCGACTCTCGTGCGGGCGTTGGCGGATCTGCGGATTGTGCTCCCAGCAATCTGCGATTTCCAGCGGCCATAGCTCGCACGCCCGCGCGCTTACGACCGAGAAAGATCGACGAGCAGTAGTCGAATAAAGCCTGTTCACTCACGCGTGCAGAAATCCGCCTCAAACTGAGAGCCCTGAGTTGAAATCTAACATGGCAGTCATCAATACGATGCCCTTGGACGAGCAAGCGCGCGGCCGAGCCCATTTTCATCAATATCGAGCGCCCGAGGACGGCTGTCTTCGCCGGCGTCGCCCCTAACATACCGCGTCGCAGGCCGCGCCGCTCGTCGCGAAGCCGACGTCGTCGCGGCGGTCGCGCTGCAAGGATGGACGGCGCTCCGCCCGCTGGGGATCCGCGCGTAAACACCGTTTGTCCGAATTCAGCCATTAAATATACTTACTTCTTCCCAACACGCGACTTCAACGAAAGAAAGATCGTCCAGACGAACGACGCGCAGTTGACAAATAAGGGAATGTACGCGATCGGGATGAAGGCGTAGCTGATCAGGTCGACGAAGGGCCAGAAGCCCGCTCCCGCAATTTGCACTTGCAATAGGTCGGCCTTGATCTTTGCTGGTAAAGTGGAGAGTCCTTCTCCTTGGGCGCAGGCCGCGGCAAAAAAGACGATGGTCACGAGCGGGCCGAAGAAAATTTGGCCCAACAAAGCCTTGGTCAGTATCTCCTTGAGGCCGTTCTTCGGGATGAGGCGCGTGATCTGCGCGTACCAGACGTGCGCCTGCGTTGTTTTTTTCGTGAGTTTTTTGTGTTGCTTCGACGGCGTCTCGGCGGCGCCACCTCGACGCCGTCGACGCGTTTTCCCACGCCGATCTCAGCACCGCCGGCGCGAAGTACAAACCACCAATCGCCGTCGTCGTCAGCAGCCGCGTCGCGTCGGGCTCCTTGACCCTTTCCAATTTCTGGGCGCAGGCGTCGCTCGCGCCGAAGATGACCGCGCTCGTCGCGGCTTTCGTGGCGAGCGGCGCCTTGTCCATGCAGCGCGCGTAGGTCTGCGCGGCGGCGCCGAGCGCGCCCGGGACGCGGAGCGCGTTGGTGGGGCGCGTCGCCTGTGTGGTGTTGTTGTTCTATTACGTCGCTCGGCCTTCACGCGGCGTCGATGGCGTACTCTCGTTCCGACCCGTTCCCACTCACGAGCCTTCATCGTGCCGAGGCGCGTCGATGGTGTACTGGCGGGTACCGACGGCGTACTCCACCGCATCAGTACAAGACCAGTTCGACGCGCATCAGTACCCCACCAGTACGCCAGCGCCGCACGTCAGCACGAAACGAGCGTGTCTCTCTCTCCCCGACGGCATCGCGACGGTATGTCCGCCTCGCCATCGAGGCGACGCCGTCGAGTGTGAGTCGCCTCGACGCCATCGAACAGGCGTCGCGTCGAATGGCGTGTACAGGGCATGATTGATTCGTGCGCTGCTTCGCGCGGCGAGGAGGAGCGCGGCGAGCTTGCGGCGCATTGTCGTTGCTGCTGTGTTGTTTACGCGACGCGTTCGTTGCACCGCTCGCCTTCGCGAGCTTGTTCAATTGCAGCACTCTGAGAGCACCAGCCAATAGTGGTCGCACGCGCGCGTGCGTTGCTACAGCTGCCCTGCAGCGTGTTTTGTGGCTTCAGTCGCGGTAAATTGCTGCTCTGGCCGCGCTTACAAGTCGCGGGAGCCTGTAATTGCGCAGTGCAGCAGGCGCATGCAGAGAGGCGGCTACCCCAAGACGCGCGGCCGCCGGGGACTCCCACGCATGTGGTATGGCCTCAGAGTCGTTCCAAGCGACTTGGATGGCTGCATTTGCTAGCGTTAGGCACTCTAGCCTCGATTTAGCCACGGGCTCGCCGCGACAAAAACGGGTCGGGACGCGCACCACACGTCCTCGCAGCAAGCTAGACGTCGCCTAGACGCCATCGCCGAGACGCCGCCTTGACCGCACGCGCTCGCCGGGCTGTCCTCGTGCTAGCAAGGACCAAACCCAAAGATGCTAGCTTTGCGTGCCGCGCGGGCCCTGCGGGGAGCCCGGCGCTTCTCCGACGCGAGCGGCGGCCTCCAGCTCTCCTTCGCGGCGCCCCACACGGTCTACTACTTCGAGACCAGTGTGGCCAGTGTAACTCTACCGGGCGCG
Organism: Pelagomonas calceolata; assembly: GCA_918797485.1. Classification (NCBI taxonomy): domain Eukaryota; class Pelagophyceae; order Pelagomonadales; family Pelagomonadaceae; genus Pelagomonas; species Pelagomonas calceolata. Next base: position 408,506 of record CAKKNE010000004.1, read on the forward strand.
TCCGGCGAGTACGGTGTGACGGCCGGCCACTCGCCCCTCGCCGAGCAGCTGAGACCTGGGGTTGTGGCCATCACCCACAAACAAGGCGAGGAGCCGGAGAAGTTCTTCGTGAGTGGCGGCTTCGCGTTCACCGACGCGGAGAAGACGGAAGTGTCCGCCCTGGAAGCCGTGAAGCTCGAGGACATCGACGAGGCCAAGGTGCGCGCCGAGTACGCCGCCGCCGCCAAAGGAGATGATGACGACTCGAAGGCGGCAGCCGACGCGGCGAAGGCGATGGCGGCGGCGATCGGGGTGACGCTCTAGAGGATTCGTGCGCCTAAGACTAGTATATACTACGCTGCGATGGCGTCGTGCCCAACGTGTATGATTGCACAAAACACACTTACATCCTAGCCAGCCGCTCAATCGGCGAGGTCGGCGACGCACAAACCCACGTCCTCGAACATCGCCACGGCCTTGGCGTCGCCTTCCTTCGCCCGCTTCCGGCTCCTTCGGAAGGCCTCGCCGCTCCGATATTCCTCGCGGATTTGGCGCTCCTCGTCGCGGAGGCGCTTCCGGGTCGCCTCGCGGCGCTTCTCGTTCGCCTCGAAAACCGCATTCACCCGCAATGTTTCGGCCTGGGATTCGCGAATTAGCTTTTTCAGTTTTTTAAACGCCCTCGCTAGCGAGCTTTTTGTATCGATCTCTACGATGAGTCGCTCGCGCTCCTCGTACGTCAGTTTAGCAGCGCGAGGTAAATACTTCTGGATGCGCGCCCGAACCAGGGCCACGTCATCCGCGTCGAACGTCACCTTTTCGCCTGCCCACTTCGGGCTGTAGCCTGTGCATATCACGTGATACAGATCCCTAAAGACGGCCGCGAACCGCGCGAGCTGCTTGGCGTCTCTCGACGAACCAGCGTGTTCGCCGTGGGCGAGGCCGTGGATGACCTGCAACAGAAGCATGTCGAGCGCACCGATGCGCCGCCACTGGGTGAGCTTGCTTGTTTGACCAGGTAAAGTCGTCCTAGAAGGGAAGTGCGCACCACCGATCGCAATCGCGCTTGAGCGTGCCAGCGTAGAGGTGTCCGGTGACCGGCGCGACGCAGCTATTACAGCGTCCAGCGCCGCACAATGACTCGAGACTGTGACGTAGCTAGCTCTTGTAAGACACTAGCAATTCACACAGTAGGCAGCTTATGCCGGAGGAGGGGGTCAGAGGGGAGCTCACTCACTCCGCCCGGGGAGTGGGACACGGCGTGTCCTCGAACTCGTCGAGGCGCGCCTCGAGGCGGGCGAGGCACGGCTCGCAGACGCGGCCCGACGACCACTCCTCGTCGACGAGGCCCGCCTCGACGAAGACGTCGCGGCCGCGCGTCGTCGTGAGGGCGTCGCGGAGGCGCGGCGCGATGGCGCGGAGCTGGCCGCGGCGGCTCTGGACGTAGCACGCGTCGCAGACGAGCGCCTGACAGCCGCGCTTGCCGCGGCAGATGTCGGCGCGGTTCACGCCTGTACGCCATCGACGCGTCGGAGTCCGGTGTCGTGGCGCCTCGCGGCGATGGCGTGCCGGTGGGAAGCGCTACGTACGCGAGCGATACATGGTCCGGCGGCTTCCTGAAGGAGAAGTCGCCGTCAGGACGCCGAAAGGCACCGACGACGTCGTCGCCGCACTCGTCGCAGCGGCGGAGCGCGGGCGCGAGGCCGTAACGCATCCAGCCCGGCGGGACGGCCTTCTTGGGCGACTTCAGCGGCGGCAGCGCGAGCGGCGGGATGGCGTTGGCGGGCGCCCACTTGCGCTTGCTGCGCGAACCCGGAGGCGTGACGACCGGCGCCGGCGGCTGCGGAGCCTTGCGTTCGGGCGCGCCGAACATCGCGGTTAGCTGTGTTTGGCCGTCGAGCATCGTCGCGTGGCGTGAAGGCGTCGAATGAGTGCGTCGCGTGGCCTGAACGCGTCGATTGAGTTCGTTCGTGTCGAAAACTTGCCCTGAGAGCGTGTTTTTTGCAAGGCTGCCAACTCCTCGCGCGCGTACTCGATCGCGTTGTAGTCTTCGCAACGCGGTAGACCCTTTACGAACTTGCTGTGGCTCAGTGCGTTCGCGATTTGAGTTCGCAGCGGCGGCGTGCTGGGTGACAATCCGGCCTTCTGACATGCCATCACAAACTCAAAGTCCGAGCCAGCAACGCGCTTGGAGAGGGTACGTGTTGTAACGGCGGCAGACGGATGGCAGCGCCGTTCTCGCGCTGGCTTCCCGGCTTCTCGTCTGCTGTCGCGCGCGTGTGGGCTCTCAAAACGGCGGTTGGGCACGGGCGGCACCAGCGAGCCAAAAAAGACAAAAAAAAAGATCGACGTAGAAGAGATTCGAACTCTCGCGTGAGACTCTAACGTTTCAGAACAGAGCATAGAAATCCCGTTTTTTTGGGATCATTTCCTTAGCATTATTCTCCAGTCCTAGGTGGATGGGAAACACCTCGGGGTCGTTCGATTTAACCAAAGTTAACCACTCGGTCACTACGTCTTCATGTTTGTCTTCACCGATGCAAACATCGGCGGAACAAAACGAGAGATCGGTGAATTCTTCCCATATATTTTCGGGGTTGTAAAAACCCGTGTTCCAGTAGTTCACCCGCGGCGCCGCATCACGTCGGGTCAAAACGCAAAAACGCTGCCGGCTCATCCGAACGGGACCCAACCACACGGCACTCAAGACGCGGCTGCAAACCGAGCGCGTCTCCGCGGAGAAACAACCACAAGCACCCCCCCCCTGGAAAACGGCCGCGCTGTGCGTGTTGCTGGCCGGCGCGCGTACTCCTGGACGGGCCGGGGCTGCCCCCGCGCACCATGACCCCCGCCCAACTCACCCCCAACCCATTACCGGACGAGGACGACGCCGAAACGCCTCAAACACCGCCCGCCAGCGACGCCGACGACGCGCCAACACCAAAAAGAGAAGACGAGGCGCCCGCGAAAGCGATCCGACGAGCGAAGCGTGCGTGACACGGCGTCCTTTTCAAGCGTCGCAGCGATGGCGTTCCGGTGCGAGAGAGATACAACATCGACGCGACCGTCGCTCGCAGGCTCCTACACGCCCCCGCCCAACAAACCCACGAGCGTCCACCTCTCCCCGACTGCCTCCTCCCGAAACCCAAAGACCATCGGCATGCCCAAGGCGCCCATCGAGTACGCCCACGAAATTAGACAATGCACGTTCTCGCCGCGCGTGCGTGAATCGGCGTCCTTTTTTGAGCGTCGCGTCGATAGCGTAACGTGACGCGACTCGCAGGTCAAAGGCGTCGCCGCGCACATGAAGCAGGCCCGGGCCTGGACGTCCGTGGAGGTGACGGAGCGTTTGGCCGCGCAGCCGCCGCCGCCGCCGCCACCGCCAAAGCCGAAGCAACAAACCATCGGCGGCCCCTCGATCGACTTCCAGGAGTTCGTGAGAAGACAAGGGAGGGACTCGTCGCGGCGCGCGCGCAAGGCCGAGGCGCGGCAGAAGGAGACGCCGCGCGAGTGTTCCTTCAAGCCGAGGCTCTGCGAGAATTCCAAAAGAATGGCGCGCAACTCGAAGTTCGACGACCGCCAGAACCGCCTCGAAGCGCGCCGCCTCCAGCGCATGGCGAGCGGCGATAGAGAAAAGTTCTCGGGCCACCTCGAGTCGGACGCGAAGAACCCGCCCGACGCGCCGCGGCCGCGCGAGACGTTCCGGTGCGGGCCCAGCGTCCTTTTTTCAGCGTCGCGGCGATGGCGTACCGGTGGACGACACGCAGGCCCGAAGTCACGGCCAAGGCGAAAGCAAGGCCCGCGCGCACCGCCGACGCGCAATCGAGAATAGACGCCGCGCGGCGCCAGGCCGCGACGAAACGCGTCGAGGCGTCGCTCGCCGCTCGACGAGCACGGGAGGAAACGTTTAGGCCGCGCCTGAACCACCAGACGTCGCGGTCCTGGGAGGACGTCAAGCCGCGGTTGTTGGCGCCATCTCGCCGCGCGCGCGACGCGACGCGCGCCCCGAAGCGCGACGACGATTTGGAGGCGTGCTCCTTCAGGCCGCACCTCGTCGCGCAGTGCCCCGCGTACATCCACGCCATGGCCGACGCGTCGCGGGCGTCCAAAAGGGCGGAGCCCGCGCCGCCGCCGCCGCCGAAGCCGATGTTCTTCCACGGCCGGGACTAAGTCGGTCTTCTTGTGATTATTGTGACGCGTCGACGGCGTATTGTACGCGTCTATGGCGTAGATGGCTGCGCGAGCGCGCCCGAAGTAGTCCCAGGCACCAAGGTGCGAGATTATTCTGCTCCGGGCCCCACGTTTATGCGAAGAAGAGCCAAACCGAGCTAGCGTATATCGACACACTAGCAAATTTAACGATACGCCTCGATGGCCTCAAAAGAATGACCCAAATTCAGAATACATCCTAGTCGTTCGCCGAGACCAAATATTTCAGAGTAGCATCCCGGGAACATACCCTCGCACCTCCGGGAAGGCACCGCCCGCGACATTCACAGATGAGCCTTACGGCCCACCAAAGTAGACCAGCGATTGACGCCGCCATCTACCGTCCAGATAGTACATTATATCAACTCCAGCCCAGTTTTCATACACACTCGACGGAACCGGAGCCGACGGCCCGCGCTAAGTCGTACTTGGGGCGGCCGGAGACCGACTGGGTTCGGGATTGTGATGAACCTGCTTGGGTCCGGTTTACACTTAGCGAAACACCACGAGGACGCGTTGTCCGTGCAAGAGGCCCAATTGGCTACGATGCGGCGCCTTGGCGAGTCAGAGGGAAACATTCTCGCCGTGCAGACCAATCTTTCGTGCTCGTATAGAATGCTTGGACGGGATGAAGAGGCCCTGTCGATGCGGCGAGATATATACTCCGGGCGTTTGAAGCTCGACGGCGAGCAAAATGAGAGAACCCTCATTGCAGCCAAAAACTACGCAACGTCCCTTAAGGATCTATCGCGCTTCGAAGAAGCCAAGGCACTGTTACGCAAAGAGATTCCTGTGACGCGACGCGTTCTTGGAGAGAGTAATGATCTCACGCTCAAAATGCGGTGGGTTTACGCGGAGACGCTCGTCAAGGACCCCGCCGCCACGTTCGACGATCTTCACGAGGCTGTGACGACGCTCGAGGACGCGGGACGGACCGCGCGGCGCGTGCTCGGTGGCGCACACCCGCTCACGGTCGAGATTGAGCGCGGATTACAAAAATCGCGAGCCGTCCTCCGCGCCCGCGAAACGCAGCCATCGGCGAGTGCGTAATGGTAGGATAATAAAATGAATTGAGGGAGGCCTAAAATAAAACAGCAAGCAACAATACCCCGGCGACCGCCTCTCCTCCCACAATTGATGTCGCCGCGTCGGAGAGTGTGCAATACAGCGACGCTCTGAACGGGAGCCCCAACGCCCGCCGACGCGAAAAATAAGAACACAAAGATTACCGCCCCGCCACAATATCCTCGTACGTCACGTCGATCACCCCCTGGACCAGCGCCTTCCCCCGGCCGACGTCGCGGAATATTTTGGGCGAGATCTTGTTCGCTTCCAACACTTCCGCAATAACGTTGTAGTCCGGCCTGTCAGCACCCGAGGACCCGAGCGAGATGGCCGGCTCGTCGTCCCGATCCGACAGCGCGAAGATGCGCCAGCCAAACGGATAGGCCTTGAAGATCCTAACCTGCGTGCCCGTCACGACGAATTCTTGTAAAGAAAAGGTCTCCTCGAAACCTAATGAGTCCATGGAATTCGTGAAGGCCGCCTTGCCGCCGAGGAAGCCTCCGATACTACCAAGTAACCCTGTTTTTTTTGCGAGAAAATCTAACGTGTCGTCGACGTCGCGGAATTGCGGGTTGAGCGTGAGCACGAGTCGCGGCCCGGCCGCGGCACAGACGTTTTCAATCGTCTTCTGGACTTCTGAACTAGGCTGGATGAAGAGCGACGCGTCGTTCCGCGCGGATTCGCCTTCGGCCACGAGTAGGGATTCGCCGTCCACTCCCGAGACGTCTAGTCGTTGTTCGCGCAAGGAAGGCTTATCGTCTCGCGCCTCGCCGATCTTCCTTAATAAGTCGCGCGCCAGCGGTCGGCACGCCCCGTAGAGCTGCATGATCCCGCCCGTCCACGTCTCGTCGGGCGGCACGAGCTCGCCATCTCGCCTCAGTAACGTTCTTAATTGCTGGCGCGTCACGCCGTCCTTTGAGGCGCGGAGGACGGCGTCCCTTGCTGCGAGGAGTTGCGCCTCGGCGTTCAGAGGGCACTTCGGCGGCTCCACTGCTTTTTCGGTGGTCTCGGGCTCGGCGACGGCGGTGTATATTCTGCTGCGCCGCGTCGGCGTCAATCGCGTCGACGGCGCGAGCGCTGCGGCCGATGCCAGCAGGGCTGCTGCATACATGTGCATGCTGACTGTGGCTGATGCAAGTTGGACGGTTGTCCTTTGAAAGAACGATGAATGACTGATGTGCACGCTTGATTGCAGCGTCCGAGGTGCAGCTATGCGGGACCAGGCGAACTTGCAATCCACCAGCGCATCGAGGCTTTCCGAACTAGCCAAGCCAAGCGCACGTAGCACTCCGTTTTCGGGACAGACGCATGCAACGAAGACACATGAACAGCTGAGCTGACCTGGCTTGCGCTAGCGTCCTGTAAGACACTAGAGCAAGCCATAGGCGCCAGACTTTGCGGCGCTCGCGGCGGCAGAGCTCGTGATACGCTGGTTTACAGCAGAATTGTTCGTCTAGCAGCAGTACTATACGACAGAGCTCAAGTCCCGTGCTCGCAACAGTACGCAACAGCAGTTTCAGTGAGAGCCCTCTCAAGAGGCAGAGGACAATGGTGCGCGCCACGCAGCAGTGGCGCCGCCACTCCTTCTTCCGCAAAAGTGCATTGGGCGACGCCGTCAAGCAACTAGGACTGCCCGAGGGAGCGCAAGTGACCTGCGCCCATTTAGTGGAATTGAAACCGAGACGAGATGAAGACGCCATCACGATGAGCGACGTCGACGAGGCCACGACGAAACAACTGAAGGAGCCTTCCATAAAGGCATTAGTGGTAGTAGGAGATAATGGCGGTAGAATAGTGGTTTGTGACGGCCACCTCTCCACGCCGTCGTTCCTGCCGCCCTTCGATTCAAGGTCATTACACGTCCACGCCGTGACCAGGGGAAGTGAGAAGGACGTCGCACGAGTCGGCGCGGTCGTCGCGGCCGTCGGCTCGTCGAGAGACGGCAGCTATTTACTAAGGACCTTCGCCGTTTCTGATGACGGCGCCTTCGCCGGCGGCGTCGCCGAGTTACCTTTGACTAAAGATGCGCCGGCATCTCTAGCTTTAAGGAGCGACGGCCGGTTGTGCGCGATCGGGTTGGAAAGTGGTTCGGTCACGCTTGTGAGTGTAGGAGCGTCGATCGCGTGCTCCGAGGATGATCTCTCAAGAAACCCCGTGGCGCCGGGCGACAAGCCGCGGTTCGTGGATTTTGCCGATGCCGCGGCGCGGAGAATAGGACGGCAGCTGCAGACGGACAAGGCCGACGAGTTGCTGGTGGTCTGTGGGTCCGTCAAGCCGCCGCGAAGTGCACCGTGCGTCGCCTTGGCCTTCGCTTCCTTCACGGAAGAGACGTATTTGTTTGTGGGGAGTCAGGTGCGGCGCTTCGCGGGCGACAGGGTGCGGCGCGGCGTCCTCATTCATCGTGTGTCGCGGCGATGGCGTCGAAGCGACGCCGTCCTCGCGTCGGCTCGACGCCATCGCGGCGAGAGCGCCGCCGTCGCGACACAAAATCACACAGGTCGAGGGCGACTCCGATGATGATGATGACGCCGGCGGTCAAGTAGTTTGCTCAAAAATCCCCGATGCCATATCTGGTACTCTACCTTCATCAGTGCTCGACGAACGGGGCTGCGGCCCGGGATTGATGAGTTTTGACGGCGAGAAAATCATAGTAGCACGTTCAGATGGCCTGTACCTCTACGCGACGGACGAGCGACGGGGCGCGCTGGGCTTCGACGGCCCGAAGACGGCTTTATCGTGTCTCGGGGACGGGCTCGTGGCCGTCGCGGCGGTCGGAAGGTACAAGCGCTCCGAGGTGACTATTTACGACATCATACAAAGGCGTATTGTACACTTCGCTCGATTGCAACAGGGCGTCGCGGCAGCTTGTTTGTTATCAGCTTTAGCTAGAAAGCCGCCGGAACCCGCAGATTACGTCGACGGGCGGCGACCGCTCATGAAGCCCCTGTCATCGGTCATCATGCTCGCGACGGATGGTGGAATAGTGAGGTACGACGAGAAGAGTACACCGGAAAAACTCGACGGCCTCTATAAAGAGAGAAGCTATGCCTCTGCGGTCGATGTAGCATTGAAGAGCGGTTTACCAAAAAGGGCGGCATCACAAATCTTCCGCATGTACGGCGACCACCTCTGCGACCAATCACAATACGGAGACGCGGCGCAACACTACGCGCACACCATCGGGACGGTGCCGCCCTCATATGTCATCCAAAAATTTTTGAACGCGCGTCGCTTCGAAGAGTTGGCTGCTTATCTGTTAAAAGCCCACGGCAAGGACGAGACGAAGCGACAGTTTGTCCTCGATGACCCTTATGGTTTTCCTAGACCTCTTGAGGAATTAGATGAGTTAAAAACCCGGCCCGAATTGACTACCTTACTCATCAACTGCTACGCCAAACTCAAAGACGTGGCGGCCTTGGATCGATTTGTGAGAAATGAAGACGACTTGGCGGTCGACGGCGCGACGGCCGTCGTCGCGCTGCGGGACGCCGGTTATTATGGACACGCTGAGAAGGCAGCAGTAGCCTTCGAGGAGTTCGAATGGAGATGCGTCCTGGCGTTGGAGCGGGACCCCTGGCGGCCGGAAGAGGCGTTGGAGTTCTTCGATCGCATGGACGTCCTCTCGCGCTTCAGATGTGTGAGAAGATTCGGCATTCGATTGGTGAAGGACTTCCCCGATCGAACGACGGAGTTACTGATGCGCCTGGCCACGGCGCCTGACGTGGAGGTCGACGATTGCGTCCGGCCCGAGGACGAGAACACGCCCGTCTGCTACGAAGAAGAGTTACAATTAAGGAAGGAAGAGTTAAGACAGAGAAATCGACCCACGACCCCGCAAGCGTTTCCCCCCGACAGTGATAGCGACGACGAGGGCTTCACGTGCGACGACTTCCCCCACTTCTTCGTGCACCGGCCGGGGCATTTGCGGCTGTTTTGTGATTACGTCATGAATTTTGACGAGCGCGGTCGGACGCGGAACATCTGCACGACGCTTTGCGAGCTACTTATTGACGAGTGGCGGTCGCTGAAGGATAATGATGGTAGTGAGGAACTCTTGGAGCAGAAGTCGGAAGATATCATGGCTTTACTGCGTTCAGATGCGCCGTACGACCGCATGGTCGCGCTTGTATTGGTCGAGACGCGGGAGTTCCCGTTTGTAGCTGTGTCCGTGATCCTGGGGCCGTCGCCGTCGCGGCGATGGCGTCTTCATGGGACCGCGTCGCCACGACGTCGTCGACGCGGCCGTCAGAGTCTACGCGTCTCGTGAGAGAACCGCGGTGTCGCCGCGACACAACGTCCACGCCACGCAGGCCCGGCACGCTCTACCTCTACGAGACGAAGTTCGCCCAGGAACCGGTACCGTACCAAGATAGGAAGGAGCCCTGGTGGACGCGGCGGCAGAAGCGTCGAAGCCAGAAGTTTCGCGACGCGGTACGACCGGAAGAAAGAATCATCCCGCACGGTCTGCGGAACGGCATTTTAGTACAAGAATACCACAAGCGAGGCCGCATCGGCGACATGCTGCGCATCTGCCGCGCGGAAGGTCGATCTGATCCGCTGTTGTGGATTCTCGCGTGTCAGACGACGGCGGGCGCGATTCCGCCGGAAGTGCTCAAAAGAAAGCGCTACTTCGGCCTGGGCGATGACAAGGCGGAGGTCTGGGACCCGGAGGCAGCTAGAGAGGCTGACGAGCACACGGCGCGGTGCGCGAACGAAGGCTACGCCGCCGAAGGTTTTGTGGACTCGGACTACGTTTGTAAACCGCGCGGGAATCACCACTTCCGGCGCCCTTACGCCATCGACGCGCGCCATCGAGCCACGACCGCGCCGCCGACGCAGGCGAAGATGTACGCCCCAAAACCGCCGCCGCCGCCGCCGCCGCCTCCCACCGATCCGGAGATTCTCAGGAAGTTGGATGAGAGAGAAGATAGGTGCTCGGACCTGAAGGAGGTGCTGAAGGCTCTCGATGAAGAAAAAGGTTTGCATCCGCGGCGCGTCGTCGAACTAGTCTGTCAAAATGAAAACGTCCCGCTCGGCGCGATGCTGCCCTACCTCAAAACTGTATTAGGAAGGTGGCACGCCGAGACGGAGGCCGAAAACAAGGAGAGCAGACGGCTCGAGAAGGAGTGCGCTGCGATGCGTAAAGAGTTGCACGACAGCAAATGCGCGGAAGTCGCCGCGCTGCCGAACGTGAACGAGTACGCGGATGTGTTGCAGATGGAGCCCGGGCCGGAGAAGACTGCATTGCTCGATGAGATTCTCGAGGAGAAGTATAGGATTGACGAGGAGGCGGCGGACCGCTGGCGCGAGGAGGAAGGGCTGCCGCCTCTCTCGAAGGAAGACAGGGAGGCTTTATTAGATAAGATCATGTCGGAGGACGACAGGAAATGGATGGAGATCCACAAGAAGCGGCAGGAGCCCGTGGACCACGAGCAGTTCTTCCGGGAGCTCGAGGATCCGGACACGGGTGGCTTCGACTGCGTCGCGCGGTGGATCGGCAAGGGCGTGATTTCGGACGATGCTCCTATTGATGTAGATGCTTTGAAGAAGTACCCCTACATCGTCGGCGAGGAGGTGGCGAAGGACGAGGAGGGTCGGTATCTGATCAACGTGGCGCCGGCGCTGCGGCCGTACGTGCAGGAGCCGGAAGTTGTGGGTAGGGGGACGGTTGAACTTGATGATCCGGGCGTGGCGGAGAGCAAGGGGGATTAATGTGTGTTGTGCTAGTGCTTTGCTTAGACTGGCTAGCCGCCGACACAGGCGCGGGTGTTGATTTTTTTTTTAATCACCTGTCTGATCTCTCATGGCGAGGACAGACACGAGTTTCCGCTCGAGCTGTAGCAATAATTAATCGCCCGACGTATCCCACACCCACTGACCTAGGTAAAATAGGCTTGGCTCCTGGGAATCGCTGGGGCGCAAACAAAGCCCGCGCGCGAAGGAGCGTACAGTGAAGTGAGTATCGCCGCGTATAATCAGGCGAGCAAGCAAATACCACGGTCCTTCCGCGCAAAAAAGAGAGAAACTGAAAAAAGCAGCCAAAACTATTTAGAGCCGCACGGCGCGCGCCATCCGCGTTTTGCGGCCTCAGGACTCGCGACGTGGCGGCGTGGTACGCCTCGCCGGGCGAGCTGCGCATTGACAAGACGCTCGGGCGGTTTCCGGGGACCGTCGGCAGTTTCATAAAAAACAAGGCCCCCTTCGGAGAACGGGCGGGCGGCGGGGCGTGTGTCGAGAGTTTGCTTCCCCGCGCAGGCAACAGACGAGAGCCTCGAGATCATCGGCGAGCGAAGACAAAAAACGATGTACCGCTCGCTCGTCCTCGCGGCGCTCGTGCCGCTCGCGCTCGGCGACGACTCCACGCCACCGGGCACACCGCAGACGGAGTACTCCTACGACTACACCGACGCGCCGACGACGGCGCCGACGACGCAGACGATGACACCCACGGCGTCGAACGCCCCGACGCGCGCGGAGACCTACGCCCCGACGCGCATGACCGAAGCGCCGTCGTACGCGCCGACGACGGACACGTACGCGCCGTCGGTCGCGCCGACGGGCACCGCGGCCCCGACGCCCTGGAACTGCACACTACATGAAGTACAGGGCTGCGCCGCCCAGGTGCCTGGCGCTTTCTTTCAGCGTGCCCGGGCAGTGCGAGCTGCTACCCCCCGGAAAAGTTCCTCGCGGAGCGGGTAGCTTCGCCAGGCCTGGACAACACGGCGGACTGGAACGACATCGACCAGCAGGTCGGAACCTTGGCGGACCAGATCGTCGCGAAAATCTGCTGAGCGGCGACGACGATGGCGGGGCGGCGCCCGGGGCGACGGCGGGGCGGCGCCCGGGGACCCCCGCACTACTAAGCATCTACTACATAGAACAGCGCTCCGCGAAGCGCACGCGCGCCGCGACGCCTGATGAGTCCTCGTCGCGGAGTCGGCGCAGCTCGTCCGCGAGCGCCCGCCGCGTCGCGTTCCTCTCTTCGCGTCGTCGGTTCGCGAGCACGTGTACCCCGAAGCGAACGAGCGGGATCGCTAGGATCGCGAGCGAGTAGTAGTAGAAGAAGGCCGCCGCGCGCGCGAGCGCGCCGTCGACGGCCCCGCGGAGGACCCACAACGCGAGCACGTTGCCTCCCACCAGCCCCGCGCAGCAGAGCGTCCTTTCAAAGGAGAGCCCCGCGAAGGGCACGGGCGCCTCGCACAACGCGTCGTCGCCGTCGGCGGGGGCGCCTCCAACCAGCTCGGGAAATTCGAACACGACGCCGCCCCCCTCCTCGCAGCGCCGGGGCCGGCCCCGGAAGTGGACCACGGCCACTGCCGCCGCGGCCTCGCTGCCGCGCAGCTTCATGGGCGGCGCGGGCAGGTGCGGCGCGAGGTCCTCGGGGGCTATGACGCCGCCGCGGCTCGCGATGACTCCGCCGACGGCTCGCCAGTGGTCCGCGGTCCGCGCGCCGGGACCGCCGAAGAGGAAGGCGTGCAGCGCCGACAGCGCGTCGTCGCTTGGGTTCGGCGGACTCGCGCCCCCCTCGTCGTCGAGGAGCGCCTCGCGGTCCTCCTCGTCGACGGCCGTCGCGACGGGCAGATCCTCTGTCAGCGGCGCCTCCTCGGCCGGCACGGCGACGACGACGCCGTCGCGGACGACGGCGCGCGTCCGCGCGACGTTCCGCCGACGCCGCGCGTGGCGCAGCGCCGAGCCGAGGCCGTAGCCGTAGCCGTAGCCGGGATAGCCGTAGCCGTAGCCGTAGCCCCCGAACGGCCCGTAGTAGTACGGGTAAAAACCGAAGGGCACCGGCCGGAAGAACGGGTTCGTCCCGCCGCAGCACCTGTGTGGAAATCAAATTTCGGGCGCTTCACGCCATCGACGCGACGTAGTCCCCGTGACCGTAAAACCCAACTCACCGTTTGATTTCCACACAGCGCAACACCAGTACAGCGACGTAAACAAGTTCCACGTCCTCACGAGTTCGTGGAGCTCCCGGATGCCTCCTCGTATGTTCGGGCCCCGCGACCGCGACCGGCCGTCGCCGCGCAGGGCGGCCACGGCCGCGGCCACGACGAATAACACCTGTGCATAAATCAAAGTCTCGCGGCGCGTCCTTACGCCATCGACGCGCACCCGACTCACTGGTTGATTTGCGCACAGAATAACACCACGACAACCGCCACGAAGAGCGTCGCGAGGAGCACGAACGCGCCGACGGCGTACTGCGCCGCGGTCGCGGCCGCTGTTAGAATGTGCTGCAGCCGCGCGTTCGCGCGCCGGGCGCCGAGCTTGCTCTTGACGTTGGACGGAAAGATGTAGACCACGATCTCGCCGCGGAACTCATACGAGCCGCCGCACGCCGCCAGCAGCTGCGCCAGCGCCTCCTCGCTGTCCTCGACGGTCGCGCCCGTTTTTAACGAGACGTCCAATGCGGTCGCGCGGTAGCGCTGGCGCTCGAGGACGGCCAGGAGCTGCTTGTCGTCCATGATTCTTTTGGTCGCACGCCGTCGACGACGTATGCGTGCTCACGCACCGTGGATTGCGACGACAGCGTGCTGCTCACACTATGGATTGATTTGAGTGTGAGCTGCAGTGGCACGCAAGCTGACGAACGCGTCGATGCAAGCAATGCGCGATGCAATAATAAGTCAAAACCGATGCCCCTGCCGGATTCCGCGCAATACCAAGCGTCTAGGCTAAGCTTGGGCTCACTGCCCAGCCAGCTCCAAGGGCCACAGCGCGGGTTTCGATGGAGGAGATAGAACGAACACTTAGATTAAAAGGGGAGAGGAGACCCGCTGCTCCCCGAAACGCGCGGCGGGCGCCGCAGAACGCCCGCCTCTGTCACTCGGGCGGCGGCCCGCACGGCTGGAGCATCTTCTCGAGCAGCTCGTAGCGCACGCGGCCGACGGACTCGCCCTGGGCCACCGAGAAGTAGAGCAGCCGGTCCGCATGTCCTACATGGGACGCGATGGAGTCGCGGTGGACGTTCGACGCCCACTCATATTTGCTCATGTCGACGTGGCCGGTGCCGACGTATTTTTGTTGAATGTGCTCCCAGGACCGGTTGATGTTCATGCGGTCGGCGGCCATCTTGGCTGTTCTCGCGCCGGCGGCTGTTTTCGCGCCGGCGGCTGTTTTCGCGCCGGCGCGGCGGTTTTTGGCCGCAGGCCGCTTTTACTCTATAAACTCGGCCGCGGGGGCGCGGGGCGCGCTGTTCTCGGCTGTGGTCCCTAAGCGGCTGTCTGGGCGAGCGATGAAAGCCGTGGGAGGTGAATCCGCTAGCCCGCGGCGTCGCCTGCGGAGCCGCAAAGTGGCGAGTTATCGAACCGAGGCTAGCGGCTTGTAAGACACTAGCAAACACTCCAAAAACTTGTTGCAGCCTTTGTGCAGGCCGCAGCCTGCAAATAAATTTGCGTTCGAGGCGCTTCGGTTTCGAGACGGTCCGTGCGAAGCACCTGACACCACTAAGCTCGGGATAGGGCTGCCCAGCAGCAGCATTGATGGTCAGCGGTGCATGACGGCTGCCCACGCGTGACTCATCGCTATCTGCCGAGGCACAAGGAACCTCAGAGCAACAAATGACGCCCGCCGCCTACGCACTCGCAGGCTTCCTGGCAGCCTTGTACCTCGTGGGAGAACTTGCGCGGCGGTGCGGCGCGCCGGCCCTCGTCGGGGAGATAATCGTAGGCCTGGTGCTCGGTCCGTATGGTTTTGACGTCGTGCCGCAGACAAGAGCGTGCACGATCGCCGGCGAATTAGGACTCGCATTACTGGTTTTGGAAGGAGGCTTACATGTGGACCTCAAGACGCTGAGGGAGGTGGGCGGCGTCGCGAGCCGAGTCGCCGTCGCCGGCACGGCGCTGCCCGCATTAGCGGCGTGGGGCCTCCTCGCGCTGCTGCCCGCGTTCACGGCGCGCGAGGGCCTGCTCTGCGGCGTCGCCCTGAGCTCGACGGCGATTGGGATGGCGGCCCAGCTCATGACCGATCTGGGCCTCATCGAGACGGAGCTGGGACGAGTAGTGGTCACTGCCGCGATGGTCGACGACGTGCTGTCGCTGGTATTGTTGGCCGTCGTGCGCAAGTCCACGACGACCTTCGTGGACGTGGCGAAGCCGGTCGGAGCGTCGGCGGCCGTCGTCGTCGCCGGCGTGGGCCTCGCCGCGCTCACGCCGCGGGTCGTAGCTCGAAGGCCGGCGCCGCCGGACGTGCTCGTCGCAATGGCGCTCGCCCTGGGCGCCGGCGCCGCCTTCGCCGCGGACGCCGCCGGGTCGACGCCGTTGCTCGGCTGCTTCGCCGCGGGAGTGTGCTTCGCGAGCGTCGAGGGCGTCGCCCACCGCTTCGACGAGGTCGTGGGACCGCCGGCGGCGTGGCTCTACCGCGTCTTCTTCGCGTCGATCGGTTTTGTCGTGCCCCTGGGCCGGCTCGCGTCCGCGCCGGCGGCGCTCTACGGGCTTCTCCTGAGCCTCGTGGCCGTGCTCACGAAGGTGGGCACGGGACTGTTCTACCGTGAGGACCCCTGGAAGGTCGGCTGGGCCATGGTCGGGCGCGGCGAGCTCGGCTTCGTGATGGCCCTGGAGTCATTTCACAGGGGCCGGACGTCGAGGCTCGCGCTGAGCGTGACGGTCTGGGCGTTGCTCGTCGCGACGCTCGTCTCGCCCGTGGTCCTGCGGCGGCTCCTGGCGCGCACCCGCGGCGGCGGCGACGGCGACGACGCGGAGACCAGGCGTGCTGAGGCGGCGCCGGCGGCGAAGGCGGCGGCGCCCGAGTAATGTGGTGTGAGTTGTAGAGTTTTTTGGCACGGGACCCACGCGCGGGGGAATGACGTGCGGCAGAGGAGCCCCTTCAGCTTGGACGGTTTGTCGATGTTACGGTGCTAGGACTAGTGGGCGGAGCCCCGGGGGGGGAGACACCGCGCGTCGCCGATTCATCGGCGGCGGGCGCGGGCCGCTTCTTTCATAACAGCGTACCTCCTTCTAAGCAGGACGTCCTGGAGGATCTGAGGCTGAGGCTAGTTACGTCGCAGGGCTCCCCGTACCCCTCCCGGGATCTCTGCTAGTGTCTTAGCAGGACGCTAGCTCGACTATTTTTGTCGACACTTTGCCTTGCAGCCTGTGCCAGAGCTCATATCTGACCGAGGCACGCGCACGCTGCTGAACCACAACTAATTCCTTCGCAGTTCTCACTGCTGCCGCTTGCGTGAGGCAGAGTGCAGCGAGCGACCCAAGGCTGCAGGGTGCAGTGCAGTGCGAGAGGCGCTCTCACAAAGCGCCGTCGCCGCTGAAGAGCCGCAAGGGACCCAGCTGCCGCGCACTGCAAGGATCTCTCACAAGCGCGACGCCGCCGAGGCGTACACAGAGCCATGGTCACGCGCGTCGGCGCCCAGACGGCCATTTACTGCTTGAGCGACGGCGCTAGACTCCCAGCCTGGGCCGAGCAGTCCGACCAGGCGCGACGGAAGGCCCTGAAGCGAGACGAAAAACTCGGTAGAAGGGTCGAACTCCTCCAAGGTTTAGAATTTGAGGGCGGCGCTTCTAGAAGAATCAAATTCAGCGATGATGGACGGATGCTCGTGTGCACGGGAGAGTACCCGCCAGCTTGTAAAGTGTTTGAGTTGTCGCAGCTCGGCCAGAAGTACGAGCGGAGGTTAGGGTGTGCTGCTGTTGATGTCTGGCCCCTGTCGCCCGATTTGGGCAAGATGGTCTTCCTCTTATCTGATCGCACTCTGGACTTCCACGCGCCCTATGGTACTCATTATAAAGTGAGAGTGCCCTCGGCTGGAAGAAGACTACTGTACGACGGCGCGAAATGTACGCTACACGTCGCGTCCGGACAGAGATCAGTAGCGCATCGTTTGGACCTAGACTCAGGCACTTTCTTATCCGATTTGGAGGTAGGCGCTCCCTCGTCGTGCTGCGACCTCGGGAGGGGCGTGCCACTCACGGCCTTCGGCTGCGAAGATGGGATCGTGCGCTTCTTCGACGCTCGAACCAGTTCTATACAACCCGTGGCTTTACTAGACGTCGGCAACGACGTCACGGCTCTGGCATTCGATGGCGACGGGTTGAGAATAGCCTGCGGCACGGCCGATGCGGAGGTGAAGTTGTACGATCTGAGAAGTAAACGGCCTACTCTCACAAAAGCGCATCAAAATCTCCTACCGATCGTCGACCTGAAGTGGCACTCGTCCTCGCGAGAGACGGCCTCGTCATTAATACTGTCGTCGGACGCTCGCGTCCTCAAAGCCTGGGATTCTCGAGATGGCAAGGTCTTCACGAACGTGGAGCCCTCTAGTCCCTTGAATCACGTCGCCGTGGCGCCTTCATCGGATGAGCGAGACTCGGGACTCATCCTGATGGCGGGCGAACAAGCGAGGGTCATGGCCTACTACGTCCCGGCTTTAGGGCGGGCGCCGCGGTGGTGCGCGTCCGTGTGGAAATCAACCAGTGAGTCGTGCTGCTCAGTCGAGCGGTGAGACTCCGGCACCGCCACGCTATCGAGCAGAGTCGCGTCGATGGCGTGGAGGTCGACAAACGCGCCGTGAACTTTGATGTCCACGCAGGTGCGCCTTCCTCGACTCGCTCACCGAAGAACTGGAGGAGAAGGGCCAGTCCCACTTCGAGGATTACCGGTTTGTATCTAGGACGGAGCTCGACGAGCTCGGTGGCGAGGCCTTCGTGGGCACGCCGCAGTTGCGAGCGCACGCGCACGGTTTTTTTATGGATGCTCGTTTATATAAAAGATTACGCGCTGCGGCTGCCCCGTACGCCTACGACGACTACAAGAAGCAGAAGGTCGCGAAGAAGCTGGCCGAGAAGCAGGAGAGTCGTATTCGTAGAGCTGAAGTGTTACCGGCCGTCAATGCGGAGCTCGCTCAGAGATTGCTTTCGCCACCAGAGGAGGACAAGCCGCGGAAGCGCGGCAAGAAGAAGTCGAAGCAGGGTCTCCCTACGCCGACGGAGGCGAATCCCCTGGGCGACGACCGGTTTGGGGCGATGTTCACCGACGAGCGGTTCCAGGTCGACGAGTCTACGGAGGAGTACAGATTGAGGCATCCTCCCGTCAAAAGTAAGAAGTAGTATGTGTCACAAGTTAGTATCTATGAATTGTCGCGTCGCGGCGATGGCGTCCTGGTGGCGACGTCGCCTCGACGGCGTGCAGGGAGTCGGTCACCAGTGGCCCCCACCTTTCGGAGGCCTAGCTTCGTCGCCCGGGAAGTACTGCTTCAGGAAGTTCCAGCCCGCCGGCGTCTCCGAGGCGTCCTTGACCTGGTCGCTGGTCTCGTACCGAAGCCGTACCTTCGCGTCCAACGCCTGGGCCGCACATGAACGCGCGCAGTCGTCGACCAGTAATGTCGTCCCGGTGCCCATGCCGGTCGCGCTATTGTTGCGCCACGTGCCCCTAGCCATCATGCCGTCGAGCGCGTGCTCGAAGGTCTCGACTAACGCGTCGACGTCGAACGCTCGTCGAAATTCAGCAAGAGTCTCATCGAGCTGTCTTGAAGCGTGGGCGTGGACCGCTCGTTCCGTCTCGAGGAGTTTCCGCATGGCGTTCCCTTCGCACGTCGGCGTATCTCGGTGCCTCGACCCGCCGTGGTACTTTGACAAAGGGGGCAGCACGTCGCCCAGCGGCAGGCGGTGCTTGAGCGCGAAGGCCACCAGCGACTCGTTGTATCGTTCCAAAACGAACCAGGATTTGAACCGCTCTTGTATTTGTGAAAGCGCTTCCGTCGTATTGGTGCGAGATGACCCAGCAATCCCATAGAATTTCAATGCTATAGAAGCGCCTTGTTGACATGGTCGTTTCGGGTGCTTCGAGACCCAGGACCTCAAGCGCGCCTCGGGGCTCCGCGCCGTACCGATGACGAAGGCCTGGTTGAAATTCGATCGGATCCAGTCACCAGCACCCCTATGAGCTACGGCCCATTTCGGCCCATGCTTCGGTGTTTTTTCGATCGCATCTTCGAAGGTCAATGGTTGATTGCCTTTCCACGCTCCCGGGACCCAGCAGGGGATAGATCTTCTCGAGGCGAGGTCCGCGAGCAGCTGCGCCGTCGTCGAGGAGCCGGTCTCGGGCACTTTCACGAGGACGAGCTGCTTCGGCAGTGGACTAGTGAGGTTGCTCGGCACGGTCACGGGCTTGCTGTGGTCGTAGACCTCGTTGCAGGCGCATTCTTTCTTCACCGCTGCTGCTGCCGTTGCGAGGAGGAGCATTGCTGCCCCCCGTGGCCGCATGATGAGGGCAGCCCTTATCTATCAGTGTTTGTCGTTGTACGCGTTCGCGTGCGCCCGCTGGAATCAGGGCTCAATTCCGGCCATCGTTTCTGGCCGCGTGCCTGCGCAGCTTTGCCAGCATGCGACTCACAAAAAAATTTGACTGTGAGAATTTGCTAGTATCTTACTGGACGCTAGCGGATTTCCTGAACCGACGCGATCACTCTCCGAACTTGTAGACTTTCGAATTTACACTTAGTGATAGATAAGTCACGTCCGGACCACCGCGGACCAAACAAACAACACACAACACGCTATCGACGCGGCGGCGGCGGCAGCGCCTCCGACTCGCCGCGGATCAGCGCCAGGTCCGCGTCGAGCGCCCCCAGGACGTCCGCCACGAGCCGCAGCGCCGACCCGAGCTTTTCCCGAATGAACGTCCTTGCGATGCGCACCAGGCACCCCCCTATCCGCGGCAGGTCCATGCGCAGGCGCTCCCGCAAGCCTTCTTCCACAAAATCCATCTTAAGGCACCACGTTTCGAGGAGTAACCTACGGAGGGCTGGAAACGGTAAGACGGCGCTCAGGAGGTACTCGCCCCACGTTTGCTCTCCTATACTCGTCATTGTAAAAGTCCAGTGGACGTCGTCGCCGTCCGACGCGTGGTCGAGCCGCAGCTTGAGCTCCGGTAATGATATAACACCGAGCCACAGTCGCAGCTTGACTTGGATCGTGATGTCCACACTCGTTTCGCCTCCGAACTCGGTTAACGGTGGCACGACGAAGCCTTCCTGACTTCGTACGTGACCATCACAGGTCTCGAAGGCGCACTCGAAGCGGTCATAACCGACGCCGTGCGTCCAGAGTTGATCGTCTGTGCCCGGTCGGAACACTCGGACGCGCAAAAACTGCACGTGCCGCAATACCTCGCCGATGGAGGGGTAATGCGATTGGAGCTTCTTGAGGTCGATGGGCCAGTGCCACCGGTGCCGCGTCCCGCCTTCTACGGTAAGCGTCTCGCCGACGCACTCGTCGAGCTTTAGAATGCGCTTGTAGACTTCCTCGAGGTGCGGCGCGCTCTTTGATAGATCGGGGCGCCAAATCGGCGCTTCTTTATTTGCCTCGACGACGCTCTGGAGGCACGCCGCGAGTTCTTTCGGTCGGAAGAACCCGTCCAGAGCTACTGAGAGCTGGAACGTGCTCACGCCGTCGCCCCGCTCATCAAATGTAGCTGCGGCGCGGACCTTGTCGCTTTGGTCCTCGTCGTCCCAATGCAAGTCCGCGCCCGTCGCGCGCACCCGCAGCGGCTCGCCGTCGAAAAGCAGGGCCAGCAATCGTCGCCGCAGTTCCTTCCGCGCGTCGTGCAAAGCGCCGCACGTCTTTGCCGCGTCGTGCAGCGCCTCGATGACGCGCCTCGGCGAAAAGGCGAGCGGCGCGAGGGCGTCGCGGATCGGCCGTCCTTTTGCTGGCGGGTCCGGCGCCTCGAGGGCGTGCATCAAGGCGTCGTGGTCGTCCGCCATGACTGCTATCCCACAGCACGGATGCGCGACGGCAGCGCTCAATTGGCTGGCTCAATGCTGTCGACAAATGACGTTTGAATCCGTCTCGGCGGCTGCTGCGAGCTTCGCGGGGCCGAGTTCGAGCTGTCGGGGCAGAGATGACCCTCGGAGAGCAGCGGGCTGCTGGCGCGCGCTAGGCCTGCGGTCACCCCTTAGGACCCACATTCGTCTTCTGCGCACCCACATCTTGCGCCGACAGCGCGCACGCGACGAATGGCGACGCCGAGCAGCGACCAAGCGGCTCAAAAGTACGAGGAAGCCGCGGCGGCCGCCGTCGAGGCGTGCGCCGAGGACACGGTGGGTCAGACGTGCTACATTTGCATGGACGACGGTTCGAAGGAGGGCCTCGTGCGCGCGTGCGCATGCCGTGGGACGGCGGGCTTCGGCCACGTGTCGTGTCTGGTTCGGCAGGCGCAGGTCGCGGTGCAGCAAGGTTTGGAGAATGAGGAGAGATGCATTGCCCTGCATCGGGTAAAACGGTGGTATATCTGTCGCCTCTGCGAGCAACATTACCACGGCGCCGTGTCGAGCGCGCTCGGCTGGGCGTGCTACAAGACGTACTTTGGGAGGCCTGAGGGGGACCACCTGTGGGAATTGGCGCTCCAGATCCTATGCGGTAGTATGCAAGAGGACAAGATCGGCCGCCTCGCTATCCTCGAGCCGATCGCCGGACGGCTCGCGAGAGAGACGGAGAGGCACCCGCACAAGCTGTCCCAACTCCTCTACGTGCGCAGCCAGGTCGCCGATTGCCTCGCCCAACTGGGGCGGAACGACGAGTGTCTCGCGCTGCGGCGCCTGAACTACGAAGCAGGCCCTACGGACGCGTGGTCGCTCGCGACCGACCTCGGCGAGTCGCTCATCACGGCGCGGCACGCTGAGGCGGTCGAGTTTACCCGCCACTATGTGGATCGGGCCAAGCGCGAGCTCGGTGAGGAGAGCCCCGTATACGAACAATGCCTCATGAGCTACGCGCGCGCGATCTCCACAGCCACGAAACGCTCCCCGGAAATGTTAGCTGAGGCCGAGGCGATCGTCGCCGCCACCGCGCGGAAGTGGCGGCGCCGGTACGGCGACTCGCATCCGAACACGCGCATCGCAGAGGCCGGGGTGGGGAAGATCCGCGCGAAGATTTTGTTCAATGGCGTGCTCGCGGAGCTGCTTGCTTCTCGTAGGTAATTATTGTGTGTAGAGGGCGAAAACCCGTCAAGCTCTCTGGGCCAGGAGCGCCCGCGTGCCCATTGCGCGCGCGCAGGCGGATTTCGGATTGACATAGACCGATAGAACTCCTCAGTCGCCTTCCCTGCTACTGCTGGCCAAATCTTATTGCGTTTCATGCAGTAGAAGTGGACGCTTGCTGCACACTGTGATCATGCTCCGCAACAAATGCGCCGCCTGCGCCACACCGCTGGACTCTCAAGACACGACCAGCTGCGTGCGGTACTTGTACGAATCTAGCGATGCGTGGCCCGGATGCGTGCGGTGCCAGACGCGCTACTGCAGCGCCGCGTGTCGGCGCGCCCACTGGCGAGACGGTCACGAGCAGGTCTGCGAGGAGATAGCCCGCGGCGGTGGCGCGGAACAGCACTACGCGGATGAGAAGTACATCGAGGCCGCAGAGGAGGCGATTAAAAAGTGCGCGGACGACACCAAGGGCCAGACGTGCTACATCTGCATGGACGGGGCCGAGACTGGCGAGGGCTTGGTACGCGGCTGCGCGTGCCGCGGGGCGGCGGGGTTCGTGCACCTGTCCTGCCTGGTCGAGGACGCGCAGGTGCAGGTGGAGCAAGGCCTGGAGGACGAGATGGAGCACCAGCGACCGATGCTGGTGCCGAGGTTGATGCGGTACCTCCAGTGCCGCCTGTGCCATACCGACTTCTACGGCGCCGTCGCGGCCGCCCTCGGCTGGGCGTGCTGGGCGTCCTACGTCGGCAGGCTCGAGGGGGACAATCTTCGGAACATCGCGTTGCAGATCCTCGGGGACGCGCTGAAGCACGGCAAACGGCACGCGGAGTCGCTCGACGCGCTGGAGGCGAATCTGGTTCGTGTCAGAGAGGGCGAGGACTACGAGGGACGGGAGGGGACCATCTTTTACGTCCGTAGTCAGATGGGTGATTGCCTGCGCGAACTCGGGCGCCGTGACGAGTGCCTCGCCCTGCGACGCGAGAACTACGAAGCGGGGGCGGAAGCAGTGGCGGACGGAGTCGTGTCCATCAAAGCCCACCTGACCCATGCGATCGAATATTGCGAGTCCCTCAATCGGGTCGACAACGCGGCGGCGAAGGCGTTCATGCGGGACCAGGACCTCATCGCGCGGGTGACGAGCGAGTTCGGCGAGGACCACCCGACCACGCACGGCTGCCTCCACACCTACGCCTTCACGCTCATCGGCGACCCTCGGAGACGGTGCCCCGACGACGACCTGGCCGAAGCGACGGCGATCTTCGTCGACATCGCGCGAAAATGGCGACGGAGACTCGGCGCCGCGCATCCACAGGCGGAAATGATGCAGGAAGGGGCCAAGATATTGCAGGCGAGGATCGCCTTCAACGGCGTGCTCGACGAGCTCCTCGCTGCTGCCAGGGGAGACTAAGTTGTCGTTGTTACACAGCCAGGGAGAAGGGAGCGCCCCCCCTACTTCGTCGCCAGCGCCACCTGCCGCGCCGTCCGCGGCTTCTGAGTAATGACCTCCTCTTCCCCATCCGACTCTGCAAGTTCGCGCTTCTTCGGTAAGAACCTAGTGGTCTCCTTCGATAAGTTCAGGACCTCGGTCTCCCCATCATCATAGGTAATAGTGTGCTTCGTCCGGCCATTAAAAGCCGTAATGGTACCAGCATACCACGCGCTATCTTTCGGCCACCAGACCTTCAGGCGGCGGCCGACGTTCGCCTCGACCTTCTTCTTCGACGATGAAGCTCTCTCACCTCTATAGGAGGCCGCCGTCTTCGCGTCGACGCGATTGTTCAGTCTTCTAGATTTCTCGGCGTCGCGCTTCTTCAAGTCAGCAGCCGTAGCCTTCACATAAACGCGATGTTTGGAGGCGGCCAACACCAGCGCAAGATTAGCCTTCTCCAACGCAGCGTCCACCCTAGAATAATCGGTACCGGACTCGCCGTCTCGCTCCAGATAGACGACGCGAATCCCGTCAAAGATGTCCGGAAAATCATCAACGACGTCGGGGAAGGCCCCCTCGCAGTCCACAACTACTGCGGTGAACTTGCGCGGCGCGACCTTCTCCCGCAGCGTCTTGAGGTCCCAGCTCTTCACCAATGAAGTAGACGCCGTCTGTTTACGACTGGTCTTGTGGAACATCCACTGGCGCTGCGTCATCGTGTCGGGGCCGTCGAGGGCGGCTTTTTTGGCCGCGTAGACGTTGCCCTTCGCCAGCGCCCCCTTGGCGACGAAGAAGCCACTCCCTTGCAACGTTTTGTTCCTTTCAAGTGTCTCGCACATCTTCGGCTGGGGTTCCACCACCACATGGCCCTTTTTATCGGAAATGATCTTCTGGATCATGGTGCTCGCGGCGCCGATGCCGCCCCCAATTTCTAACACGCAGTCGCTCGCCGAGAGGCACCACGTCGCTACTAGTTGTTCATGGCCTTCGTGGGAGGTCGAGTGGATGGTGTCGCCCGCCGCATTGACCAGCGTGAAGCAGGGCATGGCCGGTGTGGCTCTTCGCAGACCTCGCAACCCCGCGTCGGCGTGGACCTTGCCGAGGTTCTCGACGATGGAACCTCTAGAAACGTGGTACTCCGGGCTATTTTCTAGAGTTTTGAGGTCACCTTTGTGAGCAATACGAGCCTCGCGCCAGCCGTCGTCGCCGCCGGCCTTCTTCTCTAGATCCGCTTCATATTTCTTTTGGGTGGCTTTATTGGGGGCCTTGAGTCTCATGTTACCGCGCTCGACCTGGTACTTGATGTCGGCCCTCGTCGCGCCTAACTCGAAGGCCTCGCCGATGGTCTTGGCCTTGGAGTACTTGGAGTAGCGCGTCCAGCCGGCGCTCTTCCACTTCATCGTTTCTGCACTGGACATCATGAGGAAGACGGACTCGATCGGGGTTTTATCGGCGAACCACCACTCCTGGGGCTGGAGGTAGTGGCAGGCGCGGGACTTCTTGTCTTCGGCCATCGTTTTGTGTTCCGGCTGGCGGCGGCGGCGTGTAGCGGGCTTGGTCTGTGGCTGGCTCTGCCGAAGCTGGCTGTTTCGGCGCGCGCTGGCGGCGTTTTCCGCTTGAAAGCGAGCGCGGGCGATAGCCTGGTATATCAGTCACTGCCTCAAGCAGTGCTGGTGCGTGGGAAACAGTAATGCAGCTGTATGCGGCTCGTAAAGTTTGAGCAGCCTCTCGCGCCATTTTGGTAACACACTAGCCCTATGAGTTGGTCTTGCGTCTCGACCCTCGTTTGACGTCAGCTGCACGTGTAGAAGGCCCCTTGCAGGCAATTGGCACGGACCTAGGCTGAATGTCGGCCGCGCGTGAGCGGCGCGACGGCCGATGCAGGACACATACCCCCCACGCCGCCGAGGCTAGAGCCGAGGCGCCCCACCACGCGACACGGAAAGTACACGTCCTTAGTCGTCGTCCGACGAGTCGCCCCACGCGCTCGAGAACGGAGAAGCCGCGAGCTTCTGCGCGCCGCTCATCGGCGGCGGCAAGGGCGGCGCCGCGGGCTTCGGCGCGGGCTTCGGCGCGGGCGCAGCAGGAGCAGCAGGCGCCGCGGGAGGCTTCGGCGCGCTCACCTTTGTTTTGGCCAAAGCGGCGTCAATAGCTCTCAGCTCCGCCTCCGCCTGAGCTTTTTTATCGAGTTCAGCCTTCGTCACGGCCCAGGCCGCGTGGGCGTCGTCCTCCTTCTCCTTGATCTTCGTCAAATATTTGATGTACTCCCCATGGTTGCGGAACGCGATGTCCTCGGACGCATCTCTCTCTTTTTGGCACTTCGCCAGATAAGCCTTGTAGGCCGCCTCATCTTTAAAATTCAGCACGACCTTCTCGGGGATGGGCGGCTCAAGCTCCGGGCAGTTCGCCCTAGTATGATTACCACCGCAATGGTAACACCCTTTCCCCTTACCGCCTTTGCCGGAGTTCCGTCGGTCGCCCTTGCCGCCGCCGCCTCGTCCTTTGCCGCTGTTCCGTCGGTTCCCACCGCCGCCGCCGCCGCCGCCGCCGCCGCCTCGTCCTCCGCCGCCGCCGCCGCCGCCTCGTCCACTCCCTCGTCTACGGCCGCCGCTCTTCTTTTTCGAGGAGCCACCCCCTGCCGGCGCGATGCCGCCGTTGTAGCGCGGGTCCAAGGACTTGGCCATGCCGTCGCCGGGCGCCATTTTTGCGTTTGCGCTTGCTTTGCTTTGCTTCCTGCAGCAGTGGTGACCTGCAGCAGCTACCTGTACGCGTGTTTGTTGCAGCTCGCAGTCTCAAGATCGATTATGAGTAATGAATGCTGTGTGCCGCGGCAGTATGAGTGCAGCAATGTGCGTATGACCGGCCAACTCGAATGTGCTTGTCGACGACTGCATTTTCAGCTATGTGCGGGTTTGAAAGCGCACTCGTCCCATGCTTCCTCTCTCGACGGATGTTGTGAAGTGCTTACGACGCCTCCCGCCGCGCCGCGGCGATCGCGACATTTGCTCTGCACCCAGCAGCAGGGAGTGGCATTGCTCATGGTGCCCCACGCCTGCTGAGAAGTTCGCATTCGTATCATTTGAGACCGGACGCACTACTGCTGTTGCAAGCGCGCGTCAAAACGGCTGCATCCCTGCGCTATTGCTGCTGAAAAAGCAGTGCAGCCTTCAGCGCGCTGCCTGGCGCGCCGTCGACGCGAAGTTACAGCCGCCGTGCCCAGCAGTAGCTAGGCAGACACGCCATCGACGTGCAGTTGTAGCATGAGTGCCGTGACATGGCTCGCGATTGCGGGAGGCGCGGTCGCCCCAGGCCTCATGGCCTTCGGGCTGTTTGTCTGGGCGGACGCGTGGACCTACTCGCCGCTCGCGCTGAACGCCTTTAAGTGTGCCTTAGGGTCGTCGCTCTTCGGGCTTGTTGTGCTCATATTTTACCGAAGGCCGATGCCGGAGCGCGTCGTGTTATGGCTGGCGTTTTCCTCGCTCTTGGGAATCGTGATCGCAGATACGCTCTGGCTCGCGGCGCTGCAGATTCTCGGCGCGCGGCGCATGATCGCCATTGATGCTTTAAAACCTTTTGTGGCGGCCTTCATGGGCTACTTTTTGTTAGGTGATGCCGTGCCGTGGCTCGGGTACCTTGGTGTTGTCGTTTGTGCGCTGGGCGTGTATTTGCTGAATGTGGAGTCTGCCGAAAAGAAGGAGGCGGACGAAGACGCCGTGGAGGCCGACGACGTCGCCGTGGAAGAGGCGACGGAGCCCCCATATCTCAGAGGCTACGCCTACGCGACGGTCAACGTGGTCCTCGACGTCTACGCCGCCACGATCACGGTCGCCGAGCGCGGGCCCCTGTCCTCTGCCGAGGTCAATTTGTTGCGGTTCGGCCTAGCTGCGGTACTACTGATCCTGGTCTGGGTTTTACGAGAGGGCCGCCGCAAGTCAGACGCGAAGCCGATGGCGCGGCGCGACTGGCTGCGCGTGGCGTTGGGTGTGGTCTTCGTCACGTTCCTGACGCCGTTGATTACGGTGTGGACGATGTTTGTCCTTCCGCTTGCCGTGGCCGTGACTCTCTGGTCGCTGACACCGTTGTGGGCGCTGCCCGTTTCCGTGTACTTCGGGCAAAAGGTGTCGTCCCGGGCGGGCGCCGGCGCCCTGCTCGCAACGGGGGGTGTCGTGATGCTCGCGGTCGCGGTGACGTGAGGGCGCGGCGTCGATGGCGTGGATGATTCGGCACGGCCGTGTACTTTTGATTTCCGCACGTGGTATTTTGTGTTGTATAAATTTGGGGTATTTGTATTGTCCCGGAGGCCGCCGCCGGTCGCGCGCGGTCGCTACCGGCGCAGTACCGGTCCCGGACCGGTCCGACGCGTCGGGAAAGCCCCAGAGCGACGCGCGCGCGTCTCGCTTGATTCTTTTTTTCCATACCCTACTCCGCACTTACCTGTACTTCAGCAGGCCCGGCTAAAAAGGCAATTAAAACGCGGCCGTGAAACTGATCCCACGCGTAAATAGCGAAGTGGAGGAAGCTCACAGACCTTCGAGGACGCCGCCTGAGTCGTTAAACGAGCGACGACGGCGGCGCTGGGCTGATTGGGCTCAGGAACAACAGGAATTGCTCATTAGCTAAACGGCGGCGCGGAGACCGCCGGGCGCCACACGGGCCGCGCAGAAACACGGCGCGACGATAACAGGCCTTGCGAGATTAACAGGTAATTCCACTCGCAAGTGCTGCCGTACCGTTAACGATGCGGTCGAACCAACTCGCGCTCCTCCTCATAACGGCGGCCGCGGAGCACCATTGCCCCGCGCGCACGCCGGGCGACGACGTCGCTAATGTTCATATCAACGGCGCGGCCGTGGGCTGCTACACGGGCCCGTGCGAAAGATGTTTAGTTGGCGCCGAGTGCGCCACAGCGCCAAACCTCACGATGACCTACTCGAGCGTCACGGCCGCGGCGGGCGGCGCCTTCAGCCCCTGGAAGATGATGATCGAAGTCACGGCCGACGAGATGCACGACCACCTCGGCCTCGCCACGATGATCGCTCCGTTCGTCGGCCGTGTCCATTAACAACTTGTAGCATGGGGCGCTGATCTTGATTTCCACAGGTCGCCGGACTGGTTCACGGGCGCTTCCTCGCTCGAGCTCTGCGACTACGAGACGGGCATGTGGAAGGAGGAGGTCACCCACATGGCCATGGCCTACGACGCGGGCACCGACGCTGGCATGACGTTCACCGCGGACGACATGCCCGAGGACTCGGCCAAGCCCATCTCAATGATCATGTGCGGCGATGCCGACGCCTTCTGCGACTCCGGCGACATGATGCCCGTCGCGACCATCACGGTCACGAAGATGATGATGTAGGCACCCCCCCCCATCCCTGCCTAAGCTAGACGCCGTCGACGCGCGTGTACAAAAGGGAGCACATGCTTAGGAGGGACCCCCGCCTACTCCGTCGCCCCGGGCACCAAGCAACTTTCGATCTTCTCCGTGAGGAACTTGCGGTCGAGGTTCCGCCCGATGAACACGATCTTGCTGACACGTCTCTCACCTTTCTGCCACTGCGTCTGGGCCGGCCCGAAGTCGATCTGCTCGTGCACGCCCTGAAAGACGAATTTTTGGTCGCCCTGTCCCGCGAAAGACAACACGCCCTTCGACCGATACAAATCGGCAGCTCTCGTTTGTAAGAGTTCAGCCATGAAGATGTTGAACTTCGGGACGTCCAGGAACCCCTCCACACTGATACCACAGGAGGACACCATCGACAGGTCGTGCACCTTTCCACTCGTGGGTTCTTCTGACCCTTCCGTCTTCTTGAAGAGCACGGGATCGAGATCAATGCACTTCTCGATGTCAAACGAATTGATCCCAATAATCTTCTTCAGGTCGACTCGGGACCTCTCGCACTCGATCACTTCAGCAAAATGATTGATCTTCCGGATGTCCTTCCTTATGGCTGTGAGCTCGTCCGGCGTCACCAGGTCCACTTTATTGAGCAAGATCTTATCACTGAAAGCTACTTGTTGCACGGCCTCGTTGACGGCGCCTGCGTTTTTCGCGTCGTGAGATTCGCTCCACGATGGGTCGCGGCGACGGCGTGGGGGCGGTGGCAGCGCTAGCTCGGCGCGAGCCACCAGCAGCGACGCGAGTGAGTTGCGTGTGTGTGTGTGTCTCGGCGACGGCGTCGACGGGCGCGCCGGGGAGACTCGCACTCCCACCCCCACGCCATCGCCGCGACGCCACCGCCGCGCGACCAAGCAAGGACGCCGCAGCACGCACCGTCCGGCTTCTGCTCCTCGAGGTGCGCCTTGACGTGCTTCGCGCTCGCGAGGCAGACGACCTGCGTGGAAGCTCAAACTCGGCCACGACCGCCGAGCGACGCCCGCGACCGTACCCAGAGAGCAGCAGACCGCGACCCACCCCGAATTGAAGTAAACCTTGAAGTTCGGCACTGGCAAAAACCGCGTCGATCGCAAAATTATCATCAATCCATTGATTACTTTTCAATGTTGCGATGATCGGCGCCGGGTCGGCCAGACCCGTCGTCTCGAGCATCACCGCATCAAATTGTTGTCTTTTCTCTACTAATCCTCCTAATGTGCGTACTAAGTCACCTCTTATCGAACAGCAAGCACAGCCGTTGTCCATCTGGATCAGGTCCTCCTTCGACGCCATATTGGCCGACACGAGCTTCTCGTCGATATTGATCTCGCCGAACTCATTTTCTATAACACAAATGCGCTTGTCCCGCTGCTCCGTCAGTATGTAGTTTATGAGGGTCGTCTTGCCGGCCCCTAAGAATCCGGTGATGATCGTGAAGGGCGTCTTGGCTTCGTCCTTTGTTGATGATTGCTCGGCCATGGCTGCGGCGTGGCGCGCGCGCGCGTGGCGGTCGCTCTTAGAGCTCTTGGAGAGTGTCTCAATAGAGATCACCCACCGGGTGGCGCTGGCCTTATCGCTGCGGCCGGCGCTATGAAAGGACAGCCGGAAGCCTCCGAGTAGGAGCCGTGAATCGCTCTCTGGGTCGCCCTCGAGCGCGTGATGTCGAATTAGCTAGCGGCCTATAAGACACACTAGCAATCAGCCGGCATCCAGGCCGATGCCAGCCGACGGGAGAGGGTGCCCGACGCATCTCATCATTAGGTAGCGACCTTTTTGGCTTGTTGGAGCCAGATGCTCATTGTTGTGTGTGACGCTGCGGCACGGCCCGAATCCGTCCTGTGGGGCCACGACGGCGTCGATCACGACGTGTAGCGACGCCTCCCTGATTTTCCGCGGCCGACGAGGATGCGTGCTCGTGTCCTCATCAGCAGCCTCGATCAATTGTGCATCAAGGAAGAGTAGGAGCCGGAGTCTTCGTCAAAAAATCAGCGTGAGGGACGCCTTCATGCACGAGATGCCGCCGCTGCAAGCTCGCTGCAAATGCTGCATCAGCGGATGAGCTGCTTATCTTGGATCCGCCCTCCGCCATCTTTCGTTCGGCGCCGGACGGCCAAGAAAAGGGCCAAACGCGCCGTAAGCGTTCGCGGTGGCATCGCTGAGGCCAGAACGCAGCATCGCGCTAGCATCTGGTGCAAAAAAAAGCGATAGCTGCGAACGCGGCGGCGGTCGGACGCGAGTTCGAACGTCACCAGTCCCAGCTTATCGCAGCGCTGCTGCCGCGAGCGGCCTATGCATACCTAGCACTGCTCGGTATCATAGCGCAACGCGCATCAACTGCGAGTGCTGGCCGGAGGCTGGAGCCGCGGCCGCCGCGAATACCGCGGCGCTCGCCGAGAGGCCGCTGCGAGGCGGACGCGCTGCGGCCTCGCCGTGCCCCCGCGAGAGCCGCTGCGAGGCGGAGACGCGACCGTCGCTCCGCGCGCCGTGCGCGACATAATGTCCCCGCAGGTTAAAATGAAGCTCGTCGTCGCGCTCGCGCTCGCCCCCGTGGCGTCGGCCCTCGTCGCGCCGTCGACGCCGGCCGCGTCCAAGACGGTCCTCGCCGACGCCAAGTCGGACCTCGTCGACCTCCAGAACTCGATCCCGGGCCCGCCCGGCTTCTACGACCCGCTCGGCCTCTCGGACATGTCCTTCGCTTTGGGCATGCAGGGCAACGCCGACGGCGGCGTCGGCCAGGAGGCCACGATCGGCTGGCTCCGCCACTCCGAGATCAAGCACGGCCGCATCGCCATGGCCGCGTTCCTCGGCTTCATCGCGCAGTGCACGCCCCTCGTTTCCGGCGAGCACAAGTTCCTCCCGTACCGCGGCTACGTCGCGGGCTGCACGCCGCAGGAGCAGTGGGACAACATCCCCCTCTACGGCAAGCTCCAGATCTTCGTGCTCGTCGGCATGCTCGAGTCGTACGGCGAGGGCGCGTCGCAGCCGGACGGCTACGTTCCTTACCGTGTGGAAATCACACCCGACAATTCTTCACCAAGTCATGGCTCGGCGACGACGCGGCCGTCGTGGCTCGGTGCGCGGTGAGGAACCGGTACCGCCACGCCGTCGAGCAGGCGTCGCGTCGATGGCGTGGAGGCCATAATCCGAGACGCGCCGCGAGAATTTGATTACGCACAGGTCCACTACATGCGCGGCGGCAAGCCGGGCTTCTACCCCGAGATCAAGGGCAAGGGCGGCCCGGGCGGCCACTTCCTCCTCAACCTCTGGGACCCCTTTGGGTTCACCACCAAGCGCACCGCCGAGCAGAAGGAGCGTGGCCTCAAGTGCGAGATCCTCAACGGCCGCGCGGCGATGCTCGGCATCATGGGCATGCTCTCGGCCTCCACCGTGCGATCTCGGCGTCCCGCGGTCGTGGCTGGTTTCTTTTCGATTTTGAGGCCGTTCGGACCGAGTCGCGAGACCGCGATGCTCCGCGCAGGTGCCGGGCTCGGTCCCCTTCCTGTCGGGCATCGAGGGCTTCCCGCAGTACGCGGGCAACGTGATGGTCCCCTTCTCGAACGACTTCACGCTCACGTCGATGGCCTAGAGCGGTTGTCGACTCGGTCTCGGGAGGTTTCGCACATTGGCGATCTGGTGCGGCCCCGGGTCCATTGCTAGGTTTGAAGTAAGCTTTGACGTGTACTTAAGGCCGTCGGCCGCGCCCATCGGGGGCGGCGGACTGGGCATGAGTAATGGGAGCATCCTTCTTTGATCCGTGCGGTATTTTTTGTTTTTTTAGACACTGGCAAGTATAATCAGGGGGAGGGTCGCGTCCTGGCTCCTAGCGGCGGCGCGGCACAGGAAAGTGAGGGGGAGAAGGGGATGTACATCAGCGGCTCCGAGGTGCACGGCCTCGTCGACGTCGGCAGGCTCAAGCCTCGTCCAGGGCGGCCCCGTTGTCCTCCGAGAGCTTGCGGGCCGACCCGAACTTGAGCTTGCGCGTCATCGGTGTCCCGGCCTTCTGCGCGGCGAGGTCGGCCTCGCGCTTCGCCTGGGCCTCCTGGGCGCGTCGGCGCGCCTCGCACGTCGGCGAGGGCGTCGGCGAGGTCGTCGGCGAGGGCGTCGGCTCATCCGTTTTCATGCTCCCAAATTCTAGGGCGCGACCGGCCGGTCTGGAAGCCTGGCCGTCCGCGGCGCCGCGTAGCTTCGGCGTCATGTCAAACGTGTCACCGACGGCCTCGGTGCTGCCGCGTGGGGTTGACGGCGCGCCGCAGGCCATCGCCATGGCGAGGGCCAGCACTAAGTGCTTGAGGGTCATGTTCGACTACCGCACGTGGCCTGCGAGGCGGACGCAGATGTTGTGTTAGGGGCCGGGCGCGGTCTCCCAGTTTTACCGGAGCCTCTCACGGACCGGCGCTGTGGTTTTGAGACGGGCCGGGGTAGTCTCGACGCCGCCCGGGTCTCAAACTTCAGCTGAAGACCAATTTGCATAAACCAAATATTCGACGACGCAGGAGTCAACGGGCGCCGAATTCGCATCTAGGGCCGCAGCCGTACCCATGAGGGTCACGGAGATGACGAGCGAAATCATTTTGCGGTGGTTTGGTGGTGATGATAAGCGCCGCTTTGGCAAGCCTGTTTTGGCCATAGCAATACGCATTAACCTTAGTTCGAGCCGTCCCTATCTTTTTGTATGGCGTCGGACGCTCTGGTGGACGCCTGGGCCCCGTATGAATCGTTTTCGCCTGCTTGCTAGTGTCTTACAAGACGCTAGCCTGGGCTTTGCGGGCCAAAAGGCCGGCGCGCACCGGGCGCGGCTGCAAAGGGGAACCGCGGGCGCGTCAAAAAAAGCTCTCAGAACATCGCTGCGCCGAGACGCGCGTCAACACATCGATCGCGCGTCGTGCCGCAACAAGTTGGGCAAGCTCTCAGCACTGCCTGGACGGCGACGCCGCACGCGGGACGCGCTAGCGCACGCCACCGCTTTGCAAACTCTCAGCACTGCTGGACGGCGCGCGCGCAAGCGAACGCATCGCTCGCCAAAAAGAATGGCGCACCCCCTCGCGCTCGACGCCGCCACGACGCTAAGACTCCCACAAGCTCTGGAAGAGGCCGAGACGCATTATCTGCGAGCGCTGAAGGCGGCACTAGCAAGAGACGACGCCGTGCAGGTCGTGGCAGCCCCCCCAAACGCGGACGCGGGCGCCGTCGGCGCGCTCTTCCACGCCTTGAAAAGACCCCTCGTCTATGCGACTGACGGCACGGCCAGTTGTGAACGCGCGGCGGGCGCCATGCGTTCTTCCGGTTGTGGTGTCACCATACTAACGAGTAGGAGGCGCGCCTGCACGAATGAAGACATACAAACGTCAGCCCAGAGCGACTTTGAGGTCCTGAGGCGGGCCGCGGGGCGGAAAAGTGAAGACGTGCCTGTCAAGAGGCGCAAATTAGATGCATGCGCCTACGCCCAATCTCGTAAAGATGCCGATGCATCGGACGTGATTGTACTGGATGCGCGGCTCATCCTCGATCCCCGGTCTTCACTAGCTCTACCAGATAAAGCTGTGGTGTTGTTCGACGATGCGGTGGATGTGGAAGGTTTAGCGAGATCGTTAGCTTCTGTCAGAGTCGACGACGCACTCCTAGAAAGAGCGGACCGCGAGTGCGCGCGCCTCGACAGAAAGGCTTCGAAGTCGGAGACGGAGTGCAACCGCGACTACGTGAAAGTCTCGCAGAGCAAGACGACGCCGCCCTCATCAATATGTGGCGTCTGCGGGTTGGCGTCGTCGGTAGATGCCGATGCTGATACGACGCGGGTCCCGGGCGACTGCCGGCGGGCGCACCACTTTCTTAGAAGAGTGAGAACCTTCATCAAACATCTGAAACAGGCCGCAAAGACGTGCAGCGCCAAGGCATTCTTGTTAGAAATAGCCGAGTCGACGTCCGGCGAGACGCTGGCAGCTTTTCCTCGCAGATTAGCCTCTCTCAGGAACGCCCTCAAATGCCAGGGAGCGGGTCCGAAGGCCCAGGCGTTGGACGAGGTCTGCGCCTTCGCTCGGCTCGTGACGCGCGTACCGGCGTTAGTTGTCGAGGGCAAACGTCTCGAGTGCCTGGACGCGCGACGAGCCTTGGACGAACTGCGGTTTTCCCAGCCGTTGATTGTCGCGGCGACCTGTGCTGCGGAGGTTGTAGCGAAATTGTTGAGATGCGAGCCGCCGGAGCCGGCTCTAGCGACGGCTCGGTCAGCATTACCAGTGGTAGTAGCAAGAGGCGCGGACCAGCTCTCGCTCACGACGGGCCAGGGCGCGCTGCGGAACGACCCGACGCAGGCGCGGAACTACGGCACGTTAGTCGCCGACGTGGCTGACAGTGTGCCAGATAATGTGGTCTGCGTTTTTCCGACGAGCGAGGACATGGAGAGCGCGCTCGTCACGTGGGACTCTACAGGAGCGATGAGAAAAATACTGCAGAAGAAGCTCGTCACTTGTGCTGTTGGCGATGAATCTGAGACGTCGAAAGCCTTGGAGGTCTTTTGTCGATGCGCCGATCGAGGTCGGGGTTGCGTGTTTTTTTGTGCCGCGTCTTCGGCGGCGTTGAGCTGTGCGATAGGATGTGCTAGAACCGTGATCTTCGCGGGCGTGCCCCTGGAGCCCATGAGCGAAGCGGTCCGCGCTAGGTTGGATCGCGCGCTCTGTGATTTACAACTGCGCGAGTCCGACCACTTGGCCGCGCGAGCGGCTCTGATGACGCGGGGGGCTCTCTCAAGGGCGGAAGCTGTTGTACTGGCGGACCAGCGCTTCGCGCGCGCGGCCCATCGAAACCATCTGCCAAAGCACGCGCGCGACGCGGCTTTAAGAGATGGGGGCTCGGCGGACGCGGCCGTGTCGGCGCTGCGGGCGCGGTTCCGGGGCAGTACGGGCTAACTTTTAGGAACTTTAGGGTTTCTACGATGGCGTTTCGCGGCGTTCGGCGAGGATGGCCCGTGCAGCTTCGGTTTTCCACGTGTCGCTTGTAGTTCGCGGACAATCTCCGAAGACCCGCCTCCGCACGCGCAAGACGTTTTCCATGGTCTCCACGGCGTTGGTCAGATCTTGCAGACTCGAGTAGGGGTCCATGTAAATTGCCATCGCGTAGTTCGAGCGCAATCTAAGTGTAATGTCATGATCAGACCCGAGTAGGCGGGTTGACTCGCCGATGCGCTTTGATGAGAATGTGCGTGCCTCCGAATATCGTTCTGTGTCACACAAGATCATTGATATGTTTAAAGCGGTGGTCAAAGTTCCCTCCGTGAAGCCCTTTCGTGCCGTTTCGAAAGCGTAGATTTCACGATGGAGTCTGAGGGCTTCCTCATGCCGCCCGAGGTCGTTGTAACATGATGCGAGATTGTCCCTTTGAACAACGTTTTCACGATGTGGCCACGCGCGTTCCGCCGCGGCCAGGCCTGCTTCATAAATCGCCACATGTGTCACGAAACCAGATCGAAGTACGGCGAGCGTCTCATGCGCGGCTGTTCGTGCACCGGGACCACTGGACTTGCGCATCTAACTTGCGTCATGACTCAAGCAACACTCGGGACAGCGTCGACCTGGGTCAAAGCGTCGAACGAGCCCGACGGGTGGACGCAGTGGAACACGTGTCGGCTGTGCGGACAGGAATACCACGGGACAGTCCGTTGCGCGCTCGGGTGGCAGTGCTGGTTCATCAACTCCGCTCGAAAGGCAGGTGATGAGTACCTTTACAGGGCGATGCTCGAGCTCGGGATTGGTCTGGTCGCCGCTTCTCGACACGAAGAGGCGTTCGGCGTGCTCGAGACGCTCCTGAGCCAGCTTCCGTTCCGCAAATTCCACGAAACCATCCACCCAAGGTTGTCCTGCGAAGCGGTTATGTACTTGGCCACGGTCTGCAACAAACTCGGCTGGGAAAGTTCGATGGTCAATGTTAATAAATTAAGGGCTAACTTCCTCTCGCTCGTGCCCGGTAGACCTCGATTGAGCGGGCTGAACATGCTGCGAGTTATTATTGGCAAAGTATTCATTAATTTGGGCGAGGATGACGAGCTCAGACACCGATGCGCGCTCGAGCTCGGAGTCTGTATGGTCGATCAAAATTTAGTGGCCGAGGCCTCGAGGTTCCTCGGCAAGGCGGGTCATGCGACGGTGCGGGCTCTCGGAGAAGAGCACGCCATATGTATCGAGATGCACTGGCGAATTGCGCAATCTATCTACAAACGACATTTCTTTGGCGGCAATGATTACCGAGACCTGTTGATGGCATCCATCAAAGGACACACGGCTGTCCTCGATCAGTCTACAAAGGCCCACGGCGTTGAACACCCAACGACGCTCGCGATCCGCGCGTCGCTGAAACTATGCTTCGAAGAGCAGCTGGACTGGACGCTCGACGACATTCCGCGGCGCGTTTTTGAGGCGCTCGACGAGATCCCGCGACCGCCCGGGCATAAAGTCTTTTGGAGGTAATCCGCTCCCTAGTGTCTTACAGACCGCTAGCTCCGCTTGCTCTTTTTTGGCGTGCGTGGGAGCAAGGCCTTTCCGCAGGCCAAGGGAAGCCGTGGTACGCATTGATTCGCTGCGCACGTAATCCAGAAGCCAGCGCTCCCGTCGGCCGCCCCGCAGCAGACCCAGCCAGAGCTCAGCTCTCTGCTCTGCGACGCCAGCGCGCGCGGCGCGCCGCCGCGGAGCGCCACAAACCAACCATGGCCCAGGACGGCCTCTACACGAAATTACACTTGGCCGTCCGAGCGAGGACGCAGCCCGGACAAGTGGTACTAGTAAGCGGTAGCGCGACGTCCGACCGCACGTCGGGCGCCCTGGAGATGGTCACGAGCCCCGACCAGTACCCCATCTGGCGGACGCCGAAGCCCGTCATCATCGCGCGGGGCGTGCGCCACGACTACCGCTATTCCATCCGCTCCGCGCATGACGTCGAGGCTGAACCGGGCCACGTGCGAAGCGTCAAGACGAACACGCCGGAGCTCCACAAGGAGGACGACTTCGGCGTGACGCCGCCGGAACCGCCCGACGTGCCCCTGAAGAAGCCGTCGCCCACACCAGGGGCTTCTAGACTCGTGATCGTTTGTTATCATCTACCAGTTAGAGTGGTAAGAGACGCTCAGAACAACTGGACGGCCTCGTGGGGGTCGTCGATCATCGCCAAGTCGCCGTCCGAGTCCATCGCCGATTCTCGCGAGACGTGGTGGGCCGGGACGATTCATGGTGGCCTCAACCGGCGCCAGTTGACGGACCAGGACAAGGACGAGATCCGCGCCGTGCTCCTGAAGATGAACTGCATCCCCGTCTTCTCGTCGAACAGCGAAGAGGGCTACCTCAACTACTGCAAGAGGATTCTTTGGCCTTCTTTCCATAACGTGACTGTCTTGGACCAGTGCTGCGCGGCCTGGCACGAGCGCGCGGAGTGGGACCAGGACGCTGGTAGTTCCTGGTCGGCGTACGAGGCGATGAACGGGGATTTCAGAGATATGCTCTTGGACTTTTTACGGGCGGGCGACACGGTTTGGGTCCATGACTACTACTTGATGCTCTTGCCTTCTCTGTTGGCGACGTCGGAGCCGTTCCGGGTCGATCGGCACCAGTCGCGGAAAGCTAGGATTGTGTTCTTCTTGCATGCGCCCTTCCCGACGTCGCAACTGTTCTGTGCTTTAGCCAATGGTCCGAAACTACTTGAGGGAGTTGTTGGGGCTGATGTAGTAGGCTTCCATGCGTTTGAACACGCGCGGCATTTCCTGAACGCGTGCACGCGGCTCATGGGTATGGAACGCGCTTCCGTGGCCGGGGGCATCACGGGCGTGCTCCATCAGGGCCGGACGGTCATGGTGGTTGTTCGTCATGTCTCGGTCGAGACGGACCAGATCGAACAAGCTCTTAGGGATGAAGTGCCTTCGCATGTCCCTGCTATTGAGGGGTTAATACAGGAGCCCTCGCGGGAGACGCCGAACAATGCCAAGAGGATTGTATTATGTGGCGTGGACCCCTGCCAGCGCCTGAGCGGTATCTCGCTCAAACTGTTGGCTTACGAGCGGTTCCTCGCGGAGTATCCTCGGTGGAGGGGTCGAGTAGCGTTGGTGCAGTACTGCCTGTTGGACGGTACGCGCGTGCAGGACGAAGCTCGCACGTTAGATGAAATCAAAGCGCTTGGGCAGAGATTAAATGCGCAGAACCCCGGTAGCGTCGTATTGATAGAGCGACCTTCAGGAAGGTTAGGCATGGCGGAACGCTTAGCCCTCTTCCAACGCAGTGATGTGCTCGTCGGCACGGCCATCCGAGAGGGCCACACGTTGTACCCGTCGGAATACGCCCTCGCACGAGCTCTGAAGGGACGACCGGGCGTCATACTGGCCTCGGAATTCTCCGCAACTTCCACACTCATGTCCGGGGCCGTGAACGTGAACCCGTTTGATGTTCCCAGTGTAGCGGCAGCGTTGGATACGGCTCTCAGCATGGATGCGGTTGAAAAAAGAGACAGGTTGGATCGCGACCTGCCATACGTGAAAAGTCGTCCGAGTGGCCGGTGGACGCAGGAGATCCTGGAAGACATGGAGACGGTCCATCGCCAGGTTGCGGTGGATGAGGACGCGTCCTTGGCCATCGCGCAGCGACTGGAGATCGGTCGGCTGGCCGATGCTTTTTCCAGATCTTCCAGAAGGTTTTTGTTCTTGGATTTAGGTGGGACGCTCATACCGAAGGGCGACAGTGTCAGCAAGGTGCTCAAAAGTGCCACGAAGGGCGCGCTGTTGCGGCCCGGGGTGAGGCGCGCGTTGCAGGCTCTGTCGGAGGATCCGCAGACGACTGTTTACGTTGTAAGTGGTACGACGCCCTCCGCCCTAGAAAGTTTATTTTCTGATCTACCACAACTATCCTTAGCGGCTGCCAATGGCCTAGCGACGTCCTTACCATCTCAACGACCGCAGACGACGATGACGAGTTACGGCACCGACTGGGACGCGGTGCGCAAAGCGGCCCTGCCGCTCATGAAGCGGCGCGCGGCCTGGACGAACGGTTCCGCCGTGTTGAAGCGGGAACCGGGCTTAGCTTGGAGTTATTACAGGGCGGACCCCGAATGGGGGCGGATCCAAGCCTTGCAGTTGGCCCAAGACCTCGAAAGTATCCTGGCACCGTTCGATGTCGCAGTAGCTCATAGGGAGGGCATGCTCGAGATCGTGCCCCAGGCCATGCACAAGGGCCACGTCGTCAAAAAAGCTTTATCTGAAGCTTTGAGTCGAGGGGAACCGCCGGACTTCGTCCTTTGTGTGGGCGATTCGTTGTCCGACGAGAAGATGTTCTCGTCGGTCTATTCGTACTTGGCGGACGCGCCGCGTGCGCCCTTGGATCGAGCGTTTACGGTTGCGGTGGGGCGGAAGGCGTCGCGAGCTCTCTTCTATTTGGACGACGACGCGCACGTCGGCGACGCACTCGCTGCGCTCGCGGGGCGCGCGGCGTAAGGCTCATCACATGCTAGGTTCGAGGTAGACTAATGGTTAAGTGGGCCCGCGGCTTTGTGCCGCCCGGGCCGATGGAGAGAATTCAGCACCCCGTCGCGGTCAGCGTCGCTCGCAAAGTTTGAGGAGCAAATCTAGGTAAAGTCGACGCCGACTTCAAAACGACGGACAGCCCGTGGACGCCGTCCGGCAGACTCCCGAAGTCCACCGCAACTCGCTGGTCCGCGCTCCGCACCTCCAGCTGCCTCTGCGCAAACAGTCTCGATTCCACATAAACGTCCGCCGTGATGAGCGTGCCCAGAGCGGCGTTAACTAACCAGGGATCCAGGCGCCACGAGACCGTCGACGCGCCCTTGCCGACGACGTGTCGTTCCGGCGTCGGCGGCGTCGTTTGCAGCGGTAAAGCTTTCAAGGCCTCGGCGCGCGCGTCCAACAAAGCGTGCGTGAGGTGATACACTGGTGCCGGTACAGGAGCCGGCGGCTGCGACAGGTCCGGTTCCGCCGAGTAGTCTGTGACAGACAGGTCGACGACCGCCAGCGGTTCGGGGGTGGCGGGGCTCCCCTGCAGGGCCAAGGCGCAGGCCAGCGCGACGACCGCACATGCCACCGCATTGCGCTTCGGTCTCTGCAAGGAAGGTAAACGGATGCGCGGCGGACTCGGCGGCAGCGCCTCCGACGATCGGTCGTCGACCCAGTCCGTCAGCGGCCCCCTTCGTAAGGAGGGGAGGCCGGGCGGCGTGGCCACTTCGCCATCCAAGCGTCTCGGGCTGCGTGAGGGCGTCACGGGCGGGCTGCGGTAGTTGTTGGTCAGCGTGGTGCGCAGGGGGCTGATGGGGCCCAGCGAGGCCGTCTTGCCGACCATGGTTGCTGAGGGGTGCTGGGCGTTGTGTGCGAAGCTGCGTCGGCGGCGTGGGGCTGCCCGGCGCGCGAGCAGTGGCCTGCGTCGAGAAGCAAACGGGCTGCCAGGAGTTGTTTTTTAGTGCGGCGCGGACCTCATCAAACGGACGGCCGGAGGGCGTCGAAGCAGGCGACTCCTCGGAGGACCGCCGCGAGGTTTCGGACACGCGAACCCGCACCCTGGCAATCTCGTTGCGAAGCGCTGTGGGCCTGTGGCCGCCGCAGATCAGTTATTGCTGCCCGAGCGGCACCGCATTGCTCGAAAGGCATCGCTGCGGCCGCGGCGCGGTGCGCGCGCCCGGCGCTGCCCGGCACGCGGCACCACACCATACCCCTTGTTGCTATGGCGGACCTGGATGTCTTCCTCACCGAAGCCCCGGGCAAGAGCCTCTACGCGCTGCTGGGCGTGCCCCACACCAGTACCATCGCAGAGCTCAAGAAGGCCTATCGAAGGTTATGCTTGTGGTGCCACCCAGATAAAACCCCGCATCCGCGCGCGGCGGACGCGTTCCTGCTGGTCTGCTCGGCCTTCGAGCTGCTGAGCGATCCTGCGAGGCGCAAGGCTTACGACGCGTCGCTACGGCCCGCAATACCAAAGCCGGCCTTTGCCAAGCCGCGTGTTTATGAGCCGGCCTTTGCCAGGACCCAAGCCGGCGCCTTCTCTCCCAACGCCGGCCGCGGCTCGCGCTGGACGGATGAGGCCTGGCGGGACGCGGGGAATTGGCCGTACGACCAGAGGCGACCGGCGGCGTACGACGCGGGGAATGATCAGAGGCGGCCGGCGGCACCATCGGAACCCCGCGTGCGGCCGCGGTCCGCGCCGGCGAAGCCGCGGCCCCGGTCCGCCGGCGTCGAACAGGCACAGAGGCGATCGCGCGAGCGCGCCGCGGCGGCGCGCGAGCAGCGCGAGGCCATGGAGCGCGAGGCGCAAGCGAGGCGCGAGGAGGCGGAGCGACGTAGACAGGCGGGCACCGACGAGGCTCAGCGCGCGCGCGAGACGGCGCGGCGCCGCGCGGCCGCGACCGCCCAAAAAAGAGCCGCGGAGGCGCGCAAGAAGTACGCCGAGGCGTCTGCGAAGACGCGCGTTGACGTCCGGCCGGCGTCCGCGCGGCGGCCCGCAAAAACAAAAACCGAAAACGAAGACACGTGGAAGTCCATCATGCGCGACCTCGCGGCGCCGGAGCACTCAAAAAGGCGCGCCCTGGCGCACGCGAAGCTGCGGAAGGAGCTCGACCGCCACAAGGCAGAATGGGACAAGTTCGAGCGCGACTTTCAGAAATCGGACGCGACGCGGATGCCGCTACCGTCACTCGATCGGGAGCCACCGGTCACAGCACCGGACGTCAACGTGCGTGCGCCCGCGGACGACGACGTTGATGTAAGAGCCGTCCAAAGAGGAGGGCCCTTCGTCGTGCGCCACCGCACGGAGCCAAAAGACCTCTATGCGTGGGTCTCGCACGACGCCATGCGCCTGCAATGGCGCGCTTTAGACATGGGGGCCGCGGACGGGGCGCCGTGCGGGTTTGCCGCGCTCGACGCCGTCGACAGCGTGCGCGTGCGGCACCGCAAGGGCGTGCCTGTCATTTGTGTGAAGGAACCGGGGCGGAAGCTGTTCCTGGAATTGGCGCCGGAGAGCGACCTCTCCGCGGCGACGTGGGCTTCTACTTTGACGCATTTGGTGCGGCTCGCGCGGGAGTCGTCGGCGTTTAGCTAGTGGGTAAAATTTAGGCCGTATGTATCAGAGCACGTCCGTCGCGGCGGCTTGGGACTGCCTCCGCCGCGGCGACGTCAACGGCGCCGTCGGCGCGTCCACGGCGTCCCGCGCGTCGTCCTCCGGCACGAGCGCCACCGGCAGGGTCACGGACGTCGCCGCGTCCCGCCGCCGCCGCTGCTCTGCGAGCCAGTGCCGCCGCCGCCGCGCGAAGACGCAGAGCTCGCAGAGCGCGCCCGCGACGGCGAGGCCGCAACAGACCCCAAGGATAATTAAAGCATCTTGTTCCAATTTCGTCATCACTACGACGCCACCGAGCCGACGGACGACGGCGCGTCGACCGCGCCGGACGCCTGAGATTAGGCTGTGTGTTGAGCACTCTCAAAATCAATGGAGATTACAAGTATCTACTGAGGGTGCGGTCGCTGCTGGCGCGCGACCGCGCGAAGATGGCGCTCAAAACGCCCGAGGCGATCGCACGCCTTTTTGGCGGCACCGGCTGGGCACCCCGATGTCTGATGACGCGCCGGGACCGCCCGCGGCCGGAATACTTCGCGGGCGTCCCCGACCCGATCTTCTGGAAGGTCATGGAGTACTGGCGGCTCGGCGACTGGCGGCGGCCCTACCAGTCGCCGCTGCCCTTCCACGACGGGCCGCCACGCTACCGTGGTCCTGGCGGTACCCTGTTTCGCGGCGACTAGCAGCGAATTGAGCTAACTTGAAGAATAAAACATGTGACTACTAACTCCCCCGTCGACCGGGCCGCCGCAACAAAGACATCTCCCACAGCCGCAGCGAGTCCCAGGACCCGTTGCCCGGGAGGACGGCCTCCCCAAAAAGCCGCGCCTCGTCGCGGCCGCCGTCGACGACGTCGCGGTTTTCATCAAAAAAGGATGAGAGCGGCACGGACCGCGCCGCGAAGCCCGCCCGCTTCGCCTCGGCCAGGACCTTGGCCT
Organism: Pelagomonas calceolata; assembly: GCA_918797485.1. Classification (NCBI taxonomy): domain Eukaryota; class Pelagophyceae; order Pelagomonadales; family Pelagomonadaceae; genus Pelagomonas; species Pelagomonas calceolata. Next base: position 452,511 of record CAKKNE010000004.1, read on the forward strand.
CGAGGCCGGCGACGCGGTCCTCGTAGGCCACGATCAATCTACCATGAGACGCGAGGAGCTTCGCCGCGCAGGCATAAAACGCGCCCAGATCTCGAGCTTGAAATAATACATCAGACGCCAAAATTGTCGAGAAGGTCCCGTGCAGCCGCAATACCGCCTCCACATCACCAAGCGAGTGCCAATCGAGCGCGTGGACGTGGCCGCACGACGCGTTGAGGGCGGTGTTGTGCCTTAATAGTTTGAGTGTGGTCACGTCGTGGTCCGTCAGCACTATCCTCTCACATTTTCGGGCCCGCTGCGCGTAGAGCCCGCAGAGGCCCGCGCCAGCGCCCAGCTCCAGGACGCGCTCGCCCGCCAGATTTATAGAATCGAGGTACTGCACGAGGACGTTGGATGCGGGCCACAGTCTGGTACCCATGGCCCTTCCTAATTCCGCGACGGCGTCGGCGTCGCCCGCGCGCGCGCAGAACTCCAGGGAGGCGCCGTCTATGGTAACATCGCGGCGCGGCACCTCCACCAACGTCGCGTCGACGGCGTAGGTTCCGAGAGATGCGTCGACGGCGGCGGGTTTGGGAGGCGGCAGGGGAGGCAGCGCCTTGCGCGGCTTTTTGGGCGGTGGCGTGGCCGGAGGTGTGCGCGGCGGCGGCGTCGCCGGGCGGGGCGGCGTCGCCGGCGCGGGCGGCTTCCGCCGGCGCCGCCGCCGTTGGAACGCGAGGTCCTTCTTACGCTTTTCAGCGTCGCGGGCCCGCTGCACGTCCGCGAACGTGGCCCGCGCGCGCACCGGCGCCCAGAGCTTCTGCAAGCCCGCCGCTCGTCTAGCCGCCCGTACAGCAGCGACGGCGGCGGGAGTCGTCGGTCGCTGGAAGCGCTGGAGCGGCGGAATGGCAGCCTTGCCGCTCCGCAGGGGAGGCAGCCGCGCCGAGTCGCGCGCACGCGGGGGCAGCCAGAGGTCGGGAAGAGCTGGAGACGGGCAGCCCGCGGGCGTGTAGCAGATGCCGGCACTTAATGAAGCGATCATCGTCGCGTTCCGGCTGCCTACACAAGGCGCTCCATGATGCTCTCCCTACAGCTTGTTGTGGTACGCGAAGGTGCCCAGCCCGCCTTCCATTCTTCCTCACACAAAGCCTAAACGTGCGAGGAGTCCTGCACTTTCCATGGAAGTAGGTTGAGCTAGTTATAACCCACTAGATTTTGTGTACGGCGGAGGCGCCGCGCAGACGAGGCGACATCGCGGAATCACACTGCCCCGGACATCCGCGAGGCTGCCCCGCACTTGTGCTAGCCCTTCGAGCCCATAGCTACGGCGGCACCAGACGCGCGTGCCGCCCATTCCACAAGTTCGGCAGCGACCATGGAGGCCGGCGCCGCCCTCGACGAGGCCATGGACGCGCTGGCGCAGAAGAACGAGGACCTGACGGAGGACGTCCAGACGTTTGCGAAGGCCTTGGATGGCTTGGGCGAGCCTCTCGCGGATGCGAAGGCCGAGCGCCGACGACTGGAGACGATTCGGGCCGAGTACCAGTCCCAACGAGATCATTTACTGCGGAAGATGGCCGCCAACGAATCGTTGCCGAGTGATGTGAAACGGACGATTCTGGAAGCTGCCGAGACGGGTGGTCGCATCGTGGACGCCCTCGCTGACGTAGCAGCAACCAGGAGAGCATTAGCGGACGAGAACGACAGGCCCCTGGGCAAGCCTCTATCACTCGAAGAGGATGTGACAGTGAAGGAGGAGGGGTCCTTTTTTCGGGGGGCGTCTCTGGTGAAAGCACTCGAAATCCCGAACAACGAGGATTCGGACGTAGCAAAAGCCTGCGCCGTCGTGCTGGATCCCCACCGACCGCCGGCCGTCATGGCGGACGTCGAGTCCGTCATTTCTGCCTTGAAGGCGAGGACGCCGTCGTGGCGGTCCTGCGTCGCGGCGGCCAACCTGGCAGCCCATCACAACGACGTGTTAGATAGAAGAGCAGAACTAGTACCGGGGTTGCTGCGGGCCGCCTGCCAGCGCGATGCGTATTATGCGCAAGTGTTCGCCGGCGAAGCTTTAGCGAGGTTGTTCCGACGGGGGGATGCGGCAAGCATCAACACCGTGGCACCGGGCGCACCTCTCGCGAGGTTATGTAAAGCCGTCGCCGAGAGGTTGATGACGGAGCCTAGAGAAAGGCACGTCGCGTTCTTATCTTTGACCCAGCCGCAATCCCCATGTGCATGGCGCATGTTCGCGGCTCGTTTGGCAAGAGCGTTAGTTGGTGGGCAAAGAGCGCAAAAACTGGTGCGGGAGGCGGCGTTGCCTTTGGTGCGAGCTTGCGCGGCGAACTGCGGACCTCTTCGTGCAGATGCGTCTGATGACGATCATGGGAGGTGTTTCCTGCCGCACTGCGCCGCGGCGGTCGATGTCCTTGCGAGGACGCATGGGTCGTTATTCTTAGAAAGATATGAAGACAGGTCGTTGCTTGGTCTAGTGGCGGTCGCGGCGGCGCCGAATCTCGGGAGTCCGGACGCTCGCACCGCCGTTGATGTTGCTCTACAACTCAGAGACAGAGGGGAAGCGCGAGCCAAGGGCCCGGAATGGTCGCGGTTTCGCGATTTAGCGAAGGAGTTCATCGGGCGGAGTCCGAGGCACGCGCGCGGCGTCGACCGAGGGGTGGTTGTGGGCCATTGCCGCGCGGCGCTACCGCACTTGCTGGTGGCGGCCTGTTCCATCCAAGATAGGGCTTATTTGGATAACGACATCGCGCGATGTGTGGACGCCTTGGCGGCTGATCTGGGCGACGGTCGAGCCGGCGCGGCTCTGGCGGTGGCCTTGTTAGCGGCACAAACAGACTCTTGGAGTCAACGAGCGGCGCGAGGCTTACTGCCAGCCTGCGGCGATTTGGCGTTGTGTGCCCTGGAGGGCCTGCGGCACCCGCCGAACGAAGGGCTCCAACAAGCATTAGATGCGATCGGAGACGCGTTATGTGCCTGGTGCGATCGGGAAGACACGCGCGTCGGCGCCTTAGCGGCCGTAGCGAGGTTGATTCGCCACGTGCCCCACGTCATCACGGCCACGTCACCCCATTTGGTCTGTTGGCGGCGGTGCGCGGAAGCCGCGGAAAGAGCCACTAAAGCATTATCACAGGAGGACGCGAACTTATGCAGAGACCTAGCCGCTTTATGGGTCGCGTCCGATGCTTCTAGATGTAATCAACAAGATGATGAAAAAGCAGCCAGAGCGTGTGAAAGACTCGCGGACCGGGCGGTCGAGGGCGCCGGGACACCTTCCGCCAGAGTATCAGCCAAAGCAGTAGCTGACTTAATAGCCCACGGTGGCTTCGATGTATTGACGCGCATCTTAGCTTCTGACAGGGACTATCCGGGAGAACACGAGAAGCACCGAAGGCTGCATCTTGTTAGGGCCGCGCACGAGGCATTCGCTCCACTCTTATTAGCAGCGCGAGAAACGTTGCTACCCGTCTCCACCCCAGCGAAGGCCATCTCCAAAGAAGACCCGTTCCGACGCCAGGCCGGCCAGCTCTGCGAGCGCTGGGTCCATTCGCACGACTTCCGGGCCGCGCTGGCCGTGTCGTCCACAGCTCTTGCTGAGGAAACGTGCCTACTGTTAGACAGGGTCCAAGGCGACAACGAGCATGATCCCCGCTCGCGAGCGACCGCCTCAGGATTGGTACTGATCGATTGTCTGTTTGCAGCTCATAAAGCGGTAAGGAAAATAAACGAAGAACAGGAGGACGATAGCGATAGCGACGACGACACGGACGAGGACATGGGCCAGGCCTGGAACCAGGCGGCCCAGCTCGTGTTGGCGTCGTTGCCTCATTGTTTGGAGTCTGCTTGTGATGCTTGTCCGCTCGGTGCGGCCTTTCACGTGTTGTTTGACCTTGGGCTCGCGGGCCATGTTGGGAGTGCTGCTTCGGAGGAAGCGGCGAAAGTCCTGATCAACTTGTTAGGGTCAGAACGACTCGTGGATGACGGGAGGAAGTCGACACGATCAGCAACTCTACAACCCGACTCCGCACCCATCCTGGCGAGGCATGCCGCTGCTGTAGCTTTGTTGATCTTTGCCGAATCGAGACGAGGCAGGAACGCCTGGTTGAGAGATGTTTGTCTACATCAAGGTTTACCACCTCTGTTGCAAATTATGGCGCGCGACGCGCCCGAATCTGCCCAGCCGAAGAAGAAGCGCGCGGCCGCTGCGGCGGAGAACGCTGTCAGAGCTGCTGCGCATTTACTATCGTTGGCGGCTCGAGCGGCGTCGGGGCGGCCCTACCTGCGGAAGGCCCTGGTCGACTTTGACCCACTTTTTGCGCCTGCCGAAGAGACGGAAGCGGACTTGCTCTCATCGCTAGCCGCTTTGGAAGATGCTGCCGCCGATCGGAGGGAACTGTTTCGGAGGAGACGGAAGCGCATCCAGGACAGGCAGCAGCAGAAGGTGGTCAGTGAGCAAGCCGCGGCCGACGCCGATCGAGCCGCGGCGGAGCTCATCGCCGAAGTTGAGGGAGAGGACGAGGCCAAGGAGAAGAAGAAGAAACGGAACAAGAAGAAAGCCAAGAAGAAGAAGGCGAAGCGCGATAGTGAAGAGAAGGCAGTCCCGGCGCCCGCTCCGGGCCGGGCGTCGCCGCGCCTCGAGGAGTTCACGTCATATGATGACAAGGACGACGCCGCGGCCGTGACGCCCGAGGACTCGGCAGACGACGTTGTTGTACAAGCGCCCGCCGAGGCGGACTCGGACGACGGTGACGAGGCCGACACGCCGCTCGACGAGGCGCCGCGAGAGGTTGAGGTGGAGGACGCTCATGACGACGCGGCGGCCGCGCGGCGCCTCGCCGTGCAGGCGCTGGAAATGGGCATCTCCACGGCGGCGGACGACATCCCCGAGGCCCTCGCGCGGGAGATGGAGGCGGCCGACGCGGCGGCGGAGGTCGAGGCCGCGCGGCGCCCCGCAGCGCTCGCCCGCCCGGACCCGACGCCTGCCCGCCCGGCCGCCCCGCACCCGACGCCCACGTTTGATGATAGCCAGTACACCACCGCCTTGGACGCGGCGGCACTGACGCCGCAGCAGCGCGCCGACGCCGAGAAAATAGCCAGAGAAATCGAGAGCGGCAATCTGAGGGTCGGCGCGGACGGCCTCCTCGCGGCGGCGCCGCACCCCGACTACAACGCCCGCCAGGAGGGCCAATTACTATCAAGGCAGCCGACGCTCGACAAGACGGACCCCACGCTCGAGGAATACGAGGCGATGCGAAAAGCGCAACTGGCACAGGGGCCGCCCGGCCTGGCGCCACCATCTGCACAGAGTTCGCCGAACGGCGTCGAGGCGACGTCTGTGAGCTTTGATGCGGAGGACGATGCTCTGGATGCTGCCTTACTAGATGCTGGGCTGGCATCTGATATCAGAACGAGAGACATCCTGCGGTGGGAAGGCATCGATGCGCACTCATTGATGTATCTGGAGTATGAAGACTACGTCAACTTGGATTTGAGGATGGGTGCTCGCGCGAAGTTGCGGCGGTGGGCCGCGTTGCAACGGTCTGAACCGGTGCCGGAGTGGTTGAAATGCCCGCTGTCTTCCGAATTATTTGACGACCCCGTTTTGCTAATTGTCGATTCCAGGACTTATGAAAGAAGTAGAATAGAGGCCTGGCTCGCGCGCCACGGCGCGTCGCCCTTCACGCAAGCGCCCGCGCGGGCGACGGATCTGGTGTCGAATTTGGCGGTGCGGGCCGCGGCGGACGCGTTTCGGAGCGGTGGCCTTCGGGCGTCGTAATTTTGGATTGTTGGTTGATTTTTATTCCTAGCAGCAGACGTATCGGCGCCGGCCCCTCCGCGAAAGGAAAGGCCGCCGCGTCACGGAGTCCGCCGCAAAACATTCACTGCAGCGCCGCCAAGCACGCGTCCGCGACCTCGTCCAGGTCGAGCGCCTTGAGGTCCTTGAAGGGTCGAGGTTCCGGTCCTGTCTCGGCCACGATTAGCGGTGGCCGACCCACGGGCATCGCTGTCACGCGGAAGACGCTCTTGCACGGCTTGTCGGGCAGGGGTTCTGCGGGCGTGAAGCCCTTCCGCGCGTGACCGACGACTTTGGCGCTGCTTGCCACGAGTCCCTGCACCTTCGCCGCCGCGCGCGCGAAGGCCTGTCAGCTCTTGCACGCTTCTATGAGTACGGTCGGCGTCATGGCCGTGACGGCCTGTGGCACGTCGCAATCGAGATCGAGCTCGTCCTCCATAATCTCGCCCGGGCCCAGCAAGCGCTCGATGAGCTCGGCCTTGCGCCCGCCGACTTTCAGCCCTTGCGCGCGCAGCTCATCTTTCAGTTGTGGTACTGTCTTGCGTAGTAACTCGAGCTCACGCTCCGCGCGCGACGCGGCATGGCGCACGAGCCGCAACGAGGCCGTGCGCGGCGCGTTAAACGCTGCCGTGCGAGCAGCCAGTGAGAGCATTATGAAGGACCGAGCCATCCGTCACGCCATCACGTCACTCTCAAACAGCGCTCTCCCAAAACTCTGAGATGCTCTGCGTACGCAGACGCTTTCAACGCCGCGTTTTTAGCACACCGTTGCGTCCAGCAGCCAAATAGCGGTCTTCAAAGGCTTTGAAACAACGCGTCGTCCACCACCGCGTCCAGCACGCCGATCCTCACAAAAGCTGGAGCTAGCGATCGTAAGACACTAGCATGCCGGCTTGTCGGTGTTTGTGTTTTGGCCGCTACCGCACAGATTTGCAAGCCAGGACTCAACGTCGTCACAAGGAGTCACGACGGAACAGATCGGCACGATATCAAGGCGTCCGACGCCTCGATCAGTGGCAATTGGGTAAAACCAAAAAAGCCAGGCCGACGTGGACCGGCCGTAACGACGCGAGAGAGGACTTAAGCGGTCACGAACGCTAGCGACGCGCCGGCAAAGAGAAAGAGAGTAGCAAGCTGTCACGGTGCCATGCGCGCACAACTACTCCTCGTGGCGAGCACATTAGCCCTCCAGAAGGTCCCCCTGCAGCGCCAGGCCACGACGCGACGACGCCTCAGTGTAGGCGGCCGGACGGACCTCAAGACCTGCGACGACAACGTCTTCTACGCGGAGGCGTCGCTCGGGACGCCGCCGCAAACTTTCCAACTATTAATCGACACGGGCTCCATCGGGGGATTGGGTATTGGGCGATCCGTTCCTGCGGGCTTTTTATTTGGCGTTGGACTTCGACGAGGATCGCGTGGGCGTGGCGCCGTCGTTTCCGCTCGGCTCTCATCCGGCGCGCATCGTGCGGGCGTCCGAGGGCGCGCCGGCCGACGAGGCCGAGGACGCGACGTGCCGCGACGACCCGGCCTTCTTCTACGGCGGCGACGAGGACAACGACTGCGCGCACGTCGCCGCCAAGCCCTCGCGGTGCGACGACTCGGACAATAACGATGGAGAGCGCACGGCGCGGGAGGCCTGCGCGAAGACGTGCGGCACATGCCCGACGCCGGGGCCGACGGCGTCGGAGGAGGCGTGCGCGGACGACGCTTCCTGGTACTACGATAACGACGAAGATCGGGATTGTGAACATGTCGCGGCGAACGCGCAAAGTCGGTGCGACGCCGATAATACTAACGACGAGGGCGTCACGGCGTTGGAGGCCTGCCGCGTGACGTGCGGCGCGTGCCCCGCCGCGACGCCCGCGACCGAGGGCCCGACGCCCGAAGCGAAGGAGCCAACGCCGGCGCCGACGGCGGCCCCGTCCACGACCGTGGTCACGGAGGCTCCGACGGGCGCCTGCCAAGACTCGGCAACCTGGTTCTATAGTGGAGATGAATGGAAGACGTGCGCGTACGTTGGCCAGGAGCTCAAGCGCTGCAAGGAATCGAACGTCGACGACGATGGTATATCAGCATTGGAGGCCTGCCCCGTGACCTGTGACACGTGCGATGCGGCGCCTTCACAAAAGCCGACGGCGGCACCCGTTCTACCAGTGACTGGTGATGATCAATTTGACGACGACGACGAGCCGACGCAGAGCCCCGTGGCCAATTGCGCCGACTCCCTCGAGTGGTACATGTACATCGGGAACGAGCTGCAGACGTGCGGCGCCGTCGCTGGTAATCCAGATCTTTGCAAGGTCGGCGATACGGCGGAGAACTGCCGGAAGTCGTGTGGTACCTGTGGCGTGTTCGTGGAGACGCCGCGGCCCTCGACAAAACCGTCGCCGGCGCCCACGGAGGACTTCGAGGCCTCCGGCCGCGACCGCTCCGTGTCGGCGCGGGGGCTCCCGGCGATGGGCTGGCTCCTCGTCTTCGTCGTCGTCGGTTTGGTCGCCGCGGCGGTCATGTGTCTCGTCTGTCGGAAAAGACGGTCTTCTGCGCGACTCAACTCCGAGGACAACTGGCAGGCGCAGTGGTCGCAGGTCTCGAGCACGACGCCGGCCGGGGGCGCCGTCGAGCTCCACCAGGTGGGTGTGCGGAACCCGATGGCCGATCATCGCGAGAAGGGGTTCTCGGACGTGAACCTGGGCGTGTAGCCTAGTCGAGGGGTCCGTGTCGTAACGAGATTATCTATATGTTGCATACTACTATCACTACTAAATTTGATGATGGGGGTCACGCAAACTCGTAGAGGGACTCGGTTGCTCGGTGGTCCTAGTGTGTTACTTGGCCGCTAGCTTCGCCGACGCGCGCTTCAGCGGCCGCAGTGGTCGAAAAACGTGGTCAGGAGGACAGTGGAGGACAGCAGACGTGCCGTGCGTTACTACTTCGAAGCCTTGGCAGCGTAGAGCCACGGCTCGGCACTTTCCCGGCATTTCCCTTCAGCCCTGGCCTAATCTGCCGCGGCGCGGAGGGATCCCCCGAGAGCAGCAGACGGGAACAGGAGCCGGCGCGCGACGCTTTCGACGCGTTGGCAGCGTTTGGTAAACCGCTACGCCTATTTTCCCGACGCGCCGTGATCGGACGTGGTGCACTATTTCTCGACGCTGTGAGTGGCGCGCACTGCACATAGAAAAATGAAGCGCTCGCCGCGGCGCGAGCGCGGCTCCAACATCGAGCCCATCGAGCTGCTGCTAGACCGGCCGCGCCCGGCGCCGGTGGAGCGGCGCTGCTGCTGCACGCCGCGGAGCCTCGCGAACGCCGTCCGCTGCTTCCACTGTTTGGCGAGGCGCGGCATGCAGCAGTTCCGGCGAACGCGCTCGGCGCCGCCGACGCCGCGGGATGAAGAGGGTGGAGTCATTTCCCCGCTAATCCTCGCGAGCCCGCCGCGGCGCAAGCGGCGGAGCCCCTCCGAGGCGCGGACTGTGTCGACGTGCGCCACGCCGGCGAACACGCCGTACGGCGCCCCGGCGCCCGCGGGCGCCTTTCCGTCGCCGCCGCGGCCGACGGGTGCCAAGATCTCGCCATCCGTGCAACCGGGCTCTGTCGCTGCGCGACTCAAGGCGATGCAGTCTGCGAAGCCGGCGCCGCCACCCCCGCGCCCGCCAAGCGCCGCCGCAGAACGTTTGCGAGCGCGTCGAGCGGCGCCGGCGTGCGGGCGGTGCGGTCTGGACGTGCATGTCGCAGATAGGGTCGTCCACCGAGACACCGCCTACCACGCCCAGTGCCTCCGCTGCGGCGCCTGCCGCCGGTCCGTTGTGGATCTCGCCTGGGGAACTCTCGACGGCGACGACGTCCTCCTCTGCGACGATCGTGCCAGATCGTGCCTCGTAAAAGCCAGGACAGCGAGCCTCGCGCACGCGAAGGCCGACAAGGACGAAAGACCGAGCGCCACGGACGTCGCGGGCATGCGCGAGGCGCGATTGCGAGCCGTGGAGCTCGTGGGCGACGAGCTCGAGCAGCTCGCGCTGACGGGCATTGCGCCGACGTGCGCGCTGTGCGGCGGCCGCTTCGCGCCTTCCGATCGGATTGTCATGCAGGGCATGGTCAAGATGCACGAGGCCTGCATGACCGGCTCGAAACCGGCGCAATGTAACGGCCCGCGGCTGCCGCCCGCGCGGGCGCTCAAGGACGCGCTGGCCACGCTGGTGATCAAGGTCTCGCTCGGCAAGGGCGTCGCGACGTTCTACGTCGCGCGCGTCGAGCAGGATGACGAGACCTGCGTCGCCTACAGGCCGGATCCCGCCGCGCGGGCGCCGCCGAAGCGCCGCGTCGACATCGATGCCCTCGCCGGCGCGACGGTGCGGGCCCTGTCGCTGCAGGGGGCGGAGGTCGCCCCTGCTACGACGCTGGACGGAGAGATTGCGCCGTTCCGCTGGACGGCCCAGGGCCTCGACTGGCACTTCGACGTGCGCTTCGCCATCGATTCGACCAAAAGCGTCGTCGCGGTGGACGGCGCCACACTCACCGTCACAATCAATTGAACGACCCCCCACGACCAACCCCCTTATCTATGACCACGATGTGAACTAACAAACAATTCTGCTGTAGCCAGGGCCCAGGGCTGCCTTGTAGTATGTGAACAACAAACTTAAAACGGGGCATTGTATCGCCCGGTGTCGACGTACTCGGCCACCATAGATTTCACGAGGTGGTTGTCCACCAGGTGTAGGTGCTCCAACGGCGCGCCAGTCGTCGGCGACGTAGTGTTGCCGCGGGCAAGCCAGTCCTCGATGCTACGCCGGTCATAGGTATGCCCGTCCGCGGCAATCACCGGCCGCTCCATCAACTCGAGAGAGATCGGACAGCAGAGTCGCTCGGGGAGATCCACGGACCCCGCCGCCGGTGTATCCTCCGCGGCAGTCGCTGGCTCCTCCGCGGCAGTATCTGCCGGCTCCGCCGCCGGTTCCGCGTCCGGTACCGCCACAAGGGCCGTCCCCGCCGCGCGCCGCGCCTCGAACTCCACTGTAGAGACGATTTTTCGCGCGTCAGCGGCGGCGACGCCCGCTTCAACCAGATCCTCGACGGTCAAGAACGGCAGCGCGTTCTCGTCGATCTGTTCGCGCGCGAAGACCGGACCCACGCGCTCCTCGAGGCCGAGGCGGTGGAGCAGCATGACAACTTCGTCGTGCTGTTGCGGCTCGTCGATGGTCGGCTCGGCGACGGCCTCCTCGACAGACGGCGCGTCGACGGTGGGTATCGGAGCAGCGCCGCCGCGTTTCCCCCTCCTCTTTTTCTTTTTTTTCTTGGCCGCGGCGGCGGACGCCTCGGCCGCTTCCTCGGCAGCGAGGAGCTCCGCGGCGGCCTGATCAGCAGCTTTCGCCTTGGCCTCAACAGACGCCTCGGACGCCGTCTCCGCCTCGTCGTCGTCCGGCGAGGGCGCGCGCTCGGCCTCTGCTCGCGCGGCCTCTTCGCGCTTGGCCGCTTCCCACTCTGCCAGCTTGCGCCGGCGCTCCTCCGCCTGTTTCCGCTTGGCCCGCAGCTTCTCCTCTTTCTCCTTCTCCCGCGCCTTCGACTTCCTCGCCGCGAGTTCCCTCTTCGAGGGCTCGGTGCGCGCGGCGGGGTCCGGGAGGGCAAAGCTGTCAGCCGCCTCGCGGCGCAGCCGGTCCGTTTCGGCCGCCTTCGCCTCGGCTTCTGCGGCCATGGCCTTGGCCTTGGCCCTGGCGCCGGCCTCGGCCTCGGCGCTGCGGAAGCGGTCGGCCACCTTGACGACGCGGCGCGTCCGTAGCTTCTCCTCGCTCGCGCGCTGGAACGAGCCGCCGTCGTCTCGGGGCGGATCCGTGAACTCCGGCATTTGTCCTGCCATATCGTCCGCCTGCTTCTCCGCGAACTCTAGTATCCGGCGGAAATCCTTGTGCGGCAGCGAACGCACATACTCCAGGCACTCGGAAACCTGGTCTTCGCTGAACCCCAAAGGTCTTCGCAAACTATCACGAACCTCCATCGGCATGGTTAGCATCCTGGCGCGCCACCCCTCGGGACTGACCGGCGTTACAACGCCGTGGAAGCGGGCGTTCAAAATGGCATGTTGCAGTAGGGATGTAGCAACTCTCCACCGGGAGAACTCCTCCATATCCACCGGTTCCTCTTCATCGTCGTCCGAGTCTTGCTCCGAGTCCGAGTCCGACTCCGGCTCCGGTTCGGGCTTCGCCGCCGCGTGCCGCCGCCGCGGCCCGGGTCGCTCGCGCCGCTCCTCGTCGCGCAGGAGCTCGGCGGCCGCCTCGTCGGCGGCGCGGCGGGCCTGGTCGTCGGCTCGGCCGCGGGCTCCGTCGCGCGCGCGGTTGACGCAGTCGAGCGCGCGGTTGACGACGGCGCCGATCCCGTCGCGGACGGCTCCGGCGAGCCACCACCACGCGGTTTTGCCTTCGGCTTTGCCTTCGGCTTCGTGTGGGGCACCCGTCAGCATACCGAGGCCGCGCCAGAACAAGAGCCCGCCGCCGAAAGATTGGACCAAGACCGTCACCTGGCCGTCCGTGTAGAACGTGTCCGCGTACATCACGCAGAGCGTCGCGCATGCGCGGAACCAGGCTTGACGTTCGGACAGTAGTTTGTCAAATATCGCCCAGTAGCCGGTGAAGATGCAATGGAACATGAAGCAGTTGGAAGCGCACTGGAGGCTCAGCGCGATCGCCAGGCCTTTCTTGTTAAGCGTCTCAAACTGGCCCCGCTCGTACCAGGCGAAGACCGCCGCCAGAAGGACCAGGCCGACGTATCCCAGGGTGGTCGACAGCAACGAGAACTTGGTGGCATCCGAGGTGCGGGAGGCGCCGTCGCGCGGCCCCGCGCCGAAGAAGAAGCGCTTCGAGGCATTGAGCACGATCCCCCCGAAGAGCGCGCGGCACGCGGCATACTGTCCGAATATGTAGAACAGGGCGCCGGGCTGCATAAGTGCCTGCCCGCCGAAGTAGATCGCCAGGGCGCACCCGGCGTCGATGAACCAGGCGTTCATCTTGGGATGCCTGATGCGCGCGACGCTTCCTTGGAAGCCCCACGCGACGAGCGCAGCTCGCACGGAATACCGGCGCCAGGTGTAGGGGAGAAGACCCCGAGGACGGTCGAGCATCTCCGCCAGTCCGCCGGGTGAAAGTGCGTCGTTCTCGCCGAGGAATTCTGCGCGGGCCGCGGCCGCGACGGCGCCCGGCTCCATTACGAGCGCCAACACGAGAAAGAGCTTCCCGACGCGCCTCGTGCGTCCGCTCCAAATCCTATTCTCCACGCTCTCGTCGTAAACCCCTACATACGCCATCACGATCCACGCGAAACCAACGATCAGGTGCCAGGCGTGGAACCAAAGCGCCGCCAGGAGCGCCAGGCCACCCGCGTAGACCGCCACCCGCCACTCTGCCCTGACATGAGACGCCAGCTCGTTTACACCTAACATGAAGTAGCCCACCGTGCCCATGAGCCCGAAAATGCACCTCGCGCCGTACCGGAGCCACTCCCACGCCCAGACGGCCCGCGGCGCGCCGCCCGCGATCAGGGCCGCGACGCGTATGCCCTGTGCGGTCTCCGCCGTAACCACCACACAGTAGCCTGCCGCGAACGCTGCGAGGCACAAGGCGACGCCCGCGACGGCGAGTTCCCTGTTGCTTAATCCGCGCTCGCGCCGCAGCGACACCCAGCGGCGCAGGTCGGTCGCGAAGCACTCTTCCGTGCGAGAGTCGACATCACACAAGCCGTGAAAGTAATAGTCATACGCCAGCGCCAGCGCGCCGCAGGTCACCGCGCAACGCGGGATGTACCAGCACGCAGGGACGGTGAGACCCAAGATGGATAGCAAAAAAATCCTATAGGGCAAGTCCTCTGCTAGGTCGTAGGTATATACGATCTCGTCCAGCCCTCGCCCTACCACATAAAACGTGGGGAATCCCCTCGCGCACCAGTCCGCAACGAAGCCCGCCCAAGATTTGTACGCAGCTGCCCACGAGCTAGGGCACGCAGCCGGAACCACGAGCACGGCGCCTGCGACAACGCCTGCGACGGCGCCTTCCCCGACGCTTAATCCGCGCTCGCGCCGCAGCGAGACCCAGCGGCGCAGGTCGGTCGCGAAGCACTCGTCCACGAACTCGTCGCCGCGCCAGCCCGCCGCAGAGTCGTGAACGTAGAAGTCATACGCCAGCGCCAGCCAGCCGCAGGTCGCCGCGCCAAGCGGGATGTACCAGCACGCAGGGACCGTCAGACCCAACATCAATAGTATAAAGATCAAATGGCTATCGTGGTAGTGCCAGTCGATCTCGTCCAGGCAGCGCCCTACCATATAAGCCCAGGGGAGTCCCCTCACGCACCAGGACACAGCGGAGACCACCCAAGACAAGCACGCAGCTGCCCACGAGTTAGAGTACGCAACGAGAGCCACGACGGCTGCGCCGACGACCGCTTTCCCATGGTCGACCATCTTGGCCCAAGCCTGACCTCAGCACCCACACACGAAGGGCAGCCCGCCGTCGGCTCGGACGGGTGCTGAATGTATGCCAGCAGGCCGCGCGCGCAGCGTTTCCCAAGGTGGGCCTGCCTACCGGCGACTGGATCCCGCGCGCGAGGCGACCCGCTCTTGCTAGTGTCTTACATGCGCTAGCTACAAGCTCGTACGTAAGCGCGGAAGCCCTCGAGCGAGCCGGCTATCGAAACAAACATACGGGTTTGACCGGTATACATATATGAGAGAACAACTTACTCACGCCCGCCGCGAAGCAGCATCGCGATACTCCGACACCATCGACCGCACGAGGTTGTTCGGCGTGAGGCCGAGGTGGGCGAGCGGGGCACCGGTCAGCGGAGACGTCTTTTTGCCGCGCGAGAACCAGTCCTCGATACTACTCCGATCATACGTATTGCCGTCCGCGGCGATGACCGGGCACTCCATGAGCTCCATAGATATAGGACAGCACAGGCTTTCCGGGTGGTCGCCTCCGGACGTCGCCGCCGCGCCGCCGCTCGCCGATGCGGAGGCCGCGGCGACGATTCTGCGGGCGTCGTCGGCCGGAACGCCGACACCACATAGATCGTCGACCGTGAGTAGCGGCAACGCTTCCGCCTCTATTTGTTCCCGCGCAAGGATTTGGTAAATGCGCAGCGCCACGACGCGCAGCGGCACGAGGATCGTGGCCGCCCTGATGGTCCACGGGCCTCCGCTCGCGGCGAACCACACGATCCGCTCGGTGTCCTTTTCGGAGAGGTCGTGCCATCGCGCGAGAACGGTGGAAAACTCTCCCAACTTGAAGGCCTTGCTGTCGAATATGAGCGACGTACCGTCTGGCAATGTGTCGACCTGATCGCCGTCGAGCGGCATCTCCAGTATTGTCTTATTTGGGAAGAGAACCGTGACCGGCGTCGCGTCGCCTCTTTTCCGCCGATCCTCTTTAACTATCTCTAGAACCGCCGCGGCGGCTGCACCGGTCGACCCCGAGGTTCGGAGCGTCTGGTAGCCTCGGGAATGGATGTACGGGGTATGTTCGCTTGCGAATGAGGCCCAGCGAGGGAACCAGTCCGCCTCCGCCTCGGCGCCCCCAGCGCGCGCCGCCAAAGCGGAAAACACCAATAGCCTCGCTAGGCGCATTTCTACGCGCGGCGACGGTTCTCCGCCAATCTATTGATGATTATCAATCGACATGCAATCCCCACGCCCCCACGCAAGCGCTATGTCGCGTATCTCGCGCCAGGCCCGGCCCGGCTCCGTCCTTCCTAGTGTCTCACACTACGCTAGGTCGTCGTGCTGAGCGTCGCGTTGCCGCTGCAAGCCGCACAGCTGCTCACAATCATGGCCGACGTCGAGCAGGGCTCCGCGACGACGCCGCGAAGTCCAAGAGAAGTCAGGCCGCCGACCCCGGAGCAAATACGCGCCGCACGCAACAAGCTCCCCGAGACGCCGGCCGCGCCGCCGCCGAAAGATCCGAGGAATTTGGACTACGACGAGCACTGCCACTGCTGTTTGAGGGTAGGCGCGACGTGGCTCATCTGCGGCAAGAAAAGGGGAAGGTGGCCACTCCAGTGGTTCGTCGGCCCGGATTGGTGCTGCATGTTGTGTACCTATACTTTAGTGTTAGTGCCAACAGTAGCATTTATCATCTTCATCGGCGAGCACCACTGGGCGGCGAGGTATGGTGCGGTGCTCACGGGTGGCGCTACCCTAGTGGCGTTCTCGTCGGCGGCGTGCAGCGACCCGGGCGTTATTTATAGAGAGGCGTCTCAAACAGGAAACGAGGGCGATGTCCACAGCTGCAGGAGGTGCGACGTCATAAGACCGCACGAAGCTAGGCACTGCTACGAGTGCCAAGTTTGCATCGACGACCTGGATCATCACTGTCCATGGACTGGGAAATGTATTGGCAAACGGACGCTCTTCGCCTTCCACGCGTTCCTCATCTGCCTCTCGGTGCACATTTTGTTCGTGGTCGTCGGGGCGATAGTGGTGTTTGCGGTCAAGTAAGTTATGTTAGTCTAATACTAGTCCGCGACCGCGGCCACGACCATGCTGTGCTGGCCGCCGCCCGCGACCTGCGTAATGGTACACGGCACGCCGAACTCGAGGAGTTTCGGCGCGAACTCGTCCCGGGCCCTTCCCAATCCTAGTGCGTTCATATCTCCATAACCCCAGGCCTTGACACTACCCTCAGCGTCCAAAGCCAGGTTGTGGTGGTCGCCGCAGGCTATTGATTTGACATCTTTCAGTCCAGGCACGTCACCAGGCGTTTCCCTCAATGAACCGGCCTTCTCGGCTTCTGAGCGCCCAGCACCGAGCTGGCCGTAGTCCGCGCGGCCCCAGGCTTTCACCGTGCCGTCACCGAGCAAACACAAAGTATGATGCTCGCCGCCGCACAGTTCGGCGATGGCTCTATCTTCCAAACCTTTCACTAATACAGGTCTCGTTCTGTCTGTGGTCGAACCGTCTCCGAGCTGCCCGTAGTTGTTCAATCCACAAGAAAGTAACCCTAGTTCCGTCGCTGCCAACAAATGATAGGCACCACACCCCAAAACCTTGACCTTTTCACCAAAGTCCACTTTTCGCGGCGTCAGGTGGTCGTTCCTTAGTGAATCCAAATCATATTCATCATTGACCTTGACGTCCCTCACACTTCTACCAAGCTGGCCGACTTCGCCGAGCCCCCACGTGAGGCAGTCGCCGTTGGCCGTGAGCGCAGCATTGAACGCGGCCCCGGTCGCGACATTTGTTATGTTTTTTAAGGAAGGTATCAGTAAGGGTGTGGTCTGCTTGCGCTTCGGCGCGAGGGTGCCTGCGCGGAGCATCGCGGTCTCTCGACTCTGCGACCTCGTCTGATGGACACAAGTCGCGTCGACGGCGTGAAGGCGCCTCCACACGACGGGACGCCGCGATCATACCGGGCGCGTCGAACCACTGCTTCCCCTCCTTGTCCTTGTAGCAGCCCCAGCCGTAGACCTTACCTGATAAAGTTACCGCAAAAGTTTGGGACCCGCCGGCCGCGACGCACGTGACCTTCTCCGGTAGAGATACGGCGCCCGGCATGTACAGTAAGGACTCGTCGCCCTCTCTCCCTAGGGAGCCCTCATCATTACAGCCCCACGTGAAACATACACCATCCAAAGTCACCGCCACGTTATGTAACCCACCGCAAGATAACTGGGCCACGACCTTGTTCGTCAGAGCTTTCACGACCCTAGGCTTGGCCACAACTGTATCATTTTCATCTTCCAAGGTTGAGGAATGCGCGAGTTGCCCGCAGTCGCCGCTCCCGAAGGATAATACTTCAGTCCGCTTCGGCAGGAACCGCGCTTCGAGCTGTTCCGCGTACCTGACGTAATCTCTCGCGGCATCGACGATCGCTTCTTTCGGTGAGGAAGTGAGGGCGGTCTCCGCGAACGTACTGAAGGACTTGTTCAGCGACGCGATCCTGGTGGAGTAGGCCTCGCGCGCCAGCGGTCTCGAGTCTCGCGACGAGAAGGGGGACACGAGGCGCCGTTGGGCTAGCGTGGCCGCGTCGGCCCTCGGGAAGGCGCCGCCGCCTTGCGTAGGCTTGGCTTCCCGTCGCGCGTACTCGGCCTTGGAGATCTGGGCGTCCTCGTTGCGGCGCTTGCCCATGGTCCTGTTTTCACGGCGCGATGGCGTCGCGGCGCGATTTGTAATTGGCTCAGCGAGAGGCTGGCCTCTGGCTTGGCTCAGGCCTCAGCGATTCTTGCTGGCTGCCGTCCCGGCTGCGAGAACAGTCTCGGCGATGCGCACGCGACGTCTAAGGCAAGCAGTGCGCAACAGGTGCTCTAAGCGCGCGCGGCGGCGGCTTGCTGCGCTAGTGCCTTACATGCCGCTAGCTAATACACGGCTGCTCGGCCGCCGCTGCTGGCTCGCAACGTGTGCGCGCTCTTGGCGCGTCAGCGCGACGCCAACGCTGCATTTCTTGCGCCCGCCAGCCTGAGAACGCCAACACCCCGCTCCAGAGCTTTGGCCGGCAGCAGCCACTGAGCCACCTCGCGCTACACGCGGACCGAAAGCGCGCGCGCGCCGAGGACATAGCATTACACGGCCGCGGACAGAAGCGCAGCACGCAAGCGATGGACGCCATGCCTCAAGCACCGACGGACCCCGCCGCCGAGGCCCTACAATTAGCCTCAACGGAAATCCCCGAAGCCTTAGATGAATTAGGACGGAAGCACGATTATGTTAATGACGTCGTCCAGTGGTGCGAGAGTTCCTACCAGTCTGGAGACAAGAACATGGTGCTCAGACAGACGAAAGAATATCTAGTGGATGCTTTGGAGGTCGTCGCCAAAGAGGTCGAGACGACGTCCGCGAAACTCATCCGGTTTTTGAGTTTGCAGAACGACGCGGTCGAGGGCCTGGGGCTGGAATTAGATGCGGTGCGCGAGCGGCTGGCCCTCGCGAAGGCCCAGAATGCGGCCAAGAGAATGGAAGCGCTCTGTCCCGAAAGGAAGCGGGAGCCGTCGCGGCCTCGCTTGGAGGTGCTGGACGATGCCGCGCGAGCGGAACACATGTGCACGGTGGGAAACTACGAAAGCTCATTACAGAAGCGGATGACTGCGTTCGACGCGGTGGGCAGTAAGTTGTGAGGGACGCGTCGCGTCGACGGCGTGGCGTGGACCAGCACGCCTTCGCCGCGACCCGCTAACATTGTGAGTGAACTAAACTAGTTATTCTGGCTGAACCGGTGGCCGCACTCGAGGCACTCATAAAACACGGTCTGGCCCTCGTCCACACTCCTCATCTGCATCGTGTAGAATTCCAAGATGCCGTGGCCGCAATTGGGGCATTCTTGTTCCACGGTCGCGCGCGTCGACTTTCGTTTTATCGTCTGTTCCGTCCTCCCGGACGCCCAGGCGGGGGCTGCCCTTGCTTTTGTCCGCGTTTCTAGAGGGTCGGAGGCGCTCGACTCATTCAATAAACACGAGGCCCCGCAGTTCGAACACTGCAGGGGCTCCCGGGCCGGTATTTCCAGAAAGCTCCCGCAGTGGCCGCAGAACAAATTGCCGCCGATGGAGTCGACGACGAGCCGCTTGTCGGCCATACCCTGCGCGCGTCAGTCGTCTTTGTGGTTTTGAGTGTGGACGTTGTGTGTGACTGACTGAGAGCCCTCCGTCGTTCGATGTATGTGTGAGTGTGATCACGCGCGACAGCGTCAGGTACTATCTAGCAATTCGTGGGTGTCGTCAGCGGGCGCGCGCGACGTGTCGAGACGGGACGCGGGAGTGGTGCGAGCTGCGGTGGAGTGCGTCAACCAAGTGTAGCTATGGGCTGCGTGTAAGCAGCGGCGCGCTTACGACGCCGCGGCGACGCTGTGCGTGTTGCAGGTCGGTGCAGGTCCGTGCGCGGCCGCAGCGATTGTGCAAGTGCAGTATCCGTTCGCAGCGATGCAGGGGCAGATCTACAGCAGGTCTACAGCAAACGCCGATTTATTATCGCCGCGAACTCACTCGGCAGGCAGTCAAGCGAGCTAGCGGTTTGTAAGACACTAGGCCGTAGGAGCGGGAGGGGTAGGGGAACCCTGCGACGTAACTAGCCTGAGCCTGAGCCTGTAGGTTGGAAGAGATCCATGGGACTCGTACCGGGGGCCAAAAAAAGTAATAATTGAGTCGCGGTGCCGTGGCGGGGCCCGGTATACCTCAGAGGATCGCCTCGGGTCGGGCCTCAAGCAAAGCACGTCGCTGCGCGACCTCCGCGACGAGTCCCGTTTACGTGCAGCAAGACTAGGCAAGAGAAAATCAAGGTGGTCGACAAATTAAGGATTAGAGAGATGATGAGGGACGAGTCGGCGCAGTTCTCATGCCGGTACGTACTTGCTCCGCCGGTACGTCCGCGCGACGTTCACGACGTGCGCCATGACAAAGACGCCGACGGCGAGGGGCCACCGTCGGACCACGAAGCCGTCCACGTAGACGTCGTAGGCCGCCGCCGTCAGTATCAAAGCGGCGAGCGCTTTTCGTCGTTTCCAGGGACCCGCTACTAAAATCAGTGTGACGAGCGGCCACGGGCGCCGCGCGACGAGGGCGCGGAGCGTGATGAAGACGACGCAGGCCGCGTCGACCGCGTCCCGCTCTTGCGGACCGCCGACCGCGTCCGCGAGGTCGAACACAAGAACGACGAAAGCGCAGGGCGCGAGACCAACAGCGGCGGCGAGGGCGCTGGCCGCGAGGGCCGCGAGGCCCGGCAGGAGGACTGAGGGCGTCACGGCGGCCCAGGGGTCCGGCGGCGGTTCCGGCCGCCGCTCCGCGGGCTTCGTCGGGGTGTAGAGGCGCGGGATGCGGCCGCCGCCGGGCGGGGCCGTGACGACGCGCGTGCCGCTGCTGCTCATGGGCTCGGGCTCCTCTGCGCAGCGGTGTAGCGCAGGATGCGCGGCCGGGATCCGCTGTGGGAGGCCAGGATACGGCTGTGCAGCGCGCGCGCTGGCTTGTTTAGCGCGTCTGGCGGTCGGAGAAAATCAATGATACTGCTCGAACGAAAGGTTTGCGTCCCTCTGGCCTGCCACGGCGGTTCTTGTGTCGTTTTTGATGGAGATCTTGCTCTGGTTGACTTCCTAGTACCTTCTTACACTAGGACCGCGGAGCGTTGTTGATGTTTTTTGGGGGGGGGAATAAGAGACAGAGCTCTCATAGCCCGGCCGCGCCGCCGTCGCAATCGAACAAGGCGGGACGCGCGCCGCCGCGCCCCGACGCAGACGATTCGGCAGGCCTCCGGTGGGTCATGCGTCTCCCGCTTCCGTAGACGCGGCCGGGACTCGACACCCCAACCTCGAGTACCCGTCGCAATCTTCCATCGAGCTAGCGCTTTGGACACACTAGGACCTCTCCGCTCTGGCATCAAGCGCGTCAGCCATGTTGAACCATCCGAGCCCCGGGCCCGTGCGAGGCATCTAGAGAACCAGCGAGAGCTGCAGCGTGCGGGACCTGACGCGCGGCGAGCGCTGGACAGCCCTAGTTTCATATGGCCTCGCCCCAGCCCCGCAAGCGGGCGCGCATCACGCGCGCGGCGCGCCGCGCGGCGACCTTTGAGCTGCTGGGCGACGGCACGGCAAGAATAGCCCTCCCCGTCGACGACGCGCGCAAGAGTGCGGTCCTCGCGACCGCGTCGGGCGAGTTTCGCTGCGGCGGCCAGAACCAGGCGTCGTTGGAGGCGATAAAAAGGTTCCTGGCGGCGTGCGATGACGGCGGTGAGGTGGCGTCGTCGCCGCTGTCCCGGGCCGACGCGGACGTGGCCCTGCGGTGCTGCGAAGCGGGTGCTACGCTCGAGTTACCTTCACTCGTAAAGCTCGGCGTGGCGCGCCTGCGGTCTGTGAGAGGCGCGACGTCGCCGCCGACGGGGCGACGACGCTTGGCGCGGAACATCCAGGAGAGCGACAACTCGCGGTTGATCGACACGCGCGCCTCGGCGTTTTACTGGAACTTCACACTTCGCGTCGATGGCGCCTTGATGATCGCATGAGAGTCCCCGCGTCGCGTGAGTGACCGGAGGCAGTTTCGCGACGGCATCCGTGCCACACACGAGCGCGCGGCGCGGCGCGGCGCGGCGCGTGCCGGCCGCCCGAGGCACCCGCAGCTCGGCCGCACCGCGCCGCGCCTCTGCAAGCCGCGCGCCATTTCCGTGGCGCCGCGAGTGTTCAGAGAGAGCTACGCGTGAATGGCGTCGTGGCGTTGGACAGACACGGAGACAGACGCGAGAGACACATAGAGACAAAGACACAAAAAAAACACACACACAGGGCGAACGCGCCGATCTTCGGCATCGACCGCGACGGGCGCGTCGACGTCTGGAACCAGTG
The DNA here is from genome assembly GCA_918797485.1 of Pelagomonas calceolata. NCBI lineage: Eukaryota > Pelagophyceae > Pelagomonadales > Pelagomonadaceae > Pelagomonas > Pelagomonas calceolata. Next base: position 474,576 of record CAKKNE010000004.1, read on the forward strand.
CGCCGCGCGCCTGACGGGCTTCGGGGGCGAGGAGGTCGCGGGGAAGCGGCTGGTCGAGGAGTACATCACGGACGATTATAAAGCAAGGGTGCAGGAGGTCTTCACGAAAGCTTTAGCGGGCGAGGAGACGGCGAACTTCGAGTTCCCGCTCGTCACCAAGGGCGGCGTCGTGCTGCAGATTTTGTTGAACGCGACGACGCGCCGCGACGACCGCGGGCGCGTCGTCGGCGTCGTCGGCATCGGCCAGGACATCACGGCGCGCATGAACCAGGAGCAGGAGTACGCGCGCCTCATCGACGCGGCGAATGCGCCCATCTTCGGCATCGACGTCGAGGGCCGCGTGAACGTCTGGAACCAGTGCGCTATTCGGTTAACGGGCTTCGACGCCGGCGACGTCATGGGCCAGCACCTCGTCGACGACTTCATCACGGAGGACTACAAGGAGCGGGTCCAGGACGTGTTCACGAAGGCGCTGAACGGCGAGGAGACGGCGAACTTTGAGTTTCCCCTGGTGACGAAACCGGGCACGCGCGTCGAGGTCCTGCTCAACGCCACGACGCGCCGCGACGAGAAGAATAGGGTCATCGGCGTCGTGGGCATCGGCCAGGACATTACCGCTCGTATAAATCAGGAGCAGGAGTACGCCCGTTTGATCGACGCGGCGAACGCGCCGATCTTCGGCATCGACGTCGAGGGCAGCGTGAACGTCTGGAACCAGTGCGCGATCCGCCTGACGGGCTTCGACGCCGGCGACGTCATGGGCAAGCACCTCGTGAACGAGTTCATCACGGACGACTACAAGGACTCGGTGCAGGGCGTGTTCACGAAGGCGCTGAACGGCGAGGAGACGGCGAATTTCGAGTTTCCTCTGGTGACGAATCGTGTGGAAACCAAAACTTCGGCGCCCCACGCCATTCGCTTCGTCTGCTCGATGGCGCGGAGGTGGACGACGCACTAGTAGGACTTCCCTGGCTCACTGGTCGAGTTCCACACAGGTGACCAAGGCCGGCACGCGCGTGCAAGTGCTGCTCAATGCCACTACTCGAAGGGACGAGAAGAACACGGTCATCGGCGTCGTCGGTATCGGCCAGGACATTACGGCCCGTATGGCGCAGGAGCAGGAGTACGCGCGCCTCATCGATACCGCGAACGCGCCGATCTTCGGCATCGGCGTGCACGGCCGCGTCAACGTCTGGAACAAATCCGCCACGAACCTCACGGGCTTCACGAGCGAGGACGTGATGGGCCGACATTTGGTGAACGAATTCATTACGGAAGATTACAAGGAGCGCGTCCAGGAGGTCTTCAGAAACGCACTGAATGGCGTCGAGACGGCGAACTTTGAGTTTCCCCTGGTGACGAAAATGGGGACACGCGTCGAGGTGCTGCTGAACGCCACTACTCGCAGAGACGAGCAGAAACACGTCGTCGGCGTCGTGGGCATCGGCCAGGACATTACGGCCCGTATAGCGAAAGAGCAAGAGTACTCCCGTTTGATCGATACGGCGAACGCGCCCATTTTCGGCATTGACCTCAACGGCCTCGTGAACGTGTGGAACCGCAACGCGTCAAAGCTCACGGGCTTTGCGAGCGAGGAGGTGATGGGCCGGAACCTTGTGAACGAATTCATTACGGAGGATTACAAGGAGCGCGTGCAGGACGTCTTTAACAAGGCCTTGAACAACGAAGAAACGGCGAACTTTGAGTTTCCTCTAGTAACAAAAGCGGGCGTCCGCGTCGAGGTGCTGCTGAACGCCACGACCAGAAGAGACGAGCAGAACCGCATCAGTGGTGTGGTCGGCATCGGCCAGGATATCACGGCACGCATGAACCAGGAGCAAGAGTACGCGCGCCTCATTGACGCGGCGAACGCGCCGATCTTCGGCATCGACGTCGAGGGCAGCGTGAACGTCTGGAACCAGTGCGCTATTCGGTTAACGGGCTTCGACGCCGGCGACGTCATGGGCAAGCATCTCGTGAACGAATTCATCACGGACGACTACAAGACCTCGGTGCAAGGCGTGTTTACGAAGGCGCTCGAGGGCCGCGAGACGGCGAATTTCGAGTTTCCTCTAGTAACAAAAGCGGGCACGCGCGTGCAAGTGCTGCTCAACGCCACGACGCGCCGCGACGAGAAGAATAGGGTCATCGGCGTCGTCGGCATCGGCCAGGACATTACGGCCCGTATGGCGCAGGAGCAGGAGTATTCAAAGCTGATCGACACGGCGAACGCTCCGATCTTCGGCATTGACTTGAAAGGTCTCGTGAACGTGTGGAACAAAAACGCCAGCGATGTGACCGGCTTCACGAGCGAGGACGTGATGGGGAGGCACCTCGTGAACGAATTCATTACGGAGGACCACAAGGAACGTGTCCAGGAGGTCTTCACGAAGGCGCTAGACGGTCAGGAGGCGGCCAATTTCGAGTTCCCGATTGTAACCAAGGCCGGTACGCGCGTCGAGGTGCTGTTGAACGCCACTACTCGCAGAGACGAGTCGAACCACGTCATCGGCGTCGTGGGCATCGGCCAGGACATTACGGCCCGTATAGCGAAAGAGCAAGAGTACTCCCGTTTGATCGATACGGCGAACGCGCCCATTTTCGGCATTGACCTGAACGGTCTCGTGAACGTGTGGAACCGCAATGCGTCCAAGCTCACGGGCTTTGCGAGCGAGGAGGTGATGGGCCGGAACCTTGTGAACGAATTCATTACGGAGGACTACAAAGAGCGCGTCCAGGACGTCTTCACAAAGGCGCTGAACTGCGAAGAAACGGCGAACTTTGAGTTCCCGTTGGTGACCAAAGCGGGCGTCCGCGTCGAGGTGTTGCTGAACGCCACTACTAGAAGAGACGAGCAGAACCGCATCAGTGGCGTGGTCGGCATCGGCCAGGATATCACGGCGCGTATGAACCAGGAGCAGGAGTACGCGCGCCTCATTGACGCGGCGAACGCGCCCATCTTCGGCATCGACGTCGAGGGCAGCGTGAACGTCTGGAACCAGTGCGCTATTCGGTTAACGGGCTTCGACGCCGGCGACGTCATGGGCAAGCACCTCGTGAACGAATTCATCACGGACGATTACAAGACCTCGGTGCAGGGCGTGTTCACGAAGGCGCTCGAGGGCCGCGAGACGGCGAACTTCGAGTTCCCGCTCGTGACCAAAGCGGGCACGCGCGTGCAAGTGCTGCTCAACGCCACGACGCGCCGCGACGAGAAGAATAGGGTCATCGGCGTCGTCGGCATCGGCCAGGACATTACGGCCCGTATGGCGCAGGAGCAGGAGTACGCGCGCCTCATCGATACCGCGAACGCCCCGATCTTCGGCATCGGCGTGCACGGCCGCGTCAACGTCTGGAACAAATCCGCCACGAACCTCACGGGCTTCACGAGCGAGGACGTGATGGGCCGACATTTGGTGAACGAATTCATTACGGAAGATTACAAGGAGCGCGTCCAGGAGGTCTTCAGAAACGCACTGAATGGCGTCGAGACGGCGAACTTTGAGTTTCCCCTGGTGACGAAAACGGGTACGCGCGTCGAGGTGCTGCTGAACGCCACTACTCGAAGAGACGAGTCGAACCACGTCATCGGCGTCGTGGGTATCGGCCAGGACATTACCGCCCGTATAGCCCAGGAACAGGAGTATTCAAAGCTGATCGACACGGCGAACGCCCCGATCTTCGGCGTCGATCGCGACGGTCTCGTGAACGTGTGGAACAAAAACGCCAGCGACGTGACGGGCTTTTCCACCGACGAGACCATGGGCAAGCACCTCGTGAACGACTTCATCACGGAGGACTACAAAGAGCGGGTCCAGGAGGTCTTCACGAAGGCCCTCGACGGCGACGAGACGGCGAACTTTGAATTCCCTCTCGTGACGAAGGCCGGCACGCGCGTCGAGGTCCTGCTGAACGCCACGACGCGCCGCGACGCCGAGGGTAGAGCGAGTGGCGTCGTCGGCATCGGGCAGGACATTACTGCTCGTATAAAAAAAGAGCAGGAGTACGCGCGACTCATCGATACCGCGAACGCGCCCATCTTCGGCATTGACTTGAAAGGTCTCGTGAACGTCTGGAACAAAAATGCTAGCGATGTGACCGGCTTCACGAGCGAGGACGTGATGGGCCGACATCTGGTCGACGACTTCATCACGGAGGACCACAAGGAACGTGTCCAGGACGTCTTCACGAAGGCCCTCGAGGGCGACGAGACGGCCAATTTCGAATTCCCGATTGTAACCAAGGCCGGTACGCGCGTCGAGGTGCTGCTTAACGCCACTACTAGAAGAGACGAGGCGAATCACGTCATCGGCGTCGTGGGCATCGGCCAGGACATTACGGCCCGTATGGCGCAGGAGCAGGAGTACGCACGTTTGATTGATACAGCGAATGCGCCGATCTTCGGAGTCGACGTGAATGGCCTCGTAAACGTGTGGAACAAAAACGCCAGCGACGTGACGGGCTTTACGAGCGAGGACGTGATGGGCCGGCACCTGGTCAACGAATTCATCACGGACGACTACAAGGACTCGGTGCAGGGCGTGTTCACGAAGGCGCTGAACGGCGAGGAGACGGCGAATTTCGAGTTTCCCCTGGTGACAAAACCGGGCACGCGCGTGCAAGTGCTGCTCAATGCCACGACGCGCAGAGACGAGCAGAAACACGTCGTTGGCGTCGTGGGCATCGGCCAGGACATTACGGCGAGAATAGCCCAGGAGCAGGAGTACGCGCGCCTCATCGATACCGCGAACGCCCCGATCTTCGGCATCGACTCAAATGGCCTGGTCAACGTGTGGAACCGCAACGCGTCGAATCTCACGGGCTTTTCGAGCGAAGACGTGATGGGGCGACACCTCGTGAACGAATTCATCACGGACGATTTCAAGGAGCGCGTGCAGAACGTCTTCATCAAAGCTCTCGCGGGCGTCCAGACGGCGAACTTCGAGTTTCCTCTAGTCACAAAAGCGGGCGTCCGCGTCGAGGTGCTTCTGAATGCCACTACTCGAAGGGACGAACACAACCGCATCAGCGGCGTCGTCGGCATCGGCCAGGACATTACGGCCCGTATAGCTCAGGAACAGGAGTACTCGCGTTTGATTGACACCGCGAATGCGCCCATCTTCGGCATTGACTTGGAAGGTCTCGTGAACGTGTGGAACAAAAACGCCAGCGACGTGACCGGCTTCACGACCGAGGACGTGATGGGCCGACATTTGGTGAACGAATTCATCACGGACGATTACAAGGAGCGCGTGCAGGCCGTCTTCAGAAACGCACTGAATGGCGTGGAGACGGCGAACTTCGAGTTCCCGCTCGTGACCAAAGCGGGCGCGCGCCTCGAGGTGCTGCTGAACGCCACTACCAGAAGAGACGCGCAGAACCGTGTGACCGGCGTCGTGGGTATCGGCCAGGACATTACCGCGCGCATCGCCCAGGAGCAGGAGTACTCGCGTTTGATCGACACGGCGAACGCGCCGATCTTCGGCATCGACCGCAACGGCCTGGTCAACGTGTGGAACCGCAACGCGTCGAAGCTCATGGGCTTCGCCGGCGAGGAGGTCATGGGCCGCAACCTCGTGAAGGACTTCATCACGGACGACTACAAGGAGCGCGTCCAGGACGTGTTCACGAAGGCGCTCGAGGGCCGCGAGACGGCGAACTTCGAGTTTCCCCTCGTCACGAAGGCCGGCGTCTCCGTCCGGGTCTTACTGAACGCCACGACGCGTAGAGACGACCAGGGCAAGGCGACGGGCGTCGTCGGCATCGGCCAGGACATCACCGCGCGCATCGCCCAGGAGCAAGAATACGCGCGGCTGATCGACACGGCGAACGCGCCGATTTTCGGGATTGACCTGGAGGGCCGCGTGAACGTCTGGAACCAGTGCGCCTCGCACCTCATGGGCTTCGAGACCGACGACGTCATGGCGCGCGCGCGGCGTCCGTCCGTTGTGAAATGTTTTGATGGCTCACTCACCCCCATCGCAGGGCGCGCACCTCGTGAGCCGCTTCATCACGGACGACTACAAAGTAAGCGTGCAGAACGTCTTCACGAAGGCGCTCGTGGGCGTCGAGACGTCGAACTTCGAGTTTCCCCTCGTCACGAAGGACGGCGCGCGCGTGCAGATTCTGTTGAACGCCACGACCAGACGCGACGAGCAGAACCGGGTGATTGGCGTCGTGGGCATCGGCCAGGACATTACCGCGCGCATCGCGCAGGAGCAGGAGTACTCTCGCCTCATCGAAACGGCGAACGCGCCGATTTTCGGGATTGATCGCGACGGCCGCGTGAACGTCTGGAACACGTGCGCGTCGAACCTGACGGGGTTTGGCGTCGCCGAGGTCAAGGGCCGCCACCTGGTCGACGACTTCATCACGCCCCAGTACAAGTCGAGCGTGCAGGACGTCTTCAGCAAGGCCCTGTCGGGCGTCGAGACGGCGAACTTCGAGTTTCCCCTCGTGACCAAGGCCGGGAAGAGCGTGGAAATTCTGCTGAACGCCACGACGCGGCGCGACGAGCGCGACCTGATTATTGGTGTGGTCGGCATCGGCCAGGACATCACGGCGCGCGTCGCGCAGGAGCAGGAGTATGCTAGATTGATCGACACGGCGAACGCGCCGATCTTCGGGGTCAACGTGAACGGCCTCATCAACGTCTGGAACAAGAACGCCGAGACGGTGACGGAGTTTAGTAGGGAAGATACGAAGGGCAAGAACCTGGTGAGGGACTTTATCCGCGAGGAGCACCGCGACCGCGTGCAGGAGGTCTTCACGAAGGCTTTGAATGGCGACGAGACGGCGAACTTCGAGTTCCCGCTCGTGACCAAAGCTGGTAAGTCTGTGGAGATTCTGCTGAATGCTACTACTAGAAGAGACGAGCAGGGCAACGTCATTGGTGTTGTGGGTATTGGCCAGGACATCACGGCGCGCATCGCGCAAGAACAAGAGTACTCGAGGCTCATCGACAGCGCGAACGCGCCCATCTTCGGAGTGGACATGAACGGCGACGTTAATGTGTGGAACGTCTGTTCCGCAAATTTGACCGGTTTCTTGGCTTCGGAGACATTGGGCAACTCGCTGGTCGACAACTTCATCACGCCTCAATATAGACCCATGGTGGCCGAAGTCATTTCCCGAGCTTTGAGAGGTATTGAAACCGCAAATTTCGAGTTTCCCCTCATGAACAAGACCTCGACCAAACTTATTAGTATCTTGCTGAACGCTACCACTCGTAGAGATGAAACGGGTAAGGTCGTAGGCGTCGTCGGCATCGGCCAGGACATCTCCGAGAGCCGAGCGAAGCAGGACGCCATCATGAAGCAGCGCGAGGCGGAAGCGGCCCAAGCGGCCCAGGCCACCATCTCCGCACATGTGTACCACGAGATCCGGAACGTCGTGGGCGCTGTACTAGCGCTAGCTGAACGAGTCTCAGAAACAGTCGAACTCAGTCTGTTGGCCGGTTCGCCCTTCGACGCGGAAGAAGCGACGAAGCTCGCGAAGCGCATGAAGGTCGAGGAGCTGCGAGGCGCACTCACGTCACTCGGTACGGATACGCAAGGTACGAAACCACTACTTGTTGAGCGGTTAGTCGATGCGAGGAAGACCGAAAGCAGTCAGCGAGGCCAGCAGATGATGCAGCGCCTACCGGACGCGGTCCGCAAGCTCACGGAGCATCAAAGGGTGGTCTGTCAACACGCAGTCAATACGTTAAATGACATGTTAGATGTGGCTAAGATCGAGAACGGGACTTACTTACCGAAGGAAGATGTGGTTGATCTCGGGGCACTTTGTGCGAGGGCTGCGGAGCTGCAGGGTCCTCGGTTGCAGCATGCTGTGGAGTTGATCGTGGACGCGCCTCAGCCCGGTTCTCTGGTGGTATTAACAGATAGAGTGCTGCTCCTCCAGTTCATGACCAATCTACTGTCGAATGCGGCGAAGTTTACTTCCACAGGCAAGGTACTTATTTTCTGTGCCGCGCTCGAACACTCGTCGTCGTCCATGGCGGACGTCGTTTTGGCGGTCGCGGACACGGGCCCGGGCATCGCGCCGGCGCAGCAGAAGCGGGTGCTGATGGCGTTTACTACCGGTGATGCGGTGCCGCATGAGGATTTGTCGGACACTGCTGCTGCCAGTCGTAGTACGGGTATCGGTTTGAGGTTAGCTGACTTGATCGCGAATGTCTTGTCCTTACACGGCGGTCCCGAGGTCGAGGTCGACGAGGAAGATACAGAAATGAAGGAAGCTGATGCTCTACCGAGGGTGCCTTCGGCCACGAACTTATACGAGCATACGCCGCAGCGACGGTGGTGGCGCGCTCTACGTACGGGAATCCAGCTCGAGTCGCCGGTCTGTCCAGATGTCAAAACGACGCTTGGGAGTAGGGGTGGCCCTGGCACACTACTGTGGCTGGCCACAAGGATGAAACGCGCACCCGCGGGTAGTGTGGAGGACACGATGGTCGAGGAGCGGCCGTCGGACAACACTAGGGTACTAAAACTGCGAGGCAAGATGCGCGTGCTCGTCGTGGACGACCAGCGGACGATGCGCCAGATGGTGGCGACGCTGTTCCAGCGCTTATGTCAGGAAAATGCCGGTCTGGAAATAGAGTTAGATACGGCCATTTCCGGGGAGCATGCGACGCGGTTGACTCGCGTAAGACGTTATCATGTCGTTACCATGGACCAGCAGTTATCCGAAAGTTATTGTAGCGCCGTCTCCGCAGCAAGGGAGAAGAAGCGCCAGGATAACGAGCTGAAGACCGACACGCTGTCGCCGCGGGACGGCTTCGCTTTATCGTTAACGTTCGGCCCGGACCGCATCCAGAACGCCCAAAAAAGACTCGCCTATTTCGAACGTGAAATCGACGGCCAGGCGCCCGAGCCCGGCGACGGGACCATGGTCGGCCACGAGGCCATCCGGGCGATTCGCGACCTGGAGGTGCGGCAGCAGCGGCCGCCGACGGTCTGTTTTAACTTGACCGGGAACATACTAGAAGCCGATCGACGGCAGTACAGCGCGAACGGGTCGTCGGGCGTCTTGCCGAAGCCGACGAAGTTGAGCGACTTGAAGAACGCGTTGCTGGACGGCGTGCCGACGTTCTTGGCCAACGGGAGCTGCGTGCAACGCGGCAACGGCGTCTTCCACGCGTTCGGCGAGCTGCAGCTCGCCGACCGGCGGCGATAGCATGTACATGATAGTCCCTGGCAGTTTTGGGAGCCCCATCCCCCGAGATTAAGAGAAAGATAGAAATACTTTGTCGAGGGGTCGCTGGCGCGCGGGTTTCTTCCGGCGTCGCGTAGCGCGTGCACGGTAGCGGTATGGGCCAAGGGCGTCACACACACCTTATTTGCAATTTATGCCCCCCCCCCAGCAATGCCACGGTTGTCCGCCGCCGCGGGCTGTGTCGATTATTACTAGCGTCATTGATACACTAGTTTTCACGCAGCGCCAGCCTGAGCGCACGAGAACGGCGGTCATAGGCGTGGACGACGAAGCGGAGGCCGCCTTCGGCACGGCAGCGGTGCGCCGGGCGCATTTGGGCTGCCTCCCGCACGGCAGAGCTAGCGCTGGGGCGCTATAAGGGCAGCATGTCGGCCTCGGTCTACGCCCAGCCCGTGCCGCGGCCGAGAAGACGCCAGCCTTCCATCAGGACCAAGGAGCCCCCTCTGCACCCCGCCGCCATGCGCGCGAAGCTGGTCGAAAGCTCCCGCGGCCTCGCTACGCAATCGGCCGCCGAGATGCGCGCGAAAGGCTACGCCGACGAAGCGAGACGGAGGAACGTCTACACGGAACGCCGGCGGGCCAGTCGCGAGCGCAAGGAGTTCAAGAAGCAGTACGAGCCCGACGGCGTGAGGGCGTTGCGGGAAGTACCAGTATGGCTCCCCGACAAAGACCAGGCTAAAATAGAGGCGGAGCAAGAAGCCAAGCGGCAGTTCTACGAGCGGGATTTACTGGACATCCATGGCAAAGTACCCGACAACTACTCGGAACAATTCGCCAAGGACACCATCACTATTTTAGTGTACAAGACGGGCGAGCAAAATAACATACGGGAGATCACCCAGACCTATCTACGGAGGGAACCGGAATCTGCGTGGGGAGAATTTATCCATCAAATAGAAATGATTTTGGGTTTGCAGAAGGTCGATCAGATCAAGCGGCAGCGGGATGGTACTACTGTTATGCGTATAGCATCTTTACGGGCGGGAGAAAGGTATATCGTGGAACCTTCGCAAGGAGACGCTCTACTCTCTACAATAACGTGGGGTCATGACGCGTCCTTGCAGCAATTACGAAATAGACCGCGGGCACCCTCTTCGTCGGGGTATTCGATGGAGGGATTTAGTACTGGATTTCATAGGGTGGCTGATGACGTGACTCAAGCGCAGAGACATCTCAGGAAGGCTCTGCGCGATGCGGAAGAAAAGGGCTGGGAGGCGGACCCCCACGATCTGGAGGTGATCCAGGAGGCCTTCCAAGAGAAAAATGAACCTGTGGTGTTGCCCAAGGCTAAAACAAGAGCAGAAGTGATCAGGAGGATGAAACTCAAGGAAGACCGAGAACTGGCTGAGAAAGTGGTCAAGGAGGCCATGTTATACTTGGAGGAGTTCTACAGGGTGAAGAAGGAGCGCTTTCAAAAATGTTCAGACGTGAATAGGACTCCATCTACGTACTTTGCTGCATTGGATGACGTCGAGGCCATGAACGACGAAGTGTCGTCGGAACCCATGTCTCGGGATCTTATAAGGGATCTGTACCGGAAATGCGCTCGGTATATATGTAACCATACAGTTGATCCGAGTCAAGCGCTCGAAATGTGGGAACTCGAGGCACCTTCACGGTTGTTGCGCTATCTAGATCCGGGCAAAGGTGCTAGATTGCGCAACGGTCCCGGTGTGCTAGGTGATGATTTACAATCACTACAATATTTCCTATGTCTCAGCGCGAACATGGCGTTCCACGGGGGCGTGTGTGGAAACATACCCTTCGAGTGTGGTGGCTTGGTTTTGGCCTGTCGGTTGCTCCACGCGCGATGTGTGGAGTTGAGATTGAAGACGCGAGATGCCGATGATGAATTAAGAAAGACCGCGCCTCTGGCCAATTTGGCGCCGCGGCCGCCTCCTTATAATTATGAAGCGTTAGTTGAGGGCGATATTCCGTCATCACAAGTCGACGAGTGCACGATGCGCATCGCGAAATCTTCTCGCGCTCGAACGACGGAGGACGACGAACCACCCTCAGAGATGGACCTTCGTAGAATACATTGGTGGGCTTTGTGCGTGTGTCTGAACACGTTACGAGGAGATAGGCGACCTCAGGCGTTGGAGTTCTTGCTAGGACCGGCTAGACTACCGGAAGCGCTGTTGCAAACTTTTACGCGCTGGAATCAATTTCATGGGATGACGGTCATGCTGGCCTGGGTGCTGCGGGAGCTCGCCAAGGAGTCGGAAGAGATCAGGGAGAGGTTGAGGAAGATGGGCTTCTTTACACTCGTGAAAGTCGCGCAGAAGAGGCATAGCGAAGTGCACGCGACGCATCGCGAATTGCAACTTTGTGTGGATTTACTGCGAGATGAGGTGCGGGACCCGTTTCGCTTGCAGGATAAATTGGCGGAGGCCGTCGGTGACTTGGAATTGCCTCTGTTGGATGCGGACGCGTCCGCCTATCGCGAATTTGCCCTTCATCCTGAAAAAGTAGGCAAGCAGCCCCTCGCCAAGATCCAGGCGGCGGTGCGGCTGTCGCGGGCGGCGGCGGCGTTCGGTAAAAAAGGGCGGTCGCCGTTCTGAGTAAGTGTTTGTGTTTTACGCAATCCCCGACGTTTCGCGGGCGCGGAGCGCGGCTCGCAAGTTTCGTAGATCGCGCTCAGCTACCGTCGTCATCGGGTGCGCGCCACCGTACACGCGCCTCGCAATCCGTTCGGTGTCCTCTTGCGTCGCCAAGGCCTCGCGGAGATCGCCGAGCGTGGCGCTGTCGGCCTTGTAGAGCGCGAACGCATAACACAACCTCATTTTGAGCGTGATTTGAACAGTATCTCCGAGAACACGTCGCGTCACGGGCATCGTTCTGCGCAACAATGACTTGGCTTCTTCGAAGCGCAGTAGTTTGACAAGGGACGACGCGTAGTTGAGGGCCGCTCCGAAGGTCTCTTTATGTTCTTCGCCATGGAGCTTCAAACGTCCGGAGTATATATCTCGCAGCATCCGTGTGGCGTGTTCGTCACGTCCAAGCATTCGATACACGCCCGCGAGGTTGTTCTGCATGCCGAGCATGTTTTGTTTTGATGCGCCAACTCGCCGACGCATAGAAAGCTCAGCCTCTTTCACGGACAACGACTCCTCGTAATGTCTAGCCTCATATAATCCGTTCCCAAGCACGTTTATTGCCATTTTTCGAGCCTCGTCCGTCTCCGACCGGTCCACATAAGTCTTCCAGCACGCCCACCCGAGCGCGCACGCCACGACGCCGTGGTAATTCTGGCCGCATAGACTGCATTTGCGCCACCGCAACCACGCTGAATCTATTCGTTTATTGTTCTCCTCGGCCTCCGCGACTAAAATCTTCGCCTGCTCCGCCACACAGTTATGCGTATGCAGTCCTGGCGTTCGCTGCTGCCTCGCGAGACGAATTAATATTTGCCGAGAGACTCCTCGAGGAAGCGGTCCGGCGCTTTCGCCGCGTCCTTGGAACAGCTCACCCCAGTACATCGAAAGCGGAAGGCGACTTGGCCATACTTCGCAGGCGCATCGCTAAGCTCTAGTAGTCTAACAAGCACTCCTTAGTCCTCCGAAGACGGCACGAGCGCCTCGACGTACGCCCGGATCAAATCGTTCATCTCGCGGCCGTGCGGCGTCGCGAACTGGACCTTGGTATGAGATACTTCGTCGCCCTCGACGACGACGAAGGATGCGGACGAGTGGCCCCAGGTCACGACGGAGCCGTAGGAGAAGGATTTGAGCACGGCCCGCGACGACGGATCGACCACTAGTAGTGAAGTCGCCGTCACCGCCAATACGACCTGTGACGGATATTCCGTAGTTTTCGGCCTGGCCTCGAAGTAGGCGGCACCATACACCGGAATCGCTCTACAGGTGGAGACGTAGGCCCGCCTCGCGTCCTCGGGACTATAACCCCGCAACTTTCCGTAAAGCTTCAAAACGCGCTGTTCCAATGAAGCAATCAGATCTCTGTCTGAACGAGCCGAGGGCGGCACATGGTCAGCTAGATGGCCCTGCACCACGCGCAACGAGTGGTCGTTCCGATCTCCGTATTGCTCTTGCAACGCTAGCGCGGCCAAGGTACAAGCTTCAGGCAAAGAACAGGGATACCGCTCGTCCAAAATATCTTGGCGCGCTTGCTGGTAGTGCAGCTCCTCCGCACAAGGTGATGACAGGGTATCCGTATAAAAGTACCTCACTTTATACATGAGCTTGTAGTGCGCCGACTTCCGCCTCTTTTTTTTATCCTGCAATTGCATGCGGTCCCAGTACGCCAGGACGTCCAAAACGCGTTCGTCGTCATCTAAACAGCGTTCTTGTAACGCCTCGTCGGAGACCTCAAACACTCTAAGACCATCCTGACGGGACACGCCGCCCAGCTCACTTCCAAGAGCGTCGGCCAAATCTAGGGCCGTGGTCCACGCATCTATTTTGATAGTGAGATGTCTCCCATCGACTAGATAGGCTCGCACCGGAATACCTTCGCCCTTTGAGGTAGCCTGCGCTTCGAGTAGAGTCGGTTTCTCTCTGCGACAACCAAGCTTCATGACTTGAGGTAAGGCGACCAAACACTTCTCCGCATAACTCGCGACACTTTGCGTGTAGTCCGCCGACTCCTGGGTTGAGGACAAGTGTTCCCCGAAGTGCCAACCCACATGAGGTGCTAACTGCTCAGACGGGGGACACGTTGACAATACTGATAGCAGGAGTTCCCAGCCTCTGATAGCAGATTCGGAGGACGGATTCAAGGTCGTCTGCTTGACGAGCTGGCAGTACACTTCGTCGCGCAGCTCCTGCTTGCATCTCAACAACTGCCCGATGAGTTTCGTTCTATGACCATCTTTATTCTTCGAGGATGATCGGTCGCCCATGTACCCTGTCACGTTCCTATGAGCTTGTAACGCTTCAGCGAGTAGATCCGCGTCGCGGCAACAACTTTCCAGTAAAGCTAGCTTCATCGTCGCCCTCTTCCAGCGGCAGATCTTGTCGAGCTCCGTCCGCGCCTTGAACAGGCCCTTGCGGTGCATCTGGAAGTGGGCCTTGGCAAACGTGGGAAAGTCGTGGCCCTCGTAGTCCTGGGCTAGGGCGGGTACTGATGTACTGAGAGCGATGGAGTCGTTGTCTTCACTTTCAGATGATGTGGTGTCTAATGAGGTTCTTGTGACCGGTAGTGAAGGGGGCGTCGGTCTTTTCAATGGTGGCGACGCCGGTAATGGGGGCGGCGGCACCGGGAGTGAGGGGCGCCGCGCGGGCGGCTCCGTGCGCGTAGGAGGCGCGGGCCCGCGGTAGTCGAGCTCCGTGCTCGACCGGCGCGCGGGGGGCTCCTTCATAATTGGTGGAGGCGGCACGTGGGCGACGACGTTCGGGGACACGCGCCGTTCCATTTTGGGGGACGTGCGCTCCGGCGACGACTTCGGGGGCGACGCCGGCGGCGAGGGCAGCGGCGCGAGCTTGCGCGGCTCTTCTTCGGGCTCGTCGAGGCGTCGCTCTTCCGGCTTCGTCCACGACGTCTCTCCAGTCACCGTGTGGTAGTAGTAGTCGCAGCCACTCGCGTCGTCGCGGCGCGTGCGCCACTCGCCCGCCTCCTCCTTCTCCACCTCCGGTGGCGTCCAGGACGTCTCTCTGGTACTTTCGTTGTAGTAGTAGGTCGCGCCGGTCGCCGGGTCGAGCCGCGACTGCCACTTGGGCGCTTGCGACGCCTCCGTCGGCCGCTCCCATCTTACATCATTTCCTCGCGCGTAGTAGGTCGCGCCCGTGGCCGGGTCGACGTGGGCGAGCCAGCCGCCGCCCGCATCGGTCATCTTGGGCAGCCCCTGAGCCTTGTAAAAAGGCTGCCTTCGTCGCGCGGCGAAGCTGCCTCGGGCCTCTTTACCTATCGAGCTGCGCCGCGGCGTGCGTCGTCGCAGCGGCGGCGGCGACGGCGGGCCGGTTGGGCCGCGCGCGCCAAGCTCTGTGCCTTTTTGCTTTTTGGTCGTCGCCCCGCACGCGTGGCGCGCGAGACGTCGTCGACGCGACCCGAGTGATACTAGACGCGGAGAGAAAGTCACAATACGTTATTACACGAGGCCCACGCCCGCGCGCTCGCTCGACCGCGTCCGCGTCAGCGGCGACGCGAGTGGCTCCTCGTCGGCCGCAATGCATCGTGGCCGCGCGGGGAACGTCTCGTGGCGCCAGGCCATTCCTAGTAGCACGACGCCGACACCACATAATACGAGAGACACGGCCAGCGCGG
This sequence comes from Pelagomonas calceolata, assembly GCA_918797485.1. NCBI lineage: Eukaryota > Pelagophyceae > Pelagomonadales > Pelagomonadaceae > Pelagomonas > Pelagomonas calceolata. The sequence continues at coordinate 490,020 of CAKKNE010000004.1, forward strand.
CTCTGAGAGCCGCTGCATGAGCCCACCGAAAGTCCAACGCACTGACAGCTAATACCACCCAGACGTCGCAGCCCGCGTGCGACGCCACGAGGAAGGGAAAGCCGAAGGGGTGGCGCTCTCCCAGCCACGTCCAGCATCGACCCGCGAACACCAGTGCGGAAAAGACCACCACAGCGGGTACGAAACCGGCGACGACGTAGCCAACCACCCCATGGAAGCTGCCGAAGTAGACCGCCGCGAGCAGACGGCTCGCCTCGGTCTGGTCCGTCGCATCTAGCAACCCGCGCCGCCGCCGCCGCGGCGAGGCCTCGTCCTCGTCCGTCTCGTCCTCGGTCGTCGAGACCTCGTCGCTTTCGCGGCGGCCGCCGAGCTGCTTCCCGAGCTCCGCATGTATATACCCCCTCCAAAATAACTCCTCGACGAGCGGATTCACGGTGCAAAACCAAACTCCCATGAAGACCAGAAACGCATCTCTCATCGTCGAACCCAGCACCAATCCGCGCTCCGCCGTTCCGTCCCGGATGGCCTTCTCTATTCCCAGCAGTTTTAGAGGTTTTTGGAACATGGTCAGATAAATAAAAAACCCGCCGAAGCCCACGGCACACAACGTCCCGGTCGTGGCCTGCACGCAGGTCGTCCACTTCCGCGGCTTCGTTAATGATCTTCCTAATCTTTCCACTGCCTTTATGCCTGTGCTCTCTCGTCTTAGACGTCGTGTGAGGATCGGTCCTCCAACTAAAACGAGTTCGTAGAGCGCCACGGCCAGGAAGACATTTTTTTGTATTGATAATGCGTAGTAGACGACGAGGCACGGTAGTAACGCATTGACGTGCACCAAGTAGTCGGCTGGCTCCATTGATGTGTTTGCTTGCGCTGTGTATCCCAGATGGAGGTGTGTGCCGTAAAAATACGGGGCTCGCGCGGGGCGCGCGTGGTGCGGCGGGCTGGCTGGCTGTCCGAACGGGTCCTGCGCGTGTAGCCAAGGGCCAAAGGGCTACGAGCGAGGCGCACAGCCTGATTTACGCCAAAGCGCATGCTTCCTAGTGCCTTAGTGCGCTAGCTGATTACGAGAGCATCGGCATCTTTGACAGGCTCAGAAGCTCCGCCTCGCAGTCTTTTGAACCTCACGTCTCGTACAGCCCGTTGCCATATATTTCTACGCGCACACGAAGCGTGGTTCGAGTCAAATCGCCCCAGATCCTGCGAAATACGACCGGAACGCGAATGGCCCGCTTCTTGGCACTCGTTGGCGCCGCTGCGGCCCTGCGACCACATACACGCCTCTACGCAGAACCCGCAAAAGGACCAGGCATCCAGGTGCCTAGAAACGTCCTAGGAGGCGACCTCGAATGCTGCTGCGCCGACGTAAGGGGAAGCGGCATCGGCACGGGCTTCTATAGGGACGGCCACTGCTCGACCGGCCAAGACGACGAGGGCCGGCACACGGTCTGCATCGAGGCGACTAAAGAGTTCCTCGAATTCTCGGCGAGCGTGGGCAACGACCTCAGTACTCCCAATCCGCAGTGGATGTTTCCGGGCGTCATGCCGGGCGACCAGTGGTGCCTCTGCGCCGCGAGATATGCTCAAGCAGTACAAGCGGGCAAGCAGCCGAAGGTGCACCTCGCGCGCACCCACGAACGGACGTTGGATCACGTCCCGCTCGAGGTGCTGCTCGAGAACGGCGTCGACGCCGACGCCGCGCGTGCTACTTTAGAGTCCGTCGACGAGCAGCGCCAGGCGCTCGAAGGGCTCTTTTCTCGGGTCGCGAACCCCGGTGAGGAGTAAATCGATCAATTGTGTGACACATTAATTAGACAACATGAAGCTTTCGTTTGCCGGCCCGGCCGACCGCACCCACAGGTCATTGAACCGGAGCCCGCCGCCCGCGCGCCGTCGCAGGAAAAACGCTATTTTGGACGCGCAGTCGGCGACCGCTCGCTTCGGCGAGCACCTTCGTTCCGCGCGGACGCACACGGAATCGTTGGAAGCCACGACGACGAACCGGGCCAGCTCGCCCTCGACCAACGGTTCTTCCAGAGACTCGCCAATAATAGGAAAGGAAACGCCGTCGACCGTCGCCGCATGCGTACCAATAACCTTCAACGCGGCGATGAGGTCGCCGCTACTATCGGCGTTGAACCGTCGCGTGCATTCCTCGTCCTTGAATAAACACACAAGAGACGTGTGGCCGCACGCGTAGTGGCCCTGCTTGTGGTAGAACAGAAGTCCATCTCGCAGGTAAGGTAACGGCGCCCGATAGGCTTTTGCGAGACCTTGCCGGTCGCAGTCGAAGTACGGCGCTACTTCCAGCTTGAATTCGTCCTCGTCACAGGCTTCCTGTTGACACTCGGCGAGCTTCGTCCGCAACCAGTAAAATCGAAATTCTGCGGCACAGGTGTACAGGTCGTAGCCGCCCCAGCACATGCAATCCGTAATAATGTATGTTGAGGAGTGCTCGACGAAGACGCAATCGAGGATCGTTTGTGGTTTATGTTTTGTCCTTGTAGATCCACCGGGTAAACAATCACAAGTGAACTGGTGTAGTCTATCCCCAGAAGTCTGTCTGGTATCGACCTTGCCCTTCGAGGCTACGAGGACGACTCTTCGACCCTCCGGTCTAGGCATACAAAACCAGCCCTCAGATGTATTGGTACCGTTTAGATCGTCCGGTATATCACATAACCAATCATAGCTACAAAGCTCGCCGGACCAGCGCTCGGCTCGTTGTCTCGCTTCGTCGAAGGCTCGTTGCTTTTTTCTTTGCGCTTTCGTGAGCTGTTGATCCACTTCTATCTGTGGCTCAGGCTCGAGCGCGCGGAAGCGGTTCGAGCGGTCGCTCCTTGCGTCCTTCTGCCGTTTCAGCGCTTCTTTTCGACGTCGTTCCTGGTGGAGCTCGAGGCGCGCGCTCGTGCGGTGCTGGGCGGCTCTTGCCTCTAGCGCTGACATAGCGGCGACGGCGTGAGGCACAGCTTGACCAGCCCTGCTATATATTTGCGCACACAGATACGGCAATTCGCTTTCGCAGCCAAGTTCGATCGATAGATAACTCACACAGGCAAGATATCTATTGATCAAGCACTGCGCTTAGGCCTTTTTTGCTCGGCGGGTGAGCCGGTGCTAGCGTCCTGTAAGACACTAGCAAAAAACCGACACTCGGCAGCGCCGCACCTGGTGCACAGCCGAGGCCACAGACGTCGCGCGGACGACGACCAGCAGCAGCCACGCCGTCGGCGCGCCCCCACAGCGCGGCCGGCAGCCAGTGAGGACCAGTTCCACAGCCCCAGTGAGGCGGGCAGCCTCCAGCATCGTCAAAGATGCAAAATGACACGGCCTTCCAGATGGTCCACCGCGACGGCAAGATCTACCGCAAGGGCACGAAGATGTACCCGAACTTGGACCGGTACCATGGCGAGTTCATCCAGGGGAGACGGGAAGGTTTAGGGTTACTTACCTATGCGAATGGTAATACCTACGACGGCGAGTGGATCAACAACCTGTTCCACGGTCATGGGGTGTTTTCTTCCGTTGATTTTATGAATGTTGCACCGGGCATACCGCACACGGGTCAACGGTACGAGGGCGCCTACGAATATGGTCGTAAACATGGCAAAGGCATCCAGCATCTACAAGATGGGTCGGTGTACGACGGCGAATTCAAGAACAACTTGTTTCATGGCGAAGGCGTGCTAAAGACGAAGAAAGGAGACAAGTTGATGGGTGTGTTTGAGAGGGGCAAGATCTCTGGGAGTGGTAAAATCCAATTCGCCAATGGCGATAGTTATGATGGCCAATTGCAGGGTGGCCGCTTCCACGGCAAGGGCAAATTCATTTATAATGGGGGAGGTACGTATGACGGTCACTACAAGCACGGCGAGTTTCACGGAGAAGGGACGCGAGTGTTCAGTAATGGCTCCGTATACAGTGGTAATTTTGTAAGTGGCATGCAGGAAGGCGAAGGCATGCTCCACAAGGCGAACAATGACCAGTACGTGGGCATGTGGTACCGGGACCTACCGGAGGGGAGGGGCGTGTTGATGTATGGCCATGGCGACCGCTTCGAAGGTTTATTTAGTGGTGGTATGTTTTGTGGGAGAGGTCGATATACGTGGAGTGATGGTGGTTTTTATGAAGGTCAGTATCAGGATAAGGGTCGGCAGAAGGCTTCCAAAAGTAGTGGTTTGAGGAACGGCTTTGGCGTACGATGGTGGGTCAGTGGGAATATGTATGAAGGCGAGTGGTGTAATGATAAAATGGAAGGTACGGGGAAGTTTGTTACTGCCGATAACGGTCCCACGTATACGGGTCAATTCAAGGACAATAGGAAGCATGGACAAGGTAGGGAGCAGTGGGGGAATCAACTCGGTGTTGATTATTGTTGCGGCATGGGCTTCAAGCATAAGGGTCGCGGGTTCTGTCGCTATGAAGGTAGTTATAAGAACGATCAGTTTGATGGCCGAGGGTACTTTGTTTGTATTGACGGTCGATCTTACGAGGGCGAGTGGAGTCAAGGGAAAAGATGTGGGTTTGGAAGACAGGTGTTGTGTCCGGCTGTGGAGCGGGGGGATGCTACACGATGTAACATAGGGGGCAACAACGGCTTGTATCGACCTCTCAAATATGTCGGTGGTTGGCAGGACGATAAACGGCAAGGACATGGGTTGTTGGAGCGGATGGACGGCTCGACGCTCGAAGGGCTGTTCGTCGAGGGGTTCATAGATGGTTCTGTTACGATAACATATGCAGATGGAAGGAAGGACACGGCGCTGTATGAACGAGGTTCTAGAATAGGATGGACCGATCAGAAGCAACACACGTCCACCAGAAACTGGGCCGACACGGGTATTGATCGGGATCTGTATCGAGAAGTAGGGCGGTCGGCGTCGCCCTGGACGCTTACTGGTAGAATGCGCGAGGCGGATCTGTCGTGGTTACCTTTGGCCGTGAAGCAGCGCCGGTTGCAGTTCGAGCGGAGAAGGCTGAAGGGTCGTTTGAAGTTGCTGGGGCGGTCGTTGGGCCAGGTGAAGACGGCGGAGTTGGACATGGACGCGGTCGAGCGGAACCGCGACGTCGTCCATCAGCGGGAGCAGGCGCGGCGGGCGAGTCTTGAAGAGAGGGACGCGGACTACGACAAGCGGGCCTGGGCGTCGATGTACAACCCGGGGGAGTAATGTGTGCTTTTTGTTTTTTTCTAGTGTGTTACTGATGCTAGCTTCATGTTTTTGCGCCTCAATTTGCTTGGTGGACGAGCGCCGCTTCCCACAACTGCGCACGCACGATTCGGCCTTTCTGCACGTTAGAATTGGCAAATGGTGGCCACGCGCACTGCCAGGCGCGCGGCCCACAACCGTAGCCTCCCATTTCTGGCGCTGTGGTCGCGAGACGATGTGACCGACTCGGTGGTGGATTTTCTGCCGACGCCGACCATCGCGGTGCTTCCAATAGTTGCCAAGCCACTCCGCGCCGCGCAGCAGCGCGTGCTCCTCACAGCAATAAGACGGCGCGGCAAGACCGCGCCGAGCCCGCCGACGACGCAAGCGTGCCTCGAAGTACTTGGTCTCCCTTATCTCTGCGAGAAGTGGGAGCGAGGGCTGGAACAATGGAGAGTGGAGCACAGTGCTGCGTACACCGTGAAACCATTCCGCGGCGGTGGATCCTGTCTCGAGATCGTCAAGGGCAATTCTAGTATGGGTCCTGGAACAGGAGTACACCGAGGTCTTGCTCGCGACATTGACGGCGAGAATCTGCTGGTGACACGGTTCCGGGTGACAGTGAGCCTCGGGAATCAAACTGACGCCGTGGGCTACGTATTGCTCTGCGGTCCTGGAGGGGATTTCTTCGATTCCATGGGCGGCGTGAGATTCGACAAAGACCGTTTAACGGGAGTACAGACACTCGTTTGGTGTAGTTTCAGAGGAGGAACACGGGACCTCTGCAATGCGAAGTCCAACAGGCCATACACCGTCGATGCGATCTTTCATCATGAATCGGCGACTACGAACCGCGGCTCGGTCGACATTTCCGTCAACGGGCGACCGGTCGTTACGGGGCTGGCAGTCAATTACAAGCCCCTCTCGTCGATCAGTGTCTACAACTTTTCCGGTGGAAGATGTGAGATCGGAGAAATCGAGGTGTGGTACAAGGTGGCTGAAGCAAATCAGATGTGGGATGAATACGCCCCCATCCTATGAGTAAGTATGTGCAACGCGTGCTAGCGGCATGTAAGACACTAGCAAAAAAAGCGCTGTGGCGCAGCGCAAAAGCTGGGCCGTGCCTGTGCCACACCGGCAGGGGAACGCAGAGAGAGGCAGCCCCGCCCGGCGGCACGCCGTCGCAGGCAAGGGCAGCCCCGCGCGCGGTCGCGCTGCGCCGCGCCATCGCAGAAACACAATGGACCAATTTGTTGTGGTGGACCAATTGGGCGCCGGCGCCTTCGGGCGAGCTTTGTTATGCAGAGACAAGTCGACGCGCGAGTTCGTCGTGATCAAAGAAATAAGGTGCGCGGACAAGGCCGCGCGGGACGAAGCTAGACGGGAGGCGGAACTGCTGCGGAAGCATTCGCATCCTAATGTGTGCCGCTTGATAGCGTCCTTTTCAAGTGATGAGCAGAAGCGCTTCTATCTCGTGCTGGAGCACTGCGACGGCGGCGACCTGAGCCAAGCTATTAGTAAAAGAAGATCAGAAAGACGACCGTATCCGGAGCACGAAGCAGCTTCAATATTTGTCATGATCACATTGGCACTGAGGCATGTGCATGCGAGACGCATCGTCCATCGCGACGTGAAGGCTGCCAACGTTTTTCTGACAAAGAAAGGCGTGGCCAAGCTTGGTGATTTTGGAGTTTCGAGACAACTGGACGTGTCCGGTGGCGGCGCGACGCAGTTGGCTTCCACCAGAATCGGCACGCCCTACTACTTGGCGCCGGAGATCTTCGAAGGGAAACCCTATGGGAGAAGTGCGGACGTCTGGTCGCTTGGCGTGCTGTTTTACGAGATTCTGGTGCTGCGGATGCCCTTCGAGGCTAACTCGCTCGCCGCCTTATGTGTAAAGATCACGCAGTCGAGAGCTCCCAACGTCATCGGGTACTCGGCGGCGTGCGCCGAGCTCGTCGCGTCATTACTGCATAAGAACGCGGAGAAACGACCACTCACCGATGCCTTGGTTAAAGACGCGTACGTGCGCAAGCACATGCCCAGCGCCGTCGCGGCGGCGCGTTCGACTCGTATCAATGCCAATGACACGACTCAAGACGACACCACTGATGAAGAGGACGTTGTGGAGACTGTGATCACGAAGCGCGTCGAGGACATGCTGCCGGCGGGGTTGGGGGCCGAGTACGCTAGATGTAGGGCCGAAGCTTTACGGAACCGGCGGCACCAGGAAGGGGATCCTGCCGAGGCGCCCTCGCCGCGACGAACCGCGAGGCGGAACCAGGCCTTGGCCTTGCAACGAGATTATGAGGCGCGCCAGAAGGAGTTGCAACAAGCGGCGTCGCAGCAGTACCGCGAGAACCGGCGCTTCCGCGCCGCGCGCGTCCGCGAGGAGCGCGAGCGGATTGTTAGTGGAGGCTGCGCGGACGACGTCGTCGAGGTGGCCGCGGACCCGCGTGATTATCGGGAGAAGCTCGCGGACCAGTACCGCGAGAACCGGGCCAAGGCCCGAAGTTACGAGCGCCGCGCACGCGACGACTTACAAGGCCCGTGCGTCGACCTGCGCGGCGCGGCGCGCGGCGCGGCGAACCTCGAGAAGCGCATGCGGGAAAAACGGGAGAAGGAGGCCCATGATCGGGACTTGAGGGATGCGCTCGCGGAAGAAGCGGCCCGCTACCAGGCGGAAGCGCGCCACGCGAAGCAGGCGGTGGCACTGGACTTCACGGAGGCGCCTCGACGAAAGCCCCCGCGGCGCCTCTTGCGTTCGATTCCTCCTGAGGAGGGCGCGGATTAAGCTAGTTGTGTGACTTAGTCCTGCTTGTTGTAGCTGAGCCCCTGGTACGTCAGTGAATGCTCGAAAAGGACGCGCTGCACGGGGTCCTCGCCCCGTTCGAGCTTCTTGTACTTGTAGGCCTCGAGGAACGCGGGGTCGTCGGTGGGGCCGAGGTGGTCACGAATGAGTTTCGGAACCGACGTGTCGTTCTCCCACATGATCAGGGGGCACCCGTGCATCAGCGTCTTCCCAACAGCAAGAAGCGCCTGCACAGGCTCGGCGTCCTTGCCCTTGTCGTAGAGGCTATCGATCTTGCCGCGGGCGTCGAGGAGCCAGTAGAGAAGTTTCGGGAGCGGCCGGCCGACGGCGTCCTTCGCGAGCGCCGGGAGCGTGTCCTCGAGGTATGCGTCCATGAAGTCCAGATCCGTCGTCACGCGCGGCACGATGTCCATCCAGGCGATCAGATTGACGCACCGCGATGACACGTCGCTCACAAAAGCTTTGGTAGCGTCGTCCGATTTGGAGACGTCCTGGATGATGGCGCCCGGCGCGCGCGCTCTGCAGCAGTGTTGTGTGGGCAGGCTGCATTAGATGCGTATTTTTCGTTGGCTTTGGCTCGCGCCGGGCCGCGACGTGTGTCTGTGTTGTAAATCTATCCAAACGATGGTCAAAACCCTGTTTCGTTGCGCGGCGATTCACGGCACCAAACCCGTTTTTCCAAACCCTGAGCCAAAATATACAAGGCATCTCTCTCCGCGCGACGCCGCCCTTGTGGTCACTATTTAGTATATGTACACGACCCCGTCCGACCGGGAGGGGCTACAGCGTCCGCGCCGCCGCGAGCGCCGCGAGGCACCACAACGCGCCGGACGCGCGGAGCGCCACGTCCCGCGGGTACGCGTCGGCGGCGCCCCACCGCAGCGCAAATTCCGCGGCGCACGCCGCGCCGACGGCTGCAAAAGCAATGACGCGCGAGGGATGCCGCGGCGCCGCGAGCGCCGCGAGCGCCGTCGGCGACGGCGACTCTTCGGGCACTGTAAGCGGGGACGACATCGACGGCGCCGGCCGCACGCCGTCCTTGTCCTTGATCGGCGACCCGTCGGTGTCGGACGCCACGGACTCGACGCCGAAGAGCGAGTGGCCACTATGATCGAAGGACTGGCGGTCGAACGACGAGCACGACCCGTGCTTGCGCATCGAGTACTTGTCCTTTTCCTCGCGAAACCCAAAAATCGTCGACCGCTCGAGCGTCATGGCCGGGCAGTCCCTACGAGCCGGTGGTTGTGGGGGCCGCTGCTTCCGAGCAGGAGACACTTCGCCCGTCTCCGAGAAGGTCCGTTGCTTGGGCGGCGCCACGACGGCCCCTTCGCTCGACGACTCGAAGGGCCCGATGCCGAGCGGTCCCAGGAACGACGCGCCGCTCGTGTCGAAGCCACTACTTTCGGTCGTATTTAAGCCCTCCTCCGTCGCCACGTCCCGCAGATGGGACGCCGTCGAGGAGGCCGTGTCCTGTTGGCTGAGTTGTTTTCTGCTGGACGACGACGTGTCGTGGGCGGACGTGTCCTGCTGGGCGAGGGGTTTCCTGCTGGACGAGGAGGACGTGTCGTGGGCCATCTGGCGGGGGCCCGTGGCGTTGAGGCCGTCGCTGCCGGCGGACTCGATCGTGGAGAGCCGCGCCGCGGCGGCCGGGCGGGCGGCGAGGGCGCCGGGCCGCAGCGCGGCCCAGCGGCCCTTCGGCGGCGCGGGATCCGGCCGCGACGCGGCCGCGAGCCGCGCCTTGAACGCGGCGACCTGGTGCGGCGCTGCCCGGGCCATGCCGCGTCCAGAGCCACTTCCAGAGCTGTCCATCATGTTAGCCAGCGCGCTAGCGCGCTACCGGGCCCGCGGCAACTCTTAAGGGCAACAACCCAAATCCATTCTTTAGTGCTCGGTGCCACTTCGCACGACGGAGAGGCGTGTGCGTTGTGGTCTGGATGTCGGCAGGCGACTTTTCCTCGCTTGTTACAGCCTAGGGCGTGAGCCTAGGCCGAGTTTCGCGAGGCCAGCTCGAGCCTCCGCCTCTAGAGCTCGTGTCGCTAGCTCGCTGGGGTTTCCGGCGAAACACGATTCCAAAGCCTCCTCACAGACATCGAAAGGCCTTGGCAAACCTGCTCAAATACCCAAGTTTCAGCCTGCAGGGCAGAGAGCGCTGCACATGCACGCCGCCGGCGCTGCCCCACACAACCATGCCACAGCCTGACCCCAAGGCTTTGCACGCCGCGCTCCAGAAATATGCCGAAGCGTCCATCCAGAAAGAAACGGCCTGCCTCACGCAGGAGCTTGGGCTCCAATACCAGGTACTGTACACTGCGTCCGACGCTCCGTCGCGTACGCCATCGACGCGACTCGTCCATCAGAGGAGGCGCGTCGCTCGCAGGTTTTGCATCTGGGCAACCGCGTCCAGGACCGGTTGATTAGACGCTCGAGGAAGGCGGTCCGCATGATGGACAACGGGAAATCCATCGATGACTTGCCAGACGGAGGCTGGGAGCCCCCCGTCGATACGACGCTGCGCAAGTCCTCGCGAATGCGACGATCGCAGCGAATCCCGGGCGTCACGCTGGACGACGGGTCGTCCTTCCGCGAAAACATGAAAAGACTAGAGAAGGGCTGGCGGGGTTCACCCGGCTGCAAGGCCCAGAATTTATTGACTTTCTCACTGAGCGCAAACAAACTCGTGAACCGTGATCGCATCATGTACTGCGGAGGCGATGCCACGATCCCGGGCTTGGTAGGGACACCGGCCTCGCAAGAACATCAAAATGATAGGAAGGCGAAAGTCGCGGGAGGCCGAGACTTCTCACTCACCGAATTTATTCACTGCGTGAGGACTGGGAAGGGCGGCATGGGCATGTTGAATGCTGGGTTACCGAACGGCCAGAAGCTCTCGGACTTGTCCGATAAGAAGCTCGCCAAAATCTTTCAAGAGATCGACGAGGACCAGTCGAATTCACTTAGTTTTGACGAATTTATTCATGCGGTCGAGGTCTGGGAGATCGGTCGAACGGCGGCGCGCGATCGCCGGCGGAAGGCTCGTGAGGAGGTTTGTTGGAGAGGGGGGATTTCCAAACAAAAGTTTGTGCAACGCGTGCGGGACGCGGGTCGTATTGGTGGTTTTGGGCAGGTCCTCGCTCGGGGCCGGAAGCTGCGGGACCATTCTACGCGGGAGCTGCGGGCTTTATTTGACGTGATCGATGACGACGGGAACGGTTCGTTAACGGCGAAGGAATTTATTGATGGGTTGGAGGCGTTGGACGACGAGCGGCCGGCGTCGCCGAAGAAGCGGCCGGGCGCGCTCGCGGCGGCGGTGGCTTCGGCGCCCGCGGCGGCGACGGCGTCTACCGCGGCGTCTTCTACCGCGGCGACGGCGTAATATATACTTGTTAATAGTCCTACTTGCGGCCGAAATCGATTCCTAGTGTCTTACAGGCCGCTAGCATTACATGTATTGCGAGAGCCTAGCTTAAACTTGGGTCTGCGCAGCAGAACTAGGCATCTGTGTGCAGCCAAACTGTCACACAAAGTTACCTTCAACGACGCGCTAACTCTCTCCGCAATTGCCGCGAGCTAGAACCACGAAGCGGTCGCGTACAAAGCCTCAAAAGCCGGCCTGTGTTTCTGGACCCAGATCACGCAATCGACGCGACACCTCCGTAGAAAACTAGCAAAAAAGTCATGCCAAGCAGCCGATTAAAAACAACAGCAGCCGTCTGGGGCGGCGTAGGCCTCGCCGCGATCACGATAAGAGCTCTAAAGCGCTGGCGCAACCGCAAACGCGAAGAACGCATCGCGAAGCAAGGCGGCCGCCTGCCCGACTGCCCCACCGTCGTCCATGCCTTAGCCAAGCGCGCTACGGAAACACCGGACGCCGTCGCCCTCGTCGCCTGCGACGGCACACAATACACGTGGGCCCAGTACGACAATGAGTCCTCCGCCTTCGCCCGGTCATTGATAGAGCTCGGCGAGAAGCAGGGCGTCGCCGTGCACGCCTTCAACGAGCCGCGCTGGTTCTTCGCCGCGCTAGGCGCTCTCAAGGCGGGCTGGACCGTGTCCGGGATATATACGACCAATACGTATGAGCAAGCGGCGCACATCATCAGAACGAGCGGCGTCCGCGTCTTGGTGCTGGAGTCCACGAAGCAATTATCAACGACTTATAAATCGGTATTCAACGACTTTCCGGGTCTCAAAGTTGTTTTATTGGACGCTACTCAGACGTCGAAGGTGCGACCCGCTCTAGCTTATGATTCCTTCGTGCGGCGGGGCGGCGCGCGCTTGTCCATCACGGCATCGTCGTCAGATGTCGCCTCGCTCGTCTACACGTCGGGCACGACGGGAAATCCAAAAGCTGTTGAATTGACGCACAACAGTGTCAGGGAGGTCTGCGCGATGATGCATGCTCGGATTCCGCTGGATGAGCGCACAAGACTCGTGTCGTACCTACCTCTCTCGCATATCGCGGCCATGGGTATTGATGTTTATTCGGCGATTTACTGCGGCGCCCAAGTGCACTTCGCCGACGCGATGGCTCTGAAGGGGTCGCTCAAAAATACGTTACTACAATGTAGACCTACTTTATTCTTCGGCGTGCCGCGCGTCTGGGAGAAGATGGCCGCGGCGATGCAATCGAAGGCAAAGGAGGCGTACGCCGCCAGCAAGGCGAAGAAGGCGATTGGTACAGCGGCGAAGAAAGTGGGCGGCCTCTGGTGGCACGAGCACACTCCTGAAATTTTCAGAGTTGTGTTAGCGGCGCCGTTCGGGCTCTTCAAAATTCTCGCGTATAAAAAAGTGCGAAAGGCGTGCGGCCTCGACAGGTGCACGCTGTTGTACACGGGCGCGGCGCCGTTGTCCGAAGCGACGCAGCGCTATTTGCGGTCGCTGGACATGCCGCTCCTGGAGGTCTTCGGCATGAGCGAGAGCTGTGGTGCTATTGCCGTCTGCGGACCCTTAGATGGTGCAAGGCCGGTAGGTGCTTGTGGGAGGCCGCTGCCGCGGGGCGAGGTCGAGATCGGCGGCGACGGCGAGGTGCTGTGGAGAGGAGGTAACGTCATGCGCGGCTACCGCGGTTTGCGAAAGGCCACGGACGAGGCCGTCGACCCGAGCAGTCGCCAGCTCCACACGGGGGATCTGGGCGAGATCGACGGAGACGGCTACCTGCGGATCACGGGTCGCAAGAAAGATTTAATTATCACGGCGGGCGGCGAGAACGTCGCTCCCACGCCCATCGAGAACGTCTTGTGTTCATTGATTCCGCGCTGCGGCCACGTCGTGCTGATAGGCGACCGCAAGAAGTATCTGGCCGCATTAGTCGCCCCGTCGGACGACACCACGAAGCCGCCGTCGGCCGACGACATATCGGCTGCGTTGGAGACGTACAACAAGTCGCACGCGAAGTCGCGGGCCCAGACGGTCCAGAAGTGCCGCGTGCTCGATCGGTGCTTCTCGGTGGATGGTGGTGAACTCACGCCGACCATGAAGGTGAAAAGGGCGGCCGTCATCAAGACCTATTCCGAGGACGTCGACGCGTTGTACGCCACTTCTTCTCTAGTTTCTTACTCAACGGAAAACATCCTCGACGTGGCCGCCGCGGCGCGCGCGGCGCCCTAGGAGGCGCTAAGACTACAAGTCTGCGAAACTTACCCACCCTACTGCAATTTCAAGCGCAACGCCCTACGCGTTGAAGAAGAACGGGACCGAGCCCGGGATGAAGTGCGCCGCGCTGAACGCCATGATGCCGAGCATCGCCGCGCGGCCTGCGTGGGTAGTAGTGAATTTCTGCGCACTGGCTGGAGGCGTCTGCGTCATGTCGACCGGTGGGGGGGCCGGTCCCTCGAACGCCGCCAACGCGAAAAAATGGACGCGGCGCGCCACCGTTCTTGAGCTCCTTGATCTGCTGCTCCTCCATGACGTCCGCCGACCGCATGACGCGGTAGCCGAGGTCGCCCGGCTCGCGCTTCATGTCGCCGCTCCACGCGCCCTCCGGGAACGTGTAGCCCTCCGTGAGGCCGATGAAAAGGAGGATCTGCGCCATGCCCATCGGGTTCGTCGCGAAGGCGCTCGGCGTCGCCTCGAAGGGGTTGACGCCCTTCTCGTAGAACATGCCGTTCAGCTTGCCGTCAAAGTGCATGCCATAGGACTGGACCAATGCGCCGGTGAAGGCCAACATGGCCACGCGGCCGTGCCTGGGCGGACATCGCGCGGTGAGTTCAGGGTACAATTGCGTGGACCTTCGCGGCCCTCCACGCCATCGAACCGCCGCGGTCACGGTGAAAACATCGCGTCGATGGCGTCGCGCCGCTTTCTCTCTCTCTCATCAGTAAGTAGCTCGAAGACGAGAAACCTCGAGATGCAGTATATGGAATGCCCGTTTCGACGATCTCTCACGTACTTCGGGCTTCCTTCCGGAGTTCTATGACTCCACCTCAGACGCACCAGCCAGTCCTAGGGGATGGCCTAGGAGCTGGCGCGTACACCAAGAGTAAGCTACTGCGTTTGGTGAGGTACTGCTACGAAGTAGAACGTCGCTTGTCACGCTGAAGGTCGGTCGAAGATGTGAGTTCGGCGCAGATCCCGTGCTTGATCTCGGCCTCGCGCATCCACTGCTGCGACGGCACGACGCCGGCGTGCTCCGAGCCCTGGATGTTCTCGTGCAGCTTCGAGAAGCCGATCGGGTCCCAGGGGCCCTCCCCGGGCATGGGGTCGCCGGCCTGGACGCCGCCCGACATGCCCTTGAGCGACGCCGCGGCCTCGGCCTTCAATGCCGTCGACGCGGCGGGCGCCGCGGGCGCCACGAGGCCCGCGGCCGGCGCGATGAGCGCCAGGCAGACGGCGACTCGGGCCATCTTTTCCTAACCTGCGCGGACGAGCTCGTCGTGGGGGGGTTCGGGACTCGCGTCGTGTTCGTGTGTGTTTGCCATTCAGAGGCCAGGCAGCGCCGCGTCGGTCGCCGGCCAGCCGGCGCCGATTGCCATCAAGAAGCCAGACAGCGCCGCCGGTCAGCGCCGCCGAGAATCCGATGTCGACCGAGCTGTCGGCCGGACGCGCAGCACCGCGACCCGTGGCGCGCCAGAGCCCGTGCCGCGGCGTGCGGTGGGTGTGCTAGCAGCCGTAAAGCGCACGTGCGGTCCCGCAAAGCGGTGCCGCGCCGCATTTGCTTGCGGCAGCTGTCGAGCTCATTTGCTCGAGAACTCCCCCGCGACCGGCTGCTCCACTTTCGCCGTGGCTCAGTATCGACAAATATCGCTTGCTGACTGCAAAATTTACTTGGCTCAGGTAGCGCGCCTAGCTCTTTAGCCTTGTTACAGCCAAAAAAGGCACGATTTGCGGCTAAAAAACACTAAATATGATCCGTCCAAAGGCAGACCAAACGCATCAAAAACCGCACAGAGCCGTGAGAGGAGAGGAAAAACAGCTCGACCGCCCGCCCAAAACCCGCACGAATAGACCAAATTGGCAGAAGAGCCTTCGAAACGTCGCTCCCAGGGCCTCGAAGCCGAGTACGAGCCGCATGGACGCAAAAGGACGTCCAAAGGGCAAAAAAGTTTAAAATCGTTAGCGGAGATCATCCCTCTAGGGCTCTCCCCACTGTAAACAGTCGAGTGTGGTTCGCCGTATAAATGCAAGCGCCACCCACCACGCCGCGCGGGGGCGCGGCCGGGGACGCGGCAACCCCGCCGGAGCCGGCGCGCCAGTCCATGGATCCACCAAAACCGCGCGCCGCGGCCACCAAGCGAAGACCTTCACCACCCTTACTAGAGACGCCCGCCAAGCGCACGCGCGGCGCGGCGCCGGCGACGACGACCGAGGAGAAGTTGACTGGTGACGCCGACGACGCGCGGGCCCAGGCGCGCCAGAAGTTCGCGTCGCAGGACTTTGTCCAAGCCGCAGCCCTCTTCGCCGAGCATGCGGCAGCCTGCCGAGACCCGAAGGACGCGTCGAAGGCGAGGGCCGACGAAGCCGCGGCCTGGTTGAGTGCCGGTGTAGCTGAACCCGCGAACAGAAGAGCACACGCCGAAAAAGCTTACGAGGCGACGCAAAGCGCTTTGGCACTGGATCCGACGCACGTGCGCGCGCGACTGCGCCTGGGCAAGGTCTATGTATTGTTGGGCGACCTCGACAAGGCCCGGGAAGCGTTATCTTCACTGGCTGATCATCCCGACCAACAGATTGCTCGAGACGCGAGGAAGGCCCACGCGCGGCTCAGTCCGCAGCGCAACCCCATGGGGAGCCCGCCGTCGACGCGAACTAGGTTGCGCCGACTCGCGGCGGCGCAGCACTTGGCCGCGCTCGGCTTGGCCCCGGAGCAGTGCAGTACGCCAAACGTCAAAACGGCTCACCGGACCATCGTGGCGCGCGTCGACACGAAGTCGAAACAACCGCAGACGGCGGCTACTCGCGCGAGATTGCGGGCGGCCCAGGAGGCGTACGACACCTTGGTCGATGGCGCGTCGCGCGAAAGATACCTGTGGAAATTTGAAGTTATTGGGAGGAAGGTCGACTTAGGTGCGAAACATGGCGGCGCCGCTTTAGTGGTGGACTACGACGAGCCGACGGACACGCACGTCGTCGAGTACCCGCGCCACCGCCGGCGGGCGAATTTGCGGCTCCGGCCGCCGGACGAGGCTCCTTCCCAAACCGAGGAGTCTTCGGTGCCGTAAGGCTGTTCATAGTACATACTTTCTTAGACACATGGGGTGGCGCGTCGACGGCGTACGGGGCGGGCATCCCGTTCCTGAGGAAGCTGGCGCTGGGACGCACTTACGGCCGCCGCCAGTCGCCAGTCCGCCGCCGCCAATCCGCCAGTCCGCCGCCGCCGCCAAGGCGCCAGTACTCCATCACCTTCCAGAAGACCGGGTCGGGGACGCCTGCCGTGCGCCGCGGCGGGGCACGAATACGGCGCGTCGTAATGGCGCGCGTTAAGAAACCAGCCCGCCCGCCGAAGAGGCGCGCGACGACTTCGGGCGTCGCCGGCCCGAAGCTCGCGCGGCCGCGCGCGAGGAGGGAGCGGAGCCGCAGCAACTCCTTGTATGGCGCCAAGACATAGCCCTTGTAAGATCCCGCCAGGCGCGTCCCCTCGAGGATCGACACGGACTCCGCATAGAAGGCCACTTCGTAATTGCATGAAGTACGAAAATAGGCGAGCCGTGACCGAACGTAATTTTCAGGCGTCAAGCCGTGACAACTTTTCGCGTCCGTATCTATTCCGACAATAAGCATCATCCGCAAGAGACGAGGATATTGTATAACAATTCTCATGATACGATCAGGGTCCTGTTTAAATTTGATATCCGCGCCGCTCTCAATGAGTAATTTTGCAGCATCGGCAAACTGCTGGTCCATCGCCAAGTATAACGCTGTAGCTCTGGGTCCCCCATAGTAAAATTCGTGGTCAAGGTCCGCGCCGTGGGCTATGAGGACGCGGATCAAGTCGCAGTGTTCATGCTCCGTAGCGACCGCGAGAAGTCGTTGTCCGCGGACATTATTATCCTCGTCATCCGAGTCTATCTCCTCGAACACGTTTATAAGCTGGCGGTATCCATCGGGTAAATCCTGGTTCGCGTCTCCGCCGCTCTCGAGCCAGCTCCGGACCATCGCGACGTCGCCGCGGGCCGTAGCAAGGACTATCTCGTTCGGCACCCGGCTGGTCATAACTGAAGCTCGTTGGGCACCCGGCTGGTCATAACTGGAACTACTACTCAGATCTGCGTACCGCTAGCGCAAATCCGCGCGCCCGGGTCAGGAGTGCTGCCTGGGTGCTGCTGCTGAGCCTACGCTGGTGCGCCAACGAAAGCGCTACCGCGGCAGGACTGGACAGAATGTATCCAGAGAGCGCCCAAGGTCTAAAACGACGAATGCCCCCAGCCGCGCGCAACAAAGCCGGATTAAACTCGCCCCAGCTAGCGGCGTAAGGCACTAGCAAGGCCAACGCTCGAGCAATCGGCCGAGCGGCGGCCATAGCGACGCTGTCGCCGCGCGGGGCAGCCTTAAAAGGACCCGCCGGACCACCACCGGGCGCCGGGCAGCCGGGGCAAACCGCAGTGCCAGCCCCACGATGAGACCATAGCCACAACAACAACCATGGTAGCAACACCGAGGCTAGTACCGGATCCCCCCGACTCGAAACCGGGCCGCCTCCTCTTCCGCAACTACCTGACGGTGCCCTACCACGAGGAGATCGCGTTAAGGGAGAAGACCGAGTACCTCGAACTGCTCCGCACGTTGAAAATAAAGGAGATCGAGGCGGCCGAAGCGCGGGCTACCAAAAGAGCGGAAAGGCGTAGAGAACGGTTGCGGGCCGAGGTGCCCGTCGGCGGCGCGACCACCGCGGTCCGAGCTAAGTTGGAGCTGGCGCCATTGCTAGCCTCGAACGGTGAAGTACTCTTCTCCCAGGATGAGGAGGGCTACGTCAACTTACCTTCGTTGCGCGTGCCTCCCGCGTCGGAGAAGACGCCGTTTCGACGACGATTACCTCGCAATTCACAAGACCGAGAGGAGGAAGTGAGACATTACGAGGGCCATCAGAGGGACGTCTTCCGCGACTCTCTCGCTTTGTCCGATGAAGAGGTGGACAAGCTCGAGACGACGTTCGCGCGGCCCGATAGAAGACGATGCATGACCGCTTCAGATGATAGTGAAGCGAGGCGATGGGAAACGGACTCAGATATGCGGGACCCGCTGCGGCCTCGTTCAGCACCATCTACTCCCTCACCGCCGAAAGCTACTTCTGATGAAAGGCGAGCCGCTCTCGCGAAGCGGATGGACCTGACCGTTACTGACCGGAAGCCGTGGACCGAGTTGCTCGAGACTGGTACACTTGAGGATGATGCCTTTGCTGTTGATCCTGAACTCGCAACGTCCATCAAGCTCCATGACGAGGAAGTCATTACTATAAAAGAAATCATCACCGGCCAGTCGCAGGGTCAATTCCACGTCACTGATGCGGACGTAGCGGCGAAGATGTGGAAGATGGGCGCGACGCGGGCCTGGGAGTTCTTGGAGCGGGTGTTCTTGTCCTTGGTGCACGCTTCTTTTGTCCGGTGGCGGACGCAGGCGGAGGCGGCACTTGCCGCGTATCGTGCTCGAGAATACAGAAAATTTCAAGGTAGTCGCAAACTCGCCTTCGCGTGGCTCGACGGCTTGATGCGGACGATGGCGCGGGGCTGGATCGCCTGGTGTGCGCTGGTTGCTAGATTGAGGATTATTGAAAGGGTGCGGTGGCAAACCATCTGTGCATTGATGATGCAGCGGCTGTGGCGGAGCTTCCTCGGGAGGAGGATCGTGCAGGCGGCGCGCGAGGCCATGTACGCGGAACGCTGCCGACGAGCGGCTGCTGGTTTACAAGCCATGTGGCGGCGACGGGCCGCGTGGAAAAAGTTCCAGATACTGGTGTATGAGTACCGGAGGGAATGTAAGGCGCTTATCATACAGTGCGCCTGGAGGTGTTATCTCGCACGGTGTCGGAGGGCGTACTTGCTGGAGCAGAAGCGGCGGCGCGACGCGGCAATTATGATCCAGTGTCGGGAACGCCAGAGGCAAGCGAAGGCCGAGGTTGACAGGCGAAGGCTCGCGCGCGAGCAGGAGAAGGCTTCTAGATTGATACAACGCGTTGCGAGGGGAAGACGAGGTCGACGGGAAGCGGCTCGACTGAGGGAGGAACGTAGAGTCGCGGGAATCATCAAGAAGCTCCAGGCCCGGATCAGGGTCATGATGGCCTGCCATCGCTTTGTGATTTTGAGGCAGATCGCCGACGCCTACCACAAGGAACTCGTGTATCAGGCCACGAAAATGCAAGCTTTTTATCGAGGTAAGCGAGCAAGGATGATGACGCGCATCAAGATGCACAACCTGCGCCAGAAAAAGTTGAGATTGATCAACAACCACAAGCAGTGCCAGCGGTTGTGTCGCGGGTTCTCGGCTCGTCGATTCACGAAGCGGTTGCGGATCGAGACTCGTAAACGACGAGTGAAGCAGGCCAAGTCCTGGAGGCAGGTCGCCGAGGACCCGGCGAACCCGGGCATACCCATCGACCCCGACACGACGCTATTGACGCAAGATCAACAAAGAATAGTGTGGACTTCATTGGAGACCGGTGAGACGGTCGACGAGGAACCCGTCGAAGGTTTTACAGATGTGAAACGGTGCCTCCACCTCGAAAAGGTCTATGGTATTTCGGAGTTTATCATGAATCCATTATTAACGATGGACGCCGTAGATATGGTGGCCTTCCAAGAAGCTAAGAGGTGTAGTGAATGCGAGGAGAGAGACGCGTCGCGCTTGTGCGACTACTGTGGCGACAAGTTCTGCGCGCAATGTTGGCCCGTGGTCCATGATGCGGGGCGGCAACATCACACCTACATCACGGTCAATAAACCGGAATGTTCGCACTGCATGTCGCAGTTCGCCGTGCGTTACTGCAAGCAGTGCGACGAGGAGTTCTGCGAGGAGTGCTATTTGTCTTTGCACGTCGGGAAAGTCATGTCCCAGCATATCTGGACGATCACGGAGGACGGAGCCATCGATTACGGGGTCAAGCAGGCCTTGACGCCGATCAAATCCCTCCCGTACTTCCGGAAGGACGGCGTCTTCTACGATAGCGACGACGGGGCCCTGGCGGAGAACTCGAAATCCTATAGTATCCCGCAATCATAAGAATTAGTTTTGTGACTTACTCGTCGGCGGCGTTAGTTTTGTGACTTACTCGTCGGCGGCGTCTCGCGGGCGCGGAGCGCGGTTCGTGCGTTTCGCAGGGATGTCGCAGTTTGCGTTGCGACCGGGTGCGCGCCACCGAAAACGCGCCTCGCTGTCCGCTCTATCTCCTCGAGCGTCGTCACTGCCTCACGGAGATGGTCGAGCGTGGCGTCGTCGTCCGCGTAGAGCGCCTTCGCGTAATTCATCCTCATCCTGAGCGTGGTCTCTTCATTATTATCGAGAACGCGTCGCGCAACTGGAATTGTTTTGCGCAGCAGCGACTTGGCTTCTTCGAAGCGCCTTACAACAATAAGGGTGAACGCGTAGTTGTTGGCTGCTAAAAGGGTCGTTCCATTTTCTTCGCCTTTGAGCCTCAAATTCCCGGAGTATACGTCTCGCAACATCCGCACGGCGTTTTCCTGCCGTCCTAGACAACTATATGTGCTCGCAAGATTGCTCTGCACGACAAGAATGCTGTGTTCTGATACGCCAAGGCGCCGCTTCATAGCCAACTCGGCCTCCATCACTGATAACGAGTCCTCGTATTGTCCTGATTCGTGTAACCCGTTCCCAAGCAGGTTAATCGCAGGGATCCGAAGCTGGTCCGTCTCCGGCCGACCAACATATGTTTTCCAGCACGCCCACCCGAGCGCGCACCGCACGACGCCGTGGTAGCCTTGCTCGCACAGACTGCACGTGTGCCACCGGTTCAACCTCTCATCCAGCACCTTAACGCCCAAATTGTTCGCCTCGGCCTCCGCGACCAAAATCTTCGCCTGCTCCGCCAGACACGACACGTGCGCGAAGCCCGCCGTCCCGCGGCACGCGCACCCGCGCACGAGGCACTCCTTCGTTTTCCAGTGGAGGGCCTGCGTGCAGATGTAGCACGTCTGGCCCTTCGTGTCCTCCGCGCACGCCTCCGCCGCGACTGCTACGGCCACCGTGTACTTCTGATTCGCATTGTGCTGCTCGGCGCCGCCTGCTCTTTTTATTGGTTTGCAGAGCTTGTCGTGGCCGCCCTCTTTCCAGTGCTGCACCTGGCAGGCTGCCCCGCAGTAGCGCGTGCTGCAGCGGCCGCATTTCTTGCCCAAAGTTAGCCCAAGCTCGGTGGCGCAGACGGCGCACTGCGTGAGGATCATATTACGACCGATGCGGCTTGGGGTAGCCTTTTGAGGTGTTTTTTTTCAGCTGGTGTTTGGTGTGCTCTCTGGTCCTCAGCCCCGCACGCCCCGCCGCCGACAGGACATCTCAGGGCCGCGCGGCAGACGTCCCCCCGGCGCGCGGATCGATGAGACCGCGCCTGTTGCTCTCGAGGCGCTTGAACAGTGACAAGGCCAGAGCCAATTATAAATTCGCGGCGCAGCCCAGTTAAAATCAGCCGCCGCCATGGCGCAGCCCGCGACGACCTCGACGGAGAACACGCTCAGGAAACTACCCGGCGACGTCGTCACGTACGTGGTGAGTTTCCTGAAGCTTGAGGCCCTGTGTGCCCTCCACACCACCGGCCAAAAGAACGGCTGCCCCGACGAAGCCTGGCGCGTAAGAATACCTCAAAACACGCTCTTCGCATTGAAGCAGCCCAAACCGTTCACGACCTTTAGAAACAGATGGACGGAGTGGGCGGGCGCCCGGCGAAGTGATTTAGTGGTCCTCCCGGGCCGCTTCCGCTTCCAGGGGACCGTCGAGGACCGGAAGGGTTTGTGCCGGTCGACGGGGCGCATGGACTTTTCCGCAAAATTAGTTTGCGTCGGGGCCGTGGCGCACACGCGTGTTAGTAGTGGTGCAAAACTAGAGGGCCGGGGCTACGGCCATTTATGCGCGAATATCTTACCGGAGAATGGGAAAAGGGGCTGGGCCCTCGCCTGGAAGGAGAAGGTCGACGAGGCCGCGGGCTACTATTCTTATGTTGGGTCGGTGAGGACTCTGTCTGACGGGTCCCTGATCTGGTCAGGTTCTTTTTCCTGGTTCGGTCGTTTACAAGGAGCCTTCCGCTTTGTATTATCAAGGGATGATGGTACCGACGAAGCTACGATTCATAGAGTCTGGGCGGGGCGGTCGGCGGCGCGCATCCTGGAAGGACCCGCTCCTAGGCCGCCCCTCGAGTTGTTGCGGCCGCCGCTGCAGATCAACCCGGCGGCGCGGCAGTTCGTCCGGCGGCTTGTAGACTTGCCGCCGGGGGCGTTGTAAATACAGGTGCTTAGTCAGTGTCTTCACTCCTCCTCCGGCTCCGGCCACGGAACTTCGTCGGTCTCGATGCCCCAGGCCGACTCGAGGTGGGTGAGGGCCGCATTGCCGTCGCCTTCGCCGAAAATCATATCCTCCTCGAATATCTCGCAGTCGCGGAGGCGGAGGGCCTTCAGCGAGTGTTCGTCGAAGTCCTTCGCCTGCAACACGACATTCATCAGGTCGAGCGTCGTGAGCGTCGAAGGCAGGCGTGCGAGGGCGCCGTTGAGCTTCGGGAGGTCGCCCGTGTTGTCGCCGGACCCCCACGCCTTGCCGTGCTGCAGGAAGAGATGCTCGACGTTCGGCGCGGCCTGCATCAGAGTGGCGACCAGCGTCAAGAGCCCCTCGTCGGAGAGATGGTAGTCGTATCCGGCAAGAGGACCGACGTGGAGATGCTTCAGGCGCGGGAGCTTGGCGAACGTCGGGACTGGAGGGTGCCCGTCGCCGTACGTCTTCGTCGAGAACGACAGACTCTCGAGGTTCGCGAACCAGTCGCCGACGGCCGCTGGGAGCGCGAACGGGTCGGCGTTGTAGCCCGCGTAGCCATAGAGCTTCAAATGCGTGAGGAGCGGCGGCGCGCCGCCGCGCGAGGCCTTCCAGGTCGCCGCGGCCGCCTCGAGGCAGGAATACGCGGTCAGATCGGCTGGGGCGCAAAGGGTCTCGAGGCGGGTGCAGCAACCCAAAAACGCCGCGAAGGCGCCCTTTCCGGCCGATGGCACCGAGGTCCCCACGACGAGCGTCCGGAGCGTCGCCTGGCACGGGTACTTCGTCCTCAAAACCTTCGCCAAAATTTGCTTGCCGTCGAGCGCGAGCTTTCGCAGGCTCGGGAAGGCGCGCAGGGCCGCCATGACTGCCCCAACCGACAGGGCATCGTTCCCCGTCGAGATGCCCAGCTCGACGACGGCGTTCTTGTCGATGACCCAGTCCAGGAGCTGCAGCGCGGGTCCCGTGCGGAGGCGACTGTACTGCCGCGCGTACCGGTGGTTCGGCAGCACGTCGGCGACGGGCTCCCACACGGGCTCCTTCGTGCCCTGCAGCACGAGCGGCGCCTCGTTCAGACAGAACGATGTCCACAGGCCCTTGGCCATTTGCAGCCGGCGCCAGGACTTGCATACGACCGTCGCCATCGTCAGCCGGTCCGATGTGGTGAGCTGCTCCAGGATTGCTCCCAAGCACTGAGTGTCGATCGCGTCGAAGGCGCCCGTGCCCTCGCGCTCGTTGCCTAGCTCGATGACTGCCTTGGGCGGCGGCGCGTGCCGCGCAGCCGCCGCTTCCAGGTCCCCGCGCGTCACGGGCTCGTTATTTTTGGCGCTGGCCAAGATCAGATCCTCGAGCTCCGCGCGCGGGCACTTGGCTATCACGTGCTCGAGTGGCACGAGCGGCGCCGCGCGTCGCCGCGGCGCCGGCTCCTCCTCCTCTAGGTCCATCTCTTGCGGCGGCGCGGCAAAGCCGTCCGCGGGCGCGGCCGCGCGCCGCGGGCGCGAGGTCCGGGCCTTCTTGGCCATCGATGCTGTGGATCGTGATCTCTTGAGCTGTGTAGCGCAAGCCACGGGCTGGGTACAAAAGGCCCAAAAAATAATCTGGCTAGCGGCAGTAACACACTAGAGAGCTCAGGACAAGGCCGCATCGCGGCGCACGGGACCTCGCGCTGCCCGCGCCCGCTCCCCGGCCTCAGGACGTGCTACAGGACGCGCCGCGCGCAAAAAACGCGACGCGTATTGGTGCGCGGGAGCGGCAGCACGATGAACCGGGGCCCAATGACTGCCCGACGCTTGGCGCTGCTGCTCTGCGCCGCCCTGGCCGACGACGCGACGGTCTCCGTCCTCCTCGACATCAATGGGGCGAAGCAGCCTTTGGTCATCCCAACCAGCGGCGCCGTCGACGCGACGGTGGCCGAATTCGCGGCCAGGCACCAGCTCGACGGTGGCATGGGCTGCGCGGACCGCGCCTGCGTCGAGAACGCATTGAGAAGGCGCGCCAACGAGGCGGTGGCCGACGCGCGATTACCAAGGGCGCGCTGCCGCAACGAGCCTTGTGGTAGTGTCGCCACCGCACTAGACGCGCACGGCTCGAACAAGTGCGTGAACGGTCTCGGGAGCTTGTACGACGTGTTGTTACCCCCGTCGGTGCGGGAGCGGGCCACCGCTATTCTAGAAGTGGGCGTTGGCTCGCTCGACGACGCGCAACCGTCGTCGATGGCGCGCGAAGTGTCGGAAGGTCGTCTTCGGACGGACGCGGACGTCGAACTGTATGCTGAGAGGGAGCGGCGGCCCAAACCGGAAGGCGTCCGGTGCGTCGCCGAGTACTGCGTCGGGGCTTCGTTACGAGCCTGGGCCGAGCTCTTCCCGAACGCGACGATAACGGGATTGGACCCGGCCGACGACGCGGCGGCGCTGAACGGGTTACATGAGCGCATTCGGGTCATAACGTGCGACTCGCGCGACGACTCTTGTGTGGCGAAGTTGGGTTCGTATGATTTCATCGTCGACGACGGGCACCACTCGCTCGACGCCCAGCGTCGCACACTAAAGACGCTCTGGCCCTTCGTAAAGCCGGGCGGCTTGTATGTTATTGAGGACGTCGCCGACTGGGGCGAGCGGCTCGTCGCGGACCGGGCCTACCTATCAAAAATCGTCGGACGGGAGACGCCGTACTTCTTCCTCGAGGCGCTGCGGTCGCAGACGGCGACGTCGTCCTGGCCCGGTGTACCAAAGATGGGGGCTCTGGTTTTTAGGCGGCCCGAGTAGTGTTGTATGTTAACGTTTAGTTGCTATGAGCAGATCCCCTCGCACGTCGCGCTGCACGCGCAGGTCGTCGTCGAGGTAGAGCAGGTCGCCCCAGCCCTTGCCCACGGGCGGGAGCGGTATATCGTAACCCCGCCACCGCAGCGAACAGCTCGAGAAGGCGAAGTTGAAGCGCGCGCCGCTCGCGTCGGCCGCGTCGGGCTCGATCGTGGAGCCGACGAAGAGCCTGCTGTCGTTGTCGAAGAGCACTAAGTTTTCGAGCCGGCCATTCGCGACGTCGATGGTCTGCTCGACGCCAGTACACGGCCCGGCCGCGAAGAGCCCCTTCTCGACCGCAAACAGCAGCTCGCTCTCGGTCGTCCAGAGCAGTTTCCAGTTGCCCGAGAATTTGGGCGACTCTGCCGGCCGCGGCGTGGGATTAATTGATGCGAGCTGATCTATCAAGCCATCCAAACGATCCCTGTCGATCGGGTTGGCGCCGTAATTGCTGCCAGTGCACAGGTCGAGGAGCTGCTGCTTTGGAGTGCTACTTTTGGGCGCGAAAAAAGCTTGCAGCGCGGCAGCCTGGGTAAGAAGGAGTGCCACGCCCCATCTCTGGTGCATCATTGCTGCCTCTCAGCCGTGTTTTAGGCCCTCGACGCTGTTTGCTAGTGTCTTACTGGTCGCTAGCTAATTCGCCACGGGTGCAGCCTTAAAAGCCGCCATACTGCGCACATAGGAGCTTAACCGTCACGTGCGCCGCTGCATCAACACTGCCTGCGCCTGTGCCACGGGTGCATCCACATTTTTCGACATCTCGTGCTCGCGAACAGCGAAAAACTGCGTGTCACACTGCAACCACGCCCTAGTTATGCGAAAGATGCGAAACCGCGCGCGGCAGTTGTTTCATGTATTGCTGCTAGCGCCGTGCATTGCTTTGGGCGGCATAAAAACGAATTTTGAAAGAATAGGACTGCGGCGGATCAAGTTCGGCGGCACGTTCCAGCTACGAGAACCGTTTCGGGGCGTGCGCGCGGGCCGCGCCGCGGACTACCTCTCGGATCCGTTGAGGGTCATCGCGGCGGCGTGGCCGCCTCATTTGATCAAGGGGCCCACGGTTAGAGATGATGGTGTCCTCGACTACGACCTGGAGCAGGAGACGATCAACTTCGCCGGGTTACTTACTGTTGATGGGACTGTCGACATGGAAGTGAGGCAAAGCCCTCGGGGCGGTGTCACGCTCACGTCCAAGAAACTGCGCAGCGTCGCGAAGCTGTCGAACGGCCAATCTGTGGACGTGCCCATCGACTTCGAGCTGGAGGGGCGCCTCGACCCGCAATCAATTGATCCGAACGCGTCGGCGGCGATACGGGGCGAATTTACGTTCTCCGTGGCCGCCGACTTGGTCGGTCCGTTGTTGCTGCTGCCGTCGCCTGCGTTAAAAGCGGCGGCGGTGGCCGTGAACCGGCAGCTCGACCTGGGCGGGCGGTTCACGCGCGGGATCCTCGGGAAGTACCCGGCGTGGGCGCGCGCGAACCCGATACCTCGGCCGGGCGCTGCGAAGGAGTCTTCTTCGGCGGATTAGTTGTGTAACTGAATAGTTGTGTCAAGATGTGTCGCACGATGCACTCGTTCAATTCGAAAGGCTAGTGGGTGTGAGACGCCAATAATCAAACTGCGCAGTCCACGGGGCCCCAGCTGCCGTATAAATGCTCCTTCGCAGCGGTTGATTGGCCTGACGCAGCGCGGCAGCACCCGCGACGCGGCGCGCGCGATGGCGCAGACTCCTAGGGCCCGCGGCGCCCACAATGCAGCCCAGACTGTGACACCCGCCTCCGGCCCTTTGCCGTCGTCTGACCGCGACGGCATGCCTCCGCCCCCGGCCCGGACGCCCGCGGCAGCCGCCCTGCCGCGGCGCGGCGTGCGGCAGCCGCCCGCGGTTACACCGGATGTGACCACCGAGCCGCCGAGCCGGGGTACTCCGCCGCCGTCGCCGGCCGCGACGCCTGCTGCATCTACGGACGCGCTGCCGCCGCCGCCCGCATTGACGTCCGCACCGGCGCCGCGCGGCGTCAAGCGCCCGCGCGCGGCCGACGCGTCGAACGGTCGCAAGCGCCCTCGCGCCGTGACGCCCCGCGATCGCTTCGTGGGATCGCGGCTCGACGACGCCGGCGAGGCCTACCGCGCGCACACCGCGCTCGCGCTCGCGCCGAAGACCGGTGCCCAGCCGGTGCTGAACGCGTCGCTACGCAGCTCGTTGCTGCCGCGGCGGACGGGTACGCGGTTCCTGTCCTTTGGATCCGACCGAGCGGCGGCGCCCGAGACCGACTCTGCGGCTGCGGAACGGACGCTGGCCGTGGCGCGCTCTGCGACGTCCACGACGGCGACCCGCTGGCAGGGCATGAGATTCGAGCGGTGCCTGGACATACCCGATGTCCGCGACGACTTCTATTCCCAGCTGGTGGACTGGTCATCGCGCGGCGATCGCCTGGCCGTGGCACTGGGAACGTCTATGTACGTGACAAATGCCATAGCCCCTGGACGTGGCCTCCAAACAGAAGTCTGGGAATATCCGTCGAGCATCGACGTCGCGTCGGTCGCGTGGGCGCCCGGGTCCAACCACGTCGCGGTGGGCTACACCGATGGGTTAATAAACATCGTCGACGTGGCGACCGGCGTGGAAGTACGAAAATTCGAATTTGACCACAACGAACACGTGGGGGCTCTCCACTGGAACCCGCTTACTCGATGCCTGACGAGCGGGTCGCGGGACAAGTGTATTTGCGATTTCGATGTGCGGGCACCCTCGGCCACCACGACCTATCGCCTGGGGCACGACGGCGAGGTGTGCGGGCTGCGGTGGCGCGACGACGGTAACCTTTTGGCGTCCGGTGGTAATGATAATGCGCTCCTCATCTGGGACCTGCGCCGCGCGACGTCGCCGTGCCACGCGATGCCCCGCGGGCACCGCGCCGCGGTCAAGGCGCTCGCCTGGTCTCCGACGCGGCGCGACGTGCTGGCCTCGGGCGGTGGTACGGCTTGCAAGCGGATCCGATTGTGGAATTCCGTTAGCGGTGCGTCGCTGGCGTCATGCCACGCGGGCGGTCAGGTGACGGGCCTGGCGTGGGGACCGCAGGGCACCCCCGAGCTCGTTGCGTCGACCGGATTCGATCAGCCCGGTATCCGCGCCTACAGCTGGTCGATGGCTGTAGGCGGCCGCCTCGACTGCGTTGCGACTTTGGGGCGGCCGGCCATACCGCGTACCCAGATCGGCGAACGTTGGTTGGGGCTCGTGGCGTCACCCGACCGCACGCGGGTCGCCGCGACGTGTATGGGCGAGACCATTCTCATCTGGAAACTCTTCGACACGCCGTCCAGAAGGAAGGGCGCTTTTGCGAATCTGCGTCGCGATGTTCGGCGCTGGGACGGCGTCTTCGGCGGCGGGCCGGGCCAAGTCCTTCGATAGGTGTAATGTGTGAAAGAAGTATCAACAACACTAGCTTAGTCCGACGGCGGAGGCGGCGGCGTCGCGTCGACGACGCTGATCGACGCGTTCCGCTGCGCGCGCAATGCCGGCCTCGCCGCGCGACTGCTCGAGGTCAAAGGAGACCTTCCGTCTCAGGACGAGCTCTTCGGCCGGCTCGATGTAGAGTCGCGGGCTACCGCCGAGTTGGGCGCGGAGACCATGCGGGACGGCATCCACACGTGGCTCGGCTCGCACCCGCAGGTCGTCCTGCTGGACAAGGACAACAAGCCCTTCTCGTGCGAAGATCCAAAAGCGGCCGTCGCCGAGATCCTCGCCATGCCCAAGTCGGGGGCGTTGGCGTTTTCGAGTTACAACGGCTCGGAGGAGCTCTACAAGGACTGGGCGAGGCAAGCGCGCGGCCGAGTCTTCGAAACACGTCGCCGTCGCCTTCGGAGCGCTCGTGAGAGAGATCCGCCGCCCGTGGTTCGTTTCGCGCCTGAGAGTAAGTTCGCTTCGCTTTTCCCTGAAGTTGACCTTGAACTTCAACATGCAGGCCAGAAGAAGCTACGGCGGCGGCCACTTCGGCCACCGCTCCCTCGCAGGAAGCTTCAAGGACCACATCAACAAGACCTACGGCTACAAGGGCATGTTCTTGGACATGGCCGTGAACGCGTACGGCGACCGGCTCTCCTTGAAGACCCTCGGGCAGCTCGTCGACGCCAAGTTCTTCCAGACCGACCACATCCTCAGCACGCTCTGCGACGACCCCGAGAACTTTTTCCTCATGCCCGCGCCCCTCAACGTCCGCTTCAACATCCAATCCTACCAGGATTTCAAGCGGACGTTCTGCGGCCCCGGCTGGGCCGCAGCCGTCTTTTTCGTTGAGAAGGCGATCGCGCTGCAGCGCCAGTACGGCAACTACTAACTTTCTAAGCATTATTGGTCTCTCACATGTAACCCGGGGCGCGCGGCGCATTTGCTCGAGCTCCGCCCAGTAAAAATGCGCACGACGCGCGGCGTTCGCGCCCGAGGATGCCGAGCCGCAATCAGAGCACCGCTGTGGCCTGTTAGCTGTGACGCTGGCGGTCGACTACAAGTAGGAGGCCGTCAGGTGGCGCTCGACTTGCTGGTCGAGCTGGAGATAGTGAAAGCGAGAGATCGCGTCAACTCGCCTAGGCGCAGCCCAACGGACGAGGCCCGGAGGTACTGGCGACGCGTGCGGCCGCCGTATTGGTGCGGTCGCGGCCGCAGCGCCCGTTCTCCCGTCGTCGCGTTCCCGAGACGCGGCCAAACGCTCGATGAGGTGCGCGGAGCCCTTTTGCCTTGGTGGCGGCGCACGCACGGCGACGCCGTCACGCAGTCAACGTGCTGCTCTGCGGTGCGCCCGGCGGCCATCAGCATTCTCGTTCCTCGCTGCTTACCGGCTCTCGATGGTCACTGTTAATGGCGCGCGCCACTGGTTGATAGCGTCTGTGGCCGTGCCGCACCGATCGTCCGTCAGTAGCGCTGCGGCAAGAGGCTGCAACAGCAGCCCTGCCGTCCAGCACAGCTCTTTTTGTGGCAGGTTATTTGTGTAAATGAGGGCGTCAAAGCGAGTAGTTGGTATGTGAGCGACGTCAGCGCGAACTTTCGCTGCTCCAATCGACCGCTAAGGGCACGGAGGACGCCACGATCGAATGGCTGTGTAAAACCCGGCACATCCGAACGCGGTCTTTGAGGCGTGCATTCATCCCAAAAGAGCGCGTGCACGGCTAGCAGAGAGCGCTGGACGGTCGCGAGCGGGGTGCGGCCTTTGGTTTTTGGCATTTTGGCCAGTGCAAAACGGGCATCACAGGAAGCCGCTGCTAGCACGGTTGACGAACCTGGACCGGTCAGCACACATTTGGACACAGCTGTAGCCGTCCGCATTGCAAGCGTGGCAATCGAGGCCGCATAGGCTGCATTCATTCAAAGCCTGCTTTTGTGCCAGCGCCAAATTGCCGGACAGCCGTCAAGCGGTGCACGCATCGCTCGTATATAAGCACTTCTCGCCAGCAGCGGCCCGCTCGTCGCTAAAGCGCTAGCCACGATGGCGGCAAAAGAACCCAAGCTGCAGGGCGCCGTGGAGGACGGCAAACCGCTGTTAATATTTATCGACGAGAACGACAAGACCGGTGCGAAAGCAGTGACGCTGAAAGAGCTGAACATAAAGATAGACGGCGTCTCGGACGACGCGAAAGTGCAGTTCCTCGTCGACGAACCGAAGGGGACGAAAAACTTTCAAGTACACTATGCCTTCGTCGGCGGGAAGGTACGACCATTAAAAACTTTAAGCACGTTCACGGTCCACGGCCACGCTAGATCTATACGCGGCTGGCGGGTCGATTTTAATTACGTCTCTCAAAAAAGACTGCACGGCACCGAAGAACAGACATGGTCAACAGGCCCATCGAACTGCGGCGCTGAGCTGCGATCCGACATCGAGGACCGCGACGAGAAGAGCGCGTTCGAGAAGGCCAAAAAATTAGTCGCTGGCTCTTCTCTTGCTCCTCGAGTCAAAGTGACTTGTGCGCGAGTGCGTTGTAGGGTCGTCAACGTCAACGGGCAACTCGCCTGCGACTTCACTGGCGAGGGCGACGACGCGTTGGAGGACGCCACGGCAAAAGCAGGGTGGCAGGCCTTGTGCAACGCCATCTCTTTTTTGGTACGCATGAAGACGAACAAGGTGTTCCTCGCCCTGTCTCCTGATCTGCAGCGGGACGCCACGTTAGCGTTGGAGGGCAAGCGCTACGACTACGCGACGTTTGAAGGCCACGGTCATGTGACGATGGCGGTCCCGCTGGGGACGCGCGTCGAGGAGAACGTGCAAGGAGTAGAGCAGTGGTACTACCGCGACGCGTCGGGCGACTGGAAGCCGGCCAACGACCGCGCCGACGCCGAGAAGAAGGCCCTGCTGAATCAGCGCGTCCAGGAGGAGGCCCGGAGGATCGAACAGCACAAGCAATTTGTCCAAGCCATCGACGCGGACCTAGGAGAATCGAACGCGGCCGCGACGCTGACGACGCTGCCGAACTGTTTTGCAAGCGTCGATCGACGACTCGGGCGCGGCTTCAACGCGGGGTCGTTTGTAGTCCTCGGCGACGCCCTACTGATAGTTAACTGCCTCCTACGTCGAGCGGGCTGTCCGACGCATTTCTTTGTGGGAGCACCGGGCGACACGCTGCACGAGCTTGCTTTATTGTGCGGAAACGGGGAGTGGGTGCCGCGGACGCTCTTTGATAGAATGACGGTTCTTTATCAAAAGTGCGCCGACGAGGAGCGGACGACGAACGTCAAGGCCATCGTGCGGTTCAACCAGGTCGCGACGGAGCAGGATCTGGACGTGGAGTTGTTTCAAGTGGTCTACAACCACCGGTGCGACGCCAAGCAGATCGGCGTGCTGCGCGAATGGGGCGGCTTTAAGACGGCGTTACTAGGGGAAGACTCGACGCGCGCGTCCGTTTACTGGACGCTGAATATAGTGAAGGCCGCCGCGGACCGGGAGCCGAACACGTTGACCATCAACCCGTTCGTTCAATACTTCTACGCGCTCGCGACCGGTAGACAGATGGCGTTTGGCATGGAGATGACGCGGCGCAAGGGCTTCCAGGCGTGGTTTGAGGCCAAGTACGGCGAGGGGACGACGCATAGGTACGGCGGCCCCGCTCCCCAGTCCTTTCCCGCGCCGGCGGCGGCGGGCATCGGCGGCGTGGCTGTGGCCGCGGCCGACCTCCCGCCCGAGATGGTGACGGCCGCGGCGAAGGTCCGGGGGATGCCGCGCGCGGATGCCGAGGCCTACGTCCATCAGTTCATCGACGAGTTGCAGTCCAGCCTCCGGGCGTCCGCGGCGATCGCGCCCGCGGCGCTGGCGCCCGCCGCGCCCGCGCCCGCGCCCGCGCCCGCGCCGAAGGCTCCGAAGAAAGCGAAGAAGAAGCGCAAGTCCGCGCCCAAGGCTTCCAAGAGCGCCGCGGCGACGGCGACGGCTCCGAAGAAGTCGAAGAAGCGCGGCGCGTGAACTTGGTAGGGGAGTCCTCCGCTGGGTTCGTAATGTGTGAAAGAAGTATCAACAACATAGTAGCTTAGGCAGCAGGAGGCGGCGGCGTCGCGTCCACGACGCTGATCGACGCGTTCCGCTGCGCCCGCAGCGCCGGCCGCGCCTGGACGGGCTGCACCGGTGCCGCGACGACCGTCGGGCGCCGCGCGGGCCGCATTTCCGGCAGCTCCATCTCCGTCGCGACGGCCGGTTCAAATAAAGGCGTCCGTTCGAGCGGCACCTCGTCGTCGCCGTCGCCGCACTCGTCGGCCGTGATCGTCTGCGCCGCCACAACGGCCGGCTCGAAGTCCGCGCGCGGCACGTGGCGCGGGTCCGGCGGCGTGTACCCGACTCTACAAGACAAGGTACCTCGGGGATCGACCTCTAAAACGCGAGCTGTGGAGGGCGCGAAGAAGTCCGTCTCCGCGTGGCCCAGGTCGACGTGCTCCGCCACGTACGACTGGCTTTCGAGGGAGATGATGATCCGCAGCGACTCGGGCGGGTAGCTCGCAGGAACGGCGACGCGAATCAGGCCGTGGCGGCCGCGGTCGCCCCACGTCGGCGTCGTGCCACTGTCGTGGGCCACCGCACTTGCCGCTCGTCCTAAGTGTTCACCCGTGTCCCGGTGCGTCACGTCGACGATGGCCCGCACGTCCTGCACTCCGGTCCAAGTAGCGTCGACGAGATCCTCCGCTCGCAGGACGCGCACAGCGACCTCGGCGAAGCCCTGGCCTCTGGCTGTGCGAGCCGCATACCTCGCTCTTTGTTCTTCTTCTTCCTCCTCGTCTTCGACGGCTAATGCTACCGTAACGTACCCTGCGACGAGCATGCCGCCCAGTATTAGTACTTCGGCCATGGTTTCGGCTACCAGGCAGCTCGCGGGCGGCGGCGGCGCGGCTGCTGCGCAGTTTTAGGGCGTGGCGTCGCCTGGCGCCTGCGAGAGCTGGCAGCCACTGCTCACCTCTTTTACTCGGCTGCGAGCGCGGCGTAAGCGATGTCGCAGCACACGAACGCGAATCGATCGCAATCGATCGCGGTGAACCGTGTGACAGCTTCCGGCTTCCCGACGGCTGGGAGATTAGGAGCTGTTTTTGCTCGATAGCCGCAGCAGCAGCCTCCGAGAGGAAGCCCCTGTTTCAGCGGCGACAGACGCGTGTAGGGACGCCATCGAGCTAGTTCACGACGCGTCGCAACGATCCTGGGCTCGTCCGGGATTAGCCGGCGTCTTAAACTAACCGCGGACGCGGGAGTCGGCGGGATGATCCCAGGGGCTCCGCCCACTAGTCCTAGCACCGTAACAACAAGAACAAGGGACGACCAGAAGCGAGCCATGTTCCTAGAACTACACTTAGTCACGTCGCGTCGGGCCAGCCCGACGACGCGGACCCGTCCGAGGCGGCCACATCATCAGCCTTCTCCGAGAACCGCCGCGCCTCGAAGGACCCCGGCGACGCGTCCCCCGTCCACGGCGGCGGCGGCGGCCGCGCGTCCGGCGACGGCTCCGGCGAGGGCCAGTCCCCGTCGGACGCAGCGCTCGGGCCCCAGGAGTCCCCCGAGAACGGCGACGCGGACCGGCCGAAGAGCGGGCTCGGCGCCTTCGCCGCGCGCTGGAGCGACGCCTCCGAGATGCGCGGCGACGACGCCCGCGACGACTGCTGCGCGCGCTTGATGGACGCCTCCGACAGGAGCGCGCCGCCGGCCGGCGAGGGCACGCGTAATATGGGCGAGGCGCTCCGTCGCGATCGATCCAAGTCATCATACAGAGCAAGCTTTTGCGGCGAGAACTCGGGGTGCTCGCGGACCTCGAGCTCCTCGTCTTCCGAGGACATGGCCATGTCCTCGGGGGAAGCAGGCCGCGCCCGATGTGACGCCTCGGCCGCCGCTGTCACTTTCGAG
Organism: Pelagomonas calceolata; assembly: GCA_918797485.1. Lineage (NCBI taxonomy): Eukaryota > Pelagophyceae > Pelagomonadales > Pelagomonadaceae > Pelagomonas > Pelagomonas calceolata. Next base: position 525,025 of record CAKKNE010000004.1, read on the forward strand.
GCCGCGAGGGCGCGCTCCAGCTCGGCGTCCCCGGCGGCGCGGCGCCGCTCGGCCGCCTCGGCGCGCGCGAGGGCTCGCTCCAGCTCCGCGTCCTCCGACGGCTGCTTTTGGGACCGCGTTTCCAGGGACGACGGCTGCCGCCTAAATAACGCCGTTCGATTCTCCTCGTCTCTCTTCTGCGCCTCCTCGTCATCATCAGATTCGTCGGACGACCACGCCATCGCGCCCAGTTCCTGCCGTCGCAGCCGCATCGCGTCCTCGTCCCGTTGTACCTTGGGAGGTGGCCCCGCTTCACTGCGCTTCTTCAGCCCCAGCTCCACATGGAGTGGCGGCTTCGGTTTGTTGCAGTGCTTCAACCGCACCGCGCCCAACAGACCGCACGACAGCGCCAGCAAACACCCGCCAAGGATGTAGACGAGGCCCGACGTCGACGCGGCGTCGGGGTCGCCTAAGGCGTCCTCCTCCGACTGTTTGCTGTCTTTGGAGGACGATGACGACGCGACAACTGCTTTTCGCGACGGCGCGGGCGTCTCTGGTATTGTGATTGGAGCGGGCGTCGGCGCGGCCACCGGTGAAGAGGTCGGGCTGCCCGGTGTTCTAGAAGGTGCTATTGAAGGCCGCAATGACATTGATGGTTTCATCGATGGCGCCGGGGCGGCCGTCACCACTACATTGTCGACGGCCGCGTCGCCGGCGGCGCCGGCGCCCGTGACGGCGCGAATTCTGATCCGTGTCGCTGAAGAGACGTCGATGACCCCCGAGGAGCGCCAGGCCGCGTCACCAAGGTTGCCTTCGACGAGCCACACGTCGCAGATCCACGCATTGACATACGTATCAACAGCTAAAGAGCCCATGGCCGCGCCGTACATGGAGTAGGCGAAGCTCAGGGTCGAAACCGGCGCTTCGAAGAGCGGCGAGGTGAGCTCAAAAACTACTGACGGGTGGTTCGGGTGGCTCGCCTCGACGTAGGCATATCCAGTACCATTCACGCCTTCATTCGGGCCCGTGAAGCGCGTCGGCGTCGTTTCCGTGCCGAGCGTCCAGCGCGTGCCTTCATTCGAGGTCGCGTTCCAGCCACACCAATCCTCGTCGAAGCTGCAGCCGGCGACTGGTGAAGGCGTGTCGTCCGTCGGCGTCGTGCCGGGGCAGGTCGTCGTCGTTGCGCTGCGTACGACGAGTGCGAGCGCGAGCCATCGCATCCTAGCGCCCGTGCGCGGCCGCAACGCACGGCAGCCGATATGAGTGCGGCGCCTCTCGCGCGCGGGCAGCCCCAGAAATCGGCAGAAAAGCTGGATACGGTCGTGGGGCTTATCGCTGCACCGTCGGGCTCCACGGGCCTTGGCTCAGGCAGCGCTCAGCTGCGTTTTGCCGTCGAGCTGAAAAATGTCGACCCGCACAGCCGAGGCGCCGGCGCGCCGCGCAGGAGGCGCCGCACGAGGGTCACGGGCGACGCGCGCCCGCGACGCGACCCCCTCCACGCCGTCGAGGCGAGCCTAGGACTAGCGGCATAGGTCGTGGTTAAATAGGTGCGGGGTGGCAAAGGGCTATCATCTAGAAGGAGAAGGGGCCGAGCTTGAAGGAGGGCATCTTGAATTTCGAGAAACTGGAGTCGACGTCCCAGTAGACGCCGCCCAGGGAGTCGGCGGTCTCCTTGAACGTGCTCCAGCCCGCCTTCGGGCCCATGAAGTTGATCTCGTCGAGCGACGCGCATCCGCTGTCGAGCATCTCGCCGACGGACGGCACGATGTTGTCGAGGTGGGCCTGGACGGCGGCGGCGTCGACGTAGGCCTCGCGGCAGAAGAGCTTGTCGTCCTTGATCGTCCAGCCGTAGTACATGCAGCCCTCCTCGTTCTTCGTGAGGTCCACGCACTTCTTCATGAAGGGCTCGGCCGCCGCCTTGTCCTTGAGCGTGAAGGTCGGCTGGATCGTGTAGAAGCCCTGGGTGGAGGCCTCCTCTCCACTGGTTTTCTTGAAGTTCTGGAACGAGTCCCAGACCGTCCAGGCGCCGCAGCCGAAGGCCTCGAACTCGGGCACCTTCTTGGCTGCCTCAAGGTCCGCCTCCGTGCCCATCACATCAATATTGTCGAGCGCGATGTAGCCCTTCTCGAGGGCCTCGCCCAAGGCGCCCGACGCGGCGACGCAGGACAGGTGCTCGCCCGCCGCCGCGCCGTCCACGTACGTCTCCCGGCAGAAGAGCTTCGAGCCGTCCTCCTTCACCGTCCAGCCGTAGTAGAGGCAGCCCGCCTCGGCCTTCGTGTCCTCGACGCACTTGTCGAGGAGGGGCTGGGCCTGCGTGTTTCATCGCTCGTCGACGCGCTGCCCGCGTGCACGCTCGCTCTCGTCGCGCGCGCCGCGCGCTGCCCGCGAGCACGCTCTCTCGCCGCGCGCGCCGCGCGACGCAGCGAACGGCCGCGACGGCGCGGCGCCGAGCGTCCGCACGGTGCCCTCCCGCGCGCCGCCGCCGCCGCGCGCAGCACGCAGCGGCAGCAGCACCATGCGGACATACACCGCAACCCCCAACAAAAAAAATCCCGCCGCCGCGGCAAAAGACGCTGCCCCAGCACCGCCGCCTTGTCCTTAATGGTGAAGGTCGGGAAGATGTTCGTGTGCATCGAGACCGTCGGGCGCGTGGCGCGCAGCGCGGCAGCGCCGGCGAGCGTCGATGCGAGCAAGGTGCGGGCCATGGTGTTGCGAATTTTTTATTCGGTTAACGAGATGCCGATGCCCCCGATCCACGTAGTCGATTTCCGAAAATCACGGGCACGCGCGTTGATGCGTGGTTGCGGCGGTGCTATCGTGCTTAGCGGAGAGCTACTCGTGGGGGTATCGGTCGCTTGTGAACTTGTATTGGTCCGGCGCGGCGCCGCGGCCTTGCTCGTGGTTGGCGTTGATCTCGTCTTGGATGCGTGTCCGAGTGCTCCCTCGCTTCTGAGACGTCTCTTTTGTCGCACGGGCTTGGGCTCGTTACATCTGCTCGTTACGGGCGCGCGGCGCTGCGCAGGTGCCTTGTTCAATAAAAGTGATTTTATCTTTCATCCATACATATTATAAGGATGGGGAGTGGTTCTTTTTTTGCAAGCTCACCAAAGCAACCAGAGCCAGCTTTGTGTTGATCCGCTCGTCTGTACAGCGCAGCTTGGAGTCATTAAGCGTCCTCAAGGCGAGCTATTATATTAAGGCACACACGCCGCCGCGGCAATTCTGCGCGTCGCGACTGCGATTCACAGTTTTCAGCAGCTGTGAACTAAATTGTTGCACTTTTTCTCTGCGAGCGCAGAGCGCGCCCGCGCGCAAACACGGCCCGTTAAATCTCAATGGCCGACGCGCAAGCCGCCTCACCCTCAAATACGCCGCCCAGTGCTACTCGCAACGTGACCAACGTCGCGGGCGAGTCGACGCCGCGGCCGCCACCGGCGCCGCAACCGAGCCGCTCGCCGTCCAGTCTGCTCGAAAATAGGGTCGTCCGGCCGGAGATGACGCTCCCGTCCTTGCACGACCTAAGCTTCGAGCCCGCGCGGCCGCCGTCGCCGGCCGCAGTCGTAGACCCGCCTCAAGTCCTTGGCACCAGTCGCAATCAAACGAAAATCAGTAAATGAAGTATCAAGTTAGACCGCGCGGCGTTCCCGAAGAAGCGCAGCGTCTACTTGCGGCGCAGCGCGCCCCAGTCGCGCTCCGCGGGCGGCGGCGCCGGCGCGTCGTCCCTCACATGGTGGCGCGGGCCCCGGTCGTTGCGGTGACCACGGTGCGGCCGGTCCCCATGTCCTTGATTGCGCTTGCCGCCCCAGGCCCTTCCTTGACCACCGTGGAAGGCGTGGCGCTTGTAGTCTAGCGTGACGAACGTCGGCAGGTCCAAATTCGTCTTGATCGCGTCCCGGATCTTCGCGATGGCGTCGTCGTCCTTGGAGTCCTGCGTCCATACGGACAAGATGTCCTCGTGCTGGCGCACGGAGACGACGACGCCGCAGACCTGGCACCCGACGTCGCCAAATTGTTCACCAACAAGGGCCATGATCAGGTCCTCCCAGTACAACGACGCGAGACCCTCTACTTTTCTGAGACGCACGATCCACTTACCCCCGTTCCGGTTCTTGGCATCCTCCCACGTCGGCGAGATGCCCTCGCGGAAGAGGTGGTAGTCCGTGACGTGCGTTTCACTTGTTAATGAATGGGGCTTCACGAGGTGGTCATAGATGCCGAAGAAGCCCTCGACGCTATCGAAACTCCCAATTTTCTGGACCGCGTTTTGATAGCCCTGCGCGTCCGTCTCCTTCTGGGATCTATCTCTCCGTAAATAGAAGAAGGCGAAGCGCGAGTTGAGGAAGTGGGTCATTTTCCCTTAATGCGGCGCGGCGCCCTCCGCGGACTCCTTGGTTTCTTCTAAATTCGCCGCGGCGGTGAAGGGGTGCCCTTGCCTCCGCGTGCGGCCTCGGCGGCCAGAGAGCTCTCTAACAGGATCTCCGCGGGACGGCCTCGGGGCTTGCCGCGTGGCTCGCGCAGGCTTTGCTTGGCTGTCTGGAGGACAGCGCACGACTTCTGGCTGCCGCGGTTGCCTCTGATGGGCTGCGCGGGCCGGAATCTGCGACGGCCTCGATAATCAGCCAAAGCGTCGTATTGACATACTAGCATTGAGGTTTTTTTGGCTGAAGCTTTAGAGAACTTAAGGAACCACGCCTCGTGGGCGCCCACCATGACTCGAGTGTCTTACTAATTCCACCGTGACGCACGACGAACGAACTCCGAGCGTAACTGAGGCGAAATTCAACAAAATGCGCCTCTTGCTGGCGACAGTCGCGGCGGTCGCTGCTCAACGTGGCGCGACGCCAAGCGGCCACGCGCTCCTCCTCGGCACGCAAAGGACGGGCACGACCTGGGCCATGGCCGAGCTCGACCGGTCGCCGTGCGTGTCGACGACCTCTGAATTATTCATCCAGTTCAAGTGGGAGCGCGGCGCGCGCATGGCCTGTCTGAGGATGCTTTACGGCGACGCCGACGCGCGGGACCGCTCTCTACGCTCGAAGTGCTCCGCGAAATTTCGAGGGTTCCTCGACAAGAGTCGCGCCTTCGCGTCAAAGAACAACGCTACTGGGTTGCCGTCCGTCGAGGCGTTCAAGTGGATGCAGTCGGTGGAAAAGGACTGGGACTGGCTGAAGGAGCTCTGGAAGAAGCATGATGTTAAAGTTATCACTCTGAGAAGGCGCGACCACGTCCGCACGCTGCTCTCGAGGATTACGAACCGGAACACGGGCCTCGCGCACCCGTCTCAGAAGCAGGCCCAAGTCCTGGCGAGTAAGAAGGTCCGGCTGCGGACGGAGCCCAAGGTGTTGCTGCGGCACCTCCGCATCATCGAACGGTCATATCAACAGCTCGGGCGCTTCCACGAGAAGGTCCAGAAGGCCGGGATCAGCGCGAAGATGGTCTACTACGAGGACCTCGTCGCCGATCCACAAGCGTTGGACCGGCTCCGGACCTTCGCGCTGGGCGACGCGGCGCGCGAGCCGAGGTGTCGCGCGACAACGTCGTCAGAAACGGTCTATCGCATCCACGCCAAGAGTTTAGCGCAAGAAATCTCGAACTACCACCAGGTCAAGGCTGCGCTGCGAAGCACGAAGTTCTCGAAGTTCCTCGAGGCCGACGAGGCCCAGACGCGCGCCGCGGCATTGAAGCCGCAGTCTTTGAAGCCTCAGCAACCGCGGTACGACGAACGTGTCAGGGAGAGCTCCGCCGACGAAGAAAAAAAACGCGTCGAGGCCATCGAACGGCAGACGGCCAAAGTATTAGCCCGCGAGGAGAAGAAGGACCAGGAGTACGTGTCGAGCTTCCTCGCCGCCTTACGGGCCAAGGCCATCGAGAGCATGCACGCGCTCCTCGAGGCGGAGGCGGACGACGACGACGCCTAGCCTCCCCGGCGCCGCGTCCGCGCCGTCGACCCGTACTACGGCCGCGGCGCGCTGTTCCGCGAGTAAGCTAAATTTATTTGTGTACAAACGAAGCTCGGGGTCGCGGCGATGGCGTGCCGATGGACAGGACTAGTACGAGGGAAGATGATGCTTATAGACACGTCACAGGAGATAAACTACTTCGCCGTCGGGTACGACGCGAAGTTCGCCACGCCGCATGCGTTCACGCCCCGCTTGAGCCGTACATAGCCGTCCTCGCCCCACGCGGACCCCCAGGAGTTGCGCACGATCCAGTAGTCGCCGCTCGTAGAATCCGTGCCGTAGCCGACGACCGCGACGCCGTGGTCCGCTTTGGCCGGGTCCGACGAGCAGCCGCCGAGCCACTTCCGCGGCGTGAGTACACCACCGGCGTACGTCTGCCACTGGCGCGACGCGTCCAGAGCGACCGACACGGGGCCGACCGTGGCCAGCGCGTCCATGAGCGCGTCCTCGTCGCCACTGGGAACGTCGGTCCAGTTCGAGATTTTCGCGCCGTCGTCACTCGACTCGAAGGCGCACCGCTCGTCCTCGCCGCGGTACGGGTACGCCGCCTCCGTATCGATGCCGCCCTTCTGCTTGTTGATGATGTAGTCGAAGGCGTTGTCCATGAGCCCCCCATCACACCCATCGCCTGCGTGGAAATCAACCAGTGTCGGGTGCACTCGGCGATGACGCCATCGAGCAGGCGTCGCGTCGATAGCGTGGAGGACGACGTGAAATTTCCACACGGGCCGCACAGCAGTCCTCCGCGTCGGAAGGTAGTCTATCCTTCTTCACACAATCAACAAGGTTCTGCTCCGACAGCGTGACCATCTTGCCGTGCTTCTTGGCATGGGCGCCCTCGATGGACGCCACGGTGCTGAAGGTCCAGCACGACCCGCACGAACCTTGATCTTTGACGTCGGCTACTAGACCTTCCTTGCGCCAGTCGACTTCCGTCGGTAGCGGCTTGCCCGTCGTCTTGTGGACGAGCGGCGCGTGTCTTTTGGGAGAGGGCTTGTACTTTTGATAGGCCTCGAATTCGTCACTGGTCCAGTCGGAGAAGCGGTTCAGCCCCACTTTATGGGCCTCGTCGTGGTGCTGGATCTCCCGTAATGTTACAGAGAAGGCCTTGAGCCGCTCGGCGTACTCCTCGATGTCGTAGGTCTTCTCGAATTGTTCCACGTACCAGGCGAACTTCGCTGCAATGGTCCTGGCGTCGAGGTCCTTGTAGATCCCGCTTCCGTCCTTGCCGAGGCGCGGGACCGTCTCCGGGCCCTTGAGCACGCCCGCGCCGTCCTTGCCGAGGCGCGGCGGCGGCGGCGCGTTGCCGGTGGCCGACGGCGGGCCGCGGTAGACGCCGGCGCCGCCTTTCCCAAAAACATGAGCAGGGTGCTCTGACTCCACGGCCACTCCGTGGGCCCCCGCGGCCAGCGCCAGCGCGACGGCGACCGAAGGCCGCATCGTCCGAGTCGCGCGCGTTGCCTGCGCCTTCCTGGGGGCGCGCGCGTGCGTGACAGCGCCCGCGAATGCTGAATTTTCACGGAGGCGCGCTGCGTATCGCGTTCTGTGCCAAAAATCGAGCCGAGCATTGCGTCGGCGGGTCCGATTGGGAGGGCTGTCTCGAGTTGTCGAGCACTGTCCGCGCTAGCGTCCTGTAAGGCACTAGCAAGCGCAGCACAGAGAGAGCAAAACGCCAGAGCTCTCGCCATAGCCATAGACAGTTGCCACTTTGCCGTGCGCGTGCCATATTGATGACAGCTTTCGGTGCTGTGCAAGTTTGAGCAATTCGTGCTGGCACCATGCAGCTGTGGGCAGTCGCAGCAGCAAGCGCAGTACTGCTGCTCGTCGCCCGAAAGGCAAGGGCAGAAGTCAACGAAGCGAGAGCCGCGCGCGCCGCCGAAGAGCTCCTCGCCGAGGAGGAGGTGGAGGACAGACGCCGACGCGTCGACGCGAGCAGTGGGCCGCGCTACTTGGTAGTCGTCGACTTCGAGTGCACCTGCGAGGACCAGGAGGAACCATACATACACGAGATCATCGAGTTCCCCGCCGTGCTCCTAGACATGCGGACGAGAAGGGAGGTGCGCCACTTCCACGCATTTGTAAAACCGACGGAGCGGTCGGTGCTTTCTGAGTTTTGTACTCGCTTGACGGGCATCGACCAAGCTACTGTTGATAAAGCCGAGACACTGGATCGAGTTTTGGTCAAGTTTTGTGGTTGGCTGGACGAGTTTGCGGGAGAGAATTATTCATTAGCTGCGGACTGCCAGAGCGACCTGCGGCATTTTCTACTCGCGGAATGTCGCAGGAAGAAGATACGCGTGCGGGACGCGTGGCGGTCCTGGGTGGATATAGGACGGCACCTCATGGTGCATTTTGATTTGAGAAGGCCGGGGAACTTGCAGATGAAGCTCGCAAAGGTCGGGTTGACCTTTGAAGGGACGCCGCACCGCGGTCTAGATGATGCCCGAAATATAGGTAGGTTGGCGCTGGCGCTCCAGGAGCGGGGCGTGTCTCTCACAGTGAATGACGGCTTGATTAAGCCGCGGCGCCCCGCCGTCACGAAAAAGGAGAAGCGGTTGCGGAGTCGCGAGGAGGAGACCGCGCGGCGGCGTCAAAAGAAGCCTGTTGTTGTGGACTGGTAACAATGTGTATCTTAGAACATTTCGGAGAGGACCTCCCCGTCCCCGATGGCGTCGTCATCCGTGCGCCGCTTCTTCGGCGGCGGCGCCTCGTCGGATCTCTGCGCTGCAAAGAAGGCCGCAACGGCTGCCTTCCGGTCGCCGTCCGGCCCGGCGTGCTTGCGGAAGGCCTCCAGTGGGGGCGTGCGGGGCCGCGGCGGCGGCGACGGCTTCTTCGGTTGGGGCGCCGCGGCGGGCGACGCCTTCGGCGGCGGCACGCGGACGACGAACTTTTGTTTCGGCGGCGGCGCGGGGGGCCTGGCGGCCGGCATCGGCTTCCGCGTCACGACGACGCGCGGCGGCGGCACAGGGGCCGGAGGCGCGGGCGCGGGCGCCGGCGCGGGCGATTTCGCCTTCGGCGGCAGCGGCGATGACGACGCCGCCGCCGGCTTCAGATGGGGCGGCGACTTCTTCGGCGACAGCTTCGGCTTCGGGACGAGCGCGCCGGACGCGTCGACGGAGGTTTTACGGATGGCCTGCAATCCAAAGCGATGCACCGCGGCGTGGTACTCGCGCGCGGCCGTCTCCTCGTCGTTGTAGGTGCCAGTCCAAACAGTCTTCTCGGCCGCGTCGCTGAGTTTCGCCTGCCAGCGCCGTCTGCGCGAATCCCAGTATGGGCCATAGTACTGGGACGACGAGCCCGTCGTCTTCACGCGCTGCGGATCCGGCGGGCGGGCCGCGCTCTTATCACGCGGCAATTGCTTGGGCTGCGGCCGGCCGTCGACGACGGGATTTATCGCGCGAATGTCCGTCAGCTTGGCTGCGATGATGGCTTCGTTGAATTTGAGCGCAGCGGTTTCCTCATCGTCGTAGGTACCGACGGTGTGACGGTTTCCTTGTCGGTCCGCGTACCGGACAGCCCATTTGTTTCTTTGCTTTGATACGCCCACAAATCTCGAAGTCGCGCCCCCGCGCCGCCGTTTCGGGCCGTTGCGCGCGCCACCGTCGGAGTCGTCGTCGTCGCTCGAGGCTTCGAAGTCGTCGTCGTCAGCTGCGGCGGCGGCACTCGAGGAGCCCGTCGGCTCGGCGGCCGCGGCGACAGGTACCACCGGTCCGACGATGTCCGTCTGCGTCGCGACGGTGGTCACTCCAGCCTCATCTCCTTTGAGCTTCCGCCACGCCCGCAGAAAGCGACTGCGCGCGAGCGGCGGCCACGTGGAGATCTGGAGGACGTCTTCTAGATCGGCCTCTTCGCACGTCGCAAAGTCCGAGAGGTTTGAGGCCGCCTCGCGTGCCAGCGTTCTACGCGGCTCGGCCACGTGTTTCTGGAGCCAGGCGTCAAGCTCTGCGGCAGCATCCATAGTTTCAGTGTGTACCTCTATCACTTGGGCGCAAACGCCCGCAAATAAGGACTCACAAAGGCTGAAAGTAAGGCCCTTGCATAATGAGCTACGTATTGACGCACTAGGTTGGAGATGGCGACATGCAGCCGTTGGAGTACCGTTCAGTTCGCTACTGGTCCAAAGAGATCAATGGGACACTTACTGGGGGCCGAAAAAATTGATTTTTTTAATTCGCGCTATTGACGACGCCACCATGGCGGCCGCGCCGGTGGAATCCTGTCAATCCTTGCCGGGGAGGTGTCCCTGGGGTCGCCTAGGGTCGGTACTATACACGTGCAATCGCCTACACCGCATGCGCCGGCGCTTCAATCATTTTTGGTCGATTTCTCTCAGCAGCCCGCGGAGCTTTAGCATTTTTTGGCCAAGTTTGCTTCCAGAGAGCACTAGGCCGCCGCATCGATGGCGTATGCGGTGTAGGAGCTTACCCACAACCAGGCCTACCCCGACAGGCCTCCAGGAGCCAAGCTGGCCCCGAAAAAAGTAAATAATTTGGACCCGATGGCGCCCCGTCCCCGTAAAAAACGTCAATTACCCGAGGCCCCCAAGGAATCGTAATAGCGGTCTCGTTGGACCCCATACTACCCCACCGATAGTCAACTACAAGTATATGACATCTACACCACGAGAAGGGTACTTTGGGCCGACCACGCTCGGGACGTGAACATCTTGATCTGGACCTCGCGCAAGTCCGTCGATCATGAAACAAATGATCGCGTCATGGTCCATGGTGATGGTACACGGGCTGATGGTCCCAGGTCTAGTCATTGTGCCCCATTTAAGGGAGATCGTGGGCACGAGAGACCGACGACCAGCGCCGAGCATCTTGGGGTCTCGGAGCATTGTAGTAGGCAGTCGGGCCGATTTGATGGCCCGTCCTAGGACCAAAGCGCCTGAAACGCAAATTTATTTTACAACTCACGGGTCTGGGGCCTTTCCAGTGCCCCGCGTACGCACCGTCGCCCGCGGAGAACGGGCAAGTCAATCGATCGTGAATCGAACAACGGGATTTTAGTCCATCTGGGTAGTGGCGTCGCTGATACTCGCAGGTGTAGGTTCTTGGCGTGTTTTTGTATAAACCCGGGGGCTCGAAGTCGCCGAATCGCGCGGCTCAAACGGAATATCTAAAATAGCTCAGTAGCCGCTGATCCGGCCTAAATGGACTCTACCACTAACAAACGGAAGGAAACGAACATAAACTCGGGAGTTGTCTAGTAGAATTCTCTTCCCGCCCTCCGAGCGCGGGCCGTCGACTCCGGTTCCGTCGAGTGTGGATGAAAACTGGGCTGGAGTTGATATGATGTACTATTTGTACGGTAGATGGCGGCGCTAATCGCTGGTGTACTTTGGCGAGCCGCGAGACCTAGTGATCTAGCGTATCGACATACTAGGAATCCGTATATATATATATATATGTATATATATATGTATATGTGTGTGTGTGTGTGTGTGTAGTATTAAGGGTTCACGGGGTTCTTATACACTAACTAGCGAGCGTCTCACAGCATCGCGACGGCTTCTTGGAACTTCGCGTCCGGCGTGCCCGGCGGAGCGGGCTGCTGCGCGGCGGGCGCCAGCGGCGACGTCGGCGCCGCGGGCGCCGCGCGGCGGCTGAGCGCCTCGGCCAGGCGCCCGGCCGCCGCGGGGCAGCTGTGGCTCAGCGCCTCGACGCGGCTCTTGTCCACGTCAGACAGCGTCGGCCAGGAGGCCGGCGACGAGGGCAACACCGGCGGCGGCGGCGGCGGACTGCTTGGTGCCAGAACGATGGGCTGGAGCACGCCGCCGTTCGTCGGCGTCATGGAAGGCGGCGGCGCAATGGGCTGCAGGACCGGCGGCGCGGGCGCGGGCAGTGCTGGCGAGGGCGGCGCGGCGAGCGCCTGTTTCATGGTCGCGAGGAAGGAGCCGTCGTTGGGGATCGCCGGGGCCGGCGCTTCTTCCGCGGGCGGCGGCCCGAGCAAGTCGTCGAGGCGCGCGCGCTTCGCGGGCGGGGCTTTGTCGTCGGCCGGCGCAGCGGTCGGAGGCACAGGCGCAGGCGCGGGCGCCGGCGCCGCCGTCGACATGCCGAAGCTCGCCGAGCCCCAGTCCTCGCCGTCAGCGGCCGCCGGCGCGGGCCCCGGCGCGGCCACCTCGGCGGCGGCCGCCGCGGGCGCCGCTGCGGCCACCTCCGAGTACAGCTCGTCGAAGTCGTCCGCGGCCGGCGCGGGCGCCGGCGGCGAGGCGTCCATCGGCGCGGGCGCCGCGTCGTCCCCTTGGGCCGCGGCGCACGCGCTGCACGTGAAAGCGTCTGCCTCACCAGGTATTTTCGATAATGAAGTGCACGCGAGGTGCACGTCGCCCTCGCAGACGTCGCAGAGGAGCACGTCCTGCATCGGCGTGTCGTCGGCCTCGAGCGTCGACTTCTGGCAGATGACGCACTCGTCCTCCAAAGGCACGGCCTCGAAGGGCGCGCCGGTGTCGGCGGCGGCGCGCGCCTCAAAGTTATCGCGGATGGCCCGCTTCGGCCGCTCCCTCGACGGCTTGACCGGGCTGTCGTCGATCAACTTCCCGATCTGCTCGGCGTCCAGGCCGTGGACGCCCCCGAACGCGCGCGCGGCGTCGGCGCGGCTCGCGAAGCGCCGCCAGTCCGCGTCGCCGACGCGCCGGACCTCGCAGGCGTCGGCCGGCAGCGACGGCAGCGCGAACGTCCGCGGCGGCGCGGGCGGGCGCGGCTCGTCGTCGTCCGCGTCGTCTGCCATGGGCACGGGCGCGGGCGCGGCGACCGGCGACCCATCCTTCGTGATCTGGCTTCTGCGGCAATTCCGGGCCTCGGCCTCGCCGTCGAGTCGAACCTTCCAACAGCGATGCTGATTCTCCCCGATCGACGTGACGACGCCGGGCTCGCCGTCCACCTCGACGCGGTCGCCAACGGCCACGACTTTTACCTCAATTTGAGATACGTCCTCCACATCCGCGATGTCGCCGTCGACCTGGCGCGCCTCGAATCTACTCGAGGGCGCATCCGACGTTTTGTTAACGAGTCGCTCGACACTGGTACGGCTGAGGCCGAACGCCCTCGCGGCATCCCCCCGGTGGGCGAACTTGCGCCACGACGCGTCGCCGACGCGGCGCATCTCGATGATCTTGCCGCGCGTGGCGCCCTCGTCGTCGTCGTCGTCGTCCTCATCATCTGAATCCGAGTCTCGGGCCCCGCGCGCCGCGGACACCGGTACCGACCGCGACTCACCGCCTACACTTCGCGCCTCGTACACGCCGTGCACGGAGGGCCGGGTCTTCTTGTTATTGATGAGGTTTCCGATATCATAACTATAAAGTCCTGGGAACGCCCTCGCCGCGTCCGCCCGAGAGGCGAAGCGCCGCCACTTCTTGTCGCCGACGCGTCTCATCTCACAGGCCATCTGGCCTCTCGGGCCGCGCGCCGTCGTCGGCGCATCGTCGTCGTCGTCCGAGTCCTCCTCATCATTTGAGTCCGAGTCTCGGGCCCCGCGCGCCGACCGCGACTCGCCGCCTACACTTCGCGCCTCGTACATGCCGCGCACGGAGGGCCGGGCCTTGGTCGGCTTAGTTATCAACTTCGAGATATCAGACCCGGACAATTCTGGGAACGCCGCGGCGGCGTCTTTCCGAGACGCGAAGCGGCGCCACTTCTTGTCGCCGACGCGGCGGACTTCGCAGGCACGCTGGTTCTTTAAAGTAGCAGCGCTTAGAGCTCGCCCGCCGACGTCCTCGTCCTCGTCCTCGTCCTCGGAGTCCTCCTCGTCCGATTCCGGCCCGCGCGCCGCCGCTGCGAGCGCGGCCGCGCTGACCGGTGGCGACCGCGGGCGCCGAGGGACGTTGCGCGCTTCGAACCGCTCGCGGATGTCCGCCGGAGCTCGGTCCGTTGGTCTTTTCCTTGGGTTGTCCGTTATCAGCCTTGAGACCGTGCTCTGACTCCGTAGGTCGGGGAACGCGGCCACAGCGTCCGCTCGCGAGGCGAATCGGCGCCACTTCTTGTCGCCGACGCGGCGGACCTCGCAGGCCCGAGGGTTGCCGCGAGGCTTGTCACTTCTCGAAGGAGTTCGCCCGCCGACGTCCTCCTCCTCGTCGTCCTCGTCCTCCTCCTCCTCATCCTCGTCGGGCGGCCCGCGCGCCGCCGCCGCGAGCTCGGCCGCCGACACCGGCGCGGACCGCGGGCGCTGAGGTTCACTCGAGGGGGCGGCCTCGTCCTCGCCGTCCTTGAGCCGCCGCCACGCGTCCAGGAACCGCTTCTTCGGCAGGGCCGGCCACGCGGCGAGGCCGAGCGCGTCCTCGAGGTCCTCGAGTGAGGCAACTCTAAAGTCGCTCAGACAGTCGACGTTCGCGCGCACTTCCGCGCGCCGCTGCTCGCAGCCAATATGCTCGGCGAGCCAGGCGTCGAGGTCCATTTCTCCCGCGATGCAATGGGGCGCAATGGGTGGGCCAAAAAGGTAGCCTTCTGGATACGTCGCCTCTAGTGCTCGGCGGCGGCCGCGCTTTTCCCAGCCGCTGGGTGACAGTAAAATACGTCTCTGCGCGAGGCCACACTGGCCCGCAGCGCGTATTCGCAGAGCTTTGGGCCGCAGATGCTCAGCGCCGTGAGAGCATTAGCTAGCGGGTTGTAAGACACTAGCGAGCAAAGTCATCTAGAAGTCACAACAAACACCCTTAAGACCCAGCAAGCACCTTCACCTTCGCCCGCGCGAACGCGTCCGCCTCGCCGCCAGCGTCCCACGCCTTCTTCGCCGCGACGAGTTTCATAGAAGCCGCCGCGTCCGGCAAACCAATACCGAAGGGCCCCACGCAGCACGCGTCGTCGAGGCAGCCCAAAATTCCGGAAGCGCACGCGACCGGCGCGTTTCCGTCATTCTTGCGGCAGCAAGCCCCGGCGCCGCAGAACGCGCAGGGGCCCTGCTTCCCGGCGCATCTGTCCAAGCAGAGGCGGCCGCCGCCGAACAAGGCATTGTCCGAGACGGGGCGCGGCGCCTGTACAGGCGCCGGGGGCGGCGGCGGCGCAGGGGCCGTGCCGCCAAACAGCTCGGGGTAGAAGCGCCGCGCGACCTCCACGCGCGACCGGTACCGCTGCGAATCGCCCGGCTTCACGTAGTACGACCCGTGGGCGTTCCTGTGCTTCGTGAAGCCGTCTCGACTCATGCGCCGCACGACCTTGGCGAGGTCGAGGTCTTCCTTCGCTCCGGTGCTCGTGCTAGATGTTGGTTCTGCAGCGACAAGCGCGCCGTGCGCGGCGTCGCCGCGCCCGCCGTGGCGGAGGCACTCTGAGAATTGTGAAGAGGCCACGAACTCCGTGAGAGCTTTCGCCGCCGTCGTCGCGTCGTCGTGGTCGACGTCATACATCACTAAGTTGACGCGCGACTTCTTCGGTTGCGCGAGGTCGTAGCCGAAGTACTGTAGAATAGTTGTTGAGACGGCCTGACACGCCCCGCTCGCGAAGGGGCTGTCCCCCCAGGTCGTGTTGGTGGCCCAGACCCGCGTGTCGTCAATTGATGGTTCTGACGTGAATCGAGACGAGTTCACGTTCAGGATTTCAGCAGCATCCGTCAACGCTGAGTGGGACAACCCTTCATATCTCAACAAGGCCCAGGAGCCCGTCCAGGCATTGTTAGTGACGTCCTGGAGCAGCTGCGTATGTAAACCTAGCCATAACGCGGCACATCTCTGAGGTCTAAGAAACGGTCTTCCTTCATTCCGGCAGTGGAACTGGTGATTGTGCCATCGTATAGGTCTCAGGTAGTGCCACATGAGTGGATGCCTCACCACGACCGCCAGTGAAGCAATTTCGCCCCAATAACGGCCTAAAAATGGCACCATCAGATCCGGCGTCTTCTCCAGGAGGATCGGAGCGTCCTTGTTTGTGGCGTATCGTATCCAACCCCCGCAAAGTTTTTCCCTACTCATCTCGGGGCCAACAAATGAACCGCACCGGTACGTGTCGTCACATTCATTACCACGCTTCGACACGATGGGAAAGACGTCCTGGGCGTGCTGGCCCTCTCCACCTGGTCCCGGTGTCTTGACTTCGCCCACATCCTTGTGGGCTGCCAGCAAGGTTCTCATGAGTGTCGTGCCACTATGATGTAAGCCTCTCACAAACAGCCAGCGCGTCTCCTGGTGGGCGCACCGTTGCTGTCTCTGCATATCTGCGATCTCTTCGGGCGAGCGCTTCGGTTTTACCGCATACGATGCGGTGATGACGAGGAGGAGGAGCACTCGCATGGTGTGGGGCAGCCTCTAGACGTCGCGGTCACGCTGCCGCAGCGCGGTGGAGGATGAGTATCGGAGTCATGCGGCCCGGAGCGCGCGTTTTTGCGCGCCGCTGCCGCTCGGATTGATCAATTTGATCACACAGCCTTTTGCATGGCAATTTTTGCGGCTCCTCAGCTAAAGCGTCCACTCCACCGCTCGCCGGGAGTGCGTCCCGGCTCCGAACAGAGCTTTCTGGGAGCTTTCGTAAAAATTTTCTAGTATGTCAAAGCTAGGCTTCACCAAATAGCGAGCATCGCAATCGACTTGCATATTGCTCGTGCTTGGCCGTGTCCTTGCAAACAGACGATTGACAGCTGCTGCGGACACCTCGAACCTCTCGCCGAGCGACTGCCAGAGCTGGAACGCGCCGCGGCGTGCGCGTAGCCCAAAATCGCCATAAAGCGAGCTCGGGCCATACGCCGCTGCCGGAGCCCGCCGCGGCCCGCGGGAGCCGGCGAAGCTCGACGACACACACATAGACGCCGCCGCGGCGTCGCGTCGACGCAGAGAGGCGCGACACGCGCGAACCACCGCCGCCGCATCGCCGTCACCGTCTCGCCGCTCCGCAGGTCGACCCACCACGTCGTCTAGACGATAACACGTAGTTGACGGTCCGGCGTTTCAGCCACTGAACAAGTGGAGTGAAAGAGCGGCAGTCATGAAGACCATTTTGGGTACCCGCTTCCTCGACATCCCCGACGGCGTCACGGTGACGTGCAAGGCGAGGCACGTGACGGTGACCGGGCCGCGCGGCAAGCTCGAGCGGAGCTTCAAGCACGTCCAGCTCGACATGCGCATGGTCTCGCCGCAGAAGCTGCGCGTGGACCTCTGGTTCGGCACGCGCAAGCAGGTCGCGACGATCCGCACGATCTGCTCCCACGTGGAAAATATGGTGATTGGTGTCACCAGAGGGTTCCTCTACAAGATGCGCTTCGTGTATTCCCATTTCCCGATCAACGTGTCCCTGGCCGGCAGGACGGTCGAGATCCGCAATTTCCTCGGCGACAAGAAGGTCCGGAGGATTCCTTTACTGGACGGCGTCGAGTACACGCGCACGGCCGACGTGAAGGACCAGATCGAGCTCACGGGCAACGACGTCGGTGCGGTTTCATTAACCGCGTCGCAGATCCGCCAGTCGTGCAACATCACCAAAAAAGATTTACGCAAGTTTCTGGATGGCATCTTCGTGTCGTGGAAGGGGCCGACGCCGGAGCCGGTGTAGAGTGCTGGACTTAGTTGCGGGTAAGATGGGTCTAGTTTACGTACAGTCCACTTGTGTTTGTTGCGGTATGGCGCGTCGGGCGCAAACTCCACAACACTTGAGCGCAATAGCTAGTGTCTTACATACCGCTAGCTGCTTGGTATTGGCGTTGGCCCATCGTGCAGCCTGCGTGAAGCACCCTTGCCGTTAAGTTCTGCGCCAGTACCCGCAGCAGTGCGCCGCATCATTTCTTCGAGGCGTTCGCCACCCCTTGGCGCGGCAGAGCTCCCTGGCTGCAGAGGCTAGTTTCCAGCCGCATGGCCGCGACGTCGAGGAAGCGCGCCCGCACCGAGCCGACGCCACCACCAGCAGACAAGCCCAAGGTCTTTAATGATGCGGTCTTAGGACATGTGGAATTGCACCCGTGCTGCGTCGCCGTGGTGGACACACCAGAGTTTCAGAGACTGCGAGGCTTGAAGCAGCTCGGGCCGACGGAATATGTGTATCCCGCGGCCGGGCATACTCGATTTGCGCATTCTTTAGGAGTGTCGTTTCTGGCCGGGAAATTGGTCGAGAAACTCTCTCATCAAGTGTCGCCGCCGTTGCACATTACGGAGCGGGAGATTTTATGTGTCAAGCTGGCCGGGCTCTGCCACGATCTAGGCCACGGTCCCTTGAGTCACACCTTTGAGAAGTTCGTGCGCATGCGGCGGCCCCATTTGAAATGGCGGCACGAGCACGCGTCGGCGGCGCTCTTCGCGAAGGTCGTTCGCGACCAGAAAGTTGCGGCTGTGTTCGGGCGGTATGAACTCACAGAGGACGACGTGCACTTCGTCCAGGAATTGATCTTTGGGGACAAGTCGGACGCTCCTCAAAATTGGCAGTGGCGGGGCCTGCCCGCCGCAAAGCATTTCCTCTTCGAGATCGTCTCGAATCACCGGAATGGAATTGATGTGGACAAGTTCGACTACTTCCGGCGCGACGCCTTCCACCTCAACATCCCCGTGTCCTTCGACTCGGATAGGCTCATCATGTGCGCGCGCGCGATTCCTGATGATAGAGGTATCTATACGGTCGCCTACCCGGAGAAGGAGGTCTGGAACGTCTATGAATTGTTCCGCACGCGCTTTAACCTACACAAGCGAGCGTATCAACACCGCGTGTCGAACGCTATTGAGAGGATGTTATGTGACGTGTTACTGTTGGCGGAAGAATCGGGATTTACCTACCGCGGTAGGAAGCTGTCCGAGGCCATGGATTCGTTAGATGCGTACGCGACCTTGACCGATAGCGTGTTTGATGTAATAGACTTCCTCTCAACGACGGACGCGTCACTGCGACCGGCAGCGGAGTTGCTGGAACATGTGAGGCGGCGCCAACTCCACAAGCATGTGGGCGAGGTCGTCGTGCCTCCTTTGAAACGAGATGACATTTGCGCGTTGTCCGACGACGACTTGTTGCGGACGATCGCGCGGCACTCGACGCCAGCCGGACGGCAAGCATTGCTCGCGGGAGCCTACGCCGCGAGGTTCGACATCACGTTCGGCATGGGCGATAACAATCCTGTCGAAAGAGTCTTCTTCTATTTGCGGAGCGACGACGCCGTCGGGCGAGTCCTGAAAGGTTCCCAAGTGTCGACGTTCGTGCCGCGGCACTTCGCCGAGTCGTACGTCCGGTTGTTTTTGAGAGATAGAGACGATAGCGAGCTGTTCGACGTGGCGTCGAGCGCTTTGCAGGCGTGGGAGCGCGCGGTTCTAGGAAGGGTGGAAAGCGCCATCGCTCCGTCGCCGCCCCAGAAAGGTGCTGCACGGCGGCCGCCGCGGCCGCCGCCTCCCAGAACGCCGTAATTTTATTAGGCTTTCTCCTTACTTTGAGTCGGTTCAATCGTATCTAGTCCGCGCGGTCGGGGCGCGCGCGCCGTCGATGCGAGTCACTACATGCCGCCGCGGTGCTAGGACTAGTCAGCCGAGTCCCGCGCGGGGAGGCGTCGTGCCGCGCGGGGAGGGCCGTCGGCGCCGTTGAACTTCAATCGTTTTTTTTGAGAAGCACGGCGAGTTGCTCTCCGCCGCCGTGTGAGCTGCCCAACTTCCAACAGAGCTGCGCACCGACGCGTTGGAGTACCAACTCCCCTCTGCGCACACGAAGAGGACGCAGCCCACCCAAAATGCGTGCTGCTGCCATGAGCAACAGGGCAGCCCTTAGGCGATGCTGCCTCGTCGGCGCGCTGCTTCTCGCTTCGGCAGTCCCTGCGCGTGGCATCTCGGTGCGGTCCTCGTCCTGGCACATGCCCGTCGTTGGCAATCTGCTAGTCTCAGAGGGCTTTGTCCGCGCGGCGGCGGCGCGAGACGCTGCTCCGAGCGCAATGGCCCGAGGCCCGAGCAGCAAGAACAACAATTTTCCGAGCGTGGCGACCGGGGTGGCGCCGCAACGGCGCCAGCTCACGGGCATCATGACCGACAGCAACATCTACACGGCCGTCGCCGCGTGGCTCTCGGACAGCGCCGCCGCCGAGGTGACGTACGGCCACATTTCCACGTGGCAGACTTCAGGGGTGACGGACATGTCGTATTTGTTTTGCGCAGACACAGACTCGAGCTCGAGTCTATGCAATGCGGACGCGGCGTCTTTTAACGAAGACATAAGTGAGTGGGACACATCTCAAGTCACGGATACGCATAGTATGTTCAGAGAAGCCTCGTCCTTCAATCAGCAGATCGGCAACTGGGTAGTAGACAACGTCACGGATATGCACAGGATGTTCCAGGGTGCCTCGTCATTTAACCAACCACTGGGCGGCTGGCGGGTCGACAAGGTCACGGATATGAGATACATGTTCTACGTCGCCTCGTCCTTCGACCAGGACCTCGCCTGGTGCATGGCCGACGACGTCAACTTATTCAGCGCCTTCGACTGGACCCCGTCTGCGCCGAAGGGCACGAGGGCGTATGCACGGGCTTGCACTTGGTCATCTCCGGCAGGACGACGTTGCTCACGAAGAGGAGCGCCGGCGCCGCCACGCCTAGCGCGGTCACGCCGGCGAGGACCTTGTAGTTCGTCTCCGAGAGGCCCGGCAGGGGACCCGTCTCGAGGGCCTGCGCGGGTGGCGCGTCTTTTCAAAGCGTCCTTCGATCGATGCGTCGCCGCGACGGCGTGCTGAGAACTACTCCCGCCGCGACGCCATCGCCGCGACGGCTTACTACCGGACGCCGCTTGCTACCGGCGAGGGCTTTTTCATCAATTGCTTAGTTTGTCGCCTCACGGCGACCGGCGCCGGCGGCGCGAAGCCTGACGCGAGTGCGAGGCACGTCAGGACCCTCATCGCCCTGGAGAGCGCCATTATCGATGCGAAAATCCACGCGTTTAGCGGCCTCAAACTCGATGACCTGCATGCTGGCATCAAACTCAGGTCTCGACGCCCGCCGTCGATACGTGCGGCGAGAGCCTGGCACGCGTCCCGACGCCTCGTCGAAGCGACCGCCGCGACCTGGTGCCGCCGCGACGCCGCGACCGCGATCACAAACAAGAAACTTTACACAAGCGTCGTCACCCCCGATCTTCAAAGGGAATGTGGTCCATCAAATTGTTCGCCCCGTCCGGCACTTCCAGCTCCAGCCCGTCCAAGTCGGGCGTGAACACCAGCTGGCACCCCAACCTCGAGTTCTCGCGCGGCTCGTGCGCCAGGTCCAGCATATCTAATTCCGCCTCGCAGGGCTCGCCGACCCTCGAGAACCACTCGGGAGCGACGTAGACGTGGCACGTGCTGCAGGCCATGACGCCGGAGCACGCGCACTCGAGATAACTCTGTAAAGCGCGCGCGCCGTCGTCTTCACCTCTTCGAACGACGTCGTAGAGCGACGTGCCCTCGTAGGCGCTCACGTCGAAGGATGCACTTCCAGCTTTGACCGAGCAGTGGACGAGCTGTTTTCCCGCGCGTTCGTTTACCTCTTTTTCCACAGCTGCCGCTAACGCATCTAACCCGTTGTCCTCGCCGATCTCGTAGGCGCCGGCGAGCTGTTTTAAGGTCGGGAGGAGGGCTGATAACGGTACTCCTGACGAGGGGTCCGCTAATGCTGCGACGACGCCCTCCGCCACGTCCTGGGAATAAGTCTTGCCCTCTCGCACGGCGCCGACTTGTATGACGAATTTTGTGGCTTCTTCGAGCTGGGCGTCCCGCGCGGTCGCGGCGTTTGAGGAAGACGCTCTGAGCAGCGGTAGGCTGATGGGTGGCCGCCGGCGCCTGAGGGGTTGTCGCCTCAGCGCCGAGCGCAGCATGGCTGCGCGTCGCATCTGTGCGACGATTGTAAACCTTCGTGTATAGCTTCGATGGCGACAGCAAAGCAAAAGAAGCTTCGACGCGCCGCTGTGGCCTAGTGTATCGATAGACCTACTAGCTTTGTGATATATATATGAGCACCAGGCTTCCTTTAGATAGCTTGAAAAGCTCCGGGATACGGGTTTTGCGGCGCTTCCCGTACGCCGTCGGTGCGCCACCGCATAATACACTAACGTCGACGACGACGAGAACGCCTCCCGCAGCGCCAAATCCAGCGGCACCAGCGGCACGCCGAGCGCCGACTTGAGCGCCGCGACGGGATCGGCGCGCCAAGAGAAGCCAGGTATGGCCGAAGCCAAGTTAGACGATAGGGGAGAGGGATGCGGGGAGCGCCCAGTGTGCGCGGGGGAAGAGGAGGGTGCGTGCCGGGGGTCTGACCGCCCGCGGGCCTGAGAACCCGCGTCGCGTGGGATTGGCAATTCCAGAGTACGCGCCCGAAGGCACGCACACACGCGCACGATGACGGCGCGCCGAGGCCCGCGAGTCCAAGAACCCGCGCGCTCAGCGCCTGTAGCTGCCTACATCAGACCCGCCAGCTCGCCCTGCTCCTTCGAGAACCTGCGTCGGAGGCGCGGTAACGCGTCGATGGCGTGGGAAGCGAATTTCGGCGCGGGCGCTCACATCTCATAATACTGGTAAATGATGGTCACCGCCAAGAGGATGCCGGTGCCCGAGCCAATGGCTCCGAGTAAGTCCGCGACGACCGTCAAAGCGCCGATGCACATGCCGCCGAAGGCCGCCGCCGGCGGGATGTATCGGTTCAGCGTGTGGACCAGCGCGCTGTCGCGGTGGCCCTTCATGACCATCTGCTGGTCTCTCAATTGCTTGGCCACGTCCCGCGCCGACGAGCCAGACACCTCAATCCACATCGTACTGAAAACAGCACAGGACGCCAGGATGAAGATGATGTAGAAGACCGCGTGCACGGGGTCGTAGATGACCTCCATCATCGACCGCGGCGGCGAGATGTAGTACGCGATACCGCCAACCGGTACGGTAGCTTCGCCGTAGCCCTCCTTCTTGCCCCACTTCCCAATAAGGCCGATTAAAAATACTCCCGGGTAGCGGTTGTACAGCATCTGCGAGAGGAAATACAGGTTGCTGACCAGCGCCGTCTGGAGGATGATCGGCATGTTCGACGTATAGAACAGCTTGATGGGGTACGTGCCCTGCTGGCCCCGGTGCTTTTGGTACTTGACCGGCAGGTCCACGCGCCAGCCCTGGAAGTAGATGACGACCACAAAGATCAAGCCTGTTGCCAGTAAATTGGTGAGATTGGGCAGGTTCGTCCTGTATAGTGCTTCAGCTAAAGCCCTAGCCTTATCTGACCGCGTCATCATGAGGTGGAAGAAGGCCACAACAGCCCCTTCGAACTCCGTGCCCTTGCCCGTGTTAATCGTCGTCGGCGAGAACGCCTTCCAGATCACATTTTCGCAGATGTTCGTCGCGATAAATAATGATATACCACTGCCTAAGCCGTAGCCCTTCTGCAGGAGCTCATCCAAGATCAATACGACGAAGCCCGCGAAGACCAACTGCGCCACGATGAGGACGCAATTACCAAGTCCTAATTCCGAGACCTGGCCGTACATGCCGCTGCCGACGTAGGCCACGGCCTCGCCGATCGTGATGAGGATGCCGAAGAGCTTTTGGGCCGCCGCGAACAGCGCTCTATCTTCCTTTAGTGATTGATTCACTTCTATGAGTCGAGCACCCGCTAAGAGCTGCATGACCATCCCCGACGTGATGATGGGCGAGATGCCGAGCTCCATCAGCGTCCCTCGGTTCGACGCCAAGATCACTCGCATCCAGTAGAAGGGGTCGTTCGACTTCGCGGTCTTGACGCCGTAGATGGGGATCTGGCACGATACGAGGTAGATAAACAACGTCGTGACGGTCCAGAGGATCTTCTCGCGGAACCTGCGCGCGGTGTTGCGTGGGGTCGCGGCGGCGTCGGCGTCTGCTGACGAGCTGTCGAGGCCCTCTGCGTCGGTCGGTCGACGCCGCGCGGCAGCGACGGCACATATGTTTCGCACGCGGGCGCCTCACGGAATCTTGCGGTCAGGCATTACTACCTCCGGCAGCAAGCCCATGACCGGGCGGACTAAGTGTAAAAAGCGCATGGTTGCTGCTGATGCTAGCGCTTGCGCGTCCCGCCTCGCTGCGCTGTCTCGCTCGCGCTGTGAGCGCTGCGCCTCGCAGTGATGCGCGCAACGCTCGCTGCTGTCCTTTTAGCTCGCCCGCGCGTGCTCAGCGCAATGCGTGCCTCCGCCGCCGATTGCACCGCGATGAGGGGCGGCGACCTCGAATAAACGAGTGCACACCAGACGCTTCAAATACGTCTCTCAGACGCATCCCCAGGTGAAACAACAACTAAGCCAGAACATATGAGCTAGCGTAGACGGACACTAGGACGCCAAGCTTTGCGGCTTGAGGGCTTACCTTTTGCGTGCGAGCTATTGTGGCAAGATTAGCGTTCGCATCGTATTCAATTTATTGCTGCAACGCTCATCCTGCAGAGGAAGAGTCGTGCAAGGATGCATCTCAGCAGCAGCACCCTGCTCGTGCTGCTGGCCAGCACGCAATGTCATGCCTTCGCGCCGGCAGCAATGCGTGCACGCGCACCGAGCCCGAGAGCCCAGTGGTGGGAGGAGGACGGCACAGCGCCTGACGCCGGCGCGACGACCACGGCCAAAGCGACGGGCGAGCATCAAATAAAAGCCGGCGACCACGTCCGCCTCCACTACTCGTTGACGACGACGGGCGGCCAGGCTTTAGACGGCGCCGAGCTGACGTTCGACACGGAGGAAGTGGACCTCGTGGTCGGCGCCGGCGGCTTTTTACCGGCGCTCCATAATGCATTGGACGGCGCCTCGTTAACAGTCGACGCGCCGGAGACGATGACGCTGAGCGCACCTTTCGGGGAGCGCGATCCAAGACTGGGCCCGATTCCCGTCCCGGCCGCGAACGCCCCGAAAGGGATGCAGCCCGGCGACCGCGCGGGCCTCTCGAACGGCGCGACCGCGCGCGTCATGTCCGTGTCAGATGAAAAGGTGGTCATCGACGCCAATCATCTCTATGCGGGCGAGGACCTCACGTTGACCGTAACTTTACTGGAGCCGCCGAACGGCCGTCCATTGCAAGAGGCGACCTTCGCGGGAGGCTGCTTCTGGGGCGTGGAACTGGCCTACCAGCGCGAGCCCGGCGTCGTACGGACGGAGGTCGGCTACGCGCAAGGTGCGGATCCGTCGCCGTCCTACGAGGCCGTGTGCTCGGGCGTGACGGGACACACCGAGGCCGTGCGCGTCCGCTACGACCCGTCTCGCGTGTCGTACGAGCGGCTCTGCGACCTGCTGCTCGATCGGCTGGGCGAGAACCGCTACGCGCTCAACAGGGTCGGCAACGACCAGGGCACGCAATATAGACACGGCATCTACTTTAGTGATGATGCGCAACAAGCGACGGCGGAGGCCGTCATCGCGCGGGAACAACAGCGCGACGCTGGGAGGCCCATCGTGACCGAGGTTGAGAGAATAGCCGCGTACTACGCCGCCGAGGCGTACCACCAGCAGTACCTCGAGAAGGGCGGCCAGTCGGCGAAGAAGAGCGATGGGAGCACGATCCGGTGTTACGGGTAAGTGTGTTGTTAAGTAGTCGCCTTGATGGCGTGCCCCGGGCGCGGGCGTACGTTCATCGTACTAGTACCTGTCACGGCCCAGGTCGCCGAGGACCACTCCCGCACGGCACGATCGCGGTGCCGCGTAGATCGAGCTAGTAGTAAGTATATCATTTTTTAGACGTGGGGATGGCTCCCTCCGGCGGTCTGGAATCACGCGCCGATCTCGGGACGCAGGGAGAGAGGCACAAGCGGCGCGCTGCGGAGCGCGGCGTGCATATAGGGGTAGAGGCGCACGGGCGGCGCGCTCCGTATGTGCATAGGGATGATCAATCTAAGGATCGAGCGCCAGCTTCTGGTCGGCCGTCGCGTCTTGTCTTGTAGCGCTCACGACGACGCGCCGGAACTCCGTGAGCGACAGGGAGTCGTCGCCGTCGGCGTCGAGCGCGCGGAACTTGGTGACGAGCTTGTCTCTCCGCGTGAGCTCGTCGCCCCACTCGCGTGTCACGTCGTCGAGGCCCAACAGCCTCACGAACTGCGTCTCGGTCGACGTCGGACTTCTCGCAGGGCTGTGGAAGCAAACCTTGGCCCAAACATTGCTAAACCCAGTGGTCTGCTGAGAGAAATCGACCAAAAATGATTGAAGCGCCGGCGCATGCGGCGTAGGCGCTTGCACGTGTATAGTACCGACCCTATGCGCCCCCCCGGAGACCTGTTTGACAGGGATTGACAGGATTCCACTGGCGATACAACTATAAAATCACTCGCGGCCGTCAAATATTAAGTTTACCCGTGGGCCCCCAGTAATTGTGATAGCGGTCTCGCTGAGTCCCGTACTACCCCACCGATAGTCAACGACATGCATTTGACATCTACACCACGAGAAAGGTACTTGGCCAGGCTACTCGTCCACCGACGGACCGCAGCTGGGCGTTCCCTTCTCCCCTATCTTTGGTCCTAGTCGTACAAGCGTACCGCAAGGGCTCTTCGACGACGGGACACGTACCCGGTCGAACGCCGTCGACGCGTGCGGGTTCCGTGCGCCGCTCTCC
The DNA here is from genome assembly GCA_918797485.1 of Pelagomonas calceolata. Classification (NCBI taxonomy): domain Eukaryota; class Pelagophyceae; order Pelagomonadales; family Pelagomonadaceae; genus Pelagomonas; species Pelagomonas calceolata. Next base: position 551,418 of record CAKKNE010000004.1, read on the forward strand.
GGCGCGCATCGCCGCGCCGCACAAATGTGCTGCAAAATCCTCGTGCTACTCGCTGCCGCCGGAGCCTCTGCCTTCTCGCAAGCTACCGCGCGGCAGCTATCGCTGCCCCTAGACCGCAAAGTCCACAAGTCCGGATTCATCATCATGCAAAACACCTCCTGAAAGCCCTCTGGAAGACCCGGGCGCCGGCTGGGCGAAGCCCAGCAAGAACTGGTCCGAGCACGACTACGACGAGTTAGATCGGCAGCAGCAAGGCCGAGACGGACTGGTCGATCCGGAAGTGGATGACCGCCGGGCGGTACGCGGCGCGCGGCGTGAAGCTCGTGAACGCCATGTCGCGGCTCTACCACAACCTGGTGCTGGAAAACGTGCTCGCTCAGCTCGAGACGGACGCCCCGTGCGTCTGGGACGTCGACTGTGCGATTCCGGATCCGCCGAAGGAGACGCCGCGCGCGACGGAAGGCGAGGCGACGGCGGACGTGCAACGCGGCCAGGAAGAGGAGGATGACGACGACGACTTGTTTGGGGACCCGGCCAAGGACTTCGACGCGTACGAAAGTGACGAAGAACCGGTCGCGGCGCCCCCGGGACGCGCCCGCGAGGAAGAAGAAGAGCAAGTCGAACAAGAAGAAGGCCGCCCTCGGCGCCGGGTCCGGCCTCGTCATGGGTGATGCCCACCACTACGTTGTGTGCCGGCCTGCTCCCGTAGAAGGGAGTAGGCCGGGCCCGCGGGACGCCTCACGCGCCACCAGCCCTCCCCACCCCCCGAGCCCTAATATTTACAATTAATTACGACCTAGGTCCTAGCTAGGCCTAGCTAGGTCCTAGCTAGGCTTCCGAGCCGCAGATCCCATATGGGCTGCAGTCCTAGGTGGGGGGTATGATGGGGATCGAGGCTAGGATCTGAAGGAAGCCCGCGACCGCCTTGAGCTTGCCGATATTGTCGGCGACCTGTGCGCAAAAAAACCAGTGAGTCGATGGCGCCGCAACAATTTGATTTATGCACTGTCGGCGACGGAGTCGTACAGCTCCTTGCCCCTCCACGCGGCCGCGACGGCGGCGGCCGCCGCGTCCTCATCATAGGCGTAGCTATATGAGTAGCCAGAAGAGGAGGTGCACACGGCCGGGAGCTCCGTGATATCGTCACGCGTAATGACGACGTGCATAGCCTCTTCTACATCTGCCATGCACTCGCAATCGTCTTGACAGTAACACTCCTGATCGTCAAGGCCCCAGTCGATCGCGACGAGGGCGTCTCCATGGTCTTCTAGGCAAGCGGACCAGCACGCCTCCGCGCTGGTAGTCGTATCGCCGATGGACGGATGTTCATCCAGGCCCGAGGAACACCAGCCGCGTTCGGTCCAGGTCGTGGTGTCAGGCGAAGGCAATATTTCTTCATCGTTGCCGCAGTAATGCCACTCGTCGCAGCTCTCCTCGAAGCCCTCGTTGCAGCACCAGCGCTCGTCGTGCCCGTCGCAGGCCACGGGCGGGCACCCGTTCTGCACGGTCTCGCATCCCGCGTCCCATACACTGGTCCACGAAGTGGCGCAGACGCCGGGCGTCGAGTCATCGTCGGCCAAGTCATCGTCGCCGGGAGTAACTTGCAGGCACGAGCCCCCGCCGTCGCCGTCCGCGTCGTTGAGCACGTAGCCGCTCTCGCACTGCAGGCAGTCCAGGTATCCCGGGCCGTCGCAGGCGACGCAATTCTCGGTGCACGCTCCCGAGTACGAGTATGAATAGTACGCGCCTGCACACGTGACCGAGATGCCCGAGTTCGTTTGCCACTCGGACCCGGTCCACTCGGTCCACGTGCCGGAGACGGCGGCGAGGTCTTCGTCCGGGTCGGCGCTGGGGTCGCCGATGTAAATTGCAGCCGACCCCGAGCAGGAATCAGGACCAATGTGCCAATTGGAGTAATCAGAGTAGTACCAGATGTACTGGTCCTGGTCACACCCCCCGTCTTCATCGCACTTCCAGCGGGGGTAGCCATTGCACGATCCTTTTTGCTCGTAGGTCCCGTGCAGTTCGGGCAGGGAAGATCCGGACACGACGATATCGCACCTCGTGCCGCCGCCGCACGCGCAGCACTGGACGCTCGACGCGAAGTTTGAGTCGTCGCAGCATCCGCAACCTCCTGGGTTGTCGTCATAATACGATGAGCAACTATCGCTATCCTCATCGGTAGAGTAATCATCGTTCACGCAGTCGTACGAGCTAGAATCTGAGGCGAAATCGTCATCATAGGCGTAGCTATATGAGTAGCTGCCAACGTCGAGCCGCCGCCGCGTCAGCGCCGGGCGCGCTTTCTTCATAAAGTTGGGTACCTCATCTACAGCGTCGACGCGCCGGGCCATCGTCGTGCTGCGCGCCGCCGCCGCGCCGACGCGCACCGCGATCAGCAGCCCTACGAGGCTCCAGGCGCTCATGTTTGTAGGCTGCCCGGCGCGCCCCGCAGCACGTCTTAAGGCTGGGCTGCGACCGTCGTCGTGTGCGCCGTGGGGATGGAGTACCCAACGAGTTCGATGCGCAGCTCTATTGGAAGTTGGGCAGCTCACACGGCGACGGAGAGCACTCGCCGCTGCTTCTCAAAAAAAACGATTGAAGTTCAACGGCGCCGACGGCCCTCCCCACGCGGCACGACGCCTCTCCGCGCGGGACTCGGCCGACTAGTCCTAGCACCGAGGCGGCATATAGTGACTCGCATCGACGGCGCGCGCGCGTGGACTAGCTACGATTCCATCGATTTTAGACAAGGCCCCTACGACTCCAAGGAAGAAAAGCCGCAGACCGCCGGGTCCATGAACAGCGCCCCCGGCTCGCGGTAGTTTGCGAAGCCCTCGTCCCGGCAGAAGTCCCAGTCGCAAAACTCCGGCAGGCCGTGCGACTTCAGCTCGTCCGTGTCCGAGTTCACGCGTAGTTGGAAAGCATACGTCGACGCCGGCAGGTCGAAGAAGACGGAGAAGCGCTCTTCCTGGACCGTGTCGTAGAAGCCCGGGTTATCAGTGACGAGCTCGCGTCGAGTAAGCATGGGCACGCCGTCATTATGCATTGCGAGTAGTGCCGAAGCGACCGCGGGAATCTGCATGTGGCAGCCTTCCACGCCGACGTGTTCATCCAAGAAGGGGTCGTAATGATTCCAGTCCAAGCCACCTTCCTGCTCCCGCAAGAACCGCACGAACTTCTCGAAATCATGCAACGACAATTCGCCCTGACCGCGGGGCAGTTCGGCGCTCAATCCAGTAGGCTTCGATAAATGAACATAGTGTACGGTCTTCTTAGCTTCACTGACTCCATCGACCTGCTCGAGCGGGAGCGCGACCCAGGCCTCTGTATCTGAATCGGGGAAGTCCGTGAGCGGTTCGTGCTTGAGCCACTTGCGCAAGAACAAGGCATCTGTGATCGGGTCCGTCGAGGCCACATGAGTATAGGCACTGCGTGTGATGTTCACGAGGCCGTCCAGCCCTTCCAACAACGGAGAATCCAACCCGGACTCCGGTTCGGAAGTTTGGATCTCGAACAGCCTCCGGTTGAACCGCGGCACGCCGCAGAAGATGTAGGGCACGTCCGAGCCGCACGCGGTCACGCCAAAAGTCCACGCGGGGAGCTTGGCCGGGTACCTCAAGGTAGGGTCCGTTTTGACGTTCATGAAGGCTTCCTGCGTGTCCTTGGCGTTGTTCGCCACGGCCGTAATTTCGAGGAGCTTGCCATCTCTCGTCAAGCTTCTCACGATGTACAAGTCCACCTCTTGATGGGGCGAGTAGTTCTGGTCCTGGACCACGGCAATACCCTTCAGCAAGCGGTAGGGCCAGCCGAACTTCTCCCAATTATCTCGAGCGCCCCAGACGGCCCGCTCTATACCAGTAACGTCGAACCATCCTAACCTTTGGCCCGAGAACTGGTTGTCCTGCAATGCCGTTTGCACATGTAGCGTCCTTATTGACTCGAAGACCTCCTCCGCAGACAACGACAAAGTACGACCGTCGATTGTAGCTTTATTTTGGATTTGATTCCCAGAATTCCACACTACGTGCACCTCGTCGTCCGGCGGTTGGTGTCTAGCAGATAACCATCGACGTTGCACCGTCGAACAACCAGTCGGCCCCAAATATGAATACGAGGGAAACGCGGGATCCACGGAGTAGTCCCGGAAGCGCTCCATCATGTTGTAGCCCCACCACATCGCTTCCGCGGTCTCGTCCATGTTTTTCTTAGAAGAGGCCATAATAGTCCACTTGCCGAAGTGGCCCATCTCCAGCGGTTTCGCTCCTTTCACAGGTTGGACCAAGTCCGTGTTGTCCGTCGTGGGCACCTGCCAGGACTTCTCGTAAGTCGCGGCCGGCGCGGCGGCGGCGTTGGCCGATGGTGCGACGTCGTTCCGGCCGCCGCGCGCCAGCGCCACGACCCCGAGCGTCGCGGCGGCGGCCGCGGCCGCGGCCTGCCAGCGCGACCGCCGCTTTGATGATGGGCTGCCCCCGAGCAAGGGGCTGCTCTCCATGTCCGCCGGCGGGGACTGCTCGTCCATCGTCTGGGCTCGTCGGCGGCGGGAAGGGACTGCTTCGCTTGCTGCCCAAGTGCCTCTGCTTGCGCGCTCGTCGTCGCGCGGCCTTTGCGCAGAGGCCAAAAGCTGGTCGAAGCTTAGGAAACTAGCCGTTGCGGCTGCACAATTCCCCCGGGCGCCGCGGCACGCGTCGCGGCGCGCCACCGTGCCGTCCATGCTTGTGCAGCGACTGGCTGGGTAGCGGTCGCTGGCCAGAGCAGTGGGGCCCGGACGCGCGGGAGCGCCGTCGCGCCCCGGGCGCGTCCTAGGTCGAGTGCTACTATGCGAATGGACCGCGCCTGCGAAGCGAGCTCCAGATGCCGCGCCTCGTCGCGTTTTGGCAAGAGGGCCCGAGAAATGATGGAATCTTAGGCCGTTGGACATTCCCCCGCGTGCCGGGCACGCGTCGCGCGCCCCCGTATCGTTCATTGTGGCGCAACGGCGGGACGGGTAGAGGTCACTGGCCACCCGCCGCGACCCAGCGACCTCGCCGCGTCGCCGCCGTCGCGTCGACGGGGTAGATCGACGGGGTCCCTAGACGGGGTCCATAGACGGGGTCCCTACAAGAGACGAGCTAGATACAAAACGATGTTAGTCCGATAGCGACGAGAAGCCGCAAACTTGTGGATCCATGTAGAGCAGGTCCGGCGCCCGGTAGTTCCCGAAGCCTTCATCTCTACAAAAGTCCCAGTCGCAGAACTCCGGCAGGCCGTGCGACTTCAGGTCGTCCATGTCGCCGTTCACTCGTAACTGAAACGCATACGTCGACACGGGCAGGTCGAAGAAGACGGAGAAGCGCTCCTCCTTCCTACCAGGATCGTCGGCCACGAGTTCCCTACGCGTGAGCATGGGCACGCCGTCGCCGTGCATCGCCAATAAAGTTGATGATACGGCTGCTATCTGAGAATGGCATCCCTCGATGCCGACGTGCTCGTCGAGGAACGGGTCGTAGTGGTTCCAGTCCAAGCCACCTTGCTGCTCCCGCAAAAACCGCACGAACCCCTCGAAGTCGGACAGCGAGAGCTCACCTTGGCCCCGCGGAAGTTCTGCACTTAACCCGGACGGTTTTGATAAATGGACGTAGTGGTTCGTGTACTTCGAGACCCCATCCGCCTGTTCTAGCCTGTGTGGAAATCAAAATTTTACGGCGCGTTCGTGCCGAATCATCGCGTCATCCTTCACGCCATCGACGCGCCGCCTGCTCGATGGCGTGGCGATGCCAGTTCCTCATCGCTCGACGGGCAGAACGGCAGCGCACCCGACACACTGGTTGATTTCCACACAGGTGCTAACGGTAAAGCGACCCAAGCCTCGTCGTCAGAATCCGGGAAATCCGTCAACGGTTCGTGTTTGAGCCACTTCCTCAGAAACAGAGCATCTCTGATGGGGTCCGTGGACGCGACGTGCGTATGAGCAGATCTAGTGATATTGACCAGCCCGTCGTCCCCAATAGTACCAGTCTGCCCCTCCCAATAGGGCCAGCCGGCGGTATAGTCCGACGTTTCCGCGTTCGTCTGCGTTATAAATAATTTTTCATTAAACCGAGGTTTTCCGCAGAAAATGTACGGAGTGTCGCTCCCGCACGAGGTGCTCCCGAACTGCCAGGCCGGCAGCTTGACCGGATATCGCAACGATTCATCCTTCTCGACGCGCGAGAAGGCGTCCTTGGCGACTTGGCTGTTGGCGGCGACGGCTGTCGTTTCAATTATTTTTCCGTCTGGGGTCAAAGTTCGGACAATATAGAGATCAGTCTCCCGCTTCTTCTTAGCGTTATGATCTTGTATGACACCGACGCCCTTGAGCAACCGATAGGGCCAGCCGAACTTCCTTAGGTTGTCGCGCGCGCCCCAGACGGCTCGTTCTATACCCGTGACGTCGAAGACACCTACTTTCTGGCCCGAGAACTGGTTATCTGTCAAAGCTGTTTGGACATGCAAGTCATGTATACTAGAGAAGACCTCCTCCGCACTGAGAGATAGGGTCCGACCGTTCACGGTAGCGGTATTCCTCTCTTGATTCCCACTATTCCAGACGATGTGCATCTCGTCGTCGGCGGGCTGGTGTTTGAGGGACATCCACCGCCGTTGCACGACCGAACACCCGGTAGGCCCCAGATAGCTATAAGAGGGAAACGCCGGGTCAGCGTCGTAGTCGCGGAACCGCTCCAACATATTCATCCCCCACCACAAAGCATCGGCGGTCTCGTCCATGCGTTGTCTAGTAGAGGCCATGACCGTCCACTTGCCGAAGTGGCCCATCTGGAGCGGTTTTGCGCCTTTCACAGGTTGGATGAGGTCCACGGTGGAGGGGGGCAGGGCGTCTTCCATCGTTGTGCGCGGCTCCACGGTCCGGCCGCCTCTACTTAACGCTACCACCCCAAGCGTAGCTGCTACCGCGGCGGCGGCCTGCCAGCGGGACCGGCGCTTGGTTGTGGGGCTGCTGCCGCCGAGGAGCGGCGCCGCCTCCTCCATGGCACTTTGATCGGCCATGGGCTGCCTGAAACCGCTGCCCGCGTCGCGTCAAGCGCTGCCCGACGACTGCTGCTGTGGCGGCGACCGTGCGGATGGGCCGCGCGGGGGCGACGCGAGCTCCAAAGGCCGCGCCTCGTCGCGTTTTGGCAAAGGGCGGCGGCCGAGAAACCAAGGAAATTGAGCTACGAGCTTGTAGCCTTTAGGAGGTGTTGTGTGGCCGGGGGCCCTAGGAGCTGTCGCACGAGGCTGTGGGACGGGTGCACCCGTCCTAGTTCGCAAACGCGTCTGCGGTCTCTCCCTGGTCCTTGTCTTGCTCTCTGTCGCAGTTCTACCCAGCGGCTGGGCTGCAACGTCGGAACCGCTGCTCGTGGCGCCGATCCGCGCCCCCATACTGTCCCCACGCGCTCCGCTCGACTTTGCAGCCGCGTCGCCCGAACCGGCGCATCTGAACCGCCTGACCCAAGGTCACGAACGATGCCGCTCGCCGGAAGACTCGGGGAGATAGAAGACATCCTCGCGTTACATGAAGAGGCGGCGGCCGAGCAGGCTAGCGGCGCGACCCATTGCGTGTTTACGCAAGTCGCGTGCCGCGCCAAAGTCGGCTTCGCGATATATGAGTTGCAGCTTTTAAGTAAGGATGGCACGCACTCGGGATCGAAGTTCGCCGCGAGGTGCAAGGAACTCTTTGGGGAGAAATTCGAAGATAACGAAGCCTGGCTCTCGAAGTGCGCCTCGCACGTGGGAGGGAGGTATGGAGGTATGAAGAGGTTCTGCGAATTTTTGGAGGACACGGACATCAAGATTGGGTGTGGCTACAAATCTATCCAGAACGCGATCAACTATTTCCACACGCTCCTAGATGCCTTTGCAGAGAAGTCGCCGGTCGCCTCCCAGTACCTGGCTTCGGACGTCCGCGTGTGCTACTATGATTACAAGATGCCCGGTTTCGTGGAAGCCTTCGCCTCGTGCATGGCGGACACGTTCGACTTCACGAAGCTGACGGAACTAGTAAAGTACTGCGAGGAGCAGCAGAAGGCCGCCGCGCTCGTGACGCTCTCTGATCAAGCCGGGTGCCCGGTCTCCGCGCTCGACGGCTGGGACGCGAAGGTATTAGGTCATCCTCAAACGTACTGGTTCCGAGACCCGAGCGGCAACGAGTACGTTTCGCTCGAGGCGGCCGCCGAGGCCGCCGCCTCGCTCCTCTCGGAGTCGGAGACGGAGTCGTCGTCGAACAAGCGCAGTCGGCCGGACGATGATGCCGACGACGCGCCGTCCTCGAAGCGCCTGCGGGGCGGCGGCTATGACAAGCACTCCACGCTCGTTCGGGTCTGCAAAAGGGCCGGCATCACGCACACGGACCAGATGGACACGGCCGAGCTGGAGCAGAAGATACGCTTCTGGGTCGCCGCGCACAACCCGCCGTCCGTTCCGCTCGCGAAAATGGCGGCTAGGATGGCGGGCGCGGGGAGCATGCTCGTTTTGGCCATCGAAGCCGTGGTGTATTATTCTTGATCGCATGTCGTGGTGCGAACGTGTCTTCCTTTCGTTGTTAATTATAAGAAAAAATAGAAAATGACGCGACGGCGGGGCGACCTCGCGGCGTGGAGACGATGGGGCGCCGCGACCGGCGACGGCGTGGAAAGTCTGACGCGACGGTAGCAACGGCGAGGCGAGCTACGCGAAGCGCGAGGCGCTGCGGCGGCGTCGAGGCGGGAGCCTGAGATCGGGTAAACTTGTAAAAAAGCAGGCGCGATCACGCGCGAAGGTCCACATCTCGCTGCTTAGCGGTCTGGGCAGTAGTATAGTTCACAGGACCACGACGGGTCGCCTGCAAACGGAGCGAGCAGAATCCTACAAAAAAGCCGGGGGACATAGTTACATTGTGGACCGGGGGGAGGGACAGGGACAGGGCTCACATGTTCGCGGTGGCCTCACAACGCGGCGACCCGCGCCGAGGCTCGCGGAGACTTAGACTTGAACTGGAAGGAGCACCACAGACAGCCCACGATCTTGTTCGCGGACAGGCCTTGGGTACTCAGCGACGCCTCAGACCATGCACAAACGCGCGCCGAAGGCAGTAACACAGAAGCCCGCCAATAGCGCGAATAAATTCACCGCGAGTTGCAGTATGTTGCGAACCTGGTGCTTGAAGTTAGAACAGGGGGGCGGCCCAACAACCGACTCCCGAAGATAATAACAGAGAGCCGCGAGGAGTCCGAACCAGATCGCGCCCCCAGCGAAGGTCCCCGAACCAGCGTTCTTGTACATCTTGAACGGATTGAAATACAAACCAATCGTTCGCTTGTGATGCTCGCGGTACCTCTCGAGCTCACCATAGGCTTCCCCCAACTCATCTCGCTTGCAGTTCTCCATGCATTCGTCTGCGACCTCGGGCCCCATCTCCAGGCCGTTGTATATCTGGTATTGGCCGGACTCGCACAAGTCATCGCAATAAATCGACGCGTTGATGTCCTGCTGCTCGAGTAGTCTCCACTTCTTATGCTCGACGCGCTTGATGCACTGGCTGCGCTCGCGGCTCTTCGCGCCCTTGTAGACGGCCTTGCAGCCGGCGACCGACTTAGGCACAGCAGGCACAGGCTCGACCGCCGGCACGGTGGTAAACGGCCACAGCGCGAAGGCGCAGGTCCACGGCGCGACGATGACTAAGACAAGAAGACGCGACAACTGCATGTTGGCGAATTGACGAAGCGGCTGATCGATTGTCCAGATGGCACATAGGATTAGAGAGCCAGCTAGCGGCCTGTAAGCCACTAGCAAGCGAGAGTCCGCCGTCGCATTTGTCCCAGAGCTCCGCGCATTGAATCGAAGGGTAAGAGAACACGAGAGAATGACGACGCTCTCCGCCTCTCCTGCGCCTCCTTGGCTGCCCCATTTGCCAAACATCTCCCAAGGCACTCAACGCTGCGTTTCAGCAGCAGTTGTCGAGCTTCCCGAATCGCGTCGACACCTCGCGCTGCCCAAACGCGCACGATGGCCGGCACCAAGACGAAAAAGCGCAGCGCGCCGACGCCGACGCTCCTGGAGCACATCCGCGAGCTAGAGGCTGCTGTCTCGAAGTTCGAGAAGACGATGCCCGAGGACGAGAAGGAGAAGCTGGCCGCGAAGATCAAAAAGTTGCTGGACGCCGTCAATCGCAAGTACGTGAGCGTCGACGACGACGACGACGCGCCGAAGGCGGATGGCGAGACGCGCGACGAGCCGCCCCCCAAAAAGCAGCGGCTCGACATCAGCGAGGAGCTCTTGAGTTTCGTCATCAAACCGGCGGCAATGGGGGCAGCTGCTGCGTTGGGCACCTCTCTCGTCGCCGCCGCTCTTTCCTGAGTAGTGGACGAGGGACGTCATCGCGTCCAGTGGCGTAGGCCATTGTGTTTGTGCTTTGTGCATGAATCTGTACGCCCCACCTCCCATCCTTCACGACCCCCCTGTAGTAAACTAAAATCGTGACAGACTACTCCTAGTATGGTGTCACCATCTATGATTCAAGTTGACCCGGCTCGTCGTCCGGGTACTTGCCTTGTTTAGATCGGAGACAGAAAAGTTTCTTACCACACTCGAAGCCCCTCAAGCGACGCGCATCTACTAGTAGGACCACGAGCAGAACTTGGAGGAGATGATCCCCGGCATGACCTTGAGCACGCCCTCGATTGCGACCGATAGCGTGACTCCGGCGATGGCCGAGCCTCGAGCGCACTGGGCCATGGTCGTCATGGGCGCCGCGGCGGCGACTTGGTCAGTGATCCAGAGATTCAGTCGGTTCTCCAACGTCGGCGCCGACGTCCCTGGGACGAAGGCGACGCCGCCCAGGTCGCAGAGGTCCTCGAGCACCGCCCGCGTCGTGTTGCCGCCGGTTCTCACTCTCTTCGCGGGCGGCTCGCCGCCGCCGGCCCGCGACCCCGGGCGCTTTCTCTGATTCGACCGGTCGAAAATGCCTTTCTCGGCGTCCTTGAGCCGCGAGATGAGATCCTCCTTCAAGCCTGTTTGCTTGAGGCCCTGCTCCTTGCACTTGGCCTTGAGCTGGGCGACCGTGACCGCCTTGAAGGGATCATCACTATACGTCGACGCCGAGCCGTCGACGATCGCCGCGGCGGCCTTCGAGATCGACCCCTTGTAGTACTCGCCGCCCGGGCCGTTCAAATACCACTTTGAACCGTGTTTTCTTACCTTCCAGCCGCGCAGGTCGGGCACCTCGCCACCCAGCCGCACGACCGCTTTTTCGAGCTTGTCGAGGCCCTCGGCCTCCACGGCCGCCAACCGCTTGATCTCCGCCGGGGACCGCTGGCCCTCCTGCTTGAGCCGCTCCTTCGCCCGCAGCTCGCGGCAATATTTTGTGATATTCGTTATCAACAGCGGCCCATGGCACTTCAAGAAGAAGTCGACGACGGCGTCCGTGAAGTCGGGCGCGTCGAAGAGAAACCAGCGGCCGTCGACGAACTGCGGGTTCGCCTCCTTGAACTGCTCGGCGAGCAGGCAGAAGTCGTGTAGTTGACCACTTCGATAATTAGCACACCAGTTGGCCTTGCCTCCGTTCTTGACGAGCCACGTGCAGTAGGCCTTGGTAGTGCCCACCGCGGCGGCCCATTCTTCGAGCTTGAGCTCGCGCGCCTGCTCGTCCTCGGGCGCGCCGCCGAACCAGGAGATGGCGCGCTTCTCAAACGGCGAGCCGCAGAGCCGCCCGGATTCGCGGAGCGCGTCCTGGACCATAGGCTCCAGTATCTTCCGCTCCTGCATAATGTGCGCCGAGAAGGTCAATGCCTTGTAGCCGTGTTTGACCGCCTCCGTGTGGTGCAACTCACTCTCCGCGCCGGCGGCGTCGGCTTGGGCGATCAAGTGGGCGAGCTGGCTGGCGGCCATGGTCGCGGCGGCGTTTCGGGTCGATGCCAACCGATGGGGTAGCGCGCGTCTTACAGCGCCCGCGCGGGCACGGGGCTTCGCGCTAGAGGGCGCGGGGACCAAGAGGGTACCCGGGGGCAGCCCGCTGCGTCAAAGAAAATCTGTGCCGGCCTCTCAGGCGCACAACCAATGCTGCTGCCGCGGTTTGACTCGCGTCTCTAGTAGGTACGAGCTCGCTAGCGCGTCGCGAGCCGAGGCGTTTGGTGGCCGAGAGCTCTCTTCGGAGCCCGCGTCGGGGCCGCTGGACATGTCCCCGGTCGCCGGGCGCGGGCGACTGGCGCCCCAACCCGTGCACGGACCTCGAGCGGAAGGAGTGGCTCGCGATCCTGAAGGAGGGCCCACGCCGGAGCAAGTAAGTTTCTCTACTACTGCCGTATTTATCACCCGAGCAGCCCGCGACGCCGCGTCCGCCGAGGCCCGCGCGCTATCGGACGATGCTCCCGTTAGCTTCCATCGAGTCCGTGTAAGCCTCGTTGCGAGCACGCCCACACTCTGCTGGCCCGCCTCGAGTGCCCATGCTCTCACAGTGCTGAAGAGGCGGCATTGGCACACGCTCACCTCGCACCGCAAGCAAAAGCCATCTGAACGCGCGCATCGAATCATATTGCACGGCGCATCCACGAATTTGAGCCATGCTGCGACGCATCGCTGCGCTCATACTCATCTGCAGCCATGCCAGTGCACTGCGGCCGACGCGGCGCCAGGCGCTAAAGGGCACGGCAGGCTCCACAGTCATGCTCAATTTTTTACCAGGAGCTGCGCGAGCCGCCGCGAAGGGCCTCGGTTTGCCTACAAAGGAAACCAACGACGTCGTCAGCACCGTGGACGGCATCCGCCGCAAACGACTGGGCAACTCGGACATCGCCGTCAGCGAGCTCGCACTTGGGACGCAGCGCTGGGGCGGCGCCGACTTCAATAGTCCGGACGAGGAGTTGTGCCATCAGCTGTTGGATCGGGGCGTGCTCGAGGGTGGCATCAACCTAATTGACACGGCGGAGCAGTACCCGATCCCCTCGGACCGCTCTAGACCGGAGGGCGCGACGGAGGAGATCATCGGCCGATGGCTCAAGAAAGGCACCGGCCGACGAAACAAAGTAGTGCTGGCCTCAAAAATCACCGGCGGCCGCAACATCAACAAGCGTAGCATCCGAGAGGACTGCGAGGGCTCTCTGAAAAGATTAGGTGTGGACACGTTAGATGTCTACTTATTACACTGGCCGGCGCGCTACACGCCGCAAAGCAACTGGGGCGCGCCGCCGCGTCGAAGCCGTCGACGCCACGCCATCGACGCGACCCCCACGTAGGTCAATCGCTGGAGTACGACTGGGATTTAGGAGCGATCACGGTGCCGTCGGCCGCGAGTTTCCGGGAAATCGTGAGTGCCATGGGCGAGCTGATCAGAGAGGGTCCGCGCCGGTGCCGCTACAGACAATTTACGGGGGACTGTCGCGTCGATGGCGTACCGCACAGGCAAAATCAGAGGCTACGGCGCCTGCAACGACAACGCCGTGGGTCTCATGGGTCGCGCGCCAGTGCAGAAGTCATCGCGTCGGCCTCCACGCCGTCGACGCTCATCGCACACAGGCATGTACGGCGCCGCGCGCGAGCTCGGCGTGCCCGGGCCGCTCTGCATGCAGAACGACTACTCGATCGTGAATAGAAGGGTCGAGGAGAACGGCCTCTCGGAGGCGTCGTCGCCGGCGATCGCGAACGCTGGATTCATGGCGTACAACGTGCTCGCGGGCGGCATGCTGACGGGCAAGTACGGGCTTGCGCCCGGCGACGGCGTCGCGCCCGCGGCCGTCGACGACGGCGACCGCGCCCGGGCCAAGAGGTATGCGGAAGCACCTAGGGGCCGGATGGACACGCGGGGCTGGGGCCTGACATTGGGACGATACCGCACGACCGCGATGCGGAGCGCGGCTGCGCAGTACACCAAACTAGCGAAGGAGTACGGAATCAAGGGCGGTCCCGCGCGGCGTCCTGCTCCAAGGTCTGGACTCACGCCCGACGCCATCGACGCGCCACCGAGTCGCATCCGCGCGCAGGCCTGACCGAGCTGTCCTTCCGCTTCGTCGCCGGGCGGAAAGCGGTGACGTCGTCGCTCGTCGGCCACACGTCCCTCGCCCAGCTCGACGCGTCCATCGACGCCTACCGGAAGGCGGCGAAGGGCCCGCTCCCGGACCAGCTTCTGTGGGACATCGACCGCGTGCATCTACAAAATAGGTTGCCGCTCTTCGCGAACGACGAGGCCGGCAAGGATTGGAGAAATGAGGGCTTCATCGGGGAGCGCATTCCATGACGATCGCTTGATACTGCCTTCCCGTACGCCATCGACGCGGCATCGCGGCGATGGCGTGGTGGGATAGATTACGCCAGTCTGGCTCTACACCACCTCCACGCCATCGAGGCGACTCGCGCTCGCGTGGACGCCACCAGCGGGCGTGTTTGTTTAAGTTATAGGTCACCTTACAGCAACCTAACAGCGGCACGCGCCCTTACCTCTCGGATCGTTGAGCGCGCTCCACCGAATCTACTTGTCCTCGGGCGCCTGCGCCTTGAGGTACGTCAGCAGCACGGACAACGCGCGCGTGTCCTCGCCGAACTCCGTCACGCACGCCGCCGAGCACCGGACCACCGACGTCGCCTCGCCCTCTTCATTAATCTTGCAGAGGCCCGCCCACTCGCCGAGCTGCTTGCCCTCGTCGACCATAACTAACGACACGCCGCCCTCGTCGCACAAAGCGCGGACGAGGTTGCTGTACTCGGCGTTGTCGCAGTCCTTGGCCAGGCAGCACAATTTGGCCGTTCTCGAATCGAGGGCCTTGGCGACCTCGCGCAGGCCGCGCTTCAGGCCACCGTGAATGAGGGCGCGCTTCAGGACATCCCGCAGCGCGTCCAGCACGGACATCTCGGCCACTTCCACTTCCCCTTCAGCAGGGGCGTCGGCGGGGGCCTCCTCCATCGGTTCGTCGTCGGCCATCTTTGTTTTTTTTTGCCTGCGTGTGTTGTGTGACGCGTCGGCGGCGTTTGGGCGTGGGCGTTTGCTCTCATGCGCCTTTCATGTGTCGCTGTTGACGGTGAGTGGCGCGCCAGGCTTGCTCGCTGATGCAAAGCGAGGCCCGGCGCCCGCGCGCGACCCGCTCGGCGGATTGCGGCGTGCGCGTGGCACGCATTCGCCGCCGCGCCGCGCTGCACTGCCCTCAGCTGCCTTGGTCGCTAGCTGCTCCAGGAGTGCTCGCTGAGCGCCGCGCTTGCAAGCAGGCGCGCAGTGATGACGCTTTTGCATTCTTAAGTGGTTAAAGCTGTCGCTGATGTTCACCAGACGCTGTTGTGCACGATTTATTGCGATCGCCTGCTAAAACTCGTAAATCGCCTTTTTTGAGGCCCACTAAACTTGCTAAAAGTGAAACAGTGAAACGACACCCGTGCCTGCCCGAGGTCTCACCCACCCATGGAGAACACGGTGGCGCCGGACGCGTCCGCCGCGCGCGCCCCTTCAAGTATCCAAGCTTCCAAGCTTTCCTGCCCAAGCTCGGTCTCGCAAGTTTGCTCACTGCCGCCCGAGGTCTTACCAAAGGCTGCCAAGGAGCAGAGCAAAGGGCATCCGCCAACCACCCGCCAAGCCACGAGCTGCCCCCGTAGCCCGCCCCGCCGCAAAAGGCAGCAGCCACGACACACCATGGAGAAGCAATACGGCGCCACGGACGACGCCGCCGCGGCGGCTCCCCGCGTCGAGGAGCCCCAGAACGCCAACCGGGCCCGCAAGGCCATCGCCGCCATCGCGCTGACCTCTTCCATGATGTGGGCGGCGACCTCCACGACCACCGGTCGTAGAGAAGTGACCCGCCTGACGCGCATGGTCACGGGCAACCAACCGGTCACGATCGCGGAGGTGTACGACATCCTCGTGACGCAATCTCAAGACCTCACGGTCTACTGCAATGCGGCCAAACCAGGAACCCAACCGTATGCTTTGTGCGGCCTCACGACGTGCGCGGGAGTCGAAGAATATGATTACCTGGGAGCCTGCAAGTGCGCCCCGGAGACGATCGACGAGATGTACGCCGAAGATCCCATCACGGCGACCTTCGTCATGGGCTACACGTCGGTCTTCCTCGCGAAGTCGGAGACGTTCCGGGAAGCCGTGATGGCGAACTACCTGGGCCAATTGGACGACGCCGGCGTCCAGAACCTGTGCACGGCCTTGACCGATGGTCAAATCTGCAAGGAGTCCGGCCTGGACTGCGACTTCGTGTCCTTCCACACCGGCGCCCAGAACGGCGTCTGCGGCGACGACAACTGGGTCGCTACCGAGGACAAGAAGAAGGCCGGCGTGCGCGGCGGCCACCGCAAGCTCGACGAGTGGGTCTCGAACGAGGTCGAGGTCTGCATGGGCGCGCCCTGCTACAAATTGGAAGGGGCGGATGCCGATTCCTGCTCGCTGACGTGCCTCTGTCCCATCAGTGTGCCCGGCGTCGCGGCCACCTTCATCGACGACACGGAGGCGGACAACGCGGCGAACGGCGAATGCTTCACGCAGCAATCCGTGTCGACGGCCTGGGACCCGACGCTGGACGAGGTCGAGGAGCTCATCGATGGTTTGGCTGAGGCCGGCAAAGGAGTGGCCCAGAAAGCCAACGAGTGCGACTGCACGGTGTCGCTGACGTGCTAGACCCTTCGTGTAAAATATAAA
Organism: Pelagomonas calceolata; assembly: GCA_918797485.1. NCBI lineage: Eukaryota > Pelagophyceae > Pelagomonadales > Pelagomonadaceae > Pelagomonas > Pelagomonas calceolata. The sequence continues at coordinate 568,033 of CAKKNE010000004.1, forward strand.
CAAATTAGATATCCGACACGTCGTGCGACGTCGCCCAGAGGCCGTCGGCGTCGTCGTCGTCCTCTACAACTACTTCTTCCGCGGCGACGGCGTCGGTGGAGACGGCGTTCGAGACCGCCTCCCGGAAGTCGTCGACGACGTCCCGCAGCGCGCGCCGGAACAGGCCCCAGGATCGGCCGACGACCGTTTCCGGCTCGTCCTCGAAGCGGTCCTCCTCCGACAGGCCGTTCCGCCGCCGTATCCGCCTTGCCCACGGCAGGCCGCGCACGTCGAGGTCCGGTCGCTGTTGCGTAAGGTCCAATCGTTCTGCAGAGGTCAGACGTCGCACCGGCCGCGGCGAGTCGCTCGAGAAGAGCGGCTGCGGGGTGTTCTCGTCGACCGCGAAGCGGACGGAGCGAGCTCGTGAGCGCGGCGGCGAGCCCTCCTGCTCCGGCGTCGGCATGCAGGCCTCCCAGAGCGGGGCCGCGACCGGCGCGCTGGCTTCGGTGGGCTCCGCCTCGAGCTCGAGGCCGACGAGGCCGTCCTGCGACCACGTGCGGCCGCCGAGGCCTTCGGTAGGTAGGGGACTCATGATGGCGAGCATGGTATCCGCGGCGGTGGCATTCCCGCCGCGGGAGCTGTTAGATGCTGCTTGTTATGAACCTGCAGCACTGCTTGGCCGCTGGCCGGCGAGAAGCGCCAAAACTTGCAGAGGCCCGAGATTTCGTCAAATGCAGCCTTCCTGGCAGCTCACAGCCACTGTCGACTCAGTTGAAGGGGCGTATGGGGCCACTCCGAGCATCAACACCAAAAGCTGCGAGAGACGTGTCCTTGATGCTCGGCGGACGGAGCCCCTCCTGGGGCTGGGCAATCATACCTGCACCGAGCGACGGCTCCGAAAAAACGAGTCCCGACGCGTACTTGACGTCCCGCGGCGCGCGGTCGACGCGCGCACCGAGCAGTGTGGACAAATAAGCTAAAGTTAGAGCGGCAGCAGCTTCCAGCGCCCCCGGTCCGCGCCGAGCAATTCCAACCGCTGCGCCACCGAACCACTCTCTCCGGGCGCCGCGTCGAACTTGACCTCGACGGAGCCGTCCTCCGTGTCGCCCGTGCGCCAGAGCACGCCGCACTCGCCGGGGCACCAGCCGGCGGCGTCGGACCACCAATAAGCTAAACGGCGGCCCGGGCGTAAGGCCGCGAAGGCGAGCGGCGCGTCGACGGGGCACGGACAGGGCGGCGGCGGCGTCGACGATGCACCCAACGCGCAGGCCGCGGAAAGCTCCCGATGGAGAGGTCTCAAAAACCGCTGGACGGCAGCGTACCTCCTAGCTGCTGATCTAGTTGCCAGGCATCTCCGTCGCAACTCGTCCGGGGCGTCAACTAACGATAGACACAAGAACGACAGCCGCCGATCCCTTTCTTCGTCCGCCTCGTCGTCGTCTTTGCTCACAGCTTCCAGCAGCCGCCGCTTCATGCGCGCGTACTCGCCCTCATTTAGCTCAGTGCCAAAGGGATCAATGGCGCCGAGCGTCGGCCTTAATTTATCACAAAGCTCTAAGGTAGCTTCCAGTAAATCCACGCAGTCATTTCTAGCTTTCGACGTCGACGGCTCGTCCTCCTCGATGACGTCGTAGGCCGCTAGCACGTCGTCGGCGTAGAGAAAATCCGTGTCCTCCAGAGTTGATGCTTCGCGCGCCGTGTACGGGAAGGCCTTGGCTACTCTACCTAATGATACTCGAGCGTTCGACGAGGTGCACGACGCCACCACCGCCGCCTGGCCCTCGTCGCTCACCTCGGCGAGCCTTACATCGACGACGCAGCCTATCGGTTCGTCCTCACCGTCACCGATCACGACGACGAGGGCGCCGTACTGCTGCAGATCTCTTACGAGCTGGGCGTTCGCGGCGCCCTCGGGCTGGTATCTTAGCGTGCGGCTCGATCCCGGGACGGGTAGTGGTGTGGCCGGCGAGTCGGGCGGGCGGTAGACTGGTAAAGTGCGTTTTCGTCTGACTGACGAGCCTCGATTGCCGAAGGCGTTCTGGAATCTGGACGTTGGACGGTCTAACGCGTAGGCGGCTGCGATGAGTGGTAAGAGCCGCGCCATGCTGCTGCGGCGGCGTCTGGCTGCTCCAGGCTGTGGAGGTCTGCAGGTGGAGGTGCTGCACCGGCGCTTTGGCAGGCCTCGGGCGCGTTGAGGATGTCGAGACCGCACCGTGGGTGGCTATAACGACAACGCTGGCTGCCCAGCGCCCTTCGCACGGCTCCAGAGACCCTGGCAGAAAAAAATTAATCGTAAAAGCTAGCGTGATGTAACGCACTTTAAATGCTAAAGGTGGGCGCGCCACCTCGATATTTGGCGGTATAGCTCAACGTTTCGCTCTCGGGCGCTGTACACAGACCGACAGCACTGCCATACATCCGACGAGGTGAGAAATCACCTCTCGCACGCCGACGACGCGCCAACTAAGCATCCGCTCTCCCTACCGCCTTTAAAATCATGGCCGACGAGCCACGCCGCAGCCCGCGCAAGCAGAAGCAGAAGTCTCTGGACTCGTTTTTTAAACCCAAAGCCAAGAAACCGAAGCCGGCGCCCGCGAAACCGCCCGCCGACGTAGCCGAGGCCGCGAAACCCGCCGACGGCAAGGCGCGCGCCCAGCAAAACAAGAAGGCCGCGCAGCAGACGCTAGCGAGGAACTTTTTGAAACCCTTACAGGACCAGGGCTGGCGCGACGCGCTCGACGGCGAGACCTCGAAACCGTACCTCTTCCAGCTCGCCCAATTCGTGGCCAAGGAACGCAAGGCGAAAACCGTGTATCCTCCCCCAGAGCACACCTTCGCGGCCTTAGACGCCTGCAAGTTGGATGATGTCAAAATTGTCATCGTCGGCCAGGACCCGTACCACGGTCCTGGGCAAGCTCATGGGTTGTGTTTTAGCATTGCGGACGGCGCGGACTGCAAGTTTCCCCCTTCTTTGAGAAACATCTTCGTCGAGTTGGCTCGGGACCTGCCGGGGACGACGCTCCCCCCGAAGGGCAAGGGCGACCTTACGAAGTGGGCGCAGCGCGGCGTGTTGCTACTGAACTCGTCCTTGACGGTCCGCCGGGGCGAGGCGAACTCCCACGCCAAGGCCGGCTGGCACACCTTCACGGACGCGGTTATTAGAACGGTCAATAGAAGACAAAAAGGCGCCGTCTTCATATTGTGGGGCAAACCCGCGCGGGACAAGTGCAGTTCCATCAACCGCACGCGCCACCGCGTCATCGAGTCGTCGCACCCTAGTCCTCTCAGCAACACGAAGACGGCGACGCCGTTTACCGGTAGCGGCGTCTTCTCGCGCGCGAACGCGCTGCTCGGCGAGCTGGGCTGGGGACCCGTGGACTGGAACTTGTAAGTATCTATGGGGGTCTTTCGCGTCGATGGCGTGTACGCGTGCGAGCCGATTCGCGTGCGGGTTCGTCGGCTGATGCCAGTGATGGAGTCGCCTTGCCAAGCTGCGTAGCTCGCCGCTGCCTCCACCCCCGCCAGCATGGGGAAGAAGTCCCTCAGGGCCAAAAAATGGTTCGGCCGCGGAGGCCACCAGCGTTACGCGGGACGGCCTGTAGACGCAGACCTCCTAAACACCACAAGAGCCTCCGAAGCTAGGGGTTTCGCAGTGAAACCGCGCGTCCCCGTTGCCTCCAAAGTTGTGGAAGCGGGCACGTTCACGCGCGCGTCGGAGGAGACGCTGAGGCAGCGACGCATCGTGAGCGTGGCCGGACGGTTCAAGGGCGGCGGCGGCGCGCCCGGCGGGAGCGGTTCAAAGGCCCATCGAGAAGCTCCTGCTCGCTTGTTCGATCGCGTCGAGCTCAAGGACATGGAGGCCCACCGCGAGAAGCTCGTGGCCGAGCTCGTGAAACAGAAGTCCTGGACAGTCGGCGGCGCGGGCCTCGCGTCCAACAAGGAACTCATGGACAGACTCGAGGCCACGAAAATAGAGCTTACCGACGAAACCAGACCGCGTGCAATCTCGGTTGCCCTCGCAAATGCCAGAGCCGCTATCAATGCCATCCCGTCTCACCGAGAGTCGTCGGTCTGTACATCAACCTGCGCGTCAAGCGCCTTGCCGTACCGTACGCCTTCCGGCGACACACGAACCATGACAGACGATATTGATACCATGACAGATTACGAGCTTAATGTTACTGTGGCTCTCGTGGCTCTCCGGGAAACGGTCGTACTCAACAATAACGACAGAGCCGATTTTGGGGAGTATTTGGATGGCCTCGGGCTCCGAGACCGACCCGCTGGTCCGGAATTTGTGATGGAGACCATCGCGTCCTGGCACCGTCTACGAAAGCACTGGCCACGGATGCGGCGCAGAATCTGCTCGTATTGTGGAAAGAGAAGTGACCCCTCCGAACCGCGGCTCCTGGTCTGCGGGGGCTGCGGTGAGGGCCGCGGCGTGGGTCGATATTGTTCGGTGGCCTGCCAACGCGACCACTGGCCCGAACACCAGAAGAAGTGCTCTATGTTCCATGCAACGCCTCACACGATGCTCCGAAACAAGTCGGGGCGGGACTCCTTTTTGAATGGGTGTATGGAGTCTATTAAGAACGGGCTCACGCTGGAGGAAGCGGTAGAAGATAGGCTGTGTAAAAGCATGTTGTAGATAGAAAATGCAGCCTCTGGACACGCCGTCGACGCAACATCTGCGAGACAAATACGAGCATGTATTACTCCCCCTTCGACACGTTCCGCAGCAGAAAGAACACCGCGCCGCCGACCGCGCCCGCAACGCTCACGCCGGCCGCCGCGATCCGCACGGCCCGCCGCCGCATCTGGATCCTACGGGCTACCCGCGCGGCGTCCGCATGCACGAGAGACGTCTCGACCTCGCGCAGCGCGGCCGCGGACCGCACCTCGGCGGCCCGCGCGGCCTCGGCCTCGGCCGCGAGTTGGGCCGCGCGCTCCTGCGCCGCGCGCGCCTTCTCGGCCTCCGCCGCTCGAGCTTGCGCCTCCTTCTTTTGAGATCTCCCCACCCAGGACCGCAGATCAAACGCCGTCGCGTTGAGCTTCGCCTCGTAGTCTCTCCGCAAATTCTCGAGCGCCTCCTCTAAAGCGGTGCGTTGATCGACCTCCTCCCGATACAGACCCCGCAGATTGTCGACCTCGGCCGCCGCGTCCTGCATCTGTTCCTCCTGTTCCTCCTTCAGCTGCCGTTCTCGCTCCTGAAGTGCCTGCTCCTTCTCCTCGAGTTTGATTCGCAGCGCCTCGGCCTCCGCGGCGGCCTTGGCCGCGCCGTCGTCGTCCTGCTGCCTCCGCCGCTTCTTTTTTGGTGGAGGCGCCTCCTCCTCGACGGCCGCCTCCTCCGCGACCGGCTTCGGCCGCCGGCCGAACCAGCCCCGCTTCTTCGGCGCGGGCGCCACCGGCGCCTCGGGCTTCTTCTCGCCCCGCGAGAACATCTTGCGCCAGACCCAGCGCAAAAAGGACGGCTTCGGTGCTGCTTCTTCCGCGAGGAGGCCGTCGTTGCTCTTCTTACCGAGGAGCCGCGCGAGTAAGGAGCGCTTCTTGGTCGGCGCGGGCGCGGGCTCGACGGCCTCCTCCTCCTTTGCGGGGGTCTCGGCGGCCTCGGCGGCGCCGTCCCAGTCCACGTCGTCCGACGGAGCGGGCTCGGGGGCCGCTTCCGGCTCGGCGGCGGCGGCGGCAGCGGCGGCGGCCTCGGCCTCCGCGGCGCGCTGGGCCTCGGCCTCCTCGCGCGCCCGCGCCTCAGCGGCGGCCTGCGCCGCGGCGGCCTCCTGCTGCGCCTGCGCCTGCGCCTGCGCCGCGGCCTGCGCCTCCGCCTGCTGCCGCTGGGCGTACTGCGCGGCCTGCTGCTGCTGCACCGCGTCCGCGTTCGCCGCGAGCGCGGCGGCCCGAGCTTCTTCCGCTGCTTGGGGCGAGGCGACGCCGGGCTTGGCCCAGGGCGGGCGCTGCGCGTGCTGCGGCTGGGGTTGGTGTGCCCACGGCGGCGTCTGCGCCTGGGCGGCGGCCTGTTGCGCCTGCTGCGCCTGCTGTGCCTGCTGCGCCTGCTGCGCCTGGGCGGCGGCGGCCTCAGCGGGCGTCCGCGGCGGCTGCGCGCCCGCCTGTTGGGCGCGCGCGTTCGCGGCGAGTGCGGCGGCCCGCGCCTCCTCGGCCGCACGCGGGTCCGCGACGCCGGGCTTGGCCCAGGGCGCCTGTTGCTGCTGCTGTTGTTGTTGTTGCGGCGCCGGCGGCTGGGGGGGCGTCGACGGCCGGAGGCGCGAGACCGAGGGGGACTGTGGCCGCGCAGCCGGCGCGGCGCCCTGTGCAGCATCGATTTGCCAGCTCGTGCGGCCCGTCGCCCGGTCCACAAAGTACTGGCGGCCGGCCTGGTCCCACGCTGGCTCCCACACGACGCCGCTCCGGTCGACGACGCGCGCGCCCTGCTGCGGCGGCGCGGGCTGGTTGGCGCGCGACATGCGTACCAGCGCGAGCAGAGCGAGGACGCGCGGCATGGCTAACCTCCTTTGCGCGCCGCTGGCTGGTTTCTATTTTAAATGCAATTGGGCCTCGCCGCAAAAGGCTGGTTTGTACGGTGCTGGGACCCGAACTCGTGCGCCAGCGCGAATTCGCAGTGCAGAGACGACCTAGAAAGGCGCCAGTCGCACCGCTAGGGGCTCGCGGCCGAGCACTGGCTTTAGCCTCCGCTGGAATGATTAGCTAGCGGCATGTAGACACTAGCAAGCAAGCAGCAGCCCTTGGGTCTGAAGACCACGTACAGTCATTACGCTTGCTCCGCGGGACGCCTCCTGAGTCGGCCAAAATCCCGGGCGAAAAACCCGAGGCCGCGAAGTGTCCTCGAGTATAAATCCGGGCCCTGCGCGAGAACCGCGCGCGGAGACCGCTTCAGATCTCGAAAACAAGAGGATCGTCCGTTAAAAAACCGCCGGCCCGCGCCGCCGGGCGCGGGCGCGGCAAGAGCTCGGGCTCGGGCGGAGCAAAAAAAAAGAGCTCAAGGGGCCCAGCGAGTAAACGCGCTCCTGCGCGCCGAGAGCAGGGCGAAAAGCGCGAAAAGCGTAAGCGACGCCGTCGCGGCGACGCCGCCGACGAGCAATCACGTTCAGGAGAGGAGGCGCACGGCCGTGGCGCGGCCGGCGTAAATGAAAATGACGTACCGCGCGAGAAGAAGCCGCGAGAAACAGAACAAGGACAGGAAGCACAAGTTCCGGCCGGGCCTCTGAGGGGGGCGGCCGGTGAAAACCGTGACACTGGTCCAGTTTTGCGTACGCCAGAGTCGATTGGACTCTCACCGGGGAGAAAAGCCGGCGGCAAGAGAGTGAGAGATGCACAAGTGTCGCGTGGAGACGCGATCAGTACGACCTTGGCGGATGGTGACGCAAGCCAGGTCGAGAACGACCCTCCAGAAGGGGAGAACGCCGAGGTTCGCCAGGACGGGAATAGTGATGATGCGGGCGAGCCTGCGGCAAAGAAAGCGAGGGAAGAGTCGGGCCAGGAGACGGCGCCGGCTCCGGATGAGTCGCAGAACAACGCCGACGGTGAAGCGTCGGACGTGCAAGATCCAGCAACGGTGCTGGCCAACTCGATCCGGGGGTTCCTGAGGCGTTACCTCAAGAATTACCTAAAGTACGACCGGGTTGCAGGTCGTGCGAGAAAATTGACGGCGGGCGTGCTGCGGGCCGCGTTTAGCCGCCAGCAGCTTCAGGACCTGGTCGCGGCCCAGAAACGGGGACCAATAATGTGGACGCGGACGCCGCGGCATCGGCCATCGCCGATGTACACGAAATGGTTCGTCCTTTGAGGGATCTGTACGGCGTGCAGTGGTCCAGATTCGACGCCCTCCTGGCGGCCGCCGTGCGTGCGATGGCGGCGGCGCGGGCGCGCGGCGACGACCGCCGCCTGTTCAGCGCGGAGACGCTCGCTGCTGCTTTGATCAATGGCAAGGACGTGCTAAAGTTCGGGTCCACTTCGATATGGCCGTTCCTGGACCTGCTGAAGAAGAGAAACGCTCGGGCTTGCCAAGTACGGTCCAAGCTCGCGGGCGTGCTGGACGGTGGCGCGGACGAGTACACGCTACCGAGTCGGGAGGAGGTCGAGGCCGAGCTCGATGCCGCGCGCGCGGCCGCCGCTGCAAACGCGCCGCCGCCGCCGCCGCCGGCGCCGGCGCCGCCAGCGCCTCGCGAACGGTCGACGCGCGCCAAGCGTAACCCGCGGGCCGGGTGGAACAGGTACGGTTAGACGAAGGAGGCGCCGTACCTCGAGAACATGCCGATGAGTAAGGAGCGCATGATGGGATATCACAAGAGTAGATAGTCTCCGCCGTCTCGCGGACTGCCCCGGGCACGTCACAACCGTCGCTAGTCTTTATCTACGCGCCAGCACCGCTAGGGACGTCGCTAGGGGTCAGCAGCCGAGCACTGCTTGCAGCTTCCAGATGGAGGTCGCTAGCGTAGCTAGCGTACTAGCCTTGAAACTTAGTCGAGCCCCGCCTCCTCCTCGGGAATCGGCGGCGTCTCCCGCGACGAGTCGGAGCCAGCGCGCGGCGTGCCAGAGATCAACGAGCCGCCGCCCTCGAGCGACGAGTCGCACATCCACGCGGGCGGCCCCGTGCTCTCAGCGTCCTTGGCCGGCGTGTCCTGGAGAAAGATCGGCCGCGCGTCTTTCCGCCGATCCGCCGCTGCTCTGGAAATGGCGTCCGCGAGGGGCGATTTCAGTTCAGCCTCCACCGAAGCGTGGGCGGACACGGAATCCATGCGCACCAAGTCCTGGGAGGCGTCCGAGACCTGGGCCGAGGCGCCCAGCGTATGCGCTCCAAGATCGGCGGAAGCACCCACATGCGAGGACGCCTCCGAGGGAGCGGCGTCGTGGCGCTGGATTTGAGTTCTTTGGGAAGACGCCACGGAGGCGTCGAAGGCCGATTGGCGCGACAGGCGCGAGGTCGGCGGCGAGTCGGACCGCGTCGGCTGCGGCGCCTCCGGCGGTCGCAGTTCGGTCCGCAGATTCTCCACGGCCTGCAGGACGTCCACACCGTTTGAGGCCGTGCGCAGCTCCTCGATCCTCTCCGCCAACATGGCTACTTCCGCTCTCAGCGAATCCTCGCGCGGCGCCGCGAGCAGAGCGGCCGCCTCCATGCTCTTCGCGGCATCTAACATTTTCTCCTTATCGTCCTTCAGCGCCTTGACATCGTCCACCAAACCACCTATGGTACCCTTGGCGGCGTTTAATTCACTTTCCATCCGACTGACCGCACCGGGCACCGTTTTCAGTTCTGAAGCGATGGCATCGATTCTCGTCGATACTTGCGCTTGTATCGCGTCCGTGACCGTCTGAGAAATGGTGCTTTCCATCCTATCCAACCTCAATTCCATCTGCTCCGCCCGCTTCAACACCTGGGCGCCCTGGGCTCTGGCTGCTTTCGCCTCCGCTACAGCCTGCCGTTGTTCGGTGCGTAGCGCTTCTATTTTACCGATCGGGTCCGCGTCGAGGAGCTGTGTTAGTTTGGCATACAATGCGAGCGTGGCTTCATCCAACCCGTCGCTCCGCGGCATGCCCCTCGCGGCGGCTTGTGCGGTTGCGCCGTGGAGCGAGTCCAATCTCGCCGCCAGCGCCGCGACGTGGGCGTCTTTCGCAAGATCCAACGGCTTCCGCGTCGGCCCTCTTCCCAACACCCCAAACGGTATTGTATCGGCCGGACCGGGCGCCGGCTCCTGGAGGCCGGCACGTATGTTTGCGGTGGTCCGGGCATAGAACTCGCTCTTGGGCAGCGCCTGGCGCATCAGCAGGACGCCGTAGCCGGCCTTGGTGGCCTCGTCCATCGCGTGGCGTTCGCGTGGCGTTGGCGCACCGCCTTTGCCTTCGCACCGGCATCAACTGGCGCGCCGAACCGTCCGGTTAATCAATCTCGATTCTTCTTTGGATGCGTTTGGATATATGCGTTGAGGCCTGTGCCCGCCGCCGACGCTCGCATTTGTTTTGCTAGTGTGCTTATCTAGTGTGCTGCTGGATTGCCTTTTGGTCGCGTACAGCTTCAAGCGTGTTATCTGTGTAGCACGCCAGCGGTACGAGGCATTTTTGTGGCTGCTTGGAGCTGCTGTCCTTTTTTCGCCGGCCTGGCCCTTGGATGAGCCAAAAAACGCGACTGCCCAAGCAGCCTGTGCTTACGATAAATATGGAAACGTGAACGTGGGAGGAGAAAGGGCCGCGCGAGGATATTGTCGAGGACGAAACCAAGCGCGGAGACGCAATTGCTGGCGCATTTTTCGCGCTCATCGTCGCCGTGTCGTGTGGCCGGCAGTGCAGTGGCTGCTGCGGCTGAGCTAAACAATGCGCCGGCTGCTAGCACTGCTCGCGGCCGCCACTGCGATCCAGTGGGACGCCGCCTGGCGCCGCATCGTGCCTAAAGTAGAAACAACCTGGAGCGAAGCCTCAATCATGCGCAACGTCGCGCCCGAGGCTGTTGGAGCCGTCACGACGGCGACGCTCGACGCCCACGTTTTGAATGGTGGCTTCCTCAGCGCGCGGCGCGGTGCACCAAGTGCCGAGTACGGCTGGGAGACGGAACCGTTCCAGATGCGTTCAGGGACATCAAAAGCGCTGGAAGGCCGCGGCACCTTGATACTCAACGGCGTCGCGGAAACAATTCCGGAGTGCGCGCGCTGCGCTTTGGCAGCTCTGGACGCCTTCGAAGCCCCATGTTCACTAAATTGCTACGCCACGGGCCCAGGTACAAAGGTGGCGGCGCCGCCGCACGCCGACGCCCAGGGCGTGCTGGTACTACAGACCTGTGGCAGTCAGCGCTGGCGCGTCTGGGACGGCCGGCCGTTTTATGCCTCTGAGCTGAATACAAAGTTGACGGCGGGCAAAGGGGCTCCATTGACACTTGAAGAACCATTTCTAGACGTCATACTCAAGGAGGGCGACGCTCTCTACGCGCCGGCGGGCTGGCCTCATGCCACGTCGACCCTAGAAGACACTTCCGTGCACCTGACGCTCGGGCTCGATCATGCTATCTTCGGCTTGGATAGGTTCTCTCTGGCGAGGGCGCTCGCGGCGCGCGACAGCGGCTCTAGATTAGAAGTGGACGACGCCGTCGCGCTGCCGTTCTGGTCGCCCATGAACGTCGGCGCCACTCTCCAATACCTCGAGCGTAGCGACGCCGCCGCGCGCGACGTCGCCGTGGCCTTCGCGGCGCACGCGTATCGCATCGTCGAGGCCCAAGCGCGGCTCTACGAATTCGAGGACGCGTCGCCGGAGGCATGGCGTCAGCGGTGGCGGCGCTGGGCCGATGAATCGTGCCGTTATGTCATGGCGCACAACCAATTCATCGCGGGCGACGCCTTCGCGCTCGAGGACCCCGACCCTGAAATGGCGGAACAGAACGACCTCTTTTCCCGGAGAGAGCTCGAGCAGCAGGGGTACTAATGTCTTGTGTCTTAAAAAGGAGACCTACATGCGCACGCCGAAGTCGTGGTACGACGTGACGCCCTTGGCGTCGCACTCCGCCCTCCATTCCGCGTTCGTCTTGGTAGAAGGCGCGTTGCCCGCCTTGGCGCCCGCGAGCACGGCGGAGCCGAACTGGTACTCGGCGATGGGCTCCTCCGCGATCTCGTCCTGGGACCCGCCCATGCTCATGTAGAGCGTGTTCGCGGCCAGGATGAACACGACGAGGCCGGCAATCGGCCCAAACTGCTGGACGTCCGCCGTGACCTGGACGCCGCCGACCTCGTAGAGCTCCCGGTAGGCCGTGACCAGCGACGAGGCGTCCATGTTGACCGGCGCGACGCGCGGCGCCACAGCTTGTCTAGGTGCCATGAAGGCCGAGACCGAGGTCGCCAATGCTAGGATCAAGGCAGCGGCGCGCATCTTGTCGATGTGTAGGTCACGTAGAATCGATGAATGGACAATGTGTCTCGCCCTTAGCTGTTTACCAGTGCACACCGGCTAGATCGAGGCTGGATTTTGGCAAGATTAACTTCGAGCTGATAGGTCGATAGACACACTAGACCGCGACAGCTCTCTACGGCGGAAGTCGCGGGACAAGTTTATCGGACGGGCGAACGCTGCACACTGTTCGGGAGGTTGCCGAGGCGGCCCTGCTTAGAAGGAGGTGCGCTGTTATGAAAGACGCGGCAGGCGCCGCCGCCGATGAATCGGCGACGCGCGTTGTCTCCCCCCCCCGAGCTCCGCCCACTAGTCCTAGCACCACATAGGGTCCTCCCAGCATGACGCCGCCGACGCGACCCCTCGAAACAAACCACAGCCTAGCCTTACCAGTTCGTCCCCGTATACGTCCCGAACGTCACCTCGTCGACCGATAGATGGCCCGTGTCGCCTAAGGACCGCAAGGACACCTTCCCGTCGGGACTGATCGTGACGTGCGTCACGGAGCAGTTCATCGTGCAGAGCCGCAGCCACCCTTCTGGAGGTAACTGCAGCGCCCTCAAAGCGAAAAATCTAATAACGTTGGCATGGCACACCAACACGTCGTACTCGTCGGTCGGCGCGTTCACCGGAGGATAGGCGACCGGGTGGTCCTCGTCGCCATCATCATCGTCGATCTCGTCCCACGGCAGAGCTCGCTTGAAATATTTGCGGAAGGCGGCTTCAATCCGAGCTCCATCTCTATAGACCGCAGCCGCGTGGTGGACGCCGTCGGGGATCGCGTGGCAGGGCACGCCTTCGTTTAGCTGCGGATCTCCGGGCAGGCGCGGCACGTTATTGAGTTGGGCGTGGATGAGGTCGGCGGTCTCCACGGCCCTTGCTAGACGAGACGAGTGGACGCCTCGGCACACGGCGCCGGGCTGACTTAACAATTCAGCGACTCGTTTGCCCGCTTGTACGGCCTGCCGTTTACCTAGAGCGGTGAGGACCCGTCCGGAGTCGTCTCCCGCAGATTCGTCGTACTGGCCGTGCCGTATCAAGATCAAATGCCTTCTGGGCGCACCGGAAGGTTTTAACAGGGAACGTCTCCTCCCTCGGCTATCAAGTTCCCTATGGTCCCAGTTGCAGTCCCACTGGGGCCAGGGCACGGCGGGCTGGAAGAGCTGGGCTTCTATCGCAAGATCGGCTACTGCGGTTAAACGCCGTTGGACCGCGGGGGCGCGGTCCTCTGCTCTCGGGCGTGACGTAGGGAGGACGGCGCAGGCTCCTAGAGGGAGCGCTGCGCGGCGGGCGAGGCGGTGCATTATTGTCAGAGCCGAGTTTCCGTCGCGCTCGCGTAGCGGCTGCGGCGCTTTTTTGTGAGAGCACTGAGTTTTATTGAGAGCACTTGCTGTTTTACGAGCTTATCGGCGTTGCAGCGATGTGTGGCAGCGCCGGCTGGCGAAAAGTGTCAAAAATTGCGCCCGCAGGCTCAAACTGGGGCCTATCGGAGCCGTCTCCGCCCTCATTGACTCTTTGCTCAGATGGGCAGTCTGAACCCGCGCGATAGCAGGAGAGCCGCGACCCGTCGCATACCCGAAGGAGGAGTTCCCTGGTCTCGTGCGCACGGAGGTATCTGCGACGCTCGTCTCGATGGTGACAAGCTGTGCATGCTCTCATAGTGTTAAGCCGACAGAGGATCGTGGGCGACCCCACTTCTGCTCGCACCGCCGTAGACGTGTAACGACGCAGCGTTCGCAGCCGCCGATCGAAGGTTCGAAACGAATTAGCCGTGTGGTGGCCACAAGCCACTGTGGCCTCGGCACAGCGCTGAAAAGCCGCGGCGGCGCCGTTTCGCGCCAACTGAGGCGCCACGTAACGCCGCCGCAGCGCAAGCGATCAAGAAAACGAGACGATGCCCACCGCCAAGCGCCGAGATCCAAACGCGAGGCTCGGCATGCCGCCAAAAAGTCAAAACAGGAGTGGAGGCGACATGCGCCGCTTCGTCAAGTCCAAGGACGTCGAGAAGAAGCCCCAGGCCTGGGCCGTGGGGCTGGACAAGTGGACCTTGTCCTTTTCCAATTCGGCACTTGACGGTGAGTGGAGGCGCCTCGTCGCGGGCCGTTCCAGAGCGCTGTGGCTCCGATCGCTACTGAGCGCCACCCTATACCAAGCCCTGCGCCACGCGGCGGACACGGCGCAGTTCGGGCCGGCGCCGCAGTGGGTCGTCGCGGTCCGATTGGTGCTGGCGGTCACCGAAGTGCTGCTGTTCGCCGTGGCCTACTGCGACTTATTACGACCTAGTCAGGCCGCCATCGCGGCGAACGCGTTCTTGTACGGCATCGTGGAGCTGGCGTTGGTCGTTGATAGATTGAGGCCGCGCGTCGCTCCCGGGGATTGGCTGCACGTCCGCGACGCAGCGTCCTCGAAGCTGACGCCATCGACGCGCCACGGCCTACCTCGCGTCGATGGCGTGGGGGCTGGCGCTCGCGACGCGCGCGCCTCACGCACGAACCACACAGGTCACGTACGGCCTGGCCTGGTTCATCGTGCCCAAGATGTCCGCTTTACAATTCTTTCCCGCGTGTTTAGGGTCCTGTGCGATTGTCGGCTGGTGGTCCTTGCTTTCTCTTGCGACGATGGCTACTCCCCCGGAAGGCGCGAGGTACGGTGTGGGAGGTGATTTATGGAGGTTGCTACGGAGGTGGGCGCCCTTCGCGACACCCGTACGTATCCAAGAGTGCACGGGCGTCGACTGCGTCCAACGAACACTAGCAGCACTTGAGGAGTCGTCGGTTGTCAGACGAACAAGCTGGCAGGACGCGTCGGCGGGCTTAGCGTTAGTAGTGCCGGTAGTGGTCCTCTTCAACGTCGTCGCCTACTCGTCCGAGAAGTCCGTCAAGGAGCGGTTCGTGCTCAGAAGTGCGCTCGCCCACGAACATCGCCACGACGTCCGCCTGTCATTACTAGGCGACGACGCGTCGCAGATGCTGTCTCGCTTGCAAGATGCGGTGAAGGCGCCTCGATTGAGACCGCCTGAAAACCGCAATGACAGGTTACTCTTAGCGGCGATACCAGCGGTATTACTTGCAGCATCAGGCTACTTTCCCTCGATCCCGTCCTTCACCGGTTCACTAGCTTCCTCAGCTTTTGGCGGCCCGGATGCCGCTTGGGCCGCTTTATCTCATGTGTTCGGGCTGAGTTTATTTCTACTCGTTCTGACGAAAAGAGTCAAATTCCTACTCCTGACACCTCTCGTAGTAGCAGCTCTCTTCTACTTAGCTGCCCAAACATTGGTGGAGACGGATTCAAGAACAAAACTATTCCGGTGGGCCGGGAGCGTTGTCCTCGCCGCGTTTGTGCTAGGAGCATTTCGCGTAGCGCGACTCTTCGCGGCACTCCTCCACTTCGCTAGACGAACCTTGTTCCTCTACCCCCACCTGGAGGAAAATCTCAAGGAACATAGTGACGGGGAGGTCCTGGGCCGCCTTGTCGCGAAAGTCGAGCTGCCAAGGCCAAACAACCCGGGCGCGGTGCGCGGCGCGTTGGACACGACGACGCCGAACGAGGGCGAGTCCGAACAAAGTCTGTGTTCTTTAGGGTCGTACCGGTCCGAGGAGTCGTCGCAATCTGTGTGGAAATCAAATTTCGGGCGCCCCACGCCATCGACGCGACGTTGTCGCCGTGACCGCGTCGGTTCGATGGCGTGATTAACCTAACTCACTGGCTGATTTCCACACAGGTCGCAATCGATTGGGCCGCTACCCGTGCTCCCGCTGGGATCGCATGATAGAGCCTGCGCTTTTTGTTCGCACGATCCCGGATCTACAAGCTGTCAAGCGACGCACGCCGTGCCCGTGTGCGGCGCGTGGGCGTCCTGGTACCTATGGAGAGCGGAGCGGGCGAAAAAAATGGATAGGGCGCGGAACGAGGTCTCGTCTCCCGTTGACGAGGGGCCCTCCCTGAGGCCGTGCTGCGACTTCGCGACGCTGGCGCTTGAACGAAGTGCGCTGCAGCGCGAGAACGCGTCGCTGCGCGCGCAGATCGCCTCTCTGAGAGCCCGCGAGCGGTCGCCGCCCTCTTCGCCTCCTGAACCTCAGCGGCCGCTCGAGTAAGTGGTTGCTGCCGTGTCTAGACGTCTAGTCCTCCCCGCCGCGCCTGGCACTTTGAGGTTGGCTCTCTTGCCCAGACTCGGGCCAGAGTCTTGGTCTCGCCGACGTTCTCCGCCCCAGAACGTTGCCCAGACCCCCTGCAATTTGCTTTTGAGGTTGTCTCGCCGACGCTCTCGTTCCCCAGAAGCTGCCCAAACGCTGCCAAAGAATGAAGACCGTTGCCGCCATCGCTATCCTCTGCCTCGGCGCCGCCGCCGCCAGGAAGGCGTCGCGCGAGACGGCCTCGGACCGCATCGAGAAGTTGCTGGCCGCCCGGGGCAGCAGGAAGACGACGCGCGCGAGCCGGCGCTTGGGGAGCCCGAAGCAGATGGTCGACACGGCGCACCCGCTGCTGAAGGCTCGCTGGGAGGCCACCGGCAAGCTTACGCTGGCGGATATCGAGGCGGCGGCGGCGGCGCCCGAGTGGCGGACCGAGCGGGCCGTGCGCGGCCGGGACCGCGTCTCGCGCCTCGGGAGCATCAACGACGACCGGACCGCCGACATGTGCGCGGCCTACACGGGTTCCGGAGCGGCGTGCTTCGAGGGCGACCTGTCCGAATTGGACGACGACTTCATCGTGTCGCTCGAGCCGGGCGCCTGCGCCACGTGCGGCTACGGCGAAGATGCGCCCTCGGGCGGCCAGGACGATTGGTCAGACTGCATCACGTGCGCCAACGCCGGGGAAGAAATCATTGTCCTCTTCGACGACTGCACGGGCACCTGCGTCGACGCGGCCGGCAAGGCGTTCTGGGAAGGGCTGGGCTACGCGGACCTGGACGACTCGGCGTGCGAGGCGACGCGGGCGTGCTACGACGATGACGGCTTCGTCGACTCGCTGTCGCTCGGCGGCACGAACGCGAAGTACGCCGGCGACGTTGGGAGCTACTCGTACTCGTACGACGACGACGGCGGCAGTGACGACGACGGCTTCGCCTGCTTGGATGACTGCAGCTTTACCAACGACGACGACGAGGTGGGCTGGGACTGCGCCGGCTACAGGGACATCGCCAGCTCGTGCCTGGCGGACTGCGACGCGTCGCTGGCGAACGAATTCGCGTTCCACTGCGCAGAGATGCTTATCAAGACATTGTGCTATGCCGAAAAGACGGCCGCGAAGACCTGCGCCTGCGCCGAGTTAAACGTTTGCGACGACAGCGGCATCACCGGTTACAGCCTGCCCAGCGACGCGGTCAACCACGGCGCGACGAACGGGGGCTGGTGCTCCGGGGGCGTGGACGACTGCAGCATGGACGACGATCCCGAGTTCGACGCCGCGGCCTGCTGGGGCCTCTGCGCGCTCAAGTACCCCGACTCGCTCGTCGCGATCGACCTCAACGAAGGTTCCTGCTGCTGCCAGGATAAGTGCGAATGCATGGCCAATATCGAAGACGGGAATGAGGTATACACCGACGCCTCGATCACGACGCTCCCCGCCGATTGCGGCGGCGACGACGACGACGACGTCGGTCCGCTCCCCGCTACCTGCGCGGACGGCGCGGCCAACAGCGAGTTCATCTGGGAATGCGGGGGCGGTCCCGTCTACCAGCAGGGCTGCGTCGACGAGTGGCACGCCTACGTCGAATGCAAGTGGAACTATTTCCCGGCGATCGTCGACGACACCTATTTCAACGGCCCGTCGTGCTCCCTGTCGTGCGCCGATGCCCTGTCGTCGCCGGCGCCGGCGCCGGCGCCGGCGCCGCGGCCCGCGAACGCCACCGCGCTCGGGTCCGACGCGGCGGCGGCGCGCGGCCCGCTCCTCGCCACCGCCGTCCTCGGCGCCGCGGCCGCGGCGCTCTAGGCCGGACGGCCCAATTCACTTCCCCCCCCCCCATCATCGTCATGATGCTCTCCGAGTCGCCCGGGCGGACCTACTCCGCCCTCGGCCGCTGGCTCCTCTCCTCCTTGAACCGCTCGGGCTCCGCCCTCGACCGCTGGTTTTCGCACTAAGGCACCATACTTCGTACTACTTCACGTCCGCCACGACCTCCGTGGCGCGGGATGGAGTTTTGAGTTTGTCGGCGTATGCCTATACGCTATCCATGCGCAATTGCGGAGGATTTATATTGTTACGGTGCTAGAACTAGTGGGCGGAGCCTTGCGGAGGATTGACCAGTAATAAACTCTCTAGAGTTTGCAGCAGATTTGCAGCTATGCGAGACTGCCAGAGTGAAGTGCTTTGCGAGCCGTAGACGCTGCCCAAACAAGGCCAGGTGGAATATTTCCCAGTCCGAGCCACTGAGCAGTTTTCTGGGACACTACGCTGCCGGGGAAATCCGGAGCTACACACTCTACGCAGATGAAGACCGCCGCCGTCACCCTTGCCCTCTGCCTCAGTGTCGCCACTGGCGACGACAGGTGCATCGGCGGTTGGAAGACTGGCGACGGCCAGGGGCCACTGGGGTCGGCATATGAGATGTCCTTAGGGACTGCCGATAGCCGCGAGGCGTGCATCGATGCCGTACAAGCTCTCAACACCGGCGCCAACGCTGCAACCTACTCAACCGATGGCACCAAGGCGTGCTATGTGGAGTACGGCCAGACGACTGTTGATACCAGTTCGTATAGTTCGGACTATGAGAACTGCCTCCTCACGGCGCCGGCGACGCCGAGCCGCGACCTCGACGGCGACGGCGCCGAGGACGTCGCGCCCGAGGGCTCCTGCTGCATCGTCCAGTACGGCGTCGGCTTCGATACTCAGTGTGGCAGTACCCTGGCGGAGGTCACGGCGAGCAATTGCTGCCCGAGCCCCTTCGTCGCCCGCTACCATCTCGGGGCCAGCGGCGAAGAGACGACAAACTACGACTGCGTCTCCTTCATCAGCAAGGAGGACTGCATCACCTACGGACAGACTTGGAGCGGGGGCGACGACGACCCGATTGGCCTCGGCCAGATCGGGGGCTGCCCCCACTCCGCCGCGGCGCCCGCGTACGAAGCAGCGCTCAAGGAGTCCGATTCCGCGCCCGCGTCGGGCCCGGCGCTCCTCGCCACCGTCCTCGCGGCCGCGGCCGCGGCGCTCTGAGGCGCCGTCGCCCAATTCGCCTCTGCACATTCCCCCCATCCACGATCGCTCTCCGAGTCGCCCGGGCGGACCTACTCCGCCCTCGGCCGCTGGCTCCCCTCCTCCTTGAACCGCTCGGGCCTCCGCCCTCGACCGCTGGTTTTCGCACCTAAGACACCGTACTACACAGCGTGGGAGCCAACTTGAAGAACTTGAAATCAGATACAACCCTTACCCTACACGTCGGCGACGACCTCCGTCTGCAATCCTTTAACGGAAGCGACCTCGACGTGCTGCACCAGCGTGTACAGCTTCTCGGACGCCTCCTCGTCCTCGTTGCGCTTCCGCGACAGCCGCACGCGCACGCGGTAGGGCACGTTCCGGACGCCCTTCGACCAGACGTGCTTGTTGAGTTTCGCGTCAATTCTCACATCAGACGTCTTCATGGCCTTCTCGGCGAATTTTTTGATCTCGCGGATGGCCCGCGGCGCCTTCCGCTTGAAGGTGATGCCGTGGAGGCGCTTGTGGAGGTTGATCGTGTAGTCGCGCGTCACGAGGTCGGGGGCTTTGCTTTGGCCCTTGACCATGGTTTATAAAGCGGAGGCGTCCGCGGCGATTCCACTCCTAGCCTGCGGGGGGCGGTGAGCGTCTCGTGTGTGTCCGCCGCCGTTCGAGGCGTCTCGGTGAGCGTCTCGTGTGCGGGCATCTCATCGAGGGTCCCGCTGCCGTTCGCAGGTCTCGCGCGTGCGTCTCGTGTGTGTCGATTGGGTTCCAGCCCTCCCGCGGCGGCCGAGCGCCTCGCCGGGCCTCGCCGGCGCCCGCGGCGGTGCCTCAGAGCTCCCCGCAGCGCGCTGACAGGCCTGAGCCCTCGCTGGTTCCGCGGCAGTGCCTTGCAAAAACGTCCGCAGCGCGCTGACAGCGTCTCGCGTGCTCCAGGCCTCTATGCAAGCTAAGCAGCCGAGGCGCTGATAATCGGCGAGGACCGTAAGAGTGAGCAAACCAGCGCTCCGTGACAGCCTCGGGTGACGTATAGAGCTCCGGCAAGGCGGTTTGGGACTCTGAAATGCACGCTATAGGCCTAAAAGCTGAGCGTCGCTGTCTAGGCGATGCTGTTTTTTTTGCTCCTAGTGTCTTTACGCTAGCAGCGCTGATCGATCGATGGGCCGCCCACGAGTCCCCACACCGTCACGGAACACCCTACGACACCGAAATACAGCATAGACTTACTACCCCCCTACTACACGGTCGTCGACGCGGTTGAACACGCTCCGCACCTTCAGCACCCTCCCTTTCAAACTCAATTCATTCAACACGACATACCGTTTTCCATCCAACCGCCGCGTGATGACCTGGGACTTGTTCGGTACACCAAAGTCGACGGCCGTCACAATAGCTCCGGACTGAATTGTTGTAGTCGTCGTATACGAGGATTTATCCACAGGAGAAATCTTGACCAGCGACCCGCCGCTCAAATCGAAGTGGTCCTCCATCGTCCGAAATTTCGTGACTGTGGTCTCGTCCCACACATCCCCGTCGTGCTCGATGTGTATCGTGCGCTTCGTGCCGCGGATGGCCCTTCTCGCCACCCAGGGGACCCCCAGCGCCGCCATCATCTCATCATTACTATCGGAGGCGCCGTGGTCGAGGACGTAGGTCCCACTAAAGTCGGGGCACTTGGCTTTTTGTGGGGAGAATAAGGACGGCCGTCGCTGTTGAGGGTTTGGGCTCCGGATGCCAACTAAGGACGGTCTTCGCGCCAATAGCTCGCCGCTCCGCCGTCTCTTCCGGAGGGGCTGCTCCTCGTCTGGGTTTAGTCGAGTGGTGAGCACGAGGTCGTACCGTTTCTGCGGAGCGTCTCGTTTCCTCTTGACCGACGCCGCCGCCGCTCCGGCAAGCAGCAGCCCGGCCGTCGCCGCGCGCGGCACGAAAGCAGAACCGACCAGGCCCAACGCCACCGACGCGCAGGCCGTCCCCAAGATTGAGGGCGGTTGTGGCGGCGTCGTGTCCTCGAGCGCAGCGACTAGCGTCGACGACCCGGCCGTCGCGACCTCCACTTGTTCACCAGCAGTCACATCAGCGGTAAGGGTCGACCCGTCCGCCAGTCGGACGTGGGCCGCGTGCTCGCCGTCCGGCACACTACCTAAAGCCGCCACGGTCCGCAGCGGCGCGGGCGCGCGCTGGTCGACCCAGGCGCCGTCGATCATCCACGGAATGCCCGTGTTCTCTTCCTCCTCGTCTGAGGACGATGATTCCACCTCCTCGGCGCCCGCGGCGGCACACCTTATGACCGTGGCCCACTGGCCCGCGCTCTGTTCCGATGATGCTCTGACATGATATGTTCTGTCAGGCGTATAGATATCCAGCGTGTTGTCGTCTTGCACGACGCCTCTTATTTGTTCACACCGTATAGTACCACGATGTCCGGAATTAACTTCTTTGGAGTACCTCAAAGTAGCCTCGGAACCGGCCCCCTGCAGCACGAACCAGCGCTTCCTTTCTGCCGAGAGGGCCGTGCCGCCTTTTTTGTGCAACCAGCCTTGCTTAGTAGGTGGGGGTGCGAGGCGGGCCTTTTTGTGTGTTGCCTCCTCGCGGTCCATGGCTCGTCGGTCGCGGCGCGCGGGCAGCCGAGCAAGCGTACCGCGGTCAACGGTCGCGGCGCTGGCGTGCCGCGGGCAGCAATAATGCGCGCGAGACCGCATGCAAAATCGAGCTGGGAGCACCCCGCACCTAAATCCCAGAGCCCCAAGGCCCGAGCACGTCTCCGAGGGACACATCAGAGCTCCCGGTATAGCTGGCAATGCGAGAAAGAGACTTCGAGGAGGTCGCCTAGACAACAAAAACACGTCTCGACGCGCGACGCCATTGGTCGCTGCGAGGCGCACGGCTGGCCGACGCAGTGCACGCTTGCGAAGCGTTGCGCCGCGAGCCCGGCGATCCCTGCAAACCGAGCCTCGCGCGCTTAGTTTGCGAGCCAAGCATTGGAGGCCACTGCTTTGCCTAGCCCGCAGCGCAAGGCGCCGTCCGCCGCAGCACTGTGGAAGCGGTGCAAGATAGAAACATGTCGGTGAGGAAACCGATCGAAGCGCGCGCCGCGCCCATTATGGCCGGCGGCGCGACGTATATCGCGCAAGCGAAGGAGGGGCCCGATTTTGGGGCCATCCTCAGTAAAGCGGCATCGAGAGCGTTACCTTCTGGTGCCGCCGGCGGCGCCGCCATGGGCCTGAACATCATGTGCCTCATGTGGATGAGAACCACTGTGAATTACCAATATAGATATGGTACCGGTACTATTACCGCTATAAAAACTCTATATGAGGACGGGGGACGAGGTTTCAAGGGCATCACCCGATTCTACCGCGGATTAGTACCGGCGCTCTTCCAGGGCCCGCTGTCGCGTTTTGGTGATACAGCGGCCAATACGGGAACTCTAGTCATCCTCAACGAGTACGAAAGCACGAAGGGCCTCGCGCCCTGGATGAAGACCGCGTTTTGTTCTCTCTCAGCAGCTGGGTGGCGCCTCTTCCTCATGCCCATCGACACGCTCAAGACGACGCTGCAGACGGACGGCGCGAAAGGTATTGAACTACTGAAGACGAAGCTCGCGACGGGCGGGTTCCGGACCTTCTACAACGGCGGCCTGGGCGCGGTCATGGCGAACATCGTGGGCTACTACCCGTGGTTTGCTACTTATAATACTCTAGAGGAGTACCTCCCGAAGAAGGATTCCGAGGGCAACGACTTCACGGGCGTCCAGCAGCTGGGCCGACGGGCGCTCATGGGCTTCGGCGCCTCCGCCGTCTCCGACGTGTCGTCCAACTCCATCCGCGTCCTCAAGGTCTACAAGCAGACGAACGCGAACACCAAGCTTACTTATATCGAATGCGCCAGGGAGATCGTCGCCAAGGACGGCGTCGTAGGTTTATTTGGGCGCGGGTTGACGACCAAGTTGATTTCCAATGGTATTCAAGGAGCGATGTTCAGTGTTCTATGGAAGACGATCGAGCCGATGCTCTTCCCCAAGGAGTAGGGGGGTTCCTGTGGCTAACTGAGAAGTTGTTTCTAGTCGCATTGACGGCGTTTCGGGGGGCTGCTCGGCCGCTCGCGCGAAGCTGTGCGAGACTAGTGTGTTAGTCACGCTAGGTTCACCTTCGAGCCGGACGCTGCTGTTAGCAAGCCAGGCCGTCCATAGCGTGAGTTACACAGCGCACTGACAAGCAGTCATCAGCACAGCTTGCGTACAGCAGTCGTTCGGCAACGCGCGAGCACTGCGGCAAAAGTCACCACCAGCGCTGCCACGCCGCACGCCAGCGAGGAACACCCACGAGCGCCATGGCGACGCTCGCCCGTGCGCTCCGCACGCCAGCGCGGCACTTCTCTCGCTCGATAAAGGCGCCGCAGCTCGAGCCGATCTCACTGCGCGAGTACCGAATAGCGTCCAAACTAAAACGCCGCTTCCAGCCGCCGGCCCACCGCGAGTTCATGGAGCTCATGAACGCCATGCAATTGCACGACTTCGACACGGAGCACCCGGCGGTGATCGCCGCGCGGCAAAACGTCGAACGAGCAAAGGCCGAGGCGGAGTCGTCGCGCAAGGGCCAGAAGGCGTCGACGAACTACCACCTCAGTCGTCATTTAAGAAGGAGACGGTAAAATTCAGGTTAACATACCTCCGTAGACAACCCGAGCGCCTCCAAGACCCCGGCCGTGTCCACGGCGTCCACCGAGCACTCATCCGACAATACCACGGGCCGCCGCGACTGGACGGGAGCGTCATCTCTAGAACCAAGAGCCATCCCCAAATTCCGCTCGTGCTCGACGCGCTCGTCCACCACCGCCACGATGGACTCCCGTATTTTCTGATAATCGGTAGCCTCGAGGGCAGACGTGATCGTCGCGGCGAAGGCGCTCTCGGCGTTCGCGTGGCGCGGCGACCTCGCCACGGGCGTGGTCGATCCATCCAACGACGCTACCAACTGGTCGACTTCTGATGGTGCCAGATCTAACAATGATGCTGCTACTAAACCAGCAGTAGGCGTCGAAGATGTCGAGGCCAATTGCGCGGCTCGGTCCCGCGCGCGATCCAGGCCTCGCGCCAACCGGACCCCGACGTCCTTGATCGCATTGCCCAGCGCGTCCGCGCGCCTTGCGGTTCGTAACCTAGCAGCCCTTGCTTGGTCGTAATCTGCTGATTTCCTTCCTAACATGGCCTTGCACTCGTCCAGTTTCCGAGTTAACACGGTCTTCTCCCGCTCGAAGGCGTCCTGGGCCACCGTCAGCTTCCGGTGGGCCGCCCTTTCTCTCACCACAGCTTCTCCCCGCCGGTGCTCGGCCTTCTCCTCGCGCGCGATGATCGTCGACATCTTCTCCTCGAGGATGCGCTTCTCGTGGGCCATCTCGTCCTTCTGTTGCCGGATGTCCCGCAGCCGTCGGCGCGCCGCCTCGTCCGTGCGCTTCCGCTGCGCGTCCTCTTCCGCCCGCAATCGATCCTTCTCGACGACTTCCCGGCGCGGCGACTTCGACTGCGAGGCCGTCTGCAAGGCGCCGACCCGCAGCTTCAGCGTCGCCGTTCTACTCTTCGCTTCCAGCAGTTCCGCGTGCTGCTTGTCGTACCTTTTTTGTAATTCGTCCTTCTCCCTCCGGAAGTCCTGGAAGACCTTGCGTTGCCTCTTGGCATCGCTTCGGACGTCGTTCAGATCCTTGCGGGATTGCGTCCTCAGAGCCTCCTCCCTTTTTAGTGCATCGGTTGTGCGCTGCTTTTCGACAACGAGATCTCGTTCAGCATCCGACGCGCGCTTCTCCGCGAGTGAGGCCTTTTGTTGCGCACTTTCGACGGCCAACCGACATCTATCTTCGGCAGCTTTCGCGCGTTGCGAAGCAGCATCGGCGCGCTTCCGAGCTTCTTCCGCCAGCACGCCAGCCCCCTCCAACCTCCCCAGGTTCTTCTCGGCCTCGGCGAGCTTCTGTCGAGCGGCCTGCGCGTCTTCACAAGCAAGTTCTGCTCGTTTGTCGGCATCTTCCGCGCGGGCTTCCAGTCTAGCGGCCTCGGCGAGGACCTCGAGGTTCTTCGCCGACTTCAACGAGCGTAAATCCTCCTTCAGTCGTGCCTGCGCGGGACGACGCCGTCACGAAACTTGTCGAGAACAGAGGAACGCGTCGCGTCGATGGCGTGGAGGCTCGACGGCGCCCTCAGACACAGTCGATGCGATCTTGAAGTTCAGAAAACCTCAGAAACAGACGCTGAGTCAGCACGACCTCGACCTCCATATCTGCACGAGAAGAGGCCTCGCGGCCCGCGCGGCGCTCCGCACTAGCTCTCGCGGTAGATTCATCATTTAGACGTTGTTGCGTATCGGCGAGGGCGGCCTCGAGCTCCGTCGCGCGCTTTTCGAGCGTTTGGAGCGCCTCCGACGGTTTATCACTGGTAGCCATGTTCTGGATCCGGTCCATGCGCGCGAGGACCGCTTGCGCGAGCGCCTTCGCGTCGTCGTCGGTCGCCGTGACGCGGTGGACGGCGCGAGCTTCCGCTTGGGCGGCCCTTGCTCGCAAGTCCAAGGAGCTTCTGGTAGCGTCCGCTTGGGCCGCCTCGGCCGCGGCGCATCGGGCTTCCAGGGCGCTCTTCTCGAGGCGCAAGGCGGATAACGCACCTCTCACTTCTCTAACGTCATTCTCGGCGCGCTTCTGGGCGTCTCTCGCCTGAGACGCCTCGTCGGCGAGCTGCATCGCTTCCCGTCGTAGTGAGGACACTTCTGGGTCCTTCGGGGTCTTGACGTGGAAGTCCTCCTCCTCTTCCTCGACGCCTCTTCGCGCCAGGCGATACTGTAGCGAGTCCGCCCGTCTCTCAGACGTCTCCAGTCTCGCTTCCAGGCGTGCTAAGCCAGCTCTCGACTCTAACAAAGCCGCCTTGGCGTCCCGCTCTGATGAACACGCGGAGAGAACGTCGTCGACGTAGGACCGCCAGCGCGGCGATGAACGTAATCCAGCACCGGAGCGACTGGCCGCCTGGACCGCCACGGAGGCGAGCTCGGCAGCTGCGGCGCGATCGGCCTGCGCCCTCGTCGCGGCCGTTTCGCGCTCCAGCGCCTCGACGGCGTCCGCTTTTTGTGATGTCATCTCGACTAAACGCGCCTCTAGTATGTGAGAGCGCTCTTTTTCGGCCGTGACCCGTCGCTCGGCCTCCTCTAAAGCTCGCGCCGTCGCACCTAACGTAGTATCCTCCTTCTCCGGTAAACGATCAGCTAATGCTGAACGATCAATGCCGTGCAGTGATAAAGCCTCCTGGAGGGCCTCGGACGCATCTGAAGCGCGCGCGTCGGCTAGATCTCTAGCCCTTTCCGCGACGGTCGCGCGACACCGCGCCGCGGCTAAAGCTTTGTTCGACGTGGCTTGCTGTTCAGCAAACAAGGAGTCCTTCGCGGCCTGCGCGGCTAACGACGCGGCGAGCGCTCGCCTTGTAAGGTCCTCATTTGCATCCTTCGTACCGTCCTGGTGCGAACAGCGACACCTTGCTCTTAACCGCTCGAGCCGATGTCTTTCGCCCGCCTCCTCGTGCAATCTTTGTGATAATGCGCAGCACCTTGACCGAACGTCCTCGTCGGACCCCTTCATCGCGTCCAGAGACGTCCGACAGAGATCCAACTGCTCGTGGGCCTCCGTTAGTTGCGACGCGAGCTCGGCCACCGTACCTTCATCCGTTTCCCTGGTGAAGGTCGTCACTGGAGGCAGAGCCGGCGTCGCCGGCGGTTCTTGCGCCTTCAGAGCCGTCCGCAAATCGTCCGCATCTCTGAGAGCCGCGTCGCGATCGGCCTCGGCGAGCGACAACCTCCTTCGTAAATCGCGCGCGTCCAGGGCCCGCGCCAATTCGGCCGCGCCGTCGCGCCTCGCCGCCTGTTGTAACTCTGAAGCCTTTCGCATGTCCGTCTGCGCCCGCTCCTGCAATGCTCGAGCTTTTTCAATCGCCTCCGCGGCGTTCGCCTCCCTTTCATTGATGGAGGCGTCGCTCCGCTCCAAGGAAGCGAGGCGCTTCGTGAGCTTCTCGTTGTTGGCTTTTGCGGTTCTCAAAGCCGCTTCGGCCTGGTCCGCGCGTTCCAACTCGGCCTTGGTCGCGTCGGAATTGTGTTGGGACGCCTTGAGGCGCGTCTGGGCCTGCGCTAAATCTTGTTTCGACTGCGTGAGCTGCGCGCGGAGCTCCTTTTCTGTTTTTGATAAGTCGTCCAGGGCCTTCGCGGTAGAGGCCAAAGCCGCCTTGTCCGTCGCGGCCGTCCCCCGCAATCGCTTCAGTTCGTCGACGGCAGCATTACTAGCTACGACGGCCGCCTGGCGCGCCGCGTCGTTCGCGTTCGAGACGGACAGTTCGGTCTTGAGCCGCGCGAGCTCGGCCGCGGACTCGCTGCGCGCTCTTTGTAAGATCTCGGCTTCTTTGGCTTTCGCGTCGGCGTCTCGCCGCAGGCGTTCGGCCTCTTGGGACGCGGCTTGTGACGCGTCGGTGCCCGGCGACACGGGCGTCGCCGTCGATTCTCGCAACGTGGCGAGCTCGGCATCTTTTGATTCCAGTAATTTGAGGGCCTGGGCGGACTGGGCCTCGTAGTGCTCGCGCTGCTCCGCCAGTTGGGTCCGCAACGAGTCTACGGTCTCGGCCGCTGCCGGAGGCGGCGCGCTGCTCTTCTTGCGCGGCATGGCGGCTCGACTATGTGAGATGATCACTTCTGTGCTCTGCAGCAATCCATGAGTCTGTCTGTGCCGAGCTGAGGGCAAAAACAGAGCCCAAAACTTAAAACTCGAGTATAATCAGCTAGCGGCATGTAAGACACTAGCAATCAGAACGCATCGCTCAATCGACAAACCTTACGCCCGACGATAGAAATCAACAGCACAACCCCTAGACCGCCACCGTCGCGCACATGCGCGACAGGTCCTGGGCCTCGGCCCGCTCGAGCCCGATGGCGACGAAGTCGTCGACGGACAGATATCTCAAATCCTCGACGGACTCGATCTCCTCCCGTCTAAATAAAGGCAGGTGCCTTGATAAACCCGCCGCCGCGAGCACGGAAGAGATGTCCGTCGCCGGCCGCCGCGTCTCCCGGAGCGACGCCGCCAGCGCCCGCGCCAGATCGTCGTCCTGGTGCACCGGTTGCTGGGAGGCCTCCCGCGCGGATAAAGCCAGGACGGCCCGCAATTCCGCGTCGTCGTCCATCGCGGGTGGTGCGGGAGGCCGCTCGCGCGCACTCAAAGCCAACGCCGCTCGCAATTCAGCATCTTCATCCACAGGCGGCGGCTGGGCAGCAGATGCCGCCAGCGCCGCGCGCAAGTCCGCGTCGTCGTCCTCGAGCTCCGCGGGCCGGTCCCATGTCGTCAAACCACGACCCGCATGTTCGTAGTACGTTCTTCCGGAAGACGGGTCTTGCAACGCGACCCAGCCCGTGGAGGATGGCGGCGGCTGGCTGGCGAGCGCTCTTGCTGATGCCGTCGGCGACACGGTTGAGGGCTGCTGGGCCGCGGCGAGGAGGCGGCTCGCCTCGGGCGTCGTTTGTTGGGCGGCGGCGCCGTCGGCGCGCGCTGCGGCGCGGGCGCGGGCGCGGGCGCCGACGGAGACGCGGCCGGCGCCGGCGTCGGCCGCGGGCGCGGCAGCGGCGAATGCGCCGTTTGTGGGACCGCCAAAGGCGCCTCCGCGGAAGCCGCCGTCCGCCGGCGCGGCGAAGGCGCTGAAGGCTCCCGTTCCGCTATCACTGCTAAAGGCGCCGCCGTAGAGGCCGCCGCCGAGGCCGGGCGACGCCGCGCGGGCACTACTGCCCCCGAAGCCGTTCGTTCCGCCGCTGCCGAAGGCGCCGCCGCCGTACGCCGACGGCCCCATCAGATCGTTTGACGGCTGGCTCTCCGCTCGAGACGCGGCCAGAGCCCGCTCCAGCTCGTCATCTTCCGCCTCTTGCCTTCTTTGATCCGCCTCCCGCGACTCCCTCAATGCCCTTTGGTAGGCATCCTCTCCGGTGTGGCCCTCTGGTCTACGTCCTCGACATCTTCTGGATGCACAAGCGTCCCGTCTACGGATATTCGGCCGGCCACAAAGAGAACAGCGCCAGTCGCCCGGCAACAGCGGTTCGGTCCTAGGATCATAACCGCTCTCCTGGGCCCGTCTACTTTCGGGCAGCTCCGGTGCAGGTTTACCATCAAGAGTCGGCCACGACGCCTCCGGTGTTTTAGGTGGCGCAAACGCTCCTGTCGACACCGTGACGGCAGGCGCCTGCTGCTGCTGTTTAGCTTGCCACTTCCTCTTGAAGGCCTGGAAGCCGCCCGCGGCGAAAGGTTTACTTGGGTCGGGCGTCGGCACGCGCGGCGCCAATTTACGGGGCGGGGGCAGCTGGATCGCCACCGGTTGCGGTTCCGTTTTGGTCTCCTCCTTCGGTGGCGAGGCCGGCGCGGCCGGCGCGGCGTCGTCGGCGTTGCCTGCGCGGAAGGCGACCGGTGATACGCCGTCGACGCGACGGCGGCGTCCTTACACGTTGCGGACGCGGAAGCCGCACCGCCCTTCACATAACCAGCACAAGCCCCCAAGTCGACGTCCGGCAGGGGCCCCGACGGCGCCCGAGGTCTAGGAGATTGCGACTTCTTCCGCTGCACCACAGTAGTACTAGTACCAACTAACTCCCTTTCTCTCAACCCTCGCTTGTAGCACTCGTAGCCCAGCAGCTTCCACTCGTCCGCGATCTTCCGCCCACCTTTATTACATTCACATCTATCCCTATAGGTGATACCGCGGTAGAAACCTAATCGATGCGTCCTCTTGCACTTCTGGCACTTACTGCCGTCGTCGGGCGGGACTTCCCAACTTCTCATCTGGGGCGACAGGTCCCACCACAATCCGGTAAACGCTTTCAGTTTTTGTGGATCATCAGAGGCGCCTATTCTCCTGGCCCAGGCTTCGCCGTGCTTGCATAATTGTTGTCTTTCTCGGAGGGCGGTCTCCAAAGCTTCGCTGGGCACCACTTCAATGTTCTGGAAGCCGACGGCTGCTGCGCTTCTTCGGCGCTGCTTGACCATGGCTGCTCGTCGTCCCGCGCGATCTGTGCGTGCGCTGCGGCTGCAGAGTGGCTGGCGCCTTGGTGACCCTGGTGTCTAGATATCGAGCGCGCACGCCTCGCAGGGCTTTAGCGCGTTTTCGTGTGAACAGCGCAGTGTCTTGCGACGCCTCCGCTCGACCGATGGCGCGTCGCGCGCGTGAGAGGAGGCACAGAGCGCCGCGCGGCAGACTAGACTTGGCAAGGAGTGGTCGGGTTTTTCCAGCCTAGTCCGAGACCCCGTCCGAGCACCCCACAGGCGACGCCACGACGTCTCCGACGCGCCTCGTTCAAACGCTAGAATGATGCTCTGCCTTGATGGAGGCGCTGAGCACTTGCTTGTGAACGCGCCTCCTATGAGGGACGCCGCCGCGCGTGACCGGACCCGCCGCAGTCCTTACGACCTCCAGAGACCCACGGGGCTGCCCACCAAGGAGATGAGGCCGCCGCCCCCCTCGCGGCCGCCGCCGCGCTGCCCGACCGAGTGCCGCGGCCGCTTCAACGAGCTCGACCGCCTGACGCCGCCCAGACTTGGTCGCAGTTCCCTCTCGGTCCTGCCGGCGACGCCTCGAAAGTTATTTGAAGAGGAAGCGCCTCCCGTCGTCGTGTCGAACACGCTGCCGCGAGATACGATGCTGCTCTGTCTGTCCTTCCTAGATGTCACGGCACACACCACTTTGTCTACCGTAAGCAGGGACTGGCTATCCCTCTCATCGGAAGATGCTTTGTGGCGAGACCACTACCTGAACAGGTTCTCCGGAGGTTCGGACGAAGGCGACGGCGAAACCAGTGCAGACGAGTACGAGGACTACAAGCAGGAGTATAAACAGAGGCTGGAGGACCCGCACGTCGGCGACGACGTCGAGGTGGCCTGGAGGGGTAAATTCAGGCTGGAGAGCTTGGAGATTTACCGAGGCACGGCCTGGTGGGTCGCCGTCGTCGTCGACAAGGTCGCGTTGGATGCTGCTTCCGGCAGTCCTGGTAGAGGCCGAAAAATACATGCGGCGAAGGCCTGGTACAAGGTCACGTTCCCGGGGTGGGAGGGGCGCTGGGACGAGTGGGTCTCGCGCGACCGGTTGCGGTGGCGGGCCAAGAATACGCAAGAGGCGGATGCGTTGAAGCCTAGGGACTTCGTCGAGGTCTGGTGCGGGTCGCAGAACGTGCCGGGCGCCTGGCTGGAAGCTTCCGTGCAGAAAATTCGCGGCGACGCCGTCGAGGTGGGCCGCGTCCTGTCGACGGGGTCGTTGTGGGTGGACCGCAGTCGCGTCCGGCGGGCCCGTTCTTCCTCATCTCGAAAGGTGAAGCCCGTCGGTCTGCTCGCGCGGGGCTGGCGGGTCGTGACCTACCCCTTCCGCGCTTTTCGGAGGCGCGTGGGGGCGTAATGAACATACTGCTTGCTCCTTTCTCTGCGGTCCTGTGGCCTTGCGGGACCGTCTACGGAGATCTGCGGAAATGCTAGTGTCTTATAGGCCGCTAGCCCGCATCGGCTTCGGGTCGCAGGCCTATTACAGCGCGTCGGCTCATAGTCAGGAGCTCTCACGCCTACAATTTATCAACCAGATCGCTGCGAAACGCTGCATCTGGGCAGCACGCTGCTCACCCATCGCTGCGGCGACATTTCACCTGCTCTGCATAAATATTAAAAGCAGCATAATAAGATGGCAGAGGGATCGATAGCCCATCATCCTTCATACGAACCGGGCCAACCGGCATTCGAGCCGGCTCAGGCGCAGCTTCTGGCTACGTTCCAGGCTGCTCAGCTCGCGATGACGACGGGCTGGCCAGCGATAGCGCAAGCCGCTCACGCCCTCGACCTGGACGTATTGCGCCGCGAGCTCGCGGCGGGCGTCGCTGTCGATCTTTTGAGTATGCCTGGTGGTCAGACGCCTTTACAGCTTAACTGTCACGTCACGAACGAAACAGTCGTCTACCGGCGCGGGGGCACGGACGAAGCCTTTCTTGCCTGGGCCGCTCAACCAGCTGAACGTCGGAGAGTAATCGACGACGGCATCGATGCAGACCGGCTCGCCTGCGTCGAGCTGCTGCTGGCGCACGGCGCATCACCAAGACCCGGGGGTATCTTTTTTCCACCGCTCATAGACGCAGTTGCACAAGGTAGTCTGGCTCTTGTCAATGTGCTTCTAGATGCCGGCAGTGACGTCTCCGTGCTTAGCACCCCCCCTCCATTAGAATTTGCCTGTTCGCCGTTGAGCATGGCGGTGATTTCACATTATCATGCTCTTCGAAATGGGCGTCCGATGGGATATGATCATATCGCCATTGCAGACGCTCTTCTTAAGGCGGGCGCGGATGCGAACCCCCCCGAAATAAAAGAAAGATCACTGATGAAGTGGGCAATCGGTGGTGGCCACCGCCGCCTCTGGCCTGTCCTGCTGCGAGGCGGCGCGATTCTCCCACCTCCCGGTGAGAACCCATTCAACTGGCCCGGGGCAAGTTACAATACTGAACGCGCGGACCCCTACCTGCAAAAGATCGACGCCGCGGGCAGCTGGGCGGCCCACGAGAAAGCGCACCGCGCGGCGCTCCAGGCGATCTTCGCGCCGAAGTTCACGCACCTCGTCCCGCCGGAGCTCGTGGCGCGCATCGTCGAGTACTCGTTCCACCTCGGCTTCTACTAAGTATGTGTTAGTGTTATTTCTTCCTAGGCAGCCCTGTCCCGAGATCAATATTCGACGACCCATCGTTCAAGAAAGACACACAGTTGTCGGCGACCATGTCGACGACGCGCTGCCGCGACTCGAGGCGCTGCCAGCCGATGTGCGGAGTGAGCATGACGTTTTCCAGCGAGTACAGCGGATGGTTTGACGGCAGCGCGGGCGGCGGCGCGCTGCCTTCGCCGAAGACGTCCAAGGCGGCACCCGCGATTTGCTTAGATGATAAAGCCTCGACGAGGGCGTCCTGATCTATTATGGAACCGCGAGCGGTGTTGATGAGGAAGGCCGTGGGCTTCATCTTCGCGAGCTCCACGCGCCCGATCAAACCCTTGGTGTTCGCGTTCAAGGGACAATGGATCGAGACGAAGTCCGACGTCTCGAGGAGCTCATCTAGCGAGACTACGGTAACGTCGCCCTGTTGCCCGATCGCGGCCATGCGTGACGACGACGCTACTACCCTCATCCCTAGCGCCGAAGCGATCGCGGCGACCCGCTTCCCGATCGTCCCTAGACCGCCAACTAGACCAAGAGTCTTGCCATGTAACTCGACATGCGTCAAGGAACCGGGATGGCACTGTTCTAGATACTGAAAGTCACCGCACCCAAAGGCCGCCGCCTGCTGCCAGAGGCTACAAGAGCAGGCCATGAGTGCCGTGATCGCCATGTGGGCCATGGCCTCAGTGGCGTAAGTGGGCACATTTGATAGACATACGCCTTTCGTGGAACAAGCGTCCAAATCAATATTGTTGTAGCCCGTGCCGGCCTCGCAGATCAACTTCACACTGTCCGGGAGTGACGCGATGGTCTCCTTTGACAGGGGCATCTCTTTGTTTACGATTATCTGCGCGCCTTCGCATCTCGCAGCGACGTCCTCTGGTTGGGTCTTGTCGTACCTCTCTATCTCTACGACTTCCTCAAGTTTCGCGAAATCAATACGACCGTCAAAGTCGAGGCGCGCGGCGTTGAGGAGGACGCAGCGCGGTTTCGTGGCCATGGTCCTCGTCGAGGCGCGTCTTAGGCCGGGTACTAGTCTACGAAGCATGTCGGCGCGGCACGACGCGAGGAGCAGGACTGCTCGCACGGGGCGCATGCAAGAGCGTCGTGAACGCAGCGGTGGCGTGCGTTGCGCGTCGAGTGCTAGCTGCAGTGCAGCAGTGTGTGGGCCGGATGGTGCACCACGCGTCGGCAGGCGTCGGTGGTGGCTGCGAGCTGCTCCAGAGGCACCTACGGCGGCGCTATTTGGTGCAGAATGCAGCTATTAGAAGCTGCAGCGAGTTGCCGGCTTGAGTCGACGCTAGCGGCATTGTAACACACTAGCCAGCATTTTAGTTTTTGCGGCTCTACGGCTTTACGGCTGCTTAGGCTGCTCATAACGCCGCAGCGGGCTGCCTCGGATCGCTGCGGACGCTACTGACCACTTGTGCGCAGCCCAGCTCGCTCACAGCCCCTGGGGGCAGCACTCTCAAAAAGAGATCCACCAGCACGCCATCGACGCCATCGACGCGACACGCGACCGCAGCCATGGACCACCCCCTGAACCAAGCTTCGATAGATGGCTTGGACGAGATGGACAAGATCCTGAAGGGCATGGCCGAGTTGGATGGGGACACGACGCCGCACGCCGACGCGAGCCTCGAGGCATTGCGGAGGGGCGAGAAATCTTTGAAGGACGAGTGGCCTGTTGGAATGGATGAAAATGTGGAAAAACTGATAAAAGCGGCGCGGAACGCTAGAGAACAAAAACCGAACACGGACGTGACGGTCGAGGGGCAAGTGGCGGAGCTCGTCGAGGCCGCGAATGAAAAGCTGCAGCGGGCCACGAAAAACAGTGTGAGGGACGCCTTGCGGACGTACGACGAGGTGTTGGCTTCCGGTGCTCAAGGTGAATATTTAGTACCTTTATTAGTGAACAGGGCCATCGCGCTGGACGCGCTCGGGGAGTGCTCGGCCGCGGCCGAATCTGTGCGACTGGCGATGGACGCGCTGCCGCCTGATAGTGAAAAGAGGCAAGAGTTACAAAGGTTGCGGGACGAGTTCGAATCTGCCGCATTGGAGAAGCCTACTGACGTTCCTTCGCATGAAGGGGATGCTGCCGCGATGCTGAACGCGTTGAATGCGCCTCCCGAACCGGCAGAGGGCGGTGCTCCGTTCCCGCCGCCGCCGCCGCCTGCCTCCATACCTGCGCATAAGCACGTGCGCCGCGGGCCTCCGCTGCGATTTTCTGAGAGTGACAGAAGTGAAGCTTGTACGTCGAAGGATGCCGGCAATCTTCATCTGAGGGAGGGCAACGTATCTCAAGCGTTGGTAGAGTATGGGAATGCGATCAAAAAAGATCCTGATGATGCGATCCTCTGGTCGAACCGTTCAGTCGCGTTCCTACAGTTGTCGGAAGACAACGACACGACAGCGGCACAAGCGGCCGCCGACGCGTTGCGAGCCGTGACCTGCGATCCAAACTGGCCTAGAGGTTATTGTACCCTGGGGGATGCGTTGTTGCGGCTCGGCTCGCCGTTGGAGGCCCTCGAAGCGTTTCTAGATGGGGCTCGAGTAGCAAGAGACGCGGGTCGCTTGGAGGACGCGTTCGAGCTGGACCGGAAGGGGCGCGACGCGCGCGACGCGGTTTTGAAGCGGCGTCCTTGTGTCTGCTCGATGGCGTCTGAGACACAACTCCGCGCAGGCCCAGCAGGAGACGGAGCGTTTGAGAGAGCAGCTCAAGAGCGGAACTGTCCAGAAGGAGCCCGCCCGGACGAAGAGCGTCACGTCTAGATTGGCGTATCGGGCTTGCGCCGAGGCGCCGCGCGACCGGTCTGTATTTGAGAGGCTTGCGCAAGGTACCTCCGTCGAAGTTTTTAAGAGCCACGGCCTCGGGCTGAGGGTGACAAGGGACGTCCAAGCAGGCGAAGTTTTACTCCAAGAAAAGGCCCTCTGTGTTATCTCATTGCGGGACGACGCGTGCCTCATTTGCGCCGCGAAGCTGGAGCGGGAGCAGTCCTTCTGCTGCGGTGCGTGCGAAGCGCTCTTCGAGAAACGAGTAACGGGTGCCTCAAAACGGTTCCGCGCCCATCGACGGTCGCTGGAGGCCGAGGGGTGCGTCGTCGGGGCGGGCTTTCATTCACTAGCGGCATCGCAACTCTTTGGTGTTGATGGTGAAGATTTGCGCGTCCTCGAAGCACTATTGAGGCCGGGCGATCTAGCGGAGAGGCCTTTACTAGCTTTCTCGGACCGCCACGCGTTGATACAAGACATTGACGAGTTGCGGCACGGTCCGGAGGATGACGGGGACTATGTGCGCAGAAGGCGTCAGACGGCCTCGATTGATTTCGGCCGCGTCGACGCCTTGGCCGGCGCGCTGGAGATGAACAATCTGATTGTGCGCGGTGGCGAGGCGGTTGTGATACCTCGACTCGCGTGTCTAGCCAACCACGACTCGCGGCCGTCCTGTGAAGTGTGGCTCGGCGACGAGCGAAGCTTGGAGGTCGTCGCATGTCACGACATGAAGGCCGGCGACGAAGTTACTTTGGATTATTGCGCGTGTAGCGCGACGGTCGATCACAGAAGGATGGTCCTCGGGCCGTTCGGACTGGCTCATCTGGCGGCCGTGGAGCTCGTGGAAGATATCGAGGAGGAGTTTCCTGATTATGTGCCGGAGAATCGGCGACGGGTCGATCCGGCTCCTCCTGGGCCTCCTGGGGAGTAGTCCTGGTGTGGTGGCGCGAACCGACGGCGCGTTCGTCGAGGGCCGGGGAGTAGGCGGCGCGTCGACATCGTGATAGTAAGTTTGTGTGTTTTTCTTCTTATGGAGTCTGTCGTAGAGGATGTACCAGGCGCCCAACCAATCGGCTGGATTGCCCGAGCTTGCCCGGTTTCATCTCGAAAAGACGGCCCAAAATCGACGTCGTGCCACAGAGGTGTAAACCAGCGCCACGAAGAGTTCCTTCACGCACGTCTCGCACCGCCGGGCGCACGAGAATCGTCTATCTCGTCGTGCATTTGATTAAAAAGCACCACTCTCTGAGAGCAGCTGGACAATCCTCCTCGTGACGGCGCGCACGCCTGGCGCCGTCCATCCGCGGCCTTCGGCGCGACCGCAAGGACGCCTCTGCGCACGCGCGTCGTCGGCTTTCGGTCTATGTGGGTTCACGCCGGCGGCGACGCGCACGAGTGACGCCGCACTGCCGCGGCGCGCGATAACGCGTCCGCCCCTCGCACGCAGGCAGCATGGCGCGCGGCTGGTTCATCTGCGGCGGCTCGAGCAAAGACACCGTCCCGAGGCCGCCCCTCCGCGAGAGCGAAGGCGACGAGGTGAGCGTCAAGCCCGTGGCGGCCGCCGACGAGGACGCGCCCGCCGCCGAGGACGGCGCGCCCGCCGACGAGGACGACGCGCCCGCCGACGAGGCCGAGGCGGCGCGCGAGTCGGAGTTCGAGATCTGGAACGGTGATCCTGAGGAAATTGTCGCCGCGTCGCGAAAGAGCTGGCCGCCGTCGGAGGCGAAGCGCGTCGCGGGGGCGGCGCGAAAAAAGAGCTGGCCGTCGGCGGAGCTGGAGCGCGCCGCGGGGGCGCCTCCGGCCGCGGAGGCTCCGGGGGCGTCGCCGGTCAACGCCTACTGGTGGACGCGCAAGGTCCTCGCCGAGAACGAGGTCGATTTGGACGACGACCACGACCTCGACGACGGCAAGTCTAGGATCTAAGTGCACACAATATATTAAGATGGAAACTCGCCGCCGCCTCCCTCGCGCGGCGGCGTCAGCAACGCGCCAGTCGGCCGCAGCGCCCTAGGAGGAGGCGATCCGCGCAGCGGCGAGGGCGTCGGCCGTTTGCCG
This sequence comes from Pelagomonas calceolata, assembly GCA_918797485.1. NCBI lineage: Eukaryota > Pelagophyceae > Pelagomonadales > Pelagomonadaceae > Pelagomonas > Pelagomonas calceolata. The sequence goes on from CAKKNE010000004.1 coordinate 605,558, forward strand.
ACGACGGACGGCGCCGCGATGCCTGGGGCCGCCAACGTATTCACGGGCGACACGTCGACGAGCTCGAAGATGCCGCGCGACCGCGACCGCCGCCGGTAGAAGAGGAAGCTGACGATAAAGACAGCAAGAAGGACGCACGTGACGACGACGGCCACGGCCGCGGCGGTCGCGACCTTGGCGTCGCTCGTCGACGAAGAGCTTTTATCAGAGGAGGTCCCTCGTCGGCCCTCGATGAAGCCGAGCGCGGTCTCGATCTCGTCGGCGCGGCCGCAGACGTGGCCAGCTTTTACTGTACACTCGACGGTTTCTCTGGAGGCGCCGACGAACGTGGAACACGACACGTCTCCATTTCCGTAGGCGTTGGTCGCGACGGGCGCGGCGGGCCCGCCGTGGTGGAGGCTCCACGCCCGCGTCACGTTGCGCGCGGCCGTGTAGTACCTGCGGTGCGTCGGACGGTGTGAGGACTCTGAGCGACGGCGTGGGGCTGGGGCTGCTCTGTGCTAGTGTGGTGTCCTGCTCGATGGCGTGGATGTTCACAAGTACCACCAGTACGCCAACAACCGCCCTCCACGCCATCGACGCGGCTCATTGTCAGCAAGGACACGGGACACATACCAGCCGCGCTCGTCGTCCTCGTCTACGGTCGCGAGCGCGACGCCGGGGCCCGGCGCGTCCTCGCTCGCCTCGTACGGAATCGTCGTGTCGGAGAGGCCCCAGATCCCGAGCAGGTGGGCGGAGGACGAGGGCGGCCGCCAGAAGCCGGGGTGAGGCGCCCCCACGATCGACACGCCGCCGGCGAAGAGCCCTGCACTTCTTGAATCAGCTAGCGCCTCGTAGACCATCATGGCCCCGTTCGAGCAGCCCGCGACCCACACCTGCTCCAGGTCCACGCACAGCATCTTCTCGACCGCTTCGAGCGCATCTAACAAGACTCGCGTCGAGTCCTCGCACGTCGTCCACCAGCAGCCGTCCGAGTTTTCGCACTCGCAGGTCTCGGCATAATAGGAGCAGTAGTCTGTACTACCAGGCTTGCAGGTGGCGCCGCGCGGCCCTGGACTTGAACTGCTGCCTCCGGCGTTCCAGCTCTGCCAGTTTTCCGGCCCGCTGCCTTCCAGCGCTGCCGTAGCGATGCCTTTTTTCCTTGCTGTTGATGCGAAGGCGTCGCCCTCGGACGCGTCGCCGCCCCAGCCGTGCATGTATAGAATAAGGGGCACTGGCGTTTCGTAGTCGTAGTCTTGTGGCAGCGTCAAGATGTGGTTGTGGCCGTCTAGCGCGAGCGGTAATGACTCCATCCCCACATATTCGAGGATGTCCGTGCTCTCGACGCCGCAGCCCGAGCTCACGGCGCCGGCGGCCACGCGCGCAACCGCGGCGACAGCGAGGAGCCGCCGGCATGCCATCGCTGCGCAGACCTCCGGAGCGCCTAAAACTGGTGATCTATAGCTGCGCAGAACCAGCAATGGAATGCTGTGCGGAGCAGCCAGCCGAAATGCGTGCGAAACAAATGCAAGGCAGTGATCAGGCGACGCAGTAGTCCAGCGGGCACCACTCACGAGTGCTATTTTCACCGCTGCGGCCGCGTACCGCTCGTACGCGCGCGGCGCGCAGCAATTGCTGCCTAACGTGCGGGTTCCGACGCTTCGCCCAGGCCCGCGCCAACGTCGCCTGTGGTCCGACCCGACAGGTTCTTGGACTGGTCTTCCACATCCCTACTTGTTGAAGCGAGCCGCGCGGCTTCCGCTCGTACGCGCGCGCGCGTCCCAGCCTGAGTACCCGTCGGACTCGCTTCTTTTTCCGGACGCGTCTCCGCCACCCCAGTAGACGGTCCTTCCGGCCACTAGCACACGACTGGGGCTCGCGTCACGGCACATGAGCAGGCTTTGCAGATCGACAGATTGCAAGACCAACATCGAGCGCCGCGGGGCGGGCTGCGAGGAGTCCAGAGACCGGGAGCGCCAGCGCGCCACGCCTCTTTGCACCAGCACCATGGCGGGGTTGAAAGCAGCAATCGTCGCGCTGGCCCTGAGCACTGCCAGCTGCTTTCAGCAGGCACCGCAGACCGGCGCCGCGCGTGGCCGCCCGCGCCTGAAATCCTACTGGTGCCTTCACTCGGAGCATTTCCGACGCGGGGATGCGGTCGCGCGGCACCGCTTTGAACCTTGCGCCGTCCGCACCGTCGCGTCGCCGCGCAGGCCAAGGCGTCATCGTCAACGGCTACGTCCCCAGCGGCATGTCGCCCGAGGCCTACGCCGCCATGAAGAAGCGCGAAGAAGACGCGCGCAAGAAGAAGCAGTTCGGAAAAGGAGGAGCTAGAGGTTTTGAAAGCAGAAGCATGCAGTCGTTCGTCGCGGGCCTCGAAAAAGGAGAGACCAAACATTTGTTCCCGGTCAACCCGGAGAAGGTGCGCAAGGGCGAGATCGCCCTGAAGGACGTGCCCTACATGCAGCGCGGCGGCTCCTGGACGAACTCCGACCTCACGCAAAAGAAAAAGGGCTGGATGAACACGGGCTTCGGCATGAACGCCTACAACGACGGCAAGGCCAAGGCCCAGAAGGCCAACAAATATGACGCGAAGTATAATGCGGTCAAGCCGTCCGTCGGGATTTTCGGCGACGCCGGGGCGCTCGACTGGACGGGCCGAGGTGCCCGCGCGGGCGGAGGTGCGCAAGCCGGTACCAGGGATGGCCTCGTGAATCGGGCCAAAGCGAATGGATTGTCCAGAGATCAGCAGATGTGGCGCGACGCCGGGGCGTTATCTCAGAAACAAATAAACGCCCAGAAGCGCTGGGGCGGTGCGCCGAAGATCGACGTCAACGGCGCCAAGAAGCCGGAGAAGAAGTTCTTCGGGCTCTTTTAAGGCCGGTCGCGGTCCGGTCTACGTGTTTCGAGACGGCCCGCCCAAGTCTAGGGCCGAGGGGGTACTATCGCTGTCTAAGTGCCCGTTATTGTAGTGCCATCGCGGCGATGGCGTACGGTGGTAGCACACTACCCTCTACTTACGCTGAACCGCGCGCCCCCGTCGTGAGTCGTGATCTTCACAGTCCTCACCTCGCAATTGGAGAATCGTTTCGTGCAAGGATTCGGCGCCTCGACGCAACTGTGGCCGCCATGGTCGTCCGGATCGAAGGTCACGGCGAGCAGACCGCCGTGACACACGACCGCGATGGTGTCTTCTGGTCGTTTCACGAGCCACTGTAGAGCCGCCACGCCCCGCCGCGCGACGGAGGCCTCCTCCTCCAACACCTCCGCGTCCCACCTTTCATCATTTTCAGGTAACTGGGACACGTCGACGAAGGGAAAGCGCTCCTTGAGCTGCGACGCGGTCCGTCGTTTCGAGTTGACAAGCTGGCCGCACCATTCCCGTAGCTCTTCGATGCAAACGATTTCCCTACCAGGATACATCAATGAAGCGGTCTCGACCGCTCGCGACAGGGGAGAGGCCACGACTAACTGGACGTCGGGTGCGCGAGCGTTTCTCGCCTGCTCCCTTCCTACGTCTGTGAGGTCGGCATCAAATGCATCATCTTTCCGCATTTGGTCAATAAATTCGTCAAAAGGACACCCCGCGTCGCGCTTCGCCTCCGCGCGCACGTTGTGCTGGGCCTGGCCGTGGCGCACGAAGCTTATGGTCTGCGTCCGCGTCGCCGCGACCGGTGGTGCCGCATTTTTTAACGTTGCTGCCATGCCGGACGCGGACGGCGCCAGCAGGGCGACGATGAATGCGATGCGTGCCAGCTTGCACGGAGTGCTGCACCGCTGTGCTGACTTGTTGTGATGGACCCTCTGCGGCGAGTTCTTCCAGATTGCAGCGTGCCGCGACGGCGTGTGCTGTGCAGGCTGTGCTGACAGTGTGTCCTCTGCTGCTAGCCCGGCCCTGCGAATGAGCTAGATACGTGCAGCAGCCCGTCGTCTTAGTGCGATCCGTCGTGCGGATCAATCGACTGTCCGTTTTTCGCACGCCTGTGCGTGTAACCAAAGGGGGTGCGTGGTCTTGCAAGGCTCTCCCAGCAGTTTTTTTGCTTGCAGCACACTGCCGTCTCCGCACCTTAAAGAGGATTGAAACACCTCGCCGCACTGCTCGGACAGCTGTAAATTGCGGCGGAACCACAAAACAGCCGCAGCGGCGCGCCGTCTTGCGCACACCACACTGCCCACAGGAGACTCAACTGCATTTCACGCGCGCCGCCGCGACGCCCGTTCAAAAGTAAAGCCGGCCTCGGCGACGCAGAAGATACCCGGGCTCCAATTTGCACTCATCAAACATGGTCGCGACGCGTAGAGCAAAAGCCGCCTCGCCGGCGCCCAAGCCGCGCGGCCGCGCCCAGTCGCCGGCGCGGAAGCCTGCAGCCAGAGCCAAGTCGCCGGCGCGCAAGCCCGCCGCGCGAGCCAAGTCGCCACGACGCAAGGCCAAGAACGGCAACGGCATCGCGCACACCTTACAAACCGGAAGAGAACATTCACTGGTCGAGTTCCTCATGCTAAGGGTCATGGTCATCTTCGAGGAGGGCTCGAACGTCCCTCCGGGAAGCCCACCGGCACCCCAAACAGGCTGGTACGCCGCTTCTTCTTCCACCTTCGCTTTGTTAGGACTGTTCGCGATGACGCGGTTCACGTGCCCCGTCTTCCCGGGCCATCAAGTGGAGGCGGTGATCTGCGGGATTCAGTCCATATGTAGCTGGGGCAACGACGTCCACAGTTTTGGCCGTCCAAGTAAGTGGAAGAACGCCGACCGCCTCGTCGCCTCGGTGAACATCATGTGGCAGATGTGCAAACTTATTTGGTTGGAGATGACTCTCTTGGAGTACGTCGTGTGGATCGGCGGCCTATGTGTCGCATTGGCTTGTTTTCAAAGAGGCCAGAAGTTGTTGCATTCGAGGAGCCCGAAGCCCCCCACGAAACGGGACTTCTCCGCCTTTTTGTGGTGGCATGCCGTCTGGCACTGCGTGTTGCCGTTCGCGGCAGGGGCGTGGATGTGGGTTCGCGGGCGAAGGTTGGGCTGTGGCTGCGTCGACGCGGTGGTCTGCCGGTTTTAGTAACTTTATTTATTTCTTACGGAGCTCTCGCAACCTAGTTTCGATGGCGTCGACCTCGGGCTGCGCCGCGTCGACCCTTAAAACACCGGAGGCGAGGTCGTCGCCGATCTTGCGCTTCCGCGCTTCCAGCTCCTCAATTTGCGCCGTGGGTCCCTCCGTCGGGACTTGGGGAGGCAGCGGCGCCCAGACGGACGCGCCACACCGCGCCACGGCGATTTCTAGTTGGGAAGGCCGTCGGACCTCCTCCTCCGCAACCATCACCTCATCTACACCCTCGACGTCCTCGATATCGATGTCGAGGTCGCACGCTATTCCCAAAGCTTCCCGACATTCTGACGCCGACGCTCCACCTGCTACCTCTACTCGTCTACCGTTGAATGACACGGTTCTAGGTGTCGCGAGCTCCTCTGTCAACTTTTGGACATAGGCCCTTCGTTCCGGATCCTCGTCGGCGAAGGGGTACCTCTGCCTTACGAGGTCGACCAGTGAGGGAGAGACGCTCTCGCAGAAGCGGCGAAAACCAAGTTCGTGGTGCATGAGCAGCGCGACGTAGGCGCCCGTGCCTGCACAAGCGGCGGAAGCACCTATGGCCTTGAGGTACCAGGGCCAGCCCTTCTCTGGGGTTGCTGCTGCTGCCTCGTTCAGAAGATTGCCGGCTTTTACGGATGCATACGTCTTCTCGGTGCTGAGGCGCCTGAGCGGCCGCGGCGACCGGCGTGCGGCGCGGCTGGCTTGCCGCAGGAGCATCGTTGCAAGTCGACAGCGCCGGGTCAAATATAGCTCCTGGCTGTGATTTTCTCGCGTCCGCGATGAATTGCGCTTCAGCCGCAAAAGCCGAGCTAGCGTCCGGTAAGACACTAGCAACAGGCTAGTATGTTTCAAGGGGCAGCGTCCGTCCAGCGCCCCGCGGCCCATCCAACAAACTACGGACGGAAGAAGGCCCACAAAGCCACGGAAGCCACCAACGTAACTACGGGCAGCACGCCATCGCAGCCCGACAACACCAACAACGATGCTGGCCAAGATGAGCCCGCGCGTCCAGCCCCTGGAACACGACCCCGAGTCTCCTGCCCCGCGTTTACAAACGCCCCCCGGACCGTCCAGTGGGACACAACAACCCTTCGCCGACACGATGGACGAGCAGTGGCCCGGGCCCGATTCGCCCCCGAAGACCAGCACGCCCTCGTTCCACAATTACGATGATGAGGAAGAGAAGGACCCCGACGAGGTCTTCGGTCCGCTGCGGAATCGAGCCTCGGCTTTGAGAGGTGCGGCGGAGAACGGCGACGCCTCGGCGCAAGTACGGTTGGGTTACATGTACGTCGATATAGGAGATCGTACAAATGCGGAGGACTTTTTTGGGAGAGCAGCCAGGAATCATGATGCGGACGCCCACTACGCCCTGGGCATGCTCGCCAAAAGTGGACCGGAAGCGTCATCTACCGATGCCGCGGAGGTCGAGGCAGCTTATGCGGCAAGTGCCAGACATCTGTCGCGGGCGGCGAAGCAGGGCCACTCCTGGGCGGCCTACCACCTCGGGGACGCGTATGCGCGAGGGGTCGGTGTTGTTAGGGACCTGAAGATCGCGGAACGGTTTTTACGTTCAGCTGCTGCTGCCGGGTGTATCCCTGCGATGAACGCCCTAGGCGCCTGTCTCGAACGTTCAGCGAGAAATCCCGTCACCGAGACCTTAGATGTCCCCGAAGACGTCTTTACCAGTAAGCCTCCTGAGGAGGAGGACTCACCGAGCAAAGCTAAATCTGGAAGAGACCGGAAACTCAAGGACGCGTGTGTCTGGTACGCTCGCGCGGCCAAAGCCGGGGATCGCGACGCGCAGTGCAATTTGGGGCGGTGCCACTACCTGGGCATCGGCGTGCCCCGGGATCCGTCGCGTGCCCTTGACGTCTGGCTGCTGGCCGCGGACCGGGGCTGTCCGGCCTCGTGCAACAACGCGGCGGCATTACTCGCGAGGAAAGCCGCTGATGATGCGGGCGAGGGCGTGTTAGCCTTAGAAGCTGAAAGGTTATTACTACAAGCTGCGGAGTTGGAGAGTACCACCGCTCGCTTCAACGTCGCTGTGATTCGCTCAGCAGGTCTAGGGGACGTTGTGAAACATGAAGAGGAATCAATAAGGCAGTTGAGGCAGTCTGCTGAATCAGGTGAGCCCGCGGCGAATTTGGCTTTAGGTGACGCCTATGCGGCGGGCATCGGCGTGCCCCGCCAATCGGACAAGGAGGCGTTTCGGTGCTACAAGGTGGCCGCGGCCGCCGGCGAGCCCGACGGCCAGTATCGGTTGGGCTTGTGCTATGAGCGGGGCAAGGGCTGCATGGGCGACGCGCAGCGGGCGATGCGGTTGTACGATGCGGCTGCTAGGGCGGGTCACTTGGCAGCAGCGGCTCGGGCGGGTGCCATGCAGACGGGGGGCGAGGAGTATTAAGGTACTTACAAATATCCGCGTCGATGGCGTCGATGGCGTCGAGGCGCTCCTTGCGTCCGTCGGGACGACCGAGGGCCCGGCACGCCATCGAGGCGCCGTCCCACGCGGCGGCGGCTCACAGAATGGAGTCAGCAGAACACGTCGGGCAGGCCCCAGGGCTCCTCCATCTCACAGGGTTTGAGCTCCAAGGGTGGGGAACAGACCTGGGCCCCGGCCTGCTCGAAGCAGTGCTCGTCGCCCTCCGTCTCGGCGGCGCGCATGCCCACGTGGCCGCAATTGTCTCTGTTTATATCCACGCCCAGGACGTGGCCTCCACTTCTCAGTCGGACTGAGGGCACTCCGTTTCTAGAAGCACTCTCTTCCCCGAAGGAACTCCCGAACGTGTGCAACACCAGGGCAGCATCGCCCAAGACCAGCCAATCGGCCAACGCGGCGCGCTGCCCGGCGCCTGGTGTGGCCCTTGTGGCGTCGCCCCAGTCGGCATAGATCAACTCCGAATCCTTGAACTCCCTTTTGGCTCGAGCTTTGACCGAAGCGTCATTGGAAGCCAGGAAGATGACGGCTCTCGGGTGGCGCTTCAGGACGCGCCTAGCTGCCTCGAAATGCACTTTGATAGGTGCAGATTCATCCCACGTTGTCGAGCTTTCCACAGAAACATCCGGTGGAGGCACGACGGGCCAGTCGAAGGACGGGTCGTAGGTCCGGACGTGCAGGCCGACGACGAATTTGTCCTGTAAAGCGTTCCTGAGATTTACGAGCGTGTCGTTCAGTCCAGCAACTCGCATCGCTGCGCCATCGACGCGCTGATAGAAGGCCCGCTTCCGGTGCAAGAACTCGCGACAGTCCATCTGAGGCTGGGCGAACTGGCCCCGCGGATCTAGGATGATCGCACTGTATTTGGTGGCGTCGAGCGTGACGGGGAGCGACCACCTCCATCGTCCAGAAGATCGAATGACGAGGACGGGTCTTCCGGACGACGGTTTCAGGACTACGGACGGCTGGGTCTCGTTGACCATGGCCAGCAAACCGTCGAGGGCCGAGCCGTTGCCTTTGAAAGTAGACCAAGGCGGCTCGGCAAACAAGTCCTCGGCCTCGCAATCGCAGCCCCGTTCCGCTTTCCATCTCACCACTAATTCGACGTTCGCATCCGTAGCGAAGACGTGCGCTGCTGCTAAAGAGCGCAATCGATTGGCCAATCCTAATCGGTGTACGGAAGCAATCAGTGGAGTCGCCTGCTCGTCGTCAACACCCAACAGCTCCCTCAGCCCGGTCTCCGTGAGGGCGCTCTGGTAGGCGGGCACCTGCCAGTCGACCGCTGCGGCGGCTGCGAGGCAGAGGAGGAGCCGCATGGTTGTGGGCAGCCCTTTTGTGGGGTGCGCGCGGCGGCGGCGGTGTGCGATGCTGCTATTTATGGTTCGCGAGCTCTGCGTTACTATGGGTGCCTTTTGTGCACCGCTGTGGCGAGCCGCGACGTCCATCGATCGAGAGCTGCCGGAGGCTGCCCCGTACGATTTTCTTCGAGCGCGTCGTGGGCTCACAGAGGGCTCCCGAGCGCCTCCGCCGCGGCGGGACTTGTATCAAACGACGGGACCGTCGCGGGCCAGAATCGCAGATGCAAACCGAGTGCTGCTGTGAATTGCACTCTGCGACGGCGCATCGCGCCCGGACGGCGCGCAGGGCACGCGCAATAGACCACTAATCGAGTGCTGCGAGACGCTGCGCTCCGAGGCCGCGCGCGGGCAGCACCTACAGCCATGAAGCCACACTGCCATGCAGTGTTGCTCGCCGCCCTTGCAAGCGCCCACGCCCCGAAGGCCGACAACATCTCCCAAACGCCTTATCGGAGGAAAGCCGCCGTCTTCGCGTCCCTCGAGGACGGCACGGCAGTCCTCTTCAGCGGCAAAACCAAAGACGAGAGGGTCAACAATGGCCACATGGCCTACGTGGGCGACACGTGGCTCTTCACGCCGGGGCCGGCGTCCTTCTGGCGGCGGCTGCACTTCGGCGACGAACGCGGTTCGAGGCCGGGGCCGCGGTGGAAGTCGGCCGGCGATGGAGTGAACGGGAATCTATACATATTTGGAGGGCACGTGCAGCGCGGGAGTCACTCGTTCTATTACGACGACATGTGGGTCCTCGAGAAGCAGTCTACATGGCGAGAGATTGAGAAGAAAGATGTCTGGCCTCCCGCCAGACGAGGTCACGCCGCGGCCCACGCGGACGATCTACTCGTGATTGTGGGCGGCCGCCAGCACCACTCCGAATGCCTGAGGGACGCCTGGGCCTTCAACTCGACGTCGGAAGTCTGGAGGAAGACGTCGACGCCTCCCAAAGGTAGTGGTTATGGCTGTCGGTGGGGCCACAGTGCAACAGCAATACCGCCCATCCCAACCGCCAAAGATGGTTCGGTGCAATCAGAACATACTATTGCAGTGTTTGGTGGCCGCCAGAAGACGAAAAAATCATATGATTATCATGATAGCTCAGTATGGGTCTACTCGCCGAAGTGGGACGCCTGGCGCGAGCTCAATGGTCCCGCTGATGCTTCGAGACCGCAAGCGCGGGACCACCACGCCGCCGCTTATCTCGACGGGGCGTTGTACATCCATGGTGGGAAGGTGACGGACCAGGCTACGTCGGCCAATGATGACCTCTGGCGTTTTGACTTCGTGACGCACATCTGGCAACAGTTATCGTATGATGGCAAGGTGCCTCGTTCGAGATATTTGCATTCTGCTTGTTCGTGGCCTTCAGCACCTAGAGCGGCGCCGGCCGCTCTCGGTGCGCGACGGGGAGCTGTGTTACTCTTCGGAGGGGAACACATCAAATCAAGAAGAAACGGCAAGAAGAAATATGTGAGGTTCGACGACGTCTGGGGCTATTGGGCGGCGCGGGCCCCCACGGACGGCACGTGGGTCCGGCTCGTCGACAATGCCGGCGGCACCAAAGAACCCGTGCTCTCGCCCTTTGCGCTCGTTGGTGTCCGGGTGGCGTCGGCCGTGTTGGTGGTATTGCTGTCGCTGGGCGTCGTGGCCTTGGGGCTGTTCCACCGGTTCTCGCAGCAGAGCATGGGCGGCACTTCTGCCTTCGAGGCCGGCGCCTGCGCGGGCGACGCGTGTTGATCCGCCTCCCTCTACAATTCGATATGCTGGTAACTAACTACAAGTATCCTTTATTTGAGCCTCGAAGGTCATTGCAGCTTCTTGATGGGGGACGTTTTCCCACGCGAGACTGAGAATACTGTATACAGGTACCTTATTGCTATTTCGAAGCTCCGGCTGGGCATCCTCACCGAGCAGGGAGAAGCCTCTTATCAGCTCGTTCCTGTTTTTTAGAATCTGGCTAGTGTCTTACGGGCCGCTAGCTCCGCGGTGCTCGTCGTTTTGGGCTCGCGTTCGAATCCTGCGCGCCCGATAACGCTGTGGATTCAGGGACAGGTTCCCCCTCTCGTGCGACCAGCCGCACGCTCGCCGACGCGGTCTCTCACTTGAGTACCCAAGTCATCAGCCAAGGCAGGCACTACAGCCACAGCACCATGGCCAGCACGGACCCCGAAGACGGCGCCGCCCCGCTCGAAGAACCGCTCCTCGCGCCCGAACCTACAGAGGAAAAGGTCCAAGTCACGACCGAGCTCGCCGACCTCCTCGGCCTAACAGCGGCCTTCTTCGTCTCGTCCGTCTCCTGGGTCGCCATGAAGTCCACGGACACGGCCATCCTAGGACATGTAGGGACACGTTATTTGGACGCCACGGCTTTGTCCGACTTGTACACCATGAGCACCGGAGTCTTCGTGCAAGGACGAGTGTTAGGAGTGTTCGTCTCGCAAGCGATAGGTGCGGACAACAAGAAACTGGCCGGAGCCTGGCTCCAGACCTCCTACGCCGTTCTATCATTGGTACTCATACCAGTCGCGGTCGCGTGGCTCTTCACGGGTCCCGCGTTAAGATTATTCGTGAGGAACGACACTCTAGTGAAGGACGCCGCCTACTACGCCACGGTCCTAGCTCTCTGCCTACCCGCAAGAGTGGGCTTCTCGCAGCTGACGCAATTTTTTTCGGCGCAGAAAATCATGCGGCCGTCATATGCTACTGCTCCAATAGCCATGGTGCTCAATCTCGTATTGGGCTTGATCCTGGTGCTCGGGATTGGCATCCCTGATTGGCGCGGGTTCGGGTTCAAAGCTTGTCCTGTGGTCACCACTTGCGTCGAGTACGTCCAACTGGCCATCGTCATTGTCGTTTTTTGTGTCATAAAGAAGCTCCATGCGTCCTGCGAACCTGACAACGGATGGTTTTCCATGAAAGAAATCACGTCGGAACGATTCGTAGCGTACGTAAAGATGTATGCCCCAGCAGCTCTGGCCATCGCGTCGGACTTCTGGCGCATGACCGCCGTGGGCGCGGTCGCCGCTTCATTGTCAGAGGACGACTTGGGGGTCTTCAATGCCTCCTATCGTATCATGTGGATGGCGCTCACACTAACTGGTTCTTTGGGAGGTGCGATCGCAACTAAATTAGGATTGCGACTGGGTGCTGGTGATTCAAAGGGTGCGCGGCAGGGCGTGCGGATCGGTTTAGTGGTGTCCGTCGTGTTATTATCAATAATCGTGTTGGTGGTGATCACGATACCGAGGCAACTCGCGATGATTTTCACGAACGATTCGAAACTGTTAGATCTGTTCGAGCGGTGCCGCTACGAGTTCGCGGCCGCTTTATTCATGATGAACTTCGCGGTCGTCTGCGAGCGCGTGCCGTTCGGGATGGGTCGTGCCAAGGCAGTTTTATATGCGGGCGCCGTCGGCTCGTGGGTCGGCCAGGTTCCTGCCGTCATTCTGTGCGTCGAGTTCTGGCGGAAGGACCTGCGGAGCGTCTACACGGGCGTCGCGGCGGGATATGCCCTTCTCGTGGTGGTTTTATTGGGGATCATCTTCACCACCGACTGGCGGCAGCAGGCGGCCGACGCGCGCGCGCGGAGCGAGGTGGACGCGCCCGCCGCCGAGGAAGAGGAGGCCGCCCAGTAGTCGTGTGTACACACTTGTTTTTTACTACTACCGTATCGTGTGCCGCCGCCGCGCGACGTCGGGAGGGAGCGGCTCGAGCACGGACTCCTCGACGTCGTCATCCAAACCCCGGTCCGACGCCCTGGTACAGCACTTCTCCCAGTGCGAGGTCCAGTGATCTTCATCATATGGTTCTTCCGGGATCAGTGCCAACGCCCCATGATCTTTTAATAAAGTGGAGATCGCCCATCCACCAAAGTTGATCTGGTCGTACTCCGCCTTCGCGAGCGGCGTGTCCCCGTCGGCATCGAGCACGTTCGGGTCGGCGCCGCCTTGCAACAATAAAGCCACGGAGGACACGTAGCGCATCCGCACGGCGATATCTAAGGGAGATTCACCCTTGAAGTTCCGTGAATTGGGCGTTGCCAACGACGCCTCGGGTTCGGGTTCGTCCGACTCATCTCCCGGCCTTCGCACGAACGTCACACCTTGCAGGAGCGGCTTCAACGCGTTCGGGTTGTGGCGCGCCGCCAGGTGGACCGGTCGATCTCCACTCTCATCGAGGGGCGCGTCGGGGTCGCAGCCGCAGGCTAAGAGTGATTCAATGCATTCTTCCCCTAAACAGGCGTACTCGAGGCCTATCGCGAGATGGAGTGCTGTCACGCCTCCAGGGGCGGCGTAGAGGAAGTCGCTGTCACTTTTCAACGCTTTTAGGACTTTGAGCAGGCCGACCTTGATCTTCTCTCTTAGTAAAGCGGTCCTGGCGCACTTGGTCGAATGCAACCACCCGTAGATAGTTTTTAACACAAATAACAATGGAGTCAGGCCATTATTATCTTGCACGTTTGCAGGATGCGTGAACTCCACCCCAAAGACCGGCGGGTCGTAGTCCTCCAGTAAATCAGTCAGTGTTATTGCCGTGATCGTCGCGTTCTTCGTGAAGGTCGTCGCGGCGATGATCGCGGAGATGTGCGTGTCCTGGGCGCCGTCGCTGCGCCACTTTTGCACGTGGGCGCCCCAGGCGACGCCGTCGGGCGCCTTGTCCGTCGCGTGGTTGTTAATCCATAGCTGCAAAAGCCTAGCTGGCGTCGGGGCTCCCTCGACGGGCGGCGTGTCCGCGGAGCCGACGCCCCAGCGGTCAGCGCGCCGCTGCTTTTTAAGCTCGGCTGCGCTCTTGCGGGGCATGCTTCAGGCCATCTGTGCTCGCTTGGGCAGCCTCTATCCGAGGCTGCAGCGCCTCGGAGCGCCAGACCCGCACGCCGGCCCGTCGTCCTCTGCTTTTTCTGCGTAGTACTAGCGGACCAAGGGAGCCCTCGGCGGGCAGCGACATCTCTCCGGTGGCGCTTCCTCGGAGCTCGTGGATCTTGGCATCTCCAGCAGACTCGGAATTTTTGGTGCCGGCCCGCGTCCGCGGAGACCCCCGTCGCTGGCGGCGCGCCGCGAGCACCACCCGCGCAGTAGTTCACAGGTCGCGCTTCGATCCAGCCGCTCCACGGCTCCCTAACTCCGAGTTTCCCAGGCTGCCCGCGACCTTGGTGCGCAAAACGATACCCGTGGCACGACGCGTTCTCGGGGGGAATGATGATCTCACGCTCAGGATCATGTGGGTTTACGCGCGGGCGCCGCGCAGGCCCGCAGCCGCATTAAAACCCGTGGCTCCCGCCGCGCCCGTTCGCCCACCGAAGTACGCGCCATGAATGAGAACGTCAAAATAGACTACGACACGGCCGAGAAGGTGATGGACCTCGACGGCTCGAAGGTCTACGTGAAGACCATCGGCGACAAGACGCGCGCCGACGGCGTCCAGGGAGGCTGCGCGGACTCGTCGACGCCGCCCGCCGCAGGTCGATGAAGATCATGATGATCCCGGGCTTCAGCTGGGCGAAGTCCGTGGGCCCAAAGCTGCCAAAGTTGCCAGATGGGAGCTGTCCCGCATGGTGTCCGGCGACCCACTTCGGCTACCAGACCCAGGCGTGCTCCGGCGTTTGAAACTTCGCCTTCTTTAGCGCCCGACGGTCTCCTGCAGGGTACCTGCAAGATCAACTTCGAGGACGGCACGTCGACCACGATCAACGCCGGCGACAGCTACCTCGTCGATAAGCCGCACCTGCCGGAGATCATCGGCGACGAGACGGTCATCATGCACGAGTTCTCGCAGCAGGTGAAGAAGGTCCTGGACTCGATGAAGGACTGAGGCGCCGCGCGTCCCTTCCTAGAAGATTCATTACCTTATAGATAGTAGATAGACTAGCCCTACCGGGGTCTCTCACCGTGAACGAGGCTTAGAAATGAGGGTCAATCACCGCTGCCGGCTATGCATATAGGGCTGCTCTAGAGGAGCGAAAAGACGTGGGCTTGACCACGACAAGGCGGAACGCCACCTATTTTTGCGTGGGCTTGACCACGCCACGGCGCGACGCCACCTGTTTGCAATGCGGGAACGTCGGTGGTCCTCGAGGAGCGCGACGATCTCTGCGTGGCCCTCGCGTTGGGCAATCGCCAGCGGCGAGCGTAGGAGCTTGCGGATGAGCCGCGCATCGACACCCGTCTCCTTCTCGCCGTGGTCGTAGGTGATGTCGTACTTGCCATTACCATGGTCTCGGCTGACTTTTCCGGGGCAATATTCTCGGCATCGATACCGTGCCTCGACCACGTCGCCCTCCCGGTATTCGGCGCCATCAAGGGATTCGTCGTCGCGTGGCACCGCGGCCCCACGCTCAAGCAAGAGCCGTGCCGCCTCGACGTGGCCCTCCTCGCAGGCGATGTACAGGGGCGTTCGGCCGTTCTTGTTCGCCCGGTCGACCTCCGCGCCTTTATCTAGCAACAGCTGCGCTGCGTCGACGTGGCCCTTGCGGCAGGCGGCGAACAGCGGCGTCCGGCCGTCGTCGTCCGCCAGGTTAATATCCGCCCCACGATCCAAGCAGAGTTGTGCCGCGTCGACGTGACCTTCGTAGCACGCGACGAGCAGCGGCGTTGCGCCTTTCCACTTCCCCTTCTCTGCCGCCCGGTCGACCTCAGCGCCACGCTCCAGCAACAGCCGCGCCGCGTCGATGTGGCCCTTCTTGCACGCGATGAATAATGACGTCGCTCCACCCCCTGGAGCTTGGTTGACCGCGGCGCCGTCGTCCAGGAGTTGAGTCATCGCGTCGACGTCGCCGGTCCGTGCTGCAGCGTGAAGTGGGAATTTCAAATCCAATTGTTCCTCGAGCAGCGCGACGACCGCGTCATGATGATTATTCTTTGCTACGTCCAGCGGCGTCATACCGTTCTTAGACGCCTGAGTAATTTCCGCGCCCTTATCTAACAACAGCCGCGCCACGTCGACATGACCGTTGCAGCAGGCATAGAATAGCGGCGTCCAGTCGTCCTTATCCGCCCGATCGACCTCCGCGCCTTTCTCCAGCACCAGCCGCGCCGCTTCGACGTGGCCCTCGTGGCAGGCGGCGAACAGCGGCGTCCATCCGTCCTCTTCCGCTTTGTCGACCTCAGCGCCTTTGTCCAGCAGCAGCCGCGCCGCGTCGACGTGGCCCTTCCAGCAGGCGGTGAACAGCGGCGTGTTGCCCCACTTATCCGCCCGGTCCACCTCCGCGCCGTTGTCCAGCAGCAGCCGCGCCGCCTCGACGTGGCCGCCCTCGCACGCTACGAATAGAGGCGTCGCGCCGTCCCCCTTTGCATCTATCTCTGCGCCGCCAGCAAGGACCTGCGTCATCGCGTCGGCGTCGCCGGTCCGTGCCGCAGCGTGAAGTGGGAATTTCAAATCCAATTGTTCCTCGAGCAGCGCGACGACTGCACCATGATTACAATGCTTTGCGACAAGCAGCGGCGTTGCGCCTTTCCACTCCTTCTTCTCTACCGCCCGGTCGATCTCCGCGCCGTTATGCAGCAACAGTCGCGCGGCGTCAACGTGGCCGTGTTCGCACGCTACGACTAGGGGCGTTGCGCCGTCCCCTTTAGCTTGGTCGACCGCGGCGCCGCCGTCCAGGAGATGCGTCATCGCGTGGATATCGCCTGCCTTAGCAGCGGCGTGCAGCGGGTAAAAGTGCTCCTCGACCAGGGCCACGACGGCTACCTGATTCATGTGTTTTGCCACGGTCAATGCATCCATGCCGCGCCTGGGACCAGACGTCGCCGCCCGTGTGACATCGGCGCCCCGCCCTAGTAATAGCCGCGCCGCGTCGATGTGGCCGTTGCAGCAGGCGAACAGAAGCGCTGTCTGGCCTTTAACGTTTACTTGCTCCAAGTCCGCGCCCCGCTCCAATAAAAGCCGCATCAGATCTGTGTGACCACCAAGGGTGGCGACCATCAACGGCGTCGCACCCTCCATTTCACGCCAATTTGACGTGCGGTCGACCTCGACGCCGCGGTCCAATAACAACCGCGCTGCGTCGACGTGGCCATTCGAGCAGGCAGCGAACAGCGGCGTCTGGCCGTCCTGGTCCGCCCGGTTACTCTCGGCGCCAAGCACCAGCAACAGCCGCGCCGCGTCAGCGTGGCCGTTCAGACACGCTGAAAACAACGACGTCATGCCGTTCCTGTTCGCCCGGTGGATCCTGGCACCGCGATCCCACAACAGCAACGCCAAGTTGGCGTGGCCGTTCGCACATGCAATCCATAGTGGCGTCGCGCCGTCCTCGTTCGCCCGCTCTATCTCTGCACCACGGTCCAGCAACAGCCGCGCGGCTTCGACACGGCCAGCGAGACTCGCCGTCCAGAGCGGCGTCTCACCATTCTCCCTCGTCTGGTCGACCGCGGCGCCGCCGTCCAGGAGTTGCGTCATCGCCTCGAGACCGCCTGCTTTGGCAGCAGCGTGCAGCGGGTCGAGGTGATCCTCGAGGACTTCGACTATCTCCGCGTGCCCCTCGCGTCGGGCAATCGCCAGCGGCGAGCGTAGGAGCTTTCGAATCAAGCGCGCGTCGACGCCCGTCTCGTTATCCAAGAAGTCGACTTCGTATTCGATGTCGTACGTGCCGGCACCACGGTCTCCGCTGATTATCGCGGGTTGGTATTCGTCACCACCCTGATACCTGACGTCGACCACATCGCCCTCGTGAAACTTATCGCCGCCGCATCCTTCGGGGGATTCGTCGCCGTCGTCACCTTGGATCTCCGCCCCGCGCTCCAACAACAGCTTGACCACAGCAACGTGTCCTCGTTCGCAGGCGTAGCGAAGCGGTGTCAGACTGTACTTATCTTTGTGGTTCGCGTCGGCGCCGTGCTCCAGCAATAGCTGCACCAAGTCGATATGGCCTTCCGCACACGCGAAGAAAAGTGAGGTCTGGTCCAAGATGAGTGACCGATCGACCTCGGCGCCGCCCTCTAACAGCAATCGCGCCAAATCGACGTGACATCCGAGACACGCAAAGAACAATGGAGTAATACCGCCCATCATCGCTGCGTCGATCCTGGCCCCGCGCTCCAACAGGAGCCGAACCGCGTCGATGTGGGAATTCACGCAGGCGGCGATCAGCGGCGTCCTTTCGTCCTTATCCGTGCGATCGACCTCCGCGCCTTTGTCCAGCAACAGCCGAACCACGTCGACGTGTCCCAGCTGACAAGCCACCAACAGCGGCGTCTTACCTTCCTCGTTCGCCTGGTCGACCTCGCCACCGCTGTCTAAAAGCTGAGCCAATTTGTCGACGTTGCCTCTCTTTGCGGTAGTGTGCAGTGGGAACTTCAAGTCGGCTCGCGCATTGTCGAGGTTGTTTTGCAACCTCTTGGTGTTAGGATGGTTTAGTCCGTACTCTCTCTGGTACGTAACGAGCGCGCGCGCCAGCATGTCGCACGCCTTCGCGGGGTCGCCTAAATAACGGTGCACGTGCCCAAGGTTCCCCAGCGTGATGGCCACTTCCGGGTGGTCGCGGCCGTACGCCCGTTCGTTGATCGCGAGCGCGCGCTCCAGCATGTCTCGCATCTTCGCAGGGTCACCTAATCG
Source organism: Pelagomonas calceolata (assembly GCA_918797485.1). NCBI lineage: Eukaryota > Pelagophyceae > Pelagomonadales > Pelagomonadaceae > Pelagomonas > Pelagomonas calceolata. The sequence goes on from CAKKNE010000004.1 coordinate 623,959, forward strand.
GCCGTACGCTGTCCCGAGGTTCGTCAGCGTGCCGGCCACACTCGGGTGGTCGCGGCCGTACGCTCGCTCCTGGATCGCGAGCGCGCGCTCCTGCAAGTTGCGCTGCTTCGCGTAGTCGCCCAAGTCGCCGTACGCGTTCCCGAGGTTCATCAGCGTGATGGCCACATCCGGATGGTCGCGGCCGCGCGCCCGCTCCTTGATCGGGAGCGCGCGCTCCAGGATGTCTCGCGCCTTGGCGTGGTCGCCTAAATCACCATGAATGTTCCCGAGGTTCGTCAGCACGACGGCCACTTGCGTGCTGTCGCTACCGTACTCGCGCTCGTAGATAGCGAGCGTGCGCTCCTGTATGTCTCGCATCCTTGCCCAGTCGCCGAGTTCTTGGTACGCGAGCCCAAGATGAAACAGCGCCGCGCCCACCGCCTTGCCCTCCGCGCCGAACGCGCCCTCCTGCCACGCTAAGATAGCTTCCCGGACCTGCACGACAGCCTCGTACTCCTGGATCGACTGAAGCAGATTGCAGAGCCCCTCGATCACAGTGAAGTCTGCGCCAGGAACGACCACGCGGCCCACTAATTCCCTCACATCGTTCGCCTCGTCGACGGGCAGCTTGCACAGCATCTCGAGCCGCTGCTCGACGGCGTCTGAATTGCCCAAGAAAAACGATCGAAAGAACTCGTAGACGGTGTGGCTCTTGTGCAACGCTTCCGAATCCTTGATCGGCACGAGATGGATCTGGAGCTCGCACAAGTGCGACACGTTCTCAACTTTCACGGCGACGTTCATCAAAATGTCCTGGTAGCCGTTGAACATCGGTGGATTAAAACGATTCTTCGTCCGCACGATATCCACGCGCGGGTCCGCCTCGAGCGCCGCGTAGAGCTGCACGATAGCGTCCTCCGTCTGGCACAGCGCGGCGCCGCGTGCGATGTCGAAGAGCCAGCTGTAGCACGGCGCCGTCTTGTCTGCGTACTCGTCACGCGCCTTTGGGCCAGCCCGGTCGCGGCCTTTCAGCGGCGCAAACATCAGCTTTACACCGCTTTCAGGGCACGCTGCCGTCATGATTTCCTTGAATTCTACGCTCGCCAGCGCAGCGACCTCGTAGAGCGCGTCGAGCGACGCGGCCGGCTCGCCGTCGAGCCCGCACTGCCGACACTCGTCGCCGAGACTCTTGCCCACCCACGGGATCTCCTTTACCGCACCCTTGATGTGCTTGCCTGCGATCTCGGCGATCTGCTCCCGCGCTGATTTGAACGCCTTCAGGTTCTGATATAAGGCGTACTTAGGGTCGAGCCAGCGCTTGTCACGCTTTTTAACGTACGCCTCGATGGCGAGCCAGGGGGCCGCACGCGTGCCGTCCGGTCCCACGGTCGCGGCGGCGTCAAACGCCTGCTTCGCCTTGTCGTCGTAGAGCACACCGATCCGGTTCTTGATGCCAACCTCGGTCGTGTCGGCCTTGGGTGCCGATGCGCCAGATCCCATTTTGGCTTGTAGCAAGCCTTTAAGGCTGCCTCTGCTTGTCAGAACTTGTCTGGGCGAGCCGTCTCGAGGCTGCCTACCTTGCCTTCGTCCGAGGTGCGCAGTTGCGGCTGGCTCCCCACAGTTGCGGCTGGCTCCCCACGCGGTGATCGGCAACTGGACCCTGCACTCCAATGGATTGCTGCAGCGCCGGCCGGCTCCAAGACCTAGCGGACAGTAAGACACTAGCAACACCCTCAAAACTTCCGCCAGTGACCGCTGCGACCCACGTGTGCGAAACTGGCGGAACCGCTGCTGGTACACGGTAAAAAAAGCAGCATGCCGACGGACCGCCTCCTCCTCGCACAAGGCGGCAGCCACCCCGCCCTGCTGGCCACCATCCGCAACGCGTGTAGGGACGACTGGAAGCTGTGCATCCTCGTCAACGTCGACGCCGCGCCGCTCGAGGAGAAGCTGTTGGCTGCAGGCGTGCCCCGCTACCGCCTGCCGCGGTCGCTGACCTACGAGGCCAAGGCGAGCATCCGCGCGTCCTTCTACAAGGGCGTCGTCCAGGCGAACTCCTGGGTCCTCGCCGCCGACGCTTTATCTGGTGTTCTTAGGTGTGAAAAGATCGCGACGCTCGTGATCGGCGGCTGCGAGAAGCTGGACGCTGCGGCCTTGTTGTTTTTAAGGCTCTTCCGCGAGCGGCGCCGGCCACATGCGCGCGTCGTCGCCTTCTCGCGGCGGTGCTGTGCTTTACATCGCGAGCCGACCCGACTGGACGGTCTCCATCTGGTCAATTATGAGATCGAGGTCGAAGGCGACGCCGCCGCCGCCGTCGTCACGCGGACGGCGTCGTCCTCACTCGCACAGAAGCGCCAGGAGGCGGCCCTGCGGCGCCTCGCGAGCGCGTGCGCGTCGTCACTCCGGCGCGCCGTGCCCGCGGCGCCGCGCGACGTCTGGAGCGCCGAGTTCGCCGCCGACGTCAAAGCAAAGGTGCCCCCCGCGCGGCGGCACACCTTCAACGACCGCCCCGTGCGGGACCTCGGAATGATCCGCCGCTTAGCAATCGAGACGTGCGCGGCCGACGCGTCGGCGGCGCTCGAGGCCCTCGAGGTTTTTGCGAGAAGGAACGCGGCGTCGCGGGACCCTAGAGCGTGGGTCGCGTCGCGGGACTTCGATGCTTGCGTGGACGCGTGTCGCGAACGGGCCACACCTCGACACGTCGAGGCGCCGCCGAAGTGGGCGCTCCTCAAGGAGGCCCTGGCCGAGGCGACGAGCGTCGCGATTTTGGTAGCTACAAGGGACCAGGCGCGGTCGGTCGCGTCGTTTCTCAAGGTCGGGGCGGACGCCGCGTGCCTGCGATTGAGACGGCGTCTCGTGGCGCGCGCTCTACCGCACCTACCTTCAAAGGCGTCGCGCGACACGCCCTACCAGCGCCTCGTGCGGGCCGAGCTCGATGACGCACTCGAGGAACGAGATGATGATGGCGACCAGGCGCTCGCCGACGCGCTGGCGTTGTCGCTGGAGGAGGCCGAGGATGATGCGATAAAAGCAGCCATCGCGGCATCACTTGCTCGACGACGGTCGTCGATGCTCGGGCCGCCTCCTTCGAAGCCGATCGACCCCGAGGAGACGTGCCTCTCGCAGGGGCCGCCGCCCGAGGACAAGGCCCTCCGGCGGGCGCTGACCTTGTCCGCGCTGGACGTCGACGACGGCGGCCTGCAGCGGGCACTGGCGCTGTCCGCAGCCGAGGCGCGCACCGAAGTTGTGGATTTGACGCTGTCGCAAGGTAGTGAGGACCCGGGCCTCTCGCGGACGGCCGACGACAGCCAGGTGGAGGCCACGCAGCTCGAGGAGACGCAGCTTGTCGCGCCGCGGCGGTCCGTCGTCGACGTGACGGCGTCGCCGCCCGCGCCGGCGATCGAGGAGACGCAGCTCCTACCGCCGCCGCCGCGGCGGTCCGTCGTCGACGTTTCCTCGTCGCCGCCCGACGAGACGGCGGTCGAGGAGACGCAGCTCGTCGCGCCGGCGCCGCGGCGGTCCGTTGTTGATGTCTCGGCGACGCCGGACGACGAGGCAGGCGCGGCCCGGCGGTCTGTCGTCGACGTGACGGCGTCGCCCGCAGCTGAGCGCCCGCCCGCCGTCTACATTCTCACGGCAGAGCAGCTCGCGCGCACGCCGCTCGACGCGCTCCGGCCGCGCAAAGTTATTGTCTATGACGCCCACGCTCCTTCACTATTGCGGCACGCGCGGCGCTACGCATCCACCCGAGACGTAGTCCTGGAACGCCTCGTCGTCGCGGGGTCGTTGGAAGAGACGCTCGCGGCCCAAACGGAGGCGCGCGAGGCTCTGGCACTACAAGAACTGCGGTCTCTGCCCAAGCTCGCGTCGTCCGTACGACCACCTTCACCAGATGCGCCGTTGATTGTGGTAGACGCGCGGGAACTCCGCTCGGAAGTCCCGCGCGCCTTATACGATCGGGGCCTGCGACTGGCCGTCGCCACGCTTACCGTGGCCGACTTCGTCTTATCGTCATCCCTGGCGGTGGAGCGCAAGAACGTGGACACGAACGACCTCCACTCTTCCTTAGAATCTGGTAGGTTGTGGACGCAATTACGAGCTTTGGGCGCGGCGTATTCGACGCCTACTTTATTGGTGGAGTTCCGCGACCGCTCGCACCGCCTCGACGCGCCGACGACCTACCTGTCGCTCAAGCATACGCAGGATCGGCTCACCAAAGCTATCCTGGAGTTCCCTCGCACCAAGTTACTGTGGGCCCCCACGCCAAACGCGACGGCGGCGCTCTTCGCGGCCCTCGCCGACGGAGAACCGGACGTCGAGGCGGCCCAGAAGCATAGAGATGATGGCGACGCGGCGTTTCGGTTTTTGGAGAAACTTCCGGGCCTGGAGCCGCCACGGCCCGACCTCCAGGGGCATTCCCTAGCGCAGCTCGCGTCTCTCGATACAGATGCTTTGACGCGGATCCTGGGAAGCGACCGCGCGCGGCGCTTCGCCGCATTCTGCACGCGACCGATGGAGCCCGTGCCCCTTTCCGAGATTGAGAAGAACCAACCGAAGAGAAAACGGGGCCGGAGCCCGCCGCGGCCGCGGAAGCGATGAGGTCAGTGCGCGTCGCGGCCGGCACTGCCCCGCGGCGCCGGACCGTCGTCCGGGCGCGTGGAGTCGGAGCACTACCTAGACGCTGCCGCCGCGATGTGTGATTAAGAACAAGATTGTAAGTTATATGGACACGTGGGGATTATCGGGCGGGTCGAACGACAGCTTGAACTCGTCCTCGTCCCCTGCTGGGGTGACGTTCTCGATGCCTCGCACCTCCTCGACGTAGTGCATGAGCATGTTCTCCACTCCATTTGTCAGAGTAACTGAAGATGAAGGACATCCCACACAGCTCCCAGCCAATTCCACTTGCACGAGACCAGTAGCTTCGTCGAACCCGCGATAAAAGATGTCCCCACCATCTTCCTGGACGGCAGGTCTTATCCGGACTTCTATGAGCTCCTTGATCATCGCGACGACCTCCGAATCCGTATCCAGTATCTCGGTATCCCGAGGTGTCGACTCATCATCAGCCGAGACGGCATCGACGCCCTCGGCGAAGAAGTCCATCAAATGCGAGAAGACGTGGGGCTTGATCGTGCTCCACGCGCCCTCGTCGTTCTTCGAGACCGTGACGAAGTCCTGTTGGATGAAAACACCAGTCACGTGGTCGACCGTGAACAGCTTTCGAGCTAAAGGCGACTTGTTCGCCTCGGCGTCGCCCTTCGTGAAGTGGAATCCAGATGAGGTTTCGGCGCCTAGCTTAACCGGTTGGCTCGGGAGGAACTTCAGGGAGAACGGGTTTGGTGTCTTCTCGACCTGGATGAAGACGCTTCGGGCCCAGCGCGGGGCGGTCCTTCGTAGGAGGGTCGTGGCGGCGCGCATGGTGTCCCGAAGTTTGCGGGAGTCCTGCCTACGACTGCCTTCCTCCTCCGAGGTGTGGTCTTGCGAGCGGAGCGATGGATGCCCTGCGTCGGGTCGCGGGCAGTGAAGTTGCAGCGCCCTGCTTTTACAGCACGTGTCCCGGGCCAAACTGCTGGACCGGAGCTTGTGTCCGCGACGGCTGCGGTACTGGGGAGTCCCTTGAGGGCTTTGCTCGGTTGGCGCGAGCTGTGGCGGTCGTACAGCCTCGCAGCGTTTCAGGCTTGCTTTGGCTAGTGTCTTTACCGACCGCTAGCCCACCGTCGTATTTCTTCGCCAAAGCGAGTCCTCCAGAGTCGTCGCGATGCGTCGCAAACGCCAACGAGGCGTCGAAGTGCAGACGCGTTCAGGAGCTTTGCTCTCAGAGTGTGTGAGAGCATGTGAATTAAGAGGCGTACAGTGCACTCTGAAGGCGCTTTTGGACTTATTCGCATTGGTTTGGACGCTGCGTAGCGCAATTCCAATCAATAAGACAGCAGAGAGCCTCGCATTACATTGCCTGACTGCTGACCACCTCCTCTTTTACACGGCGTCTGCGGCCATCGCTCAGATTCTGCAGCCGAAATGTCGCGCACCATCGCTGCGATGCTCGTGCTATCCGGTTGCACTGCGCTCAGCCCGACGCTGTCGACGCGGACGCCGTCGACGCGACCGGCCCTCTACTTCCCCGGCGGCGGGCTCTACTACTGGTGGCAAGCGGGCGTCGTCGAGCGGCTCCAGCGGAGCGACCACGCCGGCCCCGTCTGCGGCGCGAGTGCCGGCGCATTGGCAGCCACGCTCTACAAGTGCGACGTAGATATGGACAGGGCCCGGGATCTCGCGCTGGAATTGTCGACACCGCTTCTCGATCGGGGCGCCCTTGGATTGATCGGGCGCTGGGGGCCTGTCGTACGAACTTGGTTGGAAGAACTTTTACCAATGGACGCGTCAGAGCGGTGTTCGGATCTGACGCTGTTGTATTTGAGACGGAACCGCGTGTACTACCGCAGGAAGGTTGCCGAGGAATTTATATCGCGCGCGGACGTCATCGACGCGTGCCTCGCGTCGTGCCACGTGCCGTTCGTGCTCGACGGGCGGCCCGAGACGCGATACCTTGGGAGGGGCGCCATCGACGGCTCGCTGTTTCTACCGAAGCGCGAGCGGCGCGCCGTCGTCAAGGCGCTCGGGTCGGACTACGTGCGCGTCGACTGGAAGGCGGACTTGGGGAGGCGTGGCCCGGCGCCAGACGGGTTCGTGCTTCCGAAGCGGTCGGAGCTGCGGCCTTGGATCGACCGCGTGGGGCGGCGCGGGTATGCGTGGGCCGAGGCCGCGCTCGGGCCGGGCGGCGTGCTTGATCGTTCTGTGTAACTGTGTTTTGTCGCGTTTTTTTGAAATACATCCGCGTGGGAGAGAGAGAGAGAGAGTAAGGAGGGCCCCCCAGGAAGAAACCCGCACGAAGCTAAATAAGTTTCAGTGGTAGCTGCTTTAGCCGCCTTTTGACGACTCTTGGACACAAGTAGCCGTTGTAAACGACGCCGGCGCCTCGTGTCGTGTCACCTGTGGGCCGCATAAGCATCGATACGGCGAGATAAGGGCCACAAAAAAGCAATCTCCAGCCTGACCTAAAAAAAGAGATCTCCGCCGAGCGCGAGGGAGCTACGGTCAGAAGCAACGCAACCGTGCCCGCGCGACGCGAACCGCCACGCCAGCCGCCGCCGCCGCGCCGAAACCCTTACGCGAGCCGCCCCGCGAGCCGCCGCCGCCGCCGAGCAAGCCAACAACGCAATGGAGTGGGAACGCATCGCCGAAGACGACGAGACCAAGGGCGACGAGTGGGAGGAGGATTCGTATGGGAACCCGTTCCGGTTGCCGCCCGCCGACGTCATTCGGAGTACGTACCAGACGAAACACATTGATTATGGGAGCGCGCACCCCTCCGTCGAGGGGAAGAAGCGGTCGTTGTGCCTGGCCCCGCCCTTTCCTTTGCTATGGTTACTGCTGGGCTCCATTGCGTTGGTGCGCTTCGGCGCGCCGACGGCCGCGAAACCGGTCATGCACGCTCCTGAACAAAAGAAGCACCACTCGTCGAGTGAACCGGCCGCACCGCATGCGACCGTCACGCCGGCGCCCACATTTGCGCCGACGCCGGCGGCCCGGCGCCTCGACGCGAGCGACGACCCGCGAACCGACGACCAGTACGACGACCGCTACTACACGTACGAACCCACCAAACGGGAACGGCACCAGGAGCGGAGGAGGCTTTACTTCTTCGGCTGGATCGCGCTCGGCCTCGCCGGCGCGGCGGTCCTCGTCGTCTGCCTCCTGAACCTCGGCAAGCTGTTGAGAAGGGACCCCTCAAAACCGTCGAAGCCGGTCACCGAGGCCGAGCCGTTGATGAGGGGCGCGACGGAATACGAGGCCTGCGCCGCCGTGCCCGCGCGGCGCATGAACTCGGAAGAGATGCTCGCCGAGGAGGCGGCGTTCGTCCGCGAGGATAGGCAGTCGCCGACGCTGTTCACGCTCTGAGTAACTACGGCCCTGTGTGATTCCTCGCGGCGGATGCTAGCGGTCTGTAAGACACTAGCAAACCCTGGGGCTTAGAAAAGGCTGCCACCACACGCGTGCGAGATCTCGCGCGAGCCAGACGTGAGCGTTTCAGGCCGCAGAGACCGCGCCGGCGACGACACCGGTGGCCCTCCCGCGTGTCTCGCTTGCGAGGCCACCAAAAAACCAGACGCCAAAAAAACTAAGACGCCCGGCGAGCGGTACAGCTCGTCGCGCGCGGCAGGACGAAGAACCCACTCCGTTTAAACCAGCGTCCGAACCGCGCTCGTCGCCGGCGTAACGCTCGCCCGCGCCGCGCGCCGCGCGCCGCCGCCGCGAAGTCGCCGCACGCGCGTCACGGGTATCGAACGCAGGTCGCGCTCCAGATCGAGCGCCAGGAGTTCATCCAGTCCAAGATTATTGATCGCGTGGCCGACGAGGACGATGATTTGGTGTTCGTCGAGCAGAAGAAGAAGCTCGTCGTCGACGTCGGACGCGGTGTGGAAATGGACCTTCAGCGTGCCGCCGTCGGCGCGACATCGCCGCGACGCTTTCGCACAGGTGCGCGACAAGGACGACTTAGACCTCTACTACAAGACGATCCCCGACTACTTCGAGCAGGACGACGGCCGCAAGTTGACCGAGGTGCCCGACCGCACGTCGACGGACATGATCGAGGGGACCTACTAGGACGCTCCCTCTCCCCCGCGTAAAACGCTCTATCTCTTACGCGCGACGAGCGGCGCCGGCGCCGACACCCTAGGCCGCAGCGCGAACGTCGCCACGACCGGTCGATGGTCCGACGACCGCGTGTCCACCGAGTCGTAGGACGCCAGCGTGAGTTCGGGCGACTTTTTGCGAGAGGACCGCGGGATGTACAGGACCCGGTCCGTCCACGACGGCACGCGCATCTTCTTCGACGAGTCGTAGGTCGATGAACGCTGGTCGAACTTGAACGTCGGCGCGAACCGTATTTCACCTTCAAAAAAGTCGGCGAAGGCCGAACCCTGGGCCTTCCTCCGGACTAGTTGGTCATAGTCGAGCAGAGACGCAAAGTCACCACTCAAAGCGCCCCTTTCAGCCTCGGCCCTCGGTAAGTCCAAGCGGTAGTTCAGGTCGCCGGCGAAGAGACAACAGTCCACACAATCCAACAGATCGTGCGAACCCCACTGCGAAGGCATCTGCGGGAGTAGCTCTCTACATATTCTGTGAAAATCCGCATCCCTATCGTTCGCTTTGTGCGCATGGGCGGCTAAGTGCGCACTGATCACTAACAGTTTGGCACTGCCCGACGTCTTGTCATACCGCACTTTCAGATCCAAAAACGCGGCCGCGCAACCTTTATTTCTCAACACGTTCCCGATGCCGCAGGCCACGTCTCCGCACGTACAAGCTTCTACTTTGATAAGTTTCGACCGCTTCCTCTGGAGGATCGTCAGTCGGACGGGTCCTGCTGACTGGTCCGCAACCACAGTATGAGTTTTCGCGGGGAACTTCTCGGCGAGTAACGCCGTCCAGGCCTCGGCCCGGTGGCCCGGCTGCCTTCGAGGCTTCAGGTCCTCGAGCTCTTGCACACAAATGCAGACGAGGTCGTGCCGTCTCAATTTTTCTAAGAATTTCGCATCCTTCGAACTGGGGCTCGTCGCGGCCAGGTTCCAGGTGACGCAGGCGACGGTCGCGCAGGGCGGCGCCAGAGGTTGTTGGATTGTGGCGTTCGTCGTGTTGACTGTCACGTTGACTGGTGCTGAGGCGAAGATCGTTTTGATGCGGTTCGCCGCGGATCCATTATTCTTGTTCGAGACGAAGCCGTGCAGGCCCGTCAGGTTGGCGAGCTTCTTGCGCACGGGGCGCAGCGAGGGCCGCAGGGAGATGTTTGGCGCACTCAAGGCCGCGAAACGGTCCCGGAGGCCGTGGAGGCGGCCCGCGGTGGCGTTCGTCGCCGTCGCGTTGGCGTTCGTCGCCGTCGCGTTGGCGGCGTCGGGCGGCTGCGACGCATTGGTCGCTGCGACGACGGGTGCGGCCGCCGCCGCGGCGTCGCCGCTGGCAGCGTTTGAAGCTGCTGCAGGGCTCGGTGGTGCATCGCTCACGGCGAAACCGACGGGCAGCAGGAGTGCAAGGATAAGCAGCGTGTTTCGCTGCATCACGCAGCCTGCATTGATTGCTGTGCAGCCGTGTTGCAATGCTGCAGCTTGAGGCTAGTATGTGTCGATACGCTAGCTTCTCTATTTTTTTGCATGTAAAGCGGCTTCATAGGACGCCCAGCTTTGATACTCAGGCTCGCCGGAGCCGCATTGCTCGAAACGCAACAGCAACTGGCCAGCTGCGGGGTCGCCGCGACCGTACAGGCGCCCACAGGGTGCTGCCAGGAATCTCTGCAAAACCGCCCGCTGCCGTCGCCGCCCTGCAAACTGGCCCGCCCGCTCGTCGCCCTGATCCTCGGGGCCCACCGCGCCGCGGCCATGGCCGCCTACGACAAGCCGACGCTCGTCTATTTCAACATCCTGGGGAGAGGCGAGCCGATCCGCATGACCTTTGCCGCGTGTGGTGTGGAGTACGACGAGCAGTCCGTGCCGTATGGGGACATGAAGGGCCAGGCCGGTTCAAAGGACTGGCCCTTCGGCCAGGCGCCCGTACTCAGAACTCAAGGGACATCACTCACGCAGATGACCGCAATTATGAGATACGTCGCGGCGAAGCACAAGCCCGAGTTGCTCGGCACTACTTTGGAAGATAGGGCGACCGTCGACGCCTTGCTCGAGGGCATTGATGATCTGTACCTGAAGTACATCGACTGTGTGTATTCGGACCAGCTCTCACCACCAGCTAGGGACGCGCTCTGGGCGAAGCACTTCAATCCCATGACGGCCGCCGAGCGGAACGGCGGCGGGCACCTGCGTTTTATCGACGGGTTTTTGGAAAGGTCCGGCGGGCCGTTCCTGCTCGGTGAGCGTTGTACAATAGCGGACCTGTTCCTGTACTTCGCCTTGGAGGCGTTCTCGCGCGACGTGTGCTTCGGAAATAGGCCGGCGCAGATCTATCCAAGATTGGGTGTGTTCCAGGAGGCCGTCGCTGACTTGGACGGCCTGAAGGAGCGGCTCGCGTCGTCGGCGCGCGCGAGTTTATCATTCAACGGGAACGGGGTCGGGTGAGGGTCGGCTAAGAGGGCATTTGTTCAAATAACTCCCTCGCCGGCTCCGACGACCCCATCGCGCCGCTCAAAAGCAGAGCCTCTGTGCCGCTGGCGCGACCCGCACAAATCACAAATCCTCTCGCGCCGCCGATCCTCCGCGAGCGCGTTGCTACTGACGACCGGTCCCAGGAACACACACAATGGACGGCACGACGACCTGGACGGCAGCGCCCACACAGCCGGGGCTGCCCGCGAGACCACCCCACGCTGAGAGGACCGATCACCACCGCGACTGTTCGGGCGAATGCTGCCTATGCATCCCTCCCGACGTCGAGTCCGAGCAATGGCTCCTAGATTGGTTGCCCGTCGGCCGGTTCGACGCGCACGAACGTCCGTCCGCCGAGCTGCTGCAAACGGCGACGCCGCTGCGTGACGGTCTGCTCGCGAATGAGGTGACCGCCGACATCGAGGCGCCCCGCCTGGCGGACGCCCTCAGTCGCCTGGACGAGCGCCTCGATCGGATGGAGCACCGGGCTCGCGTGTATTTCACGTACTTGTTTTTCTTCGCGGTCATGCTATGGTTTAATACGGAGCTAGACAACGGTAATAAGGACTACGGTTGGCTGACGGGGTGGTTGTGGCTGCTCCTCTACTACATGGCCTGGAACCGAAACTCGAAGAGGTCCGTCAAGAACTCGTGGATGTGCTGGGGACGGCTCCTCTTGGGCTCCTATGTCATCGTGCCTATAGTTTGCCTCATCATAGGCTTCCTATTTTTTCTACGGTGGATTGCAGCAGAATCAGAAAAAGCTAAGAAGGGCGACTGACCGTCGTCCCGCGTCCGAGTCCGCCTCGCCATTCGCCTACTTTTAGCCCCACGTTCGACGGGATTGTTACTTTCTAAGCACGCTATCCTGTCAGTTCGCTCCGCACCGCTCCTCGAAATACCCCGCACGCATCCACTCTCGAGTCTCGATATCGCGATCCGCCACGCGCTGCGCATCCTACACATCGATCGACATCGAGGCTGCCTCAGCGTGCGCCCACTGTCACGCAACCGAGAGCTCGTAGCTCGGGCAGCCGACCAACCATCAGTGACAGGCGCAAGGCCTCGGTCTGCCCATGGAGCCCCTCAAGGGCGCCACCGTCGAGCCCATGAGCATAGGCACGCTGGACGAGCTGGACGGGGCGGCATCGGCGCGGCGCCGCCGGCGGTGCCGCGTCGCCGCGGGCGCCTGCGCGCTGCTCTTCATGGCGACGCTGGCGCTGCGCGTCGCGGCAGCGAGGAAGCCGGAAGACACGCAAAACATAGACGGGCCCGCCAATTACATGCAGCCGGTCCAGACCGTCGGGCTCTTCAACCGCGCCACCGGCCGGTGGTTGCGCGTCACCGACCAAGGCGGTGCCGACAGCCCGTCGACGGGCGTGTGGAATCAGGGCTTGACGTGGGAACGCTTCGAAATTCGTCCCTTCAATGGGTACGCCGGGCTCTACAACCCGGCGACTAACCGCTGGCTGGCCGTCACCTACCAGGGCGGCGCCAACGCACCGCTCGAGGGCCCAGTGTTTGATCACGCCGCGGTAGTGTGCCACTTCGTCTTGAGGTTCAATCAAGACGGCACCGTGGGCCTGCAGAACCCGGCGACCGGCCGCTGGTTGCGCGTCACCGACCAGGGCGGCGCGGACAGCCCCTCGATGGGGCCCTGGCAGAGCGAGTGGCAGTGGGAGCGCTTCGAGCTGCGGCAAGCGGCCATTTACATGCAGCCGGTCCAGACCGTCGGGCTCTTCAACCGCGCCACCGGCCGGTGGTTGCGCGTCACCGACCAAGGCGGTGCCGACAGCCCGTCGACGGGCGTGTGGAATCAGGGCTGGACGTGGGAACGCTTCGAAATTCGTCCCTTCAACGGGTACGTCGGGCTCTACAACCCGACGGCCAACCGCTGGCTGGCCGTCACCTACCAGGGCGGCGCCAACGCACCGCTCGAGGGCCCAGTGTTTGATCACGCCGCGGTAGTGTGCCACTTCGTCTTGAGGTTCAATCAAGACGGCACCGTGGGCCTGCAGAACCCGGCGACCGGCCGCTGGTTGCGCGTCACCGACCAGGGCGGCGCGGACAGCCCCTCGATGGGGCCTTGGCAGAGCAACGGTTTCCCGTGGCAGTGGGAGCGCTTCGAGCTGCGGCAAGTCTAGAACGCCCCACGCCACCGCCGCGACGATTCTTGCCGCCGGTTCCTTCCCTACCCCTTTCCTTCTAAGCACACACTCTTACTAACCTACGCCGCCGCCTCGAGCCCGTCCGCCGCGCCCGTAATGGCTCCAACCCGCTCGTCCCTCGCGGCCCATTCACAGGAAGCGGCGCCGACGCGCGCCGCCACGGACCGCAATAACAACGCCGTCGACGCGCGCTCCTTCGCCGTCGCCGCGTCCATTGATTGAGACAGTGCTAGTGCCGCGTTTGATAAACCTTCTAACAATTTCTCTTCTCGCTCCAGGCCCTCCGCGTTCAAGTACGCGCGCACGGCCTTGGCCCGGCGGACCCGACACGTTATGACATCGTCGGCCCGCTCAGCCAGCGCGCTCCATAGAGTTGCGGACGCTCTATCGGCTCCGGCCGGCGCCTCCGTATCTAAGCGCAAACAGAGCTCATCTAGGACTTCGCGAGCGCGTTGCGAGTTGAAGCTTTCATCGGACTCCTCATCGACCAACTCCATAACCCGCAGAATAACATCCAAAATAGCCCCGACCGGTCTCTTGGACACCATCGACAGATCCAGCAACCGATTAATCGCGACCATGGCCTCCTGCGTCCGCCGCAGCATGCAGCAGCACCTCGAGAGATTTTCCCACAGGCGCCAATCTTCCGGTCTTGTCGCTACGGCTCTGTCTAAGGCGTTCTTCGCCATGGCCGCCTGGCCGCTCCGCAGTCGACACGCCGCCAAGTTGGCCCATGCATCTCCACAGTCCGGCTCGTGCTGGACACATCGAGAAAAAGCCCTCGCTGCTTTCCCTAGCTGCGCCTTTTCATCACTCACATCCGCGAGACGCATGCGACAGCACCCGAGGTCGAACCAGCTCTGCGACGCCTGCGGCCGTATCTTGACCGTTTCGTCGTACCACGCGCACGCTTCGCTCCACCTCCCCTTGTTCATGTGTCTTCTAGCTAAGCTTCGGGCGGCGCGCCAGTCGCGACATTCGCTCTTCGTCCAGGCCCGCTCATGGAGGGTAGCGTCGTCCCGCAAGTCGCCCAACGCGCATAATAACCGGGGGTGGTCCGGTTTCTGCTCCAGTTCTCTGTTCAGTACTTCCAACGCATCTTCTCGCCTGCCAGCAGCCGCATACAATTCAATGACCAAATCCCACTCGTGAATTTTTTTAAACCGTTCGGCTGCTGAGACGAAGGCGCCAAGTCTAGCCATGGCATGAGCCACCTCGCCGTCGAGCTCCCACCGCGACGGGTAGTCTACCGTTGACGCGAAGGCGATCCTATCTTGGGGAGACGCGTCGCCCGGCTTTTGCGAGACGTGTTGATTTGCGAGGACCTCAAGTTGTAGAGCCGCCCGGTCCGCCGAGTAGACGCTGTGGGCCTCGATGCGACACCGCTGGAGTAACGCCGCCGAGTGGACGAGCCAGTCCACCGGGCTTGCGAGAGCGAAGGCCACATAAGGCCGCATCTGGTCGTTGGTCAAGCCGTCGTCGGGATTCGTATTTCGTACATCTAAGCACAAAGCCAGCGCAACGCAGGACGTGAGCGCGGCTCTCCGCGGATCCTGGACGTTCGCGCGGCGCTTCTGATCATCAAAAGCCACGTCCTCCAATAGTACGGAGTCTTCATTTAGTTCCGAGGACTCGGGCACCGGTACTTTCGTCGTGGTCCCGTCTGATGACGTAGCCTCGGCGACTCGCAGCTGCGGCTTCGAATCGACTTGGAACTTCGTGCGCTTGCCCATTGAACCTTCCAGCGTTAGATTGAGTTGGGCTATATTTGCAGCCTCGCGGAACCGGACGCGGCCTGCGTGCGATGCGGACGTCAGATCTCGAACCGTCACAGCGACAGCGTCAACGCGTGAAGGACTCTGGTACCGAACCGCGCCCCGGCTCGTCCAAGAAGTGCTCCGCGAGGCCTATTTCCAGCTCCAGCAAGGCGCGCGTGTCGGCCGACGCCCCCGCGAGCCAGCGCCGCGCGGCCTCGGCGTGCTTGTTTACACTTTCGATGAACGTGCCACAAACTCTATGCGAGCCCGTCACCAGGCACCGCGCGTGCAGCGTCTTCGCTCGCACCAACCACCACGACGCCGCGCCGTCGTTGGCCGCCTCGAACAGAGCTAGAGCTAATGTGAGCGCGCCCGGCGCCGCGACGAAGGGCGACGGCGCGTCGCCGCCCACGTCCAATAATTTAGGAGCGTAGCCCGCGACCAGCTGCAGCGTCTCGTCTGATGGTAAGGGGCCCGAGTAGTTCGCCTGCTGATAGAGGCGCAGGCAGGCCGCGCCCGCGGCCGTCAGTTCCGCCCTCGCGCGTGCCTGGCCGCCGCGTCGTGTCATCAGCGCTTGGCATCGGTCAGCAATCGCCGACACCTTCAGAGGCGGCCTCTCTATTACAACTTTGAGTAAAGGGTCTCGGATGACGGCACCGTAGGCGCCTTCGCTGATCTTCGCGTACCAGCCGCTCGCTACGGAGAGCGCGGCGCCCGCTTCATGAGTGATGCGTCGGCCTTCGAGGCACGCCAGCTCCACCGCGCGGAAGGTTTCTAAATCCGCGGCCGACGGCTCTGCGACGTCCGCGGCGCTGTCGTCGTCGACGGCCACAGATAGGTCGCCTAATCCGACTCCGAAGAGTTCGTCGTCGGAGGAGGAGTCCTGCATCGCTCCGGGGCCCTTTGTGCAGGTGCTACACTGCAGCACGCTTGCACAGGCGCTGGCAGCGAAGCAGCGGTGTCTCAAAGGTTTTGCACTTGCTGTGCAGGCTTCCCCGGCTTCTTAATTGATTGAACTATTGCTTCTCGCAAGCGCTTTGCGTTGCGGAGCTGCAAAAATCGCCTGCTTGCTTGCTTGTTGCTAGTGTCTTACTGCACGCTAGCTAGTTGTCAAAAAAGCCGACGCTCGACGAGCGTTCGACGAGCGACGAGCCGACGGTGGTCACGAAAGCGGCTCTCGGAGCTTCGGAGTATACAACCCAACGACTCGCGGCCGCCGCCACGAGACCTCTGCTGTCCCCGGGCCGACCATTAAGTTTCAAAGTCGACGCGCCGACGCGCCCTCGGGCCGGCGGGAGGGCCCGTTCCGGCGTCGTCCGCGCGCCGCCGCGGGCCAGGGCCCGCGCTCAGGGCAAAGCCATTCCGCGCATCTCCTCGCACGGCCTCGGGGCCTTCATGACTGCGATGAACGTGACCCTACAAGGCTTCGCCGACGTCATCGACGAGACGCAGTTGTCGCTCGAGCTCTACTTTTATGCGAGGGAATTGAACCGGGCGGACCACATTCAAATGGGCCTTGCGCCGCCCGGCGTCGGCCTGCTGCCGCCGGGCGAAGCAGACGTGTTCGCGGGTCGCGCGTAGGTCATATAACACTTAGTACATATCTAAAAGAGCACGACCGTCGCCACCGACAACGTCGCCGCGCGGTCGTCCACATTCGACATCGCGCAGCTCCCGTCAGCGGCAACTGAGCAGCCCAAGTCATAGGCCGCCCAGATACCACTCTCCTTGCAGGCGCCGCGCGCGGGCGCGCAGTCCTTGCAGGCTCCCTTCATGGGTCTAGAGAGCGCGCCACACGCGTGCGCGGGAATCTTGGCGGGGACCACTCGCAAATCCACATGAATCGGGTTCAGGACCCAGCACATGTCTCTATCCTCCAATTTGTCCACCTTCTTCAGGTCCACGACTAACCGCGATCCAGCGCCGGGGATTGTCGTGATCGAACAGGCCGGCGGCCTGCACACTTCGCCTTCGACCTTCACCTCCAGCTCCAAGTGCCAGTTCGCCTGATTTGCGGTCTTGGTAACGACGGGCGCTTCCGCGATGACAGCCACACAATTCGAATGCTTGCGGAACTGCAAATCCAATTGCAGGTCGCCGGACCCTTGCTCGCCGACGAAGCCCCGTTGTTGCTGTTTATGAGACTTTGATCTTCGAAAGTCGTAGCAGGCCCGCGACGCTTCGTCCCCCGCGCAGGGGTCTTCGCGCTCCGGTGTCGTCCCCTGGTTCGCCCAGCGCGTCCTTTGAGTGGCGTTCGAGACGAAATCGCCCACATCTAGCGATGAAGCAGCTTTTGGTAAGGAAGACACGGCGCAGACCGGGCGGGGGTAGTGGCGGCACTCTCCGTCTCGACAGAGCGTGTCGGCGCACGGTGCGCCACTACAAAGTACTGGAGGAGGCAGCGACGCGTGCGACCTCATGTTTAAAGCCGTGCGCCGCCGCTCGCGATGTCTGAGTAGTCGCTCCACATCTGAACGAGGCGTTTCCGAATTGATGAAGTGCGTTAACGACTCGTTGGCGTACGTGAGCAATCGGTACGCGACTTGATTCCCAACGAGCTCGTGCCCCAACGCCGAGTAGCCATGCTCGTACAGGGGCGTCGTCTCCTTCCAGAAGCCTCGGAACGTTTGTGGACTACTCTCGAAGTCCGGCATGTCCCGCGGAAATGAATGAATGCCGTCGGAACTCCGAGGCCCCTCCTCCGCCGGCACGGCTTCGACGACCTTCTGCCGCTGCAGCCGCGCCTTCTTCTTCGCCTCCGTGCGCTTGTTGAGGAGGCGCCGCCCATCGCTCACCGTGGTCGCGGCCCGGCGCAAAGGCACGGCCGCGGCCGAGCGATGGGGCTTCTTGCGCTTGCGCTTCCAGGGCCGCTCCTTCTCGAACGTCGAGCCGAACGCCGATAGAAATGTCGACGAGAACTTGTGGTAGGCGTCGCCGAAGACGCCGCCCTTCTCTAAAGCCGTCCTCAGGGTAGACGCGTCGTCGCCTCCATCAAAATCATGAGAAACATACATCAGCGCCGGCCGCTGCCGCATGTTCCAGACCTGGCGCATCTGCACCTCGTGGGAAGCGAGCTCCCTTGGCGAGACTAGCCGAGCGCTCCGCAGGAGATGCTTGCGGCCCGTGACGTTGGCGTTCCACATCATTTTTGACTGCTTCGAGGGTAGGGCCTCGAGGCCCTCGGCGAAGGCACCTGATCTGCCCCAGAGGGGGCTCCACTCCCTTACTACGACGTCGACGTCGTCTCCTAGTAATTGATCCAAGCAGAACGCGTCTTCTATGGACCTCCCGTCGCGCCACCACGCCGTGGACGAGCGTACTTCGAACTGCTCTGATACGGATGCTAGACGTTTCTGCAGCACATGGGGCCAGGCCTCCTTGGACCAACTATTCGTGTCGCCTCCTATAGTACCGATAACGAACGGGGTATTGCCGACAAGCGCCTCCGCGAGGCGCTCCCTGAGTAGCAGGTCGTTGTTCGGCCGTTTGCTCCGCTTGGTCCGCTCCAGCACGCCGGCGTCTCCCTGATAATAGGCGACAAGGCTTTGTAATTCTTTGGAGACTGCTGTGAGCACTTTTCGCAACTGCGGGAGCACGGTTTGTTCTTCGGCTGCCGAGTACTGCGGGAGTAGAGCCGGTGGCGGCGCGACGGTGGTAGCGTTTCTTTTGCGCAAGTATGCGGGCGGCCGCGGGCGGTAGTTGCGGTCGCGGTTGCGGTCGCCCCAGGGCAGGTGGAAGCCGAACAGCGCCGCCGCGCGGCGGCAGAGCAGCAGCCCGAGGAGGCGGCGCATTAGTATCGGGCAGCCCGCCTCGTTACCTGCTGCCGTGGTGCATCGTGTGCGAGACGCTCCAACAATGATCAATTTTTTAGCATCAGTGACGGGTTTTGTGGCGCTCTGAGGCTGGAGCCCGCCACGGTTGCGCGGGGCACCCGTGCGCCTCAACTACGTGCGACGCAGCCCTGGCGGCCGCTGGAAAATGCTAGTGTCTCACCGCTATCCTCTTTGGCTGGTGGGCTGCCCAAAACGAACTCCCGGCGCCTCCGCCTACGCGCCACGACTCGTCGACAGCAGGCCACCAAGACGATGCGGGCCACGCGCGCCCTCCGCAGCGGCACGGAGACGGCGCGGCTCCAGCGGGACACACAACAACAGCAGGAATCTCTGAATGCCCTGCGGGCCCAGATGCGACAGGAGAAGGAGCGGCGCGACGCGGCGCCCCGTGGTGGCACGCGCTGGGGCTCGGCGGCCGTCAAGAAGGGCGCTTTAGGGAGATCATATGGGAAGGACGTGCGTAAAAAGCTGGAACAACGGACGGCGAGTGGGCAGGGCCGCGCGGCCGCGAGTCGCCGGGACGGGCGCTTCTGGGACCTGCCGGTGCAGCGGTGGAGCGTCGCCGACGCGGGGGACTGGCTGGTGTCGCTGGATCTGGCGCAGTACTGTGAGACGTTCGCGAGCAACGAGATTTCTGGGAGGGAACTACTGGATCTGGGTCTGGACGATCTCGACTACATGGGCGTCAAGGCGCTGGCGCACCGAAAACGGCTGCTGAAGGGCGTCGCGGAGCTCTGCGCCGCGCACCGACGAGGCGCAGTTGCACCACAGGACCCGACCTTCGGGCGAGAAAAACCGCCGGCGCCGCCTTCCAGTAAGGTGCACTGGTCCGCCGTGCCCACTTTACGAGAGCAGAACCCCGACGCCCCGAACCCGGCACCGCATGCGCCGCAGCGGCTCGCCGACGCGGGAGGGATGTTTTCTTTTGGAAATGCGGAGGCCGAGGTTTTGGATGAGGCGGCGGAGCGAAAAGCTTTCCAGGAGGCCGTGGCGGCGTGGCGGTCCGGGAACGCGCCGCCGTCGCCGCCTTCACCAGTGAAATGTGGCGGTTCCTTGCTGGACGGCGAATACGACGAGGCCGCCGAGCAGGCGGCCTTCCAGGAGGCCGTGGCGGCCTGGCGGACGCGCGGCGCGCCTCCAGAGCCTCGCGAGAAAACGTCGTCGCCGAAAAAACTGAATACCGTCGGCCGGACGGCCAACGACGTCGCCGACGAACTCGCGCGGCAGCTCGACGCCATGAACGCCGAGGCCGAGGCTTCATTACGACGGCGGCGGCTGGAGGCCGAGGCGTCGCTCGCGGAAGTCGAGCGGCTGCGCGCGGCGGCGAGCGAGCCGCTCGTCCTCGAGACCGTTGACTCCGACTCAGACGTCGAGCCCGCGCCGCAGTCCTGCCGCGTCGAACATGTGACCACCGCGCTCGGCTCGAACGGCGCGGACGAGGCGGCATATTTCGTGGAATCGGGGAGCGAGTCGAATGACGACGACGCTGCACCTGAATACGTCGTCGACGAGGGGAGCGACACCGAATAATTTATGACTACTTACCCGCGCTTGAACTGGAGGAAGACCTCGTTGCAGTTCCACTTCTCCTCGTTCGAACCGATGGCGTCCACCACCGTGTCGAAGTCCATCTTCGTCGCGTCGTACATGTTGCGCTCGAACTTGGCACCCACGAAGCGCACGGCCGAGACGCCAACTAATAAATCTTCTGCTTGCACGGCGCCGCTCTTTTGGGCGTTGCCGCCCTCGACCAAGTCAAGCACCTTGACGCCTCTTGCAAAATTCGGGTCCAGTTCTTCGAAGACAATACCACACGGCTTCGGGAGGGCGACCTCGTAGACGCCGTCCGGTAACCTGTGTGAAAATCAATATTTTACGGCACGTTCGTGCTGAATCGCCGCGTCGACCTCCACGCCATCGACGCGACACCTGCTCGATGGCGTGGCAATGCCGGTTCATCACCGCTGGACGGAGCCAGCACGGCCGCGTCATCGCCGAGAAATGACTTAGTGAAGAATTCTCGGGTGCACCCGACGCACTGGTTGATTTCCACACAGCCGGTAACTGCGCGCCGAGGCCATTCGGCGGGGCATATTCGTAGCCCATATAAAATACCTGGCCGAAATTACCACCGTTGTTGAGCATGTCACGGCGCGTCATTGGCGCCGTGGTGCCGCGCGCCGGCGGCCGGAAGGCATCTGCGACGGCTGCGAGCGCGACGATGAGTGCTGCGGCCTTGTGCATTGTTATGTTGCCGCAGTGATCTGTGAAGATTGATAGTTCGCACTGCTTTTGCGTGGCTGTAGGGTGATAGAGCTGTGCTTGTAGTCGGTGCAACTTGGCCAAGCTAACCTCGCGAGTTCCGTCCGACAATGATCGTGCGTGTCGTGCGCAGCCTTTTGCTCTGTCAAGCTGGCTCAAATGGCAATATGCACGCCCACAGGCTCTCAAGTAGTCCCACGTGGGTAAACTTAAGTATGTTTATGCTAGCCTGAAAAATATAATTCGGCCCGACGCGAATCGCAGCGTACGACGAGACGCGGCGTGAACACTAGCCTTGCGCAGTGCTACAGCCAGCGGCGCCGAAGCGGCGCACCGCTATCGACGGCGCACGCCAAAAAAAGGCTTTCCCCCAAGGGCCACTCAGAGCAGCCGGCTAAAAAACGGCGCCGCGGGCTCTTCGCAGCGCACAACGCAACGTAAAGTAAACTACGAGGAAACGCCGCCGCGCGAGCCGCAGCGTTCCACCATGCGACTCTTCTTTTTATTAACCTCGCTGGCGCTCACGACCTCTTCTATCTTCAAAAAGCACGACAAAGGCAGCGACCTCCACTACGAGCAGCAGCCCAAATATCACGTAAGACCGCAGCAGGGCTGGCTCAACGACCCGAACGGGCCCGTCTTCCACGGCGGCAAGTATCATCTCTTCTTTCAACATAATCAAGAGGACGCGTCCTGGGGGAATATCGTCTGGGGCCACGCCACGTCGGCCGACTTAGTGCACTGGGAACTTGCGAGTCCAATTCTCACGAAACCGCCTTCTTATGAAAAAGGTGGGGCCTGGAGTGGATCGATGTTCAAGCGCGGCGATGATATCGTCGCGTTGTACACGTGCACCGACGGCAAGTTCCGGAACGCGCAGTGCGAGGCTATTGCTGATGACGCTTCATTGTCTTCATTCACTCGTAATGCGAACAACCCCACCATAAAAACACCACCGGAAAACATACCACAGGGCGCCTTCCGCGACCCGACGGAGCCCTACCACTTTGTTGGGAGGGACTACACGTTCATCGGCGCGACGGACGCCCGGGGCCCGCGCGGCGTCGTGTTGGCCTACGACCTCGATGGCTATGGTTTCAAGGGCCACTTCTACGAAGCGCCGCCCCTGCAACAGTGCCTGGGCTGGCGCGACGGGCCGCGGTGCGCTTCTGTGATGTTGGAGTGCCCCGACGTCTTCGACCCTGCTACGACACTGAGTGAAGCGACGATTCTCAAGCTGTCGCTCGGTGCCGCTTTACGGAAGGACGTCGTGTTGATCGGCGCCGTCGAGGGCAACGCCGAAGGCCGGGGCCCGTCGTTTAGAGCGAAGGAACACCGGACGCAGCACCGCTGCGACGGTCCGGAGTATTTGCCAGGTGCTATTACCTTAGATTGTGGGAGCGCGTATGCCTCAAAATCCTTCACCGACCAGCGAGGCCGGAGAATCTCGTGGTCCTGGCTGCCCGACTACGGCGGCCCGGCGACGCCGCCAGTTCTAAGGTACAACGGCACGCTGACGCTGCCGCGCGTGTTGACCTTGGAGAAAGGAGAGTTGCGGTCGCGGTTCCTCCCGGAGCTGAAAGAGCTACGGATGGCCAAGGACGCGCACCACCTCGCCGACGGTGTGGAGACGAAGCTGCGACACATGGCGGACCAGTCCGAGCTGAGGCTGTGGGTCCCCCAGTCAGAGCATGCAGTGACCGTATCCTTTAAGAGATACGGTCACGAGTTGCGGGCCAACGTCGCCTGCGCCCGCATGGTCTGCCGCGTCTCTATTGTCACAATAGCCGACGGCGAGGAGTATAAACCGTGCGAGGCCCTGACCTTCGGGTGGCCGGGCCTCACCGTGCCTCTGATTGTGTATCTGGACGGTTCGTCAGTAGAGTGGGATCTGGGCGACGGCCGGAGCTCGTGCGCGCACCGCTGGTACGGCGTTACGCCGAGCGAGCACGACGGCGACCTCGCGGTGACCGCGCGCTTCGTCGATCAGGTGAGGCTCGAGGCGTGGCGCTTGAAGTCGGCGTGCGAGCCGGCGGAGCACAAGTGGAACAACCAGTTCTAACGCCGCGCGCGAGGGGTGTGCTTGTATTAACTATATGGTGTGCTGATACTACTATTGTGACGGTGCTCGGACTCGTGGGCGCGGGGCCCGCGGCCGCGCAGGTGCTCGAGACTGGCTCTCACGCGCTGTGAAGCGGGCGTGAAGCGGCGTTAACCGGCGCGCTGCCCACCTACGCCGCGTAATAGATCCAGACAGACGCTATGCACCGGCTGTGCGACCACTGCGATCGGACGCGCGTGTCTCCGGCAGCCACCGCAGCTGGGGCTGCCTCCTCCAGCCTGCCCCCACGCCGTCGACGCGTCGTCTAAGTGAGTGCTCGACCCCGTGCCGCATCGCATCGATGGGCGGGGGCAGCCGTGCGGGCCATCGCTTGGCGAGGGCAGCCCTGCTGTGTGCCGCCTTTGCCGCCGCGGGCAGCGCGACGCCTGCGACGGACAACGCGACGCATACGATCGTCGCGACGGTCCTCAACGGGAAATACGCGCCCCTCTTTGAATTGTGGCATCCGCGCTTCGCGGCGGCGACGGATGCTAGAGTGGAGCTCGTCGTGGCCTGCCTCGACGACGACGCCGTGGCCGCCGTGCGGCGACTGGACACGCGCGCGAGGACGCTCGAGGCGACCGGAGGGGCCCACGACGTCGCGGCGGCGCGGCTCGCCAAGGTTCATACGGTCCTGCGCCTCGTGCGCGAGGAGGCCGCGGGATCGAAAAGGCTGGTGATTTATAGCGACGTCGACGCGTTCTGGCTGCAATCACCAATCTCGCGCCTCCGCCGCATCGAAGCGCCCCTGGCCTTCAGCCGCGACGGCGTGGCGACGGCGGCGGGCTTTGATGGGAAGCGCGGCTTCGCGCTCTGTGCCGGTTTTTTTGTGGCGCGGCCGACGGAAGCGGCGGCGTCGTTCCTCGACGCGTGGCGGCTCAAAGGCCGGGGCGGCCGGAGCTCGGACCAGGTCGCCGCGAACGAGCTGTATGACGAGGGTGTCGGGATCATCGCGGACGAGGTCGTCGACCGGTGCCCACGGGGCGCGGTGCCGGCCGTGTGGCACCCGTACTCGCCGGCGCAAATATCAGGAAAGGTGTTTTTCTGGGGCAGGGTGCTCGCGAAGATCGCGAGCGGCGACGGGGACGCGTTCGCCGGGGTCCGGTGCTCGTGGGGCGGGCGGCATAAGGGACGCAACCGGCGCGCGGGCGGGGTTGTGACTGCGCGTCGATGACGTCGTGGGGGAGGCGGAGGGGTATGTAACGACCCTGTGTGTGCTCCGAAACCCCGTTTTGGCTTCGAGACTTGTGGAGGCGGAAATTCGTGGGCTAGCGCCTGTAAGACACTAGCAAGCAAGCATCCGACTCCTTCACGCGAGCTCTACGCGAGCCCTACGTAGCGAAATATGGGCGCTCGGCAGAGAAGGCCCTCCGGCGATGAAGCAGAGCCGGTCTCTCCACTCTCACAACATTTGAGCCCGATTGATCACTCTGGTGATGAAACCTCTGTTAAGGACTTCAGCCTCCGGTTCTCAAAATTCGTGATGATGTTTGAGCGAGTCGTGACAGACCTGTACATATTTGTTGCGTTTTTCTTCATTATCCTGCTCATGTTCGCTACGACATTTTACCTTTACCTCGGAACGAAGACGAGGAGCGACATTGGCTACCACGACGACGGCGAGCCGACTCATTACTCGACATTTCCAAAGACGTTGTTCTCGCTCTATTTACTCGGCTTACTAGGAGACTTCGACTTGGACACATTTGATAACAGAGCGCTCAGGTTCATTTTGGTGCTTTTTGTGTTCATCGTCGCCGTCGTCCTATTGAATGTGCTCATCGCGATTGTGTCAAAATCGCACGATGATATCACGGGAAAGATCGCAGCGGGACTTTTCTACCGGTCGCGCCTCGAATATATCACGGAGACTACTCCGGTCGCGAGGCTCCTACCATCGTGGCTGCGACGGGAAGAAGACGGGGACTCGATCAAGGAACGACTAAGAGAAGCGCTCGCGCAGCACAAGGACGCCTCCGAGGCGGACCATGTCCGCGAGTCGGAAGAACGAACGAAGCAGGAGCTCGCCGACGTCAAGCGAGAGTTGGCCGCGATGGCCGCGACGCAGCAGATAATCCTCGCGAAGCTGCAGACCATCCTCGATGACAAGCAGCCGTGATAGCGCGCCCGACGCGAACAGCCATCGACCCCGTCGAGAGTAAAAACCAAAACAACTTACTTTAGCTAGCACGCACGCGCTCCCGCTCCAGCAACCGAGCCGCCCTCGCAAAGTCCGGCACGCGCGGCGCGCTCCGCTCGACGGAAGCCTTGTGCCGCGCCGCCGCCGTCGACGCCAACGCGTCCCGAAAGAGAGGGATGGCGACCAAGAGCCGCGCGACGGTTCCCAGAGTCGAGCCGCCCGCCTTTTTAACACATTTGTCGGCCGCCTCCGTCGCCTCGTCACCGACGCGCCGCCAGAAATCATATGAAGACGCCGGCGACCGCTCGCCCGAGCGCACTGTTGTAACCCAGGCCCGCGTGACTTGACCGTTGCTCGTTTGCAGTCGCAGCGTCGCGGTGAACGAGTCGCGGGGGCACTCGACGCGGTACGCACCCAACGCATCCTGGGAAATGGCACCCACACAAGCGCCTAGCCTTGCTCTTAAAGCGCCGGCCACGTCATTCGTGGCGACGTCGCACCAGCTCTCGACAGCAGCCTCTCCAATCGAGGAAGGCGCCCACTGCGGCGCCCTTTTCCCCAATTTAGCCTCTAAATCCGCCTTCCACTCCTTGAGCTTCGTACAATACCCGGGCAATTCACTCAGGTTCCCGCTTCGCGCCTCCAATTGTTTGTGTAGTGAAGTAGCCCGCTTCTCGATTTTATCGACCTTCTGCAGCGCGTCCGAGGCCCACGTCCTAGCTTCGTCTCCCACACTTCCAGCAGCAGTAGCCGCATCAATAATCGCTCGTAATCTACGACCAATAACAGCAGGCGCGGCCCGCCACCACTCTAACGTAGCGCCGTGCTCCCGCAGCAAATCCCTCGCGGAATCAGAACTGCGCGGCCGCTTCGCCTCCTGGACTACTTCCGAGTCCTCCCGACTCCTCTTTCGCGCGAGGGCTTGTTTTTTTTCGAGGGGCGCCGTGTCTGACGGTTCGGACATGGAAGGCCGTTGGGAGGCTTCCAGGGCCTTGGCGGCTTTGGCGAGGCGTTTCTCGACTTTCCGCTCGTAGTCTTGGGCGTCTTTCGCGCTGTCAAAACATTTGGCCTCGATCTGGCGGGCCGCGGCGACCGGGTCCTGGCCGGGCTGCAACATTGATTTTATTCGCTGGGCGATTTTATGGGTCATGGCTTCCCTTGCGGCCGCGTCTACTCCTTTCGGGGGCATGGCTGCGCGACGGCGTGCTGTGCAGCGAGGCTGGGGCTGTGTCCTGTACGCAGCGCGGCGGGGCGCACGGCTCAAGCGAGCGTTGGTGACTGCTGTAATTGGTCGAAAGCTGCACGCAAGACGGGACGCGGTAGAGCAGGGAGCGCTACGCGCCGCGCTTTGCTGCAAAGACGGGCCAAGCTAGCGTCCTGTAAGACACTAGCACGACAGACAAAGCGTCCTGCGGTGGCCGGAAGAATCAAAGGGGTCAAGGATCGGTCCGGAGTCGACCTATCCTGCTTTGGTTTCGCGGGCTCGAGCACAATCGAGACTTGCTCCTCATATTTGGTCTCGCAAAAACCGAGGTCGCACCAGCTTTTGGCACACGTACGCGCATCAGTAGTCGTGACGATACATAAAACTCGGACCGCGAGCACGCGAAACGACGCCGCTGGCGTAACACCACTGTGCTGCTTTTTCCCTGGAGCAAAAGCTGTAGGCCAAACGCCGACGCGCCACGCGTGAGCGCCGCTTCCACGAGCAATAGTTAGCTGGTGCAAGGCGCGGAACGTCACGCACCCTGCATGCGACGCCGGACCTTGAGCCGCGACGAGTCGACGCCGCTGCTCACCATGGTCATTGCTGTCATCGTGGCGGACGCGGCCGTGACGGCCATTGTGGTGTCGGGAGCGCTGGGCCGAGACGTGTCCTGGGAGGACGTCGCTCGGGTGTGGTTCTACGACTTGATATGGTTCGTACTTACGGACTTATGCAAGATACCCCTGACGATGAGCATCGAGAACCTCTTCCCGCCCGTGCCAGTCACGGAGGCTCCCGTGCCGGACGAATCTGATCATGTGCTCGCGTTCGGGTGTGTCGATTTGGGCTATGCCTACGTCCGGGACACGAAGGAGAATGTTAGAAGGCGGTCGTCGCGTCGCTCGAGCGTCGACGTCGAGGCGCCGAGCGGCGCGGCGGCGGAGGGGGTCGTGTAGGAGTCTCTATCGTATATTTACGGTGGCGCGCGTCGATGGCGTCCTCGTTTGAGCTAGCGCCCTGAGACACTAGCAAGCTGCCAAAAGCTCTCCCAGCGGATCGCGGCTCTGAGGCCCCAGTTTTGCTCACATCAGCTGTAGTAGTTGCAAAGCCATCTACCACATAGTAGCCACGCCCAGCCGCAGCGTTCTCCAGGCAGTTTAACGATGCTCAAGCTCTCACTCCTGATTGCCAGCGCTGCGGCCTTCCAGCCGCGCGCGACGCCCAAGGTGCAGCCGCAGACAGTGCGCCAATTCGGCATGCTCGATGGCCTGTTCAAGAAGAGCGAGGCCGACGTGACCGAAACAGTCTACTTCGACATTTCCATCGGCGGCGGCGCGCCGCAGCGCGTGGAGCTCGGCCTCTACGGCTCGACGACGCCGAAGACCTGCGAGAACTTTAAACAATTGTGCACGGGTAGCAAGGGCTTCGGCTACAAGGGCTCGCCGTTCCACCGTCCGACGACCGTGTCCGATTCCGTAAACGACGCGTGCGCCGCCCGTTCTGCCATATCATCACGCCGTCGCCGCGGCGCAGGCATCATCCCCGGCTTCATGTGCCAGGGCGGCGACTTCACGAACGAGAACGGCACGGGCGGCAAGTCGATCTATGGCGAGAAGTTCGCCGACGAGAATTTTGACTTAGTACATGGAGGATTTGGGACCTTATCGATGGCGAACGCGGGCCCGAACACCAACGGCAGCCAGTTCTTCATCTGCCTCGACGACACGCCCTGGCTCAACGGCAAGCACGTCGTCTTCGGCAAGGTTGTTTCCGGCGCGGAGACGATCCGGGCCATGGCCGCCGTCGGGAGCCAGTCCGGTGCGACGTCGCAGCCCGTCCGGATTGTGGACTCGGGGTCGTGCTAGGGAGAGATGCTAACTAGGCTTATCATCGTCGCCCCCCTCGCTCCACAGGCCTGACAGCGGGTCGTCGGGATTTGTTGGAGCGTCGAGCTTCGGCACGTTGCGTTGCCGCCCGGCCTCCTCTTCTTCATCTGGGAGTGTTGATTTGACGCCGCCGAGCAGCGACGTCGATTTTGATTCGGCGAGCGGGTCGGCCAGCGCCTTCTGCGCGTTTTCTGCCGCACCCGCCACAATCTCGACAAAGTCCGGCAGAAAGCTCCCGAAGAACCGCTCCGAGAGTAATAGTACAAGATCCAAAACCCGCAAGATGACGTCGCCGGCCGTCGCGTTCTCGGCAATTGCCTCACTCTCGGACTCGACGGCGATGGCGTCGCCCTCGCTGTCGAGCTTCGAGGCGGCCGTGCCGTTGATGACGCTGCCAGCGTCGTCTACCACAGTATCGTCGACCACGGCCTCCGCCTCCTCTTCCTCGACCTCGACTTCGAAAGGCGTCGTGTCGAGGACCTCGACCTCTTCTACCACAACCTCGGCCGCGATCTCCTCCTCGTCGTCGTCGTCCGCGGTCATTTCCAGAATAGCGTCGAGGCTCAGAGTCTCGGGCTCGGGGTCAGGCTCCGACGCCGGCTCGACGACTGAAGGCGCCGCTTCGGGCTCCGGCGCGACGACCGCCGGCTCCACCGCCTCGTCGGCTTCGTCGGCGACCGCTTTTCTAGCCGCCTCGACCTCGGCCCGCGCCGCCGCCACCTCCGCCTCGGCGGCGGCGACCTCGGCCGCGACGACGTCGGCGACCTCCGATTCCGCTCTAGCAAGCTTCTCCGCCTCTCGTTGTGCGCGCTCGGCCTCCTCCTTCTGTAAACGCGCGGCCTTCTCCTGGGCCGCTCGTTCCAGCGCCGCGGCGGCCTCCGCCTGGCGCCGCGCCGCCTCCTCCGCGCGCCGTTGTTCGACCTCGGCCGCGGCTTCCGCGTCGGCCTTTCGGCGACGCTCAGCCTCCTCTGCCCTAGCCTCTTCTTCCAGCCGCAGAGCCTCCTCTTCCGCAGCCTTTTTCGCTTCCGCCGCCGCCTGTAGAGCGTCTTCGTCCGCCTGGCGCTCGGCAAGTAACTCTTTATCTTCGGCCGACAAAGGCCGTTCTTCCCGAGAGACACCGGCCTCGGCTAAAGCCGCGTCCAACGCCGCCTCCCTCTTGAGAAGTTCCTCGAGCGCCAAGACCTCGCGCAGCGCGTCGGCAAAAGTTGCGGCCGCCTCGGGCGTCACTATCGACACGACATCAGCGAAGGCGCCGGCCGAGGCTAACCGCCGATTCCGCAACACATCACTGCCATCGGCCATAAAATTCTCGGAGAAGGTTAAACTATCATCGGCGAGGAACGTGGCCACCGCGTCCAACTGGTAGCGCAGCTGGTTCGCCCGCGAGTCGTCGATGAGGTTCCAGGCGTCTAGACAACTTTGTACGGCGTCGGCCGCGGCGTCTACTGCTCTAGCGACGCCGGGCCTTAGGTTGCGCTCGCGCGGCTTCTCAGGTTCAGGCTCCGGCTCCGGTTCAGGCTCCGGCAATGCGACGACCTCCTCGGGCTCGGGCAGCGCATTCATCGGCGCTTGCTCCAGCCTCTTGGGGGCGAGCTTGTCGAGAGCGGGTCCTATGCCCGGCAATTTCTCTTCAATACGAGCGCCGGGCCGCCGCTCCGTGAGCTCGCGTCGAGCCTCATACGCGACGTCCTGCAACGACGAGGCGGCCTTGGTCGGCAGGATCTTCCGGGACTGCTCCTTGCGTCGGCGCGCGTCGGCGGCCCTTAATTGGAGGTTCTCGGGCGTCTCGTCGGGAGGTGCCAAGGTCTTCAGCAACCCCGCATCAAAGGGGTTGATGCCCTCGCTCAGCAGAAGGGCCGCGTCCGTGAGGGACACGTTTGCTTTCAAAACGTCCTCGGCCGCCGTTAACAGACGCGACGACTCGTATTTTATCTTTCGTTTCGCGTATTCGACCAACGCCAAGACCACGGCCTTAGATCTCTCTAACTCCGTCTCAAATCGGACCTGGGCGCCCTCCAGGGCGATCTTCGCCTTCACGGCGACCTCGGAGATGGTCCTCAGTGTTTCACTCTTGTACTCCCCTTCTAACTCAATACCAAAGGCCTTGAGGACGTCGTCGTCTAGAGCTTCTTTTTGTAATGTTTGCGTTCGTCCAGCGTCGTCCGTTTCCGAGGCTTCGACGAAGGCCGATTCGACCACGGCTTCTGCTACTCTACGCTGCTCCTCGCTGACGTCGGCGTCGTCGCCCTGGCTTTCGGCGTCGGCCTTGGCCTTTTGCGCCGCCGCCGTCGTGTTGACGGCGGGCTTGGGCTTGAAGAAGGATTGCATACTGTCCATGAACGATTGCGCTTGCGGCTTTGCGGGTGCTTCCTCGTCCGTGTCGGTGGCTCGCAGCGCGGTGCGACGCGGCTTGGCGCCATGCTGGTCGATGGCTCGCGCTGCGTTGCGGACCCTTGGCGTGATGCCGCGCGCTGCCGGCCTCTGCCAAGCTGCTGCAGTGCACAGCAGCAAGGCGAGCGCCGCGCTGCGGCTGCAAGCGCCGCCACGCATTGCAGGCCGCAACCTTGGTGTCAAAACGTATCTGAAACGCAGCGCTGGCTTCGATTGATGCAACCTGGGCGTCAAAGCCAAAATGACTGAGCAAATCCAGAGCTAGCGGCCTGTAAGACACTAGCCAGGGACCCGAAGAACCGTCAAAGCCGTTGTTTTCGCTTCTAGGAAACATACGAAGGGCAGAGACGACGTCCCGGCGACCATTCACCGCGCCAGAAATCACGGTGACATTTTGGAGATGCCCTTTGGCAGTCGAATACGCCGCGCGAGCGCACCTGTGGCCCATAATTGCTCGCAGCCCTCACAGTGCTGCACAGCGACACCGCCCCCTCAATAATTTAGAGCGCTTCGGCACCAGACAGCTCGCTGCACCCCAAACACTGCAGCCAGGCTAAGCTAACCCATCGCACGCCGCCGCCGCGCAGCCACGCCATGGCCCTGCTGTGGAGAGGCTACTGCGCAGCGCTACAGCGCCACCCCTTCAAGGTCAAGGCCACGACGTCGGGCTGCACCTTCGCCGCGACCGACGCCCTCGCGCAGTCGAGAGACGACAAGCCCTACGACTGGACGGCCACAGCAAGGAACGCGTCCTTCGGCGTGTTGTGGCTGGGCCCGGCGAACCACCTCTTCTGGGGTAGAACCGTCGGCCTCGAGCGGTGGTTTCCTGGGACCTCTTGGGCGAACGTCTTCAAGCGAGTAGTGGTCGATCAAGCAACTCTGATGCCGCTGAACATGGCCCTGTTTTTAGCGTGGCCGGCGCTGTGGGCCCGTGACTTGCAGAAGGCGCGGGAGGACGTCGAGGGGAGCTTCATCGACTCGGTCAGTTTCGCGCTGTGCGTGTGGCCGGTCGTGCACCCGTTTTCTTTCCGATACGTGCCCCTCGAGCACCGCCTGCTCGTGCTGAACGCGTGCAGCCTGGTGACGTTTTCGTTTGCCACGTTCGTGAAGGGGTCGCAGCCGTGCGACGACGACGTCTGCGATGCGAAGGCGTTGCAGCGACGGCGGACGATCGCGGCGGCGGCCGCCGCCGCTGGCTAGCTTGTGTAACTTACGTTGTGGTCTTACGCGTCTTCAGACCCCGAGTCGTCGCCGCGGCGGAAGCGGTCGGCCACGCGGACCACGCGGCGCGTCCGCAGCTTCTCCTCGCTCGCGCGTTGGCTCCATACGCCTCCCCGACCGGTCCCCGAGCAGTACAGCGCCAGGAAGACTCATCCTGGCGCGGTCCCAAAAAAAGTAAACAGCGCCGACGGCGGGCGCTGGCATTCTGTTTGCGTGTGTTGCGCCTCGCCTCGGGCGTGTAGAAGGTAACCACCACTGCAGAAGGGCCAAGATGGCAGCCCAATCGAGTGCCAGCGGCTCCGGCAGCGATTCCGCCGATGCGCCAACAAAAAAAAAGAAGCGCAAAAAACGCAAAAAAAAATAAAGCGCTAGCGTCTGTTAAGACACTAGCAAGCAAAAGCCAGGTTTGGCTGGTGGCCTACTGTGCCTTCTGCACAAGTTCGCCGACGAGCTCGACACGAGCGAGCCACGGACGCCGAGCGACGCTGCGCAGTGTCTGCTGCCCCAAAAAGCAGCAGGAAGTCCACTGAAGGGCAGCAGCAAGCCCACAAAGGCCACCGCCTCCGCGAGGCACGCGACGGCCGACGATGGGCCGTGGCGCTGCGCGACGCACGGGAGATGTTGGGAGCGGGCCCGGCGGGACCAAAGATGCGCACAAGAAGGCCTTGGGGCCCCAAGACGGCGGCGGCGGTCCGTCGACGGTAATTGCTTTGGGTGGAAACGGGTCGGGCTCGTCACATCCGACGAAGCCCGTCGATCTAGATGCTACTACGAAGAAACGTTACCGTTTACGCCATTTCAAACGTTTGAAAGAACGCAGCAACCGACGTAAGCGTGATCAAGATGAACGCCTTTTCACTAAAAGTCTGAAGGCGACGGCTACCAACGAAGAGCCGAATCGGAAAGAACGTCGCGAGGGTGTTCAGGGTTTTAAACCGGCCAAAAAAACAGTAAAATTGAGCGTTCCGCCGCCCAAGCCCGTGATCGTAGATGATGGCTCAAACAAATTTGGCTCTCTTCATGTGGAAACCGAAGTCACATCATCTCTTATTTCTAAGACCACAACCGCCTCTACCACTACATCTGTCGAGGAAGACGTTTATTGGTCGCCACGCAAATCTACCGATAAACCAGTTATTTCCTACAAAGGAGAAGAGCTTGATCCAAAGGATGAACGTGACTCTAAGATTTGCAACGTCGTGCTGCGCGGTAATCACTATATTAATAAACAAGAGCGTCGCACGACCTTCGTGGGGGCTCTGAAGACGCACTTCGACGCGCATAAGTCTGGTGATGACGGCCTGTCGAAGAAAGATGTGAACGCCGCGCTCAAGTCCTTTGCCAAGAAAGATAGAACGGGCAAGTTCCCGAAGCTCGAGGAGCTCGAGGCGCTGTTTGGAGACATGGATCTGAACGGCGCGGGCCGCGTGTCCTACGACGAGCTGACGGACTTCATCGACGACATCGACGCCGACGACATCGGCGCCGGCCGCAATCGCCGCGGGAAGGGTGCCGGTGGTATCGAAACGATTTACCTAAAAGAAGATCGTGTTCCTAAATTAGATTACATTTACCGTGAAGACCTACAAGTGACTTATTCTCTAAAATTAGGACGGTTGAAACTGCGGTTGAAACTGCGATATATAATTCAGCAATTGGCCTTCCGTCGTCAACACAAGGTGTCATTGAAGGTGACCCACCTGATGGCTGAGACCTTCAAACGCAACTTGATGTTCCTAAACAACATTCCTAACAAAGATGTGGTGGTGTCTCATGGGCTTCTGGCGCTGCCTTCCACTTCCGACTGCGCGGCGACTGCTGCGCCCGGCGAGGCGTCCTTCGAGGGCCAGCACGCGGCACTTGCGGCGCTGGGCCAGGCCGTGCTCGCGGCGCTGGGCGTGGCGTTCTTCCAGGGCTCGACTCCTATCGATGTCGTCGGGGGCTACGTCTTCTCGCTGGACGTCCTCGGCGACGCGCTGTCGCTGGACGTGCTGACGAACTCAAATGTGCTTCACAAGACGGGCTTCATGGGCGCGGCGCCGACGGTGGTCTTCTTGGGTGGTTCGGAGGGACTCAACGCCCTCTTGCTGGACGCGTCGGCGGCCGCGGCGCTCGACGGCGTGTTCAAGGGCCTCTTCGGCGTCGCTGCGCTTCGCGGGCAACCGGTAGTCGTGGGCGCGGCGCCGGACGTGCCATTGTATAATTCTTCGGACGGCCTAGACGTCTTCTCGGACAACCTCTGCCAGCGGGCTGGCGGCGCGCGGCTCGTGGGCGCGTTGACGGATTCATTAGATGGGCTACGGACGGCGGGCCTCGCGGCGGCGGCCGCGGACGCGGCGTGCGTCCAGGGCTCGGCTTCGCTCGACGTCGCGTTGTGTCAGAACTCGCCGCGGGCCGTCGCGCGGCTCGTGGGCGCGTTGACGGATTCATTAGATGGGCTACGGACGGCGAGCCTCGCGGTGGCGGTCGCGGACGCGGCGTGCGTCCAGGGCTCGGCTTCGCTCGACGTCGCGTTGTGTCAGAACTCGCCGCGGGCCGTCGCGCGGCTCGTGGGCGCGTTGACGGATTCATTAGATGGGCTACGGACGGCGGGCCTCGCGGCGGCGGTCGCGGACGCGGCGTGCGCCCAGGGCTCGGCCGCTCGGCGTCGCGTTGTGTCAGAACTCGCCGCGGGCCGTCGCGCGGCTCGTGGGCGCGTTGACGGATTCATTAGATGGGCTACGGACGGCGGGCCTCGCGGCGGCGGCCGCGGACGCGGCGTGCCCAGGGCCCGGCTTCGCTCGACGTCGCGTTGTGTCAGAACTCGCCGCGGGCCGTCGCGCGGCTCGTGGGCGCGTTGACGGATTCATTAGATGGGCTACGGACGGCGAGCCTCGCGGTGGCGGTCGCGGACGCGGCGTGCGTCCAGGGCTCGGCCGCTCGACGTCGCGTTGTGTCAGAACTCGCCGCGGGCCGTCGCGCGGCTCGTGGGCGCGTTGACGGATTCATTAGATGGGCTACGGACGGCGGGCCTCGCGGCGGCGGTCGCGGACGCGGCGTGCGCCCAGGGCTCGGCCGCTCGACGTCGCGTTGTGTCAGAACTCGCCGCGGGCCGTCGCGCGGCTCGTGGGCGCGTTGACGGATTCATTAGATGGGCTACGGACGGCGAGCCTCGCGGTGGCGGTCGCGGACGCGGCGTGCGTCCAGGGCTCGGCTTCGCTCGACGTCGCGTTGTGTCAGAACTCGCCGCGGGCCGTCGCGCGGCTCGTGGGCGCGTTGACGGATTCATTAGATGGGCTACGGACGGCGGGCCTCGCGGCGGCGGTCGCGGACGCGGCGTGCGTCCAGGGCTCGGCTTCGCTCGACGTCGCGTTGTGTCAGAACTCGCCGCGGGCCGTCGCGCGGCTCGTGGGCGCGTTGACGGATTCATTAGATGGGCTACGGACGGCGAGCCTCGCGGTGGCGGTCGCGGACGCGGCGTGCGTCCAGGGCTCGGCTTCGCTCGACGTCGCGTTGTGTCAGAACTCGCCGCGGGCCGTCGCGCGGCTCGTGGGCGCGTTGACGGATTCATTAGATGGGCTACGGACGGCGAGCCTCGCGGTGGCGGTCGCGGACGCGGCGTGCGTCCAGGGCTCGGCTTCGCTCGACGTCGCGTTGTGTCAGAACTCGCCGCGGGCCGTCGCGCGGCTCGTGGGCGCGTTGACGGATTCATTAGATGGGCTACGGACGGCGGGCCTCGCGGCGGCGGTCGCGGACGCGGCGTGCGCCCAGGGCTCGGCCGCTCGGCGTCGCGTTGTGTCAGAACTCGCCGCGGGCCGTCGCGCGGCTCGTGGGCGCGTTGACGGATTCATTAGATGGGCTACGGACGGCGAGCCTCGCGGTGGCGGTCGCGGACGCGGCGTGCGTCCAGGGCTCGGCTTCGCTCGACGTCGCGTTGTGTCAGAACTCGCCGCGGGCCGTCGCGCGGCTCGTGGGCGCGTTGACGGATTCATTAGATGGGCTACGGACGGCGGGCCTCGCGGCGGCGGTCGCGGACGCGGCGTGCGTCCAGGGCCCGGAGGCAGTCTTGTCCGACAATACCTTGTTAGATGAGGCCATGGAGAAACATCGACTCGATAGTATGAAAGAGCAAAAAGTGATACAAATATTGGTCGTTACCGCCTCGGGCGCGAAGAGGCCCTCTGTTTTTGTGAAGCCGTGGGCGATCGTCGGTGATCTCATGCGCGAGATCCAGCAGAAGATTGGTGGTCCCCTGTCAAAATATCAGTATCTGCAGTCCATCGGCGGCAGACAGATGCACAAAGCCGCTTTGCTCCAGCACTACGACATCCAGAATAATTCTACTGTGGTTTTGTCGGAGCCCTGGCCTGGGCATCTTCTAGGAGGCTCGTTGTTGTCGTTGAAAGAGCTCATTGACAAGGGCAGCCTAAACGTGGGCGACATCATCGTCTTCAGAGAACACAATCACCAAGAGGAAGGCGAACTGCTCGAGAACGGTTGGATCAGGCACGAGGGCACAGTCTACAAGTCGGCGAGCGCGTTCGTGGGGGCGATGCGCGGGCAATCTTCCAGTGGATATAACTTTCTCTATACGGCTACCGGTACGCCGATCCAGTCGCTCCGCAGCGACCCCTCCGAGAGTAGCTCGAACGACGACGACTTGCGCAGCGACTCGAACAGCGACGACGAGGCGCCCCCGCAGCCGCCTGGGGACCAGCAGCTCGCGGGCCGGCGGCGGCGCCAGCCAACCGAGCGCTTTGATCATCAACAGCAAGAGGGCGAGTATTATGTGAAGCGTGGGCCCGCTGTGGGTGGCGCAGGCGACGGTGACGACGACGTGGTCATGGAGGACGATGACGAGCAGTCCCAGCCGCAACAAGCTCCGCTCATATCCACACAACCTATAGGTAACAGTAGCTCGAACGGCGACGACTCGAGCAGCGACAGCAGCGAGAAGGCGACGCCCTGGATGACCCGCCCTACGGACGACGCCCAAATCCGGCGCAACCAGGCCGAGGCGCGGAGGAAACTAGCTGCTGAGAGGGAACGGTTGAAGAAGAGACCTTTAGCGAAGGGCGGATTGTCGTCGGACGGCGGCAGTGCATCAAAGCCCTCTCCGCAGAAGAAGCGCGCGCCGCCGCCGCCTCCTCCTCATGACGCCGACATGGAGGACGAAGACGAGCAGCTGCAGCTGCAACGAGCTCTGATCATGTCCAAACAACGTATGGAAGAGGGATTGGTGAAGGACGATGGCAAGCCGGCGGCGAAGCCGAAGCGCAAGCGCCGCGTGATCGAAGAACTCGACGAAGAGGACGACGGCGGCGCGCTGGAAGGGCTCACATCTCAGCCGTCCCTGCCCGAGCCACCCTCGAAAAACGATGACGGTCATCCATCTGCGACGGCGGACCACGCGCGGCCCGGCGGTGTACCGCCACCACCTTCTCTCCCACCGGCGAAGCGCTCGTGCCAATCCTCTTCGCCGACCTCCGGGAATGTCAAAGTGTTCTTCGACGGCGACCTGCCTAGCGAGTCCGTTTTACAGGGACTGAGGGACGCGGGCGTCAGCATAGTGAATCGGCCGCGCGACGCTACGTATGTCGTGTGCGAGGAGCCGCTACGACTTTCGCTTACGTTTACCGCTGCCAGCTGCATCGTGCATTATGCTGTGACTTACGAGTGGGTCCATGCTACCATCCAGGCCGTTCGCCCCGTAGATGCGACGAACTACGTTGTGGACAGCCACGAGCTCGAACAAGAAGTTGGATTTAATCTCGCCGATAATTTGAGGCGGAACCGTGAGGCGCGGGACCGCTCGGAATTACGCCTGCTTCAGGACTACGCGGTGTGTGTGGATCCGGACTTTCAGTGGCCACGTGATCTATTGCATGATTTGCAGGAGATGATCGACTGCTCCGACGCGATGCGGCTCGAATTTAGTAATGTGGTCGAATTAGACGGCACCCTACCGCAAGAAGGAGCCATCATCATCAAAGACGACAGTGGGCTAGTAGATGAGGCGCTTGTGGACGATATCGCGTCCCCAACCACTGTATTAAAGCACCGGTATCTCTGTGAGTGCCTTCTGAGGAGGGCGTACCCCTGGGAAGAAGTGGCCGAAGCACCAGCACCCGCCGCACCGGACTCGTCCTTTACGAGGCCCGCGACCATCGATTCCTTGAGGAACAACCCCCTTCCCTTGGAGTCTAGGCATAGGCCGCCAGGTAGCGCTATTGTGCATGGGGACTACGACCTCCTCGAGGTGCTATGTGCTAAAGCTGCTAATGCCACACCAGCGGAAGTTGTGGCCTGGAAAATTTATGGAAGTTTACGTCTCCAAGACCTCAAAGATCTCCTGGAAGCGAACGGCCAGTCCAAGGTCGGCAACGAGGCCTTTGTACTCAGAAAGGTCATTGACGGCGCGGCGCGCGGCGCGCCGGCCATCTGTAGTATCTGTGGGCAAGGCAAGCCCAAGCCCGTCGAGGGCGAGCTAGGGAGGTGGTGTTGCCCCGGCTACTATGATCAGTCTTTATCTTATACGAGCTGCCCCCAGACCTGGACGGACGCGACACTACCTAGAAAGCAGTGGATCGATACAGATAGAGGCTTCGGCGGCCGGGCGAACCCTCCTTCTGTCCCTCTGCCCACGAGCTTCACGCAAGATGAGGTTAACGACTTCTACGCCAGAGCTGAGACTCGCCCGGTGGCACCGGCCTGGATGAGAGCACAAGTTGAGGAGGCGCTGGCGCCCGCCCCGCGGCAGGGCGATGCCAACACGCTCGACATGCTAGGCGAGCTCGTCGACCAGTTAAACCCCATGGTGGTGCAGAATTCGAGTGCTGCGGTTCGCCTCAACGTCCACATCATGGGGATGAAACTAGTGACGCTCGCGAGATCGGGCGGCGATGGCGACGATCACGAAGAGGAAGGCAAGACTGGCGGAGATCCGAGTCCGCCACCGGCTCCACCTGCTCCGCGGGTGCCACTGCCAGAGGACGCTGACAATTGGCCAAAAGCTTTCATTGAACTGCTGCGCGAGAAGAAGGTGAAGTGCACCTTTACGGATCCAAATCCCAAGTCAGCACGGCGTTGGTTAGGCGCCAAGTCAGCAAGTGCTGCTCGCTATGATGGGTATATGGGCGCCACCAATATCGGGGATTATTTCGTCATCTTCGGCGGCAACATGGGTGACCTGCGCAACGATATCGATCATAAATACTGCAAGCTCGACAAATCGGCGCGCGACGCCGCGTGGCTCGAGTTCTTGGAGTCGGGCGAGGACTTTCAGTCGAAGGCGGCGGCGGCGGCGGCGAGGGCCAAGCCCGGCGCTAAATCGGGCGGCGGCGCCGCCGATGACGCTGATAATGAGGACCTGATTGACACGGATACGAACCCTCCGACAGAGCCCCTC
Organism: Pelagomonas calceolata; assembly: GCA_918797485.1. NCBI lineage: Eukaryota > Pelagophyceae > Pelagomonadales > Pelagomonadaceae > Pelagomonas > Pelagomonas calceolata. The sequence continues at coordinate 663,447 of CAKKNE010000004.1, forward strand.
GTACTGCCACCTAACTGGAAAGACAGCGTTCGGCGGCGCCCGAACTCTCAGTTGGAAGCAGCGGTGTGTGCGCTGGATGCCGCCCTCAGGGGCAAGACGAGCTTTACTAAGGAATGGGACCTACTCTTGAAGCATCGCTGTTATTGTTTATATCAACACGAGGACGATCCAGCTAATAAAGCAGTGAAGAACCTCGAAGTGCCGATCGGTTGGCCGTCATACAAGGGGTTCAGCAAGGACCCAAAGAAGAATAGACCTTCCAGCCTGAAGTTGTTGCGCAAATACCTCAAGTATGCACTGCGACTCGCGAAGGAAGGAGGCGAATACTGCCTAGACGGCGCGCAGAGCGAAAGCAATCGCTGGTGGCCGGAGGAGAGGGAGAAATTTCACGAGGCCATGGCGACGCTCAACATAAAGCGGAGCGGGGGTGCAAAGAACATATTGAAGGACGACTGCCGCCGGATCGCGGAGAGCATACCCAACAAAACGACTGAGCAGGTCCTTAGGCACGGTGTTGGTTACTTCAGCTCCTTCGATGCGGAAGCGCAAGCTATTGAAAAGCTCACTAGAACTGGCGACCCCTACGTGAAGTCCGTCTTGGACACGGACGCCACCGACGCGTCCAAGCTCCTCTTCTGCATCATATCTACAGGCCGGTGGGTCGACGCCAAACTCATTGAATTGAGACTGTTAAAAGCTGGCCTAGGAGCATCACAAATACTGTGGGTCGTGGGCACCCAGGGAGAAGTGGCCAAGTACAAGTCGCAATGCTATGGTGAAGTAGTAGTAGGAGGCGGTCTCTCTGCGTCGAGAAACGAAGCTCTAGATCAGGCCCGACGCCGCGGCTGCGTGTGCGTGCAACTGAGGGACAGTGTTTGTAAGTGCGTGGTAATACAGGAGGGCAGATCGCTAGCTGATTTCCACAAAGGGATAGGTCTGTGGAAAGAGCCAGCGAGTCTGAAGGCGGCCAACACCGCGGGCTCGAAGAAGGTGGAGGCGACACTGGTGGTCGCGGCCGAGTTGTTGTACAAATTGATGAAAGCGACGGACAAACGCTTGGCAGGCTGCTTCCCTGTCCGGAACGAGGGCTTCGCCGCAAGCAAGGAACCGGTGCAGCAGCGGGAACTTGTTGATGAAAGGCTGTTGGTAATCGACCCGAAGGACACCGAATTGAAATTCGACGAATCATTGAATTTCAGGGAGGTCGACGAGTTCACGGCGCAGCACTTCAACACTTATGGCGGGATTTGTAGATCAAACCGCGTGCTGTGTGTGGGACAAAACGACCAGAAGAAGCGACGTGTGGGGCTAGGATCCTGGGTCACCCCGGAGGGACCTAGTGAAGAGGATAAACGGAACGCCATCGATTCACTGCTCAATAAGCATCGCGACTTGTTCCGTGAGAGGATCATCTACAATAGAACAACACGCCCGCACGATAGATATGTGTTGAGTTGGAAACAAAAGGACGCCTCTCCGGAGCCGAAGGATCAAAATGAGACCATGGAGGACGTGCAGCCCGGCGAGCAGACCAACCCGTCTACACAACTACCGTTCGACGCCGCGTCTTTGGCGGCCCTGGAATGTCCGCCGGTGCCGGCAGCTATGCGAAAACCGACCCCAAAGGAAAAATTTATACGCTTCGCATTTCTGGCGCGCGAGACGTTCAAGTGTGAGAACGGCGAAAAAAGCGAGGCTGCCCTGATTTTGCCACACGAAGAAGGCAATTCCCGACAGGAAGGCCAGGTTCGCGTGCTTTGCGAGTTAGTGAAAGGTAGGTTCACCCACAAGGTGAAGTTCGCATCACGTGCTTCTAAGGAGCAGCTTACTATTTTGGGAGAGGACGATTATGGCTTCGAATTTATACGGACGAAGGCGCCTGCGATGTACAGAGATATGAAGTGCATTTTTGTGGTGGATCCCAGGGCCAAGGGTGGTTCTTTCAGGCCCCGATGTGCCCATGCGAAAGGTTTTGTCACACTCGCCAATGGATGTGCGCGAGGCTTAGAGTGCCCTAATTCTAAAATAGACATCGAACAGCACCACATCACCGCGCATGAACGCGACTGCCTCTTGGCCCCATCCACAATGCTCATCAACACGGGGTTGCTCGCCAGCGGCATTTGGGGAAGGCAACGACCCTTACACAAGCAGCTCAACAAGCTCTGGGAGATGATCCAGCATCAACATTCCATTAACGATAAAACCTTTGTCCATCGAAACGAGATCTCGGTTCCAGTTGACACTAAGCAGTCAGGCGACGCATATGGTGGACATAGTACTCTATGGAATGAACTCAAACCAGGCGGCAAATTATTTAGGCACTTGAAAGAAGCTGTTCCTACTCGTGTACATGATCTGCTGCCAGAGGGTCTGCCCAACGACTTCACGACGCGGGGCACGTACTACGAACTCAAGAACGATAGTGAAGAATACTTCCCGTTCTGGGGCCGGGACACGCTTCTCTATTATGAGCCCAAGTCGAAAAATCAAACGCTGTCCGTCGTTTATGGGAAATGCCCCATAACAGGAGTGGGCGGACGAAAGACGAAGAAACAAAATCCTTTTCCCCTTGTGCTACACCACATCACAGTCGATAAAAAGGAATACTTTGTTGGCTTCATCAACGACAGTGTGAACAGGGGCCTCGGCAGCACCGGCGCCCCGAATCCGTTTGCCTAGTTCGCGCCAGCCGTGCGTTATATATAGCGGAGGCACGACCGCGGTCCTACTATTAGAGTCGGTATCGCAGACATGTCGACGCTTAGTCGACGCCTACAATTCATTACGTGTGCGAGGCCATGAGTCAGAGACGCCGACGAGGCCATGAGCACACTCGCGGGTCGTGTATTATATATAGCGGAGGCACGACCGCGGTCCTACCATTATCTTTAGTACAACAGACCAGTATGGAGATTACTAGGACGGACTCCCACAGATTTAGTACAACGGCCCACCGCGGATTTACTACGGACACCGCGGTATTACTATGGATCCATACGGATTTAGTACAACGCGCCGCTGCGAATTTACTACGGACACGTGAGCGGCGAGCACGACGCTCGACGGAGCGGATCGTGCAAGAAGAAAACTTTGGGTTAGATTACCGAGCGTCGGAAGGCCCCCGAGGTCAGGTCGGCGTCCGTGGCCACCATCTGCCGAATGGTGGTCGCGTATTAGAGGCGAGCGGTCGGGAACGGATCGGACTGGTTATTGCGACAGGACCGGACTGTTAGGGCCGCCCACGGTTGCTGTGCGACGCCCCGCGCGGGGGGGCATTTCGCACGTGGCCGTGTTAGTGTAATGTCTATAAGAAGTATTTCTAGTAAGTATTCTCTACAGAGATTCATCCTGCTTCCGGACCAATTCCGTAAGCGCCATGTCGCTCTCGCCTTTATTGCGCACGTAGCCGCTCAGCGCGTACGTCTCCGAGCCGCCCGTGTGCAGGCCCGTGTTCGGGTCGATCGTGCCGACGTTGATCTGGACCGAGGCCTGGTCCGACGCGCCTATGAGCCGGTTGGTCCAGCTGCACTTCCGCGGGATGTAGAGGTCGACGGGCTGGCCCTGGTCGTTCTGCATCCTGCTTTCTGTGGTTTTTAGACGGCTCTACGAGCAATGAGTAAGCCTGCGTGAGGGGGCGGCGGGTGACGCGTTGGCGGTCAGGTAACGCGGCGGCGGTCTTGCGGGTGCTTCATTGCAGCGTTGCATGTCTCTCGGCGGTCGCGGCAGCGCTTCGATGGCGTTGGTGCTTCGCGCGCCGCGGCGGGTCGCCGCGGCGCCTCGCGACAGCGCGTCGATGGCTTTGGTGCTTCGCGCGCCGCGCCGGGTCGCCGCGGCGCCTCGCAGCGCCGCGGCAGCCGCAGCGATTGCATGTGCCACAATATCTCGCCGCCGCGGCCATTTGATGCGCTGATACTTTGTGAGCCGTTCAAGGAGTAGTAATAAAGTCCCTCGAAGCCACTCATGTCGTTGATAGGGGACGCAGGCCTGAACAATACGATTTGTTTGTTAATCGCGCAAGCGATGAAAGTTAGCGTAAACACACTAGCCCTACGCATTCGATGCCTCCAGACCGCTTCAAGCCTGAGTTACGGCCGCTGAGACGAGTCTCGGGACCCTTACCTCAGGAGAGCGCTCTCGTAACATTACAGCACAACTGAACGCGACGGCGCCACAGACGCGCAGACGCACTATTGAACGTGAGAGAAGCAAGCTCAGCAGTCCCAGACGCTGTCGCCGCGGCGTGCTGCAAGCGGCACCGCAAACGGCACGATGCAGCGGCTCATCGCCGCCCTGCTCCTGGCAGCCACCCACTGCCAGGCCAGCATCATAAAACCGGGCGATAAAAAATACGTCAGTATCATAAGACCGGGCGACAAGTACTCCCTCGACCCGTCGCGAGACCAATGCACCACTATAATAGTAGGCAAAGACGCGACCGGGGACGGCGGCCCGCTCACGAGCCACACGAACGACTGCAACGCCTGCGACTTTCGGTTGTCGAAAGTGCCGTCGAAGAAAACTTCCAAGGATGAGAAGAGAGACATTTATCGCTACAGAGCCGAGTACCCGCGCTACCTCGGTACCGATAAAGGCAAAACGTATGAACAAGTAAAAAAGTACTACGACTGGAAGCACGGGAAAGGCGACTTCAAGAGCATGGGTACCGTACCATACGATACGGATAGCACCTACGCGTTTATCGACGGCGCGTACGGGATGATGAACAATCAAGATTTGGCGATTGGCGAATCTACTTGTGGGGCTCGGATCACGGCCTTGCCCGTGTCTGAAGGTGGCCAGGCACTGATGGACGCGCGGGAGCTGTCGCTGATCGCTCTGGAGCGGTGCGCGACGGCGCGATGTGCGGTGGAACTGATGGGCGGGCTGGCCGAGGCGCACGGCTTCTACGGAGCCGACGCGACCGCCGGCGAGGCCGGCGAAGCATTAACCGTGGTCGACAGGGAGGAGGCCTGGGTGTTTCATGTCCTGGCCGATGACACGGGTACTTCAGCAGTGTGGGCGGCGAGAAAAGTACCAGACGCACATGTGGCGGTCGTCGCGAATCAATTTGTGATCACGACCTTGCCGCCCGAAGAACAAGGATCGCAGTGGCTCGCTTCCGCCAATGTGAAAGACGTGGCGACACGAAGCGGACTCTGGGACGGCTCCGGGCAGCTCAACTTCCTCGAGGTCTATGGGTTGAGCCACCCCCACCTCTCGACCTACTCCACGCGCAGAGTGTGGCGGGTCTTCGACGTCGCGGCGCCGTCGAAACGACTCCCCGCGGAAACAGACGAGTGGGCGAGGGACTATCCGTTTTCAGTACCTGTGGAAGGCACTTTAGGAGCAGAAAAAGTCATGGCTTTACTGAGAGACCACTACGAGGGCACGCCCTACGACATGACCCGAGGCTTGGCGGCCGGGCCGCACGGCGACCCCGCGCGGTGGGACATGGCCGCCACGCCCGACGTTGGATATGCGGCCGCCGACTCGATCACGCTCGAAGAAGCCACGTCCGGGAAATTTGAAAGGGCCATCTCCATGTTCCGGACGTCCTATAGCTTCGTCAGTCAATCTCGAGGAAAGAGTAGTGAGTTGCCCTCGATCCTGTGGGTGGCCCAGTACGCGCCGCACTCGGCGTCGTACATCCCGCTCTACGTCGAGTCGGACGACGTACCGGAAGCTTTGTCGACTGGTAGTCTACATGAAGTCGACCACACGTCGCTGTATTGGCCGGCGGCGATGGTAGGGAACTGGGCCGGGCGGCTCTATGATGTGGCGTATCCGCTCGTGCAGGCTAGGATCGAGGACATCTCTAGTCATATTCATGAGTCCAGACGCAAGGCGGAGAAGAGAGCCCTGGAAACGAAGACTCTGGCGGAGCGGACCAAAATCCTCTCGTCCCTGTCAAATGAAACGTCTCATTATGCGTTAGATGAGTGGTGGGCGCTCTTCTGGGACTTGTGTAGCAAAGTCAAGGACGGCCAGCGCCTCGACGATTTACATGTAGAAAAGTTGAAACCTACCAAAGCTTTTTATCCGCGGCGCTGGCTCGACGAGATCGGCTACTTCCCTCGTCAAGAGAGTTGGAAGGAGGGCGTGGTCATTTCATTTGATATATTAAAGTACGGCCTGGCCTTTCTGCTCGGCGCGTTCGCGGCGACGGCGCTACAGCGGCGCAAGCGGCCGCCTTCGCCAGCCCGGGCGCAAGCGACGGATTATGGGGTGGTGAGCGCGGAGATGACGTGATCCATAGAAGCTGTGTAACTCTGTGTACAAATTCTTATTTAACAGACAGTAACTATGTTCACTTGCGCCCGTACCTCGCCACGAGGCCCAACTGAGCAAAAGCCGCGCCAAGTCCTATGACGTTCGGGCCCCATATATAAACGTCGTCGATCACCAGCAACCCGTAACCGATCCATGTGATCGTGTTCACCGTGGAGAATAACGTAAAAGCGAGCGGGATGGCCGCCGCGTTTTTTGTTGATATAACTTTTCTGGCCGCCGCGAGGGGCCCGGCGAACATCGCGGGCAGGACGCCGCACCCGATGAGACCCACCGTGTGTGCTGCGGCTTCCTGTTCTAGCGCTAATGCAGTGCCGACGGCCAGCGCCGCGACGCTCGACGCGGCGATCACGTAGGGCGCGAAGGGCGCGTCGGCCGGCTTGTGCTTGTGGAAGGTGTACGTGTAGTACATGCCTAATGATACCGCCGTGATATTTGGTAAAGCTACCGTCGGCGCGCCGATTAATACGCCGTACGTCAGCCAGACCGTGCCGTTGGCCACCATGAGCGCATAGGGTGCGACCGAGGCGTCGCCCGTCGTGCCCTTTTGCGCGTAGCCCCGCACCGCGGGTAAGGGGCTGACGAAGACGCCCTGGAGGAGCACGGGCGGCACGACGGTGAGGGCTTGGGCGACCTCCGGGCCGACGGTGATTGATCGTTTGTATGTTTGTCGGTCGCGGTCCGGTGCCGTCGTGAGGGTCCAGACGCCGCGCATCGACGGCATTGTTAGGGTGGCGCGCCGTGGTGTGGCAGCTCGTAGGGCTGCGCTGCGCCGTGCTGTGCCGCCGCGCAGGGCTGCGCTCGCGTAATGAGCTGCGTGCGGTGCGCTGGCTGTCGGACGCCGTAGCGCGGCACCAGGCAGTCGCCGCAAGACGTGGGCCCGCATTCGTGATTAGCAGGTACCTGACGAGCTGCAGAGGAGTCGACGACCTTCAGCGTGCGGCTAAAAAAGCGCTTGCAGAGCCTTTGCAAATGAGGCTGTAGCCTAGTGTGTCTCGACACGATAAGAATTATGCTTTGTAAGACAGCAAGTGCATCGTGCTGGCACTGCTTCTGCTCCGCTCGCCATTAAGTAAGCCTGTCAGGCAGTGCTCGTAGACCACATCAATCCGCCGCAGCGGTGCAGCAACGATGCGCCGGCTGCTGGCCGCCTGCACACTCATCCACAGCGCACTGCCCTTTCAGGCCGCGCCGCGGCGCGCCCCGCAGCGGACGCGACGACGGACGCAGCACAGCGCCACCAGCGCGGACTGGCGCGAACGCTGCGACGCGGAAGGCGTCGTGAGCTACTACGACTTCGGCGTCCGACTGAAAGAAGACGGCCACGCCGCCACCGCGCCCAGACAAAGCGCTACATCATCCTTCGCGAAAGCGCTCGACGAAGCGCTGAGAGGCGACAGCACGCATTTACGGGAAGAGCTCGCCAGTGATGTTGTGTGGCAGCACGGTCTTGGGGAAGCGAAAGGCGCAAAAGCCGCTTTAAAACTTGTGGAGGAAGCCGGGGACTTCTACGACGATCCACGGTTGGACGTCCTCTCATCATCGGACAATGAATTCAGGTGGCTCGCGAGCGGGACCCAACCGGTCCAATGGTCTCCTAGAGTGCTCGTGCATGGCACTACTACAATAACGCGGCAAGATGGCAAAGTAACGCGCGTTATTGACAGGTGGGACTCGTCCCCGACGGACATAGGCCTGCAGCAGGTCGCGCCGAAGTTCTGGGACGTCTTCGACCTGTGGGCCACTCCTGTTGCCGAAACGCCCTGTGAAGAAGTACTAAATGAGTTCAAGTTCAGTATGGGCCAGGCTCGTTTAGTAAGGTCGCCGGAGCGCTTGTGTCTGGTCTGTTCGCTGGATGACGTCTCGAACTCGCGGAAGCAGAGAGTGGCCTCAGCTTTACCTGACTTTGTATTTCTCGCGGACACGCGGTCGCCGACGGACGTGATAGCGGCAACCACCACACCTTTGTCGGTGTCGATCGAGGCCCTGCCCCGTGTTGATGGAGAGCCTCGAAAACGGAGGGTCACGTGGGCGCTGCCGTTGCCCACAGCTTTAGGTCTCGACTTTGCATCACTCCCGGAGCTGCCTCGTAAGGCAGAGTTGAACGATGGCGGGTTGGAGCTCGGCGTGGCCGAGAACCCTTCATTAACATATGCTCTACAGCCCGCCAAACTCTATGTTTGTGCTTCCTATTCAGGCGATCCACAGGACGCGGCAGCGGCGCCGCTGCGGAAGGCGCTCGCGGAAGCGGCCGTCGCGCAGGGCCTCTCGTTAGTTCCGGGCGCGAACGGCGGCGCCGCGCCGGCCGTTTTGCGGAAGTGGCGGGCCAAGCTCGGCTACTCCGACGTCGGAGCATTGGCCTACGCGATGGAGTCGAACGCGCCCTCGTGGGTTTCAGTGGATGGGAACGAGCTCTGCGTCGAGGTAAGGCAGTAGTTTCTTTATCTGTTACGGTGTTACGGGAGGAGATATCCACCGCGCGTCGCCGATTCACAAGACAGTACTAGTAGTTACAGAAGTGTTACAGATCGCGCACGGCGAAGGCGGGCGCCTCGCTCCGCACCCAAGACAGCAGCGCCGCCTCGTCGGGCCGACCCCGGAAGGTCGACGCGAGCTCTCCGTTCCGGTACAACTGGAACGTCGGTAGTTTCGAGACGGAGTGCTCGTCGGCCAGGGCCTCGTTGTCGTCGGCGTCGATCCTAAAATAGCGCGGGCCCGCGTGGGCCTCGGCGCACGCCGCGTAGTGCGGGCCGAAGCGGCGGCAGTGGGGGCACGTCGGTGAGTACCACATGACGAATGCAGGCTTTTCCGACGCGACGACGGTGGCGGCCCACGACTCCGCGTCTACTTCGATCACTCCGCCCGCGGACTCGCGACTCGCCTCGAAGAAGGCATGACATTGGGTCGTTCGGAGCAGTAGAACGAGCAGTCGTGTGGGGCGGGAAGGCATCGGTACTGGCTGGTGTCTGTGCAGCCCCCTGATCACAGATGCGGTTCTCACGCGAAGGGCTGCAAAAAAAGCGTCCGTGAGGCTCGCGGAGGCCAGTAATTGACGAAACCGATGCGTTCCTGTTGTGCTGGTGGCGTTGGGCTGCTGCCGCATATGCGCTATCCTAGTGTGTTACAACACACTGGCTGATTATTGGCCGCCACTCAGCAAACTTGAACGCTGTGTTCCTCCATCCATGGGCTGTCGATAGTATCTGAAACAGCTAGCATGCGTCTCGCACTTCTATTGGCTACGGCGTTCGCGCTGCAGCCCCACCGCAGACCGCCCACGCGATGCCTGCGACACATTGCTCGCACAGCTACAGATCCTTCTCCGCCGCCGGACACGAGCGCGGCACCAGCCAAACGTCCCTCACGGGACCGGAGGCTCGCCTTGGCCGTCGAAGCGCTTGAAACCGGCGCACGAGACGACAAAGATGTCGTCGCCGCGAAGGTCGACGCGCTCCGCCTGAAGGCCAAGGGCCAGATGCGCACGAAGCTCGACGGTCTGCGCAAGCGCCTCGACGCACTTGGAGCGCCCGCGGCGGCGGGCGCAGCCGCACCGCCACCGGCGCCGAAACCGTCGCAGAAGCCGGCGCCGAGAGCGCCGCGAACTCCGAAGCCGACTAAGGCGCCGGCGAAGGCCAAGGCGTCGGCAAAAGCGCCGGCAAAAGCGCCAGCAAAGGCGCCGGCAAAAGCCAAGGCGCCGCGGCCTCGGGCCAAGCAGTCGAACGCAACGAAGGTGCAGAAACGCCAGCCGAAGAAGGCCTCACGGCCGGCCGTCGTCGCCGGCGCCAGCGTCAAAGGTACGGTCGTGTCCACGACGTCCTACGGCGCCTTCGTGCGGCTCGACGGCGCCAAGGAGAACAGCAAGCCCGCGTTATTACATGTGTCGGAGATCTCCGACGAGTTGGTTCAGGATGTGGCCAAAACCTTGCCGGTCGGCAGCCGCGTCGAGGCCACCGTTCTGTCGGTCGACGCGACCAAGGGCTTCCGCGTGGCCCTCTCGACGAAGCGGCAGCGGACGACAAAACCGACGCCCTTCGTCGAAGAAAAGGCGCCCGTCGCGAAGGCCCTTAAGAATCTTCCCGGCGCGCCGCCGTCCCCGGCGCTGCGCCTCGAGCAGCTCGCCGACGAGCTCTCGCTCGACGACCTGGATCTGTTAATAGAGGCCTCGCAGAAGAAGAGGAGGCGGAAACGTGCCCCGAAGGTGAAACCGGCGGAGGAGGAGGCGCAACCGGCCGTGCCCGCCGCGACATCGTTAACCGCGGCCTTCCAGTCGCCGGAGCGCGTCGCGGAGCAGAAGCGCCAGGAGTTCGAGCTGCTGATGCAGGACGTCGTCTACGAGTCCGGCTCGTCGCTGACGGACCTGCGATTGCTCGAGGGCCTGCGCGGCAAAAAGAAAAAGGGCCAGTCGGTGTTCGCGACGGGCTTCTGGACGAAGCTCTTCAAGCCGCCGCCGCGGCCGGGCCGGCCGCCGGCCGAGAAATAAATATGTGTTGATACTTAGAGCGCCCCGCTGATGATCGCGTCGAGCAGCCGCCGCTCGAACTGCAGGTCGCACCCCTCCTCGGCGTCGGCGTCGGCGCCCGCCAGCGCGCCGCCGAGCTCGCGCTCGACGAGCTCGCGCGCCGCCTGCAGCGCCGCATCTCTGTCTTCATCGTCCGTCGGCAGATCAGGAGGTGGCGGCGGCGCTTGCGGTTGCGGTTGCGGCGGGGGCGCTTCTAGCAACTTCGCGGCCGCCGCGTCGATGTTGCCGCCGGTAGCGCGTAAAGCGTCCTCCGCGGCAGAAACCTCGGCGCCCATGGAGACGAGCGACGCCAGGGCCGTCGGGTCCACCTGTGTGTGGAGGTCGATGAGTACGCCATCGCCGCGACGGGACTTGTATACGCGGGCGACGCACCGGCGCGGTTAATTCAGCGATGGCCGCGTCGGCGTCGTTGCGGTGGCGCTTCAGCGCGTCCAACCGCGCCGACTCCGACGCCCGCTTGGCGCCCCTTCGCACGCGGCTCAGCGACTCGGCGTCGATCAAAGAGCCGTCAGCGGCGACCTCGCCTGCCATGGCCGCGGGGCGTGCCCGGTTCGCCGCCAATCGCCCCGCGCGCTCCGTCAGCTCGTTCGCCGCTCGTATAGAGTTGCCCTCGGCTCTCCGTAAAGCGCCGCGGGCGGCGCGCGGTGAATGGCCCAGTTCCTGCAGCGGCCGGATCGCCGCCTCGGAGTGTTCTAAGGCGACAAGCATAGCGTCGGCGTCGCGGATGCGGTCCGCCGCCTGCTGGCCGCGCGCGCGCGCCGCGACGCACTCTAGGACCAGCAGTCGCGCGAGCGGCACGAATGCAGCCGGGACCTTTCGTCCCCGTCTCGCCGCATCCACACCGCGACTCTCATAAACGGCGTCGTAGCGCTTCACAAGCGCCGCCCGCGCGGCCGCCAGGCGCCGCTCGGCGTCGTCCACACTCGACGCGTCGCCGAGCGCGCAATACGCCCGCACGAGGTCGAGCTGCAGGAACCCCAGGTTCGCAAGGTCGCGGAGCCCGGGACTCGCGGCGACGGCCTTCTGAAACTCCGCGTCGGCCTCTCGCAGCCACGCCACAGCGTCGACGGCGCGGCTTCCTCCGCTCATTCCATCTCCTAACGCTTGCCGGCCCCGCGCGTGGCAACATAAAGCTCGCACCAGCGGCGCCCTCGCGGCGTGGTGGACGTCCACGCGTCGCCCGGAGCCGCCGTCGCTTAAAGAAAAGTGCCTATCGCTGGCGAGGACGTCACAGGCCTCGAGGACGCGGCGCCGCTCGTTCGCGGCGAGGGCGTCCGGGTCCAGCATGTCCTCCGTTTTAGGAGTACAAGCTACGACGCACCGCAATCCTTCGCCGTTGCGCGTCGCGTCGGCGGGCCAGCCCTGCTCTTTTAATGATTCCGCGTCCGTGAGCGCTTTACCACCTCCAACGATGCGCACGTGCTGCGTGCGCACGTCATGCCCTAAAGCCGCGGCGACGGCGGCGCGCGCCACGGCGCCCGGGAGCTCTGTGGATACGCGCACCGAGAAGTTGGTGCCTTGCAAAGTGATGAGTGTCCGTTGCGCGAGCTTGGCGAGGGCGCTCTGCCTCAGGTCGGCGAGGTGCGCCGCGACGTCCTGTTCCGGAGCTTCCAGCACTCCAGCGTAGGTCTTCGCCAGCGCGTCCACCTTTGATGCGTCGTCGTAGGGCGGCAGCCAGAGCTTGACCTTGTCTTCTCTTAATTTATCGCGCACCGCGTCGCGTAGACTACTCATAGTCCTTGCGGGAGGAAGACGTCTCCTTTCACCACTTGTCCCTCGAACGTCAGGTCCTCGTCCCTTTTGAGGTCTTGCAGCTCGACGTCGCCCAGCGCCTGGCTCTCGACGCGCTGGAGGCGTCTGAGGACGACGTAGGCCGCGCTCCCGATGCCGGCGAGGCACAAGACCGCTAAGATTAGGATGTCGGCGAGGGAGTTGTCGGCCATATATCGTCGTGTGGAGTGGTGGTGGTGGGTGCGAGCGCTCTGCGGTGGTCAGAGAGCTGTGCGAGGGGCGGTCGCAGCTGTGGCAGTGTGAGAGCTCTGGGTGTTCAGAGAGTACGGCCGATTTACTGGGGCGCTACGGAACGCTGTTGTTCGCAGAGCGGTGGAAAACCGAGTTTGGCGCTTCTATCAAGCAGGTGCGCTGCTCTTTTGGATGCGTTCGTGTGGCCAAATTGCTATGTGCTCTTGCTGCCCATCCTCCTGCCGCAGCTCAGGTCGCGGGCGGGCTTCGTCGCGCGGAGGCATGGAGGAGCTTGTGACCGGTCTCCCCAGGACGAGAACAAGCAGGCTTCCGCGAAACGCCTTGTAAAACCCGTCTCGAGCAATTCCAAGTTTTTGATTCGGCTCCTCCGAGCCACGCGGCGCATGCGACCCCAGGCGGCGCATTCGCCGAGACACCGACGCCAGGCCGCCGCCGACCGCCACCGCCGCGGCGAGGCAGCCGACGACCCAGCACCGGTGTGGTACCACCCACCCTCACCAGAAAGGATGCCCATTGCAAGGGACGATCCGCCGCCGGCGCCGCCGACGACGGACGCCGAGACCGACCAGTACTGGGAGGAGAACAAGGGCGACGCTACGACTGACAGTGCCGTCTTCAAAACGGCAAGAGACGAGGCGCCCACCGCGCCCTCGCGGCCGCTCAAGCGCACGGGGTCCGGCGAGGTTGAGTTCGAGATCGTCGCTAGCCCGCATGCTAAAATTGGCAACGAGGGCCGCAGCGAGGAGCAACGAGAAGCTCTACGGAGGGAACACGAACGGTTGTGTGAGCTTGATAGGATTGCGAGGCAACAAAGACTAGAAGCGGAGGCGGAAAGGGATAGGATCGAGGAGGAGCGGCGGCGGCGAGACGCTGCTAGACCTCTGCACCAGGGCCAGCGGATTACCAATAGGGGCAGGCAGACGCGGCAGCTCGTGTCCGCTCCCGGCGACGCCTTTAGCGACGTGCGCGGGCCGCCGCCGCCCGTGCGCCGCGTCGCACCGCCGCCGGCACCGCCGCGGTCGCCCGCCAAAAAAGGCGACGTCGCGTGGCACCTGCACCAGGCGCTCGAGGCGAGTTTGCAGGAAAATGATAAACTCAAGGCGGAGCTCGCGCGGTACAAGGCGGCCTACGGGGAGCTGCCGCGGGATGGTAGAAGGACGTACCGCTAGCGGACGCCTCGTCGTCGTCACGCCGGCGGGCGCTAGGTCGCTGCGTCGTCGCGCCGCGCGCGGCGCGCGAGAAGGCGCTAGGTCGCCGCTAGGCGTAATTGTAACGGGAGCGGTTGACGTGCTATCATAGCCGCCGCTGGGGCGGTTTTTTGGATGCAGGGCGCGTCCGAATTCAAACGCAAAAGGGCGCGAAACTCTAGTGTGTCTACGAGCGCTAGCCTCGCCGAGAGCACTGGCAGGCTAAATTGCCGGAGGAGGCAACCGCTTGCTCGCTTCGATCGCGAGGAGTTCGCCCTTGCCATAGCGCAGCACCTCGTGCGCGCGACACGACTTCCAGATCCACATGGCAAGATCTGGTGCTGAGCAGCCCGCGCTGCGGGTCTTACATCACGTCACCGCGCCGTACCGGGGCCGCGGGCAATTCGTTGGCATCGTCGTCAGCGTTGGCCGCGGCACTGTAGACGTGCACTTCCGAGACGGCGACTTCGCGGCCGGCGTGGACGCGGCGGCGGTGTCGCTGTACACGGGGCGGCGCCCGCGCGCCAGCGCCGGCTTGCCCCTCGCCGAGCGCATGCGTGTGGCTCTTCTGAATCAGCCGTCGACGCCTCTCGTTGTCGTGGCGTACGACGACGCCTACGCCGTCGTCAGCGGCCCCGACGGCAACCGCGCGTACCAGCGGGACATGCTACGCGCGTTCGACGACCACGATTCGTCCGAAGACCAGGCGCCGGCCACGCCGATGGACGATGATGACGATGATGACGAAGACGCGCCCGCGCCGCAACTCGCGCTCGGCGAGACGGTCATGGTGGGACGCGTCGGGCACGTGGCGACGGTCGAGCAGGTGCCGCGCGCCAGCGATGAAAAAGTGCTGCTGCGCTGGGAGAGCACGGGCCACTGCGAGGAGGTCGCTCTCTCGGAAGTGGAGAAGCTCTCCGCGGGCCGCTCGTCGCGCCGGTCGGCTCCGCGGGCGCCGGTCGCGACGCCGCGGCCCTCGCCGCCGGCCGCGCCGCGAAGGCAGGCGCCGCCGGTGCCGCGCGTCACGCCCTCGCCGACACCTGAAGCGGCAGATAGTTCGGACGACGACGCTTCGTCCGTTCTGGCGCTTCGGCAGTACCAGCCGTTAGCCGATGATACCGGGACTGGTCAAGCCGATGCGCCGTTCGAGGGTTGTTTCTCGGACGACGAGGATCCGGCGCCCAAGCGGGCGCGCAAGGACGAGACGGCGGACGACGAAGCCATCGCTGTCGCGCTCGCGGGTGTGTCTTCGGACGACGAGGGCGCCGCGCCGCCTTCGCAATTGGAGATCCCGAGGAACCTGCGAGACCACCTCAAAGGCGGCCCGAACGACCAAGCTCCGGCGCTCATGCCGCGGGACGACAGCGACGACGACCGCGACGGCGAGGCGCCGGCGGCACCGGTGCGGTCGCGCCAGATTGTCGTCGGCGACGACGTGTGGGCGCGGTTCGGAGGCAGGGACGACTTCTACGCCGCGACGATCACCGCGGTCCGCCCCGACAACACGTACGACCTCATCTACCGGGACGGCGACGAGGAGTCGCGCGTCGCCGCGCCGCTCGTCCTGGCCGTCGGACTCACGTTCAAGGTGCGGTTCCGCTCGTCTGGAGAGCACCGAGGCACGGTGACGGCCATCGACCGCGTCAACGGCGTGACTCTGGCGTGGCGGCCCGTTGTGCCGAAGCCCGGCGAAGGCGTTGTCGTCGAGCACGAGACGCGCTCCTTCGACGAGGTCCGCACGGAGGTCATCGAGCGCGCGACGCCCAAGCCGCGCGGCCCGGTGGCGGCGCCGCCCCCGCCGGAGAAGAGAACGAAGGGCACGCGCGCCGCCCGGCGGCTCATCTTCGACCCGCGCGCGCCGCCGAAGCCTGCGAACCCGCGCACGCGGGAGCCGGTCTTCAAGGAGATCTTTGCCGGGACGAAGAGACTCTCGACCGAGCTGCAGACGACCTACGGCTACGCGTGTGAGACGGTCGACGACATGACGTGGCCCGGCGCGGCGCGGCCGAGCCGGCGCTGCTGCGTGCTGGACTACTCGATCGAGAACGTGGGCTGGGTCGACGGGGCGCATTTTGCGTTCCCGTGTAGGACGTTTAGCGCCCTGGCGATCGAACATCACCGGCCGTTGGTCGTCCGGGGCCGCCGCGTGCTCGAGGGTTCTTCGATCTCGCCCGAGGCGCAGAAGGCAAACGCCGTCGTGCGCCACTGCATCGAGCTCATGCGCGAGGCGCGACGCGTCAACCCAGAGTGCGTGCTCATGGCGGAGAATCCCGCGACGGGCTACCTGCAGCACTTCCAGCCCTGGAAGGACGCGGTCCGCGAGTTCGGGCTCGTGCGCCGCGACGTCACTTACTGCAAGTTCGGCGAGCCGATCCGGAAGCTGACGTCGTTCTGGAGCGACATCCCGGCGCTCCACCAGGAGGCGGCGGACGACCGCCTCTGCTGCTCCGCGGAGAAGCCCTGCCAGCACTTCGGGGCGCACGAGTCCGTACAGGGCGACGTCGCCAGCGCCGCGAGCGCGTACCCCCAACGAGTCGCCAACTGGCTCGCGCGGCTCGCGAACGGCGAGATGGAGTCGCGCGGCGCGCGGCGGCGCTAAGCTCGCGGTCTGAGTAAGAAGCTATTGTGTGATATCTCTTGCTGGTCTGGTATTGTTAGGCGCTAGGACTCGCTGGGCAGCTAGCGGCTGTAAGACACTAGCAATAGCTCAGCCGGCAAGCGAGCGGGCCGTACGCGCTGCGAGTGCAATAATCGCTGGCCTTATGGCGCCCCCAGATGCACAGAATGGCCACGCGCCCAGCAACGGGGCAACGGAGAGCAATGGGGCACCGGAGCAAGCCACCGCACCCCTAATGCCTCCTGCCGCTGCAGCGCTGGTAAAAGACGCGCCAGCGCTGCAAACCATCACGAGGGGAGAGCTCATGGACACGCCGCCACCACCACCCCCAGACGCCGACGACGCCGACGCCCGCCCGCTGGAAGATCACCTCCGCGAGTGCGTCGCCGTCCTCAAGCGCCGCAAGGGCCGCGAGGAGCCGGTGGCGCTGCTGCTCAGGGACTTCTGCGCGGCGCATCCTGACCAGCGCCACAAGGTCGTGAAGGCTGGATGTATTGGGCCGCTGATCGGGCTCGTGCGGTCCTCGCGAACCGGCAGCTGCAAGGGCGCCGCCGCTGCAGCGCTCGCCCAATTAGCGTACGACGACGAGGGCAACCGACAGGCCATCCTGGCATGTGAAGGCGAGAAGCCGTTGGGAGCATTGGTTGTCGACCGCAACGCGCCCCCGACGGCGCGAGCTTCTGCGTGCGACTGCCTCGCCAATTTAGCTGCGGGCGCGGCGGACGGCGTCGTGGCCGCGCGATTACACGTCGCGGCGTTTACAGCTTTAGCGACCGACGACGAGAGCAGTTTTGACGTGAAGGCGTCGGCCGCGCGCGCTTTAGCTAACGCTTTACGGCCGCTGGAAGACGTCGAGGACGAGGCGGTGAACCCGTCGCTGTCGCAGTGCGCGCTGGAGCTGCTTGCGAGTGATCATAGGGAGGCCGGCGCTTCATTAGCGCGGGCCCTCGTTTTAGCGACGGAGCTCGACGAAGGTACGGTCAAAAAGTTGTCTGCTGCATTGGTCGCGGCCATCGATAGCGACGGGGCGATCGGCGCCCTCGCTAATTTACTAGCAAGGGGCGCCACGGCCGCTCCGAGCGTACTGCCAAAACTCGTCGCGACGCGTTCCCAGGCCTCAATCGTCTGTATCGGCAACTTCGCGCTGAAAGATGCTGGTGCTGTTGTTGACTGTGGAGCGGTTCCCGTGCTCGCCGACTGTCTAGGAGATGAGGCATTAAGGAGGAGCGCGTGCGCGGCTCTACGGAACGTCGCCGCGTCGAATCCGGGCGCCGTCGCGCCTTTTAGTGAGGCGCTCGCCCGGGTGTTGGGAGAAGTGCCGAACGAGGCGGCGGGCGCCCTGCAGAATATTGCGATGGTCCAGCCCGCGGCCGTCGCGACGTATGCCCCGGAACTCGCTGTTGCTTTGAAAGACGCTCCGAGAAAAGCGGCGTGTGCCTTGGCGCACATTGCGGCGAGAGACCCCGCCGACGTCCCGGTGACGCCGCTGGTCGAAGCGTTGAATAATGCCAAGAGTGCTTCCGCAGCGTGCTGCGCTCTAGCTTGTGTAGCAAGCGACACACCTGGCAGAGCGGCTCTGGTGGACGCGAAAGGCGTGCCTTCATTAGTAGCTCTCCTCGAGGACGACGACGCAAAGTGCGCCTGCGCGGCAGCACATGTGATAAGGAACCTCGCGTGTGACGATAAGGGACGGAGGGCGCTATTGATCAACGGCGGTGCGGCCGCTCTATCGGCCGCGGGCCTCGAGGGCGACGACGAGGCGGCGCAGCTCCGCGTGGAAGCTATTGCGAACCTGTGCCTCGGGGACGCCGCGGACCGGACGGCTGTGGTGAATGCGAAATGTATTAGACCCCTCGCGAAGCGCGCCCACGTGTTGAAGTGCGGTGCCGCGGCGGATGCTTTGGATAGATTGAGTGTGGACGAGGCCGCTTTGGTGAATAAGGCGCGGGCGGCCCTCACGCCGAAGAAGGCCACGCCGCGGCGCCTGGGCCCCCGGCGCCTGGGCCCGACGCGGAAGCCCGCGCCCTACCAGTGCGTCTCGCCCGTGCCGCCCGCTTCTGCGGACGGGCCCGATAGTGTGTTGTGATGAACTAACTAACAGTTTTCTTAGGACGCTTCACGAGGCGCTCGAGCTCGTCCAGACCCGGACAAGGCCGCCTATTTCTAGCAGGGAGCAGCCTCGCCAATGCCAGCGCCACCTGGGCGTTCGGCCTCGCCGGCAACACGGAACGCAGTACGCCGACGTCGCGTTGTGACGCGAGCCTCGGAATCCATTTGGAAGCGCGCTTGTGCGACCGCGCCACTAGAGCGGCACATATCGCAAGTCGAGCCGCCGGCCACGCCGCAGAGAGCTCCTTGACCAATGCTTCAGCAGCAGTATCAGAAGAAAACAGGTCCGTCTCGACCAGGACGGGTACCACCACGTTCGCCAGTGTACATGGAGCACAAGTCGCGAGAAATTCCCGATTGATCTTCCGCTTCCGTTTTTTCTTGGATGAGGAAAACGCCCGCAACACATCATCAACAAGCTTAGCAGAAGCACTCCGTAGACCCTGGAGGTGCTCAGCTTGCGGCCTCCAGTACGTGGCATCGAAGAACCGCAATAATTCGTCGCAAGCCGCCCGTAACACGCCGTCGGCGGGCAGCTTTTGATGCGTAATCCCGTGCCGCACGTCGACGAGCCAGGTCGGCAGGCCCGCCTGCTCCGCGAGTGCATTCAACGGTTTTGCATCCCGGCCCGTTTGGCCGACGTCCAACGCGCCGTTCACGGCCCTCGTTACCGCAGCCGCGCGCGCGAGCGACGCCGTCTGCGGGTCGAGGTCGTCGATGGCTATGAGTGCGGCCGTCGCCTCGACGGCGTGGGGCACGTTTCCCCTTAAACGCCACGTCCGGCAGCGGGCCACCGCTCTCATTCGCGGTTCGGGCTGTTGGGCGTAGAGGCCCGCATACACAAGTTGCCACTCGGCCCAGTCGCGCCAGGGGACGACGCGGGGCAGGGACATCGGCTGTCTGCAGGGGGCTGGTTGCAGCGGCGCTGGGATTGCGATGAGAGGCGAAAGTTGGTTGCAGCTTGGCAGCACGGCAGCAGTCGTCAAAATTATTGATTCCTACGACGTGTATGTGATCGTAGCGCGCAAATTGCCGCTGCAAAGAGGCATGCAAAGGACAGCTTGCGTGCTTGCTAGTGCCTTACATGACGCTAGCTCGGCGCTTGCGCGACGCGCTCGGGAGCCAAATGCCGGGCGCGGACAGCCGCAGCACGCCGTGCGGCAGCCCCCCGGACCGCCGCCGCGCGCGGAAGCGGCAAGAGGGCAGCCGGACCATGGTTGTATGGGCCCGAACCCTCCTGCTGCTCGCCGTGAGCGCCGCAGCAGAGGACCCCCACCTCGCCCGCCTGCGGCAGGCGGCCCAGCTCCAGAACGACGGCCGCCTTGCCGAAGCCGTCCCCATCTACGAGGACGTGCTGCGGCAAGTTCCGAACCATCCCGACGCCCTCCATTTGTCGGGCCTCGCGGCTTTGGCGGCCGGCGACGCCGTGAAGGCGAAGGAGTTGGTAGAACGGGCGTCTTCCTTGAGACCGAACGACCCGACCATGCTGTCGAACCTGGGGGAAGTGTATCGGAGTATTGGCGACGCCCAGACGGGCGTGGCCTTGCTGAGGAGAGCAGTCGCGATTGCCCCGCAAGACCTCGGTGTCAAGCGCAACTTAATTGCCGTGTTGTGGGACGCGCAGCTCTACGCGGAGTTCTGCCAGGCGTCCAGAGAATTATTAGAACAGATTGGGGTTTCGCTCGACTCCCCACAACGAGCGGCCGACCCGAACTTCCACTTCGTCGAGCGACGAGCCCGCTTCGACGTCGCCGACTCGGCCCAGCGCCACCGCTGCCATGGGGCGAGTGATGATGATGCGTTTCGGTGGTTCGAGTATGCTCTAAAAGCCTACCCCGAGGACGCGCGGCTCTGGATCGGTGCTGGGGTGGCCGCCCACGCCAAGGGTTTGCTGGACGTGGCCGCGGAGAGATATGAAAGAGCCTATACCCTGGCGGCGAGCGACACGACTCTGGCGGAGGATCAACGCCACGCGTTCGTCCTCCAAGCGAGAGTGAATAGAGCGGCCATCGACCACGAGCGGGGCCTGTCGGAACTAGCGATCGAGGGCTACGAGGCCGTCTTGAGGTTGGAACCGGAGCACGCGCAAGCCTTGAACAATTTGGGAGCTGCTCTGGTCACCGTAGGAAGACACGACGACGCCGTGAAGGTGCTGGAAAAGTGCCTGGAGGTCGAGCCGGGCCAGGTCCAGGCGCTGACGAATTTAGCGGCCCATTGGGCGAACGAAGGCTACTTAGAAAGAGCCTCACTGTTAAACAACCGAGCCATCAAGCTCTACCTGCAGCGAGACCCGCGGCGGGCCGCGGGGCTGTTTGCGCGCGAGGCCTTCGCCATCCGGCCCATCGTGGAAGACGCTGCCGCGATGTACGCCGCACGCTTAGACTTTGCGAGGCGCGTTGCATCTCTAGAGTGGCTCCTACAAAGAAGGACCTTAATAATAGACGATCCGGTGGTGGAGGTCGAGCACGTGCACTTCTACCTCCCGTACCCCGGCTTGGACGATCGGCCGCTGCAGGAGGCCGTCGCGCGGTGTTACGAGAGGATGATCCCGCAGCTCGCGGGACCGGTCCCGGGCCTCTCCCCGGAACCCGTACGAGTGAGACGAGCACGAATAGGCTTCCTGTCGAAGCTGTTCGCCGAGCACGAGCCGCACGGGCTGTTGTTGGAAGGTGTGGTGCAGCACCTGCCCCGAGATCGATTTGTCGTCGTAGTCTTACCGGTGGCCTCGCCGGGGCGAGACGCGGCCTCGGAACTGCTACGATCGTCAGCTGATGAGTTAATAGAGCTCGGCCTGAACATGCGCGAGAACCGCTTGACATTAATCAAGGCGAAGCTGGACGTTTTGGTGTTTGCGGACATGCTGTCGGAGCCCATGTCCTACTTTTTGGGGTTCTCGCGCTTCGCCCCCGTCCAGGTCTGTTTTTGGGGCAACCCGCTGACGACCGGTCGTTCTTCCATAGACTATTTTGTGTCAGCGGATCGCATGGAGCACCCTTACCGAACGTTAGCTGGAGACGAGTGGAGCGAGCAGGTCGTGTTGCTCGATGGCCAGGGCATCTGGTACCGGCGACCTTCCATACCGGAGGGCTTGCCCTATCCTAATCGCGAGGCGGCCGTTGCTGCAAGGCAAGCTCTAGGATTGCCTCAAGGCGACTGGCCGCTGCTACTCTGTCCCCAGTCCGTCTTCAAGCTGCACCCCCACTTCGATACTGTGGTGCGAAGGATCCTGGAAGCGACAACTAATGCAAGGGTCGTCTTCACGGCCGGGCGGAGGCAGGCGTGGACGAAGGTGCTCGTATCAAGATTAGAAAAAACTCTGGGCCCCTACAAGTCGCGGTGCGCCTTCGTGCCGCGGCAGATGCCCGGCGCGGACTATTATAAACTGCTCGCTGTTGCTGATGTTTTACTGCATCCCTTCCCTTTTGGTGGTAGCCGGACGTCGGCCGACGGGTTGGCGCTGGGCGTGCCCGTCGTCGTGCGGCCGACGACGCAATTGCGGTGCCGCATGGCCTACTCCTTCTACGCGAGCATGGGCCTCACTCAAAAGAACTGGACCCTCGTCGCGTCGACTACGAACGACTACGTTTCTTTCGCCGCGAGGCTCGCGAATGATGTCGAGCACCGCAGGACGGTGGCCGCGGCCGTCGCGGCCCGGCAGCACGTCATCTGGGAGGACCGGAGCGTCGTCCTGGGCTGGGCGCGGTTCTTGGCGCGCGTCTCCGGTCAAAGGCCGGTGGCGCCGGCGGACGTCGGCCTGGAGGGCGACGACTACGAGGCGGAGGACGAGGCACCCGTGGCGCCGGCGGACGTCGGTCTCGTGGAGGAGGACGCCGCGGCGATCGCGGCGCACGAGCGCCTTGACCGGCTGTACCGGGACGACACAATTATTGAGGAGAAGCGGCGCGCCCTGCAACCACAAAAACCGATCCCAGACGTGCCAAGGGAGCGCTCGGACCAGCCGCGGCCGCCCGAGGCCCTCGAGGCCGCGCGGCTCTACGAGCAAGGTGACATCCGAGGCGCGGCCAGGCAGCTCGAGATGTTGATAAAAAGGTGCTATCCCCAGGGCGGCGCCGACTGCCCCGACGAGGCGAAGGTGCGGAGCGACCTCGGCGCCCAGTACCACCAGTCGGACCGCTGGGAGGAGGCCGTCGTGCAGCTGGAGCGGGCTGTTGAGTTGGAGCCGACGAACGGCGTCGCGCTGAACAACCTGGCCGTGACCCTCAATACCTTGGGACGGGCGGACGAGGCCGATGATGTGTATGAGCGGGCGCTCCGGGCCGTGAAGGCGCGCATGGCCCCGTCGCTATTCCGAGTCGAATCTTATGTGTGGGACCGCCTGCCGGACGCGCGGGTGCCTTTCTGAGGGCGCGGCCCCGCGTCCCGGAAGCAGCGCCCCGTCCGCCGCGGGCTCGCCTGAGAGCGCGTCGGCGACGCGCCGGCCCCGGGCGCAGGTCGGCCACCGGATTTGAAGAGAAGCTCCTCGGCGTCCTGTCGGACAAGGACTCCTGGGACTACGCCACGGCGCTGTTTAACAGCGCGAACCAGCTCCGCGACCGGGGCGATTATGAAGGGGCCGCATCAAAAATCCGCCGGGGCCTCAAGGAGGTTATAGAAGGAGACGCCCTGCTCGCGCTCGTGCGGGCCGAGAACCATCGTTCAAGAGACGACGCGCGGCTGGCGTCCCTCCGCCAGCTGGGCATCGCCACGAACTCGCTCGCGGTCCTCGACGACTACCTGCGGAACGCGTCCGAGAACTGGTACTCTTCCCAAGCGTTCCCGCCGCCCTACAGTTTGTTGGGGAGGGACGAGGGGCCGCCGTCGGACGAGGAACTGGCGCCGCTGGGCGGCGAGGCGACGGGCTTCGAGCTCATCACGCAGGTCTACGAGCCGGCCGATCAAGTACGGCGCATGGAGGTCGCGTTCGCGTTGGCGAAGAACCTGCGCAATGCGAGGATACGCAAGGTCCACGTGCTGGCCGAGAACGGGCGCGACGGGCGCTTCGCGTCTACGGTAGCGGCGCTCGTCGGCGCGACGCACGTCCACGTGCAAATACTCGGGCGGCGGCTGCGGTTCTCGGACGCGGAGGGCTACGCGGCGGCGTCGCTGCCGCGCCGGGCCGTCATCCTCAGCAACGCCGACGTTTTTTTTGATGAAGACAGTTTGCGGCGGCTCGGCGACGCGAGGACGCTCGACCTCGACCGGCGCGTCCTCGCTTTGCTTAGATGGGAGTGGACTTGCGGGTTCGACGTGGAAGGCATGGACCTGAAGACGCTCGTCGCGGCGGCGGCGGCAACGGACGCTATCGAGGAGCGGTGCCTGCGGCTCCGCGCGCGCGCTGACTCTCAGGACGCCTGGATCTTCCGCGCGCCGGTGCCGCCCCTGGCGACTTTCGACACGGAGTTGGGAAGGGCGAAGTGCGACAACCGCGTCGCGTTCGTCCTCGGGGCGGCGGGCTACGACGTCGCAAACCCGGCCTTCGCGCTGCGGCCGCGCCACGTCCAGCGCGTCCTCTTCGCCAACGGCACGGCGCCCCCCCCGAAGGCGGCGCGGAGCTACACGTCGCCGGACGAGGCGCGAGGTGCGACGCGCTACGTGCCGCTCGCGGACCAGTGGGTCTTCTAAGTTTTGTCTGTTGTTCGACTGTTTTAAGTTTACGACGGGGCGAGGTCGGGGAACGATGGGGACCGGCTGGCACGGCGCGAGGAATAGAGGGAGATCACAAGTGGGATCACGCGGCGAGAGCGAGCACGAGGAGCGCTGCACTGACGCCAGAGAGGCGGCGGGCGGCGTCGACGGTGTCACTGCCGCGGGTCGCGGTCGGAGCCACGGTCGGGGCCCCGATCGGCCGTGGGGTCGTCGGCGACGCAGTGGGGCTTGGCGTCGTGACTATGACCTCGAGAGCAGCGTCCCCGATAGCCGCCTGCGTCGCCGCGACGTCGACGGTTGCGGCGGCGAACGCTGTATCCGCGGCCTGCAGAGTGGTCAAGAAGCTTCCGTCGCCGACAGCGGCCGTCAGCGCGTCCGACGCCTGTTCCAGCAAATCTGCGCCAACTGACGTGGCGTCGTCGGTGCCGACGACGCGGGCGACGCCCGTGTAGGAGACGCCGACGCCCGCGCCGGCGAGGCGCCGGCGCCCGCCGGCGGCCTCGATATCGATCACCTCGTCGAATGCCCCGCCCGCGCTATCCAAAACCGACTGCGCGAACGCCGCCTTCATGCCTTCGTCGGCATTAAATTCAGTCGCGACGATGCCCTCCAGCGTCACAGACGAGGCAACCTTGACCATCGTTTGGGCGGGCGTCGGCGCCGGCGTCGGGGCCGGCGTCGGCGCGGGCGACGGCTTCGGCGTCGGCGCGGGTGTGGGGCGCTGCGTCGGCGCGGGCAAAGGTCCAGGAGTCGGCGGCGGGTGCGTGGGGCGCGGCGTTGGCAAAGGACCAGATGTTGTCGGCTTGGGCGTCGGCGCAGGCGTCGGCGCACAGCCGCCTGCCACGTGCTTGACGCCGCACGACGTCGACTCGCACGGAGTGTTGTCGAACGCTTCGTCCAGGTCGACGTCCTCATCCACGCACCAGCCGAGGTCCTGGTCAAAGGACGTGGCGCCTTCGAACATCTCTTTCATCGTCGTGACGCCCGAGGTATCCCACGCGCCGATGTCCTCGTTGAAGGACGCAGCGGCCGTGTTGCAACTATTCCAAAAAGATGCCGGTGCGCAAAACAACTCCGACATGTCCGTCACGCCACCAGTCTCCCACGTCGAGATGTGGCCGTACGTCGCCTCGGCGGCCGTGGCGTCCGAGAGCCACGCTGCGACTGCTTGCTTGATTTTCCAATTGACCATGATGTTGCCCGTGCGCGAGATGTCGCAGTCAACTCCCGCGATGCCGCACGACGTCGACTCGCATAAGGTGTCGCTAAACGCGTTGCTCAGGCTCACGCTGTCGTCCACGCACCAGCCGAGGTCCAATTGAAAAAAAGCCGAGGCACGGTTGAATATTTCATCCATACGCGTGACGCCGTCGACCTGCCAGCCGCTGAGGTCCTGGTTAAAAGACGAGGCACTCATGAACATGTACTCCATCGTTGTGACGCCGGAGGTGTCCCACGCGCCGATGTCCTGGTTAAAGGCCTTGGCGCCGCCGAACATGGAGTACATGGTTGTGACGCCGGAGGTGTCCCACGCGCCGATGTCGTCGTTGAAGCCTGTGACACTACCGAAATCCATATTTGACATGTCCGTCACCCCTGATGTGTCCCACGTCGAAATATGGCCGTACGTCGTCTCGGCGGCCGACGCGTCCGAGAGCCACGCTGCAACTGCAATTCTGATCTTCCAGTTGACCATGACGTTGCCAGTGCTCGATACGTCGCAGTCGCCAGCATTGGTCTCCCACTTCACGCCACAATTCGTCGACTCGCACAGGGAGTCGTCAAACGCATCTAGTGGGCTTGCTGCGTCGTTCACGCACCAGCCGAGGTCCTGGTCGAAGGCCGAAGCGCGGTTGAACATCGAGACCATATCCGTGACTTTATTGATCGCCCAACCACTAATGTCTTGGTTGAAGGCAGAGGCGCTGCGGAACATCATGTACATATTCGTTACGCTGTTGACCGCCCAACCGCCAATGTCTTGGTTGAAGGCAGAGGCTTCGGCGAACATCGAAGCCATATTCGTGACCTTGTCGACCGCCCACTTACTGATGTCCTGGTTGAAGGCCGAAGCGCTGCTGAACATCGCGTTCATATCTTTGACATTGTCGACCGCCCAACCACCGATGTCCTGGTTGAATAAATCAGCGCTGCCGAACATCGAGCTCATGTCCGTAACCTTGTCGACCGCCCAACCACCAATGTCCTTGTTGAACAAATCAGCGCGGTCGAACATCATTTTCATGGTCGTGGCGCTGTCTACTACCCAACCACTGATGTCCTGGTCAAAGGCCCTGGCGCTCTGGAACACGCTTTCCATCTTTTTAACGCGTGATGTATCCCACGCGCTGATGTCCACGTTGAAGGTTTCGGCGCCATTGAACATCCGGTACATCGTCGTGACGCCAGAGGTATCCCACGCGCCGATGTCCTCGTTGAAGGACGATGCGCTTTTGAACAAATCCGACATGTCCGTCACCCCCGATGTGTCCCACGTCGAAATATGACCGTACGTCGACTCGGCTGCCGTCGCATCCGCTAGCCACGCATCGACGGCCTTGCTGATACTTACACTATGAAACACTCCGCACCACTCCTCCTGCTCCACGACGCCACACGACGTCGACTCGCACTTGTTGTCTTCGAATGCGGTGGTCAGGCCTCTCACGCAATCGGAACAAGAGAATCTTTCATAGCCGTTGTCTATGCACCAGCCCAGGTCCTGGTCGAACGACGAGGCTTCTTTGAACATGTAGTCCATGTCCGTGACGCTCTGGACCGCCCAATCACCGATGTCCTGGTTAAAGGCCTCGGCCCCATAGAACATCGAATTCATGGTCTTGACGTTGTCGACCGCCCAATCACTCATGTCTCCGTTAAAGGCCGAGGCGCCACTGAACATCCTGTACATTGATGTGACGCCGGAGGTGTCCCACGCGCCAATGGCGTCGTTGAAGGACGCAGCGCCCGAGTTGTAGCACTGTTGACTTGAATGGGGGCTATCACAAAACAACTCAGACATGTCCGTCACCCCCGATGTGTCCCACGTAGAAATATGGCCGTACGTCGTCTCGGCAGCACTCTCGTCCGAGAACCACGCCCGGATTGCAATTCTGATCTTCCAGTTGGCCATGACATTACCATTGTTCGGGATGTCACAGCCGCCCCACAAGACGCCGCATAACGTTGACAGGCACGGGGTGCTGCCGAACACCCAGTTCGGGCCCCAGCCCATGTTCATGCCGTTGTCCACGCACCAGCCGAGGTCCTGGTTGAAGGCAGAGGCACCGTCGAACATCTGGTTCATATTGGTGACGCCGGAGGTGTCCCACGCGCCGATGTCCTGGTTGAAGGCCGAGGCTCTGGTGAACATGTGTTGCATCATCGTGACGCCGGAGGTGTCCCATGCGCCGATGTCCTCGTTAAAGGACGAGGCGTCTTCGAACAACCGCTCCATGAACGTCACCCCCGATGTGTCCCACGTCGAGATGTGGCCGTACGTCGACTCGGCGGCAGTCGCATCCGCGAGCCACGCCGCGACGGCCGTTTTAATGTTGCTGTCGGTCATCACGTAGCCCGACAGCACGCGCCGCTGCCCAAGGCTTTGGACTGACGAGCTCGGAGACTCATTGGTCTTGGAACTCTTCGTAATGGCGTAGTCGCTGCTGCCGCCCGAGAGCACGCGCCGCTCCTCAAGGCTTTGGACTGACGAGCTCGGAGACTCATTGGTCTTGGAACTCTTCGTAATGGCGTAGTCGCTGCTGCCGCCCGAGAGCACGCGCCGCTCCTCAAGGCGTTGGACTGACGAGCTCGGAGACTCATTGGTCTTGATCTTGGAACTCTTGGTAATGGTGTAGTCGCTGCCGCAGACCGAAGTTTCCGCCGCCACGCGGGCGACGTCCCCCCAAATAAGCAGGTAGCCGACGACTGACGAGCGCCAGGCCGCGCCCTTCGCCGAGCTCCTGCGCCGCGGAACAGCCAAAGCGACCGACAAGACAACGTAGACCAAACTCGCAAGGAACTGCCATACGAACTGGAAGAGGCCCCAAACGAGGTTGCTCTGGGCCCACTCTTCTTCGCCAAAGTCCCACTTGGTCTCGTTCCGGGCCGCCAACATCAATGTGGTGCCGGGCACAAGCGGCGGCTCGGCGGACGCGAGGTCCAAGACGTCGATGCCGGCCTTGGTCGCATTCGGGGCCACGAACGGCATCATGGCGTTCGGGGCCACGAACGGCATCGTGGTGCCAGGCACAGGCGCCTGCTCGGCGGACGCGACGTCCAAGACGTCTATGCCGGCCTTGGTCGCGTTCGGGGCCACGAGCTGCATCGTAGCGTCCGGGGCCACGAACGGCATCGTGGTGCCAGGCACAGGCGCCTGCTCGGCAGACGCGACGTCCAAGACCGCGCGGTCGAGGCCGTTCTCGCCGGCCCGCGCGGACGTGCTGCCGCTTTCGGCCTTGCTGCCGTCCGCCCCGTGGTTCTTGTAGAGCTGGAGCCGCGCCATCGTCGCGGCGACGCTCGTCGCGAATACCTTGGAGGCAGCGCGGTCGAGGCCGTTCTCGCCGGCCCGCGCGGACGTGCTGGCGCTTTCGTCGAACTTGCTGCCGTCCGCCCCGTGGTTCTTGTAGAGCTGGAGCCGCGCCGTCGTCGCGGCGACGCTCGTCGCCAAGCCCTTGGAGGCAGCGCGGTCGAGGCCGTTCTCGCCGGTCCAGGCCGCCGTGCTGCCGCTTTTGTCGGACGTGCTGCCGTACATGACCATGGCCTCGGAGAAGCCAGTCAATTTCTCGCCGCCATCCTCGGGGCAGCCCCTCCAGGGCTTTGCTCTGCACGTGCTCAGAATGGCGCCGCGCGCGGGGGCCCGAGGGGCCCGGAGCGGCAGCGCGCTGGTCACGAGCAGCCCAAGGGCAGCGGCGCTCACAAGGACACGCAGCATTTCCAACATCTGTTGCCCGCAAGTCCCTGCTCCCAGCTCCTTTTTGCTGCTGGGCTGGGCAAGTCTGGTGTGCGCGTTGGGTTGGGGCTTGACGCGCCGAAACCCTGGGCCATCCGCCCTAGAGCTACCAGGACGTGTGCCGTATTGTCTCGATTGAATGAATGCCGCTCGCGAAATCCGCGCGTGAGACCCGCGCGGTGGCGCAGCAGTCGCGCGAAGTCTACAGTAGCTTTATTTCTTAGATAGTATTATTTTGGAGGAAAATACGCCCTACGCGTCCTTCTTCCCCGCCTTACTGCGCGTCCGCCGGAGCAGCGCCCGGATGGCGAGGTCGACGTCGCGGCCGATCGCGGGCCCGCGGCTCGACCGCACGTCGAGGGCCCGCGCGACGTCCGTCAGCGAGGCCTTCTTCGAGGACCCGGCCCAGAGGACGGCCGCGGCGTCGGCGCCGTCGCCGTCGCCCCGTTCTAATGAAGCGGCGCACGCGTGGAAGCCGCCGCATTGCCCCATCGCGACCAAGGCGGCCTCGTCGGCGGCGAGCTCGCGGAGGGCGCTGCGGGCCTGGGCGCCCGCGGAGCCGTCGGACCGCGCGCATCTTGATAAAACGGCGACGACGTCCGTAGCCGCGGCGGCGCCCCGCGTCGCGCCGTCGGCCGCGATGTGCCGCAGCGCGAAGGCCGCGGCCGTCGCGGCGGCCTCGTCCGTCGCGAAGGCCGCGACGAGCTTGGCGAGCGGCGCGACGGCTTTGCAGGACACGGCCTGTTTTTTCGAGGCCGCGGAGCCCCAGCAGAGCGTCCCCAGGAGCGCGGCGGCTTGTAGTGCGTAGGGGCCGCTCCGCGACTGCGTGGCGCCGGCCCGCAATAAGGAACAGGCGACCTCGACGCCGCCCGCCTCCGCGATCATGGTTTTCGTCCCCGCGTCGAAGGCCATGTTCCGTAAAGCCGTGCAGGCCGACCGCGCGCCGTCTCCATCATCACAGGGGCTCCGACACAGCGCGAGCAGCGCGTCGACGGCGCCGCTCGCCGGCAGCGTGCGCTTTCGTATCAAAGCGTTCGCCGCGAGGTTCCCGAGCGCCGCGGCCGCCGCGCCGCGCGTCTCGTCCGTCGCCCCCCTCCTACATAGTTCGACGAGCGGCGGGCAGGCGCCCTCGGACGCGATGAGGTCGCGGTCGAACGCCTTCTCCGCGGCCCTCGTCGCGAGGTCGCGCGCCGCCTCTCTCCTCGACTCGTCGGGGCCCTCGACTAACGCTCGGATCAGAATTCTAATAAACGGCGCGCTTTTTTCGCGCTTCTCGAAGTAGAGGCGCGCGTTTTCTTCCACCAAAGCCCGGTAGACGCTGACCGCGGCCGCGAACAATGCGACCATCAGCACCAGACACCAGTACAACGCACCGCCGTGCGCTAGGCTGCCCAGGACGACGCCCGCCGCCACCAACGCGTACGACGACTTGAGGGAGACCTCCTCGCAGGCGTTCCTGCGGGCCATTCGCTGGGGCTGCCTGATTTGATATTTCGGCGGAAGAGACTCGGCCCACAACGTCCCGCGCCTCGTACGCAGCCCAATCGCACCAAATTGGCAGCCTTAACCACCGCCAGAAAGCCAAAGCGTGTGTGGCTCCATTAGTCCTAGAGTGTCTATTGACGCAAAGTACTTTGGGGCAAACTCGCAAGGGCGCGGGCAAGCGCGGCACCTGGCTCGCAAGGACTGCTTAGCTATCGATAAAAATATCCGCTGGCAAAGAATCCTTGCTCGCTGAGCATCCGTGCGGCAGCCAAGCACTCGGCGCACTGCACGCGCTGTGCCACTGCCCGCGCGACGCATCGAAGCGGCAACGGAGGGCCGCTGCCGGAGCGCCCCAATCGAACCGCTCCCAGCAGCACCGATGCGCCTCTTGGCAATCCTCGCGGGCCTCGCGGCGGCCGCCGCGAAGCCGACTGCGAGGACGAAGCGGAAGCCCGGACTACTAATAGTGGGCCTCGGCGGCAACAACGGCGCGACCGTATTGGCGGGACTCCACGCTAATAACATGAAGCTGACCTGGGAGGGCGCCAAGAAAAAATGCACGGCGGACTATACGGGCTGCATCACGCAGACGCGGGCCATGCGACGAAAAGGTCTGGCGCCCTTTAAACGCGCCGCGGTTGGCGGGTGGGATATCCGACCAACACCCATAGGCCAAGCGCTGCGCGAGGCGCGCATCCTGGACTTTGATCTCGTGAGGCAGCTGTCAGACACTTTAGATAGCGTCGAGGTCATGCCCGGGGTGTATGATGCGCGTTTCGTCGGCGAGTCCCAACGGGCAACGGCGACGCATATCAAAAATCTCCCGGACGCTCGGAGTAAAGTAAACGCCTTGCGGGAAGACATTCGCGCGTTTAAAGCACACAACAGTGTGGACGGCCACTGTACCGTGATATATTCCGGAAGCGTGGAGGCGCCATCCTTGCTACCTTCATATGAGACCTCCGAAGAGCTCCTAGAAGCCCTCTCTTCTGAACAAGGAGACGACTTCGCTCCTTCGCTACTCTATGCCATCGCCGCGTGCCTCGAAGGCTGCTCGTTCGTCAACGCCGCGTCGCAAGACACGGTCTGCCCTGGATTATGTGAGCTAGCTGAAAAAAATGGCGCCTACTGCCTCGGCACGGACTTCAAGGCCGGTCAAACAAAATTCAAAACGCAAGTGGTCGAGTACTTGGAGAACCTCGCCTTCAACGTCAAGGTCGTGGCCTCGTCGAACCACCTGGGCAACAACGACATGCGCAACCTTGCCCTCGGTTCGGCTACTCAAGAAAAGACTAGAAAGGCGAAACTCCGGGTCAAGTCGCAGATCTTCAGCTCGGACATCGACCACCACGTCTCGGTGCAGTATACGCCATTTATCGGCGACGAGAAGCGCGACTACGTCGAGTACACGTCGGAAGCTTTTCTATCTCAATTACATACCATGGCGACGTACACGAGGTGTTCCGATTCTGTTTTATGTGCGCCTTTGTATATCGACGTCTGTTGTCTGCTCGACTACTTCTCTCGTAAAAAAGTGTCTCCCTCAACAGTTGCGGCGGCGACGGCTTATCTCTTCAAGGTGCCCGAGGGTCGGGCTGGTCCACTCGTAGGCTTCTCGGAGCAGCTGCGGGCGCTGGAACGGGCATTGGACGGTCATGACGACGTCCAGGCGGTCATTCCACAAAAAAATGATGAGAAGCGTGTCGTCTGCTGCGGCCTCGCGTGTCTGGATATGGAGTTGTCTGGAGCGCAGGACTTGGGACGGGAAGCGATCAACGCGTTTGGCGAGGCGTCGTCGCGAGCGGGCGGCGCCGCGCCGCAGACCGCGTCCTGCCTCGCGGACCACGGCGTTCCTACGATCGTCGTCGCGGCGCTAGGTGACGACCAACAGGGCGACGAGTTGCGAGCTTTGTTGACCGAGCGCGGTATTAGTGTGGACGAGACTTTATCTGATGGGAGGACCGGCCTCGCTGTGGTCCCCGTGTTCGCAAATGGGCGGGGCTGCTACTTCGCGGCGGGCGCGAACGACGCCTTCGACGCCAGGACACTGTTAGATGGCGTGGCGCGGGTCGAATCGGTCGCGGCGGTCCTTATAGGTTATCCCCATTTGCTGCCTTCGCTACGAGGTCAGGCTTTAGGCGACGCCATCGAGCAAATAGATTCGATTGTTGGTGTGGACCTGAATGGCGTGCAGCCGACGCACTACCTGGGCGACGGTGTTGTGGATGCCGCTCTCTACAAAGCTGACGTCGTCCACGCGAACGCGGACGAGGCCGCTACTTTGCTGAGGTGGCCTAAAGGGTACCACTGCACGCAGCTCGCGCGGGCTCTATGTGATGCGACCGGGGCGGCCTGTGTCGTGGTGACGGATGGGTCAAACGGCGCGGCGGCGGCGGTGGCGTCGGATCCAAATCGTTTATCATCGTCGTCACTCAAGTGGCCCGCGAATGATCTAAAAGCGGTCGCGTCGCTGCCGGGGCCGCCCGGCGTGGCGCCAAACGCGAACGGCGCGGGCGACGCGTTCTTCGCCGCGTTCGTCGCGTCGACCGCGTTGCACGACGCGACGCTCGACGAGGCGCTCGCCGCCGCGAACGAAGCCGCGCATGCGCGCGTTTTTGATTCGGTGCGGCGGCCGCTTGACGAGGTGGTGGCTAGTTTGCGGAGTAATACGACTTAGGAGTAGACGCGGCGCTTCTGCTGGATCGCGACGCGGCAGACGGGGCACTCGCTCACGCGGAGGCCGCAGTTCCAGCAGGACCTGCGCGGAGTGAGTCTGTTCGATGGCGTTGGGCACCGGTGGTTGGTTTCCACGCGGGCCCGGACACGACGTGGAAGCAGGGCATGAAGACGACGTCCCTATTGCTCTCTAAGCACACCACACACTTCTGCTCGCCTTCGTTCTGGACGGCTCGGCGCGCTTTTTCCTCGGAAACCTGCGTCGTGCGGCCCGGTGGCGCTCAGCGCCGCTTCGACTCCATCGACGCGTTGTCTGGACGGACGCCGAGTCGCGTACCTTCGCCGTCGCCGCGGCGAGGGCGTCGCTCAGCTCGGCGAGTTTGGCCGAGTCGCACCGCGCCGGCGCTACATCAAGCTCGCGCAATTGCTCGACGAGCGGTCGGCCCGTCGCGGACCGCTGGCGCAACTCCGCGCGAGCTTCGGCGAGCGCCTCGCCCCGCGCGCCGGCGTCGACCTCGAGGCGGTCCGCGCGCCGCTCGGCGCGCTCAGCTCGTTCGCGCAATTCCGTAATTTGATTCGAGTCTTCCCCTGACGCGAGGCGCCCTCCAATCGCGTCCATCACGCCGCCGAAGAGGCCGCCGAGGCCGCCTTCCGCCTCGCCTCGCGTCCAGGCCGCGTTGCCGCCCTCCTTCCTCACGTTTATCGTCTTGACCTTCACGACGCGATTGCTGTTGTCGAGCCGCACGAAGACGCGCTCGCCCTCAAACCCTCCTACTTTCCCGCACTGGCCGTTGAGGGCCGGGTCGCCGCTCAGGCCGCGGAGTTGGACCCTCATCGTTCAACCACTCGTCGAGGGCGTCTTTTGTGGCGTCGCGCGGCCCTGTATGAATCTTTGTTACGTCGCGCGGCGCCGTATGACCCTTTGATTTGTCTCAGCTGGTGTGAAGAGTCAAGTCTCAAAATCTGAGATCTCCCTTCAGTGCCTTCACGTGAGGTCTAGTCAACCGTTACTCTGCGGTCCACTGTCAAGGTTGCGACGTGTGATAAGTTCCGCGCCCCCACGTCGGCCGCGCGTGGGCAAAGCGAGGGGCAAAGCGAGGGGCAAATCGACGGCTAGCGTCATGTAAGACACTAGAAAGCTCTCTGGTTTTTGCTGGTGTACGGCTGTGAGCACGTGACACTTGACGAGCGCGCGGTTGCGCAACGCATCGGTGCGGCACGTGCGGTGCGGCACGCGTGCGAATCTTTTGGTTAAGTGGCAGCTAGCAATGCAACTCCTCACCACGCTCGTGTACATAGCGAGCGGGGCGGCGGCCGTCGAGCGCTGGTTCGATGTATGTCCCGAGTCGGATGCGGTCATTCACGCCTGGGCGCGCACGACCGTGAGGTTTGATGCCCCCTGCAAGACCGTGAAAAACGAGGTGCTCGCCCGCATCGCTGGCAAGAATGGGTGGGTGGACCCGCACAACGCCGGGACCTACGAACTGACGTCGTCCGTCGGCGACGTCGTCGCCGCCAGTGCATAAATCAAAGCCGTCGCGAAACCCGAATCACTGGTTGATTTACGCGCAGGTCGCGGCGGATCACGTGACGGGCGACGGGAAATACACGGACAAGCTTCAGTTCATGTTCGAGAACGCCGACGGCGGCGACGACTGTGAGGTGTCGGGCTGCTCCGTGTCGCAGGTCACGTCGGTCATCGACCGGAGCACGAACTACTGCAACCTCTACAATTTGTACTGCGGCGGGAACGTCGGCTGCCAGGTCGCGCAGACGGATCTTACCGCGATCCCCCTCGACAAGAAGACGTCGCTGGGCGCCGGGAAGAACAAGTTCAAGTGCCGCAGCGGGAAGAAGCGTGAGCTGTAGTAGTTTTGTGTAATTTAAACTTAGTAAAGCGCCGCCACACCGGTCGGCGTCCGGTCCTCGACGGTCTGGACGCCGGACGGGTTCAGCCGGCAGATCGCGAGGTTCAGCACCGTCGCGTAGGAGAGCCACACCGCGTAGGGAATGAGGAGTCGGGCGTCCCTCTTGAAGGCCGACCAGACGGCCGCGAGGGACCCCAGCAGCCCAAATTGGAGCGCCGCCGCGAGTTTCAGTTTCTTGAGCCCGAAGAACAGCGGCGCCCACGCGAGGTTGGCAATGTAATGCCCGACGGCCAGCCCGGGCAGCGCGCTATTGACCGCGGCCCGGTATCCCGTGAGGCCGATGAGGCCGTACAGCACGGTCCAGACCGGCATGAAGACTTTGTTCGGCGGCGTCCACGACGGGAGTTTGAGCACGGTCGGGTCCGAGTACCAGCTGTTCGTCGCCTTGACGACGAAGGGCGTGCCCGCGGCGCCGCCCAGGATGGACCCGGCGACCCAGACCGGCGCCGGCGCTACTGCTGAAACGGCGGCGGCGCGCGGGGCGCGTTGCAACTGCGGCGCCTGCAGGGCGTGCGCCGCCGTCGCGAGGATGACAGCCTGTACAGGGGTGCGGCGTCATCAGGTCGTCGTCCGGGGTCTTTTAAAAAGGCCGCGTACTCCGTCATGAAACTCTTGATCGCGGCCCTCTTGGGCTTGAGGGCGTCGCGCTTGAGGCCCAGAATAACCTCGGCCTTTCTCTGGATGACCTTCTTCGTGGACGTGCCGTGGTCGGACTTACGGATGGCCTCGTAGACCGCCTCCAGCTGGTCGTCCGTGAGCTCGGACTCGTCGTCCTGGTCCGGCGGCGTGGGCTTCTTCTTCGCCGCGGGCTCCTGTGTGGAAATACACCGGTCGACGTCGCGTCGATGGCGTGAAGACGGACGCCGGGCCATACCTCGTCCGGCGGCTGCTCGAGCTCTCTCTTCTTGGTGCTGCTCGGCGTGGCGGCGGGCTCGAGGCGCTTGGCGTCGCCGCTGTCGGGCTTGGGCGGCGGCGCCGGGCGGCGCGCCGCGGCGAGCTTGCGCCGCGGCGCGGGCGCGGGCGACGGCCGCATCGGCGTGTTGGGATGGACGTTCTCCTTGGAGCCCTCGACCTCGGCGGCGGCCTCGGCGAGGAGCGACTTGTACAACTTGTGGTGCGACGCCTTGGCGTCCTCGAGCGTCATGGGGTTCTTGATCCCCTTCAGGCGCTGGAACTCGGCGAGCTTGGCGCGCGCGAGCGCCGTCACGCGGTCGTCGGCGGCGCCGGCCGCGTTCGGCGCGGGCTGGAGCTCCATGTTGCGGCGCGCAGCGCGGCGGCGGAGGTGACCGGCGCGGTACTTGCGGTACTGGGGAGGTGCGCCGAAGGCGACGAGGGCGCGCGGCGTGTGGCGGCGGCGCGGATGTTGTTTTGTGGTCCTGGTAACGTTCTCGCGCGGCGCGGCCGAGAACGGGCGAGGAGGCGCGTTGCTCGCAGCGCTGGTGCGGCGAGGGCGGCGCCGCGTCAGCAACGCGCTGGCGCGGCGGCGGGCGTCGCGTGCGGCGCTCTGTCGGAGCTCAATTGCGAGACTGCTCAGGAGCAAACGATCTGATTGGCCCGCCGTCGGCCCTCTCCATCTGCCGCACGCACACGCCTCCTGCAATCGCACGAGTCCTCTGAGCCGCCATAAGTGCGACTCCCGACAATACCAGGCCGCTGCCACATCCCACCACAGGTGTCGTAGTGGAGCTAGAGGGCGCTGTAGGGAAGCCGAAAGTCCCGCTACGAGTGCCTCACCGAGACCAGTTTTACTTTTTTCGAACGGAAAGTTGCCCTCATTGGACGACAAGTGGGACAAGTGGGGAGAGCAGCTCCTTTTGCAAGCAACAAGCTCGGCACCACTGCGTCCAGCAACGCCACGCGACGGCGTGCTCAAAGCTGCGTCTCGTCCTACCTTCGGGGCTGCCGATTTGGCTTCGCGGGCCGCGGCGCTGACGAGCATAGCCAAGGCGAAGTGGGTGGTGCAGGCAGCCAAAACGGGGTGCGACGCGCGCGGCGACGGCGTCTGACGATCCACGACTTTCGATTTGGTCCGGCCTTGGCTTCTGCGAAGTAGATCTAGCGCACGACGGCGTTGGAGCTGCCGACGGCGCGGGAGGCGTCGCAGAGGCGCGGATGTCACTAGTCGTCCGATTCTAATATTGGACGCGCAGCTGCCCACATTTATTTGGACGGCGCCGTCCTTGATGAACTACTTCTGCGCCGGCGCGTGCCGTCTTCTTTGATTCCAGCAATCGTGCTTCTCAACGCACCTCCACAGAGTATGCTGCGTGTCCAAGTAGCGTTTGACGCTCCGCCGCGGTTCGACGGCCTACTAACTCGTTATCGATGCCTCGGCACTGTCCACGAACGACGCCACCGGTTGGCAAGACGGACATCATGTAGAGGTTGGGTACGCCCGCGTTCTCAGCGATCAGCTGAGAGGCGGGCGACAGAGTTTATCAGAACGTGTGGACGGGCTGCAGTCCGTCAATCGACGTGTCGTTCTTCGCGACCGCCCCACGAGATTTGTGGACCGTCCTGGAACGATGCTTTCGTTGACACCCCCGCCACAGGGGCTTCGCCGTGTCACAGGCCCGCGATGCTGACGCCCTGTTCGACCATTGTGGCGAACGTTACACGTGCGCCGATATATCTTCGATGGGGCCGCGACCAATAGAGCGACGTTCAAACGAGTCACGAGCTGTGTGGAAATCAACCAGTGCGTCGGGTGCACCCGACAATTCTTCACTAAGTCATTTCTCGGCGATGGCGCGACCGTCCTGGCTCGGTCGAGCGGTGAGGAACCAGCATCGCCACGCCATCGAGCAGGCGTCGCGTCGATGGCGTGGAGGACGACGCGACGATTCAGCACGAACGCGCCGTAAAATTTTGATTTCCACACAGGTCACGAGTGCCCCCGGGCCGGGCCGAGTAAGTCGTGGGGCGTGAATAGTACTAATATTTTATGCGGGTTCTAGTTTGGGGACTCTCAGCTCGGGGAAGGGGGGTCCGCGGGGGGCACGCGGAGGAATGAGGGGACGGAGGGACGGGTACCGAGCATTGAGTGGAGGCAGGTGCTGCTCCTCCGTCCAGAAGCTGCCACGACGCCCGAGCGTGAACGGCTAGATGTGCTCCTCGTCCTCCTCGTCCTCGCCATCATCAGAAGTGGACTCCTCGTCATCGGCGCGACCCTTTCTGCGCTTCTTCGGCGCCTTAGTAGCAGACAACGGCGCCTTCTTCTCATTCGCCTCCTTCTCACGCTCCGCCTGCACCAGCCCCTCCCTAGAGTCCACTCTCGGCGACCCCGGCGCGCCCGGCTTCCGCGTCACCCCCGGCACGACATCCCCTTCCTTGGCCTCGGCGTCCTGCTCCAGTTCAGCCAAGAACTTCAATAACTTCTTCTCGTAGTGCGCATCCGTCGCAAAATCACTATAAGTCGGAATCAACGAAGAGTCCCAGGGCGCGAGCCGCGGCTCAGCAGCGACGCCCATAGAATGATCATCGCCCAGCGGTGGCGTGGCGCCGGCCACGACCTCAAAGACCGTGCCGTCGTCCCCTTTCGTCTCTTCCTCCTCGGCGCCGATCCGAACCAGCTTGTTCAGATTCACGAGCAAATCGGCAACGACACTGACTTCAGACGCCTCCAAAAATAAAGCGGGCGCCACTACCGAACAAGTACAAGGCCCATCATTTCCAAATGCTTCGAAGACACGCTGGTGGAGCGTCGGCGGCGTCGGCGGCGCCTGAACTACTGCTAGTACTCCATCCCAGGGCGGTGGCGTCGCTCCCGCGCGGACCGTGAAATTCACATGTTCGGTTTCACCGTCATACTCATCGAAGCCCTCGCGGTCTAGCCGCTCTTCGACTTCGAGCTCCTCGGCGATTTGATAAATGAGTGACGCGTCCACACTCAAAGCCTCGGCTATACCGCCACAGGTTTCGAACTGGCTACCAAATAGTGTAAACACCTTCTGCTTCAGCGTCAATTTCAGGGATGGCGCGTAGTAGTCGGGAGCCATGCACCCGTTGCTATCCTTCCACTCGAAGTTATCCGTACTGTGCTTCTGGAGAGCCTCGGCCAAGTTCTTCTTGATGTCGTCTTTCTTGCCGCAAAAAGAGACTATCGAAGCATGATTGGGGCCCTTCGCTAAGCTACATATCGACGTGATCATCAGTCGTAGCGTCCGGAACTGCGGGTCGAACGTGTGCAGGTCTAGGAAGACCGTCGCCGCGTCGCGTCCATCTACATGAATCGCATCTAACAGGCGCTGCAGCTGCCCGGCCGTGCGCCGCGCATTTTTAATGCTGAAAGGCCGCTCATCATCTTCGGATTCTCGCGTGAATACGATGAGGAGGTCACACTTGCTAGCGTCGGCCGGCTTCTTCTTCGTAATACCCCGCGTCCAATCATGACCACCGTGCTTCACCATCCTTTCTAGCGAGGCTATATCATCTCGGGCCTTCAGCTCGACGTCGACGCTCTTACAGCGCAGCGCCTCCACCAAGCAACCGTCTACACCAGAGAGCACGACGTCCATGGGCTCGGCGTTTTGACCTACCTCCCTAATAGCCCGTGCACTCGCCGCGCGAACGCCAATGATGTGGACCGCCAGATCGAGCCAGCGCCGGTAGAGAATCTCGACGACTCTCAGGGAACAGCGCGTCCCGTCAGGAAGGAGTCGCGTCACGTGCCACTTTCCCTCCTCAGATGCGGCGCACCGGTACTGATCTAACAAAAAGTCCCAACAAATGATCTTCTCGTAGATTTCGCGGTTGTAGAGGCACACCTGATCGAGCGCTTCCTTGCTTAACAGTAACGAGAGCGGCCACGCCCACAACCCGTCGCCGGTCACCGACAGCTCGTCCCACGCGCGGCCGTCGCGCGACACGAGCCGCACGTCGACGCCTTCGAGACCGAAGTCGCGCATGAAGCCCGGCGCACGTGCGTCCGGCGCGTACGTCGCACCGACGCGAGCCGACGAGAGCAGGTTCTCCTCGAGCTTCGTGAGCGTCACGAACGAGAGGTCGCCGGCCCCGAACGTCCCATCCTCGTTCAACTGGACACCACAATTCAACCGGAAGCCCTCGCCCTCGCGCGGCTCCTCCGCCACGCCCTCGTGCACATGGGCCCACCGCGCGCCCGTGTCGGGGCAAATGCCGCCCCGCTCCCGAATGATCGTCTCGCTGTGTTTGAGGAGGTTGCCACCACCTTTCTGCCGCCACGCGTCGTGCAGTAGCGACGACTTCGCGAGGTACACTCGCCGACCGAACGTCTCGATGTCGCGGACCAGCGGCACCTGGACCTTCTCGCCCGAGGCCTCGTCGCGCACCTCCGGCGAGCAGGCCCTGCCGCCAGTGACCGCCGCGCGCTTAATGTGCCCGCCCACGAGCGCGCCGACGGCGTGGCCGAGCCGGGATCCAGCAATTTCACGAACGAAAAGTAGGACGTCGTCGCTCCAGCCCAGAAACAGGTCGCACGTCCCACCCGCGGGTAGTTGCACGATCTTATAGAGTTTGGTGGACGGATCCAACAGCTCTTCACCGACGAGGTCCAGGAGCTTGGCCTTGAGCTGCTCGAAGAAGCCGTTGACGACCTCGTCGCCGTCGAAGGGCAGCTTCGCTAACGTCAAAAACTGTTCGACCGTCACGTCCACGAATCGATCCACATTCAGCTCCTCGCCGAGCATGCCCAGTTCTTCTTTTGTCAACCGCCTTGGCGTACCATCGGCTTTGATCATCAGATGCTCGAAGTAACCAGCTTCTATCAGCGCCTCGAGCGTCTCCAAGTAGTGGAACTTCTCCGCTTCCTTTTTCGCCGTAACCTCCTTCGAGCTACCGTCCAACCTCACCTGGTCGACGACGTCTAGGTATTTAAGGGAAGACGCCTCGCGATCGGCCGCGTCCATCTTGGCGAGCTCCGCTTTCGCTTTGGGGCAGGCTCGCGCCACGACATTTGCCGTAGTTTGTGTTGCGGAAATCCCTTGGATATTGTACGTCCCCTGGACGATGTCCACAATTTTGTGTTTATCGACGACTCCCTCGACCGTCTCGAGCGCGTCCTGGACCGCTTTGATGACCTCAGGGGTGTTTCCGAGGTCGAGCGGATCCTTCGCTTCCTCCGCAGCCCGCTTCGCCTGCCGCTCCTGCTCCGCTAAAGCGAGGCCCTCGGGCGTCCTGCTCCGGATCTCCTCCTGCACAAATGGGGGGGGCGCTCCGCGTCTGCGCGGCCCAGGCCCATCTCCTACTACTTCGTCCCGGTAACGCTCGAACTCCGTCTGCGCATTAGTCTCGTTATAGGGTTTGGTGTCGTCCCACGGGAACACCACTCTGTATCTTCCCCTTTTGTCACGTTGACCACACCAAGCCTTCACGCGATCCTCGAACCAATCACCCACAAATCCTAGCTCCGTCTCCGCGAAGTCTTCTGGCGAGAGCCCAAAGTACCAAGAACCCGGCGGTTGACGGGCCTCGAGCTCCGCGACCGTCACCCTCTGCCCCCTCGGCATGCCGCCTCTGCGGCGCTCCGACAAGTGCAGCGTCGCCTCCTTCTCGATGCCGTAGTAGGAGAGCGTGTGGCAGTCCTCGAGGTCCTTGCCCGCGTAGCTCAGGCACTGCTGGTCGACCTGGATGTCCTCCTTGACGAAGACCATCATCTTGATGCTGTGGATCCAATCCGAAGGCTCCACGTCCAAGGTGATGGTCTTGCCCGTGGTGGTCTTGACGAAGATCTGCATCACGCCGTTCACGCCATCGACGCGACGTAACGACGTCTGCTTAACGGCGCCGTAGATGGCCTCCACGCCATCGACACCTTCGACGCCCTCCCAATCATCTATATTGAGATGTTCCCGTTCTTCGGCGCCTTCAGAAGACACAGAAGCAGAGGCAAGGTCGGGGATGTCGTCGTCGTCCAGGACCGACGTGTCGAGGACGCGCGGCGCAAGCCCGTTCGACGTCCGCGCCCCAAGCTCACGAAAAGCAACCACCGTCGGCGCACCGTCGAAGCCGTCGCGGAGCTCCAAGGCCTCCATGAGCGCCTTTTCGCGCGTCTCGGCTCCGCTCCCATCATTTCCCGTGCGCTTCGAAGCAGAACAGCCCATCGTCGTTCGTCGCGTGCGTCGCGGAGGCGCTGGCCTGAGGGGCTGCTGCTGCCCCTCCAGATGTGCTTCTGCTACCTCCAAAGCGCCGCAGGCACTTCGTAGCGTCGCTCGGAGTCCTTTGCTCGTTCGCGCTGAGCGCGGGGCTCCCGTCGGCGAAGCGCTGAGCAAAAGGCACAAAAGGCCACCGCCCCTAGTGTGCCACATGCCGCTAGCGGTTTTTTTTATTATTTTTTTTTTGCGTTTCTTTTTTTTTGTTGTGGGCTCCGCGGACACGCCGTCCGAGCCGCTCGGACTCGATTGAGTCGCCATCTGGCCGCTGCTTGACCCTATGCAGCCGCTGCGTATGTTAGAGCTACGCTGCGCGACGCAAACAAGGGCTGCCCAAGGGCTGCCTGTTTTTGGCCATGGGCGCGACAAACCTACTAAGATTCAAGTTGAACTTCAACAAGAGAAACGTTTCCTGATGTGATTTCCTCGGCGTTCTCGTGTTCCTTCGCCTGTACGCTTGCGGAAGTTGTTGCGGGACGGCCGCCTCGTCAGTGGCCGCGCTGGTGGAGAAGACATCGGCGCGGTCGTCCTCGAGCGCTTGACGGAGAAGACGGACGATCCGTCGGCCAAGCCGCCGGTCGTCGTCGACAATGGCACCAGGCGCTCATGCTTAACGAGTCTGACGACGACACACTATGAGGCCGTCCTCTGCTAAAAGCGGCGATGCCGGCCCGCGAGTCCGACCGCAGCGGCTTCGTCGCGCCGCTCGTCGACGGCGCGGCGCCTGTCCCGTTCCACGACTCCGTCTGAGGAAATTTACTGAGGGACACACTGGGCGCGCCCGGCGCGCATTATGAAAGAAGCGGCCCGCGCCCGCCGCCGATGAATCGGCGACGCGCGGTGTCTCCCCCCAAGGGGCTCCGCCCACTAGTTCTAGCACCGTAACAATTACATTCGGAGGGGTAAGGGGGACCCCGCAACGTATCTAGCCTGATTCGGAGCCCGTAATATTTGTACACCTAATACGGCCTAGAATGGCGCGCCGAAGTCGGACGCGGCAGCCCGAGCTTCCACCCACGCGGCCATGGTCTTCGCGCCGAAGCCCGTGGCGCACGACGCCTTGCCGTCCCAGACCGGGC
Organism: Pelagomonas calceolata; assembly: GCA_918797485.1. NCBI lineage: Eukaryota > Pelagophyceae > Pelagomonadales > Pelagomonadaceae > Pelagomonas > Pelagomonas calceolata. The sequence goes on from CAKKNE010000004.1 coordinate 707,045, forward strand.
CCGCGATGTCGACCCATTATGGAAATAAAAATTTCACGGCGCCTTCGTGCTGAATCGCCGCGTCGACCTTCACGCCATCGACGCAACGCCGGCTCGATGGCGCGGCCGTGAGGGTCGCGCACCCGACTCACGGGTTGATATACGCGCAGGTCGCCGCAGACCACGTGACGGGCGACGGCAAGTACACGGACAAGCTTCAGTTCATGTTCGAGAATGCGGACGGCGGCGACGACTGCGAGGTCTCGGGCTGCTCCGTGTCGCAGGTGGCCCGCGGCGTCCATGAAGATTGCGCCCCGGCTTTGGTCACGCGTCCGCGCAGGTCACGTCCGTGATCGATAGAAGCACGAACTACTGCAACCTCTACAATTTGTACTGCGGCGGGAACGTCGGCTGTCAAGTAGCGCAGACCGATCTTACCGCAATCCCCCTCGACAAGAAGACGTCGCTGGGCGCGGGGAAGAACAAGTTCAAGTGCCGCAGCGGAAAGAAGCGTGAGCTGTAGTAGTTTTGTGTAATTTAAACTTAGTAGAGCGCCGCGACGCCCGTCGGCGTCCGGTCCTCGACGGTCTGGACGCCGGACGGGTTCAGCCTGCAGATCGCGAGGTTGAGGATGGTGGCGTAGGAGAGCCACGCCGCGTAGGGAATGAGGAGCCGGGCGTCCTTCTTGAAGGCCGACCAGACGGCCGCGAGCGATCCTAATAACGCAAACTGCAGGGCGGCCGCGAGCTTGAGCTTCTTGAGCCCGAAGAACAGCGGCGCCCACGCCAGGTTGGCGATGTAATGCGCGACGGCCAGCCCGGGCAGCGCGCTATTGACCGCGGCCCGGTATCCCGTGAGGCCGATGAGGCCGTAGAGCACGGTCCAGACCGGCATAAATACTTTGTTCGGCGGCGTCCAGGACGGGAGTTTGAGCACCGTGGGGTCGGAGTACCAGCTATTAGTAGCTTTCACGACCTGTGTGGAAATCAAACATTGAGTTAGGTTGCCTCGAGCTGCCGCAGTTACGGGGACAACGTCGCGTTGCTGGCGTGGGGGGTGCCCGAAATGATTTCCACACGGTTCACGACGAACGGCGTCCCGGCGGCGCCTCCTAAAATAGAACCGGCGACCCAGACGGGCGCCGGCGCCACGGCCGCGACGGCCGCGGCCCTTGGAGCGCGCCGCGGCACCGGCGCCTGCAATGCGCTCGCCGCCGTCGCGAGGATGACAGCTTTGTACATCATGCTCTCCGGTTTGTTGCTTGCGAAACCAAGCGCTGTGAATTGCACAAGTTGCTGTGTGGCTGCAGGAATGTGATCTTGACAGATTGTCCAAGTTATCACAACTGCAAATCCAATTGTAGAGCAAATCCACAACCTGTTTAGCCAAATTTGCCTGCCAGCTAAGCGCTAACGTGCCTAACGTGCGGGTTCGGAAGCCACGCGTCCGGAAGCCCAACGACACCTCTCAGAGCAGCAGAGTAACGACGGAACGAGGAAACCGCGAACAAACGACGACCGGCCGTCGCGGTCGAGACGCGCGACGCGACTACGAAGTACAAGGAGAAACTACTCCACCCCCAGCCGCGCGTCCCGCCGCCAGGACCCCGGCCCGGTAACGCCGGGCGCCGCGTCCCAGGCCCAGTACATGTGGCGCAACCGCCAGCCCCAGTTTTCGCGGCGCTCGACGCGCAGCGTCCCGCTCCCGCCGGGCGACAGTTGCAGCCCGTTCAGCACGAGTGACGCCGGCGCCGCGCGCGTCCACGCGTGCCGCGCGAACCGGTGACGTTCCTGGAAGAGCGCGTCGCCGCCGTGTCTCAAACCGCGCCCCTCGAACGCGAGCGCGTGCCCCCGAAACCCCATGTAGTCCATGCAGAGCCAGGGCCACCTTTCTAATTCCTGGGCCGTGATCTCGTCTCGCGTCGCGTCTTTGACGGAGCCGTCGTAAGATTCGCGCCAATTCAGTCTCCGACACGTCTCGTGCGGCGCGAGGTCGTGGGTTCTCGGTTCTGATAATGAGACGCGCACGAAGGACGCTTGCGTTTCTGACGAGGATTGGAGCGCGCGGTCGGCTACGGTGAGCTCGCCGCTCGCCGCGAAGACGCCCCAGAGGGGTTTTCGGCGCCCTGCGAAGCCGGGCTTATCGGTCCACAGCTTATCACATAAGACCCGCCAGTGCCCGTCGATGGCGATCCTTTGAAGGTGCCGCTTCGACAGCAATCGAATCAGGCGCAGCTCCTCGGCGCCCGCGAATTTAGTTATGTGTTCCCTCTCGACGCCGGGCGGCAGGAGGGCCAGCGGCGATTTTGTGCGGCGGGGAGACCAGTGGCAGCCGCTCGTCTGCGTTGTGGTCGGTGGCGGCTGTGGGTGCTCCATTGATGCCCTCAGGTGTGATGTATCGCTGCCCCAAGCGCGTCGCGAGCTAGGAGCGATGTGGAGTGTCAGGGGGCTGCCCCGCGCGCGTCGGCGCCAGACGTGGGCCTCCCCGGGGGTCCGGGGCGGCGCGAGAGCACAAGAGACTGTCAAGCCGCTGCGGAGATGAGAGCAAAATCGGTGCCGTCCGCGAGGCGCGCGGAGGGCGCCCCGGACGCGTAGATACCGGTCCCGAGAGGTCCCGCCGCCTCCTTCGCTCGACGACCCCCGGACGGCGATGCGCGGCGCGGTGTCTCCCCGGCGTCCCATGTATCCCGTTGTCGCGTCTGATCTCGCGTCGATGGCGTCCACCTCGGCGCGATGAGAGTGTGTGTCGGGTCGCGGCGATGGCGCATGTGTGGCACCAGACGCCATCGACGCGAGAGTACGCCGTCACCGCGACCCGCACGCAGGCTACCTCTAGGCTACCTCGGCGCGGACGTCTGCGCCGACGGCCGCACACTCGCCCTAGCACCGTAACAGATAACGACCGACACAACACACAACCCTTACACGCACTACCGCGCGCGGGCCTCGGGCGAGTCCGGCGCCGCGGGGCACGTCGGCGCCAAGACTGGGCCTTTTTTCGGAGAGTCCGAAGGAAACTGCCTGCCTAACCTTGCGCGAGGACGCCAGCCCGGATGGATCTTGTGCTCCTCCTCCGGTTTTTTGGGAGTGGCTAGCGAGCCGTAGGCCATCATCGCCATCCGCACGGTCTTCGGTGACAAAGCACCAGCGCCGGTCGAGACCAAATGCGGCTGGGGCGGGACATCATCATCAGTACCGACGGCCCGAGCCGTCACTACTAAAGAAGACGCCTCGCGGACCCCCGCGTCGTGGCAGGTCAACCAATCATCTAACGCGACGCCGTCGAGCATCACGACGTACTTCGCCAGTTTCTTCGTCATCAGCGCCGGCTTTCGTTGTGATATTAAGACCTTGACGCGGCCGACCTGGTCCAGGGGTGACAGCTTCAGCGTCATCATCGCGCCCGAGGGCACCGCGACGGCGAATCGGATGTGTGACGCTCGCAGTCTTCGCGCTCTTCTGACATTTGCTGCGTATACTACTTTCGCCCACTTGCGAAACGTCTGGCACCTCACCCACAGCCCTTCGACCTTCCTCCCTAGAGCGATTCTATCTTGACCACCCGAGACGTCCCACACGAGTAGAGTTTCGGTGAGGGTGCTTCGGAAATGTCGAGGTTTGAGGAAGGCGGGATTCCGCAGCTTCATGCCCGGCGGCAGGATGACACCAGGGGCGACGGCGTGGCCGCCGCCCTCCAAGAGACGGGGGAAGTGGAGCTCTAGTGGCATTTTTGGTGCCTTGGCGGTGCCGCCCCGCGGCGGGTCGCGTCGGTAGGCGTGTGAGGAGGCACTCCAAGCTGCCTCCTGTGGTCGCTGCGGCTTTGGAGTTCCCGAACACCGCGGTGCGCGCGCGTCGGCGGCGTGGGGAGGCGGTGTTGCCCGTACCGCGGTGCGTGCGCGGCTGCCCCCTGCCTATGGGACTGCAAAAGCTGCCCAGCGCCACACAGCCTGCTCGCGCTGGGGTCTGCTAGCTTCCGGCGATGCGTCCGAACCGACGGCTGCCGCTCCGAGCGATTTCGCAAGCTAGCGTACTCCGGCTCTAGAGTTTCCAAGCTCGCCTCGCGTCAAATAGGCGGCGGGAGTGCGGCCAGGTGCCTCCCTTGCAAGCTACAGAAGCTACAGAGAGGCGCGCCGCCCAGTTGCGTTGACCTCGTGCGTGAGCACGCCTGCAGCGGAGCCGAGCCCAGCTTAAAAAAGCCATGGCTGCTCTTCTCCGCCGCGCGCCGCGCCTGGCCCGCCGCGCCCGGACCTTCGCGAGCGACGCTTATCTGGGAGGCGACCTAGAAACGAGCACCTTGCCGAATGGGGTCGTAGTTACGACCACGGCACCGGGCGCGCCTCTTACTTGTGTAGGTGTGGGCGTAGGACGCGGCGCCAGTCACGGGCCGCGGTCCGCCGCGTTGGCCGCCTCCTTAAACAGCTTCAAGACGGCGAACGGCCGCACGGACCTGCGGATCCAGCGCGACCTCGAAGTCGCGGGATCCATGCCCTTTTCACAGTTCGATGCGCACCAAACCACCACAGTCTGCACGCAGCACGTCGTGACGCGCGAGGCGCCCTGCGTCGCGGACGCCTTCCAGGCGGCGGCGCTGGCCGCGGGCGTCGGCCGCGACGCGCTGACGGCGTGGGAGTTCGAAGAGACCAAGGCCTCGCCCTTCGCGTTGAACGCCCTGGCGCGCCACGCGTCTCTCGAAGAACAGGTCGCGTCCGCCGCCTACGGCAAGGCCTACTCTCCATTAGGTTCGGCCGAGGACCTCGCCGCGTTATCGTCGGCTGACGTCGACGCGTGGCTGCAAGAAGCCATGAGTAGTGCGCCGATCACGGCTATTGGATTAGGTATGGAGCACGCGGTCATGGTGTCCCTGGCCCAATCTGTGCTAGGTGAGTTGGCGGAGCGGCAACCGTCGGCGGAGAAGTTTCCGGCGTTCCAACCGGGCGGCGTCGTCGCTATCAGTGGAGATGCCGGCTGCGCCATTGGGGTGCCGGCGCCAGCCGACGAGGCCATGGCGCTTACTGTAGCAAGCGCGGTCGGCGGGTCCCTGTCGCAAGGGTTAGTTGTAGTGACAGGTGAGGACAAGGAGGCGTGTACGGCGCAGCTGAACGCCATCGGGGACGTGGCCCTGGCCAAAGTGTCTGCGGCCTCCGACCTACTGGACCTGGCGCCCGAGGCCTTGGCCGCGCTCATCGCGCGAGGCCAGGACCCCGCTGCTCTCTATGACGCGATCCTCGCTCTCGATGACGCCGCGATCAGCGCCGCGCACGCGTCGGCCACCTCAAACGCGCCGGTGGCGGTCATCGCCGCTTAAAACAACCCTCTCCCACCAGTTAATATATTTATACAAAATTAGTCGTGGTGCGGCTTCTCGCCGATTCGCCACGCCGGCCAGATCTGATCAAAGACCGCCTCCAGCACGTGCTCCGCCGGCGGATCGAGCAGAGGCATCAGCGGGATCAATCCCAGACCCACAGCCGACGGGCCCCATTTCACCACTCGAGGCATTTTACTGAATGCCTCCCGCGCAAACAGGTCATGCGCTTGATGGACCGCGGAATGAATAATCACGGCAGGCATGGCCAGCGACACCAGGCCGTGAAAGACAAGTTTGTAGGTTCCCGTCGCCAATAGAACCTCCGTCGAATGCCCCGCGTCCATTTTTCGTTTCACGTCACTCCCGGCATCGTAGAGCACATATCCAACAGCAATACCATACGTCGCGTTGACCATCCAGGGCCGCAGCACGGGACGCATGGATTCGCCCACATCCGAAGAATAGGCCACGTAGCGCGCCGCGTCGCCGACGGCCGCCTTGGCCGCGGCGCCTTTCGCGCCAGCGGCGGCGGCCGTCGCTTTGGCCGCGCGCGCGGCGGCGCCGCCGCGCGCCGCGGCGCCTCGCGCAAAAGCGCCGGCCGCGCCCTTGGCCGCTCTAGCGCCTCTAGCTGCTGTTGCTGCGCCGCGGCCGCCGGCGGCCGCGCCTTTGGCGGCGCCTGTTGCGAGGGCGGTCTTCGCCCTTAACATGACCAGCTTTAATCGCGCCAAGGCCGCCGAGTAGCCAAGGTAGCGCTCCACGCCCTCCTCTCTTTCCTCTTCTTCGTCCTCCTTTTTTGGCGGCTCTTGCTCGTCGGGCGCGCAGCGCGCGACGGCCGAGCGGCCGCCGGTCTGTGCATACTCCAGGGAGCCACCTAGGAGTACGCAGCTGGTCGCGAGGCGGCGGCCGGCGTTGGCGGCGTACATCGTATTGCCTTGTTGCAGAGGGCTTAAAGTTGGAGCTGCTCCCTGGCGCGGCTCGCGGGCCCGGATCGATGCTGGATTCGACGTATGTGGGTCCGAAAACGAACGTCCGTGTGGCACTTGGTTTTTTGCGCTCAAAATCCGCCTCGCAAACCGCTCCCACTAATCATCGTGGGCTAGCGGCATGTAAGACACTAGCAAGCAGCGGACTTGGGGCTGCCGTAAAGGGGCGCTACGCCGCCTGCTGGCCATCACACGGCGCCACCGCTCGCGGGGAGTCCCGTCCGGCCCCGGCCGACGCAGCCCGAGCGGCCGCGGGCTGCCTCGTACCGCGGGCCACATCGGACTTGGAGAGGCTGCCCCCACGCCGTCGCGGGGCAGGCCGCCGACGATGCGCTATCTGATCCTCCTCGCTTTGGCAAGGGCCCAGTGCCCCGACCGCTGCAACCAGAAGGGCCTCTGCGGCAAGGACGGTCTGTGCGAATGCTTCACGGGCTATACCGGACTCGCGTGCCAGCACCGGTCCTGCGTCTCCTCCACGGCGTGGTCCGACGTGCCCAGCGCCACGGATCAAGCCCATGCCCCCCTCGAATGCTCGAACCGAGGCTACTGTAATCGACAAACAGGGTACTGTGTGTGCGACCCTTTGTTCGAAGGGTTTGCCTGCGAGAAGTTCAGGTGTCCCACGTCTGGTGCGGACCGCTGGGCCTTCGACGAGTTCGGCGAGAAGACGGAGTGTTCGGGCCATGGGCTCTGTACTTCTATGAGAGAGGCTGCCAGGTCATTTGATGGCTATCAACTCAACCGATCAGCACATCGTTCCGGTGATTATGGCGTACCTTATGATCTGTGGGACGCGGACCACATACGGGGGTGCATCTGCGACCCGGGCTACGAGGGCTATGCCTGCGATCTGGTGACCTGCGACAAGGGCGACGATAGACGGACGGTCGGTGGGACCGACGAAGTTGCTCATTTATATTGTCGATGCGCTTCTCCTTGCAATGGGACACTTACGATGTTCTTGGGTGGTGAAGAAACATACCCTTTGTTGAAACCTACAGATACCGCTACAGAGTTGCAAACTCGATTAGGCTTACTCAGAGCTTTATATGGTAACGGGTATGTTCAGTTCCCGGAACCGATCCAAGCTAGATCTATACCTGCGGGACCGCTCTGTTCGCCCACGGGTACTCTTACATCGATAACGTTTCTCAGGGATAGCGGAGATATACCACCTTTATGGGTCGACGCGGCCGAACTCGAATCGCCCTCGAAGGAGGTCTACATGGAGACGAACCAGACTTTAAGTTGTTCCGGTGCGAATGGTGGTTCGTTCGTGTTAGTTTATGATGGTAGAACTACCCATAAACTAGATCATGACGCGACAGCTTCAGAGGTGCAGCACGCGCTCCACTCGTTACCGACACTCAATGAAGGCGATGTGAGAGTGGAGACATTACATTCGGCCGGCTCAGGGTTATGTGGAGGCGACTCACTCGTAATAGCCTTCACGACGCCTCTGGGCAACCAACCGCCCCTCGAGATCATTTCTTCGTTGCTCAAGAACGGCGCACCGGGCGGATCAATCAACATCCAACACACGACGGGCACGCGGGAGCGCCTCGAATGCAACGGCGCGGGCTTCTGCGACAAGGCGGGCAACATCACGATCAACTTCGAAGATACAGTGCTGACTCAGCGTCTGTTGAAGCTAGTTCAACTTGATTCCTCGCGTCGATGGCGTCTGAGAGTGGCGTCGAGCCCTCCACGCCATCGACGCGACGCGTTCCTTGCTTCTCGCCGCGCGAGAGTCGTCTCGCGACCGCGTCGGTCCTGCGCAGGCACCAGCCCCGACGAACGGCACCTGCGCCTGCGACGAGGGCTTCGAGTGGGACCCGGACTATGGGTCCTGTGGCCGGCCCCAGTTCAACACGTCCGCGTGGACGGGGCTCCAGCGCTGTCCTGGTTATGTCACAAAAGATACGGCTTTGGATCCCGTAGATGTCCTGAATTTGCGCTATGTGTATATCGCGGACGCTTCTAACTCAACAGCGGATGTGATCCTAGCAGCTAAAAGAAAGGCTGGGGCCAATATCTCCTCATTAAGTGTTCCTGGCGGGATGTACACGAACGGGCCCTTGGAGCCGCCGGAGGAATGCGGCGACTGCCCGCAGCAAAGGCATCTGTGGAACCTTACGAACTCTACGGCCGGTGGCGTCGCGTTAGATCTGCAGTGGCGGGAGATCTATTATGTTGACAGAGAGATCAAAGGGTTACGCGTGGCCCAGTTGAAGAACACGACGGCACAGCACGAAGCGGGCCTCTGGATCGACTACAAAGAAAAAGTGAACCAGTCTCGCGTGTTTTATGATTCCGACTCGATACTGTTATATAACCGCTCAAGAACGATCGAAGGGATAGCTCTCAACTTAATCCCAGGAGAACGTGGTTTATACTATGCGGATCCTAAAGGCGACGCACCAGGAGAGATTCATTACATCGACCTAGAACCGAGTATAGCCCACAACGGGCCGCGATTGGTTCATAAGACGCAAGAAACGAACCTAACGCGGACCATCACCCAGCAAGGTGTTAAGTTGATAAACCCCCACTCCGTCGCGCTGGATCTCGTGAATCGCAAGCTCTACTGGACCGACGCTGGCCAGAGAAACTATTCCGATGCCGATGGGAAAGTCTGGCGATCAAACCTAGACGGCACGGACGCCGTCTGCGTCCTAGACCGAAACTTGTGGGACCCCACGGGTCTCGTGTTGGATTTGCGGAACTACAGCATGATAGTGCTGGATGAGAAGCTCCACGACCACGGCGCTGACTCAGCGTCTGTTTCCGCACGTTTCCGAACTTCAATATCATGAAGATGGCGTCTCCATGAGACCACAGCGCCGCGACGCCGTCGACGTGGCCGTCGGAGAGTCTACGCGTCTCGTGAACGGACGGAGACGGGTTCGCGACGCTGTCGTTCGACGCAGGCGCGGTCATAAAAGCGAACATGGGCTATGAAGCCGAGATCCGAGCGAAGGCGGAAATGAATGGCATCAAGCGGAACATCTACGACTGGTACCGGAATCAGACGTGGCTCCAAGAGATCGCTTCCACCTATGACGCGTCGAGTCACGGTGGCGACAAGTATGAGAAGGTGAAGCGGCCCTACGGCATCGTCCACGACGTCGTGAACGACATGATCTTCTGGACCGACGCGGGCACGGGCCACGTCGTGCGGAGCGACGTGCACGGCATGCACGGCGCTGAGACCCCAAAAGCTTACATGCAGCAGGGCGTGCCCCTGGGGATTGCTCTCGATAATGGGTTGGGCCCGGCACCTAGGACCTTTGTGTTGGAGAACGGCGAGCCCATCCAGGAGTGCTGGGGCCACGGCTATTGTGGGGGTCCCGAGACGAACCATTCTTGTATTTGCGATGAGGGCTGGTACGGCAACTGTAATGTTTCCAGTTGCCCTAAAGGGCCCGCGTGGTTCGACCAGGCCGATGGTCCTAGGTCTGCGCATAGGTTGGCCGAATGTTCCAACGCCGGGACGTGCGACCACGCTACGGGGTTATGTCGGTGCGGCATCGGGTTCGAGGGCGGCGCTTGTGAACGGTTGTCGTGCCCAGTGGGTCCGAACGGTGACACCTGTAGTGGTCATGGCGAATGCTTGACACTGAGGCAACTCGCGCAGGACGCTTCTTATAATGGCGAGCCGACGCCGATAGCCTACGGGAGCGGTCTGTCCGAGAACTCCACCGCGTGGGACGCGGACTTCATCCAGCACTGCAAGTGCTACGAACCGGGCTACGGGAACAACTCGTGGTACAATTTGTCGGCGTGGACCGGGTACGACTGCTCTAAAAGGGCTTGTCCCACGGGCGACAACCCCTTCGTTTCTGGAAGGCAGTTCGAGCGGCAGTACGTCGAGTGCAAGGCGACGGGTGGATCTCTCCAATTGACGTTCCGTGGGGCTACTACCCAGCCAATAGCCTACGACGCGTCTTCTATAGAAGTAAAGCGTGCTTTGGAAGCGCTGCACACCATCGGGTCTGTTGGTGTGGAAGGTGACGTGTTCTGCGTCCCACCTTGTGCTACTTGTAGTGGTCCGAACACGTGTGCGTCGGATAGTGACGCGCACAAGGCCTGCGACGTGTATGGATACCCGTTGAACGTCGGGAATTTTAGCATTGAATTCACGTCAGAACTGGGCGACGTGCCGCCCCTTCGAGTGGACTCATCAAAGCTCCTCGAGGGCACGGTGAAGGTCGGCGAGGCCGTCTCGGGCTCGAAGGCGGACGTCGTCTGCTCGCACCGGGGGACCTGCGACGAGCTTACCGGCGACTGCGAGTGCTTCGCGGCCTATACGAGCTCGGACGCGAACAACTCGTTCGGCCTGCGGGAGGACTGCGGGGTGATGCTGTCCTCGGGCTGGGTCGGTAAGAAGTAGTGCTTGTTTTCTTTTTCTGTTAGACGGGTAGTGGTGTTCATAATTTTTATCTTATGCATCCTGCGATGGCTTCGCAGACGAGTCGGCGAGCGTCTGGGCGAGTTCTTCGCGCTCCTGGGCGAGCTTTGCGCGCGCCGTACGAAAAGCTTCCTGGGCGAGCTTTTCAGGCGTCTCGTTGGCACGGAGCTTTTCTCGCAAATTCCGCAGTTCCCTCTCTATCAAAGCTGAGGTCGGGTGCGCGCCACCAAGCACGCGCCGCGCGGTCCGTGCCGTGTCCTCGAGTGTCGTCACGGCCTCGCGGAGATCTTCGAGGGTGGCGGCGACGTCGTCGTCTTGGAGCGTTCGGGCGTAAAAAGACCTCATCCTGAGTGTCATCTCATCATTCTCTCCGAGAACGCGTCGCGCCACGGAAATCGCATCGCGCATTAACGTGTTGACTTCTTGCCAGCGCTCTAGATTACCAAGGGACGTCGCGTAGTTGTTGGCTGCTATGAGGGTTTCTCTACGTTCCTCGCCATGTAGCTTCAATGTTCCAGAGTATACTTCCTGCCGCAGGCGCAGTGCCTCTTCCATACGTCCGATTGCGTGATACGTCATCGCAAGATTGCCCTGTGTGATGAGCATGTGTTCTGAGTCGCCGAGGCGCCGCATCATAGACAATTCGGCCTCTTGCACAGACACCGCCTCCTCGTAGTGTTTTGCATCGCATAAACCGCTCCCAAGCGTCGTCATCGCACCACTTCGAACTTGGTCCCCCTCCGGTCGACCCAAGTACGTCTTCCAGCACGCCCACCCAAGAGCACACGAGACGACGCCGTGGTATTGTTGCTCGCACAGACGACACGTGTGCCACCGATGGAACCTCTCAGTCCTCACCTTGCCACTCAAATTGTTCTCCTCGGCCTCGTCCATCAAAATCTTCGCCTGCTCCGCCAGACACGACACATGAACGAACCCTGCCGTCCCGCGGCACGAGCACCCGCGCACGAGACCCTCCTTCGTCTTCCAATGGAGGGCCTGGGTGCAGATGTAGCACGTCTGGCCCTTCGTGTCGTCGGCGCACGCCTCGACCGCGACCGCGACGGCCTCCTTGTATTTTTTGTCGGCGTGGTATTGTTCCGCGTTGCCGCCGCGGTGTATTTTCTTACACATCTGCTTGTGACCGCGGCGCCAGTGGTCATGTTGGCAAGTCGAGTCACAGTAGCGGGTCCAACATCTAACGCAACGCGGCGCGTCGTGGGCCAGTGGGGCGGCGCAGGCGGCGCAAGTTGTGAGGATCATTTTGCTTTGGCGGGGTCTGTGAGGGTCGCGGCGGCGGCGCGGTAAGCGTGAGAAACCCGTTTTGTCTTTTTTCAATTCCCACGAGACGCGACCTAGAGCTGTTTGAGCGTCATTCGGTTCGCTAACGGTCCACTGAGATCGATAGAACATTTCCTGGGAGGGCGAGGAACATACTCGCGGAAGGTCCCGCGGCGACATTCGCGGATGAGTCTTACTTGTTGCCAAAGTGCACCAGCGATTGACGCCGCCATCCCCCATCCAGATAGTACATTATATCAACTCCAGCTCAGTTTTCATCCAGAATCGACGGAACCGGAGCCGACGACCCGCGCTCGGAGGGCGGGAGAAGAATTCTACTAGACAACTCCCGAGTTTATGTTCGTTTTCTTCCGTTTGTTGGTGGTAGATTCCATCCAGCCCGCCTCAACGTTTACTGAGCCCAGTCTCTTGATCCGCACGAGCGCGCCCCCAAACCCCGAGTAACAGCTGCTACTACTCCGTCTGAAGCGTAGATGGCCCGCTTACTTGCCCGCGAACCATGCGTCGCGGAAGTTCTTCGATAGCCAAGCCGGACTCGTCCGCCGCGGCCTCGGGACAATTCCACGCCGACGAAACTTCAAGTCACTGTGACGGTCTGAACAATTAGCGTGCGTGCCCACTTAAATACCCCCTCAATAGCCATATGAATAGATAATAGATTACGGACGGAGGATTCGAAGGTCAACATCGCCCGATAGACTCGGTCCAGCCTGAGTCACTCGGAAGAAGAAAAGATATTGCATATGGCAAAAAGAGGAGCTCACCGCACAGGAGTGCCGGGCACCTCGGTGCCGGCCGCGGCGCCGACGGCCACTGCGGCCTTGGCGGACGACGATGGCTTCGTTGCGGGTGCGACCTTCGTGCCTCCCGTACCCTTTTTCTTCTTCTTCCAGTATAGGTACGCTCCGACGCCAGCAAGAGCGAGCAAGACAACGACGGCGACGACGATGATAATGATGACGCCGCCGCCGTCCTTGCCATCGCCGGCGGAACCCCCGGGCGTTGTTGTCGGACCCGCGGTCGGCTGCGGCCTTGTCGGAGACGCGGTAGGGCCTGGCGTTGTCACGATCACTTCGAGAACGGCATCCGCAATAGCCGTTTGCGTCGCCGCTACGTCGACGACCACGGCGGAGAATGCCGCGGCGGCCTCGGCAGACTCTTCCGCAGCCTTCGTCTGAAGCGTCGCCAGAAAGCTTCCGTCGGCGACCGCAGTCGTCAGCGCTGCCGTAGCCTGGCTCAGCACATCTGCAGCAACAGAGTTTGCGTCCTCGACGTCGTCGACGCGCGCGACGCCAGTGTACGAGATGCCAACGCCCGAACCTTCGTCGAGGCGCCTCCGACCCCCGGCAGCCTCGATATCAATTACCTCGTCGAACGCTCCATTAGAGCGGTCCAGAATCGACTGCGCGAAGGCCGCCTTCATGCCTTCATCGGCATTAAATTCAGTCGCGACAATACCTTCAAGCGTCACCGACGAGGCGATCTTGACTAATGTTTGAGCGGGTGTCGGCGCCGGCGTCGGCGCCAGCGAAGGGTCAGGCGTCGTCGGCGCTGGCGTCGGGCGCGGCGTCGGCGCGGTCGACGGCGTGGGGCTCGGTTGTGCGGTCGTCGGTGCCTCTGTTGGTGGCAAGCTCATCGTGGGCGCAGGGCTTCCCGTCGGCGAGGGCGACGGTACTAAAGTCGGGCGCGGACTTGGCGCGGGAGACGGCGCCGGAACTGGAACAACCGACGGCGGCGACGTCGGAACGCCCGATGGGGCGGCCGTCGATGGCTGCGACGTCGTCGGGAGTGGACTCGGCGCGGGAGACGGCGCCGGAACCGGAGCAACCGTCGGTTCAGACGTCGGAGCGCCCGATGGGGCGGCCGTCGATGGCTGCGACGTCGTCGGCTGTGGCGTCGGCACCGCCGTGGACGGTTGTGGCGACGGCACAAAGGTCGGGCTCGACGTGCTCGGTTGCGAAGTCGGCACTGCTGTCGGGGCGCAGGTGCTAGCTCCTCCCAGCACGACGCCGCACGACATCGAATTACACAGGGGGGCGGCTCCGACGATGCCACAGGGGACCAGGTATTCGGGGAAGCAAAGACCCTCGACCTGGATATTGTTGCTGAATGCCGAGTCCATGTTCACGTCGTCGTCCACGCACCAGCCGAGGTCCTGGTTGAAGGCCGAGGCGCTCCAGAACATGTATTCCATGCTCGTGACGCTCTGGATCGCCCAACCACCGATGTCCTGGTTAAAAGACGAGGCTGCGAACATCCCGTACATGCTTGTGACGCTGTCAACTGCCCAATCACCGAGGTCCTTGTTGAAGGACGAGGCGCCGGTGAACATCCTGTACATATTAGTGATGCCGGAGGTGTCCCAAGCGCCGATGTCTCTGTTAAAGGTCGAAGCATAGTAGAACATCGACTCCATGGTCGTGACGCCGGAAGTATCCCACGCGCCGATGTCCTCGTTGAAGGAATCCGTCGATAAGACGCAGTCGTCCCATCCCGCACAATACCATAAACCACAAACATCCGGGTGGCACCAGTCGCTACCAGTACAGCACCACCAATAAGGATGGTATTGCGCTAACGGTCCGGGGCAGCCATAAATGCCGTCCCCTGCGTACGAGTCCCCTGGTAGATAATATTCTTGACGTGTAGGGTATGATCCTTCGCCCATCCACCTCTGCCGCACGCAAAACAAAAACGACATGTCCGTCACCCCTGATGTCTCCCACGTCGAGATGTGGCCGTATGTCGCTTCGGCGAACGTTGGGTTCGAGACCCACGCTGCGACTGCCGTTCGGATACTGCTGTCGTCCATGGCCCCGCCGCTGCCACCGCATCTTACGGCAGCCCACCAAAAGACGCCACACGACGTCAACTCGCACTGGGTGTTGGCAAACGCGCTGCTCAGGCTCACGTCATCGTCCAGGCACCAGCCGAGGTCCTGGTCGAAGGCCGTGGCGTTGTAGAACATCGAGCTCATATCCGTGACACTGTCAACCGCCCAACCACCGATGTCCTGGTCGAAGGCAATGTTTCCAGCGAACATCCCTCCCATGCTCGTGGCGCCAGAGGTATCCCACGCGCCGATGTCGTCGTTGAAGGACGCCGCGGCCGTCGGACAGCAGCCGCGCAGGGACCCGCAGCCCTCGTCCCGGAACCAGCGACCGATGTCCGATCCGTCGTCGAAGTCGCAGCCGCTGCTCACGAACGCTGCAAGCTCGCTCTCCCCGACGGCGTCGCTGCACTCGTCGCAGTCCTCCCCGAAGCAATCACTACAAATCTCCGAGTGCGGCTCGTTGCCCTCGCACTCCATGTTCACGCACGCGAGGCACGCCGCCATGTCGTCGTCGTGAGCTGCGCAAAACAAATACGCCATGTCCGTCACCCCGCCAGTCTCCCACGCCGAGATGTGGCCGTACATCGCCTCGACAGCTGCGCTGTCCGAGAACCACGCGGCGACGGCCGTTCTGATGGTGCTATCGGTCATGGGGCAGACACCTTCTTGACGCTGCACGACACCGCACGACGTCGACTCGCACTGGGTGCTCGCGTACGCTGCGCTCAGGTCCGCGCTGTCGTCCAGGCACCAGCCGAGGTCCTGGTCGAAGTCCGAGGCGTCTCTGAACATCTCATACATCGACGTGACGCCGGATGTGTTCCACGCGCCGAGGTCCTGGTTAAAGGCCGAAGCGTGGGAGAACATCTCGCGCATCGACGTGACGCCAGAGGTGTCCCACGCGCCGAGGTCCTGGTTAAAGGCCGAGGCGTCTCTGAACATCTGGTACATCGACGTGACGCGGGAGGTGTCCCACGCGCCGATGTCTTGGTTAAAAGACGAGGCATCCCAGAACATGGAGGCCATGTTAGTGACGCCGGAGGTGTCCCACGCGCCGAGGTCCTGGTCGAAGGCCGAAGCGTAGTAGAACATGTAGTCCAAACTTGTGACGCTGGAGGTGTCCCACGCGCCGATGTCCTGGTCGAAGGCCGAGGCGCCGCCGAACATCCCGCTCATATCCGTGACGCTGTGGACCGCCCAACCACCGATGTCTCGGTTAAAGGACGAGGCTTCGACAAACATGCTGTTCATCTCTGTCACGCCAGAGGTGTCCCACGAGCTAATGTCCTCGTTGAAGGACGCTGCCCCCGAGTTGTAGGAGTCACACCAGCCGCCGGAGCAAAACAATTCCGACATGTCCGTCACCCCTGAAGTCTCCCAAGTCGAAATGTGGCCGTACGTCGCCTCGGCGGCCGTCGCGCCCGCAAGCCACGCTGCGACGGCGGTTCTGATGGTGCTGTCGGTCATGGCGAAGCCAAAGCAAAACCCCTGTGCATGCGGTTTCCCGACGCCGCACGACGTCGACGCGCACAGGGTTCCGGAGAACACGCCACGCAGGTCCACTATGTCGTCCACGCACCAGCCGAGGTCCTGGTCGAACTCCAAGGCGTCGGCGAACATCCCGCTCATATCCGTGACGCTTTGGACCGCCCAATCACCGATGTCCTGGTTAAAGGCGGAGGCTTCGGCAAACATCCCGTTCATATCCGTGACGCTGTCGACCGCCCAACCACTGATGTCCTGGTTCAACGTCGATTGGCCCCAGAACATCCAATCCATCGTCGTGACACCAGAGGTATCCCACGCGCCGATGGCTTCGTTGAAGGACGACGTCGATAAGACGCAGTCCTCATAGCACCCGCCGCCATGTAAGATGCAGTCATCATACATCCAATCCTGCCGCACGCAAAACAAATACGACATGTCCGTCACCCCTCCGGTCTCCCACGTCGAGATGTGGCCGTACGTCGCCTCGGCGGCGGCGCGATCCGAGAACCAGAGTTTCACGGCCGTTCTAACAGTGCTGTCGTCCGCGACCAGGGGCGTGACTGTCGGTGCAGGCGTCGCAGTCGGAGCGGAAGATAACGTCGGCGCTAATGTCGGCGCACAGCCCCCGTCCACTTGCGCGACGCCGCACGACGTCGACTCGCACAGGGTGTCGTCGAACGCCTGGTCGAAGTCACCAGAGTCGTCGTCTACCACGTCGCCGCCTACGCACCAGCCGAGGTCCTGGTCGAAGGCCGTGGCGCCTGCGAACATAAATACCATTGAAGTGACCTTGTCGACCCGCCAGTCGCCGATGTCCTGGTTAAAGGCCGAGGCGCCGCTGAACATCCAGCTCATGCTCCTGACGTTTTGGACCGCCCATCCACTGATGTCCTGGTCGAAGGCCGAGGCGCCGTCGAACATCAAATACATCGACGTAACGCCAGAGGTGTCCCACGCGCCGATGTCCTCGTTGAAGGACGATTCCCATAGAAACAACCCCGACATGTCCGTCACCCCCGATGTCTCCCACGTCGAGATGTGGCCATACGTCGCCTCGGCGGCCGTCGCGTCCGAGTCCCATGCAGCGACGGCCGTGCGGATGCTGGCGTCGGTCATTGGAGTGCCTCCACATCGAAGTGCAGCCGAGTAATAGACGCCGCACGATGTTGACTCGCACGAGGTGCCGTCGAAAGCGTCGTCCAGGTCCACGCCGTCGTTCACGCACCAGCCGAAGTCCTGGTCGAAGGCCGAGGCGTAGGCGAACATCCACTTCATCGTCGTGACGCCGGAGGTGTCCCACGCGCCGATGTCCTGGTTAAAGGCCGAGGCGTAGCGGAACATGTTTTCCATCGATGTGACGCCAGAGGTGTCCCACGCGCCGATGTCCTCGTCGAAGGACGCCGCGGCCGCGTTGTATACATAATCGCAATTATAATTTGATGTTGCAACAAAAAGGCAACTCATGTCCGTCACGCCCCCAGTCTCCCACGTAGAAATGTGGCCGTACGTCGCCTCGGCAGCGGACTGGTCGTCAAACCAAGCCGCCACCGCCGTTCTAATGCTATCGTCGTCCATCACATAGCCCGTGAGCGCGCGCCGCTGCGCGAGGCCTCCCGCCGGCGCGCGCGGAGGGTTATTAATCTTGATCATGGTTTTGGACTTGGTGTTGTCGTCGCTGCGGCCGCTGCGGCCGCGGACCGAAGTCTCCGCCGCCACGCGGGTGGCGTCCCCCCAAATAAGCAGGTAGACGACGGACGAGCGCCAGGCCGCCCCCTTCGCCGAGCTGCTGCGCCGCGGAACCACCGAAGCGAGTACCTGGAAGAGGCACCAGGAAGTCCGCCCAAGGTAGCTCTGGGCCGCTGCTTCTCCGTCGACGCCGCCCTTGGTCGCGTCCGGGGCCATGAACTGCATCGTGGTGCCGGGCGTAGGCGCCAGCTCGGCGGACGCGACGTCCAAGACGTCGACGCCGCCCTTGGTCGCGTCCGGGGCCATGAACTGCATCGTGGTGCCAGAAACAGGCTGCTCGATGGCGTGGAGCGCGTGCCCCCCGCCAGCCTGGTACTTGTTCGCGACGCGCTCGGTCGTCGCCGCGCAATGTATAGTCTCGGAGTCGAACGCGTCGGCGTAGACGGCCCCGAAGTTTTTGTAGAGCTGGAGCCACGACTTCGTCGCAGCGTCGGTGCTCGCTAGGTTCCTCCTGGGGAAAGCGCCGTCGAGGCCGTTCTCGCCGGCTTGCGCGCCGCGCGTGCTGCCGTTTCCGTAGGACGTGGTGATTTCATAGTCTCCAGCAAATGTCTCGATCCCCGCCTCGCTGTCGTCGTGCGCCGCGGCGGTCGAGCCGCCCTTGGGGCAGCTGCTCAGTTTGATACCGCCCCGCGCGGGCGCCCGCGGCGGCGCGGCGCTGCCCAAGCGCAGCAGCAGGGCACCGGCGACCACGGCGAGGCCCAGCATCTCTCTAGGTCCTTGTGACCTCGCGGTCCAGGGCGCAGTGTGCACGTGTGGTGCATCCTAGTGTGTCGATACGCTAGCTCACTAGTTGGTCTTTACAACTCGCCAAAATACACCAGCGATTGACGACGCCATCTACTATCCAAATAGTACATTCTATCAACTCCAGCCCAGTTTTCATCCACACTCGACGGAACCGGAGCCGACGGCCCGCGCTCGGAGGGCGGGAAAAGAATTCTACTAGACAACTCCCGAGTTTATGTTCGTTTCCTTCCGTTTGTTAGGGGTAGAGTCCATCTAGGCCGATTGAACACGTACTCATCTATTTTAGATGACCCGTTAGAGCCGCGGGATTCGGCGACTTTGGTACCGCGCGTTTGTGTTTAAACGGCCGAATAACCCAGATCCGCGAGTATCAGCGACGACACCATCCAGATGGACCATAACGCCGTTGTTCTATTCACAATCGACCGACTTGCCCGTTCTCCGCGGACGACGGTGCGGAGACGGAGCACCGGAAAGGCTCCAGACCCGTGAGTTGTGGAATAAATTCGTGTTTCAGGCGCTTCGGTTCCGGGACGGGCCAGATAACCGGCCTGAGCGTGAACTACATTGCATTTTTTGTTCCGTAAGCTCCCGGCGGCTCGTCCATCCCGAGACTCCAGGATCTCGACAATTTGGGCGCCAGACCTGGACCTGCGGCCATCAGCCCGTGTACCTTCACCATGGACCATAACGCGATCATTTGTTTCATGACCGACGGACTTACGCGAGGTCCAGATAAAGATGTTCGCGTCCCGAGCGTGGGCGGCCTAAAGTACCCTTCTCGTGGTGTAGATGTCATATACTTGTAGTTGACTATCGGTGGGGTAGTATAGGGTCCGACGAGACCGCTACGGCGACTACTGGAGGCCCTCGGGTAATTGACGTTTTTGACGGGAACGGGGCGCCATCGGGTCCAAATTATTTACTTTTTGTGGATGCAGATCGGCTCGTGGACTCCCTCCGGGATAGGTCTGGGGTCGGGTAGTCGCCTACGCCGCATGCGCCGGTGCTTGGGGCTCCCCAGAGAGCTCTGGATCAAGAAGTTGTCGGACCTGTACTGGAGCTCCGCGCAATGCTGAGGACCTGCACTGATATGTATCTACCGATGGAAGCGCCCACGCATGCGGCGTAGGCGATTGCACGTGTATAGTACCGACCCTATGCGACCCCAGGGCGACCTCTGGGCCACGGATTGACAGGTTTCCACCGGCGCGGCCGCCCTGTGGCCTCGTCCGCGAATTAAAAAATTTCCTTTTTCGGCCCCCGGTACGTGTCCCATTGATCTCTTTGGACCAGTATCGAACCGAGCAGTACTCAAACGGCTGCATGTCGCGACATGTTGTGCACACCTGTAAACCCGTTTTAGCATGATTTCGAGGTTCCGAGATAATTAGTTTTTTTTAGAAGGGAGACGCACTGAGGGGCGCAAAACGAGCCCTGCGGCCACCGAGCGTCTGCGCAGCACCGCCTCTTGACAGTGAATGCGCTTCTCCCGCAGCATGCATCTAGCAGCGCTGCTTTTGCCCCCTGCCGCCGCGCTGCTGGCCCCGGCCGTCGTCCCGAAGGCCCCGCCGCGCGTCGCGCTCCGACCCGAAGAGGTCGCATTCCTCGACGCCATCACCTGCGACGCTAGAGATCTCCGGCAGGCCGAGGCCCTCTACGAAAAATACGGCGTCGTGCGCTTGCGAAGGGCGGCCGCGAACGCGGACCTTCTCGCGCGGCAAGCCACGTCGGCCGGCGTCGTGGCGGACGCGTTCGGCCAGAAGCGACGGGAAGACCGCTACACGATCCACCTGCGGGGCGACGCGAGGAAATGGCAAGGGGATGGCTCCGACTCCACCGACGACAGCGCGGGCGACGGGCGCCTCGAGCACCTCGCGCCGGCCGTGGCGGACTGGCTGGATGAGCGGCGGCCGTGGCGGGCGGTCTGCGGCGACGACGAATCCGTTCTAGGCCGCGTGGAAATCAAGTTTTGAGGCGCCCCGCGGCTCGCTGGCATGAATCCACTGGTCGATTCTACACAGGTCATAGGCCTGGCCGAGCTCGTCGTCTCGCTGCCGGGCGGGTCGGCGCAGCGCTGGCATTATGATGGTGTCGGCGCGACGGCGCAGGTGGCCTGCTGCGACATCACCGCGGCGCTCGGGCCCACGGAGCTCGTGCCGCGCATTCTACCGCCGGACTACGTCCACGGCCGGAGCCGCGCGGCGCGGGGCCCCTACGATGTGACGACGCTCCTGAGCCGCGTCGGCTGGATTTTTCTCAGGCCCTTCGCGGCGAAATTAATCGAGTCGCGGACGCTCCTGCCCGCGACGGTGCGCCTCTGCGGCGCCGCGGGCGACGTTGTGGTGTACGACGCGGCGATGTTTCACAGAGGTGGCGCGAACCGCGCGGCCGTCGCGCGGCCCATCCTCGCGATACACGTCCGGCCGAAGCCAGAGGATAAAAACACATAGGATAAGTTACCGGACGGGCTGGATCGACACCGTGCCGATGTTCGTGTCCTCGTCGAGTGCGGCGCTCGACAGCCCGAACAAATCGGCGTTGTAGTTCTCCTTCCGCCGCGCGGCGACGGACCCCGACGACAACAACTGCTCGCCCTCGTTCGGCCGCGACTTGTGGCCCAGCCGCAGCGCTAACCGCCCCCCTTCCGGCAAACCGATCTTTTCAGAATCGAGCGAGACCAGGAGAAACGGATACAGGGGCTCCTCGAAGAGGCCCCAGATCCAGAGGCCGTCGCGCTTGTCGTCCGGGTCCTCGCTCAGCTGCCACGTGCCCGCGTCGGTCGCGGCGCCGTCCTCGCCGACGAGGCGCAGCGAGCCCTGCGGCGGCTCGAAGCCGATCTCGTCCGCGAACTCCGCGATGACCGTCGCGCGCCGGTCGAGGGCCGGCAGCGCGAACGAGAGCCGCCACCGGCCCGGCAGCGTCTGCGCGTCCGAGAAGGTCTCGCTGCTTCCCGTGAGCGCGTCGAAGACGCCGCGTAAGGGCGCCACACGCTGCGAGCTGCGTTGGTCGGACACGCCGGCGCTGCGTCGACGGTGCGTGCGCGGTGCCAGTGCCAGGGCGGCGGTGCAAAGCATCAGCGAGGAGAGCCACCTCATGGTGGGCTACGGAGAGCTGGGGTGCTTTTTGGAGAGCAGCAGTTCTCGACAAACGCAGTTCGCAGCGCTTGATTTATCGCAGCGCTGGAGAAGTATATCGGCTGCGTCACCTAGACAGCGAACGCGCACTTGTGCGGTCCAAAGCAAGCAATTTTGATGCGATGATGCTTGCTGGCATCCCTAGTGCCTTATACCGCTAGCTCCGCCGGCTTTTGGGTCTGCATTCATCGTCCACTCTGCGGCTGTGAGCAGTTACGGACACCGTGGACTTCACCCACACGCTGCCACTGGTGGAACCGCGCGCCGCTCGGCCGCCTCCGAGCGGTCTGCAGCTGAACAATTCAAAGCACTGCCTGCCAAGCCCAACGCGGCCGGCGACCGCGCATCGTTACCTCGGCGGTGTCGCGCTTCATCGCTAAGAATGGCCACTATCGACCTCACTCTCTCGGACGACGACGCGCCGCCCGCCGCGCCGGTGGTCCACGACTTGACGCTGGACTCGGACTCGGACGCCGAGCAGGCGCCTGCGAACGCGGGCGAGGCGCCGCAGCTCGCGCCCGCGGCGGCGGACGACGGCGACGCGCCGATGGTGGCCGCACCACCGCCGGTCGACGCGCTGGCGGCGCCGGAGGACGCCCAGATGGCGCCCGCGCCCGAGCCGCCGGTCGACGCGGACGACGCGCCGCGGGCGCCCGACGACGCGGCGCCGGACGAGACGCTGGACGAGCCGCAGGCGCCGCCGCGGCGCGCGCGCGCCGCGAGCGATGCGAGCGATGCTGGCGAGCCCAAGCGGCAGCGCGTCGACGACGGCGGCGCCGCGCCCGCGCCCGCGCCCGACGAGAGCGAGGGCGAGGCGAGCGAGGCGAGCGACGAGAGCGGCTCGAAGCGCGGCGACGAGGGCGACGGCGAGGCCGCCCCGCCGCCGCCCGACAGGCGGCGGGATCGGTACGGGGGCGACTACAAGTACGATCCGTACGGACCCTTCGGCGGCGGGCCAGCGGCCGACGCGGCACCCGCGCCGGTCGCCGCGGCCGCCCAGCCCCCAGCATCCGACTCCGACTCCGAAGTCGAGGTCATGGCCGCGCCGGCGCCGGCGCCCGCGCCGGCCGACGACCCCGACGAGACGCAGATGGAGGACGACGACGACCTGCGGCGCGCCCTCGAGGCGTCGCGCGCGTCAGTGGAAGAGGACGCGCAGCGCCGCCGGAGGAGCTGGAGCACTGACGACCGCACGCCGCTGACCGTCGCCGAATATTATTCCTGCTTCCAGGCCGCCCAGGACAACACGGGGCACACCCTCGAGGACATCGAGGAGGGGTCCGGGGTACGAGCTGGCAATGGGCCCGGGTCGGTCAGGGCGGACGGCCAGGGGCGGGCGCAGTACGGCCGGATCCTCACGGGCGCGACGGAGAAGGTCGCAAACGAGCTCGGTATTACGGATAAAGACACGGCGCTCGATATTGGTAGCGGCGTCGAGAATGTGCCGCTCCAGATCGCCGCGACGTTCGGCTGCAAAGCACGCGGGTTGGAGCTGATGGAGAGCCGGGCCGTCGTGGGCACGGCACTCGATGTTGAACTGGCCGCGGTGATCAACGAACGGCACGCGCTCAGGCGCTGCGGCGACTGCCGTTTGGAGTGGGGCAACATGCGCGACGAGCAGTGGTGGGATTTTCTCACCAAAGCGGAAGAAGGCGGCCACATGAAGGTCTTCGTTAATAATTTCAACGACGTCATGGGCCACCGGTCGACCGAGACCCGGGACGGGCCGACCCTCGACGACCGCATCTGCGCGATCTTCGCCGCGATGCAGCCCGGGGCACGCATGCTGACCTTGAATAGGATGCTCGCGCTGGGCCCGTCGCGCGACCAGGCCAATGCTGTTCGCGAGCAGCGCGGCCTCGAGCCGTCCGCCGACGCGTCGTTCTTTTCCGAGCGGAAAGTTACATTGACGCCGCAGCCGTGGCCCTGGGCGCCCGAGGGCGAGGACGTCGTGAGCTGGGGCGGGAGCGCCATCGAGGCGTACGTTTACGAGCGCCTCGGCGGCCAGAGCCTGCCCGGGGGCGCCGCCGCCTTCCTCTGCTCCGCGAGAGGTTGCCAAATGGGCAACCATTCGGCGACGGCGGTCCTCGACGACGAGAGCCACGAGCTGGTCACGGAGTGCGTGTACTGCGGGGAGGAGCGGCGCCCGGCGCCGCGGGAGCGGCGCCAGGTGTCGCAGTCGTCGCGCGGCTCGGGCGAGTCGGCGAAGACGCGCTAGCTATGTAATATGAATCAAATGAGTGACGCCGTGTTTCCCCGGGCGTCGGCGGCGCGACTTCCACCACTGGACCACCAGCACGCCATCGCCGCGTCAAAATACCGAGCGACTATACTTACACTACTACCTATCTAGAGCTTCCGCACGGACCAGTCCCCGCCCTTGAACGAAAACTCGTGGGCCGGCCAGAACCGGTCGTCGGTGCGCAGCGTCACGGCCACGACCTGGCCCTGGAGATCCGACGTTTTGAGGCGCACGGCCTCGCCGTCCTCGATACTTGATACGGCACTCAAAAACGAGTCCAGGTCCGTGATTTGTTTCCCGTCGACTTCCGTCACGAACCTACAAGCCTTGATGCCGTAGAAGTGGCCCGGCGAGCCGTACAAGTAGTAGGACACGTAGGCCTGGTTCGGGGGCTCGCCCATCTCCAGTACGGAGCGATGTGGTTTTTGTAACAGTAGCCCGGCCCAGACGACGACTCGTTCCGTGCCCGCACCGAGTGGTACTCTCTCCAGCGGCTCATTCACCTCCAGCGCTTCGCCCTCCCGCCACAATGTTGCTGGTATGCTAGAACCACCATGAGAACAGGCCTCGTCGACGTCCGCAAAAGTAGCGGTCGAGGTCCCGTTCATCGACAGGAGTAGGTCGCCCTCCCTTAACAAAGACTGCTGCGTATGGGCTAAATGGGCGACCGAGAGTACTTGCGAGCGGCCGGGCCTGGCTTTCCTCAGCTTTTCCACCCAGGCGTCGCTTAATCGCATCGACGTCCGCGCGGTCGACAAAGGTAATCTTTTAAGACCGAACCCGACGACTCGCAGCGGCTTCTCCGGCTTGTTATCGATGTTAGATGCGACGGCGAGCGTCGCGTCCAACAAGCCGCCGACGCCGACCTGTGTGGCAATCAACCAGTGAGTCAGGTTCTACCTCGGCACCGCGGCCATGTTTTCGGCCCAAACTCGGACACGATCTCCGAGGGATACACTCGACCGTATCCAGAGAGCAGCGACCACGAGAGACCACGAATTGAAGGGCGCTTGAACTTTTCTTGCCACACCGACGCCGACGGCATGAAAAGCTTCATAATTTTTTTCATCAGACCAGGAGTAGAACGAGTAGCACGACCACGTCGCACTCACGCTGCCATCTTCGTCCACTAAAACACCCCCCAGAGACTTGTTGAGCACCTGGTCAAATTTTGCGATTTCCTCGTTCAAGGCTCTAAAACGGGGCACGTGCGCCTGGGCGATGTTGACACACGACAGCTCCGTCACGGTCACTTTTTGACTGAGGGACTGGTCGGGATTCGTTCGCGACAATCCTACAAATTCCAAGGCGTCACCAACACTCAAATCGCGCGGTCTGAGAGGTGCGCTCGTCGGCCGTCGATCTGCTGACACACCGTCGAACCGCGACGCGTCATACCGAACAATGGCGAAGTTCCGCGTCGGGTGCACGAAGATAACTTTGGCCGGCAGCTCTACACTGGCGGCAAATGTCACAGCACATTCGCCGAGCGCAGTTACCACAGTATTTCTATCTGTAGATACAAGTCCTCTTTCCGCATCCACAACGATGCCGCAGCCCGCGAAGTGCCAGTCGTGGACGCCGTCGACCGCATGGAGCACATCAAACGACACCTTGCAGATGCAGCTGACGACACTGTTGGCCGCATCTGTCGCGTGAGATCTCTGGAACGTCGCTGCGGCGGGCGCGTCTTCAGTATAAGGTGTTTTATTGGTTTCTATCTGAGTAGACTCCCAGCAGGCCCGGAAGGACGCGTTGGCGTCGACGGGAATTTCATTTAAATGAGGGTCTCTCCGTCGCCACCGCTGCAATTTGAACCAGCGATAATTCACTCGTACTAAAGCGACTTGGGCGTTGAACCTGTCACCCACGGCATAGTAGCGGACATTCACGCGAGCCCCATCTCCTAATTTAGCAACGGCATCTTGAAACGCGTCGAGCGTCGGCGTTTCCACATCTCCCACAGCGGTTAACACGGCATGGGCCGGCACGCCCGCGACATCCAGCACGAAGCCCGCGAACGCGACGTAGACACCGACGCCCGCGTCCAAGTTGCCGCTCCGAGCCGTTCCTAGCGATATAGAATGGAGGACGCCTCCGCCGAATTCCAGGAAGTTGCTGGGAACCAAGTTATGTAAGGACTCGGCTCTGGCTGGCCGTATGGACTTGGACGCGCCGCCCCTCTCTATAGATAACTGGACCGCCCTGTCCACATTGGAATCCAAGTAGCTCTCGAGCGCGTCGAAGTCGGGAAACCTTTTGTCCCCACAAGACAGCAGTAGGTCGCCGGGCTCCAGGCCCGCTTCTGAACCGCTTCCACCGGTGATGACCTGGTCGACACACAACAGCCCGCACGTGTCGTCGCCGTGGTGGTGCCGTCGCAGCAACGCTTCGGCGGCCGGCGACAAAGCTAATCTACGAGCTTCGTCGCAGGTCACGTGGCGCCACACTACCCTTAAAGTGCCTCTTTGTGGCGTTTCGAAGCGTTTCAGGGCGTCCAGTGCTCTCACGACGGCATGCAACGGTAAGTAGTACGAACTTGCTGACGCGTTGCAGCCTCCGGCGTTGAGGGCCACGGCCCGTCCCCTGCTATCTAATACGGGAGAACCGGAACTGCCACCGGACGTGTTCGACGCGGCACTGTAGTAGAACCTGTGCGGAGCATCGCGGTCGCTCGACTCGGTCCGAATGACCTCGTCTGATGGACACGAGTCGCGTCGATGGCGTGAAGGACGCCGAGATCGCACGTGTTGAAATCATTAAAACCGTCGCCGCCGTAGAGCGGCGCGTTCCGATCCAAGCGCGCCAGCGTGCCCGCCAAAATCTGGATCTTCTCTCCACTATCATTGCCCACGACTCTTATCTCCAAACCCACTTTTGCGCCATCTTCGGCGAGGGGTATCTCCGCCCTCTGGAGTTCATCAGCATACCTCAGCTTCGTCACGTCAAAATGGAACAGTCCGAAATCATGCACGGGATCTCTATACACGGGTGTGAGCGGTACCTCTTCTTTATTCACAAACGTGGCCTCTGCTCGTATGGGACCGGTCCCGATCACATGCCTGTTCGTCAGGATCAAACCTCGCTCGAAGTCCACGACGAATCCTGTTGCTGAACCGGAACCGGCCTGCTCTCCATCGAAAGGCTTCACGTAGTTCACGCGTATGACAACAATCGCGGGCAGCGCCTTGTCGAGCATCGCCTCCCAGGGGTCCCGCCTCCTGTGGCGGCGGTACCAGGCGGCTATGAGCGTGCCCGCCGCTAGGCCCGCTGCCAATTTCGTGCGTTCCGCCATGGTGCGCGGTGACAGCGTCTCGCGGAGGCCTAATAGGCTCTCCGGTGTGGACGAGACAGCGCACGCACGGACGCGCGCGGTGGAGGGCTGGCTGTGAGCGCTGCGACTTGCTGCACCAGTAGCGTAGAAATAAGCCTCAGATTAGGCCGAATGGCGGCGGCTGAGGCTGAGAGGCTTGTGTTCTAGTGTCTTACATTACGCTAGTCGGACTGCTGCGCAAAGCTTAAATCCGAATTGAAGCGGCATCGCTCGAATTTGAATCTATCACAGCCTTTTCTGCGTCTGCGCAACTCAACGCTGGCACGCGGTCACTGTACAGATTGCATGCATGGCAGCACTCCAGCAGCACTCGAAAGGCAAAGTAGCAATCACGGGTAGCAGCGGAATCCTCGGCCAGCGCTTGTACACAGCGCTGCAAGCGGACGGCTGGGAAGTCGTCGGTCTCGGGCTCGCCGAGGGCGTGTCGCAGGGCGGCCCGGGCCGCGACGGCGCATCAGAGACAAGGAACGAATTCGTTGACGTCGCCTGCAACCTGTCGATGGCCTGCCCGGACCTCTCCGGCTTCACGCACGTCGTGCATTTGGCCGGGGTAGGCTCACCAGACGCGTCGTTCGAGCAGGTGCTCCGCGGCAACGTCGTAGCTACGCAGCATGTGCTTGAGGCCGCCAAGCGGGCGGGAACCGTCCGACGCGTCGTGCTAGCCTCTACGAACCACGTCCAGCACGGCACGTCAATGGGTCGCCATGGACCGGGGTCTCTCGACCCTCAACGGCTCTTCGGCCGTCGGCTCTCCCCCGAGGAAGAGTTTGAACCGGACTCGTTCTATGCAGCGTCAAAAGTACACGTCGAGGCGCTCGGGAAGCTCTATGGAAAGACGTGGCGATGCTTCGACGTCGTGGCGTTGAGGATTGGCTGGTGTTTGTACGACGACCCCACAGAGCTCTCGGGCACCGAGTTCGAAAGCTACCTGCGCGCGATGTGGTTGAGCCGGCGCGATTGGGTAGGATTTGCGACGGCCGCGATGACGGCGCCTATCGACGCCACCTATCACGGATACATCGTGGCTCACGCCGTTTCCAACAATCCGACAGGAATATTCGATATCGAGGAGTCGACCAGATTACTCGGCTACACACCACAGGACTCATCCGGCAGTTTCGCCTGGCCTAGAGCCCCTGTTCGCCTACCGTAGTACTGTAAGAATGTTTGTGCGCGTTACGCCGCCGTCACCCCCAGATACTGCGTCGCAAACCGCTCCGCCCGACGTCTGTCAGCAGGATTCTCCGACCCGGGAATCGTGTAGCACAGCTCGCCCAGCATCCGCGCGCGCTGGATTCTAGCAGCATCAACGACGGTCGTCGGCGAGACGACGACGTTCCGCGTCACGCGTCTAGGCTGAGGCGAGGGTGCGTGCTCGCGCGGACCGCGCGCCGGCCGGACCGGCGCCGTCCCCACAGACATAGATCGCCGGTCGCGGCCCCAGGTCAGCAAATCACGGGTCTGTGGGTTGAGGTCCCGCGTCGCGCGAACGGTGCGCGGCGTCGGCTCCTTCTCGGCCGCCGCCACGGCGCTCTCGGCCGAGGCCAGCAGGCGCGCGAACGCGTCCGTCGCGGCCTGCAGGTTGTGGACGGGCGTCGCGAAGGGCTCATTAGGGTCGCCTTCCTCCTCCGAAGAAGCGGAGTCCAGTAGCACGGCGCCATCAGCGTCGAGGTCGATCTCGCTGAACCGGGGCGACGCCGCCGGCCTGAGGACCGGCTCCGCGGCATCGAGGCGCGCGGCCGCTCGCTCCGACGGAGACGCGTCGGGCGCGAGCGAGCGTTCCGCGGCGTCGAGCCGCGCGACCGCGGCCCGCCGGTCCTCCCGCGCGTAGAAGGCCCGCTCCGGGTCCGACTCGACGGGACTCCGCGCCCGCAGCGCGCGCACCGCGCCGAACGCCGACCGCGCCGCCGCCTTGACGCCCTCGAGCTCGCTGCGAATCTCCGACGGCGTCGACGGCCGCCGCTCCGCCGCCCGCTGGAGCTCCCGCTCCGCCGCTTCACGTTTTTCCACCTCCTCGTTAAGCGACGACTCCGACCGTCGTAAAGCCGCCTTGAGCGCCGACACTTCTTCTCGGACGCGCGCGTCGTCGTCCATGGCTCTTTTTCGCGCGCTTTCCAACTCCTCGATCAAGGACGGCGGGTCGTCTAGGGACGACTCGTCGTCTCCATCATACGCGCCGGGCGTCACGGCGTCCGCCAGGTTGCGCGCCGTCCTTAGTAATTCGTCGCGCTCCGCCTCGATGGATAAGCGCATGGACCGCTCCCTCGAGAGTTCATCATCTAAAGGTGAGCGCAGGAAACTTCTAGGTGTTTGCAACGCTCGACGGGCATCGGCGAGTTCCGCCCCGTCGCGCCTTTGCGCGGCCTTCGACGCGGCCACCTCCGCATTCGCCGCCTCGAGGGCCGCCTGGGCCAGCGTACATTCCCGTTGCAACGCATCAATTGTTCTATCACGGGCCGCGAGCTCGCTCTGGACGGCGACGGACGACGGCGCGGCTTGCGTGCGTAGACGGCGCAGCGTCGCCTCGAGGTCCCGGAGCTTCGCGTCGCGGTCGGCGAGGCCCAAGGCGTAGACGGCTTTCATGGACGCGAGCTCGCCCTCCGCGGCCTCGGCCCGGACGAGGCGCTCGCGCGCCGTCTCGCGGATGGACTCCAGCTCCGAGTGGAAGGCCCGTCGCGCGTCCTCCGACGGCGTCCGCGCCAGCGTCGTTCGCGCTTGTGCGAGGTCCCGCTCCGCGGCCGTCGCTCGTTGTAGTGCTACGGCGTGAGCGTCGGCCAAACCGGCCCCAAATTTCGCGGCGCTCTCGCGCGCCTTGGAGAGCTCGGCTCTTAACGCGTCCCGCTCCGCCGCCGCCTTGCCCAACTCCGTCAGCGCCGCCTCGGACCGGTCGGCGCGCGCCGACGCCGCGGCGAGGGCCTGGGTCTGCAAGGCCGAGCCCGCGACCGCCTCCTGGTACTGGCGCTCCGCTTGTGAGGCGCGCGCGAGGGCCACCGCGTGAGCGTCGGCGAGGCCGGCACCGAACTTCGCCGATTGCTTGGCCGCGGCGAGCTCGCGCTCTAATACAGAAGCCTTCTCGACGGCGGCGTCGCGCTCGCGCGTCAACTCGGCGGTCCCGGCCCGCGCGGCCAGGAGGTCGTGCTCAAACGATGTTACCGAATCTTTCAACACGAGCGCGCGCCTCTCGGCGGCCGCGCAGCGCCCTTCGGCCTCGTCCCGCTCCCGCGCCACGTCCGCGCGCCCGAGCGCCCGCGCCGCCGCGACGTCCGCGCCGGCGGCCTCGAGCTCTGCATTCCTCCGCTGCGTCGCGGCCTCGCGCGCGCACGTCGTTTCCAGGGCCTCCGCCTGGGCCCGCGCCTGCGCTTTTGATGCGGCGAGCTTTCCCGAGAGGTCCGCCACGGCCTTAGTTTGTAACGAGGCACCAGCGACCAAGTCGGCCCTCGTCGCCTCCGAAGCCGCCAGGGCCGCCTCGCGCGCGTCGACGCGCTCGGTTAACGCCGTCGACGAGGTTTCGAGCTCCGCGAGGCGTTTCGTCGCCTCGACGCGCGCCGCGTCGACCTCCTCGCAGTGCTTCAGCATCGTGGCCGCCTCGCGTCGCACGTCCTCGAGGGCCGCCCTATCTCGATCGCGCGCGCCGACGGCCACGGCGAGCCGCGCCTCCGCGTCTTCCAAAGCAGCTTCTAACCTCTGAGCGCGGCCCGTCACGGCGTCGAAAAGCTGTCGCAGACTATGTCCGACGGTCCTTCAACCTCAGCTGACTTGCTCGCGTTGAGGCAGAGCCTTCGGGCGCGCCGCGAGCTCTCCCGCGCGCCGTGAACTGGAGAGCTACGAGACGACACCGCGCGAGCGACACGCGTGGACCGCGGACCGCGGGCCGCCGCGCACACCTCGGGATTCGACGGGAACGCCGTCGAAGCATGGCCACGAGCTACGCGGCGCATCCAGCACGCCGTCGACGAGACTACGATCTCCCAACTTACGCTACGGGAGTGGAGAGGCGCCGCCTATTACATGGCCGGGAAGTCCTCGATGACCTCGTTCGCGATGTCCTGGAGGTGTTCTAAGACTTCTAACGTCCCCTGCCACATCGTCGTCTCGTGGTAGGTCACGCCGTAGTCCTTGCAGAACTTGCGCACGCGGCGGTTGCACTCCGCGAGGTGGTGGCGCGGCATCGTCGGGAAGAGGTGATGTTCCACTTGATAGTCGAGGCCGCCGCAGAACCAGTGGACGAAGCCGAGCGAGTCCTGCGTGACGTTGCGCGTCGTAGTAACTTGCAGCTTCCAGTAGTCCGGTCTATGAGCGGCGTCATACACAGCCATACCGTTGTGGCCGAGGCCAAACACTAACGCTAACGAGAGACCGCACGAGACGTTGGACAGCACTACATATAGTAGTGCATCCGTGAGTGACGGGGCAGAATACGCAACAGCGAAGTACCACACGTAGTGCAAAATAAGTGAAAGACGTTCCATCCACTCGTAGGGGATGGGCATGGCCATGGGCGGGTTGCTCCCTTTGATGATCCTACCTCCTCTGGAACCATCCGTGTCGAAGGCCGGGAAGACGTAGGCTAACGATTGTTGCAACCAAGATAATCTAGCGACAGATAATAACGGGAAGTACGTCAGCGCTTGGTGCTTGACCAGCTTCTTGGATAATGGAGTGGTCGCTTTGGCCAACATAGAACGAGACCAAGCCAACAGAGGCATCGTATCAATATCAGGATCGCCGTTCTGGCAGCCTTCGTCGCCGTGGACGTTGGGCACGGCGTGGTGCGTGCAGTGCTTGTTCGTCCACCAGGCCACGGAGAAGCCCTGGGCGCAGTTGCCCCAGAAGTAGCCCAGGAACTTGCCGTGGATCCGGTTCTTGAAGCACTGATGATGACAAATCTCGTGGCAGAGCCAGCCGGACTGCTGGAAGAAGATGCCCATGAGCACGCCGCCCCAGCACCGCGCCGCGAAGTGGTTATACGTGTCTTCCGAGTGGGCCGCCACGAGCCAAGCACTGAAGAGACAAATCATCAGCGTCGTCGACATCTTGTAGATGTAGTATAATAGGGAAGAATCGAAGAGGCCATCTCTACGCATCTCCATTTTTAAACGGCGGTAGCCCTTCTCGAAGTCGAGCTGGTCCTGGCCCTTCTCCCGCAGGTCGGGCCAGTTCGCGCGGTCGTCTTGTTTGAGAGAACCAATTAAGAATTTGGAAAGGTGCTTCGACGTGCCGTTCGCGTGAAACAACGCGAAGGTGTCCGTCGCGTCGTCGCCGGCGCTCGTGAAGATGACGTCGCCGCCGGGGTGCTCGTGCCAGCCGGAGACGTCATAAATCTTGTTGTTGATCATGAGCCAGGCGTCGGCGGGCGAGCGGTGTTTTGTGATCTCGGCCCCTGTGCGTGTCAAGGTGAGGGTCTCGCGGCGATGGCGTGCTTCTCTCGACGGCGGCGTCGGCGCGCGGCCGAGTCGGCCGTCCGTCGCTGGCTCCGTCGGGACCAGGCGAAGAGGGGCCGACGCCGTCGCCGCGTGCGCCGACGTCGACGCGCGGTGTGAGCGTGCCGCTTCGAAGGGGCCTTGAAATTTATTTTCCGCGCTGGCGCCGACAGCCATATTCGGAGGCGATGAGGCCCTTGTCCGCGTCGGAGGGCGGGCGCTGGCCACCTTTACCCATCTTTGCAATGCGCTAGGCTCCTTGCTGTGATTTGGGGCTGTAGGCGAGCGGCGACGCGCTAAGTGGCGGTCTTTGCTGGCTTGGATTTTCGCTGTGCTGGTCCGCGTCTACGCAGGCAGCGGTGAGTTTGACGGTGTCTCGCAGGTGTCTAGGTGTCTGGGAGCTACCGGAAAGAACTCTACGTGCAGCGAGCTGCTGAACGGCGAGTAATCGAGGCTGTTTTGCCAGGTCGATGCGCCAGCACGACAGCGGGGCGAAGTCACGAAAATGGTCCGAGCCTCCGCCGAAGCAGTGCTCGGGACAAGTGAGAGACGTCCTAGGGCGGCGAACGAGGCTTTCCGCGGATCGCACAAAACCCGCGCGCTTCAGTGCTTTTGCGGCACATCAGCTTGTCGAACACGCAAAACGCTGCAAACTGTCGTGAGAAGGACAGTAGTATACACCACCGACCCTCGGCAACGGCTGCTGCACAGAAATAGCAGCCAATTTGCTCTCATCTCTCACACAAGTGAGTGCTCTCCCCAGCACACACGCTCGACGCGACACAGATGAAGCTCTACCTCCTCGCAGCAGCTGCCCACGCCCTCAAGGCGCCGACCAGGCGCTCACTAATAGCCGCGACAGGCGCTGCACTGGTGGCACCCCTCACGGGACAACCAGCCGTCGCCGCGAACGATGAATTAGTAGACGTCTACTTCGGCTGCGGCTGCTTCTGGCACGTCCAGCACGAGTTTGTGGAGGCCGAAAGAAAAATTCTAGGCCGCAAAGACAAGGAACTGACGAGCAGGGCGGGCTACGCGGGCGGGAACAACGGAAAAACACAACCGTGCTACCACAACCTCCAGGGCAAGAACGACTACGGGAAATTGGGCCACGCCGAGGTCGTCGGCATGAAGATCCCGGCCTCGAAGTACGAGGACTTTGCGCGCGAGTATTTCAAGCTCCTCGGACCGGATGGAAGCCGGCCGGACCAATTTGGGGATAGAGGCCCGGAATACAGGAACTTAATAGGCGTGCCGGGCGGGAAGGAGAGCCCCTTCGTCCAGAGTCTACTGAGCGCCACGAAGAAAGAAGGCGACAAGGTCGACTTTGCGAAAGGGAAAGGTAATGATGCCGACCTGAAGGCGCTGGTCTGGATCATGGACACGGACCAACACCCGTTCTGGCGCGGCGAGACCTACCACCAGTTCCACGACGGGTTTGCCCGGGGCGAGAACTACCCGGACGCGTACAACTCGCTTCGGGACGGGCTCCTGGAGGACACGGCGTGCCCGCCCTTCTAAGTGTGTCTTGTGGTATTTTCGCGTCGACGGCGTCACTTGTAGAAACACAACCTAGGTAGTAAACCCTAGCACGCTCGCGCGCGTTTTGAGAACGCCCTGGTCGAGCTCGACGCCCTCCCGTCGCAATAACTCGCGGCCCGCGCGCACGGAGAGCAATGACCAGCGCAGCAGCAACAGATCCCGCTCCTCCACGGTCAAATCGGGCACCAAGGCTCCCTTCGCATCCACGTGAGCTAAAGCAGCCCCGACCGAGACACTTAAATTCAGCGACTCCGCGAGGCCCCGCATGGGCAATCTCACTCTGACATCAGCCAGTTCTCGTAACTCGTCGGAGATGCCGACCTCCTCGTTCCCGAAGACCAGCGCATGTTTACCAGAAGCCCAATCGACCTCCGAAAAGTCGACCGCCCCTGGAGATAAATCTGTGGCCGCGACGATGCGACCCTCGCTCTTCAGCTTCGAGACCAACGCCTGGGCATCAGCATGAGCTTCCAGAGACAGCCACTTCTGGGCGCCCATCGCCGAGGTCATGCGCTTCTTGCGGCCACGCATCCTTTGGGTGGGATCGGCATGCACGCCTCGTGCCGCCGCGCGTTTCGCCGCCTCCTCCAGCGAATCCTCGACGATGTGGACATCTTGACACCCGAAGGCGTCGATAGTTCTCAGGCAGGCCCACACATTGGACGGATTGGACGGTCTCTCGAAGGCCACGGACAGGTGCCTCGTTCGTTGCTGCACGACTCGTTGGAACGTGTCCCTTCGTTCGTCCGAGACGTAGGGTGCGAGTATAGAAACAGCTCGTCTCACCACAGCCGCGTCTCCCGTTAGTGTTACGTCCTCCTCACTGGTGTTTTCGGGGATCGGCTCCTGGCCGAACTCGCTGTACTCCTTCAGCGCTAACCGTGCTTCGTCGGAGGCGCCGACGCGCTGGCGGCGTCTTGCGGTGAGCGGTCGTCTTGAAGGTCGTGCGTAGCGCAGCGCGCGAGCGCAGGCGAAGAGGAGCATGGCGCTGCGCATCACTGCTTTTCGTCTCAGAGGTGTGGCAGCGCTCGGAGATGTCGTCGCGCGCTTGATCACTTAACGCGGTAGGTGTGCAGCGCCTGCGTAATGATGCAGTGTTGTCTATTATGCCCTTGTAAGCATGCACTTCACAACTACTTCACGGCAACTGCGAGCTAGCGTCGCATCGACACTAGGAATCACTCGAGCTCTCCTGCCAAGTATTGCTTGCTACAGCGCGCGCTGCCACAATTACGAGGCATCACGTTCTAGCAACAGCCATCTCATCAGCTAAAACGACCAGCGCGTCTCCGCGACGCCGAACGACGCGAGAAAGGTCAAGTAGGCGATTCGCTCTCCTAGCTGCGGTTACGCGGACGCTCATAACCTACAGTGAAACACAAAAAAAAGAAGCCATGTCCTGCTGCCCCTACGCCGCCTGCACCTACGCCGCGCCACTCATAGTGGCGGCGCCGACGCTCGTCGCGAGAATAAGGGCCCAGTCGCCAACTAGAAAAGCAGCCCTGCTCGCGGCCCTGCCCGTCTTATCTCTGGTGATGTGGTACGCGCTGCGCCCCGAAGAATGCCTGAAATTCGCCGAGGGCGTCGGCCGCTGCAAGGAGGCGCAGTACACGCTCTCCGCGGGCGCCTTCGCGTACGCCTACGTCGTCTACCAGACGGCGACGGCGCCACCGGCCGCCGTCGACGCGGAGCCCCGGAAGCCTACAGCCTGCCCCTTC
Organism: Pelagomonas calceolata; assembly: GCA_918797485.1. NCBI lineage: Eukaryota > Pelagophyceae > Pelagomonadales > Pelagomonadaceae > Pelagomonas > Pelagomonas calceolata. Next base: position 743,234 of record CAKKNE010000004.1, read on the forward strand.
TCGGGCAAGGGCGGCGACGCGAGCGCGTGCCCGGCGGCGGGCGGCAAGGTCGTCGGCTAATTTTCTTGTGATTCTATGAAGGCGCTAGTTGTGTGATAGAGGAAGTTGTCTCATCATTACGCTGGAATGGTCCTGGAAAGGAGTAAGAGAGACCCGAAGACGGGAAGGGTATGATTTCCGGAAGGCGCCGCCGCGCGGCTCGATGGACAGAGGAGGGGGACCATGGGCAGAGGAGCGAGGGGGTGAGGGCGGCGGGTGCTATAGCTCACGTATGGAGATTGGTGAGGAAGAGGTGTTCAAAACGGCCGGGTTTCGCGTGCGAGAGGCCGAAGCACAAGGTCTATGCGTTGACGCGGACCGTGACGACGCGCGTCGCGCCGTCGAAGGGGTCGCGGATGGCCTTGTCGCGGAGCGTCACGAAAATACCAGGGGCGACCTCCAACCGGTAAGGCGGCAGCCAGGCGGCCCGGGGCTGCTTCGAGAGCTCGGCCTCGGCGACGACGGCCTCCAACGACGCTAAGTGGGTCGGCGAGGGCATGAAGACGCCGTCGCCGTTGAAGAAGAGTAGTGACAGAGCGAGGTGGCGCGGGGTCATGTCCCGACATTCGGGGACCTGCTCGGTTGCAGCTAACTTTGCGCGCGTCGGCGGCGTCGGCTTGCGCTATGCGAGAACAATGCAAGTGCAGAGGTACTTTCTACGTGTTAATGACGTTTTTGCCGGATTGCGCCCCTGATCGGGGCGATTTAGGAGGCTGGCGTCGGATGACTTACCTTTTCTCACTGGTTCCCCCACGTGCATCCATCAACACCAAAACACAAAAATACGGATCCAACCGTACAAAGAGACGCGGAGACGCCTCTGTCCTCTTCAGGACGCGCAAATCCAGCAGACGCGCGTTTACCGCGCCGTCACCGCGGCGGGACGAAATCCTGAGTCAGACGGCACCAACTGGCCGGCGTCATCATCGGCCGCCGGCGCCGGTGCAGCTGCAGGTGGGGCGGCCGTGACGTCGGGCGCGCTCGGCGGCGGCGGCGGCAGGCTCTGGAGGCTGTCGAGTGGCGGTGCGATGACTTGTTGCGGTGACGGCGGTAGCGCCGCTAAGCCCGCGGCCCTGAGTTTTCTCCACTTCACCTCGACGCCGTTCGCCGTCCGGCCTGTCCCCAGCCGCGCGGCGATGGTCGCCCACGCGTCGTTTCCGAGCTCGCCGACGAGCGTTCGTAGGCTCGTTTCCTCTTCGTGCGTCCAGCGCGGCGGCCGCGTCGTCGCGAGCGACGGCTCAGTCGGCGGGAAGCGCGGCGGCGGCGCGTCGGCCGTCGGGGCTCCAGGCCCTATCGTCTGCTGCTTCACGCGGCGCTTCTTCGGCGGCGCGGCGTCGGCTACGGGTGCTGGGGGATCGGCCTCGGCGGTCGTCGCCGGCTCGGTGACCGTCGCCGCCGGCGCGGCCGCGGGCTCTGTGTCTTCCATCGTGGGCGGTCCGGCCGACGCAGCGGGCTCGGTCGACATCACTAATAACAGAGCGAGTAAAGCGCGCGCGCTCGGCTAGCTGAAAGCGCTCGCTGGCGAGCTTGAGCTCTTAGAGCTCTCTGATCTGATCAATGGTTTGCGAGACGCCTGGCTGTCGCCGAGGGTCGCTAGGAGATTTCGAGCGTGCCAACTATACTCGGCGTGGGTGAAAGGACGTGACGAGCTACGCGCGTCGTTTTTTGCGGCTGTAAAACCCGTTTTGATCTTCGTTCCTCACTTATCAGGACGGGCGCTTCATTCCACACGAGTGACTATAATTCACAATAATTACATGGGGGTGCCCACGAGGCAGCCGTCACCAGTCGCCGCTGAGCCCGAGCGCGCTCGCGACGGCCCGCCGCGACCGCAGCTGCTTCGGGTGGCCCGCCAAGTGGTAGTAGTAGTCCAGGTGCCCTTTCAATTCCCCGACGTCCGCACGGCGCGTCGCCGAAATCCGCACGTCGCGCGACGCCCTCGTCATGACCTCCCGCGGCGCGCCGCAGGTCTTCTCGAGGAACCCGAGCAGCTTCGCGCGCGCCTGCTCGATCTCCGCCTCGTCCGCTTGGGACGGCGCGACGGACGGCGGCGTCGCGTCGTCACTGGCGTTGGCCTCGTCGTCGCTCGCCGCGGTGTCGCCCTCGAGTCTGACGGAAACGCCGTCGCGCGCGAGCTCCAGGCACTTCTCGAGGTAGCCCACCAAACTCGCCATCGAGCGGATGTACTTTTTGCAGCCGCGCGCGTGCGAGTTGTCCGCGCCCCACGCATCCAAGTAGCAGGGCCACGCCGGCGGCACCGAGATCACGCATCGCGTGCCGTTGAGCGGCAGGCTGCCGGTCCACGTGAAGCCGCGGGCCGCGATCGCCGGCCGGACGTCCTCGAGGCTCACGCGCTCCGCGCCGTCCTCGAGGGCCCGGACCTCTCTCAATAATGAACGTACGTCGGCGGCCCAGGCCACGGGCGCCGCGCCGACGCCTTGCCGCGCCATGAGCTTGCGCAGCTGCGCGCCCGTCATGGCCTCCAGAGCGGCATCGGCCGGCGGCGTCGGCGACCGAGCCCTCTTCCGCGGCGGCCGCGGCGACGAGGAAGAGGACCGCGGCAGCGCGTCGCGCGCGAGCGACAGCGCCGTCGGCTCGCGGAGGCGCCCGCCCTTGTTCTGCTCGCCGCGCAGCGCGCGCTGGGACACCGTGAACTCGCCGCGCAAGCGCTTTACTAATGAAGGCGGCAGCTCCGCGTCGTGCGGCAGATCATTTAAAGCCTGGGCCCAGGCCTCGAGGTGGCGCACGACGGACCCCGCGTCCACCAGTCTTCGGGAGACGTCGTCGAGGTCGTCGCGGAAGGCCCAGAACCTGTGTGGAAATCAAAGTTCGGGCGCCCGACGCCATCGACGCGACTTCGTCCCCGTGACCGCGATAACCTAACTCACTGATTGATTTCCACACAGCCCAGGACGCGTCTCCATAATCAATCCAGAGCGTCTCGCCCTTTTCTATTCTTCTCAAAGCCACGACACACGCTCCTTCGCCCGACGCCTGGAACCTAACATTCGGCCAGATCTCGTCGTCCGGCGAACTTCTAGCCGGCCCGAAGGCGTCGTTGATGAAGCAGACGGGGTTCGTCTCCGGGTCCACGAACGGCAACAGCACGATGTCGTCGTCGACTGAAATCAAGAACCGCCAGAACGCCATCTGATCTTTTGGCGCGAGCTTCGTGGCCGTGGCGAGCTCGTTGGCCTTTCCGAGGATGCCGCTGTACGGGGCGCTTTCGCCCGCCTCGATCCTCTCCGCGGCAATCACCTCCAAATCATCTTCGCCGCCCCACGACGCCGCCATGGGTCGTACGGTCAACTTGTCCCGCAACGTACCGTCGGCGACGTCTACACTTTCGAAGTTTCTGTCCGCCCCGTAGATCCCGGGCGGCACACATCTCGAGGGCCACGTTTCTGGTCGAGGTGGCCGCTTCGGCGCGGCACCCAACGCCCCCAGGACGTGCGCCGCTCTCCTCCGAACAGTACTCACGACGTCGCCGCGCTCCCGCGTGTGCAACGCGCCGGGCAGCGCGTCGACGAAGGCCGCCACGGCGTCCCGACAGCTCTCGACGGCGTCAACTGCAAAAACGTCAAAGGCCACTGCTCTAGCCACCGACGACCGCGCCAGGGCCTCCGACGCGTCTCCTAGAGCATGGCGCAGCACTAAAGCATCGGCGACAACTCTCGCCGCGGCTCGATCATTTGCATCGATGCTCACCTCCGGTCCCAGCGAAGGCCTTCTGAGGAGTCGTTTCGCCGACGCCGTCCGCGCCAGGGCCTTGCCCGGCTCCGTTTCCAGTAAAACCCAGGTCGGCCGATCATTCGTAGATTCTTCGCAGAGGGCCTTGAGGAAGCGCTCGTTGCCCGCGATCCGCGCGACTTTCACAGCAGACAAGCCGTCGGCCTGTTCTTCATGCACTAGAGCGTCGCACTTCTCCACCAACGTCTTGGCGGTTGTAGTCAGTTCAGATCTACAAGCACACAGCAATAATAGGGAGGTAGCGGTCGGCCGCAATTGCGCGCCCCACGACTCGCAAATTTGATCGACTTTTTTCGCGTCCCTCGTAGGCTTAAAAGAAGACGACGAGATGAGCACTCGAAGTTCGCCGGCGGCCTCGGATAAAGTCCTCCCTTGGCTCTTCGCCTGAACATCCACTTCTTTGGCGAGAGCGGACAGGAGTCGCGCCTCGACGCCGCCCTCGGCGTCGCCGTCGTCGTAGGCCACATCATACGTGCCGTCGTGGCGCTGGGCCACTACTGTGGCAGCGTATCTTTTCCGGCCGCCCTGGTACCTTGCTGCTACTCTATCCCCAGGTGAAAATTCGAAGGTGACTACTTGTGGTGCTTTGGCGGCTTCCAATCTAGGTCGTATGTATTTCGAGGAGACGTCGGTCTCCGTGTAGCCGTCATCATAAGCGACATCATATAGAGATGCGCTGTGGACCTTATCAATCGTACCGGGGTAGAACGTCCGCCACCCTCTGAATCTAGCGTCTACTTTATCGCCCACTCGAAATGGCTTCGGCGGCTTCAAGAGCTTCGCCGGCAAATTCTTCTCCGCGTAGCCGTCGTCGTAGTCCACATCATAAGTGAGGTCATCATTCATCCGAGACACCGTCGCGGGGAAGTACTGCTCCCAGTCGCGGAAGAAGCACTCGACGCGGTCGCCTTCGCTGAAGGACGCGGGTGGGGCCGTCTTGCGTTTCTTCGGGGGGGCGGCGGCCATAATGGCGGTCGGTCGTCGCTCCGCGTCCGGTCGCGGCGCGCGTGCTGAGAATGGAACAGCAAGCGGATTGGTTCCTCGCCTGCTACGGCTCTTGCGCAGCTATTCGTAACGTGTGCTGCGTGCCGCGTCCGTGCGGTCCGGCTCCGCGGGATGACAGTAGCAGGCGCTGATTGGCTTCTACGGCTCGTGCGATTCTCCGCACGGCGGTTGTATTGCTGTGGGAGCTACCGACGCAGCTATATCGCTGCTTTCGCGAGTCCTCAGACTGCCTGGTCGAGTCGTGTGCGAGTCGTGTGCGCTTCCGCGACGCGCTATTTCGTGGAGCTAGCGTCTTGTAAGCCACTAGAAACATATAAGCCAACATATCACGGCGCCGCGACCCCCAAAACGCCTCACACAGACTAAAATGATCCTCACAACATGCGCCGCCTGCGCCGCCCCACTGGCCCACGACGCGCCGCGTTGCGTTAGATGTTGGACCCGCTACTGTGACTCGACGTGCCAACATGACCACTGGCGCCGCGGCCACAAGCAGATGTGTAAGAAAATACACCGCGGCGGCAACGCGGAGCAATACCACGCCGACAAAAAATACAAGGAGGCCGTCGCGGTCGCGGTCGAGAAATGCGCCGACGACACCAAAGGCCAGACGTGCTACATCTGTACGCAGGCCCTCCACTGGAAAACGAAGGAGGGTCTCGTGCGCGGTTGCTCGTGCCGGGGGACGGCGGGCTTCGCGCACGTGTCGTGCCTGGTGGAGCAGGCGAAGATTTTGTGCAACGAGGCCGAGGAGAACAATTTGATCGGCACTAAGAGGTTTGATGAGAAGTGGGCGCGGTGGTACTCGTGTAGCCTGTGCGAGCAACAATACCACGGCGTCGTGTTTTGCGCGCTCGGGTGGGCGTGCTGGAAGACGTACGTGGGCCGGCCGGAGACGGAGTGGCCTCGACTGGGTGCGATGAGCGTGCTTGGGAACGGCTTGTTCGTTGAAGATCACCACGAGGACGCGTTGGTCGTGCGAGAGGCCGAGTTGGCTATGAAGCGGCGCGTTGGCGCGTCGGAAGACAGCCTGCTCGTCGCGCAGTTCAATCTTGCGAACTCGTACCAAATGCTCGGACGGCTCGAAGAGGCCTTGCGTATGCGTGGAGACGTATACTCCGGACGTTTGGAGCTCAACGGCGGGGAACATAAACACACTCTCTCAGCGGCCAACAACTACGCGAATATGTTAGTTCATCTAGAGCGCTTCGATGAAGCCAAGTCGCTGTTGATAAAGACGATACCCGTGGCGCGACGCGTTCTCGGAATTAGTAATGACATCACGCTCAAGATGAGGTGGCTTTACGCGCAGTCACTCTACAAGGACCCTGGCGCCACGCTCGACGATCTCCGCGAGGCCGTGACGACAGGCGAGGATATGATACGGATCGCGCGGCGCCTGCTCGGTGGCGCACACCCGACCACAACGGGAATTGAGTACAGCCTGGAAAAGTCGCGAGCCGCGCTCCACGCCCGCGAGACGCTGCCGGGGAGCTAGTCATAACACTAACACTTATACGCCACGAAGCCGCCGCGCCCCAGCTCGGCGCAGAGCGCGGCGAGGACCTCGCTCTCGGACCGCGCCACGATGACGCGAGCCCGGTTCCGGAGCGCCGCCGCGGCGCCGACGGCCGAATCGACCACAACGAGATCCACCGGTTCGCGATGCATGAGCGCCCGGGCGTCTTCCTTGATAAGAACGGCGCCGTTGCGCGCCCGGTAGCGCGCCAGCACGTCGTCATTCCCATCGAGCAATACGATGGTCGGCGCTCGACACGAATCACAATAAGCGTCATCCAGCGCCTTCAATGCAACAATCCACCCGTCATCTTCACCCGAAGCGTCGAAGCGACAGTCCCAGGTCGCCGAAAACAATCCTCTAGCTCGCGCCTCGGACAGCAGTTCGTTCTGCAATCTCACATTTCGAAAGGCGTGCGCCTCGGAGTTCAGACCCTCTAGCTCCGACTGCGGGGCGACCAAAGGCTGGTTGCGGATCTGGTCCGCGAGTTCAGTACCAGCTAAACCTAGGACGACGCGCGGGACACGCGCCGAATCGAGCACGGACGATATCCAATCATCGTCCACAAACACGCTCCCGCCGGGCCAATCAGCAAAATCCACTAATCGCCTCAAGTCGAAGAAGCCGCTCCGGTAGGCCACGCCCAGCAAGCCTCCCAACACGTGGACCTCGACGTCCCTATCTGTAGAAGCAGCATCCGTATATAATAAATTCTCATGGGAGTAGTAGCCGTAGTCCCTCTCCTCGAGGACGTGGTCCCAGGTCCGCGGGTCGCATTTATCTTTGTCACTGGTATTCGTAGGTGGGAGCCAGTAGCCCTTCATGCCGATAGCCGCGTCCGGTCGTTGCAGAGCTGCCTGATACAGGTGCTCTATTAGCGTAGAAGGATAATCTAGATCGTCGTCGACCGTGACGATGATCGTGCGCGGGTCCGTCTCCACAGATAACGTCGGGATGAGCTTCGTGGCCGGGCCCCAATCTACCTGGGTCCGCAATATCACGACGCGGCCGGCGTCGGCCTCCTCGTACAAATCTGAGGGTATCTCGTAGGCTCCTTTGCCCCTTAGTGATGTGTACGGGACCACCACATATATGGCGTCCGGTTGTCGCGTTTGTTTATACAGAAACCGCAATTGATCTTTTAGAAAGGTGATGCGGCCTGGGAGCGTCGAGAGGGACACTACTAACCGTTGGGGCCTTTCTGCAGAATGGTCTCCTAGCAACTCGCGCCGTAGTTTCACAGCGAGATCATGTGCGGTAAACGCTCGTCGCCGACAGAACCAGGCGCTGCAGAAGGCCGACGCAGCTCTCCCGAGCGGCTCGCCCACGCCATCCAACGCTTTCGAGGGGTACGCCGTCGCGTTCACCAGCGCGTGGTCGAAATGGACGAAGGGTACGCGGCCATGTTCCGTAATGATGTCAACCGCTATCTCTGGTGTTGCGACGGCATCCCCAATCAAAGGTAAGAGCACTTCGCCGGGGCAGTGCGGCGGCACGAGCTGCTGGGCCCGGTCCCGCCACGGTCCGGGCGGCACGACGCCTCCTCTCACTCGTAGCAGCTTCTCGCTCGGCAACGGATACCGCGCGCCCTTCTCGACCAGCTCCTCGGCGAGCATCTCGCCGCAGGCCATGTTTTCCACCGACACTGTGAGGTTGTGTCTGACGCAGAATTCGTGTGCCGCTCTGCGAGGATCGTCGTGGCGACTGGCGCGCAGCTCCTGCATCTTGCCATTCACCTCCACTTCCACGACTAATTCCGGGGCGGCGCGCGCGCCGGCGATGACGAGGAGGACGAGGCCGCGCATCACCGCTTGTGTCATGGGCTGCCCCCTCTCTGCTGTTGTCTTTCCTGCGATGCCGTGGCGCAGTGGCTCGCCCGTACCACGGAAGTGTAAAGGGATCTATGCGTCCCGTGCGTGACTAGCCCAGGCGTCTCGTCATCGTCGCGGCTGCAGCGCTTTGCACACCCCATCCTGCCAAAAAGCTGGCAGAGTGGTCGCGATGGAGTGTCCGCGGCGCGCACGAGTGCGTCCGCGACGTCGTTGGATGGTTCGCGACCGGTCTATCGACGCTTGCTTTTTTGCTAGTGTCTTACAGGACGCTAGCTAGCTTGGTCACCGTCGCCGGCGCCGCGATTGGAGCCCCTGTGTCACACAGGACAGCCTCAGTCTCGACGCGTTTGCTACGACAGCCGCTGAACACGAACAGCCGCTCGCAGGGACGCGGAGCTGCTTAGTAGGAGCGACAACACAGGCAGCAGGAGACCGCCACACAGGAGCGGCGGCCGCGTAGCAGCCGCAGCAAGAGCGTTTTCACGGGCCTCCGTCGAGCCCGCAAACGCCAGCGAATCACTCGACGTCGCGCCCGCGATTTTAGAACCCGTCGCGCGGCGAGCGTGACTGTTCGCGTTCACCCGCAGCGCGAGAACGATGGCGCGCGGCCGCCGCGGCGGCACGCGCGTGACAAGACGGAAGGCGTCGGAGGCCGAGAGCGACGCGCCGGCGCCGGCGCCCGCGAACGACTCGAGCGACGACGACGACGTCCCGATTAGCCAATTGCAGGCGCAAGCGACGGAGACGAAAAGCGATTCCGATGATGACGTGCCGATCGGCAAGATGGCGCCCAAAGCTTCTCCAAAGAAGAAGAAGACCGGTTCGAGGCGCGGCGGCGCCGACGCGAAGGCCGCAAGGGCGAGGAGGGCCAAGAAGGCGGAGGACGAAGCGCCGGAAGATGAGCCGGCCGTGGACCCCTTCGCGCCGACGGCGCGCGCGCCGGCTCCTGCTCCCGCGGTGGAGAAGCCGCTGCCGTTCGGCGCGGCCCCGCCCGCGTTCGGCGCTGATGCAAAGAAGAAGGAGAAGAAGAAGCGAAGTCGTAGTAGGAGTCGCGGGCGGCGACGGGGTCGCGACGACCGGAGGCGGCAGCACCGCGAGAACGACGCGCGCGAATTACGACAGGCCGTGGAGAGGTTCGTGTCGTCGTATCGCCTAGATCCCATGGCGGCGCAGCGCATGCGGGGCCTGTCGAAGCCGGCGCAGCGCTGCGTGTTGCGGGAGGGGCCGTTGGATGGAAGGAACGTGTCGGCCGTGTTGATGTCCCGCATCGGGCGGTTGCCCGACCAAAAGACGCTCAAGCGGGACTTTCCCACGCCGTCGCCGTCGCGCTCGCGCGGGCGGCGGCGGTCGCGCAGCTCCTCGTCCTCTAGTAGAAGTTCCTCGTCCTCTCGGTCGCGGAGCCCGTCGCGCTCGCGGTCGCCGTCCAAGTCCAAGAAGGACAAGAAGAGCTCCTCGGATGATAAGAAGAAGAAGGGCTCCTCCGACGACAAGAAGAGCTCCAAGGACGACAAGAAGAAGCGGTCCCGCTCGCGGTCGCGGTCCCGCTCGCGCGGCCGGAGGCGGCGCAAGTCGCCGAGCCGCTCGTCCTCCTCCTCGAGCGAGTCGAGCGGCGCGCGACGCCGCCGGAAGCGCCGCAAGAAGAAGGAGGAGGCGAAGAAGAAGAAGGGCTCCATGTGGGACAAGGCGCCCTCCACCGACGCGCTCACGGCGATGCTCGGGGGCCAGCTGCCCGGCATGACCGTCAGTTCGGCGGCCGCCGAGGCGATGCAGAAGAGCCTCGAGAACCCCCTGCCGCCGAAGCACCCGTTGTCTACCATGAGGCAGAACCGCGTGCTGGATTTGTACATCGGCAATTTGATTGCCGGCACGGCCATCGAGCCCGTGAAGGAGTGGCTGGAAGGCCTGGTCACTGCGGTGCGCGAGTCGTTGCCGCCCGAATCGCCCGGTAGAATACTGCTAGCGGAGTCGCCCGACGGCCAGTTCGAGTCGTATATTCGGTCAGGTAAAGTCGCTGCGCCGGAGGGCGAAGTGTCGGGACGCACGCGAACGGACCACGCGTTTATTGAGTGTCGGGACGCGGCGGTGGCCGCGTTACTAGCTCGCTTAAGCGGTGTGCGGGCCCAAGGCCTGGCTTCCGGAGACAGAGGTGTTCGCATCAGTCGACCGAAGGGCTACGCTCCTCTACCGGGCGGCGACCCGTTCCCCGTCGCCGTGCCCGTCGAACTCCTAGATGCGTTGGGCGTCGATCCAGATAATAATCCAAGAAATGCGGACGGGACCACTCTCACAGCGGCTCAGATGTCAGCAGTCACGGGTCAGAAGCGAGGCGGCATCCCGCCCGGAGACTATGTCTGTCGACGGTGCGGCATCCCCGGCCACTACGTCCAGGACTGCCCTACCATCGGTCTGGGGATTGCTGGTCTCGGACACCCGCCACCAGGGTACGTCTGCAAGAAGTGCGGGGTCGGTGGGCATTTCATTCAAGATTGCCCGACGAAGCAACTGGAGGCCGCGGCGCAGTACTTAGCGACGCAGGGGCAAGGTGCGGATGCGGAGACGCTCCAGGCGATCGTCGAGGCTCAAGCGAAGGCGAAGCTCGATGCGGCCCGCAAGGCCGCGGAGGACATGCTCGAGGCGCAGCGGGCGAAGCAGCAGGCTCTCGCCGGCCAAGCGGACACGGCGGAGGCGCGTCGAGCTCAAACTGCTCATTTAGGAGCGCCGGGGCCTCCTGCGCTGATGGCCGCGCCCGGTGCACAACCGGGGGCGCCGCCGCCGCCGATGGGCCGCGGGAGAGGTGTCGATAACAGACCCGCGTGGATGAAGGAGCAAGCTCCACCAGTAGAACAGCAGGGCCCGCCGCCGCCCGCGCCGACGACGCGCAAGGAAGCGCGATACCGAGCAGCGTTAGATGCGGGACATATTAGTCGAGACGCGTACGACAGAGCCGTCGCCGAGCCCGACACGGACAAACCGGAGGAGGCAGAGAAGGTCGCCCAGAAACCGGGCAGTCTGGTGGATCGCGTCGTGCGCGTGACCAAGGGCTCCCACGACAAAAAGTTGAGCGGTTCATTGGGCATGGTCGAGGCCTGGGATAGTCGAGCGGCGCGCTACGAAGTTAGGGTGATTGGGAAGAAGAAGCGCGTCGCGCTCATGGCGGGCCACCTGGAGGCCATTGATGATGAGGCGATCATAGCAGACGTGAAGCAGCAGCTCGCGGCCAAGGCGGCGGCGAAGGAAGCTGAAGCGGAGGCGCCGGCGCCTCCAGTGGCGCAGCAGCCGCCGCCGCCGGGCGCGCCGCCTCAGATGATGCCGCCGCCGGGCGCGCCGGGCGCGCCGCCGCCGATGATGCAGCAGCCACCGATGCCCCAGTACGGCGCGCCGCCGCCGCAGCGCGACTACCGGACGCCGATGCCGCCGCAATACCAGCAGGCGCCGCCGCAGTTCGGCGGGCCGCCTCCTCCGGGCCAGTTCCCGCCCTACGGCGGGCCGCCGCCCCCGGGCGCGTACGGCGGGCCGCCGCCGCCCATGTACCAGCAGGGGCCGCCGCCCGGCGCCTACGGCGCGCCGCCTTTTGGCGGCCCGCCGTCCGGCGCGTTCCCGCCGCGCCCGCCGCCGCCGCCCATGGCGCCGGCCGTGCCACCGCCGCCGCCCGTCGACTACCAGGCGCTCGCCGCGCAGAAGGCGCAGCAGCAGGCCCAGGCGACGCCCGCGGCGCCGCAACCGGCATCGGTCGAGGCCGAGATCCCCGGCATGGCCCCCGACGCCGCCATCAACACCGCGCAAGCGTATCAAAAAGCAGCCCAAGGTCAAAGTGTCCACGAGGAACGGCCTCTGGAGAAGTCTAGAGCGCCGCCGCCGGGGGCTCCGGGTCAACCTCCGGAGGACGGACGCCTGGAGCGGGGCCGCATCCTGTGGTTCGACCGGGACAAGAACTTTGGGTTCATTGCGGCGGAGGTGGGCGGGGAAAACGTTTTTATTCACGGCTTCGACGTCAAGGGATTTGAGCCGGATAGTGGTGATCCCCGTACTTCTAGACCGCCCGCGAAGAACGACCTCACGGTGTTCATCCGAGGAAGAGATGTTGGTGGTAGATTAAAAGCGAACGAGGCGGAAGTCTTCCCCGAGACGGGTGGCCCGCCGCCGCCCGCGTTCCTCGCCGCGGGGCCCCAGCCGACGCGCCCACCTCCGATGATGGCGCCTCCGATGATGGCACCGCCGCCGCCGCCGCCGATGCCTCCTACGTCTACGTATGTCAACCCCTTCCTCAAGAAGGGCGGCGCGCCCCAGCCGTCGGCCGACATGGCTCCCGTGACCGAGCTCGCGCCCGGCGTCACGAGACCGCCGACGCCGCCTCCTAGCGACAACGCCTTGCCGCCACCGTCAACAGCCGGGCGCCACGTCGCCTTCTGCAAGTGGTGGGACCGGCCCAAGGGCTTCGGGTTTTTAGGTAAGGAAGTGGACGCGCCTGCGAGTGACGATGATATATACGTCCAAGAGTTAGATTTGTTATGTCCGGCATTAAATGTTGGAGATGTGGTGGAGTTCACGCTAGGTGGATTAGATAACAATACCAAAAAGAGGAAGGCCTGCGACGTCAAGCTCATTCGTTCCGCAAGGCCGTCGCAGGAGAAACAGTCGTCGGGCAGGCAACGAGGGACCGTGAAATGGTTCGATCCCCAAAAACAGTACGGCTTCGTGGCGCCCGACGGTGGCGTTCAAGATAAAGACGACGTCTTCGCGCATCAATATGATGTTGTGGACGGTGGTAATGCGTTGGCGCAGGGCGAACGCGTCGAGTACGACTGGGCGCCTTCACAAGAACCTCAAGGTAGACCGAAGGCCCTGCGCATCTCTCGAGTGGCTACTGGTTTTGCTACCCGAGACGACCATTTTCAACATTTACGACAGCCACCTGCGGAAGGCGCGTTCCTCTACGGCGGCAAGTTCTGCCGCGGGCAAGTGATGTGGTACGATCCGCAGAAGACCTTTGGGTTCGTGCGTTCCGAGTGGGGCCAGTCGCAGCAGGACGACGTCTTCATCCACGGGAATGATGTGCGGGAGGCTTCACCATTGGTGCCGGGCGATCGGGTCGTCTACAAGGCGCTGGTCCATCGGGGCCGGCCCAAGGCCGTGGAGCTCGCGCGGGATCCTTCGGCTGTGGCCGGGCAGCGCTACCAGGGCGTGCAGCCTCCACAAATGGCGCCGCCGCCGCCGAATCTACATAACGAGCGCGCGGTGCGGTCGTTCCGGGAGCGGGGGGCGGACGGGGCGTAGTAACTTGGAGGATTCCCAAAGGTGATTGCGTGTTTTTATATACAAGGTGGGTACGTGTGCCCCGGCTCCGAAGCGGCGCCTCGGCGCGTGTGGCACGAGAAAGGGGAGGGTGTGCTATGAACAGCTTCGAGGTGCACGGCCTCGTCGACGTCGGCGGGCTCACTCGCACCCCGCGCCGGCGTTGCCAATCTGCGCGCCGTCGGTCACCTGATCTCCGTTGTACGTGCAGGTGTCGGTGCCGGGGCCGCCGTCGAAAATAAAGACGTCGGTGCCGGTCGCAGTCAGCGTGTCGTCGCCCTCGTCGCCCTGCGGAAGAAAATAAGGTCGGGAGCGGTGGGCAGGAGGACACGGGGCACACGGATAGCCAGTCGTTGCTGCCCTCCGTGCTCAGCGCGTCGTCGTCGTCGCCGCCCTGCGGAAGGAAACGAGGTCAGGAGCGGCGGGGAGGGCGGACGCGGGGCAAACGAAGAGGTAGTTGAAGGTGCCGGTCGCGGTCAGCGCGTCGTTGCCCTGGTTGCCCTGCGGAAGGAAACGAGGTCAAGAGCGGTGGGGAGGGCTAACGCGGGGCAAACGTAGAGGATGTTGCCGTCGCCGTCCGCGATCAGCACGTCGTTGCCCTCCTCGCCCTGCGGAAGAAAACGGGTCGAGAGCGGTGGGGAGGGCGGACGCGGGGCAAACGAAGAGGAAGTTGCGGTCGCCATCGACAACAATCGCGTCGTTGCCCCCCCGGCCCTGCGCGGAATCCCACCATATAATGTGCGAGCGCATGCGCGGAACGGGCGCCGGGCACGCGCTTTGATGTTTACGAAATCTCCAATCACCTTTGCGCAGTCGTTTTTAGACGACAGAAACACGCGCTCGAAGTCAACACCGCTATCATAATAGTCATTAAAGAAACTCTCTCCGGAAACTTCGCCCTCGAAGCAGACACACTCGTCTAGGCCGCTAAAGTCGAGGCCGTCGACCTCCGGAGTCTTGCGAGTGCAGCCGCCGCAGCACTTTTCGCAGGTGCCGTCCTCAAGAGCAAGGCAGGCGGCGGCCGCGGGGCCTCCGACGGGTAGCGTAGGCGCTAGCGTGACGGTAGGCGCTAGCGTGACGGTCGGCTCGGCCGTGGGCTCGGCCGTGGGCTCGGTCGTGGGCTCGGCCAGATAGCTGCACGCATCCTGGCAGTAGCAGAAGCAAATGCCAGGAGCCGGGCATTCATCGTTCCAGTCTGACCATCTGCCCGATGTGAAGGAGGCCGTGGCGTAAAAGTAGGTGTAATCAGCACCATTTACTAAAGCTCCTGAATTGAAATATCTATTATCGGGCTGAACGGGGGACCACTTTGTATATTCGGACGTACATCCATCCTCCCACACGAAATTGCCTTCGTTGGCGACGTCGGTGTAGCCTAACCAGACCAAGGCGTAGCCGCCTGGGCTTAGGCCATCCTCCTGAACTTGAAGCCTGAGCTGTTCGTTGACCGCGGCCGACGTGATGCACGGCATCTTGAGTCCAGCTTCGGAGCACGCCTCGTAACAATCTAGGGGCCCAGGGGCGTTCGTAGTAGTATCCACTTTTTTGAAGGTCCTATCACAGGACGTTGGCGCGACCGTCGGGTCGTCCGTCTTGAGCGTCGGGCTCTTAGAGGGAGCGGCCGTGGGCTCGGCCGTCGGCTCATCCGTTTGGTATTGGCCAAACTCTAGGCCGCGACCGGCCGGTCTGGAAGGCATCTGGCCCTCCGAAGCGCCGCGTAGCTTCGGCGTCATGTCGACGGCCAGCGTGGCGTCGTTCTTGGCTACCGCCTTGGCCAGCGACATCTCGAACGTGTCGCCGACGGCCTCGGTGCTGCCGCGCGGGGATGACGGCGCGACGGCGCAGGCCGCCGCCACGGCGAGGGCGAGCACTAAGTGCTTGAGGGTCATGTTCGACTACCGCACGTGGCCTGCGAGGACGCACCGGTTTCCTTCTGTGACAGCGCTGCGGCTCAGGGACCCAAATTCCGATAAACGTATACTCAACAAAGAATACTAGTAGGTTACTAGTAGGTTGTCATACGCAGGCTTCCGGGTACTTCTGGGGAGGTAACTCGACGGATTTGAGCTTCGGCGGTCCGCCCCTGTCGATTGGACCAAAGTTACCCTAGTGAAGAGGCCCCCTAGCCGACGGCGACATTCGCGGATGAGACTTACGGCTTGCCAAAGTAGACCAGCGATTGACGCCGCCATCTACGGTCCAGATGGTACATTATATATACTCCAGCCCAGTTTTCAAACATATCTGACGGAACTAGAGCCGACGGCCCGCGCTCGGAGGGCGGGAAAAGAATTCTACTAGACAACTCCCGAGTTTATGTTCGTTTCCTTCCATTAGTTAGGGGTAGAGTCCATCTAGGCCGATTGAACAAATACTCATCTATTTTAGGTGCTCCGTTGGAGCCGCGCGAAACGTCGAATCCGCGCCCTCGCGTTTACATAAAGAATGGCTCAAGACCTGAATCCGCGAATATCAGCGACGCCACTATCCAGATGGACCATAACGCCGTTGTTCTATTCACAATCGACCGACTTGCCCGTTCTCCGCGGACGACGGTGCGTACGCGGGGCACTGAATTGGCCCCAGACCGGTGAGTTGTAAAATAAATTCGCGTTTGAGGCGCTTCGGGTGTGGGACGGGCCAGACAACCGGTCTGAACGTCTACTACATTAGATGACCGGTCCCGTTTCCAACTCGCGCCTCGTCCATCTCGCGACCCCACGATCTCGCCAATTCGAGCGAGTTACTCAGACCTGCGACCATCAGCCCGTGTACCATCACCATGGACCTTGACGCGATCATTTGTTCCATGACCGACCGACTTACGCGAGCTCCAGATAAAGATGTTCACGTCCCGAGCGTGGGCAGCAAAAAGTACCCTTCTTATAATGTAGATGGCATATACTCGTAATTGACTATCGGTGGGGTAGTATAGGGTCCAACGAGACCGCTACGGCGACTACTGGGGGCCCTCAGGTAATTGGCGTTTTTGCCGGGAACGGGGTGCCATCGGGTCCAAATTGCACACTTTTTTCGGATGCAGATCGGCTCCTGGAGGCCTCTCGGGGTAGGTCTGGTGGTGGGTAAGCCCCTGCACCGCCTACGCCATCGATGCAGCAGCCTAGTGGTCTCGGAGGGCTCTGAAAGCAAATCTTGGCTAAATATTGCTAAAGTGCCGCGGGCTGCTGAGAGAAATCGGCCAAAATTGCTTGAAGCAGCGGCGCATGCGGTGTAGGCGCTTGCACGTGTATAGTACCGACCCTAGGCGACCCCAGGGAGACCTGCTCGGCAGGGATTGACAGGATTAAACCGGCGTGGCTGGCATGTGGCCTCGTCGCCTCCGCACCGCGAATTAAAAAATTACTTTTTTCGCGCACCAGTAAGTGTCCCATTGATCTCTTTGGACCAGTATCGAACCGAACGGCGCTCAAACAA
The DNA here is from genome assembly GCA_918797485.1 of Pelagomonas calceolata. Lineage (NCBI taxonomy): Eukaryota > Pelagophyceae > Pelagomonadales > Pelagomonadaceae > Pelagomonas > Pelagomonas calceolata. The sequence goes on from CAKKNE010000004.1 coordinate 760,106, forward strand.
CTGCAAGCCGCGTTTCGCACACAGGGCTAGTGTGTCTACAGGTGTTTTTACGCTAGGATTTGGCGGCGCTCGCTGGCCTGGCGTGCGCGCGGAGCTGTGCCGGTGACAGCGCAGCGTCTCAACAATGCTCAGCCATCATTGTTGACCGCGCGGCCATGGCCGAGACGCACAGCGGCCACATCTACGGCTGCTTTCCCGAAGACAAGGTGCACTACGCTGGCACAGAGGGCACGTTTAACGATGACCCGAAGACCGGTTTAGTTGTTGTACGCATCGGGAAAAACAACAAAATCACCGCGAAACGAAAGCAGGCTAATAAAAGGCCCCGCGACGAGGACACCGCGGAGATGGCCCTTCGGCGCAAGCTAGCGAGGGACTGGCCAGGTGCAGTCCTCGAGCGCATGGTCTACGAGAACTACGCAGCCGTCGCCGCGCCCGAACCCGAACCTCCACCTCCACCAGAAACCCCAAAAAAACGACGACGCCTTCCACCACAAGTAGAATACGATCCGTGGCTACCCGACTACATGCGCACCGGTCAACGACAAGGCGGCCAAGGCGGTGTACGTGAAGAGACCCGCGACGAGCTCCAAGTACTACTCCAACAGCAAGACGAGATCCTCCAAGTACTAGGCGCGGATCAACTACCAGGCGCTCGGGTCCTGCAAAATGCTCTGCTCGACATCCTGGGCAAGGACGATAGCGACGACGACGACGTGGCGGCGACGCCGCCACTAGAACAACCTGAACCAGCCCCAGCACCTGCCCCTACGATGAGGAAGCATAGTACGAAAATCAAAAAGGTGACGACGTCTACTATCCAAACGCAGCAGGGTGCCTTCGAAAACTGGTGCAAAGAAATGCACAACCAGAAGCTACTCGCCGTTCGTGTCCAGGACCCCAAGTACACTGACGATTTCTGGCTCGCGAAGCCGACCGGAGCCGCCATCGTCGCGACCGAAAACTTCATACATGCCAATTCAGACTATGAGGTGGGGTTTATGATCCTACCAATCAAGTGGTACGACATCGTCTCGGGCAAAGAGCGTACCTATACGCTTTTGAACGACGACGTCTACATCCAAGCGAACGCGACGGTCCGACTGACTGGACTGAAGTTCAGCCAACACACAAATGGGAGGTACACAATTACCGAGGACACTCACGAGCGTATCCTTGAAGCTATCTAGGCCGGTTATAATGTTAATTTGTAATTTTATGCGAGTTTCCCGGAATGTGGATGATTCCGTTCAGCTTTTTCGGAATTTGGGTCCAGGGTCCGCTTCCGGGGATTTCCGGCCTCGCCGCGAACACCCGCGGGCCGCGGTATCAGCCCGGCCGCAGTTCGAGACCGCACACGCGGGGCTAGCAAGACCCCTGGGCCGCCCCGCACGGCGCTCGCCGCCACGTTGGCGTTGTGAACTCGTGTGTGGGTCGACTCACCATAAAGCCAACCGGAATCATCCATAATACGGAAAATAAGCTTTTTGCCCTTAGACTACCTAATAATACCCCTCAAGGCCCACGAAAGCGCGCGGCTGTGCTGATGGGTGCGCGAACCCCACCGCGGTGCCGCCGCGCCGCTCGACGACGGTCGCGCGGTCGCGGTCGACATGCTGTTCGTGCGCGCCGCGTGTCCAGGGCAGCCTTTGGAAGTAGCCCGTTCGCGCCCGCCGTCCGGGACGCGGTTCGGGCAGCGATTAGGGCGCGCGTAGCGCCTCCTTACACTGGTCTTGCTGGTTGGCGGCCTCTGTGGCGCGACGCGCGCGAATTTTTCGGCGCGCGTGGGCGCCGGCGCGCGTGGACGTCTTCTCAAGTGCTGCTGTGTGCTGTGCGTACCGATTGGGCCGCGCACGGCCGCAAAAAGTGGGCTGCTCTGAGCTCGTGCGGGTTACGAGGTTTGCTAGCGGGTCTTTTCACTAGACGGGCTTTTTCCCTATGGCCAGGGGCGGACCGCCGAAGCTCAAAACCGTCGAGTCTGCCCTTCAGAAGTCCCCAGAAGCCTGCGTATGGCAACCTACTAGTAACCTACTAGTACTTTTTAAATTCTTTGTTGGGTATTCGTTTTTGGTGAGTCGACCCGTGTGAAGCGAACCAACAATAGATAAAAGGCGTGTGTCGAAGACGGGCCGCTCTAAAACACAGATATTTCTCACCGTTTCCAGATATATTAAGGCCGCTCTCGCTCCTGCGCTCTTGCTTGAGCCTTTTTACCGCGCAGGTGTTGGTGGCCCTCTGGCTCCTCTGGCTCCTCTTTCAGGGTGCCATGCGCACGCGCAAAAAGGCCGAAGCGCGTGTGGGATTTCTCTGAACGGCTCCGGTCAATTATAATTTTAGAACGAATCCCGTGCTAGCGGCCTGTAAGACACTAGGGATGCCTAGCAAGCAGTGGCTGTGCCTGCCTGCTCAGTTATCTCTGCGCCCGAGCTCCGTTTTGCAACAGATTCGCAGCTGAACTCTCTCTGCGGCCACCATCCACCGCTGTCGCGGACCTGCATTGCTGTAGCACTGACACTGCACGCTGCCACGATGTCGCCCGAAGGCGCCGCACTCGCAAAATACATCCGCGAGCAGTTAAACGGAGGCTGCAACACGAAACTCGACCTCTGCGCCCGGTTGCCGTGCGACGACGCCGAGCGCAGCGTGGTAGCGCTGCAGGACATCAACGCGGGCGAGCTTTTACTACGAATTCCCGTAGAGGGCTGCCTGCGCGGAAGGGGCGACGCCGTCGCGACTGAGCTCGCCGCGCGGCTGCAGCTATCGGATGCGTACGTCGCGACCCTACCTACAAACCCGCCTGGCCTCGAAACGTGGACGCCGGCCGAGCGCGCCTTATTGCGAGGGACGCGGCTCGAAAATGTTTCAAGGGGAGACGCGGACCGCGCGGCGTTGTTGGTGCGGACGCGGTGTGTCCACGTCTCCGAGGATCAAGTCGCGATGGTCCCCGGCGTCGACGCGTTGAACGACGCGTCGGGCCGCGCGGCGCCGGGCACCACTTTGAAAATAGGAGCCTGCTTCGAGATGGTCGCCGAACGTGACCTGTCTCAAGGCGAGGAAGTGACGCATCGCTACGACGACGTTGTGGACGCCGCGGACTACTTAGAGCGCTACGGCTTCGCGCCGGTCGTAACAACGTGCTCCAAAGTCTTCGCGGTCGAGGACATTGTTGAAGCGTCACAGAATGCCGGGAGGCGAGAAGTTTGTTCGACCGTGCTGGCCGCCTCTCAAGGAAGAGTCTGCGTGACGCCGCAGGAGCCATTGCCCGACGACCTGCTGAACGCCGTCCTCGTCTGTGTTTTGCAGGACGAGGAAGAGTTGGAGGAGCTCATGGCGTGCACCATCGAGGATCACGATGAAGACGGGCGGGATCCCGCGGCTTGGTCAAATGTTGACGCGCGGGGATTACTACAGCAGGCGTCGGACGTTGAACGGGATTTGGTCGCGGCGGGTCTGGCGCGGCTCGCTGACAATGCGCTCGCGGCCTACGTTTTGAGCGCATCTGCAGAGTGCGATCCTTCCAGGGTCGAGGCGGCGCGGCGCGTCCGCGATTCTGAAAGGAGCGCGTGCATCGCGCTGCGGGCCGCGCTCAAAGATATGGCCTGGCTCGGGGCGGCGCCGGCGTCGCGGAAGCGGGGGCGCGACGAGGACCCGGAGGGAGCTTAAGTTGTTGTGTTCGTTGGTTGTTCTTCCAGCGGCGGCACCCACAAGAGGCTTCGGTGGCGGGAGGCCGGCGGCGGAACGGTGGCGCCCGGGCGCGTCCGGCCTGCTCCCCCCTCGCCGTCGTCGCCTCGGAACTAACACTCGGGACGGACGGACGACAGCGGTAGTATGCCAGTACGCCATCGCCGCGCGACGCCGGGACGCCTAGCTCGATAGAAATACTTACGGACGAACTACTACTGCTCCCACTTCTTGGGCTTGTCCTCGGCCCAGTCCAAGCGCACCGGCCGCGACATGAGGACCTGGCCTTGTTTGAGGAAGGCTTGGTCCGCGTCCTCGGTGGACGCGAACTCGGCAAACCCACATCCTTTAAAATCGCCGGTCTCGCGGTCCGTCACCCATCTTATGGCCGACAGCGCCAAAGGCTCGAAGAACGCTCGGAGAGCGGCATCATCAATATCGTACGACAGGTTGCCGCAGTACAGCTTGCAGCACCCCTCCGGCTTGGCCTTGGGCTGCCTGACCGGTCGGTCACTCTTGGGCTTCGGCTTGTCGAGTCGACAGTACATCGTCCGCCCTAGGACTTCAGTCTCGTTCTTCATTTCGACGGCCTTCGACGCCGTCGCCGCATCGGCGAACTCCAGGACGCCCATGCCCTTGAATTTGCCCGTGTCTCTATCCTCGATCCACTTGATGCGCAGGATGTCGCCCGCATCTGAAAAATGGGCCTTGATCGCGTCGTCGTCGATGGCCCACGCGAGGTTCGTGCAGAAGACGCTCTTGACCTCGTCGCCGTTCGTGGGCGTGGGCGGCGCCGCGGCGGGCTCGGCCGCGGGCGCCTCGGCGGCCGCCGCCGCGGCCTTGGCCTCCTTCTTCGCCTTCTTCGCGGCTTTGCGCGCGGCCTTGTCGTCGGCCGGGGGCGCGGCGGCGGCGGCCTCGGCCTCGGCGGCCTTGCGTTTTTTTTCTTTCTTTGCCGCTTTACGCGCGGCCTTCTCGTCCGCGGGGCTCAGCGGCGGCGTGGCGTCGCCGCCGGCCTTCGCCGCGAGCTTCGCGGCCTTCGCGGCCTTCTTCGCCTTCTTCGCGGCTTTTTCTTCCGGTGTTTTGCCCATGGTGCAGGGTTGTGCGCTCTGGTGCTGTTTGCGGCGTCTGGGGCGCGCGGGACAAGCGGGACTCTTGCCGAAGCAAAAGTTTGTGCGTGCAGTGGTTGCTTGATCTACTCAGCGCGCCAGTCAATTATAACTGGGCGCGTGAAATTGCAAGCCAAAGCAGACCGGCGATGTTGGCAGTGCTATGAGGACCTCGGAGCCACATAAAAGTAGCCAGGACCCCTCTCGAACGCCCCCCGACGGTTACAGCCGTCGATAAAAGGCCGAAAACCCCGCGCTCTCCTGGCGGGTTTCAGGCTCTCACAACTTGAGACAACTTGAGGGACCACAGCTATCGCATAAATGCCCTAAACACACGCGTGAGGCCGTAAACGTGACGCTGCCAAGCACTTGACCGACTGCCAAAGCGCACCGCGGCCGGAGCATGGCGTCCCAGGCAATGGCAGCGCAGGACGAGGCCGCCGCGGACGTAGCGGTGGCCAAACGCGTCGAAGCCATGCTCAGGCACGAGGGCCTCAACCTGAAAGGATCGTCCGACACCCAAGCCTGGGCCTCGCCGTCCGACTTCTGGCGCGACGCGTCGTACCGAGCGACGTGGTACAGCAAAGCAATTGCCTACTGGGAGAACGACGCAGAGGTGCCCGCCACGGTCGACGGCGTCCTCGGCGGCTTCGCGTCCTTGGACGCGCCGGACGTGCGCGCGTCGCGGCGCTTCCTCACGCGAGCGCGGGACGCGGCCGGCCAGAGCGGCGCGTTCGCCGCCGCCGACGTCAGTGACCGTGCGCGAATCAAGATTTCATGGCGCCTTCGCATTCGCCCACGCTGAGCCAGCACGACCGCTCGCACGCAGGTCGCCGCGGGCATCGGGAGGGTGGCGAAGCACGTGCTGTTGCCGTTAGGCGCTTCCAGTGTGGACGTCCTCGAGCCCGCGAGGACGTTGCGGGAGGCGGCCTGTGCGTTTGTCGACGCCGTCGATACGGTCGAAGGCATAAAGGTGGGCGGTTCCGCAGCAAAGTGCCGCTTCCTCGCGGCGCCCATGCAGGACTGGGCGCCATCATCATCATCGTATGACGTGATCTGGGCGCAGTGGTGCGTCGGGCACCTCACCGACGCCCACTTCCTGCGCTTCCTCCAGAGGTGTCGGACGGCGCTCAAGCCCAAGGGCATCCTCGTCGTAAAAGACAACTGCGGCGAGTCGTCATCCACGGACGACTGTTTTGAAGTTGACGATGCCGATCGGAGCATCTGCCGCGGACGCGCCTATCTCGAGGCGCTCCTCGCGCTGAGCGGCGCGGAGTTGCTGTGTACGGCGCTCCAGCCCGTATCCGGGGAGGAGGCGTTCCCGGCGGATATCTATCCGGTGCGGTCCTACGCGCTGCGCTGGGTTGATGATGGAGTCACGTAAGCACCATGTACACATTTAATTCTCTCTTGGGCGACTTGAGCGCTCCTGCGACGGCGTCGACGGGGCCTACTTCTTCTTGGCCGCGTCGTAGGCCGCGCCCGGGTCCCTAGTCTCCCGGTCCGGCATGTCGGCCGAGTAGGACCGCCAGTACTTGAAGCTGTCCGGCCGCGTGAGGTCCCAGGCCCCCTCGAAGGCGTCTCGAACATTGTCGGGAAGGTCCACGATGTTCGCGCAGGCGTCGAGGCACGCGTCCAATTGTTCGAGGGAAGACGCGCCGAGCAGCACGCCGTCGTCCTCACGTAAAGCCGAATAATTCAACAACCACGCATAGGTCGCCGCGACCATCGATATGTCGGCCTCGGCGCAGGCCAAGCGGATCTTTTCGACGGCTTCGAAATTGCTGTCCGTGTAGAAGCGCGGCAAATAGTTGGCGTTGTCCTTGAACCGGCCTGCGTAGGAAGCAACCTTCGAGACGCCATCGACGCGACGCCATCGACGCGACGCATAAGGGGAATTTCCGCCCGGACAGCGACCGGCGAGGACGTCTGTACCTTGCCTATGCTTGCCGGTTAATAACCCAGCAGCTAAGCCGTTGTAGGCCACGAAGCGTACATTTTTCTCTCGCAAGAAAGGTAGTAAGTCGTCTTCCACTAATCTATTGAGAGGGTTGTACAACCCTTGATAGAACGTCGGAAAGGCCAGACCGTACTCGTCGCAAATGTCAAAGGCCCTTTTCACTTCGTCGACGTGAAAATTCGACAGGCCGACTTCTCTCACTACGTTCATCCCCACAAGGACATCTACCGTCTGCAGAGTGTCTACTAATGAGTTGAGGGGGTCGGGCTGATGTAAAAAGTATTCATCTAAGGCTCCGTCCATTTGGAGAGCGTTTCTGGAAGCGTCGAACTGGCCGTGAATACCTTCCGGGGAGAGGCCCTTGTCTGATGAAGGTGCCGCCTTCGAGCCTAACCGCCAGTCACTAATACCGGAGCGTTCGATCGCTTCCCGCACATGAGATTCGCCTTTACCATTGGCGTAGATGCGCGCCGTGTCGAGACGGTCGCCTCCATGAGCTGCGAAGCGTTTCAGCATTTCTGCTGCCACCGGCGCGTCGCATACGCTTGAAGCCTGGGCCCAGCCGAAGTTCATCGTGCCCAGGTAGACGCGGGCGGCGTTCAGCGTGCGTGCGACCATGGTTGAGCTGCTGAGCTGCCGCCGCGGCTGGCGCGCTGGGCTGGCTGGAGGAGCTGGCAGGCCTGCCGGCTGGCTGGTCCCGCCGGGTGCACCCGCCGGCGCTGGCGGGCTTGTGCGGGTTTTACAGCTGGCGGGCCGGTGCCGGCTGGCCGGTTGCCCTCCTACTGGCCGCCCGTGCTCGCTGGTTGGCAGCACACCTGCAGCACTGAGAGAGCAAAACGGGTTTACGCGCAAAATCGCCGCAAACGCGCAGACGCGGGCTAATCTCTCTGTACAACACGCGCAGCAGTCGTACGGCACGCTGCTGTGCCGAAAGAACCAGTCGTGCGGCTGATCAGGAGCACTGCCAAAGCAATCACCCTGTGAGAGCACCACGCCATCGACGCGACCATGCATAAACTCATCGCCGCGATACTGCTGCTGCAAACAACCGCATGGGGGCCCCAAGACAAGGCGACGAAGCTGCCGCGCCTCTGGCTCCCGACGGCGACACCAGTAATAGCGGGCGAGACGAGCTGGCCCCTCGACGCGGCCCAGCGGCGCAAGCTGGGCAAGGTGCTGCGGTTGCGACGGGGCGACGAGCTCCGCGTGTTTGATGGTGGTATGGGGGAGTGGCTCGCCTCATATGAAGACGACCGCGTCGTCGCGAAAGAACGGACGCGGGAGCCCACGCCAGCTACGCCTCTGGAGCTCTTCTTCGCTCCGATAAAAAAGAAGCGCACTTCGTTATTGATCGAGAAGGCCGTGGAGCTCGGCGCGACGCGGCTCCGGCCGGTGACGACCGGTGTCCGACTTTAGGTCTGCACCGCCTCGACGCCATCGACGCGCCGCCTTCTGGCGGCTCGATGTCGTGGCTGTCGCCCGCCACGCCATCGACGCGACTCACCACGCAGGTGAGAACGCAGCGCACGGAACGCGCGTCCATCCAGGCGCTCCCGGCGCCGGGCTTTACAACCGCCGCCGTCGCCGCCTCTGAGCAGAGCGAGCGCCTCGACGTGCCGTTGTTGGAGGCCATCGTGGCTACGGAAGCGGTGAAGACGGACCTGCCGTTATATGTGTGCGCGGCGCGCGCCGACGGCAAGGCGCCGCACTTGTTAGATGTTGTGACGGGCCCGTGCGCTGTCCTCGTGGGGCCCGAGGGCGGTTTAACTGATGACGACCTCGCCGCGATCAGTGCCGCGAAACCGGACGCCGTCGCCGTCACGCTCGGGCCCGCTGTTTTGAGAGCGGAGACCGCGGCGTGCGTGGCGTTGGCGTTTGCGGGTGGGGCGTTGCGGGATAGGTAATTTTGTTGTTCTGTGCTCCGAGTACCGCTTCCTCGATGGCGTCGGGGCTGATGGACAGTATACGGCGTAGTTAGACGGAGTGCACGCGCCCCGCGATCGCGTCGCCGCAGGTCGTCGGTCCCCCGATTTCGTTCTCGTCAATCACTGAGCAGCGCGCCGCCGCGAGGCACGCCCCGACGGCGTCGAGGCCGGCGCAGGCGCCGCGGTACTCCGCGACGGCGTCGATGATGAGGAACGGCTCGTCCTCGCCGCAGGCCGCGTAGTACGTCGCGGCGCCGTCGGCGTAGCGGTAGCAGCGGCGGGATGGTGTGGGGTAGGTCGTCGGTACGGCCGTCGGCGTCTGGTCATCGGCGTCGAGGCGCGCGAACGCGGCCTCGACGAAGTTGGCGAGTGCGCGTTTCTGGCGGTCTCTGTCCCGGGCGGCCGCCTCGATGCGTTCCGCCCACTGTTTGTCGATGAGCTGCGTGAGAATCGTCTCGGCTCTTGCCAGATTGTCGGCATTTCTCCTCATGGTGTCGAGTTTTTTTTGGTCCTCCGAGAAGTTCCTCGGCGCCAAGTCGACGACGCTCTCGGACGCCGTCTCCGGCGACACGGCCACGACGAACGCGGTCATCACCTTCGCGGCCTACGTCACGTCCATCGTCTCCGGCGAGGCCTTCGGCGCCACCGAGACGGCGGCCGCCCTCTGGATCGCGTCCGCTGTCCTCAAGTTAAAGGATGCTGGTATTGACGCCGACTCGATCAAGGACAACGCGGTGAACATCATCATCGCGACGGTCATGGGCGTCATCGCCTTCGCGGAGTAGATCCCCCCCCATATCTATCCCTGCTGGAAGTCCCGAGTAAGTATTGGACTCGCAAACGACTAGCACACATCACCAATTACTCAGTGGTCCTTAATGACACCAGACGTCATGTGGAAGCCCGGCGCGCCCCGGAGCTTCTTCTTCTTTTTGAGAGGCCGTTTAGCCGCCGTGGGCATGCCCTCGCCGCCCATGCACCGCCCGATGTCGGCCTCGCCGTCGTGATTGGGAGGCGAGCCGGAGCGCGTGTTGCACTGGATCGAATATTTCAAGGACGTGATGTAGTGGATCCAGTACGACGGGATGTAGAGGATTTCGCCTTCCCTGAGGACGGTGTCGATCGCGCCCGCGGTCTCCGGCGAGAATGCGGAGCGCGCCTGGTGCTCGTGGCTCCAGTCAATTTCTGAATGGCGAAACGACGGGTGCTTCCTATCCCTTATCAAGTTGAGATGAGCACACGACGTCGGCGGCGTCAATATGTAGCGCTTGGCGCCTCGGAGCATGGCCACCATGTTCCGGCCGCCGTCGTAGTGCGCCTCCGCGATGACCCCTCGCATCCCAAACCGACACTGGATGCCCTTGTTCTTCCGGATGTCCGTCACGAAGAAGTTTTCCGTGCCAGGCGTGAAGCACGGTAAGTCTTTTGTGACGAAGTGACTTCTGCGGACGGACGACCCTCGCAACAACGCCGAGAGAGGCGGCGTGCCCATCATGAGGTAGCGGTGCTGGGCCTCCGGGCCGAGTTCGCGGTCGTCCGCGCCTCTCGCAAAAGCCAACCAGTCCGCGAACGTGCTGTGGACGATGTCCGTCGGCGGGGCCCAATCCGGGTAAGCCCTTCGGCCGGACGCGGACGGGCTCCGCCAGTACATGAAGTGGTTGTTCTCTGACTCCTCGACCTTGAACTGGTTGCCCTTCCTGTCGAATTGTTCTGTTAAATAAACATCAGTCCACGCGTCCCGCGCATATTCAACGTCCGGCACGTCGTAGATCTTGAAGGGCACCTCCGCGTTCCGGTAGGCCTCCGCTAGCGACCGTTCGTGCGGGTCCGAGTAGTTGAGGACGGCCAGCGTCTCCTTGAAAGGTACGGGCATCGTCACGTTGTCGGGGTTCCACCGCTGCACGATCTCCCATAAATTCGTGAGCTGCGGGTACGACGAATCGTAGGGTTTGGCGGGGGGTTTCGTGAATCTGCCTTTTGCCGACCAGTCTCCGAATTGGATCAATTCCGGCGAGTGGGGCTCCGCGTGGATGTGGTGCCGCTCCGCGGCGGCCGCGTCCAAGTCGTCGTCGCCTACGGCTCTTTTTGAGGGCCTAGGCGGCCGCGGCGGGCCGTGGTGCGGGGCGTCGTGGCCGCCGTGGTGGTGGATTGCGGGCCGGCGGTGCTGCCGTCCCACCAATATGCCTAGATAAGTCGTGCAGGCGACGGCCGCGAGGGCCGCGCTGTACTTGATGCACGTCATTGTTCGCTGCGTTGGCGGCGAGATGTCCGCTGCGTCGGCGGCGTCGGCGCGTCAGCGGGTCGGCGGCGGCGGCCGGCGTCCCTGGTCACGGCAGCGGTGGAGTCGCTTTCGGGTGTGCTGGCGCGAGCGAGCGAACCGAGGAGTGCTTGGGCTACCGAGCTGCTGTCACTATTCTACGCGTCTTGCGAGATCTTTCTAGCCTAGGGCAGAGGCGCGTGCGCGGATGCGCTGCTGCGCTCTCTTTAACAAGCGTAAGCTAGCGGTAAGACACTAGCAACCAGCCACAAAACTCAGCTTTTGCAAGCGCGTGAAGGCGCACGAGTTGTGAAACGCAGCTACTGTTACGCATTCGTCGACGCCAGCGCTGCGGCGGCTTCCGCACCCACTCGTATTGCCCCAAACACCGGCCGCAAGGCACAACCAGCTGCAGATTCGACATACGCATTGCGCTGCGGGCGGCCGCACGACGAATTCAGACTCCAAAACGCCTGAGCAAAGACCAGCGCCTCACGCCATCGAGCAGCGCGCATCATGCGCGCACCTAGAATAGCCGCAACGCACCAGGAATGCAAGGTCGTCAAGATCAGCGGCGTAGCCATGGCCCTCTGGTTTTTACTGGTTCTCTTCGCGACCGAGAGCAACAAGGCGCCACCGCCGGAAGCGATGCCGAGCCGCGCCAATGAGTACTGCTCGGCGCCGCTGACGAGCGGCGACGAGGGCGGCAGCGACGTGACGTCTGTCACGGTCGTCGTGCGCCATGGCGCGCGGTCCGGCATTGCCACAGAAGTTCAGGACTGGAAGTGCGGCCTCGGAGCCTTGAAATCGCACGTCAAGCGGTGGGAGGCCGCGTCGGGCAACGAGCTAACACCTGAAACGAGCCACGGCACCTGCGAGAAGGGCCAGCTCGTCGCGCGCGGCTTCCGCCAACATAAGAGGCTGGGCGCGTTCCTCCGAAGTCGCTACGGCGGCACTTCATGGCAAGTAACTACCCGCTCCACGAACTACCAGCGCACGAAGGCGTCGGCTTCAGCGTTCCTCGACGGCTTCTTCGGCGGACGCGTGCCCAAAGACGCGTGGCCGTCCTTCCGAGAAAACGCTTCGGAAGAGCCGATGTTCGGGGTCGAGGGCGAGGACGGCAAGGGCATCCGCTGCGTGAGAGCTGCGGCGGACGCCAAGCGGCAGCGCGAGGCGTGGCAACCCGGCGAGCTCGCCGACGCCGTTGCGAGTATCGAAGACGCGGCTTGGAATCCTACGGACGTGGCCGACGTCGCGTACTCGCGCCACTGCGAGAAGACCGGCTGTCTGAGGGACGGGCACGCCGGTCTGGGGGACGGGCAAGGTTGCGTCACCGGTTCTAAAGCGGAGGCTTTGTTCAGACTCGCGGACAAATTTTACTACGGTCGGTATAATGGTAATGACGGCGGCCGGGCCGCATCTAGATTGGGAATGCACCCCTTCCTCTCGGAGCTGTTGCGGAACTTCAAGGACGACTCTGAGTCTTCAGAAAAGCGCCTGCGCCTCTACGCGGGCCACGACACGGTCGTCGCGCCGCTCCTGGCGGCGCTAGGCGTATTTGATGGGAAATGGCCGCCGCTCGCGTCGCGCATCGTCTTCGAGCTTAGGGAAGGCGGGGCGCTGCGCATCTTGTTCAACGGCCGCGACGTGTCTGGCGAGGTGTGCGGCGCGGTCGGGGACGATCTGGAAGGAGGGCCGCCCGGCGCGCGCGGCTGCGACGTGGCGGCCTTCGAGGCGCGCGTCGCGGCGTTGCTGGGCGGCGCGGCGTCGTTCGACGAGGCGTGCGGGAACTGAGCACTGTTGTCTGCTAAGTGTTGTTGTCCATAATTACCTTGGGTTGCTGACCATTTACCCACTCCCCGGCGACGGCTGCGTTTCTTCGCGGGCGCGGAGCGCCGCTCGCGCGTTTAGTAGGGTGGCCTCAATTTCCGTTGTGAGCGGGTGCGCGCCACCCATCACACGACGCGCGGTCCTTGCCGTCTCTTCGAGCGTCGTCACGGCCTCGCGGACATCGTCGAGCGTGGCGGCGGGGTCCACGAAGAGCGCGGCCGCCAACATCTTCCTCATCTTGAGCGTAATTTCATCACCGTCTCCAAGAACGCGTCGTGCCACGGGTATCACTTTGCGAAACAGTGGTATGACTTCTTCGAAGCGCCGTAGAACACCAAGGGACCCCGCGTAGTTGTTGGCCGCTATGAGTGTATCTCTAGTTTCCTCGCCGTAGCGCTTCAAACGTTCGGAGTATACGTCCCGTCTCATGCGCATGGCCTCTTCAATCCGTCCAACTTTTGCATACGTGTTCGCCAGATTGCTCTGCAGCGCGAGAATGTTATCGTAATGTAAGCCAAGTCGCTGATGCAAAGACAACAGGGCCTCTGCCAGGATGACGGCGCCACGCTCGACGATGTCCGCGAGGCCGTGACGACGCTCGAGGACGCGGAACGGATCGCGCGGCGCGTGCTCGGTGGCGCGCATCCGACCACAGAACGGATCGAGGACGAATTACGAGAAGCGCGTGCCGCGCTTCGCGCCCGCGAAGCAACGCAGCCGTCAAGGGGCGCCTAGGAACGCCATCGACGCAACATAGAAGTATAGAATAGGAGAGGCTACCTTTAAACATCCGGGCCCAGACACAGCAAGCCGAGAGGAGGGGAGAAAAATCAGGCGGCCGCCTTCGCCGGCCGCTTCAGCGCGCGGACCGCGTTTAGGGGCGACGCGCCGGCCACGACCGCCGCCGCGACACCGGCAAGGAACAGCTTCGCGAAGGCCACCATACCAACCAGTAAAGCGTCGCGCAGGTACCACATCGCCGCACAAAGACCTGCAACGCCGACCAGCGCCCGCGACCGGCCCACTTCTGAAGAAGACGAGAACCCGCCCCCCACACTGTTCATGACCTCCGTCGCCCGCGACAGTACGACCGGCGCCTTTTCGACCAAATACGTCAGTCCATCGGGATTCTCCGGTAGTAATAATAAAGCAGAAGATATAGGATCGGGATTCTCGGCATTTAGCCGTTGGAGCGCCTTCCTCGCTTCCGGGTACCATATCGTAACCGCAGAAACATCCGCATCTAATTTCTCGAAGGATTTCCGGAGCGTGCCGCAAACCCGCCCGTAAAAGACCATTTCTCGCGGCGTATCCGTAAGAACAGGCATGCTTGCAGGTTTATGTTGGATGGCGTCCTTCAGGATCTCCATCGCCTCCGGTCGCACGACGCCGGAGCCCGTCGTCGACGAGTCGAAGAAGTAGTACAGTAAGGCTAGCTTGAGCTCCGGGTCCTCGGTGTTAAAACCGAAGCCGGAACCTCGCAATGCTTGGTCGATCAGCGTCTGGGACCGAGTTCGTAGCAGTACCACTAACTGACAGACAGTACGTAATTGAGGTTTGGTCAAAGTCGTACACTGCCCAAAATCTATCAAGCCAGGCTTCAGCTCCTCACCGACGAGCATGATGTTGCCCGGGTGGGGATCGGCGTGGAAGAACCGCTCGCGGAACAGCGTCACGCCAATCGCGTGCGTGATGTCCTTACAAGCATCAATAGCTTTCTGTCGCACGGCCGGGTCGGAGACGTCGCAGTTGCCCATCGTCGTTCCTGTTAAGAATGTTTGTGTGAGTACTGATGAACTACTAAGTTCATCAATCACCACAGGGATGGCGATGTCGAGGCCGTGCCGCTTCTGGTAGAGGCGTTGTTTTTTCAGATGTCTCGCTTCTATGCGTAAATCTAGCTCCCTAGGAAAACATTCAACTTCCTCGTCCATGATCGCGTTGATGGTCCCCTTCATGGGCAGCTTGAGGATCCAGGTGATCTGCTGGGCCTGCGGTCGCGCGACGCGTCGGCGCTCGTGCCATCACGACGACGCCGCCTTCATGATATTCAGACGCCGAGTCCGCACCGCCTTCCGCGCGTTTTTGAGGTCCGCGATGAGGTACCTTCTTATTTCGGGATAGATGGCCTTCACGACGACGCGCTCGCCGGCGTAGGTCGTCGCGAGGTGGACCTGGCCGATCGACGCCGCGGCTAAGGGTGTCTGATCGACTGCCGCGAAGTAGGCCCCGAGACCTTTCCCTTCTCCTACGGGAGGAACGCCCTCGCCCTCTAATCCGCGAAGGAGCATCTTCGACATCTGGGCCCACTCCCGGAACGGCATGCCTTCAAAGCTATGTTTGAGCTCGTCGACCCAGGCCTGGGGCACGAGGCCGTCGCGCGTCGCCCAGTCCTGCGCGAGCTTGTTGTAGAGCCCGCCCATGCTATCAAAGAGCTTCCGAATAGCTTTGGCTTCCCGCTCGTGGGCCTCGTCCCACATGGCCGTGCGCTCGTCGTAGTAGGCCTCCCGGTCCACTCCTTTCAACTGTTTCCTCATCTTCGCGACCTTCTTTTTCACTCGTAGATACCTCATAACTATAGGGTATAAGCCGGTCATGAACTTGGCGTTCCTCGCGGACTGGGTCATCCAGGACGAGCCCTTGATCGTGACCTTCGGGTCCGTGAGGCCCTTGACCTCCTCGCGGTCGACGGCCAGCAGCGCCTCCCGGACGTCCTCCTCGCTCATATCTTCGATGTCCTTGGCTACGCTGATCTCTCTTTGGCTGAGACGTCGTGTCGGATCCACGGAAGCGGTGAAGACTAGTGGACCTCGTTTTGATAGTTCTAGAAACGCTTCTCTAGACATAAATCTCCGGTCGCCTGATCTTGATCGTTTCTCCAAGTCAGCTACAGGAGCAAACACGACCTCTTCGGGGGCCTGCCAGCGCGGCCCGCCCTCCAGAGCTACGGACGCGACGCCCTTCGTCGAGCCTCGCTTCGACACGTATCTCACAAAGACCGCAACAAAATCTCTATCTTCATCACCCCAGCCGTCCCGGTAGACGTCGAGACAGAACTCGTGCTTGCCCTTCGTGAAAATTGGAGAGGAGCTTTTGACTTTAAAGCCCTTCCTCAGGTCGGTGAGTGCGACGCGCCAGGTGAGGGGCGCCATCTTTGTGCGGCGGCGGTTTCGCGGCGGCGGCGCGCAGAGGTCTTGCGGGCGGGTCTCGCGCTGCCGTGGCGCGCACGCTTACGTGCCGCGGCGGCGGCGTTGGTAACCAGGCACAGAGGGCCCCTGTGCCTTTTTTTGCTGCGGGAGTGCGACGGGGGTACTTGGCAAGCAGGGTAGCGGCAGGACTAGGTCCGATGCTCTTCCTGAACAATGCTTAGCCGTGCGCTGGTGCACTCGTCGGCTAGATCTGCGCTCGAGCCGCAAAAACAGTAGGGCCTAGCGTTCACACACACACTAGCACAATTCAGAGCTCGCACGCCATCGACGCGCCCCGGCGTTCAATAGACTTCCTATATTACAACAAAACAGGCCTCGAACGACGAGGCCGCCGCAGCCGCCGCCCGCTTTGCACGAGCGCCGGCGCCCAGACCTCGTTGTGCTCCACTTCATCCCGCTTCACGTAGCCGTGGGCCTCCAACAACGCCGCCGTCCCGTACTGCGTGTCGTTGCTCAGATGATTGTTCTCGAAAACCAACAATGGCCGCGCGCTCCGGAGCGTCGCGCGCGCGCCCCTTAACGCTCGCAACTCCGCGCCTTCGACGTCGAGGTGCAACAATCCTAGATCAGAGACATCCTCAAGAAAAGAATCTACCGTCCGGCACAGCAGGCGCTTCTTCATGAGCCGCCGCCGCTCGTCAATCGCCCAGCCCCCAGGATTCGCGTCGGACACGTCCAGCGCGCAGGCCCGGTCGCGCGCCGCCAGGCCGTTGTGGTAGACTCGGACGTTCGTCAGGTTGTTTCTGGTAGCCATAGCTCGCACGAATTCGCACTTGCTTTCGTCTGGATCCACACCAACAAATGTCAGAGAAGGGAAACTCGCAGCCAGCGGTAGCAGGTGGTCGCCGACGTGCATGCCCGCCTCGAGGGTCGTCGTCGTGTTTCCCGTTTTAGCGATGCGGGCGAGGTGCGCGTGAATTAGAGCACGGGTTTGCGGCTCCCAGCCGACCGTGAAGCCTTCTACGCGCCGCGCGAACTCGTCGGCCCAGGTGCTGTTCACCACACAGAAGCCGCGTTTTGCTAGCATATTGTAGACGGCGCGGCCCTCGCAGTCATCATCAACATGATAGCCGAACGGGTCGTCGTCGCGCGCGCCGCCGGCGAGGTAGTCGTCGTCGTCTTCCTCGTCGTCGTAGGGGTCGTTGTCCGGCGGTTGTTCGAAGGCGTCGAAAGCGCGCGTGGCGGCGAGCGCTGCCAGGAGGAGCCAGTGGCGCATTGTGGTGGCAGTTGTGGTCTGCAGGGGCAGCCGTCGGATTGCCGCCACGGGCAGCCGCGATTGGTGTGGTGCAGGACGCTACGCTCGCGATCGCTGCGTTGCAAGGGCAGCCCTCCGTCGCTGCGGAGCGCGGCACGATTTTTCGTCGTGGCTCGACGCCGCGGCGGCGTTTTGGCGACAGGATCGGCGCGTCAAGGGTCTGGTGGGGCGTGTGAGAGCGCCTCTGGGACGGATCCCGGGTGGTGTCGAATTTCCGGTCTCGCTTAAATGCAAATCAATTCAGGTCTCCAGATTTGCGCCGGCGGCAAAGAGCGGCAGCGCGCAGGCATGGCTGCCCAGGCGCTGCTGCGGGCAGCCTCGGTGGTGCTCCTTTGTTGGCGCGCGGCGACCGCGGGGACTTGCTTCTCCGACGACTTCAGTAGCATCGATAGCGGCTGGATCTCCGTTGACGGCGACTGGAAGTGGTCGGGCGGCACGGTCGACGACAATGTTGGCAACTATGGCGAAGGTCATGTACTGTACAGAGATGCCGACTACAGCGATGGCTACCTTGAGGCCTCGGTCAGTGTGTCTAGTGGGCAAGCGGGGCTCCTCTTTCGCATCGCCGACATGCCGGTTGCCGCCGATTACATCAACAACGCTGGCCAGATGTACTACTGCGGCATAAATCTAAATTGGGTTAGATGCGGGCGTATGAACGATGCCTGGTCGGAAATCTGGAGATACAATACCCCGATCGCACTCGGACAGTTTTATGACCTCGGTATTAACATGGAGGGATCAAAATTCACGGTCTTCCTTGACGGTGCCGAGATCGGCAGCTTCAGCGACTCTAGTTATAGTAGCGGCGGTATCGGCTTGCGGACTTATTGGGGCCGCGGCATCTACGACTCCATCTCGTACGAGGCGCCAGGATGCGCCGGTTCCAACAGTCCCTTCGTGTACGTCGACCAGGAAATGTCTTGGACGGACGCGCGCGAGTACTGCCGGACGCACCACCACGACCTCGCATCGATCCACAGCGCTAGCGAGAATGCGGAAGTCGCCGCACTCTGTCCTGTATGGTGCTTTCTCGGCGGCTCCGACGTAGATCAAGAGGGCACGTGGACTTGGTCGGACGGCAGCGCGTGGGCCTACGAGAACTGGGACACCGGACAGCCCAACAATGTGAATGGACCTGAGGACTATCTAAATATGTGGGGGGCCGCGCCCGGTTCTTCTAACAGAGAGCACGGAAAGTGGAACGATTTGCGACCGGAAGGTCCACATACGTTCGTGTGCAGAGAGACGCCAGCCAGCAGCACATACGAAATCGTGGTGAACGGCGTCATGAACGAACCCCTCACGGTCATTGGCGACGCCTGGGCCGCAGGCTCTGATAGCTTTGGCAGCTACATCACCAGCAGCCCAGGCTTATGTTACGCCGGGGGCACCGGCGTATGTTACCTGCGATGGGAGCACGACTTGGGCACCGGAGACTTTACGTCGACCATGAATCTCGTCGTGACCGACCTCTACAATTCTGGCGCATCATTCGAGTTCAATTACAACAGCGCATGGGGTTCGAACTTCGGTTTTGCGGGTTATGGCAGTTTGGATGTCTTCACCGACGGCCCGTTTTTTGGCGATGGTCCGTCTTATCATGGAAATCTAGCCTCGTACGGCATCATCGATGGAGAACTGATGACATTAGTTGTCCAGCGGCGTGGGGACGACTACACGATCTCGGTCACCACGGCGGCTATGGGGGAGAAGGTCGTGCATACACAGACGAAGGCCGGGGACATCCAAGGACTCGGCCTGCGCCCGTGGCGCGGGACTATCCGACTGTACTCCTGGACCGTTACGACGGGGTTGTCGATACAGGGAACCTACGATGCGGACGCCGACGACGATTCGGACGACAACTCCCTCGTCGTGATCCTGGGCGTCGTCATCGGCGTACTCCTCGTGGTTATCGCCATATTAGTGATTATGAAACGGAGCAAAGTGGCGAAGCCCCCGCAAGGGCACCGAGGCCCCGCGATGGTAGAGGCCGCAACATCGCCGACGGCGCCGCCGCAACTGGCGTCGATCAAGGCCGAGGCTCTCGGAATGATGTCGGAAGAGCCCATCGCGGAGGCCGTGCCCCACGGCCACGTCTCGGGCGCCGAGGCCGCCGCGATGGCCGCGGGAGAGCCGCCGCCACAGCCGTCGGCGGGCTGGGGCAGGCGCTTCGCGTCGTGGCGGGCCGTCGTGGAGCCGCCACCGCCGCCCGAGCCGGAATTCGAACCGGAATGCTAAACGAAATTCACACCCCCTTCCCCCAATTGACAGCGAAATTCATCGATCCCGCTTCCGAGTCGGCCGCGCTCTGCGTACTAGGACATTCTAAAAAGCCACTAGGCCTGCTCTAGTGTATGCGCTTGGCTTGCTAGCCAAAAGCCAGAGAGCGAGTCGCTTATTGCGGCCAGCCATAATCGCTCGAAACCCGCGCGACGCTCTCAGAAGGTGGAAAAATTTTGCGCAGTGAGCCGCGCAGGATCGGCGTGAAGATTCGAGCGGCAGCTGTTCTGGCACTTGCCGAGTGACACACATGTTGCGGGCAGCCTCGGTTGTGGCGCTGGCGGCTGCTAGTCTGGCAGGCAAGCACCATGCTGTCCGGCGGCGGCTGTCAGAGCCCCCCGACGGCTGTGCGCTGTACGTTGCTGGTCCCGTCGTCGCTTCCAGCGGTAACCAGGTGGCCACCGTCGATTCGCTCCAGGACTACGAGCTCACGTTCACGATGGAGCTGGCGAGCGACTGGAGCGTCACGGGCGAGTGGCAGTCCATCCTCAAGATCGGAAGCTCGGATGGTCAGCGGCTCCCTGGGATATGGCTAGGGGACACTAACAACAGAATGTTAGTGACGCAGTCCCACAGCTACTGCGAAAGTTGCTGCTGCCATAATAGCGTGAACGTGTTAGAAGGTACATTCACGGCCGGCGAGACCTACGAAATCAAGGTCATTGTCGAGAATAACCAGATGGCGGTGTACGTCGACGGCGTGAACCGCGGCACCACGTCGTTGAGCGCTACTTATGCTGCGACGGACGCGGCGGTCTGGGTCGGGGATCCTTGGCATTCGTACGACGCCGACAAGGTGACGCTCTCGGACATCACGCTCTCCGAAGTCGCGCTCGCCGACGTCTGCCGGGAGAATGCCGGCACTACTACCATTGGTTCGTTCACCTTCCAGGCGGGCCGCTGCTACCCTCAGTCCGAAGCGCCGGTTATAAACACGGCTGGCCTTATGAGCGACACCTTGAGGAGAACGGGAACGCCCCAAGAATGCTACGACTACTGCACGGGCAATTCCGGTTTTAGCATAATGGGTCTCGACCTAAGGCCCACTGGTGGACAGGATTGTACGTGTAAAGTAGCCGAGGACGACTACAACGACGGAGCGGACTGTAAGCGACGCGCCGATACATCGACGGCGATCGAAGACATGGACTGGTCGTCTATGATCGAAGATTATGTCTGTTTCACGGAGGATTTCGACGCCGACGCCGAGCTGTCGAAGCTCTGCGACGATGTCGTCAGCGATGCCGCCGGCAGCAGCAGCAGCAACGGCAAGGATTCGGACAACGAGGGGCACCTCCTCATGATCCTGATAATTCTCCCAACCTTACTTCTCGCGGTTATCGCCTGGGCCATATTAGTGGTGATCAAGCGGCGCAAGCTGGCGTCGATCTGCGACCGTCTGCGGCGTCCGTCTGCGGCCGCGCCTCCGGCGCACGAGCCGACGCCGCTGTCGCCGTCGGCGCTGGCGTCGATCGAGGCCAGTAATCTCAAAATGATGGGAACGATGTCGGACGAGCCGCCCCAGGCCGCGGAGCCCATCTCGGAGGCCACTTCCGTGCCCAAAGGTCACATCTCGGGCGCCGAGGCCGCCGCGATGGCCCAGCCGTCGGAGGGCTTGGGCGCGCGCACCTTGCAGCGCCTCGCGTCATGGCGGGCCGGCGAGGAGCCGCCGCCGCCGCCCGCGGCGGAAGCGTATGCGACGGAAGCGGAATTCGGACCGGAACCCTAAACGAAATTCCCACCCCCCTTTCCCCAATTGCCAGCGAAATTCATCGACCCTGCTTCCGAGTCGGCCGCGCTCTCCGTACTAGGACATTCTAAAAAGCCAATAGGCCTGCTCTAGTGTATGCGCTTGGCTTGCTAGCCGAAAAGCAGAGAGCGAGTCGCGCTGAAAATCGCTCGAAACCCGCACGACTCAGAGTTCAAGCTTTTTGCATTGGCACCAGCCGTTTGCCGCGCAGGATCATCGTAAAACTCGAGCGGCAGCTGTTATGGCACTTGCCGAGTGACACACATGTTGCGGGCAGCCTTTGTAGCGATGCGGCAGGCGCTATGCCTCTTCCTGTTAGCGCCTGTCGACCAGGTAGCCCAGCTGACGGCGGCGCAAGAGTGTCCCGAAGAGGCAGACTTCGATTTTTCATCATCCGTCCCCTTGGCGTATGATGGTGGCGAATGCGGACATTTCTGCCGGGCATACAATTGGTGCATCGACAGACACAACATCGCGGAGTATAATGATAAAACATTGACTGAGTGCGCGTGCGCCTGCCAATCCAACTCTGCGTGCGTCTCCTTCGACTGGCGGGACGGGACTGGATACAACTGCGCGTTGCAGTTCGCGCGCAGCAGTGAAGTCTCGCATGGAACCACGTGCATCGATATTGGGTGGTCTTATTTCGAGAAGCTGACGATGACCGCGGGGACCTGCTTCTCCGACGACTTCAGTAGCATCGATAGCGGCTGGATCTCCGTTGAGGGCGACTGGTCGTGGTCGGGCGGCACGGTCGACAACAATGTTGGCAACTATGACGAAGGTAATGTACTGTACATTGACGCCGACTACAGCGATGGCTACCTTGAGGCCTCGGTCAGTGTATCTAGTGGTGAGGAAGCGGGTCTTCTCTTTCGCATCACCGACATGCCGGCTGCTGCCAATTACTTCAATGACGCTGGTCAGATGTACTACTGCGGCATTGCGAGAATTAACTATTCTCAAATGGTGATATGCGGGCGCATGAACAACAACTGGTCCGAACTCTTCACATACTATACCACGATCGCACAAGGACAGTTTTATGACCTCGGTATTAACATGGACGGATCAGACTTCACTGTCTTCCTTGACGGTGCAGAGATCGGCAGCTTCAGCGACTCTAGTTATAGTAGCGGCGGTGTCGGCTTGCGGACTTATCAGGGCCGCGGCGTTTACGACTCCATCTCGTACGAGGCGCCAGAATGCACCACCACGACCACCACGACCACGGGGACGGGCTACATCTTCCAGGCGGGCCGCTGTTACCCTGAGTCCGGCGCGCCGTTAATAAACACGGGAGGTGGTATGGCAAACGACGTTAGCGACGACTTTAGAGAAACAGCATCGCCCCAACTATGCTACAATTACTGCGCCGCTAATACAATGGGCAACAATTACATGGGTCTCGACCTAAGGTCCACTGGTGGACAGGATTGTGTGTGTAATCGCCCGGGTGGACACACAATCTTCAATTTCGGTTGGTCTCGTCTTGATGACCAAGGTTCGATTCGCACGCAGGCAAACCAGCCCAGGACGACTACAACGATGACCGCTGGGGGATGTGTAAGCGACCCGCTGTGACATCGGTGGCGATTGAAGACATGGACTGGTCCTGGATGACCGAAGATTATGTCTGTTTCACGGAAGATTTCGACGCCGACGCCGAGCTCTCGGAGCTCTGCGACGAGGGCGAGAGCGATGCCGACGGCGGCGGCGGCGACGACAAGGATTCGGACGACAACTCCCTGGCGTTGATCTTGGGCGTCGTCGGCGCGGTCGTTGTCGTGGGTATCGCCATCATGATCGTCGTGATGAAGCGGCGCAAGCCGGCGAAGCCTCCGTCTGAGGCCGCGCCTCCGGTCGCGGCTGTGGTGCATGAGCCGACGTCGCCGCCACCACCGCCTCTGGCACCGATCAAGGCTATGGCCCTCGAAATGATGGCCGAGGAGACCGCGGAGTTCGCCCCAGAGGCCGCTAGCCTGCCACCGGGTTACGTCTCAGGCGCCGAGGCCGCCGCGATGGCCCAGCCGTCGGAAGGCTGGGGCAGGCGCTTCGCGTCGTGGCGGGCCGTCGGGGAGCCGCCGCCGCCGCCTCAGGCGGAATTCGAACCGGAATGCTAGAAATTCACCCCGTCAAAATTCGCACGCGCTCTCCTAGCAACATTCTAAAAAACTTAAGTCTGCTCCGGGTTCGCCTCGCGGAAGGCCCCGATGGCGTTCCGCAACGTAATATTCGGCACGAGGTGCTTGTGCGCCAACGGCAGGTTCGTCTGCGGCGACGTGTCGTGCCTTTCCAACCAAGCGCTAATCGCGTGGTGCTCGTACGAATGCCCGTCGGCACACACGTGCGGGTCGACCATGAGCTCCTGCGTGATCGGGCAGACGAAGTCGTCGGGGCACGACGTGAGCAACTTCCGCTGCCGCGCCGCCTCGACGCGCGTCCGCGCGGCGTCCATTTCAGCCAACAGCACCCCGAGCGTCTTCACGTCGAGGCCCTCCAACTGCTCGCCCTTGTAGTGAGCTAATTTCCTGTGGACAATATCCGCCTCCGCCCGTAACATCGCCTGCTGCGCCGCGTGGACCGCATTCAGTGCCCGTAACTCGTCCTCCCGATGTAGCAACTGCTTGCGCATGCGCCGCGCCTTGTTCTTCGACAGGGGCCCCTCGTTTTCGTCCTCTTCTTCGACAGTCGGCTTCACTACAACAGGTTTCATGAGGGCAGCATTAGCATGCGCTTTCTGGGTCCAGGTACTTCGCGACTCGTCGTCGAACATGGTTTCGGAGCCGCGCAACCGCTCGACCAACCCGCCGTAGGCTTTATCCCCTTGTAACCCTTCTCCGGTAACAAAGCACCAGTCGCCCGCAATTGATGTGACGTAGTCGTAGCGGCCGGCGCGCACGACGCACTTGTATTTTGTATTCGCCTCCAATCTGATTGACGGTCGGAAGGTTAACGAACCCGTCTCGGCATCGTACGTGCATTCACCAGGCACATCTCTTGAAACTTCTACAGTTAAGTTCAGAGCTTGGAGCTGGTCCCTCGTAAAACGCTCCGGATGTGACAGGGCGCAGTGCTGCTCGCGCGAGCAGGCCTCGTCGTCGTCACTGACGTCTTCGCCGGCGTTCCACGCGCCGTCGGCGCCGTCGTCCGCGAAGACGCGTTCTAGATGTAACGAGGCGCCCTCATCACTCGCTAGATGCACGACGCACCGACACACGACGTCCGTGCCCACTTCAGACGAGTCCGGAGGTGGTGAACGGGCCGTAGGCAAGGGCACGGCCACCACGCCTACCAAGGCGCGGTCGCACCCCAGCAGACCGGCCGCACATGCGTCAGGCTCGGCGTCCAACCGTCTCAATGAACGCACCTGCACACCAGCGGCATCGCTCGTCACGGGCTCGCAATTGTAAAAAGCGCAGTTTCGCGGGAGCGGCGGGCCCGCGTCTCGGATCAATTGCTCCACATCAGACCAAACTGCTGGCGGCGGCGCTCGAAAAGGCGACGCGCTCCCAGGCAACTGGCCGAAACAGCAGGCGACGCGCTGCCTCCTATAAGCAAAGAGTCGATCATCCACATCCACGTCGCGTCGTAGTTGCTGATCATCGAGTATGGGAAGGCCGTCCTCCGTCGCGAGATCTAGATCCCCCGCCGTCGCAGCGGCATCTCTAACTGCCTCTCGGACCCGCCTTCCAGTAGCTTTGTCCTCGAGGAACACCTTCACGGTTTTCGTAGACCCGGCCAGCGCCAGCGGCCCGTACCTCGACAAATCGCAGGCAACAATCGCATTAATGGAATCAGGCGGCGCGTCGGGCGGCCGGTCATTCGTCCGGCCATAGACCACGCGCGCTTCGACCCGTCGCGCGTCCGCGAGGCCACACTCTTGCAAGGAAGCCATCCTACCAGCGCAGAATGAGGGACACACTCGCTGGCCGTCCGCGTGCCACTCCAACGCTGATAGTCTTCGACCAAACGTGGGAAAGGTCTTCCTACACAGCTCTCGCAGACTGAGAAACGTCTGGTCCTCGGTCAAATCCGAAAACACATGTACTAAGTCCTTGTTCTTCATGCGGACATGTACTCGTAATTCAAAGGGCTTGCCCGGAATGCGCTGCTGATTCTCTTGCATGAAATGAGGGACATATACTGCTGCGCTGGCGTTGGTCCCCGCTTTTGGCCGCCGCGCCTCCCAGGCGCTTCGCGACTCGCCGTACCTTCTCGCTTGGGGCGGCGGCGCTGCGCTGCTCCAGGTGCCCGGGTCGCGGCGGGCGTAGTCCTCGGCGGATGGGGGCTTTTTTGTGCTGCGGCCAATCATAGTGGTGCCCCGCGGCTGTTGAGTCGAGGGGCTTTCCGATTTATGTGGTTGAGGGCAGCCCGCGTGCGCGTGCGGTCGCGCGGGCAGCGCTGTCGCCTGTCGACGTCCAGCTTTTGGCATGAGAGCCTTTGTTTGAATTCGGGTCGTATCGGTGGCGCGGAGCGCGGAAGCGTGGCGAGGGCTCGGTCTTGCCGGGCTCTGGGTGTCTGCAAACGTGCTGAGTCGCATCGAGCTAGCGGCGTAAGGACACTAGAGCAAGCAAGCAAGCTTGGGCCAGCCATCTTCACGGCACAAAGCCAGCACCCCCACATTCGTTTTGCAGCCAAAACGATGAATGTCTTCCAGCTCGGCGCCTAGACGCCATCGCTAAGACAAATCGCGACGCGTACTGAAGCTAAGCAGCCAATGGAGCCGGCAGCCAGCGAGGCTGACCCGGCGCGCCCGGCGGCCGAGGGCGCGAAGCGACTGCCGCCCGGGCGCGCGAAGCAGACCGAGAAGTCCTCGCTGCTCGCCGCAGCCCAGGGCCGCAAAGGCGACGACGCCGCGCCCACCGCGACCGCGAAACCGACACAAGGCCTCGCCGCGACCTTCGCGCTCTTCGTCATCTCGAGTTTGGGCAACCGCCTCTTCCAGAAGCTCCAGACGATCCCCATGTACAACTACCCCATCACGGTGAACATCGTGTCGACCGCCGTTTATGTGCCGGTATGTTTTGCGTATATAATACCTGCATCGTTGTGTCTCAATCCCTCACCGATCACCGCCGAGGAGCAGGCCATCCCGAAATCAGTGTTTGCGGTCATGGGCGCCTTAGATTGTCTCTCTTCAGTGATGCTGGTGTTGGCAGTCAATTATGTACCTAATGCCTCTACCTTAGTACTGTTGCAGCAGGCGGCCATACCTATAAGCATGGTCATTTCCGCGCTGGCGTTCGTCGGCGTGCGGTACGATCGCTTCCAAATTATTGGTGCTGGTGTAGTGTTATTGGGCATTGGCGTCGTGCTCTCGCCACAACTTGAAACATCAGATTCGGAAGCGTCCTCGGGTACGGTGTTGTGGTCCCTCGTCACGGTCGCGGCCTGCGTGCCCATGTGCCTCTCGTCAGTATATAAGGAGAAAGCATTAGGGGAACAAGACGTGGGCGTTATTTTTCTCAACGGGTGGGTTGCAGTTTTTCAGACGGTCATGTCGTTACCGCTGGCCATCCCGAGCGCCTGGGCGACGCATCTCCCGCTGTCGGAGCTGCCGGATAATGTGGTCGACGGGTTTTCGTGTGTGCGGGGGATTGGGTCCGTGGGAGTCGTGCAGCCGGAACCGGGGTTGACCTATGACGACGACGACTTGTTCGCCTCCAATCCATCAGGGTATGATTTGCTGAACCCCAACGTCGATACTCGTCGACCGGACGACTGCGCGACGGCGCCGGCATATGTGACGTTGTATATCATCTTCAATCTGCTCTATAACGTCGCTACTATTTTAATGCTGAAGCAGGGCGGCTCCAATGTGTTATATTTAGCTTCTACGGTCCTCGTACCGATCTCGAACGTCATGTTTGCCTTACCTTGCATGCCCCAGCACCAGCCCGTCCATACCACCGATGTTTATGGGTTACTTGTTATCATGCTCGGATTAACATTGTATCGAGCCGGGCAACAGATCGCTTCCAGACTGTCAGAACGGTGGTGTTCTCTCCAACGCAGACCGAGGATCTATTCCGACCTCGAAGGCGACGTACCAACTCCTATACTGAGAGAAGTTGCTCAATCCCCCGGAGTGTTCCGGAGGGCTCGGACGGACGCCGCCCGTACTTTTAGAGCCGACCAGCTCGAGATGCTGCAGCCCATTTACGAGCAGCAGGAGCGACAGGCTCGGCGACGCCTCGTGAAGACGAACGCCCAGATCCGCCATACGCTTCTCAGGAGGCTGGGCTTCTCGCCGGACACGCAGGGCGTGCCCATTCCTGGGTCGCGACGGCAGTCGCCGGGCGACTGGCGGCGCACGACGGGGCGGTCGCCGCCGCTACCGCCGTCGGGCTTCGTGCCTTTGTCCGAAAGACGGCGCGCGCGGTCGTTCCAGGCGCGATCTCCCTCGCCGGCGCAACTCGAAGAACCTAGTCTATAGTAACTGTGCTATTGTCCATATTCTTACTTCTAGGAAGCCGGCGCCGCGTCGAAGGCGTCTAGGCGGGCGCATATTTGCATTCGCTAGCGGTATTGGCTTTTACGCACTCCCCGGCGGCGGCGATGGTGTCTCGCGGGCGCTGGGTCCGGACTTCCGGCCGCTGTGGCATGAGCACCCGCCGGCAGGCGAGCGGATACACCTCCCGACGCTCCTCGCCGCCGCCGGCGCGGCATTCGTAGTACTTAGTTCACTGGCCCTCGCGGCTACGGATCCGAAGGCGGAGAACGTCGTGCTCGACATGTTCGCCGGGGTATAATACTTACTCTAGAGCAGGCACGGCGTCCGCCCCAAACTTCCCTGCGTGCACCGGCCCTCCTTGCCGTTCTGCGAAGGATGCGCTAATTGAGTATTGACTCTTTGAGGAACATGAGAAGGCAGCCGTTCGATGGTGTAGTGCCCCACGATGTCGTAGGGCCTGCCTTCGAGCTCGCGGTCGCGGATGAACTGCTCGCGGACGTCCTTTCGCGGTTTTTCGTGTTTGGTGAACAACCTTTCATGGGTCGAGTGACTCGGCCGGCACTTGCCAAACGTCTTGGCCTGCAGGAACCGGTTCATTTCTTGTTTGAGACTTTCGTCGTGCTGGAAGGGGTCGTAGCCGTGCGTCGTTTCTCCACATAAGAGTTTCGTGAGATTCGCGCGTCTCGCGTCGCAACTCGCTTTGTGGTTCGCGTCCCTCCGCCGGATTTCCCGAGCCGCCTCCCCATAAACGTAGGAGTCGGGGTTCGCCGTGCTATCGACGTTTAAAGCTCCCTGCGGGTGCCGGTCCCGCAACAAATGGTGCAGCCTTCTCGCTTGCAATTCGCCCCGCTTCACGGTGGCTCGAGCTCTTTCATTTTTTATTTGAAAATCCAACGCAGCTCTACGCTGAGCAGGTGTGATGAGCGCCCCTTTCTGCATGGAGAGCTGCGCAGCTTTATAGGCAGCCGGAGTGTCCGTTTTCACAACTTCCTCGGCTCTGGCAAACATGTTGACGAACGTCGGGGCGTCCTGGACGAGGGCGTCACCGTTGCCCGGTAAACGTTGCGAGAGCTGCTGCTCCACCGTGAGAGGCACCTCGGCTTCGGCGTGGGGCGGCGGCTTCTGGTGGCACAGAGCCCCGCCCTCCTTCGCCGGGCCGACCTCGAAGCACGCAAAACCGGCCATGCCTTGCGACGCGGCGTAGGGGTTCGCTACTCCTGGTAATGGTTTGGTGTCCAAGCGTGAAAACGGTCTTGGGTCGACTGACAGGCCGTCCCAGCTGGCGAACGTGCCCTGGCGCAGGCTCGCGCCGCCGCTCGCGACTGAACCACCGGTCATTGAGTTCCAGGGCCGGTTCTCGACGTAGGCGTCCAAAATGCTCGGGTCCATGGCCACGCGCTTGCCGTCCATGGCCGCCGAGGGCTTTCGTATGGGGCCGCCCATGCTTGCAAGGGGCTGCCCCGGGGCTTGCGGAGCAACGACAAAGGCTCGGGTGCTGCTGCGGCGGGAGCGAGAGCACGCGTGGAGCTGCGTTTGGGCTGCCTCTCGCTGGATGCGGCCCGAGATTAGGAGGCGCGCGCTAATCTCTCACTGTGGCGCTGAGAGGTGTCCTAGTTACGGCTAGCGTGGGCTCTCCCACCAAGCATGCGGCTCTTGCGACGCGCAAACGGCTCTCGGGGCTGAGGAATCACGGGTCCTCGGGGGGGGGGGGGGGGCGCCTTGAAAAACCCGAACCCCATCTTGGCTGCGCGCACGAGCGCCCGCCAAAACGCTCCACAACGCGCCCGTGGACTTCCAGAGGGCCGGAACCAGCTCAACAGGTCCGCCCGACAGCCACTACGACCGCTGCGCCCCCGGCGCCCGGCGCAAAGGGCCGTATCGCCCCCGAAGCTAGACCGATCCCGCGACAGCAGCGGAGGCGCGCGACGCAGGAATGGCCGTCCTCGTCCTCCAGAATAGGGACGCCGCGCCGCGCGTGCCGGCCCAGATCGCCCTCGACCCGAGCAACGAGAACGCGATTGTGGTCGGGCGGTCGCGGAAGGAGGCCGACGTGTGTTTGGACCTGCCGGCGCCGGCCCCTCCTTGCTTGATTTCCAGGAGGCACGCTCGTTTAAGAAGGGACGGGGCGTCGTGGTTCGTCTCCGACCTCGGGTCTCTCAACGGCGTGGCGGTCAACGACGCTCGATTGCATCAAGAGCGGAAACTCGTAGAGGGCGACGTCGTGCGCTTCGGGGGCGCCGGCGGGGAAGAGCTCGGTGGCGAGTGCGCGACGTACGTGTTCAGTGCGAAGAGACGGTCGTCGCTGCTGAAGACGCCTTCGGCAAAAAAGAGGCGCGTCGAGCCTCCTACCAACCACGCTCTGGACGCGTCGAACGCGGCCTGCGCCGCCGCTCTATCAGCCGCCGACAAAGCGAGCGACGCTCACAACGCATCAAATGCAGCGTTTACTGCTTTACAGGAACATGGTGAAGGCGCGAGGAAAGTGCGGAGGACGGCTCTCAAAGCGTTGACGTGCGTGCCCTGCGGCAAGCCGTTAGCTTGTGCCGTCTCATTACCTTGTGGACATGCCATCGACGAGCAGTGTTTCCTCCAGCGGTGCTTCTCGCTGTCAGGCGATCCGACGACGTGCGCCTGCTGCGGCGAGCAGTTCCCGGCCTTCGCGAGCGCGTTGCGTAGAAGCGCGCACGTCGACGCGGCCGTCGACGCTTTAGTGTTGGGCGATCCTGCGTTGTTGGCCGCTCACGAGCGGCGCTTGGACGCGGCCGCGGCGGCGCGGAGAGATGCTGCTAGGAGGCTGGACGCGCTGCCGGACCCTTCATTGCGGCCGTTAGTGGAGTCGCTCGTGCTGGAACGGACGCCGTCGCAAGCTGATTTGGCCGTCGGCGCGTCTTCGTTGCTGGCGCCGGGTCGGTTGCTGCAGGCCGTCGCGGATTCATATGAAGAAGACGTCTGCGACGGGTGCGGCGAGCGGGGCCACGTCCAGGAGGACTGCCCGCACCGGTCTGAACTGGATGAAGACGAAGACTAGAAGACATAAGAAGACAGTTACTATCACATTGGTGGTCGCGGCGACGGCGTCGAGGTAGTGCTATCGCTGACCGTGCGGCACCTCCACGCCATCGAGCAGACGCAGCATCTCACACCTTCCGCGCCGCCCGGTCCTTCTGGTGGTGCTGCGCGCCCTTGTTCTTCGTCTTGCGGCGCCGTTGTAAAGCGATCTGCTTCGCCGTCAACTCTTTCTTTGGCGCGGGCGCGGGCGCCGCACTCTTACTAGAATTGGCATTGCGCTGCGACGCCCAGTACGCCTCCTCTTCTTCGTCGGCTCGCACCAAAGCATTAGCCCGGCGCACGGCGTCCTGGTCCCCCGTTAATATGGTCGGCTCCTGGAGCCCGTCGTACCGGTCGTCGTAGTCGTCGTCGTAGACCGCGTTTCTCAATTGTTGATCCTCAGCTTCTTGCTTCTCGAGGGCTCGCAAGCGCGCCTTCTGCTGGCGTTTTGCTTCATTTTCATTGATGTCGCCCGTCCGCCGATTATCTCCGCGTACGGTGGCGATCTTGGCCAGCTGCGGGCTTAAGTGGGAGACGGCGGCTGGCGGGTTGTTATCTAACAAAGCTTCTACGACTCTCTCAGGATTCAAATCTAAAGCCGCGAGACACGCGGCGAGGTAGCCGTCGCCATAGGCATCGCCTAGAATACCCTTGACGGCCTGCACGCCGCTTTCTACTCTAGACATCAAATCCGCCTCCTCCTTTGGTCGTGGCGGCGGCGGCGGCTGTACAGCGGGTGCGTCGTCGTCGTCGTCAACGTCGGGCATCCGTGCTTTCGCAAGCACGTCCACCAAGTCGTCGAAGCCGGACTCGGCAGCCTTTGCGAGCAGCGGCGCGTCGTCTCCCGACACGAGGGCGCCGGCGATCCTCCGGTCGCAGGCCGCGAGGAAGGCCAAGACGTCTGCAGCGTCTTTGTCGAGGTGGCGCGCGAGGATTGGTGCGAAAGCAGCAAGTTCATCGACGCAGGGCGCCTCGCGGACGACGGCTCCGCAGAGCGCCGGCGACCGCTCCCTAAACACGCGCGCGCAGCCCACCAGCCGCGGCGCGCTCAGCTTGTGTCGCGCGAGCACTGTCAAAACGCGCTCGTCGAGGGGCCGCAGGGCGTCGCTTTCTCGTTGGGAGCGGTGCGCGAGGTACGAGTCGAGGAACGCGTCGACGTCTGGTGATGCCTTCGCGTCGCGTTTCTTGAGCAGTGCTGCGAGTGCTGCGACGGCGTCCGGCCGCGCGGCGTCGTTGTCGCTCGGGGCGAAGGGGCGCAGTGGCATCGCTGCGGTGCAGCGTGCAGCAGCGGCGCCGCGCGTTAGCGCAACTGCTTTACGCGTCGAGGGCGTGTCCGAGTGATCACGAGACAGCCTTTCACTGACGTTTAGTGGCTATGCGCTGCCAGTGAGGGCTGATGCGCCGATTTGCTAGTGTCTTACATGACGCTAGCTGCTTTTGTGCGCTGCTTTTTTGCACGTTCCTGCACGTAACTTTATTCACAACGGCACATAATAATCTTGTCCTGAGGCTACCGAGCCTGCACGCTGCTGTGAGGCGAGCGTTTGAATCGAGACACGTCCCGGAGACAATTCTCCTGAGAGCACGTGGCTGCAGCCGCCGCGAACGGACGAATTAAACCGCTGGACCGCAAGATGGGCGAGTCGGAGGCGCAGCGCCCGCTCTACGGCCGTTTAATGAAAGCCATCGACGTGCAGCACACGTGGGGCAACCGCGTCGGCTTCGTGAAACTGCCTTTGATCATGCTCGACATCCGGTTGTACGGGGGCGCGATCGCGCAGTTTTATATGGTGACGGAGGCCCTCGAGGCTCAACTGGAGAGGCACGCCGATCACAAGCTCGTCGCGCACGTGCGAAGGGCGATCGCGCTCCCGGACCTCGCGCCGGGCTACGCGGCCGACCTGAGGCAGATCTTCGGGGATGGTGCGTGGCCCGCTCCGACGGCGGCGACGGACGAATACGTGGACGCGTTACGTCGAGCCGGCCCCGTCGAGCTCGTCGCGGCCCTGTTCATCCTGTACGGCGCGCTCGTCGTCGGCGGCGGGAAGCAGACGCAACGCAAGGTCAAGCGCTTATTACCGGGCTGCGACCACGTGCTCTTCGACGTAAGCGAGGACATGCGGGCCGCGCGGCGGCGCTTCAAGAACGCGTTCACGTCGATTGGTAAGGACCACGCGGGCGTCGCGGCGGTCGCGCCCGAGTGCGCCGACGACCTCGTGCGGTACGCTTCCCTATATATGCGCCGCAACAACGCGGTCGTCCTGTCCGTGCGCGTCACGCCGGGTTGGTTCTGGCCGGCGGTCGCGGTCGGCGCGGCGGCGGTCGCGGTCGCGGTGGCGCGGCGACGAAGGTGACTGGTCCTAAGAGCTTGTATTTGTGTGATTTGAGAAGTCGCAGCCCGCACGATAGATTTGGCTGAGCTCCGCGGGCCGCGGCCGGCTGCTGGCTGCCCCGTGCGAGACATCATGGGTGCGTTCGCGAGCGTGCCCGACGACTGCCTCGACAAGGCGTCCGACTGGTTTGAGAAGAAGGACTTCCTGTGCCAGCGGGCCGTGTCGCCCCTCGCGCGGGCCGCAGCGCGACGGGGGATTAGGAGGAAAATCGTTCCTCGCCCACAGCCCCCGAATGCGTATCCTCGCAAAGCCGACAGGCTGCCGGGTTTTGACCAGAATCTGCGAGTCGTTCGCTTTGACCCGGGGCCCGCGGGCTTCGCTGGCGCTGTTGTGGCGCCGCTGGAGATGAGTGCCTCGCCCCGCGCTGTGGAGGCGATGGGAAGGGTGTTTGGGGCGGGCTGCACGAATTTGGTTGCGTGCGGTGTATCTGTTCAATCAATCGCTGCATTGCACTCGTTCGTAACCTCAACGAATGGCGGTCTGCTGGCGCTCTGCCTCACTGGTACTGCCGTGTCACCAGATGCACTGTTCCTAATGTGCCGAGCCTCGCCAAATTTACTCCATCTACGCGGCCCGCGATTCGTGAGCACTCCAGATGCTGCAATCGCCGCCATCGGCGAGGCCTGTCCCAAGCTACAAGACGTTGATTTCTCGACCCTAGGCAGTCACCTCGGGCCCGCGGAAAGATGGGGAAGAGTCTTTCCTCAGCTCCAATCGCTAGTAGTCTGCCCCGAGGACCACGGCTACTACCAGCCGACGCGCCTCGACTACATCGCGGAGGCTGCACGAGTCTCAAGCGCCGTGAAGCTGGACGTCGACGGCTGCATCATAACGGAATATTTCGTAGCGAGTATCGTTGGCACCCCCGTCGGCGACCGCCTCACTCAATTTGGCACGAGTCATGGTTACAGGGACACTGTCATAGAGCTGGAGGCCTTTCTTGCCGCGGCGCGCGGTTTCCCCAACCTAACGGAGTTGTGCATTCCACAAGGAATGACGATCCCCAGTCCTCGCTTCATCGAGGACCTTTCGCGCCTGCGCAATTTCGAGAGCATCTTCATCGGCGCCGATGGGGTGACAAATGCGCACGTCCTTGCGTGTCTGCGCAACAATAGTTTGAAGAAGCTGGAGCTCATATGGTGCTATGATATCACCCGAGACGTCCTCGACGATATAGTCTCGACTCAGGCCGCGACGCTGGAAGAACTCGCTATCATCTTATGCGCCGAAGATAGTCCGCACGATGACGACTTGTATTATCCGCTCGGAATTACCTTCAGCGCGCTTCTCCGGCTCGTACGAGCGTGCCCAAAGCTCACAAAGCTCCACTGGCAACACGTTAGGAGAGATGGAGATGTGACGAGATCGATTCTTACGTCGGGAGGTACAATGTGTGAGATCCTCGCGGAAAGAGGTGGGAGATTCCGCCACGACTGGACCTAAGAATATGTATTGTGCACTATCCCCCAAGTGCGTCGCCACGGCGTCTTGTAGCGACCCCTTGATGGATATATCGATCGATTGGGCCGGCGGCTAAACCCGCACGCGTTTGTGAGAGCATTGAGTGCGCTTGCACGCAGAGCATCCATAAAAAACCTCCCAGCCAGCGCCCCGACCAGCCCAGGACCCCTCAGGACCTCCCCGAAAAGGGCCCAGACTCACACATCGCGTTCGACGGCGGGCCAGCCCAAAGCAGCCCCGAGGCCACAGGGCTGCCCCGCAACGCCGCCGACGCAGAGAAGCCATGACCGCCGTCACCGGCGCCAACTTGCGAGGCGGCGAGGCCTACTGGGAGCTGAGCGGCCCCACACCGATCAATCGTACTGTGACGTGCCGCGCCTGCAAAAAAACCATCATGCGGGGCGAGTCCGTCATGGTGCGCGACGGCCGCAAGCTAAGGTTCCATTATCATACTTCATGCTTTTCCGGCGATGCTGATCCTCGATCTCAAAAGAACTCCAGCTTCTCGACTCGGAACGACTACCACGCGAAGACGGCCCCAAAGCTTTCGTCGCTGGAAGGACCTCGAGCGTGTAGAGATGCGGATGGACGAAAACTAGGCAGGGAGGTCTTCAAGGACAAGGCGCCCGCTTCGGTAGGTGTCGGCAAGTGGAACAGCGGCCCGCTCGGTGTCAGCAGGGGCTACCACCCGCCCGCCCATACGCTGACCGTCGCCGATTTACCATGCGAGAAGGGCCGGCGACGGACGTATGATAACAACAAATAGTTAGTTCAGAGCGGCTAGCAACCGCCGGCGGCACCCTAGAGGCAAACCCAGCTCCTTGAGGTCCTCCTCCGTTAACAGCTTCAGAGTCGCTACGTCCTGGATACCTTCCTCCAAAAACCGGGGCCAGAACTCCCCGCCGCCCGCAGCTTTAACGAGCTGCTCCGCGAAGACGGCAGGAGAGAGGTCCTCCGTTGCCGACGAGGTCCACTCTGCTACAACATCAGGTACCTCACTCCAAGAACTCACGACGCCGTCCGCGAAGTCCTCCAGTAATGAATCCTGGAGGTACGTCTCCGAGCCCATGGCGGTGTACGTTTTCTGCGTGCCCTCGGCGGGTGGTGTTGCCGATGATATGGCGTCATTCTGTCGTTCCTCTTCCTGTTTGATAAACACGCACCGCAGGCCCCGCCTATGAGCTTCCAGTACATCATTCTGGAAGTCGACACCAACGCGACACCATCCATCGTCGTCGCCCAGCTCTACGTCAATCCTGGCATCAATATTTAACCTTTTCAAGGCCTCGACGCACGCGTCGAAGCCCTCACGCGCCGCGGCGGCCGGCGACGCGGACACGCCCCTAATAACGGGGCCGGGCCTTTGTGCTGGCGCTGGCTCTTTGCTGGCGCCGCCGCCGGCCCACATGGCCTCCCAGTCCGGCGCGGCGCTCTCCTCGGGCGGCAGCGTGCCCTGCTGCGTCGACGCTCGCCGGAGCAGCGGTGCCCTCCGGCGCGCGCGCGGCACCAGTGGCGCGGCGGGCGGCGCGACCGCGGCGAGGGCTATGAGTTTGATCAATGCCATCCTTGCCGCTCTCAACGGATGCGCCGACAACGCCCCGCCGCGCAGCGGCAACAGCACGCTCTCTTTGTTGCTTGAGAGCGCTCTCCCTGGCGTTCAGCCCTGCACGATCAAGCTACGCTACGAGCAGCGATGCGTGGCCACCAATGATGCACGACTGCGTGCCGCAACGGCTCTCGTCACGCCGCCAGCAGGCTGGCGCATGCAGCTTTGCTTGCTTGCTGGCATCCCTAGTGTCTTACAGGCCGCTAGCTCGCAGCTGAGGAGCTGTTGACGGGGTCTTCAGGAAAGCTCGGAAGGCGCAGGGTCGTGAGAGCACTAGTGCGACGGAGCTGGACCGCGCCGCGCTGGGAGAGCTGCAGCGCCGCGCCTCTGTGTGCCATCAAAGGCGCCGCCCAGCTCGGCAGGGCTCGCCGTGGCGCGTCCGGCTCTGCCCCGTATTATTATCCACACGCGTTGCACGCGATTGGGCAGCGGCCGCTTTTCATTGGGCAGCCCCATTAGTCTCTGGGAGCCAGCGCCGAACGCCGCCGACGGGGCCCGGACGCGCGTCGCACGCCGTCGGCGCGATGGAGGCGCCCCTAGTCGTCAAGAACTCACACCTGTCCCCCGTGCGTCGCGAGGCGCCCCCGATCGAGCCCGCGGACGAAGAATCGGTCATCGAACTTCCACCGGAGGTGCTCGCCCAGCAGCGCGTCGACGCGCTCGAAGCAAAACTCGACGCGCTGCTGAAGGGCGGGCCTCGATATCAACCGGTAGTGAAGGACGAGCCACTTCCAGTGAAAGAGGCGTGGGGCCGCGCGGAGGGCTGCGCTGCGGTCTCCGCTTTATTTGATGCAAGGGCGCACGAAGTCTGCGATCTGCAACAGATGCAGGACATCGTCGGTTTACCACCTGTACCGGAAAGCCTCACAGCCTTCGTGCAGGCGCAGTTCCAGCTGACGTTCCGGAGCAAGCACATCACTGAGGAGAAGTTAGACGCGTTCTGTGCGTGTGTCGACGAAGCTATTGAAGCTTTACGACATTTCAAGGGCGAGGGCGAGCGGGGCCAGGCGCGAGCGGAGCGATTGGCATTGTTCCGAGACTCTCTGACATCATTACCATGTTTTGACAGCATGGCTGTCATCTTACAATCACTAGCCAAGGACGGCAAGTTAGAGTCCATAGCGCAAGCGCTACCTCCGGTGGGCGATGTCATGGTACCCGTGCGCGGCGGGACATTAATTGCAAGACTCCCGAAGCTCGCGACCGACGACCCGCGGGGCCCGCCGCGCGTCATGTCCCTCCACGCGAAGACGTGCTCCATGACGACCGTGGTAAGGGCCTTGGCGGAGAGGGATATGCTGCCGGACGAGGAGGTGCTGCGGTACGTCTTGGACGAGCTTGATGTGGTGTCTGCGGACGCTCGTTCCGGCCCAGTCATGGTTGGCGGTGTCCTAAGGCAGCCCTCGCTCAATATTCTAGATGAGCTCCTAAGTGAAGCCGGTAGCAGACCGGGTACCGCTCTCACCGATTCGTCGTGGCGGCCAGGGACGGCTAATACGTTCCGAGGCATCGCGCGATGCGCCTCTGCTTTGAGTTCAAAGGCCAAGTCGCTGAAAAGTCGTTCTCGTAGTACGATACCGGGAAGGGAGGAGCTGCCTCCGAACCTGATGCGGCTGAAGAAGGGCCTGTACGTCGAGCTACACTGGTTGTTAAGGCAGCTTTCGGGAGTGGAGGCGAGCCAGATGAGTTGTGCGGAGCTGATGTCATCATCAGTGGAGGAGGAAGAGGAAGACGACCTGCTGACGGCTGTAGAAGAGGAAGAAACGCCCGTGAAGAGGATGTCCACCGTCGCCGAGCGACGCGCCGCGGCCGAAGAATTACAAAGACGCATGGACGCCGAGTTCGGGCAACAACGGGAAGGGAGCGAGCTCAAGGGTGCGACCGGTGATGGTGCTCTATTGGAGGAGGAGCTCCATCCCGTCGAACGAGTACCGACGCCGGAACCTGTCGTGAGACCGAAAACGCCGGAGGAAGAGTACTGGGGCTGTGCGCATTCCCTGTTGGATGAGGGTGGCAGAGATGTCAGTTTCGAGGAGATCCGTACTTTAACATTCTTGCTGAGGAAAAGACGGCTGCTCACTGTTAATATACGACTGCCCAATTCTCGAACATCAACTTTGAGGTTCGGCATGCGGGAGACGGTGGGCGAATGTTTTTCGCGGCTCGGCAAGGCGCTGAAGCTAACGGTTGCGGAGAAGCGAGTCGCGCGGCTCTGCGACCTGCGAGGGCGGCCCTTCGCCCTATCAGATTTCATGGTCAAGCACGTGCCGCACAACAACAGTACGTTATTATTATTGCCGCGTGCCGGTGCTCCGTGCGCGCCGCCGCTGCCTCCGTTAGAACCCGGGGAGGAGCCTGATATGTCGTACGTGAGGCACCTGCGCGAGGCGACTACTGAACTAGCACGGCACGATACCAAAGTGGACGTCAGGGATCGGTGGGGCCCGCAGAAGCCGCTGCCTTCCGCCGAGAAGCGGCATCCGCCAGCCGTTCTGGCCGTGGCGAAGGCTCGCAAAAGAAGGGCACGGTTAGTGAAATATAAGTGACACAAACTATCTATTTACACACTAGTGGCGCGGCGATGGCGTCGATGGCGTCGTAGGAAAGCCTACTTCCGCCGCGTCAGCTTCCTCTGATCTTTCTCAAGCCCAGCAAAGGCCCGCCGGCACTCCTGCAACCGCACAACGAGACTCTTGGCGTCGGCCATCGAGACGCCCCGCTCATCAGAGACCTGTAAAACGCCGAACCCCGCCCGATGAGCGGCCGCGATGTTCTCCCCGCGGTCGTCGACGAGAATCACGCAGCGCTTGTCTACCACACCCGCATTCTCCCTTATATTTTCGAGGGCCCGTACTTTGGCTGCGGGTACTCCACCCCCAATAAGATTGCGGAACGTCCAGGGCACGTTGCCGTCATAGCAGTAGTGGTCCTGCAGAGGAATATCGAGGAACTTCGTCAAGTAGGGGTCGCGGCAGTAGGATGCTGGTCTGGCCGTATTGACGGCGACCTTCGAGCCGAGGACCCGCGCGGCTCGCACCAACTCGTGGACGACGGCTGGGCTCGCCGTCGTGATGGTGCCGTCAATATCCAACGCCAATGCGGAGGGGTTCGGCTTCAGGAGGGGTTCGGGTTGGCTCATCGTTCCGGTTTTGGGCGGCGCGCGGGTTCAGGACGTCGCGGCGGCGGCGCGTCGTGGCTTTTGACGGCTGCGCACCAGTTGATGTCGCGTCGGCGGCGTAGACTGCGGCTTTCGATCCTCGCCGCTCGTAATTGCTCGCAAAGCGGTGCACAGTTTGGCAAGCTTGCACAGTCGCGCTGCGTGCTTTTTGCAAGCCACAAGCGAGCAGCACGGCTGGGTGGCTCTGTTATAGCTTACGCAAAAGCGAAACGAGCTGTTGGGCTTCACAGCGGCGTTACGAGCCGCTTGAACGTATGATGCGCCTGAGCTAGCTAGCGGCATGTAAGCCACTAGCGGCGATGAAAAACACTCGAGACGCATTGCTCGCTTGAGAGGCGCTGGGACAGATCGACCAGCTCTATAGAAGCATTCGAAGGTACCAAGCGCGGTGCAAGTGCTGCGACGCAGGGCAACACCCCTAACCAAGGCTGCACCAGGGCGGCTGCAGCAGCGTGCGGCGCAAAAACAGCAGCGCAAAAACGGCACGGATGGCGGCCGTCATCGAAAAAGAACCAGAAATAGTCGACGAGTCCGACGGCGACGAAGAAGTCCCGGAAGATGCGTATGATGTGCTGGAAAGCGCCTTGTGCGGCGAGTATGGGAGCGACGGCCACAATGTCAATATGAGCCAGAGCGTCAAGAACGACGTCAAGAACGCGCAGCGCGCCGCCCACAAAGCTGCCAATATTGGCCTGTGCCAAGACACACGAGCGACGACGGAACAGGTCCTGGACCCGAGGACGCGGCTCATCCTGTTCAAGCTGCTGCAACGGAACGCCTTCGCCAAACTGGAGGGCTGCCTCTCGACGGGCAAGGAAGCGAATGTTTATTATGCCTTGTCCGGTGATGGACTACGGGACATCGAGGCCACAAAAGACATTCCCACAAATGCACCTTTGGCCGTCAAGGTCTACAAGACGTCCATCTTAGTTTTCCGAGATCGACGAAGATATGTGGACGGCGAGCACCGCTTCGAGAAGGGCTACACGTCCGGCAAGAACCCGCGCAAGATGGTGCAATTGTGGGCGGAGAAGGAGCTGCGCAACTACAAGCGGCTCCACGCGCACGGCGTCCGAGCGCCGAGGCCCCTGCTGCTGAAGGGCCACGTTTTAGTGATGGAGTTCGTTGGTAGTCAAGGGTGGCCCGCGCCGCGACTCCACGACGCCTCCCTTTCTCCAGACGAGATGGAGGATGCCTACGTCCAGACCTGTGTCGCGTTGAGAGCCATGTTCTCTAGATGCAAATTAGTCCATGGCGACTTCTCCGAATATAATTTATTATGGTTCGAGAATGAAATTGTAGTGATCGACGTCAGTCAGTCCGTGGAATGGGACCATCCGCGAGCTACGGAATTTCTGAGAAAAGATTGTGCCAATGTCCGAGACTTCTTCTCCCGCAAATGCGAGCGAGTTTTATCTGTCAAGGCGTTGTACGACTTCGTCATGCGAGACGGTGTTGCTGATGATGAGGGCATCCGAAGCGCGCTGGACATCGCGCGAAACAGTGACAGTGTCACAGACCAAGAGGATCGGGTCTTCATGGACGCCTTTTTACCTCGTTCATTACAAGATCTGGGCAGCTGGCCGGAGGCGGCCCAACGAGCTGTAGCTTCGGGAGACAACGAGACGGGTTTTGACGAAGCCGTGGGTGATTTGTTAGGTGCGAATGTTTGTTCAGATGACGACGCGTCGGCGGCGACGCGTTCTGAGAGTGATGAGGACGACGGCGTGCATGGTAGGTTGCCGGACCCAAGTGACGTCGCGGGTCGCGCGAGTGCCAAGGAGGCGAAACGGGCCGCCGCCAAGCTCCAGAAGGAGGAGCGCCGCGAGAAGCGGAAAACAAAGCTGAAGAAGCACCTCAAGAAGAAGGCTACGAAGCGGGGGAGGTAACACATACTAACATTTAGGACCGCGCGTCGATGGCGTCAAGGTGGTGGAGACCCCACCGGCACGCCATCGCCGCGATCACTAACCGTCCCACCCGTCGGCGACGCGGGGCGTCAGCAGCGTCCAAAGAGGCGCTTCTTCTTCAGAAGCGAGCCGCAGGGACGCGACATGAATGAAGGTGAAGCCCCGGTAGTCGCTTCCCACCGAGCCGCGGACGACGGCGAGCCGTCCGTCCATCCTTGACGACTCTCCAGGATAGTCACGACTCGCACACCCGCAGCACCGCCACTCGCATCGCATTGACGCCGTCCCGTCATCGAGCACGAAGG
Organism: Pelagomonas calceolata; assembly: GCA_918797485.1. Lineage (NCBI taxonomy): Eukaryota > Pelagophyceae > Pelagomonadales > Pelagomonadaceae > Pelagomonas > Pelagomonas calceolata. Next base: position 801,723 of record CAKKNE010000004.1, read on the forward strand.
ACCGCTCCACAACTTTCAAAGAGCCTTTCCGTTGCGCGTCCGCCCCGATCGTCGCCAGACGACCCAGGTCGATCGCCGCGCAGAGCGGGCACCGCCTCACTTGCGCGAGCTGGCTCCTTAACACTTCGGCGCCGTGCTGGCCTTGGAGGGGGAGGGCTTTCATTTCTTCGACGAAGGCGTAGCCGTTCGGGCCGGAAAACGCCGCCCGTCCGCAGACGCAAACCTCCTCGCCCTCCTGTAAATCCCTGGCGGCCTCGACACATACGCGGTAGGTCGAGCAGGGCGCCGGCGGCGTGCGCAATCGACTGGAAGCGTACTGCAGAGCGTCTCCTTCTATAATACGAGCCGCTCGACACCGCCGCGGTCTCACCCGAGAGACGGCGACCAGCGCCGCGCCGACGACGCGCACCGTCTCTACTACATCTTCTTCGTCGTCCATGAACACGACGTCTCCACAAGACACGAAACAACCAAGGAGCGCTCGCGGATCGGCGCCGCCATCACCGCCTCCGCTCACCCACGGGTACGCGTCGCAGAAGGCCGGCGCGGCCCAGGCGCCCTCCACTAAATCTTCCGAGGGCGCCTTTACGAGAACGGGCCCCCGGTCCACGTCGTCGACGAGTAATAGGACGCCATCTGAGGCAACGCGGCGCACGTCGAGGACCTCGCCGAAGAGCGACGCAGAGACCGCGTCGTCCAGCGCTTCTATCGTAATCGGCACACCGTCACCTACGCAGATGATTCTATGCCGGGCCGCCACGAGTATCTGATGAGACTGGTCGCGCGGTCGCTTCCGCAGGCCGCAGCCATCAATGGCCACAGACGCATTGAGAGGCAGCTCGTAGGCTTCCGAATGTGCTTTTAGTAGCACCGAGGTGGTTCTGCCTCGTAACACGGCGACGCCGTCTCGACGCGCGACGGTCCCGAAGACGACGGCGTCGACGCGGCCCGGGCGCGCGTCTTCGAGTAATGCGGCCTTCAGAGGCGCCTCGTCGTCGTCCCGCCGTGACGGGAAGAAGGCCGCGAGCAGGTCGTCATGCGCCGACCGTTTGAGCCCTCGCTTTGACACGACGCCTTGCAATAGTCTCCCAAGCTCGTGAGAACCCACATCCCCAAGCTCGCGCCGTGCCACAGTCTCCAGCGCGCGGTAGTCGGCCTCGGACGCGCCGCCGCGCAGCTTCGCCTCCAGATTGGTCTTGGGGAGCTCGTCGCCGTCGGCTCGCATGAACGCCGTCGCGCCGGCGACGTAGTTGCTCGCGGCCGTGACTTCGCAGCCACGCAGCTCCACGATTTGACCGACCGCCGGCAGGGCGAATCGGCCGGCGAGGACGTGCTGGCCGCCTTGCAACCAAAAGCAGCCCCTCGTTTGCGAGACGCCCGCGACCTGTCCTCGGAGCCGGCACGGCGCGTCGTTCGCCTCTTCAATTGTGATGGTGGATGTCCTCTTTCGCGCGCGGTAGCACGGTCGCGTGGCGTTCTCCACGGCTGCGCGCGTGAGTCCGCGGCACGTCACGCGGTCGCCAAGCGTCGCGGCGCACTCGTCCGCTATTATGACAACGCGGCCGTCGATCTCGAGGAACCAGCGGCCGCGGGCGTCGGGCCAGGCGCCGCGCTTTGTTACGACGCCCTCGGTTTGCTCCATACTCCCGCAGCGATGCGTTTCTCACTTTGACGCGTTGCGGTGCTGCGTTCTGGCATCCATGCGCTAGCCACAGCCAGCGGAACCAGGCGTAAGGCGACCAAAAGCTCTGCTGTGAATCGATCCTGCAGATTAGCTAGCGGCCTGTAAGACACTAGGAAACGGACGACGGTTCGGGGGGTTTGCCGAGGCGGTTTTGCTTACAACGAGGTACGCTGTTATGAGAAACGCGGCAGGCGCCCGCCGCCGATGAATCGGCGACGCGCGGTGTCCCGCCGGGGCCGCCGGGCCGAGGCACTCCGTCGTCGCCGCCGCCGCCGCCACCGAGGGAGATAAATAAGACTATGTAACAACACGATTAACTGGGGGAAGACCACAACTTGTGGAGTAGCATGTGACTACGAGTCCGGCTTTTTTTGTCGCGGCCGCTTCGGCCGGCGCGGCGGCGGCGGCGCGATCCAGGGGAACCGGGCCCTATTAGGGCCGGTCATGAAGGCCGCGTGCTTCTCTAACAGTAGCGGTAGGCGCGGCGACGTCGCGGAGTGATGCCGCACGACACCGTGCAGCTCCGACACGCAGGCTTCGTACTGATCCCGAGGCACATATAAATCAAAGCCAAGCGCTCCCAGGAAGACGCGCTCCATGGCGTTGACGCGCTCGACGGGGACCGGCCGCTCGCCGGGTAGGACCCGTCCCCAGGCCACCGCGAAGTCGACGTTGCGCAGCGGCGTGTCGTCGTGGATTTTTTGCGCGACCATAACTGAGCATAAGAGTAAGCGCTGGCAGTTCCGCGGCGTCACCCGTAAGTGCGGATGGTACGAGAGTAGCCTCAAAACGTACCTGTGCGCAAATCAATCAGTGAGTCGCATAGCAACAATTTGAATTCATGCACCGCGCGTAACATGAACGCGAGCACCGAGCATTCAGGCGTGTACATACAGGTAGCGAACAACCGAAACATGAAGTCGTGGAGCACCTCAGTGTTTTGGGCGGGTACCTGTGTGGCACGGACGCCGTCGCGAAACTGCCGCCTCGACGGCGTCGCGGCGGTGCGGTCTCATGAAGACGCCGTCGACGAGAAACAGACGCGGAGTCCGCACGGGCGTCGCTGCCGAGGCATCTGGCCAGAACGCCCTTAGTTGTTGGGGCTCCTCCGCACCAGGGGGCGCGAGCATATACTCCACGAGCATGCAGATGCCCACGGTCTCGAGGGCCTCGACCTGGCCTGGTAATAGAGGCGCCGGCAGTTCCACGGAGTCGTCCGAGACGACCGGTTGACTGGGCGGGGCCGGTGGAGGCGAGGCGTCTCTCATCACCTCATCGTCCGCTATTTCTCTCTCCCAGTCATCTACCGTCTGTTGGCCTTTGGCCTTGGAGTTCTTGCGCTCCCATTGGTCGAGGAGGCGCTTCATCTTGTTCTGGTTGCGAAGCGGCCGCCGGCCGGCGTTACGAACAGATAAGGTTTTTAGCGAGTTACGGCGCTTCGCTGGCGCGCGAGGGTTTCTTTTTTTCAGCAGTGGGGTTCGCCCTTAGTACCCACGGGTCTACGCGCCGCCGCGCGCTGGTGCATAGAGTGCTGCTCAGAGTGCAGCAGCAGTTTTGCCGGCGACGGTGCTTCCGGCGAGCGCTTACCACCGTTTTTCGTTGGGTGTGGGGCCACCCAGTTGGCTTTTCAGCCGCCTGCGCGCGTCACGCGACGCGGCGAGTCCCTTTTTATTGCGCCACCAAGCCCAGCAACCTGAGTGCCGTGCCGCCGCGCGAGCCGTTCAAGCATTTATATATACGCCCGGATTGGCTCTCCGATCGCGAGAATCGAGTTTTTTTCGTTGTTGAGGTGCAGGTGCAGGTCCGACTTGACTGGCTTGCTTGGGGCTGCCGCACAAGGGGACGCACACGGCCGCCTACCAGCCTCCCCGGCGCCACAGCTCGCGGGGAGTCCCGTCCGACCCGGCCGAGGCAGCCCCATCTGCCTGGGGGCTGCCTAGGTACGGCGGGCCGGTCGCGTCCGGCATGGGTGGGAGCCTGCCTCCGCCCCGCCGTCATCGCGTCCTTGTGATTTGTCTGGACGCCATCTTGCCCTACGAGGACGCCGGAGAGGGCAATCCGGTCGCGTCGATGGCGTCGAGTCCTGCCGTCGCCGCGCGACCGTGGTAAGATAGCGGCGGTCGTGGCGGCTAGGCGGCCTAGCTCTAAGCAAAGCAAGATAAAAACATTTACTCCCCCCCGTACCGATACGCCACGCGCCGCGCCGTCGCATTATAAAGGCCCCAGTACGCCTTGGCCTCGACGTCGTGGAAGACGTAGCCCTTTTCACCCAACGGCGCCGGCAACACACCAGCAGAAGGCGCGTGGACCTCATGAGCGTCGCCCAGAAACGCCGCCCAGAAGCTGAAGGTCGACTCCGTCACTACTAACCTTTTGGCCCGCGCCATATAGGCGAAATCGGCAGCTACTGATTTGGCGGTCGTCGGACTACCTCGCAGCCGAGGCTTGGCCACCTCGGCGTTCGGTACGTTCTCCAGCAGATCTTTCACAACACCATTCCGTCGCGGGTTGCAGGCCGTCACGATCTTGATTCTTTTCGGTGGCGGTTGCAAGCGTGGTAAAACATGGGAAAAATAATTCTTCCAGCTGTAGTACTTGTACTGGTGCACAGGGCCGTCACACAACCTAACATGGACCACGACGTCGTCACTGTCTGGTCGCTCCTCTAAATCACCATCTTGGACCCGCATCGCGTCTCGCAATTGCGGTCGTAGACCAGCATACAACGAGTAGCGCTGCCAGTACCCTAGCAACGAAATACATTGCGTGTCGTCCTGGAGCGACGAAGCGAAGTTCTGCACCTGCTTCGGGAAAGCCAACCGTCGAGAATCCGCCGGCCGCTCCACAAGTAGTAAAGTCCCTTTCTCCCTATACTGACTTTCCACAGGTATCAACGGCGCACATTTCGCGTCGGCGTCCGCTTGGTAGCCGAGCGACGCCTTCCCAAACACGTCCGTGAAGGCCTTCCAGCCCTCGATCGTGTGCGGCGCGACGCGCTGCGGTTTTACGGGCCCCTCGTCCTCGCGCATCTTGCGCGCCGCGAACGCCGCCCCGGCATCGAGCGCCACGAGCTTGCCGAAGGCCCACTGGAACAATTGATTGCCCAGGCCGTTGTGGTGGATGGCCACGACTATTTTTTTGGCATGCTGATCTGCGGCGGGCGGCCGCCACGTCGTCGCGTCGAAGGCGCAGGCCGCGTCGATGGCGCCCAGGTGGGCGTCGCGCTTCGACGAGGCCGGGCCTCGATGATGCGCGGCTTCCAAGACTAACAGTGCTCGGCAGAGGAATCCGCCTCTGTCCAAAGCGGTTTTGGTGAGTGGTCTCGCGGATGCGGAGGCCACGACGCGCTGGCAGCCTCTCGCATCTCGTCGACTTAAAGATGGTAAGGTGCAGCGTTTATTCACGGGCGGCCGTTGGACAGAAGGCGTCTGGAGGAGTTGGGCGGCCGCTCGGGCCAGAGCGTGGGCATCTTCCAGGGTCCTAGCTTCCAGCACCTTCCGCGCGAGCTGGACGGCGCGGCCTTCTCGTGTAACGGGCTTCTCCTTTTTTTGCGACGAGCCGAACCACGACCTCTTCTCGGCCGCCGCCGCGGCCACCAGGAGCAGCACGGCCCTCATTTGCGGTCCTCAATGCGGCATGCTGCCCCGCGCGCGCGGGCAGCCGTCTTCAGTAGAATGGTACGGACTTCGCGACGAGCGATGCCGCTGCGACGGCTCGCTGCGGCTGCGCGCAAATTTTCCTGGCTTTCTAGTGTCTTACCGCTAGCTTGCCATTATTTCGAGGGCTGGAGCTTGTTGAGCCTGCTGAAGATCTAACCTACACCGGTATAGGTTGATCAGTGGTCGTTAGGCACCGCACTCACACCAGCCCTACGAGGACGCGACTCGTTCGGAACACTTCGCGCTGTGTCGGAGCCAGCTCGACTGCCTGTTGCAGCCTCCCGGCACGACGCGACGCGCCGTGGCCACGTGACGCCGTCGCGTGAAAGAACCCTGGACGCGCTCGCCGCGCTCGAAGCCGCAGCCCGGCCGCCGCCACCGATGACGTCCTGGTGGTGCGCCGGCGGCGAGCCTTATACCGCGTGCGGCCTCTTCGAAGGTCATGTGGACGCCAACGCGCCCGCGTCGCCGTCGAAAACGACTCACATCGAGCTCGAGTTCGTCGAGCTGCCGAAACGCGACGGCGAGGTCGAGGTCGAGATGCAGGACATGGGTCAGTCGTGGATGCAGCCTCCGTCGCAACTCCCCTATGCTACAAGTACCGAAGGTGTCGGCGGACGATTGAAAGCGAAACCCGAGCACTTCCGCGTCACCGAATTGTTGAGAAGTGCACCAGACGGCAAAAAAGATAGGGGCGACGCCTGCCACTACGTCCTCAGAATACGCAGACAAAACCGCACGACCGAGTGGGTCCGTAGGAGGTTGCAGGAGGCCTTTGGTTTATCATCCTACAGGGACGTCGGCGTCTGCGGTCAAAAGGACAAGCGTGCAGTAATCGTCCAGCACTTCTCCGTGCCGTCCTTCTCGCCGAAATTCGAACGGAACGTGCCGCTCGGCGAGTGCAAGATGCTGGCGCCGTGTCGCGGTGATTTAGAAGTGTTGGAAGTGATGGTGTCGTCCACCAAGTTGCGACGTGGTTCTCATCGGTCGAACGCGTTCCAGGTCGTGCTGTCGGGTGTGGATCGCGACGCGCTGGAGGCTTGCGAGCTCACTTTGAAGAGACTGCAGTTCACTGGCGTGCCGAACTACTTCGGGCCGCAGCGCTTTGTATGGATGCGGCGTCCTTCCTTCGACGGGGCGATGGCATCGTCGTGAGACCACGTCGGCTCGCCGGCGTCGACGCGATGCCGCGTCGCCGCGACGCTATCGACGCGGCCGCACGAGAGTCTCTCCGCGCTGCCGCGACGCTGTCGACGCTGCGACACAAGAGTCTCCACACAGGGCAAGGGCTGCGCGACAGCTTTACGAGGCTACAAGGACCTGAAAAAGCTCGAGGCTACGTCCGGGGCTGAACGAAGGAAGCTGCGGAACTCGTTACGGCACGAGCCTATGAAAAAGTTCGCGTGCGAGGCCTTCGCGTCGTCCGTCTTCAACTGCTACGTCGCCGAGCGCTTGCGGCAGGAGACCTTCGATGCTAGGTTAGAAGGTGATTTAACCTCAAGGAAGGGGTTGGGTGGTGGGTCTGCCACGGCGCGGGAGACCCTTACTGGACCTCTCATTGGTCGAGATCTACTGAAGCCTGCCGAGGGCACGAAGAGTGCTCTGTTCGAGAGTCAAGTACTGGAGAAGATTGACCTGAACGAGGAGACTGTGGCTTCTGTCCTCGAAGGGAAGAGGAGGATCGCACGCCTGCCGGTGCCTGACGTCCAGGTGTCACAACATGACGAGGGCGTGTTGTTTGAATTCTCGCTACCGGTCGGTTGCTATGCCACGTCCGTTTTGAGAGAGTTCGCCAAGTGCGACCTATCATCAACCTGCGACTCCGGTGATGATAGTGATGGAGACCGCACGGTCGAGGCGGAGCCTGTGATAGAACGAAATGGCAAAAAGGGCGTTAGGTTTGCGGCGTCGCGGGCGGAAGCGGGCCGCGGCCGGCGCTTAGAAAGGTGGCTCGTCGACAAGGAGGGCAAGCGGGGCGACCCGCCGCGGCTCAAGGCGAAGAAGAAGGTGAACGGCGAGGTGCGGAAGCGTCGGGCGAAGAAGACGGTGGACTACGACGAGGTGACCTAACTTTTGGTTTTGTAGCAAGTACACAAAAGAACATTTATCCTACCACTCCGAGAACGACGCGCGCGCGAGCACCGCGTCGTCGTAGAACTCGCCGACCTCAGGGAACTGGGCAGGCTCCCAAAACCCCTTGGGCAAGACGCCGTCGTCCTCCCACGGCTCGAGGGCCGTCCACCCATGACGGCCCCCCATCGACCAAGACACTGACTTTTCATCGATCTTGATGTGCACTTGGACGCCCGCCGGCACATGGCGCTGAATAAGCGCCACGTACTGCGATCGTGTCAAGTTCGGTATCTTTGTACTCTGCAAAACCAAGACGAGCGCCTTGAGCGAGCGAGGCGCATGGGCGAACACCGAGTAATTACTTTCGTCGGCCCACGTGTCGTACTCGGAGTCCAGCTGTAATATCAATATTTCGAGAACGGGACAGATCGCATGAACTCGAGTAAAAGCAGTTTGAAGCTGGTACAATGGCAAAAAGGACTCCCAGAGCTCTAGAAGGGTCATGTGAGGAAATAAGCCGGCCGGGGTTGATGCATGAACGATATCTGCCAACCCTAGCGTTCTAAGCTCAACAAGTTGCGCGGCTTGCTCGCGGTCCATGAGCGTCCTAGTTTGAACCATGTCCGCTGGTACACCTTCGGGCGCGAGGAGAGCATACGAGGAGTATTGCCCGGATTGGTCTGGCCGCAGGAAGAGGTCCGCGCCGATCCCGGCTAACTCGAGGCGACGGAGATTCGGGAACTTCTTGTAGAGTGCGCGGGGCTGCTGACCGTACAGAAAAGACTCCTCGGTCCCTTGCCACCCGTTCCATTCAAGGAAGGGCGCGACGAGACATCCGGCACCAAACAAGGGGCTGAGCGCGGCTGCCTCGTCATCGTAGTGTTGCAAACATTTGGTGGCGAACAATATATCAATGGTGACCTTCTGCAGACGGGAGAAGCGCTGTCCTGCCAGGCCGCGCCCGAGCGAGTACGGTGGTTTGTCCCGGGACGCACATTCTGTAAATTCCACGTGGCGCGTGTGCCGCTCGACCGCCAGCCGCAGCTGCTGCGGGGCGCGCTCCCACGCAGAGACAAGGCAATGATCGTCGTCACCGAGTGGCAAGTTTATCGCGAGCGTCAGCGTCCGCCAGTGCACGGGCGCAGCGTGAGCTTTCAACCAGGCCTTGTTCAGGCACCAGCGCCGCGCGGCGATGTCGTTGAGCGTGCACAGGTACTCGAGGACGTGCGCGAGGACATCGTCTGGCAAGGAGGCCTGCTGGTGCTCGGCTGCCATCGGCGCAGGACTCGCCATAGCTGGCTTGGCGTGCTGAGGCTGTTGGCAGGACTGAAAGCAATCGCAAACAAGCGTGAGGAGTCAGCGCCGCGCCAGCAACCACGCGAGCCAAAAAGTCGTGCTAGAGTAGAGAGACACACTAGTTTTGCTTGCGGCCACAACTCAGTGCGGCCGCTGCGGGCACATCTAGACGTGCGCGAGCCTGCACATTCTCGCTCGGAGCGCTCTGACAGCGCACAGAGCCCGTTCACGCACGCGCGGCGCGAAAAGACCGCGGAGAGCGCCGGAGGAAGCGGAGAGCTGTACCTTCAGGCGCTGCGAGTATCACGCGTACGCACGTCAAGACGTCCTCAAAAAGCCACGCCACGGCGCGCTGAGACCTCCAGAAGCCACGCGCTGACCGAGGAGCAATTTCAAGAAGAAGGCGCGCCGCACTCGACGGCGAGGATCACCGGAGATGGCCTTCCTCGCGTCCTTCTTGCGGACGCTGACGCTCGCCTTCGCGGCGTTACATTTTTTGGACCCGGCACCGCTGGGCCGGGGCCCGCGCGCGCCGCGCGTCGACCCGCGCCAGTGCGCCACGCGCTCCAAGGAGCGCGCGGCGCGCGCGGCGCTCTGGCAGCGCGCGAAGGCGAACACCTGGGCGCGCCTCACGAGCTTTTATGAAGGCATCAAGGCGGAGCTCGCGCGGCGGTCCCGATGCTGGGCCGCGGCGCCGGATTTGATTCCGGCCGCGCGGTGCTTCTGGCGCGCGGAGCTGCCGCTCCCTCCGTCCGACGAGGAGAGGCGGTCCGTGCGGGAGTTGCTGCGGTTCGCCAATATTACGGGGAAGCTGGCCCGCGAGACGAAGCGCGACGTCTTCCGGAAGATGCGAGACGAGGACCTAGCCCGGAGGGGGGCGCGCGCGTCGCAGCTCTCGCCCGACTACGAGGCGGCGACGACGGAAGTATGGCGCCATATCAGAGCGACGCCCCGCGGCGCGCCCAACACTACGGACGTGCGGGCCTGGGCGGACAAAGTCGGCGAGTGGGGTCCTGAATGGCTCGCGACCTTCGCTCAGCGCTCCAACGCAACCCTCTTGGAGGACAAGCAAGCCATCGCCGCCGCGGAGCTCGCGTTCCACCTCTTCGACCCGGGCCTGCAGCTCAAGGTGACGACGAACCTCACAAAATTGTCCGAAGCGCTCGCGCGGCCCTTCAATGGGGACTACGCGCCCGTCCGGTTAGGTGTGATACCTCTGCGGGGTCGTAGACAGCGATTGTTCGCGGGCTGGGCGCTCCTGCGCATGATGGATCGCGGCGGCGACGCGCGGGACGCGGCCTACGAGGCGTTGAAGAGTCACGCCGGGTCCGTCGCCGAGAGCGTTTTGGACCCGCTGACGCAGTTAGTGGCTCTCCACATGATCACGCACCTGTCGCAGGACGACGAGGCGGCGAAGTGGATGGCCATCCTGTTTCCCTCTAAACAACTGTGCGCGGCGCTCGAGGGTTACCTTTTCGACGGCCACGGCGAATGCCGTCGTGAGGAATGGTCTCGCAGTGACGAAGAGAAGGTCTGGCTGCTGGAAGCCGGGTATAGGGCCGTCTGGGGCCTCGCTTCTAACAGTGGAGCTATGGCGGAGCACTGCGGCCGCGGCCTCGTCGCGGCCATCACGCAGCCGGGGCGGGACTTTTTTCGAGAACGGGAGCGCGCCGTGGCATTAACTGGCGACGCGTCGGCGCTGACGGCCTACGACTACGAGGCCGCCACTATCAGAAATGCGGCCTTCGCGCTGCGCATACTAGCTAGAAATGACAAAGCGCGGCGCCACGTCGCGCTTCAGTTAAGCTTACCGGAAGCGGCGACGATCGGCGATATTGATGAGGCCATCATGGTGGCCTCCGGGGCCGACGCGGCCTCGGGCCTGGAGAGCGCCTTTGCGTTTGTCGGACGGACGGTGCCGCCGTTCTTGCGGCGGGACGCGCAACGGGCGGTGGCGCGGACGCGCGTGGCCTGGCACCACCCGGCGCACGCTGCGCCGGCCGTCTACGGGTCCTTGACGGTTGAGTTGCTCGCGGCGGGCTTACTGCGGGCGTCTTGGTTGCGTCCGTTCCTCGGGAACGAGGCGACGGCGTCCTTAGTGAAGCGGGCGAACGAGCAGGCGCTGTTCTCGGCCGAGGCGCCGAAGCCGGCTTCGAAGCCGGCCGTGGCGTTGATCCGATGCGGCAAGGATAAGGTCGCCGAGACGTGCGAGGCGTGCCTCTCGCACCAAGGCATGTGCGCCGGCGACTGCACACTTGGGGGCTACTTGTCCTTTTCACAAACGAATATGGACTTATGGACCGAGGTACACCCCGAATGGTCCTACGAGGACTATGACCGCGCGGTCCAGGCGCGCTGGGACGCCCTAGACGAGGACGGCAAACGGATCTTCGGCCGAGATGGCGTCTGCGAGCCGCAGCCCGTGCTGGTCGACTGCGGCGGCGCCCAAGGCCTGGTCGCGGAGTCGTGCGAGGCGTGCGGGGCGCGCCACGGTATGTGTACAGGTGCCTGTCACTGGGTTCTGCCGGAAACTCCAAAACCCCCGAATTGGCTCCAACGGAAAGCCGCGGAACTCGGTGCGTATAACCGGAAAAATGCGCCGGGGGTTTACCGCGCATTCGAGTCCGTGGGCCTCGGCGGGTCGGACCGGCTGTACGGACAGCCCGACGCGAAGCAAGAGTGCCCCGCCGGGGAAGGCGCCGACGGCGAGTGCCTGTCGACACGCGTCTGCGCGCCGATCCCCTTCCCGCAAAAACCGGAAGAAGACACCTGGGCCAAGGCCAAGCAGGGCTTGTCACTCTTCGGCAAGGCCGCAGGCCAGTTCATCAGAGAGACGTGGCCCGCTCTACTTATCTTAGCTATCATAGCCTTCATACTAATCTCCCAAAGAACAGTAATACAACATGTGCTCCACAAGATGTCAGAAACGTTCTTTGAGCTCTACATCATCGCCTTGACCGATGCTTGTGTGAGGCACGCGCTGCTCATGGGCGTCGCTATCATTGCCTGGATGCGAGTGGGCGCGCCGTGGCTCCCGTTCATCTTCGCGCCGGTATTTTATGGTACTCTGTTGCCTCTATGGTTTTTACTAGCTTGTTGGTTGCTCGTATGCGTGGTAGTACCGGTCTGGGCGGCGCATACGATGCATAGATTTGGAAGAGCTTGTTATGATGCGTTCAAGCGGCGACGAGCGTCACGAAGAGCGGCGCGCGACGGCCGCAACGCTTTGCATGAAGGTCGCGATGGAGTCGAGGCCGTGCTGGCCGGCGCGCTGGATGCACAAGGGCCACCACCAGGAGCGATCCATTTAAGAATACGATGCAACGGGGAGGTTGTGTACTTTAAGGTAGGGCTCCAGGTGTCGATCGGTGCGGTCTTCGAGGCCTTTGCGGAACGGAAGCGCGTTGGGGTCGAGGCGTTGCGGTTCCGCGTCGAAGGTGCTGATAGCGATGTGAGTGATACGGTCCCTACCGTCGGTCAGCTGGGTTTCGCCAATTTAATTTTGATCGACTGCTTTGTCCGCGAGACTGCGGTCTCGGCGGAGGAGGAGCGGCGGCGCATGGCGGCGGCCGACGCGGCGTCGAGGCCGATGAACGCGGCCGTGGTCGTCGCGACGCCGGAGGAGCTCGCCGCGATCGCGGAGCGGCGCGACGAGCGGCGCGCCGTCGAGGCCGGGCGGCGCGCGGTGGCCGCCGCCGCGGCGGAGCGGCGCGCGGCGGCCGGCGCCGAGGAGACCAAGGACGGCGAGGCGCCGGCCGCCGCGCCTGAGGCGGCCGACGCGGCGGCGGCTGCCGAGCTCGACCCCACCGTCGCGGCTTTACTGGCGCACGTCGGCCTCGCGCGCCTCGCGGCCGACTTCGCGCGCGAGCAGATCGACGCGACGAACATTAAGGACGTCGCGGTCCAAGATCTAGTGGGCCCGCCATTGAACCTCGCGCCCGACGACGCGCGACGACTCGTGGAAGCGGTGGCCCGCGCGGCGGCTCTCCGGGCGTACCTCGACCGCGCGGAGCTCGGCCACTTGGCGGTGGCGTTGGGTGATAGGACCGTCGAGTCGCTCGCCCATCTAACGGCCGAAGAACTGGCCGCGCTAGGCGCCGACGACGCCCAGCGATTACGAGACGCGATCCGCGACCGCCCGCCGGGCCTCCACGACTCCCTCGAAAGAGTCGAGGCCGCCGTGGATCAAGTAGCTGCCGATTTACACGCGCAGGGCGCGGCGCAGTGGGCCGATTTAGCTGCAGACGTCGCCGCGGAGGCCTCGGACGCCATTAAGGGTTGCGCGTCGACTCTATTATTTGTCATTAGTGTCGCGTTGGTGGCGCCCCTGATAGCGATGTGCACGGCTTTGTACATCTTGACCCTGGAGATCGCACTCGATAGCATTGATCACGTACTGTGCTCATATACGAACGACGTCCACGTCTGGCAACAGGCTCTAGGAAACGCGTGCAACGCTATATTTGTCTTGACGCTCGCCGGGCCACTACTACAAGCAGAGAGGCGCATGGTCGCGCGCGTGCAAGTTATGGCGGCGCTGGGACCTCTCTTGAGGTGTATAGATTCACTCAAACATAGATTGACGCGGCGCGCGGTCGAACGACGAGAGGTGAATGACGGCGACGTCTGCCCCATCTGCCACGAGGAACTTACGGATCAAGAGATGGGTCCGCTCGCGTTCTGTCGGTGGGGGTGTGGCCGGGCGGTGCACGACGAGTGCGCCAAATTATGGCTGACGAAGTCGGACTCGTGCGTGCTCTGCGGCGCGGCGTGGTCCTGATCGTGTTCGTCGCCGCGCCGTCGACGCGGCGTCGGTGGCGTGCCGCAGAGTAGCTACGCGCCCGCCCCACGCCGTCGCCGCAAAGGCCCCGCGACGGACGCCGGCAACGCGCCTTGCGGGAGGCCTGTACTATAAGTGTTGAAAGATATTAATTACTCGACTCGTAGATGCGGAGTAGTGGCATGAATTCTCGCCAGGCGCGTCGCCTGCGCTAGCCAGCGCCGGCGCAAGCAGCAAAAATCGCGAAGGGGCAGCAGAAGATGAAGAAACAGACCTGGCAGCAGGCCGCGTCGCCGGGGCCGATCCACGCGCCGCACGGGTGCGTCGGCTTTTTTTTTATGCCCGCGAGCGGCCGGCCCTCGCGGTCGACGGGCCGCGGCGGCACGGGGATCGTCAGCGGCGCGCCGGGCGGAACGCCGTGGGGCACCGTCACGTCCAGCGGCCGCCCGTCCGTGAGCGTCACGCGAAAGACCGAGCCTGGGCCCAGGCCCGGCGGGACATTAACAGTGACGGTCTCCGGTGCAGAGACCGACGCGACGCCCACTCCGGGCTGGCTGACGACGGGCGGCGGTGGGGGCATCACCGGGGGCGGTGCGGCCGCGACCGGGAAGTGGATCTGATGGCCCGGAGGCGTCCCCGGCGGGACGTTAACCTTAAGAATGCGACCATCAGCAAGCTGGACATGCATTATCGACCCGGCGGGGTGCGAGAACGCTTGCATCGTTGGCAGTGGCAGGCTCTCCTGGGCGACCGCCTCCACCGGCACCGCTACCCCTGCATACGGCTCTGGCTGCATCGGGTAGGCTGCGAACGACATCGGGCAGGCTTTACGCCGTTGACGGCAGCTTGGAGGCCTCGCAGCAATGCACGACCGGCGCACTAGTCGAACAAAGCCCTTGGGGCAGCCCTGCGACGCGCACGCGAGCTCGCGCTCGATCCTCCCGCGATCCTAGAGTGTCTCACGGGCCACTAGGATTTCCTACACATCAGAGCACTGCACGAGCTTTTCAGACTAAGTGTTGTTAAAAAGATTATTACTCTTCGGACACACTAGAATGAATGTGAATTGAACGTTCGAAAAAGGCTCGGTCGTAGTAGTAACATGAATTCTCGCGGCACTAGTGTTCGCTGACGAATCTGAGAAGCTCGGGTCTGCAGCAAACAATGGCGAGGGGGCAGCAAATCAAAAAGTAGAGACATTCGCTGAGTGGGCCCGTCTCTCTCCGGCTTCTCCCTAACGGGCGTCCGTCCCGGTCGACGGGGCGCGGCGGAACTGCTACCGTGAGCGTGCATCCGGGTTGCACACCGGCCGGGACGGTGACATCTAGATCGCGGCCGTCCGTGAGCTTTATCCTGAACACCGCGCCCGGCGCGCTGCCCGGTGGGACTTGGATCGTCACCGTCTCGGGCGCATAGACGGGCGGCGGTGGGGGCATCGCCGGGACGCCCGCGCGCGCCATAGGCGGCTGGGGTGCGGGCGCCAACTGAGGCGGTGCGGCCGTCACCGGAAAGTGGATCTGCCGCCCGGGTGGGGTGCCCGGCGGGACCTGAACGTCGATGATGCGCCCATCGGCGAGTTGCACGCGCATGATCGAGCCGGTCGGGTGTGCGTAGGCCTGCATCGTCGGCAGTGGCAGGCTCTCGTGGGCGACTGCCTGTACGGGCGCTAGGGGCGCTACAGGCTGCATCTCATTGACCGGCACCGCTACAGGCTGCGCTACCCCTGCATACGGCTCTGCCTGCTGCTTCTCCATCGGGCAGGCTCGCAGCAACGCACAAAGCCTGTGGGGCAGCCTGCGGCCGAGCCTGAAATCTTGCACAATTCCTAGTGTCTTATAGGCCGCTAGCAAGACGCCGTCGACGCGACGATGCACATTCGATAAGTCTTGAAAGATTATAACTACAGGAAGTGGATAGAAGACGTGGACTTTCGAAAAAGGAAGTGGCGAGCTACCCGTGATGCCTCTTGTGGAGAAGCATCGCAACGGGGCAGCAGAGGACGTAGAAGAGGAGGACGCCGCACTCCTCGCCGACGCACTTGGTTCCCGCGGGCCGTCCCTCGCGGGCCGTCTCCGGAGGAGCGGCGCCGGGTTGGCGGGCGACGGGCGGCGGCGGTATCATCTGCCGCCTGGGCGGGCTGCCCGGCACGGTCTCCCGGAAAGTCTGTCTCGCCAAGGCGGCGTGCTTCTCGTCGACGGCGCACATGAGCTGGTGCAGGTTTCTCGCGTCCTCGGCGGCGGCTGCGGCGGCCGCGGCGTCCGCCGGGACGGGCGCCGGCGCTCGCGGCGCGGTCGCCTGCTTCACGAGGTAGCGCCGGATCGCAGCATCCTCCGCGGCGGCCGCGGCGGCCCGGCGGCGGGCCTCGGCGGCCGCCGCGGCCTGCTCGTCCACCGCCGGCTCGGCCCGGCGCGGCGCGTACAGCGTGTAGCGCAGCCCCGGTGGGGGCAGCCCCACCGGCCTTTCCTCGATGGTCGGCATGGCCCGCGGCTCGAACCGGAAGCTCGGGGCAGCCTTAGAGCGCCGCCGCCGCTCCTTTAGGAGCCTGGCATAGGCATCGGCCTCGCGCGCGTGCAAATACGTGGCCATCGCGCCGCCGCGCGGCAGCTATGACGCTGCCCCAAGCCGCCCGCGAATCCGCGAGGACGCAGCGCTGCACCGCGCGCGTCCGCGATCAGGCGGGCCGTGACGACAAAGCAGGATTTTGACATGCAGTAAGTATCCGTTGAGGGGGAATCGAGGTCTCTCCGCATGCGCGTGCCGCTACACGGTTATTCGCGACGTTTACCACCGCAACAGAAACACCAGGACGGGTTTCGCTGCGCCGGGGCCCCAGACGCGGGATACTCGCCGCTCCGCGAGCGAAACACAGCTACCCGATAGCTACCCCCCAACACGCCGTCGCCGCGACG
The DNA here is from genome assembly GCA_918797485.1 of Pelagomonas calceolata. NCBI lineage: Eukaryota > Pelagophyceae > Pelagomonadales > Pelagomonadaceae > Pelagomonas > Pelagomonas calceolata. Next base: position 818,124 of record CAKKNE010000004.1, read on the forward strand.
AAGCACATCTACTAGATTTAAGAAACGACCGGCCGCAGCTCGGGCGGCGGATCTCTAGAAAAGTAGTCGTCGGCGAGCGCGTCGACGGCCTTTGGCCGTCGCCCCGGGTCCAGCACCAGGAGCCGCGACGCCAGCGGTAATGCGGGCGACTCCTTGCCTAACGTCGCGCCCAGCGTCACCGCATCCGACTCGGCCTTGAACTCGACGTATTTTCTCAAACAAGAAACGTCGGGCCACGTCTCTTCCGTCGGCACGCCGAGCACCGAGAAGATCCGCGCCAGTTGGTCGACCTCGTCTTCGCCCCTGAACAGGGGCCTCCCGAGAAACAGCTCGACAAAAATACACCCCGCCGACCAGACGTCCAGCGCGAAGCCGTCGTAGTGACTGGCCCCGAACAGCAGTTCAGGCGGCCGGTACCATAACGTGCACGCCTCGTACGACATCGCCGCATCTACAGCTGCCGGGTACCGCGCGTACCCAAAGTCCGCCAGTTTCAAGACGCCTCGTCTATCCAAGAGTAGATTGGCCGGCTTGATATCCCTGTGACAGATCTGGTGCGCGCTGAGGAACGCCAGAGCGTCGAGCAGCTGAAAAACATAGCCCTTGGCCTGGGCCGGCGTGATGCGCGGGCCCGGGCCGTACAAAACACGTTCGAGGTCCGAGGCTAATAGTTCAAACACTAACGATAAAGCCTCTCCTGAGGCATCGGGAAATACATCATGCAACACCACGATATGAGCGTGTTTGACCCCGCGCAGCATCTTGATCTCTCGGAGGACCTGAAAGTTAATTCCCTCTTTTTGGGCACCTGCGACGCGTACTTTTTTTACGGCTACGGCGAGGTTGTCCTCCTTCCGCGTCGCCTTGCGGACGACGCCCCACTGGCCGGAGCCTAGCGCGGCGCCGATGGTGTACTTGTCCATTGCTGCTGCTGTTTTTTTGCGACGGCGGCGCGTGCTGAGTTGCGCTGTCTCGCAGCCCCTAGGTACAGGCAGTGCTGCCAGGCGGCGCACGCGTGCCTCTAGCACTTGGTGCCCTTGAAATCTGAGTTCAGTAATGAGGCGAAAACACGGCAACCACGTCTAATCTAGCAGCGATTGCGCTTGCGCTTTGCGCTCGAGCCTGTTTGCTAGTGTCTTACAGCAGCTAGCTGCGGCAATTATTGATAAGTCGCGGCTAGCGAACGGAGGGACCTCGCGCAAGAACCGGAGCAGTTAATCCTTCTTGATACCCCTTTCGAGTTGCCTGAACGCCTCACGCTACGCCGGCGTCGCCCGTAACTTTACAGAGGCAGACAAGCTTTCGGAGAGCCAAATGCAACACGCAGCGGCGCGCGGCTCCGACGATCACCGCACGCGCGCGCAGGCTCTCATGACGTTCCCCGTCGCAACGGCCGCGATGGCCCCGCCCCACAACTAAAACTTAGTGCAGTCGGTCGCGTCTGATCGTCTCGAACTACTTCTGTCGCGATGTCGACGACGCTGATGTCGGACTGATCGACGACCTGTCGGGCCAACGGTCGACTCGACCATCAACCGACGGTCGTGACCGACGCCCGGGAAAGCGTTCGAGTCGTCTGCGAGCCGACGACGGGCCGCCGATAGAAACGACGTCCGTCGGAGTCGCTGTGCGGTCGCGGGAATTTTACGAGAGCTACCGATGCGGACGCCGCGACGCCTTCGGTCGAGGCTTCGTCGCTAGAGTGCGACCCTTGACTTCTCCACAGGTACATGCCCCTCTACAGCACCGAACACAATGACCGGTACCGGTTCGTCGCCTTCCAGTTCTACCATCCTGATGAAGTCCTGGGCAACACGAAGTTCGTGACGCGCCTCCACGCGTTTCTAGCCGGCGCCGCGGACGACGGGAAGCTTCCCATCAAGGCAGATATGATCAATTTGATCCTCGCGACAAAGGCGACGATGAACTCGTACAACGTCGCCGAGGACAAGGTCTGCGGAACTTCTACGTGTCGCGGCGGCGTCCTATGCGTGCGCGCGGAGCAGGAAAAGCACAAGCTTTTGAGGATGGTCAAGGGCCGCGAGGTGCTCGACCCGCCGCCTGTGGATTTATTCAAGAAGCGAGGCAATGGTTCGGCCCAACTACGTGGGTACGAGCCGCGCGAGCCGCGCGGTTCATGAAGAGAGGACGTACGCCGTCTGCGTCGCTGTGAGTGAAGTGCTCGTGGAGGAAGTCATCGGCCGGAGGCGAATGAAGAAATTTAGGGTCGTCTACGGCGTGCATCGCCGGCACCATAGCGGAAACCCGGTTGGGGACGTCTTCGAGACCATCGATGGGCAAGACGCCTTCAATCGGGCGCTGCCGGAGGAACCCCTGGAAGTCGCTACCGCCGAGGCTTTACGCATGGCGCTCGACGCGCGGCCCGCGGCGCCGCCGTCGGCGCCGGCGCCGGCGCCGGCGGAGCATCCGAAGCTCGCCGAGCTCCGGGACTTTATCAGAAGCCGTGACGGCGACCCGAGTCTCCTCGACGGCTGGACTATTGATGAGACCAACAAGAAAAGGCCCTTCGTTCACCCGGTGACGGGCGTTCACTACGACAAGAGCCGCCTCCTGCAACTGCTCGACGTCGGCGCTGCCCAGCCCAGTCGCGAGGGAAAACGCGCGAGAAGGACGCCCAAGAAAGCCCAGGACGACGAGGACGCGCGCCTCGCTCCCGAGGAGTCGTGCGTCCGTCGTCATGGCCTCAAGTGCATTAGTTGTGACTTCGAGGGAAAAGACCACGACGACCTGAAACAGCACCGCGCGGACAAACACAAGGACGAGCGTGCCGACCAGCGACCGCCAGGAGAGCCTTGCGGCCGGTGTCGCGTTTGCCTCCTGCCGCCACTCGGTACCTGGGTACCCGGATCCGATCGGCCGCTCTACGAGCCAGGTGACGCCGGTCCCTCGAATTGCGCGAACGCATCCAACCATCGCGACCAGGCCTTCGCGATCGAGCGGCAGGAAAATTTGGCTCGCCTCGCTGACCATGACGCGGAGAGGGGCCGACGACCGCGTGCGGCCGCCCCTCCCAAGAAGCCGCCCAAGAAGAAACGCCGCGCCAACCCCAAAAAACGCTGACGACCTCGCGCCTCCAAACCCGACGCCGCGCCGACGCCTGCGCCGCGCCGACGCCTGCGCCGACCTGCGCCGACGCGACGCCTGCGCCGCGCTGACGCCTCGCCGACTCCTGAACCGCCCGCGGCGACTCCTGGGCCTACGCCCTGACCGACGCCATATCCACAAAAACTCGACGTGCTGCTCACTCCAAACCGGACTTTGTCTGCTGCTGTACTGTTTCGGGACCTTTAGATACATCCCTTTTGCCTTTCGTTTTTTGCTCGGTTCGCAGTCTACATGCGAAAATGATCCCGAGCCCGTCTGGTTGTACGACTGGGTCTCTCCACCGTGGCTTTTTTCTCAAGCTGGCGGTGTTTCATCTTATCCTAGAAAAAATATCCTTCTGTCAACTTAGATCGCGGCAATTCGCGACAGCAGGATTCAAGGTTAAGAGCCGGGCGATATAGATACTTCCGCACACTGGTGTGCGGCATCGGCGCACTGTCGTCCAATTGAGGGCGCGACGCGTAAGTATGTCGTTTTTCTAAATAAATTCACATAGAATATATACCTAAGCTAGAACTAGTCCTCCTCCTCGAGCGACCGCGCGATGGCCTCGTCGCTGGCCGTGTTGTTCTCCTGCCGCGCCCGCGCCTTCGCGCGCAGGTCGTCGAGCGTCTCCTCCTCCGGCGGCTTTTGGCCCCAGCCCGGGAACTTGTTCTCCTCCGTCTTCTTCTTCGAGCCAAAAAAGGACGTCATCGTCGCCTGCTTCTTCGGCTTCTCGGCCGTCGTCTTCTTCTTCGGGATCGGTTGATCTACATCAATCACCTCGACGGGCTTTCCGGTAGGTTTGGAAGCTGAGGCCTTCTGGCGCTTCGGCGCCGGGTCGACGGGCCCCTTCTCCTTCTTCGGCCTTGGCGCTTTCCGTTTCTTCGCGGGTTCTTCTACAGCAGCGCCGGTCGCGGCCCGTACGAGCGCGAGGTGGCGCGCGTTTAATTTGGTGCGGTCCTGCGTGGATTGAATCGGTGATGGTGGGTCGCGGCGACGGCGACGCGCGGCGAGGGCCACGCGCCGATGGCGTGGCGATAGCGTCGCGGCAGCGGCGCGGCGATGGCGTAGAAGGGACACCGACGACAAACGGGCAGGTGCGGCAGCTTCTTCTCCGGCTTCTTGGCCGCGGGCTTCTTCTTGCCGTTCGCGTCGCCGTTCGCCGGCGCGGGCGCCGGCGCTTCCGCGGCCGGCGAGAGCCAGGCCGGCGGCTTCGGTGGAGGCTGGGGCATGTCCGACGGCCAATCTAGAGCTTGATCTTCCAATATAGCCTCCCGTACTTTCTCCGACGCCAGGGGACCGTGCTCGAGGACGCCCTTCAGCAGACACAGGTCGTGGCGCGCGTCCCACCAGGGCGCCGGTCGAGAAGAGACGGCGATATTCTCCATACCTAATGCTGAACGTATTTGATCCGTGGAGGGGTTCTCTCCAAGGGCCTTCAGGGCCTTATCTAGCAAAACCCGAGACACTTCGAGATCATTGGCCGCTTCCAGAATCTTCTTGCAGCGGTTGCTGCCGTCCCTATCGTCGTTCTGGGCGCAGACGTTCGCGCCGAGGTAGCCTGCGTTGTACAGAGCGGTGACGGCGTGCTCATGGCGGTCCGTCCCATCGACGCGACGACGCGACGCGACGGACGCGTGTGCCGCGTCGCGGCGACGGCGTGTGGGCGGCGCCAGATTCAAGGACACGGCATGTAACCAGGCGTGTTCGTCGCGCCGTAGAACGCCGCGATCAGCGTCTCGAGGTCAATACTTCTATCGGGCGCCTCGCGCTTGACGATGGCCGTCAACGAGCTCTTCAAAGCTCGATTACGAGTGATGAGCTTCGAGACCCAGTCCTGGTCGATATGGCCTCCGGACTTCATCCGCCGCCACGACGACGTGTCGTCACCTCGTTCTTGAGCAACATGATGTCTCTCGCGAGCCATGGCGCGACCGTAGGACGCGAGAGCGTCGTGCGCCGCCGAGATGGCATCTTTCGGTTCCGGCCTCCGCTCGAGCGAACAGTAGCCGCGGACGAAGCGAGACGGGTCCATCCCGATAGGCCTTTTCGGCAGCACGAGCCGCAACTCCCGAGCCTGCGTCTTGCCCCAGTCGTACGGATGTTGTTCTTTTTTATCTTCGGGGACGTCCTCGTAGTAGTCCGCGTCGCGCTGTCTCTTCTTCACGCGATCGACGGGACCGTAGTTGTGGACGTATTCTTTATCTCCTTGTTTTGCTTTCCTCTGGGTAGTATCCACAATCTCCTTCTTCTGCTTGAGAGCATCCTTGCCCAGGGTCTTCTCCCTGCGCGGCACCGACACCGTTGCCGCGGCTCCCGCGCGAGACGCGTAGGCTCTCTGACGGCCGCAGCGACGGCGTCGCGGTGGCGTGATATCGTGGAGACGCCATCTTCACAAAGTTGAAGTTCAGAAAACTTCGGAAACGGACGCTGAGTCACGGACCAGAAGTCGGGATCATCAAGAGCGATCTTGTCCTCCTCCTTGCTCGCGACGAAGGTTGCTGAGGATAACGACTCCAGGGCACCACCGGAAGTGTCAGAAGCCAACACCACGGCCTTCGAGCGCGTCGCGAGGATATCATCTAAAGACTGGTCGCGGAAGGCCTTCGCGTCCTCATCATCATCACCATCCAATTCTTTATTCACCGCATGCGGTTTAAATGAGACGGCACCAGCACCTTGTTTGAGTAGTGATTCATGCAAGTGCCTATTACCAGCATTGGCCGACGCCATCCCATCTAGCACGGCTCGATCCAACGAGAGCTTCGCCGTCGCGACCGCGTACATGTGCGCCTCGTAAGTGCCCGCCGTCAGCAACCGGTAGACCGTGACCTTCCGCGTCTGGCCGATGCGGTGGCACCGCGCCATGGCCTGCACATCATTTTGCGGGTTCCAGTCCGAGTCGTAGACGACGACCGTGTCCGCCGCCACCAAATTGATGCCCACGCCGCCCGCTCTTGTGGAGAGGAGCATGACGCGCACGGCACCCTCGCCTTGTTGCGCGAACTGGTCGATCTGCTTCTGCCGGTCTCGGCCCGTGACGCCACCATCCACGCGACCGTGCGCGTACTTCGCACTCCTCAGGTAATCACTCAACACATCCAGCATCATGACGAACTGCGAGAATATCAAAACTTTCCTGTTACTTTCCTGGAAGAGTCTCGGGAGGAGTTTGTCGAGGAACTGCAATTTCCCGCACGCGCCTACCAGTCTTTCTCTTTCCGTCTGGCCCGACAACCTCGCTTCCTCTTGTCTCTCGACGCCCTTCAGGAGAAAGGGATGGTTGCAGCACTTCCGCAGCTCCATGGCCAGGTTCATGAGGCTCGGGCCGTCGACGGGCCGGCCCGTGCCCGCGAGCATGAGGACGTTTTTTTCGTAGAGCGCTCTGTAGTACCTTTTTTGGAGCGGGGCCAACGCTACGGAGACCACAATTTCCTCCTTCGGCGGCACGGACTTTTCGACGTGGGCCTTGACCCTTCTTAACACGTAGGGGCGCATCTCGTCGAGTAGTGAGCTGAGGACGGAGCCGTCGTCCTCGGCATCCTCATCTTTTTCTTGCACGGCCAGGCCTTCCGCGGGCGCTTCGTGGGCGCAGGACCTGCGTATTACGTGTGTGACTGCGATCTGCGTGGTCGAGCGTGCGACTCACGGGGCGCCGCGGCGACAGCGTCGCGGGAGGCCGTGCCGCTTCCCGGCCGCGCCTCGCGCCACATGTACGCCATCGGCCGCCGCGCCGGGGGGTATTAAGTCGAAAGAAAGACGCCGGGAACGCGCGCGTACTTCTCGACAAATTCCTCAGAATCCTCGCCAAATTGTTTTTCGTCGCAAAAAGATAATAAGGACCAGAGCTCCGTCATGTTATTTTGTAAAGGTGTCCCCGTCAACAACAACCGAGATATGGCCTTGAACGTGCCGTTGTCGCCGTGTAGAGTTCTGTACAGTCTAGAGTGTGGGTTCTTCAGTCTGTGAGCCTCGTCGACGACCAACAGACTCCAGGATATAGCACCAAGAGCGTTGGCGGAGTCCTCCAACAGTAGTTGTTCGTAGGTCGTCACGACCACATCCACCGAAGGAGTCTTTGGCGTCTTTACCTTGGGGTTTCTCTTCGCGGCCGTTTTGCGCGCCATGAGGTCCAAATTTCTCGCCTCTAGACGAGAAGCTTGGCTCCCGTGGTAGACCATGACATCTAACGCGGACCAATGTTCAAATTCTCGCTGCCAGTGGGCTAACGTCGACAGGGGTGCCACTACCAATGCAGGGCCTTGCGCGCCGTAGCGCTCCTTGGCCATTCGTACTAATGATACCGTTTGCACGGTCTTCCCGAGGCCCATCTCGTCCGCCAAGATGGACGACCGCTTCTGCAAGTAGTTAAAGGCCAGCCAAGCCACGCCGTCGATCTGATAAGGGCGCAAGTGCAGAGGACCTCCTCTATAAGGTGCTAATGGTACGGCCCGCTTCACGGCCTTGACCGAGGCCTTGTCCTGGGCGGCTCGTGCCGACGCTTGACTGCGAGTGGGCTTCGACGCAAAGCGTCTCGCACAAGCAACAACTCTCGCATCTAGGTCTTCCCGGTCGGCACACGCCTCCAGCACGTCGGACCACCTTTCTCTAGAAGCTTCGTCGTAGCCCAGACCCGTCCACTTCACTAGTACGTCTTCCGCGTCGGGCGGAGCGACCGTGGCCGCACATAGAGCTACCGCATCAGCGACAGCCTTCCTCCGAGCCTCGCCCTGGGCCTCGGTCTCCTTGAGCGCCGATTCGTACTGCTCCGCCGCGAACTTGCGCCGCGCCGCGGCGTCGTCGAGGTCGACGCCGCTCGCGGCCGCCTGCTCCTCGTAGTTATTCTCCTCGCCCTCCATGATGCCGTCCTCCTCGAGGTCGGGAGGCGGTAGATTCAACGCGAGGCGCTTCTCGCCGGCCTCGCCCCCAACCAGGCCGGGCAGCTCGAGGACGCGCTCCTGCGTGCGTGTGGAGTGAGGGTCGCGGCGGCGGCGTGTACTCTCGAGGGCGGCTAGGCGACTGCGACCTCTCTACGCCATCGATGCGACGCCTCCACGCCATCGATGCGACGCACCGGTCGACGCGACGCGAGGTGCCACTCTCGCTCGTGGCGCGTCGATGGCGCGACGACGCTCAGTTACAAAGGACGCCGGCTACAAACCACCTCGACCATCTGGGGATCAAAGGCCCTTTTAGCACAGGGCGGCTTGCCGATCTCCGGGACCTGGCCCTTCCTTTCTCGACCTTGCAACGACATGATCGCCCTTTGACAAGCTTTTTGATCTATGGACTCCAAATCTCTTTTCGTCTCCCAGGACACGTGCAGGAACGAGAACTGCTTCCACTTGACCAAGTACCGCGTGATGGGCAGGTCCTCGTCCTCCGGGAGCGCCTCGCCTCCATCAGGAACATCCATGGCCGAGCCGTGGAAGACGTGCTTCGTGCGCATCTTCTCGAGGATCGGCCGCCACTCCTTCTTCGTCAGCGTTTCCTGGCACAAGAGCCGTTCGATGCCCTCCTTACTATCCGTCGGCGGCGGGGACCTACGACCCTTCTTCGTGCCGTAGGTGTCGCCCCTCGCGCGGGGCGAGCCGTCGCTCCCGACGTCGATGTCGGACTCGTCCTCCGCACTACTTCCAACTTCGACGTACGACTTCTGCGCCGCGGCTCGACGACTAGACCGCTCCTTCTTGGGCGGCGCGCGCCTTTTTCTAGGTGGTGACGGCGACTCCGACGAGTCGTACCTTCTCGCCCTCCGGTTCCTCCGCGGCCGGTTGTCCTCCTCCTCCCACTCGCGCTGGAGCCGCCGCGCCAACGCCTCGTCGTCCTCGGCCTGCGAGTCCTCGTCCTCGTCCTCCTCGTCGTCCTCGGCGTCGCCGTCGTCCTCGTACGCCTCCTCCTCTTCCTCCTCGTCGGCCGCGTCGGCCATGTCCTCGTCGTCGTCATCATCAAAGAGCTTGCCCGGCGACGCCGCGGGCGCGACGTCGTCGTCGTCATCATCATCAGCGAAGAGGTCGTCGACGGGTTGTTGTTGCGTAGGCGGCGGCTGCGTCACCGCGGGCGGCGCCGCGGGCGCCTCGGTCGCCGTCGGGGCATTTTCTTGCGTTACCGTTGGCGGCGCCGGCGCCGGCGCGGCAATTGGTTGCGAGCCGTCCGGTGCCGCGGGCGGCGCGGGCGGCGCGCTGGACGGCGCGCTTGGCGAGGGCGGGCTAGGGTCACTCTCCGGCAGTGCCGGATTTGAATTTTCCATCGCAGCGATGGCTTCCGGCGCGCTGCGCTGGCAATTTAAATCGGTTTCCCGGCTGCGTATCGCTGGCGCTTAGTGCGCAATGATGCCGCAAATACACTCGCCGCGTACGGCCATGCGGCTTTTGGGAACCTACTAGCCTCGCAGCCATTCGACGCTTCTTCGTCGTGGAACTGTCGTACGCACGGCTCCGAGACGCCTCGCCGGCCGAAGCTCGAGTTTCGTCTGCTTGCTAGTGTCTTTACAGACCGCTAGCTCGAGTTTCGCGCGGCCGTATCGGATGCATAACTCGTGGCTCAGGCAGTAATCAGTGGTGCAACTGCTCAAACCAACGCCTCACGTCGCACAGAGCAGCCATGGCGCGCGGCCGCGGCAGAGGCAGGGGAAGAGGCCGCGGCCGAGGCCGGGGCCGAGGCCGCTGGACCTGTCTCATCTGCACCTTCGCCGAGAACCACGCGAATAGGAAGAGATGCGCGATGTGCACGAACCCCCGCGGCGCGACGAGCGCGACGGCCGCGCCGCTGCCGGCGCCAGCCGAGGACGACGACGACGACGACGACGAGCCCGAGGTCGTCGCGCCGCCGACGCGCAAGCGCAAGCATGCGCAACAGTGGACCTGCGGCGCGTGCACTTTTGTCAACGAGGGCGGCCGGACCTGCGACGTCTGCGGCGCGGCGCGGACCTACGACGCCAAGCGGCCGGCGGCGGCGCTGCGCGAGCTCGCGGCGCACAACGCCGTGCCGCCGCCGCGGCCGCCGCCGCCCACCGGCGGCGACGACACGCCCGAGGCCGACGACGCCGACATGGCCGAGGCGCCCCCGGAGGCCGAGGACGCGGCCGAGGAGCGACCGCTGCATGTAGACGACGCCGACGACGCGCCCGTGGCCGAGGAGCGACCGGCGCCGCCGGACGATGACGACGCGGAAATGGCCGAGGACGCCTCCGACGCGGCGGCGGCGGCCGACGACGGCGGCGTCGCGGGGCTCCTCCGGTCCATGATGGTCGCCGAGCAGACGTCGCGGCAGGAGTCGGGCGCCGTCGTCGCCGTCGCCGCCTGCCGCGACACGGTCGCCGTCGCCACAGCTAGATCGATCTCATTGCTACGGCTCGAGGGCGCCGCGGACGTCCGGGAGCTGCGGCGGTGCGCGTCGCCGGGCGGTTCCGTGGTGGCCGTCGCCGTCGAAAGGCGCGGCGATTTTCTAGCCGTCGCGTGCAATAGTCGAGGTGACGACCGGCTGCTGGCGGTCTACGACTTTGGCGCGTCCGAGGCGCCGAAGCTGCGAGCGCGGCCCCAAGGCAATCAGAGGCGGTCGAAGACGCGCTTGCACCTCGACGTGGACGGCAATGAATGGGCGGCGCGCTGGTGCGAGTCCTACAACGATGATAGACCCGTGGCGCACAGGTGGGACTCGGCCGAGACTTGGGTCGCGTTGCCCTTTCCCGATGACGTGACGCTGGTGCGAGACATGACGCGGGGCGAGGGTTCTAAAAGGAAATGGACCTGCGCCGTCTGCAGCGGTGCTGAAACATGTGTAATTCTCTGGGACGAGAGCGGGAGCCGGTCGTTCGTGCTCCCAGTCGAGCCGCGCGCCTACGTCTTCGTTCCGAGTGGCGCGTCATGTAGAGTGGGCCGCTGGGCCGCGGCGCACGCGTCGGACGCGGCGGAGGGCTACGGGTCCTTGGTTTGTGTCGCGCACGCGGCGACGGCCGACGGGATTACAGCGGTGGCCTGCGCGGTCCGCAGTGACCTCAAGGCCGCAAAGGCGGCGTCGGGCGCCGCGCGGCGGTCTAGCATAGAGCAGGTGCCTCCGGCGCGGCGCGTCGCGGCGGGCGGGCCGTTCCTGTGCGAGGCCGGGACCGGCGCGTCGTTTCGCGTGCACGACGTCGTCGGCGAGCAGTCCTCTCATTTGGAGGGGGAGGGCGAGGCTGACGTCGGCGCCTGCGCGCGGCTCTGCGTCGTCGACCGCGGCGCCGCGGGCGCGTGCGTCGTGTCGACGCACGCGGGCGCCGACCGGGAAGTGCGCTTCCTGCCGCTCACGGTGACTGGTGGGGGGTCCTAAGTTTTGGCATACTACTACCTGTCGCCAGTGTCCTCGGGCCGCCGTCGCCGACGCAATGGCTTATTTATAAATATTAGCATGGCAGGATATGCCGCGCCGGTTCTCGACGCGACGAAGAAGGGGGCGGGCGATACGAACTGCGACTGCGACCGATGCACCGTGGCGATACACAGGGGGCGACTGCGACCGATGCACCGTGGCGATGCACCGGGGGCGAGTCCGGCGAGCTCGCGGGGAGGCTATCACACCTCGCCCGTCTTGGGCGGCGGCGGCGGCTGATCAGCGGCGGCCGCGGGGGGCTTGGCGGGCGCGGTCCGCCACGGCCCGTCGTATGCCGCCTCGGCGGCGCGCGCGCCGGCGGCGTCCTTGAAGACCACCATCGCGGCGTTGCCGCTGCCGAGGCCGACGTTCAGCACGGGCGCGAGCGCCTGGAACGTCTCACGCAGCGTGTCCTCCGTCGGCCGTGCGGCGCCGCGCGGCCACGACACCTTGAGAATGCAGGCCGGGTCGTAGGACGCCGGCGTCGGGCGCGCTGTCGGTTTCGCCTCGGGGTACGGCCAGGGCGGCAGCGACTGGCCGCCCGGGTAGGCGGCCGGCTTGGACATGTCGCTGAGCTCCAATGCGCCGCCGGCGGGTCGCGGCGGCGCCTTTTGGACCTCGAGCTCGACGTCGACCTCGACGTTCCTTTCGAAGGTGTCCTGGTCTTCTTTGTTCGTTTCGTGAGTCTCGACGTCGATGGCGTCGTAGTTCGCCCGGGCGGCGTCGTCCCACGTCGGTTGTCTCTGATTCGCCTCGATCTGAGCAGTTTTCTGGCGATGGTAGCGATGGTACGCGTAGTAACCGATGGCGGCGACGGCCAGCAAGAAGACGGCACCGGCGGCCAGCCCGCCGCCCGACGCTGCCGCAGTTTGCTCGTTCTCATCTTGCATTTGCTGGAGCATGTCGTACAGTACTTGAAGGTCGACTGGCTCTTCGCTGGAAGTCTTCTTCCACGACACGTCGAAGGTCATGCTGTGTGATTCGGGGCCCCGGGCCGGCTTCGACCAGGAGGACGTGCCTATGTCCCAAATTGGGTATTCGACTGCAATCTCGCCGTACGACCTCGAAGCAGGGTTCTCGTCCATGCTTGTCTGGTACTGGTACACCTCCTGGATGCCGTCATCGTCTGGATCCTCGCAATCCGCGTAGAGTTCGAGCTGGATCTTCGAGTACTTGTAGCACTGATCTGGCATGTCGTCGTTCCGCGCGACGAAGATGTGAACCTCGGACTGTCCGTACGGAATCGGGTCAATAACCAGGCCGTCTCCGTCCCGCATATTTAGGTTGGTTAGAGATACCGCACCCATCTCGAGCGCGCCCATGTCGCCCTCAGGACACTCGTCGCCGGCATCCGTTTGTTTCCCCGAGTACCACCACGTCGTGCCGCCGTTGGCCGCGCGGAGCCAGTACCGCACGCCAGCTCGCCAAGGCGATCTGTTCTGAAGCTGCACGGAGAAGAAGGCGGTCTCGCCGGGTTCCAGGTCTTTGCAGCCTTCGGTTGCGCACTGCGGCGTGATGCTAATGATGCTGACCCCGCTGTCCCGCCGTGTCGTGCCCGTCTCACCGGGGCACGACGAGAAGCCCCCCAAGGTCGTGAAAATGGGCGTGCCGTAGGTCGCATCCATCGCGACCTGGACGGCAAACACGTCCCTCACGTTGTCATCTTTAAGGGAAACAGCTACGGTGTGCGTGTGTCCGGTCTCCTTGTTGGCGGACCGCGACATGCTCACCGAAAATGAATCTGTTTCTGCGTGACCCCACGTACCACAGCCCTGGATGCCGAGCTGCAGGCGGCGGCGACACCCGCCGCCTTCGGGGGGGCCCTCGTGTTCGGGCGTGTTGATCTTCTGCGCGGCCGTGAGAATCTCATTCATTTTATCCTTGGTGGCTTGGTTCACTGGGAGTTTCCGTCGCCCCTGCTCGGGCGCAGCCGCCGCCTCCTCCACCAGCTTCCGCCGTTTCTCCGCGAGCGCCTCGGGCGTCACCTCGAGCAGCTTCTTGGACACGGCGTGCACGGGACCGCTCGTCGGGTACGCGTAGCCGGCCAAGGACACGAGGCCACTGCTTGAACGAGACTCGTCGGTCAGGCGCCGGCCGATCTGAAAACCAAAACTACCGTCGTAGTTCCAGCCGCCCTCTAACGACCCATCCGTGGTCACGGACACATCGGACCCGCGCGCCTCCGCGACGTCCCACGAGAAGTCGACGCCCGTCGAGCCGGAGAACGTGAGGAATCTTTCCGTGTCGCTGAGGAAGTTTAACGCGCTCAGATAATGAGCTCCGCTCATGGTCGTTCCGATGCCGGGCACCGTACCGTCTCGCTTGCAGAACGTCTTCACAGACTCGATGTCAGTCTCAAAGCCGCACACGCCGAGGAGCGTCTGGACAAGGTCCACTTTCTCTCCGATGTTTTGGTAAGCGGTGCACAGAGGATGAAGATTGGTGGGATCTATCTTGCTCGTTGCCACGGCGCAAGCTTTTGCTGCTTCCGTGACGCTATCACTCACCTTGCCGACCGTGTCCTCGATATATTTGTGCCCGTCAAATCCTGCAGATTTTTCCTTAATATCGTCGGTGACCCCTCCGTCTTCAACTCCCCCATCAGGTATCACAGACTGCATGTCCTCGCCACGCTTGTGCCTGTTGAGGTTCTCAATCCCCCGCGCGACGAAGTCCTTGACTTCGGAGGACTGCGCGTCGCTTAGGTCGTTTAGGTCTTTGTGAAACTTTGTAAAGTCCGTGTGCAAACCGTCCATTACCGTCTGAAGCTGTGCGGCGACGCTCGTCTTCTCGGTTGCCCGGTAGGCTGTGAGCACTTTCTCCCAATTAGTTAGCTGTGTTTGCAGTTTCGTAGCGTCCATGCCCTCACCTGATATTTCCATGTCTCCATTACCTATGTCCCGAACCGCTTCGCCCAAACGCTCGATCGTCTTCTCGATCTCGTAGACCGTCATGACGTACGTCGTGATCCTCTCAGGTATGAACTCGACCGTCTGCCTTCCGGCGAGACAGATCTCACCGTTTCCATTTTTCCCCTCTCCCTCTGGTGGGTCTCTGTAGACCTCTATGGCCGAGATGAAGCGCAGGTTGGCGCCGCCACCAATAATAACATCGGACGGCTGGCCCGCCAGGTATGGCGAGTCAGAAGTGGTGATGGCAATTCCAAAGGAGATGCCGATGTCAAAGTGTGACGATGATCCGCGGCTGACGGTAATGCTAGTACTATCTGACTGACCTCCTCCATGGTTGGTTCCAATACCCACGCCGTTGAAAATGACCCCGGGCGGCGCAGTTTTGAAACCGCCCTGAATGCCTCCAGAGGCGCTCCATTGGAACGTCTTGCCCAACGTTGCGGCGTGCGCGCCCTCGATGGCCATGGACGTCGAGATTGTTGACCCTTCGACGAGCGTGGCCGTCGACGCGCCGCCCGGCGGGTCGCGGAGGACCGAGAAGATCAGACCCTCCACGGCCGTCGTCCAGACCTGAGGAACCTCCTCAGCGATCGATCCCAGTATCAGCACGTGGCGCTCGAACAAAATCCTGGCGTTGTCGAACGCCCGCGTGAACTCCACGCTGATCTTCTTCGAGAAGGGCGCGAAGGGGTTGGGTTCGCCGGCCGTCATGAAATGCGTGAACTCGAGGATGGATCCATCGCTCGACTCGGAGCAGGCGGTACTCGGGGTGATACTTGGGCAGCTTTCCTCGTAGTCCTCGGGGGTCACGCCGTCGGCGACATGGATCTTGATCTGGTGGTCGTCCGACGGCAGGTTCACACTAGGCGGTGGGTTATTCTCGTAGCCGTTACATTTGCCGCCCTCATCCCACGGATAAATACCGTCGGCACCACAATTTGGCTCGCGCTCCACGAGCTCGAACTTGAACTCCACGACGTCGCCCTTGTTCAAGATCGAGTCCTCGTTGCTGGTACAGGCCTCGCCGTAAATGTTAATAGTGTCGTCCGTTTCAGGGTCATCCGTGAGAGGTTCGGGGGGCGAGAGCAGGAGGTCCTCGATTTTAGATCCGGCCTTTACTGCATTGAGACAGAGCGGCGAAATGATTTCGAACTGAACCAAGGCCGCCGCCGCGCTATTGTGGGCGAGATCCCTGCCAAAGTTTCGATCTACCGGCAGCTCGTCTACGTAGGTGTAGTCCATGGTCGCGCAGGGTCTCTCTGCGCTCCCGGATACGTCGGGGATCTTCGCGCGGCAGCCGCGGAGCATAATTTCCTCAGCGTTCACGGTGTCATCATCGTCACCAGACACGAAAAGCGTTCCTACCATCTCATCGCGCGGCGTCGGACCGTCAGGGTCGCCATCGCAGTCGTGAACCACGAGCTCTTGGTCGGCATTAGATAAAGTGCCGGGCGGGTAGTAATACTTCGGCTCGTCGACCTCGTCCGCCTCGAGCACGCGCACGTCGAACGCGGCGGCTCCGAGCCAGAAGGCGGCCTCGCCCCGCAGTATCCAGGCCGGCAGCTCCCACCCACAGCGCGCGACGCTCGCGACGACCGGCACGCCATTCACGTACGAGGCCGGCTCTCGATTCGCGCCCGCGACGAGTCTCGCGGAGAGGCTCTGCATACTCGTGTCGAGGAAGTGGACCTCGGCATTTTCGTCTGCCTTGTAGTTGAACGTCGGCGCCTGGCCACCCGATGGATTGACCGAGAATTGCGTTGCTTGGGCGGCCGAAAACGCGTGCGTGACCGAGAACGTGTGCGCGACGGAGTTGAAGCTACAGAGGTAGTCCTTTACACACTGATCCGAAGGCCTCGGATCGTCGTTGAACTGAAACCCTATAGTATCATCCCAACCCGTAATAGAGATCCAGGATCCCGCCTGGTAGCTTTCCGACGCAGATTTCCCTCCGTTCGGCTCATTGTAATATGTTGATGAGGCAGTCTCTGCCTCTCGCAGAAACCACGGCGACCCCGCGACGCTCGTCCAGCCAGCGACGACGGCCCCCGCGTCGTCGCTATTCATCGCGTACGTAATGGTTTCGGGATAAGTCCCATGCTGCTCGCGGTAGACGCCGACGAGGTTGGGCAAATGCTCTTTGCCCGTGATGCTTTGGTACTTATCACGCACGGCCTTTGCGTGCTCGTAGCTCCGCGGGACCCAGATGTCGTAGCCAGCGGGGCAGGAGTTGTCGTCGAAGTGACCACATGTCAGAGTACCATCTATCACCTCGAGGACGTCTACAAACTGCGTCCCCGTCGTGTCCGTGAATTGGACGCAGTGAAGCGAGCGGCCTTCGTGTGTGGACGTGCCAACAGCCGTGCACTCGGGCGGAGAAGCGCCGCCGTAGTATTCTTTCAGGCTGAGCGTCACAATCTCACCGTTGAAGACGGCGGTCGAGTACGTGCCGTCGTCCTGCAGCTCCACGTCTTCGACGGCTCCCGAAGCGCGCGTGATCTCGAGCTTTGCGCCGTCGACGGAACAGATGCACTCCTCTGTGTCCGCCCTCGTGTAGATGGCTGCGACCGAGATGGCGGTATCGGGGGCGAAGCCGGATCCGGTATCTTCCTGCCAAGTACCAGATACTGCCTCAAGGTCCTGGGCCGAGTCAGCCACATGTATCGCTGCAGAAGCACTTCCACAGCCGTCACTTCCGATGTGCCATTTTCCAGTTTTGTACCAAATATACTGATCGCTGCTGCAGTCGACGCACTCGTAGTAGGGCACATCCTCGCACAGCCCGTTCTGCCGGTACGTCCCGTGCGTGTCTTGATGATTGGAGGTTCCTGAGACAAGGAAAGAGTCTAACAGGAACTGGAACTTCGTGTGAGGGCAGTCCTCAGCGAAGTAAGCGGCACCGAAGCCGGCGTGCGACACGGTGCCCGAGATGACGACGGCCGTCTCGTCGATGAAGGTCAAGGGGGCCTCCTCCAGGTGGCGCAAGATCGCTTGCTGGGTTGGGGGCTCGAAGTCGTGTTCCAGTATTCCGAGGACCTTGATCGGATCGCCCCAGATCCGGCTGGTAGCAGAAGTTGGGTCAGTAGAAGAGCCGGTCAAGGTAGCCCAACTGGATCCAGCGTAATTGTTCGTAGTAATACAGGTAGATTCGTCGTTGATAATCCAAACTTTATCCGCGGAACGCCATAGGTAGCCACCGCAATCCCTGCACTCGTAGCGGGGCATGCCGTTGCACAGAGCTATGCTGTTGCTGCTGCTATCAGGAACGGGGAAGTATGCCCCGTTCCTGTCCAGCGAGTCGTCGAATCCCGAGACCCTCAATGGGCTCTCTTGGTCGTAGTCCGCGCCCTCCTTTTTATCACTTAACTTCTCGACGTCCACGCGGAAGTGCTGCGTTTTACTAAACCAATTGCTATCCTGGACGCGCACCCTTAGCACCGCTTCTCCGTAGGCATCTGTCTCTTCCTCGAGGAATTCCCTGTATGTCTCATCGACGTCCACTTTGCCGCTGCCATCATCTTTCATGCGCGACAGCTTCACGGTGACTTTCTCGACTGGTCCACCTCCCTCGGCCACGACGGAGACCCGAACGTCGCCAAACCACGTCACGATGAAGCCGCTGGTTGTGGACGAAGAAGCCCCGCCCTGGAGTCGCCGCGCGCGCCTCCGGGAGCCGCTGCTCGATAGGGCGAATTTGTCCCCGCTCACGCCGACCTTGTCCTTGATCTCGGCGCCAGCCGCGTCGAGCGGCACGATGGCGTAGCCGACCCCAAGGCCTGGCTCTGATCCTGTCGTGGCGTCGCGGAAATCCAGATAGTTGTGCGTGAGCCCACACGTAGAAGAAGAGACTTCGCGCAGGAGCCGGGCCGACGTGTCCTCAGCGAACGGCGCGGAAGGGTCGTATTTGTAGATGCGGTAGCCGCTCGCCACCGTCGACGTGTCGAGCCAGCTAATCGAGACGCCTTCCTTGCCCAGCATGCGCGGGAATATATCCATGGGCGTTCCGTCGTACTGGAGGCCCGTCGTGCAGCGCGTCGTTGTCGTGATGCCCTCCGTATCTAAGTCGCAAACTGGAATCTCCTTCAAGCAGATGTCCGAGAGCGTGACTTTGGCGGCGTCGTACCACGGATCCGCGACGTACACGGCAGCGTTCTCCCGAGCAGGGGTCGAGCCCCCGGTAGAGGTGGCGAGCTTAACGCCATCGACGTACAGGACCAGCTTGCTCTTATCGAGAACGACCTTGATGTCGTAGGTCCTTCCGGCCGTGAAACCGAAGGAGGTGTCGGTGGATGCACCACAGCAAGTGTCATGGTTTACGTACAGTCTGTTGTCGTTTGGTTCAAACCAGATGCCAGGCATGCGGTGGCCATTTTCGTCGCCGATGTGAAAGACGGACTGCCACGCGCCCGTGATGCTCCAGTCACCCGCCAGCTCCATCGTGAACGAGAGCACGTAGTCCTCGAACGTGACATCGGCAGTCCCCACCTTGTTACCCTTGGAAGCGGTGTATGGACCGGGCAGACTCAGCGCGCACTCGGCCTGGCCCACACCAGGACAGAACTTCGTCTCGACGCAGTAGCTGTGCTTGCTGATGGCGAGCGCCTCGACCTCGCGAAAGATAACGTCGGAGATCGTCGCTTTTACTGGCGCGTACCAAGGACCGCCCACATATAGCACGCCGCCGTCCGCGGGCGCACTCGTCGAGGTTCCTTGTGTAGAGACTTCCAGCAGGCCGTCCACGTAAACGCTGAGCAACGAGTCAATATTGGTGATTCTGATCTCATAAGATTCGCCCGCCTTGAACACAGTAGTCGCATATGCATTTGTCTCCCCACTGTTTTCGTTGCTACGGGCAACATACAAGCGACCCACGTCCGAAAACCAGAGACCGGGGTAGCGTAGCCCGTTCGCCTCGTCCTTGCCGGTCAGATGGATAATAGAAATGGTAGATCCGAAAACCTCATCTTGATCCATGGCGATGGTGAGCGAGAGCTCGTAGTTGGCCGGTGTCGGCACCGTGCCCAGGTTGCAGCCGCCGTCGGAACACATGTTACCAGAATTATCTCCGCAACCGGAACCAACCGCGGCGTCCAACGTGCACCAGCTGCCGCACGGGCCACCGGCAGTGTACGAGGCGTCGTTGTAGCAGATCCCTGGAATACTTACGTGTGGGTACGGGAAGCTCGCGGGGCACCCGCATGCGCCGACGTCGATCGGCGCGCTGTACTCGCTTGGCCATAAATTAACGACGAGCTCGCCGTCTGGCGATTCGACGCAGCTTCCCTCGGAGGTAATCTCACCCGCGGCCGTGCAGGGGCTTCGATGGTGAGACTCTACCTTGTAGTCGGGACCGAGTTGGAACTTGAACTCGCACTCGGAGTCGAATTCGCCGCGGCAGTCGTTAGAATCTACGTTGCTGTCTCCACTCGAGACGTCGTCATCCCAGCTATCGTACGCAGAGAGCGCCTGGCCGTTGAAGAAGGCGCACTGCTGGAAGATGATCTTCTCGCCGCGGTCGACGGTCCACTCGAGTTCTGGTTTAGCCTGATTCTGGGTTGTACATTCGGTGTTCGTAGAGAGGGGATTCGGATAGGTCGCCGTCATCGCCGAGATTTCGCCGGAGCCGCTCGGCTTATCGTGGTAGTCCTTCGTGCCCTGCGTCTCCAACCGGTCGAGCTCATCCTGGATCATGTCCGTGATGGTCACGTCGTTCTCGTCCAGCTTGACGCCATCTCTCGACCAGATGTGCGACACCTTCAAAGGAATCGCCATGCCACCGTCCGCTATCGCCCTCCTTGCCTGCGCGGACAGTGAGTCACCGACGAACGCGGCCTCGGTTAATAATTGCATTGATAGACGCTGGCCCTCGCCTCGGTGACGCTTAAATGATTGTCCGAATTCACGTCGAATGCACGGAACGCTGCCGAGATGCCCGAGAAGGCCTCGTTCCTCGAGAGCACTCGCGCGTGCCGCGGCCATTGCACTTCTAATACAAGAAATCCGAGCGACACCGCTGGCTTCGTGCCCGCGCATTCAGCTTGATCGCAGTTCGTGCCGGTTTGGCCGGGTGCGCAATCGCACTCGTTTTCGCTCGTTAAGCCGCTCTGGTTCGGGTCCCAAAGACTCTCAAGGTAGCCAGCGTAGCCGACGTCGCCGCACTTCAAGCATTCGCCGGCTTGGCCTCCCGTCGCGTACGTTCCCGCGGGACAGATCGAGCAAGAGTTGGGTTGACCTGCTGTCGAGGACGTGCCCGCGGGGCACGGCTGGCACGTGCCGCCCTGCACCGAAAATTCTCCCGCGGCGCAAGTCACGCAGGCCGTGTGCGCCGAGTTAGACGTCTGGCCCGCGGGGCAGGCGGCGCACGCAGTTCCCGCGCTCGAGATGTAGCCCGCGGGGCAGTCTTGACACCCGCTTTTGGCTGAGTTCGACGTCTGGCCCGCGGCACATATTCCGCACGAGGCCCATGCCTCTCCAGAGTAGTATCCCGTGGCGCATGCAGGACATCCAGTGTTCCTCGCATGAGGAGAGTAAGTCCCCGCAGGGCAGTTCGTGCAGCCGCCATTGGCACTCCCGGAAGAGTACTTGCCCGCGCCGCATTGACCGCACGAACTCCACGCCGCTTCGGAGTACCATCCCGCGCCGCACAAGTGAACGCACGAGGTTTGGGATCCGGCACTTGGTTGATACGTCCCGGCTCCGCATGCAGTAGTCGCTCCGTTGTTGTAGATATTACTATAATATCCTGCTGGAGCCGATAGGCATGCGCCGAGGGAGGTTGTCCAGCTGTAATAATCGCAGCAATAGCCGTGACCGTAACCTGGCGTGTGGCTTCCGGGTCTACCGGGCGGGCAATACTGGCCATGATAATGACAACTCCATCCGCTACACCTGCGTCGTTTCGAGGTTAAGTCTGCCGACGGACGCGCGAGCACGATCGGTCGGAACACCGGTTTGATTTCTACACTGCGCGATACGACGACGCGACACCATTGTTGGCGTCTCCTGCTGCGAACCCCGCCGCCGCCAGCAGCGCGCCGCCGACGCGCCCGGCTGCGGACCCGCGCGCCGCGAGCACCAGCGCCGCGCTCCCGGCTGCCCTGGGGTGCTGGCAGGCTGCCGCGAGCACCAGCGCGGCGGCGAGCGGGGCAGCCTTCTCTTTTACCATCGGGCGTGCTCTCGTCGTGTCAGGTGCTGCCGCGCGACGCGGTACGCCCTCTCGGAATTTGGCTCTCTCTCGGCCGGCCGCTGGGCGCGGCGAGCCGATCCGCGCAGATCGCGCCGCGCAAGACCGCTCCGGGAAGGCCCGGACGAGTCCCACGCAACCCTCGGGAGGGATCTCGCGCGGCGCTCGCGACGGCCGCCGCGCGTGCCACCTAGAACATGATCGACATGGCGTTGCCCCGCCCGCCCTTGGGCGCCACGAGCCGGCCCTTGATGAAGTATATTTATATTTTAATGTTGCTTTGCTTAGGGCTACTTAGCACCGTTTGTTCTCGGCGCGGGCGAAGCAGGCGATACGAACCAGCACAGTTGCGACTGTGACCGATGCACCTTTAGCGACTTCCGGGCGGCGCTGGGCGTGTGCGTGCGGCCGCTCAGCAGCGGC
Source organism: Pelagomonas calceolata (assembly GCA_918797485.1). Taxonomy (NCBI): domain Eukaryota; class Pelagophyceae; order Pelagomonadales; family Pelagomonadaceae; genus Pelagomonas; species Pelagomonas calceolata. The sequence continues at coordinate 840,096 of CAKKNE010000004.1, forward strand.
GAGACGTAGAAACTGTTAATCTCTTTATACTAGGGGATACTACACCGGGGGCGGCCCGGGTGCAACGGGAGCTGATGGGGAAAGGGAGTCGCTGTTTGCCGATGTACCGTGGCGATACAACGAGGGGAGTCCAGCGAGCTTATAAGGAGGCCATCACACCTCGCCCGTCTTGGGCGGCGGCGGCGGCTGATCAGCGGCGGCCGCGGGGGGCTTGGCGGGCGCGGTCCGCCACGGCCCGTCGTAGGCGGCCTCGGCCGCGCGCGCGCCGGCGGCGTCCTTGAACACCACCATCGCGGCGTTGCCGCTGCCGAGACCGACGTTGAGCACGGGCGCGAGCGCCGCGAAGGTCTCGCGCAGCGTGTCCTCCGTCGGCCGGGCGGCGTCGCGCGGCCACGACACCTTGAGAATGCAGGCCGGGTCGTAGGACGCCGGCGTCGGTCTCGTCTCGGGGTACGGCCACGGGGGCAGAGACTGGCCGCCCGGATAGGCGGAGGGCTGTGGCGGCGCCTTTTGGACCTCGAGCTCGACGTCGACCTCGACGTTCCTTTCGAAGGTGTCCTGGTCTTCTTTGTTCGTTTCGTGAGTCTCGACGTCGATGGCGTCGTAGTTGGCCCGGGCGGCGTCGTCCCACGTCGGCTGTCTCTGAGCCATCTCGACCTGAGCAATTTTCTGATGGTGGCGATGGTACATGTAGTAACCGATGGCGGCGACGGCCAGCAAGAATACCGCGCCGACGGCCAGCCCGCTGCCCGACGCCGCCGCCGTTTCCTCGTTTTCTTCTTGCATTTGTCGGACCATTTCGAATAGCTCTTGTTGATTCTCGAGTAGTTGAGCGAGCTGGTCTTTTTCGCCAGCACCTTCCTTCCAGGACACGTCGAAGGTCTTCCTAGACGTGTCGGGGCCGTTGGCCTTCGACGCGTCCGTGAAAGTGTAGAGGTCACAGTGTTTGTATGGGGCCCATGGGTCCTTCGCCAACAACTGTTCCCGTTCCGTGGGCATGGCGGTTGGAGCGAAGCTGACATGATCGTCCTCTTCTTTCTCTTTTTCTGGAAATGTTAGATCATCCTTCTTCGTGAGGAGGTGGGTGGTCGTTTGGCGCGTCTTGTAGTCTTTGTGGTCTGCGGGTTTGGTGACGTCGTAAGTCACTAAGTCGTCCACCAGGCAATCGCAGCCGTTCTGGCAGCGGCATTGCCCGGTCACCTCCTCCCAGTCGATCGCCTTGAGCTCAAAGGGCCCGTCGACTGGCGAGCACTTAAACTCCTCACCCTTGTCATCCGTCTGTTGTATGAACGAGATCGGGCAGCCTTGCGCGGCTGCAGACTCCATCGAGGGAACCTTCTCGATCTTGTTAAGGACCTCGATTTTTTCATTACACTTCGACCAGCAACTCGCTGGAGACAGCGTGCAGTCCACGGCCAGGTTCAGGTCCGAGTAGCACCATTTACCGTCGCCATGATACGTGGAAGCGGGAGTGGTGCCTGCGCCGGCACCAGTAGTAGCAACGATGCCATCAAGATCAACGATGCCCGCGGCAGGACAGTCTGTTCCAGCCGAATCTTCGTCAGCACATTCAGCAACTAAGGTGATGCCGGGGTCCAAACCGACGGGCCGCCCGACAAACTTCGGGTGGACCACGCTAACAGCGCCATTCTCAGGATCCATGTGCGCCTGGTACTGGTACACGTCCTGATTGTTGGCCCAGTCCGTGTCCTCGCACACCGCAACGAGCTCGAGCTCGAGGTCTGAGTACGAGCGGCACTGCGGCGTGAAGTCGCGTCGAGACACGAGAAGCCGAATCTCGGACTGGCCGTAGGGAAGCGGCGCGAGTTCTTCGCCAGCGCCGTTGCGGAGGTCACCGGAATCGGAGCCAAGAGGGTTGATCAGCAAGGAACCGAGGTCGCCGGGGGGGCACGCCTCTTCAACAAGCCGGGCGTACTTGCCCGAATCCCACGCCGTCGAGGCGCCGTTCACCGCGCGGAGCAAGTATCTCACGCTCGTCACCCAGGGCGAGAGATTTTGGAGCACCACGGAGATAATGGCGTCCTGGCCGGGCTCGAGATCTTTGCACTCGCACGTCAGCTTGCTTTTGCAAAGGGCCTCGCCAGTATCGGCGCTTTCTTTGATATCAGCATCGGAGACACACAGAGGCTTGATCTCCTTGATCGTCACGCGCGAGTCGCGCCGCGTCGTGGCCGTCTCGCCGGGGCACGACGAGCGGCCTCCCATTGTCGTGAATATGGGTGTGCCGTAGGTGGAGTCCTGCGAAATCTTCACGGCGAAGACGTCCTGCGCGTTTCCGTCCTTCAGGGAGACGGCGACGGAGTGCGTGTGCTCGGCCTCCTTGTTCGCGGCGCGTCCCAACGATACCTCGAATGAAGAGGATGTCCCGCCTTCGAAATCGGCGCACGCCGTGATGCCGAGGCGACGGCCTCCTTCGTCGGACATTTTGGTCAAGCGCCGACGGCATGGGTTGCTGTCGTCGGGTTCATTCATCTTGTTCGCAGCCGCATTTACAGCGGCTACATCAAGCTTGTCCTTTAGCCGCCGCCTCTCCTCGAGCGCCTCCGGCGTCACCTCCAGCAGCTTTTTGGACACGGCCAGCACTTTTCCAGTCGTAGGGTAGGCATAGCCGGGCACGCCTTTATCGGTGGCCTCTAGGCGCCGCCGCCCGATATTGGCACCGAACCCAAGGCTCCCGCCTATTGCGTCGTTGACGGCCCCGTCGTGCGTCGAAGAGAGTTCCTGGCCGCGAGACTGCGAGACATCCCAGCTGAGTTCGATGCCCGTGGTCCCAGAGAACGTGATGAAGTGCGTGGTGTCGGATAGCGCGTCGAAAGCGCTGATGTCCTCGTAGTTGCCCGTATCCGCCCGATATGGGCCTTTCTTGCAGAACCTGTGCGAAGATCAAACCTGAGGTCGAATGGGCCCGCGAAGAAAATGATTGAATTCAAAAGCACTGTGCAGAACGCTTCTACCGCGTTCAGTCCGTCCTTTAAGTCGCAAATGCCGAACAGTGAAGACTTGAGCTCGAGCTTCTCATGGATCTCCTTGTAGACACTGCACAGCCGGGCCCCTCCGCCGGGCTCCGCGAGTTCAACGCTAGCGATGCAGTCGCTATATACAGAATTAACTCGGTCCAAAACGTCGTTCTCGTAGAGCTCTAGCCGAGGGCGGTCCGCGACATCCTCCATCGTTTCCGCATCGCTTAGCGCTGTATCGCCCACCGGTCCCAGATTATTCTGCTCCCGATGGTAGATTAACTTGTGCTTTTCAAGTTCGTTTAGACCATGTGACAAAAAGTCAGAGAACTGATCTGCCTCAAAACCACCCGTGGTTGCAGCCTGTAGAAAGCTTTGAAAGTTTTCGTGGATGATGTCCAACTCGTCCTTGAGCTGCTCGGCGACTGACAGCGCCTGGTCCTTGATTGTCGCGGCTCTGTAGTTCGCGAGCACGGTCCGCCAGTTCTCGATCTGCTTTACGAGGTCGTCGCGCGGGTCGGGCCCGCCGCCCTTCGCCTCGATCTTTGTGTTCGGATCGGTCAGCGCCGCACCGATGCGCTCGATCGTCTTCTCGATCTCGTAGACGCTCATGACCCACGTGCTGATCTGCTCGGGTAGGAACTCCAGGGCAGTGAGGCCGCCAAGACAGAGGCCGCCAGTAACGTCGGGATCCACCTTCGCATAGATCTCGATGGCCGAGATGAAGCGCAGGTTCGCGCCGCCGCCGATGATCACGTCGGACGGCTGGCCCGCGATGTAGGGCGAGTCGGACGTGCTGATGCTGACGGAGAAACTGATGCCGATGTCGAAATGCCGCGAAGTTGAACGCGAGACGGTCACGTCCGTGGGCGTGTGCGCGTAGGAAAAGCCGGCGTTAAGGCCAACTGAGGCAACGTTTTTAATCACAAACGCCCCGACGCCCAATCCTCCTTTCACAGCGACTCCAGCGCCAACCGAAGCGCCAAACTCAAAAGAGTCTTCCAGCTGGGCGGCGTGCGCGCCTTCGATGGCCATGGACGTCGAGATGGTGGAGCCTTCGACAAGTGTGGCCGTCGACTCGCCGCCCGGCGGGTCGCGGATGATCGAGAAAATCAGCGTCGGATTCGTGGCTGCTGTCCAGACCTGCGGCACCTCTTCTGGAATCGACCCAACAACCAGCACGTGGCGCACGAACAGAATCTTGGCGTTGTCGAACGCCCGAGTAAACTCCACGCTCAGCTCGTGCGAGAACGGCGCGAACGGGTTCGGCTTGCCCGCCGTCATGGTGTGTTTTAATGTCGCGGTTCCAGCATATTCGCCGCTGTCCCCGATTCCGCTGACACCGTCGGCGACTCGAATCTTGATCTGGCGGTCCGTCGGTAGGCTATCATGCGCCGGCAGGGAAACGTCATTGTAGCTGCTACATATATCCCACGGATAAAGACCGCTGCCTGGACACGTGGGCTCGCGCTCCACGAGCTTGAACTCTAGCTCCACAGCGTCGCCCTCGCGGAAGATTGCGCCCGTGTTCGTGGTGCAAGCTTTGCCATACAGTCCATCCTCCTCGGGCTCGGGTAATTCCGACAGGAGCAGCATGCTCTCCGGGCCGTCTATAGGGTAAGCAGCGGTATCCCGGAGAAGTGGTTTTCCGGCATTGTCTACACCAGGGTCGATGAGCTTCTGGACAATCAAATCGGTCACCGCATCGGCTGCTTTTCCGCTTGACGACACAGTTACAGAGTCCAGGCAGAGCGGCGAAATGATCTCGAAGTCAACCGGCTCGAGGTTGGTAAGGTCCGAGAGGTCCTTGTCAAAGTTTCGAGTCACCGGCAGCTCGTCCACGTAGGTGTGGTCCATGGTTGCACAGGGAAGCCTCTCGGTCTGGCACTTTTTATTGGCGGGAGTTTCACCTTCGCCGCACTCTCGCACCTCGGGGATCTTCGCGCGGCAGCCGCGGAGCATAATATCTTCAGTACTCTGGGTGCCACTGGCATCGGTCACGAAGAGTGTTCCGACCATGTCGTCGCGAGATAGCGTATCCTCATCGCAGTCGGGGACCGCTAACTCCTGGCCAGCATTAGACAGATCACTGAGCGGGTAGTAGTACGCCGAGTTGTCGACCTCGTCCGCGCCAAGCGTGCGAACCTTGACCGCGGCGGCCCCGACATTGCCAAAGTCGGCGACGCCCCCCAGCGTCCAAACTGGTTTCTCCCAGCCGCAGCGCGCTACGCTCGCGACCACCGGCAGGCCGTTCACGTAGGATGCCGGGGCCGGGGCTGCGCCGTGGACGAGCCTGGCAGAGAGGCTCCGGATACTATCGTCGACGAAGTGCACCACGGCGTCTTGGGTCGCCATGTACGTAAAGCTCGGCAAGACGCCGTCCTGCTTGCTAATCAGGGAGTCCCCCGATTCCTGGGTGACCGAGAACGCGTGGAGGCTCACGCGGCTACAGAGGTAGTCGGTGAAACACTGTTCCGGACTCTGGCCCGGCAAAATCGGAGCGTCGTCAAACTGAAACCCTAGAGTATCATCCCAACCCGTGATAGTGATCCAGGAGCCCGCCTGGTAGTTCCCTGCAGATGTCCCGCCGTCCGGCTCAGTGTAGTATCCTGATGCCTCAGCTTCTCGCAGGAACCACGGCGACCCTGCGACGCTCCGCCAGCCGGCGGCGACGGCTCCCGAGTCGTCGCTGTTCATCGCATATGTAATGGCTTCGGAATGAGCCCCATCCTGCTCGCGGTACACGCCGACGAGTTTTTTGAAATTGCTATTAATGTTCGTATCATCCCAGATCGCCTTTGCGTGCTCGTAGCTCCGGGGGACCCAGATGTCGTAGCCAGCGGGACAAGAATTAACGTCGGTGTGATCACAGGTCGGAGTACCTGTCACCGCGACAACGTCGACTAGGGATTTGTCCGGCAGCTCGATGCAGTGAAGTTTCCCGAGGCTACTATCATCTGGGTCATAGTCTCGGCTTTCGACTTTCTCGCAGTCCGAATTCACACCAACGCCGTAGTATCTGCCCAGGTAGAGCGTCACCTGCTCGTCCTCGAGAACTGCAGTCGCGAACCTTCCGTCATTTACTGTCACTTCTTCGTGGTCTCCAGATGCGCGTATGATGAACACCTTCGCGCCGTCGACGGGGCACATGCACTCGCTGGAGTCCTCGCTCTTCGTGTGTGGACAGTCGGCGGCGAAGTAATTGGCGTCAAGGCCGGCGTGCGAGACGGTACCGGAGATGATGTTGACCGTCGTGTCAGTGAACTCAAAGGTGGTCTCGCCGAGGTGCTTCACGGACAAGTCCTTGGAAGGGGGCGAGAAGCCGTGAATTACATCGACATTGTTCGCGTTCTTTGACGTCTTCTCGACCTCCACGCGGAAGTGCTGCGTGAGGGTAGTCCACGACGTATCTTCGACGCGAATATTTAGCAGCGCTTCCCCGTACTCGTCCGTTTGCGCAGTGACGAAGCCCATCTGATAATTCTGGTCGATAGCGTTGTTGACCAAGTGGGCAACCTTCACGGTAACGTCCTCGACTGGCCCGCCGCCCTCGGCTTCCACCTTCACCCGGATATCGCCAAACCACGTCACAATAAAGCCACTTGTCGTGGACGAGGCCGACGCCGACGAAGAACTGAGTCGTCGGCGCCTCTCGGAGGACAACGACGCGGAGCTGCCCCCGCTCACGCCGGCCTTGTCCTTGACCTCTTTGCCGGCGTCGTCGAGCGGCACGATTGCGTAGCCCACTTGTAGGCCCGGCTCCGAACCGGTCGTCACGTCGCGGAAATCTATATAGTTGTGCGTGAGACCGCATGCAGAAGTGGAGATCTCCTTCAGGAGCCGGGCCGACGTGTCCGTGGCGAACGGCACAGAAGCATCGTACTTGTAGACGCGGTAGCCCGTCGCGACTGTCGACGTGTCGAGCCAGCTGATGGACACGCCTTCGTTGCCCAGCATGCGCGGAAAAATATCTGCAGGCGTCCCGTCGTACTGAAGGCCGGTCGTGCAGCGCGTGACCGTGAGAGCTGGGTCGGCGAGAGTCGCGTCGCAGACCGCAGTGCCGCTGGGGCAAAACTTCGTCTCGACGCAGTAGCTCTGCTTGCTGATGGGCAGGACTTCGAAAGAGCTAGTTGTCGAGAAGCCCCTCACGTACGCGTAGGTGTTGCTGTATGCCATAAAGCCGAGGTAAGTCGTCGTCCCAAATGCGGAACAATAAGATCTGCTAGACGTAAGGACATCCACGCCGTCGACCGTCCACGCATCCAGGTACACACAATTGTTCCTCGTCGCAAAGACCAAGCGCCACGTGTGCCACTGCGTTGGGTCTGTCACGTCTGCCGGACCGTACCACGTCTGGCCTGCCACAGAGTTATCCCACTGATAGTCGCCAAGGCCATACCTCCCTCCATCAGAGATCCACCAAAGATCAGGTGTCTCCCGACCCGTCGAGCCCAACGACGAACGAAACGGCTCGAAGAACCAATGCGGCGTTATGCTCGACTGCTGTCCAGTCACGGGTGTCGTACAGTCGGCCTCGTAGCAACCGCGGGTCTCGAACTCGACGACGAGGGAGCCTTCGAAGTCCCATGTGACGGGAACGTCGAGCGAGCATGCCCCGAGGGTCTTCACTGAGAGCTCGCTCGCCGTGACGGAGCACCCCGAGGTGCTGCCGATAGCAGAGGCGAGGTTGACCGGAGCCGCAATAGCCGCTTGCTGGTGGTAGCTTTTGACCTGGTAGGAGTCTGGCAGATAGAACTCGAATTCGCAGACTTGAGCTCCGTCTGTCCCGCTGCAGTCCGTAGAATCGACATTGCTTCTCCCGCTCGAGACGTACTCGTCTAGATTGGCGAGAATGTTGCTGCTTTTTGAGAAGAATCGGCGTAGATACGCGTAGGTGCCGCCGTATGTGGCTAGTCCGAGGTATGTTGTTTTGCCATACGCGGAACAATACTTGCGAGTGGCCGTAAGGACATCTACGCCGTCGACCGACCAAGCATCTAGGTACACACAATTGTTCCTCGTCGTAAAAACAATGCGCCACGTGTGCCACTGCGTCGGGTCTGCCACGTTGTTTGGGCCGTAGTTAGTCCTGTCTGTCGCAGAGTCATCCCAAGAATAGTCACCAAGGCCATAGGTAGCTGTATCTGAGATCCACCAGAGATCAGGCTGCTCGCGGCCCGTCGAGCCTAACGACGAACGGAACGGCTCGAAGAACCAATGCGGTAAAATGTTCGTCTGGCCTCCGGTCACGGAAGTCGTACAGGCTTCCTCGCGGCAGCCGCGGGTCTCGAACTCGACGACGAGGGAGCCTTCGAAGTCCCACGTGACCGGCACGTCGAGCGAACATCCATCATTGCCCGTAAGCAAGAGCTCGCCGTCACTCGTGACGGAGCACCCCGAGCTGGTGCCGATGGACGCCTCTAGATCGAGCTCCGTGTCCCGAGAGGGCGCCTCACCGTTAAAGAAGGCACACTGCTGGAAGATGGTGTTGTCGCCGCGGTCGACGGTCCACTCAAGGAGCGGTTGCTCCTCGTGCTGGTCCTCACACTCATCCTCCGTAGTGAGCGGATTGGGATAGGTCGCCGTCATTGTATCGATTGCGCCGGCGCTCATCGAACGTTCGTAGAATTCCTTCGTGCCCTGCGCCTCCAACCGCGCGAGCTCGTCCTGGATCATGTCCGTAATAGTCACGTCACCCCTGCACGTTTCTGCTGCCACCCACGTCGAACCAACGCAGCATTTACCGCTCGAGGGACAGTACTGGCCTTCTACGGAGCAGTCCTCGGCGCAGGAGTCAGCAGCCTCGTGGATTTCCACGCGCGCCCCGTTTTCCACGCGGGACCAAACGTGGGACACCTCAAAAGGAACCGCCATGCCGCCGTCCCGCAGCGCATGCCGTGCCTCGTCGACGCTCAGACGATTGTCCGAGTTCGCGTCGAACGCGCGGAACGCGGCCGAGATGCCCGAGAAGGCTTCGTTTCTCGAGAGCATTCGCGCGTGCCGCGGCCACTGCACCTCCAAAAGGAGGAAGCCGAGCGACACCGCCGGCGTAGTGGTCGCGCAGGTCTCCTGCTCGCAGTTCGTACCGGTCCTGCTCAGGGCGCACTCGCACTTATCCCCACTTGTTATGCCGCTCTGTTCCACGTCCCAGAGGCTCTGGTCCCAGACGTCCTCCACGCACATCACCTTATCAAACTGGAAAGTTTGCTTCGATGAACCAGTGCCCCACCATGGGTTAGAAACTGCGATAGTTGGAATGCCGTCGCAGCCGGTAGCGTGGTGCGTGGCGCAAAAAGTGTACCCGGATTCCAGTGAGCCCATTTGGAGCCATTGGTTGTCGTTGACTTCGAAAGAGCTAGTTGTCGAGAAGCCCCTCACGTACGCGTAGGTGTTGCTGTATGCCATAAAGCCGAGGTAAGTCGTCGTCCCAAATGCGGAACAATAAGATCTGCTAGACGTAAGGACATCCACGCCGTCGACCGTCCACGCATCCAGGTACACACAATTGTTCCTCGTCGCAAAGACCAAGCGCCACGTGTGCCACTGCGTTGGGTCTGCCACGTCTGCCGGACCGTACCACGTCTGGTCTGTCGCAGAGTTATCCCACTGATAGTCGCCAAGGCCATACCTCCCTCCATCAGAGATCCACCAAAGATCAGGTGTCTCCCGACCCGTCGAGCCCAACGACGAACGAAACGGCTCGAAGAACCAATGCGGCGTTATGCTCGACTGCTGTCCAGTCACGGGTGTCGTACAGTCGGCCTCGTAGCAACCGCGGGTCTCGAACTCGACGACGAGGGAGCCTTCGTTCCACGTGACGGGAACGTCGAGCGAGCATGCCCCGAGGGTCTTCACTGAGAGCTCGCCCGCCGTGACGGAGCACCCCGAGGTGCTGCCGATAGCAGAGGCGAGGTTGACCGGAGCCTTGATAGGTGCTTCAGCATTGCAATCCGAAGAGTAGGGAATCCAAGCGTCGGTCTGGTCGACCGCACCTGTCCGCGAGGGGTCTTCCCCGTTTGGACATAGGTCGCTGTACGTTGCGAGCGAAAGTCCGAGCGCCGCGCACGTCGCCTTCTGTCCTTCCCACGAGTAGTCCCCCGATGTTATTTGCGTCCAAAGTGTGCGGCGAGGCTCGCCGCACTTTGTGCATTCGGTGGCGCCTCCCACCGAGTACGTTCCCGCGGGACAGAGCGTGCACTGGCCTTGCCCTGGCTCAACGAACGTACCGGCGGGACACTGCGTGCACGGCCCATGCGGACCAACGATTCCCGAGGCAAATCGGCGTAGATACGCGTAGGTGCCCCCCCATGTAGCTAGTCCGAGGTACGTTGTCTTGCCGAACGCGGAACAATAAGAGCGGGTAAACGTGATGATCTCCGCGCCGTCGACCGTCCACTCGTCCAGGTACACGCAGTTTTCCCTCGCCGCAAAAACAAAGCGCCACGTGTGCCACTGTGTAGGATCCAGTCCGTTTGGACCGTAGTTGGTCCTGTCTGTCGCAGAGTTATCCCACTGGTAGTCGCCAAGGCCATCACCATTTGAGAGCCACCAAAGATCGGGCGGCTCGCGACCCGTCGAGCCTAATGCAGTACGGAACGGCTCGAAGAACCAATGCGGCGCAGTGGCCGACCCGACTGGGTCACATTCCTCATCGAGGCAGCCCTTCGTCTCGAACTCGACGACAAGGGAGCCTTCAAAGTTCCAGGTGATCGGCACGTCGAGCGAACATCCATCATTTCCCGTCAGCAAGAGCTCGCCGTCACCCGTAACGGAGCACTCCGAGCTGCTGCTTTCTATAGCTGCCTCCAAATTGATCTCCGCGCCTCTAAACGCATCGTCGCCCTGTCCTGCGGCCGAAAACGACCCGGCGTCGCACTGCGTGCACGAACTTGCCCCGACCCCTGAATACGTGCCCGCGGGACAAGTCGTGCACAAGTCGGCTCCCGCCGCCGCATACGTGCCCGCGGGACAGGACGTGCACGAGCCGGCCGCAGCCCCGGCGTACGTGCCGGCGTCGCACGGCGTGCACTCGTCGGCTCCCTCCGCCGAGTACGTGCCAGCGGAGCATGTTTCGCACTCGCAGTGTGTGGCCGCATATTCGCCTGCTGCGCATGTCACCTTATCATTGAAAGGATTGCAACCCCTGCGTGGTACCGACACGGTTTCTGGCGAAGCGCGAGGGCGAGCTACTGTACACACTGCATCGCGCGTCGTCGTGCCATCGTCAAGGCGTCGTTGGTCCTTGAGCCCGACGTCGGGCGCGCCACGCATTTTGTTCCTCCACGGCCCGAGCCACCAGCGCCCAGCGGCGCCTTCAGACTCGTCTACCTGCCCCGCCGCCGCGAACTCCGCTCCCGCCAGCAGCGCGCCGGCGCGCCAGGCCGGGCTGCCCGCGAGCGCCGAGGCCGAGACGGCGGAAGAGGCCGCCACCAGCGCGGCGACGGCGAGGGCAGCCCTTGCTCTTTCCATCGTTAAGCCCTTTTCTGATTTGCTCCTCCCAAGGTGCTGGCGCGTGACCGCGCACCGAGACCTTTCTACTCGCGCACGACCAAGCTCGTCAATGCCTGGAAGGTGCTGCCGTGCTGCCGACAGACCGCGGCCCGGTGCGCGGCTGCCTCCCGCCCGAGAGCAGCGCAGGCGCTGGCTCAAATTCCGGCAGGCGGCGGGATCGCCGCGCCGCGCAAGACCGCTCCGGGGAGGCCCGGACGAGTCCCACGCATCTCTCGGGAGGGATCTCGCGCGGCGCTCGCGACGGCCGCCGCGCGCGCCACGTAAACGAGAGGGGCAGCGACACCTAGAACATGATCGACATGGCGTTGCCTCGCCCTCGGGCGCCACGAGCCTGTCCTTGATGAAGTATATTTATATTTTAATGTTGCTTTGCTTAGGGCTACTTAGCACCGTTTGTTCTCGGCGCGGGCGAAGCAGGTGGATACGAACTGTGACTGTGGCCGATGCACCTTTAGCGACTTCTGGGCGGCTGGGCGTGTGCGTGCGGCCGCTCAGCAGCGGCGAGACGTAGAAACTGTTAATCTCTTTATACTAGTAGGAGATGCTACACCGGGGGCGGCCCGGGTGCAACGGGAGCTGATGGGGAAGGGGAGTCGCTGTTACGGAACGGCGGCCGATACACCGTAGCGATGCACCGGGGGCGAGTCCAGCGAGCTTATAAGGAGGCCATCACACCTCGCCCGTCTTGGGTGGCGGCGGCGGCTGATCGGCGGCGGCCGAGGGGGGCTTAGCCGATCCGGTGCCGCGCAAGAGCACTACGGGGCGACCCCGAGGAATCCCACGCACCCCTCTGTAGACATCGCGCGCCCGGGCGCGCCGCCGGACCGCGCGCGCCCGGCGCGACGAGCTAGCACGAGCACTTTAGACGAGGACGCGAGGACACCTAGAACATCGACATGGCGTTGCCGCCCTCGCCCTTGGGCGCGACGAGCTTGCCCTTGTTCTTCTCGAGGCAGTCGCCGACGGCGATGTACGCGTCCCGCACGACCTCCAGCAGGAAGATGAGGGCGAAGCGGTGCTGGACGTCGAGCTGGGCGACGGCGGCGACGGCGTCGGGGAGGGGCTTGGCGGAGGACGTTTTTGTGGTGGACGACGACGATTTCCCGCTCTTCGCCGTCGTCTTCGCCTCGGTCCCCTTCTCCTCGTCGGTCGACGACGACGTGGCCTCGGACGTTTCCGTCGTGGTCCTGGCGACGACCTTCTCCAACAAGGCGGCCCGGTCCTTGTGGTAGGCCGGTAGAGCATCTAATAGTCCCTTGCATTCCTTGCCCGTCTCCTTGACGAGCTTCGCCACCTCGAGCTGGATCGCCACCCCGAAGTTGTTGCCGTCTTCCACTTTGGGGACGTGCAGCGTGATGAAGCGCTCGATCTTCCGCAAGTCGAGCACGCAGGCCGCGGCCTCGCCTCTCGCGTAGGTCTGCAGCTCGCAGAGCTCGGCGTTGACCGCGGCCGCCGTCGCGCCCTTGGTGTAGGTCTTCTCGGCGTCCGCCAACGAGGTGGCCTGGAGCGCGCCGACACGGCCGTCCAACGCCATGACCTTGTCCCCTAAACTCGCCTCGAGGGCCTCGACCTCGCGCCTGCGCGGGGTCATTCATTTGTTATCTGGGTGCGCAGCGCGACCACCCATCGATTGCGGGCGTCGACGGCGTGGAGGTCACGACTCAGCCGGAAGGCGCCGCGTCTGTGATCTATGCACCGTGGCTTGCGCGGACGCGTCCTTGAGCTGAGCAAACATCCTTTCAGTCGCGCTGCTTGCGGCTCAAAAACAACTGCTAGCCTAGCTCCAAATGGCGGAAAAAAAAGCCAGGCGGCCGGCGCCTCGCGCGAGCTAGCGTAGTGCGACACTAGCAAGCGCAGTCCAGCCCTCCTAGCTAAAGGAGGGTCCTGCCGCCCCCGGGGAATGGTAGTCGTCGCAAATTAAAATCGAAATTCGCACGGGCTTGCAGCTCGGTGCTAAAGGCTGTGCTTCCGTGCGCAGCAGAGGCAGCCCCAACAACTAAATGGCTCCTTCAGTGAGTCGTTCGGTGGTCTGGCAAGCCTTTTAGCACCTTCCCGCTACTCGCCGCGGTCTGTGGAGCGGCATGTGGCCCAAAACACTATGGATTATGCTAGCGGCAACCAACACACTAGGCAAACCATTTGTGAGTTTGGTCCGAAGGCCCCTCCTGCGCCAGCGCAGCACCGTGCGCCAGCGACGCGCACACGCCGGCGTGGTACACCAAAGCACCAGCTGCCTTGAAATTTACAGCGTCGGGCTGCACTTGCGCAGCACCAGGGGCCTTTTTACCTCCGCTGCGCCAGCACGTCATCAGAGACGCTTACCGGTCAGAAGAAGGACACGTCCGGCGACGACACACCGGAGAGGCCCACCGCGAGGCCCGCGGCGCTGGCCCCCTGCCCCCAGAGAGCTTCTGGGAGGACGCGCCCCTCGATAACAGGAGGCTCGACATAACGCCACGCCCGCGCGCAGGTCGGGTCGTACCTTCGAGGACAGCATCGTGGTCGTCGCGAACAGTGCGTAAATCAAAAAGAGGAGGCGCCTTCGACGTTTTAGCTTTAGTGGTGATCGAGAGCCGCGCGGGTGCGGCAGCGGCAAAGGCGCTGCTCGGCGAAGCGTCGCTCCTGGGCGTACACGCGGCGCTCGCTCGGCGCCGCGAGCCGGTGCGTCGAGGGCGTGGCGCCGCGCGCCGACGACCTGGGCCAGGCCGCCGTCCGGCAGCGCCGGCGCCGCCGCGGACCGGCGCTGCGCGTCGCGTCGCTGGCCCTACGCGTCGTGCCGGCGGGCCTGCGCGAGGCGGCGCGTCGTGGGCGTGGCGCTGGCGCCGCGCGCCGACGACCTGGGCCAGGCCGCCGTCCGGCAGCGCCGGCGCCGCCGCGGACCGGCGCTGCGCGTCGCGTCGCTGGCCCTACGCGTCGTGCCGGCGGGCCTGCGCGAGGCGGCGCGTCGTGGGCGTGGCGCTGGCGCCGCGCGCCGACGACCTGGGCCAGGCCGCCGTCCGGCAGCGCCGGCGCCGCCGCGGACCGGCGCTGCGCGTCGCGTCGCTGGCCCTACGCGTCGTGCCGGCGGGCCTGCGCGAGGCGGCGCGTCGTGGGCGTGGCGCTGGCGCCGCGCGCCGACGACCTGGGCCAGGCCGCCGTCCGGCAGCGCCCGGCGCCGCCGCGGACCGGCGCTGCGCGTCGCGTCGCTGGCCCTACGCGTCGTGCCGGCGGGCCTGCGCGAGGCGGCGCGTCGTGGGCGTGGCGCTGGCGCCGCGCGCCGACGGCCTGGGCCAGGCCGCCGTCCGGCAGCGCCGGCGCCGCCGCGGACCGGCGCTGCGCGTCGCGTCGCTGGCCCTACGCGTCGTGCCGGCGGGCCTGCGTGAGGCGGCGCGTCGTGGGCGTGGCGCTGGCGCCGCGCGCCGACGACCTGGGCCAGGCCGCCGTCGGGCCGATCGTCTTGAACGCCTACTACAAGTGGACGCGAAGACGAGCGCCACAACGAGGTACTCGTGAGAGGTTTGAGAGGAGGGCGTGTGCTTCACGTACTACTGATGGACGTTTCGAGAGCTGACGTGTGAGATGGTTCGAGAACGCCCACAAATGCGACCGTCACCGCGCAGGCCTTCGACTGCTCTCTACTTCAAGAGCAAGGGGTGCCCTACCAAGACACGCGCTGCGTGCGTGTAGACGGACTGCGGGCCCAAGCAAGATGGGCGTCACGGGTTCGAGAGTCGAAACGCCGTCCGAAGAAGTGCTCATGAAGTTAAGCGGCTGCTCGCGCGACCACTTTACACGGACGAACGAAGCTCTGGTCTCCGAGGTGATCTGGACCGAAACCAGCCGGGACCCGAGAACACCTCTAGTCGTAACCTTCATCAACCGGCCGCGCCCCTCTGGCAAGGCAGTCCGCAACCGGCCACCACCCCCTGAAGGCACGCGAAGGACGTGTCCGTGGCCCGCGACACAACCTGTACCTCCGGATTTTTCCGAGCGAGCAGGCGGACGCGAAGGCCTGCGTGCTGTGCTAGCGGGAGAAACGCAATTAAATCGTGGCCTCTTGAAAAACATCTCTAAATTCTTGACACATCCGCACATGCCGGCAAAGAAGACCGCGGAGCCCTGGTACGTCGCGATGTATCGGAGGCTCTGGGGCTACGAGCGCGCGTCCTTGATTGATCCGGATCATGAAGCTTTACGAGAGAAAGGCAACACCCCGATTATATCAAATCTGCCACCGGCCGTCAATTCAAAGATACAAGTGCACACGTACAGCGCCGGCGCGTGCGATGACGAGGCGGCTCGCAAGCTCGCGGCGGAGCTCGCGGCGGATCCCGCTGCGGACGCCTTAAAGGAGGCGTACGCACGCGAGCAGGCCGCGGTGGTAGGGCAGCCCGAGTGGTTCGACGCGGTTGTGCTTGGGTGTACTCGAAACGGCGTGCTCGAAGACGGTGTGCTGGAAGTCTGCTACGAGAGTGATGGTTCTTTGGACTACATCAAGTGGCCTGACGAGAAAGCAGACATCAAAGTCGTCGAGGCCGCTGCCGGCCCCGTTGGCCAGGAGTGGTGCGAAGTACCCATGAACTCCGATTATCAACGCGTCGCCGTCGCGTGTGGTAAAGCGTTCGGAGATGTTTTCTACCCCCAGCTCGAGCCAGACGAGGCCCATCTCAAACCGATTCGATATGCAAACCTTTCGTACATCCATCGAAAGGGGAATTGGAAAAAAAACTATCCAGTGGAACTACTCCCGTGGCCGCTGCCCGTCCACAAAAATTCCGGAGGTAGAAGCCTGATCCAGCCCGTCGACTGCAGTGCAGTATTCAATGTTCAAAAAAGAGGGCCACGCCATCGACGCGACGTTGTCCGTA
Organism: Pelagomonas calceolata; assembly: GCA_918797485.1. Classification (NCBI taxonomy): domain Eukaryota; class Pelagophyceae; order Pelagomonadales; family Pelagomonadaceae; genus Pelagomonas; species Pelagomonas calceolata. The sequence continues at coordinate 856,432 of CAKKNE010000004.1, forward strand.
ACCTGAGTCACTGGTTGATGTCCACACAGTTCGATCCATTTGCGTGGCGGCCCGATGGCGTGCGCACGCCGGGATGTTCGCTGCACACATATCTCGACATGTGCACGATACCGTTATTGGGGGCGGGCGTGCTAGAGGAGACCAACTGGAACACGGCCTTCGGCTCAAAGCCCGATGAGACGCATGAGTACGAGGGTCCCCGCCACTCGCGAAGCTTCGTCGTGCACGGTGAGATCTGGGATCGGCTGCTCGACGATCCTTCTATAGATGAGCGCGTCCGCAAGTGCTTCAAGGCGCTCCCCGAAGGACCGCCCAAGGAACTCGTCCGCATTGCGCTCACGCTCCGCTCCGGGACCGCCGAGAGCGTCGGCTGGTGCGTGTGCATCACTGGTTTTAAGTTTGCGCAATTCCTCGCGATCGAACATTATGGCATCGACGTTATGGATCTGCGTGACGCGCTCTTCTGGCTCAATCGTACGTTTGGCAGCACCGAGGTCACGTGCGGCGAGCAGGGCTTTGTGAGCATTGCGCTGGAATGGTACGCCTTCCAGTCGCGGCGCGTGTCGACGAAGAAGCTCTACCTGGACAGTGAGTGCCGGCGCCGCCCGCTCTACCTGGCGATGTCTCGAGATGTCGAAAGCGGCACGCTGCTGTACGAGAAGCTGCCCGACGGCACAGTGCGCTGCTACAGGAGCAGTTCAGGCTTCCAGGCATCTAAGTACGGCTACCGCTTTGACGAATGGGTCGTCATGCCGGTGCCGTCCTGGGTCACGGAGCCTAACATCGGCATCGCTTGCCCGCTCCACCCGCCCGAGTGCCACTTGGCCGAGCGCCTCGAGCGCTTCGGCCTAGAGCGCTGCATCTCTGTATGGCCTGGAGATAAGTGTATACATGTCTTCGAGAAGCTCCGCAAGCGCATGGGCGCTAGGGCTTACGAGAAGTCCAAAACCTTCTTCGTCGTCGTCCGGCACATCATCAGCGGCCTTACCGGCCGGCGCGGTGTTGTCATTTTCAATAGAGAAAAAGTCGTGTTCGCATCACTGAGTGGGCCCCGTGACCTGTACGCATTCAATTATCCGCTGCACCTCATTGACAAGCCGTGCTTGAACCGCGTCCGGTTGGCTGCCGACGGAACGCCGCACTGGCGCTACGACCGCGCTGTTACTGGCTACCAGTCGGTCGTGTATCCGTTTGCCGACTGGATGTTTTCCCGTGGCGTTCAAGCTAAGCATTGGCTAGCCCCTTCCAACTACACGGCGCACCTGCGCCTGTTGCGCGTCGCGCTCGACGCAACCAATGCTACCATCCCGCCCGCGTTCCCAGAAGCCGGCGATTATCTCAAAGCGGAGCGATTAGCGGGGCGATTGACGAATCAGGCCTTTGATTATTGCACCTTCCATAATGCCTACAGAGAAATGAAGAAGCACCAGCCCCTAATTCAATTGAATGGTGGCGCGAGCGCGCTCTGCCTGGGAGCCCCGACGCCGCGGGAACTGGCCGAAGGCGCCGTGATCGAACTGGCGGAGGGCCCAGCCTTCGCGGCGGCCCTGTGACAGAGACGGAGCTGCGTCGGGTCATGGCGCGGCGTGGCGTCGGCCCGCCCGACGACCTCGAGGAGCTTCGACGAATTAGTAGCTTAACTAAGCTCGTTTATTTGTATTATGACTACTAGGGATGCGCGCCGCGGATAGCGTGCTTAAAGACACTAGCAAACGCCGCTCTTGGTTTTGGCAAGCTTAGGGGAGCTTTTTGCAAGCTCACTCTAGCTCTGCCGCCGCGTTTGCTAGTGTCTTGCTACCGCTAGCTGCCACGGACAAGTCTGGCTTGCTACGCTTTATTGCGAGTCGAGGTGCGCCTGAGACGACTCCGGGCGTCTTATTGCATCGCCAGAGACGGCAAGAACCACCGCTCGTTGCAAGCGCGCCGTAAAACTTGCATAACTTTGGGCTGAGTCGGTTTCACCTTTTTTGCGTATGCTGAAAGACATCGGAGGATTCTAGTATGTCTATAGGCTAGCGTGAAAATAGCCTGCCTGCAGGCCAGCAGCGGCAAGTGAGGCAAGCTGCTGCAGATGTTAGCTGTCCAATCCTGAAGGCACGCATGGCAAGATAGTGACGGACAGCCGCGAAGAGAGTGCACGGCTTTTTTAGCGCGGAAAGCAACACACCAGTGAAGCTGCACGCTGCTGCTCAACGAGAGCTGAGAAATGACGCACATCTGGCACGCCGACGAGCGCATCGCCTGGCCGACGGAGCGCCGAGGCGCCGCCGACGAGCGCTGCGACCCGGCCGCGGAGCTCGCCCGCTTCGGCCGGCTCAAGACGCTACGCAGTTTGCTGCAGCGCCTCGTGACGCAGCACGGCGGCCAGGGCGCGAGCGCACCGCCGCTCGCCTTCGAGCGCTGGCTCGCGCGCTCGGCGCTCCGGCGCGCGGCGGAGGCCGATCCCGTGCTGCCGGCGGCGGATGGTGTCGACGAGCAGCTTGTGGCAGACCTTTCGCGATCTTTGCCGCGCGAGAAGGCCGTCATCATTGCGGAAGCCCTATCGGCACGGAGCCGCGACGACGCCGCGCGGCAAGCAGCCGTGTTTTCGGACTCCGAAGCGCAGGCGCCAGCGCCCGCCGCGACGCAGCGTTTGGTCAAGGCCGTGCGTCGGGCGGGAAAACCGCTGCCGACGGACGCCGCGGCCTGGGCAGAGCTGGCGACCGCCGCCGAGGCGCTCGCCGCGCACGCGCGGAGTCGGGCCGAAGTGCGGCCTACTTACACGGTCGTCGTCGACCGCGACGGGCCGAACGTGCGGCTGGCCGCGATGGACGGCGACGCGCCGAAGAAGCCGTACGTGCTGATCTCCCACGACCACTACGCGAAGCTCACGACGCTCCACGCGCGCTACGGTGCCGGTGACCCCGACGAGCGCATTTTTTGTCTTGTGACGCGCTATGAAGCATTGAGGGGCGCCGGGTTCCAGTGCGCCGTGCCGGGCGCGTGCTTCGAAAGTTTGCGCGAGTTCCTGGGAAATACGATAGAATGCTTCGCGTCGCCGCTGAACTGCCGGTTCGAGCGCTACTTCAGCGCGTTTCCTGCGCTGGAGCGCGCCTTCGGGAGCCTGGGCTCGTTCTTCGACGAGTGGTCCCGCATCGAACAGGGCTCCTTCGAGGTCAACCCGCCCTTCGTGCCCGAGGTCCTCGCCTTCGCGGCGGCGAAGGTTGGCGAGCTGCTCGGCGACGGGGCGAAGGGCGCGCTCTCGTTCCTCGCGGTCGTGCCGGACTGGGGCGGCGGGTCGTCGGCGGCGCAGGCGCTCCGCGAGTCGCCGTTCCTCCGCGCCAACGTCACGATCCCGGCCGCCGATCATGTGTTTGTGGATGGTGCCCAACACCGCGTCCGGGACCGGCACCGACCCTCCAGCTGGGATACGGCAGTTCTCCTACTCCAGAATGACGCCGGCGCGGCGAAATGGCCCCTCGACACGAAGACGCTCGCGCGCGTCGCTCGGGCGTCGTTCCGCCGCGCGGCGAACGAGGCCGCGCCCGAGGGGGCGGAGGATCTGCAAGCTTGGGAGAAGCGCGGGCCCAGCCGCGGGGGCAAGAAGCGTCCGCGCTCCGCGCCACCAAAGCAGAAGATGTAATGTTTCTTTCACAATAAATTACCTCGGAGGTGTTGGAGGAGGAGTCGGCCGTTGCGACGGCGGTGCCCGCACGACGGCCGCGCTCTCCAACCTCAGTCGCACGGCCTCGTCGACGCGCGTCGCGAAGACTGGAGACGTGATCTCGCCCCCGTCCAGTTTAAAGAAGGGGTTCGCCAGGCACTTGGCGTAGGCCTTTCTCGCGTCAGCTAAACATGCGCGGACGTGTGCCTCCGGGACGCCCGCGGCCGCGTCCAACACCGCGCACAGGGTTATGCCCGTCGCCGTCCTACTGGCATAAAGTTTGCGGCCGTCGACCGTCGTCGCCACACCCAGGAACTCGTCTCGGCTATTCTCCTGCGCTTGGGCGCACTCGTCGACGACGTCCAGGGAGCACAGGATGAGATTCCGCAGGTACGCGTCACTATTCGCGTCGTAAACACGGAAAGCGAGTGGCCGGTTCTTCTTCCCGATGACGGCGAGTGCGGCGCAGGCCCTTGGGCTGGGCTTGCGTGCAGGCACAGCTGGTGGTACGGGCGCGGGCGGTGCCGGCGGTGGCCGTGGTGGTGCTGGGACGCCTGGTTGTGTAGTAGCCATGCTCCTTGTGCTTCCGTTGCGGTGCTGCTTCGCGGCGCGCCTGCTGTCGATTTAGCTAGCGGCCTGTAAGACACTAGCAATCTATACCTAGGGAGGTACTTATATCTATCATACTTATAATAAGAAATAAAATTTAGGAAGACACTGAAGATTATTCTGGCCTGCTTGGCTTACTCAGCGTGGTATGGTAAAGTACTTACTACCGAGGACCGCTATACATCTATAGTACATATGTATAGCAAGCAAGCCGCGCCGTCGAAGGAGGTGCGTTGTTATGAAAGAAGGGACTCCGCCCACTAGTCCTAGCACCGTAACAGAAAATCGTTTAGCAAAAGCTCTTCTACTTAGGACTTCGTCTTTCAGACCTACATGACCTACATGAGGTACATGTAGTAGTACGCCGCCGCCGCGCCCGCGACGCCGAGCGCGACGAGCGGCCCGGCCACGCCGCCACCCGACGACCCCACCAGGTCGCTCTTCTTGTCCAGGATCTGGTCCTCGGGCACGGTCCAGTCGCACACATCACTCTTGCACGTCTTGCTGAAGGCGGCGACGACGTCCTTGGCCCACTTCGCGACCGCCTCGTCGCCCGTTAACGTCTCGTTCTCGTCGACTTCGACGCGCGCTAACATGCGCTTGGACCCCAGGGCGCCTGTGTGGAAATCAAAATTTTACGGCGCGTTCGTGAATCATCGCGTCGTCCTCCACGCCATCGACGCGACGCCTGCTCGATGGCGTGGCGATGCCGGTTCCTCGCCGCTCGACCGAGCCAGGTGGGCCGCGTCATCGCCGAGAAGTGCACCCGACACACTGGTTGATTTCCACACAGCAGGGCGCCCATGAGTTTGTCCGTCAGGCGCGGGCAGTTCTGGAAGGTCTCGTAGTCCGTCGAGCCATACCCCAGCACGCAGTGCTGCTTGCCCGCGAGCACGCCCTCGTCGGCCGTGTAGAGCGCCCGCAAGAAGTTCTCGAAGTTGCTCGGCGGGTCGCCGTCGCCGTAGCTCGACGACACGATGACGAAGGCGTCGTACTTCGCGGCCAGCGCCTCCAGGCCGACGGACGCTGCGTCGTTGCCGGACATGAAGTCCTTCGACTGGTCGAAATTGGCCTTGGGCCAAGTTTTCGAGAGGCGCTTGGCGTGGCGCTCGGAGCCGCCGGACTCCGTGCCGTGGATGCAGATCACTTTCACCATCTTAGCTGCGCTGTTGGGGGTGGCAAGCGTGTTAGCTGTGCTGTTGGGGTGGCAAGCTTGTGTGAGCTGTGTGGGCTCGCTCGTTGCAAACGCTTCGATCTCTGGTTTTTAGTGCAAGCGGTGCTGCTTTGGAAGAGCTGCAGTTGCAATTTCGCGCGTCGACGGCGTCGCGAGGCGGTGCTTAGGCGACTGCTACGTGCCACCTCGATGTGGATGCGAGCACGAGCTCGCCCCCTCGAACGCCGCCGCAACAGCCGTGGACAGACATATAGAGACCTGCTACCAGCGCTCCGGGGCATTCAGGGAACTCGCAGTTGCGCGCGCGGAGACGGCCGCCCACAAGAGGCCGTCGATGCGCCATCGAACGAACCTAAACCTAAAGTTAAGACACCCCCGAATCCGGCGGCCGCAGCGCCAGGCACGGCTCCGCCGAGAACAGGTGTAAAGACAGGACGCAACCTCCCATGGGCACCACGAGTAAACAACTGGCAATATTGACCGCGGTCCAGTAGCCGCTCTCGCCGGCCCAGACGATCGGCGCCGTGAGTAACGCCGCGAAGCCACCCAGCGTATACAAGAGACCGGCCGTCCGCCCTATGCTTTTCTGCCCAAAAAGTCCAGCACAAAAGTTCGGCACGGAGGCGTAGAACGCCGCCCGATACGCGGCGTAAATGATCGCGCCGAAGATCTGAGCTGTAACTGTGGGAATACAAACGCAGATGCTGAACGCGAGGCCTATCAGATTAATCACATGAGCCGAGGCACATAAGCCAATGCGAAACAAGTACGCCAAGATGGGAATCCACAGACAACCGGCCACGACCAACCCCGAGATCAGCTCGGGCACGCCGTTCGTGCCGTCGCCGATCGCGTCGAGCCAATCATATATAGTACCTAAGTACCCTATCGCTTTGAACATCCCGAGCGTGACCCACGTCGCCAGGAGCGCGAACTCGAGCGTGTAGAGCTGGCCCCGGCCGAAGGGCCTATCCTTTAAGCGTAATGCCGTCGCATTCTTCCGATCATCTATTTCATGATCGACGGCGTCGCATCCACTCAGCCGCCAGCAGTACGCTAAAGCTATCGTGAGTGCTAGCGAGAGGACCGCTAGCAGCAGGAAGGCGACGCGGAAGTGGCCATAATTATTATCGAAGAGGTTTAGGATGCCTTGCACCGCTAAAAAAACGCCGCTCGACGAGTCGTACAAGCAAGACGCCGCCGTCAAAAAAACGACTCGACTTTCCGTCAGGCCCGCGGCCCGGAACGAGGCCAGGAAGAAGCCCATGCCGCCGACGCCCAACAGCATGAACGCGACAAACAGACACCAGTCGCCGAACCAGTCGAAGAGCCCTATGAGCACGTAGCCCGCGACGTAGCACGCTCCGGACAGTAGGACCGTGACTTCCGAGCCTTGCAAGTCGACCAAGACGCCGATGAGGAAGGCGCTGCCCTCGTTGACGAAGGACGCTAGCGAGTACACCGCGGATAACGTCTCGATCTGCGCCGCGCAGGCCGAATCCGACGATTCTACGATGACTTCTTCCGCGTCGCACTCGTAGAGAAAAGCCCCCCTTTCGACCAACATGGCCTGCATCGGCGTCCAGCCATATATAGGGCCCGCGAACATGAGGCATGACAGTAAAGCGAGGTACGGCGTCACCTTCTTCGCGACGGGGTGCGTCGTATCTCGACTCAGTAAAGGCGTCGCCTCCACCGCAAAACCTCTTCCAGAACCGTCCATTTCTTCGGTGGCCTGGCAGCAGGCCTCGCCCAGGAGGTTCACGCCCAAGGCGTCGTTTCTGGGTGACGGGCCCTGCGTCGTGTTGTCGATAATCTCTAAATCGGCATCTCGTCGTCGCGGGGACTCGGGGTCCGACATGCGGCGGCGTGGGCAGCCTCTGATGAAGGCAGGGCTGCGCAGCCGTCTCGCGCGCGATCCGTTGGCGGCGTCGTGCGCTTGCCGCTCTTTCTCGTCGACAGCTGCGTCGAGACAAGCGCCAGCTTGTGTGGGCGTCGAGCCAGGCGCGCGAGAGGAAAGGGGGAAATGGGCAGATACGTTGCGCCGCGCGGGCGACGCGCGGCCGGTCCCGGAGCGCTCCCGGCCGCGGCGACGGCGTTCGCGGCGCGCTGACGGGTCGTGTGGCCCGTTCGGGGCGCGCGACGCGCGGCGGCCGGGACGCTGCACGCCGCATGAACCCATGCACTACTCGGAACATACCGCCCACAACCTAAAACGAAACAATTAATAGAGCCCCCCGACGTCCGCAACCTCGTCCACCTCCGCCGCCCCACGCTTGCCCGCGACCGCTCGTTCAACCAACCGGTTCTCCTCGGCCAAATCCCTGGAAACAATATCGCAGTACCGCTGCAGCGGCAGGATCTTCGGCCGGTCGTCGTGGATGCCGAAGGGCTCCTCGATGATGTGCCCGATCTCCTCGGTCGCGAGGAGCATCCACGAGAGTAATGCTGTTGCTGGTGGTACCAATAACAAAGGCATGGACTGGACGAGGATGATCGGGCTTCCCAGCGTCCAGATCGATAGCAAGCGAGACGTATGTCTGGAGTAGGAGAGGGGCACGGGCGTCCCGGCGATGGCTTCCGCGTCGCCGATGGCGTCTTGCAGTTCCAACAGTAAGCTCTCGAGCTGCCACCAGAGGAGATGAGAGGCGGACTGCGTGTCTTCCGACGCTCTTCGCACCGCATCCACCCTAGATGATAGAGCGTACGTGCACGCTAATGGTAAATTGTCCGCGGATTCCAGTTCTCTCCTCTCATCATTCCCGAGGCAGTGGAACTCGTCGAGGCGGCGCTCTCCTCTCAAATGCTGTTTGAGGGCCAAAGGGAAGGCCTCGAGCCATCGCAGCAGCGCCGCGGTCTCCTCTGCTTCATGTTCGGGCGCCGCCGTCGTGACGTACGCTCGGCACGTCCGCGCCGTCGCTCTTACCCTATTCACGACCTTCGCCCAGACCTGGCGGCCCTCCCAGAACCGGTCATAAGATTGCGACGTCCGGAACGCGAGCAGGATGCCCAGGATGCCTCCGCTCAGCTCGAAGGGCGCCCCCAAGTTCAAGTGTTCCGCTTCCAGGAGTGTCGTGTCAAACGCGAGGTGCTCCGCTCGTATCGCGTAGGCCAGACCCGACACGAGAATCGCAAAAAACGTGTTCGCCACGAGGTGCCCCTGCACCCGCTGGAGCACGCTCGACGACGGCAGGTTCCGCAAGTTCAGCCACCAGTCCGCGATGGAGTAGCGCGTCGGCGCATCCAAGGTGTAGCCGTCCTCGTCGGCGTACGCGGCCAGCCGGTCGAGGTAGGTCTCCTGCGTCCTGGCCGGGGCATCGGTCGGGAACTCGTCCGAGGACGGCGCGGCCTCGCGTCTCGTCGCGCGCCGCGGCGGCGCGACGAGGGCGTGTGCTGCCACGAGTAAAGGTGTCAGCGCGAGCGCGCGCATCGTTGGCGTTACCGCGACGACGGGTGCGCGTCACGCTGCACCAAGCCACTGAGGAGGCTGCAGCTGCTGTCCCACTGAGATGCGGCGCTTGGTGTCCGCACAAACTTCTGAGGAGCGGCGCACGGGCCCACGCTATTAGTGCCTGACTGGTGCCGCGTCGTGTTGCGAGTCAGTTGCTGTTATGACGGCAAAAAACAGAGCACAGCATATTCCTAGTATGTCAGTGTACGCTAGCGCGCGTTTTTTACGCAATTTGCTTGGCAGTGCGAGACAAAACACGAATAGCACTGCAACAGATCGTGAACACAACGCGCTGAGCCGCCCGAGGCCACCTGTCACCGAATAACTCGAACGCGTAACCCCATGCGTCATTGCTTTGGCAGAGCACACGAAAGCAAGCAGAGCACTGCAGAGGAAAGCAAGCGACGCACAAAAAGCAAACAGGAATGGAAACCTTCGCAATATGCGGCATCGACCACACGACGACCACCGATGACGACGAAGAGCACGCGCAAGTTATTGTGGACGTAGCTGTGATAGCCGCCGACGCGGCGGTCGACGCCCCGTGGGAGCGCTGCGTTGGAGAGACGAACATCGGCTTAGGGCTGCGGCGCGTCGGCATCGCGGTGCGCAAAGCGGCTAGGACGGACGCGCCCGCGTACGTCGTCGACGCACGTATATCTGCGACGCGGCCCGGCAATGACCGCGGCTGGACGGCCTGCGCCCAGCTAAATGGAGCGAACCCGTCTTTATCATCGGGAGGATTGACCGGGTCGCTGCGCGCGCCTTTGTTGCTCTGGCGCCGCGTCGCCGCGCCCAGCGACCGCGCCGCACCTTTGGTAGCGTTACGTCTGACGACCGGCACTCCACAAAAGCCCTGGGCGCCTTTATCAATACCTACCACTACAAATTTCCCGCGGACCACTGCCCTATTCGACAGACGGGGCCAGGCCCGTTTGTATGGAGTCCGCGCGCCACCGATGAAAGCTCCTCCACAAATACTAGCGAGTTGGGGCCGGCCGCCGCCCAGATTGGCCGACCTCGTTTTTGATGATGACGCCTCTGTGAAGAGGAAGCCGCGCGATTCATTGACTTTCGAGGAGTTTTCCTTCAGCCTCACGGACGCAACGGGTGCGATAACCTTCGTGAGCTGCGTGCGCTTCGACGCGCCCCTCTCCAATCAACAGGGCGCGGAGATACGCTGCGAGCCCGTGGCGTTCTGCCTCTTGTATCGTAGATCAGACGCGCGCGCGGCGATGCGCACGGCGTGCGTCGAGCTCTACCGCCTCTACTTGTCGAAGCACCCTAGAGCGTTCCGCGTCCTGCTCGCGACACTGGCACATTTGCCTTTGCCTTCACCTGATGAGCGCGTCGACCTGCGTATTAGTTTTGTCGATGAAGATGGATCAATGGCGCCGTTGCGGGAGATTTCTGTAAGGTCGTCTCGGTTATTACGGGCGGGCCTGCGGTCCGTGGATGATGCGCAGGCGTGGCGCGCGTTTCTTTCTTCGTTAGCACCCGACAACTTGGTGAGAGTTGTGGAACTCGCGTTACTGGAAAGACCGCTACTCGTGTGTGCGTCGTCGACCCCGAGCTGGTTCCTCGATTGTTTGAGAGCGGTCTTGTACCCGCTGCACTGGGCCCTGCCTTGCGTGGATCGCGTGCCGCGCGACATCGGCCACGACCTCGTGAGCGGCGTCGTGCCCCTGCTCGCCGCGTGCCGCCTGGGGCCGGGGGCGGCGCCGGCGCGGAATCGGTGCTTTAGTGAACCCGTAGATCACTCGGTCGTCGTCGTGGACCTCGACTCAAAAGAAATCGATTTTGGCCTCAAGCTCCACGCGTCGGCGCCGCGTATCTCCCAAATGCACCGGCGGCGCTGCTGCGGCGCGCTGCGCGTGATTGGCGACATTGACGGCGAGGGCGTGGCGATCCGCGACGTCTTCGCGCAACTGGTCGCTTCCGTCCTCGAGGGCCACCGGGCGTGCCTCAACCTCCAGAAGCGGGACACGCGGCGCCTGAGTGTGAGTGATATCATCGACGCGAAACGCTTCTCGCGAGGGGACCCGTTCCGCTGCGAACTGGGCGAGACCCAGGCCTTCGCCGAATTTGTCAGAAGGGCGGTGGAGCCCGACGTGGACGACGGTGCCGTCGACGTCACCGTAGGTGGCCTCGCGGCGCAGCTGCGGGCCCGCGACGAGACGACCATAGAGTGTTCGGCGGCCGTGACGCTGCCCTGCGTCGCCTCGACGGAAGAGACGAACTGGGCTTCCCTAGTTGGAGACGCTTCAGAACGCGTCGACTTTGAGGATTTGAGGATGCGCATTCAGACGGCCTCGGCGTCGGACGCGGCGACGCCGGCCGAGCGCTACCGGCGCGACGCCCTCGCGGCGGCGGGGCGGTCTCAGTTAAATCTAGATGCAGACCCGGCCCGAGGCGCCGTCCGCGACGTGGCCGAGCTCCATTTTTTAACTTTGCCGCGGTTTGTCAGGCGACGCCGCACGGCCGCGCAGATGGCCTGGGGGCTGCTGCGGGCGCTGGGGCTGCTCCGGCACCTGCTCGCGAACAGGTTGGTCCCGAGCGAGGCCGCCTGGCGCGCCTTGTTGCTCGCCGCGGGCCAAATCAAGGCGACAGCCACCGACTTAACGGTGCGGGAGTTCGCCCGGGACGTCGCGCGGGCGCTCTTCCGCGAGATGCAAGCATGGGACATAAAAATAGGGCCCCAGACCTTCGCGCTCTGGTCGTTAGCGGTAGCGGGAGACGAAGACGCAGGATACGCCACGGAGGACGATGAATTAGCGGCGCCGCGGTTGTTTGCCCGCTCCGCGACCTGGTCGGCCGAGGACGCTGGTAATGAATGTCCGTGGCTCTGGGACGCGGGCGCGCAATTTTGTCAGGAGCGAGGCGTGTCCACGGCGGACCTTGGGGTGCTCTGCGCCAAGGATGACGACGCCTGTTACGCGCCGGGCGACGCGTTCTTTGGGCGGGGCGGCTCACCGCCGACGCCGAAGTTACCAGAAGCGTCGGAGCGGCGCATTGTGCTCAAGCCGGGGGCCGTCGGTTGTGAAGCTTGCGGGGCAAGAGCGCCCGAGCCGGCCGTGCTGGCGGCGGTGCTCCACGGCTGCCTCGGGCAGTCGGCGTGTGCCAAATGTGGTGCATCTGGAGATGGAGTGAAACCGACGCTCGTCGTCCTCGACAGTGTGATCGGGCCCCAGGTCGTGGCCTACCTCGCGCCGCGGGCGATACGCCTGGACGTGGACGCGCGCATCCGGCGCCACGGCGAGGCGTCGCTCGCGGCGGCGCGCGTGGTTGCGGACGCGCCGGACGTCTTTTATAGTGCCTTGTGGTGGTCCGCGCGGCTCCGCCTGCCGCCGCCGTTCCGGGGCCGCGGCGACCACGCGCTGCACCTGGCGCTCCAGTCGTCGTCCGGCGACGTTGGGAAGGACGACCGGCTGGCGGGGGCGCGCGATGCGTTCGGGACGCTGCCGCGGTCGGGGCTGGAGGTGTGGCTGCCGGCGTTTTAGTTGTTGTTGTGTAAGATTACTGTCTCTGATGGACGCCTAGCGCGGCGACGAGGCGGCGGCGTCTCGTGGGCGCCGACTTAAGGATCCTGGTCCCCGGCGTCGGCGCCCTCGCCCGAGAGCGCCGCCTGCATAAGCTCGGCGAAGGCCTCGGGGTCGCGCGCCTTCAGCTCCGACAGCTCCTCAATGGCAGCGTTGGCTTCCTGCGGGTCCATGCCCAGGTGGCCCGCGATGGCCGACGCGGCGGCGAACGGCGTCGCCGCGGCCGCGAGCTGCGGCTCGGGCGGTGCAAGTTCGCCTGGTACTGCTTGCCCGAGCAGTTCGCGCAGCGCGAAGCGGGCTCGCGCCTGTCGTAGACCGCCCTCAATATTACGGGTGGACGGGTGCGCTCCGCCGAACACGCGCCGCGCGGTCCGTGCCGTCTCCTCGAGTATCGTCAAGGCCTCGCGGAGATCGTCGAGCGTGGCGGCGGGGTCTGCGCAGAAGGCCATTGCGTAGTTTGTCCTCATCCCGAGCGTCATCTCATGACTCTCGCCGAGAACACGTCGCGCCACGGGCAGCGTTTTGCGATACAATGCCTTGGCTTCTTCGGAGCGCTGAAGTTGAATAAGGGACCCCATGTAGTTGATTGCTGCTCGGAGGGTGCTAAAATCTTCCTCGCCGTTCGTGTCGTCGGCGCACGCCTCGACCGCGACCGCGACGGCCTCCTTGTATTTTTTGTCGGCGTGATATTGCTCCGCGTTGCCGCCGCGGTGTATTTTCTTACACATTTGCTTGTGGCCGCGGCGCCAGTGGTCATGTTGGCAAGTTTTGTTGCAGTATCTGGTATGGCATCTAACGCATCGCGGCGCGTCGTGGGCCAGTGGGGCGGCGCAGGCGGCGCAGGTTGTGAGGATCATTTTTGCGTCGGCGGGGCGTCGAGAGGGTCGCGGGCGTCGATGTGAATGCGGTGAGGCTGGCTAGTATCCTTAGAGGCTAGCTCAAGAAAAGTTAATCAACAGCGCAGCCAGCCAGTCCTACGAGTCGACGTAGCCGAGGTAGGCGTACGAATGCCCGCGATATAACACACGTGTGCCTGGCGCACGCACGCTGCATTTGTCGCATCGCTGCGAGAACCACAGCTCCAAGCCAGCTCCAAGCCACACACGTGCCTGGCGCACCACTGCATTGTCGCACGAGAACCACAGCTCCAAAACCAATGCCTGCCACGAGCAAAGCCGTGGCCGTCGCGGCCGGCGCGGCCGCAGCGCTCGCCTACTACTTACGACGCAGACGTCGTGCGGCCCGTATGAAACTCCTCGCCACGCACACCAAGATCGCCCTGCTGGCGAGCGAGCGCGGCGCGGTCGTCGCGATGAGCCCGGCGACGTCCACGGTCACGTTCTTCAAAGGATCACCGAGAAGGGTGGCCAACAAGCTCCGAAACAAGGTCGCGGCAATTGTGGAAGCGAACCCCTGGCTCGCGGCGCGGTTAGATGATGATGAGAATGGGGAACTGGCACTATTCGTGCCGCCTGAACTGCCGGAGCTCTTCGCCGAGCGCCGTGACATTGCCGTGGAGCGCACGCCGTATGCATCATTGGTGGCGGCCCTCGCACCCGTCCTCTGCGGGACAAGTGTCGAATGTAGAGGGACGGCGAAGCCGCTCTTCCAGGTGTCTCTAGTAAGTTGCGCGAACGACACGTACGCGCTGGTCGTGTCGGCGAACCATTCTTTGGTAGACGGCCACGGCTACTACCGCATCTACAACATGTTGAGTGAAGGTTCAAAGGTGGAGAGCCTGGACCCGGCGCGCAAGTTTGATGTACCATCAAGAATGGTCGCGGCGATGCATGACGAACATTCATTACTACAGCGGGCCCCGCCGGGTTTTCTGTTGCGTTTCATCACGGCGCAGATCAAAAACGCCGTCGCGCCGTCCACGCACGCCCACGCCTTTTATATCAACGAAGCTTGGGTCGCCGCACGGAAAGCCACGGCGGACGGCGTCGCCTTCCTGTCGACGAACGACTGCGTCACGTCGGAGTTCTGCTCTTTGCTGAACTGCGACGTCGCGCTCATGGCCGTGAATTTCCGCGGCAAAATTGATGGATGCGGCGACGACGACGTGGGCAACTACGAGGATTTGATCGCGTTCACGCCGCGCGACTACGCGTCGCCATCTCTCATAAGGCGCTCCGTTTCTGGACCACAATACTTCCGCGCGACCGGCGCGCCGCTGCCCACGAACCGCGAGCACCTCGCGGCAAGCTACGGCGCGGTGACGAACTGGGCGACGTTCGCGGAGCCCCTCGAGCTGGACGGCGTGCAACAACTACACCTGCCTTTACTAGACTGGAACGCGTCGACGCCGCCCTCGGTCTTCGGGGCGATGGTCGTCTTCCGGCCGCGCGCGGGGCGTTTGGCCGCCTTTGTTGGGGGTGGTTCTACTTTCGTCGAGCGTGTGAAGGCGTCCGGCATGGTCGGGGAGGCCGTTTTGTAAATAGAATCTTGTCTGTATATTTCTGGCTGCCAGGCTGCCGGCGTTTTAGTTTTTGGTTGTGTAAGGACTGTGGTTACTCCTCCTCGGACTACTACTCCTCTTCCTCCTCCTCCTCGGGCTCCGGCTGGAAGTCCTCGCCGTCGCCCTCGCGCGGCGGCGCCTCGTCGTCGTCGTCGTCTTCGTCGATGATCGGGCGGGACTGGCTCGCAGCCGCCCGCCGCGGCCGCCCGCCCGGCTTCGACGCTGGCTTGGCCGCGGGCTTGGCCTTGGGCTTGGCCTTGGGCTTGGCCGCGGGCTTCTTGCCCGCCGGATTCGCCGAGGGCTTCTTCGCCTTGCCCTTCGAGGCGGGCTTCGCCTTGGGCTTCGCCTTGGGCTTCGACGCGGGCTTGGCCGCGGGCTTGGCCTTGGCGTTGAGGACGGGCTCTTCCTCGGGCTCCTCCTCGGGCTCCTCCGCATCCTCGCCGCGCTCCCGCGCGATGACGCGCTCGGCGCGCTCGCGGTGCCGCTTCACGTACTTGTCCTCGAGCTCGCCGCCGGGCGGGTCGAGGGCGGGCAGCTCACCGCGCTCGTACAAGTCGAGGAGCGAGAGGACCGCTTCGTTCATCTCTATCGTGAGGTTCGCGTCGACGAGCTCCGCAACGCCTTCGGCGACCGTGCCGCGCCACTCGGCCAAGACCTTGCGGAAGCCGTCCGTCGAGAGCTCCAACGCGTGGTCGCGCGACATCGAGGTTGCCGCACGGAGCGCTGTACCCTCATTTACTCCTAACTCGTAGTACGACTTGTGCGTCTTGCGGTCGTGCATTCCGACCTCCAGCCAGCCGCGGATCGACGCCTCGAGCGTAACCCGGCGCGGGGGCGACTCGTCCGTCTCGTGCTCCGCGTCGAGGTCCAGACCCTCGATGCCCCCGGCGAGGGCGCGCTCGGCCGTGAGGTCGAGCAGCCTCTGCGTCACGTACTGGTTGAAGGCCGTGTTAATATCGCACTTGAACTGATGCCGCGTCCAATTAGCAAAGAGCACGTGCCGCTCCGCCGGCGGCAGCTCGAACTGCGAGCACACGACCTCGGCGTAGCAGCCGTTGTTGAACGTCGCCTTGCTGGCAGCGTCAAAAAAACGCAAGTTGACGATGGGCTGGTTCGCCTCGAGGGTACTCCTGCGGATGCTCGTTTCCGTCACGTCTCCTTCGAACCTAACGTTAACAAAAGAGCTTCGGTATACTGGCATCGAGATGACGTCGCACTGCCGGCCCGACGGGCGATGCAGAGCCGGCGCCCCCTCGCAGACGCCGAACGCCACGTTCTCCATCTGACCTTCGACGTTGAGCTGGTACGGCCGCAACGCTTGCCGCACCACGAGGTCCGTAATCTGTCGCATGCAGTCCGGCGACGTCGGGTCGATAGCGAGGCAGTCCTTCCGGACAAGCGTCTTCCACGACCGCCAGCGGCCCTTGTCGTCAACTATCGAGAGCCTCCGAACCGAGCTAGTGAACTCCACGTGACCACCACCGCCGAACGCGTCGTACCAATCCCTAGCTAATGCGTGACGCAACTCCGCCGTCTCCCAAAACTCAGCGGCTCGTGTGTACGTCGCGTCCACGTCTTCACGAAGCAGCGCCTCGTCCTGAAGCCGCGCCACGCACTCGCCGATCGCCAACACGCGCGCGTTGACCGCAACCAACGAGTCCCCGCCCGCCGCCATGACGTCCACATCTAACGCCGCGTCGAGCAAGCAACCCGTAATGCACACCTCCGCCCGCCCGACCACGCCGCCCGCGTGTCTGATAAGAGCCGCCGCCCGCTGCGTAGCGTCCCTCAACGCCACCGCGCGGCGACAAAAGTAAACCGCGCTGCCGACCGCCGCAGCGCCACCGACGACAGCGGGGCCGGAACCGCCGGCTAAAACAACGCGCTGCGTCGCGCGGAGAGCGGCGCGGCGACGGGCGGCGTCCAGAAGCCTCGTCGCGCCGACACCTATGCGCACGTCGTCGTGGGCCCCGGCGCCGCGCGCCTGTCCCAGCACGCCCGCGACACCGCGACCGAGAGCAGCGGCGCCGTACGCGACGCCGCCGAGCGCGCCTTGCGCCACACTCGCGACGCCGAGGCCGCGCCGCGCCGCGAACTGCGCGGCACGCACCGCGTGGCCCCGGGCCGCGGCCACGACCCGCCGAGCCGCCGGCCGCGCCGCGACGAGCGCGGCGCCGAAGGCCGGGTGCTGCCGCGCCGCCCGCCCCAGAGCGACGGCCGCGGCGCCCAGCACGAGGCCGCCGACGCCGACGAGCGCGAGCTGCTGCGCCGCGGCGGCGACCTGCGCCTGCGCCGCGGCCTGCGCCGCGGCCGCCGCGTTCGCCGCCGCCACGGCCGCCGCGGCCGCCTGCTGCGCGTTCGCCGCGGCCTGCGCCGCGGCGGCCGCCGCTTGCGCCTGGCCCGCCGCCGCGGCCTGCAGCGCCGCGTTTGCCGCGTTCGCCGCCGCCGCCGCCGCCGCGGCTGCAGGTTGTGCCGCGGCGCCCGGAGCAAGCGCCTGCGCCTGCGCCGCGGCGATCGCCGCCTGGGCCGCCGCCGCAGCCGCCGCCGCCGCGGCGTTCGCCGCCGCTGCTCCCAGCGCCGCGTTCGCCGCGTTCGCGGCGGCCGCGTTCGCCGCCGCGTACATCGCCGCGAGCGCCGCCGCCGCCTGAGCTGCCGCCGCCGCCGCCGCGGCGCCGCCGCCCGCGACGCCGATGACCTGGCCGTTCTCTGTGTTGTAGAGGACGACGTGCTCCTGGGGCCCGGCGGCGGCCTCGGCGCCGTACAACGCCTTCTCAAACGCGCGGTGGTCGTCGTCGAAGACGTTCAGCTTCACGTTCGCCCGCGCCCTGAGGGGGCCGAACGACTCCTGGGCCTCGGCGAAGGCTCGGACTCGGACGGCGGCAACCTTGTTGGTGGTGACCTTCCGCGATGTCGCGTCCATGCGCCGCCGCGCCGCGACCAGGCCGCTCGACGGCACGACCAAGACGGCCTTATCGCGCGAGTAGGCGACGAGCTGCAGCGCGGCGCGGTCCCGCAGGACCTCCTCGGCCGCGGCGGCGTCCGCGACGCGGCCCTCGAGCTTCGCCTTCCAGTACTTCTTCAGCGGGATAATGAACTGGCCCCACCAGCCCTGCTCGCACGCGCAGCCGGTGAAGCGCAGGACGAGGCGGCCGAACTCGGGCACCTCGAGCATGCGAATGCAGGCCCGCTGTTCCGCCGGCGAGAGCCGGTCCCAGTGCTTCTCGAACGGCCGGCGCGCGGCGAAGGCAGCCGCGGCGGCCTCGTCCTCGCCCTCAATGCCGTCGTTCCGCGCCTCTTCGGGGAAGTTCACCCGGCTCTTCCCGTGGCGCACCCGCGCGTCGTCGACGGCGCGAGCGGCTGCCTCCTTGTCGTGGAACGTTTCGTTTAACACACGTTTTTTGTTTACCACGAGCTGGGCGATCCACACCTGATCCCTTGAGGCCCACGACACGCCCGTGTAGCCGCTCTTGTTAGTAGCCATCCGCATCGTCGCCGACGCCGGAGCTGTACGCTACGGTCCTTACGTTTCTTGCGTCAACGCTTCACGACGCTCGCCTACGGTTGCACACGGCCTCGTCCTCGACTCGTGTAGGCACGCCGCGTCGCTTCACGCTCTTGAGGGCTCTCTAAGCCTCTATGAGAAACTTTCAGCAGGGGCCAAATCAAGCAGTGATTGCAATTCCGGCGGTCCGTAATGCGAGAGTGGGTCCAACGCTTGCTTCCCGAGGGCTGAGTCTACGCAATACAATGAGCAACGCGTCAGCGATGCGCAATTGCTTTGTGAAACCCGTTTTTATATATATAGGGTGGCAAACCCTCACCTCATTTAGGTAATTAAACCGTCCTTTGGGTGATTAAATACTGCCTTTTATCCGTATGCACTTCAATAAATCGTCGCAATTTGTTGTTCCCGCGCAGTCGACTGCAGCGCGTCGCGACCGCGAACTCGTACCAATACAAGTGATTGGACCTCCAGCACGTGTACGAGTCGTGGGCCCAGCGTGCGTTGCAGGACTGCTTCGCCTTGGCAAGGACCTGTACGAACATTAGTCTCCGAGCGGCTTCGAGGCGCGTCGAGCGGTTGATAGAGCGAGAAGGAGATGGATCGCGTAAGTTCGCCGAGTATTCGAGTACTGAGGCGACTAGTCTACATCTCCTGGGAATGGTCTTTTGGAATGTGAAGTCAGGAAAGCATGTAATCGGACGCTGCCGCGTAGGCCGCGGTTGTGCACGCCTGCGCGCGCTGCCCGGTCGATTCGCCGCGCGAAGCATCGCCTGCCTTCGCGTGTGTCCGCGCATTCTTGGACCCGCCTGCAGTTTGCATGCTTTGCACACAAGCCGCGAGCCGCTGCAGCGCCGGCTTCGCGGTGTGAAGTGAAAGGGTCCGCCCGCGCTGCCCAAATGCGGCGGCGGCGCGGGCGCGTGAAAACGGCGCGCTCGTCGTCAAGACGACGCGCCGCGCGTGCGCTGTGCGCCGTAAGCACGCTGCTGCTCAGACAGCAGCTCCTCGACGAATTTTGCGCGCGGGCGATGCTGCCGCGGCCGCGCGCCGCGTGCTGCGGCACGTAATCGAAGCGATGAGTGCGTCCCTCCATTTGGGCAGCGTCGTCGCGTCGCGGCCGTTGCGCGCAACGCCTGGAGCCGTTTCCCCAAACGGATAGGTAATCTATGGGTATACCGGATGAAAATTGAAATGCGTCCGCGGACGCGGCTTCGGCGTCCTGGGACTCTTAAGGATGGAAAAATTGCCAATGCACCACCGCGCGTCGCTCCGCTCCCCACTATCACTCAACTTAACAGTACGTTACTACAGTAAGTCACACCAACGGAAGAGAGCGAGTCGCACGTACGCCGCCGGCCGAGGAGGCTCAGCCCAGGAGGCTGTTGGCGAAGTACGCGCCGACGCCTACAGCAGCCGCTCCGACGAGCAATTTCGACAACGCCAGCGCCGGCGGGCTGGTCGGTATGAACGACTCGAGGCGCCGGCGTTTCGCGGGCCGCTGCACAACGGCATCCGGAGCAGGCGCCGCGGGCGCGGGCGGCGCTGCGGGCGGCGCCGCTGGCGGGAGAGCGGGAAAGCGCGGCGGCGCGAGCGGCGGCGGCGGCGCTGCGGGCGCGGGTGCCGGTGCAGGCGCCGGCGGAGGTGGAGACGGGAGAGCGGCTGGCGGAGGCGGCGACGGTGGAGGCGTCGACCGCGGCGGCGGCGGCGGCGCTGGTGGCGAAGGCGGCGGCACGACCGGCGGCGGCGGCGGCGGCACGTAGCCGAACGGATAATGTGGGGGGCTCGGGTTGAGCCGCCCTTCAGCGACGCCCGGCGCGTCGTCCGGCGCCAACGGCGCACCGAGAAACGGCGGCGCGGCGCCATACCGTTCGACGACCGCCTCCGGCAGCGGCCTCAGCGGCCTCGTCGTGCGCGTCCCGCGATCGTACACCGTCTGGTATCGGAACGTGAGGTAGGCCTGATGGAGCTTCTCCTCGTAGTCGGCGGGCACGGCACCCAATCCAGGATCATCTTCAATCGCTTGGAGGATGGCCGCCACGTCGCCGTCGTGCTCGTCGACGAGCCGCAGCGCCGTCATGAGGCCGACGCCGTCCACGCTTTCCACGTAGTCGCAACCGGCGATGCAGCACGCGAGCTGCCACTTGTCGTAACTCCAACTGCTTAGATCCACCGGTGGCGACGCGCCTAGGGTCGCGTCGAGCAAGTCTCCCACTCTCTGCTCGTCCACCTCGCCCTCGGCCGTCAAATCAAACAGCACGACCGCGGGGGGCAGGAGGTACGCCAGGAAGTCGCCGTCCCGCGTGACGACCGCGTCGACCTCGCCGCTCCGCGCGAGAGCCGCCAGCTGCGCGTCGGCCTCGTAGGGCGCGACGAGGCAGTCGACGCTGGCGCCCCAGCGCGACTGCACCTCCTCGCGGAGCTGGAGCGCGAGCTCGTGCGTCACCGGAAGCGCTTCGGTGAGCTTCTTATTCATCGCGGCCAGGTCTCCCGCGGCACGCAGGTCATCCGCGGCTTGCCGCGCTTCCTCGCGCTGCGCGCGCCGCCTCGCGTCGGTCTCGGCCTTCGCCGGGACGGCCGCGCCATCGAACACGAGGACCGGAGTCGCCCGGTGCTCGAGCAGCAATTTGACGCGGCTGCAGCAGGCCTCGATAATGTCGGCATCCGTCGGCACGCGCCCGGTTCCTTTCAGCACTTTATACTTAGCCCAGTGCAGCCAACCGGAGACATCGACGCCGAGCCTCTTGTTGGCGTAGCTGTCGCAGATGCGCACGGGAGTTCTCAAGTGGCGGGTCGCGTCGTGCAAGCCTTCGATGCCCATCGCAGTCGCTTTTGTGCTGGAGTGCAGCTAGCGGCCTGTAAGGCACTAGCAATCAAACTCGCAAGCAGCGCCCGGCTTTGGCCACGGCCCGGCAGCCTTTCGCCCGTCCGCAGTTCTTCGGCGCGTGCTGCGGGAGACCCGTAGGCATCACAGCGGCCAGCGCCCGGCCGGGGTACTCCGGAGCGCTACTCAGGGGCTGCCCTTGCCTGGGCAGCCCCAGCGGCTCGCGCGGCCGCGCGCCACGCTACGCAACCGTAGGAGGCGGCCCCATCGCCAGCAATCATGGGCAAAGGCATGGGCGCCGTCGACAAGAACATGCGCAAGGAGCTCAGCCTCGAGATCGACGGCCACGCGTCCGCGGCAGCGCACGAATCAAATGTCGCGGCGCGTCGCATGGCCCCCACGCCATCGAGGCGACGCCAGCTTGATCGACGCGACGCCGGCTCGATACTCACCCACGCAGGTGTCCGGATCAATACGTCAACGATTTTACCCCGTTAGAGTTCGAGGAGATCGTCGACCTCTTCAAGGAATTTGATAAAGATAAAAGCGGCTACATCGACGAGGAGGAGCTGTGCGAAATGATGCGGGCCCTCGAGATGGACCATTCGCTGGCCAAGGCCAAAGAAATGATGCTCGAGATCGATGAAGATGGTTCCGGCGAGCTGGAATTCGGGGAATTTTGTGCATTATTAGCGAAGGTCAAGCGCGGCGATGTTGGGAACCTACATGGCTTTGCCAAGCTTACCGAGGACATCAAGGCAACACCCGTATCAGTACTGAACATCGAGGTTCTCAAAAGAGGCCTCAAATCAAAGTATAGATTTGTAGAAACAAGGGAAGCGACGGCCATGTACGACAAGTATGAAGTGATGGAGGTTACTTTGTCAGGGCACTGGTACGAGATCGTCAAAGGTCCGCGACGCAGCGTCGATGGCGTCAACGCGACGCGTCATGATCATGCGCCCCGCAGGCCAGCCCAAGGAGAGTTATGGGGACCGCAGTTTCCAAGGTATAGGAAAAACCACGAGGGAAGCGAAGCAGGCCGCCGCGAAGGCGGCGCTCACGAAGCTACGCGCGACCATGCCGGGAATTAAGTTCCCACAAGGCGTCATCCCCTTCGCGTGGAGCGACTGGTGCCGCAAGAACCTGAAGCGGGGAGCTTTGTTGGAAGATCTACTCAAAACACTGACCACGAAAGGTTTTCATCCAGCCAAAAATCCCGGCTTCATGGAAAAGTTTCTTTTGATTCGTGCTGACTCAGTGTGGTGAATGAACTTGAACTTGTCGTGGTCGCCGCGACGACGTCGACGCGATGCCGCGTCGCCTCGACGCCGTCGACGTGGCCGCGAGAGAGTCTGCGCGTCTCGCGAGGGAGCCGCGGAGCTTCACGACGGCGTCGTTCTGCACAGGATCCTGGGCCTACGCCTTCGGCGAGCCCTTCCCGCCGCAGGAGAAGGTCAAGCCCGAGCCCGTCTACCCCGAGATCGTGTCTCGGGTCCAATTCGACGATGGCGTCGTCGATCGTGTCAGGAAGGACTTCGACCAGAGCAAGAAATTGAGTGGGACGCCGTGTGGAAATCAAACTTCAAGCGCCCTTCAATTGGTGGTATCTCGGAGTCGGAGTGAGGTGCTGCTCGTTCCACGCGGTCGCGTGTATCTCTCGGAGATAGTGTCCAAGTTTGGGCCGAAAACATGGCCGCGGTGCCGAGATAGCGAGACGCGACCGCTCTCACTCGGCGAGAAGCGAGGAACGCGTCGCGTCGATGGCGTGGAGGCCTCGACGACGCTCTCAGACGCCGTCGACGCGAAGACTAACTCACTGGTTGATTCCACACAGGTACCGTGCCGGAGCACGTCGAGGAGTGGGTCGACCTGCGACTCGCCGAGGGCTATGATGGTAGTATCATCCTCGAGGCGCTGGCCTGGGTCGAGCACTCCCTCGACAGTCTACCGCACGTCCAGCGTCGATTGCGGAGGAACGAGTCTGCCTTATGTTCTGATGTAGTACGACCAGAGAGCATCGACTTCCAGTTTCTCTGTAGAAATGATAGACGGTGGGAGGCCGAGCTCTACATCTGCGCGGGGGAAGATGAAAATAGACCAGTAGAGCAACGGCACAGTGGTGTGGCGCGGACTCCACTACAATTAGCTGCTGAGTCCGGTTGTCTCAACGTCGTCTATCTACTCTTAGAAAGGCACGCGGACGTCGAGGCCGAGGACCGGCTCGGGAGGAGACCTTTGCATTTGGCCGCGCAACGGGGCCACACGGACGTGTGCATCGCCTTGGTCGATAGCGGCGAGGCCGATGTACATGCAGTGGACCACGACGGGAACACGCCCTTGCATCTCGCAGCTAAAGCTAATAAAGCTCGAACCGTGCACCAATTAGCTAATATCGAAGAGCACCAGATCCGGGAGGTGCTGTCGGGCCGACTGCATCCAGGGATGGACCGCGAGGTGCCGCTCATGTTCTCGGGTGCCGAGTCAGCGTCTGTTACTTCAATTCGATGCCACGTCGCCGCGACGCCGTCGAGGCGGCCGTCCGAGAGTAGTACGCGTCTCGCGAGAGCCTCGGGACCGCGGAACGCCTCGAAACGGCTCAAACTCAACGAAGCGACCACCCACTTCATCAGAAGATGGAGACGACGCGCGTCGACGGCGTGCCATCACGTTATGTCCCGCGCAGACCGCTTCGCGTCGATGCAAAAACAGAAGCTCTACGACAACGAGCGGCGCCACTTCCGCAAGGACTGGTTGTACGAATGCGCTTTACAATGCTACGACGACCATTTACCGCCCGAGACGCAGAAACTCCTCACGCGACCGGTCCTAAGCGCCGTGGAGGGCGTCCTGCGATCCTTAGACCCCGATCCGGACGGGGGTTATCTCAAGACGGAAAAATGCGACGGTATAGCTGTCGAGACGTGGGTGCCCTGCGTGACGCTGCCGATGCACCTCGTGGAGCTGCTGAAGTACGCCTTCAAGTATGCCGGTTTGCAGTCGAAGAATCAGCTCGGGAGGACGGCCTTGCATGAAGCTTGTTTCGCGAATCGGGCCGATAGCCACTTCGAGGTCATACGGATTTTAGTGGATGAGCACGTGCAGAACCTCCACGCGGTCGACGACCACGGCAGCGACGCGCGGCACTTGGTGCTGGATCCGCGGGGCCGGCCGGACTCGCCGACCGGACATAGATTCAGGGAAGATATAATTGACGACACGTGCGTGACGCGGCGTCTTCGTGAGACCGCGTCGCCTCGACGTCTTCATTGAGACCGCGTGAGAGTCCACGCGTTCGCCGCGCAGGCGCGACGACCTCCTCGACGACTACGCGAACGCTGTTCGTGCGATCGAAGCGGCCAAGTCGGCGGAGCGGCAGCGGGAAGCGCTCGAGGACGCGTGTCGGCGCGGGACGGAGTTGTCCCACGAGCACTGGGGTTTGTTAAAAGACATGTCGCTGGTCAAGAGATCGCTGGCTGGCGTCGACGAGTTCGAGGATAGCGATACCAAAAATCGGTTCTATCGGTGGCGGGACATAAAGGCCGAGGCGGAGCGACTGGACAACGAGGAGGACCAGGAGATCACGCGCGGCGCGGCGTCCTTGCGCCATCTTGAGCCGTATGGCGTCGACGCGATGATGTGGTCGCGGCGATGGCGTCGATGCGATGCCAAGTCGCCGCGACGCCGTCGACGCGGCCGTCAGAGACTCTACGCGCCTCGCGAGAGAGCCGCTGCAGTTTCTCGACGGTGTCCGTTCCACGCAGGTACACGCAGGAGGACGCCTTTAGGGTCCAGGAACTCACGCTCAGGTACTCCTTCGCGCCGCCGCCGCCCTTTGTCTTCGAGGAGCAAGTTTTGGAGGCTATTGCCTACGTGCGAAAACGCACGGACCTCGTGAGAGAGGTCGGCGACTGGCAGACGCTGATCGACATGCGCCACGCCGACGAGTGTTTACTCTATGTCTCGGATTTCATTGCCGACGGCGGGGGCATCGGCGTCACGACACAACTACCGCCTGCACTCACGTGGGACGCGCTCCAAGCGAGGTCAGCGAGAACAGGACTGTTAGGAGCCGCCGAGGAGTGGCAGACCTGGCAGCTCCAGGATGGAAGGGAATTTTACGTGAAGCCGTCGACCAATGATAAGCGGTGGATAAGACCCGTGGACGCGGTCGAGGAGAACGAAGCGGTCAAAAATTGCACGAACATCACCTTCGACTTCAAGGTCGCTGAGTCAGCGTCCGTTTCCGAACGTTTCCGAACTTCAACTTTGGGAAGATGGCGTCTCCACGATATCACGTCACCGTGACGCCGTCTTCATGATCATCAGAGCGTCGACGCGTCTCGCGAGGGAGTCGCGGCGGCGTCGCGACGGTGTCGTTCCCACACAGGTCACGAGCCAGCCCTGGTTCACGTGCGAGCAGTGCAACGCCGAGCTGCAGGGCGAGGGCAGGAAGGTTCGACTCATGTTGTGCGTGCACTGCGCCAAGAGATGCCACGACGGCCACCGCGGCATCAAGTACCTGCGCACTTCAAAAGTGGCCTGCATGTGTTTTGAATGTTGCGACTGCGTCCTGATGCAGGAGGTCGAGCAGAAGGCGCGCGAGGAGGGCATCGTTCCGTTGAATAAACTCGCTCGGTATGAAGCGGAAGAGGTCCGGAGACGCGTGAACCTCGGCAAAGACGTGCCTGCCGTGCTCGCTTTGCTGCCGGAACGACCGGAGAAGGAAAGGAAGAAGGGCTACTTCGGTAGTCAAGTAGAGGGCTGGTGCCTCGCGCGGCGGGCCGAGTTTACGGATCCCGTGGACGGGTGGCAGATTTTAGTAGATCCGCAGCAGCCGAAGGAAGTCACGGCGCGTCGCCGGCGTCCCGTGCGCGCGTCCCCGCCACGCCGTCGCCGTGACACGTCGTCCCGCGCCGCCTCGCGTCGTCGCGACGCCATCGACGCGGCTACTACTGGAGAGTGACGAGCGAACTCCCGCGCAGGTCGGCAAGACCGTGTTAGTGGATCGAATTGATCTGGTGGGCTGCAAGGTCCCGGCGAAGGTCGTGGACCGCTGGGTACATAAAGATCGCTCTCACAGATTCACGGTCATGTTTTCCGATGGTGAAAGAAGGTTCAAGGTGCCGCGCGACGAGCTGATCGTGCAGGAACATAAATATTTCTACTGGAACTGTCTCACGGCGCAGACGTGCTGGGAGCCGCCGGACGAGAACCGGAAAGTGTTGTGGAACATGTTCCGCGGTCGCAAGGCG
This sequence comes from Pelagomonas calceolata, assembly GCA_918797485.1. NCBI lineage: Eukaryota > Pelagophyceae > Pelagomonadales > Pelagomonadaceae > Pelagomonas > Pelagomonas calceolata. Next base: position 882,887 of record CAKKNE010000004.1, read on the forward strand.
CGCCGGTGCTGACTCAGCGTCTTGACGTGGTCGCGGCGATGGCGTCGATGCGGTCGTGTCGCGACGGCGTCGGTCCCACGCAGGAAGCTCCACGAGGCCGAGCAGAAAAGACTAGCGGAGTTGGAGGAGGAGCGACGGCATCGGCTGGGCCAGGGGAAGGACGTTTCCGATTTGGAGCTCATCATCGCGGATCGAAGTTTGGACACGGGGGGCGACGTCAAGACGTTGGCTCTCGAGGGGCAGCCCTTACTGACGCAGCATGGTGAGGTCGCGGAAGGTGCGATCGTGCCCCACGACCAGAAAGTGGAAGAGGTAAATGAGGACCCCGTGCGGCCCGTGTGGACATCAAACACGCCGTCGACGCGACGTGCTTTCCGTAGCCGCGTCTGCGCGATGGCGTGGAAGCTCACACAACGTAACTCACCGCATGCTCGCCACGCAGGTCAAGGCCTTCCACGAGCACTTCCGGTAGCGTATCAGCGTCCCGTACCATGAGTGACGAACACACACACGCATGTGGGGTCGTCCACTCACGCCCTTCGCGGCGACGGCGTGCTGGGGGGTGTCCACACCGCTCGACGCCATCGACGCTGTCCGCGTAACGCAACTCCACGCAGGCCGCACTACAACGAGACCAGTACGAATCACATGGTCTGGCCGCCGCTGACGGGAGAGGACTGGTCTAGACTAGTAGAGGACGATAGTAGACTACTACGCTACTTAGGAGACTGGGAAGAATTTGAACACAGAAAAACGCAGTGCCGCTTCTGGCGCGACACGATTTTAGTAGAACAGGAGACCGCGGTCCGCAAGCTCCAACTACTGTTTCGACAGTTCTGGTTCATAAAAATACCCCCCCCTGGCGAGTGGCGGTCGAAGGCCTACACTTTTACGATGCCTGAACCCGTAAAAGAGCAGGAGCGCCAGAGAACAGGATGGGCCCTATTACGGAGGCGAGGCAAGCTGCTCCGAGAGGTCACGGACGTCGACCGACGCGTCTGGGAGGAGTACATGGACCCCGTCTGTGACTCAGTGTTGAAGTTGAAGATGGAGTCCTCGCGTCGCCGCGACGCCGTCGACGTGGCCGTCGGAGAGTCGTTCCGCGCAGGTCTGCGGCGAGATGTTCTACTACCTGGCGCATTCCGGCTTTTCGCAGTGGTCTCGTCCACGTATACCACATCAATCAATTGAGCGGGTCCTGGAGCCCTTCCACCTCGAAGATGAAGTCGTGTTCCGGTTCCCGGGCCGCGTCAAGCCGGAGCACGCCAAAGTTATTAGGGTGCGCAAGGACCAGGACACGGGCGAGAGGATGTACGACGTCGAGCCCGAGGACGAGAAGCAACGGCGCCGACTCGGCGTGATTTCCTTCAATTTCTCAACTTGAACTTGCGGCGACGGCGTCTTGATGAGACCGCGTCGCGTCGACGGCGTCGTCGCGATCACACGAGAGTCTCCGCGTCGGCGTCGCGGCGATGGCGTCAGCGCGACGTCACGCCACCGTGACGCCATCGACGCGTCGATGGCGTCTTCACGAGACCACAGTGACGCCATCGACGAGGTTTCGCGACGGTATCAATCAACACAGGATGAAGACGCCCGTCGCCAAGTGGGTCCCCCGCAAGTCGCTGTCGCGAAAGCCGAAGTCCGCCGCGGCCATGGAGCTCGACAAGGAGGAGAAGGCCTGGCAGCACCAGCTGTATCGCGCGCGCCAGGCCAAGGAGCGCGCGGAAGTGCGCCAGGCGCTCAAGGACCGCCAGCGAGAGATCGAGCGGGCGAACGAACTCGAGGAACGTTCCGGAGAACGGAAGCGCAAGTTCGACGTCGACGCGTGTCGGGAAAAAAGGGCCCAGGCCGAGGCCCAGGTGTTGATCGACGAGAAGAAGGCGGCGCAGGACGAGATACTCCGGTTGACCCTGGTGGCGTCGGCGGACGCGGCGGGCATGGACGCCGTCGCGTTCAAGGTGCGATCTCGGCGTCCCGCGTCGATGCCTTCACTTCAATACGACTCGTGTCCATCTCACGAGGTCGTGGGTCGTTTCTTTCTCGAGTTTGAGGCCATTCGCACCGAGTCGAGCGACCGCGATGCTCCGCGCAGGCCCAGCAGGAGGGCATCTCGCTCTTGGAGGCCGAGAAGGCCATCGAGGAGGAGAACAAGTCGCGGCCGGCAACTTCTGAAGGTGCTATCGTTACTGTGGAGGAGGAGTTCGAGGCGTCGATCCAGGAGGCGAAACGGCGCGTCGAGCTCGAGAAGCAGCAGCGCCGCGACGCCATCGAGGCGAAAGGGAAGGACGAAGCGGCTAGGGAAGCGTGGCTCTCGAAGCGCGAGGACGCCGTCACGAGTCCGCGCACGAAGGCCCGCCGAAAGTTGCTGCGACTCCTCTACAAGGCGACGCGGCGCCAGAACCAGGGCTACGTGATCTGCGAGTGGGGGTGTGGGCAGTGGTGCGTGATTGGCCGCGAGAAGACCTTCCACGAGAAGGAAAGCTGCGCGAAGCGCATCATGCCCTGCTTATTGGGCTGCGGCTGCCGCATGCGCGAGGAGCAGTGGCTCGAAATTCCCGACGAGGAGATGGCCTTCGAGGAGCCGCGGAACCGGCAGCAGATCCACGAGCAGGACGAGTGCCCGAAGCGGCTCATTCCCTGTGAAAGGAGATGTGGCGAGTTCGTGGCCGCCGACAAGCTAGACCATCATATGCAGTGCCTGTGCATCAAGCGGCCGTTCCCGCCCATTCGCTGTCGGCTCGGGTGTGGCGAGTTGTTTGCCGGCGGGGCCCACGAGATCCTCAAGTGCGAGGAGGACCGCCTGGAGCACGAGCAGGAGATGTGTCCGAGGAGGATGGTTAGATGTCATGTGAAGGGCTGCGCGGCGACGGTGCGCGCCATGGATCGACCGCGCCATCGAAGATTGCATATGTTAAGAGGTGGCATCGCCTTGCACTGCGTGCCCGGTGCTTATGAGTATAAAGTCGCGATGGGCCTCCGACAGCTCAAGGTGCAGCTCTGGGGCGGCGGCGGTGCAAGTGGTCATTTGAAAGGGCAACAAGCTGGGGGAGGAGGTGGTGGAGCGTTTGTCGAGGCTTTATTAAATGTGATACCGGGCGAAACGCTGGAGATCGTCGTCGGGGCCGGCGGCGCGAAGGGTCAATATGGAGGGACCGTGCAGATCGTGCGTTACTGCGTGGAAATCAACCAAACTCGGCCACGACCGCCGAGGGATACCCTCGACCGCGTTCAGACCGCGAGAGACCCCGAGTTGAAGCACAACTTGAACTTTCCACACAGGTGCGGGAGGACGATCCGACAAAATTCGAGACGGAGGAGGTCTGCGGCGTGGCCAAAGGTGGGCAACCGGGAGGTGGGGACGGCCACGGGGGCAACGAGTGCTGGGCCTGCGGTGGTGGGGGCGGTTATACCATGATCAGTCGCAATGGCAAAGGCGGCCGGCAAGTTTTGTTTGTCGCGGGTGGCGGTGGGGGTGGCGGTGCTCGCGATGGGCAACCGGGCTCAGGACTGGACGGGGAGTTGCCTGGCACTCGTATTGATAAGAGAAACGGCCGAGCCGGGACGCAGAGCGAGGGTGGCGCCGCAGGTGATAGTGGAGAGGCTGCATTATGCGCCTTTCCGTCGCGACCGGGTGCGCGGTGGCAGGGCGGCGCGGGGGCCCAATTTGGGGGAGGCGGCGGCGGCGGCGTGTTTGGCGGTGGAGGTGGCGGGACCTCGCCGGGCATCGCGGGCGGGGGCGGCGGTGGAAGTTCATTTGCCGATACCACCGTGTGCAGAGATGTGGTGATACTACAGGGCGTGGAGAACTTTCCCGGCGGCATGAAACATGCTCCCCCAAAAGCTTGCGGCGTGGGAGACTGGGACTTCGTGGGCGGCGTGGCCGGGCAGGGCGGCGGCGCGGACATCGTCGAGTGCCAGGCGGGCAAGAACGGCGCGGTCAAGATCATGAAGCCCGGGTTTTATTCGGAGGACGCGTCTTTACTACAAGCGCGGGGGCAGGTGTAATTTATGTGATTGATTAATCGGCGGGCAGCTCGAAGACCTCCTTGAGGGAGTAGGTCAGGACGCCGGCCGGTTCGATGCGCTCCGTGGACTCGCGCAGCACGTCGGTCCACCGCCGTTGCTCGTCGCGGCGCACGGCCAATTGCGCCCAGTCCCGCAAGTGCCGGGCGCGCTCCCGCTCCTTTTCTTTGGATGCGACGCGCTCGGCCCGCTTGAACTCAGCAGTCCAGGCCGCGTCGAGGACGGCGTCCGACGTCCAGGGTTCAGAGGCGGGCTTTTCTGGCGCCGGCGTCGGCACGGGAATTTCGGGAGACGGCTCCGGCGACGGCGTCCGCGGCCGCCGTCGCAAGGCCACCTCGGCCTCGAGCTCCGCGACCCTTTCCAAGAGCGCCGCGCGCTCGGCGTCGCGCGCGACGCAGCGGCGCACTTCCGCAGCACATCGATTCGCGTCGTCCACGACTCTGGAAGCGCGCCTTCTCGCCGTCTGCGCGGCGGCGTCGGCGGCGTTCGCTCTACAAATCTGGAAGCGCCGGTCTCTTGCTAATTCTATGAGCCGGTCGCGGAGCTCAACAATTTGCCGCTCGAGACTTGCCTTCGTCGTCTCGGCGAGGGCGAGGGCTCTCGCGTCGGCGGCAGCTTCGGCGGCCGCGTCGGCCGCCGCCGTCGCCGCATTCATAGCCGCGCCGCCTTCGCTTTGCGCTGTTGCCATCGCGTCGCGCTGCAGGCTCGCGAGGCGGGCCTCGAGCGCCGCGCCCGCGACGCGGCTCTCGGCGCTTTCCGACCGCGACGTTGCCGCGGCGGCGCGGTCCTCGGCCGCGCGCCGCGCGTCCGCCGCCGCGGCTAGTTCCGCGGCGACCGCGTCGCGCTCGGCAACTTCCGCAGCAGCTTCGAGCGCCGCCGCCGCGCCGTCGTCGTCCTCGCCCACCGGTAAACGGCATGCTCTTTCCAACGCCGCGATGCGGCCGGCCCGCTCCGCGAGCGCGTCCTGCAACGCCGTGGCGCGGCGGTCCGCTACCTCTTGGGCGGCATGTGCGGCCTCGGTCTTGGCGTCGAGGTCGGCGATCTTGCGCAGGTCGCGGAGGGAGCGCTCGGAGAGCGCCATTGTTGGGAGCGCTGCGCCTTGCTCTCGCGCGCTGTCGGCGCTGGGTCTCTGGCGCTGTTACAGCTTGTGGCGACTCCTGGCCCGTCGAACACGATTTTTTTTGCTGGTGCCCAACAAGGCGTTCGCTGGCGCTATTTGAAACGATGATACGCGTCAGTGCCGCGTCAGGTGCCTCGTTTAGCGCTTTGCTCTCACAAAAGCGCTGAGGGCACGGGTTTTGCGTGACTGGTCCGTACACCTCACAAACATGCGGCAGCCACTCCAAGACGACACCTCCGCGGCCGCGCTCGCAAATCCCTAGGAGCTTGCGCGCCCTGCGACTCGAAGCGGTTGCTGGGCACAGGCGTCCGGCACAGGCTGCCCGGCGCCCGTGTCGGCGGCCCGAGGGCGAGCGACGCAGCGCAGCGCGGTCGTCGGTGGGAGTCGACCCGGCAGCGGCACCGGGGCAGCGTCATGCGGCTCCCGGCGCTCGTACTGCTGGCAGGGGCAGCAGCCGCTGCCACCGATGAGTCCTGCGCCGTCCTCGAAACGCAGGGCGCCACCGGCATAGAGGTACGAAGCCTCGACGGCACTTTGATGGGCAACGGCACCGAAGTGTGTCTACCGGACGCGCACTACCGCATCACACTGGAGGCCGAGACGTGTCCGCAGCTGACGTGCTTGGTCCCGACTGCGGTGCCTACCCCGATGCCGTCGCCGAGACCGACGCCGGCGCCCACGCCGTCGCCGACGCCAGAGCCGACGCTCGGACCGACGACCGAGACGCCCGCGCCCACACCACAACCGTCCGTGGAACCGACGCCCGCGCCCTCGTCACAACCGACGACCGCAGCGCCCTCCTCAAAACCGACGCAGTCGCCCTGCTCCTCGGACCTCTGCTGGAGCGACAAGACTACGGGTGCTATCGACTGCGGTGATTTGGGAGGAGCGCCTTTGGTACTGGAGGCGCCCTGGGACCCGTCGCTGAATGAATACGCATCTCCTCAATTGTCGAAACTTTCGACAGATGGAGCGTGGGACGCTTCCTCAACGCTCGCTGCCGTCTTGAACGACAACGGTGGCGTGGCGCTCAAAGTAGCCACGTCTGCCGTGTTCTCTGCCGGTAGTGATTCGTACGTACTAGGCGCGATCGAGAAGCAGCTCTGCCGGCTAGGTGACGACGTAGTGTGCTTCGCCGGCGAATTGATGGCAGAACCTTCCGCAGCGACGGTCTACGAGACGTCCTTCTACTACCTATCGACAGATACCATATACAGAGTTACCTCACTAGCCAATGAAGAACCAATATTTGGGAGCGCCGGTCTATCAATAAACGCCGCTTTGCTGGACGGGACGCTCGATGCCATCGCCGCCATCGAGGTCGACGACGCCGCTTACCTCGTGGGACTGTCGTCGAGCTTCAAGGTACTACTCATAAGACTGCATCCCGACACGCACGCCCCGGCCACATACTCAATACTAGATAGCACGGTGGACTGGGGCTCTTCCACTGAACACAGTGTGACCTTTGGGGGAGCTTACGGCTTCGACGGGAGAGCTTTATTTGCGGCAAAAGAAGGTGGTCTGTTCGAGGCAACTCTCGGTAGTATACCGGACGCCTGCTGGCACGCCGACGCATCAGCGTCCTTGTGCTCGGCTACGGTCGACGTCACGCGCCTCGCGGATACGGACACGTACGACGGTCTCGGGCTGAATTGTCCTGGACCCTTTACGTTACTCGACTCGGAGGCACCTACAATGTCACCGACGTATCCGGAATGCCTCTCTCAAATCTGTTGGGACACCGATATAACACCCTGGGACTGCAATTCTGATGATGGGCCCGCCGCGCTCGCAAAAACGACGAGCGGCGACTACGAGCACTGGAGCATCGCGAGACATGATGGTGAATGGGAGCACGCCGAGGACCTTCCGAATGCTGTCGGGTATGATGCTGCTGGTTTGTTGGAAGGCGACGACGGCTACTACGCTGTCGCGGCGCTCAACCGGAGTCTTTGTAGATTCGACGAGGACCACGTCGAGTGCTTCTCGGGTTCGTTGCGCACGAAGCCGACGGCGGGCACCGTCCTCGGTTCAACATACTACTACTCCTCGGCCACGACACTGTACCGCGTGTCACATGTAAACACGGACACACCTACTATTGTTGATACTGGCTTCTCCTTGCCGTTCGGTGTCGGCGACTGGGTGGCGGTGGACGAAGCGTTACACGGCGAGACGATCGTCGGGGACGGCCAGGGGTCCACGGCCTACCTGATTGGTGTTTCAGAGACGCTGGAGATTGTGGCGGTGACCCTGTCCAACGGTTTACCGACATCCTACGCCACCGTAACAGCAACAGGAGCGACGGGCCCCTTCAACGCGGGCTGGGCCATCTACGACGAGGAGGAGGAGGCGACGCGTATCGTCTTCGCGGGAAGTGATGGCGTCTACGAGGTCCCCGCATTTTCTACGTCTTCATCATCAGTAGCTTTGATACGAGTGGGCGACGCCATCGCCTTCGATGTCTACGACGGGTTGAGCTGCCCCCAAATGTCTCATCTGAGCGATGTTTTTGAGTCGCGAGCACCGACCGAGGCGCCCACGACTCGACCTTCGTTGACTCCTTCCTCCGTACCTTCCTCAAAACCCACGAACCCCACCGTGGCACCTTCCCTAGGCTGCGTCGCGCGAGGCACGTCGTCGTGCTCTGGACCCTCTACGTCAATCAGTTCAATTGACTGCCAGAACGGAAATGCCTTCCAGTCGCACTCGTCCGACGGCACTAATGCGATCTACGGCTACAACCTAGCTCTATCGTCCGGTGGTTATGATTTCGTCTTCGGTCCCGGTACGTCGATCGACGCCCTCGGGGTGTTGGAGCTGAGCGACGGAGCTTGGTTGTTTGGCGCTTCACAGGACAAACTCTGCGCCCTGAATGCTGGTGAAAGTGAATGCTTTTCCACATCATTGATCAATGAGCCGGACGCTGGTACAGTAACGGGTACGTCGTATTACTACGCTTCATCACTGGGCGATGGAGATCAATCCATACATTTCGTGCAAGACATCCACTCGGACGCTCCAACCTTCATCACCGACGCTAGTTCACGTTTAGTCATCGCCGAAGAGGCGTCGAACGGCGTCAAGCTCTTCGCTGGTGTTATTGGTGATATCGCTTCGACTGTGTTAATAGACGACGGTAAAGAGGATAGGACCTATTTGATCGGTCTCGGGCAGCGCTTCGAGGTCCTCGTGATTCGTCTTGGGACTGATGGGTACCCGGAAGCCTACGCCGTGCTTGATAGTACGCATACGATCGATCCCGAGAGCTATGGCTTGGACGACGAGGAGCACGAATTTGGCAGTGCCTTTTCTTATAATGATGGGGTCTTCTTCGGCGGGGACGATGACATAGGCGTCTTCCAACTAAGTCTGCCGCTGACCGTTCCTACGAATTGTTGGAATACTGGTACCAGTACGAGCACGCATGCGGCCTGCGACGGCGCCACGGCGTCTCTCGCAAAAGTGCGCGACCTGGCCTTGACCGGGAGTGGTGTGGACGGCTTCAACTGCCCTTCATTTGATGCATTGTCAAGGGCGCCGACTCCGGCGCCCGTCGCGGCACGACGGCTGACGTCGACGTGCGCCTATTATGTTGATTGGGGTACCTGTAGCGTGTCGAGCGGTTCTTTATCCGTTTCTGGCTCGTTGCGCCTTGCCGGCTTCTCGGCAGCCGAGTGCTCGACGCAGTGGCTCAGTGTCTTGACGCGGACGATCGCCAATGCCTTGAGTGTTGGTGATGATGCCGTGACGAACGTGGCCTGCGGCTCGCGACGGAGACGGCTGGCGGCGTCCGATTCCTCTGTAGTCACTTATGACGCGGCGCTGGACGCGTCAACCGCGCCGGCGGACGTAAACGTCGCGTCCGCGCTCATCGGAGGCAACGCCACGGCGCTCCGAATGGTGCTCGCCGACGCGCTCGAAACGGCGTTCACGCCGGCCGGAGCTCTAGATGCTGCTCTGGATTCGGCCGCCTCGTCACTGAGTGACGAGGGCGTCGACCTTGCCAGTGTCCAAACGCTCCTGAATCGGACCGTGACTGCAAACTGCTTCGAGGACTGCTCCATTACGAGTAGTGGCGGTGGCTCATCGAGGAACAAGAAGAAGGACCGGCTCTGGTGGCTGACGGACCTCAGAATTATTTTACCGGTCTGTGCCGGTTTGCTCTTGATCTTGGTTGCTGTACTATACAGGAAGCGCCAGACGTCGCAGAAAGATAGTGAAGAGGCGAAGCACGACGAGGGCGTCGCGGAACGACGGTTGAGGTTCGACGAGGAGGATTTGGTTGAAGAGGAGCGGAAGGAGGCGCCGTCGTCAGATGATGATGTGGAGGCGCCGCCGCCGCCGCTACCACCTCGCTCTCGAGATCATACCACTCCGAGACGTCGGGTCGAAGAGGTCGATGATCCTAGATCACCTCGGCCCAATAGAAGCCCGGTGCCCATGACCTGGGGCGACGCTGATAGGGAAGCGCGGTCGCCGGCGGCGCCGACGCCCGTGCTCTATCTCGGCGACGAGGAAGACGCGGATGATGGCTCGGCCTTCGGCGACGACGACGTCGTGCCGCCGCCGCCGCCGCCGCTGCCGTCCGAGCTGTCGACGGGGCGCCCCGAGCCGTCCGTGCCGCGGCCTCCTCGCACAGAAGAATACTTCGGCGCGAACGTTTATGATCGGTCGCCGCGGCCGGACGAGCCGGGGGGGAGGCTGTTCATCTAAGGCATGAGCTGTCCAACTACCGTTCACTTGCGCCGGTAGTCGATGTTACGGTGCTAGTACTAGTGGGCGCCGGTTGCGCGCGTGAGCTAGCGGAGTAAGACACTAGCAAGCCAAGCTTAAACCGCGGCAGCGCGAACGAGCGCTGCAGTGGTACCCTGCGTGTTTTGTTTGATTATCTTGCAGCGCATCGCTAGATCACAGCCGCGAGAGCGCCGCAGCATTTCTGCCTGTGCCGGCATTTTGACGCCACTGCCGCGCGCGACGCGCAGAAGCCATGGCCGTCAAGGACGACGACGACGACGACGCGCCAGCCGTGAAGGACGAGCCCGTCAAGCTCGAGCACGACAAGCCGGCCAAGGCGCCCTCGATGGCCAAGCCCGCGAAAGCACCAGCTTTGGGACCGAAGAGCGCGCCGAAGCCGCCCAAGCCCCCACCACCCAAGGCGGATGGCCTCTTCGCCAAGGCCGCGGCGGCGAAGAAGGCCGCCGAGGCGTTCCGGCAGCGGCGCCAACGCGTGAATCCCGCGAGGCCCGGCGATAAACCCGTACCAAAGAGGAATCTTGGAGATCGCATCAAGTACCTCAAGCCCAAGCGCCTGAAGTCCCTCCAGCACAAGTTGCTGGACGAAGGGCTGTCGCTCGGCGCGGTAGGCATCGCGTGCGCCCTACTCGTCTTCCTCTTGGCGTGGTGTCGGAGGCGCTACCGGAGAAAGAGGCGGGGCCTGCCCCTCCACACCGGCGGTGGGAAGGGCCACAAGCAGCGGGGCCTCTTCGGCCCTTCGGAGGTCGTTCCCAACGACGTCCAACAAGCCTGCCGGACCAACCGGTCGACCGTCGTCGAGGCCTGGCTGCGGCGGTGCGGGTCGCCGGACGCGCGGGCCTCGGACGCGCCGCGACGGAGCGTGCTGCACATCGCCGCGGCGCATGGCGCGGCGAACGTCTGCCGAGCCGCGTTGCTCGCGGGAGCGGACCCCAATCTGTGTGATGACGCGGGCGACCGGCCGTTACATTTAGCGGCGGCGAGCGGTAGTGGAGCGTGCGTCAAGGTTCTGTTGGACCACGGCGCCGACGCGTCTTTGCCCGATGCCCTTGGTCAAGATGCGAAGACGCGCGCAAGGAACGCGGGGAACACGGGCTGCGGTTTATTAATCTCGAAGCGGCTGGCGGCGCAGTCGCGCGCGGACACGCGGATCGCCTTTCGAGGTCCGCGGTCGGACGACCGGCACCAGGCGTAATACAGTATCACAATATTAATGCTCCATGCGGTGGTGCCGCCGCCGCTTCTTCGCCGGGGCGGCGTCGCGCCACGGCGTCCGCGCCTCGTCGTCGCCGTACTTGTTCGGACCGCGCGGGCTCCACCAGCCGTCCGGCGCGGCGGACGCGTCGATACGGGAAACTTCGCTCGGCGTCAATTGTTCGAGTGTCTGGAGGTTCTCGGCGATGTGCGCCGGCGTCGAGGAACCGGGGATCACGGCGCAGCCCTTGGCACGCGCCCACGCCAATAGCACGGAATTGACTGAAACACCACGCTCGCGCGCGATGCGTGCGACGGCGCTCCCGGCGAGGTCGTTGGTGGAAAAGCGGGCGCCGCCGAGCGAGTTGTATGCAGTGACGACAACACCCTGGCCCGCCCAGGCCGCGACGGCGGCGTGCCACGCTGCCGAGCTCCACGGGTGGTATTGAATTTGGTTCACCTCGGGCAGCTCGCCCGTGGCCTCCACGAGATCATTGATCTCGCCGGCGTTGAAATTGCTGACGCCGATGGCGCGCACCTTGCCTGTGCGCACATCAACCAGTCACGACGACGCGTCGATGGCGTCAAGGTCACTGCGCCTTACCTGCCTTCCTCGCGTCGATGAGCGCCTTCCAGACCGCTATGGCCTTTTCTTTACCCATTTTGGGGCTGTGGATGAGGACGAGGTCCAGGTAGGTTGTACCGATCTCCTGCAGGATGTTGTCGACGGCCGCGAGGCCCTTGGCGTAGCTGTTCACGGTGCCGCTTGCGAGCTTGGACGTGATCCAGACGTCCTCCCGCTTGACGCCCGACGCGCGCAGGGCCTCGCCGATCTCCTCGTGGTTGCGGTACGCCATCGCCGTGTCGATGAGGCGACCGCCCACTCGGAGGTACTCCTTCGTCGCATCGATGATGGGCTGGCCGCGGGCCGTTTTTCGACAGCACGTGCCGAGGCCGTTCGCGGGCATGCGCAGACCGCTTCGGAGTCGTATGGTGTCCTCGTTCGCATGCGCGACGAGCAATGCGGCCCAGCCGATGAGCCGCGCGAGCGCCGCGCGTCGACTTGTGGGCACGGCCATAGACGTCGTGCGCCAGCCAAGGGATCCACTGATCGTGAATATAGATTGCAATCGCAACCCTAAACGCGCAAGAGAGGCAGCCTGTAGATCGTGAATAGTTATAGATGCCCAATGTCACTCGACTGCGACACGCGCAAGAATTGCAGTGCAAAACGACGACAACGGTCCAGATCACGGTGCGGCCTGGCCCCAAAGCTAGCCAGCCAAAAACGGTGCTAGCGTGCTGTAAGACACACTAGCCACGCCGGCGCCCGGCCATTTTCATGCCGTAGTTTAAATCGAGGCCCCACAATCGTTCGAATAACCTCCGCCAGTGGATCTCGACAGCGCCGGCCGGCCGCACCCGAAGCCGCGACGCCGCGCGAGGACACCCACTGACAGCCAGGCGACCGCTGCGCGCGCGCGAGCGCCACCAGCAAAATATGGCCGACCAGCAAGAGCCGCCGATATGGGTCGACGAGCTCGTCGCGCGCAACGAAGAACTGCTGAAAGCCGTCGCCGAGAACCAAGCTTTAGGGCGACTCGCGGACGCCGTCGCGTACCAGGAGCTCTTCCAACAAAACGTCTTGAAATTGGCGACGTTCTGCGACCTGTCCAATGAAGTTTTGGACAGTGGTGACGCGACGCTGGGCGGTGTGGTCAATCGGCAGGATGCCACGGTCCAGCAGCGCGTCAGTCAAATTACGGATGAGAAGGAGCTCGAGAATCTCGTCGAGCAGATCCCCTGCGCGCAATGTAAAAGATTGCGAATCGGAGGGAACATCTGCCGCGGGTTACCTCCCGATGGCAAAGGTCATTTGGCGCCGAATTGGGACTACCGCGAAGGCCCCGAAGTTGCTGCTGCTGCTCCTTTGGGGAACGCGCGCGACGAGGCGGCCCGGTTGCGGGAGTTCTCGCGGCGGATGGAGGCGACGTCCGCTCCGCCTCGCGTCGCCATCCCGGAGGCGCCGTCGGTGCGCCGCCAGGAGACGACGTCCCAGTCGCACCGGCGGCGCTGGTCCGAGGCCGAGAAAGCATTATGTGCGCAGGGCATGGAGCGCTTCGGCGAGAAGGCCCACAAGAAAATCGCCGAATTGATCAAGACGCGGACCGCCGCGCAAGTCCGGACCTACATCGCCAAACAAAGGAAGGCCGTGGCGAAGCCCCGCGCGCCGGCGCCCGCGGCCCGGGCGCCGGCGCCGGCGGCCCGCGCGCCGGCGCCGGCTGCTCGGGCGCCGGCGTCGCCACCTAGGGCGCGGCCGCCGCCCGGCGCCGCGCCGCTCGGGCCCGCGACGCTGACGCCCGGTGGCTCCGTCGTGCCGGGTAAATGAGTTGTGTGTGTAGTCCTCTGTGCGACGGCGTCTCGATCGCTAGCGGCCTGTGGGCCGGGAGCCGGGGCGCGGCGTGGTAATGTTTTCGTTCGTACTTGTCGCGCTCAAGTTGATGGCGTTTTTTGCAAACAAACCAGGCACTGCCGTGTAGAAGGTCCTCAACGCTGCCGGACGAATGGTAAGATGCAACTTTTTGCTTGTCAACGGGGGGCTTCTCTCTTTCTGTATCTTGTAGAGGAGAGCAGATCCGACCGCAATAGCCTGCCGCCGGCACTCGAAGGGAGCAGCAGCTAGCAATGGATATGGACGACGAGCAGCCCCTCATGGCACCGACGGAGCAGCAGCCGCTCGTCGGGAAGCAAACTACATGGTCCCGCCGGACGCTTGCCCTGGGCGCCCTCTTCGGCGCGTCCCTGCTCCTGGGCGCCGCGGTCTCGGCGCGGACGGCGCCGGCCGCGGCCGCGCCGGCCGGCAAGCGCGCGGCGTTCAACACGAGGACGGGCGAGCTGGTCCCCAAGGACTACGAGACTGCCGCTCCGATCGAGAACAATTACCTGCGCCAGCGCACCAGGCTCGAGGCCGCCATCCGCGTGGCGTTCGAGAAGGTGCACGGCCGCGCGCCCACGGCCGGCGAGCTCCGGGCCCTGGTGGAGGACCCGGGCGGCGGCGTGCGCGTGAGCCACCCCGAGCTCGTGGCGGCCAACCCGGACCTTGTGAGCCCGGACATCAGCTCCGGGTGCCTCACGCTGCGCGGCGACTTCGTCTGCACGCAGGAGCTCCTAGCAAACCCCGAGCTGTATTTGTGGTTCGGCCTCGACTTCGACCACGACGCAGGCTTCTGCTATGGGCCCGATGGCGTGAACCTAGACTTTAGTTTTGATATCACGGCGGGGGTCTGCCTGTCGGGCGCCCCAGGGGACCCAGTAGAATTTGCCAAAGAAAGCGTTGTATACGCAGAACCCGTATTCGGCACATATGCATTATTGGAGGTCGGCGTCGGCGCACAGATCATCAATTTTGATCTCGAGGAGTCGCTCCGCCAGAAGGCGGTGCGGGACCGGGCGGCGCTCGACGCCGCCATGGCGAGACTCACGGCGGACGGCCACGACGCCGCCAAATTCGGACAACTCGCCGACGCGTTCTTTCAGCGAGAGAAGGGCCGGGCCCTCACGGAGGCGGAGCGGCCCGGGGCCTACAAGGAGTTCGCCGCGAAGCTCGGCGCCGCGCGGGCGAAGAAGGCGGCGGCCGGCGCTACGAAGGCGGACAAGCCCGAGTTCTTCTGGGGCGACGACGTCATCGGGCTTTGGGACGACGGCGGGTGTTTTGCAGCGTCCTTTGTTCTTTGCTCGTCCTCGCGTCCGCCCGTGGCTTTGCGAGCCGGAGTCGCGTGATGGCGTATTTCTACACAGGAGCTGGTTCTGGGACGATTGGGAGATCTCCATCGACGATTGGTTCGACACCACACTCAAGTGCGAGCAGTACCCGTACTGCGGCGCCCCGCCGGGGCAGGACCCCGAGGACTACTGCCCGAACGGCCTGGCCAAGGTCGAGGTGCGCATCCCCGTCATCGCCCAGGTCGGTTCCTCCGGGCCTGGCGAGCTCAGTGCCGGTACGCCCACGCTCGAAACGGGCTTCGGCTCCATCGACGTCGAGTTCGCGGCCGTGCGAAAGTAAAAATTTCGGGCGCCCGGTGCCATCGACGCGACTTTCCCGCCGAGAACCGACTGGTCGATCTCCACGCAGGTTCTATGGCAAGGCAGGCGTGACGGCGGGTGCCCTCTTTCTCATGGCCGCCGGCGTCGAGGGCAAGATCTCGACGGAGTGCAACCTGAGCGGCTGCGGGTCGCCGGGGCTGGGGATCTGCGCGTTCGCCGAGCTCGCCTTCCCCGACATCGACCTGCCGAGCTGGGACCTCTGCGGCAACGAGATCGGGTTCGACGACCTCGAACTCCCGAGCCTCGGCGCCGAGGTGTGCTACGACGTTATCTGACCGACTCCCCACCCGGGCGGCCAGGCCACGAAAGAGACAACCGCTACCCCCCCCCCTTCTGGATGCCACCTCGCTTGTGTACGCAAACAACGTCGCTGGGAGTTTTCTAACCCCATATTTTTCCAGGGACCCCTGAAGAGGTGTGGTAGGTAGTGTCATGCCACCGGGGGTAGTCCCGCCCGGCCGCCTCCTAGGATCCTGGCTGAGAAGCAGCGATCTCGGCCGCAGCCCCACGCCGGTTTTTTGCTGCGCGCCGGTTCGAGCGCCGTCTCGGGCACGGCCGATTGCCATCCCGTCGCGCTGCTGCTGGCCGGCGCTGCTGCTGCCGACGCTGCTGCCGACGCTGTGAGGTCCCAAGGGTTTGTCCTGCAACCCCATGGCGGGCTTCTACTTCTTCATGGCGCCACCACTCCTCGGCGGGACTGCGCTTGCGCCGGTGCTCCAATTTGGTATGCGAGCCTTTGGTATGACCCTCGGCCAGCGGCTCTGCGTCCAGCTCGGCTTGGTCGGCTATCCCATCTACTATAGTTACTATGGCAGCGAAGATCTCTTGAAAGGGCATGCGGGAAATGGGTTCGAGGGCACGAAGTGGAATAAATACTTCGCGCTGGCGACGATGTTTACCACTGGCGTCTTCGGGCTGGGGTGGGGCGTCCTGATCAACGGGTTCGCTCTCCTCTCTCGCACGTAACCACATGCATCCCCCTCTCGACGGCCTCCTCGTCGGCCTCGGCCGCCGCGCCGCCGTCCCAGCTGCCTCGGACGTCGCGCCGCCCAGTTCATCATCCTGACCCATGCTCACTCTGTGCGCTGCGCGAGCGCGCGCACACGTCCCAGACCCGCGCCCGCCGTCCGCCGGTGCCTTTGCCCTTCCTTAACCTTAGTTAACGTCCGACCGATGACCCGCGCGAGGGTACTTGTAGGACTAGTGGGACTAGTTGGGGAGACACCGCGCGTCGCCGATTCATCGGCGGCGGGCGCGTGCCGCGTCTTTTAACACCGAGACGTCTGTCTGCTAGTGTACTCACACACTAGGTTTTACAGCATGTCTTGTGCCCGGCAACGGGACGGCACGCACTGGTGCAGAGGTTCTACGCTGACGGCATACGCTGCAACGAGTCATAAGCAGTGCGCCGCTGCGCGGTGCAGCAATTACCCCACCCCATGCTCCGCAAAGCCCTCCTCGCCGCGCTCGTCGCCGCGGCCCAAGCTGCCTCGCTCACGTCCCTCAAGACCACGGACGCCGACTTACTGAAGGAGGCGTTTTTTGGCGGCGACTGCTGGACCATCGCGTGCACTGATGTGCATGATAAGAAGACCGGCGCGAATCTGCTCGAGAAGGCCCTCGACGACGCGAAGGCAGCGAGTAGCTGTCGCGGGGCCTCGCTCCAGTGCGGGAAGAAACTGCCCTCCGGGAAGACGCCGCTCCAACGACTGGGCATCGAGCCGCCGAAGCAGAAGGGCCATCCCTTACTGATTTTATGCGTCAACGGCGAAGCAAGACCCCTGAACATGGACGAGTACGCGCGCGTCAAAGAGCAGAGCGCGACGCCCGACGCGCGCGTCCTCTCCAAAACGCTCGTCCAGGCGGGCCTCGCGCCGAAGCCGATCGTCGTGAACGACGATGCAGCGTTCAACAGGCAGTGCGCCAACAAGCGCCACTGCCTCGTGGTAAGCTTCAATTCAACGACGAGCGACGTCAAGGCCTTCACGCGGGCGGCAGCTGCTGTTGCCGCTAAAAGACGCTTGCTGCGCGTCGTGCTGGTGGACGGGAAGCACGGCCACTTATCGCTGCAAAAGGCGCTGCCGGCAAACCCGGCGACCGCGCTCTACGCGCGGCGCCTCAACGCGAACGAGCAGGCCGCCCTCCAGGCCATCAGCGCCAAGGTCCCGAAGGCGAAAGGGGTTTCGAACGAGCTCCAGGCGTCGGCCTGCGGCGCGTCCGCGATCGCGGGGCGGGACGCGGAGTCTGCTCATCTCAATTTTGAGAGCAAGCTTATTGGGCCGCGCGATTGGCGGTCCCGTCAGGACGCGGCGGGGTTGGTCTTCCGGCGGGGCGACGCGTACCTGTCCTACGCGGCCGTGGCGCGGGGCCTCGCGGAGCGCGAACTCTTCGGCTCGGACGCGTCGTACGCGGCGGCGCATCCGTTGGTGCGGCTCGGCGACACGACCTACACGCACGGCGCCAAGGCGTTCCGCGGTGACGGGTTTGACAGTGCTGCCTTGGACGCGTGGCTCGGCCCGTTCCTCTCGACAGCGGCGGACGACCGCGCCTTCCTCCAGCTCGGCCTCACGGGCCTCGCGAAGCGCGTCAAGTTCAAGGCGACCTCCTCAAAACGACCGACGCCGCGGCCGCGGCCGGCGCGCCGGCCCGCGCCGAAACCGAAGCGCCGCGGCGCCGTCGAGGAGCGCGACCGCCAAAAAGAACGCGCCGAGCGCGAGCGCGAGCGGCGGGAGCAGATGGACGCGGCGGGCGCGGACCTCTTCGAGACGGTCGAGGTCGGCGCGGACGGCGAGGCGACCGCGGTGGAGGAGGAGGACGACGACGACGAGGACGACGACGAGGAGGACGAGGACGTGGAGATGATCTAGTTGTGTGGTGTAATTAAACTTAGGAAGTGTCTCTCGCCGGCATTCTTGGCCCAATCTTGGGAGTGAGTCGCCGCCGCGTCCGCTCTCGTGCGGGTCCATTGTATGAGTTCCGGTGCGCTGCCGGGCCCGGACCTCCTGCGCGCGATTCCTGGCGTGCTTTGAAGGGGGGGCTAGGGGGGCCTAGGGTAAGAGCTTGGAGGGGGGGGTCCGTCGATCCACAGCGCCCGAGCACTGCGATCTCGAGTACAATCTGAGCTCAGGAGCGTTGCTCTGGTAGCGCTAATCCAGGAGGCAGCTTAAATTTCGCGAACAAGGCAGCCCCGGGAACGCGCAAGAAGGTTGGCATACAATGGGCGGCGGTGTCTCATCTCTCCCGGATGAGGTCTCGCTTGCCGAGGCAAAAGAGCTGGCGGGCGCCAGGTGGCAGCCCGCGTGGGAGGAGAAGTTCGCGGAAGCCAAGATCTCCAGGGACGAGGCGCTGCGATGCTGGACGGAGGCCAGCAGGGGCGCGGACGGCCCGGCGAGCAAGGGCGCGGGGCCGCCGGACGAGAGGAAGAAGAAGAAGTCCGCCACCGCGAAAGCGCTATGGCAGAAAGGCGTCGCGAAGGTGGGCTGGATCGCGCACGCGAAGGCGCGGGCGGCGGCGATCGAGCGCGCCCAAAGGGCAGGCATTTCGGAGCAGCTCTACGAGAAGCTGCACGGCGTCGACCGCTCCGGTGTGGCGGAGGCGCTAGACTTTTCGGCCATCATTGCGGAGAAGCGCGGGCAGCACCTGCCCGGCACGCGCGAGTGGGTCTTCGAGGCGGTCATGCGCTGGCGCACGGATCCGGAAGCTGCGAAGCTCTTCTGGCTCGTCGGTGGCGGCGGCACGGGCAAGAGCGTCGCCGCGGCCGAGTTGCTGGCACGGCTGCTCGACAAAGAAAACGTCGCGGCGTGGCATTTTTGCAAGCACACCGAGCCGGCGCGGTCCGCTCCAGCGGCGCTGTTGCGCTCCTTAGCCGGCATGCTTTGCGCAACGGTCGAGGGCTTCGAAGACGCCCTGCGCGAGGGCGGCGGCAGCGACAACGCGACGGACAAGGTCGACGAGCTCTTCCAGGCGCTGATCGCCGAGCCGCTGCAAAACGTCGGGGCGCCCCGCGGCGCGGACGACGCCCTCGTATTGATTGTTGATGCGCTCGACGAGCTACCGCGCGACGCGCTGCAACCAGTGTTATCGCTGCTTGCGAACGAGCTCAAGACATTGCCGCCATGGATTAAACTCGTCGTGACGAGTCGTGATGAAGCTCAAATTAAAGCCAGGCTCTCATGCTTCACGCCGTCGGAGCTGCGCGTCGACGAGGCGCGGAACCGGCAGGACGTTCGCGCGTACCTGACGGTGCTCGCGAAGGAGCACGTGGAGCTCGAGGTAACGATGGAGTCGCTGCGGCACGAAGTCGAGGTTAAGTTTCCGGGCCTGAAGAATCTCGACACGTTCGCCGACCTCGAGGACCCGCTGCGCCGGTCGAAGGGCGCGTACGACGAGGCGGTCCGCGGCGTCGCCGGGATCCACGAGCTCGAGAAGTATAAGGAGCGACGTCTTGACTTGATACAAGACGAGACTGAATTCGAGAAGCTGTACGCTGACGCAGCTCTGGCGCAGACGATCTTGATCGACGCACTGAAGACGCTCCCTGGCGACATCTCGGATCCGGGTGTGAAAGGGCGTGGATCCGCGGAGCGCAAGCTCGCGGACAAGTACACCGACAAGAATGGGGTGCCACATCCCGAGAAGTTTCGGGATCTAGCCCGCGCGACAGTCCTGTTCGAGAACGCCGCCGACCTTCTGAAGGTGCTGACTGAATTGGACGGCGGCGGCCTCGGGCTGGAGATCGCTCAATTGAAAAACAAGTTTGCCAGCCCGACGCCGCTAGGCTACCGCGACATGAATTTGAACGTCAGCGTGCGCCTCGAGGACGGCCGAAAACATCTCGCCGAGGTTCAGCTGAATTTAAGGAGTGTCGCGGACGCGAAACATATCGCCCACGAGCAATACGAAGTTATTCGGCTCGCGTTGCCGAAGATGTGCGAGGGAACGAGCGTCAAGGCGACCGAGCTTGAGACGTTCATCGCCGAGCGCCTCAACTCGTCGGCGCTCGACGCGGCTGTCACTTCGCTCGAGCGGAAAGCTGGCGGGCTCATGCTCTACGCGCGCCTCATCGCGGACCAGCTCGCGTCCACGACGGGCAAGATCGACTTTGCGAGCGTCGGCGCGCTGCCGGCGGGCCTCGACGAGATCTACGCGGAGAACTTTCGGCGCGTGTTCAGTGATGATGGCACGTGGGGCGATGCGCTGCCGCTGGTGGAGCTCGTGTGTGCAGCGGCAGAGCCGCTCACCGTCGACGCGGCGAGTGGTGCGCTGGGCTGGGATCGAGCGCGGTGCAAGAAGGTCTGTGATAGCGTGTCGCTGCTGTTCCCGCTGCGCGAGGGCGAGGTGATCGGTGTGCTACATAAGACCGTGACGGACTGGCTGACCGGCGAGAAGCCGTTCGACAAGCGCTCTTCGAAGGACGCGTTCTTCGTCGCGCGGGACGCGGCGCACCGGCGGCTGGCGCGGGCGTGTGCGAGGGCAATTCGTACTGGGGTTCCGGATACGAAGTCGCACTCGAGCGACGCTGCCGCAGATGAGGTGCTCGCATCGTTTGTCGAGGGCGAGGGTGGCGTGGCATCAGATGCTTATGCGTTGCGTTGGAGCTTGTTTCATATGAAGCGATCGGGAAACGAGGGCGAGGCCGTCGCGGTCGCCTGCAGTCTGTCGTATGTGCTGAAGCGGAGTGACGGCGACATTGCTTCCTTTGTGGCGGACTTGCGTGCTCTGAAGGGTCAAGACACGCTGCTGCTGTCCGACACTTTGGTGTTGTCGCGGAACGCGCTCTCGCAGGGCACGGTGCTTGTCGAGCAGTTCTGGCAACGTCTGACGCCACGCGCCGATGCGGAATCGTCTCCTGCAGCGCGCCGCATGGCCGACGACGCGAAGCGAGTTGCGAGCAAGCTTCCGCTCTCGGCCGTGCGTCCGATGGGTCTGACGGCGGCAGGTGGGGCGGAGCGGTGTCGGATCGAGGCTCCGAGAGAAGTGAAGTGCTTGGCGACGTTCGTGGATCCGGCGACGGGCGAGCCGCGGGTTGCTTGTGGGACGGGCGATCACATGCGTGGCGACGTGCGCGTCTTCGACCCGATCACTGGTGGCGCTGCCTTGGTCGTGATTGATGTGGGCTCAGAGGTGAAAGCACTGGCGGTCTTCAAAGACGCGGCGACGGGCGAGCCGCGTTTGGCTTGTGGATTATTTTGGGATGGGAAGGTGCTCATCTTCGACCCGGTCGCCGGCGGCGAGGAGCTGGTCGTGATCGACATTGGCTCGGAGGTGTTTGCGCTGACGGTATTCACGGACAAGACAGGAGCACAGCGGCTCGCTTGTGGTGATGCGGACGGAAAGGTGCGCGTCTTCGATCTGGTCGCGGGAGGCGAGGCGCTGGTTGTGCTCGACTTGGACGACTCGGCGAGCGCATTGGCAGTCTTCACGGACCCGGCGACGGGCGCGCCGCGGCTCGCGTGCGCGTGGACGTCGGGAGAGAAGGTGCTTGTCTTCGACCCGGTCGCGGGCGGCAATGCGCTGTTCGTGCTAGATATTTGCTCTGATGGGCGGGCGATGGCGGTCGTCCGGGCGATGGCGGTCTTCAAGGAACCAGCGACGAGTGCGCTGAGGCTCGCGTGTGGCTCTGACGATGGGAAGGTGCGCATCTTCGATGCTGTCTCTGGCGGGGACGCGCTGCTCGTGCTCGACTTGGGGTTCCTAAGAGAAGAAGCGGTGTACGCACTGGTCGTATTTAAAGACCTGGCGACGGGTGCGCCGCGGCTCACGAGCGGATCATACAGCGGAAAGGTGCGCGTCTTCGACCCGGTCGCGGGAGGCGAGGCGCTGGTCGTCCTCGTGGGGCACACAGACCAAGTATACGCTTTAACGGCCTTCGAGGACCCCGCGACGGGCGAACCGCGGCTCGTGAGCGGATCGGAAGACAATACCGCGCGAGTCTGGAACCCGGCGGCGAACGGCGCGGCGATCGAGGCGGAGCCCGAGGGGCACTCTGACGACGTGGGCGCCCTGGTGACCTTTGTGGAGCCGGCGACGGGTGTGCTGCGGGTCGCGACCGGGTCCAATGATGAGACGATTCGCGTGTGGAACGCGGAGACTGGCGGTGCACTGCTCGTGCTCGACGTTGGCTCGAACGTGAGTGCGCTGGCGCTTTTCGTGGACCCGGCGACGGGCGGGCCGCGGCTCGCTTGTGGTTGTGACGATAGGAAAGTGCGTGTCATCGACCCGGTCGCTGGCGGCGAGGCGCTGCTCGTGATCGACGTGGGCGAGGAGGTGAACGCGCTGGCATTCTTCGCGGACCCGGCGACGGGCGCGCCGCGGCTCGCTTGTGGTTGTGACGATAGGAAAGTGCGTGTCATCGACCCGGTTGCTGGTGGTGAAGCGCTGCTCGTGATTGACGTTGACTCAAACGTGTACGCGCTGCTGGTCTTCGCGGACCCGGCGACAGGTGAATTTCGAATCGCTTGTGTAACCAGCTATTATGGGAAGGCTTGGGTGCGCATCTACAACCCGGTCTCGGGCGGCGAGGCACTAATCGTGATCGAGGTAGGCTCGATTGTGTGGGCGTTGACTGTTTTCGAAGCCCCGGCGACGGGCGCGCTTCGCCTCGCGAGCGGATCGGACGAAAGGGACGGTTCCGTGCGCGTCTGGGACTTGGTCGCGGGCGGCGAGGTGCTGTTCGTGCTCAAGGGACACACATCCCGAATTGAAGCGCTGACGACCTTCGCGGACCCGGCGACGGGCGAGACGCGGCTCGTGAGCGGGTCGAAGGACAAGACTTTGCGCGTGTGGGACGCAAACAAGGGTGGTGCGGCGCTGCGGGTGGTTGCTTTTGATGATTATGTGCGAGCTTTGGCGGTCAGGAGCGACACGAGCGGGCTCTTCGTAGCTTCCGGGAAGCGGTGGGGGGAGTTGCGCGTCAAGACCACCACCACGCCACTCACGCTAGCATGCTATCAGGGTGATGTCGCCGCAATAAGCGATCTTCTTCAGGAGGGCGCTGGCGTCGACCAGCAAGATGATGACGGCTATACGCCACTGTTCGTCGCGAGTTTGAAAGGGCATGTCGACGCCGCGCGCTTGCTGCTTGATGCGGGTGCTACGGTCGATAAGAGGCGTGAGGGTGATTGGTCGCCGTTTGGTATTGCGTGCGTTCGTGGACATCTCGACGTCGCGACGCTGTTGGTGGAGCGAGGTGCAGCTGTCAATTTGTGCTTGGATGGGGAGACGCCGCTTCTTGTTGCTTACCGGAAGGGGGGGCTCGATCTAATGCAGTTATGTCTCGAGCACGGCGCTGATGTGAATTTGGCCGACAAAGAGGGTACTACGGTTCTGTACGACGCATGCAAAAACGGTCACGTCGGCGCGGCGCGGTTGTTGCTGGACAAAGGAGCGGAGGTCGACCGTGCGGACGAGGACGGCTTTACGCAGCTATGGAGAGCATGCAGGGGGGGTCACGTCGACGTGGCGCGGCTGTTGTTAGATAAAGGCGCGGATGTCGATCGGGCGGAGGAGGACGGATGGACGCCGCTGTTCACCGCCTGCTCGAACGGCCACGTCGAGGTGGCGCGGCTGTTGCTGGACAACGGTGCCGAAGCCGACCGCGTGCGCAACGACGGCGCGACACCACTCGGCGTGGCTTGCAAGAATGGGCATGGCGACGTCGAGCAATTGTTGCGGGCAAATGGGGCCCAAATCAACGAAGCTGGAGAAGACTCTGATTGTGATTACTAGCTTCGTGCCTTTTAGGTGAGCCTGGTTTGGCTAAGTGTCATTTAAACCAGGGCGAGTCCGTGGCGGCGGCCCGATGGATAGAGTAGTAGCTAGTTACTCGGGTTTTGGGGACGCTAACCTAGCCCCTTGGGGATGTATGCGCTAGAACCAGGCCACTAAAGGTCCGGATCCGGCGTCTAGAGAGAAATCCGGCAAAAAGAACGCGCCGAGCGGGAGCGCGAGCGGCGGGAGCGGATGGACGCGGCGGGCGCGGACCTCTTCGAGACGGTCGAGGTCGGCGCGGACGGCGAGGCGTCCATGGTGGAGGACGACGACGAGGAGGACGAGGACGAGGAGGACGAGGACGTGGAGATGATCTAGTGTGTGGTGTAATTAAACTTAGGGAGTGTTCTTTTGTCGGCACTCTTGGGAGTGAGTCGTCGCCGCCGGCCGCTCGGAACCATGTCGTGCGGGTCCGTCAATGCTGAAACCACCAGAAGAGCTAGCGCGCAGTGCCTGCGATCTGAGCTCAGGAGCGTTGCTCTGGTAGCGATAATCCAGTAGGCAGCTTAAATCTCGCGAACAAGGCAGCCCCGGGAACGCCCAAGAAGGTTGGCACACAATGGGCGGCGGTGTATCATCTCTCCCGGCGGAGGTCTCACTTGCCGAGGCAAAAGAGCTGGCGGGCGCCAAGTGGCAGCCCGCCTGGGAGGAGAAGTTCGCGGAAGCCAAGATCTCTAAGGACGAGGCGCTGCGATGCTGGACGGAGGCCAGCAGGGGCGCGGACGGCCCGGCGAGCAAGGGCGCGGGGCCGCCGGACGAGAGGAAGAAGAAGAAGTCCGCCACCGCGAAAGCGCTATGGAAGAAGGGCGTCGCGAAGGTGGGCTGGATCGCGCACGCGAAGGCGCGGGCGGCGGCCGTCGAGCGCGCCCAAAGGGCAGGCATTTCGGAGCAGCTCTACGAGAAGCTCCACGGCGTCGACCGCTCTGGCGTGGCGGAAGCGCTGGACTTTTCGGCCATAATAGCCGAGAAACGCGGGCAGCACCTGCCCGGCACGCGCGAGTGGGTCTTCGAGGCGGTCATGCGCTGGCGCACGGATCCGGAAGCGGCGAAGCTCTTCTGGCTCGTCGGCGGCGGCGGCACGGGCAAGAGCGTCGCCGCGGCCGAGTTGCTGGCACGACTGCTCGACAAAGAAAACGTCGCGGCGTGGCACTTCTGCAAGCACACCGAGCCGGCGCGGTCCGCTCCAGCGGCGCTGTTGCGCTCCTTAGCCGGCATGCTTTGCGCAACGGTCGAGGGCTTCGAAGACGCCCTGCGCGAGGGCGGCGGCGGCGACAACGCGACGGACAAGGTCGACGAGCTCTTCCAGGCGCTGATCGCCGAGCCGCTGCAAAACGTCGAGGCACCCCGCGACGCGGACGATGCTCTGGTGTTGATAGTCGACGCGCTCGATGAGCTACCGCGCGACGCTTTGCAGCCCGTGCTCTCTCTGCTCGCGAACGAGCTCAAGACGCTGCCGCCGTGGATCAAACTTGTCGTGACAAGCCGCGACGAAGCTCAAATTAAAGCGAGGCTCTCGTGTTTTACGCCGTCAGAGCTGCGAGTCGACGAGGCGCGGAACCGGCAGGACGTGAGGGCGTACCTGACGGTACTCGCGAAGGAGCACGTCGAGCTCGAGGTAACGATGGAGTCGCTACGGCACGAGGTCGAGGCGAAGTTCCCAGGCCTGAAGAATCTCGACACGTTCACGGATCTAGAGGACCCGCTGCGCCGGTCGAAGGGCGCGTACGACGAGGCGGTCCGCGGCGTCGCCGGGATCCGCGAGCTCGAGAAGTATGAAGAGCGACGTCTCGACTTGATACAAGACGAGACTGACTTCGACAAGCTCTACGCCGACGCATCGCTGGCGCAGACAATTTTAGTCGATGCGCTGAAGACGCTGCCGGGCGACGTTTCGGATCCGGGCGTGAAAGGGCGTGGATCCGCAGAAAGGAAGCTCGCGGACAAGTACACCGACAAGAATGGGGTGCCACATCCCGAGAAGTTTCGGGATCTAGCCCGCGCGACAGTCCTGTTCGAGAATGCAGCCGACCTACTGAAGGTGCTGACTGAATTGGACGGCGGCGGCCTTGGGCTGGAGATCGCGCAATTGAAAAACAAGTTTGCCAGCCCGACGCCGCTAGGCTACCGCGACATGAATTTGAACGTCAGCGTGCGCCTCGAGGACGGCCGAAAACATCTCGCCGAGGTTCAGCTGAATTTAAGGAGTGTCGCGGACGCGAAACATATCGCCCACGAGCAATACGAAGTTATTCGGCTCGCGTTGCCGAAGATGTGCGAGGGAACGAGCGTCAAGGCGACCGAGCTTGAGACGTTCATCGCCGAGCGCCTCAACTCGTCGGCGCTCGACGCGGCTGTCACTTCGCTCGAGCGGAAAGCTGGCGGGCTCATGCTCTACGCGCGCCTCATCGCGGACCAGCTCGCGTCCACGACGGGCAAGATCGACTTTGCGAGCGTCGGCGCGCTGCCGGCGGGCCTCGACGAGATCTACGCGGAGAACTTTCGACGCGTGTTTGTCGGTGATGATGCCTGGCGCGACGCGCTGCCGCTCATAGAATTAATCTGCGCTGCTGCAGAGCCGTTGACAATTGACGCTGCGAGTGGGGCACTCGGCTGGGATCGGGCTCGATGCGAGCGTCTCTGTGCTGAGGTATCGCTGCTGTTCCCGCTCCGCGAGGGCGAGGTGATTGGTGTGTTACATAAGACCGTGACGGACTGGCTGACGGGCGAGGCGCCCTTCGATAAGCGCTGTTCTGAGGACGCGTTCTTCGTCGCGCGGGACGCGGCGCACCGGCGACTGGCGCGGGCGTGTGCTCGGGCGGTTCGTGCTGGGGTTCTGGATACGGAGTCGCACTCGAGCGACGCGGCTGCTGATGCAACGCTCGTTTCATTCGTCGATGGCGAGAGCGGCGTGGCGGCGGATGCATATGCGTTGCGCTGGTGTTTGTTTCACATGAAACGGTCTTGTTCTGAGGGCGAGGCCGTCGCGGTCGCATGCAGCCTGTCGTACGTGCGGAAGCGGAGCGACTGCGACATTGTTTCCTTCGTGGCGGACTTGCGTGCTCTGAAGGGCCAGGATACACTGCTGCTGTCCGATGGATTGGTGTTGTCGCGGAACTTGCTATCACGGGGAGTGCCTCTCATAGAGCAGCTGTGGCAGCGGCTGGTACCTCGGGCGGATGCCGAGTCGGCCGCGGGTCGCCTGGCCGAGGATTTGCGGCGAGTCGCGAGCAAGCTGCCGCTCTCGGCCGTGAGGCCGATGGGCTTGACGGTGGCGGGTGGGGCGGAGCGGTGTCGGATCGAGGCTTCGGCTGAATGCTTGGCGACGTTCGTGGATCCGGCGACGGGAGAGCCGCGGGTTGCTTGCGCGTCTGGAAACGAGGTGAAAATCTATGATCCGGTCGCGGGTGGCGCGGCGTTGGTCGTGATTGATGTGGGCTCTTCTTTGGTGGTGAACCGCGAGTCCATGGCGGTCTTCAACGACCCGGCGACGGGTGAGCCGCGTTTGGCTTGTGGATGCTCATACAGCGGCAGCGGAAATATATACTACGACGTGCGTATTTTCGACCCGCTCGCGGGCGGCGAGGCGCTGCTCGTGCTCGACGTGGGCTCTTGGGTGTATGCGCTGGCGGTCTTCGCAGATCCGGAGACGGGCGCGCCGCGGCTCGCTTGCGGCACCGCTAGGGGGAAGATTTATATCTTCAACCCAATCTCGGGTGGCGATGCGCTGCTCGTTCTAACAGACAGGTACACTCGCGCGATGGAAGTCTTCGAGGACCCGGCGACCGGCGCGCCACGGCTCGCTTGCGCGTCGGGAGAGAAGGTGCTTGTCTTGGACCCGGTCGCGGGCGGCGAGGCCCTGCTCGTGCTAGATATTGGCTCTGAAGTGGAGACATGGGCGCTGGCGGTCTTCAGGGATCCAGCGACGGGCGCGCCGAGGCTCGCGTGCGGCGGCGTAATGGACGGTGATGACGTGTGCGAGGTGCGCGTCTTCGATGCGGTTTCTGGCGGCGACGCGCTGCTCATGCTCGATGCGGGCTGTCAGGTGAATGCATTGATCGTATTTAAAGACCTGGCGACGGGCGCGCTGAGGCTTGCGAGCGGGTCAGACGACGGAAAGGTGCGTGTCTTCGACCCGGCCGCGGGCGGCGAGGCGCTGGTCATGCTCGAGGGACACACATCCGGAGTGGAGGCTTTGACAGCCTTCACGGACCCGGCGACGGGCGAGCCGCGGCTCGTGAGCGGATCGTGTGACGGATGGAATGTATCCGGCAACGTCCGAGTCTGGAACCCGGCGGCGAGCAGCGCGGCGATCGAGGCGGAGCCCGAGGGACACTCTAAGATCGTTTTGACCCTGGTGACCTATGTGGATCCGGCGACGGGTGCGCTGCGGGTCGCGACCACGGCTGGCGACGATGAGTACTACCGGAGCGACGGGACCATTCGCGTGTGGGACGCGGAGACCGGCGATGTGCTGCTCGTGATCGACGTCGGCTCCGAGGTGAAAGCATTGGTGGCCTTTGCGGACCCGGCGACGGGCGCGCCGCGGCTTGCTTGTGGAGTGAATATTGAAGACTCAGACTCAGACTCAGACTCGGAGCCTATTGGAGAGGTGCGCGTCTTTGACGCGGTCGCTGGTGGTGAACCGCTGGTCGTGATTGACGTTGGCTCGGACGTGCATGCGCTGGCGTTCTTCACGGACCCGGCGACGGGCGCGCCGCGGCTTGCATGCTTTGATGAGGACGATGAGGACGATGAGGACGATGAGGACGATGAGGACGATGAGGACGATGAGGACGATGAGGAAGTGGGCAATGACGTGCGTGTCTTCGACCCGATAGCGGGCGGTGCAGCAATCGAGGATTCCGGGGAGCTGCCAAAGGCTGTGCGTGAACGTTTGACTGGGGAAGTCCGGTTCGCAGATCCGGCGACAGGAGCGCCGCGGCTCGCTGTGATAACAGACGAAAAGGTAAGTATTTTTGATCCGGTCGCTGGCGGCGCGGCGCTGTTCGTGCTCGAGGGACACACGAATGGAATTAACGCATTAACGGCCTTCGTGGACCCGGCAACGGGCGAGCCGCGGCTCGCGAGTGGGTCATGGGACAAGACCTTGCGGTTGTGGGACGCGAGCAAGGGCGGTGCGGCGCTGCGAGTCATTCCTTTTGATGATAATGTTCGGGCTTTGGCCGCCAGGAGCGACATGAGCGGGCTCTTTGTGGCTTTCGGGAAGCGATGGGGAGAATTGCGCATAGAGAGCGGCACGACGCCACTGACGCTTGCGTGCTACAAGGGTGACGCCGACGCAATAGTCGATCTTCTTCAGCAGGGCACTGGCGTCGATCACGAAGATGATGACGGCGATACGCCGCTGTTCGTCGCGAGTTTGAAAGGGCACGTCGACGCCGCGCGCTTGCTGCTCGATGCGGGTGCCGCGGTTGATAAGAGGCGTGAGGGTGATTGGTCGCCGTTTGGGATTGCTTGTGCCCTTGGACACGTCGATGTGGCGACGCTATTGGTGGAGCGAGGCGCTGACTCCGCTGCAGTCAACATGTGCGTTGGCGGAGCACCGCCACTTCTGTTTGCTTGCCGGCAACGGAATCTCGACGCAATGCGTTTATGTGTTGTTCATGGCGCCAATGTGAACTTCGCGGACACTGCTGGCACCACATTGCTCCACTTAGCCTGCGAGAACGGCCACATCGACGCTGCGCGGCTGTTAGTGCAGCACGGCGCGGATATCAACGCGCAAAAGGAGAGCACGCACATGGAGGAGGAGGACGAGGAGGAGGAGGAGGACGACGACGACGAGGGAGTGACTCCACTTATCGTTGCCTGCAAGAACGGCCACTTCGAGGTGGCGCGGCTGTTGCTGGAGAAAGGCGCGGACGTTAATTTGGCGGCGGGGGACGGTGCCAGACCAAAGGAGAGCGACGACTCGGACTCGGACTCGGACTCGGACTCGGACTCGGGAGTGACACCGCTCTACATCGCCTGCTACAAAGGCTATGTCGACGCGGCGCGGTTGCTGCTGGACAAAGGCGCGGAGGTCGATCGGGGAGATAAGCGAGGCAGGACGCCACTGGACATTGCGAAACGCGAGGGACATAAAGCAGTCGTCGCGCTGCTCGAGGCGTGGCTGCTGCTGGAAAAAGGTGCCAAGGTTGATCAGGCGCTCTACATGGCCTGCTTCAACGGCCACATCGACGCGGCGCGACTCTGCTTGGATAGCGGGGCGGATATTGACCTGGTGGCGGACGACGGTAAGACGCCGCTGTTCGTCGCCTGCTGGAAGGGCCACGTCGACACGGCGCGGCTGATGCTGGATAATGGCGCGAATATATATCCTGTGACGAAGAAATGTCAGACGCCACTGGATATCGCGCAGAAGAATGGCCACTCGTCCATCGTCGCGCTGCTCAGAGAACACATTTCCTTGAAATTCCCTCTGCACACTGCGACGAAGGCTGGTGATCTCGATGCGATCACCCAGCTTCTGGACGACGGCGCCTCAGTCGACCAAGATAGAGGGGACGGCGGGACGCCCTTATTCGTAGCGTGCGAGGACGGCCACGTCGACGTGGCGCGGCTGTTGTTAGATAAAGGCGCAGAGGTTGACCGGGCGAACAAGTACGGTGAGACGCCGCTGTACATTGCCTTCTCGAACGGCCACGCCGACGTGGCCCGGCTGTTGCTGGTGCTCGGCGCCGAGATTGACCGGGCGAGGGAGGACGGCGCGACGCCGCTGCTTGGCGCGTGCGAGAACGGCCACGCCAACCTGGCGCAACTGTTGTGGGAGCGCGGTGCCAGGATCCATCGGGCGAACAACAATGGCGAGACGCCTCTGTACACCGCGTGTCGGAACGGCCACACCGACGCAGCGCGGCTCTTGCTGGTGCTCGGCGCGGAGGTCGATCGGGCAAGCAAGGAAGGTGAGACGCCGCTGTACATCGCCTGCCAAAACGGCCATGTCGATGCGGCGCAGCTGTTGCTGGAGCGCGGTGCAGATATCAATAGGGCAAGGAAGGGCGGAGATACGCCCCTGATGATCGCATGCAACAAAGACCACGTTCACGTGGCGCGGCTGTTGCTGGAGAACGGCGCGGAGGTCGATCGGGCGAGGGGGGACGGTTGGACGCCTCTGTACGCCGCGTGTACGCGGGACAGCGTCGAAGCGGCGCGGCTGTTGCTGGACAAAGGCGCGGATGTCAACCGAGCGCAAAAGGACGGTCAGACACCACTATTTGCCGCCTGCTTTAGCGGTCACGTCGAGGTGGCGCGGCTGTTGCTGGAAAAAGGCGCGGAGGTCGATCGGGCGAATGAGGACGGTGAGACGCCGCTGTACATCGCCTGCTGGAAAGGCTATGTCGATGCGGCGCGGCTGCTGCTGGACAACAGCGCGGAGGTCAATCGGGCGGATAAGTGGGGCCAGACGCCGCCGTTTGTAGCCTGCTGGAGGGGCCACGTCGACGCGGCGCTGCTGTTGCTGGACAAGGGCGCGGAGTTCGACCGGGCGAATGTTAACGGTGTGACGCCGCTGCTTGGCGCGAAGCAAAACCGCCACGCGTCCATCGTCGCGCTTCTCAGGGATCATCTTTACCCGCTGCAGGAGTGCATTCTCTGCAGAGAACCCGACGTCGACGCGATGGCGCGGCTCCTGGACGGTGGCGCTGCGATCGACCGGGCGGACGAGTACGGCTATACGCCGCTGTACCTCGCCTGCCGGGAGGGCCACGTCGACGCGGCGCGGCTGCTGCTGGAGGAAGGCGCGGACGTCGATGGGGCGCTGTCAGAGGGACCTTTTAAAGGCAAGACGCCGCTGATCATCGCGAAAGAAAACGGCTACTCGTCGGTCGTCGCGCTCCTCAAGGAGCATATTTACCGGCTGCACGCCGCGGCCAAGACCGGCGACGTCGACGCGATGACGCAACTTATCGACGACGGCGCCGCGGTCGACCAGACGAAGGAGGACGGTGCGACGCCGCTATACATCGCGTGCGAGACCGGCCACATCGACGCGGCGCGGCTGCTGCTGGACAACGGCGCGGAGGTCGACCGGGCGATGAAGGACGGTGAGACACCGCTGCTCATCGCCTGCCAGAAGGGCCACGTCGACGCGGTGCAGCTGCTGCTGGACAAAGGTGCGGAGGTCGATCGGGCGGTGCAGAGCGGCGCGACGCCGCTGTTCGTCGCCTGCCTGAAGGGCCACGTCGACGCTGCGCGGCTGCTGCTGGACAATGGCGCAGAGGTCGACCGGGCGACGAAGAACGGCTCTACGCCGCTGCACGTTGCCTGCGGGGAGGGTCACGTCGACGTGGCGCGGCTGTTGCTGGAGAACGGCGCGGAGGTCGATCGGGCGAGGGGGGACGGTTGGACGCCTCTGTACGCCGCGTGTACGCGGGACAGCGTCGACGCGGCGCGGCTGTTGCTGGACAAAGGCGCGGATGTCAACCGAGCGCAAAAGGACGGTCAGACACCACTATTTGCCGCCTGCTTTAACGGTCACGTCGAGGTGGCGCGGCTGTTGCTGGAGAACGGCGCGGAGGTCGATCGGGCGACGAAGAAAGGCGCGACGCCGCTGTACGTCGCCTGCTGGAAAGGCCACGTCAACGCGGCGCGGCTGTTACTAGATAACGGCGCGGAGATTGATCAAGCAAGGGACGGTATGACGCCGCTATATATCGCGTGTGAGAAGGGCCACATTGACGCGGCGAGACTGCTGCTGGACAAAGGCGCGGAGGTCGACCGGGCGACGAAGAAGGGCACGACGCCGCTGGGCATCGCGCAGAAGAAAGGCCACTCGTCCATCGTCTCGCTCCTCGAGGAGCATCAGAAGTGACCACTCCGGAGCCGCGTCGATGGCGTCGTGTCGATTTTCACGAGGAACACGGCCACACTGCCATCGTCGCAAAGGCCGGCTAGTCGCCGACGTCCCGCGAAAGCCGATGCGCGTCTTCGCTTCACTCTTCTCCCTTTTCTTATCCAGTCTGGCCGCTACCTCAGGGGCGGGCATTCGCGAACTTCTAAGGAAAATCTCAAAAACGTCTCTTGTTACGGTGCTAGGACTAGTGGGCGGAGCCCCTGGTGGGCACACGCCGCGCGTCGCTCCGATTCGCACGAAGCTCAGCTAGCGTCTGTAAGACACTAGAAGAGCTCTCACGACTTCGATCTGCTTGTCCGCGCAAACAGCTAACACAAATCATTAGTGACTAGCTGATCCGCACGCTGCTGCCTAGCACCCAGCGCTCCGCCGCACCTAGTGTTCGGCACGCCTGGCCAGCAGCCATGGCGAGCTACGACATCAGCGGCGACGCGCCCATCAAGATCGAACCGAGCCCCGCTCTAGACTGCATCGCCCAGATCGAGAAGCTCAAGGCCGAAGGCGCCGCCCTAGCGAAAGCGAACAAGTGGGACGAGGCCATGAGCAAATACGGAGAAGTCGTCGAAGCGTGCGTGGCAAGCATGGGCACCGTCTCGGCCGACTTTGAAAGTGAACGAGCCGCGGAGAAGTGCCAACTCTTGTGTTTGTGCAATCGGTCGCTCTGCGCCTACAAGCTGCAGGATTATGGCGAGGCGAAGGCACTTGCGCAGAGGGCCATCGACGAGCACCAGAAAAGCCGTTTCGTCGACGACTCGGGCCTCGCCAAGTGTCTGTATCGGCGGGGCCAGGCCCAGTTGGGGTTGGGTGATAGTAGAGGGGCCGTGGATTCGGTCTCGGAGGCTTGTGCGCTCGAAGAGGCGCAAATAAAGAAGGGCCAGGGCAACGAAGCCTCTTTGCGAGCGATGAAGCGGGAGTTGCTACGGGCGCGGAAAGTAGCGCGGGAGGACGCCAAAAAAAGTTCTTCGGCTTTGAAAGCTTCGATGTCGGGGTTCCTCAAGGCTGGAAGTAAAACGCTCACGGATCCCAAAATAGAACGCGCCAACCTCGTGAAGGAGAAGGTCGACACGGCGCTCAAGTACATCTTCGAGTCGTCGGACGACAAGAAGGACCTGATCGTACCGGACTACGACCGCATGATCCAAGACTTGGTGCAAGCTCGACACGAGGCCTGCAGCGCCAAGGATTCGATCAATGAGCTCGCCTTGACCTTCGCCGAGGGCTTCGTGAGCTTCATCGCGTCGGCGCCGGAAGCGAATTCCAAGAGTGGCGTCGAAAAACATTATGCAAGGACCGCGGACGCGATGCAGTCGTACTGGCACCTGCGCGAGGAATTGGAGAGAGATACGAAGGAGCTCGAGTTGCTGGAGCCGCCCATGAAGATCGGAGACATTGCGGCGTTGGAGTGCACGGCGCACGCGCACATGCAGCTCCAACTGAGTCACAAGGCTCAACCCTTCTTCGAGAGGTACATCCAATTGTGCGAGGACCTGGGCCCCCAGCCGGCCTACCACAATTTACCTGACTCATTTTTACTACAGAGAGGCCTGCCGAAGATGGATGATAGTGCTCGGCGGATCAGCAGGTGGCGCCACCGCGCGCATTCGCCTAGAGCGTTATTTGACGCGCACACGGCGTTGTGCGCCATCAAGGCCGAAACTGATCGAAGTGGAGCCTTGGACCACGCCAAAAAAGCCTTCGGGTGCGCGGCCGACGACGACGAAAAATTAACGGCGCACAAAAACTTGAGCTATGTGTTAAGGAAGCCCGGGAACACGCCCGAGGACCTGGCGAAGGCCGACGAGTTGGATAAATTGAGTGAAGCGCTGGAGGCGAAGATCAAGGACGGCGGGAAGGAGGTCGACGAGGTGATCAATAGAGTTGACACGACTGCGGCGCCTCCGGTAGAAGAGCTGGAGGAGGAGGAGATGCCCCCGCTCGGCGACGACGCCGAGGAGTAGGAGACTAGTCTAACCTACTTAGCTCGGTCCTGGTGAGTCGCCAGCTCATCAACACAAGTGCCTCGGTGAGGCCGTCCCGCACCAAGTCCGAGAACTGGCGCAGGATTTCGGCGTCGGATGCCGGCGAGTCGCCGAGTTGGGGCCAGAAGCCAAATGTGAGTAGTAGTCGCAGCTGCGTGCTGAAAATAAGTAGGGCCGTCGCGAAGGCGCCCGCCTGCAGCGTCCGTTTAAATGTGACGGCGAACCGGTCCTCCGCGCCATTTGGGGGAGGAAAATCATACGCGTCGCGCGCGTAGAGCCGCGCACTCAACGC
This sequence comes from Pelagomonas calceolata, assembly GCA_918797485.1. NCBI lineage: Eukaryota > Pelagophyceae > Pelagomonadales > Pelagomonadaceae > Pelagomonas > Pelagomonas calceolata. Next base: position 918,004 of record CAKKNE010000004.1, read on the forward strand.
GCCGCCGAACCAGCACGTCGACAGCGTCGCGCCCCTTAGTAAAGTCGGGGCGACCAGTCTCCTAGCTCCGAAGACAGCAGACCAGCTCGGCAGCGGAAAACCTGTCAAAGTGCAGGTGATGATCTCCAGCCCCGGTGCGACGATCCCCGCCACCAACGCGTCGGCGATGATCAGGCCCTGGTCGTCGACGATCGGCGACGCGAAGCGCGCGACGACGGTCTTCCCGATCGCGCGGCCGTTCTCTAGGCCCGCCTCCCACGCGGCGCCGATGGTCTCCTCGGGGAGGTCGTCTTCATTATCGTTGCTGAGCAGTTCTGGTGTCCTGCGTCGGCCGCGTCGAGGTGGCGCTGCAGTTTTGCACAATCGAGGTGGTGGTGCTACCCAGCCCTGGCACGGGGCGGCGAGCCACACGACTGCAAGTACCAAGGAATGGCGCATCGCTGCGAGTGCTTCGCTGCTTCTAGACGATTCGCAGCTGCTCTACAACCGCGTGCCGCTGCTACGCCTCGTCGCGGAGCTAGATGTAGAGATACTAGGGGCAAAGCCTCAGCCTCAAAAACAGAAATCCAGGGTACAAGGAACAACAAGTTACAAAGGCCGCGCCGCCCCGCTCACGCCCGCGACGGGCTTCAGGCGCCGCGGCGACTTCTTCGCGGGCGACGGCCGCGGTCGGGCGGAAGACGCCGGCGTCGCCACGTTGCCCGCGAAGCGCGCCAACTGCGCGTAGCGGTCGCGGCCCGAGACGCCCGTAGAAAGCTTGGGCGCGAGAGGATCGCTCTTGGGCAGGAGCTGCCGCGCCGGCGCGGCGGCCTTGGCGATGCTCTGCTTCAAGCGCAGGGCCCCCTCGGCGTCGTCGACATTCCCTTCTTCCTTGTCCGCCGCCCACACCAGCAACTCGCGGTAGCTCTGGCCCGAGAAGACGTACTGCGTCGCCCGTTCCACACGCTCGTAGAGCGCAAGCATCGCGTCTTCCACAGCCCTTACTTCGTTGAACACCAAGAGTAGGCGCCTCTCCAGTAGGTCGCGCGCCGCGACTTTCTCCTGCGTATCCTTCAGGGAAGTGGCCCTTTGTATAGCCTCGGCGGCTTGCAAATCCGCTTCATGATAGCGCGGCAGCAGAGCACCGTGCACCTCCGCCGCGTCCCGGTGCACACAGATCGTCGCCTCCAACTGCTCGAGCGCCCCGATGCCCTGCTTCATACTGGCACGGACGGCGTCGGCCTCGGCCTTATACCTGTCTGCATCGCTCTGGGCCGCCTGGAGCCGCTGGTACAGTACTGCCGTATCGTCATGCGCTTTTTCTATGAAGTGCATGCGTCGTAGCCGTTCGACCTCCGTGGAGGCCGTGATGTTGAGCTCCCGTTGCAAAAGCTCGATCTGGGCCCGCTGGTCGTCGTGCCGCTTCTGCACCAACGCAAACACACGTAATAAAGTCCTCAGGTCGCCCTCGTCATTAACAAGGCAGGCCTTGACCTCCTGCGTCAGTGCGTCCGACTGGGCGTCGCTTCCCGAATAGCCGCCTAAACCGCGCATACCTCTTCTCACTTTCTCCAGCAAACGCCTTGCCGCTTCGACCCTTGATGATTTGTACGTGATGTCAACCTTCGGCGGTGTTTGTGGAGCCAGGGCGGCCGCGTCGGCGCCGGTGGAAGATGCCGGCCGCGACGCGATCTCGGGAAACAGGGGCGCCTTGCCCCGATGGCTCTTTGCGACCTCGTGTCGCGACGACGACACGGCCGCGCTCGGCGGCACGGAGCGCACGGCGTCGCCCGTCAATTCGAGGCCCATCGCGGGTTCCTCCACTTCCACAGGTGCGTCTTCCTCCACTTCCATAGAACGAAAAGCCTCATTTCGAGCATCGGTCAACACACTAATATCAATGGCAGGTAGTTTGGACTGCACCGCCTCGGCGAGTGGCGACGCCATAACTGCTGCACACACCTTCGCCACCTCGACGCGCTGCGTCACGCAGGAGATGCGCTCCTCCTGCCAGGCTTTCAACACGGGCGCGGCGTCGATGTGTGCAGCGGCCGTTCTAGGTCCACCCAACCCGAGGTAGGCATCTAAATCAAATTTTTCCGAGTGCACGTCGTCGGCCGACAGGATCTGTTGTCTGGGCGGCCGTCTTTGAGATAAAGCGCCGCGCAGCTGCCTCTCTAGGACTTCTCTCCGATGATTCGAGGTCTCCAGGCGCTGTTCAATTAACTTCAACCGCTTCGCCAAGGACTCGTTTTCATCGGCGAGCTCCAACCGCAACGCCTCGGCGGCGTTATACTTAACCTGAAAATGGTCCTTCAGCAAACTACACATGCTAAGAGCGTCGCGGTCCGGCCACGGGATTATGTCAACGGCCTCATTGAGACCGCCTCCCGCCAGCGTGCAGGCCGCCCGCCAGCCGCCGCGAGCTTCGATCTCCTTCGCTAAGGCCGAAGCGGCCTCCTCGTAGACGATCATTTTTTCGTCAGACGACGAGCCATTTACAGCACTGAGCCACCCGGCCATGGCTCTAGCTTTCTTGGCAAGTAACGAATTCTCGTGGCGACACACGGCCAACGACTCGACGGACCAGCTGCTCGTGTTCTCGAGGATCTCGTCCGCAAACGCGTCGATGGCCTCCAAGCGCGCTGCTACTCGTGGGTCGTCGACCCTGTCCCGCAAGTCGACGTACGTCCTCCGCTCGACGCCCAACCTTCCTAGATCGCCGGCGGCGTCCGCCAGCGTCGGGCAGGCGTCGTCTAAAAATGAAGCGAGGCGCGTCTCGAAGGCGGCGTCGCTCTCCACCGTTACTGGTTCGTCCGCGTCCTCCTCGTCTGTCTCTTCTGATATGGTGAGTGGCCTTAATAATTCAAGCGCCTTCGAAGCCGCTTGCTCGTGCGACACGTTGGCGGCCGTCGCTACCGTATCAGCAATACTGGACGCGTCTGGTGCTCCGAGTAATTCAGCGATCGACAGCGTAATGGCCCGCGCGACGTCCGGCGCTCGGACGGCCGCCTCCACATATCGCACAGGCGAGTCGGTAGGCGGCGCCTCGTAGCCGTGCGCGTCGAAGTAGCCCTCGGACTTTGTTGGCGAGGCGGCCTCGGGTTCCGGTGATGGGGCGCGCGGGGCCTCGACGACCGGCGGCGCGGGCCGCTCCTCCTCGGGCGGCGCCGCCGGCGCGGGCTGTATTGCTGCGGGCGCCGCCGCCTCCTTGCGCGCGGCGTCTAGCGCCGCGGCCTTCCCCCTGTGCGTCGCGGCGAGCGCTCTCCAGGCCTCCTCGCGGGCGGCGTCCAACGCTCCCGTCGCTTCGTTGCGCGCTGCGGCGAGCGCCGCGGCCGCGCGCGCGTCCTGGCTGGCAAGCTCGTCGCGGTGGGCGGCTTCCAGGGCGGCGAACTTATCTTGAGCCGCTTGGCGCGCCGCGGCCGCGTCGGCTTCGAGCGCCGCACGCAACGCCTCGAGCGCTTGTGACGCCTCGGCTTGCGCCGCCTCGAGGGCGGCGCGGTGCGCTCTCCGTTCGGCGTCGAGCGCCTCGCCGTGGCGTTTCTCCGCGTCCTGCAGCATCACGTCACTAGACTCCCGCGCCGCCGCGAGCTCCGCCGCCGCGGCTTCTCGCAACGAAGCCAGCTCGGCCTCGTGCGCCGCGAGGGCGATCGTGTCCGGCGAGCCGCTCGCGACGGCGGCGGAGAGGCGCTCGCACGTCGCCGCCGACTGCCTGAGGGCGGCGTCGCAGGCGCGGAAGGCCGCGCAGCTGGCGGCTCCACCGCTCTCGAGATGCGTAGAGGCGGCCGCCGCGCGCGCGAGGTCCGCGGCGCAGGCGTCGAACGCCGCCTGGCCTGCGGCCTCGCGCGCGGCCTGGGAGGTTACGGCGCCGTCGAGCGCCGCGGAACGCGCGCCGAACGCGGCCTCGCCGGCGTCGATCGTGTCGGTCAGCGCCGCGACGCGCGCCTCGGCCGCGGCGGCGCGGTCGTCGGCCGCCGACGCGGCGTCGCGGGCGGCCGCCAGCTCGGCCGCGTCGGTGGCTGGTGCTTCGGGCGTTTTGGGGGCTTCGGGCGCCGGGACCACCTCTGCGGCTTCGGCGGCGAGGCGTTCCGCCTCGCGGCGCGCGGCCTCCGCTTCCGCCTCGCGGCGTGCGGCTTCTTCGGCCTCGGCGGCCGCGCGCTCCGCCTCCGCCTGCGCGGCGGCGGCGCGCTCTGCCTCCGCCTGCGCCGCGGCGGCGCGCTCCGCCTCCAGACGCGCGGCCTCCGCCTCGGCGGCCAGGCGCTCCGCTTCCAGGCGCGCCGCCTCCTCCGCGGCGGCACGCTCGAGTCCCGCGATGCGTTCGGCCTCGAGCCGCGCCGCCTCGACCTCCGCCGCGGCGACGCGGTCCGCCTCGATACGCGCGGCCTCCTCGGCCGCCGCGGCGCCGGCCTTCGCCGACGCGCTCTTCTTCAATTTCGCGAGCAAGCCGGTGGCCCGCGCCGCGCGCTTCATCCAAGGCTTGGCAGCGGGCGCCTCCGGGACGCTCTTCGACGCCAGGGCCTTGGCCTTCGTCCGTAGGAGAGCGCAGGCGCCGACGAACGTCGCCTCCAATCCTGTTCGCGTCGCCTCGACTTCGGTTTTGTCGACCGAGTTCCGTTCCTCTTCTAAAGCAGCATGGGCCTGCTTCAGGAACGCTGTCAATTCTTCCACGTTCCGGGAAAGTTCCGCCTTCGCCGTGGCCAGCTCCAGTTTCTGGCGCCGCTCTTCTTCAAGCTCGGCTTCGGTTTTCTGGTGCTTCTCTCTTAATGCGTCGGCGTCGTTCCTGAGTTTCGCGGCGTAGTGGTCGTCGAGTACCAAATGGACGTGGGCGTCGTCGCCACCGGTCAAATGCTCTTCTATGGTCTCCAGGATTCGCGCGTCCTGGTCGCAGGCCTCCGCCAACGCATCTTCACCATGGTGCTCCTCCTCGGTGGCGAGCGCCTCCAGTAGCCGTCGCGACGACCGCCCTTTGCAAGCTATCGACTTCGTCTGCTCTCGTAACTGCCTCTGCGCGGCGTCGACGCGCTTCCTATGAGCCTCGAGCACCGCTCGACGCGCGACGTCGGGCAGCACACTACCAACACTTTGTAAGGCTTCCTTCAAGATGATGTGGTCGCCGTCGTCGACTGACGGAGGCACTGCGGAGAGGCGCCGCTCGAGCTCGGCGCACTCATTTGACTTCGCCGCGAGCTGGGCTCGCAGTCCATCAATCTGCTTCAATAGAGCGTCGTCTTTGATCGGCGACGGCGGGCCGTCGGGCTCCTCCTCTTTCATCGGTGAGTTTCCACCATCCTCCACGGCGATCGGCGTCCGCGCGCGCGACCCGCGGTCCTCCATCTGGACAGGCTTCACGAGGGGCGAGCTGGCCCCGTCCCGGACCGTCGCGACCGCGGTGTTGCTCCCGACGTCCTCAGTGGTCGCATGTGGCATTGGCGACGCCCCGCCGTCGGCCACCTCCACAACGGCGTTCGACCCTTGATGACACACCTCGAGTTTTAACGGAGACGCGCTGCCGTCGCGGGTCTCCCTTCGTAACTCGTCGGCCTCGCGCAACAACTTGTCTTTCATCTGCTCGAGCTTGTCAATAGTAGACTGGCTAGCACTCAACTCGTCCTGGGACGCGCGGAGCGCCCTTTGTAGCTTGGAGACCTCTTCCTGCGACGCCCGGAGCGCCTCACTATGGTCGTCGCCGGAGGCTTGAGGTGCCTGAGGCGCGGGCGCTGCCTGAGGCTCAGGCGCCGGCGCCGCGGCGGCCCGGGCCTCGGCGGCCCGGCAGCGCTCCTCGAAGGCCTCGGCGGCCTTGCGCGCCGCCGCCGAGACCTCCCTCTCATTCATTAGTTCTTGGGCGAGTCGCTCCGTCTTCCTCTGCTCTTCAGCTAGTTCGGTTTTGACGGCGTCGAGCTCACTATTGTCCGTACCGCCGTCGTCCTCCAGGGCGTCGAGGGCCAGGTGCGCCCGCCGCAAGTCGTCCAGCGCTGCATCGCGCGCGCCCGTCATGGCCGTCAAGTCCTTCCTCGTCTCCTCCAACTGCCCGCTCAGCTCCGCCGCCCGTCTCCGCGCCTCATCGGCCTCCTCCTCGGCCCGCACCGTCGCTCGTCTCGCTTGATTTACGGCCTCCACAAGTTCCGCGTCACCCTCCGACGCCTTCGCCAAAGCGTCATCTGCTTTCTGCCTCCTATAAGCCGCGACCAGCTCGTCCACGGTCTCGGCCATGGCCGGGTCGCGCCATTTCAAGTTGGCGAGCCGATCCTGCTCCTGGACGGCGGCGACGAGGGCTTCCATTCTTTCCAACTCACGAGCGGACTCCTCCCGGACGGTGTCCGCGACTTGCCGCGACGCCCTGGCCTTTGTACTCATATCAATAGCGTGGGCCTCCATCAGTTTGCGCTCGTCGACGGCTTTCTGCGCTTCGAGGCGCATCTGCTCTACCACTGTGGACATCGCCTCGATTTCCCGCGCTGTTCTCTCTAGTAGTTCCCTCTTGAGACTCTGGAACTCGGCGTGCTTCTGCACGTTCATTTCATGGTCCTTCTCCGCTTCGGCGCGTACCCTTTCTGAAATTACTTGAATGTGCTCGCGCGTCGCCTCCGCGCATCTCAGAGCTCTTTCTAAACCTTCGTCCGATCGTTTGATGCGCTCCACCAACGATTCCGTGTCCTTGGCCGCGGCCTCCGTCTCGGCCAACCGATGCTGCGAGATACTCGTGGCCCAGGCCTCCGCCGACGCCAACGCGTTCGACACATCTGCACGCTTCCATTCTGATGTTCTAAAGACGTCGTCGACGACTAACCGGCCGAGGTCCGGGTCCTCCCTTGGTATGCTCCGATCCTTCTCATCAAAGGCGTCGAGGATGGTCGTAATTCGTTGCGACGTCCCCCTTAGTTCATTCATGGCCTCCAAGCGCTGTTCTAGGGCCGTGGGCTCGTCCAACAGCGGCGGGCGGGCCCTTACAACTTTCTTGCGCTTAACCGGCTCCGGGGCGCGCGGGATGGGTTGCAAGTGGGCTTTGGCGTCCTGTCTAGGTCGTCTCCGACGATGGGCCGTGGCCACGCGCGTCCGCGCGACGTCCGCCAGGATCGAGGCGGCGTCGCCCAGGCGCGGCGGCGCCGCCGCCTCGTGTACTGTTTCCATGGCGCTGTTCGTCCGAGGCTTCGACGAGGCGGCGGCGGCGCCCTCCGGAGGGCTGCCCCTAAGAGCTGCCTCCAAGCGCCCCGGCGCCCGCCGGCGCAATGAGGGCCGCTCCGGCGCTGCGCCAGGGACCCAGCGTAAGCGCGTGGCCAGCTCAAACCCACCGCTGGGGCAGCGCTTTATAGCGGCTGCGCCCACAGACAGGAGAGCGTTTTGGGCTTTGGGCCTGGAAACGCGGCCGCCGCAGGAGTGCTCCCGCCGGCATGGATACCCCTCGAGGACCCCCACGAGGACCGCACGGCGGCCCAGAGAGGGGGGAACCCGCGCGCCTCTCTCATGTGCCTTGTGTGAGCCACGGCGTGCCCCACAAATCGCGCCGCGACGAAGGTGTCAGCGCGCAAGCGCTGCGACGCGGTCGCTGTCGAGCCGCCAGGACCGCCCACGCGTTTTCAAGGCTGCCCCCCAGCGCTTCTACCCTCCAAAGGGCTGCCTTACAAACATCGCAGCGACCGCTTCAAAGCCGCCCAACACCACAAAACACCCATGCCCCTCAAAGTACAAGCCCACGACCTCGTCCACGAGACCGGTCCAAGAAAAAACACGGCCATTCCGGTGAGGGGCGAGGCGCGGACGCTCGGCCTCAAGGGTGACTACAGAAACTTCGAGAAGGACTGCGGCGTGTCGCGCGAGCATTGTACCATAAGAAGTCCGGACAAGCACCGGTCGCTCTGGGTCGAGGATCGGTTGTCGCGGAAGGGCACCTACGTGTGCATCGGCGGAGCGGGTAAAGCGTGCGAGACCTTTCCGGTGTTTCCTGATGTTTGTTTGCGGTTGTCGAAGTCGAATTTTTATTTTGCGGCGCCGCCCGAACGAGGTAGGGAGGAGTCCTCGTCGGAGGAGGAAGACGAGGACGAGGACGACGACGCAGAGTCTGACGTTTCGTTGTCAGATGACGATGATACTATCAATGAAGACGTTGATCATAGACTGCTTGTTAAATTTAGAGGGCCTCATACTAAAAGACAGAGACGCGTCGTGTTGACTGGTTCCACCACAATCGGTGCTTCTGATGACTGTGACATCGTCCTCAAGGATGATGATGAAATGGCGCCCGTGCACTGTTCGGTAGAGCTCGACAAGGACAAGGGCGTCTTCTTCGTCAAGCCCCATGATACGTCGTCAGGTACGTACGTCAAGCTCTCCGAAAAAACTTCTTTCGAGCTCAACGAAGGCGACGTTTTGCGGTTGGGCGACGCGCGACTCGGTGTGCGGAAGACGGAGGCCTGGGCGTTTAGTGGGTGGCTGGATTCCATGCTGCTGAAGCTCGCTCTTTGCTTATTTAAGGTCGAAGAGAATCATCGGGAGCGGCTCAAGCCGCTCGGGGAGACATATGTGTGGAACCGGTTCCGGGCGTATCGCAAAAGAAGCGGCAAGCGCCACGACCCGCCGGTGGGCGAGCGGGGGTGGCGGGCGGGGGCTTGTTGAGGAGTGTTCCCTGGGGAGTAAGTGTTGGTCTGGTTGCCCGCGGGCGCTGTCCGGGGGTCGCGATAGTCCCGCAGATTGAATCTACTTGCCTCCGATACATGTGCTGGATGTTCTTAAGAGTGCTTCCACTTTTCGAAAGTGGAGAGAATCCGCCGTGACCCTGGCCAACGCGCGTTTAGCTAGCGGCTGTAAGACACTAGCAGGCAAGCAAGCCGGGCCTGCGAGGGAAATTGCTGCTGCTGCTGCGCCAGAGCTGGTGGCGAGTGCAGAAATAGCCACATACGTCACCGCTGCGACCCCTCGCTCCGCAGCGACGTCGCAGAACCGCGCCAAAGAAGCGCCAGCCACACCTGGTCTCCCAGCACCACGCTGTCGCCGCGCGGTACGAGCAACGATGCAGTACGGCGGCGGCGCGGGCTACAATGAATACGGTCAAAATACGAGCCGCGTCGGCGACCATGATATGAGAGTTGTGGACCGGGCGCAGCACGGCGACGGCGTCGATTATACCTACCAGGCGCGACACTATAGTGGAGGCGGCACGTACAGTCAACCGGCGGGCCCGGCCATGCCCCCGATGCCGCCGCCGGCGCCGGCGCCTCCGGTGCCGCCGCAGTACCAGGCCCCACAGGCCCCACAAGCACCGCACGACCCCCACGCCGTCGGCGATTGGCAGTGCACCTACTGCGACAACGTCAACTGGGCCAAAAGGACGCAGTGCCACAAGTGCCAGCGGCCGCGGCCTGCGGTGATGCCGACGATCCCCATGGGCGGCCGCGGCTCGGGACGTTTAGGCCAGAATCCCGTCTCAGCAGCATCGTCTACTTATTTAGATCCGAGGCACGAAGGTTTAGCTCGTAGAACGTCGGAGATCGACTGGAGGTGTCCGACCTGTGATTTCATCAACTTGAGTGGAAGATTGACCTGCAACCAATGTAGGGTCGCGATCCCGGGCGACGGCTACGCGGCGATGCACGGCGGGTCGCTGGCGGGCTACGAGCGACTACGACCGCCGGTTGGTGCTGGGATTGTCTGTCGCGATAGTGCGTTCGACTGGAGATGTCCCCAGTGCCGGCAGCAGAACTGCGCCGGGAGGTGGTTTTGTGAATGGTGCGACGCCAAGTGCCCGCCCATCGGCTACGTCGAGCTGCTTTCACCTAGACAATTAGCACCGCCGCCCGTGCGCGTGATTGATTACGCGGAACCGCCGGCCGCGATGGCGCCAGTACCAGCCAAGGAAGAAACGCCCTTACCAGAACTCTTCCGGAAGACGGGCACGTGGCAGGAGACGCTGGAGTTAGTACAAACAAAGGGCTGCCCCGACGCCGACGCGTGTGCGTCTCTATTTGCGAGATTGGGGAGGACAAGGCCCGACTCGCGAGCTTTAGTACGAGGCGACGCACGATTCGCCCGGGCACTGGACGCGTTGACGACGCAGGCGTCGTCACTGAGTTCGGATCAATTGGGAGACGTCGTGACGGGTCTAGGAAAATTGGGCTGTGGAAAAAAGGACTACGGCGCGTCAAAGACGCAATATCAAACCCAAAGGTTGCGCGAGGAGGCCTGTTTGTTGAAAGTTTCCCAAGCTTGTGTTGATAAGTGTCCGTCGGCATCTTCAGGGGATGTGGTCAACGTCATCTTCGGCTTTGCGATCGTGGGACATGCGTCTTCGGAATTGATCAAAGCCGTCGTCGCAGCCGCGACGCAGGATGACGACTTCCTCGGCGTGCGCGAGACGGCCAATGTGTTGTGGGCGCTGGAGGCGTTGGGCCATGGTCCTTCTTCTGAGTGTGCTGGTTCGTTGTTCCGGAGGGCGCTACCGGTACTGTCGGATGCCCCGTCGAAGCTCACGGAGCGCTACGCGGGACGAGCCTTGTGGGCCTACCGCGCGGCGAAGGTGCCGGCGTTATTTGATAAAGTGTGTGGGAAATGTGAATCGTCAATAGCGCACTGGACGCCGTCGGCCGTGGCTCTGCTGATCCGCGCCGTCGCCGACGCCGGTGTTGCCCAGGACAAAGTGGCCGACGTGTGCTCGAAACATGTCACGGACCGCCGCGAGGCGTACGGCGCGTCGTCGCTCGTCGACGCGGCGTGGGGGCTCGCTTGTTATGGTGGGAGGGAGGACGCCGTTACGGCTGCTTTAGAATCGTTAGACTACGCTTGCGTAGGACGGCGCGACGCCGAGGGCGACGGGTTGGCGCGCGGGGGCCTGGCGACCTTAGGACGGACCTTTGCGGCGTGTTTACAACCACCGTTGAATGGCGCGGACGCCTTCGCGCGTTGTGTCGCGCAGGAGTGTCATACGTTGTCGCCCGACGACCTGGTTGTGGTCGCGGAATCGTTCGCGGCGCTCCTAGCAAGAAAGGTATCGAACGGTCCTACAGGCATGGTGTTAGTCTCCGGTGACGGGAAACCTTGGAGTGGCGGCGGCGCGGACGTTTCATTAGCTTTGACGAACGCCGCCGTCTCCCTTAAAGGCGACTGCGACGGCGCGACTCTATTGCGGCTGCGCGGCGCCTTGGAGTCCGCGGGCTGCGCTTCGTTACTGCCGCAGGACTTCGTCTCTGGTGCGCCGACGGCGCCGGCGCTGGACGAAGCGCTCGCGCTGTTCAACGAAGCTCGAGCGTCGAAGCTCGCCGCGGTGCCTTCCGCGTCGCCCGCGGTGCCTTCCGACGAACCCGCCGCGAAGCGCGCGCGCGTCGACGACGATCTCGACGCCGACGCGGTCAAGAAACTTACCGTGCCGAAATTGCGCGCGGCGCTGACATCGCGCGGCCTCGACGCGTCGGGCCTCAAGGCGGCGCTGCAGGCGAGGTTGTTGGGGGCTATTGTTGGGTAACTTATTGAATTATGAACCTGTCCTTTGTGGCTCTGAGACACCTTACGTGTACTTTTGGTGCTAGGACTAGTGGGCGGAGCCCCTGCCCAGGGCTGGGGGGGAGACACCGCGCGTCGCCGATTCATCGGCGGCGGGCGCGAGCCGCTTCTTTCATAACAGCTTACCTCCTTCTAAGCAGAACGCCTCGGCAAACAATGCCACGTTCGCCCGTGCTACTAGCCAGCCAGCCAGTGGTGCCAGAGCCGCCCACATTGACCAATTTGAGCGCCTTCGTGAAGGGTTTGATACCGTTCGAGCTAACAGGCTCGACCTACGGGTAACACTTTTGGTGTGAACCGCGAAAACGAGCGCAAACGCGGTCGTCCGTGAGCAGATATTGCCGGTCTTGCGCAGTGTGATATTTTATAGACCGCGTCTTCGCTAATGGATGACCGTCGACGTTAGCGCGGCACCCGTTTGGAGAACTCTACGTGCCGACGGGTGGTCGCCAGCAAAGTGGCCGCCGCGTTTGGTACGCGTCGATGACTGGTCGCGCGGACAGCGGTTTTCTCAAACACAGGTAGAGAAGTGCTGCAATATGAAGTCCAGCGTGCTTGCGCTGGCTCTTGCCGCCACGGCCGCGCTCCCCGAGGTCGCGTTCCGTGCGATACAAATTTCACGGCGCTTCGCGCTGAATCATCATCGCGTCCTGAGTCCACACACCATCGTACGCAGGTCGAGCCGCGACTTCGCGGCACGAAGGACGACGAGCACCGCGTCGGCGGGCGCAAGCCTAGCTTCGGCCACCACGACGGCTTCCCGGGGCTTCAGATCCAGGACGGCGATGCGTACTCACTGAACTTTCAAGGTCCGGGAAAGGTCCTACATGAAAGAGGATTGCTGGGGAAGGATTGCTGGGGCGAACCCACCATGTGCCCGAATGGCTTTGTGTGCATCCAACGTTGTACCAGTGAATACTACCAATATTGGTGGTCACGCACAACCACAACGCGCTGGTATCATTGCGGGTGACCTGCGTCCTCGACCCATCAGACTCATTTGATGATATGTGTCCCCCACTCCGCAGGCTGCGCCAAAGATGACGGGATTTCGTGGATCCGGAGAAGAGACAAGAGTAACGAGAGAGTAATTTGGCGAGACCGTGAAATGGGTGCTTGCATTGACAAAAACAATCCATATTATCCCTGCTCTTATTGTCAATGGCCGGGCAATTGCCCGGGAGCAGGAGTTCCAGCATACATGATGGAATGGGAGGACATTTGTAAAAAAAGGGAGGAGATAGCCGATAAGTGTTTTGCTGCGAGAGGTCAATTTAATGGATAGCGTGCCTCACTCGTCCATTCTGCGGTTAGTGCCCGCCCTGCCGCCGGCCCCGTTCGAGCGCTACCAACGGAACCCCCCCTCCGGGCGCTAGGATTCTGCTTCCGGCATGTCTGACTAAAACTCGTTTACTTAGTAGGCGCGGGCGGCCGTGCGTTGTGGCGGTGACTACTTTTGAGCGTCGGGCTTCGGACCGCTTCGTCTCTGAGATTACTGCGGCCGCAGGCGCGACCAGACTTATCGTCCTTCAGGAAAAGCAGAGCTAGCGTCTTCGACCCACTAGCTGGTTGGTCTTAGTCAAATGCGCCAGCGCGCCCGGCTTTACTCCGCATAGGTGCACGCAAACAGCCGTCATCGATGCGCAAACTCTCAACCATGCTGCTCTTGGCGCGCTGCGGCCGCGCCCTCGTCACGCCCGCCGCCGCGGCGGCGCGGAGAGGCCGCGCGCTCTCGGCAGCGCCCACCTCCTTCCCGCTCAGCAGCAGCAAGACCGTCAAGGTCGAGTACGGCGGCGCGGCCTCGGACTACGCCGGCGATTTACTTTTGTTACCGTTCTGGTCCGACAAGGATATTGATGTGGGCGCGGCGACCATCGCGCAGGGCTGGGACGCGGCCTTTGGGGGAGCGCTCACGGAGCTCGCGGAATCCCAAGAATTCAAGGGGAAGAAGGGCGAGTCCCACGTCTTGACCGTCCCTGGAAGGTTACAAGGTGTCCGGAAAGTAGCGTTAGTTGGACTGGGCCCCAAAGATAAAGCTATGGAGGGCTACGCCGCCCTAGGCAAAGCCGTAGCAGAAATAGCGTCAAAAGAAAAGGCGTCGTCCGTCGGCGTCGCGGCGCCTTCGCGAAGCAGGGACGCCTGGACCTTCGGCGAGCACGTCGAGGCCGTCGCACTGGCGACGTTCGAGGGCTGTTATGTGGACGATAGATTTAGGACGGGCGACAACGTCAAGAATCCCCCGAAATTATCGTCGTTGGAGTTGGTCGACGAGCCCATGTCGGTCGATGACGTTTCTCCGGACGACGCCTACGCCGCGTCCCTCGAGGAAGGTCCCCAAGAAAGTGTCGTGTCTGAAGCTGCTGAGAGGGCTCGAGCCTACGCCCAGGGGTCGGCCTTCGCCAAGGACTTGGTCAATGCCCCGCCCAACGTGTTAACACCTAGAACGTTAGCCATAGCGGCTGTGGAATTGGCCAAAGAACATCAAACGCTGGACTGCACGATCAAGGGGCCCGTGGAGTGCGCTGCGCTGGGCATGGGCGCGTACTTGGGCGTCGCGCAGGGCGCGTCGTCCGACAACGAGGCGCAATTCGTCCATCTCACCTATAAACGCGGCGTGCCGAAGACGAAGCTAGCTATTGTTGGGAAAGGTCTCACGTATGATTCAGGAGGCTACAACCTGAAGCCGTCGGCGGGGGGCATGATCGAGCTCATGAAGTTCGACATGGGCGGTGCGATCTCGGCGTCCCGTCGTGGGGAGGTGCCTCCACGCCGTCGACGCGCGTGGTTTCTTTTTCGATTTTGGGGCCGTTCGGACCGCGAGATGAACGTTTCCGAACGTCAAGGTCGCGTCGACGCCGTCGACGCGACACAGTATGCTTCGCGCAGGCGCCGCGGCGACGCTCGGCTGCGCCTCGGCCGTCGCTTCCCTGGAGGTGCCGGACTGTCGCGCGCCGCGTGGAAATCCATTGCAACGCCCGTGATTGCGTTTCCGCACAGGCGAGATCCACTTCATCGTCGCGGCCTGCGAGAACATGATCTCCGGCGAGGCCGTGCGGCCCGGAGATGTCTTAACAGCTTCAAATGGGAAGACGATCGAAGTGGCCAATACCGACGCCGAGGGCCGGTTGACGCTGGCCGACGCCCTCGTGTACGCCGAGAAGCTGCAGCCGGAGGCCATTGTGGATCTCGCGACGCTGACCGGTGCTTGCATCGTGGCGTTGGGCGATGACGTGGCCGGAGTTTTCACGCAAAGTGATGAGCTCGCAGCGGAACTGTCCAGCGCCTCGAAGAAGGCGAGGGAAGAGGTATGGCGCATGCCCTTGCCCGACGCCTACGAGGAGCAGATCAAGTCGAAGATCGCTGATTTGGTGAATGTCGGTCCGAGAGCAGGGGGAGCGATCACCGCGGCGCTCTTCCTCGGCCACTTCGTGGAGGACGTGCCCCACGCGCACGTCGACATCGCGGGCCCGGTCTGGAACGGGAAGGACTCTTGCGCGACCGGCTTCGGGGCGAAGACGATGGCTGCCTGGGTCGAGGCCCGGGCCGCCGCGTCGGACTTCGGGGCGCCGTTCTAGGGCGTAACTTCTTAGGTGTATAGTCCTAGCAATTGATCGGAGCACCCAGCACCCGGCTGCCGTCGCCAGCGTAGACGCGGTTGCGGATGTCCTGGACTAATCGCCACGGGCACATGTTGAACCAGACGAAGAACGCCACCGCTTTCAGCGGAGCATCCATGACCTGCCACGGAAGTCCGACGTACGCCCAGATGGCCAGGCCGACGAGGACCGAGCCTCCCAATACGGTCATCTCGCGTGTGACCACGAACTCGTCGTAGCCGTTCCACGCGGCTTGCGGGTTCGACTGCACGTGGTGGCGGTAGATGCCTTCGACCGGCGAGTCGCGCGGCAAGCACCGCACGGGGGTGTTGGACGGCCACGACCCCGAGGCCCTCCGGGCGACGAAGCGCCGCATGTCATTCGTGCTGACCACCAACGGAGGCCCGCCGGCCGTGCCCGGGGCCCCGGGGTTGTCCCAGCTCGGCGGCCCCATGCGGAGGACCCAGACGGTGTGCTGGATCTCGTCCTCCGTCGGGAGTTTCTGGCCCGTCTGCGGACAGACTCGGCGCCGCGTGCCCGCGGCATCCACCACGGTCCTGACGGGCCGGCGCGGCTCGAGCCCTCTCGGAGCTTGGCGCACCATTTGAGGTCTAGCGTTCGTGCCCGCTTAAGTACTCTCTCTCTGAGGAACCTTGACTGATGGTACTTCTTATAATCGGGCGGCGCGAAACGCCTCAATGGCTGTCGACGTAGAAACCCGCGAGCTCTGGAGGCCCGGGGCTCGATCGCTAGTGAAACGCCTGGCGAAAAAGCGATTATCTAGCGTCCTGTAAGACACTAGCAAGCACAAAAAGCTGCGTTGACAAAACGGCTCCAAGCAACGCACGGCGGCGCCACCGGAGGCAACGCTTTTCACACTAAAGCACCGAGCCCGCGCTCCGAAAGCAGCGACGCTCCCGCACCAAGATTGACAGCTGGGGCCCACTCACTGGCCACACAAGTGCCGCTACGTAGCGCTTCGCAAAACGACGTGAGCCGGCGCGAGCAGCGCCGGCGCAGCGAACGATCAAGAAACGAGCGCCGCGCATGGGGGACAAGTACAAGAAAATCGACGGCGCGGGTCCCCCGCCGGGCGCCGACATCGAGCTCAGCGACCGCAAGCCCAAAAGCACATCTGATGAAGACGCCTTCGACGTGCGCGTCCTCGACGTGAAGAAGGCCGGCGCTCCCACCATAATACGCGTGCCGAAAAACGGCACCTGTGCCGATCTCAGAACTGCGGTCGAGGCCGCAATAGAAAACGCCCCTTCTGATAGACAACGATTAATCTGCAACGGCCGGTCGCTCGGCGACGGCTTACTGTCGGAATTTAATGTGGTCCCACGGTCACCATTGTGCACGATTCACTTAACGGTAAGGCCCGAAGGGACGCAAGCGTCATCACCCGCATCAAATGAGGTCCCGTACGACGTCAGTGCCTTGGTGGCCGCCGTCGCGGCGAACCCCCTGCCGTCGGATCCCGCCGCGAGAGCTAGATATCATGTTGCGCGGACGGGCGCGCGCGTGCGGTTGCTATCGTCGTTACTCTCCCTGTACTGTGCGGTCGCTGCTCTCGGAGCTTTTTTAGATGCCACGGCGCCGAACTCCGACGGAGACGTCGTGACCATGGTCGGGCTGGCGATTAATCTGGCCGGCGTTTACGTCGGTGGCGCGGGGATGCGGGCGGCTCGGAGAGGAGACATCCTCTCGGCGTGTCGCTACGACCATGCTTTACGAGCACTGGCGGCGTCGTCCTTGGCCTACGAGGCCTACGTTTCTTTAGTAGTGATCCCGGAGGAGGCGCGGCATCGCGCGCCCTGGGACTCGCAAAGACCATCAGGGAACGGCACGACCTACACGCAGAACACGTCCGGCGTGTCCCGAGACGATTTGTTTTTGTCGGGCGTCGTGAGCGTATTGCTCTGGGCGTCGATCTGGCTCGCCTGCCTGAATTCGTCGGCGCAGTACCGGCTCGCCGTGCGCGACCGGGATTCGGCGGGCGTCCGGGCGCCCGACTTGGAAGTGCAGCAGCCGGGGGACGCGTTTCTCTTATAACAATATTAGTCTAGGTTGCGTCGCCGGCGACGGCTCGAAGCTAGCAGCACTTCGTGGAGCAGTAGGGAAAATGGGGGTGAGCAAATGCTGTGCCATAAGCGTAGCTGGAATCGCGATACCACCTATCTTCTTGTGGGTTATGAGCTTGACCTGACCCATCGTCGTCCAGAGTGAACACGTTCGTCGGGTGGCCGTTCACGTATTCCCGCGTGTGCGTTCCGCCACACAAATAGGGAAGCGGCAAACCCAGAAGACAACAGCAACCCGACACTTCGTACTGATCCTGGTTAAGCGCCTTCTTCGTAGTGCATAAAATGGGCGCAAGCAGCCCCAACGGCACAATCGGAAAGCAGCCGCACCAGGTCCCCGCGAGGTCCCCGGCATCGACCTTTTGGAAGGTCCGTTTCTGCGAGTGTGGGCGTTTCTTGAAGCAACAACATCCTTGTTTGGCCATTCCGTTGGCCGAGAACGTCACTCCTTCCTCGTCTCCTGCGAAGCGCCCCTCCGGCCAGTGGCGAAACTTATTAGTGCCCGGGACGCGAATCTGAACCCCGCCTTCCACGAGCGGGCACGTCACAAGAATAGGAATGACCGTGGTGCAGCCTGATCTAAACGTCTCGATCGCGTCGGCCCCGAGCGGCACCACGGTCATCGAGGGGCAAATCGTCGGAGCTGGAGTACAGGAGCACGCGGCCGAATACCTGCCGCTGATCTCGTCCGTGCTCAGCAGCCCGTCACTCCGCGGGCCGGTGTGAAGGTCCTCCGGCGCGAGCGGCGGCGCGCGACCGGCCCATTCTCGGAAGCCTCCGCGCGGTAGCGTGACGCGGTAGGCCGCCATTTGGAGCGAAGCTCCAAAATCGTCGACGACGCCCTCGAAGTCGGCGAAGCGGATATTTTTGTGCTGGTCAGACTCCACGCCGGAGTCCACGCCCAGGACCAAGTCTCGGTGAACATTGACGACCAAGTCTGGGTCTATGACGAGGGAGATCGACCCGTCCTCGTTGACCTCCCATTCGCGACCGTAGCCCCATGTACCCGCCGTGTACGTTTCTTCGTCGCTCTCGCCGCCGACCCAACTGACCCCGGTCCCCTCTCGGTTCCCGGCTTCGAGAACCAGGTCCGCGTCGACGCGCTTGAGGAACTTGCCCTGGACCAGTTGAACGGAGCACGCGTCTCGCGCCGCCACACATTTTGACTCGGTGTAACGCCCGCCCCAAAACCTTCGTTCTTCAGGGTACATCTTCCCAATTCCACCATTCCCGGGGTTCGACGCGTGGCAAGTCAAGGGCGCCGCGCCCCCGGCCTGCAGGGCTTGCCAGTGGTCGAAGCGGAGGACGTTTGGGCTGCCCTGCCTCACGAGCACCAACCTCGAATCGATGATCCCTTGTGGCGCCATCCCAACAAAGCCGTGCCGCTGGTAGCTCTTGTCCTCCGGGCTGGCGGACCAGGAAACGTAGCGCCAGGGCCCGCCACGGCGCAATATGGAGAACGCCGAGGTGCTGGAGGTCATTACAAAAGTGCCACTCGGCGCGCCGTTCTGCACGAGCTCGTCGACGAACTTACTGAAGGCGAGGCGGACGTTATATTCCTCGACCTCCATCTTGACGGGCATCGCGCGCTCGTTATCGCTCCAGCGACCCCCATATTTCTCGTTCCAGCGCCCGAGGAACTCGATGGAGCCGCGGGCGCCTCCTGCGCCGGGCTGGACCTCGTCGGCCGCGGCCGGCCCGCGCTCCATCTCCGCGGGCCGCGGCGCGGCCGGGGCTGCCACCGGTGGCGCGTGCGCGACGGATAGCACCTCACCGTAGCCCTCCGTGTGGCCTCCAGCTGCATCATCGACCACGCCGAGGACCTCTGCGACCGCGGGCGCCACCTTCATGCTGCCCGTGTAAGTTAGTCGCACAATTGTGCTGCCCCCTTGCCTCCGAAATTTGCGTTACGCCGGCTGCGGTTCGAGAGCCGCGCGCAGGCGCTGTGCAAATCCGAGCCTGGAATCCTAGCCTACGGGTTTTACCCCTTACGCATCCGCAGGATCACGTCCGACGAGTGCGGCACGACTCGCAATTCCGACAGCTCCGGCTCCTCGTTCGACGAGATCGCGTCGACCACGGTATCAAAATCCATCTGCCCCGCGGGGAAGATGTCCCGCTCCGGCCGCGCCTTGCCCAGGTACTCACCGCCAATATAACGCACGGCCGTCACGCCCACCAGCACGTCGCCGACGGAGACTTTACCGGACGCGGCCGCGTTGCCCCCCACGTCGATGACTTGAACACCGCGTGGCTGCGCCGCGGTCCCGATCTCTTCAAAAACAATACCCAGCGGCCGCGCCAAGGCCACCTCGTAGTCGTAGTTCGTGTCGGCCCAGAAATCGAACAATTGCTGCTCGTGGCTATATCCACCCGTCTCCGCCGGTGGTGCGGGCGGCATGCCGGCCGCCCCTCGGGGATACTTGACGCCTTCGCCGCAGTACCAGCGGTCGCCCGTGGCCCGCAAGGCGTTGCTTCTTTTGACGCTTGGCGGCATGAAGGCGCCGGCTGCGCAGATCAGGGCGGTGAGGGCTAGCCTCATGTTTGCTGAGTGCTTTGCTGAAACCGATGCGTTTTCGTTCAGTTCTCGAAAATGAACGTGCTCAGAGCGCTGCGAATTTATCGGCGGGCTTGCTGCATGGATGGTGAACGACTACGCGATCCCAGTGAGAGCGCATGCGCTCACAAAGGTCGGCAAGCCGTCGCAGTCGAGCTGATTTCGGACTGCTCCACAGCGCTTGCAGATTCGCAGTAGTCCTTGACTGCGAGGAGTACTGGTTGGAAAGACCGCGGGGCGCAACCCCGCACCAGCCCAGCGCCGGCCGGCCGCAACACAAGGCGTGAACGCGGACGCGCTGAGCGCGACGGGAACGCGCAGCACGCTATACACTACGCCACCGACGCGTAGCCCAGGAACCATGGAGACCAGCTAGCGGCGGGGCTGCCCGGACACCAGAGCAGCAGCAGGGGGGCTGCCTAGCCTCACGCCGCGCAGCCGTAGCGGGACGGTCCCACGCAACAAGAGATGGCCCAGGACATGGCCTTCAGCCCGGACCCCAGTCAGCATAACTTTACGAGTTCCGAGTACGTCGCCGACGGGGCCGTCGCCGACGACCAGGTCCAACCCTACGACAGCACGCAAGATGCACAAAAATGGTATGATGACAATGTGAACGAGGACGCCCAGCAGAAGGCGGAAAGGCTCAATAGATTGCGACTCCAGCTCGAGCGAGCCGCGGCCCGGGAAGGCACGTCCACCGGAGCCATCCTCGAACGACTGGAGGAATATGCTCCAGTTAGAGCCGTCTGGACGGAATATTTTGATGAGGAAAACACTCCATTTTACGTGAACGAAGCTACCGGCGAGACGCGGTGGCAGCTCCCGCGACCGGAGGAGCTCGGTCTCGAGTTAGCTCTCGATGCGCTGCTTTGCGACGACCCAAAGCTCAAGGAAGAAAAGCTCGCCGAGCTCGCGAAGAAGAAGGCCATCGACGACGAGAGTTCGCTGATGACGGGCGAGGACTACTCGTTGGAAGACCAGGAGACGCCGGAGGAGCGGGAAGCGCGCGAAGCGCGGGAACTGGAAGAACGAATAGCGTGGGAGGAGTCCGAGCGGTTGCGAATCGAGCAGGAGCGCATCGACGACGAGCACTTCCGGCGGGGCCAGGCCGAGGCGAAGCAGGCCTCCGTTTCTCTGTTGGCTCGGAATTTCTATTTTTCCATCAAGGACGAGGTCCGTGACTCAGTGTCTGTTTCTGACGTTTTCTGAACTTCAAGGTCGCGTCGATGGCGTCAGCGCGACGCTACGCCCACGCGACGCCGTCGACGTGGTCGTCAGAGAGTCTACACGTCTCGTGAGTGGACGGAGACGGTTTCGCGACGCCGTCGTTCGACGCAGGCCTGCACGAAGCGCGTACAAGACTGGCTCACGGAGAAGCGCGACGCCCACGAGGCCCAGCAGCGGGAGATGTACCGGACGATCAAGGCGGAGTTGAAGGTGATTGTGCGGCGTCCGATGTATGTTCATCGTTGAGAGCGTCGCGGCGACGGCACGACGCTGTCGTCACGCGACCGCGCGCAGGTCTGCCCCGCGCCGAAGCCCATCAACGAGTTCGCCGAAGCTCTAGCCGCTGCCGCTCGGGCCGACGAGGGCGAGGAGGGCGCCAACAAAGCCGTCGATACATATGAAAAAACGGAAGAGGCCTCGGCCGCCCGGAAGCTCAAGATGACCGAAGCATTGGCCAAGAGAGTCAAGAAGAGGCGCGAAGATCGCCTCGCGCTGTGGGCGGACGACGGCGACCGCGACGACGACGACGAGGCGTGCGCTTCGAATCGATTAGCTGTCGTGCTTGAAGAAGTGAAGGGGCGAGGCGCGGACTTTAGGCACCTGCGGGAAGTGAGATTAGTCGACTGTCTGATCACGGATCAAAAACTTGCGGTCTTAGTAGAGTCGTTGGGCCAAGGCTGCGTTTCCGTATTAGCGCTGGGCGGCAACCAAATCACGAATATCGGCGCGCGGACGCTGGGCGAAGCTTTACAAGCGCTAGCGCCGCTCCGCGAACTCCATCTCAACGGCAATCACATCGCCGACCCCGGCGTCGAGTTTCTGTGCAAAGGGTTATTCGGCCACTTAACCGCTGCCGAGAAGAAGGAACAACTGCGTAAAGCTAAGAGACTACAGAGGATGGCCTCCGCAAAAGCCAAAAGGTTGAACGTCAAGGGGAAAAGCAACTCGCTGACGCCTCCCCCCGTCGCGAAGCCGCAGCCGCCGTCTCGCTTGGCCGTGTTGGATCTTTGTAGCAATCCAGTCAGTCCGGAAGGCGCTCGCGCGTTGGCCGAGTCCCTGACGCTAGAACGGTGCCGCCTGACGACTTTAAGGCTAGGAGGCGTCCCCAAAACGCTAGACTGCTTCAAGCCCACCGAGGAAGGCAATAGAGCGAGGAAAGTGAATCAAATAGTCATCGGCGACGCCGGGGCGATCATGCTCTGCGGGGCGTTGTTATTGAGTCCGGCGGTCTTGGAAGCGAAGGGCCACTCCGGTTTAGAAACGCTGTGTCTGTCGCGGTGCGGCATCGGTCAGGCCGGAGCGAGGGCATTAGCTGCCATGTTGTACTGCGAGCCTTCCCTCACATCTTTAGATATTTCCGGCAATGCGTTGGAGGGCAAAGGCGTCGGTCGAAGCTTCAAGGAGCGGCCCCTCGCGTCGCGAGTGCTAAAGCGCGGACTGGCCGAGCCGCCGTCCGCACCCTTGCAGGACCTAGATCGATCTAGTGGACTGGCCTGTTTGGGCCGGGCGCTGGAAGCCACGTCATCCCTTAAAAGAGTACTGCACGACGATGTGGACACTGCTTCATATTTTGATAAATGCCTAGCCCTAGATCCGCCAGCGGACTGGAGTAGACGACGACGACTCGGCGTCGACGCGTGTGCGACGCGGGAATGGTTGTTGTCCTGCTTCAAGGCCGAGGGCATGGCTCTACCGTCGCCCGGCGCGCGGGAGACGGCGCTGGCGATGGAAAATGACATGACCGAGGAACCGTCGCCAGTGCTGACGCAGCGTCCGTTTCCGACCGTTTCCGAACTTCAACCTTGTGAAGATGGCGTCAACGCCATGCTGCGGGTCTACGCGTCTCGCGAGTGAACGGTGTCCGTGCCACGCAGGTGGAGCTCCCCATCGAGGAGAAGTCCTCTCTCTCCTCAGGCGCCACGACTAGAAGAGCGTCGCAGTTCTTCCGCCACGGGTCGCTGCTGACCGATGGCTCGGTGGACACCTGTGTGGAAATCAAATTTTACGGCGCGTTCGTGCTGCATCGTCGCGTCGACCTCCACGCCGTCGCCGCGACGCCTGCTCGATGGCGTGGCGATGCCGGTTCCTCACCGCTCGACGGAGCCAGCACTGGTTGATTTCCACACAGGTGGACACGGTGCGAACGGCGGCGTCGCCGATGCGATCATCGCAGCTGGGCCGCGTCGACGAGGAACGTTTGGTGTACGAGCCGTCGTCCTTCCACGAGCGCGGCGAGCTCACGGACGAAAATTGGCAGAAAATGAGAAGGCGCGAGGACCGCGAATTCCGTTTGTCGCAGGGGCTACCCGCGTCGCCCGCCAAGAAGACAAGTGTTAAAAGACGTACTTCGTACGACCAGTACCGAAGCACCTCATCGAGGACGCCGTCGCAGATCCTGTCTTCCCTCGAACCCGTAAGTCTCCAGAGCTCATTGATCGCTTTTGATTATGGCGACGAGCTCTTCGTGGAAGGTGAGATCGACGATTCGAACGCTGCTTGTGCCGCGTGGCAGTCGCTCGACGATGCGTGCAGTGATGTGTGGCCCCTGTCCTATCTGGAGTCGCTCGTGCCGACGCCTGTCGGGGACGACGTTTTGAACGTCTTCCACACGCTTAGGAGCGCTCCGGACGACGTTCCGTTGGGTGTCTTGTTCCCTGGGGCTGATGTCTTGGCTGAAAGGAGTGGTGTTCCCTCGCAAGCTCGCTGGGACGCGCTGTGGCGGTGTTCTCGCTGTCTCGAGGTTCTGGGCCGAGAGAGGGAGATCCGAGCCGACGCGTCCCGTGCTGTGTTAGATGCTTCACAAAAAATTGTGGAGAAGTCGATCGATCAAAGACTGAAGCGTCGATCAGACTTCTGGCAGCACCAAGAGGCTGTTGACGCTTCATATGAAGCAGCGTGTGCAGCTCTACGGAGACGCGAAGCCGTCGCGGCGCAGTGCGCGAAGGATTTGGACGAGAAGAAGGACGCCCTTACACAACTGCTCCAGGACTGTAGAGTAGATAGAAACAATGCGAGAGATCTGGCCAAGAGTCAAGCGAAGTCGGCCAAGAAGGCCGCCCTGGCGTCGCAGCAGGCCGCGACGGCGCTGCGCAAGGCCATGAAGAAAGCTAAGGCAGACAAAGAGCAGAAACGGGCCGAGGGGAGAGAAACGATCCACGACGAGCAGGCCCAGGCGCGCGGTGCGATCGCCGCGTTTTGAACTCGTGTCCATCGCACGATGCCGTGGGTGGTTTCTTTGTTGATTTTGAGCTGTTTCGGACCGCGTCGGGGCCGTCGCGGCGTGTCAGAGAGACAGCGGTCATGGCGTCTTCACGAGACATCATCGTCGTGAACCCACGAGAGTCTACGTGGTCAGCAGGACGCCGTCGAGACCGATTTGACGGAAATGCTCCGCGCAGGCGAGACGGACGCCCGCGTCCTCGAAGCCTTGAGAGTTTCAGATGAGGCGTCCGAATATGCCGGGAAGACCGAGGACTTGAGACTGAGAGCCTTGGAGCGCGTCACGGTCGCGGAGACTTGCTTCCAACGAACTTACTTGGAGTTACTACGACTCAAAGCGGACCACGCTGCGGCTGCGGCCGACGTCCGGGACTGGCGATTTGTATTGATGGACTTCGACCGCGCGGAGACTTGCAGGGTCATCGAACGATGTATCGATGATGAGCCGTACGGCGACCAACAAAGGAAAGATGAGGCCTTCCACGCCGCGTGTGAAGAGGATGCAACGAGAAGCGAAGACGCTACCGTACGAGCTTTTGACCTCGCGGAGCGGTTAAAAACGGCCTCCGAGACCAGAAAAGAGCAGCAGTGCTACGACGAGCACTTAGCGGAAGGTCCGTGCGGCTCGACGGCCATGGACGACGCCGTCGTCGACGCTCGACGTAAAAGAGATGCCGCGGACGCTTCTCTCGCCGCAGCTGATGCGAAACGAAGGTTACTGGTGCGGCTGAACCCCTTCGCGTCCAAGCAACTCGCTGCCGAGCTCAACGCGAACGTCATAGCCGCCACACAGTGGCGCAAGGCCTGCTGGCAGCGCTGCGGCGACGCGCTGAAGGACGCTTCCGGTTTCAAAGCAAGTATGCGGGACGGGAACCTGACGCCGCGACGACGGGCGCAGAACGACGTTTCCGTGAAGGCGAAGCATCCCTCGTCCGAGACATTGGTGACGGCCTACAACGCCGTGACGGTGAGGGCCGTCAGAGCGATCGAGTTCGAGCAGCGCGAGGAGCAGCGCGTGCGAGATGAGGCTATCAGACTGCGGGAAGAACAGCGGCGCGATCGGAACGACCAGCTTGCGCAATTGGCGAAGGTCGACCCGCGGCAAGCTGGTCATATGATTGTACAACGTATTCGAGCGATGCGCGACGGGGGCCTGCCGGTCGATAAAGATGATTTGGACGATCTACGAGCGTTGCGCCAGTCCAAGGCCCGCGCGATCTCGGCGTCCCGGCGTGTTGGGGTGTCTTCACTTTGTTGCTGGGACTCGTATCTAGCACACGATGCCGGGGGTGGTTTCTTGTTCGAGTTTGAGGCTCCGCGCAGGCGCGAAGGGTCGACTCCGGGCCAAGCAGACGCGTCGACTCTTCAAGCGGGCCAAGGCTTTAAGGGACGACGCCTATGAAGCCGAGTCAGCAGCAAAGCACGCCCTGCAAGCTCTGATGGACGACAAGGAACGGAAGCGCGTTGATGAGCTGTTGAGGTCCGTGACTCGGCGTGGAAACTGAACTTGAACTTGACGCGGTCGGCGCGACGGCGTCGACGCCGTCTTCATGATCACATGAGAGTCTACGCGTCTCGCGAGGGAAGTTTCGCGACAAAGTCCGTTCCACACAGGTTGGAGGCGCTCGGACTGTCACCGCCCAAGCCGAAGGTTCGTCCCAAGAAATCATTGTGGAGGCGTGTGTTTGGTTCTAGGAAGGTGATACTGGATCGACCTTTGAAAGACGAACCGCAGTGTCCGACGCAACGGCGGCTACGGGACAAGGTCCGGACCAAGGGCCTCGCGCCCCTGCCGGCCATCTCGACGATCATCAAGGACGACTTCAGCACGCACGCGGATCACGTCGTCCTGAAGCCGAAGAAGAAGCGCTTCGAGCCGGGGAAGCCTCTGGACCTCTCGAAGGCGATCTGCTACGACTCGGACGAGTCGTCGGAGGGGGACTTGTTCGACGACCTCGAGGTGCTCGGGGAGGAGGGCTAAGTGTGTGGTGTGTTTTTACTCGTTAGCACCCCTGTGGATCTACCCGCTGGTAGTACGTCTTCACGAGCCTCGCGTCCATGCCGTCATCTCCCGTGGTAGTCGAGTAATCTATTGTGTCCTCCTCCGTCCCGGTCTGGGACCATGGGCCCGGGCCCCCCGAACACATTCACCTTTGGGGGGTCATAAGAGTCCCCGAGGGCCTTCATACAGTCAACTTCGTCGTCAGGATGAGCGTCGAACGAGGGGACGTGCATGAAACGTCCCAGCTTTCGCCACGGGCGCGTGGTAACGCTCGCCGTTGATGTTCCGCGACCACCGGCGGCGTACGTACGAATGCCGCCGACGCCATCAACATTTATGTCTAGAGGGTCCCGGCCATCGTCGTTTGCTTCGGTTCGACGGGGGAGACCTCGAGCTGCTTGCCCGCGAAGATGAGGGCGTCTCCGGTGGGCTGCGTCTGACAGTTTGGGTCGAGGGGGTGAGTCTGACAGCCGGGTCCCCCGCCAGCCGGATTGCTCCGTTGCTGCGGGCCGATGTACATGAAATTTGCCAGCTTTCGCCACAGGCTCGTCGTGGTCGCGCCCGCGAATTTTCCGAGGTCGTCCACCGACCGCTTACGACCTCGCCGCTTACGACCTCGCGGTCAAGCGGACTCTCGACGAGCTCGAGGCGCAGGCCGCAGTGACCGGCGAGGTCGTAAGCCTTGTACAGAGCTTGCAGCGCGTTGCCAAAGCCGGCGCGAGTCGGCGTGAGTTGGAGCGTCGGACACCCGGTCCCGGCGGCGGCGGCGACGGCCAGTATTACCCCTAAGGCCATGGCGTGGGACTTGTGAACTCAGCGGCCTGGAGTTGTGGTTTTTTTTCGTGCCGTCGCGAGAGCAATGACTTGTGGCGCAACGGCGTGCCTACGTCCCGGTGAACCTGTTTTGCCAGGCTCTGTCTGGTCGGACTTTTTTTGTGCTTCGACGCGAGGAGTTTGTGCGTAGGAGAGAGAGTAAGCGGTCACGAACGCTAGAGTAACCACTTGGCTGTACGCGCAAAGGCGGCTGATGAATCGACACGCCTGCTCTCTCCTCGTCGTCGCCCTCGTCGCCGCGCAACGGCGTCCGCAACCGAGGCCGGGTCGCCGCCGCGGCCCGCGCCTCGACCGCGCGCCTCGATGCCACCCGGCCCGGACGGGCCTCCGATGTCAAGGCCGCGGCGGCGACGGGTGCCGGGCGCCGACCCCTCAAGTGCCATTGTATTCCAACCTCAGCTGCCCGTTCGAGTGGGGCAAGTATTCCTGTTTCCACCAGGGACGCATCCAGCAAGCCCAAGCCTCGTACGAGCATGCGTCCCGGCACATCTCCAACCGCAGTCGCGCGCCGTGCGAATCCAAACGACTGCCCAAAAATATCCTGCTGGTGGGCGATTCGACCATGCGGCAGGTCTTCGTCGCGCTGGGCTGCGGTCTCTTGCCGGTGCTCTCGGGCCGCTTCGTGGACTGGGCGGAACGGTGGCCGTGCCACAGCTCCCCCAACTGCGTCGAAGGCGGGGCACACTCGGGCTTCAACGTGGGCTGGATGGCCCTGCCAGGCTCCGAGGTTTGGTTCGTCCCCCACGCGGGTACCCTCCGACACGGCCAGGCGAACATCATCGACAGGTTTCGGAAGGAGCTGGCGTCGAACCACTCCGTGTCGTTTCGTTTGACCCCCCGCCACGAGCGCGTGTTCCTGGGCCGGGACGACGTCGTAGTGTACAACGCCGGCCTGCACAAAAACGACCGGACCCGGCTCTACCAACAACTAGATAACTTCGGACGCGAGCTCCTGGCCCAACGCGGGCGGCACTCGCTCCCGCGCTGGGTCTACGTGACCACCGTCACGCAGCACTTCGCCACGAGCGACGGGCAATACTCGAACGGCCGGCGGTCCAAGCGGTGCCAGCCGTCGATCCCTTCCAACCCGCGCCTCGAGAGCGAGCTCTCAGTACTCCGCGAAGGCGTCAACGTCGATCGGATCTTGAGGGTCGACGATCTGGACGCGGGGGCATTGCACGTGGGGGCCTACGACGGATCTGATTGCACGCACTACTGCATGCCGGGGGTTCCAGATGTCACGGCCCACCGGCTCCTGGAGCTGGTCCATCCACATGACTTACGCCGCCGCCGCCCATCTAGGAGTCGGTCATCGAGCTAACTAGATACTTTAGATCACACCCGCCACCGCCGCGAAGTCGCCTAGGCGTGTCAGCGGCTCGGGAGGCGTGGTCTAAACGCGACAGGACCCCTCTAGAGATGGGACACATCGTCTTTAGTCTTGGGGGCACAGGGATTCTAGGGCGTCACGCCGCGCGCCAGCGACTCCAGCGACGCCTGAGTGCGGTCGTTGTTGTCCTTGAGCCAGGAGATGACCGTCTCCATTGCGAGTAAATCGGCCGCCGTGCGCCGCTCCACAGCATCGAGGCGCGCCCTTAACTGCGCGACCTCGTCGTGCAGCGACTTCTGGGAGTTTTCCGACGAGACGATGGACGTGTCGTCGTCGGCGGGTTTGCCCGTGCGGAACGGCCCCATCTCGTCGCGGCCGCGCTTTTTATGAGACGTCGTCGCGGACGGGTGGCAGGCGCTCGGCCGCGTCGGCATGGCCGCGTCCTCGTCGTTGCGGAGGGGCGACACGGGGGCGTTGTTCGTGAGCTCGGCGACGGGCGTCCACGCGCCGGTGAGCTTGTCGACGAGGTACTCGCGGCCGGTCGCGTCCGTCTGTTTCTGGAAGCCTGCGGCGGAGGCGACGTCGCGGGGGCGCTGACGCTTCCGCGACTGTGGGGCCTCCCGCGACGCCATCGACGCGAAGTGATGAGGACGCCGCATGCGTACGGCCGCCGGCCGCGTAGTCGACGGGCTGGCGCGCGTTCGCGGGGATCATGCTGACCGGCGGATAGCTCACGGGATGTCGCGTCTGGAAGCACTTTGGGAGCGGCGGCGGTGTCTTGGCCTTGCTGGAGCTGCTGTAGCGCGTCGAAATGGGCGTCCGCGCGCGGTAGAAGCGCAGTGCCGTGCCAGGCGACTGGTTTCGCATCGATGGCGTCCACGTGCGTTGTTTGGGCTGCTCTCGTGTCCGAAAGACCGTCTCCACTTCCAAGTTGGAAGAGGCCCTTTCAGTACCCTCGAGGTTCAAAGGAAATCCCACCAGGCTCTCCCCGAGCTATCCAGAGCCGTTAAAAGCCCTAAGACTTGAGGGAGAGGTGCTGATTCGATAGCGTGCGGGTTGCGAGATTTGCAGCTGAGGCACTCGCGCCCAAAACTGAGTCGCTGGAGGGCCATTCGATCTGAACGCTTGGATTCAGAGCCACTGATAGACCCTTGATAGTTTCGTGCATCGATTTCTCGCTTCCGGAGCCGCCTAGCGCTTGATTACAGCATGGTGCGGCAAGCCTGCATCGTGTTCGTCGCGTACGCGGCCGCGCTGCGCCCCGCCGCCCACGTGCGACGACGAATTGAACCGCGCTACGCTGAATGCGAGGCCGCCGAGGGCGACGTCGTCGTCTTCGCCTTGCCGGACACGGTCGACCCGCCGGGCACGCCGGGCGAGCGGCGCCTCGGCGTCGTGAAAGCCGAAATGAGTTGCACCGCGTGGGTCCACCCCCTCGTCGAGCAGGGCGCGGACCAGGGCGACGACGAGGTCATGCTCGTGGAAGACGAGGCCTTCGAGGAGCCGATCCAGTGCCAGGGCGGTATCGAGTCCGTCATCGACGACGTCTTCTACGGCCAGCTCCCCGTGCCGTCGCTGGGCGGCGGCGTCGGGTACGGCGCGACGGCCGTCGAGTGCTGGACGCTCGTCCGGGACCAGGTGCCCGACGGCGTCGACGTGCCCGTGTCGGATTCCGGCGTCGCGCCGTGGACGCACTAGTTTGATATTGAATTGTGTTACTTTACTAGTCGTCCTCGTCCGAGTCGTCCGGGAAGTCGCGGTCGCTTCCCCAGAACCTGAGCACGTGTCTGAACATGTCCTTGGGGAGGTCCGTGAAGAGGCACGCGACGAGATTTTGGCGCCGGCGGCGGATGCGCATTTGCGTCCCCGGTAGCCCTAGAAAAAAATACGTCTGTGGCGCCGCTCGGCCCCGAGCGCACAACTGGCGGAGCACGTCCAAACGGACCCTCGGTTCGTGAAGGTACCGCGCCCACGTGCCCGCCGCACGAACGTCGGCGACGAGCCTCATAGCCCTCCGGTGGTCCCGTTTCTGGTACCTTATCCACCCATCGGTGTCATCGTAGTCCAACAACTGATTAACCGCCAAGATCGAGTCCACGGTGCCGCCGTAATCATCGCAAATGTCGATGCGGGCCCCGAGCGTCAGTAGGTGCCGGAATATAGCGGACTTTCGACCCCCTCCTATTGAACCACTGTGTGCGGCGGCGAGCAGCAGCGGCGTTCGGCCGGATCTCTCGTTCCGCGCGTTCACGTCCGCGCCCGCCTCGACGAGCATCGTTATTATGTCCAACTGATTCGAGAGGCTCGTGAGGGTCTTACCCACAGCCCTGTGGAGAGGAGTCCACCCTAACCAGATGACGTCGACGTTCCGGGGTCCTCCGGCAAGCACCGCGCGGATGGCGGGAGCGTGGCGGTGCCCAACCAAGGCGGATTGCACGAGATGTAGGAGCGGTTGCCCCTCCGCGCTCGTGTCGTCGGCGCTGCCGCCGGCCTCAAAATA
Organism: Pelagomonas calceolata; assembly: GCA_918797485.1. Lineage (NCBI taxonomy): Eukaryota > Pelagophyceae > Pelagomonadales > Pelagomonadaceae > Pelagomonas > Pelagomonas calceolata. The sequence continues at coordinate 948,822 of CAKKNE010000004.1, forward strand.
CTTGGCTATTGCTTGCGTCGACGCGCGACTCGCGGCATATTCGACGTCGGGGGGCAAAACTCCGCTCATTTTACGACCTTTTCTCAAGCAAGCTCGCTTGGGTATACCCGTAGCGCATCACAAAAGCCAATGCAAAAGCTATTCCTAGTATCTTACATACGCTAGCTGCCGGCTCGGCGGCACCACGCAAAAAGCGATCGACAAAGTTCATATACGGCAGCAGGCATGGCTGACGCAACGCCAGCTTCAAGACTGGCAGCCCTGCGCGCCGCCGTCGAAGGCTGCGCCGCCCACGAGATCAAAAAAGCCGGCCAGCTCCTGCGCGAGGGCGCGGAGCTCCTCAGCGACGAGCGCAGCGATGCATTAACGGAGGGATGGTGCCGCTGGCTCATTCGGGACGCGGGACCGGCCTGGCGGCGCGCTTTAGATGAGAGCGACGCGTCTGAAGCGATTGACGCCGTCGTCGACGCCGGAGGTTTGTGTGTAGCGTCCGAAGCATTGGTCGGGGCGACGGCCGCGGCCGCGGTCATTGTTGCACAGCGCGTGAAGAGCTGGGACGTCGCGGCGCTGGTGGCGTCCCTTACAGATGATGGTGACGACGCGGAGCGGTTCGCGGACGCCTGTGTACGGCTGCCGCGGCGGCTCGCGACGCTCCTGAAGGGCAAGAGTCCATTGGATGAGGCGGCTTGGCTTTCCGGTGTAGCCGACGGTTCACTAAGGAGCCCCGCCTGGCGCGTTTTAGCTGGACGCCTCGAGGCTTCTGGCCACGCGCCCCTGGTCGCCGAACGCTGGGTCCTCTGTGACGACGACGACGGCTCGCGATTAGATGCCTTGGGCGCCGGGAGCGCCTGCCGCTACGCCACGTCGCTCCTGGAGGCGACGGACTCTCCTCAAACCCTCAGCACAATAATCACGAAGCGCCTACAAAAGTGCCCCGTCCTCCGGAGCAAGTGGACCGACGACGTCGTGACGGGCCGGACGCGTTTGAATCATACCAAGGCGTCATTGTCCGTCTACGTCGCCAAGCGCGCGGGCTTGTACACGGAAGCGCTGGCCTCATGTTCAAAGAAGTGGCGCGACGTCGCATTTCTGCAGAGTGTTGATGATGATAGAAGAGCGTTCCTCGCCACGTCTATTTTAGCGTTATTAGCCCTGTCGGACCCGGTGGACGTCGACGTGAACACCACCCTATCAGGTGTTGTGAGCGGCGTGTCGGCCTGCCTCGACCTTAACGATGAAAGAGATAGAGCCCGGGCGATGCTCGTGGGGGACGCCTTCGGGACGCTCGTCGGGCGCGCGCCGGACTTCGGGGACCTGCTTTCTGAGAGTGATCGGGCCTGGGCGCGCGAAGGGTTGTCCGTCTTGCCTGTGGACGAGGTCCACGCGGCGTTTCGAAACAGTCATTACTCTTCGAGCGAGGAAGCACCAACGCCGCCGCCTCCACCCGTTGAGAAGAAGAAGACGAAGAAGAAGCGTTCGCCTGATGATGTCCTCGAGAGCGGCAGCGAGAGCTCCGACGACGAGTCTGTGGAGAGCGCTTCCACTCTATCGGACGACAATTTGGAGGCCTACGATCTAGAAGATGACGGCGCTGATTTAGTACCGGTGCAGCCCCCGAAATACCTGCGAGACTTGCTCAAACTAATTAACGAAGGCGCGGACCAGGAACTCGCGAGGGAACGGCTCCAGATGGCCCTGGCCACGTGCCCGGCGTTAGTAAGGAGTCGACCCGCCGATTTGAAGGATGTGGCTCGCGACTTGGCGCACGCGATCCTCGCGACGGAGAACCGTTTTGACTTGGAAGATTTCTCCGAGAAAAGTCGTACTTCGCTGGCGGCGTTAACTGCTTGTAGACCAGTGGAAGTGGTACGCTACCTGCAGTTGTCGTTCTTCGATAAAGAGCTCGGGCTGAACAAGCGATTGGACGCGTTGCAAGCGATGGTCGACGGCGCCTACGAGTTGGCGGGCCGCGGGCGCCTCGCCGAGAATGAAGATATGCCCGACGGCACGGCCAAAGCTTTATTGGGTGTCGGTTCTACTCGTTCCCGGAAATTGTTAGATACGTCCGACACGAAGGTCCTGGAACGAACGAGGAGGTGGGGCTACCGTCGAACAGCGTTGCAACCGTCGTCACCGAACCTCTTCGCCCAACATGCGGCCTCGTTGTTCTTCTTTCCGTTACTGAGAGGTATTGTGGAGCACTGGGCGCCTCTGCAAAAGCGGCACCCCCACCACGCGACGGTGTTGCGAGCGCGGGCCGTGCACGCCTTGGCGTGCTTCTTGGATTGCGCGTCGAGCGCGCCGGGCAGCCAGGCGCTGGCGTCGCATTTATTGGCGTTTGCTTGGAGAGATGTAAGATCCGAGGATGCGGCTTTGAGAAGGGCGGCGCGCGGCGCCGCTTTGACTGCTTTAGCGTGGCGGCCGTGTGACGACGGCGGCGGCGCGTTGGCGTTGCTCGCGGGCGGGATCTGTGCCGATTTACCTTCTCCCGAGGACGTGCGGTCGCTCGCGTACGAGGGCCGCGACGACCCGGACGACGCGGCTCGTCGGTTGGCGCTGGCGCTCGGGGAGCTTTGTCCGGCGGGCTTCTAAGAGGTGTTGTTTTTGTACTTCTCCCCTCCACGCCGTCGCCGCGATAGCGTGCAAAGCCAAACTCGGAGCTAGCGTAATCGATACACTAGCAAATTCAAAGATACGCTTCGATAGCGTCAAAAGAATGACCCAAATTCAGAATACATCCTAGTCGTTTTGCCGCGACCAAATATTTCAGAGTAGCGGCCCGGGAACATACCCTCGCGCCTCCCGGAAGGCACCGCCCGCGACATTCGCGGATGAGTCTTACGGCTCGCCAAAATACACTAACGATTGACGCCGCCATCTACCGTCCAGATAGTACATTATATCAACTCCAGCTCAGTTTTCATACACACTCGACGGAACCGGAGCCGACGGCCCGCGCTCGGAGGGCGGGAGAAGAATTCTACTAGACAACTCTCGCGTTTATGTTCATTTCCTTCCTTTTGTTAGTGGTAGAGTCCATCCAAGCCGCATCAGCGCCCACTCAGCTATTTTAGGTGCTCCGTCAGAGCCGCGCGAAACAGCGAATCCGCGCCCCCACGTTTTCCCTCAGGCGAGCTCAGAACCCAAATTCGCGAGTATCAGCGACGCCACCATCCAGATGGACCATAACGCCGTTGTTCTATTCACGATCGACCGACTTGCCCGTTCTCCGCGGACGACGGTGCGGAGACGGAGCACCGGAAAGGCCTCAGACCGGTGGTTTGTACAATAAATTTGCGTTTCAGGCGCTTCGGTTACGGGACGGGCCAGATAACCGGCCTGAACACCTACTACATTGGATTACCTGTCCCGTTTACAACTCGCGCCTTGTCGGTCTCGAGACCCCACTATCTTGCTAAATCAAGGCCTAGAGCTGGACCTGCGACCATCAGCCCGTGTACCATCACCATGGACCATAACGCGATCGTTTGTTCCATGACCGACCGACTTGCGCGAGGTCCAGATGCAGATGTTCACGTCCCGAGCGTGGGCAGCTCAAAGTACCCTTCTCGCGGTGTAGATGCCATATATTTGTAATTGACTATCGGTGGGTTAGTATGGGGTCCAACGAGACCGCTACGGCGATTACTGGGGGCCCTCGAGTAATTGACGTTTTTGCCGGGAACGGGGCGCCATCGGGTCCAAATTGCACACTTTTTTCGGGGGCGGATCGGCACTCGGACGCCCTCCGGGATAGGTCTGGGGTGGGGTGGTCGCCTACGCCGCATGCGCCGATTCTTGGGGGCCTCCGAGGGCTCTGGAAGCCATTGCCAAGTAATTCAAGCCCGAGCGGCTTGGAGTGTTGAGAGAATTGGCTGATAATCTCCCGAAGCGACGGCGTATGCGGTGTAGGCGACTAACCATGTATAGACCGACCCTAAACGACCCCAGGGAGACCTCTTGGGCAGGGATTGACAGGATTAAACCGGAACGGCCGCCCTGGCTCATGCCGGCTCGTTGGCCGCGAATTAAAAAATTTCCTTTTTCGCCCCCCAGTACGTGCCCCATTGCTCTCTTTGGACCCTTAGCGAACGGAAAGGTACTCAAGCGCCTGCATGTAGTAGCTGCTTCCCCCCAAAACTAGTATGTCTCGCCTAGCCCGGTCACCGTTTCATTTGGAACCGAGCCAATTTTGCGCTGCATCGCGGTCATTGGGCCGAGCCAGAGGCGCACACAGTGGCTTCAAGGCTCTTTGTGCACAGCTCCGGCCGCGCAGCGCTTCACGCCGTCGTTTCACGCCCCCCAAACAGTCCACCGCCAGTTTGTCCGCAGCAACGCGATGGCCTCCCAGCTCGCCATTACCGATGACTTGGTACGCAAAGCCCTCAAGAGCGGCGTGCGGAAGGATTTACAGGCCGCGGCCAAATCCGCCGGCATCAAAGCGAACGGGACGAACGTCGCCATGACAACCGCTCTGAAGGAATACATGGAAGCGCGCGCCGATGCTGCGCCCGTGCTCGAGGAGCCCGATTACGAAACATTCGCGGCGCACGCCGACGAAACTGCCGACGAGCCGGCCGCAGCGACGCCGATGGACAACAAGCCGCGCACGCCGGCCGAGTTCCCGTCCGCGACGCCCGAGGCCGACACGCCGGCGTCGTACCTGTCGCTGGGCATCTCTGGACTCAAGGACCCCAAGATGGAGTCGCCGGCGGTAGGCAACCTCGCGGCTTACTTAGATGATCTGAACGTCGAGGCGAGCCCGCGGCCGGCGCTGGGCGACGCGTCGAACGCGGAGTCGACGCCGGAGCCTGAGGTCGTCAAGCCGGCCATCGTCGCGACCGGCCCGGCCTCCGAGTGGCAAGGCACGCACGTGCGGTTCTAGAGTGGCCCGGTCGCGGCACCTAGACTAGACTAAGATGAAGTTATTATCCGAGACACACGCATGGAGTCGTTCTTGATACCTTCGCGATCAGTCCGCGGCGACAGAGCTAGCATAGCGACACACTAGTTGTCTTGGCGGCGGCTGCTTTGCAAGAGCGCCTGGACGTGCATGCAGTTGTAGAGAGACAAGGCAACGATTCACTGTGATCTCTACGCCAGCCGCGGCGCGAATCCGGAGCAAGCGGCTCGTCCTAGACCCAAGCAAGCCACTGGTTCCAAGCACAGCTGCCATCCAGAATGAGGAGAAGCTACGCCGCGGCTCTGTGCGTCCAGCTCGCGACAGCACTGTTCGCCGGCCACCCCTCGAAAATTCCAGTAAAACCGGTGAACGTGGCCATCGAGCCCCCGCCCACGACGCTCGGCGGCCCCGCGGCCCCCAGGGCAAAACAGAACCTCGCGGAGGAATGGAATCTGGCGGATCGCGTGCGCGCGGCCTCCGTGCCCTCGCCGACCGATGGACGGCGCCACGTCGCCTGGCGGCGGCTCGCGCGCCAGAGCGGCGACGCCGCGGAAACGCTCCGGGCCCGCTGGGCCGCTTGCGGCCACCACGGCTCGCCGGTCCTGCCGTTACTGGAACCGTGGGAAATACAGGACGGCCTCGTCCGAGGCGCAGCGGACGGCGAGGCGGTGCAGCTCGCGCTGGCAGTAGGGGGCGGCGACGAATTGTTGTTAGGGGCCGGCGTCGTCGAGACGGCGTCCGGCGCGGCCTACGAGCTCGGCGCGCCGTCCGATTCCCAAATCGAGGCGTGGCGGCGGCCGGACATCGCGCTCCCTGTTGTTGACGCTCCCCAGATGGGCTGGGTCCAGGGCGCGGCGGGCATGGTCGCGGCGCCCACCGCGCTCGCCGCTTTAGTGGTCGCCGCCGGCGTGCTGACGCACCACCTCCAGGTCCACGTCTTCGTCATCTAAGTCTCTTGCTTTATCTGCCCGGCCGGGGGCGAGACATCCCCTCCGGAGGACTCGTGACATGACTAGGCCTTAGCGAACCCTAGGCCGTTCGCCTCCGCGTAGCGCTCCATGAACCGCATGAACCGGTCCCACTCGCCGGGGCTCTTCATCTCGTGGCGCACCAATAACCCCACGGGCTTCCCTTCCACGAAGCGCGCGGAGACGTTCGCCGTCGAGATCTCGCCCTCCTCGTCCTCCATCGTCATCGCCGTGATCGCTCCTTGCGGCACGTCCTCCTCGCGCTCGCAGTTGAAGAACGACGGCTTATCAAAATTGAACGTAGCGACGCCGTTCTCGCCGTCCTTGGACCTGCGCGGCGACGGCGTTAGCCGGTGGCGTGTCAGGTGTGTGGACACTGCGTCGCCACCGCGTCAGCTTGACGTCCGGCACGTCCGGCTCATACAAGCCCTCGTAGAAACTGATGCCGGCGCTCGGTTTGACTGATGAGAAGAGCTTGACGGCGGCGCGGGGCGTGGTCGCCGGTGCGAAGGCTGCAGCACTGCTGACAAGGAGCCAAGTTAGAGATTGCCTCATGATGGCCGTCGCAGCGCTGCGGACGAATTGTCAGCGGCAGCGCGTATGCGGTGCGTCGCTGCTCAGCGAGTTATGTGTGCAAGGGGGTGCAGGCTGCGCCACGACGCAGAGCTTTTCAACAAGCACGGGCTAGTGTCTTACACCGCTAGCTAAAGTCGCCGCACTAGTCCGCCCACTAGTCCTAGAACCGCAACATCCTAAAAAGAGAAAGACAAACACAACAAATTACTCCTCAACAAGCACGGACGCCGTCTCGTTCACGAAGACACACTCCGAGAACGTCCCCAGCAGATGCCTAGGCAGCGACACATAGACGTTGACGCCGTCGCCGCGTGGCCTTCTGACAAACACGCACACGACAGGCGCGATGGCGCCGTGGTCTAGTGCAACGGGCGGCCCACTGCCGAAGTCGACGGCGTCCCATTCAGCGCTCCAGGAGCTCATAATGAACGTAAGAGAATTCTCGTCGAAGCGCTTCCTTATTCTTTGTCGCATCTTCTGCGCGCCTCGAAAAAAGGCCCCTCGCGCCTGGACTCGGTCCGGGGTCCGCGTCGCCAGCAAGTCGGCTCGGAGCTTCCCGGCGACGGCGCCGACGCGCGCGCCCAGCAGCTCCTTCGCCGGCAGCTCCGTACATATATCTGTCGTGGCATTGCCCGCGTAGTCTTTTGACAGCCCCAGGACCTGGCGCACGTTCGCGGCTCGTAGACAACAAGTCGTTCCTGCCTTGGATATGGGCAAACCCAGTTGAGCCAGCCGGCACACAACTAATGCCCGCCAGACGCGGGCAGTCAAAACATCGTCCGTCGACGCGTACGGCTCACTAGACTCACCGGCCGCGGCTTTGAGCGCTGCGAGTGTCGAGGCGGGCAGCGGCAGCACACAACAGTCCTCCGTGCGGATCTTCTGCGCAACGCCCACGAACTCCGGAGGTTTCTCTGAAGGCGCCCAGCGCTCCGGTGCCTCTTCTTCTATAGTCGAGGCGGGCGCCCAGCGGTCCTGTCGTGGGGAGATGTCGCCGCCTCGCGCGCATCGAGACCACGCCCGCATGAACGCGACAATGCCCTCGATGTCCGTGATCGCGTGCTGGACAAGCACTCCGACGGCCGTGCCGTTATCGAAAAGCGTTATACGGATGCGGAGCAATGGTGTCGCCGCGAGACCGTCATCAGGATCCATGCCGGCCTTCGAGGGGACGTAGGCCTCGTGGGCGGTGCGTCTGATCACTTTTTTGCTAGTTGTGTGGACGTAGGCCTCCGCGAAGGGCGTCGTGCTTTGCCGGACCTCGACACGTACGGCGCCGCCGGGCTCGAGGCCGCTCCCGTCCCTGCGCGGACATCGAAGCCGTCGAGAAAAGCGGGGAATTGAAGGTTCAGACGCGGACCGCGCGCCGCGTGTAGCGCGCCGCGAAGTGCGGAAACGCTCGCAACGCGTCGCGCAGGGCGTCGACCAACTTCTGGGGCGGCAGCGCGTGCGCGAAGAACCAGGTGCAGGGGATGGCGCGGCCGCGGTTCGCCCAGTCCATCGGCGACAGCGCCAATTGAGCGTCGGAGTCGATCGTCAGGACGTGTTCTTTCACAAGCACCGTTTCTGCGATTGACGCCTCCTCTTCCGCGAGGTAGTTCCTAGGCACGTACCCACAATCGTCGCCGCGCGTCGCGAAGATCCAGCCCGCGCCCGGGAGGAGCTCCTGTTGCACCACGAGGACGCGGTCGCCCGCGGTGAGGCCAAGCTCGACGCGCTCGACAGCCTCAAACGCGCGGACCGCGCGCGCGCGACACAGGTCGCCGGTGCCCGGCTCCTCGCGCTTCCTCCAATAATTTTCGGTTTCCGTCAGCGGCCGCGCGGCCCTGGCCTCGGCCGCCGCTTTCGCTGCTGATAGTTTGTCGTCGAGTCGCGCCTCCTCCTCGGCGTCGCGCTGGTAGACATGGCCGCGCCAGGGGCTGTTGACCGGGGCGGGCACCCAGGCCATCAGAGCTGTTGCCCGAGCACAGTTGTCCTGGAGCGCCTCGGCGGCGTGCAGCGTAGGCTCCGGCGCCACGAGAGCGCTGCGACAGACGCGTGCGTCTCTCGTGCTGCGGCGGAGTCTTCCTCGGGCAGCCCGGGGCAGCGCTGCCGGCGTGAGAGCTGCGCTCTGCCTGGAGAGCATCAGTGCTCTGCCCGGACAACTGGCCGCAGCGGTGCACTCTCGTCGGCGCAAACGCGTGCAGGCGGCCCCAGGACGCGACCGGAACGCCGCCGCGGCGTGGCTGCCCCCCCCGCGCCGGCGGCTGCCCGTGCAGCCCTCGCACTCATTTACCTGGGACGCCATCGACGCGGCGCCCGACCATGGGCAAGAAGCGCAAGCGCCAGCGGCCCGCGGGCGAGACCTTCACCCTCGTCGATAATGGAGAAAACCTCCTGGAGGGCCTGGTGCTGCGCCGCGACGCCGTCACCGTCGCGGAGGAAGCGGAATTATTAACCTTCATAAATGATGGGCTCGCGCGCGGCCGCAACGGTTCCATAAGGAAGCCTACGTATTTGAAGGCAGAAGGCGCGCGGTCGCGGGGCAACCGGCGCGAGTCGTTGCAATACGGAGGCTTCTTCGACTTCAATCGCGGGCGGCCGGGGAAGCGAGGGCTGGTGCCGCCGTTCCCACCCATTTTAGAGAGGCTCGTCGCGAATCTGGTGAAGCGCGGCTTCATCGACGCTTCATTAAACCCCGACTCGTGCATCATCAACAGCTACGCGCCGGGCGACTGCATCCCGCCGCACACGGACCACGCGGCCTACGCGCGGCCGATCCTGACGCTGTCGCTGCTCGGCGAGGAGCCGATTCTGGTAGGACGGTCGTTCCGGTCCACACGCGCTTGTGCCTGGGAACCGATCGTCGGCCGGTCCGTGACGCTGCCGCGGCGATCATTATTATTACTCGGAGGCAACTCGGGCAGCGTCGCAAAGCACTGCGTCTCGGCCTGCGCCGGCCCCCGCGTCTCTATTACTTTGAGAAGACAACCCCCGGAAGACTGGCGCCCCGACGCGTCCGAACTTATCGGGGGAGAAACACACAAAAAGAGAAAGCCCCTCTCCGGCTCGGCGAAACGACGCAAGAAACGGGAGAAGCTCCTTACCCGGCGCACCGAGCCGTCTCGACGAACTTGACGGCTGGTAAAAACCCGGCCTCGGCGGCCTGCTCGTAACATTCCTTGGCCTGTTCCACATCTCTCACGAAGCGGCCCTGCTCGTTGTAGAAGCCCGTCCACCAGAGCTGCGCGAGCGCGTGCGTCGCCGCCGGCAGTCCGGCGTCGGACGCCTTCTGGTAGTACTCGAGCGCTTCTCGATCTCTCCCTTGCTTTTGTAAGTAACAGCCGTAGTTGTGCAGCGCATTCACATTACCTGACGCAGCCGCGAGGCGGTACAATTCGGCGGCTTTATCGTCGTCGCGGTCCTGACCGATGCCCACGTCGCTCGACAGGCGGCTACCTAATTCACAGCGCGCCGCGGCGTCGCCCGCGTCGGCCAGCTCCTGGAGGAGGTTCTCGGCGATGGTCTTCGTGGCCGACATGATGGCTGCCCTTAGCTCGGTGGTTGTGGTCTACCCTCTGGCGTGGGACGCTTGTTGGTTGGGTGCCGAGGCGTGCGGACGATGCGAACCTGTCTGTATTCGGCTGCCCCTCGCGTTTCGCGTCGGAGACGGGCACAATAAATGGGAGGCGCTGCAGAGAGGACCCCGTACGACGAGCCACTAGGCTACAAGGCGTCTTTGGGCGGGAGAGCTCGTCTGGTATGCAACTCGAGGGCATCGTCGGAGCGCCACGAGGTCATTTCGAGGGCACGCCTCGCGGCCCCGGCTTCTCCAATCCCGGTGCACCCAGAGCTATCACGCCGCACGCCGGCTCAGACAGCGTTTCCGCAGTGCTTGCAAGCTCAGACCGTCGCTCGGGTCACGTCGATCAGCCATGAAGCTCGTCGTTGCCCTCGCTTTGCCCGCGGCTGCGCTGCGGCCCGTTAAAGTCACGATGTCCGCAGCCCAGAACCGGCGCGCCTTCGTCATTGGAGGCACCGCGGCGGCGGCGGCTGCTGCGACGAAGGCCAACGCCTACTCCCTGCCTGATTTACCGTATGCCTACGACGCGCTCGAGCCGTCCATCGACGCCGCGACGATGAAGTTCCACCATGGCGCGCGCCCGGCGTATCGAGACGTTGCATCGCGAGAGAGCGCAGCCCCACGCCGACGGCGCGACCCCTCGCAGACAAGCACCACGCGACCTACGTCGCCGGCATCAACGGCAAGCTCGACGAGAAGGACCAGCCGCCGATTGCCGACCTGATGAAGATCGTCCGCGTGCCCGCGTCCCCCGAACGCCTCACGCCCGTCACACCGAGCGCGCGCAGGCCAAGGACAAGGGCTACAACAACGCGGGCGGCGGCGTCTACAACCACGACATGTTCTGGCAGGCCATGGCGCCGAAGGGCAAAGGAGGCGCGCCGAGCGCCGCTTTGGCCGCGGCCATCGACAAGTCCTTTGGATCGATGGACAAGATGAAGGAGGAGTGGGAGGCGCTCGCCGCGCCGGCCTCGACCTTCGGGAGCGGCTGGGTCTGGCTCTACGTCAAGGGCAAGGACCTCAAAATGGGCAACACGCCGAACCAGGACAACCCGCTCATGAAGGGCGCGAACGTCGAGGGCATCCCCATTTTGGGCATTGACGTGTGGGAGCACGCGTACTACCTCAAGTACCAGAACCGCCGCCCGGAGTACGTCAAGGCCTTCTGGGACGTCGTCAACTGGAACCAGGTGTCGGCCTGGTACGACGACGCGCTCGCCGGCAAGGCGCCCCAGTTCTGAGCTGTCCCCTCTAGTAACAACAGCTCACACTTTAGGTTCCTCTAGTAGAGGTTTTCGCTCCTCGTCATCATTCGTGCCGCACGCGTCCCTTCCAAATGAGAGGACGCCGTCGCGGAGGAACGGCAGGCCGGCCACGATGAGTAGCGGCGACGTGAGCGAGAGCGCCAAAACGACGAGCCAGACGGTACGCGGGTCTGGAGCGGTATCAGTAAACCCTGGACACGCCGGACAGGCCGCCGGGCAGCTAGGACTCAGCGCCGCCGCGCAGGTCCCACCGGCGGCCGACACGCACGCGTCACCGGCGGCGACGGCGCAGAATCGCCCGAGCTCGTCCCGGCAACCTGGACAGTTCGGATTGAACTCGCGGTTCAGCCAGCCCACGAGCACGGTGGACGGCCAGGCGAGGAAGAGGTCCTTCAGAGAGGCAAGCGCCAAGAACAGCCCTTCCCGGCCCGGCGGCGCGAGACTCACGGCCCAGGCCTGCTGGCGCGGACTCCACAGCACCTCGCCGGCCGTGAGCCAGGCTTCCCAGACGACAGCACCCGGCGCCGTCGGCGAGACGATCATCGCAATCGGAGACGTGGCCATGATCCACACGCCCGGCACGATGATTCTAAAGGCCTCGGAATCAGAGGTGAACGCAGCAACAATAGGTGGCAGCAAGAAGCACCTGTGTGGAAATCAACCAGTGCGTCGGGTGCACCCGATAATTCTTTCGCATCGAGCAGGCGTCGCGTCGATGGCGAACGCGCCGTAAAATTTGATTCCACACAGAAAGCACCCCCACATACCGACGCTGTGCACGAGGAAGATGCCCCCGCCCTCGCCGAATTGTCTCTCCAGAAAGGGAGGCAGCAGTTGATCCACCTGCGTGGAAATCAAATTTCGGGCGCCCCACGCCATCGACGCGAGATGCCCACGTAACCGCGTCTGGTCGCAACCTAACTCACTGGTTGATTTCCACACAGGTCGCGACCTCGGTCCACTGCTTCGCGACGCCGAAGACAGCCAGCGACATCGCGACGACGCGCCAGATCTCCCGCGTGCGCAGCGTCGCCGCCACGTCGCTCCACTTGGCCGAGGGGCGCCCGCCCGCGTGGCTCGCGACGACGCGGAGAGTGGCCGCCTGGCGCGCGGCTTCTCGGGTTTGCCACGCGCGCCACGCTGTCAGGGAATAGCTCGTCGGTGGCGGCGCCGACGCCACGGGGCTGCCGTCGTCGGCCTCGACGACGCTCTCGTCGCGGAGGTGGAGCGCGACCAAGAGCCACGACGCGCAGACGACGACGAAGGTGAGCACGAGGAACTGGCGCGTGGGCGTATAGACCTCGCCGAAGAGTAATGCGTCGCCGCGGCGGCGGAACGCGTCGATGCAGACGTCCGCGAGCGCTCCGGAGAGATTAAATGTTGCATATTCGACAGCAAACGCAAAGGCGCGCGTCTTGGGCGTCGTCAGCTTCTTCAGAGCGACGCGGTAGAGGCCCGTGGCGAGTAAAGCTTCCCCCGCCGGCGAGAAGAGATAGAACGCCGCGTGGATCGCCGTCCGAGACCGACCGAACGCGAGGAGCCCGCGACCGACGACGGACACGCTCAGCGCCGTCAGCGCGACGCGCCGTACCCCTACGGCGTCCGTCAGCACCGCGCCGATGAGTCCAAAAGCGACGTGCAGCGAGGCGGAAGTGCCCAGCACGCTCGCGGCCTCGAGGTCGTCGTGGCCGAACTCGTTCGTCAGGTAGAGCTGCTGGACGAATCGTAAGCCAAAACTACGGAAGGAGTTGAGGAACACGAGTAGCAGCACGAGCCGCACCGAGTTCGGCAATGCCGTGAACGCAACCACATTATCGCGGAACTTGGCAGCAGCTGTCATTGATCAAGATCCTCCCGTGTCCGGCGCGAACAGGCCGCGTCGCGCCGCGGAAGGCGCGGGAGCCGCCGGTGCAGGGCTGTGGTCGCAGCCTTTGCTTGCGGCGTACACGCAATAATAGATCTCCGTAGTGCGCTGTACGCAGAGAGATATGGTACTCCTTTAGTCGTGCACCAGCGCGTTGGGAGTCACGTCGCGCTGCCGCGCCGTGAGGTGGTCCAAATAGCCGCTGCCAGCTGCAGCTTTTTGGAGAGCGACAGCTTTGCAAAAAAGCCGACGCTGGCTCGCAGAGAGACTTCAGCGCTGCAGCATTGATCGATTCGTGCACGCACACGACGAACGCACCGCAGAACGCAAGCACGGGTCGCTGGCAAGCAGTGCAGCCACTTGCAGCAGCACCGCCTTGCACAGACTGCAGCCGCTTAACTGCGGCAGAGCGCCGCACGCCATCGACGCGTCACAAGGCCGTCGTACAGTTGCGCAAGCCGTCGCCGCGCCAAAAACAAAAACGCCAAATGCCCTGGCGCCGCCCGCCGCGCGTCGAGGACGATGCAGCCTTACCAAAGACGGACGCCGCCGGACGACCGTTCGCGGACGACCACCAGGCGGCGCGCTACGCCTTGAGTAGAGATGCGTTGCGCGCGCGCGAGGCCCGGCGCGCATCGGAAAGTATAGAGGTCGATGCCGTGCAAGAGCGCGCCCCGGACGGCGCCTACGTCAACGATGAGACGCCGCGCATCTACCTCATGGTCGACGATAGAGGGAAAGCCGCCAAATTACTGGCACTGCTCAACGACGAACAAACGTGCAAAGCGTACTTCCCGTCCTTGACGCACGCGGGAGCGGTCTGCGCGCCGCGCGCGCCCTCCGAGAAGCGGGCGAAGGGTTGTCGAAGGACGGCCTGGGTCGCTCTACGGAATGCGGCGCTCGGAGCCGTGAGAGGTGCGATTGATCAGTCGCCGGCGCCGATCGAAACGCATCTCGTGCAGCGCGCGCTGTACGGGGACGTCGACGTCTCAAAAGGTGCGGCGGAGGACGGCGCCGTCGCGGCCGTTGTAGTAGAGCTGTGCCGTCACGGAGGGCCCCTGAAGGTCGCGGTGCGCGCCCAGCCCCGCGCGCTCGAGAAGCGCATCATTCGAGCGCTGCCGGCGTGGTGCGCGCTCGAGCCCCAGTCCTATGATCTAGCTGTCCACGCCTTTTCAGATGACCAGCTCGGGACACGGATCGCGCTCGTGCCAAAGCGCGACGAGTGGCTCGCGACAAAGGACGCGGACAAGGGCGAATTTACCAGAGCGGCGGGCAAGTTACGGGAGATCCTCGACTGTCGCATGGTGGACTTTCCTCCCGGGAGTCACGTGGTGGACGTCGGCGCGGCACCTGGAGGGTGGACGTTTGAATTGGCACAGCGGGGCATTAGAGTGGCCGCCGTGGACCCCGCAGAACTGCGAGACGATGTCGCAAAGCACCCGCTCGTGACGCATTTCCGACAGAAAGTGGAAGACTTTTCCTGTTCTCATGAGTTGGGCGGGCTGGTCTGCGATATTAACAGCGCGCCGTCCACGCTACTGGAGATCCTGGAACCCTTGGTCCGAAAGCTCGCCAAGGGTTCATCAATTGTGCTGACGCTGAAGTTCGGGGGAAGAGGGCACGACGGCGAGAGCGATCGCCGGAAAAGAGTTGCTGCTGCCGAAGTTTTGAGGGACTTGGAGGAGATCGCTCCTCTGGCATCGTCGCGGTTTTGCTGGCTCGTGGCAAATACGGACCGGGAGCGGACATTAGTGTGTCGCTTGAAGTAAGTGTCTGTTGTCTTATGGCGTTTCCGAAGTTTCGCGCGGGCGGTTCTTGGCGTTGTGCCCGCGCCTCGTGAGCCGTCCCAGCTAGTCGGGGAGTAGTATGTCTCTGGATTTGTAGTGGCATTTTAAAATCGGGACACGTGGAGCCCCGGACCCGCACGCATCATGATCAGATTGCATGGCATCAGTCTGTGCTAAGGCTGCCCTGCGCGACGATGATGCGGTCGGCTGCGCTTCTGTGCGTGGCGAGTCTATTACCAGCCGTGGCTGGCATCGCGATGGACGATAACACCATCAGGACGGCCGTCACGGAGTGGCTCTCGGACGCGAGCGCCGCCGAGGCGACGTACGGCCACATTTCTACGTGGGAGACTGGGGGGGTGACGGACATGTCGAAGTTGTTCTACTTGATGGCTTTCAACGACGACGTCGGCGCGTGGGACACCTCAGGCGTAACGAGCATGTCCGGCATGTTCATGAGCAGCACGTTTAACCAGGACATCGGCGCGTGGGACACCTCGGCCGTCAGAACGATGGACTATATGTTCTACTACGCTTCGTCGTTCAACCGACCGATCGGCGACTGGATTGTTGACAGCATTACGGACATGAGATACATGTTCTGGTACGCCTCGGCCTTCGACCAGGACCTCGGCTGGTGCGTGGCCGACGACGTGGACCTGCGCTACGCGTTCCGCAACACCCCGTGCGAGCCGACGTATTGCGGCGTCACGCGCAAAAACGAATTCGACGAGTGCGAAGCCATCGTCGACGACGACGCTTACGACATCTTCGTCGTCGACGACGACAAGGACGACGATGACGACTACGACGATGATGACGACTGCGGATATGGATCCTTGTGCAACGATGCCGCCACGACCCGCTCCGCCGCCCTCGCCGCCCTCGTCATCGGCGCCGCGCTCTAGGGATGGCGCCAAGACCCATTTCATTGCCTACGGCGCCATCGCCGCGGCCCTTCTCCTCCTCTTGCTCTGAGTCGAGGGAATTCCTTCATCGGCCCCCCCTTTTTGCCTTCCTCTCCTTCGAGTCTATGATAAGAATTCATTCTCTGACCTTACGCCACAGGGGGGGATCGGGGGTGCTCACGCCGGCCAGCGAGTACGTCCGAGTCAGCGAGTTGTCTCCGAGTCGGGTTGCGGCGGGGGGACAACGGCATAAGCTGTACCAAATTAAGGCTCGCGGGGGGAGTCAAGGGGACGCCTCGCGCAGGATGCGCCGCGAATACGAGGTCTGCTGGTTCTTCTGCGTCATCGTCCGCAGGTCGGCGACGTACTTGCCACCAGACAATTGCACCAGCGACCGCTCCTGGACCAAGGCCTGCTCCAGCGTACTCGCCGCTTTTTCATCAAACGGGACCCAGTAGGGCGGCCGCACGACGGGGTGCTGGGAAATCCTCTCGGGCGTTTCTTCCCAATACCACGTGACCCGCGTCGGATCGAAGATGAACCGCGGCTTCTGGACCGCGGGCGGCCGCGGTAAATCCCCAGCGCCGACGACGGCCACGACGGAGCCGACGGGACCGACGGGCGAGTGCTTCGGCGAGCGCCAGCTCCCGTCCTGGACGCGGCGCTCGTCGTGCACGGGCGTCCGCATCGCCCGCCGCCGGTTGATCGTGTCCTCCCTCGATCGTAGTTTATCGGTGGTCTCCTTCCACTTGTGGAAGAAGGTCTGCACGTCTAGACTATCGGCGCCGTGCAATTCAAACACCGTCTCGAGCCGCACGATGCCCTCCTGCACGCGCTTCTCGGCCTTCTTGAAATGCGACAGCTCCGACGACTCGTCCTCGTGGAACTGGCCCAGGAACCAGGCCGTGGCGAAGAGCCCGGCGTAGAATAGTAGTAGTAAAAAGTTGAGCCAAAACAAGCCACTATGGAAGCCGGCCCGCTCCCAGATGATCTTGGACTGGAACACGGGTGGCGCCGGATTCACGAAACTAATAATGATCTGGACCACAAAAAACGAAGGGACCATGATCCTTCTCGCCGCTCTATCCAAGGCGTTCGTCTCGAGCCCGGCGAACATGAGGTTGAAGAGCCAGAAGGTCCAGTCGTCGGCCTTCGACCTTCTCCTGATTTTACTCTGGGCGGCCTTGACCCTTATAAAAAATTTCTCGTCGCCACCGGCCGCCTGCTGCTGCCGGTAGTCCCTCGAGCTCTTCACCAACAATATAAACGCCAGGAACTGATACACTAACATGATCACGAAGTACCAGTCCAGCCACGTGAAGACCTTCGTGACCTTGGCTTCGTACATCATAAATTGCGCGGCCAAAATAGTGGTAATAGCAACCGCGCTGCGATCAATGCCCGCCCCTTCGGCCCGGATCCAGAAGACCGTGAAACCCAATAAATTGAAGGCCCAGCCCACCAATACATAACTCATAACCGCGAACTGCGAGTTCCGCTCGATCCGGAAGCGGAACTTGACGGTCTTGCCCGAGGGGTGGGAGCCCACCTTGACCGGTGCGTCGCCGCCGTCGCCGTCCCAGCCCTCGCAGCCCTCGATCCTCCCCACGATGTGCCCATCCCTAATATCTATCTCGGATTCGGACTCGGCCACGGTCACGTCCAGGGAACACGTGTGGACGTCGTAGGGATAGTTTCTGAGGTTTGAGTCCGTGTCGCAGCCGTACTCGCCGACCGTCCGGAAGGAATATTTAACGCTACCGTCCGGTTTCACCTCCGCGGGCAACCTTTTAATAAGTTGCAGGCCCTCCGGCGTCTGGAGGTTGTGGATGTACATCTCTGGGACCCATATGCGATCGATGTCGACCCTTATGGGTCCCTCGAAGACGTTACTGTCATATTTCAGTCGTGTGTCGACCCACTCCAGGTCGACCCACGCCGTCGCGGAGAAGGACCCGCCCGCCGTGTCCATGGTTTGAATTTCCAACTCTCTCACCGAAGCGGTGACGGGCAGGGGCGAGTCGTCGTCGGTCTTCGCCGCCACCGTAGCCTGGTAGGACGTGTGGTGGATCAGCGCGTCCACGGTGAAGCCCTCGGCGTCGGCGTACTGGCAGGACGTCTCCGTCTCCGTCGTCGTCTCCTCGTAGAACGCGCAGTCCGCCTCCACGTCCGCGACCGCGGCGTCCCAGGCGTCGACGCCGGTCTCGGCCGCGAGCGCGACCGCGGCGTCCGTGTACGGCTCGAGGTCGGCGGTGCATTTTTCCCACAGGTTCTCGCCCGTCGTTTCCGCGAAGTAGGCCTTGAGGTCGTCCGTCGTGTCGATCGGGTCGCCGGCGGCGGCCGCCGCGTCGACCGCGTCCAGGACGTTCTGCACCGCGCGCCACAGGCCCGCCCCCGCGACGCCGACGTACTGGTCGGCGGACGCCACCATGAAGTCGTCGTCTAACAAATGCTCCTCGACCCTATCAAAGCCGGCGATCATCAGCTTGGCCGCGCCCTCCCAACTGAGCGTCTCGTCGATGGCCTTTCGCGCGCCCAGGAGCATCCGGTCGTTGGCCGCCAGGATCGTCGTGATGGACGGGTCGTGGATCAGCGCCTTCTTCGTCAGCTCGTAGGCCAGGTCCTGGTCGAACCTGGCCCGGGCCTCGGTCGTCTTCGTGATCTTCGCCTCGCAGTTCTTCCAGAGCCACTCGAGCTGCGCGTCGACCCGGATGTCGAACGCCGGCTGGTCGTTGCCGTAGAGCTTCAGCACGCGGTGCTCGACGCCCCGGCCGAAGCGGCGGCACGTCTCGGCGGCCACGAGCTGCGCCGCGGTCTCCACGTCGGGCGTGAAGGTCCAGTAGAAGTTCTTCGAGGTGTCGTTGTTCGTGGGAGGGCTCGCGCCGTAGACGAAGAGCACGGTCGCATTTTGGCCCAACAAGTAGTCGTACATGTCGATGCCCACGCCCGCGCGCGCCGCGCCGACGACGACGACGTCGCTCAAGTCGACACCGTCCTCCTCGATTTTGTCCCGTATGTCGTCCGGGACCATGCAGCCCAGCGGCAGGGCTCGATCGTGGAAGTCCTCCGCGAGCGCGCCGGAGGCCTTGAGCGCGCCGAGGTCGGCGGCGCAGTTGGCCGTGAGGGTCGGGTCGACCATCTTGAACGACCGCTTGTATTCCCCCTTGAAGGTCTCGTTGAACGCGTGGCGCACGGGGCCCCAGTAGTCCTGGAGGTAGTCGTCGCCTGCGCGGGATGTGCGGTCTCTCGCGCGTGCTCTCTCGCATCGACGGTGGCGGTGTCTCGGCGCGGCGCCGCCCCGACGCCATCGGCGCGCACGCGTCGCATCGACGCCACTCGCCACGCCACTCGAGCGCTTCCGACGCCGCGCCCGCGCCGGGGAAGATGCCGTAGAGGCGCCTTGCTTGGATTATTGGCATGCAGCACGCGAGCGCCCAGAGCGGGGCGCGCATGGTCCCGGGCTGCCCGCGGCCGTGTCGCGTCGTCTGTTTGCTGCCTTGACCGTTCGGCAACGGTGCGTTTGTCCTGTGGCCACAACAGAGCCCCTCGATCTAAACTTTCTTGCTGGGATGCCTAGTGTCTTACGACCGCTAGCGGATTCTAAACGCGGGAGCCGTCTAAGCGCACACCCGCACGAGATTCAATGAATCACAGACGCCATCGCCGCGACGCGCGCGTAAACTTTCACGACCATTACTACACGACGACGCTCCCGCGCTTCGACCCCCTTACTTCAAGCTCGAGCGCCGCCGGCTTGCGCAGGGCCTCGGCCTTCGCCGCGGCGCGCGACCCGAGGGACGCCTCGAGTGCGGCGAATTGCGCCGCGACCGTTGCCGCGTCGAGGCCGAGGAGCTGCGGCGCGCCGAGGACCAGCGTGCGAAGGTCGCCGTCGGCGAAGTCGTAGTCGCTCCGAAGCATGTCAAACGTCGGCGCCACGTCGAGGTCGTAGCGCAGGCCTAGCGCTTGCGGCAGGCGCAGGATCACTTTCTTTCTCAGCGTCACGTCGTCGAGGGCTAGATTCTTTTGTAAAGCATCTGCGGCCGCTCTCACGCGCGCCGCGGAGTAGCTCAGGACCTCGGGCACGCGCCTCGCTATTCGCTTGATCTCCGCATCCCCGAGGCCTAGGCTTCGGAGCCCGTCGCATCGGTTTTCAAACTCTGAGGTCACCTCGGCGTATCTTGCTTCCAGGTTCTCTTTATCGTCGTCGTCGGCCTCCGGATCCTTGACTGCGTACTGGTAGGTCTGGCGCGTCGCGCGCGGCGACGCGGCGACCACGCGTGCCTCGATGTCCGATGCCTCATCGACATCAATCTCGAACGTGCGCTCGCAGAAGTCCGCAATGGCGCCCTTTAGAGCTAATTGACGATTGCTGCCGGCGTTTAGAGCTAATTGACGATTGCTGCCGGCGTTTAGGGCGCTGAAGGCTGCAGCACCAGAGGCAATGCTTAGCAATAGCCTTGCTGATTGCATCTTTGCGGGCTGGTGGTTGCGGCGGCGATTGATGGCGGCCTTTGGTGTTTGCTCGGTTGCAGCTGTGCTTATTGGCAGCACGTGTGGGCAAAAAAACGGGCACGCTCTCCCAAGGCTAGCGGAGTGTAAGACACTAGAAAGCACAGCGCAAAAACGCCAGCAGCGCATCTGCTGCACAAAGATTCTGTTTTCGAGTGCCATTTATCGTAAATGATGCAGTCCTCGTTGTGCTTCGCCCTCCTGGTGACCACGGCTGCCGCTCTCCAAGCACCTACGTCACGGGCTGGCATGCGTCGTGGAGTCGCGCGCGCACCGATGGTGGGCGTGCTCGCGCCGACGAGCAGTGCGCTCTGCGCCGCGGACGACGACGGCTACGAGGCGCCCAAAATTGAATTCGACCCGGACGCCGACGGCGCACGCGCGGCGTCCGATATAGCGCTTCCCTTCCGGGCACGGGGGACCGACGCAAGGTTGCGAGAGCGCGCCGTGTCGTTCGGTCGTTCGCCTCGTCGACGACGCGCGCTCAACCCAATATATTTTTTCTCCAACGCAGTCGGCGGCCGCGACCTGTGGAGCGACTGGAAGAATGGTATCTACATCGGCAGCGTCGCCATCGGAGTGCTGCTGCCGCTGTTCTTCTTCGTCGTCCGGCCATGAGGGGGTGAGTTGTGGAAGTCGACCCGCGGCCCGCGGTGGCGGCCTCGTGGGGGACCTGTGGCTGGTAAGGCGTTTGGTACGTTTCCTAAGACTCGTCCGTCCGCCCCCCGGGATGGTTCCTCATAGCATTCGCGCGGGTCGAATTGCTCTGGCTGGCCAAGTCCGTAATCTGCAAAACGCCCTCACGACGTCCAATTGTCCTCATTAACCCCGCGCGCGCTTGTGAACACTCTCGGCGCCTTACTTTTACGCCTCACGCAGAAATTCGTGCAACTCGGCCGCTCGTAAGCGTCCAAAACTGCCTCCAGTGCATCACTACCACCTTCACGGCATTTTCACGGCGTCAGTTGTATTTCTATATTGCGCGGGAGCACGTGCGGTACGCCCAAACTACTGCGTCGCGCTCAATTCGAAAATCGATGGTCGCGGTCGTGAAACCGGACGCGGGCCCGATCCGGTCCGATCGTACGATTTATACCACTCGTGTACCACAGGCCCCATCATCATGTCCAAGTCCATTATTGCCCTCGCGCTACTCGCCGCCTCGTCGACGGCCCTTCTCGATGTCCACAAGCAGAGCAATCTGCGCCGCCGCCTCGGCAAAGGAAAGTACGGCGGCGGCAAGTCGGGCTCCAAGTCGGGATCCAAATCTGGCTACGAAGACGAAGACGAGGATGCGGACTGCTCGTGCGACACGGTGTACGAGGAACTCGAGCTCTGCAAGGAGAACAGCGAAGCCTGCCAGGACGAGCTCGAACAGTGCACCGAGCAGATCCAGATAAATCAGAAGGAGTGCGATGAGACGAAGGAGAACCTCGAGGGCCAGATCGCGCAGCTCACGGAGCAGCTCGACGCCTGCGAAGCCGATACCGCGTCCCAAACGGAGACGATCGTCAAGCTCCAGACGCAGATCACCGAGCTCCAGTCGGCGCTGGACGCCTGCACCAAGGAGAGCGTGGGCCTCGCCGACGAGCTGAAGGCCTGCCAGGCGAACCACGGCGACTCCTCTGGCAAGATCAACGAGCTCGAGACGGCGCTCAAGGCCTGCAACGAGGACCGGGAGAAGGCCGCTCAGACAATCGCGACGCTCGAAGCGGATGCTAAGGCGGCCGCGAAGCAGATCGCCGACTACCAGGCCAAGGTCGCGAGCCTCGAAGCCGCGCTCGCGAAGGCGAGCGTCGACGCCGTCGTGGCCTCCGAGAAGACGGCTGCCTCGTCAGTCGAAGCTTCCGCGATCGCCTTAGAAGCGACAAAGCTCATACTGGCGCGCGCGGAGTCGCTCGAGGCGTCGCGCAAGGCCGAATCGCTCGACGGCTTCACGCCCGAGCCGGCCAAGTAGGCTTCACGCCCCGCGGAGGACACTACCCACCTCCGCAAGATCCCTCCCCGACCACTACCCCGCGCGACCACGACCACTAAAAAAACTACCACTAATTAGCTATCATCCACGTCCTTCTGAAAGACTCGCTCAAGGAACGCCGAATTCGTGACGCCGGCCGGCCGCTCATCCGCTATAGATGGAGGCAGCTCCGCCCGCACCAAGTCGACGCCGTCGAACGCGTCCAACATCTCCCGCAGCGCGTCGAAGTCAGCATCATCCCCTACGGAAGTACATGTCCCCCGGGACGCCTGGCCGACGCGGCCCGCCCGGCCCGCCACATGCGCGTACGTCGCAGGACCGCCCTCCGTAACATCACCAACTCGATACACATGACTGACGTTCGGGAAGTCGAGACCGCGCGCAGCGGACGGCACCGTCACGAGCACGGTCGCGCCGTCTCGTGCCGCGACCTCTGCAAACGAATCGTCCGTCGCCGACGCGCGCGCCATGCTGCCGGCCGCGACCGTCGGGGAGCCGCCCTCCGTCGGGAGGAGGGCGGCGACGGCGTGGGCGCCCCATAGCGACGTTCTCAGCTGCCTTGCTAACGCGTCGGCCGACGTCTCGTTGGCGGCGAAGACCACGGCCCTCGGTCTCGGGCCTTGACCGGACTCCTCCCACTCCCTCAAATCCCGCCTCAGACACCGCGCCAAGATGAGCGGCCTTTTCCACTCGGGAACGTCGAGGAACTCGTGTCTTACGGAAGAGGGCGTTCGTATCTTTTCCTGGGTCAGGGAGAAGGGCTCAGTGCCACTCTCCGTGGCCTTCGTGGCCGTGCCGTTTCTCAGTAAAGAACTCGCGTCGGTTAACGTGGCGCCCACTAACACACGAGGCACCTTTGCCAAGCCCAGCGTCTCGAGGATATCTGCGGAGACATCACCACAAGCGTCGGCCTCGTCCACACAAACTAATTTGATATGTGACGTGTCCATGAGGTCCGGCGCCTCCTTCAACGCGTCTCGCAGCGTAGCAGCGTCGGCGACCAGCACGTCGCAGTCCGCCAAGTCATCAGGTAACGTCGACGAGGGCGTAAAGGTCCCCCCATAGTCGTCGTACCCGAAATCATCGGTCTTCTCCACGACGATCCGCCTTTCCTTGGCCGCGGCGACGGCTCTGTCCAAATCCGCGTCCGACGCGAGAGCCGCGACCCGACAGCCCTTCGGGCCCTTGTAGGCGAAGAGTGAGGAAGCGTCGCCGGGGAAGTAGCTGCCTTGGTTCCTATTGGTCCCGCCGACCTGTGTGGAAATCTTCGCGTCGACCTCCACGCCATCGATCCGACGCCGGCTCGATGGCGTGGCGATGCCGGTTCCTCACCACTGGTTGATTTCCACACAGGTCGACTACGATCGTAAAACACGCCGTTCCCAATTGAAGAGCTAAGGCGCGCGACGGACACAACACCAACGCCAAAGGTGCTCCTCGAGGATCCCCAAACCGCGGCGGCCGGAAGCCTTCCAAATTCTGCGCGCTCGTCCACAGGGCTGGACTGAAGGTCGCCATCGCCGCTTGTGGAGTTAACAAGCCGAGATTGCTGCCCGCGTCGAGCTGCGTGCGTTCCCGTTCCGCGAGCTTCGTGTCGAGCACCGCGAGGAGAGGTGCGAGAAAGGCCAACGTCTTGCCGCTGCCTGTGGGTGCCGAGACGACGACATCTGTCGAGCCGTCGACGGCATCTAACGCAGCTTCTTGCACCGGTGTGGGGAACCTCATCCCTAGGTCTTGCAGTCGCGCTTGCAGCCAGCCGGGCGCGCCTCGCGACGCCCAATCTCCAGACTTCGTCGTCGCACCGCCGTTGATCGCTTCTAGTTTCTTCTTCAACTCTGCTGCTTTACGGAAGTCCTCCTGCTGCACGGCGGCGTTCAATTGGGTCATGAGAGCGTTCACGTCGTCGGCGGCGGCGGCTCTGACGGGCGCGAGGCTCTGAACATGGCGTGGTGGCCGCTGGAAGGCGCGCGTTTGTAGTATTATCGCAACGACGAGGGCTGGTCGATGCATCGTGCGCGGTCGCTACTATCGATGTGAGTGCTGCTGCTGAGTGTGCAGCAGAGTGCGCGCGCGGTTACTGCGTTTCAGTGCTTGCGGCGAGGCGTTCGATCTGTGTGTAACGTGTGCACACAGCGCCGTTCGCGTTTGCGCAGCCGTGCGCGCTTGTGCGTGCTCCAGCTGGCCAAGAGCAAAGAGCAGTCCTCGCCTTTGCAGACGCCTCACGCGGCCGTTGGGACAGCACCGCTCGTCGTAGCCGTCGAAAACACGTCGCAGCAGTCACGTCGACGACGTATCGAGCCGCGGTATCGCGTGCAGTGCTCTCAGGCTCCGCAACAGCATGGCAGCACAAGTAGAGGCCACGCCCAACGACGCCGCGGCCCTCGAGGCCTTTTTTGAGAAGGCAGGAGGTTGGCCGGCCGCACAACACAAGGTCGACGCGCTCGCCACGTTCGCGCAACAAGCATTGGAAGCCAACGCGAAGGTCGCGCTCGTCACTTCCGGCGGAACCACAGCCCCTCTGGAAAGACGAACGGTGAGGTACGTGGACAACTTTAGTACGGGAAATCGGGGCGCGGCGCTGGCCGAGCACCTCGCTTCCAAAGGGCAGACGCCAGCGTTTGACGCCACGGGCTACCGCGTCGTATACCTCCACCGGTCGACGGCGGCGTTCCCCTTCACGCGGCACGTGCACGACGCGCTGCGCGCCGACCCGGCCGGGACGCTCCAGCGGCTGGCGGAGGGCCCGTATTGTGCGAAATCCTTCGCGGCGCTGCAGGATTCCAAGCGGTTTCTGGCCGTACCCTTCGACACCATCGGCGAGTATTTGGGGCTCCTGCGGGCGTGCTGCACGGCGCTGGAGCCGCTCGGAGGGAATGTGCTCGTCGTCCTGGCGGCGGCGGTGTCAGACTTCTACGTGCCTGACCTCTGCGAGCACAAGATCCAGAGTCGTAGTGGTGGCGGTCTGTCGTTGGAGTTCGCGCCCGTGCCGAAATGTTTAGGTTATGTGAAGCGGTGGGGCTCGCCCCAGTTTTGTGTCTGTGGCTTCAAGCTCGAGACGGACGAACAGCTCTTGAAAAAGAAAGCTATGGCGTCCCTCGCGAACTACGGCCTCGACTGCGTCGTGGCGAATATGTTGGCGACGTACCGGGAGCGCGCGACGGTCTACACCGCGAGTGAGGGCGTCGTCGTCGCGGGCGACGACGTCGACGCGCGGCTCGCCGAGGAGCTGATGCGCGTGCACGCGGCGAGGGGCGTGTCGTAAGTTTTGACGACCTTTTCCGATGCGTCGCGCTCAAGGCCAGTCCACCGGTCTTGGACAGCGCCCCGATGCGTCTCGGGCGACGCCAGAGTCCGGTCGACTGGACCGTACGGGGCTCCACGCTCGGAAGTGCGGGGCACTGCTTTCTGCTCTACTTCGGCCGACCGACCTCAAGACCTCAAGGCAGAAACTCGGCCGCGAGGCGCGCATGCAAGTAGAATCGATGCCATAAGGGGTAGCAAGGGCAACAACAGGGGCTGCAGGGCGCCACCTTACCAGGGGCTGCTGCCCCACGCAACAACCTCGCACGAGGGACGCGAGGGCGATGGCACCTCACCAGCAGATTATCCTCACCGCCTTGCTGCTGGGAGCAGCCCGCGCGCCCCCGCCGGGCGGTGGCCCTCCGGGCGGTGGCCCTCCGGGCGGTGGCCCGCCGGGCGGCGGCGGCGGCGGCGGCGGCGGGGGCGGGGGCGGCGGCGGCGGGGGCGGGGGCGGCAGTAGCGGCACGAGCTGTGCGGCGGACGGGAGCAGTGCGAGCTACACGGAGACGATCACGACCAAGAGCGGCGTGAGCGTGCGGGAGATCGTGTCCACCGGTTGTCCCAACCACGAGTCCTACTGCACGGGGAAACCCGGAAATTCGTGCGGCGACGAAGGAGAGCAAACGACGCTCGTCGAGGCCACCGAGCAAAGCTTGAGTGTCGAGGTGCCCGCGAATCCAAAACTCAAGAACTCGTTTACGGCCGGCGAGCTCGATTGTTCCATGGGCACCGTTGCCTACGCGCTGAACGGAGTTGGATTCTATTCCGGCGCAGTTGCGTTTGATTTGGGTGGCAACTGCCCTCAGCTCGACGTGGCCGATCCGGAGGCCGAGTGGATCTCGTTTGATTGCTGTTCCGGGCACAGCACGGGCTCCGGCGGCTACCACTACCACTTCCCCCCATCGTGCTTAATTGCGCAAGCCAACGCTGACGCACCCATAGCGGGTGGACACTCGCCGCAGATTGGCTGGGCGCAGGATGGCTTCCCGATCTGTCCGCGACCGGCGTCTGCTTATACGCCATCGACGCGACTCGTCATTCACCGCCCAATTCCGCGCAGACGGCCCTTTCGGCCCCGGCGGCGTCGAGATTCGGAATTGCGGCGCCTCAGGCGCCGACGCGACCTACTGCCAGGACGCGTGCGGCGGCTACGAGGGTGAGCTGGACGGCGTCGATAATTATAAGTATCGCTACTACGTCACGGGCAAGGTCGGCGACCTGAATGCTCTGCCTTCGAACCCGAAGCCCGACTCGGAGGCGCTCTATTTTCCGTACACCATAAGGTGCCACCGTGGTGCGACGGTCAGCGAGTATAACAGCGTGCCGGGTTCCAACGGCTACACGAGCGCGCACACCGCTACCGCGCACCCGGGTTACACGACGCCCCTCCCGGTCCAGTGCCTCGACGGCAAGGGCCTCGACGACTACGACGTCTTCGCAAGCGCGCCGGCGCCCACGCCTCGGCCGACGCCGGCACCTACCACGCCTCGGCCGACGCCGGCGCCCGTCGAGGACGCGCCGGCACCCGTCGAGGACCCCACGCCCCGGCCGACGCCGATCCCGACGCCGCAGCCGACGCGGGAGCCGACGGTCGCGCCGACGCCCGAGCCGACGACGCCCTCAAGAAGACGGCGGCGCGACGACGACCACGACGACCACTGGTGGGACTATTACCACGAAGAAGAAGACGACGACGACGACGACTGCGGCTCGGAGCTCGTCATGTCCGGCGGCCTCGTCGCGATCGGACTCACGTTTACCGGGATAAGCATCGCTGCGATCGCGAATGCGGTCCAGGAACAATGCGCATTAGGACCGACAATCGTCTACGAGGCTGGGACGACGAATCCCTACTACATCTCACCAAATCTATGCTCCATCGGGACCAAGACCTACGCTTCGAAGAAGACCGTGCGCGACGCCTCGCCGCGCAAGGTCTGCCGCAAGTTCTGCGAGGCTGCATCAGAGAAGGGGAAACTTGCACTGAAGCACGTGCAGGGCCTGACGTGCTACTGCAAACGGAAGTAGCAGCAAGTGGTGTAATGTGTTCTTGCTTGTGAGTTCTAATGGCGCCGGCCGCCCCGTGGGTGCCACTATCCCCTCTTTGTAACGGTGCTAGGACTAGTGGGCGGCGTCCCTGGGGGAAGCGTACAGGATACCAAGCTCGGAAGAGGCACTAGCTTTCTGCTCTCCTGCCAGTGCCACGACTCGCGACCGCCCTTCGCAGCCCGAGCTGGCCGGGCAGCCATCGGTCATCATAATCATGAGCGCGGACCTCATCAAGGCCGCGAAAGCAGGCGACGTGGCGGAGGCGCGGCGCTGCCTCGACGCCGGTGCGGACGGGAAGAGGAATGAAGCTTTAATGGAAGCAGCCCGGTGCGGCCACGCGGAGGTGGCAGCTTTGCTCATAGAGCGCGGCGCGAACGCGTCGTACGGCTCCAAGAAGTGCGATTTTCAGACGCCGTTGATCCAGGCTGCTCTAGAAAATAAGCTCGCCGTCGTCGAGCTGTTGATAGAAAAAGGAGCGAACGTCAACGCGAATGATAATGATTTCCGGACGGCGCTGATGTACGCCGCGAAGGAGGGCCACGTGGCCGTCGTGGAGGCACTACTCAAAGCCGAGCCGGATTTGACATTGTCAGACAACGACGACTTGACGGCGCCGATGTTAGCTCAACTCTTCGACCAGGACGCCGTCGTCGAGATTTTTAAGGCCGCTGGCGTCACGCAGTTCGAGAAGGAGGACTCGGACGACTACTGAGGCGCGCCTCCTGAAATTCGCCTCCCCGCCACAGCGGGAATAAGTATTAATGTATTACTATTACGCTGAGGCTTCGCGGCGAGTCTCCTGCCCAGAGAGTCGCTATATTGCTACCTTACACGCTCCCCGACGGCGGCGGCGACGGCTGCGTTTCGCGGGCGCGGAGCGCGGCCCGCGCCTCTCGCAAGCGGCGCTCAATACATCCTGTATGCGGGTGTGAGCTACCGAGCACACGCCGCGCGATCCGTTCCGTGTCCTCGAGCGTCGTCACGGCCTCGCGGAGCTCCTTGAGCGTGGCGCCGTCGGCTTTGTAGAGCGCCTCCCCGTAAATCCACCCTGGGCTGGACGCACGTGGACGTGCTCGACGCCTTCGGCGGCTCGGCGACGGAGTACTCTTCCACTGAGTTCTACGCCGATGCGGTCCACTTGAATGAGGATGGCTACGCGCGACTGTGGACTTTACCTAAAATCCAGGCGTTCTTCGAGTGCTATACGCCGAAGGCCTAGTGTGGGCCCCAAACACTGATTCCCCAAATTGGCTATCGCGCGATTTCATTCGCAGGGTGGGCGCAATCTTACCAAAAGCCACCGTACAGGACCAGCGGCACGACCTACACCCAAGGCGAGAACTAAATGTTGAATTGCACATCACCACACGCCACCGATTGAAGCGCCTCGACAAGCAGCGACTAACCACCCTGAAAGTCAATGATTGCAGGGCGCGGCAGGCGCGGCGCCGCGCGTTGAAGGGCCAGCTGCCGGCCCTGTTTCGAGCGCACGGCTTTTACCGGCCGGAAATCGTTCGCCACGTCCTGACGTACGTCGGCTACGACCTCCCGGCGGGACACCTTACGGATAAATAGAATTCAAATTCACACCTAAACTATTAAGATGGCAGGTTCTGCCCCCGACCCGCCGCCAACCCGACGCCCTTGGGCATCTTCTGCTTCCGCGAGTCCTTCAGCTCCGACGTCTGGTAGTAGTGCGGCGCGATCTCGCAGAGCCAGTCCGGCTCGATCGGTAAAACGTTGCGCATGTACTCTTTGGAAGTAAACGCTAATTCATGATAACAGACCCACTTGGGCATCACCTCCTCGTGGGCCATGACCGAGGAAGGATGCACATACACGGTCTTCATCTGTTTTACAGTTTTGTACTCTCCCGAAGAGGCCAATTTGGCGGCGTTGTAGAAGTAGCCGCCGCAGATGGCCTTGGACAAGGCTTCGACGTCGGACGCTTCGCTCAACTCGAGCTCGACGCGCTCACAAAGGCCAGCGAACTGGTCCCGCACATCCCTCGCCCTAACCATGGACTTGGCCTGAATATAGTTCTCGAAGCACCACTGCGTCGACATGTCCGCGTCGGCCCACTGCTTGTAGACGCGCAGCAAAGCGCCGTGATCACCGCCGCCTCCTCTTGCAAAATTCATCCGAGCGTTATCCGCGTGGACCGCCCGATCTTTCGGTCGGTAGTAGACGGCATTTCCAGCGTTCAACATGGCACCCACAATAATACACTCAGAGACACACCCGTACTTGTCTCCGAGAATAATCGCCTTCGAGAGCTGGGGATCACACGGGAACTCGGCCATTCGTCGGCCTAGCTTCGTGAGCTCGCCGCGATCGTTCAGCGCTCCCAGCGCGTAGAGCTGCTCTAAAGCTCGGATGAGCATCTCGGCGGGCGGCGGGTCCTGCGTGAGTCATGGCGTCGCGGGGCGTCGACGGCGATGGCGTGCCGTGTGTGTTCGCGCGAGCGTCGCGGCGATGGCGTAGAGCACATACGCCATCGACGCGAGTCTCAAGGGTCGAAGCAGACGTCGCGTCGATGGCGTATGACTAGACGCCGGCGCGCGACCATGAAATCGAAGTGCAGCAAATCGTGGATCCCCAGCGACTTCAGCATCAACACCACGGAGTTCATGTTCGTCCGCTGGATCTCGGGGATCGTATTTTCTTCCAACTCATGCGCAAAGCTCCACTTCGTGTAGAGCCGGAAACACGTCCCCGGTTGGGTCCGACCGGCTCTCCCGGCTCGCTGCGCCGCCTGCGCTTGACTAATTGGAGTGACGATCAACGATTCAATACCAGAACGGGGGTTGTAGGTCTTCTGCTTGCAGAAACCCGTGTCGATGACGTAACATATGCCGTCGATGGTCAGAGACGTCTCAGCGATGTTCGTGCCGATCACGACCTTCCGCGCGTCCTTCGGCGTGGGCTCGAAGATCTTGGCCTGCTGTTCGGACGGGAGGGAGGCGTAGATGGGGCAGATGAGGAGTTCCTTGATGCGCGCTCCCAATGCTTTTGTGCGCTCCAATAAGTTCTCTACCGCGGCTTCTATTTCTTCCTGGCCCGTCAGGAACACGAGGATGTCTCCGGGCGGCTGGGAGACGTGCGTCTGGAGGACCGAAACTACTGCCGCGTCCAAGTAATCGGCTTCTGGCGCCTTCGTATATAAAATTTCCACATCATAAGTCCTCCCGGGAATGTTAAATATAGCGGCATCATCAAAATACGTCGAAAAGGCCTCGGCGTTCATCGTCGCGCTCGATATCACGATCTTGATGTCTTCCCGGAACCGTGCTATATCTTTTATCAGGCCAAACAACACATCCGTATGTAGAGTACGTTCATGCGCCTCGTCGATCATCATGACGCTGTAGGACTGGAGGTCGGGCTCTCCTAAAAACTCGCGGAGGAGCCTGCGCGGCGTTGTAGGGTGACGGCGTGCTCTCGCGCGCGTCGACGGCGCCTCGCTACGCCTGGACGCCATCGACGCGACGCACGCGCGCCGTCGAGCAGACAACGCAGCGATGGCGTGCTCTCTCGCGCGCGTCGACGGTGCCGCGGCGCCCCGCGACGGCGCGCTCTCGGCGCCATCGACGAACAGGACGCCGCCGCATTACATGCCGTCCGTCATGTATTTAATGACCGTGTCCTGGGAGGTACAATCTTCAAACCGGATGGAGTAGCCCACTTCTCTGCCAAGGACCACATCGAGCTCCTTGGAAACGCGAGCAGCAACCGACATGGCCGCGACGCGCCGCGGCTGCGTGCACCCAATACATCCCACCTTCGAATAGCCGACCTCGTGGAGGTACTGGGGCAGTTGCGTCGTTTTCCCAGAACCGGTCTCGCCGACGACGATGAGCACTTGATTATCTTGGACCGCCTCGAGGAACTCCTCCCGGTAGGCGTAGACCGGCAGCTTCTTCCTCACCGCCAAGAGCTCCTCATGAGCCGTCAGCTTGGCGAGTTTCTTGGAATCTCTGGAACTCCTTTCTATTTCCGGAACCGCTAAATCGGCCTTCTTGCCCTTCTTCACGTCATCTTTTCCTTTGAGTAACATCGCATCCCTCACGAAGTCGACGTGGTCCTCGAAGACGTAGTCTTCATCAGAAACGTCATACCTCGACTTCTTTTTTTGCCTCGATGAGCCGGCTCGTCGCTGCTGTTCTTGGTCCCAGAGCTCCTGCTCCGTCAGCGGCTCGTCCTCCTCTTCATACCTCTGGTTCAGGGCGGATTCTCTAGCCTCAGCTAACGACTGTTCCTTCGGGCGATCCTCGTACGCGTCCGGGACCCTATAGCCATCATCATTTTTCTGGAAGCGGTGGCGGTCCTTGGCCTGCGTTGGTTGCGGTGAGTCTCTCTCGCACGGTGGCGACTCCGTAGCCCCGCGACGCCGTCGCCGCGAGCTGTTCGAAATTCGAGGACGCCGCACCCCTACCATCGCCAAGATTTTTTTGGACAGCTCGTGCTGCTGCTTCTCCTCCGCCGTGAGCTGCTCGTCGCCGAAGAGCTGCTCCTCCTGGTCGACCTCCGCTTGGAGCAAATCGAGTTGCTTCGCCTGCGCGGAGCATCGCGGTGTCCGAACGGCCTCAAACTCGAAAAAGAAACGACCCACGGCATCGTGAGACGGACACGAGTCCACCACAACACGACGGGACGCCGCGAGCGCGCCTCCCACTTGTCGAGGTACGCCTGCCTCGCGAACTTTCTCATTAATTTAACATCATCTTCCCTTGCGAGCGGGTCGACGGTCCCTCGCGTGGCCAACTCCGCGATCTCCTGCTGACTGAGCCCTTGCTCCGCTTCTAATCGTTTCGTTCTAAGTTCGTCCCTTTCCCTCATCCTTTGCACTAGTGCGTCGCGCTCCTCCAGGTCCTCGTCCAGGGCGTTGTCCTTCCGCTGGGCCTCGGGGTCCACGATCTGCTGCGTGCGCTGCGTTCTTCTTCGTTGTTTCTCTCGCAGCTGCTCTATCCTCGACGTGGTGTCGTCTTCGTTCGAAGATGGCAAAGGTTGCCGTCTCCGTCTAGGTTGTTGGGACGAGGTTTGGGCGCCGGCCGAGCCTCTCGCTCGCTGCCACAATTCGTCGCAGAAGTTGGCATCGTTGATGTCGGCCTCTCTGAGCAGTGCCGCGAGCTGGTCTCTCGAGGAGGCCCTGGCGGGTAAGGACGCGACGTAGGACGCTACGCTGGACGAGGAGAAGCCGGCGACGGCGTGGAGGGCGTCGGCGACCCAGGCTTTGAGGTCGTCGGCCATGGCTGCGGTGCGGCCTCAGGAGGCAGGGCCTGCTCTCCGCTGCTGTTGGGCCCGCGAGTCTATTTTTTTGGCAGGCGGTCACAGTGGTGCCGTAGGTCTGCTGCCGCAACGCTGGCTTATCACCACGGCGGTTCTGCACTCGTTCCAGGCGCTCAAAGCTTTAGCCCATGAGGCTAGTACGAGAGTACGCTAGCAAGACGCGTCTCGAAGACGCCTGAATCGCTCTGCGCACGCGTCGGAGAGCCGGCGACGGCGTTGGAGGCTGGCAAAAGGCGCGTCCTGAATTGCCTCGCTTTGGCCCGCAGCAGGACCGGCGATCGAGCTTTACGCCGCGGAGGACAGCCATGGGGTTAAACTCAGCGTCTCTAGGAGCCATGAATGATGCAAAGAAAGCACCGCTGGAGCGATAAGACCGTCGGACGTCCAGCGAGCGAGTACAGCTCTTGCTGCAGCGAGGCCGCCTGTACATGCTACAAGCGCGCCCGCGGGCCGCAAGACTGAGAGCCGGCACCGCTAGCAATCCTGCGAGCCCGCCGGCAACGCTCGGAGGCCGCCGGCGACGCTCACAGAGGACGCGCCAACGAGACGCCCGCTCGAGACCGCGAACGAAGCATCACACCCCTCACCACACAGGTTCTCCCGCTTCGTCGAAGTCGGACGGATCGTCCTCGTGAACTACGGCCCCGACGCCGGCAAGCTCGCGACGATTATTGATATTGTCGACGGGAACAAGTGCATGATCGACGGGCCCGTGCCGAAGACGGGCGTGGCGCGCCAAGTCATCCCCTTCAAGCGGCTCGCATTAACTGACATCGTCATCGAAGTGCCCAAGAGCGCTAGGCAGAAGACGCTCGTGAAGGCGTGGGACGCCGAGAAGGTCGAGGAGACGTGGGCCGCCACCTCCTGGGCGAAGAAGTTGGCAAGAAAGAAGGTGCGCGCGTCGCTGACGGACTTCCAGCGCTTCCAGCTCATGGTCGCGCGGAAGCAGAAGGCGGCATTGGTCAAGGCGCAGCTCGAGAAGATGTGAGGTAGACGGGTAAAAAAAAATACTAGTGATTCGCGTCGACGGCGTGGTGGGGGGCGTCTTCCGGCGACAGGTGCGACTCGTGATAGGAGTACACCGTCACGGTGAAAAATTAAAAAAACATCACGACGTTAGAAAATAGAAAACTCCTCGCGCACATCCGACTCGCCCGGGAGGCGGCTCCGCTCGACCGCGGTGACGGAGCCGTCCGCGCGGACGAGGAACACCGTATGCGTCCGCGTGCCCCAGAACTTGTTCGAGGAGACCTCGACGGGCGGCACGCAGACGTAGCAGAGCCGGTCCTCGACGCTTGGAGGCATGCGCGTCGGCGAGAGCGGTAGCTTCGTGCCGTCGGCGAGCACATCAAACAACGCCTCCACGAGGGCGTCGTCCGCAGCGTCGCGGAGCGCCTCGGCGAAGCGTGCGCGCCCCCGCTCCGCCGTCGACCAGGCCGCGTCCAGGCCGGGCGCGGCGTTCGTGATCACGCTGATCCCGCGCGGCATCTCTGCGACACCACCGCCGCGGTTGCACGCGTGCCAGGCGTCTTCACTTGATCCGAAGACGGCGTTGAAGCCCGCGTATTGCGCGCCGTCGCGGACGGCGGCGCGCGCCGCTTCCTCTGGCGTTGACTCGCCGAGCAGAAAATTCGCGCAGAGCGCGCCGCGCGACGGGGCATCTGGCGGCGCTTGCTCCGGCTCGCGGACGTTCAGAATACACGACCAGCGTCCACCGTCAGACATCCCTAGCCACGTGCCACCTCCACTTATATCGCGGCCGCCGACCACCTTCTCGTTGTCGCGCCAGCGCCCGAGCCGGTCCGCGGGCCTTGATAAGATCTCGTCGCGGTTCGACGCGATGACGAGGCGGTAGCGTTTGGCGAGTTCGTGCTCCCACTCCTCACAAACCTCGTCCGGCGCCGGCGCCCGCCACACAAAAACCAGACACATTCAGAGGTCGTGCACAATCTCCGCGCCGAGCTCGTGACCCGCGAGCCAGATGAAGAGCGTCAGTAAACCGGCGATGGACGTGAGCACGATGCAGAGGTCCCAGGGACCGTCGGGCTCGTCCTGCGGTCGGCGGCGCGGCAGTCGCGGCTTGGGGGGCATGTGTTTTTGGGCTGTGCTGGGTGGTGGTGTTGTGCAGCGGCAGTTATGGCCGACGAGTGGCGCTGTCGTGTTAGATACAGCGAGCAGCGATGCGAAGCGTCACTTCTACGGTCCGGAGACCTACTGCTTCGATCTCTACGTCCACTTTTTTCACCCTGGGATTGCTAGTGTCTTACAGACCGCTAGCCCTCTGAAATTCAGGGTCAGCTTTGTTCCGGGCGCGCGACTCAAAAGGCGGGCACGCGAGACTCCCTAGGCCAGTAGCCCTCCGCCTAAACGGCGCCCGCCGCGAACGCCGCGAGAAAACGCCCCGAAACCGCCGACCAATAATTGCCACAAAAATCTCCATGGCCGAAGACGCCGCGCCGCCAGAACTCCCGCCCCGCGAGGCCGCCACCCCACCAGAACTCCCGCCCCGCGAGGCCGTCGAAAGCCTCTCCCTGGAAGAGGACGTCGCCGACCTCGACGCGGCCGCGGCCGACGAAGGCTACGAGGAGGAAGCCGCCGACGCCGCCGAGGAGCTGCAGGAGGCTCCTCTGACGGAGGAGGAGGAGGAGGAGGCCCGCGGCGTGGCCCAGCATTTGCTGCTCAACGCGCCGCCGGGCGAATTCACAGAGCTTCTCGACGATGTCGCCTCAATTACGCCGGAGCGGGCGCTCGAGGGCGGCTTCGTGAACGGCGTGGCGCGCGCGCGCAACGCCCAGATCCTCGAGGCCGCGATCACAGAAGACGGGGCGCGCGTCGTCTTGTGCCGCGAGGCGGAGGTGACGCCTACTTCTTATAGAG
This sequence comes from Pelagomonas calceolata, assembly GCA_918797485.1. Taxonomy (NCBI): domain Eukaryota; class Pelagophyceae; order Pelagomonadales; family Pelagomonadaceae; genus Pelagomonas; species Pelagomonas calceolata. Next base: position 984,657 of record CAKKNE010000004.1, read on the forward strand.
ATGCAAACGGCAAGCTGTACGACGTCGACCATGCTACCCTCGAAGCCATACCGGTTGAGGACGTGTATGACGAGGACGCTGTGCCCGAGTCACTGAAGAGCGCGAGAGACGACCTCCAGAAGGCATTGGCCGTGTACGCCTCCACAAGATACCTGGGCGAGGGCCACGCCGCCACATTTGTGGTAGGAGACGCCCTGAAGTGCGTCGTGCGCGGCGCGCGGAAGAACCTTGGAAACTTCCACTCGGGAAGCTGGGCGTCGGCCTGGACCCTCACGCCGTCTTCCGAGGGCTACGACGTGCAGGGCATGATACAGGTACGAGCCCACTACTTCGAGGACGGCAACGTGCAGTTGTATGCGACGAAAGAGGTCACGGCGTCGACGCGAGACGTCTCCCAGTTAATCGAAGCCAGCGAGAACGAATTGCACGCCGGCTTGGAAGCGATGTACGGCGACATGGCCGACGCGACCTTCAAAGCCTTACGTAGAGTGATGCCCATCACGAAGCTCAAGATGAAGTGGTCCGTGGACGCCTTACGGCTCAAGGGCGGTTTAACCAAGGCGGCGGCGGAGGCGTACTAAGTAGCTATCCTAGAGCGGCTTACTCACGGCGGCGGAGGAGTGCTCCGCGCGCGCTTTTCTCCTCACGAGCCAGGCCCGCAGGACGCCGCGATCCTCGCGCTCCCCGTCACTCAACAACCTTTCATCCCCATGGAGCTCCGGCCGCCTTTCCACAATGTGCGTCAGCACCGGGCCGCCGAGCAACGAGGCCCATCGAACGGGCGCCGTCGCCAGCGTTCCTTTCTGGAAGTCGAAAATTTGCAGTGACGCCTCTTCCGGTCTTTTCTTCGGAGAATTCTTTTCCGCGGAAGCGCAAACTTCTCTAGCTGGCGCGCAAGCTAACGCAAAGGCGCCTAAGAGTCGTCGCACGCCTACCGGTAGTAGCGAGGGGTCCTGCAAAGCGTCCTCCGGTCGTAGCCACCGCGCGAAGGCGAACGCTCCGATTGATGTGGCGCACAGATGCTCGAGGTCCCGCAACCACAAAGCGTACATGCATCGTGACGGGTCTAACTCCTCGTAGAGCCGGGCGAAGAGCACCGAACCGATTTCTAGAGCAGCGACGACGCTCTCCCGCACGAGACGCCTCAATAGCATCCGCCACGCGTCGACCCCATACGAGCATCGGATATCCGACAGCCACGGTCTCGTACCGGTCCAGGGCCTTCGTTTAATGTCCATGATGCAATATCCAACCTCCCGCTCGTGCCTTTCAACGACGGGCTCCTCACTGCGCTTCTTGCAGGGCGTCGGCGTGTATTCGAGCGCCATGACGACGCTGCCGTCCATGGACGGCGGCGGCGCGCCGGAGGGGCGCGTCGGTGGCGTTTGTGGGGGGTCTGCTGCCATGGCTTTGTGCCTGGCGGTTCCTCCGCCGGTCGTCGCGCAGTGCCTTCCTCCCTGTGGTCGCTCGGGCAGCGTCCGCGAGCCAGGCGGCAGAGAGGCAACGGATGGCCGCCTAGCTAGAGACACACTAGGAATCACTCGGCGTTATCGTCCGCGCGCTGGTCTTGGGCCCTCCACGAGGCTCTAGGTTCACCAAAGGACCGGGAGACGCGCCCCTGTCGCACGGCACCCCCAGCGCACCCGCGACCGCCGGACGGGCAGCCTAAGCAGCGCCAGCTCGATACTTGGTAGGGGCAGCCATACCAGCGCCACCCGCGAGACCTAAGTCAACAGGGAGGGGCAGCTGACCCCCCGAGGCAAGGATGGCCGACACGGGCAAGATCAAGGAGATGAAGGATAGGGAAGAGCGCTGCGAGCGCGCACGTACCCGCGTCTCGCGATCTCGGCACCGAAACTCGGACACGACCTCCGAGCGATACCCTCGACCCAGTATGGAGAGTAACACCTCCCCCAAACCACGACACACCCCGAGTTGAAGCGCAACTTGACCTTGGATTGCCCCGCAGGCCCAAAAGTACGTCAACGAATTGCAGGAGGTGCACCAGCGCGTCCAGTTCGAGGCCAAGGGCACGCAGAAGAAGCTGAACGCGCTGCGGAAGCGGGCGGCGGCGGCGGCGGAGGACGAGGCGCGGTGTCTGGACGCCGAATTGGTGATTGCGCGGCGCCAGAAGTTGAAGGACCTCTACGCGTCGGACTACGACCGGTACCAGGTGGAATTGGAGGCCATGGGGCTGTCGCTGAACTTCGAGTAAGTGCTTCTCTATAAGCATCATGTGGACTCGGCGGCCGTTTGCGCGGGGCGCCTTGTCGGGTCTTCCCACGAGAGAGTTTTCATGGCGGGCCGGGTCCTGGAGGCCTGGGGGCCCGGGGGGAAAACTCTCGGCCGCAGCCGCGCGCGCCCTGCGAGAGTCTTGGCACAGAGAGAGGCAGGCCAATTAGGGGCAGCGTCCGGCCTCACCCCGGGGCGCAGCGATCGCAGCGGTCGTCGCATCAGTTCGTCGCATCGATAGCGTGCACATGCAAGCGACGCGAGGGGCAGCCCGACAGTGATGGTCTCAAGCAAGCAGGCCCTAGCTGAGGCGCACGCCGCCGCCGCGCGGCGCGCCGCCCGGGCGCGCGTCGCGGCGCTGAAGGCCGGGACTAGTGCCAAGCCGGTGGTCGACGCGACCTGGGCAAAGCTGATGCAGGGCTGTGCGGACTGTCAACAGCGCGCGGAGGCGGCCGAGACCCTGGAGACCTGGCGCGCCTTCGCGGCGGCAGCGCACGCGTTGCGGGACGCCGTCGGCATTGAGGGAGACAAGTGCGAGGAGCCGGGGTGCAAGACGTGCCAGCCGACTCCATTTCTTTTTGTCCCGAAGGGAGTCGTGATGCCCCCAGCCCCACCAAAAGACGAGCCCACGCCGGAAGAGCGCAGGAACGCCCAGGCCTTCGCGAAGAAGGCGACGTGCGACGCTGGAATTGGGCTCGGGGGTCTATTGCTGAAGCGCGGGCGGCGAGGGGAAGCTTGTGACGCGTTGGCCACCGCTCTCAAGGCCGACGAGTCGAACGGCGAGGCCTGGACCTTACGGGCGGCGGCCTTCGCAGAGATGGGTGAGGACGGCTCTATATTGGAAATTGTCGAGCTTCATTTACGGAAGGCCGCGCAGCTCTCGCCGGACGACGACGAGCTTCAAGCACAGCACGCCGTCGCGGCGTGTCGGGCGGCGGTCGTCATGGAGGCGACTGACCCGCCTCGCGTGGAGGGGACGCTCGCCGAGCGCGCGCGACAAGCGTCGACGCTCCTCGAGGACGGTGCCACACTCATGAGAGAAGGCCTCTACAAAACCGCACATAGCCGGTATCTGCGCGCGGTCGACCTGCTCGACGCGCTGCCGGGTCCCAAGGCGAAGGCCGCGGCCGACGAGGCGCGGCTCAACGCCGCGGGGTGTCTGTTGCAATTGCCGGGCGACCACGACGTCGCGAGTTTATGTGATGCGCTACCGTCGACGCGGGCCCTACTACGGCGCGCGGCGGCGCGCGAGCGACGTGGGGACTACGCGGCGGCGCTCGCCGACCTGCGCGAGGCGCGCCTGTCATCCGTCGACCGGGCACTCGTCGACGCGCGGATCGCGCACTGCGAGCATTTGCGGGATACGCGTGGGGTGGTCGTGTAATGTGAACATAGATTGTGAACACAAGTTATAAGCTAGCGCCGCCGCGTCAACAGCGCCGCCGCCAGCAACCCTATCGACACGACGGCCGCCGCGCGCGAGATCGCCGCGGCCAGCCGGTCCAGCGCCGGCGCGACGCCGTCGGAAGGCGGGACCGCTGGCGCCGCCGGGGGCTCCTCCGTCGGCGCGTGCACCACACCACCGCCCAGTAGAGTAGCCAACGCCACGTAGTGCGCGCCCCGCAAGCCCAGATCGTCGACGAGCACCAGGCGCAACGGCACGCGGTCCAACACGGGACGCAACCGCCCCCGATCTTTGTAAGCTTCCAGGAACACCCTTTCTTTGAGCCTCTCCCGATTCTTCACGGCGATGCCCCCACAAACATAAAGCCCGCCGAACGGCAGCCACTTCACCGCAGCGTTGCCAAGTTCCGCGCCGTAGGCATCGAGGACCAGATTCAAAGCCTCGCCACAGAGATGGTCGTCGTACGCGGCCCTTGCTATAACTCCAGCACCCTCCGGGTGTGCTTTTATTCTCTTCTGCAGATCTTTATCGACTTTTCCCGGAAACTTCTCGGCAAAAAAATCGTACACGTTGACGATGCCCTTTCCGGAAATGACCCGTTCCGCCGAGACGCGCCCACCGAATCTGCGTTGTAGTGCGGTCAACAGTTCCGTCTGGATGGCATCCCTGGGAGCGAACGCGACGTGACCGCCTTCCGAGGGCCACGCCTCATACACGCCTGACGAAGCCGTCGCGTAAGCTTCACCTAAACCAGTACCCGCCCCGACGCAAGCGATCGGCGCACCAGGTGACGGTTGCGACGGCCCATTCAACGTCGAATAGTCGCCGTCGCGCAGCGTCACGACGCCGAATCCATTAGCAACAAAATCATTGACTAAACGCATCGTGCCCGGTTGCATGCGGAATTCGGCCTCGAGGAGTCTAGCTTCTATCCTCCACCCGAGATTCGTGAACGTGACCCTATCTCCCTCTTCTACCGGTCCGGCTACCGCCAGACATCCCGCGGCGAGTTCTACTAAACCAACGTTGGCCTCCGCGAGAAACGCGTGTAAGAGCTCGGTAAAGTCTCCGGGCAGGTTGTTCGTTTTATATGTTTGCGCATACAGGGGCGGCTCCGTGCCTATCGCCTCGAGGTCTTTCTTGGAGGCGGTGTGCTGGAGGCGGAAGAGCTCCAAGCGGCTGTTGGTGCCGCCGAGATCGCCGCACAGCACGCAGCGGACGTTGGCGAGCATGGAGGCGGACCTTGTCATGCGGGGGCGCTCGGGCGCCATGGTGTTTTGGTGTGATTCGCCGCGGCGGTGATTCGCGCCCGCTTTTTTGGTGGACTTTGGCTGTCGGTGGTTGCGTGAGCCTTTTATGGCTGCGCGATGCCGTAGCTATGCAGGAAACGCCGCGTCGGCGACGTCAACCGCTTCTCGACGAGCGCTGGTGCAACCGACGCGGCCCTACAGCGAATTCCCGCTTGCCCTGAAAAAAGCGGCGGAGCTAGCGGCATGTAAGACACTAGGAGAGGGGTACGGGGGACCCCGCGACGTAACTAGCCTGAGCCTGAGGCATCGACAGGGGGAACGATCGCAAAGGGCGAGACCGATTACGCACACGTCGCCAGCAGTCGCGGCACGACGGTCGGATGCTTCCGCCCGAGCGCCGCCGCGCACGCTTCCGCGCGACGCCGCCATGCCGCTGCGCAGGAGCGGTCCGATGAACCACGAGCGCAGGCGCGGGCGACGCCGTCGAAGCCACCGTCCGCCGGGCGGCCATCAGACGCCGCGTAGGCTCGCAAGCGCGCCAACCATGGCTTCACGCGCGTCAGACAATCAGTAGTCGCATTGTCGGAGCCGCGAAAGAAGCCCACCTTCGCCACACCCAGGAACTGCGCGAAGGCGACGGCATGCGCGCGCGGGTGCCGCGCCGCCAAGTCGTAGGAGAGGAAGAAGGTCCGCCGGCAGTCGAGGCCTTTGATGGCCTTCTCGAGGCGCGCGACCGCTTTGGCGTAAAACGCTTCTTCGCGGTGCAGCGTGTCGACGCGGCCCCCGTCCATATCCCTAAACTTCCAGAAGCGCCTCAATATACTCTCCTGCGTCGCCACGGCGTCCCTCACCAGGACGACGTGCCAGCGGCCTTTGTCCACGACGGGATACTTCGGCGCGTCATTACTAAAGCAGCGCCAGGCGCTCCCGCGGCGCGCGCGGCTCCGCGCCTTTACATACACAACTTTGGCGCCGACGCGCGACTCGGAGCAACACCCGCCACAACTGGAAAAGGAAAACTGGCCGCCGCACCGCTTCAGCTTGCCGCCGCCGCCGCAGAGGCGCCGCGGCAGGCCCTCGAGCCAGTGGTGACCTGTGTGGAAATCAATGCAGTTACGTACGGGAAGACGCGTCGCGTCGATGGCGGGGCGTCCGAAATTTGATTTCCACACAGGTGGTGGCCCACGCCCTCGGTGCCCAGGGTCTTGAAGTTCGAGCCCTTGGGCTTCGGGCGCCAGCCGTGTTGGCGTTGGGCGGCGAGGCAGCGGCCCGCGGTGCTTGCGGGCGGCCAGAGGCGTGATGCTACGTCGAAATATTCAGTCGCGTTCTCGGGCCGCGCGGCCGCCGCGGTTATGACGGCGAGGAGGCGGCGCATGACTCGCGGGTCGTCAATTGATGGTCCCCATTAATTACGGCGCTCGCGGCGACCAGTGCTTTATGCCAATTTTTTGCAGGCAGATAAAATATGAACACAGGCCTTCCGGACAGGTGCTTATCATATCAAAAGGCACGCCCCCACAGTGACGAATCTCCCTTGAAGGTATTGCTTCTACAAAGCAAATGGTAGGGTTACGCATAAAGCGAGCTAGCGAATGTAAGACACTAGCAATCTCGACAGCAGCCAAAGCGCGCGCCGTGTCGAGCGCATAGGTGCGATAGGAGCATTTGGACCGCAGCAGCGGTGCCAAATAATATTAGCGACGACCGCTGCAGCGCTACAGCATTTCTAGGGAGCCGCTCTGCGGCACACACAGACGCCCGCGACGCCAGCCGACGCGCGCATCAATCAATAGCAGCAATGCGCGTCGCCTGGACCGGCTTCGGCCAGTTCCAGGGCGTCGAGGCGAACCCGTCGGCCGTGCTCGCGCAGCGCCTCGCGGCGCAGCACGCCGACGATTCCGTCGAGATCTTGGAAGTGTCGGCCGCCGCCGCGAAGGCGTGGCGCTGCCCCGACGCCGGGCTCGTGGTTCATCTGGGCGTCGCGATCACCTACGACGCCATCACGTTGGAACGCTGCGCGTATAATGATGCCTCGTTCCGCGTGCCGGACCAGAACGCCTTCCAGCCGTCCAAGGCGTCCATCGACGAGGCCGAGCGCTTCGGTGCAACCAGGACGTCGAGCATCGACCTCGCCGCAGTTGCTCAGAAAGCGGGCGTGAACGTGTCGGACGACGCTGGACGATTTGTAGCAATGCGGTGTCCGGTAGTACGCCGTCGCGGCGATGGCGTCGCAGCGGGAGTAATTATCAGCACGCTGTCACGGCGCATCGACCGAAGGACGCCTCGCGAAGACGCGCCGCGCGCAGGTGTGCAACTACCTCTACTTCTGCTCCCTCGCCACCGGCGTGCCTTGCGTGTTCGTCCACGTGCCTCCCGTCGAACGCCTGCCGCTCGAGGCGCAGGTGGAGACGCTGGCGCGGTTGAGGGGTTACCTGGTCGAGGCGGTCGGTAGTAACGCCGTCGACGTCCTGGCCGACGTCGCGGCGGCGGCAAACGGCGCCGGCGTGCTGGACCAGCTCGTTTCCTTAGGTATTGATCAGGAACGGGCGGCCTTCGCGGTGGCAGCGGGCTGCACGAGCGTCGAGGCGGCGATGGAGATGCTGTTCGCCGAGCAGCCGCCAGCGCCGCCGCCGTCGCATGCGATGAAGATGGTTTTGGTCGTCCGGGAGGACCTGGGCATGAGCCGCGGCAAGGTCGCGGCGCAGTGCGCGCACGCGGCGCTCGGCGGGGCGCGGCGCGCCGACGCGACCGTCATCGAGCGGTGGGCCGGCGCGGGCGAGACGATGATCGTCGTCGCCGCGCCGCACGAGGGGCTTGCCGCGCTCCGCGACGCCGCGTCGACCGCGGGCCTCCCGCACTGCCTCGTCGCCGACGCGGGGCGGACCGAGGTCGCACCGGGCACGGAGACCGTGTTGGCCGTGGGGCCGGGCGAGGTCTCGCGCGTGGATGCGATCACGGGGCGGTTGCGGTTGCTGCGGTAGTAGTCTTTGTTGTTACTTTTTACTTCAGTAGGCCCCCGTGTGAAACGCAAAAGCGACGACGTGTGACAGCGCGTCCACCGGGAGGCGCGGGAAGACGACTCTGGCGAACGTCTTCGCGAGCGCTTGCCGGTGGGCTTTCTCGTAATTCCGAAAACCGCCAGCAGCGACCACCTTGCGGAGGTACTGGTCGTCGGTGTCGACCAGGAGCTTGGCAGGGCCAAATTGAAGGCCCTCAGGTAAGACGAGCGGGACCACCACCCTTATCATGCCCCCGAACGTGGCGCCGGCGCGGAGCAGAAGGTAGAAGATGCGTTGGGACTCGGCATAAGGAGGTGGAATATTGGTCCCATATTCTTGTGCGCCTCGCGTGGCCATTGCCAGCGGGGTGTGATTGTAAACATGGTTTACAACGCGTCGGTCCGGATCGGCCCCCGCGGCGAGGAGCAGGGCTACACACTCCGACTTTCCTCGGCAGGCGGCCCGATTCAGCGCGGTCCACCCGAGCTCGCAACGAGTGTTCACCTCTGCGGTAACCGCGGTGCCCGCGGCCTCGAGCAGGACTTTCAGAACACTTCCGTCTCCCAGGGCTGCTCGGTGGAGTGCGCGTCCCAGGGCTCCTGGGGAGTCTTTCACAAGTCTTAGGTTGTGCCGCACGCTTTGTACGTCACCACGCTCCGCGTACTGCATGATCAAGCCATGATAATACATGACCATCGGACGACTTGGATCGTTGTCGTTCATCAGAAATCCATCACCTTGTGATACGTATTCTGTCATGATGTGAACAGCCTCGACGCGCGAGTGCGAGTTGCAAAGGCAAAATCGCCTGAAAAAACCCGCGCCGCCGGAGCACTCATCTTAAACAAACCACATTAAACAAAACCGTGACTCACTCCACGCCGCCAGCGCGCCGCGCGAGCTGCTTCCGCCGCCGCTTCGGGTTCGGCCTTTTGGCCTCGGCGCGGACGTGGCCCGCGCGGCGCAGCGCGTCGACGTCGGCGAAGACGTTGTCGGAGAGCGTCGATCCAATTGACGCCGTCGCCGCGGCGCCCCGGCCCGAGTCGACGACCCACACCGAAAAAAACGGCGACGCGTCCGCGCCGGCGCCGAGCGGGTGGTCGAAGCCGTAGCGCTCCCGCGGCGCGACGAAGAACGGCCTCGCTTCGTCGCCAAACGCCTCGCGGAACCAGCGCCGCTCGACGACGTAGGCAGGCAGTAACAACGCGAACGGCTTGCGCGTCGCGAGCGCCCACCGCAGGCACCGCTCCTTGTGGTCCTCGGAGAAGGGCGGGTTCGTCACGACAACATCGTGCGTCGTGTTTGCTGGGTCCCTGTAGGCCTTTGAGGCGTAGAAGTCGAGGTTGTCGTTTTTCGCGTTCGTAAAGCCGAGCTCCCTTAGATGCCTCTTGACCGCGCCGTCGCAGTAGTAGGGGTCATAGATGCGCGTTTCTGCGCGGCTCTTCGCTACTAAGGCATCAAGGGCCGGCGCGACGTCGGCGTAGGCCTGGCGCGGCGTCTCGAAGTGATCACAAAAGTCCGTCGCGAAGGGGTAGCGCTTCGCTAAGGATGCGGCGCCGGCGTGCTTTTGGTGCGGGCGCTTGCGCTTCTTCTTTTTTTGCTTCTTCGTCGCGTCCATGGCTTCGCTTTGCTGGGGCTGTGTACTGAAACAGCGCAGCGACGGCGTCGTTCGCCGCGAAACTCGCCTGGCGTGACGCAGCACGTGCGCTGGCAGCGATGCGATTCCCTGATGGCCTATTCGCTCGTTCGCTGAGCTGGGTGAGCTCGTTTTAGCCTCACCAGGGAGAGGCAGCTCTCCGGCCGCGAGACATGACTACCCTTGTGAACGTCGCAGGTGTCATCTGGAGCATTGAGGGGAAATGCAAGAAAGGTGTAAGCGGCGTCTCAGTGCCGAGGGACGAAAAAAGAAGCAAAAGAGAACAAGAGCAGACGAGCGCCCGAGGTCTCGCTCATGAGCACTATGGAAGCGTGGTATGGCGTCTGTGGTGGCTTTTGACGGCTCCTGACGCCAAACTTCGACAGTCTCACATCACACGTAGCACTCTTTGACGGCAAAGCTATTAGCAGCGCCAATTTGGTCGTCTCGTAGCAGGTAGACTGCAGCGTCCACACGGCAAAGCATAGAGAATACATTTCCGCCTGCACCTTTGCAAAAACGCGGCGCGCGGCGGCTCCACAGCTCCACGCCAGGGGCTGTGAATCCTCGCCCATCCTCGCTTGCGCATCGGAGTCTGTGCGCTGTTTCAGTCGTCGCGGCGGCTGCAGGAGTGCACTGCAGGTACCGCGGACGCAGCGCATCGCTCGTTACGCGCGCCGCGACCGCTTAAGAGGACGGGAGCGCCGAGACCGAGACCCTCTCCACCAAAAGTCCGCGCGCCGACGCGACACCTTCCACGCAGGTAACCCGAAGAAGAAGATGCAGTCCGTCGTCGTCGCCCTCGCCCTCTCCAGCGCGGCGGCGCTCGTCGCGCCCTCGAGGCCCGCGGCCCGCGCGGCGCCCCTCGAGGCCGCGACCATCTCCCTGCCGACGAGCGTCAAGCCCGGCGTCGTCACGGGCGAGGCCCTCGTCGACCTCCTCTCCTACGCGAAGGAGAAGGGCTTCGCGATCCCGGCGGTCAACGCCGTGAGCTCGTGCGGCATCAACGCGTGCATGGAGGCGGCCGCCAAGTACGGCGGCCCCATGATCGTCCAGTTCAGCCGCGGCGGCGGCCAGTTCCTCGCGGGCAAGTTCATCGGGAACCAGGAGCCCGACAAGGCGTCCGTCGCGGGCTGCGTCGCGGGCGCGTTGCAGGTCCGCCAGCTCGCGGAGCTCTACGGCGTGCCGGTGATCCTCCACACGGACCACTGCATGCGCGACTGGCTGCCGTGGTTCGACGGCCTGCTCGAGGTGCGCTTGCGGCGTCCGATTCGTATGCGCGACGTGGTGCCTTCGACTCGCGCCGGTCGCGGCGATGGCGTGATGGTGGGGCCCCCACTGCCTCCACGCCACCGCCTCGTGGCGCCCGACGCCCTCGCCGCGACGCAAACACGCCTGACGCCGCCACGCGACGCCGGGACGCGCGGGGGAGTCACCAACAATCCACGCAGGCCAACGAGGACTACTTCGCCAAGAACGGCGAGCCCCTCTTCTCGAGCCACATGCTCGACCTCTCCGAGGATCCCCTCGAGGAGAACATCGCGACCTGCGTCGAGTACCTCGAGCGCATGTCCAAGTCGAACCTCCTCTTAGAAATGGAGCTCGGCATCACGGGCGGCGAGGAGGACGGCGTCGACAATTCGGATGTGGACTCGTCCAAGCTCTACACGCAGCCCGAGGAGGTCTGGCAGGTCTACGAGGCCCTCTCGAAGGTCCCGAACGGCAAGTTCACGGTCGCGGCCGCCTTCGGCAACGTGCACGGCGTCTACTCGCCGGGCAACGTGCGCCTCGAGCCCCAGATCCTCCACAACACGCAGAAGTTCATCTCCGAGAAGCTCGGCGGCGACGACAAGAAGCCCGTCTACTTCGTCTTCCACGGCGGCTCCGGCTCGAGCACCGAGGACATCCAGTACGCCATCGAGGCGGGGACCTGTGTGGAAATCAACCAGTGCGTCGGGTGCACCCGACAATTCTTCACTAAGTCGTTTCTCGGCGATGACGCGGCCGTCCTGGCTCGGTCGAGCGGCGAGGAACCGGCATCGCCACGCCATCGAGCAGGCGTCGCGTCGATGGCGTGGAGGACGACGCGGCGATTCAGCACGAATGCGCCGTAAAATTTTGATTTCCACACAGGCCGGCACGATCAAGATGAACATCGACACGGACACCCAGTGGAGCTTCTGGGTGCGCGGGCCGCGTCCCGATTATATTTCGACCTTCGCCGCGGCCCGTCGGCCGCGCGCCGCGGGCCGTCACGATTATACTTCGACCTTCGCCGCGGCGCCGTCGACCACGCGCCGCCCTCATCTCATTGCCACACAGGACGGCATCCGCGAGTACGAGGCCAAGAACCACGACTACCTCCAGCAGCAGATCGGCAACCCCGACGGCGCCGACAAGCCGAACAAGAAGTACTACGACCCGCGCATGTGCCTGCGCTCGGCGGAGGAGGCGACCGTGGAAAGATTGGGCAAGGCGATGGAGGACCTGAAGTGCGTGAACGTGTTGTAGGCACCTACAAGACCGCACACTGTTCCCTCCCGTCGTAAAAACTAGTTGCTCATGACTACGCGTCGACGGCGTCGTCGTCGCGGCATCCGTCGGGGAGAGAGCCGTGGAAAGGACAGAACACAACAAAATCTTAGGACGACGAAGAGTCCGACACGTCCAGCGCCGCCACGGCAACAGTGAGGGGCGATTCGGGCCGGTTGTGAGACGCCTCGCCCGGCCGCCGCTCCAGCGCGTGCGTCGTGATGCGCGCCGTTGCCAGCGCCTCGCGCACAACCACCGAAGGCGGCGGCAGGTCTACGATGCCGCGCCTCAAAGCTTTCGCCCGACGCGTCACCTCATCACACAGACCCACCCTAAAACTTTTGGCGCGCGCCTCCCCCGCAAACAAGTAGAAGAGCGGCCGGTACAACGCGTCCTCGGCCACGTCCAACAACGGGTACTGTTCATTCGCATAAGCTAGATAGGAGTCGAGCACCGACCGCCGACTCACGGCGGGGTTCTCCTCACCACCTAACCAGGCGTCCGCCGTCGCCAGCACTTTCCACGGATCGTACCAGGCGCCGCGACCGACCATGCACGAGTGGACCGGCGGGAGGTCCTCGTACTCGACGAGGTGCCTTGCGCAGTCCTCGAGCGTCTTCAACTGGCCGTTGAGCGCAAAGGTGCAGTCCGGGAGGTCCCGCACGAGCTTATGAGCTACCGACACGTCGAGCGGGGGCACGGTCCGATTCTGTTGAGTAGAAAAGCCCTTCGCGAGGATCGCTGACCGCGCGTGGAGGATGAAATGCCTGCAGCCACCTTGCCGGCAGCTCTCCACAAATCTTAAAGTTGTGTCGTAGTCGCTCCCGGACAAGTCCGTGCCCAATCTATGCTTCACGGACACGGGCACACCTCTAGGCGAACAAACCCTGTCCAGTTCGTGCACGATGTCTCTGACTCGATCGGGTTTTAACATTAATCTCGCACCAAATTCATGTTTGGTCGCGACGACGTTCGACGGGCAGCCGCAGTTCAAGTTGACTTCGACACAAGTGTCGCCCAAGTGTTCCACCGTCAACTCACACGCTTGTTTTAGGAGTGATGGGTCGTTGCCGCCCAATTGGACCGCCAGCGGATGCTCGTCGTCACGATGGCCCAGGAAGCGCGTATGATTTAAATCCTGCGAGTTGTGGACGATGGCGCTGTCGACGACCATTTCGGTGTACAAGAGCGTCTTTCTTGATAACAGTCGCGCGAGGTGCCTCCAATGTTTATCGGTGACGCCCATCATCGGCGCGACGCTCAAGCGGTGGGGGTACTTGCTGTCGAAGGTGGCCATGGCTGCTCGACGGCGTGCGGTGCGCCTCACTCAACGCGGTTGCTGGTCTTCCCGCGCTTGGAAGCGCCAGCAGGCGTGCCAGTGATACCCCTTCGCCGCCACAGCCAGCCCTGCGTGCACGGGGTGGCGCGTACTGGGCCAGTGACGCGCCTGCAAAAAAGCTCGACAAAATGGCTCTCTGGCAATTGGAGAGCTCATCAGTACAAGCCTGCAGGCTGGTCACACAGCAGAGGCATGCCTTCATCCAGGCGCCGCGCGCGGACGACGCTCTGGCTCGTCGCGAGCATCGCTGCGGCGGTCGACGTGCGGCGGTGCACGCGGCCGCGGCTTGCACCGCAGCTGCTGTCGCGGCGAGCACTGCCGGGCGCCATCGCTGCGTGCACGGTCGCGGGGCGCGCCGCGGCCTCCGACCTCCTCGACGTCTGCCCGAACTGCGACCAGCCGATCGACGCGCTGCCCCTCGCGACGATCCGCGGCAAGTGGTCCCTCGACGCGCAGTGGGCCGAGGACGGCCTCCCAAGGACGCTGCGCGGCACGGTGGCCTTTCGCTCGCTGGGCGACCCGAACCGCGGCCGCTGCACGTTTTCGTCGGACACGTTGACGGGCTCAGGCTCTTGGGCGGAAAAACCGGCGCGTATTCGGAAAGGGCAGTTCACGTGGAGTGCGCGCTGGCGCCTGCGGCTCTCGGACGGGACGGTGCTCGCCTTTCGCGGCGACACGTCGACGGGCGCGCCCGATGATTTCATGGAGGTGCGGCGGCCTCCCTCGATAAATGACGGCGAAGTCCTGGTCGAGGAGCCGGTCCAGCGCCGCGTCGGGTCCTTCGCGGCGACGCAGGTCGTCTCGTGGCAGGGCTCTGACAGCGAAGAGGCGCGGATGACCGGCGACTACGGTAGGAAGCCGCTGCGGTGATCTAGGTGTGTGTGTGTAAGTCTGTTTGTGTCACGAGGCGCGTCGACGGCGTCGAGCGTGAGCGGAGGACCCGGACGCCGTCGACGCGAGGCGCCCCGACTACTAGAAGATAGGATACCGGTCGCCGCGCCCTTAGAAACAAGCGGCGAAGGCGGGGCCCGTCGGGCGCTCCAGAGACTAAAGGAGCGCGCGAGGGGCAGCGACGGGGGGGAATATATGTGGTGGGTCGCGTCGGCGGGGTTAGACTTGCTTCATGGAGCGAGTCCCGCGACGGCGTCGGCCGTAGCCTTCGGGTAGGCGGCCCAGGCCTCGGCCGCGGACGGGTAGTGGCCCAATTGGGTCCCGGCAATCCTCAACCGCCAGCCCGACGACGAACCGGAGGCGAGGGAGATGCCGACCGGGCGCTTCTCGGGCATGTCGTCCGTCCTTTCGGCGGCCCAGCGCAATTCCGAGGGGCACGGCTGGCCGCGTAATCTAGCAGCCTTCTTCGACTTCGTGGAGGAACTCTTGCGGCGCTTCCGCTGCGGCGACGGTTGTTGCGGAGGCGTCTCCGCAGAGAGCTCGTCCTCCTCGACGACGGGGACCGGGGGCGCCCGGACCGGGAAGCCGTCCCACGACACCGTATGTACAAGCTTCGCTCTAGCTTCGGGCGGCGACGGCGGGGGCGTCACGATCTTCGGCGCGAACAATGATCTAGCGTCGCCGAAGAAGGTGTCCTGGGCGTCGTCGAAGAGGGACCTGCGTTCCGGAGTCGGGCGCGCCACGAAACGGGAAGGACGCGGCTCTCCCCACATGCCGACCTCCTCGTTCCCGATGCGGGCCTCGCCCCAGGACGGGACGTCAAAAACTAAATCGTCGAAGATGGCCTGCGGGGGCAACATGGGTGCCGGATTCACGCGTTCGCGCGAAGCAGGAAAGGGCACGCACCTCCGGCGACGGCGCCTGCATGCTGCCCGGGCCCGACCGGGGCCTCCCGGAAGCTGCCCCCGCACCCCCAGAGCCGGGGCGCGGCGCGCTCTCCGGCGCACGCGAACAACAGCGCTCGGCAGAAAGACGGGGCGTGCAGCACGGAGAGCTTAATAGTATCGCCTGTAGCCTGTAGTGGAAACGGTTTTGGTGCGGTTGGTTCCTTAGGAGTGCTCCGGCGGCGGGCGGCGGCGGAGCGGCCCCGGGGGGAGGTCTGAAGCTGTGACGCCCCGCGCGTCCGCGCTTCAACCTACGAAGGGGAGGCGTCCGTGGCGCGCGCGAGCCCGTGCGGCATCGCACAGGAGCGGACGGGGGACCTAGGTCGCGGCGGCGGCGGGGCGGGCGCGCCGAGGCCAATTCCGAGGCCGCGGGCGACGCAAGCCCACGAGCCCTCCCCTAGTCCTAGCACCGTGTCGATCAGGCGCCGCACGCACGCACAAGAGACTAGTAGTACCCTATTACTCGGCGGCCGCCACCGCCCCCGCCGCCAAATGAACTACCACGGCAGTCATGTTGTCCGTCGAGCCCAAAGCGTAGGCCTGCCGCACGACCGCTCTAGCGGCGTCCTCCTTGTTCCTAATGGCCTTCGAGGCAATAGCCACGGCCCTTTCATTGGTCATGACGTCCCAGATGCCGTCGCACGCTAGTAGGATAAACCGGTCGTCCGGAGAAATGCGCTGCTGCACAACTTCGGGATCGCCGACGACGACCTTCTTGGGGTGGTACTTGAGCGTCACGTCGCCGATCGACCGCGAGAGCGACAGCCCGCCGGGATAGCATCTGAGGGGCGAGTCCTGGTTCGCGCCGAAGCAAAACACGGGACAAGCGCCCCCGGCCTGTGTGGCAAGCAAAGTTCAACTTGTGCTTCAATTTGGGGTGTGTTGGGGTCGGGGTGAGGTGCTACTCGCTCTCTGATGAAGAGGGTATCCCTCGGAGGTCGTGTCCGAGTTTGGGCCTCTCAGATGACCGCGGTGCCGAGATAACCTGACTGGTTGATTTCCACACAGCCGCCCGCCCGCTGGTAGGCCTTGCCCGACTGGGCCTCCTTGAGACTGCGGCCGACCATGCCCCCCAGTTGTAAGATCCTTTTGTGCTCCCGCGGGTTCGTGGGCTTGTGGTCATGGCTCAGTTCGAAGGCCGTCCACTGTTTGCTACCCTTCGCCTTTCTCCCCAAGACAGCTCGCGAGTCGCCGCACCAGCCTATCGTGAGTATCCCATCTACTACTAAAACGACAACAGCGGTGGTGCCGTCGAACCACCGCGGCTGCGCGGACAGCGCCGCTCGGAGGTACGCTTGCTCCGTCCGCGCCATGCCGAACTTCGTCGCGGCCAGGACGTCTCTCCTTTGCCAGGCCGCCGTGCCCGTGATGTGGTCGAGCATGCGCTGGCCGCAGTACTGGGCCGCGCGGCTGCCGGCGTGGCCGTCGAAGACTCCGAAGTAACTTCGCGACGGATCGTCATGTATGCTGGGTGTTATGACGTAGACGTCCTCCATGGACGGGCGCTTGCCCTGCTCCGAGCACACATCAAAACCTCTCACTCTTACAGTCGTTTTTTTTGGTTCTTTGGGCTTGTCTTGTGAGGTTTTCGGGCTCCCAGCGGCGGCCTCGAACTCTTCCAGGAGCTGAGCTAGTTCATCCCCAGTAGAAGGCGCCGGCGGCGGTTCCGGGACGGGGTCGTCCTCGACGGGCGGGTCGACTGGTGCGGGTGGCGGCGCCGGCGTGTCCTCGACGGCGTCGTTTCGCGGAGGCATCGCCTCGCCGCAGAACTCGCACGTGCCCCGGTTCGTCGGCAGGTTCTCGAACATGCAGACGGGGCACTCCCATTTCTCGCCCTCGTCGGCCATGGTAGCGTACGGCGGCCGGTACGCGGCTGCCGCGTGGGCTGTCTGTTAATAAGCTGGGCGCCGCGCCGGCGGCGTGGGCGCCGCTGGTCCCTGGTTCGCGCTGTCGACCGCTGTCGCTAGAACTGGAGCGACTGGTCGCGAGCGTGTGGCCGCGTTCGTGCCGCCAGCCGTGTTTTGCTCGTCGGCGGCTCCAGATTATCTAGCGGCATGTAAGACACTAGCTGCGAAAAAGATCGCGCAGCGTAGCTCCCCGCACGCGCATACTACAACTAGGGACAAAGCCTTACGCCGTCAGCGGCGGCGGCGCGAGCTCCCTCTTCATCCTTTCCATGAAGTCGTCCTTCGCGACGACCTCCGTCCCTTCGTCCAGCGGCTCTTTGGGCGCCTCGACGCCCATCGATTTGAGCGCATGCGCGTACTGCTTCGCCGTGATCGTGCCCGTGTCGTGGGGGTCCAAAGCCGCGAAGCACGCCGCAATATCGGTATCCGTGAAGAAGCCCCGCACTTTCGAGTCTTGGACGCGCTCCAACTCTTCTAATAAGAAAGCGTTCGGATCTTTGGGCCTTTCGAACATCAAGCGCGCGCCGAGGTCGGCGAAGAGCTCCTTGATGCCGTGGGCGCGCAGGTAGGCATTGGCCTCAGCCCTCGGGTCCTTGGCCATAATGGCTGCCCTTGTTGTGGCCCAGGGGAGGACGTCGGCTCCGCTACGCTGCCTCGGTAGTGTTCTCGGACAGTGTTCTCGGTGGCTGCCTCGCGGGCGTCGCGCGTGGGAGCGCTGGAGCCCCTGTTTTGCCCAGCGCCGGCTGGAGGGCTTCCTAGTAGCTTTCCAGTAGGGGCGAGGCAGCCTTCTCTACTGGGCGTTCTGGAGGCAATCTAGGACGCCTCGGGCGGCGGTACGAGTCCGGGAAGCTGCCCTGGTGCGGCCGCCACAAAAAAAATGGGCTGGGCATCTCACCAGCCGAACGCATGCGAAACCGCGACGAAAAGGCGTAACGATGCCTCGGCAGCGCAGCCGTAGCCGCCGTGCACCCCTGCAAGTTGATTGACCCATCGGTTTGGCAAAAAGGGCAGCCCTGCTCCCCTAGCCGAGCGCACTGCGACGCGTAGCGCGCCAAGCGATGCGCCTCCATCGATGCTGCGCCGTCGCGGCGGCCCTCCACGCCGTCGCGCGGGCGCAGACGCCGTTGCAACGCCGCGTCGATGGCGCGGGGGCCGCCGCGGCCGTCGTCGCGCAGCAGACACAGCCACACGCGCCGCCGCGGCGCCGCCTCGCACGTCGGACGCGGAAAACGAGCGCTCGCGGACTGCCCGGCGCCGCGGTCCGAGCGCTCGCCGGTGACGTCATGACACCAGAAGACGAGACCGCCGTCGCGACGACCAACAAATGCGTCTTCCATTTACACACGCCCAAATGCGCGGGCACGTTTGTGTGGCGCTTCTTTCGCGACAAGTTTTGTACGGAGGAAGAGACGTGTAAGCGAGGGACCTTGCGGCCGCCGCCACTATGCAAGTGCGCGGGCAACCCGATAACTACCGATGAAGCTGTTTTGGATGCGATCAAGCGAGGTGCGTATCGCTTCGTGTCGGCCCACTCGCGGCAGCCCTTCTCGGCGGCTTGTGCGCTGGCCGTGTGGTTTCGCGAACCTGTCTCTCGTGTTCGGTCCCATTACGGCTACGTCGTCCACCGGAGACGTAGGAACGTGACTTTGTCGTCGTTGCTGGCTTCCAAAAGACCACCGAACTGGGTCTCGAACCAGCAGTGGGCCCTGTTCTTGCCTGGAAGTAGGGTGGCCGGCCAGCAGGCGCCGTCGTCCACACAGCTCGCCGAGGCGTCTTCCGAGTTGCAACGGGCGGCCTTCGTCGGCCTCGTCGAGGAGATGGACGCGAGCCTCTGCCGCTTCGCGCGGGCCTACCTCCAAACCCATGCTACGGAACTGTGCGCGCGCGGCGCGGGTGGCCGCCGCGAGAACGTCGGACGACGGCCTTCGGCAGACGCGCGCGAGACGGCGCTCCTCGAGCGCTTTAATAAATTCGACGCGGCGCTGTACGAGCTGGCCGTCGCCGAGTTCGCGCGGCGAGGCTCCGGTGTCGTTGTTCCTGAGCCGCCTCCTGCCGAATTCGAGAACGTGTGGGAGGTGCGGACGGACGGGCTGGATGTCGTTGAGTAACATGTCTTTCTTAATTCAGGGGGACAGGGCGACTCACTACAGAGCATGCTACTGCCTGTTATCAGACCTGCGGCCCGTACAGGTAAGACACTAGGCATCCCTACGAGCTTGTAAGCAAGAAACGCTGACGCATACATCGACGGCGAAGTTGCCCAAATGGTGGAGCACGTCCCCAGGGCAACGCTAAATTATTTAACTCCATGATGTGCGCGCGCGGCGCGATGCGCGCGATGCCAGGACGACATCGCTTCGCAGACAAGGCTGCCCTGTGCAGCTGTCTCAGGTGCGCCGGCCGCCGCGCGCCGCTCTTTACGATGTCAAAACGAAAGCACAAGGATGATAGGCCGAGGTAATTTACACCTCAATGCCTAATTATTAGCTCGCAACAATGGCAGCCGGCGCCCGCACCAGCACCGCGGCGCCGCTCAGCGGTCCTTCTGGGGCAGCCGACGATGCGACGAGGCGCCGTGGCGATCGACTTGTCGCCGAGTTTCGAAGTCGGATGACGCTCAGACCTGCACGAGGTTTTGTATTCTCCGACCGCGATGTTCGCGACACTTCGACACGCTCAGTCAAGCTTCGAGCCCTCCACTGGGAAGCGACGGTGGTCCCGGGTGCTTGGATTGGCGCATACTTTGTGGAGTTATTTTGCTGGGCAACTGCGCGTGGAAACGGAATTGCTATTGTGCATTGACATACTAGCATCTCTCATATTTTGCATTCGAACTTGTGATTGACAGTTCGACGGGAGTCGTGCTCGACGCCAAGCGTTTCCGCATTGCACGCGTTACGCACGGTTCGCTCCGCACCTGTGGCTCCAGAATTGACCTGGTTTTGCCACCTGTGGCAATTTCACTGGCATAAGCCCAGACCTACACCCCAGCAAAAAGACGACCGTCGCCACGCGCGCGAGATGGTGACGCCGCCCTTCGACGCCGCCCTCGCCGAGGCCGTCAAGGAACAAGAGAAGCAGACCAAGAAGAAGGCGCCGTACTTCGGCGCATCGTCGCGAACCGAGGCGTTAGAGCTCAACGCCTGGAAAGAGATCGGCAAGGCGTGGAAGCGCGCGCCAAAGACGTGCTGGGACGCCTACGCCGAGCGCTACCCGGCCGCTGGCGCGAGTCAGGTCCGCTACGACGCGACGGTCAAAGCAGCGGTGCGGAGCGGCGCACGCGACGCGGAGGTGAAACGGGCGGCGGCCGTCTGCCACGACGCCGGGAGGAACGTCTGGCAGAATACGCACCAGTACCTGGACGGCGCCTCTCGTGCAGAGGTCCAGGAGCGACTCAAGGCGCTCGACTTCACGGCTCAGAAAGAAGTCTGGCTCGCGGACCTGCAGGCCGAGCGCGAGGCGATGAGAAAGCAGCTCGTCGACCGGACGATCACCTACGACGTGGACCTCTCGACGCACCGCGTCGTCGACGTCGATTTTCTCGAAGGCCAGGGCACCGAGCTCATGGCGTTCTGCGTCCCCGACAAGACGAGCGCGGAGTTCGATGACTGCGAGGAGTGGCCGTGCTCCGCCAAACACGCGCTCATCTGGGCCGCTGGCGGCGTCGTCGACGAGCCCGAGGAGATGTCGGAGGACGAGGAGGAGCCGCCGGCCGTGCCCGATCCGCCGAAACCGCCGCCGCCACCGAAGACGCGCGCGGAGTTGAAGCGGGCCGCGAAGAGCGCGGCGCAGAGCGACGCCGCGCGGCAGACCAACAAGAAGGCGCGGAAGAAGGCGGCCGCCGACAAAGCCGCCGGCAAGGCCGAGGCGAAGAACGACGTCGTGCCGGACGACGGCGCGTTCCGCGACTACGTGCCGCCGCACGAACGGATCGAGGGCGACAAGCGCCCGACGACGGTCGACGAGGACGCTCTGCGCGCGACGATCGGCGAAGCGTCGTTACTCGACGAGGCGACGGTGCAGACGCCCCTGGAGCGGTGCCTCGCGCCGTTTATGATGAAGCGGCCGCCGAAGGACGCGCCGGTCGTGCTGCCCGGCGAGGTCCTGCCGCGCATCGGCGGGGTCGGCTGGACGATCCAGGGCGACCGCGACCTCACGAAATTGACGCGCGCGGTCGAGATCATCACGGACGAGATCGAGGACGCCTGCGGCGGGTCGGGCCGGCGCGGCGACGCCATCAACGACGCCGCGGACGTCTACCTCGACGGCAAGCACGTCAAGGTGAAGAACAACCGCAACGGCGCCGGGTGCTTGCACGTCGTCGGTCCCAACGACGGCACGTCGTCGGACAAGTCGCGCGCCTTCCTGTCCTACGTCAAGCGCCTCGCGGCCAAGGCGCGCGACGCGGACGACAAGGAGGCCCTCGAGTTCTTCGCCGCGCAGTGCGAGCGCTGGCTCTTCACGCGCACGCTCCTCGTGGAGCTCGCGACGTACCCCGCCGGGCGCGCGGGCAAGCCGCACCGCGACGAGGAGGAGCCCGACCTGACGAACCGGCACGACCACGGGGGCCGCGGCGGCAAGGCCAAGGGCCATCGGAAGGCGGGCCCGGTCAAGCTCCGCCTCGCGCTCTCGGTCCGCGGCCGGCGGTCGATGTCGTTCCGGGACACGCGCGGCTGGGTCGCGACGATCGACCGCAGTCCCGGACGCGGCGTGTGCTTCGTCGACGGCGCCCACACGCGCTCGCGCGGCGTCGTCGATCACCGAAACGACGCCGGCGACGAGCCCGGGGCGACGCTCATCCTGACGTTCCGCGCCGACGCCTCCTCCGCCTTCGACGACATGACGCCGGCCGAGCGGCTCTTCGCGCACGCCGGTATCGCGTTGTTCGCGGCCCACTAGGCTCTTTTCGGGTAAGGACTAGTACCATACCTTGAACATTACTACTAGTACACCCGGGCCTCCGGCATCCTCTACGCCGGCCGCCTCGCTCCCGAACGTCGCGTTCCAGGCCTCGTCTTGTTCTATCTATCTAGCCCGCGGCCGCCGCCTCGAGCCGCGCGGCTTGTACTCCTCCTCGTCGGACACGCAATCGCTCGGCGGATCGTCGGAGTCGTAGGTGTCGCGGCGCCGGCGGCGCTTCGGCTTCTCGGGCGGCGGCGCGCGCGCCTGGTACACATACGTCCCGGGCGCCGGCGCCTCGGCGTCCGAGTCGTCGTCGCTCGTCGTCACGTCGAATTTTTCGTTTCCGTCGGAGTCGTACATATCATCCGCGGACCACTTCTTTTTCGCTGGTGATGGTTTTTTCTGCGGCTGGGGCGGCGGCGGCTGCCACTGCGGCGGCGGCCGCGGCGGCGGCGCTCCAGCTCTATAGACGTAGGTGCCGGGCCGAGGGGCTCCGGGTGCTCCGGGCACCGGCACACCGGGCGGCACAGACGGCGGCACCGGCGGCGACCGGGCCGGCTTGGCCGGCGACGGCTGGGGCGTCTTGTCCGCGGCCGGCGGCGGCGGCGGCGACGTCTTCTTGCGCTCCTCCTGGAGCCGCTTCGCCTCGTCAAGGCGCGCGACGGCCTGGCGGGCACGCGCGCGCAGGTCCGATTTCTCGACGCAGTCGACGCAGGACAGGCCCGCGCGGCCGATCAATGCTTTGAGCTCTTTGACGGACATGGCGTCGACGTCCATGGTCGCTGCGGCGGCTATGTCGTCGACTGCGACTGGTCGCGCGCGCGCGCCGCGATGAAATTGGTAACAGTTTGTTCGGGTGCTTTGCAGTGTGCGCGCCGCAGCCGTCGGCTCGGGAGCAAACCGATGCAGCAGCCTACAGAGCACCGTTTCGGGAGTCGCCGCGAGTAGCTGTATGACGCACCAACGGCTTCGCGGAGGAGCAGTGGCACCTCGGTCGTCGGCTCTGCTTGCTAGTGCCTTAGGCCGCTAGCCCGCCCCTGCCGCCGTTGCACATTGTTCGGGGGGGTTTGCCGAGGCGGTTCAGCTTAGAAGGAGGTACGCTGTTATGAAAGAAGCGGCCCGCGCCCGCCGCCGATGAATCGGCGACGCGCGGTGTCTCCCCCCCAGGGGCTCCGCCCACTAGTCCTAGCACCGTAACATCGACCCGCCCCTGCCGCCGCCCTTAGTTATAGCACCGTAGCAATAAGCGGGGGACCCCTCGCGAGTCCTAGCGTAACAATATCAGCGGACCTCTCGCGAGTGGTATATCATGAAAAATTGGCAAAACACGGGGTCCAGGACACTACAACAACCCCTCCTTAATACCAGACGCCCGCGCGGCGAGCCACGCGAGCGCCTCCGAGAAGGACGGCCGCGCCGCGACGGCCTTGCCCACCATCTTCCGCCGCAGGCCCACGACGATTCTACGTGAAACCGCGTTCCGCGCGTGGTCCTCGAGGAAGCCGAGGGCCCAGCCCCGGCTCCCCACGTCATAGACGTGGGTCTTCGACGACCAGGGCACGCAGTGTTTAGCTCGCACGCCGGAGGCATCAAAAGAAGCGCACCAGCCCTCGGCCTCGGGCGCCGCGGCCCGCTCGGGCACGCCCTGCGCCCGACTCCCCGGCCGCCAGTAGCACGCCGTCGTCGCGTTCCAGGCCGCCAGAGCCGCCGCGTCGACCAACCCGGCGCGACCCGTCCCCACGCCATTATCAATACACGAGTGGTGCTTGCGCGTCGCGGGGCACTGCGAGTTGAGCGCGCATGCCGTCGAATTCGGGAGGGGCAGGACGTGGCCGCTCGCGCCGAGGTAGGACCGGACGGGCGCGTCCAGGGCCTTGGGGCCGTCGACAATTGTGATAACAGGCGGCCTGCCCGGTTCCTCCCGCACCGAAAACTGGCGCCACGTGAGGTCATCTAAAAAGTAGCCGCCTTCCTCCGAAAAGCTCCGGAAGCACTCGAGCAACGCCTTCGCGAGCCGCAAAGGGCGTTTTCGGGCCATCTCGCGCGCGACCTTTTTGTGTTCTCCAAGCATGAGGAGCGGCGGCCCGGCGTCGTCGACGACGTACTCTAAACCTTGAGGTGTGTACCAGGCGCCCCTTAGTACCGGTATGCCCGGGCGCCCGCGGAGGTGCTCCATGAAGAAGAGCTCGGCGACGGCCTCGGCGCAGTGCTTCTCCATCTTGGGCAGCGGGCGCTTGCTCCGTTTATGTGTGAGCGCCAGCGTTGCGATCGGATCCGTACATATTACGCGCTTGCGCACGACCGAAATCCCTCTCAATACACCCGCCTCGACGACCTTGGCCGAGCCCTTCGCGCGCGGCGTCCATTCTACTGAATCGGCGTCTTCATGAGAGACGGTCCAGGTCGGCAGCGGTGTTGTGTGCGCCTGGTGGAGTAAATCCTGCAAGTGGTCCAGGCGCTTCGTCGTCTCCGCGTCGAGCGGCGCGGCGGCCCGCGCCGCGGCGAGGGCGAGGGCCGCCCGGATCATGCGGGACGGCTGCTGTTACCCGCGATGTGGGTGGCCACACAAAGACCTGCAACCCAGCATCCTCTCACGCCATGGCTGCACTTGCGGGAGGCTGCCCCGGTGCGTCCGCTGCAGCGGTTACTGTGCTGCTGGTTGCCGGGCGCCTAGACGATGGTTTCCGAGTGCCTCGCGTAGCAATGGGGCTCCGTGTGCCGCTTGCTCCCGCGTAAAATTATAATTAATGGGGCTGTGCAATCTAATCTAGTGGGTATAACTAGCGCAATTACGAACAAAGGCAGTTACTTGAGCACGGGTCCGAAGACTAGATTACACAAGGAGCGAGACGCTAAACAACGCCCTCTCACGCCGCCGCGAAAAACCACGCCGCGGCGGCGACGACCGCGCCCGCCACGACCGTCGCGCGCCGCGACGCCGCCGCGTCGTCGGCCCCGTGGTCGAACCCGCCCACGACGTTGCAGCCGTCCGTGGCGCACGTTCTGTACGTGCAGCGCCCGCGCCGGCCTAACTCGTAGCCGTCGCAGACGTTGTCCGAGGCACCGTCGGTGTTGTGACAGAGTGCTTGACTACCACAGGCGCCGTCGGACACCGCGTAGAAGTTGCCTTCGAGCGTGCAGCACCTGCGAGTCATGCAGTCATGGAAACGCGGGACGCGCGACGCACCGGGCTGCCTCAAAAGTCACACAACAAACGTCCGCGCCGCTCGGGCACGTTTGCAACGCGACGCCATCCACAAAATCGCTGGAATGGGCCTTCAGGTCCGAATCGTGGGCGCGGCCGACATGGCATTCGAGAGCAGCAGTGCTTGTGATGCAGGCGAGGGCGAGCCAGCGCTGCCCCATGGCGCGCTGTGGTATGATGGGCTTTGTAGCGTGTGTTGCGTGCCGCGGCAGCGACGGCTTTGTGCGGTGGGCCGCGCGCCACAAGGCACAGCCGAATTATCCGGCGTGAGCTAGCGTACTAGGACACTAGCAGCTCCGGGGGCAAGCCAGCTACGTGCGGCAAGCGGTGCAATCCGAGCGAGTTTACACCCGTCAGAGACGCACACGTCGAGATATGTCGCTCCTCCGCCTGGCATCACGCCTGCCGCGCGCCGCCGCGCGCCATAATCTGAGATGCCTCTCCGGCTCTCACTCGGACTTCGAGACCGTGCGCAAGAAGGTGCCGGCCACGGCCGAGGGCGTCCAGGCCATGATCAAGGAGCAGGCGCGGCGCGGCGTCCCGCGACACCGCACACGCCGCGACGCCATCGACGCGGCCCCGCGACGCGCGTCGACGGCGTGATGACGCGTCGATGGCGTCACGGTGGCATCGTTGCGCCACGACGCCGTCGACGCGGGCCGCGCGGAGGCAGAGCGCACGTGTCACGCCATCGCCGCGACGCCGGCGACGCGACCGCCCAACGCAGGTCGAGGGCACGCCCGTCATGCTCTACATGAAGGGCACGCCGCAGCAGCCCCAGTGCGGCTTCTCGCAGCAGGTCTGCCGCGTGCTCCACGCGACGGGCGTCGAGTTCGACTCCGTGAACGTCCTCGAGGACGAGTCGATTCGGGAGGGCGTCAAGCAGTACAGCGAGTGGCCGACGATCCCCCAGCTGTATGTGGGCGGCGAATTTATCGGAGGCTGCGATATTGTGACCGAGGCGTTCCAGAGCGGCGAATTGGACGAGACGTTCCGGGCCGCGGGGGTGAAGAAGTAAGGCACGCTAGCGTTCTTCGGGTCGCGGCGACGGCGTCGAGAGGCGCGGCGCCGCGGCGACGGCGTCAGCGTGGCGCTGTCTACGCACTTGTCTACGCCGTCGACGGTCGACGCCGTCGACGCGACTCACCCTTCGCTAAACTAACGCCATCATCGCCGCGAAAAGAGTACTTTCTACGCCAGTTACACAGGGTGTCCTTTGTGACGGGGGGGGGGCGTAGTTAGGAACGGAGGACGGGCTCCTTGAGTTCGCACTCCGAGATGGGCGGCGGCACCACTTCTTCGGTAGCAATAGCAATCCCGTCACCGAGCTCGGAAATGATCGACTCCCGCTTCGCCAACACCCGACGAGCGGCTTGCGCTTGGAGTTGCACCGACTCGCGCATGACCTCGACTTCAACCTGTTGCTTCTTCAAGTACAACGTCAACTTCTCCAATTGCCCAAAGAGCAACTTGATGTGCCGTTGTTTTTGTTCATTACCACGTAGAGAGAGAGCAGTGCAAGCCGCGACGTCGTACGACCGCCACGTCTGCCACCCAATGTTGAGGTAACTTTTCAGCATCTTGTGGATGATTTGCTTTTGGCGCTGCTCGTATTTCGCGCCGTTTTTTATTTTATCTTTCCAGACGCGCATGGCGTGGTGCTGCTTGATCTTCATCATCCGCGTCAGGATTCTGATGAGCAGTGACCGCTTGTCCTCGTCGAGGTTCGCGAAGGCTCTTTCGGTCTCGGCTTGCACCTGCGTATTCACTCAAAATCGACAAAGAAGCCACCCACAACACGACGGGACGCCGAGCTCGCACGATGGCCTCGAGCTCGGTCTCGAACTTTTCTTTCAGCATCCTTTGACGCGCGACGCGCTCCTGGAGGGCTTTGATGATCGCTTCCGGCGGCATACTGGCTTCGTAGATCGTCGCCTTCCACTTCTGGAGCGCCATATTAACTTTCATATTTTGTAATTTGCCGAAGAAGCCCTTCCACACTTTATAAGATTTGGCGTACATGAGATAGATGGCTTTCCATCTGATGAAGTAGGCGTTCTTGGCCTCGGGACCGCCTTTCGCGAATATAGACACTAGAAAATTGCGTTTCCGCGTATCCAAGCTTCGCATGGCCACGTCCGACAATGCTTTCAGTTTCTGCTCGACCAACGCTTCCGCTTCGACCTCTTTGGCCTTGCATTCGGCATATTCCGCCTCGAGCCGCGCACAGATCTTGAGCTTCGCGAGACCGCCGTCCGCCTCGCTCCAGCCGTTCCAGGACCGCCAGGCCGCGACCTTCATGTTCCTCTGCGCGTTCATCATGATCTGCAGGACCATCTTGCAGAGCTGGACGTGCCTGCGCGGAGCATCGTATTCACTGGAAGCGGTCCGAACGGCCTCAAATTCGAAAAATAAGCCACCCAGCGGCTTCTCTGATGGAGACGACGCGCGTCGACGGCGTGAAGGCGTCTCTACACAACGGGACGCCGAGATCGTGCTCCAAAAAGAAAATCCGATCCTCGAAGTCGTGCATCTCGTTGTGGAGCGACTCCAATGTCCTTGTAACTTTTTCGACGTTCGTCACTTGGGCCCTTGCATTTTCGATGGAACTTTCCACAAAATCGATGTCGCCCTTCGACTTCATGTGCTCCAGGTCGTCTTCGTCCTGCGTGGCACGACGCCGTCGCGAAACTGCCGACGCGCAGCCTCTCGCACGGCCACGTCGACGGCGTCGCGGCGGCGTGATATCGTGGAGACGCCATCTTCCCAAAATTCAAGTTGAGAAATCGAAGGAAATCACGCCGAGTCACGGACCATCTTGACGACGTTGCCGTGGCTCTTGAGGTCGCTCGCGTGGATCGTGAGTCGCTTGTCATCGCCCTCCTTGTCCAGTGGCGCAGAACCGGCTATTATGACGGTCTTGCGATTCCGCGACGTCGGTCGCCGCGTCTCGACGTGCGCGTGGTCGTAGAGGTGCGTGGACTTCTTCTCTTCGGCGGCTGGCGTCGTCGTGCCGTAGTCACCGTAATTGGACGTGCCGTAGCCGCTGGACGCACCGTAGTCGGTGGCGGGCTTCGCGCCGTAGTCGCCGGCGCCGTAGGACGACGCGCCAGCAGCGCCGTAGTTCGACGACGAGCCGTAGTCGCCGTAGGACGTGGCCGGCGCCTCGTATTTCGACGAGAAGCGGTCGCCGCCCTCGCCGCTGTACGCGTTATCGGCGAAGAGCGACCGCGCGGCCGGCTCCGCTGAACCGGAGATGGGCGGGAAGCCCCCACCGCTAAGGCCGGGGCCCTCGCTGTGGAAGCCCCGCTGGTACTTGCTACCCGCCCAGTCCGCGTCGTCCTGGTTGTATTGCAAAGGGGCGTCGGCGCCCATTCCGCCGCGGCCGAACGTCCGGCGATGCTCCTCGTGGAGACTTACGCCGGGCTCGTCGCTCCGGTAGATGGGTTCATCATAACTGGATTGTCGGGGGTTCCCAAATCCGGTCGGGTTCGCTAACGTGCCTCGTTCTAAGCTCACACGTCTTCGCGACTGCTGCAGGGACGCCGAGAACTGGTCTCTACTAGTTCCGAACCACTCCTTCTCCCGGCTCTTGATGTCGGCCCGGCTGATGGAGACCGTGCCGGGCATGGTCTCCTGTCTCACGCGCTGTTCTATATCGCCGCTCTCTCTGCTGTGAGAGGCTGCCCCCTGCGCTTCTGATGGGCGCGGCGGTCCTCGCCGTGTGCGAGGCGCCGCGCCGGGCTAGCGCGCTGTGTTTTCACGTGCCGTGCGCTGCACACGCGGAGAGCGCGCCGCGTTTGAGAGCTGCTCTCCGAGTCGAGGAGGCGTTGCATGGAGAGTAGGGGGGTAGACGAACCTCATTCTTTTCCACGCCTCGAGGCGTCGCGCGGCTCCCGGGACGGCTAACGAGCCCTCGGAGGGCTCGGCCGAGCGGTGGGTGGGACCGGGCATCTCCGAGCGCCCATCTGAGACCAGAGGCAGCGCCGGCCTCGCGCGACCGCCGCGAAGCGCCCCGGGCTGCCCTTACGCCGTCGAAGCGTCGCGTCGAAGCCGTGCGAGCCCCGGGCCGCACGCTGACAAGAGCGCTGCTGCCCGCCATTGCTGAATATGGCCAGCCCCACCGACCATACTGTTGATAGAGACGAACTCCAAGCGCGCATCGCCGCGGAAGACCAGGCCATTAAGTTGGACGAAGTGTGGTCCGCCTGGGCGGCGGACGACCTTGCTCAGAGACGCCGAGCGGCCGCGAACGACGAGGCCGAGGCGCGACACATCCAACGCTTGCAGCGAGAGGAATTACGCGACTTAAAGAAGAAGCGCCACTGGGGCGGCCTCGGCGCGACGGCGCGGTGGCGCTTGCACCTCGATGGCGTGCCCACTTCGCTTTCGAATGGGACCTATGGCGTCATTGGGGCTCCTCCCCAGTACGAGAACATGAATCTACAAAGGACCACAAAATGGGGCGGCGGTGGTCCATTGGACGTGCACAAAGTCAGTACGTGTCGCATTCCATTACGGAAGCCGCGCGTCGTGCGGAGACGATTCCCGTCGTTCCGGAACCCCAACTGGAACGCCGGGTATGAGTGGTATTCGAAGGGTAATGTGGAGCACGACGCCAGACGAGCAGCTAGAGGCGTCTTGCGGCACGTGCCGTCGACGATCTTCTCGCGGCCGCATACTACGAACCGCTTCGAAGATTCGACGCTCCTGTCCGAAGATTCCCTCGGTCGAGCGTCGTCGTTGATCGCGGAGCCCGTCCGAACAGGCTTGGGACACTTGTCGCCGCCGCGACACCGTGTGACGGGCGGGTCCTTCGGCCGAGCTGACCGCTGGGGAGAAAAACAGTCGGTGAAGCGGGACCCGGACCGTGATTACATGTACCACCCGAAGGGACCCGTTGTTCATGGAAAGGACCCGGCGGACTTGTGCGAGGCGACGCTCGGGGCTTATCTCGGGACGCTGGCGCGCGCTAGGAGCGGGGCGCCGTCCTAAGGAATGTGGTGTTATGTAGTGCTCGATGGCGTCGCGGCGACGGCGTGGTGGGGAGCACGAACTATCATACAAGCACCTTACGCGGAGGCCGACGCCTCCGTCAACTTTTGCGGCCAGTCGGGCGCGGCCATTTCCGCCAAGCGCGAGGCGCATCTTTTAAACGCCCAGGCGAGCTCCCTGACAGAAACCAGATCTAGAGCCGCGCATTCGTCCTCTGCTGGATCTATGGTAGAGACCGGACCGGACGCGCGATCGACACCTGCAGTCTTCTCCGACGACAATTGGCGCTCGAACACGTCCTCCGACGGAAATAACGCATCAGGACCTCGTCGAGCCACGACGACCAACAGATTCCTCCGCTCGTAGCACTCGTCCACAAGGGTGATGAACCGTCTGGCCGCATCATGGTCTCTGAGAGTAAACGCCGGCACGTCGGCGACGGCTAGGGACGGGTACGCCCGCGCGACGGCGTGGAAGTCGCCGGCGCCCCTCTCGCTACCGCAGAGAGCCTCGAACGCAAACACCGCACCTTCCACGGAATTCTCTCGCAGCGAACTGCGCGAGGCCCAGGTGGCGAGGCAGATGTCCGGCGTGATTGATCTGCCGTGGGGCAGGTCCAAACTCTCAGCTCGCACCGCACCCAGGACCTTCGGAGCCGCTGCACTTAATTGAGTAGCTGCGGCCGCGAGGGCGTGGGCTTCCCCCAGATGCTGGACTAAGTATCTGACAGGTGGAGCTTCCTCGTCCTCGGACCGACTCAACCGCAGCCGCCGGTGGTCGCTCTCGCCATCCAAACAGACGACGCGGCACTGCTCCCGCAGCCGCGTGACGAAGGGCGAGAAGTACTGGCGGTTCGGCCCGCCCTCGTATAAAGCTTCGGGCGGTCTATTAGATGTGGCCACGAGCACCAAGCCAGCATCCCAGCACGCATCAAACAACTGGCGCGCGACCATGGCGTCCGCGACCTGCGAGAGACACGAAAATCGGGAAAAAGACGACCCTTCACCATCTCTCGTGGAGACGAGTCGCGTCGATGGCGTGAGGGCGACGTCAGACGCCGAGAGCACACATCCGTGATCTGCATCTCGTCGAAGACCAAAATCTCCGCTTCTTCCGCTAACTCTCGGCCCAGAGCTTTCAACGCGTCCCGCGTCGACGGCGGCCGTTTATGTTGTCTTTTACATTCCGCGCGCGCGTCATGTAATCGCCGGTGGACCTCGAGCATGAACTGGTGGAAGTGGACGCGCCGCTTCTTGTATCCTACCAAACCTTCAAAGAACAAGTCGCAGCACAGACTTTTGCCCCTCCCCACATGACCGTGGACATATAGGCCCTTCGGGATGCGCGGTTGGCGCGGCTCGTAGACCTCGTCGCTCTTGCTCTGGTTGAGGACTCGGTCTAAAGCTTCGCTACCCGTGGTACCTCTCCTCTTCCTCAATTCAGCCTTCCTACCAACGGCCCGCGGATCGATCATACTACTACATTCCTTCGGGGGGTCCTCCTCCTCTTTGGTCGTCGTGGCCCAGACCGCCCGTGCCGCGGCGTCGGCGTCCCTCGCTTCCCGCTCGCGCGCCAAGACGCGGTGTAACCTTCCGAGGTGTTCCAAGACGGCGACCTGGGCCGCGTCCCTCCTCAGCCGTCCTTTCGTGACGAGCTGGCCGTAGCGCGCGAGCGGGCCGGGCGTGCGCGCGGTTCGGGCCGTGGAGAGCGCGGCGCGGACGGCCTTCCGCATCGCGGCTTGGGCTGGCTGTGAGTCTGGTCTTCCTGAGCTGCTCAGCTGATGCCACAGCCCGCGGTGCTTTGTTCGACGCCACGCAGCGCACGTCACGACGCTCTAGAAGCGCCGAATCGTCCCGACGCACACTCGCGTGCGTGTCTACGGCGCGTTTACTCAGCGCATCCGCCTTGCTTTTGGAACGCGTGCCGGGGTCCCTAGAACGGCTGCAAACGCCGCTCGCCACGCTCTCCAGTCAGTCAAAGGCCCGGAAGGACGCGTAGTCAAGGAAAAAACGGTTTGCGGAGCTAGCGGCCTGAGCCTCTAGCCTTGTAGCAAGCGGCCAAAAAGCAGGCCTGCTGTTGCGCTACGATGGCTGGTCCGTCAGCAGAGCCGTTTAAAAAGCTTCGAACAGACCCTGTGATCGACGTTCTGTGGAAAACCGGGCGTCCGCCCGTCGCGCCGCGGCCAAAAAAAGCACCTCATGCCCCAGCTGCATTTGCTGCTCATTTTGCGTTGCGGCGGGACGCGCGCACACACATAGCTCCCAAAATGCTGCGGCCCCTCCGGCGCGACACTCCGCCCACGAAGATACAATGATACAAGACGCCTCGCTCGACCGTCGCGTGCCCGCCTTCGCCGCGCTGCCGCCACGCCGCCGCCGCGCCCACTCGACGCGTCCGCAGGCGCGAGCTGGGTCCTCCGCTCCCTCATCCGGGAGGCCTCCCTCGGCATCGGCCTCGGCGTCGTCTTCGGCTCCGTCTGGAGCGTCATGCAGACGGGGCCCGTATCAAAACGCATCAGCGAGTACTACAAGAACAACCCGACGCAGTCCTAATAGATACATAGTGGTCGTGGTAGGAATAGTTAGTCGCGGTCGCGCGAGAGATCGAAGGGGAAAGGAAGTCAGACGCCGACCAGGACGCGGCGGACGGCCTCGCTCGAGACGTGGGCGCCCTGGTCGGTTCCTGAGTGTTTTCGAGCCGCGCGCGCGAGCGTGACGGCTTCTTGCGGCGTTAAGGAGAGTACACTTTGCAAATCTTGTTCGGTACAAGTATAGGGCAGTCTCACCAAGTTTTCCGACGCCACGCGTAAGTTACCGATATCGGACTGCGCGAACTTGTGCTCTTCCATGTACGAGAGCCTGTGCGGAAAGCGACCAGTTAGGTTATTGAGATCACGGGGACGACGTCGCGTCGATGGCGTGGGGCGCCGCGACGTTTGATTTCCACGCCGGCGCCCGCGTGAACTCGTCGCATTTCACGACCTCAAACACCTTGCCCACAAACTCGATCGTCGCACCCACAAACAGATCGGAAGCCTCGTAATACGCGATGACCGGCGCCGCCTCGAAGGCCGACGACGCCGAGACAGGTTTTGGCTGTAGAGTCTGCATTCTCTCGGGTTTCTTGACGCGGTGGCGCTTCGAGAAGCTCCCGCCGACGTGCCCCGAGTTGCGCAGCGGCGGCTCGCGGATCGCACAAGTACCGTCACTCAAAAAGTAGTTCAGCGTGAACGTCCGCACCGCATCCTCTCTTGAACCATTCACTAAACGTAGTTGATAGCGCAAGACGGGCTCGGCATCGCCCTGTTTGCTATTTTGCAACTTTTTCTTGGGCGAAATCGCGTAGACGGATCTAAGAGAATCCTCGGCGGACCCGATGCCGCCCGACGGGCCCTGATGGGGCGGCACGGGCGTCTTCGGGCGCAGGCTCATCAAATAGTCGGGGTCGTCGACGCGCGGGTCGCGGATCTTCTCTCTTAACGAACTCCCCTGCTCCTCGTAGTAGCGCCGCGTGAAGGGGTCCGCGTCGACGAGTTTCAGCGTGCGGTTGAAGATGATCACTTCACCGCCGACGGCCAGGTCCGTCCAGTGGTAGGTGTTCGTCTTATCCGTTGGGGTATTGACCTGGGTGGAAATCAACCAGTGTGTCGGGTGCATGGTGAGGAAGCGGCACCGCCACGCCGTCGAGCAGGCGTCGCGTCGACGGCGTGGAGGCCGTAAATTTGATTTCCGCACAGGTCTTCACGCTGTGCTGGTACTGCGGCAACAGTAGTTTCCGCTTGCCCAGGAGCTTCGGCGCGGAGTCATCAGAGCGCTTATCGACCGCTATCACTTCGATGGCGTCTTCCGCCAGGAAGTAGTGCAATCTGAATCTAGAAACATCGCCGTACCTGCGCGGGTCCGACTCGGCTCAAAATCTGATGGACACGAGTCGCGAAGGGACGCCGCGAGACGCACAGCTGTTTGTCCTCCCAGGTGCACTCGAAGCTGAGGACTTTCCTATCATTTTCTAGGAACGTGCCTAGGTCCGTCCGCTGCGGTAGTCCTAAATCGACGGTGACCTGGGCTCGGCCGAGCTGCGCTTCGCGCGCGCCGCCGATCTCCGGCGAGATGACCTTTCTTCTACTAATAGATTGGTCGAGGCCGTTCTCCGCCCGCTTCGTGCGCATCATGGCCCGGTATTCATCGTCCGGGCATTCTAAGACATCTGTGTCGGGTAGGCAACCGGGGAACAAGGAACCTTCCTCAAGTGATACTTGCTCCGTATTACGCGTGACGACCGTCAGTTCATCATCAAACGTGTAGCCCTGGAGCTGCTGCTTCGTGGGAGACGGCAGGCGGTTCGACACCGGTAATCCCCGCTCCGTCAACGTCTTCCGCGTGAAGTCGTCGCAGTCGTAAATGTGGATCATCTTCTTGTAGACGTCGATGACGGCCCCGATCTGTAGATCACTCATACTATAGTAGGAACCATCTGGTTTGGGCACGCGATGCCTCCTCACGAGACAGCCCTGGGGCAGGCCGCTGTTCTCTTCACATGGTTCAAACACCTGCAGGCAGTCGTCCTCGAGGTAGTAGTAGAGCATGCACTTCCTGATTCTCTTGCTCTCAATTTGACTGCCGGGAACGGCCTCCTCGAAGTAGGCCTGCGCGGCGCGTCGCGTGTTGCGGCGTCGCGTCGATGGCGTCGGGGGGCGAGCGGGCCGTGGGTGGTCTTTTCGTCGATTCTGAGCCGTCTCGGACCGCGTCGAGACGCGACGGCCCCGACGCGGTCCGAACGGCCTCTTCAGCAAAAAAGAAACCACCCACGGCCTCGTGAGATGGACACGAGTCGAAGGCACCGCACGGGACGCCGCGATCGTACCTTGAAGGTGAGCTGCTCCTTCCCGTACCGGAGCCACTTCGGGAGCGGTTGGCCCTTCGGGAAGGGTAACTTGCGGCCTTCGCCCTGTTCGGCTTTGAGGGCGTCCTTCTGCTGCTCGATGAGCGAGTAGCGGCCCGTGAGGTCGCCAAAACTGCGAGCCGGCCGCGCGTCGGAGCCGCGCGAGATGCTGCGGTCTAGTCTTACGGTGGAACCCGGGCTGCCTGGTAAAGGGTCTCTATGACCGATGACGACCATGGAGCCGTGTCTTATCTGTAAAGTTTGTCTATGCTTTTGGGGCCGGCACGGCGTCGACCGATACCCAGGCAAATTGGGGATGCCTTCCAGCGAGATGGTGCCCTGGAGGGAGCCGCCGGGCGGGCCCGAGCCCCAGGCCATGGTCTTTTCTGTCGGTGTAGGTGGCGGGCGAGTGAGCTAGCTCCCAGGTGACAGGAGCTGCAAGGTTGGGCCTTGGGGGCAGCGCGGCGGGCGCTTTTGAGCTGCGGCGCGGCGACGGCGTCTGGGGGCGGCCTTGTCGGCAGCAACGGGGGGACGAGTTCGTGCGGCAGGGCTGCGGACCCGGAGCACAATGTCGCCGGGAGAGCCCCACACAATCCCAGATTTGGGCGGTTACATCGCACGTACGAATTTTTGGCGACGCCCAGCCCTCGGGGCGTCGCCGGGGAGGCCCCGGAGCCGCTGGTCGTGGCCGGCGACGGTGCGCTTCTCGCTTCCGGCGGCGCGCGCGCGGCGCGTGGGCGTCGGCTGCCACGACGGCTGGGGTCCACCGCACGCCGTCGACGCGAGCTAGAGACGTGGGCTCCTACTTACGCCCCCTTCTCCTCCCCCACGCCCTCTCCATCCTCGGCCACGTCGGCAGCGTTCAGCAGCGACTCGAGCAACTCCACGCGCGCCTTCTCTTCCTCGGAAGAATCGTACATCAACCGGATGCAGGGCCGGTACTTGGCGCAGAGATCAAAAAACGCCTCGCGCTCCAACGCACTGAGTCGCGTTTCGAGCACTGGAGCGCACCCGCAAACCGTTGCTGCCGCTTCATAAACGGCCGGGTGCTCGCCCTCCGTCCCGAAGCAGTCGCCGCCTTTTGAGCACGATGCAGCAGCACATTCCTGCTGCGCTACTCGTCTTATGGTCGCTTCGACCCACCGCCTCCGCAGGTCTGCTGAAGAGTCGCCCTCCGTCTCAATATTCTGCTTGGAAAAGGCATCCTTCGCGACCGAAAAGTCTCTAGCCGTATTCACGACGAGCTCCGTCGCCCGGTAGACGACGACGTTGCCGCGGCCGAGCTCTTTGGCACTGCGCCAGGCAAAGTCCTCGCAGTCCTTGAACACCTCCCAGACCTTGGAAGGAGGCGCTTTCCCGCGCGCGTAGGCGTCTCGTATGTTTTCAGAAGCTTTCTGGACCTTCTCGGACAAAGTCTTAAAATCGAGATTGAGCTGCTCCTCGTGGAGCGTCGCGTCGAAGGGCTTGGCGCAGACCTGCGCGACGGACGCGTCGGGGGCGTCACGCGTCGATGGCGTCACGCCTCGACGTTGATTCGCGACGCCGCGTCGTACGGGGCAGTGCCAGAAGATGCTGGCGGGGCCCTGGGGCGGCGCGATTGGCTCCTCCAAGGAACAAAAGTTGCCGCAGCCCGGGCAGGGGGCGGAGCGTAATACGTCCGGGGCCTGGCACCTGCGCGGGAACGACGCCGTCACAAAACTGCCTCTGACGAGACGTGTGGACGCTCACGTGATCACGACGACGGCGCCACGGCGGCGTGGCATCGCGACGACGCCGTCGACGCAACTTGAAGCTCGGAAACGTTTGGAAACGAACGCTGAGTCAGCACCGCCGGCACGCGCAAAAAAACTCGAAACTCTCCCGCAACAGTTTCCGCCGTTCCGACGTGCACAGCACCCAGGGTACGCCAATATATGAAAAGGACAGCGTCTCGCCCGCCGGGATGTGTCGTATACTTGTCACTTCGATCGAGCCGTCTGGTTGTGAACGAAACCGACAATTCGGCGCGCAGTCGTGCCGCAGCGCCGACGCCGTCTCGTAGAGCGCTTCTTGCTTCCCGAACTGGTGGGCGAAGGCGTCTCCCACCAAAAGTACTTTTAGTATTGAGTCTTTGTCGAGGGACGAAAACGCTTTCGTGCGCGCGAGCGCCGCCGCCTTCTTGCGTCTCTCATCAATCTTCTCGTCCTGGCGATCTAGAGCTGGGGAGTATAATGAGAGGATCGTTTCTTGCTGGTCAGATGACTGAAACGCTTTCAAAAGACCGGCCTCGTTTTGCGCCCAGACGATGAGAGGTGAATCCGTCGCTAGGATTTCGCCGGCCTCGAAGCGGCGCTTGGCGACCAGTGTTCTTCGGCCCGTGTCCCTATCGACGGCGACGTCTACCAGTTGATCTCGGGGCATCCTGCTGGTGAAAAGGCTGCCCGGCGCGCGCAAGCGGTGCTCGTGGACGCCGAGCGTCGCGGCGAGGACCCGTCGGTCCCGTTTGGGTGCCGGACGCGCTCGTGAGCCGTGCGGGGGCTGCCGTACCAGGCTAAAATCGTGGGCGCTGCAGCTTTAGCTAGTGTAGACAGATACTAGCGAAAGTCTGGGGCTCTTGCAGGGCGCTGCCGCGGCGCACGGATCACCGGGCAGCCTCAGAACGCGGCGGAAG
Organism: Pelagomonas calceolata; assembly: GCA_918797485.1. Lineage (NCBI taxonomy): Eukaryota > Pelagophyceae > Pelagomonadales > Pelagomonadaceae > Pelagomonas > Pelagomonas calceolata. Next base: position 1,022,425 of record CAKKNE010000004.1, read on the forward strand.
GCGCGCTTCGGACGCCTGATCCATCGCTGCGGCGGCGGAAGCGGTCGCTGGCTGGCGGCGAATGGAAGGTGGTTTGTTTGGTGATGGTGGGTTGGTCGGGGGCCGTCCGAGGAGCGACTGGCGCTCGTCGCGAGCGCTCTTCGACAGCCCCGATGCTACGGCGGCGTCGAGCCCGACGGCGGCGTCGGAAGATGCGGCGGTTGGAAGCCATCCGACCGTGAGCAGCCTCGCGCCCACTGGTGGCGGCCCGGACGCCGGCAGCCCGGATGCCGCGCACGAGACGGCGCCGAGTCGAGGCCTGCGCGACCTGCGCAGCCAGTCGAGCATGGCGCTCGCGCCGGAGACGCTGGCCCGGCCCGTCTCCGAGGCCGCTCTCTCGCCGCGCACACGCTCCATCGCCCAGCGCCTCAAGCGCCACCTGTCATTACCACCCGCTTCGGAAAGCACGCGCCTCGACCGAGCCATGCACGCGGCCTCGACGAAGAACGGCGGCACCGCAGCTATCAGGCTCGGGGCGCGTTTGTGGGGCATCCAGCGCGAAATTGAGAGCGCGGCGCTCTTCGCTTGGTTGGATACGAAGCATAGAGGTTGCCTCGACGCCGCATCGCTCCATGACGGTATTTCGCGATTATACGAGGAGACGCGGTTCACAGATCCTCCTACACACCAGACCCTAAGGAGATGGGTCTCGGCCGTCCCGAAGACTAGGGGCGAGCACACGGAGATCACAAAAGCTTCGTTTGTTAGATTTGTGTGTTCTATCAACGTGGATGATCACAGACAAGAGGCGTGGGAGGGCCTCGAGGAGTGTTTAGGGCGGTGGCTCGTGCGACGGAGGCTACGTAGGTATAGGTATGGGGACGCGTATACGCAGCTCTTTCTGGAAGTGTGCGGCGGCGACGACTTTGAGAGGGTCGAGGCGGATGATGTGGCACGGGCGTTACGCATCTCAGGCTCGAAGGCGCGGGAATTAACAGATGTTGATAAGAGCGAAGATGGTTGCGTCGACCACGCGGGGTTCGTTAGGATCGCATCTTCACAGAAGAGATGTTGCGCCTCGGTGCGGAGAACGCCGCACCTCTCGAAGACAGACCTGAAAAAGTTATTTGGCGAGCATAGCGTCGACGCGTACGGCGAGATCACGGGCCGGGAGGTGCGCGTGTTGCTCGCGGACGTGGACCACATCGAACGGTCAGCAGCTTCCTTACGATCAAGGCAGCTCTTCGACGTGTCGAGCGGCGCGTCTCCTCTGCTACTGTACGACCCGGAAGCGTTCGTGGACCTAGTAAGGTCGCTGCGACGGTGCTTTTCTGTGGAGCAGGCGGACCACGTGGCGGATCGGGTCCGGTGGCGCCTGGCGCGGCGCGGGCGGCCGGCGCCGGCGCCTTACGAGGCTCCCTCGAGTCTGGGAGACGTAAGCGCGATGGTCAAGCGCAACGATCACCGGCCTTCAACACGTGTGTAGTTGTGTGTAAGGGTGTTTTAATCTGATTCGTTGCGGAGCTAGTGTGTCGATACGCTAGATAATTCTGATTTCGGTGCTCTGGGCAGCCCCAATCGAGCCCCGCAACCGTCTGTTCTCATCGACATTGTAGCTCCGGGCAGCCCCCAACTGGTACCAAACAGCTGGCCAAACGCCGTCGCTGCGGGGAGCGCAGACACACAGTACCTCTGCCCGAGCACAGGCACGGAGTACCTACCGGGCCGGTAACATGGCTTTCACCGCCATAGACCAAAACGGCGTGCACACTCGAAAGCTCATGCCGCTTTTCAAGGAGGACACGAACACTTGGGAGACGCACGCGGACAGGCTGGCCCGTGGCGGCCCGTACGTCTGCTGGTACTGCAAGAAGGTCGCGACAGGCGCCAGCATGGAAGAGGTGCGCGCGCCGAGCACGCCGTGCAAGAAGTGCGCGCGATGCCACGAGGCGCAGTACTGCAGCACGGACTGCCAGCGGGCCCACTGGAAAAAGGGCCACAAGCGCACGTGTGGCCTGAAGGATCCGTGCCCGATTTGCGGACAACGGTCGGCAAAGGACGGGCCCAACAACTTCATGTGCTTCGTCTGCGGCTTCCGCTGCTGCGGAGACTGTTCTGACCTGAAACGCTTTCGCCTCGACGACTCGCAACCCCTCCGCTATTTTTCCCACAACGGCGACAAACCGGCCTGTCCGGGCTGCGGCCAGGACCAGGCCGAAATGCGCCGGACCGAGCACCGGCACGGCCCGCGCCTGCTCAAGTTATTGCGAGACAAGCCGGAGGGCCCTCACGTGATGATGGCCGACTGGTGGATCGGTCACTACTACCAGACCGGCAAGGGCGGCCTGGCCCGGGACCAGGACGAGGCCCAGCGGTACCTGATGCGGCACATGGTGGCCAAAGCTGCGGCCACTGGCAGCATGTTGGGTAACAACACATAAACCTTACGCGGGACGCCTCGAGTGGGGCACGTAGGCCGGCGCTCTCGGCAGGGGCAGGCCGCTCGGCTCGCCGCAAAACCCGGAAGAGGCGGGCAGTTGCCCCGACCGGCGCAAGGCCAGAGCGTCCGCGCGCACGGGGTGCGGCACGGGCTCCGACCGCGTCGCTCCGACCAGGAGGAACGCGTGGCCCTCGGCCACGTCATTTGCGCAGAACCGCTCGACGGCGGCGGCGCCCCAGCGCGCGTCCTGATTGATCGCGTTGACGAGCTCGTCCAGGCCGTGCCGCCCCGCCGGGACGCACAGTAATAGTCGACCGCCCGATCGACACAACGACGTACACGTCTCGAGGAGCCCGGATGCCATCGCGCCCGACGAGTAGATGAGGTCCGCGCCAAGCACGACATCAAAAGTATCGGACAGGTCCGGCGTGGCCCAGTCGAGGCGTTTTACTTGAGCGGCCGGAGCGTTCGCCCGGACGACGTCCAGCAGACGTTCTTCGGCGTCCGTCGCGAGAACGACCGCCCCCAGGTCACAGCAGACTCGTGCCACGAGCCCGACGCCGCTGCCAAGCTCGACGACGCGCTTGCCGCGCACTATTGGATTGCCCACGAGGTGCCGCGACAGCGCGACGGCCGACGCCCACAGCCGCGAGCCGCTGCCGAGGCAGTGCTGCGTGCACTGCTTGACGGCGTACGTGCGGTCGCCGACGACGACGTCCGTCGTCTCGTAGACCGGTTCCTCGCCGGCCGGCAGCCACGACCCCGCGCACAGGACCTTGTCCTTCACGTTCGGCGTCCACGTCGCGACCTCCGGTTTAATCGCGGAGCGCAGCTCTCGTAGCACGGTCATGCGTTCGCCCAGTGATAACGCGTCGGCGACCTCGCGGCCGCCGGGGATGGATGTCGGCGTCGCGCCCTTGGGGTACTTTTCAGCGTACGTGATGAGTCGTTTCAAGTCGGGCTCCGTGTTTAGTGCGAGTAGTCTGCGCCTCGCGTGCCCTGCCCTGCGCAGCTCTTCGTGGTGGGCGCCCAGATGCATCGCCTCGTTCACGCTGCGCACAGCTGTGCGAGAATTCACTCGCGATCCTTCCTTATCAAAACTCGTGCGTCCTTGAGTGCTAGGGCCAAAAAACGGCGTCGTGCCAGTTGCTAGCGGTTTGAAAGACACTAGGGTACGCGATCGCGAACCCTCGCAAAGGACACGTGGGATTATCAACAGCACAGGCACTACCCCGACCACGCGCGGTCTCTCCGTCAAAATCGCGCGCGCCCGCATGCTAGCGCGGACGCGCGGTCACGACACGGGAGACCGGCGGGACGGCGGCGCCTACTCCTTCGGCTCGTGGAGCCATTGGCCGCCGTTCCAGGAACCACCATCCGACGGCATCCACTTCTCCTGCCCGCGGACGTCCTTGAACCCTTCGGTCCCGGCCTGCTGGATCGCGTTCACCTCGAGATACATCTTGCCGTCCTTCTCGTGCGGAACCCCTCGCAGGAGGGCGCCGTTGCGCGGCCAGTCGCTCCCGTTCGCGGCGCGCGCCCCGGTGAAGGGATTTGGGCGCCAGTTGATACCTGCGGTGGTGGCGCGTCGACGGCGTCTCGACGGGCCCCGGGAAGCGAGCGTTCGATTCGCGGCAAGGCGCCGCGTCGACGGCGTCGAGCACGAGCCGGGCGTTGCGACCGCAGAGGATGGAACGGGACGCCGCGAACATGCCGGTTCAGCTGCCAGTGCTCACTGCACACACAAAGGTCTTCTCCTCGCCCGCCGCAGCGGTCGCAGTCTTCTCGACGTTGGTCGCCATCGCTGCGCCCTTCCTCGTGCTGAAGGTGTCGCCCATTCACGCAGTCGCGGGAAGCAGCTCTGATCAGGCAGGCTGCAGGCTGAGGCTGACAGCTGCAGCTGGGGCTCAAGCGCCGCGCACGCGACACCAGCCCTGCGCCGGACGGCTCAAAACGCGTTGCCACAGTCCTCTCAGCTAAAACTTGAACGATCTCGCATCGCTGCGGCACTGGACGTCTCACAGCAATGGAGGCACCCCAGCAGGAGGGCAAAAGCCAGCGGACGCGCCGCTTGAACGACGAGCTCCATTCATTAGTACGACAAAGAAACTTAAAAGCATGCCTTGCAAAGCTAGCACAGGGCGAAAAAGATAAAAATGTCGATGGAAGGAGTTATGCGACCGCCTGTGCCGCGTGCGGCGACGCCGGCGACGGTGCAAAGGCGTTGGAATTACTACGGACCGCGGGCGCGCGGGGAGGTAAATGCTCACCGGGCGTCGAGGCCTGCACGGCGGCCGTGAAAGCTCTGGGTGCTTCCGATGTCGACGCTGCGTTTTCACTGGTCGAAGCCATGCATCGCGCGGGCTCGTCCCACGCGCCCCATGCATGCGGCCCGCTCACGGACATCGCAAAGCCGAACCAGCGGACGCTCAACACTTTGTTGCGGGCGTGTTTGACTGCTGGGCGCATTGACGTCGCGAAAAAGGCTTTGACACTAGTAGAGCCAGACGCCTCGTCAAAGACGTACGTGGCGGCCATGTACTGCGCCGCGCTCGACCCAATTAACGCTAGGAAAACGCTGGGCGACGACGCCGACGCTTCGTCATTAGTGGCGGTCGCGGCCGCCGAAGCGTTACTTGGGGAAACAAAGTGCACGGAAACGGCGCGCCAGGCGTTGACCGTCGTGGGCCGCCACAACACACAAGGTATCAGGGACGACGCTAGGCGTCAAGCTTCGAACGAGGCGTTTCGCCGCCATAGGGACGAGGAGGCGCGCCGCGAGGCGTCGGTCATCGAAGTCGTGCCGGCGTCTCGTACCGTCGAGGCGCTGAAGCGGGTGCTCTGTTGTTCCCAAAGCGAGGTGTTGTCTGGCGTCGAGCGGAGAGATGCTTTGAACCTACGATTTGGCCTCGATGAAGCCCTCTTCGCTTCGGAACGAGCCCGGGCGCCGGGCGATGGTCGGGGCGCCAAGAAGAAGCGGCGCGACGCCGTGCGTGTTGTTAGGGATGCGATCGCGAGCGATGCGCGCTTCACACCACCGATCGACGTCCTCGAGTTGGTTGATGCCACATCTATCGTCGTGGAACTGGGCAGCGGTAGTGGCGAGTGGGCCGCGGCAAAGGCCTTGCATGATCCTACGATAGCTTTGTTAGCTGTGGAGTCGCGCTGCGACCGCGCCGCATCTATTATCAAACGCAGCGTGCTCGACTCTGTAAATAACTTGTGCGTCGCGCACGGCGCCGCGGCGAACGTTTTGAATGCGCTGGCGCCGGGCAGCGTGTCCTGTATCCACGCGAACTTTCCCGAGCCACCCTCGCAAACATGTATTGATACCGACATGCCGCACATGTTGTCTGGCGAATGTTTTTCGAGCGCGGCGCGCGCGCTGAAGCCCGGTGGGAGGTTTGTGGTTGTGAGCGACAACGAGGCCTTCGCCCGGTATTTAGTGGCGGACATTCATGAAGCCTTTGACACCGTGCGGCTGCCTTATCGAGAGGTGGCGGCCGGCCTCTACGTCGGCGCGCCTTGTGAACAGATAGGGTGGCCGTCGAAGGGCGACTCGTATTTTGATCGGTTGTGGCGCCGCGGCGTGTCGAGGCACTCGGCGACGGCCGACCGGTACGTGATGTGTTGGGAGCGGAACGGCGCGGCCGTCGGGGCGGTCCCTGAGCGGCATGACGACGTCGTCGTCGTCGAGAAGAAGCGGAAGTCGTCGAAGGGCCTGAAGCACCTGTTGAAGAAGAAGCGCAAAAGGCGGAAGAAAGCTAGTGAGTAATCTGTGTGTCTATGTCTTAGTAACGAGCGATCGATGCGCGCCCGCGGCGACGGCGTGCTGGTGGGATAGACGTACCACAACGACGCCATCGCCGCGGCGCCGCACTCGTAGGTAGAATCATACCATCGGGGACCCGATAATTACACGGACGTCAGGGGGAGATTTGTCAACTTTTGACTCCACCGGGGCGCGTCGGCGCCGGCGACAGATAGATGTATTCGCCCGGAGGCATGGTGCGCGTCCACGACGCGCGTTCAGGCGTCGGGCCGCACGACGACGGTGACCGGCGCCGGCGGCGCCCCGCGAGTCGACCCGCGCGGCCTAGAGGAGGACGGCGCCGGCGCCGGCGCCTCCTCCTGCGTCGTCCCGCCTTCCTTCCGGCGCATGTAGCCCTCGCGCCCGCGCGCGCGGCAGCCATCACATTTAGAAGCAGCTAATTTCCCGGCAAATCCGCGTAAATTCCGGAACCGCTTGCAGCCCTTGCACCACTTGAAGTAGCAGCCCGTCGACGCGTGGACCCAGGTCGCCTTGTCGCATTCCCTACAGACGTCCTTGTTTTGCTTCGGGATGACGGCGCCGCCGCGGCGGATCGGCGGCATGGGAGGGGGCGTCGCCGGCGTTACGGGCTCCTGGCCGGGGATGGTCTTCTGCGGGGTCCTCTGTCCAGAGACCACTACGGTGACGGGCGGATTCCCTTGCCTCGGGGGAGGCGGTCGCGGCACGGGCGGCGCCCTCCCGGCATCCGCGGACGGCTGCCGCCCGCACATGACGCAGTGGCGAGCACCCCGTGCTTTGGCTCGAGGGTAGTTCACGAGGGCATCATACGTGGGAGCCTCGCCCCGCAAGATCCGATCCAGAGGCGGCACGTCGCTCATCTGTATTGTCGACGACACAGCTCCCGCGACCGGTGAAGAACCAGCCACCGGCCGCGCGTAGGCCGGCTCCGGCGGCGGCGGCGCCTGCCTTCTGGCAGGTCGCGCGCGCCGCCGCATCGGCGCCTCCGCGAAGCCGTCGGGGTCGTCGTAGTTGCCGCCGAAGAGCGGGCCTGCGCGTGTGATCGTGACGACGGCGTCTCGCGAAAAGACCACCCGCGGCCTGCTCTCCCCCAGACGCCATCGACGCGACGCGCGAGAAGATCAACGGACGCCGTGGGCCGCACCTTCCGGGTCCTCGAAGTCCATCGCGAACGCGGGGCCGAGGCCGTCGGACGCGCTTCCGGCGGAGCCCGTACGTCTCCTAGGAGAGGGCCCGTCGAAGACGACCGGCACGCCACTGAGTCCCGCATCGAGGTCCATCAGGTGCTCAAATTCCAACCCTACAGACGCGACCGAGTCGCCCCGCAGCCGCGCGGAAGCGGGACTCGTGCCGACGGAGCTCCCTTGCGTCATTTCCAAGCCGCCCCGCTTCGCTAACTCCACCAATTCTTTGGAATCGGTCATGTTGCTCTCCACATACCTATCTAATGCCGAGTGCAGCTCGTCATGATCTCCGAGCACGAGCAAGTCCTTGATGGCGTTCGCCTGCTGGTCATCCACCACATTCTGCTGGCGCAGCGTCGCGACGCTTCGCAGGCGGCGCACGGCGTGGCGCCCGCCGCGCGGCGGTCGAGGCGGCTTCGGGGGGCCTCGCAGCCGGAGAGCCTCCATCGACGAACTGAGTTCGGGCTGGCGCCCGCCCCAGTCGGAACCGTTTTGGCGTTCATACGTGCCATGTCTAGGACCGCTCGTCCGCCGTCGCGCGGTGCTCGGCTTATCTTCGGCTGAAGCGGCTACCGGTGGCGTATGACTCAAAAAGTCGAGTTCGCCGCCCGTGAGTGCGGGTGGCGAGTGGCCCCAGGCGTCCTGGGAGTTCGACGCGATCGAGGCGGATCGACCGGACCGCACGAGCTCGGCCACTACTCGCGCATCAAGATCAGGTAACATACTTGCTAACATCGTCTGGTTGAGGTCGATACTACCTCTGCGAGAGGGATCGGAGGCCGGTCTCCCGCTTGGTGAGACGCCCGCCGCGGAAAAGGCGGACTCGTCGAGGCTCCCGATCTTGTCGACGCTGTCGAGCGACCCGACCCTGTCCGCGACATCATCCAGCGGGTCACGCTCTGCCGCTGCGACCGCCGCCATCTCTATTGTGTTTGTGGTCGCTGTTCTGGTGGCTCCCGGCCCGTCGGCGCGCCCCGTTTTTGTCTTTTTCACTCGGTTCAATTGCTCTTCGGTGAGGCCAGGCAAGCACTGTCTTGCCCCGCTGCTTCGCCGGTCGAGCGGGTGGGTCAAGTAGAGCTCCTTCACAGCCCGCTGGCTTGCAGTATTATCTGCCCGCCTTCTTTTGACGCCTTCGTCTTTATCGACAGAGCCTGCCGCCTCTCTCGAGGCTAGTGCGACCCCACTAATGTTTTAATTCAAGCGACGCCTGAGGCGGTCCAAAGTGCCCCCGGGCTGCGCTGGAGAGCCGCCGGGCCACGTCTCGTGAGATACAAAGGCGAGGCAAGCAGCGCGGCGACCGACGACGCCGACGCGGCGACCAGCACTGGCAGCCGAGCGCTCGACGCCATCGCCGCGTCGGCTCGTCGGCGTGGATAAGGGACACAAGAGATAACAAGCCGATAAAGTTAAATGAATTACCTATGGCCGCGGGTACGGCGGTTTGAGTGATGGAAACAGGTGCGGCATCACTGATGGCAACTCATAGACGTCGTTCAAATGAAAGTCCGCCTCCGGGCACTCAAACGCGTTGCCTGTGTCCCTCTCATGCTTCCCGATCAGCACCGTCGTCCAGCCCAGCGTCTTGGCCGTCCTTATATTTTTCACGCTATCGTCGATAAGCATACAAGCCAAAGGATCCGACGCGCCCGCAGCCCTCATGGCCTTCTCGAAGGCCTGGGCGGAGTGCTTCGTCTCCAGGTCGCACGTCCGCGTATCAATAATGCACGTGAAGAGGTCGTCGACGCCAACGCGCTCGAGGCATCGCTTCGCGTGTTCGGAAATGGACGCCGTGAACACGAAGCGGTCGGCCTTCGTCCGGCAGGCTGCCACGATCGACCGCATGGCCGGGTCCTCGTGAATCTCGTCCAGCGAGACGTCGTGGACCGCGGCGAGGTACTCCTCGATGCGATCGCGCGGCAGGAGCCCTTCCGCCAACAACCCTTTCAAACACGTCCCATGTGTTTTATAAAGTTCATAAGCTTTGGCGCCGTCGACGCCCAATTCGGACTCCGTGTACTGCGCGATTTTCTGCGTCAGTCGATCTCCGGTCTTCCAGTCGTTCCGATACAGAGTGTCGTCGCAGTCGAAGAAGATGAATTTGGGGTCGGGTGGCGTGTCGGCGGCCATTTTTGGCTTTGTGCGGTGCACTTTGACTGATTGCCTCGGCGACGGCGTGAATTTGGTTTAAGAGAGCACTTGCAGTGCCAGTGGTTGCTCGGCGACGGCGTGCAGCGGAGCTTTGAGCGTTGCACCGGCGGACAGCTGGCTCGCTCCTGAGGCGAGAACGGAGCAGTAGCTCTGCGAATAGTGCGAACAGCGACAGGTTCAGTCGAGAGCGCTGCAGCAGTCTAGCGGTTGAAAAGACACACTAGCAAGGATGTAACTAGCCTGAGCCTGAGCCTGGACGTAACTAGCCTGAGCCTGGACTTTTTGCGCTGTCGCGTGGAAGAGAGGCGCAATTGACGGCGCCTGTTGATCTACTACGGCGCCTACTGGGGCGGCCGGCGCGAGCGCCGCGGGAGGCGGTCCGCGCCCACGCCGTCGCCGCGACTACTCTAGGAGACCCCTTACCCAGCAGACTCAAACCTAGAAGCAGTTCACCGTCACCTTGATCGTGAACTGCTCGTCGTCGTCGGGCAGCACGATGCAGAGGTAGCCGACCCTCTCGCCCGTCTGCCCGTCGGCCTTCACCTCAATATCAAATAAAGACGGCTCGCCGCCCCTTCTTTCCATCCTACCTTGAATGGGCGAGACCGAAAACCCGGGAGGCGTCTCCGGCGACCAGCCCGCGTAGAAGTCCTCGAAGCCCATGCACACGGGTTTCACGGTGATCGTTTCTAAACGAGGAATATCGGAAGCAGCGGGCATGTCTATCGAAATCTCCTGGTCGAAGCGGCCCATCTTCGCCAGCGTCGTGAGCTCGAATTTCACGCCGGCGGCCTCGGCCGTCGCGCACGTGTAGCCCCCAATCACGTCGGGATCAACATCTAAAGCTCCCTCGACGCCCGGGTTGTTGCCGCCCGTGTTCTGCTCCTTGAGCTTGTCGAGGCCCGTGGAGCCCATGATGCCGTCGGTAAAACCGATCTTGTTGCTGATGTCACCTGTGAGAGTCAGGTCATCTCGCATTCGTGCGAGCACACCTTCGTGAGCCTCCACGCCGTCGCCACGCCGTCACAGTCACGGGGACGTCGCGGTGATGGCGTAGAATCTCCACGCCGTCGTGCAGACGCTACGAAGGCACCATCGCGTCGATGGCGTGCTGAAGGTTGAGTTCCGCACGGGAGCAATCACCTCTCTCGTCGTCGTCGTCGTAGAAGAAGTCCGGCGTGTCCGTGCTGCTGAAGCCGCCGGACTCGGGCTTCCAGCCGGACCCGACGTCGGTCTTGATGTTCGGGTCGCTTCTTACGATTGTGGTCGCGCGGGGCGCGGCATTCGGGGAGAAGGCCGCGGCCGAGCCGAGCGCGAGCGCGAGGACGGTCTTGGCCATCGCTGCGGCGTGCCTGCGCGGTGTGTGGCGTTCTATATGCCGGCTCGGCGGCGTTTCGGCTGCGGCTTTTAGGGAGAGCCTCTCTCTGCCTGATCAGTGCTGCAAAACGCCGCGCGTCAAGCCAAATATCTCAATCTCGGCACGAGTGTGCACGGATGCGGGCGTTTACTGAAGCGGTGCTGTACACTGGGGTCCGTGCAATGCGGATTTAGCTCCGGCCTGCAGGCTGCGTGGCTTCAGTGACATGCGAGATCGAGCCGCAGGAACGGTAGCAGGCCCGGAGACGCGTCGTTGCACTGCTCTGAGCGGCCTCGTATCCTTGCCTCGCATCGCTAGTGTCTTACAGCCCGCTAGCTTTGCCGCTTTTGCACTTTTGGCCCTGGTACACACGCCAGGAGCCGTTCTCAACACAGATTAATACATTCTGTAGGCTGCCACCGAGCAAATCTCGCGCCCCACAGCTCGCGAGCGCTGTTTGTGCGCTCACTGCAAAGAGCCAAAGCCAACTGTGACACCAGGGAGCGCCAGGTGCCGCCGCCGACGAACGTAGTCGTAGAGCAGCCATCAAAGATAAAACAAGATGAACGCCGCCGCCAGCATGCTGCGGTCCGTGCTCAACACCTCGCGCGCGGCCCTGTCGAGCGGCGTCCCGAAGCGCCCGCCGACGTCCTACATGCTCTTCGCGAAAGCGCAGCGCGCCGCCGGCGCCGTCGACGCGTCGTTAAAGGTGCCGGAGCAGGGTAAACAGATCGGCGCGGCCTGGCGCGCGCTAGCCGACAAGAGCCCATACGAGGCCGAGAGCCTGCGGCTGCGGGAGGCCTACGCGGCCGAGGTCAAGGCCTACACGGAGACGCACGGGACACCACCCCCCTCGAAGAAGGCTTTGAAGCAGAGCCAGCCCAAGAAGAAAAGGGCCCCGTCGGCCTACGTGCTCTTCGTGAGCGACGTTTTGAAGCACGAGACCGCACCCAAACAAGTGGATAGGATGCGCGCCGTCGCCGCGAAGTGGGGCTCCATGTCCGACGCGGAGAAGGCGCCTTACCAACGCCGGGCGGCGGAGGCGAAGGCGGCGATGTAGTCCTAAAAACTTTACTACACGACCCTTGACCGCCTCCCGTTCGCCCGCTTCCGCTTCGACCCTCGTCCTAATAAAAACGCCGCCAACACCCCAACAAGCGCCCAGACCGGGAATGATGAAGACGGCTGCACCGTGTCGCGGTGCGCGCGCAGCATGGGGTGGTCGCGGATCGGCGCCGGCGTCGCGACGATGTGGTGCGGCCCGCGTTCCTCAATGTCGTGGTGGACGGGCACTTCTGTGGGTGAGAAGTTGGCGCTCTCGGCGTGGTCCGACTGGCGCGCGGAGTCTTTGCGCGTGAGGCTGCCCCAGAAGGAGTCGCGCGACGACGCCAGAGAGTCGCCAGCGTCGCGCGTCTTCGTTATCAACGATCCACCTTTCACCAACTGCGAGAACGAGATCGTCTCCGCTAATTTCGCGCCGTCCAGCGCCGTCTCCACCACATCTAAGTCAGCTCGATCTTTCCGAAGAGCGGAGATCTCCAGCACCGGGCGCCCCGGCACGTGCAGCGACACCTTCTCGAACAAAGGCATACCAATCACGTAGTCCGGCGACGCCGGCGACACGGAAAACAGCCCCAATGCGGCTAATACGAACCAGGCGCCCATCTCGCCGTTGTCCTCGTCGCCGGCGTAAAAGTCGACGCCGTAGGCTCTATCTATAACTTCTCGGACGAGTTTGTCCTGGTCGTTTCTATAGCCCAACAAGCCAAGCAACCACAACACGTGATGGCTCGGCTGGTTGTTGTGGCCGTACTGGCCCATGGCCAGCGCGCGCATCTCGCGCATCTCGTGGATCGTCTGGCCGTAGCCTGTGTGTGGGTAGTGTCTCGAGACGCCATCGACGCGACGCCTCGTTCAAGGACACTGCAAGCGACCCCCGTGATCAAACGTCGACGGCACGCGCGTCATCTGCAAAATCTTCTCCCTCAACTTCTCCTTCGAGCCATGGAGCCTCGACAACAGCTCCACGTCGAACGGCGGAAACGAGTGGTGCCAAGGCGAGCCCTCTGTATACCCATCTCCCCACCGCGTTTCGTCGAAGCGCACGGAGAATCTCCCTGATCGACTCTTGGGCCGCATGAGGCCCGTCTGGTGATCAAAAGACTGGCGCACGGCCTCCTGGGCCCGCCGCGTCAGCTTCTCGGCGTCCTCCGGATGATGCAATAAACGCGCCGCTTGCGCCGTCGCCCAGTCGGCGTGAGCAAAGTCCAAGGTCCTAGAAACGCAATCACTGACCCCGGAGTCGTCCGGGATGTAGCCGTGCTGCTCATACACTCGAAGACCGACTTTGCCCACGGCTCCGCCCGGTGGAGCTTCTTCATAAGCGTCTCGCCGCAGCGCGTTCCAGGCCTTTTGAGCGTCATCTCCCGTCAGCACGCCCTTCACGACGGCCTCCGCCAACACGACGTCGCCGTACGTGCCGACCATACTATTACGATAGCCCGGCGAGGCCCACTTCGGTATCCAGCCCCCTTCCTCGTAGGCTTTCAGCCAGCCCCGGCAGATCCACTGTAGCGCGTCGGGATAAAGTAGAGCTAATAAGGGATAGACGGTCCGAAACGTGTCCCAAAACCCATTATCGGTTACGAGCGTGCCTGACTGGACGCCAGATCTGTAAGGCGACCAGTGGATCGGGCCATTGTCGCCGGGCTCGTCCAGACGTCGAGGAAAGGTCAATGCTCTGTAGAGTCCAGTATAAAACACCTGGAGGTCCCGTGCGGTCTTGCCCGATAGTTCCGTAGAGTCGACGGACGCCCTTGATAACAGAGAGTTCCACTCGTCCGCTCCTTCCTGTCGCACGGCGTCGTGGGGCTTGAGCTCTTCCTGCAGATTCCTCGAGGCTTGGGCCTTGCCGATGAACGACGTCGCCAGATGAACTTCCACCGTGGTAGCACCGCGGTCGTAGGAGAAGCAGAAGCAGTCCCGGCCTCTCCCCTCGAACTGCGCTGGTGTTTTTGACTCCACCCGCAGGTGGTGCGCGAAATTGGAACCAACCGCTCCTGAATGTCTGTTCGTCCGCGCGTCCACACCTCCATTACTTTGCTCGTAGCCATCATTACCACCACCTCCTAATTTGATACAGATGCGCTTTTCTAGGCGAGCCGTCGCCGGGAAGGTCACTCGGAGAGATGCGCCATGCATCGTCGGCGACAACTCAACACGCATCCCATCGGGCGCCGTCCGGAAATCTAGGACATGCGGCAAGACCGTAGCTGCTCGAGGTTCAAAAAAACCGGTAGGATTCGACGCGAAGCCGCCCATCTGGGGACCGACCATGAACCAGCCGTAGTCGCCGATCCACGGGCTCGGTTGATGGGTACATCGTATCCATTTAAATTCATGATCATTACCATTGAACCACCAGGCGCTTCGGCCGTCGTTCGTCTGGAGGGCCCAGTGATTAAATCCCCAGGGCCGGCCTACCAACGGCAGCGTGTTGCCCGTGCTGAAGACGTCGCCTCTGGTGAAGGAACCAGCTAGCAGGTTGACGTAGTCCACGGGTTGCTCTATGGCTTGTGTTATTGTGAGTGCTGCGGCGACGAGCGGCAGCCGCATGGCGCTCGTCTACGAGGCCGCGGCGCCGACAGCTATGTTGGCACGGTGCGCAGCTTGTGGATGACAGTCTGCCGCGACGCAGCGCTGCAGAGGCGTCTCTTCTTGCACGTTGCAATGCCACGCGCACGAGACGGCAGCTTTTTCACGCCGCGAGGACGATTAGAAAATCGGGCTAGCGTTGTGTAAGACACTAGCCGGCTTTTTGCTCGGAGCTGCTGCAGCCACTGCAACTCGTACCCATCATTCCCGCAATCGTGCGCCCGTCTCGGAGTTGCGCGACGACCTACTGACTCGACGCAGACGCGTGCAACCACTCATCGTTGCAACGGTGACGAGCACAGGGCAACTGGCCAGCTCGACGTCATCGAGAAATGCTGCGGCTAGTATGTACCGTGGTGGCCGCGTCGCTGGTCAGCGCGACGGCGGACAGTAGCGCTACACGCTGGGAGGCAGCAAAACTCGTGAGTGGCTTCCTGGGCCTCGACAAACAACGGGAAGCGCAGGCGCCGCCGCGCGGCCTCCAAGTCATTGGCGGCGGCTTCGCCCGGACCGGCACGAAGTCCACCGAAGCAGCTCTCATAAAACTAGGCCACAAGATCTACGACACGCGGTCCATCTTGGAATGCAAACACGCGGACCGCTGGGTCAAAGCCGCCCAACAACTGCGTGACGGCAAGGATGCGGAACTCCGGGCGCTGCTCGCCGACGTGGAGCAGCGGGGGTACACCGCGACTTTAGATTTTCCAGTGAACCTCTTCGCCAAAGCTCTGGCCGACCTCCGCCCTCAAGCAAAAGTCCTCTTCACGACGCGCAACCTGGACAACTGGTACCGCTCCTGGCGCGACGTCAATCAAATTCTGGGCGTGTTTGTCTTGAGGCCGTGGTCGTGGCTCGTCGACTTTGGGTTCACCGAACCGTTATGCGAGGCCTTCGGGTTTGAATTTATTGTGGCGCGCTACCCCGACCACGTCGACCGCGTCTTGCCGTGGTTCGAGCGTGTTCGTACTTTACCTTCCCTCGACCCGGAAGGTTCCAAGGAGCGCTGGGTCGCCTTCCACGAGAAGACTCGTATTGAATTGGTGAAGGCGCACGGCGACCGCGTATTGATCTTCGACGTCCGCGAGGGCTGGGCGCCGCTACTCACGTTTCTGGAAGTAGACGATGAAAAACTCGCTTCAGAGGAGTTCCCGCGCGTCAACGACGTCCAGTCCCTCAAGACCGTGCGGAGAGTGATGGATTTCATAGCGCTCTTCCTCCCGCTCTGGCCCATGCTAGTACTATACGCGATCTACGCAATGACGAAAAAGAAGGTCAAGACCGCCTAATGTTACGTGTGACTACTCCTATCGTTTCTTCTTCGCCTTCTTCTCGGAGACGGTCTCGCCCGTGTCCGGGTCGATGCCCATCATGTCGTAGACGCGCGCGTAGCTTTCCTTCCAGTGCGCGCGCATGACGGGATACTGCGTCAAACCGAGGACGACGGCGCAGACGAACCAGTTCGTCGCGATGTTCGGGATCTCCTTGGACCCGATGGCGAGCCACATGAAGGTCAGGACGACGAGGGAGAAGCGGGCCTGTGCGTGTTTTAGTGTTGATGGCGTCGTTTTGTGTGATTCGAGACGCGGCGTCAGTACGCAGTGCGCGACGACCTTGAGCCACGTCGGCGTGTTGATGGCGGCCTGGCGCTGCTTCTCGGACTGGGCCATTCTTCTGTAGTCGAGCTGACGCGACATGCCGCTTTGCTTGGAGCGGCCCATGGTTGCAAGTGGGGGGTGGCGGCTCGCGCGTCGGCTCGACGTGGGCAGAGGCGGTTTCGGGTGGCAGCTCGGCTACTTTGCAGGGGCGAGCGGTGAGGCTCTTCCAACGCTATCGGCGGATGAATTCGTGGAAAAAAGGAGGTCCGATGCGTCAACCTGGCAGCTCTTTTGCCTTGGCCTTGCAAAATTTAATGCGCACTGCTGGAAAATCCTAGAGTGCGTGTTACGCTAGCTGTTAGTCGAGCGCGCGGCCGCGCCAGACGCTATTGCTGCAGAGAGCAGCCAGAACCGCTTCGGGAGTGCCAAAACTACGTCTTCTTGCAGTCCGCAACGTCACATCCATCTCTGCCGCGAGACACAGTCCGAGCCGAGCCCTGCCACTGCCAGTAGTGAAACCATGCGCCGAGGCACCGACAGCCACCGTACGCCGGTCTCGGAGAAGAAGGCGGCGCCGCAAAAGCGCCGCCTCAATCTGTCCTGCCTCTTCCCGCTCTACGTCGTCATCGCGCTGGGCTGGCTCGCGTCCGTGCGCCTCCGACCGGCAAGGCGGGTGCCCACCGGCGACGCGGCTACTCTGGAACGTGCGAGAGCCGCGGGCTGTCTGTCATCATTGGATGAATTATCCGAAGCCGAACGCCGCCCCACCAAAAGTCGGAGGCACATGGTCGAGCCACCTCCGTCGACAATAGCGCTGGTCTGCTGCCTTACGACGAAGGGGCCCTTGTCCATAGCTATAAGGCCGCGCTGGGCGCCGCGCGGCGCGAGACGCTTCTACGACATGGTGAGATCAAATTACTTTTCAGCAAGAGTACCACTCTTCCGCTGCATCAAGAATTTTCTGTGCCAATGGGGCATCGCGGGTCGCGAGCACACGCCAGATGAGTTCAGAAAAAGTTTCGCGGACGACCCGTCGTGGCTGCCGTGGGGGCCGAAGTTTTGGAGTGTCGATGGGGTGGCGAGGTTCGCCGAAGGGTATCTCGCGTATGCGGGAGGCGGGAAAAATTCCCGGGGCAACCAGTTCATTTTGGGATTGGTGCCCAACCAACGGTTATGTGGTGGGAGCCCCTGGGAGGTGCCATGGGGGGAGCTCGTCGGCGAGAGGTCGTTCGCCACTCTATCTCAGATCCACACGGGCTACGGCGACAACGGCCCGACGCAGGGGTATTTACATTCGCATGGCGCGGACGCGGCGCTTGCTTCGAAGTTTCCGCTGCTGGACTACGTGGACAGTTGCGACGTCGTGGATGATGAGACTTCCGAGGCGGACTGGGCGCCCTATCCAGACGGGTTCGTGCATGCCACGTTCGCGAAGAGCTCGTAAGTTTGTGTTGTTCTGTCTCCTCGGCGACGTCGTGCCGTCGTAGGTATTCCCGCGCCTCGGCCCCGGGCGATGGAATGATGACGCGCCTCCGAGCTAACACTCGGGGCGACGGCGTATGAGGGCCGGGGGCGGGGCGCTCCGCTGCTACGCGGCCTAGCTCTGAGCAAAGCAATGATGGGAATAAACTTGCTAGTGTCTTACATGCCGCTAGCTCCGCTTCGCTGCCGGCTTTGTACTGGCTAAGCTCGCACGTTGAGGCCCTTGTGATCGCGTAAGAACGCGTGAGAGCATCTCACCGAGCACCGCTGCCAGTCAACTCTGCCAGCCAACGCTGCCAGCCGGCCGCCACCGCGCTCACCATCACACTAACCAGGGAGGACCGCCCGCGCCGCACACAAATAATGGCCGACGCCCCGCCGCCGAAGCGGAGCAAGTTCTCCGACGCACCGCCGCCGCAGGAGCCCGATGATTTGGTCTCGAGCTTCCTGAAAGAAATAGCCGAAAAACCGGCACCGCCGAAGCCGCCGCTGCCCCCGGCTCAAAACATGAAGCCGCCCCCCAAGATCTACTTCGACGTTTTGAGAGGCGAAGGTGATGATGAAGGAGAGTTACTTGGGAGACTAGATTTATCTGGCGCCTCCCAATTAACTTTTGGGAGAGACGCATCGAGGGTCGACGTCCCGCTCGAGCACGGCTCCGTCTCGAGGCACCACGCGACGATCACCTTCGACGCGGACGTGGCCTACATCTCGGACATTAAGTCGACGCACGGGACCTACGTTACTACACCAGATGGCGGTGAGGAAAAGATCTCCACTCTCACGCGCTTGGACGAAGGCGCCACAGTTAGGTTCGGCGAATCATCACGAAGATATGTGCTCAGGAGGTCCGCCCAAGGGACGACGCGGGCCGTACAACAGCAGCAACCAGTAATGCAGGAAGTGACGGTCATACTCCAAGTGCCCTCAGCAACTTCTGGCCGGTTGACGGGCCAGAAGGGCCGTGCGTTGGAACAAGTGAGGTACCGGACGGGTGCTACGATGAGGGTTTTACCACCACCGGCCGAGGACAAGGACGATGGTTTGAGGGGCGTCGAGATCAAGGGTCCGGTGGATGCGGTGGCCGCCGCTAGATTGGAGCTCCTGGCGATCACGCAGTGCCGGGGAACCCCAGCACCCTTGGGCGGGGACGGCCAGCGCTTCCGCTACGCGTCTACGGTCGTCAGCGCGCGCGGCGACGACGACGACTTGTACGACGGGGGCCAGTTCGGGAAACCTGGGAAGATCTAATTTTACAGTCACACACATTAGTCGTTGTCAGCGCGATGGCGTGGCGTGCCGGCGCTCCACGCCATCGACGCGGCGCTCACGCGCGGCACGAATCCGGCGTCGCCAGCTTGATAGCCGCGAGCAAGTCGCGCACCTCGTTTCGCTGGTCGTCGTTCCGCCAGTGCCGCGAATACCCACCCAAGTCCGAAGGAGCCTTCGGCCACCGCTCCAGAACCGCATCCAAGTCACTTCGCACCGCATCATAAATGGCGTGCTGCTCCGCACTTTCGACGTAGTGGAACGAGATTGCATCGGAAGCGCAGCCGTCGTACGACGGCCAGGGCAAGTTGCTGTTCATGCGGACGTACCAGTCGTCGAGCGCCTTTGTGGCAATGCGCACGGGGCCGTAGGCGTGGAAGCGGTGGCCTTCTTCTTCTTTTTGAGTGTCTACTGGTTTGACGCCGTGGCGCTGCAGGCACCTTGCTAATACCAAGCCCGGATTTCCTTGGAGCCACTTCTCTCCTCTCTTGGCGTCGCACGGGGCCGTGCCCCAGTGCCGCTCCACCAACTCCAGCGTCGGCCTCGTAAGAACGTAGCCGGCGGCGCCGCTGTTGAAGATCTCGACACTTTTGCCCCGTTTTTGCGCTAATGCCCTACCCGCGTACGCCGGTTTGCTCGGATCTATGCTCTTCAGAAAACACGCAAGATTCTCGGGAATGACCGCCGTGTGGTCGTTGGCCATGAACACGTAGGAAGCCTTTGCGAGTAACGCTTGGGCGAGGACCCAGCGCAAACGTTCCACTCCCAATTCCTCGCCGATCGACGCAGGTACTTGCAGCGCGTAGGGGTACCCTCCACACGGCGCCGGGAATGGTAGAGGTGGATAGGGCG
Source organism: Pelagomonas calceolata (assembly GCA_918797485.1). NCBI lineage: Eukaryota > Pelagophyceae > Pelagomonadales > Pelagomonadaceae > Pelagomonas > Pelagomonas calceolata. The sequence continues at coordinate 1,042,175 of CAKKNE010000004.1, forward strand.
ACGCCTTCGTCGTCACAAAAACCGCGCGCGCTTTTGGCCCCCAGGTCTGTGCGATGGCTTGTAAACGTTGTGGCCGTTTTGGGGGGTTGACTACTGATGGTAGTACAATTGTGATGAAGTTGTGTTGTGAGCAGGGGAGGATCTCTGGCGGCGGCGGTGGTGGCGGTGGTGGTGGTGCCGCTGCTGCTGCCGGCGCGGGCTCTTCGACAGGTGATAATGCCGCGCCCGTCGCGTAGGCGCCGATGAACGCGGAGGCGAGCAATGCCACTTTGACCAGCTCGCGCCACTGGTTCGGCTCGTACGTCGTTTGCGGTGCTCGCGCGGAGGCTGTGTCGATGGTCGAGCGCTTGCGGCGCATTGTGTGCCCGCAGCGATCGAAGCGATGCAAATTTGGGATCTTGCAGCAATGCTGCGGTTCAGAGGATTCCCAAACGCATGCGTAACAGCCCGGAAGGCTGGCTATTGGCTTGTGCTCGGCCGCTTGTAGGTTGCTAGTGTCTTACCTGTAAGTACAGGCCGCTAGCGCGATTTCCTAACCCTGGAAGCCGCGCCCAGGGACGGTATCCCCTCAAACTGGATCATTGCCGGCGAGGCGGGATTTTGCGGGCCGGCTGTCGCCAATCCCTACAGTACGCCGCGGTGACACGTGTACGGGCCGTGCTAGAGGGGCTAGCTCAATAAACGACCCCCAACGCCGCCGCCGCGAGTCAAGAAACACTCTTAGGTCGGCGGGTCCCAGGTGCACTCGCCCGTCGTCTCGTGGACGTAGTACTCCCGGCCCGAAGAGACGTCTGGTTTGGCCCACCAACCCCCACCAATCGCCCGCGCCTGCTGCGGCGGCGGCTGGGGCCAGTACCGTTGGGAGGGTGCTGGAATTAAAACAGCCGCTTTCCTTTTCCGGTCGTCCTTCGGTAAAACGCAGCCATACCCCGCCAGAAAATCGTCTTGTAAATTTCGCGGCAACGACTGCGCTTGGTCCAGCAGGATCTGATGGAGGCGACCTCGCTCGGCTAAATCCATGTCTTCCGGGTACTGGACGCGCCAGAAGTCGGAGGGAGCCGGCGACAAAGGTACCTGATCTCGACACTGAGGACACTTGATTAGTAAATGTGATTCTGACGGGTGATACTCGAAGCAGTCGCCGTGCCAGGCGCCGTAGCAGCCTGCTACTTCGCAGAAGTACAATTCTCTTTGTGATTCGCCGCTCTGCCCACACTTCAGGCATCTCGAGGATAGCTGTCGAGCTCTAGCTGACAGATCATCGGACCGCGGCGCCTTCTTCGCCGGCCGCTTCCTCTCACTACATTCGGGGCACACATAGTCGCCCTCCGGAGGATCACTGAGACCGGAGCACGTCAGATGTCTCTCCGCCTCGCAGATTTCGCAGATCAGGACGTTGCTCATCGGCTGACCACTTTCAGTCAGCGTCGATCGGCCGCACGCATCACACACGTCGTCCAGATCATCATCATTCCACGCGGCCCACGGGTCGTCCTTCGCGAGAGGTGTTTTTGCGGCTTTTTTTGGCTTTTCCGTCGCTGGTTTGCGTTCCCGCTTCGCGACCGGATTTATATGCGGACCTTCATCCAAATACCAGACGAAGCCCTTGCCCACGTCGTGTGCTAAATCGGCCGGCGTGCCGCCCTTGGCCAGGAATTCGGCGACGGTCGTCGCACTCTTATAAGCTTCGTAGCGCCTCCAGGACTTGGACTGGTCCCTTTTCGGGTTGTCCTGCTGGCATTCTAGAGCGCGGGCGCCCTTGTCCTCCTTCGGCGCGGCTTCTTCGGCGTCGGCCATCCGTGCGACGCGCGCTCTCTGCCTTCTCCTGCGCGCGGCTCGAGACTGGCTCTTTGCTTTCGGGTGCACTGGGGGCGTCACGCGCGCGGCCAGCGATGACGAGGCGGCGGCGCAGGGATGCGAGACAGATGCTACGCAATCGCTGCGCGGCTGACGGTTGCCGTAGCCCTGCTCCCGGGCCGATTGCTTGCACAAAGCCGGCTTGCTAGTGCCTTACATGCCGCTAGCCCGCGTTCGTTTCCGCGAAGAAACAGAGCCCGTGCACGGCGAGGCGACGCCTCTGGTACTGCTCCGCTCCGCCCGCAGCTCGCGCCCGACTTGCAAAAAAGCCTGCAAAGACACAGATAATCTCGCGGCCCTCAAGCGGATATCCGGCGACCCGAGCCGACGCTTGGGTCATCAGAAATACGCTTTCAATCGACGCGATAGGCGCGAGCCGTCGCGAGGCCGCGAGCAAGGCGAGGATCCAGCAGAGGCTAAATCGAAAAAGCTCTCGCGACGAGCGCGCGGCGCGCGCCGGACCGAGCCGCGGCGCCCCCGCCCGCCCGCGGACCAGCGCATCGTCGCGCGACGCCCAGCGAGACTCGCAGTCCGGCGCTACGATGGCGTCACCACTGGACGACATCGGTGACGGAGCCCCGATGGACGAGACGCCCTCGAACACGTCTTTGCTGAGCTTTGACCTGGGCAGCGGCCTCACGCCGAAGATGAGCTGGCTGGCTTCGCGGACGCGGGACGGGCTTGGGCCCTCGGCTCTACAGAGGCAAGGGTCTGGCGGCGAATCCTTGGGTTCATTACCTTCTCGCGATTTATTGGCCAATCTCACGGATCCGATCTCGCCGTCGGTAGCACCTTACTTACAAAGTTTGATGTCCCCGCGCGAAGCCAGTGCGTTGCCGGCCCAGCCGTCGCGACCTCCAACGACGCAGGAGGCCGAAGCCTTGGAGAACTGGGCCAAGTTGGCCCAGAGGCCCTTTTCCGGAGGGGCTTTGGCTAATAGTTCAGCTCGATTGTTCGCGCGCCGTCTGTCGGAGGCAGTGCAGCGCCACATGGCCGGGTCCGACGGGACGCCGATCGGCCACCTAGGGCAACAAGGACACGCTCTTATAGAAAGAGCCGTGCACTGGCCGGCCCGAACTTTGAGAGGAGTGATCCGGCTCCTGGAGTGCCTCGACCGGAGCCCGGAGGCCTCGTTCGCCCAGTTCCTGTGCCTCATGGGCGACCTCGAGATGACGTCGCGGCCGTCGATCACGCCGCCGGTGGAGAAGCGGTCGCGGCCGCGTCCTTTGTCACGCGCCGTCGACGCGACACGTCCTGAAGCCGCCGCGACACCGTGTATCGTCCACGCAGGTCCTCCAGTTTCTTCGGGAAAATCCCGTCGCTCACGTCGCCGAAGAAGCAGGACGCCGCGCGCGCGTTTTATGACGGATTCTTGAGAAACGTCCACAAGTCGGCGGAGGGCGCGCCCTTCGTCGTGACGGGGTATATCGTGGTCGATTACGCGCCGGAAATCCTGCGACCGACGTGTGCGCGACTACGCGCCGCCGCATTGGCGGCAGCCCTCTTCGCGGCCGACGCGAGAACGGAAGGCGGTGTCTGTGTATTTACACCTCCCTCATTGAAGGGTGGACCGGAGACCGAGGTTAGATTTGACAGTACGTATTGTTCCAAGGCGCCCGAACCCGTGAAAACGCAACTGGGCTCGCCCGCGGGGTTGGCGGCCGCTCTCTTGGACCACAATGAAATGAGGAACTTCGCGCCCAGTGAACAGCACACGAAGGAGTTGGAGCACATCTACGAGTCCGCGCGGCGGTCGCGGTTGTGCTACGCGTCCTGGCTGACGCCGTTTGACCTCCACGTCACGCCCACCGTCTCGATGCGCTGCCAGCAGTGCTACGCGCGCGACCCGCACGCCGCGACGACGGCGTTTGCCGTCGCGGGAGCCTTCGTGCCGCGCGCGGCGGCACCGCCGCGGCGCTTCTTCGCGGAGCCGGCGCCGTGAGTTGGCCTTGATTCCTTCCCCCGGGGGTCGCATTAGGCACACCGTACCACTCGTGCGTAGGGTTTGAAAGACGCACGCGCGCGCCTCCAGCCCAGCCCGCACTGTGAGAGCATCTTGAGAGCGCTGTGTGCAGCGCGGTCGCGAGGGGCAGCCCGAAACGCCATGGTGAAGGTGCAGCCCACGACCGATCATGATGGTGTCGCCGCAGCAGCGCCCTCCGACCTGGCCGAGGCTGCCGAGGCACCGGCCCCAGCATGCACACAAGAGCATGAAAGCGACGGCACCGACAAAGCGCCGTCGCGGCGGTCGCTCGTGCTGAAGGGGCACACGCGCGCGGTCGAATGCCTGGTCGTGCTCGACGGCGGCCGGCTCGCGTCGGGCAGCCGCGACAAATCCATCATCGTCTGGAACCTCGCGGACGGCAAGCAGCTCGCCAAGCTCGAGGGGCACTCGGACAGGGTCTTCGCTCTGGCCGCGCTCGACGGCGACCGGCTCGCGTCGGGCGGCGGTGAAGACTCCGACATCGACGAGAGCGACGAAGAATCTTCAGAGCTGCTCATCTGGAACGTCGCGGACGGCTCGCAGCTCACCACGCTCAAGGGACACACGGGCGCGGTCGAATGCCTGGCCGCGCTCGACGGCGACCGGCTCGCATCGGGTGGTGGCTACGAAGACAGATCCATCATCATCTGGAATCTCGCGGACGGCTCACAGGTCGCCACGCTCGAGGGGCACAAGAGCTGGGTCAATTGCCTAACCGCGCTCGACGGCGACAGACTCGCGTCGGGCAGCCGCGACCGATCAATCATCATCTGGAGCCTCGCGGATGGCACGCAGCTCGCCAAGCTCGAGGGGCACGAGGGCAGTGTCCTGTGCCTGGCCGCGCTCCCCGGCGGCCGGCTCGTGTCGGGCAGCGCCGACGAGTCCATCATCATCTGGAGCCTCGCGGACGAAAAACAGCTCGCCAAGCTCGAGGGGCACACGGACGAGGTCCAATGCCTGGCGGCGCTCGACGGCGACCGGCTCGCGTCGGGCAGCGCCGACAAGTCCATCGTCATCTGGAACGTCGCGGACGGCGCGCAACTCGCCAAGCTCGAGGGGCACACGGGCTGGGTCAATTGCCTGGCCGCGCTCGACGGCGACCGGCTCGCGTCGGGGAGCAGCGACAAGACGATTCGCATCCGGTCCCTGGAGAAACTTACTGCTCTTGTCGCGTGCCGTTCTGCGTTCGAGTTCGAAGAGGTCGCGCGGGCGTGTCGCGAGCAGAACTGCCTCGGCGACCTCTTCGACGCGGCCACTGGGCGAATAGGCGATGAGAAACTTACTATCCCAGGTGCCCCTTCAGCAAGAGTTACCACGCAAGCCCACGTCTTCGACGCCATCGCCAAAGTCATCACCGACGACGATAACACGGTGCTCGTCGAGAGACTCTTAGGCCTCGTGCGCGACGACGACCTGCTGCCCGACCTTAAGCGACAGGGCGTGTCGGACGCCGCGATCGAGAAACTCGCGCCGACGGCGTTATTTCGAGTTGTGATCGACGGGAAGTACGTCGCCGGCCCGCGGCTCCTCCTCTACGTCGAGTTCGTATCTTTCCTGGTAGTCATGCTCTGCTTCGCGCGCGTCGCGACCTTTGAAGTGCTCGGTTGGTCGAACCCGTGGCTGCTGGCCAACAAAGCATTCGAGAAGACCGCCGCGCTTGTTGTCGCCTTCGCGGTACTCGCGTACTTCTCCGCGCGCGAGGTGGGCCAGATAAGGTCCGCGCGTGCGATCGAGCTGGCGACGCCTGAGGATCGTATATCCACCAAGTATAATCCGGCTACAGAAAAATGGGAATACGAAGCACAAGGCCTCGCGTGGTACGCGCTGGCGATCCCGCGGCTCCTCGTGCTCTTCGTGGCGTGTTTGCTGTTGTCTCCAATCCTCCTCGTGTTCATCCCCCTGGCGTGCGCCGGGAAAGAATACGAGTGGATGGATGCGTTCGGAGAATGGTTCGAAAAAACCATCGGCAACCCCATCGGCCACGACCCACTCACCTTCCTCGGCCTGCCGCGCGCCTGGCGCGGAGATTATTGGAACTGGATCGACACGGCGACGCTCGGTTGCGCCTGGGCGGCCTTCGCGCGCGCCGCGACGCCGGGGACGAATCTGAGCACAGACCACGCGGCTGCCACAGCGATGCTTCTGTGGCTCCGTCTCTTCGGCTTCCTGAAGAACATCAACCAAAGCCTCGCGACGTTTGTTTTGATGTTCGAGCGGATCGTGCGCGATCTGAGGGTGTTCATGGTCTTTTTCCTCATGATAATTCTAGCCTTTGGGAGCGCGTTCTACTTGTACCTCGGGCAACACGAGGCGGAATACTACGGATTTCATGACGACGGTGCACCGAACGCGTTCGAATCGGTCCGGATGACTATTTTCTCGCTGCTTCTGCTTGGGTTCATCGGAGATTATGATCTCGATAACTATCCCAAATCCGCGGATCGAACGTACTTGGTTCTATTCCTGGTGGTCGTCGTCATCGTGCAACTGAATATTTTGATTGCGATTGTGTCCGATAGCTACGATGCGGCCATGGCAAAAAGCGAAGGCCTCTACTACCGCTCGCACCTCGAGCTCGTGTCGGAGACGGCCTGGGCCGCGCAGCGATTCCCGAGACGACTACTACCCACGATCGACGAGGGTTGGATCAAAAAGCGGCTCGCGGCAGCCCTTGAGGAGACCAAAGGCGGGGACGACGACCAGGGGCGCATCAATTACACGTCGCAAAGAACAAGAGCAATGGTGCAGGCCGACACACGGCGCGCCATCGCGGACCTGGAAGCGCGCATGGACGCGAAGTTCGACGAGGTGCTGAAGCTCCTACGGGCGCGCCCGGCGTAGTAGGAATAAAAAACATGTACTGTTACACAGACAAACATAAAGTCAGTACCGGTCGAAGGCCGACCGCCGGTCGGCCGCCGCGTCGACGTCCCAGAAGTCGACGTTCAGCGACGCCCGCGTTCCTCTGGATACGGCGCCGACGCGGTGCTCCATCTCCGACGGGCAGACGACGACGTCGCCCGCCGCGAGCTCGACGTCCACCGCGCCGCCGCCGTCGAGCGGCTTGTAGGAAAAATCACCCCCCTCGAAGTCGCCGCTGAGCAGCACGACGCAGAACAGCAGGGACTCGCCATAATGATCGTGCCAGCCCACGCTGTCGCCGCCCTGGTAGAGCAGGTAGTCGGCCTGCTTGAACGCGCCGCGTACGGCCGCGTCGCCCGAGAACCGAGGCCAAGTGCCCCAATCGACCCCCGCGATTCCTCTCCACAACGCCGCCCAGGCGCGCGGGCACCTTTCACGAAAGTGCTTTGACAACCGCGCGTGCGTCTGCTGCGGGAAGACGGAGCCGTCTGGGAGGCCCACCGACCGCCTCCTAATAGTGCCCCAGCCGCCATCGAGGCAGTCGCGCGCGCAGGCGTGGACCTCGGCGACGGCCTTCGGCGAGAGCAAGCGGCGCAGGACGACGGCGTGGCCCTCCCGCCAGTCCTTCAGGGCTTGTTTTACGATAGTTGTCGGGTCCTCGGAGGCGTCGTCGTCGTCCATCGCCGCTTTGTTCAGGTAGCCACGCAGCGTCGCGCGCCAGTCGTCTTCCGCGCGTTGCACCCATTCCTTCCTGCCATCAGCGTGCTCGACGAACGATGCGTCGCCTTGCGTGAGGAGGACCACAGGCGCAGTTGCTACGCTAGCAGCCGAGGTCGCGCGCGACGCTGTCGCTGCCACTAAGTCGGCAGCGCGTTGCTCTGGGGACCAAGTATTTGGGGGAGGTGCTGCTATTGGTGGAGGTGCCGCCGCGAGGACGCTATAACGCCTGGTTTGCTGCAGTTGCAGCATCGTTAAAACTTCGTTGAGCGTCGTTCCGCTGGTCAGGTGCAGCGATGCGACTCTTTGTGCCCTCGCTTGCTTTTTGCTCTCTCATTTGCTTTGTGAGACGGCCAGACGGCGGAGAGGGACTAGCGAGGGGTCGTCCCAGGCGTCGCGCTGGACCGATTGACCGTCCGTGAGGACTCAGAAAGAAGTTATGGCTAGCGGCCGGTAAGACACTAGCAAGACGAAGCCGGGTGACATTTTAGGCTCTGCCCTCTTCGTAGGCCCCCCCAGCCACCCGCGGACACGACCTCGTGCGTACCTGCGTTGCTCTTCCCTACCCTGCACACCTGCGGGCGCGCGGGCTGGCCGGGCCCTCGCCCTGGCTGACATACCAGTTAGCTAACGTTCTCGGGGGGCCTGCGCGCCCGGTTCGGGCCCCAGGCCTCGCCAGACGTCGCCAGCCGTCCCCCGGCAGTTCACCGCACCCCCTCGCGCGGTTTGGCGCGGTTTGAGCCTGCATCAGCTGACGTCGAAGAACGCCGCAGAGCCGACCCCGCCGCAGGCCCAGCCACACAAAAAAACGACCATGACCCTCAAGGGCGACGACAAGCAGCACGACGCCTACCGCAAGAAGAAGGCCGCCCAGTACAAGGAGCCGCGCGCCTTGACCGAGGACGAGCTCGCCGAGGTGCAAGCTAGAGAAATCGCCGAGAAGCGCGCGGCCAAGGCCCACGTGCCCCTCGCCGCGATCAACCGCGGCGACTTCGGGGAAGGGGTCCGTCGGCCGCGTCGGAAATTTTGAGGCGCCTTCTCTCCCGTAGCCACGTCGATGGCGTGGAGAGTGACGAGCGGGTCCGTCGCACGCCATCGACGCGAAATTCACCCGTCGCCGTCCACACAGAACCGCGAGCGCGAGCAGCAAGAAGCCGACACGGCCGCGCTGCAGCGCCGCAAGCACAAGAAGGAGGCGAGGGCCGAGAAGCGCGCGGCGCGGCGCGCGGCGCGCGACGAGAAGAAGGCCCAGGAGTACGAGGCCTCGAAGAAGGCCTTCGCGCGGCAGCGGTCCGAGTCGCTCGAGGGCGCGTCGCCGAAGTCGAAGGCCAAGGCGGCGAAGACCGACGAATCTTATCTAGGCGGCTTCTTCCGGTCGCTGTCGTCGCTCGTGGGCGTCGAGGCCTGATTGAGCCCTTTCTGATGATGTGTGCGGACACGCCGCGCCCGTCTCGACCATCGATATAGTAAATATTAATAGTGCATGCACTCCCGGCGGCGGCGTGCGTCGCCGTAGCCCGCTTGGGACCTGTCGTCGTCCATCGAGAGAGGAAACCCGCGTGTTGCGAGCGCGGCGCCGTGTGACCGGTCGGGCAGGTCATAGTCAGTTCGGCAATGGACCAGTCTAGGGGGGTACCGCCCCGGGGCGCGGCAGGGCTCTCGCGCAAGCTAGCGGCATGTAAGACACTAGGGATGGCAAGTAGCAAGCGCGACGTCTCCTGCGTCACTTGCTGCTCTCAAGAGGGTCCCAGCTGGCCTACAGACTCGTCATCGATCGCAGACGTAGTAAGTTGAAGACTGCCGGCGTCAGGACCTCCCTCTGCCTGCACACAGTAAAGGCTCTCTGTGTGCAAGGTCACCAGAGGTCGTGGTGCCGCGCACAGCTCGCAACAAGCACCGCATCAGTTCGCAGCATGACGCCGCCGCTGCAATTCGCATTCCTCGTCGCGACAGCGACAGCACTGCAGCCCGAGCGCGTATTTATTGGCGGCCTCGGCTACTGCGGGCTGAGAATTGCAGAGAAGTTCCACGACACCTACGGTTGTAACGTAGCGGGCTGCGTCCGTTCGGCCGAGAAGCAAGCAGCTTTGACGAAAAACTACCCCTGGCTCGAGGCGCACGTCCTCGACTTGGACAATACTTATCAAGGCCTCGACGCCGACGGCCGCGAAGCGTTGGCAAGGGCCACGCATATCGTGGAGACCGTGGCGCCCATCGCCGACTTCGACGAAGACCCGTTGCTCGCCCTCCACGCGGACTGCTTCGACAACCAGTGGGTTGCCTACCTCTCCTCGACCGGAGTCTATGGCGACCACGCCGGGTCCTGGATTGATGAAAATGCTGCTCTACTCTGCACCGATGCAAAGTCGAAGGCCCGCGTCGGGGCCGAGGAAGCTTTCGCAAAACACGACGCCGTCGTGCTGCGATTGGGCGGCATCTACGGCCCCGGCCGGTCGCTCTTGGACGCGCAGCGGCGGACGGCATCGACGTCCGAGAAGCCGGTGAACCGTATTCATGTAGACGATATCGCCGGCTTACTGATAGCTCTGGCGGACCGCGACGTCCGATCAACGACACTTAACGCCGTCGACGACGACCCGGCGCCGCGGAGCGCCGTCTCTGCTTTTGCCGACGAGCTGATTGGTCCTGCTAAGGCGAAGGGCGCGGCGAAGCCCTCGCGGGGCACGGGGTCGAAGAGATGTAGGAACGAGAAGTTGCGGGAGGTCTACGAGTTATTGGCGCCGACGTATAGGGAGGGTCTACTGCGAATCAAAGACGCCGACCCCGCGATTGCGGCCGCCGCTAGACGTCAGGAGCGCATCGCCGCGGCGCAAAGAGATCTGCAGGCGGTGGCCCTCGCGGACCAGCGCGCCGACGTCGAGAGCGGCGAGACGTACTGGATGCGGGGCAAGTACCAGGAGCTCCAGCGGCTGGCGGCCGAGGATTCTTCGTCGGAGGCGTAATCGTGTGTTTGTGTTGATTAGCTTCGTTACAGGGCTAGGGGGGAGACACCATGCGTTCGCCGATTCATCGGCGGCGGGCGCGTCACGCCGCGCGTGCCGCGTTTGTATATGCCGCGCGCTGTACAAATTCGCATAGGCGTAATCTTTTGTCATCCGACGGTTCCTGGCCTTATGATTTGCATTTGTTTTGGCTGACAACAGGGGGGGGTCGTACCTGGAGCAAGAGGCAAAGTAAAAAGTCAAGCGTCATTGAAGCCGAGGAAATTTGTGATCGTGAGGGAGCGCCGCCCAATTCATTCCTGAGATATTTTCAGCGCGGTTTCACGCGAGGAATGGGCGAAACCCCTGGAGCAAAGTAATGAGGCCAATTGCCTCCCTGAGCTCGCACTCGACCGCGGAGCCCGCCTTCCGGCGCATGCCCTCGCGGTCGACGGGGGGCAGTAGTATGCGGTCGGTGGGCACGAACCCGACGGCGCCGCCGCGGCGCAGCTCCTCCACGGCGAGCGCGCGGTCCGCGCGGCTCTTCCTCGGGCCGAGATCGCTCGGCGCCGAGTAGTCCTACGGCAAAGTGTAATCAGAGCGAGATTTAGTCCTACGCCACGACAACGCCTTCGACGCAAGTGTAACTAGAATTAGGCTTCAGATAAACGTCGTGCAGTTCACGTAGACGCGGCGCCCGAACACCTTGTAGTCGTCGCTCGAGAGCGAGTCGAGCTTGTGGAGCTTGCGCGCGTTGCAGTTATTGCAGACCCAGCCGCGGAAGAGGAGCGAGAGCTCCAGGTGGTCGCGGTAGAGCTTCTTCTTCTTGAGGAGCGTGAGGTCGAAGCCGAAGCCCACGCGCTTGACCTTGATGTAGTCGCGGTAGGTGATTTCGTCGGCGAGCGGGAAGATCTTGAGGAGCTTGATGGCGATGGCCGAGCAGAGCTTGCAGGCGCCGGGCTTGGGCGTCGCGAATTTATACGACGCCGTCGCGGAGACGCCCAGCAGCTGGGAGGTGAGGAACGCCGCCCTCTCCAGCTGTAAGCGCCGGCGGCCGCCCTTTTTCATCGGCGCGCGCCAGGCCAGCAGCATCGCTATCCACGTGCGGTTCGTGTAGCCCTTGCCGGGCATCGGGAACGGCACGTCGGCCTCTACACAAATCTTCGCGAGCGTCGCAACAAATTGGCGCGACCGCTTGCAGCTTTGCAGGGGGTGGCCAATCTTGCGGTACGCCTTGACGAGTTCTACGGGCAGCTTGCGGCCCGGCCGCCAGGCGCCCAGCGTGTTGTTGCCTTGCAGGAAGGCCAGCGGTCCTTTCGGGCTCTTCGTCTTGTCGCGCTGCACGTCGCCCCACAGGTCGAGGCCGTTCTTCGCGTCCACTTCCCGCTGCTTCTCCCGCAGCGCCTCCTCGTCGTCGTCGTCGTCGGCGACGGGCTCCTCCTCGTCGTCCTCCTCGTCCTCCTCGGTGGGATCCACCCGGAACTCCTTGTCGGCGTCCGCGCGGCGGCCGCGCTTCTGCGGGCGCGGCATGGGCTTGTGCTTTCAAATTAGCAAAGTGGCTCTCTGGGCCACAGATCTATAATAGGTCACGGGCACGATACGTGTGCGAACCAGGAGATCGCTGGAGGGTACCGCTTCACCGCCAAGCGCTGTTGCGAGCGTAACGCAGAATCGCGCGCGCGAAAGCGCCAAAAACCCGTCCCAAACCAGTTTTGTTCCACCAGGCCGTCTCCCGATGCGTGCGCGCCCGAACTCGCACGAGCGGTCGTTTACGTAACCATAACAAACAAACAACAATGATCGCGGGCCTGACTGTCCAAATCAAGCCGCGGCGCCGATGTTATCGGCGCGACGCCCTCGCCCGCGCGGCGGCGAGTAGCCTCCGTCGGCTGCGCCCGACACAAGCCCGCGACGCCGTGGCCCGCACGTGACTTCGTCGTCTCTCCCCGCCCCAGTACGCGGCTCCGGGACCCTCGACTGGGGCGCCAGGAGCTGGGGCAGCCCACATCCAGGCGCCATGGGCGAGCTGCTGCCCGCGCATCGTGGCTCTGACGTCGCGTCGTGGCGTCGAGCCCAGGCAGAGCATCATACTCGCCGACGTCGCGCACGCGCGCGCGGCGGGCTCGTTTTTGCCAAGCTGTCCGCAGGCAATTTCAGAGAAGATTGCGCGGTGGGACGCCAATGCGCTTGCCCACCCACCAGCGAGTCCTCGTGAGCCCGCAGACCGCTTGATGGATCGATCCAAAGCATAAAAATTCAAAGGCTGGGGGGCTCCGCCGCGGCTTTTGCGTCGCTGTGCACGGCGCGAGAGGAGCCTCAGTAGATAAACGCAGCGTCGGCAGCGCTACGTCTATACCTCAATTAACCGCTGCTGCAACCGCGTTACGGGTGGTGCCGCAGAAGCCGCGCTTCAGCCGATCCCGCGCTGTGCAGTGGTTGCCACACGCGCCGACGTAGAACGAGCACTCATCATCATGGCCCACGCCGGCACGCCGGCCTCGCGGCTCTCGCGCGAGACCAAAGAGCCGAAGCGCTTCGCCGCCCAGGCGCAATATGCGACGCAGCGCAAACCGAGCGTGCTACGCCGGGCGGCCGAGTCCGAATCGGACGACGACGACTCCGCCCAGCCCGGCGCGATGACAGGGGCGGACTTCGTCAAGCAGGAACAGAAGGCGGCCGAGGCCGTGGGCCTCTCGCCGCAGCGCGCGGAGGCCCCGCTATACAAACGCGACGCCAGGGCGAAGAAAGTGACGCTGCCGCGCGGCTGGAAGCCCTCGTCGCCCCAGGAGGTCGAGGACTATCTCAAGCACTTGAACAGTGATCAACTCAACAAGATCGTGAGGCTCCACAAATACGCGTTCTTCTCCGGAGGGACCCTGAAGACTGTGGGACAGGCAACCGCCAAAAAGTGGTTCCTCGACCGCGGCCTCGTCGTCGGGCCCTGGCACAAGGAGGGCTTCCCGGGCATGTGCAACTCGGAGGCGCTGGCGAAGCAGCGGATTGTGAAAGTGGCGCAGGACAACAACGCGCAGTCGTCCCACGACGCCACGATGGCGCGGCTGGCGGGCATGGGCCTGCCGAAGGGCGAGCAGACGCACGACGAGTCGTACGGAAATTATAAGGCCGAGGACTTGCTCACGGCGGCCTTCCTGAGCGGCAAGCCCATGCCGAAGGGCAGCCGCGAGAAGCAGGAGAAGGTCGCCGAGTGGTTCCCGTCGAAGGTCGGCGACTGCGTTGACTGCGGGCTGCGCCGGTTGTTAGTGAAGATCGAGCACGCCAACGGCGGGCCGGACGACGGCAAGCGGCGCAAGCCGCCGTGCCACGAGGACAACACGGGCGAGCGCGCGGACTGTGACATGGCCATTGACGCGGCGTACAAGGCCGACGAGACGTTGGATGAGGACGGGTGCGAGGCGGTGCCGAAATCACATTTCACGACATTCCACGACTCACTGGTCGATTTCTACTCAGGTACGCCAGACTCTTAGACCTGCGGCTCGCCTACGCGCGGCCCGACGGCGCGTCCGCCGAGGACCTGGAGATCCTCGCCCAGGCCGAGCGCCTGGCGGCGGATGTGAGAGCCCCGGAGGACCAGGAGGCCCTCGACTACCACTCGACGCTGCGCCGCCGCCCCGCGGACGACGGCGAGACCACGACGCTCGAGGAGAGGCGCGCGTCGTTTAAGGAGATGGAGGACGCGCGCGCGGCGGAAGAGAGGAAGTCGCGAGCGGCGAGGGAGGCGCAGCTGGCGAAGCGACCGCCCCTCCGGCCGAAGACGCGCGTCATCGTCAAGGCGACGGGTACGCGCGGCGTCGTGCTTCGTACGACGGGCGGCGGCGCGTGGATCTGGGTCGAGCACGAAAACACGTCGTGGGGGGGGACGTGGGAGAAGGCCTACCGCCCGCTCGAGCTCGACATCGACACGTCGCGCAAGCCGTCCGCGCGCAAGCCGGCGGCGCGCAAGCCGGCGCGCAAGCCCGCCGCGGCGAGGAAGCCGGCCGCGAAGCGCAAGCCGGCGGCGCGCAAGTCGTCGACGAGGAAGAAGTCGCGGAAGTAGTCGCTCTGCGGAGTCAAGGCTAAGTTGCACGTGTGTTATTCCCTATTGAGGTGGCGTAAAACCAGAGGAGTCGGAGATTAGTATGCTTACGCGGACGCCTCCTCGACAACCTTCCACCCCTCAGTAGCTCTGGACTCAATATCGTAGCGGTACTTCTTGGCGGCGATGGGCGCCAGCAGACTCGTCTTCTTGGCTTCTTCTTGGACCCTAGACACGCGTTTGGTGGAGTGCGACTCGTGCCAGTCCTTCGTGAGCACTTTCGACTCGACCTTGGAACCCCCCTTCATCTCACAGAAATGCAGGGGGCACTTGGCCGGGAAGAGCTGGGCTAGATATTTGCCGACCTTGTCTGACGTATCATCAGAGCAGGGCGCAACTAACGCGGCCACGATGGCCGCGGCTTCAGCCGGAGCCCCGGCTCGACGAGGCGGTCTCGGCCGGTTCGCTCGACGCGTCTGCGCCGCTTCTAAATCATCAAACGCCACATCAGGCATGTTGGGCCCCTCGGGCAAACTGCGAAATTCCACAGCTCTACCAAGAGCCTTCCGCTCCAAATGCGGAGTGAGGACCTTCCACCACGTCTCATCTAAGTCCTGTAAAGATAACGGCACGAGCCAGTAGCCGCCCGCCTGGTCATACGTGTCCTTGGCGCCGGAGTGGAGTAACGCGACTCTTGTGTGCGCCAGTTTCTTGGGACCGAGGTTCATCAATTGTAAAGACGACTTCTTCGTGCGCACTTCGTCGAAGAGGCAGTCGTAGGTGGCGTCGCCGGCGTTCGGGGGCTTATCCTCCGGAGTAACCTTGCGCCTTTTACGAGCGGGCTCGGCCGGTGCTGGTGGCGGTGCTTCCGGCTCCTCCTCGTCCTCCTCATCATCATCTTGGGGCGGCGGCGCCTGCTGCTGCTCGGGCATGAAGGCCTGCCACGGGTTCTCCAACAGTAAAGTCGCGGCGAGGTCGGGCGTCCCCGACACTTCCAGCGCGCGGCGCAGCGCCGGTTCCGGGATGTGGGGGAACATGGTTTGTAATGTGGCGACATGGTCTGCCTGGGAGCCCGGGGGTTGGGTGGGCTGGGTCTCCGCCATCTCGAGTCGCTATTGGCTGTTGCTTGCTTTTGGCGCGCACGTCGAGCGCGGCGCGGCGACGGCGTTCACAGTGCTGCGCAGCGCGGGGTACGGCTCCGTTGGCTCGGCTGGCGCGCGCGTGTAGCTGTGTGGCTCTCGCCTTTACGACGAGGTGGCAACCAGTGTCGTATAGACATACTAGCCCCGAGAGTGCTGGAGGACCTGCCATGAAAGAAGCGGCCCGCGCCCGCCGCCGATGAATCGGCGACGCGCGGTGTCTTCCCCCCAGGGGCTCCGCCCACTAGTCCTAGCACCGTAACAATTAGGGGTACCCCCGGAGCGGGAGGGGTACGGGGGACCCTGCGACGTAACTAGCCTGAGCCTGAGACCCTCCTCACAAAATACTCCTCACAAACAAGATAATTAATAGGATCACTTCCTCTTGCGAGGGAATGCCCCGGCAGCGGCCCGGAACGAGTCACGGCGGGACGACGCGGCTCAGGTTCAGCATCCACGCGTAGCGCGGGTCCCCTTCAAATTCCCGCCGGAGGCAGTCCGCCGCCGCGGGCGACGTGCGCCCGGCGAGGCCCTCGCCCCGCGGCCTTCCAGTCAGATGCTTCGCGTAGCCGTCCGCTCGACAGACGCAGTTTGGAGAAGAGCACTGCGCCAGCGACCGCGTGACGCGGTCCACGGTCCCACAGACATTTGAGACGATGTCCCGAAACGCGACCTCGACGACCCTAAGATGCGCGGCCCGCGCGGCGTCGACGCCCCGCCGCCAGAAGGTTTCGTTGGCCGCGAAGCCCGCCTTGACCCCGCCCCCGCAGAATCGGTCGGACGCGGCGTCCCTAGGAACCCGTCTCCGGCTGACGTCGCGCTCGAAGGACGACACTTCGCGCGCGAGCTGGTTTTGCCGGAAGTCGGCCACGACGACGCCGAAGCCGAGGCCCCTGGCGGCCCCCATCAACAGTTCGGGCGTCGCGAGGTCCGTGTCCTCCCGTAGATGGGACGGCTTGACGTGCGCTAATAATTGATTCTTTCGGGAGCACTTCCCTAGATTCTTTCGCGTCAATGGCGGGCGGTTTTTAGATGGGCTGAAGCTCTCCTCGTGGCCGTTGCAGTATTTGAGGGAGACGGTCCTTTTTAGTGTTTCGCAGAACGTGTCCGTGGCCGAGCGGCCCTCGGCCCAGAGGAGCACGCCCTGCGGCTTGTGCGACCGACCGCCGACGGGCGCCGCGAGGACCGCGAGGGCTGCCACAGGGAGGCCCACCATCGCCCGCCCGGCACAAGGGCCTTCCTGGTCGGCTGCGCCTTCCTGGCCGAGCTGGGATTGAGCGGTCGAGCTGCGGCCGGCGTGTGGTGGGTGCCACACAAGGCTCCTGGTGGTGGGCGCGGCTGGAAACCGATCGTGCGCGTGGCCGGCGCGCCGCGGGGCTGCCCGGGCTGGCCAAACAGCGCGGTGAAAGCAAGGTGGCACCAGTGTCGCTTCGGCTGGAGCGCGCCTGAACGCTGTGTTGCTCTCTCGCGCTGGGCAAACCTAGCTGAGACACACTAGCCGATCTTGAACAATACGCTGCAATCGCATTTCTTATAGCCTGGCGGCCCTGGAGGCTACTTCCACGTGCAGGCGCCGCCGGGCAGGCAAGCGGCAGCCTCCGCGATGAGCCGGCGATCGCAGACGCAAACGAACCGACGGCGGACGTCTCCCTGATGCGGTCCTGGACGTCTCCCTGCGCGCGTTGCCGGCCATTGCCGCCACTGGGTGCTCACGGACACCGTCGTAATGTGATGTGCGAAGGAGGGGTGTTAGAGGGGGGGAACGGGGATCTAGTCGGCCTTCTTCTCGTCGTCGGCGTCAGCAGCCGGCGCCGGCGCAGCAGCCGCGTCGCCCTTGCGCGGGATGGCGCCGGGCTTGCGCTCGCGCGACCGCGACCGCGACCGAGAAGATGAGGACGAGGACGAGTCCGAGTTCGAGCGGCCGCGCGCCGCGGGCGGCGCCGGCGCCGGCGCCCGTTGTGGTGGAGGCGGGTAGGGCGTGGCGCCTTGGGGCGCGACGGTCGGCGGGATGCCGGCGGACGCGGCCGCGGCGGCTTGTTGCGCCGCGGCGATGCGCTTCTGCGCGTCCGTGGCCATGTCGTTCAATGAGGGCGGCGCCGACGAGAAGCCGCCGGCGCCGGTCGGGGCCGAGTAGTAGTCGGCGGGCGGCTTGCCCGCGTATTGTCCGGGCTGCGCGCCGAAGTTGTTCCCGCCGTACGCGCCCCCGGCCGGCGCGCCGCCGAAGCCGGGCTTGACCTCCCAGGTCTTCTCGCGGTCGTGGACCATGACGCCCAGCGCCGAGAGCTGGTCCCGGAGCTGGTCCGCCTCCTGGAACTGGCGCGACATCTTGCACTGGAGGCGCCTGCGTTTTTTTTTGTGACGCCGTGCGTTATCTCTCTCGACGTATCGTGGTGTCCGCTCGACGGCGTCCACGCCATGCCGTCGACGCTCCCGTCGCGGCGATGGCGTGCCGGTCGGCTAGATGTACTCTCGCCCCACGCCGTCGACGCGGAAAGTTTGCGACGCGGTCCGCGCACCTCTTGAGGATCGCGTGAATCTGCTGCTCGTCGCAGGGCGTCGTGTCGCCCTCGACGCGCATGTAGTCATGCCCAGTCACGGGGTCGATGCGACCATACGAGCGGCCCATCGGCTGCGCTCTCCTGTGCGGAAATCAATCAATGAGTTGAGTGCAACATCGATAGTGAGGTTGTCGCGACAATTTTGTGCACTGGCTCGCGCCCTCCGTAAAAGCCGCCGCCGCCCTGGGGCGGGTAGCCGCCGCCTCCATAGCCGCCGCCGCCCCCGTACTGCTGGGGCGGGGGCGCGCCGTAGCCACCTCCTCCGTATCCGCCTCCTCCATAGCCCTGCTGCGGCGGCGGGGCTCCGTACCCACCTCCTCCGTAGCCCTGGGGCGCGCCGTACTGCTGCTGGGGCGGGTACCCGCCGCCGCCGCCGTACTGCGGCTGCTGGTAGCCGCCCTGCGGAGCGCCATACTGCGGCTGCTGCCCGTAGCCCTGCTGAGGCGCGCCTCCGGCCGGCGCGCCGCCGGCCGGCGGCTGCCCGGGATAAGCGCCATAGCCGCCCTGGGGCGGGTCGCTGCCTGGTGGCGCGGACATAGCGTCAAGCGGTGCGTGCGCGGAGCGCGAGCGGCGGGTGCGCGTGCGCGTGCGGGTTGCGGCGGCGCGGCGGTGCGGCGCGGCGGCGCGGCGAGGCGCGTCGGCGAAGGCGCGAGGTAGTGTGGGCTAGCGGGCGGCGAGAGCGATGCTTCTCACCGTTTGCAGCGCTTGATGAAGTCCAGCAGACACCACGAAACTGAGCAAACAGCTGCGGAGAGGCAGCGGCAAGCCCAAAATCACGAAAGAGGCGCCCACGCCAGCTAGCTTTGACATACTAGCACTGTTGAGGATCTCTCCGAGCACTCGTGCAAATGGCACACCTCCCTGGCACCAAGCACACGCCTGGCGTTTCGATTTTTCAGCGGACGTCTCCGGACAACAAGACCTCGTTTTGCTCTGCACGTGGGTAGCATCGACACTGTGCGCAACGCCGGACATATCGGCAGCCTTTCGCACTCGCATCAATCATAATCCTGTCAGTTGCACGCTGTGCGGGCTGCCCGGCTGCTCTTGCCTGCTGCAAGACCAAACTACTGCTGTGCAAGGACCAATAAGTGTGCGAGTCGCACGCTCGCGGGCTGCCCGAAGGACGAAACCGGATGCACGGAGCCCTCACAACGCTCGTGGCAGCGTCCGCGGCCGCCGCCTCCGTCCGCACGCGCACCCCGAGCAAGACGTGGCGGACGCTGCGCCTCTATCACATCAACCCATTACGGTTCGACGCTGATGACATCGCCGACAAGGACTTGGGCGACGCTGCCGGCGACGCCTTCTTCGACATTTCCAGTATAACGAACTACTATGCGTGCGCGCCGGGGAGTCGGCGGGCGCCGGGCGTCGTGTGTGCCAACGCCGAGACGACTGGTCCAGACATCGGAGTGACGGAAGTGGAAGTAGAAGTGGAAGGTGCGTTCGGTCCCTACGGCACGTGCAACATTTGTGGCGACGATGGACGGTCGCCACTCAACCACTCCCAGACGTGTACTCCAGGCATGTATGTCTGCAACTGTGAAAACGGCAAATTTCCACCGACAACACTACCTTGTACGACACAAATGGGCCGCGAGAACACGTCTTTATTCCTCGGTAAGGAAGGCATCGGCGGCTTCTGCAACGGCCGTTCCTCGTCGGTCGCGGCGTGTGCCGCAGGTTCTGCAGCGGACAAGCTGCAGGGGTTTTGGTACTCGCCGCCGAAGTCAGGCGACTGCGAATCTGGCAAATGCACGTGGCGCGTGAAGCGCGTCGTGAAGCGCATACGGAGAGATTGCCACGCGGATCATTTTTACTCATCGATCGAATCAAAAAATGCGAGCTGCTTCGCGCCCTGCAAAACGCGCAACTCGACGTGCTGGGTCGACTGTTTCGTGGATACGACGCTCGGATCCAACGCGCGGACGGCGTGCGACCCGAGTTCGGGCATGACCGCGTCTCAAATAGTAGAGGCCTGGACGGCGCCCTTCGATGCCTGCCCCAGCGCATGACAAAGTTGACCCCCCGCGCCATCGTCAAGCGTGTGGGGGCTGTGCCGCTGTGTGGGGGAGCCCTGTTGTACCATCGTCAAGTCTATCGTACTACTAGTAACAGTTACTCCTTTTCCTCCTCGTCCGCGGGCGCCGGCGCCGCAACCGGATCAGGCTCCTTGTTGAAGTCCAGCATCTTCCGGAAGTCCATCAGCGAGATGCGCCCGTCGCCGTCCACATCACCGGTCTCCGTCAGCACCGCCAGGTCGTCCTCGGAGATCTCGCCGAACCCGAGGTTCTCGAAGATCGCTTTGAGCACGGAAGTGTCGACGAACCCCGTCCCCTCCGGGTCGTAGACCTTGAAGGCCTCGGCGACGGGGTCGAAGTTTTTTACTTCGTTGTCGAGCAGTAACTCCCGCAGGTCATCTAGCGTCAGTTCGCTCTGATCATTCATCAAAAATTTGTACTCCTTGTTGGGCATATCTTTATAAAACACGCCTAGTCGTTTCTTGAGTTGGGCCTGGGTTATTTTGCCCGACCCTTCGACGTCAAAAAAGTCGAAGGCGCTCTTCAGCTCTTCGTCGGTGACCAGGACGCCTCCCCTTGAGTTTCTAGGAACCAGGTCCGGCGCCTTCTTGGGGCCTTCCAACGAGCGGCGGGGCATGGTGCTGCCTGCCTATGGGCTGTCACACAGGGTTGGTCCGCGGCAGTCTCGAGCCGAACTGCTGCTCTTCTCGCCAGTGGCGTCGCGGCGGTCGCGTT
Organism: Pelagomonas calceolata; assembly: GCA_918797485.1. NCBI lineage: Eukaryota > Pelagophyceae > Pelagomonadales > Pelagomonadaceae > Pelagomonas > Pelagomonas calceolata. The sequence goes on from CAKKNE010000004.1 coordinate 1,063,029, forward strand.
TGGGTCGAGCTGTGCCTCGCTGTAGGGCGTGGGGCAGCCCTTTTTGGTGGTCCAACGCTGGACGCTGTGCGCCGGCCTTGTCTGGGCATCGCACTAGAAAAAGCGGAAGAGTCGTCGGGGAGGTCTCCCAGGCGTCGGCGTCGTGCGCGCGACCGGGCTTCGATATAGGAACCCGCACCATAAGTGAATCAAACTTTATGGCACTGCGAGCTAAGTTAGACGCATACCTCGGCCCGGCAGGCCGGCCGACGCAGCCCCGCGCACCGTTCTACGTCGCTGAGGAGCGCTGCGACCTCGGACGCACGCGTCACTCCGTTTTGCGCTCCCACTGAAGCTGGCATCCGTGCTACTGGGGCTACTTAGGAGTGGCACGCCGGACGACGCCGGACGAAGCTTGGGGCCATGGACCACTTACTGCTCGGCACCGCCGCAAACAAGGTCCACGACCGCTCGCTCCAGGCGTCGGCCACGCAGAAATGGGCCGCGTCGACGACGACGGAAGCCTTAGCCGATGCGTTCGACGACGACGACGCCCTGAGTGAGCTGCGCCAGACGCCGGCGCTGACACAAGACGCCGCGTCCCTCGCGTCCAAAGTCTCGGACGCGACGGCGGCTCGTTTGGCCCACACTCTTGAGAGGATCAGCCCGGACACGGCGCACACGGCGGCCGTGCCGGCGCAGACGACGCCGCGCAAGACGGACGTCCGCGAGGATTTGTACGCGCGCCTTGGTGGAACAAGCCCTTTCCAAGGCCAGAAGGAGGCCTTCCCGCCGTCGCCCGGGGTCTCGCGCCTCGGCGAGCCGCCGACGCCGCCGCGCGTCGCCGCCTCCCAAAAAGAGCTGCCCTCGCGGCTGCACTTCGCCGCAGTCGGGGGTTCTCGCACAAAACTCGTCAAGCGCCGGCTGACGCTCTTCGCGTCGAGACGGCGGGACAAGCTGCGCCGGGCCCTGGGGCGGTGGCAGGCCCTCTCCGCGGCCTGTAACGCGCGATTGGCCTCGATCGAGACCGTCGAGGCTTCATTGCAAGCGGCGGAGCAGCGGCGCGAGGGCGCCGTGGCGCTCGCGCGCGCTCTGACGGCGCGCGTCGACGCCGCGACGTCGGCGGCCTTGGATGCGGCGCGATTGAGGACAAGATGCGCCGCGGAGCGACGGCGCGGCCACGCGCGCGTCGTTTTTTCGCTTGCTCGTGCGGCGATGCGCCGCACGAAACGAGCCATGCTGCTTCGGTCGTGGGGCAAGTGGGCTTCATCAGTGCGTAAATCCAAAGCCTGGGCGTCGTACAAGCAGGACGGTGAATTAGCGCAGACGCGGGCAGATCGAAGGAGCCGGTTTTGGGCCAGACGGTCTCTTCGACAGGCGTGGAAGGCCTGGGTTGTGTTGTCGCGGCAGTTCGCGGAGTTCCGGCGAAAACTGAAACGGGATCAGCGGCGCGCGGCGGCCTGCGCTTCCATCCGGAAATTGCTGCAGAGGGTCCGCGCCTTGGAGAACCGCCTGAAACCGCACAACGACCCCTGGGCCCACCGCGACATCCGCGAAGCGATCGACGAGAAGGGGCGCACGTACTGGTGGGAGCGGCTGCCCACGGCCCATAGGCACCACAGTGACGGAACGCCCAAGCCAATAAGGAGGTGGTGGAAGGACCCGCGCCTTGCCACGGACACGGAGAAGAAAACGGTCCGCCGGAGACCGGTTGCTTCGAAGGAGCCACCTTTACACGTGCCGTATCGACTGCTCGTCTTGCAAGCCCGCGCCGACGTCGCGCCTGCACCGAAGCGGCGCCGGCGGAAGCGCGTCGTTCGGAAGAAGGCGCTGCCGCGCGTCGCGTCTCTAGGAAATCCGAAGCACGCGCGCCACGCGCCTTTGCATCCTCACGACGTCGACGCGTTCCTCGCGGGCGCGGCGCCGCGGCGGCCGCTCGCGCCGAACGTGAACGTGTACCGCGTGGCGGTGCCGTTCTGAGTAAGTGTCCGGTGGATTTTTTTTCAGGCGGCTCCGGAGCAGGCTAGTTACGTCGCAGGGCTCCCCGTACCCTTTTTAGGCTGGCTCAGGCTAGTTACGTCGCAGGGTTCCCCTACCCCTCCCGCTCCCCCCGGGCCCACCCGTCCGGCTGGACTAGGACTTTTTTGCTAGTGTCTTACAGTCCGCTAGTAATAACTCGAGACGCGAAGCAGAGCGCGCTGCCGCGTGCGTAGCGCACGGGAAGACCCACTACTGCTGCCAATCGCATCTCACAGCACGTATTCGCTGTTCCCAAGCGCCAGCCGACGCGCAAACTCATTTGTCGAGCGCTGTGCTCTGCAGCCACTACTGCCATGCAGCAGCCTTACGCGCACAGATGCGGCCCCCTGCTGCCCGTGGGCGTCATCTCACTCTTAGCCTTGACCGCCATTATTTCGCAGAGCGTCGCGGTGCCGTTAGCCATGTGCGGGCCCGATGGGCAATGCCGCGAGGAGCCGTCCATACCGTCGCCGCGCACGCGCTACACGGCCAAGACGAGCGCGTTGCAGAGCGCCTGGACGCGGTTCCACGAAGAACTGGCTCGTAGGGCCGCGGCCTACGCCCCCACGCAGAAACCGCTCTTGCTGCTCGGCGACTCGATCACCGAGGCGTGGCTTGGGACCTCGATGGACGAAGACTCGGAGCGGGCCCGCGGCTGCCCCGAAGTGCTCTCTGACAAATTCCCGGACTACTCGCCGTTGGTGCTGGCTATCTCTGGCGACCAGACGCAGCACTTATTGTGGAGATTGCAGAACGGCGAATGGCCCTCCGCCGTTCCATCTGCCACAGTAATTCTGATGATTGGCACAAATAATCTGGGGCGAGGCCACCTGCCGGGCGAGACGGCGCGCGGCGTCGTCGCCGTTGTGAATGAGATTTTACAAAGGCTGGACGGCGCATCCAAACTGCTCGTGCTCGGTTTACTACCTCGAGGCGACGGTTCGAGGATACTGAAGCGGCTCTGCCCGCCGCGGTGCGACAGGCAGGGTGCGCCCTACTCGTCCTTCATGCCGGCGGTCGCGAAGGTCAATAGCGACGTCCAGCAGGCGGTCAGCGACTTACATGATCAACGCGTCGTTTTTGCGGACTGCGGCGCCGTGTTTCTGGACGCGGCCGGCGCGGTGCGCGAGCGGCTCATGCCCGACCGGCTCCACCCGAACGCCGAAGGTTTAGGGCTCCTGGCGGACTGTATAAGGAGCACATTATCTTGCACATTCCTAACAGATCCCGAGCAGGCGTCGCGTCGATCAGGGTGGTGGCGGCGGCGAGGGGTCGCCGCCGTCCAGCAGGAGCAGCCGCTCGACGTCGCTCTTCGCGCGCGCCGCGTGCAAGATGCAATTGTCGTCGACGCGGCACGAATTGGAACACTCCTTTCTCAACAAATGGGCGAGCTTGCGGTAGCCGTGGTCCTTCGGTTCAGGAAAATCAGCATGATCGGAGGGGAAGGCCCGCTGATATCTCTTCTTCAAAGACCCGAGGGCCAGTCCGGAAGGCTGCTCTAAGAGCACCACGAGCAATTTCGCCTCGAAGCGGGCGAACTTCGACGAAGAAGACCCGAGCAACGAGCCGATCCGGTCGGGGTCGCGCAATGGATTGCCCGGCACGCCGTCGACGAGTTTTCGATACGTTTGCACGCAGTCGTCGAAAACACGAGCGTCGCCGCTTTTGTCAGGGTGATGGAGTAAAGCCGCCTGGCGGAAGGCCTTGGTCAAGCTCGCGGCGTCGCTGGCGTCCACGCGCGTCCCGCTCAGCTTCGCTAGCTTCGCTGCGAGTTTTTCACGGTCGGGCGCCGCCGTCGTCGCTAAATATTGCGCCACGTTGTCATGCCCGCCCTCCCGCGCCAGATCCGCCGCGTAATTCCCATGCGCGTCGGGCACCTCCCTCCTACCCTTAGCCTCGACGAGCCACGCGCACATATGTAGGTGACCGCTAAACGCCGCCTTGTGAAGGGGCTCGTGACCCTGCGAATTGGTCAGCGACCAGTCGCCATCAATCACCTCTTCGAGCCACGTGCAACAGCGCAGGTGCGCGTCGACCTCGACCGTCGACGGTGCTAGTGCGATCCAATGCAGCGCGGAGCAGCCAAAATCGTTCACGCGCCCGCAGTCGACGTCGTGCCGCGACGCGAGGTAGCGCATCACTTCCTCTTGAACCTGCCAGCAGGCCAGTTGAAAAGGCGTGACGTCCGCGTCGGCTAGAGCGTCCGCTTGCACCTGATACACTTCGATTAACAAACGACAGACTTCGGTTCGACCGTTCCTTGCAGCATAATGTAGGGGCGTGCGGCCGTTCGTCGTTTGCTTCTGAGACGGGTCCAGGTCTTGCGAGACGAGGTACTTGACGCATTCAACATGTCCGGAGCCGGCCGCCCAGTGCAGCGCCGTACATCCATGCGCGTCAATAGCGGCGAGGAGCCGGTCCGCGCTCGCTTCTTCGAGGAAGGCCAAGTCGCCGGTCTTCGCGGCTTCCAGCACGTCGGCGTGGTTTGGTGTCGTCTTTTTACGGACCATTTTAAGGCTGCATTTTTTTGTGCTTGGGAGAGCAGTGCGGTGGCCGAGGCGCTGCGTAGCGCACGCGTTGACAAGCTCGGTGGAGCCGTCGGCTACGAGTCCAATGCTCAAAAGATTGCTATTTTTTCGCGTTTTGCAGCGGAGTACGAGCTCGTGCGGCTGTAATGGCTGTCGACGTAGAAACCCGCGAGCTCAGGAGGCCCGGGGCTCGATCGCAAGTGATTTATCTTTAGTGCGGCTGTAGTGGGCCGGGCAAGGGGCTAGCGGTTGTAAGACACTAGCAAGACGACAGGTATGAAAGAAGCGGGAAAGGGAATAATCGAGCAAGATAGGAGACGTGCCGGTGTTCAAAGTAAAGCGGAGTTACACGCAGAAAACGTTCCCGCGTCGTCGGAGGTCTCTATGCAATCGGTGATGCAATCGTAGCACCCGGACTCGCACGGCGGCGTCGCCGTGGCGCAGTCGAACGTCGCATCGAAGCAGCTCTTGATCAGCTGCGGCGCGTACAAGAACGCGACGGCGATCGGGTCGGAGCAGCCCTGCAAGGTCGGGAAGGCCGAGTTCGCCAGCACCGATGCGTCGTACCGGTCTTGGACGCATTTTTCGACGCACGAGACGTTGGCCTCGACCGTATCTCTGGTACCTGTCTCGCAATAAGGGAGCGAGCTCGAACCCGTACACATCTCACAATTTCCATCGCAGCTCGCCATGTCCAAGAAACTGGTCTTGCAGTAGGAGCCCTGTATTACGCTGCGCAGCAAATGGTCGAAGTTCGCGCTGACCTGCTTGCCCCAGGCGATCGGATCGTACGTCATGTTGTGGAGGTGCCACATGCTGAACTGGCCCCGGTCCGAGAAGATGACGCCCCCCGCCGGATCGATCGCCGCCGGATAGCCCATGAACTGCTGCACGACGTAGGCTAGGTCGGCGCCGCCGGAGCCTGAGCTCACGCACGCCGTGTCGTTGTCGTCGGAATCCTGGAACTTGAACGACGTTGCTGGCGCTTCGCGCCAGCGCTGGCGCGTCGCCGTCGCGACGAGCGCCCCCGCGAGCACCGCGGCGCCGAGCGCCACCGCGCGGCTGGACGCGATTTTTTCTCGCGGCGTGGCTGCGCGGTCGACGGCGCCGTAGTGCATGTCCGCGGAGCCGTCGCTTGTCGAGAGAAGGGCGGGCGGCATGTCACACGCGAGGTGGCAGATCATCGAATTGGTCGGAGATGATCCGAGGCTGGCTGTTGTGCGGGTTCTATGACGAACGCTGCGCGCGTCGGGGCAGCCGTCGCGGGCGAGGCGCCCTCCCGCACGGGTCGCACGGTCGGGGCCGTGCGATAAGCGCGGTTCCCACTAGTTTTTCTTTTGCTTCCCTGGCTTTGCGGCCTCATTTTGGCTGCCCCAGCATCGCCCCGCCGACGCCGACGCCGCGCCAGGAACCCGCCGCAGCATCTTCGGCTGTCCCATCATCGGCCCAGCCGCCGCCACCGCCACCGCGCCGCAAAACAACAGCATGGAGGCCACGGGCCTGGAAATGGAGGCCGAGCCCATTACGTACGGCAGCATCCCCTCCGAAGCCGAGGCGCCACAAAAGCGAAGGCGGCGCGCCCCCTACGCCGTCGTCGGCGGCTGCCTCGGTCTCGCCGCGGTGGCCGGCGTCGCGTCGACGAAGACGCGCACGTCCTTAGCGGTCAATGATTATCCTCATCCTCATGCGTCCGCGCCTTCTCACGGCTGTGCGATGATCGACGACGTGCTGTCGACCTGCAATCGCGACGCGGGCGACGACTTGCCGCTCTTACAAGGCATGGACGTCATGTCGTACTTCGACGCGGCTTCGGGTCTCATCGACGAGCCCCTTCGAGGGACTTCGGAGTTCTCGTACAACTACCAGGGCAACTTGTTATACTTCTCGAGCGAGAAGAACATGAACACCTTCTCCTATGATCCTACCAAATACATGCCGTCTGGCGGGGGCTATTGTCCGCTGGCCATGTCGGGGCTCGATCCCGCCCTGTCGTGGGTGTGTACGTCGGTCTCGCCGGTGGACCCGTTATCGTACGAGGTCGACACGCAGGGGCGGTTGTGGCTCTACCGGGAGCCCTCGGCTCTATATTCGATGGCTGAGGTGTATGAGGACTGGTTGGCCTCTGAAGTGGGCGGCGTCTCGCCCTACTCCCAGGCCCAGGCGAACTGGGCCAACCTCGTGGCTCAAAGAACGGGCACGGGCGAGCTCTACCCGCCGACGATGATGAACAAAAACACGAAGGAGTGCATGGACCTCTACGGGCTGTTGAAGAGCGACCAGGACCGATAGTGCGTAAGGCGAAAGTAGTAGTCTTGTTTGGTCGCGGCGACGGCGTTACTGCTCCATACGCAGTCGCCGCGTTTCTCTGAGCGTCCGGACCGCGGCGACGCGTCCGACACCGAACACTCCAACAGAGCCAGTAGGCACTCGGCCCTTGACAATCGCCACACCCCACTCCCGGTAAATCTGGGCTGAATCACGGCCGCCGCGTCGCAGACCTCTGAAAAAATTGCTAGTGTCTTACGGTCGCTAGCTCATTATGCTGAGATCTCGAAAGCGGCTCTCGCTTGCCACAAACTGCGCATCGGTGCCATCCAACCTATTCGGTGACCTATTCGGGACCATCCGCTTGCCTGCTGCTGCTGCTGAACTGCGCGCCGTGTCGCCGCACCGTCATCGCACGCAATTGCTCGCTAGGGTCACACACAGCTTAGCCACAGCACGCCGTCGCCGTCGCCGCATAACGCGCATAGCAACTACGCTCACACAACGTAGCAACCATGTTCTCCGGCAGCGCCGCGGACATGCTCAAGAAGTACGGCCAGCCCGTCCCCGAGCAGCAGCCCATGTCGTCGCTCGAAGAAGCGCAGGCCGCAAAAGCAAAAATGGAGGCCGAGAAAGCCAAGGACGGCCACACGCACTTCCACGACGGCCACGCCTGCACCATGGACCACGGCCATGGGGAAGAGGACCACAACCACTCCAGCGGGACGCACGCGAACGAGTGCACGGAGGACCACGACCACTCGGAGCACTCTCATGAGTCTCATGGCCACAAGGAGAGCGGTCACGATCACGGCTCGAGCCACGATCACTCCAAGTGCGACGGCGACCACGGCCACTCTGATCATGGACACAAGGAGGAGTCCCACGGCCACGGCTCGTCCCACGACCACGCGCCTGCACAGAAGGACTTCGAGGGCTGCGCCAAGGGCAAGTACGCCTGGACGGACACCGGTTCGACGAAGGCGGAAGACCTGGGCGACGCCATTAGGGATTACGCGTTCTCCGACGGAAACAAAAAAGCTTCTGTTTACGTCGATCTAGATGGATTGGACGCCCTGGCTGATGCGGACTTGTGTGTCACCAAAGTGAGCGAGACTAGAGTCGAGTTCACGGCTCAGTTCCCGTCTGGTAAAAGATGTCTCACCCTCTCACCGCTGCACGCGTCAATAGATGAAGCTTCACTCCTGAGGAAGCCGGGCAAGAACCGCGTCATCCTCAAGCTCAAGAAGACGAAACCGGAAGCCTGGAGCACGCTCCTCACGGCGCCGCCGCCGGCGCAGCCCGACCCTTCTGCGATGGGCGGCCTGGGGGGCATGGACATGGAGTCCATGATGAAGAGCATGGCGGGCATGGCCGGCGTGCCGGACCCGCCCGACTTAGGTGCGGACGACACGGGCGCGGATCCCGAGGAGGCCGGGTCGGACTTAGATGATCTGCCGGACTTGGAGGAGGACAACGTGGACTAGAGCGGTTCGATGCGTAACTTAGACTCTAGCTATAGGGGACGAATTGCAAACGGAACGGCGAGTCGGCGACGGCGTCTAGCTAGGGGGTGAATTGAGCGGCGACGGCGCGTGCGGGTAACATATCTATGTCGTACCGGAAATGACACCGACGCCGTACAACGGGACCACGCGGGGCACTACCCGTATCCGCTGAACGCGCAGCGAATTCCGAAGTACCAAAAACCACAGAACGCCGGAACCACGCAGACCAGTGCTATACCCGAGAGCCCGCAGATCTGATCTGCCTTTGCGGCTCGAGAATCGCGCAAGGGCTGCGCGTCGACGTACCGCTGCAGCCGGTCGCATACGGAGGCGTCCAGGCTGGAGAAGTCCACGGTGGGCTCGTCGTCGCCGACGATCGCCCTGGCGCCCGGGAGACACGGCGGCGGAAGCCGCAAGAATGCGTGACACAGGGCCTGCCGCTCCTCGGGGGACCAGCGTTTCGGCGGCGGCGGCGGGCGCGCCACCGGCTCCATGCGACATTCCCGCGGGTTCCATTGCATCTCGACGTCGTCTCGACCGCGCTTGCGACTCGCGCCCCGGGCGCAGCACGCGACGCAACAGCCCACGATGCCGCAGATGGCGAGGGCGATGGCGAGGACCAGGAAAACACAGGTGAGGATACAATCAGGATACATGATCTCTGGCCAAGGCACCGACTGAGCTGGGCTGCCCAGCAACTTACTGTGCCCCTTGGAGCTGTGCGTCAAACTAGGAGGCACAGCCGCGGTGTCGATCGGGCAAGGGCAGCCCCGGTTGCGCACCACGAGGTGTGCGGTGTCGATCGTTCACGGCAGCAGTGTGTTAGCTCACACTCCGAGCTGCCCACTCCTTGCTGGGCATCCCTAGTGGCTTACGGGCCGCTAGCGCGCGCCGCGCGAAACGATGAATCGGCGACGCGCGGTGTCTCCCCCCCCAGGGGCTCCGCCCACTAGTCCTAGCACCGTAACATCGACTACCGCCGCGCGAAATGCCGCGTTAAACACCCGATTGGAAGAGGACAACGCGTAACTTAGACTCTAGATAATAGTGGACGAATTGCGGACGGCGCATGATGGTAACATATCTATGGCGTACTGAACGCGCAGCGAATTGCGAAGTACCAAAAACCACAGAACGCCGGAACCACGCAGACCAGTGCTATACCCGAGAGCACGCAGATCTCACCTTGCTTTCCGGCGCGCGAAGGCTGCGCGTCGACGTACTGCTGCAGCCGGTCGCAGACGGAGACGTCCAGGCTGGCATAGTCCACGGAGTGCAGAGCCGCCGGCCATCTAAGGCGAAAAAGGGCGTCGGACTCGTCGCCGCCGACGATGCTCCTGACGTCCGGGAGGCACGACGGCGGGAGGCGCGAGACCACGCACGCCAGGGCCCGCCGCTCCTCGGAGTGTTTCGGCGGCGGCGGCGGGCGCGCCACCGGCTCCATGCGACAGTCCCGCGGGTTCCATTGCATCTCGACGTCGTCGCGACCGGGCTTGCCACTCGCGCCCCCGGTGCAGCAAGCGACGCAACAGCCCACGATTCCGCAGATTGCGAGGGCGATCGTGAGGATCAGGAAAACCCAGACGAAGTAACAAGAAGGAGACTCCGTCATCACTGGCAAAAGTAGTACGACCTGTGTCGATCCGGCCTGGGCTGCCCAACTTACTGTGGAGGCAGCTGTGCGTCACTAGGAGGCACAGCCGCGGTGTCGATCGGGCAAGGGCAGCCCGGTTGCGCACCACGAGGTGTGCGGTGTCGATCGTTAACGGCCAGCGACAGGGTATTGCCTTCGCGCACTAACAAAATGGGCAGCCCCGAGACGGTCCGTGTGCTTTTTCAGCCCCAGGGGCGAGAATCCAGAATATAATTAGCTAGCGGCATGTAAGACACTAGCAAGGTCAAGCAGTCGGCTAGGCTAGGCGCTTGCTGAGGAACGACTGCATTTGGGGCACCGGCACACGCTGGCACTACTAGCGGGCGCCTCTACGCAGGGGATAGCTCAACCTGTGCGGTCCGCCAGCGCGCCGCAGCGCCGCTAGACTGCAGCTGCAGTCCGGGCGGAAATGAAGGCTCACGCGAGGCGCGCCGTCCGCGACGACGCCGCGGCGCGGCGGAAACCGCTAGCCTTTGTCGGCGCGTCACGCGTCGAAAGCGGCGCGCGCGTCGCCAATGGGCGAGTGCTCAACCCACAAAGAGACCCGGCGACGACACCACGTGAAGCCGAGGACGCCACACGAGAAGCCGTCGAGGCGCGAAGGACGCACCTCGAAGACGCGCCGGCGGCGCGCGGTTTACGCAACCTGGGCAACACGTGCTTCCTGAACGCCACTTTACAAGCGTTGCGGAGTGTCCCTGGTGTGGCCCAGACGCTCGGTGATAGTAGGTGGCCCTTAGCCGAGCGAGGCGCCGACGTGGCCGCGGCGTTCCGCGCAGCTCTCAATCCGCGGGAGACGGCTCCTAGAAACTTGGTGAAGCGGTTGCGGCGCATCAACCGCGGCTTTCGGTTAGGCCGCCAGGAGGACGCCCATGAGTTGCTCCGAGCATTACTCGACGCCTCATCGTCAGGATTCGCGAAGCTCCATCGTGAAGACAAGCGCGGGCCCGTCGAGGCGCTGTTCGAAGGTCGGTCGACGTCAACGCTGACGTGTCCCGAGTGCGGCTACGCCTCGAAAACAACGGAGCCCTTCCTAGACTTGAGTTTGGAGCCGCTAGAATCAGTAAACCAGGCCCTCAAAGCCTGGTCCGCGCCCGAGACTCTCAGTTCATCGGACGCGTGGCGGTGCGGCGGCTGTGATAAAAGGGTAAGGGCGACGAAAGCTCTTGGAGTTCAGGACTACCCGGAAGCTTTAGTTGTGCACTTGAAGCGGTTCCGGGCGGCGCAACTACAGAGAAGAAGACGTAGACAACCGCAAAAAATAGAAAGACGCGTCGCGTTCGACACGCGGTGGTCTCCGACTGATAGTGCGTCGTACGACCTGACCGGCGTGGTCATCCACCACGGCTCTACCACTAGAGGCGGCCACTACACGGCCTACGCGCGGTCCCAGAACAAGTGGTGGCATTATGATGATAGTCGAGTCACTACTGTGAAGGAGAGCGAGGTCCTGCGCTCCAAGGCCTACCTGCTCTTCTACGCGCGGAACTCCCAGAAACGAGCGCGGATTGATAGTGTAGATCTACCTAGTCGAAGAAAACGTCCGAAGCCGTCGCTTGTGACTGTTGATTCCGCACCTTTGTTGGAAGCGAAATTTCGGTTGATGGCGGCCTTCGAAAGGCGCTTTAAAAGAGTAGTAGTCAAGCACGGCGCCGCGGGCCTCAAGCGGCGCGTCGTAAAGCCGCTGGGTGCCCGCGGCGCGGCGCTCAAGGCCAAGAGTGCGGCGAACCAATTGCGCCGGAGACAGTCGAGGCGCAGCGCGACGCGGTCGTCCAGTAGAAGGGAGGCCTCGGAGAAGTACTTGCGCGTGGCCAAGGATGTATTGACTGAGGAGCAGTACGCGGCCTTCGTAGAATTGGCGAGGACGGTCGTGCAAGGATGCACCGAACAGGAGGAGTTTCAGTGTATCGAGAAGGTCGAAAGGTTATTTGAGGGCCACGGGCTGCTGAAGCACCACTTCAATTTGATCCTGCCTGGTAGTTTCGACGTGCCTCAGTCAAAACAGACGGAGCTCCACGGCGTCGAGGACTACGCGCGTCGTAGAAGGGAGGGGACGCTGCCGGCGGGCGTCGTGTCACAACCGGAGGCGTCGCGCCAGTTGGGCGGTCTCTTCGACGCGGCCGCGGATTCAGATGATGACGAGCCCCCGAGCTGGCGCGACGAATTCGCTGATAGTGACTCGGACGACGAGTCGTTCGACCCGGACGCGTCGTCGTCGTCCGAGGAGGAGGACGACGCGGCCTTAAAGGCCAATATCGCCCGCCTCCGGGCCGAGAACGCGCGGCTCCGGGCCGCGACGGAGGCGGCGTCCGTGGCGCGGGCGGTCGCGGCGTCGCTCGAGTCGGCGGCGGCGGCGCCGGCGGCGCGCGCCGCGTCGTCGTCGTCTTCCTCCGGCGACGACGAGGACGCCGACTTCGAGTCTAGAATGGACCAGCAATTAGAAGCGGAGCGCGCGAAAGTGAAGCCGGCGTTTGAAGTGGCGGCCGCGCGGCGCGCCCTCGATGACGAGGCGCCCGTGACGGCCTGGGGCGGCTTTGCGGTCGGCGGCTGGGGTGATGATGGAGATGATGACGTGCGCGCGGCGCCTCCCCCAAAAAAACGGCCGAAGCACCGCTACGACGCGTGGGACCGGTCGCTCGACGCGCCGCGGCGGGGCAACTGGGACGACTGAGCTTCTTAATTAATTCGTTATCATGATTACAATGCGCGGACCAAGGCTCGTTTCCGGGCGAGCAAGGCTCGTTTCCGGGCGAAATCTAAGCAGACTTGCGTCATCTTCCGCTGAGGGTGGTCAGGTCCCTGGGTCCGGCGCTGCCGCCGATCCAGGTCCTCGAGCGTTGCGACCACCAGACTAAGGTCGTCGAGGGAGGCGCAGTCTTTGCCGATAAGGATCTGTGCATGCATCCTCTGTAACTTGAACGTTTGCTCATGATCTTTTCCGAGCACTCGCTGGGACTTGGGTATAGTTTCAAGTAACAACGGCAACGCTTCCTCGTGGTGTCCGAGCTTCATTAGCGTGTCCACGAGATTTTGGGCAGCTATTATAGCTTCTTTACTCGAGCCGCCGAAGAGCCTTATTTTTCCCGAGTGTACGTCGCGCTGTAGGCTTACGGCCTCTTCACGCCGTCCCAGCATTGAATACGTGGTCGCAAGATTGTTCTGCACGTCGAGAATTCGTGCCTCTGGCGCGCCAAGGCGCCGCTCCATAGACAACTCGGCCTCTCCCACGGTCAACTCGTCCTCGTGTTGTCCTGCCTCGGATAAACCGTTCCCAAGCTGCGTCATAGCACTCCTCCGAGCCGTGTCCGTCTCCGGCCGATCCACGTACGTCTTCCAGCACGCCCACCCAAGCGCACACAAAACGACGCCGTAGTACCGTTGCTCACACAGGCTACACTTGTACCATCGCACCCACCTCTCACTCTGCACCTTGACGTCCAAATTGTTCTCCTCGGCCTCCGCGAGCAAAATCTTCGCCTGCTCCGCGAGGCACGACACGTGTGCGAAGCCCGCCGTCCCGCGGCACGCGCACCCGCGCACGAGACCCTCCTTTGTCTTCCAATGCAAGGCTTGCGTGCAGATGTAGCACGTCTGGCCCTTGGTGTCCTCGGCGCACGCCTCCGCCGCGACCGCTACCGACTCTTTATATTTTTTGTCGGCGTAGTATTGCTCCGCGTTGCCGCCGCGGTGTATTTTCTTACACATCTGCTTGTGGCCGCGGCGCCAGTGGTCATGCTGGCAAGTTGCATCACAATATCTCGTCCAACATCTAACACATCGCGGCGCGTTGTGGGCCAGTGGCGCGGCGCAGGCGGCGCAGTTTGTGAGGATCATTTTTGTCTGGTTTGGGGCGTTTGCGAGTTTCGCGCGGCGGCGTGATGTGTTAATTTCTTTTTTTGCTGAAACACCCCCAAAACGGGTTTTCCTCGGACGCGAGACGACGAGTCGGAGACGTGCTCGACACTCGCGGGCTCTACTAAGTCAAGTTACAACACAAGGGACACGTCGTCGTCCGACGACTCGTCGGACGACTCCTCGCGAGGAGGTTCGGGCACGGGCACCAATGGCAGGAACGCCAACGGTATAAGAGAGGCCGCCGCGGCGACGTAGAGGTAGCGCCGCACGGACGCCGGATGATCGGGCTCCGTGCGGCATTTCGTCGCCAGAAATACGGCCAGCCAGCCGCTCGCGGCGCCGCCGGAGTCGTAGGCGGCAAGATAAGCCCCGTAGACCGCGCCGCGCCGCTCCGACCCCGCCGCCGCTTTCAGGGCAAAGGTCGTCGCCGCCACGCCCAGCAGCGCGCCGCCGGCGCTGTCGACGACGTTGCCCAGCGTCGCGTAAACGACGTTCCGAGCGGCGGGCAGCTGCGCGAGGCGCGCTCCGGCCGCGACGAAAACCGCGACGGCGGCCGCTTTTCGAGTAGCGGGCGGCCGCCGGACGCACACCAGGCACACGATCATGGCCGCGAGGGCCCCGCCCGCATTCACGAGGGGCAGGACGCAAGGACGACCCTGGAAGCGCTCGTAGCGCACGTTCGCGAGGACTTCCGAGGCGGACGGCGCCGCGGCGACGGCGACGAGGAAGGGCCCGGCGCGCCAGAGGCCCGGCTTTTCTGCCGCGAGGAGGGGCTCCTCCAGCGCGGTTGTCTTACGACGGTAGCAGAGGACAGCAATGAACACGACGGCGAGGCCCGCGCCGCTGACGCACCAGATAGTCGTCGCCAACGCCCCTTTGGCCGACACCCACGCGCACGCGACCTGCACAGCTATCAAAAGCGGCACCGGCGACTGCGCGTCGCGCTTCATTGAGATTGGTGTCGTGTCCGATGCTGTTAGTGCCACAACGACGCCGACCAAAGGGCACGCCGCGGCGGCGAGGAACGCGGTGGCGGGCGACGGTATCGCGTGATCGCAACGGTACATCGCGAAGCCGACGCATGAAGCGAGGAGCGTCCCGAGCCAACGAGCGGCGGTAGCCTCGGCCTGGGCGCGGCCCGCGCCGACTCCTGAAGCCACGACGTCCGCCAGCCGCGCCCCGAGGCACGTCTCGGCACAGGCCTGGCACGCGCAGAGGAGCGCATAGCCGACCGCGAAGGATGCGACGGACCTTGTCACGGCGAGCGTACAATGGCACAGGACACCGCCGAAACTCGCCGCGACGTAGGCCAGGACGCGCCCCCGCGCCCCGTAGCGCGTCGCGAGCGCGTCGGCGAGTGCGCCGTAGACGGGCCGCAGCGAGAAGCACGCATAACCGAGCGCGAAGACGCGCAGCTGCTGCGCCTGCCCCACGCCATGGGCGTCGAGCCACTGGACCTGGGCGACGAGCGGGACGGCGGCCTCCAGGGCGCCCAAAGTGTACAAGGCGAGGAGGCCGCGGGGCAGCCGCATCCCTGGCATTTCGACCGGCGCCGCTGGGCGCTCCATCGCTGCGGCGCGTTCGATAACGCTAGCGCCGCGTACGCGAGGATCAGAGCGCCAGAGCCAGCTGCAGCAGCGCTGCCCCCAGCTAGTTTATGCAAGTTGGGCAGCCGCAGCCATGGCCGTCGACGCCGCGGTGTGGTGCAGGTTGCAGCTCGCCGTCGTCGGGGCCCATATCAATGCGGCGGCGCCGCTCGTGGCGGCCTACGGGCTGCCCAAAGCGCTCTCGATGGTCGCTGCGATCGCACTCCTCCACGGCGCGAGCGCGCGCTACCTCATACATGCGGCGGCGGAGAGCGCCGACGGCTACGGGGCCGTGGCCGCGAGCTGCGGCCTCGGCCGCCGCCGGCGCGCGATGGCGGACGGCGCCGCGCTGCTGGTCGTCGCCGCGGCCTGTGCGAAACGCCTCGGCAGCGCGGCCGGGGCGCTCGCGGGCTTCGTTGAAGGACCGTCTTACGTCGTGAATGTGGGCGCGACGCTCGGGATCGGCCTCGCGGCCGCGGCCTTGGATAAATCGGCGCGCGTCGCGACGACGGCCGCCGTCCTGGGCCTCCTCGGGCTCCTCGCGATGGTTGTGCTGGGCATGAAGGCCGCGGACGTCGCCGTCGAGGCGACGCATCCTCTAAAAGCGCTGGCCTCGCTCAACGTCGCCTTCGCGACATTACAACCCTCCGCCCTAAGCCTCGTGCTCCGGCGCGCTTTAGCTGGTGGAGACCCGGACGCCCTTGCCGGCGCGGCGCTGGCCGGCGCGCTGACGACGGGCGCGCTCTACGGGGTAGTGGCCGTTTCTGGAAATTCCCCGTCGGACACGTTGCTGAGCGCCGCCGTCGCGGCGCTCTCGCTCGTGCCGCTCGTGCCGCCGCTGCGCCACGCCGTCGAGGGCGTCGCCGAGGGCCTTGCGCTGCGGACCAGGAGCCGGGCCCTCGCGGCGCTGGCCGTGGCGGTCGTCTTTCTCCTCGCTTCGGCGCTGCCGGACGACGTCTGGGCGTCGCTCGTCGCCCTCGGCGTCGGGCTGACGTCCTTCGCCCTGCCGGTCTGGTGCCATTGGAGGGTGGAACGGCCGCGTGGCGACCCGAGGCAGCTCTGCAAAAGTTTACGATTCGTGCTGCTCGAGATCGTTCTGCCGGCGGTCGTGCTCTTCCTGGGCGTCGCGCTCTCGGTGCTGCCGGCGGCGGGGCTGGTGGCGCGGACGGCGGTTGGCGTTGTGCCTCGCGAGCAGTCCCGGCTCGTCGAGAGGTAAGTATGTCTCTAGATTTCTAGTGACTCTTCGAAAACGAGGACTTGTCGTTTGTCGTCCGTCGAGGGGAACCCGCACGTATGTAATTTTGCAGATCGATCACATCTCATCAAGTAGCTGTGCTTAGGCTGCCCTGCGCAACGATGATGGGATCCGCAGCGCTTTTGTCCTTGGCTAGTTTATTGTCAGCCGTGGCTGGCAGCACGATGAACGACATCACCATCCGAACTGCAGTAACAGAGTGGCTCTCGGACAGCGCCGCCGCCGAGGCGACGTACGGCCACATCTCGACGTGGGAGACTGGCGGGGTGACGGACATGGATCACTTGTTTTGCGCAGATTCATGGTTCAGTTCTTGCAACACGGCCGCGGCGTCCTTCAACGAAGACATCGGCGCGTGGGACACCTCCGGCGTGACGACGATGAGCGGGATGTTCTACGAGGCCTCGGCCTTCAACCAGGACATAGGCGCGTGGGACACCTCGGCCGTCAGAGCCATAGAATCCATGTTCAAAGACGCCTCGGCCTTCGACCAGGACATCGGTGGTTGGGCGGTCCACAGCGTCACGGACATGCGCTGGATGTTCGCCGGCGCCTCGGCCTTCGACCAGGACCTCGGCTGGTGCGTGGACGACGACGTAATATTTAAAAGGGTCAACGACGGCGGCCCGTTCGACGGAACCCCGTGTGAGTCGACGTCGTGCGGCGTCAAGCAAGGAGCCCTGGAGGAAAACGGCAATTGCCAGTCGACGGGCGCCCTGGCCAGCGACGGCGCCAGGACCCTCTCCGCCGCCCTCTTCCCGATCGTCCTCTTTCTACTCTTTTAAGTCCTCTTCATCATATAGGGAGTCAGTCTTACGCCACAGGGGGGGGAAGGGAATCAGGCGAGCGCCTGGACCAGCGTCGCGCTGAGTCTCTGTGCTGCCGGCGGCGGGGCTCGTCGCGCGGGCGGCGTCAACCGTTGGCGTTGAGCCTCGTGAGCAGTCCCGGCTCGTCGAGAAGCAAGTATGTCTCTAGAATTTTAGTGGCATATTTCAAGATCGACGTCTCGCCGAGGGTCCCCATCTGGGTCCCGCGACGCGCGGCGACCCGCACGCAAATGAATTGCGAGTATCCCCAACGCCACGGGCAGCCTCCACGAGGACGACGACGATGCGCGCCACTGCTGTAGTGGCGCTCCTCCTCCACGCCCTGCCCGGCTCGCACGGCGCCGCCACCACGTTCGTCCGCGTGCCCGAGGACCTTGCCTACGCGGAGGCCGAGGCCCGCTGCACGCAGATCGGGGCCGCGATCGCGTCCATCCACAGCGCGGCGGAAAACGAGCTGGCGCGGACAGCCTGCGGCAATAGTGCGTGCTGGCTGGGCCTGGCGGAGACGGGGGGCGACGCGGGCACCGCCGCGGCGAACCAGACGTGGCTCTGGCAGGACCCGCCGGCGGGCCAAACCGCCCTCCCCGCGTACACGAATTGGGCGGCCGGCGCGCCGGACAATGCTGGGGGCGACCAGCGCAACGCCATCATCGACACCGCGGGCGAGTGGCACGACAGCCTCTCATCTCCCTCTCACGCCCCCCTCTGCCGCGTGGCCGGCGAGCTCAATTTCACCCTCGACCACGCCCCGCAGCAGTGCCAGGTCAACACAAAATGCCGACAAAAAAAAAGAACATCGAAGGGAAAGACAGGGAATGTCCCACGGAAAGACAGGGACCCGACCTGCTGCGGGCGCGGCGCGGAAACATCAAACATCAAACATCGGTCGTGCGCACCAGTCGGGGACGCGACGTACCAGTTCGTCCAGACCGGCATGGCCTGCGACGTCGGGGAATCAGTCGAGGAGTACAAATGCTATCCGTGCAAACCCGGGAAGACCTGCGACATGGGCCCGGGCGACGAAGGAAGATGTAAGTGGCCCGGGCCCGGCCATGGGACTTTTGTTGGCGTTTTTCTCGTCTTCCTCGGTCCGATCATCTTCTGCATCTTTGCTGGCGTCGGCTGGTACGTCCACAAGAGGAAGAACGCGGACGAAACGTACGCCGCCGCCGCGCGCCGCGTCCTCTGCCGTCGCGGGACCAAGGTCCGCGCGGTCGCGCCCACGACGTCCGAGGAAGCGCCCGCGCTGCCGGCCAGCACGGTCAGCGTCGTCGACGCGCCGGCCGCGGGCATCGCGCCGAACGAGCTCGGCACCGTCGTCTCGGTTAAACCGGCGAATCAAAGATAACGTCGCCGCCGCCCGCCGGGAAAAGATGGCCTCGCGTAGCGCCGTCGCCCCCGAGGCCAAGCAGCCGCCGGCGGAGCGGGAGCCGGGCGCCGGGCGGCCCGTCGTCGAGGGCGTCGTCGTCGAACCGGAGCCCGAGAGCATGGCGCCGGGGGCCGAGCAAGAACCTGTAGTTGTGTGTATTCCCCCACGGAAGGCATCTAAGCGAGGAGTAAGTCTTACGCCACAGGGGGAGGGAGGAACTCAGGCGAGCGCCTGGACCAGCGCGGCGCTCTCCGCCTTGTAGTCGCAGGGCTTGACGTCCGCGATGGACACCTTGACCCGCGTCTGCTCGTTCCACGTGTCCGCCTTCGCGCGCAGCTTCAGGACGTAGCGCTGGAAGTTGAACTGCTTCATGTACGATTCGAACTTGCCGTCCTCGCCGTCGACCTCCTCCTTGTACACGGCCAGTTGGTCCGCGTCGACCTTCCCAAACAGTTCCAAGGCCGATTCGTTGAAGGCCGACACCCAGGCCTGGCCGCTGTCGTCGATGAAGGTGCAGGACACGATGTAGCGCCGCTGGCACTCGGCACTGGTAGAATTGCACTTCTCGCACATCCACGTGCCGTCCGTATTTTGCACGACCTTCTTCTGGCAGCCCTCGGACGCGCAGGCCTCGTACCAGAGCTTCTCGGAGCGCACGAAGTTCAAGGTGGCCGCAACCCCGATGTAGTCGGGCTTCTCGCCATACCCGAGCTGTTTGGCCTTGATGTCGTCCAGCACACCTCGCTCGCCAAAGGGCACTTCGCGGCCGCCCATGCCGCCACCTGAGCCACCTGTCAAGCCTTGGGTGGAGGAGTCCTTGCCGCCCTCGGACCACCACTGTCGTAACTCCACACTTCGCGGGATGTCCTGGCTGTCCCACAATAATTGGGAGGAGAAGCCTGACGAGAGGGAAACGCCGCCGAAGTCACCAACTCTAAGACCCTTGGCGCAGAGCGTCGGCTGCGAATCCCAGAAGGCGTCCTCCTTCAAAGCAACGTCGCCCCAGAACGTGCACCGGATGTCAAAACCGCTGTCGTCGCAGAGGACGACCTCTCGCTTCGTCAGTTCCTTGCCGGACTTGGACGAGATGATCGTGCCGACGGGCTCGGCCTTGCGCACGATGGCGACGACGTCGATGTTGCCGTCGCGCGGGCCGCCGCCGTCGCCGAATATCGACAGGGGCTGCCAGTCGCCCTTGATCTGGGAGATGCCCGCGTCGTCGTCGCAGGCTTCCACCGTGACGTTGCCGAAGGTCAATTCAAATTCATGACTTAATGAAGTGTACTGCTTGTTGGCCGGCTTGAGGCGGCCGGACGTCTCCTGGAACGTGTAGACCTTGCCTTCCTCGAGTAGAGGGAACACTTTGTCCGCCGTCTCCTTGAAGAACGTGCCGCGGATCTCGCCGGACGCATCGAGCAGGTCGACGGAGAAGAGGTTACCTTTCGAGGTCGGCTTGTCCCAGTAGCGCATCTGGGATTTCGAGGTCACGCGCGCGCGCAGGCAGAAGCGCTGCTGGTAGGGGTTGAGCTCGGCGATGGGCATGGCCGCGCGGCCGCCGGCGCTCGGTCTTCTCGGCGCGGCCCTCGCCGGCGCGGGCGCGGGCTTCTTCGGCGCCGCTTGCGGAGCAGGCGCGCCGCCGGCCGGCTGGGCGTCGCTCGGTAGTGCTTCGCCGTTCGGGTAGCCCGTCGGCGCGCCGATCAACTTCTGGGGGCCCGCCGCGACCTCGAGGTCGATGACGATGACGATCTTGCGGCCGGCCATGTCGTTCACGGAGTACTTGAGGAGTCTCACGAGGCATCCCGGCGCGAAGTCGCCGCCCTCCTGGAGCAAGGCGTGGACCTGCGTCGCCGCCATGGCGTAGACCCACCGCGAGCCGTCCGTGAGCCAGAGCTTGTGGCGCGTCGCGTTCGCGCCGCCTACCGGCTGGAACTTCGCCACCTGGAGGACCGGGCGGTCGCCGCCATCACTCGTGACGATCTCGTTGACGATGCCTTCGACGGCGCCGGCGCTGAGCGTCGTCATCGTTTTGCCTGTGCGTGGGACGGTCCCGCGGCGCGTTCCCTCTCCGTCGCTGGGGCGCGGCGCGCGCGGAAAAGCTGTGGGCGGCTGGCGCGGTGGCGGCGCGGCGTGAAAATGGGTGCGGCGCGGGCGGCGCACTCTTCTACGCGCTGCTGTTTTGAAAAAGAGCGCTCCTCGGTTTTGGGGGGCCTGCGGCGCGCGCAGCGTCGTTTTCGACCGCGTCAAGCC
This sequence comes from Pelagomonas calceolata, assembly GCA_918797485.1. Taxonomy (NCBI): domain Eukaryota; class Pelagophyceae; order Pelagomonadales; family Pelagomonadaceae; genus Pelagomonas; species Pelagomonas calceolata. Next base: position 1,084,121 of record CAKKNE010000004.1, read on the forward strand.
TCCGCGCGTCGTAGATAGGTGTGAGGCGCCGCAGCGCACCGGTGATCCAGTCCAATTCCACGCCTGTGAGCCGGGAGCACGTCCCAATTCAAACAAGCCAGCAGCCCGAACTCTCGCGCCGCTCGATCTCGGACCGCTGCGAAAACCGCCAAGACCGCTCTGGACTTGGCGTCCGTGCTCCACTGGAGCCCTGGAAGCTTGTGGGAGTGAGTTAAGCTAGTAAAACCCCCTCTAGCCCGGCTGCAGCCCAATCAGCTCGCAGCACTTTTGCGACGCGACTTCGTGCCGTGCGCGTTGTCAGAGCTGGCATTCGTGCTACTGACAGCCACGCGCTGCGAAACCGAAGTTCTCCGTGCGCCTGCGCCGCGCTCCCGACAAACACAAAGACTTGCAAGGCTGCCAAAGCGCTGCAGACGCGCGTGGCCTCATCGCTGCAAGCAAGGCATAAAAAAAGCCATGCTCGACGCCGCGACCTGCGAAGCCGCTCTGGCAACCTCGCCCCACGTCACCGATCACAAAGCCGCGTGCGCCGACCTCGTCACAGCACTTGCAAGGAGACGGCTCTCCGAGGACCACGCGTTCGCGACGTTCGACGACGTGCAGGACTACGTCGACCTAGCGTGCGTTATTGTGATTGTGGCCTGCGCCGCATTAGCTGCGGGTTTAACGATGGGCGTCACTTCTCTAGAGTCCTCGGAACTCCGAGTGATAGTAAGGACCGGCACCGCAACCGAAAAGAGCCAAGCCTCGAAACTCCTACCGCTGGTGGAGAGGAGGCCGCATCACCAAGTACTAGTAACCCTGTTATTATGCAACTCGCTCGCCAACGAGGCTTTACCTATATTTGTAGACAAACTAGCGCCGACGTGGGCCGCCGTGCTCTTCTCCGTCGTCTTCGTGCTAGTTTTTGGGGAAATATTACCGTCGGCCATCTTCACGGGTCCCTCGCAGCTGCGGATGGCCGCTCTCTGCGCGCCCCTCGTGAAATGCGTCCTGGCGGTGTTCTCTCCAATAACCTACCCTATTAGCTTGTTACTCGACCACTACCTGCCCGAGGAAGACGACTGCGAAGAACCAGATGAGATCGTGGCGCGGGTCGAAGTGGAACGGGAGCTGGCGCAGCTGCGGGGACGGCCGGCGCCCTTCACGGCGGACGAGTCGAACTTGGTGCGAGGAGTGATGGCTCTACGGAGAACGACCGTCGCGGACGTCTACGTTCCTCTCAAGAGGGTCGCTACCGTCTCAGCAAGTGCGCCGTTGACGCTAGAAACGCTGCAAGCTCTGAGGGATGCCGGGCATAGTAGGATACCTCTCAGGTGGTCGCAGACGCCCGGAGACTGGCGCGATTTCATACTCGTGAAGGAGCTCGTCGGGTGCCGACCTGTGCATACATAAAAATTTCGCGGCGCGTTCTTGAATCGTCGCGTATGACCTCCACGCCGACGCGACGCCTGCTCGATAGCGTGGCGATGCCGGTTCGTCACCGCTCGACGGTCCCCTTGACTCACTGGTTGATTCCACACAGGTGCCAACCAGACCAGACCATCACGCTGTCCGGGACGGGCCGAGCTCTAAGAACCCCGCATTGGGTCTCCCTCGACCAGTCACTACCGGAGGTTTTAGACCTCTTCCAGCAGGGCCAAAGTCACGTCGCGTTCGTGTCGATGAACCCGCAACGCTCAGCGAGTTGTAGAGTCCACGACCGCGAAACGCTGGCCGTAGGAATCGTCACTCTGGAGGACGTCGTCGAGGAATTGATCACCGAAGAGATTTACGACGAGGACGACCGGAGGATCGCCAAAAGGGTCGTCGGCAATTTCATCCTCCGAAAATGGTTCGGGCGGTCGGCGGTCCTGCAGCGGGCGACGCTGTCTGGTCGGCGGGCGTCGCTCGAACGAGGTTCGGTGTCGCCGCCGTCTCGTAGAGGTTCGGTGCGCGGGAGATTACGGGCGTCGTCGGCGCATGAGGCCTCGGTGGCTTCTACGGTTGGTCGTGCTTTACGTCGGTTGGGGTCTCAATCGTCGACGGCGGGCGAGCGGACAAGGCTCGTGGTGGATGAAGGCGCGGACGTCGTGTGAGTTTATATGCTAAGTATTTGTAATTAATTGCTCGCCGGGTCGCGGGCGCGGAGGACGGCTCGCGAACAGTGTAATTCATTCTTCTACGTGAAGACGACGCTCTGCCCGGCTTCGCGGGCGCGGAGCGCGGCTCGCGCGGTTCGCAAACCCGCATCAACCCCTGTCGTGAGCGGGTGCGCGCCACCCATCACGCGCCGCGCGATCCGATTCGCGTCCTCGAGCGTCGTCACGGCCTCGCGCACATCGTCGAGCGTGGCTGCAGGGTCCTTGTAGAGCGCAACCGCGTAACACAACTGCATCCTAAGCGGGAACTCATTCGAATCTCCAAGAACGCGCCGCGATACGGGCATCGTTTTGCGCAGCAGTGATTTGGTTTCTTCGAAGCGCTCTAGAGCCTGAAGGGACGCCGCGTAGTTGGTTGCTGCTATGAGGGTTTGCGGATGATCCTTGCCGTGTAACTTTAAGCGTCCGGAGTACACGTCTCGCTCCATGCTTAGAGCCTCCTCAAGCCGTCCAAGCTGTGCATGTGTTCTCGCAAGATTGCTCTGCACGGCGAGCAGGTTGTGTTCTGATGTGCCATTGCGTCGCTTCATAGAAAACTCGGCCTCTCTCACGGACAACGACTCTTCGTGGTGACATGCAGAGGATAAACCGTTCGCAAGTACGCCCATCGCCATGCGCCGAGCCTCGTCCGCCTCCGGCCGACCGACGTACGTTTTCCAGCACGCCCACCCGAGCGCGCATCGCACGACGCCGTGGTAGTGTTGCTCGCACAGGCTACACGTGAACCACCGCCGCCACCTCTCGTTCAACACCTTGACGCCCAAATTGTTCTCCTCGGCCTCCGCGAACAAGATCTTCGCCTGCTCCGCCAGACACGACACGTGCGCGAAGCCCGCCGTCCCGCGGCACGCACACATGCGCACGAGGCCCTCCTTCGTCTTCCAGTGCAAGGCCTGCGTGCAGATGTAGCACGTCTGGCCCTTCGTGTCCTCGGCGCACGCCTCGACCGCGACCGCGACGGCCTCCTTGTATTTTTTGTCGGCGTTATACTGTTCTGCGTTGCCGCCGCGGTGTATTTTCTTACACATCTGCTTGTGGCCGCGGCGCCAGTGGTCATGCTGGCAAGTCGAGTCACAATAGCGAACCTTACATCTAACACAGCGGGGCGCGTCGTGGGCCAGTGGGGCGGCGCAGGCGGCGCAAGTTGTGAGGATCATTTTGCGTTGGTTTGGCGTTTGTGAGGCTCGCGCGTCGCGTGTTTTGTGGCTGGACCCAAAAATCGGGTTCACAAATTTGCCGCAAACGTTCGCCCCGTCGGGTCGTATATCGCGCCGGCGGCGTGCGCAGGACTCGTAACGTTCGTCGCGAGCCGCCTCGGGGGCACCGGTATTGATTGTGACCACCCAAGCCAAAATTCCTGGGACTAAAGCGCCGGCATGGGTGCCCTGTTCTCGACGCGACACACACTTCACAGCGACGGCGCCGACGCGGCCCGCGGCGAGGACCTCGCGTTCTACTTACAACTGGATCTCGACCACGAACCCAAAGACGTCGTCGAATTGGGGGTCGGCGCGTCCGGCGCGGCCCTGCGCGCGGTCCTCGCGGCGAAGCCGAAGAGCCTCCACGCCCGGGAGCTGTCGGAGAAGAACCGAAAACGGCTGGAGAAGGAATTCGCAAAAGAGGTCGAATCTGGAGTGATGACGATCTCGGGCTCCACCACGCCGCGGCCCCTGCCTTTGGATGATGCCAGTGTAGATATCATCTACGGCCTGCACGGCCTCCACTGCATGGAGTCCTTCGCGGATATCCACGCGGAGATGCGGCGACTCCTGCGGCCCGGCGGGAGACTGGTGTGGGCCTGCGGCTCTTACGGCCCGGCGGGAGAAGGCGGATCGCGCGTGCTGGCCGGGGCGATGCGCGCGGCGGGCTTCGTCGACGTTAAGATCGACGTCACGCGGCTCCAGGGCGCCGCGAGGTGGACGCCAGTCGTGGGCGTGAAGGCGCGCTAATCTCGTGCCGCGGCGAAGGCGGTCCAGGCGCCATCCACGCCATCGCCGCGAGCGACGCCGACGCATGTGTATAAACTAAGTAATCCAAGGCTCGATGGCGTCCGTACGTTAGAATAAATTACTCGCTCCTAACCAACCACAGCGTGTGCCACTCCCGCTCCTCTCTCTTCTCGAGCGTTACCACAATCGTAGAACCATCAATAGTCCACGAACACCCAGAGGGATCGATGGGCGCAAACAACGGCGACCAGTGAATTAACTGGACGCCATCACACGTCACGGTCAGCGCGTCGCCTCGACCATAAGAGACCTTGACGCGCGCCTTGAGAGGCTTCTCAGATTCTGGACAAGTCACCACAATCTCGACCTCATCATCAGTCTGCGACCACTTGTAATTCTCGCCGCTACCGGACTTGACGTCCACGGGCCGCATGGCCTGGGACTGGGCGTGGTGGCTCCTGAGAGACGCGACGCACCAGTCCGAGGCCGGATCTAGCTCCGACTCGTAGAAGTCGACGTTCCTTAAACCGGAAGGGCCCGCTTGCGTTCTTCCTACATAAGCGTCGCCTTTTATGGATAACCCGTGCAACCCACAAGCAGCACAGAGCTTCTCGGCGCGCGCGTTTCTGGGTCGTTCCCGCAACGCCCCGATGCCGTCGATGTACAACGAGACGTGTCTCCCTGATGAAGAGTCTCTAGCTAAGGGATAGGCCTCGACGTGGCCCTCTTCCGACGCTAAACTTTGTAGAGTGTCGAAGGACGGCGCCTCGACGCTTTGCTGCGACAGCATCTTGCTCAGTCTATCTGTCGTTTCTCGTTCCACGGCGCGCCGGTCCATCACTGTCCGATCGGCAAAGACGGGCTTGAGGAGCGTCAACAGCGTGTCGCCCTTCGAAATAGGACCGTGCAATCGGGAAACGTTTTCCGTCGGCGTGTGAGGAAGTTTGAGGTACACGAATTCGCCCGCTCCCCGAAGAGGCACGACCTCCTTCTTTGTAGAACGGTCTTCAGACGTCTCGACCTCGACGCCCCGCTCGCGCAGGTAGGCCAGGCGCTGGTCCGGCGTCAGCGCGTCCTCCTCGTCGTCGTCGAGTGTGGGTGCTGGTGGTGGCACCGCGGCGCTCGCGACGGTCTCTACGTTCAGCCCTTCGACCGTCGGCTCCTTCTCGCTGGTCTCCGGCGGCGGCGTGGGCTTCTTCCTCGTCATGTCGCGCACGACGTCGACCTCGACGCCGCGCGACCGCAGGTAGGCCAGGCGCTCGGCGGGCGTCATGGCTTCGGCGTTGGGCGGTGGCGTGGGGACGTGCATTTTGTAGCTGTGGCTGCACGAATGCGGCGTGTAATTAGCTGGATAGCTCGCAGAGGCCGATCGTGTGAGGGCGGCGCTTGAGCGGCAGTAGCGGTGCAGCTCTGTATCGCCGGCGGTAGCAGCGATCAAGAACGGCAGCTTGCGACCCTGAGATTCAGCATGCGACGCGTAATGCTGGTCGTACTCGTAGGAGAGTGCTTGCTAGTGTGTTACATGCCGCTAGCTTTGCTTGCGTTTTGCTGCAATTGCGTGGCTGCAGCGGAGCTTGAGTCGCCATAGCTCTCAGTGCTGGCCTATACTCTATATATATATACATAGCGTCAGCAGCACATCAATGCGCTGGCTGCTCCTGCTCGCCCAGGCGGCTTTAGCCGAGGCGCTCATACCACCGCACACCAGGCCGTCGCCGCGGCGCTTGCACAGCGCTGTCGCAACCCCCGAGCTCACAAAGGACGAGGCGGGCCACTTGCTCGGCTTCGGTGACGCTTCGCACGAGCCCTCCACCTTACAACAGATCGACGCCGCTTGTGCCGCAAGGGCAGACGCGCTCACCTCAAATGATCTACAAAAACTAGAAGAACAAATAAAAGCTATCGACGAAGAATTGGGCCCGCCCGTCTCGCCCTCTGGCAATGTGAGGAGGGATTCTGATGGAAAGGACGTCGTCGCCGTCGCCGCCGAGTTCAAACGCGCCTCGCCGTCCAAAGGAGACATTGCATTGGATGCGGACATCACGGACGTCGCGTCGACCTACGCGAAGGCCGGGGCCTCAATTATAAGTGTGCTGACGGAGCCTTCCAAGTTTAGCGGTTCTCTGGAAGATTTATTATCAGCAAGACGTGCAGCGCAAAAAGTAGCTGAGAGCACAGGTAAGCCGAGACCCGCCATGCTGCGCAAGGACTTCATTTCAAGGGAATCCCAGATCATCGAAGCGAGGGCCTATGGCGCTGACTGCATCCTGCTCATTGTGGCCTGTCTCACAAGATCTCAGTTGAGAGACCTCGTCGCGTCCTGCAAGAGGTACCAAATCCAGCCGCTCGTCGAGGTCCACACGGAAGAAGAAATGCAGTTAGCTCTCGATACGGAAGGTGTGGAATTTATCGGTATAAATAATAGGAATTTGCACTCGTTCAAGCTCGACATGTCGACCACACCTCGACTGATGGCTGCGGCGGCCAAGCATCCGAACTACTCTGACGAGTTGACCTTCGCATCACTAAGTGGAGCGGCGGGCCGGAGTGACGTGGACGAGCTGAATGGTAGTACGAGGTGTGTTTTGGTGGGAGAGGCGCTCATGCGCGCGCCGGACGCGGGCGCGTTGGTGAACGAGTTAAGGTATCCCTCTGCCACAGTTGCGACGAAGCGTGTGCTCGCCAAGGTCTGCGGTGTGACTACTGCGGAAGATGCCATTCTTGCGTGCCGCGCGGGCGCGGATCTTATCGGCGTGATCAACGTCGCCAAATCAAAAAGATACGTAGACGCCGCCCAGGCTTCGGACATTGTCGACGCCGTCCGGGCGTTCGGGGAGCGGGAGCAACGGTGGGCTCCGTCATCCCATGGCTCATTGGATGCGTGGGCCGATGCCTTGCGAACGGCCACGGATCGAGGACGGCCGTTGGTCTTCGGCGTGGTCCAGGACCAGCCTCTGGCGGACGTGCAGAAGTTCGTCGAGGGGTCGGGCGTCGATGTCATTCAACTGCACGGTTCCGAGAGTCTGGAGTATGCGGAAGCGCTCCAAGTGCCGCACGCGCGCGTGTTGCACGCGGAGCCATCTTCGGACATCGACGCCGCCGCCGCGGATCTCGCGGCAGCATACGAACAAGTCGCGTCGGCCAAGTGCTGTCTTGTTCTTGTGGATGCGGCCGCGGCGGGCGAGAAATCAGGAGGGTTAGGAGCCCCCTTCGACTGGCGCGTCGCCGACGTGTTGGATGCGAAGCATGACATACGGGGCCTCGTGGCGGGCGGCCTCGACGCGGAGCGCGTCGTCGACTGCGCGGCGGCCGTCCCGAACGCGGTGGGCTTCGACGCGTCGTCGCGCCTCGAGAGTGAAACGCGGACGAAGGACCTGACGCGCGTGCGGGCGTACGTGGCCGCGGCGAAGGGTAAGTGAGGTCTCTTTAGATAGTCGTGCGGGTTTCTCGTCAGGCTTTGCTGTCAGTGAAGACGTGACGCTGGATCCGGACCTTTAGAGGCCAGGTTCTAGGCGTCCATCCCCCCAGGACTAGGCTAGCGTTGTCAAACCGAGTAAATAGTCTTCTCCTTCTTTTTGCTGTCAGCGCCCATAAAAGTCCGTAGAGCAACAACGAGGAAGATCGGCGCCCGTAGCCGTGATCCACGTCCGTAGCCCTTCGACTTCCACGCAAGAAACACCTTCAAAGGCGCGCACTTGCAAGCATAGGCCAGTTATAAATTGGTGGTCGTCAAACGCACAAAGTTTGGCGGCGTGAGTCGGAAGGCAGAGAGCCGGAAGAGTTGTCGCGTTGTGCCGACGCGGACGTCGACCTCCCACTGATTCGACATGAAGCTCGCCGTCGCCCTGCTCCTGGCCGCGGCCTCGACCGCCCAGGCCGACTACAGCCCGGCCGGTTGCGGCAATTTCTTAGCGCTCGGCTTCGATAGTCTAGATTTTGACCGGTACGATGAGTACTACAAGGCTGATTCGACCTTAACGTTGGCTCCGGTGGGCACGTTTCAAGGACCCGACGCTATCCGGGAGTACGTAAAGTTCCTCAGTCCTTTTTCACCGTTCCTTGATGATTTTGTGGAAAAGTACTCCGAATCCAATATCGACCCGTTCCGCTTCAATGCCGCAACCGGCACGTGCGTGTTCACGCGGGCTTTTCAGATCGAGTTCAAGTTGTCCGCCCCGGCGTCCCCGGGCCTCGAGGGCGAGGTCGCGATTTATTCTTTAGTCCAGTACGAGATCGATGGAAACTACGTCTCCAACGTCGAGGTCTACCTCCAGCCAGGCTGGTACGACTTTTACTTTGGCTCCGCCTTGAACACCGACGGTGTTCGCAAGTACATCTGTGACACGATGCGCGACTCGTGCCCCGCGACTTGGAAAGACAACGGGTACGATTCGACGGGGCTCGCGACGTGCATCGACGACCTCGAGAGCCTGCCCATGTTAGATCCGCCGCCGTACTTCGACGGCAAGGGCCAGGCGTGCCGTATACTCCACGCCGACTTCGCGGCCGAAAACCCCGCTCACTGCGCGCACATCTCATTCAAGCCGGCGGAGGACCCCAAGGGCAACATCGTGTGCCAGGAATCGGCTCTGAATCCTGTTTTGATGGGCAGCCCTGGCTCGCCTTTCACGATGCAGGACAAGGCGACGTTCGACAAATTCATGAGCGACCGCGGGATCCCGGAAGCTGGCTACAAGCTGGATCCGACGGTCCCGTGCGGTTCAACCGAGGACTGCCCCGTGGGCCTGGTGTGCGATTACTCTGGCGGCCGCCGCCTCCGCTTCGGCACCGCCAAGACGGGCTTCTGCGTGCTCGCCGAGTAGAGCAGCGAGCTGCAAGACACACATCCTCCCCCACACACGACGACGCCCACGCTCCCCCAAAGATATACATAAAAAACAAAACTAGAATTACACGCCCACCCGCGACCGCCCCTGCAGCGCGGCTAATAATCCCGCCGGCGCCGCGCGCGGCCGCGCCGGCCGTGTCAAGGGATCCGCCGCGTCGGGCCGCCAGCCCGCGTCGCACGCCTCGGACGGAAACAATCTCACAAAGTCCGGCAGGTGTTGATACGCGCTATTCCGCTTCTCCGCAGGAGTCAACGACCCCGACGCCTCCTTCGCGACCATCGCTACTAATTTTTCACGCACACTTTCGCGCCATGCTGCTTTCGCGCCGTCCCCGTCGTTCGCGAACTCCCGCGGCAGACACGCGTAGACCGCTCTGAGTTCGACGATGTCGAGCCCGGTCGGGGTATAGGTGCCTCGCAAGTCAGCAACGTGCGCCTTCCTTAATAATTCCGAAGGCGCCCGGACGGCTCGCAGCGCTTTCGCGGACCACACTCTCCGCGCAAGTGCCAGAGCCGGCTTGTCGTCTGACTGTAAAGCGTCGCAGATCCGCAGGCCCACGTCCTTCGCCGTACTCTTCAGAATGTCCGGCGGGACGAGAGAACGAGTCAACGCCAGCGCGTTGTTGTTCGCGGTTCTTTGTTCCGAGTCCCAATTCGCTCTAGCTTTCGCCTGTCGTATTTTGTGGTCGGGGTGGGCCCGGAGAGCGGCGTCCAGCCGCTCGAGCTCACTCTCCGCCGACGGATCTCCCTGGAGACATCGAGCTGTTGCTGCTCTTAATTCACTCTCGATGTCGTCGATCGACTGCTGCTGCTTCTCGGTGGGCTTCTTGACACGATTCAATTCCGACCGCAAAGCCGCCACGGTCGCTTCTAATTCAGCAATGCGTTTCGAGGTGTTGACCTGGGCTTCGCTCGGCCGCGCATGCAAAGGCGACGTCGCCTCCTCGGGCGGCGGCGGCGGTTGTGCGCGTTGGAAGGGGTTCACCCGCTTCCTTGTGGGAGACTTCGGCGGGCCTTTCTGTTTGCGCTTGGCCGCTGCTGCTGCTAATGCTTCGGCGAGCGCCGACGGCGCGGCGGGTCTTCTGGACAGAGTGGGCGAGGACGGCGGCCTTGGTCTTCTAGCGACCTCGGCGGCGGCGGCGGCCGCGAGGGGGTGGACATTTGACACGGGTTTGCGTTTCGGCGGTGAGGATGGCGCGGCTCGCGGTTTGCGGCCGGCGGCCGCCGCCGCCGCGGCGAGCGACGCGGCCGGTGGTGGTGGCGGCGGCGGCGGCGGCGGCCGCGTTCCCGCGGGCGGCGCCTCGGACTCCGCCAGCGCCCTTGCCATCGCCTCGTCCTCGGACTCGCGCCGCCGCCGCACGTCTTCATCCTCGGCCGCCAGCGACGCCGCGACGGCCGCGTCGAGGTCGTCTTCCGGCTCACTTTTCCCGAACCAGCGACCGAAGAAGCCCTTCTGTTGTTGTTGTTGCGGCGTCGATTCCTTCTTCGAGGCCTCGAGGGCGCGCTGGAGGTCGTCGTCGGCGTCCGGCGCCTTTCCTTCGTTGCGCGGCGTCGACTCGAGCGCGGACGCGGCCAGCGCCGCGGCGAGTTGCGCCTCGTCCTCTTCAGCCTGGCGACGACTCTCCGCCAGCGCCCGCTCCAGCTCGGGGTCCTCCTCCTGAGGTGCCGGCGCCGTCACGATCTCGAAGGCCGTCTCGCCATTCATATTTCGGACACCAAGTGGGGCGCCGGCCTCCAGCAAAGCACTCGTCACGTCGTGCAGTTGTCTCCTAACAGCCGCGTGGAGCATCGTGTCTCCATTGATGATGTCCGCCCCGTCGAAGGCCGGGTAGACGCGCTGGATCGTGACATTTCCGAGCTTTAGTTGGTCATTGCTTCTTCGGAACGCGAGCGTCGCGGCGCCGAGGACCGCGGCGGACGCCGCGGCGCCGGCGTCTCCTGGTTTTGTGAGGGCTAAACAAGCGAGCTGGACGGCCTCCTGCTGCGTCGTGTCGCCCGCGGGGCTGGTCGCGGGGCTGGCCATCAGGATCTGAGAGCTGCTCTCTCTGTTTTAGAACACAGGCCTCCGGGAAGGCTTCCTGCGCTAGGGTCACTTTCGGTATGAACAATGTGAGTGTCTGCGTCCACACAGCGCGCCCGGGGGGCGCCTGGCACCGGCTTTTTGTCTTCCTAAAGCAGCTGTGATATTAGCTAGCGGCATGTAAGACACTAGCAAAAAGCTTTTGCATCGCAGGGCTGCCCCCGAGCGAATTTGACCATATACAAGATGATCCTCACGCAGTGCGCCGTCTGCGCCACCGACCTTGGGCTAACCTTGGGCAAGAAATGCGGCCGCTGCAGCACACGCTACTGCGGGCCCGAATGCCAGAAAAAACACTGGGAAGAGGGCGGGCACGACAAACTCTGCAAACTGATAAAGAAATCAGGCGGCGCCGAGCAGTACAACGCAAATAATAAGTACGCGGAGGCAGTGACAATCGCGGCGGAGGCGTGCGCCGAGGACACGAAGGGCCAGACGTGCTACATCTGCACGCAGGCCCTCCATTGGAAGACGAAGGAGGGCCTCGTGCGTGGATGCTCGTGCCGCGGGACGGCGGGCGTCGCGCACGTATCGTGCTTGGTGGAGCAGGCGAAGATTTTGGTCGCGGAGGCCGAGGAGAACAATTTGGGCCACGATGCGTTTAATGCGAGGTGGCGGCGGTGGTGCAGCTGTAGCTTGTGCGAGCAAGAGTACCACGGCGTCGTGAAGTGTGCGCTCGGGTGGGCTTGCTGGAAGACGTACTTGGGGCGGCCGGAGACGGACGAGGTTCAGGGCATGGCGATGAGCATGCTTGGGAACGGTTTATTCTTTGCTCATAACTACGAAGACGCGTTGTCCGTGTACGAGGCTATGTTGCATATGCTGCGGCGCCTTGGCGCAGCAGAAGAACACATTCTCATCGCGCAGAGCAGTCTCGCGAGCACGTATCGAGCGCTTGGGCGGAATGAAGATGCCTTACAGATGGATCGAGATATATATAGCGGACGTTTGAGGCTCAACGGCGAGGAAAATGGACATACCCTCCTTGCAGCCAACAACTACTCGACGTCCCTTATTGGCCTAAAGCGCTTCGAAGAAGCGAAGTCGCTGCTGCGCAGAACGATGCCCGTGGCACGACGCGTCCTCGGGGATAATAATGACATGACGCTCAAGATGAGGGTGATTTACGCGGAGGCGCTCTACGAAGACGAGGGCGTGACGCTCGGCGATCTCCGCGAGGCCGTGACGACGCTCGAGGACGTGGGTCGGATCGCGCGGCGCGTGCTCGGTGGCGCGCATCCGCTCGCAGTGGGGATTGAGGACGCCCTGGGAAACGCGCGAGCCGCACTCTCCGCCAGCGAAACGTCGCCGACGAGCAACAACGCCTAGGCTCATAACCAAAGATGAATACATACAAGAATTTACCCAAACGCCTCCGTTGCGAAGCGCCCCTCCCGCTCCAACCTCCGCAGCAGCGCCGCCGCCTTTTGCGAGCCACCACATCGCGGCGCGAGGCAGTCGCACAGCGCCAGCGCCACGTCGGCGGCCATTTTAGCATTTCCAGCGATATAGAAGCGGGCATTCCGATCCAGAATCCAATGAGCCACATCCGTGGCGCGCGCCCTCAAAGCTTTCGTCACGTACCGTCTCTGACTAGCGTCCGTATGTCTAGAGACCGAGACATCAACTTCCAATTTCGAAAGCCCCGCAAATTCATCGGCGTAGAGCCGATCCTTCGATTCATGGCGGCACCCGAAGAACAACAACATATCATTTCGAGGCTGAGACCGCGCGAAGGCTCTAGCGGGAGCGACGCCCGTCCCCGGCCCGACGAACACCAACGGGTCCTGTTCGATGGGCGAGAACTCGCCCCGGCGCACGCCTATCAGCAAAGTCCCTTCTCTCAGATCGCAAAGCCAGGACGAACAAAGTCCATACACTTTCCGTCCTAAAGGCGTTTCTAGCAGCGCGCGCGCGACGCACAATTCAATTGTATCGGTAGAACACGACGCTATCGAGTAGTGCCGCGGGCGCAGCCTCGGACAGGCGTCGAGCAACGCTTCTAATGAAGGTGCACAGCGGTCGAAGTCGACCAACACATCAGCGACGCCGCGCCGTTCTGAACGGACGTAGTCGCGATACAGCGGGCCGCCTTGAACGGTGGCGAGCTCCTTGAGTTTTTGTCGCTGTTCCTTTGAGGTGTCGTCCTCACCAACCACGAACAATGCCAGAATGCCCAGCGACCGCTGCGGGAGCGGCGTGGCTAGATCTAAGCACGTGGACAGCACGTCTTCGACGGTACCGTTGACCAATGAGGACGTCACCGGTGTTTGTAGTGAGATCGTCCTATCGTTTTTTTGGAGAGCGCGTAACACCGCTTGGACGTGGCGCGGGGCGTTCCTTGGTACTAAGACAGCAACGTCTCCCGGGGCGTAGGTCACAGAAGCGCTGAAGACGACGTGGCGCACCTCCTGCCACCAGTTTTCATCCGTGAGTCGTTGTGTTGTGGAGAGTGTCGCTTGTGCTATGGACGCGCAGCCCTCCTTCGCGAGCAGGCGCCGTTCGTACGCTTGTATTGTGGAACCTTCATCAACCATCTTTATGGTGACGGGCGGCGCGTAGTCCTCGACGCGGTCAGGAGCCTCGTCGCCGACGCGACCCTGCAAGGACGCCTCGAGGCTCTCCGAAATACCTAAAGCAGGAGACAGGCGGGCGAAGAAGCCCGGCAGCAGGCTCTCGGCGCCCTCGACGGTACACGCGTCTCCTAACGATCGTTCGCATAGCCGCGCGGCGCCGAGTTGCGCCAGACGCGCATCCAACCGCCTAGCGAACGCGTTGAACTTCGCGCCGTAGCGCGCGTCGCCGAGACCATATAAAGCATACCGCTTCCCGTCCAGGCGCGGGGCGCCCTTCCTTAACAGAGTGCTCCAGAACTTTTTGCCGTTCGAGGGCGGTGCTCCATCTCCCGCGGTCGCCGCGAAGATGATTGTTGTCGTTGATTCACTCGTGAGGGCGTCGAGCGGGACCGGGTCGCTCGTCGTGACGTTCCTCAGTCGCAGCCAGCTCCGGCAGCGCCACGCGAGGGCTTCTGCTCTACCCGTTTCACTTGCGTACGCGATGCGCACGTCCATGGTCGTGCTCTCTGTGTGAGTGCCTGCTGCAGAGAGCAGAGAGCACAAGTCACTTCGGAGCCGCGCGCCGCGTTCGATCTATGCGCAGTCTCTGCGAGGTTTCAAGCTCCACAGAGCTCCGGCAGTGAAGTCTGCTGTGGAGCGTGGCGCGCAAAAAACTGCGCATGCCGCGCTTTGCTAGTGTCTTACGGGCGCTATCACATTTCCGCGCGGAGCCCTTTAAGCCGCGCGGGACGCCGTCGACGCGACTCGGGGAAAAGGGGACACTTAGGCGGATCAATCTAGAGCGCGCGCAGCAGCTCGCTCACCTCCGCGGCCGACGCCAAATTTGATGGAGGTGATTCCACAACAACTCTTTGATCAGGCACGGGCTGCTCCCACGACGGCCGGCGCGGCGGATCTTTTGACGTAAACTTTGAAAAATCAAACAGCGTGTCCCGGGCAAAGTCCATGAGCTCGCCGTTCGGTTCGTACTCGTCCGTCTGATCGAGCAGCGCCTGGATCGCGGCCACGCCCTCGAAGAACTCGTCCCCCGAGCCCTTGAGCCTGTGTGGAAATCAAATTGCGATGCTGCTCGATGGCGTGGCAACGCCGGTTCCTCACCACTCGACAGAGCCAGGCACCCGGCGCACTGGTTGATTTCCACACAGCTTTGAGCTTCTTCGCGGCCCGGTCGGCCGCGAGGTACGCGTCCGCCAGGAAGCGCTTCGGGAACCCTTCCGGTGATTGAGTTCGCTTCTTCGACACGATCGGTTCGTCGTCGTCACTCGAGGAGGACGAGGCGTCGAGGTCCACCTCTAAGCGACTGAGGGCCATGCGTACCAATCTCAAATCGTGCTGCGCGTGGCGCTCTCTACTACCAATCTTGGCCAGCTCGTGGTCGTTCTCTGGAACAATTGAGAGCTTCTTTCTCAGGAAGATGTCCGCATCTCGAGCGACGGCCGCTCGTAACAGGGCGAGGCGCCTCCTGATCCTGTCGGTGTGCGGATCGCGCGGCCGCGATTCGAGGCCTCGGAGCAACGCGTCGCGGCGCGCCTCCAGCGCCTCGGCCCTGTGGAGCGCTTCGGCCGCCGCGTCCTTCCAGGGCGCGGTCGCGGCGCCATCTACTAATTCAGAGAGGACCGCGGCGCCGGCCGCCGGCGGAATGGGTACTTCGGCCTGTTCTAAAGTGTCAGTGAGGACGGGCTCCGTCGTGGCGTAGGGGTCGACGGGCGTGACGGGCGGCGGCGGCGCGTGGCGGGGCATGCGGACGTAAGGACGGCCGTCGCAGTCCAAATCAGACATGGTGGGTGTCTCGCGCGCGAAGCGTTCTTTTTGATGGGGGCTGCTGGCTGGGGGCGCTGCGGGCTTTTTGCTGCTCGCTGCTCTCTCGGGGCTGCTGATTTGCTGTCGCTTTCGCTCCGTAATTGCGAGTTCGGTGTTGGATGTGCAGGGGACCACAAATCCAATCGAATCGAGACTCGGGCGCCGCGCGAGGACGCCTCCCGCTCGGCCCAGATAACAGTCCGGCGCCCGCGATGGAGCGCTTCCGGCACGCCGTCGATGCCGACGGACGCGTCTCGCGTGTGCCGGCACGCCGTCGCCGCGAGTACACAGTCAATCCTTACCCGGTCCGCCGCACGGACGGCAGCACGCCCTTCTCTCGAAGGGCATTTTCAACAGCACTCGCGACGCCGTCGAGCGCCGCCGGGAAGCGCGCGACAATTGTATGTTGGTCGGGCGACGGGTGCGGCGGCGCCAACACCACGATGCCCGCGCTTTCCATGGAGACGCCACAGGCCGCCGCGAAGGTTCCGGCATCATCATGTAAACACTCGACCTTGCCCCCGATGCGCTTCCGCCGCTTTGCCGCTTGTGCCGCGGTAGGAAACACCGCGACGACGCGGCCGACCTTTCTCGGTAACCTATCGTGCAAGGCGCGCGCCGCGGCGTCGACGCCGTCGACCGCGCCCACGACCTGTGTGCGTCGATGACGGTGTCATTCCTCGGCGACGATACACGGTAGAAAAGTTGATTCGTGCGCGCTGCCACCTACCAGGATCAGCGACCGCGCCGGCCCGTCCATGTCGAGCCAGGCGTCGTCCGCGGTGTACGGACCGCCGTCCGAACCACGCAGCGCGTCCCACGCCGCGACGGCGACGCTCCTCTCATTCGTGATGGCCGCCTTCGACACGTCCTCGACGACGGCCGCCCGGCCCTTGTCTCGCCAGTGGGCGTCGGGCACGAGCTCTGCTGCGGCATCAAACGCGGCGATTTCCGCCTCCCAGGTCGTTTCGTCTTTTACGGGTGGCTCTACCGGGGCGTCCTTGTCTCTCCACAAGCGCGCGAACTGCTCCTGTTTTGAGCTGCCGAGGCCGCCGGCGGAGTAGTCGCGCTTCTTGGCCCCGAGTTGCGACGGGTGGCGCGGCACTGGCGGGTGCAGCAGTGCTGTAGTAGTGCTGAGGATGCAGGATGCCAGCATTGCTGCTTTGAACATGGTGCTCTGCTGCTCAAAGCTTGTGAAAGATGAATTTTCAGAGCAATGCGTCCGGCGTATACCTTGGTGCCGTCGTTGCGGCCAGCGTCGAGTTGTCTTGCCACAGAGCTAGCGTCGTAGACACACGAGGCCTCGCGGCGCCCGCTCGTAAAACAAACTCCTGCGCTGCGCATCGCGCGAGCCAGGTGCAGGCGCAACTAGTTTCCAGCTCTCGCCGACCGCGCTTTCACAAATTCGGACGCGCGCCGGCCAGCTCGCTCGGGCGCCGAAGGACCCGCTGCGAAGTCCGCGAGCGCCGCCACGCCGCGCGCCAGCCGCGCCGTCTGCGAGCGCCGCCGCGCCGAGCGCTAGCCGCCAGCCGCCGCGCCAGCCGCCGCCGCAACCACAACCATGTTCCGCAGCCAATACGACACCGATGTCACGGTGTGGAGCCCCCAGGGCCGCCTCCTCCAGGTCGAGTACGCCATGGAGGCCGTCAAGCAGGGCTCCGCGTGCTTAGGGTTGGTCGGCAAGGATGGGGTGGTCTTAGCTGCCTTAAAAAGGCAGCCGAACGAGCTGAGCGGTCACCAGAAAAAACTTCTCAAGATCGACGACCACTTAGTCATTGCGGTCGCTGGTTTAAATGCCGACGCGAGGACTTTGGCGAAAGTCATGAGGACGGAGTGCCTCAATCATAGATATGTGTATGGCGCCCCGCTCCAAGGCGCCCGACTCGTACAGGACATCGCGGACAAGTACCAGCGGTGCACGCAGACTTATGTCAGAAGACCCTATGGCGTCGGGTTGTTGGTGGCGTGCTGCGACGCGACGGGGCCGCACTTGTACGAGACGTGTCCGTCGGGCAATTTCAGCGAGTTTGTCGCCGTCGCGATTGGCGCTCGAGCCCAGTCGGCCAAAACTTACTTAGAGAAGCACCACAAGACCTTCAAGGACACGCCGGTCGAGGAGCTGTGTACTCATGCTCTCCAAGCACTGGCCTGTGTGGAAATCAACCGGTGTGCCGCTATCTCGACACCGCGGCCCTCGTTTTGGCTCAAACTCGGACACGACCTCCGAGACCCACGCGACCGTATCCAGAGAGCAGCACCTCACTCCCACCCCGAGAGACCCCGAATCGAAGGGCGCTTGAAGTTTTATTTCCCCACAGGCATTGGCCGGTTGCGTCGCTGGCGACAAGGAACTCGACGCGGCGGCCGCGTCCCTAGCCGTCGTGACTGCCGATGGGCAGTCGCGCTTGATTGAGGACGCGGAGGTGCAGAAGTACCTCGACCTGGTGGAAGTGGAGAAGACGGCCGCCCAAACGGAGGGCATGGAGCTCGAGGGGGCGTCGGCCTAGGTCCATCCGCGTAAGGGGCTTATTCTATCTCTCTCGTCGATGGCGTCTAGGCTCTCGCGTTGGGGGCCAGGGCTCCGCTCACCTCGGGCTCTGGGCAAAAATAGGAACGCAGCAAGCCAGCGCCGAGCCGATCATAATCGATTAAAGCCAAAACAGCATCGATTGCTCTACAACGTTGCATGCGGCGTCCACAATACGTCTTCTCCCGACGCTCCAAATTTTGTCGCGAGCGCGTACCGCTATGACGAGATAGTCGACGAAACTCGACAAGAATTGATAAAAAATCGCGCGCACGCCGCCGCCGCCAGGCTCGGCGAGCGCGATCCCTTCCCTCATTCTTCCTATCTACTAAGACGATCGGAATCTACAGTATGCACAACTTACATGCCGAACGGCGCCCGGTCCGTCAAGTCCCCCTGGACGGCGCGCGCCTCGTCGAGCAACGGCAGGCCCGCGTTCGCCGGGTTCGCGATCGCGACGACGGGAACGCCCGCCGCGAGGGCACTCTGTAGCCCTGAGGGCGAGTCCTCGACGGCGACGCACTCCGCCGGCGCGACGGCGAAATGCTCGCAGGCCGTCAGGTATGGGTCGGGCGCGGGCTTATGCGCAACGTCGTCGTCACCGGCCACAATGTAGTCGACCTCGACGCCCCAGCGCTCGAGGCACGCCGAGACGTACGCGCGCAGGCCGGACGTGACGACGGCGACGGGGATCGCCGCCTCCCGCAGCGCCTTCAAGAGCTCGAGGCCGCCTCTGGTCGGAGCGACGTCGGCTAAAAAAGCGTCGGAGACGACGCGCTGGCGTAAATCTTCGATCACCGCCGCGGGCGGCTCGTCGACGCCGAGCAGGTGGCACACGATCCACTCCGTGTTGCGGCCGACGCACTCGCTGTCCCAGCGCGCGCTGTCGCAGGCCACGCCCGTCGCCGCGACGAAGCGCTTGCGGTGCGCCTCTTCCGACTGCGCGAGGGAGCCGTCGAAGTCGAAGAGGACGGCTCGTGGCTTTCCCATCTGTCTCGTCGCGGCGGGGTGGAGACACATCAGGAGCAACGCGATGCGCATCAACAGCGTCGCGACGATGGCGTGCAGGCAATGCTGGGCTCTGTGGAGCGCTTTTTGAGCTGTGCACCGCGCGAGCAACCGCACAATTGTGGGAATGCGGTGAGAGTACTGCCACCTAGCTCCTCGAAAAGTGACAGCTGGAGAGGAGGGCTGTGCACGGCGTACGAAGGCCTGCGAGATCACGCACGTCGACGCTCTCACAAGGCGGGTTTTGCGGAATTTTCGGAACCGTTCGGATGCGTCAAATGCCGTCCCCACCCCGTCGAAGACGAGCTATCCAGGTCGCGCAGCCGCAACCCACTAGCTCGGGCGAGGGCTCAAACACAACCGACTCCGCAGCGCCCACGAAGGCACAGGCGCAGAGGCAGCCCCCGCCCGTCGACGCGACGTGAACGCCGCAGGAGGCTGCCCGCGAAGGCAGCCATGAGCACCACCACCTCCCACAAGCCCGGCGCCCCGGCCCAGCCGCCAAGCAACCCGCGCTCCTTCCACGCCATGTTCATGGACGAGGGCTGCGGCCCCCAGTTCCAGACGACGTACGACCACGACCGCGCCTACAGGAACCCGCACATCACGGACGAGCCGGTGCCGGGCACTGGTACAACACCGACGATCATGACGACCGTCTCCGCGGACAACATGCTCGTCAAGCCTCATTTATCTCCGACGAAGGAGCGGCCGATGAAGAAGTACGTCGGCTCGCCCAAGGCAAAGCGGCGCTTCTGGCGCGGGCCCGAGGAGATGGGCCGCCGCAAGTTCCCGCCTCCACAAACGACGGTGCCGCTCTGAGGACGCGGCCGCGGTGGCTTTGTGGTCGCAGCGATGGCGTCGACGCGATGCCACGTCGCCTCGACGCCGTCGACGTGGCCGTCAGAGAGTCTACTACGCGTCTCGCGAGAACGGCTTGTCTCGTCCGCACACGGCGGATGGGATTGTGTAAGAATAAGAATCAAGTCTTACGCCGCCACCGCTCGACGTCGGACACAACATCTTCCCGCCGCGAGTCGTCATAAACGGAAGCCTCCATCAACGCCCGGTCGCAGACGCGGTCCACAGCGCCTCTATCAAGCAGACCTAGCGCGTGGCAGATGTCTGCCGCCCCCACATAGGTCCGGAAAAAACGTACCGGAACCCCGTTCACCTCGTACGCCTCCGACACAGTGCCCGGTCCGACAATGTGCAGTAAGACGGCCTCCATGAGCTCGGGATACTTGTAGCACATGAGCTCGCCGGCCTCGCCGTCTCTTTCTCCCGTATCGCCGATAAACACATAGCCACTCCCGGGAAACCGTGCCGCCAATACGCCGAAATTCAAGAACTTGCGCCAGCCCTTGAAGTCCTGGAAGACCCACTCGTGCGCGCTCCCGTAGAGCACCCGATCGGGAGCGACGCCCCACTTTGGGTTCGAGCGCCTTCTACCACATTCCCGGAAGGTCTTCACGACCTTGTCGTTGGCATCTAACCGCAGTGCAAATGCGAATTCCTCGGCGCGCGCGGTGAGCACGGCGACGGGCTCCGGGTCCGAACGTGCATTTGCTAATTCGAAGCAGAAGTCGCAGACCCCCGGGTAGAACTGTCCCCGCTCATACTGTTCATCAATACCGCCCAGCGGGATGTCTAGTATTCGTACATTGCCGCTCGACTTGACGGTGTCGTCGACGTCCACGACGACCTGGATCGGTCGGCCCGGTTGTAATGCTGTGGTTCGGAGCAGGGCGGCGACGAAGAGCGCGACGCGCATCGATGGCGTGCTCAGCTCAGCGCGGTGCACAAGGCTGCAGGCTGCTTTCAGCAGCAATGGTGCACGGCTGCAGCCGTGGTTTTTGACGCGCGCTTGCAAAACAGCGATGGTGCTGGGTTCAAAACGATGCACTTATGCCGTGTTTTGAACCAAGTGTCGAGCACTGAGGGCTGCAATGCACCAAGTCTCGGCTTGCTAGTGTCTCACAGCCCGCTAGCTCACCTCTCGGTTCGACTCGAGAGGGCAGTAATAGCGAGCGGTAGTCCTCGCCG
Organism: Pelagomonas calceolata; assembly: GCA_918797485.1. Lineage (NCBI taxonomy): Eukaryota > Pelagophyceae > Pelagomonadales > Pelagomonadaceae > Pelagomonas > Pelagomonas calceolata. Next base: position 1,105,097 of record CAKKNE010000004.1, read on the forward strand.
AGGACGCCGTGTGCCACTAGGTTGCCCGGCTCGACTCTGCCTGCAGCGCGCAGCGCGAGAGAGGCCGTGCTGCCCGGCTTACGCCCGCCGACGCGGGCAGAGGAGAGGCACCACTGCAAGGCACCAATCTCGCGGCGAGGCAGCCCCTCCAACCGCAAGAATGGCGCCAAGTGTCGAGGTCGAGGCGACGCTGCCCCGGTCTAGCATCGCGCGCACGACGCGCCGCCGAAAGACCGCCCGGAAACCTGCGGCCCGGGGTGTCGACGCGCCCGAGCCCATCAAGAGGACCACCTTGGTGCGGCGCCGCCCGCGCCCCAGCAAGCCCCAGCCGCCCACGACGACCGCGCTCGTGCGCCGCCGGCCGCGGCCGCCCAAGCCCCAGCCGCCCACCCTTAACTTACGGGAATTGGTAGAGGCGGACCCGGCGGCGAAGTACGACCGCCTGCCGCGCTTGCCTGGTTTAGAACCGCGCAACACCGATCCTTCGGGCGAGGGCTACGCTTCTGGGTATGGTCGAACACGCAAAAAAGTATTCTACGACGTACCTGAACAGCTGGGGGAGCTGTCCGTCCAGAGCGGGTTCTCCGGCTCGCTAGGTTTGAGGGAGAAGCCTTCAGCGAGCGATTACGAGAAGCTGCCCGGAGCCCCTTCATTTGGGGCTGTCGAGTTGTTTTCCGCTGCCTTGGATGAAGACAAACCGGACCGAAACGGTCCCACCACGCCCGTCAAACAAAGATTGTTCGAGCCGGACCTGCCGCCCTACTCTCCGCAGTACGTCCCGAAGCCGTCTCCCGTCTCAGATGATGAAAGTGTGGCCAGACGAGCTTTTCCCTTCTCGCCACCGCACACGCGCAAGCTGCACATCAAGCCAAGACCGAAGACGTGGTCCGGCGTGCGCGTGCGCGTGTTCGGGGACATGGCGGCGCGCGAGTTACTTACTGGTGCTTTTCGAGCCGAGGATCGCCGGTCGAAGTCCGCCCCGTCCGCCTGGAAGGCCGTGAAGAAGCGCGTGCATGGGGACATGGCGGCCCGCGAGTTGTTGATGGGGGCCTACCGGACAGAGAGTGACGAGATCGAGGATTGGCGGGATCCCAACGAGGCGACCTTCCAGCAGACGCCGGGCGCGGAGGCGATGTCGCCGGGCGCCATGTCGCCTCCCAATGGTGTGGCGCCCTACGGCCACACGCCGGCCAAAGCTGATCAAGATCCGGGCTCGCCTGAAAGGCAGGATCAAGCCGCGGCCAAGGTCCAAGCGCGCATTCGGGGCCGGAACGCGCGCGAGGCTGTTGGCAGAAGAATGCCGATGCGGCCGTCCTTCGACGACGGCGGGTGCCCGTCGCCGCACAAAGGTTCTGCGAGCCCGCTCGACGACGCGTCCGTCGACACCGTGTCCATAGCTGATCCAAGGCGGCCGCCGCGCGGGCCGAGATTCATGTTGAGAGTACGCGCCTCCAAGACGCGCGACGAGCAGCGGCGAGTGGTCGGTAGGGACGACTTGAGATCACTGAGGCATGCATCCAAGTGCGCCCTCGCGACTCTAGGTGTCGAGGACTCTGTGAGGAAGCGGCCCGGCTTTGGATTATGTTACAAGGATCCGGTGACGCGCCGGACGATCTCGTTACTGAATGATGAGGACTGGCTCGCCGCTCGAGATGGGGGATTACGTCTACCGCAGCCCCAGGTCTTCCTGCTCGTCGACGTGGGCGAGCCTCTGAGGGCTCTGCGGACGTGCCGCGTCGAGTTCAATCGTGTAGAATTGAGGGGCAAGGCGCCGTCGTTCGACTTGCTGGCTCGAACGCTTCTGCCCCATAAACTGGCGGACGCGCGGCGCCCGCCCGAGAAGTCGCCTCCCAAGAACCGGACGCCGCTCAAGGAGCGAAGGCGGCGGTTGGCGCTGAATTTGGAGGCGGGGTTGTCGCTGGCGACGGCGTAATGTGGTGTGGAATATACTAGAAGTTAGGTGTGGGGCGATTCGCGCGCGCGGAGCGCTGCTCGCGCCCCTTGTAGGGCTCGCACAATCGAACCTACGGTCGGGTTTGCGCCACCGAGCACGCGCCGCGCGATCCGTTCCGTGTCCTCGAGCGTCCTCACAGCCTCGCGGAGATCGTCGAGCGTGGCGGCGGGGTCCTTGAAGAGCGCCCGCGCATCCGCGCACCGCGACGGTTTTTCTTGGGGCCACGAAGTCGAGGTCCGGGAGGTGACACAAACAACACACACAGGTCAAGGAGTGGACGAAGAAGGGCCGCAAGGCCCTGTTCGAAGGTTCTAGGGATTGCGCGTGGGTCGCCGAAGATCCCGAGAACCGGTGTGGGCACCGCGGCGAGGTCACGGCCAAGGAGGTCTGTCGCAAGGCTTGTGGATTCCCCGGTGGTGTTGATAGACCGACCTTCGAGGTCGAGTCCGAGGCGCCCACCTACAACGCGGATCCGACGCTGCGAGGCGGCTTCGGCGGTTTAGATGCGGCTGCCGTCACCTCTTTAGCGGTCGGCGCCCCTGCGTCTGACTCACCTTCGTCCGTGCACCGCGATGGCGTCTTAGAGGTCCCGTCCCCTCCGGTCCGGAAGGTGACAAAAAAAACAACACAGGTCAACGCGCTCGAGAAGATGAAGAAGCTCGCCAAGTCGGCGCCGCGGTCCTGCGACTGGGTCGCGGCGGATCCTGGGCATCGTTGTGACGAGCGGGGCACCGTCGCGGCGGAAGACGCGTGCCACGCGGCGTGCTACGCGCAGGAGCTCAAGAACCTGAAGCGCGAGACGTGGAGCGCGCAGCAGCCGCTCCGGGCGCCGTGAGGCGATCCCCCTTTCTCCCTTACCTCTGTGTAATCACTCTTTCCCCCACGACCCGTGTCTGACGTCCCCACCCCCGAACGACGCCGTCCGCGAAACTGCATGCGTAGACTCTCATGCGGCTGGTTGGCGGCGTCGACGGCGTCGAGGCGGCGTGGCATCGCAGCAACGCCGGCGAGCCGACGTGGTCCCACGACGCCGTCGATGCGACGAGCTACGGCAGTGCTTCCCCCACGCCCGAGAACACAAGCTACTACTCCTTAGCTATACGCCTTCTCGTACGACGGCAGCTTCTTCACGCGGTCGAGCCACGCCTCGAGCGCCGGAAACTCCGCGAGCCAGCCCATCGCCCGCGCGTTGCCTAGCGGTTTGGCGAGGACGAAGTCCGCGGCCGTCGGGCCTTCTATCCCACCTGCTGATAGTAACCAAGGTCCAGTGGGATCGAGCGAATGTTGTCTGATGAGTAGTGGCGCGACCGTCTCGACGAAGGTCTTTTGCGCTTCTTCCACGTACGTAGCGTCCTGCTCCTCGATCGTTTTGAGGTAGGCTTTCACAACTACCGGAAAAACGGTAGTCCCAGTGTAAAAAATGGACTCCCACATCTTACATCTTTGAGTGGAGGACCACGCGGCGCACTCGCCCGTAACCTCCAGGAGTAAAGATATAATAGCGCCGGACTCCGTGATCAACGAGCCCGTGTAGGACGCGCCTCCTCGTAGCTTGAGCGCCGGGACGCTTCGTTTGGGATTCAGAGCTCCATATTTCACATCGGTGCGGACGTGCTCGAACGACAGCGTCTCTATCTGTATGTCCTCTTGCAATTGTAGCTCATGGATCAACTGGACGACCGGCGCGCTGCTCGTTTTTGGGATGTGGTACAAGACACTGTCTTCGAGGGTTTCCATCGCGTTTCGCGCGTACTGGCGCCTGAACGCAGCGCTGGCGGCTCGAAGGGATGCGGTGGTAATGGTACGAGAGCACAGCAAAGCCGCTGCGAGCATTTATGGCTGCAAGCGCTGCACAGGCTAGTGTCTTACAGGACGCTAGCAAGCTCTCAGAGCAAAAAAAGCTCAAGGTGGGCTACCGGGACGGGATCTGTCGCCAATTTTATCTACAAACACGCTGTCGACGCACAGCAAGCCACTTGCTGCCGCCAAATTGCCGCCCATCAGCGGACACAGCTCCAGCCTCTCTGGGAGCTGAGCCGCTGCCGCCAGTCGTCGCGGATCAGACGGCACAGCCAAAAACAACCAAAGCGCTCGCGCACGCCAGTCGCGCCACACAAAATGGCAGTAGTCGTCGTAGGCTCGGCCAACGTCGACCTCGTCGTCAACTCCCCTAGGTTCCCGAAACCAGGAGAAACTTTAATAGGGAGCCGCTTCGAGCAGCTGTTTGGCGGCAAAGGGGCGAACCAAGCCGCCGCGGCCGCTTTATTAGGTAGTCCCGTGCGCGTCGTCATGAGGGTAGGAAGGGACGACCTCGGCCAGGCGACGCGCAAGAACTTCGAGAGGTTAGGCATCGACGCGAATCGCGTCGTTGACACGAGGGACGCGGCGACGGGCGTCGCATTGATAACAGTCGATTCCAATGGGGAGAACACGATCGTCGTCGCGAGTGGCGCAAACGCGAAGCTCACGCCGGAGGACGTCGCGGAGACGGTCTTCGACGGCGCCTCTGTGATACTGACGCAGCTCGAGGTTCCTGTCAGTACGAACATCGCCGCTCTGAGAAAGGCCAAGGCTAGAAAAGTGTTGACGGTATTCAATGCCGCGCCGGCGCCCACTTCGCCGTTGCCGGACGAGATTTGGAAGTTGTGTGACGTCTTGTGTGTGAATGAACCGGAGTTGCAGCTTTTGACCGGTAGGAAAGTCGAGAACGATTCAGAAGCGTGCGGCGAGCTGCTGAAGAGGGGCGTCGGCGCCGTGTTGCTGACGCGGGGCCGTCGAGGATGCCTGCTGGTCCGCGAGCAAGGTTCCATCAGTTGCAGTGTACCCGAGGCTTTGCAGAGTACGCCGGTTGACACGACCGGCGCCGGCGACGCCTTTTTAGGCGCGCTAGCCCACTTGGTCGCGAGCGGGTCGACGCTCGAAGCTGCCTTGCCAGGCGCTGTGGAAGTGGCATCGACGTCCGTGCGTAGAAGAGGAGCCCAGGCCTCCTACCCGACCGCCGCGGATCTGGGGTGGGCGAAACGGCCGCCGGCGCCGCCCTCGCCGACCCGTTTCGGGGACTCGCGACGGCCGTCGGTAGCTGGTGCCCTTGCGGCCGCTACCGAAGCGGTGGACAAATTTGTGGCGTCTGGTAGCGTCGTCGGCATCGGCTGCGGTTCGACCGTCGATCACTGCGTGCAGCTCATCGCCGAGCGACTCGCTTCTGGTGCTTTGAGGGATGTGACGGCCATGGCGACTTCCGAAGCTACTGAAAGACGCTTACGCGAATTTGGAATCCCGCTGCTACCGCCGGACTCGGACAAAGCCGTCGACGTGGCCCTGACGGGCTGCGACGGCGTGTCCTCGTCCAAAGACGTCGTCAAGGGCGGCAAGGGCGCCATGCTCCGAGAAAAATTGGTCCGGGCGGCGGCGTCGCGGTGGGTCGTGATTTGTGACGAGTGCAAGCGGAGCGAGGGGCTCGGCGTCGACTTTCCCGTGCCCGTGGAAGTCGCGCCGGCCTTCCATCAGCGGACGTTGCGAAGGCTCGCGAAGTTGACGGGTGCGGACGCTAGATTGCGCTTGGGTTTGGCGCCGGCCGGCCGGCCCGGCTCTGATATGAGCGGAAAACCGTTCGTCACAGACAACGGGAACTATGTGGTGGACCTGTTCTTCAGCGAGCCTCTAGGAGACGTCTGGCTCATGGCGTCGCAGCTCGATGCGTGCCCGGGGGCGGTCGAGCACGGGCTCTTCCCGGCGTCGATGCGGCCGGACGACCCCGTCGTGCTCGTCGGTGGGAGTGATGGGGGCGTGGAGCGGATGGAATAACTGGGCATTTGTGTTTTTGCGTCGTCGTTTCGTCGACGGCGTCCAGCAATGGGCCCACGACACTTCCCACGCCGTGCGCGCTGGCCAGCGGACTTGCCAGCGGAAGTGCCAGCGGAAGAACAATAGACTTCATAAAGTTACCCACCCCCCATCATCTCAGCAGCCTTGACCTCCTCATCCAACTCCACCCAGGACTCCTCGAAGAGCGACCCGTTGATGATGCGCTTCGCCATCGTCAGCTTGTTCTCTTTGGTAGCTGGGTGGTTGCACAGGTCGATGGTTTTGGCGGTAGCCTTTGAGGAGTCAGAACACCACGACTCGCACCAGAGCCAGTCCTGCGGTAAGGAGAAGATGGGGATTTGGGGCTGGGCGTAATTGGGCAAATCTTGGTCGAGATTTGAGAGCGACGCCGGGTCCCGCGACAGCTGGTCGTAGACCATCCTGAGTTGGTCGCCGACGCCTCTTCTACGAAACACCTCGAGATCGACGACATACAGCGCCGAGATGTGGTACGGCTTGCCTCTCAAATGATCCTTCCAGTAGCCGGACCGCCAGAACTGGTAGCCCAACGTTTCTTTCCTGCTATCACAGAACGGCGTGTACCCGTAGGCATGGCCTTGTAAATCAAGATCCCAGAGCTCCCGGAGATTGCCCCGCACCACTTGATCCGCGTCCACATATATAATCTTCGGCACATCAAGGGGAAACAGCACATCCAGGAACAAAATCTTGTAGCCCCAGATGATCCTTTGTTTTACCGTTTGCGTTCTGAGCCACTCCGGCCACTTGTACGTTACATATGCCACATCAAAACCTTTCGACTCACCAAGGGCTCTTGCTCCGTCCTTGAACGCTGGTGTCAGGTAGTTCTCGAAGAGCCAGAACTTGATCGGTCCCGTCGTGCGCTTCCGGACGGAGAGCATCATGATCTTGAGCATCCTTTCATACAAGGAACCCGTCGCCAGAGAAAACACATGGATCGTATCCTTCGACCGCCTCTTCTTCTTCTTTGAGCTAAAGAACCACGACGACTGATCGTCTTCGCCGAGTAATTCCACGTTCTCCTGGCCCTTGCGCTTCCGCACGCGCAACTGGTGCGCAGACGCTTCGAAGTCACTGACCACGATATCGACGCCGTCCGACGCTTCGGCGTCCGCGTCGAACGAGGGACCGTACCACGACCGCGCAAACCCGACGGGCTCGACCTGGACCGTCTCGTACAACTCCTCGGACCTTGTATTCGAGGCGAGTTTTATTTTCCACGCGCCCGGTTGACTGCGGAGCTGGAAGTACCCGAGATTCTGCATGACCAACGTATCGGAAGATGTCCCTTCGAGCTGGATTTGCAGGCCGTTCGGCGGCCTCGAATCGACCACATCATAGCACTGGCCCATCACGACTAACGACTTCAGCTCATAAACGATCCGCGCGTCGCCGGCGCGCATGTTGTCCGGGTCACTGGAAGCGGAGGCCATCTGCGCGTCCCAGGCCTCCGGCGTATCTACCCTCAGTGTCAACACTTGGTGCTTCGGCAGGGACGCGAACTTGGCCCGCGGCGCGCTGTCGACGTCGAGCGCGAAGCGGTAGTATTTCTGGAGTGGCATTTCCTGGAGCTCCGGGTCCGGCGCGAGCACCAACCTCACTTTCAGTCCCAGGACATCTCGCAGAGCTAGGAGCACCGGAGCGGCTCTCTGGGCAGCTTCGCTCAACGGATCAAAAATGGCCGTCGCTTGCGGTGCGATGCCGTCGGACGTCAGTACCAATTGTTCGACGCCCTGTTCCTTCAACATGGCCTCTATGAGACCCTCTACATCCGATCTAGGCTCTAGGGAACGCTGACCGGCGTACCGTCTCGCCGCGCCGATCGCGTCGAGGACTCGTGGACGGTCCTCGGAGTCAAAGGCCTCGGCCAGTTTCGACGCATATAACGCCTCACTCCTCGCGAGGACGACGAGGTCGCCGTCGTTTGTGGGGGCGTTCGCTTTCCTACTGTTGGCAAAGGTACAAGTAGTGCCAGGTTCGCAGGGGCCCCTGAACGTCACACCATCTGTCGATGTCTTCTTGGAGAAGTAGGCTTCTCTGAGGGCGTCTACCGTAGTACAGTGTTTCGAGATGTAGTGGCCCGTCTCATCTGAATCGGACGAGGGATTGTGCACTACGGAAACGCGCGCGGCCCCCTCCTTTTGTGAAGCATGCTTCAGTACTAGATAAGCCGCCCGCACGCCACTAACAGAAGACAGGTCCGTCGCCAAGACGATCGACACGTTGCCTTGCGGGTTCCCGGGGACCCAGTCGTATTCTGACCAGTGGTACTCGTGTTTTTCTAGTTCTAAGATGCGCGAGTGCCGTTCTACGAGATGCGTGGCCTTCTCCTTGGACGAAGCGCCTCCTAGCAACGCCTTGCCGTAGATCGACTTCGTGCTATCAGTGATCACCTTCCTCCGTACTAACTGCTGGAGCCGCGCCTGCTCTTGGCCTAGAGCCGGCAGCAGGTTGTTCTGCAAATCTAAGCCGCTGTCCAACACGAGACCATTCAAGGCCACCGTACCCTCAAAGGACAAGCCTTTCTGACTTACAAAGCGCCGTTGCTGGGCGACCTGTAGAGCTACTTCGTTAATCACTTCTTCGTTGGTCAGCAGCCGCCGCAGCTGCTTCTCAGATGCCTTTTTAGTAGACTCGTAGCCTGGTACAGGGTCCTCCTCACTCATAGAGATGGCCTCGCCGTACGCGGAGATGACGCTCTCGAGCGTCGGCGCCTCGCCGTACTCGCGGTTCGACGCGAGTTCCACGAGAAAGGCCCACGCCGTTTTGGGACCCCTCGCGAGCTTCGCCAACGAACAGGCGGCGGCGACCTGGGTCCCGATGGAACTCGGATCGAATTGTTTTATGACCTGCTGCTCGTCGACGTCCTGAGCTTCATCAGAGAAGACGTCACCTGACGCTTCATCGCTCAGAGACGCGTCGCCGAGCACAAAGGCGACTCGGACCGGATAGCCCTGGCGCAGCATGGCGTGGGCCACGTAGATCGCGTTCAGGGCTTCATCGGTAGACGCATCTAACACGAGTAGAGCCGTGTACAAATTCTTCGCAACGGAAGTGAGCTGCCACGACGGGTACAGGAGCTGCTGCACCGACGGCGGCCAGTCCTTGTACTCCGGATCCTTCTCGAGGTTGTTGGCGTAGGTGATCGAGCCCTTCGAGCCGCTCAGCAGGTCGACCCGCGTCGTCGACCGCTGTTTCTCGTCAGTGGCGAGGATTAAGTCTCGCCGTTTGTTAGACTCATCTACATCGGTAGTGAGGACGTCTAGCGCTGCCAACTGCCGCAACGACGAAGCTTCGGACCGAATACCTTGCAGCAAAGCATGTAAGGAGAACGTCGGCGAGCCGACGTCGTGAGCAGTCCCGCCTAAAAACACCAGAGCTCGCCCCGTCAAGCCGGAGTGCATGCTATACGCGTGCGCCGTGGCTGCCGCCTCCCGCAGGTCGTCGCGGACGCGCCTCGCTGACAAACCAGCAGCATGTCTAGGAAAGTCCTGCGACAGATCTTTCAGCGTCCTCAACGGGTCCTGGGCGTCGATGGTCGCCTGCGTCGCCTGCAAGGATAGGTCCCGCAGCTTCCACACTTTTAACGAGTCCGTGGTCTCGGACGCGAGTTGCGTCCTCAGTTCACTCAACTCCTGCTTCAGGTCGGGCCGCCTTTGAGCTAGCGTCGCGAGGTAGACGCCGCCGACCTCCTCGCCCTCCTCGAAGGACGTCGACCTGTGCATAAATCAAAATTTTACGGCGCGTTTCCATCGACGCGGCTCGATGGCGTGGCGATGTCGGTTCCTCGCCGCTCGACGGAACCAGCGCGGCCACGTCGTCGCCGAGAAAGGACTTAGTGAAGAATTATCGGGTGCGCCCGACGCACTGGTTGATTTCCACACAGTAGTAGACGCTTGCGTGGTCGTCGTTTCTGTTGTACTATCGTCCATGTTCTTGTACTCGAGGTCCTTGATGTCCAGATTGGCCCCAAAGGCTTGTAAATGCGTTTGATTGGAAGAGCCTCGCAAATGAGACGCGTGGCGCAGGAAGTAGGTCGCTTCTGTCGCGGAGCACGCGTCGTGCCATGCTCGGAACTGTGAAGACGTGACGTCTACGATGAGTTCAATAGTCACGTCCGAGCCGTCTTCAGAGAAGGGCGTCTCCGAGCCCAACAACCGCGGTGTTTGATCGCACTGTTGAGATGTGCAGACCTGCTCCGCGGCCTTGGCTACGAGTGCAGAGACGTCCGATGCCTTACAAGCGACGTGGCGGCCGCTCGGGCCATATATGATCGCTCGTGTAGACTCGACGTCGCCACCAGGACAAGTAGGTGCTTGCGACGCTAGCGACCGGTGGGCTTCGAGCCTCGGAGCGTAGGTCCGCACGGCCAGCGCCATCCGCAACAACGCGTGGGCGAGGCCGTCCAATTTCTTCTCCGCGGCGTCGAGCGCGATGGAGGCCATCTCCTCGTAGCCTTCACCGTCGTACGTGGAAGCTGACGAGGCCGCGCGGATCTTCTCTTTCGTCGACGCATCCCCAAAACCGTCGCCGATGGCCTCCACAAAAGACCAGTAGACGCTCCTCCCTTCGCCCGCCAGGAACTCGGCCGCCTCGAGGAGCGGCGAGACGGCGCGCGTCGGCCAGGGCGCTCTTATTGATACCTCTACGGAGCGGGCTGTGGCGTGCGTCGCTATCAGTAGAACTGCGACCGCGCGCGCCATGGCTGTCCGCGAGCAGAGGCGAAAGTGACTCTTGCGCCTGTGATGCCGCACAGCTCTTCGCGGCTTGCGTCGCGCTGGCGAGAGATGCGTGGCAGCGCTGCTGTGCGCTCAGCCTGCCGCAGGCGCTCTCACGACGTAAATGGCAGACTCGACTCGAGTACCGGGCTAGCGTGTCGATACACACTAGCTTTCACCAAGCCCCAACTCTCGCCTGAGCCACTGCGCCCCTGCGACGCCTTTTCAGTGGTCCTACAGGCGCATTGAATACCCACCGCTGGCCGGAAGAGTGAGGGCTCCCGGGCGTCGCGCGCCGAGCCGCCGCAGCGCAAAACCAAGGAGCCGCAACCCAGGACCAACGATGCTGCGCGCTGTCCTCCGGAGCGCGCGCGCCGCACCAATGATGCCGCGCGCCGCGCCGGCCCGCGCCATGGGCGGCGGCGGTGCCCACCCGCCCTCTCCAAATCATGTGTGGACCCCGGCCGGCGGCTGGTTCGCCGACCCTCCTCAGTGGAAGCGCAACACGGTCTACGCCTTCCTGGCGCTCGGGGCCGGTTTCTTGTACGTCGGAAGTCATTCGGTGCAGCTCGAGGAGCGGCCCGTGGCGCCGAAGCACGCGATTCCGTCGGCGATGTGGAGCCGCGGTGTCAAGCCCGTCGACGACAAGTACAAGAGCGACGAGTACGTCGAGTAAGGGCGTTTGTACGTAGTGATAGGTCCCTTCCCTTCGCGTCGTCTGGCGCTCGTTTGTCGATGCGCGACGCACGACTTAAACGAGGCCGTCCGACTCGCACGCCGAACGCCGAGTCGCAGTGATTGATCGCACGAAGGAGGTGTCGCATCGCTGCGGCACGCCGTGTAGCCCGAGCAGCTGTGCATTCGCGTAGTCATCACTCCAAAATAAGACAGGGCTGCACGATGCGCGTCGTCTGCGCGCTCCTCGCCAGCTCGCACGCCATCCTATTACGACGGCGGCCGGCAGCCGTCCCCGCACGCGCAGCAGCGGCACCCGACGCCGCGCCGGAGCCGTTGGTGCATCAGCGCTCGAACTGCTTCGACGCGCGCTTCGAAAGGACGGACTCTCTACCGAGGATGCACATCGAGCTCCTCCCCTCGAAGATCGACGAGGCCGACGGCCGCGCCATGGCCGAGTTTATGAGCAATGTCCTCGACCGGAACGAAGATTTCACGGCGTTCTTCGACCTGCGGCAGATGAAGGTCGGCCTGCGGTCCAAAGCTTGTTTTTCCTATGGCGTGGACTTCATGGCCCAGGAACGGCATGCATCTAGATTAGATGCACGCGTGAAGGGCGTTTGTTTGTTGGTCAAGTCGCCCGTTTTGAGAACTACCGCAAGGTGGTTGGTCGCTCTTTGTGATCCTCCCGCACCCGTGCATTTAGTCAGGGACGAGAGTGCTGCGGCGGAGATCGCGCGCTTGTTCGCTGCCGGTGAAGGGTCCATCGATGACTGTTCATTGATCGACGCCGACGAATGTTTGTTAGACGACGTCGACGTCGAGGCCGTCGCGCGCGACAGTCCCATTTAACGTACAATGTTGTCTTATGATCCTTTGAATTCGAGCGACGCCCCGTCCGGCACGCCCAGAGCATCGAGCAGCCGCTTCTGCAGCACCTTCTTCAGGCCCTTCGTCTCGAGGCCTCGCTGGGCTAGCGCCGCCCGCAAATCCTTGACCGGCATCTTCATGATGTCGATCGGCTGCGTCGGCTCCGGGTTCCGTTCGCTCTCGGGCACTATATCCGGTTTCGGCGCTCTCGTCCCATCTTTGAGCGTGATGGAGCCGCGCACGGGCGTCGCGGTCTCGACGGCCATTTTCCTAGGGTTCGCGGAGAAGCGCGGCTTCGCTCTCCGTCCTCGTCGCAGCGACACGCCGAAGCTGCCGCCGGCCACCGAGGGCGTCGCGGGCGTCGCGGGCGCGGGCGGCGGCGTGTCGCAGGCCTTCCCGTACCTTCGCGCGCCTTTACTATCGACGGAAACGGGATCGGCCCGCTCCGCGACATCGTTGCCCTCGTCGTCCAGATGTCTACAAAGAGGCTTCAGGGGCGTCAGAGGACTCACAGAGGAACTTTTCCTCACGGAAACGCGGCCGCACAGCCGCAGCGCCGCGTCCAGCACGGGCAAAGGACATCTATCTAGTCTCCCAGGTTGCACGTAGCACGGAGCATGGCCCCACCGGAAATGATCGATATTATCCGAACCGATCCACTGGAGACAACAAGCCACGAAGTCCGCCGGTTCCACGTCCTCCAAACCCAAGCGACTGAGCAATTCGTCCCACTCATTCTCCTCAAGTTCCTGCGCCCAGCCGTACTCGCCCATGCCTCGGTCAAAAAGGACTTGCGGCGCCCGGCGCGACAAATTACGGATACTGCCAAAACCTTCTTCCCCTACTAACTCGCCGCAGATGAGGTAGATGCAGCCTCTGTCCACAGTCGTGAGGAAACTCACGCCGGCGTCGAACGCAAACTTGTGGCCGCGGCACTCCCAGTCCACGAAGAAGTTGTGCGCCTCCCGCGTCTCGCCGAACTTCGCGTCGGGCTTGTGGGAGGAGCCGCCGAAGCGTTTCACATCAGTAACTTCGTCGAAGAATTTTTTCAGTGCTTTCGGTGTGTTCGGCGGCGCCGCCCAGCTCTTTGGTGTGGCACGCTCTTGTAGAGCGCAAGACGACACGAACTCGCCGGGGCCCCAGGGGTCTCTCGGTAAGAGCTTGCCCTGCTTGAGGCGGAGGCGGCGGCGCTCCTCGTCCCTATCGTCGTGCGTCGCCTCGAGGTCGTGGTAGTAGGCCGTGGGCTCCTTCTCTTCCTCTTCTTTCGTTGAAAGGAAGACGGTGGAGCGGCGGTTCTTGCCCATCCCTCCTTGCGCTGGCTCCCGCGGAGCTGCTGCTGCCTGCTCTGCCTTGTCGTGCTGCTGGGCTGCTGGGCGATGGCGTGCGCAGCGGCAGGACTGCAATTGCGGGCTTGTTTCTGCGAAATGACGTTGCTGCACGACTTTGGACGCGCAGCGGGCCCCAAAATCGATGCGCGCGCGCGCGAGGCGGGCAAAACCCGATTTAACACGAGCCTGAGCCTGACGATCGTTCACTGGAGAGCAATGTTTGTAACGGAGCTTCGAAAGATCCATAGTGCACAGGCGACATTTGTTGCATTTTTGTGAGATCCCCGTCTGAGAGTCTCACGTGCTGCAGGCGCTGAAACAGCGCCGCAGTAAGCAGAGCAGACACACCGATGCGAAGCGAAGGGCCGCCGTGCGCGCGCGCGTAGTGGAACGTCGGGCTGCCTCGCATCGCTTGCGCGGTTGGGCAGCAGTCCTGGACAATGCAGGGCTCATTGGAGGAGGACCTGGCGGCGCTGCGGAAGCTGCGCGACGACGACTCGAGCGGTGCGCTCAAAGAGTACTTTGGGGACAGCGAGGACCCGCGCGAGTGGAGCGGTGTCACGGTGAAGGACGGCCGCGTGACGAAGCTCATCTTCTACGAGTGCACAAACCTCGCCGCGCTGCCGGCCGCGATCGGCGAGCTCGGCGCGCTGACGTATTTGAGCTTGTACAAATGCACAAGCCTCGCCGCGCTGCCGGACGCGATCGGCAAGCTCGGCGCGCTGACGGAGCTCAACTTGGGCGGGTGCTCAAGCCTCACGTACCCTCCGGAGGAGATGCGCGGCAACGTGCACAAAACCGTCGGCTTCTGTTGTCTCAACCTATTGGAAGGTGGCGACGTGTCTGCTGCAGACGTACAGAAGAGTATCTTAAATCACGTGATCGCCGATCCTGCCCACGACGAGCGCGTCGACGCGCTCGTACGCAAGGACCCGGTGTTGGCCGACATCGTCAAGGTCAAGGAACAGCTAGAAAATGACCTCGCCGCTCTGCGGAAGCTGCGCGACGACGACGCGAGCGGTGCGCTCAAGGAGTTCTTTGGGGACGGCGAGGACCCGCGCAAGTGGAAAGACGAAGATGGAGATGAAGTCGTCACGGTGGCGGACGGTCGGGTGACGAAGCTCAACGTGTACAAATGCTCGAAACTCGCCGAGCTGCCGGCCGCGATCGGCGAGCTCAAAGCGCTGAGAGGGCTCAACTTGTCCTACTGCTCGAGCCTCGCCGCGCTGCCGGCCACGATCGGCGAGCTCAAAGCGCTGACGACGCTCAACTTGCGCGAGTGCTCGAGCCTCGCCGCGCTGCCGGCCACGATTGGCGAGCTCGGCGCGCTGGAGGCGCTTATTTTGGAAGGGTGCTCGAGCATCGCCGCGCTGCCGGCCGCGATCGGTGGGCTCGGCGCGCTGACGGGGCTCGATTTGTACGGCTGCTCGAGCCTCGCCACGCTACCGGAGTCGATCGGCGGCCTCGATGCGCTGGCCAGCCTCGACTTGGCAAATTGCCCCAATTTGGTGTTCCCCCCTGGACACACGCACGGCGACACCAAGCGAGTCAAGCGCCTCCTCGCGAACACGACCCGCTTCCTCGCCGGCAAGCTCAAGGCGGCCGACGCGGACGACGACGCGAAGGCGGACTTTACGGAGGGCGCAATCCACCACGCGCCCTTCGCTGACCGCCTCGAAGAAGCAGTAAGAAAGGACCCGGCGCTCGCCGACCTCACGAACGAGAAAGGCGAACGCGCCATCGACCTCGCCTGTTTAGAATGCCGGCGCGCCATGCAAAAAGCCCTCTTCTTCCTTGGGCGCTACGACGTCGACAAAGGCCCGCCGGAGCACCGGTCCGCGACGTCACTCGTCGTGCGCGCCGTCGACCACGAGGCGGCCGACGATTACGGGAAACTATTTGTCGAGTTCGACAAGGATAGTAACGGAACATTGGACGCGAGCGAACTCGAAGCTCTCGCGGCGAAGTTGGGCACAAATGTCGAGATCTTCGAAATAGAAGACGATGGTGTCGCAAAGGACGCCTTCGTCGCAAAATGCCAGCGGCTCTTCGGCAAGGAGCGCAAGGTGGTCATCAAGGTCTTCCAGGTCGAAGAGCAGTGGCGCAACGAGAAGCGGGGCCGCGACGATCAACAGCTCGACGCGCGCTACGTCGTGCAGACGATCCCGGCGCCCACGGACGACGAATTTGCTGATGGGCTGAAAAGCAGCACACGCTTCGGCGAAGGCGTCGGTTCTCGCGCCATCGTCATGGACGCCGCCGATCGCAATCTCTTCCAGATCTACCAGTCGGAGCGGCCGGATCTGAACGCGGTCCGGACTCTGATGCAGCAGGTCATGGAGTGCGTCCAGCATCTACACGGGAAGGGGCTCGTCCATGGCGACATCAAGATGCTCAACGTCGTGCGACTGTCTCTCGACAATCGCCTACGTTTGATTGATTTGGACGCTGCTGCAAAATTTAGCCGTCATGGCGGAGACTACGTATGCTCGAAGTTCTCTTCAGCGATTTTGCCGCCGGAGTGCTTCGCCAAGCTCGATGCCGGTCAAGTGACGAAATTCGAAGCTTACTTTGAAGGCGTCGGCGCGGAGCTCCGGGAGAAGGTCGCGCCGAAGGTCGACAAGCGCGGCGCGTCGTACGTCGTCAAGACGTTCTCTTTAACCGAGGATGGTGCTCCGAAACGAATTGATAGTCTGCCGTACGAGCCCGTGGAAGCGTCAGTAGCTGTCGACTACTGGTCGCTCGGCGCGCTCCTGTTCCAGCTGGTGGCCGGCGAACCGCTCGTGCCCTCGAATCGCGACGACGACTGTGTTAACGCCAAAAGTATGGCCATCTTGGCCTCTTGGAACGACGACGCTGCAAAAAGGAATTTAGCTGTAATCAAGGACGCCGCGGCCTGGGATCTCGCATCGAAGTTGCTCGTCCGCGACCCTGAACAGCGAGCAAAATTTAGCATCGCCGACGCGCTCGCACGGCACCCGTTTTTTCATCCCGAGAGCGGCGACGCGGAGATTAAAAAGCAACTGGACGCGATGCAGACGACGCTGGACTCCGTCAAGGCCGACACGTCCTCTATTCTGAGGTTGAGCGAGGAGCACCGCGACGAGCTACGGAAGACGCGCAGCACGATCATACGGGCTATATATGAAGCCACGGAGGTCTCGACGCCGACGGCGTTCGTCGTTCTGAAGGAGAAACTCCCGACGGGGGAGGCCAGGGTCGAGTTGACGTTGAACGATGACGGCACTGGGTTTTCGGTGGAGGGCGAGGCCGTCGACGACGCAAAGGACCGCTACGAAGAGAGCAAGACCTGGCTGAATCTTTGTGCGCAATTCGGGCGCGGCGTCGCGAAGTGCAGCCCATCGGCCATCGCCGACGCCGTCACTGGCGCCTGCGCGGAGCTCGTCGTCGGCGAGGAGATGTGGTTATACCTCGTCGACGAGCTGACGGGGAAACCAGTGGTCCCAGAGGTCGATCCGGATGATGATGAGGAGCCACTATATCCCATTCGCATCACCAAGCCGGCCGAGGTCGTTGCGAAGCTCTTACCGGTCATGCAGGTCGGCCTGCACGCGGCGTCGCTCGTCAACGGCGTTTCGGGGGTTGTGCGGCTCTTCGGCTACCCGTGCCCCAAAGTTCCCGAGGCGTGGCGCGAGGGCGCGCAAAATTCGGTCGACGTGTTGAAGCAGGAGAGCTCGGTCGAGGCCTTCGGCGCGGTCCACGAGAAGGTGCAGGACGGCGGCGAAGAGACGGAGACGGTTCGAGGCGCGGGCCTGCGGGAGCTGGCGGCCTTCTTCGCAGAAAAAGATCGGGACGGGGAGTACGCGGGACTGCGACGAATAGGCGACGACGATGGCACAGCTGTGTGGACCGCGTTGACGGACCCGGAAGAAGTAAAGGCGGCGCTCGAGGCGCGGGCCAAGGAACGGCGCGCGGAGACAAAGCGAGGGGAGGCCGACTACGCGGCGTATTTGAGGGAGAAGGCCGCGGGCGGCGGCGCCAGCGAAGACGCGGGCAGCGACGCCGGCGACGCCGACGCCGACGCCGTGGACGACGCCAGCCCCGACGCGAGCGGCGACGCCACCGCGGCCATGACCGCGACCACTCCGGCAGCCGGTGGCGGCCCCGCGGCCGCGCGCGCCCTCTCGACCCTGAGCATCGGGGAGCCCGCGGCGTTGGCTCTCCGCGACCCGCCCGGCGCGGCGGACGGGCAGCGGACCTGGTGGGCCGCGGACGTCGAGGAGCGCCTCGCGCGCCTCGAGCGGCGCAGCGTCGAAACGCGCCTCGACCGGCTCGAGGCGTCGGTGCGCGCCGACCCCAGTGCCCGGGCCGGCGTCGAGGAGCGGCTCGCCGGCCTCGAGGAGCGGCTGGCAGGAATCAATTGGGCGTATTAAGTTGTTTTCCCAGACTCGACAGCGCAACGCATCGCCCCCCGTACGCCGTCGCCGCCACCACGGCAACGACGACCGCCGCGGCGGGCAGCGGGCCTTCCGCCGCGCGCGCGCTCACGGCCGCGCCGCGCGAGGCCGGGGACCCGGAGGCGCTGCGCCGCGTCGAGGACCGGCTCGACGGCATCGAGGAGCAGCTGGGCACCATGAATGGGGTCCTCTTAAGACTATCACAATGACTTAGACTAGGAACACGGCTCCCGCCGGCCGCTCGCGCCCGCACGCCACCAGGTCTAGAAAACTTTCGCCGGACGGCCCCGGGTCCGCCGTCGATGAGAACGTGAGCGTCCCCTGCGTCGGCAGCTTCGTCTCGCTCATGTCCGCCGGGTCCATCTCCGCCCACTCTTTTTCGTCAGGAGGTGCCCAGCCGCCCAACACCAGGGGGTCCTCGGCGGCACGGAACTGACCGTTCGCGAAGGCCGGCGCCGAGCTGCCGCCAGCCAATGCTAGGATGGTTTTCGCCACTAGCCGGTCGTCCTTCCGCGACAGGCGCAAGACGCCACTCTTCAAAGAAATGCGGGGATCCCACACTGTCAAAATGCCCAGCCGGTGGCGCAGGCGCAACGCATCTGATAAAGGAAGGTCGTTGCATCGCGCGCAGAAATTTGATACATCCACGACTCTAGAGAACAGGATGACCAGTAACTTGATCCTGATTTCCGCCCAGGCATCTCCCGAAGGCATATGCTCGTACAGGTCGAAGGCTTGCGCTGACGTAAAGTACGTCGTGCACGCAATTACCTCCAGATGCGCCAGCCTCACGAGCAACCAGGCCAACCCATAATCCCCTGGTAAAGGATCTGTTCCCTCCAGGAAGCAGCCCGTGCCTGGCCGACCGACGTAGAGTCTGCAAGGGTGTTTGACACGAGTGTCACACACAGTAGCCCTCCTCTCATTGCCATCGGTCAACTGGATGGACGCGCCGTCGAACTCTTCTTCTTCCTCATCTATTGAACCTCCCGTCGCGTCCAGTCGGACCGTGTCTAGGCCGTGCGGCGAGGAGGCGATGAGTTCGGACGCATGGGCCCTCGAAGCCACTAAACCTTGCAGGACGACCGCCTCCGGAGCACCCAGCGCGCGACTCACCTTCTCCGCCAATACTCCAAGGTGCTCCGGCGCGTCCGGGACGTCGTCCACCTCCAGCAGGTCCTCTCCAGATAAAACGGCGAGGCCAATCGATTCTGTTGTATCGTCCGGCATGGACGCGTCCTCACCCTTCGCAATAGCGGCAGCATAAGCTAGGGAGGCCTGCTTCCGCCTCACGGACGCCACCTCTCTCTTATGTTCGGCGTCCGATTCCGGTTTCGCATTTGAGGAATGGCGCCACTCGACACAACGCAGTCGCGCCTTGACGGCGGCGAAGGCCTCGTTGGATAACGGTTTCGCGTCCTTCGCGACCGGCGCGGCGCAACTGACGTCGAAGGCGACGACGCGGCCCTTGGGCGCGTCCTCGTCTTCGGCCTCCTCTTCCCCCTCCGCGGCCGGTGCCTTGAGCGCCGTTTCTAGGGTAATATCGCCATTGACGGAGACCCAGAGGGGCGAGCCGGGCTGCCACGTCAGGGGCACGGTCACGGAAACCGTCTCGCCGTTCGCTTGCACGTCCACGACGTCCCCGGGCTGTGCGTCGACGGCGACCGGGACGCGTACGCAACCGTTGCGCCAGGGGTTCCGGTCTTGATGCTTTGACGTGTCCGGGCCGTCGAGCTTACACTTACTGGCCAGTAAGGTCAAAGCTTCGACGTCTTTCGTAGTGTCAAAGGCATAGTGCCCATCGACCAACCCGACATACACGTTCCAGAGCGGTCCTAATTCACATCGTAGTGCAAGATGCTGCCGCTCCGTCAAGTTCTGCGACAGAAATGACGCGCAGCCCGTACTGATGGACGGTGCGAGTGCCTTACATAATAAATAAGTAGTAGGGGCGTCGAGGTGGCCGCTCGACGGCGCACAGGCGTCGAGGATGTCCTGCGCCTCCCGTCGCGAGAAGCCTTGTCCCGCCGTCTGGATCAGTTGTAATCTCTCATCATCTGTCAGGCAACATCTGACCATCGCCGCGAGTCCTCGGGAACCCCTGTCGGTCGGAGGTCGGAAGCTCGGTTCTATTTCAACATCGACATACAGCACCTCGTCCCTCGGTACTTTCCACACTTCTGAACCATCCAGCAACGGAGACGGTTTTAGCAGAGGCGTCTGCTGGGCGAAGGTCTTTGCCGCGTAGGCCGCGAATTCCTCGAACGAACAACTACAACCACCGGAGGAGGCCTCCCTGATGAGTTTGGGCGCGTCGCACAGCTCCACTCCTAACAAGTCGAGGCAAATCATTGACGCTTCGCTCGCATCGACACTGTGAGATCCGTCGGCATCAGCGAGAGCACAGGCCGCGCGGAAGACGCCGTCCCAGACTAAAGCTGGTGAAGCGGGCTGCGGGACCTCCTTGCCGCTCTTCGTGGTCGTCGAGGGTTGGGACGCGATATGCTCCAACACCCCCTCGAACAGAGCGCGCACGGCGCTATGAGGCGGGTCCAGGCCGTACGCGACCAATACATCTGTCAGGTCCGGCACTTGACGCTTATCGATCGCCGCGAGCACGGCCTTCCACAGCTTTTGAGAGGATGGTGCGGCCTCGTCGCGCGTTAGCCGGACTAGGGAACCGCTCACCTTCACGGTCGCCAGTCGACAGGCGTCCGACGCGTTCGCCAGCCTTAGCAATGAGCGCATGACGCAGAACTCGTAGGGGTCGTCCGTTTCCAAATCCCACTCGCCGCCCGGGTCGCTCTCGTCAAACACGTCATATATGCGGCCGCAGTCGCATCCAATCAACGACAGTGATGTCGCCCCTCGTAGCGAGCGCACGGCTCGCAGCAGAGCCGCGGCGCCGACTTTCCCAGGAACGTTCCCCGCGAAATCGACCACTGTTAATGGTGTATTTCTTTCAGTCAGAGCTTGGCTCAGGACTATACTACCCTTCGCTCCCACAAAACAGTGGGCCATCCGAACTTCCGTCAGCGAGGTGTTCGCCTCCAACGCATCCGCGACGGCGACGCCGCCGTCCTCATCTAACCTGTTATGTGAGAGATCCAGTAAAGTTAATGTCGCATTCTTTTTAACTGCGGAAGCTAGAGCTTTCGCAGACGTGCCCCGGATCGAATTCCAGCTGAGGTCGAGCACCGTCAACGTAGAGGTAGCCGAAAGCATGGCGCCCAGAGCTTCGCCGCCCGTGACGTAGCCCTCGCGCATCTCGCTGACCTCTTCTTTCTGGCCGATGAGGTTGTCCGCCAGGTCCAGCACTTGCAATTTCGACGCCGTGTTGAGCTCCAGGGCTTCGCAGAGCGCGCGGCACTCGTCGTCGTCGACATCAGAACGTCGCAGATGGACCTCCGTCAGCAGACAAGACCGTTGCGCGAGTAATTGCTGCAGGGCCTTGGCACCCTTCGCATCCAAGTCGTTCTCCGAGAGGTCGATGGACCTCAGATCTTGTAGAGTTAATAAGCCATCTAAGAGTGGTGCTAGCGTCTTATCTGATAATCGATTCCCAGCGAGAGACAACCTCTCTAGACCGGGCAAGCGCGGCAAAGATGAAGCGACGGCCTCACCTAAAGGATCGCCGAGCGCCATGCCCGTCAGGTCCAATGAACGAGCATCAGCGTCGACGCGCGACAGGAAGGGATCAACTACGAGACCTTTGTCCGACGCGAATTTCACGAAGTTCCGGAAGCAGGCGCCCTCGTACAAGTCCGGGTTATCATTATCCATCTGCAGACACGTCTCCTCGGACAGGGCCGGGCGCGCATGAGCCGCCTTTTGTATTCTGAAGAACTCCCTCCTTCCTTTCGAGCCGGAGTGGTACGCTAGCACATCATACGGTCCATAGGCGGGTACAGAAGGGTCCCGTTCCTCCCTTTCCTCGACCTTCGCAATTTTCGGGGCCGGCGTGCGCCGTCGGATTTCCTGGGCCCTCCATCTTGATTCTTCATCTCGTGTTTTAGCACCGAGCACATCCACTTTATGTCTCGTTTCTTTCGGGCAGGTCCACCTCGTGATGCGTTCTACTCGTTCGATCCACGCATCCACGTGTTCCTTGAGCTTCGGCATGCCCGTCAAGTCGGGCGTCGGCGGCTTCGGCGGCGGTCTCTTTTTTTGTTGAAATGTTTCCGCTAGCACGGCGGCGTCGCGCCAGTAGGTCGAGGCTGTTGTTATAGTGTCGTCGTCGGCCATGGTTCGTGACGACGCGTCGACGGCGTCGGGCGCGGCGTTTGTCGGTGCAAGGAGTGTGGGGCTCCCGAGGCGCAGTGGTGACGACCGCGGGCCGGGCAGCCTCGTCGATGCAGGTCAAACCGTTTCGATGCGTGTGCGTCTGCTTGGTCTGCGGCTGGAGGGCGCCGGAGACGCAACAGGCCTCTGCTGCGTTAAAAAATGATGAGAGGCAGCAGAGCGCTGGAGGCCGCGCCGCGGGCCAATTTGGCCTCCGATGACTCTGAGGGCGTCCTCGGGAGCGCGGGAGCGGTGCGTCTACCCTCACAGCTAGCGGCGTGTAAGACACTAGCCAGCACAAAGCAAGCAGGGCAAACCAAAGCCTTTGTTGCGCACGCGCGCACGCCTCAAGCACAGAGGCGACATACGCATTTTCTTCTGCGCAGCGCGCCGCCTGTACTCACCAAATTTCAAGCGCGCGGACGCCGCCGCCGCATAGAATGGCCTCTAAATTAGCGGGAGGCGAAGTAGTACTAGATCACGGCACCTTCAAGGCTAATCAACCACCATTAGCCCCAAAACGCAAGCTCAAAATAGACCGGAAGAAGTCGGACGTGGAGTGGCAGTGGGCTCCCTTTACCAATCAAGCCCGAGAAGATGGGTTAGTCCTCCATCACTGGCAAAAAAAAGGCGTCGAGTTCGCCGAGTACCCCTACGCGCGCTTCAACACGAAGCTGGAACGAGTGACGTACACGGATGATGAATACGAGCGGTTACTCGCGGACCGGCACTGGACGCGGAGTGATACGGACTACCTCATTAATTTGTGCCATAGACTGGACCTGAGGTGGCCCGTCATCCTCGATCGGTACGCGCCGGTGCCGCCGCGACCGTTGGAGCAATTACAGAGGCGCTACTACCATTGCGCGCACGCTTTGGCGCGGGATCGCTATCGGAGGTCGCGGGGTGGTCGATTAGAAAGCGAGGGCGGCGTGCCGGCCTACGTGGACCAGTCGCAGGCGCTGGGGATTTCGTCGCGGACGCGAGACTTTGATGTGGCCTACGAGGAGAAACGGCGTCGCCAAGCCCACGTCGCGTACTGCCGCACGCGGGCCGAGGAGGCCGAAGAAAGACGTTTAAGGGACGAGCTGAAGGCCGTCGAGCTCGAATCGAGAAGACTGAAGCGACGCGCGCGCGGCCAGCCCGCCGACGAGCCCCCCCGTAGAAGTGGATTGGAGGCCGCGCGCCTGGCGGCGAACGCGATTGCGCCGCCGAAAAGACCGCAGCCCGGCCAGCCCTACTTGCAATCTTCGAGACTGAAGCCTCCGGAGGGCGCGCAGGGCCTCTCGAAAGGCATGCTCACCAAGTTAGCGTTGGTGCTGGAAGAGTTAGGTGTACCAGCTAGACCGATTCCCACCAAGTTATCGTGTGACGCGTATGATGCTCTACGTAGAGATATCGTGACACTCCTGTCGCTGCAGAAGCTGGCCACGTCCAAGGACTTGGAGCTGCGGCAGATGCGCCGTGCTGCGGACGACCAGCACGCGCGGGCGCAGCACGCGGCGCGGGCGGCGCAGCAACATACGAGAGCTCAAGCGTATGCCGCGCCCAAACGGACGGCGCCGCAAGTTACAAGGGGGCAGGTCCAGAAGCGGGCGCGGCGCTAGGGTAAGGGCTTTCTTTCCATTTGTCGCGTCGACGGCGTTTTGGGAAGACTCGTCCGTATGCCGTAGAAACCCGCCCACCAGCTAAACTCGAGGAGTGCGGCCTCCAGGGCTCCGCTGGTCGATGTTACGGTGCTAGGACTAGTGGGCGGAGCCCCTGTCCGCGCGGACGCGTGGGCTAGCTGTGTAAGACACTAGCAAGCCAAAAAGTGCCTGATGTGCGGTGCACACGACAACTACCGCGCCGACTTCAGTGCCACATCCGGTCATACTCTCTGCCAACCGATCGCTCGCAACAATAACCGATGGGCAAGAAGAGCCGGCGACAAAAACAGCAAGAACCAAAAGAATTGGGGGAGCGCTGGGACGCGATGGCGTTTTTGATATACGAAGACGGAACGCCAATTAGCGATGATGACTTTAAACAGTTGAGGGAAGCGAAACGCCAAGCGATGGTTGTGGTGGACACGAGGTGTCGGTACCCGATCGGCAAAGATAATATTACTCACGACTGGCTGGATGAATATCAATGGGCGGTCGCGTTCCCTCGCATCCAAACCAAGGGTTTGGACAGTGCGATAAGGGCCTTGAAACGCTGGCCACGCTTGCAGCCGTATTGGCCGCGCCTCCGGCGCCGCGTCTGCGACCACTGCCACGCGCAGGTCGCCTTGTCTGAGCCGCGGTATCTGGTCTGTGGCGGGTGCGGTGTGGCGCGCTACTGTTGTGAGGCGTGCCAGCGCGCTGATTGGGAGTGGCACCAGATGTACTGCCCGGACATGGCCCGGCGGCGAAGAATTTATGAGGCGACAAAATGGGAGCGGGGGTTGTAAGAATTCTGGATAGGAGTAGTAGAAAACCCCCAGCACGCCGTTGCCGCGAGATAAATACATAAGAAATACCTAAGCCCAAGCACGCCGTCACGGTCGCCGCGAGATAAACTAAAACCCCATTACTCGCTAGGGCGCGTCGCTCGCGTCCTCGTCCCCCGTCAGCGCGGGCAGCTCCCCCGACGCCGTGATCGTGCAAGCCTTGAGGGGCTTATCTGAATCATCCACGTCAACACTCTCGATGGCCTGCACTATATCGACACCACTCACGACGCGCCCGAAGACCACATGCTTCCCGTCGAGATGAGGACATTTGACAGTGGTAATGAAGAACTGCGAGCCGTTCGTATGTCTCCCAGCATTGGCCATGGACAATAGGTAAGGCTCATTATGCGTATCGATGAACGCCTCGTCATCAAATTTACCGCCGTAGATAGAAGCACCTCCCGTCCCATCACCCTTGGTCACATCTCCCCCTTGGATCATGAAATCCTTGATGACCCGATGGAACGAACAGCCCTGGTAATGCAACGACTCGTACCCGTTGCAGATGGCCAGAAAATTGTTCACCGTTTTCGGGACCGTATCATCGTACAACTCCATGAGAATTCTACCCTTACTGATGCCATCGATGGAAATGTCGAAGAAGGCCCGCTTCAGGCCCTTCTGGTGGTCTACCGGTGCCAGAGGGTTCGCACCGGGCTTCGCGAGGTCGTAATCCTCATCACTGAGATCGTCGTAGTCATCTATCTTGCGGGGTTCCTTGGGCCTATTACTGGACGCGAAGCCCTCGAGCTTCGAGAACATGCCGCCATAGGTGTTCTTCAGTTGTTTCTGCTGCGTCTTTTTCGCGGCGACGACGTCTCTCAATGCTCTTTTGGACGCTACATTCGTAGCGTCCAGCGCCACCGCTTTCTTCAAGCACGAAATCGCCTCGTCGAAGTCCTTGGTCTTGCCGAGCGCGACGCCTTTGCGGTAGAGGGCCTTGACGTTGTCCGCATCCTTCTTAAGTACTTTGTCGCACTGCTCGACGCACGACGGCCAGTCCTTCATGGAGGACGCTACTGCTGCCAAATTGCCGTAGAGTGGTGTCAGCGATGCCTTGACCTGTGTCGAACGACAGCGTACTCGCGCTGCCCGTGGACGCTCTGATGATCACGAAGACGCCATCGACGCGACTTGAAGTTCAGAAAACCTCAGAAACAGACACTGAGCCACGGACCTCGTCCGACTCGTACTCGCCGAAGTAAACGGCACTTTCATATCTCCTTTTAGCCCGCTGGAAGTCGCCCTTCTTGAACCAATTATTTCCATTGTCCTTCAGTGATTGGATGTGGGCCAGTCTCTCAGTGTCATCTGCCATCTCGTGCGACACGGGAGCTTTGTCGAAATCCAACAAAGTTAATCGTACGGTAGAATCCTCATCAGTCGGCAGACCCTCCTCGGCACCCTTCTTCACGACCACATCACAAACTTCCTTTTTACGCATGGTCTTCAACACGTCATCAAAAAAACCAATCGGGCTTTGACCCTCATCAATACATAAAGTACAGGTTGTTTCTTCGGTATGAGTCTTCATGTTCACACCCGTGCCGGACCAGACCTTGTACGAGACCTCGCACTTGCACAGCTCCTTCGGCGTCTCCCAGCCCTCGCCCGGCGTGACTCGCTGCTTTATCACTGATTGATCTTCATATAAATCTCGGGGCTGGTCCCCGTCGGAAGAGTAGCCGCTCGAATCGGTGGACGCGTCGTCGCCGAAGTCCTGGTTGTAGCGCTCGAGGGCCGCTCGCGCGTCGCCTTCCGCATTATACACGGCTCGCGGTTGCTGGTTCCGCGACGGCGGCAGGGGCTCGGGCTCGGGCTGGTCCTCGAGCTCGGGCATCTGGGGGTTCTCGAGGCCCATGGCTGCTTTGTTCTTGCGCGGCGGGCTGCAGGCTCTCTGTGCAGATCTCTTGTTGGGCGGCACTAGACGCGCTGTCGTTGCAGCGATGGTCTTGCGCAGCGCAGCGATGCTCAAGGCTGAGCTTAAATATAGCCTATTCGATCGATGCGAGAGTATGGCCCGCTCTGCGATCGAAATCTTGTGGGCGGCCGAAATCTAGTGGGTTATAACTAGCTCCGTGCGCTTTAGATAGCGCTTTTTCTACCATCGGACGGTTCGCTCCGCCTGAGACAACCTTCTGGTGGGTGGCGCGCGAATATTTGAAATCGTTCGGGCAGCCCCCTGCATGAGATGCCCCAAGAGCTAAATTTGCCGGCTGATTCCGGACCGCGAGGCACCCAAGCCATCACAGCGACGACCAAATAAAACGGCGCACCACCGTCGGCAAACTGTCCGCACTGCTGAGCTGCCCAAAGGGCTGCCCACACACGCGCAAGCATGAGGTTCCGCGAGGGCGCGGCCTACCCCTTCCTCTTTGCGGAAGACGACCCCACAGAACCAACGACGAAGGCGCGCATCGACCTGCCGCGCGTGTCCTCCGACGCCGACCTCGCGCTCAAAAAGCTCGCGGCGGGCCTCGGCGCCTGCGCCGACGCGCAGTCCGAGCTCGTCAAGGGCGGGCGGCGGCGGACCGAGGAATCACTCACTGGTGATGAACGAGCGAGACGGCTCTTCCGCGTCGCGGACCCCGATAGCACCGGAAGGTGCGACGCGCACCGCTTCGCGACGCTGGCCGAGAGCTGCGGCCTTAATCAAGAGGACGCGGCGGCGGCGCTGGAGGCGTGCGGCGGCAGGCCTTTTGTGGAGGAGGACGCATTCATCAAAGCGGTCGGGCCGCACGCGGAGAGTAGGCACCATAAGTAATGGGTGGTTCAAGTTATCCAGAGGAGGGGAAGGGGATCAGCCGAGGTAGGACTTCCTCGACGACGTGGCCGAGCGGCTCGAGCCCGAGCCGACGGACGCGGCGGCTAGGGACCGCGTCGACCGGAAGGACATGGCGGACAGGAGCCTTGAGGAGCGCCCGTGCCTCGTCGGCGGCGTCTTGGGGAGCGTGCGCCGGCGCGCGTTCGTCCCGGGTGCGAAGTCCGGCGGCTCGCCGGCGTCGCCCTCCTTGCGGTCGGCGTACCACTTCACCGCGTCGATCAGGTCGCCGAAGAGGGGTGCTTGTTCGGTGATGGTCGCGCCGTCCGCGGCCTGGCGGCTCCACTCGAAGGTGCGCGGATACAAGCGCTCGAGCAGCGGCTCGACGGTGGCGTAGCTCGGCCGCCCCCGCGCCGCCGTGGCGAGGGGCTCGAGGCCCGCGAAGGACCGGCGCTCGCGCAACACCCGAGAAGGCTCCGGTGGTGTGACGACGTCAGCGGCGCCGTCGCGCGCGCTCTCGAGGCTGCTCAGCGACACGACCTTGCCGTCTCTGTGTCTATTCTCGTACAGTTCGACGAAGAGACCTGTGTGCGATACAGTCGCGTCGATGGCGTGGGGTGCCTTGATAATACACCCACGTTCGCGTTTGTTCCGGTGGCTGGTACGATCGTCACTGTCTGTGCAAATGCGTCCGGCGCGACGTACCGGACATCCTTCGGGAGAAGGACTTCCTCCAAGGCGCGGAGCCCCGTGAGCGCTTTTGACGGGATCACGCCTAGTTTTGAATTCTCGCGGATTGCGCGCCGGCGACAGGCCGCGCGGCGGCGAGGGCCGCCACCAGGATTTGCCAGGCGCGCGCCATGGACGTCCGCTTCCTTCCGCAATTCCTTTGCCCCGTACTTGCGAGGACGCGACGCCGGGGCGAGGCCTGAGGCCGGGGGTTTCCTTTAGCTTGCAATTTCCAGCCAACGCGTAGGAATGGCGCCGCGAGAAGCAGATCGCCGAGGAGAACAGCTTTCGAGTCGTCGAGTCGCCCTACGTCGCGGTAGGCGCCGCGGGCAGATAATGGCAGATATAGGTTTGATGCCTCGGTGTCTTGGCTCGCCCGCGGATTGATCCAGAGGCGTCTATCCGCGAGGAACTACGCTTCTCCTGCCCGCTTGGTACCAATCGCGACGTTTCTGGGATTTGGTTTGCTTGCTAGTGTGTTACAGGCCGCTAGCCCGATTATACTCCGGCAAAAAAAACGCGCTGTGGCTCCACGCGCTGGCCGACGCATCGCTTGGAAGCTGTAAGCGACGCGTCATAACTCGCTGGAGGCGTGGACAAACGCCCAGTTGCTCGCGCGCCCGCAACCGCTGCATCCCACCCAGCCAGCGCGTCCGTTTCGGCAGCCGTCGCGCCGCACGCGCCGCCGACGAGCCAGCAGCCGCCGCGACGATAGACGCAAACCAAGGCGTACGAAACGATAGACGAAAACCAAGGCGTACGAAACGACGATGGCAGCAAAAAAGCAAGTCGGCAAGTATGAGATCGGCCGCACGTTAGGTGAAGGAACTTTTGGGAAAGTGAAACATGCCGTCCACGTGAGCTCAAGGGTCGAAGTCGCCATAAAGGTACTAGACAAGGAACGCATCCAGAAGCAGTCCATGGGCTCGCAGATAAAAAAGGAGATTAGTATTATGAAACAATTAAGTCACGAAAACGTCGTCAAGCTTAAGGAGGTCCTCGCGTCGCGCACAAAAATATTTATTGTATTGGAGTTAGTTACTGGAGGGGAATTATTTGATCTCATAGTGCAGCGAGGTAGACTAGATGAAGCGGCATCGAGGATCTACTTCCGACAACTCGTGAGCGGCGTCGCCTACTGCCACTCGCAGGGCGTCGCGCACCGCGACCTCAAGCCCGAGAACCTGCTGCTGGACTCAGAGGGCACCCTGAAAATCTCGGACTTTGGATTGTCAGCCCTGTACGACGGCGAAGAGGGTAGTACGCGGTCGCAGATGCTGCACACGACGTGCGGCACGCCGAACTACGTGGCTCCCGAGGTCCTGCAGAATGAAGGATATGTAGGAAGAATAGCCGACTGCTGGTCCATTGGAGTTATCTTATATGTACTTTTGGCCGGTTTCTTACCTTTTGACGAAGCCACGATGTCCGCTTTATTTGACAAAATAAAACGGGCAGAATTTGCCTATCCAGCTCATTTCTCCGACGGCGTCAAGGTCTTGATCGATTCGTTGTTGGTCGCGGATCCCCAGAAGCGGGCGACACTCACGGACGTCCAAAAGGACCGGTGGTTTTTGGACCAGTCGCTGTCGACTGTGGCTACTGATCAAGTAGTACAGCCGCTGATGCGGAAGAAGTCTTCCTTAAAAACGTCGAAGTCTACCAGAGTGCAGTCGCTGACGTCGTCGTCGTCCCCGACGCAAGTGGTCGAGGCTTTGCGGAAAGCGCTCGTCGCGTCGGGCGCGACTTTAGCTGAAGATGCGCCGCCGAAGCCGGAGGAGACGGAGGACGAGACCGATGACGAAGGGCCGGGAACACGGTCCGTCGAGGCGTCGCTGCAGTCGCCGTCCGGGCTGTTGGCTTTGGTAGCGACGGCGCGGCCCGCCGATAACGGGGCGGCGCTGGATCTGCTGCGAGGCAAGGGCGACATCCTCGCCTTCCAGGCGTGGCTCCAGGGCGTCCTGGAGGCCGTCCGCGCGGCGGGCGTGACTTTAACGGGGCCGCCGGAGCCCTAGGTTTTGCTTTTTTATCGTCGACGTTCGCTCGGTAAAGTGTTTATTTTAACAAGCGGCGACGGCGTGTTGGTGGCTGTACATTGCACGGTGCTAGGACTCCACTGGGGCGAACCCTCCCGAACGATGGGCAACGTTCGCCCGGACGGCGTGTTGGCGGGGTCCACACGCCGTCGCCGCGACGTCTCCAGGTCCAATCCCACTCGGAAGTCGCGCCGGCGGCCGATCTCGGGAGCGGTCCAGACGCGGCGTGCGGGCGCGGGGAAAACGCGGGAGCCGAATCCGAAGCTCGGCGGCGGCGACCGCCCCGCGGGCGCTCCGAGGACTACTAAACGCCCCGGCCGACGCGTCTTCGGGCACCGCGGCGATACCCCCCCCTGGCTGCCCGGCTGCCCGGCTGCAGAGAGGATGCAGCCAGGGTGAGATTTCTCGCACCCACGCGCTCGCGCCCGGCGCCACATACACTTCGGCGCGCACGTTGGCAGCGTCGCCCACGCCTCGGAGGCTGCGAGGGCAGCCGGCCCGGCCGCCCGAGGGGCTGCGCGCAAAATGAGCTCTAATGCGTCAGATTCCGCTAAAAGACCACAAAGGCGGGCCAAAGCCGCGGCCCTCGAGGCGCTCGAGGCCGAGAAGGCCGCAGCGTCTCCGGAGGTCAAGCAGGAACGCGCCGAGGGCACGCGCCGGGCGCCCGCGCGGAGGGCGAAGGCCGCGGCGATCGAGGCGCTGGAAGCCAGTGAGGCGCCCGTGCCGGACCGCGCCGAGGGAACGCGCCGGGCGCCCGCGAGGCGGGCGAAGGCCGCGGCGCTCGAGGCCATCGAGGCCGGCGAGGCGGCCGCGCCGCCGGCGCCGGCACCCGCGCCGGCCGCGCCGGAACCGGCCGCGCCGGAACCGGCCGCACCGGAGCCGCCCGCGCCGGAACAGACCGTGACCACGCCCACGACGGAGCCGCCCGCGCCGATGGACCCCGCGCCGACGGACACCGCGCCGCCGGCGCCCGCGCCGGCCCCCGAGGCGCCGCCGGCCGAAGCAACAGCGCCGCCGCCGCCCGCTATACCCGACGCGGCGACGGAAGAAGCAAGGCGCCTCGCGGCGGCGCCGACGGCGGCGGCGCTCCGCGAGGCCTACGCGCGCGAGCAGGCCGCGGCGCGCGGCGAGGCGCCACCAGCGCCCGCCCCGTCGCCGGCCGCCGCGGCGCTGCAGGCGCTGGACGCCCTGGACACGGCGCCGCCGCCGCCGCCCGCCTCACCAGCAATAGCCGCCATACCCGCAGCCGCCCTACCGGCCCTGGAGCAGCTCAAGACCGACGCACCACCACCGCAAATACGCGTCGGCGGCCCGCTACGGTTAGATGTGCGCTTAGATGAGGAAGGCCGGCCGCGCTTCGTGCCCCAGTTCGACAACACCGACAAACCGCCCCCAGATCTCTTCGCGCCGCGGCCGCCGTCGGCCATAGCGCATGCGGCAAAATGCGAGGACGACGATCAATCGATGAGGACGGCCCACGACTGTCTGCGCACGAAGACGGACACGAAGTGGCGGGCCATGCAGGACGCCTGGCGGACGAGTGTTGTTGCAAAGGTGTTGGCGGCCGGTGGCGCTTATGAAAAAGCTTCGGAGATCCGCGACTCCTGGACCTTCTCCGTGCAACCTAGCCTGAAGAACTTGCACGGCACGCAGGCGACCTTCGAAGCCTCGGATGGCACTACTGTGTTCAAGAGCGATGATGAAATTTTGAGATTTCTGAATTTATATACGCCGCGATACAAATGCCGTCAGCGGGTCCGAGCGAGATATAGAAGAGGACCGACCTACTATGCGGCCACCGTGCAAGCCGTGCGGGACAACGGCACATATGACGTGGTCTACGAGGACGGGTCGCAGGACGAGTGCCTCGAGGAGGTCTACCTGACGCCGGCGATGCACGGCGTCTCTGAGGCCCAAACTTTGGCTCCTGGACTATTGTTGAGCGCCCTGTCTCGCGTTACAAGTGATACGAAGCCGGTCAAGCGGTCCCACCACAAGATGGTCACGCGCATGGACTACGATGACGACGAGTACCACGAGGACGATGTGAGTGATGATGAGGAACCCATCAAACGGTCTCGAACATCGAAGAGCGTCGACGTCAAGGTCCCGTCGTCGTGGGCGCCGTCGCCCTGGCTCGCTCGAGCGGACCCCGTGGACATCGCGGCTGCCTTGAGCCAGGTGGCATCCGCAGCTAGACGTAGAAATGCGGTCCGGCCGCGGCCGCAACCCCCACAGGTGTGTCTGCCGTTTTCTCGGACGAGCGGGTATCCCCGCGCGCCAGAAACCCAAGCTGGGGCGCAAAGACGTGACAGAGCGCGTCCTCGGGCGCAGCCCGGCTGCCTCGGTCCGCGCGACGAGCGGGGCCGCTTTCCCTGCCCCGCCGGGTGTGATCGCACTTTCGCGCACGCGCCCGCGGCCGTCCAGCACGGCAAGCGGTGCCCGCTGCCGCCGGCGTCGCGGCACTTTTCAAGAGGTGACGAGGCGCCGCCGCCCTTCTGAGGCGTAATTGATTGATCGTTAATACTAGTGCGGCGCGGCGGCCGCGTCGGAATTCGCGTCCGAGTCGGCGGCGTGCGTATCTCCACGTCATCGCCGCGACGGCGTGCGTCGTGCGCCACCCTGCGAGCGAGGCCTTCTGCCAGTGGGGGCCATTTCTGACGCGCGGTCGCCGTGTAAGACTAGGTAAAGATGGGTCAACATTACGCGCCCCCAACCGGCGCGGTCGCCTTTTCCCAAAAAATTCCCTAAGGAGCGAGCGCGTTGCCCGGCGTCGAGAACTGGGACAGCGCCGTGACGATGGAGAGGTCGTCGGACGGCGTGTAGGACGGGAACGAGTTGAGGAACGCCCAGCCGCCCACCGTGCCGATGACCGGGAGGTCGATCGACGGGAAATTGAGCTCCGTGAGGCCCGACGCGTCGACGATGTAGTTGATGAGCGTAAGCGGCGGGACAGCGCCCGGGACCGCCGACTCCGAGAGCATCATGAAGATGCCGAGCATGGCCGCACGGCCGTTGTTGATCTCGACCTGGCGCCCGCGGGCCTGCGAGGAAACCAATCGGTGAGGAGATTGCTCGCTGTCACGGAAACGACGTCGCGTCGATGGCGTATTTGCACACGGCTCTGTACCTTGTCCTTGCCCGGGTAGGCGGAGTCGAACCAGTTGAAGGGGTCGTAGAGGTTGAAGCCAACCTGGCCGAAACCGGCGCGGCCGGCGATGGGGGGGAAGTAGCCCGGGAGGCCGCCGTTGCAGTAGTGCACGTAGCCCTCCGGGTTGCCGGCGCCCTCGCCGTACGACTCGAGCATGCCGATGGCCACGAGGATCTGGAGCTTGCCGATGGCCGGGACGTTGTCCCATTGTTCCTGGGGGCTCACGCCGGCGACGTAGCCGCGGTACGGCGCGAACCAGTGCTCGCCCGACACGACCGGGAGCGACTGGACGATGAAGCCGAGGAACGCGGCCATGGCGACGCGGCCGTGCTTGATCTCGGCGTGGCGCAGGTAGCCGATGGTCGCCTCGTTGCCGAGGCCCCAGAAGTCGCCCTCGGCGATGAGGTTGAACGGATCCCAAAAGCCGATGGTCCGGCCGAGGAGGTCGGGGTTCGACTCGGCGAGGGCGACCATCTCTTCCTTGCCGTTCAAGGCCGTGCCCGCGGCCGGCGCCACCGGGGCGACGAACGCCGCGGCGCCCGTGAGCGCGAGGGCAGCGACGATCTTCTGCATCGTTCCGTTTCTGCGAGGGGGCGGGCGGGTAACTCTCGGTCGGTTGTCCTCGCGGTCGGCTTCGTCTCTCTGCGTCGTGGGTGCACTCTCTGGGCCTCTCGGCGACCGCCGCGGCCGGCGCCCGCCCGCGGAGCCAAGATGCGGCCGACGCAGCACCCGCTCGCGCAGGGCGAGGCATGGGCTTGTACAGCGTCGCCAGCGGCGATTTTTGATCGCTCCTAGGCTAGCGCGCGCATTTGCAGGCCGGCTCACAGGCTTGCGTGTAGAGGCTGTATCTCGCCCGCCCGCGGGCCTCGCAGCACTAAACTCGCTCCGTGGCTCCAAATTGTAGTATTAGAAGTCTCGACAGTATCTCACGTCGAAATTTTGCCGTATATCCGCGCAGACAGCGACCGTAACTTGTTGCCAACCTGGGCTTGCAATCCAAGCGGCCCTCGCCTCTCGCGCTTAGCGTGCCTTCGAACCGCCTGGAGCCGTCAACGGAAGCCTGACAAACCCGCAGGAGGGATCTAGACACCCACCACAATTTTTCGTGCGGTGTTCGCGGCCAAAATCGTCTTGGGAGCCGCTCGATGCGCAGCGATGCATAGTTAGAGGTGGCATCGCTCGCGAGAGACGCTCTTGTGGTATACCGCTGCGACGGCAAGTGAACCGCTGATTACACTGAACACCAGCCTTGTCTGAGAGGCTGCTCTCCCAGCCACTGCAGCCATGCGCCGCCTGCTCCCGCTCCTCGCAGCCACCCAAGCCTACGAGCTCTGCGTCGGCCAGGACTACTGGAGCATCATGAACTACACCGCAGTGATGGGCAAGCCGGCCTGCGTCATGTCCTATGCGTCGCTCTACAACCTCACCGCAGCACTGTGGAACGGTACCGAGTACGGCTCCGGCGTCGAGCACGCGTCACGCCTCCTCGAATCGCTGCCCGACGCCGACCTGCAGCTCGGGTTGTGGTTGGTGGGCGGCCTTGATGATATAAACAATGGCTTTTGGGATGACGCCATCTCCGAGCTCGTCAATTTTGTGAGATGGGCGGCGCCCCGCAAAATCTATATAAGGATAGGCTACGAGTTCGACAACCCCCAGAACGAGTACGACCCCGTCAGCTACAAGGTAGCTTACTCACGGATAGCCGACGCGCTGCGACACGAGCCGAACGCCGTCCGAGTGTGGCACTCGTGGTCGTTTCCAGAAACTTACGAAGGGCACTCCTACGAGGAGTGGTGGCCCGGGGAGAACAAGGTGGACTTCTGCGGCGTTTCGATCTTCCAGCAGGCCTACGGCGACAGTCCGATGGGTGACCTCGCGACTGCTAAAGATATCGCTCGCTTCTGCCGCGACCACAAAAAGCCGCTGATGGTCGCCGAGTCGACGCCCTTCGGCGTCGGTGATGCGGAATCGAGGGACACGATCTGGGAGCGCTGGTACGAGCCCGTGCTCGCGTTCGTTCGGGAGGAGCGCGTTGCGGTCTGGTGCTACATCAATGACAATTGGGACGCGCAGCGGATGTGGACCGAGGGCGGCACCTTCTGGGGCGACTCGCGCGTCGAGGCGTACGCTGATTTGGCTTTGCATTGGCGGCGCGCGGTCCTGGCTTCACCGACGAGGCTTGTCGCCTCCGGGGCCGGCGGCGGCCACTACGTCGGCGCGGCTTTTGTAGGGTTGTGCTTGTGCGCGCTGCCGTGGCTCGTGCGGCGGAAGGCGTGATTGTTGTGTATATATCTCTTAGTGTAAATATGGTAATTTCGAGACTTTTCTCAAGGCGTCCCACTAGCCGCTCTTGCGAACAACCGCCATCCTTCTGGTGCAGTCAAAGGAGTCCAGGTCGCCATGGTGGGATCGTCAATCGGCGCGACGCGAATCAAGAAATTACTATTTTTGGCCCCCGGTAAGTGTCCCATTGATCCCTTTGGACCAGTAGCGAACCGAACGGTACTCGGACGGCTGCTTGTCATATCCTAGTGTGTCTACGCAGAGCGCCTCACGGGGCGCTGGGCTGCACTGTTCGGGGGCCAGGCTGCCCGCACTTCTGCAGAGGACTGCCCGAGACACCGCCCCAATGGCCGACGACGACGACGACGCCGCGACGACGCCCCTGCCACCGGTGCGGAGCCTCTCCCCACCAACAGAAGCAGAGGCTCCCGCTCCCGCCGCCGCGACGACGCCGCCGCTGCCCCCCGTCGTCCGCAAGAAGTCCTTACTGCCGGCCTGGCTTCTCGAATCCCAGCGGTCGCTCGACGCCGTCGCGGCCTCGCAAGGAGAAGCGCGAGCTGGTATTGAGAGACTGCGGACCTCGCTCAAGTGTTTTGATGCGCTCGTCAAGGAACGAGACGCGCCTCCACCAGAACCCGTCGACGAGGCGCCCGAGGTCGTGCCCGAGCGCGGTCCACACACCGTCGATGATGATTGTGGGACGTACGTGTGTCAATTTCTGGAGGGTGATTCTCTACTGATATATGCGCGCTGTTCTTCGTCCACAAAACGGTGGATGGACGAAAGTGTCGGCGACGCGGTCTGGCGGTCTCTCTTTCGTAGAGACCAGCTCGAGCGGTGCCCTTGGTTGGCATCAGATGAAAATGATGATGAGAAGAGCTGCGTTTTGAGAAGCGCAGCTGTGGCCGGTCTCGCTCTGAAATTTGTGCAGGAGTTCGGCGGGGAGATATCTTCACGTAGAAGATCGGACATCGAGCCCCGGACACTTTCAAGTAGAAGACGCGGCGAGGTGTCGCATCCCCTGCCGGGTGCTGGCGCGTTTGCGGGCGACGTCGTTGCTAGGGTGCATTCGCTGGGCGCGGAAGGTAGAAAACGCGCATTACCAGCACTGGAAGCTTGTTGCCTCGCGGCGTGCGCGCACTGGTCGGTGGGTGCTTCTCGTTTAGTTGATGCGGGCGGCGTCGCGCTCTTTGTGGCCTTCTTATCCAACGAACTCGGTGCCTTGCGCGGGCTCGCGGCGGCTACTTTAGCTAATCTGATCTGTTGTGCCCAACGGCAGGACGCGGTGTTGGACCAGCTGCGAGCGTGCGATGCGCGGCGACCCTTAGCGGCGTTATTGTCCTCGCCGACAGCTAGAGTGGCCCTCCACATCCCGTCGCGGCCCTTCGCTCACTTAAATGCCTCATCTCCCCAGCAGCGCATGCGCCAGGCCGCCCAGGCTCAGGCCGACTTGAGAAGGAGGGAGCGCGACTCGTACTGCCAGGCTCCTGGGTGTCGAGCCGCCGCTCGCGCATTGAACAACTTGATGCTGCCCCATCACAGTATTGCTTTACCACCGGACACCTTCTCGACAACAGATGAGTCTGCTTTCCTCTCCACGAATGAATTTGAGTTCATATGCCACCACTCGAGTGGCAGTCTCAGAGATTGTGCCCCAATAACGCTGACGATCGACGACGACGAGATCAGTGGCCGCGGCATGGATTCACTCGGCGATTTTAGTGTCAGAGGCACGGCGAAGCGCGATAGCTTGGGTGCCAAAGTGTTGCATTTTTCGAAGACGTACGGGACGGAGTTCGAGGCGCGAGCTGGAAGATCCGGCCACGTCGCGCACGTGTTGTGGAGTGGCGCGGAGGACGAGGGCTACTTCGGGGTCTGGGAAGTTACCAGTAGTGATGCGCACTTCGAGTTACGAAGAGGCGGCCCTTGTCGGCTGGTGCCTTTGACGGGCGACGTGCCGCAGTGGCCTTCCATTAGGCAATTGCCGCCGATCGCGCGCGACGGGCGCTTCGTGCCGTAAGTATCTCGTGTGTTTTTTGCGAGCCGCCCCCCCACACGCGCCGCCAAGATTATTTTTACGGTGCTAGGACTAGTGGGCGGAGCCCCTGGCGTCGGCTCGATATTGTTACGGTGCTAGGACTAGCCTGGCGCGGCTCAGGCGCTCAGGCTCAGGCTAGTTACGTCGCGGGGTCCCCCGTACCCTTTCGCTCCCCGGGCCCACCCATCCGGTTGCTAGTGGTCTTACATGCCGCTAGCACACCAGGCACTCGACCACCAGTTTCACGCCGCCTTCGCGTTTCGCGATAGCCTCCGTGGATCTCACCGACTCACTCTCATCTCTGCGTCGCATCCGCGACCACACAACGCTCACAAGCAGAGTTAAAGTACACATCCTGTGTGTGCATGGAAAAAAAAACACTAGTCCGCGGCGGACGAGAGACTCGCTCGCCACCCCCAAGCCACGAGGGGAATGAAAGCGCGGGACTGCGCGGCGGCTGGCGCGGTCGATCGTCCGCGCGCGCGCTTCGCGTGAACGCGCCGGCCTTCCGCGCAGGTAGCTAGAACGATGGCCGACGCCGAAAAGACTAAGACAGACGCCGCCGCCGCCGCGCCCGCGCCCGCCAAGGGCGGCGTGATGGACAAGGTCAACGAGTTCCTCGACCGCCCCGTGGCCACGATCGGCGACGCCATCGAGAAGATCACGCATACGGGTGCGCACGCCGCCGACGCCAAGGTCGACCCCGCCGCGCCGGCGAGCGGCTCGCCGAAGGTCGTCGAGGGCGAGGTCGTCAAGCCGCCGCCGTCCTGAGCCTCCCCCCCCCTAAGACTCCAGAAAACACATTACCCGATCCGCCAGCGGCACGCCTCGCGCCGCAGCGCCGCGACCATCTCCTTCGCGAGGCCCCGGCCGCCCATGGCCTCTATCGTCCAGACACTACCTTCGTTCGAAGCCCTCCCTTCCCGTCCAGTGCCCGCAAATAGCGCCCCCAACGCCGCGCCGTTCATACCCAACAACTCCTTGCCCGTCGTGCCCTCGGGCACGACGACGTGCGAGAAGCGCCCGTTTTCGGCCGTGAGGAGCCAGCGATGGAACCTGTGTGGAAATCAACCAGTGAGCTAGGTTAGACTTTCGCGAACCTCCACGCCATCGAGCAGGCCCACTCACGGAGATAGCATCGCATCGATTTGATTTCCACACGGGGTGGAACTGCTCCGCGCCCCACTCCATGGGATCGCCGCCGACCACCGAGCCCGTCTCGGCGAACAGTCGCGACGTCTCCACCACGGACTTGGTCATCAGGTCAGGAGCCATGAGGCAGACCGTCTCCAGCGAGTAGAGGGAATGAATGAGATCCTCGGGCGCCGCTGATAATGTGGAGACGATGGCCACGGAGCACTCGTCGAAGCATTTCCGCAAGACCCGCGTCAAGTTATGAGCTCGATACGGGATCCGCCGCCCCTCGTAGCGCGCCCTAAAACAATCCTTGAGCGCCATCAGGCTCAAGTTAATGTCCGCGGACTCGCGCTGGTGCTGCCGGCCCCTCATTTGCATCGTCTCCCACTTCCGTTCCGACCCGGCGAGGTCCACGAAGGTCATGGTCACGTCATTGATGGAGATTTCGACGACGGCGTGCGACCTTGAGGATGCCGCGTTCCGTTCCGTCTGTACTGAACTTCGTAATGCAAGGCCCTCGTCCAGAGTGTTTCGCAACGCCTTGCTATCAGGACAGACGCGCGGCGGCGCGCCCTTGAAATGAACTACATCATTGCTATCACTCAGCAGCTTTACTGATGACGCGTCGTTCAGCAGATCCCGACAAGCTTTCCCTGCCAGCTCCACGAAGCGCACTGTACATTCAGTGTCTATCCTGGATACGAAGCGCGTCAACGCCTCTCTCAGAGTATGCGTCTTCCCGGTCCCCGTCTGCCCAAAAAGTAACAGCGTCGCCGCGCTGCCTCGCAGGACGTCGTCGATCAATGGGTCGACGACCTTCTCCAGGACTTCTGTCGATGAGCGCTCGAAGACGCCGTCGACCGCCACGCGATGGTGCCGGCACGCGAACGTCCGATGTGAGCGGCTCAGCTTCGCCTCGTGTAGCATGACGGCGTCGCCGCTCGACCGCTCGACTACGCGGACCGATCCCTCGCCAGCGGTAGGTCGTATCCGCGCGTAGATCTTCACACCGCCGTCGCGCCGCTCCTTGCACGCGTTTTCCTCCGGCGGCGACGGCCTGGACGCGGCGTGCGGACCGGCCACACGGGCCGACGGCGGCGCCAACCTCGACACGGGCTTCGCCGCGCCGCCCTCGCGCCGGCGGATCGCCTCATTAACCACAAGGTCCGCGGTGGGCTCGGCGAACTCCCCTATCAAAGCCACGGTCTCCTTCGGTAGCGGTAAAGCGCCTTGCTCGTGGCCCTGGGCCAAGACTTCGGCGCGCCAGAAGGCGTTGATCGATGCTGCTAGTAATTTTGAGTGTCTCTCAGCTACTTCCCGCTCGTAGAGCAGGCGTCGCGCGTCTTCTTTGCCCTGGAGGTCCCACGCCGCCTCCTGGCGCGCGCGCGCTTCGGCGTTCCTCGGGGCGTCTCGTAGCAATTCGTCGAGGGTCTCTTCCGCCGTTGGCGTCGTCGACGCCGCTTCCGGGTGTGCTGTCGACGCTTCCGGTCTTGCTGTCGACGCCATCTTGCGAGCCCAAGGCAGCCCTTGTGGTACTGTCTAGATGTACTGTCTTGGCAGGGCAGCCCTTGCGGCCGCGAGCGCGGTGCGTGTGTATACGCTACGCTGCGCGTTGTGTTGGGCAGCAGCGGTCGCGGTTTCACCCTCTGGCGCCGGGACGACCTGCTTTTTTGCCAGTGTGGGCTCGTCGAGCAAAACGGCGGCTTCGCCACCGGCCGCCGCCTGCCAGGCGTACCATTAGGCCTCGTCCGGCGCGATAGGCGTCTGGTTGAGTCATAGGCCGGGCGCTCTGCACGCGGAGGCGGCATTTTGCCTTTGCCCTCCGCGTGGCAACATAGGCGTCCGGAGTGCGTCCAGAGGGATGCGTTCGGACCCCTCCCGCGGGTGGGCCGGCCGATAGGGGTGGGACGGAGGCCTTGACAAAGCCGCCTCCGCACAGCCAAACTATAGTCGCTCCGAGTACGCGCGATTGGCGCGCCCCAACGCGACGCAAGATCTGTGATAGCTTTTTGGCGCTGCGAACGAAGCCCGCCTGTGAAAATTAGCGCGCGCCGCGCCGGACAGACTGAGCGCGGCCGGGCACTGAACAGCAAAAAGCGTGTAACGCGGCCGAAATAATGGCCGAGCAGAAGAGCGCGCGCGGCTCGTGCGTCGGACAGCGTCCCGGCACCGCTTCGCGGCGTGAACCGCCGCCCCGCGGGCTTCAACTTTTTCGGGCCGAGTCGGCGTTTTACGTCGAACGGCCTCGCGCCAACGATGGAGCCGCCGCCGCGACGGCGTGCCGGAGGCGTAGAGCCACGTCCGCCGCGACGCCATCGCCGCGAAAACGCCGTCGACCACGCAGGTTCCCCGCGAAACTCTACGACTTGGTGGACGGCCACTCGCAAGTGCCCGAGGACGAGGCGATCGTCACGTGGTGCGAGAACGGCCTAGCTTTTATAGTAAGGGACCTGAACCGCTTCTGCGAGG
Organism: Pelagomonas calceolata; assembly: GCA_918797485.1. Classification (NCBI taxonomy): domain Eukaryota; class Pelagophyceae; order Pelagomonadales; family Pelagomonadaceae; genus Pelagomonas; species Pelagomonas calceolata. The sequence goes on from CAKKNE010000004.1 coordinate 1,146,270, forward strand.
AGGTCCTGCCGGCCCACTTCTGCCACAACAAGTGGGCGTCCTTCATCCGACAGCTGAATTTGTACGGGTTTCGGCGCATTACGCAAGGACAGAGTTCAGGTGCTTATTGGCACAAATTTTTCCAAAAGGGCGAACCGCATCTGCTGCGCGGGATTAAGAGATCGCGAAGGCAGGGCTCGGGTGCGAAGAAAAAACAACAACAACAGGAGCAGGAGCGGGAGAACCATTCTACTGGTAGATATGCGACCCGGCAGCAAGACGACTTAAATGCGGGCTGGGGCTCGTCGCAGCCGCCCATGCACGCGTCCGTTCCCTTGCCGCCCATGAGCGCGGTGTTGCCGCAGCTGCCGCCGCCGCCCATCATCTCGGATGAAGCGCTACTGTCCGAGTTGGATGGTCTGGTGCAGGCGCAGAAGGTTTTGAGCGGCGTCCCTTGTCTTGTCGGTGGCGTCGCGTTGTCGCTGTGGCGCCGTCGACGACGCCGGCGACGCCCCGAGAGGCCGACGACGCGCCGACACACAACGAACGCGCGCGCAGGCCCAGCACGGCGGCCAGGCCGCCGCCGCCGCCGACGCGGCCGCGGGCCACATGCGGCCGCCTCCTGCCAGAGCCGATTCGGGGGGGCAGCTGTCCGGCGTGACGTCTGGTGCGTCCCTGTCGCGGTTCCTCGACTCGGCACCGCTGAATGATGGGTTGCGGAAACGCATGGCGTCGCACCAGTCGATCCACTCCGTCGGTTCTGCCGGCCAGATGGCCGACATCGGCCACCAGCAACGGAAGCAGACGGCCTTCCAGGCCGGGCGGCGGACGACGTCCAAAAGCTCATTAGCGTCCGATGACTGGGATTTGAATATTGCCGACGTCGACTCGCTGAATTTGGACGACTGGCGGTGGTCCGAGTCGCAGAACGGCGCGAATTTGGGCGCCTTCGGCTCCCGGGACTTCCTGCGCGCGCGCGGCGACCAGGGCTTGAGCGTGGGCGGTCTCTCCGCGGGCCTGCCTGCCTCGGACCTGCCGCGGTCGCGGTCCAAGGAGGCCATTACCGCGATTAGACCGCCGGCGGACCTGTCCGCTGCGGTCGCGGCGGCAGCAGTAGGCTCGCCTCCACCAGCAGCCTCGGTGCCGTCGATCCCGCCGGCGGACTCATTCCCCGCCTCGTAGCCGAGGCTTCCCCTTCATGATGAAAATCGGTCCCCGCTCCCCCACGCGCACGTAATGTGGCGAAGGGGCCGAATTCGGTATTTGTCTTCTAGGTCGGGGCGCTCCATTGATCACTGGCCCGCGCGGTTGCCCGTGGCGACGTTTTTGGCGGGGTTTCGGCATCGATGGCGTGTTTCGGACACCGCCCGATGCTAGGCGTGCGTCCCCCCGTGGGCGCTTTGGTCCGAGACGTGTCTTTGGCGTCGCGCGGCCCGCGGGCGGGTGCTTAGACGAAGCTGGGCCGCCGACGCGTCTTCGGCGGTTCTAGGTGTCCGAGACGCGTGCCTGGAGCCGTGGACTGGGTACTTTCGTGGGGGTGCGTGCACCCATCAGCCTCGGAGCCCCGGAATCACAGAGACACGCATCGATGCAGCGCGTCTTCGACTGAAGCCTAGACTGCACCCATTGTGACTACAAGCAGCGACGCAGCTTCTACATATACTAGACTGGTCGCCGCGCGAGTTCGAGCAACTTCTGCGCGCCGGGCGCCGCGCGCGAACACGCAGAGTTTGAACCTCGCAACACATCAACTACAACCGCGCGCGCGCGGCATGGCCGCGCTCGCGCAGCGCTGCCAGGCCATCGCCGCCGCCCCGGAAGCGCAGCCCGCGCGCATCGTGAGCCTCAACAGCCTCGACAAGCTCGACGACGCTGACGCTCTGTGCAGAACGTCTCCGGTGACCGTCGCGACCGGCGCCGCCGCCCTCGAGCGCGCGTCGACGCCGCCGCCGTCGCCACCAAAAACAACGACGACCTACGTCGAGGGCGCCGTCTCCGTCTTGGCGCGCTGCCGCAGCGGCCCGAAGCTCCAGTGGCGGCCCGCGGCGTTCTCGGTCGACCGAGTTCACGGAAACTTGCGCATCTTCCGCAGTGATGAAGAAAGACGCGCGTGGCACGCGCACCGCCACGACAACATCGCGAAGTTTCACCTCTCCCTGTCCGGCGAACATGCCGTCTCGCCCGTCATCAACGCCGACGCGCCGCCGTCGCCGCCGCGCGGCCGCGTGCGCTTCCGCCGCGTGCTCGCCGACGTGCGCGAGGAGACGTCGTCCGACGAGGGCGACGAGAGCGTCTCGTCGCTGCCGCCGACGCCGCTCTCGACGCGGACGGAGCGCTACTGCACCTTCTCCGTGACGAAGGGCGGCGCGCCGCTCCTCAAATTCGCGGCGCCGCCCTGGCGCCGCCGCGACCTCGACGCGCTGCACGGCGCGCTCGCGGCCGTCGCGGGCGCCGTCGCGGTCGTGCCGCCGTGAGAGGACCTGTCTGATTACCCCCTTCTTCCCCCCCTATCCGCTCGTGGTGTTGTAAGGCGGCGGTGTTTTTTATTCCTTGGCTCTATCGGCGACGGCGTCCGGACCGCACGTGAACACATGGATTCGCCTTACGCGCCCCCAGCGCGGGCGGTCGGCTCCGGTTCCGTCGATTGTGTATGAAAACTGGGCTGGAGTTGATATAATGTACCAATTAGATAGTAGAAGGCGGCGTCAATCGCTGGTCTACTTTCGCAAGCCGTAAGTTTCATCCGCGAATGTCGCCGCGGGGCAGTGTCTTCCGGGAGCCTCGAGAATATCTTCCTGGGCCGCTACTCTGAAATAGTTGGTCGCGGCCGACTATGGTGAATCGTGAATTTGGGAGGTCGTTTGCTTGCGCTATCGAGGCGGATCTGTGAATTGGCCGGGGGCGCCGCGGAACTTCCGGGAGCACGCCTCCCAGCACGCCGCAGGTCGTGAGCTGGAACAAAGATCCAAGTCCAAAGATGCTCGAAGTTACGCCCCCCCGAACACCTCCTCACAGGGGGTAACAGGTGCCCGCGGCCGGCGATCAACACGCGTCCTAGCGACGCGCGGTACGCCAAGCCCCGGTGCCCGCCGCCGCCGACGCGCCCGGCGCGCCGGCAGCGCCGGGCTCAAGCGCCCTCGGCCATGTCGTCGGCCTTCTTCTCCTCGTCCTCCTCGCCCTCCGGCTTGGCCTCCTCGGGCATCTCGAAGCCGCCGAGGTCGCGGTAGACCTCGACCTCCCGGAGCGGCTGGTGCTGGAAGTCCATGAGGTCCGCGGGGAGGCCCCTACAAATCACGGGCTGCGGCTCAGGCACGATAGGCATCGGCGGCGTAACTGTGTCGGGCCAGATGTCATTCTCTAGGGCCTTGTACTGCATCTTCTGCAGGTCGTTGCCTTCCAATCCAACCTTGTGTTTCAGCCATTTCCCGACCCAACCGTGCTTTCTGTTTTCTACATTAGCGAAGGTCTTGAGGCCGTCGAGGCCCGAGTCGAGGATTTCATCAATAGTCGTGTTGAGCGAGGCGAGCCACATGTCCTCGACGACGACGGCGCCCGAGGGCAGCTGGAAGGCGGGCCCGCGGAACGGCGTGTTCGTGTAGACCGTCGTGATCTGCTCCCGGAGCTGTTGAGCTTCCGGCGAATTGCGCGCGTCGTTCGAGTCATCAAAGAAGGAGGCGCGGATCGGTTGCGTTGCGGCGGTGCGGCGGAGCGCGGGGCGTTGGAGAGTAGCCATGGTGTGAACGGAGGGGGCGTCGAGTCTCGAGCGCACCAAATTTGTAGCCGACCTTGCAATTTACAAGGAGCGGGCCATCGCGCTAAAATAAGCCGCCGCGCGGTCTTCGTAGCTTAGTGTAGGTGGGAGTGAAGACGTTGCGCAGCAGCGGAGGGCTGGGGGCGCACTAGGGGTCTGGGATAGGCGTTTTTTGTCGCGCCTCCAGAGGAACGCGCTTCAGGTAGAGATACGCGGCGGCGTCGCTTGAAGGCGTCGCCACAGGTCAAAGGGGTTGCCAGGGGCCCGCCGAGCCCTTCTTGGTACCTATGGCGAAAACTCCGGCTGGTAAAACCCGCACACAAAGAAAATTGATCAACCTTAGTTTCCCTTTGGGAATCATGACTATTTGACGCAGCCCCGTGGGAGAGAAACACCGCGCGCCGCCCATTCATCGGCGGCGGGCGCTTCCCTCGCCTCTCATAACAGCATACCTCCCACGCCCGCCGTCGACGCGTCACCATCGCGACACGGCGTCGGGCGCCACGATACGGCGGCACGCGGCCCGTACATAGTACCGACATAAGACCCCCAGAAATGAACACTAGGATTTAAGGTCATCAACACAATATCTTACGTTCTTGGGGGGATATCGCGGACGGGGCGGGAAGGAATGATGAGGTGCGCAGACGAAGCGCGTTCGACGAGCGAGCGGCACCAGGCATCGTCACCGTGCCGCGGCCGCGGCCGCCGCCCAGGCGTTCGCCTCGGCCGACGCGCACCGCGCCCACGCCGGGCGCCGCCAAGTCTCCGTCATTGCGGTCGCGCCGCGGGGACGCGCGGTAGCTTCGCGCCACGCGTTCGCCTCCACCGAGGCTGCCCGGACCCAGGATCGCTGCCAGGTCTCGTCGCTTGCCGCAGAGGCACTGGCTGCCATCCATGCCAAGGATTCGGCCGACGCTGCCCGTGTCCAGGTGGGCTTCTGCCACGTTTCGTTGTTCATCTTTGATTCTATTAGTGTCGAAATTGGTGCACTCTGCTGCGAGATGCGGATCTGACTTGATATGTTTGTGCTTTTATGCTGCCCTCTCAGGAAGCTTCCTGAAAGCCCAGGCAACTTCTCACTTCTCGGGGCTCATCCGTCCTCAGAATCGGCCAGGCCGCCCAGGCGAGGCCTCCGGACGCCTCGCCGCGACGGATGCACGCAGCATGTCCGGTCTTGTACACACTCCGCGTCCTGGTCACAGCGTAGGTCCTACGTCAGGCTACGTAGGTACCTACGCAGATCGTGGAGGCCGTAGGTACCTACGTAGGTACATTTGGAGAAGCTACCTACGTCAGGCTCCACCTACGCAGAGACCAGGCTCCGCGTCGCGTCGACGGCGCGCGGAGGCGTGTGAAGCGGCCCAGGGACCAGGAGCGGGTCCAGACGAGGGAAAAGAAGCCCCACATAATTACCTCCCCCGCACCGACGGCCGCGCCGCGCACGCCGACGCCAGCTCGTCGACGAACGCCCGGACGTCGTCCACATCTTTCAGCGTGTGCGTCGCGTGCGTCGCCCGCGGCCGCTCGACCTTATCGCCCGACGGACACACGAGCACGGAAACGGCGCCGAAGGGCGCGATCGCTTTGAAAGCATCTTCATCGGTGACGTCGTCGCCCACATACACGGGCAGGACACCCCCGTACCACTCGTCCTCCGTAAAACCCGCTATTCGCTCCTCTGGCACGCCGTCGTCGTCGCCATATTCATCAAAGTCCGTTTCTCTGCGTCGCAGTAGCTCCAGTAAATAGAGAACCGCTTCGCCCTTGTCCCATTTTACGTCAGGTCTCAGTTCGTAGACGCACTTGCCGGAATTCTTTCTTAAAACACCGGCGAAGGGCGCTTCGCGTAGTGTCGAGTCGACGATGGCCTCGACGGCGGGCCTGTCTGTCGGTGCGACGTTGCGCCAGTGCACGCTCACGGAGAAGCGGTTGTCCTCGACGCTCGAGCCCTCGATGACTTGTAGTCTCTCTATAAGTAAATCTCTCGCTGCTCTCAATACAGGAACCATCTCGCTGCTCACGGAGTGGCGGAGGCCTGCGGGCGGTCGGTCGCGGCGGGCTCTCGCGGCGACGGCGTACCGGTGGGGACTCTCTCGCGGCCGCGGCGGCGGCGTCGCGGTTGACGCACGCCGTCGACGTGACTCTGCGGCGCCGGCGTAGCGGTGGCGCGCCGACGAGGTGAACGCACGCCATCGACGCGACGCCGCGACGCCATCGCCGCGACGCCCTCGACGCCAGCGCCGGAATAAAATCGGACGCTTCGTCGATGGCGCACGACGGCATAAAAAAGAGGACGCCGCATGAAGACCGCCCGGCCCGTCGATGTCAAAGCCGTGCGACCCCGCGTAGTACAGCTCGGGCAGCTGCACGAAGTTCCGGAGTTTTTCCCTAGCGCGTCCGGACACGATCGCGACCGTCGCTCTATCACTTAATTTCCCGACCGCGTCTCGCATATGATCAGACAAAGTAGCGGCGTCGGGATCCGACACGATCGGTGTTAAAGTTCCATCATAATCTAAAAAGACGACGAGCTGCCTCCTACCCGCTCGTAGAGCTTGAGCGATGCCGCGCGCGGACTGCAACTCGCGCCAGTCCGAACAAGGAGCCGTTCTGGGGGGAGGCGGCGGCATCCTAGGTTTGGGAGGCGGCTTCGGCACGCTTTTTCTCCGACGTTGCCAGCGCGGCGACTGACTGAGCGACTGCTTCAGTTCCGAAAGAGCGTGTTCACTGTCGTCCCTCGAGATCTTGCCCGGGAGCGAGTTCGCTCGCCTAGGCGGCTTCGACGTCGAAAGCCCGAACCAGCCCGAGAGACGTCTCCTTAAAGCCGACATCGGCGTTTCGCGGATGGAATTCTCGCTCCGCTGCTTCTGGGGCTTCGGGACGGGATGGTGGCCGTTCGGGCGGTAGCCGGGGATGTTGTTCTGCCGCGCGAACTTCGCGACCTCGGACATCTTTTTGATGCTATCGTCGTCCTCGAGACTTAGGTCGGCGATGCCGTTGCGCGGCGTCGAGGCCATGGTTTCTTGGCGTCTGGCGCAGCGCGGTGCTGCGGTTCGTATGAGTCGAGCGTTATCGGTGCGGGCCCATCTTCCTGCCGCTTTTATGCTGCGTGCTCCGGCACAGTGCTCTGGGTTACAAATTTGAGGCGGGCGTACACCCCAGCTTCGTGCGCTTGCGAATACTGCCTCTGCGCAATGAGGACCTCAGAGTTGTCACACACACAATATCAATGCTTCAAACGCACGGAGCACTGGGCACTTGCCCAAAAAACCGAGCGTGGCCTGCAGGCTAGTGCCTCTGTCATGCTACGGCGCGCGCACCGATGACGGGCGGAACGCCTCGCTGGGGGCGGTCCGCGACGGCCTCGGGGGCGACGCGAGCCGTCCTAGGCGCCTAGGGCGGAACCGCGGCCCGCGCGGTGCACGCCATCGACGCGACCCGAAAGGATCGGGGGAACGGCTTCTTACGCCGGCGGCGGGTACCTCTTTCTACGTCCGCCGGGCGGGCACCGCGATATCCACACTACTGGACGGGTGCGCGGCGGAACGCCCTAGCGGACGCTCGTAAACCCGGGCGGAGCACGCCGCCGTCGGCGAAGCGCCGCGCGAAGGCCGCGAAGGCCAGGGGCCGGCGTCTCAACGCAGCGGGCGCGCCCACATACAACGCGTAGATCGCCTCGGCGTCCGCGCCCGTCGCGGCGGCGCCGTACAGCTCCAGTCCCGCCACGAACGCGTCGTACGACAGGTCGCGGCGGTCGTCGGCCTGCAGCCGGCGCAGCGCGAGCCAGGACCGGGCGATCGTCTCGTGGGCCGCTAGCAGGCCCTCGCGGAACGCCGCATCAGCAGCGGCCGCGGAGAAGCCCTGTTCCGGTTCTGGAATTTCAGGCTCGGGGTTGACGGGGTTCCGCTCCCTTTCCGGCGCGGCGTCGCCGTACGGCACGCGCCTCCCGTCGAGCGCCGCGGCGAAGGCCGCGTAGGAGACCTCCTCTTCACCATTGCCCAGCGAGCGCGCGAGCGCCCGCGCCTCGCTTCCGTCGAGGTCGACGGCGAAGAGGTCCCGGAAGGCCTTCCTCAAACACTGCGGCGTGACGCTTTGTGCGTCGGGCCCGCCTGCGTCGTATCGCGTGACGCGCGTCGCGAAGGACACCAGACGCGGACGCGGGACGCAGACGCAGCGCGAGGAACGCGGCGCGCGCCGACCGCCAGCGCGTCGCGCGGCCGCCCCGCAGCAGCTCGAGGCAGGCCCGCGTCACGTCGTCGTCATCTTCGTCATCCGAAGCGGCCTCATCGCTCCAGGCCACATCAGCCTCAGTCTCGCTCTCGACGTCGGCCGCGCCCGGCGACCAGCTGACGCGGCGGTTGGAGCCCGGGTGCTCGGCGAGGGGCTCGAGGGCCTCGCGGCGCGGGGCCGCCGCCGCGGGCACCCAGGGCGGCGCGCGCGGCGAGTCGGCTTCCGGACACGCGGCGGTGGCCGCGGGTGCCCACGGGTCGTCGCCGCCGAGGAGCTCGGCGGGGAAGTTCGCGCTCGGCTTGCGCGCGGGGTCGAGGACCATGCTTTTTTCTTGGCGCGCGCGGTGCCACGCGGAGGTGCAGATGTCCCGCGTCGCTTGCGATGGACGCGGCGGCGCGCGGCGGCGGGCGCTGGTCAGTGGTCACCCTGGAGTGTTCAAACCTCGAACTGAGTCAACTGACGCGCGTCGCGGACCGAACCAGCCGGCGGCGCGCGGTAGAGATTGACGAGAGAGTGGTGCGCCACGCAGGTGGCCCGACGGGTGGCCGCGGTCAAAGTTGTGCGCAAATCGACTTGAAAAACCCGTTTTGATCACGGGTACGAGTGCGAGCGCGTGCTGCCCGGCGGCAGACGAATAAAAAAGCCTCCCCAACACGGGGTCGGCGGCGGGTCCGAGAAGCAGGGCGCGGCGCGCTCCGCTGGCGCGCACGAGCAAGGGAGAGGGCCCGCGACGCGCCCGGAGGACGTACCGCCGGCGCAGGAACGACGTCCCGCCGACACGCCGTCGCCCCCCGGGGGGTGAGTGCTCCGCCTCCGACCCCGCACGAAATTTATACTGCGGCCTGCCGGTCGAGCGCCGCGCGGACCGGATCGCCTTTGGGCGGCTGCCGCGAGCACGTGGGAGCCGTGCGCACGCAGCAACGTCCGGGCAGAGAAGCCCAGACAAAGCAGCCCGGACCAAGCAGCCCGGACAAAGCAGCCAGACACGGGCAGCCGAGGCGAGGCGGCAGCCACCATGCCTCCGAAGGGCGACGAGGACTTCGTGCCCAAGAAGAAGGAGGGCGAATGTGTGAAAGTCGTCGTGCGCGTAAGACCGCTCTCCAGGAAGGAGATCCAGGACGGCCACGACGAAGCTACAAAAGCTGATGAGGATAGCGGTAGAATAACCTGCCAGAACCCGAAGGCCGATGCGGACGAGCCGCCCAAGACCTTTACGTTCGATGCGGTGTTTGCCCCAACAATAACCCAGAGGAAGCTGTACGACGTCTGTTCCGCGCCGGTTGTTGCTTCCGTCTTGGAAGGATTCAATGGGACGATCTTCGCCTACGGCCAGACGGGTGCCGGGAAAACGTTTACCATGGAGGGCGTGCAAGATCCCCCTGAATTGAGGGGCATCATCCCGAACGCGTTTCAACAAATATTCGACCGCGTCGCGTTAGCGGCAGAAGGCGTGCAATTTTTAGTCAGAGCCTCCTACCTCGAGATCTACAACGAGGAGGTGCGCGACCTGCTGGCCAAGGACCCGAAGAACCGGCTCGACCTCAAGGAGAACGTCGACTCAGGCGTCTACGTCAAGGACCTGACGTCGTTCATCGTCCGATCGCGGCGTCCCGTGCGGTGCCTTCGACTCGTCTGCAGGAATGATGGCCGTGGGTGGTTTTATTTTCGAGTTCCGCGCAGGTGAAGTCCTCGCACGAAATTGATCAAGTGATGCAGGCGGGCAAGAAGAACCGGAGCGTGGGCGCGACGGCGATGAATGCTGGCTCTTCCAGATCACATGCCATTTTTACGATCATCGTCGAGTGCTGCGATTCGACGGGTACGGTCCGAACTGGCGAGCACATTACCGTCGGGAAGCTGAATCTGGTCGATCTCGCCGGTAGTGAACGACAGTCGAAGACGCAGGCTACCGGTGATCGGCTCAAGGAGGCCACGAAGATCAATTTGTCGCTGTCTGCGCTGGGGAACGTCATCAGTGCTCTAGTCGACGGCAAGTCGCAGCACATTCCCTACCGCGACTCGAAACTCACAAGATTGCTCCAGGACTCGCTGGGCGGGAACACGAAGACCGTCATGTGCGCGAACTGCGGCCCCGCGGGCTACAACTACGACGAGACCGTGTCGACGCTGCGCTACGCTAATAGAGCCAAGAACATCAAGAACAAGCCCAAGATCAACGAGGACCCGAAGGACGCCATGCTCCGCGAGTTCCAGGACGAGATCGCCCGCCTCAAGGCGCAGCTCCAAGGGAAGGGGACGTACGACGAGAACGGCGAGTGGCAGGGTGCGGACTCGGCGTCCCGTCACGCCATCGACGCGACTCGCCTCTAGGGTTTCTTTGTCGATCTTGGGCCGCTTCGGACCACGCGAGCGTCTTCCGCGCCCCGCAGGCGAGCAGAAGGAGTACAAGGAGGTGGAAAAGATCGTCCACAAGGAGGTCATCAAGGAGGTGACCGTGGGCGTGTCCGAGGAGGAGCTGTCGAAGGTCCGCGGCCGTGTGGAAATCGACCGGTGAGCGTCGCGGAAGCTCACTCGCGCCGATGGCGTGGAAGCGCAACGCCATCGAGCAGACGCAGTCACGGGGACAACGTCGCGTCGATGGCGTGGAATCTACACGCCATCGAGCAGACGCAGGAATGGGGGCAATCTCGCGTCGATGGCGTGGAATCTACACGCCATCGAGCACATGCAGTCACGGGGACAACATCGCCGCGCAGGTCCACGCCGAGGCGGAGCGGAAGAAGGAGGAGATCCGTGAGCGGGCCGAGCGCCAGCTCGCCGCCGAGTTGGAGCGCCAGGCCGCGACGGAAGAGGAGCGCGAGCGCCTCCGGGCCGACCTCGTCCGCCAAGAGACGGAGCGCAAGAACGCGTCGCAGCGGAAACGCCAACTAGCGGCCAAACTGAAAGGCATGGAGAACAAGTTGTTGAAAGGAGGGCAATTGTTGGACAAAGCCGCCACCCAGGAAGCCGAGCTGCGGAAGGCCAAGCAGGAGCTCACGCGCAAGCAAGAAGCCGAGAGGAGGATGGCGAACGAGATGCGCGCGCCCGTGTCCTTCGCGAGCCTCCACGCCATCGAGCCGGCGACAACGTCGATGGCGTGGAACCTGTGAGCCTCCACGCCATCGAGCAGATGCAGTTGCGGGGACGACGTCGCGTCGGTGGCGGAGAACCTCCACTCCATCGAGCAGACACAACCACGGTCATCGACGCGTCGACGCCATCGAGCAGATGCACATGTGATTCCCACGCAGGCGGGACCAGGAGTCCAAGAAGGCCGAGGCCGAAGAAAAATTCGGGTCCATCGAGGAGGAAGTGGAAAAGAAGACGCGGAAGCTCGAGAAACTCATAAGAAAAGTCTCCGAGGCGGAGCGGGAAGTGTCCGATCTCAGTTCCGAATTTCAAAGAGAGCGCGAGGAGATGTTGGACACTATTAGACAGTTAGCGAGACAAATAAAACTGAAGGATTGTATCTTGGAGGGCTTTGCTCCATCGCACAAAGTGAAACAGCTCGAAGCACGAGCCGAGTGGAATGATGACACTTGGCGGCTGAAGCCCCTCGAAAACACATTGATAAGGAGGCCGCACTCCACCAAAGGCTTGCGGCGGCCCGAGACGGAGTATGCACGCCATAGAGCGCAGTACGACCCCGATACTCGTTATAAAGCCGAGAACATCGTGTTGCTGGATCTCGAGAACGTGGAACGGACGACGCAGGACTACGCGGGGCCGGACATGCGGAGCCACTGTCAGGTTATTCTGGAGACGTCTCTCGATCAAGAGGATGTGTATGTCGAGGGCGCGGGGCCGCGCGTCGACGTCGTCGACGAGGAGCCCGTCGTGCGGCCGCGGACGGGCCGAAGGCGGGCGCGGCGCTAGGGCGGTTCGGGGTGGGCGTAAACCTGATGGGGTCCCGGAGGAGCGGGTACTATGCGCGTCCGACGCCTGAGGGGTCTAAGTAGTCAGTCGGTTCGTAGTCGGTGTAGTCTGAGACCGGAAATCGACGTATCTCTCCGAGCTGGATCAATCCCCAGAGTTCCTAGGAAGTATCCATACCCGCAAACTTTCGGTACTTTCGGCGATACCACGCCCGGAAAAGTATCCGAGGCTCCACTTACTGGTCTTTTGACCTAGTCATGGCCTGGGAACGGCCCCAGGATGTACTGGGCAGCGTGGGAAGGCCCCAAAACCACGTATAGTACCCCCGGGCTGCCCCGGCCCCCTGGCTGATTCAGAAGTAGTCGGACCCCGGATTTCGACCACTATCTCAGGCCACCCGAAGCTCTTGAACTCGCCGAATCGTGAGACCTCACTGATTGATCTGCGCACAGGCCGATGCCGACGCCGCAGCCGACGCCGGCTCCGACGCCTGCTCCGACGCCCGCTCCGACGCCGGCTCCGACGCCGGCTCCGACGCCCGCTCCGACGCCGCAGCCGACGCCGATGCCGACGCCGGCTCCGACGCCTGCTCCGACGCCGGCTCCGACGCCGGCCCCGACGCCCGCGCCGACGCAAGTACCAGCGCATAAAATCACACCGCCGCCGACTCGCCGAATCGTGAGACTTCACTGATTGATCTGCGCACAGGCCGATGCCGACGCCGCAGCCGACGCCGTACCCGACGCCGGCTCCGACGCCGGCCCCGACGCCCGCGCCGACGCAAGTACCAGTGCATAAAAATCACACCGCCGCCACCTCGCCGAATCGTGAGACCTCACTGATTGATCTGCTCACAGGCCGATGCCGACGCCGCAGCCGACGCCGATGCCGACGCCGGCTCCGACGCCCGCTCGTCGCGCGTGGTCTCCTTCATTTTTTTGGGATCCGGCGCGTAGGCCGGGCCGGGGAACAGGGGGACCACAGGTAGGCCCGTTCAATCAGCGGCCGTGTTTATGGTCGTGCGAGAGGCCGAGCACAGCAGTTTCGATTTATATCAATCTTAGGTCGCTGGGGTCGGCTCGTCGGCGGTGGTCAAGACGCGTCGCGAAGGGCTAGACCCTGAGCCGTGTTTCGTCCACGAGAAGGGTGAAAAACAGCTGGATAGGCCCGACAAAGCTGAGCTTGCAGCAGGGCGTGCTAGTGTCTTACAGTACGCTAGCTCGCGGATTTCCCGGCGTAGCTGTACAAGGGCGTTGCACGTCGCCTCGGCCGCCTGGGAACACCCGGACAACTCATATACCACATGCGGTCATTATGAAACTCATCCTTACGCCTAATAAACTACTTCGCCGGCCGCCGCCGCGTCCCCTGCGTGACGGAGGGCGCCGCCTTTCTAGTAGCACCACCAGACGACCTTTTCCGCTTCTTCTGCTTCGACGGCACGGCGGCCTGGCCTCTCGCTATTCTTTTCGCCGTCGGGTTGTGCGAGGAAAAAGTGCGATGCGGAGCAAGTTTCTCGGAATCGCGAGGCAATTCATACACTTCATCGAACTTCTTGTGCCAGCCCACGAAGTGCAAGCCGACCTTCACGGCTTTCCCCTCATCATTACGCTCGACGCTAATGACGCGCGCGTCGAACCAGCAGCCCGTCTGCCCACAGCGCGCGTCGACCTTGGCCCCTTCGACGATCGCCGCATCGGGCAACGACGAGCAGTCGAAGACGACGTCGTCCTCGCCGAAGGACGGTTCCGGGATGTCGCAGGACGCTTCGTCCGGTACCACTCCCCACTGGACCTGGTCCGCGCACTTGAAGGACCTGCGTTGATAGACGCCGTCGATGCGACGTGAATGCCTCTGACGCGTCGCGTCGATGGCGTGTGAGCCCTACGCCGTCGCCGCGACCCGTGAAGATTGCCCTCTCTCTCTCGGGAGTGCTCGCGTCGAGGCGACCGCGTCATCCGAAACGGCTCGAAATCGAAAACGAGACCACCCAGGGCCTCGTCTGATGCATGCGAGTCGCATCGATGGCGTAAGGCCTCCGAAAAGTCACGGGACGCCGGTAAGGACGTGTTCTCGTCGATCTCGATCGACGCGTGCCAGGGCACGCGCCGCCACTTCTCGCAGAGGTCGCAGGCCACCCACCTGCTGGGCGGCTTGTCCGGTAACGCATCCGCTAAAGCGCCGTCCCCGGGGTCCTCGGACTGAGTCGTTGGACTTGATGCTGCGGACTCGATCTCGCTCTCGAGGGATCCCGTCACATTTCTCAGAGTCTTGACCACGTCCAACACGGCCGCGGCGCACGATTCTAACGCCGCGTCCAAGGACGGCGCGCCCCACCACTCGTCGACAATTGTAGCAGGGAAGAAGCACCTTGAAACATCATCAGGCCAGGGCCGATTCCTCCGGACGGGGTCCTCCAGCGCATCGGCCAGTTGTCTCTGTAGTGTGGCGTCGTAGCCCCCTCGACACGCTTCCAGGATGTCAGCCGCGTCCGGTAACAACGCGCAGCCGCGTAAATCTTTCACCGCGAGTAACCCAGCACCCAGATCCGGATCGGCCAGGGCGTCGGCGTCGTGCCATCTTATGAGAGCCTCGACCTCGGCCAGCGGGCCGTAGGTCCGCTCTTGGACCCTTAGAACGTCTTGCGGTTGCGTGCGGACGGCGTCGCTATAGAGAGGTGCCTTCGTGTCGCAGGACTTGCAGGGGAACTTGCCCACGTCGTCCCGGATGACTTCGACACCTGGAGCCGTGGCTGTCCCTCGTCGCGAGACCTTGACGAAGGTGTGGGTATGAGCTGCAAGTAACAGAGCGTCGGCGGCACATAACGCGGACTGCCTCAGTCGTAATCCAGGGTCGTCTTCTGTTTTAAGGCGCTTCGTCTTCTTCTCCTCCGCCACGGGTGGAGGCGCATCTGCCGCATAAGCGAGGAGTGCCGTTCGACACGCGAGCATCGCATCTCTACAAGTTCTACGAGTGGCATTCTCCGGTACATGGGCGCTCCTGAGCGCTTCCCGCAACTTCAGATCAGAACAGCGTTGCGCAAAGACGGCCAGTTTCAGCAAACGTTGCCTCAAAACAGCAGCGGCTTCCTCCGACGACGCCATGCGCAGGGGCTCGCCCGTTTCTCTCGTTAACCTTTGCACGCGCCTAGCTACCGACACGGCACAAGCTAAGGATTGCACGCGCTGCTCGAGCACTAAACGAGCGCGCACGGCGGCTGCCGACCCGTTCTCGCCCTCCTTGTCTCTCCCGTAGTACCGCAGCAAGGCATAGGGCAGTTGCCCGCGCTCAAACTCCAAAAAAGAAATCAGTTCGGCCACGTACCGTTCGAGCCAGACCGGTGGCGTGTGATCGTCGATGCAGTCGAAGAAGGCGCGCTTGAAGCCGTGTTGCTCTAACGTCTTCGTATAATCTGTGGACTGAGAAGGCAGACAAGCCCTCAACAGTAGCGCGACGGCATCCAATGGGTTATGAGCTCTCTTCAAACACTGCTGCAACTCGTCGGCCGCCACTAACTCGACGAAGCTCCCTCTGCAGGAAGGCGCGCCGCAGAGACAGATCGCCTCGCGCCTGCGCGGAGCATTTCTGTCAAAATCAAAAAAGAAACCGCCCACGTTCTCGTCTGATACACACGAGTCCCAGCAACAAAGTGAAACCACCCCAACACGCCGGGACGCCGAGCTGCGCCACTCCCTCTCGCTACTCGTACAGGCCGCGTAGTCGAACGCGAGCTCCTCGCCGGCTTTTATCGGCCGCGTCGTGTGCAGGGCCACGCCGAGATTGCCCTCCGCATCGACTCGCACGGACGTCGCGACGTTGCCGTCGCAGTCATGGCTGAGCGAGGACGCGAAGGACGCGTTCCGGCCGCCCGCGTCGACCCATAATAAAGCGTATCCTAAAGGATCCTGCTGGGGCCGTTCCAGGGCGATGTTGTGGAAGGCTTCGGGCGGTGGCACGGCGTCGGCGTACTGCTGGCCCAAGGCGAGTCGTCGCACTGCCTGGGTAGAGGCTAGTTTTTCTAGCCATCTATAAGGCGGGTAGACGTCCCCCAGGTAGTCGCACACATATAAATTGGCCTCCAGGGCTTTCGACGCGACGACGGCCGTCCCTTTCGGTCTCGCCTTGAACCACGCGTCGGAACCGAGGAAGCTCGATGCGGCTAGCACCGCACCAGAAACAGCATCCTCCTTCTCGTGCCACAGTCTCCTAGCCGCATGCGTCAGGAAGGACGGCGTCCGTTCTTTCTCCGACAAATCTCGTAGATAAGGAGCTAGAGATTTACGAGCGGCATCCTTACCACCCTCGACGCCACACCACTCGCACGACAGCTGTACTGTGCGTCTACAATAACAATCTAGACCTAAACCAGGGACCTCCTGCACATCTACACCAAGTACGAGCGGATCATACTGCTCATTCACTTCGCCACACACGCGCGCAACGACGGCCGTGCACAACCGATCCGACACTCCATTAATAACCACGCGCGCATGACTTTCGTCCTGCTGCACGGCCCGCTCCAAGCGCCACTTCTCGCCGATCGCGTCGTCGTCGACGGCGTAGGCGGCCGCCACTAAACCTGGTTCGGTAGAGACTTTCAGCAACCGCTGCGCTGTGGCTATTTCCCTTTCATCAGCCCCGGGGAAGGGTATATAGGTAGATAAAGTCTCGTAGGACCTCAACGGCTCGTGGAGGATGTGGGGCTTGTGCGCCGTGCGGGCCACGGGCTGGTGCAAGGCGTCTCCCAAAGCTTTGGTCGCGAAGGTCTTCATCGCCTCGTGACCCGCTTCATAATGCGCTAGATCTCTACGTTTTTCGAAGTCTTCACTCACTGTAGTTTCTAGTATTGTCTCCAGATCTTGTGAAGCTCGGGCCCAGTCACACAATGCCACCGTGACGCCGATGCCGTGCCGCTCGTTCCGGTCGACCCTACCGCCTTTGCGCGCGGCGTTCTGGGCGGCAACGCGCGCCGCTTCAATTCTCAGTTTCTCGGGGCGGTCGTAATATTTTCGTCGCGCTTTCTCGGCCAACTTTTCGATCTGCGGGGCCTTGTCTCCCGCGAGCAACGCGGCCTCGTCCAACGCTCGCGCCAGAGCTTCGGCCGTGTCTTGCCCCTGGCACGTGGACAGCTTCTCTTCCGATGCTTTGGTCGGGTCGCGCTTCGACCTTCGTAAAGGTGCGGCGGGGTCCCTCGTCGGTCGTTTCCGCTTCGGGGCCTTCTTCTTCGGCGGTTGTACCTCGACGGCCGGCGCGCTCGCCGCGGGCGCTCCCGCGGGCGTCGCGAGGCCGACGGACGCTGCGACCGGCGGCGGCTTGGGCGGCTTGGGCTTGGGCGCGGTCCAACCGGGCACACCGCCCACAATAAGATCGGGGTAGTAGGCGCGCGCGACGGCCGGCAGGCCCGCGTAGGCAACGTCGTCGCCCGGCTTGTAATATCTGGGCGTGCCCGTGATCGGACCCATCGGAGTCACCTTGCGCTTCATCGTCCAGCCGTCGCGCGCCATGCGTCTTTCTAGTTCCGCCTTGTCGGTGACGGCGCTCCGCGGGCTTCGCGGCTTCGCGGCCGGCGCCGGGCCCGGCGCCGGGGCGCGCTCGGGCCGCGTCTGCGCGGGCGCCGCCGCCGGCGCGGGCGCCGCGGCCGCCGCGGCCGGCGGCGGGCTCGGGCGCCGCGGCTTAGGTTTCGACGCCTTCGCCGCGGGCTTGCGCGCGGCCCGCGCCGCCTGGACCGCCCGCGCGACCTGCTGTTCGTCGAAGACGGCTTTCAGGGATGCCTCGACCTCGTATTCTTCGAGGTCCTCCTCGTCGCCCGCGAGTTCGCCGTTTCTGTACGCGACGTGGAAGAGCGCCGCGGGTCGGTTGGCGGCGTCGAGGAAGTCGGACTCCGCGGCCGAGAGCCAGCCCACTACTCTGCCCTCGCTGTAGGCCGGGCCGCCCTCGACCAGTCTCACAATCTCGCGGCCGACGAGCGGGTGGCCCGCCGTGCGCCACGCCGGTGCCGGCGCGTCGACGTCCATCGCCGCCGGCGCCGGGGGCGCGGGCGGTGCCGCGGCTGCCACGTAGTCGGCAATAGACGCGGGCGGCACCGCCGCCGCTACGACGACGGTGGGCGGTGCCGCGGCCGGGGCCCGGGCGGCCGGCGCGGCGGGCGCCGCGGGGGGCGCGGTCATCGTGGCCGCGGGCGGCGGCGTGCTCGCGGGCGGCGGCGCCTTTGGCACTTCGGGCGCCTCGGCCGGCGCCGCAGCCGCGGGCGGCGCGGGCGGCTCGTTCGCGGCCGGCGGCGACGCGGCGAGGGCGGGCGCCGCGGGCGGCGACGGCTTCCTGAAGAAGCTGTCGAGCGTCGCCTGCCTCGCGGCGCCGCCCGGCGCCGGCGCCGCGTCGGCTGGCGGTTGCGTCACGGGTGCGGCGCATGCATTGGAAGCTGCGGGTGGTTCGGCAGCCGGCGTTGTCGCGGGCACAGGAGGCGTCGCTTCCATCTGTTCGCTGCTGCGGTTTCGCGCGGCTGCTTAGTTTTGGCGCCTAGAGCAGCTTATGAATGCGCCGCGGCGGCGTTTTCACAGCCAGTCGTGGAAATGTGGCTCGTGGCAAAGCGTGGACGTCTACTGGACGTCTCTGCTTCGTCTAATGAACCAAAAAACGGGGCGTCTCTCACAAGTCAAATTGCCTGGGTTCGGGTTCTCTTGAGTCGTTTTTGAGTTGGAGCTTGTCCACTGCCCAATTTGTAGACGTGTGCGGACGCTTGCTTTGCACCATGGACGTGTCCGCAGTAACAAAAACCCGTTTTCTCGACGCAAAAACGCGGACCTGAAACGCGGCGCAAAAAAACACGGCGCGCGACACTTAGAACTGCCTACCGGCACGCGCGGACAAGCTCCGTGACCCATATTTCACCGCTGCGAATTGCGGTAGCGGCCGGCACCGGCGGCAAGCGGCGCGCCCCGCCAAGACGTGATCGACGCAGCGCGACGCAAAACGACTTAAAAAGCAGCGCGCGCCATGGAGTGCACCCTCGCGCTCGTGGGCGACGGCTACACCCTCGTCGCCGCCGACCGCAACGCCGCGCGGTCCATCATCTGCTTCAAGAAAGACGAGGACAAGGTTACGGTACTGGACAGCCACAAGATCATGGGCAGTTCCGGCGCGCGCTCCGCGTCTTGAAGTGTCGCGGTGCCTTCGACGCGACTCGTCTCCAGGAATGATGGAAGTGGGTGGTTTCTTGGTCGATGTCGAGGCCATTCTTCGGACACGCAGGCGCGCAAGCGGACACGGTTTGTTTTACGGAGTACGTCCAGAAGAACATGGCCTTGTACGAGATCAGCAATGGCTTGAAATTAAGTACGCCGGCTGCGGCCTCCTTCGTGCGCAACGAGCTCGCCGTCGCTCTACGAAAAGGACCGTACCAAACCAATTTGCTGCTAGGAGGCTACGACGAGGAACACGGCGCCACATTGTACTACCTGGACTACTTAGCTTCGTCGAACAAGGTGAACTACGGCTGCCACGGCTACGTTTCTTCGTTCGTCCTTTCGATCTTCGACCGGGAGTGGACGCCGGGCATGACCGAAGCGCAAGGGTTGGAGCTCCTCAAGAAGTGCATCGACGAGATCCAGGTCCGCTTCTTAGTACACATGCCGGAGTTCACGGTGAAGATCGTCGACAAGGACGGCGTGCGGGTCCTGCCGCAGCCGAAGTAGATAGTAGAGATAACTTAGTTCGTTTAGTAGCCTCTCTGTCGTCGTCACGGTTGCGCAAGTTGCACCACTACACTTACCACTACGCCGCCCTCCGGTCGACGTATCGGAACTTGAAACTTGCGAGCCAAGGAAATCTCGAGAGCGCGAGGAAGTTCACGACGCCCCCGCCCCCCACGCCGCCGCCGCGACGTCGGTATATATATAACACTATACTTAGGAGGACACCACGTTCTGGCATATCCCGGGCGGCGCCGACTTGCCGCTGCCCTCGCCCTCGTAGATGGGACAGAGCAAGGGGTGCCACTGGTGCATCCACGTGCAGAGCCACAACAACCAGCAGCAGAAGCCCGCGAGAGGGTAGAGGACGAGCGCGATGGACGTGTCGTCTTTGCTGCAGACCTGCGTGATGTGTGTTGATGGAGCGCGCGGCGGCCGCGAGACGCCGGCGGACGCGCCCCGAGGCAGCGCAGGAAGAGCTGCATGACGCAGAAGGCCGCGACGATGGCCATGAAGATTAGGGTCGTGTGGACGATGGGCTCGGGGATCCCCATCGTCGTGCGCCGATCGGGTGGTCACAGAGGCAGGCGCCTGCTACAGCGCGGCGACGCAGCGGCGGGCGTCGGGCGGGCGCAGCGCACGCGCAGCGATGCGAAACGAACACCTTGCTGCAACCGCGCGAGGACGTCCGCCGACAGCCAAAAAGCGTTTTTGTCGAGGCTGTCGAGCCGGGCTAGTGTCTTACATGGCGCTAGCTCGGATTTCCTAATTCGTAATTCGGGCCTGCCAGACAGCTTAGTGGCAACGCTTTTTGGCTGGAGGACTGGAGACGCGGCATCCGACGCCACAGCAGCCGCTGCGAACAAGTGCTCTGCCCAGGACCGCTCATGCGGACACTACTGGTAGCCGGGCTGCTCTGGCCCGCCATCAAAGCGGCGCGTCAGCCGACCGTGGTGGTGGCAGGCGCGACGGGCACCGTCGGAAGGGAGCTAGTGCGCATTCTGCGAAGGCAGGACGTGCCGACGATCGCACTGGGGAGAGACGTCTTGCGGGCGAAGCGCATTCTGGGCATCAATGCGTGTTGTAGGGAGGTCGACCTCGGTGATGCCGAATCCATAAAAGCGGCGCTGCCTGTTGATGAGCCCTTCCGTTTATTTGTCGCGACGCCGAACGGGCCCGACCAGTTCCAGCTCGAAAAAACATTATTTGATGTCTGTGCCGCCACGAACCGCTGCGAGCACGCCGTCAAGGTGTCTACCGCCACGCCAGTCCTCGAGGCGCGCGTCGGGCCCTTCGACGCGCATACGAGAGCCGAGGCTTTGCTGGCTGATTCATTGTCGCACACGATCCTGAGGCCGTCGCTCTACGCCCAGACCGTCTTTAGTGAGCACGGGCCGCTGGGGTTGCCGAGTGGTGCCGGCGACGGGCAGCACGTGCTCGCGGACGCCCCTGTGGCTTATGTGAGTGCGGTCGACGTCGCGGCCGTCGCAGCTAGAGCGCTGGTGTCCGACGACGTCTCGAGAAATGCGAAAATGCTGGACCTCACGGGGCCCGCGGCGACGACGATTTCCGAAGTGGTACAACAGGCGGGCGGCAATGTTGTGTCGTGTACCTCGACGCTGCCGGCGGACTTTTTGAGGGTCCTCGCCACACAACTATCGAAAGTTTCGCATGACACGGAACGGGCGCTCGGTTTCGAACCCACGGCCGCCTCCGATTTCTTCGAGAGGGAGCTCCGGCGCCGCGCTCTAGACTGCGGCAAGAACGGCGCGATCGCGTACAACGGCCGCGCGGTCTACACGGCCAACTACCGCTCCTCCCTGCCCTTCGACGAAGTCCGACGGAAGTCCCGGGGCCTCGGATTGAGGTGCCGCGAGGACTACGAGGAGCTCGGGGTGCCGAAATACGCACCATCAAGACCGGAGGACATGTTCCCCGACCGGTGGCTGGGCTGGGACGACTACCTCGGGGTGCGGCGGCCTTATGATGAGGGACGGCGCGTCGCACAAACACTAGGCATCTCGTCCGAATTGCGCTGGTACACGTACGCGCTGGATCGGCCCGCGGTGCTCGAGGACCTGCGGCTGCCCTTCCGGCCGCCCCAGGCCTACGGTGATGAGTGGCGCGGCTGGGGGGACTGGCTCGGGACGAGTGTGTAATCATATCGCGTTGTGTTTATGTCTGTTCCGGCGCTAGGGCGAGTGGGCGGAGTCCGCCCTGGTGCTCTCCGTCGCAGCATTGAGGTCGCCGTTGGGTAACGCGTGGACATCTGCGTGGACGCTAGCGTCCGAGACTCCGAGTCGCGCGAGCGGCCCGACAGGTCCAGCGCGGCCGCGTCGGCGCGCGCGTCCTGGTGCCACGGACATCTTCACGGTATAAATGACGCCCCCGCCGAAGCCTAGCAACTACTCACACTCTTAGGACCGCGTCGTGCCCATGGTCCGCGACGCCGTCGTGACCTTGGCGTACAAGTCCCGGATCGTCTCGTACTGGGGATCTTTGATAGCTTCGGGCCGCCCCAAGAAGTCGCCCCAGCCGACCTGGAAGCGCGATGACGACCACGTCTTCCAGTCCGCAGTTGTTGCTTGGGGATGTAACTTCTCAAACGGTTGTTGTTCATCGTGCAGCAACCCAGACGCACCCAAAATATCAGGCACTGTCGGGGGAGGCGCCTTGCCCTTCGTCGACCGTACCAGGTGGACATGAGCTAAGCCCATGTTTTTTACGTTGGCCGTCGTCATGTTCCTGTCATACCTGTACAGCGTCTCGAACCACATGGCCGCCTCGTAGAGATAGGTCGCATCATGCACATCGTCCCTCAGAACGCTCTCCAACACATACGCGGCTCTGTCGGCAATATGGGTAAAGAATTCTCGTTGAATAGTCCACTCCCACGTCTCCTCCGAGTTATGATTCTCATCAAGGGGTAGTCTCCTCATCTCGTTCAACGCCGTCGCCCAGGCCTGTCTCGATTCGAGGACGTACGCCTCGAGCGATGGGGGGCGCTCCTTCCTGGACAAGACTGATACAAGTCCATAAGGCACGAACTCGTACCTCTGTTTATACTCTGTATCTGGGAAGCTCAAAGTACCTCCCAAGAAAATCCCGCCCGTTCGTCGCTCGTAGTTCGCGTCGAAGAACTGCCCTATGGAGTAGCCCGAAGACTTTTGTGGATCGCGGCTGTAGTGCGTTCCCGGAAAAACCACATTGTCATATAGTTCACGTTTAGAGTGCCACCAGCCGTACGTCGTCATCGCCAGGTTGATCGTCGTAATGTCCGTCCTAAAATGTTCGCACTGCTGCACATATCTGATGGACGTCCATTGCTGGTCGTAATTGATGAGCAAAAGTGCATTTTGCGGCAGGGGTTTCAATAAAGCGCGCGCGTAGTCGCCGAAAAAGTGGGCCGGGTGGGCCGTATGCAACCCGAGGCTTCTTGAGTAAAGACCGCCGGGCGCTCCCGGTGATAATCCGGAAGGTTCGAGGCCGACGCGTATTTGTAGCGCTATGAGGACAACGACCAATGGAACGCTCTTTCGGCCACATATTCTCACGAGGCCCTCCAAACCAAGACCCGCGAAGCAACATAGCGCGAGGTGAGGCTGCATCCAAAACCGCGCGTGAATGCCGTACAGCAGCGGATCTGACAGAGGTAAATTCGATAAAGCATGAAAAGCCAAGAGGTAGAAGGATAAAGCACCCAAAAGTAGTGCGAGACTCTCGCGGCAGCCCCGCGCCGCGACCCTTATCGATTTTTTTGTCCCTTTCTCGGCGCGCCTTTGTTGGTTGTACTCCTGGACGCGCGCTCGTCGTCTAGCCTTGGCGGACCTTTTGCCGCCGCCCTGCGACGACGCGTCGTCGCAATATTCGGGAAGGGGTGGTGGTACGTACAGGAGTAGACAGGCACCGATCACAGCCAGGACCGGTAAGGCATACGGTAGAGGGCCCTGTACTGTAGCAATAGATGTATACCACGCCTGAATACGTTCCATTAGGGATTCGCCGGACCCGACCCGCCCCGAATACAAGCGCAACGTCCCGTAGTCTCGCCTCAAGAAGTGATGCACGAAGCCTCGGACCGAGCGGATCTGGCCCCAGCCGCCCTGTTTAGGTTTTGATAAAGGGAGGTAGGCGTAGGGGCTCAATCCTGTGAGGCCATACAAACCGAGAACGATGACTTCCCGCGGTCTCTTTTTTAGTGTTGATGATGCTATTGACAAAGCGCGCGCTCCTAATGGTACAACAAAGAGCACCGCGGTGTGCTGGTTCGATAAAGCGAGTCCTGTTAATAACGATGCGATGCGTAGATCTTTGATCTTCCGCAGTCTAGCGTAGAGTAGAGCGCGATGTACTAGTAGTGCAACTAATAAATTGTTCAAAGCAAAGACCTCGGAAGTGCAATGGTACTGCCAGACTAATGGACTAAAAGCGAAGAGGTAGCCCGCTGATGCGCCAGTGATCGAGCGGCCGCACTGGCCGCCGCACCGTAACGCTTCCCTCGTGATCGCGCATACGACTGATGATGCTCCCGCACCTAGCATGGCCGTGAATAGGTTCGCCCACATGGCCGGACTGAGGTACGCCGGCATGTACGTTAACGGAATGTGATACAGTAAGGTGAACAGGGGGTATCCTGGTGGATGAGCTGTCCCGAGCGAACAGGATTCTGCGAGTAATTCGCCGGAATCGCCGCCCGCTACTGACGGTGCCGTCGTCAAAGCGTAGAGCGCAAAAACACTAACAAACACGTACCACTCCACCTCCCAGGCGTCGTCCGCGCGCTCCTCCGCTTCTATACGTTTTTTTTCCTCGGCCTCGTGCCGCTGCTGCATTTTAGCGACTTCGCGCGCGGACTGGAAACCGGTTAAACCAGCGAAGCGCTTCACCTCGAACTCCTCGGCCCGGCGCTCGAATTTTAGCGCCGCGGCCGTGGCGGAGCCGGCCTCGGAGGGGGCGGACATGGCGTCCATGGTGTTGGGCTGCCCGACCGCGCGCGCGGGGCGGCGCTGGCCTTTTGGCGATCGATGCGTGCGCGTACGTGCCTTCGCGCGCCGCCGAGGCTGCCTCGATGGGCGTCGGCTTTTACGGTGCTAGTGTGTAACACGACGCTAGCTGTCTCACGCTCGCGCACACGCCTGAGCGCCGCGCAACGCACCGCGCTACGGCTGGACGCGCGCAGCAGTCCTTAGGACAAATACAAAAGCCAGCGCGTGCAATTCCGGGCGTCGCCGGGCGCCGCAAGAAAGCTTTGCGCATAGCTGCTCTCGGCAGCCCCCCGCGCGCGGGCGTCAACGCCGCCGCGGCACCAGCAACGCAAGCATGGCCGGCCGCAAGATGACGCCCAAGGGCCAGATGGCCTTCGGCGGCGGCCCGCCGATCACGCACCTGCCGCCGGCCATGAAGGCCATGTTTCAACCGGGCCCTCCGTTAATCTTCCGGGAGCGGCCGGTCAAAAGGAAGCCGCCGCCCTACTCTGGCGTGGCCAAGTATCTCGGGTTGTTCGAGACGACGGAGCCGCCGGCACGTGTGGTACATGAGACGCCGCGCGACAAACGAGAAAAACGGAAGAAAGCGAAGGCTGAACAGCACCAGCGCGAACTCGAGGAGGAAATAAAGAAGTGGGACCCGCACAAGCCCTCGTCTGCCGTTGCCAGTGTGACTACAAAGGACGCGTACAAGACGTTATTCGTCGCTCGCCTGTCATATGACACCACAGAAGACACGTTGCGGAGGGAGTTCGAGGCCTACGGTCCTGTTAGTCGTATCAGAGTCGTGCACAAGCGCGATGCGAATGACGTCCTGACCGGTAGTGATGAGGGAGACGCTCCGCGAGGTTACGCGTTCGTCGAGTTCGAGAAGGAGGAGGACATGCGCCAGGCCTATAAAAGGGCTGACGGTAGGAAAGTAGACGGGCGGCGCCTCCTGGTGGACGTCGAGCGGGGGCGCACGGTCGCGAAGTGGCGTCCCCGCAGATTGGGGGGTGGTTTAGGAGCGACGCGGCGCGCGGGTGGGCCGCCGCGAGCCGCCGCGCGGCCCGTTTCTCGTCCGCAGCAGTCGTACGGCGCGCGGCCGTCATATCAGAGCGGGCCGCCGCGGCGGTACCGGTCGCGGTCGCGCGACAGGGGCTACGATAGGAGGCGCTGAGTGATCACAGGACCTAATCGTACTTAGGAAACATTCTCACTTGTGGCCGTGCGCGTGGTCGCCGTCCTTCTTGCCACCGTGGTCGTGGTGACCGTGGTCGCCGTCGCACTTGGAGTGGTCGTGGCTCGAGCCGTGGTCGTGACCGCTCTCCTTGTGGCCGTGGGACTCGTGGCCGTGGTCGCCGGAGCACTCGCTGTGGTCGTGCTCTTTATGGTCGTGGCCCTTGTGATCGTGCGACGCATGGTCGTGCTCCTTGTGGCCGTGCGACTCGTGAGAGTGCTCCTTGTGGCCGTGCTCCGCGTGATCGTGCTCCTTGTGGCTCGCTTTGTCGTGCGTGTGCTCGCTCGAGTGATCCGCCGTGCAGGCGTGGCCGT
Source organism: Pelagomonas calceolata (assembly GCA_918797485.1). Lineage (NCBI taxonomy): Eukaryota > Pelagophyceae > Pelagomonadales > Pelagomonadaceae > Pelagomonas > Pelagomonas calceolata. Next base: position 1,172,315 of record CAKKNE010000004.1, read on the forward strand.
CGTGGAAGTGCGCTTCCGGCTCCTTCTCGGCCTCCAGCTTCGCCTTGGCCGCCTGCGCGTCCTCGAGCGACGACATGGGCTGCTGCTCGGGCACGGCCTGGCCGTACTGTTTCAACATATCCGCGGCGTTGCCGGAGAACATGAGGGGGTTACCTTTCCCGTCGGACATGGTTATGCGAGCCGTCCGGCGCGGACGCGTGCTTGGGCTGTGCTAGTCCGCGTGGGTTGCGACACTGCAGCGAGGTTTGCGACTTGTCGGAGCAGCGCGGGGGGCAGCGACAAAGATAAATGTAGCTACTGGACGTCGGGATGCCTTGTGCAGTATTCAGCCAGTAAACATGGCCGGCGCAGCTAGCAGCGGCATGTAAGACACTAGCGATACTGGGCACGGGGAGCCCTGCGACGTAACTAGCCTTAGCCTTACTATTTTGACGCTTACGCCGGCGGAAGGACCACTCTAGATGGCCTTCCCCATCTCCTTGAACGCCTTGACCATCGTCGCCCCGAGCTGCGCCGGGCTTCTAGAAATGTAGACGCCCGCGTCCTCGAACGCCTCGAACTTCGCCTGCGCCGTGCCCTTGCCGCCGCTCACCAAAGCGCCGGCGTGGCCCATTCTACGCCCGGGAGGAGCGGTCGTGCCCGCGACGAAGCCGACGACGGGCTTGGACGGATCTCCATTCTGTTTAAGCCACTCGGCGGCCTCTTCCTCGGCCGAGCCGCCAATTTCTCCGATCATGATGATGCCCTCCGTCTCCGGGTCGTTCGTGAACCGCTCCAGACAATCAATAAAGTTCGTGCCGTTGAAGGGGTCGCCGCCGATGCCCACACAGGTGGATTGTCCTAATCCAGCAACGGTCGTCTGATGGACAGCTTCATAAGTCAACGTGCCAGAACGAGAAACAACCCCAATCTTGCCCTTGGCGTGGATGTAGCCCGGCATGATGCCGATCTTGCACTCGCCGGGCTTGATGATACCAGGACAGTTCGGTCCTATTAATCTCGTGGCGGACTGCCTTTCTAAGTGATACTTGACCTCGACCTGCGTGGGAATCAACCAGTGAGTTAGGTTTCAACCTGAACGCCATCGAGCAGAGGCAGGAATGGAGGCAACCTCGCGTCGATGGCGTTAGCTCTACACGCCATCGAGCAGATGCAGTTACGGGGACGACGTCGCGTCGATGGCGTGGGGCGCCCAAAATTCGATTTCCACACGGATCTCGACCATGTCGTGCTGCGGCACGCCCTCCGTGATGGCCACGACGAGCCCGATCTCGTTCTCGATGGCGTCGAGGATCGCCGCCTTGCAGAAAGGAGGGGGGACGTAGATGACGGACGCGTCGGGTTTTACTTCCTGGACCGCTTCCTTGACGGAGTCGAAGACCGGCAAGCCGAGATGGGTCTGGCCGCCCTTCTTCGGCGTGACGCCGCCGACCATGTTCGTGCCGTACGCGATGGCCTGCTCGGAGTGGAAGGAGCCGGTCTTGCCCGTGAAGCCCTGGCAAATCACCCTCGTGTTCGCGTCGACCCAGACCTTGGCCGTGGCCGAGAGCCGGCGCGCGCCGCGCACCGGCGCCGCGCGCGCGAGCGCTGCGAGCCGCATCTTGGATTTTATCGGGCTATGTTCTTGGGGTTTTTGCAACGCGCGGCGGCTCCAGGTGGAGCGCTGCGGTATATATTGCTACGAAACCAGCCAGGGAATGTACGAGCACCTCTCGCCGCCAAGAAGCAATGAATGGCCGCGAAGTAGGCGAGCTAGCGGCCGTAAGGCACTAGCGAGAGGCGGCAGCCGGACTTGGAACGGTTTTAGACACAGTTTCGTGGTCCTTATCACAGGACAGAGGCGCTGATTACGACTAGCCATAGCCAGCTTCACACACAGCGCTCGGAGCGCCTGCGCCGGCGCCCAAATTAGTGATTAGCTCGTCACCACCGTCTCGGCCGCACGCTGCCGCCGACGCGATAAAGTCATCAGAGGACGCGCCGCGCGCACGAATAAAGAGCCAAGCGGACCATGGTCTCCGTCTTCTCCGGCGAGGTCACGCGGACGTGGCGCTTCCCCGATTCGGAAGGAAAGGGCCACGAAGTTGTCCTATACCACCACCCGTTAACGGGCGCGAGAGCGGCGATGGTCGACCACAAGGAGCTCCACAAGTCGCTGGGCACGTCGAGCATCTTCCACAGCGCGGAAACGAGACTACCCTTCGAGGCCGGTTCTATGAAGGGAGAAATTATTATTTTGCGAGATTCCATGACAACCTTCGCCTACCGCTGCCTTGTCGATAACAAGGACGTCCCCGAAGCGACAGCAATTGCTTCTCGCCCTGCTTACGACCGCAGCGCGCGAGAAACGAGGCCCGGGCCTCAGCTCCAGGTCTTCAGCGTCCGCGTCGTGGAGTACTGCACGTCGATGTGCCACGTGGACAACAAGCCTATTACGTGGTACGCGGTGGACGCCTCCGCGCGCCTCGCGAACGGTCAAACGGCGTCGACGCGCGTCCACCGGCGCTTCCGCGACTTTGTCGAATTTGACGAGACGCTGCGGGCGTCGCTGACGGGCTACGCCACGAAGGGAAGTTTACCGAAGCCGCCGCAGCGCAAAGCCAAGTTCATGGCGGATCACCAGGACGACGCCTTCCTGCGGGATCGCTTGCGAGAGCTTGATACCTATGTGAAGAAGCTCGTCGAAGTGCCGCACGCGTGGCTGTCGACGGGCGCGCCCGCGTTCGTCGGGCTGAGTGATGCCGTGCGCGAGTACTCCGTGCTGTTTCGGGAGAAGACGTTGGGCTTCACGCTTGGGAGGGCACCTCCGAAAGCGGACGGCGCTCTCCCCGACTTCCCGGCGTTCGTCTCGGAAGTCCACGAGGACCTGGTTCTTCGACCGGGCGACCTGCTGTCCAAGGTGTCGGGCCGGACGACCAGCAATTTGGCGTTCCAGCAGTGCGTCGCCGCGCTCAAGTACTCGTCGAGGCCGGCGATGCTGCACTTGCTGGCGCCTTTGAAAGGGCGCGACGTCGTGCCGCCGCCGCCTCCAGCTGACGAGGAGAAGAACCCGTTCATGTGATAAGATATCCGCTGTATTTCGTGCGTTTCTTGTGGGGGAGACCGCCCCGGCCACCACCACATCGCGCGATCGGGGCGTGAAGACGCCGTCGCCGCGAGACGCGGAACGCCGTCCGTTGCCTTTAGAACGCGTCGACGACGTGCCCGAGAGGCGGTGTCGCGGCGATGGCGTCGACGCGATGCCACGCCGCCTCGACGCCGTCGACGCGGCAGCTAGAGCCCCGGCGACGAACCCCGAACGGTGATGTACGAGTCGCCTGGAGCTTGCCGCCGCCGAGGCCACGACGGACGTGTCCTCCAACGACGGGTCCGCGCGTCGGCCGATGGCGAGCCACTAATCATCTCTAAAGCAAATCAGCGGCGCGGGTCAAATCGCTTTGCCGTCAGATATCGCCCCGGGCAGGACGCACAGATCGATTCGCCGTCGGATACATCGCTACGGCGCGGCGCAGTACGCAGTCGTTCAGGGCTGCCCCCCCAAATACCAATGGTGCTGCCCCTGCGGGTGCCACGCCCCGGCAGCCAGCCAAGGCCCGGCACGCCGCGCGGCGCGCCGGCCCTGCCCGGCGTCGGCAGCGCCTTCCGGCGGCCCTCGCCCAAGGGGGCGCGCCGCATCGTCGCGGAGGTCGCGGCCGCGCGGGCGGCGTCGCCGACTCCGTTCAAGCCGCAAAAACTGCGCGTCGTGTCGCCGACGGCGCGCGTGGCCTCGCCGCCGCCCATCCGCGTCACGCCCGTCCGCGATATAGGAGCAAAGGTGCGGCCGGTTGGAAGGGTCGTGTCGCCGGAGCCGATCAATGGCCGAGTGGCGCCTTGTAAAACGGTGGAGGTCTGGTTCGTGCGCCACGGCGAGACCGTGGCCAACGCGTCGCGCATCACCCAGGGCCAGCAGCCTGGTAGATTAACTAGAACGGGAGCGCTCCAGGCGGCGGCTTTGGGCGAGCGCCTCCAGAGGGACCACGACGTTTCTCCATTCGACGTCGTCCTGTGCTCCGACTTATTACGGTGCCGCCAGACGTGTCATTTAGCCACCAAAGGGTTCTGTCACGAACCGAAGGTAGCGCGGACGGACCCGTTGTTGAGAGAAAGAGCCGTCGGTGTGTATGAAGGTTTGGCCCACGACGCGCCCCGGAAGCCGCGGCCGCCGCACGTGCCTCCTAGAAAACACCGCGTGGAAGGCGGCGAGTCGTGGGACGACGTGAATCGACGCGCGCGCAAATTACTTTCAAGGCTCGGCAGCACCTTCGTCGCCACCAAAGATGATTCTAGAGACAGATTACGAGTCCTGTGCGTGACGCACGGCGGCTTCATCATGGAGGTCATATACCCGCGTCTCGCTATCTCGGCACCGCGGTCATCTGAGAGGCCCAAACTCGGACACGACCGCCGAGAGATACCCTCGACCGAGTATAGTCAGAAACACCTCGCTCCGACCCCAACAAACCCAAAATTGAAGCACAACTTGAACTTTGCTGGCCACGCAGGCGATGAACGCCGCGACTGGAGCCGACGGTTGTACCGTGCCCTTCTGCAGCAACGGCGCCTGGAACACGAGTGTCTGGAAGGTCGAGCTGACGCGGAATGACAAGGGGAAGCTCTGCTGTAGGGTGGTCGGGGCGAACGACGCGTCCCACTTGGATTCTGGATCTCCGCGAGCGGAGTTGGATCTGAGGGACGACGCGGTCCTGGCCTGTGCGGGCGTTTCCGCTGACAAGTGGTGGGCGGCGGACGATCCTGTCTCAGCGACGGGCTAGGCCTGTTCTGTTTCTTCGGCGCCGCCGGCGCCCTCCCCGTACCGTTACCGGCACGGGGCACGTTTAACCTTAGGTGATCATTGAATTCCGTTTCGCTTCGAGCTTGGCCGCCTATGGTAATAGGACTAGTGCGCGGCGCTCGGGACGCGCCGGTCCCCTGGAAATTATATTGTTACGGTGCTAGGACTCGTGGGCGGAGCCCCTAGACACCGCGCGTCGCCGATGCTTATCTTCGGCTTGCTAGTATCTTACAGGCCGCTAGCAGGCTGTCACACAGGTCGGAGTTTTGCAAGACCGCCGATGGCCAAGGACCGCGTGCCTCGCGAGTGGCCCATCCTCATTTTGCATGATGGCCAGCCGCTCTCCGTGGCCCGCGTGCCTCAACTGATTAAACGGTTTGGCGCCGTGGACGTGAACGCCACCGAGCCCCTCGTCGCCATGCTGCTCCTGGCGAAGAGCTCCTACTTCGTCGGCAACCCCGCGTCGAGCTTCTCCTGGAACATGGCCGACATCCGCCGCGCGTCCGGCGCTTCCGAGGCGAGCACAACTCTTAGATCGTGTTCCTCATGTGACGCGTGAACCTTAGGTTGGGTACTGTACAGATATACAACGTTGTCTCATTTTGCGGTCTATGTGCCCCGTGCCGTACGGTACGGGGCCGGACTGCTTTGGAACGCAAGTTAACTAAGAGGAGAGCCTCGGGGGAGACGCCGCGTCTCGCCCCGCTTTCGACGGTGCTAGGACTCGTGGGCGGAGACTAGCGGCCTGTAAGTCTCTAGGCTTTTGACAAGGGCAGCCTCGCGCAGGCTAGGAATACGACGCAGCGATGCGGCAACGGTAGCAGCGATGCGGCAAGGTCTCGTCCTGTGCAGCATGGCTGCGCTCGCGGCAGCCCAACGCCAATGCGGCCCGCCACCCGACGGTAAAGGCACCGACGGAGAGGACCGGTGCGCCAACGCCGGCGCGGCGGCGGCGACGCAGCGCTTCAAGATTGATATAAACGTGGACGGCGAGCCGCGGCCGCTGGGTTTTTTGAGAGGCGACGATGTCAATGAAGTCGCGCGGCGCTGGGTCGCGGCGCATTCCATCGTCGGAGAGGACGCCGTACGGACGTTGGTGAAGCGGATGCGTACAAAAGTGGAGGAGGCGCCCGCTTTAGATGGAGAGGCGCTGGGCTGCCCGGCGCTCGCGTATGAGCACGAAATGGACACGCCAGCGTCGCTCGCCGCCTTCACGCGACGCGCTTCGAGCATAGCGGGCCCCGGCGGGCGCATCGTCCTCACAATGGCGACGGGCGGCTACGCGGCCTTCGCGCGGTCCTGGGCGCGCGGCCTCGACGCCGTCAACGCGTCCCACTATTTGATCGCCGCGCTCGACGATGTTGCATTAACTGAACTGAAGCCGCTCGGCGGTCATGTAGTGCCGGTCTACGACGAGGCCATGGCTGACGACGCCCCGGGCCGCGACCGACCGGCGGCCTACGGCTCGGGCGCGTTCCGAGCGCTGACCCAGATAAAACCGGCGCTCGTGCTCGCTTTGCTGGAGGCGGAGCTCGCGGTGCTCTACGCGGACGCCGACGTCGCGTTTTTACAAGATCCCTGGCCCCACCTCACATCTTATGAGAACTGTGCCGTGGCGCTGCAGCCGAACCGTCACGACGAAGAGGACGTGCTGGGGGCTATTGTAGAGCTCGACCGTCGGCCGGGCAACCCTAGGCCACGTCAGAGGTACTACGGCGACGTGGGCTGCTCCGGCCTGGCGTACTTCCCCTCTGGTCGGGCCGCGCGGCGCCTCGCCGCGTTCTGGGCGGCGGCCGCTTCAGATGATTCGTGCGGCGGCGACCAGGCCGCGCTCGAAGCCGCCCTCGCTTTCCTAGCGTACGCGGCCGAGCACGTCGACGTCCGCGCGCTGCCGCTGGCGCTTTGGCCGAACGGCATGGCGCTGCGGACTTTGTATGATGCGCCGGCGCCGGAGGCCCTGATTTCATTCGAGGTCCCGCCGGGCGTCGTCGCCTTCCACGCGAATTATGTCGTCGGCGCTTCACAAAAACGCGCGTGGCTGGAGTCGCTGGGGCTGTGGTTTGACTAAGTGTGTGTTCGGATACGATTAAGAAGAACTAGGCCGCAGCGCGAGGTGGACCGTCTGACCGTCTGCCAGGCCGCTCGCCGCCAGGGAGCCGTCCTCCAGGGGCTTGCCCCCGAAGATGAGGCGCTGCCGCTCCGCGGGCGCGTCGGCCAGGGCTGTTGCGATGGCGGCCTTGAGGTCGGCGACCGTGGACCCGCGGGCCACAGGCACAAACAACGCGTCGCCGGTCGAGCGCAGGACCCGCACCGCGAGCGCGCCGTCCGTGCCGTCGTCGCGCCCGCCGTCGGCGGCCCGCGCCCGCGCGGCCCGCCGCGCCATGAGCGCGAAGAGCGCCGACGGCGAGAGCGTGCGCAGCAGCCGCGCGAGCGTCGCCGCGGCGCCGGGCGCGACGAGGCGCTCCGGCTGCCGGCGGTCCGCGGCGTCGATGAGCGCGCGCGCGACGGCCGCCGGGTCCGCGCCCGATGCCGTCGCGGCGTCGTTTTTGTCGTAGGCGCGGCCGTCGCCCGTCAGCGCGTGCAGGCTGTGGCCGGTCCGGATGTAGCCCGGCGCCACGACCGTGACCTGTGTGGAAATCAAAACTTCACGGCTTCATCGCCGAAGCACCCGACACACTGGTTGATTCCCGCACAGACGGTGACCGACACGCGGGCCGCGGACTCGGCCGCGAGCTCGGCCCGCAGGGCGTCGAAGTAGCCGTGGAGCGCGTGCTTCGACGCCGCGTAGGCGGCGCGCTGGGGTAAACCGAAGTAGCCCTGCACCGAACTCACCACGACCACCCGCCCATCCCTCCGCTTGTCGAGAAAGTGCCGCGCGCACCGCCGCCCCAGCTCAGCCGTCGACAGGAAGTTCGTCTCCATCAGCCGTCGCAGGGTAGCAGCGTCCGTGTCGAGCGCCGCCGCGCGGCTTCCGACCTGTGTGGAAATCAATCAGTGCGTCGGGTGCACGCAGGCGTCGCGGCGACGGCGTGGAGGTCGACGCGGCGATTCAGGACGAACGCGCCGTAAATTTGATTTCCACACAGCTCCGACGCCGCCGCACAGCACGACGACGTCGAGCGGCGCCGCCAGCGCCCCCCGCAGCGCCCGCTCGACGCTTTGCCCGTCGCCCTGGTCGAGCGGCACGACCTCGGCCGTGGGCGCCCCCGCCTCCCGGCAGCGCGCCGCGACGCGGTCGAGCTCGCGCCGCCGCCGCGCCGAAAGGACCAAGGCGCACCCGCGCGCCGCGTAGGCCGCTGCGACCTCCTCCCCGAGGCCGCCCGATGCGCCGGTCACCCAGACGCGCTCCCTTGATGGCTTCGCGGGCGCCGCGCCCATGCCGAGGGCCGCGGCCGCCAGCAGCAGGCGGGTGACTGCTCGGAAGGCAGCCGTGCTGCTTGCTGCAGTGGTAGAGCTGAGGCCTCCTCAGTGGACAGCAGTAGCACAATTCGTGCGCTGCTTTTGACTCGAGCGTGCTGCGAGTGCTGAAGTCAAGAAGCAGCGTGCGAGTTGCAATCGATGCGTTACACCTGGCCAACTTTGTGCAATGCAATGCAAAAGTCTTTGATGGCAAGACTGCAAAGCAGACCCGCACGACGAGGGTTCCTATCTAGTATCTACAGGACGGTTAGGCAGCGAGGAACTCGGCGACCGCCGGGTTCCGCCAGTCCCTAGCTGCATCATCAAAGTGGACGTCGAAATCAACCACCGACACGCCCGCGTCGGCCGCCTCGACAAACGCCGACGACGGCGCGCAGGCCACGGCTCGCGGTTGGTCGCAATTCGATCCGCCGTAGCACGTCAGCGCGTGGTCCGACGGGTCCGCGAGGCGCCTATTGCTGATCTGGAGCACAACGACGGGCGCGCCGCCGGATTGGGCCGCGAGCGCCGCCGCGACCGAGGGCGCGTGCTTCGGCGGCGCCTCGTCCCGCAGATGGGCGGCCGCGCAGTAGTAGCCGCAGACGTAGAGATTCTGTGCCGCGGCGTGCGCCGCCGCGTGCGCGCTTGCCGTTTCGAGCGCGCCGCCCAAGGACCCGTTGTGGAACCCCGGCACGACATCTGTAATCTCGACGCCGTCGCCCCGCCGCGCACCAAGACAAAAACCGTCGACCGCGCAGTGCGGGTACTGCTGCGCGTGGAGCAGCATCTTCGTGTACGCCAATTCATTGACCGAGGCCATGGTCCGCTGTCGCGCGCGTCTGCTGCTGTCGAGCCGAGCCGGCGGCAAGCTATGCCGCCGCAAAAATTGATCGAGCCGGCGGTGAAGCTGCCGCCGCAGCAAAAATTGATCGAATGGCGCTATCGGTCTCTCGACTACAAGCGCGGGCCGCCGTAAGCCACAAAGTGTCGACCGCGAGCGGGCTAGTGCCTTTACAGGCCGCTAGCTCGCAGACTTGTACAATTGTCCATCATTGAGCAGTGCGCAGCGCATCACCGACTGCGCCGACAGGCGTAACATGGCTGCCGTATCCGCAAGAGGAGCGCTACGCGGTCTTGCAGCCGCGCCGCGCGGCCTGGCCCCACGGCCTCGGGGTGCAGCAGCCGCATTCATCGTGCGCCGCGGCGCATCGATGGGATTGGCCGCCGCGCGGCCGCCTCCGGCGTCGCAGCGGTGCGCCCGCTCCCTGTCGACCGCCGCGCCCGAGGCAGCCAAGGAGGACGATGGCTACGCCTGGGTGCCGTACGCCGTTTTGGCGGCCATCGGCGGCCTCGGCTTCTGGTTCTGGCGCGCGTCGACGGCCCACGGCAACCGCAGCGCCTTGATTGACCTCATTGAGGACGAGCAGCCTTTATCTGGAGACGAGCGCGATTTACTAAGAGACGCGAACGCCACGTTCCTGCAGCCCGAGCGCCTCGAGAACGTAGCAAGGAGTACGTTATCAAGTCTGCGGGCGGACGCTCGCACGGAAGTGGACTACGTTGATTTTTGTCGTGTTTGTGACCGGTACCTGGACCGACAGCTCGAGCACGGCCACCTGGTGGATCGGTGCGCGCTGCAGGTGAAGCCTCATGAGGCGGGGCTGCTCGTCGTCGTCTTGTCGCTTTGTGCGGGTGGTGATGCTGTGGAGCGGGCCGCGGCGCTGGGGAGGATCCTAGAATGCGAGGACCGCGACCGGCTCGACGCGCTGGTCGGATGGCTGGTGGCCACGGGTCAAATAAGGCCATCAAAACAGGTCGCTGAAGGTTCAAGTAGTTTCCCGGCGCAGACGTATGAGCGGCGCGACGCCCACGGCCTCGTGGAAGAGGCGCTCGCCGAGACGGGTGTAGTGGGACCATTCGCTGCCGCCGACGTCGCCGCGGTGCTCACGGCGAAGGCCATAGACTATCACTAACGACTCAAAGGGAATTTACGCGTCCTCCTAGTACAATCTACTTCTCGAAGGGGAACGGCGTGAACCTCTCCTGTTGTTCCGGGGATAGTTTGGAAGCCCGCAGCTCGACCATGTGCTTTTGTAACGCAGGAGGCACCCAGAACCCGCCCTGTTTTGTACGATCTAAGAATGCATCATGTTCCGGCTCGCCGGCCGTCCAGATTTTACCAGGGCCGTTGGGGTCCTTCGTCGACGCCCGCAACCCCCTTAGTAATTCGCCGGCGTTGGCCTTGAACTTGTCCAAGCCTATGAGAGGCTCGACGTCGATGGCCATAAACACATGACCCAAAGGCATGGGCTTCTTCGCGCCCGTCGCCCGATCCACCCCGCAGATCTCCTCGCCCCACGGGCCGCTCTGGAACGCCGTGCACAGTAATTCCACGGCCGTGGCCCAGCCGTAGCCCTTGTAGCCGCCCAGGTCTTCGCCCGCGCCCCCCAAAGGACACAGCGCCGCCTTGCCGAGGACCATGTCCTCCAGGATACCTTGGGTATCGGTCCGCTCCTTGCCCTCGATGTCCACGACGCACCCTCTCGGTGTAGCTTTGCCCTCGCGTCCATATCTCTCGATCTTGCCCCGCTGATTTACTGAGGTAGCACAGTCAATAACAAAGGGAAAGGCCTCGTCTGTCGGAATGCCAAAACATAAAGGGTTCGTTCCCAGCATGCCCTCCACCCCAAAGGTCGGCGCGATGGATGGTCTCGCGTTTGTGGTGGAGAAACCCACACAACCCTTTTGTGTTGCCATGGTGGCGTAGTATCCGGCGATGCCGTAATGGGTGGACCTCTGGGCAATAACAACTCCTACTCCACATTCTTTGGCTTTTTTGATCGCCAAATCCATGCAGTAGGGGCCCACGTACAACCCCAATCCCAGATTGCCATCTACTAGTGCGGAAGCTTGCGTTTCTTGCACGATCGTAATGGGCGCAATGGGTTTGAGGATGCCCTGGTCGACGCGGTCGCAGTAGATCGGCTTCAATCTTCCAATACCGTGGCTGTCGATGCCGCGCTTGTCCGCCTCGATGAGCACGTCGGCGCAAATCTTCGCTTCCTTTGCTGGTACTCCTAAACCCTCGAAGACCGCCAACATAAAAGCCTCCATGTACTCAAAAGGTAAAATGCAGGACCCCTCGACAGGTGGATTTTTGCCGGGGTACCAGTCGCCCCCGCCCCGATGCTTGAGCTTGCGCCGCCGCGTGAGCGCGGCGGCGCCGGCGGCGCCGATGAGGATGCCGAGGAGGACGTCGCGCATCTTCATCCGCCGTGCTGCGTCCGCACTGTTGCCACACGACAGGAGCGGTCTGGTTCGCGATCGGGATCAGCGAGCTGCGTCCGCCACGACCAGAGCAGGCCTCAGAGCGAGCGGCACCGGTATGGTACCTTATACCTTACCTTACCGCTATAGGATATTGACAATTTTATAGACAGTCGTCGCCTAGGGATCAATATAGGATATTGATCGATAGACCGGAGGAGTCGGGGTAGCACCGGCCACTAGGTCTTCTCGTAAGAAGCGGCACGCGCCCGCCGCCGATGAATCGACAACACGTGGTCTCTTCCCCCCAGGGGCTCCGCCCACTAGTCCTAGCACCGTAACATCATCGAGCAGGTAATGAGCCCGGGACGCGTCGGGCGTCGCCGCGGGTCGCGGGCTCGTTCGGACCGGGGAGAGCGGTCTGCGCCTCGCGAGTCGCCGACGCATTCTTGCCAGTGGCACCGGGGGAAAGACGCCCGCGGCATACGGGATAAACTTTCAACCCAAGTTACTACGCTTGGTCTACGAAGCGCGCGTGCTGGCGCCACCAGGGGTGCGCCTTGAGCTCGGGGATCGTGAGGCGCCGCCGCGGGTCCGCCGTCAGCAGCCGTTGCAACACGTCCGGCGCGTGCTCCGACAACGTGATGTTCCACGTGTTCAGTAAATCGCGGAGCCGCCCGTCCCGGACATACACGAAGCGCAGATCCGTCGCGACGGGCCCCGTCGCCGCGTCCCAGGGCGGCATGCCCGTGAGCAATAGGAACAGAATGATGCCCAGGGCCCAGACGTCCGCCGCGAAGACGTCAAACGACGCCCGGCAGTCGAACAGCTCGGGCGCCATGTACAACAACTTGCCGCAGCGCCCGGGCCAGCCCCGCCTCGGGGCCAAAGGCACGGCCCTATAACTTCTCCCAGCACTCAGTCGGTCGTGGCCACCACCCCAAAAGTCCGTGAAGGTGGGAGCCGCCTTGACGGCCATCCCAAAGTCGATGATGATCGCTCGCTTCGCATCGTCGACCATGAGGTTCTCCAACGACATGTCATGATGAGCTAAACCCATGTCGTGCAAGTGCTCCAATCCTTTGACGATCTGGCCCATGTATGTGGCAGCCTTAGCTTCCTGCAAACCACCATCCCTCTCAACAACCCCAAACAGGTCGCCGTGGGGACAGAAAGGTAAAATAACGTACACCGTCTGCTCGTCGACGTACGTCGCCAATAAAGGTAACACGTACGGCGCGCCGCCCTTTCCAGCAATATACTCCATGACGGCCACTTCCTTGATCGGGTCCTCGTTCAATTGGCCCCGGTGCCGCGCGACGTGCTGCTCGTATTTGGATCTCTCAATACACTTGACGGCGACCTGGCGCTCCGTCGCGCGCCACTGGACCGGCTGTTGTCCGCCGAGCGTCCGCTGGATGCCGCCGAAGAGCCCTCCTGATTGTTCCTCTGGTGCTATCCTCTCAAGCTCGACGCCGTGCCTTACCCGCCCATAAATGCAGGTCTGCAGGTTCTTGATGAGGCCGTAGCCCCTTCCGTCACTCGTCGCGAGGACGTGTTCCAAGGTCACCTCCGCGCCCGTCGTCCGCACGCGCTGGCGCGCCTGGAGCCGGCAGCCTCTTACTGAAGGGACGGCGAAGGGCATGGGGTTCGCTCCTGCGCCTATTCTTGTTAATTCCTGCAGCAGGCCCGGCGCGGGGCCGCGCGGGAACGAGCCCGTCCTGGAGTCGTAGCCGTGGGCCTCGAGCGGCTCGCGCAGGTGCTGGTGCCACGGCATTTGGAGTAAACGCGTCGCCACGGCACCCAAGCGCCCCACGTCGGACCCCCTCAACGCCAACAGCTCCCAGAGCTCGAGGACCAAAGCTTCGCCGTCCGGGCCGCCTTCATTTGATGCCGCCTGGGCGATGTGCGCGCCGTACCAGGTCGCCATCTTTTTTGGCCGGTCCCGCGGTTGCTGAGCGGCCGCGTTGGCCGCTCCGCTGTTTCTGAGCCGCCGCGTTGGCAGCCGCGCGCGGTCGGCGCCGCCCGCGTCCGCTTGTCACGTGGCTCGGCTCGCCGCGGGCGTTTCACCACCGCTGGCTGGCTCTGAGAGGAGTTCGGCTGTCTCTCTTCGACGCGCTCTGCTCAAAGACGATCCGCTGTGCCAAAGGAGGCAAAAGTCGGCCGATTTGCAAGCTGCGAAACCCGAAGCAAAAAATGCTCGCTAGTGTCTTACAACCGCTAGCAACTTTGCTCCGGAATTTGCGCAGCCTGGCGCAGCCTGGCGCAAGAGCAACCCATCCGGCGCTCGATCGCTGTAATATCATCCCTATTTTTAGTGCCGTGCCAGCGATTCGACAGGTTGGGCACCGCTCCAGGCACAGTGCCTCTCCCTATGCACTCTCACTACTAAAAGAGTGCTTCTCATCCGTTGCATTGGCAGCTTACCGGCAGCCGCCGACGCAGAACTCAGCCGCTGCATGACGTCGTAGACCAGTCTTGGCTGCCACACTGTATACCCACAAAACCATGCGCTCGCCTCTGCTGAGCGCCATGCGCTTCGTCGGCCACCGCGGCGCCTCCCACATCGCGCCCGAGAATACGATGGCTGCCTTTCGCGCGGCGACGGCGCGAGGCGTCGGCTTCGAGTGCGATCTGCAGGCGCTGCGGGACGGCACGCTGCTCGTGCTCCACGACGACACGCTGCTCCGGACGGCCACGGCGCCCCCGGGGCTGAGCGACGCGGCGGCGCGGCGCTTCCGTGAGTTGGTCCGCACGCCCGTCGGCGAGCTTGTGTACGACGACGTCCGCGACGTCGACGTCGGGAGCTGGATGAATCCAAAGTTCGCGTCCGAGCGGCCGCCGCGCTTCGACGAGGCGCTCGGCGAGGCTGCTCCGGATATCTTCGCCGAACTCAAGGGCGACGACGACGGCTACAGCTTCGACGGGCGATTGCCCGACCTGGTCGGGGCGCTCGCGCTGCCGTCTTCACTAACATGGATCTCGTTCTCTCTGCCGCTCGCGGGGCGCGGCGCGGACACCGCCGTATTTCTACTATCCTCCCCCCTGAGGCGACGATCCCCACGCAGGTCGAGGAGCTCAAGCGGCGCGACAGTACACAACCGTGCCTGCACGTCGCCGAGCCGCGCAATCTGGAAGACGCCTGGGCCGCGGCGCGCGCCGTCGCCAATAGTGATGTGGACGGCGTCGACCTGCCCGCTTCTCCAGAACTGGTCACGCCCGAGCTCGTGCGGTACCTCCACGACCACGATAAAAGGGTTGCGGTCTGGGTCTGGCGCGCGCCCGCTTTGAATGATACGCCCGCGGTCTGGGACGCGTTGTCAAAGGCGGGCGTCGACGCGTTCACGTCGAACCTGCCCCCCGAATTAATCCTGTGATGAGTTGTAAACATTACATCCAAGCCTCCGGCAGGTCCCTTTGTAAAACGCGCCGCAGCGACACCAGGGACGGCGCGTAGAAGGCCCTCAGGAACGCCCGCGTTTCAGTGAGCATGGGCGGCCTGCTCCGGCTTTTCGTGACCACCAGGTCGCGCGGCGCGAACTCAAACGAGGGCAGCCCGAGGGCTGATTGGAGCTTGTCCAAGACACCAGCAGGATTTTTAATCAAATCCTCAAAAAACAGGACGTGCACGCGGCTTCGATCCACGAATTCGTATAACTGCATAAATTGCGACGCGTAGGCGCCATCTCTCACAACGTCGAGGGGGCCGCCACCTTTCCACCTCTCTCCAACGATATCCACATGATGCGACGCGACCGTATCATATCGCACGTACGCGTCGAATTTCGCCGGGTCCGACGCGCCCCGCAATATACGGACGTTTTTCACGCACGCGTCTTCAAATTTTGTCGGCGTCAACCGCCAAACTTTAAAACGGTGATCAGGACACCCCTTTTGTTCAACCGTGTGGACCCGATCCCCCACAACTCCGAAGCGCCCGTGCCGGATGTGATGCGCAAAAGCCGAGTAGGCTCGATCCACCGGATTTCTCAAAATCAGAATCCAAGCACACGACGGCAATAGGGAGGCAAGTAATCGAGGCGCTTGCTGGAACCGTAGGTAACTGGGGGACTTTTCATAGGTCAAAACGCCCTTTTTTAAATCATTTTCTGACAGAGCGGGGAAGCGTTCCGCGTACGACCGCCACGTCCTTTCGAGATCCACCAGGGAGGCATTGCGGGAGAAAGAATCGAAGTAGTGGACCTCGCCCGGGTGCCCCTTACCACCAATACCTCTCTGTAGGTATGGGTGGTTTTCCAGCCACTTCGCGAGGCTCCCGGTGGCGGACTTCTGCGCGCCTCCAATCACAAAGGATGGCAGGCATCTATACCGCGTGGACCACCTCTTTTCGTCCCTGATACAGTCGCCCGCGTCGACGGCGGTGGACGCGCACTTCGTACCGACGACGCGCCTCGTCGTGCGGTTACGCGTCGTGGTGGGAGCGTCGCAGGTCGTAACCTCGAGCTTCGTCCGCGGCCCCGCGTCGACTTGCGTGTTGTGCGGTGCGAGGACCATGACGAGTATGGTCGCGAGCGCCGCGGCGAGGCGGCGCGGCTTATTGCGCGGGTTGCCGTGCTTCTCCGGCCGCGGCGACCGCGGGTCGTTGGCTATGATGCCGCGGAGCATCCTTTGCTCTGCGTGTGGCCCGTGCCGCGAGAGAACTAATGCTCTCGCACGCCCGTCGCAGCACGATCACAGCCGCAACAATGAAATGCTCGAAGGGCCTGTTTCGTTGCTACCACACGCTTTGAGGCGCGGGCAGCGCAAGTGGCAGCGCGAGCGGAGACTCTGGAACGCGTGCCGTCGCGGCGAGCACGTATAACTGATTCACGCCTGAGCTATGGCCAAAAAACCGGGGCTTTGCTAGTGTCTTACAGCCGCTAGCTAGCCTCCACGCGCCAGCAGGCCTCACAGCCGTGGCGTGCTCAAGCACCGCGCATTCGAGCTGATTTGCGCACTCGAGCGCGTATTGGACAAGATCCTGCAGCGCTCTACTTTGTGTGAGTACTCACCATCATTTGGAGCTGCGTGGTGAGCTGCGTGGTGAGTTTGAGACTCGTCGTGGACAGACCCAAGACCAAGCCAACCGGCGGGCAGAGACCATAAAACCAACCATCGATCCCTGCTTACAACAATGCGACGCCTGGTCCTCGCGGCAGCCTGCGCCGCGCTGGCGGCCGCCTTCGCGCCTCCACAACCCGTTTCCAGGATAACACGTTTACATGACACGGACGACGAGGACGCGGCCGACCTAGCATTTTTAGGAAGAGCGATGAAGGCGAAGAGCGAAAAGGACGCCGCGCCCCTCGGAGGCTTCGACCCGCTCGGCGCCCTTAAAAAATTCGGGAAGGGCCTCGACGACTTCGTGGACGACGCCATGGACCGCAAGCTCGGCAACGGCGCGGAGTTTTATGGGAAGCGCAAGTCGAACTTCTACGGGGCCGACGACCCGATGAAGAGCGACGGGCGCGGCGGGGACCAGTACAAAGGACCGGTCGGCGGCGGCTACTTCAAGCGCGACGCCGAGGGCCGGCCCGTCACGCGCAAGGGCACGCCGATCGGGTGGGATAAGGAATGACTCGTCTGTGTTTAACCCTCCCGCGCCGCCGCAAACTTGGCCGCGGCCGCGCCCTTGCCGCCGGTCACGAGCGCGCCGGCGTGGCCCACGCGGCGGTCCGGCGGCGCCTCGTGCCGGCAACCCGGAGAGGTTTGCTCGCCGAGAGAGAGAGAGAGCCACTTATTGAACCCACCCCCAGCCGCGAGAGAGAGAGAGCCACTTATTGAACCCACCCCCAGGTAGTACGGACCCCGAACGCTTCGCCACTGTGTCTATTGGGATTGGCGATAGGGTGTTGTTTCACCCTGCCCCCCGAGAACCCAGACACGAATGGTGTGAGGTTTCGCTCCGAACAGAGGCCGGCCGGTCGCAAGCGACGTGCCTTGGCCTGTTCGATGGGCTATCCGTCCGCCCGGTCCAAGCTACTTTGCCGACACCACACAGCAGTTCCTGGACCCAAGCGCGCGGCCGGCGTGCAATGCCGACACGCCACAGGCCCGCGGGGAACTTTGTAGCGGCGACCGACGGGGTGAACGAATCGCGGACACCGTCGGGCACCGCGCCGGGAGCGCGCGCCGAACCGGTCAAGCCCTGTCCCGCTTTTACCCTCTCGGGTGGTCCCGCGCCATCACGTGTCGGGGAGTTTGCAAGGAAGTTGCGGATGCACAGTCAGACTTTTCCGGCCCCGCCAAGGCAATTTTGTCTCTGAGGACCGGGCGCCTGGGCGGAGCAGGTAATCCTCTGACGCGCCGCGGCCCGATTTCCATCTCCGTGTCGGCGGCCCCGACGTGCAATGGAAGTGGAATTCCAGTGGTCCGCTCCGATGATGCCCCGCGCATCAACGGTTCAGAACGCACAAGACCGCAAGGGAACGACGGCCGACCAATCCTCCGCCGAGCCCTGGGCGGCCCCCAGGAGCTACGGAGGGACCTCAGGCGCGCCCGCCGCCGCGGCCGTTAACGTGGGCCAGCCGTCACGCGCCTTTGTTATAGCGGGTTGCGTCCGCTTTGTTTTGCTGGTACGGGAGTACCGCTTTTGTTTTTCAAATTTGGCGGTTCTCGTGCTTGTGGCCGCGCGCGTCAAAATGGGCAGCGTTTTTTGGGCGCGCCGCGTGCCGTAGTGTGTATAGAGGCTGCAGGCAGTGTGCGGTGTGTGTGGGGCGCGCGCGCGGACGCTGGTACTTTGTCGAGGCTATCCGCTGGCTAGCACCCGTAAGACACTAGCGAGCACAGCCGGCCAAGCAGCGGACCTGTGCCATAACTCTCATATTTCTCTGCGTTACGCATAACTACTACATAAATAATAAGTAATCAGCGAACCCGAAACTTGTAGCGAGTGGTGGATCACCAGGACGCGCACACTAACTGTTCAGCACACCCTCTGCGCAGAGGCTCCAAAAAAGCTGCCACAAATGCTGCGCCGCGCGCTGCTCGCCGCCGCCGCGGCAACAGCAACACAAACGACGCCGACGCCGGACATTATTGACTTAGACGCCAACATCACAAACACGCTAGCAACCCATGAGGTCGCCGTCGTCAACTTCTACGCGCCCTGGTGCGCGCACTGCATCCGATTTGAAGGAGAGTACGCATTAGCCGCGTCCAAAGTACCACTAGTGACATGGGCGAGGCTCGATTGTGCCCTACACAGAGAAACATCAGAAGCTCATAACGTCGAGGGCTACCCCCACGTCAAGTTGTATCGTCATGGGCGTTTCGCGATGGACTACGAGGGCCCGAACGAGGCCCACCAGCTCGCGCGGTGGGTTCAAAGGC
The DNA here is from genome assembly GCA_918797485.1 of Pelagomonas calceolata. Lineage (NCBI taxonomy): Eukaryota > Pelagophyceae > Pelagomonadales > Pelagomonadaceae > Pelagomonas > Pelagomonas calceolata. The sequence goes on from CAKKNE010000004.1 coordinate 1,191,144, forward strand.
GCTCCACGCCACACGTTGATGAGTTGAAGGATTGGTCTGACGCACGACCGTTCCTCGCGTCGCTGTTTGGTGACGACAACAGCAAGGGCGTGCGCGGGTTGGTTGTGGGCGTCTTCGCGTCGAATGCCTCAGAAACAGCTCAGACCTTCGCACGCGTCGCGAGTGGCGACGACGGCGACGATCTGAGTTTTGCGCTCACAACAAAACCCGAGCTCGTGGCGCAAGCCCTGCGCGAGCGGGACCACACCATCGCTCTAGACATGAACGAGGACCGCGTCCACGTTTTGTCATCTACGGGCGATGACGTCAAGACTATGACAGTGGACTCGTCAACGACTCCTAGAACGATCGCCGCCTTCGTCAACAGTGCGCTCGAGCCGGCCGTGACGCGCTTCGACTCGTCGACGGCGGCGCATTTGTTTCATGGTATGCGCGGGCCGCGCGTCCATTCATTACTATTCGTCGACGAGGCCTCGAAGAAAGGTGAAGGCGTCGCGGACGCGTTCGCGGCCTTGGCAGCGGACGAACGCTTGAAAGTGAGGCACGTCATTGTTCCATCCTCGGAGGCTCGCGTGCTGAAGCATTTCGACCTGAACTCGGGCTTCGACCTGCCGACGGTCGTCCTGTGCGACCTGCGCGGTCTAGCTCCCTCGGTCGGCGACGACGAAGTCGTGCTCGACGATTCTAGAGATGCCCATGTCCATGCGAAGAAGGCCTTCGCTTACAGATTGCGGGACTGGCACGCGTCAAATAGAGTGGATCGGGCCACGCTCCAGTCCTTTTACGCCGCGTTCTTCGATGGCAACCTTACGACGCCGTTCCTTCGGTCACAACCCATCGTCGGGTCCTTGGACGACGCACCAATGAGAGCGCGAGAAGCATCTGAAGAAGGTCGCGTCGTCACGCTCGTGGGCAAGACCTGGGACGTCGTCGTCGGGGCGGCGCGGAGGGACGACGACGACGACCGCGATTTTCTCGTGCTCTTCCACGCGCCCTGGTGCGGCCACTGTATTCAATTAATGCCCGTCTGGGCCCAGCTCGCCGAGCTGTATCGGCGCGTGCATTCCATTGTGGTGGCGTCGGTGGACGCGACGCAGAACGAGGTTGCTTCTGTGGACATCGACCAGTTCCCGTCCATTTATCTGTTTGACGCTCGAGGAAGTCCACCGGTATTATATGAGGGCGCGCTCGACCTGGACGCTCTTTCCCGGTTCCTGAAGGCCAGAGGGACGCGGGCCTTCGACGTGGACGGGCTCCGGGGCGGCGGCGAGCTGCGGGACGAGCTCTAAATTTTGGGGTTTGTGTCGTCTCCTACTAGAAGTAGAAACGACGGCGCGCGGCGCGTCCGAATCTAAGTGGCGTAGCATATCGACGACGTCGCCGAGGCAATCGGCGCAGACTCGAACGGAGCTCCGACCGCCGGGCACAAAGGAAATCCCGCGTGGGCTAGCGGCCTGTAAGACACTCCGCGCTCGGAGGGCGGGAAAAGAATTCTACTAGACAACTCCCGAGTTTATGTTCGTTTCCTTCCGTTTGTTGGTGGTAGAGTCCATCTAGGCCGCCAGGACGCCGACGAGGCACATTAGGTGCTTCGTTAAAAGCCTCGCGATTCAGGGAATCCGCGACCTCACTTTTTTACGAAAACGACAAGAATTCCTAAACCTGCGAGTGTCAGCGACGCCACTACCCAAATGGACCATAACGCCATTGTTCTATTCACGATCGACCCACTTGCCCGTTCTCCGCGGACGACGGTGCGGAGACGGAGCACCAGAAAGGCCCCAGACCCGTGAGTTGTGAAATAAATTTGCGTTTCAGGCGCTTGGGTTACGGGATGGGCCAGATAACCGGCCTGAACATGTACTACATTGGATTTCTTGATCCGAAGGCTCGGCCGGGCAACGCCAACTCCCGAGCCCACATCTTCTTAATTTGGGCACCACATCTGGACCTGCGACCATCAGCCCGTGTACCATCACCATGGACCATGACGCGATCATTTGTTCCATGATCGACCGACTTGCGCGAGGTCCAGATCAAGATGTTCACGTCCCGAGCGTGGGCAGCCAAAAGTACCCTTCTTATAATGTAGATGTCATATACTTGTAATTGACTATCGCTGGGGTAGTATGGGATCCAACGAGACCGCTACGGCGACTACTGGGGGGCCTCGGGTAATTGACGTTTTTGACGGGAACGGGGCGCCATCGGGTCCAAATTATTTACTTTTTTCGGATGCAGGTCGGCTCCTGGAGGTCTCTCGGGGTAGGTCTGGGGTCGGGTAGTCGCCTGGACCGCATACGCCGGCGCTTGGGGCCCCCGATAGTTCTGGAACCAATTGCCAAGCTATTCATGGTTTTGTGGCGTGCAATGAAGAGAGAATTGGTCGATTATGCCCCGAACCCGGGCGCATGCGGCGTAGCCGATTGAGCACATCTACTAACATCCCTATGCGATCCCGGGGAGACCTCGGGACCACGGATTGACAGGATTCCACAGGCGCGGCCGCCATGGACCATGGGTGGCGCCGTCGCCGCGACTTAAACAAAACGGTTTTGGACCCCCAGTACGTGTCCTATTGATCTCTTTGGACCATTAGCTAACTGAACGATACTCAAACAACTGCATGCGCGTTCCGAGTTGTGCTTGCTAGTGTCTTTACAAGCCGCTAGCTTTCACCGCGCCCAGCTCTTTTGCGCCTTGGATTGCTCGAATCCGTGCCACTTCGGCACGAGCGCTGGTGAAACGCACCCTCCGCAAACTCTAGAAGCCGCACCGAGCCGCGGCATCGCTGATTTGACCGCTGCGCGCCGAGCTCAGCCGTGCCATTCAAATTAGCAGTTTCAAATTACCGCGCACGATACCACAACGCCGGCCACCTGTATTGCGCACGACGCCGCACCAAAAATGGGCAAGCAGTCCAAGTCAAACGCCAAGAAGGAGCAGCGCAAACTCACCCAAAGGCGCCGCGCGGCGCTCGAGGAGCGCCTGCGCGCGCCGCGGGCGCTGCAGGACTGCGGCGCCGGCTTCCTCCAGCCCGCGCTGCTGCGCGTCGGCGACCTGGAGATCAGCTTTGAACGGACCCTGTCGAAGCCGGACCTCGCGGCCTGTTTTGATATCCTGGAAGATAACATGAAGGAGCAGTACGAGGTGAACCCGTGGGGCTGGGATCCCAAAATGAAGCGGGCCGAGCTCGCCAACGACGAGGCGCGCTTCGTGTTGGTCCGGGATAATGATAGGGTGGTCGCGTTCGCGCACTTCCGGTTCGAATTAGACGACGACGACGCGCCCGAGCGCGCGGTGCTCTACGTGCGGGAGCTGCAGGTCGCGGAGGCGCGTCGGGGATCTGGTATCGGGCGGCGCGTCATGGGCCTGCTCCAGCTCGTCGGGGCCAAACTCGAGCTCGACTGCGTGCTCCTGACGGTCTTCGAGTCCAACAAGGGCGCGTTGGCCTTCTACGAGGCGAAGCTCAAGTACGGTCTCGATAGGGACGACCCGTCGCTCTTCGGGCGGGAGGAGTGCTACCGGCTCCTTTCCAAATCTCTGCCCAAACCCAAACCCCTCGGGGAGGCCAACTAATTTAACACTCGGGGCGACGGCGTACTAGGGTGCGATTTACGTGGAAAAAACGCGTAAGTTACACGTAAAGCACCGCTACAGGAGATCCCACGTAAAAAACGGCGTAAAAAAGGAGGTATCCAAAAGTCCTTCCAGGGCTCTTCCCGAAGCCGGCGCTAGCGGCCCTCTAAGACTCTAGCTCGCGATCAGCAGCTCGCAGAGTGTGGCTGCCCCTAACGTTGTCAGAGCCGAGCCAATTGCTAGTTGCATGCTGTTGCGAGCAAGGTGTGCACTCTAGCCTAGTAGGTGTGCGCTTATGCGCCGTGCTCGTGCTTTAGGCGCTCTGGCGCGTGTGTGCGGGTTTTATAAATAAATGCACGCGTAAATTACGGCGTAAATGACGCTGGACCGTTTCTCACGTAAAGAACGCCGTGCGTAAATCGCACCCTAGACGGCGTACGAGGGCGGGGGCGGGGCGGGCGTTCGGTCACGCAGCCCCGCGGCGGTCGTGGGACTCGTGGCGGCTAGGCGCCTAGCTCTGAGCAAAGCAATTTAAACAATGGCGCACGACGCCGGGGGCTCCTCGCGTAGGACCTGCTCCTTCGAGTGCAGCGCCGCGTCCGGCGACCGGTACCGCTCGTGGATCGCGTCGATCGCGTCCAGCAGCTCCCGGGGCAGCGCCTCGAGCTTGAACGCCCTGATCGCTTCCTCGCACTGCTGGACCGTCGTCGTGCCCGTGACGACGACGGCGTTGTAGGGGCGGTCGCGGCACCAGGCCAGCGCAAGAGAGGGGAGGCCCGGTCGTATCTCCGCGTCCCGGCGTGTGGAGGCGGTTTCACTTCATGCAAACGCGTCGTTTCCAGGAATGATGGACGTGGGTGGTTTCTTTTTTGATTTCGGGCGCGTTTTGACTTGTCGGAGACGTTTTCTCGAAGCTACTGGTGAAACGTCGAGAACGGCGCCCGAGCGCGGCCGCTGCGGCGCGCGGCGCCGCGGCGGACGCCAGCCGACGCCTGCACGCCGTCGCCGCGCTCCAGGACGCCTAGGGCAGCCGCGCGGGCCTCGAGCGGTGCCGAGGCGGCCGCGGACAGGAGCGGTCGGCGTCGTGGCGGTGCGCAGCGCTCGGATGCCGTCGCGCGGCAGTGAACGGTCCACCCCTACGCCATCGGCGCGACGCGTGCGACGTAGCACCACGCCCCAGGCTGTGCTGCTGCAGAGGCATGCAGTCCCGTGCGGCGCTACTGGTCAAACAGAGCGGTCGCTGGCATCGATGCGACGTCCTGCCCGCACCGCTTCGGTTGAGTGGTGATCGATGCGGCTCGGCTGGCTCGATTGCTCTCTGCTGCTGTCTGCCTCAAATGTTGATGCGAGAGCCGCAACATTTCGTTTCTCTCGATTCAGTCTAAAACTCGACCAACGCACGCGGCATGGGCCGCATCGATGCGCGCTGAGTCTAAAACGCGCCGCCGTCGCGCGGAGCCTCAGTTGCACACCACTCTTGGCTGGCACTGCTGCAGCCCTGAGCGCCGCGGGCCTGCGGGGACACAAGTGACGCGCGCGGTCGAGAAATGTTCGCAGCGCAGCCTATCGCTGAACGTCTGCGCGGGCGGACATCTTTGGCCGCCGCGGGGGGCGCGGCGCGTCGTCCACGCGCCAAGAGTCAGGCGACCCTCGCCGTTGAAAGCTCTGGAGGCCGCGCAAGGCTAGACGAGTGGTGGCGGTGCGGTAAAATGCCATTGGGAGCTAGTCATGGTCGCGACGCGGCTCGGTCGGCGCGCTCTGACGAGACGCGAGCGCGTCGAGGGGCATCGAGAACGTTGGGAGGATATGGCAGCACGGCGAGCTCTGATTGTGGCCCGACACCGTCCGGAGACGATCGGTCGGACATCTCGGACGCATGGGACCTGTGGGACCACCACATCCAGTCGAGTTGACGAGTTGACGAGACCATCATCGTCTCCCCTCGGATTTGGCGTGCGCTGTGGTTCAGATAGATTGAGATGATGCCGCAGAACCACTGTGCGCTGAATTGACGGTGATCTTTATATTGGCCGTTGTAGACATGCAACGCCGCGAAGGGGGTGTGCGGTGGACGCTGGTGCGAGTGCGGGCCTATAGGAGGCGTCTCATGTCGGTGAGGGTTGTGGTTGGTCTTCTGGTCTCGAGACGCCGCGTCGGGGCCTTGGGCGACTCGACCGTCGGACTCGTGTCTCGGGTGCCTAGCAGGATGTGTTGGGTGGGGTGTTGTGTTGCGGCATTTTGTTTCTGGGACACCTCGGTGCCGGAAGCGCATCGTGGCCAAGGGTTTCGGCGCCGTCGAGGCGCGGTCTTGCTGGCGTCGGGGACGCCGCGGGCTTCTGTTACATTTGTTGGGGAACGACGGCGGTCAGCGGCGGGCGCGAGGCATGATTTCTCGCGAGCGGTCCGTCGTGTTGCGCGGCGCGACGTCGTCGACGCGTTTTGTGGCGAGGGGTGGTGATGCGGCGGGCGGGGAGGTGTGATTCCATCGCGTCGAGGCCGGCGCGACGCTTCGCTGACGACGACAGGTCTGATTTAGTTGTTGTAACGTGTTTTTGCTTGGTCTCGGAGTGCGTGAGCGGGGTCTCGGAGTGCATGAAAGCATGAAGGGGGGCGGCCCGGGGGACGCGTGCCCAGAGGGCGGGCTCAGACGTCCCGGGGGCACAGACAGCGCTGTTTCAGAGCCGTGCGGAGCCGCGCGAAAATCACGAGCGCGCGCGCCCAAGGGCCTCTTTTAAGCGTTTGCTCGAGAGCAAAAAGAGGAGAACAAACGCCATCACAACGTGCCGGCAGTGCTGCAATGAGCGAGACGGCCTCCATCACACGGGTGCTCACACGTGCGCACGATCGCGGACAGCTCAAGCGGCTCGCGACCTGGTCGCCCGGGCGGAGGCGCGCAAGGCGCCGGCCGCGCAGACGGAGGCGCTCGCGATCTTCCTCGCGGCCGAGCCGACCGACGGCGCGGCGCCCGCGGCGCCCAAGAAGCCGCTCGCGCTGAAGCCGCTCCTGACGCCCAAGTCCAAGAAAGCAGCGACGAAGGCGATGCCCAAGTTCAAGGCCAAGGCCGAGGCGGCCGAGCACGACGCGGTCGACTGGAAGGTCGGGGCGCGGGAGGGTGGCCGCGGTACCCAGGCCTGCTACTTCTCACCCGGTGGCCGCATGTACATTTCCGTACCCGACGCCCTAACGCGCATGGACGAGGGCCCGAGGCTGCCCACGCGCGCCGAGCAGATCATGCACTGTTACCCCCACATCGTCCTCTTACTACCCCGCGTGTCGTTCCTCTCTCCCCAGCGCTCATAAGGAGTTCGCAGTCGACACAACAGCAATGATTAGCAAAGACTACTCGTCCGGGCCGCCGCCTTCGCTGGCGTAGGACCTCGCCGCGAGGCGTACGCGTAGGCCTCGCCGCTGCCGACGGCTGAAGCAAGTACATCTTTCAGAATTCACGAGAGACGACGATAATTCCCGCGCCGTTCGTTTGAGAACCAGAGCGCTCGTCGGATGTGCGGCTTATAATGCCTCGGACCAGATGCTCCCCACAACGCGCATCCGATAGTAGACGAGTCCCGCCAGGCATCTATATCTGCTACAACGCCTCCGCCCGCGTCGATGGCGTACAGAACGTCGCCCCGCCGCCGCGACTGGTACCGTAGCCTCCCACAAAACCTTGTCGTGTAATGTTAAGCTGCACCCGCCAGAGGCGCGGCTCCAAGCACCCATCAATGGCCTCGTCCGCGTCGAAGGCGTCGGCGACGCCCCGCCGCGGCCTCGAGTCGTCGAGGGCGCCGTGCCACAAGCCGTGCGTATACGCCTCGTCCGCGCCTGGGACAGCTTGACGGCCGCGCAACAATTGCCGCGGCAGCACCTCTTCGATAGCTCGTCCGAGTGGAGTCGGGCTTCATACTCTTCGACCTCGGCCCGATCCCTATAAAAGTGATCGTTGTCATTCGATCCTGACAAAGCTACGCTCCACAGTCCACGTCATGGACCGGCCGGCAGCACGCCAGGGCTCCAGACCACATCCAGGGCCGCCGCCGCGTCGGCGGGCGTGCCGGGCCTCGGTAGACACACCGCCGCACCCGTTCCGGCGCCGTTCTCCACCGTAGACCGCCCGAAGGGCCCTCGCGGCCTCGTCGGCGCCGCAGACGGCCCCCGTGCACCCCTACAGACCTCCAGAGCATCCGAAAACACCGGCGCCGCATCGACGACGTCCAAGACATTCCCACAACCGCTTCCCACCGCGCCACGACCGCCGTTCGTCGCGACACCGACGCGACGCCCTCGCGAGACCAAATCGCGGCCGAATTCACTCCAAATCGCATAAAAAATCACCCAGCGCCATGATTCTAGGAAACGAGTCGCCTCGACGGCGTAACGGCGCCGGAACGCCGCGGGACGGCGAGATACGACGCGGCCTCACGGCACCAGGCCAGCGCGAGCTCGGCGGGCGCCAGGCCCCACGCCTCGGCGAGTTTGATGTATTCCCGCGTCGCCGCCGCGCCGCGCGGCGAGCGGTACCGCGTCTGGAATTTGGGCTTGAAGTTGTGCCGCGCGAGCTCGAGGGGCCGGTCGCCGGCGTACTTTGCGTTCTGATACTTGCCCGTCAGCGCGCCGCCGCCGAGCGCGCCGTAGGGCATGCCCACGACGCCCAGGTGGTGGCACGCTTCCGCTGTTGAAGTTTCATACGTCCGGTTGTTGAAATTGAAGTCGTTCTGCACGCTCACCGGCCGGGGCACGCCCAACCGGTCGCACGCCAAACAGAACATCGTCAACCCATACGCCGTCTCGTTCGACAGGCCCCAGTGTCGTATGAGCTTCGCGTCGAACAAGCCCTGGACCGCCCGGACTTGTGCCTCGAAGTCGGCCTCGGCACCTGTGTAGAAATCAAAATTTTACGGCGCGTTCGTGCTGAATCATCGCGTCGTCCTCGACGCCATCGACGCGACCCCTGCTCGATGGCGTGGCGGTGTCGGTTCCTCACCGCTCGACGAAACCAGCGCGGCCACGTCATCGCCGAGAAGTGCACCCGACACACTGGTTGATTTCCACACAGCTCGGCACCCGTCGACGTCCGCGCGGCGTCGTACCGTCCATCCTTCCAGTTGGCCCAGCCAAAGGCCTCGCCGCCCATGCGCGACGGGAAGTGCAGCATGTACAGATCAATATAGTCGCACTGCAGCCTTGATAGGGACGCCTCGCAGGACGCCCGCAATCGATCGGCGTCGAAGGCGTGCTTCTTCCACTTTCCCGGCTTCCCTACGGTACCGCCCGTGCCCAGGGGGTTGCACTTCGTCGCGAAGTACAGGTCCTCGCGCTTCACGGTGCCGTCTCCGATTCTACGGGCGAGCCAGTTGCCGATCCACGTCTCCGTCGTCTTGCCGTAGTTGAAGGCCACGGGGTACATCTCTGCCGTATCAAAAAAGTTCACGCCGTGCTCCACGAAACAGTCCAGTTGCGCGTGGGCCTCTTCTTCGCTGCCGTTGAAGGAGCCCCAGGTCATGGAGCCGGCGCAGAGCTCCGAGACGACCATGTCCGAGCGGCCGTACTTGACCTTCCGTAACGCGTCGCGGCGCGCGAGGGGCCGCGGCATGGCTCGCGTGGCGACGCGGCGCGGGGCGAGGCGCTGCGTTGTTAGGATGGATGCAGACCCGAAACCTCGCGGCTCGGGCGCTGCTCACGATTGGTCACTCCCGGAGCCAGCGACCTCAATCTTGCAGTAATGATGCTGCTTGCTTGGCAGCTCTTCCAAGGCTGAGGCATCCCTAGTGCCTTACAGGCCGCTAGCTTTACCCAGCCTCCCGACTGATCAGGCGCCACGGCCAGGGCGTCCGGAGCCCCCCAGGACGAGTTGGCCGCGCCTGCGCAAGCCGCCAACAAATAGATAAAAAATTAGGCATGGGATTGACGCGGGCTGCCTCCTCCCGCACGCGAAAGCAGTCGTCGCGATGCGTGGGCGCGCGACGGTCCATCGCCAGCGGGCAGCCGTGCGTACCACACCCTAACGTCTAGCTCGTTGCCCTCGCTGCCCGCTGGGGACATCCTCGACGCAGGGCCGCCGGACGGGTGGCGAGAGCGCCATGCTCCAAGCGGGCCACCGCCGCAACAACTCGGGCGACGTCGGGCTCTGGCGCCGGCCGGCGTCCGACGAGGAGGAAGTAGCGAGGGGCATGCGTTCTCGGCGGTCGCGGTCGGAGCTGGTGATGACACGCGGCGACGCCTTCGACCGGCGGCCCCGTCATCAAAGGCGGCGGCAGCGGCGGCTGCGGACCTGCGCCGCGGTCGTCGTGGCGACCTTGGTGGGAGCGTGCGCCGTCGCGGCCGTCGCGCAGCGCCGCGCGATCGCGCCGATCATCGCGCTGGCGGACGTGGCGCGCGCCTCGGCCTTCGATCGCTGCGCCTGGCGCGACCCGCGGGCCGTCGCCGTCCTGACGCCGTTCAAGGCCGGCGGAAAGTCCCTCGTCAGCGCGCTCGGCGAGTTGAAGTTGCGGACCGAGCGCTACGCGATCAAGGAGCTCCCCGTCTGGCGGCCGGGCCAATCATCAACAGTCATGCGGAGGCAGCGCAAGTCCATCAAGAGGCTCGTGGAGAAGTCGATCAAGGCCGCGGGAAGAGGGGTCCTCAAGGGCGCGGGGCCGCGGCCCCAGGACGACCCGGACGTGGCGGTCGTCGCCGTGACGCGGAACCCGCGGGAGGCGCTCGCGTCGGCCTACGCCGAGCTGAACCGCGACGAGGGCCCCGCGGGCCCGCCGTCCGTCGACGAGTGCGCGCTCGACCAGCGGTGCGCCCGGGCCTTCGGGCTCGCTCGGTTGTGTTCGGCGCAGACGCTGGCGCTGTGCGGGGGCGACGAGGCGTGCCTGCCCGACGCGGAGGGCCGCGCGTCGCGCGAGGCGATCGACCTCGCGCTGCTGGCGTTGAACAACTCCGTGCTGATCACGATCCCCTCGGAGCGGCTGGATATCGACGGCTACGCGACCCTCGAGACGTTACTGCCGACGTACTTCCGGGGCCTGCGGCAGGCGGCGCCGCCGCGGCCGCCCTTCCAGCGTAGAGACAGGAGCCAGGGCGCCGCCGCGCGCGCCCTGCGACGGCTCTGCGACGCCGACCAGCAGATCTTCGACGCCGCCGCGCTGATCTACCAGCGGCGCGCGAAGGAGTGCGAGGCGGCGGCGCGCGAGTACGAGCACGCCGTGGAGCTGCGGCACGCGCGCCTGGCCCTGAACCGGCGGCGCGAGCGCCAGGGCCTGGCCGAGGCGGCCACGCTCCAGCCCCTCGCGGAGCGGCGGCGGCCCGAACGACCGACGCGGGCGCCCACCGTCGGCGCCGTCCAGCGCCTCGCGCGCCGCGCGCCCTTCGCCGAGGGCCTCGTCCGCGGCGCGGACGACGGGCCGTCGTGAACCTAATCTTAGTAGTATGTCTCTCTTCTCGCCCCACGCTGTCTCCGGCGCCGCCGGGTGGGCGCCCGCGTCACTTCCCGCGTCGGCCACGGGTGCGCCCACGGCCCCCGCCACGAGTCCAGCTCGTCCGATGCCGTGACGTAGTAATTCTTGTGAAGTCGCGACAGACGAACCAACTTACCCGGGGTCCCCCGCCGCCGCGGCGCCGTCGCCGCAGGACGCGACGCCCGGCAGGCCCAGCGCGGCTAACCTATCGAACTCCGCCCGGAAGCGCCGCTCGCCGGGGCAGTGCAGGAACGACGGCAGCGTGTCCGTCAGCGCGTTGCGTAATACACCACCGACGACCCCAAAATCTCGCAAGAAGGCGCGCCCGCCCGTGTTCCCGAACAGTTCCTGGAAGTGGTCCAGCGCGAGCGTCCGCGCCGCGCACGGCACGTCCGGGCCGCAGGGGTTGCGCCGGACGCCTTCACCGTCGCAGGGGGCCGCCTCCGCCAGGAACCGCCGGTGCAGTAACGTCTGGTCCGAGACGCCGTCCCAGCCCTCCGCGTCGCGCAGGGCCCGCGCGGCCACCTTTTCCAGGTCCCCCGCGCGGCCCGCGAGGCCCCCGGAGTTCAGGAACCGGTAGGGCTGCGCTCCGGCGGGGTAGTGGGCGCCGACGCACGCCTCGTCCGGTCCGCGGAAGTAGAACGTCTGGTCCGCCGACGCGACGACGCGGCCGGGGTGCCTCTCCAATAACTGCTGGATGCGGTTCGCGATGCGGCCGCGGCCGCCCGTGACGATGACGTCGTACCCGTCGACGGCGACGACGAGCGTGTCCTCGCGGAGTGAAGCGCAGAAGGCCCGCAGCAGCTCGAGCTTCAGGCCGTTGTGCCACGTGCCTGTGTGGAAATTAACCAGCGAGTCAGGTTTTTCGGCCCAAACCCGGACACGACGTTCCTCTGATACACTCGACCGTATCCAGAGAGCAGCACCTCGCTCCGACCGCGAGAGACCACGAATTGAAGGGCGCTTGAACTTGATTTCCACACAGCCACGTGCGGTTCGCGCCGCCGAGCACGTCGACGTCCACGCCGTGGTGCCGCGCCGACGCGAGCAGGCGCCGCAGCCCGCACGTTTCAGCGGACGCGAAGGTCGCGACCCGCAGCGCCGCGGGCGGCTTCGTTAGGGCTCGCGCGCGCGCGAGCGAGTGCGCCGCGCCCAGGTCGGTCGGGTCCCCCGCCACCGCGAGTTCCAGCGCCGCCGCGGCGTCGCGCGCGTCGCCTTCGTGATTCCTGTCCAGCAGCGCGAGCCCGTACTGCCGCCACGCGGCCGCGTCCTGCCGGGCTATTTCCGTGCGCCGGCGCGCGTCCTCGACGGCCCCGTCGGCGTCGCCGCGCGCCGCGCGGGCGAGGCTCCTTCTCCCTAATGATGCGCCGGCGTCGAGGAGCACGGCGTCGGCGCACGCGACGCCGCGCGGCGTCGGGCCCAGGCCATGCTGGCGGCAGTACGCGGCCGCGTTGGCTGGGATGTCTCCATCGATTAATGCCTCCGGAATCTCCACGGTCACGACGTCGGCGCGCACCAGGGCGAGGAGCAGGACGAGCATCGATGGCGTTTCTCCGTGTACGCAGCTTCGCCGGCGCACGAGTTAGTCTAGCGTTCGTGACCGCTTAAGTACTCTCTCCTGGCGTCAGGGGGCAGCCATTTTCTTCCGCGCCAGGCTGCCCACGCTGGCATCCAGTCCCTCTCTCTTTTTGGGGGTCCGGCACGGCCGACAAGGTTGCCCAGCGTGTAAGACACTAGCAAGGTTGCCTACGACGTAACTAGCCTGAGCCTGAGCCTGGTTGCACCTCCTGATGGGGGGCGTCCCGAAGAGGGGGGGGCGTGCGAGTCCCTGCGACTCAGCCCTTGCGTCCTAGTCCAGCCGGACGGGTGGGCCCGGGGGGAGCGGGAGGGGTACGGGGGACCCTGCGACGTAACTAGCCTGAGCCTGAGCACATATGCCTTGCAGTCGTTCGAGTACCTTTCGGTTCGCTAAGGGCCCAAAGAGACCAATGGGACACCTGGAGACGAACGCGATTACGACTCCCCGCTCCCCAGCGACGACGCCGACGACGCGTCGGCGCCGTCCCCGGCGGACGACGACGCGCCCTCCTCCGTCGACTCGTCCGAGAGCAGCCCGAGCGCCAGCGCCCGCAGCTCGGCCAGCCGCGGCGCCGCCCGCAGCTGCCGCCGGGACGGCTGCGGCCGGTCCCGCGACCGCGCGAGCGCCAGGAGGGCCGCGCGCTCCCGCCTCAATTTGGACACCTCGCGCCGGCGGCGCCGCTCGTCGCGCTTCCGCTCCGCGGCCCGCGCCTCGCCCTGCGCCTCGAGCGCGCGGACCTGGGCCTCCGCGTCGCGCTCGCGCCGGCGCAGCGCCTCGAGCGCCCGATCCTTCTCGAACGCGGCCGCGGCGCGGGCGTCGTCCGCCTCGCGCGCCGCGCGCCGCGCGGCGGCGACGTCGCGCGTCATCGCCTCTCTTACTTCAAGAAGGTCGGCCTGCAGCTCCTTGACTTGCGCGGCGCAGCGCGCCTCGGCCTGGGCCGCGTTCGTGCGCGCGTCGTCGACGGCGGCCGCGGCGCGGTCCCGCGCGGCCTTGGTCTCGGCGCGGGCCGCGTCGCGCTCCGCCTTCATCGAGGCCGCGTCGCGCTGCGCCGCGTCGGCGCGGAGCGACCGCAGTCGCAGTTCGTGGCGCCACAGCAACGCGGCGTCGTCGCGGTGGCGCGCCGCGTCGCGGTCCGCGAGCGCGAGGGCGCGCAGCAGCGCGCCCCGGTCTCCCGTCAACCGGCTGACTTCCTGACGGAGCTGCGGCGGCGTCAGCGCGTCCAGACCCGGTTCCGATGAAGGTGACGCGGGCGCGTCCAGCAAAAGCCGCGGCCGGAAATCAATTGACGAAGCACTCCGCAGGGACCCGCGCGCCGCGAGGTGGACACCGGACGCGTCCGGCGGCGGACCGGGCACGAAGAACAGTAAAACTTCGCCCCAGGTCACGTCCTCCGTGGACGCGAAGGGCCGGTCCGCCTCGCTCGCGCAGTCGGCGACGCCCCACGGCTTGGCGCTGAGCGCCGTCAGGCGGCGGTCGAGCGCGTCCAAGCAGTCGGCCCACGCGTCGGGGCCGCAGTAGTTCCGCATCAACCGGTCGAGGCGGTCGTCTCCTCTTAAGGCTTTCCGCAGCGCCGCCGCGGGCACGGAGCCCGTCGCGTCCGCGTCCAAGTCCCGGAAGATGCCCCGCATGAGGGCCTCGGCCTCCGGCCGCAGGCCGACCAACGCATCCGGTGGCGGCGCCGTCACCGCCACACCACCCTCGGCCAAGGCTTTCGTCTCCGCGTCGCGCCGTTCCCGCCGCCACAGCCGCTTCTCGGCCGCCAGGGCCGCTCGAGCGTTGCGCACGCGGACCTCGCGCTGCCTTACTAATTCCGCCGCGCACGCGACGCGGTCGGACGCCTTCCTCAGGCGCGCCGCGTGCTCGTCCAAGCGCGACGCCGTCCGGACTAACGTGGTTTCGCGCCGTTCGGCGTCGCGCCGCATCGCGTCGAACGCGTTTCGACAGGCGTGGACCACGCCGCGCCGCTCCCTCCCCAGAAGTTCCTCGCTCTCGCGCCGCGCGGCGTCCGCCGCGGCCGCGTGCGCCTGCGCCGCGCGCCAGCGCCGCTCGCAGAGCGCCGCCGTCCGGATGGCGTCGGCGGCCGCGCGCCGGGCCGCATGCAAGTGCACGCCCTGATCAACATGGATGCGGCGCCGCACGGCGCCCGCGAACACCTCCTGGCGCCACCGCTCGAGCGTCGCGGCGTAGGCGACGGCGTCTCCACTCTTATGGTGGCGCGCCGCCGCCGTCGCCATGGCGGCCTCCTGGACCTCGACCATGCGTCTTAGTTCGCTAGCCTCGGCGCGCGCGCGCGCGAGGGCCTGCTCCATGGTGGTCGGGAGCTCCTCGTCCATCCGGTTTGGTTGGTTGCAGCGGCGACGCTCGATTTTTTGTTTCACGTATCGGTGCGGCGCAGCTAAACTCCCTTGGCGTCGACCTTGTGGCACGCTCCGCCGTTTATGGGCGGCCCCAGAGTTTTGTTTTTGGATCCCTAGTGTCTTACGAGCTAGCAAAATCGAACTACCTGGGGGTGGGTTCAATAAGTGGCTCTCTCTCTCTCTCGAAAGACGGCGCACATTACCACCCATCGCTCGCGGACGGGGACGCGAAGGTCCGCATCTCGCCGCCGCCGCAGCGCGAGCCCGATCTGATATGACTCAAGGATCGTTTGTGTTTTATACCACACGTACTTGTCGTTACACTACCGCCAGCGCGCGATGATTTTTGGCACGTCCGCGACGGAGTCGACGCGCGCGAAGCGGTCGGCGCCGTACGCCTCGAGCCGCCGCCGCACGTCCTCGCCGTCGTCGCGCTCCTTCTCGGAGTCGTACCGCCGGACCTGGATCGCGCGCGCGCCGAACTCTAGAGCTCCGAGCGCGTCGTCCGCGAGGCTGTCGCCGACGTGGACGAGTTCGGACGGCGCGCAGCGCGACTGCGCGCAGGCCGCCAGAAAGGGCGGCGCGCGCGGCTTCGCCGCGCCGACGTCGCCCGCGGTGAGCCAGTAATCTAAAACGGCGCCGAGGCGGCCGCAGGCGTGCGCGTTGCCGTTCGTCAGCGCGCCGACGGTCTCGACGCCCATCGCTCGCAATGACGCGACGCAGGCGAGGGCGTCTCCGTCCAAATGGGCGTCCGTCGCCTCCGACCGGGCGTCCTCGTACGCCGCGGCGAGAGCGTCTCCATTCGAGACGGGCTCCCCATATTTCTCCGCGAGCTGCCGATACACAACGCGCCGCCGCGCCGTGATGTCGTGGCGCACGTCCTTCTCCATATCCAGGATCGGGCGGTCCCGTTCAAACGCCGCGAGGCCCTTCAAAATATCATCGTCCTCGGCACCGAACGCCGCGGCGGCGCCGGGCACGTGCGCGCGAATTAAGGAAGGCAGCGCGTTTTTCGCTTCCGCTATGGGCGGCCACGTCGGCCAGAGCGTGTTGTCCAGATCGAAGGAAACGGCGCGGCAGGGCGCCGCCTCATCCAATGAAGACGCGCCCCAGAGCTCTTCCACGACCGCGGCGGCCTGGCCCCGGGCCCGCGCCTTGTCGTAGCAGTCCGTCTCCACGACGAAGTCGGCCCGCGCGACGCGGTCCTCGTCCGCGAGCTGCCGCCCCAGGATCGCATCGAGCTTCGCCGGCGTCATGCCCTCGCGCTTCAGGGCGCGCCTTCGTTGTTCGTCGCGGCCGCAGGACACCGCGACCGTGTGGTCGATGCCCTCCGCGCCCGTCTCGAATAACAGAGGAATGTCCACCCCCACAAGCCAGCACGTCTGGTCGCGCACGAACCGCTCCCTCTCTTTTCGCACGAGGGGGTGCACGATCGCATCAAGTCGCTCGAAGGCTTTGGTCCGCGCCGCGCCCTCGAGATGCGTGAGCTTGGCGCCCAATTTCGCGCGGTCGATTGCGCCGTCTTCGCTGAGGACATCACCGAACGCCGCCGCGACGGGCGCGACGGCCGGGCCGCCTTTTGCATAGAGCCGCCGAACGCACTGGTCGGCGTCGTGGAACGGGATGCGGTAGACGTTTTGCAATAGACTCGTAATAGTACTTTTGCCCATCGCGATGCCGCCCGTCACGCCGAGCACGCGCGGCTTTGGTGACAAGCTGGCGGCTGCTGTGAGCGTGGCCATAAGTGACACGCGCAGCATGCAGCGCAGGACACCCGTGCACAGCCGCACCAGGGCTTGGCTGTGGACCAGGGCTAGGCTGTGGACCAGGGCTAGGCTGTGTGGAGCTGCACTGCCGCGCCGGAGCCGCCGCCGGAGCGATGGAGGGAGCCGGGGGCTTCGCGAAACCGGTTCCTGCTTGCAGCCTCGAACAGATGCCGCCAACACACGCCTGTTTCACCAGGTGCTAGCGTCTAGTAACACACTACCCTGGGATTGTGGGGTCCACACAACACACGTAAACGCAGTGGCAGCAGCGCTGGTCTCGGGCAATACACGAAGTGTTTACAGCGATCCCAACTGCCGACGATGCTGCGGCGCAAGCCCACCGGGTGCTGCGCGTCTCTAAGGCACGAACCAGCCATCATCCTCTAAGTTGACAATCCCTACCGCAACCAGCTATCGTGCTCCTCTAAAGACATGCAACCGGCTATCGTGCTACTCCTTTAAAGCCATGCAACGAGCTCTGCTGCTCCTACTCGGAGCGGCGGCCGGCGCCGTCGAGAACGCCTTGCACGATTCGCGTGCGGCCTTAGGCGACGCCAAGCCGTGCTGCGGGCACTGCAAGCGGTGGCACTACCCCTGCCCCCCTTCCATGCACAAGGGCGCGTCGCCGACGCTGGTGTCCTGGGAGGACTTCACGGCGCCGCTGCCGCCCGGCGCGGAAGTGGAGATCCCGTGCGGCACGCGCGTGGAAGTCAGGACGGACCTCAAGGCCAAGATCGGCGGGCTGCGCGTCCGCGGTGAGCTGGCGTTCATGGACGGCGCCGACGTCGAGCTCGAGACGCCGCATATATACGTGTGCGGTCTGTTCGCGGCGGGGACGGTCAAGAAGCCGTACGAGTCGTCGCTCGTAATAACGCTCTCTGCGGGCGACGACGCGGCCGCGCTGGACGAGGACGGTATCGACTACGGCACCGAGGCCTTCGCGGTCTTTGGGGGCCTCATCTTCCTGCGGGGCACGGCGTGCTCCGACCCGCGGGTCTATACAGAGCGCGCCGCGGTCGCGCGGGGCCTCGTCCCGCGGACGACGTGGACGCGGCTGAAGCGGCCGGCCCTCCCGGGCGATGCCAAGGTCCGCGTCGCGGGCGTCGACGCGACGGAGGTCGCGAGGGTGGGCGCCCGCCTCGCGATCGCCTCGACGGATTGGGACGACGCCCTCACCGAGACGCGGAACGTGGTCGCCTCTCGAAGAACGACCGGTCTCGGCGTGGAGCTCACGCTCGACGCGCCCCTCACGTTCGCCCACGGCGGCACCGAGCCCGTCGCGGCCGAGGTCGCGTCGTTATCGCGCAACATAGCCATCGTCGGCGCGCCCGGGTGTGCGCAACGGGCGCCGAAGCCGCGCTGCGGCCACGTCATAATCAGCCACACGCCCCACGGCGTCGTGTGCGGCGTGGAGTTCTCGAACCTTGGGGCGCACACGACGCTCGGGAAGTATCCACTGCATGCCCACATGTGCGGCAACGCCTCGTCGCTGGCGTTCGCGGCGAACGCGATCCACAAGACGTATCACCGGTCCCTCGTGGTCCACAGTACGAGCGACGCGCTCTTCGCGCACAACGTGGCCTACGACGGGACGGGGCACATGTACGTCCTCGAGAACGGCCTCGAGCTGCGAAATTTAATCGTGGGCAACGTCGGCATGGTGACCTGGCCGCCCGAGCCGGCGTGGTCCTGCCCCGGCCACAACCGCCGACGGCGCGTCGGATTTCCCAAAGGCGACCCCACCCTCCTTCGCGGCGTAGACCTTGGGCGCGACTCCGTCGATTTTCTTGCGCTGTAGCGAGGCGACGTGCGCGAGGACGTCCCGCCGCCGCAGGTCGATGAATTTCACGTCCGACGCCGTCGCCCAGGCCGCGACGTTGGCCACATCACCTCGTCGTGCGCCCTGCGACGCCGGGAACCACTTGAAGCCGCGCGCCTTGCGGCCGCACTTTGCGTAGGACCCGACGACGCGCTGCCGCCACGTCTCGAGCACCGGCTCGCCGTCCGGCGGCGCCCAGGCAGTCAGTCTCTCCGCGAGGAGCGCCTCGACGGCGCCGCCGACGGCGCCAGCGCAATTCCCGGAGCAGCGGCCCCACTCGGGGTGCAGAAGCTCGCCGCGCGCGCAGATCTCGCGGTGCGAGTTGAGCGTCTTGACGAAGAACGAAGAACCGCTTCGCGCGCTTGAGAGCACGAGGAAGTCGCTGTGTGCCCGTGCCACGGCGCAGACGACAAGCGAGAGGACGCGCATCGTTCGCGGCGGCTCGTGGCGGAGGAGGCGCTCTCTCTTATATTGGTTTCGTCCCGAGAGTACGGATCTCTTTAAACAGGTTATTATTACCCATGCTGCGTGCGGCGCGAGGGCCGGAATTACGCGCGGCGCCGCGGCGAGACGTTCGTATGAAACAAAGCGTGTTTGCAAAAAAGACCGGGGTTTGCAGCTTGCTCTAGTATCTTACATGCCGCTAGCCGTGCGCGCGCGGCGCTCGCCCGGCCGCTTGCGCGTGCCTCAGGTGCCAATTCACGGTGTGACGCAGCACCACACTCAGCCTTGCCTCTTGGCTGCAGCTCGCCGACGCAGCACCATATGGACGACGCGCCGAGCAGCATCGACGGCCAGGCGGCCGTCGACGAGGAGGACGACAAGTTGCTGACGGAGCACCACGTCACGTTGTTGCCGCCGCACCTGCTCCGAGAGACGCCGAGCCAGCGGGACGGCATCGCGCGGGAGGAGGAAGACAAACATAGGAGGTGGGCCTGCGGCCTCGCGCAGGAAGCGGGCATCCTCCTCAAGCTGCCGCAGCAGGTCATGTGCACGGCGCAAAATTTATTACATCGCTTCTACTACCGGAAATCCCTGAAAAGCTACGACGCCTTCGTCGCGGCCATGGGCTGCCTCTTCCTCGCCTCGAAGGTCGAAGAGAAGCCGAAGCGACTGCGGGAGGTCCTCTTCGCCTTCCACTACGTCTATAAAGTCAGGACCAATTCGACCGAGAAGATGGAGCTGGGGGGCGCCATGTACGCGGGCTGGAAGGAGAGCCTCGTGATGGTCGAGCGGACGATCCTCAAGGAACTGGGGTTCTCGTTCTACGTCATCGAGCACGCGCACCGCTTCATCTTATTCTACGTGAAGTTGTTGGATGGCGACGCGGAGCTCGCCCAGGAGGCCTGGGCCTACTGCAACGATTCATTGAGGACCGATTTACAATTAAGGAGCAAGGCCGAGGTCATCGCGTGCGCGGCCGTGAAGCTCGCGGCCGCGAAGCTCCGGAGGACGCTCCCTTCCTTAGAGAAGGACGGCGTGGACTGGTGGGCGGCCTTCGGCGTCGACGGCGGCGAGTTGGACCGCGCGGCGGCCGAGATCACGGAGCTGTATGCTGCGAGTCCGTTGGTCTGGCTGCCTTCATTGGCGCCGGCCCCGCGCCTCACGGACCCGGCGTTCGCTGCGGCTGTCCTCGCGCGGCAGGAGGCGCGCGAGGCCGAGAAGAAGGCGGCGCAGGAGGCCCTGGACCGGGCCCGGGCCGAGGCGGCGGCGGCGCCGCCGCCGGCGCCCGCCGCCGCCGCCGCGGACGAGCGGCGGGCGCGGTCGCGGTCGCGGAGCCGGAGCCGGGACCGGGGCCGCCGCCGCCGCGACCGGTCGCGGTCGCGCGATCGGCACCGGTCGCGGCGCGACCGGCGGGACCGTAGCCGGTCCCGCGACCGGACGCGCGGGCGGCGGCGCTGAGTCGTCTTTTTAAGTTGGTGTTGGTCCCGTCTCCTGGGCGTGGAGGTGGGCCATCGCGCCGAGCAGACTTTTGCCCATTTCTCGGGGGTTGGTGCGATTCGTCGGCGGCGGGGGCGTGCCGCGTTTTTCATCATGCAGCATTTCTCGGTCGATCCGGTACCCGGCGGCGAGGTTCTTGGGGTGTGTACGCCAGTCAAATTCACTATGTTAGTAACATGAAACTATGTACTATCGGGGTGTCAATGCTGCCTGCCCCTCATCGTGGGCTCGAGGAGACGAAGAGTGCCATTCGCATGCTGGTTCAGGCACGCGTCACAGAAGCCGTAGTAGTCGTACGTGTCCCGCAGGTGGTCGACGACGTCACTTTTCAGCGCGGGTGCAAACCGCGGCGCGCGGGCGCCGCGCGGCCGGCGCCTGCGCCAGTTCTCAGTGGATAAGAAACTATATGAGGATTTCTGTCCGGGGCGGGGGAGGGGGGCGCCGCGTACCGATGCTCGGATACCGCCCTCCCGCGACCGGTAACGACGATCTATGAGAACGCGCGGGCGGTCATTGGCACTGCAGTAAACCGCGGAGGACCGAGCAGGCAGCCGTCCATACGCCTCCTTGGGGAATTGAAAGGTCCGGAAAGAAAGTCTTTGCTAGTATCTTACCTGAAGTACAGGCCGTAGGAGTTACAGGTAGTTAGGCTAAAGTGAAACGTAACCTAACTTAGTTAGGATGCAACTTTTTTTTTGGCTTGTGAAAAACGCCGGAACGGAGCAATATACAAGCCGCCAAGACTCCCTGGACTCTGCGCCGGAGGTGGTGCCACTGGTGGACGCGCCGTCGAGCCGCGCAGCGCCGAGTACGCCTACGACGTCGATGCGGCGCCCGAGGCCCGACGCGCTCGCCGCCGACGCCGTCGACGAGACAAGACACTGGCTTCGCCTCGACGAATATTCGAGCCCTGGCAGCCGTAGGCGTCGGCGCGACCGTAGAAAAACCTGTCAAATGGACGTAGAAGCGGTCAGATACGTCCTCCCATTGCAACGCAGCCGATTATTCGGGTGCAAAAGGGGAGGAATGGCAAAATGTTCTTCAACATACTAGGAAATATAGAACCGCGGCCGCTGCCTGTGCGGCGCAGGGCTGCCCCGTGTCCTGTCCGGGACGCGGGCTGCCCTGGAAATACCTGCGGCAGCGCAGCGCTCCACGCGTTACCGCGCGCCGCTGCCCGATGCGGCGCACGCCATCGCGGCGGAGGCAATTTGAGGGGGGACCGTTGGCAGGAGCGCTCGGCCGTGGACGGGTGGACGGCTGTATACGATCAAGATGGCCAACCCCGCGCGGCGTCGACGAACTTGTAAGGGCACTGGCGAACGACTGCTGCGCGCTCGACGATGTCAAAAACTAAAGCACACGGACGACTGCCCGAAGGGGTGGTCCTTGACCCCCCTTCACCGGTGCGTGTGCGATGCAGCGTCTATTAGAGAGACGCTTTCGCGCCCAGACGCAATTCCCACGCAGGTAGGACGAAACGCGCACCGGCTACTACTGCTGCCCCGTGCTCTTCCGTCGCGCTGCTACCAGGGGCCCGGTAGTGCATGTACAGGTGGAGAGTCACTGTCCCTTGACGCCCAAGAAGGTCTTCTTCGAAGCTTCGTGCCGGACAAAGGAGCCGCAGTCAGCAGGAAATCCTCCTGGCTGGTACTCGCTCTTTGAACGGTCCGCTTCATGTTAGAAGCACGATGGAGCGTGAGGTAGACGTGGCGACGTTTGCACCGAACGCGATGGCGTCGAATTGAAACACCGCAGTCCGGCAGGTCTTGGTGAAGCTGCTGCCCGAGCCGACAGAGGAGCCGACCCGCCGACCTGCGCGCCGCCGCACTCTACTCACCCGCCGACCTACCGGCGGGAACCCGACGGCGCCGTGGACCTTTTGAGGACCACGGTGTCGCCGCACTCTATATTCACCCGCCGACCTACCGGTGGGAACCCGACTGCGCGGTCGACCTTCTGAGGATGACCGCGTACCTCACGCTAAGATTGCTGGACTAACTCGTGCAGTACAACCGGGCACCGTGGTGCTGCGTTTGCGGATCAACCATTGGCGCCAAGGAGGGGATCTGCTAACGGTTCGTGCGTGCAAGCTGCGCGCGACCTGTAGGCGGGCACCTGACTGTGCGGAAACATGTGAAGAGCTATACAGCAAAGGCTACGACTGGTGGAAAACAGTTCGTTTGAGGATCTGGGAGACGTGTCGTGTGGAAGTGAACCGGCTAACCCTTTGGGGGGAACTATCGATCTGATGGTGGTTTGTAACTATACGGCATGCCTTCTCCTTCTGGGACGACAGAGGATGCGTGTGTTGTAGCTGGCGGACAACCTGTGTTAGACGGCCGCAGCGTTCTTCTGCCGGGCGACGAACTCCGTCGCGGCCGACGCCATCGACGCTCGCCGACGAGGCAGGCGGGCAGGGCAGCTCGTGCGAGGCCGGCTTCGACGCGGGCGGGACGCTGGACGTCGTTGGTGAAGACAATAGACACCGCCGACGCCGTCGATACGGTTCCATGATATTGTGGTGGGCAACTACGCTACCCTTCAGCTGCGACCCTAGACGCCTCCTGAACCTTGCGGCGACCGCGGGGAAGTGATGATGATGGTCTTATTTGGAGAGCGGGTTTTGCTGCTTTTGGAAAAAAGACCAGCTGTCGGTCGCCGGCTATAGCGCGGACCGCCGCTTGCCTGCAGTGCTCAAAACAATGTTTCAGCACCGCCAAACGTCACAGATGGCTTACGGCTATCAAAGATGGAGGACTATCACAAACTCAAAGTTGTCTGCAATTGCTTGTCGCCGCCATGCCGCGGCGCCATCGCGTGAAGCGCCGCCGCGATGGGCCTAAACAGTGCGCCGAAGGATTTATTTCCTGAGAGGTGGCCTCACCGCGGGCTACTCAAGTCGGACGACGACGTCGCGTCGCGCGTCTTCGACCCCAGCAATTGGCTAGCCGCTGCTCTCGAAGCGCCGTGCAGAGCTGTTAGGGAGCTCCCCCCGTCGTCGGCATGCCGGCGAAAACAGCTACGCGACGACCTCTCGGCGGCCCTGGCTCTGAAGCGGACCCTCTACTACGACCCGTGGGCCGAATACTACTGGTGTCTGTTAACGGAGAAGCTGGGGAGGAACCCATTCTGCGTCGTCATCGATGGGCGACACGAGCTGCGGGACGGGAAGTTTCTGCCGCTGCGAGGCGCCCCGAGGTGCGCGCAGCGCCCCGGCCGCTTTAGCGCCCGCTCTCGAGGCCGTCAACGCCTCGCGCGGGCGAAGGCCGACGCCGCCGTCTGCGCCGCGAGGTGGGCAGCGGTCGCTCGCGCCGAGCGCCGGCTCGAAGAGAGGAACGCGGCTCTGGCCCGGACGCGCGCGGCTCGCGCCGCTTTGCCCGCCCCGCGGCTCGAACGGGTGTCTGACCCTTCGCGTCGCGGGGATGGGAAGTCGAAAAGGCGCTCGCGGCAGAGAAGGGCGCGGGAAGCGGAGAAGGAGCTGCGGGCCCTCCTGCGCAAGGCGCAGCGCGTCGTCGTCGACGCGCAGAAGGCGGACCGAAAGGCGCGCGCCAAGGAATGGCGCGATGCTGAGGCCGACGCGATTCGGAAGAAGCGCGCTGCGGCGGCGTGCAAGGGCTCGGTTGCTGCGGCTCGGCCCAAGAGAGCCGTCCGGCAGGCCGCGCCCGCCGAAGCTCATGGGTCGCGCACCGCGTCGTCGTCGCCGCCGTTTGGCGCGGTCTGGGCGGCGCTGGCCGCGCTGTGGGCGTGCGCGACGACTACTGCTCCGGCGCGCTCGAGCGTCGCTGCCGGAATTCGCGAGGCGGTCGGCGGCGGCGCTGGCGCGCCGTGTTTTATTAGTGCGACGGGCATTGATGTCGCCCAGCCGCTCGTCGTGTGGAGTGGCGCCGCGGCCGCGGTTGTTCTGAGGTGGGCGGGCAACCTCGAGCATTTTATTGGTTTACGTCTCTTGAGGGTCGGCGGCTTCGTGGACGTGCCGCGTTTTAGTGTTATGACGGGCGTGGCCGTCGGCCTACAGCTGACTGTGTGGGGAGACGCCGCGGAAGCTATACTTGTGGTGAGGCGCGAGGTCCATCGACGGCGTGTCGGTGGCATAGGTATCGCGGCGGTCGACGGCGCCGTCGACGTGTTGCGTTTGGATAGTGGGAGGGGCGCGGGCGTCGGCCCGGTGCTTCTTAGGTGCGGCGGCGCCGCGGAAGCTATACTTGTGGTGGGGAACGAGGTCCATCGACGGCGTGTCGGTGGCATAGGTATCGCGGCGGTCGACGGCGCCGTCGACGTGTTGCGTTTGGATAGTGGGAGGGGCGCGGGCGTCGGCCCGGTGCTTCTTAGGTGCGGCGGCGCCGCGGAAGCTATACTTGTGGTGGGGAACGAGGTCCATCGACGGCGTGTCGGTGGCATAGGTATCGCGGCGGTCGACGGCGCCGTCGACGTGTTGCGTTTGGATAGTGGGAGGGGCGCGGGCGTCGGCCCGGTGCTTCTTAGGTGCGGCGGCGCCGCGGAAGCTATACTTGTGGTGGGGAACGAGGTCCATCGACGGCGTGTCGGTGGCATAGGTATCGCGGCGGTCGACGGCGCCGTCGACGTGTTGCGTTTGGATAGTGGGAGGGCGCGGGCGTCGGCCCGGTGCTTTTAGGTGCGGCGGCGCCGCGGAAGCTATACTTGTGGTGGGGAACGAGGTCCATCGACGGCGTCGGTGGGTAGATCGCGGCGGTCGACGGCGCCGTCGACGTGTTGCGTTTGGATAGTGGGAGGGGCGCGGGCGTCGGCCCGGTGCTTTTAGGTGCGGCGGCGCCGCGGAAGCTATACTTGTGGTGGGGCGAGGTCCATCGACGGCGTGTCGGTGGCATAGGGGTCGCGGCGGTCGACGGCGCCGTCGACGTGTTGCGTTTGGATAGTGGGAGGGGCGCGGGCGTCGGCCCGGTGTTTAGGTGCGGCGGCGCCGCGGAAGCTATACTTGTGGTGGGGAACGAGGTCCATCGACGGCGTGTCGGTGGCATAGGTATCGCGGCGGTCGACGGCGCCGTCGACGTGTTGCGTTTGGATAGTGGGAGGGGCGCGGGCGTCGGCCTAGGGCGCGTCGGGTACGGCGGCATGCAGATCTTCGTCAAGACCCTCACGGGCAAGACCATCACGCTCGACGTCGAGCCGTCCGACACGATCGACAGCGTGAAGCAGAAGATCCAGGACAAGGAAGGCGTCCCGCCCGACCAGCAGCGCCTCATCTTCGCCGGTAAACAGTTGGAGGATGGCCGCACACTCTCGGACTACAACGTCCAGAAGGAGTCGACGCTGCACCTCGTGCTGCGCCTTCGCGCCGGTACACGGGACGATGATAGAGCCATGGAGACTACGCCCACGGCGCCTCCGCCTACGCCCTCGACGGACGCGGCGCCGCCCGACTCGATGGAGACGTCGCCGCCCGACGGCCATCGCCCGTCGGACACGGACGACTCGCCGTCCGAGACGCAGTTCGACCAGGACGACGCCATCATGACGGACTCGGTCGCGCACGACGCCGGCGACGCGAACGGGACGACGGGCGACGCGTCCGACACGATAGTGCTGCCGGCCGGCGCCGCGGGCATCGACCGCTCGAGCGGCGCCCTCGCGCGCGCGGCGGATCCCGTGCGGCGCGCGCGTGCGGCGGCCGCAGCCGCCCAAGCAACGGCCGTCCTGCCCGATGAAGTCGGGCTGAGCCAGTACGAGCGCGAGCGGCACGGCCGCATCGCCCGCAACGAGGCGTTCATGCAGTCGCTCGGCCTCGGCGGAGGCCTCGCCGGCAAGCCAAAGGCGAAGCGGCGCCGGACCCGCGCGACGAAGGAGCCACAGGAAGCTACGAGGAAGTCGGCGCGCCTCGAGGAGGCCAAGGACAAGCTGGCCAAGGCCTTGGAAGAGGAGGCGGCGCAGGACGCCCTCGACGACGAGGTGGCGGCATGCTCAAGAGCAGCGGCAGGCGGTGCCGCCCCTGCACAGCTGGACGGCACGCCCGAGGACGACGTGCCGGAGGATTGGGAGCGAGAGATCCCGGTCGAGGATATGGTCGAGGACGGCGACGACTCCGATGGCTCCGACGACGAGCCCGAGGAGCCCGAGGAGGCCGACGAGTCCTCGGACGCCACCGGACGGCCACGCGAGGAGCCGGCATCGCCCGAACTCACGCCATCAACTACCCCGAAGCCGAGCGGCGCGGCTACTGGTACGAGATCTGGCGCCGAGTCCGGCAAGAAGACCTGGAAGGATAAGTGCGAGGCGTCGAAGCAGAAGCTGCAAGCGAAGGCGGAGCGATGCGCAGCGCAACGCGACCAAATTAGGAAGTGCCAGCAGAATCTCGAGACCGCGCTGCGAAAGTGCGTCGACGACACGGGCAGTGCCGAGGCGCCTGACAACGGCGTCGCTCCCATGGACGTCGACGCGCCGACGGCCACTACGGCGGAGACGTCGGGCGAGCCGCTCGCTGATAGACGAGTTGCGAATGACGTCGTGTCGATAGGGGCGGCGGACCAGCGCGACGCCGAGCCCCTGGAACTTCCGGAACCCGGCGTTGGTGGCGAAGACATCTGCATGGTAGGGATCACGTGCGTCTTCACCGGCACTTTTCCCGAAGCCGGCGGCGGCGAGGGTTTGAATCTAGGGAAGGATAGAGTGAAGGCGCTGGTCGAGGCCTTTAGTGGGAGAGTAGTGAGCGCGGTCTCAAGCAGGGTTCAGATACTTGTCGTCGGCAAGGAGCCGGGCATCAACAAGGTCATCGAGGCACGGAAGAGGGGCATCAAACTAATGACGCTGCGCGAACTCGTCGATCACATCAAGATCGGCGACTTTTCTAGCGAGGTGCGACCGTTCATCATCAACGGAAAGTTCTCGGAGGGCTGGGACGGCAACGCTGCGAAAAATGCAAGTAAGGAGGAGCTGGACTTCGCGCGCGGCGTCGGCCCGAGCCCGTGGGGCGAGGTATTGAGTGGTCCCATTGCGTTAGATGTTCGTGCGGTCGTGGAGCGGGCGTTTAAGTCTGGCCACGAGGAGGTGCTCGTCGAGGAGGGGGGTCGCGCATTACTAGTGAGCCTCGTGGGCTGCGTCACCGATCCCAAAAGGAAGAACAGCGTTCGAGTGCTGTTCGAGGTGTGCGCGAAGCCGAAGACGGACAATGAAGTCGCGGAAGCGGAGGACGCGTACGTCGGGTACAACGTCGAGCTCCTGCGGAAGGACAAAGAAGGACACGGCGGTTCGGTGCTCAAGGGCAGCGGTGTGCCTCATGTCTTAGTTCACGCAAATTGGCCTCCGCCGCCCATGGGTGGCTTCAAAACTGCTGGTGAGATGCTGCGTTTCTGTGGTCTCGACGAACGTCACGCTGCGCGCTTCAACGATGTATTATTACGAAGAGCTCGAGACGGCTGGAACAATGTGAATGGGGACGGCCGGAGACTCCCCTGTGTGACCTATAAGACGCTCATCGCGATGGCGGCAGCCCTCGCCGGCGAGGTGAGCTCCGACCTGCCATTCGATGAGTGGCGTGTTGCTGCCGAGAAGGAGCTGAACGGCCGCGTCGTCCTGACCGACGCCGTCCACACCTGGAAAACGAACGACGCCGTTCACTACAACTTGTCGAACGGGCGGCGGAAGAAGCCCGAGCCCCGACACGCCGAGGCGGAACGGACTGCCTCTGCCACGGCGACTGCCTTGCACGATGCGTTATTCGCGCCGGGCCACGTGCGTGTGGTAATCATGACCGGCGAACGCCCGGGCCGGACGCTCCCAAAGCCGTATGCTTTCAGGATGGCCGACTGCACGGAGTCGATCAACTCGGCGGTCAACTTTGTGCGGATCCTGTGCGGTGCAAATGCGGTCAAGTATCCACTTGGCCTACCAAGCCATCGAGCGACGCTTGGCTTTAGTAAAGATGGCGTCGCGACGCTCTTCATTGCGACCCCGCACCCGTGCACCAACACGCACGCCCATTATTACGTGGCGTTGATGGTGCGGCTCTTCCTGCTCGGCGGCGGCATCCCCGAGGGCGGCCTCATCTCGTGCGAGGAGAGCGTTGCGGCCAAGTCGTTTTTGCATGGGTACACTTTGGGCAACCCGTTCCCGAAGGGCAACGGCGGCGGCGTCGCGCTCGCGTCGACGCCCGAGGCGAAGGAGCGGGCGCGGGCGGTCCAGTTCAAGAAGGGCACCTCGCAAATCAACGGCATGGGCAATTGCTTGTCTGAAGAAGCGCTGCGGAATTGCCGGGAGAACATGGTCAGAAGTGTCTTGGAGAAGGCCGAGGCCGAGGCCAAGAAATCGGGCAAGTCCTTAGATGATGTGATCGATAGAATCTTATTAGAAAGAGCCACTGCCTGCGCTGCGGCGGCGGCGGCGAAGGCGCGCGAGCCCTTCGGTGCGTCGCTATTTATGGCCACGTACAAGGACATGATGGACACGGGGGTCGCGACGGTGCGGGAGCGCGCGCTGAAACGGCAGCAGGAGGAAGCCCGCGAAGCCGCCGTGAAGCTTGCGAAAACAACTGCATCTCGTGCGTTATCCAGAGCGAAGCAGGGTAAGCCCGGTGCCGTCGGTGATCGCGTCTCAGTGGGTGGGCGGGCGGGCGTCGTCGCGGCGCTCCCCGAAGGAAGAGGATCCCGGTGGAAGGTACGACTCGACGGCGAGGCCGAGGCGCGTAGCGTGAACATAGGCCGGATTGAATTGTCCAGCAGAGAACACGCCATCAAAACAGCACAAGACGCGTCTGACGCGGTCAAGGCCGCGGCACCCGACCTAGGTGATGACGCCGCGTCTGTCGTCCGCGCCGAGCACGCCGTCCGTGCGGCGCAAGCCAAGCCCATTGCCGACGACGTCGTCGCAGCGGCGAACGAGTGGATTAAGGCTGCGCGCGCGGTCGTAGACGAAGTGGACTTGGCCGCAAAGCCCACCAAGCGTACTGAACGCAACGCTGCGGAGACCTTGTTCGCCGAGCGCGAGGGAGCAGTTAGGGAAGAGGGAGCTGCGCTCGAGCGCGTCGCGCGGGAGCGGAAGCGCGTCGAACTCGACGCGGCCTGGGCCCTGTTCGCATCGGGTCGCGTCGCGGACGCCGCTGCTAGAGCCGCCGAGGCTGGCGGTCCAGCGGCGTCGGAAGACATCAAGCGCTACTCGGACGCAGCGGACGAACTCAAGAGACTAGCTGACGCAGTCGTCGCCGAGATGGACCAGACCGCCAAAGACGTCGCACGGGCTCGCCGCGACGACGCCAAGGTTCTCTATCAGGAGCAGTTGAGCTGCGTGCTCGGGGCCGAGAAGAAGCGGAAGCGGGACGAGAAAGAAGAGAAGCGACGGGAACGCGACGCCAAGAAGGCCGAGGCCGACGCCGAGAAGAAGCGGAAGCGCGACGCCAAGAAGGCCGAGAAGAAGCGGAAGCGCGAGGAGGCCAAGGCCAACAACTCGCCACTATCTCGCGAGGAGAAGGCGTTCATCGTGGCGCAGCACGAGCTCGGCAAGGGTTTCTCGGAGATCGCCGAGTTGATGGTGAACCGGAGCCCTGACAAGGTGCGGGACTTCCACAGGCGAGCGAGGGATGAAAAGACGCGCGCTGAGCGTAACCGGCGGGAGCGCGAACGGACCGCGGCAGCTGCTGGCCGTCCCGTGGGGCCGACGCGGTCGGCTGATACAGTAATTACGCGCAATCCTCGCACGAGTAACCGGTCCGGCATCAAGACACCGGATACTTTTAGTGGTACGAGCTTCGACGAGGCGCGCCGCGTCCTGGAGGCGAGTGGCGCTACTTGGTCGGCGGTGGCTGCCGCAGCACTGTGGGTGCTCGACGCGCACGCGCGCGGTCCTATCGAAGGCTTGGATGTCCGGACTACGTTTCATGCGGGGCCCGGCGACGACGTCTTCATTAGGGACAGGGAACGGGGCATCGTGTTCGACTCTACGTCGCGCGTTTTTGAGCCAAATAATTGGAAGAGCAAAGCATGGGTTTTCCTCGCGGCGGACGCCGACCGCGGCGTCGCCGTCGTCTCGCTGCAGAAGGGCGACGGGCGCAGCGGCATTGCCTGCGCAATCGTACGCCGTCGCGCCGAGGAGTCCACGGACGGTCAGGTTCAGCTTGTGGTCGAGAAGTTGACGTGCTTAGTCGTCGTGCGGTCGCAGCAACGGGGACGAAGTGCGGCACCCGCGCCAGCACCAGTCGAGCGGCCGATCCCGATGCCGAGACGCGTGGCGGTGCCCGCGCCGGCGCCCGCCGCCGCCGCGGCGATTGGCGATACCATCTGCCACATGTCCCTCGTGTTTACTGTTGACGTCGTGCGCAAAGGTGTGTCCGAGGGTGTGTGGTGGATCGAAAGACGGTGCAAGTCCCTACGCTACTACATTTTCAAGGACCCGTCCATCGGCGACTCGCAAAGCTTCCACCTAGATGGATGGTACGAGACCGAGAGCCACATCTTGGTGGACAAGATGTGGCTCTCCATACGAGGCGACGTGGTCCGCGGCTACGGCTTTTCGCGGTCCGAGGCGTACGCTGTGGTCGGCGATCACACCGACGACAGGCTGGAGCTGCGGAAGCTACGCGTCGCTGGCGTGACGGCCGCATCCGAGCGGGGAGAGATAGAAGCTGCTGCCAAGGCCGTCTGCGACGCGGCGCTCGCTGCCGGGGCGACCGCCGAGCCCGAGTCCGAGGAGGTCCCGGCGCCGGCGCCGGCGCCAAGCCAAGGCATGCCCGACGCGCGGTCGACGCCGCCCCCGGACGCGCCGACCGGCCCCGATGCAAAGCGGCACCAAGGCGACGCCGTCGAATTATGATGATTGATTGGCTACGTACCGGTGTGCAAGGCGACGACGTCACACACGCGGCAGAGGATTTGGAAAGTATCCCACGGCTCATGATAAAACTGTTTGAGCGCTGCACCCCCGTGTAAATATACATATCCAGCCTAGTCCTCCAGAAGCGAGGCTTCGCAGACTCGTCTCGCTCGAGTCTCGCTCTCTAGTCTCGCTCCGGCCGCGGTGAGCGCCGCCCAGAAATCTGGCCAGGGCGGTAGGCCGAGGCGCCCGCGGGGGGACGTCTATGTGTCGAGCCCGGAGGTTTAGTAGTAATTTGTCAAGCTGCTAGTGTCTCACGACCGCTAGCTTGTGGCCAAACCCAGGCCGACAAACTTGGCCGCCGACAAACGCACCCAACGCTCACAAAAGTAAATCCCGCGTCCCAGACCCCCTTAAAAAATCTGCGCCGATCACATACAACGCCCACTCGCCGAGAAAATCCGCCGCGCGCTCGAAGACGTTAAATTCACCCTGGAACATGCCAGCAACCGAAGCTCGTGGCACGCAACGGGCGCCGGCGGCGCCACCAAGCCGCGCGCGGTTTGCGGCGCGCCGGCACGCGAGGCCGTGCGAACGACGGCGGCCGAAAACGCGCACAACACACAAGCCGGCCGCACGACGTTCTCGCGCGCAGGCACACCTAATCGGTCCGGGCTCCTTTTGAGCTCTCATCCGCACCACCGCCACCACCAAAGTGCCGCCGCGGCGTCCGCGCCACAACCTCGCGCGCGAAACCGTCTCTCACGCAGACCAAAACCAAAACCAAGACCAATGACGACGCGCGCGGCGCTCCTCGCCCTCGCGCTCGCCGCGCATGGCGACGCGTGCTTCCGCGCGGACACCGGCGGCTGCGCGGACGCGGGTTATGTTGATTGGCAGTCGTCGCCCGAGGCCTGCCAGGTCGCGTGCCTCTCCATGCCCGGCTGCGAGAGCTTCGAGTGGCGCGGCGGCACGCTCGGTCTGTGCGACCTCTGCACGGCGCCGACGCCCGGCGCGCCCAAGGCCGACGCGGTCTGGGGCCCGCGGTCCTGCGACGCGGCGGACGAGCCGGGGCCCGTCGCCGCGGCCTCGGAAGCCGTCGCCGCGGCTCATGGCGTCTGCGCCGACCCGGACCCCGAGCGGGACATGCGGGACCGCCTCGAGGCGGCCGCGCGCCTCTCGGCGGTCGTGAAGCTGTTAGTGAAGGATGAGCTGAGCAAAGCCGACTTCGCCGCGGCGGCTTCCCAGGCCGCGGCGCTACTAGAGCGGGCGGACTGCGCGCCGACGCCCTGCAACGGCGGCGCCATCCTCTGGTCGACGCTCGAGATGCTCCTCCTCGCGCTTGACGGAGACGCCGCGAGGGCCTTCCCCCACGACGTCGACCTCTATCTGACTTCGCGCCGAAGGACTGGTACGAGGCCACGAACGTGTGCGCGGCCGAAGGCAAGGTCCTCTGTGGCGTCGAGCAGCCGTGCATAAACCGGGGGTGCTCCTACAACAGACACTACCAGTGGACGGGCCAGGAGTGCCAGGCCGGCGACGCGGGCCTGCCGGCTGCGTGCGCGTCAGCGTGATTCCCTTCCTACGATTCCCTTCCCTTGATTGTAACTCCCCTTTGATTGGCTCTCGAGAGCAGGGACGACGTCGTCGCGACATTGCGATTTGTGGTTCGGAGCGTGATCCAATCGGGCGCCGGATCGGATTAGCTAGCGGTCTGTAAGGCACTAGCACACAAGCAGGCGGAGGCACTAGCACACGAGAAATCGGTCGGTCCAACACGTGGTCCGTAATCGTCATGTCGTGCGGGCACCGGCGGCCAAAATCTGAAAGCTCGAGCCAGAAACAAGAACAAGACATAGGCAGGCGCAGGCATCAAGGCAGCCCGGGATGGACGCTGCGGCGGAAGCGCGCCGCGCCGAGCCCGCGGTGGCAGCACCGTTCCGCGACCCGGCGGCGGCCGCGGCGCCATTCCCCTGCGGACTTTGCGCCAACTTCCACGGCAACGAGTCCGGCTTCTGTCCCCAGTGCTCGCGGCGGCTCGTGCCGCCGCACGCCATAGCGACGCTGGCGCGCGCGCAGCGGAAAGTCTACCTCGGTCTCCTCACGCTGGTCATGTCGATCTTCGAGACGAGCGACAAGCTCGTCATCGGCGTGTTCGCCCTGTCGACGACGCTGGTCGTGCTCTTTTGGTTCCTGACCAAGGCCGTGGCGACGGGGGACCCGGCCTGGGTCGCGGCTCTCGTGGTCGTCGCCGTCGCCGCCATTTGCTGCGGGCCCGTCATGAGCCGCATGATCCGCGCCATCGAGGCCGTCGACGCCGTCGCGGACGAGTTCGACGCCGCGTCGAAGAAGCTGCTCGCGGACCGCGACGAGGCGCGGCGCGGGCCCGCGTCCTTCGCGCCCCCGGCCCCACCTCGCCAGCCGAGCCGGGAGCTGCGCGAGATCTACGTCCGCGCGCGCGAGCGCCGCGACCCCTTCGCGGACATCCTCGCGGTCGTGTCGCGCACGGGCAAGCGGGCGACGGAGGCCCCGCGCGAGATCCGCGGGCCGAGCGTCAAGCACTTAGCCCGGGCGCGGGAGAAGACGGAGCTAGACTATGGCGGCGACCTGAGCCAGCTCCGCGACGTGCTACGCGGCTCGGTCGTCTGCGAGACGGTGGACGAGCTAAACGAAGTTGTCGACGCGCTGCGCGCCCTGGAGGACGTAGAAATAGTGCGCATAAAAAATCGGTTCCGCGACGACCCGACGCCGAGCGGCTACCGCGACGTGAACGTCAACCTCGTCTACCACGGCCTCGTCGTCGAGCTCCAGATACATCTTTCTGAGGTGCTTCGCGTGGCGGACCGCCAGCACGTCGCGTACGAGGCGGCGCGGGAACTGGACCTGATGGGCGTCCTCG
Source organism: Pelagomonas calceolata (assembly GCA_918797485.1). Taxonomy (NCBI): domain Eukaryota; class Pelagophyceae; order Pelagomonadales; family Pelagomonadaceae; genus Pelagomonas; species Pelagomonas calceolata. Next base: position 1,225,299 of record CAKKNE010000004.1, read on the forward strand.
AGAAGCCCGACACTGCGTCTTTGTCGGAGACCGCCGCGCCCGCCGCGACGGCCGTCGCGTACAACGCCGCCCGCCTCGTGATCGCGCTGCTCAGCCTCTTCGTCGCGGTGCTGTATCTCGACGTGTTTACGCTCAAAGGACTGCGTCTCTTCGTCAGGCGCGCCGACCCTGGCACCTGGCGCGGCTTCGAGCAACCCTTCGTCGTCCACCGCGTCTACGGCATCGCGCTAGCCGCCCCCTACCTAGCCAACGTGTACATGTTGATGCGCGCCGCGGGCTTTTTCGGCGACGCGGCCAGGGCCGCAAGACGCGAACGGACGCGCATCGGCCTGCTCTACGAAAGGTACTTCGGCTACGAGGGCTCGCACTTCGTGTGGAAGGTGTTCTGTTTTCAAACCGCCGAGGTCGCGCTGCAGGCCGCGGGCAAGATACCGCTTTTTGGGATCTACTTGGGAAAGGAAGGCGGAAACCTCGCGTTTTGGTTCGTGTACGTCTTCGTCCTCGCCCTGACCGTCAACGTCTTGTACCCGCCGCTCCTGCTGCGAAGCCGCCTCGTGCTTAGGCAGCGCGACATCGCGTACTGCGTCGACACGTTCCTCGACATAGTGTACGCCCTCACGCCGTTCGTCTTCTTGCTCTCTGGCATACGCAGCCAGGCGATGCTGATACCCCACGAACCAATCGCCTACGTGTCGAACCTGGTCCCCTTGATGCACGCTCATTTCGTGATTGCGACCCTCGAGACCGCCGGCGAGCGAGCGCGGGCGCCGAAGCCAGTGGCTCCCAGCGACGTTGATGTGCTAAAAGACGGCACCGAGCCGCCGCCGAAGCCGGCACCGCCGCAAGCGACGCCGGCTGGACGCCGGTACCGCAGGCTCGTCGTCGGCTGTCTGGGCGTTTGGACCCTCGCCATGGGTTGCTTTTACTCTGATAAGTCCCCCTTGCACTGGTTTGTGCGAGGCGCCATGCGAAAGGATTTCACGTGTCAGTACGTGAAGGACGGGGCCGTGCGCCATTGGAAGGAGTGGGGACCGGAACAGCCCAACACGCGCAACGCCACCTGGCCAACATTTGTGCGCTCGCCAGATATGCAACGCGGCTGCACAGTCGACGAAGACTGCATGGCCGAGCCGGGCTGCGACGGCGGCTATTGTTTGATTGAAGAAAAAGGGCAGCCCGTGTGCGCCACGAAGGGCTCAGATGCGCGATGTGTCAACGCACCCCAGGGCTTCGACCTCGGCAATGGCGATTGGTGCCAGGACGGCGAGCGCCAGGTTCATTGCTTTCGGCATTTCACGGATGTTTTCCCCCAGCCGTGCACGACCTTGCAGGACTGCGTCGTGCCGGGCTGCGACGGGACCGCTAATATCGGTTGTGGCATGGGCATCTGCGAGACGGGCACGCATGATGCGAGGTGCCAAAACGAGACCGGTCCCGCGGGCTGGTTTTGGGATAACGTCACGTACCCGCCTTGGACTATAGATTACACCGGGAAGTACACATACAACGCGATAAACAATTACGAATGGATTGACGAGAACAAGGTGGATTGGATGGACGAATTTTGCCACCAAGGTAGCGCGCAGAGAGTATGCGTCGCACCGCCGGACTCGGGTATATCTGCTGCGGACTTTGTGAACTTTGCGTACACGCGCGACGTGATAGATCACTCGGACGTCGAGGAGGGGGATGTTACACAGTGCGCATATCCGGACTGGCTCTGGCTTAAGGTCACGCGCGGCCGGCCGTGGTCTACACGACTGGGGTTCTTAATTGCGTATTTTTCCCTCTGCCTGCCGTTCATGCTATCGTTTTTGGTACTACCGACGTTTGCGGAACGCGCGGGCCGACGGTCGGTGTCGGTCTGGCGGCAGACCCTCGGCCTAGCGGCCATCTGCTTTGTGATATACGCCTTTTTCGACCTCACGGGCATACCAATTTTACTAACCTCGTTCCTCGTCGTCCTGGGTTACTATTTAGCCATCGCCATCGAGGCGCGCCGGGTCGTCGGGCTGTACGTATCGATCGTCGCGTTGCTGGTCGTAAACTACTACATAGCTTTCGGCTTGGTCGTCGTCGGACTTTCGGTTTTGGCGTTTGCTCCGCAGCGCGGCGAGAAAGACGCAGTGCGGGAGAAGTTACGGCGTGGCGCGCAGACAAAGGCGGACGCCGCCGCGGCCCAGGGACGACTCCCTCGCTGGGCCTGCCTAGTTTATTTTGTCTTGACGTTGACCTTCATCGCTTTGGCCTTCTCCGGCGACCTCGGCACAGACAACTCAAGAACAAATTGTTTCCCCTGCGAATGCAGCAACCACGAGCTCGTCGACTGTTACGGAGATGCCACGACGCTCGAGTGGACCGCTTCGTCTTGGAACCGCATCGACTCCTTGCCAGACGTTCTGAAACTTCCCAATAGCGGCATCAAAGGGATCAAGCCAGGAACCTTCGAGAGTATGGACTGGCTCGAACGGTTGGATTTGAGCCGCAACAAAATCACGGAGATCGAAGCCTCGACGTTTCGAGGTCTCGGCCAGCTACGCGAGCTGGACCTTGACGCGAGTGCCATTTACGAAGTGGCGCCTTTCGCATTTCTCGGGTTGAGGAATCTCGAAGACCTACGCATGGGCAACAATGCCATCTCCATCCTTAGATCCAGCACGTTTGCGGGTCTTGGTAGATTGCAAGCACTAGACTTGAGCTACAATAGGATAGAAAGCATCGAACCTGGAGCGTTTGTCGGCCTCGGCGCCCTAAAGTCGCTACAGATGCAGACGGCCATAGCGCGCATTGGAGAGTCTGAAGAGATGAGCGACCGCAATGCCCTCACCGTCCTCAGAAACGGCACCTTCGAGGGCCTAAATGCATTGAGCGGTTCTCTCGACTTAGCCCATAACGGAATTTGGATAATTGAACCCGGGGCATTTGTCGGCCTGCGTAGTCTCACGATGTTGCGTTTACATATGAACGATCTATGGGGCCTTCAGACCAACACCTTTCTCGGTCTGGAAAATTTGAAAGAACTGCACTTGCAGGGCAATAATTTTTGGAATCCCGAGTTGATCCAGACCGGGGCGTTTGCTGGGCTACCTAGTCTCGAGACTATTATGTTCCTTGAAAGCGGTGGTACTATCTGCGGTACTTTGCACGCGACGGGCGAATTGCCGCAGTCTGTCGCTTGCTGGTAGAGTGTCACGCGAATCCTAGTCTATCTATCGATCGGCACGACGAAAGCGCATTCCGTGCTGCCTGCTCGCCTTGCCGCCGTCCCCCGACATCCTCGTACGCTGCCGACCGTCCCCCGACATCCTCGTATGCTGCCGAACTCCTTAATTATATTTTACCTACTACTATATAAGGATAGTACTACTTGTACCTACTACCATATAAGGATAGTACTACCTGTAGTATCTAACCTAGATCACCTAGAGATCTCCAGCTAGCCGAGGTCCTCCATAAATAATACCACTTAGTGATTCATTTACAAGCCCCTTCGAAGGATGGCTTGTAGTCCGACGAGAGACTCGGAGATAGACGCTTATGGTGCCCCGCCCCAGCGAGTACGGACCCCGAACGCTTCGCCACGCGCAAAAACCCGCCGGCTTCAATTGGAGCCGCAATTGAGGGGGTACCGCCCCGGGGCGCGGCTTCCAGGGCTCCCCGCGTTTAGGAACGCGCTAGCGGCCTGTAAGACACTAGGGATGCCTAGCAAGCCGGGGCTGAGAGAGAGCCTGAGCCTGGAGCACACGCGCGTCCGTACCCACACGCTCTGTTCGCTGTCTTATATGCTAAGTCCTAAGCACACACGCAGATTCAGCCACGCACTGGTCGCTTCGTCGCGTGTCACACATCATATTCTTCTCCGGTGCAGCCAGAGACACGACGGGGCTGCCCAACAAACCAGTGCAGCCAGAGACACGGCGGGGCTGCCCAACAATCTTGTCAGCATGGACATAAGCTCTCACTAGTGCACCCGCGCGCATGGACCTCCACGCGATCATACCCGTCGTCCGCGACGCCGACGCCGCGGCGGCCGGCCACCCCGCGCTGGTCGCGCTGCCCCAGGGCGTCGCATACGTCCGCGCGCCGAAGGTCGACCCGTATTCGGGCAGCCTCGACCTCGCGACGACGCCGCTCGCGCCGACGGACGCCGTCGTCGAGGTCTTTGGCCTCGACCGCAACCTCTTCGACGCTGCGAATGATGCGAAGAGGCGGGTGCACCTCTGCGTCGGCGGCCCGGGCACGCTCGCCGCCGCGAGGTCCCCGTGCGTGGACCTGACGCCGACGGTGTGTCCGTGGACGGTGTGTTTCCCTATATTCTGCCCCTGCGCCCTCTGCAACGCGCTCTGCGCGCCCCACGAGGATATGGACTGGCCGCCGTGGGCCGCCCACGCGCTCGTCGTGACGGAGAACGGAGTAGTCGGCCGTCGGAACATGCGGCCCGACGGCCACGTCATCCGCCTCGGAGAATTGAGGCACCACGAGCGCGACGTCAACGCCATCGCCTGGGACGGATTCGACGTCGACAACATAGAAGTCCGAAGCTACGCCGAGGACAAAGATTTCTACTGCGCCGCGCCGCCGGCGCACCCCGATCCGCTCTCCTACGCGCTTGGCTTCGGGTGCTATGTTCCTTGCTGTTTCTGGGTCTGCCGGCACCCGACGACGCCCGGCCTCTACCGCGTGCGAATCTCGAGCGACCACACGGCGAAAGTGACGGCCCGGAACGATTCGGAAAGAATACCTTCGGGGCAGATCGACCTCGTCGCCCTGGCGCGGTCCCCGGAGGATCTGCTCGAGTCGCTTCGCGCGGCGAGGGCTAGATACGGCGCTCCCGCGGCGGCCGCGATCGAGCGCAGCTAAGGCGCGTTGTGTGAGTTTACTACCGTGACGGCAGAGGGTCTGGCAAGGGGACTTAGGCAGGGGGTGGGACGCAGCGCTGGGCGCGCGCGTCGCGGGGGAAGTTGGCGCGCTGAGCCGGCCGACGGCCGCTCAGAGGCGCGGAGGACGTCTCCGACGCGCTCGCGCGCGCGCTCACGCCTCGGAGACCTTGATCTTCTGCTGGGGGGGCGCGCCGCCGATCGTGCCGAGCGCGCACTCCCGCTCGCACTGCGCGAGCACGAGCGGGTAGAAGAGCACCGAAAGGCACACGTCGGTCAGCGCGTCGCCGAACTGGATGCCGAGGCCCGTGCGCGTCATGTAGCGCGTGTACGAGACGACGGTGGCGAACGCGAGGTAGAGCGTCGCGGCGAGCATGCGGAGGTTGGCCTCCCACTGCGAGAAGATCAGGAGGATCGAGCCGAAGTAGATGAAGATCGCCGAGAGGGCCGTGTACAGGACGACCATCTTCTCCTTGGACATGATCGGGTCCGCGCCGCTCGTCGAGCTCTCGACTTGCGACAGCACCTTCCAGATGGGGATAAACGGCGCGACCGCAGCAATCACTATGGACTGAATCCATTCGCCTACCTCGTCCGCCTTCGGCAAGCCCAGGCAGACCGTGCGCCAGCCCGGGCGGTTCTCGTCGAGGTCGCCGGCCTCCTCGAGGCAACATAGGTAGAGCGCGTGCGACATGTACATGAGGACGACCGTGAACGGGAGGCCGCACACGACGCTCACGGCCTGGACGCCGCCCAGCGCGCGGGACGGATCGCCCTGCGAGCCCGCGAGCAGCGCGATGGCCGCGGAGCCCTCGGTGAAGGCCCAGAAGATGCGCTGCGGGAGCGGCGGCTCCTGCTCGCCGTTGGCGCTGATCATGTCGATGACGAGCGAGCCCGAGTCCGACGACGTGATGAAGTAGAACAGGAGGCAGAGCCAGGCCCAGCACGTGAGGCCGTAGGCGAGGCCCTTGCCGCCGTAGGAGCTGATCAGGTCGAAGAACTGGTCCTCCACGCTGCTGGAGCCGCCGAAGTCGACCACGTAGCCCTTGTTGTGCTCCGGCTTTGCGTTCTTCATTCTCGTGTCCAGCGGGTGCGTCGCGTCCTTGCCCATGTAGGTCCAACCCTCATCTGACGCGCCCATGTGGTCCGCCCTCATCTGCATGCCGATGGCCGCGCCGCCGAAGGTGCCAAACCAGAAGATGCAGTAGAGCGTCGGCACGATCATCGCGTAGATGATGAACTCGCGGAGCGTGCGGCCCTTGGAGATCTTGGCGAGGAATGTGCCGACGAAGGGGCCCCAGGAGATCCACCAGCCCCAGTAGAAGACGGTCCAGCCGGAGAGCCACTCCGAGCCCGCGCCCAGCCCGTCGGGCGTGCCTGCAATTCCGTCCTTGCCTAAGGATCCGCGCACCGCGCTTCCCGTCCACGAGTGGTCCGAGTTGAGCCGCGCCCACGCGTCGCACTCCCAGGCGATCTTGGGGAGGTACCAGAGGTAGTAGCCCAAGGACGTCGTCGTCGCGTCGAGGATGTACATCGTGTCGTCCATGAAGAGCACCGCCGTGACCAGGATCATGCCCATGCCGAACGCGACGTACGAGAGCACGGCGATGCCGCGCTTGAGACCCACGGCCACGGAGCACGTGGCGAGCAGCGTGACGAAAACGACGATCCAGCACTGCGTCTTCACGTTGAAGTCGAGTTCGGTCTTGCCTCTGCGGCACGGGACCGAGTTGCCGCACGCCGTCTTGCGCATGCGGTCGTCCGCGTCCGAGGTGTACTCGCTGCCGTAGTAGTCAACGCCCATGAACGTGCCGCGGTCCAGGCGGATGAGGCCCCGGTTGAGCTGGCGCACGCCGAGGCCGAGCGACGTGCAGACGCCGAAGAGGGTGCACATGATCGAGAGGACGTCGACGACGTCGCCGCGCCAGCCCTCGATCTGCTTGCCCCAGAGCGGGTAGAAGCACGTGCGCATCGTCATCGGGAGCCCGCGGCGGTACGACAGGAGCCCCATGAGCGCGCCGATCAGGACGTAGGGGATCCAGCCATGGATACCCCAGTGGAAGTAGGACTGCATGAGCGCGTAGTTGGCGCGGTCGCCGTCGTTCATGTGGCCCGAGCGGAGCGTCCAGTCGTCGTTCGGGGCGGCGCCAGACAGCGTGCCCAGGCGACGGCCCGTGCTGATCGTCGCGACTCGCTCGCCGCCGTAGTGGTACATCGGCTCGGCGACGCCCCAGTAGAAGAGGCCGACGGCGACGCCGCACGTGTACATCATGCCGAACCACTGGAGCTTCGAGAACTCGGGCTCGGTGTCGTCGCCGCCGAACTTGAGGTTGCCGTACTTGGTGAGCATGAGGTAGAAGATGACGCCGAGCCAGACGTTCTGCGAGCCCATGTAGAACCACGTCCACTCGTCGCCGACCCAGTCGTTCCACATCGCCCACTCCTTGCTCGCCTCCGCCGGCGACACGAGCGTGTAGATGATGAAGGTCCTGCGCGGGGGTCCGGGCGTGAGGGGCGGCAGCGCGGCGGCGGCGGCGGCGCGCGGGCCGGGGGCAGCGAAAAAAGGGACGCGGCGCGGCGCCAGATGGCCACGATGGAGAGGCCCGTGACGAAGGGGTTAAATTTCACGTGCCAGGGCTTGCCCTCGCCGAACTCGACGAAGGGCAGCTCGATGCCCCGCCCGGGCTTCAGTTTGTCCGCCATGGCGGCGTCGGGGCAGCCCTTGTTCTGTTTTGGCTTCTGGTCTCGTGCCTGCGCGGCGCGGCGTCGCGCGGGCCCGCGCGCGGCGGCGCAGCGCGGCGGGGCGGGGGCGGCGGGGTCGGGGGGGCGCTACCTCGGGCAGTTCTTTTGCGTGGCGTCTGCTCCTTTTTGGCGCCAATGTGCGTAACGTCGGAGCTCCGAGAATGGAGCCGTTGCGGGGGAATGGATTCTTTAGGCCCGGCGCGCGCGGAGACTCGGGGGCGCGCCTACGGAAGAGACGCGTGCCGCCCGAGGGACTCCGCGGGGCCCTCGCGCGCGCGGCCGCGCGGCCACAAAAGGAGACGCGACGAACAGGCGGGCGCCGGCCTATCAGACAGGCGATCCTTCCGCTGCCCGGCCGTTGCTGGGGAGGGCTCCGGCGGCCGCCCACCAAGCATGTCGGTGAGCCCGCCGCCGCTGCCAATATACGCCCCGTGCCAATCCCTCGGCACGCGCAGCCAAGCGAAAGCACGCAAATCAGCGTCGACCGTCGCTGCGCCACCGCCACGAAAACCGCCGCGCCGCGGCGCCACCCAAAAGCCCGCCGCACCCAACACAACTGACAAACCTGCCGAGTCGCGCGCACCCGCAGCATACGAATAAATCACCGCGCAGGCCAACAAAATGAGCGCCCACACGCGCAAGCTCGAGGAGCGCCGCGCCAGAGCGCTCGCGCGTAGAGCCGAGCTCGGCGCCGAGAACCGGGCTCCCGAGATGAACGCGCCCTGGGCCCTCGGCGAGAGCGAGGCGCCGGCCAAGAGGCAGCCGGTCGCCGCGCCGGTAGCGCCGGACGCGCCGCCGACGCCCCGCGACCTGGCGAGGGCGAACGCGTCGCGCAACGCCGGCGACAAGGACAGCCGCGCCAACTTCTTCACGGGCGGCGGTGCGCAAGCTCCCGCGTCGACGGGCAAGCGCCAGTTCGGTCTGAGTTCGCAGACGTCTTCCGATTTGATTGGCGGGCCGTCGTCTCCGGAGCGAAGACCCGCACGGTCGTTAGGTGCCACTCTAGACGCGCGGGCCCAGTACGCCATCCGCGCGAACGCCGCGCGCGGCGCGAAGCGGGGCCCGGTCTCGGGCGCGGCCTCCTACGGAGGGGCGAACGGCAACGGCGGCCAGAACGTGGGCAACTCGCTCGGCGACCGCAACTCCAGTCGTGTGTTGGCGCCGCCGGGCGGCTTCTCGTCCGTGACCTTCGGCTAGGTCTCTCGACTCCGTGCTGGCCTCGCCGCTCGACCGCGCCCTCCCACGTTAGACCCCCCCCACGTAAGGCCCTCGTTTCGCTCGACCTCTCGTGTTCTTGCGTGGGCAACTATGGAGCCGAGATATGCACCAATTTCCGTCGCACCGGAGTCTAGCACCGGAGAGCGATTACGTCGCGCCGGCGATTCTGCTAGCGTTGTAAAGACATACTAGTGAAATGCCGGCGGGCGACGCAACCCAAGCAAGCACGCTTTGTCGTCGCTACCTTGCAGCGATCAGAAAGCAACGATGCCGGTCGAGAAGACGGGCGCCCTCAAGGCGCTGGGCACGGTCGTGCACACGGCGTATGATGGGTACGTGACGGAGAGCACCTTCGCCGTCGACGCCTCAAAACCGCCGCTCTGCTGGCGGACGCAAGTCGCCGGCAAGGGCTTGTCCGGCGAGTGCAAGGGCGAGTCCTGCATCAGCCTCGCGACGGCGAAGGGCCAGCTCGACGCGTACGCGAGCGGCACGGGCGTCTCGGGCGACTGCGCCGGCATTTTGAAGGCGCTGACGGCGGCGGGCCTCGGCGACCCGGACGCCATCCGCGAGGCCGAGCGCAAGGCCGAGCAGGCCGCGTACATGGCGGCGGAGGACTACTAGGCGCGTGTGTAAAAAAGGCGCCGGTCGTCTCCGCTATCGATACCCTATCGAATTCAGTAGCCTTACGCGCCGTCGTACCGCGCGAGGAGCGCGTCGAGCGCGTCCCGCTCCGCCGCGCTGAGCGGGCCGGCCGCGCCGAGGTCCACGACGACCCGCCGCGGCGCCGGGGCGGGCGCCTCGCGCGGCGGAGCGGGCGCCGGCGCGGCGAAGGCGAACGGCGGCGGCTCGGGCGCGGCGAGCTCGGGCGCGGGCGCGGGGGCCTCGGGCGGCGGCGCCGCCGCCGCGGGCGCGGGCGCAGCGACCGGCGGCGCGACGGGCGCGGGCGCGGGCGCTTGGCGCAGCGCGGGCGCGGCCTCGGCGAAGCGCGGCGGCGCGGGCGGCGGCGTCGGCGGCGGGGCCTCGAGGACCTCGAGGTGCAGCGTCTGCTCCGCTTTCACGCCGCACGCGGCCAGCGTCGCCGCGTCGTCCCACAGCAGGCCTGCTCGCGGCCCACAAGGGTTGTTATCCCAGCTGACGAACGTCGACGCCCACATCCAGAGCCGCTGGCGCGCGGGCGCGACGCCGTTCTTGGCCGCGATCCGGTCCTTAAGCGCCCGCACCGTGTCGCCGTACCGCTTGACGCTAAAATTGACACAGGGGAAGCTCCGGAGGTCGCTCTTGACGTAGATCGAAATCGGACGCTCGTCCGCGACGACGCTCGCGCGCCACCGCGCCGCGCCGACGGGCCGGCCGCCGACGGTCACGGTCACCTCGACCTCGGGCGGCGCGGCCCGCGCGCGAACAACATAGACGCCGTCGCCCCGGTCGATCACCTCCGTCTGCGCTGTGGATGCGCACGCCACGTCCCAGCCGCCCCGCGCGACGGAGCGGCCGCGCGCGTCGCGCAGCGCCACGTAGGCCTCGTGCCAGCCCGCGGGCAGCGCTTCCGCCGGCGTCCCAGGGCGGCTGGACCCGGCGGGCGGCGCTTCGTCCGTCGACGAGCAGGCGTCCCAGAGCGGCCCGGAGACGCCGCAGCGCGACGCGTCCGGCGCGTCGATCGGCGCGGCGGGCGCCGGGCGCGGCCGCGGCGCCCAAGGCGGTGGCGCGGCGTAGGGCGGTGTGGCCGCCGGCGCGGCCTCGACGGGCGCGGGCGGGCGGCTCGCGACGGCGACGAGAATCTCGCCGCCCGCCAGGGGCCAGGCGTCCTCGACGCAGAGGCCGGCGTCCGCGAAGACGCGGAGCAGCTCGAGCGGCGCGCCGGCCCGCGCGCGGTAGACGTTGCCCGCCTCCGACGTGGCGACGACGACGCCGCCGAACACGCGCGCGCTGCGGCAGCAAACGCCCTTCGCCGCAAGGTCCCCACTCATGACTTCGTACGCGTCGCCGCCGGCCACCCACGCGACGACGGACCCGTCGCAACAGCGCGCCACGGCCACGGTGGGCTCGCCAAGGCGGCGGTCTTCGTGGTCGCACGCGATCTCCACCGGCGGTGGATGCGGCCACGGAAGCCGGCGCGTCCTCCCTCCATCGTAGAACGAGTACTCAAAGATAGAGCCGCCCATGGCGAGGAAGAAGGCGTAGCCGCCGCCGCAGGCGCAGGCGCGGAACGCGGTGGCGCCCTCGACGACGTCTTTCCCACGTTCCGTAGCGTGCGCGCGCCCCGCCGCGTCCACTAATACTACATTCCCGCAATCAGCGTCGAGCGCGCAGCACCCGCAGCACTGCTGCCCCCCGTCAAACCCCAGGAACCCTCCCTTTCTGATATGTTCGAGGAAGCCCTGGTAGATGCCGTCCGCGGCGCTCGCGACGATTTTTCCGATTGGCATGGCGACCACGACTGCGTTCGGCCGGATGCTCTCGACCTTGGGTTCGCACTTTAGCGCGAGTTCCTTGGGTCCGCGCTCGCGTGCGAAGTAGGGGATGCCGGGTAGCGACCGCACCGACCCGTCGGCGAAGAGGACGATCGTCGAGACCTCGTAGCGACACGTGTACCGGCCGTTCGTCGAGACCTCCACGACCGGCGCGGGGGGCGCGCCCACGACGGGCCGCGGGTCAGCCCCGTCGCGCCACACGAAGAGCGTCGGCCTCGCGTCTTCCACGTCCATGGCGTCGTCGTCGCCGTCCGGAGGCGGCGCGTCGAAGCGCAGCGGGTCATCGGGCCGCCGGCTCGCGGCGGCCCGCCGCAGCAGCCGGTCGAGCGTCGCGTCGTCGCCGCCCGGGCGTTGCTCGTACTGCGATGTACGCCGGCTCCCGAAGCCGCCGGCGCGGGCGGGCTCGCGCGCGGGGCGTGTCATCATCACTCAGAGCCTGCTTCGCTGCGCAGCGGAGCCGCCAGCCGTGTTTTTGCAAGTGCAGCACACGGCCACAAGTGCAGCTTGTCACGCTGCCCCCGCCAAGCGAGACGCCGCACGCGACGCTGATGTTTGAGCGCCGCACGCACGTCGACAGCCGAGTGATAGCACCGGCTTTGGGATTGCGGAACAGCCTGCGGCGCTCTGCGAGACAAGCCAGATCAGAGACCCTGCCTGGGATGGGTTTATGCCGCGAGAGGTCCTCCCGATCGATCGCTGCGCTCGGACGAGGGCTCCCGATGGGCCGGCGAGGTACGTTTTTACCCCCCCATCGTCCCAACACCTTGGGGATAACGCAGCGCGCTCGGACGGACGGCCGGGCAGCAGCGGCGCTGGAACGAGCCGCACGCCTCGGCGCGGGAACGCCGCGGAGCATCCGTCTGGAAGACGCGCGTCGCGACGCGCGACGTCGTGACGCTCGGGGCAGCCCTAAGCCGCCATGGCCGACGCCCCTCCGGAGCTCACGGAGGCCCAGCAGGCCAAGCTCGCCGCCAAGCAATTTAAACAAGATTCCCGCAAGCTCGCCAAGGCCCTCAAGGGCAAGAAGCCCGAGCCAAAAATTGAGGCGATCGACCGCTGCCGCGAGGACGCCGCGTTTTTGGCAAAGGGTGAGTGTTTAGTTCCATTATTACAGCAGTGCGTCTTCAAGAAGACGAAGAAGGGCGACAATGCCGATGTGGTCCAGGCGGCGCTGTCCTGCGCGCGGGCCTTCCTCGAGGCCGCGCCTGAGTCGCAGCCTGACGAAGAGGAGGGCGCCGCGACGCCGGAACCGCCGCGCGCAACCTTGCTCTTCGAGGCCGCCGAGAAGAAGAAGAACAAGCTGTCGGGAGGGAAGTTGTTTGCTGATCTACTGGCGCACGAGAACGGAGGCATCGTGGTGGACGCCGCAGCATGCTTAAGGACAGTCCTCAAAGCAAGTGTTGCGGGCGAGGAGCACCCATACCTAGAACTCGCGGCGTCGGGCGACCCCGTGGGGGCCCTCGTGCACATGATCCTGCAAGGCACGCCTTCAGAAATATGGCCCGAGGAAGATAATGGTGTAGAGGCGGCGCTCGAGGCCCTCGCGCTACTCATCGAGTTCGTGCCCGACGCCTCGGACCGGCTGGTCGCGTCGGGTGGCGGCGCCGCGTTAACAACCGTCGCATGCAACGAGATTGTGCCCGAGGAATTAGCCGAGAGCGCTCTACGGTTGCTGGACGCGGCAACTTCAGCAAGTGGAGGCGCCTCTACATTATTAGAGGCGCCGGGCGCCTCCGTCCAAATCCTCTCATCATCAACAAGTGGCGCCGCGTCGCGATTAAGTATAGTGGAGCGGCTCCTCGAGGCGCAAGCTTTACGTAGCGACGACGACGAGGAAATTATAGAAACGGACGAGGCGGCCGCGCCGGCACCGGCCTACGCGTTCGACGGGCCGGGCGTCGCGACGGTCCTGGCGACGGCTTTTGAGTCAGCGGAAAGCGACGCCGTCGCCGTCGCCGCGCGCTGCCTCGGGCGGGCGGTCGTCGCCTTTGGTGAAGACGCGAGGACGCCGCTCCTGCAGACGTCGTGCGGTCGCCTGCTCACGGCACTTACAAGTGCACCAGCGGGCTCCGAACCACGCCGCTGCTGCGAGAAGGCCCTCCACCTTTTGGTAAGGAGCGGCCCCTTTTCTCTGGCAACGAGTGATATAGATGCGGCCCAGTTGGCCCAGGCTCTATCAGGTGACGCCGACGCTAAGACACGGACCATAAACCTCGTCGCCGAGGTCATCAAAACATCCGCGGACGACGTCCCCGCCGTCACCGACGCGTGCCTCGCTTCATTAGTCGGCACCGTCCAGACGTGGGCCGACTCAAAGGACGAGGACCCGCAACTGTCGCCGCGCGGCGTCGAGGAGCCCGACGCCCCAATTGCCAAAGGCGTCGTTCTGAAAGAGGCCGACGCGGCCCAGGCATCGTTAACTTTACTAAGAGCGCTCGGATCAAGTTCTCCGGATATTCTCAGTAGAATCGCCGGCGACGCGCGAGAAGCTTTGGATGCGGCGCTGAGCCGAGGGCCGCGGACGGTGGATGAATTCAAGCGGTTTGATGAGGCGCCCGTCGACGATACGGCGGCGCCGGCGCCGGCCGCGGAAGCTCCGGTGGAGGATGGAGTGAAGGAGGCCGTCGTCCTCGTGCGGGACCCGCTGCAAACGGCCTGGGACGACGCCGCGTATGCTGGCAATGATATTGCCGTGCGTTCTACAGTCATGGCCCTGCTCGCGCAGATCGCGCGGAGCTGCGCGCCGGCGCCGGTCGAAGAAAATGACGACGAGGAGGCGGCCCCCGAACAACCGGGCGAGGTGTCTTCATTGACGGCCTGCGCCATGCTCCTCGACATATTATGTGTCGACCTCGTCCAGAAGGACGGCGCGCCCTACTGGGGCGCGGCCGCGGCAGACGAAGACGAATTAGTGCGCGAGGACGTCCGCGCGGAGGCGTTGGATCTCTTGGCGGCCGTCGGCGCGGATGAAAACGGCCGGAAGTTGTTGCTGGAAGCGTCGCGGAGCTGGGTGCCCTCTGGTATGACTCAGATTGAGGAAGAAGAGGCCCCCGCCGCCGAAGACGAGGAAGTCATAGAAGAACAGTTCGCACCCCCGGAAAACTTAGCAGACCAACGGTGGTGGCCCTACGTCCACGTGCTCGCCGCACCAGTCTGCGTCGCTGCTGATCCTACAGCGACAGCCGCACAACACACCGCTTCGGTGGAATTAATCCGAGCGTTATGCTCCGACGATGCAAGACCGAAGGACGACCAATCTTTGGTGTGTGACCGCTTCGCGGCGACGGCCTGCGCCATGGGCGTCTTGGTACCGCTCTGCGCGCTCGCGTCCGAACAAACGGCGATCTGCGTGGCTCGGTTCTGCGTCGCTGACGAGGATTTTGATCCAAGTGCGGACTTTGCCGCGACGGCGCGAGCGGCGTCGAAGGCCGTGGCGGACTTGGCTGGAAGGGCCTATGAGCGGGAGAAAAGAATAGCGACGTATGCGGCGGACGCCTACGAAGCCCAATTCGCTGTTTCCATGGTCGAGGGAGCGGAGGCCTTCGAGGCCCAGCTTCTAGCCTTCGAGGAGGAGCAGGCCGAAGCTCGCGCCGCGTACGAAGCTCGGGTTGAGGAGGCGCGGGCCGCGGCCGAAGCGGCGGCGGCTGACGAGGACTGCATGGAGGCCGAGGCGCCGATCCCGGCCGTCGAGCCGTTGGCGTGTGCGCCGGCGCCGGCGTTTGATGACCGAGCGGCGCGTCGCGCAGCCACGGAGGCCGCGGAAGCAGCGAGGAATAGAGTCGTCGACGCGCGAGGCGGTCCTACCAACAAGCAATGGGCTACCTATTGTCTGGATGCGCGGGCGCCGGATCTGAGGCGAAGGATCCAGGACTCGACCGCATTACTGGCGGCCTGTGCGGGCTCTGGCGAGGCGCGAACTTGTTCTGCATTGCTCGCGAGATGTGGCGGCGACGCCTCCGTCCCGGACAACACGGGAAGGACGCCGTCCATGGCGGCTCTGCTGCGAGGTTCCACAGAAACGATACATTCCTTGCTCGAGGCGGGCTGCGACGCCGACGTGCGTAGCGAGGACGGCACGAATGTATTACTTTGTGCGTTTGTGGCTCCGAACGGCGACGCTCTCGACACTGCGATCAACGAAGCCAAAGCCCAGTGGGAATTGACAGGTAGCTGCCCCTCCACAGTCCTGAAGGGCTCGGGATCGTATGTGGAGGCTGTTTTACAGAAGGGAGCGGATCCCGATGTGCCTGACGGAAGGGGCAAGTTTCCGCTTCACTGGTGCGTCGAGGGCTGTGCTATTGATTATGAGGTCGACGGGCTGTTTCCTTGTAGTTTTACGCTGGACGAAGCCGTTTCCGTGGAGATGCTCTCGACGTTGTTGGCGCATGGGGCGTCTCCGGATGTTGCTGACTTATCAGGTTGCACGGCCTTGCATTCTGCTTGTAGACGTTCGAATGGCGAGGCGGCCCGGCTACTCTTGCAAAATGGAGCGCAGATGAACTTGAGTGATGGCGTGGGGCGGTTGCCCGTTCATTTGGCCTGTGCTGCGGCGACGGATTACGAGCTTGTTGCTGAACTGCTAGAGAGTGGTCAGAAGAAGCCGCGCGGCACGGCGACGCACGATGGGTCAAGGGCGGGCCTGTCGAAGAGCGCCAAGACGCGGCGCAATGTCATTGCTGCCATGGACCGGGCTCTGCAAGCGGCACTCGCTCCTGACGTCGTGGTCGACGTCCTGCCCTCGCCTGCCGAACTCGCATCGGCGAGCGACTCTAACGGATATACGATGCTCCACTACGCATCACAAGCTCCCATTGTTCAAGAGGAGGACGTGTGGTCCACGACAGAGCCGGTCTCCGCAGAAGAGAGAGGCGCGTTCCTCGCACAGTTGGCAGCGAGAGACGACGTAGTAGACCTGCACGCGGCCGACTCATCAGGACGCGACGCGGTCTGCCTCGCCATCGAGCAGCTCGGAGATCACTCATTGCAATTTGTGGAGACCGCGGTAAGCAAGGGCTACGACGTCGAACGGGAGCTCGAGTTGCCCGACGAAGATTTGGACCTCCCGTATCGACCGGCTTGGGAGACTCCATCTGACCCGCCGCCGGGCTTCGCTGGCGACGCCGACGCGGATCTTTTTGACGACTTGGACGAGCCCGAGGACGTTTCTCCAGAACCATCAGAAGACGAACCAGGTGAGGCGACGCTCGACGCGCTGGAGACCTACCTGAAGGCGATCTTCGACCGCGTCGACAGCGATCAGAGCGGCGCCATCTCGGCGCAGGAGGCGCTGGCAGCCTTAAGGGACGACGACGACTTCGCCGAGGTCCTCGGCGTCGACGGCCGCAGCAAGGACGACGTCCTCGCTGCTATCACGGACATCGACGCCGACGGGGACGCGCGCGTGTCGTGGGCGGAGTTCCGGGCGGCGGCGCTGGGCGAGGAGCCGGAACCGTCAGAGGAGGCCCCTCCGGACATCGAGGCGTACCTGCGCGCGATCTTCGACCGCGCCGATGCGGACGGCTCGGGCGAGATCTCGACGAGGGAGGCCATCGAAGCGGTCCAGACTGATGAGGAGTTCGCGGAGATGATGGGATTTGACGGCGTTACGAAGATCCAAAGTCCCGACGACAGGTCGGACCTCGAGTTCGCCATCGCGATGCTCGACGCTGATGGGAATGAGAAGGTCTCGTGGGGCGAGTTCCGGGAGGCCTTCCTCGGGCCGTTGACGGAGGAGCCCGAGGACCCGTTCGAAGAATACCTGAACGACTACGAAGCGTATCTAGCTGTGTGGAAATCAACCAGTGTGCCGGGTGCACTAAGTCATTTCTCGGCGATGGCGTGGCCGCGCTGGCTCCGTCGAGCGGCGAGGAACCGGCGACGCCACGCCATCGAGCAGGCGTCGCGTCGATGGCGTGGAGGACGACGCGATGATTCAGCACGAACGCGCCGTAAAATTTTGATTTCCACACAGGTATCTAGAAACAGTATTTGACAGGGTCGACAAGAACAAGGACGGCACTTTGAGTTATGCTGAATTGGTCAGTGGCTTAAAGGACCCGGACTTCGCCGAGGAGGCGGGCTTCTACGGCTCCGGGATGAGCCGAGGCGAGTTCGCGGCGGAGTTCTGTGATGCATTAGATTGGGACGGAGATCGGACCGTGGACTGGTTTGAATTTAGGGATGAGGCCATGGGCAAGGCTTTGGATCAGATGCACGAATTGCGGATGGAGCAGGCGCTGCGCGAGGTGTTCGACAGAGTTGACGAGTCGGGGGATGGTGCTATTACTATCGTGGAAGCAGTCAAAGCTCTAAGGGAGGATGAGGACTTCGCCGATGTCCTCGGGTTCTGGTCCACCCACAAAGCGAACCGGAAGGACGGCTCGATGGAGTATGTGGCGGAGCAGATCCAAGCGATGGACGTCAATAATGATGGCGTCATCTCGTGGGAGGAGTTCCGAGGCTGCGTCTTCGGCATGGAACCTGTACTGGAAGTGGTGGAGGAGGAGCGGGCCGTGGGGAATTGGTTGACTGTTGCTGAGGATGTTGCAACGACGAAGGCTCGACGTTGTTCGCCTTTACATATGGCGGCCTGTACTGGTGCACAAAGAGTGATGTCGTACTTAATTGACCAAGGGGCCCCGGCCTACGGCGGGCGGCCGAACCCGATTGCCCTTGCGGCTCTCAAAGGTTGTGCGCCCGAAGCCTGTGAGCTGTTGGAATCCGCGTTGCCAGGCGGCGGCCGCGCACCTGATCCTGATTTAGGAGGGGAGGCTCCCGCGCAAGCCGCGGCGGCGCGCGGGTTTGCTGCTACCGCATTAGCTTTAGGTGCCAAAGGGTTAACTGACCCGCAGGGCCGGACTTGTGCTCTCATCGCGGCAAGGCGGGGCGAGGCGGGCTGCGTCGCCGTGCTACTGGAAAATGGCTGCGACGCCGATGGCAGTGCGACGCCGTCGTTATTGGAGGGCGCCATCGATTCAATAGATGCGGACGTCGTGAAAGTCGCCGTCCAGCACGTTTCCGTGACGACGCATGACGTGCTCCGGGCGGAAACAATTCACGCCTTCTG
Organism: Pelagomonas calceolata; assembly: GCA_918797485.1. Taxonomy (NCBI): domain Eukaryota; class Pelagophyceae; order Pelagomonadales; family Pelagomonadaceae; genus Pelagomonas; species Pelagomonas calceolata. Next base: position 1,243,673 of record CAKKNE010000004.1, read on the forward strand.
GGCCGAGCGTTTGATGTCTCTCGAGCGGGATCAGAGGGACGGCTCGACGCCGCAGATCGCGTCGGATCTGTCCGCGGCAGCTTACAGATTAGTGGCCGCCGCGTGCACGACGCCGATCGGCGAGGACGCGCACGTTTACCACTGCTTCGCCGAGGGGCGGGTCCTCGCCGAGGAGCTCCTCGCCAAGGAGAAGGCTCGTTTAAGAGCCGAGGAGCGCAACCGCGCGGCGACGTCGATCCAAAAACAAGCTAGGGGTCGCAATCGTAGAAGAGCGATGCGCGACGCGGCCGCGGGCAAGTCCAAGAAGGACAAGAAGTCCAAAAAGAAGAGGAAGGGGAAGAAGTAAGGATTCCCGTAGTATCCTAGCTCTTCCTGAGGCTCCCCCCGACGGGCCCCCGTACCATAGGCTACTGTTAATTACTATTTACAATGGTGCGCCTAGATCAACTCCTTGCCGACGACGACGTCGGTCGGCGACGGCTGCGGCGCGGGCTGTCCAACATCATCCAAGGACCGCCGCAGCGCGGTCTCGGCGGCCGTCGCGTAGACGCCGCCCGCGGTCTTGACGCAGTAGACGTAGGCCCGCTGCACCGGCACCTGTGTAGAAATCAACCAGTGTGTCGGGTGCACCGATAATTCTTCACTAAGTCATTTCTCGGCGATGACGCGGCCGCGCTGGCTCCGTCGAGCAGTGAGGAACCGACATCGCCACGCCATCGAACAGGTATCGCGTCGATGGCGTGGAGGTCGACGCGGCGATTCAGGACGAAAGCGCCGTAAATTTGATTTCCACACAGACCGGCACGCCCCGCCAGAGCTTCCGCAGCGCGTACTTTGTGGTTGTTTCCTGCACGGAAATCACAACACCGTCGCAGTCGACCATCATGCCCTTCTTCCGGCCTGTGTGGAAATCCAAATTTTATGGCGCGTTCGCGCTGAATCATCGCGTCGTCCTCCACGCCATCGACGCGACGCCTGCTCGATAGCGTGGCGATGCCGGTTACTCGCCGCTCGACCCAGCCAGGTCGGCCGCGTCATCGCCGAGAAATGACTTAGTGAAGAATTGTCGGGTGCACCCGGCGCACTGGTTGATTTCCACACAGCTTCCGGCCCTTCGGGTCCGCGGGCTTCAGGAGCACGCGGCTGCCGACGGGGAAGCGCGGCGTGGCCGTGATCTGCGGCGAGACGCGGTTGCCGGCCCAGCCCATCGCTCTTGCTTGACCAGCCCGGCGGCGCGTCGCTCGTGGCAGGCCAGTCGATGCCTGGCGCTTCTTGCGTGCACCAAAGCGCACCTCGATGTACCGATACCTGGGCACGGGCAGCCCTTTGGCCGCCAGTTTTTGCGTGCGCCCAAACGCGAGAGCACCTTCAGGTAACCAAGTCTGGTGTTACGGCAGCCCTTGTCGGCCGCTTCTTGCGTGCGCCGGCGGCGGGCAGCACCCGTCGTTGGTCTCCACCGCGCTCCCTTGCCGGGAGGCGACACTCGCCACGTTTAGGCAGCTTATTCGCAGGGTGCACCTACGCAATCTGATCACGACTCGTTTTTTGTGCCACTTTGAAGTTGCCTCTTCCAATGGACGCCACCCGTCAGCGGACGCGACCTACAACGGGACGCGGTGGGTCGTAAGGCTCTAGAAGAGAAGCGTGCTTCACTTGCGTCGACCGCCGCGGTCGCGCTGGCGCCGGAGATACGCGTACTAGAGATGCGTACTAGCTTTTATTATCGTATTTAGCCCGTCCCGCTAGCCATACGGCCGCGGACGCACGCCTGCGTAGGCGATACCTAGCATGCCTCCTAGTGGGATTCGCATGGCTAGTACGGTTTGGCAGTGCAGCCGGCCGCAGTTGGCCACCGATTGGGGCCGTGCCTCCGCACCGACACCGTTCGGACGCCTGGAAGCGCTGCACGGTAGCCGCGTCGCTACGGGGCAGCCTCGACCTACGCGGCTTCGGCAGCTTCGACATACGGTGGCTCGGGGCAGCCTATCGACCCACGGTAGCCGGGACAGCCATGCCGCAGACTCGCGCCGAGCGCCTCGCGCAGCGCGCCGCGGAACGCCGCGCGCGCGTCGAGCAGCATGCTACGAATGTTGAAAAAGTAGGAGACACGGCCGCGGCCCGCGAGCAGCAAGAGGACGACTACAAACGAGAGCTCGCGCAGAATCGGGCGGACCGAGAAACACGAGAAAGGGCGGAGGCGGACCAGCTGCGCGCCTCCGAGGCGGACTTCCTCCAGAAGTTCGCGCCGCCGCCGGGTTTGGCAACGGCCGCGCCGTCGCTGCGGCAGCAGGCCGTGGCAAATGCCATAGCCAACAAGCCGGATCCATTTGCAGCAAGGCGGGCGCAGCAGAAGCAGGCGCGCGAGGCCTACGAGGAGCGCAAGCGCGAATTACAAAGGAGAGTGCCGACGCCGCCGCCGCCCTCGCCAGGGCCTCCTTCAGAACCGCCGCCGTCCAGCCTCGAGGCGGCGTTCCCGCCGCGCGGCGGAGGGCTGGAAGACGCCTTCCCGCCGCGCGGCGGCGGCCTCGCCGACGCGTTCCCGCCGCGCGGCGGTAACCGAGCGGCGCCAGAGCCGCCCCGGAATCCCTTCGAGAAACCAGTCGATCCCCTCCGCGATCCGGTGGGGAGACGGGCCGGCATCGACCCGCTCCCGCAGCCGCAGGGAAATCCCTTTGAGCGGCCCCCGGACCCGCTGCGGGACCCGCCGGGCCGCCGCGCCGGCATCGACCCGCTCCCCCAAATGCAGCCCACGGCGCCGGCGGGATCGAGCACCAGGATCGACCACCAGATCGACCCGCTGCGCGACGCGCCGCCGCCGCGGCGCGACGATCCTTTGAGAGACACGTGGGGCCAGGCGCCCCGCAACGACGGGCGCGAGCAGCGCGCCCAGTACGCCGCGCAGCTGCGGCAACAAATGGCCGAGAAGAACAATAGACGCGCGTCGACGCCCCCCGCCGCGGCGCCGGAGCCGCCACGAGGAAGGCAGCCGCCGTCCAAGGCGGACTACGCCGCCGAACTCCGCGCGCAGATGGCGGCCGACGAGCGGCGCAGGGACGCGGACCGCCGCGACGATGTCGGAGGTGGCTTTATCGGAGGCGCGAATATGGCGAACAATGTAAAACAAGACCGCCAGGCCGCCTACGCCGCGGATCTGCGGGCGCAGATGGCCGCCGACGCCCGGAGGAAGGGCGCTCAAGAGCGGCGCGACGCGTCGCCGGAGCGGCACAGCGGCATCCTCGGGGGTGCGAATCTATCAAACGACGCGCGGCACGACAGGCAAACGGCCTACGCCGAAGCATTGAAACGGGACCAGGCGCTGAAACGGGAGATGACTCAAGATGACGAGGATGGCGGCGGCATCATTGGAGGTTCAAATATATCGAATGCGCAAAAAAACGACCGTCAATTGCAATACGCCGAGGCCTTGAAACGGGACCAGGCGATCAAGGACCGGATGGCGGCCCCGGTCGACCAGAACGACGGCAGCGGTATTATTGGAGGGCGGAATCTAGACAGAAACGCGAAAGATGCGCGGCAAAGGGCCTACGCCGACGCTCTGGCTCGAGACCAATTGACTAAACGCGACTCGCCGAGGACACAACAACAACAAGCCAAGAGCGGCACGCCGCCGGGCTGGTACGTCGGTCCCACGGGCCAACTCGTGAGGATCGACCCGCGCGACCACGCGGGCCGGAATAACGCGGCCCTAGCTGTTGGTGTTCCACAAAACTACACGCCTGCCAAAATTGACACGCTGGCCTCACCAGCCCGAGGCCTGGACCGCACGCCCCACGTGCGCCACACGGCCGGCGAGCTCCAGGGCTATATTGGCGAGCCCGACCGCGACCAGGGCCGAAAGCAGGCCATGGCCGACATGTGGAAGCGCCAGCTCGAGGCCGACGTCGCCGCGAAGAAGCGCGCCAAGGAGCTCGAAGAGGCTAAAGAGAGGGAAGATGAACTCCGGGAGGAGCGGCGCATCGAACGGGAGCGGGCCGAGATGGCTCGGAAGCATGAACGAGAACGAGCGGTGGATGAGAAGTTGCGGCAGCAGGAGGCGGATCGTAGACAGCACGCGGAGTTGCTCGAGCAGCGGCGCCTGCAGCGGGAGCGCGACGACGAGGAACGGAGACGGAAGGACGCCGAGGACGACGCGCGCGTCGCGCGGGAGCAGCGCGAGATGCTGCTGAAGTACGAGGCCGAGCAGGCGCGGCGCGAGGAACCGAAGACCATGGGTGTGGCGACGGCCGCGCAAGTCGTCACGTCGTTGCAGCGGCTGCGGTCGCCGCCGCCGCCGGAAGAACCGCCCTCGCCGCAATTGTCGTTTGGTGCTGTCGGTCTGGCGGCGGCGGCGGCGGCGCGCGCGCACCAGACGCCGTCGCCGAAGCTGTCGTTCGGGGCCGCCGGGATGCTCTCGGCGGCGGCGGCGCGTGCGCACAAGGAGGCGACGCCCGTCGCGCCCAAGATGAGCTTCGGCGCCGCGGCGATGGCGTCCGCCGCGGCGTCACGAGCACACCAGACGCCGGCCTCACCGGCCTCACCGGCCTCACCTAAACTGTCGTTTGGAGCCGTGGGCATGGTCTCGGCGGCGGCGGCGCGGGCCCACAAAACGCCCCAGACCGCGGCGCCCGCGCCGACCGTGGCGAGCCCCGCGCCCCCGAAGGCGCCGTCGCCGGCGCCCATCGCACGGAGGAGCCCCCTCCTCGCGCCGCCGAAGGCGCCGACACCGATCAGAAGAAAGACGCCCAAGAAGCGGCTCAAGCTTCCAGACAAGCACACAGACTCCATGAAAGGATGGGTCGTGCCCGGCCGCGACGACGCGACGCTCGAGGGCCCTCCTTCTTCTCGTTGGTTGCCGGAGGCCGCGTCGCGCTTGGAACGGGCGCTCCAGGCCAGTCGCGCTGCAACGCCTGCCACGTCCCGGTTAGATGGCCAATCTCAGCTCGTCTTCCCTGATGGAAGGGTTGAGGACGGGGGGACTACGTCTCCGAAGCCGGTGCGGGCTCATACGCCACAAGCGCCCGCTTCTACTCCTGTCCCGCACTACAAGGAGGACGACGTCGACGCGGTGCTGCGACGAAATCAAAAGCGATTGGTGCGGGCGGAGGCGTTAACGGAGGCGACGAACGCCGCGCTCGACGCCTCTGGATTCGAGAGAGGCGAGGCCGTCGACCGCCTTTTACAAATCGCGAACGAGCGGCCCGCGACACCAATGAAACGCGTCGAGGCGTCCCTGCCCTCCGACGTTCGGTGGGCTACCGTCGCGCCGTCTCCCAGATTAGAGGCGCGCGCGTCGGCGGCTAGAGAGTCGTGGCGGTCAGCAGGGGCTGCTGCGAAAAGCGTCGCGGCGTTCGCGAGGTAAGTGTGTTTTACGTTACGAGTTAGGTTAAGATAGGATTTCCGAATTCGTCGCCGTCTTGTGCAGACGATGACTACTGCTTCTTGGAAGAGCAGCTGTCGAAGACCGGCCGCCCCGTGAAGAGGAACTTGAACGCCACAAAAGCTAAAGCTCGCAACGCGACGGATATCAGCATTATAGCGGTTATAGCTTTGCGGAAGGGCTTGTCCCGGAACCCGTAGTAGTCGACGGCGTCGCCGCCTCTCTGAAAAATGCATCGCGACGATTCCGGGTTCGAGCAGCCGTGCAGGTCGCCCAGGCCCAGTAGCTCTGAACGAGAACCGGCACTGATGGCCCAGTTGAAGAAGTTCGCGTCCTCGATCCACTTGGCTCCTGCTGGTATTGATTTATTATTGATGTAGTGGCCGTCGAACATCATGAAGAGGCAGAAGAAGACGGTGGCCTGCGTTTGATTGATACCGTCGCGGAACGGCCGCGGCCCTCTCGCAAGACGCGTAGACTCTCGTGTGATCATGGAGACGCCATCGACGCGACATGGTCTCATGAAGACGCCATCGCCGCGACCCCGGCAAGTTCAAGTTCATTTTCTGCGCCGACTCGGACGTAGTTGTTGGCCATCTCAAAATCCCGAGCACAACACCCGCAAAAGATGAGCAGCGACGTCCCGGCAAACACGACCGCCTCGCAGAGGAAGAAGAAGTGCGCGAACTTCATGGGCGAGTTCTGGAAGCCCATCATCCAGTAGGCGATCGTCGCGTAGGCTCCGCCGGCCGTGAGGTGGCCGGGCAACTCTGCTAGGCATCTTGCATGAAAAAATGCTGATGCACCATATAACCCAGCTTGGGACTCCCTCGTATAGAGATCTCGTTCCTTCGGGAACAAGAGGACAATATCAAAGGCTATGAAGGACATGAGGAGCATACTGAACGAGATGGCGCCCACTCGCGACTGGATCGAGGCTTGGGACAACCCCTGCTGGAAGTAGATGGCTCCTAACAGTAGGGCCATGATGCAGGCCATGGTCACTTGCGTGATGACGACCATCTCGTCTCGTATTTTATACAGCCAGGCCCGCTGTAGGAGCACGTTGAACTGGTGGAGCCAGCCCGACGCGATGCCCTGGGGCTGTTGCGTGCCCGTAGCGCTCTTTTGGGCTTGCTGGAAGCGTGTTTTGGAATCCTGGGCGCCCTGCGAGGAAGCAAAGGCATCAGCCACTTGTTTCGCGATGACCTTCCTTTTCCGCAGGTCGTCCACACTTGCTTCGAGTTCATCTTCGGTTTGTTCGCCGCCCGCGACCTCGTCGGGGATCGCTACCAAATCTAGCAAATGGTCGGCCGGGTTCTCGTGGGCCGGACACGGGGCCCCCACACTCTCAAAATGTGCTAATAAGTCATTGGGAGAGCCGGCGTAGACCGGCCGCCCATCGCTCAAAGCTACAACCCGATCAAATAGTTGTAGGAGGGACGCTCGCGGTTGGTGCACCACGGCCAACACGGCTCGCTTTTCCGGGGATCTCGCTAGACGTGATAGCGTGCGACACGTCAGCAACGCGGTGGCCGCATCCAGGCCAGAGGTGGGCTCATCTAACAGTAAACAAGTCGGGTCGGAGACCATTTCCGCGGCCACCTGTAACCTTTTTTTTTCTCCTCCCGAAATGCCTTTGAGTCGTTCGTCTCCTATATAGGTAGAGGCGCATTTGCCCAGGTTCAATTCGTTCAAAACTTGCGTGACCTTGCTTGCGACGTCCTTTTTTGTGGAATTGGGCAGCCGTAGGCGCGCCGTGAACGTTAATGTCTCTCTAGGTGTCAGTGTCGCGAAGAACAGGGGGTGCTGGTCGACGTAGCCCGTAGCCCTTCGAGGGTGCCTATCAGCAATAGCACCGTCCGCCACTAATTGGCCCTGCCAGTCGCCGTGGGCGTGCCTGCCCGCTAATATGCGCAATAACGAGGTCTTGCCCGATCCACTGGGACCGACGATCAAAAACATCTCGCCCGCATGGAGCGCGTCGCCCTGCGCGTGCAGTATACGCTTCTTTTCTTTTTGGGGCGTGATCACATCATACGATTCAATGTCCCATGCTAATCTCGCACTTGCGGGCTTGGCCATGGGGCTGATGGCAGCCAGTGCGGTCTTTTAGTCCAGTGGGTTCGCAGCGTTGTGTAACGCTTACGCTTGGCCGAGGAAAATACCGAGCACTCCGAGGAAAGTGCAGCACACGCGCGCCCGGGAACGTGCAGTGTGCGGACTTCGACTGTATCGATACGGACACAGGTCGAGGTCAGCGTGCAGCGTTGGAATCGCCGCAACGGCCGTAAAACAAGCAGGCTCTGGCAGCTGCGAAATCAGACTATCTAGCGTGCAGTGACATACTAGCTCGCGCACTAGTCCTAGCACCGTAACAATATATAGGAGGGTTTGCCGAGGCGGTTCTGCTTAAAAAGAAGTATGCTGCCACGAAGGACGCGGCCCGCGCCCGCCGCCGACGAATCGGCGACGCGCCAACCAGCCCACCAGCAAATCTCACAACACAACAACTTACGCAGCGATAGCCACGGCGTGCCGCCACCCGAACACCAGATCAGTCACCGCATTTTCTTCCCGGACCTCGCAACCACAAGATAAACCTGGTGATAAATCGGGCACATATGTAACACCGTCATCGCCCAGCAGCGCGACGGCGTCGACGCCGTTTTTGATGGACAACACGCGCACGCCCGGCGGCAGGCGCACTTGGCGAGGCGCGTGGACCATTTTTCTCGACCCTCTCTCGAGACCCATGCAAAAGACTTGACCATCTTCATCTAGAGTGACACAATGGAACGACGAGCAGGCCACGGCCTTGTAGCGGTGGCCTGGTACTTGTTTAGGTGACAGAGCGTCGCCGTACACGTCTGGTAAATCGCGTGACACAGTAGAAGGTTTTTTTGAACTACTATCTCTCATCTTCCCCCACACGAAGAGGCGGCCGTCCGTCGTCAGTGCCGCGCTATGATTTAAGCCGGCACCTACGCTGATACATTCTTCGTCCAACGACACGGGTGCCACGGCCGGCCGCGAGTTTCTCGTATCATCTCCGAGCTGGCCGGCATCATTTTTTCCCCAGCTCAGGACTCGGCCTTCCTCGGAGAGACAAAGGCCGTGGCGGAAGCCCAATGCTACGGTAGAGATGGGTACTTGTGGTGAATCCCACTTGACTGGCGCCGGCTCCCGCACGACATCCGAATGGTCCCCCACGCCGCACTGGCCGAACTGGTTCGCGCCCATGGTTTCCAACGATCCATTCCTTTTTATCAAGGCGGTGACGCCGGCGCCGCACGCCACCTTGAGACATTGATCGGTAATCGGCGTCGGCCTTAATCTCAGACTGTTGTCCCGATCTAATAATGATGCTGTGGCATTCACTAACCGAGCCAGCGGCGGCACGACGCGCTCGATATGAGATAATCGTAAGGCAGACTCGGGCGGTTCCAGGTAGCGACCCCAAACAACACAAACGCCGTCTTCCAGTACAGCCGCAGAATGAGCCCAGCCCGCGCCTATACTCTTCACTCTGACATAATTGTCGTTGTCATCCAAGACAGCTTCCAGGGCATCTCTATTTTGCCAGTCGCCATGACCTAAACAGCCCAAGAAACCCGGGCCCTTGGACGCGAGGTGGGCCAGCGTCCTTCGGCTCCTTGCTACGCGGCGCAGCGAATGGCGCAGCATCGTCGATGAGTTATGCAAAGGTGCCGCGCCGATGGTGTCCGCGCGTCGACGGCGTCCGCGCTGGCTTGTGACTTGGAGCGCACGCTGTCGCCGCAGCGATGGTGAACTTGCAGCGATTGCACCGTATGGATGTCTTAATCGACGCAGAGCTTCTCTCGTGCAGCCTTATGATCTGTACGGCACGAGCCAAAATACTATGCGCCCCGCGGCATAATTTGCTAGCGGTCTGTAACACACTAGGCATCCAGCAAGCAAGCGCCCCGGAGCCTTCCCCGGCGCCAGCGCTCTCCGGCCGCCCGGGCGCTCCCCGGCTACGCCTCGAGGCCGTGCGCGCCCCGAAACAACGCCGGAAAACATACTAGGAACAGCGCGCTGTGTTCATTCATCTCCGCCGGCGCTGTGCTCCATAGACCGCGCAGCGACACCGCCGCGCATCCCAGCAGCCCCCCGAGGCGCCCCCGAGGCAGCCCCGAGCCACCACCAGCGGCGCACGCCACGCGCGGGCGCCCCAAGCGTGCCACGAGCAACAGGAGCAACAGCGCACGAGACGCGCCATAAAGCATGCCCAAGAAGGGCAAGAAGGGCAAGAAGGCCGCCGCCGAGGAGGCCGCCCGCCTCGAGGCCGAGAAGGCCGCCGCCGAAGCCGAGGCGAAGCGCAAGTTCGAAGAAGAACTAAAAGCGCGCGAAGCCGCCTTGTTACTCCGCGAGGAACAGATCGCGAAGCGCGAGCAGGACGCCCAAGCTTTAGAAACTGATTTTAGATCCAAGCTGGAGGGTCTCGACGCCGAAGTAACCCTAAGAGCGAGGTCGGGCATCGCGGCCGCGGAAGCGAGAGAGGCGGCCACGGAGCGACGAGCCAAGATGCGCGAGGAAGAAGCGGCCCAGCGCGAAGCCGTGTTTCGGGAGGCCGAGACGACGATGGCGGTCCGGGAGGTCGAGGTCGCGGCTCGAGAAGCCGCGATGGGAGAAAACGTCATAGGCGGCGTCGCGGCGCGCCTCGACGCCATGCTCAGCGACCAGGCCATTTCCCGGGACCAGATGACGCAGCGCAAGAAGGAGATCGCGAAAGAAAGGGAGGCCCTCAAACTCCGCGAGCAGGCCTGGCGCGACGAGGTCCTCAAGATGGAGGCGACGCTGGCCCAGAAGGAGCGCGACGCGCGAGGCCGCGTCGAGCGCGAGGAGCGCAAGCTCATGCAGAAGGACTTTACGCTGAAAAGGCGATTGGCGCGACGGGTCAAGGAGGCTTCGGCGATCGTGCAGGCGCACCGGGCGGAATGTGACGTGCGCGACCGCCGGTTACGGGTGAGGGAGGAGGAGATTCGGAGGCGGAACACGGACTTGGTGTATCTACTGCGAAGGGCGCGGAAGTACGAGGCCACGGCGAAGAGGTCGCAGCAGCGTCTGGACCCCGCGACGGTCGACGTCGACGACGCGCCCTGGGAACAGAGACCTCAAACAGCACCCTTGCGTCGCAGTGTGACGCCGGAGATCAACCCTGAATTAGATGATTTAGAATTGAGGGCCACTCAGGGTCTCGAGACCTACGGTGCTGACTCGGAGCAGAAAATGAACTTGAACTTGAACTGTGGTCGCGGCGATGGCGTCAACGCGACGTCACGTCACCGTGACGCCATCGGCGCGGCCGCGCGAGAGTCTACGCGTCTCGCGAGTGCACGGAGACAATTTCGTGACGGTGTCTGTTCCACGCAGGTGATGAGGTCCCGGACGCGAACGAGATCAAGTCGCCCACGAACTTGTACCGCCCGCCGACGAACCCCGCCGAGAAGTTCACGGACTTTAAGAAGCTGCCGGAGCCGTCCGTGCCCGCCGACGAATTTAGAGCGGTGCTCAAGCGCGTCCAGGGCATGGAGGACGAGCTCGCGCAGGAGTTACTCGGACATACCGGTGCCGATCCGGACGACGAGGCCGACGCCGTCGAGGCGGCGTTGAAAGACGTGCAAGCTGCCGAGAGGTTGGTCTTGGCGGCCGAAGGCTTGTCGGCGTCGCCTTCGAAGTCACGGCCGTATGCTGCCCGGAACTTAGATGCCGCCTTGGGCCCGGCGCCGGCGCCGTTCTCGTTGGACGACGACGGGCCCGTTGGCTTCGACCTGCCCGATTTTGCCGTGGAGGCCTAGAGGCGCTTACCCTTCCCTTTCCCCCCCTCGCATAAGGCGGGCGCCCCCCCCTGAGTCTTCTTCTGGTAGTCGTGGTTGCCTGAGGGCTGCTGCGTGTCCCCGTGGGAGCCTTCCGTGGGAGCTCGAGTGAGGCGTTCGTCGGCTGAGTACGTTCTTCCTAGTCGTTGCGTCCTGGGGCATTGAGGTCGCACCGAGGGCGCCGCGTCGACGGCGTGGGGGCGACGCAACGTAACACGGCGTGCGTCGACGACACGTCGTTGAAGCTTTGCTCGCTAGTGTCTTACGAGACGCTAGGTAGACCAGCTTTGCCAATAGGCCAAACGCACGCGAAAGCGCGTCGTTTGTCACGCATCGATTGTAAGGAGCTCCGCCGATACGACTGGACCGGCTACCGGCCGCTCCGAGCACCCGTGCGCACCGCTGGCGCTGAAACAAAAACGCTGCCATGCGCACGCCCTGGGCCCTAGCGCTCCTCGTGGCCGCCGCGGCCGGCCGGAAGCGCAACCGCGAGCAGCGCGCCGACGCCGCGACCGCCCGGAAGCGCGCCCGCACCCAACGAACAGAAGTGAGGGACTTCTACCGCAACGCCACGGCGCTGAGTCCAGTACAAACGGTAGCCGCCGTCGTCCTGAGCCACAACCACGAGGGCACGGTAAAACGCATCGCCGACGCGTTAAGTGAAGAGGTCGACTCCATCGTTATTGTAGAGGACGGCTCCACTGATAACTCATACGAAGCGTGGCGTGCGGCACTACGATCGCACGCAAACGCGAAAATAATTCGGACCCCGGACGTCCACGAGATCCGAGCATATAACCGCGGCGCAGCTATCGCGAACGCGGACGTCTACTGCTTCCTGCAGGACGACGACATTCCGAATGATCGTGGATGGGGTAAACGAGTGATGTCATTGTTCGACTCATTTAGAAAGCAGAGGCTGGCGGTGGTCTCGGGCCTGGCCACGGAAGTCTGTCAATCCGAGTGGGGCGAGGCACAAGTCGAACACCCGAAGGCCATGAAGAACCCGCGGGTCACGCGCAGGATTCCCTACGCTTATCGAGGCGTTCCCTTCGCGTTCGCCACGGAGGCGTGGCTCGCACCGTTATGTGTTAGAGCGGACGTTTGGGCTGACCTGGGAGGCTTCGACGAGAGTCTAGCTCTTAGTGGCGAGCCGGGCATTGGGCTGGATATTCACCTGTCGTTGCGAGCGGGCGTTCTGGGTTATGCGGTGGGCGTCTTCGGCGCGCTGTTTGAGCGAGGTGTTGGTGGTCATGGAACCGTGTCCTCACCAGAGAAAACAAAATTAAGATTAAGGAAGCGGGCCGAGATCGGCGCGCGCATCCGGGCTGTCGCGGGGTGTCGGTGGCCGCCGGAGATGCTTGAGCGGGCGCGTTTGCTCAATGAGGAGCTGCTGGAGCGGCGGCCCGGCACGGACGCGTTGCGGGAAGCTCGGGAGAAGTGCGCGCGCTTCAGGAAGCACCCGTGCCGGCGGCCCCCGTAGGCCGTCGAGCTGGCGTCGCGTCGATGGCGTGGAGGTCATGTTTGAGCTGCCCGACGCCGTCGACGCGGCGCGCAAATGTTGTGTGAGTCACATGTCATAAGGTTATACTTCTAGTAGGAGTTCTCATCTTCCAACGTCGCCTGGTTCGCGAACTCCGCCCTGGCAATGTCCTGGCACTTGGCGAGCATCTCCTCGTCGGGCTCCTCGCCGTTGGCCAGGACGGCGACGCACTCGTCGATGGGGTCGTCGGTCGACGCGAGGTGGTCGGCGCGCTTCGGCGACCTGTGTGCAAAACAACCAGTGAGATAGGTTGTCACGGCGACAAGCGTCGATGGCGTGGCATCGCCACGCCATCGCGCAGACGCAGCTACGGAAGCACGCCGCGTCGACGGCGTGGGGCGCCCGAAATTTGATTTCCACACGGCGCCGAACGCCATGAGCGCGACGAGGCCGTGCGCGACGACCTCGAAGCCCGCCGCCCGCTCTAGCGCGACGCCCGCGACCGCGGCGCTGCGCGTCGCAGGCGTGAACGCATTCGTAGTGCCAAGCGCGGCCGCTACCAGGAGGATCTGGGAGAGGCCTTTTTTCATATTTTGCAACTAATGCGGTTTCGCGTCTTGAAACGTTTCGTGCCGTGCGACGGTGCAGTGGGGATGTCTTGCAGCGCTGCTGCAGTTGCCGCGGCCTCCGCCCGCCGCGCTCAATGGGTCGGAGTCTTGGCTTGCATTCCTCCGGCGCCAGGTGGCCAAGCAAAAACGCCCCGAGGTGGCCCTTCGAAGCCGTCCAGGGGCACGCGGGGAGGCCCAATGAGGGAGAAGAAGGGTGGAAAAGGAGGGGGCTTAAAAACGGGTTTTTGCAGCCGCATAGTTTGATGAGCGTTTTAGCACACGCTCAGCGCCCTCTCGCACCTTGTGAGGAGCGATTGCGACATCTTTTGTAGCCTAGATCGCAACGCCGAGAGATTTCACGCCGCGAGCGTCCAGCGGCTGCGTAACCAAGGCGCTCTCCGGCACGCGCACGCGCTCATACGCCGACGCCGCAGCTATAAACAAACGCGTCTTCACCTGGGACGCCGCCACCGCAATAAACGATGGCCGGCTCCAAGCGCCGCCGGAAACAGGTCGACGCCACCCCTCGTAAAGAAGGCCGCGTCTCGGCCCGCCTCCAGTCTTTATATTCGCCGACGGACCAGCCCCAAACACCCGTCGTCGACTTCGTGAGGGCCGGCATACCCTTCAAAGCGAGGAAGTGGGTCAAGGCTTCGAAAAGAGTGGGAGGCGAGGGGCCCCAAGGTTTCTCAATACCGCGCTGGGCGCCCGTCGGCGACGTGACGCCGCAACTCCAGGCCGTGAAGAACCACCCGGCGCCGCGCCACAAGGGCCGGAAGAAGAGCCCGCGGGCGTCGCCGACTCCTGGGAGCGCGAGTGAGTCGAACAACGACGATAGTCAAGACGAGGACGCCGCCGCCGCCGCTGCGAAGGACGCCATGGCGTCGCCGCCGGCCCCGGCCATGGACGAGTCGGCGTAATCATGATGTGTGTGTAATACCCGGGTGCCGCGTCGGCGGCGTGGGCGCGTTGGTTGGAGCTCCCAGCCGAACTATCGGTTCGTTCACAGAGTGCGCCGTCGCGGCGATGGCGTCTACCCCCCCAGCACGCCGTCGCCGCGACGCATCGACCGACGGACTACTACCGAAACCTATCCTTACGACTTCCACGTGAGCGCCATCTCTCGATATTCGTCAAACGCCGACGCGTCGACGAGCGCTCCCACGTTCTTCGGCTCGACGCCTGAAATCAAATCTTTGACTGCCAACTCGACCTTCTTCCCGGAGCGAGTATAGGGAATTTTCTTGACCTGCTTCAGGAGCGCCGGCACGTGGGCGTCCGAAGCCCCTTCCTTGATCGTCCTCTTGATCTCCGTTTCTAACTCTTTTGTGAGCTCGATGTCGTCTTTCGTTTTCACGAATAACACGATGCGCACGTCCCCAGCCCGTTTACCTGTTTTCAATTGATCTCCAATAACTAAAGAGTCCTCAACCAGGGGGTGCTCCTCGGCGAAGCGGTAGACCTCGGCCGTGCCTATTCTCACGCCTCCAGGCTTCAGCGTCGTGTCTGACCGGCCGTGGACCACCACACCACCGGCAGACCCGACAGAGCCCGTAACCTCCACCAAGTCGCCGTGGTACCAGACGCCCGGCGCGCCGTCAAAATACGCGCCCCGGTACCGTGACTTGTTGTCGTCGTCGCCTGCGTGTGACCGATACCGTCGCGACACGCGGCGACGGCGTGAAGGGGACGCCGCGACCGCACCGTAGAAGCAGACCGGCGCCGGGACCATGGGAGTGGCGCAGACGAGCTCCGCCTTCTCGCCCACGACGAATTGCTCCGAATCTCGATCGAAGGCCCGGCCGTCCATGCCCAATCCAAACGCTTGCAATTCCCCGACCCTAACAGGTAAAGTAGGATTCCCGAGCGCGAAGCACGAGCAGATGTCCGTGCCTCCCGAGATTGATGCCAACATCACATCTGATTTAACCTTGGCGTAGACGTAGCGGAAGTCCTCGTCCGTGAGTGGACTTCCGGTGGAGAACACGACTCGTAGTTTGCTCATGTCGTGCGACTCTTTCGGTGTGACACGCGCTCGACACGCTTGGAAGTATCGAGGAGAGGTGCCCAGATGCGTGACGCCTTCTGACTCAACCAAGGACCAGGGCGCGTCGAGCTTCGGGTAGGCCGCGAAGCCGTCGAAGCAGACAATAGAGGCCCCCGCAAAGAGCGACGACGCCATCCAGTTCCACATCATCCAGCCGCAGGTCCTGCGTCGCGGGTGCGCGTGAGTCTCGCGTCGGCGGCCTCCACGCCATCGACGCGACGCCAGGTGTGGTCTCTCACCGATCGATTCACAGAACGATACTCGGACGCCGGTAGATACGTGTAGAACAGCATCTTGTCCCCCTCCCTGAGATCGCCGTGCAAGACCAGCTCCTTGCCGTGCTGCAACAACGTGTTCCCGCAGCCGTGGGCGATTGATTTGGGCATCCCCGTCGTGCCCGAACTATAAAGTACAAACTGCGGGTGGCTGAAGGGGACGCGCGTGAAGACGGGGTCCGCGTCGCCGCCGTCGAGGAAGGCCTCCCAGCCTATCACTTTGTCTCGTATCGATGCGGGCCACTCGGACGCGTCGAACTCTTTACCAGACGAGGAGATGACCACAACTCTTTCCACCGAAGGTAATGAATTGGCGAGCTCGGAGACCTTGTCGATGGTCGACGTGCTCTTGCCCATGCTGACGAAGCCTGCGTGTTTTAGGGTTCGATGGGGCCCGATCTACGACGGCGTCGCGGTGGCGCCAGCACGCCATCGACGCGACCGCGCCCCGGCGTCGAACGAAGGGACGCCGACGCACGCACCGTCCGACGCAAAAAGTACCTTAGGACCGACCTGGCCGAAGCGGTCCGCGACGGCCCTCGCCCCAAAGTCCGGCGAACACGACGTCCACGTCGCGCCCGTCGCCGTGGCGCCGAGCATGGCGACCACAGCCTCGCCCACATTCGCGATGTAGGCGCCGCAAGATTCCTTTTCATTGACTCCTAACTTCGACAACGCGCGCTGGACGCGGCCCGCGTCTCGCCTTAATTCAGCAAAGGTCCAGGCCTTGCGGCCCATGCCCTCGGAGACCGTGATCACCGCTTCTTCATTCGCCAATGGGCCTTTCCCGTGCCGCAGCAAATTCTCGGCGAAGTTCAGTTTTGAGGAAGGGAACCACTGCACGTCGGGCATCGTTTCTCCCTCTCTCGCTGGCGTATCGCTACCTTCTCTCTCAACGTCCAGGAAGTCCTGCAACTGCGTCCAGAACTGGTCCGGTTCACTCACGGACCAGTCCCAGAGCTGCTCGTAAGTGCCCTCAATGTTCATGGCCCGTTGGAAGCGGTCCATGGCCGTCGTCGTGACGTAGTCCGCGTTCGGCGTCCAGAGGACGTCCCTGGCTGTAGACGCTTGCAGCGGCGTCGTCGTGGCTCGTCGTCGTCGCACGGGCGCGACGAGGGCGCTCGCGCCGGCGGCAAGCAGCAGCCAGGCTGCTGGGGCCATGGTGCTTGCAAGGCGTGCAGCGGTTGCAGCGCTTTGGCTCGCACAGCGCAAGTGTGACTAAAGCTGCGTATCAATGCCTGAAATGAGCTCTGCTGCAGCGATGTCGATCTGTAGCCGCTTTCACACGACGTCGAGGTGCAGCTTGTGAGACGATCAGCTAGTGTTTGAAAGCTCGCTCAAAGTCCAGACCTCCTCTTCTAGCGCTCTCGGAGGCGTCAACCGAACGGCGACGCGTCCGTTGCGGCGCCCTACGAGGTAGGGCTCTGGCTAGCACCACGTCTGCGCTTCGAGCCCAGGTTGGCAAATAACTGAGCAGCAACGCGCGTCAGGGTGAAGTAGCCGTGTCCGGAGTATCGAGGAAGATCGCAGCTCGCCGGGCCCCGGCTTGGACCACGCGTCGCGGGCGGTACGGCCGCTGCTGTCAGCTGACAGCTTAGGCTGGAATCCGCGGCCGTCGTTGTTCGCCGGCGCGGCGCGCGCTGGTGACGGCGCCGCCGGCCGTGCCGTGCGCGCCCACGGCCGGCGACAGCGGCTCCCCGGCCCGTGGGTCCGGCTGGCCACCCCCGCGGCCGTCGGAAGCGAGCTCGCCCGCGCGGCGGCCGGGAGCACACCCACACATACGAGAGAGGCACGCCGGCGGCGCGCGCCGCGCGAGGACACACACACGAGCGACGACCCTCACGCCGTCCGAACGCGCAGGTCATTCGAATCGCCTGACGTCGCCGCGCGTTTCGACGATGCCGCTCCGCCGCCTGACCATGCCGAGCGCCATGCGCGTGCTCGGCCTGTTAGCGTCCGTGAGGGCACTCCAATTCACCCCCAAGGCGCGCCCTTCTTTAAGGGTTTTCTCGAGCGCCGAGACCGAATTAACGATCGACCCCATCGCCGTGACGACCGAAGGCGAATACTCCGCCAACGAGATGGCGCCCGACGTCGCGGTGGAAAAGGCCGAGCGCTTCCGCGCCATCAACGCGAAGGACATGGACAAGCTCGCCGACAAGTATCCTCGACTGAAAGACAAGGTCGTCGACATCAAAAGATCGGCCTTAATCTTCCCGTTCAAGGCCTCGCCGTACCTCGTCGACGAACTTATTGATTGGGACATGGCCGGTGCGTATCTCGGCGTTTTGAGGTGTAGAGGCGCCTTCACGCCATCGAGGCGACTCGTCTCCAGGAGAGGAGGTCGTGGCTGGTTTTATTTTCGATTCTGAGCCGTTTCGGACCGCGTCGGACCGCGACTCGCGCAGGCGACATCGGCTTGGATCCGTTCTACAAGCTGGTCTTCCCGACGATGGACATGCTCACGCAGGAGCACCAGGACCTCCTCAACAACGCGTGCGACGCCGGCGACCCCAAAGAGATCAAGGCGACGGTCGAGATCATCCGGGAAGCGTTAAACCCGCACCCCGCGGGCCAGAAAACTCTGAACGCCCCGAAGAAGGCCGAACTCACGGGCGTGCAGCACAAGTACGCCGAGACGGTCCTCTTCTTCGCGGCCGCGGCGCAGACGTGCCACGCCTACTGCACGTACTGCTTTAGATGGGCCCAATTTATTGGAGACGCGGATTTGCGGTTCGCGCAAAAGGACGCGGACAGTCTCTTCGATTATTTGGAGGAGCACGAGGAGGTCTCGGACATCCTCTTCACGGGCGGCGACCCCATGATCATGAAGACGAACATGTGCGACTCTGCGCGGAAATGATTTTCAAATGCCGTTTCACGCCGTCGACGCGACTCGCCTCCATCTCACAATGAAGTGGGTGGTCTCCGGTCCAAATTTGACACCGTACACAACGCAGGCTCAAGCAGTACCTCGAGCCCTTCAAGGACCCCGACCACCTGCCCCACGTCAAGAACCTGAGGATTGGTACTAGGGCATTAACCTTCTGGCCGCAGCGCTTCACCACCGATCCGGACGCCGACAGTCTCATTGAGTTGTTGAGAGACGTCAAGGAGGTCGGCGGCCGCCACATCGCCATCATGAGCCACCTCAGTCACTACCGCGAACTCAGTACGAAGAAGGTCCAGGACGCCATTCACCGCTTGAAGCAGGAGGGCGGCGTCATCATCCGGTCGCAGTCGCCGGTCATGGCGGGCATCAACGACGATGCCAGAGTGTGGAACAAGAAGTGGAAGGAGGAGGTCCGGTTGGGCATCATCCCGTACTACATGTTTATTGCCAGAGACACGGGCGCGCAGGCGTATTTCAACGTACCGCTCGTGCGAGCCCAAAAGCTCTACTCGGAAGCCATCCGCTCCACGAGTGGACTGTGCCGAACGGCGCGCGGCCCGTCCATGTCGTGCACGCCGGGCAAGGTCGAGGTCGTCGGCGTCCAGGAGGTCCAGGGGACCGAGGCCTTCGTCCTGCGCTTCCTCCAGTGCCGCGACGACGAGTGGATCGGGAAGGTGTTTTTCGCGAAGTTCGACCCCAAAGCCATCTGGTACGACGACCTCGAGCCGCTGCCGGGCATGTCGCTGCCCTGGGAGGAGGCGGGCCTGCCGAGACCTTGTGTGGATGAGCCCTGCCAGGTCGAGTGGATGGACGAGTTCCTCGAGCCGGTGTACCCGCTGGAGGTTGTTTAGGCGTCGCGTTACGTGGTCGCCCCACCACCCCCTCTCGTAACGACCGATTCTATTGTAGTTGGTTTGTCTCATATCATCGCCGGCACTTCGGCGAGGCGTGGCGCGTCGATGGCGTCGAGCGAGTCCTTCCCGAGCGCTGGATGTGGGGCCGCGCCGACCCATACGCCGTCGACGCAATAGCTATGTCTATATTAAACCCCAGTCCTCCCTAATACAGCTCCGGCGCGACTTCCGCCGCCTCCTTCTGCTGCGCGATGATCGCCTCGTCCATGTCGCAGCCGTGCTGGAGGCAGACGTCCGCGTCGTCGGACGCGCCCGCCATCGCCACGAGCGCTGACAATTCCGCATCTGATAATAACGCGGCGTCGGCCTCCCACGGTTGGTCTGTGCTATCATCAAAGACGTTGAGCGTGAGGGCCGAAGACGCCTGCCGGCCCACCAACTGGACGAGGGAAGCGACGCCCTCGGCGCCGAGCAGAGCCAGCGCCGACTCCGACCTTGCAAGACCACGGTTCCGCAGTAAGTCGACGGTCGAAGCGTGCACGGCCGCATCACGAGAGGTAGGTGCAAAGGGCGGCGCCGCGCCCCGCGCGAGAGCCGCGATCGCCTCGTCCTCGAGGGAAGCGATTCTCGCATGCTTCGCCGCCACAGACCACGCCTGTGCACAGCGGTGGAAGTAGGCCGTGTTGAGTTGTACTATAGCTCTATCTCTATCACTCAAATGCTCACAAGGTTTTTCCAACTCTTGCAGAGCTTCCTGGACGATGGGTTCGGCGGCGGACGTCGTCGTCGTCGTCGTACTTGTGATCGTGACCTCCGCCGGCTTTGATAGAGGCAGTAAGTCGTCTTCAGACCACGACATCTCGTTTACTACTTCTAAACAACATCTAGCGAGGTCCTCGACGGCGCTCGTCAATAACGCGGGGTCGTCGTCGTATCTAGGCGTCAACATAAAGCCACCAACGGGCACGAAGTAGGGCAGCACGCCTGCGTGGTGTAGTCTCGTGAAGACGCCATCGACGCGACCGCGTTCCCTTTGACACGCCGCGACGGCCCCGACGCGGTCCGAACCAGCTCAAAAACGAAAAAGAGACCACCCATGGCCTTGTCTGATGGATGCGAGTCGCGTCGACGGCGTAAGGCTGCCGGTAAGTCACGGGACGCCGTTCTCATACCGCGCTCGGCGCACTTCTTTTTGAGGGCCACATTTGCTGCGGTCCGCTCCGCTAGATCACTATGAGCAAATAAACCGCCCCACAACGCGCCCTGGCCCTGCGTTAATACTCTACCGCCCGAGTCCTGGCGTAGTTTTTGCAGAGTCGGCTTTACAGCCTTTTCTACTGCTCGGACGTTGTCCCGCAGCGACGTCAGGCGGTTCAAGAGGGCCGCACCGTTACATAAGGCGCGAGCTGAGGAGCCAGCATACGTGTGGGATTGCAATGCTGTTCGAGACGATTGAGCTAACTGAGAAGCTCCCGTCAACAGAATCGCACCAGACAACAGGTGACCGGCACCCCCACCGATGGACTTGCCGAACGTGACGGCGTCGGGCCGCAGATCCCAGCACTCCGTCAGGAAGCAGCCCGTCGCGCCCCTCGCGTCTTGCCCGTGGCGCCCAAGACCGCACATGACTTCGTCGCAGATGACCGCCAGGCCTCTTCGCTTCGCCTCCGTGACGTAGGCTCTCAGCAATTGAGGGGGCCAGGGCGTCGAGGCGACCGAGCTGCCCCATTGGGGCTCGAAGAGCACCACTCCCAGCTCGTGCTCGTACGTGTCGAGGTACTCGATAAATTCAGCTAACAGGCGCTCGTGGAACTCCTCATCGCTTTCCTCTCTATACCGCAGGAAGGGCGACGGGACGGGGTACCTCACAGGGTGTGTGAGTCCTTTCGCGGCGGCACCGAGCGGAATCCCACCACCGGGAGAGGTCGACGCGGGCCCGTGGTACGACGACGCCCCGCAGGCGACTCTCGTACGCGCCGTCGGCGCCGTCAAATCAGCACCCGGTTGGGTGGCTTGAATGACCATGTCGATCGCGGCATGAACTGCCGAGGACCCTTCCGCCTGGAGGTTCACGCACCAGTCGTCTGACTCTTGGGCCCATTGTGGCAAATGCGGGGCTAGCGCGTCGAGGAAATCATCCAAGGCTTGGGGCACGCCGGCCGAGGTATGGACTGATAGGGGCTCGGCCGGCTCGCCGCTCTCCAATGCGCGGAACGCCCGCTCTTCGATCTCGAAACCCTTCCGCAGCACGTCGGCCAAGTTCTTGCCACCTAGCACTTCCGACGACGCGCCGCCCAACACCCTTACCGGTTGCTCTTTCCCTCGCCAGGCAAATTGCATGCCGTTCTTGCTCGAGACGGTGGGCAAATTCTTGCCTAACGCGTATCTACCGGCGAAGCGGTCCGTCTCGTAGCCCGGGCCGGCGCTCATTCTTATTCTTAAACGCGGCGCGGGTGCGCGCAGGCCGGAGACGGCCGCGCAGAGGAGGAGCTGGCACGCTCTCCTTGCAATCCATGACCGCTGCATCATTGCTCGACGCCGCTGCTCGTGCGATCGATGCTGCGCTGCAAGGTCACGTCTTTAGCTGCTCATGGCCCAAAACCGAGCAGTATCGCAGCCGTTGCGTTGGCTGAAAATGACCACGACTGTGTCCAGCCGCAATCCAAGCTAGAGCTACGCTACGCTAGCTAGTTTTGGACGCCTGCGTCCATCGCTTTTTGCAAGCGCTTCCTCCACCGTAAGAGCATTGAAGCATCAGGCCAAAAAACTTTGCGACGACGATGACAAGGTCTGGCGCAAGCTTTTTGATCAGAGCCAGGCCTGCTTCGTCGTCGGCGCGGCGGCAGTATTCATTTGTTCAGAGTGGTCGCAGAGCCATGCTGCGACGGCAGGTTTGGGCGGCCGTGCTCCTGGCCGCGAGCTCTGGGGGTTTCATAGGCAGCAGGCCAGCCCCCACTCGTTCGTCGCCGCGGCGCTTCGCCGAGCCGAAGCGAAAGCCCGGCCAGCGCGGCAGCGCGCGCGCCAAGGAGCGCCTGCGCAAAGCCTTGGAGAAGGAGGGCGCGCCGCCGCCGCGCAAGGACCCGCTGCCGACGACGACCACGACGACGATCCCGTCTCGAGTAGAATTGAGGAGACGCGCGGGCTTGCCACCCCTAGAACCCTTATTGAGGAGAGCACCCGCAGATCTGACGGAAGCGTCGGTACCCTCGGCACCAAACGCGTTAGAAATCCCAGCAAGATGGCAAAAAGTACCCGACTGCGAACGGCCCAATAAATGGCGCGAGCTCATGGACGACGAGGATTGTAAATTTGAAAAACAACAAAAAAAACTGTTAGGGGAAGGGAAAAAAATAAACGACCCCTACGTCGAAATTATTCCGCAGCTCAAGACGCTCGACGACTTTTTGAAGGCCAACGCGCATGCGCAGTCACGGGAGAAGGCGCTCGTCGTCAAGTTTTATAGTAGGCAGTGCCGCGCGTGTTTGAGAATTGCGGCAAAATACCGAAGGTTGGCTCTCGAGAAGCGCGACGAAATTGATTGTTATGAGGTCGAATCTTTAGCGTCGCGGCCGCTGGTCGACGGCCTGAACGTGACGAAGGTGCCCAGCGTGCAGATCTACGATCCCGACGGCGTGACGCGCCTGGCCGACGGACCGTGCATGCCCGACGACTTCCCGCGGTGCGACCTCCGCGTTTTGATCGTGTCCATCGCACGAGGTCGTGGGTGGTCTCTTTGTCGGTTTTGAGGCGAAATGCTCCGCGCAGGCTCGAGAGGAAGGTCGACGTCGTGATACGGTCCATGCAGAAGCGCCGGTCGGCCCACAAGGTCGTCGCGCGGAGCTACGCGGCGGAGCTGTGTCACATGCGGTCGAAGGACTGCGCGCCGTCGCCGTCGTCCGTCTCGAGGATGTCGGAGGAGGAGTTCGAGGCCTTCGAGGCGGCCGTCTGCGCGATCTGCCCGCCCCAGGGGCGGTTCGGGAGCGCCCTGCGGACGAAGGAGAGCGCGGCAGCTGATCCCGAGTGGCCGCGGCCGGTTAGCGATGATGACTAATGTACAGTATGTGTTATTGTACTAACATTTAGGACCGCGCGTCGATGGCGTAAAGGCGGTGTACTACTCAAGCTTCCCGCCCTTGCAGACGCGCGGCCGGTCCGTCAAATCATAAGGCGCGGAGTAGTCGGCCAGGTCCTCGCACGTCCCGTTGACGGCGGGAAGTAAGGAAAAGTCGTCGGGGTAGGCCCCGCGCACGGCCTGTAGCGTCTCGGCGTCCGCGACGGCGGCGCGCGTCAGGTTCGAGGGCAAGTGGTGCGAGATGTTCCGCGCGTGAGATAGACGCATCGTCAGCCCCTGAGACCGCATCAATCCATCGAAGTCCTCCCCTAGAAACTCGAAGCGGAGCACGTATCTACAAGTACACTTCCCGGACGCGTCCCACAAAAACCAGGTCTGCGGCAGGAAGTGGCACCTATTAGGAAAGGGCGCGGAGAGCGCGCCGTCCTCGCGGCGGCGCCGCGCGACGTGGCCCGCGTGATACCGGATCCACCTCGTCGCGGCGGCGGCGTCGTGCAGCTTCTGTGACGAACCGCGATGCTCGAACTTGTACTCCGAGAGGAGGCGGTCGAGCGGGTCCCTTACCACACAAAACGTCTCCGCAGCAGGGTACAGCCGCTCCCTTGGATCAAGATCGCGCGGCGGCGTGTGCCAGTCGCAAGCACGCTTCCAGACGACGCCGTTCTCATTCTTCCCGCACCGCTTCTTCTTGAAATCGATGCTCAGCGTTTCGATGGTGGACCCGGCGGTCTCGGGTATGTGTAAGAATGAGAGCGCGTCGGCCGCCACTAACAACATCAACAAAAGCATATTAACACGCCCGGTCGCGCCAGACGGGCGCATTAACGTCGTCAAAACCGTCCTGCACGCGCCACTGCCCACTCTGAGCGTCGAACCAGTTCGCACCGCGGTCGTTGACGGCTTCCAGGCGCGTCTTTAACTCCTCCGCTTGACGGAACTCTTCACGCCGCAGGGCGGCGTTCCGCTGCGCCGTCAGGGCCCTGACGTCCGCGTCGGCCGGGCGCGTCCACGTGTCCCCGGCCTCGACTTTCTGCCGCACGGCGTCGAGCGCGACGGCTTGTCGCTCCGGGTCCGAGAGCTGCTGCCACGTGATGCCTCGTTTTTGCGCCGCGACCCAATCGGATTCCGTTTCACAGGAATTGGGAAATGTGCCGGCGCGCCAGGCAGCCGACGTGGCCGACGCCATGCACTACTCGGCCGCGCTCAGCTAGACGGCTGCCCCGCGGCGGCGCTAGCTGCCCAGCACCACACGCGGCTGCCCCCACGCGCCGACGGTGTTTCCCGCGGCGGGCGTCGACCCGCTGGCCTTTCCGAGGCAGGCGGCGACTCGCTGCGCCCGGCGTTGCCCGGAGAGTCGCACTCGGGCAAGCGTTGTGCGGCGTTTTGCGCGTGTTTTGCGTGCTAGCTAGTATGTTACATGCCGCTAGCTCATTGCTTGCAAAAAAAGCGTACAGCTCGACGCTGGCACGGAGCTGGACGCGGAGAGGTCTGAGACGCGCGAAATAAGTGCAAGAAGCGACCTACGCGGCGCCGGCCTCGCAGGTGCCGCCGCGGCCGCCGCCGAGCCCACACCTGATCAGCTGAGGCAGCAAAAAACCGGCAGCACTCGACCGACGCACTAAAAAGGATGGACTTCGAGCGCGTCATCTTCCGGGTGCACGCGGCCGCATTAGGACCTTTAGAGAGAAACGAGGAGCGCTGCCGCGTGAAGCCGCGCGAGGCGTGTCGGGCGTGCTCCGAATGTTTGTTAGTGGTGGCGGTGGGACTACTCCTCGTGACGACCGCTTTACACGCGACGCTGGGCACGGACCGCTGCCTCGCGCCTCGACTGAAAGAACGATTAGGCAGATACGACAACGGTTCTTACGTGGATTGGCGCCTCCCGAGAGACGCGGTCGTCAAAATCCGTTTAGTGAACGAGCTCCCCGACGACGACGACCTTTTTGTGGGGGAGAACGGCGTGGCGCCGCAGCGCCACGATGATGATGATGGGATCCCGGGCGACTTCCGGCGGCTGGGCGAGTGCCCTTTGCTCAAACCGGCCCCTTCTTCCGAATGCGATGGTGTCTTGAACTGCGACGCGCGCATGGCCCCGGATACTGTCTGTGGAGGCGACGATAAGTGCGGCACCGTTGCCAACGGCTGCTACAAAGTGCAGCACGCGCACCACACGCCCGCACCTTCACCATTTAGATGGCGCGTGCCAAGCGGCGACTACACGCTGGCCAGGGACCTCCACCTCCTAGCTTTAAATGATGCATTCCTGGCGGAGCACCGCGTGCGCGCGTACAACGTCTCTGTCTCGATGCGATGTCTAGATGCGGCAAGTGCCCTCGCAAGTGTCTTCCACCGCTACGTGCTGGGCTACGACACGCCGCTCGCGAACCAGGCCATGGAGACCCTCGGTAGTAGTGGTGCATTACGAAACGACAACACAAACATAATTACAAGGTGGCGCCGCTCCGACGCGCGACGACGGCGCCTGTCCCAGCGCTTGGGTGCCGAGGCGGCGTTTAAGTGGTTGCTGCGGCGCGCTGGCGTCGCGGTGACGTCACTACTCGCTTTATTTTTATTATCGACCGTAACAGCTGCCGTGTTACGTGTTCTGGTGGCCTCAGGAGTCTGCGGCGCCTTCGCGTTGTGGTATTTACTGTCCAGCACTAGATTCGCGCAACGACTCGATTTCCAAGCACTAGCGCGCGCGTATCCGTGGCTCGGAGCTGTGTGGCAAGCAACCAGACGCCTTCACGCCGTCGACGCGACTCGTGACGCCGTCGACGCGACTCGTGGCCATCTCACGAGGTCGTGGGTCGTTTCTTTTTTGCTGAAGAGGCCGTTCGGACCGCGTCGGGGCCGGGTGCCGCGCGCGACGGGTGAAAGTTTGAGAACGGTGGTGTCGGGTGGTGTGCGTCGGCGGGGCGCGGTCGGGGGACTCCGGACGTCGCGCCGACGGCGTTGGTGCGTCTTGGGACGCCTCGAGCCGCCGCGCCTTCGGCGGCCGCCGTCGCGGCGTCGTCCGCCGCCCGCCACGCCGTCGACGGAACGCCTGCTCGATGGCGTGGCCCGTGTCGGTTCCTTGCCGCTCGACGGAGCCAGCACGTTCGCGTTTTCGCCGAGAATGGACTTCGTGAAGAATTGTCGGGTGCACCCGACACACTGGAGCATCGCTGTCTCTCGACGCGGTCCGAACGGCCCCAAACTCGAAAATGAAACCACCCACGACCTCGTCTGACGGACACGAGTCGCGTCGATGGCGTGGAGGACGACGCGGCGATTCAGCACGAACGCGCCGTAAAATTTTGATTTCCACACAGGTTGGGAGCACCGCTGGAACTCCTACGAGCCCAAGGCCGCGAGGGCACGTCACTCCTATGCGCCCACGCCGTTCGCGTCGTCGTAGCCTACGCGTTGTATGAAGCGGCGCAGTTCGCGTTCGCAAGGTGGCTCTACTCTCCACCTTTACCACCAGCATTGGGATTGTGCTGCTTCGGCCTCATGCTCGGCTGGGAGTACGCGACGCTGGCCCACTGCCGCTCGGCCGCATCCATCGCGTTCCTGCCAAAACTCAATGCACTGTATTTCTTGGCATGTCACGGGACGTTTTATGCTGTCAGTAGACCGTACGCTCTCCTGAACTGCGGCGTCGCGGCTTTATTTATGTGTCATGCTACGCTATACTGCATCCTGGAGCTGGAGTTACCTGCCTTGGTGCGCGGCGACATCGACGCCACAACACCACGCGCGCGACGGACGGAGCTCCCGTGGCCGGCGCTCGACGCGATGCTGCCGCCGACGTGGTCGTTGTACATGCCTCTGGTGCCGAACGACGACGACCAGTTCCCCGAGGAAGAGGACATGCCGGCGGAACTGCCGCGGCCACCTCCTCCTGCCGAGGATGAGGACGACGGTGTGGAGCTCGTGGACTTAAATAGGGCGCCGGCGCCGGCCGTCGCCACTACTGAGTAATTGTATTTGTCACAGTTTAGTCAGGAGCTTCTCCCCGGCGCGGAACTCGGAATCGGCCACGGAGGACATCATCTTTTGGAACTCGTCACGCGACAGCTCCCCGTCCCCGGCGACGTCATGGGACGCGATCCACTTTTGGACATCTGATGCGTCGACTTTCACGCCCAGACCCGCCGCGCAGGCCATGACGTCCGACGCGGTTATCTTACCGGTATGCGACACGTCGAGCGCCGCGAACGCCGCGTCGACAAGTTGCGCAACTAAGTCACCTCTTGTAGCTAACAGAGCACACTTGAACTCGTCCTTCGTCACGACGCCGTCGCCGGCCAGGTCCGCGTGGTCGAACGCCAATTCTAAGTCTACTCGCCTTAAACGGCCGTGAGCTAATCGCAGTACTTCATTTCTCCGTACTAAACCTGTCGAATCCGCGTCCAGCGCCTCAAACAACTGATCGGCCTCCTTCGCGAACGTAGACACTTTCGGGGTGGATACTACAGATCTGAGAGCCAAAGCTTGGACGCCGTCCAAGCGCGTTCGTCGCAGCCGCTCGAGCACATCATCTGGTAGCGCCGGCGCTTCTACCACAGAAGCCGCTTCATCCAGCCACGGGAATGAGCGTAGAGCGTCCTTGGCGCGGATTCTCTTGGCTGGATCGCATCTAGCCAACGCCCGTGCCACGTCCTGCGCGGAACGACACCATCACGACAACTCTCTCACGAGACGCGTCGACTCTCATGCGGCCGCATCGACGCCGTCGAGGCGGTGCGGCTTCGTGGAGACGCCATCGTCTCCACCAGATCAAGTTCAAGGTCATTTTCTGCTCTGAGTCACTCGCCCTCGCGGCTTTGTTCACGCGACTCCATTTCTTATCGCTAAAATCAATGAGAAACGGAACGTCACAAGAAGCCAGCGCCAAGTTCGTGTCCACCTCGATGTCGGACAGCGGGTGTTTCCCCGTCAAGAGGAGAGCTACTAAAACACCAGTGCTATACTCGTCCACACTACTGTCGTAGGGCTTATGTCTTAAAATCTCGGGAGCCGCATACACCTTCGTGCCGACGAAGGAGTCCATCAATTGTTCATAACCCTTTTTGGACTGGACTGCAGTAGCTTGGCCCTTCTCGAGGATCTTGCTGCAGCCTGTGCGGAACGACGCCGTCACGAGACCGCCGTGGCTCTCTCGCGAGACGCGTGGACTCTCATGCGACCACGAAGACGGCGTCGAGGCGGCGCGGCATCGCGTCGACGCCGTCACGGCGACCACGTCATGCGCGGAGCATCGTGGTCCCTCGACTCGGTCCGAACGGCCCCAAAATCGAAAATAAGACCACCCACCACCTGCTCTCCCGGAGACGACGCGCGTCGATGGCGTGAAGGCGCCGCAGCACCGCGGGACGCCGAGCCAGCACCGAAGTCCGCCACTTTAATGACAAAGCTCCGCCGGTCCCTCACGAGCACGTTGTCCGGCTTGATGTCGCGGTGGACCACGTTCCGGTCATGGAGATAAGCTACTGCCTTCAAAATCTGCCTCGTGGCCGACGCCGCGTGACCTTCGGTGAACGACAGGTGTTGGTGCCCCGTCCGCGACGGCGCGTGCGTCGCCCATCCTAATAAGTCGCCGCCCGTCGCTAACTCTTCTACGAGTAACACGGACGTGGGCCGGTCATACACGTCCCGCAGCTGCAAGATGTTCTCGTGCCGGCCGTACTCTCTTAGTATAGTAATTTCCGTCCGTAACGACTCGAGGAGCTTCTCGTCGCCGCCCGTGCGTCGTCGCTTGGCGATGATCTTCAGAGCGTACGTGTCTCTTGATTGTTTGTCCTCTATGAGAACTACTCGGCCAAACGATCCTTGCCCTAGGAACCGTTCCTCCGTCAGGCCCGAGACTTTCCTCGCGTATTTCTCTTGGAAAGGTGTCGTGGAGCACAAGCTTGGATCTAGTCGCGCCGTGCTCAGGTTGGACTGGAGGCAGCCCATCGTGTGCGATAGGTGGGCTGCCCTCCGCTGCCGCGCCGGAGCCGCAGCGATGGAGGGGGCCGGGGGCTTTGCGAAACGGGTTCGTGCGTGCAGCCTCGGGCAACTCAGCCGCAAGGCAGGGGTCTCCGGGCGAGGAGCAAGCTTTAGCTAGCGGCATGTAAGGCACTAGCAACCTCGGCAGCAAAGCCAAAAAACGCCTGTTATAGAGCGCGCAGCAAGCTGTATAACAAGGCAAGTTTATAATTCGTGCTATCATCCAGCCCTGCGTTGAATAACCCACGTCTTCTGCATCAATAAGTGCAGATTCAGCAATACGCCATCGGCGCGCGACGGCAGCGATGAGCCGCGTTGATGAAGACGCCAAGAAGTGGCGTAGAGATGTGGGCCTCAACTCGCTCTTCTCGAACACAAGACCAGCAATACCTAGAATACTAGCATTACTACCCCTCGCCGCATCATTAACGGCACTATCAATATGCCTCCCTCCTGACCTGCGACCGTTGGCACTAAGAAGCTGCGGCATTGGATTGGGGGCCTACCTCACGACTGTGCACCTCGTGCCGGTCATCTCGAAGAAAATTCCGCGAAGCAAATTCGGGTGCGATTTACTCAAGCGGCCACCAAGGCTACAAATTGA
Organism: Pelagomonas calceolata; assembly: GCA_918797485.1. NCBI lineage: Eukaryota > Pelagophyceae > Pelagomonadales > Pelagomonadaceae > Pelagomonas > Pelagomonas calceolata. The sequence continues at coordinate 1,273,702 of CAKKNE010000004.1, forward strand.
CAATAAAGATAAAACCATACCGGAGTCCCTCGGGCTGGTGAGCGGTGTGGTCTTCGTCCTCGCTCTCGTGATCTCGGACGCGATTGAAGCTGATCACGTCGTCGACGCCCATACACTAGCTGCGGCCACTTTGGCCATAGCCTTAGCAATCCTACTGGGCTTCGCGGACGACATCCTCGACTTAGAATGGAGATATAAATACGCGCTACCGCCGCTCATGGCGCTACCGCTACTGGCCGCGTATAGTGGCGGGACCGTCATACGACCGCCCGTACTGGTACGGAGGTATCTGACGGAAACGAAGCTGGGCGACGTCGCTGATTATCTCCTAAAGTTGGTCGGCGGGTCGGTCGTGCCCGAAGCGATGGGATTAGTGGACCTGGGACGGGCCTACCAGGTCAGTGACTCGGAGCAGAAAATGAACTTGAACTTGACGTGGTCGCGTCGATGGCGTCGATGCGGTGCCGCGTCGCGTCGACGTCGTCGACGTGGCCGTCAGAGAGTCTACGCGCTGCGTGAGGGAGCCGCGACAGTTTCGCGACGGAGTCCATTCCACACAGATCTACATGGTGCTACTGGTCGTCTTCTGCACGAACGCCGTGAACATCTACGCCGGCGTCAACGGCCTCGAGTGCGGCCAGGTCTACGTCATTGCCTGTGCCATCCTGGCGATGGCGGCCATAGAATTACAACACGATCGCTCGGAGAACTACACGCTGTCCATCGTCTTCCTGCCCCCCTTCATCGCCACGACCCTAGCTCTGCTGCGGAGCAACTGGTACCCGGCGCGAGTTTTCGTCGGAGATACCTTTACGAACTACGCGGGGATGGCGCTGGCGGTCGTGGCCATACTGGGCCATTTCCCCGTCATGCTCCTGTTGCTGATGGCGCCGCAACTCATAAACTTTCTCGTGTCCATCCCGCAGTTATTCAAGCTGAGGCCGTGTCCTAGACACCGCTTACCGACGTACGACGAACGCACTGGACTACTACGGTGTTCGTACGTCAACGATAGAGTGAAGATTACTGAAAATGATGGCATGAACCTGACGCTCATCAACGTGGTGTTACGCTTAAAACCGATGACGGAGCCGGCTTTGGCTGCGACGCTGTTGGTGCTCCAGGCGTTGTGCTGCGCTCTGGCGCTGTTTTTGAGATTTGGGTGGGCGGGGGGGATCTACTAGGTCGGCGCGGCGATGGCGTCACCCTCACGCCGTCGGCGCGTGGCTTCACCCTAGGAATACTCTAAATATTAATTGTGGTTAACACAGGGTATCGCGGTAGTAGTGTCTAGTACGCGCGCGGGAGAGCAGCTCGTCGCCCGACGGCCGGCCGGTAAAGGGCCGTCCGTCGGGCACAGCGGCGGCGAGACACGGTCGGTAAAGGACGGTGTCGCCGCGTCGTCGGTACGCGACGGGCTTCCACGCCGTGCGTACCGACGGTAGCCGCGGGAGGCTACGTCGTCGGGAGGGCTAGCGCCCTATCACGCGCATCCCGTCGCCCGTCACGCGCAGGTACATGTCCGGCGCCAGGTACTGTTGTCTAACCTGCTCCGGCCAGGCCACGTATTCAAAAGTTGATAAAATAGCGTTGGTGTCCAGCCTCCTGCGACCGTACTCGACCCATCTTCTTTTAAGCGCGCCGGCGCGCATCGCATGAATCAAAGCCAGGCGCACGCCTTTCCCCGTTAAAGCAGCCCCGAGCTGCTGGTCCTCGATCCAGTCGCTCCCGGCCACGTCGGAAACAATCGAAAGGAACACGCGCGCCGGTTCTTCGTCTTCGAGTCGTTGCGAGGGATCGACCGCGTTCACAACCGTAGGTGGCAATGGCGGCGGCGCCCGTTCCACACAAGTGACATCCATGGCCTTACTCTTGCCGTTGAACTGTACCGCACTATACTCAACTAAGTCGCCCTCGCCGATACTATCCTTAACATCAGAGGCGTGACAAAAAATCTCCTGCCCGTCCGAACCCTTGAGGAAGCCCATCTTCCTCGTCGCATCGTACCAGAGACACGTGCCTCGGACCCGCTCTACGACGGGAGGCGGCGGCCCGCTGATTCTGACGACGTCTTGAGCTTTGGGCCGGCCCTTGAAGTCGAGCACACGGAACTCGACGAGGTCCCCCTCGCCCAGAACTTCTTTGACGTCCGACAGGTGCACGAAAATATCGCGCCCTTCGGACTGGACGAAGCCGTGCTTTTTGCTGGCCTCGAACCTGTGTGGACATCAAATTTCGGGCGCCCCACGCCATCGACGCGATGCTATCTCCGTAGCTGCTGCGTCTGCTCGATGGCGTGCAGTTTTCAGGCCATCGACGCGACGTCGTCCCCGTGACCGCGTCGGCTCGGATAACCTAACTCATTGGTTGATTTCCACACGGCCTCGAACCACAGGACGGTGCCGCGCTGGCGCGGCGCCGGCGCGCGGTCGCGGCCGCGCGCGGGCGCCGATTCGCCATTGCGGCCGCGCGGCGCCGGACTCGTCGTGGGCGCCTCGCCCAATCGGCCCGCTCGCAGCTGGGCAGCTTTCGCGAGCAGCGCGTCCGTCCGCGACGCGGCCGCTTCGACGGGCGCCGCTTCGACGGGCGGCGGCGCCTTAGCTTTGTATTTCTTGCGGAAGGCGGCCTTGGCCTTCTCGTCGTCGCCTGCGTGGCACGGACGCCGTCACACGAGACGCGTGGACTCTCGTGTGATGATGAAGACGCCATCGACGCGAAGTGACATCGCGAGGACGCCATCGCCGCGACCACGTCAAGTTCAAGTTCAGTGACGACGCCGAGTCCGCACCGAGGAGATCCGTCAGATCATCATCTTGCAACAGAGCAAAACAATCTAACCCAACGTCGTTGTCGACGAAGCGCTGCCTTTGCGCCTTCGAGCAGAAGGGCAGCGCCTTGAGCAGGGGGTCGCTCCGCACCATCTGCGGGACAGGTGGTGGTGAGGGTTCGAGGTTCGGCCGCGTCCAGTCCGGGTGGAGCTCCTTGAGCAGCGTCTTCCTTTCTAGATTTGTCGCTTTCTTGGGAATCCTGAACCCGATCAACGCGGCCTGCCTCGTCCGTTCGCCGTGGGACATGGCGAGCCACGCTTCCCTCTTTTCGGCGTGCGTGACGCCGTGCCTCTCGGAGTACTGGGAGTCGCGCCAGCGCTGGTAGGGGTTCCTACTACCTTTCGGGGGTGGGGGTGGGGCCGGCGCCTCCACGACGCCGTTCTCTTCTTTCACATAGTGCGCGATGGGGCCTCTCGTATTTGTGGTTCTTTCATAAGTCACGCGCAGGCCCTCCGACAAGGCCAGACCCGCGTCGCCGCGCGTCATGTAAAAGATGTCTTCGTTCCCGTCGTCTTGCGTGATGAGGCCGCAGGTGTACTTGTTCGCGACGCCTGCGTGGCACGGACGCCGTCGCGAATACGCGTAGACTCTCACGCGATCATGAAGACGCCATCGCCGCGACCACTTCACGTTGAAGTTCAGTGAAGACGCTGAGTCAGCACCGGGCTTCCTGTATTTATACGGCCCCTTCTGCTCTCGATGTTCGCACGTCTTTATCGAACCACTCAACCTTCGTCGACAGGAGGCATCCGTCCGCTGGTTGCGCGCGCAGTCCTCGGAGGACCAGCGGTCCTTTTTCACCAAAGGCTTGGCGTATACCTTCTTCCCTAGTGAAGGAGCGGGGCAAGGCGCGGGGAACGGCGCCGCGGCCACGTTTAGTAAAGATTCTTCATCAGCTAACCGTCTAGCCCTGTCTTCCGATGACTCAACCCCAAAGATGCGATCCAGCCTCTGAACTAACGATGGCTGCGGTGCCAACGATTCACCAATCACAGACCAGGCGTCGCACAAGCGACAGCACGCCGCGACGGAGTGGTCATCGAGGACACCGTGGGGTACTGGGTTCAGACTAACACCGAACACCGTCAAGGCTTTGAGCAACCATTCCAGCGACGGCAACAGCGTACAACTCTCCGCGCGGACGCCGCCCCCGGAAAGATCGAGCATCGACGCCGCGACGCCGAGCTGCTGGTCATTTACTAAATTAAGTGATGTTCTGACCGTAGTATGGTGGGGCATCAAACACTCGCCCCTTCGATCGGACCACGGACTGCACATGTACCTCGGTTGGGCCACTTGGACCTGGAGCTCGTGTTTGCCCAACGCCTGGTCTTGGTCGCGCCACAGTTCGATCCGATCTCCCCGTCGTCCCGACGCCAACGCGGACACGATTTGCGCTCCTAACGGTAAAGTTTCGAAGAGACCCTTCTCAGGTGATGAGGGGAACACGATGGCTTGCTTCCCCGACAGCACCTGGACCGAGACGTCTCCAATCGTTAGTCCTAACAGAGCTTCCAACCGGGCGTGGTCGAAGGTCGTGCCGCCCGCGTTCACGACGGCCTGCGGGAACGATACCATCACGACAACTCTCTCACGAGGCGCATGGGCTCTCTTGCGGCCGCATCGACGGCGTCGAAGCGATGCAGCGTCGCCGCGACGCCATCGACGCGACCGCGTCAAGTTCAACTTCAATGAAGACGCTGAGTCACTCGCCTTGCTGTTGTAGTCGGCGAAGGACACGCCGAACGCCGTGCACACGTCCAACAAACTCTTGAGGTCCTTCTTTTCGTCCTTGGATAATGTTTTCTTTTTTATGACGACGTAGTCCTCCCTCGCGACGCACGTCGCGCCGTGCTGCAGTAACCTTAGGATTAAGTCACTAGCGGCTTCTCGGCCCGACGGCGTCGCGAGCAACACCAACCCGTCGGCGTGCACCGCGTAACACAGATCCGCCCCATTACGTTGTGCTACTAACCTCCGTTCAAAGCCCGGAGAACAGTCCCGCACGAGATCGTTCCTCGTCTTCTGATATAAGTCAACAGTCAAGACAACCCCATTGACGTCATGCTTTCCATCGAGCGCCTCCATGGCCTCCAACGGGTTGCCCATTCTCACTTTCGCCGTCCGGCGCGTGCCTGCGTCGACCGACGGCGTCGCGACCACGTTAAAGTTCAATGACGACGCCGAGTCGGCACCCGTCTTGTCCGTGATGAGCTCGACGTTTTCCACGCTCCCGAACTGCTCGAAATGTGTCTTCAGTTCCGGAGCCTTCATTCTCTTGCTGACACCACCGACGAACAACTCGTCGCTGTGGGATGAGGGAGTCCACGACAGCAGCGCGGTGTAGACGTGCCGCTCGCCACTTATGAAGGCGTACTCGACCGAGGGCGGAAACAGCGTCGCGATGTGGTCCTTCAACAGCGAAGGGCCCGTCAAGCCCACGCGATGGATGTGCGTCTTATGCTTGACGTCGTAGAGCTGGAAGAGGCCGTTCGGGGCCGTGGTCCAGGTCAACAACAATCTTAATCTGTTGAGTCTAGCTTCGTCTTGCAGGGGGTCCTCACTTTGTAATAACGAAGTAGTCTGGTCATGCTTCGATCGCGTGTCTCTGTCCATCGCCTCGAGGGCTCGCCTATATAAATTGGACGAGGCCGAGCAGAGCTGGCGCATGCGAGCTTCCACGACCTGTGTGGCACGGACGCCGTCGCCGCGACCCCGACACGTTGAAGTTCAATGAAGACGCCGAGTCACGGACGTTGTGCTTACTGCAGAATTCTTTTTTAGACGAAGCCGTGACGAGTTTCGCGTAGGCCCTACTCAAACGTAGTAGCGCTATCGGTTCCGACTGCATACCACTGTCCCACCTATAGCGACTGACGAAACTCCGAGACGCGATCTCGTTATATTCCTGTGGATCTTGGTGGATCAAGGGCGACGCGATGCGCCAGGGGCTTCGAGGTTGCGACAGCGTCGCTGCTAATGCGCACCCATCGATCAACATCCCACTCTGCGCTGAGAGACCAACTAATCTCCCCAAATGTAGGTCCACGCCTAATTGAGCCACGAACGCGCCCATGTTCGTGACATCAGCCTCATCACAGTTGCTTGAAGTGATCAGAGCGGAGGAATGCAGCTCGTGGTACGATCGAAGTACACTATCAATAGATGGAGGCTCGACCGTCTCCGACAGCATCGAGGCAGCAGTTAAGTCCGTCTCGAGCGTCATGAGATCCAACACGACCTTGTCCAGCGGTTGGCGGTGGATTTCCGACGTCGTGAACGCGTTCATGCGCAGGTAGCGGTCCCGCCCGTACAAGCGATAGACCGATCCCGGTCGCACTCGACCGGTTCGTCCCGCTCTCTGGACGGCAGAACTCTGGGAGATCCAGACCTGGTCTAGCATGCTTCTATGAGTCGCGGCGTTGTACGTGAGCTCCTTCGCCGTACCTGGGTGGGAATAATGCTGTCACGAAACCGCCGCGGCTCCAGCACGAGACGCGTCGACGGCGTCGACTCTCATGCGGCCACATCGACGGCGTCGAGGCGACGTGGTCTCATGAAGACGCCAACGCCGCGACCGCGTCGTGGCATCGCGTCGAAGCCAACGCCTCCACCGGATCAAGTTCAAGTTTCAGTAAAACGCCGCGTCGGCACCGAGGTCGATGACGTGGTCGCAGTCCGGGATCGTCACGCCGCTCTCCGCCGCATTTGTAGCTAAGATAACCCTAACTGATTCCGTCTTCTGGAAGACACTTAATTGCTCGTCAAATGGGACCTCCGAATGGATCGGCGTACAAATAAAGCCCGGTAGTTGTTCTATTTTATCGGTCAAGTCGAGGATGTCGGCTAAACCAGGTACGAATACCAAGATCGACGAACCAGGAGTGCCTACTGAACGCACGATGGCTTTGACCAGCGGGTGCTGCGCCGAGGCATGTGGGGGTCTCTCGCCAGTGTGTAGGACTAATCTTTGAGCATTACTATGCAAGTTCTCCGGCAGTCGTAAACTATCCACAACGTCGTCAGCATAAAACTCGGTCACTGGATAACGTCGAGCCCCGACGTGTAACGAGCTCGTTCGAGGATCGACGCCGAAGTACGACGCATATAAATCAACACAGACGGTGGCCGACATTAATACGACCCTAATCGTAGGGTGCTCCTGGACCAACCTTCGTAATAACAAACAGAGTATCTCCGTATCTACCGATCTCTCATGAACCTCATCAACAATAATGTGCGTGTGCGTCTTCAGGGCTTGCGGGTGGGCTGCCACCAATCTCACTAAATATCCAGTGGAGCAGAACCAGAGCCGCGTCTTTCTCGATTCGTCTCGCTCCCCAAACCCGAGTCGCAACCCGACCTCCTCCCCCAAAGACTGGCGGACCCGATCGCACAACGCCCGCGCCGCGATGCGTCGCGGTTGGGAGACGAACATCTTGGCCTTTGAGTCGTTTTCCAAGAGCATGAGAGGTAATCTCGAACTTTTCCCGCAACCGGTCTCTCCACACACAATCGTGACCCGGTTTCGTGCGATCGTATCCAGGATCTCCAACCGGTGGGCGTCGATGGGGAGCTGGGCGGGCACGTTCGCGAGGGCCTTCCTTAAACCAGGAGGCGTCGTCGGCGTCGTCTGTGGGGAGAGGCCCGGCGGTGGTGCTGCGCGCCCTCTCAATTTGCGACATAAAGCATGAAAACCGGGACCATGATACAAATTCCTAGGACCGTCGGCTCTGACACCGGCCCCTAGATGGCGGAACAGCCCGGACTCGCACAGAACTCTCTGATACCTATACGCCGCCACGACATCGCTCCACAGTGGAGGCGTTTTACTACCAATCGCATCCAAGTCGTCGGGCGTCGATTGCAGCATGCCTCCCAGGGCCCTTGCTGATATATCGTCGAGACATGACTGGAGCTGCTCCCTCATGTTCGATAGGATGGGCTGGAGCACGCGGTCGCCGCCCGGTGCGGCTACGAGACACCTCACCTCGTCGACGATCGCGTCGATGGCGTCCGGGGACGGTCGCGGCGTTATTGTTGACGAGGGTACGAGCGGAGGCGCGCCGCTTTCTCCAGATGAGGGCTGATCGAGGGGCCACTCTTCTAACGATTGTAGATCATATAAAGCTCTCGAAAACAATACGGGAGCGCGGTCCGGGCACCTGTAGTCGGTCGCAAAAAATTCTAAAAGTTTTTCTGGCGACTTCGGCACGTCCAGTGCTAAATGACTAGTGTAGTCGTTGCCCAAAGCTAGGCAGAATTCCACGAAGAGCGCCTCCGACAGATTTAGCGAGGAGGCGACGCCTGCACGCGTCCAGACGGGGACCTGCGCTTCTCCTATTCTAGCGGCGTGCTCGAGCTCCACATATCTCACGTCCCGAAAAACTAAAAAGTCCGAGTCGTTGCCTACAATCAGGGCTTTCCGGCGGCAGGCGTCGATGGCTATGCGCTGGTCCGCTTCTTCGGAACACTGAAGCAGCGTCAGTTTTCGCCGCTTGGGGGCGTCCAATCGACGTAAACAAGCTTCAAACACTCTTGAAGCTAACGCCGGTCGGGGCAGGTCGCCGGCCGGCCTTCGAACCTCCTGGGACCCGTCGGCGTAGCGTTCCAACGTAGACCACTCGTCTCGGCGCTTGGCTAATCGATCTTCGGAGGTGTGCGTCTTCATCCTTCGCTGGTCGCCATCTAAGTAGACCACGACCCGGAAGTCTCTGTTTAACAATCGCTCGAGGAACTGCGTCGTCGCGGCATCTAGTGCACCTAAATCTCCGCCGTATTCGCATTTCTGGTCTCGCAGCGCGTGCGCGCATAACCCGCTTCCATCTATCAGTAGTGTCGTGTCCGCATCGATCGTTTCTAAGGTCGAGCCGCCGCGCTTTCGTGCCAGGGTCGCGAGGCCGCGGACGCCCATCGCTTCCTGTCTCTGGCTGCCTCGCTGGCTGCGGAGAGCTGCGGAGAGCTGTGCTGGTGTTGGGTGTGCCGCTAGGTTTGCAGCAGAGCAGAGATGTCACCGATGCAAATGAGCACAGCACAATTTCGGCGCGCAGACTGCGACGCTCTTTAGGTCGCGCCAAGCTGCTCTGCTCGACAGGCTCCGGCTCCGCGATTCGGCTGGAGCTAGCGGCCTGTAAGACACTAGCAAACAGATATATATATCTCGATACTTCTAGTACAAACAATCCTTAGTGCGTCTTCAGCGTCAGGCCGTGGTTAAAGATCGGCCGGACTGCTACGTTGAAGAAGACCTCGTGGCAGCCGAAGATAATCGCCACCTCGACGAGCACGACGGCAGACGTCCAGAGCAGGCGCCGGCCGAGACTCGACGGATGGGGCGTCGCGAAGCCCAGTGTCGCGTGGTGATCCAATACGATGCATCCCACGACCAGGAAGAAGAGGCCGAACCACCAGCCCGTCGGGAAGCGGTTGACGAACGTGTGGCCCTCCGTGCTCTCGTCGTCGTCGGGGTAGGGCAGCCGCCGAAACGCGACGAATTTGCCCCTTGATGTAGTTTTCATCTGGAGCGTCAGCGCCGTCAGCCCGACCGCGGCACCTATCAAAACACGGCAGACGAGCATGACCAGGGCAATCTTGCGATCACGTATCGAAACCTCGGACGGAATGAAGAGGCCCTGAGCCTGCGACGAGACGTATACTCTGGATGGTTGAAGCTCAAGGGCGAGGAACATGAAAATACCCTCCTAGCAGCCAACAACTACGCGACGTCCCTTGTTTGTCTAAAGCGCTTCGAAGCAGCCAAATCACTGTATCGCAAAACGATCCCCGTCGCGCGACGCGTTCTCGGAGAGGGTCATGACGTCACGTTCAGGATGAGGAAAGGTTACGCACGTGCGCTCTGCGAGGACCCCACCGCCACGGTCGACGATCTTCACGAGGCCGTGACGACGATCGAAGAGACGATACGGACGGCTCGGCGCGTGATGGGTCGCGCGCATCCTCTCACAGTGGCAATTGAGCACGATCTGCGAAAGACGCGAGCCGTCCTCCGCGCCCGCGAGACGCCGCCGTCGCCGTCGCCGGCGGGGAGTGTGTAAATGGGAGCAATATAGCGACTCTCTGGAGAGAAGACTCGGCCGTAGACTGCAAAACGACGCGTCCTGAGGCGAGCCCTCCTTGTATTAGCTAGCGGTTGTAAGGCACTAGCAAACAAGCAAGCGGAGTCTCTCGAGGGCTTTTTTGCATCGTAGGGGTGCCCCTGCGCGATTTGACCATATAGAAGATGATCCTCACGCAGTGCGCCGTCTGCGCCACCGAGCTTGGCTTAAGCTTGGGCAAGAAATGCGGCCGCTGCAGCACACGCTACTGTGGGCCTGAATGCCAGAAACAACACTGGGAAGCGGGCGGCCACGACCAGCTTTGCAAACCGATAAAAAAGGCGGGCGGCGCCGAGCAGTATAATGCCAATAAGAGATACACGGAGGCCGTCGCGGAGGCCGTCGAGGCGTGCGCCGAGGACACGAAGGGCCAGACGTGCTACATCTGCACGCAGGCCCTCCACTGGAAGACGAAGGAGGGCCTCGTACGCGGGTGTTCGTGCCGCGGGACGGCGGGCCTCGCGCATGTGTCGTGCCTGGCGGAGCAGGCGAAGATTTTATTCGCGGAGGCCGAGGAGAACAATAAACCATTAGATCCAGCGTGGGCGCGGTGGCACACGTGCGGCCTGTGCAAGCAAAATCATCACGGCGTCGTGCGGGGCGCGCTCGGCTGGGCGTGCTGGAAAACGTACGTGGGCCGGCCGGAGGGGGACTGGAATCGGATCAACGCGATGAATGAGCTCGGGACCGGTTTATCCGCCGCAGAGCACCACGAGGACGCGTTGGCCGTGAGGGAGGCCGAATTGTCTACACGGCGGCGCCTTGGTGATTCAGAGGAATCCATTCTCACCGTGCAGGGCAATCTTGCGGTCACGTATGTAGTGATCGGGCGGCACGAAGAGGCCCTAAATCTATATCGTGATGTATACTCTGGACGTGTGAGGCTCAATGGCGAGGAACACTTGACCACCCTTATAGCAGCCAACAACTACGCGCTGTCCCTAAATGAACTAAAGCGCTTCGAAGAAGCCAAGCCGTTGCTGCGCAGAACGATCCCCGTGGCGCGACGTGTTCTCGAAGATGGCAATGACACCATGCTCAAGATGAGGTGGACTTATGCGCAGACCCTCTACAAGGACGACGGCGCCACGCTCGACGATGTCCGCGAGGCCGTGACGACTCTCGAGGACACGGGACGGATCGCGCGGCGCGTGCTCGGCGGCGCGCACCCGACCACAACGGGGATTGAGGACCATCTGCGAGTCGCGCGAGCAATCCTCCGCGCCCGCGAGGCGCCGCCGACGAGTGGCTAAGAAGTTACTTACTAGAGCGTGGCCTTGGCCGGCGACAAGGGAAGCCGCCTATCAACAATCTCCGAGTCGCGCGCCAAGCCAGTAAGCGAGGAAATGTCCGCCGGCAGGTGCAGCCCCTCGTGGCCGCCCGACGCTAGTAGGTCGCGGTAGGCCGCGTGCGTGTCCCTAATGACGCCGTGGGCGTAGGCACGCGGCATGCACCGCTCCTCCAACGCGAATTTGTTCGGCGGCTTGCCGTCGGGGATCTTGTACGTGCGGAACCACTCTCTTATGAAGGAGATCGTTCCTGGCAACAAGCGCTCCACATCCTCCACATCATTGAGTTCAGGAGCCCACCGGTCGTCGACGTCAATCGCTACGACCTTCCAGTCGGTCTCGTCGTCGTCGATCATCGCCAGGACACCTAAGACTTTGACGGCCCTCACTTGGCCCGTGCCGATTTGTCTTATACCAATTTCGCACACATCCAAAGGATCGTTGTCGCCCGGATAGCCCGTGTCCTTCGACACGTGCCTCGGGTCCTCCCACGTCCGCGGAAAACACCCATAGTTAAAAAAAATGTCGCCCTTCTTGAACTCGCGCAGCACGCCCTTCTTCTCGTCCTGCTTGATGGGGCACTTCGTTTCATCGGTCGCCACTTCAAATTTCTTTCTAGTGCACTTGGGAATCTCGCACACAAAATTAAATAAAGGCGGGGCGTTGCGCGGCGACGCCGGCGCCGACGACGGCGCCGAGGGCGCGACGAGGGGCACGTCGTGCCAGAGGCTCAGCTCTCTGGCTCGTTGCGACGTGTCCTTCTGTAAGACGTGGACCCGATAATCCTTCGACCCGACGGAGCCGCGTTCGAGTATCAAAGCTTCGTATCTGCGTATCGAGGCCTGGCGCTTCGGGATTGGTGGGTCGTTGTCTTTTACTTTGTTCTTCTTGTTGTCGCGCTTTTTGAGCTCTATCAGTAAACCAATGACGGAGATGCCTAGGGCGGCGAGCGCGATCTGGAGCGTGGACTCGCGCATCTTTTGCTTGTTGATGCGCTACCCGATCGTCTTCTTGTTGATGTTGCGCGTCGCGTCGATGGCGTATCACGTCGGATGCTGCCGCGGAGGCTGCGGTTCCCGACGTCGAGTCTTGAGGCTGGGATGAATCCCTGGCGCCTAGATACGGCTCCTGTTTTCGATGCTGGGCAGTGCCGCGGGATCGGTTCTGTCCTGCGGCAGCGCTACGCGTGCACAAAGGCAAACGTACAGGCTTGCGCTCCTGGGATTTTTGTCTGCTTGCTAGTGTGTTACTGGACGCTAGCACCGGGTCGGCGCGGCTCTGCGTTTTGCCGGGGCTCGCATACCTGGTGGACGTTGACCATTTGAACAGCTCTCAAACGCTGCCGACGAAGCCGCCGTCGAAGCGTCACCAGCCGCCGCATCGCCTGGCACTGAAAACTCCCAGGGGCCCCAGCATCCTTCCGCAGCCACACAACACCACAACACCGTAACCAATGGAGGAGATGTTCTTCGGCAAGAAGAAGCAGGAAGGACCCTCAATCCCACCGCCGCCGTCCGCCGACGACGCCGAAAAGAAGGATTATGTGCTCCGGGAATTGTCGAAACTTTATACAAAAGTCTTCCGGCCCATCGAAGAGGCCACGAAGTTCGACGTGTTTTATTCCTCACTGCTGAATGAGGCGGAGTTCCGCACGCCGCCCATGGTTTTACTAGTAGGACCTTATTCGGTCGGCAAGACGACGTTTATCGAGTATTGACCAGTGTCGAGGTTCAAGGGCCCTTCAACTCGGGGTCTCTCTGCGTGTGGGCGCAGTGATGCTCTCGCCACTCGGTCGAGTGCATCAGAGGGGCGTCGGGTCCGAGTTTGGTCGATGTCCGCGCAGGTACCTCCTCGGCCGCAAGTTCCCGGGCCAGCGCATCGGTCCCGAGCCGACCACGGACCGGTTCACGGCCGTCATGTACGGCGAGGACGACCGGACGATTCCTGGAAACGCTCTGACGGTGGCACCGAATTCGCCCTTCCGAGCGTTGCAGCGCGAGGGCAACGCATTTCTGTCGAGGTTTGAAGGAAGTCTCTGTGCCGCACCGTTGCTGGAGCACTTGTCACTGATCGACACGCCTGGGGTGTTGTCCGGAGAGAAACAACGGGTCCAGAGGCACTACGACTTTGACGTCGTCGTCCAGTGGCGCCGACGCGGCGTCTATCAAGTCGCGGCGATGGCGTCGTCGCGATACCGCATCGCCTCGACGCCGTCGACGCGGCCGGCAGAGCGTCGACGCGTCTCGTGACGGTGTCGTTCCCACGCAGGTTCGCGGAACGAGTGGATTTAATAGTGCTGCTCTTCGATCCGTTCAAGCTCGACATTAGCGACGAGTTGACGGGAGTCATCCGACGGTTCCGGGGCCACGAGGACAAGGTGCGCGTCGTGCTCAACAAGTCCGATAGAGTGAATCAGCAGCAGTTGATGCGAGTTTATGGTGCATTGATGTGGTCGCTGGGACGCGTGTTAGACACGCCCGAAGTGTGTCGAGTTTATGTTGGCTCGTTCCACGATGAAGAATTGAGAGACCCGGACACGGCGCCTCTCTTAGCCGCGGAGATGGGCGATCTCCTGTCGGATCTGCGGGAATTACCGCAACAATCCGCGACGCGGCGCGTGAACGAACTCGTTAAGAGAGCGCGATTGCTCAAGGCGCACTGCTACTTGCTGGACCACCTGCGGGAACAGATGCCGTCGGTCTACGGCTTCCAGAAGAAAAAACAAGAGCTGTTGAACAGCATGCCGGCGCAGTTCCGGACCGTTTGTAGAGCTCGTGGTCTCTCCCCGGGCGACTTCCCCGACTTGCAGAAATTCGTCGCGGTGGCGAAGGAAGTGGATTTTGCGCAGTTCCCTAGGGTGAACGGCTCGCGCATGAAGAAGGGCAAGATGATGCAGGAGCTCGAGGCCGCGCTCAACAACGCGATCCCCGCGCTCATGGAGTTCCTGCCTCGAGGGGCTGCTTCTGTGGAAGAACCGGTCACGGAGTCGGTGGGCGTGAGCGAGGTGGAGACGGTGATCTAGGGGCTAAGTGTCGTTCTATTCGACGTTGCGTCTCGTCGTCTCGAGATCATAGGTGAGGCGGGTCCGTGGCGTTGGCGCGGCCTCGACGCCATCGACGCGCCGCTCACCGGATACCCAGGGACGTAAAGGTAGCACGGCTAGTACTTAAATTCCTCCCCGCCGCCCGCCGCGCGCCTCTCAGCAATCCGCGCGTCGAGCGACGGGTGCTTCGTCAACGATTTCTTCTGAGACTTCTCCTCGCATCGCGGGCAGGTGAACTCCTCGATGGGGTTCGCGAGCGTGCAGTACGTGTGCACCTCGTTCCCACATCCTGGAATATCACAAGTCAGCACGTTCCACGGACTGCACGCGTCGGCCGCCGTGCTTCGCCCGCAGACGACGCACTCCTCCTTGCCGTTTGGAATTGGGGGCGTCGCCGCGCGCGCGTACGACGGCGGCGTCGGCGCGCGCGAAGGTGCCTCGGCGACCGGCGGCGTCGCCGCGCGGGCGTAGGCGGGTGGAGGCGAGGCGGCGCGCGGCGCCTCCGCGACCGGCGGCGTCGCCGCTCGCGCGTAGACTGGCGCGGGCGCCACAATATCCGGACGACACGGGAAGCTAGACGATGCCACCACCGCAAGCCGACGACGATCGAGCCGATAGATTTCTTGGGGCGCGTCCGCGGCGAGGCCTGCGACTCGGCTACGTTATACTCCCTCGGCGCCGCGTTCGCGAACGACACGCGCGTCGTCGTCGCGACGTACGAGGCGTTCCGAAACGACGCCGGCGGCGAGTTGACGCGCGTCTTCCGCGAGCTCGGCCTTGACGCGTCGGCGGCGCGCAAGACGCCGCCGCGGACCATGAAGCGTTCGCCCGAGGCCCTGTCACGCGCTGCGTGGAAATCGAATTTCAGGCGCCCCACGCCATCGACGCGACATTGTCCTTGTGACTGCGCCCCACACAGGTCACGCGTCTTCGCCAACCACAAGGACCTCGCGCGGGCCCTCAAGCGCTGGGCGCCCAAGGGCTGCCGTTTAGAAGGAATGATCCTGGACACGAAGGGGACGCGGTCATTTAGGTGCAACGCGGCGAAGGCGTGCGACCACTTCAGGGAACTCGAGCGCGCGTGCCGGGGGGCCGGGGAGTGTTAGTTTCGGACAACATTTCTTCTTATCTGAAGTTATCATCACTAGCCGAGGAGAACGGACCCAGCAACTCCATTGATAATCCCTGGTGCTTAAAGACCAAATCTTTGGAATCAACATACATAGCTTACTCAGTAGTACCCCGCGTGGAGCCAGTACTCGAGGACCTTTCGGACGAGTTCCGGCGGGAGGAGGGGCGTCTCAAGGATCGACGTGATCCTCGCGAGGTGGGCTTGAGCGTATCTCTGGAATCCGCCGGCGTTTTTGACTCGTACGATGTACGGCTCCGTGTTATCGGTGGGGATCTCAGCGCCCGCGCGGAGAAAGAGCGGCCACATCCAGCGGTTCGTTCGGGAAAGAAGTGCAAGGCTGAAAGCCGTCAGCCCGTGACCTTCTCTTAGATTCAGAGAAGCGCCTGCGGCCAGGAGCACTTCGAGGCAATTGTTAGGCCCCATCCGCACTGCAAAGTGCAGCGCTGTGGTTCCACCGGTGGTTGCCGCATCCACATTAACGCCGCTTTGAACTAGCAACGACACCAACCCGACGCTTCCAATGCAAACCGCACAGTGAAGTGGCGTCCAGCTAGAAGAATTGGTCGCTTCCAAATTTGCCCCCGCGTCACGAAGGAGCTTGAAGCAGGCCGCGCGGCGGTCTTCATCCGCAGCGGTTGTGTTGGAAGAGGCCTGCGGATGAAGCGGGCCGCACAATAAATGAAGAGGCGTTCTACCGTAATCGTCCGTTACATCTGGCCTTATACCGGCCCGCAAACATTTTCGGAGCATCTCGACGTCACCGCGCCATGCGGCCTCGCGTAAGGTTGCCATAAAATATGGTCTGACCAAGAGAGCCGTGAGAGGCGCTATCTATGGACAGCGCAGCGAAAACGGGCAGAGACCGCGCAATAGCGGTGCGCCGCTGTAGCGGAACGCCTATGCGCTGCGTCCCGGTACGCAAGTCGCCGCGTACGCGTGGTGCCTCTAGTGTGTTTCAACTAGATGCGTTTTTTATCAGGGCTACAGGTCCTCTCAGACTTGGGGAGGGCGAGCCACTGATTCGGCGGGGAAAAGTACCCCTTTCCACGACGAGTGCCTCGCCTATTACTCTGAGTAATACCCCTACCTCTCCCCGCGTCTCGGGATACGTGCGGGAGCAGTCTTCTCACCCCAATGGCTGGGGCCCGGCATGAGCCGCACTCGGGCGGCTCGCCGCGCCTCGGCAATCCGGTGAAACCGGACAACCTCAAGCCATTGCTTTGTGACCTTCCACTCCCCGCGAAAAAGTCAAAGAACACGAGCTAGCGGCATGTAAGGCACTAGGAAACACAAAAGCGGCAGTCGCCGCACGCGTGCGGCTGCGCACTCAAAAACGCCAGGAAAGGACTCATTTGGACACGCCGTCGACGCCTGCGACCGATGCGACGCCAACTCCTCGCACTAACGACGCTGGCCGCCCGGGCGCTGCAGCCCCCGCGCACGCGCGCGCGGCACACGCGCCACTTTTCCGTCAGCGGCCGTATATATGAAGGCGACGGCCCGACGATCGAACTCTTCACGAAGGAGGGCTGCACGCTCTGCGACGCCGCGAAGGCCGTCCTCGACGCGTTACGAAACGACGCGCCCCATTCCCTCGTAGCCGTGGACATCACGGACCAAGACAAAAAACAGTTGTGGGACAGGTACAAGTACGACATCCCCGTGCTCGCGATCGACGGCGTGTACTGGACGAAGCACCGCGTCACTGAGGGAGACGCGCGCGCGGCCATCGACGAGGCGACTGCTGGAGAGTTCCGAGAACGCCCGGGCGAGCCCGACGCGTCGCGGCTAGAACGATAACATTAGTCTCCTAGCCTACCCGTAATCTTCCGGTCGAAGACGCGCTTCCGCAGTTTGAGGGATGGCACGAGCGGCGCCGGCAAAGCGCGCCGCGCATATTCGCGAGTACCGGTGACCGGCCGCCGCGACCTCTCATCAAGAGTAACAGGAGGCCCCCGCTCGCCGTCCGGCACGAACTGGCGCGGGTGCATTGCAGCTCTACAAGCCGTGTCGGCCCTTTCCGCTTCCACTTCCGCCACGCCCTCTGGTGTTACTCTTTTGGCCATCTCTTCATCAAAAACTTTTTGGGTCTCGTCCTCCGGCAAGGGTTCGGGGGGCGGCCGGTTCGTCTCGTCGAAGGACCGCGTGACGACCGTCCTTCGTCCTAGTAGGTCATCGCCGACGCCGCCCCACGACGTCAGGCTACAAGGTTGTTTTGAGCGTTTCAGGTCCGCCAGGATTAGTTTAGCCACCTCGTATTTCGGCGCGGCCCGGACCATGTAGCCGTCGTGGGGGTCAATAGTGTCGACTTGTGGCAACAGCTTCCACGGCTTATCACTTTTGTGACAATAATGTTCGACGCGCTGCGAGCAGTCGTAGGAGTCGCCGCCGTTCCGGTCCAATGCTGATAGTGACGGGTTCAATCGCCGCAAGAAGTTCGGAGCTTTCCCATTCCTCAGATCCAAAGCTAAAAAGTCGCCGCGCGCTAAACCATCGGCGCACCGCAGGACCCCATGGGCCCACGCAGATACTCTCCCGAGACCATCTTCCGCGTCATCTGTTTCGCATAAACCTCGCAACGAGGCACAAACTGCTTCAGGCATCATTTTTAGCCTTTGCAGTCCGTCGTAATTGGTACGTCTAGCAATGGCAGCGACGATCTCCCCCGCGGAAGCAGCGAGCAATTCCTGGCACTCGCGCTCCCTTCTAAGCTTCTCCTCGGCCATGGCCTGCTTCGCTAACGCTTCTTCCTCCTCCTGGGCCTGTGCGGAAACCGACCCGTGAGCACGCGGCCGTGCGGGCGGAGTCGAACGGTGAGCGTCGCGTCGACGGCGTGGAATTATGCACGGGCCCGCGCGGCCTTGGCGTCGGCCTCGGCTTGGACTCGTAAACGTTCCCGGTCGGCCTCGGAGTCGTCGCTCGTCGCCGTTGCGGGTCGCGACTCGTCGGGGGTCGCCGGCCGCGACTTCTTGCGCGAGCCCGGCCTTGACCTAGACCGCGAGCCGGGCCGCCGCGGCGTATTCAGCGCGGAGCCCGGTCTAGAGCGGTTGCGCCGCTGGCGCGACCCGGGCCGCGACGAACCCATCGTTGAATGAGAAGCACGACTGGCCGTCGAGTAGTGGGACGACTGGGACCCCGCCGGCGAGGGCAGACCGGAGTAGTAGGACGACGTACGACTCGTAGTGGACTCGTCGTCACTGCTTGCGCCGTCCCACGCATCTGGTTGTACGGGCGGGCCCTTCAACGCCTCCGCTAAAGCTAGCAAACATTCCTCGTTCCCCAGGACCTCCAGTCCTCTTTCCAGACCTTCAGTTCCAGGCTTGGCACAGGCCCGCGCGACGCAAGTCAAGCATTCCGCAGCTCCATCTAACCGGTTAATACCAATGTAGGCCATGGCCAGCTTCATCAGACTATCAACACCTTTCAACGCGCAGTTCTCCGCCACGAAGCGCGGCGCGCTGTCCATTTTGTCTAGGTCTGGAGGGGGGCCTGCGTCGAACGACGGCGTCGCGAAACTGCCGCGGCTCCCTCACGCGACGCGCAGACTCTCGCACGGCCACGTCGACGGCGTCACGGTGGCATCGCGTCGCGTTGACGCCATCGATGCGAAGTTGAAGTTCGGAAAGGCTGGAAATCACGCCGAGTCAGCACCCGGGACCCACGGCTCGCCCAGGAAAAACTCTTTCAGTTGTCTTCGGAGGATGCGCTTGATGGCCCGTTGCCCGCCGTCGTCCCGTCTTACCGGAGGCGGCTCCTGGCGTTTCAGGTCCCGTAGTCGCTCCCTTTCATCGCCCTCGGCCCGGACCTGGTCCAAAAAGGAATCTATTCCAATACCTTCGTGGGTCCACCGCCCTCTACTATTATGGGGCTCCCTCCACTTCTCTCGGAGACGCTTGGCGCGTTCGCGGCCCTCGTCGATGTGCACAGCACCTAACAGAGCCGAATCGCGCGTCCCTTGCGAACTTTCGTCCGCGTCGAGGTCGTAGCGTCTTATAAGAGCGTCGACGTCGCGCGGCGGTTGCGGTCGCGGTCTCGACCTTAAACCAATTAACTCCACTCTCATACTCTTAAAAGATTGAGATCGACCCCGATAAGCCTTGGCACCCGTAGGCGCGTTCACGACCCGAAAGATGGCACTACCAGTCCAAAGCATGGAACAGTGCGCCTCGTGGTCCTCCGGCGCGACGTCGTAAAAGAACCGTCCCGCGGCCACGTGTCGGATCACGCCGCGACACAACGTATGAGCGGCCTTCGCCTCACCTGGAGGCATGACGTTCTTCGTATCCACTGTGACTTGCGACCGCTTCTGGCGTCTTCCAGCAGCATCGAGGCAGTCGGCCGGCCGCGCGATGACGATCCTGTCTCCTCTCCTCAGTACCTTCTGAGATACGTGGACGCCGAATGGTGCTGACTCAATGGGGCAGTGGGGCTCCGATGACCCAGCCGCACAGAGCACGAGATGCGAGGGCTCGTTTTTGTGGGACGCGTAAAACGCGTCATTTGGTGAACACGTCACGACCGTAGGTCTCCTGGCAGGTATGTCGATCTCGCTGTCCGACGACTCAGTGTCGTCAGTGGGGAGATCTTCGACGAAGGCCGCCACGGACCTTTTCGCGGAGAAGGGATCGATTGGCCACATCGGCGCGGGACTGAGGAGTAGTCGTAGGCGTTGTGGCGGTAGCACCGGGACCTCTTCATTCGTTAAGGGATCCATGCCCACGCCTCTCAAATTGTCGAGTAAATCACCAGGTAGCACGATGGCAATGCCGTGGCCGCACCAGAGCCGGTCGGCGTCGTTCACGCCGTCGTCGCGGTGGCTCGCCGTGAAGAGGGCCCGGCAGGCCTCCTTCAGCGGCAGGGCGGCGCCCTTCTCGAACTCCCTCGCCGCGATTCTTACGTGGCCGATCTTCTTGACCTTGGTCACGGCTGCCGCGGGGGCGTCCCGGCGCTGCTCGGCCATGGGTGGGTCTGAGCGCTACCTAGGCCCCGGGAGGCAGCCCAAACGTAGCAAGCGCACGGCTGCCGTGCCAGATGACGCCTTCGACCCGTCGCCCGCGCCTATGGGCCGCCGCAATGCGCCTGGGCAGGCTCAGCCGAGCGCTAGCGCTAGCATCCATCTGCGCTAGCTAAAGCAAAAATTTAAATCGAGGACGGGCGCTCCCACCGCGTGCCTGCGGCCAGGCGGTGGTAGATCTGAACGAGGTAGCTTTCTAGAGAAGCGGGCGCGTGCCCCGGAGGCGCTTTCCCGGTGGCTGCCCTCACGCATCGACAGCACCATGGGCAGCCTAATCTACCTATCCATCATAACCGCCGTGACCGCCCAACGCACCTTGATCCTGACGAACAAGGCCCTCGAGGCCGTCGAAGCGGCCAAGGACCTCGCGCGGCAGCGGCGCCACGCGCTCCTCGAGCCGCACCACGTGGCCACAACTCTCTTCTCCGACCCGAACACCTTCGTGCTGACTCAGCGTCTTTTCCGAAGTTTTCTGAACTTCAAGTTGCGTCGACGGCGTCGTAGCGATGTCTTCATGATCATCAGAGAGTCCACGCGCCTCGCGTAATCTGTACAACACAGGCCAGTCGAGTGCTGAAGTCGGCGGGCGGCGACGCCGCTCTCCTCCACGCCGAACTCCGGAAGGAGTTGCGGAGATTGCCTCGAGGCGACAACGACAACACCCCGCAATCTGCCATCTTGGAGGTGCGATCTCGGCGTCCCGTCGTGTGGAGGCGCCTTCACGCCATCGACGCGACTCGTGGCCATCTCACGATGACGTGGGTCGTTTCTTTTTTGCGGAAGAGGCCGTTCGGACGAGACCGCGATGCTCCGCGCAGGACACCTACAAACGCATCTTGAGGGAGGTCTCCGGCAGTAAAGGCACCGTGGCCCACCTCCTCATTGCGTTACTAGACGATGAACCTCTAAAGAAGTGCGTTCCCAAGAGTGGCACGACTATCCAAGCGGTACGAGACGCGACCAAAAAAGCGGCCAAAGCAGCGGGAGTGGAAGACGCGGCCGAGACCTTCGACGCCTTGTCGTTGTACGCCATCGAGCTCGTTGAAAGGGCGGAGCACGGGCAACTGGACCCTGTGATAGGAAGAGATTCCGAGATAAGAAGACTCGTCCAAGTGCTCTCGCGACGGAAGAAGAACAATCCCGTGCTCACGGGGCCGCCGGGCGTCGGCAAGACGGCCGTCGTCGAGGGTCTGGCGCTTCGCGTACTGGAGGGTGCTGTCCCGGAGCCGCTCCGACGGGCGAAGATCTGGGCGTTGGATTTGGGGCTCCTGATGGCCGGCGCTTCCCAGAGAGGCGCGTTTGAAGCTAGGTTGAAGGCCGTCGTCCAGGAATTGGAGCGGGACCCGTCGTCGATACTTTTCGTCGACGAGATGCACATGCTCATTGGCGCGGGCGGTGCGTATCTCGGCGTTTTGAGGTGTTGCGGCGCCTTCACTTCCTTGATATGAGTCGTCTCCAGGAATGATGGACGTGGGTGGTTTCTTTGTCGATTTCGAGGCCGTTCGCAGGTCAAGGCGCCGCCGACGCCGCGAACTTGCTCAAACCCGCCCTAGCGAGAGGGCAATTAAGGTGCATCGGCGCCACTACGGACTCCGAGTACATGAAGCACATCGAGCGGGACGGGGCGTTCGAGCGGCGGCTGCAACGCGTTTCTGTAACAGAGCCCGACGTTTCGGCCACCACAGCTATCCTGCGAGGTCTGAGAGATACGTACGAAGCCCACCACGGCGTCCGTGTCTTAGATGAGTCGTTGCAGCACGCTGCTGTCTTAGCTGAACGATATATCAGTGAGAGACACTCGCCCGACTCCGCGATTGACCTCTTGGACGAAGCCTGCGCCCGGAGACGTGTACTGTTAGATAGTAGGCCCCAAATCTTAGATTCATTGAACCAAGCGGCGAACGCGTTGTTGGGCGAAGTGCAAGCTTTGGAGACGGAAATTTCTCTGAGAAAGAAAGGATTTCTCGGAACGTATTTCTTTTCTTCGCCGAAAAATATGGACGTGGAGCTGGTGCGGAAGCTCGATTCGGCTCGAAGCTCCTACGCGCATGCCGACGCCAAGAGGCAGGAGGCTACATCAGCGTGGCGCGCGGAGAAGTCGTTTTATGACGAGCTCCGAGCTATTAACTTGGAAATTGAGGATGTGGAGAGAGACATCGCGACGCAGGAGCGCCGTTCACGTTATGATGAGGTCAATGAAGGGAAGAGGCAGCTCTCGGTGCTGCAGCGGCGGCGGTTGGACGCGGTCCGAAGTGCGCAGAACGCATCATCAACATATGGTGCTACGGACGTCGTCTCGGCCGCTGATGTGGCCGAGGTCGTCGCGCGAAGCACGGGTATTCCCGTAGCGCGCCTGTCCTTGGACGAAGGGCAACGACTGCTCGATCTAGCGGAACGACTGTCTAGAAGAGTCGTGGGCCAGAAACGAGCCACGGATGCGATTGCGGGCGCTGTACTACGCGCAAGAGCGGGTTTACGAGATGCGCAGCGACCGCGCGGTGCGTTTCTGCTGCTGGGACCGACCGGCGTCGGTAAAACGGAAACGGCACGGGCATTGGCACAAGAGCTCTTCGACGACGCCCGCGCGTTGATCCGCATCGACATGTCGGAGTACGCCGAGAAGCATTCTGTTTCTCGGTTAGTAGGTGCTCCGCCCGGCTACGTCGGCCACGACGATGGCGGCCAGTTAACGGAAGCCGTAAGAAGACGGCCCTACGCCGTCGTTTTACTGGACGAGGCCGAGAAGGCCCATGCGGATGTGTTTGACGTTTTTTTACAAGTGCTCGAGGACGGGCGGTTGACGGATTCGAAGGGCCGAGTTGTCGACTTCTCGCACGCTTATGTCATACTTACTACGAATGCGAAAGATTCTTCTAGGTTCAAGCCCGAGTTCCTGAATCGGCTGGATCGCGTGTTGATTTATGAAAAATTGGATACAGAGTCGTTGATTCGTATCGCTTCCGTACATCTGGAGGCTCTTGCGGAGCTCGCTTCGGAGGAGCACGGCCTCCTCATACAAATGAGTGACGACGCGGCTTCGGCTGTCGTGGACGCTTGTAGCGACGAATTGGAGGCGTACGGCGCTCGACCTCTCAGAAGGTACGTGGATCAAGTGGTGGCCACACAACTCGCCGAGCGCGTCTTGCGGGGGGAGCGGTCATTGTCTCTCGTCTCAACGGGAGATGGTGTTTCCATCAGAAGCGAACTCTAAGTATACCCTGTTAGTACGGTCATAGCTAGGACGAACACTGCACAGAAGGCGCAGGGCGTCGCTCGTAAAAACGCCCCGATCAGCGACGGCCGCGAATTCAAAGCCAGACTCTCCAGCTTTGTTTGAGCGTCCTTCAATCTCTTTTGAGCGGAATCGAGCGTGTACCTCCTTCGTACGGGCCGCGCCACCGGTAGTAATGGTGTATCCCTCCGGTCGAGCTCGAAGAAGGCCCGGACCAGCCTCAGACCGAACAAGGAGCCGCCCGTAGCATTGGTAGCCGTCGTTAATGCTTCGGCGAGGCCTCGCAGTAACTCCAGGCGCTCCGCCGCGAAATCAGATTGCGCATCAGACTCGTACAAGTTGCCCGCGACACCATTTCCAGATAAGAAGGCGGAATGTCTAGGAAAAGGCGGCAAATCAGCCCCACAAGCCTCGGCCTGGTCCGTTAACGATTCCCAGAACTTTTTCACTTCCGAAAAACGTTTCGTGACGTTGTCGCGGTGGTCGCCGTTTTCTTCCACTGAAAAAACATACACTAATTGCTTTTCTTTTTTGAGGACTCTGGCGGGGTCGAGCTTCGAGTGCGCCTTTGTCATTTCGACGCGGATCGCGTCGACGACGATATGTCCGGGGGGTGGTGGCGTCATGCCCGGAGAATCTGGTGGCGGCGGCCAGCTCGCGATCAGCCTTTCCATCTGGCGCGTGGCGTTCTCCATCTGTGGTGAGCGCTGCGGCGTCCGCGTTTTGCGGTGGCTTCCGCTGCCGGCGCGGCGGGCAAAGGAGCTTGTGGTGCTGGGAGAGCGCTCTGCAGTTACGGGCCACCGCGACGACCGCTGCCGGGAGAGCTGTACGCGCGGGCCACTGGTCGTCTGGCAAGCTATCCAACGCGCGAACAGGATGCAAAACCGATGCAAATACGAGTAGTCAGCTGCTTGTTTTTGCCTGCTAGTGTCTTACAGGACGCTAGCCTCGCAGGATCGACTCAAGCGCCGCAGTCATTGCACACATGCGTTGTCGCATCGCAGACCGCGTTTTGGAGTCATGATTTGATCCATGCGTGGGCTCCTGGCCTTCTTCTTGCAGCTGTGCACCGCCTTGCGCACTCCGCACCCTTGCCTCAGCAATGGCATCGGTCGCCGCGCCGCCTTAACGCTGCCTCTCGCGCCAACCGCCGCCGTGGCCGCGACGGACGCGACGACCGTGAGCTACGGCCCGCGAGAGGCGGACCTCTACTTGCAACCCGGACGACGGCCCGTCGTGGCGTTGCTGCACGACAGCCTGACCGCGTCGCGAGGCTCGCTCGACGCGGTCGCGCGGGACGTCATTGCACGCACGGCGTACCACTGCGTCAACTTCGACTACCGAGGCTCGGGCGACGTTGAAACAGCCATGGAATGGCTTGCCAGCCCCGAGGCCGCCGCGCTGGGTCTCACAAACGACGTCGTGCTGATCGGACACGGCGTCGGTGGTCAACTGGCTTTCCGACACGCGCTCCGAGGGTCTCCAAAGCTCCGAGGGACGTCCACGACCTCCGCGCGCCTCCGCGGCGTCGTCGCATGTGGGGCACCGCTGGACCTGCGCGAGGCGCGCGCGCTCGGGATTGATGTGAGCGGCGACTCGCCGATCGCGCTCCTGCCGCCGGCGATGACGTCGTCGCTGCGCACCGCGGCCTGGACGGCCTGGGAGGAATTACTGGTTGTGGAGACGTCGTTCTCGCTGGTCCACGGCCTCGACGACGCGGTGGTCCCGCCGGCGCTGTCGACGCGCTTCGTCGTCGCCGCGGCGACGGGCGGCATTCCTACCGAGTACCACGAGATAAAGGGCGAGGGCCACAGCTCAATGCTCGACCCGGCGTCGTACTCCTGGCGGGTGGCGCGCGCCGCGGCCGTCGCAGCCATGAAAACGCAGCCTCGGCCCCCGGAGACGCTGCGCATGGCGCCGACGCGCCGCGCCGATACGGACCGGGAGATTTTGATCCGCACGTTAAGAATGTAGTGTCTGTGACTCCCGAGTCGATCCTAGTTACGAGTGGGGGGGGGCTAGGGGTAGGATCATTCTAGGCGACGAGCTCGACCTCCTTGTTCGAGACCACCGAAGGCGCAGATTCAACTTTTTTCTCGCCCTCGTCGAGCATCTTGCCGATGGGGTCCTCCCACGTTAATATTCCGGTGTAGACCAGCGCCGCCGTCAAGACCACGAACAAACCGAGCGGCGGGAAGCCCCAGTAGTAGAACTCCCAGTGCTTGTCGTACGTCTTCAGTAAAGGAGCAATCGTGAGACTGACCATGCTCATCAACTTGATGAGGATGTTCAGGGCCGGCCCCGACGTGTCCTTGAAGGGGTCGCCGACCGTGTCGCCCACCACACACGCGTCGTACCACGTCTTCTTCATCGGATGAGCTAAGCTTCCGTCGGCGTTCTTGACCTTGGACAGGCCCTGTGTGGAAATCAAAATGTTACGGCGCGACCGAGCCACACCGGTTGATTTATGCACAGGTCGTCGCCTTCGTGCCGTCCTTCTCGCAGTACTTCTTCGCGTTGTCCCAGGCGCCGCCGGCGTTGCTCATCATTATCGCGACCATGGCACCACTTCCAATGCCACCTGCCAACATACCCACCAAGCAGCGGGGACCGACCAAGAAGCCCACGAACAAGGGCGCGAGGATCGCGTAGGCGCCGGGCGCGATCATCTCCCGCACCGACGACTTGGTACTGATAGCCACACATTTGTTGCTGTCGGGAATGACGTCCATGTGGGGAGGAATCGGCTCGCCGTTCGACGCCATAATAATACAATCCTTGAGGGTGGTCTTGCCGTCCTGGGCGACGAGGTCGGGGCGGTTGTGGAATTGGTCGCGGACCTCCATGATGATCTCGGCGGCGGCCTTGCCGACGGAGATCATCGTGAGGGCCGCGAACATGTAGGGCAGCATGGCGCCTGCGAGGTTCAAAACGTGATGCCACGCCATCTTCATGAATCGTCTCCGGGAGAGGAGGCGACGGGTGGTCTCTCGTCGAAATTTGGGCCGAATTCGGACGCCGGCGCGGGCCGAAGAGCATGCCGCTCAACACATACGGATCGGTCACGGCGAGTAATGAAACATCTAATTGAGCTTGTTCCTTGAAGGCCGCCAACAAACTGAGGGAAGTGAGCACGGCCGACCCGATCGCAAAGCCTTTCCCGGTCGCGGCCGTCGTGTTCCCCAGAGCGTCCAACGAATCCGTGATGCACCGCACCTCGTCGGGGATCGCGGGGTCCATCTCCGCCAGCCCGCCCGCGTTGTCCGCGACGGGACCATAAGCATCGGTAGCTAAAGTGATTCCTAGAGTAGCTAACATCCCGACGGCCGCGATCGCGACGCCGTACTCGCCCTTGATCGCCGCGCATCCTAAGATGGCGCAGACTAACACGACGATCGTCGGCACGCAGGAGATCATGCCCACGCCGAGGCCCTGGATCGTCACGGTCGCGGGGCCCGTCGCGCCCCGAGCCTTAATGGACTTGACCGGAGCAAAATCAAAACTCGTGAAGTACTCCGTGATCTTCCCGATGACCATGCCGCAGGCCAGACCGATCAAGACGCAGATGTAGGCCCCCCACATGCCCCCCAATAAGTGGCAGCACGCCGCCGCGAGGCCCAGGAAGAGCACACCAGCTAACATGGTGCCCTTCTCGAGGGCCCACATCAAGGCACCCAAGTTCGAGTTCCAGCCCTCGCCCTTCTCGTTCGTGCTGACGGCCATGGTCCCAATCTGTGTGGAAATCAAAGTTCAACTTGTGCTTCGTTTGCGTGAGGTGCTGCTCGCTCCAGTCGGTCGAGTGTATCTCTCGGAGATCGTGTCCGAGTCTCGAGACTCACTGGTTGATTTCCACACAGGTCCCGACCATCGCCGCGACGACGCCGCACGCGCTCAACCAAAAAGGTAAGGCGATCTCGTTGTCCCGCTTGGCCAGCGTCGCCGCGGCGATGATGCTCCCAACATACGATTCGAAGAGGTCCGCGCCCATGCCCGCGACGTCGCCGACGTTGTCGCCGACGTTGTCGGCGATCACGGCCGGGTTGTGCGGGTCGTCCTCGTCGATGCCCGCCTCGACCTTGCCTACTAGATCCGCGCCGACGTCCGCGGCCTTCGTGTAGATGCCGCCGGCCACGCGCGCGAACAAAGCGATGCTTGAAGCACCAAACCCGAAGCCCGCCAGAATTTGGAGCGACTCCGTCTTGCCCAATCCATTATGGATGGCGAGGACGCAGAAGCAGCCCGCGCAGCCCACTAACCCAAGGCCTGCGCGGAGCATCGTGGTCTCTCGATTCGGTCTCAAAATCAAAAAAGAAACCACCCACGACCTCGTCTGATGGACGCGAGTCGTATCAGTGAAGTGAAGGCGCCTCCACACGACGGGACGCCGAGATCGCACCGACGACCACAAATCCCATGACGCTCCCGGCCTTGAACGCGACGCGCAACCCGTCATTCAGCGACCCCGTGCCGCCCGTGACCTTGCCCTGGGCGTCCTTCACTTCTTTCCCGGCGCAGGCCGCCGTCGTGCGCGTGTTGCCTGCGCGGCGCATCGCGGTGTCCGAACGGCCTCAAACTCGAAGAAGAAACCACCCACGTCCATCGTTCCTGGAGACGAGTCGTATTGAAGTGAAGGCACCGACGTGGGACGCCGCGAGCGCGCCGTCCGTGGCCACCATCATGCCGAGCCAGCCGGCCGACGCGCTGAGGATCGCGCCGAGGAAGAAGGCGAAGGTCGTCAGCACGCCGTCGAGCTTCGTGTGCTGGTCCTCCACCGAAAAAAGGGCGCAGAGGATGCCTCCCAACAAGACCACGAAGACGCTCAGCCACTTGTACTCCTCCTTCAGAAACGCCATCGCGCCTTCCTTGATCATCGCGCCGTACTTGTCCACCAAAGGACGGCCGACGTCCTTGCCCGTGGGCTCGCCCTTGAGCGAGAAGAACGTGTACGTCGTGAAGGCTAGTGCTAAAACGCCGCTGCGAGGGGCGTGGCGTCATGTCGCTGCCGCGCGATGCGATCGAGTCTCTCTCTCCCTAGCGCGCCGCGGGCCCGCACTCCGCATCGAGGAGTCCTCGCTGCGTGCTGTGCGTGGCGCGCCGCCGCGGTCCCGCGCCAGGGCGACGGGGGTGGCACGCGCGTATCGCGCCGCCGCCGCGGCCGCAAGCCAGCTCTTCCTGGAAGAGCGCCGGCCGCGGCGACGCGCGCCGGCGGTCCTCTGAACTCCCATCGCCGCGGTGCGCGGCTCGGCGCGCCGGCGCGCCGTCGGCGATGCGTCAACTAGGCGAGCTGCTCAAGAGACACCGGCATTGCACCCGACGAGCGCCGGCAGCGCGATCTCGAGGACCGTCTTGTCGTTCCGGGCGAAGGGGGCCATCGTCCCGGCGGGTTGCGCAGCACCTGCGGCTGCCCTACCACTCGCACGTACCAGTCGGTGCGCGCGCAAACGTGGCCCTTTGGTTGTGCGTACCAGCCGTGCTAGTAGCCTCAACTTTGCGTCTGCGTCTCGTAGTAGGGCCTGCCGGAGGCGCACGGCCTCCCGGGGAGGCGCTCGGCGGAGGTTTACTCCGGAGCTGGGGGCCGCGCGCGTGACACGCAAACGACCCCGTGGAGGTCCCGGAGACCGGCGGACGCTGACGCGTGCCCGGTGCATGGTGCTCTCTCGCGCCCACTCGAACGACATCACGGCAGCCGCTTCCTAGTGTCTTACATGCCGCTAGCTCCAGCTCTCCGAGTTTTGGGGCTTTTTTGTGGCTGCCAGACGTCGTGCCGACGCGCCGAGGTCGTTGAGCGACGCCTCAGCATGCCCTCGCCCGCCCGCCGCGGCGGCTCCCAACAGCATGCACCAGCAATCACGGCAGCAGCCCTCGCCCTGCGCTTTGCATTGGTAGCCGTCGCGTCGATAATCGACGCCTACAAGCCCTTGGGGCTGCGCTACACGGACGTGGATTATGACGTTTTGAAGGACGGCGCGCGCGCCATGGTGCAAGGCGGCAGTCCGTTCCAGCGAGCGACGTATCGGTATTCGCCACTTGTATCATACCCTTTACTGTTAGATGTAAAGACGGGGCTACCGCTGGCCAAGCTGCTGTTCTGTCTGATGGACGTGCTGCTAGGCGACGCCATGGGTCAACTCGCTTCCCATCGAGGCGCGTCGTCGCACGTGCGGTTGCTCTGGTTGTTCAACCCGATCTCTATCGTTCTGTGCACGCGCGGGTCCTGGGACGCCGTGAGCGTTTATCTTGTGCTGAAAGCGCTACTGAGCAAGCGGGCTCCCGTGCAAGCGGGTTTATTGCTGGGTCTGGCGACTCATTTACGGCTCTATCCAGTCATCTATGCTGCGCCCTTCTTGTACAACCTCTGCTTCGAAGCACGACGACGAATTACGTGGGGCAGGGCTCTGGCGTTTGGTCTGGCGTTCGCTTCTGGTCTCCTCGGACCGACGCTCTACGCCTATCATACATATGGCAATGTATATGTGGAGGAGGCCCTGCTTTTTCATTTAAGGCGAGCGGACCACCGCCACTCGTTTAGTGTCTTCTGGCTGCCCATTTATCTTAGTAGGGCGCTGCAAGATTCAAGGTTAAACCTCCTACTCA
Source organism: Pelagomonas calceolata (assembly GCA_918797485.1). Lineage (NCBI taxonomy): Eukaryota > Pelagophyceae > Pelagomonadales > Pelagomonadaceae > Pelagomonas > Pelagomonas calceolata. The sequence goes on from CAKKNE010000004.1 coordinate 1,303,949, forward strand.
AACTAGCGCCCTTCGCGGCTCATGTGGTACTGCAGGCCGCGTCACTCGTAGCCTTGAAAGATGATATAGATAAATGCGCCCTCGCCCAGACTTTGCTCTTCGTGGCCGCCAATAAGGTCTGCACCGCGCAATATTTTTTGTGGTGGCTCCCGTTGTTGCTTGTCGTCGTCGACGACTGGAGACTTATTTTAAGACCCTTGAGGAACTGGGTCTTGAGTTGTGGCCTCTGGCTGGTTGTTGCCTATGGGCTCGAGTTCCGCGGCTTACCGGTGCATATGTTACTGTGGGGCTGCTCCCTACTGTTCTTCCGGGCGAATGTGGATCTCTTAATAAGCGCCGTGTCGTCTCCACCACCGGAGGCGAAGGCGCCTCCCCAAGTCCGCGTCTCGTCAATTGTGGAGGAGACGGACTCCTGGACGGACGACGGCGATACCGATGAGGATGTCGATGATGAGGACCCGGGCGAGGCGTCGGGCTTTAGCTTGAAACTGTAAATAACGATTTTGATGTGTGCACAGAGAGTCTTAAAACAGGGGTCGGGCGCTCACGCGACGCGGCGCTTCTTGGCGGGCGGCTCCGCGAAGACCTCCGCGAGGACCGGCGCCGGGTCGGGTCGCGCGGCGCGGTACACGTTTTCGAGGAACTGCTGCTCGGCGAGGATCGCGCACGCCTTGCGCTTGTCCCAGTGCGTGAGGATGCGCGCGAAGCTCTCCGTCTTGCCCAGCGGCGGGAACCGCAGCAGACTTTGCTTGCCGGGGCTCTTTTGGGGCTTGTGAAAATCCCACGGCAGGCGGAACGTGCGGCGCTTGCCCGCGGGGGCGGCGTCGGTCATCTGCTGGCAGGGGCTGCGCGGCGTTCCCATTTTGTGCTCTTTTGGCACCGGATCAACGCGCTGGCCAAAAAGCTTGCGACCCGAAAAACACGGGTTTTTCTGGAACGATCAAAACGTACTTGGGGGCGTAACGAGGCGCGAGCATCATGCTGGACGGCCTGAGTGAGAGTTCGCAGCCCGAATTAGGGCGCCAGCGAGCGATGGGGCAGCTTTTCGGGCTTGAGCGCACATGGAGCAGCCCACGGCTGCCCCGCGGCCGGTAGCGGTCCTCTGGCGAGGCCCGAGGCGTCCAGCGGGGCTGTCATTTTTTCTTCGGGCCGTTGTTGCCGTAAAGTCCACTAGCTTTCGGGCGGCAGTCTCCGGGAAATGGAGCTACTCTCGTTGGTTACGCGCGCGCAGCTCGTCGCACAACGAACGTACAAACGATGAATTGCGGCAGCAGGTAAAACGGGCCGAGGCAGCCCGCTGAGCGAAATTGGAGCCGCTTTCGCGACGCTGGGGCTGCCAAAGGGAGATGGTGCCGGTAAGGGCAATCCTGTGGAGCATGCTCCTCGCCACGGCGGCCGCGGACGGCACGATCCGCCCCTACGGTGCGGCAAAGGCTGCCCCGCTGCCCCTGCGCAAGAACGCCGCCGAGGCGTCGACGCCGCACCCTATTCATGAAGAACGCCGCCTCAGCCACGGCGCGCCCCACTGCGTCCAGGACGGAGCCTTTGTGGAGGACGCCTGCGACTTATGTTATGGGGGCTGCGGCGCCTGCTGGGTCTACCTGAGCGATTCCAATGAAGTGGCTTGTGTCGACGAATCGGTCCACGCGTCCTGGGACGGCATGGCGACCTGTGTCAATGAAGATACCGTACCGAACCGCTCTACAAAATGGTGCGGCGCGACGCCGGCGCCGACCTACTTGTACTGCGAGGACGGTTATGTGGAAGATTGCGAGGGAGGACACTGCTGCCCCGAGTCCTGGGTCGGGAACGGCGACTGCGACGACCACTACGAGTTCCTGCAGCATTGTGATTTATCTTGCTACGAGGAGGACGGCGGCGACTGCGTCGAGACGCCGGAACCCACTTCTGTACCCTTCGAGGGCTGTTGTTTTTGGTCCTCGTCCGGCGATAGTTGTGGAGACTGCGACCAGCCCGCTGCCAATGTGGACTGGTGCTCGTTCTCGCGGAGCAACTGCGAGAGTTGTAGTAATGCGGAGTGGTGCGGTTCCAGTGATATCGCGCCGCACGCGCCGGCGCCCTCCGTACGACCAACACCACAACCTTCGCCAAGACCTTCGCAACCGCAGCCGACGGACGCCCAGACCGTCGACGGTCGAGTGGTCTTGCCCGACGGCGTGAGTTGCGGTGGAGGGACCTGGCACCTGCCGCAGAGCTGCGAGACCTGCTCTGGATATATTGACGGGCGCTTTAGTCCGCTGCAGAACTGCGTGTATGGCGTCGGGACGAACGGCCGGTGGAAATGCAAAAACGAAGGGTCGGGCGACATCCTGGAGCTGGACAATTCTTGTTTTGAGACGCCGGAGCCGTCGGCGGAGCCGACGTCGGGCCCGGCGCGCGAATCAAATTTTGCGTGGCGCCTCTCGACTCATCTCCACGCGACTCGCGCCGGTCGCGACGGCGTGTTGGGGGGGTCCAGGCTGCCTCGACGCCATCGATGCGATCCACGTAACGCAACTGATGGTCCATCGCACACAGGCCGGAGCCGTCCCCAGAACCGACGCCCGAGCCGACGACGAACAACGTCATGACCGATGCTAATATCCGGACGGCCGTGCACCACTGGCTCGACGATTCATCGAAGGCCGAACTTCTGTACGGCCACATAAGCGACTGGGACACGTCTACCGTGACGGACTTTTCATATTTATTCTGTGGAAATAGTCAGTGGTCCGGCTGCCATGGGAACGCGGGCGCCTTCGACGAACCGCTCAACGACTGGGACACGTCCGCCGTCACGTCGATGGACCGCATGTTCTATTTAGCATCATCATTTAACCAAGATCTAGATGGATGGGACACGTCTTCCGTACTGACGATGGAGGAGATGTTCGTCGCCGCGTCGGCCTTCGACGGCCGTGTCAATGGATGGGACGTCTCGTCGGTGCGAGACATGTCTTCGTTGTTCGAGAAGGCCTCGTCGTTCAACCAAGAGCTTAGTGGGTGGAACCCCGAGACGGCGACGTCCCTCCAAGCCATGTTCTCTGGTGCTACGTCCTTCGACCAGAACATCGAAGGGTGGGACGTCAGTTCCGTAACGACGACGCAAGAAATGTTCTACAATGCGGCAGCCTTCAACCGGCCTCTGAATGACTGGTCCCTAAATCAAGTCACGAATATGATGGCCATGTTCACGGAAGCGACGTCCTTCAACCAGGATTTGAGTGATTGGAGTCTCGACGGCGTCGCGGATGCATCGGACATGTTCTGGGGCGCTACTGCGTTCGACCAAGATCTGGGGTGGTGCATTCCCGCCTATACCGGTATTGGGGGGCTGTTCGGGCAGACGAAGTGCTACAGTTATGATTGCGGCATCGCGGGAATCGCGGGTGCCAACGGCGAGTGCGAGACGCCGGAGCCTTCAGCAGAACCGACGCCGGAACCGGGCGACCCGACCGCTTCTCCAGTCTTCGCGCCGACGCCGCGGCCTTCTTCAGAGCCCTCCTCCGAGCCGACGCCGCGGCCGTCCTTACGCCCTTCATCGAAGCCGACGCCGCGGCCCACAAACAAACCGAGTCGGCGGCCCACGCCCGCACCGTCGCCGCGCCCTACGCCTAGACCGACGCTCCGGCCGAGCCGGCGCCCGACGCCGTCGCCCTCTCCACAGCCCGGCGACCCCACGGCCGCGCCGGTCCTCGCGCCCTCTCCGAGGCCCACGCCGGCGCCGTCGCGACGGCCAACGCCGCGCCCGACGCGGAGGCCCACGCCTCGACCGTCGCCGTCGCCTTCGGCAAGACCGACGCGGCGCCCGACGCCCGCGCCGACGCCGGTGCCCGGCGACCCTACGGCGGCGCCCGTCTTCGCGCCGTCGCCGCGCCCGAGCGCTCGGCCGACGCCACGCCCTTCACCGGCCCCGACGCCGCGACCGAGCGTCCGGCCGACGCGCCGCCCGTCGCCGATGCCCACGCCGCGACCTTCATCAAAGCCGACGAGACGGCCAACACCGCGCCCGACGCCTGCGCCGACCTCGAAGCCCACGCCGCGCCCGTCGCCGCGCCCATCGCCCCGGCCGACGCCTGTGCCATCGCCGGCGCCGTCGCCAAAACCTACGTCGAGGCCTACCGCGAGCCCGACGCCGCGGCCCACCGCTCACCCCACGCCGCGGCCGACGCCAATGCCGTCCAGCAAACCGACGCCGCGCCCGACGCCGACGCCGACCGCGACGCCCGGCAGCCCCACGGCCAGCCCGGTCTTCGCGCCGACGCCGCGGCCCACCTCGCGACCGACGCCGATGCCGACTCGGAGACCAACTCCGAAGCCCACGCCGCGGCCCACGCCAATTCCCACGCCTCTGCCGACGGCGAGGCCCAGCCGCCGGCCCACGCCGCTTCCATCAATGAGGCCGACCCCGGCGCCGAGTCCGCGGCCCACGCCGTCGCCGACGCCCGCGCCCACGCCGAGGCCGTCGCCGTCGCCCACCGCGACGCCCGGGAACCCGACGGCGGCGCCCGTCTTCGCGCCGACGCCGAAACCGACGCCCCGGCCGACGCCGGCGCCTTCATCAAAGCCCACACTTGGTCCTACGACAACACCCTTCGAGGGCTGCTGCTTCTGGAGCTCGACCGACGACGTCTGCGCCTCCTGCGACGCGCCGGCGTCACAAACGGACTGGTGCTCCTTTTCTCGCGATAACTGCGAGAGCTGCAGCAACGCTCAATGGTGCGGCGCCAACGATGTCGCCCCGCACGCTCCACTACCAACCCCGCGGCCGACGCCCGTGCCGACGATCTCCGCCACGACCGTCGCGTCGTCGGCTTTGGTGCTCGAGGGCGTCTCCGCAGACGCTTTCACGGCCGCCGACGCGGCCGCCGTCAAGGCGGCGCTCGAGGCGGAACTAGTCGGTTCGAAAGTGACGGACGTGACCGCGGTGGCCGACGACACTGAAGCTTTAGAGGAAGCCATCTCCTCGAAGAGCATGCACCGGCGGCTGGCGGAGTCGTGCGTCGTTTCTTTTGTGGTCGAGGCGCCTGGCTCTGATGGAAACGCTTTATTAACCCGGTTGGCAGATGCGGTCGCCTGCGACGACTTCTCTGAAAGGTTAGCAAACGACCCGCTGTACGCGGCCGTGGATGTGGAAAGATCCCAGACCTACATCCGGGAGCGGTCCGAGGTGGCGGTCATCGTGCCCGTGAACGATGATTCTACAGCCGAGGACCAATCATCCAGTACAAGAGAACCCTTCGACGCCGCTGGAGCTTCCGGCGGCGCCGCCGCCCTCTTCACGTTAATCGTCGCCGCCGCCGTCGTCGTCCGACGGCGGCAACGCCAACGCAAGGTCTTCGCGCCCGCGACGGTCACGACGCTGCTGGACGACGTCGAGGCCGCCGAGGACGTCGTCGAGATCAACATCGACGGGGAGACGGCGACCGTCCCGACGCCGCCCGTGCACGTCGCGTCGCCGGACCAGGAACAAAGGGTGCGGAGCCTGTCGAAGGAGCCGACGACGCCCTCTGCGGCGCGCGGCTTCCTCGACTCGGCGCGCGGCTTCCTGTTCGAGACCTTTGCTCGCAGGCGGAAGGTCGAGCGCCTCTTGACCTTCGAGGAGGGCACGGCGTCGGTTCGATGGCCGGGGTCGGAAGATTTGGTGTGGAACGGTGGGCTCGCTTCTGCGTCGACGGGCTACTCCCTTGATTGTTCGCCGGCCCAGCAGATGGCGCTCGAGTTGGTGAAGGGGGCTCCCTTGGCACAACGGGCGTCGACGCTGCGGACGGCGCTCGACTCGCTACGAGTCTCTTGGGAGGTGGGACGCGTGCAATTCACGGTTAGAAGAGACAATTGTTTTGGGGACGCGATTAGTGTGTTGGGGGAGCTACCTCCAGAAAAATGGCGCCAGCCCTTCTTCGTGACGTTTCGGGGCGAGCCTGGTTTGGACGCGGGCGGCGTCTCGCGCGAGTTCTTCTACAAGGCTATCAGTGAATTAATGGACCCGGCGAAGGGCGTCTTTCGCACTGTCGAAGGCAGTACCTATTATCCGAACGACGACTTCGTCGTGGCCGATGCGTTGCAGGGTTCGGAAGAGCGCGTCCTCACCTTCGCGGGCAGACTGCTCGGAAAAGCGTTACTGGAAGGCCACCACGTCCCTTCAGGATTCAATGGTGTCTTGCTCAAGCACCTTCTCTCCTTACCGGTGTCGCTGACGGAGGATCTGCGGTTGCTCGACGCCGAGGTCGCGCGGTCCTTGGAGCTCATCAGTGCGATGAACGACTCTCAACTCGGCGACCTGGCGCTGACCTTTTCCGTCGCGCGACCTACGCTAAACGGCGTCCACGACATCAGTTTGAGGGGAGATGGTTGCGAGGAGGTCACGGAGGGCAACGTGAAAGAATTTGCGAGACTAAGAGCCACAGCTGACCTAGGGGGGCAGCAGACCTCGACTATCGGTGCCTTAGTAAGGGGCTTCCGCGACGTCGTGCCTGGAGCTGCGTTACTCCTCCTGGAGTCGCCCGAGGAATTACGGGAAGCGTTAGCTGGTGTAGAAAACATAGATGAAAACGAGTGGCGCCGCGAGACGAGGTTGAGAGGAGCGTTCAAGGACGCGCCTTCTCATAAGGTCGTGGAGTGGTTCTGGGCGTACGTGGCTTCCCTCTCCCACACAAAGAAGGCGGAGCTGCTCCGGTGGGCCACGGGGTCCGCGCGATGCCCCTTAGGTGGGTTCGCGAAGTTGCACGGGCGGGACGGCGTGTTGAGGCCCTTCACGCTGACGTCGGTGGAGCTGGCGCAGTGCGCGTACCCGCGCGCGCATACGTGCTTCAACCGCATCGACCTGCCGCTGTTTTCGTGTCAGCGCGATTTGATCGACGCGTTCGCGGTCGCGCTGGACCCGCGGCACGCCGAGGCGTTTTCTATGGACTAATGTATATATAAGCGTATTTTCGTGAGCGGTGGGTAACGTGTGGATGTGTGCGCACAATCAACATATAGCTTACACTCAGTAGTAGCCCGCGTGGAGCCAGAAACTCACGACGTGTCGGACGAGTTCCTTCGGGAGCATCGGAAACTTCGGCTCGAAGCTGCGCGTAAGCGTAGCGAGATGGGCTTGCTCGTGTTTCTTCCAGCCGCCGGCGTTTCTGACTCGTTCGATGTACGGGTGCGTGTTGTTCGTGGGGATCTCAGCGCCCGCGCGGAGTAATAAAGGCCACACACGGAGAAGATTCTGGTCGAGTGTCATCTCGAAAGGTGTCCTCCCAGAGTCACTTCTTACATCTATATCAGCACCTGCGGCCAGGAGCATTTTGACGCAATTGGTGCGCGCCTTAGCCTTAGAACTTCCGCTTGCTGCAAAGTGGAGCGCCGTCCAGTGGAAATCAGACACAGCGTTCACATCCAGGCCCGCTTCGAGTAGTAACGACACCATTTTAATGTTTGCGACGTTAGCTGCATAGTGGAGTAATGTGTACCCATTATAATCGACCGCTTCCAAACTTGCCCCAGCGTCGAGAAGGAGCCTGAAGCAGGCCGTGATGTCGTCACCCGTAGCGTGGTAGTGTTCGTGTAAAAAGCACAAGTTGTGAAGAGGCGTTCTACCACGATACTCATTATCATCGGTTGCATCTGGCGACACACCTTCCGCAAGCAATCGCCGGAGCGTCTCGACGTCACCGTTGAATGCGGCATCGTGGATGGGTGCCATTGGGTGAGCGCGAGAGCAGCAGCTCCTGGGCCAGACCAAGAGAGCAGCTTGAGGGCCAGACAAGAGAGGCTAAGATATGGACGGCCGAGCGAAAACACACAGCCAGGCGCCGCGCGAAGACGGTGCGCCGATAGTGGTCCGCGCAGAGGCGACAAGCTCTCCACTGCCAAGGCGGCGTTAGCTAGCGACCGCTAAGACACTAGAAAGCACAGTGCCTCCACTTTGCAGGCCGATAACGGTGCAGCTCACGGTTCTCCGGGTAAGGTAGACTCGCACCGGTCATAAAAAACGCTGCACGCGTCGACACCGGCGAAAACCGCGCGACAGAGGGTCCCACAGCCACCCCAAAAGAGCGTTGACGCGCGACCGCACAAATGACGACGCGCCCGGCCGAAGAAGGCGACTACGACTGCGCCATCTGCCTCAGCCCCCCCGACCACCAGGTCCACCAGTGCCGGAACGGACATCTGTTCTGCGCCGAGTGCCTCGAGGAGTGTTTGAGTAGAGGCAGCGCGAAATGTCCCACGTGTCGAGTGGCGTTACCTAGAGAACCGATCCGCAACCTGGTTGCCGAACGAGCGCTAGCGCGGCGGCCCGCGCGCTGCCCGCACTGTTCGTTGGATCTCACGCGAGGAGAACTGCAGGCGCATCTCTTACGGTGTCCTTCTAGGGTCGTCAAGTGTCAAGGAGAGGGCTGCGACTGGAGCGGGCCCAACGCGCCCGGCGCCTTGAAGGAGCACGAGTCAAAGTGCCCGCGCGCGATACTGGCCAAAACATTGATACCGCTCAAGGAACGTATAAACAAGCTGGAGGCGACGGTACGCTCCTTACGAGCTGAAAGAGCAGGTTTGGTCAGTCTGCACCCTCCAGGAGCGCCGCTGCGACTCGCCCATGGTTTGTGGCGAGTACGGGAAGAAGACGACACTTTTACCACTGTAGCATTGCCGTCGTTACGACTCACAGCAGGAAGGTGGTGCTACGAGGTCACGATGTGCAGCGAAGAAATAGTGTTCCCGCAGATCGGATTTGCAAGAGAGGGCTTCCGGCCGGGAGCCGAGCTGGGGGTCGGCGACGACGAGTTTAGTTATGCGTACGACGGCGACCGGTGCAAGCTCTGGCACGGTAGTAGGCACGACGACTTCGGGCGGGCGTGGGAGGCGGGCGACGTTATTGGATGCTATTTGGATTTAGATGAAGGTATTATTCTGTTCACGGTGAACGGTGATCTCGTGCCTTTTGATGACGGCGACGAGGATGGCATGAGACCGGCCTTCGACGGCGTTGTGGGAGGGAGGTGGTTCCCCGCGCTCACGCTCAAGAGCGGGACGTGCCGCGTGAACTTCGGGGACCGGGATTTAGATCACCCGGAGGCGCTCGAGGGCTACTCGCCGGTGGCGCTCGCGGCGGCGCTGCACGAGCCGCCGCTGGATTAAAGACATAGTAGGGTGTACTTCGGGCGTACCCGTTTGTGAGGACTGCCGGCGAACGTCGCGCATATAGATGGACGATTCCTAGTGTCTCTACGACGCTAGCTAATCGCAAAGCTGCACAACGTAGGGCAACCAGCGCATTTGTGGACCTCGCGAGCGCTTGGAAATTGTGCAACCCCTGCATTCACTGCGATCTGAGCGCGGGACCCGCAGCGGACGCCCACCTCACTCGGCTGGCCAAGGCTGCAGCCTGCACAAAGCTTCAGCTTGGCGAGGCGAGGCCGCCGACGCGCGACCAAGCACGGGTAAACGACGATGAGCGACGCCCGCACCCAATTCGCCGCCTGCGAGGCGCTCTTGAACGATGGCGCCGTCGAGGCCTGCGCGGTCGCCGCCGAAACGTTAACAAAGCAGTACCCGAAGCACGCGAGGGCCTGGTGCTTACGCGCCGCGCTCGCGCCGCAAGCCGATATAGCTCTGAAGCACGCGGAGCGCGCCAAGGCGCTGAAGCCGGACTTGGATTGTGTGAGGACGGCGCTGGCACGCGCCTTGGTGCGGCGCGCCGTGGAAGCGGGCAAGGCGCATTCCGAAGCGCGCATCTCATTACTGGAGCGCGCCCTGGCCGAGCAGGACGACCCCAAGACGTGGTACCGCCTCGGCCGCGCCAGGCGCGAGGCCAAGGACTTGGCGGGAGCCGCTGACGCTTTTGAGAAGTGCGGCGACGACGCGCGCGCGAAGTTCTGGGCCGCATGCTGCCGCGGCGATCCCAGTGAAGACGCCCCTATCGAGCATCTGGAGGCGTTGTACGATGGCTACGCGGGTCGCTACGACGCGCACCTCTCGGACGCGCTCCGAAGCCAGGCGCCGGCGCTCGTCGCGGAGAGCGTCCGAGGCGCGAAAGCACGGAAGGCCTTGGACTGCGGCTGCGGCACGGGCCTCTCCGGCCGCGCGTTATTCGATGCCGAGGCCTGTTTGCAGCTGGAGGGCGTCGACCTCTCCGAGGCCATGTGCGAGAAAGCGAGAGCTACGGGGCTCTATGAGGACGTGGCCAAGGGCGAGCTCTGTCCGTGCACCGGCGTCCCTATCTCTCACATGAAACATCCCAATGATCGAAACGTTCGTCGGGCGGACTGACACCTAAGCTGCACAAGCTTAGCCGTGATCGACACCACGACAACGCAATTGACTTCACCTTCCGCTGAGGGGCCCCGTCTCGCGTCGCGCGCGCATGCCATCGCGTCGCCGGCTCGCATCTCACCCTCGCCGCGCAGGCGCGTTTTTGAGCGGCGCCGCGGGCGCCAATTATGACTTGCTGGCGAGCAGCGACGTCGTGCCCTACGTTAGGCGTCTCGAAGAGCTCTTTATGGTCGCGGCGGCGGCCGCAGCGCCGAAAGCGTCCTTCGCGTTCTCCGTGGAAAAGCCGCTGGGCGACGGCGATGTCGAGATCGGCGCGACGGGCCGCTTCCGCCACAGCGTGGCGTACTGCGAGGCGTGCGCCGCGAAGAGCGGTTGGACGCTGTCGGCGCGTCGGGACGCAGTTCTGCGGAAGAACTGCGGCGCCGACGTACACGGCCACGTCCTCGTCTTCCAGCGCTCCTAATGTGAATGTTCTGTTACTTTCTATACATCTTACTACGCCTAGGACGGTCTGTGCTGGATTCGCCGGAGCGAGTCCGCCGAAGCGAGAGGCGTGTCGCCAGCGGTGCCGGCGGTGGAGGAACCGTTACCGCGGCGCCGCGGCGAGCCGACGTCCGCGGTCGGGGGGCCGAGCCCGCCGGCGGTCGCGGGCGCGGCCGCGGCGCGGTGTCGACCAGCGCCACGACGGAAAATAGCGCGTCGGGCCGCGCGTCTAGCACAGCATCTACCAGCTTCCGCAGCTCCCGCTTCGCGCCCTTCTTGCTTCGCGGCCCCGCCCCTACGGGTCCGGCCCGCTTCCCGTCGAGCCAGAGGTAATCTTTCGCGACCTTGACGAGGGCAACGAAGTGTCGTCCCTGGCGGCGCCCGGCTTCGGCGCTCCCCGCCGCGCCAGCACATCGATCGTGCGCCGCGCGCACCGCCGGCGCTGCAAGGACCGCCGCCGCCGAGGGCCGGTCGCCCTCGAGCCCAAGTTCGGGCAGCGCCACGCCGGGCGCGTTCAGCAGCGAGTTGAGCAGCGCCACCGTGCCACATGTGCCGCCGACGGTCTGCCGCGCGAAGAACGCCGCGTTCGGCGGCGGCGGCGTCGAGAAGAGCGGAAGTATGGCCTCGGCGACCGAGCCCCCGGTCGGATAGCAAACCACGAAAGCCAGGGCCCGCTTCGGCGGCGCGTCGATGTCCAGAACATCGATAAATCGATACCGCTCGTCCGCGCCCAGGTCCCTCGCGAAGGTGGTAAACGCGTCCGGGTCCGACGCGAGCGGCGGCCAGGGCCCCTCCACCGCCGGGGGCGGGTCGACGTGCTGCAGCCACAGCGTGCCGCGCTGCCAGCGGCTTGCCCCGCACCTGTGGCCCGCGGGAGGGTCGGCGCTCATCGGCTGCACGCTGTCATTTGGCACTGCCTTTGGCAGCCAGGCGTCACAGATCAATGGCACGCGTCTGCAGCGGTAAAAGTACTGTCGTGCTAGACAAATGACGACGTATGCTAGCTTTAGCTGTGTAGAGAGTCTTTTTTTCTTTTCACCCTACGCAAAACGTACAAAAGGGGTTTCCCCGATACGCGATAACGCCACGCGTATATCCGGATGGGCCACCAGGTACCCGCGCATACGCGCGCACAATACACCACAGGACGGAAGATCTCCGCCCCGCGTCTTCCCCATGTATATATAGTATATGTATGTATCGTACTATCAGCACCAGAAATAATGATGGACAAGAAGGCTTACGCGAGAGGATGAACGACAGGGGGGCGCGCAAAAAAAAGGATCAGTAGCGCACGTGGATGATCCCCCCCGGGGGGACGCCGTGGGGCACGGTGAGCCGCACGTTGTTGCCGTTCGGCGCGCGGGCCATGATGGTCACGCCGGGCCGCGCGTTCGGGGGCAGGCGCACCTCGAAGGTCGGCGCGCCGCCGCCGGCGTTCCCTGCCGGCGGGGGCGCGGGCGCGACCCTGTCGGAGTTTCTCCGGCCCAGCATGCCCGCGAGGCGGTCCATCGCGTTGGCCGGCGCCGCCTGCACCTCCTCCTCGCCCTCCACGCCCTCGAGCCAGTTGCGCCTGTAGCCGCCCGGCTCGGGCTGCCTCGCCCTGGGGTGGCTGCGCGCCGGGTTCGCCTGGTTGAAGCGGATCCGGTACTCGGGGTAGGCCTGGGCGTCGTGGTACGTCACGAAGATGCTCGGCTTCTTCATGTCGTCGACCGTCGTGTCGTACAGCAGGTTCATTCGGTCGTCGCGGACGCCGGGCGTCAGGCCGTCGCGCACGCCCTGGGACCACTCGCCGACGACGCACCGCACCGCGAAGACCGTCTGCAACCCGCGCCCGTCGGCGGGCGAGTAGAGTGGATACGTGCTATAACTCGCGTCCCTCGCGAAGTAGACGCCCTTGCCGTACAACGTCGCGTTCTTGCCGCAGAAACTCCGGTTGAACCTGTGCGGAAATCAAACGTTCGGGTGAGTAATCGCGCTGCGTCGAGGCGGCCAGAATAGTAAATAATTTCCGCACTGGGTTGAACCCCTGCTGCAGGATCTTATCCACGACGTCCGGTCCGCAGCCGTGGAAGAGCCAATTCCTAACCTGGCTGCCGGAGTGGTTCGTCGGGTTCGGGGGCCGCGACTCGGCCTCGCGCTGGCAGATCTGCGACTTCTTGACGCAGTACGACTGCCACAGCCCGATGTTCTGGACCCGCTCGATGGAATGGATATTCATCTGCTGCTGTTTCGTCGTCAGAGCAATAGCGTCGTGCACGCGCTTGTATTTCGCACTCCCCTGCGCCAGGGGGAAGTACTGCGCCACCAAGGGGTCCTTGACCTCGTCCCAGTACTTCGGCATGGCTAATGCATCATCCCCCGCCCCCATGGCCTTCTGCATCTCCCGGAGCTGCTCCGCCGTCGGGATGTCGCTCACCTTCTCCGGGAACCAGCCCGACGACAGCGAGACGCCGTCGTCGCCGTAGCGCTTCAGGTCCGCGGCCTCGTCGCCCTCGTTGAGGACGACGCTCCCATAAATCCAGCCGTCGTCCCGTTGCTTCGAGACCTGCACGATCGAATCCTTGCGTAGCAACAGGGCGTCCTGGTCCCACAATTCCTCGGGCCGCGCGTCGCCCCAGCCGCCCGGCGGCGGCTGGACCTTCCTCTGCAGGGCCTCGCCGTGGGCCCGGCCTTCACTGGACGTGTCTCTTAGTACAGGTCGTTTGAATCCCGTCCGCGTGTTCGTCTGCTCCTTCTTGCCCGTGTCGATGGCGTAGTGCCTACTCTGGACCGTGCCGCCACTTCCTAACGCCTGTTCTAACTGATTTTGAATTTCAGACTCGAACGCGACCCAGTTCGGCTGCTTCGTGAGGTGGGGAGGGTGCTGGCCCATCTTGTGCGCCTCCTCCTGCCAGTACCACGTGCCCGGACTTGAAACGTCGACCGCGTCCTGTTGCGTCGAGTGGCCCGCGGGGACGTAGTCCTGGACGCAGACCTTGAAGCCGACGACGGCGTCCTTGAGCTCCTGGGCCATGGCGTCCATGGCCTTCTGGTGCTGCACGTGCATGTAGACCATGTACGCGGCACCTATGACGATGAACACGGCGAAGACGCATATGACAACAATGAGCGCCGTCATATCAACAGGTTCCTTCTTTTTTGATGGTGGCCGGCACGTGTTTCCCTTGCACCCGAGCCCGGCGTCGCAGGGCCAGTCGCACGCGCCGCCGTGGTCGCACACACAGAACCCGCCGCTCGCGCCCGCTATTGCATCGCCGTAGCGCCCCGCGTATACCAAGTCGAAACCCTTCTTCGGGACCGGGTTATTCAAATCGGACGCGAAGACGGCCGTATACGTGTCGCCCGGGGAATCAGTTAAGTCGAACTCCCACACGGCGGGGTCCTCCGCCTCGTCCTTGGCGCCCTTCAGCGTCCCCACCAGCGTGTTATCACTAGCGTAGACGTGCACGGCGTCGGTCGTGGACGTGAGCGCGCCCGACGCCTCGACGTCCCATAACCGATTCCACGTCGCTTCGTCGTTCTCCTTCCACGTCGAGGCCTTCTTGGCTCGCAGGGATAGGCCCTTGAGGCTGGCCGCGTCGGGCAGCGTGAACTTCCAGCTACATATGGTCATCGCGGGGTAGTCCGTCGCCAACTCCGAGCTCGGGATCGAGCCGTCCGTCGCGACCGGGCCGGCGCTCGACGAGAACTCGCCGTGCTTCGGCGGCCCCGCGCCGGCGGGGACGACGAGCTCGCTCTCGCCGGTGCAGTGGTCCAGCGCGCAGTTCGCGACCGGCGACGTCCAGGCGCCGGCGCAATCCGGCTTCGCGGCGACCCTGTGCTCGATCGCGAAGCCGCCGTCAGCGCTGCCGACGGCCGTGTTCCCGAGGCCGTCCGACTCGAACGTCACGAAGACGGGGGCCGCGAAGACGAGCTTCGGGGGCGGCGCCGAGCCCGTCGCCGCGTAGAGCAGCTTCGGCTCCGCCGCCGGCGCCGTGAGCGAAAAGCCCGTCGGCGCGGTGCTCCCCGCGTAGATCCTGACGAAGTCGAAGCCGTTCTCGATCGCGAGCTTCGTGAATTTGAGCTCTACGTAGTCCGTCGTCGACGTGACGCGCCAGCCGCAGCGCGAGTTCGGCGCGTAGAGAGGAGTCCCGGCCGCCTGCGACCGAATCGTAGTCGCCGCCGTCGCGCTCGCTTCGTCGACGACGCCGAGGCAGTAGGCGTACTCGCAGCTCGCGCCGCTCGTCCCGGCGGCGCAATTGGTGTTCGGGCCGCTCGTCGCCGCGCCGGCCGCGGCTTCGAAGCCCACGTCCTCGAGCGCGCCGATCGCGTTCTCGTCGTAGCTATTCGTGACCCACCGGGCCGTGACCTGCCCGCCCGCCGTGGGCGAGCGGACCTCCGGCAAATTGATTGGGTCCCACCGGCCGGTGAACGCCGCCAGGAGGTCGCCGGCCGCGTCGTAGACCTCGAGCCCGTCGTCGGGCTGCTCCGACATGAGCTTGGTGATGTCTATGCTTACGTAGTTGCCGCTGGGCGGCGTGAACTGCCACCGGCAGTCCGTGTCGTTCGCGTAGGCGTTCGTGCCCGTGGACCCGTCCGTGAAGGTGTCGGGGAAGACCGTGACAGTCGTCGACGTGGCGCACCGGGGGTCCGAGCCCTGCTCGCGCTGCACGGGCGCGGCGGCGTTGATGTCGAACGATGCGGCCGGGTCCGCCAGCAGCGTCTGGTAGTCGCCGGCCGTCAAACCGGATAGCGCGGTCGTGTCGTAGAGCGCCGTGTAGAAGGACAGCGCGTCGGCGGAGGGGTCCTCGGCCAGCACCTTCTGCTCGTAGAAGAAGTAGGCCGAGTCCCGGGTCATCTCGTCGAGATCATATTGGAGCTGCTCGGCCACGGACAGGTACTCGAACTTCGCGAGGCGGTCGGAGACGTCCGCCGCGTCCTGGGCCGTCTTCAACGACGCGAAGTCCGTCACCTTCTGGTTGTAGGCGCCGGCGGCGGCCCAGAGGGTGCTGCCTTCCTCCTTGGACCGGTAGTCGTAGCGCGTCTGCTCGAACTTCTCCACGAGCTTCGCGACGAGGTCTGCATGGTTCGTGATGAAGGCGTCCGAGGCCGCGAGGACGTTGCCCGTCAGGTAGTCCCAGTGCGCGACACTTGAAGCGGGCACCATGATGTCGCCCGCATCCAATGGATCCGCGCTGCCGCCCCAGGGGTTGTTGAGGAGGTGCGAGAAGGCCGTGCCCCAGACGCAGGCGCCGTCGATCGTGCCGGCGTCCCAGGCGGCCGTGATCTGGGAGGGGGACATGAAGACGAGGTCGATACTCCCAAGATCCAGGCCGGCGTTCGCAATGACGGCGAGCGCGATGTAGTGCGCTGTCGACGTCTTGGGGGTGGCGAGCGTCGCCTTGGCCGTGCCGCCGGCCTTGATCGTATCACTGGAAAGGGCCTTGGGCTCGTCGAAGCGCGCGCGCGTGATGAGGGCCTGGGAGGAGCCCTTGAGGTGGGCCACGCTTACTGCTTTAAGCCTGCCGCGCCGCGCGGCCGCCGCCGCGTACGGCGTCGAGCCGAGCAGCGCGATATCTAAATCGCCGGAGTCGAGCTTGGCGATGGACAGGCCGCCGCTCGGCTGCCGGTAGAAGGTCCAGCACTCGTCGCCGTCGTCGTTGAGCCAGTCCGTCATGACGGCCAGCGCCTCGGGGTTGGAGTCCCCGAACGTGCCCACGCGGATGCGCGTGGCGCACTGCGCCGCCGCGAGCGCGGGCAGCAGCGAAGCAAGGAGCGCGCGCATCGCCATCAATTTTTTGCGGCGGGACGTCCCCGCTTGTGGTACGGCACGCCGCGCCGCGACGGGAGGCAGCCCCACGCTACGCCTCGGCTTTCCGCGCCGAGAGATGCGGCCGTCCCGGTGCCTGGCCCGGGAGCGGTCCCGTCGGGTCGTCTGGGCTGCCCCCGCGACCCGGGGCAGCTTCGCCGGTGCGTGCGCCTCGCCCCGGGCGCTCGCGCTCCAGGTACGCCGTCCGACTCCAGGGATCTAGTGGCAGGAGTTTGAGGCGTTGCCGACCCTAGTATGTCTACGCTACCGTACATATGGTCGTGCGGCAGGAGACGAATAGCCCGCCGCCCGGAGGCCTCCGCGGCCGGAGCTCCTCCGCGAGGCCAAGGTAAAAAATAATTAAAGGCAGCCCAAAAAAAAAGAGCAGCAGCACGCCCGAAGACGCTGCCCGCGGCGGCGCCGCGGCGCCGTTGTCCACCGCAACCGCACCAGCACACGAACCATACCATGGCCGCCGCCGCGACGCCGCCGAAGCGCATGCCGCCGCCCGCAGCGGGCCCGGCGCGCGTCCTCGTCAAGCTCGTTACGGGCAGCCCCATCGAGATGTTCGTCACGTGCCCCGACCTGGACGTGCGGCCGCCGGACGTGATCCAGTGTTTTCTGGAGAAGCTGCGGAGGACGCGCTTCGAGTCGTGTCGGCGGGTGTTGGACGCCAGGCATTTATCTTTGGTTGATTGCCATGGCGATGCGTTAGCTGTAAGTCGTTCGTTGCGGGAAGCGCGCGTGAAGAGTGGAGACGCGCTGTTGCTGCTGCCTTCGGTAAGGCGCTTAAAAGCCCTCGCGTCGCCGACGGAGGTCGAAGAGGACAACGTGTGCTGGGTGCGGCTCCAGGACGCGACGTGGCGCCCGGGGCGCATTGAAAGGGAGGAGAAGGAGCTGGTTTTTGTCCGGTGGAGCGCTTGCGGTCCAGAGGAGCCAGAAGTGGCCCAGGTCGAGAGGCCTCGGATACGAAAAGACCGGCCGAACCGCATGCTCGCGCCGCCGCCGGAACTGAAAGTCTCTTCCTCAAAGTTGCGGAGGGACGGGAGTTTGCGGGTCAAGGTGTCGTGGCGGCTCGGCGCGCCCGAGGAGGCGCTCGGGGTCCGGCTGGTCATCGCTGCGAAGGACGTGCAAAGAGCGAAGCCGCCGCAGGTGTTGGAGTCCTTCGCTCAAGCTTTGTGCAAGAAGCGGCCGCGCTTGAAGTGGAGGGTCCAGTGGGAGTGCTTGCAGCTGTTTTCGGTCGACGGCACGCCTCTTCTAGATGATATACCTCTGGTGGAGTCGTTGGCTCGCGTTTCGTCGGACGAGTTATTAGCCTTACCTCGCATCCGATGCCTGAGCGAAGAGACTACAAAAAGTTCGTCGCCGCGAGGGTGGGTCGTCGACGACGGTGGGGCCTTAGCTGCTTGTAGGTTGTGCTCCGGCGGCAAGGTGGGCGGCGATACGGTGCTCATACGAACGGATCGTAGAGTTGCGGGCGCGGCGCGCTACCGGCAGGTCAAACGGAGCCAAGTCTTGCTCGTCGACGACGTGTCGCGCCAGCTCTTCGCGACGGCCCAAAAAAAAGCTTCCAGAGACGACGACGAGGCCGTCAAAGTTCTTGAGGCGTTAAGAAGGAAAGAGCGCGCGAGAGACTTACATGACAAGTCAATCGTGAAAGCGGTCTTGCCCGAGTTCCGGAGAAATGGCAAGTTAGTCATAAGACCGCCGGACGTGAAGAAGGGCGCGTTCGTGGACTGCGTCTTCCCCCACCGGCAATTAGGTATATCTCTCGCGCTGGTGCGGGACGCGTCGAGTGGACGGAGGTACGTTGGATTAGATAACGTGACTCCGAGCTGCCCGCCGCGCGTCGCTGTCGCTTTACGTAGAGGTGATTTATTGGTGCACGTGGACCAGGAGCCCGTGGACGCGTCCGACGAAGGCTACGAGCGGCTCGTAGCTAGATTAAGGTGCGGTTCTCGGCCCGTGGTCCTCAAGTTCTGGAAAAGGTCGGATGTGGAATCTGTCGAGACAGAGGAAATGCCCCTGACGATCCAGGTGCCCGAATTCCCAAAACCGCGGACGCTGCGGGCGGACGAACTGAGTCCGTCCTCGGACGTCGAGGAGTTCGACGCGGACGTGGACCTCGACGGGGACCACCGCGTCGACCTGGACGACGTGGGGCACGTCGTCGATTTGGACGACCACCTGGCGCGGGCGACGGCGACGGTCGTCATCTGATTGTGTAAGGTACTTTGTGCTAGTCTTTTAGTGTGATAGCAGAGACTATCGTAGAAGACTAATCTGGCGAACGCGTGTCTTTGTTACGGTGCTAGGACTAGTGGGCGGAGCCCCCGGGGGGAGAGCGTCGCCGATTCATTCGTTCCGGAACCTGAAAAAATCTTGCTAGTGCCTTACTGGCCGCTAGCTCCAGCTACTTTCTGGGACAAAAGCTCGCAAGTCAGCGCGCGCGGACGTTTCGCTGCCAGAGAAGGCGGCTCCTCAACGCCATCGCAGCGACGCATCCCTGCGCACGATGAGCGAGCAGCTCGACAAGCTCAGAGCAGCCATCGCCGCCGCCGAGGCGCGCGCGCCCAACCCGCCGCCGCCCAATATACTACAAAGAACGCCGAAACCGGATTTGGATGCCTTGCGAGCTAAAATAGCAAGGGCGGAAGGGGACGGTGGCGGGCGCTTGCGCGAGGCGGCTCGGTTATTGCGAGGCGACGTCCTCGCCCAGCGGAGCGGCCTCTGCCAAACCCTAGAAGCGCTGGCGGATCGGGCCCGAAACCCGCCCGACGACACGACGAACTGGCTCTGTGCGAAACTCCGAGAACTGCGACCAAAGGAGTCAAAAATATACGAACGGCCCGTCCTGCAGGGTCTAGTGATGAAGTGCGACGAGTTCGCGCACATCCACCTCTTCCCGACACCGAGGATCCATCCTCAAGTCTGGAACTTCCGCAAATGCGACTTGGAGCTATCCGTGTACGGCGTGGGCCAGTGCCATTCTGCTGGTATAGAACATGTCATCGCGGAACTGACGAAGGACCATAGTAGCATAGTGTGGTGTAATATGAGAGAAGAACCCGTGGTCTTCCTGGACGGCCAGGCTTGTGCTCCTAGAACGGCGAACAACCTCAACGAGAATGTTGAATATCTCCAATCGATCGAGGACTTCGAATTAGATGCCATGGAGCGGCGGCTGTGTCGAGATTGTGTGGAAGCGGGTTCTACGCTACCGGTCTACTATCAAGTGAGCGGAACGGAGAACGAGAAACGCGATCTCTCTACAAGTACGGCGCGCTGCGTCTCTGACGTTTATCCATCCACCGTAAGGTACCACCGCATCCCCATCGCCGACGAGGCCGCCCCGGAAGAGAAGGACTTCGACCAACTGGTTTCCGCCATACGGAGCGCTCCATCAGATAGTGCCTTTATTTTTAATTGTCAGATGGGCCGCGGGAGAACTACCACAGGAATGGTGTGTGCTTGTATCATGATGCGCGCGTCTTCGGGTAAGTTGGCCGCACCTGCTGTTCCAAGGGACGGCACGGACCCGCGGATTGTGGGCGACTTCCGCTGTATTCGTGAGTTGGTAGGGATGCTCGATCGAGGTCAGGAGGCCAAGGCTTTGGCAGATGCGTGCTGCAAGGCCTGTGCGCACGCGCAGCATCTGGTCGAGGCCATCATGGCGTGCGACGTCAGTGCGAAGGTGGCGCCGGCGTCGTCGCACCGAAATCCGGACTTCTGGCGGGCGCGCGGGAGGAATTACCTCGAGAGGTACTGCTACCTCGTGCTCTTCGCCGCGTATGCCCTGGAGCACGCTTCGAGTGGCTACGCGGCGTCGTTTAGCGAGTGGGCGCACCACCGGTGGCAGCTCAAGAGGGTGCTGAAGCACATGACGCTCGAGGGGTAGTTAAAACTCTTTTTTGGTCCTTTACACATCAACAATTAGTCGCGCTCCGGTCGTGGCAGAGCGACGCGACGACGTGCGTGTAGACGCCTAGTTCCATATCGAGGTCCGCCGCGACGCGACGCAATAAGGCCCCGAAGAAGTGGATATTTTTGGGAAAGATCGACGCGTTCTGGACCCGTAAGACACCGGTGCACGACAGCCTTCCCTCTTCAACATAGAGGTAGAGCTCGCGGCAGCATTTGGTCTGCCCTTGGTCGCGCCAGTCGATCGTCTCCGAACCGCTATCGGTGAAGGGGATGGGAATCGAGGCCCGCTTCGAATTTGAATGCGTCCGGAGGCAGTCGACGGCGTTGGCTATCTTGCGGCGCATGCCTCGCCGATAATCGCCCTGCGCGCCGCCGCGTTCTGGTGTTTTGTATGCATCGATTTCCTCGTCTGTTATTTTTTCTTCGAGGTTCCAGCGCGTGTAGAAGTCCAGCGCGGCCCGCGGGAACAGCTCCGTTTCTACCGTCGTGGCGTCTTCGCTCAAATCCTCGAGCACGGCCGCATAATTATGAATCGTAAAGTCGCCACCGGCTCGCGTGAGGTGCCGCATCTCGTCGTATAAAGAACGCGCCGTTTTATGCCTCGGCAGCAGCGCGTGGGCCGGCGCGTGGAGGCGGCGTCTTGCAATTATGGCGGCGCGGCGCAGCATGCTGCCAGCTGAGTGCTGCTCGTCCAGACGTCGCGCGGCTCGTGCCAGCGGTTTGGCGCAATTAATGAATAGCAATGCCAATTTTTGATGCAGTTCTGCGCTGTGGCTGGCAAGCACACAGCAAAAAAAAGACAGGCTGCGCTCGAGCTAGCGGCCTGTAAGACACTAGCCTCGCAGACCTGTGAGGAACCGTACTTTGACAGGACGCTTAGGTTCGCCTTCCAGCGCGTGGATGGGCCCGCGAGCTAGTTTCTATTCTGGTCGAGGCTAGTGGGGCTCTCCAGTTTGGCCTTCGGGTCAATCTTTGAGCGCCCTGCAAATCACGCATATTGCATCTCCGGCAAAACTGAGCCGTCACGCAGCGCTCCTATAACGCCTTGCTCGGAAGCGGCCGCCTTGAGCTGCTCGCACACGTCGCAAGGCAAGCACAGAGCAAAAAACTGCACAGCAGCGCTCTTTGTCGAGCGAAACTCGATGACCCTCGCGCCGCGCCACCGCATCGCTCGCCTACGGTCCGTGACGACCCGCGCGGCCTCGTGCACGAAGCGGGCACCGCTCGCGCACCAAAAACCGAAGACGCGCGACGCGCGCACCGTGACCCGCCTGGCGCTGTCGCGGCGAGACTTGCGACGCTTGGCGCTGAACGCGGGCCGGCGCGTCGCGTCGCTCGTCTACGACGACACGACGGCGAACGACCGCCGGAGCTCGGGCCGCGCGCCGCGGCCGCGCGCGCGCTTCGACCCCGCGCTCGAGGCCGCGAAGCCCCAGTGGGACCACAAGGGCGGCAAAGGTCACGTCGACGTCCGCGCCCGCGACGACGGCGGCGACCGGCTCCAGGCCGTGATCTGCGCCGCGCTGCCGAACATGCCGGCGTGGCACGTCTCGAGCGTGCTCAAGGAAGACAACTCGCGGAGCCTCGTCGCGGCGGAGCGCGGCACGGGCCGCGTCGCCGGCGGCTTGGTGTTCCGCCGCACGTGGTCGAGCGACGCGGCGACGCGCTGCGACGTCGTCGAGGTGTCGTTCCTCGCCGTGGACCCGGACTTCCGCAACCGCGGCGTCGCCGCGAAGCTCGTCGCGCGCGTCAAGGCCCTCGCGGCCGCCGAGTCTGCCGCGCTGGTGACCCACGCCGACAACGGCGCCGTCGCCTACTGGCGCCGCCACGGCTTCGAGGCCGCCGCCCTCGCGCCGGCGGCCGCCAAGTGGCTCAACGACTACTCCGACTCGCAGTACATGGTCCTCGGCGGCGGCGCCGACGACGACGACGACACCGACGACGAGACTTTAGATGATATGCGGGCCGCGGCGCGCGCCGCCGCGGCCTCCTAGTTATCACCACCACTCCCTGTAACATTCCTTTGTGCCCGACCCCCCCTTGTTTTTGGATAAGTTATAGCTCGGAGCATCGGCCTGCACAGGCTGCCAAAGCTGCGCGTGCAGCAATTCTGACGACCCGAAATTGCACGGAGGTTAAATTCTAATAAGGCTGTAACCGCGTGGTGCAAATCCGAGCCGCGCGCGCAACCGCAACCCTCTCAAAACCAGCTGCCACTCAAAGTGCTCTCCGTAGCACAGAGAGCCGCGCACGGTGCCCCGACGACGCCGCGGCAGCGCCAGCATGTCCCTCCGCCAGGCCCTGAAACGCTCCCGCGAGGAGCAAGAAAAGTCCGGCGCGTTAGTAGAAAGGCGGCTCGGCGGCGTCGTCTGGTTCGAAGCTCCCAAACCGGCGCGACCGCCACAAATATACAGGGAGGGTCCGGTGCAGGGCTCCGCCGACGAGCTGTACGGCGCCGCGCCGCGGGGCACGGCGAAGCCCCAGATTAGTGTAGAATGGTCGGCGGACCCGCTTTCTGACAGAGAAAACGACTTAGTTGGGAGACGGGCGACGCGCGTCCTCGTCCAGGAAGGGCGAAGAGTGCAGATACGATGCTTAGTGGCGGGCGTCCACGACGTCGATCAGTGCCGCTTCTATTTGTGCGAGGATGCCGATGATGACATCCAGACGATTCTGGACGCGAAAACTTGTAAAGATGCGGTGGACGCCGCCGACGAAGCCTTGCAGGAAGCGAAGGAGAAGCGACTGAAGAGAGAAAAGCAGCTCCGCAAGGAAGAGCGGTTACGGATAGAGAAAGACGCGCGGGCGGCCGCGGACGCGGCGGACGCGGCCATGGAGGCCGAGGAGAAGCGGTGGTTCTTCCGGTGCCCTTGTGGTATTGAAGGTAGTCAATACGATGATGGCAAGGATATGGTGCAGTGCGCTGCTTGTTACGACTGGGCTCATGATGCTTGTATCGTATCTAGATTGCGGGGCTTCCGCGGCGCCTCGAAACTAGGCGCGTTGCGGCAATGTTCTTATCTATGTTTGAGATGTGCGCCGAAGCGCTACCGCTCTGTGTCATGCGCTTGCAAGGTCGACGAGCGCTGCGCGAATTGTACTACGACAGTAACACTGAGACCTCCAACAAAGACGAAGAACGCGAAGACGTTTCATGATGCGTTACCGGAGCTGCGCATCTACACGGACCCTAGGAGGCGCGACGCTACCATAGTCCAGGAGGTGATCACGGGCGGTTGTTACGAGCGGCCCGCGAAGGGTTTTGAAGTGTTGCCCGGCGACCGCTGGCTCGATATCGGGGCGCATATCGGCGCCTTCTCCGGCGTCTGTCTCGCGGCGGGCGCCGACGTTGTGGCGGTGGAGCCGGACGCTGATAATTTCCGGCTGCTCGAGTACAACGGTTCCTTGCGACACGTCTTAGATCCGTGCCCCGGGACGTTTGTGGCGATCCAGAAGGCTGTTATTGGATCGGAGGAGGCCACGTCCTGCACTTTGTACGCTCATCCCCAGCAGTGCGCCTTTCGGCACTCTACGGAACGACTGGCGTTGGCGCAGAGGAGAGGTCTCACAGAAACATCGTGGCAAGGTTCGACGGTGGAAGCGACGTCGTTAACGAAGCTACTCGAACAGTACCCCGACGTCAACGGCGTCAAGGTCGACGCCCAGGGCGCCGAGGTTGAAATTGTCGAAGCCGTGCGCGACTGGCGCAACGTCCAAAAACTAGTCCTGGAGTACGACTTCGAGTACCGGCCGTCGCTGCGGGCCTTCCACGCCTTCGTTGATGGTTTGAGGAAGCATTTCCCGTCCGTGCAGCACGCCAAACTAAAAAAAACGGGCGACTTCGTGGGCTTCCCGAACGGGGTCCTGGTCTTCGCGACGCGGGCGGCGCCGCCGGTCGCGCCGGCGCGGCGCGCTTCGCCCGAGCGGGCCGCGGCGGCACGCTTCGACGACGACGACGACGACGGCAGCGCCAGCGACAGCGAAGACGACATGCCCGTGAGCGCGCTGCTCGCGCGGTCTCCGGTCGCGCGGCGCGTGACGCTCTAGTAGGACTAATAATTATTTATCCGCCACGCGTTCCCCCGGCGTGATCGCTTCCGTCGCCTTGGCTTCGCTGGCGGCTCGCGCCTTTTGCAGGGTCCGCTCAATCGCCATTGTTCTCGGGTGCGCGCCACCGAGCACGCGACGCGCAATCGGCTCGATGTCTTCTAACGTCGTCACGGCCTCGCGGAGATCGTCGAGCGTGGCGCCGGGGTCCGTGTAGAGCGCATCTGCGTAAATCCACCTCGTCAGTATCCTAGTTTCATTATCCTCACCGAGAACCCGTCGCGCCACGGGCATGGTTTTGCGCAGCAGCGACTTGGCTTCTTGGTAGCGTTGTAGCTCTGAAAGGGTCGTTGCGTAATTGTTGGCTTCTCTGAGCGTTTCCGGATGTTCTTCGCCATTGAGCTTCAATCGTCCGGAGTATATATCTCGCCGCAACGACAGGGCCTGTTCATGCCTTCCAAGACTTGCATACGTGATCGCAAGATTGCACTGCACGTTGAGCATCTCGCCTTCTGGTACGCTAAGGCGCCGCAACATAGCCATCTCGGCCTCTTTTACGGACAACGCGTCCTCGTGGTGGTCTGCGGCGCCTAGGCCGTGTCCAAGCTGTTGCATCGCCAAGCACCGAGGCCAGTCCGTCTCCGGCCGTCCGAGGTACGTCTTCCAGCACGCCCACCCGAGCGCGCACATCACGACGCCGTGATACGTTTGCTCGCACAGGCTACACTTGTGCCACCGCGGCCACCGCTCATTCAACGCCTTGAGGCCCAAATTGTTCTCCTCGGCCTCGTCCATCAAAATCTTGGCCTGCTCCACCAGGCACGACACGTGCGCGACGCCCGCCGTCCCGCGGCACGCACACCCGCGCACGAGGCCCTCCTTCGTTTTCCAGTGGAGGGCCTGCGTGCAGATGTAGCACGTCTGCCCCTTCGTGTCCTCCGCGCACGCCTCCGCCGCGACCGTTACGGCCTCTGAGTATTTCGTGTTTGCATGATACTGCTCGGCTCCACCCGATTTTTTTATCAATTTGCATAGCTTGTCGTGGCCGCCTTGCTCCCAGTGTTGTTTCTGGCACTCGGCGCCGCAGTAGCGCGTGCTGCAGCGGCCGCATTTCTTGCCCAAGGATAAGCCAAGTTCGACAGCACAGACGGCGCAGTGCGTGAGAATCATATTTACGGGCAGCTGGGGCAGCCGATTGGCATGCCAATGGCAGGCCTGAGCTGAGGCTTGCTTGAGCAGATGAGAGCTGAGACCCGCACCATCAATGCGCGGAACGCTCGCAAACGCAAGTACCGGCTCCTAAAAGCGCCGCATCGGATACCTCATTGTGATTTCAAAACCCGCGCCGGAGACGCAAATTCGAGTTGGGGCAGCCCCAAACAGCACCAAAGCAGCATGAAGACCCACGGCCCCTACAACAGCACAACAACAATAATCAAGATCGACAACGAGCTCAAGCAGGAGGACACGGCCGCTCTCGTAGCCTTTTTTTCTTTCCTTTTTGCTTGCATACTGTTGGGCACATTTGTATATTATGGATCGTGGTGCCGCATGCACCTCCGGCGGGTCTGCATCTACCCCTTACAAAAGCTGTGCTGCGAGAAAGGCAGACGGCAGCTCTGGGCGAGACATCGCGAAGCCGTGATCCGACACGACAAGCGCCTCGCGGACGAAGCGCCTTTGATTAGTGAGGAGGACGACCCGCTCGAGGCGCAGCTCGATACCTTAGTTGGGTTAGAACCTTTAAAAGATGAAATACGGGCGCTCCGACGATCTCTCGTGGTCGAGCAACAGAGGCAGACGGTGCTCCAACTCCACAAGGATTCGAAAGTGCAGGCGCCCCACTTGGTGTTCAAGGGCAGCCCGGGCACGGGCAAGACCCACGCGGCTCGATTGATCGCCAATTTGTTGCGGGAGTTGGGTTATGTCCAAGGGAGTTTAGTGGAAGTGCAACGGGCCGACCTCGTGGCAGGCTATGTGGGCCAGACGGCCCTCAAGACGAGACGAGTGATAAATAGAGCCAAGGGCGGCGTCCTCTTCGTCGACGAGGCTTATAGTCTAGTCGAGGGCGACGGCGGTAAGTCAAGTGATTTCGGACGCGAGGCCGTGCAAGAACTCATGCGAGATTTAACAAGTGGCGACCCGGTCGTCATTTTAGCTGGATACCCGAGCGAGATGGAGGGCTTTCTGCGCGTGAACCCCGGGCTCGGCCGAAGGTTCCAGGTGCGCTTCGACTTCAAGGACTACGACGCGGCGGAGCTCGCGGCCATCTTCGTGAAGATTGTGGAGCGCAACGACTTTAAACTCGCGCCGGACGCGTCGCCGACGGCCATTGAAAGTATATTATCCTCAAAATTCGCCCCTGCTCTGAGGAGAAGGTGGAACGGCGGCCTGCCCGAGGGCCTGTTCCGCCGGGCGAGGGACGCCTTAGCGAAGCGATTGAATGTCTTAACGATGTCCGCGGACACGGCCTCGACGCTCGAGAAAAGGGACATTGTGCAAGGCGCTCAAATTCTGGCGGCGACGTTGGGCGACGCGCACGATAGTGCACCGACACCCCCGCCGCCGCCGCGCCGATTACCATCGGGCTTCGAGGACATGATGAAGACTCTCGGCCCCGTCACCGCCATCAACGAGCGCCTCGACCGGCTCGAGAAAGCCATGCAACGACCGGCACCCCCTCCCGAGAACCCCTGGGCCGATAGTAATGCTTAGGGCTCCCACTTCGCCGGCGCGCTCGGGTGCGCTTCGCTGTTCGGCGGCACGTACGGCTCCTGGGGCTTTTGTGCGGGTTTGTCCGTGAACAGGTCCGGGTCCTTGCAGGTCAGGCAGATGAAGACGACGCCCGTCGTTATCGTGACGACGCCGCAGCCCATCACTAGTACCATATTCGGCTTTTCGGCTAATCCTAGTACCATAAAGCCCACAAATATCAGAAACATGCCTCTCGTCTGGGCCTTGAGCATGAACCCGAAGTTGCGCTTGTAGACCCGCTCAATGAGCTCGGCGGGACTGGATTCGCTGCAGAACCTCGTGCTTTCGTACGCTACGATAAGGGTCGCAAAAAGTAAGACATACAATCCTAAAAACACCTCGTCGATCGTCGCGATGCCCTTGTTCTCCATGATCGACAAGACCCCACATGCCATCATGTAGGCGCAGGCGCCGATGATCCACACTCGTAAAAAGACGGGGAGCCACGGTGGTAGGGCCATGGCGTCTGTGGTCTCAGCCTTGGGGCTGCCTCCGGCTCGGGGGCGTCGCTGCGGGTCCCTGCGCTGCGGCGCGTGGCCGGGTCGTGGGGCTGCTCCCGCGCGCGGCTGGATGCCTCGATGCGATTTCTGGCTAGTGTCTTACAGGCCGCTAGCTAATTAAGGTCCCGAGGCTCCCGCGCCGCGCGCCCTGCCCTGCTTTCTCAGCATCTGTTGAGCCGTGTTTGCAAAGCAGGCGTTTTAATAGTAATAGTGTGATGGTCATCGTCGGGCGGGCGCGGCGCGGTGATCGTGGCCGCCTCGCCTAAATAAGTCGCAGTTCCTGAGAGGTCGTACCTTGAGAGTTCTAGGAGAGGAAGAGGCGCTTTTTGTGTCCCAGCCACCACTAGGGCTGCCCACTAGATTTGCATTTGCAAACCAGCAGCGCCCAGAGCTCCGGCGCCGGGGCAGCTATCTATCCAGCGCTGCTGCCCGATCGATTTGCATTTGCAAAAGCCAGCGCCAGAGCAGGCATCAAAGCCAGCGCTGCTGCCCCATCGATTCCAGCACACTGTGAAAAACTCTTTGGGGCACGCGATGCTCCGGCGGCTCGCAATAGGCCTGGCCGCCGCCGGGGCGCTGCCCGAGCCGCCCTTCGTCTGCGACAACACGCAGTGCCGGGTCAAACCGCGAAACGCGAGTGCGGCGCCGATCTGCGCCGCGGGCTACTACACGTGCGCCAGCTGCTGCGACGAGGACGCGGACTGCAACTGCGACGGCCACGGCGGCGACGCCTACGACCACGCCTGGCGCACGCCCAAGTGCCCCGAAGGCTACTACGAGTGCGGCGATTGCTGCGACCGCGACGCGGACTGCGCCTGCGACGACCAGTGCGAACGCTTTCGAGCCCCGTCGTGCTTTCGTCGGGAACGTTGGAAAGGCGAGCGACAGTACCGACCGTGCAATTCAGATTTGCCTGCGAACGTGGACTGCAGCCTCGCGTACCACGAGAACGCGTCCAAGCCCCACGGTTGGTGCCCCGTCGGCTACCACGACTGCGGCCAGCACGACTGCTGCGACTGGAACAGCGACTGCGCGTGCGACGGCGCGTGGCGGACGGGCAACCTCGACGAGCACTGCGACGTCGGGCCGACGGGCCACGACGGCGCGCTCTGGGGCTTCGAGTGCAGCGTGCACAAGGGCCTCGACGACCCGCCGGCCTCGGGCCTCAAAGGTTTGGGGGCCACCGAGGCCGGCGCCTGCTGCGCGGGGCCGAACGAGACCGCCGCGTGCGCGGACGGGTACACGGTCGTGGCGGGCGACGCGCCCTGCGTGTTCACGTGCTGCGAGGGCGCCGTCGACAACCTGACGACGGCCGCGGACGTGGACGCCGAAGGCTTCTGCTGGGAGGCCCATGCGAACGAGGGGCGGCGCCCGGTGGAGTGGGGCGACTGCTGCGAATCCGAGTGCGGACTCTTCGTCGCTGGGCCCCGGGGCCGCGGCTACGACGACGCGGTCGCCTACTGCTCACGCATAGGTGCCGAGATCGCGACCATCTATAGCGCGACCGAAAACGAGCTGGCGCGCCACGCCTGCGGCGGCTCGTGCTGGATCGGCCTCGAAGAAGTCGGCGGCGACGCGTCGACGCCCAAGGCGAGCCAGACGTGGCGGTGGAGGGATGGATCGACGGCGAGTTACACGAACTGGGAGGATAGTTACACGAACTGGGAGGATTGGGAACCGAACAATTACGAGGGAAACGACGAGAGGAACGCAATTATTCATGATGGCATGTGGTACGACGTGGCCGACGACCATCACATGAGGCCCCTCTGCCGCACCGGCGACGGCACCTCCGCGTGTCGGACGGTCTACCTTCCGGAAGGGCGGTCCCACGGGGAGTTTGCGGGGTTCCCTCCGCAGTACTGGGAGTATAACGGTATTGATGAAGTGCAGGAGTGGCGACGACGCGCGCGCGAGGAGTGGTTCCGCGAGGAGACCTGCCGGCCGAAAGCGGACGCGCCGGCGGCGTGCTTCGCGCCGCCGACGCGCCGCGCCGACTGCGTCGACGGCGCGTGCCGCGCGCTCAAGCCCGGGGGCGCCGCCCTGGATCGTTTTGTCGATGATTACGGCGCGCTCGCGGTCACGGAGGACTGCCACGGCATCACTTACGAATTTCAAGAATGGCGCTGGGGCTTAATTCGCCGCTTTGGGCCGCAGTCCCGGCACTGCGCCGACAACCACACGCTGGCGGGCGTGGATTACGTCGACGGCGTCGGCACCTGCTGCACGAACAGGAGTTCCGACGACGCGAAGTGCGTCGCGCCCGCGCCGGAATGCTTCCACCGCAGCGGTCCTCGGCGCTGCGATATCCTCCTGAAGTATTTTGGCAGCATGGACTACGACGGCGAGCACGCCCGCACCCCCCCCTGCGACTTTAGGGGAGAGCCCTACGCCTGCGACGACCTGCGGTGCGACCCGGCGTCCGGCGCGCTCTACTACGTCCGCGAGGATTCGTGGCGCTGGTGGGGCCGCCTCTGGAGCTGGAACATTAAGAGAATCCTCGGCGACCACGCCTGCATGCGTAACTGGTGGCGGGCCGACCTGCGGAGGAACGACCCCTGGCCGGCCTCGCGGAAGAACCGGCGCATGGGCGAGCGCCAGCGCATCCAGGCCTGCGGCGTGGTCACCGAAGACGGCGACTTCTTCCACGCGCAGCTCGCGGGGGGGAGGGGCTGGGACGAGGCGTGGCTGTACAGGACCGGCTACGCCAACCACGAGCCGCACCGGGGCCACCCGTGGGACAACTTCTGGGCCTCGACGCGCGCGCCCCGCCGCTGGCGGGGCCTGGACGCGGCGCCGGCGACCGCGCCGGCCGACGCGTGCGCGCGGGCCGCGGCGCGCGAGTTCCACGGCGGCTGCCTCGGGACCTGCGGGAAGACGTGCGCCGAGCTCGGCCACGACCCCGTCCTCTTCGAGAAGCTCAGGGCCGCCGTGAAGAAGTGGCCCGACAAGGGCGGCGGCGACGCGATTCCGGACGCCTGCGGCTTCGCGTCGCAGCCGGGCGTGGCGGAGATTTGGTATTGGTGGAGTTGGCACCGTATACTCTACAACCCCCACATCGTAACTTGGATCACGGCCAGACAGATCGTCGCGTGGCTGGGCCTCGGCCTCATCTACGTCGTCGGCGTCGCGGCGGCGTGCTGCGCCTCGCAGCCGGCGTGCCTTGGATACGCGCACCTCCAACGCCTACGGAACTGGGTCAATCGGCGGATAGAGGACGGGGGCGCGGCCCGCTACTGCTACTTCATCTGCTGCGGCGGCTGGCTCCTCGAGCTGGTCGCGCGCCTGGTGGCGCTGCTCTTCGCGGGCCTGGAGTTCTGTCGGCTGCTCCTTCGACCGGGCGAGGCGCGCGCGCGCTACGAGAAGTTCCGCGAGCGGCGCCCCTGGTTCAGGCGCTACGTCGCGCCGTGCCTGGATAAGCTCTCGGCCGGCGTCGCGTCATTTAGGAAGAAGCGGGCCGTCGCCGCGCTTCTGGCAAAGCTGTCCGTCGCCGCGCCGCTCGCGTGGAAGGGCCTGAAGAAGGCGTGGAAGGGCCTGAAGAAGGGGACGGCCCGCCTCGGCCGCTGCCTCTACTGTTGCTGCTGCGGCGACTTTTGGCGTCGACTCCTGGTCAAGCGGCCACCCGCGGCCGTCTACACCGCGGAGGACGGGACGGAGCAGACGGTCCCCTGGGTCGTGGCGCCGGGCCCGCCGGGCACGATCGTGACCCGCCCCGACGGCATCAAGGTCAAGGTGCCGGAGGGCGTCCAAAGGGGCCAGCTCTTCTCGCTCGCGGAGGCGGCGCCCGCGGGCGACGACGGCGCCGCGCCGAAACACGCCGCCGAGCCGCCGTCGCTCACGGAACGCACCGCGCTCCTCGTGCGCAAGGCGTGGATTATAAAAAAGCGCACGACGGGCGCCCTGGCCAAGCAAGTATTCGTCCCGCTCCTCGGCGTCGGCGTCCTGTGGTTACTGTACGACACCAGGGAACGAAATCGAAAAGAGCGGAGCACCAAAGCGAGCGCAGGCTTCGACACGATCCACGGCGACCTCGAGCTCGTCGTGTTCCAGTTCTTCTTCTTCCCGTGGGTCCAGGTCGTCGCCTCGGCGCTGGTGGGGGACGTTGCGCAAGGCACGCGCGAGGCGACGCGCGCGGCGGGCGGCGCCGACGCGGCCTACTGGCTCGCATCCTTTTTGGTCGAGGGCGTCGCCGTCGGCGGCGGCGTCGCCGTCGCGATCGCCGCGGGCGCCGCGCCGGGCCTCTTCCGGCGCGCCGGCAAGAGTTTCGAGGTCGCCGCGTTCTTCGAGCTCTTCGCCCTCCACTGGCTCTTTCTGCTAGCGCTCGTCCTCCAGACCTTTGTGGTGGTCACGTGCCTCCTTCGATCGCAGATCGCCGCGGCGGGGCTCCCGCCCCTGTTGCACGCGGCCCTGCACGGGTTCTACTTGCTCTGGAACCCGCTCCGGGCCTGGAACCGTCACCGTGGCGGCCGGCTCCGAACGCACTGGACCCTGACGAATCGGCCGCGCGCGCACTTCGTCGGCGCGGCTTTCCTGCCGCAGTTCGCGTACGATTTGTTGGTGGACTCGTTCAGCCCGACGGGAAAGCGAGCGGGCTGGCGGTGCCGGCTCGTCGCCGACGGTTTTGTGGGGGAGCGCTACCCGTGCGGGAAGTGTAGAAAAGAGTGCTGGGAAAAGGCCCCAGGGCCGCGGCTCGGGGATTTCGAGCAGTATCTGCAGAGCCGGTCGCTGACGGCGGCGCCCTGCGCCGACGAGCACCTCATGTGCGAGGACGTCTGGCCCTTCTGGTACGAGAAGACTGAGGATCGGGGCTGGCGGCCCGAGTCCTCGTGGACGGCCGGGGTCTACTGCATGTTGATGGTGTCCGTGGTGTTTTGGGCGGCGGTCCTGTGGTACGTGATCCAGGTCTCCACGTCGGCGGCGCGAGGCAAGGGCAAGGACCTGCTCTTTTGCATCCGGAAGGCGTACTGGCGACCGCCACCGCCGGACGAGGTCGTAGAGAAGGCGCCGCTCGTGGACCACGACGAGTGGTTCGAGAACGATGAAAGCGCCGACGCGCCGGTCCAGGTAAGAGGCCTCCGGAAGGTCTTCGGGAAGAAGGTCGCCGTATCCGACGCGACGTTCGCGATTCGCGACTCGGAGATCTTCTGCCTGCTGGGTCACAACGGCGCGGGCAAGACGACCACCATGTCGATGATGACTGGAGCGATGGCTCCCGACGGCGGCAGCGCAAATTTCTTCGGGATACGAACGCTTGGCCCCTTAGCTGAAGCGGACGGCCTCGACCGGCTCCGCCAGCTCCTCGGCTTCTGCCCGCAGCACGACGCGATGTTCCCTCAGCTCACGCTCCGGGAGCACCTCATTTTCTACTCACGGCTCAAGGGCGTCGAGGAAGCTAGAGCGGAGAACGAGGCGTCTGGCCTGCTGCAGCTCTTCCGCCTCACGGAAATGGCCGAGGGGTTTCCGCTCAAGCTCTCGGGCGGCCAGAAGCGCAAGGTGATGATGGCCGCGGCGCTGACCGGCGGGTCCAGGCTCGTGGTCCTCGACGAGCCGACGGCGGGGATGGACCCCGTGGCGCGGCGCGAGGTCTGGACCCTGCTGCGGGACGTCCGCGTCGACCGGTCGGTACTCCTCACGACGCACCACATGGAGGAGGCCGAAGCATTGGCGGACCGGGTGGCGATCATGGCGGCCGGGAGCGTGACGTGCTGCGGCACTATATCTTTCCTGAAGCGGCACTTCGGCGGGGGTGACGACGCAGAGGTCGCCGCTCGCCGCAAGGCGGCGGAGGAGGAGGCGAGGCGGAAGGAGGCGGAGGCCAAAGCGTTAGCGGAACGCATGGCCGCGGCCGGGGCCGAGGAGCGGGAACGATTAGCCGCGGAGAAGGCTCGTCTGGAGCGGGAGGCGGCCGAGGCTCGAGCCAAGGCCGAGGGCGGCGCGGACACGTCGACCGGCGGCCTTCATGTGGCGGTGACGACGGCTGTCGCGGCGCGCGATCGACTCAAAGCGATTTTTGCGCAGCACGTGCCCGGAGCCAAGCTGGCGGCGGCCTCGAAGCTCGAGGAGGACCTCCGCCGGGCGACCGAAAAGGACGCCGCGAACCCGCTCCTCGGGTCGACGCCGAAGAGCTTTTCGTCATCATTTAAGAGTCCTCTCCTGAACGCGACCCGGGGCGCGAGCTTCTCCGCGTCGCGGAACTGGGCGGACGCCGAGGCCCCCCTCCTCGAGGACTCCGCGCGCGACGTCACGACGACGTACACCATTCACGCATCCAGGGCACGCGTCGCAGCTCTCTTCGAGGGGCTGGAGGCCGAGGCCGACGGCTTGGGCCTCGTCGACGTTTCGGTGACGGCGACGTCGCTCGAGGACGTGTTCATAGCCGTCGGCGAGCAGGTCGAGGGCGCTGCGGCGCCCGTGGAGGCAGAGACGTTGGTTGGCGGGGCCTTGCTGCCGTCGGCGCCGGGCGAGCCGGTGCCGGCGGGGAGGCTCGTCGCGGCCGTGGTCCAGTTTCGGCTCCCAGCAGTGCAGATAGATCAAAGTGACCTCGACTCACCTCTTGCTTTCCACACAGGCTCCAACAAATAAGAGACGACCTCGTGTGGATCAAAAAGTTCGTCCTCGGCGGCGCGGCGCTGCCGGGCGGGCTCAAGCAAGCGGTGGCGCGGGCGCGCGCGAGCAAAGACCACACGACCTTCACGGTACCCACGAAATTCGCCGTCCTGGTCGCGGCGCTGGCCGGGGCGCCGACCCTCGGCGTGGCCGTGGGCGTGCAGGGAGGCGGCTGGCTCGGCCTGGGTTTGTGGTTCGCGACCTCCGTCGCTTTTTCAGCTGTCGTTTTTTTGTTGGCGGCACTGGAATGCGGCGTGCGATACTACTGTTTCAAAAGTTCGGTGTCGGCGCCATGCGCGGTCGCCGGCGGTGTCGTAGGCGCCTTCGTGGGCATGATATGTGTCCTCGTGGGGTGGGAGGCCGTGGCGGGGCCGCTGACGTCGATGGTGGCCACGGCGATCGCCGTAGGCCTCGAGGCCGGGCTCCGGCCGTACTTTGGGTCTCCAACATCGGTCTTTGGTGCGATCGTGGGTATGGTAGCGGGGCTGAGTGCGGGGTGGGGTGTGGGCTGGCAAGTGTGCAAGGCGGCGTTGCGGAGATGGAAACCGCCGGGCCGCCGCGCGCGGGCGCGGACCGAAGGCGGCGTCGCCGGATTCTTTGTTGGCCTCGTCGTGGAAGTTTTGGGCTCCGTCTTCGCCTCGGCGTTTTGTTCCGCCGGGATACATGGATCGATCCTGGTGCTCCTCCAAGTGGCGGCGGCGGCAATGCCGCTGGTCGTGCGCGCGCAAATGCCCGGCAAAGGAAAGCGGGCGTTCGGTTTCAAAAGTAGATACGCGGAGTACTACAACACCCTCGTCGCGGGGGTCCTGGTGGGCGCCTATTTTCTTGTGGCGGGCTTCGTGGTGGAGCCATACGTCCGCGAGCGCGCCAGAGGTCTGCGGAATCTGTTGGCCGTCTCGGGCCTCGACACTTTGACGTACTGGCTGGGAAACTGGCTCAGCGACGCGCTGGTACTCGTCGGCGGTGCCGTCTGCGTTGTTTTCATGTTAGCGGCGACGCGCATGGCCTACCGCAAACGGTTGTGCAGCAGCGCGCCGACTTACGCGCAGCTCCACGCTGCCGCTCGGAAGGGGGATCTCGACCTCGGGCCCTACAACGCGACCACCACGTCGCTAGCAACCGCCTTCCACGACCGGTACCCGGGGGGCTTTGAAGAAGACCAGAACGGTATTTGGAGCTCCGAGTCCTACGATACCATCAAGCAGTGGTACTGCGGCAGCGTCTGGGACCGCAGCATCGGGGCCGGGGCCTGGCAGAACGCTACCAAGTACGTCGTACGCCGCTGGATGGAACGCTGGCCGTGGTTGTGGATTTTACTGCCGCTGTGTAGCGCGGGGATCGTGAGCTTCTCGCACTTCGCGACGACGACGTTCGACTCGCCGCTCATCGCGGTCGCGTCGACGCCCATTTTCATCGGTCTCCTGGGCGGGGCGGCACCGGCCGGGCTCGCAGGACTTTGGTGGGTCGCCACCACCAAACCCGACCAGCTCCTATACCAGGAATTCTTCTGTAAGATAGGGTGGCTCGCGTCAATCGCAACGCCGTTCGGCAACCTGGCGATCCAGGTCTGCAAGGTGGCCTTCCACCCGCAGCTGAAGCGCGGGGGATTTCTCGAGGCGTCGGGACCCGGACCTTTATCGAGGCAGCCCGCGGACCCGCCTTTACCAAGCGGCGGGGCGGCAGTTTTCTTCGCCCTTTTCCACATCATACTTTATGAAGGAATAGTCGTCTTTAAAGATCGACGGGCCCTGCGCCCGCTCGCCTGGGTGAAGACGCGGGTCTCCAAGGTGCGCGCGAACGCGATGCCCGACGACGTCGCCGCGGAGCGCGCGCGCGTCGCGGCACTCACCGGCGCGGGCGACGCCGCGAGCGCGGGCGACGCCCTGTCGACGAACGAAGACGACTTCCAGATTGTGGTAGACGAGCCGGAGGAGGAAGCGCCGCCGTCGCGGCCGCCGCCGACGAGCCTTTCCACCGCCGTGCGCGACACCGTCGCCATGCTGCGGAACGTGCCGCCGGGCGACGACCCGTACCCGCCGTCACTATCTCTAAACGCCGCACCGGCCGACCGCGACGGCCTCGTCGTCTCGGACCTGCGGAAGATCTACCCGCCGCGGTTCTTCGGCGGTGCGGCCGTCGAGTCCGTCCAGTGCGCGGCCTTCGGCGTCCCGACGGGCCAGGTCTTTGGTTTACTAGGCGCGAACGGCGCCGGCAAGACAACGACCGTGTCGATGGTCTGCCGCGCCGTCGAGCCGACGTCCGGGGACGCCAAGGTCGCGGGGAAGAGCGTGCTGGCCGACCGCCTGCGTGAAAAATCAGCACGTGAGTGAGGTTCTTCCACGCCATCGAGCAGACGCAATCACAGGGACAACGGCGCGTCGATGGCGGGGCGCCGTGAAATTTGATTACCACACAGGCCGACTTCGAGGACGCGGCGAAGGCGCTCGGCGTCGTCAACCAGAAGAACGTCCTCTGGGACCACCTGAGCTGTCGAGACCTGTGTGGAAATCAACCAGTGCGCCGGGTGCACCCAACAATTATTCACTAAGTCATTTCTCGGCAATGACGCGGCCGTCCTGGCTCGGTCGAGCGGTGAGGAACCGGCATCGCCACGCCATCGAGCAGGCGCCGCGTCGATGGCGTGGAGGTCGACGCGGCGATTCATTAGAACGCGCCGTAAAATTTTGATTTTCACACAGGTCGAGACCATCTCTGTCTCTTCGCGCGGCTCCGGGGCGTCGACATCGAAGGAGACGCGCGCCACGCCGCGGAGCAAGCGCTCGCCGTCGTCGGTCTGTCCGACCACGCCGACAAAGCGGCGGGCCGCCTGTCGGGGGGCATGAAGCGCAAGCTGGCCGTCGCGGTGGCGCTGGTCGGCGGCCCCTCGGTGGTGTTGCTGGACGAGCCGTCGTCGGGCCTGGATCCAGGAGCGCAAAGGAATCTCTGGGACCTCATCAAGGTCACGATGAAGGGCCGCGCCGTCGTCCTGACGACGCACTCGATGGGCGAGGCCGATCTCCTCTGCGACCGCGTCGGCATCATGGTCAAGGGCACCATGCGCTGCATCGGGACGCCGCAGGAGCTCAAGGAGCGCTACGCGGCGGGCTACGAGATCTCGTGCCGCCTGGAAACGCGGGACGACGCGCACGTCGCGGACCTCGTGGCGTTCGCGCGCGAGGCCTTTTCGTCGCCGGACGTCGACGTCGCCGCCGCGGACGCGGACATTGCGACGCTCGAGCTCGCGGGCGTCGACCCGCGGCGGACGCCGGCGCTCGCGTTCCGCGCCTTCGACGACGACGCGTGCGCGCGGCTCGGCGTGACGGACTTTTCGCTCTCGCGCGCGACGATGGAGAAGGTGTTTCTGCGCATCGCCGGCGGCGAGGAGGGTCTGGCGCAGTCGCGGCTCGGCCGGGAGATCGCCGAGATGCTCCAGGCCGAGGCCGACGACGACGCGCAGAGGGAACTCGATAAGGTGGTCTTCTCCGAGGCGACGTGCTGCGGCTGCACGCGGTTCGCGTGGCTGCACCTGGGCCTCTACGCCTTATTTTGGCATGGGATCCTTTCTTTCTTCTGGTGGATGGGCGCCTATGCCCAGGATCGCTTCGAATGGTGCCTCTGGAGTCACAACCGTTCGAAGGGGTCCTTGAAGAGATGCGCCAGGCGGGAGTTCTGGATCAAGGCCGGCACGATGTTCTACTCTGTGTGGAAATCAACCGGTGCGTCGGGTTCTCGGCGACGACGCGGCCATCCTGGCTCGGTCGAGCGGCGAGGAACCGGCATTGCCACGCCATCGAGCAGGCGTCGCGTCGATGACTCGATGGCGACGCACGCGCCGTAAATTTGATTTCCACACAGGTTCTACTACGCGCCGTTGGGCATAATCGTGGTGGGTTCCTTGCTCTCCATCACGTGGTGCCTCTGCGCCCCGTGCGCGCTGTGGTGCCTGCGGGCGCCGAGCCGCACCGGCGCGATCGCGCCCGCGTAGTAGCTTCGCCTCCCCCCGCCGCCGCGGCCCCTGTAGTGTCCCGGATAAGTGTTCCGTCGTCTCTAGTCTTCTGATTCAAATGTCTGTTACCCGGTACAAAACGTTGTCGCCGCGCGAAATCTAGATCTGGCCCGTGAGGCGCTTGTACCGGAGCTTGGCGCCGCCGGTCAAGTAGGCCTCGCGGCCCTGCTCGATCTGGGTGCGCTCCAACTTCGTGAGACCGTCGTCGTAGACGTCGCCCTGGCCGTAGTTGCCCTTGTCCGGGCGCGCCTTGGCGAGGAACTCGTCGCTCCACTGCCACTTTTCGAGGCGCTCGGCGCGGCGCTCGGCGAGGATGTCCGGGCGGCCGAACGCGAAAGCGAAGCGCGCCGGCGTGGGGATCAATTGGGCCTCGGCCTCCGCCTTTTTGGCCTCAGCGCGAGCGGCTCGTTCTTGGAGGCGTCCGGGGTCGCCGAACGCCGTCGTGAAGATCTTGGGCACCTGGATGTTTGTGACGGTCTGACCGCCCTGTGCCACCTGGTTCCCGCCGCCGCGCGCCGGCGCCGGCGCGGCGGACTTGCCGAAGCCCCCGAAGGCGGTCGCGCCGACGGCGAGAGCGAGGATGAGCTTCATCTTGTTAACCTGCGCAACGGCGATCCGTTCGATGTGACGTCGCGAGCGCCCACGAAAGCCAGGCTGACTCTGTCAGCAGTGAGTGGGGGCAGCTTCGCGCCGCGTGCCGCTGCCCCTGCAGATAAGAACAGGAGCGCGCGTCGCACCATGCTGCAAAATGGCTGGCAATCCGCATCTTTCTTACCTTGTGTTGCAGTTTTTGCAAGACTTCGTCAGCCTGAGTCTGGTCCCGCGAGCTCTGAGCGAAATCGCGACCCGAGCGAACTGCGATGACAGGTAACCAGACATTAACGATACTAGAATCCTCAGCGGCGCCGATGCACCACGAGCGACGCCACGAACAACGCGGCGAGCGCGTAGGCCGCGTAGGGCGCCGCGCGCGGCTTCGTCTCGGGGCTCCGGCGGCGCTTGCGGCGCTTCGGCCGCCGCGGCTTCTTCTCGGTACTAGTCCCGCCGGGCGCGAAGGGGAAGAGCCGCTCGGCCTCGCCGAGCACCTGGAGCTTCCGCTCGTCGATGGGCTTGCGGTGCCAGAGCAGCTTCTTCGTTCCGTGAACCTTGAGCGTCCCGTCGTAGAGCTGGTAGAGCTGCGTGCCCATGGTCGTCTCGTGCAGGTCGTAACGCGACGCGTCCGCCGGCACGAGGCCCCGCTCGACTAGTAAAGCGCGCGTCGCAGCGTCGGCGAAGACCGCGTTGAACAGCGTCGTCTCCACTAAAAAATAATCATAAGCTTCGCCCAGCGCACATAAAGCAGCTAACGACGCGCCGTGGCGCTGCGCGTCGGCCCGCGGTGGCACATAGTGCAGGTCGTCGGGCATCGACGGGTTGAACTCTATTACTACCACCTTCGCCGCGCGGCCGGACTCAAGGAAGTCGCGCCAGAGCCAGTAGTCGACGCCGTCCACGTCGATCGACAGCAGGTCCACACTCCACGGGCAGCTGTGCTTGCCCAATATGGCAGGGAGCTTCCTCGCGTCGTCCTCGCACGAGACAAAGGCCTCCACACAAACATTGCCGAGCGGCTCGTGGAGCGCGCGTAGCTTTTCGCACTTCGACGCATCGGCCTCGATCAGAAAGCCGCGCCAGGTCGAGGCGTCCGGCACTAATAATGAATGGGTGTTCGAGAGGTGCACGCCGTCCCAGGCGCCGACGTCGACCACCGTGCGCGGGCCGTCGCCGAGGCAATCATAGATGGCCTGCAAAATGCCGTCCTCGCCGCCCTGCGACGTGTTATCTTTCGCGAAGCGGATGAGGCCGTCCTTGCGGCGCCGCGAGGGCAGCGGTGCCTTCTTGATCTCGGCGGTGGCGTTGCGTGTTTGTGGTGGGGGGCACATCGGTCGGTCGTGCTCGGAGATGAATTTTCCTTGCTAAAACCGATGTATGGTGGAGCAAAAGCAATCGCAAAAGCAGAGAGCAAGAGCTAGCGAGCTGTAAGACACTAGCAAGCACACAACCGTCCTTTGAGGTGTGCCTGCGCCCTCAGACACCTCTTCCACAGTGGGCCGCAGGCGTGGCAAACGCAAGAACTCGCATCTAACCCCGCACGAGCTTCTTCTGAATCCCAGCGCTTCTCCCTTTTTTCTGCCTGACACGGGCTGCCTACGGCTGCCCGCGGTGCTCGTTAGACATCGCCG
Organism: Pelagomonas calceolata; assembly: GCA_918797485.1. Taxonomy (NCBI): domain Eukaryota; class Pelagophyceae; order Pelagomonadales; family Pelagomonadaceae; genus Pelagomonas; species Pelagomonas calceolata. The sequence goes on from CAKKNE010000004.1 coordinate 1,344,539, forward strand.
TGCACAGCTGTGAACGCTCAACGCGCTGCAGGCGACGCTGACAATGGTGCGCTCGTCCCTCGGCCGGTCGGTCCTCCTCGACAGCGGCGGCCTCGCGGAGGAGTACCCCTTCTGCGCGATATCGGTCCCGGATTTCCTGGAAATGACGGAGTGGCAGCCGCACCAGGACCTCAAGGCGAGCGGGAAGGTAAAAGAGATGGGCGACAAGGCGGAGGTCCTGTTCTGCTCCCATCAATGGTGCAGCTTCACGCACCCCGTCGCGCGCGGCGCCCGAAACTCATACGCCTCGCGTCACCAGTCGCTTGCCACACAGGACCCGAACGGCGACCAGCTCCGCGCGCTCCAGACGCAGATCCGGAACCTGATGAGGGGCAAGACGAAGACCAAGTCAAACTTCATGCTCGACGCCGTGTACTCGTACCCGATGCTCACCACCGGCAAGGAGTGGAAGGAGCGCCTGCCGAACATGTACATCTGGCTCGACTACTTGTCCATACCCCAGCCGGGCGCCGGCGCCGGCACGGAGAGCTCGGACCACCGCCAAGGCCAGGGGGACCTCGTCGCGCAGCTCACGGCGGCGGTCAATAGCATCCCGTCCTACATCGCGCGGTCGAGCATGATGTGGATTGTCGTGCCTCCAGTCAACCACGCGTCGCTCGATGGCGCTATCTGCGACTTTACGTCCTGGAGACGGCGCGGTTGGTGCCGTATGGAGTTCGCCGCGTCGAAGCTGTGCGCTGGAGATGATATGCCATTGATGATCGTGAACTCGCCGACGGCGCCGCCGGAGTATTTCAACCCGTGCGACATTTTCAAGCTCTGCGCCGCGCGAGGCGATTTTACGGTAGACAGCGATCGGGACGCGGTCAACGAGACACTCACAAAAATGCTGAAGGCCAAGGTCGAAGCGTACGGCAAGGAGGACATCACGGTGGCGCGGCTGCTGCAGGTCTTCTCGCCGCTCTTCGTGCCGCGCGAGGCCTACTACGGCAGCTCCAGTGGGTTGGATCACCTCAAATCGTTTCTCAAGTGGCGGAGCGACGACGAGGAGGCCGCGTGGGAGGCCGAGACGGGCTGGAACCTCCTGACGCTCGCCTGCGCGATGGACGACGGAGACGCTGTTGATGCGCTGCTCGCCCAGGACGCCGCGACGGTCAAACGCCTGGTCGAGGCCAAGGGCACGGACATGGTGGTCAAGGGGAATAGCAAGAAGGGAACGCGGCTCCGGCGCGAGCCGCTGGGCCAGAAGCTGCTGCAGTACGCGGTCAACATGACGCCCCTTGTCGCCGCCATGACGTTTGCGTCGCGGGCGGTGTGCGAGAAGCTGCTGGACGCGGGGGCGCCGGTCGAGCGCGACGGGCTAGCGCTCCTCGGCGATCGGCCTTGTACGTTCAAGGGCGCCGTGACCGCGGGCAAACACGAGAACGTCGACCTATTCCTCGAACGCTATCCGCAATACGCGAACGCCAAGCATCCGGACTCAGAAGCGTGCCCGCTTCATTTTGCGGCGTTGTCGTCGCAGTGCCGCGGGCAGAAGAAGGTAGTAGAGGCTCTGCTCAAACACGGCGCCGCGGAGTCGCTTGTCAGTCGTAATGGCATCTGGTACGGCTCGGTGCTCGCCACGTCGTGTAATACCTACGATCAGGACCATGACGCGGTCCGTCTGCTCATGAAGGCTGGCGCGGACCCCGCAAAGCCGGAGGTGCTGCACTCGCAAGCCAAGTTTCTCCGACGCCTCTCGGGCGTCTTCGGCTTCCTAGGCGTCCTCGAGATGGCTGCCTTCAACCGAATGCTGACGGCGCTTCCCCAGCGCTGGAAGCAGACACCGACGCACATTGCGGCGGCGCGCGGAGACGTCGCACTTGTGAAAGTCCTCGCCGAGCACGAGAAGTTTCCGGTTGCCGCGAAGTCGACCGACACCAAGGGCCGAACGCCCGTCGCCGTCGTGGACGACGAGGCGCCCAAGGCCGCGATCGCGGACATCGTCGGGCCGGTCGCGGTCGCGACGCCCGTCCCGGGCAACAAGGTCGCCCCGGAGCAATGACATTGCGAATTTCAGTGCTCCGTTCCCACCCTGCTTAATCACACTGCTACACCATTACACACCACACGATGATCGCTAGCCCGCCGCGCGCCGCCGCGCCGCGCCCAGCTCCGCGACGCGCCGCCGCTCGTCCGCCTGAGCGGGAGACACCGCGCCCAGCAGCCGGCACGGCGCGCCCGCCACGATGGAGAAGGGCGCCAGGACACTATGATCCGGCACGACCGCGCCCGCCGCGACCACACAATAATCCTTGAGCACCGCTTGGGACCCAATGACCGCGCCCTTCCCAACAACGCACCCGACGCCTATTGTAGCGTCATGTATGACCGCGTCCGCCTGGAGCAACGCGTGCGAGCCGACGCTCGCGCCGCCGTGTACCAAGACTCGCGGACCGACGTCCACGTACCTCCCAATACCCACGGGCCCCGCGTCGCCCCTAATCTCCGCCGCGCCTCTTACCACAGCATCGCCGGCGACGCGCACGCGCTCGGCGCCCTGGACCTTTGCCGTCTTTGCGACGAGCGTCGACCGCGCGGCCGTCCAATTGTCGGACGCGTAGTCGTCATCTTCTTCGTCGCAGATGCAGACGCTGGCGATGGCTTCGAGCGGCGTGCGCGGCGTCCACTGTGCGGCCGCGTCGACGGCGGCGCTCATCTCAGCCTCAGCGCTCGGCAGCGCTGCTGTCCAGCACTCGTGCTGCACTCGGCTGCTTGCGGCACTGTTTTTTTGCAGCTATCTGAGCAATATGGCGGGGCGCGGCTGGAGCCGGCGCCTAATAAGGTATCGGTATAGTACCTTATACCTCGGTATGGTACCTCGCAGCGCCCCAGGCCTGGGCCGAGAGCCGAGAGCCGAGGCAGCCGCACGGCCGTCGCTCGTCGGGCAGCACAGCACGCCTGTCTGGGCAGCCCCTGAGCCGGGCTAGCCCGCTCGCGCCGTCGGGCAGCCAGGATGGCCGCCGCACCCCCCGAGCAGCCTGGAGACGCCAAGCCGCAGGAGAGCGGCCCGCCGCCGCCGCCGGACATGGAGGAGCTTGTCGAGGACATCGAGTACGAGGCGCGCGTCGATAGAGACGTGTCCGGTGTTGTGGATGTCGTGCGCGACGCGCTCGAGGACCACGGCAAAAACATCTTGGACGTGGCTGGTGCTTGTGCGGACAAAGCCGACGACGACGTCACCGCACTACAAGATGAGGATGGTGTTGTAGACCCCGAGGCCGTGGCGTCGAAGTGTAGAAAAGTACGATTACAATTGGGATATGACCTAGAGAAGGCCTGGCGCAAAGCTGTTAATGACTCCTGCGATTCTACAAGAGAGTTGGTCGATAACGCCTTGGAAGCGCACGCGACGAAGACCCATCGTAGATTAAGATGGCTCAAGGGCCGGTTCCTCGAGAGTCTCACGACCCAGAGGGGCGCCTCCAAGGCTAATGAGAGGAACCTGAGGACCCAGTATGCTGGTGAACAGAAACAAGCATTAACAAAACAAAGGGAATTACATCGGGCGGCCATCGCCGAAGTTCTAGATCGCATCAAGAAGCAAGAGCAAGAGTCCAAAGCTAGATACGATGCTCTCGAGAGAAGGTGCGCCTTGGCCGAAGGTAGGCTAGAACGATCTGGCATAGAATGCGAGAATCTGAAGAGTGAACTCTCGTTATACAAGATCGAGGACGACGAGAGCGATATCGATCCGATCGACCGGATATTTATCAACGGTGAGATGAACCTGAGGTCCACGGGAGTCGAGCGCTTGCAAGCCCTCGAGAAAGGTGATCTCTGCACGCAAGGCGAGAGTACGGGAGTAGGCCTGTCGCCGGAAAACTTCCGGAAAATCAAGGCTGAGTTAAGAAGGTTAAAAGGTACCATAAAGATGCTCGAGATATCACTGAAAGACACGCAACAGACTCTACAAAAAAGAGACTGGATGATCACGGACCAGAAGAATTCGCTCGTCAAAGAAAAACAGCGCTGCGACAAGTTGCTCGACAAAAAGCAAAAACACGAGCGCGAGATCCGGAACCTCCTGAAACGCATCGATGCGACGAACAAGGCGCTGGAGAAGGAGAAATCGGTAAGGAAGAAGCTCCAGACCGAGCTCGAGAAGCGGCCGTCTCCGGAACCGGAGCGAAGCTCGCGGAGCTCCCGACCGTCGCAAATTCAAAGGAGAAGGTCCTCGCGCGAGTCGACCGCCGAGCTGTCCCTGCCCGCGTCGCCGCCGCCGTCGCGCGAGCCGCTGCGGCGGGCCGAGTCGGCCGCGCGCATGTCCGAGCCTCCTTCACCACAGCGACGCCCGGCGTCGCGCGACCGGCCCGCGTCGCGGGCGCGGACGCCCGCCGCGGAGTCCGAGGGGAGTCCCTACTTCCCCGACGCCGACCATGATCCTTTACTAAGAGTGTCGCGGCCGCCGTCCTACGACGACTATGTAGATGAGGAGCCGCGTGTGATTATTCAGAGAGACGTCCGGGTGGAGGAAGCGTTGAAGAAGCAGGCCAAGGAGTACAAGGCCAAGTGTCGACGGGAGCGCGACGAGGCCGTCGCGATCATCACTGCGAGGGCCGACGGCGAGACGCGGAGGGCCAAGGTCGCTCACGAGAAGTGTCAGGGTTTAGAAAGGGACGTCTCCCGTAGCTTGGAGAGGATAGCGAGGTTGGAACTCGTCGTCAGCGAGAAGACGGCTTTAGTAGGTGAGCTCACTAGATTAGCTCGAGAACAACGCGCACGGGCCGAGGCCGCGGAAAAACAACAAAAATTACATGTGACGTCCATCGGCGACGACATTTCGCGCTACCAGACGGGCCCGACGAAGCGGACGACGCCTTTGTTGGAGCCCGTGACGGGCCGCGTCGGCCACGTCGGCGCGCCCCTGCGCCAGCCGCCGCCGAACGCCGACCACGTACCGGGGCCGCCCCTCAAACAACGATTGAGGGCCCAACTGCGGTTCCAAGTGAATAGGAGACGGATTATCGAAGAGGCGAAGCTCATGGCCGGGGCGGAGTAACTGGTGTTTCTTGGCTTCTTCTCTACTATTCCCTTCCTGTTGCGGTGCTAGGACTAGTGGCGACGCCCCTGGGGAGGACACCGCGGCCTTGTTTTCGCGCGCGCCTTTGAGCATAGGTCTCGATAGATACCCAAAGGCAAAGCGTCGCACCGTACCCATCCTAGAGCGAGTCCCAGGGCTCCCGCGCTTGGGAAATCCCGCGTGGGCTAGCGGCCTGTAAGACACTAGCAAGCACGATCACCTGCCAAACCTTCACAGGTTTGCGCTACCAACGCGTCGTTTCACCTAGCTCGGACCGTTGGGACCAAGCCCGATATTGCGCTAACTGAATTAGCCGCAAACTCAGGCGCCAAAAGTCGCGCGCCGCCAAAATCATTGAGATATAGCCCAGAGGTCCTACACGTTGAGGATACGTCGACGCGGCGCGGTGCGCACAAAAAATGGCAGACCCATTCGCTGACGCGGCGGACTACTTCGGCGACGACGCCGCGCCGACGCCGCCGCGGCCGGCCCTCTTCCCCGCGCCCAGCGCGGAGGAGGTCGCCGAGGCCAAGGCGCGCAAGGAGGCGGCCGCCGCGACGCCCGAGTCCTCTCCGCCGCCGCCGCCGGCGCGCAAGCGCCCGAAGCAGCGCGGCCTGCGCGTCGGCGCGTGGTCGGACGAGGAGGTCGCCTACGCCGAGCGCGTGTCGGACTTGTATCGGCAGGGCAAGCTCCCGAACTGCCCGGATGGGACAACATTAAGGAGCCTCCTCGCCACGCTGCTCAACTGTCAGCCGATGCGAATCAGTAAGAAGCTGTGTGGAAATCAACCAGTGAGTTAGGTTATCCCGAGAAATATTGCGTGGACCTTCGTGAGCCTCCACGCCATCGAGCCGACGTGGCCACGGGGACGTGGAATCTCCACGCCATCGAGCAGATGCAGTTACGGAGACGACGTCGCGTCGATGGCGTGGGGCGCCCGAAATTTGATTTCCACACAGGTAAGAAGTACTCGGGCGAGGCCTGGGCGCACCGCGGGAAGCGGCCCTACCGCCACGTGGGTCCGCCTGATGCGGCGACGGTCGACGGCCTGTTCCGCGTCGAGAACGCCTTCCACCGCGCGCTCCGGCCGGGCGCGACGCTCCACACGTCGCTCCTCGGCACGTCGGGACTTGTGTGGAAATCAACGCCATCGAGCCGACGTCGCGTGACTCGCGTACATCGAGTAGACGAAACTTGAGTTCCCATAGGTCGGGCCTAGCCACGCCCGCTGGCGCGGCGACGCGCGTGCGCGACGGCCTGCCCGCGACGGAGAGCCGGCTCTCCGTGATCGAGGCGCCGTCGCCCAAGAAGCCGCGCGGCGACGCCTACTGGGGCTCGCCCGAGTCCGCGCCCGTACCGGCCCCGCTCTTCGCGGAGCCGCCCACGCCGCCGCCGCCGCCGCCGGCCCCGCTCTGGGCGCCCTTCGAGCCGCAGCCGCTCCAACCGCCGCCGCCGGCGACGCCGCCGCCGCACGTCGCGGCCGCGGCCCAGCGCCTCATTGACTCCTTGCACGCGGCGCTCGCTGGCCCCTGTGTGGAAATCAAATTGAGGGCGCCCCACGCGATGTTGTCCCCGTGACCGCGTCGGCTCGATGGCGGAACCTAACTCACTGGTTGATATCCACACAGGCGGGCCCGAGCCCGCCTTCTTTGGAAGACCTCCGCCTCCGCGCGCCGGCCCTCTACGCGCAGGCCGTGGCCGCGGCCGCGGCGGGCGCGAGCGCGCCGTTCTGAGGACGGTGCGCGGACGACCTTGCCTCTCGGTCGTAAAACACGGTGCCCCACGAGCTCGCCACTCGCTCGCGAAACACGGCACAAGCACCCCGTGCGCGTCCGGCGTCCGCCTTCGACTCGCGGAGCTCGACTCACCTTGCGATGCCCGCGCAGACAACCCCCTCGACGAGCCCGCCTCTCGCTCGGAAAACACGGCGCATTCCGCCCCCCTGGACATAGTATGACTAAATAATAGCAACCATCTTAATCCGGAGGACGGCGGGGAGATGGGTCACTCGCGGCCCGCTCCTCGGCGGCGGCGAGTTTTTCACTCGCGGCGGGCGAGTCGGTCCGCCGCGGCGGCGAGCGCTTTCTGGTAGAGGTCGGGCGCGGTCCGCTGGAGGTCCTCCAGAGTCGGCGGCGTCGGCCCGGCGAGCGCCGCGTGGAGCGAGTCGATGAGGCGCTGGGCCTCGGTGCGGACTGCGGCTGACGGCGACGAGGACGACGACGAGGCGACGTTGAACGGGAACGCGGCCGCCGGGGCCGGCATGTCCTCTGCTAGCGGGGACGCGGCGACAGCCGCGGCGGCGGCCGCACGCAGCGCGGCCGCCGCGTCGGCAGCCGGTGGCGCCGACGGCGCAGGCGGCGCGGCGTAGGGCGCCGCTGGCGGCGGCGGCGCGTAGGCGTAGGGCGGCGGCGCCGGGGGCGCCGCCGCCGACGCGTAGGCGTAGGCCGGGTCCGCGAACGGGTCGTAAGAGGGCGCCTCGTCGCGCGGCCGCTTCGCGCCCGACGGCGCGGGCGGCGGCTCGACGCGCACCCACTGGCGCTCGCTCACGATCGTCGCGAGGCCGCTCGCGCCGAGGAGCGACGTCGTCAGGACCGAGCCCGGGCGGAGCGACCGGTGGAACGCGTGCTCGAGGAGCCAGAGCTCCTCGACGACGCGCTGGTCGGGCGCCGCGACGTGGCGGTAGGGTCGCTTGCCGTGGTGGCTCCAGGACTCGCCCGAGTACTTCTTCGACACCTGTGTGGAATCAAATTTGCGGCGCGTTCGCGCTGAATCGTCGGTTCGACCTCCACGCCATCGACGCGGCACCTGCTCGATGGCGTGGCGATGGCGGTTCCTCACCGCTCGACGGAGCCAGCGCGGCCACGTCATCGCCGAGAAATGAATTAGTGGAGAATTTTCGGTGCACCCGACGCACTGGTTGATTTCCACACAGGTCGACACGCGCATGGGCTGGCAGTTCAACAGCTTCGAGAGGAGGATGCGGAGCGTGATGCCGTCTGGGACCTGTGTGGAAATCATCGCGTCGTCCACGCCATCGTCGCGACGCCTGCTCGATGGCGTGGCGCTGCCGGTTCCTCGCCGCTCGACCCGGAGCACTGGCTGATTTCTACACAGGTCGGGCGTTCGGGAGGGAGCCCGCTCTATACAAGTCGGCGACGCGCGTGGCGTAGGCGACCTCCTGGGGCGTCCACGCGCCTACGCGGATATCGCGGCCCGGCGGCGGCCGGGGCGCCTGCGGCCGCGGCCAGGCATCGGGCGGCGGCGGCGGCGGCGGCGCGCCGTAGTTCGCGTACCTGTGCGCACCCATCCGCTGTCGCGCCGACGTCGACGCGATGACGACGCTACTTACGGCGTTTCGGTTGGTGGAGCGGTCCTGGGTTGCGGCGGGCGCGTCCCGACGGCCACGGGGGGTGCATCTTGCGCGTCGCCGCCTTGTTGCTCCTGTGTTGTCTCTTGCTGCATTCTTTTTCGGAAACGACGATGGCTTCGTGCGATCGATTCGACGCTAGCGGTGGGATCTAAACAACGGGCCAGAGCCCAATTTGTACGGGCGCGCGTTTTTTTGGCCACTGTCTAAGCGAGCAACACCCCTCACTTGTTATTGAAGTCCTAGTGCCTTACTAAATGCAATAACAAAAGCTCCCTCAACCTCCCGTGGCCCGGTACGTTTCGCTGGCATATACGCACGGAGCTATCTCTCGCCATCGCCGGGTCGCGCGGTCGCGTTGGGGCCCTTGGGGGGGGGCGCGCTGACTCGGACGACTATATCGGTTACTATGTGCAGCATCACGAGTCGCGGGTGGCGGCAGTTGTGGGGGAGGGATAGGCCAGAGCTGGCGAGGCTTGAATTGATCCGTTTTTTTCGTTGGTGTGGATCCACCAGTCGCGGTCAGTCTTGCGGCGGCGCCGGCGGCGCCGGCTCCGGCGCCGCCGGCGCGGGCGCGAGCGACGCCTCCGCGGCGCGCGCGACGACGGAGTAGACCGCGGGCGCGCGCGCCCGGAGCTCGGCGAGCGTCGGCGGCCGGGGCCCGGCGAGCGCCTCGTGCAGCGTGGCGATCATGACCTGCGCCGCGGCCTCCGCCGCGGCCTCCGCCGCCGCGGGCGGCGCCGGCGCGGGCGCCGCCGGCGCGGGCGCCGCCGCGGCGCGCGGCCGCTTTGCGGCGCGGCCGTCGCCGCCGCCGCTCGTGTCGCTGTGCAGCCACTGACGCGCGCCCACCTGTGTGGAAATCAAATTTCAGGCGCCGCACGCCCTCGACGCGATGGTGTCTCCGTAGCTGTGTCTGCTCGATGACCTAACTCACTGGTTGATTTCCACACAGGCGCCCACGGGCGTCGGGAGGCCCGACGTCCCCAGCAGACTCGTCGTCAGCTGCGCGCCCGGCCGCAGCGAGCGGTGGAAGGCGCCCTCGAGGCGCCCGAGCTCCGCCGCGTCCGGTTGCGACGGCACGGCCTCGTAGCGCGCCGGCGTGTAGGGCCGCTTGCCGTGCGTGGCCCAGGCCTCACCGCTGTACTTCTTGCTGACACGCATCGGCTGGCAGTTCAGGAGCCGCGATAATAAAACGCGGAGCGTGATGCCCTCCTGCGTGGCATGTGTTAGTTCAAGGTCGGAAACGTTCAGAAATTGATACACTGCGTTGGCACCGGGCAGTTCGGGAGGACGCCCCGCCCGTACAAGTCCGAGACCTGCGTGGGAATCAAAATTTTACAGTGCGTTCGTCCTGAATCGCCGCGTCGTCCTCCACGCCATCGACGCGACGCCTGCTCGATGGCGTGGCGATGCCGGTTCCTCACCGCCGGACCGAGCCAGGACGGCCGCGTCATCGCCGAGAAATGACTTAGTGAAGAATTGTCGGGTGCACCCGACGCACTGGTTGTTTCCACACAGTCCGAGACGCGCGCGGCGTAGGCGAGCTCCTCCGGCGTCCAGGCCTGCGTGATCGAGTCCTGTCGGTTTATCGTTTCCAGGAACCGATGGCGCGGCCCGCCCCGTGTAGGCGCGACACACGAATAGCCTGGAGTTTCGCGGCGGTTTCATGCCGGGCGAGTGCGCATTGAGGACGCTGGGAAACGTGCGCCGACCCGAAGGCTGGTCGTCGGCGCCGGCGCCGCGGCCGCGGCCGCCGGCGCCGCCGGCGCCGGCGCCGCGGAGGTCGTGCGCGGCGACGCCGGCGCCGCCGCTTCGCGAGACGGTGCGTTCGCGGGCGCCGGGGCCGGGTGCGCAGCTTTTCGCGACGACGCGTCCATGGTCAATAGGGGTGACACGCCGGAGGCTTTAAAGGATGAGGCCGAGTTTACGAGGAGTTTGCCAGCTCGATTGTGGAAAGCAAGGACTGCAACGCGCCCTTCCTGAAGCAGCGCAACAGCCTCGTCGCGCTCGTCGCGCGCAATTGCTGTAATAGTTGATTTCAGGTGCTGGCGGGAACGCAGCGAAACCCGTATTGCATTTGCTTTCGCCTCTACCCGTCCCGATCATGCATGAGAGGGCTCCCTCGGCTGCGCTCGGTGCTTAACTCCAAGCTCAACCCACCTGCAACCTTCAACTATTTGAGCATATTAAGCTCCTCCACGCTCGGCTTCAACTTTTGGGTTCAAAAACGGTTTTTCTGGGCATCGTGGACGTACTGAAAGTCGCGGCCAGCCCGTGCACGTGGCTGCATGGCTGCCGCCCTGCCGCACCTCCCCTAAAAAGGCAGCCCCGCCGCAAAGGGTCCTCGACGGCCGCCCCGCGGCCCCGGGACGCCGCCATGGCCGGCCCCGGGCCCGAAGGCACCGCAGGGTCATCGTCCGGCCGCCGGGCGGGCGCCGACAAATGTGATTCTTTGCATAAGGCCGCGGCCGCCGCGGCCGCCGCCGCGCCAACTTATGTGCCAGCAGAGCTGCACGCGGGCGGACCTCTTACTTGACGAAGACGGTGCTCCGCGTCGTCGATCGACCGAGAGCGGGGAGAGAGACAGAGAGAGAGGGAGAGAGCCCGGCCCGCCCCGCCGCCGCCGAGCGGCGGCCTCTCGCGCGATGGCGGTCTCTGCGAGGCGAGCTCCCCGGCGAACTGGATTCTGGCGTTTCCCGTGCTGCCGCGTCGGCGCGTCGTGCGGGCCGCACCCGTTTGGCGTTCGTTCCTCGCGCGCCCGGTGACGGGCGCGACGTCGCATAGTCCCCACACGCCCTCCGGCGACGGCTCGGTACGTGTAAACTGACGACGTGCCTCGGGTGATGTAGGCGCCGCGTCCTCGCGTTGGGGCGTCCGCAGGCAGGTCTTGTAAGCAAGTCGCGTGCGAGGCTCACGCGGACGGTCGCACGAGCATCAAGAGAAGAATACACCCCCGCCTCCGTTGAGACGTACCGTCTCGATGCTGATAGACCCGTTTGGCTTTTTCGGGGCTGAATGATCTACTGTATAGTCCCACTAGCTCTGCAGCCCAGGCTAGCTGGCTGAGCTCAGCATAGCATCATCGCTTGCGTGCCAGTCAGCATCGTGGCCGCAATCGTGACGCATCGATCCCTACTGAACGCCTGTGTCATCAGTTGTGCCAGCACTGCGCCATGCTTGTCCGACTGCTACTCTGGCTCAGCGCCACCGCTCACGCAATCGCGGTCTGCGGCCGGCATGGCGAGGTCGTCGGCGCGAGAGGCCGCATCGGCTCTCTATTATTGCGTGCCGGGGGCGGATCGCTGGCGGCGACGCCGCGCGGCGTCGCGCCCGGAACGCTGAGCCCGCCGGGCACGCCCATCCTCGTCGCGGCGCCGGCGTCGGCGGTGGAGGACGTGCTGCGCGCGACGCCGCCTTCACGACTGGAGGACGTCGTGCTGCTCTGCAACGGCGATGCGCGGGGCCGCGCGACCGAGGTCGTCGGCGCCGAAGCGGACGGCCTCACGTACGGTTGTCTCTTCTTCGGCGTGCTCTCCACGGGCGCGGCGCCGACGTTCGGGGCCGGCGCGCCGCCGACGGTCGTGACCGGCCGTCACGCCACGGCCGTCGCCGCGCTGATCGGGAGCTGCGGCCCGCGCTGCGACGTCGTCGACCGCGACGCGCTCGCGCGAGCCGTGCGACTGAAGCTCGTCTGGTCGGCGGCGCTCTGGCTGATCTGCGCGCGCCACGGCGGCGACGTCGTCGACGCGCACGCGGAACCGGACCTCGAGCTCCTCGTGGACGAGCTCGACCCGGCCGTCGACCGCGCCGCGCTCGAGGCCTACTCCCGAAGCATGCCGGGCGCCGTGCCGTCGAAGGACCTCGCCCTCGCGGAGCTCGCCGACCGAAATGGCATGTTTTTGCGGAGCGGGCGCCCGCAACCGACGCACGAGCGGCTCCTGCGCAAGGTCGGCGTGGACCCGGCCGAGGTGATGACGACGGCGCCGGCGCCGTCCCAGTGGTGGCGGCACGCTGCGTCCGGCTTCGGCTTTCGCGCGCGCCGCGCCGCGCGGGCTGCCCCCAGATCCGCCGTCGTCGTCGGCGCCGGGGTCATGGGCTCCGCCGTCGCCCTGGAGCTCGCGACGCGCGGCGTGGCCGTCATCGTGCTCGACGCGCGCCCCGCGCCGGCGACGGCGTTGCAGGGCGCCGTCGTCTGCGAGGACGCGACCTCGGGCTCGTGGGCCTGGCTCAACGCCAACGGCAAGGACGCGAAGAGTCCGGAGTATGGTGGCCTGACGCGCACCAGCCTCGCCATGTGGCGCCGGCAGAAGCCCTACGCCGGCCTCGCGACCTGGTGCGGCGCCTTGCTGTACGCGGACGGCGAGCCCCAAAGCGCCGGCGGCGCCTACGCCGTCGATGTCTTGACCGCGGAAGCGGCCGCGGCGCGCGAGCCCGGCCTCCAAGCCAAGGACGGGCGCTGGCACTGGTATCCCGACGAGGGGCGCGCCGACCCGGCCGCGACCGTCGCGACGCTGCAAAAAGCGGCCGAGGCTGCCGGCGCGACGTTCCGCTGGGGCGCGAAAGTCGACGGGCTCCTGCCGGGCGGCAAAGGCGTGCGCATCGGCGGCGATGACGTGCGCGCGGACGCCGTGGTCCTGGCCGCCGGCGTCGGCATCCCGGCGCTCGGCGCGCCCGTGCCGATGAAGCGGTCGCCGGGCGTCCTCGCGCACACGCAACCAAAAACCGGAACAACGCGCATGCGGGGCCTCGTCGTCGACGCGGTGAGCGGTGTGCACTTTCTCCAGCGAAACGATGGGACGGCCGTCGTGGGCGGCGACCTGAAAGGATATGCTGTGGCTTCGAGCTCATCGATGGAGGACGCCGCGCCGTCGCTCGCCGAGGGCGCGCGGCTCGTCGACCGCGCGGCGGCCTGGCTGCCGCACGTCGCGGCGCCCGTGCAGGCGACGACGCTCGCGTACCGAGTCCTGCCGGAAGACGGGTACCCCGCCGTCGGCTTCACGCAGGCGGGCAGCTACGTCTGCGCGGCGCACAGCGCCATCACGCTCGCGCCGGTGCTCTCGGCGCTCGCGGTCGCGGAGCTCCTCGACGGCGTCGACGTGGACGTGCTGGAGCCGTGGCGGCCGGGGAGGTTTTGTTAATTTGTGAGTGACGTACCCGCTGGTTATTGTTACGGTGCTAGGACTAGTGGGCGGAGCCCTGCCAAGGGCAGGGGGGGAGACACCGAAATGTATCCACTGGTGCGCGCACGAGAGCGGCCAGTAGAGCGGCCCGCCGCGGCGAGTCGCCGGGTCGTCGCGAGGAGTAGTACGAAGCGTCCGCAAATGGGCAGAGATCTCTCGAAGGGCCAGGAGCCGCGAAGCGCACCAGCCGTCGTTGGGCCCGTCGCGAAGCCCGGCGGCGCTGCACACAGCGCACTGCGCACCGACAGCCGCGGGCAGCCGCCGCCATGCCCAAGTCCGCCGCCAAGTCCGCCAGCAAAAAGCCAAATGCCGCGCCGCCGCCCGTCACGCGCGACCAGGCCAAGGTCCAGCTCCTGACCACGATGGTAGCGCTCAAGGATGAGATCCTGCGGGCCTCCGACGAAAAAGTAAGGGCGCTGAAGTGGGCGGCCCTGAACGACTTCGACAAGGACGCGACGTCGCTGGAGGCGCTGCTCAGCCAGCTCGAGGAGCGCGTGAGCGGCTGGCGCGGCGACGCGCCGGAAGGGACGTCCATCGTGGCGCCTCTCGTACTGAAAAGGCGGGAGGCCGTCGAGGCGCGGTTCTCCGAGGGGACCGTCTCCGCTTCCGACTTCGCGGACAATCTGGCCGTCGTGCTGCCCGAGTTCCGGCGCGACTTCCTCGAGGCCGTGGCGCGCAACTTTGGAGAGAGCGTCGCCATCGACGCGTTCCTGGAGGCGTGCGAGCGCGCGGCCGGCGTCCCGGCGGTCGTGGAGCCCGAGGCCGCGGCCGCGGCGCCCGACGTCGTCGCGACGCCCGTGGCGGCGGATACTGCGGATGCCGCGGCGCCGCCGGCCGCCGCCGCCGCGACGCCGGCGCCGGCGCCCGAGCCGGAGCCGGAGGCCGCGCCGGCGACGCCGCCCGCCGCGACGCCGAAGCCGAGCCTCCTGAGCCGCATGTCGTCGGCGTTCGGCAGCTCGAGGAAGAAGAAGGCGGCCGACGCGGAGGAGGTAGCGGAGGACGTGGAGGAGGAAGTCGTGGCGGACGAGGCCGTCGCGGCGCCGGCGCCGGCCTAGTAGGAGCCCTCCCCGCCGCGGAACTAAGACAAAGACCTATGGTTGAACGACGGCTCCCCTGAGCCGCTGGCCAATTCCCAGATCCACCTCCCAAATTCAGAATTCATCATAGTCGGTCGCCGCTACCAAATATTTCACAGTAACGGCCCGGGACGGCATCGTCAGCCGCGAATTGAAAAAATTCCTTTTTCGGCCCCAGTACGTGCCCCATTGATCTCTTTGGACCATTAGTGAACTGAAGGATACTCAGACGGCTGCATGCGCGTTCCTGGCTAGTGTCTTACCGGCCGCTAGCTCGCGATCACGTGCCCCTTGTTTTTTTTTGGCTGCTAGCAGCATTATTGCCCAGTAAAGCATTGAATCGCTGCACCGTAAACGCGCGAATCGCTGCAGCGCAAACGCACGTGTTGTGTCCAAGATAGCTCGATGGCTCGGTGCCTTGCTCTCCTGGGATGGCTGCACGCCGCCCAAGCCCTGCAGCAGGCGCCGATCACGCTCCTGAGCGGCTTCCTGGGTGCGGGCAAGACGACGCTCCTCGAACGCCTGTTAAAAAATGACGACGGTCTGAGGATCGGGTGCCTCGTGAACGACGTCGCGTCCCTGAATATTGACGGTGCCATAGCCGAGACCGCGTCGAATGACGATGCCTTCGTGGTAACAATGTCGAACGGCTGCGCGTGCTGCACGGCGCGCGACGGCCTCGTGGAGGGCGTGCGGCAATTAAGAAGGGCGGCGGCCTTCGACCACATCGTGGTCGAGGCGACGGGCGTGGCCGAGCCGGCGGCGATGCGCGACGCGCTCGCGGGTTGCGGCGGGCTGGACACGCTCGTGACGGTGGTGGACGCGTCGGTCTTCGCGCAAGGGTTGTGGGCCACGGGCGCGCGCGTGCTGGAGAGGCGGGATTTGGGTCTGGACGGCCTGGCCTCGGTGTACGACGTACTAAGCTCGGCGGGGTTGTGGCGCGGCGTCGCGGACCTGCTGGCGGAGCAGGTCGAGTGCGCGGACGTTGTGCTCCTCAACAAGGTCGACGCAGCGTCGGACGAGGACGTGGTTGTTGCTGAGAACATTTGTAAAGCGTTGAACCCCGACGCTATCATTCACAAAGTGACGCGCTGCGACGTGCCGCTGGACGAGGTCCTCGGCGTCATGCGCGGCGCCGGAAAGGCGGCCGACGTCGTCGCCGCGGCGCCCGCGGCATTCTTCGCCCCGACGCTCGCGCGGCCGGCGCGCCTCGACGCCGCGACGCACGTCTACGAGCGCGGCCGGCCCTTCTCGCCGGCGCGCTTTGCCGAGGCGGTCGAGGCCGGGGCGCTCTCGGAGGCCTACCGCTCGAAGGGGTCGCTCTGGCTCGCGGCGGCCGCGGAGCGGGCCTACGCCTGGTCCCAGGCCGGCGGCGCGCGCGGCGCGTCGCCCGCGGGGCCGTGCGGCATCTGGGCCGGCGCGCCGCGGACGCAGCTGGCCTTCGTCGGGGCGCCGGGCACGGACTTTGAAGCCATCGACGCGGCGCTCGACGCGTGCCTGCTGGGCGACCGCGAGCTCGCCTTATACGACATGACGCCCGACGACGAGCAGCGCGGATGGAACTTCCCCGTGCCCGAGTCGCTGTTAAGTGGATAGTCATAAAAAGAGTAGGCGGCGCGGACATGAGAGATAGGTAAATTAGTAGCGAATTTGAGAGAAGGCCCACGAGAGCGCGAGCCCGAGCGCCGCGGGCAGGGCGCGGCCCGGCCCCGCCGCGAGGGCGCCGTTCGGGGCGACCGGGAGCCCGTTGTTGGAGAAGACGTCAAACGTGTCGCCGTCGGCGGGGACGTCCGACGTGCCGCCCGGGAAGATGACCGCCGCGCCAGAGTCGAGCGCGAACGCCCCGCCCTGCACCTTTCCGACGTCCACGAAAACGGGCTCGCCCGCGGGCGACAGCTGCAGGTTCACGATTGTCATGGATCCGACGCGGTCCTCGTACTTGTCGAGCGACACGGTGCCCGAGAAGCCCTCGAAGTCCCCCAGGTCCTCGATCGCGTCAAAGACCTCTTCGGGGTCCTGGCGGTCGGCGGCCTCCATCGTATCGAGCGCCTTTGCCAGCGTGTACACGGCGTCGACAATCTGCGGGCCGTAGCCGCCCAGGGTCGCGGCGTCGCCGTCTCCGTCGCAGTAGCGGCCTTCCACCGGGTCGCCTTCACAGACTGTCGCGTCGAGGCCGGCCGCGCGCGCATCCAAAAACGTTTGGGCGACCGTTCCGGTCGTGTCGACCGTCTCCCGCGGCAGGAGTAGGCCCCGCGCGCCGGCGACGGCGTCGGCGCTCGCCGTCCCGTCGCTACCCAGGAAAAGGTCGTCCGAGAGCCACGCGGACAGGAGCCCGTAGCCGGCACCGCTGCACTTCCCGGTCTGCGCGATGCGCTCGTAGAGCGTGCGCTGGTCCGCCGGGCGCGCGGCGATGTAGATGATCCGGGCGCCGGTCGCCACGATCGCGTCGAGCACGCCGTCGGCGACGGCCGCGCTCATACCCTCGAAGCGGACGCCCGGCCGGCCTCCTGCCGTGCACGCAGCCGCGGTCCCCGCTTCCTTCACGCACGCGTCTCCCAAAATCGTGCCGCCGTCGGCCTCGATGCCCTTGCCGAACTGTATCGCGGCGTCCGACGCCCACGCGTCCGAGGAGTCGTAGACGATAGCAACACGGGCCCAGCCGTAGTGCGACGCAACGGCCGCGAGAGCCTCGTTGCGCACCTTTTCGGGGCTCGAGAGGCGGACCAGATTCTGACAGTACACGTCCGTCCCCGTCGACGCCTCCGACATGACAACTGACCCCGAGCCGATCGCATAAAAATGGATGAAAAGCTCTGCCTGCTCGACGCACTCATCGCTGCCCGGGCCGATCGACGCCACGGGGTGCACCGGCAGCGTCCCCCACGCCGTGCGCATCTCCTGGTCGCCTGGCCCGCAGCGCGAGGAGTTGTAGGACAAGGGATAGGGCACGAGCTGCGTGTCCGGCAGCAGGTTGTCGAACGCGCCGTCGCTCTTGTCGTTGATCGCGTCGATCGCCGCCCGCGCCGCGTCGCACTCCTCGCGCCGAACGTGATCGCCCCCGACATCGGGCCGATAAAGCAAAGAGTCCTCGCGTGTGCCCGTGTCACAGAAGAGCGCAACGGCTACGGTGTCGGCGGCGGACGGGGCCGCCGCGACCAGGAGAGGCAGCAGCAGAGAGCAGAAGGCCATGGCCAAAAAAGAATTACAGCCGGCTTCTTCTCCTGGCGTCCGCCAAGTCTGCTTTGCAGCTAAGATACCAGCCCGCCGCCGGCGTCCACACGCGGCTGCGGCGGCCGCCGCGGGCAGCCTTTGGGCAGCTTTGCACGTGGGTCAGGCTGTTCTTGGTCGTTTTCCGAAATTCCCTAATTGATTCCATATATCAATACATATGGTCCTCTGAGCGGCTCTGCCGCGCATCTGCGCGCACCGGCGGCAGCCCATGGGTCTAGTTGCGTGCAGCACAAGCATGCCATGTGAGAATCCGGCCAAATGGCCGCGTGCGCGCCGTCCTAACGCTAATTTCCATTGTCGATCTACTGCGGGCAGCTTCGAAGCACAGCACATCTACTGTCGGTGCTGCGCTTGCCTCTCTCCACATTGTTCCGCAGCTTCATGAAAAGTATGCGCCTCGCCGCGCTCCTGCTCGCCGCCCGCGCGGCCTCGGTCGCCGGCCAGATCCTCCCCGCGGCGGCCGCGTTCGGCGCTGACCTCGTCGCGTACTACGCGTTCGACGAGGGGTCGGGCTTCGACCTGAAGGAGGCAGTGTCCGGGCAACTCGACGGGAAGGTGCTGTACGAGGCGGAGGATCAGACGGTATATTCTCAGCCCAACTGGCAAACGGACGATCGCTTCGGCAATGTGATCTCGTGCGGCTCCGCAACCACGCTGCAGAAGGACACGCTCGAGCTCGCCGACGTCGACTACGGCAAAAACGGCAAGTTCGCGATAAACGTGTGGTTCCGCCACGACAAGGAGAACTTCCCTGACTTGCACAAGGAGGTGCTTTTTGGCCACGGCGACCCGGAGTTATCCGCAGGGTGGAGTGCGAACCATGTGCATGTGTGGTTGGAGAAGGGGTACCTGGGTACCGACAGCGAGAAGTACGCAGCAATCTACGACAAGGACAACACCATCCGCACCCTCCTGGGCGACTCGAACGACCCTCCGTCGTACACCTGCCCGTACTGCGAAAGCCTCGGGCTCTCGGAGACCGATACCGAAGCGTCGGGTCTCACGTGCGGGTCGAACCCCAATTGCTGGAGTCATCGCGGGCAATATCTCGACACGCTGCCCGGCGAGCACGCCGCCTTCGAGACAGGCGGCGCGTGGCACATGTACACGCTCACCACGCACCCGGAGGGCGGCAAGGGCTTCTCGGTGTACGTTGACGGCAATTTGGTCGCGTCGCAGCCCTACAACGGCAAGGGCGTCAACGCAATGGATCATCAAACGCGGGGCGGATTTGATTTCTGCTACGAGTGCCCCGAATTTGCTGACTATTGGAAGCCCGTATACCAAGACAAGACGACTAAGGATTCCTGCGTGGACGACGATGAAATGGTGCAACGGGGGATGGCTGACCATCAGGGAGTCGCGTTGCCGAATCCCGGGGCGTGCGCGACGCTCGCATTGATGCATGATACGAGTTCAGTGACGACGGCCTATTGCCTCAACCCCTCGATATATGCCGGCTGCTGCGCGAGCTGCTCAGGCCTCAATGGTTACGACAGCCAGTGGACCCCCGTACGCGGGGCCGCGGGGGCTTCGACGGCAGACGAGGAGCTGTTCGCCCGAGGTGGCGACCCGATCGACCCGATCGGGCCGATGCGCTTCTGCGGCCGGCTCGCCGCCTGGGGCGATGCCTATACGAAGGCGACGCAAGGCTACTGGAAGGACACGACGACCGCGAGTGGAAACGACCTCGGGTGGCACAAGGACCGCTACTTCCTGGGCAAGCTGGCGCACGCGTCCTTCTACTCGACGGCGATGTCGCAGACGCAGGTCCAAGCCCTGTACCAGAGCTACCTCGACCACGACTTCCTGGCG
Organism: Pelagomonas calceolata; assembly: GCA_918797485.1. Lineage (NCBI taxonomy): Eukaryota > Pelagophyceae > Pelagomonadales > Pelagomonadaceae > Pelagomonas > Pelagomonas calceolata. Next base: position 1,364,270 of record CAKKNE010000004.1, read on the forward strand.
ACGCCCGCGCCTTCGGCGAGGGCGACGCCCCCGCCGAAGCCCGCGTCCGACGGCGCGCGGGCGGTCGCCCTCGGCTCCCTGGCGGCGCTCGCCGCGGGCCTCGCCGCGCTCCTCCTCTAGGAGGGAACCTCGCCCGCAATTTGACCCGCGGCTCCGTCCGACCAAGTCCCAGGACGTCGAGCTGCCCTCGTCCGAACTGACCCCCGCTGCACGAATAATTTAAGTAACAACTTGAACATTAAGGACACACACCACGCCTAGCGCGTGGCATTCCCCTGGCGGCACCACGCCCTCCCGAGCTCTCCGTCGACGGCGCTCGGCTCGAAGGCGTGCTCGCCGCGCTTCGGGTAGACCGTCACCTCGCCGAGGAAGAATGATGCGCCCGCGTCGAAGAGGTCGATTCGCGCGAAGTCGAGCCCCCGCGCGAGGCCGTCGCACACATCCCTGGCCTGACGGACGCGCGCCGGCGCGAGGCCGGCGCCCGCGGGCTGGCGGTCCACGGCCACGGGGAGGCGGCGCCCCGAGCGCGGGTCGTGGAACGTGTCCCGCTTCCGCGCCCCCCGCGGCCGGCCGCTCGCCGCGTCGAAGCGGTGCGTCACGTGCTGGACGAGCGCCGTGCGGCCGCGGAAGGCGAAGCACTTGACGTCGTCCGCCGGCGTCGCGCCGTCCGTCCGATAGACCAGCCGCTCCGCGACGACGCCGGGCGTCAGCTTGGAGTATGCCCACTGCGTCACGTCGTACATGGTCCGCGTCCAGCGCGCGCACAGCGTCGCGAGGAGCTCGGGCGTGACGCGCGACCCCGGCGCGAGCCGCCGCTCGCCGCAGGGCTTGTGGCCGACGACGCGGCCGCCCTCGACGAGGACGAGGCAGCCCGTCGTGTGGGTCGCCTTGAAGGCGTAGGCGTCCGCGCCGATCTCCGGCACGGCGCACGTCTTCGAGGCGAACAGGACTTCGGGCGTCCGGACGCCGCGCAGCTCCGCCCAGCGCTTGACCAGTTGTTTGTCCGTGAGCGCCGCGAGGACGGGCCGCCGGTCGCGGGCCATGCGCGCCTTGACCAGCTCATTAAACGACGGCGGCCCCGCGGCGCACGCGGGCGCCAGGAACGCGGGCTCGTCGGCGCCCGCCGTCGCCGCGCGCGCGAGGTGCGCCAGCAGCTTCGTGTCGTTGTTGCTCCTGTAGAGGTAGGCCGGCATGCGGTTCGCCGCCAGGGCCCCGACGGCGGGCGAGCGGACCGCCAGGTCCTTCACGCAGCAGCGCAGGTAGTAGGCGAGGTAGAGGAGCGCCGCGACCAGTGTTGTACTGCGCGGGCAGCCCATGGTCATTTTACGCGGCGTCGCAGTGCCACTTTTGCTCTGCACTCTGAGCTGGGCCAGACAGGTCAGGACAAGACAGAGAATTGCTCTGCAGAGCGAAGTCTCCGAGCGAGCCACTCGGGGACGCGATACGCAATCCCAGGCTGGTCCCGCAGTTGAACCCGCACGCAAGGAGCCCTGAGCTGGATGGCTCTCCACTCACTCAGTGTGCGAACAGCAAAGTGCCGGCTCACCGGTCGCGAACAAAAAAAAAGGAAGGATGCGCCCCGCGACGCTGCTCCTCTGGGCAGCCTTCGCCACGCGCCCCGCGCCGGTGCGAGGCGTGGGCAGCGCCCCCAACCCGGCCCCGGCGCCCCAGCCGCGCCCGACGCCGCGGCCCGTGCCCCGGCCCACGCCCCGGCCCGTGCCCCGGCCCACGCCCCAACCCGTGCCGCGCCCGACGCCCCGGCCCGTCGCGCCGGCGCCGACGCCCCGCCCCGTGCCCGCGCCCACGCCGCGGCCGACGCCGGCGCCGTCCTCGTACGCGCCGACAACATCCGCGCCCTCGACGCGCCCGACGCCACGCCCGACCTACGCACCCACGACGCCGGCGCCGACGCCCGCGACGCCCTTCCCCACGACGAGACCGACTTTGTCCTGCGACGAGGTCGCCAATGCTTCCATGGAATCGCTGCTCAAGGGAACCTACACGTCCATGGAGGACGCCTACGACAACGAACGCTACGGCCACGCGACCTACGACTGCGCGGTGGAGCTCATCGAGAATCATCAACAGTACGACAAGGCCGAGCCGTACCTCTGGTGCGTTTTGGGCCATTGCGCCGGCTGCGACGATGGGCCGTGCCCGACGGCAGTCGTGGACCTGGAGACGACGGCGGAGTGCGAGAGCGCGGTTTATAACTACCTCGGCTTCGTGAACCGCAAGAAGGCGGCGCCGGACTACGACCACGCCCGGACCTACTACGACAAGGCGCTGGAGCTGTGGCCGGGGAATTGTGGTGCGATGTCCTATATGACGGAGCTCCACCTGACCTTAAATAATGCGACGGCCGCCTCGACGACGCACGCGCGGCTCTGCGAGGAGTGCGACGAATCGTTCGCGGCGCCTTTGGTGGCCTCGATGGGCGCCTGCCCGTCGCCAACGGTGACGACGGAAGTCAAGGGCCAGGCGACGCTGGCGGGGCTGTCGCTGGCGGACGCGCAGCAGAACGAATTTGTTATCGTGGCCGCCCTCGCGGACCTCCACGAGGTTGAAACGACCGCCGTCGCCGTCGCCTTCTCCTCGTATACGCGGCGCCGCCTTTCCGGGGGCGTCGTCGTCTCCTACACCATCGCCTACGACGACGTGGCGCCCGCGCTAGCCCTCGACGCGGCCATGTTTGATCAGGCTCTAACGGACGCGGCTGCGGCGTCGGGCGTGGCCGACGTCTTCGACGCCGTCGAGACCGTGGCGTTCGGTGGTTCCGAAGCTCCGGTCGCGGCGGCGTCGGAAAGCGAGGAAAGCGGAGTGGTCAGCGACGCCGCCTTCCGTCCGCTCGGTCGCGGGGTCCTCCTCGCGGCCGCGGCGGCCGCGTGTCTCCTCTAGCCATCCCCCCCTGTTTGTTATAGTAAGTTGCTGGCCCCTAGTGAGCCTCTTCCCGATGGCGGCCCGGACTCCTGGAGGTCTAGTCCTAGTGCATCCATCCATCCGCCTCCCCAGTTTCCTAGCGGCTGTAGACATACTAGGGTTGCCTTGAGAGCTTTGCGTATCGCTCAGCGCACACAGCTGTGCACAGCGCCGAGGAGGGACAGAGAGCTCTATCTTGAGGTGCAGCAACGAGCAGCATCGCTCTCGGCACGCAGCTAGAGCCCTGCGGCACCAGTGCCTCAGCTTGCAGCCCAGGGCTGGCCCGAGCGCATCGCTGCAACGCTTCGTCAGCAATCATGCTCGACGATCTTGAAAAAGAGACGAGAAGCACCGACCAGACCCTCGACCACCCTAGAGTGCTACTATTAAGGACGCAGGTCGCCACCGACTCCGCGCCCTGGCTGCCGACGGAGTTATACTTGACACAAGTGAAACGCGGCCGCTGGGGCGCGAACAAAGAACCGGCGAACCCGGTGCCGCCCCTCTTCGCCGAGGCGGCGGGCCACGCCTGCGCCGTGTGTGCGCGGAGCGCGTTGATTGGGGCGTCGATTTCGCGGTGCGGCCGCTGCAAAGTCGTACGGTACTGTTCGTCGCAATGCGCCAAGGCGCACTGGCCGGTGCACAAGGCCGTGTGCCAGGAGCTCGCGAATACGGCTGTGCCTGCTTGTAAAGAGGACTACGACATACAGCTCTCGCCGGCGGCTTCTTACTTTTATCGGAGGCGTGCGAGGTGCACCATCTGCCAGGACGCGTCCTCGAAACTGAGCCTGTGCAAGCGCTGTTTTGGTGCTGCCTACTGCGCGAAGTGCGTCACGACCCACCCGAAGGAGCACTGCGACGCGTCGATCCTCGAGCAGTGCTGCCTCGGTCTGATAAGCGACATGGGCGCGCCGCTGTCCATCCCCTCGCGGACGCCGTTCCCCTCCACCAAGCCGGATGGCTGGAAGGCCTACTTCGAGGCGAAGATGTTCGACTTCGAGGTCGATGCTGGGTTACTGGCTTTAGGTCCGCCGTGCGCGATGCTGACGGAGGCGCTTAGTTTACCAATCATCATAGCGGAGCATCTGCCACGACAGGCGTCCTTCGTCCATGTTATTGGTGCGGCGCCCGCGGACCTTGTTGGCGTGAGGCGGTTCCGCGAGGTGTTCCGGTGGCGGCCCGACTTGTCGAGGCTGGCGGTCTGCATGGTCGGGCCCCTTTTGAGGCAGGTGACGGAGAAGCAGCCGCCGGAGGATGGCTGCGATAAGTTATTGGTGCTCGAGGCGCGCGGCGGGCCCTACGCTGAAGTGGATTTGCCGCCTCCGGACCTCGTCGTTCTTTATGATATGGACGCGGCCGCGGTCGCGCTGCAGCGCGGTAAACCGGTGGTCGCGTTGGCGTCCACGAAGGACGACGCGGACGCGATGCACGCGGCCCTATCCCGCCAAACGGACCGGCCGGTGGCGCCGCCGCGCGAGAACCCGTTCCGCGGCCTGCGGCCGCGGCGCGCCGCCGCGCCGGCGGCGGGGTACGTCTACGCGAATCACTGGGTCGTCGTCGCGGGAGGCGCGTAATTTTGTGTTGTCGGAGTGTCCCTGTGGTTGCGTCTTCTCCGGACTTTCTCCTCCGGGAACTTGAAGAGTTGCTTTGCTTAGAGCTAGGCCGCCTGAGCGCTACCCGGCCGCCGCGAAGAGTTAACATTTCAATGGCACTTACTTCCTGCGCGACCAGCTGGGCCGCCGCGCGTGCTCGTGAGTGCCGGGCGTTCCGGGCGTTGCGAGGCAGAGGGAAATATCATCTCCGTCGGCGCGCGTTCTTCACGCGCAGATCACACGCCGCCCTCGTCGGGGTCGAGCGGCCGCGGTTCGCTCGACGGCGTCGAGTTGTAGCCCGTGGTTTCGAACGTCCGCGTGGAACTCGCCGGCGACGGCGCCGGGCTCGGCGGGCTCAGCGTCCGCGAGATCGTGCCGATGACGCGCGCGCCGCCGGCCTGGGCCGCGATGAGGTCCTGGATGCGCGTGCCCTCGGCGGAGCGGGACGGCCGCGGCCGCGGCAACGGCAGCGGCGGCACGTCCGCGGGTGACGGCTCGCGATTGAGCTCGGGGTTGACGGGCGTGCCGTCGCGGTTGAGCGGTCTCGGCTCGCGCGCCTTCGTGAACTTGGGCACGAAGAGCATGGAATGCGGCAGGTCGGGCGGCGTGTCTTGCGAACCGGCGGGAGACGTCGCGCGTCCTGGATCCATGGTCGTCGAGCCGCGCGCTGATTTGAGCTCGGCGCGAGTCGTACCGTGCGGGCGGCGCTTCTGTGGCGTCTTGGGCGCTTGGCGCGTCGCGTCGCTGCGATTTGTTGCAGCTGTACCTTGTATCTATGGCTTTGTGCTTGCGGTTTGTCGCCCGCGTTTAGCTCTTTGCTGCGCTGCTGTGGTTTGCTGCGAAGGTCGACCTGCCCCGACCTTCTGCCAGCCTTCGGGAGCACGCTGGTGTCCGGTTGATAAAATGAGACTCGAGCTCTGATGACAACCAAAATGCACTCCGCCTGTAGTTTTGTTGAAGCCCGGAAAACGGGCTTTTACACGCATCTAACTAAGCGATAGGCGCGGCAGACCGCTCGGACCAACGCGCCAGTCAAGCTTCGCCGCCTGCCTGTGGCCGAGGCCCGGCCGCGCGCGACGCGCCGCTGCTTCCTGCTCTACGACCGCGTGTGCACGGGAAGCGTCCAAATGAAAGACAGGGAGAGCCCTCGCCCTGCACGTACCCCGAGGAAGACGACTGAGCAACCTGTCCTCGCTCTAGAGATGCTATACGCTAGCTCTCAGTGCTCTCCGCAAAGCTGGGGGTCGCAGCGGCTCAGTGCTGGCTTAGGAGTGGCTCGGGTATAGCCGCGAGTGCAGGATTTGCTGCCACGTCATCTCGCAAGCGATCGGCGCCGCTCGACAGCCACACTGTGAAAAAAAAGTGAGGGCCACCTGTGAGAGCCATGCGCATCTGCCCAGCATGCACCCGTGAGAACGACGACGACGCGAGCGCCTGCGAAATCTGCAACGAGCCGCTCGAAGCAGCCGCGGCCGCTGCCGCGCCGGCGGCCGCGCCGGCGGCCGCGCCGATGAATGCCGTCGAGGCGTGGCACCAGGAAGGCCTGCGCCTCATCGCGCGGGAAACCGACGACCGCATGCGCACATTGCTGCAGTCGAACCTCGCCGCGCTCGTCGAGGCGCTGCCGCCCGACGAGGCGCCACCGGTGGCGACGCCGCGGCGGGTCGCACGGGCGCCCGCGGCGAGACGCCGCGCCCCGGCGCCGGCGCCAGCACCAGCGCCAGCCGCCACGCCGTCGCCGCCCCGCCGCCGCCGCCGCGCGAGCGACGACGTCGTGGGGGGTCGGACGCGCCGCGCACGGCGCGAGAGCGAACCAATCTTCGTCGAGCGCGGCTACCTTGAGACCTACCCGTCCGTCGATGCCATGATCGACACGTTCGTGCCGGCGTCGCTCTTCACGCGGCGCGCGGCGCCGGCCGACGCCGTCCACCGCTTCCGCGCCCTCGCCGCTGCGTACCTGCGCCTCGATGTGAAGGTGCGGCAACCGGCGTCCAAGTATCCTTACAGCGGGTCGCGGCGATGGCGTGCTGTAGAAGTACTCTCGACGTGCCGCGCAGGCGGTCTTCGACGTGCGCGCGTTCTCGTGCGGCCCCGGCGGCCCGGAGCTCCGGCTGGCCGCCGACGCGCCAGCTGATGTTTTGACATTGCTCGCGGCGCCGCCGGACGACGCCTACGTCGTCGCGTATCTGAAGGAGGAACTGATTTACGACCGGCTCGGCCTTGCGGCCGGGGAAGACGTCCTCGACGCGGTCCCGCGGCTCGGAGGCCAGGACGCCGGCGGCGACGCGGTCGAGGCAGTCGGAACGTGGCTGGCACCGATGCCAGGAGGAAGAGTCGGCGGCGCGGACCGCTGGAGCCTGCCGGACCCCGCGGAGAGAGACTTGCAGGTCTTTTGGAGCGTCGGCGCCACGGACTCCGGGACGCACCGAGACGAGACTGAATCTATCCTCATTGTCGTCTCCGGACGCAAGACGGTCCACTTGTGGCACCAACGCGCGCCGTGCGGCATCGGCGCAGGCGACCGCAACCGGAGCCTTGATAATGAGCGGCCCGACGGCACACTCGTGCTCGAAGCCGGCGCCGCGCTCCACATCCCAAAAGGCATGTGGCACCGGATCTCGAGCGCCGCGGGAACGCTCGCGTTCAGCGTTCGCGTGGCCGACGCGACGGCCTTCGCCGCGTGTAAGTGATATGTAACATACAAATAGAGGGACGGAGGCGCACTTGGAGGAGCCAGAGCTCGATAGCTTAAAGTCTTAAAAATCCGCAAGCAGCCTCCTACGACGCCGCCGCGACCGCAGATGCGACCGCCCGCGCCGGCCGGCGGCGCTTCGCGGGCGGCGCCTCCGGCGCCGCATCGGCGGCGTCCGCCCACTTGACGTGCGTCGCCGTCCGCACGGCCCGCAGCAACTCCGCGGCGCGCACCGTCCGCTCCCTCGACGGCTCGGCGTCGTCCACGAGCCCACACAACGTCTCGTCGTGGGCCGGGCCCTCGTCGTCGCTGACGAAGACGCGCTTGACCCGGGCCCGCGCGGCGCGGCCCCCGAGATGGACCTCGACGCTGCGCCCCGCGCACGCCTTTTCTTTCGCTGTGGGCGTTCTAAACGGCGCCGCGCCAAGGAAGCAGAGCCGCTCGTGGTCGACATCCTCAATAGCGTCGGTTCCGACGAACTGAACCTTGCACTTTTGTGAAGCGTCGCCTACTAACAAGGCCGCCTTCCACTTCGCAGCGTCGCCTTCCGTACACCGCACCTTGACCCTCATACCATCTTGCTGCGCCTCGGGGTCGTTGTACGGCGGCGTCGCGTGGCGTCTTTCCACGCGACAGCGCCACGCTCGGATTTCGCCGCGGCACCGACACAACGCGCAGGGCGCCTTGAGCTGCTCAGGAGCCACAAGCCATCCTGATAAAGCTGTAATACGGCCGTCCGCGTCGAGCGCGTTGTTGTTCAATCGCCGGAAGAGTCTCGGATCTACGTCTAGGATTCTAGCCGCGTCCCGGCACTCAACGGCCTCGCGCGACGCCTTGTCGGGGAACAGCTGACCCGATAACAACACGGAGGCGTGGACCCAGCGCGACGACCCTTCGACGTCGACGCCCGGCTCCGTTGGTGTATCCCAAGTGGGGGGAACGAACGCTTTCTCTCCACTGGCGACGGAGGGCCAGTCCTGGCTATCCGGTAGTAAAACTAAGCGCCCCTCCTCATACACTTGGTCGGACCAATCTAATTGAGCTAACCACAGCAAATCTTGTGACGCGCTGCCGCCCTCGGAGAGCGGCGGGGGCCCGACCCTTCCCTCGGAGCACGACACGCCGCACAGTTGGTCGGCGATGGTCTTGAGCGTCTCGCCCTTTCGAGGCGCGTAGGCCGTGCGGCCGTCGACGTGAATGAGCGTGCCCGGTACTGGTAACTCGTCGGGTATCTGAGGAATCGGGTGCACCGCGTTCGGGAGCAGTGACGGGACGAACTCGCCCTCGTCGTCGATAGCGTCGTCGACGAAGGAGGCCTCAAAGTCTTCGAGCTGCAGGCCTTCCCGCCCCAATTTGCCGTTCACCAAGGCACTCAACACGTAGGACGTGAGTCCGGGCGTCGAACGTAGAGCATCTCGACAAGACGCGTACTGGCGCCAGCCCTCGTTTCTTCTTCTTACTTTAACCGGTTTCCGCCCATATCGATCTCGCTTTCGGTCCGACGCGTCCGCGAGTTTCCCTTCGCATTTGTCTGCAGCAGCCGTAGCCCACTCGGCCGGCGTTTTCTGAACGAGATGTTTATCGATGCATTCCAACTGCAAGACGTCGACGGAGCAGTGCCTCGACGCTCCGTTGAGGTCGCCGGCGAACCAGGACCTTCCTCGGAACCGGATCGACCGGCCTCGAGAAGCCAGCAGAGCTTCCACGGGCGGCCGTACCAACGCATCCATCGTTGACGGAGGAGGCTTCGTTACATCAATGGACACGGCATGGGTCCGTTCGACCGGTAATGGTGCAGCATCATCAAATGCAACATCGGGCTCGGTATGACTATCTAGAGGCTCCGGGGCTTTCCTCCTCCCTCGCGAGGGCGGTGTCAAACCTAAACTTCGAGCAACAGCAGCTCGGGAACGATAGGTCGCCCCGTCCGGCGCTCTGTACGCTTTGGCGCCGCCCCCACCTCTGGCTTCGCGGGCGGCCCACGTTTTTGTGATGACGTCGGAATCCCCACCCAATGAAGCCACATAAGCTGCCAACTGTCGCAGAGGCCTTGAAGACGCAGGGGCCTTCTTCTGCGTGTGCAAGCGCTGCCGTTTTTTAGGGGGCGTTTGAGTGACGACTTCATCAGAGGACTCTTCATCATCAATAGGCACGGGCGACGGCGGCGGTCGCGCGGATAGGCGAGCGTTCTTGCACTCCCGGTACTGTCTGGACGCTTTGTGCTGGCCGTAGTACCATAAAGCAGCATCATCGAATCGGCACGCGAGGACTTTCGATACCTCTAGGAGATCCTTCGCTTCGCCCCTTTTAGCTTGAGCTAACAAAGCAGCGTTCGCGTCGGCTCGTTGCGGTGCTTTTAACTCAAACAGTCTCGGTGTACTCAACTTCTCGACGACGAGTCGGGCTTTGGTCTCGTTGCCTTTGCTCGCGTACCAGGCCTTCAGCCTGACTTCGCGATGCTCGCCCTTCGGGAAGCTTGATAATAGTAAATCTTCGATAGCCACGTACTGGTCGCCTTCATCACTATCAGTGGGAATTGAAACGCGTTCGTACAATACGCAGCTTTCGTCTTTTTCTCTACCATTCGCAGCCGAACTAAAACCGACCTCGGGCAGCCAGGTCGCCTTGTTGTCTTCGTACCTCGTCTCGGAGGGGCTGAAGGGGCCGCTCATGGTCTTCGCCCTTAGTGTTTTCGGCGGCTCTCCCGGGGGGCGCTATTTCCGGCGCGGACGCTGTCCCGCGCGGGCCCGGTGGGGCCGGGGGCGCTGCGGCGACGCGCGCGCGTCGGTTTCGCTGGGTGGCGGGGCGTGCGCGCTCCCTACGGCGCGCGCTACGACGATGTGGCGCTGCGAGATGCGCCTCTCCTAGCGAGAGCTGGGGGTAAAATCCGGCGGTCGTAAGGCTCCGCCGGGAGCTCGTGGGGCGTGCGCGGGCATCGCTGGCGGGGGGCGGCGGTTGTTCGGAGCGGTGGGCTGCCCCAAGGTTTTTTTGTGGTTTCTTTGTCCAGTCGCCCGGTCGCAGTCGTACCGCGGCCCGACCGGTCCGTGGCTCAATCGAGGCGTGCGTTTCGCGCGCTCAGCCTCGCCTCTGCCTTGGCTTGGCTCTGCTCTCTGGCAATTTGGTGTGCTCTCTTGGCAAAGCGCAAACCAGACAACCGACCTGCGCGTCGCTCCGCATCCAATCGCATCTCTGCGAACCCACAACCATGCAATCGATGCTCCTGCTCTTCGCATGCAGCGCTGTCGCGCTGCTGCCGGCGCCTGCACGGCAACACCGCGCGCGCGGCGTCATGCGCATGGGCTGGGGTGACCCGCCGGTGTGGTCCGAGGCGACCATCAAATCGAACACCGAGGCCTGCGCCGGCCACCGCGCGATTGAGCTCGAGGTGCCCGCCGAGACCGCGCAAGCGTTCGAGACCGCGGGCCAGTACGTCCAATTGACCATCGGCGAGGAGAAGCCGGGCTTCTACGCCATCGCGAGCGCGCCAGGCAAAGCCACCTTCGAGTTCCTCATCAAAGAAAATGAAGGCAACGCATACTTAACTAGTTTAAAAAGCGGCGCGCCGGTAAAATGCTCGGAGGTGTCCGGCAAGGGCTACCAGACGAAGGAACATTTTGATGGCGACGGCGGCGCCGTGGCCGCGCAGTACGATGGCTTCGCGTGCATGAACGTGTTATTTGTCGCGGGCGGCAGCGGCGTCGCGCCGCTACGGTCATGCATCGAGGCCGGCGTCGCGCTGGAATTGCCACAGCGCGCTACTTTGTACTACGGCGTCCGGGACGATTCCGTATTGGCGTATCAGGACAAGTTCGACGAGTGGTCAAAGAACTACAACGTCGACGTCGTCACTTGTTTCTCTCAGGGCAGCGGCGGCGCCTTCAAGGGCTACGTCCAGGACGCCATCAAGGCGAAGGGCGTGGCCGTGCCGCGGAACACGGGCGCGGCCGTCTGCGGGCCGAAGGACATGTTCACGGCGACGAAGGAACTGCTGACGAAGGAGGGCGTCTTCGAGTCGCGGGTCCTCTCGAACTTCTAACTATATTCAGTTAAGTCGTAAAATCGTGGGGGCGCGGGCTCGGCCGTCGCGCCGCCGCCACATCGTTCGACGGGGGGCGATGGGGGCTTATATTTGGCCGGTGGTGTCAGGCGCCGCCCCGTTTGCGTTGGCGTTGCGCGAGTTCGTCAGACCATTCTGGACGACAGCCGCGTTCTCGCCGCCGCTGGGGGTAGACAACGTAGTTTGAACGCAGCCTAAGGCCGTGTCCTCGCAATTGAGAATGACGCCCGGCGTCTGCGTCGTGGAGTCGGCCGGCGTGGTCATCGTCGTGGCGTCGGCCGGCGGCGGGCCGTCTTCACCAATGTGGTACTTGTCGCTGTCCGTCGACGCACGTGGCCCGGTCGCACTCCAGGACCGGCTCGATCTTGTAGATCTGGTCTTCCGCGGTGAAGTAAATAGCTGTTTGGAGGCCCTGCACGACCGCCGCGGGCGGCGCGGGGAAGCGCCCCTTCTGCGAGTACGCCGACAGGACGTCGAGGTAGGCGCCGCCGGGCTGCCACATGGCTGCCGTGTCGCGGCCGTCGGGCAGGACCTGCTGGCTCCACGGATAGCTCCGTCCACCCCCCTGAGACACTCTGTAGTCCCAGCTCGACCGGCAGAGGTAGGCGACGACGTGCGCTACGATGTCGGGCGATGTCTGTAAAACGCGCTCCGACACGACCACGGCTTTCCCCGTCGGAAACCCCCAGGCCGTCGCGTCGCCGGCGTCGATCATGACGTGGCCCGGCATCTCCGAGCCGGGCGGCGGCGTCCGCACTAGGTGGCCCATGCAGCCGCCCGAGCACCACGCTGCGTCCACGTCGCCCTTGTCCCAGGCCTTCGTGATGCCTTCGGGGGTGCTGAATGCCAGAGTTACATCGCGCGCATCGACCGAGGCGCTCTGCAAGGTACCGAGCAACATCAGGTGCGCGTTGCTCCCCTCCACGGTCCATAGCGTCTTGTGCCTCAAATCCGAGAGCAGATTCAGCCCCTCGCGCGCCACCAACGCGTTCGACTCGATGTCCGTGAAGGGTACGGCGACGACCGTGACCTTGGCGCCCCGCGCCGCGGCGGCCACGAAGGACGTCGAACAAACAACCGCCATGTCCAAAAAGCCCGCCTCGACCCAGTCCAATGCCACCACGCCGCTCGGCTGGTCGTAAAAAGCGAAGCACGCGTCCAGGAAGTCCAACGACTTGCCCATGATGCCCAAGGCCGCGGGCGCGGCAAGTCGCGGCGCGCCGATCCGAAACGTGCGGTTGCACGGCTTGCACGGCGACGCGGCCGTGCCGCAGATCGGGTTGTCGTAGGGGCCCGCAGGCGGCGCCGGCGCGTCGCCGGCGCCTGCAGCCGCCGCCGCGACCGTCGCGACGGCCACGAGCGCCAACGCGCGGCACTTCATTGTGTGCGTTTTCTATTTAGATTTTTGGGCCCGGGCGATCTACTGGTCACTGCGCGGGCTGGCCAACGTCTAACCGACCGCGCGTCGCGCCCGCTCCGACGCGCTGTGCACTCAAGTCTGCTCGGGCAAATCGGTAAATCTGCGGACGAGCGCTCAAGCGTTAGCAGGCGCTTGGTCCACGGCGAGTCGCCGCTGTGATTGGTGCACAGTTCAACCGAGAGGGGTTTCGGTGGGCCCGATCCGCTTTAAAAACACAGATGAGCACAATCCCGCGATTCTCTGGGTGAAGCAGGAATTGCACTCACCCTTTCCACGACTCCATCCAGAGCCGCCCGGAGGACTCCTAGGTCGCCGGGCCTGGTCGGGTTCGAGCCCACCGCCTAAGAGGTACTATACTTATATGTAGGGTAAGGTACCTTGCAGCGCCATCGAGCGCAGAGGCCAAGCCCTCCGTGCAACGCGTGCGCGCCGGACGCGGAGCGACCAGCCGACGACCCACGACTGCCGGCGAGGAGCGCTGCCCCGCGAAGCAGCACCGCGAGCCGCTTGGGGCAGCCCCAGCCTCTCACTGCGCAGAGCGGCAGCCGTGCGTGAACCATGCCCCCCAAGAAGAAGAAAGCCGCCAAGAAGGGCTCCAGCAAAGAACCGAAAAAGAAGACCGCCGGTAAAAAAGACAAGTCTCCTAAGAAAGGAGGGAAATCCAAGAGCCCCTCGAAGGGCAAAGGCGGCAAGGGCAAGAAAGGAAAGGGCAAGGAAAATAAGCCTGAGTCCGACTCGGAGGAAGAAGAACCGCCGCCGCCGACGGAGCGCGAGCTGTGGTTACAAGATGGCGGGATTCTGCCGCAGATGACGTGTGGCGCGGAAGATTTGTTGCGGTACGAATTGCTGAAGCACGACGAGCGGGAACTGTCTTCAACCATCGAGGAGAGGCCCCAGTTCGCGTCGTGCAACGGCTACTCGTTAAATTGGCTCCCGGACGTCAATAAAAAGTGGCGGCCGACGCCTAATCTACCAAATCCACTACTCAAGTCCGACAAATTACCGAGACTCGGTAAGAGCCACGAACCGGACCGGAAAGGCGTCGAACGGTGCTGGTTGTTGCTACGGTCGCATTTCGAGCCCATCGAACCTCCCCCCACAATAGATGAGGCAGAAGAAAAGCGGAAGCAGGAGGTCGCCGAGGCTGTTACGTTGATCCACCGCTTCGTGAGACGGTTTTGTCACGTGAAGATGGCCGTCGACGCGTTCTTGAAACCTCCACCGATCGAGGCGCCAAAAAGTCCGGTCTCGGACACAGGCCCCTCGGATGCTTTTGTGTTGCCTCTGGAAGACAAACATAAACTACTGGCGCCGCGCAAGGCGTCGCTGCGGGGCTTCTACGACTTCCTCGAAAGCAGCGGAGAGAAATTTGACGGGGGCTACCCTTATGATGATGCGAAGTGGCGGCCCCTGCAGCTGCTCATAAGGGAGCACTACTTCGTGCCCCAACACAGCACGCAGTGCGAGGTCAAGCCCCTGTCTTCGGCCGCGGCGTTCGCGCTCGACGCGATCGATAACCGAGTAGATGCGATCCACCTCCCGGAGAACCGGCCTCGCGTCCTCAAACCCCGTAGAAGGAAGGAGGACCTGCAGCACCGGCCGCTGTCGCCGCGGGAGGCCGTGGACGTGGCCCATGACGTCGCGCAAGGAAATTTGGAGGTGGCCGAGTTTGTGGACCAGGACGCGTGCAACGCGCCGGACGTGCACGGCGACCGGCCCCTGACTGTTGCTGTCCTCGCGGGCAAGATCCGAGCTTTATGTTTACTCTTGGAGAGAGGCGCGTGGCCGTCGGCGCCGTCCTGCTCGCCCTACGGCAACGGCGCCACGCCCTTACACTACGCCTGTGCGCGTGCGGATGCGGACTGCGTCCATATACTGTTGAGAGGCGGCGCGGATCCCAATGCCACGACCACCAACGGCGAAGTCCCTCTCCACTACTTGTGTCGGGCGCCTCTACCAGTCTCGAAGGACGAGTCAGATGACGAGGCGGAGGACAAGGAGGCGCCCGACGCGAATCTCACGCATATCGCGAAACTACTTATAGATTTTGGAGCCCATCCGGACGGGTACGAAGACCGAACTTTGAATCGCGGAGACCCGCCGCCGCCGCCCGTCGTCGAGGACGACGGCGGCAAGACGAAGAAGGGCAAGAAGGGCAAGAAGGCGCCGGCCAAGAAGAAGGGTGGGAAGAAGGGCGACAAGAAGGGCGCCGACGAAGCGGAGCCGCCGCCGCCGCCCGAGCCCATGGGCGCCTTGCAGCACTCCGGCCACCGGGCCTCGTCGGAAACGCATGCGGCTTTACTCACGCCGTTGCAGCACGCGGCGTCGGTGGGCCACCACGCCATCGTCAAGGAACTGTTGCGGCGGGAGGCGCGGGCCGCGGTCGTCGCCGAGACCGATGCTGGGGATAGAAGGACGGTCGTGTCGCTCTGTGGGCGGGCTTTGTCTACCGAAGAGCCACCTGCTGAAGCGTTCGCTACATTATGTACGCTGCGGACGTATCTTCATTTACCACCTCCACTACCTCCCGCCAAAGGTGGTGGTGGTGCAGGTAAGAAGAAGGGCGGCGGCAAGAAGAAGAAGGGCGGGAAGAAGAAGAAGTAAGTAGCTTGTGACTGTGATCTTCTCGTCGATGGCGTGTTGCGGTGCTAGGACTCGTGGGCGGGAGACACCGCGCGCCCCCACGGCCAGACGTTTCGCGGCGATATCCGTCGAATCAAGATCGCGTCGTGATGATCCCAAGCCACTGACCCCTGACTCACTGGTGGTGGCGAGGCTGAGGCTGAGGCGAGGCTAGAGTGTCTATGAAAAGCTAGCAATAATTTGCCGCGGCGCACGACGGCAAGTGCCGCACGCACGATGGCATCCCTGAAGAAGGCTGCCCCGTGACGGCAGCCATGCGCACGCTACTCATTACGCTCGCGCTGGCGCGGGCCTGGCAGCCCCAGCTGCCGCAGACTGGCAACTGGACTCAGTTGATCGAGGAGGAGCTCGACCGGAGCTTACGCGTCTACGAACGACCGGCAAACGTTGATCAAGCCTACCGCCTGGCGGAGCAACTCCTGGCAGACCCGGACCGCTTCGTATTGATCCTGGGCGACACGCTCATCGCCGACGCGCGACTGCTGTTCAACAAGAAGGGCCTGCATCACTTGGAATTCGTGAAATCCACCATCGAGCGCAAGGGCCACGCGAACGTACTGTACAACTACGAGTGGAACGCCGACGGCTTCCGGTCTGAAGATCAATTGGTGCGGGAAGGGTGTGCGACGCCCTTCCAATTAACAAGGGTCAAGCCTAGAAGCTGGTCATTGCAAAAAACAGCAAAACCACTACCCCGCTTCGTCATCGCCAAGCGCCACGGGTATGCGCAGTGCGGTTTGTTAGTACCGAATTGCTATTTTGAGGATCTGAAGAGGTGGCGGCACATCACGAAATTAATTAGAGGCGAGGCCCGGAACCGCACCTTCGCATCTCGAGACGACCGGGCGTTTTGGAGGGGCTCGATACGGACGCAGCCCGAGTGTGCCGACGAGATGGGTAATTTTGCGAGGACGCAAGCTGTAGCACTCAGTGCAAGGCACCCGGCGCTGTTTGATGTGCGCTGTCTGGACTGTGACGTGCGGGACGAAGCCACGAAGCCGTGTGACGCCTACAAGTTCGACGAAGATACTCGCAAAGTCATAGCGGACGACTTTGCGAAGCTCCACGCCCCGCACGTCGGCAAGCAGCTCTTCAGTCGGTACAAGTACCAGCTCAATTTACCTGGCAGTGTCTCGGGGTCCTATTCTCGAAATTTGAACCACCTCTGGTCCGTCGGCAGTGTTGTGATGATGTGGGACGCGCCCTTCGTCGAATTCTACTATCCCGCGCTGTCCGACGAGACGCACGTCACCGTTGATATTCAGAATGCGGCTGAGAAGTTCTCGGCGTTACGTAATGACCAACAACGCCAGCAGAAGCTCTTGGCAAATGCCGAACGCGTCTCGCAGGAGTTGTTATGCCCGTCATGCCTAGAATCCTACTGGCGCAAACTCATAAGAAGGTACCGGTCCTACTTTCGCTTAGACGCGGTGTTAGATGATAGAGACACGTTGAGGCGGTTGCTGGCGGGTTTGGACGTCTCCAAGTTAAAACTCGTCGCGCTCGACGTCTCGACGAAGTGGAAGCTGGTGTCGCCGCGCTTCCTCACGGAGCCGGGCCAGCTGCAGGCGATCGCCGACGCCGCCACGGTCGACCCGGACGCGACGCCGGCGCCGGCGCGAATGTGGAGGGAGCGGCGCGCGAAGAAAAAGAAGGCGTCCGAGACGGCGGCGGACATCACCGACGTCAAGCGGCGCGCGGCGAAGAAGTGGCTTCGGGGCGTGACCGGTTGTTTAGGTTTACAGTGTTAAGAATTCGTAGATTACGTACAACACTTCCTTCCCTTGGCCGCGCGCCGCGCCGAGTCGGTGAGCGAGAGCCCTCACGGTCCCCGGCCGAGCATTTCGCCACGCTGACGCATGGTGTATCTGCTTCGGAGCGAGTTGCGCGCACGGCTGCGGCGGGATCTGCGGAGTCATCGCTAAAAAACCCGTTTTGATTTTTTTTCTTTGACCCACACACCAGGTCACTTCTCGCTCTGCTGCGCGGGCGGACCCGACGTCCAAGCGGCGCGCCGCCGCGGCATCGCCACGATGTTTCTGGGGCTTCGCCGCATAAAGGATATCGATTTAGCGAAGGAAGACGAACGGCCGCGATCGAAGGGGGCCGAGATTCCTGGGTACAAGGCGGTGGTGTACCGGTCCGACAAAAGCGCGCGCGTCGGTGGTTTGAGCTTCGCCATCGACAGCGGCCGCAATGTGTCGGACTTAGACAAAGTGAGGAAGAAAGTGTATCATGATCCGATTGACTCGAAGCAGCGCGACGACCGCGTCGTCGCAGCCGCCGCCGCGGCCTCCAAAGCCGTCGTCGTCCTCGAAACCGGCGAAGGGGCGGATGGACGCGTTCCTCGGCCAGGGCAAGACGAAGCCCGCCTCGGCGCCGCGGCGGCCGAAGAAAAGGCCGGAACCGCAGCGCCGCTTGGACTCGTACTTCGGCGGCGGCGGTTCCCAGAAGAAGCCCCGCCGCTCGGCCACCTCCGACGACGCCGCGAACGAGTCGGGCGCGGGGCCCTGGGCGTGTTCGAAATGCACCTACCTGCACGAAACGGCGGACGAGTGGGGGTACTTAGCCTGCAAGGTGTGTGATGCGCCGAAGCCGGACGGGGCTTGAGTAAAGAGGTTGGGTTTAAACTACACAAGATACAGGAAGAGCGACTACCGCGGGCCGCTTGCAACTCTCTGGTGCCACGCGCCAGCCACGCCGAAGCTTCGACATCCCATCCAGTGGTGGGCGCCGTCGCCGTCGAAGGGGCGGGCGCCGCGGCCAGCGCAACTCTCGGCGTCGATGGCGTGCCTGACGAACGCGTTGTGCCGTCGGTCGAGGCGCCGGTGTCGCTCGTCGCGGCGACGGCGCGGGCTCGCCGCGGCCCTCCGGATCGTTTGTGCCAGCTCCACGGCTTGCGTCGTCGACGCGGTCGTTACGATGGGCAGGTCGGCGCGTCGCGGCGGCGCGCTCCAGGCGCGCGCGGCGTGGACAGGCGCCAAGACCTTGGCGTGCCCGTCGAACAAGCTCCGGGCGCCTACAACTGCTGCCGAACGCCTCCCACGCCATCGGGCGAGATGACAAGGCTCGCGTGTGTGGCCGTGCGCGGCCATGCGTCGGGTCCGCCAGCTTCAAATGACCGCCCCTCGCGATCCAAGAGGATCGCAGCGGTCGTCGCGCCGGCGTGAACGACGCCTTGGCCGCTCGCTGAGGCACGTCTCGTAAAAGCAATACGCAGGCGCCGACGGCGACGTCGAACGCAAAATTCGATGAAGCCGCCCGTCCCCGATCGAGAGCACTCGTCGACGAGGTACTATGAGCACCCCCGCGACCAGCGCCTGCTGCACGGGCGTGCGTCCCCATCCCGCCGTCGCGGCGCCAGCGCCGGCGTTCACCCGTCCCGCCAACACGTCGCGACGGCGCGACGGGAGCGGAACGCGGAGGCGCTGCAGACGCTTGCCGTCGCTCGAGACCCTTGTTCGCGAGGAAGATCGACGTGCCGATCTCCTGCGCGACGGCGAAGATCGCGCCCACGTCGTCGTGGTGCCCGTGACACCGTCGACGTGTCGATACAACGTGTCCTCCGCGGGCGCGTCGACTGGCGAACCGATTACGTGGTGGCGACCCTCCTCCCGCGGTGACCTTCGTCGTCACGCCGCAGATCCGCGCGACGCTCGTCTCGCAGCGGCCGCAGCCCGTGTCGGCCGTCGAGTGAGCCCCGGCCAAGCGCATGTGGACGGGGCTTGCGGGCCCGAACCGCGAGAACCCCACGCCATCGACGCGACGTCGTCTCTGAACCGCGTCTCCTCGACGGCGTGGAGGAGGGCGAACTTGGGCGCGGGTAGGGGCGGCCGCTGCCGAGCAACAGCTCCTACGCCGTCGAGGGCGCGCGCCCGCGCCCACCGCACCCGTCTTCCCCAGCCGTGGACCGCGAGGGTCTTCGTCCACGGCTTCGAGAGTGGCATCGTCCTCGACGTGTCGCACGGCGGGTCGATTGCTCGCACACTGGCCGGCGCAGCTGCAGGTTGGCCGACGGCGTTGATTGCCGCGCGCGTGCAAGTGCAAGTGTTGCGGCGCAGTGGGTCGATGGCGGGTGGCAATAGGGGGACAGTTATCAAGGGCGCGCGATGCCGCGAGCGCGCGATGCAGCGCTGCACATTGCCTGGCTTGTGTCAGCAGCAGCAGCAAGTACCGCATAAGTCGTCTGCGGCAAGGGCCGTGCAAGGATCTGATTCCTTACAGCACGAACGCCTCCGGGGAGCCTCTAACTTGCAATGAACGCGGTGCAGCGCCAATGCGTGCTGCTTTCAGCAACTTCGCTTGCCAAGCAAACCCGTGCGATAGAGAGACGCAAGGCGAGTGCCTCGTGCCGTCCGGGACAGCTTCCGAGATGATAGGTGCACAAGCACGCCTAAAAAAAAACTCCGCCGACGCCCACGCCGGTCCCCTGCTGCCCCTTTGGACCGGCTTCGCGGCGCGAAAGCCGCCGCAACTCAAAGAGCGCCCCGGAGGACACTTTTCGACACGCCTGCCAGCCCGCGTTGGGCTGCGCCGCGCCCCGTTGCATTTAGAGCACCCAACTCACCCCAACATGGGCGGCCTCAGCGGCGCCACGATCGCCGTGGTAGAGGACGCCGACGCGAACACCGCGGTCGTCAAACAGGTGGGCTTGGCCACGCTGATGAAGGACCTCCGCGGCCTCCACGAACGCGGCGCGGACTACGCCTTGCTGCGCGCCGTCGAGTCAGGAAGACGCGGCAGCGCGGTGCAGTTCGTCGACGAGAGCGACGGCGTCCCGCCGTTACGCGAGATCGTGAAGGACCAGGAGCCCGAGGACATTGGCCGCGTGCCCGTCGCCGTCGTGCGCCGCGCGCAACAGAAGTTCGCCGAGGCGAGAAAGGCCACGGACGACCGGGCGATTTTCGTCCACATGGTCGACCTGTTGTTGCACATCCCCGAGAACAAAAACTTCGACTTCGCCGGCGCCGGCGCGACGAGTGCGCCCCCGCGTCCCGATCGTCGACCGTGTGCGACATCTTCGCGTCCCACGCAGACGACTACTGGGCGGCGGGCAAGCTCGAGCTGCGCTACACGTACCTGTTGCACGGCGTCTCCCTCGCGCTCGAGAAGGCGATCGTCCCGGGCTACGTGGCCAAGTCCGTCGAGATCAGCGACCTGGCGCCGTACGACGACGCGGAGGAGATCGCACGGGCGCGGCGTCCGCGACGAAGCGCGTCCCTGAGTGCCACCGACGCAGGTGCCCATCATGATTTTTGTACCCTACGCCAACAGGCAGGGCGTCGACACAGTGATCAGGCTGACCTCGCGGGATTCTGGCTTCAAAACCGGCTACGACCGCATCTAGGTCTTCTCGGCGCCCGGGGCGATCGTGCCGCGGGGCAGCTCGCGGCCGGCCGCGTCGACCTCGACGAGGCGCGCGGCGTCGGTCGCGTGGTTCGCGAAGGCGACGCTCTGCCAGGCGGCGTCCTTGCGTATGAGCGGTGCTTTTGTCAGCGTCGTCGCGCAGAACGAGCAGCTATGCGTGACGACGGCGCCGAACGGAGTACTCTCGGGCGGCGGGCACGAGTCGGCGTCGGAGTAGCCCGTGCCGGGGGCCGTCGTTTCTGCGGCGGCCCGGGCGAGGGCGAGGGCAATGATCAGGCGGAGCATTGTCTCTTTCCTCTTGAGAGCCCTCTCTTTTCACTTTCCGACGCGACTGATGCGCGTCGAGCGACCCGTGCGGGGTACCAGGCGCCTCGTGGCTTCGTTACCGGCGCACGCGTGTAGGTATTGTCCCGCGGTGACAGCGTTCGCGTAATTGCTGGGCGTCGGAGATAGTTACATATGGTAAGCCTAGTATGTATGGTATTACGCTAGCAAAACTGCGGGTCAGCCGCGAACTGGCACCAATCCACCGCTATTTATCGTACGGAGCACTCGGTCTTGAAAGCCAGAACCCCCGCGATGACGGCGCGCGGTCGAGCGCCGCTCCAAGTGGAGTGGTCGTGCCTCCGGACTACGTGCCACTCTACGCCTATATAGTTCCGTCGAGCCCCAAATCACTTGCTCAAGTGAGTCAAGTCGGCCGAGCGCCGACTAGGCGGCGCCGCGCAGACCCGCCGCGCCGACGGACGCCCGGTCGCCGAGGCTCGCGCTCGTACCCCTCCGAGCGCTCACCCTAGCTTCCAGCCCGCCCAATAAGCGCGCCAGGCCCGGCCGTGCCCGCACGGTGCCACGACTCACATGCACGTCCTGAGTCACTGCGGCGCGAGGTAGCTGCGCCCGACGGGAGGTATCAACGGGCGAAGGAGCCGCAGCATCGGCATCGCACCGCGCGAGCTCAGGATGCTGCCCTGTATGAGACGAGTGCTTGCTATCCTCGCCCTCACCCATGGCTTCGCGCCGGCGCCGGCGCCGCGCGGCCTTGGAAGCGCGCTCCACATGAAGAAGCCCTCGCCGGCCCTGGAAGCCGGGCCGTTGCCGGGGCTGTCCCAGACGAACTACAACGTCCTCATCGGCGTCACGGCGCTCGGCGTCTCGGCCCCGGCGCTGCTGGCCGCCACCGCGGTCCTGCCCTCGATGCTGCCGGCCAAGGCCCCTCCTACGAAAGGCAAGCCGCCGGCCCAGGCCGCCAAAGCACCCGTAGGCGCGGCGAAGTTCAAGTTCGCCGAGGCGCTGCCCACGCTGCCCAAGCCGGCCGCGAAGAAGGCGCCGGCGCCGAAGAAGGCGCCGGCGCCGAAGGCCGCGGCGCCGGCGCCGGCGCCCGCCCCGGCGCCCGCTCCGGCTCCGGCGCCCGCCCCGGCGCCGGCGCCCGCGCCCGAGCCGCCCAAGGTTGCGAAGGACGCCCAAGTGGCCCTCTTCGGCAAGGCGGCGCCCGCGCTCGTGAACACGGCCGCCGGCGCGACGTCCGGCGACGACGTCTCCGCCGCGCTCAAGGCGGCGCGGGTCAAGGCGACGACCAAGGCCGGCGCCGTCAAGCCGAAGGCGGCGGCGGCCGCGGCGGCCGCGCCGGCCGCTCCCTCCGTGCAGATGAGTGCTCTCGATCCGCGCAACCTCGACACGGCCATCACGAACCTGCGGGACCCCGGCACGGAGAACCTCGACCAGGCGATCGAGAACCTGCGCGCGAAGCCGGCCGAGGCCTCCGGGAAGTCGCGCAACCTCGACGAGGCCATCACGAACGCGCGCGCGCTCTCGAAGTAGTAAGGACTCTTGTAGACTCGCGGCGCTCCGAGTCGCGGCCGCGGCGGGGTGGACCCGCGCCATGCCGTTTTTTTTTGCTACGGAGGCGTCCGGGGCGGGGCGGAGGCATGGCCTACGCCGCCCTTCCCCCCAGTTCAACATCCTGAGTCTGCGGAGGCAAAGTCCACAAACCCACACATATTGACTCGCTGACGATGGCCCCGCGGGCCTTCACCCCGACGCAACTATTGACGCCGGCGTCGTTCGTCGGCACGCCGCCGCCGCCCCGCCGGGCGTTCGAGGAACCGCCGCCGCCGTACCGGCCGGAGCCGGCGGCGGAGGCCTACGCGGCGCCGCCGCCGCTGCCGTCCCTGCCGACGGAGGAAGGGCTATGACGATTATCTGGGCTTTTGTCCCACAACCAAAACGAGCTAGCCTCTCGCTCGTAAAACACGGCAGTCGAAACGAGCTTTTGCCTCTCGCTCCTTAAACCCGGCAGTCGATCGAGTAATCTTATAAATCTTGATAAATATATAGTAGACAACAGCCCGGAACAGTTCTAACCCGACGAGTAGATGCACGTCGCCGTGGCCCCGGCGCGGCCCGGATACGTATCGGCGCGCAAGCCACTACCGGTAGAAGCGACGTCATAAATGCGCCGCCACGCAGGCGTAGCCGCATCGTGCGCGTCCGCGACGGGACGCCACGCCACCCGTGCGATCTCGCCGGGCTGCGGCGTCAAAACGGCGCCCTCGTCAATCACCTCACATCGCACGCAAAAGAACACGTCCGAGACGCCCCGGTGGAAGCCGTGGCTGTGACGCACGGCGAGCACCTCCGCGGGGCGCACGTCCAATCCGGTCTCCTCCCGGACCTCCCGCGCCGCTGCGGTGCCGACGTCTTCGTTCGCCTCGCAGAGCCCGGTCGGCAGCTTCCAGCGGCCCTGCGCCGGCCCGACGGCCTCCTGGACCAGGAGTAGGCGTCCCGCACGGTCTGTCACTACTGCCCCGACGCCAACCTGGTGTGTCGGCCCCGGCGGCAGGGGCGATTCGCCGCCCGGCAGCCACGCGCAGCAAAGCACATGGGTCGCGTCGCCGCCTCTCAACCTAAAGCCGCGGTCGAGTATTGATGGCAGGTACTTCACGAGTGCCGCGGGCACCTCCAGCCAGACGCCTCGTACTCCATCTCGTCTCCAGCGGTCCAGTGATGCTGTGAGTGCTGCCTCGAAATCGTCGGTTTCTCTTACTATTACCGTGATGCCGCCGTAGGCGTCTCGCGGCGACTCGTCGAAGGCGCAGGCAGCGACCGTCGTCCCGGCGGCAACCGCTACGGCCGCTGCCACGACGCTGCAGGCTGCAGTGGAGCTGGCCCTGCGCGCTGCTGACAGCTGGCGACGGCTGCAGAGGCGCGCAGCAGCGCGAGCGCCAATACGTGCCAATCGAACATGCATGCTCACTGACGGCTCTGCACGGACGGCTTGCAAAAGCGCGTCGAGCAGAGCTAGCGTTTTGGAGTAAGACACTAGCAACCGAGTTCGACCACCTCCGCTGTGCGCGCGCGCCCCCCCTAGCCACCCCGCGCACCCAGGGCTGCCCGCAGCGTGCAGCGCCGCCCCTGTTAGCCCGGAAATGAGAGTTGCCCGCGTGAAAAATGGCCCAGAACCCGCTGAGCACGGCCTTCAGCTTAGGGGCTGCCTTAGCTGCCGCGACGCGCCGCCGGCTGGCCTTCGCCCGACTTTTACCTTTTGCCCCTTTACCCCGCGGTGACGGTACTGCGTTTCGGCGCGGGCTGCATGCTGGGCGAGTAGGCGATTCTGCCGAGTGGGAGCTCACACGCACAGCCGGGGGCTCCATCGTGAACACGCACGGCCGGGTCAACCGATCTTTCTTTCCGGGCGTCGCCGGCATGGCGCGTCCACTTTCTTTCTGGGCGTCGCCGGCATGGCGCGCCCACTTTCTTTATCATTGGCGGGTCGAGCCCGGAACACGGACGGTACCCATACTCGGGCATCGAGTGGTGCGCGTTCGGTGGTATCCGGCCCGTTTCCTGAAGTTCTGCCGCCGGCATGGCGGCGAGCCTCATCTGCCTGCGACCGGACCGACCCTACGGAGCGGAGCCGGTCTCGACCTGGGAGGCGTTGGGGGCGGCGGCATGCCGCCCCCCGTAGCCCTGGCCGCGCCGGCCGAGCTTTCGTAGGCCCTCCGAATCGCTGGGGCATCCATTGAACCCATTAGTTCCGTTCCGACGAGTTATTGTCAAGGGCCGTCTGGGCGGGTCGGAGCTCTCGCTCCCCGCTCCAGGATTGCTCGGCCTGGTGTGCGAGGGCATCTCTCTCACCACTTGATTTCCGGCTCGTCGTAAAGGAGGAGCCAGCGGCCAGTTCCACATCCTGACGGGGGTCGTCCCAAAAGAAGGGGGGGCGTGCGAGTCCCTGTGACTCAGCCCTTGCGTCCTAGTCCAGCCGGACGGGTGGGCCCGGGGGGAGCGGGAGGGGTACGGGGAACCCTGCGACGTAACTAGCCTCAGCCTCAGCCGAGGCTTGCGCTTCAAAAGAATTTAACGAAAACATTACTCCGACGACCGCGGCCCGAGGGCCTCGGCCACGGCCAATCTATCGAGCAGGCCGCGCTCTCCGCGAGCGCGCCGCGCCGCCGCCGCCCGCCGGTGCTCGCGCGACGCCGGATCTCTCAAAGCCGCCACCAAATCTGAGGTCAGGCCCGCGTTCTCCTCGCGGACGCCCTTCTCCAATAATTCGGCCGCGGCCACCGCGTCGCCGAGCTCCGGGAAGACGCCGTGTCTTGCAAGTAATCGCGCGATCTGCTGGGGGTCCGCCGTCGATTTGGCATCAGGCGCCTCGAACTGGGGGAAGGCCGCCAGGCGCTTCGCATCGAAGTCGTCCTCGTCGTACGCGACACCATGAACCTTGACGTCCGCCAAGAACGCCCGCATTTCACTTTGCTCTTTCTCATCCCAGTCCTCCCACGGCTTCGACCGCGCCCGGGCTGCTAACGCCCCGTGCTTCGACGCGAACTCGCCGTCCGCCTTGGTCTCCAATTGTAGCTGGATGGGCTCGGCGAGCTCCTCCCCCAAAACTCGGCGTGATAGCGCGTCCACGGCGCGGCCCAGCTCGAGCGGTTCAGACGAGCCGTCATCTAACGCCGCCAGCTCGGCCTGGGCCCTTCTAGAAGTTTCCCAGTCCCAGGCCAGCACGTCGCGCATCAGCCACGCGTCGACCTCCCGCTTGTCCGTTAACGTCGTCGACGGCGGGTCCTCGCACATTCGTAGGGCTTCTGCCGCGGCGTCGCGGTCCTGCTGGCGCCTTAATTCCAGAGCTTCGTCACTTCCGACGTCGACAGCCCGCAAGGCATGGGCTAGGCTCGGGTCCTCCGCCGGCCTCTCGATAGGAACGAAGGGCGCCACGGTCTGGCTCTCTCGGTATTCTCTTTCTAAACGGTCCGTGGGCAGCGTGATCTCGCGCAATTGTTTCCTTGCTCTCGGCGGCGGTGGCGGCGGGTTCCGCCTTAACGCTTCGTAGAGCGGCGACGGCTTGGCGACGCCGTGCTTGATTCGTAATTCCAGGCGCTTGAGGATGTCGGGGGCCTTGCGGCGCATGGCGCTGGCTTGCTGCTCCTCAACACTGCTGTGGCGAGCTGGCTTACAAAAGTCTGCTGCAGGGCTGCAACCTGTCGTCAGCGCGCGACAGCTGCGACCAGGTTCGAATTATGTGTACTAAGCACTAATCTCTGGGGCTGAATACCAGCGCTACGCCCCGCCGCGGGCGCCGGCAATTGCGAAAGGAGCTTGCTAGCGTCGTGTAAGACACTAGCAAGCAGGCAGGCGTCGAAGTAGGCGTCGTACGGGTCCGGGAGCGCCTCCCGCGCCGCCGGGGAGGTCCCTCGGACGCCTCCGTCCACCGCCCTCGATGCGAAGTCGTTTGGCAGCGGGGCTGCCGGCCATTAGCTGCCCCACAGCACGACACAAGATGCCGTCCGACGCCTGGACCGAGCAGGAGACCCAGCTCCTGAAACGGGCCGTGCGCGCCGTGCCCAGCGACCTCGAGAAGAACGATAGGTGGCGGCAAGTGGCCGTGCTGGTCGGCGGCGGCCGCGGCAAGAAGGAGTGCTACGAGTACTGGAAGGCGCTGAACAAGACGAAGGCGGCGCCTGTGATACGGCGGCCGCCTTCACCAAAGAAGCCCGAGCCGGCGCGGCGCCCGAAGGCCCAGACGGACCGCGTGCGCGCGCGCAAGGCGCGCGAGGAGGTGCTCGTCGTCGACATCGACGATTCGCCGCAGCGCGACGAAGGCAAAGAAAACTATAGTGAGGACGAGTTCGAAGAGGATATCTCACAGCAACTGGAACGGTCGGCCATCGGCGCGGCGACGTGGCGGCGCGCCGTGGGCCCCGGCGCGACGCTGGTGCATCGGCGCGCCGACGAGCGCGCCGACGGCTACGACGAGCGCGACGAGCGGCCCGCCTACGACGACAGCGACGACGAGGGCCGGCGCGATGTGAAGAGGCGGCCGCGTGGTAGTGAAAGGAGCGTGTCGAGGGACGAGGCCGTATCATTGAGAGAACTGCTGCTGGGCGACGCGAAACGAAAACCACCGTCCTCATGGCTGAAACAGGGTTTCCGCTTCTGCGATGCTCTCGAGGGCTGCGGTTATGGGTTAGTCCAAAAACAGGGCGGCCCCTGCGGCGTCCTCGCGGCGGTCAACGCCGAGGCCGCGTCCGAGCTTATCAGATATGAAGACTGGACGTCACCATCATCTGAGAGACGGGAAAGCGCCCTCGCGAAAGCCTTAGCACGCATTGTGAGGAGGTGTTGCACGACCTCCAAAGCTTTGGTGTGTGTCCCGGGCGACAAACCGAAGGTAGAACGGTCCTCGACATATGCCCCGGATGCGGTCACGGAGTGCTGCCGGGTCTGGACTGTTAGTACAGATGAGATCGAGACGCTGTTCAGCTACTTCATCGATGACTTCATGGACAACGGTTGTTTGCTCGTACTCTACTCCTGTTTGTTATCGAGAACGATCGACGGCGTCCGGTCTGATGGCGACGAAAGTACGTCATTACTAGACCGGCACGGCTACGCGAACCAGTGCGCCGTCAATCTATTGCTCACGGGCCGGGCGACGTCGAACGTCTTCGATGGGGACAAAAAAATGGACGACCTTGTACTGCGAGGCGTCTCGGCGAGGAGCGACGTCGGCTTCCTGACGCTGCTGGAGGCCTACCAGCACTGTAGTGTGGGGCGGAACTTCAAGGAGCCCCGGAGTCGGGTCTGGGTCGTCTATTCCGAAAGTCATTATTCGCTGCTGGTGGGTGATCCGTCATGCGAGACAGATCTGCACTACTGGGACGGCCTCGCGAACCAGGACGAGGTCATTCGGTTGACCGTGGATGAGGAGTATTACGAGGGGCGGGAGGTCCCAAACGTCAACGACGCTTCCTTGCTGATCCCTCCTTTGGATTTGGTCGTGCGGTCGCTCTACCCGCACGCGAAGGTCGACTGGAACGGCGCGGAGCCGATCCTCTAGGGGCCTAAGGGGCGCTTTTTAGTACACCGCGTCGCGGCGACGGCGTCTCGTAGAGGCGTCGCGGTCTCGCGTCGCGGGCCCGCGGACGACTCGGCGACGCGCGGCGTCTCCGCCCACTCGTCCTAGCGCCCTACCAGTATTATCGTTGCTGCGGCGGCCGCTCCGTTCGTGCGCGCGCCGCGCAGCGAGCCGGTTCTCAGCGTCGTCGTCGAGCACTCGATCGTTAGTTGCCGAAGCGAAATAATTTGTGCGCGCAGCACCCGCAGCGCTGGACCCCGACGCCGCGGCGCGCATCGATTCGTGCAGCGGCGCGTCGCCGACGCGGCCCGCGCGCGCGGGGCAGCGCTGGGCGCGCCGGAAATAAGTCGTGCGAAGCGAAAGCAGCAACATGGCCGGCGAGCCGGCGACGCGCACGCCGCCGCGGCCTCGGAGACGGAGCGGGTCGGGGCAGATCGGCCCGCTCCAGCTGGAGAGCCCCGCGCCGCGCTACGCCCAGGTCTCCGCCGGGTCCCTCAGCCCCGCGTTTAATCCCCTCAAGAGCAAGCAGAAGAAGCGCGTCGCGCTGGTCTTCGAGGGCTTGGGGGCCGACCCCGTCAAAGCTCGCGCGCAAGTGCTGGCCACGAGTTCGCCCCTGGCTCTCAAACTCAAAGAGGCGTACGACGGCGATCTTGAAGAGGCGGACGCGGGCCTGCCGGAGACGCAGTTGCCGGTTTGTGTGATGCTCGGGTTGCTGCGGTTGGAATCAGCGCTGTTGTCGCCGGACGTGCCTCTAGGTTTCGGGGACGCGCCGTTGTTAGTATGTGGACATAGCGCGGGGTTCTTAGCGGCAGCGTGCGTCGCGCTCGATGCGGAGGACCCCTTCGCCCATGCGGGCGATGCGATTCGATGTGCTCAGAGGATCGGTAAAGCTATCAAGGCGTCGGATACGTCGTGTGCGTTGTTACTACCAAAAACACCACCGGCAGTGGCCGCGATGAAGGTCCGAAGTCAAACAAAAATTCAACTAGGACTGGTGAACGCGCCATCATCCTGTGTCTTGACGGGCTCTATTCAGGACTTTGTTGATGTAGCACCGAAGACCGTGAAACTCCCGATACGGTGGCCGGTGCATAGCTCGCTGTTAGACGAGGCGCGAGTAGCGGTACAGGACGCGTCCGAGCTAGACTTCCTGGACAAACACCCGCACTGCGTCGTGTTGTCGCCGGAGGACGGCGAGGAGTGCTCGACGCTCAGAACAGATGTCCTCGGGACGCTCACGTCGCAACCGGTCGTGTGGCCCTCGGTGCTCGACGCGGTGCAGGCGCGGCTGCCGGACGAAGTTATTTTTTTGGGTGATTCCTACGGGTTACTGGCGTGGCATCCGGTTATTGGTAGTAAGAGGACCTACCAGATGAAGTCGTCAGATGGTAGCTTCGCGGTGAAAATACGAGCGGCGAGGGATGAAGAGGAGGAACCCGTCGTGGAAGAGGAGGACCAGGAGGACGACTCCATGGCCTTGTTCGCGAAGAAGAAAGGCAAGAGGAAGGACGTGGACGCGGCCGAAAATATGCAGGGCCACGCGTACTTCGCGGCCATGTTGGGTATCCTGTTTACGCATGGTAATATCCATACGTTGCCGGGGAAGGGCGATCCGTCCGCCGCGGAGCCGTGGACCGGGCTGCAGCAGTTACACGCGAATTTGGGGGCCGGGTTCGGATTGTTGTTATTTTTCGCCGTTGCGGGCGTCGGCGACGAGCGGTCCTTCTGGAAGCGCGGCGGCGTCGAGAAGCAGACGACCTGGGAGATGTTGAAACCGCTCGTGACGGTCTATGTCACGATGGTGGTACTATCGGCCCTGACGCATGTCACGTACGAAGGGTTATACAGAAACATGGGCTGGCGCTGGGCGCCGAAACAAAAGAAGCCCTGGCCCTTGCGGCCGAATCTGACGCGCACGAAGTGGTTCGTGGTCATCCTGGCTTTGGCGAGGCTTGTGGGGAGGTTGCATCGACGAGCGTGCAAAAAATATCCTAAGCTCTATCCCGTCAATGTCATCGTGTCACTCATACTCATGTTCGTGATACAAGTGGAAGTCCATCAAGAACTCGAGTGGAAGGGGTCGGGCCTGGGGAGCATGGCGTACGGTAGATTATGTGGCGTGTTTATGTATATCGTGGCGCCCAGTGTGCTACCGATCGGTCTGCTCACGCCGAAATCATATGCGTTCGCGTCCGACGATAACAATGCCTGTATCGAGTACGCCGTGCCCCACGTCGTCTTGTCGAGGTGGCGGCGGCTCATGACGTGTTCTAGACGAGGTCTGTCCAGAGTGGCGCCGTTCTTCGCCGAAGAAGATATCCCGAGGAAAGACGGCGTGGTGCGGATTCCCGCGCACGTGGCGCGGCCTTTATGCTTCCTGATTATTTATTTGCGGTTGCTGGCGTCGGCGTCGTCGATGGGGTATAGAGCCGCCACGTATGATATAAACAACGACGACGCGTGGGCTGGCACTGATATTTCAAAAGGAGAAAGGTGGACCTACGCCTGGGTCTGTATTCTGAGGAGTGACTGCAAGGCCGGCGGGCCGTCGATGCATTTTTCCTCCAAAGGGGCAATATATCTTATCTCCATACTCGACTACGGGTTCGCGATGCTCTATAGTACGGCGGCGTGCTACGTGGCGCCGGCGCGGCGGTCGATCTTCTCCGAGGCCGGTGGTTTATGTTTGTTCGCGTACATGTGGCACCGGTGTCTCTTGCCGGTGTTGGACGCTCTTGTTTTGCGGGTCCACAAGGAGACAAGAGCAGACGCTTTACTAGTGCTGCCCCTCTACATCCTCTTCCAGATCCTCATCTCGGCGCCGTTCCCGCAGTTCCGGGAGGCCTGGGAGCGGCTGCGGAAGGGCCGGCCGCAGTTCCGCGACGTCGCGAACCCGCTGTGGATCTTCGCGATCTTGTTCCTGCTGTCCTTGGTGTCGTACTCGTGGGGGTGAGGTTCTCGCGGCCGCGTCGACGGCGCCGACGCGGCGCCGGTACCACGCTGAAATGCTCGCACGCGCCTCGCCGCCCGTCACCGAACTCTCTCACGACGTCGGTACGACGTCGGCGCGACGTCACCGCTGCGGGCGCCGCGCACCACTGAAATTCGCTTAGCTTAACAGTCAAATGTACACTTACCGCGAGTACCCGGCGAGCTCCCTCCGAAAATCCCGCGTCCGCTCGTCGGCCTCGCGCGCCGCGGCGTCGGCCAGGGCTCTTGCCCGGGAGGCGGCGTCGCGCGCCGCGCGCGTCGCCGCTTTTTCGGCCTCCGCGGCCGTCACGGCACCCACGACGGCCGCCAGTCTAATGACGTCGACCGGGGAGGCGTCCAAGAGCGCATCCAATGCTTTCTCCGCCAGGCGCTTGGCCAGGATGCGCATGGCTCGGCGCGGCGGCAACGAGCCCAGGTCGCTGCCGTCCACAACTAACATCTCCACGACGAGTGCGGGCCCGGGCGGCACGCCGCTCCCCGTCAGCACGAGTTCGACGCGATCGAAGGTCACTTCTCCTGATAAACATGCGGCGACCCACTGCGGCTTCTCCTCCACATCAGGCAAGGCCTTCTCGAGGCGCTCCAGTAAAGCCGCGCGCGCTTGTTGGGCGGCCCAGTCGCGCTTCTTGCGCACCTCGTCCTCGACCACACCTTTCGCGTAGCGCCCCGCATCTAACGCTTTCAAACCCAACTTCTCCAAGTCAGATGGCTTTGAGCGCGCCTGGTCCTCCCAGCTTTTTGTGGCCTCGACGGCCTTGGCGATGCCTCGCGCGCCGACGGCCCGCAGCTTGCCCCACAACCGCAACCCCTCGTCCCGCAGCTTCTCCGCGTCCTCCTGGGCCGTCTCAGAGAGCAGCCCGGGCGCCTCGCCCGCCCTTTCCAAAAAGTCGGAGGCCTCGTCGATGGTCTGGGGTACGACCTCCCAGTCCGTATCTTGGTCGTCGGGGTCGAACTTGGCTCGCTGCTTTTCATCCAGCAAAGCTATATTTAACATACCCGTCTTGTGCCGCACGACGCAGACCTTGAGCAGGCGGACTCGGACCGACGTGATCACTAATCTCCGCTTCACGAGGAGCTTGGTAGAGAACGTACTAGAGACGTGCCGCGCGGCGACCATGTCCGTTGAGACGTCTTTGAAGCCCTCTGGCTGGTTTATTGATGAGGAGGCGATTTTGACCTCGCCGGGGAAAAGCGAAGATTCTAACTCATCGACTTTTGTCGCGCTCCCTAATCTTCGAGAAAGCTCCTTCACGAGATAGGCCCTACAGGCCTCGTCGACGGCGCCGAAGGCGTATAACACAACTACGAGGCACGCGGCACCCGATAAAGCTCGGGCCGTCGCCTTGGCTGCGGCGTAGCTCGTGAGGGCGCAGGAGCGGACGGTGATGGGCATGGCTCTTGTGGTTTCTGCGTCGTCGGCCTTCGAGGCGCCGCGAAGTACGTATCCGGCCTATCGGAGCGTGCTCTTCGTGTGAGGTCCGGAGGGCCGATATTCAAAAACTGCCGCTGTGGAGATGTGTCCCCTGGTGCTGGCGGTGGTTTCCGGCCTTCTGGCAGTACGAGGCGGGCCGAGTGCCGCAATCGAGTGCCGCAATCGAGAACTGCTAGAAAACCCGCACATCTTTTTTATAAATGCTGTAAGCGTCGCGCTAGGTCTTCGAGTGCTCCGCCGCACCAAGAAAAACACCAATTCGCAGACGCCTGTTTTTTTGGAGTCTAGTGTCTTTCGTCTAAGGTTGGCTCCTGGAGCCTCCTTGTGCGCCGCGGCCCAAAAAGGAGAAGAAACGCGCAGCGCGCGCATAGAAGAAGGCCTCGACGCACCCGACGCAGCCCGGACGATGCAGCAGGAAGCAGCCCCCACGGACGACGACGCCAGCCATTCGAGTGGCGGTGATGTTGAGATGATGAAGGACGCGGCGCGCGACGACGACGACGACGCCGAGGAGGAGGAGGAGTACGAGGAGGAGGAGGAGGAGATGGACGACTTCGGGTCGGCCGCACACGAGCAGCTGCTCAAGCGCGACGAATTCGTCGGCCCCGATCGCCGCACCCCCGGCGTCTACGAGCCCCACGAGTTCTGTCCCTCCGTCGTGCACATGCCCTACCAGCGGCGCTGGGTGGTGATAAGACACCTCAAGGATTCTAGTGGTCGGCAGCGCCGCGTCGTCGTCTTCACGAGCAAGTACAAGCTCTCCAACGAAGAGAGCGAGAGGGGGGCGGAATACCGCGCGCTGCTCGCGTCTCGACCAGCGTCTACTTCTCTCGGAAACGCCACCGACGCGCCTCCTCGCACGCAGGTCGGGCTTATCCGTCGAGCTCAAGCGGATTCGAGAGGCGGTGCAGGAGTTTGCCATGCGCGTCGACGAGGGCTACCGCCCGACGCAAGAGCAGTTCATCAAGCAGCTCCGCATCATGATGGGGGACGCGAAGCAGGTCGGCAAGGAAGAGATGCGCGAAAAAGTCGAAGAGGCCCTCAAGAAGGGTAGAAAAGTGAAGAGAAAGGGCCAGGTCTTCGTCGAATACCTCAACGAAGCGAAGGACACCAAGGGGAAGCCTGTTTCTTACGGGGAATTGGCGGAGATCATCATGACTCCAGTCGTCGCGGCGCTCTATCTGGGCAGCGATTTATATAAGGAGGAGGTGGCGAAAGCACGAATCGGCGTCCCGAGTATGGTAGTTCAGCTGGTGGTCAACTAAATGATCGTGGCGTCCGTCCACACGCCTCGAAACTCGCCCGTCAGACCCCACGTCGACTCGACGCGCGCGTCGTGGCCTCGTGAAGTCATGGTCCGCTGTCCCTCGCAGATCCGCGCGGGCTTCTTCAGGCAGGAACGCCTGAGCCATAGAACGGTTTACGGCAATTATTTGGATTATGTGCGCGCATGGGGCAAGAAGAAGGGCCTCTATAGTAAAATGTTGAAGAAGGCGTATGGCAAGCGGCTCGATGACGAGACGCTCGAGAAGCTCGAGGGCTGGATGCAGACGGACCACCTGCTCGCGCCCATTTGCGACGACCCGCAAAATTTCTTCTTGATGTTCAGGACGCTGAACAACAAGTTTTCGTTCGAAAACTTGTTGGAGTTCAAGAAGGAGTTCACCGGCGCCGGCTGGGAGGGCGCCGTCGAGCTGGCGAATTCGGCGGTCCGTCTCCAGCTGGCCGCTCTTTAGAGCGCTATATAGTGTATAAGAAATTGTAAGCTACTCGCCTTTGGCCGCGTGAGCCTCGCTGAGCACCGGGCCGCCATGACTCCGTTCGCTGGAAGGAGTCGTGGGTGGATCGGTGGCGCCGCCCGCGGAGGCGTCCGGAAGCGCACCGACTAACCTGGGATCCGCGGGACTACTCCCCGAGGGCTTTTTTTTATTGGTCATTAGACGGTCACGCGCCCTACCGGAAGGCTGCGGCCCGGTGTCTAACTTTTTTGTTTTTCTTCTTTTTGTTTCGTTTTTTCATTTTTTTTCAGGTAAAAGACAGGTTTCAAGACGACATTCGACAAAACCTCGCAGACGCACGCCATCGCGCCCCGAGTATTCTTGGACAAAACAGCACGTTCAGACACTGTCGATGGTCTCCGACAGAGGGCGTCTTAACAGTACTCTCTACTTGCTCGCCGATCGGGAAGCGCGCGGTAGACGTCACTGTCACGAGCGGTGGCGTCCTCCAAGACGAGTCCGATGCCGTGGCCACGAGGCGCTCGCGGTGCATGGGGGCCGCCGGATTTCTCAAATCTAAATGATACCTGAGTTTGCTCAACATGCCACCAATATCCGTGCCCAAAGGCCACGTGTGTCCCGGGCAGAGCGCACACCGGACGTCAGTCTCGCGCACCTCGAACTGCCGCAACTCCTCGCCGTTCTCGGCGCTCTCGAAGCGGTTTCTAATCTCTCGACCATTGTTGTCACCGACGACGATGGTGCCGTCGATCCTCGCTTGGACGTAGTCCTTCGTCGAGCTCCTCAAGCGCTCGAGCGTCGCGGCGCAAAGTTCGGCCTCCTCGTCCGTCAACGTCGTCGGCTTTAATTCAGTAGGTCGCAAAACGACCACGGAGTCCTTCGTCGTCACCACTTCTCTGTGGCTGTTTCCGCGCTCAGTAATGACGACGCCTCGATCATTCGGCCAGGGCGTCTTAACAGTACTCTCTACTTGCTCGCCGATCGGGAAGCGCGCGGTAGACGTCGCCGGCCGCACCACGGCGGCCTCGCGCCTCGCCACGTGGTGAGATCCTCTTGTAGCGGCACCGGCAGACGCGTGTGCCGCGCGCCTCGCCTCGCGCCTCGCCGCGTAGTTTCTGGCCGGCGCCGGCGCCGCAGCTTCGACTAGCGACGCCACGAAGTCAGAAGCCGGCGCCGCCACGGGCGGCGCCGCGTACGCACGCAGCGACTCGGAACTCCAGCCGGCGCTGGCATATCCCCGAGACACATCTAATTTCCAGACGCCGTCCGAGCCGCGCTCCCCGGTCCCGCACATGAAGAACTTGCCGAAGCTGTTCGTGCCCGAGCCTACAACGTCGCACTCTCCTTCTCCAGTTTTGTCGAACTGCAGCTGCATGGACTCCTCCATCTTATTGCTTTCGTTACCCGGCGCGTTGGCTTCTCTGAAATTATCATAGCGGCCTCTTACCGCCCATCCGTCCCACTGGCCGCTCGGCGGAACGTCGTGGAACGGCCCTACGCCGCGTCGGTGGTCGAAGTACCTCGCCTGAGCGCAGTCGGCGCCGCCGTCGTCGCGGTAGCCCCCCGTAATCACGATGCCGCGTTCCGTGCTGGCGGGATCTCTAAAATTGAGGGCCTCGCACGCGACGCGCGCGCGGAGTTGGTAGAGGGGCCCGGCTTTGGGCTTTGCCACCTTCTCAGGTGTCCTGCCGCTGGGGACGCGCGGTCGCCGTCGGTTCGGATTCAACGCCATCGCACTCGCAAGCAGCGAACGATGCGCCGCCACCACCGCTGCGGCAGCCCTTACGCGGCAACAGTCCAAGACGCACAAGGTGCCTCCAAACACCAAAACTAGTTGTTGTTAAAATTACACGGTAGGTTCTATAGTGCTCCGCCGCGCCAAGGAAACCACGAAAGCTGCTCGAGGACGCTTGCTTTTTTGGAGTCTAGCATCCTTACCCGCTAGCTCCGAATAATAAACGCTCGACGCCGACGCCTACGCCCTCAGGAGCTGACATCTAAAGCCGAAGAGTCAACGGTGATCGTTTCCGTGACTCCTGGCACCGGCTGCTTGCGACGCCTTGCTCCAAAACGATGTTGAGTGCAATGTATGCGACCACCGCCCTGCGCACCACGCTGATGCGTCGAAGCTACAGCGCCGCAGCGGCCACCAATCATTGGCAGCGCTTCTGGGCCTGGACCCTGCAGCAGCGGCCGTCCTGGAAGGAGGACAAGGTCGAGGCCGCCGTCGCGTTTACGGTCTTCGGCGTCACGGGTAGTACGTCCGTGGCAGTGGTCCGGCCTACACTGAAACACGTCACGGGCATCGAGGGTTCGCTGAGGGAGGGGCCCAACTCCTACCGTGTCACGTCCATCTTAGCCGTGTCGCCGATCTACGCAACTCTACTGGTCACGTTCGGGACACTAGCCGGAAGGCACCGCTTCTTCGCGAACATGGCGCAGAAGATCTTCGGGCGGTTCCTGCCTTCTTTTTTTATGAATCGTATCTCGGCGACCTTCGCCTACTGCGTCCCGGGCAGCCGCGTGGCCGCGGCGAGGCCCGCATATCTCGTGCCGAATCTATTGTTGAGGGTGCCGCCCAGGCGGTAGTAGTGTGTAGTTATTCATGTATCGAAACATACAAGGTTATGACATCACCACAGGCTGCGCCGGCCGCGGGCCGGACGGCGGATGGCGCGGTCGGCGATGGTCTCGCGCTTGTCGGCCGAGGCTTTTTGCGACGGCGAGCTTCTTGTCTGTCTACTGACGTGCCACCATCATGAACGCGTTTGGGCGGCTCGTGAACGGCGAGCGGGCGTTCCATCGGCGGCGGATCGTCGCCGCCGCACGCGACGAGCGGCGTCTGCGCGAGCGCCGCGCCGTGGTTCATCCCCGCGCCCGCGCGCCGCGCGCAGTCGGCGAGACCCCGCCGACCCTCAACATCACGGCGCGCCGCGCTCGCGTCCGCGAGCGACGCGTCGAGCGCGGCGAGGCAGTTGAGCAGCGCCGTCGCCGCGGGGCACGCCCTGGGGCAGCGCGCCAGGGGATCGACGGATCTGAGGGGATCTACAGATCCGAGGAGCGCGAGCCTGGCCGCCTTGGCCGCCGGGCGCGTGCGCTGCGTTCGATGAAGACCGGGGTCCGCACGATGAAGCATGCACTCGCCGCAGTTCCACTTCTTGAACGCGATAGGAGTAGGACATCGATCGACGTCGCGGCCGAGGCGCAGTTGAATAATGCGCGCGAAGAGCGCGGCGTCGGTCGTCGCCGGGGGCCCGTAGTTTTGGCGGCCGTGCGCCTCGTATACACGACCGGCGCACTTCTCAACGTAGCCGAGGTCGCGATTTGTGACGAACGTCGGCCACAAAAGCTCCTCGACCGCCTGGCCTTTATGTGGTATGACCCTGATGGCGGCGGCTTTGGATACGTCCCCCAGGACGCCGTCTTGGAGGACCCAGTCCGCAAATTCCAATGCAGCGGCCCTCGGATAAAAGCTCCCCTCGTGCTGCGCAAAACTCAGATGTCTTTGAGACCCGTTGGAGATAGAGGACCACCAGGCGCCCGCCCAGCCCGCGAACTCTTGATGTTTCCTCAACTCACGCACGCTCTTCGCCCGTTCAGCGATTGCCGAGAAGTGGTGCGTCGCCACATACATTTCAAGGACGCCGCCACCGACAAACAAACGGCTCGAGCTCGCGAGGAGCATAACATGATCGAACGCGACGCCGATCGCCGCGGCGAAGCGGATATTTGACGCGTGCTGCCGCGTCACCATGCCGCAGCCGCTGCACATGGCCGCGCGCTCGGGGTTGACGACGATCCGGCTCGCGTTCCGGAGTCGGGCGTCCGAGTCGGCGGCGAGGTGGACGACGATGCTCGTCGTCGGGCGGGTGAAGGCGAGCAGGTTGCGCAGCGCGCCGTCGACGTAGCTCTGGCGCTCGAAGAAGAGCACGGAGATGAGCAGCGGCCCTTCCCGTCCTTTGTCGCAAGCGGCCGGTCGCGCCGCGAGTCGGCGCCGCGCGTCGGACGACGCGTTGAACGCGCGCCGGAGCCGCGCGCGCCACACCGCGAGATCCGCCCCGACCGCGAGGTTCCGCCGCTCCCCAGACGCCGCCGCATCCAGATCCGAGCCCGCGTAGGCGTAGAGCTGGGCACTCACAAAACGGCCGTCGGACGTCGTATACTCCGTGTATCGGTGTCTTCGTGTTCGCAGTGTCCGGCCCCAGACCCGTTCCGAGGCAGCGCACTCGACGACGCGCGGCCAGGCGTTCCGGTCGTGACGGCAGGTCGCGTAGCGGTCCGACTCGAAGTCCCGACACAAGCGCGTGTAGACGGACCGCGCGGGTTGGTGCGGGCCGAACGGCGGCAGTTGTGGCTCAATGCCTGGTGGCGTCTTAAGACCGGCCAGCGCCGTTAACGTGGCGAAGAGCCGCGCCGTCTCGACGGGCGTTTCCACCACAGTGCGTCGGGGCACGCCCGGGCCTTTGAGGATGAGCGGCACGCGCAGCGAGTAGTCGAACAGCGTCTGCTTCGACCAGATGCCGTGGTCTCCTAGGTGCATGCCGTGGTCCGCCGTCACGGCCACGATGAGATTCGGTCGTTCGGCCGCGTCGAGGACGCGGCCCAGATACGCA
This sequence comes from Pelagomonas calceolata, assembly GCA_918797485.1. Lineage (NCBI taxonomy): Eukaryota > Pelagophyceae > Pelagomonadales > Pelagomonadaceae > Pelagomonas > Pelagomonas calceolata. The sequence continues at coordinate 1,403,092 of CAKKNE010000004.1, forward strand.
TCGGCGGTCGTGCAAGCTGCCGCGTAGGCCGCGCGGAACCGGCGGGCGAGGCGCGGCGCAAGCACCGTATGAGGTGTAGGGCACTTTCCCTTATTGCCGCGCCGCTTCGCCACGCGGCCAAAATTGTCACTCCACGAGACACGAGGCGCGTCGTGCGGGAAATTTGGAGAGGGTGGTAGCGGCTTCTCCTCGTAATGACGTTGAGCGTACTCCCAGGGCGTATGCGGCCGTCTTAACCCAAGCGCGGCAAGGAACGGGCCCGTCTTATGGGAGCGTAATCTCTGGGAGAGCCACTTGGACGAATGCTCGTCTACTGTGCCAACAACAGGTGCACAGACGGGCTCGTTCCGTCTCTCGGACCTTGCATCACGACACTTCGTGCGTCTTTCATCAAAGGGCAGCGCGGCGGTCCAGGAGCCCCCAAGTAAACCGTCGAACACTTTCCCTGCTGAATAGGTAGAGTAGCCGCTTTCACGAAAATAGTGCGGCAGCGTTTTACCGGAGAGCGCTTCTACCGTCCGCGCTTCGTACCAGTGTGGTAGGAGCCGGCCCGTCAGCAGCATCGTCCGCGAGGGCGCGCAGACCGGGTAATTTGCTACGGCTAAAGTATACGTCGTACCCTCCCGCGCGATGGCGTCGAGCCGAGGCATCTGTAGCGGAAGTGCCGACGAGTTCATGGTGCGTAAATCATCAAAGAGCACCAGCAGAATGCTCGGCCGCATCGCTACGTCGCGCCGGCGGCGTGCATGCTGCTACGAGGCACTGGAGGCTGCCCCGGTCCTAGTGCTCGGTTGGGGCTTGCTGTGCTGCACACCGCATGGCTGGGTCTGCGGTGGTCCGGTGGCAGCTTTTGTGGCCCACAGACTGCCACAGATGTCAAGTCAGCAAGTCTTAGACACCGATGATCCGATGTAAATGAGCTAGTATGCTGATACGCTAGGTCAGCTCGGCCGAAGAAAAGACGCGAGGCCGCCAGCATTTCTCCTTTATGCGGCTGCGTAACGCGTGCTCACAGCGCGCACAGCTCCCAGAGTTCGGACGCAACCATCGCCTAGACGCGAACAGCAACCACCCCAGCCAGGAGCTGGAGGAGTGCATTCTATTAATATCATGGCCGAGGCAGAACCCGCTCCCTTGCGAGTCGTCGTCGGCTCCAAGAACCCCGTGAAGCTGGCAGCGGTGCGCCAAGCCTTCTTTCGGGCATTTCCAGACCGCCCGCTCGTCTGCGTCGGCCACGACGTGCCGTCCGGCGTGAGCGACCAGCCGTGGGGCCACGAGGAGACGCGGCTTGGCGCGCTCGAGCGCGTGACCGGAGCCAGGAGGGCGGATACGGGCGCCGACTACGCAGTCGGCATCGAGGGCGGCGTCGTGGACACTGGCGCCGGCGACGGCCTCCGGAGCGTCCCCTACGTCGCGATGGGCCTCCGTAGCGTCGCCTACGTCGCGATCTTCCGGAGCCGCGATATGGAGGGATCCTTAGAGCACACCGCGTCGTTCAAGCTGCCGCCGCGAGTGGAGCGGCTAGTCCGCGGGCGGGAGCCGGGCCACGGCAAACTCGAGCTGGGCGCCGCGTGCGACCTGGTATTTAATGAGACGAACTCGAAGCAGCGCGGCGGCACCGTGGGCGCAGTGACGTGCGGTCTCCTCGATCGAACAGCCTACTACGAGCATGCCGTCGTCTGCGCGCTGGCGCCCTTCCTCCATGACGACAGCGGCCTCTACGACGTCAGTCCCACAGCGCCCGCGCCGGCCCCCGTGCCTGCGCCGCCCGCACCGGTCCCGGCGCCTGCGCCGGTCGCACCGCCCGCGGCGCCGCCGCCCGCGGCCCCGCCCGACGACGACGGCGACGACTTCGAGCTCGTGGCCGTCTTGTCGCCGGAGCAGCGCTCCGCGGAGTCGAGGAAGCGCGCCGAGCGGGAGGGCGACATCATCGACCTCATAGCCGACGACGACGACGACGACGGAGCGAAGCTGCAAGGGATTGCTACAACGCCAGCTTGGTATTTCCAAGACCTACACCTCCAGGAGCGACGGATAATGATCACCAACATCGCCAGACTTTTACAAGCAAGGAAACCAAATGCCACCGCGGACTGGATACAAAGACTCCCTCAGATGGCACGCCGCCTCGAGGAGTCGCTCGTCCGATCCGCGACCTCGTTCGAGGAATATCGCGATACGTCGACGTTGAAGAAGAGGCTGCAGGCAATGGCCATAGCGATAGGGTTGCGTCTGCGACAGCAGCATCAGGCCGCCGGACCCGCGCCCGCCGCGCCGCCGCCGCCGCCGCCGCGCCCCGCCGGACCTGCGCCCGCGCCCGCCGCGAAGAGGGCGAGAGCCGCGCCGCCGCCCCGGCGCTCAACACGCCGTCAGCCACAGTCCCTCGGTCCACCTCCCGAATTCGATCTACCGGACGTTCGGGAATTCTAGAAAGTAACACGCACGTTCTTCTTAGTTCGCCCCCACCAATCTTCGCTTCGCGCCGAGGAACGCGTCGAGGTCCCAGTCGCGCGGGCGCTTGATGTTGTGCGCGCCGTTGTAGACGACCAGCACTCGAACATCAGGATGCTCCATATCATATAAACCCTGCAATAATTTGGGCGTGATGAGCCAGTACTGCGGTGCCCCAGGGCCCGTACTATTCAACACCACCCTTCTAAACACTATGCGCTCATTGACCTCGTCCATGCCTTGGTTGATTTCATCGACCACGCGAAAGGGAGACGGCAAGTGCGCCTGCAGGGCCATGAGGAACATTATGGTAGAAACACTTCGTTCACCGCCCGACTGCACTCGCGCATCTAACTGTCGTAAATCGCAAGCATCTCTGAAAGCAACTTTAATAGCTAAGCCCCACCTGGCAAAGGTCGGCTGCTCGACCAGCTCGACGTCGCCTCTAGCGCCCAGCGTCTCCATGTAATCGCCGAATTTGGTCTTCAGAGAAGATAGAGCGTCGCGCAGCGTCTTCTCCCAGGGCCCCCGCAGTTTATTCAGCTCCGCCGTGCGAGCGTCGTCGGCGCCCTGCATGCCGTCGACCTTCTCCTTCAATGCATCTCTCTTCTTTTGCAGTTCCTCGACGCGCTTCTGGAGACCCCTATCTTCATGAATGCGAGAAGCCTCCTTGCGCTCCGCGTCCAAGATGGCTTCGACACTCGCCGAATCCTCGGGCAACTCTTGGAGTTTCGCATGTAAGTCGTTGTCGTCGTACGGGGCTATTTCCTCCGCAGCCTCCTTCAGAGCCCTAGCTTCGCCCTTCAACACGTCGAACGCGGCGATGGCCTTCTTCGCCGCGTCCTGGAGCTGCTGCGTCTCCTGCTCCTTGTCCTGGAGAGCTTCGACGGCTCGCGCCGAGGCGTCCTTGGCCGCATCCCTTTCAACCATGACGTAAGCCACCTTCTCCGTGCACGCGTGCAAGTCCTTGCAGCCCGCCGCGCACGCGCCGAAGACTTTGGTGACCGCTTCTAAGCGTTGTTCGAGCTTCCGCGTCTGACTTGCTTTCAATTTGTCTTTTTCGCTCTCCTCGCGTTGGGCCTTCGCCTCGGCCCGCTGAGCTTTTTCTTCACAGGCATCCTTGTTCCGCGTCGCTTTATTAAAAGCAGCGAGGTCCTTGCCCGCGACCTGGACCCTCTTGGCCTCGTCGTCGGCGGCGCACTGCTTTACGTCGGCTTCTTTTTCTAGTCTTTCTGCCGTTTTGGTGGCGGCGTCGAGCGCGCGTTCCGCCTTCTTCACGTCCTGTTCGAGTCTCGTTTTATCATCGGTGTTGCCGTCGTCCAGTGCTGGTAGTTTCTGGGAGGAGTACTGCTTCCTACTGGTAGCTGTAGTCGTATCCTTGTTACCGTATCGAGAAACGTAAGCTTGGAACCTGGAAATGATCTGGACCTTCGGGTTGGGGCCTTCCTGCGTCGCCGACAGCGCGAGGTAGCCTTGGGGACCGGTTAACAACGGCTCCAATCTCTGAATATTCGACTCCATACTACTATCTCCCAGCACGACGTTGTGGATCATGTGGTGCCCGTATAAAACCTCCATGATGGCCGGTGGGGCCTCGACGAAGCTATCGAGCGTGTCCCGCACCCCGAGCTTCCGCATCTGCGACAGCTTCGCAGCATCATAAAAACATTTTCCTTTGCCTTTGAGGGTCTCCGCGTTCTGGAGGTTGATCGTCTTGAACCCACTGTTGTTGTTGATGAAGTCGTACAACGCATCATAATCCGTCTTCGACTGGCAGACGAACGACGTCCAGATCCACGAGCCCACGGCGTGCTCGAGCGCGCACCTGGCGCCGTCGTCCTCGACGTCCGTCTCCAGCGCGACGGGACCCAATACAGGCTTCCTAAATCTCCCCGAGTTCTGATCCAACCACTGCCGCAGCCGCACCGCTTCGCTCCCGGCCCGCCCGTGGGCCCGCTCGAAGGTCTGCTGGCGCAACTTCACGGTCGACACTTTTTGCAGTTGTTGCTTCGCGGCCTTCAGGTCTCGTTGTAAAGGTGTCAGTGCATCTCGGGCGTCCTGCGCGGCGTCCTGCGCCCGTCTAGAAGCTGTTTGCGCTTCCACTAACGCAGGCTTCAACGCATTAACGCGTCTCTTCAACCCGATCACATCGACAGTCCCTAAAGCTTCGAGCGCGCGTTGCGCCGTGTCCGCGGCCTTCCGCAGCTTCTCGGCGTGGGCCTTGGCCTTGGCCGCGCGCTGCTCCGCGTTCTTCGAGGAGTCCTTTTCGCTCTCGAGGTCCTCCAACCTTCTCTCGAGGTCCTTCTTATCTCGCTCGAGGTGAGCGAAGGCGTCCGCGGTCTGCCGTTGCTTGGCGTCGTACTTCTGTTTCGCTTGTTGTCTGGCGCGCTCGGCGCGGTCGCGCTCTTCTCTGAGCGGCTGGGCTTCTTCATCAGCTTCCTTGACCTTCTCCACGGCCGTTTTCTTCGCCTCCTTCGCGGCTAGAGCCAACTCGCGTTTCTCCTCGAACTTGACCCACGCCAGGCGCTGCTCGCAGAGCCGCGCCTTCTCGACGTGCCGCTGTCTTCTCTCAAGACGAGCCTGCTCCGGCTCCAACTCTTTCAACCGCTTCTCGCAGTCCTCGAGCTCCTCGGCGGCCGTGCGTATGCGCCGGGCCCCCTCCGACGCCGCCTTCTCGGCCTTGATGAGCGCCTCGTGTTTATCGACGAGGTCTTGGCCGCCCAACGCTTTCTCCGTTTCTCTCAACAACCCAATATCATCAAAGGCCGAGAACTCGCCGACCTTCTCCTGCGGTAAAAAAGTGCACAGGTTGCCGATCTGAATTTTGAGGTCCTTCTCCACGAGTTCCTTCACTTGTGGCTCCGTCGCGGACTTGCCGTCGATCTTCCACTTGGACGTGCCTCTTTGGGAGCGCGTGATCCTTCGCTCGATCGTTCGGGTTCTGCCCGTGGCTTCGTCGTCTAGTAGCTCTAACTCCGTAACGGCCACGTCTCGACCCGTCAGGATGAACTCCGATAGCGTGTCCGCTCGACCTAGTTGTCTCGGGGCCGCACCTAACCCGACGGCGATGGCCATGACAATACTCGACTTGCCGGTACCGTTCGGGCCCATGACCACATTCAATCTGGGTCCGGGCCGGAATTCCACCTGTGCGTAGAGAGGGTCGCGTCGCGTCGGCGGGAAACGCGTTCGACGCCGAAGCACGCCGCCTCGTAGGTCAGGAACTGGAAGAGCTTGACGCGGACGATGGCGCCGCGGCCGAAGGAGGACTCTTGCGGCGTCGCGGCCATCTTGGTCTCGTATGTCCCTCCTCCGCAAGGACCGGTCTCTGTCGGCTACGCGGCGCGGCGGCGGCGCGCGCGGGTCGCGCAGCGCTGCGGCGGGGCTGTGAGAGTGTTGATAAGCCCACTGCCGCCCTCAGTGGCGATCTAGCGCGGCCTTAAAAACGAGTTGCGCGCTCGGCACGGTCAAATCTCTAGTGTGTCAAAGAGACGCTAGCACCGCCAATTCAAGCAAAAAAAGAGCTGCCCCACGCTGTCGCCGCGACCCATCCGTCTAAGGGGATGATCCTCACGCAGTGCGCCGTCTGCGCCACCGACCTTGGCTTGACCTTGGGCAAGAAATGCGGCCGCTGCAGCACGCGCTACTGTGGGCCTGAATGCCAGGTGCAGCACTGGGAACAGGGCGGCCACGACAAGCTCTGCAAACCAATAAAAAAAGCTGGTGGTGCCGAGCAGTACAACGCGAATAAGAAGTACGCGGAGGCCGTCACGGTCGCGGCCGAGAAATGCGCGGACGACACCAAAGGCCAGACGTGCTACATCTGCACGCAGGCCCTCCACTGGAAGACGAAGGAGGGTCTCGTGCGCGGGTGTGCGTGCCGCGGGACGGCGGGTTTTGCGCACGTGTCGTGCTTGGCGGAGGAGGCGAAGGTTTTGGTTGCGGAGGTCGAGGAGAACAATTTGAGCGGCAAGGTGGGCAATGAGAGGTGGGCGCGGTGGTACGCGTGCAGCCTGTGCGAGCAACGTTACCACGGCGTCGTGAAATGCGCGCTCGGGTGGGCATGCTGGAAGACGTACTTGGGGCGGCCGGAGGGGAACTCGTCTCGGCGAAGTGCGATGACGCAGCTTGGGAACGGTTTAGCCAATGCAGGACACCACGAGGACGAGTTATCCGTGAGAGAGGCCGAGTTGGCTATGGAGCGGCGACTTGACGCACCAGAAGAAGACGTCTTCGTCACGCAGAGCAATCTTGCGAGCACATATCGAGAGCTTGGACTGATCGAGAAGGCAACAGACATGCTTCGAAATGTATACTCTGGGCGTGTGAGGCTCAAGGGCGAGGAAGACCAAGAGACTATCATAGCAGCCCTCAACTACGCATCGAACCTTGGTCAGCTACGGCGCTTCGAAGAAGCCAAGTCACTGCTGCGCAAAATTATGCCCGTGGCGCGACGCATTTTGGGAGAGACTCATGAGATCACGCTCAGAACGAGGAAAATTTACGCGCAAGTGCTCTACAACGACCCCGGCGCCACGCTCGACGATCTCCGCGAGACCGCGGCGACGCTCGAGGAGACGGGACGGATCGCGCGGCGCGTGTTCGGCGACACGCATCCGCTCACGGTGGATATTGAGGGCAGCCTGCAAACGGCACGAGCCGTGCTCTTCGCCCACATCACCGCGCCGGCGTAAAGTCTACTAGTAACAGGGGTCTTTACACGAGGAAGGAAGGAATAAGCTAGCCCGCCACGACGTCGTGCGTGAAGTCGTAGTCGATCGTAGGGATCATGTTCGCAATAAACTTCAGAAAGAAGAAGAGTGCTTGTGCCGGATCCACGCCCTTCCCGTTCCGGGCCGCCTGGTCGAGAATGCGCTTCATGGCCTGGGGGTGCTTGCAGGGGTGGATCGACGCGTGCGGCAGGTCGGCCAAGTGGGGGTGGCGCTCGAAGGTCACCGTTCTAAGTGCATAGGCGGATACTATATCTTCCAAAGTTTGTTTTTGGGTGAGCGGAGCGTGCTGCTCGTTGTAGCCGAAGAGCCACATGCGCGGCGACTGCCAGTACTTGTCGTAGGTTATGGAGAGGTCATATCGCCTCGTTTGCAAGGTAGCTGGGGCGGCCGCGTCGTCATTTACCTGCAGAGAAGCCTCTTCTAACGACGCACAGACGTCATCCACTTCCGCTTCTGTTGATGACGGAGTAGTGACCTTGGGCACGACGAAGTCGCCTTCAGTGTCCACATCCTCACCGCAGCCTTCTACTGCTTTGGCCCTTTGGGCACAAGGAACATCGCGAGTGACCAGGTATTGTTTATCAGCCGGCAGGTAGTTCTTGCGTCGCGACGCGTCGCCGCTCTCCCAGGCCCAGGTTGGACACTTGCCGACGAGCTCGTCCCCTGCTTTGACGAACTCGTCCGGCGTCAGGACGCCGCGTTCCGCGAAGGCGCTCTGCTGGAGGACGGGGTAGAGCGCTTCGCGCACTTCTTTCGCCTTGGCGAGGAGGCGGGCCATACTGTCGTCGGGACGATGGCGTGGGTTTAAGAAGCCCCGCGGGGGCCCGTGGCTAGGCGGCCTAGCTCTAAGCAAAGCAAGAAGATAATTTGTATGGGGCCTTCCCGCGGCTCCTTCGAAAGGCCGAAGCGTGCAGCACCGGGCGCGGAGACGTCAGAAGTACTTTGAGTAAATCCACGCAGCTTTCAGGACTAGGAGGGCCTGGGGGGGCACAAATTCGTCCTGGGCCGGTCAATTATATTTTCGACCTAGCGCCTATGGACACTAGAATTTCGCAAAGCCGGCCGGCGCGGAGATCCACGAGTAAAAAGAACGATTTAAGAAAGACAGCTACGCGGCGAGGGGCTCCAGGCTCTCGGGCGGCGCCTCCGCGGGCTCCGCGGGTTCCGCCGCCGCGGGCGCGGCGCCCTCGGCCGTTGGTGCCTCGGCCTCGGCCGGCGCCTGGGCCGTATACCCGTAGGCCGCGAGGTACTGGGCCTGCATGACCTGCTGCTGCTCGGGCGAGAGCATCATGTACGGGTGCAGGAGCGCCTGCGCCGCCGCGGCCTGCTCCTCCGCCGTCGCCTCGGCGCCCTCAGTCGCCGCAGGAGCTGCCGCAGGAGCCGCCGCGCCGTCCTCCCCCGCCGCAGCCTGAGCGGCCGCGGCCGCATAAGCCTCGCCTCCCGCTTGATAATAATGCGCGGGGTACTGCTGATAATACTGCGCGTACATGGCTTGCGCGGAAGTAGTAGACATGCCCGCGAAGTAATTGGAGGGCGGCTGGCCCCGCATGGAGTTGACGTACGTTTGATGGGCCTGCCTCTGGGCAGCCGCATGAGACCACGCTAAATCGGCGGAGTGCTGGCCCTGCTGCTGCTGGACCCGTAAAGCCCGTTTTTGTTCTTTCGCGGCGACCGGGGTTATTAAGTTGGACGTATGCGCCAGGGACATCTTGAGATGACCCATTCCTCTGACAGAATCGTGGAACGCCTGCTCGAGCGGTTTCAACTCCGCCTCCTCCTCGTCGAGATCTGCTGAAGACCGCTTGTAGGAACATTTCCCGATGGCTCGCTCGCCACTGAATTTTTTCGAGACCCGCATCGGCGCGCAGTTCAGCAGCTCCGCGAGCAAAGCTCGCATCGTCGTCCCTTCCGGGCAGTTCGGCACCCGGCCCGTCTTAAACAACTCCGCGACCTTCTCGGCGTAGGCCTCCTCCTCGCGCGTCCATTGGCCAAGTCTACGATTGACTTCCTGCTGTTGGGGATAATGCTGCGGCGGCTGGGCCGCGTAGGCCGCGGCCGCCGCGGCGTAGGCGGCCTGGACGTCGGGCTGGGCGGCGTAGGCCGCGGCGGCCTGCTCGGGCGTCATCTCTACGGGTGTTTGCTGCGCCACCTGGGGCGTTTGCTCGTCCGCGGGCGGCGGCGGCGGCGGCGCGGCCTGCGCCACGGTCTCTGGGGGTTCATTTAACGGACCGGGGCCGTCGTAGCTGGCCGGCGCGGCCGGCGGCGCCTCCTCGGCCTTCACTGTCACGTCGGCGGGGAGTTCGGCCATGCTGCGGAACGCGGCGCGCGGCGCTGGAAAGGCTGCCCCGCGGCGCTAGCGATGGACAGGGCCGGCTGCCGTGTCCGGTTCTTCGCGAGGCCGCAGAAGGCTCGGCGGATCCAGCCGACCAAGCCGGCACCGTGAAGCAAACATGCCGCGGCCTAGTAGCGGTACGCTAGGCTGCGGGGTTTTTGCTCGCGCGCGTCGACGGCTTTCGGGACGCCTCGCCGCGACGCCTCGCAGCAGGTGTGATTTTGTCTAGCGTATATGCATACTAGCATACATGCATTGCCAAGCTGTGGCCGGCGACGCTCTCACAGACGCGACCAGAGTACGCTACAGCAGCCAGCGATCGGTGCTGCAACAGCACGCCATCGCTGCGACCCGCAGCTACCAAGCCGCAAGAGCAGCATCGCTAGGCAGCACCGCAACACACTGCAGCCATGAGTGAGCTCGCCACGACCGCCCCGCCGCCGCCGTTACGCTTGATAAGGCGGTCCCGCACGCACGGCATCGAAGTATTAAGTGCGCCCGACGGCCGCAAGGACGAAAACCAAGCGTTAGATATCGTGCAGCACCTCGGGAGAGGCGTCGTCGAAACCGCGAAGGACGGCTCGCGCCTCTGCCTCGGTGGGGGTTCTACACCTTTAGAGGTGGTAGATACGGGCGACTGGCGCCGCCGCTCGTTGCCGGACGATTCTAGTGGATGCGAACGGTTTTCATTCAGCCCGCGGGGCTCGTACCTAATCACGTGGCAGCGGCCCTCCCCCGACCAGTTCCCCGACGGGAGCCTGCGGTGCTGGTCTCTCACGGATCTGAGTCTAGCGAAAGCCTTCCACTGCAAGTTACTCAATAGGGGCGGCATCGACGCGACGCTCGCGTGGTCGGGCGACGAGAAGGTAGCCTTCCACTCGACGACGAACACCATATCTATCTATGACGGCAGCCTCCGGGAAAAGCTCGCCACGATCAAATGCGACTCGTTGAAGGCTTTCTCGGCCTCGCCAGGCATGATACCTTATGGGGTCGCCGCGTTCGTGCCAGAGATCAAGGGAAGACCGGCTCAAGTGAAAGTCTACCAGTTCCCCTTTCCCGACGATAGTGATGGTCAGACCTGCGCCAAGTCCTTTTATAGAGCTCAAGATTGCAAGCTGACCTGGTCGCCGCACGGCCATGGGGTATTGGTGCAGACGCATACGGACGTCGACGCCACGGGTGGGAGTTACTACGGCGGTACGGGACTGTACTTGATGCAGTCCACACCCAAAAAAAAAGGAGAGCAAGCGTTTGAATGCTTGGTGCCGTTACCGAAAGAGGGGCCGGTCGCCGCGGCTGAATGGGAACCTACGAAGGGCAAAGAATTCGTCGTCATCGCCGGTTCCATACCACCGGCGGCGGCCCTCTATAACCTGGAGGCGGAGCAGATTTATGCGTTTGGCAACGCCCATCGGAATGTGATCTGCTGGGCGCCGCACGGTAGATTCCTAGCATTGTGCGGCTTTGGCAACTTGGCGGGCGACGTCGACTTCTGGGACCGCAACAAAAAAAAGAAAATTGGAAGTGTCAACATGCCCTGCGCCGTGGAATACGGGTGGAGTCCGGATTCGCGACTCTTTGTCACCGCGACGACCGCGCCTCGGATGAACGTGGACAACGGTATCCACGTGTATCGATACGACGGTTCGGGGCCTCTCAGTACCACAAAGGACCGGGACCCGTTATTCGACTGCTTCTGGCTGCCCGGGGTGACTGACGATTATCCGGACCGCGGTGTGAGCCCAGCTTCGAAGGCGCGCATGCGCGCCGCGCCGAAGCCTGAGCCGGCCAAGGGCGCGTATCGGCCGCCCGGCGCGCGCGGCCTGAAGGGCGGCGGGTCGCTGGCGTCGATGATCCGCGCTGAAAGGGAAAAAGATAAAGGCAGCTCGGGAACCATACGGCAGAAGAAGCCCGTGGGTCCGAAGCTCCCGGTCGGCGCCGCGCCCGAGGCCGGGCCCTCGCGCAACGCGCGGCGCAAGGAGGCCGCGAAGAAGCGCAAGGAGGCCGAGGCCGCCGCGAAGGCGCTGGAGGCGTCGATCGCGGCGAAGGCGCCGCCGCCGCCCCCGGCCAAAGACGTCGCGACCATGGCGCCCGACGAGCTCCTCAAGGAGCAGAAAAAACTCAAGAAGAAGCTGAAGCAGGTCGAGGAGCTCGAGACGAAGGTAGCAGGGGGCCTGGCGCCGTCGGCGGAGCAGCGCGAGAAGCTCGCGCGCAAGGCCGCGTTGGCGGACGAGCTCGCCCAAGTCGAGGCGAGGCTATAAATTATACAACATATTTAGTGGGGCGTCCAGTTGAAGGGCACGACGCGCGGCCGACCGCCACCCAAATCACACTTCTTCCCGACGAGCGGACCATAACTGGTAGGCGTCACCGAAAATTTTAAAGGACCGCGCTCGGCCTCCCTTAATAAAGCCACGTCCTCGTCGCAGAAGCGCACGTCGTTCGAGCCACTTTTGTAAAATTGGAAGGGCTCCCGGAAGTCTTTTGGAGACGCTTTTATTGGAGCGTCCAGGTGCGCCGGCACGACCGTATCAAAATCCCACCCACAAACGCGGTCGACCCACGTTTTTAGGGAACCGTCGGCGACGCCCCTATTGAGGATGATCTGGATGATGGGAAGTAACGCCAATTTGCCCTTGTTTGAATACTGTTCGAAGCTCCTTTCCTCATCTTCCGCATTCCACGCAAAGGGCTGCCAGCCGCCCCAGCCGTATTCGTACGGTCTCAGAGCCTTCAACGGATTTAAACCGATGTCCGCTTGCACGCTACCAGGGATAAAGAAGTTGAATAATAAAACAATGCGCCGCCAGCCCTTCCTCCTCATCTCAGGTGTGTCCTCGACGAGCTCCAAGGGCTCATCTCTAGCATGAAAAAGTAAAGCTCTTCTATACTCCGGCTCCGCCACCAGTATTTGAGGCGGCTCCGCCGTGACCGCCAGAACCGCGTCACACACACATAACGTCTTCGATTTGACGTGGTACAAGGCCACGTCTTGAAAATAGGAGCCGGGGCCCGGCTTCACCGTCAAAACCTCGTGCGCAAAGCCCCCCGCCACGCTCCCGCTCCTCGGTAACGGTCGCGCCCAGCGCGGCAGCCCGAGGAACCGAGACGGGAGCGGCACGGGGAAGCTGTACTGCTGGTCGACCACATAAAACGTTGCGTCCGGGAACTTCCGCGCAAATGGTCCCGCGAGGACCTTGTGCTCGACAGCAACAGAAGGCAAAATTATTGTCTGGACCGGGCCGTATTGCTGAATCAACTCTTCTAGTAGTGATAGGCACTCCTTGGTCGGCGCGACGGGCGCGTAGACCATCAATCCATTCTCTCCTCTTAGTACCGTCATGCGGATCGGGACGTGGACGTAGTAGATCCCAATGATCTGATCAAACACCCAGACGTCGTCCTTGATTTGCCTCCGTATGGTCTTCCTTCTGGAATAGGGCGCGACGGGCAGCGCCGGCCAGAGGTCGTAATTAGAGTCGGGGCCGATGTCGGCGCGCGCGGCGCTCGGGATCGTTGTGAGTGAAAAGGCGGCGAGGGCCGCGCGTCGTGTCCCGGGCTTGGCGCGGCACACGATGCGGCGGGCGCGCCGCGGCGGGCCCCCGCGGAGCGCGGACGCCGCGGCGAGCACAACCAGGCGCATTGCTGCACGCGTCCGAGTCATGTGGGGCGACCGGCTGCGTTAAATGTAGCAATGCTGCGGGTGCGACGTCGTGCCACTGCAACAAGTTTGGCTCCGTTTTATGGCGTCGACGGCGCTCGCGTGCACCGAGAGCCGTCAGCGTCGCAGTATGTGGTGCGAACGGCTGCGTTAAACGTAGCAATGCTGCCTTGGGTGCGACGTCGTGCCACTGCAACAACAAGTTTGGGAGAGCATTTGCCCTCTGAGCTCTAAGCTCCCTCTCCCTGACTGCAGCAGTCGTGACGACGGCGCGCCTTCACCAAGGACGCCAGCAGCCACGCACGACCGGACTCCTGCTCTAAAAAGCAAAAACCACGCGCCGGCCGGCGGCGGCAGCCACGGACATGCACCAGTCCAGGCTCATATGGCTCGTCGTCGCGCGCGCCGGGGCCTGGGCACCAGCACCGCCGACGAGGCGCCGGCTGGCAGCATGCCAGGCCGAGGCGGGCCTCGATGCCGCGTCGCCGATGCGGCGCGGCCTCGTCGGCGGCGCCTTCGCGGCGACGCTCGTCGAACCGGCCCGCGCCGACGACGCCTTCCCCGGCACGGCCGAGGACCGCCGCCGGGCCGTCGCGGCGCGGATCAAGGAGTTGGGCGTGCGCGCCTTCGCGGAGCCGTGGCCGGAGACGCGCCGGAACCTATTATATGCGGGCGGCCTGAAGGACGCGCCGCCGACGCGGCTCGCGTTCAGCGACTACAACCACTGCGACCTGACGTGCATGGCGCCGGCGGTGATGGACGAGTCGAACGCGGACGGCGCCGTCGCCGGCGTGTCGACGTCCAACAAGCTCGGCGATTCAATAAGAGCGAACAGCCTCGCGGACCTCGGGCCGGGCGGCAGCTGGGCCACCTGCATGATCGGCTGCGCGTCGGAGCCGCCGCGGGACGTCGCGCACGTCCAGTTCAAATCGCGCATCGCGTTCAAGTTGGTTTGGACGCCGGGCGCCCAGGACTCCTTCCGGCGCTTCGTCCTCGTCGACGACGAGGGCGTCCTGCTCGCGTCGGGCGCGCCGACGGGCAACGACCTCCCCCCCCTGGCCGAGCGCAAGAAAAACTTCGCGCTCGTTGAGGGGTCGAAGTACGCGCGCGCCGCGACGATCTTCCGCTGGCCCGACGTCTACGACCCGACGTTCACGGTCGAGGAGAAGTAGGCCGCGCGTTTGTAATTGTGTTTTCTTTCTCCTGGTAGTGCTCCTCCGTCCGCCGTCCGTAAAGCCCCCTGGAGACCCTAAGATAGCATAAATTAGCGGTACCCCCCCAGCCCGTCGTCGCCCCCGGCCCACAGCTTGAACGTCCGGTCGTAGCCGGACGTCGCCAGCACGCCGTCATCGAGATTGGGCCCGAAGTCGCACGCCATGCACTTGCCGTCGTGCGCCTTGAGATCCGTCAGCAACGACCAGTCGCGGTGGCGCCACACCCTGCAATTCCCGTCGAAGCCGGCCGTGACGAGCGCCTCGCCCGACGCCGGCGCCCACCGCACGTCCGCAATGAGTGACGAGTGCGCCGGCAGCACGTACGCCTCGCACCGCCGCCGCAGATCCCACGCCCGGGCCGTGTGGTCGTCGGACCCCGAGGCGACGTGGAACCCGTCCCGGTGCCAGTCCAAACAGAGGACCTTGCCCGAGTGGCCCTGGAAGTGGTGGATGCGTTTGCCGCTCCGCACGTCCCAGACCGCGATCAGACCGGCGAAGTCGCCCGTGCACACCAACGACCCGTCCGGCTGCCACGCGACCCCGTAAACCTCGGTCCCGTGGCCGTCCTGCAGCAGCAATTCCACGCCCGTCTCAATATCCCAGAGCCGCCAGGTATGATCAAAAGACGTCGTGGCGACGTGCCGCCCGACGGGGTGCACGGCGACGCCGCCCAACCGCGCGCGGTGGCCCCGCAGCCGCGCGCGGGGCGCGTCGTCCTTCAGATCCCAGACGCAGGCCTCGCCGTCCGCGCCGCACGTCGCGATGAACGACGAGTCGGGCGCCCAGCTCACGCCCGTGCATCTATCAGAATGCGCCTTGACGCTTTTTATGCACTCGCACTTGGACGCGTCCCAGATTTTCACGGCCCCGGACCAGCCGCCCGTGCACACTAAATTCTGCGTCGGCGCGCTGCGCACCGACGCCACGGGCCGCGCGTCCGCGGCCTGGGACTGGGCCAGGGCGAGCGACCGTAATTTCGCGAAGGTCCCGGCGGCGGCCTCGTTGAGCGCGTCGACGGCCGCGGCGTCGTCTCGGTGGAGACGCTGCTCCGCCAGGCGCCGGCGCGCGCGGTCGAACGTGCCGGGCGCGAGGGCCCGCCGCGCCCCCACGAGCTCGCGCGACGCGGCCGAGTAGACCTCCTCCTTCCCGCGTCTCACCGAAGCCGCCCGCGGCTGCAGCTCCTCCACGCTGGGCTGCGCCAGCAGCGCCGCGACGAGCTCCCGGTCCTCGCCCTCGATCTCGACGCGCGCGAGCGCCGAACGCAGCCGCTCGCGCACGTCGGCGGCGCTCTCGCCGAAGAGCCGGACGGGGTGCCCCAGCTTCCGCAGCATCGCTCTTACTTCATTGTCGCCCGTGGGCACGACGATGCGCCGCGCGCGCTTCTCGGCGTCGACGCGGCGCAGCAGCGCGGCGTGCCGCGCCTGGTCCTGGCGCGACGTCTCGTTGAGGTCCGCGTACGCCGCCGGGGCGTCGCCGCCGGCGGCCACGTAGTTGCCGCTGCGCATGGCCGCGGCCACGGCGGAGCCGTAGGAGGCGGCCATTGGCTCCCTGGGAATTGGTTGAAGGTACGTGTAGCGCGCCCGGCCCCGGCGCAGCGCACGGCCGGGAGCTTCGATCCGCTGCCTGCCTATGCTCTGCAGGGCGGTGCGCTGCGTTTTAGCTTGTATTTTGGTGAGGCGTCGAGGCTAGTGCCTTAAGCCGCTAGCTGTCCTTCCCGTGCAAAACTCACTAGGGCTTGTGTGACCCGTACCGTTAACGGTACGGGTCAAGTTGTACTTCATATCCAACTTGTGGGCTTTTTCAGGTACTGCCCGTTCACGAGCCGGGCGCGCCTATCAACCGGCGCGTTACCCCGCTTGCGCTCGGCCTCAGCGTAGGCCAGTACGTGGCCCGACGCGTAATGCTCGGTCGTCGCCGCGACGGTTATATAACTACAAGAAACGCGCGGCAAGGACGACCGGGCCGGCGGCTTCCTGATGAGTACACGGGCATAATCATTTATATCAATAGCTATAGTTGGCGCTCGGGGATTCACTTCCTCCCAAGAAACTGGCTAATAACTACAAGATACTACGGTACATTACAAACCTCGACAGCGTTTAGCTCAGCCTAAACCTCTGCCCTAGCCAGCGCAGCCCGACGGAACACGAACACAATGGAGGAGACCGATGAAAAAAAAGCGCAGCTGACCGCCTACTACGACAAAGAGATGGGCGAGCTCAAGGGCGCGCGGGAGGAGTACGCGGCGGTCATGGGTGGCGCGAACCCCACGTTCGAGGACCTCCAGCGCTTCGTCAAGTTCAAGAAGCAGACGCTCGCCGCCGGGCGGTTCGAGCTGGGCATCCGCGACCTGACCATGCAGTTCGAGAAGCCGGTGATGGGGAGCTTTCCCTACGAGCAGTGGGACGACCGGAAGGCCTGCTGCGTCTGCCCGCCCTGCGCCATGTGCCCGGGCTACTGCACGTTCCCGTACGAGCTGCCGCTCTGCTGGCCGGCGACGATCTGCTGCCCGTTCCTGAAGAAGCGGTGCGGGAACAACCCGTGCTGCCTCGTCACGAACCTGTGCAAGCCGCTCAACCCGGTGTGCGCCCGGCCGTGCTTCATCGCCCACCCGTCCAACTGCTGCAAGTGCCCCTGCAAATGCCCCGACTGCTGCTGCTGCTGCCGCTGCGAGACGGTCGGCTGCGAACTCGGACCGTGCTGCCACTTCACCTGCACCTGCATGCCGGCGCAGGGGAACCCCCTGCTCCTCCTCGCTTTCCCCTTCTTATTCTGTTGCCAGAAGGAGAACATCACCGACCAGCTCAAGATCACGCGCCCCGAGGCGGGCGCGAAGGTCCAGACCGAGGGCGGCGCGCCGCACGCGGCCGAGACCGAGCCCGCCGCCATCGCCGACGCCGTCGCGGCCGAGACGATGGGCGAGCGCGGAGCCGTCGAGCTCGCCGACGCCGAGTGAGGCCCGCCACGCATTCGAATTTCCCGTGGGAGGCCCTTCCTTGCGGGAATTCGTACCCTCCCCGGTTCCCATATCACTTCCTCGGACGTGCCCCAGCCGCCCGAGCTTCCTCATATGAATATCCCGTCGCGCCCAGGCTTCAAGTCGCCCAGGCGCGGTCGACGTCGCGTCATTCCCGTCCGCGTTCCCTAGAATTGCTCCCCCAACCCCGTTCGTAACTGCTACTTCGAGACCTTGACCACAACATGGGGACTCGGGCGGAGGGCGGCTACCGAGTCTAGTATGATCTACTAGTGCTAGACATTACCGGCGGGCCACACTTCGAGTTCCCCCGTACCCTCCTACCCACGCATTCAATAGCGCAGGTAAGTACCAGCAGCTTCCCAGCAGCCAGCTAGGCCGGGCCGACCTTGCCGCGGCGCGCGTCGCGCGCGGCGGCCATCTCCTTGCCCGTCGCGGGCCGGACCGTCTCGCCGGCGCGGTTGTAGTTGGTGGGCTTGAGCGAGAGGATGAGCGAGTACATCATCGGGAGCTTCAGGACCATCCAGGGGAAGGAAAGCATGCCGTAGAGCACCTTGACGTGGAAGAGCTGCGCGTTCTGCACCCAGTCCGTGCCCCCCGGCTGGGCGTAGATGAAGGCTACGAGGGCCAGGCAGCCCGCGGCGACGACGAGGTCGTAGCACATCCAGTACCACACGCGGCCGCCCTTGCGCGCCACCGACGCGAGCTCGCCCCGGACCGGTTCGTAGTGGTAGCCGCCCTTGACCGCCGACCAGGGCAGCAGGCCGAGCGCGACCCAGCAGAGCAGGACGCGGGCGAAGAAGAGCCACAGCGTCTCGCGGAACGCCGGCTCGGAGCCCGGCGCGCCGTCGGAGCAGTCGGGGATGCAGCTCGCGTACAGCGTGGCCCCGACGACCATCGCCTGGACGCACGCCGTCGTGAACTGCGACGCCTTGAAGGACACGACGAAGTCCACCAGCTGGAACTCGTCGACCGGGCTCTCGGACCACTTGAACGCGAGCACGACGAACCACCAGGCCGTCGTCACGCCCCAGAGCGGGAACGCGCCGAGAGCCTGCGTGTAGAACCACCACCAGGGGTCCTTGACGCAGGCCCAGATCGTCTTGTCGTGCGGGAACATGTGGTAGAGCACGTGCGCGCGGACCCTCGCCGGGAAGTTCGGGCAGCACGGCGGGGCCGGCGCCGTCATCTTCGCCGCGTCGTCGACCTTCTTGCGGAACGCGGCCGTGGCGCTCTCCAGGATCATGTCCCGCACCTCGGGCATGAAGCCGTCGACGACGGCCTCGGCCACCCTCCGCACGGGCCGGGGCATGTCGGGGTCGACGACGGCGGCCTTGGCCATGGCGGCGATCTTCTCGCACGCGAGGTCGACGCCTTTGGACGCCACGGCCACGCCCTTGGCCCGCACGGTCTCCTCGGCCTCGCCCGCCGCCCGCGCGGCGGCGCCCGTCACCGCGCCCGCGGCGCCCGCCGCCGCCGCCTTGGCCCCGGCGACGCGCTCCTCGCCCGCCACCTTCGTCGCGGCGGCCCCGGCCGACGACGCGGCCTGGTTCGCCGCCGCGCTCGCGGCCCCGGCGGCCTGGCTCGCCGTCTCTTTGGCCTTGGAGAAGAGTCCTTCGCCCTTCCCTTCGCCTCTCCCCATGGTCTACACGCCCGACCTGAGAGGTGCTTCCTGTCACCGGACGCGTACGGCAGCTTTAGAGTTGGGCAGCTCCAACGGTACGCGGGCAGCCTGACAGCATCTGCTCTTGTGTCAATCACGAGCTTGTAATTGGTGTACCCAAGAAGCGCTTGTATGAATTATACCGGTATACCTACGGTACTAGGCATCGATATCGGTCGCGGCGGAGGCTTGAAGCATCTCCATCGCAGTCAACCCTAGATATGCCGTACCGGTACCTTACCACACGGTACCGCATACAACCCGATTCTTGACCGGGGATGCCGCAGAGCTCGCGCGGCGCGAGCGCCCAGCGAGTCGACGACCACCCACCACGACAGCCTGGGACCGGGTCAACCGCGCGAGGTGCAGCCGAGTCGAAAGGTATTAGGCGCCTAGGGCGCGTTCTTCCGCAGGCCCAGGACGAAGTTGTACCTGTCCGAGGTCCACTGCTTGCAGCGGTCGGGCCCGACGTGCTTCGTCTCCTCGGAGTAGTTGAAGTCGAGCGCGCCGTCCTCGTAGAAGGTCTTGGAGGCGTCCGTCGCGTGCCGGACCAGCTTGATCGCGTTCTGGTCGAAGTAGCGCCCGTTGTCGACCTTCAGCGGGTACTCCTCGCCCAACACGTCCGCGACGAGGAAGCGGCCGCGGCGGTGGAACTTGGGCGCGTAGCCGCGCAGGTCGCCCCGGTCGCCCGCCACCTCGGCGGGCCGGCCGAAGCCCAGCGTGAGGACCGCCCAGCTCTTGCTCTGGACGACGGGTTGCCTGGCCGTGACGACGACGCCCAGGCCCTTGCCCGTGACCAGTCTTTCGGGCGTCGCCCCGTCCTGGGGAAAAACGACGAACTGGATCTGGCGCGGGTCGTCGGGCTTGACCAGGACCAGGGGTTCCGAGCCCTGCGCCATCGCGGTCCGCAGGCCGCCGCCGAAGATCTCCCTGACGGACTCGGGCGCGTCGTCGCCCGGGTTGTCCCTTAATTCTATCTCCTTGTCCGAGACCAGCTGCTTGAGCGTGGCCATGGCCTGCTCCACGACGTAGGAAGGAAGGTCGAGCTCGATGGGCTTCACCCCGCACTTCGTCGCGGCCGCGTTGTAGGCCTCCGTCGCGCCGCCCCAGACTTTGGTCAACGTGTGCGTCGCGAGGACCGCGGCGACGGTCGCCGTGACCCCGTCCGTGAGGGCGCCGTCGGTCTGCCCGGCCAGGTACTCCGTGAAGCTCCCGGGCGCGCCCTGGACCAGGTCGACGGCCGCGTCCACCCCGATGCCGTCCACGGCCGCCCGGTACGCCGCGGCGACGGCGGGGTCCTTCCCGACGGTCGACGCGGCGTCCACGAAGGCCTTCTCGACGCTCTCGACGCCCGCGGCGACGGGCTTCGCGAGGGTCTTCCCGACCATGGGCACCTTCTCGATCTGTCTTTGTAAATTCTCGAACTTGCCCTTCATGGGGCAGGGGATGCGGTTCGCAGCCTCCTCCCAGGTCTCCGGCCGCGACGCGCGCGCGAGCCCCGTCGTCGCGGCCAGGGCCAGACAGTCCTTCATCGCGGCGGCCGCCTTCTTGGCCTGCTCCTCGGGGGTCAGGGCCAGCATGGCGTGGACGCGCGCGAGCTCCTCGGGGCTCATGGCGTTGTCCGCCGAGGCGCCGGCACCCATGGCTGCTCTCTTGTCTGTAGAGGCAGCACTTTTTTTTTCGGTTGCGAGTGTCGGGGGGCAGCCTGTGCTGCTCCTGCTCCTGCTCCTGCTCCCGGAGTGTGGCGCTGGAGCGCAGCGCACTGGAAGAGGTGTCGGGACGCTAGTGGCTTTTCCTCGGTGGGCGGCGGAGTAGTACGCGGGAGGGCCCGCGCGGGTCTCGCCGGCCCCAGGCCTCGGGCGTGGTCAAACCCGACCCCCGTTGTGGGGCAGCCAAAAAAAGTGCTGCCGGCATCCCTCTTGTCGTGCACCATGGCCGTCGCGGAACCGCGACTGACGGATTATATCATCGGCACGATGAAGCTGACCCGGCGCGAGGGCGACTACGACGCGTTCCTGGCCCTCCGGGGCGTGCCGTACCCGGTGCGGCTGGTCCTGCAGAACCTGGTGGGGTCGACGCGGCGCTTCGCGTCGGAAATGAAGCATGGCGTGCTCTGGCTGACGGAGACGGAGCTGGGGACCTTCCGCGACACGGCGAAGGCGCCGGTGCCCCTCGACGGCGCGGCGCGGCGCCCCGCCGTCTCCGCGGGAGCTATGCGACGGGTCGCGTCGCGCGCAGGCAAGACGTGGGTCCGCGACGTGAACCCGGCGGGCGTGCCCGTCCGGCGGCGGTGGGCCGAGGCCGGCGGGAGTCTGGTCTGCGAGGAGCGCGAGCTCGAGCACGAGGACCGGGTCACGCGCGTCGAGGTCGCGCGCGAGGGCGGCCTCGTCGCGGTGACGGTGACGGACCAGGCGACGGGGACGTCGTTCCGGGAGCTGTTCGCGAAGTGCGGCGGGCGGTGAGGGGCCCGCGGCCCGCCGGGACCTAACTTAGTATAGAGCTTGTGGCTTTGGATATTACTCCCGCAGCCGCCGCAGGAACGCGCCCGTCGCCGCCAGCGCCGCGGCGACGCGCCCGTCGACGCTCCTCTTCGCGGGTGCCGGCGCCGCGGGCCCGCGGACGCGCACGGCGAAGCGCCGCGACGACGCCGCGGCCGCCGCCGCGTCGCGCTTGCCCCGCGCGCGCTGCGCGAGCAGAGCGGCCTGGGCGTCGGGGTCGAGGGCCTGCATGCGCTGGAAGTCCCGGAGCGTCTTCACGAGCTCGACGAGGTCCCTGGGCGGCCGCTGGCCGGGCGCGCCGTACGCGTCGCCGCCCCGCAGAATCTGGAGCTCCTTGCCGTCCGCCGACGCCTCGACGACGACGGCGGGCTCCCGCTCGAGGTCGAGGGCCCGGCCGCGCCCGTCCTCGAAGAGCGTCAGCGCGACGGCGCCGCGCTGGTCCCTTGCTTTCACGTGCGCGTTGAGTCGGTTCCGGGAAGACGGCGGCGCGAGCGGCTGGAGGAAGTGGTGCTGCGCCGCGAAGCGCTGCAGCCGGCGGCCGCAACTTTGTAAAAGGGCCGCCGCGGCGCCGGCGTCGACGCGGGGCAGGAGCTTCGTCGCGAGGGCCCGCATCTCGGTGGACGCGAGCGCGTCGACGAGCGTCCGGTCCACGTCGTCGGCGCCGCGCCGGCGCAACGCGCAGTCGCGGCCCCGCAACACAATGAGCGCGTCGGCGCGGAAGGCCGCCTCTGCGTCAAAGGCCGCGCCGGGGTGGAGCCGCGCCTCGACGCGGTCGCCGAGCCGCGTCAGCGTGAAGCCCGCGCCGCACTCGACGTCGCAGAGGACGTCCGCGAAGTAGGCGCCGTCGCCCCCCAGGATGGCGAGGAGCTGCCGCGGGTCG
Source organism: Pelagomonas calceolata (assembly GCA_918797485.1). Classification (NCBI taxonomy): domain Eukaryota; class Pelagophyceae; order Pelagomonadales; family Pelagomonadaceae; genus Pelagomonas; species Pelagomonas calceolata. The sequence continues at coordinate 1,425,504 of CAKKNE010000004.1, forward strand.
AGAGAGGGGCCCTCTTCCTTATTTGTGAATGGCGTCGGCAGCGCCTCGACGAGCGGCAGATCTACTTCCGTGCCCTGACAGACGCACGCCGCTAAAGATGATGAAGCCGGCCGCAAGAGCTTTTCGGAGGCGACGCGCGTGTATGAATCGAACTCGTCCTCGGCCGGCGCGTCGTGCACGTATTTCAGGAGAGCGCTCGCCCCGAAGGCGTCGCCTTCGCAGCTCGCGTGGCCGCCGTCGGCCGTCCAAGAACCATCCTCGGGCCGCCAGCGCGCCATCCGCGGCCCGCGCCGCGCGTGCGGCGCCGCTCGCTCCATCAGGCGCTTCGCAACGAAGGGCGCGTGGTCCCCCAAGGCGTTTCTGAGACCCAACAACTTCGCGCAGGCCGGCCTATATCTCGACAGGCAGTAGCGCGTCGCGTGGCGCGCGACGGCCTCGTTGCCGTCGTCGGCCGCGGCGACGACCGTGAGGCCGCGGCCGTCGGGCGTGAGGACGAGGCACGTGCCATCATCTAGGCCGGCGCAGGCCGCGCCGCCCCTCAGGAGCATGGCGCGCCGGAGTTGCGGTACGGGGTCCGTCGGCGGGCGCGGCGGCGGCGTGAGGGCTGCGGCCATTCTTCAAATTCAACCGTATCGATCAGCAGGGCTGGGATTCCCGCAGTTACGTTGCTAGGGAGCCTTGTTGTGACCCAATAGCTTACAATTTGGGCGTCAGAGCCTGTCCAATTCAAACTGGCTAATAGGGGGTTTTGGGGTAGGAAACCCGCACTGAGTGAAAATCGGCTCATTGGCGGTCCTGAGACGTCGGGGGGAGCTCGGTGACAATTACATGCTTCGCAAGGAGACAATTTTGTGTTTGGAGATTTTAGCTCGCCGGTCGTAGATCACGGCGCCGCGGACCGCTGATCGAGGAGTGGAGGCGAGGCCTGCTGGAGAGCACGTGCCTTTGCACAGCGACGAGGACGGAGAGCCGGTTCCGCAGCGATGGCGGCGAACGTGGCGGCGGAGCTGGACTCGGACGATGACAACTCGTCCGGCTCGAGCGTGGGCATGCCGGTGAGTGCTTTCCCGTCCCAGAGACCTGCGCGCGCATCCCCGCGGGCCGCCGCGCGGACCCGCACCGTGCTGGCGAGCAGCGGTCCCGCGGCCGCGGCCCGACCTTGTCCCGGCCGGCCGCGCCGCGCCGCGCGCCGCCGGCCCTCCCCGCGCCGTCGACGTACGAGACGCACGAGAGGGCAGCACGCACGCAAAACGCCGACGCGCCGCCCCCCGCAGACCCTCGAGGACCAGGAGGACGCGCCGCCGCCGGCCCAGCCCGCGGCCGCGGCCGGCGGCGGCGACGGCGGCGGCGCCAAACAAAACAGGGCCGAGAAGAAGAACCGCAAGGCCATGCAGAAGCTGGGGATGAAGGCCGTGCCCGACGTCGTGCGCGTGACGGTCAAGAAGAGCAAGAACATCTTGTTCGCGATCGGCCACCCCGACGTGTTCAAGAGCGCGACGTCGGACACGTACGTCGTCTTCGGCGAGGCGAAGATCGAGGACCTGAGCGCCCAGGCGCAGCAGCAGGCGGCGTCGCAGTTCCAGGCCGCGCAGGCGAGCATGGGCTCCGGGGCCGCGGCCGCGGCCGCGCCGCCGACGATCCCCGAGGAGGACGAGGGCGGCGACCTCGACGAGAGCGGGTTGGAGCCCAAGGACGTCGAGCTCGTCATGTCCCAGGCGTCCTGCTCGCGGTCCAAGGCCGTCAAGGCGCTCCGCGCGAACGACGGCGACATCGTGAACGCGATCATGGAGCTGACCATGTAAAAGGGGGCTCGCCGGGGGCGCGCGCTTTCTTTCTCTCTTAGTAGACTACTATTATCTCTCGCCGGCGCCTCGGTCGCGACGGTGCCATCGCCGGTTCCCGGTCTGTCGAAGATGCGAAGAGCGTCGCACCGGACCGTCCCTAGGGGGATACCGCGCGCCGGGAGATTGCTGTTCGAAGTCTGCTCTTGCTGGAAAATACCCGCATGCTCCGCGCTAGAGCTCGGCAGGCCGCCACACCTGTACCGGCAACGCTCCCAGGACCACGGTCGAGCCAGACTGAAACCGTTTCGTTGAACTATTGCCTGTACCCAACGCGACCGGTTTCGTCCGGTGCCCTTGCTGCCCGCTGCTAAACCAGCCACACCGGTGCCACCACGGCCACCCTCGCCACCTCGTGCACGGCCTCCTTTGCGTCTGCCACCTAGCCCAGCCCAGCCCAGCCCAGCGCTCCACCAATTCCTGCCACCTAACATGGACAAAAGCGAATACATCATTATCTCCGGCCTCTGCTGCGACAATACGTACCTCGACACGGCCCCCACGGTCTGCGGCGCCGGCGAGTCGGAGTGCCTCTGCTGCGCGTCCGACTACGTGCTGTGCGGCGAGCTCGACTACGTCCCCCGGATGTGTACCCTCCTCCCCGGGTGCGCCATCATCCCCAAGTTCGGCTGCTGCAAGACCGTGGACCACTACTTCCCCGGCGAGGCGGCGCTGGCGAAGAAGAAGGACCGCATTGTCTGCGACGCGACGTGCTGCGGTTGCTGTTACGAAACCCATTACTTCAAGGATCCGGAGTGCGCCTGCCGCAGCACGTCGCGCATGTGCTGCTGCCTGGTCAGCGAGTTCGCGCTGCCGTGCGCCGACGACGTCCCGAAGACGTTCGTCCTCTACGGCCTCATGCTCTACCCCAAGATCGGCTGCTGCGTCAAGGTGAAGGACGTCATGCCGGCCCAGGTGGCGCCCGCCGCCGAGAAGGAGGGCGGCGCGCCGCCCGCGGCCGAGGCCGGCGCCGTCGCGGCCGAGGCGATGGGCGAGCGCGGGGCCGTCGACCTCGCCGAGGCCGAGTGAGACCCGCCACGCATTCGAAGTTCCCGTGGACGCCGCGCGCCTCCACCGGAGCGCCCCCCGACCCTGCGTTTTAATTGCATTGCTAGCCACCAGCCGCGTTAAACTAGGGGCGCGGCGACGGCGTCGAGGCTGGTTCCTGGGCCGATCTGTCTGTGAAAGCGTCGTATCAGACCGTTCGAGGAGGCGTGTCTGGATATACCGCGCGCGGGAGATTGCGTCCAAGTCGAAGTCTGGAGCTTGTCATTACGTTTTGTTTTTTGCGTGCAATTTACTTGGCTACTGGCAAACGCTGCTGGCTAGTTTTGCGCGGTATAGTCAGTCATCTATAAACAATTGGCGCGCGATTTTGCTGCAATTGCTGCACGGAGATCAAGTGTGAAGAGGGGAAGCGATAATTCAGCATTGCATCCGGCGGCATGGCTGCGATTGTACACGAGGAAATCTCAGTAACAGCAACCGCGACGCCGGCGCCGGGCAGCGCCCTCGCGGCACTCCGTAAAGATCAAGGCGCCGACGCCCTCGCTCAGCTCGGCGACGCGTCAACCTGCGACGCGTTCCTCGCCGACGACGACGCGTGCGCGTTCCTCGCCGTGGCGTGCGAACGCGCGCCGCGCACGCGCTTGCGCGTGCGCCTGGAGCTGCGCGCGGGCGGCGGCCTCGAGGCGCTCGCGGCGCTCGTGAGGGCCGCGCCGCCGCGCCCGGGCGCGTTGCGACTCGCCGCGGCCCTCGCCGGCGACGCGGCGGGCGCCCGGGCGCTGGCGCGGCGCGGCGCGCGCCACGCCGCCACGAAGGCGCTCGACGACGGCCGGACGAGCGACGCTGCGGCGAGTCTCTTGGCGGCCGTCGTCAGCGCCAGCGAGTCCGACGACGACGACGACGAGGGCCTCGTCGCCTACGGCTCCGCCGTGTTCCGCCGGACGCTAAGAGGGCGCCAGCGGTCCCACAGCGACGTGGGCTTCTGCACGTGGCCGAGCGCGGCGGTCCTCGCGTCGCTCGCGCCGCAGGAAATCCCGGCGGCCTCCCGCGTGCTGGAGCTCGGCGCCGGGACGGGCCTCGCGGGGCTGGTGTTCGCGTCGCGCGCTTTGTGCGGCGCCGTGACGCTCTCGGACCGCAAGGGAGCTTGTTTAGCAAACTTGCGGGAGGCCGTGGCCGTGAACGACTTTGGGGCGTGTGATGTGACCGTGGAGCGCGTCGACTTCTGCGCGCCGCCATCAAGCATCGCGGCGAGTTACGACGCGGTCATCGCCGCGGACTGCGTCTATTCGCCTGAGACGGCCACGGCGCTGGTGGCGACGGTGAGGACGGCGCTGAAGCCCGGCGGCCTGGCGTTGGTGGTCTGCGCCGAGACCCGCGTGCGCTTCGGCAGCGAGCTCGTCGAGAGCGCCTTCGCGGAGGAAGGATTTGAAGGTACCGTCGAGACCGTCACGCCGCACGCTTTGCCATTTCTAGCAGAGGCGGCGGGCTACGCTGAGGGCATGAGCTTCGACGTGCACCGCTGGCGCCTCATATAAAACCTATGTATTATGTTCCTAGATCGTCGCCATGCTCGGGTCCTTCTTCTCGCCGTCCTCGGCGCGCTGCAGCTCCCCGTCCAGGCTCCGCCGCGAGTCGCCGTCGAGCGACCGCCGGCTGCTCCCCTTGGCCGTCACGGCGCGCGGGCTCCCGAAGTTGTGCGACGACGCGACGGACGTGACGGCGACGTGCGACAGGAGCCGCCGCGACGTGCCGCTCCCCGTGAGGCCGAAGCGGCCCGACGAGCTGCCCGACGACGGCCGCGACGACGGCCGGTCGCCGAGGGACGCCCGGGCCTTGGGCGACCCGTCGAGCGACGGCGACCGCCGCGCCCGGCCGGACTCCTCGAGCGCGGCCAGGTCGAGCGTCGGCGTCTTCGGCTCGCCCTCCGGGACGCTCGTCAGCGGCTGTATCCGTCGTATGTCCGGCGGTTTGGGGGACGAGGGGTCCTTCGGCGATAAGAGGGGAAGGCCGACGCACACAAAAACAATCCCGAAGCAAAAGAAGAGCCAGTGGCCCGGCTCGAACCGCGAAAATTCCCCAAAATAGATACCTCCCGAAATGATCGCGAAAATGATGAAGCCCGCCTGCAGCAAGGGTATGATGAAGATGGGATCATAGAGCCCCAGGGCCTCGTTCATGCGGTACAGCCAGACGGCGACGAAAAACACCCACGCAAACAGCGTCACGTACGTCCAATAATTCAAAAACATGTTCCCGAAGCCTTGTAATCCCCCGGGCTCGCTCCGGTCGACATAATACAAAATCAAAATGGCCAGACACTTCGCCTGGACGACGCTCTGCGCCCCAAATATAGCCGAGAACGCCGCGTACGACGCCGGCGCGACGTACCGGTGCGCCGGGAGCGGCGTGCCCTTCTTAAAGGCCGCGTCGTAGCGCTTGTGGACGCAGTGTAGGAAGAGGGCCGACACGACCGACAGGGCCAGATATGCTAAATATAACTCCGAATTCACCGTCTCGCCCATGTACTGCCTTTTCAAGGAGTGGGGCCGGCCCGACAGGGCCGTAGGTTTCGACAGGCCCGCGGTCAAGACGGCCAGGAGCGTGCCGCCGCAAATCAGAACCGTGCCGGCCATCATTCGTTTCCGAATCTTCTTCTTCAGGAGGACGCGTCCGAAAATGATGTTCGTCACGAACTGGATGGATTCCAAGGGCGCGAGCATGACCGAGGGAGCAAACGCATACGACGCGAAGTTTAACAAAGCACCGGTAACAAAAACAGTGGTACCAATAACCCAGGTCCGCGACTCGCTCGGCTCGCGCGCGGGCTTCTCGGCCTCGTCACTACCGCCGTTGTCGAGCTCGTCGAGCTCCTCCCTTTTTTGTAATTCTTTGAGACCCATGGACTGCAAATTGTTGCCCGTGTTGATGGCCACCGAGCCCAACAGGCCCAAAACCAACCCGAGCGCGATGGACCACAACGGTAGTTCGACGGTGTCCCGTTCTTCATCGGTGAGCACAGGTTGGCTCGGCGCCGCCGTGGGCGCGCCCGTCGCCGTGGACATCCTGGCAGCCTGGGCTGCCCGCCGGACGGGTGGCTGCCCGGCGCGGCCTAAGCTACCGTCGTCGCCTTGAAAGGTCGGCAGGCATGGCAATCCGTTGCACTCGCACTCGCGAGGCTGCAAGTGCCGGCGTTTCGCAGACCACACGCGCGGACGCCGGTTTTGCCAAAGTTAACCCCTGGCCCGACGCGCCGGCGCGGCCCCGCGGGGAGTCCTCGGGGCGGGCCGCGGGAGCCGTCGGGGCCGGTCGAGCCGTCCCGGGGGGCGCGTCGCCCCACACGCGCGCGGGGGCCCCGCGGTGGCCCGTAGTGAATTGGTGGCGCAGGAAGCTTGGCGCGGGCACTACGGGGAGTGGTTGACGGCGCAGGAAGCTAGGACACGACAACACGAACAGTTAGCCCGACCCGAAGAGGGGCGTCGCGGACCGCTGCGTCGCGCGCAGCGGCGTCATGCCCCGGAGGCTCGCCCACGTCTCCGAGGCGGCCGACCCCACGCGCGAGTCCAGGCGCAGCGGCGCGAGCGGCGTGCGCGCGCGCGCGAACGCGTCGCCGGCGAAGCGCACGCTTTTTGGGGTGGGCGCCGCGTCGAAGAGCGCCGGCGACGCGCCGCCGGGCCGCACGACCGCCTCGGGCGTGTCCGGCAGCGAGAAGCGCACGGACCGGGGCCGGCCCTTGCGCTTCGGCGTGGCCCGCGGCGGCGCCGCGGCCGCGAAGGACACGGACCGGGCCGACCGCGGCTCGTGGAAGAGGCCCTCCCAGCCTTGCAAAGGGGCCTTGTCCGAGCCGCGGGTCCCGGGCCGCGAGCCCGGCGTGGCGGAGCGGCCCGTCCCGGGCCGCGAGGCGGGCGTGCGCGGCATGGCCAGCGGCGCGGCCCACGAGATCGAGGGCGTTTTGGGCGTCGCGGGCGGCACGGCCCATTGGATGGGCGGCGGCTCGACCCAGTACGGCTTCCGCGCGCGCTGCTGCCGCGCGAAGGCCCGGTGCATCGTGCCCCGGAGCCGCGCGAGTCGCTCGACGAGGCGCCGGTCCTCGCGGCACGCCGTCGACACGCGCCGCTGTTTTTTGGCGAGCTTTTTCAGCCGGCGCTGGCGCGCCGCCTCCTGCAGCGTCGTCACCGTCGTCGTCCGCCGCTTCACGCGCGCGGCGACGACGGCCTGCACCGCGGCGTCCGGGAGCCAGTCCTCGCACTGCGAGTTCGGCCGCGAAACGTTGGAGAAGCTCCGTCGCAACCGCACGAACTTGCGTCTCTCGAACTCGTCGGAAGCGTGCGCCGCCTTCCGCCGCCGGCGCAATTCTCGCCTCAGACTCAACGCCGTTGATAGGCTCCGCTGCAGGGCCGCCGCGGCGAGGTGGCGGATCCGCGGCGGGTCCACGCGGCACTCCAGCGACAGACTTCGAATGGCCTTCCGGAGCGCGTTCACTTTCCGCAGGGCCTCGCTCTTCAGGACCTTCGCGTCGATCTCGAAGCGCACGAGCTCGTGGCGCCGCCGGCCGACGGCGGTCCGCGCGTCGTCGACGCCCGCCTCGAGGGGCTCTAACTGAGCCTTGAGGCGCTTTACTATTTCTCGCTTCGCGGCGGCGCTCGCAATTAGTGCTTCCCGCGCGTCCTTGGCCTCGTCGCGGCAGACGACGCGCGGTCTACACGGCAGGGGCCGGAAGCGTAAGTTACATGCCGCCGCGGCGACCGCCGCCGCCGCGTCCGCGTCGTCGCGGGACGCGCCGTTCGCTTTGGCCTCGCGGCACGCGACGAAGGCGGCCCTACTTATAAACCGCCGCGCCGCGACGCGCCGCAGGGCGTCGAGCACGACGAGTTTCGCCGCGGCCTGACTGATCCGGCTGTTGCGTTGCTCGGAGAGCCGCCGCTGCGAGCGCTCCACAGCCGCCGCGGCGGCGCCGAACGCGCAGCGCTCGAACGCCTGCCCCTGGGCGATTTCGAAGTAGGTCAGGCCGGTCATGAGGCCATGGGGCTGCCCGGCGCCGCGCGACGCCTGCAGCGCCGATCGATGTGAGAGCTTGCATCGAGTCGAACCCGCACCCAAAGGAGTGTATGCGTCTGTGTATCTGTCCGAGGTCTCGGGGCGCGTCCCGATGAGTAGTGCAGGCGCGGGACGGAGCGTGCTTTTGGCTGGTTTTGGCAGTGGCCTTGCCACTGCCATTATGCCAGGCTATTCGGCTGTGAGCGCGCGGCATCGTAAAAAAAAACATTGGGGCTGCCTAACATGAAGCTCATCAAGAGCTGCGGCGCCTGTGCTGCCCAGCTCCCAGACCTGGGGGCGAAGCAATGCAGCAACTGCAAGACGGGCTACTGTGGGCGGTCCTGCCAGGTGCAGCACTGGAGAGAGGGCGGTCACGACAAGCTCTGTAAGAAAATAAAGAAAGCAGGCGGTGCTGAGCAGTACTACGCTGATAAGAAGTGCGCGGAGGCCATCGCGCTCGCGGTCGAGGAATGCGCGGACGACACCAAAGGCCAGACGTGCTTCATCTGCACGGAGGCCCTTCATCGGAAGACGAAGGAAGGTCTCGTACGCGGGTGCGCATGCCGCGGGACCGCGGGCTTTGTCCACGTGTCGTGCCTGGCGGAGCAGGCCAAGATTTGGGTGGCGGAGGCGGAGGAGAACAATTTGGGCAACGATGCGTTGTATGAGAGGTTCCGGCGGTGGGACACGTGCAGCTTGTGCGAGCAGGAGTACTTCGGCGTCGTATTGTGCGCGCTCGGCTGGGCGTGCTGGAGGACCTACGTGGGGCGGCCGGATGGGGACGAGATTCAGTGCCATGCGATTAACTTGCTTGGGAACGGTTTGTCAGCCGCAGATCGCCTCGAGGACGAGTTGTCCGCGCGAGAGGCCGAGTTGTCTACGCTGCGGCGCCTTGGCGGAACAGAAGCGGAAGTGCTTGGCGTTCTGGGTAATCTTGCGATAACGTATTCTGCGCTTGGACGGCCCGAGGCCCTGCAGATGGCACGGGACGTATACAATGGATATTTAAGACTCTTTGGCGAAGAAAATAAAGAGACCCTCCTAGGTGCCAACAACTACGCGAAATCCCTCATTGATCTACGGCGCTTCGGAGAAGCCAGATCCTTGCTGTGTAAAACCCTGCCCGTTGCACAAAGCGTGCTTGGAGATAATAAGGATCTCACGCTCTGGATGAGGTGGAATTACGCGGAGGCGCTCTACAAAGATGAGGGCGCCACGTTCGACGATCTCAGCGAGGCCGTAGATACGCTCGCAAAGACGGCACAGACGGCGCGGCGCGTGCTCGGAAGATCGCATCCTGATGCAGTGAGTATTAAGCAATCCATGCAAAACGCGTTCGCCGTGCTCCGCGCCATGGCCTCCGCGTCAGAGGACCCGGCAGTACGACTGGCAATTGCCCTCCACACGGCGCTATGTTGTGAGGCGGTGCCCGAGCTCGACGACTTGCGCGACCTGGGTTTCAACGGCGAGGCGGCGCGGCGCGTCGTGGCGCTCCGAGCGAAGCTTGCAGCGACGCCCGCCGGCGCGACGGTGGACGCGGACGCGTCCGCCGTGCGAGCATAAGTCTAGGCCACAAATACACAGCAAAACTACTACACGCCTAGTCGACGACGACCTCGAACGACTCCGCGGCCCGCCGCAGCGCGCCGAGCGCCGCGTCGCCCGCGCCCTTCGGCGCCGACGCCGTGAAGACCCAGAGCGTGTCGACGTAGCGCTGCTCCATCTCGCCCTCGTCCATGCGCCGCTGCTCCTCCAGCGTGCGCGCTTGCGACTCGAGGGACACCGATACCCTTGCTTCCACATACCGCGTGCCCCGTCGCAGGCACTCGCCGTCCTCGGACAGGCGTCGACACGCGTCGGCGTCGTAGCCGTAGGCGACGTAGCGCCTGCCACCTCTCGTCTCGACGGAGGCCGCGCCCGGATCGAGCTTGACGCCTTGCAGCGGCGACTGGGGGTTCGAAGCCTGCTTCTGCAGCGAGGTCTTCATGATCGCGGCGATCTTCGACGCACCGATCTTCTCCGCGTCGGTTCGGGAAGAAAAGTACTTGGCCAGGACCAGCTGGTCCTCGGGCGCGAAGGACGCCGCCGCGGCCCGCCCGAGCGGCACCTTCAGGAGTTTTAGTTCTGTATCGTTCTCACCGGTGGCCGTGAGCATGGTCTCCGGCCGGATTCGGACCGACGAGGCCTGCTTCTTCGTCACACTGTAGTCCTTGAGCACGCCCAGTCGCCACTCGTCGGCGGCGAACGCAGGGCGCGGGAGCGCGGCGGCCGCGGCACCGGCGCCGAGCGCGCGGCGGGTCGTGCAGCGCAGGGCCGTCGCGGTGGCGAGCGTTGTTAGGAGGGGTGCGACGTGCATGGTCGTGCGGCTCAGAGCGGTAGGATTGCAGCTTAGAGTTGCAAGAGCTTGCCTGCTTATTTTGCTGAATCGCAGCGCTGGCGTCGAGGCCGCTAGTTCTTGGCTCTTTGATGATGTTACTCCCACGGCCTCGTTCGAAGCGAAAGGCGCAAAAATGAAGCTCTGAGCGCTCAGTGCGTCTTTTTTTTCCAGCTAGCGACCAGTGAGACACTAGCAAGCCTGAAAAGCTCGAAAAAAACCGCGGATCGCATCTACACGACAAAAGAGGCGAGAATATCATCGCTGTCAGCTCACTCTGCAAGCTCTCTTTGCGTGTGCGCAATTGCAGCGCACGGCGGTAGCACAACACACCCCAGCCAGGCCTAGGGTGGCCCGCGCGCGGCACCGCAGCGCGACCAGTGAAAGAATGGCGATGGCGCGCGCATATATGATAGCCGCATGCCTCCCGCAAACGCTGGCACTCCTCAGCGTCTCCGGCGTCGACGAGTGCCCCGGCGGTGTCGATGGCGGCTGGCACTACTATTCCGGACGGTGCTACAAGAAGTCCGAAACCATTGGTACTTTTGAAGAATGCTGGCGCCAGATCTGCCCGCGGCTGGCCGGCGCCAACGCCACAAAAGTTGATATAGCGAGGTCCGGGCGGCCCTTCCTGCCCCCATGGACAACCTCCACCTTAGCCTGCGTCACGGATCCCCAGCTCGACGAGTTCCTCTCGTCCACAGTAGGTGGGTCGATCGAAACCTACGGGAGCTGGGTCGGTTTGTATCAAGATCCCCACAACCGAAAGCACTCCCACAAAGGCTGGGACCTCCAGGCCTCGGCAACCTGTCAAGGAGTCACGTATGCCAATTGGTACACGGACTGGGGCGAGCCGGACCACCATCTGGGCTGCGTCGAGTCTTGTGCCGTGATGGGGAGTATTGAGGAAGGTCTTAGTGGCTGGAGGGACGCGTCGTGTCGGTTGGCTTACCAATGTTTGTGCGAGTACCCCACGGCGCCCTCCGAGAGTCTATTGAGCGGCATCGAGCCGTACCACGACCGGACCTGTGACAAGGGGCGGTTGTTCTATGGCATATTTGTGCTCGCGGCGTGTACCGTTGCCGCGGCGGCGCTGTTGCTGTGCTGCGTGTTAGGTGTTAACAGAAGGAAGGCCACGCTATCGGGACACGGTGTGGGGTTATTTCCTTCCAGGAATGGTGGTCTCTATCAAATAGCGTCGGGCTTCGAAGGCGTGAATGCTTTACAGGTCAACAGATCCGCGAGAATCGTGCTCCAGCTCACGTTCTCGACGCTGTTCTTGGGCATTCTGGTCAAAGCCATCACGCTCGCATTATTCGAGAAGGTCCTACCGCGGGAGTACTCGGCATCGCCGGCCTTCGACCTCGCGTTTTACGTGATCTTCGCCTCGACGGCGGCCTGGATGTGCTACATGGCCGTCAAGACCGCCAATGAAGAATATGCGTGTGGCGCGACGTACCTGCAGGCCTTCCAGGCGCTGGTCTGGGCGCTGGCGGCGTCGTGTGCGTTTTCCCTGTTGTTGCTTGCTCTGATCGACGCGGCGGGCGAGCGGGTCGATCTCGTGGTCGTGCTGAACAACGTGGCCTTCGGCGGCTTGTACTTCGCCATCGGCGTCTTCACGGGGCGGCTGCAGCGGGACATCGACGCATTGGACGAGCAGCCGCCGCCACCCGCCGACGGCGACGTGGAGCTGTCGCACATCGAACCGGACAGCGCGGAGGTCTTCGAGCCCAGTCCTGTGGAGACGGCGAACCCGATGCGGAGTACTGACGAGAGGCGTCCCGAGCCGGAGACGACGGAAGTATAACATTTTTAGTGTCTCCGTATCCGACCGGCGTAGCATCGACGCCGTCGCGCCGCGGGCCCCTCGGAAGAAACGTACTATACTTTCATAACTTAGTGCCTCCGCAGCGCCGGCGCCGACGACGGGCGCTCCTCCCACTCGACGCCCAATTTCCGGAGCAGTTCGTCGAGGTGCTGCGTGCCCCGCGTCTGCTTCTTCTGTGGACTATCTTCAACAGTAAGCTCGCTCTTCGCGGGCGACGCCGGCACCACCGGAGCCCCGCCCGCCTTCAAGGTCAAGTACATGGCGCGCGACATGAGGCCCGACGGCACGACGAAGTCGCCTCCGCTTTTATCAGCACCGCCTTCCTCGACCGCGCGGACGCCGGGCTCCGGCGCGAACAACGTGTCTTCGACCAGCGACAGCTGCTGGGCCTTCGCGAGCGGTCGTAAATGCGGTAATTTGGCGTCTTCGTCGTCGGCCTTCAGCGAGAAGAAGCCCGCTTTCTTACGGGACTTGCGCCGCTTCTTCTTCTTCTTCCGCCGCCGCCTTCGCCCGTCGGCCGGCGCGGACTGCGGCCTCGCGTCCGTGAACTCGTAGGACGTCTCCGGCCGCGAGGGGGCCTCCTCCTCCGCCGCCGGCGCGGGCTGCTCCTCCTTCGGTTCCGACGTTCGTCCAAACAGCGGGCTCCGCGGCTGGGCGGGCGGCTCGTAGTACGTCCGTACCTCGACGGGCGGCGCGGGCGCCGGCGCCTCGACCTTCTTCTTGGGCTGGGGCGGCGGCTTCATATCGATCATGACGAGCCGTTCGTCGGCCCATTTTTTATTTTTGGCCTGGAGATAATCAAGGACGTGGTCGAACACGACGACGTCGACCGGCGCCGTCCGCGAGTACTTGAGCGACCCTAGGACGGCCTGCACCTCCTTCAGGGACACGCGGTTCTGGAGATCGAGCCACCGCGCGAACGCCGAGACCTTCATATGCGTCTCGTCTTTGGAGGCCCTCCGAAAGAGCTCCTTCCTCTTTTCAGGTACCGGTGGTCTTTTTTCAGGTTCCTTGGCGGACCCGGGTCGCGCCGACGACGGCCTGGCACTTCTAGGCCTTCTTCTAGCCGGCGCGCTCGACGGTCGCCTCCTGGAACGGACGGCATTGGTAGCAGAGCCCGCAGCTTTAACAATTTGGACCTTGGGCCGGATGCCGATCTGTTTATTTGTTCTGTTGTCAATTAATTGCGGTGGGGGCTCAAGTGCAGGCGCGCCGAACGTCGGCCGGGCCGGCGCCTCGTGCAAATGGAGCGACGCCCACATGTCCTGGAGGAGCGACGCGGCGACGAGCGCCGGGGCGTCCTTCTTGTAGAGCGCTTCTCTCCTTGACGCCTCGTCGATCGACTCTTGCACCACATCGTTTACAATTGCTTCGGCCGGCGCCGGCGCGGCCGCCTCCGCAAGCTCGACCGGGGCCTCGACCGGCGCCGCGGGCTCTTGCTCCGGCTCGAAGCGCGGCGCCGGGCTCCGGCTCCGCCGCTTCGAGGGCGACGCGGGGTGGCTGCCCGACGGCATGATTGATGGGGCTGCCCTTCCGGTCGCGGTCCGGCGGCGGTTGCCGGTGGCGCGCCGCGTGCCGGTCGCGGCTGCGCCTTTGTCGTCAGCCACTCGGGCCGAGCGGGCGAACACAGCGGCGCCGAGCGTCACAGCGCTGGTGCAGCGCCGCTGATCAACCGTGATGGGACTTTGGCGCGAGCCGTCGCTGGGGCGCCCGGAGAGGTCGATGGAGATTTGTCCCCGACGCTTCGACGGGGATCGGGATGCTTGCGGCTTGTACGGGTTTTTTCTGCCTTCGAGCGCGGTTTTGGTTGAATTCGCCTGGGCTACGCAAGTAACTGGCACGCGCGTCGTCGTTTCGATCGCTGCTGACGTGTTTTCATCGAAGCCTCGCGAAGAACCGGAGGTCTGGACGCACTGAACTCAAAAAACGCACCGAGCACCGAGCTTGATTTGAATGATGCGGCGCGCGACGGCTGTTATCGGTCGCCAGACGGCCCTTATGGGTCGCCGGACGCTGTCCACGACAAGCCACGACGTCGTCGTCTGCGGCGGCGGCGTCGTCGGCTCGAGCGTCGCGCTCCACCTCCGAGCGAGAAGACCGGACCTGCGCGTCACCGTGCTGGAGCGGGACCAGACCTACGCCGCGGCGTCGGCGCCCTTAAGCGCGGGCGGCATCCGCCAGCAGTTCACGACGCCGGCGAACGTCCAGCTGTCGTGCTACGGCGCCCAGTTTCTGCGCGAGGGCCTCGCGCTCCTCTCGGGCCAGGACCCGCGCGAGGTCCAGGACCGGATCCAGTTCCGCGAGGCCGGGTATTTGACCCTCGCGTCGGAGCACGGTGCTTCCGCTCTGCGGGACAACGTTTCAATTCAACACGCCGGTGGCGCGGACTGGATCGACCTCTTAGACCCGACACAACTCAGCAGAGAGTTCCCCTGGCTCTCTGTTGACGGTGTGGGCCTCGGCGCGTTTGGCCGGAAAAACGAGGGCTACTTCGACCCTTGGGGGCTATTGGACGCGCTGCGGCGCGGCGCGAAGGCGCTCGGCGTCCAATATATGAGTGGCGAGGCCGCGTCCCTCCAAGTCGACGCGGGCCGCGTCACCTCGGTGTTGCTCAAGGACGGGTCTTATCTGAATTGCGGCCTCGTGGTGAACGCGTGCGGCGCCCACGCGTCCGTATTGACGCCGTCGTTACCCATAGCACCTAGGAAAAGGTGCATCTTCGCGATCAGCTGCCCTGCGGGTGATATCGAAAGGCCGCCGGGCGACGCGCCGCTGGTGGTGGACGTGAGCGGCTGCTACTTTCGGGGCGACGGCTCATCAGGCAGATATCTGTGCGGCGCGTCGCCAAAGGGAGCGGATCCGGACTGCGACGTGGACGCGCTCGAGACCGTAGATCACGCCTTGTTCGAGGAGGTCATCTGGCCCGCCCTTTACGAGCGCGTGCCGGCCTTCGAGAGCCTCAGAGTAGAGTCGTCCTGGGCGGGCCTCTACGAGTTCTGTACATTAGATCAGAACGCGGTCGTCGGCTGGCACCCGGACGCCTCTAATTTGGTCGTCGCGGCGGGCTTCTCGGGCCACGGCCTGCAGCACGCGCCGGGCGTCGGGCGCGCCGTCGCGGAGCTGATCGACTCTGGTGGTTACGAGTCCATCGACTTAGGATGCCTGGACTACGGCCGCGTCGCGCGGAACGCGCCGCTCTTCGAGGCGAACGTGTGGTGACCGCCGCGCCCTCGTGTACATGCCGTCCTGTCCTGCTGTTCCTATCCTCCTCGTGTGTACTTTTGTAACTAGTCTCCCTTACCGTGATTAATTATACGGGCGGGGGGTCACTGTATCTTAGACTCGGAAGTTTCTGAGTCCTGGCGCTCACGGGCGGCGAGCGCTGCGCGCGCTTTTTGCAGCATGAGTTCAGTGATCTCTGCGGTCGGATGGGCGTCGCCGAACACGCGCCGCGCGGTCCGTTTCGTCTCCTCGAGCGTTGTCACGGCCTCGCGGACATCGGCGAGCGTGGCGGAGGCGTCGTGGTAGAGAGTCTGCGCGTAAGCCCGCCTCAACTTGAGCCAGAGATCATGACTATCTCCGAGAACTCGTCGTGCCACGGGCATCGTTCTGCGCATCACTGACTTGGCTTCTGCGAAGCGCTTTAGGCGCGCAAGGGTACTTGCATAGTTGAAGGCAGCTCGGAGGGTCATTTCATGTTCCTCGCCATTGAGCTTCAGACGTCCGCGGTATACATCTCGCTCCATCTGTGAGGCCTGTTCTCCCCGTCCAAGCTCTTCATAAGTCATTGCGAGATTGGCCTGCACGGCGAGTATGTTGTGTTCTGATGCGCCATTGCGCCGCAGAATAGCCAGCTCGGCCTCTCTCAGGGACAACGCTTCCTCGTGATGATCTGCAAGGAATAAACCGTTCCCAAGCATCGACATTGCCATCAGCCGAATCCCGACCGTCTCCGGCCGTCCCACATACGTCTTCCAGCACGCCCACCCGAGCGCGCACCGCACGACGCCGTGATACTCTTGCTCACACAAGCTGCAGGTTTGCCACCGCGCCACCACTGGATATCTTGGTTTATTGTTCTCCTCCGCCTCGGCGAACAAAATCCTCGCCTGCTCCGCCAGGCACGACACGTGCGCGAAGCCCGCCGTCCCGCGGCACGCACATCCGCGCACGAGGCCCTCCTTGGTTTTCCAGTGGAGGGCCTGCGTGCAGATGAAGCACGTCTGGCCTTTGGTGTCGTCCGCGCATTTCTCGACCGCGACCGCGACGGCCTCCGAGTACTTGCTATTTGCGTTGTATTGCTCGGCGCCACCAGCCTTTTTAATATATTTGCAGAGCTTATCGTGCCCGCCGTCCTTCCAGTGCTGCACCTGGCATTCGGGCCCGCAGTAGCGCGTGCTGCAGCGGCCGCATTTCTTGCCCAAGGATAAGCCAAGGTCGGTGGCGCAGACGGCGCATTTTGTGAGGATCATCCCGCAAATTGGGCAGCCCGACGGCGTCGTAGCTAGTTTTTTATGGTAAGCCGCGTCGCAAAGAGCTAGCGTTCACACTCACACTAGGATTCACACGCGCAATTAAGCTAGCTCTAGGCTGCCCAAAGACATGGCTAGGCATTGATGACGCCGGCGCTGCGCTGGCTCCTCGTGGCCGCCGCGCAGGCCCGGCCCGTCTTCGAGGTGCCCAAGCACCGCATCGACTGGAGTAGTGACAACGATGCACAAAGCCAGTGCCGCGAGCCCGAGCGGCTGCCCAAAGCCATAAGGCAGCATTTGTACTTTTATGCGATGGTCTCGAGCGAGGACCCCGAGTTGCTACGGCACTTCCTGGACTTTTATGCGGGGCGCGGTATACGGCTCGCGGAGAAGGGCCGCGCGTTACTCCTGCTGCACCCGCCATTAAACATGAATCGGACGACGCACCGCCTGACCAAAAATATCGTAGATGGCGCCTTCGGCAGCGCCATCCACAAAAACGTGCGCGAGGTCGCGGACTTTTCTTCAGAAATAAAGAGGGATTGTGCTAATGAGTTCTTAAAAAAGTTGCCGAAGGACGCTTTACTCATGTTCCCGGACTTGGATGAATTTTTTGACGCCCCCTCGAAAGACGTGGAGCGCATCCTCAAAAAGTATGGTGCCGTATTGGGGCACATGGTCGATAGGGTGAGTGACGACTGGGCGCTCCGGAAGACGACCAAGACACCGCTGTGGCTCCAGTACCCGCGGCGCTGCGCCGCGACGGCCGAACGGTTCCACGGCGCCAATACCAAATGGATGCTCGTGCCCCAATCTATTCGTTTTGCGACGGCGCATCACATCCAATCAGAGATACGAGTACCGCCCTCGCTGCCCTTCTCGCACTACCGCTTCACGGAGCGAAGCCTGACGCTACTGAAGAAAAAAAGGGACCTCTACCGCCAGCGGGGCATCTCGAGAAATAGGACGGAAGGCCGCGCGCACATCTACGACGTCGTCCTCTCGCATATTGCTGAAGGAGCCCTCTCGACCACGTTTCGGCGGAAAGTTAGGTGCGGCACAACATGTAACACTTAGTCCAGGACGTCCCCGGGGCGCTTCCCCTGCTGTCGGTACTTCTCCTCGCGGGCGAGGTACTCGTAGTACGGGTCGCCCTCCTCGACAAACTCGCGGAACGGGTCGGGTAAATTCTTCTTGCGCTCCCTCTCGGCGTCCTCCCTAGCCTTCCGCTGGGCCCGCGTCTCCCGGAAGCGCGGATCGACCGGCGACTCGCCCGCTTCTATTCTAGCAACAGCATCATCAATAGAACCATATTTCTTCCGCATTTGAGCCAACTCGACCATGTGCGGCGTCGTCGCCAACTCCTCGTCGGCGCGCTTCTTCCTCGCTTCGAGCTCCCGCTCAAATTCATCTTTATATTCCTTAAGCGCGTGAGCATGCGCGCGTTCCCGCGCCGTCGCGAGCTGCGCCTCCCGCAGCTTGCGCTCCTTCTCCAATTCCTCGGCGGACGGCGGCGGCAGCTCGCCGCTCAGTTGTTTCTCTTTCCGTTTCATGGCGGCGAGCTTCGCTTTTTTCCGTTTTCTTTCTTCTTCTTTTTGTTTCTTCGCGGCGATGCGCTTTTCCTCGACGCCGACGGGCTCCACGACTTGCGGCTTGGGCACGCCGTCTAGTATGGATTCGATGTCCGTCGGGGCGGGGTTCGGCGCCTTCATGTACGTTGCGAGGGTTTCCTCGACGTCTGCCGTTGATGGTAGGATCGGTTTTGGTTTTTCTGGTCTGGCGATGACGATCGACTGCAGTAAGTAGTTCCAGGGCGCCGAATCCTCACATAATGTGATTTGCAGCGTCTGGGCCTGGCCCGTCACGTTCTCCAGGGGACAGGTCCACCATCTCATGTCATACGACGCTGGCCGCCTTTGTAGACAGAGCTTCGTGCCGTCGAACACCACGTCGACACCGCACTGCGTCCAATCAAAAGCGTCGGGCGAGCACGACTCTTCTATTCTTAGCTCCAAGCCCGTGGATGGTGTCAGCACGACCTCGACGCGCAGACACGCCACGCCCGGCTCGAGGAACCGCCAGCAGTCCCTTCTACCATCTTCCGACACGGACCGCGTCGAGACGTGGGCCCTTCCAACGGACACGTGGGGCTTGAAATCCGCGCTGAATTCGACGTGGAGACCATTCGTGACTTTGCCCTTTCGCCCGTGAGATATAAATTTGTTCTTGGCCTCCAACCTACGTTGCTCCTCCAGAGCAGCTTCGTCGAGACTCCCTCTCGAATTAAAGGTCGGGTTCTTCGTGAAGGCCGCGACGGCGCTCAGGCGCTTCTTGCCCAGGGACTTCTGGATCGCCTCCTTCGCTCTTGCCGCGGTCTCCGTCTGCTCGACGGCGACCTTCGTCGCTGCGCGCTTGTCACAAGATGAGCAACAGCAGTTGCAGCAGCAGGGGCAGCAGTACCTGGCCCACCTCTTGGCCTTGCGCTCCGCCTGGAGGCGTGCAAGCTCCTGGTCATAGCGCTGCTCGTAGGCGGCGGAGGGCGGCTCCCGCTTCTTCGAGCACTTGGCGCCCATGGCTCCACCCGAACGGTCGCGTCGTCCGGCGGGCAGCCGCGGCGGCGGCGTCGGGCAGCCTCTCCTCGGAGAGCAGCGCTGTAACCACTAGTGCCTGATTACGCTAGCTCTGTTGCGGGAAGTGGAACGCCGTCGGGCTGCCCAACTCGCCGAATGTACCTCACAAAATGCGCCGTCTGCGCCACCGAGCTTGGGCTAACCTTGGGCAAGAAATGCGGCCGCTGCAGCACGCGCTACTGTGGGCAGGCCTGCCAGGAGCAGCACTGGAAGGACGGCGGGCACGACAAGCTCTGCAAGAAAATAAAGAAAGCAGGCGGTGCCGAGCAGTACAACGCAAATGAGAAATACGCGGAGGCTGTAGCGGTCGCGGCGGAGGCGTGCGCGGACGACACCAAGGGCCAGACATGCTATATTTGTATGGAGGCCGTGCACTCACGCACAAGAGAAGGTCTCGTGCGTGGATGCGCGTGTGGAGATCGTGATGGCGTCGCTTCCGGGAGGACGGGAATCGCGCATGTGTCGTGCTTAGCGGAACAGGCAAAGATTTTGGTTGCAGAGGCCGAGGAGAACAATTTGGAATACAAGGTGAAGAGTAGGAGGTGGGAACGGTGGCACACCTGCAGCTTGTGTGAGCAAGAGTACCACGGCGTCGTGAAGTGCGCGCTCGGGTGGGCCTGCTGGAAAACGTACTTGGGTCGGCCTGAGATGAACGAGACTCGGGGCATGGCGATGAACCTACTTGGGCGCGGTTTATTTGCTGCAGAACATCATGCGGACGCGTTATCCGTGAGTGAGGCCGAGTTGTCTTGGCTGCGGCGTCGTGGCGCATCAGTGAACGACATACTCATCGTCCAGAGCAACATTGCGAATACCTATGCATATCTAGGACGGCATGAACATGCCCTACAGTTGAAGCGAGATGTATACTCTGGCAGGTTGCGTCTCAATGGCGAAAAACATGAAGACACTCTTTTAGAAGCCAACAATTACTCGACTGCCCTTACTCGTCTAGATCGCTTCGAAGAAGCCAGGTCACTGCTGCGTAAAATAATACCCATAGCGCGACGCGTCCTCGGCGAGAGCTCTGACCTCACAATCAGGATGAGGGCGAACTACGCGATAGCGCTCTACAGAAACGATAGCGCCACGCTCGACGATCTCCGCGAGGCCGTGACGACGATCGAGGATACGGAACGGATCGCACGACGCGTGTTCGGCGGCGCGCACCCGATCGTGTCAAATATTGAGGCTTGCCTGCGAGACGGGCGACTCGCGCTCCGGCGGCTCCGCCTCCGCGAAACGGTCCGGGGCGACGTGAGCGCCCTCCGAGATCTGATGGCCGCGATGCCGCCCCCAGGTAGTGCGTAAAAGACGGGTTACTCGGGAGGAGGGGGGCGTCGAATCACGCGCGGCTCAGCCGCATGGAGGCGATCGACGCGAGGGTCCCGTACTCGCCCGCGTAGGAGGCCTCCATGGCCTCGAGCTGCCTGAGCTTCGCCGCGAGGCGAATCGAAGGGTCCTCGTCCGCCGCGGGCGGCGTGACCGTCGGCGCGGCGGTGGTGGTCTTCGGCGCGGGCGCGGCGGCCGGCGGCGTCACGACCGACGCGACGGAAGTCGTCGACGCCCGCACCTTGCCGAGCGGCGGCGACGCCGGGTCGGCGGACTCGAAGAGGTCCGACACGAGCGACGCCGTCGGCGGCGCGCGCGCGAGGAGGTCGCGCACCTCGGGCGACAGCTCCGCGACCGGCGACCGCGCGGCCGCCGGCGGTTCCAGTGGAGCTTCCTCGACGTCGAGCTCCAGCTCGGGCTCCACCGACTCCCGTACGGATGCAGCGGGCTCCACCGACGCCCGCGCCGACGAGGGCCCTTCGTACGCGGCGGCATCAAACGAGGCGGCGGCCGACGGCGGCCGGTCGTACGCGGTCGCACTGAACGGCGCCGGCGCCTCGGGCTCGACGGACGCCGACGCCGGCAGCTCGTAGTCGGCTTCGAACGAGGCCGCCGCCCCGGACGCCCGCATGGACGCCGGCAGCTCGTACTCCGGGGCCTCGAAAGACGCCGCGGCCGACGCCCGCACGGAGGGCGGCAGCTCGTAGTCGTCGAACGAGGCGGCGGCGTCCGGCTCGGCCGGCGGCGCGAAGTCGCGGGTGTCGAAGGACGTCTCCATCGACGCGTGGACCGACGGCGGCGCCGCGGCGCCCTCCGCCGGCGCCGCGTCCACGAGCGGCGGCAGGTCGTCGAGGGAGGTCTGGACCGGCGGCGGCGCCGGCGCCGCGACGGGCGACAGCCGCTCGTTCGCGGCGCGCAGCTCGGCGTTCTCCGCGCGGAGGCGCGCGATCTCCGCGAGCACCGCGGCGTTCACGTCGCCGGGCGTCGCCGCGCGCTCGATCGAGGCCGACGGCGAGGCCGACGGCAGCGGCGCGAGCTCGGGCGGCGTGGGCTCCGCCACGACCGGCGTCGCCGCGGAGGGCGTCGCGGCCGGCGCCACCTCGGGCGTCGCCGCGCGTGCCGCCGGCGAGGCGACGGCCGGCGCCGCCGCCGCGGGCGCCGGCGCGGCCGCGTCGGCGAAGGGGAAGCCGACGCAGCTCTCGTCGACGGTCGGCGGCGCGCCCGTGCGCGGCCGGCCCGCCGAGGCGCCCGAGCCGGGCCGGATGGACTTGGGGCTCGTGGCGGAGCTCGGTCGCGACGACAGCGGCGCCCCAGCGCTCACTGCGGATCCGGGGCGTGACGACGGCGGCGCCGCGCCGAACGCGGCGCTCGCGGCGGAGCCGGGCCGCGTCGACGGCGGCGCGGCGCCGAGGGACTCGGCGCTGCGGCAGACGAGGGACGCCGCGCTCGCGGGCGTCCGCAGCGACGCGACGCTCTCGTTCGTGCGCTCGCGGAGCGCCGAGCGCCGCAGCGCCGGCGCCTCGGGCAGCGGCGGCGTCGCCGACTGGAGCGCGACGAAGGGCGCCGACGCCTCGGACGGCTCCAGTTCATGATCATTGTCGAGCGAGTCGCAGAGGGAGAGCGTCTCTTCCAGCGGGTCCGGCGAGGCGGCGGCGTCCTCGCGGATCGACTTGAGCGAGGCGCGCGCGACGGCCGACCGCCGCACGTCGCGCGGCGTCGGCGCCGGCGCCGGCGCCGGCGCCTCGGCGGCGCCCTTCTCGTTGAGGAAGTAGGACGTCGTCCGCACGTTGACCGTCGGCGCGCCGCGGTGCGCCACGGACGCGAGCAATACGGAAGCGGACGCGTCGTAGTCGGACGCCACGGAGGACCGCGGCGACGCGTGCGCCGGCGTCAATCGAATCGTCTCGACGGCCGGGGGCGCGTCGCCGCGCGGCAGCGCGAAGGCCGCCGCGTCGAAGGAGGCCGCGGCCGACGCGGCGGCGTCGAGCGACGCCTCGACCGACGCCCGCGCCGAGGGAGGTAGCTCGTAGTCGGCGGCATCGAGGTCCACCGAAGCCTGCGCCGACGGCGGCAGCTCGTAGTCGTCATTGAGCGACGCCTCCACCGGCAGCTCGGCGGCGTCAAACGAGGCCGCGGCAGTGGGCTCGCACGCCGCCGCCGCGGGCGCCTCGGCCGGCTCGGCGTCGTCGAACGACGCCGCGGGGGGCGCCCGCGCGGCGGCATATGCTTCCTCAGCGTACGCGGCGGCGTCGAAGGACGCCTTCGCCGCCGAGGCCGGCCGCGGCGGCAGCGCGAACTTGGTGGCGTCGAAGGAGGCCTCCACCGACGCCCGCGCCGACGGCGGCGGCTCGTCCTCGGCCGGCGGCAGCTTGAAGTCCGCACTCTTCAACACGGAAGACGCGTAGACCGACGCGTCGTAGGAAGGGGGCGCCTCGTCCATGTGCGGCGCCGCGGGCGTCGGCGGCCGCTTCGGTGCCTTGAGGGACCTCCGGGTCGCGTGGCCCGGCTCGACGAAGCCGACGTCGCGGCTGCACCGCGTCGACTGCGTGGGCGGGGCTCTCCCTGATCGCCGCACCCCCTCGTTGAAGAACTCGATGGGCGTTCTAGGGGGCATCGGTGTCGGCGCCGTTGGAGGCGGCGGTAATGGCGGTGACGGTAGGGGCGTCCTCGGCTTCGGAAGGGCCGGCGCGCGGCTCCCGAACGCGAGGTTCGGCTTCTTCCGGAGGCCCGTGCCCACGACGTCTAGGGGCGAGGGCGCCTTTGAGGGCGTCGGTTGCTGGACCTCGCCGGGGATGTGTACCGTTTCCATTGGAACTGATTTCGGCAGTGTTATACACTTCGGCCGCACCTCACCATCTCGTAGAGCGACGATACACCTTAGTTTACATTGTGGCGCGATACTCAATCCATCTAACGCGCGAAAGCAATCTCCCCATGCTTGTTGAGCTAATGCTACACAGTCCAAAGTTAGGGTAGTCCAAGTGCCTCTCGGCAATAAATCAGCAGCCAAGGGCAGCTGGGCGTGTAACGTCGAGGACGTGATCGACCCGAAGCTTGATGATAATAACAACCGTCGTCTTCGACCGCTCTGGTCGACAATCGAAAGCTCGACGGCGAACTGACTACGACCAGGCGGTAGTTTCACTTGTAACGCGACGTAGCGCATGTGCAGCCCCAACCCACCTTTGATGGACGTATGCGACGACGCGTCGCCCAGCGCCAAGCGCGTCGAGGCGCCGCCGTCCACGCACCACACGTAGCCACGCGTCGCAGCGTCGTACGTCCTCCGGACCGCACCCTTGAGCTTCGCGCCGTAGGTGCGCGCCGGGTCCTTGCCCGCGGCCCGCAGTAATTCGACGGAAGCGCCGCCCTGGTACATTTTTGCGGGGATGGGCAGCCTGCCAACTGCGAGACGGTGCACAGCTCAAACTACGCTTCGGATCCTAGTGGGCTTGCGGTCGCGCGAGGTTTGAGTTCTGTGCGCCGGCGAGCCGTATGTCAAGCTATCCCTAGGTCATCAGCTGAGACTGGCTAGAGAGTTGGGCTAGAGAGCTCGCAAAGCTTGTGGCATCCTGCATTACGTGGAAGCCATACGCGACCGCTGCTGCACCTATCAAGGCTACCGTTGCCGCGTAGCACTAAGAAGCAACACTTGCATCTGCTCCGCACGTCGCCCCGCTTGCGCCGCCGCGTGAAACGGCTCAACTCGCCGACGCCAGGCCAGCCAGCCCGCAGCGACGCCACGCGCGACGCTGCCAGGCACAGCTCGCCGACAGACCTCGGGCACGCAAAGCGCGCCCGTAACCATCGCAGCGATGGCCGCCACAACCCCCTGGGCGTCGGCCACGGACAAGGTCCTCAAGGCGCACAAAGTGTCCCAAGACGAAGGCCTGAGCGACGACCAGGTCACTGCGCTCCGTGAGAAGTTCGGTCCCAATGAATTAGATAAGGAGGAGGGCACGCCCTTGTGGCAGCTCGTCTTGGACCAGTTCGACGACCTCCTCGTGAAGATCTTATTGGGCGCCGCCTGCCTCTCCTTCGCGCTGGCCTTCGCGGAGGAGGGCGACGACTTCGCGCAGGCCATGGTCGAACCTTTTGTCATCCTCCTGATCCTAATTATAAATGCGATCGTCGGCGTGTGGCAGGAGCACAACGCCGAGAACGCCTTAGAAGCGTTGAAGAACCTGCAGAACTGCGCGGCGCAAGTTATCCGGAACGGTGTGTTGAATCCCGACTTGCCCGCTTCGGAGCTCGTCCCGGGTGACATTGTCCGTGTTAGGGTGGGAGACAAGGTGCCCGCGGACATTCGGGTAGTCAAGTTGGACACGACGTCGGTCCGAACGGACGAAGGGGCACTCACCGGAGAGTCCGAGACCGTACTCAAGACCACGGAACCAGTGGCGAAATCCGCGAGGATCCAGGACAAGAAGAACATGCTCTTCTCCGGGACGACGGTCTCCAACGGGACCTGCGTGGGCGTCGTCGTCGCGACGGGCATGAAGACCGAGATCGGCGTCATCCAGAGCCAGGTGCAACAAGCGGCCGAAGAAGAAGAGAAGACGCCCTTAGGGCAGAAGATCGACGCCTTCGGGGAGCTATTGGCCAAGGTCATCGCGTACATCTGCCTGGCCGTGTGGGTCATGAACTACAAGCAATTCAGCGATCCCGTCCACGGCGGGTTTGTCAAGGGCATGATCTACTACCTGAAGATCGCCGTGGCGCTGGGCGTCGCCGCTATTCCTGAGGGGTTGCCGGCGGTCATTACCCTATGTCTGGCTTTAGGAACGAGGAAGATGGTCAAACGTAATGCGATTGTTCGCAAGTTGCCCTCCGTCGAGACGCTGGGCTGCACGACGGTCATTTGCTCGGACAAGACGGGCACGCTCACCACCAATCAAATGACCGTCGTCGCGTGCGCCGTGCCTTCGTCGACGTCGTCTCTGGACGAGTTTACCGTCACCGGTACTTCTTATGCCCCTGATGGGGATGTGGAGGCCGACGACGCGGACTTGACGAAGCTCCAGGAGGTCTGTGCCCTCTGTAACCAGGCGTCTATACATTATGATAGTGAGGAGAAGCAGTACAAGCGCGTGGGGGAACCGACGAAGGCGGCCCTGCGCGTGTTCGTCGAGAAGGCGGCCGACGAGCAGCCGGACGATCCCGTCGAGAGAGCTTCTAAGGAGAACGATGCGATTGAGGCCAAGTACCCGCGTCAGGCCGTCTTAGAATTTGATAGAGATAGGAAGTCGATGTCCGTGCTTTGTGGGAAGGCGAAGAACAAGCTGTACGTCAAGGGCGCGCCCGAGAAGGTCTTGGAACGGTGCACGCACATTAGAGTTGCCGGGAGCAAGCAGAAGCTCACCGCGGCGAACAAGACTGCTATCTTAGATACGGTGGCCGAGATGGCTTCGAGGCCTTTACGCGTCCTCGCCATGGCCGTGCGCGAAGATTTCACCGGAGACAAGGACCTCGAAACGTACAAGGGCGGCGCGTCGAAGAAGCTGCAAGATCCGTCGAATTTCGAAAGCATCGAAAGGAACCTGATCTTCGAGGGCGTCTGTGGTATTAAAGACCCGGCGCGGCCCGAGGTCAAGCCGGCCATCGAAGCGTGTGCTACGGCGGGCATTCGCGTGATTATGATTACCGGGGATACCCGGCCGACCGCCGAGGCCATCGCGCGAGAAATCGGCATCTTCACCGAAGAGGAAGATATCCAAGGCAGAAGCTTCACGGGCCACGACTTCTTCAGGAAGTCCGAGAAGCAGCGCATCAAGTTATTGACGAGCCATAAGGGATCGATGGTCTTTTCCCGGACCGAGCCGAAGGACAAGCAGGCCCTCGTAAAAATGTTGAGAGCGGCGGGCGAGGTCCCGGCCATGACGGGAGACGGCGTGAACGACGCTCCAGCATTAAAACAGGCGTCCATCGGCATCGCGATGGGCATCGCCGGGACCGAGGTGGCCAAGGAGGCCTCGGACATGATTTTGGCCGACGACAACTTCGCGACCATCGTCGCCGCCGTCGAGGAGGGTCGCTCGATCTACTCGAACATGAAGGCCTTCATTCGCTACTTGATTTCTTCGAACATCGGAGAAGTCGCGAGTATCTTCTTAACGGCTCTGT
The DNA here is from genome assembly GCA_918797485.1 of Pelagomonas calceolata. NCBI lineage: Eukaryota > Pelagophyceae > Pelagomonadales > Pelagomonadaceae > Pelagomonas > Pelagomonas calceolata. The sequence goes on from CAKKNE010000004.1 coordinate 1,452,143, forward strand.
TGGGGTTGCCGGAGGGCTTGGTGCCCGTCCAGTTGCTCTGGGTCAACCTCGTGACGGACGGCCCGCCCGCCACTGCTCTTGGATTTAACCCGCCGGACGCTGACATCATGAGAAGGCCGCCGCGCCACGCCGACGACGAGTTGATCACGCCCTGGGTCATGGTGCGCTACATGGTCATTGGTTTATATGTGGGCTTCGCGACGGTTGGTATCTTCGTGTATTGGTACGTCTTCTACGACTGGTCTGGGTATAATCAACCTTTAGTGTCCTACACGCACGTCAGCAACTGGGGCAAGTGCTCGACCTTCACGGACTACAACCCGGACTTCTCTTCATGGAGTTCGCCGGGCGCGTCCGATCTCAGTGGAGATCCGTGCGCTTACTTCACGGCCAAGGGCAAGGCCACGGCCTCGACCCTCTCGCTCTCGGTGCTCGTAGTGATCGAGATGCTCAACGCCCTCAACGCCTTATCTGAGGACGGTTCACTATTACAGATGCCGCCCTGGGCGAACCCGTGGTTGTTGGTGGCCATGTTCGTCAGCATCGGGCTCCACTTCCTGATCCTCTACGTGCCGTGGATGGCGGCCATCTTCCAGATCGTGCCGCTGACGTACAACGACTGGGTTTTAGTGATGGCGTTTAGCATGCCGGTCATCTTCATCGACGAGGTGCTCAAGTTCTGCGGGCGCGTCTACCAGGCGAAGGAGCTCGCGAAGCGGCTGAAGGAGGACTGATCGATTTTTGGTGTCCTTGCGCGGCGCTGGGGGCGTAAGGGGAAGTATCTACTATACTGGTGTTGTGGGGCTGTTGTTACTAGGACGAGTGGGCGGAGCTCCTCGGGGGAGACACCGCGCGTCGGGATTCAACGTCGCGCGGTGAGCGCCGCCGCTGGGCGCCGACCCTGCAGCACCTCGAGGGCGTGCTCTAGGAGCCCGGAGACGTGTCTGGCGGCTCCTCGCATTGGGCTTCCCGTGGGGCCGGAGCTTGGCGGCAGAGGGCTGTTGCTTTTTGCTCATTGGCTCTACCAACGCGCGGAGGTGCAGCGCTGCGTCGATTGGCCTTTCAGCAGCGTGCCGCGCTGCTCGCGTGCGCCACAGCAGCTTTCCGCGCCGCGCGCCGACGCGTGCGCGCCGAGAAAAGCAGCCGCGGCGCTGCAGCGAAGCCTGGCTGCTGGCGAGCGCGGGCCGCGCCGCGCCGCCTTCTTCGCTGCGCTACCGCGCCGCTGCGAAGACCGCCGCCGCCCCGCGCAGGCGCCACCAGTAAGAACAGCCCAGCGAAAAAAGTAAGCAACAGCGCGGAAACCGCACGGCGCAGCTAGGACGCAGCTAGGACGCAAACAGAACGCCCCGCATCGCAGGTCAGCACCATGCCCGCCGCCGCCAAGAGCAAGCCCAAGTCCGTGCGTAAGCGCTCCAAGCACCGCATGAGCGTCGACTACCCGCGAGACGTCGAGAACGTCGCGCCGGCGGCCACGTCCAAGGCCAAGGCGGCGCCGCGCTCGCCGATCCTCGAGCGCGTCGCGTCGGCGGTCGAGAAGGTCTTCTCTCCCCAAAAAAAAGTGCCCGCGACGACGCCGACGCCCGCGCCGACGCCCGTGCCCGAGGCGACGACGACGCCCGCGCCGGCGAAGGTTCGGGTTGTCACGTCGGCGGACGCCGCCGCGCCGATGGCGCCGGCCGGGCCGTCGCCCGCAAAGGTCGCCGACGCCGTCCCGGCGCGCGGCCGCGAGCGCTGCGCCTGCTTCTTCTGGTAGGCGTCGCCGCGTCGGAGCCGCCCGGACGAAACAACGCGCGCCTATGTTACATGACTCTCCTCTAAGATGACTCCTACTCGTCCCTCTCTCTCCATGCGCATCTGCGCGCCTCTACCAACTAGCGACGCGATACGGAGACCGAGTCCAGCATCGCTAGTGTCTTACAGGACGCTAGCAAGCGGCGGCGCGACCCAGCTTTTTGTCCTCGACACTACCAAGCGGTTTTCGATGCCAAGCGGCTTAAAGCTTCGCTAAATATACGGTATCTCAGCCGCAAGCCAGCCGGTTGACGAATCACAGCAGCGTAGCACTGTATACAGCCAGCCTACCTCCCAGCCAAACCAGCAAACCCCGTCGCGCGCTGCTGGCAACCAAACACTGCCGCAGCCATGGACGCCGCGCCGGCACCGACGACAAAAACGACCCACGTGGCCACGGCCGCAGAGGCGAACTGCCTCCGCAGCAATAATGATGTGTGCACGCTCGCCACTGCCAAGAATGAAATTGTAGAAGTGGGAGGCTCTCCCCTAACATTGCCGAAGGTCGCGCTCGAAGCGCACGAGATGGTCGTGGCGCACGCGTGGGATTCACAGGGCGGGCTCGCGGTCGCTTCGAGAAGGCGCGTCCTGTACTGTACGAAATCATACAAGCCCGTCGGCGAGGTCAAGGACCTCGCCTTCGACGCGAGGGATCGGTTGAGACTAGGCACCTTCGCGGGCGTCGAGAACGTCGAGGACGAGACGATCGGGTGGCCCGGGCGGTGCTGCGTCTGCATCGCAACATTGGATGAGGACGTCTTTGCGGCGGCGCTGGACGGCGAGCTCGCTTTACTGAAATCGGCAAGAGATCTAGCATGGACGGCGCCGCTCCCGGCGGACCGCGCGCAATGTCTTGCGGCCTCAAACGACGTCGTCGTGGTATCCACGCGCCTCGGGAGCCTCGTGGCTTTTAACCACAAGGGCAGTGAGCGGTGGTCCCAGAAACTCCATGGAGACGACGACGGCGGCGGCACTTACGTTATCATCCACAACAACATTTGCTATGCGGCGGGCGGCGGCGCCTGGGCCGCTTTTTCACTAGAAACGGGCGCGCCCCTCATTCAAGGAATTTTGAGACCGCGGCGCTGCCGCGGCCTCGGCGCCGCCTCCTCAAATGTCATCGCCGCGGTCGAGGCCGGCGATTCCGACGACGCGCCGGGGCGCCGCGGCGAGATGGAGCGGACGTGCGCGCTGGCGACGCTCGCGCTGCCGCGGCGGCCCGCCGCCGACGCCTCCAAGCTGGCCAAGCTCGAGGCGCGCTTCGCGGTCGCGGCCGACCCGTTCCGCGCGGCCGTGCGGCCCGCCGACGGCGCCGCGCGCCTCGCGAAGCTCGCGGCGCGCCTCGGGCCGCCGCCGGGCTTCGGTGGGGCGCCGCCGAGCCCGCCGCCCGGGCTCGGCGACGCGCCGACGCCGCCCGCGTCGGCGCGGCGCGCGGCGTCGTCGCCGTCGTAGGTTTTGTGTGTAACTGTTCTGACCATCTCCTGGAGCGTCGTACCACGCATGGAGGCGAGGCTCCACCAGACCTCGTTGGGACCAGGAGAGCCACCGGCGCTACAAGCAGCGCTCTGCGTGCTGCGGCGGCGGAGAAGCTGCCCCCGAGCGCCGGAAGCCAGCGGGCGTTGGCGCCAAATCACGCCAGCCGATCGGCGAAGGGCTGCCTTGGTGCGCCGCCCGTGAATCGTACTCCTTGCAGGGTGCTGTATGCCTGGCACCGCGACCCTCCCGCGAGTCGGCGTCAAGGTCCGCGCCCGCCGGCGCGAAGGCGGCCGCTGGCACAAGGCCCGCGTCGTGGCCGTTGGAGACGACGCGTGCGACCTCGACTTTGCCAATTACGGCCGGGTAGAAGGCGTGCCCGCGGAGCGCATCCAAGGCACGGAAGCGCCCACGCGACGCCGGCCGGCGCCCGCCTCGCCCCTCCGGAAGCCTCGGATCCGAGTCATTACGAGGGGCCACAAACCCGCCGAGCCGTACCGCGGCGACCGGAAGGTCGACAAAAAGCTCAAGGACTCGATCGGCTGGTGCGCGACGCGCGGCGACGTCGACCTCCTCGAGGAGGCGCTGAAACGGCGCGGCCTCGGCGCGCGCGACGCGCACGGCTGGTCGTGGTTGCATCACGCCGCCGCGGGCGGTGCCACGGACCACCTCAAGGCGATCCTGCGCGTCGTGCGCGACCGTGACGACGACGACGACGACGACGAAGCCCCGCTCGACGCCTGCGAAGACCTCAACGGCATGACGCCGTTACATTTGGCATGCGTCGCGAAGCACGTCGACTGCGTCCGGTTGTTGCTCAAGGCCGGGGCTTCGGCCGGTAGCAAAGATTCCATGGGCTTCACGTCACTAGAGCTTGCAGGCAAGGCGGGCCACCGCGCGCGGCGCATCCGCGCGCTCCTCGACTCCACGGGCGAGACGTCGGACTACTCCTCGAGCGACTCCGAATCTGACAACGACGAGCGCCAGAGCTACGATCCGCTGGCGACACTCCTCCCGGACCGCGAATATGACAAATACCCGTGCCCGGCGCCGCGCCACGTTCCGGGGGCGTGCCGCTGCTGCGACGCGCTCGACGCCTGCGAGGCGCGGTGGAACCAGTCGACGCAGGTCTGGATCCCGCCCGTGCGGCCCACGGTCGGGCGGCTACCGCCCGACGGCCGCACGTGGAAGAGGAGCGACGTCCGCCGGTACTACGGCGGCACGCGGCGGAACATGCTGGGCACGACGCGGCGTGGGTAAAATAGCACTTAAGCGAGTGCCGCGCGGGGGGGAGGAACGACCTGCTCAGGCCTGGTCCGAGGACGTCGCGATCATGTCCGGGTTCGCGGCGTCGCTCTGGTGCGAGTTGATGTACTTGCGCAAACCCTCGGGCGCGAAGCACTCCGCCGAGTTCTTGCCGTAGATCTCCTCGTCGGCGATGAAGCAGATGAGCAGCGTGTCCGCGACCATGTCCACGACGTCGACGAAGATGTCGCCCAGGTTGTAGGCGAGGAGCCCGACCAGTAAAGTAGGGTAGACGATCGAGTGCGTCTCCTCGGTAAAGGCCTGGCCGAGCCAGATGTAGCACACGAGGGCGCAGGTCGCGGCGATCATGAGCTTCGTGATGAAGAAGATCGCGCCGCCGATCGTCTCCAGCGCCGCCACGCGCCTCAAATTCCGCAAGACCAGGAAGAAGCCCTTGCGCGCGGCCGTGCAGAAGGGGTGCCCGAAGATGGCCGTCTGGATGTAGGCCTCCTTGTTGATGAACTTCATGCACTTCTCGAGGCACCAGATGCAGCACTGGAAGCAGAAGAAGACGACCCTGGCAATCTTCTTCTGCATGCGCTGGACCGGCCCGTCGCCCGTCGCGTCGATGGCGTTCTCGCACTTGCGCTGGATGTACATGAGGATCGCTTTAATGATCTTGATGACGGCGATGATGAACGAACCGAAGGCCGCCGTGCCAGCGTGGTACCACGTCGCGTGCCGCGCCGCGAAGACGACGGTCGAGTTGCCGATCGTCGACCGGTCCCGCGTGAAGTAATACGTAGCGGCCGCGGTGGCGACGATGATCTGCCCGAGGGCCTCGACGAACTCCATCGTCCAGAACAGGTCGAAGAGCATGAACCAGAGGGCGCTCTCCTGGTTCTCGGTGACCTCGAAGGTGTGGTAGGGTAGCTTGTCCGGCAGTTCCATGCCGAACGAATTTTTACCTCTGTTGTAGAAGCTCCCTTTTGAATCTTTCTCGATGAAGTTCTTCTCCCCGGCCGTCGCGATGAAGACGATGTAGATGAACCACACGACCAGGAAGATGGTAATCCCAATACCCTGGACGATCGGCAGCATCACGATGAGCATCATAGAATTCACAACCTTGGCGGCCTCCTTCACCACGCCCATGGCCAGCATGATCTGGCGCCGCATGCAGCAGACGGCGCAGAAGAAGAGCGCGGCGCAGAACCAGCAGATGTAGGCGAGGATCTGCGACGCCAGCTCGTAGGTGTCGTTCTCCGCATCCACCACATCGTCGTCGACGCGCGCGTAGCTTTCGTACTGGGCGTAGAGCAGCGCCCCGAGCGCGAGCATCACGAGGAACACGATGAGGATCGTGCCCCAGACGATCGTGAAGAGCACGCCCGGCACCCGGAGCAGACGCATGTAGAGGAAGCCGCAGACGAAGGGCAGGACCAACCCGGTGATGGCGCACGGCACCTTCGTGACGATGAGGTCCGACAGCAGCTCCTGGAACCACTTGAAGACCGCGCCCGTGCTCTCCTCGAGCGCGTCGTCGGTGAGTTCGGGGTCTTGTCTTTCTGAGATGGCCGTCCCGTTGGCGTCCGTCATGCCCGTGTCGATGTTCAGGTAGGCGGAGCCGTCCGGGATGCAGTAGCTCACGAAGTCAAAAGTCTCGTAGGCCGCCCAGCTGTCGCAGACGCCGTCCTCGCACGACGTGTAGTCGTAAACCAGTTCCAGGTTGTTCTCGGGGCACTTGTGGACGCAGAAGCCGTAGCCCGACGGCGGGAGCTTGCCCAGGGACGGGCCCGAGAGCGCCACGTTCCACTCGCTGCCCGTCGGGTTCGGGTAGTAGAGGTAGGGCTTGGACTCGACGGCGCCGCCGTGGCCCTCCTTGCCGCAGATCCAGCCGTTGTGGTCGATCCAATTCGTCAGGATGTAGGGCCGGCCCTGGCCGATGGCCGGGGACTCGACCCAGCCAAACGCAATAATCCCGAGCCACGTCACGGCGATCCAGTGCGCGATGATAATGAGGAGCCATAAAACATCGGTGCACTTGCGCTCGGACCGCGGCCCCGCGAAGTCCTTGCCGACATCGAGCTTGTTGATGGCCTTGTGCTGCTCGAGCTCCTTCGCCGACTCGTCGGAGTAGCCGGCGTGCTCCACAATATTATCGGGGTCGGCCTCCTCCTTGCCCATTTTGTCTTCCCAGTGTTATGAGCTCCTGGCGCGCGCTTCGTGGAAGGAGCGCCTCCCTTCAAACAGAAGGCTGCCCGGCGCTGCCCGCGTCGGCGCGGCTTCGTGTCAGGAGCGCACGGCGCGGAAACAGCCGCGCATAGATTGCAAAAAAAGCCCGGCGGCCGGCCCGCGCGGGCCCGGCGCGGGACACGTCGAGCGGCCGGCGGGAGCCGTTGCGAGGGGTCCGGGGGCGCGAGAGCGTCCCTGGTCGTGTGAAAACCCGCACGTACTTACTCTAGAAAACTCACCCTACTCGAGGAACACGACCCCCACGGGCTCTATGATGTCCGCGGGCGCGCGGCGCCGCCGCGGCGACGGGCCGCACCGCTCCGCGAAGCGCGCCGCCGGCGGCGCCGCGCGCACCTGGGACGCCGCCGCGGCGTGGTCGGCCGCGCGCGCGGCCGCCTCGACGAAGACCGCGTCGTCCTCGGAGTAGCCCGCGGCGCGCCAGGCGGCCACGAGCGCCGCGGACGCGGCGCCCGGCGCCGCCCGCAGCGCCGCCCGCGCCCGGCAGAACGCCGCGACGCCCGCCTCGTCATTATTGGTGCCGGCGCAGGCGTAGGCGGCGACGGCCGCGGCGGCACGCGCGGCGTCTCCATCAATGCCGCCCTCGCGCACCGCGGCGGCCCGGAGCGCGCGCGCACAGCGTTTCGACGAGGGGAAGCGGCCGCCGTCCGCGAACCGCGACGCGAGGCGGTAGAGGCGCGGCGGTGCCGACGGCGGCGCCGCGTGGCCCGCGGAAGCGCCGCAGCGCGGACACGGCGGCACGCAGCCCGCCGACGGGAGCTTGACGGCGTAGACGTCGAAGGCCCCGGGCGCCGCGACCGTCGCCATCGTCTCTTTCTGCAGGCCGGGCCGCGCGTGGTCCCGGCACGGCGCGCCGCCGCAGTCCGCGGCGACGCACGCGCCGCACAGATTTTGAGGCGGCCGGACGCCGTCGAGCACGCGCACGCGCTGCGGCCACGGCGCCCCGCGTAACGCGCGCGCCGCGGCGTCCGCTTTGGCCGACGCGCCCTCCCTTGCATCTCTGACAATATAGACGACCCAGTGCTGCGGGTCGTCCGTGGCGCCCTTCCCTCGCACGTGCGCGAAACAATAACACTTCAGCGTCGCGTCCCAGGCGTCGCCCGCGCCGTCGGCCTCGAGCACGAGGAGCCGCCGCCTCGTCTTCGCGTCCGGGACATACGTCCGGTGCGCGGGGCCCTTGACCAAACTCCGGACGCTGCGCCGCTGCTGCGCGAGGGCCGTGATGGTCTTGATCTTCACCTTCACGCTGCTCCAGCGTGCCCGCGCTCGCTCGGACGCCGCCGCGTCGTTTCGTTTGACGGGTGCGCTCGTCGGGCGTCGGCGTCGTGGCGGCGACGGCGTGCGCTCGCGGGCCGCGGTCGCGAAGGCGCTCTTCGGGCGGCTTTTTCGTGGCGGCGAATCGCGGGCCGCCGTCGCGAAGGCGCGCGCCGGCGAGCGGGGCGGCGGCGTCGGGGCGCGCCGCCGGCGGCGCGGCGTCACGTCGGGCAGAAGGGGCTGGACGCGCGGCTCCGGGGAGTTGACGAGGCCGTAGGCCGTGTAGTACATGTTTTGCGCGCTTTCCGCTCCCGGGGCAGCCTCCTGGTGATCTATAAATGCTCGGAGAGCATGGGGGGCGGCCTCTTGCCGGTTCTAGGTCGCGTCACCTGGGCTATTGGCTCGGAGAGCATGGCTTTGTTGAGAGCGCGTTGTCTAGTAGCTTCCGGCGCCGGGTCGCCCACGAGTCTTAGCACCGCAACGTTAGCGGCCGGGGCCAGCGAGTGATCGGGCTGGGGCGCGAGGCGCGGGGGAGCCCGCCAGGGAGTGAAAAGCCCGGTGGTTTAACGAGAGGCTAGCGAACAACAGACATCCTAGTAGAAGATCAGGTGCGTGAGGCCCGCGTAGGGCGCGCCCGTCTTGCGCCCGCGCGCGGCCTTCTTGGCGGCGCCCGGCGGCGGCGCGAACGTGAGGCCGACGACGTGGCGGCCGGCGGCCAGCGCTTCGATGACGACGTGGCACGTGTCCTTGACGTCGTAGATCTTGAGGGCCGCGGGCGGCTTCGCCGGGAGCGCCACGGCCGCGCCGTCGAGCGTCCAGCGCACGTTGCCCTTGAGCGGCAGGCGCCCGGCCGGGCACCGACCCCAGGGGCACGGCGCCTCGCAGGCCACGAGGGGTCTACTGGAAGTCTTCACGTCGATGGCAAACGTCGCCTCGCCGCTCGTAGCCGACGAAGAGAACAGCACCTTGCGGTCCACATAACCCATGGGGTGCGCCGCCCAGCGCGCGTCCTCGCGCGGGCCCCAGCCCGACGCGTCGACGACCGCGTCCTCGAGGGCGTGGCCGACGCGCGGCCGCATGCTCGTGAGGCACGTCGGGGACCGGTCGCAGAGCGCGGCCTCGCAGCCCATGCGCTTCGGTAAAGGTGGAACCGATTCCTCGATGAGCGCCTCCCTCCGCAGGGCTCTGCTTAAAACGCCGAGATAGGCGTGCGCCCAGCACAGCCCCCAGAGCCGGTGGAGGCCCGCCGCCGGGTGGTGCCTCGCTAATCGCCGCCGGGGCAACGCCGGCTCGCTCATATCCGGCCGGGGCGGGTCGCCCTTGCCCTCGTGGAAGAGCTTCTCGGAACCCTTCTTCAATGCCTCGAAACCGCTCCTCCTCAAATGCACCAACAACCCCCCAAAGTCCCCGGAATGCGCGCCGACACCGGAATAAGAATCGACGACCCACTTCCCGCCGCAACTCTGCTTCGCGTTGCTCCCCGCCGGAACACGCTTTTTGTGGTCGTCGTCCTTCGGCAGGAACACGCCCCCTTGCCAGAAGAGGACCGCCGGCGCACTCCCGTCCGTCTGTAAATGACGCACGAAGTGCTCGACGGCGCACGACCCGCGGTCGGCCATCATCTGGTAGTCCCAGGCCACGACGTCGTTGTCGGCGCCGGCCATCGTAATCACGCACGTGTGTGAAGGCATGCTGCCGAAGCCGCCGACCGCGTGGTTCCGGAATTGCAAGTTGATGCCCTCCGTCCTCAATACAGCCCCGAAGTGCCTCGCAAAGACGTGCGGGAAGCTCTCGTTGTGGTAGACGTCGTGGCCTGCGGTGGTTGAGATGCCGAGCTGCGCGATCCGCACTTCGCCTCGTTTGATCCCTCCGAGCAGCTTTCTTTCGAGAGTTTTCGTGCCCCGGCCATAGGTCATGAACTCGTCTATTTTCTTACCCACGTCGTCGTCGAAGCCGTAGTGGTCTCTTATCCGCTTCCGGTGCGCGTCGGCCGCGGCTGCCAATCGGTGGACGTCGACCGCCGTTTTTGTTAATGTCTTCTCGGCGTACTGTCTGACAAACAACGCGAGCTCGTCGCCGTGGTTCTTCGCCCCGGCGGCGGCGAGGAGCAGCGCGAGCGCTGCTTGCACGGCGCGCATGGCTGCTAGCAGTGATTGTCACGCCTCATATACGGTTTCGAGCTGCAGCCTTGCAATGTGCACGTAACGTATCTCTTTGCTTTTACAGGTACAGCAGCAAGCCCAGCCTGCCCAGGCTTTGCTTGCTAGTATCTTACTGTACGCTAGCGCGGCTTGCTGGCTTGCTCGAGGTTTTGGGGCTATACGGCCCCTGCATTTATCAATTGACGCTGCAGTACCCCATTCGCTACCCTCTCCGCTAGGATTACCCAGCTGTGCGACGGTCTGGACCCTTGGGACAGCCGCAGCAGAGGTGGGCAAAGAGCTCGGAGAGGCCAGTGCCGAAACTAATCGGACGAAGGCGGGATGCGGCGAAAACTGCTGCTGCTGGGCGCGGTAGCAGGCGTGCGAGGGCTCGTCCCGGCGCCGCGACCACGGACGCGCCGTATAGCGAGGCACGTCTTCGACAACGACGAGGTCGCCGCGGCGCGCGACGACGTGGAGGCGGCCGCGGCGCGGTTGCGGGACGCCGAGCGGCGGCTGGCGGAGGCGAAGCGGTCCGCGCCGCGGCCGCGGCCCGCGAACGCCCGGACCCTTATAGATAGGAGCGACGCGGGCACGCTGCTCCTCACGGTGCCGCCGGCGGGCCTCGGCGGCTCGACGCTCATGGGCGCGGCCTTCGGCGCCGCGTGGTTCTCCGCCATCGTGCCCGCGACGGCCGGCATGGTCGCGACGGGCGCGGTGCTCGGCGGCGTCTTCATGGCGCCGTTCTGGCTCGCCGGCGGCGCGGTGCTCAAGACGACGCTCGTGGACCCGGCGAAGAAGACGACGCTGTCCGTCGGCCGCTACGCGTGGGAGCTCTCCCAGACGCTGCCCGGCGGCGTCGCCGTGAGCTCGGACCGCGGCGCCACGGACGAGCTCGCCGGCGCCGACGTCGCCGTGACCGTCGTGACGAACGGCGTGCCGCAGTACGCGTGCCGCCTCGTGGCCGGCGCGCGGGCGTGGGGCCTCGGCGACGGCCTCCCGCGGGGCGAGCTCGAGTGGGTCGCGTCCGAGATCAACGACCAGCTCTCGTCCTTCGCGGGGGGCGAGGACCTCCTCGCGCCCCCGCCGGGGCGCGTAAGTTAGGGCCTAGGTGCTTAGTAGGCCGACGGCATGTCGCACGGGTTCTTGGCCTCGTCGAAGAGCTCCTTGAGGCACTCGGGGACCGGGTCGACCTCGACGCGGTCGGGGACGTACTCCTCGGTCGGCCGGTAGACCCAGGGGTCCTCCCACTTGACCGGCTCCTTGTAGGACGCCTCGAGCTCCGCCGCGAGCTTCTCGAGCAGCTCGGGCGGGGCGCCGCTGCCCGTGCACCAGTAGGGGTAGCCGACCTCGGACACCTTCGACGGGTCCGCGGGCTTGTTGCGCATGTAGGCCGGGATCGAGTCGCGCCCGTTGACGGGCACGTCCCAGGGCGCGGGCGGCGGCGCCGGCGCCGCCGCCTCGGCCGCCGGCGCCGGCGCGGCCGCCGGCGCCGGCGCGGCCGCCTCGTCGCCCTCGTAGGACCGCGGCCCGCGCGGGACCGGCGCCGCCTCGGGCGGCGCGTCGCGCCGGACGCGGCGCCCGTCGCTCCGGACCATCTCCCTCAAATCCACCCAGTCGTCGTCGCGGCAGAAGACGACGCGCTGGACGCCGGCCTGGTGGCACCACTCGAGGCGGTTGGCCTGGTCCTGCTCGTACTGGACCCAGCGCGGCGGCTTCGCCCTCGCGCCCTTCCGGGCGGGCGCCGGCGCCTCCTGCCAGAACCACGTGCCCGGCGCGAACTTGGGGCCGAGCCGGACGACGTCGGGGTCGCTCCGGTTGGTCTCTTGCTTCGCCTCGCTGGCCATCGTGGGGCCTGGCCCACCTGGGCAGGTAGGGGCTGCCCAAAGGTCACACGCGTGGCGGCTGCGCCGCGCTGCCCCGGCAGGGAGTGGAGTATAACGTGGCTTCTGCGCCAGTCGTCGGAGCTACCGGGCGCTCGGTGAACGCATTAATGAGCCTGGCGCCGAGGCGCTCCGCAGGCTTGCTAGTGTCTTACATGCCGCTAGCTTGCCAATCAGGGCGAGGTTCCTCGGCTGACCGGCTGAAGCGCCCATCCCCGCGCGGGGGCTGGGTAAGACGGCGGGTCGTCGCCTCCGCGTCTGGGGTTTGGAGTCGAGAGTCGAGATCCCCCGCGCCGACTAAGTAGCGATGAAAACAGATATGTTCTCCAAAAGTTAAAACTTCAAAAGACCTCCGCTGGTCGGACGGGTGGGCGTGGGGACTTGGGGACTTCGGTGACCATAGGGAATTCTTGTGGCGTGCGTCGAGCCTTCACGGCGGCGGCGGCAGCGCGTCGAGCGCGGCGCGAGGCGCCGCCGCCGCCGCCAGGGCGCCCGTGAGTCGTAGCAACATAGTGACTATTTAGAGTATGAGACGCGCCCACTTACACGCAACACTGACATGAGCCTCTAAAACCCGTTTTGGTTGGAATAGCAAGCAGCAAGCCGTAGGCGCGCGCCCCCGCAACCCGAATTGACTATAGCTATTCCCCAGCAAAAAGCCGTCGAGCGCCTCTCACGCGGCGCACGCGTTTTCGGGCAGCCTCGTCTCGTCGCGCCAGCCCCCAAGTGCGACGGTCCGCAGTCGTCCACACACCGCCGTGCGGGCGGATGCAGCCCCCCGTGCGCCACCCATATTTGCGGGCCGAGTAAAGCGAAGGCTCAAGACACATAGTCCGCGGCGAGCGCCGGGCCGTGTAGAATGAGGCGCCTGCTGCCCCTCGGCGCCGCGGCCGCGGCCGCGGCCCAGGTCACGCTCTGGCGCAACTGCCACGGCCCCGTCGCGGCCTACGCGGGCGCCTGGCTCGCGCGGCGCGACCTCTTCCAGGAGACGGCCTTCGGCGACTCGCTGGGCATGGAGTACCACGACTACAACGTCTACCACCAGGGGGGCAACGGGCGGCCGCGCGTGGCGCTGAAGAGCGCGCGGGCGACGGACTTCTACGTCGAGCACCTGTCGGAGTACGAGCACGCGGTGCGCCGCCGCGCGCGCGACCCGGAGGTCCTCATGCGGAGGCAGGCCGAGGACGCCGCGCGGGCCTGCGACGAGCCGCGCGCCGCCGCCGACTACCCGGCGGGCGCGGCGCCGCCGCTCGTGCTCATTCCCTTCTGGGGCGGCCTGCCCCAGAAGGGCGGCAACGCCCACTCCAAGGTGTCCGTGGAGGAGAAGCTCCTGCAGCTCCGGGGCGTGGCGTGCTCCGTGCGCAACACCTTCCCCGGCGCGGCGCTCGTCGTCGGCGTCGCGTCGGCGGCCGACGAGGCGTACGTCGCGGGCGCGGTCAACGCCTCGGAGGTCCTGCGCCTCGACGTCGCCCACGGCGCGCACCTGTCCTTCACGCTCTTCCGGCGCGTCCAGGAGCTGATCGACGCGGGCCACGGCCGCTACGCGGCCGTCGACTACATCTTCTTCACGGAGGCGGACCAGGTCCTGCGGGCCGCCCTGTCGCCCCGGGCGCTCGTCGCCGCGCTCGGCCGCCAGGTCTACGTCGTCCCGAACCGGCTCGAGGAGCCGTTCCCCGCGGGCACGAGCAAGGACTACGCCACGCCCCAGGGCCGCCGGCTCCGCTTCGGCCAGAACATGTGCAACGGCGAGCTCGTCGCGACGTCCGACGGCCGCGCCGCGCCGGCGCCGCCGCACCACATCTACCGCGCCGGCCGCCGGAACAGCGTGCGCCGGGGCGGCGGGGACCCGCTGCCGTGGCGGGGCGCCGACCGCCGGCCGCCCGTGTCGCGGGACGAGCTCGAGGGCGTCGTCCGGGCGGTGCGGGCCTTCGGCAGGGCGCCCTACGCCGGCTCCTCGCGGGAGCGCCGGCTGCGGTCAGCCGCGGAGGCCCTGGGGACGACGTTCGGCCGCTGCTGGGCCGTCGCCGAGAAGCGGGCCCAGGCCTGGTTCGCGCAGCGCGACGCCGTCAAGGCAGCGGACTTCGGCCGCGTCCGCCAGCCCCTCAAGGACCTGAGCCAGCTCTCCGAGGCCATCGACGCGCTCAAGTGGTCGCCGGCCTGGCACGTCTGGGCGCTCGCCCCGGCGAACGCCAGCTTCAGCGTGTGCCACCGGTGCCGCGCGGCCGCGGCGTGCGCCTTCGAGGCGCCCGTCGCCCGGACGCGGCGCAACGCGACGGACCTCGTCGCCCTGCTCGCCCTGCCGCTGGACGAGGACCTCGAGCCGGCGCTCGTGCGGCGGTCGGTCTGCGCCGCGCGGAGGGCCTTCGGGGGCGTCGTCGTCGGCGTCTGCGACGGCGCCGACCTCAGGGCCCTGGACCTGCTGGACGACGCCGAGGACGGCGTTTTCGACGCGACGGCCCTGCCCGACGGCGTCTTCGTCGTGCCGCTCCCGTGCGCGGCGGCGCCGCGGGCCCAGACGTCCGCGCGGCACGTCGACCACGCGGCCGCGGCGCCGCTCGTGAAGTGGGCCCACGCGCAAGTCAAGGGCGACGCCGCGGCGTGGCGCGGCCTCTTCTTCGCGGCCGTCGGCGACGTCGTCGCCGTGCGCGACGTCGACGCGCTCGCGGCGGCCGCCGCGCCGACGACGTTCGTCGTGCCGCACCGCCTGCGCGACGGCGCCGCGAGGCACAACAAGCGGCCGCCCTGCGACGCGCGCGAGCGCGACTGGGTGACGCCGCTCGCCGACCCCGGCCGGGGCGACGCGCGGCGCGACCTGACGGCGTACCACGTCGTGCCCCGGTAAATGAACTTGAAGGTACTTACGTCTCCCCGGCGTGACGGACGAGCGGGGTCCGGGGCGACGCGCGTACCAAGTCGTGCCCCGGTAAACTTAAGGTCCTTACGTCTCTCCGGCGCGGCCGCCTAGATGCGCCGCGACGTCGGCAGGCAGAGGTCGGCCTCGGCCTCCTTGATGGCACGCACGATGTTCGCGTTGAGCCTCTCCACCAACTCGTGGTAGGCCGTCGTGCCCGACGGCACGGGCAGCTTCACGTCGACGACCACGACGAGCGCGTCGCGGTCGATGCGCCGCCAGTGGACCCACACGTTCCGGTCGCGCGAGATCGCGTGCGGCGCGACGGCCGCGCGGATCGCGGCGACGACCTCGTCCATGATCGGGCCGTCCTCGAGCCGCAGCCGCAGCTCCGTCTTGTACTGGCCCCAGCGCTGCCGGCTGATGTTGATGAGCTTGGCGTTCATGATCTGGCCGTTCGGCACGACGACGGTGCGCTCGTTGTACTGCCTTATTTTGGTGTCGAACCAGCCCCAGTTGACGACCGTCCCCGCGACGTCCCCAAAACTAATTTCGTCGCCCGGCCGGAACTTGTCGCTGAACGTTAGTAGCAGGCCGTTGATCACGTGCTTGAGCGGCTCCTGGCAGGCCAGGGCGACGACGACGGACGACGCGCCCGACACGGCCACCAACGACGCGAAGGCCACGCCCAGCTCCAGCGAGAGCAGCTCGAGGATCACGACCGCGACGAAGACGGCGAGCGCGACGTCGCAGAGCCGGTCGTAGACCAACACCTTCCCGTCGCCGTTCGGCGCGACGGGCCCCTCGCGCGACGGGTAGACCCTGAGCGCCCGCCTTTTTATATTTGAGGCCAGCCGCCCGAACCAGACGGGGTAGAGGAACGACGCCGCGAGCAGCGGCACGTCGTCGCGCCCCAGCGGCACGCCCATGGTCTGCGCCGCGAGGCAGCCCAAATCCAAAACGTAGAGCGCGCCCATCGTCGCGGCGAGGCGCCGCAGGCCCCGCGCCCAGAGCCGCGCGAAGCTCCGGTCCCACGGCGCGGCGCGCGCCTCGCGGTGGAGCCGCCGCCAGCCGCGCAGGAGCGGGTCCGCGAGGAGCCACAGCGCCGCGATGACCGCGAGGTCGGCGAGCGCCGCCGCGTCGAGGACCTTGGCCAGCGCCTCGCTCAGCCGCTCGCCCGAGATGACCGTCTTGCGCAGCGCGGGGAAGAGCTTGCCCGCGATGTGAAGGTCCGGCTCGGCTCCTCCGCCGCGCACGGCGAGGGCGTGCTGCCGGAGCGGTGGCCGCATGGCTGCCTGCTCGGTGCACCGGGACGGGGCAGCCCCGGGAGAAGCAAAAGCGGTCTTTTTCGCGTTTTAAACGGGTTTTTCCGACCGAACCGGGCCGGATCGCTCCGCGGGGCGACGCGTCCCGACAAGTCTCTGCGGCTGGAGAAAAGTCGTTGGTTGGCCATGTTTGTTTCGGGTTTTTGACAGGCAATCCAGCATATCTCAACTCGCGCGACACTCACAAGTCACCCACCAAGGCAAAAATGATCCTCACAACATGCCCCGCCTGCGCCGCCCCACTGGCCCACGACGCGCCGCGATGTGTGCGGTGTTGGACAAGATATTCGACTCAATTCAATTTGGACTTGACGAGCAATCAATTCCAAACCTGTACGATCCGGACCCAGGAGAACGCGTAGCGTCCTGGGCCTACCTGTTACCCGCGTCCGAATCAAAAATATTCTTCCATTTCCGAGAGTAGAGAGATCCACGGATTGATCCCAGCGCCGTCGACGACCTCCTCTGCGAAATTTGATCAAGCTCGGCGGCTACTAGCTCAAGTTCGGCTCTAGAATGGCGCAGCTGCCTCCTCAAGCTCCTGTGCTGCCTCGTCCCTCGTGCAGCGCCCATCGTACACCGCCTGAATACCGGCCCTGGCCCCTGGGTCGCGCGTCGAAGTAAGCAAGGCGAAACGCGCGGCTAGGTGAGGGAAATCTACGCGCGGGCGCTCTACTACGACCCCGACGCCACGCTCGATGATCTCCGCGAGGCCGTGGCGACGCTCGAGGACACGGAACGGATCGCGCACCCGACCACAAAGGGAATTGAGAACGAACTGCGAGCCGCGCGAGCCGCGCGCCGCGCCCGCGAAAACGCCGCCACCCTAGACCCCGACTAATAAGTAGCCGATTCGTACCACCGCTCCCAACGTCGCCGGGCACGTAGAGTCCCCGAGGGCACAAATACCGTGCTCTAGCCAGCCTCCCCAAGGGGTACTCATATATATACTTGTACTTAGTACCTTAGGTACCCCTTGGCCTTGGTCTCCCGGAGACGACGACGAACAAACAGGATTCGACTGCCTGACGCGAATACAGCTGCAAGAAGGAACGCCAGGCCTAAGCTATCAGTGCTCGGAAGCCCTGCCCGAATTGCACTGGTCTACGCACGCAAGAGCTGAACACAAAGAGAGCAGTGCTGTGCTCTCCGGTGCGGCAGCGCACGGATACGCCCGGAACCACCGGCAAACGCCACCGCTCTCCGGTGCGGCAGCGCACAGGAGCTGCACCCGGAACCACCGGCAAACGCCACGAAGCCATGGGGAAGAAGAAAGCTGGAGCTAGAAAAAACGCGCGCAAGCGCGACGAGTGTGCCGAGGTGATCCCCGCGAAGAAGAAGCGCGGCCCGCCCCGCGACCGCGCCGCGCGCCGCGCGCCGGAGCCGACCGACGCCGAGCGGGAGGCGGAACTGAAGAGACTCCGCACCTTCCTCAAGAGGAGGGACGTCGCGCGCAGCGCGACGGACGACTGGACCGTGCGGTTCGACGACGACGGCAAATTCGACGCGTACGTGTCGGCCGCCGGGGAGGCCTACACGACGAAGACGGCGGTGCTGCGCGCCCTGGCGCCGGCCGACGTCGACGCCGGGCCCTCGGCGGCGCAGGTGTGGGGCGCGTCGCGGCCGGGCGCCGAGGACCAGGTCATCGCCGCGCTCGTCGACGGCCTCGTCGTCGACGTCGAGGATCGACTCGGCCTCTACGACCTGCCCCCCACGCTACGCGGGGACGAGACCGCCGTGCGCCGCTTGCTCGGGGCGGCGTCGAAGCGCTCGGAGCCGTTGCGCAGCATCACGTCGACGCAGCTGGCGCGGATCCTCCTCGACTTCGCCGCGCCGGGCTACGGCGCCGGCGTTCTGTCGCGGCTCGCCCGGTCCAAGGCCCTAGGTAAAATCGTCGTGTGCGGCGGCGCCGCGGCGACGGCCGACGCGCTCGCCGCGGCCGAGGCCGCGGAGCACGCCTTCGCGGCCGGCGTCGAGCCAGATCCTCGCGCCGCGGCCTGCTTCGACCCCGTCGACCTCGCGCTCGCCGCGAACGCGCATGCCCACGCCTTCGCCACGTGCACGCGGACGAAGCTGGAGCCGGGCGCGCCGCCGACGGTCGTCGAGCGCTTCGCGGACCGCATCCTCGCGCGCTGCTGCCGCTTGGAGCTCGAGGCGCGGCGCGCGGCGGGCACGCTCCTCGTCGCGCTCCGCGCCGCCGCCGCGCGCGAAGCCGCGGCGGCGCCGCCCGTCGCTCTACCGGCCGCCGCGGCCGCGGTGGCGCCGCTCACGGAGCTCCCCGAGGCCTACCACCTCCTGCGCGCGCTCGCCGACGTCTATGCCGAGACGGACGCCTACGCGTACGAGGGCGCCGAACAGGCGTTCGGCCCGCTCGATGCCGCCGTCGAGGCGCGGTCGTTGGGCCGCCTCCGCATGGCGGCGCTGCACCTCTTCTCGAAGCTCGACGCCGCCGTCTTCGACCGCAAGTGGCGCGCGCTGCAGTCGTCCGGGGCGGTCTTCGGCGCCACGGCGACGGCGGGCCGGACGTGGCTCTCGTACGCCCGGCCAGGCGGCGCGCCGCCGCGGTGGCAGTGGCCCTTTTTCTACGCGGCCGACGACGCGGAGCTCGCGCGGCTGCTCGTCGAGCTCGCGCGCGTCACGCGCGCGGACGAGGAGCCGTCGCCGTCGGGGCGGTTCCTCGAGGCGGCGGTCGCCTTCGCCGCGGAGGACGCGCCGCCGCGCGCCTCCCGGCCGCCGCCGGCCTCCGCGGACGAGCTCGAGGCCGCGCGCGCCGCGATCGACCTCGACGAGTGGCTCGCGGCGCACCTCGGCGGCGACGGCCTCGCGGAGGCGCGAGCCGCGGTCCGCGAGGCGGCCGGCAGCGACCTCTGGCGCCTGCAGACGCTGCGGCCCCGCGACCTCTCCCGGAAGCTGCCGCTGTCCACGTGGGAGGCGGCGCCGCGCGACGCCTTCCTCGAGGCCGCGCGCGACCTGCGGGCCGGCGAGCTCGGCTTCGAGAACGCGTGCGAGTGGCTGGACGACGTCGTCGAGGCGGCGGGCGGCGCGGCGGCGGGCGCGACCGTGTTCCTCCCGCACGGCGACGCCGGTGAGAGCCTCCGCGACTCCATCGTCCCCGACGGCGTCATCATCTTGCTCGGCGGCGGCATCGACCCGATGGCCGACCTCATGGCGGAGCGGCGCCTCCTGGGCGCCGATTCGCCGGTCGCCGCGCTCATCTACTTCGACACGGACGGCGCGGCGCTCTCCACGGCCAAGTCGGGCTACCCGCGCGCTGCCGCCGTGCCGTTCGAGGTCCCCGACGCGTGGAAGGGCTACGCGCGCGGCGACGTCCACCAGCTGCTGGACCCGACGCGCCGCGCGGAGATCCTCGGCGGCCGGCCCGTCACGTTCCTGCTGAACACGCCGTCGTGCAAGCCCCACGCCGCGGTCGTGAAGGACCGCGACGAGGCGGACACGGAGGGCCTGGAGAAGTTCCTCGAGGCCGAGAAGCGGCTGGCGGAGGACACCGCGGCCGCGCTGCTCGCCGCGGGCGCGCCGGCGGCTCAGCAGATGCACGCCCTCGGCGAGTTCGGGAACACGCCGACGCATGTCGACGCGAAGATCAAGGCGGTTCTCGACCGGTCGACGTTCCGCCTCAACGCGGCGAACGTCTCCCCGATGTCGCGCCTCCGGACGTTTTGTTCGACGTTCCCGCAGCGCCCGGTCGCGGACGACGACCAGCGGCACCTCCTGTCGCCGCGCGAGGCGCTCGACGCCTACCTCGCCAAGCACGGCGACCGCGTCCTCCTGCCGACGTACGGGCCCGACTACGTCCTGCACAAGGGGAACGCGGGCAAGGCGCGGACGCCCCGCGCCCTCGCGCCGCCCGACCGCGGCCCGATCAAGACCTCCGTCGAGGCCGCGCTCGCCAAGGCCCATGGCGGCGTGAACTTCGCCGCGCCGCCGCCCGCCGCCGGCCGCGACCCCGAATGGCACGAGCTGGACGTCAAGGCGACCTCGGTCCTCGTCCGCGTGGAAATCAAATGTCGCGGCGCTTCTCCGACGCGACGCCGGCTCGACTCACTGGTTGATTTCCGCACAGGTCCTCATGGGCTACCGCCACGACCGCGTCACGGTCGCGCCCGGCGTCGCGAACGACTCCAAGGCGTCGTGGCGCCTCCTCGGCAACACGATCCAGCGCGCCGCCCTCGAGCACGTGTGCGCGCCGTTCCTCGACGGCCTCGAGGAGCTGCGCGACCAGATGTCCGACGACTAGTCGGACCCGCGCCTCCCTCCCTCCCGCGCGCGATAAGCCCTTCGTTTCGAAACTTGCTTACATAGAGTCACTTAACCACAGCCTCACGGCTCCCCGAGCGGCCCGAGCCCGCCGACGTACCGGTGCCACTCGCCGGTGCACGACGTCAGGCACGCCCCGACCCTCACGGCTCCCCGAGCGGCCCGAGCCCGCCGACGTACCGGTGCCACTCGCCGGCGCACGACGTCAGGCACGCCCCGACCCTCACGGCTCCCCGAGCGGCCCGAGCCCGCCGACGTACCGGTGCCACTCGCCGGCGCACGACGTCAGGCACGCCTCGACCGTGCCGCACCGGTGCGCCCGCCGCGCGGCGCCGAGGTCCGCCCAGAGGCAGAGCGCGCCCTCGGCCGGCGTCGGGTGCGAGACCTGGGCGCGCGCCATGCGCCAGGGCTTGACCTCGCCGTTGAAGTGGAGGATCTTGGCCGAGGCCGCGTGCGGGCAGACGTACGGGTAGTGGTCGCCGCGCGCGTAGGGGTTGGCGACGCGGCCCGCGGGCGTCGCCGCGCCGCGCGCGAGCGCCGCCGCGCGCGCCGCGTCGCGCAGCCGCGCCACGGCGGCCATGCGCCGCATGAGGTCCCGCTCGACGCCGGCGAAGCCGCCGAAGGCCCGCCGCGCGCTCGCCGCGATGGCCCGCCACTCGGGCAGGCCGACGGCGTCGCGCCCCAGGCCGCGCACGTTCCACGCGCCGTCCAGCTTGTGGTAGTTCTCGGCGAGCGCGAGGAGGAACGGCGGCTGCGACACGCCCGCGCGGAACAGCGCGCCCTTGCTGTGCACGAAGTCGACGACCAGGCGCTCGATGCGCTCCGCGAGGCGCTGCGCCCGCCAGGCCCGGCCCTCGAAGAGCACGACGCCCCGGTTGAAGACGCACGTCGCGTTGCCCGGCGTCTCGCGCGGCATGGGCTCGCAGCCGTCCCCGGCGCACGCGCGGCCGCCG
Organism: Pelagomonas calceolata; assembly: GCA_918797485.1. Classification (NCBI taxonomy): domain Eukaryota; class Pelagophyceae; order Pelagomonadales; family Pelagomonadaceae; genus Pelagomonas; species Pelagomonas calceolata. The sequence goes on from CAKKNE010000004.1 coordinate 1,473,587, forward strand.
ACGCGCCGCGCCGTCGCCGCGCGGTACGCCTCCGCGAGGGGAAAATCAATGTACTTGCGCAGCACCTGCGAGCAGTCCTCGACGGCCGCCGCCGGCTTGCCCCCCAAATCCATGCGCGCGAGCTCGTCGACGTCGCCCCGCACGACGACGTCCGTGTCCAGGTACAGGATGCGCGCCGCGTGGGCCAGGACGTGCGGCAGGTAGAACGCCGCGAAGTTGAACGGCGACAGCAGCTCCTTGCGCTTCACGCGCGTCGAGTTGCCGAGCATCTGCAGCGCGCGCATGGCCGGCCGGAGCTGGAGCTGGTCGTCCAACCCGCGGCAGACGCTCACGCGGAGGTCGAGCGTCGCCCCCTCGCGTCTCAAATGGTCCTCCACGAGCCGCTCGAGGTCGCCGGCCGCCGCCGCGCCCACGAAGGCCACGACGTCCAAGCGCCGGCGCCGCGTGTTCGCCGCCGTGCTGTTGATCGCCGCGAAGATGGGCACGGCGTCGGGCGCGTCGGACGCGACGGCGACGACGAAGTCGCCGCCCCTATCGATCTCCCGGGAGCAGGCGATGTGGCCGCGCCGCGACCACTCGTCGGGGATGCCGTAGTACATGGTCTTCTTGGCGCTCTTGTCGGCGCGGCGGTGCGCCCACTCGGACGCGCGCAGCTCCTTGAGCTTCTGGATCTGCTTGCGCTTTTTCGTGGCGGACATGGCGCGGGCCGCCGCCGCGAGGAGCAGCGCGGCGGCGAGGCGCGGCAGGCGTGCGCGCGGCGCCATGCGCGGCGTGCGACGAGCGCGACGCTATTTGGTGAGCGACCGCAGCGCCGACCGGTGCGCGGCGTCGCCGTCGCACGATTTGTGACAGCGTTTGGCGCGTGCTCTGCGGACTGTTGCGCCGCGCGCGCCGCGTCCGCCACGGCTGGCAAAAAATTACAGTCTTGTCTAGCGTCGTGTAACATACTAGCAAGGCTGAGAGCGTCCACGCGCACCTAGCCGGACGGCGCGAAATTTGGCGGCCTTGTCCGCCCCCAGGGAAGCACCCCGGCGCTTCGTAGAGTGTGCCTACAGGAGGCGTCGATTTGTTATAAATATTACGGGGGAGGTGCCGCGCGCGCCGCCGCGCGGCAACGGGAAGGATATATATAGCCTCAGATCGAGATCCCCATGCCCTCGTCCTCGATCTTCACCGGCTTGAGCGGCGAGATTCCCTTGCGCTTCTGGCGCTTCGAATTGGACTTCTTCTCGTCGTTGTCGTCATCGTCGTCGTCGTCATCGTCCGTGTTGCCGCCGTCGCCGTTGCCGCCGTTGCCGCCGTTGCCGCCGTTGCCCCGGCCGAAGATGTCGCGCTTGAACTGGCGCCAAATTTGACGGAGCTCGTTCCCGTATTGGTACCACAGAGAAAAAACCTGTGGAAGTCAAAAAGTGAGAATCGGGTTAACGAGACTGGAACGCAACGCTGCGTACGACGACGGCGAAGCCGAGCGCCTTCACCGGGTACCGGGCCATCAACACCATGATTTTGCAGACCAACCAGTAGATGCCTTTTACGGCGCCCAGAAAGAGCTTATCAGAGGACGTGTCGCAGAACAAGAAGTAAAACACCCACAAAATGAAGGAGAGGCCGACGATGTCGCGGTGCTTGGCGAGTGTCGGCGCCGCAAACTTGATCGCTTTATAAGCCAATGCGACGATGCCGTTGAACATGAACTTGACGAACCCAAAAACGAGCACGAAAGGCGCCAAGCAGGAGGAGAAAAATTCCTGGGGCGTCATCGTGGGCCTGCGAGGACGCGGGCTTTTCGTGCTCGCCGGCGCGGCGGCGCCGCGAAGAAGTATTTTGGAAAAGCGCGTGCGCGACGCGCCTCGGGGGCGTAGCTGGAACGGAAGGGGTGTTGGTGAATATGTTCGCGATTTTGTATCGAGAGAGGGCGACGCAAGCCTCGCGTTTTTTGGAGGGTTTGGGTAGAGGGTTGTAACTCTTGCACTGAGGCTCACTGGTGCTCGGGGCGCCTGAGCGGGACTTCGAGTTCGCCAACTACCCGGCCTTTCTCATTGTAGCGCGAGACTAGAGGCTCCGCCGCCGTCCAAGCGCGCGCCGGCGACGCCTCCCCCTGTACATACCATATCCCCTGTCCCCCCGTTGCACTCTTGTCAAGACTGTCTGTCTAAGTTGAGTTGTCAATGACCTAGCTAGCTTATCGATTGACATTGACCGAGATCTTTTTTACGTTCCTTCCTGCACACAATCCTCTTTTAGCTATCGACGACGAGAGAGAGAGCCACTTATTGAACCCACCCCCAGGTAGTACGGACCCCGAACGCTTCGCCACCGTGTCTATTGGGATTGGCGATAGGGTGTTGTTTCACCCTGCCCCCCGAGAACCCAGACACAAATGGTGTGAGATAATCACCTAGCGTCAGTAAGACACTAGAAACGCAGTGGCATTTTGGAGGATTGGGCTCTGCTCGATTTATAGTGCTACGTTGGCCGATTCATTGTGCGACGTTGGCCACGTATCGCGGCACGTATATCCCTCCTTCCGCGTACGCTGCCGCAGCGCGAGTGCTCCCGGTCCAGGTGGCTCCAGCTCTCGCCGCCTCGCCGACGCGTCGCCGCGGCAGCGAGGAGATACCGCCGGCGTCACCACAACAACGATGACACTCCCCAGGCCCCCGCCGCCGGCGCGCGCCGCGTCGGACGAGGCCTGGCTCGACGCGGCGGACGACATCCGGCGGCGCCGCGACCTGCTCGTCGCCGGCCTGCGGTCGGGCGACGTCCGGAGCGCGAGCCAGGCGGCGCTCGCGACGTGCGCGCTGCTGGAGCGCGTCGCGGCCGCGGACGACTGGCGCACCGCCGCCGTTCTGCTGCGGCGGCTGCGGCGCGTCGGCGGCGGCGTCGTGCGGGCGGCGCCGGGCGCGCTGAGCGTCGGCAACGTGCTGCGGCGCGCGCTGCTCGTCGTGCGCGAGGAGTACGCGCGCAACCTGCGCGAGAGCACGTCCATCAAAGACGACGCGGGCCTCCAGCGGAGCCTGGGCGACGTCCTCGCGGCGCGGAGCGCGCCGGACGCGCTCGCGGACCGCGACGACCGGCGCGACGTCGAGCTCGAGGCGCTGAGGGACGACGTCCTCGACCAGCTGCGCGACCTCGCCGACGAGATCGCGAACGCGCGCGAGGCGGTCGCGGCGCGCGCGCCCGGGCTCGTCGCGCCCGGCGCCGTCGTGCTCACGGCCGGGCGGTCGCGGTCCGTCGCGGCCTTCCTCCGGCGCGCCGCGCCGGCGGAGGTCGTGGTCGTCGACGAGGACGGCCGCGCCGCGGCGGCGCTGGCCCGGGCGCTGCCCGCGGCGGCCGTCACGCGCGTCACGGCGGCCGCGGCGGCGGCCGTCGCCGGCCGCTGCCGCTGCGCCGTTTTGGGCTGCTCCGCGGCGCTCGCCGACGGCGGCATAATCGCGCAGCCCGGCGCGCGCCTCGTGGCGGAGGCCTGCGCCGCGCGCCGCAAGCCCGTGCTCGCGCTCTGCGCCCTCTACAAGCTCGCGCCCCTGCACCACCCCGGCGCCGCCGCCGCGCGCGCGGCCGTCGCCGCGGACATGAGCCTGGGGGCCGCGCTGCCCTTCGGCGCGCTGCCCTGCGACGCCGGCGCCGACCCGCTCGCGGCGCCGGCGCCGGCCGTGCGGCACCCCCGCGCCGACGCCGTGCCGCCGGACCTCGTCGACCTGCTCGTGACGAACGCGGGCGTGCACGCGCCGTCGTACGCGCCGCGCCTGCTCGCGGAGATGTACGCGCCCGAGGACCACGACCTGCTCCGCGCCGAGCTCTAAGTGTCCTTTGTTCGACCCGGGTGTGGGGCTCTGCCTCCTCCGTCCCCGATTTCTAGTTGCTTTGCTTAGAGCCAGGCCGCTTAGCCACGCGGCCGCCTTATTTATTTATCTCCCATAGCTAAGCCGCCTACCTATGTAAGGGTTAATAGCCAGTTTCTTGGGAGGAACTAAATCCCCGAGCGCCAACTATAGCTATTGATATAAACGATTATGCCCGTGTACCTATGGTACGGTACCTACGGTACCTACCAGTACGGTACATAGGTACCGTACCTACGGTAGGTACTAAAAGGCGGTGCCAACACAATAACTGAGGCCCCGCGTGCAATAGGTGTATTGACGCGCTGCTTTTCGCGCAACCGGATGGGCAAGAAGAAGCGCCCCGCGGGCCCGGCCCAGATCCCGCTCTTCTACGCCAAGAAGCGCAAGCTGAACGAGGCGACGCAGCTCACGGCGCTCGTCGCGCTGCACAAGTACTGCGCCAAGTTCAAGCTCGGCGCGCCCGGCTTCCGGCCGCTGACAACGGCGCCGCACCACGAGGTCTGCGTCGTCATGGACGGCGCCGAGCTCGGCCGCGCGCGCCACGCGGACCGCGCCGGCGCCATGGAGCGCGCGGCGCTGCTCACGCTCAACCTGCTGGACCCCGAGGCCAAGAGCCTGCCGGCGAACGTCGCCTGGCCCGACGCGGCGGCCGTGCGGGCGCTCCAGCTCGCCGTGATCGGCGCGAAGCACGACGCGCCGGCGCCGCCCGCGGCCCGCCGGCCGCCGCCGCCGCCCGCGGCGCCCGCGCCGGCCGCGCCGGCGCCGCGCGCCGCGCTGCCGCCGCCGCCGCCGCCGCCGCCGCCGAAGCCGCCGCGGCCCCACGGCCGCTTCTTGGACGACGGCTCGGAGCTCCTCTGGGGCGACGAGGCGCGGAGCGTCGAGGAGCTCCGCGCGGCCCGCGCGCCGCGCTAGATCGGTACGCCCCTTTATTCCTACCTCGCATTACTTACCACGCGCCGTGCAGTCACGACTCCGACGCCCGGTCTCGACGATCACACGACCCACCGGTGCTCCCTCAACTATTTGCGTGACGTGAATTCATGCTTGCGACAGGTGATGGCTCTCTTTCGCGCTTCCAACAGGCCAACGTTTCCAAAGGACAATGCGCGGCTCCTACCGAGGTACTTATCATATCACACATACGGCACCTCGCGTCGCAGGGTACCCGGGCGCCCGGCACCGACGCGCGCCCTCCGCCGCGCCGCGCCGTCGCCGTCTCTTAAGAGGTAGTAGTTACGCGTACGAGCCCTCGGGGAACGGCACGGGGCCGACGCGGCCGGGCGGCCAGTATTTGAAGACCGCCCGCCCGATGACGTTCTTCGTGGGCAGGAAGCCCCAGACGTGGCCGTCGAGCGACTGGTTCCGGTTGTCGCCGAGGACGAAGACGTGGCCCGCGGGGACGACCATGCGGTCGAGCGCGTACGCCGGCTGCTCGTTGATGAAGGCCTCGTCCTGCGCCCGGCCGTTGACGTACAGCTTGCCGCCCCGGACCTCGACGGTGTCGCCCGCGACCGCGACGACGCGCTTGATGAGCGCCTCGTTCCGCGCGCGGCTGTTGACGATGTCCTTGAAGCTCTGCGGCGGGTTGAAGACGACGACCTCGTTGCGCCGGTAGGGCGCGTCGCGGGGCCGCGCGAGCTTCGTCACCTTCTCGACGGCGAGCTGGTCGCCGACGTCGAGGCCGGGGTACATGGACAGCGACGGGATGAAGCGCGGCTCGACGATCAGGAACCGGATCAGGAGGCAGACGGCCAGCGTCTTGCCGTAGACGCGCAGGTCCTCGGCGAGCTCCTCGTCCCCCGTTATGGCCGCGAGCCAGCCGGGCCGCTCGTCGGCGGCCGCGTCGTCGTCGCCGCCGCTCGCGCGCCGCGCGACAGGCGCGGCGCGCGGCGCGCGGCGCAGGCGGCGGAGCCGCGGCGGCGGCGCGAGGGCCGACGCGCCCGCGACGAGCAGGGCGAGCGCCGCGTGGCGGCGGCCCATGACGCCTCGCGTGTGTTGAGGCAGGCTGCTGCTGGGAAGCCGGGCGTCGCGACTTGCAGCAGTCCTTTTACCGAAAGAACGCGAAGCGGAAAGACTCGTAGTTCCTAGACTTGACGGAATGCAACTTGCCCACGCTCTGCCTAGGTCTCGAGGTACAATCGAGCTTGTTACTCCTAGTACGCACGACGCTAGCTCGCATCAGCCGCGATCACTTGCGAGCAGCAACCTGTCGAGCACTAAGGCTGTAGAGTCTAAGACAAAGCTAAAGATAAATCACTTGCGATTGAGCCCCGGCCCCGAGCCCGCGGGTTTCTACGTCGACAGCGTTATCGCGCAAACGCATCCACAGCGTGATTGACTGGCAGCCAAACGCAACGTCGCTTGCCCGCGCGAGCGAGCTGTGCGATGGCCGATGCCTGGGGCCAGGAAAGCCTGACGTTGGAGACGCTCCGCGACGTCTACGCTAATCTGAACCACACGGCGGCGCCGCCGCCTGCCGCCGCGCGCGAGGTGGCGCGGCGCCGCGCCGAGCGCGCCGTCGCCGGCGCCGTCTTCGAGCTCGGCCTGCGCCAGTGCTCGCCCAAGGTCATCCAGGGCCTCCTCGCGCGCGGCGCGGCGGCGGGGTCGCTCACGACGGAGCACATCAAGTCTCACCTCCAGAAGTACCGCCAGCACCACGACCGGTCGCGGCAGCCCTTCCGCGACCACTTCGAGCGCTGCCTCCGCGCGCCGGCCGCCGCGCCGCCGCCGCCCGCGGCGACGCCGCCGCAGCGCGGCCGCGAGGCGATCGAAGCGGCCGTCGGGCGCGCCCCGGGCGTTCTTTGCGAGTTGGCCGCTGTGCGGGCTTGCCTCCGCCGCGACGTGGACGCGGCGCTCGCCGAGCACCGCTGCCTCGCGGACGAGCTCGCGGCGCTGGCCCCCGGCCCGAGCTAACCTTATGCGTGTGCAGCTACTCCTCGCTAGCTAGCGTGGCGCTCCGGCGTTGCGCGCGGCGCGCGCCGTGCTACGCCGTCGCGGCGATGCCCGCGGCGGAGGTCGGTGCGTCGTGTGGTCGCGGCGCTTGCGGCGTGTCGGTAGTGCTCGTGCTCCGTAAAACACGATGACGTGGGGCGCGGGTACGGCTAGTACTGGACCTGACTCATTACTACGTGTCGAAAAAAGGAAGGCGGTGCGACGGGGAAGAGCGACACAAGAGCGTAGTGCAGTCTTCGTAGAAAAAGGGTGGTTTCAGAAGAAACCGGGTGTGAATGAGATGGGCCGTCGGCGACCACCGCTGGTCTTGATCAGCGGCGGCGCGGCGGCCCGGGCTCGGGGGTAGATTTACCCGCCGAAGCCGTAGAGCGTGCGGCCCTGGCGCTTGAGCGCGTAGACGACGTCCATGGCGGTGACCGTCTTTCTGCGGGCGTGCTCCGTGTAGGTGACGGAGTCGCGGATGACGTTCTCGAGGAAGACCTTGAGCACGCCGCGGGTCTCCTCGTAGATGAGGCCCGAGATGCGCTTGACGCCGCCGCGGCGCGCGAGGCGGCGGATGGCGGGCTTGGTGATGCCCTGGATGTTGTCCCGGAGGACCTTGCGGTGGCGCTTCGCGCCGCCCTTGCCGAGGCCTTTGCCACCTTTGCCGCGTCCAGACATGATGAAGTGATGTGTGTTTGGTCTGATGTGTTGGAGCTGGGCGGAGGCCCGAGGCTGGGGACCGGGCTCACCGCGGCACCCCCACTCTTTAGGTCCGTTGAATTCCCCCACATACCCAAAGTCGGTCCAAACGCCTCGAAACGCTGCCTGCGGGCCGGCGCGGACGCGGGGGGCCCGGCGCGGACGCGTTTCCGGGGCGGCGCCGGAGCCTTGAGGCGTTTGGGCCTAGTTTGGGTATGTGGGGGAATTCAACGGACCTAAAGAGTGGGGGTGCCGCGGTGACCCCGGTCTCCGGCTTTGGCGCTCGTCCAAGTACCAACACATCACGTAACAAAAATGGCCCGCACGAAGCAAACTGCCCGCAAGTCCACCGGCGGCAAGGCGCCCCGCAAGCAGCTCGCCACCAAGGCGGCGCGCAAGTCGGCCCCGGCCACGGGCGGCGTCAAGAAGCCGCACCGCTACCGCCCCGGCACGGTCGCGCTCCGCGAGATCCGCCGCTACCAGAAGTCCACGGAGCTCCTCGTGCGCAAGCTGCCGTTCCAGCGCCTCGTGCGCGAGATCGCGCAGGACTTCAAGACGGACCTCCGCTTCCAGGGCTCCGCCGTCCTCGCGCTCCAGGAGGCCGCCGAGGCCTACCTCGTGGGCCTCTTCGAGGACACGAACCTCTGCGCGATCCACGCCAAGCGCGTCACGATCATGCCCAAGGACATCCAGCTCGCGCGCCGCATCCGCGGCGAGCGCTCGTAAGCGTTTCCACCTTTTTTGGTGGTGACGTCTTCCGTCCTCTCACAACTTACCCGGTTTCTTCAGAAACCACCCTTTTGCCAACGAAGAGACGTTCGACGTGGCTCTGTTGTTTCCCGGCTCCCGCGTCCCGCTCGCCTTCCTTTCCTAGAAACTTCCTCGCGTCGTCGTCGACGGCGTCGTTCGCGCCCGTTATAGGCTAAGCTTGCGCTCGTCTTTCTTCTTCAATTAGTACAGTAGATTTAGACTGGTGAACTCCGGGCGGCTAGGCCGCCTATCTCTGAGTTACTTTGGGAAGGTCAATTGCGTAGCTCCCTTGCGTTGCGGGGGTATCTGCAATCGCCGCCTGAACTGCGTTACCTTCCTTCCTTACTCATGACCTACGCGCCCATGGGTACAGCGACCGTCAGCATGCCCGCTAGGGGATCGCTAGGGGTGCGGCTAGGCGTCTTAGTTGATCGCGAAAGGGCGATCGCAACGGGCTGGGGGCGATGGGGAGTTCGACTTTGATGCCTTGGCTCTGAGCGCCGCGACGCCGCGACGGACGCTGCGCCAACCGCCTCACAAGATCAGAGTATATTACCGCTTCAGTACTCTCTCTCGGCCGACAGCTGCATGCCCCAAGCTATCGACGGACGAGACATCCGCATCCCTGAACAAGATGGGTTTATCATCATCGGAATCCTACGCCCAGACCGTCATAGAGCCCCAACCTAAATGACTTGGTTCTGGACCTCGCGCAAGTCACTTGAATATACAGCGCAAATACTCTCAAGTTCAAAGTCTCCAAGCCTGAATCGACCGGTTCCTCTGAATCCATTTTGGAGGATCTCCACCTTGGAGGTTCCGGGCCGGCCGCGCACAAGCACGCGAAAAGCCCCCATCGTTCCCATCGTTATCGTCCCCATCGCGCCCATCCACATCACCATGGTATCAAGAAGAAGAATATTTTAAGTACCGTATTCGTGAACTCTTCCGCCGCGCGGGGGTCCTCACAAATTCCCCCTTACCCTTGACGGAGCGCCCGCGTCCACGAGAGACGCTGCCCCGACGCCCAGTACTCTACTTTCGAAACGTGCGGGACGATGCGTCAAGACCGCTAGCTGCCTGTACTTACAGGTAAGCCCCTACCGTAGGTACCTACCGTAGGTACGGTACCGTAGGTACCGTACTGGTAGGTAGCAGCAAGCGGCGATGTGGGACATCGAGGGTGCCGACATCAATTGCTCTGTGTCTCTTAGCTAGCAGAGATCTAACGTCGCTGCATACTTACTGCGCTGCGCGAAGTGCGCACAGCACTTGAGCAAGAGGAAGGAAAGCCTCTCTGTACTGGTCGCAGAGCACATGCAGCTCGACGCTCTCCGCGAGGACGTCGACGCGCCGCGGGACGCACCCGTCCAGCGGCGCGGCGACGTCCTCGCGGAGCTCCGGCGGGGCGCGGCGACGCGCCCCGTGCTGGAGGCGCTCGAGGAGGCGGTCGCCGAGCGGCGCGGGTCGGCCGCGGCGAAGCCGACCGCGACCGAGGTCTTCGCGGCGGCGCTCGCCGGCCTGGCCGGCGGCGGCGCGTCGGCGCCCCTCCTGGGCGTGGCCGAGGCGACGGCGGCCGTCGCGGCGCCGGACCTCGTCGAGGCCCGCTGCGCGCAGGTCACGGACGCGCTCCTGCGCGCGGCGCGGCACGACGACGCCGCGGCGGCGCGGGCGGCGGCGCGGTGCGTCGGCGTCGTGCTGGCGCGGCAGCGCGCGGCCGCGTGGCGGCGGCCCGAGGCCCGGGCCGCGCTCGAGCGGCTCATGGACTGCTGCGTGCGCGACGCGCGGCCCAAGGTCCGGCGGGCCGCCTGCGAGGCCGTCCGCGGCGTCGCCCGGAGCTCGGAGCGCGCCGCGAAGCACGTCGCGCAGCGGTGCCGCGCGGCGCTCGACGCGACGGCGCAGGGGCGGCGGGACGGCGCGCCGGTCCCGCCGGCGGCCTTCCACCTGCTGGGCCTCGTCGAGGCGCTGGCGCCCGCGCCGGGCCTCGCGGCCGCGGCGGCCGCCGCGGCGCTCGCCGGCCGCAAGCCCGACAAGTTCTTCGACGCGCGCGGCCTCCGCGCGGCCGCGGCGCTCGGCGCCGACGACGGCGCCCTGGGCCGCGTCCTCGCGGCGGCGCCGCCGGCGCGCACGTGGCAGGCGCCGGACGGCGACGTCGTCGCCGCGTGGGCCGCCTGCGCGCCGGCGCTGCGCGACGCCGGCGCGGCCGTGCGCGCGCTCGCGGCCGCGGCGCCGCGCTGCGACGCGGCGGCGGCGGCGGCCCTGGAGCGCGTCGTGCGCGCGACGCCGCGCGACGCGGCCGCGGCCGCGGCGCTCTGCGACGCGCTCGGGGCGGCCCTCGCCGAGGCGCCCTCGGACGCCGTCTTCAAGGCGGTCGAGGCCGCGTGCGCCGCGGACCTCGCGGCGCGGGGCCCCCTCGCGGCGCTCGCGCGGCGCGTCGACCGCGCCGCCGAGCGGTCGCCGCGGCGGCGCGCGGCCTGCGTCGCCGCGGTCGCCGCGCTGGGCGTCGCGGCGTACGCGGCGGCGGTCGAGCCGGCGGACGCGCGCGACTTCTGCGCAACGCTCGCGGAGGCCGTCAGGGCCGGCGCCGCAGTGTCGCTCGGGGAGCTCGCGGCGCTCCTCGACAGCGCCGACGCCTTCTGGGCCCTCGCGCCGGCGGTTGCGGCGGCCGCGCGCGGCGACGACGCGGCGTGGCCCGCGTTCGCAAGCCGCTGCGCGGGCGAGGTGGCCAAGGGCGCGAACCGCTGCGCGTGCGAGGCGCTCGCGTGCGTGCCCTCGGCGGCGGCCGCCGCCGCGGCGCTCGCGCCGCTCTGCGCCGCGGCCGCGGCCGCGTCCGACGACGCGGCCTTCGCGGCCGCGGCGCGCCGCGCGCTCGGCGCGGCGGCCGGGCGCGCGCCGCCGGCCGCGGTCGCGAAGCTCTTCCGCCGCGTCGCGACGCGGCTGCTGCGGGCCGCGGCGGCGGACGGCGACCGGGACGCCGCGGGCCGGCTCCTCCAGGTCGGCGCGGCGCTCGCGCCGGCGCTCGCGGCGGACGACGCCGCGACGCTCTGGCGCTGCGCCGCCCCGCTCCTCGACGACCCGGTCCTGCAGAAGCGCGCCTACGGCTGCGCCGCCGAGCTGTGCGCGCGCCACGGCGACGCCGCGTGGGCCGCGGTCCTCGTGGAGCGGGACGCGCCCGTCGCGTGCCGCGCGAAGCGCACGGCGGCGGTGACGGCGCTCGTCGCGCGGCGCGCGGTCCCGAACGACCTCGTCGCGCGCCTCGCGTCGGAGGCGGCGCTCGGCACGCGCGACGCGAACGCGCACGCCCGCAAGGCGGCCTTCGCCCTGCTCGACGCCCTCGCCGCGCGCGTCGACCCCCGGGAGCTGCTGCAGATGCTCTCCGCCGCGCTCGTGGCGCAGACGGCGCACATGCGCGCGGCCGGCCTCTGCGCGCTGAGCCGCGTCGTCTACGTCTGCCCGGGCGCGCGGGGCGACCTGCCGGCCCTGCTCGAGGCCGGCGTGCTGCTCCTCGGCGACCCGGCGACGGAGGTCCAGACCGCCGCGCTCCAGTTCCTGCGGGTGGCGACGGCGGCGCTCTGCGGTGACGAGGCGGGCCGCGGCGCCCTCGAGCCGCGGCTGCCGGCCGCGCTCGCCGCCCTCTCCGGCCTGGGCCCGCGCGGCCGCCACCGCGCGGCCGTCAAGGCCCTCGTCCGGAAGTGGTGCCGCGTGTTCGGCCACGACGCGATCCAGGCGGTCGCGCCGGCGACGGACGCGCCCCTGCTGAAGGCGCTCCGGCGCGCCGAGGCCCGGGGCAAGCGGAAGCGGACGGCTTCGGACGCCGGCGACGCCGGCGACGACGCCGCGTCGTCGTCGGGCCCCGACGACGACTTCGACGTCGGCGTCGCCGCCGACGGCCGCGTCGCCGTCGTCCGCGTCGACGCGGCCGCGGCCGCCGCGCGCGCGGCGCGCGAGCAGGCGGCCGCGGCCGCCGCCGCGCCGCCGCGCCGCCGCCGCAAGGCCACGTCCAAGGCGGCGCGGCGCGGCCGCCGCGCCGGCGGCGACAGGAACCGCGCGGACGGCGTCCAGCCCTACGCCTACGACTCGCTCGGCGACGTCGCGCGGCGGGGGAAGCGGGTCCGGCGCAAGTAAGAGCGAGCGCGGCCCCCGTCATCGGCAGGGTAGTGGGGTACTAAGAGAGGAAGAGTCGCATACGGTCCTTGGAGCAGCTCACGGAGACCTAGTACGCTATAGCCCCGTGCCGTGCATAGCAGGGAGAAAGCTCTCAAGAGCTTGTTCATATTTATAGGTCTTCCTTAATTTATCTATTTATTTTAGGGTTGGGGACCTTGCCAGCTAGAGCCTGTAAGACACTAGGGTAAAGGGCACGGCTGAGTTAGCTGGCGCTCGCGAGCGCCGCGAGCAGGACTGCCGCGCCGGCGCGGCGAGCGGCGCCCGCAGCCATGGCCGCCGCCGCCGACGCCGCGCTCGCGCGGCTGAAGCTGCCGTCCAACGAGTCGCTGCAGGAGGGCCACGCCCTCGCCGCCGACGAGCAGATCTACCTCGCGGACACGATCACGCCGCGGCTCCGGCGGCGGCAGGCGACGCTCGCGGCTATTGATGTGACGAGCTGCGTCCGCATCTTTAGAGGTATGATCACGAACAACAAGGGGCCCCTCGACCAGCGTTTACGCGAGGCCATCGAAGCGTACGACCGGGCCGAGGTCTTCTTCGAGACCGATGTGTTGGCGGAGCCCGACTTACACGGGGAGGACGTGCTGAGGCGGGCGATGAACACGATTGTTGGAGGGGAAGATTTATATGGACATCTCGTCTGGTGCGAGTGCCTCGGGGATATTAGCGCCGTCGTCGACGCGGGCGTCCAGCCCGCCGACGCCGTCAAGATGCGGTGCCGCGTCATGGAGGCCGTCCGACGGCTCCAGTACCGCCACAAAACGGCGCACATCCGCTACAAGCAGGTTTATATTTTGGATTTGTCCGAGATCTCGCTCGGTTCGTTAATTACGTCCTCGAAAGTCCGGGAGATGACGAAGGCGATCGTCGGCGGCGCGAACGACTTCTTCCCGGAGACGCTCTGGAAGTTGTTCATCGTGAACGCGCCCTTCGTCTTTCGGAGCGCGTACAGCGTCGTGTCTCCCGTGATCCACCCGACGACGAAGGAGAAGATCAAGATCCTCGGGTCGAGCTTCCTGGACGAGCTCGAGCGCAACGGCGTGCCGCTGGTCGCCGTGCCGCGGCGGCTCGGGGGCGGCGCGCCGGACCGGCCTCTATCTACTCTGCTCGAGGGCCTCGGGCCGACGAACCCGCCGTCGCTCACGGAGCCCGTGCCGCTCGAGGCGACGCTCCCGCCTCCTCAAGCGATGAACCCTGTTTAAATTGACGTCTAACCTGAGCTCGCTACCCCCAGGTAGTACGGAGGTGCAAAAAACCCGTTACTCACCACGCGTCCCAGCAGAACGCCTCGGCGCTCTCGGCAACAATATGATTCGGCGGAGGCGTCCACGGCACCGGCGCCGCGGGGAACGCCGCGTCGCGCCCGGCCGCGTCGACGGCGAGGAGCGCCGCGACGGCCGCGCGCAGCTTCGGGGGCAGCCCCCGGGCGTCGTAGGCGCCGTCGAGGCTCCGGGCGAACGACGCGAAGGGCGCGTATCCAATCGCCAGCTCGTACGCGAGGCAGCCGAGGCCCCAGAGGTCCGCCCCGCGGCCGTGGCCCGTCCCCAGGAGCTGCTCCGGCGCGAGGTAGGGCCCGAACCCGATCAGGGTGAAGGCGCGCGCGCCCTCGTCCAGGCGCCGCGCCGCGCCAAACTCCGCGAGGACGGGCCGGCCGCGCGCGTCGACGTGGACGTCGTCGGGCGTGAGCGCTCTTATGATAACGTTCGCGGCGTGCAACACGGATAGGGCCTCGCGGACGCCGCGTCCATAGAACGCGACCGCGTCGGGCCCGAGCCGGCCGCGCCGCCGGAGCGGCCCGCCCGGCGCGTGCGCGGCCAGCCGCGCGCCGTCGTCGTAGGGCGCGAAGCCTAGGATGGAGGGCGGGACGCGGCCGAACTTCCACGCCGCGTGGAGCCGATACTTGACGCCGTCCGGCGCCGCGACGATCGATACGTCGCCGAAGGCGCCCTTCACCGTCGCCACCGGCGTTAACTCGTGGCGCGGCCACGGCGGCGCGCGGGGACCCCCGTCGTCGCCGTCGGCGCGCGCGCAGATGCGCTGCAAACTCCCAAAGGCCTCGACGAAGGGCGCGCGCGCGAGCACCGCGCACTCGCAGTCATGATCCGCGACGACCGACGCCGTGCGCGCGTCGTCGCCCAACAACGCCATCTCCCCGAAGTAGTTGCCCGGCTCCAAACTGCCCACGACGCGCCTTTCGGATCCGACCTCGACGCGCGCGCGGCCCCTCCTTAGTACATAAAACGCGTCGCCAACGTCGCCCTGCCGCACGATGACCTCGCCCGCCTCGTAGGACTTCGTGGCGAAGAGGTCGGCGCACCTCCTCCGCTCCTCCTCGGTAAGCTTCCCGAGGACCTCGACACTCGAGAGCACGCGCCTTCTCAAATTCGCATCCAGCAACGCCGCGACGGGCCCCAGCCGGGCCTCGACGCGCCTTCGGTCGACTTTGAGGAGCACGCAGGCCGTGCGCGCGCGGACGTCGGCCGCTCTAAATTGATCCCTGAGCAGCGCGCGCTCTCCAAAATATTCGCCCTGGCGCAGGACCAGGTCCCGCATCTGGACCTCGCCCGTCCCGATGTTCGTGCAGTCGACCGTGCCCTCGAGAATACAAAACATCGTCGCGCCCGTCGCGCCCTTCTTCACAATCTCCTCGCCGGCCTGGACATTGGTCTCCTCGGCGGCGAGGGCAGCCACATCCAACTGCGCCTCCGTCAGGCCCTCGAGCAGCCCGACGCGCGCGAGCGCCGCCGCCGCGCGGCGGTGCCGCGCGGCCGCGGCCGCGGCGACGCACCGCCGCGCCGCCGCCGCGTCGACCCGCCACGCGGCGCCGCCGGGCGGCGCCGCGCCGTCCGCGGCGCGGGGCGCGGGGCCCAGCAGCGCCTCGCCGCCTATTACATTTCCCGCGTCGCCGACGACGAACGCCGCCTCGCCGACGTCGCCCGCCCGGTGCGGGCGCGGCGCGCCCGCGGCCGTCGCGCGCGCGGCCGCCGCCGCGGCCGCCTCCGGCGGCGCCCGCGCGAAGAGGCGCGTGCCCTTGGCGAGCGCCTCCGCGATGGCGCGCTGCTGCGCCGGCGTCGGCCCGCCGGGCGGCGGCGGCGGCAGCGCCGCGGCGGCGTCGACGGCGCCGCCGTAGACGTAGCGCCCGGCGGCGCGCGCCTTCTTCGCGGGAGCGCGCTCCTGCGGCGCGCTCGGGGCGCAGCCCATGTGCAGTCTCGGGGTGATCGGTCGTCCAGCTGTCGAACCGGTCGATCGATGCGTCGATCGATGCGGGCGCTCCCGCAAATAAAAGTCTCGGTTTATTGAGAATCCAAGGCAGTCCTATCAGTCCTCCCAAAGTGATTGTAGCAGCCGAGAAATCTAGTGGGTCTAAACTAGCTCAATTACGGGAACGACACCCGCACGCTTCGGCGGATTCGTGGGCACGCCGGGCGGCTCCGGCGTGCGACACATGGCTCCTTTCCTTCCTCTCCAGCGCTAGTGGGGCCGTCCGCGGCGGCTCGCGGGGGCCATTTCCCTCAGCACTCCGCCAAGCTCCCACCCCAAGAGCAGGCCTCCGGAGGGATCGGGCGGAGAGGCCTAGGAGAGGCGGGTCCCTGGTTTACAAGACCGACACCCCTACTCTTTGTCAGCGACTTCGAGACGAGGCCTCTCACCGCGCTCGCCGCGCCCGCGCGTCGACGCGCAGTTACGGTTGAGAACAACCCAACCGTGTACAACACCAAGGCGCAGCAAAGACAAAATGCAACCCTTACTCAGCCGAGGCGCCCGGCCGCTGGCCAAACACGCTAGAGCCATGAGCGGCAAGGAGATCAACTTCGGGACGGAGGGGAGAGCGCTCATGTTAAGGGGCGTGGACCAGCTCGCGGACGCCGTGAGCGTGACCTTGGGCCCGAAGGGCCGGAACGCGATTCTCGACCAGCCGTACGGAGCGCCCAAGATAACGAAGGACGGCGTCACCGTAGCCAAGAACATCGAGTTCAAGGATAGGTTCGAGAACATGGGCGCGCAGCTCGTGCGGCAGGTGGCGACGCGCACGAACGACGCGGCCGGCGACGGCACCACGACGGCCACCGTCCTGACGAGGGCCATCTTCGCGGAGGGCGTCAAGGCCGTGGCCGCCGGCATGAACCCCTCGGACCTGAGACGTGGCATCCGGGCCGCCGCCCACCAAGTCGTCAAAGAGATCGAAGCGATAGCCAAACCGATTTCGTCGCGCGAGGAGATCGCGCAGGTCGCGACGATCTCCGCCAACTCCGAGCGGGAGATCGGCGACTTGATCAGCGAGGCCATGGAACGGGTGGGCAAGGAGGGCGTCATCACCGTGAACGACGGCAAGACGCTCGACAACGAACTAGACGTCGTCGAGGGCATGAAGTTCGACCGGGGCTACATCTCGCCCTACTTCGCGACCGACCCCAAGACGCAGGTTTTCGATGTCGAGGACCCCCTGATACTGCTGGTCGAGAAGAAGGTTTCGTCGATCCAGTCGATCGTGCCGTTGCTCGAGACGGTCGTCAAGGCGCAGCGGCCCCTGTTGGTCGTGGCGGAGGACGTGGAATCCGAGGCCCTGGCGACGCTCGTCGTGAACAAGCTGCGGGCGGGCATCAAGGTCTGCGCGGTCAAGGCCCCCGGCTTCGGCGACAACCGGCGCGAGACGCTCCAGGACCTCGCCGCGCTGACGGGCGCCACGGTCGTCTCGGACGACGTCGGCCTGAAGCTCGAGCAGGCGACGCTCGACCACCTCGGGAGCTGCAAGCGGTGCACCGTGTCGAAGGACGACGCGATCGTGCTCGACGGCGGCGGCGCGCGGGCCGACGTCGAGGCGCGCTGCGACGCCATACGGGACTTGATCGCTGCCAGCACATCGGACTACGAGCGCGAGAAGCTCCAGGAGCGCCTCGCGAAGTTGGGAGGGGGCGTCGCCGTCATCAAGGTCGGCGGCGCGTCGGAGGTCGAGGTCAGCGAGAAGAAGGATCGGGTCGTCGACGCGCTGAACGCGACGCGCGCGGCCGTCGAGGCGGGCGTCGTGCCCGGCGGCGGCCGCGCGCTGCTCCACGCGTCGACGCGCCTCGACGCGGTGATGGCCTCGGCGGAGAACCTCGACCAGCGCGTCGGCGCGGAGATCGTGCAGCGCGCGCTGCGCGCGCCGGCGGCCAGAATCGCGGAGAACGCCGGCGCCGAGGGCGCCGTCGTCGTCGGCGAGCTCCTCAAGGAGGCCGACGCGACGCGCGGCTACGACGCCGCCGCCGGCGAGTACGTCGACCTGTACGCGGCGGGCATCGTGGACCCGGCCAAGGTCGTCAAGACCGCCGTGACGGACGCGCAGTCCGTCGCCGCGCTCATGATGACGGCCGAGGCCTTCGTCGCGGACCTGCCCCCCGACCCGAGCGAGGCGGCGGCGGGGCCGCCGGGCGGCATGGGCGGCATGGGCGGCATGGGCGGCATGATGTAGGCCCGCCGCGCCCCCCCGGCCCCACTAGGACAACTACTATGAACACCCTACCGCGGGGGGCGCGGCGCGTCGTGGGGCATCCGCGGGACCGCGCGCGCGACGTAGGGCCCGAGCGCGCGGCCGCCGGGCGCCGGCGCGACGAGCCGGACGACGCGGGCGGCGTCGACGACGAAGCGGCCGGCGCGCGTGCGGCGGCCCGTCGGCCGCGCGCCGCTGCCCTTGGCGCAGCCCTTGCCCGCGCGCTTCGGCGTCAGGGGCAGGCGCTTCGCGCGCGCGCGCGGCAGGTACTTGCTGAAGGCGCGGCCGGCCGGCGGCGGCGGGCCGCGCGCCGCGAGCCGGGCGAGGGCCAGCATTCCTGTTGCGTGTCGACACCTTAGGCTTTTTGCGGTGCCTCGCGCGACGGCTGGATGCGTCGCTGGCGGGACGGCCTGCTGAGCGAGTGCTGCTCTGCCCCAACGCTCGCTGTCTTTCCTCGCCTAGACCCCCTGCCCGTGGACTATTGTCTTTGTTTTTTGGAAGTTGCAATCCTGTCTTGCTACTTACTGTCTGCTCTGTCTTAACATCTAGTGTCTTTAACATACTACCTATTTATTTTTCATGGTGATATTTGTATCTAGACCCCTCAAGTTTTTGATTGATGTGTATTAGGATTGATCTTTGATGTATTTTTGCGTTTTCCTCCCCCTCCTATTCCTTCCCCCCTTTTCCCTTCCACTAGTCCGACCCACGTGTTTTTGTTGAGGTGGCCTAAGTCGGCGTGGACACGGCACGATGGAGGAAATAAATCTCACAGATGCAACACTGAACCAGATCGCAAAGTGGGTCCGGCAATTTAACCTACCAGACACATTAGTAGGGCATTTTGAGTCAAGAAAACTCAAAACTCGAAGCCTCTTATTTTTTCATCGATAATAAAGCGGCTGAAAAAGCGCGGAACGACCGAACTAAAAGACCTCAAGTTCACCCTTCTAGAGATCGTAGCGATCAACAACAACATTCAAGAAAACAAAGGCAAATTCGAGTACGAAGAGGTGCCGGAGGCCACCGCCCGGACGAGGTCCGCGAGCGCGCGCGCCAGCGGCGGCGGCGGCGCCCCGGCCGCGCGCCAGGCGAGGGCGAGGGCCGGGAGTGCCCTCGCGGCGCGCTCGTCGAGCGCGCCGGGCTCGGCCGCCGCGACGGCGAGCACCGCCCGCCCCGCGCGCGCGAGGGCTACTGCGTCGACCTCGCGCCCGAGGACCTCCAACCACGCGCCCAATACACCCGGAGCGGCCACGGCGCGCGCGACGACGGGTCCCAGCTCGGGGCGCCCCGCCTGCGCGATCAAAGGCATCGAGACGACGCCGCGGCGATGGCGTATCTCCGCGCAATCGAGGTGTCAAGTGAAGAATCAACGAAAGTCTCTGGGACGCCGCGACGCACCAGTCGGGCGAGCGCCGCGGCGGCGACCTCGACGGCAGCCGGCAGCGCGAGGCCGGCGACGAGTGCGTCGGCGGCGCCCCGCAGGTGGCCGAGGGCCTCCGGCGGGAGCGCCGCGCCGACCTCGCCGAGCGCCCAGCAGAGGCTCCAGGCCGCGTCGCCGTCGCCCTCGGCCGCCGCGCGCGCCGCGCGCTCCACGAGGAGCGGCGCGAGGCGCGCGAGCGGCGACGCGTCGGCCAGTCCCTCGCGCGCCGCGGCCGCGCCCGCGACGTCCGCGGCGGCGGCGGCGGCCTCCGCCGGGGCGCCGGCGAGCGCGGCGGCCAGCGCTCGCCAGCCGCCGCACGCCTCGAGGTACGCCGCGTCGCCGTCGGACGCCTCCAGCAGCGCGTCGAACGCCGCGCGCGCCACGCGCGCGGCGCCCGCGCCGGCCGCGGCCGCGCCGACCGCCGCGCACCGCGCCGCCGCGGCGAGGCGGTCCTCAGCGCCGAGGCGCGGCGCGACGGCGCCCAGCGCCTCGAGCGCCGCGCAGCTCGAGCCTCGGGCGGCGGCCGCCGCCGCGAGCTCGCGCCACGTGTCCGGCGGGGCCGCGGCGGCGCCCGCGCCCTGCGCGCGCGCCAGCGCGGCGACCGCGCGGTAGGCGGGGCCCGCGCCTCCCGCGACGTGCGTGCCGTAGGCCAAGAACCGGAGAGCCGCGCCGAGCCGCGCGGCGTCGGCGCCGAGCCACTCGTCGAGGCCGCCGAGCAGCAGCGCCGTCGCGGCGACGAGCCGCGCCCGGCGCGGGCCCGGCGGCGCCGCGGCGGCGCCCGCCGCGCACGCGTGCACCGCGTCCGCAAGCGCGGCGGCCGCGGCCGCGCCGGCCGCGGCGCCCCGCGCGAGGAGCGGGCCGGCGAACGCGAGGCACCGGGCCGCCGCCGCGAGCACGTCCGCGTCCCTCGCGTCGATGCGCCGCGCCCCCGCGAGCACCGCGTCGACGTACGCCGCGGCGCCGAGCGCGCCGGCCGCCGCCGCGAGGCACCACCCTATAAACTCGTCGCGGAGCCACCGGTACGCGTCCCCCTCGAACCGCTCGGCCCAGGCGCCGGCGTTCTCCGGGAGCGCCGCCGCGTCGTCGCCGTGGAGCGCCGCGTCCGCGCCCGCGTCCGCGTCCGCGTCCGTGGCCCCGTCGGCGAGGCCCCCGCGCGGCCACACGACGCGCGGGACGAGGCGCACCACGAGGGCGCGCGTCCGCGCCACCACGCCCGGCCCCGGGCGCGCCCCCCCAACCAACTCCGCCCACGCCGCGCAGCACGCCTCGGCCGCGGCGGCGTCCGGTCCGACGCAGCCCTCCGCGACGTCGTCGAGCACGCCGGCGGCCCAGGGCCGGGCGCCGCGGGCGGTCGCCCCGGGGTCGGCGACCGCCAGGCCCGCCGCGAACCGCCGCCTCGCGCGCGCCGCGGCGGGGTCCGCGGCCGCCGCCGCCGCGCGCGCCCGCGCGTGCGCCGCGCCCAGCGCCTCGAGCTCGGCGTCGTCGCCCGGCCGCAGGGCTCCGGCCGCGGCCGCCGCCTCCAGGACCTCGCAGGCCGCGCGGGCCGCGCCCGCGTCTCCGGACGCAGCCGCCGCGCCGACCGCGCGCGCGAGGGCGCCCCCGCCGGCGCCGAGCGGCGACGCGCCCGGCCGCTCGCCCGTGCCGCCGCGCCGCAGGCACGCGCCCGTCTCGAGCCAGCGCGCCGCGCACGCGACGGCCTCGACCGTGGCGCCGGCCCGGGCGGCCGCGTCGAGGGCCGCCGCCGCGGCGGACGCCCAGCACGCCGCGCCGTCGCCGCCGCGGTGGGGACACTCGGTCGCGAGCGCCGTCCAGCACGCGATGCCGCCGCGTTGGCCGAGCGCCAGCGCGTCGTCGAGGGCCGTGGGCGAGCGCGCGGCCGCCGCCGCAAGCGCGCGCGCGCACTGCGACCGCGCGGCCTCCGCGCAGTTCGGCGCGGTGCACACGGAAAGCGCCGTCTCCCAGTGCTCGTGCGGCAGCGCGCCTCGCCTCGCCAATGCGAGGAGGGCCGAGGACGCGAAGACCGAGACGTCGGCGCGGCACGCAGCGCATGCGCGCGCGAGCAAGTCCAAGAGGTGCGCCGGCGACGCGCTGCTGTAGGCCTCGAGCGCGCGCGGGTCTGAGGCCAAGGCCGCAGCAACGGCCTCGACTTCGTCCGTCCGCCCGCTTTGCTTGCTCATTTACTGGCTAAGCCGCTTGCATGCTTTTGTTACGGTCCAGGTGTACGGCGTCGCGCGGCGATGGTGCGCCCTTCGTGTTTGGACGTGCCGCATTTAGGTGCCCACGGTGCTGTGGGACCGAAATAGCCATTGGTTCCGTGGTCTATAAGTAGCAAGAGTATAGTCATGTAGTAGCAGGGTCCTGGATCACCAGCCGAGCGCTGTTCCAACCTAACTACGAGAGTGTTTTATAGCAAATTGTTGTTACACCGTAGCGTCAATAGACACTCAATGTATAGACTCAAATTTAGAGAGTGGGAGATACATATCTAGGGTAGGAAGGGCTAGTAGTAGGTTTCTCTCTCTACTCCCCCTGGACGCGCGCGTCCATCAGATGTCCTTCTACTAGAGGATGTAGCTCAGTGGTAGAATCCATGTGATAAGTGATAGGCTTCGTGCGCAACAGATTTCTTCTCGAAATGATTGTCCGTGTACACCTCTGTCAAGCGCCGCCGCGAGGAGGCCGCCGCGGCGATCCGGTCTCTTCCTGCAGACGTCCGTCGTCGGCGCACACGAACCCGGTCGTCGACGGGCAGCTCGTACCCAAGCACCGCCGCCTAGACTAAGGATTCATAGACCGCACCTTTCCCCTGCCCCTCCTCGCCGTCCCCCGGTATAGGTGTCGCCGTCCAACGGCTAGGGGACTAAAAGAAACAATCCAACACACGTTGTTTGAATGCGAGGCCTTTGAGGAAGAACGGGAGGTATTTCTTTCGAGATTATACTCGGTTTGCCCCCTCGCACGGCAATTGACCGATGAGGGCCGATGTCGCTTGGTCATGGGAAACGAGTTACCCCGGGAGATCGAAAATCCGTTGTATAGATACCTTTCTGCTAGTTCGCAGCTCCGGTTGGGCGTCCTGACCGAGCGGGGAGTAGGCTCCTAGGAGCTTGTTCCTTTTTTTTAGGTCTTCCTTAATTTATTTATTTATTTATTTATTTAGAGGGGTAGGGGAGGGGGGCTCACGGGCCACTTGCCTTGGTACTTGCCTTGGCGCACCTGTACTGGTATGTATCCTTTTGCCGTTCGGGCTGTTTTCGCCTAACCGCCACCGCGCTAACACACAAAACGATGGCGGACCCCGAGATCTTCATCGTCTCGCGGCTCAACGACTGCTTCGGCCTGGACCTGACGCTCGTCGACTTCGACGAGAAGGCGCCGCTCGAGCTGCTCCAGCTGCTGCTCGACGTCCTCGCCGACCTCGACCCGCGCCTGCGCGGTGACGTGCGCGACGCCGGAACAGCAGAGAGCGCCGGGCGGGCGGCCGACCTCCTGCGCCTGTTAAAATATCCGCCCCTCCGCGACCGCGCCGACGCCGACGGATACCAGAAGTGGGTCGACGCGGCCGCGGCCGGCGCCACCACCACGGTCCACCCCGCGCTGCACTGGCTGCTGGGCGACGTCGAGCGGCACCGGACGCGCGCCTACGTCGCGCGCTTCCTCGCGCCCGTCGACGTGCCGCCGCACCTGCTCGACGACGCGGCGCTCCGCGAGGCCTTCGAGCACCACCGGGCGCTCCAGCGCGACTTCCGGGACGCCCACCGGGCGGTCGTCGCCTCGCGGGCCGCGGCGGCGCGCGGCGACGGCGGCGCGCTCCGCGCGGAGGCGCGGCAGCTCGAGGCCGAGCGCGCGCAGCTCGAGGCCAAGGTCGCGGCGCTCCGCCGGCGCGGCGCCGACGTGCCCGACTTCGACCGGCTCCTGGCGGCGACGCGGGGCCTGCGGCTGGCGCAGGACGAGGACGCGCGGCTCCGCGAGACGGCCGCGCGGCAGCGCGAGGCCGCGCGGCGCGCCGAGGCCGCGCGGGCCCTGCGCGAGGCGCGGCTCGGGCGCCTGCGCGCCGGGGTCGGCGCGGCGCGCACGGCGGACGAGCTCATCGACGTCGCGCGGCGCGACGTCGAGGCGCTCGAGCGCCAGGCCGGCGCGGCGGAGGCGGCGCGGCGCGCCCCGGCGGCGGCGGCGGCGCGGCGCGAGGACGCGGCGGAGCTCCAGCGGCGCGTGGGCCACCTCGAGGCGCGCGTCGAGGAGCTGCGGGCGCGGTGCCGCGACGCGTGCGAGGCGCGCGGCGACGCGACGCTCCGGTCCTTCCGCGCGACGGCGCAGATCGTGGCGCGGCGCCTGGCGGAGAAGAGCGCGGCCGTCGACGGCCTCGAGGTCGACCTCGAGGCCGCGCGCCGCGCGCTCGCGGCCGCGCGGAGCGCGCCCGCGGCGGGGCCGGGGGGCGGCGGCGGGCCGGACGCGCGGCGCTTCGGCGAGCGGCTGCGGCGGACGACGCGAGACTACAAGGCCAAGCAGGAGCGGCTGCGGGCGCTGCGCGGCGAGCTCGTCGTCGCGCACCGCACCGAGCGCGTGCTGCGGGGCCGCGCGGGCGACCTGGACCGATTCCTGGACGGGCTCGAGGGGGCGCGGGGCGTGCGCGGCTACCGGGGCGCGCGCGCGCGCCTCGCGGCGGCCGCGGGCCGGCAGGAGGCGAGCGACGCGGCCAAGGCCGGCGAGCTCGAGGCCGCGGCGGGCCGCGCGCGCGCGGCCGCGGGGGCGCTCCGCGCGCGCAAGGCCGAGCTCGCGCCGCGCATCGCGGCCCTGCGCGAGGCGCGCGCCGGCTTCGCCGCCGCGCGCGGCGCGTTCGAGACCAAGCGCCGCGCGTACGACGCCGTCGCGGCGGCCGCCGAGGCCGACGTGCGGCGCCTCGGGCGCGAGGCGGACGCGCACCAGGAGGCCGCGCTCGCCGAGGAGTCGCGCTTCCACTACCTGAACTGCCTCTGCGGCGTCGCGCGCGCGGCCGCCGACCGCGCGCGCGCCGAGGACGCGCGCCGCGCGGCGCCCGCCGCGGCCCCGCGGCTCCTGCCGGACTTCGCGGGCTACGCCGAGCTCTACGCGCACAAGGGCGACCGCCAGCGCGCGCTCGTCGACCAGCTCCGGCGGAGGAAGGCCGGCCTCGACCGCGGCGCCGCGCCGCGCCGCCGCCAGCGCGCGCGCTTCGAGCACCTCCGCGCGCTCCTCGCGGCGCGCCTCGCGGCGCGCGGCGCGCGCGCCCCCGACGCCGCCGCGGCCGAGTACGACCTCGGCCACGCGCGCGTCGCGCAGTTCGCGTAGCCGGCGGACGTCGCCCCCCCCCCCCCCCCCCGCCCCCGTCGCCCCCCTGACGCCATCCCCGGCGCCGCGCCGCGCCGGGGTAAATGGCGGGTCCGCGCGGGCCGCGAAAAAAGGTATAAACTCCTCTAGGGCCACCTGCCCTGAGGGCAGCTCACCGTAGAGGAGTTCAAACCTTTCCCCTGCCGGGGGGTGCTCCGGAAGGGTAAAAATCCATGAGGGGTGCGATGCAGGGGGAAATAGAGTGTGTAGCTCCGGACTTCCCCGGCAGCGTAGTGTAGTTGTCTAATCACTGGCAGCTGCCATTGCTTGACTCTTTGTATCTGCAATTATTTGCCTTCTGAGCATGTCCTTGTGCATCATGATCTCCTCTTCAGTGGAAGTGATACCAAGAGTATCAATTGGTGAAGAAGGATCGGGTGCTTGCATTCCTCAGCACCAGTGAGCTTCGTATGAATTCTCCAATGAGCTTATTCTGTTGCTTTACCGTAGATTTTAGCTTTGTCAACTGAGCTTCCACTTTATCTACCTTCCCCGGGCCTATAAGCGTCCCTATCTCCCTTAGGATGGGAAGTAGCCTAGGCGGCGGGTAATACAAGTACGGGTCACGGTCACGGAACCTTGTGCTTGGATACGTCTCAGTCACGGTTGAACCTTGGGATTCTACTAGACGTGTATTTCCATTGCAGGGGGCGATGGTCACGGTTTGGTTTTAACTTTAAGACTTTTTAAACTTATAAACCAGGGTTAGTAGCCTGAGTAACTTGAAATCATGATAACTACTAGTAATCATGAACTTAATCATGATGATGATTGATTAATTAAGTAAATCTAAAAAGGAACAACTTGAACTTGAAGCCTGCCAGTGAGCTCTTACTTAAGAGCCTCAGGCTTCTTCCCGGGCCTCAGGCTGCTCAGTCAGGATACTACTAGTAGTACTACTTCCGAGTCGAGTGCCAGTCACGGTGCCAGGTGACGGTCACGGTCGCTGGCGTCAGTCTGAGGCCCGACCCGGGGCTGCCAGTGGCCAACCTCCGAGTCTGAGCCTGAGTGAACCGTGACCCGGCGGCCGGGCGTGACTCGGACAGCCTGACTCGGAGTCACGGTGGCCACGGCAACTTGAATATTTCCATCATCATGTGCCAGTGTGGAGACCACTGGGACCGAAATTACAAAGGCGGTGGGTAAGGACGTCTAGAACGACGTCATGTGCGCCCTGCGCTTTAATCCCGTACTAGTGTTAGTACAGATGATAAGTCTGATAAGTCACGGTTGTACCTACGGTACCGTAGATACTGTATATACAATTGCTTGTACCTACGCTAGAGCACGTAACGCCCACGCCCAATCACCATGCAAGACGGAGCAAGACCAGGACAGCAAGTTATCGAAATCATCTTGCCAACCTATTCTATGAAACCGGCCGAAGATGAAAAATTCTACCCTTCAAAAATCAGACAAATATGCACCGAGGCGTTAAAGGATGAGCTAGATAATAAAGAGTATTTCGAGGATGGTGCCAAAGACTGGATCCTGACCATTGGGAATAAAATCAAAGCTCAGGCGAAGAGCCTCAATTTGCCACGATACAAAGTAATTGTACAAGTCACAATCGGACAAATGAAAGATCAAGGTGTAAGTGTCGCATCAAGGTGCCTCTGGGATCTTCTCTTTGATAATTACACTTCTGTTAATTATACCAACTCTTCCCTATGGGCTAATGCGATGGTTTTTGGATTATATACCGATTGAATTGAGTCATCTGGTTCCACAGCTTAAAGAGGCTAAAAGTGCAGATATGATATTACTATGGTAATTCACGCCAGTGTATCGTGCGTACTAAACGCAACAGGGCATTTAGAGGTTGCTTGACCCTTGTCCGCTATGCGCATGGGCAGACCGACCTTTTAACTCGAAATGGACCTAAAAATAGAAACCTGCAATGCAGAGCGAAATAGGGAGGTCTATATGTTTCATTTATGAGGGACAGTTTTCTCGAGGACCGGCACATAAGGGATAGAACTCAAACTCGAGGTTGAACTCAGACTTGCCAGTGAACAAGCACTCATACGAAGAAGTCTTGTCACTGGCCGCCGGTTTGTCACCGTCATTTTCGAGATTTTTAGGGTGTTCAAGTTCCCTTCCCCCTGATCATAACAGCTTTTATGAGATTTGTTACTCTACTAGTAGCGACACCACATCGGGCCACGAGCACGGCCCGGGCCCCGGGGTGTCTCCTAATCTGAGATTCGAGTTCCCAGCCTCTTGGCCGGCGCCGATTTTGGCTACGGGGTCCCCAAGGGTCCCTTTGTACGCCCCGTGACCGGGGTGGGGGGAAGGGGTCACTTTCGCGGCGAGACGCGGTCGCGAAGTTGCCCATCTGGCAAGGAGCTGTACCTCTTGCATCTGGGGCCTAACGTGCGGGTATTTTAGGAGCTCTGGCCCGAAAAATCAAAACTCGCTTCTATGCAGGTAATTTGGTCTCCCAGGGGGCCTCGGATACCTATGGCGTGGGGCGGATGCGTAGGCGCGGCCGGGTACCCGATGGGCTGCCAGATAGGTCGCCGACGCGGCACGAAACGCCACTGGCGCGACCTTCGCAGGCCACTAAAATTTCCAAACCTAATAGTTTCGCTTACCCGTTTCAGTCACGTCCTAGAGGGGTTCCCAGGCCCCCTCGGCTCGATTTGGCGGCGGCCAAGACGTCTAGTTATAGAGATACGGCAAATTTGGGGTTTGGTGTCACCCCCCGTCCACGAGCTGAAGGGGCATTTTCGCGTTGCGCGATTTTTTAGCGTTTTTGGTATTTTCTGCCTTTAAAATGCGCGTCTATCTCGGCCGGATCGTCGAGTTAGACCGCGAACCCACTTGCGAAGTGGGCCCGGAGCTCGCGATCTATCGAAGTGTCACGGTCACGGGGTGCGACGAGCATAGAGGCCGTCGCGGCGAGCAAGCAGCCCCTTTTTCATCAGCAGCCTTTCAATAGCCCCTCCCCGCCGCGATTTCGGTTGCTCTGGGGCCTCGCAGCGTTGGATATCGTAGAACGTTTGCGGCTGCCCATGGGGCAGTTTTTCATGCGTTCGCAGCCCCAAAATTCGTAGAGCTAGCCCCACCCGCGAAACGCCGAGACCGTCGGATCGGCCTCACGCGACGCCAAGACGGTCACGATGGCGCATGAACTTGCCCGTAGCTTCGCCCTGTCGTGCCCGGGCAGCAGGGCGTACACTTTTTAGCAACCTCGCGACGAGATTTTGTGCTTACGAAAGCGGTTGGCGGCGTTGGCGCCCACAGAGGCCGCGGGACCACACGCTCTCGCCGCAAAGCAACGCACTGCCAGCCTAGGTGCCAATACGCACTCCCGAGGCCCGCGCTGCCTCCGGCGCCGCTTGGGGCAGCCAACGACGCGCATTTTAAAATGCAGACACTACTAAAACGCTAAAAAAAATCGCGTAACTTCGCCGTAAGGCGAAAATGCCCCTTAGCTCGCAGTCACGGTGTCTAGTCTGGACTCTGGTGCCCCCCCCATATGATACTCACTGGCAGGCTGCCAGTGAATTTTAAGGACAAGGCGTGCCGGTCATTACAAACAAATGTACTACTGACCTGCAGTTCTAGGCAAACCTGTTCGCCTCGATAACACAAACCGCTCGGCGTGAGCCTTCGCTGTCGTAATGTATGTATGTATGTATGTAATGTATGTATGTATGTATGTATTAGAGTCGCGGTCCGGTAAGAGTTTCGTTCTGACAAGTGATTCTCCTCGAAAGATTCCCCAGGATCTTCAAAGAAAAAGGGCAGGCTTGAAGAATATCGCATAAAGCGCCACCGGGTCCGTCTTCTATCTGTTATGTCCCCTTGTCAACGCCAACCATGCTATTGGCTCTAAGTAAATGGACGATAGGCACTGCTAATTCATCAGCGAGTGCCTTGGCAAGCCAATTGAATTTGACACAGCTTCGTTGGGTATCCAGGCTGGCCGTTATGTGAGACAAAAGTGGATCTGGAGCAAAAAACAATTCTTTTCCCATGGCCTGGGTCAATAGGGCATCTCGAGGTGCGTAAAGCTGTGACAAGGGGATGACTTTGCACGGAGGTGTGTTACTATCGATTATCTGCGAAGATAAATGAGCTTTTGCGCGTCTAGTACCGAGGAATTGATCGTTTCTGAGGTAAGGCATGTTTGGGTAAAGTGGAAGAAAGTGACCTTCATCACATTGAGATTGAGTTAGATCAGCAACAAGAGAGTCAATGACATGCTTCATCTCAAATGCAATATGCATTGGCGCTTCATCTATTGTATTCAAAGGAGAACTTCTGCACCACCTTTGGATCTTGTTGCTGGCATGCGCATGCTGGTGACTACCAACAAACCATTCGGGAATATGCTTGTTGATGACATCACTGGCGCACAGAATTCGAGAGACCGCAGTGTCAGCAAAACACTCCCAGGGTAGCACATGAGCTCGCTCGGAGCAGAGAAGTGTGATAAACGACCCGTTCTCATCCTCAAAAGTAGTCAAAGCTGAAAAAAAATTGTGCGGAAGCGCAATCATATGAGCGATGCGCTTGATGATACACCTCCGATGTTCAACTCTATTCATCCTCACCTTCACACGCCGTGTACCTGCAAATGCGCCGACAAGAGAGGCAGAAACCGCGTCGAGACCTTGATTAAATTGACCAAAGGTGATCATGTGGCGCCAACCAAGATGCGGGGCATAGACAATTAAAGAATTGGCAGCGTGGATCGCGTACGCAGCTGGTGCACAACAAAATTTCGCGATTGTGCAATCTGCAGACCAACGGCGTAGACGACGCATCCCAGCAGCGAACTCACGAAGAGCACCACGGTTTCTGCCTTGTAATTCGTAGAGGTTGAGGTTGCCTAGGCGATGGTGGCTCACGTTTGCATGCATTCTCACAAGACACCTCCAACAAGCAAGGGAGTCAAGCACATGGTGTTTATGGTTTCTATGTTGGCTACTGGCATTATGGTAAGTGACAAGAGGCCAGGTCAATCTGCGACGCACATCACGCTCAAAGATAACAAAGATGTCAAAAAGCATGAGATTTTCATCTATCATTGCTCTATCTGCAACCGCAGCAAGAAGACGGAGCAAGCGCTCAAATATCAGTCGCAGATTTGCAAGGACAGTGGAAGCTGCAATAGGAACCAAAGGGACGAACAAACCATCAACGAAGAGTCGCAACAGTATTTCCCGTGCCTCCCACCAGTGGGCGATGGCACTTAAAGGATCATCTTGAATGTATCGCAACTCTGCAACGTTGAGGTAAGCATCGAGAAGAAGAAGAGGTTCACTTATCACTGCGGCAAGTTCCAGTGCATGGTGTGCTGCTACATCAATTTCATCAGCACTCCCTTGTTGTCCCTTTTGTTGCATGGTAGTTTCTGCAAACACTACACCAAGGCTAGCTGAGGCAAAAGCTGCAGCGGCATGTGCGACACCAAAATAGTCGTCGATTGCCTTAAAGCATTCGAGTGCTTGTCGGTACCAACGTGGGGCACCGACCGGATCACAAAAATTGTGAGACCGGGAACAGAGTGACACTTCATTGGTCACGTTTAAATTTATTTTCCTTCTAGTAGATGCATTGACGATGTTTGGTTGGTGTCGGTGGAGTACAGCGCCACAAGAACCATCAACGCATGAAAGTGCTTGTGTCGCCTCAATTTTTATGGCAACCTGCGCCTGACCCTGAAGCTCATAGAGTGCGCCAAGTTCATACAGCCCTTGCACGGATCCAACACGAGAAACTACAGACTCAACAGCAGCAACCGTGGGGCCAAGTGACCTCCATGCCATCTTAGGTTGTCCGCCTAACAACGCTACCTGTGCAAATAATTTACCAAGGTCGACACCTTCTTCACAAGAAGAGACACCCCTCCCCTTAATGGGCATCTCCCACAAGAAGTTTGGTTGGTGAGTTATCGTGGGGCTTGCCAAGCCAGGTAGACGTTGGCGAAGGCGTTGAATTCGCCGGAGGGCAGTGTGCGCACTCACAGCCTTTCCACAAAGAACTTCAGTTTCAGTATAGTGCGATAAACTGGCAATGCGGCGGCGACTTGATGCTGGCCTTGTAGTTAACACCTGCCTTAGGCAGTGCGACGCAGAAACGGGGTCACACTGTTTGGCTAGGAGATGAGTAGCAAATGATGCAGCATGCTGTATTGCAATTTCAAATTCCTGTGATGTAGTGTGTGTTATATGTGTTGTACATAGCCGATGGCGTTTGGAAAGAGTAGTGTCAATCTCCAACAAAGCGTTGTTCACAAGTCGAACGTCACATGCGTTAACGTGCTGCTTTACCAGCAGTTCGGTCGTAAATTGGAACTCGTGGATATCTTGCGTCACAATTGAATCCATGGCATGGTGATTTGTTCCCCAATCTGCTATAGGAAATGTATTTTTATTATCTTGCTCACACTCGAAGTGCTGGTACAGGTCCGCAAGGACAAGTTTGCAGTGCGTTGAGCCAGTCCTATCATCACTTTGACGGGCAGCTATGACGCATAATTCACGTCGCAACTTTCTTCTTTCATTCATGTCATTGCGGAGTGCTAAAATTGCCACGCAAATGTCAAGGACTAGAAGTGTGTATGCATATTTTGCTCGTCGGTCAAGTGCTCGTGCAAGAGCTCTGAGTGCTGTATACCCCAGCGAACATGATAGAGTAGAATAAGCTAGTGGACTTGCATGAACCCTTGATAGATTAACATCAAATTGAAGTGCATGAGACGGGAGATCGACCTAGATATAAATTGAGTGCATGGGTTTTTAAAATACATTTGCTCTGGCTCTAGGCTGGCTCTGTGGTTGTGTGTTGGTCTAAAACACACGTTGCCTCGAACAGCAACATTTCAGCAATCCGAATTTCCTGCGTCGCTGCATGGGGACTCCTATGACCGCGCCTGATTTGTTTGCAAACACCCATGGATGAAACGGCATTACGAGAACCATAAACACCTTTGAGATAGCTGAGGCCAAGAGCAAGGGAAGCCTTAGCCCGCGGCAAGCTTGCCGGGGGCAGTGCCGACACAAGAGAAGCCAGTCGTCCTTCAACAAGTCGAGAGGTCGGCGAGGACAATTCACCCCCGCACCCAACAGAACTATTATCGCAAGTTGTATCGCAGAATTCCACTTCCAGGCTACGACGTACAGAGACAAAATCAAACTCTGTTTCGTCCAGCATCAAATTTTCTCCGGTTAATGGCGAAAAGCCGATGGCCTCCATTCGCAAATCTGATAGGGCAAGGGCCTCCAGCTCCTCAGCAGCAACAAAGAGAAGTTTCCTACGAAGCGTGTTTGCCATGCCAAAAGCTGATGCTATGCCAGACCAAGATAGCGGTGGAAGTGCAGAGCACCAGCAGCCAGTGCGAAACTGTTGGGGCTTTGTTGTTTCACGTCTGGTCCATTTGCAGATAAATCGACGCACTGGACGTACATGGACCTATACTTGCGACAGATCGACTGCTTCAGATAAAAGCCGGACACTGTGCTGCCTACGAGTGCTAGGTGTGCAATTGCCTCGTCGACTGTTAGCCTGCTTCTAGCTCTAAGCACAATGTCGACTATATCATACACCAGCGCTGAAGTGCCGCGGCGAAAAGCAGCAAGATCACTGGCGTCGAGAGAGAGAATGTCTAACAAAAGCGGAATCTCATGACGAGTTGATTTGATGATTTTTGCGGCACACAACTCGTCAAAGCGTTGAACAAAACGGCAGACTAGACGACAGAGGCGTGCACAACACTGGCGGCAACGCAAGTCATCATCCAACGTTGTAGGTCTATTAAGACCATCACCAAAAGTTAATATCCGAAGTGTGGCTGGTTTAGCCATTGTTGCATGTTCCAGACGATGGAGAAGAGCCTTTATTTGTGCCCCACAGTCACGCCAATTCTCGTTGCAGTATGACATTTCTGCTGCGCGCAATGCCTGTTCCAGTGCAGTTTCTTGACTTGGTGAACGCTCTCGCTCTATTGTTTCTGTGACTTTTAGTGGTGAGGGTCGTGCCACAACCGCCGACGTGTAAGAAACTTTAAGGCAAAGGTTTCGCAGCCAAGTGATGGTACATGGAGCTGACTCTGGAGCTCTTGGATACGAGGAGATTGCCGCCATTTCTGCAAGTGGAGCACAAGCAACCTTGTTATTTGATTTAGGTTCGGAGACAATATTTTG
Organism: Pelagomonas calceolata; assembly: GCA_918797485.1. NCBI lineage: Eukaryota > Pelagophyceae > Pelagomonadales > Pelagomonadaceae > Pelagomonas > Pelagomonas calceolata. The sequence continues at coordinate 1,506,377 of CAKKNE010000004.1, forward strand.
CAGTTGTGATGATCTCAAAATTGTGCTAATACATCTGTTGAGGTTACGACAACAGGTTCTGTAATCAGCGGTACGTTGTCGCCGGTAGGAAAGATAGGCTGAAAACAGTGTCGGTTGTTGGGGCATGTACTGAGTGTCTTGCTTATCTTTGAAGATGGTTGCATCCGCAAAAATATGTTCATCAAGGTACTCGAGGAGCGAGTCAACTCGAGGCGACGTGCATGAATGCTCATGGGTGTTTGGTAGGGCTGTACCAGGTAGCGCAGATTTTGGTTCTTCAGTGGAGATTGCAGACAGGGTATTACATAGCGCAAGTTCTGCATCCCAGTCTTCGTTTCCCGCTGGGCTCCCCGAACTACCCGAACCGCCGTGTATTAATTGGCTTGACTCAATCAAGAAATTGTTTGTCAGTTGGTCGGGTTCGAACGAAAAGTCGGCATCCCAGCAGCGTCCTCCCGGGGGGGTCGCCCTGGCCATTGCGATGCGTCAAGCCACCATTCTCAGGAGATTTCTCAGCCAAACATATACCAGGCCTGCGGGAATAGACCCCAAAACCGTCAAGCTATCGTAGCACAGGGCTCTGGAGCACGGATGAATTTTAATTCAAATTTTTTCATGCCTCGTCGCGCTCACGCGCCCACAAACACGATGGCAGGGCAAAGCGGTCCGGCACTCAAGCTAAAGGAGAGCGCGAAACCAGGACCCGAGCTGAGCGAGTCTGGAGGCAAGGCTACCTACCGGGATGGCTAGTTGTGGTGATGAGGCCCTCTGGTGTGATGAAGGCGCTGCCCCCTAAATCGGGTCTATAGCTAGTGCTGCCGCACACTCGATGGATTTAGGGCGCAACTCGAGAACAAGAGGCTTCAGGCCCTTATGTATCCCTGCGCGGAGTTTGGAGAAGCGTGCGTTGCAGGAAGTGGGCCGTTACAGGTGCGACTTGCCGCTTATTGCCGCCGTTCGGGCCGCAGTGTCGGGAATCATCGATTATGACCCCGCGCCGGTCCCCGGGCCCGTGGCTTCTCGCAGGAGCCCCCTCGAAGCTCTCAGTTCATCCTGCGTCGACTTCGATGCGGCCGCCGCGGAGCCGACGATTTCCAGCTTTTCGGGCGCTTGAAGTTGTCCGCGGTGCCCCAGGTGAACCCACCTTTATTTGAGCTGGGCGGTGCCCGCATCGCGTCGGAGAGCGCATCGATTGTGGTGGGCTCAAGAGCGAAATGGCCACTCGCGAAATGTGGTGCTGCCGCGCTCTTTTGTGGCGTCACGGTACCGCCTCGGTTGACCCCTTGGGCTGCCCACGGGCGCATTTTGGCTTCGCACGAGGCGAAAAAAAGTTCGCGTTTATCGAGTTTCACGGGTTTTAGACGCCTTCTCCCCCGGAGCCCGGATGAGCAAATTTGGCTGCAGAGTAAACTAAGGCTAAAGATAAATCACTGGCGATTGAGCCCCGGAGTCCATCCGCGGGAAGACGAGATTGAAAACCCTTCTCACCCCGGAGTCCATCCCCGCTATCGAAATAACGACGCGTATTTTTGAAGAAAAAAGGGGCAGCGTCCCGAGCGACGTAGGAAAGAGGGTTATGCCCCTTTGACGAAGTAAATGAGGGTCGGGGTCTTTATGCACCAGGCTTCAGGCCCAGGTGCGGTGCCTGTCGCGTTTAGACCACGCCTCCCGAGCCGCTAACACGTCTAGGTACCTTTGCGCCGTAAATTCGGGTTTACCCTAATTTCTCGGCGCGGAGGAGTCGTGGTCTGTACTCGACAGGTGCGGTGCGCAGGCCCTGAGGTCCTAGACTCTGAGTTTGCCAGTGGGCGTAGAGCCTAGAGTGAACCACATACCCAGCGGTCCGGCCAACCCTGGGCGGATCATCACTGCCCGCGGCACCGTGACTCAGGCCCGGGGTAGTACATCATCATAGCCGCGGCCACAATCCTCACTGGCAAGCCCAGTGCAGGCCATTCACAGTCATCGTGATAGTAGCCTAAGTAGTCCGAGTCGATTGGCCTGGTCCGGGCGCCGGCGCAGCGGCAGCCTCAGGTTGGGCCTGAGCCAGAGCCTGAGCCTATCATGGGCCTCAGTAGCCTGAGCCTGAGGCGGCTAGCGGCCGCGGCCCGGGCCTGACTAGTAGCCCCGGGCCGCCAGTGACTCGGAGTCCCGGCTCGGGCGCGAGTTGCCTGAGAAACCAAGTTGCGGCAACTTGAATTGTTAGCCGGGGTCGTGGGGGCGGCCGGGCCCTATAGTAGTACAGGCTCGTAGGCTGGGTTACCGCAGTATATCATGTACAAGTGACTTCATAGATATATGCGTCTGTAACGGCGTAAGTGCAAAACGACTACATGATCCAAGTTATTGATCAAGACTTAATTTCATCAGCCCTCCAAGAGGGCACACAACTAGTAACGTCAGATGGCTCGGGGATTAACGGTGACACTCTTGCTGATATAGCGGCGAAGGCAACCGAGTTACGACTATCGTTTAAGAACGTACTAGAAATCGATAATTTGCAAGGTTTCCACGCTCTAAGGACTTTGTGCTTAGATAATAACATCATTAAGTGCATGAAAAATTTAGATCATTTGGTGAACTTGACCTGGCTTGATCTTTCATTTAATCGCATCTCAAAAGTGACAGGCTTGGACAGGCTGGAGAAGCTAACAGATCTATCATTATTCAATAACATGATATCTGAGGTCAACGGTCTCGGTCGGTGTAAAAACCTGCACTGCTTATCTCTGGGCAACAACAACATCTCCGCTCTTAAAGATATTGTTGAATTGAGATGCTTTCAAAACTTAAGGCTACTTAACTTGGAAGGCAATCCTGTATCAAAAGAGTCCTCGTATCGCATGTGCATACTGGCTTATTTCAGTGAGCTCGCATATCTTGATTACTCCATGGTGACTAGAGCGGAGGTTGTAACGGCACGAGAACAATATCAGGACGAGCTTCTGGATGTGGAAGAGAAGGAAAATCTCCAAGAAGAAAAAAACAGCAGCGAACTCGCCGCTATCAGGCATACACAAAAGCTGGCGGATGCTAATCTGACCGTAGTGCAGATTATATTTGATGATATGTTTGCTGATGATATCGAGATCTTAAAATTGAAGCATTTTCCCGGGGTAAGCAGTATTATGAATTCGTTTCAAAGCGAAGTAGAATCCGCCTCGGATGTGTTTCAACGGGAAGGGTTGGCAAGATATCAACTAAAGAAAAGAGAAGAAAAGCAATTCGAATTCGCACTGCGTCAGTTACGAGCGAAATATGCCAACGAGTCTATTGATCTGGTGACAAAGTTTGGACGTATTAAAAAGAAAACTCTAAAGAGTCTGGCTCTTAAGCAGAATATTGAATCATATGATCTTGACCCACTCCGGGTAGCTCTCAGGAAATTGATTAGTTTGTTAAAGGACCTTGAAATGAGGCAAGTTGAACAATGCGAAGAACTAATAGGCGAGTTCGAAACAAAATATTTTGAGGTCAAACAGTCTTGTCTGGAGGGTCAACAAGCTTACTTTAGACGCCTCGAAGATCACGAAACCAATTTCATTCGTATGCTCTCGCTTTTGGTTGGTGAGCTTTTGGACCAAGCAGCCAAGGACAAGTTACCAGATGACTTGCCATCTGAGATAAGCTCCTTACTGACAGACAGAGATTCGTGCATGAATGCAATCACTGGCTCCCATGACATTCACGTAGGAAAGTTATATCGTCGGGAGGACGAAGCAAAACATAACGAAGGATTATTGTTTAAAGGAACTCTACGGTATTATCGTGATGAGGAACATTTAAGGAGCAGATGTCGAATTTCTGAACTCAACGATTTTGAAGGAGCTTGCTTGAATGAATTCAGCAGGTTGACGAGCGATAGGGACAGTGATGAAAAGGCAGAATGAATTACACTGCCGTGTGCTTGCTACCAATGTAATTGAGTTCTTCGGGCTCAGGCTAGTAATTGAGTTCTCCCGGACCGCCCGTCAAGGCCGCGGGCGCGGCAGACGGCCGTGGGCGCGGCAGACCGCCGCGGACAGGGCCCCGTGGTCAAGGTTAAAACTCGTGGCCGACTGGGATAGGATGTGGGGCGGACGCAGCAGTCGCAGTTGAAATTGAATCTGCGATCGCAGACAGCGGGCGGTGGGCCGGTCGCGAGCGGCGGACGCTATTTCGCGGTCAGGTCGCGGGCGGGACCGAACGGCCGTGGACCTGACAGCCCGGCCAGGGAGCCGGTGGGGCACGTGGTGTACCCGTCTCGCGGTCAAGGTACGGACTCGGTGCGGTCTTTCTGCGAACGGACGCGGCGCAGGGAAGTCGGAGGTCTCACAGGCCCCGTACTAGTCACGGCAGACCAGTAGTAGTGGCCACTTCTAGTGGCCACTAGGAGTGCTACTAGTAGTCCAAGTTTGTCGTTGCGGATATATCAGTAAATAAGTGAATACTCAGGCTACCATGACTACGGCTAAAACAAAGCGACTCGGAGTCGACGATAGCGCGTGTGTGTGGCCAACTCTCGAGGACCTAGGTCCCACTTGCATTAATGGAACGGCATCGAGTATATCCTCTCACTCACTCGCACCATAACCCATAGCGAACAGCGCATGTGTACAGAAGGTTTCGCAGCAAAAAGACAATTAAGGCAAATAGAACAGAAAAACGCGCCATGGTCACCCTAGTTGTGGAAGTCAGATATGTTGTGACAAGTTTGTAGTCTGCAGAGACAGACAGCACGCGTGGCGGTGTGCTGGACATGTCTGGGGTAATGGCTAATGCGGTCACAGGGAGCTCGTGGGCTTGTAGATGCCTGCCTAAAGATGAAAGGTCTGTCGTGCTGGCAATACCCACCATTCCCTCCACATTCCCATGCACAATTAATTCTCCTTCAAGGCAAACAGCTGAGACAGGATGCCTGGATATACGTCTAGTGGCAACAAGGCCAACGTCGAGGGTACCATCTTGATCATCTGAAGCTACCAGGCTCCATTTTGTTGCATATGCATCTCCACGAGACCTAGACTGTACGCTGATTATGCCATTGTCACCAACAAATTTGCATGCTCGCACGAGTAGCTTGGCCGATGGTGTCTTTTCGCGATAGTTATTAGCCTGAGATAACGGCATGGCACAACTCGTGGATACCTTACATATGGTGGCGCCAGTACTCAGGCTATGTACAAGACATGTGCCATCCTTGGAAGCAGTTGCCAGCAAATGTCTGCTCTCAGAGAAGGAACAGTCTGTTATTGATGAGGTGTGTCCAGGGGAGAGAGCGTTCACCAGCGTGCATCTAAATCTGCCTTCATCATTGGACACGGCCCAAATACGTAGCTTGCCGTCATCGCCCCCGACTGCCAGAACATCTCTCGAGTCGTCTACAGCGCAGCAATTGATCGAAGGACCTTCCTTCTTAAAGTCAGATACATAGTCATCCGATGCAACAGCGATGTGCCTCTGACCTTGCAAGCTACTCCCAAAACCAGACAATTTGCAGATTCTAAATCTGTTACCAAATACACTTGGGAGCAACTTTCTTTTTGGTCCGATGCAGATCAAAGAGCACAACTCTGCACCGGTGTCTAACCTGCATAGCTCAACTAGGCCAGTTTCGCCGACTTCTGCTGCTACAATCGCATTGCCTACACCTGTTCTGCTCGACCCGCCGCCGCCAGCATACACTATATGATGGCGCTGCAATGTCGACCCTACGCTGCCCAAATATGCTATGCTAAATATCGGCGTTTGTGTTGGACATGAGCGCGTCTGTCGATGCATCACTCATGTGCGCGGGCTGAGCGGTACGGCATAGTGCGCAGAAAAGGGCAGGCGTAAGCTGCAGCTGGGTGGTCGAATAGTTCAAATCACCCACTATTGATCTCAAATTGCGAGCTTGCTTTAGCTCGCCGCAAAGGTCTTACCCTAGCCCCCCTTCAAACCACGCCCCCCTTCATCCGTTCGACCTAGCCAATCCCCGGGAACATGGGGAAGTAATTTTTCGTAATTATGGTTCAATTTATACGTCTCAGGGGCGATGTTGGTTTGGGGCCCGGGCGGGTTTTATCTCGGACCACCGCACCGCGTCGGAGCTGCTTTCTCAGCGCGAGGCTGTCCGCATGGTACCTAACTTTGCACATCCCATTATTTTAGCATACGGAACCTGCGCCTCAGCAAAAATTTCCCGCCATTCGGCCGGCGCGTGGCTGTACGCGCATTGCGCCAAAATTAACTTGAACTTGAAACTTGAAATCAACGTCGACTATTGCGCTTGACCCCCCTATAAATCTCGAACTTGAAGTCTCCACGCAGTATTAAATAAATAAATTAATTAAGGAAGGTAGACCTAAAAAATAGGAACAAGCTCCTATTAAGATCATCATGATTCGCAGGCCCGGGGAAGGCCCGGGGTAATTTATCTTAATAAGGACTCATGGAGGATGCGTCCAAATCTTAGAAGAGAGAATTACCCGGCGTTACTCGGACCCTAGTCATCGGTGCGCTGCTAGGGCTCTGTCGACGCTGGATTGCCAAATGCAAGTGCTCACGTCCTTAGAATGCAAGTGCTTTTGTGTGTACCTCAAAGCCCAGCCTTGAGTTGCTGAACGACTCTGGTGAGCCTTTCTTTCATCATATTGCAAAGGGACCTGAAAATAGCGTATCATGCATGGGAATTCCTTCTTCAATCGACGCCGCATGCCATAAGACCAGTTTGCCTGTCCTACGCTAGACTGGGGCATACTGAGGACGTATTTTACGTCTTGTAGAGCAGATTTGTAGCGCTCAACTGCCTCAAAGGCCTGGGCGCGGCGGACAAGCGACTTCACATTATTAATGTCTGTATCCAAGACCGCAGTACAGTCTGCTATGGTACCATCAAAGTTGGAAAGCTGCTTGTGACAGGCAGAACGATTTGAATAAGCCTTGATACAGAGTTCTGAGCTCTTGTCAGCAGTAGCATCGATGCATCTGGTGTATGCTTCAATAGCACCTTCAAAATCGGCTAGTTTGTAACACTTGTCACCTGCTTCTTTGTCACGTGCTGGCTTGGGCAATGACATGACACGGCGCTTTTCAGCAGCCTCAAACTTAGGTTCGACGCTACGCTTTATTTTCACTATCTCACTGTTTCCGGCATCGAGGGCAAGAGCACGATCGCACGTCGCAAGGCAGTCTTTTAGATGTCCAGATTGCATCTGCTCCTTGGCCTTGCTGATCAGGACCATCACGCGATCCTTGCGCATTAACTCCTCCATCTCGGACGCCTGTTTTTTCAAGTCAGCATTACCAGGGTCTACTGCAAGTCCCATCTTGATGTTATCAATAGCATCTTTGTATTTGTTCAATGCACGCAATGCAATAGCCAACCGGAAATATCCTTTGATAAATTTCTTGTTGACTTTGATGCACAGCCGACCTAAGTAGACAGCGTTTAAAGGAAAATAGTAGTGAATGATACCGTCTTCAGCTGCCTCATCCCACATCTCTAAGGCCGCATACCTATGGTATTATGCTATTTTGAATTAACATTGTGCGAGCATGCTCTGGACACAGTGCCGCACGCCGCTGAGCGATTGCTGAAAAAGGTCACGTCCGTCGGATCGAGGTCAATCGCCTCCGTGTATTTGATGATAGCATCTTTGTGATTCCCAGATGTGAAGAGTCTGTTACCCTCCTTTTTGGCGGCTTGAGCATCCATTTTTCCGTGACCAGCAGACTAGGGATGCAGGGGCAGAGAGTGAGCAATTCGAGAGGAATGAGGTCTTCCGGCGTCTGCCAGATGTAGGGTCATTTTTGCAGATCGAAATCATTTTTGCAGAATCGAAAAAGCAAAATGGATTTTGGACGCTGCGTTACGGGGTCGATCCACTGGCACTGCCCGCTCCACTTCCGAGTCCACTGGCACTATTAATGAGCTACTAGAACTCAAGTTGAACAGGGAAATAAGGCCAACTTCCGCTGTTGGACCTCACTAGCTTAGCTAAGAACCGCAGGCTGGGCCGGAATTAAAACCTTGGGCCAACTGCCAGTGCCAACTGGTGAGCCTGAGCTCCGAATCATGGCAAATGGTGCTCCGACAGGTCCCTAAATGCCGGAGTACTCTAGGAGACCTGGCAGCGACCCCGGGCCCGGTGCATGTGCTTTCAAAATCATGATGGAAGTTCTATTTTAAGACGCTTCTACTAGAAGTATACCACACATGTCCCTTTTTAAGCGCCGGCTAGTTATCAATGCCAAGACCCACACGCCACCCGATGATGACATGAGGCGTGACTCCGCATAACGGCAAGATATACACAATCATAGGCCGATTCATACGCCAGAAGTTGCGATCACGCAGCTCCGCAGTCGGCTCATACACACACGGCACAAACCTCGGGGACCCAATTGGAGCGTGGTGGGCGCTTCATGCAAGTATACGTTCAATGCTATGCTGGCCTAGTTGTAATCACTAATCTCTGAGCTTGAGAAAGATTTTTTTAAGCTGCCGGGCTTCGTATGAAACGTTGTGCGTTGCTACTGCAGGGCGCTTGCCGTCCGGATCCACGGCTGGTGTGATAACAGTTGTAATATTAGTTCCGTGCGAGTCGCATGCCTCTAAAAAGCTGATAATTTCATGAACAGACGTGTCCTTCAACATGAGCATGTGCTTGGCCATATTTTCTGCTAGTGCAAGGAAGCAACGCTTAGAGTAGTACCAAGTATCAGGTCCAAGCTTTTTGTCGTATGGTTCGAGCGACTTTATAATCCGAGAAATACCAAATTCAAAATTTCCTTTGGCGCAGTAGAGAGTACCGATAACAAGGTTGACGATGCAAAGATGGTAACAAAGCCGTTCTGGTTCGGTGTAGGCGAGACGTTCTTCTTCCTTTTCAATCTTTCGCATTAGTTCTTCAGCTTCCTCGTTTTGAGACGTCATAATGTACGAGACACATAGATTGGCGAGCACTATAGCAGGAACATCTAGGATGTCCTCGGACTTTCTTTTTACGCTTGGATCATAGTAACGGATCGCCTCTTTAAACTTAGATTCCTGCATAAAAAATACATGCGCGACATTGAGCTTCCACACTTCGTGCTCCGAACAGAACTCTGCACTCTGGCGAAAGAGGCGCTCAACCATAGGGTAGTTCTCTTTGTCCCAGTAGACACGAGCCATGGCCATGAGGACGGGAATATACCGTTCAAGAGCTTCATCATAGAGCTTTAGTGATTGCTTGATCGCCTCGTTGTCACGAGAAATTCGTGCATCCTGGATGGCTTTGGTCAACTTGCGCAGCTGGTCTATATGTTTATTGGTGAGGTCGTCATACTTACGATAAGCCTCTTCAGGGGATGTTTGCACCATTATTGATGCATCCAGATAGTCAAAGAGCTCACTGGGTAAGAATTTATAGGTGAGGTGGGTATTCTCAGCAAGAATGTCAGCGGCCAAGTCGTAATATCCAAACTTACAGTGCAAAAGCAGCAAATTTCCGAACGTCTCGGGCGGGAAAGGAGGATTTGACAAAAGGAAGTTTAACTTCCGGAACCCAGTGGATGGATCTTCGTCCATGTGCAAAAGTGCCTGATTGTGCAGTGTGACTGCATCTAGCTCCTCCTCCTGACGCGGTGGCATGTCACTCAACGCTTCTTTGGCTGCATCTAAGTTACCTTCTTGAAATTCAATAGCTGCCTTGAGATTGAATGCCTCCACTAGGCAAGTCTCTTGTAACACTGAACTATTTCCTACACTCCGCACATCAATTCCGTCGGTATTGCTTCCGACGCTCAATTCCGGATGCTCGCGCACACCACGTTCAATAATCTCTGCCAAGCTTTTTAGTGCAGCGGCGTATTGCTTCTGCTTGTAGTAGCATAAGGCCACATTGCATGCAAAATCAGCTTGGTAGCCTAGAGTATTCATGGCCTCGACGTACTTTGCGCGTGCACTCTCGTAATGGCCTTCCTTGAAAGCGACAGCTGCATAATTTATAATGGTTTCTGGATCATCTGTGAGACATCGATCAAGTAAGGACTTGCACCCACTCAATTCGTCTTGCTCGTACTTGATAGCTGCCTGAAGTGATATCATCTGCTGTGCGAATTGAGGACCATCAACTCGAAGAGCTGCTCGAATTGCATCAGCATATAGTCCCGCCTTGTACAGTGCTTGTGCATAATAGAGCTTGTACCTAAAATCTGTTTACGCTTCGTGGACTGCGAATGAACGTACTCTTCGATATTGGGACAAATCATTACAAGTTCCTCGTAGGTCTGTGCGGCAGATCGGAAGTCCTGCTGGTGGTAGTAGCAGAATCCCAACAGAGACAGTGCTGCCCGGGAGCGAGGGAACGCTTGACGTTGCAAAGCAAGGTGTCCTACAGCGTCCTCGTATCGCCCCTCTTTGATTGCAGCATAAGTGGCGGTTGTTTGCGTAGCCATTTTCACAAGCGGTATCCGCTGATAACTGATTTAAAAACGTATGGCATACATAAACAAATAAGATGTTGGGTATTAAAGTGCTTACCAGGGGTCCGTTTCGATGTCCAAGGCCGTCCGGAGGGCTACATAGGAAGGGAATACGTGTAATCTGTGGGCCCCACCCCGACCCTCCCCCCCCATCCGAGCAGTCCCCTTCCCCGCCGGGCCCGGGCCGGACCGACTCGGAGTCTGCTGCTATTGCGTGATGACCTCTCAGCATGCTTTCAAAGACCAACAAGTTATGCGTGGCAGTTCTTCTGCCACGATACCTTGATTTGCCTACCCATCCTTGTAGGACTTCCGAGTCTTCCGAGTCCCTGTTGACGTAACACTTTTGTCGTGTTTTCGGGTGTACATCTTCCAGACCTCGTCCTTTTTCAACGACGTAGTCTTCGAAGTTATACTTCTTCTGTTTATTAGAGCATGCTTCTAATAATTCTTTGACGAACTTCCTGTCGTCATATTGAGTCCCTTGTTGGGAGGGGACTTGTGCTGGCTCTTCGTCATCGGAGCCAACAACTGTGCTTGCTTGGGGGCTGCTCATTTTATTAAAATGCTAACAAACGGCTGGGCTTTCTCTCCCAACGAGTGTAGTGTGGACACTCGCGAATGTATAGGATGATTTCAAAAGGTAATACGGCGGAGTATCTCTTAGGACCGTGGGCCCATAACCTGCGAATAATGCAAGACCAAAGGAGTACGCACCTTTGGGAGTACGGCGGCTGAGATAGTCTGCCGCGGAGCTACCTTAAATACACTAAGTAGTTTTGGTTTAACTGTGTTTATTACGCGTTGCGTGTTGAAGGGTGATGAAAGTGTATAGGAAGGGTATAGGATAGGGGGGGCTATTTCGCCCTATTTATCGCAGGACCGGGGACCTCACCTTGCTAAAAATACTAGGCAGTGAGGTGCCTAGGAGCACGGCAGTGCTTTGCACTGATTCCCTAGTTGCCAGACCCCGTGGTACTAAAATACGGAGAGAGGTTGTGCTCATACGCGTTCTTAATAGTCTAGGAGGGAATAGGGACTACTATGTTCTTTGAATGTGACCTTTGGATTCACTGGGTTTACTTGCAGATGTTTCTTCATTGTTCCATAGTAGTAAGATCTAGCTTTCTCATGTGCTTGAGATTTTGTAGCAAGTTCTCTGTTATGTCTTCTTTGTCGTTGTGTTTGTACAAGAAGTACCTCATCAGGAATGTTTGCTTGATAGTTAATCTCTTGATTGATTTGTTTGTCAGTAGCAAAACCAGTGTGGAACCATTCTTTAGGAGCTTGCAGTCTCTTATGTCCTGCAGCTGCAAATCTGACTTTAGCTGCTGTTAGATATCGGAGCATTGAGCTTGGGGAGTTCCATGCTTGTTCCATTTCATGGTCTGTACCTGGTCTGTCAATGCCTTGTTGCTTGTTCCTCCATGTCTTGGCAAGATCATGAAGTAGCTGGGCGTAGGGATCCTTACCATTATGATCAATGTGTTCTTCAATAAATTGCGTTGTGAACTTTTTGAAGATAGTGGCATCAGTAATGATGTGGTCCCACTTTTTAGCTTGGGTTTGATAGTGCTTGAGGGCATTGAGGAATTCATCGGCCCAGATTGTTTTTATGTATGTTATACTGTCAAAAATTTTCTCGGCTTGTCGAACTATCCTATCCTTGGGAAACTCAAGGAATGCCTTCATGACCTGAATCATGGCCCATGCCTTATTGGGGATCATTGGGTTCTCTGCTATTTGAATGAGATCATCTCGACAGGATAAAGCTGGTGTCTCAGACCATACTTGTTCGAGATCAGTGTATTTGAGGATCTCATATGAGAGCAGCATGGCTAGTTTTGAGTATGAGGCTGGATCTAAGATGTTGCCAGCAAAGGCTGTAAGATCAGTTTTTGACCAACCTTTGGGGGTGCGAGATGCCATAATTCTCCATTTTACACAATGTTTGGCATGGTGTGCAGAAACCCCTTCACAGAGGTTAACAAATGCAGACCTGTATTCATCAGATCTGGTGTATTCAAAACCATATGAGATTCCTTCTGCTCTTTCTAGTTTCGCTAAGAATCCTGTGGGGTTTTCTTTGGACACCCAGAAGCTTTTTAATGATCTGCTTTCTTTCAGGTCACGGTACTTGATTATCCCAGGTAGGTAGTCTATGTTGCACAGTAGTACATACAAAACGGGGATAACATCAGCTTCTTTTGCGATGGGGAAGCCATTGTATTTGTCCTTAGATCTCAGGTCGAAGATGTGTTTTGGGGTCTTTGACTCTTCTGGTGCTGACTCACTTGAGTGGTCCACAGATACTAGCATTTGTTTGGCAAGTTCTTGGAATTTTCTGTAGTCTATTGGGGGGTTCGAGATGTGTTGTTCATCATAGAAAGCCCATCCATCGTACTTTGAAAATACGTCAGCTCTTTCCTCATCTGCTTGTGTGCTTTGTTTGTGATCAGGAGTGATCACACTGCATTTAAGTACAGAAGTGTCATTGGGGAATGCTTCCCTTATGAGCTCAGTGAGATTTATTTCGTTTGGTGCTACTCTGATAAAAGCCAGAATTTTGTATGCAATCTCTTTATACTTTTCTCTCAGTTCAATTAGTGCTTTTGATTTGCTTTTGTCCAAGAGCATTTTGACCCGCTTAATTAAGTGCATGGCGACAAATTCTTCGAACTCGTTTAGGGCATTGTATAGCGCGTCAGAATAAGATGATTGAGATTTTGTTTCATAGAAAAATCTGAAATCACAGTATGAAGGTGATCTTAGCAATACTTCCCCATAGGGGTGTTGTATTGCTGATGCAAGTACCTCTACATTGTAGTTGACACCTCAGGCTCTAGATTTGTCGTATTTTAACTGTGTAGCTAGGGTGTGCAGTGGTGCTTCTTTTGGATACTTCAGGTAGTCTATTTGTGTGTAGAATGGATCTTTTTCTGGATCATTCACTTCATATAGAGCTGCCACTGGGTTTGTTCGGAATTTTGATAGGAATGTCAGATCGGAGAAGTTTTCTCTTTTGTCTGATAAACCTAGGGTTTCACGAGCTTGTCTGTGTTGCTCAGATGTAGCTGTTGAGGTTGACCCAGCTACTTCTGATCCAGCAGTGCTCATGTTGTTGGGGAGTTGTAGTTACAGCGATGTATATCTGCTGTAGTGTAGGTCGTTTTCGAAACCAATCAACCAGTAGGGAGACGGTGCCAAGTTCAGGCAGAGCGTCGACTCCCGTACCGCAAGAGTCAACCAGCTGGTGGAGGGGTTTCAGAGTGTTGGAGTCTAACAGGGTATCAACGCAAAGTTGAACGGCCGTGGGCCCATAACCTGCTAAAAATACTAGGCAGTGAGGTGCCTAGGAGCACGGCAGTGCTTTGCACTGATTCCCTAGTTGCCAGACCCCGTGGTACTAAAATACGGAGAGAGGTTGTGCTCATACGCGTTCTTAATAGTCTAGGAGGGAATAGGGACTACTAGGGTAAGGATAGGGGTATTTTTCTAGCACACCTAAACCAGCCAGCCTAGCGCCCGATGTCTGGTACCCCTAATCAGAGTGCGAGGCGCCAGGATGTGGCCTTATCATAAGAAAACAGATTGATTACTGTCTCTTGGCGACCGCCGCGACGCAAGGCCAAGGCCAAAACCGCCCCCGGCAGTAGTTCGTCCACTTGGGACCTCGCACACAACCCCTTGCTTGGGTCTGGGGCCGCTACGGAGGTCTGTAACCCCGTGTAGTCGAGTGGTTGAGCACACCAGCCCCAGAAGTATCCGACATTCTGCTGTATGAGCGGGCCGTTGGGAGGAAGCCATATAATATTGATCATTGCCATGGCGGTCCCGCTTAGACATCCGGCAAGGGCCTTTCAAATATGTCTCGCTTGAATGCGTCAAACAAGTGCAAGGAATCGCCAGCGGCAGATTTGCTGGCGCCGCCTCTTAGGGAGTCAAATATTGGGGACATGAGCAGCGAACGCATCGTCGGCCGCCGGCGGGGATCGAAGTCGAGCATTGCCGTCAAAATATCTATATTTGAGCCGAGTTGCTTACGACAACGAGCCATGGCAGGATGTACTCCCTGTTTGAGGTTAAATGTTGCCGTGTGCTTGGCAAAAAGCTGCTTTGACTTTATATGGCTACGAAAAAGTACATCCTTGAGCTCGCCACTTGATATCTCAGGGTGCTCTGGCTTATTGTTGCTACCAATGAGATGTGTGCGGACAATATCAAGAACACGATTTGCAGCAGGACCAAGCTTGCTTATCGAATCATGGTTGCTAGTAGGGACGCCAAGAAGAACAAGAAAACGGTAAAAAGTGTCAAATAAAGTATACCTTGTCAGTTTGGGATCTGTATCATGGTCGCTAGCAAGATTTGCAAGGATATTAAATGATGACACTTCCCTGCTCTCTAACCAAACCGCGGCAAGGTCTACGCGGAGATCGTCGGGGCAAGTGCAGTAATGCATCAGTTCCTCGTATGGAACACCACCGCCAAAAAGATGGAGGGTCGCGAGGCCAAGAGAGAACGTATCATGAGCATATGTATGCGTGCACTGAATGTCGCCACTAAGAAGGAGATCAATGGGAACATTCTCGATGGTAGTAAATATAGCACCTTTGGCGGGCTTGCCAAGGCTTCCTTTTTCCATATGCGAGGTCCCAAAATCAGTAAGCTTTATCCAAGCATCAACTGCCTCTTGGTACAATTGAACATCGAATTTTGCATCGGCAAGGTGATAGCGTGCATATATATTGGTTTCCACCGGTGCAACAAGAAAATTGAGTAGTTTGAGGTCATAATGTCGGAGCCCCAATGTTGCACGTGAGGCATATAAGGCGAAGCACATTTGGAAAAAGAACCGAAGTGTAGTGCAGGTAGGTAGCACCATGCCAGGTTGTCTCCTTAACCAGCTCTCGATGTCACCACAGCTGCAGAGTCCCATGCGCACACAAAGCCGAGTGTCCGGTGACCTTCCAGTCTTCTCAAGGCTGTGCAAACTTCCCGACGGATAGCATTGCACAAATGAACCAATTATTGTGACAAAATTGGGGCATATTCTCCTTGCAACAAGTTTGGTCAAATGACATAAAATTGCGAGCTCCCGGGTAACTTCATTGGCTGCGCAAACATCGTTATATAATACCGTGATGTTCATCACGGCCACAGCTTCATCGCCTACTTTATAAACTTTTTTGAATGCACCCTCTCCCAATATCTCCTTTGATGGGGTATAAAGCGACACGGCCCGCGTGTTTCTCTTAATGCAGCTGATATCGCTGACAAAATGGCTCACAGCAAAGCTTTGCATGCTTTGTGCACAGATTGATTCGCTAGCTCTCGCAGCAGCCACACATGCCGATGCACCGGGCTGCAATTTGTCGATAAAGGAGAACACGTTGGCCCACACGCTGACAGGGAGGTCCCTGTGTGATAACCCCTGAGCTGTTTTTGTCACAACAAGAGCTGGGAGCTTGGATTCCACAAGGTGAGCGGAGAGGAAAAAGTCATCATAGGTACCGTGGATAATAATACCCTCAGGCCATGCTGCCATTGCCGATACCATCAGGCTCTCTGTACTTTTCAGCCAAAAGTCTTTTACGGTGACAATTCTTCGTGCACGCAGACGATCAACAGCGACGTGAATGGCCTCGAGCCCCCCATCTTTATTTGCTATTACATCAATGACACTAACTCCGCCCCGAACGTCAACTCCGAAGTCCGCGGCGGCATATCCAACATGCACCTCACCTGTCAGCCATGCACCGATCACTTCTCGTCGAAGCGCCGCACCCCACATGCGTGCTGGGACACGGTTTGAACATGTTCTCTCTAGCGCAGCATATCTTATTGCGTTTTGGTGAAATGCAGGCTCCTTGTTTTGCTTCTTGAAAGATCTGCATCTGGCATTCCCTGAAAAGCGAGCGGCAGAATATGCCATCTCATCATAACTAGCAGCAGTTTCTATTGAATTATTGCGTAATGCTAGAGAATCAAGCGGTATGCCCTGCACTCGCTTTTCATCATGCTGTACCTTAAATTTTTCGGGTGTAGCCCAAGCACGCCGCTGTGTTCGCGAATGTGTGTATCCAAAATGACGAATGTGTTCGCGATCTATTACTGGTTCATGATAAGACTCGTGTAGTCGATGCGACTTCTCATCGAAGCCTTGACGCCCGCTTCCATAGACATTGAGGTCGAGGAGAGAAGCAGTATCCAACCAGGATGTCATACGACCATAACTTAAAGCTTAATCGCTATTAACGGGTATGGGCGGCCCAACTTTGAGGAATGGGTGGTCTTGAGCTGAAAAAGTACAGCCACGCTCAGAAAGACCGACACGCCATTGGAGTTGATAAGTGATGGGGCCGCTCTTGATCTGCAGCCGCCGGCGAGGCTCGGGATTCTGTGCCTAATGTATTTGTTTCCCTATGAACGGTGTACTATGAACGGCGTACTGGTATTCTAGTATCTGTATCTCGATCGGCATCAGCACGGTATCGACGAGATGCGAGCGCCGAGCGATCCAACAACGGAAAGCGGGGCTAAGTGGATGACGCTCACTTGGTTCCTGCGGCCAGACCGCTATGAAGGTGGGTCGAAACAAGTTTTGTGCTATCGATCGATTGGGTTCAGGTGAAGTTGCTGATGGACATATGGACGGCAAAGGCACTTACTGGCATGCGGATTCTTCCCGGCACGTATTCTTTTTTTTTGAATTATCAGATCTGATAGTTGATAGGTACGAGGGTTCCTTTTGCAAAAGTCAGCGTCATGGCTACGGTGAATATTTCTTTGCGGATGGATCGTGCGGTGCGGAGTGAATTACCCCATACCTAAGAGTCGGAGAGAACGGGGACTGAATGGTTAGGTATTATAAGGGCGAGTACAAATGGGGGGCTAAACATGGTTACGGTGTCTTTGTGTACCGCGACGAGACAAGGTTCGAGGGAACCTTCACAAATAATGTCAAGGAAGGGCAGGGTATAATGTACTACTCGGATGGGTCGAAATATGTCGGCGATTACCACTTTGGAATGATGGATGGACAGGGCGAATATGTGTGGCCAAATGGCGTCAAGTACATCGGAGAGTGGCGCGCAGACGAGCGACATGGCTTTGGGCAAATGTATTTTTCAGATAACGAGCCTGCGTACCGAGCTAGATGGGAACATGATCAGCGTGTTTTTGATTGAGAGATGCCATAAGTTGCTGATGAATTCTCGGCTGCGTTTTGACTTCCTCCTACCCGACCTACTTTTCAGCTAGGTTAAACGTCCAGCGCTTCCGCAATAACCCAGCAGGGAATTTTGGAAAGATTGAGGGCCCGGGGTCCGTGACCGTGACCGTCGCGCTTCTCCATTACAGCCCGAACAAGCATGGAGGTAAAGTAAGGGGACTGCTTTAGAGGCCCCTGCAATTAAGGGGGCGGACTCTGCCAGTCTCTGGTGGACTCCAAATTTGATTTTCGAGTTCAAGTTCCCAGCCACTTGTGCGGGGTCCCGAAGAGTCCTTTTGTACATCCCGAGGCCGGGCTGGGGGGAGGGGTCACTTTCGCGGCGACGCGGTGAACTTCGCGGTGATGAGGCCTGATGGTCAACTTGCGGTATTTCAGCGAGTGCCAGTGAAAAACAAAACTCGCTTCTATGCTGGTAATTTGGTCCCCCTGCGGCCCTTGAGTACCATTGGCGTGGGTGGGACGGATGCGTAGTATTGGGCATCGAGTTCGGCCAGGTCTTGAAATCCGTGAAGGTCACGACGCGGCCGGGTACCCCGGGCACAGAGGGCCCTACGAGTCCCCCCGACCCAATCCGCGGGTACAGGCTAACGATGGAGCGAATCCCTATGGTGGGTGCCGGCCCTTCCCGGGCCGATGGGCTGCCAGATAGGTCGCCTGACGCGGCACGAAACTTGAACGCCACTGGCGCGACCTTCGCAGGCCACTAAAATTTTCAAACCTAATCGTCTCGGTCACTCGCTGTGGTCACGTCCTTATAAGGGTAAGGGTAAGTATGCCCCCTATTCTTAATTTGCGCGCGGCCGGGACGTTCAGTTATAGAGATACGGCAAATTTGGGGTTGCCAGTGGGTGTTCGCCCCCTTCTGCAATTGGCCACTACTAGTAGGTACTAGTAGTACGAGTTCGCGGGCTCCGGACCGAATCATCAGATTCCGCGGCGCTTGATACCGATTGGCTAGATAGTACCTTAGTCCCGGGCGGGTGACTTGGGGAAAAGCAGTAGGCATCCCTTTTTGATAGTCTTAAGCCAGCTTCTTGGTCTTTGTCAGCGAGCTTGAGCTCGGCGAGCTTAATGTAGCTTAGCCCCCACCCGCTGAAGGGTGTCAAGGGACTGCGAGTTGAGGGGAAGGTCTGCTAGGCTAAACACAATTTGTTTTTTGGGAAGCTATAACAGCCGCGTGGTAACCTTGACAACTTTACTTACCAATGTTCCAGGGGAACCACTCGCCGCAGCGTGCATCAGCGTGCATATGTATTCACTGCAAGGGAAATGAAGAAATTTGTGCCTCCTCGATAATCTGACGATTACCAACCTAATTTGATTGACTAAAAATTTCGTCGAGCTATATCAACTCGGAATGTACCATGTACTGGATCTTGACTCGCATCATAAGTGGCTTGGATGACACCGTGTTGTTTACCTATGGATTGACCATTACTTTCTTAATCAAATCCAAGAAAAATACCTTAATTACTTGGGTTACAATCCAGTTGCTGTTTGCAGGGATGGTCGTGGCTGAGGGAGGTTTCAGTTCCATAAAAACATATTTTGGTACCGCCGCTTGGAACACGAAGTGATTAAAATCTGTAATTGTGTGGTTTAAAAAATTGCACGTGATCTCCATCTTTTCTGGGCTAAGCTGATCTTGAGATAGTGCCATTGTCAGTGTCAAACCTCCTTTCTCAAATGCCTTGAAGCTTGCGTGTGTTTGTGTTTGCTCTTCAACAGCGTTTTCTGGTTGTGCAGCTGGATTTTTCTCAACAAATATGTCATCGAATAAGTCAACATTGCGTGTTGATGTATCCGCATCATTGGCGTGTTTTTGGCTTCTTTGTCCAATGTCTTTCCAATCAAGATCAAGGAGATCCGTTGGTGCGTGATCAACGCATGATCCTGCAGTCTCTCCTGTCATGTTCTCACAGCAGGAACGATCCATACTCTCCTTGTCATTACCTGATGGCTGGTACTAAAATGCTTTCGTGAAATACAAATCAGCGGGCTCAGGGACAAACGGAATGGCGCAGTCTTCATTGCTGGCATTCTTGCGAGAGCTTGTCGTTGAAGGTCTTGACGTTGGTCTTCAAAGAGCGACATATACTCACAAGACCGCTGCTGAAGCTCAAGTGACAAGGAAGTCACAAAGTACCTGTGTTGCCTGTCTTAACGTCCTTTTAATATTTGATTGTGAATTAGATTCTCTGTGAAAGACCCCAAAAGGCCTTTGCATTCCGCCTGCCCTTGTTGCAACCGACACACAATCTTCATTAGAGCAGTGGTGGCATAAGATCTTGTAAGAGTAGTAGCAAGGTGGGACTTCAAGACTGCCTTGATAAGTCCCAAAATGTCAGAAAGAGACACGGCGCAATATACGTCCCCAAAGTCGCCACTACTGGAAGTCTCAAGGAGTCGATCACTGAATTCACCAATGCACCAGAGCGCGACATGCATGAGGGCAATCTGCACGCGAGGCAATTCCTCCTGTAGAAGCCGAAACAATTTGTGCGTTGCAAAGCCATGCAGAGCCTCGGAGTGCGTTATGTGGCTAACAGCTGCACATGCGATCAACACATCACAGCAATTACCTGCAATTGACAACATGGCAATCAAAGTTTCCACTTTCCATCTGGGATCTGGTGCAAACCTGTGAGAATGACGCAGTAATTAATTGAGTCACGTCCTGCTGTTCACGCAGCCAACTAAATGACTTATCGACAATAGCAGAAACCTGAAATGTGCAAGAAATTTCAATTTTGAACACCTGAAGGAATTGCTGCGCAGTTCAAGACGCGACTGCACAGGAGGCTTTGATGCTCTGGAGGTGCCACCACGAGGTAGTTGAGCAACTCCCTAACTAATTCTACAATGTTATTAGCATCAACAAGCTGGTATGTCAATTCCAGGGCTCTCTGGCGGATCGAAATATCTGGATCTTTAAGACAATCTAAGATTATTGCACCTACATGACAAGAATTCATGGTCGCCATTCTTTGTGTTCACTTACGATGGCGTTGCACGGCAGCAACATCATCATCCACGACACTGGAGAGGGAATTCAGCGCAACCTGTCATTCAGTGATTAGATTGTGCCTCAACGTCGCTCCAGTTTGTTGAAGAGAAAATGTGTGGCTCACACGAACTGACATAACGCATGTTGTTGTCACTATTTAAGAGGAAGCGACCAAGAATATTGATTGCCAAGAGCTTCAGGCCAGATTCAGACTTGACCGTCATTATTACTCTCACACATTCGTAGAGAATTGCATTGCCAGCATTGCGATTTGTTTCTGTGTTTGAGACGACCTGGGTGTTTCGATTCCATTAATTGCATCTATGAGTCGACAAATGTTGTACTTGGGCAAGAATATCATTCATCGCTTCGCTTGTTCCGTCATCATTTTTTCCTATATAGCGAAAATGTCAACGAACTTTTATTATTCCAAGATTCAAGACAGTGACTCAGAACCAAAGACTGCAAGCACCCTCAGCAACTTGACCTAAAAGTAAAAGATGGAAATATCTTGCAGAAGATAAACAAGCCTGCAAAAAAGGATCTGCTATTCCTGAAACATCGTGCTCAGGCCTAGAGGGTCGAGTCTAAAAACAGGAACGTGGGGCTAGTGTGGCATTGGTTTTGACGAGTATCCAAGATTCAACAAATTTCGGAGCATTTTGACGAGGGATGGCACAATTTGGATAATTTTAGTACTCAGATCCGCTTGGAGAGAAAGAACCTTTGCACGTCTTTTTATAAAATAAAACTTCCATCAGCTAATGATGCTGGAACTTACATCAGCCACCAGCTGGATTGCTGCGATGAGAACGCCATGAAATCTATCTTTCAGCAGCATCACAATGCTGGACGTGTGGTCCTCGACAAATTCTGGAACGCGCTTTAGTATGCGAATAAGTGCAAGTGCCGCCTTTTTTCGAACGTGTGCATTTGAGGATCCAAGGTGACAAGAAACATCAGATACAAGCACGCGACCCATATCCGCCTATAAGAATAATTCATGCTTAGTTGCTGGCCATGCGCACCGTTGCCAAGTTTCCCACAGACGTGAGGGCCAAGCCGACAACATATTGCGACCTGTCTCGCAGTGACGGTATAATTCATTTGATGCATTCAGCTCCGCATTGCACTCGTGATGTAGATCATTTTTCAGTGAATTTGTCACTAAGGTGAGCACCTCGGTGCGCTCGTCAAGTAGCAACATCAGAGCAAGATATCCTATGAGACTGTGCCTCAGTAAAATTCAAGCCCTCATAAAATTGCCAATGCGTTTCTCTGGAAAGCTGGGCGATGCAATAAGCTTGAGGCATTCCATTTGACCAAAGTGGCTTGGATAACCTTTAGGAACCATAGGCTAATGGTACTAAAAAGTACTGGCACCTAGCATGTGAATAAATAAAAGTTTTGCCACATTCCGATGGCGGAATGCCGGCAAATTATCTTTGAATGCGGTGCGAATCAGAGCACATTCCTTTGCAATTACTGCGCGTTCCTCCTGTGCAGTCTTACCTGAGATGAGATGCAACTTACCAAATATGGTGCGCTTAACTCACATCCACGAACGGCCCGGATTAGTTCCCGAAGCCTTATGGACATTTCGCGTGGTGTTGGTTAACAACAATACAATGTCAGAGTACTGCGGTACCGTAGGTACCGTAGGTACCGTAGGTACCGTAGGTACCTCCCAACAAACTGGCTATTACCCCTTAAAGAGTACTGCGGTATGTCGCAGTTATGTAAAGTAGCAAGCCTGAGTCTTAGGCTGCCAACTGGACGGCTAGAGCGGCCGCGTGGGGCTATTCATTTGCGCAGCGTGGCGCCATCGACACGCCCCCGGCCCGGGGCCGTCTCAGGCTCAACTTGACTCGGACTCGGAAGCGATAGTGCGTTGGAAAGCTTTTCTGACGGCGCGTCCAGAGGTGTCGGCCCGCCCGCCGGGGCCGTGAGACGGCCGCGCCGCGGTTACGGTGTCCTAACCGTGGCTGGTTAAAAAAAAGGCTCAACTTGAACTATTCAAGTGTCATCATCGCCGCGCCCAGCTCCGCGCCCGGGTCAGTCTTGGTGCCCGGGCCTCAGGCTAATACTTCTACCAATCATATAGGGCTCACGTGAAAACGAAAAGGTAGATTTTACGCATGAACCGTGGCCGTGACACTGAGGTAGGAGGGAGGGGGGCGATCAGCCTGGTAGGTCCACCCTTAGCCAAACTTACCTCGACCTCCAAAGTGGGCCTGGTCATAGGCTCTGTAGAGCTCACGTTGAGCAGCAGTGGTTGCAATTAAGGCACCTACAACCTTGCGGGCCTTTATTGCCGTGCTATTCACATCAAAAAGCTTTCCCATTTTCTTGTCGGAAAGTACTGTGTGCGATTGATACTTGAGTCTAGGAAGCCAACTGTCGTCTACGACCGAAGCGCGGTGCCACCCAATCACCTCACTTTGTAGCTCTTTCAGCGTAACTTTTTCTGCCGTACACCCACCTCTTAGGGTCCCAACTTCGGCTCTAATGCTCTTAATGTCACCATCTTCACAGAAATTCCAAATAGAATCTGCATTTGCATCCCAGTCATGCAAATTTAATCTCAGGGCCTTACGACATGCATTATCATATTCCTCTAGGGCTGCTTGAAATCTAGAATTAGTTCCAGTGCCAAAGTTCCCTCTGGTTGCCCGACACACCTTGAAAAATTCCGCATCCACTGCGTTTCGAGCCTGTGCGGGTCAAGTCAACAAACATGATAATGAAAGGAACCCACCAGAGCCAGCGGGGAACCCCACCTCCTACCTGACTTTGTGCATGTGCGAGATGTTAAGGACGAAGGACACAATGCCTCAGTTTCCAAACGTTTCCTGCGATTCCGTACTGGGACACACCTGAAATTGAAATGATCCCTTTCCATGACCGCTGGTAAGGACCAAGTAGTATTACTACAAGACGCCCGCGTGTGCGTGTGTGTATTTCTCCCTCGACGCAGCGCATACGTCCGGCGGCCACGGCTGGCCCGCGTCAACGACGCTTCTGAAAAAAAACTCCGAGTCGCAACCGTGGACCCTCGACGGACGCGCGCCCCCCGCGGACATCACCACCCATCGATTGCGCATTGCCCCGTCGATGGCGTTTTTAAAAAGAATATCGGCGGGGAGGGGGAGGCATAGCCTCCCCCTCCCCCCCGAACCCCCCCTCCCCCTCGGGGGAGGCGTAGCCTCCCCCGGGCCCTCCCCCCCTCCCCTCCGTCAGGACGCCTACAGCACACGGCGTCTCCAGGAATCGCCTCTGAGGACCCTCTGAGGGCTCCAGGAATAGAAGGGCAGCTCCGCGCAGCTCCGCGCCCTGGTGTATGACGTCATTACAATTTACATGTAGAAAGGTACAAAAGGGAAAAAAGAGAAAAAAAAGATTAGTCTGGAGGCCACTACTAGTAGTAGTACAACTCATTCATCAGCAGGGGCGGGCCCCCCAAGCGGCGAGCCAGTACGGACCGTGACCAGTAGCCGTGGAGTGGTACGGACCGTGACCCGGGGAGTGATTTTTTTGTGCCACCGGCGCGGCCTATGTATGACGCCACGACGCGTTGTGACGATTTAAGAGCAAAAAACACAGTTTCCCTTGGTCTCGAGCGGAATGTACGAGGCCGCACTTTGTCCGTGGGTACGACGTGTCGTCGACAGCATACTCCAGACAGCATACTCCAGACAGTCGGCATAAGGTGTTCGGCCCATCTCGCGAAACGAAAGAGGAGCGCAACAGCAAGTTGCAGCATCTCAACGCCACTAGCACGCACCTTTCAAGTTCGTACCAGTGCATCACTGTGGCGATGTCCGACATCATGATTACAAATTGTCCTGGCGGCCTGCCAGTGCAGAGAAGTCTCTTGGGGCCGGTAGCCTGAGCGCTGGTAGTCAAGACTACGCAGCAGGTATTATATCGAGCGACTTGCTTGCTTGTAGCATCAAAATAATTAATCAGTCCGCCAGTCTGACAGAGCCCAACGGCAGACAGGCTCGAGTGATCAAGTAGATGATTTGCCAATGGGAGGCGCTATCAGCGCTCAGGCACTCAGGCTACAGGATATTTGAGTTCAGCCCCCCGGGCCTCGGCTAAGGATGAGTAGCGAAGTCTCCCATCTCAGGCTCAGGATAGTCTCAGGCATTATAGGCTGCGTCTTCTTTATACCCATTGCAATTTCACGATCCTCCTCCCAGGACGAGGGCGAGTTCATGATAGGTCGGACGCGACATAAGGCTGAGAAACTGTTTGCCTGTCTTACGTTGTCCATAGCTACCAAATCCCCCTGTGTTATCACGTAAGGCACTCTAGGTAAGCTGAATATCCAATAGTCTTGCCTAGAAGAAGCCCGGGGGCAACTGGGGAACAACCGCACGACGCAGGGTGCCAACAAAGCCAGAAACTTGTTGGTGTTGGATCTGGCGTCCCAAGTGGAAGCGTTGCCATGTAACATACCAGAGAGACGCCGAGGTTATAAGGGTGACATAGGTTACTATCCAGAACTTTTTTGGATGGTCCTCAAGGCCTGAAAGAAGATTCATGCCAAAAAAACCGCCGACCGCTGACATCATTGCAAAACTGAGTCCTCCCATGGACAGATAGAGCTCCATGCGCTCTATGCGATTACGTTCATTATCAAGAGTGAGCTCTATGAGTTTTCGTGTGGAATCGATTGCCCCAACGAGTTTCTCAATACCATCATTAACTTCCTCCCAACGACAGAGGTAATTTTCAAAGACTGATGCCACGACTTCTTTGTTAGTATACCTCTCGAACTCATCAATCATTGTTGGAACTTCGTTGACTTCGTCAGAGCGCTCGTAAGGCACCGTGCTACTCGCAAGTAGAACATGATTCGTGCGAATACCTTCAACATCTGATTCCAATGCATCGCCGATCAGCGCGTAGACACGCCTCCCACGTACTGCTTCCTCCTGGAGCTTTGTCTCCAATGGCAAAAGTCGACAGAGCGTGCCCGCCCGCGTCGTCTCCGAGTTTCCAAAGTCACAGAGTGCTTCAAGCTCAGAGCCAATAGTCTGCTCAAGTCGTGAGAACTCTTTGAGAGCATGCCGATACGCCTAAAAAGGCAACAATAAGGTGCAACATAAGGTGGGGAGGATCTGGGGGTGGGGTCCCCACTTCCTCAAGGATGCATTCCACCACGACCATGGTGAAACTCAGGCGTCGACCACCGGGTTGAGATAGGGCTTCGACGATATTAGCTTCAACGCGCGTAATGTGCTCCCGCGACAAGAACAGTCGACATGCAGGAATCTTCTGTCCCTCCGGCACTGTCATACTAAGTTGCGCATCAGCAAGCGTGGGTAATAGGAGAACACAGCGATCACGATCAACATAACCTCTAAGAACGCCAAGGTCGAAAACCACGAACTTCTCACGGATCGCCAGGTCTAGAGCCGTCGTACGAAGCAGAAGGCGCGCATCTGTCATTGATACGCGACGACGCAGCTCCGCCCAATCAAGTGTGATATCGCGGCCACATCCAAGTTCAATCTGCCGCGCTTGCCACGTTTGCTCCTCGAGTCGTGGATTGTTGTCGCCTGTCCTAATCTGCGCTGTCGATGCCCAAACCTGGCCCGCAATTGCCCGTTCGTCGTTTAAGCAGCATGCGTAAATGCACAGCACTAAGCTGAGAAGCGGCTGTCGCATACCGACGAAGCAGTGGAATTGTTCGATCAAGGGGACAACAGGCAGCCACAGCCCACCGCCGCGCAAACCAGCCGGACCGACCCGCACGTTCGCATAATTGAGGCCGCCCGCGCGACGCGGGAAGTGGCATGGGGGCGCTGGCTGGATAACGTGGACCCGCCGAGCTCATCTGCTGCTGTGCCAAGTTTGGTGCCGGGTGGCGAGGCGGAAGGCGGGCAACGGCAGCCCTCTTTGGCAGGTCGTTTTTCAGACGGGCCACGGCCCGCCTTAAGTACCGAGATAATGGATAGTTCCGGAGATATATCACGGCCGGGTACGTGAACGTGCGCTGGGTGTCTTCAAACTTTGGGTTCTATGACTTTCGCGTCGGCGCGGCCGTCGACGCGTATAATACGGCACAAAACAGGGAGCCCTTCGCTCGTATCGCAGCCGCATGATCTTCGGAGCAGTGTGGGACCGAGATATGGTGTCCGCGCTCGAGCATGCCGGAGCTGTGGAGCTCTCGATGCGATCCTGGCGATTTATCAGCGGTCGAAGACGGTGCGCCGTCGACCGTCTTGAGGGCCCGCGTTCTCGGCGCTATGAAACGCGGCTCCGGGCGCCTCGGCGGCGCCGAGGGGCCCCATTGCGCCTCGGTGGGCCCATTTCTCTGCCCATTTCTATGGGTCGTGAAGCAAAGGGGGGCTGTAGCTCGGTAGGGAGGCGTCGTATAAACCTCCCATTCGGCGTCTGATAGGACTATGTAACAATTGGCCCAGCACGACCCGCGTCACGCTGACTTGTCGAAGGTTTGTCCTCAGTTTACAGCCTAGAATTTTACCCGATACTATAAACGCCGCGGCGTTGAAATTCCGCAACAACATCTTGTCGTTGGACCCTCAGGATTTCCTCGTTCGCCGCGTATACGACGGCCTGATG
This sequence comes from Pelagomonas calceolata, assembly GCA_918797485.1. Taxonomy (NCBI): domain Eukaryota; class Pelagophyceae; order Pelagomonadales; family Pelagomonadaceae; genus Pelagomonas; species Pelagomonas calceolata. Next base: position 1,533,646 of record CAKKNE010000004.1, read on the forward strand.
AATGATTCCAAAGGTCGCGGATCGTCGAAGAACGGAGCTTTGTTCCTTGAAAATCTGGCGTTAGAAGCGAATTGGCCCGGGCCTCTGAAAAAACCGGCAGCGCTCCGTCGTCAAAATCTGTCGCATCGCGCCCAGTTTCCGAGCTCGCCGATGGCTTCAAGGAAATGTCGACTCTCCGCAACATGAGCAATTGGGTCGAGAAGGAACGTTTTGGCTTGCCGGAATATTTACTCAGAGCGTGCCCCGCGTCTCTTCGGGAAGGGCGGAGATTGAAGACGAAGTTCCGATTGGGTTGCCACGACCTCCGGAGTTCGAGCAGCCGAACGCAGCTTGTTCGTAACGCGCAATGCCCTTGTTGCGCATCTCGTGAATCGGAAACGATTCAACACACGTTGTTTGAATGCGAGGCCTTTGAGGAAGAACGGGAGGCATTCCTTGCGAGATTATATTCGGTTTGCCCCCCGGCACGGCAATTGACCGATGAGGGCCGATGTCGCTTGGTCATGGGGGACGAGAGCTCCACAGCTCCGGCATGCTCGAGCGCGGACACCATATCTCGGTCCCACACTGCTCCGAAGATCATGCGGCTGCGATACGAGCGAAGGGCTCCCCGTTTTGTGCCGGTCGACGGCCGCGCCGACGCGAAAGTTCATAGAACCCAAAGTTTGAAGACACCCAGCGCACGTTCACGTACCCGGCCGTGATATATCTCCGGAACTATCCATTATCTCGGTACTTAAGGCGGGCCGTGGCCCGTCTGAAAAACGACCTGCCAAAGAGGGCTGCCGTTGCCCGCCTTCCGCCGCACTGCCCGGCACCAAAATCGGCACAGCGGTAGATGGGTCGGCGAGGCCGCGTCAACCCGGTTTCACGCCCCCCACGCCGGTTCCCGCCTCCTGCGGAGGCCCTAAAGTCCCGCAGTGGCTGGTTTGCGAGAGGCTCTGGGCAACCGTCTTGTGGGGTGCGCAATAATAAATATGCTGTACGGTTTTTTTTGCGCGTTTGGAGAAACCTGACGAGCACATAGGCTTTGGAGTCTAAGACAAAGCTAAAGATAAATCACCGGCGATTGAGCCCCGATGGGGGGTGACACCAATATGGAGCTCGGGTTTCCGGCGACGCCTCTTTCAGCAGTCCCGGGGATTTGTCCGGAGAGAGGCGTCCAGCCGGCTCGTCAACCAAGCTTCGCGTTTGGGGAGGGCAAATTCGGGACCCTAAAATTGCCGCTTTTGGCCGTCGTTGTGCCAATAAGCGCCTCTACCGAGCCGCAGGCTGCTCCTACGCAAAAACTTCATCGATGGCGCACCATCAGTGGGTGTTGGTGCCGGCGTAGGAGCAGCCCCGATGAAGTTTCGGCACGCCGCGGCGGCAAAAAAGGGCTGCCCATTTTCATCGGTCGAGCTTCAGGGATGGGCCGTTTTTCAAAACGCATGCGCAGCCCGAAAGAAGTTGTTTAGGAGCTACCCGATGAGGTTCCGACCCGCGCTGCCCGCTCCTTTTCAGCTATTCCAGCGCTGATAGTCCGCCAGCGGCCGCGCGGTGCGTGCCGCGAACGACGTAAACGGGGCCAAAGCGGCCACGAGGAGGACGAACGCTTCAAAATAGGTGGTCGAGGCCCACGCATGGTACACGAACGAAGTCCTGCGACGCTCCATCTGCCCAGCCGGCCCTCAAATCGCTTCAAAATGGCATTTCGACCTCGTTTTGGCATGTTTTTGCCCCACCACGACCCGAAATCCCCCTAAGCGCCGGTAAATTTTGTCTGAATGTACCCCATAGAACCCACAGAGAACTACCCCGGGACTGCTGAAGCAAGGCTCATCGAGGTCTTGCGCTAGAACCGGTTTGGGGTTGGTGTCACCCCCCCAGGGCCCTGAGCCCCGAGCACCAGAGCTCGCGGGTTTCTACGTCGACATATACTACATTCGAATGCAAGACCGAGACGTGAACGCTAGTGCAAATAGACCAGACCGAGACAAATTCCAGGGGCACTCTGGCATAGTGTCGTCGGCTGGGAAAGAGGAAGTATTCGTTAAGTGGCTCAGTGAGAATGGCGCTAAATTCGTTGACCGAGCGTTGCTACGTTGCTACGAGAACGATGTACGTGGAGTTCATGCGGCGCGCGACCTCAAAGCAGAGGAAATCATTATTGAAGTCCCCTTGAAATGTCTTATAACTGTAGAGATGGGCAAAGCGACCGATGTCGGTAGGGCTGTTCTCGAGGCTGGACTTGAGCTAGACGCACCCAAGCACATTTTTTTGATGCTCTTTCTCCTTCTCGATCGCTGCAACTCGGACAGCTTCTTCCGACCGTACTATGATGTTCTCCCCGGGAGTCTGTCTAATATGCCTATATTTTGGAAACCAAATGAGCTCACCTGGCTTGAGGGTTCGTATTTGCTTGTGCAGATAGAGGAACGTAAGTGTGCCATACAGAACGATTTTAAGGCCATAGTTGACGCCTGGCCTGCCTTTAAGAGAATCTGCACTCTGGACGAATTTTCCTGGGCACGTATGTGTGTTTGCTCACGCAATTTTGGCATCGTCATCAATGGAGTTCGCACATCAGCAATGGTTCCTTACGCTGACATGCTCAACCACTTTCGGCCGCGCGAGACTAAGTGGACCTTTGACAACACACGAGGTGCTTTTACCATAACAGCACTCCAGTCGATTCCTTCTGGTGGGCAGATCTATGACTCCTATGGTCAGAAGTGCAATCACCGGTTTCTACTCAATTATGGCTTCGCCGTCGAAGATAATTACGAATGTGACGGCTATTGTCCAAATGAAGTTGCGCTTCTTGTCCGTCTGGCACCAGAGGATCCACTCACTGCGCGCAAACGGCTCATCTGGATTCGTGACGGTGCCGTGGGTGTCAAGCGAATCCGTTTATGTGCAAGTGATAATGAAAATTTCCGCGCATGCCTTTCGCTCCTCCGTGTTGTGGCAGCTGATGAAGTTGAGCTTGACCGTATTCTCAGCCAAAATCCCTATGGCACGTATCGCACAGCATCTGATATCCATGTTCCTGTTTCATTCAGGAATGAATGTGCCGCATTATCGCTCCTCAAGCATACTTGCAAGTCAATGCTTGAAGCGTATCCACGTTCCCTCGCAGCTGATAAGTCTGCAATCTCCAGTAATACCCTTTCTCCCTTCTCCAACGAGCGCCACGCGTGCATTCATGTCAAATCTGAGAAACTTGTCCTCTGTCACTACATCAATTTTGCCAAGACTGCACTAAACCTCGCACGCTGCCATGATGGTGAATTCGAGGCCACTGTTTCCAGGCTTTTTGACGAACCTGTTCATCGTCACGTTGCTAGCTATTGCAATGGCATAGTACGGCAAGTGCGTCATGCTGTCCCCAAGCTTTTATCTGTCGAGTCTGACAGGAGGCAGCACAAACTTAACCTATCTACGCCCACAATTGTGTAGTCTAGTCGACAGGCAATTTCTCGTGTGCCCGCTCCTTCGTGAGCAGACTGACGTCCGAAATTCCGCCAAGGGCAGAAACGGGCCGCCCACACGCCACACAAATCGCTATTTGTTCTAAACGGGCCGCCCACACAATCAGGCTACTAGTAGCTTAGTTAGTTCTAAAGGTTCTAAAGGTTCGTTGTGGTTATACTATTTTTAGGTCTTCCTTAATTACTTAATTAATTTATTTATTCAGGCTCTCCCCAAAAGCTGGCAGGACATCTTAGTTTCGTAGGCTGCACCGTATCACGAGCGCTTACTAGGCCATAGACCCCGGGCCGCGGCGTGGCTGAGGCGACGCTTTGGTGCTGCCTACTGAACACATGGCCCTCAGGCTAGAGTGACACTAGACTTTCCGAGTCCTGCTGAGTCTCGTGTCACTACCCCGACGTGCCCTTGGGCGCGCTATGATCCAGGGGACTAAAAACAAAGCCTGGCGCTTGCTGGCAGTCCATCGTTCCCGGAACCCCTCTGAGTATCCGTCGTGTCGAAGGATACGCAAACACCGTGACGGCCGTCAGGCCCGATGGGTAGCCCAACACAGATCATGATTGCGACGCCTGGCACAAGGGGGCGGGGGGCCCGGGGGCTCAGGCTAGTGGAAAATTTTAAAATCGGGATTTCGTCCATGGATCCCTGGCAGGGGTGGGCCCCCTGCCCCCCCCTCCTGTGGGAGGCGACTTCCCCCCTATTAAGGGGATACCGGAGTACCCTAGGGACAGTGAGTCACGGTAGCCTAGGTAGGTAATAAAAGTAAACGGTGTGCTTGGAAACGGTAAAATATTTTTAACAAAGGTCAAAGTGCCCCAAACAAAGGTCACTCCCAAACAAAGTAAAAACCCGAGAGAAACGCTTTGTTAAAAATTAGCCCCCCCCTACTTTGGGGCACCCCCACGCGGCCGGAAAATCCCGATTTTGGGCGGGGTGGGGTGGTCCTCGGGAGGACGGATTCATGCGGCTGCGCCACCGCACGCGCCCTCCGGCCCGGCGCTCCGCGCCGGGCCGTCGGGTTGGGGCTGCGCCCCAAACCCCGCCAAAGATAACATCCGTCAGGCAGGGCGGCAGGAAGGCAGGGCGGCACGTAACCGACGTGGCACAGGAACGAGTGCTCGACGCGCCGGGGCGGTGTTTGCGGGGGTGACGAGTCGTTTGAAGGCCGTTTCTGTTCGTTCGATACCGTAACGACTTGTCAAAGCGCCGTTCCGCGCGGTGCTCAGCTCGACTTCGGCAGAGGGCGTCGGTGGCGACCAGGTCCCGCGGTGCGCTTGCCTCGATCCGCGCGTCTTGCGTTGCGCGCGCTCGAAACGACCATCGGGCCCTGGCAGCCGGTGTGCCGCCGCGGGGCAGCCCGCGGCGGGGCGCGCGGCAGCCTGGGGAGTCGTATGGACCCGGCGGAGCGGCGCGGAGGGCCGCAGCCGTGCAGCGGGGGCGGGCGGGGCCGGTATCGTGCGAAAGCGGTTCAGATGCGCCTGCCTACCTGCCACTTTGCTAAGAAAAGGAAAATAGTTTTTAACAAAGCGGATTTTTCACTTTGTTTGGGAGTGACCTTTGTTTGGGGCACTTTGACCTTTGTTAAAAATATTTTTTCCTTGGGAACGCGTCCCGGTTGAAAATTGGACGGTGTATTTCTAGTACACGTCCCCAGGCATGCTTCGGGCTACCCGCCGGCGCACGAGTTACGGTCGAATTCTCGCGGCCGGGGGCTCCGAGTCCGAGTAGCCGGGGGCTAAAGGCGAAGCGGGCCGCGGCGGACACCCAACCCCAAATTTGCCGTATCTCTATAATTAGACGTCTGGTGCGCGGGTAAATTGAGCCAGGGGAGGCTAGTTGCCCCTCTGGGACCTGACCGAAACGGGCGAGCGAAATGATTAGGTTTGGGAAGTTTAGTGGCCAGCGAAAGTCGTGCCGCGTCAGGCGACCTATCTGGCTCAGCGCATCGGGTACCCGGCCGAGCCTACGCATCCTCCCCACGCCATAGGTACTCAAGGCCCGGGGCCCCTGGGAGACCAAATTACCAGCAGAGAAGCGAGTTTTGTTTTTCACCCCCGAAACCCGCGAGTTAAGCTAAATGCCCGCATGTTAGGGCCCCCCAGCCCGGTCGGGCGTACAAAAGGGTCCCTTTTTGAACCCCACTGGCACAGCCAAAATCGCCCCCGCACAAGTGGCTAGGAACTCGAAACTCAGATTAGAGGACTAGGGATGCCCGGGGCCGTAATTAAGGGGCCGGCACCCAAAGTGAGAAATTACCGTAGCTCTTCCCCCTGAATAGCTTGAACGGGGAAACTTGCTACGAAAATACTTAAGATAATGACTAATATTCGCGCAAAACAGGGGCTACAAACGGTAGGGGGTTTTGGGGTGCGCCGGCCACGGGCAGGCCGCGGCCCGGACGGCGGAGACTCAAAGTTCCAAATCGACGTCGTCGTCGTCCGCATCGACTATAACCCCGCGCCGGTCCCCGGGCCCGTGGTTTCTCGTAGGAGCGCCCTCGAAGCTCTCTATTCGTCCCGCGTTGACCTCGACGCGACCGCCGCGGTGCAATGATTTCCAGCTTTTCGAGCGCTTGAAGTTGTCCGCGGGACTCGGGCCATACCCACCGTACTATCCCCACCGTTTTTTGTGCAGTGGCGTGCCCACATCGCGTATCGCACATCATGTGGTGGGAGAGCAATTTGGCGCATCGCGAAATGTTGTGCTGCCGCGCTTTTTCTTGGCGCATCGCCTCGGCCGACCCCTTGAGCGGTCGGAAATAGCTTGGGGCTGCCTATGGGTGCGTTTAGGCCGCGCACGAGGCCAAAACAAAATCGCGTTTAATCGAGATTCACGGGTTTTTGCCGTTTTCAGCGCGCCGCTGCGCCCTAGTCCCGATCCCCGTACACCCCCCTGACCTCAGCCGGCCCTTAAGAGGGCCCTACGAGCCCCCCCGACCAATGCGCGACGTTCGGGCGCTCGGTGGAGGGAATCCCCATGGTGGCTGCCGGCGCCGTCCGTAATTTAAGGCGCACTAGCATGTTTAGTACGCTGTTTACTAGAAAACCCGAGTCGACCAATACTAGTACTCCTTTACCCGCCGGGCCAGATGATTTAAAAGGTGATTCGCCCGAAATCTTTCGAGGTCACGGTGACCGGGGGCCTGTGGACGGGGGGGTGATTCATGGGCAAATCACGGGTGATCATGATTTGCAACCTAGAAGAGGGACTGTTCCCTCAAAAAAATACTCCCCAAGACCGTCATTGGCAGAAGAACGCGTCTGTTCCGCCCTGAAGAGTTGCTCCTGAGAATGGTGGCGAGTCCGTGCATCGTATGCTTGGTTACATAGAAGCACCCGGGGCAAGAGAGTAACCAAGGGCGGCCATTCCTCTAGTAAGCACAGAAAATTTCACCTTGACGACACCGGTTGATTCTACACGCGTAACTTCACGATTGTCACTCTGAGCGACTAGTTTTGAGTCGTAGAACTCAGCATACGTTCCTGTGAGCCACGAGACAAGGCGTTGCCAGAGTGAGGACGGCACGGGAATATAGGTGTGAATATATCTTTCATAGTCTCCTGCAAACCTATGGCATTATAGGCGGTACGGAACATCCCAAGGTTACATAAGGAGCTCTGGACATGGACGGTGGAAGGAGCACGCTGCCATAGCCGCGCACGACGTCTCGCCCAAGGCTGTCAACGCCATAGATTGATACACTCATGCGTGGCCAACCATGGGCGTTTGTGCTTTTAAAAGATATATCCACAGGAAAGTTCCACACAACAGAATTATCACAGCCTGCAGCCTTCCGCGCAATCTGCGACAAGCCGTTTTCGATACCATCGACGACTGTCCAATCCGGGCCAAATGAGAATCCATATCGCACATAAAGGTCATCATAAGGAAATTCACCTGATTCCAGTTGCCCATTTACCACGACAAAGAAAGCTGAGAAGTCACTTTTTGATGCCTAGATTCGAATGGCATGATCACACGACAAAGTTCCAAAATGACACACAAGTGATTCCGGCATTGGTGCTGGTCGATAAACCGTAGGTATGCAACTCTCAACCCACCGTATCGTACGTAGCCGACATGCATCGAGATAGTATATACCGTTTACGGTACGGTACGCTGTAGTGTTATACATGCCATTGGACATGTAACTTAGTCACTAGAGGCAAGTGCAAGTGACACCTTGACTGTCACTAGAATCATATAGTAACCTGACTCGGAGGAACTTCAAGTTGAAGGGAGGCCGGGGAAGGTTCCTTCTCTTATCAGCTGCCGCGGCTGTCACGGTGCCGCCGCGGCCAGTCACGCCGATGGCTGTCACGCCGGTCACACTTCCCCCCCTACGTTCAGCCTGAGTGATATTAGCTTCAAGTTTGCCAGTTGGGCCCGGCCCGGTGCAGTAAATGCATCATCAGTGCACAATGGAGCTACTTCTAGGAGCTACTGGTGGCGCAACGTGGGAGGGGCCGTATACGCGGCCGCGCGGCGCCCTTTCGAGGCCTCGCGGGAAATTTTGCTAAGGCGCAGGTTCCATATGATAAAATAATGGGCTGTGCAAAGTTTGGTGCGGTGCGAACAGCCTCGCGTCGAGAAATCGGCTGCGACGCCGCGGCCGTATAGATGGTCCGTTCGCACCTTACTTCGCCTTAGCAGCCCGTTTCTTTTGCGACCCGTAGCTCGTGTACATTTGCTATGCGTACCGAAAGTGGCCGACTTTTTATGCCGACGCCATCGCGCGCAATGAGAGAGAGAGTGCTAGTATCGGCGTCTAGTATGTCAGCCACTCTCGCGGCCGGCGCCGTGCACGGACCCCGAGCAGCCGGAGCAACCCGGCCTTCTAGCCAGGGCGCATACTTAATGAAAACGCGATGAACCCATGGAAGGGCGCAGTTCCTGGGAGGATGTTGCGCCAGAGAGTATGTCAGCTACTTAAATGTTAGAGGGTCTGTCGTAGGTAAGTTTGAGACATTTTGCCGCTGGCAATGCAGTTGGGCTTGTCGCACACCTGAGGGAAGCATTGGCGACGCAGGATGGTGGCACAGTGCAATGGGTGATTCTGTGCTTTTGGCTACTGGAATTGCTCCTGGCGAAAAACGCTGATTATCCAGATTTGAAAGGCAATATTCAATCGTTCCTTCTCGGGCATATAAATATGCTGCATATCAGAACAGCATTCCAGCTAGTTTCCAGTCACAATCGTGACGGAGCAGCTAGCATTGCTGGGGCGGTGAAAGCATTTGAAAACGTCATTTTGCATCTCGTTGATAAACATAGTATTGATAGTGGTGTTGCTAATTTTATTTTTTTAGAAAGGACAAATCCTGCGTAGGTTGGAGAACTATTTATGACTCGTTTAACTTACAAGTTGAGGATTTGTTGTTTGAAACTTCAATTTCTCTGCTTGACAGTTCAATGATGCCATGCATGGCTGCGGAAGGTGATTTTAGATTGGAGGTATCAAGGGTATTCACCAGTTTGTTGCGAAGCGACATTCAATTGTACACTTCACATTCTGCAAGCCAACCAGATGTCTTGAAACAAATGAATTACACACCGGTCCGTAGCGATTCTGCGTTCGCCCATTTTGTTATTCTGCTCTGTACCAAAATCCATGATGTTGCTGCTGCGTGTAACTACCTCGATACCTGGTTAATGCGCCTTTATGACCTTCAATCTGCTTTGCGTGCATTTACTTCCAAATCATTACTTGTCTTCGGTGCTTCTCTTTTCCTAAAGCTGGGTTTGTATGAAGACGCAGTTGATCTGGCACTTGAATTCGACATCACTTTGGCTAAGGACCTAGCCAATTTATTCGAGGTCCCACAGGCTCTAAGGAAGTAAGTGGTCGTAGCTTGCTTGTAATATATCTCATTTCATAAAGATAATAGGCGCCTTTGGTTGCGGGTCGTAAGACACATCATCAATGACCGATCGCTAGTCACAGCGTACGTCGCAGTTGCTGCATTCCACCATCACATACTCAGGTTAGCAATTTCAGAGTCTGGTCGTGCGTTCAAGGAGTCTCGGTTTCTTTCAATAGAAGACATGTTGTTCGTTTTCCCCGACTTTATTGTCATCGATACCTTTAAAACTGAAATAGAAGGGTCTCTTAAGGAATCCGATCAGCATATAATGTCTACCCGGACTTGTATGGCGGCATCGGCGAACACCGCAAAAAGCCTATGTCGTGAAACGCAAACTCTGGTCTCACTTCAGATACGCCTCTGTGCTGGCACACGCTGTGTGCTCTCTGGGTGCCCTGTTCTGATGAGACCTTTTAATTATTATGCTAGTGGTTTTGTAAATCAATCTTCTAGTGCCCAGTTAGAAGCACACGGTTGTGCAAAAGGGTCAAAGTGCCACCAGTGTAGCTTGCCTCTGAACTTTGACTGCCCTCTGACTGGCTGTCAGATGATAAACTCCATTGACTCTGCTTTTACATGACAGTACCTAGTGCTTAGCCAAGGAGCGTCCCAGGAAAGCCGAGCCGACACCAAGGTAAGTTTAGCCCGAGGGCGAAGTCTTGGCTTCTTGGGGTCTTTTACTATACTATACGTGCTGGAAGGTGCTGCAGCGGGCCATCGATCGCACCCGCTACATCCATGAATGGGGCCGCCGTCGCGGCGCACGCGGCGCCTACTAGTAAAGGCGGAAATGCGAACACCGCGGACAAACCCGATTAATAGAAGGACCACTCAACCCACAATTAAATAATAAGAAATTATGGCAGACTCGGAAAGTAATTTGAAACTATCCGAGTCATGATTACAAATACTACAACTTCAAGTTGAAGTAAAATCATGACTTGGACTCGGAGAGTTAACTTGAAATGAGAAATAAGCAGAAGAACCACGGGTGTTACTGTCCTCAGGCCTGAGTCCGAGTGAGCCTGCCAGTGACTTGATCTCCGAGTCTAACTTGGGGGTTCAAGTTCTAGTACTAGCCGCCTCAGCAAAAGCCGCTGAGTAGTAGCCTAGTACTTACTGAGTACTAGTAGCAGGTCACCGGGTCACTTAGACGGGTCACTGTGCAAAAAGGGGCCCGGGGTAAAATGAGCGTCCTTATTTTAGCCTACAAGAGGCAAGACAAGCAGGGGTTGGGTAGCCTGAGTGCTACTGGCGCTGGCAGTGGCAAAGCCGGGTGCCTCCGAAACGGCCTTCTTATGACTGGCACAATTCTGAAACAGATAAGGGTGTGCCGAGCGAAGCGAAGGTCGATTCCATCCATTATTTCCGATCTACGTAGAGATCGCGGCCCGAAGAGATAGTGGCGCCGCTGTCGGTGGGGGTCGAAGATCAAGCAGTACGTGCATTCTCACTGGTCTCCGATACGTGCATTCTCTACTGGGCATTTCAGCTTGAACAGAGGTGTCGGTCCTAAAGTATCTAAAGCGTCGCAAAAAGGGAGGCAACTCTCTTCATTCAATGGGCTTTATACTAGCCGAGGCAAGTAGACTCTCCAGAACTTCTGCTTGTTGCTGCACATTTACATGCCCATGGTTCAATCTTAGATTTGGTGAGAGTTTTAGAGAATTGCACCCACCTCTATCATCACCCACTATTATGATAGGATCTTGCTGATTGAATGTTATATGCGTGAGTTTTGCGCGCTTAACTACTTTCTGTTCACACAGGGGCTCGTGTTTGTTTTCGGCCAGATCAAATACGTGCACCTTTCCGTCCGAAGTGACAGCTGCAAATACACTTGCTGAATAAGGGGACCACGCGACATCACCAACAGCATTTCCCAAGTCAAATGACATGACTGCAGTGGAAATATTGTGATCCCATAGTTTCACAGTCCAATCCGCCGAACATGAAATAAAAATCCTTTCGTGAAAGGGATTCCAGCGAATGGAATAAACAGCCATGTGATGTCCAAGATAGGTCTCGAGATACTGTCCGGAGTACGCTTTGGAGCACTTGTGAATTTTTCCTTCCTCGGTCCCGACGATAAATAAATGTTCTGAGACTCCATTAAAATCAAAGCAGCATCCGCCTGCCAGACCAGGCAGCAGAGTATCCTCCGGGTCATCGTTTGACGCGTTTGCGACCTTAAGTTGCATGACTGGCTCCATCTTCAGTTCGTTCTTTGACATTGTCCAGTTTGCAACTCTACCATCGGAAGAAATGGAGAAAAAGCTTAGCTCTTTCGCAATATCTTCGATCTGCCACTGAACCTGCCATACTGGATCAGTGTGCTTACCTGTTCTAATTGAAGACGAGTAAATGGGTCTATTTCCCCTATTTCTGACGTCATAGACCATCACTACTCCGTCATAACAGCCCACGGCTAACAAAGAGCAATGCTCAGAATGAAAATTCAAGCACATTACTCCGCTTTCCGTGGTGAATGTATACTCTGGATAGCTCGTGTTCTTCAAGGAAAAGCAGCATATCATCCCACCACCCTGGCGCATGAAGTCGTAAGATCCATAGCCAACTGAAAACAAGTCAGGATACTTTGGATTCCAGGCCAAAGCAGTGACCTGCTTGCGTTTTGATCGCTCAGTGTGGAAGCGCCACAGAGGCAACAATGATCCTTCACCATCGCGAAATGCGTCTGAGGTGTCATCCCAGTATTTGAAATCTTGGAATATCTCATCGTCCACATTCTGATTTAACATCCGCTCAATTTTTTTGAGCGCATTGCCCATCCTTTGAGAGTGTACCATGTCGTCACTCTTGGCGGCACCCGTATTCTGGGAGGCATCGCTAATGTTTGAACCGGACCCACCCCCTCTTTTTTCTTGGCCCTTTAATAGTTCCTGTTCTGCTATTTGCATGACGTAGTCGCCCATGTACCGATCATAGATTTCCCACTGGGTAACACAACCCGAAAAGTTGATGACTTTCGGCGGCTTTGTAGAAACACAGCGCTCGCGCAAAGGATTGTTAAAAGTTTGCGCTGCTCGCTCGGAGTAATTGAACTGGTTTTTGCGATTCTCAAAGGGGTCGTTTTCATCTTCAGCTTTCCCATGTTCTTCCACAATCATTTTTTTTGCCTCGGCCAGATCTTCTTTGTACTTCAAGTAGTATGCTGCTTGCTCTCTTGCTTCGGCACCTTCTTTGCGTAATGTAGATCCCTCAAAGTTCAAATGAATAGCCAGATTATCCTGACCTCCCGGCGGGTCAATCTTGTAGCAATGGCTGTGGTAATTAAACTTAGTTATGTTATTGGCGACGTTGGGGTCGTTTGCCGTCAGGACACGTGTGTGTTCTTCCTTCAAATCCAATTCTGATAGCTTGAGCTGGTTTACCGGAATCTTGATGACACGGTGCGGTTCCTGGTACATGTCATCATCTTCTTGTGTGGCAATATGGCTGCTCTGTGGGGCAATATGGCCGTTCGATTGCAACCGTCTCTGAGTGGATTTTTTTTTTGCTCTCTTCATTACGCGTTATCGAGTCTGCAATTATATCCTTTGATTTATATCCACGGCGGTGTGACCTAAGAGATAACCTGGAGCATGTCGACGGTACGCAGGACGGTGCAAAATAATTTCCAGCCACCTCTGCTGCCATAGGCTAGATCGATCATACTTAGCCCGGCGGCCCGTCACGGTTGCGGCATCACCATCATAATGATTGTGCATTTACCCAGCCTGAGCCTGAGGCGCTCAAGTTCAAGCCTGAGTTTGGGCGTACATCATGATGATTGCCAGTGCAACACACCGTGACTTATCCGGCCACTGGCAAACGCTTCCCAGTCAAGTTCACGTTCCTCCGAGCCGGCTCTTAACCCCCCCTCCAAGCTCTTAACCCGCACACGGGCGGCACGACTTCACGTTGTGGGCCCGGAGCTCGCGATCTATCGAAGTGTCACGGGGTGCGACGAGCCGCGACGAGCGAATTATTAGCGACATGTGCGAATTATTAGCGCGTGAATGCCGAAAGCAAACATGTGTCTTTTATGTATTCTTTTTTAGGGTTCTGCATTACAACTCCGGCCAGGACTTGATGAGAACTGTGCTTTAGACTGATCTTGCGACGAGTCCGCAGCTCCTCAATTGAGGCGTCATAAAAAGATGGCAGTCTTGGTTGACTGTATCGTCACCGTGAATGAGGTATGCCTCTCTCCCCAAATGGACATTCTTGCGCTCCTTACACTGGACGGTACCTTAATGGTCAACCGCACGACATCCTGGCAGTGCCTTTTAGCACCCACGGATGCTGTTGCTGCAGGAGCAATCAGTGCTTTGTGCTGGTCTCCTGATGGTCGGCAGCTGGCATTGGGACATCGCCGGGGCGGGCTGTCCATCCTTGATGTAGAGGCGGGGGCGTTAGTATCCCGCACATGCTACAGTGACCATATGGTTCACAACAGTTGCATCTCGCTCATGTTTTGGGCGCGACAAGTCACTGCTAAAGGCACAGGTGTTCCTGTTGGCGTCTGTGTCACTTACTGTACATATCAGTTGACTTGTGGCATTCCAATAGGTGGGCTATCGAGGCCACGTCGAACAGCACCTAACTGCAGCAAGGCACCCATACTTCAGCGCCCGCGACTGCGAGTCAGATGGCCCAATTCCACTCACTCTACTTGTCACCGGCGATGATGCGGGGGCTATCATTTTATCTATAAATGGGCTTTTTCCTATAGTGCGAATGCAATTATCCGGCCCTGCCGCTGTTGCTGTTACTTGCTGCACATCGGGGGACCTTCGAACCCTCTATATGTGGGTGCAGACTGTGGATGGCCCAAAGCTTGAATCTTATGAGTTGGGATTCCTCGCCACAGATCAGACTGAGGTATTCGTTTATGGCATAGCCAAATCATTCTTTAAACCAGGTTTTGCCATTGATTGAAACTTATTTGAAGGCTTGTGTGCTTCTCCAAACAGCAGAAAAGGCTCGTGAAACAGCCTCGAAGGCATGGGACGATGCTCTCTTACCTCTGGACCGCAAGCTTGCTCTGTATACTAGCGATCTCAGACAATGGTCTGCAGGTAAAACAGGGCCATGTCCATCAGCAAGAGCCGAATTCCTTGCCTTGGTAAAAAGTTACTAGCTATGCGCCCTTCAGCATGTTTATTTTAGGTCAGGCGTGGTGTGGCTGGATCAGCGACTGCACACTTTCTTGAAGACATTTTAGTAGAGCCATCACTCAGTCGGATGCACAATGCTGTGGAGACAGCTGCAAATTCAGTGGAATCCATTTTGAGCAACAGACTACTGGCCTCATCGCGACTATTGTGTCACTATGCTGGAGAACTCGTCGCCTCTTGTCGCCTTGGTTATGCTGGGTTCGAACCCAATCAAGTCGGCCTTAACTTGGGGTTGTGTCGAAAGTTGCTGTCAACCGCCGAGGGCTTGGTGCTCGCTACTCAGGATGTTGTCTCTAGCATTCGGAGGGCGCACTTGGCCCTTTCTGGGCTGTTCCGATGGTTCAAGATTATTCACACGATGGGTACAACCATGAAGAAGACCTTTCACGCAAGTGAGAGGGCTGATATTGTCAAGCTACAACTGAAATTCCAGGATCAACAAGATATGGCAACTCTTCTTGAAACCAGACCTGTGGATGATCTCGGCATATTGTCGAAAACAGAAGAGCTCCTGGGATGCAGTCTAAAAGATTCTCTTAATAACTCTGTAACAAAACAAGTAGGGGAATCTGGGGACACTATTTGCAGATCACCTGACTATTCCGACCCAAAAGACGTTGCTACTGCAATTCGAGCCGTCCTTGAAACAGAAAGGTTGGAAGAGGCGAATTTGTCTGGTGTAGATTCACCGCCCTCCGGAACACTTCCTTTTTTAAATTCGACTAGTTCCCATGCTGTGGATGTGAGCGATGATGACAGCTCTGTTGTCATCCACAAGTGGCTTGGGGCTGTGAGCTTCCAGAGTGTGAAGATCCATTTTTACTATGTTATTGTTATTTTATATTGCAGGTTGGTGTGGCCATGGATAAGGTCTTTGAAGAGACACGGTCCCGTCTAGCAACAACGGTGAGAGCTATTTCATCCACCGAGTTCCCAGCAGAAGTGCTCAATGATGGACGCCACCAACGTCGATGCAGCTTTACTGCCCACATTCCTGATATTTGTGACAAGTCAATGGCGACAGCGGCTGACCATGATAGTCTAGAGGGCGTGTCTGCACTAATTCAGGCAAATTCCCGAACACTATGGTTACTGAAATCGAAGCATCACGATAGCATCCGATTTTGGGTTGGCCTTAGAACTTCCAACGACATAAGTATTGTGCAGGCGCAATTCTATGCTAGTGAGCAGGGGAATTTTTCCAAGAACGCTCATCGAATTGCAGTGCTCACAAGACGGCGTGAACATGTGGATGAGATTTGGCTCATTGACGGAAAATCTATGCTTGACCAGTATGGCGCACAACAAAGCAGTTTTCAGTCAAAGGCACTGTGTCTGGTAAAAAATGTTGCAAACTGGTCCTATGCCCTTCACCATTCAGCTCCAATCAGATGCTTGCAATCAAATGATATTAGAAAGTTTAGTCTTTTCAGGCCACGCTCGTGCCATTTTTGTGTTTCTGGATGCCGGGGCGTTGCCTGCGTCCTCGCAGATCCGAGCTTCCTTACCCTTTATGACCTCGAGGATCAACAATCAGATAGCGCAGAAAACTAATCCGGTGATGTGAGGATGGTGTTACAAAGGTGTAGTGCCAGTGTAAGAACTGGCAAGTAGGGACTCGGCTACTTGCAGGGCCGCGGCGCATCTTAGTTCGCTGGTGCAATTATCAAGGCACAACGGCGATGGTTAGGCCATGGTCTGGCGCCGGGGCGTGATCAAAGATTTTCTCTGGTCCGGCAACACAACAGGACTTTCTGTTGCAGTCTAAGGTAGGTGCATGTGAGTGAGGGGGGTTCCGAGGGTCCGGCTTGACTTCACTTGCGGTCTCTGCGAATGACGCAAATTCGAAGGGTAGTACGAACCCTCGGAATTAAAGCGGCTAAGACAGTCCGCCCGAGTGCCACCACCCTGGGCCTTAAGAATGATACACTATCTAGTTTCGTGAACGGCCCAGGCCCAAGTCCAGGCCCGGATGTATGTGAAAACAGATAGGAAGGGTATAAGGATAGGGGATAGGGGGTACCTACCGTGGCGGTATTAAATCACACTTACCCTTTTTATACTACAAGTAAGGGTCACGGTAAGCACTTAAAGTTGCGAATGTGCAAGACCAAAGGAGTACGCACCTTTGGGAGTACGGCGGCTGAGATAGTCTGCCGCGGAGCTACCTTAAATACACTAAGTAGTTTTGGTTTTAACTGTGTTTATTACGCGTTGCGTGTTGAAGGGTGATGTAAGTGTATAGGAAGGGTATAGGATAGGGGGGGGGGTATTTCGCCCTATTTATCGCACTCCCCCTTTTCATGAGGGTAAGCTCTTGTTTCCCTTAGGAGAATATGGGGTGAAACTTGAAATTGTCCTCCATCCTTTTCGTTCGTTTCATTGAACTGTGCATTTTGGTATATATCATCAGGTAGCACATGGGCATTTGCCTCTCAATGAATACACTTAATCCTCCACGTAAGAATTGGTAGAGTGTTCTGTAGGTTGGTTTGTGGTGGTCGTAGTTCGTGATAATGTAGCGTTGAGATGTCGAATGATTATGTCAAATTCCTTAGTCGTCATACCCGCTGGGTTGCCGGCAGCTGCGCGCTGTTGGCTTACCGTTTTCTTCAATTTCCATTGCACCATTGGCAACTTGAAGTTGTCTCTTGGCTTTCAAGTTATGAAAAGTACCAGTCTATCCTGGTCCTTCGTCTATCGAAATGTGCGTTGTGGCAATGAATGGACAATTGACGCGCTCAGGCTAAAGCATAAAATTTTGATTTCCGATGTAAGTTCAAGTTCAACTTGACTCGGAAGTGGGGAACTTGAGTTTGATTTGTTCCTAGTAGTCTGTCCAGTCGCAGAATTGGATTCAGCGGCTGATTCGGCAGCTGATTGATTTCCGGACAATGCCAGTGGTACATTGTCAATGCTGCCTGCCAGTGCCAGTGCACGACCGGCGTGACCGTGACCGCCGTGACGCTGCTGCACGTATCTGCCATCTTTGTTGAAATGTATAGGAATTTCGAGCAGTGAATTCTCCGGGATTAATCTTGCTGTCGTCACGGCGCTGTTGGTATTATCATTTGGTTATGCCTAAGACTCGAGCCGCTGACGCCGCTGGTACCAGGTACCGTAGGTACGTTAACGTGCGAGTGATACAAGGCCGGCAGCTGATAGTTTATGACACCAGGGCTGGAGTGGGAGGCTCAGAGTTGGTGAGAATATCACGTCGTATCGGAAAAATGCCGGAATAATGGGACAAACAAAGATAAAAAACCAGATAAGCACGTGATGGAAATTAGAGAAGCCAAGTGAAGTCAATGTTGGGTCAGCTCAAAGCTACGTTTCGCTCAGCGCCACAGCATGATGATGAGCCTGAGGTTGAGTCGATTCTGAAGAAATCACGCTTCAATTTTTACCAGGAGTACGTCGAAGGGGTGCAACGAAGGAAGATGGAAGAAATGAAAAATGACTCAATCCTACAGGAACGGCTCACCCAAGCAACCGAGCGTGACTTGATGGAGAGTGAAGAGCAACTTTCTTGGAATGCATATGAACTACCTTTGCGCAACCGAATGCGATTGATCAAACGACATTTGGACACACAACGTCAAGCTAAGGAAACACGGCTTCGACGTCTCAAGGATGAAGTTCGACTGAAGGAGGAGGGTTTCACATACCACAATGGCGTCTTGAAGGAGTTTTCGCGATGGCGGGACTCACCAGCGTTGTTCCGCTACTACCACGGACACAAGGGCCAGGTCTATGCTTTCAAAATGTCCGAGTCACTAGACTGCTTCCTCTCTGCGTCGGCGGACACAACCCTTAAGCTCTGGGATTTCACTAGTGGCACATGTGTCCGTACCTTTGAGGGCCATGGCAAGGCTGTACGCGACTGCGATCTGTCGCCAGGGTTCTCTATAAACAACCGCGGTGGACTTGGTCTCGCCGTTTCCTGTTCAACTGATAAAACTTTGCGCATTTGGGATGCGCGAACCGGCGGACTCCGTAAGGAGATACGGGGGCACACCGATGTGGTCTATGCAACACGCTTTTCGCCCGACGGGCGTCAAATTTGCTCTGCATCTGCCGACTGCACCGTTCGCCTCTTTGATGCCCTTGAGGGCCACCTGAACTATATTTTTTATGGTCATGAGTCTGCTGTCGTATCCATTTCCTACGCTCCATCTGGACGTTATATTGCAAGTTCTTCTGACTATGGTGAACGTGCTGTCAAGCTGTGGGACGCAGATGTGCCCGCAACCAGAAGCGTGAAGCCAATCACCGTGCGTATCCAATGGACGCTTGAGGGTCTCATTTCCCGAATCACCCTTGTCACTGATCCGCCCAGAGCGCTTCTTGAGCCCCCCCAGAAAGATCGACTGTCAGACCATTTTAGTGAAAAGCGCCAGGATCCATGGGATCTGCTGACCGACGGCGAAGACGAAGAAAGCGAGCACGAACGTCGCCAGCGTGAGAAAGAGGAGAGCCGGAAGCAGTGTGATGCAGAACCTCGACTTCGAGAGTGCTCCATACAGACGGCCCCTGATGTCAAAGAGTCTGGTGGATTTACCTTGAGCGTTGCGTCGGTTGATCGATTTGGGCGATCAGCACAAGTGGATCAATACTATGGTGGGGTGACTCTGCAAATAATTTTGCGAGGTGTCAATGCTATAGCTGAGTTTTTTGTCGGCTCATACATAAAGAGTTCGATTCATGACACATTTATCGAAAACAGCGGTCGGCGCAGCGGTCAATTTTCATGCAGCTTGCCATTAGGAATTCGCCACTCATGCGATAGGGCAGCCATACATACAAGGCGCTTTGACGCTAAGTCTGAGATCATTTTATCCTGGCAAGCGCCCTCCTGTGGTTCTGGGACGCTCATCATGCGGGCAAACGTCGCAGCTGCTGCCGAGAGCAATAACGAAATCAATCGAATTGCACTGTCATATACACTTAAGGAGGTTGAGCCGCCGAGGAAGGGTAGTGTTCTCTCTGACCTCTCCCAACAGGCAACAACGCTAGGAGGCCATGCTACCATCTTCAACTTCACAGCTTCAATCCTCCACCAGCTCTTCATTGAGCTTATTCGCAATCGCGATACTGCTGAGGCATCAAATATGGTCAGTCCGGTGAGTCGGCTTAAGATTCGTGAAGGCCTGAAGCGTGGTGCCAACACGGCAGTTTACAAAGGCAAAGCTACTGTCATGGAGCAGGTAAGTGTCTTCTGTTCTACTCCACTCAGTAATATCGTGTTTGACTCGCAAACAATGGACTATAGGTGGATAGGTGGATGGCTAATGGAGTTTCAATTCTCAAGGATGCTAAGGACTTGTCGCCAGGTAAAAGTATGGGCGTGCTGCTCCATGGCGTGCCCCTGGAGTTGCCACCACCAATCAAGCAAGCTCTATCGAAGACCAGTGCCAGACCGATTTCTCAGGACCTTGATCAAGCCAAGAAAGAGGTCTCACGCAGACAAGACTGGCGCAACAGAAGGCTTCAATGCTCTGAAGAGGTGCGATCGATGTGGGAGCCATCTGTAGAGGTAAGTGAGCTACCAAAGCCAGCCGCTGCGTCTGATTCATTGATTAGTGATGGTCGTTACGGTGGCAACTTGCCGCATTTGCAGATGCCGTTGCCATTTCTCTACCCCATCAACGCCAGGGGCTTTGGAACGCACGATGCTGCTCGCAAGGGTATTGAGGCCATGGACAGCCTAGGTAAGGATGACAACGGAATTGGGAGATTGGGTAGAGTGCAACGGTCTAATTCGGACCGCCAAGCCCAGGTTCTAGCCCTCTCGAAGTTTGCGCAGCTACGTGGCGTTGCGCAGAGAGCTGATTCCTCCAGACGTCGTGCTGCCCAGGTTGTTCTTCCTAGTTTTGAGAAGGCAGGCTCCGATTTGGGAACGGCAGGACACGTCCGTGCCAAAGCAGTGCTCGCTGCAGGTTTCTCTTTCCACCCCCTTCCGGACCGAATTGCGTACAAACGACTCTGTCAACTTCAGCTCGTGGCAAAGATGGCTCCAGTTACTTCACACCGCGGTGGTGTTGCTTTCCTGATGCACCAAACGGTCATCCAAGATGGGCAGAGGCATAATAATGATATTAGAGGAGGGACATTGTCAAAGAACGAAAAGCCACTACTGCGGCGACGGAATTCTTTCCCAGCCCTTCCGGGTCTTACAGCCAAGCCAAAGTCAAAGCTACTAGACCGAAAGGATGAGACTAGATTCGCTGCACTTGCTCGCGTTGTCGGCGGCTGCCTTCGGACGTTCTGGGCCAGCAATGGTGACTTCCATTCTCATCACCACACGGTTAACCAAGTCGTATGGTCACTTGATGAAAAACGGGTCGCATCTTGTTCAAATGACAAGACTGTACGTCTCTGGGCGCCCCAAACAGGCCAATGTGTACGTACGCTTGTTGGTCATGACGACGCTGTTATGGGATGTGCGTTTTCTGAGGATGGCCTCCGTCTTGTTTCTGCTGGTATGGATAACTTCCTCATACTGTGGAACACTGTGAACGGCGAAATGTTACGAAGATTCTTTGGTCACGACGACGTTATCTATCGTTGTGTACTTTTTCGTAACTCATCAGCCATGCTCTCGTGCTCATCTGATAGAACGCTTAAGTCTTGGTTCCTCACACCACAGCCACCCGATCCCCCGGCTCGACCAGCAGTATCAGATGCAGGCCAACGTGCCGCTCATGTTGCTTGGCGCGCCCCACCAGCTTACAATGACGATATTGTTGCTTACAAGATACAATGGCGTGTCGGTCTCCGTGTGTCATTTAAGAACGAGACAACAGTTGATGGTTCAACTTTCAAAAAACAAGTTGATGGCCTCAGGCCGGGCCAGAATTACCAGTTCCGCATCTGTGCTGTTAATCGCATGGGCCAAGGAGACTGGTCAGAACCATCGGCACAGCACGTCACCCAGGTTGGCATCCCCGAGCCCCTCGAGCAGCCTGTTGTCATCCGGTCGTGGTTCCGTCCGCGTAGAATTGTTTTTTGCTGGCATGCGCCTCTTGCTACAGTCGAGGGTACAGCAATCCATCGGTTCCGGGTCCAATGTGCGGGCGAAGGTAGCGCCTTTGCCACTCGGCCTGACTTTGAAAAATTCATTACGTGGAAGGAGGGTCGTGCATTGGCACAGCACGTCGAGGCTGCCCTGAAAGACCAGATTCGAGAGGATGTGAACATCTGGCAGCGATCAGGACCTGCCACTAAGGGCAAGACTTTCGAGGTCCCAGAGTGTGCCCTGGTCAAATTTAATCATGAGACGACTGCTATGGCCAATGACGAAAAGTTCTTGCCCGAGGAGCGCAATCCTAGACTCCCCAGCATCAATCGGCGTTGGCGCCGCACTATCAAATGTGTTCCTCAGAATGAGCAGAAAAGACGAGACGACCTTCGATTTGCTAAATTGAACAAGGGAATTCTCATGGCCGCCGCATTTGATGAGCTCAAACCCGGGTTTGATTATCGTTGTCGTGTATCTGCAATCTCATCTGTTGGCGAGGGCCCATTCTCATTGCCAACATACAATGCCAAGACCCCTCCAGATTATCCGGCAAATCCGAGATGTCCCGTAGTCAAAGCGCTCTCTCAGACCGCGCTCAAGCTTAAATGGGTGGCACCGCTTGAGAATGGGTCTGCGATCATGCGTTTCCTCATTCGACGCAAGGATGTTACAAATGATGTTTCCGAATATACTCGACACGACTCAGAGGCGGTATTTGACTGTCTCGAACCAGGGAAAAAGTACTCGTTTCAAATCTGTGCTTTCAATCAGATAGGACCATCCACCTGGAGCCCCTGGAGTGAGCCTACATCAACACTTACAGCTCTCCCCAAGGTTCCGGAGCGTCCCACAGTCCTCGAAGCCACCATTACTGCGGTGACACTCCGCTGTGTTAAACCACATAACTCTGGCAAGATAATCTCGACGATTGTCGTTCAGCGGCGCGAGCTCCGACCTGGCGGTGTCAAGTCAGAATGGGCAAGCAAAACGAGATTCCCCCCTAACCCAGGTGGAACCGGAGTTGCTTGTATCTTTACTATTTCCCCCCTCGAACCGTACACGGTATACCAGTTTCGATGTGCTGCAATTAATGCGCACGGGCAGTCAGACTGGTCGCTACCATCATTCCGGATACGTACCTGCAAAGCACAACCGCCAGCTGCGCCCCAGCACCCAAGAGTTGCAGAGGTACACCCTGCAAGTGTACACCTCATATGGATCGCCCCAGACCCTAAAGGGTGTCCGATAATTGGCCATGCTCTCGAACTCAAGCGCCTGCGCAGAGAGGTCGCGTTCTTAGATACACACGAGATGCTTCAAACTGAAAGAAATGATGCCGCCAGCAACACGGATCGCGAGACTGATGGTATTGTCTCCTCGCTGGATATTGGCTACACGAACAAATATGAAGCAGAGAATCTCGAGCCCTCTGCGAAGTATATATTTCGTGTGGCTGCTTACAATGGTAAAGGGCAGGGCGACTGGTCCTGCTGGTCCGACACATTCACAGGTGGTTTCGCAATACCGTTGGAGACAGCACAGTAACTTCATAGCATCTGATCTTCAGGAGGAAAGTTATTGAGTTATTGATATGAACGGAAAGTCTTGGTATGCGATTATTCGGCGCGGGCAGTCTTGGTATGTGAGCACAGCCACTAACCTTAGGGGGCTAGGCCGGATGATGATGATGTAAGTAAATAAATAAAAACTTCATAAATAACTTGAAAAATAAATAAATAAATAAATAAATAAACTTGAGAAAGAGAGCAGTTGCATTAACTTGAGCTTGTAATAAAATTTGGTGGTTTACTACAAGTATATCCAAGAGCCCGGGGGATCCTAGCCAGGATAAACCTCCGGTCACGTATCAAATTTGGGAATCGTGGCCGGGCGGGTTGCTAGGACGGAGGCTCAATGTCCCATGACACCTTTTGTCGTCACAAGGAGTACCTCGCAAGATAGTCGTTCACTTCCACTCAAAGCCTGGCTGGCGCAGAGGCCACGAGAGGCATCGGCTACCCGCGAAACCCTAGATCGACCAATTGCGTCATTTCGCTTTATATCAAATAACACCATACCCTCCATCATGCGGAGACAGCAGTCAAGGGCTGATGGACGTAAGTCACAAATGGGGCCATCACGATAGTGACGAAGGTCTCGGTGGTCCGTGGCACGCGCATCATATAGATAGGAGATCGCAGCTGTTAAGATGCACTTGTGGCCATCAAGCTCACAGAGCTTATCAAAAGCACTGCAGTGGCGATGTTGTCGCAATCGCCAAACCAACTCAAACATCTTTGCAACTAGCAGCTCTTCACCGTAAGTCCGCTTTACCTCGGGGCCATTCAAGGAACAGCACAACTGAAAAAGGCGGATACCCAAACATTCTACGACCAACCTGAGCTCAAGACATGAACCCCAGGCTTCTCTTCTTGCCGCAATGCAAAGTACCGCGCATGCATCGTGAACTGTTGTTAGACCATCTTGGTCCATGCAAAATGCACCAGCGCACGAGACCATGCATGGCTCCAACATTAGAATTACGTGCCCCCCCCGATTAATAGCGTTTGCAAGCATTTCTGCTGATAGATCACGGAGCTTTGACGGGGACCCTTCGCCTGTACGAATTATTGCAGCCTGAGACACATTTGACTGGCCAAATAAGGCAACATTAGAGAGTAGGAACGCACTGCCATGAGGTGCGCATTAGCAGCAGTCCACTCGAACACACCCACTTCCCTATCGAGACTTCTAACGATTAGTGCCGCACCAGCAGCAAAGCGAGCATCTTTTGGAATGTGGTCACGTGTCTTTGACCGCCGAAAAGACGATGCCTACTGCACTAGTGAGCTAATCTCAATATAATTCGGCCCGGTTTGAAACCAGCTCGACGCAGCATCGGTGCTGACTCGACGGAATGCGTTGGAATGATTGCATGAAGTAGGAGCCTTGACGGACAGGTTATGGTTCCAAGAGTACTATACTTACATGGGGGGGTCACTAGGGGGAAACCGCCATTTTACCTCCGTCCTGCCCAGGCTGTGTGGCAATTGGGGCTGCCTGCGGCCCAAGGGTTGCATCTGGTACTGGCTGCGCCCCCGCACCTACAGCACGCCGACGTGAGGGCGTCACATGCGAAGTTTCAGCAGCGGCGGCTGCCGAGAAGGGCTTCATCGACTGCTTCTTGATCTTGCGATAGGCGACGATCGGCCCCCCGCGAGTCAATATCGGGCGGATGACGCACTTTTTTGCGGAAAGCCCGAGTAGGCATGTTCGCCGGCCATTTGGAACGAAAAAGTGCGTCATCCACCCACGGGACCACGCACTCATTCGTTTCCAAGACGGCCGCAAACAGGGCCTCGAACCTGCCGACACGGCGGTCTCTCGCTGGAGTAACGACCGGAATCGATGGTCGGCATGGTAGGCGACCTCCCACCGCCGCGGCGACGCTCAGAGGCTGCACTAAGGCCTCAAAGACATTGCCTCGAGATAGAGCAATTTGCTTTCGGATCTCCGCGAGCGAATATCGGGTGGGTAACCAATGTTTTGATGGATCGGCGTTCTAGGCTTACTCGACGGCCATTCCGAACGAAAAGGTTGGTTACCCACCCACAAGATCATGCACTTATTCGTTTCCGAAGACAGCCGAAAATGGGCCCGCGACGGTGCATCTTACGGCGTTTTTTCGCTGGATTTTCCATCGCGATCCTTAGTCGGTATGGTTTGGCGCTGCCTCGCGGAGCCACGACGCTCAACGGCTGCGTTAAGGCCATATGCACACCATTTTGTGATATAGTACTTGTATAAATTTATTAATTTTGTACCCGTCCCGGGACTGCGGGAGGGGTGGAGAGACCACTGAAAGAGACGTTTCGCGTGGAGGCTCCGATCCTCATAATAGCAAATTTTAGCTAAAATTGCTAAACGTTTTTGCCGTCGTTCTCGGCCAATATTGCGCCTGCGCGCAAAAGAAAAGCTGCCGAGGGCCGCGTGGGTGCTCACACGCCCACACGCACCGCGCACTGCCGCCGGGAAGCCGCACGGGCAGCCGCACGGACGCCAACCGCACATAGGACGCAAGTCGTATGGCGGTTTCCCCCTAGTGACCCCCCCATATAAGGTTAGTTCCTCTTGATGGTTCGAGGTCCCTTGACCCGCACGTTGCGCGTGGAGTGCACGACCGCCCTAGCCCGACGGATGGGTCCCGGGACGCCCATCCGGTTGTCTAGGCTATTTTTGCCGGTCAGACTTGTCTGTGGCCATGGTAGCGAAACGGCCATATGAGCTCCTCTGACGCCGAGTTTCAGCGAAAACGGCCGCTGAAGGCCACGATCCAACACGGTCGCAAACTGGGGCACGGCTCATTTCAAGGCTTCTAGCCGCTGTTGGAGCAAGGGAGGCTTTGAGAAGCGCCGTCGAGGCAACTCCTAGCTCATTGGCTTTCCAGTTGTAACGACAAGGGATCACCTCGGATATACCAACAGGCACCTCACGTAGTTTTCTTATTTCTCGTGACGATTAGACGACTGGGCCCTTTGTCCGCGCCCGTGGTGCACGACTCAGCACCACGTGTGCTGTATAAATCCGGCCGAGCAAAACTACTCATTTCTCATAGAAAAGTCCAATGCAGATGTTCATCCCGGCCAATTCATTTTTCAGATACCTACATTTCTTAGTTGAATAATTTAAGATCTGCAGCAAATCACCTGAAAACGTAGGGTATGGTGATGGATGCAAGAGTCAGAATATGTCCTTTGCCAGACGAGTTCGGCGGGTGAAGAGCGAGCACTGCTCCACACCTCGTGTCGACAAAAACACGAGCAGGATGACTGTCAGAACAAATCACGAGCCTATCATGTAGAAGGAAAGAAATGCCGTGTGCAAGCAATGAGTCTCTCTCCATTTCACCCAGACGGATTCCACCATGTCTTTTCCGACCTTTGACGGGTTGTTGTGTGAGTGGATGTACAGGACCGGTCCCACGAACTTGCGATTTGTCAGATACCATATGACGCAGGCGCTGATAGTATACAATCCCCACGAATATCTCCATGCGCATTAATAGACCAGATAGTCCCGAGTAAACCTGTCCAAATTATATATTCCAATAGATCTTGATCTCCACGCAGCTATTGAGACTGGTTCAGATCCAAAATATTCATAGCCAGCCGCACAAAGCTGGGAACCTGGGAAGTGGGATCTAGAAGAAACGGAAGAGTGAAATGCACCAAAGAAGTCTACAGCTTTACGATGTTCTTGAAATGCAAATGGCGTGCCATCGTGGAAACGACCACATGACGCAGCGGATTTCCCAGCCATTGATTCAATGAGCATCCCAATAGTCATTCGCGATGGGAACCTTGAGTCGCAAAAATACTGCTAGAGAAGTAGATACAAATAACATACGCATGTGGGTTTATGATGATGTCAGGTGTAAGTCCTGACTCGCAGAACGGCATATCACATTCAGGCCATAGAACAGAGAGAACACCTTTCTGACCATGTCGTGACGAAAACTTGTCCCCAATGACTGGTCTGCGAGGATAACGCAATGTGATGCTAGCTCTGTGTTGAGTAATATCTTTCCTGTTTTCGTTGCACCTGGGACCGGAGGGTCAATTCTAACACACCCAGGAATGACGACGGGAGGTGCCCTAGAAAGCGTATCGCGTCGACGTAGGCATTCTCCGTGTCTTTGTGTGCTCCAATGATGTGCTCATTGCAGTTCTCAACGAATGCACACCACAGCGGATCTCCTGGTCCAATCTTCTGCCCAACCGACGGTAACCCATCTTCTCCTAGCATTGGAGCAACATACTCAGGGCCATCAGCTGTGTTCTTTGCACCATTATTCGCAGGTTTCATGACAGTATTCTTATTGCCAAAACAAAGTAGGCTAGTTTTACCCAGGGGGCCCTTCCTACGCTCGGCCTCTGCAGTAAGATCAACAAGCAGCGTCTTATAGACAGTCCCGTGGCCAAAGCCTCGCTCAAACGCAGATTTATTGATAATCATTGCATCCTCCATATCGTATCCAGTATATGACACAACCGCAACAATAGAATTCGTCCCCTGGGCATTGAGATCAAGCGTTAAGTTGTGATAATCTCGGGTGCAGACAAGAGGGGACTGTGGTGTCAGGAGCCGATACATTTTGTGATCACCCCGATGATAAAAAGAATGCGAAGGTGTCCCCATAGTTTGCTTTCCCATCTGGCATTGGTACATGTTGCGAGGAGACTGATTGAAGTCTGAAAAAGGTGTCAGGGATGCGAGGAAGGAAAGCATGACTGTGGGGTCTATTTCTGCATGAGTCTCAGTGACAATGGTCGATATGTTGTCTTCAGGCAACGATAAGCCTGATTTAGTGCACGATATTTGCAACGTGCTTTGTTCAAATGGACCAATCAGTTCAATCTGTGCCGTCAGGCCACACTGCAACACTGGGCGCACAAGCCGAGCAGGTTGTGAGAATAGGTACAAGCCGGAAAATGGACAAGAGGCACTCAGTCCTTGTTGTTTGACGTGAGCAATTTCAAGTGTTGTATCAATCCCTATCGCACTGAAAGCCTTGACCTTTAAGCGCCTTAGCACCCAAGATATATTGGCACACACTTCATCTGGTGCGGATCCAAGCACAAAGCCATCAAGGCAGACATGAAGATGGTCGCTCATGCATTTCCAGCTAGTTGTGCATCCTGTTGAATTAGCTCTACCATTCTTGGCACCATAACCAAGTGACAAAGTTCGCGTCGGTAACATCCCTAATGATATTAGTATGTCAATCAATAAGATACGCCAATTCTTCGTGTTTGCCGCCATATTACTGCTGTTGCAGACAACGTGTGTTTTAGCAGAAATATGCGACAACAATCCGCATGGGGCACCATCTGGCGTGTGAACAGGGCAAAGAAAGCCCCAAGCCTCAGGCAAAAGTTTACGGACACTTGTTGTTTTCATGGTGGTGAAGAATTGACCACGATGTACTGAACGGAAGTGGCTCAAGTATCTCCACTTATTCAATCGTTCTGCGACTATAGCAAAACCTGTTGTTTGTTGTAGATCCAATCCACTGGAAGAAATTAGATTCCCACTGGCGATGAAGGAAGAAATCTTCGACCCCACGACTCCAACGTATCGTCCGAGGATTTTACTACAATATGGCAAAATGTTTTGGTGGATATTTAAGGAACTGTGTGTAAGATCATTTTTAGCATCACGGCGCATATGAGCTATTGATTGTCCAAGAGTGTCTTCCATCTTCTCTCTGATATAAGCGCTTAGAATGTGTCCTGGCATAAGCAACTCCTGGTGGCTGACTGAATCCATGTTATCCTCACAGCATTTAGCGTGTACAAAACTGTGCAACTTGCGAGACATGAGT
This sequence comes from Pelagomonas calceolata, assembly GCA_918797485.1. Taxonomy (NCBI): domain Eukaryota; class Pelagophyceae; order Pelagomonadales; family Pelagomonadaceae; genus Pelagomonas; species Pelagomonas calceolata. The sequence continues at coordinate 1,562,572 of CAKKNE010000004.1, forward strand.
GCAAGAACATCTTGCTTGGCAGACCAGCTGTTTACGTGCACAGCAATATATCGCTCTAGAAAGAATAGTCCAAACACATCATCGTCAGCATCTTCCGGGAGATTCTGGCGAAAAAGGCTGGCACACATGGTGCCCAGTAACGCCAAGGGATTAGCTTTGGTTGAAGATTGATTGGTAAAAAAACCTGCACAAGTGGTGAGATTTACAACGGATAAGAAACAAGGAGGCTGGCTAGAACTCTGTTTGCTGCCTTCATCTCGAGGTGTGCCCGTGCTTATCGCATGGGAAAAATTACCTTGATCATAAAGATCAGGCATCAGGGCATTGAGAACGACAACCAGAGGTATCATCAAATCCTGTTTGCGTACAGAAACTCGAAGACGCATACTTCCATTTGAAAGATAGTGTAAAGTCATGGTGCAAGTTGACTGATCTGATCGGGCGCAACGCATTGTCACCGCGTATCTAAAATTATTGTGTGAAGGTAACGCTAAATGTCATGAAGCGTACTGGGTATAAAAGGCTCCGCGTCCTCTGTACACAGGTCGCTGTATTGCCATTGGCATGTTTCGCATCGGCACCTAAGTTGCCGAATTGTTGGTCGCTCTGAAGTGATGATATGAACTCATGTGGTGAACTTGAATTAACCTGAGGACCTTTTCCAGACCGTTGATTATGAAATAGCCGCCAAGCTCATCACATTCCTGTGTAGCAAATATTAATCAGCTGAGCACAGTCAAAAAGTTCTCTGGCGTAGCCCACACACCTCACGGGCAGCAACTAATCCGGCTTCATCTAAGCCCGAGAGGTGACATCTGCGAACAGGGGTAATTTGCGATGTCCAACTAACTATTAGCACCTATTGGAGAGAACCATGATGGGTAAATACCCTGCTGTCCGGGTAATGGTCCCTCGATCATCAATGCCATTCATACCACACTTAAAACTGGCAGTCATGGGCGCTGAATAAGTAATCTTTCGTTCTCGACATTCTCTTGGGGTGATTATTGTTTGGGGATCCTTGTTTAGTATCGGATAATCAATTGCGATGGCAGTCATTTGCAGCATAACTTGAAGCCTCTCGTGACATCCATCAAAGGCGCATTCATGTGGAAGCGCGCAATCCACAGCACTACTTAGGTCATGCTGGAGGAACTGATTGAAGCTGTGGAGATGATGGACGGCCGCGGATTGCATCAGACGGACCATGCACGAAGCAAGCCTTGGCGCTGCTGCTATGTGCCGGTTATCGTTCCGGGTGTACCGGGTCGGAAGTCAAGGGCCACGAGCTCAAGTCAGCACCTGCCCCCGCACGTAACCCGCGGGGAGTACTCTCGAGTGACCTAGCCCCCAGAGGGTAGAGCTAACTCTACTAAGCGTGCGTCGACGGTCGATCGTAAAAGCGTGCGTCGACGTCGGTGTGAGCGGGCCGTTGGTGAGTCTCGAATTGCCGCCGACGAGGTGGAGGCCGTCGATCTGTGTCGTGATTCCTGCATTGGTCGCAGCAAATGAAGTGCGTCGGGCCAGATAGCGAGCAGGCAGGCAAAGCGAAATCGTGTGTTGGTTGCTTAAATCAGTCAGCCTGTGCGAACAATGCAAGGAACAGCGGCGATCTGACAGCCGAGCTTGTCCATGAACGACTCTCTGGTGTGAAACATGTAATCATGGTACTATCGGGCAAGGGTGGGGTGGGTAAATCTACTGTTTTTGGTATTCCTCGTCAATTACGCATTATTCGTATCATGACTATAGCCGACCACAGGTTTCATGCCAACTAGCAGCAGCTTTAGCAAATGAAGGCAGGGATGTGGGCCTCTTAGACATAGATATTTGCGGTCCTTCCGTACCACAGATGCTCGGACTAAAGGGACGAGGAATTCATCAGTCATCTACGGGATGGACGCCAGTTTTCGTTGATGTCGGAGCAGGCACAGGCGAGCTTGGTGTTATGTCAGTAGGATTTATGCTCCCTGATGATGACAATGCAGTTATTTGGCGTGGTCCACGAAAAAGTGGCCTTATTAGACAATTCCTCATCGAGGTGGACTGGGGTAAGTAAACGGGGTGGTCTGCCACTGATGTCTAACCTCCTACTTTCTGGATATTTCGCTTTGTAGGCGAGCTAGATTACCTCATAATCGATACGCCACCCGGCACATCAGATGAGCACATCTCTGTTGCTCAGTACCTAAAGATGGTAGATATAGGCGCAATTGTTGTGCGGGACCAGAGTCAATCTAGAATCGAGCTGGACGCATATGCGCTTTAGGTGACAACACCCCAAGAGGTGTCTATGCAGGATGTTCGCAAAGAGCTTAACTTCTGCGCCAAAACCAAGATCAGGGTTATTGGTGTGTTGGAAAATATGAATCAACTACTCATTCCTCTTTCCCATCTCAACTTTGTCGAGAGGAAGACCGGAAGAGATCAAACGGAATATGTCCGCGGGGTCCTTCAGCAGTGTGATCTCCAGCAGTGCGATGCTTCTATTACAATATTTCAGTGTGCCCTGGACAATTCGCCCCAGTCCATGGCAGCCCGCTTCAATGTACCATACCTTGGCGCTTTGCCGCTTGACCCTTCCTTGCAGCGGGCCTGTGAATCAGGCACATGCCTTGTCTGCCAATGTCAGCAGCATAGCCCAGCGTTTACTCCATTTGTCAGACTTGTAGACACAATGCTCTCTATTATCACTGCCAACAAAGCCAAAATACCCAGCCAGGCATAGACCAATCAAGCATCATCTTTCGCCTATTTGCTGCTGGTCTCAGCTGGTCTTCACCTCCTGCAGAGTAGCTGCATGCAGTGACTTCGGAGTTCGTCTGGGGGGCGCGGTGATTCTGGTAGAAACTTGAAATTTACCTGACAGCGCGTCGCGAACTGTTTTCGGCGAACTTGGAAGGCGAACTGCTTGTGGCACCTTCGAGAGCGCACGGATACGCCCTGTGCGCCGTCGAGGCCGTGGCGCGCGTCAGGCGTTGCGGCGCGTCGCACGCCCTTCCTTCATAGACAGGCAAAATGCAGCAAGAGTTAGAGTCTCGTAAACAACGCAAAATTCCCGCGGGTGAGATTAGCGAAAGACCCTGCCTCTAAGGCGGATGAGGACGCAGCAGGTCGAGCCTGGAATACGTGCAGGAACGCCAAGGCAAGTACCAAGGCATGACGCCGCGGACGGCCCGGCACAGCCCAGACCCGCCCGGGTAATAGTCGATCATCGGATGCCCCCCCCCTGCAAATCACCCTCCTATTTATCCGCCATTCACCCGTGTGGTCACCTCCGGGGCGTGCTAGCTAGCCTAGCGTGCGAAGGGCGGCCGATCGTATCTCTTAGATAGATTCTCTATAACTAGGCGTCTTGGCTGCGGGCGAATTGAGCCAAAGGGGCGAGCGAAACGATTTGGCCTGGCAATTTTAGTGGCCTGCGAACGTCGCGCCAGTGCCAGTGGAAGTGCCAGTGGCGTTTCGTGCCGCGTCAGGCGACCTATCTGCAGCCCAGCGGGCACCCGGCCGCGCCTACGCATCCTCCCTACACCACAGGTACCCGAGGGCCCCTGGGGGACCAAATTACCAGCAGAATGGACTTCGCGGCGGAAAGTGACCCCTCTCCCCCCAGCCCGGTCGCGGGGCGTACAAAGGGCTCTTTGGGACCCCGCAGCAAAATCGCCGCCGGCCAAGTGGCTGGTCCGACTCGAATCTCGAATATAATTCCGCAACAACATCTTGTCGTTGGGCCCTCGGGATTTCCTCGTTCGCCGCGTATACGACGGCCTGATGAATGATTCTAAAGGTCGCGGTTCGTCGAGGAACGGGGCTTTGTTCCTGGAAAATCTTGCGTTGGAAGCGAATTGGCCCGGGCCTCTGAAAAAACCGGCCGCGAAAAAGTTCGCCAATGAATACGTCGCATCGCGCCGAGTTTCCGAGCTCGCCGGCGGTTTCAAGAGAATGTCGACCCTTCATAATATGAGCAATTGGGTCGAGAAGGAACGTTTCGGCTTGCCGGAATATTTACTCAGAACGTGCCCCGCGTCTCTCCGGGAAGGGCGGAGGCTGAAAACGAAATTCCGATTGGGTTGCCACGATCTTCGAAGCTCGAGTTGTCGAATGCAGCTCGTCCGTAACGCGCAATGCCCTTGTTGCGAATCTCGCGAGTCGGAAACTATCCAACACACGTTGTTTGAATGCACAGCCTTTGAGGAAGAACGCGAGGTATTTCTTTCGAGATTATACTCGGTTCGCCCCCTCGCACGGCAATTGAATGATGAGTACCGTTGTCGGCTGGTCATGGGGCACAAGTTACCCCGGGAGATTGAAAAAACGTTGTATCGGTATTTTATTGCTATTTCGAAGCTCCGGTTGGGTATCCTGACCGAGCAGGGAGAAGGCTCTTAGGAGCTTGTTCCTTTTTTTAGGTCTTCCTCCGACCTGACCTAGTTTGCGCGCGACTTAGACGTTGGAAAGCGTCCGAAACGTCCCGTCAGAAGCGGGAGTAAATTTATGGAGGTCTGAGGGGGGTCCGTGGCTACCTATGACTACCTTTACTTCAACTTCAGGTTGACGTCACTGGAAGTTGAAGCCGAGATACTACGGAGAGCTAAAACCCGCGCGGTAGGGGGGCTGTAGTCTTGGAGGGCCCGCGCGCGGTGACGGGGGTGGTGCGGGTTTTCCTTGCACCAGAGAGTGCCCCCAACCCACCACCCGCGCTGGTATCCTATGATAATACGCCTAGCGTCCTAAAGGCCGCTCTCGGACGAGTTCGAATCCCCGCGGTCGGCGTCGCGGGCCATAAGTCCATTCCACTGGCGTGGCGCGTCGGCGCGTCATTCCAACGTCCGCTGGAATGCATACGTACGTCATACCGGTCGAATTTTGTCGATAGGTACCCAAGCGGCCCGCGATCGACATTCACCGAATATGCTCCCGACCGGCGCGGGTTGACATGTGGCGACGGATAGCTGGTGGACTCCTGGAGGTGCATCGCTGTTTGCGTTGGTCAGGCGCTTCTCTACCAGCAATTTGGAGATCTGTTCGCAGTCGCGCGCCGATTTAGGGCCTTCGCAGAGCACCAGGCTTTTGGGCACTCGCAGACCGCCGAGGCGGCTAGCTTTCAACGCGCGCTCTTTACGCCAGGCGCGGACGAGTTCCTAGGACCTCCACACGCGCTGGCGGCACAAATGCGGCTCCACGCTAGCCGTAGAGTGCCCCCAAAATGGCTGTCGACGTAGAAACCCGCGAGCTCAGGAGGCCCGGGGCTCGATCGCAAGTGATTTATCTTTAGCTTTGTCTTAAACTCCCCAGCCTTAGTGCTCTTCAGGCTGCTCCAAACAGCGCCACCTCGTCGGCGTTTCGCCCACAGCAACGACGCACGACACGCTTTTCGTTTGGTTAGGGCGATGCACTGGCGGCCGGCGCGAGGATGTACGCACGGAGGAGCAAAGACTCGGCGTTGTTCGGCTCGGCGCTGCAGAAAACTAGTAGGATAGACCACGCACCTTGATGAAATGTAACGTTGCCAGAGTCCATTAAAGAAGAGAAGTCCGTGGGGCGAAATATTGGTTTCGACGCGGCCGCGGGTGGTCCAGGGCGCACTGCGCTCTCGCTGGACCGAGGTCGTTGGGGATCTACGTGTAGCGGTCGACGTCACGTCAAAATAATTCACGCATAGCTACGTGTACCATCCGCGACGCGCCGCGGGACGCTAATAGGTCATTTTTCCTATCTTGTTTTTCCTTTACCAGCATAGGCAAGTCGTCGAATGGAGTCTCTAACGGTGCTAAAACCGGTTGTAGATCGGCGTGAAATGGCTGTCCTAACTGCTGGACCATAGTCCTCGAGGCCCCCGCGTTTGCGTGTCGTTTCACCGACTCCGGTTTGATGTCGGAGTGGAGGACGTAGGTCGAGTACGGGTCCCTTTCCCCAAAACCCTACGCGCAAACTAGAGTGTGTCGCACTAGTATTTATTTATTTATTTATTTATTTATTAATATTAGGCTGTTGATATTAGGAACTCCCTCGTAGCGTGCGTACCCGCTGCCTACTCTCAGTTGGCTAAGGAGAGCTAGTACATGATCATGTAACTTGAAAGGGGCTCGGACTCGGAAGTGATTCAAGTGAACAGAGGATTTTTCAGATAATAAGCGACAGACGCCGCCCAAGGCCGGTGACTGGACCTTTGGGTGTGTGCAGGATCTGCCTTACTCGTCTCCGTGCCTTTTTCTTAATTTCAACGGATGACGACGTCCGGGCGCCGCCGCACGTCGCCGCTACTCCAAACCCGACGACTTCGACTACACGGGCACGCAACCAGGTGACCAATGACCTTCGTCCGTATGAGGCGGGCGCAGGCGGGGGTAGAAGTGTGGCAGCGGTAGAGCGTGGGAGTATAATAGATTAAAATTGGGGTTGAGCACTGAGGGTTCAAGCGGCACGGCAGCGGGGGTTCTCCCAGCTTGTACTATGCCGGATTTAAAAGCATTCGATAAATGTACTGTCAGGTGGCTCTAGGCAACTTCCTTCACGTGTAGTTTGTCGGAGGTGAAAACTGAACGTCTATGTCCTTCAGTGAAATTTCCTGAAGTTGCTCAGTGGGAACACGTAGGTCTCCAATATCTGTCGTGACAGAAAAGCGCAACTTGCATGCGAGCGAATTGGCAGTTTTACGGGTAGGGAGGCGCCGAAAGAGTACGTAGCAATGGCCAGTAGAATTACAGGTAAGCAACTTCAACATAACTTCTCCGTCATGAATATAATCCTCCACATTCCCAAGGGACTTGGCATGTACGTGGACACTCTTAATACGCTGACCATTGGGTTTATTTGTAACATGGAATTGAAGTACAAGATGCGACTCAAAGAGGTAGCCAACGCAAGCAACATGGCAGCAATGAATGCCTTCCCTAAATTCCTCGAGTACTACAGGTTGAAGCGACCTGAGGATCTTCCCCAAAGCTTCAAGCCTCGGAACTGACAACAATTTGTAGTACCGTATTAATTGGCGTTGTGTACCCTCGTGCTTAAGATCCGCATATTGCACACGCAAGAGATTACGTTTGACAATTGCCGCTCGTCTTTCGGACTCGGTGAAATGAAGTAGATCCTAGGGCGCAAGAGTGAATATTTGAAATAAAAAACAGCGCGCCGCGAGCATACTTTGACAAGGTTTGAGCAGAGAGTCATACTCACGTTTTCAGGGCAACATTCTATTGCATTAAGAGGATGAATGCGACGAAAATTACGGCGAATAACATCAACTGCATGCTCAAGGGGTTGGAGGCATTTGCCCGTATGTGCACGCGACGCGTAGCGTCTAGCAAGCCTCACATAAATATCAAGTGCGCTTTCCACCTCGTCTGACTTCACAATCTGCGGCATATTTTTGGCAGCAAGCCAGATAGTACTGGAGTATATCTCTGCGAGATTGTCATCTGAAAGTTTAAGAGCGTAAACATCCAAGACGGCAGAATGGGCAGCAAGTTGCGACAATATCAGCGCCTTTTCGTGCAGGAACCCCCCGGGTAGGCGCGAGAGCAGAAAATTGCATTCATATTTGTCTGAATATCGCAGAAAGTTGCGCAGTCGTGTTCGATACAGGTGCACCATCACGGGATCAACTGCAGCAAAAAGTTTGACTTGGTCAAGAAGAGTGGTCGCAAGCTCCATGTGCAATATAGCAGGTTCCTCGCCTGCGTATATAACATGCTCTAGATATGCACAAGCCACTGATGCTCCACTGTGCAGAGGAAATTGCCCCACTTGTTCAGGCACGGCGCAACCTTTACTGCATTGCAATGGCGATCCAACATAGTGAAGACTCGATTGAACATCCTTGGCTGCGTTGAATGAACCACCCTTCAAATCTAGTTTCTTCATCCAGGCAGCTATGCCAAGAGTCGCCATACCTGCATGAAAAAAAAACTCAACTAAAAGTCTGACGCATGTTAGCACCTCGAGAACTCGTATGGGGTGGTTGGTCACTATCAACGTCATCCTTTTTACCAGACATGTCAGCGCCGGTAAAAATGGCTAGGCCCAACGCAGGTGCTTGATAAAATACTGAAGCAACATGTTCTCGCACCATTGACACTAATGTTGGCTTTCTGGAGAACCACAGCCAACGCAAATACCTTGCTTTCCATCGCCAACCTTGAGTGCAATTCCACCTCGAATTTTCTTGCCAGTTGCACATGTCCATGATTAGTGTCAGAGCACGTTTATGTGCATGCTTGCTTCTGTACAGCCAGAGAAGCGGCTCTACGTATGTAGGACCACCTGCAGCCATCAAAGTCGCAAGTGACTCAAGGTCACATGACTGAGCTGGATCTCGCAGCAGGGAAATAGTATCTTGAAGTCGGGGGGGGGCGCACTGAAGTCTCGCAGCAGCAAGCATGGTATCAACGAGTACAAGCCTGCAACACTTTACTGCGCCATATTCATTTGATATCGGATCAAAACTATGTGCCAGTAACCAATTTCGCATAGTCTGAAAGTAAGAGACAACGGCCGCGGCGGTGCGTTTTAGCGTGACTCCTCTAAGCACCAATTTAGACAGAAATCCAAACCATTTCTCTGGATAACTTCGTAGCTTGTAGCCCGTTGGAATAACCTTCTTTTCCGAATCCAGCTCGATGTTAAAACCGGATGGCCAAATGATGGCATAAAACTCAGCGACCGTTTCGGGCGCCGTCAATGCATCTAACCAGTGTTGTAACGCACGTTCTAATTCCCCATGCGAGTAAAGTGCGTAAGCGCACCTAAGTCGAGTATGGTAGCGTACATTACCCATGGAGCTATCTGTGAGTTGAATGTACGCACCGCTCTTCAATCAGTTGGATGTCTTCTTTGGGGCTATCTGTGAGCATGCAGAATGCAAGCGCATTTTGGTACTGCGCGTTATTTAGCAAGTCTTGCACCTGGTCTTTGACACTCATCTAACCTGGCTAATACTACTAGAACTAGAATTAGCGCAAAAGGACCGGTTGACCATCTGAATCCGTAAACTGTCGACGTAGAAACCGCGAGGCTCGGGGCTGGTCGCCAATTGATTTTTCTTTAGCTTTGTATAGGTCTACGGCCTATGTGCTCATCAGGCTGCTCTTGTCACGCGTTTCGCCCACAGCAACGACGCCGCGAACTCGCACAAACGGCCCTCAAAAACCTGACAACAAAACCCGACGCTAGCCGAAGCTTCCTTAGGATCCTATGCCGCGCTAGCGTAAATATATTATGGTTCACGGCGGTTGATAGTACCCTCGCCTGCCGCGTTAAGCTGGGTTTGGTCAATACATCTTTCCCGAGCGCTCGAACGCGACCGCAGTGTCCGGGGGTACCCCACGCATGTGCCCGTCTAGCGATTTCTGCTACGACGCGCGCGGGGCGGTAAAGATAGCTGCCCCTGCGCGTTCCAATGGCTTCAGTCCCTTCTCGGGCAGCCTCGGCTCAGCGAAATTTTTTCGCGGGGAGCCTCACGATGCCCGCTAAGGGCGCGTCGAAGGGCCGTACTTCAGGCCAGCTTTTCTCGGCCGCATCGCGTGTGCACTTGTCACGACCAACGCGGCTGGGTAGCCCTGGCTATGGGCTTTCCAGCGCACCAACCCGTGACAAGTGCACACGCGATGACGCTGAGCTAGCCGGATGTAAATCCCCCACTGCGGCGGCCCTCAGCCCGCTGCTCGAAGCGAAGCTCGCGTCCGGCGCAACCCTCGACGGGTCGGCCGGGCATCCCTTTTCGAGAAGAAGAAGGAGGGAGGTCCATGCGACCACCTTACCGTGACTCTGTCCTAGCCCGACGAATGGGTCCCGGAGGAGCGGGAGCGACTAGGGGGTCGCGCGCCGTGTAAAACCCGAACCCGAACCCGCTGAGAAAATGGGCCGCTATGACGCCGGACTCGTCGTGCACGCGGACGCAATGGTTGATCGACGCTCGGGCAACGTGGCAAAAAATCGCCAGACGCATGTGTTAAAAAAGCAATGCGTCGGGCACATGCGTGGGGTATCCCGGAAACCGGAGATAGTATCGAAAGTTTAATGGTGGAACCGTCTCTTCCTCCTATAGACCTACGCAACGCAGGGCCATCAAGGTACCCCGGGGCCGGTACTCCCGAGTCTCACAGTCGCAGGTGGGGGCCAAGCAAAGGGCCTTAGGCGCGGGCGTGGTACGATGAAGTCTGGACATCAATAATTATGTCCAAACAAGAGCCTGAGAAGCGGCTCCGAGTCCAGAGGGTGACTCGGAAGTTAGGGGGGCGGCATCTCCGAGTCCGCGTCGGTAGTGCATTTTAGCTTGGCTTTTAGTATTATTTTGGCATCATTCCAGCCTAATAGCCATCATGCGCGCCAAGCGTATACCGTGTACATCGGTACCTACGGTACGATTCTACTTCTAGTAGCATGCGTACTAGAATGTAGAGTTGTACCTGGCCATGTAAATGCTACCTCCCGGCTGGGAAGAGCGTAAGGATTCCATAGGGCGCATTTTTTTTGTGGATCACAACACGCAATCCACATCTTGGAAACGACCACCGCCAAATGTCCAAGAACCTGATGATCACTTAATCCACCATCTTCAGATGGAAGGTGACGTGATTTCACCGACGCAGAGGCCTGTTCAACATGAGATCAAAGGCTTAGATGTAAACACTAGCGTCTTTGTAAATCCAATCGTATCTCCGAGCTTACATTACAGTCCTTCAGGATTTAGCAGAGCAGCCACCTTCACCAACTTTTGAAGGTTCTCTCCGTGTGCGCAAGGAATTAAGAGGCCTAGGTTGGCGCCAAGTCTATGCTCGGGCACGGGAGCAGAGTCATCCATTCCTCCTGGTTCAAGTTTAGAATTTAGGTTTGCGGAACAGCGCTAGAGGTGTATCCAAATTCATTATGTACTAAAGTAGAAGTATGCATTGAGCTCAAAAGTTCCACATTACACGAGTCTTCAAGTCAAGGCAAGATCCGATCAATGAAGAACCAGATATTCCGTTGGAAGATTTTCCCCGCCAGCAATTCACCACAATCTGCAATCCCTGGTGATTTGCTGCAGTGCTCGGCGTTTTTTAAAATCATTGTATGCACAAATGATAGGCAAAGATAAGTTCGAGTTTGCAGCAGCGAATGATCTGGAGCGCGCCACGTGGTTGGGCTGGTGATACAACGGTGTCCCATTCATGCATGCCGGGCTGTTGGATGGCTCGCTTTTGTGTAGGTGCGTCGTGGCAGGTGCTAAGTTCCCATCATCTGCCGGACTAGTTGCCAAAATATTTAAGCCGCTTCTATTGTCCCCGCCCAGTCCAGCAAGAGAGCAGGCGCTTAAAGCTCTTTCCAGAAAACTAGGTGCCAGCGAAAACTCGCAACCACCGTCTGACATAGTGGCCAGGACTCTTGGCTCATCCGGGGTCCTCGCCCTGGTGGCGAAGTGCCTCGAGGAAGTACCTGGACAAGAGCCAGCGGCAAGATGTGTATACTTTGCAGCACGCGCAGATATACACGCAGCGCGAACTCTGGTGGCTATTTCAGCCCAAACACGGCTGCTACCATTGCTAACGTCACCAAATGACAGTCTGCAAAACTGGTCTGCAGCTGCACTGACCCCAATTGTAGCCAGCGATCCTCACAACGCAACCAAATGCATCATTGACGATGGCGGCATCTTCACAGTAGTTGCCTTGTTATCCTCATCATCATCGGCGGTGAGATCACACGCCTTGGCTACCCTTGTTGCCCTATGCTCTGCTTCCATTGAGGCCGCATGGCCCAAAGATTCTTTTGGGGTGGGTGATGCTGGGGTTTTGTTGAACAGTCTTGTGGAGGGGGCTATTGACGCAGGCATATGCCATTCCCTGATTCCATTGCTTGCGGGAACAGAAGCCAACATTGCAAGTACTGCTCTGGAAATCATCACAGCATTAAATCACACCAGTCTGAATTTTCAATCGTCTTTACGACATGAGCTTGGTAGTGACAGAAAATATATCGCTTACTTTGTTGCTGCTTGCGAAAATTCAAGTCTGATCTCCTGTGCTATTCATGTTCTGGCAGATATGTGTTATTACATCGATGAGGAGACTGGAGATGAAGACAATGCCAAAGAAGTGGCTGCCTGCAAAATGACAACAAAGCAAATCTATGCTGTTGGTGGTCTCCGCGTGGCTACCATGGCCCTCACCACCAATACCAATAGAAAATCTCATTTTTCGACCCTACTCGCTATAGCAGCACAAAAAACGCAAGGCCGGGGCAGGACTTTTGATGACTCGCACCATGATGCTGGTGCTCGAATTATTGCAGCCATCATATCCTGCGTGCCCGATGCAATTGATGCATTCACGGACCTAGGTCAGGTACTTTCTGCACTTTCCTCTACAGTTGCATTTGAGCTGGCACCATCTCTCGAGACACCAGAACAACAGCCAAGAGCACTGGCTGCCCTCTCTGCTCTTATTAGCTGCATATGCGCCTGCGCTGCTCATCGTGATGCTGGTGCTGCTATTGAAGTAGCACAAGTTGGACTCCTTGAGCTGATTACTACACGCAAATTTCTGGACGTGCGTCTTGTCTGTGATTCAGATTACACATCCATCCATAGCTTAATTGCAGCACGTGCAGCCACGCTCGTGCATATCTGCATCCATGCAAGCTGGTGCGGTGGTAATGATGGAGCGTTGTTCATTCTTGCACTGGTGGGACCTCCAAATGGCCGATTGCTTGCGAGACTGTGTGATCTTCTTGATGGTATGGCAAAAAATGAGCTCCTTGTGTCGGATAGTCCTAGCATTGCTACTGTCAATACACTTACAACTGCAATCTTGCTAGCGCTTGGTTCTCTCTGTGGTGCGGCAAGACCATTTGGTGAAATGCCACATCCATCAGAAATTATATGCAAGCGGGACATATCACAGAACCCTGGATCTTGTTTGGCTCTTGCTATGGGCCTTGCGCATGAGTCTTTGGTACTACAACAAACAGAAAAACGACGTGCAGCAGCACGTCTTCTTGGTGCACTTCTCCGCGGAAACCGACATTCTTGGTCACTTTGTTGTAGAGAAGATATTGCAACTCACGATCCTACAGAAGTCATTGGCCCAGCGCTCGCACATGCAGGGTTGGTAGAAGTTACGGCTAGGTGTCTTGGCGACAGCGATGCCACCGTCCGTGCAGATGTACTTGATGCCTTTGCATCTCTCTTTGCGCACATAACAAGTCTAGGTCGTGATATTGTACTTGGTGTCGCTGCACTGGGGAATAATTTGGCACACGGCTTTGTTGCTTCAGATGCCATTCATAAGCACGCCGCAGTAGGGAGCGTTCAAAGCCAATTTGTGCAGCTACGAGGTGCCATTGCTGTTGAGAAAGCATTAGGTATACTAAATTCTACGTGTCGCGGGGGCTGTCTTGTAGCTTGTGATGAAATTGCTTGTTCACCGGACTGCCGGGGTGCCCTTGTTTCTCTCTCGCGAATATCACTGTGTGTAACCTCCGACTTTGCGTTGCGTTGTTCAGCCTTGTCTCTCTCTAGTATTACTGCCCTCGCTGCTGATTCAGAAGACAGGGCAATAGCCCTCGCAGGTGCTGGGGCATGCGAAGCTGTGGCATGTATTCTTATCACTGCGATTAAAAATAAAGATCAAATTTTGGGCATAATAGAGCATGAAGCGCTCGGTGCTCTGTCTGCACTCGCTACATATCCAAAGCCGCGAATGAGCCTGGCCACTACAAAAGCGCCAGTTTTCCATGCTCTATTTCTCGAGGTTCTGAAATTTCAGGACACGTGCGGCTTTAAGCTAGCACGTATTGCTCTTTCAGTGCTCCTTCACTTTACACACCCTACCGATATAATCAAAACACCACAGACTACTGTCAAGCTTGCTGCTGCCGCAAAACATACTGGAGCAATCGGTTCTCTCGCATACGCATTGAATGGGGGCTGGACTTTGGATTGCATTGATGTTACGGAGAATAATTTTGTGACACGTAGTGCACATCAGATTCTCACTGCCATTGCCAATGCACCAAATATTTGTAGTACTGGTCACCAGGTTGACATCAGTGATAAAACGAGCAGAGACCATGAAGCATCGTTTCTTTCGTCAATCGAGATAGTCAGCAGTGATCGCAGGAGTTATTTTGAGGAGCGCTACAGGTCTCGGTCTCAAGAGCTACATCTTCTTGCTCCAAATAAGACATTTTGGCCGGTGGGTGAGGTAGATGTAGCTGCTCTAGTCTCCCTGATCGCCACAACAATGAAATCAGATGACCCAGCTGTCGTATCAGCACACCTAGCAGCGGTTGACCGAGCATGTACAACGCTGAAGGAGCTAATAAAAGAGGATATTTTGGGTTGTGTTGCGGCAAAAGTCATCCAGGCCGGTTTACTTGTCCATCTTCTCTTGCTGGCACCCAACTCAGCCACCGCTGCGGATTGTCTTGTTGCACTATGCAAGGCAGGAGAGCTCCACAGGCCCCTTATGCTTTCTGTACCAACAGCACAGACAATTGACTACGTTGATACTCTAGGTCGCATGCTGTGTGCGACTCCAGAAAGCACATCGCAGGCAGGCACTGACGTAGATTTAGCCCGAGCCTCGTTGAAAATGCTTCGTATCATATGCTTGGATTCTAGCGATGCTATTCTTGCGTTAGCAGTCGCTTTTGCAGCTCGAGGGATGATATCATCAGTTGTTACACGCATTACTGCCATAGTAGCCCTAGAAGTATCAGGGGTAATGGCAAATAAGAAACAACCGAGGGTTTCATTTCCCAATACCCTGGTATTGCTCTGTATGCTCATTCCACACCTGCTAGGCAAAGTGAGTAGTCTGAGCGACTTATGCAGTGCTACCCAGGAGATTTCTATGAAGCCTGGAGTCAATCTTGGTTCAAAAAACATTGTGTTGCTCGTAGAGAAACTGGCCGTTGACGGCTTCAAACTTGCTAGCTGCATGCGGACTATAACGCACTATGGTGCTATGGGCTTTGTTCCGCTGCTTGATACTGCTGCTCTGGGCGCTGTTGCAAAACTGACTCCTCTTTTGCTCAGAGTGTTGCGCATTCTCCCGGAGGATGACGGACGAGTACGTGCACGACGTCTCATTGCTGCTGTAATTACCATGAGTCCAAACACAACATCTCATATCCAGGGCGCGAGCACTGTGGAGGCTGCAGTCAAGCTGGTTGTGAATTCCACGGGAGAAGTGTCTACAAACGTCGATGTGACACTTGGCCTTCAAATTCTGTTTTCCCTTCTGAATAAAAATGGAGCACATGCTGCTCATGCTATTCTCCCACATAAAAACTTGCTGGCCCTCCTCCAGGCGCAAATCACTTGCGCGACAGTTCCACCTGACATTGGACCTTTTGCTTTTGAAGCTCTTGCGTTGATTGCTGAGCTTTCCAGTGCAAGTTGGGATGCCTGCGGCTATATCGCCTCAAAGAGAGCCTTCATTCGATCCCTTACAATGCTAGCAATGTGCAGGAGGCCTTTTGAAGATGCTGTCCCCCACGGCAACCCAGCAAGCTCAACACCTTTGCAAACTTGCTGGCCATATATGCTTGATGTTGCTGAAAGTGCTCAGCTAGTCTTGGCCAATGCATCTAGTGGGGCTCTCGCTCAACGTGATGCTATCGTCAGGGTCCATGGAATCCTCAATTCTGCGATTACTGCCCTCCAAGCTTCAAAGACAGATAGAACGCAGGCCGCTGCTGCACGACTTCTTGTAGCTATTCTCCGAGCACGCAGTATGACTAACCTCAGGGCCAATACTGCTAAAGTCATAATGCTGGCGCTGAGGGATGCCTTTGTCAAAGTTATCAGAACGCGACAAGATCAAACCGATGCTACTGTTCTCCTGCTTTATTTCCTAGAAGTTTTACATGCCCTGTCGTGCCACCCTGAGGGTGTGAAGGCCCTTAGATCACCGGGCCCAGTCGCACTTTTGTGTGCATTATTGCAAATGACTGCAGGAGAATGCTATCATGTACATGTGCACATTTCCGAGGTGCCTTTATCCTCAAGTACATGAGAACTGACATTTGTGGATGTAGGCATGTGCATCACAGATCACTAGCATGTGTTTTGACCCATATCACCTTAAGATTATGACATATCAATGTATCACAACAATGATCGAAGTTCTCAAATGTGAACACGCCTGCTCATTTCTTCGACTTCAGTGCATTAATATCCTTCACTATATTGCCCGTATTGAGCCTCAGCTTGTCAATCACACGAGCGGTGTCTTCACATTACGGATGTGTACTCGAATGCATCGTTTAGGTGCTTGTTGATACTGAAAGCGCGAACTCTATACTTTGGTTAAGCACCAGCAAAGGGGTCGTTGAACAAAGCACCAGGTACCTCGCCGCTGCACTCACGCTAGACTTTGATGGCGAGTTCTGACGTACACTAATCTTGGACAATTGCAACCACCACTCTGTTGACCTTGAAAATACTGAAGGCGAAAGGGGAACTGGAGAAGACGAAGAATTGCACCCAGCACTACAACGTGCTTTGCATGCTGATTAGCGTTTATGGACGCAGTGCGAACTCCTGTCGCGGTCACGGTGGCCACAGTCTGCCAGTGAGTGTCACGGTGACTGGCACGGTACAGAACTACTCGGATACGGGGCCTTTTGGGGGCGTCAGATCGCAACAAAAGTGGTAAAAAAATCGTTTTAAGGTGCAATGGAAATACACGTCTAGTAGGATCCGAGTCCCAAGGTTCAACTGAGACGTATCCAAGCACAACCCGTACTTGTATTACCCGCTTAGCTTACTTCCCATCCTAGGGTACTCCGATATCCCCTTAGTAGGGGGAAGTCGCCTCTCACTCCTAACTATTATCATCCTGAGTCACTTTTATTGACGGACGCAATTCCCCGTCACAAACCCCATCAAACATGGGAGAAACTATTTCGTTAGACGACTACACTACGCTGCCGGGGAAGTCCGGAGCTACACACTCTATTTCCCTATGCATCGCATAAGGACAAGCCAGACCGCTACGCGCGGCGGGCGACCTACCCGGCCCAGGTAAACAAGGGCGGGCCGCAGCATAAGAACGCACCAGTGCCAGTGATTCAAGTTGGACTTGAACTTTGAACGTACTACCAGGATCGGCCCTCGTTCGACACCGCCTTGTGCTTCATGTTCTACTAGTAGTACTTCAAGTTAGTAAATATTAGTTTATATAGTTTGAAATTAGACTGCCAGCGAAACCGAGCCAACCCGGATGTTCATTCACATTGGGGACGCCCCGCCGGCGGAATCGCACTCGGGGGGGGTCGACGCTGGCCCGAAGACTTGCGCCAAAAAACTTACACCATCAGATTTTTTTAACCCTCACCGCTTGCCATTCAAGCATAAAATTCGCTGGTTGTATATCAGTGCATGGTTGAAAGAAGCATGGCAGTGCCACGACACCTACGAATCTCGCACAATTATTTTTAGCCTTTGAAAGAAAATGACCAGGGGCTCGTCCCTGGACACCGCTTCAAACGTCCAATACTCTGAGCCCTGAGCGCCGCATCTGACTTCACAAGAAATTACGAAAGACGGTCGCTCGCGACTTCCTGTTCTTAAGGGATACAAATACAACGGACAAGAGTATATGCCTTTAATCGATTTCTTTTTATTGTCAACTGGCTTGAAGTGAATTACGGGCATAGAGCAACAAAGCTCCATTGGTATCGGCTCAGTCAAGCAGCTGTTGTCTAAATCCCATCGAGCCCCTTCGAGGAAGAGCCCGTGACAATATGAACCATCCTTGGCATATTGTGCAATAGACGTAGCTGGGGTGTTTATGATGGGAAACTCCCAGCTCAGAGAGTCTATTGCGATGCCATTTTTGCGAGCTGAAGTTTGCAAGACAGCGGTCAGAAAACCCGTGGGATAAGTGAAGCCAGGCAGCCAAAAACATCGGGGGAGAGCCTCATTGATCCATTTTTGTAGGGCACTTATTCGACACACCTATGGCAACATGATACAGCCGAATAACCAATAATTACATTAAAATTAGATTGACACTTTCTTCAGGAGAAGAAGCGGAGGGATTACGAGATCTCGCATCCAGGGGGTCAACGGTTTTAGGCTTGGATAACACGTTGACCATGCGCGGGGAACCTGTATATATGTCATTCGATAATTCAAGCGGGCTAACGTGCGATTGACGCTGGTGGAGCGACTTTGAACTCAAGCACAGCTTCTATTATCTCTTCTAGCTCTGGCGTCACAATCACCAGACCCTGAACACCTAGTTCCGAGGCCTTCAGTGTCTGATGCAAAGTCAGCAAAAGTATGTTGTATCTATCTACTTCCTGGTATAGCACCTACGCACCACTTGCTTATCAACAAATAATGTAGGCATGATTTAATTAAGGCTCTGTGGATCCTAAGGGAAATTTTTTGGGTGGCAGTTTTCATGGGTTCAGGGTCTGCCCTCGGCCCCATACCCCTTCTCACAGCTGCAGCATCAAAAGATGGAGGCACTTCCTCCTGCATCAGATGGCAAATTCGTAGAATCTTTTGCTCCTTGCTTTCACCCCCAGCATCAATTACTTTCGGTTGGAGTGAGACAATCGTGTCAAGTAGCGTACTTGAGTCCTCTATTTGCGACGCGATGTCAGCATTCGCATGCTGACCGAATGCAAGTGCGTTGTCTAATTGAGGGAATGTTTTTATGGCTAGCTTTGCGCTAGCTAGATCTGCATCATTTGGAATTATGTACGGGCTATCTGACAGTTGCGGCGCAAGATTGAACTCGGTCTGGGGACTGATAGCCTGCTCACAAAATAGCTGGGTTATGTAAACATTGACAAGTCGTCGATCCATGGCGTCAGTGACGCGACCACCATAGTTAGCTTCGGCAATGAGGTACCGCATCGCATCGAACCTGTGTAATAATTTTCTTTGTGTTGAAATGAAAACACGCCCCAGAAATTATTGAAAAAAAAACACAAGTGCCAAATGGGCAATTCAAGTTCATGGACGGTGTTTCATCTGGATATTCGTCCAAGAAAACAATGACTAGATCATGACAGATACTATAGTCCGATTCATTGAACTCGTATGGTACGTTGAAGCCTAGGCTTTTGAATTTGCGTCGCTCTAGGAGGAGCGCGTGGAACCAGCATAGCGAAAAGAGCAATCTTTGATATTTTAAGCGCTGCTGGCATCTTCCGAATTGTTCCTCGCCCACTAGATTGTATAGCTTAAGCATATTGGCTCGAAGCCCACGTGGAGGTTCCGTGGTCATTTTTATGCCACGCTGTAAGATGGCTATCGGAAATTTAGGACTCGGGCTGGCCGAAAGCCACAGTCTAAAGTCGCAATGTGGTGCGTGTGGCATGTCTTCGGTCATCGCGCAGTACTCAGCGATTCGTTTTTCCAACTCAGGCATCCAACTGAGCATAAGGTGACTATAACAAAGTTAAGTGCGAATTCGAGGTACGAACAACACAAGTCGACGCACCAATTAGCAAGAAATACCCACGAGCCGCTTCGAAGCCCCAGATTCATTAAGCTCATTGCTACCGGCGCTTGTCCCTGCCCAAGGGCGCATATGTCTACATTTGTGCTAAGATCGTTTGCTAGAGATTTGACCTGTGCTGTTGGGTCTACGCCAGGGGAGAGCACAAATATGAGTGGTGTTCGATGATTGGATGATTGAAAAATGGCCCTAAGGTCAAACGGGGGCGGATCAGCGAATTGCGGACCCAAGTTTAATCTGACAAAACGACTTGCGCAAAATAGTACTCGATCAAGCCGCAGCGCACGAATAATGCAGATTCGCTGCATCTCCGTTACCTTGTTTTCCCAGTCGCCTGATTAGTGTCGATGCCATTATGCCTCTTGGAAGTTGACTTACCTGGCAAGGGGGTTTCTTCTGGCTCGGACGAAGTAAACCATGCCCGCCAGTCGCGCTGCCCCTGTTCAAATGCTGATGCGATGCCCATACAAGCAGGGATGCTATCTAACGCAGTGATATTGTCCCATGCTCCTGCATCTATCCATTCCGGGCAGGGATTAGGCCGTTGATCGGCTCGCTCGATCCCTGCTCCGCCGTAACATAGAAAATCAAACTCCTGCTTTGGGACCTTGTTTTCGCTTGTCATGATTCGCAAGCATAGCTGCAACGCAAACAAGAGTTTGTCTCGCTCAAAAAGGCCACGACAGGTGTACTGATAGACAGAAAGAGTGTGCGCAACATTTATCTGCCTGCATCTTTCAGTACCAGTTATATTTTTTGGACTAGTGCGACTTTTGTCCATAGACTGATTAAAGAGATCAACATAGGCATCAAGCGAAAATTGGTACATGGGGTCGACTCTACCCATGTCGTCTAGCACAAAATATGCTATGGAGCTTCGGATTGCCGCAGGGCGGAATTCCTCTCGTTTGGCGTCGATCTTAATCTCTGTTTCTTCAGCTTCATTGAGTTGACGAGTTACTTCATCAGAAGTCAATTTTGATTGTTGCAATGTGTCTACCAGAGTTTCATTCTCTAGCAGACTGCCCTCTGCCTCAGAGAGGAGCCTTAGAATTTCATCTTCTAGGTCAACCAGCTTTTGTTTTCCGGCAGCAACGCGCAATGTTAAGTCTGCTTTTTGACGCTCAAGCGTAGGTTGCTCTTTCTGCACAACGATACCGAGGAGTTGTGCTTCCAAGCCTTGCTGTTTCACCGCAAAATTGATTATTGTCGTCTTTGTGGAGACTTCTGGTGTATAATGACTAAAAAGACATGACGGTTACAGGGCGGGGGGGAATTTAAACTTTGCTTTTACGCTGAGTCTGAACGGGTTTGCAAGTTTGGTTGTGATGTACAATTTAAAGTCCTACGAAAAGGAAATCGACCCCTTCAAATATCTGCCAAAAATAAAAGCCTCCCTGCAGACACTGAAAGTTTCTTTATTATAATCTAATTCTTTGTCACCCAATCGTAGCACCTCTCTGTTTCCGACCTTGATCAATGCCTTGGCGAGGACAGGTTCTAAAGCTGGATCGAGCTCCTCTAATACGTCCTGGAGCAGAACCGGTAGTCCATAGACAATTCCGTTCTCTATTTTGCGTAGCATATCTTTGGACTTGAGATCCACTATGTGCAACTGCGATTCCTCCATTTTACGCACCCATTTATTTGCCTGGTTTTGCCTATGATATCAAATTTAGGGTGACAATGCGGCACCAGCAACGAAGGGACACTGCCAAAATTACGGATCAATCATTAACGGCCACCTCGAACAACGAACAGATATGGCTCCATTTTCGGTGCTGAAGTTGTCTGCTGGAAGCCCCTGAATGTTCCATTGTCGAACATCCGTTGGTAGGGCACAAAACGATGCAAAAGTAAAATTCTCCGTAGATGGTAGTTGTTGTTCCCTTACAGCCGAAAGCCAGCCACCAACCTAATTGTTGCACTTAAAATGCAGCCAAATTGTAACAAGACACTCGAGCCCCAGGAAGGATTGCGTTGAACAAGGTTGGAGCGGTATTGGGTGTCAAAGGGGCCGGCGTAGGACAGAAATGCTGCGGCAACAAGCGCATCCCCGAGAGACCGACCAATTTCATTTTGCAGCTGACCAATGCTGGCTCGCCACCTCTCGTTTTCGCCTGCCAAGCCTTTCACGAGCTTATCAGCACGATCTAGTAACAATTCCATCTGATCTGCTTCGGCGCGAAGACGGTTTTTTTCACCCACTGAGTCATCATATTTCTGCTTCAGTCGATTGACTTTAGCGGTGACTTCCGCGAGCTCCTCCTGTGCTTTTTGCAACGAAGCTTGCTTTACCGCCAGGGATTCTTGAGCACCTTTTAATCTTGCCCTTTTTGGAGCGACCTCTTTTGCAACACTGGCGTAGATGTAGATTGCGTGTACCCAAGTGCAAAGAGCCCCCGCAGCCTTGGAAACTGCACCCACTGCTTCTGGCTTAAAGTCCGCATGAGAAACATACCCCTTAATTTTTTTCATGATTGTTGCACTAACATTGTCCTTGTCGTAGCCTTTAATGCTCTGCAGGAAATTGGCTTCACCAAGGACTTTCTTGGCAGTGGTCCAATCAGTCTTATTTCCGAAGAGTATCATCACTGCGGCAAGCACCGTCTCCACTTGTTTTGGCGGGCTCTTGTATGCTTTAATCTCAGAAATGGCGCTTTTATCAAGCTTCTCAACTTCAGCCATGGCCTTTTGTAGCGCTGGCAAAGCGACATTTAGTTCGGCCTCAGCATCATCTGCTATTGCCTTACACTCAATTTCCTCCTTACCTGTAAATTTGACCATCTGCACTAGTGCCATTGGGCAGAGCACCAAAGTATACTCTGGACACTGTCGAGAAGCCTATTCGCTCGGAGTCTCCTTCTACTTGCTTGCGCTGCTCGTCAGCAACGCGGCGCTCCGACACAATCTCGACTAGGAGATTCTCGCAGTCTTTTTGTGACTGGGCACACACAACTTTTTTTTTCTCCAATTCCACCGACATGACTTCAACGCCATCGCGTGCCTCAACTAATTTGGCCAGGCCGTTGGCCAATTTATCTCTACCATTGCCGAGTTCTGTGCGTTTCTCTGTCAGGATTACGCGATAGCCCTTTGAAAGCTCAAGGAAATGTGTTGGGGTAATGTAGTTATGACGCTTGAGTTGCTGAAGCATTTTGTCAGAAAAGTCTTGTGCACTCAAGTGAATTACAGAGAATACGCTGGAAATTTTTGCCCGAGTGTCATCAGAGTCAAGAGTCAAATTGTCAAGAAACGCCGAGCCAACCGCAGTGAGTGCGTCTGCGGGCCAGCGGTGAAACCAATCGATGGTAGTGCTGTTAATTAGGCCTGGATAAAAGCGACATCGGGTGTGAAATGCGGATCCAACTGGGGACCTGTGGACACGACAGAGTATGAGTCATCAGAGTCTAGTTTCACTACGGGCGCAGGGGTGGGGACATGGCTAGGATTACATGTAAATTCGAGCGAATTGAGTCAACGAAGAAGGCCCAAAGTTCTTCCGCAGTTCCGCCCGACTCTGCATCAGCTGCTCGTTTTCGTACGCCATCGTAAATGGCTGGTAACTCATCCTTACCATACAGGCTAGGTATTTCGCCCGAACTAAGAATATTGTTGATATCCTCCAAAAATGCTTGCTCTTTCAACTGGGTGTCGTTGAAGAGAAAGGCAGTGGGCGTGTTTGATACGCCAGTAATTTCAAAAAGACGTTTCATGTCATCACGCCACTCAATCAAGCGATACTGTTTCGTAATCTCGATCACAAAAACGCCAATTCCAGCAATATGAGATGCGAGACGAGCCAATGATTGGCGTCCAGATCCCCCGACACCAACCAACATTGCGTTGCCCCTAGGCATCATTAGGATACCTGCGACACCAAGACCGTGGTAAAGAAAGGCGACGTCTTGAATAAATTTTGGCCATATAATGACGCCGCTGTGCCGTCGAGGCATCGCCTTCAACACGGTGAATTCTGCAAATGTGTCGAATAGCGTCTTTGAAAAGCACGAGATTCATGTTTATCAGTTTTGGCTCAAGATTATAATCCTCCAGTTTGTCTTCGCAGCATTGCTTGAGTTGCGAATAATCGGCGACTTCTTCATAAGGCAGAATTTCCGTTGTCTCGCTCATAAAACTGCAAAAAATCGGACCATAGCGTTCGTCATCGATATCCTCCATAACTTCAGCCCATTCGGCACCCTCAAAGTGGTCCCGCATCACCTGGCTCATGGCTTCGATGAACTTTCCAATGTCGTCTGCTGAATCTTTGAGAAATCTATCAGCGAAAACACGCATGCACTCGTGAGTCCACAATCGTATCATGGACTTTGAAGTATCAAAGTACTGTCTTTCGGCTTGGAGTGTTCCCTGAATGACCTTTGCGACGTCGCCTAAGGTATCAAAAATGAAGTTTGTTGCCCGACTGGCGTTTTTGGACAGAGACTACATCACGCAAATTGAACCTATGATATGCAAAAATCAAACTTTCATCTGGTAAGCGCAACGCTGCGAAGTCACAAATAGTGGCTCTTGTCCGGAGTTGGAAGGAATCGTTCGGTGACGTTGCGGTACAGCCCAATGGTTGCTCGAGCTAGAGACCGACTCATTGGCTTGATTTCATTGTCAAACTCCTGAAGCTTTGGCATCATGATAGATTCAAATATCCGCGTGAGCTGTGAGTCTTCAGGTGTTGTGATGTTTACAAGATGGAAACGTGCTTGTGTACGATTGCAGATGACCGCTCGTCCCCCAGATGGTGGCGCCATAGCTGCTACTAGCTGACTGTCTAGAATGTATTTCCAGGCGCATTTAGAGCGGTCGTACCAGCCGCCATAGTCCATCCAGAGCCGCAGCAACTCGAGGGGTGGTTGGAACGGAGACTCGGCTGAGGTTTTCTGCGGCATGTTGAAGTCGTCGACCTATTAGCAACAGAAAGTCCTCCAAGACGGACACGTGCCCCCCAGAACATGTGTAAGTTTGATAAATACTCAACAATTTCTGTCTGTGACGAGTTGGCACTGTCTCGCGCAAAAATGAGTAACTCCTTGCCACCCAATGGCCCGAGCTTGTCTTTGGAGCGTTTCTCCATGACACTTTCTACAATATCTTGGAGAGCACTTGATTTAGTTGTAGCAGAAAAATTTATTACAAGCTTACTATTTTTTGCGGGCAAATTCGTCATGAGGCCCATCACCTGAACTGTTTTACCCACGCCAGTATTGCCCACAACAAGCAAATTGTGTTTGGATGAAACAATGGTCCTGAAGATGAATGAGTTTCGCAGGCTATCTGACGTTGGCACTATCATTTTGAAAAAAGAATCCCCTTTGCGTGGACGCCAGGTTGTCAACCCACTTTCCCATTGCTCAAAATCCTTTTTTTGGGGATCACAGAAATAATCATATATGGTACGGGAAGGCGGAAATTGTGCTTCAAGATCGCGGAGGTATATATCGAGCTTCTTGCGTCCCGTCTCGTCCACGGCGGCCGTAATAGACCACGTGAGCGCAAAAAGAAACCACCTCTCCGCCATTTGACCGTACGCTTGTATGTCTGCGGACGCATCTAGCCCGTTCTCTTTGGTGTGCAACGCTTCGTAAAGCTGGGTGAAAGAGAGAATAGCATTGAAATCAGAAATGGGGACGGGCTCAACGCAACTCGACGCCTTGTATTCGAGAATTTTGGAAACATATTTTCCAAGAAGATTTTGGTGCAGCTTTTGCACCTCGGGCTGGGTCCCAAAAAGACGTTCAAGCCACGACTCGAGGAATGGTTTAAAGCCCATTTCGCTTTGATCCAGAAATATCATGCCAGCACGCGAGACAGTGGCTGGAGATGCGACCCTTAGATCTTCAACCTCGAATAACAAACTCATCGACGAAGTGAGAGGAATTCTGTCCCCGTTAATCAGGGTCAGGATCTTATTGTCGTCCATGACACTGTTCATCGATTCAATCCACATGGCATCGACTGGCCCATCTATGACGGCAATTAGCCAAAGCAAAAAAGAAAAAACTTACCAAACATTACCCATTTCTCGTCATTTTTATCTGACTCCGCGCACGACTTGAATATAGTAGATAATATTCCATCAGCCCACTCAAAAGTGGTGAGGTCATATGCTCCATACAGTTCCGTAAGTGTTATTGCTTTAGGATTTATGACAAAGGAAGTTACCGGCAAATAGCCCGTGACGTTTTCCTTGGCAAGCGCCGTCTTGGCTTTTGCCAATGTTTTCCAAGCGGTACTTTTCCCTGAGAGTGTCGCACCAACAAGCATGTTACAGTGTCTCGTAAGCTTCGAGTCGTAAAGTTGCCCAATTTTGAATACAAGGAAAGGGTGCATCTGCAAACCAGCGGATTTTAATTCTGATTCGAGTGCAGCGTTGAGATTTCCAATCTCTGTGACCGGCAGTTCAAGGGAAGGGAAAAGATCGCCGAGAAGTAAGCGAAAGAGACGTTCATCGTCCTTGATAAATTTTGGCAGGTTCATGTCGCGCAAAGCGCGCATGAGAATTGCCTCCTCATTTGTCGATGGATCTGCGCGCTTGATAGAACCTGCCATGTTCAACACGGCTTTTAGGTTCCTCAATCCATAGTCATAGTGGTCCTGTTTGCTGAGCTGCTGTTGCATGAGAGAATAGAGCGTTATCGTTTTTTTTGATAGATTGCGGGCATCTGTGAAGCCTTCTGCACTCAGCATCACCTCCGCTATCATTGCTAAGTCTGGTACCATCATTGCCACCGGGCGCATCAACGCTTTCAGATTATCAGGTAGCTCGGTGCGTCCTGCGTATCCCGGATTCATGGTTATAAAGAGGCCACAATTTCCATCGCAGCGGATAGTCGATCCCATAAAATCAAATGTCTCTGCGTCTCGGGACAATGCGTCTACGATCGAAAGTACTTGCATTGCGACAACCGAAATCACCTCAATTTTTATTCTGTTGAACCTGATGAATACCCCATTGAGGCTGCGACTGCATCTCGACGACGACGCCCCCCCCCCCCCCCCTCTCTGCAAAACACGTTGACCAAAAGGCCAAACTGAAAGATGAGTAAAACCACAAAGATATATATTAAAGGCACCTTGAACTATTCTTTCTACTCGCGGCTGACTCGTCGAAGCACCCCCAAGCCCCAGCCTGGCATAAGCCAGAAAATATACGACCGACCGACTTAAAGTCCATGCCTGCGTGTCAGTAAGGCAAGTATATACAAACACGTCATTATTTGAGCCCCAATACGCCTTTTGTATTGACTCTGGCTCCCTGCCGTCGCTGCAATTGATTACAACACAATACATGGCGAGGTTCTTGCTTAGATCCTTTACGGTCTCCGTCTTCCCTGTGCCCGCGGGACCGAGAGGGTTGCCTCCTCGATTCAGAAATTTGGCTGTGAGTAGGGTCAGGACACATCGGTCTGTGAGCGGAGTGACAACCAGACGACCATTGTTTCCTTGATACTCGTAGCCATAATCCAGATTACAGTTTGTCTGGCGCACAGTACAGATACCGCCAAACTGGCCTTCTTCCTTGTTGAACAGAAATCGAAGCTGACATAGCCAGTCAAAGTCAGTGACTGATGAGCATCCAGCCTTAATCATACGCTCCATGACATCGCGATTGTGAATTTCCATGGTAATAAGTGCAACAAGCTTAGTACGGACCAACCTCGGGAGTTGGCCGCGAATCATGTCGGTAAGTCGGGTCAAATAGGCTACCTGCTTTTTCTTGAGTTGTCTCAGTGCGTTTTTTTTTCCATTCGAGATGCTGCCCAGTGCCTTTGAACAATCATTGGTCCACTGAATCGAGCCCGTGGTTATGAGCAACTGCCCTTGCACGTCCGTGATCCATTTTTCCTTGTCTTTGCCACGGTGAGCTTGGATTGAAACAGCCAATAGCTGTTGCATTGACTTTTTCATTGCATGCTCAAGTTCGACGAGCCAATTTTCGACTGCGCCGTCTAAAACGACATTCGAGACAAACGCTGCGGTTTCCCCCGTTGACGTTTCTCGCATCCCAGTCGCCTAAAGACAAACTTGCTGCATACCTATAAAACCTAATAAAAAAAGGCTTACTTCAAAGTTACGATTGAGCTGCTTTCCAGGGGGGATGATGTCCATCACCTTGAAGCCTTCAAAGCATTTTTTGATATGTTTCTGGACCAGAAGTGGCTCACGGCTTTGGCCGAGGATTTCCAAGAGGTCGTCATCTGAAACCTGCAAAATTTGCTGAATTGGCAGAGTTTAATAATACTTGAATGATCAAGACTAGGTGGACGTGCAAAATAAAACCTAAAAATCGAACCCGCATGTTACAGTATACTTCACACGACGAAAGGCACACTCTCGGGCAAGCTCCGCCATGCCGTGTGGTGTTGCACCAAAGTCATGTTTCCAACACTGCCACGCGACCTTGGGAATACGTCCCTTTTTGTCTCGAGGTACCTATGTTGCAATAAGCATCGAGAATCGGCTACTCATCTGATGAGTAAAGGACTCAGTTCCCTTGGGTGAGAAAAGGGTAAGTAGGGAACGAGTCAAGCGACTTTTGGATGGTTTCGAGCTTATCATCCATGCAAGTGACCGTCTCGAGCATGCCAGTGGCAGTGCATTGAATGACAGCATTAGGCTGTTCAGCTGCATTTGACATTACGTGACCAAACGTCGCGTTAACCTCGATGAACAATGATGATTCTTTTGGTAGTTGTTTGCAGATGTCTTCGGAGGCCATGAAAATTGACTCGAGATATATCCATTTTCGTTGAACAGTGAGAATCAATTCTATAACCTCAGACACGAGCGCAAGCGCCCCTTCCCATTTGTCGATCCGGGACTTGAATGATCCATAAAATTTAGACGCTTTCATCGTAGACAGGGCGACGGCATCATCTTCCAATACTTGGAATAGATCATCAGTGCTACGAATTTTGAAGTACTCCTCCTTGTAAGCACTGATGTCTATGTCAATCTCCCCCCACCGTGTTTCAATCTCTTTGAGAGTCTCTTCGATTGCAAGCTCTTTATTTGCGTTCGCGCTAAGCTCGGAGATAAGATCAGGCACTGCACTCAGTCCAATAGAAAACACAGTTTCCAAAGTAAACTCTGCGCTCGTTTCGTCAAAGTTGCGTCGTAGGTCTCGCTTTAATGCGTCCCAGTGGCGTGATCGCATTGCAGGGTTCCTGAGATCCTGGATAAGAGGCATGGTCTGGAGGAACTCGGTCAGCTTTGTGCGCATCGCCTCCCAGATTCCCCAGCGCTTTACATCGCGACCAAGCTTACCCACTTTCTTATTGAATTGTCCTGCTACTGTTTCCATCTCGCTGATATCGAGTTCATCAAAGCGGCCAGTCTTCCAGTTGTCAAAAGCCCGAGTCCAATCGCGCACCAGGATCCAAATTTGATTAGCAAGTTCCAGATCCCGTTCTGTGTCCTTTAACTCTCTGTGCTCAGGGGATTCCATATTGAAAATATCAAGCCCTGCTTGAAGGTCATGCTTCCGCAGGTAGACTGCTTCAACACGGTGTCTAAAGTCGTGTATCACAGCAAAAGCCTCGTCTGGGGTCAACTCCTGGGACGTTGGAATTTCGATAAGGACTTGTTCTCGCAACTGCAGCACTTGCTGGCAGTAGGCTTCAAGGTTGCTTTCAAGATCTCGCCTCATGTTGACCTTGGCTTTGTCTAGTGCATGCTGTGCCTTGTCAAGCATGGACAAGAACTCCTTCCAAGCGGGCCGAAGTTCCTGCAGCTTGACAATCTCGTTAGAGGCAACTTGAACATCAAACTTAGTCAGGGTTGCATACCTGAGTTGGAAACGACTTAAGCTCTTTTTGCATGTATTGGACAAGGCAATCTTCAAGGAAAGATAGAAAGCAGCTACATTTCTTCAATCGGAAGGATTTTTGTCTCAATCACTTGGCTATTGCTGCGAAAATCTAGCAGGATCCTTAGCTTATCAGAAAGCTCGTTCAGATCAGACGGTGTTGCGCACAGGGTGCGCGTGTTGTCAGCAAAAAGGTTATGGAGATACTCGAGCCCTTGAGAGGCATTTTTGTTGAGCAATCCAAGCAGATTCCTTCGCCATTGCTGACAGTGTGAGATCAATTGTTCCTTCAAAAGGGCACAGTCAAGTTGTACGAAGTTTACTACGTGGGATATATCTTCGTGTTCAATCTTGGTTTGCTGGTTTCTGTATTTGGTGACATCATCGTCGTAGTGTTTTAGACTCCTGTTTGCCTTCGCATAGCGACGAATGTATGCCTCTTTGTCCATTTCCCACAGTGTTTTGTACCTTTCCCAGTAGCTGCGACGGAAAATTGAGTCACATACAATAACAAATAATCGCTCAAGGTGAATCTCTTAGTATTGATCGACACCGGATATAAGACCCTAGGTGCCTTTGAAGTTCAGTGGCAGCCAAGGACATTCCATTCATGATTTGAACAACTATTTTAAGCATGTCTTCATCATTTGAAATGGTAGAGTAAAACGACCGATGGCGTTTGGTCAGAGCACTACAGTCACTTCTGTCATTAGCAACAGAAGACTGCTTCACTGTCTCAGGCGAAAGGATGTCGCAAAGCCGCGGAACTACAGCAATAGTAGAAATGAGCTCTTTGGCGACTATGTTAACAAGATGGGTCAAGCTTATCATGGTTGGTTTGTAGTCAATGCGACCATTTTCGAGCACTAATTTGAGACAAAATAGAGTCTGCGGTTCTGACATGGCATCACCATTGATAGCACGACTGAGCGCTTGAAGACTCCTCTTGACCGCCTGTCTCAAGGCTGCTTCGACCTGGCTGTCTATTTCCTTGACAAACTCGCGCCACTCACGTAGCACTTCTGAGGTGCCATCACAGAAATTCGTGAATATTGCACGCAGTTCCAATTGGGTAATCTCATGACTTTGTTGCAAGCGTCGTTTCATTTCGGTCCTGCGAGCAGCTTGCGTTGCCTCAAAAATGTCATGAGCATAAGTAACATTCTTGTCTATTTGCAAAAGGAGCATGGAGGATGCAAGCCGGCACTGATGCGATATTCTTTGCTTTCCTTCCTTAAAACGACGCACGATTGCATATATTTCAGCGCAATGAGCACAACAATCGTTGACATAGTGCTCAATAATACCCTTGCTCACCCAAGTCAATTTCTGTAGCCCCTGATTAATGCGTTTATCGAGTTTGCGGATGTGATCTGAAAACAAGCGACGTTCTACAGCACTTAGATCACACAGGATCTTGTTATAAGCATCTACAATCCGCATTACATGTTCACGCATTGCATTAAACTTTGCTTTTTGATTATAGAGATCATGGGCGTGGTATGGAATTGAAAACTCACCGTGAAACTTTTCCCAGTATTGCACCTCCGTGAACAGAGCAAGCAAATCCTGGTCAAAGTTGCACTGTAGAAAGACTCCTTTGACATTAAAAGTAGAGACTGCGAGAAATTCTCTTTCTGTGGTGTCCGTGTGGTTAGTTCTTTTCATCAGGGGCTTGTCAAGTTTTGCTTGCAATGTTGAAGAGTCCAGTGCCCCCATAGAACCAACCCAGTTCTTGTAACAACCAGCCATATACTCGTCCACTACGCCCATCAATGCCTTGTAGGCGATTTCTGCTTCTTTAGTTTCGCTTGTAGGCATGAAATACCTGAGAAAGCCAAATTTCAAATATAACTGGGCGCTATAAAAGTCACAGGCAGCACGTTGCGGCTTGGAGGAGAGACCACGAGTGTTCTACGTTTTGTGCCAGAGCCGTAGCCCATAGGGCAGATCCTGCCCAGCGCGGCTCATCGTTGCGCAGAGGTGGTGCTCTGCGATTTTCATCAAATTCACGGCGAACCTCTTCTACATCATGAATAAAAAGAAGATACAAATCGCTGTTTTTTTTTTCCACGCAGCGCTTAATTGCATCTCGCTTGGCAAGTGATTGGAAAATTTGGAGTACTCCAACTGCCTCAGCCATACAATTGACTCCTTCAAATGACGCGCTTATCATGTTCGTGTACATGACTTCAAGGTCCTTGACCGAGTTCTTGAAGATGTTAAAGTCTTCGTGCCAATGGCTAAGTCTTACGTCAAGAATCTGGTACTTGAGGTCACATAAACGGCTTATCTGATTATCAAATTGGTTCTGAATTGCGACGAGCGACTTAGTAACTTCCTGACCACGCAAGCCCTTAAAAAACGAAACAGAGTTATCCCCCGCCGTGGTGTATGACTTGCGCCGAAACTGAATCTGACCCTCGCAGACTTCTAAAAGGTCACGGCATCTCTGGACAAAGGCATCAGTTTGTGCAAAAATAGACGTTGCATCAAACGTCCAGTGCAGCTCCGGCGAGCTTGGATAGGCAAGACGAATGGCGGCGGCAGTGCGATAGTACAGGCATTTCCACAGAACACCACACTGAATCGACTCTTTTAGCGCAACCTGAGGACAGCATCGTGATGTAAAAAATGCAACGGTCGGAGGGACACCGTCAGTAGAACCATAGAAGCCTTAATGTTAATGCTGTCCGCATACAAGATATCACTCAGTGATACTCGTGTGCGGCAACGGGAAATTATTTCATGTGAAATTTTGCGTAGCAAACTGGCAAGACGCTCAGGATACTTGTTGTTATAATAACCTATCAGCATCAATAAATGAGGAACTTAGGTTCCAATACGTAAAGCAGTTGACAGAGAGGTAGATACCAGACAAGGTCCATATCATGCGAATGTGCCCGAGAAGCTCAGGAAGAATGCAGCATATGCCTAACAAAAAGATCGCCCAAACGACAAGAAGGCTCGCCACTTACGAGCGGGATCAGCGCTTGCAAGGATCTTGCAAGACGTGACAAGGTTCTTGAGAAAGTTTACATTATCATTTGCTTCGACGGAGTTCTCATGGATCCTCCTAGCGAGGGATAGGAAACGCGCCAGGTATGAGGACTTTGACGCCTCAAGAACGCAAACAACACGGCAGACATCTGCTCTTTGAAGTTGCTGTAATATTCCACAGAGATCTTCCTTGCGTGTGCACCAGAATTCAATTTCCTCGAGTGGACCCGACACCTCAGTATGATAATGACTATCCTGGCTATTCACCACCCCTTTGATTTGACGAGTCCAATTGATTACAATGGATTCCAATTGTTGCACTAACTCCTTGTTTTTTGCAGCAGTAGGTACACTTGGAAGGAACTTTCCAGATGGCAAGTAAAGAACCGTTTTTCTGGAGGCTGCAAAAGTAGATTCGGTAAGTGAACCCATGAACCTGTGCACATGACCAGATAGATCCCTTTTTACACTCTCGGGCCAGGTGCTGGATTCAAATAATTGTGGGCCAAAGACTTGTCCCATTGCCTCAAGTAGCGACTGCATAGCCGTCCCGCGCGACAACATTCCATGATGGATTGACATGTCGATATTGTTCAATCTTATTTCCTCGGAGCGAATGAAGTAGTAAAGCTTCTCGCAAGATGTTGCTTCTGTGTCAAGAGTCGCTGAGAAGTGCAGCTTGCCGTTCGACATGTAGCACAAAAGCTGACATAGTCGTGGATTATTCAGGAAGGCTGCGGCTTTTTCTTCGTGCTCGACTGACCACAAACCTACATCGTATCCCGGAAGCTGGATGTGCCCTTGAAGCCACGAAATCATCTGTGAAACCAAAGATTAGCGGGCGTATTTTTTGGTTCAATCACATACCTGTGCGCGCAGCATCGCAGTATTGCATGCCGGGCCGCGCTCGTTGACCAGAAAGATACAGGGTACATGTATACGGTACCCGAACCGCTGGGCTTTATATACTAGAACCCTTCTGAAATGCCCCGAGCACTTAAAATTTCGAGCAAGTATTCAGGCCGAATACTTAGAATGGGACCGGAGCACTGACCGAGCACTCGCCAGGGAGCTGCGTGCCGCCTCCCTAGTTGTGTATATCCTCTACTCTAGGCTACTACCGTCTACTAATCCGTCGAACGTATACCGCTGAAACTTAGCTACTCTCCCTTGTTTCATGACAATGAATAACACTCGTGAGAATCTCGTTTATCTCGCAAAACTTGCAGAGCAAGCTGAGCGTTTCGACGAAATGGTTCCGGCCCGCGTTGAGACTCGACCAAATTTAGAAGCTCGCGGAATTCGCCGATCAACGGGCCCGCGCAATTCTTCAAAATTCGTGGCGAATTTGTTCTAGGCGCGCCTCGGGGTGTTTACTAGAATTTTTTTAGGTCGATCATATGAAATCTGTCGCGAATTACTCAGAGGAGCTGTCTGTCGAGGAGCGGAATCTTCTTTCTGTTGCATACAAGAATGTCATCGGGTCACGCCGTGCATCGTGGCGCGTAATTTCCTCTATCGAGCAAAAGTCCGACTCGGAAAAAACGGCACTGATCACTAATTACAAGAAGAAGATAGAGACTGAACTAGAGACCATTTGTGAGGACATCCTTGGAATTATAGAGAAAACGCTAATCCCGAATTCTGCCGGGGATGAAGGTAAAGTCTTCTACTACAAGATGAAAGGCGACTATCACCGGTACCTGGCGGAGTTCCAGAGCGCAGACAAGCGTAAGGAGTCCTCCTCCAGCGCGCTGGAGTCATACCAGCAAGCATCGCAGATTGCCAATAAGGACCTTCCGCCCACGCACCCTATCCGCCTTGGTCTCGCACTCAATTTCTCTGTCTTCTATTACGAGATTCTCAATTCGCCAGACCGTGCTTGCCACATTGCTAAACAGGCCTTTGACGACGCCATTGCCGAGCTGGATACTCTTTCTGAAGAATCATACAAAGACTCTACCCTCATAATGCAGCTCCTTCGCGACAATCTTACCCTCTGGACCTCCGACAACGCTGACAACAATCACGACAACAATGCCGATGGTACCGCAGTCCAGGACCTTTAACTCAGCTTGAAGCGCCAAAAATCAAACCATAAACTATCCCCCAATTTGAGACCAGGGCATGTGATTGACCTGCGGTTGGCCCGGCAGATGCGTGCCTCCTCTCTCTAAAGGTTGGAAGCAGGCTCGCGGGCTAATAATGGCGCACTATCCTATACCCCCTGCACCATATAAAGCAGGCGCAAAGCCACTGCATGTGCCAGTATTTGGGACTGACAGTCGAGTTCCCCTTCTTTTTCCCTAATAAGGCTGTCGAATCACCTATTGTGAATAAATAGGTAGTACTAGTTAGTAGGGGGGAAGCTTATGCTAAGTACTAGCTCCTGAGAGTGAGAGTCTGAATCCTGCAACCCGCCGGGGGTCCTGCCGCGGCGCGCAGCATGCCCCAGCGAGAGCATACCCTGCGCTACACGCCGACCCAAACGTGGCGCGAATCTCCAGTATGCCTTGCTTGCTTTTGGATTTTTTCCCTTTGTTCAGGACTTGTGAGATCACGAATGGACCATTAGCTGGTATGTTCATACCAAGGTCGGTGAGCATTGCCCCCGAGTCCGACGCTGCGCCAGAGCCCACAGTATGTTTGAATTAGTCATAACAAAGTTTCGCCCCACCGAAGTACTGCGCAGTCGAATCACGCATTCCAGGCCGGCATCGGGCCTGAATCCCTTCCCTCCCCCGGCGAGCCTCCCCGCGCGGCGGATGGTGTGTCTGGGTGGCGTTCTTAGGGTCTTCCCTTGGAGCGATTCTCCTGCATGCACCATTTCGTCGTCCAGGACGGCTTGACTGCTCTCTCCCACTGAACATACTGAACATTGGGAATATTGAATCGATTGCTAGAACTTGAACTCGAAGGCTCAGCCTGAGGTTCGAGGTTAAGGAACGTCATGGTGTGGTTATCGACGTTCCAGCCATTCACTTGGGTCAAGATTACGGCCAGAAGACCCGACAAGTCACTGGAGTTGATAGCTGACCGGCGCTTTCAAATAGTTTTGGGTGGCTCGCTCAGATTTATCGAAACCAATACCAATAGCCTGAGCACGGCAGTAATCTTGAAATGTTAGACGTGTTGATGGCTTGGTAAGCAGATCCGCCGGATTTTGCTGCCCGGGCCATCGATGTGGTCACAATGAGTCGTGGTTGAGCTTGATATTCGCGCCGCGGGCAGAGCACTCCAATTTTCAAATATCGCCCGGCGGCCGCGGCCCCCGGGCCGGGCCGGGGCTGTGGCCTACTAGTAGACACCATGCAGAGCTAGGACCCAAGTAACGCCGCGTAATTCTTCCTTCTACTAGTCCGACTCACCCTAGTTTGCGGTGGGGTTTGGGGGCTCTCACGGCCAGCGCGGAGGCGCATTTGTGCCGCCAGCGCGTGTGGAGGTCCTAGGAACTCGTCCGCGCCTGGAGTAAAGAGCGCGCGTCGAAAACTAGCCGCCTCGGCGGTCTGCGAGTGCCCAAAAGCTGGTGCTCTGCGAAGGCCCTAAATCGGCGCACGACTGCGAACAGATCTCCAAATTGCTGGTAGAGAAGCGCCTGACCAACACAAACAGCGCTGCACCTCCAGAAGTCCACCAGCTATCCGTCGCCACATGTCAACCCGCGGCCGGTCGGGAGAGCATATTCGGTGAATGTCGATCGCGGGCCGCTTGGGCACCTACCGATAAAATTCGACCGGTATGACGTACGTATGCATTCCAGCGGACGTTGGAATGACGCGCCGACGCGCCGCGCCAGTGGAAGGGACTTAAGGCCTGCGACGCCGACCGCGGGAAGTCGAACTCGTCCTAGAGCGGCCTTTAGGACGCTAGGCGCACTATCATAGGCTATATTCGAATACCAGCGCGGGTGGGGGATTGGGGGCACTCTCTGGTGCAAGGAAAACCCGCACCACCCCCCCAGCGCGGTGATGCTGGGGGCGCGTCGGCGGCGGCGGCCGGGCGCCCTAACGCCAGTACGAGGGTGGGGGCCGCGGCCCTGATGCGGAGGGCGGCCGTTAGGAGGGTGTGGACGCCCTTCTCGGGGTCGCCGTCGAGGTTGATGTCGCCGACGGCCGTGACTATGTCCTTGACCGAGTCGTCGGCCATGTTGTCGTTCGGGGGCGTCGCCGGCGGCGGCGCGGCTCTCGTGGGCCTCTGTGGGCGCCCCCGGGTGGCCCTGGGCGGGCGGGGGGGCGCGCGCGGGCGCGTGTGTCGATCGGCGAGGGTTTCGCAGATTTTCGCGGGGGCGCCGGTTTCGTGCGTGAAACGGGGCGCGCCGCGTCCCTACGTGGTTCTGAGGCGGCCTGAGCCTCAGCAGACAGCGATGGATCGCGTAGAGTTGCAACCACGGTGATGCTGGTATGCGAGAGTTAGTAGGGGGATCGAGGACTAGAGCGTGCGGGTATCAGCGCAGCGCGCTGGCCCTCCAAGACTAGGGGGGGTGACACCAAAATTGGAGCTCGGGTTCTCGACGACGAGCAGTCCCGGGGATTTCTCCGGAGAGAGGCGTCCAGCCGGCTCGTCAACCAAGCTTCGCGTTTGGGGAGGGCGGATTCGGGACCCTAAATATTGCCGCTTTTGGCCGTCGTCGTGCCATTAAGCGCCTCTACCGAACCGCAGGCTGCTCCTACGCAAAAACTTCATCGATGGCGCACCATCAGTGGGTGTTGGTGCCGGCGTAGGAGCAGCCCCGATGAAGTTTCGGCACGCCGCGGCTGCGCATGCGGCGGAGATAGTTTCATCGGTCGAGCTTCAGGGTTGGGCCGTTTTTCAAAACGCATGCGCAGCCCGAAAAAAGTTGTCTAGGAGTTGCCCGATGAGGTTTCGAGCCGCGGCCGCGATTCCTTTTCAGCTATTCCAGCGCTGATAGTCCGCCAGCGGCCGCGCCGCCCGCGCGGCGCGTCCGAGTCCCGCGAACGACGTAAACGGGGCCAAAGCGGCCACGAGGAGGACGAACGCGTCAAAATAGGTGGTCAAGGCCCACGCATGGTACACGAACGAAGTCCTGCGACGCTCCATCTGCCCAGTCGGCCCCCAAATCGCTTCAAAATGGCATTTCGACCTCGTTTTGGCATGTTTTTGCCTCACCACGACCCGAAATCCCCCTAAGCGCCGGTAAATTTTGTCTGAATGTACCCCATAGAACCCACAGAGAACTACCCCGGGACTGCTGAAGCAAGGCTCATCGAGGTCTTGCGCTAGAACCCAGCCTGGGGGAGGGGGGCACCCAGGGGCACCCGGTTTTGGCCGGTTGCTTCCGAAGCACCTGCAATCCGGAGAGGCCGTCTGGGGACTCCTCTGGGGGCACAAAAGCGGCCCTCAACTTTTCGTGGGGATTGGTACGACTGATGCAGCTACTGATGCTAGCGCCCCATTTTAAGACGCCGCGTGTGCGCCATGCGGGCCTAGCTGCGGAGGCTGCGGCGGTGCGCCGGCCCAAGCACCCCATCGACTACACGAGGGGGCGCCCACTTGGCATTTGATGCGGGCTGCGCATAGAACGCGGACGCTGAACTCGGCGTTTTTCCTAAAACGGCAAATCGTTATACGCGGGCGATGAGGCCAAAATCGTCACAATAAGGTCGTATGGGACCATACGAGGCACACCGCGGCCTTAGTTTGCTCAGATTGGACCGGTGGTGCGCGTGAAGGCCCGGCCGAGACGTCGAGAGCGTTGTGTACAGCGGGCTGAATGGCGGCGCTGCAGGGTTGTAGACCTCCGTAGCGGCCACAGACCCAACCGAGGGGTTATGTGCGAGGTCCGAAGCGGCCGAACTACTGCCGGGGGCGATTTTGACCTTGCATCCCGCGCCGCGGCGGTCACCGAGACACAGTAATCAATCTGTTTTTCTTATGATAAGGCCGCTGCCCTACGCTCGAATGACCCCTCCGATCACATGCCTCGTGCACGGATTTAGGCTATCTAGCGTCGGGAGCTAGGTCGGCTGGTCTAGGGGGGTGCCCCCCCCCTGAGCCTCTGGTGCGTAAAGACCCCACCCCTCTTTTACGTCGTCAAAGGGGTACCACCCCTCTCTCCTACGTCGTTCGGGGTGCTACCCCTTTTTCCTCCCGAAAAAAGAGAGAAAACGGGTTTTATCGAAAAGGGTGCGGGGTCTTTACCCGCCAGCCTGAGCCTGGGGTTAGTGTCACCCCCCATCCAAGACTAAGCAGCTAGACTAGGGGGGGTGACACCAACCCCAAACCGGTTCTAGCGCAAGACCTCGATGAGCCTTGCTTCAGCAGTCCCGGGGTACATGTAGTTCTCTGTGGGTTCTATGGGGTACATTCAGACAAAATTTACCGGCGCTTAGGGGGATTTCGGGTCGTGGTGGGGCAAAAACATGCCAAAACGAGGTCGAAATGCCATTTTGAAGCGATTTGGGGGCCGATTGGGCAGATGGAGCGTCGCAGGACTTCGTTCGTGTACTATGCGTGGGCCTCGACCACTTGTATTGAAGCGTTCGTCCTCCTCGTGGCCGCTTTGGCCCCGTTTACGTCGTTCGCGGCACGCACCGCGCGGCCGCTGGCGGACTATCAGCGCTGGAATAGCTGAAAAGGAGCGGGCAGCGCGGGTCGGAACCTCATCGGGTAGCTCCTAAACAACTTCTTTCGGGCTGCGCATGCGTTTTGAAAAACGGCCCAACCCTGAAGCTTGACCGATGAAAATGGGCAGCCCTTTTTTGATGCGGCGGCGTGCCGAAACTTCATCGGGGCTGCTCCTAAGCCGGCACCAACACCCACTGATGGTGCGCCATCGATGAAGTTTTTGCGTAGGAGCAGCCTGCGGTTCGGTAGAGGCGCTTAATGGCACAACGACGGCCAAAAGCGGCAATATTTAGGGTCCCGAATCCGCCCTCCCCAAACGCGAAGCTTGGTTGACGAGCCGGCTGGACGCCTCTCTCCGGACAAATCCCCGGGACTGCTGAAAGAGGCGTCGCCGGAAACCCGAGCTCCATTTTGGTGTCACCCCCCATGCTAGACTAAGCACTTAGACTAAGCTCCCCTACCGCGCGGGTTTTAGCTCTCCCGTAGTATCTCAGCTTCAACTCCCATTGACGTCAACCTCAAGTTGAAGTAAGGGTAGTCATAGGTAGCCACAGACCCCTCTCAGACCTCCACAAACTTACTCCTACTTCTGCTGTGATCTTCCCGACTCGGACGCTTTCCGACGTCTAAGTCACGCGCAAACTAGCCTGAGGTCAGGTCGGAGGAAGTAAGATTTGGACGCATCCTCCATGAGCCCTAATTAAGATAAAATAAATTTCCCTGCGAAGCTTAATACTGCGTGGAGTTCGACATTTAGAGAGGGGTCAAGCGCAATAGTCGACGTTGATTTTATCATGATATTTGGCGCAATGCGCGTAAAACCACGCGCCGGCCGAATGGCGGGAAACTTCTGCTGAGGCGCAGGTTCCGTACTAGTATGCTAAAATAACTTGAATGGGCTGACCAAAGAATGCAATGCGTGAACAAGACGACCATCGGCACACCACCTCAACCTGGCTTCTAAAATGGGCTGAGCGGCACACCACCCCAACCTGGCGTGCTACGAGAAAGGCCGACAATTCAAGGAACTAACTGTAGATGTACCATTAATTTTATAGATTGGTACATACATAATATCAGGCTATATAATATATCGTCTCTCAATCGCCAATGGACGTCGCAGCAGCGCGCGAGAAGATGATAGCCCGCCGCTTCGGTGGGGCGCAGCAATCTCGTACGGGCGGAAAGGGGTCATTCCGCCGGAAAAAGAAAACTGTGCACAAAACAGCTACCTCTGACGACAAAAAATTGGGAAGCACATTGAAGAAACTAGGAGTAACCAACATCCCCGCCATCGAGGAGGTCAACCTGTTTACGTCAGATGGTAAGGTAATCCATTTTTCGAATCCCAAAGGTGATGATTAAACACATATATTTTCACTTACTGGATGAATACAGTCCAAGCATCAATCGCCGCAAATACCTATGTCATCAGTGGTCCGAATGAAGCGAAGAGTGAGTACATTTTATCTCTGCGTTGTTGATAATAAATGCGCAGAGCTAAGTGATTTACTGCCGGGTATAATGAACCAATTGGGACCTGATAATATAGATCATCTCAAACAGCTTGCTGACAATCTCTCGAACTCAAACAAAAGTACCAGTATGGGTGAAGAGCATGATGATGGTGACGAGGACGTCCCCGATCTTGTTGAGAATTTCGAGGATGTTAGCAAATCTTGATTATTTGTCGTGGAAAGCCTCAGCGACGGAAAGGCCACCTAGCTGCCAGTCTATTATGTGGCTCTTATATGGCTGGTCACCATCATGTATTGCCGTAGAGTATTGCCGTCATCGACGCCGTCATCTACCCGCAATTCTCGTAGTGTAAATGGGGCCTAGTATGGGGCCTTTTGCATTTTCGAGTTTTACTAGTACTACTAGTAATTC
This sequence comes from Pelagomonas calceolata, assembly GCA_918797485.1. NCBI lineage: Eukaryota > Pelagophyceae > Pelagomonadales > Pelagomonadaceae > Pelagomonas > Pelagomonas calceolata. The sequence continues at coordinate 1,603,342 of CAKKNE010000004.1, forward strand.
AAGTTAGATCCGAGTCTTGGTTTCTGGCTGGCCCGGGTTCTGAGGGTTGGCGTTGAGCCAACGCGAGTCCTATACGGTATACCCCAGAAACCCCGTTGATGAAATGGATCTAACACTAATATCGGGACCAACGGCACCGACCAGCCTGAGTGCCCTGACCGAGGGGCCCGGCCCGGTCCCGGGGGGCGGGAGGTCCTGAGCGAGTCTAATCGATCAGAAAATTACCGGCTTCTTCGGATAAGCCTCCTAGTTGCATGCTGTTGCGATTGCGAGCAAGGTGTGCACTCTAGGTGTGCGCTTATGCGCCGTCTAGGTTGCCATTAACCGCTTAATAACCGGTAATTTACCTATTAGTACCCCTCGGAGGGGATCCGGGGTTAATAATCCGCTCAATAACCCGACGGGTTTTCGACTAAACCCGTTTAGTGAGATTAGTGAAGACCTCTCCGGGCGAGCGGATGGGCGCAAGCAGCCCGTTGAGCTTTTGGATACGTACAGGTACGCCAAGGCAAGTGCCAGGTCATGTGGCCCGGCACGGCCCAGGCCCGCGCGCCAGTGGGCCGTGAGGCCCCCTCCCCTACCCCTCTATAAGATCCTGAGGTAAATAACCCGTACTAACCGGCAATTACCCGGGTTATTAACCCCGGGCGGCGCCAGGGGGTAATAACCCCTCAGGTAAATGGCAGCCTAGTGCGCCGTGCGGCCCGTGCTCGTGCTGCTATTGAGCTGCGTGGCCACCAAGGCCTTGTTTAGGCGCTCTGCCTGCGTAAACTGCACCCTAGGGCATTTAACTTACCCGGGGCGACAACGTAGCGGGGAGTCCTCGTCTCTCTCTCCCTAGACGCATGTTCAGCGACCGGAGCAAAGGGCCCTAGCCAGCTACAAGTCAGCTTCGATGATTTTCTCTTGGACGTCAGTCACCATGGAAGCTGGAGCTTCAACCATGGACATGTCATTGACCCCAGAGCTCATGCTTGCCTGATCGACCGGTGTTGGCTGCGGTCGGGCAGCTTCTGCCTCAATAGTGATTCTGTCCACATCGTCGGCCAGTGACGCCTGCTCATCTCTTGATTTATTCCGGTAGACAACCATGGCCAAGATGAACAGAACAGCAGCTCCGGCAACAACACCACCAATGATGCCGGCGCTAGCCGCGTCGACCCCCCCTCCCGAATTGCTGCTTGAACTCGACCCGGAATCGCTGCTTGAACTCGACCCGGTCGATCCCCCCCCATCCGTGGGCCCCCCATCCGTGGGCCCCCCATCCGTGGGAGCAGTGGGGCTAATTGGCGAGGTAGGGGTTGAAGTTGAGGGTCTTGGTGTGGGCATGTCCTTGGTGGGCATAGGCGTGGGAAAGGCTCCAGTGGGCATTGGCGTGGGTCTTGGCGTGGGTTGCTTTGTCGGCCTTGGCGTAGGAAAGCCACCCGTAGGTTTTGGCGACGACGTCGGCACCCACGTGTCTGTGGTAGGCATTTGGGACGGTTCGTGGGTATCTACTGTACCCACAGAAATGCCAAATAAAACGAAAGCCTGGTGGGCGCCCGGTTCGCCAACCATCAGATCGTCAATGCCGTCATTATTGACATCAAATGTGCCAAGAGCGACAGCCGCACCGGCCTGCGCTCCAAGATTAGTACCAGTAAGAGCAAAACCATCGCTGCCATCCAACATGCGAACATCAATACTGGCATGCGCCGGAACCAGGCTAGCAGAACCAAAAACAACATAGGCGGTGCCGGGCTCCGAAGCCGTACGGTCAAGGCCGTTGGACGCACCAATAAGAATGTCGTCAAGACCATCGTTATTTATGTCCCCGGCACCTGCGACAGCTGAACCAAGCGCACCTCGTCGTAGGGATGAAACGATAGGCATGGCCTTCTTTGTATTCTCCTTTTTCTTCCAGTTATCAGGTTTGCCAAGCATGATGTATACCATGCCCGAGCCATGGTCAACGCCAGGAGCTCCGACGAGGAAGTCAGCATAGGAGTCGCCATTGACGTCACCAGCTGCGGAAACAGCAACACCAATATAACGCTCCTCGCTGTCTTTATCTCCCCCCTCAGATGAGGTGAACGTCATGAAGCCTGGACTGTTATCGGAGTCTGGATCGAGATCGTCGCACTTATATTCAGCGGGGGCATCATCATTGCGCATATACTCGTTACCAAAAACAACACAGACAGTAGCAGCAGCAGGTGCTCCAACCGCCACATCATCATAGCCATCGTCGTTGATGTCGCCGATGCCGGCAACCGATGATCCGAGGTCAGATTGGTCATGGGTGAGGCGAAATCCCTCGGTCGGACCAAAAGTCGTAGCATCAACAATTGAAGCTGATAAGGCCGTCGAAGCCATCCCATAATATACATAGGCGCAACTAGACTGCGGGGCGCCGATGACTACATCGGCATAGCCGTCATTGTTGAAATCAAGAGTCGAGAGAGATGACCCAAAACCGTCGCCGTTCGACCCGCCTTGCAGTTGGATGTAGTCAACACCAAGCATCATGTCGCTCTCTAGAGAAATGATATTAGTTTCCGGAAACCCATCACCTCCAAATACTACAAAAACTGTGCCCGTGCTGTCATTATCCGCCGGACAGGCCAACGCCATGTCGTCATGGCCATCAAGATTGAAGTCTCCCGCTGATGCAACGACTTGTATACTACAGGGGGCTTCTATGGCTGCACCGACGAAGTTGCCAGAAGTCTGTGTGGTGATAGAGTTGAGATCGCCCGCAAAAATATCATCGTTGGCAGCGCCGTAAATCAGGTAAGCTTTGCCATCGGCGGCCGCGACGAAGTCATCAATACCATCAAAGTCAACGTCACCAATGAATGCTATAGAGGGGAGCGTTTCTTCTCCGCGCAAGATAGAACCCGCTGACATCCCTTGTATGGAGCTCAGGGCAACTTTAGAGGGAAAGGGGAGCTTTTCGTTGCCCAGAGAGTAGGTCGGACGCGAAGGAGCGGGCGTGGGCATTGCAGATGGACCAGTGGGCATTGTTGTGGGTGCCTTGGAATTAAAATGTTGGCCAAATATGACGTAGGCATTGCCTCCCTTGTTAGAGGCAGAACCCTTCTGGAATACCGATGAAACTATGATATCATCTATACCGTCATTGTTGAAATCGGCGGCCGCGGCAACATCGAAGCCAGCACCGTCGCCAGAGTGTTCGCCATACATGGTAAAGCCATCGAAACCGTTAAGATCAGAAAGATCAAAGGTTCCCTTTTTCTTGGACCCTCCAAGCACACAATAGACGGTACCAGCCATTTCGCGCGCTTGGGGAGATGAAGTAAAGGCCCCGATGAGCACATCGTCGAGGCCGTCACCGTCTACATCACCTGCGCTGGAGACGGAGTAGCCAGCCATGTCCTTAGCAACATCGCCACGAAAGGAGATGTCAGCCCGGACAGTTGGGCCGAAGTGCTTGCGGCCCAGCACTATGTAAGCAGCACCCCGACGATGTTCAAAGCCTGCCGCGCCAACAATGATGTCTCCGTAGCCGTCACCATTGAAGTCGCCAGCCTTTTTAACATCACCACCACAAAGATCGCCCTTTTTGGCACCAAGTATGCCAAACCCGTCGGAGCCATCCATTTCGTCTAGAAATAAAGTGCCGTGGTATTGAATACCCCCAAATATCACAAACGCCGCACCGCCATCTCCGTACTGGGGAGCGCCCACTGCGATATCGTCATGACCATCACCATTCACGTCATCGAGTGCCGCCATCTCGAGACCCAGCAGGGCTTTCTTACCGGCACCATCTTTATTCTTCAGTGCAAGAATTACACCCCGTGGGTTCATCGACCCGCCCTTACCAGCAAGATTTTGGAGTGGTAGGATCGACCGGTCGAATTCGTTGGTTCCGTAGACTAAAACAGCTTCGCCCACGTCGTCCACGTGGCCATTTTTGGAGTCGGTCTCCACGCCAATGAGGAAGTCATCAAAACCATCGTCGTTGAGGTCAAAGCCACCCGAAATAGATTGACCGACGCCTCGAAAATTTGCATCGCCTTCTATGCGAAACCCACGCTCGATCGGAAATCCTGTGTGCCCGGAGCTAGTGAGATCCCAGGCGCCGTGGCCCGTCAAAGTTGTTCGATCTCCGCCAAAGAAAACGTAGACCCGCCCTTGCGAAACCAAGGAAGAACCCACACCATCTCCCGAGGCCCCAATTAAGATATCATCGAAACCATCTCCGTTCACATCACCGGCCGTCGTGACTTGCGAGCCAAATGCACTGTCTTCCTGATCGGTATTATCCTCTCGGAGGATCATGAATGCATTTTCTCCCAATGCGTTGATAGCGGTCTCAAAGGTTCCAACATTTGATTTCTGATCAGCCCACGGCGGATATTTTGACTGTAGCCGGCGACGACGAGCGGAGGAGTCATATTCACTTGAACCAAAGAGTACGTAGACATGTCGCACCCCCGGAGCACCAATGATGATATCGTCCACACCATCACCATCAACGTCGCCGGCCGGTGCCACAGATGCCCCCAGAAAGCCTAAGTCCGTAAACCCCTGGAAGGACGCGGCGTTCACGTAGTACCCATCCCGACGACCAGAGTTGCTCAAACCTAAGTCACTGTCCGGCCCAAAATTCATATTCCCGAGATTGAAATCAACGCCAAAACCGCCGTCCGCCGAGGAAGCGATCTTGAGCCGCTCTAGCCTCATGCATCGCTCGTGTGCCTCGATCAAGTTGCTGCATTCATCTTCGTCCTTGTTATTCGCATTCAAGCACTCCTCTTTCTGCTTCCTTGTCTTGGGGCATCGGTCTTCCTCCGCGACGGTTCTGCTCGCCTCGCCATACTCGTATGAGTACGACAGCAGATCCTCGAATTCAAAAGTCGCCACTAACCCTTCATCACGTTGCCCCCCAAGCATGTTCAGGCGGTCGCTCGCCGGCGTCGCGCCGCGAAGAGCTTCGTAGTCCACGAATGGCGCGGCGCGTGTCATCAAGGCGCCAGAGCACGCCCATGCGAAGGCGAGCTGAACAGACCGCATCGTCGAAAATTTCGACTGCCAAAAATTCTAGGATACAATTTTTGATTGAACTTCAGCATAGGCTGACCAGCGAGATATACGAGTTACTGGGGCAACTAGGCGTTAATCCCACCAGTGCCCAAGATGGGTCACGGAAATCATGATAGGGCCACCGTGAGCGCCCGGGCCTCAGGCTCTATACCAACTTACTGCGGTCACGGTTACTGCGGCGCGGGTCACGGTGTCTAGCTGTACGTGCCCGCTTAATGACCCTCACAATTCTGAGCCACACGAGATACATCCTCCAGTAGAAGAGGCCGCTTATGTTCCGAGTCAACGGTTGGACGTCACGGTTTCAAGTTGCGTCCAGGGGGAGCCTGAGTAGAGAGAGAGGAACCCTTTAGCCTGAGCCCATCCTACTAGTACCCTAGATATGTATCTCTCACTCTGTAAATTGAGTCCATACATTGCCAGTGACTCGGAGTGCCAGTGTCTATCGACGGCGACTCGGACCGTGACCGTCACGGTTACGCTAGTACTCACTGGCACTCAGGCTGGCAGGCTCAGGCCCGGGCTATGTCACGGTAAACCAGCCTGAGCTTATAATACAACACTCTCGTAGTGGGTTAGCGCCAGTTTTCTGATTGAGCAGCTAGGACCCTGCTACTTTACATAACGCTGCGACATACTCTTGCTACGTAGGTACCACGGTACCGTAGGTACCGTAGGTACAATACCGTAGGTACCGTGTACGGTACCTAGGTATGTCTAGCGTGCGTTGGCCGCTTACTCTCACTACACCGCACAAATTGAAAGCAAGCTGAATTTTAAATCTCTCGAGAACATTAGACGAAGTCGATGATCTGCTTATCGTGATATTCGCAATGGTTATGGCGAGACCGAATATTCGTTTGGCAAGGCTACGTGCGAGACGGAAACAAGCTGTGTGGAGTCCCGCACTTACATCAGCTGTTCCCGCAACTCATTCTGCAACATTTTCAAAATCCAACAAAATTGCAGCTTACCTTGCCTCGAAAATCACATCTACTCTTACTGTGAGATCAATTGTATATTTTTATTTAGTGGCAACTGCATATACGCAGGCCATTTTCACTGCCCTTGTGTCTATACCCAACTACAGATCGAGTGGAATCATCACTTATGCCCATGAAAATGTGACTAGTGATGAGCAAAGGTTAGTATCTTGGATACGTCACATCAACCTCAAAGGGGCTCTCAGGCTATTATCACACGCCAAGCTGAAGGAACGTCAGTGGCACTGCGGTCAGATTGTGGTTAATTTTGCGGAAATTTCATCAGTGATCACAAATTCGCTAACCAATTCGTGGTCCGCGTGCGATTATGCTACATTTGGTGGCAGGGTGCATGTGGCTCCAGCTCGCTTGCTGATGTTATCGGGTGTTTATTCTGACAGACTCTCAACCATTCATAGAACAAGTCAATACGAAATGGTTGGCAGGACAACGCAGGATATGGCCCGAGTTCCAAAATTTGCCGCCTTGACAGAAGTCCTTTCAACTGGTAGCCCACGTCCGATAGAATTTTACGAACAAATCATAGAACACGCAGGGCAGTTACTGGGCCAAATGAAACCCACGTTGGCTCCCGATTTGCATGATAATAATGATAAGCTGATTTTTGCTATTCAAAGGCAAATTTTCTTCGCCACTTATTACAGGCTTGCCAATTTGGGAAGAATAATGCCTCTACAAATGGCTAAAAGAAACACACTTCGAATATCAGTTTTTGCAAGGGACATGCAAGAGATCCAATATGGCCCTGCAGGCAAAAAGATTATATATTTTGTGCCAGATGTTGCGCAGTCAGACGTAGCAAAAACTGATCCCACATCGACCAAAGATCGCTTTCACAGAGCTCATCGTTGCGCTTTCAACAACAAAAGAGGAGCATTTCCATCACAACAATGCCCAATTGTCTTGTCTGATGAACACAAGCGGAAACAAGTTGCCCCTTTGAATCAGTTGCTTAGTGTCATGGGGGACCTTGGTGCGCTGTGCATAGTAGCTGCGCGTTCACAGTATACATGCAAACAGCTGAAAATTTTCACCACAGCATGCGGTGTATATGCAACCTCATCTGAATCCGTGAGACTTGATGCCCAAAACAGCCGTGACCATACTTGGGCCTACAACTTAGTGAAAGATGTGCAGGATATTCAATATCCTAATTTCAAACTTTCTGCACAATTTATCTGCACATCTACTAGCATTAGACGCCTCCAGAAAGATGCTTCTGTTCCTGCCATTTATGATCACTCACTAGCACGACGTGCATCCATGCAAATGTACACAACCACTCGAGAAGATATTAGACACTATAACCCCCATTTAGCCTTATTTGGGCATCAAAGAGACGCCGGTGACCAATTGCCTATGGGGGGGGGAACCCAAAACGTTCACCAAGGCTCACATCTGCCAGTGTACAAGGATAAGGAAAGTAACTCATCCATCACAAAGCCAATTCTTCTGATTGAAGATATTTCTCTTCGTTGGAACGTCCATGCCAACATGGCCAGGAGCATATTGCGTGAACTCAGAATGGCAGAACTCTCGATTAGACCCATTGATCACATTGCCGTGAGCTTATTGAGCACATCTAGTAAGCTTGCAATGACACTACATGTAAGATCAAGGAAAAGTGTATTTCAACGCTATGATTACATTGAGGCTGCAGAAGGGAAACTGTGTGCATTGCGCGTTTGCCAGTCTCAAATAACCGCACTCAAAGTTCATCCGCATATTTATAGCTGGAGCGCCAAGGATAAGGAAAGAATTGGACTAATTTCGCAAGGAGCACATAACCTTAACGCTCTTGATACAATCAGATTGTTTTTCAGGGAGTACCTTGCGCGCAAGCACAAACCAACACGGCAGCAGCTGTTGGGTCAGACTATACATGAACCATCTAGCACAGAATTGCATGACTTAGCAACCAGGTCAGTACCCATCAGCTCAAGTTATACAGCTCGCTATTATTATCAAAATGAAGTATGTAAAAGACTTAGCCCCACATGCAGGATTCAGGGAGCACTCGGTTTGATCTTACAGCCTCAATCTGTTTGCACCTCACACGACCGCAAAGTAATTGTCTCCACAAAGAAAAAATTGAGCTCAGCGCTTTCACAATATATGGTAGACACATTTGCCAGCCTGTTACTTCATCGGCTATTCCCCGAGAACATCAAGATTGTCCACGACTTTACGGTCGAGTGTGGAACTCATAGGCCATGCGATTGGTGAAAATTACAAGAATTGCAAACCGGGAAGGGAATTTGTTAGCGTTAGGTTTTTGCCATAGTGCGGAAGACGACGCTCGACAGAGGTGCGACAGCGCGGCACTCCCACTGCGAGCGCTCCAATAAAAGGACCCAGTTTGAGGCCATGCAGGGCTACCCGGGGCAGATGCCGGGCCAAATGCCCGGCTAGGGCCAGATGCAGATGCCCGGCCAGCTGAACCAGGCCGCGAACCAACACCGGCCGCCGACGGACGCGGCGACACGCGGTCGTCGATCTCGGCGCTCGACGTGCTCTCGCGGCCAGCGCCGCCCGCGGGCGCCGGCATGCCCGGCTACGGCATGGCCGGGCAGATGCCCGGGATGATGCCCCGGGGCAGATGCCCGGCACCGGCCATGCCGGGCGCGATGCCGGGTGCGATGCCCGGCGCCATGCCCGGCGCCATGCCCGGCGCGCCGCCGCCGCGGCTGAGCCCCCCGAGCCGGCCGGCCCGCCGCCGTTGCAGCCGCTCAAAGCCAAAGCCCGAGATGCCGGGCGCGCTCAACGCGGCGCCCCCAGCGCCTTCGGCGCCCGCTGTGCCCGGCCTGCTCCAGCCGACGCCCTATGCGCCGCCGGTGCTCGCGCCCGTGCCTCAGCCAACGGGCGCCCTCGACCTCTTCGGGCTGCCCGTCGCCGCGCCGCCGCCCGCCCAGGCGCCGGCGCCGCCGCCGCAGGAAGAGAGCTGGGGCCTCGACGGCCTCGACCTGAGCGCGGGGCCCGCGGCGCCGGCGCCCTCCGGCCGTCTGGGCGCAGCTCCCGGAGGCCATGCAGCGCGAGATCCTGATGCAGCGCGGCGGCGATCCGCACGCCGACTCCGCGACGGCGGCCGTGCCGCCGCCGCGCGGCGCGGACGCCTGCCGCTCCCAGACGCACGCCGAGGCGCCGGCGCACAGCATGCACGGCGTCGTGCAGATCGAGTGCCTCGCGCGGTGTTCTTTACGCACGCTGAATAAGGTCTGGAAGCCATCGGTCGTCATCATCAAAGGACATAGGGAGCTCCTCGTGTTCCGCAATTCGTCGGACTGGGCGCAGTACCGCACCGCAAGCGTCCATCGGGGCGGCGACATCGTCCAAGCCATGAAGGCCGTGACGCCCTTAATCAAGCTGCACATCATGCTCAGCGCCGTGCATGTGACGGATGAGGTGAAGGCCAAGGAATACAAGACCTTCGGGCCGACCTTCGGGCCACTGCACCACTTCACGCTGTCGGAGACGAGCGCGGAAGGGAAAGAAAAGGTCGTCGCCAAGTTCGCGTCGCGCGGCGCGCGCGAGTGCCTCGACCTGCGCGGCGCGATCAACGCCGCCGTCCGCAGCGGCGGCGCGTCCCGTTCCGGTGGTGGCGACGCCGTCGGCCGCTACAACTCGTGAGTAGTTAGAGTGAGTAGTATAGGGTTTCGTGTACTTCATGCCCCCATACTGACAAATGACCCGGATGCAAAGACGCATACAAAATCCGAATTTTGAAATCCGATATATAAAAACTAACATATCCCGTCGACGGGTTATGTTATACGGACGCAGGCCAAGCGGGGAACAGATGATCCGTTTTGCAGAAGATTGGTGGCGCATGTTGCCGCGTATCTAGACGTGCTTCCTCGGTTCCGGTCCGCGTATTCAAACTATGTTTTAAATTATAGTTCGAGCACCCTTCAAGCTCGGCGGGTTCGTGAAACTTGAACGATCATGATAAATGTTGTATGGTTACATTTTTACTAGCGCCGCCATGTTTAGTCATTTTTGTAAATTAAGAGATCTGATATTAGTTGCAATTGAAAAGAATTAATCCAGGAGCACAAAAGACATGTTTTTCGGTATCGTAAAAACTTGAAGTTGAAATTAGAGATAACTGGGACTCGGAAAAAAGAAATTCATCTTCTTGACTCGGAGCAGGGAGAAGGCTCTTAGTAGGTTTTTTCTATTTTTAGGTCTACCTTAATTTATTTATTTATTTATTCAACTTGAAAGTCTATTTATTTTAGTAACCGGTGATGAATCCCTAAACATGGAACAGCGATGACACCGGTGACAAGCGATAGTATATATAAGACAAGTCACACGGCGAACGACACACTAGATCCCGAGCACTGCGTAGTCGTGGATGAAGCAGTAGGCGAAGAAGAGCAGGTACCCCAGTATGTAGAAGATGCCCGACAGCCGCGTCTGCACGTAGCGCTGAGTCACGGCGCTCACAACCGTGAACAGGAACGCGCCTGCGATGATGCCCGAACCTAAATCGGACGTCTGCACGAGGATGGGCTTCCCGTTTATAGCGGTCGAGATCGCCCACGGTAAACCCAGCGCAAATAACACATCGAAGATGTTCGATCCAAACACGTTCGCCACGGCCATCGTGCCCTCGCCCCGCCTAGCGACATCGAAGCTCACGAGGGCGTCCGGCAGCGACGTGCCGATGGCTCCGACGGTTAAACCGACGACGGCCGGCGACAGCCCTATCAAACACGAGCACTTCTCGAGCCACTCCATCATCAGGAACACGATCAAGGTCAGCCAAACCAGGGAAGCCAAGAATAACAATACGAAGCGATCCCGGTCCTTGAGCGGTCCTAACGTGCGCGACACGGGCGGCGCCCACGTGCGCTCCACGCCATGTAAACACGCGGCGCAGCCTGTATAACACTTTGCACGTTTTCGAGGTTCCAGGTCATCATTTGCTTCGATGCCGCCTACGCCGCCGTCCCCTGTCGCTTTCTCGGGAGGTTTTGTGGGTGGTTCATCTCGCAGGTCAACATCTTCCAGATCCGTTTCCTTCGTCTCGGGAAGCTCGACCCCCTTGTTCGTTTCTTCTTCTCGGGAATTCTCCCAGAGCATTGTCACGTCGCTCTGGCAGCCCAGTTCCACGACTAATTGTTTCTCGGCCTTGCCTAAGGAAGCTGGTAAAATGCGCTTCTCGATGCACGTCCAGATCGCGCACAGGAACACGTAAAAGATATACAAGATGAGCATGGTCCACGCCTCGGCGGTCTCCACCATGCCGTCCCGGAACACCAGCACCAGCACCACAATCGTAACGGCGTAGAAGCCCACATCTCGTATTAATGCTCTTGGATCGAGAATCATCCTCTGTCCGGGCGAGGCCAAGATCGCCCCGCCGATAATGATCAACTGGTTGAACACCGCGCTTCCAACCACAGTTCCCGTACCGACGTCGTTCGTGTCGGTGACAAACGTCGCGATCAGCTCCGCTATTAACTCTGGAGCTGAAGAACCAGCCGCCATCAAGGTAGCCCCCGCGACGGCCGGCGGCAACTCCCACGCGGCCACCATGCACGCGATGGCGACGGCGAAGTACTGCTCCGCGACGTGGGCGATGCCCGCGAAGCACCAGCAGACGCCCACAAAATACAAGGGAATGGCCCACGGCGACTTGATGCCCGCCGGGTCGGCCCAGCTCTTTTTACAGGCGGTCGTCGACTCACCGCGGCGCGCGTGGTGGTCCAGTTCCTCCCTGTCCTCCTCGGTCTCGTCGTCGTCATTGGCTAGGCGGCGGCCCCGCAGGTTGCCGGGTGCGACCGCTCCGTGGAATAGCGGGGATAGCGCCGCCGCAGCGACCAGCAGGAGCAACCATTTGCGCTGTCGCATGCTGCTTGCGCCGGAGCCTGCCCCACCGTTGCGCAAACAATTAGTCTAGGCTGCCCGAAGTTGGGTCTCGTAGCGAGCGCGCGTTCGCAATGCAACTGCCAGCCTCGCCGCCGGTCGAACCTTCAGTCGAACCTCAGCACGTGATCGAGGCGCAGGCGCGCCGCGCGATGAGACCATCGGAAAGGTCTGCGTAGAAGTCGCCGGTGAGTCGCGCCTCGAGAGGCCTCCGGGCTTGCCAAATCGCACCCGAGATCATGCTAGTGTCTTACAGGCCGCTAGCTGCGCGCCAGACTCTAAGTTCTGATTTGCGGGATCGGCGATGAGTCAGCGACGATGAGGCAGTCTGAGGGGGTGTCGCTCCGGGGTGCGGCTTCCAGGGCTTCCCGCGCGTGGAGGAAATCCCGCGGCTAGCGGCCTGTAAGACACTAGCAAGCAAGCGCCAGGTCCACCGGGCGCCAGGACGTGATAGCTGTCACTTGCTGGCGCACGTCGCTGCCCAGGACTGCGGGCACAATGGTGCTCGACCGCCGCTCCCTCAGCTACGCCGCTATCGGCCTCAGCCTGAGCCCATCATGGATGCTCTTAGACCTCGAGGTACGGCCAGCCGCGGCAGATTCCAACGTAAGTAGTATAGGGATTTATATACTTTTTATATACTTTATGTCCCATCCTGACGGATGATACATAAAAGCATGCGGCCGACCGTGCCCGCCCCGGGGATACACGACCCCGTGCGATTAGATCTCATAAAGATGCGCGTGGCTGTACGCTCAGGCTCATTGCGCCGCCAAAAAATAAAATCAACGTTAGCCTAAGGCTAAGCGCTTGACCCCGCTATAAATTTCGAGGTTTCCACGGAGCCTAAGCGTCGTAGGCTACTAAATCATTCTAATTAGAGCTCAGGCTCACTGGCAGGCTCACTGGCACTGGCCCGGGCAGGCTGGCCCGGGCCCGAGTCTACGAAAGCGTGTCGAGCTCGATGGCGACGAGCGAATCCGCGCTCCCGCAAGACGCTGGCGAGCGCGCCGCCGCGTAGACACCAGTCCTTATCCTAGTCTACCTTTCCGAACGCCTAGGTATTGTCTAGCCCCCCACATTTTGTCCAAATTATCAGTGGACCGGTAACAAACTCGTAACCATCGCGACTGCGCGCCGAGGGCCTGGTGGGCTGACATGTCACGACAGATGATCGGAACCAGAGGCAACTTGACTTCGTCGATGGGAACTACCGCTGCCCAAGGGGTTGCCTTAGGAACGGCGGTTAATATTTCAGAGCGCCCTGTGACACAGCAGGGCATGCGAGGCATGAAGACTACCCACGGACCTGCACGAAAAGTTCAAGATTCTTCTTATTATGTTGGTGTTCTCCGGAATAAGGTCAATGTTCACCCGCCGTACTTACCCGGAACACATCTTTAGGTGACTGAGTTGACTACCGAAATCTACAGTCTACAAACAGAACATAAGCAACATGAGCGATCAGTGAATGAGCATGGCGGGCTCCAAAAGCACCATGATAGTCTCTTGAATCGAGTGCGCATTCTAGAGGGTACATTGGCCGATTACAATCTAGCACTGGACAAAGCCCGTGTTAGTACGCACTAGCGTTCGACCAAATAAAATATAAACGCAGAACCTTCCTATTGATAGGCACCGACCCAGTGGAACTGGACGAATATATATCAGGATTCCGAGCTAAAAACAAGCAATTTGCCAACGAAGTTGATCGCATATTTGTGATTAAAAAACAAAAAGACGAAGAGACTAAGAAGCTGGATACACAGATTCAGGAAGTGCATGAGCTCATTCGCTGCAAGATAGCAGATCTTGATACAGACAAACTGGCTCTATACAGCCAACTTTTGGGATTTTCATTGGAGCTTTCTAAAAAGCAAGATGTGGCTCTCGCAGATGTTGATAGTCTCATTTCCCAAGTGGACAACGATAGCGGTGATCAACGACAGCATTTCTCTGATGATTACGCACAACTTTTGAAACGCCACACGTGGCTACAAAAAGAAGAAGGGAGTCTTGCTGAGGAGGTCGCCATCTGGGAGTTGTCAGATCCCTCTGAAGCGCTTCTCAACCTCAAGCACCGTGTTGAGGCGCAATCGAAACAGATAAGGAGGTGTGAGGAATCTACAAGAAGACTCCGGGAGCAAATTGAAGCTGCGCAAACGCAACTGGCTGAGTTTCACGACGAGATGAAGGAACGTAAGGTCGAGGCAAGTAGTGACAGCGAAAAATATGAGAAGTTAAGGCAACGTGAGACTGAAATGAGCCAGTTTATATCGCAATTTGAGGCTACACGTGAGTTAGTAGCTCAGGATCAAGTGCAAGCCCAGGATACGATTGCAACGCTGTTGGAACATATATCGCAAGGACTTGAGCAGCGGAGCTCGATGCCGTCGCAGCAACGGCTACGAGAGATGCGCGACGAAGCAAGCTTCAAGGAACGTCAACTGGAGTCTAGCCAACATACAACGTTGAGACTCACCCAAGAACGCAAGCAACGCGAAGCAGAGATGGCTAAGATTGAAACATTAGAGGAAAAAATCCAAATCGAACTTAGTTCACTACAGCAGAAGATGAAAATGATGCAAAGCGATATGATTGAGTTTGATGACGTAAATGGTCTTCGTAAACGCGCGTCAACCACAATGACTGCTCTATCGAGGCTAATAAAAGAGTACCAAGGTCGTCGTGAATCAGTTAAGTGCCAGGTGACACAACTGACATCCAAGTATGAAGCATTAAAAGGGAAAATTCAGTCTTCAGAAGCGGCAAGATCACTATCTACGCTAGAAGCAAAACTACGCACATATGGTCAGACTATATTTCACCTTCGAGAATACGCTGAAACGAAAACTCGCGAGACAGACTACACGCTACTTAAAGATTCCTGTATGGCTACTGTCGAAAAGCTAAATACTCACGCTAAGACAGCAGTCAACATGGGTCATCTTTGATTCAAGGTAAACGCCATACATTGCAATGCCACATGCAGCGTAATCTTTGGAGTCTTAATCATTAAATAATGGCATGCGCGGGAAAGCGTAGCTTTGTGTTACTACAAAAGACAGCAAGGATACCAAAAAATACTAAATAGATTGTGCGTTTGTGCATCACGCAGAGGCAAGTGCGGCTCGGGTGCCTATGCCTAAAGAAATATTGTACCCTAAGCGCCCTCGCGTTGTGCTGCTTGAGGAATCACAATACGGAGGCCCAGGGGTTGAAATGCCGAACAATTCCCCTTCTGAAGTTAGAAGACGGCCTTCAAATTCCAAAGGCCTAGCTGGCTGCGATTAGTACGCGGGTGGAAGCAAACGAAGAATCAAGCATAGCGTTCCTCGAGTCAAAGCTTGAACGACAAAACTCGCCACAACTGAGCTTGGGGGGTGGCTCACACCACGCCGGGGCATCCGTGCTAGGCTGACAATCGCCCGTAGTAGTATATGAAGTAGAGCCCATTTTGCATCAAAACGGACGCTCACGGGAAAAGCCGTTCGCTAACCGTTTGGATGCAAAATGAGCTCTACTTCAATTATATTACGACCGAAATCCATGGTTCTGGGTGGCCGATTTTGGGGGTCTAATGAAGGGGCCGGACCCCACCTTGGGGATTCCCTCCACCGAGCGCCCGAAGGGGGCGCATCGGTCGGGGAGACTCGTAGGGCCCTCTTAAGGGTCGGCTGAGGTCAGGGTGGTGTATGGGGATCGGGACTAGGGCGCAGCGGCGCGCTGAAAACGGCAAAAACCCGTGAATCTCGATTAAAGGCGATTTGGTTTTGGCCTCGTGCGCAGCCTAAACGCACCCATAGGCAGCCCCAAGCTATTTCTGACCGCTCAAGGGGTCGGCCGAGGCGGTGCGCCAAGAAAAAGCGCGGCAGCACAACATTTCGCGATGCGCCAAATCGCTCTCCTACCACATGATGTGCGATACGCGATGTGGGCACGCCACTGCACAAAAAGCGGTGCGGACAGTACGGTGGGTATGCCCGGAGGCCCGCGGACAACTTCAGGCGCTCGAAAAGCTGGAAATCATTGCACCGCGGCGGCCGCGTCGAGGTCGACGCGGGACGAATATGACGGCAGAGTACTCCTAGCTCAAAAGCCATACGTCTGGACCATTTACTGAACTCAGCACTGTTCATGTGATTTCCAGGGAATGCTTCTAGTGAATCCTCGTCCCACCCAAGTGGTGTTACTTGTCGTACTCAGGCTAGTAAGCGTTTAAATGTGAAACATTTAGGCTAGTGTAGTACTAGGGGGTATATTCTTCGCAAGGTTTCCGGAAGTCACAGGTCTCCGACTTATATCCGCAACCCCGGCACCGTCCCCTGCTAAGCTCAGGAATGTGACCGAGGCTTGCCTTTCACTGGTATTACCGTAGGTACCTACGGTACCGTACCGTAGGTACCTACCTACGGTTTCGCAATGTGGACACGGTACTGCGGGTTTCGCAATGCGGACCCATGCTGCCCCTAGGTGATGACCGTCGCCATTTGTGCTAGACGCATTAGTCATCAAATAGGAGCTACGCTGGTATTTTCGCATCTGTTTTTTTTTTGTGCCCCCACGAATGCCAACCTTATTGATTGGCTGCGGCTTAAAGGGGGGATTGCGAATGGGCTCGAGATGGCTGAATTTGAGGGCATGGGCTACGGCCTAAGATGTTCATCACGACTCGAGACAGGCGCCCAGGCACTATTTGTACCATCATCTGTGATATTCAGTGGTGGGAACGGGAATACAATTGCGCGTGCCCACGGGCAAATTCAGCCGCTTAGTGATGCAGATGCTATCGCCTTTAATCTGCTCTTGGAGCAGGCTAAAGGTCCGAAATCTGTTTGGGCATTGTACATGTCTATGCTACCTCCCGCTGTCCTCACGCCGAAATTGTTTGGACAACCAGCCCTTAGCGCGTTGCATGAACCACAAGTTGCCAGACGTGCTGCAAGAGCACACGATCTAGCTGCAGCTACATTGGTGCGGGTCTCGCCAAGCCTTAGACGCGCAGTGCGGGCAGGCTGTGCTTTGGCGAGCGCCTCGGACATGAACATATGTATTGAGGCACACACGTCGATGGCAAGCTGGGCCTGGGCATTGTCGATTGTGAACTCAAGGGCATTGATATTCAAGGGCGTTCGTTTCCTCGTACCCATCGCAGACCTTGTCAATCATCGGACACACATTGGTGCGTGGATGCGGGAAGTTGAACATGGCAATTTCTTCTTGAAACACCACGTTTTATCTACTTCAGGGCTTCACACATCAAGCGATCGCAACTTCGCTCCAGGCTACCAATTTTTTGAAGACTACGGTGACAACCCAACTCACATTTATGTTGAACACCATGGCTTTGTCCCGGAAGAAGAGAATCCTTTTGACTGTGCGCCTGTCAAGCTTCCTAGCCTAAATCACGACGGGAATGGCCGCGCAAATAGTCGAATTGACGTCCTGACTGCAGTTGGTGTCCATAGGATGCCATCAAAATGCATGCCTGGCGAGCTCAATCGCGTCCGTCAGGATGTACGCATCTTGATATGGGCGCTCAGCATAAACACCACACAGCTTGAGGCCTGTCCTGCCACACTTAGCGACGGTGCTGCATCCTCTCAATGCGAGTATGCTTTTCCGCTGCCATCTTTGCACGAACGTGTAATCGCCCCCGCATTACTCAACGAAGCAACGGGCGGGCTTGCGGCCTTTAAGACGACACTAAAGAAAGATGAGATGGCTCTGGTAGATCCTTTGCTCGCACACGATCTGCGCCTCTCTATTTGCTTCCGAAAATCCCGGAAGCGTGTCTTGATGCGACTCGCCAGCGAAGCTGCGGCCGCCATAATATGCGAAACTTCTAATAACAATCCCCACGATAAAAATGACGACCGTGTTGCACATGCGCCATTTGTGGAGCTTAAAAAAACTGTGATGCTGGGTCCACTAACAAAACGTGTCGCTGACTTCAATGCATGGACAAGCTCACGTAATTGGCCAGTGCTTCACGTAAAAGCAGCGATCCTGTCGTCACATGGAGGCCGGATTGGTGCGGTTGCAACTAAATCTTTAAATCAGGGGGAAGTCTACGTAGACGTCCCAGAGACTGACTGTCTAACAACAAGTGCTGCCCGCCGCGAGATTGGTACTGCAGTGCGTTCTCTCGATGACTTCCATGCAATTTTAATTTTTCTGGTGAAGTGCGTTGTGGCTTTAATCGGCAGTGATGGCAATGTCAATACCACAAACAATCAGTTTGGACCCTACCTCGCTCTGCTTCCAGGAATTGATGAAATTGTCAGTTTAACCCTTGGCATCACATTGGGCCAGGATCATCACAGTGCCCAGAGCCCCCCGCTACTTTGGGCCAACTTGCCCACAAAGGCTGCAACTTTTGCACGGGACCGTCTTGAGGGCTCGGCCCTTGTGATCGCCCTACCTGCATACGTCGCCTCGACGCAGCGTACCTACAATGCCATACTCCAGCGTATCAACCGGCGGGCTCTTGGAGCAGCCATCCGGCACTCTGACGTCGCTCTGTCTTGGCCCGTCTTCCGATGGGCTGCTCAGATCCTCGATAGTCGCTCTATATGGTGGAACGGTCAACGCCATCTAGTCCCAATGCTTGACCTTGTCAATGCGGTACTTTTCATGTTTGGAATAGTCTTTAAGGTCAATTCCGGCGTAGGCAGATGCATTCGAGATACCACCCGGCACGAGCGTGCATCGCACCTCAACAGCAGTGCGAGATAGAAAGCGATTTGCCATTACATCTGCTGCGTGGCAGTTTGATCAAGGGGAACAAGTCCCTCGCCACGTCTAATTGAATTTACGAGCTTATTCTTTGGGTGTGTATTGTGGTAATCACAGGTTCTTGAGAATTATGGGCAACCGAATCATATCCTTTACCTTTATCATGGCTTTGCTCTAAGTGCCAATGACCACGACTGCGTGCGTCTCGACTTTAAGATGACCATGGCCCATGATTCGGACGCACTGGACTCTGAAACTCCTGAATCTGCGGCCGTGAAGCGGCGTCTCTTGACTTTTGGCTTCGGTGCATTGGATTACACCACTTGTGTCACGTCTGGTTCCCCGCATCTTGGGCGTCTGCTTGAGTTCATATCTATCAAGCACGGTGTTTCTCATAAAATTCATCACTCCCACTCGGGCGCTTATCTAGCACTGCTCGAGGAGGTTGACCACCGCATTTATATTTACGACCTGAATACCCGAGGTACTGTCGGTCACGCAAAGACGCTGATCTATAACGAGCTCGACCATCTCCGGAAGCTGAGAAGTGAACTTACCTACCTGCTTGGGTACAATGCGTTTCTTCCACTCGGGCGCTAATTCATACTAGTTCTGTGCTGCCATTGATACCGTGACGAGTACTTCTCGTACTCCCCCAACTGACCTACTTTGCCGCTAAGTTATAAGCTGAGGTCGACACTTAAAGCGCAATCTGCCGCAGCCACGCGCCGGCCGAATGGCGGCAAACTTTCGCTGAGGCGCAGGTTCCGTATGCTAAAATGATGGGCTGTGCACAGTTTGCTGCGGTGCGGGCAGCCTCGCGAAGAAAAATCAGCTGAGACGCGGTGCGATGATGCGTGGTCAGATGCCAGTGTGAGATTAAACCCGCCCCAACCATATCGCTCCAAAGACAGTATAAATGGACGCGTATAGAGGACGCGCAATTACGCCCTAATTTCCCCCTATCGTCCCCCAGTCGCAATCGTACCTACTGGAATTTCCGGTGTTCGCCCGGGTGAGTGAGCAAAGTCAGATAAACAAAATAAAAAAAGTTGAAAAAAAGGAATAATTTCAATAAATAATAGGAACTTGAGGACCTCAACTTGAAAAGTTTTGTCAATGACAAAAATGCCTCCGATACGCCCACACATTTTATTTAGCAACGGCGAATACCCACCTAGCTAGGACTGACTGAGCAGGGGCCACTTGGCGAGTGCGGAGAAGGGAGGAAGGAGAGGAGAGGAGGCTAAATGATAATTAATCGTCGTGTTAATTAATCGTCGTGCCGTGCCCTATGGACGCTTTGAATAAGTCCCAGCCCCTGTGACCTTTTAGCGCACGGATTTCGGTCGCCATTGGCCCGGGGACCCGCGGTTGGTAATAATAGCTAGTAGTATAACCACAGGAATCCAGCGGTGACGACGTTTCTCGCCTCACATCTCAAAAGAAAGAAACGGGATGGACCTGCCTCAAGTTTAATTAACAGTCTGAAGTGCAGTCTTCTAAAGGAATGTATAACCGAAAAGGAAAAAGGGCCGGGCAGGTTCGTGGATTTTGTAACGAACACTCATTCAACATCGCCAGGGGGTTGATTGATTTACTTGGACCACGGAGGCACTTTCTAACGAATTTCCGAGCCATGAACCGCCTTACGTTAGAGCCTTACGTCACGAAAGAACTGATGCGTTGCTGCGAGTTTGGGGGAGTGCGGCGAGTTTTTGTCTTTCGGGCGGGGCGGGGGGGGGGGGGGGGTTGCGCCAAGATTTGGATATCCCAGACTAAAGGCCCAGAGGAGGGACACCGAAACACCAAAAATTTGCCGTATCTCTATAACTAGAGGCGTCCCTGCTGACCTAAGTGCCAGTGCAGTTCCCGCGGGCCGTGTCTGGCGTCCGATCCAGCCGCGCCCACGCATTCGCCCAAATTACCATAGGATGGCGGGCTACTTCGCGACCGCGTCCTGCCGCAAAAGTGATCCATTCCTTCCCGCACATGGTCTCCTTGGGAGTCCGCAGCCAAATCTCAAATTAGCCCCCTACGCATGCCTGGTCTAGCGCACATCTCCTCGCAATTCAGGCCAAAGCCCCTGAATTCCCTCCGGTCCCGGGATACCGAAAAAAAAAGACTCTGCGCAGCTGTCATAAGGGGATCTTCCCATAACGCTGTTTCTTCCTCTGCGCGGACCCCGGAGGGCGCCGCGCCGCCCCCAGCGACCCGCAAAGCGGCGCCATAAGCTCGACTAAGCTGCTTTTTATGGCCGCCAAACTGAGTCTAGGGATGGACGCACGGCTACACTGCCCTCGAAGCAGACAGGCGCCGTACTCTGTTGATTTCTTATGTGTTTTTGCTGAGGTACCGATCGCTACTCCCGCGTGTCGATAAGAAGGTCTAAGATTGTTGATTTTTTTACAGGCTCCCACAGGGGCCCTAACGCCTCCGCCTCCGTTGCCTCGGCAAGACCAGGCGAAGCTTGAAAGCGCACCACTAGTTCTAAAATCCAACGCCACGGGCCTCACTCGGACGGCCCAGGGTGATAGATCGTTTGACTGGGGAGCCTTTCTCGATGTAACTAGTGGGCTGGTGGCTGGATTTCTGGACTCGCCGCATACCTTCTAAATCTTGCCCAAGACAGAATGACCCCGTTTATGTTGTTCCTGTTTGGTTGCGTGTGACCGTACAATGCGCATCTGAAGCGATGTGTGCCGCACGGTAGTTCGACGCGCATTTGACCTCGGATCTAAGATTTTGTCTAGCTACTTGTCTAGCTAGGTTAATTTTTGTTGTCAAACAAAATTCCAACATCGTGAACTCGCGTGCTGCGCGCCTTAGGACTTTGCGCTCTTTAGCTGCGCCGAGTTATCACGCCGTTGTCCGCGGCAAAGCGAAATTAGAGCCTTAACTTTTTGCCTCAGCCGTGGCGCCGCGATTTCCCGGTAGACTCGGCGCCGCGGCCGCTCAGCATGCGTGTTTGACCCCGCGTAAGTTTAAATATACGCGTTGTTGGAGTACCCTCTCAACCGCGACATGATACCGTGGCGCCGGGATCTGCCGAGCGTCGCCCTTGGTGACATAACCGTGGGGACTGCAATGCCCCACCTGTTCACAGTGAGCTGACCTTCCAACTCAATGTCAAGGAGACTTTTCCTCTGAGCCGTCCCCACGTTCGGCTCGTGCCGGCATCATGCCGTGGATCGCTACCGGCAACGCGCGATCGTGCCTCACTAGGGCCTATTCAGTAGACCCGGGCGGGATGACTGACCCCCAATAGTAGTACTAGATAGTACCCATTGGCTGCTGATATGACTGGGCGCGCCTATAAATTACCGATATTGTGCGACTTGTGTTTTAATGCTAAGACACTGGAGCAAGGCTCTGATTCTTAGGGTCACACGGTCGTTACCAGCTGCTTAGGCTCTGTTCCCTAAGGCCGGAAACCGGTTAATTCTTTGGAGTAAGATTCTTCCTTACCTTTCTTGTCTCTAATCAGAATGAAATTAGACTGCGACGCTTAATTAAGACTCCTTGGAGACTTCGAAATTCATAGGGGTCGAGCGCAATAGTCGACGTTGGCAGGTTTTTGGCCAATTGAGCGTACAGCCACGCGCCGACCAAATGGCGGCAAATTTTTGCTAAGGCGCAGGCTCCGTATGCTAAAATAATGGGCTGTGCAAAGTTCGGTTTACTGTGGGCAGCCTCGCGCTGAAAAATCAGCTGCGACGCGGTGCGATGATGCGTGGTCAGATGCCAGTGTGAGATTAAACCCGCCCCAACCATATCGCTCCGAAAGACGGTCCGGGCGACGGTCCGAGATAAACCCGCCGAAAACCAATCTCTCCAACGGACGGGATAAATCGGCCTCTAATTATCCACTAATTATTTCCTATTGTTCCATATCTATGTAGGGCTGCTAGTGAATATCCGGCTTCCGGCCCTGCAGCATGAGGCTCTGTCATTTGCTCGTAAATTGGAAATAGCTATAGTCAATTCGGGTTTTTAAGGGCAAGCCTAGCTTAGGGAGGGGTGTCGGGGTTGTGAGCGTGTACGTAAGCTTGCTGCCGGTCGCAGACTCGTAAATATTATCGTGCGGACAGATCCGGGACAACTTTGCCTCGGCCTGACGCGTCGCAATGAGTTTGCCCCGGGGAAAGCGTCAAGCGGCGTCGCCGTAGGGAGGGGTCTTTCCGTCGCTAGACCGCTAGGGCAAACCAATCTGGCAGTTTGGTAAATTTGGCGACACTCCTCTGAGGAGACGCTCGGGGCCAGTGTAATTCTAGTACTGTACTTTACTTCAAGTTGGAATAAAGAAAGACAGAAGAAAGAAAGAGAAAGGCCCGGTTTTTTTACAGTCAAAGCCCGGTTCTTTCCAGCGAGCCTCCAACTCCCCGTGCAGAGCCGTGGTCGGCGTCGCCAGCTTCAAGTCTGTTCCATTTGCGCGGCGCGTCATTCGAACATCTGACGGTCGATTCCTCGGGTCGTCAGATCGCAACAACAATCTACATAACTCCACCAGACATGGCTTCGGGAGGATCCTATACGTCCTTCAAATATCCCATGAAGTGCCCGTTACAGACATGATCAGTACAATAGATTGGCGTTAGACCAGCAGCAGATAGCTTGCAAGCCCTTATCCACACCCCATATTTAGTCTATGTGTGTGTCACGAATCGTATGATAGGCTGTGAATGAGGGAAAGATGCCGTATAGTAGGTCGACCATGAGGGCAGCTCCAGGGCCCGTCTAGAGTCGCAAGTTGATCCAAGAGTTTTTTCATCCCAGGGAGCGCGAGCGCAGTGCCAATCATCACAGCAGAGCGGCATGCCTTCGACGCAAAAAGGGAATGGAGCTTTGGAAACCGGGGCAAGTCTTCATCTCTGGCTACATCTTTGAGTTCAGCAAGCAAAGAGATGAACTCACGGATGTCCTTTGTGCCAAATGTGATGCCTTTGGCACTCGGCACGCCTGAGACTTTCACGCGACCGCCAGCCTGTGCATTCTCGTCAACGGTAAGCACAAAAGCATTTCTTTCAAAGACCTCGCGCTTTTCAATAAGGAAAAGCTCATCCGCTGCGCTCAGATTAAGTATGAGTGGTGCCAGCAGAGGCTGAGTCCGTATTTTGGTGCTCCTCCAGTTATGCTCATATCGGAACTTTTCGTCTGCAGCATGTTGATCTACAATGAAGAGGTGCCTCGCGAATTTACATATTAGAAAGCCAAGATTGAACTGGCCCAATACTTCCATCTGAGTGAAGTCGCTTTTGCTCATCACTGCTCCCAGCTTTTCTTCCACAGTGCCTTCATTTTCTTCAGCACCAGAACTATATTTTGAGGCCCCAACGTCCATTTGCACCACTATCCTTGCAGATCTGCGCAGCAGCTGAACAGACTGCACAAACTGACTCAATCCTGGAGCAAACCGAAAGCATCGGTGTGTCCTTCGGTCCCTCTGACTGTGACTGCTAAGAGGGTTTGATTCAGATTGAGAATCTGCGCTCTTGGCAGATAAAGGAACTTGAAGTGAACTCTTAATCCCGTTGTTGTCCCCTCGCGGATCCGCAGTTGTCGAAATGGCCTTGGACAAAGGTCTGCGTACTTTTGGAGTTTTTGTTTTGCTCACCAAACCGTCGTCAAGCTGCATTTCGATATCTTCCTTAGCTGCTCTTGACGTGGGGAGTAAATGCTTCTCGCCGATGGCCATGTGATATTTCTGTGATGCCTCGGCATTATTAGCTTCAGACCCTTGAGAATTCATCCGGGAAACGTTGCAAGTCTTACTAGGTGCGATAGAGTGCGAATAGCGAGGCCGGTACGGTAGAATCAGAGAATGCTTTATACCAACATGACCCTGTGTTTGCTCCCAAAAGTTAAGAAGGGCAGTCTTTAGACAACATATCACAGAAGCCTCGCAAGCAAAGACGGCTTCCCGTTTGTCCGGTTGTATGTTCACATCTACTTCTGCTCTTGGTAACTGAAGATTTAAGACAAATGCTGGCTTCTGCTTCTTTTCAAAGGTACGCCAAACATCATTGATGGCACGAATGATTTTATGTGCATTGATAGGACGCCTGTTGATAAATATAAATTGCCGGTCACTCTCTGACCGTCCAATGCCCTCACCTACACGTGACACAAGCCCAACTGCTACCCTACGGATCGCCGCGTGTGGTGAAGAGTGTTCATCTTTTTCATTCAGTATATCTAGCTCATTCAAAGACACGCTTATTGGCTCTAGTGTCTGAGGAAAATTTGTGCCGAAGAGAGACGACAACCCCTCTTTGATTGAACGACCACTTTGAACTGTAATTGCACTGCTCCGCTTGCTGCCTGCTTGCAACATGACGCGCAGCCGACAGTGTGTCGCAATCAACGCATATCCATGAAGCAATCGCAACGTCTTTGTGTACTGTCGTTTTAAGTTACGTTGAAGATCAGCACGACGGACAGGCAATGCTGCGAATAATTCCTTGACGGTAACTGTCGTGCCAACTTTCCTTGCAGTTGGTATCCTCGCTGTCAGGGCACCATTTCGATTAAAGACCAGTCGTGTACCAACCTTCTCCGCTTCGCAACGTGTGACCACAGCAAGACTACTCGCCAATTCGCATAGAGAAGCAAGGGCCTCTCCCCGGAATCCAAGGCTATCTACATTACGCAGCGTCTCAAAATCTCGCAACTTCGAAGTTGAATAGCGTTGAGCCATAATTTCGAAGTCACTCGGGGGGATCCCACATCCATTGTCAGAACATTCTATCGCGGAGGTCCCATACTCAACCAATCGCACGTCGATTGATGTTGCACCCGCATCCAAAGCGTTCTCAACCAACTCTTTGGTTGCCGCCGCGAGATCCACGATTACTTGCCCGGAGCATATCATACGCACAGAGTCTACATCTAGCCTCGCTATGCCAGGTGTCATTTTATATACCGCTAAGATCCGCCTATCACGATCCCTACAGCTGGACCATTGGAGCCGAAGCAGCACCACCCGACCCAGCTATAGTTTGGTCCCACCCCCCCTTCGCCCACATGACCCATATAGCCCATATAGCCCACTGCCCGCGCTCGCTGACGACGGCCGCGGCGCCGCGCCGTTTGCGGCGGCTATCTCCGCGATAAAAAAGAGGTCGACGGCCTACGGGCGCCCTCGCGCGCCACGGCGCGGAAGGCCGCGCACGGGGCAGCGTCCATCGCGTAGCGCTGCCTACCTACTAGCCTAAGCCCATTTTCGAGCCGTCGACGGACGAGTGCGCGCCCGCCGCACTCGTCGAGGTCTAGGGGGGCGCCCCCTCCGGCAAGCGGGGCAGCCCTCGTCGATGGTCGATGGTTCGACTCGGCAGCCTCGGGCCATAACCCATATAGCCCATTGGCGCGCTTGGCTGCCTTCCGCCCCGTCATTTTGTGAGCGCTCGTAGTATGATAGAGAGACCCCCGCGGCCAGGGTCTCGACCATTTTTTAGCGGCAGACGGGCGCCCGCGGCGCCACACTGCACTGCCCCATCAGCACGCACCCTCCGTACGTCGCCGCATGACGTCGTACCATGACCGTCTTTCGAAATGACCTTCACCCAGAAGCCACGGACGGCTGACCGCAAGGGTTTGGGGTGCGATGAAGTTTGACCGTAAACGCGGGTGTAAAACGAGGTGCGTCGACCACCGATACGCGAAGTGCGAAGCGGGTCCCTTTGTTGGCGTGGAGCTTCAAAGGGACCGTGGGGACTGCGCAGACCGCTTGGTTGCTCGGGAACCCCTTTTTTACTATAAAATGTCCAGGAAATAGCTATATTCATTTCGGTTTTGCCAGAGGGGGCACACGTGCAAAAAATGACCAATTCTTATTCTTACTAAACGGGTTTCGTGGCGGAGAGACTCCGGCGAAGCAGTATGCTAGCGGGTACATAGCAGGCGAAGCGCGCCCCATCACACACACGCGCACTCGCTCGCAACAAACTGACATCACAGGCACATAATCGGTCTGAAATGAAAAGGGGGCACGGCCATCTCGACCTCGCGTGAAGTAAACTAGCTCGCGCGCGCCTCTCTTCGAAGTTGTCAGAGACACTTCGCCTGTCCTGTAGTCCACGTGTTTGTGGCGTACACGAGGGTGCATCATGACAAGAGAGGAGCTACGCGTGATGATGCGCGCGATGACGGCGCAACGCCGTGCGCGCGCGCGCGACAAACTTTGCGGTCATCTCGAGCCCTCGTAGTGTCGTAGATCGTTGGGCGCAAAGGTCGCGAAGCACCAGAAGCGGCGAGTTAAGCGAGTACAGCACGTACGCCCTTCTTCGGCTGCGTCGAAAAGCGCAACGCCAAAAAGAAGGCCCAGCGCTGCCGTAAAGCGCAGCCGCGCGACCGCTTCGCGTCGCGGCAGGTTGGGGGTATGGGGGGCGACACGCAGGCAGCGCCCCGCGGCCCAATCTGCATGGGCGATGGCAATGGGTTATGGGCGCGGCGTAACCTTACTTACCTTATCTATACCGGCCTCGACGCGCCACCCTTCGCCGAGCAATAACTATTGCGTGCCAGTGCAAAATAAAATGCCATAATCGTCTACGACGTCGTTATACGGTAGGAGTCAATCCTCTAGGTCAATCCGACTGAGTCAGGCTCCCGGCCGCACTGCAGTCCTCGGCTGGTGGCACAGGGTATTGGCTAGGCTCTAACTACTAGTAACATCCAATTTGATGTATTAGGAATAATGGAATAATATTTATGACGGCGATAGCCCTCCCAAAACGGCCGATTCCGATATCGGCGACCAGCCTGGGCATGACAATGGACCCAATGAGTCGGGCGATTCAGAGCATGTCGTCGGACATTCAGCATTCGCTTATTCGTCTATAGCATTTCCTCGAAAACGTACACGGGCTAATGAAAATCAAGAGCACTCACTGGTCCGGGGCGTTCTCCGGGAGCGAACAATAAAGCTAGCTCGAAATCCAGTCTAAAACGTATTCTTCCCAAGCGACGTGGTGCGAGAACAGCGCCCACGCGATACTCGCTCAGTATAGAATTCGCAAGCATATAAGATGAGATCGTTTATCAGGACCGTGCTTGTTTCCCATCGGATATGAACGTCACGATTCCCTGGTTTCGGCCGTGGGTCTTCTACTGCCGCGAGCCATTCATTGGCATAGCCGCAAAATCATTCCAGGTGCAGTTTGGAACTTCGATGGCTCTGGGAGCTAGTTCAAATGAGAGAAGAATCATATGGATCCCAACAATTAATCAGTCTCTTTTTCCGGACACCGTGACCGTGTAGGTAAACAATGTATCATCACTGGCAAAACTAACTTGAATAGTTGCCTTGTTAATGCATCATAGCTAGACATAGCCTGGGTCTTGA
Organism: Pelagomonas calceolata; assembly: GCA_918797485.1. NCBI lineage: Eukaryota > Pelagophyceae > Pelagomonadales > Pelagomonadaceae > Pelagomonas > Pelagomonas calceolata. The sequence goes on from CAKKNE010000004.1 coordinate 1,631,353, forward strand.
GCTGGCGGACAGTCCTGCATTCTGTAGCGTACCAGCAGGATCCCTACAGGCGGGCAAGCCTGTGCAGCGCTGGTGCGAGCCGGACTGCAACATAACAGCTTGGTTTTGTGCTAGACCCAATAGCCCCTCCGATGAGCATATCGTGGAGATTTGCTTGATTGTTACAAGGCACATTGAATGTAAGTAGAAAAATTCTCTGAGATCACCGTGCGCACTTGACCTCTTTGGCAGTTTGTCTTGGAACTGGTTGCATTGTGCTGCGGGACCTAGAGTTAGCTACATGATAATTGCAGCTTGCTCATTCTTTCCTAGTGGTGCTTTATCAAGGATAATCATGTCAGTTGGTGCCTTCCGATCAAGCTTTCTTCCCCATATGGCTTGATAACCAGCTTCAAGATGCCTGAGCGTCTTGATTGACTCAAAAAGTGGTGCTTGGTGAGGCCCAACACGGGACATTTTAAGCTTCTGACGATACGTGTGCAACTTAACTTCATCAACAGCTAGGGATGTGGCAAGGTTCTTGTAATCATCGAGAGAATCTGTGATAAGCTCTGGGCAACCAGCAGCGGTGCACAAACTTGCAGATATGCGCGTCGCAATTGTTTGGCCCAGAAAGGTAACCACTGGCGTTCCAGCCCAAAGTGCATCTATCGTGGCGTCGACGGCATTATAACCAGGCGTATCTAGAATAAGATCAGCAAGCACATTGCAAGATATGCATATATCTTTCTGAGCGAGGTCAGTAAAGAATAGTCGACATTCCTCTACCTGAAAAGAAGCGCATTCTTGCTTAAGGCGGTCAATAGCACCCCTTCTCGAGCATATATTCAACCAAAGTATTGCATTGGGAACGCACTGTAATATCTTCATCCACGTGGTGAATATAACCGGGTCCAGCCATTTGAGCGGGCCAAAGTATGCAAATACAAATGCATCCTCCGGAATACCATAAGTCTCGCGGGTGCATGCGCCCCTGGGGGGATCATCAAGAAGATAATTGTATTCCATTGCATGCCCGTTCAAAATACATGAGTCCGGCAGCAGTAGCGCACATTCATCAATATCATATTGGGTTCCAGGGGCACCAGGTGGCTTGGGGGGACCAAGCACAACACGATCAGCAACAAGATAGTCCAAGTAGTCTGCACCGCAGGTACCATGGAAACCAAGCACGAAGGTGAGCTGGATCGGAGCTGGACGTAAAGCAAGAATCTCATTGTGGGCGTGTGCAGTGTGGCCATCAAGATGCGCAAGGATATGAACTCCATCTGCGTGGATGGCACTTGCTGCTTCTTTGGCGGTAATCCGGCTCAAATCTTTGAAAGTTCCTGCCAGCTCACATTCGCTTCTCACAAATTGTGCGCCTTGATCTAGCTGATCTAGTGGCGATAGCGAGTAGCAAGTCACGCAAAACCTTGTCATGTCATGATACTTAAACAATGGGGCAAACAGATGCCGAATAGAATGTGTCCAAAAATTTGAACTTATGTAGCCCACATGGATTCGCCTTTCATTAGGAACTGCAATTGAACATAAAGCATGGTGGTGTCGAAATGAATTGAGGGCCAATAAAGCGATATTTGCCCTGGCTCTTGCTGCAAATCGCCTAGTGAGTCGCTGTACATCACGTGGTGCAATTGAGTCCGTGAGAGCTAAAGCATCAATTGGTTGGATGCAGGGCAAGGACGCACTAAACACGTGACCAGACTTATTACTGTTAGATTCTGGCTGTTCAACTAAACCCGCAGAGGATCGTCGTCTGTAATCTAAGATTGTGTCATCATAATTGTCCAGCTGCAACTGGATTGCAACAACTAAGGCAAGGCTGCTTAGGTGTGGTGCGCGCATAGTCCAATCACACACGGAATCTTTGGCTTGAAGTAGGCCAGCAAATGCACCAAGAAAGTTTGGGTTGAGACTTAGTGCTTGCTCATAACAGTGGATTGCATCTTCGTAGTTCCCTTTATCTCCATGTGCCTAGCGTGATCGACGCAAGTAAGATAAGTTTCATGCAAGAGACTATGACTCGTGACTGCAGCAAGCGCAGCATGCCCTTCAGCAAGGTGCGTTGAGATATCAAGGGCTGTTGTGAAACATTTAATAGCATCATCTAACCTGATGTGATCACAGAATGAGGACGTAAGATTTTTTGCACGGAATTGCTCTGCTAATGGCTGGCGAATGTCACGATATGTGTTGCCAAGGTTTAGGTATGCTTCTGCAAAATCCGGGTCAAGGGCAATAGCTTGGTGGTAGTGCGCGATAGCTTGTTCAAGTTGACCTTGCTCACGCAAGAGAGAACCAAGATTGGTATGTGCTGGTGCAAACGAGGGCATCAGTCGTGCTGCTGTTACGTTGCAGTGAATTGCCTCGCGCACAAGGCCTCGATCACGCATTGCATTACCGAGGTTGCTGTATGCATGCGGATGATTCGGCTGGAGCCGAAGTACCGTGCGGTAACATTCAATGGCCTCACCCGCATCGGCTTTCCGCTGATGTTTTTGGGAGAGTTCACGGCTCATTAGTTCGGTTGTGTCTCCTTTTATCATTCTAAATTCGCCACTAAGCTGTAGCATCGCGAATGGTTTATTGAAGTCTCGAAGTGCATTGCCAAGATTATTGTAAGCATCCGGGAAGTTTGGCTCAAGTTGAACAGCACGTCTCAAGGCGCAAATTGCACGTTGCACCTCGCCAGATACGAGAAGGCAGCTACCTAGATTGCCATGGGCAATTGCGAAGTCAGGTCTGATGCGTATTGCAGTACTGTAGCATTGAAAGGCTTCTAGGACATTACCTTGCTCCTGCATTGCTGACCCGAGATTACTATAAACATCGGCAAATTGTGGACAGAGGCGGATTGCTTCACGATAATACGCGATAGCTGTTGAGGTTTGTCCCTCCTCTCTAAAGATTCCAGCAAGATTCGACCAGGCAATCGAAGATTCGGGCTTCAAGCGAATTGCCTCCATATAACACTGGCGTGCCAACTTTAATTTTCCTTGAGCCTTAAATATGTTGCCGAGGTTACAATGGGCACCAACTAGACCTGGGTCAACCACAATGCTCATCTGAAATGCCTCAATTGCATCATCGACCTGTCCTATCTGAATGTGGGCCGTGGCAAGGTTGTTGTATGCATCGCCAAAACGAGGATTGCACTTGATGGCTTTGAGGTAAAACCTGGTTAATTTCTCCTATTGCGCCGAGATGCGTGATTGTTGACACTGTTTACCTGCCCCATTGATCCTTGTACATCACCAAGCTCCCTGAGGGCATTTGCCAGGTTTGAATGCGCCTCCGCCATCTGGGGCTCAATGCGGATTGCCTGGGGAATGCAATCTTAAAAACTATGAGTATATGCTTCAGCACCTGCTGATTGAAAAATACCGCCTCAGAAAAGTTTCGCAATTGGAAATTGATGGCTCCCAGCAGAAGCAGGTTGTCTGATCGAGCCTGTATAGCGCAAAAAGGCGACTCGGGAAATATCAAAGCTTTTTTTGTTACCGCATCAATTGCATAAATTTCCTCTGCTATACGAAGGGATTCCACGTATTTACCACAGTCGTACGTCATGTACGCCTCATGCTGCAGTCTTACTAGCATTGCACCTTTGCTCACTAAGGAGGACATGAGCGCCGCCGCGGCAGATACGGTCTGGATACATATCCTCGAGTTGAAAGCACCCTTCTTGTCGATCCGTTGCCTGCCGCTGGATCGGGGTGGCCCGGGCGGCATCAAGATGACTCTGACTTGGATAATCAGGCTACTGCTGACAACGACGACCCCCACCACGACCCCCCCTTACGTAACATGCCTTGAGGCTCCGCCCCGATTTCGGTTGCCGTGAGGCTCCGCAGGGTTTGATATCGTAGTGCAGCTCCGATTGTGGCTTGTAAAGGGTTGCACTTGTCCTCAGTCCCGAAAGTCGTCGATTTATTGATGTCGCCGCGTAGGCCGAGAACTTCAAATCGGACTCTCGCGACGCAAGACGGCCACTACGATACGCCAAGATGACCGTAGCTTCGCCCGGTCGTAGCAGGATAGCAGCCGCGCGGAGGGCAGCTACTGCGCACGCCCGGCGAGATTCGTGCGTACGAAGGTGGGGATTCACCTGTAGCTGGATCTTGGCGCTACGTGCGTCCTTTTATATGCCGAAAGCCGAGTATCCCGCATTTCCGGGCGCTCGGGCAGCCCGAATATCTCGTTTATTCGGCCTTTTCTCTTAGGTAGGGGGGGGGGGATCAAAGTGACCCCCCCGATTTCGGTTGCCGTGAGGCTCCGCGGGGTTTGTCCTCAGCCCGAAAGTTACTAGTACTAGATAGAAAGTTATCGATTCACTGGATAGTTTTTTTTTTGACGCCGCGTACGCCTAGTACCTCGAATCGGTTTCTCGCGACGCTAAGGCGGTCACTATGATACGCCAAGATGACCGTAGCTTTCAGCTATGCCACTTTTAGCGGCTATGCCCGGCCGCTTTTGGCTATGCCACCGTGACCGGGCGTGCGCAGAAACTGCCCTCCGCGCGGCTGCTATCCTGGTACGCAATCTCGAACATAACGTAAAATGGCGGACACTGCAGAAGAGAACGTCGGCAACCCTCCTTGGAGAGGCAATGCTGAAGACATTTCTCCCACTGGCATGGTAAGATTCACCCACCCGGGCCTTGTGTCACGGTGGTTCCCAGCGAGCTTTCGCCACTCACGCTATCAAAGGGGGCCGGGGAGTTCCTGAATCTAAGGAGCTTGTTCCTTTTAGAGTTGTTAGTTTGAGCCTCCGGTCTTCCTTAATTTCAAGTTATTCATTTTACTTCATTTGGGTCCCGCCCGGGGCCGGGGGAGGGTTATTATGACAGTGTTCGTGGACTCCGATGGGACTTCTTGAAATATCTACCTGGCAGGTAGACTAGACATCGAAGATAGCGGACGCATGAGATGACCCTGTCACGGTTTTGAAAATCAGTCCAAGCCCATCTGTGGCTTAACGGTTCGTGGCCTAGGCCACAAGACTAAGTCATCTCTGGCCTTTTCCTCGCTGCCAACAGAGCCTGCATGTCTCTGATAGTTCCAGGCTAACGGCAGTGGCAACCTTAACAAGCATACCAGAAGCACATAGCTTGCTGGACTCAAAGTCCTTCCTATGAGTGACTTAAAGAAATGGTAGTTAGTATGTCTCTTCTTACCTCATTCTTGATATCTCTGCCTCTGTAGAAATCTTCATGTCTGTGAATTCATCCGCACAACATGTCTGGACAACCACAAACTCTAACTTCTACGAGGGAGAATCTCGCACCTTATTGCCAGATCCCTGAAATAAAGCCTCCCGTCCCTTGTAGATCTGATTTATGACTGTCTCGGCTTCGCGCTTGGCTTCTTTGATACGCTCACCGCGGGCTACAAGACGATGATCCAGGATTTTGGTTGAATATTGAGAACAAACCCGCGCGTGCTTCGGTTACAATCTTCGAAGCACGATTTTCCGCTGTCATGAGCTCAGAGATTCCATCTCGAGTCATCGTGCAGCTAAAGGCTACGTTACCGTAGCTCTACCTTCTGCGGTACGAAGTTTGTTGCGTGCTGCGGTAGGTAGCTGCTATTATAGCAACCGAAAAACTTAGTACCCCAAAAAATACACACACGATGGGCGGCGGTGGCGTGCCCCTTCGATGAGTCGGCGTCCTCCACAAGGTCCCTGTCGGCCTCCGAATCCTCCGGTATTTCGCCGAACTTGCCGAAGACCAGGTCGCGGATCAGGGTGGTGTACTCCGGTATCCGAGTCCCCTTAGTAGGGATCCCGGCCAGGTCGCGGAAGTCGCCTCCCACTCCTAACTATACATCATCCTGAGTCACTTTATTTCCCCCTGCATCGCAATGACAACAACAACAACAACAACAACCGTCCCGCGCGATTTCCGCCGTGGTGCCGCGCAAGAGAAAAAAGAATCCGGCGTGCGCGCAACGCCACCACCCGCAGCTTAAAGAGCACCTCTATACGTCTCGTGTAGACGGGTTCTCCACTGGAAGCGGCCGCCAGAGATAACTTGGCTCCGAGCGCAGCCTGAGCGCGTAGTGTAATATGCGCGCCAGGAATTTTGGCGTGCACGGGCCGTTTCTGGTGATCTCGGCGACTCTGTCGGGTCGTAGCATCGCTCCCGCACCCACGTGCAGGCGGAAATGTGCCCACGCTGCGGTTTCTTGTTCCAAAAACTTGATTGAACGTATGCGCCGCGTGCCGCACGCCGCCGACGCGTGTCATGGCCCCGACGTTTCCGCTTACCTGACTCCCGAGGACATCACTGCTGAGTCAATTTCCCGACTCGGCGAAACAGCTCGCCAACGGCCGCAACGCCATTACAATATAAATAGCCTCTTTTCATCACTAGTACCCCGGGGTGTTACCTCCTCGTCTAAAACATATTCGGGTTTGGGGTGCTGCCCGGGGGAGCTATCTCCCACGAGCGTGCCCGTAATCTTGCTGCCGGTCGTAGAAGCGTGCGTCGGCATGGCCGTGCGCGGGCGCGTTGGCGAAGTCCGGGTTGCCGCTGACGAGCCGGAGGGCCGATCTTGATCCGGGCGTACTCGCGCGCGGTCTTGATGCCCCAGCGACGGTAAAGCGTTTGTGTCGTCGCGAGCGTGCTGTCGCTGCTTTTCCGGTGGTTCCGGTCTTGGAGTAGGACAAAAATATATGTCATAAGCGCCAGTGGCGGGCCGTGGGGGGGGGGGGGGGCGACGTAGCGTCCATGATAGATACGCGCACCTAGCCCTTGAGCACCTTTTGTTGTGCCTGCCCGCTGTAGTGTTAGCCGGAATGTGCACATGCCTTCTCAAACGCACGGACCAACGTAGTTTTAGCCGGAAACTGTGAACAGCCCTAGTCCTTGGCATAAGCACGGCAGCAGCAGCTTCTTGCTTGCTAGTCATCACACCATGACGGACGAGCAAGCGACGGTGAAACGCGCAGCCCGTCTACTGCGTGCACGCGAATTGGTCGCGCAAGGGCATTTCAGGGCCTGCGAGACGACCGAGTTGCAGATCATCTCAGAGAATGACACAAGTAAGGGAAATACTTTGACGCCAGCCTCAGGACCGGAATTCCCCGGACGCGGACGCGGAAACAATTGGAAGGCGCGTGGTGGTCGCTCTTCTCGTGGTAGCGAAAACCGGAATCGCACCTCTTTGCCTCGGATTCCCCGGCCGCATACATCTGAACAACCTGTACGATCGCGGCAGCAAGTCTCTGTCGGTTCCGTTGCGGCTTCACGCAAAGTTTGGCAACCCAAGTCAGCACGTGCTCTTGACATGGTTTCGTCAGCATCCAAGGGACCAATATCTGCAGAGGTGGATGCGCCCGTGATGGTTTTCTCTGGAGAGGATGATGTAGAACGGCCAACTCTACCAATACACAGGATATCTGCATATGATGCCTTGGGGGAACTCGGGAAGGGGCAGTTTGGCATTGTATCGCAGGCTGTCCGATGCAAGAGGGGCGGTGCAAAAGAGGTTGTGGCAATTAAGATGCTTAAGTTTGACTTTTTGAAAGAGGGGTTTCCACTAGAGGCTTTGCGAGAGATCACATTACTGTCCTCCCTGCGTCACCCAAATATTGTACGAATGCACGCAGTTGCTTGCGGCAGTGGTGAGGCCCCGAGTGAATGGCACCTGGTCATGGAGCCAGCTGGCCACGAACTGACAACACTGGTCAAGGGTGCGCGGCAACGGCCCATGACCGAAGCACAAGTTAAGCATCTTATGCTACAGCTCCTGCGAGCGCTTGCCGCCCTTCACAGTGTGTGGGTGATGCACCGGGACCTCAAGACGCCAAATGTGCTGGTGGATGATAGAGGGTTGTTGCGACTGTGTGATTTCGGCCTTGCACGGAGAGTTTGCTGCGGCCTCGAACTTGATCCATCCTATACTACCAGCCAGCACGAGAGTGCTACAGTGAGTAAGCACAACTTTTTTTACGTATCTGGTCAAGACAAAACACATAAACGCATGCGCACGGCTATCAACGAGAGCCTAACCAGTCGTAGCAGAAGGTTCAACGAACCTTATGCTACACACACTCCAAATGTCATTTCTGGCCACTACCGACCCCCAGAAGTTCTCCTTGGATGCCGAGATTATGGGCGAGCTGCCGATCTCTGGTCGGCTGGGTGTATTTTTGGTGAACTTCTTTCAAGACAGGTCCTTTTCCCCGGAAAAGATGAGCCGGACCAGCTAACCATAATCTTTGATCTTCTTGGCGAACCAACTGAAAAGAGATGGCCTCTTTATCCGTGCGTAGCCTGTGTCAAAATTTAGTTTTAACGGCCAGGATGGACAGTTTGTTGACAGGCAACTTGCGCGACTGCGTGGCTTCCGCTTTGCGCCTTCATCACCGATACCAACGGTCATGGCTAAGGGTGGGACAGACCTTCTTCGACGCAAGTTCCCTGCTTCTGGATTTGATGGGACCCATGCACCCTTAAATGCAATGTCTCTGGTGACCCCACTAACCCAAATCACCACAAGCTTGAGCAATACGGGTTTCTTTCTGTTATCTAAATTGCTGGAGAAATCCCCCGAACATCGCATTGTGGCAGCAGATGCTAAAGGCGATCGCTGGTTTGCATCACGCCCTTCTCCTGAGGCCCTGAGTGTCACAGATATCATGCCCCTTCTTCAGCTTGCTAAGATTGAGGATGTTGCCACTCAAAATGTACCACAATTCGCACCCACGGGCTTCTCGGGAGCTTCCCTGCCGCAATCTAACGTGCTAGCACCAACTGAAGGTAATACCCAAAACCCGTCCTTGGTGAACCAATCCCAAGGGGACGTCAGTGCTGCTTTGGCAGTAGCTCGAGCTCGGGCTCATGCTCTCAACCGCCAGCGTCACCTTTGAGTTCTGGGACCTCTGTCTTTGAGCCTCTATAGCCCGTGGTCTCCTCGATAGTGAGCTGGCACATCCAAGTCGAGTGTGTATACCGTGACTTTCGCAACACTATGCGTTCCTCATTTCAAGTTGATGCTGGACCCGGAAGTTACTAGTAGATGCAATAATACCGGGGTCGTATGACAAATGGTGACGGAAGGGACCGGATGATGATATAGTTGTAGCATTCACCATTTTCGAGATTTTATTTAGAGGCCGATTAAGCCCTATTTGCTGCGCTCATGGGACAATGATAAAAAACGACACAACCGTGACCAAAAATTACCAAATATATATAATTTAAGACTGGATTTCGAGCTAGCCTTATCGTTCGCTCCCAGAGAAGCGGCCCAGACCAGTAGATGCTCTTCAAGTTTATTATTATTAATAGTAACCTCAGCCTGACTTGGCCAAAATGGGCACCTCCGACTCGGACTCGGAGTCAACTTGAACTTGAAAGGCCCGGGCCCCGGCGGGCGGCCGGGCCCGGATGCACTTCCGTGGCAAGCTAGTGTCGCTGTGTGCTTAGGATGCCCCTGGGGCCAAACGGGCCAAGTTTCCGGATTAGGGTTCTCCCGATCGGCCGCGAGTCTGGCTTGCGACGGCCCGGGGAGGCCCGGGGCAGTGACCGTGACCGTGACTCGGACTCGGCCGGGCGCCTGAGCTGAGCTCCAGTCACGGTGAATAAAAGTGACACAACTTGGTACTTGTCTTCTCATACAGTATAAAGTCCCTGATATTTCAGAACCCCCGAGGCTCTTGCCCTTCTACTAGTGGGAGGACCGGGTGCGCATCGGGCAGTATCCAGGTATCTTTGACCTGTGCCCTGCTGGTGGCATCTTGCCTTTTTATACTTGGCAATGTTAAAACGTCTTACAGCTGCGCTCTCAAAAAAAGACAAGGATGTGCACATTCTAGTACTCGGACTTGACAACAGTGGTAAATCATCCCTCATCCAGCATATTAAGCCAAAGAAGTACCAAGAAAAAGCTGCAACATACGAAGCAACGCCCACGGTGGGGTTCCAAACGGACAAGTTTCATGTAAATTCCCCCTTCATCGTGTGGATAAGCAATATTGGATTCTTAGGTGAACAACCTCGCCATCACTTGTTTTGACATGTCTGGTCAGTCACGCTATAGATCACTTTGGGAACACTATTATGTTCAAGTTGAGGCTATAATTTTTGTCGTTGACTCTACTGATAGGTAATTCTCGCGGATTGGATTTCCCATGATAGAACACGTGCTAGGATTAGAATGTGTGTTGCAAAAGATGAGCTTGAAATGCTTTTAAAGCACCGCGACATTTGCGCCAGTCCGGTTCCTATCATATTTTTTGCCAACAAAATGGATATTCCGGGTGCACTCACACCTTTCGAGTGTAGCCAACAGCTTGAACTTGACCGCATATCTGATCGACCATGGCATATAGCGTAGGTGCAGGGGTCCTTGATGAATGTATTGCTATAAACGTAGGCCAAGCGATGCGCTAAGGGGAGTTGGCCTACAAGAGGGCATGGAATGGCTCGCTTCTCATGTGACCCCTAAAAGTCGCAAGTGGAGCCGCAAGTGAACCGAGGTGGCGGAGCTGCAAAGTGACCAGCGGCAATATTTTGCTCAAGACTATGACTCGCCCAAAGCCAACGCTATAGACCAGAGTCTGGAATCAGCTGCCTGAACGTCACGTCTCCAGTACTATGCCAATAGCAGAGAGTTACCTTCCCCCTATTTGATGCGCAGATGCATACGTGACTAAACTCGACAGAATGAGCATTATCGAGACCGCGAGTTTGATGTTGCCAGGAGGCTTAACTAGTATGAAACATCCTCCTTTCGTGGTCACATTCGCATGGGACTGTGCCTGGCATCCAACACTACGGTCCCACTCGACCCGGGCTCGTGGTCTAATGGGGTCCACGGCTGAGATAGCGTGCTGCCAATGCCGTGGGTTGCCAACACACTTTTGAACTTCGCCGAAATTATTGCAAACCCCCTGCTTTGGCACCAGTTTCCCGGGCGGTATAGTACGAATATTTTTTTTCCTATCGGCGTTCAAGTTCCGGGCAATATTTACATAAGGCCCAAGTCCCCAAGGCCGGACATCGGTTAATTCCTTGGAGTAAGATTCTGCCTTACCTTCCCTTAGCTCTAATTAGAATGAAGTAGCCTGCGACGCTTAAGACTCCTTGGAGATTTCGACTCGGAACTTGAAATTTATAGGGGGTCAAGCGCAAGTCGACGTTGGCAGCTTTTGGCGCAATTGAGCGCACAGCCAAATGCCGACCGAATGGCGGCAAACTTTTACTCAGGCGCAGGTTCCGTATGCTAAAGTAATGGGCTGCCACAGTGTGCAAAGTTCAAGTTTGGTGCCAGTGCGGCGGTGCGGGCCGCAGCCTTGTGCTGAAAAATCAGCTGTGACGCGGTAGGAGGCTCAGCTGGAAACCCGCGAGCTCTGGAGGCCCGGGGCTCGTCGCCCGTTGATTTATCTTTTGCCTTAGTCTACTCTGACACGGCACGATCATACTATGATCATACGATGGCCGAGATAAAACCCGCCCGGAAACCAATCGCGCCAACGGACGGGATGAATCGTCCTCTAATTCACCACTAATTATTTCCTATCGCCCCATATCTATAGGGCTCCTAAGGAACATCCGATATCCGGCCCTGCTTACTAGTAAGGCCCACTGGCAAGAGGGACTCCGAGTCCGAGTCGGAATTTCGGGGTTGTCACTGTGTCTAGGTCGAATTACTCTAGGGCCAGGCGTTACAGTGCACACATCAGGCCAGCGCCCGGACCTGATCATAGCTTGTTGAGGGATTCAAGTTGCCAGTGCCAGTCACGGTGGTACTTCAGCGATCTATCATGATGATGATAATGAGTCGAGTCGTGGCTGAAGTGGCCCAGGGTTTAATTCAAGCTCGGCCTGCAGCTTGGAGGTAGCAGAACTTGAACCTTGAAAAATGTTGTAGAAAATAAAATTTACACTCAGGCTGTAAAAAATGCCGCGGCTATTTGGAAGTGTGGTTGCCGGTACTTTCGCCCCGGGGACCGGAAGGCGCCGAACAGTGGCAATATTCACCGATCATCTCCTCGAAAGTCGCAGCTCACTGGACGTATTGCTTTTTACTGCTTTTTGCTCTAAATTTTTTAGCAAGCCGATAATCATGATCATGATGACTTTCAATGTCGTAAAGAAATTCAAACTTAGCCTGAGGGCCTATATAGCTTGAATCGAAAATTCTAAACGGGCCTCAGGCTATAACACCCTATGATCGCCCAGACATCCGGAGAGAAGTACTACTAGCCTGGGTTCCTGCGGTTGCGTAGGTCAGTAGGATAGGATGAGTAGCTTACTCAGGCTAGTCACGGCCCGGGTACTACTAAGCGCTGACGTGATCTAGGCTAGCCACTTGGCTAGCCGCGGCATCTGAAAATCTCGAGCCAACTAGGGGAGGGATAAGGTAGATCACGCGCATTGCTGACTCGGAGATTCTGTGTTTGCAAATATAGCCTTGTGTTCCGAGTCAAGTTTCCGAGCTTCAGGCTGCCGGCGGCGGACGACGCCCCTCCATGGTTACCCCTAAGAGTCCTGCGAGGAGCCTCCGCGCTTCCCGGGCAAACTTAAGGTGTTCGCCCTCCCTGCCCTGCCCTGGAGAGGGCTGGGACTTTAGATTGCGGCCCTACTGATCCCGCCTACCGTAGGTAGGCACATGTATCAGGGCTACATGGCGGCGGGTAAAATGATTTCAAATTTTGCGACTTGTTGCATTGTACTGCTCAGAGGCACGTGTGCGCTGTCAGAACTTTCCGTGAAGATCCTCGCACAGAAGCGAGTTGAACCTCTACATCGCCTTTTGTCGTCGCTTCAAACTACCTTATACCCGCCCACGGCAAATGTCGATGTCGAGATCCATGTGGACCAATTACCCTCTGAGGGGTTTCATCTCTGGTCGCGGAGGTCCGCGCGGGATATAGAACAACGTGAAAAGGTTCTCGAGCTCTCTGACAATTTCGTGCGAAACTGGAGTCACGGTAATGCCAGAGTTGTGAAGCTAGAGAAATGGCATGGTGTCCGAGGCATGTGGCTTGCTTGTGCTGATCCTGGATTATATGGCGAGGAATTCTCGCGCTTTGTGATTTTCGAGGATGACGTTGAATTATCCACTGCCTGGTACGTATTTCCCCAGCTGCCTATGCTCTGAATCACCACCTAGGTTTGAATATCTTGCAGCAGCACATCGCGCGTACTCGATGAGTACCGGCATTGCTGGGATATCACTTCAGCGTCAAGCGGGTCGCATGGATGCCTACCCCGAAGAACTCGAGGGCAAACGAGTTCGCCCTGGCAAGAATCAGCCGTTGGCTGCATTGAAGCCAACGACATACCGCGATACGCTCTATCTATTCCCACACGTTGGTAGCTGGGGATTTTCACCAGAGCCTAAAGTGTGGCATGATTTTTTGGACTGGTTTAAAAATCTTGAGGATGTAGATGCCCCCGAGAACTGGGTAACGCTAGTAGATACGGGCAAACAAGTGAATCCAAAGCGTGAATCCCTCCCGTCTAGGTGGTATAGGCACGCGTTGAGCTCGCAGCGTGGTGAGCTGGGCATCTCGCAGGGGGGGGTGGCAGAGACAACTTCAAGCATGTGGACAGCCCACTTTGATACATTTTGCATGCAACGAGGTTTGTTTACATTGCACCCTCATCTCTTTGTATCCCAGGATGATGGGGGCGATTCGTTGGAGGTAGGACTTGCCAGGTCATGGCGGGAAGATGGAGCTCACTATCGGGGCTTCAATACACCAGATAGTTCCTTGCTTAGCCTGAAAGCCTGGCGAACTAAGTATTTATCTGGCTCGCTTACTGGTTTGTTTTTACCCGATGATGAAGTAGCACGGTTGACCCACGGGGGTGAGCGGCTTTCCAGTTCCGACGTGGCATATTTAAAGCGGCAATACGCAGCTAACAATCTCCAGCTCTCTGTGAATGCAGAAGGCCGGCGCTTGTTTGACTTGGACGTGTATTGGAATTTGGAGAGCTCCATAGCACTCGATGATTTGACACATGCAGTGAATGGAAACACGTTTGGGTACTATAATCCACTCTCCACGATTACTCAAACCCAGGCACACTGTATTCTTGGGGGGAAGTCGGTCGCCATTTTGGGTGATTCCATTTCCCGATATTTTACTTACACATTTAATCATTTTTTGGAGCACGGTGTGATTGCCGCCGAATGGGGGGAGCAAAATGGCGGCTGTGGAAAGTGGGGATGCGGTAACAGAGCAGATGGCGAGGCATGCTACGTCGGACCCTACTTTGATTGTGGCACAACTTGGACCGACGGCACGGACCGTTCCGGCAAAGCAGATCACCGCCAACACATTACAGCAACCATAGAAGGAGGTTACGGCGAAATAAAAACTACTTTCTACTTCATTCAGGATACATGGTATGACGCCCTGCAAACTGAAGCTGCAGCAATTAAAGACCACGATGTGGTGATTGTAAATTCTGGCTGGTGGGAGCTCAAAGAAGACGACGACGACGATCACAGGTCAGATTCTTGCTCATTTGACGACGACGATGATGTTTCTGACTTTTACACTGATTCCGATTGCCTAGAGTCCTATGAGGACGACCTTAACGATCTGGTCGAAAGTATATTAAAATTCTTTGTTGTTGACGCTGAGAAGGCCGTGATATGGCGCCAAGTAACCTGTTGTGGCGTCAACTATATCGACTCCAGGCAGCGCATAGGCGCCATTGCTGTTGGAGCCATGAATGCGATCGCAGACAAAGTCATGGCTGACAACTCGATTGATACTGTTGCCGTGTACCAAATGTCCAATGTTGTCAATTTGATAAGTCGCACCTTCGACAACTTTCATCCTCGTTCCAATCAGTTGCATGTCTGGACACAGCTATGCCTCAACAAAATTGCGAAGCAGCTCAACAAGGTTGATGAATGTCTCGTTTCTCCATCATCTACTCCATCAGCAAAGCCTGCCCCAACTCTAGGCTCAAACCCTACAACGCCGTCGCCCTCTCATGGACAGCTCCCGTCTGCATCAGGCACACCATCACCAACAGCGCATCCGGCGACCGCAGCACCGATGGTTGTGACGCCAAGACCGACGAAAGCTCCATACCCATGGCCAACCAAACACCCCACTGAGGATCCTAATTTGAACATGGACTCTTCAGGATATGACATGGGTGAAGATGTGCGCGAGGCTTCAAGATCTCAGACCTTGATGGTCGGTAACCAGACATTTGAATTTACCTGTTTTTCATCAAATGACGGAATCACGTACAAAAACAAGCCAGCCTTGGACTTAGGAGAGTGTCCCACGGCTGGACAGAAAGTTTTATTGGCAATATTCATAGCTTCCTTGGCCTCGTACGTGATCGCGCTGATGCTGAAGCCACCAGGCACAAAAGGGTCTAGCTTGCGTGCATTTCAGGCGTCAGCAAGTAACTCCACGGGGCCATCTACAGCCAGCAAGACCGAGATATCTACTTTAGAAGACGAACTTTCTAACTCTGCACTTCAAGTTCTTCGCCAGATGGAGGACATCGAGGTTCGGTCTGGACCAAGCCAGCTCGCATCCGTTGCTGAGTGCAAAAATGAAAGCTGCGATTTTTCGGGCAAAGGCTCTGAAAGCTGCAACACAAAGGTGACAGCATCACGGGCCGTAGCTCGACAACGATCCTCAGCGCAACGATCAGGACTAAGGGTTTCCTCCATACGTGATGGGAGCCACCACGCACCCCGAACTTCGGTATCTTTAGTCAACAAGACTCTTTCGGTCGCTGGTGCATCTGTCCGCACATCGTCTTACGCGGAACCCCATCTTGATCCTAAGGTTTCCTCGGTTGCATTTTCTTTCTATGATGGCGGAGACTCAGACGACGAAGAAGTTGCACCGATCAATGCAGCCGTCCTAGATATATCAACTGGTAGTAAGCACGGACAGCAGGCTCGTGAGACTGCTCGGACAGCTCTCGAGTTTGCATTCCTGCTGATGGTCTGCGTTGTCGGTGAACATCGCATGCCATCTGGCTTCCTACCTGCAGGAACCACGATAGCACCCGAGAATCCTGATCTCTGGTCCTTTATCATGGTTCTAGTTTTTCTCGTTTCGCTGCTCAATGTGGAAGTCCTCGAAGAAGGAACCGAGGTGTTCTTGTCGCGCGCCCAGGCCAATGAGTGGAAAGGCTGGATGCAGGTTGCATTTGTTGCCTATCACTATACAAACAATAATGACGTCTATGTTCCGATACGTTGGTGCGTCTCTGCCTATGTCTGGCTCACCGGCTTTGGGAATGGAGTTTACTTTTGGTCATCGGGTGATTTCTCATTCAAACGCTTCGCCCAGCAACTTTGGCGCATGAACTTTCTTTGCCTTTTTCTCTCGCTTTCGACCGGTACCCCCTGGATCGAATACTACTTTGTTGCCCTTGCCACGGTTCACTTTACACTTATTTGGGTCTCGTTGGGTCTGGCCAGGGCCTTTGGCCACTTTGTTGCAGAATGGGAGAAACCCGACAAGAAGGAAAGTAGAGAAGCATGCTATGTAGAGAAGGCCCTTGGGTGTGGAATTATGATTGGTCTTTGTTGTCTCATCTGGCTTGATCCTCACAACGACGGAGAGGGTGTTTACGACGTTGTTTTTCGCCCGAGTCTTCTTACCATATCAGAGCACACAGAATGGTACTTCTGGATGCGCACAAAAATGGACTTCCTCTCTTCCCTTCCCGGCCTTTGCTTCGCTGTTGTCTATACACCCTTTCGAGACTCCTGGCCATATGGTATTTCACGCACTGCACGCTGGTGTATTGGGCTATTTTCTAGTCTTCTATTTGCGGCAGCGATATGGATTAGTCAGCTGAAACAATATTGCTGCAATGGTGGTGCCGATTATCGCACCGTGAATCCGTACATTGGCACCCTCTGGATTCCTGTTTACCTCCTGTTACGCAATTGTATGCCGTGGCTTTCTCGTCGTATAATGAAGCCTATTGAATGGATAGGAATGCATTCATTGGAATTTTATCTTCTCCAGTTTCACATATTTCTAACATCAGCCTCCCATCGTATCCTCTATATCATTCCTAAGGAGAGTTGGGGCTACACGAATATGTGCATTGTTGGATGCATTTACTTTGTCGTCGTCATTAAGGCTCTCGAAGTTACCAACGTGCTAAGAAATATTGCCTGGCGTGCGAGCCGCAGGAAAGTAATTCTCTCAACTCTATGGACTATCGGTGCCTATACGACGCTTGCAGATGCCAATTGGGACGATGGCACATGCTCGCGTCTGTCATGGGTACTCTGGTTGATCTGGTGTGCTATAGTAACAGGCCTTTTTGCATATTGGACCATAGCCGTGTAGCAATGCCGTGGGTCCTGTACTATTTCTCGAGGCGCGGCAGAAAGTCGGGTGGTGAAACAATGCAATTCATAGCGGATATCTTAGGTCCCCTTCCGACCAACTCGAAGATGGTTCCGCCCGCCGCAAAGTACGCCGCGTTCTCCCATTAAAGAGTGCCAATCTGAGTAGGACGTATATACGATTTGGGGAGTACTACTAGTAGCCACGACGCCAAACCAACTTGGCAAGATCCATTTCCCTAACTTGAACTTATCCCTATCTATTATCCCTCTCGGCCTATGCAGGAAATAAGTAGGGTGCGGTGGTATACCGACCCCTTGCAACGGTGTGAGTGAGTTTGGCGTAAGTGACTCCCCGTGTAATACTAGCACTAACTTGAAGAATGAATGTGGTGTAAACCTTCATTACGTCAAGGTGGGACTAAGTAGGAGAGAAAGAGGGGCCTAGTGTAGTACTAGGGGGTATATTCTTCGCACTCCCCCTGGACCTTGATATGGTTTGGTTTTTCCTTTTTTTTTCAGTTTGATGAGTAGAACTTCTGTGTCTACTCTATCGTCACGGTGTGAGCCACAAGCAAATAGTGCCTTGTGTGGTTCGTGGTCGGTGTGTCTAGAGTAATTCGCGGACATGAAAGGTCCACAGGGAATATAACCCTTGTATGTAACGAATTGGGGACTTAATTATGTTCAGTCATCAAAGTGTGTCCTCATAGAGTCATTTTCTTCTCCTCTCGTCGTATCAGATTGATCCATCGTTGTCGGTGTTTTCATGTTGGTTCGAGGCTTTCTTGAAGACGATTGAGGGGGTTGCTCTTTAGCAGGTGTCTTAGGTTTAGTTTTTGTATCATCTGATGAAGACGCAGCCTCAGGCTGCCAGAGAGTATTAAGATTCGCAGGGTAATTTATCTTAATTAGGACTCATGGAGGATGTGCCAGTGTCAATTTCTTATCCGAAAAAATTACCCGGGGTTACTCGGGCCATATTGTCCGTCTAGCTAAGCAGTCTGGACACTTATCCGAGTCAGTCCCAAGACTAAATAGACTGAACCTAGAACTAGAACTGTGTGCCAGACGCGTCATCGAGCAGAACGCGCCATCGAAGCAGACAGGCGGGACGCGAATCAGGATGGGTGGGACGCGGAATTTGGATCTTCCTCAGGCTCATCAGCTGGACGCGGCAGCGAGCGGCAGCGACGGTTGCGATGCCCTGCTAGACGCGGCGTCGGGGCGGCGTGCACTGCCTGGGTCGCCGGGTCCACCGAACTTCCCGACCCGCCAAAGGCCTCAGGCTGCCCCGGGCCGCACGTCTACCCCGCCCCCAGTGTCTGGCACGAGGCTCGAGCGGCAGCGGGCTCCGCGGCCTCGGACTGCTGGCGCCACCTGCTCGACGGCAGATGTATAGACACGAGTAAGATACACGAGTTGACTTTGGGGAGGGCTGGGCGCGGCGTCACGGTTGGCGACTTGGGGCAGCGTTTGAACAGCCACTCCTGTAAATATGAGTTTAATGAGCTCAGTCGAGTGTCGCTAGCGTGGCGCACTCACAAAAAACGGGAGCACCGTCACCCGAGACCCGGGGCCTGGGGTGTTGTTCAAGCTCATCTTTGTATGCGACTCGGAAGTATAGTATCAGCCAGCAGCCCGAGTGCGGGCCCGCCCGGGCCGGCGGCTTCTACTTGAAAATAAAATCGAAGGTGAGTTTGTACCGCTAGCTCTTAGTGTTCTTCGCCGCTCGCCCTTTCAAGTTCAAGTTGTACTACCGTCTAAAAGCGCTCAGGCTCCTCAGGCTCAACCGTGAACCCCGGGGCCTTTGATGAGCACCTTTTTAACCGTCGGAGCCGATGCTGCCGCGAATCTGCCGCCGACTAGGACCCCGGATCAGCTCTCACCCGACTCTACCCCCGGGCCCCGGGCCCGGCGGGCCAACCCGGGCCGTAGTGAGGCTTGCACATTGTGGACATACAGCGTACCGTAGGTACGGTCTGAGTCCAGGTACCGTCTTAGTTCGAAATAACTATAGTCAATTCGGGTTTGGGGGTGCATACGCCTAGGGAGGGGTGTACCGTCTTAGTCCTACTGCGGTACCTACGGTATTGTATCTAACCTACGGGTACCTACGGTATGGTTGAGCAATAAACGATTTGTCACATGCCCATGCTGTTTTACATAAATTTGTCCGTGATATAAAGATCAAACTACAGTAGCCGCATGGCACCGGTTAAGAGTGGTCCCCAGAAGCACAATGATGATCCACTCATCTGGGACCTCACGTTGTTTGCAAGGCGCACGCTTAAGCAGGCGGTACGTACAGAGCGACTTGGAAGTACACGGGGGCGACAGCCTCGCGGGCTCAGGGTGAACCTAGGAGGCCCGAGGACGGAGAAGCACATGCCCTTCGTGCCCAAACCGTTACCTCGGGACATCCTCTTAATGAGCCAAGACTCACTCTCGCTTAGATATGAGAAAGGCACGAGTCGCGCGAGCCAAGCAAGTACTCTCAATATTCCTACAGAAACAGCAAAGCTACCAGCGCTAAGCCCCAGGCCTAATGAGTGTAAGATCCTCAGAGATACGAGGCCATTATTGGAGGGGACGTCATCATCCGCACCTAAAAGTACTGTGCAGCCGGCCTCAGTCCAGAAGACAATTGAGGAATTGAAGGCTTCGCCATTCAATGGTATTGCTGGTGGACAAGCGCCCAGGCTACCCCTGCCCAGCCTTGCATCTCCGCATAACCTGTGCGAACTTAAGGGTAAAAATGCGAATATCGAGAAGACTGGGCCGACAATATGGTCTGTTGAGGACTTGAATAGCAAATATAGAAACAAGCTTCTGCGTAAGAGCGCTCACCACGTCTCACTCAAGGTGCAAGAGCTTCAGTCAGAGCTGGTGAAAGAGGAGTCATTGATTAGCGTTGTAGGGCTCACGAGACATCCGCTGCTTGCCCTATGTGATCAGCACACAGAGACGGCAAACTTACTTTGCATAGGACGAGGCCGTGCACGTTGCGTGGCAAGGCGATTTGTATTGGAGGTTCATCAAATCTGGCTGACAAATCTTGACCACCTCGAAGCCTCAAATCGCGGTGCTATCCCGCGACACCGCCGAATAGACATTGATGCTATTCTTGGCGTGAAGTCACAGGTTCAATCAGTTGCCAGCAAAAACTCTTGGCGTCTCCTGACATCACAAAGCCCTGCATCAGCATTTCTCATCTCGACGCCCAGCTTGCTTTCTCTGCCGACGACAAAAAATGCCCTCCTCTTTGAGCAAGGTCTGGAAACCGTCACTATTTTATCATGTGAACACCTTATGCGTGGTGGTGTTGTTTACTTGGCGTCACTCATGCGAGAATTCTGGCCAGGGTACATGATACCAGCCAAGTGGCGATTCTCGTTTTACGACCCACTCACGGGCGTGAAAACGTCAGCTGTGACATATGAGGGTGCTGAAACATTTAGGAATTCCGCTGTGCCGCTTGCACCATTGATACTTGCACCAGGCTTGGCTCGTCCCCCATCGGTAGAACATAATTTAGTTTACACGCAGGGTTGCCTAATTCAGGGAGCAAAATGTGGATCTGTTGCAGCCGCCATCTGTCAAGTTTTTGTTTGTAGCCCCCGCGCGGACGACCGTAACCGCATTGTTTTCTTTGATTTTGTGCTATTACCATGCAATAAGATACTCGCTCCGTGGCAGATTCAACTTGATGCGCTTGATATAGTTGGGCAGCTTGGCCTCTCACACGCGCCGTGCACGGTGGCTGAGTGGTGGTGCCAGCAAGGACAGGCCGGACTCTATGCGTCACTGCTTGCCCAGTTTGTCTGGAAGGCCGATGCACTGCAGCTGCAAACACCTCGGGGGGAGTCCTCATTAGCGTGGGGCTTTGACTTCAAGTTGGTTGCAACTCGTGCCGCTGAGTACCTCGGTATCTTGACTGTAGAATCGCCGCAGTCTGGTCATCAGCATATTGCTTGTTTGGAGTTAGAAGGAGAATCTTACGATGAGGATGTACGCGCTATCAACAACCAAAGTGATGTTTTAAATCAGGGTGTACTTGCTGAGGGAGGTAATCCGCAGCAACTTAAGCAAAGACCCGTAGCTTCTCTATCGCTCTCCGTCTCCGGCGCGTGGGATCGTGCTTTTCAAGTGCCTGGAACGACAGGCGTCGGCACTTCTAGGCGCAACGTTACGATCCACGATCTCACTTTGCGGACCCAGATTCTACAGAATTGCGATGATGATCTACTCACAGATGGCCCTGAGACGATTGCGAGCCTGTACCGCGCTAACATGAGACTCCTTGATAGTGTCATTATCAATGTTGCGCAGGCGTTAGAATGTATTATTTTCTCCCCAAGTCACATATCCTGGGATAACGTAAACTTGAACCCGCCAGACGTATTCAGTTTTACCCACACGATTTGCATTCCAGTTGTGCAGAAAACCCATCTCTGTCATGGTTGCTATGCATTCCTGTCACCAGCCACATGCATCGTCAGTCGATGTATTTTTGTGCTTACAACCAACACAGTTTCAGCTGGCTGTGGTATTGGCTCCAAAGTGGCCCCCATTGAAAATATTCCCGAGAGTGATGAGCGTGGGTTCCGTGTCGTGGTTTCATGCGCCCTGATTTCCCCGGCTCGGGACCTGAATATCCATTTTTTTTCACTGACGCGGGACGTTGCAACTCCCAACAAGGGTGCGCTGACCGACCGAGCTAATCGACACTCAACAGAAATTTGCATATTGATCCTCAGCCGCATCCGCGTCGTCGATGACTATATCCACATACTCCACAAAAAGTCCCATCAGGGAGCCAATGACCCAGGCTTCTACAGCATCCATCTGCAACATGCCGGGTTCAGTGCACTGAGCCGTAGTGACTTAGCAACATCAAAAGAAGTAATTTCCATAGAACAGGAGCACAATTTGCTTAAGGAGAAACGACGCCGCCTTGAGGATAAGCTTTCAAAGGGCAGAAAGTTTCTTGCGGGTAGGGAACAATCAAGTCCACGCCCCCAAAACACACAGGCTGCCATGTGCGAGGATAAGAGCCTTGAGGTGGTAGGAAATAACATCAACCCGAACACTGTAGATGGCAAACTCGCCAAATCCAAGGAAAGTATGATCACATCAAGAGCTGTCGTGGACCTGCTGGCAACAAAGCTAGGTATTTCACAGTTCCATGTCTCGCAAAGCGTGGGGGTTAGAAAGTTTGCACTAAGTTCCGACGAGGAAAATGCATTTAGCCCCTCGTCGAAGATGACAGAACCTCTAAACCGACGGCCCGCGCGACCCGATCTGCCGCCGCTGTTACCTGGGCAATCGATGAATTCCACTGTGACTAAGGGTCCACTCGCGTGGCGACGTATACATCGCCACTCAAAGGCAAAGTTAACCATGAAATCGTCGTTTTTGGAATCACGCATCCAGGGCGCCATTGACTCTATTGTAAACACAGCGCCTCAGCCCGCAATTGTGGGCATGGTCCATCCAGCCACTGGAACTAAACACATTGTCCCTGCCTTTTTAACAATTCATGATGATTGCATATTGATTACAGAAATTCTTGAGGCAACAGTTCAATCTCTTGAGCACAAGAAAGGACTCAAGGCCGACACCGAACTATCTGCCAAGGAACGTCTTCTTGCACAGTCGGACAAAGGTACGTCGTCGATTGCCGATCAGATTTCTGAGCTTGAGACTGTGGCCTTCATTCGTTGCAAGCTTGGACATGCCGATGGCGTTGAGGAATGCCTTGACCAGGAAGTTGCGATAGAAAACCGAGATGAGCACGGAAACACACTCTTGATAATTTCAGCACAGCAAAATGACAAAAAAATGCTCAAACTGCTCCTTCGTCGTGGTGCCGATATCAACGCCCAAAACTCAACAGGAAATACTGCGCTTCACTATACGAATGAGTACAAATTTACTGCGCTCACAGAATATATCCTCAACAAGGGTGGAAATGACACTCTCCTTAACATGAAGGGGCTTACTTGCTACGAAGGTGTGAATGGAGTGAGCTAAAGCTGTAGTTATTTCTATGGCACGATTTCCTTCTTCCTGTGTCGGAGTTGGAATGTTCAGTTTCCATGTGCCACCAGGGGACATTTTTCTCAGGTGTAGAATCAACCCCTGTTAGGGCCATCATGATGTAGGATGGTTTCTTTCACGTAGGCCGGCCGGCCTAATTAAATTAGACTTTCACTAGCAGGAAATGATTTCCCGAGGGTCCCGGGCCTCTATCCCAGGCCTGGATGCACAAACGTAGTCATTAAGCTTGGTGGCGTGCCAAAAGAATCGCGCGACGCAGCACGAATACCACTAGCGCGATGTTTGGTCCAGGAAAAAAAAAATCCGCCGAATCCCAACCATTTCGCCTCCCTCTTTGTCAAAAGGGGGCGACAGACTTAAAAGTGTTAGTAGATTACTTGTAGTATGAAAAAATGCTGTGCCCATGGATTCATCTTTTTGTTGGACAAGTTCAAACGGTTTACCAAGTGCCAGTCCCGGTGCCGTTTTGTTGGACTTGCTGGGACGGCCTGAGGGCGAGGCCCCGCTTCCGCCCGCGGGGCTCACCGGGAATACCCTAGGAGCTCCTTTGACGCATGGGTTTCCTTGAACACTAACCTTCAAGTTCGACTGACGCTTCCTCCCCCCCGGCGCCGGCCAAAAGTGCACTGCCCCAGACAAAAGCGATCGCGCATCATAGTGGAGCCGACGCTTTGGCGCTGCCTCGATGAACACACACCTTCCGAAGCCCCGTGACCCTGAACTTGAACTTGACTCGGAACTTGAAACGTTGCGCATCCTTGTACCGGTACTACGGCCACCTGCCCGCAGGTCTACTCCCACCTTTATTCGCCCGCCTCTGGATGGCGAAGATATGCGCTACGTCCAGATTACGCCCAGAGTCCGCTGTATAGGGTACAAGGTGGTACGGGCGTCAAGAGTACTATACTTCTCAATGAGACATATAAGGTTAGTTCCGTCTAGCCTCCATCAAGACCGGACTGCTCGGGACGCATGCGTTACAAAGTTGTCTCAATCCCTTGGGCGGCAGATGGGACCCATGAACTTGATTGGGATGCTGAAGTGGCCACAACTTTAAAAGAGCAGAGTACTCATGTTAAATGCGTCATTCAACCTGCAGAAGCAGAGGGATCGGTCACCCGTCGCACGACAGCAGCGACACTAGCAAGAACAATGATGATGGTTGGACATGAATTTATGGTTAGACCCCGACGCAATATTTCGGCCGGCATGCATCTATCTTTTTTCGGCGGGGCTCTTGGCACACGTGCTGACAGTTTGAAACCAGGTTTATTGGCGCAGCTACCTGAGGGACTATTATGGAGGAGAGAGGGGGGATCGGAAGTGGTTTTCGAAGTCAACGCCAAGAATGCATCAAGTGTAGTGTTCTCAAACTCACAGGGCGTTTCTCTGGTGTCAAGTTGGACTACTAAAGCTGAGCGCTGGGGCGCGGCAACTGTGTCTGCCTGCTTGGTTATCATTGGAAAGCGTGGATTGTCTGGAAAGTGGCGGGCATGGATAGAGAACCATTATCGATGGATTGTCTGGAAATTAGCAGCTGTCTCAAGGCAGTTTTGCGTAGCCCGGTTGACCTTTGAAAATATCCTCTTGCATCTCAAGTCGAGGTTTGAACGTGAAGTTGAACGTAGGTGCAGACCGGGATTAAAGGAATTGTGTCTGGATGAGTCAGGTAGCATGGGTCTCCTCATCCTAGTAGTCTCCAACATGTATGGTGGGAATGGTAAGGGCGAGATATTGGTGGAATTAACTGACGGTTGGTATAGAATTCATGGCATCTTCGACAAAGACCTCAGTTGCCGCTGTGCACGGGGCCAAATTCGTGTTGGCACAAAACTTGCTCTCCAAGGCTTTGAGATCTTGCGTGGTACATTGACAGACAAATTTTCAGCGCTACTTGCAGGCAATGATGTACCGACCTTGTGGCTACATTTCAATGGAACACGTTTAGCCCGTTCAGCCGCCAGGCTGGGGTTTCAAAAGTATCGGAATTCAATGGTACTAACGCCATATTCTCTCTCCTCAAGTGGTGGCGTTATTTCAGCAGTTGAGGCTGTAGTGCAGCGCATTCGACTCCCATCCCAGATATCCTTGTTGCAAGAGCAAACCGTTCTGTGGCTCGCCGCACCAAAATTGCATGGAATCGCAAACGAGACACACCTCCGTATATCATTTGACACCACACAGAATGGCACTTACACAGAAATTTGTGAAGGCGATACGATCAGAGTTCACTATGTCATTGCGGTTCCCGGTCACGCGGGCGAGTTTTTGCTCAAGCGAACATTTCATTCCCGCTGTGAAGCAATCGAATCGCCAGCTTCACTTCGCGATCTTGCCGCAAGTCAATATATCCCGCGGTCACTTTGTTGCGGATCACATCTTGCCTGCTTGGGCCGTGATAATGTTGGATCCCGAGTTGATACTGTTGGCATAATTTTGGCAACTTACGATAGCAGTGCCTCCTATAGTACGCTTGTTCTTTATGACTACTCCCAAGATCTCATTTTTGTTTCCCTAAGAAGAGATCGGAGACAACACAGCAGCCGTAATCTCTTGGGCATTCCGCCCGGATCTCAAGTTGCTGTGCTGCATGCTTCTCTACTTTCAACCCTAGATGACTGTGCCATGCTCACTTGTGATGACCTGGCTGTTGTTTGTTCCTCGAGACGCTCTCTGGGTAAGGCGTCATTTGGAAGCACACGGGAAAGACTGCAAAATGACTGGGATGCATTGGAGCGATGGGCCAGGGTTCCGCTTGCCATGTTTGCTGAGGCGAGTTTACTGTGTCGGAAGATCAAGTGTACGATGTTACAGGCAAAAAGAAATTCCTATGGTGGCCTGTCAACCCCCTTGGCTCTTCTTGCTAAGTCACTCGACGGAAAATCCCGCGCGGAACTTGAGCTGGCTCAAGATGCTGAAGATCTTGATGTAGCAATCCGGGCCATGCACGCTAGTGGCAATCTGTACTACGCTAATGAAAAGTACTACCTTATGTGATCTATATGACAATTGAATTGACGTCCTAATAGTAATAAGTCCTGCCTGTTCCTCTCTTTTTCATGTCGGTTTGGCATAGAAATTGGCCCTCATGTCCACCCAAACGGGAGAAAGTGCCAAGCGCGGAATTGTTACGATTCGGCATTGATTTTTAACAGTGTGACTGTGGCAACTTGAAAAGATGTTGCAATGATTTATTGCCGGGTAAGCTAGCAGGGCAGGAGCGACTAGGCATGGGGGCAGGCCGTGACGAACACTGAGGCAGTGGCTGTGTGACTCGGGAGAGACAAAAGTCAGCTTCCAAGCAGGTCCCGCGGTGCGCCTTACTAAGAATGAATTGATAGCGAGATTTGGCAAATGGGGATCGAAGGCGGGTGATTTTGAGGTGCGCTCAACATAATCCACACCCATTCTTGAGCGGCCTGGAGCCTCCTGAGTCCTCGCCTGAGGGCGGGTCAGCCGGCCTAGACAGCGGTCACGGTGAATCATATATAGATTCTTATATGCTCTACTCCGTACGTGTTGGCGTCGCGCTATCTCCGTAACTTGAAGATGGTACCTAGAGTACACCACGACCCATTGAAGCGACTTTGCGACGGACCTGGGACGGGCCGCAAACTGCCATGTTCGGGCCTCTGCTATTGGAGAGCAAACGACCGATGATGATATAAGATGAGCCAGTTTTAACACCATTTTTAACTTGTAGGGGGGGACACCCAAAACTCGAATTTCTATGACTCCTCCCGGGACCCCCAGCGTCGTCACCATGCTTTAGAGGGACCTTAGTAAGCTGGGTTTGACCCAGGGTTGATAACAAACGGATCGGATGGCGCAAAGTTATGGGCGGTAGACGCCTACGTTTTTTATACGCGTTTTCGTCAGGAGGCCGAGCGCGGTCAGTGATGATACCAGGCGCTTTCGATACGGTCGTAGTGACTGGGAAAGCATGCCTGGTCTCGTGACGCCGCGATTGTGACCGTGAGTGAGTCGATGACAATCTCGGCCGAGAACGAGTTCGGGCCTAAGGCGCGTTCCACAAGGACAGGGGCGTCTCACGTCGTGCGTGTCGACCGGGGAGCCACGCGCGAATGCGCTGAGGTAAGAGAAACGCAGTCCCGTCGCGTCATTTGCCGATACAGCTGCCCCATGCTGCAAATGGGGCTGCTGCGGGCCGCGGCTGGCGCAACTGACGCGTTCGCAGCGTCCGCAGCATCGCAGACCGACGACAGGCCACGCGCAGATGCCCAATGTGGGCTCTCCCGGCCCGCCTTTAGCAGGCAAAGCCCCGAGAGCATCTCCTCAGGGAGTGTCGCCAAATTTACCAAACTGCCAGATTAGTTTGGACCAGCGGTCTAGCGACGGAAAGACTCCTAGGGAGACGCCCCTGGACGCTTTCCGTCAACTTTCCTGCGGTCCAAACTCATTGCCTCCCGCCAGGACGACTCAAAGTTCGCTAGAGCTATCGTAAAATACCCGCACGTTACGACCACTAGCCCCCCCCTATTTTAAGATTTTAGAGGTCAATTTAGCCCTATTTGCTTGCTCATAGGACAATCGACCTCAAAATCATAAAAATGATATAACCACCGGATGTATAGTAGGCTGGGGGACCGGGCTCTTAGTGGGGGGGTGTGGGGGGGAGGATAATGTGCATAACGGGGGTCAGCGTCTGGTGCGCGAGCAAATCGAGAATAAGGGGCCTACTTCTTCTACTTACCCGTCTAGCCTGACCAAAACGGACGAGCGAAACGATATCTGGCAGCCCCGGGCCATCGTACCCGGCCGCGCTTGCGAATGACTACGCCATTGGTAACCAGGGCCCCTGGGAGCGAATTACCAGCATAGAGACGAGTTTGATTTTTCAGCTCGAGCCTAGGCCCCATGACAGCTCAGCTGGGCAACTTCACGCGACCGCGGCGTCTCGTTGCGAAAGTAACCCCTCCCCACCAGCCATATTTGCCCTCGGCCAAGTGGCTGTGAACTCGAATCTCAAATTAGGCCCCCCGGCTAAGGCTTCTAGGGTGGGCTCCCCTTTCCAACCAAGTTACGTACTGTGGATCATACCTAAATTAAGGAGGACCTAAAAAAGAAGGAACAAGTCCCTAGAGTCTTCTCCCTGCTCGGTCAGGATGCCCAACACCCGTTTTGAGACTATCTGGGCTCGCGCCGATTGACAGCTCCGCAGAGAGTGGCTACCCCAAACTTGAACGCTGCCAGTGTCCCGTGGTCCGAGCCAATTGCTAGTTGCGTGCTGCTGCGAGCAATGTGTGCGCTTATGCGCCGCTCTCGTGTTGCTTTTGGCTAGCTTTATGGCTACCACAAGTTATTTTTACTACTAGTACGCTCTGGCTGTGCGTCACACAAATTACGCGTAAATCACGGCGCAATCTACGCGGGGCCGTTCCTCACGTAAAAATGCTTTGCGTAGACTGCACACCATAGGAAGATCTCCCTCGGTCATACGCCGTGCGTCAGGGCAAATCGAGTGTAAACTAGCCAAGAAAGCCTCGCGTTCGTTGAGTACGCTAACTTGAAAAAAAATTACGGGCGGGATGACGGTCTAGGCGACGTGCACTACAGCACTACAGTTTCGTCCCTGTCTGCGTCGGCCACGCGTTCTGAGAGATAGGTACTGTGAGGGTGCCCCCTTGGCCAGGGTGTGTTCTTGCGTAAAACGGCGGCGGGAGTTGCACCCTTGCTGCACTTTCAAGTGTAATTGCCTGGTTTGTGGGCTGCTAGTGGCAGATTCGACACTTATCATCGCATATAGAGTTAGTCGATGTAAATGCGCTTTCGAAATGAGGCCTCTTTTTGGTTTGTGCAATACCATGGTATTGCTCCAAACACAACAAGAGCCACGGCAACTGCAGTACCATAGAGTGTCGTGTAGAACAGTCGCTCCGGAATTTCAAGGACCTCTGCTTTGAGTCGCAGTGCTTTGCTACTGTCAATATGACGCTCCTCGGAAACCCACCAGACTGGAAAGAACATGAAGCACCCGTAACCATTTTTGCTAAAATCTGCAGTTGGTACCTCGCATCGCTCTTGACTAGAGACAATTTGAGGAAATTGCATGTTGCGTTCTATGCGAAAGTTGAATTGAAAACGACGGGCTTCACGAACAGTCTGGCCAGAGATGGGCTCAACGTCAATGTAGAAACTATGGAGCCTACGATCGTCATTTGTATTGAAATAGACCTCCCTGGCCTCAAGCCCCCCCCATATTTCATTGCCCCAAAAGTGAGGTAAACTAATAAAGCACGGCGAGTCTGCAATTGCTTCGAGCGAAATCATGCCATAAGGACAGCGGTAACGCTCGCCGTGGACGTCTTTTAAGCGATACCCAGCACGCTCACGGCCGTCAAGAAATGTCTTTGCTGTAGTCTCGTAGCGATTTGCTCTAGCCCAGAAACGGCGAGTATAATTTTCAGCATCCAGCTTCTTGCGAATTGGCCATTCCGCATAAAACCTAGATCTCGACTCGTCCCCAACTTGAGCGTAAACATATGGACACCGTGATATACTCCTCTGAGAGATCTGCCATGCCAATCTCGAGGTTGCCGGTAGGACACCTTACTAGCTCAATGAGCATCAAGTGGTCTGCATTCAAAATATACATGACATCGGCACCCTGGAAACTGAGTCCCCTCGCCCTAGTAAGATATGTGAGGTTGTACTCTTGGAAGCCTTCCCAACCATAGGGTCGCATTTGATGGCTTAGGGTTCCTGCCATCGTCTCAATAGGATGCGCCTAAAAGCAGGCATGAACTATCTCTCTCTTAGGTCTGGGCTACGCTGGTCCTCTGAGAACAAACTCGTTGCCAGTGATGAGGCTGGTGTTCCCTCGCCATTCTGCAACGCGCTGTACATCATTGAGATTGTTTTTTCCTGTCACAAGAGTACTGGTGCAGTTCTGCCATTTCCCCTTTCCACCAAGAAAGCGATTCACACAGTCGGTTTCTTGGTGAAATTTGCAAACTTCATCACCTTCGCAGCCACGACGCAAATTGATTGTAACGTCGGGCGCCCATAGTTTCCCAGGATAGATGGCGAAGGCTGGATTCTCGATGGTTAATGTCCGGCTCGATAGCGTAGCCATGGTGTCCTTAGGTTGAGTTTTAGGCTCAATGTAGTGCGAAATGTTGGTTGGATTTAGGATTATTTCGGGCAAATACCAGTCTCTCTTATGTCTGCCATTGTGTTGAAACTTCCTAGAAACCCCAAGTCTGTCTATAATTTCAAAACCACCATCAGTGCATTCGTTATTTTCTACTGGATTACAATACTCGTCAAGTTTGATTGTAGAATGATCCTGGCATCGCACAGATAGGTTATAATATTGTAGCTCTGAATTCAACAATGTCATTGCAACTCTATCCACGTAGCCCTCAAACAATAGTCGCTTCGCTTGATGAGTAACAAAAAGTCCACCGTAGTTATAGGCACGGTCACAATACCCCTTTGATAAGCACTCTGAGCAGTCTGGCTCATTGCAGACCAGTCTATTTTCTATAAGCACACGATAAGTCGACCACTCTTGAAGCCAGAAAGCAATAATGATTCCTCGCCGTCGACCATATGGGTGAATTGTCGCTGACTGGTAATCGTGGTTGTGGGCTGAATCGACCTTTAGGATTGTCTCAAGATCACAATAAATGCCGTAAGTTGGATCAGAGATTAACGTTTCCCACGTCTTGCAATTTACCAGCCAAAAGCTATATCGTGGTTCAGTTTCAAGCCAGGAGCACTGTTTGTAATAGTCCTGAATACGCTGGCAAGTAACAGCAGACGACATGAATTCCTCTGCAAGCAACGAAGCTGCCTGGTCTAAATTCTCATCGTCAGATGTATTGTTATTTACAGACGGTGGAACGGCCCCCAGGAAATTTCCAAAAGTATTTTGAGTCACGAAGTAGCTGCCGTTTGCCCGGCAGTCGCAATACCCAAAAAAATTGTTGTCATCCCCTATCCTCTCGTAGCAGTCGGCTGACGTTCGACGATGGAAGCTGCGAAAGGAGCTTGCATTTATAGCCATTCAAAAGGATAAGCAAAAACGCTGGACCGCACCGTATACAATTTGCACTCTCACTGTCAGCACACCCACCGTCAGAACTGGCGTCTGGACAACGAAATGAAGTAGCAACCTCGCCGATCTTGCCGCGGAAAGTACGTGCCCTGGGGCCGTTTGCAGCAAGAGCATCCAGCAAAATTCGTGCGCTTTCTTTGGTCATATTCATATTAGAATAGCCGACGGCCATGGCTTGTGAGTGAAACTCAATAAGATTCAATGTCGGTGAGGGAGATGCAATGCCAAACTTCCAATAGCCTTTTCGTTCAATATTTAAAACTGACGGTACCCCCCAGAGTGCAGATGTAACATAGCCTCCTCCCCATTGCGCGTAGCCGAGGTCTTCGAGGCGGCCAGCAAGAAATTCAAAGCCGGTGGCACGAGACATTCTCGATGCAACATAGACTTCATGCCAATGATCTTTGAGAGCCCAAGCTTCGTAGAGGTGCCCCGCAACTGCGCATGCTTGTGCCTGGTATTGTTGAACCAAAGCGACCATGTTTGCCGTATTTGAACCTGTGATGCAAGAAACAAATCACATGTCCCCTGGGAAATTAAGATCATCGTACCATTGCCAGAAATGAATGTGCTATCATCCAGTCCTGCAGAGCGCGTATTCACAGTGGCGGAGAATGACTTGAGCGTGTGCTGGCTTAGATCAAACATGACCGCTGGAATGAAGGTTTCCGCCACACGGGATGCGTCTATCATGGCCTCACAACTAAATAGAGCTATGTGTCGTGACCGGGCACATGGATCATAGCTTACCTTGGGCTTCGACCGCTGCGAGACACATTACAGTACTCATATACTTGCCACCATCGAACCAAATTTTCATCAGAGTGGATGCTAATGTCGTTGCGAGTATCTTCGTAGTCAGGATCGATAATCCACTTCGTAAGGGAAGAGTTCATCGGTGAAACGACAGCGTCATCTTCCCAGGGAGCATGGAAGTCTAACGAACTGGCAAGTCCCCAACTGCAACGGTAATAGTATAGACCAGGGCTTATGGCGACAGCAACGTCCGCGTACAGACCGGTGCTGTAGGAACCACAGTCACAACCGCCCCCCCGGAGAAAAGCTTGGTCCCCGGCCCACTCCTTGGTGCGATACTCATCGGCGCCCGGCGTGGTCATCCAACCCGTTGGCCCATAAAGGTGCCTTGCTATTCCCAGAGCGACAACTCTCGTTGCGTCGGGACTCTTCTCCAATACTTTGAGATCGTTGAGGACTTGATTGTATGCAAGCTGGTATGCAGGGCTGGCCTCATCTTCAAGCCCAGATGATTGCACTAGGCCCAAGTACCTTGCAGTGCCTATCCACAGGGGCACACCACGCTCATAGTTGAGCACAGAAATGGTGTTTGCGGGTTCAAGCAAATAAGCCGCCTGACGGGTAGTCAAAGTGGCTTCAGACTCAGCCACACCCGAAACAAGTGCTTCAGCTTTGATCGCGTCAGCTGTTCCAAAAGCCACATCTCCGGCTATAGGCGATAGGGACAGTGAGTTAAAATGCGAAATGGTGCTGCTGTCCGACAGGGCAAAAGAAATTGAGGCATCTGTACTACCAAGGGCCGACACAACTGCACCTAAGGCTGAGGATGCATGCACCGCCAATCGATATGTCCAAACGTCAGAGATGGCATCTGGAGTGAGCTCCGCCTTGACCTGAGTATGAAGATAGTGATTGTCGTCGACGCCCGGTATTATTGCACGTACGGTTCTAGGAAATGCATCTGCAGCCACCATGGAATCGCGAATGTTAGCAAAGACAGACTGTGATAGCTCACCAAAGATTTCCTGGACGGTCCATCGATGCTGTAGTGCCACGAACTTTGGATTCAACATGGTCACCTGTATCAAACACAATGGTGGATGATCAGCTATCTCAACACACCGTTTCGTTGTCAGCAGCGCAACCTGCTGGTCGGTCTCGAGTGTGCTCATTATATTCACCCAAGCCCTGCTGGAAAAACATAAGTCGACACGCCTCTGTTGAATCGGCCTTTTGCAGATACCACCATTCCTTGTAGGTGACTTGTTTACCATCCTTGGACCAGTCCTACAAAAGTTTTGCACGTTTTTCTCATGAGTATTCCAGGCAACTTCTCACAATATGATATCTGTAGGCTTGCTTCACGTAGGCATAGGGCCCCTTCTCCTGGAGGCGTGGCTTATACCCTGACTCAATAAAATTTTCTGTATTTGTCACGTGCCAAAGATAGAGAATGAATAAGTCTGTGGCCGAATCCTGCTCACGATGCCTACGAGACTCATGAGTCAAAGCCGCATAGCATGGGCGCGGCTAGCTGCTCAAAATCTTTGAAGGTCCAATCGTTTGTAAATTGGTCATATTGATTCAGCACAGCCTATGCAGTTTGAGTTAACCCCAAGCATGTCGACAGCACTGCTTGGCGGACATCAAATGCGACGTTTGAGTCCAGCATTGTCGGAAAAAGATATTGGCTCCAGAGGAATGTCAGAACTATCAGGAGAACGGCGCCTGATGTGACGAAGCATTGACCTATCAGCCGAAATTTTAACGGCATGTGCCGCTCCCACTTCCGGGCCATGCCGCGCGATATTTTGACAGATTTTGTCATCAATACGATGATGGCTCCATGCCGGGACTTGATACAGGTTTGCGGCAGATGGAGCTACCGTGGAACGTATATCACCACAGTGAAAGAAATCAAATAAAATCCTGCGGTTACCTATCCCGATACTGATACTACGGTACCGTAGGTACCTACGGTACAGTAACTTTACAGCGATTGTGCTATGATCCTGTAGTTACCTTTATCTAGAGCTCCTCTCAGGTTCTAGTAGATATCAGAGGCTAGTGGCCTGTATCTTAGGATACTTCCTTCTCCCTCTTAACTCCTTTATTCCAATCATGATGATTCTGTCTGGCAGGGTTGAGGGGCCCAGGCCCGGGGTTCCCACACTCTCACGTTTCAGCTAGGTTGCCATTTACCTGAGGGGTTTTTTACCCCTGGCGCCGCCCGGGGTTAATAACCCGGGTAATTACCGGTCAGTACGGGTAATTTACCCCAGAATCTTATAGAGGGGTCACGGTAGGGGAGGGGGCCTCACGGGCCACTGGCGCGGGCCTGGGCCGCGCCGGGCCACATGACTTGGTACTTGCCTTGGCGCACCTGTACGTATCCAAAAGCTCAACGGGCTGCTTGCGCCCATCCGCTCGTCCGGAGGGGTCTTCGCTAATCTCACTAAACGGGTTTAGTCGAAAACCCGTCGGGTTATTGGGCGGGTTATTTACCCCGGATCCCCTTCGAGGGGTAATAACAGGTAAATTGCCGGTTATTAACCGGTTAATGGCAACCTAGCGTTTCAGTGAGAGTCCTTCCTGTTGGTATCTCCGTGTCACATCGACACCCGAGAGACCTAGCTACAACAGCTGCATTGTGCACTTGCTGCACCCAGCTCATTAGATTCAAGCACATACCAAAGCTAATATCGCTGAGGGTTACGGGCCCACAAGGTCTAACCAATAGGAAGCGATGGAGAGGGAACTTGGAGTCTCCTTGCGGGACGTAGAAGCTGCGGAAGCTGAAACGGTGCGGAGACTGGCCGCGGATCTGGGGGCCGCGGCGGCGCCGGTGCCGGCGGCCCGGGCAGCGGCGATTTTAAGGCACCTTGAGTAATTTTTGCCTTTAAAATACGCGTCCAAGTCTGCCTTGGCTAATTCGTCGAGTTGGACCGTGGGCCCCCACTTGCGAGGTGGGCCCAATGCTCCCGATCTATCGAAGTGTCACGGCCCGGGGATGTGGCGGGCGTAGATGCCGTCGCGCCGAGCAGGGGCCTCCAGAGCGCATTATCGACATTTATTTTACAGCACTTCTTGCCTCCGGCGGGAAGGGCAGCCATTGCCCCTGGCAGTTCCTTCCATATCGACGATTACCGTGACTCCCATTCGAAGGACCGTCGGCGAATCCTCAACATTATTGGCCCGGGCCCCTCAGCGTACAGCCACACGCCGACCGAATGGCGGCAAACTTTCGCTGAGGCGCAGCTTCCGTATGCTAAAATAATGGAAAAAGGTATAAACTCCTTCAGGGTCAGCTGCCCTGAAGGCAGCTATCCCATGGTTTTTATTATACAATATTTACGTGCGGGTTTTCGCCCCCCTCCACGCCCCCGGAAGGGGCGTGGCTATGCCTAGTCTAAGTGAAAGCAACTTAGACCTAAAGAGAGGCTGCTTTGACCATGGTTTCCCCCCAAAACCCGAAATCAGTGGTTTATAATAAAAAAGTCTTAAACCCGAACCATCACCCCCCACGCCGGATTTGGCACCCTTGCGGAGCAGCCCCCGGCAGGGAAAAAGGCATGAACTCCTCCTGGGTTAGCTGCCCTCAGGGCAGCTGACCCTGAAGGAGTTTATACCTTTTTGTTGCGTGCAAAGTTTGGTGCATGCGGGCAGCCTCGCGCTGAAAAATCAGCTGCGACGGTACGAGGTCGAGATAAAACCCGCCCGAAAACCAAATTTCTCCAACGGACGGGATAAATCATTGAATCGGTCTCTAATTATCCACTAATTATTTCCTACCGTTCCATATCCATATAGGGCTGCTAGGGAATTTCCGGGGTCCGGCCCTGCTTAATCTTCGCCCATCTGATTCACCCGGCGAAATTACTGAAGGCTTAAGACAGGCTGTTGGGAATAATTGCGTCCCAATCTTCCTATCGTCCTATTAATTGAGGTCCGAGTGGACGTGCAAGTAGATTGATGGCAGCGATTCTATTTGGACCATGCCAGTAAGAAATTTGTGGCTTAGTGCTGCCTGAACTAAGCACCAAGCACGTCATAAGCGAGTTCGTCATCGTCCTCATCTGAGTTCAGGCCCGATCCTAGGCCGGGATTCCCAAAGGCGACCGATGCAAGAGTGCGTTCATCGGTTGTGAGCGATATGTCGGGCTGAGTCGATGGCACTTGCAGCGGCGGAACTTTTTTTTTAATGCTCGTTCGTTTCTTACTCAGTGAAGCTTTGACGTACTTTTGGAGGTGGCGAAGAGTGTCATTGTCAAGGGTTTCGATGTCAACTTCAATTTCATCATCATCATGGCGGCCTCTTAGTGGCATTGACTCCTGGACGATTTTTACAACATGGGCAAGTTTGTCCGGGGGCAGGGCATTAATGTCATCAGAGAGGGCCTCTTTTTCGTCAAAAGTGAGGGGCTTAGCAAAGCGAGGTACTTTGGATGAGCTGTAAGCAGATGGAGCTGCTGTCCCGACGCCAAGCTCCATATTCATCTGCACTTGAACCTCAGTTTGTGAGGCCTGCTTCTGTAGAGCAGCGATAGTTGCTTGCATAGATTCCATTTGGCGCTGCATGTTGATGAGATCAGCTACTGGTACCATACCAGTCCCCGAAGGCAGAGTAGAAATGTCATCGTCTCGTGGATACTTTTTACCCTTGCCACTTTTCTTGCCTGTACCTTTTCCATTCGTGACCTTGCCACGTTTGGTACCACCGTCCAAGTCAAGATCTGCATCACGCTTTAGCCCCCCTACTCTAGCCTTGGCACCAGCCAAAGTGCCGCCGGCCGCATGCTTCCAGAGGCCCTTGAGTTGGTCTTGAAATTTCACATGAAGGTCACGTGCGGCCTCATGAACAGGTGCCTCTGGTAAAATATTGAAAGTCATGGCATTGCGAAATACAAGGCGCATATCTGTAGCAAAAGCATGTGGATCGGAGTACAAGCCACGGTCAAGGCTGTGCTTTACAGTACCCAAATCCATGGGCAAGTCGATAATTGCGCTGTAGTGGGGTACCCCAAGCGTGATCGCATCTACGGGCGTCAAAAACCAGCCTGAGCCAGTTGACCGCTCCAGTGACGCAACGATGGCATTGCAGCGCTTGAATGGCTCATTTGATGGGAAACTACTTGAAATACTCCCGGGGAATGGTTCGTCACGAAGGTGTGATGGCATTTTGCGCGCACGAGTGGAACGTTTTCCGTCTGTTTCGGCCCCAACTGACTCGCTTCTACCTAACAAAGTTGAACTTTCAACAGCTTGATCGTCCGACCTTTTTAGTGCTTCCTGAACACGAGTTAAATCCTTGCCACTAGGCTTGCGCACAGCTGACGATGTTTTTGGCTTGGCAGTCTGAGCACTTTTGGGTGCATAAACGCGCGCAAGCTCAAGATTACGACCATCATTGTCACAGGTACCAGAAATTGAGAAGGGACCATAGCGATTTTCTCCGTGACCACGCACATTAAGCTTGCCTGCAATATTTAAAGAGAATTCCAAAGACATGGCATTCTCTACAACTTTCACTGGTGCGGTCCTTCCTGGCAGCTGCAGGAGAAAGTAGCCACTGTAGCTACCCGATTGCGGTCTTACTTGCTGCTCCGATGTCTCTGATGGGGACACGGACTTGAATTTATACTCAAACTCTGATGTTAGTGATGGGTTGCCCGATTTTGCAGCTTGTTGTGTCATGCCCCAGACCCCACTTGCTACACCGGCGGTGATGGATCCCACAAGTGTAGGAACCGGGGCGCACGAAGCCGAGATAGGCAGTTCCGCCTTGGTATCCAAACTGAGCAACGAGTCTGCCGGTCGTGTCGCTGTGGCATCACCTTCATACATGATTTACAATATCAAATATGTAAGTTCTTTAAGCACACGGGCCTGGCTACATCGCGCTGCGTTCGGGTCTAGAGTCCGCCTGCGGCGAGAATAGTGAATATCGCGACTAACTGGACTGCTCACGCGTGCACACACGATCCAGAATCTACTAACAAGCTCAAAGATGGCGTTGAACCTAAGTGCCGAGATAGTAAAAGGCAGAAATCACACACGCGGCATTACCACAATCATCGCTCTCTAGCTCCGCCATCCTGCGCTGAACTGACTTGGTATGCCCAGGGCTAGCTCTAGCTTTCTAGGCTAGCTCTAGCTTTACAAGGTGCTCCCCGGGTACTGGTGGTGCGGTCACCAATGGGGTCATGGTGGCGCTCGCGCGATATGAAATACGTCTCTCTAATCTTGAGTGAGGATGCGGCCCACGAGTGTGTGCATAACCTGGGAGAACTCAGTGCTCTGCAATTCACCGATCTTAACCCCGAGCAAACTGCTTTCCAACGACGCTATGTGAATTATGTTAAAAGGTAGGAAAAGAGCACGAGCATTCTCCATCTAGCTGTCAGGTGTGATGAGCTTGAGCGGAAGCTGCGTTTTATTCTTAAAGAGATTGAAGCCTTTGGACTGCAAATCTCGTGAGTACATTGTTCGTTTTGCTCTCAATTAAATCTCAGATCGACGAGCCATACGTATGAAATGGAGACAACCACATCGAAAACTACAGCTTCGCGGTACGTGAGAGAATTAAAATGCCTGTTATATCCGACAAGTGACCTCAGATCAAGTGCTCTACTATTGGACACGCTTGAAGCCGAACTCGAGGAATATGAAACACAATTACTCGAACTCAACACTTATTCCAATGAGTTAACACACAAATACAATGAAAAAGTGGAGTTTCAAGAATGTCTAGAAAAGGGTAGGAAGTTCCTGGCGGCGGAAGCAGATGGAGCCAGCTCTAAATTAGATACAGTGAATCCTCTGAGTAGTGCCTATGGTGCACCAGCTATTTCTGAGGACGGAATGCAGCCCCTTCTCGCAGATGCTAGCCGAGGCCACTCAGGTGCCTCTTCTGTTGTGCACAGAACCTTAGTTCCCTCTTGCTCAGGCCTTGCTTCCGGGGGATTTAAGCATGTCATCGAGGGCGAGATGAAATTTTCTTCGACTGTGGGCATATTGAAGGCCGATGAGAAATCTCGTTTTGAGCGCATGCTATTCCGTTCAACCCGTGGAAATTGCTTTGCGCGCTTTGCAGAAGTAGAAAGACCAATAGCAGATGCTGCTACAGGCAGACCTGAATTCAAGATTGTTTTCATTGTATTCTTTAAATCCGAAGTCATCTCTGCCATCATCAACAAAATTTGTGATGCATTTGGTGCCCGACAATACCCCGTACCAGACCACCTAACACTTGGAAATGCCAGTCAACTGGGTCTCATTGTTCGCGAGACTACCTCGGAGCTTGCAGATGTGGCCTTACTGCGTCATGTGATGTTCTGTGCGTCATAATTATCAAAAATCTGGTTTCATACAGGCGCGAGAGGTGCTCTTGAAGAATCGAGAGTTGCGTCTTGCTCTTTGTTCGCGCTTGGCGCGACGTTATTCTGAATGGAAAGCGGTTGTGCTCAGAGAGAAAGCCATTTATCACGTGCTCAATTTATTTCGCGCTGACGTAAGCGGGATGCTTCGTGGTGAGGGTTGGATTGTTGCCTCTGCAGAAGTAGATGCGCGCACGCTTATAAGTCAAACGCACGCGGCAATGGACCTCGCAGGTGCCTCAATGCTCTCACAGGTGCCATTGCCGTGGCCGGTGCCACCAACCTCCTTCGATGTCAACGAATTTACTTATGCGTTCCAGGAATTTGTTGATACATATGGCGTTCCACGCTACAAAGAAATCAACCCCGCACTCTTCACTGCGGTTACATTCCCATTTCTCTTTGGCATGATGTATGGTGATATTGGCCATGGAGCCTGCATCTTGCTCGGAGGGATATATCTACTCATTACGCATCCAGCCTACAGGAGATGTGTCAGCTCTGCCGGCGAGAACGAAATGCTTGGCGGTGTTTATGCTTCCCGATATATGCTGATCACCATGGGCTTATGTGCCATCTACGTTGGTTTTGTCTACAATGATTGCTTCTCTTTAGCATTGGCTCTTTTTGACTCTGGGTATCTCTGGGAAGGTAGCAAAGGCAGTGTGGCCGGTTCAGTTGATGGAGGAGCCGAAGCAAATTTATCAGCGCCATATGGATCAACAGGCTCCATTTACCCATTTGGTGTTGACCCAGCTTGGCATATTTCTTCAAACGAGCTTCTGTTTTTCAATTCCATGAAAATGAAAACTGCTGTGATATTTGGCGTCGTGCAAATGACTGGTGGGATCTTCTTGAAAGGCCTCAACGCCCTTTATTTCGGCGACCGTGCAGTTTTTTGGCTTGAGTTCATGCCCATGATCATTTTTGACTTTTGCCTATTTGTCTATATGGCAGTTCTCATCTTTACCAAATGGGCCATTAATTGGGATAGACGCCAACTCATGGGCAGCTGCGGAATTGATGGCTTAACCTTTGATCAGCGTCCTTGTTCAGATGGTGATTCCCTAAAACATAAATGCGCTCTCAATTTTGGTGGTGAGACGGGTGGCTGCGCACCACCCAATCTCATCAATCAGCTAATCAATATCGCCCTCAATCCAGGTGTTGTTGATGAGCCAATGTACAGTGGACAGGGATCTGCGCAGTCTGCTCTCCTCGCCATAGCATTCCTCTCTGTGCCGGTCCTTTTACTTGGCAAGCCAGTGTATA
Source organism: Pelagomonas calceolata (assembly GCA_918797485.1). Lineage (NCBI taxonomy): Eukaryota > Pelagophyceae > Pelagomonadales > Pelagomonadaceae > Pelagomonas > Pelagomonas calceolata. The sequence continues at coordinate 1,672,221 of CAKKNE010000004.1, forward strand.
TATATTTCCAACATGCATCGCAACCCGCAAGCGCAAGTCAGCCAATTAGTACCCAAATTGAAATGGATCAAGATAGCACCTCTAGTGAGGATCCAAAATCCAAAGAAGTACATTCCTTCTCTGAAGTACTCATTCACCAGTGCATTGAAACCATTGAATTTGTTCTTGGGATGGTGTCCAACACTGCGTCTTATCTTCGACTCTGGGCACTTTCCCTTGCACACACCGAACTCGCTCAAGTATTTTGGGAGAAAATCATGCGCACTGCCATCAATGCTAATAGCATTTTTTTTGTTTTTGTAGCATACTCTACATTTGCAGTCAGATACTTCGGCGTCTTGGTATTGCAATGCAAGCTAGCATGTGTTTAAGGACAGGTTGTGACTGCCGCCGTCCTGCTTGCGATGGATCTTCTGGAGTGTTTCCTACACGCCCTTCGCCTTCACTGGGTACGTTATTCATCAAGAAAAGCCTCTCATTAAATGCACAGGTGGAGTTCCAAAACAAGTTTTACAAAGCAGATGGCACGAGGTTTACTCCATTCACGTTGGGTCAGCTTAGCGACAAGTAATCGTGCTAATGGATTGCCATGGATTATGCACAATCTCACAAGGACGACCACTTAAGTTGTCATTGAAGCCACCTTGAGTTGCAATACACCAGCAGTCAGCTGAAATCGACAAGCAAAATTGGCTCTCGAGGATTTTGCAACCTGATAGTGCGGAGCACTGCTCTGTCCAAAAAATACTTCCCAGATAGTACTTGATGTATAATATTTAGGGTTTTGGTGGTGTTTTGATCGCATGTTTTAAGACTCCAGGGCTTCTCCAGCCGAACTCTTGGAAGTTGGAACTGCATTGGGTACGGGGTTTGAAATCGAATCTGTCTGCGCGTAGGGTAGAATGTGGATGAATGACCCAGCGCGTCCGGTCCGAAGGGGCCGAACCAGACTAAATTGCGGGCTGTAGCGCCTCCCCTTTATAGCCCGAACGGGGAAACTTACTGCGAATGGGCCCCAGGGGTGCTCCACATTCTGGCCGAGTGTGGAGCCCTAAAAGGCGAGGGGCCGGAAGGGCCCCCACGCGAACATCGCGCCAGTGGCGTTTCGTGCAGGACTCGGAGACACCTCCGGGCTGAGGCTGAGGGCAAGCTAGTGTCGCTCAGGCTGTGGGCTAGGATGCCCCTTGGACCCACGGCCACGTCACTGTACGGTGGTAAACTGATCATGACCGCCGGTCTCGGCCCCGGGCCAGGCTCCGGCGGCTCCGAGTCAGGCTGTCACTGACACTCAGGCTGGCCCGGGCCCGGCACGGCGGTACCCACTGGCACCGTGACGGCGAGAGACTGAGCGTGACTTGTTGTTCAAGTTCAAGCCTGAGTTTGGAAAAAATGTGACTTGAAATTGCCAGTGAACTAGAGGCAGGGGCAATAGTAAACAGTGTACACTCAAATTTTAGAGAATCATGGGAAGATACTAGTACATCCCAGGGTAGGGAGGGCTAGAGGGTCTCTCTCTCTCTCTCTCTCTCTACTCGAGTACTCTAGAGTACCGTAGGGTACCGTAGATACAAGTGGTACCTACGTACCAGCTCGTGATGTCATGATACGCAATTTATCCAATGAAAATGGATCACATATACCGACGTGACTTAAGAGGAGGCTGACTCGTGATTGATGAATGACCCACTGACAATGGTGCTTTGGGACCTGCGCGGCAGGCTGCAGGCACATTACTTTTTCGAGCCTGCCGATCCAGTTGCTTTGAGTTCCCCGCAGTCCTTTGTCGGTCCAATTCACCTTGGAATGATTGCGAAAAAAGCCAAGACGCACTTATATAATGACATTAGCAAACAAAATCAGTTCGCCGATGATGTCCGCCTTGTGTTCAATAGCGCACTCATGGCAAAATGCAACCCAACATCACCGGTGTCTGTTGCTGCAAAGGAGCTATGTGTCTTCTTTGAGGCCAGATTTGGGGTCAAAAGCCTTGAACACTTTCCAGCGGTGATGGAAAAGTTCCCGGCTTCCTCTGAGTGTGGTCGTTTACTCGCGAAACTTGTAAATTCAAATGACTCCGAATTTAACTATCCTATACAACACCCCAGTTCCACTCTCCCAGACCATTTTCGTGCCATCACTTCTCCACTTAGCTTTATCACCGTACAAAAAAAAATGGAATCTGGTCAGTATATGTCTGTGAGGGCTTTTGCCAGCAACATTTACGCAATATTCCGAAATGCAGCAAGATATAATAAGTTGCAGAGGAGTAGCGCAATTTTTAGTTGCGCGATAGGGCTTAGAAGTCTCTTTACAGAAGAGCTCCGGCTTATTGTAAGGGATTCCACGTTGTTGTCGTCACCTCGTTCAGCCGTGCTTAATACAATGTGTACGCTTGTGAATGCGCTGGAACATGACGTTAGATACTTGGGTGCTCCTGACCGAGCTGCTGCCACGCAGTCTATGAAACTCAGTAGCATTTACGAAAGAGTCTATACGGCCAAATATAAACAGTGGCTGCATATGGCGACATTTATAGACGATGTGCGTCTCGTGATTGTAAATGTTACAATTGGCCCGTGTCTATGTGCGCTTGGACTATTGTTCATTCGACTAGTTGCTATCGCACATGATTCAAATGGATTATGCCCTGTAGGCCATGAGTTCAAATGGATTCACTTCCCGATGCATGGCAGCCAAGAAGCGCCTGGCCGTCTTCGAGGCAGGCCTTGCAACCTGTAGATCCTTGACGCACAACCCCTCAAACAGCTTATTTCGTTTAGCTGGCCAAGATGATATTGCAACGTGTGAATTTCTTTGGGGCGTTATTGAGCCACTTGCGATAGCGACGGAATCATACCTCTTTCGCAAATGTCTTCATACTTCTACTGGTATTCAAAGTTACCAAACACTCAACGAGTCATTCATGGATCTCAAAACTATTGACGTCAAAGGCTGTTGCAATGTCGCTACGCAGAAACTTCAGATTGCTCTTGAAATAAAGACAGCCCTCGTCAACCCAGAGTCACGTCATCATGTCGTATATTTAGCTTTTACTGCTGAGCACAGACACTCATAAAACAATGCCGCTTGGATGCTCTCACTACCCCGTCACCGACTCGTGCAAATCGTCGAGTATCTCGCATGACATTGATGACGCTTCTTGACATTTTTGTGGAAGAATCACCTACACACTTATATTTCAATCTCCCTGGCAACCTTGTAAAGGAGATACCTGACCACCTTAAAGTAAAAAAAGTACAGTGCACGATTTACATCTTTAGGTGGCATTCTTTGCAAATACCCATGCAGGTTATAAATCAGCCAATGGATCTAAAGACCATTGGATCTCGTGTCGAAAAGGGGTACTATCATTGCGTGGATGCCTTTGTCGATGATCTCAGACTCATGTTAGCAAATACAATTCAACGCAACAACGTTGACCCGGCACGTCCGGTACTATCTAAACGAGTCTATGAAATCATGAAGTTACCCTCCTGCCAACTCTGGCAACTCTGCTCCGCTTAGGTTCATCTCGCAACAGTGCATCTGAAAGGGCGCTTTGAGCATGCACTTAGAGAGCTTAAAGCAAGCGCCATAAAATCATCCACGCTCATGTGTGTCACGCGTGCAGCGAGTACGGGTGCGCACAAGAGATGTCTTGCCTTCAGCGACCCCGAACATTGCATTTCGCAACTACCACTCGGTGAAGTTCATCACATATTTCGAGCATTAGTCCTGGATCAGCCTGCCTCAGCTTTTTTCCTCAAGCCTATTACGTCCTCGGCGCCAGGACTCGGGGACTACTCCAGGATCATCAAAAAGCCCATGGATCTTGAGGCCATTGGTGAGCACGTGAGCACATACCAAACATTCCTTGCTTTCGCCCGTGATGTACGGCTTGTCTTTAACAACGCACGCGTATACGTCGCAAACTCTAAATTGGCTGTTCACGACGCCGCCAGTATACTCTCGAGGCTATTTGAGGAAAAGCTTTCCAACCTCATTTTAGGATATAGTGCACAGGAATGCAGTGCACAGCGATGTGTGCACACAGAGCCATCTAATCTGCTTCAATCATGTTCACCGGCTGCGATGGCTGCTGACCGGATGCTAATTGCCTTAAACTGGGACGAGGCTGCAAGCAGCTCAGTTGAAATCAGATTTGACACAAAACACAGTCGTGTTGGGTTGCCTGCTGTGACGCGGGCATCACAGCAACCCTCCCGCATGCTCAAACTTCTTTGGGGTGCATCACGCTCAGAATCGTGTGCTAGGAGGAGCGCCTTCCTTTGCGGCGCAACTATACACGAACAACTGGCAGTTGACGCCACGCATATCCCACGTATATCAGGGCTCGGATGCGATGGTGAAGCAAAACACTTGCTGGTTACAACCGCCGGCAGCGCAGAATCCATTTCGCGGCATGAACGAGACCAGGACCGGCAACGGGAACGCAATGCCGCGCGGAGACAACGCAATGAGCTTGAACAAACCATCGATCTCGAGCGACAGCGTCTAATCGTCTCAAAATTCCTGGCACGAGCCGCTGGATCAATAAGCTCGATAGGTTTTGATAAACAGGATGAAGGTGCTTAGCAAATCTCGTCAGGTTGTTTTCATACTAGCGCTCTTGCCTCCCTTGCATCATATATTAGCTAGCCATTTCTCGTTTGCCTTGCTGACACAGTTTATTCCTTTTGTGGCCTGGACTGGATTGTTTTGCAGCTTATATACGTCATTAACTCACTTGATGAGTCTGCGACACGTGGCGGTGTGGAGGGCCGCGGGCGGGGCCCCGCGCTCAAGGTAAACTCCTGGCGGACCAGGTTAGGACCCGGGGCTGCTGGGGGACCGGTACCCGCGGGGGATGGGTCGGAGAATCAGCGGATGCGGCGGTCTGCCGGCGGACGGGGCGGACCAGTGTTTGCGGACCCGTGACGGGCGGGTGGCTGCGCGGCAACGGCGGGCGGGTCGCGGACCGGTGGAACTTCAAGTTCAACTTGATCTTCAACGCAAGCAATTCAACGTTCCGTTTGGCGAATCGAATGTCACGCACCTTCCGCAACGAAGACTCTGGAATGTTCCGCGAAATCCGAAATCGGTGGTTTGTGAGTTTCAAAAGTCCAAACCCGTACGGACGCCCCCCACCTCGGACTTTGCCCTTGCGGAGCAGCCCTCGGCAGATAAAAAGGTGTGAACTCCTCCACGGTTACCTGCCCTGAACACGCGAGACCCAGGCCGCTACGAGTTGACAGCAAACACGCTGAAGGGCCACGGCGAAGCACTTCCAGGCCGAGACCAGCACCTCGGGGCGAACTCCCTGAGACCCGGGCTGAGCCGAGGCAAGACCAGCCGGCGAGAGACCGACCGGGCGCGGCCATGACTCCGAGGCGGACTCGGAGGCCGATGACTCGGAGCGCCGGGAAATCTTTGCTTGCGCGTGCCATTTCAGTGATCGGCGGCTCTGTCGGCTCGTAGCATTGCTTCCGCCTCCACGTGCGAGCGGACATGTGCCCACGCTACGCTTCGCTTGTTTACGAAATGCGTGTCACGCCCACTTTGAAAACGATGGCGGACGAGCGAACCGCACGCTCCGAGTCCCGAGCCCGCATAGCAACATTCCGAGTTCCCACCGGTTGTTCTCTACGCACCTCTGGAGCTCTATCGTGCGTGCCGTCGACGCTTCCCACTTGGTACCAGCCCAGTTAAAAACGATGACCTTAAGATGGGGCGCTGGGGGCCCCTCATATTATTAAATTTTGTTACAATTTTGTACGTCCCTGGGGACATCCCTGGGGAAACCGACACTGACTCGATTGGACACTTTCCCGTTTGTACGCAAAACGCCGTACTCTCAACACACGCAAGGTGCAGGATCTGAGCGCCCACTTTCGGAGCCTTACATTGTGCCAGTGTGGCATTAGTCCTTAAACTGCTGTGATAGTGAGGTCTCATGTTGATGTCTGACTCTAAATTCAGACACGAGCTGTATGATTTAGACGAGACTTCGGGACACCTCACGCGCAAACCCGGCTTTCTGCCACCATCGACCGCAGAGGAGCAAAATGCTGAGTATTGCAGCGTACTCGAAGCGATTACTACCTTTCTCCAGGTAGATTGTCGGTTATTCCATGTGCTGGAACAACCTGAACGAGTAGGCACGAATGCTATCACTAGGGTTGGTTGAGCATTGGATTCCTGACCGTGAAAATGAAGCCTGTTGTAATATATACATGAGCGACCTGACTCTAGCAACCAAGTTAATAATCATTATACAGAATCAGGTTAACGCATTCCAAAACTGTAGATTCCCATTCTACACCACAGGTCGGATCCAGGCCTGGCGTCTGGAGTAGATCATTGTGCCTGACGAGGGGTTTACATGTGGGTGGCATGGTGACAGCAATTGAACGGGCAAAATCGGCTGGCTTTGCAGTTGCTGTGCTCAATCCTAACACGAATTCGGTCAGTTAGGCTTTTACTATAGTTATTTTTGATACCGGGGCAATTTAGGTTGCGTCTCCGCAAGGTAAATACAAGAGACAGCCAATTGCAAATTCCTTTTCTCCTGAGAATCATGTTCTCTATGTTTGGGATACAAAAATTGCCCCGGTTGCCCATTTGAAATCAATATATCTCCTGACAAATGGGAATGGTTCTTCCCTTGCCGTTGATATTGTGAAACTAAGCTGCAACACAAGGCACATTCGCCCAAAGTGTACACATAGGTTCAAAGGCAGATGGTGCGATGTGCAAAAAATCCCAATGAATCCATGCGTATCCGCGCCATTGCTTGCATCGAGCCCTCACAGCTTATAGATGGTGGAGAGTCGGGTGGAGACAACGTACAGACTGCGTCTAAAATTTAATTCTGGGTCCTACTTGAATCATATCTGCCTTCCTTTTAGGACGTTGCAACTAAAGCAGCATTACGAGCACTAACACTTGCATATGAAGGACACAACACAATAAGCTATCCTATTCGACTTCTTGGCGCCGAAAAGAAACTTGGGTGCACTTGCTTGTCCGTGGGTACTGAAGCTGGTGAGGACCAAGCAGCGCCAAATGTGGCCATCTCAGTGGGCCGAGCTCTGGGTAGTGTCTTGCGCTTCTTTGACTTTGCATCAAGCCCCCCTGCAACAGCGACAGAACTTGGTGAGGCATTTGCTGCTGCAGAAGCCAAAGCTTTTGGTGTCGACAGCCTGAGGTCGTGCGCAGAGGGTGGAAGGGCTCGTAATGCAGGGCTGCTCATGGCGTCGGGGCCTATCCGCAGCCGACGGCCGGAAGGACTTCTAAGCCGTATATTTGCAATCAGAGGATACGGTCGTCGAGGCCTGTCCAAGAAGTCAGGGGTCCAGCAACACAGGTTCACCAGCTCACTGAGTGTATTTGACTTTGATCTCCTGCGGGTAGTTGGCAAAGGGGCATTTGGAAAGGTGATGCTGGTTCGTAAAAAACAGGGCCAGGTAATTTTCAGGGTCTTATCTTAGCTAGTAGGAATGACTTACTGTCAATTGCAAACTTACAGGATGCTTCGCGTGTATTTGCTATGAAAGTTCTCAAGAAATCAGTGATTGCAGCTAAAGGACAAGCAGAGCATACACGCTCTGAGCGTTCGATTCTCTGCGAAATTCGCCATCCATATATCGTTCGGCTTCGCTATGCTTTCCAGTCAGAAGAGAAGTTGTATCTTGTCACCGATTACTACAATGGTGGTTCTTTGTTTTTTCATCTTCGCAAAAGCCGTGGATTTTGTGAAAGTCGAGCGTGCTTTTATGCTGTAAGTTCACCTGGACTACCCTAGCGCATGACTTTTATGCGCCTCTTTCTCAGGGCGAGCTACTTCTGGCGCTGGACCACCTCCACAATTCTGGAATCATATATCGCGATCTTAAACTAGAAAACATTCTCATGGACCAGATTGGTCATATCGCACTTACTGATTTCGGACTCTCTAAAGAAAACGTTACCGATGTGCACCCAGTGTTAGTTAGTGTCTTGCATGGTCCTGGAAACATGTCTTTTTTGTAGATATTTCACTTCCAGTTAACAACGTTCTGTGGCACTGCTGAGTACATTGCGCCAGAACTTCTAAAGGGCCTAAAGTATGGTGCTTCTGTTGACTGGTGGTCATTTGGCATCCTTCTCTATGAGATGATGGGATTTCGTACACCCTTTTACGATGTTAATCGCAAACTTATGTTCCATGGGATCATCAACTTGGCACCAAGCTTTCCACCGCACTTCACAACTACTGCAAAAGCAGTGTTGCTTCGATTACTGGACAAAGACCCATCGCAGCGACTTGGATCCAAAGGGGCGCACGAGATTAAAATGACCGACTTTTTTGGCCCACTTGACTTCCAGAAGCTTCTATTGTGCCACCTAGTGAAATTAGGGATTTCAACGAAGACTTTTAGAATTTAGGCGCGAGATTACTCCACCTTTTCACCCAAAAGTTTCCAATGAAGAAGATACCAAATATGTTCCCACAGCGTATCTTTCCGCCTCACCCGAAGACTCTATAGACAAAACAGCAAAAGAAGAAGAAACCCAGCACTTTCAAGGCTTTACTTTCGATCCATCCCTGCGTTAAATCAAAGGCCCAGGTAAGTCGTCTGTGGAAGAAGGGGGCTATTTGATGTCATAGATCAGCACTGGCCTGGGCATATAAGAGCCCACCTCAGACTAAAGGGCCAGCTTAGAAGCAAATTCGCTCACCCTCTGTAGGTGACCCGGATCCTCTGCACAGCTCCTAGAGCCTTCTCCCTGCTCAGTCAGGTCAGGATGACTGATCGATACAAGAATCTTCGCAAATCGAGTATAAGGTGATGATATTAGTTGTAGCATTTCTTTACACCGTGACCGTCACCATATAAAAAAACTAAGGTTTTTGAGCTGCGCGGCGGCAGTGACTCGGAAGTTCAAGTTCTGCGAAGAATATACCCCCTAGTACACACTAGGCCCCTCTTACTCTCCTACTTAGTCCCACCTTGACGTAATGAAGGTTTACACCACATTCATTCTTAGTGCTAGTATTACACGGGGAGTCACTTACGCCAAACTCACTCACACCGTTGCAAGGGGTCGGTATACCACCGCACCCTACTTATTTCCTGCAGGTTGTGTGGCCCACACGCAGAGCGGATCCGGCGTAATTCTCCGTGGATATCGTTTCTGACGTGACTGCGTGGCCTCTCCTAGCACGGAGGTCAGAGGTAGCGTCCGCTAACTCGCTGCACTCTCCCAGTTACACTTAGAAACGATAAAACCAATCTCGAAGCAAATACTACGATGTCAGAGCACTTAGATGACCCTGATGACGTTACCCTTGGATCAGCAGATCATAGTAAACTTCATACCCCACCGCGGTCGACGGTGCCCACCCCGGGCTAGGCGCAAAACCTGATTGAATTGACTTGAATTGAAGACGGTGCCACGTGCCCCACCGCGACCCCTGGCGCCGCGACCCTCGCCGGCGCCGCGACCCACACGAGGCCACCCTACCCGGGGCAGGAACCCCTACCCAACGTTGCGTCCAGTGCATGGGCATTTTTTCCGGGACTCGTTTTGACCCGGCCCAGCCCTGGTCGGGCTCGTCCGGAGGGCGGCGTCCGGGATGTCGGGTTTTCGTCGGGGGCGCCGTCCGGCCTCCGTCCGGGCCGGCTGGGACCCGATGTGCCGTCTGGCGTGCCGTCGGGTTCGTCCCAGCGGCGTCCCTACTCGGGCCCGCCCGGCAGGAGATCTCTCCGTCCGGCGGACTCACGTCTGCGGCGGCCCGCCCGTCGGTCGGACGCCAGGGCTATAATTAATAATACGATATCCTATAGCATGTCCGCGGTTTCGCACATTTCCGCCTTTCGAGCGCCGTAGCGCGCCAACGCCGGCCCCATTCATGGATGGAGCGCGCGCGATCGATGGCCAGCACGCCTGGCTCGGGTGCGACGCCTGAACCGCTGCAAAAACGCCGCGCACGCAGCCCTCGCGTTTTGCGATGCGCGCGATATCGGGTGCCCGCGCGGCCGCGGGCGCGGGCGCCGCGGTCGGCGGGGCCCCGGGGCGCCACGCGGCGCCCGCGTCGCCTCGGACGGCGCCCCCGGCGCCCCGGCGCCCCGGCGCGCGCCAACCGCGCCGCGAACGCGTCGCCGGCGGCCGCCGGGGAACATTTCGCGCCGGCCGCCCGAGCCCGCGGGAGCCGTCCGCGGGCGAGGGGGCGCGCTGCCCGGCCCGCGCCACGTGTGCAACGGCCGCGGCGGCGCGCTCCGAGGCGCCGGGGCCCGGCGCGAGGGCCCGCGGCCGGCCGGCGGCCGGGCGCGGGCGCCGCGCCGCGTCGAGCGGCCGCCGACCTGTGCGCCGGGCTCGCCGCGGGCGGCGACCACTTCCCCGGCCTCGGGCGCCGTGCGGCCTCGAAAGGGCGCCGCGCGGCCGTGCAAACGGCTCCTCTTGCGTTGCGCCGCCGGTAGCTCCGTGAGCCCTACGGCACGCCACGCGGCGCGCCGGATCATCGAGGGCTATTGGACGCTCTCCGGGGCGTTGTTTTTTGTGTCGTGTAATTGGTTCTGTGAATCCGTTACGGTGGGCGCGCGTCGCGATTTTTTTTTCGCGCGAACGGCCCAGCCTTTCGGACGGGTTAGGACGCCAGGCACGGATCAGACCACGAGGAAGAGGGTTAGCCGCAGGTCAACTAGTAATAAAAGGGGGACTCCTGACCGGGCGGTAAACATAGCTGAAAGTTGCTGCATGTGGACAACCTACCGAAACACAATGCACCATGCATGGAGGCATCGAATGTGCTTCGGCAAGGTCCTTGAGAGGTTGAGATGGAAATCGAAGCTAGTGGACGGATAAGATCTCCAACAACATGCTGATTGATGTAGGCTCATCTGGGCCGCGATCTGCATCTTTTTTTTTCTTGGGTGTGTCCTACCGAAGTGAACTTAATTTCGGACTCGCTATTAAGCAAGCTCTTTGGATGACGTACAGGTGTGGATTTCCGAGGATGAGGCCTTACCTTCATACTGATGACACCGGTTGGGGCTGCATGCTGCGCTCAGCGCAGATGCTAATGGCGAATGCCTTGTTGCGGCATCTAGCCCTTGACGCGATGCCCTGGCATCAGATCCAGCAGAGGGTCCTGCAGTGGTTTGTAGATTCAACAGGTGTCGAAGCTGTTTATTCAATTCACAACCTAACAAGGTGTGGTCAGCTTTATGACATACTCCCCGGGGAGTGGTATGGACCTGGCATTGCTGCGTGCATTCTCCGTGACTTGTGCGAATGTCACCGACACAAACTTGGTGGTCCAGCGATAAAACTGGTAGTAACTCCGGCTGGGAAGCTCCTCTGCATTGAAACAATCCTTGACAAAATGACGAGATATACTTTGGATCACGATCACGCTGCCAAGACCCAACCCTTCACCAAACCTTCTAATAATGGCCTCAATCACGACCCATTGGTGAAGCCCCAGCCCCGGATCCTCAGTCCTGCACACGAACAGTGCAGTCCAGCATCTGTTCGGCGCTTAGCTTATGATAAACGCTTAGAGTTGCCTTGGGAGGCTGCACTCGTTATATTCATGCCGCTGCGCCTCGGTTTGGAAGAGCTAGAGACTGAGTACATCCCGGAGCTTCTATATGCTATTCGCCTCCGTCAATCACTAGGCCTAATTGGCGGCCAACCACGTCGAGCATTATTCTTCCCTGGCATGTACCAGTTAAACTGCACACCGCACCTAGTTGGCTTTGACCCGCACACAGTGCAGCCTGCACTGCTTACCGAAGATTGTTCTGATTTACCTGTCGATAGCATATGTTGCAACGCCCCCACCTATGTGAATCCCGATGGTCTTGACCCGTCTCTTGCTCTTGGGTTTTACTGTTGCGGCCGTGATGACTTCCTCAGCTTCTGCAATGAAATGAGGAGACTACCTAGAAATGGAAGAAAGCAAATGCTGCTTAATATCACCGAGGCACATGGGGACGCGCCTGAGACTGATTTAGGTACGATTGACCGCCCCTTTAGCTACCCTTGCCACGGCGAAGGCACGAGAGGAGACGAATGGGAAGTTATCTAAGACCCAGGAACTTGGGGGTTTACTGAACTACGACCTCTGGGCCCTAGGTAAGCTTCCATGTGGTTGAGCTAGCACATCATGTTCTAAGAACAGGTGCACTCGTCAGAGTCCACGGAGAGGACACGGAAATTCTTTTAGAACATCGCCGCGCTTCATCGCCGGCAGCAGGAATCACGATGCTGCAAGAAATATGCGAGACGGTGACGTCGAGCAAGGGACTTGAGCGCGGGTGTGTGTGTGTGTCGTGGAGGGCGGCGGCCAGCAGACAGAACGGCAAGAGTATCCTGAGTAAAGCGGCAAGTAGTATTGATACGACACCTCTTACATGTCACCCAGCGTGGAGAAATATCTACCTTAGAAGCGCTGGGTCCGTCTGCTGCTCTGGTCCGCGTTGCTTTGCGGCTGGCCCGCTGCTCCACCACATTCTCTTCCTTGCCCGCGCTCTCACGCTGTCGAAGTCGTGAATTGCCCCATAGTACTGTAGTAGTTAGATGTCGACGGTAGTAGTGTAGGGTTATGTATGCTTCTTTGTCCCATTCGTCAGTATTGGGTTTCTCCGGGGCACTTGCCAGTGTATGGCGAAGCCGGATGAGGATGATGACTCGGATAGCCTGAGTTGCCAGTTTAGCCTTTTTGGTAAATTTTACACCATTTTCGAGATTTCAGAGGCCAAAAAGCCCTACTCGCTACTCGCACAGATCATTTGACCTCTAAGCTCGAAAATCATGATATTAAAAAGCAACACAACTGAAGAAATATGACCATCCAGCCCCTTCAAAATCTCCATAGATTTTGGTTGACCCGGTTTTAAAAAAACTTGAAAAGAGCCCCCCTAATAGGCCACGGAGCATACCAAAAAGACGCTGCGCACGCGGCGCAACGGGACCGCGCGCTGCCCGCGCATGCTCTCCGGCCCCAGGACGTGCTATAGGACGAGCCGCGCGCAAAAAACGCGACGCGTATTGGTGCGCGGGAGCGGCAGCACCATGAACCGCCATACACACATCGCGGCCACAAAAACGCGGCGCGCGGAAAACGAAGGCCGAGGACGTCACACACACACTACCGACACACTACGGGCGCGCTGCGACGGCCGGCGCGAGAGAAGCGGACGGCGCGCGCCCAACTCAATTTGAACGCGACCGCACGGCCGAGGTCCAAGGACTCGTCATCGACTGCGACTTGCCGGAGCCGTCCCCTTTCCCCTTTTGACCGGAGGGAGTGCCGCGCCCCTGTCAACCGCGACTCTGCTATCGACGTTGGAGATTGGACTGGGCCCGAGCGCGGCGCGTCCCCCGAGGCGCGGTGCCGGGCGGCCTATACCAAACACGATCTCCGGCGGCGGGGGTCCAAGCGGCGGGCAACGGGTCGGCCTTCGACTGGTTGAGTCGAGCACGACGGGCCCCCAGCGACTTCCCCTCCCCTGTCGCTTCCCCCCCGTCGTGCGGGCTGGTCGCCCCCCGCGGAAGAGAAACTCGCCAAAGGAGTGCCGGCGCCGGGCTTGCCCTTGCAAGTCAAGCACTGGACTCGAGGAGTACCCCCCCCGGGCTAGGTTCCTGCGGTTGCGTAGGTCAATAGGTAGGCCCCCCCCGGGTAGCCCTGAAGATTATTTGATGCCTCTGGACAGTTCCGTTAGACACCAGGCAGAGCGTGGGCCCCGGGCCGCCGCCATATATCCCGGGCCGGCGGCGGCCGCGGCGATGCCAGTGCAGGGGGCGCGGGAAATAGGGTGTGTGTAATTCCGGACTTCCTGGCAGCGTAGTGTAGTAGTATTCTAGCGAAATAGTTTCTTCCATGTTTCAGGGTCACGGTTGCGACCGGAGGAGCTCCAAGTCCCGGAAAACTAAAAAAAGCAACTCAAGATGGAAAGTAATAAGGAGTGGGAGGCGACTTCAAGTTCCCCCTATCAAGGCCCGCCGGCGGGGGATATCGGAGTACACTTGGGATAGAATGGGCCCCAGGGGGTGCTCCACGTTCTGGCCGAATTTGGGTCCCTAAAAATAAGAGGGGTCGGAAGAGCCCCCACGCGAACGTCGCGCCAGTGGCGTTTCGTGCCGCGTCAGGCGACTATTTAGGCAACTATACACAAAAGGTTGCCATGTTTGCGCATCCTACAGACGCCACGGGTACCAAGGGGGACTTCGAGGGGGAAACCACCAGCATAGAAGCGAGTTTTGATTTTCATCCCCTGAAAACCCGCGAGTTAAACCAAATACCCGCACGTTGGCCATTTTGGGGGGCTCACCATCTCCAGGGACACCTCCGGGGCAAGCTAGTGTCGCTGTGGGCTTAGGATGCCAACGGGCGAAGGCGCCCCCTTCGGGCTATCAATTGAAAATCTCACCAATTTAGCGTCAGGCCCCGTTACGGCCTGGGGGCCCACTGGCACTGGGGAGGGAACGGCAAGGGGAAGCTAGGACCCCTCGCGAATAACCTCGGGCGAACCGGCGAGCGCGTCGTCCTGCGATGACTACTCTAGTCTCTAGCGTCCTTCTTGCAATTTTCCCGCCTAAAGGATTGGGCACTCAGCATTCTAGCGCCCTGTTGCTAGAGTGTGTCCCTCGGGATAGTCAGGTCCTTCCTCGATCAATTTGTTTCATTTGTGATCAGCCACGAATTCGTTGAGGCCGCTAAATCTTTGCATTTGCCTCATGAAGAACAAAGCGAAGTAGAATATACGCCGGTGGATTAAAGTGTTCGACTGCCTGAGTACCTGAACGACCGTGTCCCAGGGCTTTCCGACACGGGAGACGATTCAAAACGAGATTTCCGTCGCTATCCCATGCGGTCATGTGAAGCGAAAAGGGATTGAGCTCCCAGTGCCGAGTACCCCGGCTGTTCGCACAGAAGAGACGATTAATTCTATATACGCTGTTCGAATGTGAAGCATCCAATACTGAGCAGGGGCCTTCTTCGCGAAGATTGAAATATGCTTCGAGGCGCGCAGAGTCTCATTTTGTGTTGTTTGGATATGCTCATGCACGACGACCCCCATCGCGACAAGTAATAGAAGCTCCTCTGTACCGCCTGCTCACGGCAATCATCAGCGCTGACCGAGCATCCCAGCTGCGCAGGAATAAGGACCAAACGACCTGGATACGTGTCTCCGGATATTCTCTCCTCAGTCTCCAATATAATTTTTTACAATAGTCACCAACATCGCACATAGAAAACGTTCTCAGGCAGATCGGTGCGTCGTTTTCCCTTGTTGGGGACTCCTTGCTGCTCCCTGCGCTGTGGCTACAACGCCCTCCTGGTATTAAACGCAAGCGTTTGCTTGTTCATCAGAAATCAATCAACGACTCTTTCAAACTACCCAAATCCATCGAAATATCGCAAGGTACGGCTGGAATTAGATTAGAGAGGCAAATCCTCTTCTGCGATGTGTATTCAAACGATTGGAACAAGCGCTATCACGTACTATCTGCTACACCCAGGAACACTTCACCCTTCATTTAAAAAGAAAAGGTTAGGCTAGTAGAAAATACTTGCATCTAGTTCAGAACAAGAAAGAAGAGCTGGTATGTGCTAGTACATGCAGCATCACCCAAATTATACATGACGATGGCCGCACTTCCACTGCTGGCTGTTACGCTAGAAACACTGACATAGCCGGTCAAGCACCTAGATTTAATCGTAACCCAGATGATACTTGAAGTAACAATATGCGTATTTGAGAGCGTGATCATTTCAGTGCTACCAGCACCAAGTGTGCTTGACTCACTTGTCAAGACACCCCCCATGGTGTTCACAGTAGCGGCAGCACTGGAGACAACCGTAGTGGACGCTGTGCACTCAAAGCCGTGCACGTAGCCAGACGAAAATGTTACCCCTGAGTTGCCACTCAATGTGAGGCCTGTGCTACTTGCAACTGAGATACCGGAGGATGCTATTAGCGATGTCGTTTGATGTTGACTAGAGATTGAACTAGAAGAGATCGTGAGAACAGCATTCGAGTCCTGTTTCAAGCACACTTGACCATCACCAACAGATCCACGACCAGCATTGATGTACGCTCCCCCTCCGGCTACACTACCAATGGTTGAGCCTGCAAATAGATGGACTGAACCACCAGTGCCTGATGTTCCGCTACCAGCAGATAGGCTGACAAGACCGCTGCAGCCACCAGTTGCTGAACCAGAGCCAATAAGAATCACACCACTGTTACCAATCAGCGCGCTCCCCGAACTGAAGACAAGTTTTCCACTTGCCCCAGATACACCTGTATTTGCGCTAGTGATACTAATAATACCGGTGCTTGTTGCAGTACCCTCACCCGTGCCACAACACAAATCTCCACCTGTCTTCTTAGTGCTACGTGCTGCTGCCAGTATCATATTGCCACCCTCTCCAGATGTGCCACTCCCCGTTGATATTAGAATGCGACCAGCCTGACCGGCCACCGCTGCACCTGTCCCAAAGGAGAGTCCACCACTATTTCCTGTTGTTGCTATACCACTGCTGAAGGCAAGAGGTCCACTCGCACCCACTGCACCTGCATTGGCGCTCAGAAATACCACGATGCCGCTGCTAGAGGCAGAACCTCCTCCTGAGACTAATTTAGTACTTCCACCCGTTGCTATTGCACTACGGCTGGAAGCAACTGACACGAATCCGCCTGTACCGCTTCTTCCGCTACCGACATGAAGCCGCGTTGAACCACCACGTCCGCCTGTACTAGCACCAGTTGCAAGCAACAGAGCACCGCTGTTGCCTGCCTTCGACAATCCCGTACTGAAACTCAAGGCCCCACTTGCCCCATTCGCACCTGCGTTCATTGTGAATACTAATATTGCTCCGCTACTAGTGGTGGTTCCCTCGCCATTGGAAGCAACCGCAGGGCCACCCGTATTGGCCATGCCACATCCAGCAGATAGAATCAAAATTCCACCTACACCGCTGGAGCCACTACCAACACTTATCGACACACCACCTGCGGAGCCGCCTGTCGACGATCCTGATTGCCAAAAACAACTACCGCTGTTTCCTTGAATACCATGACCAGAGCTGAATGCCAGACAACCACTGCTACCAAGTGCCCCTGTATTAGAGCTGATTACTGCTATCACGCCACTGCTGGAGGCTGTACCCTCCGCACCATCAATGACAGTAGATCCGCCAGTCGATCTCATAGACCGGCCTGCTACGCATGAAAATGTACTTCCTATTCCGGAATTTCCACTTCCAACGAGCACGTGTATATTGCCACCTCGACCAGCTGTGGCAGGTGAAGTGCCAATGAGAACAGGGCCACTATTTCCCAGAGAGCTAGATCCAGTGCTAAACACCAAATGTCCGCTCGACCCATCTGTTGCCATATTTGCGCTGGATGTGATGATTGACCCACTACTTGTGCTGTCGCCAGGATCATTTGAGATCAAGACAAAGCCGCCCGAGCCTGTTGCACCATTGCCTCCAGTAAGTGTAACTAGACCACCAATCCCGTGCATGCCACTACCCCCCCCTCCAGTAAGTGAAGTCCTGCCACCTCCGGAACCTTGACCTCCCGTGACCCCAATAAAACCCCCTATTCCTGAATATCCACTTCCCGCGTAGAGGCTTATCCTGCCAGCAGCGCTACTGGAGACCCCACCTGTCACAACATTCATCACACCTGTGTTGCCACCTTTCGCCGATCCCGAGGCGAACCTGAGCGCGCCGCTGGCGCCGGTCGCGCCCGCATTTGCGCTCGAGATGCGGATCGCGCCGCCGCTCGCCGCGGTGCCCTCGCCGGTCCTGGCCAGGACCGACCCTCCGCTCGTCGCCGCGCTCCTGCCGGAGGCCAGTTGCGTCGACCCGCCGCCCCCGCTCGTCCCGCTCCCGACGCTCACCGTCGCCGCTCCGCCGCGGCCGGCGGTGCCTGATCCCGAGCCCAGCAGCACCGCGCCAGAGTTGCCGGTCTGCGACGTTCCGGAGCTGAAGACCAGGCGCCCGCTCGACCCGGCGCCTCCGGCGTTCCCGCTCGCCACGCGCACGGCGCCGCCGCTCGCCGCGCTGCCCTCGCCGCCCGTCGCCGCGCAGGCGCCTCCGGTCGCCGCGGTGCTCGCGCCACCGCGCGCGCAGACGGCGCCGCCCGCGCCGCTGGTGCCGCTGCCGACCGCCGCCGAGACCGCGCCGCCCCTCCCGCCGGTCGCGCCGCCAGAGCCAAAGCTCGCGGCCCCGCTGTTCCCGGACTTGGGCGCCCCCGAGGTAAACACCAGGCGCCCGCTGCCTCCGCTCGCGCCGCCTTTCGCGCTCGCCACCTCCACGGCGCCGCTCGACGCCGCTGTTCCCTCTCCTCCCAGGGCGACTGCGCGTCCTCCGGTCCCCTTTGCCCGGCCCCGACCGCGTCGCGGCCCGCGACGAGGGCCAGGCCACCTCCGGCCCCGGACGTCCCGCTGCCCGCGGTCGCAACCCGCGACCGCCGCGGCCCGCCGTCGCCGTTCGGAGCCCAGGACCGCGCCGCCGCTGTTGCCCGTCGCGCCCGGTGCCCGAGCTGAACGCCAGACGTCCGCTACTACCGCCGCCGCCAGCGTTCGCGCGCGCGCACGCGCACGACGCCGCTGCTCGTCCCGGCTCCGCGGCCCGAGGCCACGCCAGCGCCGCCGCCGGTCGCTTCCGTGCTGGACCCGGCTTGCAACACAAGGACGCCGCCGGCAGAGCTCGTCCGCTCCCGATCACGACTCGCACCGCGCCGCCGCGACCAGCGGTCGACGCGCCCGCCCCGGCGCAAATCCGCCCGCTGTTGCCACCTTTCGAGGACCCGAGGCGAACCTGAGCGCGCCGCTGGCGCCGGTCGCGCCCGCATTTGCGCTCGAGATGCGGATCGCGCCGCCGCCGCCGCGGTGCCCTCGCCGGTCCTGGCCAGGACCGACCCTCCGCTCGTCGCCGCGCTCCCGCCGGAGGCCAGCTGCGTCGACCCGCCGCCCCCGCTCGTCCCGCTCCCGACGCTCACCGTCGCCGCTCCGCCGCGGCCGGCGGTGCCGATCCCGAGCCCAGCAGCACCGCGCCAGAGTTGCCGGTCTGCGACGTTCCGGAGCTGAAGACCAGGCGCCCGCTCGACCCGGCGCCTCCGGCGTTCCCCGCCGCCAGCGCGCACGGCGCCGCCGCTCGCCGCTGCTGCCCTCGCCGCCCGTCGCGCGCAGGCGCTCCGTCGCCCGCGGTGCTCGCGCCACAGCGCGCGCAGACGGCGCCGCCAGCGCCGCTGGTGCCGCTGCCGACCGCCGCCGAGACCGCGCCGCCCCTCCCGCCGGTCGCGCCGCCAGAGCCAAAGCTCGCGGCCCCGCTGTTCCCGGACTTGGGCGCCCCCGAGGTAAACACCAGGCGCCCGCTGCCTCCGCTCGCGCCGCCTTTCGCGCTCGCCACCTCCACGGCGCCGCTGACGCCGCTGTTCCCTCTCCTCCCAGGGCGACTGCGCGTCCTCCGGTCCCCTTTGCCCCGGCCCCGACCGCGTCGCGCCCGCGCGAGGGCCAGGCCACCTCCGGCCCCGGACGTCCCGCTGCCCGCGGTCGCAACCGCGCGACCGCCGCGGCCCGCCGTCGCCGTTCGGAGCCCAGGACCGCGCCGCCGCTGTTGCCCGTCGCGCCGGTGCCCGAGCTGAACGCCAGACTTCCGCTACTACCGCCGCCGCCAGCGTTCGCGCGCGACGCGCACGACGCCGCTGCTCGTCCCGGCTCCGCGGCCCGAGGCCACGCCCGCGCCGCCGCCGGTCGCTTCCGTGCTGGACCCGGCTTGCAACACAAGGGCGCCGCCCGGCAGAGCCCGCCCTGCTCGCTCGATCACGACGCACCGCGCCGCCGCGACCGCGGTCGACGCGCCCGTCCCGGCGCAAATCCGCCCGCTGTTGCCACCCTTCGAGGACCCCGAGGCGAACCTGAGCGCGCCGCTGGCGCCGGTCGCGCCCGCATTTGCGCTCGAGATGCGGATCGCGCCGCCGCTCGCCGCGGTGCCCTCGCCGGTCCTGGCCAGGACCGACCCTCCGCTCGTCGCCGCGCTCCCGCCGGAGGCCAGCTGCGTCGACCCGCCGCCCCGCCGTCGTCCGCTCCCGACGCTCACCGTCGCCGCTCCGCCGCGGCCGGCGGTGCCCGATCCGAGCCCAGCAGCACCGCGCCAGAGTTGCCGGTCTGCGACGTTCCGGAGCTGAAGACCAGGCGCCCGCTCGACCTGGCGCCTCCGGCGTTCCGCCGCCACGCGCACGGCGCCGCCGCTCGCCGCGCTGCCCTCGCCGCCCGTCGCCGCGCAGGCGCCTCCGGTCGCCGCGGTGCTCGCGCCACCGCGCGCGCAGACGGCGCCGCCCGCGCCGCTGGTGCCGCTGCCGACCGCCGCCGAGACCGCGCCACCCCTCCCGCCGGTCGCGCCGCCAGAGCCAAAGCTCGCGGCCCCGCTGTTCCCGGACTTGGACGTCCCCGAGGTAAACACCAGGCGCCCGCTGCCTCCGCTCGCGCCGCCTTTCGCGCTCGCCACCTCCACGGCGCCGCTCGACGCCGCTGTTCCCTCTCCTCCCAGGGCGACTGCGCGTCCTCCGGTCCCCTTCGCCCCGGCCCCGACCGCGTCGCGGCCCGCGACGAGGGCCAGGCCACCTCCGGCCCCGGACGTCCCGCTGCCCGCGGTCGCAACCGCGCGACCGCCGCGGCCCGCCGTCGCCGTTCGAGCCCAGGACCGCGCCGCCGCTGTTGCCCGTCGCGCGGTGCCCGAGCTGAACGCCAGACTTCCGCTACTACCGCCGCCGCCAGCGTTCGCGCGCGCGACGCGCACGACGCCGCTGCTCGTCCCGGCTCCGCGGCCCGAGGCCACGCCCGCGCCGCCGCTGGTCGCTTCCGTGCTGGACCCGGCTTGCAACACAAGGGCGCCGCCGGCAGAGCTCGTCCCGCTCCCGATCACGACTCGCACCGCCCGCGACCGCGGTCGACGCGCCCGCCCCGGCGCAAATCCGCCCGCTGTTGCCACCTTTCGAGGACCCCGAGGCGAACCTGAGCGCGCCGCTGGCGCCGGTCGCGCCCGCATTTGCGCTCGAGATGCGGATCGCCGCCGCTCGCCGCGGTGCCCTCGCCGGTCCTGGCCAGGACCGACCCTCCGCTCGTCGCCGCGCTCCCGCCGGAGGCCAGCTGCGTCGACCCGCCGCCCCCGCTCGTCCCGCTCCCGACGCTCACCGTCGCCGCTCCGCCGCGGCCGGCGGTGCCCGATCCCGAGCCCAGCAGCACCGCGCCAGAGTTGCCGGTCTGCGACGTTCCGGAGCTGAAGACCAGGCGCCCGCTCGACCCGGCGCCTCCGGCGTTCCCGCTCGCCACGCGCACGGCGCCGCCGCTCGCCGCGCTGCCCTCGCCGCCCGTCGCCGCGCAGGCGCCTCCGGTCGCCGCGGTGCTCGCGCCACCGCGCGCGCAGACGGCGCCGCCCGCGCCGCTGGTGCCGCTGCCGACCGCCGCCGAGACCGCGCCGCCCCTCCCGCCGGTCGCGCCGCCAGAGCCAAAGCTCGCGGCCCCGCTGTTCCCGGACTTGGACGTCCCCGAGGTAAACACCAGGCGCCCGCTGCCTCCGCTCGCGCCGCCTTTCGCGCTCGCCACCTCCACGGCGCCGCTCGACGCCGCTGTTCCCTCTCCTCCCAGGGCGACTGCGCGTCCTCCGGTCCCCTTTGCCCCGGCCCCGACCGCGTCGCGGCCCGCGACGAGGGCCAGGCCACCTCCGGCCCCGGACGTCCCGCTGCCCGCGGTCGCAACCGCGCGACCGCCGCGGCCCGCCGTCGCCGTTCCGGAGCCCAGGACCGCGCCGCCGCTGTTGCCCGTCGCGCCGGTGCCCGAGCTGAACGCCAGACGTCCGCTACTACCGCCGCCGCCAGCGTTCGCGCCGCGCACGCGCACGACGCCGCTGCTCGTCCCGGCTCCGCGGCCCGAGGCCACGCCCGCGCCGCCGCCGGTCGCTTCCGTGCTGGACCCGGCTTGCAACACAAGGACGCCGCCGGCAGAGCTCGTCCCGCTCCCGATCACGACTCGCACCGCGCCGCCGCGACCCGCGGTCGACGCGCCCGTCCCGGCGCAAATCCGCCCGCTGTTGCCACCCTTCGAGGACCCCGAGGCGAACCTGAGCGCGCCGCTGGCGCCGGTCGCGCCCGCATTTGCGCTCGAGATGCGGATCGCGCCGCTGCTCGCCGCGGTGCCCTCGCCGGTCCTGGCCAGGACCGACCCTCCGCTCGTCGCCGCGCTCCCGCCGGAGGCCAGCTGCGTCGACCCGCCGCCCCCGCTCGTCCCGCTCCCGACGCTCACCGTCGCCGCTCCGCCGCGGCCGGCGGTGCCCGATCCCGAGCCCAGCAGCACCGCGCCAGAGTTGCCGGTCTGCGACGTTCCGGAGCTGAAGACCAGGCGCCCGCTCGACCCGGCGCCTCCGGCGTTCCCGCTCGCCACGCGCACGGCGCCGCCGCTCGCCGCGCTGCCCTCGCCGCCCGTCGCCGCGCAGGCGCCTCCGGTCGCCGCGGTGCTCGCGCCACCGCGCGCGCAGACGGCGCCGCCCGCGCCGCTGGTGCCGCTGCCGACCGCCGCCGAGACCGCGCCGCCCCTCCCGCCGGTCGCGCCGCCAGAGCCAAAGCTCGCGGCCCCGCTGTTCCCGGACTTGGACGTCCCCGAGGTAAACACCAGGCGCCCGCTGCCTCCGCTCGCGCCGCCTTTCGCGCTCGCCACCTCCACGGCGCCGCTCGACGCCGCTGTTCCCTCTCCTCCCAGGGCGACTGCGCGTCCTCCGGTCCCCTTTGCCCCGGCCCCGACCACGTCGCGGCCCGCGACGAGGGCCAGGCCACCTCCGGCCCCGGACGTCCCGCTGCCCGCGGTCGCAACCGCGCGACCGCCGCGGCCCGCCGTCGCCGTTCCGGAGCCCAGGACCGCGCCGCCGCTGTTGCCCGTCGCGCCGGTGCCCGAGCTGAACGCCAGACGTCCGCTACTACCGCCGCCGCCAGCGTTCGCGCCGCGCGCGCGCGCACGACGCCGCTGCTCGTCCCGGCTCCGCGGCCCGAGGCCACGCGCCAGCGCCGCCGCCGGTCGCTTCCGTGCTGGACCCGGCTTGCAACACAAGGACGCCGCCGGCGAGCTCGTCCGCTCCCGATCACGACTCGCACCGCGCCGCCGCGACCAGCGGTCGACGCGCCCGTCCCGGCGCAAATCCGCCCGCTGTTGCCACCTTTCGAGGACCCCGAGGCAAACCTGAGCGCGCCGCTGGCGCCGGTCGCGCCCGCATTTGCGCTCGAGATGCGGATCGCGCCGCTGCTCGCCGCGGTGCCCTCGCCGGTCCTGGCCAGGACCGACCCTCCGCTCGTCGCCGCGCTCCCGCCGGAGGCCAGCTGCGTCGACCCGCCGCCCCCGCTCGTCGTCCGCTCCCGACGCTCACCGTCGCCGCTCCGCCGCGGCCGGCGGTGCCCGATCCCGAGCCCAGCAGCACCGCGCCAGAGTTGCCGGTCTGCGACGTTCCGGAGCTGAAGACCAGGCGCCCGCTCGACCCGGCGCCTCCGGCGTTCCGCTCGCCCGCGCGCGCGGCGCCGCCGCCGCGCGCTGCCCTCGCCGCCCGTCGCCGCGCAGGCGCCTCCGGTCGCCGCGGTGCTCGCGCCACCGCGCGCGCAGACGGCGCCGCCCGCGCCGCTGGTGCCGCTGCCGACCGCCGCCGAGACCGCGCCGCCCCTCCCGCCGGTCGCGCCGCCAGAGCCAAAGCTCGCGGCCCCGCTGTTCCCGGACTTGGCGTCCCCGAGGTAAACACCAGGCGCCCGCTGCCTCCGCTCGCGCCGCCTTTCGCGCTCGCCACCTCCACGGCGCCGCTCGACGCCGCTGTTCCCTCTCCTCCCAGGGCGACTGCGCGTCCTCCGGTCCCCTTTGCCCCGGCCCGACCACGTCGCGGCCGCGCGACGAGGGCCAGGCCACCTCCGGCCCCGGACGTCCCGCTGCCGCGGTCGCAACCGCGCGACCGCCGCTGACCCGCCGTCGCCGTTCGAGCCCAGGACGCGCCGCCGCTGTTGCCCGTCGCGCCCGGTGCCCGAGCTGAACGCCAGACGTCCGCTACTACCGCCGCCGCCAGCGTTCGCGCGCGCACGCGCACGACGCCGCTGCTCGTCCCGGCTCCGCGGCCCGAGGCCACGCCAGCGCCGCCGCCGGTCGCTTCCGTGCTGGACCCGGCTTGCAACACAAGGGCGCCGCCGGCAGAGCTCGCCTGTCCGCTCCCGATCACGACGCACCGCGCCGCCGCGACCCGCGGTCGACGCGCCCGTCCCGGCGCAAATCCGCCCGCTGTTGCCACCCTTCGAGGACCCCGAGGCGAACCTGGCCGCTGGCGCCGGTCGCGCCCGCATTTGCGCTCGAGATGCGGATCGCGCCGCTGCTCGCCGCGGTGCCCTCGCCGGTCCTGGCCCGGACCGACCCTCCGCTCGTCGCCGCGCTCCCGCCGGAGGCCAGCTGCGTCGACCCGCCGCCCCGCTCGTCCCGCTCCCGACGCTCACCGTCGCCGCTCCGCCGCGGCCGGCGGTGCCCGATCCCGAGCCCAGCAGCACCGCGCCAGAGTTGCCGGTCTGCGACGTTCCGGAGCTGAAGACCAGGCGCCCGCTCGACCCGGCGCCTCCGGCGTTCCCGCTCGCCACGCGCACGGCGCCGCCGCTCGCCGCGCTGCCCTCGCCGCCCGTCGCCGCGCAGGCGCCTCCGGTCGCCGCGGTGCTCGCGCCACCGCGCGCGCAGACGGCGCCGCCCGCGCCGCTGGTGCCGCTGCCGACCGCCGCCGAGACCGCGCCGCCCCTCCCGCCGGTCGCGCCGCCAGAGCCAAAGCTCGCGGCCCCGCTGTTCCCGGACTTGGACGTCCCCGAGGTAAACACCAGGCGCCCGCTGCCTCCGCTCGCGCCGCCTTTCGCGCTCGCCACCTCCACGGCGCCGCTCGACGCCGCTGTTCCCTCTCCTCCCAGGGCGACTGCGCGTCCTCCGGTCCCCTTTGCCCCGGCCCCGACCGCGTCGCGGCCCGCGACGAGGGCCAGGCCACCTCCGGCCCCGGACGTCCCGCTGCCCGCGGTCGCAACCGCGCGACCGCCGCTGGCCCGCCGTCGCCGTTCCGGAGCCCAGGACCGCGCCGCCGCTGTTGCCCGTCGCGCCGGTGCCCGAGCTGAACGCCAGACGTCCGCTACTACCGCCGCCGCCAGCGTTCGCGCCGCGCACGCGCACGACGCCGCTGCTCGTCCCGGCTCCGCGGCCCGAGGCCACGCCCGCGCCGCCGCCGGTCGCTTCCGTGCTGGACCCGGCTTGCAACACAAGGACGCCGCCGGCAGAGCTCGTCCCGCTCCCGATCACGACTCGCACCGCGCCGCCGCGACCCGCGGTCGACGCGCCCGTCCCGGCGCAAATCCGCCCGCTGTTGCCACCTTTCGAGGACCCCGAGGCGAACCTGAGCGCGCCGCTGGCGCCGGTCGCGCCCGCATTTGCGCTCGAGATGCGGATCGCGCCGCCGCTCGCCGCGGTGCCCTCGCCGGTCCTGGCCCGGACCGACCCTCCGCTCGTCGCCGCGCTCCCGCCGGAGGCCAGCTGCGTCGACCCGCCGCCCCCGCTCGTCCCGCTCCCGACGCTCACCGTCGCCGCTCCGCCGCGGCCGGCGGTGCCCGATCCCGAGCCCAGCAGCACCGCGCCAGAGTTGCCGGTCTGCGACGTTCCGGAGCTGAAGACCAGGCGCCCGCTCGACCCGGCGCCTCCGGCGTTCCCGCTCGCCACGCGCACGCGGCGCCGCCGCCGCCGCGCTGCCCCGCCGCCGTCGTCGCCGCGCAGGCGCCTCCGGTCGCCGCGGTGCTCGCGCCACCGCGCGCGCAGACGGCGCCGCCCGCGCCGCTGGTGCCGCTGCCGACCGCCGCCGAGACCGCGCCGCCCCTCCCGCCGGTCGCGCCGCCAGAGCCAAAGCTCGCGGCCCCTGCTGTTCCCGGACTTGGACGTCCCGAGGTAAACACCAGGCGCCCGCTGCCTCCGCTCGCGCCGCCTTTCGCGCTCGCCACCTCCACGGCGCCGCTCGACGCCGCTGTTCCCTCTCCTCCCAGGGCGACTGCGCGTCCTCCGGTCCCCTTTGCCCCGGCCCGACCCGCGTCGCGGCCCGCGACGAGGGCCAGGCCACCTCCGGCCCCGGACGTCCCGCTGCCCGCGGTCGCAGCAGCGCGACCGCCGCGGCCCGCCGTCGCCGTTCGGAGCCCAGGACCGCGCCGCCGCTGTTGCCCGTCGCGCCGGTGCCCGAGCTGAACGCCAGACGTCCGCTACTACCGCCGCCGCCAGCGTTCGCGCCGCGCACGCGCACGACGCCGCTGCTCGTCCCGGCTCCGCGGCCCGAGGCCACGCCCGCGCCGCCGCCGGTCGCTTCCGTGCTGGACCCGGCTTGCAACACAAGGACGCCGCCGGCAGAGCTCGTCCCGCTCCCGATCACGACTCGCACCGCGCCGCCGCGACCAGCGGTCGACGCGCCCGTCCCGGCGCAAATCCGCCCGCTGTTGCCACCTTTCGAGGACCCCGAGGCAAACCTGAGCGCGCCGCTGGCGCCGGTCGCGCCCGCATTTGCGCTCGAGATGCGGATCGCGCCGCTGCTCGCCGCGGTGCCCTCGCCGGTCCTGGCCCGGACCGACCCTCCGCTCGTCGCCGCGCTCCCGCCGGAGGCCAGCTGCGTCGACCCGCCGCCCCCGCTCGTCCCGCTCCCGACGCTCACCGTCGCCGCTCCGCCGCGGCCGGCGGTGCCCGATCCGAGCCCAGCAGCACCGCGCCAGAGTTGCCGGTCTGCGGCGTTCGGAGCTGAAGACCAGGCGCCCGCTCGACCCGGCGCCTCCGGCGTTCCCGCTCGCCACGCGCACGGCGCCGCCGCTCGCCGCGCCGCCCTCGCCGCCCGTCGCCGCGCGGCGCCTCCGGTCGCCGCGGTGCTCGCGCCACCGCGGCGCGCAGACGGCGCCGCCCGCGCCGCTGGTGCCGCTGCCGACCGCCGCCGAGACCGCGCCGCCCCTCCCGCCGGTCGCGCCGCCAGAGCCAAAGCTCGCGGCCCCGCTGTTCCCGGACTTGGGCGCCCCCGAGGTAAACACCAGGCGCCCGCTGCCTCCGCTCGCGCCGCCTTTCGCGCTCGCCACCTCCACGGCGCCGCTCGACGCCGCTGTTCCCTCTCCTCCCAGGGCGACTGCGCGTCCTCCGGTCCCCTTTGCCCCGGCCCGACCACGTCGCGGCCCGCGACGAGGGCCAGGCCACCTCCGGCCCCGGACGTCCCGCTGCCCGCGGTCGCAACCGCGCGACCGCCGCGGCCCGCCGTCGCCGTTCCGGAGCCCAGGACCGCGCCGCCGCTGTTGCCCGTCGCGCCGGTGCCCGAGCTGAACGCCAGACGTCCGCTACTACCGCCGCCGCCAGCGTTCGCGCGCGCACGCGCGCACGACGCCGCTGCTCGTCCCGGCTCCGCGGCCCGAGGCCACGCCCGCGCCGCCGCCGGTCGCTTCCGTGCTGGACCCGGCTTGCAACACAAGGACGCCGCCGGCAGAGCTCGTCCCGCTCCCGATCACGACTTCGCACCGCGCCGCGCGACCGACCCGCGGTCGACGCGCCCGTCCCGGCGCAAATCCGCCCGCTGTTGCCACCCTTCGAGGACCCCGAGGCGAACCTGAGCGCGCCGCTGGCGCCGGTCGCGCCCGCATTTGCGCTCGAGATGCGGATCGCGCCGCCGCTCGCCGCGGTGCCCTCGCCGGTCCTGGCCAGGACCGACCCTCCGCTCGTCGCCGCGCTCCTGCCGGAGGCCAGTTGCGTCGACCCGCCGCCCCCGCTCGTCCCGCTCCCGACGCTCACCGTCGCCGCTCCGCCGCGGCCGGCGGTGCCCGATCCCGAGCCCAGCAGCACCGCGCCAGAGTTGCCGGTCTGCGACGTTCGAGCTAAAGACCAGGCGCCCGCTCGACCTGGCGCCTCCGGCGTTCCGCTCGCCCGCGCGCACGCGCGCCGCGCCGCCGCCGCTCGCCCTCGCCGCCCGTCGCCGCGCAGGCGCCTCCGGTCGCCGCGGTGCTTGCGCCACAGCGCGCGCAGACGGCGCCGCCCGCGCCGCTGGTGCCGCTGCCGACCGCCGCCGAGACCGCCGCCCCTCCCGCCGGTCGCGGCCAGAGCCAAAGCCCGCGGCCCCGCTGTTCCCGGACTTGGACGTTCCCGAGGTAAACACCAGGCGCCCGCTGCCTCCGCTCGCGCCGCCTTTCGCGCTCGTCACCTCCACGGCGCCGCTCGACGCCGCTGTTCCCTCTCCTCCCAGGGCGACTGCGCGTCCTC
The DNA here is from genome assembly GCA_918797485.1 of Pelagomonas calceolata. NCBI lineage: Eukaryota > Pelagophyceae > Pelagomonadales > Pelagomonadaceae > Pelagomonas > Pelagomonas calceolata. Next base: position 1,700,529 of record CAKKNE010000004.1, read on the forward strand.
CGGTCCCCTTTGCCCCGGCCCCGACCGCGTCGCGCCCGCGACGAGGGCCAGGCCACCTCCGGCCCCGGACGTCCCGCTGCCGCGGTCGCAACCGCGCGACCGCCGCGGCCCGCCGTCGCCGTTCGGAGCCCAGGACCGCGCCGCCGCTGTTGCCCGTCGCGCCGGTGCCCGAGCTGAACGCCAGACGTCCGCTACTACCGCCGCCGCCAGCGTTCGCGCGCGCGCGACGCGCACGACGCCGCTGCTCGTCCCGGCTCCGCGGCCCGAGGCCACGCCCGCGCCGCCGCCGGTCGCTTCCGTGCTGGACCCGGCTTGCAACACAAGGACGCCGCCGGCGAGCTCGTCCGCTCCCGATCACGACTCGCACCGCGCGCGCCGCGACCCGCGGTCGACGCGCGCCCGCCCCGGCGCAAATCCGCCCGCTGTTGCCACCTTTCGAGGACCCCGAGGCGAACCTGAGCGCGCCGCTGGCGCCGGTCGCGCCCGCATTTGCGCTCGAGATGCGGATCGCGCCGCCGCTCGCCGCGGTGCCCTCGCCGGTCCTGGCCAGGACCGACCCTCCGCTCGTCGCCGCGCTCCCGCCGGAGGCCAGCTGCGTCGACCCGCCGCCCCGCTCGTCCCGCTCCTGACGCTCACCGTCGCCGCTCCCGCGCGGCCGGCGGTGCCCGATCCCGAGCCCAGCAGCACCGCGCCAGAGTTGCCGGTCTGCGACGTTCCGGAGCTAAAGACCAGGCGCCCGCTCGACCCGGCGCCTCCGGCGTTCCCGCTCGCCACGCGCACGGCGCCGCCGCTCGCCGCGCTGCCCTCGCCGCCCGTCGCCCGCGCAGGCGCCTCCGGTCGCCGCGGTGCTCGCGCCACCCGCGCGCGCAGACGGCGCCGCCCGCGCCGCTGGTGCCGCTGCCGACCGCCGCCGAGACCGCGCCGCCCCTCCCGCCGGTCGCGCCGCCAGAGCCAAAGCTCGCGGCCTGTTCCCGGACTTGGACGTCCCCGAGGTAAACACCAGGCGCCCGCTGCCTCCGCTCGCGCCGCCTTTCGCGCTCGCCACCTCCACGGCGCCGCTCGACGCCGCTGTTCCCTCTCCTCCCAGGGCGACTGCGCGTCCTCCGGTCCCCTTTGCCCGGCCCGACCGCGTCGCGCCCGCGACGAGGGCCAGGCCACCTCCGGCCCCGGACGTCCCGCTGCCAGCGGTCGCAACCCGCGACCGCCGCGGCCCGCCGTCGCCGTTCGGAGCCCAGGACCGCGCCGCCGCTGTTGCCGTCGCGCGGTGCCCGAGCTGAACGCCAGACGTCCGCTACTACCGCCGCCGCCAGCGTTCGCGCCGCGCACGCGCACGACGCCGCTGCTCGTCCCGGCTCCGCGGCCCGAGGCCACGCCCGCGCCGCCGCCGGTCGCTTCCGTGCTGGACCCGGCTTGCAACACAAGGACGCCGCCGGCAGAGCTCGTCCCGCTCCCGATCACGACTCGCACCGCGCCGCCGCGACCAGCGGTCGACGCGCCCGTCCCGGCGCAAATCCGCCCGCTGTTGCCACCCTTCGAGGACCCCGAGGCGAACCTGAGCGCGCCGCTGGCGCCGGTCGCGCCCGCATTTGCGCTCGAGATGCGGATCGCGCCGCCGCTCGCCGCGGTGCCCTCGCCGGTCCTGGCCCGGACCGACCCTCCGCTCGTCGCCGCGCTCCTGCCGGAGGCCAGTTGCGTCGACCCGCCGCCCCGCTCGTCCCGCTCCCGACGCTCACCGTCGCCGCTCCGCCGCGGCCGGCGGTGCCCGATCCGAGCCCAGCAGCACCGCGCCAGAGTTGCCGGTCTGCGACGTTCCGGAGCTGAAGACCAGGCGCCCGCTCGACCCGGCGCCTCCGGCGTTCCCCGCGCCGCGCGCGGCGCGCCGCCGCTCGCCGCGCTGCCCTCGCCGCCCGTCGCCGCGCAGGCGCCTCCGGTCGCCGCGGTGCTCGCGCCACCGCGCGCGCAGACGGCGCCGCCCGCGCCGCTGGTGCCGCTGCCGACCGCCGCCGAGACCGCGCCGCCCCTCCCGCCGGTCGCGCGGCCAGAGCCAAAGCTCGCGGCCCCGCTGTTCCCGGACTTGGACGTCCCCGAGGTAAACACCAGGCGCCCGCTGCCTCCGCTCGCGCCGCCTTTCGCGCTCGTCACCTCCACGGCGCCGCTCGACGCCGCTGTTCCCTCTCCACCCAGGGCGACTGCGCGTCCTCCGGTCCCCTTTGCCCCGGCCCCGACCGCGTCGCGGCCCGCGACGAGGGCCAGGCCACCTCCGGCCCCGGACGTCCCGCTGCCCGCGGTCGCAACCGCGCGACCGCCGCGGCCCGCCGTCGCCGTTCCGGAGCCCAGGACCGCGCCGCCGCTGTTGCCCGCCGCGCCGGTGCCCGAGCTGAACGCCAGACGTCCGCTACTACCGCCGCCGCCAGCGTTCGCGCCCGCGCGCGCGCGACGACGCCGCTGCTCGTCCCGGCTCCAGCGGCCCGAGGCCACGCCCGCGCCGCCGCCGGTCGCTTCCGTGCTGGACCCGGCTTGCAACACAAGGACGCCGCCGGCGAGCTCGTCCCGCTCCCGATCACGACGCGCACCGCGCGCCGACGACCCGCGGTCGACGCGCCCGTCCCGGCGCAAATCCGCCCGCTGTTGCCACCTTTCGAGGACCCCGAGGCGAACCTGAGCGCGCCGCTGGCGCCGGTCGCGCCCGCATTTGCGCTCGAGATGCGGATCGCGCCGCCGCTCGCCGCGGTGCCCTCGCCGGTCCTGGCCAGGACCGACCCTCCGCTCGTCGCCGCGCTCCCGCCGGAGGCCAGCTGCGTCGACCCGCCGCCCCCGCTCGTCCCGCTCCCGACGCTCACCGTCGCCGCTCCGCCGCGGCCGGCGGTGCCCGATCCCGAGCCCAGCAGCACCGCGCCAGAGTTGCCGGTCTGCGACGTTCCGGAGCTAAAGACCAGGCGCCCGCTCGACCCGGCGCCTCCGGCGTTCCCGCTCGCCACGCGCACGGCGCCGCCGCTCGCCGCGCTGCCCTCGCCGCCCGTCGCCGCGCAGGCGCCTCCGGTCGCCGCGGTGCTCGCGCCACCGCGCGCGCAGACGGCGCCGCCCGCGCCGCTGGTGCCGCTGCCGACCGCCGCCGAGACCGCGCCGCCCCTCCCGCCGGTCGCGCCGCCAGAGCCAAAGCTCGCGGCCCCGCTGTTCCCGGACTTGGACGTCCCCGAGGTAAACACCAGGCGCCCGCTGCCTCCGCTCGCGCCGCCTTTCGCGCTCGCCACCTCCACGGCGCCGCTCGACGCCGCTGTTCCCTCTCCTCCCAGGGCGACTGCGCGTCCTCCGGTCCCCTTTGCCCCGGCCCCGACCGCGTCGCGGCCCGCGACGAGGGCCAGGCCACCTCCGGCCCCGGACGTCCCGCTGCCAGCGGTCGCAACCGCGCGACCGCCGCTGACCCGCCGTCGCCGTTCGGAGCCCAGGACCGCGCCGCCGCTGTTGCCCGTCGCGCCGGTGCCCGAGCTGAACGCCAGACGTCCGCTACTACCGCCGCCGCCAGCGTTCGCGCCGCGCGACGCGCACGACGCCGCTGCTCGTCCCGGCTCCGCGGCCCGAGGCCCACGCCAGCGCCGCCGCCGATCGCTTCCGTGCTGGACCCGGCTTGCAACACAAGGACGCCGCCGGCAGAGAGCTCGTCCGCTCCCGATCACGACTCGCACCGCGCCGCCGCGACCCGCGGTCGGCGCGCCCGTCCCGGCGCAAATCCGCCCGCTGTTGCCACCTTTCGAGGACCCCGAGGCGAACCTGAGCGCGCCGCTGGCGCCGGTCGCGCCCGCATTTGCGCTCGAGATGCGGATCGCGCCGCCGCTCGCCGCGGTGCCCTCGCCGGTCCTGGCCCGGACCGACCCTCCGCTCGTCGCCGCGCGCCCGCCGGAGGCCAGCTGCGTCGACCCGCCGCCCCCGCTCGTCCCGCTCCCGACGCTCACCGTCGCCGCTCCGCCGCGGCCGGCGGTGCCCGATCCGAGCCCAGCAGCACCGCGCCAGAGTTGCCGGTCTGCGCGTTCGGAGCTAAAGACCAGGCGCCCGCTCGACCCGGCGCCTCCGGCGTTCCCGCTCGCCACGCGCACGGCGCCGCCGCTCGCCGCGCTGCCCTCGCCGCCCGTCGCCGCGCAGGCGCCTCCGGTCGCCCGCGGTGCTCGCGCCGCCGCGCGCGCAGACGGCGCCGCCCGCGCCGCTGGTGCCGCTGCCGACCGCCGCCGAGACCGCGCCGCCCCTCCCGCCGGTCGCGCCGCCAGAGCCAAAGCTCGCGGCCCCGCTGTTCCCGGACTTGGGCGTCCCCGAGGTAAACACCAGGCGCCCGCTGCCTCCGCTCGCGCCGCCTTTCGCGCTCGTCACCTCCACGGCGCCGCTCGACGCCGCTGTTCCCTCTCCTCCCAGGGCGACTGCGCGTCCTCCGGTCCCCTTTGCCCGGCCCGACCGCGTCGCGCCCGCCCGCGACGAGGGCCAGGCCACCTCCGGCCCCGGACGTCCCGCTGCCCGCGGTCGCAACCGCGCGACCGCCGCGGCCCGCCGTCGCCGTTCGGAGCCCAGGACCGCGCCGCCGCTGTTGCCCGTCGCGCCGGTGCCCGAGCTGAACGCCAGACGTCCGCTACTACCGCCGCCGCCAGCGTTCGCGCGCGCGCACGCGCACGACGCCGCTGCTCGTCCCGGCTCCGCGGCCCGAGGCCACGCCGCGCCGCCGCCGGTCGCTTCCGTGCTGGACCCGGCTTGCAACACAAGGGACGCCGCCGGCAGAGCTCGTCCGCTCCCGATCACGACTCGCACCGCGCCGCCGCGACCCGCGGTCGACGCGCCCGTCCCGGCGCAAATCCGCCCGCTGTTGCCACCTTTCGAGGACCCCGAGGCGAACCTGAGCGCGCCGCTGGCGCCGGTCGCGCCCGCATTTGCGCTCGAGATGCGGATCGCGCCGCCGCTCGCCGCGGTGCCCTCGCCGATCCTGGCCAGGACCGACCCTCCGCTCGTCGCCGCGCTCCCGCCGGAGGCCAGCTGCGTCGACCCGCCGCCCCCGCTCGTCCCGCTCCCGACGCTCACCGTCGCCGCTCCGCCGCGGCCGGCGGTGCCCGATCCCGAGCCCAGCAGCACCGCGCCAGAGTTGCCGGTCTGCGACGTTCCGGAGCTAAAGACCAGGCGCCCGCTCGACCCGGCGCCTCCGGCGTTCCCGCTCGCCACGCGCACGGCGCCGCCGCTCGCCGCGCCGCCCTCGCCGCCCGTCGCCGCGCAGGCGCCTCCGGTCGCCGCGGTGCTTGCGCCACCGCGCGCGCAGACGGCGCCGCCCGCGCCGCTGGTGCCGCTGCCGACCGCCGCCGAGACCGCGCCGCCCCTCCCGCCGGTCGCGCGGCCAGAGCCAAAGCCCGCGGCCCCGCTGTTCCCGGACTTGGACGTTCCCGAGGTAAACACCAGGCGCCCGCTGCCTCCGCTCGCGCCGCCTTTCGCGCTCGTCACCTCCACGGCGCCGCTCGACGCCGCTGTTCCCTCTCCTCCCAGGGCGACTGCGCGTCCTCCGGTCCCCTTTGCCCCGGCCCCGACCGCGTCGCGGCCCGCGACGAGGGCCAGGCCACCTCCGGCCCCGGACGTCCCGCTGCCCGCGGTCGCAACCGCGCGACCGCCGCGGCCCGCCGTCGCCGTTCCGGAGCCCAGGACCGCGCCGCCGCTGTTGCCCGTCGCGCCGGTGCCCGAGCTGAACGCCAGACGTCCGCTACTACCGCCGCCGCCAGCGTTCGCGCGCGCGCGACGCGACGACGCCGCTGCTCGTCCCGGCTCCGCGGCCCGAGGCCACGCCCGCGCCGCCGCCGGTCGCTTCCGTGCTGGACCCGGCTTGCAACACAAGGACGCCGCCGGCGAGCTCGTCCGCTCCCGATCACGACTCGCACCGCGCCGCGACCCGCGGTCGACGCGCCCGTCCCGGCGCAAATCCGCCCGCTGTTGCCACCCTTCGAGGACCCCGAGGCGAACCTGAGCGCGCCGCTGGCGCCGGTCGCGCCCGCATTTGCGCTCGAGATGCGGATCGCGCCGCCGCGCTCGCCGCGGTGCCCTCGCCGGTCCTGGCCAGGACCGACCCTCCGCTCGTCGCCGCGCTCCCGCCGGAGGCCAGCTGCGTCGACCCGCCGCCCCCGCTCGTCCCGCTCCCGACGCTCACCGTCGCCGCTCCGCCGCGGCCGGCGGTGCCTGATCCGAGCCCAGCAGCACCGCGCCAGAGTTGCCGGTCTGCGACGTTCCGGAGCTGAAGACCAGGCGCCCGCTCGACCCGGCGCCTCCGGCGTTCCCGCTCGCCACGCGCACGGCGCCGCCGCTCGCCGCGCTGCCCTCGCCGCCCGTCGCCGCGCAGGCGCCTCCGGTCGCCGCGGTGCTCGCGCCACCGCGCGCGCAGACGGCGCCGCCCGCGCCGCTGGTGCCGCTGCCGACCGCCGCCGAGACCGCGCCGCCCCTCCCGCCGGTCGCGCGGCCAGAGCCAAAGCTCGCGGCCCCGCTGTTCCCGGACTTGGACGTCCCCGAGGTAAACACCAGGCGCCCGCTGCCTCCGCTCGCGCCGCCTTTCGCGCTCGTCACCTCCACGGCGCCGCTCGACGCCGCTGTTCCCTCTCCACCCAGGGCGACTGCGCGTCCTCCGGTCCCCTTTGCCCCGGCCCCGACCGCGTCGCGCCCGCGACGAGGGCCAGGCCACCTCCGGCCCCGGACGTCCCGCTGCCCGCGGTCGCAACCGCGCGACCGCCGCTGACCCGCCGTCGCCGTTCGGAGCCCAGGACCGCGCCGCCGCTGTTGCCCGTCGCGCCGGTGCCCGAGCTGAACGCCAGACGTCCGCTACTACCGCCGCCGCCAGCGTTCGCGCGCGCGCGCGCACGCGCACGACGCCGCTGCTCGTCCCGGCTCCGCGGCCCGAGGCCACGCCAGCGCCGCCGCCGATCGCTTCCGTGCTGGACCCGGCTTGCAACACAAGGACGCCGCCGGCGAGCTCGTCCGCTCCCGATCACGACTCGCACCGCGCCGCGCGACCAGCGGTCGACGCGCCCGTCCCGGCGCAAATCCGCCCGCTGTTGCCACCTTTCGAGGACCCCGAGGCAAACCTGAGCGCGCCGCTGGCGCCGGTCGCGCCCGCATTTGCGCTCGAGATGCGGATCGCGCCGCTGCCGCCGCCGCGGTGCCCTCGCCGGTCCTGGCCAGGACCGACCCTCCGCTCGTCGCCGCGCTCCCGCCGGAGGCCAGCTGCGTCGACCCGCCGCCCCCGCTCGTCCCGCTCCCGACGCTCACCGTCGCCGCTCCGCCGCGGCCGGCGGTGCCCGATCCCGAGCCCAGCAGCACCGCGCCAGAGTTGCCGGTCTGCGACGTTCGGAGCTGAAGACCAGGCGCCCGCTCGACCCGGCGCCTCCGGCGTTCCCGCTCGCCACGCGCACGGCGCCGCCGCTCGCCGCGCTGCCCTCGCCGCCCGTCGCCGCGCAGGCGCCTCCGGTCGCCGCGGTGCTCGCGCCACCGCGCGCGCAGACGGCGCCGCCCGCGCCGCTGGTGCCGCTGCCGACCGCCGCCGAGACCGCGCCGCCCCTCCCGCCGGTCGCGCCGCCAGAGCCAAAGCTCGCGGCCCCGCTGTTCCCGGACTTTGGCGTCCCGAGGTAAACACCAGGCGCCCGCTGCCTCGCTCGCGCCGCCTTTCGCGCTCGCCACCTCCACGGCGCCGCTCGACGCCGCTGTTCCCTCTCCTCCCAGGGCGACTGCGCGTCCTCCGGTCCCCTTTGCCCCGGCCCCGACCGCGTCGCGCCCGCGACGAGGGCCAGGCCACCTCCGGCCCCGGACGTCCCGCTGCCGCGGTCGCAACAGCGCGACCGCCGCGGCCCGCCGTCGCCGTTCGGAGCCCAGGACCGCGCCGCCGCTGTTGCCCGTCGCGCCGGTGCCCGAGCTGAACGCCAGACGTCCGCTACTACCGCCGCCGCCAGCGTTCGCGCCGCGCACGCGCACGACGCCGCTGCTCGTCCCGGCTCCGCGGCCCGAGGCCACGCCCGCGCCGCCGCCGGTCGCTTCCGTGCTGGACCCGGCTTGCAACACAAGGACGCCGCCGGCAGAGCTCGTCCCGCTCCCGATCACGACTCGCACCGCGCCGCCGCGACCCGCGGTCGACGCGCCCGTCCCGGCGCAAATCCGCCCGCTGTTGCCACCCTTCGAGGACCCCGAGGCGAACCTGAGCGCGCCGCTGGCGCCGGTCGCGCCCGCATTTGCGCTCGAGATGCGGATCGCGCCGCCGCTCGCCGCGGTGCCCTCGCCGGTCCTGGCCAGGACCGACCCTCCGCTCGTCGCCGCGCTCCCGCCGGAGGCCAGCTGCGTCGACCCGCCGCCCCCGCTCGTCCCGCTCCCGACGCTCACCGTCGCCGCTCCGCCGCGGCCGGCGGTGCCTGATCCCGAGCCCAGCAGCACCGCGCCAGAGTTGCCGGTCTGCGACGTTCCGGAGCTGAAGACCAGGCGCCCGCTCGACCCGGCGCCTCCGGCGTTCCCGCTCGCCACGCGCACGGCGCCGCCGCTCGCCGCGCTGCCCTCGCCGCCCGTCGCCGCGCAGGCGCCTCCGGTCGCCGCGGTGCTCGCGCCACCCGCGCGCGCAGACGGCGCCGCCCGCGCCTGCTGGTGCCGCTGCCGACCGCCGCCGAGACCGCGCCGCCCCTCCCGCCGGTCGCGCCGCCAGAGCCAAAGCTCGCGGCCCCGCTGTTCCCGGACTTGGACGTCCCCGAGGTAAACACCAGGCGCCCGCTGCCTCCGCTCGCGCCGCCTTTCGCGCTCGCCACCTCCACGGCGCCGCTCGACGCCGCTGTTCCCTCTCCTCCCAGGGCGACTGCGCGTCCTCCGGTCCCCTTTGCCCCGGCCCCGACCGCGTCGCGGCCCGCGACGAGGGCCAGGCCACCTCCGGCCCCGGACGTCCCGCTGCCCGCGGTCGCAACCGCGCGACCGCCGCGGCCCGCCGTCGCCGTTCCGGAGCCCAGGACCGCGCCGCCGCTGTTGCCCGTCGCGCCGGTGCCCGAGCTGAACGCCAGACGTCCGCTACTACCGCCGCCGCCAGCGTTCGCGCCGCGCACGCGCACGACGCCGCTGCTCGTCCCGGCTCCGCGGCCCGAGGCCACGCCCGCGCCGCCGCCGGTCGCTTCCGTGCTGGACCCGGCTTGCAACACAAGGACGCCGCCGGCAGAGCTCGTCCCGCTCCCGATCACGACTCGCACCGCGCCGCCGCGACCCGCGGTCGACGCGCCCGTCCCGGCGCAAATCCGCCCGCTGTTGCCACCTTTCGAGGACCCCGAGGCGAACCTGAGCGCGCCGCTGGCGCCGGTCGCGCCCGCATTTGCGCTCGAGATGCGGATCGCGCCGCCGCTCGCCGCGGTGCCCTCGCCGGTCCTGGCCAGGACCGACCCTCCGCTCGTCGCCGCGCTCCCGCCGGAGGCCAGCTGCGTCGACCCGCCGCCCCCGCTCGTCCCGCTCCCGACGCTCACCGTCGCCGCTCCGCCGCGGCCGGCGGTGCCCGATCCCGAGCCCAGCAGCACCGCGCCAGAGTTGCCGGTCTGCGACGTTCCGGAGCTGAAGACCAGGCGCCCGCTCGACCCGGCACCTCCGGCGTTCCCGCTCGCCACGCGCACGGCGCCGCCGCTCGCCGCGCTGCCCTCGCCGCCCGTCGCCGCGCAGGCGCCTCCGGTCGCCGCGGTGCTCGCGCCACCGCGCGCGCAGACGGCGCCGCCCGCGCCGCTGGTGCCGCTGCCGACCGCCGCCGAGACCGCGCCGCCCCTCCCGCCGGTCGCGCCGCCAGAGCCAAAGCTCGCGGCCCCGCTGTTCCCGGACTTGGACGTCCCCGAGGTAAACACCAGGCGCCCGCTGCCTCCGCTCGCGCCGCCTTTCGCGCTCGCCACCTCCACGGCGCCGCTCGACGCCGCTGTTCCCTCTCCTCCCAGGGCGACTGCGCGTCCTCCGGTCCCCTTTGCCCCGGCCCCGACCGCGTCGCGCCCGCGACGAGGGCCAGGCCACCTCCGGCCCCGGACGTCCCGCTGCCCGCGGTCGCAACCGCGCGACCGCCCGCTGCCCGCCGTCGCCGTTCGGAGCCCAGGACCGCGCCGCCGCTGTTGCCCGTCGCGCCGGTGCCCGAGCTGAACGCCAGACGTCCGCTACTACCGCCGCCGCCAGCGTTCGCGCCGCGCGCGCACGACGCCGCTGCTCGTCCCGGCTCCGCGGCCCGAGGCCACGCCAGCGCCGCCGCCGGTCGCTTCCGTGCTGGACCCGGCTTGCAACACAAGGACGCCGCCGGCAGAGCTCGTCCCGCTCCCGATCACGACTCGCACCGCGCCGCCGCGACCCGCGGTCGACGCGCCCGTCCCGGCGCAAATCCGCCCGCTGTTGCCACCCTTCGAGGACCCCGAGGCGAACCTGAGCGCGCCGCTGGCGCCGGTCGCGCCCGCATTTGCGCTCGAGATGCGGATCGCGCCGCCGCTCGCCGCGGTGCCCTCGCCGGTCCTGGCCCGGACCGACCCTCCGCTCGGCGCCGCGCTCCCGCCGGAGGCCAGCTGCGTCGACCCGCCGCCCCCGCTCGTCCGCTCCCGACGCGCACCGTCGCCGCTCCGCCGCGGCCGGCGGTGCCCGATCCCGAGCCCAGCAGCACCGCGCCAGAGTTGCCGGTCTGCGACGTTCCGGAGCTAAAGACCAGGCGCCCGCTCGACCCGGCGCCTCCGGCGTTCCCGCTCGCCACGCGCACGGCGCCGCCGCTCGCCGCGCTGCCCTCGCCGCCCGTCGCCGCGCAGGCGCCTCCGGTCGCCGCGGTGCTCGCGCCACCGCGCGCGCAGACGGCGCCGCCCGCGCCGCTGGTGCCGCTGCCGACCGCCGCCGAGACCGCGCCGCCCCTCCCGCCGGTCGCGCCGCCAGAGCCAAAGCTCGCGGCCCCGCTGTTCCCGGACTTGGACGTCCCCGAGGTAAACACCAGGCGCCCGCTGCCTCCGCTCGCGCCGCCTTTCGCGCTCGCCACCTCCACGGCGCCGCTCGACGCCGCTGTTCCCTCTCCTCCCAGGGCGACTGCGCGTCCTCCGGTCCCCTTTGCCCCGGCCCCGACCGCGTCGCGCCCGCGACGAGGGCCAGGCCACCTCCGGCCCCGGACGTCCCGCTGCCCGCGGTCGCAACCCGCGCGACCGCCGCTGACCCGCCGTCGCCGTTCGGAGCCCAGGACCGCGCCGCCGCTGTTGCCCGTCGCGCCGGTGCCCGAGCTGAACGCCAGACGTCCGCTACTACCGCCGCCGCCCGCGTTCGCGCCGCGCACGCGCACGACGCCGCTGCTCGTCCCGGCTCCGCGGCCCGAGGCCACGCCAGCGCCGCCGCCGGTCGCTTCCGTGCTGGACCCGGCTTGCAACACAAGGACGCCGCCGGCAGAGCCGTCCCGCTCCCGATCACGACTCGCACCGCGCCGCCGCGACCGCGGTCGGTCGCGCCCGTCCCGGCGCAAATCCGCCCGCTGTTGCCACCTTTCGAGGACCCCGAGGCGAACCTGAGCGCGCCGCTGGCGCCGGTCGCGCCCGCATTTGCGCTCGAGATGCGGATCGCGCCGCCGCTCGCCGCGGTGCCCTCGCCGGTCCTGGCCAGGACCGACCCTCCGCTCGTCGCCGCGCTCCCGCCGGAGAATGGCTGCGTCGACCCGCCGCCCCCGCTCGTCCCGCTCCCGACGCTCACCGTCGCCGCTCCGCCGCGGCCGGCGGTGCCCGATCCCGAGCCCAGCAGCACCGCGCCAGAGTTGCCGGTCTGCGACGTTCCGGAGCTGAAGACCAGGCGCCCGCTCGACCCGGCACCTCCGGCGTTCCCGCTCGCCCGCGCGCGCGGCGCCGCCGCTCGCCGCGCTGCCCTCGCCGCCCGTCGCCGCGCAGGCGCCTCCGGTCGCCGCGGTGCTCGCGCCGCCGCGCGCGCGCAGACGGCGCCGCCCGCGCCGCTGGTGCCGCTGCCGACCGCCGCCCGAGACCGCGCCGCCCCTCCCGCCGGTCGCGCCGCCAGAGCCAAAGCTCGCGGCCCGCTGTTCCCGGACTTGGGCGTCCCGAGGTAAACACCAGGCGCCCGCTGCCTCCGCTCGCGCCGCCTTTCGCGCTCGCCACCTCCACGGCGCCGCTCGACGCCGCTGTTCCCTCTCCTCCCAGGGCGACTGCGCGTCCTCCGGTCCCCTTTGCCCCGGCCCCGACCGCGTCGCGCCCGCGACGAGGGCCAGGCCACCTCCGGCCCCGGACGTCCCGCTGCCCGCGGTCGCAACCGCGCGACCGCCCGCTGACCCGCCGTCGCCGTTCGGAGCCCAGGACCGCGCCGCCGCTGTTGCCCGTCGCGCCGGTGCCCGAGCTGAACGCCAGACGTCCGCTACTACCGCCGCCGCCAGCGTTCGCGCGCGCACGCGCACGACGACGCCGCTGCTCGTCCCGGCTCCGCGGCCCGAGGCCACGCCCGCGCCGCCGCCGGTCGCTTCCGTGCTGGACCCGGCTTGCAACACAAGGGCGCCGCCCGGCAGAGCTCGTCCCGCTCCCGATCACGACTCGCACCGCGCCGCCGCGACCCGCGGTCGACGCGCCCGTCCCGGCGCAAATCCGCCCGCTGTTGCCACCCTTCGAGGACCCCCGAGGCGAACCTGAGCGCGCCGCTGGCGCCGGTCGCGCCCGCATTTTGCGCTCGAGATGCGGATCGCGCCGCCGCTCGCCGCGGTGCCCTCGCCGGTCCTGGCCAGGACCGACCCTCCGCTCGTCGCCGCGCTCCCGCCGGAGGCCAGCTGCGTCGACCCGCCGCCCCCGCTCGTCCCGCTCCCGACGCTCACCGTCGCCGCTCCGCCGCGGCCGGCGGTGCCCGATCCGAGCCCAGCAGCACCGCGCCAGAGTTGCCGGTCTGCGACGTTCGGAGCTGAAGACCAGGCGCCCGCTCGACCCGGCGCCTCCGGCGTTCGCCGCCACGCGCACGGCGCCGCCGCTTCGCCGCGCTGCCCTCGCCGCCCGTCGCCGCGCAGGCGCCTCCGGTCGCCGCGGTGCTCGCGCCACCGCGCGCGCAGACGGCGCCGCCAGCGCCGCTGGTGCCGCTGCCGACCGCCGCCGAGACCGCGCCGCCCCTCCCGCCCGGTCGCGCCGCCAGAGCCAAAGCTCGCGGCCCGCTGTTCCCGGACTTGGACGTCCCGAGGTAAACACCAGGCGCCCGCTGCCTCCGCTCGCGCCGCCTTTCGCGCTCGCCACCTCCACGGCGCCGCTCGACGCCGCTGTTCCCTCTCCTCCCAGGGCGACTGCGCGTCCTCCGGTCCCCTTTGCCCCGGCCCCGACCGCGTCGCGGCCCGCGACGAGGGCCAGGCCACCTCCGGCCCCGGACGTCCCGCTGCCGCGGTCGCAACCGCGCGACCGCCGCGCTGGCCCGCCGTCGCCGTTCCGGAGCCCAGGACCGCGCCGCCGCTGTTGCCCGTCGCGCCGGTGCCCGAGCTGAACGCCAGACGTCCGCTACTACCGCCGCCGCCAGCGTTCGCGCCGCGCACGCGCACGACGCCGCTGCTCGTCCCGGCTCCGCGGCCCGAGGCCACGCCCGCGCCGCCGCCGATCGCTTCCGTGCTGGACCCGGCTTGCAACACAAGGACGCCGCCGGCAGAGCTCGTCCCGCTCCCGATCACGACTCGCACCGCGCCGCCGCGACCCGCGGTCGACGCGCCCGTGCCGGCGCAAATCCGCCCGCTGTTGCCACCTTTCGAGGACCCCGAGGCGAACCTGAGCGCGCCGCTGGCGCCGGCCGCGCCCGCATTTGCGCTCGAGATGCGGATCGCGCCGCCGCTCGCCGCGGTGCCCTCGCCGGTCCTGGCCAGGACCGACCCTCCGCTCGTCGCCGCGCTCCCGCCGGAGGCCAGCTGCGTCGACCCGCCGCCCCCGCTCGTCCCGCTCCCGACGCTCACCGTCGCCGCTCCGCCGCGGCCGGCGGTGCCCGATCCCGAGCCCAGCAGCACCGCGCCAGAGTTGCCGGTCTGCGACGTTCCGGAGCTGAAAACCAGGCGCCCGCTCGACCCGGCACCTCCGGCGTTCCCGCTCGCCACGCGCACGGCGCCGCCGCTCGCCGCGCTGCCCTCGCCGCCCGTCGCCGCGCAGGCGCCTCCGGTCGCCGCGGTGCTCGCGCCGCCGCCGCGCGCGCAGACGGCGCCGCCCGCGCCGCTGTGCCGCTGCCGACCGCCGCCGAGACCGCGCCGCCCCTCCCGCCGGTCGCGCCGCCAGAGCCAAAGCTCGCGGCCCCGCTGTTCCCGGACTTGGGCGCCCCCGAGGTAAACACCAGGCGCCCGCTGCCTCCGCTCGCGCCGCCTTTCGCGCTCGCCACCTCCACGGCGCCGCTCGACGCCGCTGTTCCCTCTCCTCCCAGGGCGACTGCGCGTCCTCCGGTCCCCTTTGCCCCGGCCCCGACCGCGTCGCGCCCGCGACGAGGGCCAGGCCACCTCCGGCCCCGGACGTCCGCTGCCGCGGTCGCAACCGCGCGACCGCCGCTGACCCGCCGTCGCCGTTCGGAGCCCAGGACCGCGCCGCCGCTGTTGCCCGTCGCGCCGGTGCCCGAGCTGAACGCCAGACGTCCGCTACTACCGCCGCCGCCAGCGTTCGCGCCGCGCACGCGCACGACGCCGCTGCTCGTCCCGGCTCCGCGGCCCGAGGCCACGCCAGCGCCGCCGGCCGCCGGTCGCTTCCGTGCTGGACCCGGCTTGCAACACAAGGGCGCCGCCGGCGGCAGAGCTCGTCCCGCTCCCGATCACGACTCGCACCGCGCCGCCGCGACCCGCGGTCGACGCGCCCGTCCCGGCGCAAATCCGCCCGCTGTTGCCACCCTTCGAGGACCCCGAGGCGAACCTGAGCGCGCCGCTGGCGCCGGCCGCGCCCGCATTTGCGCTCGAGATGCGGATCGCGCCGCCGCTCGCCGCGGTGCCCTCGCCGGTCCGGGCCCGGACCGACCCTCCGCTCGTCGCCGCGCTCCCGCCGGAGGCCAGCTGCGTCGACCCGCCGCCCCCGCTCGTCCCGCTCCCGACGCTCACCGTCGCCGCTCCGCCGCGGCCGGCGGTGCCCGATCCTGAGCCCAGCAGCACCGCGCCAGAGTTGCCGGTCTGCGACGTTCGGAGCTGAAGACCAGGCGCCCGCTCGACCCGGCGCCTCCGGCGTTCCCGCTCGCCACGCGCACGGCGCCGCCGCTCGCCGCGCTGCCCTCGCCGCCCGTCGCCGCGCAGGCGCCTCCGGTCGCCGCGGTGCTCGCGCCACCGCGCGCGCAGACGGCGCCGCCCGCGCCGCTGGTGCCGCTGCCGACCGCCGCCGAGACCGCGCCGCCCCTCCCGCCGGTCGCGCCACCAGAGCCAAAGCTCGCGGCCCCGCTGTTCCCGGACTTGGACGTCCCCGAGGTAAACACCAGGCGCCCGCTGCCTCCGCTCGCGCCGCCTTTCGCGCTCGCCACCTCCACGGCGCCGCTCGACGCCGCTGTTCCCTCTCCTCCCAGGGCGACTGCGCGTCCTCCGGTCCCCTTTGCCCCGGCCCCGACCGCGTCGCGGCCCGCGACGAGGGCCAGGCCACCTCCGGCCCCGGACGTCCCGCTGCCCGCGGTCGCAACCCGCGCGACCGACCCCCGCTGACCCGCCGTCGCCGTTCGGAGCCCAGGACCGCGCCGCCGCTGTTGCCCGTCGCGCCGGTGCCCGAGCTGAACGCCAGACGTCCGCTACTACCGCCGCCGCCAGCGTTCGCGCGCGCGCGACGCGCGCGACAACGCCGCTGCTCGTCCCGGCTCCAGCGGCCCGAGGCCACGCCCGCGCCGCCGCCGGTCGCTTCCGTGCTGGACCCGGCTTGCAACACAAGGACGCCGCCGGCAGAGCTCGTCCGCTCCCGATCACGACTCGCACCGCGCCGCCGCGACCCGCGGTCGACGCGCCCGTGCCGGCGCAAATCCGCCCGCTGTTGCCACCTTTCGAGGACCCCGAGGCGAACCTGAGCGCGCCGCTGGCGCCGGCCGCGCCCGCATTTGCGCTCGAGATGCGGATCGCGCCGCCGCTCGCCGCGGTGCCCTCGCCGGTCCTGGCCAGGACCGACCCTCCGCTCGTCGCCGCGCTCCCGCCGGAGGCCAGCTGCGTCGACCCGCCGCCCCCGCTCGTCCCGCTCCCGACGCTCACCGTCGCCGCTCCCCGCGGCCGGCGGTGCCCGCCCGACCGAGCCCAGCAGCACCGCGCCAGAGTTGCCGGTCTGCGACGTTCCGGAGCTGAAAACCAGGCGCCCGCTCGACCCGGCACCTCCGGCGTTCCCGCTCGCCACGCGCACGGCGCCGCCGCTCGCCGCGCTGCCCTCGCCGCCCGTCGCCGCGCAGGCGCCTCCCGGTCGCCGCGGTGCTCGCGCGCCAGCGCGCGCAGACGGCGCCGCCCGCGCCGCTGGTGCCGCTGCCGACCGCCGCCGAGACCGCGCCGCCCCTCCCGCCGGTCGCGCCGCCAGAGCCAAAGCTCGCGGCCCCGCTGTTCCCGGACTTGGACATTCCCGAGGTAAACACCAGGCGCCCGCTGCCTCCGCTCGCGCCGCCTTTCGCGCTCGCCACCTCCACGGCGCCGCTCGACGCCGCTGTTCCCTCTCCTCCCAGGGCGACTGCGCGTCCTCCGGTCCCCTTTGCCCCGGCCCCGACCGCGTCGCGGCCCGCGACGAGGGCCAGGCCACCTCCGGCCCCGGACGTCCCGCTGCCCGCGGTCGCAACCGCGCGACCGCCGCGGCCCGCCGTCGCCGTTCCGGAGCCCAGGACCGCGCCGCCGCTGTTGCCCGTCGCGCCGGTGCCCGAGCTGAACGCCAGACGTCCGCTACTACCGCCGCCGCCAGCGTTCGCGCCGCGCACGCGCACGACGCCGCTGCTCGTCCCGGCTCCGCGGCCCGAGGCCACGCCCGCGCCGCCGCCGGTCGCTTCCGTGCTGGACCCGGCTTGCAACACAAGGACGCCGCCGGCAGAGCTCGTCCCGCTCCCGATCACGACTCGCACCGCGCCGCCGCGACCCGCGGTCGACGCGCCCGTGCCGGCGCAAATCCGCCCGCTGTTGCCACCTTTCGAGGACCCCGAGGCGAACCTGAGCGCGCCGCTGGCGCCGGTCGCGCCCGCATTTGCGCTCGAGATGCGGATCGCGCCGCCGCTCGCCGCGGTGCCCTCGCCGGTCCTGGCCAGGACCGACCCTCCGCTCGTCGCCGCGCTCCCGCCGGAGGCCAGCTGCGTCGACCCGCCGCCCCCGCTCGTCCCGCTCCCAACGCCACCGTCGCCGCTCCGCCGCGGCCGGCGGTGCCGATCCTGAGCCCAGCAGCACCGCGCCAGAGTTGCCGGTCTGCGACGTTCCGAGCTGAAGACCAGGCGCCCGCTCGACCTGGCGCCTCCGGCGTTCCGCTCGCCACGCGCGCGCGGCGCCGCCGCTCGCCGCGCTGCCCTCGCCGCCCGTCGCCGCGCAGGCGCCTCCGGTCGCCGCGGTGCTCGCGCCACCGCGCGCGCAGACGGCGCCGCCCGCGCCGCTGGTGCCGCTGCCGACCGCCCGCCGAGACCGCGCCGCCCCCCCCCGGTCGCGCCGCCAGAGCCAAAGCTCGCGGCCCCGCTGTTCCCGGACTTGGACATTCCCGAGGTAAACACCAGGCGCCCGCTGCCTCCGCTCGCGCCGCCTTTCGCGCTCGCCACCTCCACGGCGCCGCTCGACGCCGCTGTTCCCTCTCCTCCCAGGGCGACTGCGCGTCCTCCGGTCCCCTTTGCCCCGGCCCCGACCGCGTCGCGGCCCGCGACGAGGGCCAGGCCACCTCCGCCCCGGACGTCCCGCTGCCAGCGGTCGCAACCGCGCGACCGCCGCTGACCCGCCGTCGCCGTTCGGAGCCCAGGACCGCGCCGCCGCTGTTGCCCGTCGCGCCGGTGCCCGAGCTGAACGCCAGACGTCCGCTACTACCGCCGCCGCCAGCGTTCGCGCGCGCGCGCGACGCGCACAACGCCGCTGCTCGTCCCGGCTCCGCGGCCCGAGGCCACGCCCGCGCCGCCGCCGGTCGCTTCCGTGCTGGACCCGGCTTGCAACACAAGGACGCCGCCGGCAGAGCTCGTCCCGCTCCCGATCACGACTCGCACCGCGCGCGCGCGACCACGCGGTCGACGCGCCCGTCCCGGCGCAAATCCGCCCGCTGTTGCCACCTTTCGAGGACCCCGAGGCGAACCTGAGCTCGCCGCTGGCGCCGGTCGCGCCCGCATTTGCGCTCGAGATGCGGATCGCGCCGCCGCTCGCCCGCGGTGCCCTCGCCGGTCCTGGCCAGGACCGACCCTCCGCTCGTCGCCGCGCTCCCGCCGGAGGCCAGCTGCGTCGACCCGCCGCCCCGCTCGTCCCGCTCCCGACGCTCACCGTCGCCGCTCCGCCCGCGGCCGGCGGTGCCCGATCCCGAGCCCAGCAGCACCGCGCCAGAGTTGCCGGTCTGCGACGTTCCGGAGCTGAAGACCAGGCGCCCGCTCGACCCGGCGCCTCCGGCGTTCCCGCTCGCCACGCGCACGGCGCCGCCGCTCGCCGCGCTGCCCTCGCCGCCGTCGCCGCCGCGCAGGCGCCTCCGGTCGCCGCGGTGCTCGCGCCACCGCGCGCGCAGACGGCGCCGCCCGCGCCGCTGGTGCCGCTGCCGACCGCCGCCGAGACCGCGCCGCCCCTCCGCCGGTCGCGCGGCCAGAGCCAAAGCTCGCGGCCCGCTGTTCCCGGACTTGGGCGTTCCCGAGGTAAACACCAGGCGCCCGCTGCCTCCGCTCGCGCCGCCTTTCGCGCTCGCCACCTCCACGGCGCCGCTCGACGCCGCTGTTCCCTCTCCTCCCAGGGCGACTGCGCGTCCTCCGGTCCCCTTTGCCCGGCCCGACCGGCGTCGCGCCCGCGACGAGGGCCAGGCCACCTCCGGCCCCGGACGTCCCGCTGCCCGCGGTCGCAACCAGCGCGACCGACCGCCGCGGCCCGCCGTCGCCGTTCCGGAGCCCAGGACCGCGCCGCCGCTGTTGCCCGTCGCGCCGGTGCCCGAGCTGAACACCAGACGTCCGCTACTACCGCCGCCGCCAGCGTTCGCGCCGCGCACGCGCACGACGCCGCTGCTCGTCCCGGCTCCGCGGCCCGAGGCCACGCCCGCGCCGCCGCCGATCGCTTCCGTGCTGGATCCGGCTTGCAACACAAGGACGCCGCCGGCAGAGCTCGTCCCGCTCCCGATCACGACTCGCACCGCGCCGCCGCGACCCGCGGTCGACGCGCCCGTCCCGGCGCAAATCCGCCCGCTGTTGCCACCCTTCGAGGACCCCGAGGCGAACCTGAGCGCGCCGCTGGCGCCGGTCGCGCCCGCATTTGCGCTCGAGATGCGGATCGCGCCGCCGCTCGCCGCGGTGCCCTCGCCGGTCCTGGCCAGGACCGACCCTCCGCTCGTCGCCGCGCTCCTGCCGGAGGCCAGTTGCGTCGACCCGCCGCCCCCGCTCGTCCCGCTCCCGACGCTCACCGTCGCCGCTCCGCCGCGGCCGGCTGTCGCCGAGCCTGAACCCATGGCCACGTCTCCGGTGTTTCCTGTCACCGCCGAGCCCGAGCTAAACGCGAGCCGGCCACTGCCCCCGCTCGCGCCACCATTCGTCGAAGTGACGCTTATGATTCCACTGCTAGCTAGAACATCTTCTCTCGAGACTACTGCAGTTGGCCCTCCGCCCCTGGCGCTCCCGCGACCCGATACTATCGTCGAGATTGCCCCCACCCCGCTAGTGCCACTTCCCACGATCACATGTACAGACCCACCGCGCCCCTTGGTACTAATGCCGACACCGATGGTGATTCGACCGCTGTTTCCCAGATTGCTCAACCCCGAGCTAAAGGCCAGCTGACCGCTCGAACCAGCTGCGCCGCCATTTCCGCTCGATACAAACAGCACCCCGCTGCTCGTCGACGCGCCGCCGCCGCCGCCGACCGTCAGCCATCCGCCGCTCGAGCCTCCGCTTCGACCCGACGTCCAGCCGAGCGGCCCTCCTCCTCCGCTCGCGCTGCAGCCCACACTCGCGCGAACGCCGCCTCCGCAACCTCCTGTCGTCGAGCCAGATCCGACGAGCACCTCGCCGCTGTTTCCTCCGGCGGCCGTTCCCGAGCTGAACACGAGTCGGCCGCTACTTCCGGTCGCTCCGGCATTGCCGCTTCCCAGGACCAGCATGCCGCTACTCGATGCGGTTCCGTCCCGCTGTCGACGCTGAAAGCCCCCCGCTGACCGCCGCGCTCCGACCCGCCGCCGCGATCATCGATCCCCAGACCCGCTCGTCCCGCCGCCGCGCTCACGGCCACGACGCCGGCGCGGCGTGCCGTCGACGTGCCGGACCCCAGGCTCGCCGCCCCTCCGTTCCCGCCGCCGCGCGCCCGAGCTGAACGCGAGCCGACCGCTGGCGCCAGCGGTTCCACCGTTTGCCGACGTGATGCGCACCAGGCCACTGCTTGCTGCGGTTCCTTCGCCCCCGACGGTCAGCACGCGCCCTCCGCTCGGCGCGTTGCTGCGCCCGGCCGCAAACGTCAGGCCACCGCCCCGCGGCGTCCCACTTCCAGCGCTCACGCTTGCCGCGCCCCGCGGCCCACCGTGCCGGTCCGGCCCGGCGCACAGCCGCCCGCTGTTTCCTGCCTTGCTCGACCCGGAGCTAAAGCACAGCCGCCCACTCGACCCCGGCGCCAGCGTTGGCGCCCGAGATGATTGCGATCCCAGAGCTCGCCGACGCGCTTCGCTCCGCTCGTCGCACTCAGGACCACCCGACGCAACGTCGCTGCGTCCAGACAACAGGCTCAACGCGCCCCCAAGCCCACTCGTCCCGCTGCCGGCGCTTTCGCGCTCGCGCGTCCGCCCGGCCGCCCGGTCGCCCGCGCGGACCCGACCGGACGCTCCCGCTGTTGCCAGAGGTCGACGCTCCGGCGCTGAACACTAGTCGCCCGCTCGCGGCGCCCGCGCCAGCGTTAGACGGCGTGCCGATACGCAGCGCCCGCCGCTGCCCGTCGTCCCCCTCCCGGAGCCCGCGGAGGGTACCGCCCGTGGCGTCGAGCCGACCGGACTCCAGGCTCAAGCCACCTCCAGACCCGCTCGTCCGCTGCCCGCGCCCAGCCGAGTCGCGCCGCCTCGCCCCGACGAGGCCGCGCCAGACCCGACGAGCAGCGCGCCGCTGTTGCCTTCCTTGGACGAGCCTGAGCTGAACACCAGCTGGCTGCTCGCTCCGCCACCGCCGCCGTTCGCCGTGCGAACGTACACCGCGCCGCCGCTTGTGGCCGTGCCTTCGCCCGTCTCGACGCAGACGCCGCCGCCCGTCGTCCCGGTGCTTCTCCCCGCGCCCAGCGACGTCGAGCCACCCAAACCGCTCGTTCCACTACCGACGGAGACGCGCGCTACTCCGGCCCGCCCTCCAACGCTCGGTCCAGAGCCGAGGGCAACCGCTCCACTGTTCCCGTCCTTGGACGACCCGGAGCTAAATGCCAACCGGCCGCCCGACCCACTCGCTCCGCTGTTTGTCGACCCGAGACTGAGATACCCGCTGCTTGAGCAGGTGCCATCGCCACTAATCAAATTCAGTACACCGCCTGACATCAATTTGACTTTTTGTAAGATTATGCTGAGACCAGCATTCGCCCCACTTGTCCCACTGCCACCACTCACTATTATTGCACCGCTCCGACCACCTGACGCGGTGCCCGAGTCAAGCGCTATCAACCCAGTGTTTCCTGACTTCGCAGATCCCGAGCTGAACGATACACATCCGCTTGATCCTGCAATCCCAATGGCCCCGCTCCGAACCGCCAGAGTGCCGCTGCTTGCGGATGAGCCGCCGGAGGTCGCGACCACGCCGCCACCACTATGTTCGCTTCCTCTTGCCGCATGCACCGTGATTGGACTCCCCGCGCCGCTTATCCCGCTTCCCACGTGCAAGTCCATCCTCCCGCCGCGGCCGGCTGTCGCCGAGCCTGAGCCCATGGCCACGTCTCCGGTGTTTCCTGTCACCGCCGAGCCCGAGCTAAACGCGAGCCGGCCACTGCCCCCGCTCGCGCCACCATTCGTCGAAGTGACGCTTATGATTCCACTGCTAGCTAGAACATCTTCTCTCGAGACTACTGCAGTTGGCCCTCCGCCCCTGGCGCTCCCGCGACCCGATACTATCGTCGAGATTGCCCCCACCCCGCTAGTGCCACTTCCCACGATCACATGTACAGACCCACCGCGCCCCTTGGTACTAATGCCGACACCGATGGTGATCCGACCGCTGTTTCCCAGATTGCTCAACCCCGAGCTAAAGGCCAGCTGACCGCTCGAACCAGTTGCACCTCCGTTAAACGTGCTTACGCACATTGTTCCGCTGCTGGCTTGCCCTCCCTGACCGCCACACAAGGTAAGAGGCCCACCAAGAACTACGCTTGGCGCAGAGATTAGGTCAACTAGACTACCAAAGCCGCTAGTCCCACTGCCACCACTCACCGTTATTTCACCGCTCCGACCACCTGACGCGGTGCCCGAGTCAAGCGCTATCAACCCAGTGTTTCCTGACTTCGCAGATCCCGAGCTGAACGATACACATCCGCTTGATCCTGCAATCCCAATGGCCCCGCTCCGAACCGCCAGAGTGCCGCTGCTTGCGGATGAGCCGCCGGAGGTCGCGACCACGCCGCCACCACTATGTTCGCTTCCTCTTGCCGCATGCACCGTGATTGGACTCCCCGCGCCGCTTATCCCGCTTCCCACGTGCAAGTCCATCCTCCCGCCGCGGCCGGCTGTCGCCGAGCCTGAGCCCATGGCCACGTCTCCGGTGTTTCCTGTCACCGCCGAGCCCGAGCTAAACGCGAGCCGGCCACTGCCCCCGCTCGCGCCACCATTCGTCGAAGTGACGCTTATGATTCCACTGCTAGCTAGAACATCTTCTCTCGAGACTACTGCAGTTGGCCCTCCGCCCCTGGCGCTCCCGCGACCCGATACTA
This sequence comes from Pelagomonas calceolata, assembly GCA_918797485.1. Lineage (NCBI taxonomy): Eukaryota > Pelagophyceae > Pelagomonadales > Pelagomonadaceae > Pelagomonas > Pelagomonas calceolata. The sequence goes on from CAKKNE010000004.1 coordinate 1,723,468, forward strand.
TCGTCGAGATTGCCCCCACCCCGCTAGTGCCACTTCCCACGATCACATGTACAGACCCACCGCGCCCCTTGGTACTAATGCCGACACCGATGGTGATTCGACCGCTGTTTCCCAGATTGCTCAACCCCGAGCTAAAGGCCAGCTGACCGCTCGAACCAGCTGCGCCGCCATTTCCGCTCGATACAAACAGCACCCCGCTGCTCGTCGACGCGCCGCCGCCGCCGCCGACCGTCAGCCATCCGCCGCTCGAGCCTCCGCTTCGACCCGACGTCCAGCCGAGCGGCCCTCCTCCTCCGCTCGCGCTGCAGCCCACACTCGCGCGAACGCCGCCTCCGCAACCTCCTGTCGTCGAGCCAGATCCGACGAGCACCTCGCCGCTGTTTCCTCCGGCGGCCGTTCCCGAGCTGAACACGAGTCGGCCGCTACTTCCGGTCGCTCCGGCATTGCCGCTTCCCAGGACCAGCATGCCGCTACTCGATGCGGTTCCGTCCCCGCTGTCGACGCTGAAAGCCCCACCGCTGACCGCCGCGCTCCGACCCGCCGCCGCGATCGCCGATCCCCCAGACCCGCTCGTCCCGCCGCCCGCGCTCACGGCCACGAGGCCGGCGCGACCTGCCGTCGACGTGCCGGACCCCAGGCTCGCCGCCCCTCCGTTCCCGGCCGCCGCGCGCCCCGAGCTGAACGCGAGCCGACCGCTGGCGCCCGCGGTTCCACCGTTTGCCGACGTGATGCGCACCAGGCCACTGCTTGCTGCGGTTCCTTCGCCCCCGACGGTCAGCACGCGCCCTCCGCTCGACGCGATGCTGCGCCCGGCCGCAAACGTCAGGCCACCGCCCGGCCGGCGGCGTCCCACTTCCAGCGCTCACGCTTGCCGCGCCCCCGCGGCCCACCGTCGCCGGTCCCGGCCCGACGCACAGCCGCCCGCTGTTTCCTGCCTTGCTCGACCCGGAGCTAAAGCACAGCCGCCCACTCGACCCCCCGGCGCCAGCGTTGGCCGCCGAGATGATTGCGATCCCAGAGCTCGCCGACGCGCTCGCTCCGCTCGTCGCACTCAGGACTCCACCCGACGCAACGTCGCTGCGTCCAGACAACAGGCTCAACGCGCCCCCAAGCCCACTCGTCCCGCTGCCGACGCTCGCTCGCGCGTCCGCCCGGCCGCCCGGTCGCCGCGCGGACCCGACCGGACGCTCCCGCTGTTGCCAGAGGTCGACGCTCCGGCGCTGAACACTAGTCGCCCGCTCGCGGCGCCCGCGCCAGCGTTAGACGTGCCGATACGCAGCGCCCCGCCGCTGCCCGTCGTCCCCTCCCGGAGCCCGCGGAGGGTACCGCCCGTGAGCGTCGAGCCGACCGGACTCCAGGCTCAAGCCACCTCCAGACCCGCTCGTCCGCTGCCCGCGCCCAGCCGAGTCGCGCCGCCTCGCCCGACGAGGCCGCGCCAGACCCGACGCAGCAGCGCGCGCTGTTGCCTTCCTTGGACGAGCCTGAGCTGAACACCAGCTGGCTGCTCGCTCCGCCGCCGCCGCCGTTCGCCGTGCGAACGTACACCGCGCCGCCGCTTGTGGCCGTGCCTTCGCCCGTCTCGACGCAGACGCCGCCGCCCGTCGTCCCGGTGCTTCTCCCCGCGCCCAGCGACGTCGAGCCACCCAAACCGCTCGTTCCACTACCGACGGAGACGCGCGCTACTCCGGCCCGCCCTCCAACGCTCGGTCCAGAGCCGAGGGCAACCGCTCCACTGTTCCCGTCCTTGGACGACCCGGAGCTAAATGCCAACCGGCCGCCCGACCCACTCGCTCCGCTGTTTGTCGACCCGAGACTGAGATACCCGCTGCTTGAGCAGGTGCCCTCGCCACCTCCCACCACGACTGAAGCACCGCCGGTGGCAACCGCGCCTCGACCTGCGCCCAGGCGCACGCGGCCCCCCCGACCGCTGGTCCCGCTGCCAGCCACGATCAAAACTGCCCCCCCGCGGCCGGCTGTCCCGTACCCAGAGGCTAGAACCAAGCATCCACCGTTGCTAGAGAGCGAAGATCCCGAGCTGAAGCGAAGGGCTCCGGCCGAGCCGCAGAAGCCTGAGTTTGTGCTTTTTAGTATAAGGCTTGCACTGCTTGACCCGCTTCCAATGCCCGAGCTGGACTCAAACCTTCCACCACTGTGACGTTCACTTCGACCCAACCCAATATACGCCCCACCACCCCCACTGGTCCCACTTCCCACGCTCACGCTGATTCTCCCACCACCACCCTCTGTGGACGCACCAGACCCCAAGGCGCACCTCCCCGAGTTACCAGAGACGGATGATCCGGAACTGAAAGCAAGACGGCCGCTGCATCCACCCAGACCACCATTCGTAGACTTCGCGACGACAGACCCCCCACTCATCCCTGCGCCTTCACCAGCCTGCAGATGCACGCCACCTCCGCTCCTCGATTCCGCCCTCCCGGATCGTATCTGCCCCGTACCACCGGCCGCACTCGTGCCGCTCCCAACACACAGATCGACGAGGCCCCCGCGGCCCGCCGTCGAAGCCGCGGACCCCGCCCTAACTTGTCCATTATTTCCGCAACACGTCGATCCGGAGCTGAAGGCCAGCTGACCGCTCAAACCAGCTGCGCCGCCATTTCCGCTCGATACAAACAGCACCCCGCTGCTCGTCGACGCGCCGCCGCCGCCGCCGACCGTCAGCCATCCGCCGCTCGAGCCTCCGCTTCGACCCGACGTCCAGCCGAGCGGCCCTCCTCCTCCGCTCGCGCTGCAGCCCACACTCGCGCGAACGCCGCCTCCGCAACCTCCTGTCGTCGAGCCAGATCCGACGAGCACCTCGCCGCTGTTTCCTCCGGCGGCCGTTCCCGAGCTGAACACGAGTCGGCCGCTACTTCCGGTCGCTCCGGCATTGCCGCTTCCCAGGACCAGCATGCCGCTACTCGATGCGGTTCCGTCCCCGCTGTCGACGCTGAAAGCCCCACCGCTGACCGCCGCGCTCCGACCCGCCGCCGCGATCATCGATCCCCAGACCCGCTCGTCCCGCCGCCGCGCTCACGGCCACGAGGCCGGCGCGACCTGCCGTCGACGTGCCGGACCCCAGGCTCGCCGCCCCTCCGTTCCCGCCGCCGCGCGCCCGAGCTGAACGCGAGCCGACCGCTGCGCGCCAGCGGTTCCACCGTTTGCCGACGTGATGCGCACCAGGCCACTGCTTGCTGCGGTTCCTTCGCCCCCGACGGTCAGCACGCGCCCTCCGCTCGACGCGATGCTGCGCCCGGCCGCAAACGTCAGGCCACCGCCCGACGCGCTCGTCCCACTTCCAGCGCTCGCGCTTGCCGCGCCCCGCGGCCCACCGTCGCCGGTCCCGGCCCGACGCACAGCCGCCCGCTGTTTCCTGCCTTGCTCGACCGGAGCTAAAGCACAGCCGCCCACTCGACCCCCCGGCGCCAGCGTTGGCCGCCGAGATGATTGCGATCCCAGAGCTCGCCGACGCGCTCGCTCCGCTCGTCGCACTCAGGACTCCACCCGACGCAACGTCGCTGCGTCCAGACAACAGGCTCAACGCGCCCCCAAGCCCACTCGTCCCGCTGCCGACGCTCGCGCTCGCGCGTCCGCCCGGCCGCCGGTCGCCGCGCGGACCCGACCGGACGCTCCCGCTGTTGCCAGAGGTCGACGCTCCGGCGCTGAACACTAGTCGCCCGCTCGCGGCGCCCGCGCCAGCGTTAGACGTGCCGATACGCAGCGCCCCGCCGCTGCCCGTCGTCCCCTCCCGGAGCCCGCGGAGGGTACCGCCGTGAGCGTCGAGCTTCGACCGGACTCCAGGCTCAAGCCACCTCCAGACCCGCTCGTCCCGCTGCCCGCGCCCAGCCGAGTCGCGCCGCCTCGCCCCGACGAGGCCGCGCCAGACCCGACGAGCAGCGCGCCGCTGTTGCCTTCCTTGGACGAGCCTGAGCTGAACACCAGCTGGCTGCTCGCTCCGCCACCGCCGCCGTTCGCCGTGCGAACGTACACCGCGCCGCCGCTTGTGGCCGTGCCTTCGCCCGTCTCGACGCAGACGCCGCCGCCCGTCGTCCCGGTGCTTCTCCCGCGCCCAGCGGCGTGAGCCACCCAAACCGCTCGTTCCACTACCGACGGAGACGCGCGCTACTCCGGCCCGCCCTCCAACGCTCGGTCCAGAGCCGAGGGCAACCGCTCCACTGTTCCCGTCCTTGGGCGACCGAGCTAAATGCCAACCGGCCGCCCGACCCACTCTGCCGCTGTTTGTCGACCGAGACTGAGATACCCGCTGCTTGAGCAGGTGCCCTCGCCACCTCCCACCACGACTGAAGCACCGCCGGTGGCAACCGCGCCTCGACCTGCGCCCAGGCGCACGCGGCCCCCCCGACCGCTGGTCCCGCTGCCAGCCACGATCAAAACTGCCCCCCCGCGGCCGGCTGTCCCGTACCCAGAGGCTAGAACCAAGCATCCACCGTTGCTAGAGAGCGAAGATCCCGAGCTGAAGCGAAGGGCTCCGGCCGAGCCGCAGAAGCCTGAGTTTGTGCTTTTTAGTATAAGGCTTGCACTGCTTGACCCGCTTCCAATGCCCGAGCTGGACTCAAACCTTCCACCACTGTGACGTTCACTTCGACCCAACCCAATATACGCCCCACCACCCCCACTGGTCCCACTTCCCACGCTCACGCTGATTCTCCCACCACCACCCTCTGTGGACGCACCAGACCCCAAGGCGCACCTCCCCGAGTTACCAGAGACGGATGATCCGGAACTGAAAGCAAGACGGCCGCTGCATCCACCCAGACCACCATTCGTAGACTTCGCGACGACAGACCCCCCACTCATCCCTGCGCCTTCACCAGCCTGCAGATGCACGCCACCTCCGCTCCTCGATTCCGCCCTCCCGGATCGTATCTGCCCCGTACCACCGGCCGCACTCGTGCCGCTCCCAACACACAGATCGACGAGGCCCCCGCGGCCCGCCGTCGGCCGCGGACCCGCCCTAACTGTCCATTATTTCCGCAACACGTCGATCCGGAGCTGAAGGCCAGCTGACCGCTCAAACCAGCTGCGCCGCCATTTCCGCTCGATACAAACAGCACCCCGCTGCTCGTCGACGCGCCGCCGCCGCCGCCGACCGTCAGCCATCCGCCGCTCGAGCCTCCGCTTCGACCCGACGTCCAGCCGAGCGGCCCTCCTCCTCCGCTCGCGCTGCAGCCCACACTCGCGCGAACGCCGCCTCCGCAACCTCCTGTCGTCGAGCCAGATCCGACGAGCACCTCGCCGCTGTTTCCTCCGGCGGCCGTTCCCGAGCTGAACACGAGTCGGCCGCTACTTCCGGTCGCTCCGGCATTGCCGCTTCCCAGGACCAGCATGCCGCTACTCGATGCGGTTCCGTCCCGCTGTCGACGCTGAAAGCCCCCCGCTGACCGCCGCGCTCCGACCCGCCGCCGCGATCGCCGATCCCCCAGACCCGCTCGTCCCGCCGCCCGCGCTCACGGCCACGACGCCGGCGCGACCTGCCGTCGACGTGCCGGACCCCAGGCTCGCCGCCCCTCCGTTCCCGGCCGCCGCGCGCCCCGAGCTGAACGCGAGCCGACCGCTGGCGCCCGCGGTTCCACCGTTTGCCGACGTGATGCGCACCAGGCCACTGCTTGCTGCGGTTCCTTCGCCCCCGACGGTCAGCACGCGCCCTCCGCTCGACGCGATGCTGCGCCCGGCCGCAAACGCGTCAGGCCACCGCCCGACGCGCTCGTCCCACTTCCAGCGCTCGCGGCGGCGCGCCCCGCGGCCCACCGTCGCCGGTCCGGCCCGACGACGCACAGCCGCCCGCTGTTTCCTGCCTTGCTCGACCCGGAGCTAAAGCACAGCCGCCCACTCGACCCCCGGCGCCAGCGTTGGGCGCCGAGATGATTGCGATCCCAGAGCTCGCCGACGCGCTCGCTCCGCTCGTCGCACTCAGGACTCCACCCGACGCAACGTCGCTGCGTCCAGACAACAGGCTCAACGCGCCCCCAAGCCCACTCGTCCCGCTGCCGGCGCTTTCGCGCTCGCGCCCGCCCGGCCGCCGGTCGCCGCGCGGACCCGACTCGGACGCTCCGCTGTTGCCAGAGGTCGACGCTCCGGCGCTGAACACTAGTCGCCCGCTCACGGCGCCCGCGCCAGCGTTAGGCGTGCCGATACGCAGCGCCCCGCCGCTGCCCGTCCCCCTCCCGGAGCCCGCGGAGGGTACCGCCGTGAGCGTCGAGCCGACCGGACTCCAGGCTCAAGCCACCTCCAGACCCGCTCGTCCGCTGCCCGCGCCCAGCCGAGTCGCGCCGCCTCGCCCCGACGAGGCCGCGCCAGACCCGACGAGCAGCGCGCGCTGTTGCCTTCCTTGGACGAGCCTGAGCTGAACACCAGCTGGCTGCTCGCTCCGCCGCCGCCGCCGTTCGCCGTGCGAACGTACACCGCGCCGCCGCTTGTGGCCGTCCTTCGCCCGTCTCGACGCAGACGCCGCCGCCGCCCGTCGTCCCGGTGCTTCCCCCGCGCCCAGCGACGTGAGCCACCCAAACCGCTCGTTCCACTACCGACGGAGACGCGCGCTACTCCGGCCCGCCCTCCAACGCTCGGTCCAGAGCCGAGGGCAACCGCTCCACTGTTTTCCCGTCCTTGGGCGACCGAGCTAAATGCCAACCGGCCGCCCGACCCCTCGGCCGCTGTTTGTCGACCGAGACTGAGATACCCGCTGCTTGAGCAGGTGCCCTCGCCACCTCCCACCACGACTGAAGCACCGCCGGTGGCAACCGCGCCTCGACCTGCGCCCAGGCGCACGCGGCCCCCCCGACCGCTGGTCCCGCTGCCAGCCACGATCAAAACTGCCCCCCCGCGGCCGGCTGTCCCGTACCCAGAGGCTAGAACCAAGCATCCACCGTTGCTAGAGAGCGAAGATCCCGAGCTGAAGCGAAGGGCTCCGGCCGAGCCGCAGAAGCCTGAGTTTGTGCTTCCGACAGCAAGAATGCCACTGTTTGTCGCTGTTCCTTCACCAGCCTGCAGATGCTCGCCACCTCCGCTCCTCGATTCCGCCCTCCCGGATCGTATCTGCCCCGTACCACCGGCCGCACTCGTGCCGCTCCCAACACACAGATCGACGAGGCCCCCGCGGCCCGCCGTCGAAGCCGCGGACCCCGCCCTAACTTGTCCATTATTTCCGCAACACGTCGATCCGGAGCTGAAGGCCAGCTGACCGCTCAAACCAGCTGCGCCGCCATTTCCGCTCGATACAAACAGCACCCCGCTGCTCGTCGACGCGCCGCCGCCGCCGCCGACCGTCAGCCATCCGCCGCTCGAGCCTCCGCTTCGACCCGACGTCCAGCCGAGCGGCCCTCCTCCTCCGCTCGCGCTGCAGCCCACACTCGCGCGAACGCCGCCTCCGCAACCTCCTGTCGTCGAGCCAGATCCGACGAGCACCTCGCCGCTGTTTCCTCCGGCGGCCGTTCCCGAGCTGAACACGAGTCGGCCGCTACTTCCGGTCGCTCCGGCATTGCCGCTTCCCAGGACCAGCATGCCGCTACTCGATGCGGTTCCGTCCCCGCTGTCGACGCTGAAAGCCCCACCGCTGACCGCCGCGCTCCGACCCGCCGCCGCGATCGCTGATCCCCAGACTCGCTCGTCCGCCGCCCGCGCTCACGGCCACGACGCCCGGCGCGACCTGCCGTCGACGTGCCGGACCCCAGGCTCGCCGCCCCTCCGTTCCCGGCCGCCGCGCGCCCCAAGCTGAACGCGAGCCGACCGCTGGCGCCCGCGGTTCCACCGTTTGCCGACGTGATGCGCACCAGGCCACTGCTTGCTGCGGTTCCTTCGCCCCGACGGTCAGCACGCGCCCTCCGCTCGACGCGATGCTGCGCCCGGCCGCAAACGTCAGGCCACCGCCCGACGCGCTCGTCCCACTTCCAGCGCTCGCGGCTTGCCGCGCCCCGCGGCCCACCGTCGCCGGTCCCGGCCCGACGCACAGCCGCCCGCTGTTTCCTGCCTTGCTCGACCCGGAGCTAAAGCACAGCCGCCCACTCGACCCCCCGGCGCCAGCGTTGGCCGCCGAGATGATTGCGATCCCAGAGCTCGCCGACGCGCTCGCTCCGCTCGTCGCGCTCAGGACTCCACCCGACGCAACGTCGCTGCGTCCAGACAACAGGCTCAACGCGCCCCCAAGCCCACTCGTCCCGCTGCCGACGCTCGCGCTCGCGCGTCCGCCCCGGCCGCCGGTCGCGCGCGGACCCGACCGGACGCTCCCGCTGTTGCCAGAGGTCGACGCTCCGGCGCTGAACACTAGTCGCCCGCTCACGGCGCCCGCGCCAGCGTTAGACGTGCCGATACGCAGCGCCCGCCGCTGCCCGTCGTCCCCCCCGGGCCCGCGGAGGGTACCGCCCGTGAGCGTCGAGCTTCGACCGGACTCCAGGCTCAAGCCACCTCCAGACCCGCTCGTCCCGCTGCCCGCGCCCAGCCGAGTCGCGCCGCCTCGCCCCGACGAGGCCGCGCCAGACCCGACGAGCAGCGCGCCGCTGTTGCCTTCCTTGGACGAGCCTGAGCTGAACACCAGCTGGCTGCTCGCTCCGCCACCGCCGCCGTTCGCCGTGCGAACGTACACCGCGCCGCCGCTTGTGGCCGTCCCTTCGCCCGTCTCGACGCAGACGCCGCCGCCCGTCGTCCCGGTGCTTCTCCCCGCGCCCAGCGACGTCGAGCCACCCAAACCGCTCGTTCCACTACCGACGGAGACGCGCGCTACTCCGGCCCGCCCTCCAACGCTCGGTCCAGAGCCGAGGGCAACCGCTCCACTGTTCCCGTCCTTGGACGACCCGGAGCTAAATGCCAACCGGCCGCCCGACCCACTCGCTCCGCTGTTTGTCGACCCGAGACTGAGATACCCGCTGCTTGAGCAGGTGCCCTCGCCACCTCCCACCACGACTGAAGCACCGCCGGTGGCAACCGCGCCTCGACCTGCGCCCAGGCGCACGCGGCCCCCCCGACCGCTGGTCCCGCTGCCAGCCACGATCAAAACTGCCCCCCCGCGGCCGGCTGTCCCGTACCCAGAGGCTAGAACCAAGCATCCACCGTTGCTAGAGAGCGAAGATCCCGAGCTGAAGCGAAGGGCTCCGGCCGAGCCGCAGAAGCCTGAGTTTGTGCTTTTTAGTATAAGGCTTGCACTGCTTGACCCGCTTCCAATGCCCGAGCTGGACTCAAACCTTCCACCACTGTGACGTTCACTTCGACCCAACCCAATATACGCCCCACCACCCCCACTGGTCCCACTTCCCACGCTCACGCTGATTCTCCCACCACCACCCTCTGTGGACGCACCAGACCCCAAGGCGCACCTCCCCGAGTTACCAGAGACGGATGATCCGGAACTGAAAGCAAGACGGCCGCTGCATCCACCCAGACCACCATTCGTAGACTTTGCGACGACAGACCCCCCACTCATCCCTGCGCCTTCACCAGCCTGCAGATGCACGCCACCTCCGCTCCTCGATTCCGCCCTCCCGGATCGTATCTGCCCCGTACCACCGGCCGCACTCGTGCCGCTCCCAACACACAGATCGACGAGGCCCCCGCGGCCCGCCGTCGAAGCCGCGGACCCCGCCCTAACTTGTCCATTATTTCCGCAACACGTCGATCCGGAGCTGAAGGCCAGCTGACCGCTCAAACCAGCTGCGCCGCCATTTCCGCTCGATACAAACAGCACCCCGCTGCTCGTCGACGCGCCGCCGCCGCCGCCGACCGTCAGCCATCCGCCGCTCGAGCCTCCGCTTCGACCCGACGTCCAGCCGAGCGGCCCTCCTCCTCCGCTCGCGCTGCAGCCCACACTCGCGCGAACGCCGCCTCCGCAACCTCCTGTCGTCGAGCCAGATCCGACGAGCACTCGCGCATACTGTTTCCTCCGGCCGTTCCCGAGCTGAACACAGTCGGCCGCTACTTCCGGTCGCTCGGCATTGCCGCTTCCCAGGACCAGCATGCCGCTACTCGATGCGGTTCCGTCCCCGCTGTCGACGCTGAAAGCCCCCCGCTGACCGCCGCGCTCCGACCCGCCGCCGCGATCGCCGATCCCCAGACCCGCTCGTCCCGCCGCCCGCGCTCACGGCCACGACGCCGGCGCGACCTGCCGTCGACGTGCCGGACCCCAGGCTCGCCGCCCCTCCGTTCCCGCCGCCGCGCCCGAGCTGAACGCGAGCCGACCGCTGGCGCCAGCGGTTCCACCGTTTGCCGACGTGATGCGCACCAGGCCACTGCTTGCTGCGGTTCCTTCGCCCCCGACGGTCAGCACGCGCCCTCCGCTCGGCGATGCTGCGCCCGGCCGCAAACGTCAGGCCACCGCCCGACGCGCTCGTCCCACTTCCAGCGCTCGGCGGCCGCGCCCCGCGGCCCACCGTCGCCGGTCCCGGCCCGACGCACAGCCGCCCGCTGTTTCCTGCCTTGCTCGACCCGGAGCTAAAGCACAGCCGCCCACTCGACCCCCCGGCGCCAGCGTTGGCCGCCGAGATGATTGCGATCCCAGAGCTCGCGACGGCGCCGCTCCGCTCGTCGCGCTCAGGACTCCACCCGACGCAACGTCGCTGCGTCCAGACAACAGGCTCAACGCGCCCCCAAGCCCAGCCCCTCGTCCCGCTGCCCGGCCGCTCGCGCTCGCGCGTCCGCCCGGCCGCCGGTCGCCGCGCGGACCCGACTCGGACGCTCCCGCTGTTGCCAGAGGTCGACGCTCCGGCGCTGAACACTAGTCGCCCGCTCGCGGCGCCCGCGCCAGCGTTAGACGCGTGCCGATACGCAGCGCCCCGCCGCTGCCGTCGTCCCCTCCCCGGAGCCCGCGCGGAGGGTACCGCCCGTGAGCGTCGAGCTTCGACCGGACTCCAGGCTCAAGCCACCTCCAGACCCGCTCGTCCCGCTGCCCGCGCCCAGCCGAGTCGCGCCGCCTCGCCCCGACGAGGCCGCGCCAGACCCGACGAGCAGCGCGCCGCTGTTGCCTTCCTTGGACGAGCCTGAGCTGAACACCAGCTGGCTGCTCGCTCCGCCACCGCCGCCGTTCGCCGTGCGAACGTACACCGCGCCGCCGCTTGTGGCCGTCCCTTCGCCCGTCTCGACGCAGACGCCGCCGCCCGTCGTCCCGGTGCTTCTCCCCGCGCCCAGCGACGTCGAGCCACCCAAACCGCTCGTTCCACTACCGACGGAGACGCGCGCTACTCCGGCCCGCCCTCCAACGCTCGGTCCAGAGCCGAGGGCAACCGCTCCACTGTTCCCGTCCTTGGACGACCCGGAGCTAAATGCCAACCGGCCGCCCGACCCACTCGCTCCGCTGTTTGTCGACCCGAGACTGAGATACCCGCTGCTTGAGCAGGTGCCCTCGCCACCTCCCACCACGACTGAAGCACCGCCGGTGGCAACCGCGCCTCGACCTGCGCCCAGGCGCACGCGGCCCCCCCGACCGCTGGTCCCGCTGCCAGCCACGATCAAAACTGCCCCCCCGCGGCCGGCTGTCCCGTACCCAGAGGCTAGAACCAAGCATCCACCGTTGCCAGAGAGCGACGATCCCGAGCTAAAGCGAAGGGCTCCGGCCGAGCCGCAGAAGCCTGAGTTTGTGCTTCCGACAGCAAGAATGCCACTGTTTGTCGCTGTTCCTTCACCAGCCTGCAGATGCACGCCACCTCCGCTCCTCGATTCCGCCCTCCCGGATCGTATCTGCCCCGTACCACCGGCCGCACTCGTGCCGCTCCCAACACACAGATCGACGAGGCCCCCGCGGCCCGCCGTCGAAGCCGCGGACCCCGCCCTAACTTGTCCATTATTTCCGCAACACGTCGATCCGGAGCTGAAGGCCAGCTGACCGCTCAAACCAGCTGCGCCGCCATTTCCGCTCGATACAAACAGCACCCCGCTGCTCGTCGACGCGCCGCCGCCGCCGCCGACCGTCAGCCATCCGCCGCTCGAGCCTCCGCTTCGACCCGACGTCCAGCCGAGCGGCCCTCCTCCTCCGCTCGCGCTGCAGCCCACACTCGCGCGAACGCCGCCTCCGCAACCTCCTGTCGTCGAGCCAGATCCGACGAGCACCTCGCCGCTGTTTCCTCCGGCGGCCGTTCCCGAGCTGAACACGAGTCGGCCGCTACTTCCGGTCGCTCCGGCATTGCCGCTTCCCAGGACCAGCATGCCGCTACTCGATGCGGTTCCGTCCCCGCTGTCGACGCTGAAAGCCCCACCGCTGACCGCCGCGCTCCGACCCGCCGCCGCGATCGCCGATCCCCCAGACCCGCTCGTCCCGCCGCCCGCGCTCACGGCCACGACGCCGGCGCGACCTGCCGTCGACGTGCCGGACCCCAGGCTCGCCGCCCCTCCGTTCCCGGCCGCCGCGCGCCCCGAGCTGAACGCGAGCCGACCGCTGGCGCCCGCGGTTCCACCGTTTGCCGACGTGATGCGCACCAGGCCACTGCTTGCTGCGGTTCCTTCGCCCCCGACGGTCAGCACGCGCCCTCCGCTCGACGCGATGCTGCGCCCGGCCGCAAACGTCAGGCCACCGCCCGACGCGCTCGTCCCACTTCCCGCGCTCACGCTTGCCGCGCCCCCGCGGCCCACCGTCGCCGGTCCCGGCCCGACGCACAGCCGCCCGCTGTTTCCTGCCTTGCTCGACCCGGAGCTAAAGCACAGCCGCCCACTCGACCCCCCGGCGCCAGCGTTGGCCGCCGAGATGATTGCGATCCCAGAGCTCGCCGACGCGCTCGCTCCGCTCGTCGCACTCAGGACTCCACCCGACGCAACGTCGCTGCGTCCAGACAACAGGCTCAACGCGCCCCCAAGCCCACTCGTCCCGCTGCCGACGCTCGCGCTCGCGCGTCCGCCCCGGCCGCCGGTCGCCGCGCCGGACCCGACCCGGACGCTCCCGCTGTTGCCAGAGGTCGACGCTCCGGCGCTGAACACTAGTCGCCCGCTCGCGGCGCCCGCGCCAGCGTTAGACGTGCCGATACGCAGCGCCCCGCCGCTGCCCGTCGTCCCCTCCCCGGAGCCCGCGCGGAGGGTACCGCCCGTGAGCGTCGAGCTTCGACCGGACTCCAGGCTCAAGCCACCTCCAGACCCGCTCGTCCCGCTGCCCGCGCCCAGCCGAGTCGCGCCGCCTCGCCCCGACGAGGCCGCGCCAGACCCGACGAGCAGCGCGCCGCTGTTGCCTTCCTTGGACGAGCCTGAGCTGAACACCAGCTGGCTGCTCGCTCCGCCGCCGCCGCCGTTCGCCGTGCGAACGTACACCGCGCCGCCGCTTGTGGCCGTCCCTTCGCCCGTCTCGACGCAGACGCCGCCGCCCGTCGTCCCGGTGCTTCTCCCCGCGCCCAGCGACGTCGAGCCACCCAAACCGCTCGTTCCACTACCGACGGAGACGCGCGCTACTCCGGCCCGCCCTCCAACGCTCGGTCCAGAGCCGAGGGCAACCGCTCCACTGTTCCCGTCCTTGGACGACCCGGAGCTAAATGCCAACCGGCCGCCCGACCCACTCGCTCCGCTGTTTGTCGACCCGAGACTGAGATACCCGCTGCTTGAACAGGTGCCCTCGCTTCCCTCTAGGAAAAGCGCGCCCCCTGATGTCAAGATGCCGCGTCCAGTGCACAAATGGACGGACGAACCACTTTCAGTATCACTACTGCTACCCGCACTGATACATACTAGTCCAGCTTGCCCACTTGACGCAGCTCCTGCAGATATGAGTACTGCTCCAATGTTGCCTGATTGAGAAGATCCCGAGCTGAACGTCAGCCTACCACTCGAACCCTGCACGCCAGAGTTACAGCCCTTGACAGTAACGGCACCACTGCTCACCGAACTGCCTTCCCCTGAAGCTATGTTGGTAAAACCTCCACTACTAACGGCGCTTTGACCCGAGTCAATGCGAATGTGAGCTGCTGAACCACTAGAGCCGCTCCCAGCTTCTATACCCATTGTTCCCCCATGACCACCAGACGCTGTTCCGGTACCAAGTGTGAGCCATCCAGAGTTCCCTGCCATACTAGAACCAGTACTGAAAGTAAGCCTCCCGCTGCTGCCGCCAACACCGCCGTTTGTGACCTTGACTGTGATAGATCCACTGCTTGTTACGGTGCCTTCTCCTGCACTTACACTGAGCAACCCACCGCTTAATGCGACGGCACGACCAGGGAGAGCAAGGATGCCTCCCCCTAGCGCGCTGGTGCCAGTTCCGACGCTGATGAAAACATTATTGCCACGCCCCTCGGTCGCAGCCCCGGATCCAATTTCAACTGCCCCCGTGTTTCCGAGCCCCGCTGAACCTGAGCTATATGCAAGCCGACCACTGATACCCCCAACCCCCCCATTTGTTGTCGACACAAAAATGCTGCCACTACTGCTCGTTGCTCCAAATCTACTTGAGATTGACAGGTCGCCACCGCTCTGTAATTGACTCAAACCAGCACACATCTCTAAACTATTCGATTTGCCACTCATGCTTTTGCCTATATTAACGGACACTATGCCACCTTGGCCATTCTCCACACTCCCAGAGGAACACGCAACAAGGCCACTGTTACCGTTTCGACAGGATCCAGTACTAAACAAAATGGAACCTGTACTTGTCTTAGCGTTTGAGCTGGCTAGAACAAGATAACCACTGCTTTGTAGTGAGCCTTCACCAGATGAAATAGAGATGTGACCTCCCGAGTCAATAGACAACCCTGAAAAGAAATGAAGCGAGTTCGCAATACCATTATGACTGCAGCCCACACTCGCGCGAACGCCGCCTCCGCAACCTCCTGTCGTCGAGCCAGATCCGACGAGCACCTCGCCGCTGTTTCCTCCGGCGGCCGTTCCCGAGCTGAACACGAGTCGGCCGCTACTTCCGGTCGCTCCGGCATTGCCGCTTCCCAGGACCAGCATGCCGCTACTCGATGCGGTTCCGTCCCCGCTGTCGACGCTGAAAGCCCCACCGCTGACCGCCGCGCTCCGACCCGCCGCCGCGATCGCCGATCCCCCAGACCCGCTCGTCCCGCCGCCCGCGCTCACGGCCACGACGCCGGCGCGACCTGCCGTCGACGTGCCGGACCCCAGGCTCGCCGCCCCTCCGTTCCCGGCCGCCGCGCGCCCCGAGCTGAACGCGAGCCGACCGCTGGCGCCCGCGGTTCCACCGTTTGCCGACGTGATGCGCACCAGGCCACTGCTTGCTGCGGTTCCTTCGCCCCCGACGGTCAGCACGCGCCCTCCGCTCGACGCGATGCTGCGCCCGGCCGCAAACGTCAGGCCACCGCCCGACGCGCTCGTCCCACTTCCCGCGCTCACGCTTGCCGCGCCCCCGCGGCCCACCGTCGCCGGTCCCGGCCCGACGCACAGCCGCCCGCTGTTTCCTGCCTTGCTGACCCGGAGCTAAAGCACAGCCGCCCACTCGACCCCCGGCGCCAGCGTTGGCCGCCGAGATGATTGCGATCCCAGAGCTCGCCGGCGCTGGCGCTCCGCTCGTCGCGCTCAGGACTCCACCCGACGCAACGTCGCTGCGTCCAGACAACAGGCTCAACGCGCCCCCAAGCCCCCTCGTCCGCTGCCGACGCTCGCTCGCGCGTCCGCCCTGCCGCCGGTCGCCGCGCGCGGACCCGACTCGGACGCTCCCGCTGTTGCCAGAGGTCGACGCTCCGGCGCTGAACACTAGTCGCCCGCTCGCGGCGCCCGCGCCAGCGTTAGACGTGCCGATACGCAGCGCCCCGCCGCTGCCATCGTCCCCCCCGGAGCCCGCGCGGAGGGTACCGCCCGTGAGCGTCGAGCTTCGACCGGACTCCAGGCTCAAGCCACCTCCAGACCCGCTCGTCCCGCTGCCCGCGCCCAGCCGAGTCGCGCCGCCTCGCCCCGACGAGGCCGCGCCAGACCCGACGAGCAGCGCGCCGCTGTTGCCTTCCTTGGACGAGCCTGAGCTGAACACCAGCTGGCTGCTCGCTCCGCCGCCGCCGCCGTTCGCCGTGCGAACGTACACCGCGCCGCCGCTTGTGGCCGTGCCTTCGCCCGTCTCGACGCAGACGCCGCCGCCCGTCGTCCCGGTGCTTCTCCCCGCGCCCAGCGACGTCGAGCCACCCAAACCGCTCGTTCCACTACCGACGGAGACGCGCGCTACTCCGGCCCGCCCTCCAACGCTCGGTCCAGAGCCGAGGGCAACCGCTCCACTGTTCCGTCCTTGGACGACCGAGCTAAATGCCAACCGGCCGCCCGACCCACTCGCTCCGCTGTTTGTCGACCCGAGACTGAGATACCCGCTGCTTGAACAGGGCCCTCGCTTCCCTCTAGGAAAAGCGCGCCCCTGATGTCAAGATGCCGCGCCCAGTGCACAAATGGACGGACGAACCACTTTCAGTATCACGCTGCTACCCGCACTGATACATACTAGTCCAGCTTGCCCACTTGACGCAGCTCCTGCAGATATGAGTACTGCTCCAATGTTGCCTGATTGAGAAGATCCCGAGCTGAACGTCAGCCTACCACTCGAACCCTGCACGCCAGAGTTACAGCCCTTGACAGTAACGGCACCACTGCTCACCGAACTGCCTTCCCCTGAAGCTATGTTGGTAAAACCTCCACTACTAACGGCGCTTTGACCCGAGTCAATGCGAATGTGAGCTGCTGAACCACTAGAGCCGCTCCCAGCTTCTATACCCATTGTTCCCCCATGACCACCAGACGCTGTTCCGGTACCAAGTGTGAGCCATCCAGAGTTCCCTGCCATACTAGAACCAGTACTGAAAGTAAGCCTCCCGCTGCTGCCGCCAACACCGCCGTTTGTGACCTTGACTGTGATAGATCCACTGCTTGTTACGGTGCCTTCTCCTGCACTTACACTGAGCAACCCACCGCTTAATGCGACGGCACGACCAGGGAGAGCAAGGATGCCTCCCCCTAGTGCGCTGGTGCCAGTTCCGACGCTGATGAAAACATTATTGCCACGCCCCTCGGTCGCAGCCCCGGATCCAAATGTCAAAATGCCACTATTGCCGCGTCGTGTTGACCCTGTGCTAAACGAGAGCTTTCCGCTTGATCCACTTGCTCCTGTATTTGAGCTTACACACACTACAACGCCTCCACTTGATCCTGTGCCTTCACCCGCTTCAGTTATGACATTTCCGCCTGAGTACCCCGATGAACACCCAGAGTCTAGCGAACAACCCCCCCCTGATACTGAACCACATCCAACAGCAAGAACGATGGATCCGCCACGCGCGGTTGAGGAATAGCAAGAACCAAAGTATACTGATCCACTATTTCCAACTCTTGTAGTGCCTGAACTAAACGAGAGCCTCCCAGTCACACCATTAGTGCCACCGTTAGCTGCTAACACGCACACAGAGCCGCTGCTACTTGCAGTGCCTTCGCCACTAAATGCATGCACCGTTCCTCCCGAAGTCGATGCACTACGCCCTGCTGCAGCCCCTAGAATTACACTCATGCCGCTCGTTCCACTCCCAGCGGCAATTCGTATTGCTCCACCACTTCCTTGGGTAGCAATTCCTGTGCTCAACGCGACGCGCCCGCTGTTTCCACTTGACGCGGTGCCACTGCTAAACAGTAGCCGCCCGCCTGAACCCTCACCGCTGTCCATGCCCAATATGCAAACAGAACCGCTACTAAACAAAGCCCCCCCCCCTGCGTTGGCACGAATCATCCCCCCGGTCGCTAGAATATTGCGGCCGGACAAGGTAGCCACGGGCGTCCCAATGCCACTTGTCCCACTGCCAGCACTCACGATAACCCTGCCACTGCGTCCAGTCCCAGTTGCGGCACTTGAGCCTATGCATACAAAGCCACTATTTCCGGTCACCGACGAGCCTGAACTAAATCTAAGGAAACCGCTGGCTCCTGAAATACCACTGTTTATGGAATTAATTTTGATCACGCCACTACTTGTTGCTGTGCCCTCTCCTGCGCTAATGAAAACACAGCCACCACTCGAGCCCGTGCTTTGACCAGCAAGAAACAATGCACATCCTCCAGATCCACTTGTGCCGCTACCAACAGCCATCCTCACTGCTCCAGCGCGCCCCGCTGTCCCGACACCAGAACTTACACAAAACGCACCACTGTTCCCAAGCCTGGATGACCCTGAGCTGAACGACAGACGTCCACTACAACCCGTCGCACCTGGGCTTACGCCCTGAACACACATCGCACCAGAGCTTGATGCCCTGCCTTCGCCACCGGCCATATTTATCGATCCACCAGAACGCAAAGCACTCTGGCCAGAATTCAGACTCAAAAGACCACCGCACCCGCTTGTGCCGATTCCCACAGTGAAACTGAGAGCTCCGCCGCAACCAACCGAAGCCATGCCGGAACCCAATACAATTTGTCCACTATTTGCTTCGTGTGATATACCAGAGCTAAAAACAAGGCGCCCACTTAATCCATCTATCACGCTATTTTGCGAAGACACCAACACTGCACCACTGCTCCCCCCCCCGCCTTCCCCCGTGAGCATGTTTAACGAGCCACCTACATGTGTAATACTATCTCCCGCGGCAAGACGCGCCTTTCCGCCAGAACCACTATCGCCAGAACCAACGCAGAATTTGATGGTGCCTCCGAGACCATGTGTAGAAGCACCCGTACCCAAAAGTATGCTTCCTGTATTTCCACACCACGATGAGCCGGAACTGAAGACCAACCGACCGCTACATCCGTATGCACCACCATTGAGGGATGTTGCAAAGATAGAACCACTCGTTGCACCCCTTCCAGCCCCAGAGTATACTTGCACTGCACCACCACTATAGCCTTCAGCTCTGCCAGAAATTACTGTGGTACAACCGCCAGCTGCACTTCCTCCATTGCCTACATTATATCTGATGTCACCACCAGACCCGCTGATTGCTCCTGCTGTTCCAAAGCGAACGAGACCGGTATTACTTGAGCTGGTAGTTCCCGAGCTAAACGTCAGCCTACCCGAGGATCCAGAGTCACCACTATTTGAAGAGCTTATGCTTAAGCTCCCGCTGCTCGACTGAACCCCGGTTGTGGTCTGAATAGTTATGCTTCCACCGCTCATGCTATTTGTTCTTCCTGGTTGAATATGAAGGAAGCAGTTCTGTCCGCTGGTGCCACTGCCAACAGCTGCACAGAGAAAACCGCCACTACCGCCTGTCGAGGCGCCAATGCCCAAGAGCAATTCACCACTGTTTCCCCCGGCGGCTGTTCCTGAACTGAAGGTCAGACAGCTGCTACTTCCCACCATTCCCGTATTGCTGCTTCTCATTGATAATTGGCCGCTACTCGACGCGGTTCCTTCTCCGCTAACAAGGCCCGCCAGACCTCCTGTACCTGCAGTGCTCCGCCCGGCCGCCGTGACCAGAAGCGCCCCTAGCCCACTCGTTCCAACTCCAATGCTCACTACTAATCCGCCTCCACGACCTGCTGTTGCCACCCCTGATCCCAGCGTCACCGAGCCACTGTTCCCGGATAAGGCACACCCCGAGCTAAGCACAAGACGGCCGCTAATGCCTAATCTACCATTATTCGCAGACATCACACTCACAGCCCCACTGCTCGCTGCACTCGCCCCTCCAGCACGAACTGCTGTATCACCACCGGTGAGTGAGATAGTTTGACCAGCCCAAACCACAATGCTGCCGCCAAGAGCACTGGTGCCGCTTCCAGGACTTATACTAATGGCGCCGGCCCGCCCGTTGAGCCCGGCACCGCTACCAATGCATACTGCGCCACTGTTGGATATACTAGCGAAGCCAGAGCTAAACAGCAAACGGCCACTACCCCCGTCTAGACCGGTGTTAACACAGCACAGTGAAATCGCACCTGAACTAGTCGTTGTGCTCTCGCCACCCCAGACATCAATGGAGCCGCCCGTGGAAACATCACATTGGCCGGAATATAGCCTTGCAGAACCACCAAATCCGCTCGTGCCACTACCGATTGCCATCGATATTGAGCCTGTTGCGCCTCCGGTCGCATAACTCGTCGCGAAACTAAGGTGTCCACTGTTGCCACGTTGTGATGCGCCAGCACTAAAGAAGAGGCATCCGGATGACCCTGTCGACCCGACGTTTGATGTAGATGCCAGGATCACACCGCTGCTGGTTGTCTGACTGCCATCACTGAACAGGCAAACGACACCACCAGTCGAGCCGCCGTAGCTTTGACCAGAATGCAATGCAACAGAGCTCCCACTGCCACTGTTACTACTGCCCACAGCTGCTCGAAGACTACCCCCGCGACCTCCAGTCGACCTGCCGGTCCCAACTAACACCGGACCGCTGTTTCCCCCAAAAGTAGTTTCTCCTGAGCTGAACACGATTCGGCCGCTACTTCCTGCCACTCCCGTGTTCATGCTTATTGCTGATAATCGACCACTACTTGACACAGTCCCCTCCCCGCTGCCAATGCGTGCTGCACCCCCACTGGCAATCGTGCTCCGCCCAGCTGACGTGGCCAACAGTCCGCCCAGACCGCTTTTTCCACTTCCGATGCTTACATCCAATGCGCCCGCGCGACCTGCTGTCGCTGCGCTGGACCCAATGGCCACCAACCCACCATTCCCAGCTGCCGTGCGCCCTGAGCTGAATGCGAGTCGACCACTTGTCCCTGCATTGCCAGTGTTCCCCGACATAATAATAACGAGGCTGCTGCTTGTCGCGGTTCCTTCTCCCCCAATGATGGGTACACGTCCTCCACTCGATATTCTGCTGCGTCCAGCACTGAACGACACGTGACTGCCCGATCCGCTCGTCCCACTTCCTGCGCTCATACTCGCAGTACCTCCCCGCCCGACTGATGCCGGGCCGGACCCAGCACGCAGGTCACCACCATTTCCTAAATTGGTTGACCCAGAGCTGAAGCACAGTAATCCACTTGACCCAACGATGCCAGTATTTACAGTCAGAGCTGATACAATTCCACTGCTATACGATGTCCCCTCCCCGCTGAGCACCCTCAGGGAACCTCCGGAGGCTACGGCGCTGCGACCTGACAATATTTGGACGACACCACCACTAGAGCTTGTGCCTCGACCAACAGATATGATAATACAACCGGTAGCTCCTGTGCTAGCGGCGCCTGTGCCAAATACACACGCACCCGCATTACCTGCTTCACTCGATCCTGTCGAAAATGTCAAAAGGCCCGATGTTCCGAGATGTTTGGCATTGGTAGATCGAATCGAAACATGGCCACTGCTCGAGATAGTTGTCTCTCCGGTCGATATCGTGCAAGGTCCACCCGTACCCGAGACACTACGGCCGCAGCGAAGACAAATGTTCCCGCCTGGTCCGCTTGTCCCGCTTCCAGCAGTGATAAACAGAGATCCAGCGTGTCCAGATGCTGCTGCGGTTGCTGCAAGTATACAACCACTATTACCATCGCTGGCGGTGCCTGAGCTAAATGTGAGGCGACCGGTTGTGCCAGTATATCCTCCGTTGGAAGTGCGTACTACTGTGGTGCCACTGCTAGACGTCGCGCCTGCCCCACTCAACTTCGCGCAGTTGCCCCCTGTTGATGTGAGACTTGTGCCAGCACATAGGATTAATGGGCCACTTTGGCGGCTCGTTCCGCTCCCAACAATGAGCTTGACTACCCCGCCTCTGCCCAGGCTGGATGCGCCACTCCCCGCATGAATGCTTGCGCTGTCGCCTCCAACAGCACTCCCTGAACTAAAGCTAAGTCTTCCACTGGACCCAGCGACCGCAGCATTAGCAGCTCTCAGTACAATCACACCACCGCTGGACGCGTCACCCTCGCCAGCCGAGGTGTGCACGCCACTTCCGGTGGCTGTTTTTGCTTGACTCGCTGCCACGAGCATCTGCCCGCCCGTTCCACTGGTTCCACTGCCAACAGCGAGTTTGAGATGGCCGCCACAGCCGCCGCGAGCAAATGCAGTGGCCAAACTTAGTTGACCTGCATTTCCTTCGGTTGAAACACCGGAACTGAAAGTAATGACTCCAGTTGTTCCCGTCACACTTCCGCCATTGGTAGACGTAACTCGCAGAGAGCCACTTGTCGACGTTGTTCCCTCGCCAACATGAAGGCGCAGATCGCCGCCAGTCGTCACAGCCGCATAACCGGCCTGAAGTACGGTGGCCTCTCCAGCACCACTGTTGCCACTCCCGACGCTCAGGGAAACCGAGCCTCCACGACCTATAGCTGTAGTCCCGGAGCCAATAGAAATTTGTCCACTATTACCTACGCTAGCAGCTCCCGAACTGAATGAAAGGCGTCCGCTGGACCCACCCGGGCCAGCATTTGCACTTAAGAACGAGACAATACCACTGCTGGCTACCGTGCCTTCACCACTTAGCATGTATGCGGAGCCTCCGGTCGCGATGCTTTGACCCGCTTGACCATGAATACACCCACCAAAACCGCTGCTTCCGCTACCTGCACTCACAGCGATTGAACCTCCACGCCCTGTTGATGAAGCACGACTACCGACTCTAACCTCACCAGCATTTCCTGCGCATGCTGTGCCGCTGCTGAATGTTAGGCGCCCGGAAGCACCGCCGACACCGCTGTTCGCCGTCCGTACCAAGAAGCTGCCGCTACTGGCAACTGTGCCTTCAGCCACGCCAAGATCAACCGTTCCGCCAGTTGATTTCAAGCTTCGTCCCGATGCGATTCCGAGAGAGCCACCAATGCCCGATGTACCGCTACCAACCGCGAGGCGCACCGCCCCGCCACATCCACGCGTGGCTGCGTATGAGCCTAGTGTGATGCTTCCTGAGTTGCCACCCCTCGAGATGCCTGATGAAAAGAGGAGGCATCCGCTTGCACCAGATCCGCCTGATGCTGCCCACGACTGGACACGGACATCACCGCTGCTAGACACGGTGCCTTCGCCAGCTCGCGCTGAGACACATCCACCACTTTGCCCATTACTGCGACCAGATTGGAATAGTGCGCGACCCCCAGATCCCGTTCCTCCGCCAGCCGTCACTATAATGCTACCACCTCGGCCCACCTGCCCAGGACCAGATCCCAAAAGAATACAACCCGAATTACTACGGACAGCTGACCCGCTGCTAAACACGAGATGACCACTCGCTCCAGATCTTCCAGCATTTGACGATCGCACACAAGCAGCGCCGCTGCTTGCTGTGCTACCTGTCTGGGTCGAAAATGTGAAATGACCCCCCGTGTGCGACACGCCTCTCCCCGCTGCCAAAGAGATGGCACTGCCTGTTCCAGAGGTCCCGCTACCAGATGATATCACTACATGTCCACCGTGCCCGGCTGTCGTAGAACCTGAACCAAATAGTGCACTCCCAGCGTTACCAGCGATTGCACCGTGCGAGCTAAAGATGAGACGACCAGCCGCTGATTTTGAGCTCCCAGCGTTGCTGCTATGTACAACGACCGTGCCCGCAGAAGTCGTTGCGCCTTCTCCTGCAGTCATTACCACGAAGCCTCCGGTTAACACAGTACTGCGGCCACTGTGTAGGGCGCCAAGACCACCAGCCCCGCTGCCGCTGCTCCCTACAGCCAAGGTCACGGCACCGCTTCTCCCGCCACTCGCTGAGCCCGTTCCAACGCGCATCATGCCGCTATTTCCGACTGAAGTCGATCCGGAGCTGAAGAGAAGACTACCAACCGAACCAAAGACGCCGCCATTTGATGTGCGCAACGCAACCGCCCCCGAGCTTGTCGCAGCAACGCAGCCAGAAAACACAGTAAGTGCGCCGCCTGTCCTCTTCGCTGGTGCCACCGACCGACCCGCCGCTATTACGATCGTCCTCTTTGTACCACTCGAGCCCCTACCCGTGATAAAGGATATTGAACCTCCACTACCAGCAGTTGCGTCTCCAGACCCGAGGCAAAGTTTCCCAGAATTGCATGTTTTGGCCGTTCCAGAGCTGAACGCGAGACAACCACTAGATCCCAAAAAACCACCATTTGCCCCTATAATTGTGATAGACCCACTGCTGGAAGCACCGCTCTCGCCGGCTATCAGCGTAGCCTTCCCTCCTTCCCGACAGACCGTGCGACCTGACTGACATACGACGAGGCCTCCCATACCACTCAAGCCTGGACCGGAAGTGACAAGTATTGCGCCTCCAGCGCCACCTGTGACCTGACCGGTGCCTAGCGACACGCCTCCGCTGTTGCTGCCATTTGGCAAACCTGTGCTAAAGACCAAATAGCCACTAGCTCCAGACGCCCCAGCATTAGCAGAACAAACTACCATTTTACCCGAACTTGTTCCGCCAGAACCACCAGCCAATAAACCAACTAATCCCCCGGTTGAATCACATGTGCGCCCTGCAGCTGCTAAAACAGCGCCAGCGCGCCCACTCGTTCCGCCACCAACAGAGGCACGAAGTAATCCGCCTGCTCCTCCTGTCGATCCACCCACGCCAACGCTGATCATACCACTGTTGCCGCTGTATGCAGTGCCTGCACTGAATTCCAAACGACTGCTGGTACCACCAGCACCAGCATTTACCGATTGTAGGGCAATCGTGCCAGTTGATGCGGAGATGCCAGAAGCTGCGAGGGCCGCAAGGGAGCCCCCTGTGCGGTAGCCGCTACGTCCAGCTCGTGCAACTAGCTGACCCCCTATGCCGCTATTGCCGCCACCGGCTACGACTAATATCGAACCACCGCAACCGCCTGTCGCGGCAGCAGACCCTAATCTCAATGCGCCAGCATTGCCATCGTCGCTGCTACCACTACTAAAAACAAGAGCACCGCTGGTGCCCGACACGCCACCATTTGTAGTCTGAAGGTGAAATGCACCCGATGTTGTGCCTGCCGCACCACCACCAGCAAGAGCAAATAACCCTCCTGTTCGTTCAGCCGTGCGTCCAGCAAGGAAAATTTCTGCGCTTCCTACGCCACTTTGGCTACTCCCGACACTAACGTATGTTCTGCCAGCACGGCCTGCGGAAACCGCACCGCTCCCAATAATTAGAGAACCGGAATTGCCAATATTGGCAGACCCTGAACTGAAGCAGAGACGGGCACTTGCACCAGCCCTACTCCCGCCGTTTGCGGTTCGAACACGAAACACACCACTAGTTGCTCTGGTCGAGTCTGTAGTCTGCATCAGCAGCTTACCACCGGACGCGGCAGAGCTTCGACCGGCCACGAGCATGGCAGAACCGCCAGAACCCGAGTCGCCATAGCCGACCGTCACGCTAGTAAAGCCCCCACTACCACCAGTTGCGATGCCAGAGCCAACCACACAAATGCCAGTGTTCCCAGACGAAGCTGTGCCAGTACTAAACGTCATGCTGCCGCTGACCCCTTCAGGACCACTATTTGCCGTTGCTACCCTGACAGAGCCACTTGTGTGGAGCGTCCCTTCAGTGGAAAATAAGTTAACAGAGCCACCTGTACGGCTGCGACTGCGACCAGCATCTACCGTTGCCTCACTGCCCGTGGCACTGGTACCGCTACCGGCCGTCAGGCGCACGAGGCCTGCCCGACCGCCAGTCGCTGCCCCTGAACCGGATTCGATGGCGCCCGCATTACCATGTGATGCTGATCCTGAGCTAAAACTAAGTGCGGCCGATGAACCTCTCGTCCCTGCATTTGCAACCGTCACGCGAACAAAACCACTGGTTGTGGCTGCTCCTTCGCCGGTTGCTGATGCGAGGCAGCCTCCTGTTCCACTCCAGGTGCGCCCCGCCACGGTGCAAGCCACGCCACCTGTGTACGCACCGCGACCAACGCGAGCAAAAATAGAACCGCCACGGCCGCCAGTCGCCGCGCCCGTACCGAAGACGAGCTCGCCTGAGTTGCCACGGGATGTCGTGCCGGTACTAAACCGGAGACTCCCACTTGCGCCACGCGTGCCCGCGTTGGGTGTGTATACGCGGACGCTGCCAGAGGAAGATGAAGCACCCCCAGCCGCGTTAAAATAGGCACGACCACCGGTGCCTTCGTCGCTTCGGCCCGCCCTGATGGTGATATTGCCGCCGCGGCCGGACGTGCCATCGCCTGCACTCAGGACCAAGGCCCCCCCACGACCGCCAGTAGCAGCACCCGATCTGAGATTTATGCGACCAGCATTTCCACAGGTGCCGCAACCTGTCCTCATGTCTGCAAAACCAGAGACACCTCTGTCAGTACTCTCTGCCGTCGCCAGAGAAATCTCGCCTGAGGACGTGCCGCGTGCGGAGCCACTGCGTAGATCAATAGAACCTCCAGACGCCGACGCGCCGTCACCCGCAGCAATAGTCCCGTCTCCGCCCCGTGTGGCAGCACCTGCTGCAACGCTCACGCAGCCGCCACTATTTCTGCGGTCTTCCTCTTCCGCTGCTGTGATGCCTGCGGTCACACTTATGCCACCCCCAATTCCAGAACGCCCCTGACCTACAATGCAGCACACGAAACCACCAGTCCCTGATGCCGCAGTTCCGGTCTCAAAGTTGAGTCTACCAGAGTTGCCGCAGGACGCGGTGCCCGATGTAAGTGCCAGCTCACCAGAAGCACCACCGGAACCAGCATCAGTTGTACGGAGCAAAATTGCCCCGGATGTTGACAGTACGCTCATTCCGCTATAAATATAGAACACGCCGCCAGAATCTGTGCGACCACGTCCTGCGCCACACGTCACACTACCTCCGGCCCCGAAAGCAACTGCATGGCTCCTCCCTGCCGAAAGTGCCATCAAGCCTCCTTTGTTGGAACTACGAGATGCGCTTCCTGCATATATTGCCGCGTCCCCTCCGTTTCCACTGTCTCCCACACCAACCGATGCGACAAAAGAGCCGCCTCCGCCACTTTTGGCAACACCTGAACCTAGACAGATCGCGCCAGAATCACCGAGGCTTGCCGTTCCAGTCGCTAGGAAATGCGCTCCACTTGTGCCTTTGATACCTGCATTTTGTGTCAACACGAGTATTCGACCGCTCTCTCCACTAGCTCCAGCGCGCCCGGAGCCCGAAACGAAACAAACATTCCCACCTACTGTTGACTTTCCCGTGACAAATGCTGACCGAAGCAGAGATTCGCCAACCTTGAGCACCAGATCTCCGCCTATAGTGTATGGTGTGTAATCGGTAGCCTGTCTACTTGCAAAAACACAGGTATAGCGCCTGATCCCGAAACAGCAGTGCCTGTCGTCAAGCTGAGGGCTCCGCTGCTACCTGCGCTCGTCGAACCTGTTTTGAGAGCAACAGCGCCACTTGCTCCGGTGTCCGATCCCGCAGCCGCTGTTGCCATGACGAGATTACCACTATCGCGGTCTACTCCCTTTCCCGTGGCCACGCGGACGTTGCCACCACTGCCGCACACAGTTCCACCGCCATCTACTGATATCATGCCAGCACGATCAGAAAGCGCTGCAATCCCGGCTAGAATACGAAACGAACCACCGGCTTGTGCAGCGCCGGTTGCCATGCATAGGCACCTGCGGGAAAATGGCTGTTAGGCAAGATGGAAGGCAGCATATTCTTATATACTCACCCAGAATCGCCGCGACACGTAGTGCCCGTGGCAAGTTGTAGCGCACCGCTATCGTCCTCGTCACCTGAATCAGCTGTGCGTAGCACAAGATGTCCGCTACCAGATGAGGTTCCCTGGCCCGTGGTAATATTTACCTATGATGTTCAATTAATCACGCCACACGACTCAGATTCCAGATGGAAACACGGCGCTGGTGAGAGACATCGCCCCCTGGGTAACCCGGTCCACCAACGAGCGTCAAGGCGCCGCCTTCGTCTCGGTCGCCGCCAGAAGGGCAACAGAGCGCAATTTCACCTCCACTTGCCCGAGTTCGTGCTGATGTGTCACCGGCTGCAACACACAAGTCTCCAGCTGAGCCACCGCGCGCAGTTCCGACGCAGAGAGTCAAGCGCCCGCCTGTTGCCCCCTCGCCGTCTCCCGATCGCAAGTTGACAACTCCTGAGTTACCGTTTGACGATGTTCCGGAACCAAATCGTAGCATCCCTGAGGTACCTTCGCCCTCGACTACATTCGAACTCAGGAGCACTGCACCGGACGTGTCGCCGTCTCCGCCTTTCGCACCAAGGTTGCCTCCAATTGCGATTGTCGCGATGCCGCCCGTGACTCTCGCTGCGCCACCAATAGTGCTTGGACTTGCTGAAGCTGTGGATAGCGCTGCTCCGGCTTCGAGGATCACGATGCCTGCGGCGTTGCCACGGGTCGCTCCAGCTGCAAGACTTGCGTTTGCGCCGTTTCCCTCGTCGCTGTGTCCGGCGGCAAAAGTAGCAATACCACCCGGGCCCTTGTATCCATTGCCAGCTTTTATCCGTGCCATGCCTCCACGTGCTCCATAGCCCGCCAATGCAATGGCATCTCCAGGATGTCCACGGCGACTTGCCACACTGCTTGACCCGATCTCAATTGAACCGCCACCACTTCCCGCTGTGACAAAAGTAGTCCCTCCACGGCCGTCTGCTGGCCCGCCTGTTCCCAGGCGAGCAGAGCCTGATGATGCGCCTAAAAGTGTATCCGACAAGTCAGCAGAGCCACTAGTCAATTCTGCAGCACCGCTATTTCCGCTAGCGGCGGCTGCTTTGAATGAAATACTCCCGCTCGCGGCATCTGCACGTCCCGCGCCAGATGCAAATAGGGTGGACCCACCACGGAACGTACCTTTTCCCCCGGCCATCATAACGCAGCCACCACATGCACCGCCGTCGCCGAGGCACGCACTTGTGCAAGTGCTTTGACCGGCACGAAGAAAAAAGGTGCCCGATGGCGCTTGCATCTCCGTAGTGTCGCCCGCATTCGCAACAATGCACCCTTTAGCTTCATTCCCCCCCGATGGACTGCGGCGGACTCCCACCCCCCCCGCGCGAGCACACGCACTTTTTCTTGCGGACATTGTGATGTGACCGACATCTGAGGCTGCACTAGTCTCAAGAGTAATCGCGCCACCCACAAGTGCAGCTACACCTAGAGAACCGCTATTTCCCCGCTCACTTTCTCCGCTTACTATGGTCACAACACCACTGACTTGTCTGCCACCGACGCCGCTGACGAGGCTAACAGTCCCACCATTTGCGCATGAAGATAAACCCGCGCTAAGGCTCGAGGAGCCACCTAAGTCCCCTGCCATTCCAGCATGTACCAGCGCACCCCCCCCCAGATCGCTAGCGCTACCTGCTTGACACCCAACCTGGCGACCAGGGGCGCTGCCGCCGCCGCGACCACTAATCCTGACTCGACCGCCGATGGTGCCGCACCCTGCACTAAGTTGCAAGTCTCCTCCAGACATTGCAGAGCCTCCTTCGATGGTGACATTACCGCTCGAGTCACGAGCACATCCTGCCGCAAGACACAGTGCCCCAGAGGCACCGAGCAACGGACAGCCTGTGCCGAGGACAGCAGACCCGGAGCTACCCTGCTTTGCCTCGCCGGTCTGTATGGCGCAGTTTCCTGTACCACCACCGCAAGATCCTGCGGCAGGCGAACGTATGGCAGCGCAGCCGCTCCATGCATTATCACCGCCGCCTGTGCTCAGCACAACATGACCGTCCCCGTCTTGCCCACACTTACCCGCAGAAATGTTCGAACTACCGCCGTGATAGTTCGACTGGTCACCTCCTAAGAGCAGAATTGCGGAACCGATAGCAGTATGCGCGTTTGACATGCCCGTCAGAGAGATACTCCCGCCACCTGCGAGGTGACCTGACGTACCCGAACATAGATAGATTCTTCCAGCACGTTGCGCAGCGCCGGTACTGAAGGTACCTACGCCCGAATTGCCGCCTACGGAGCAGTCACCTGTCGAGACAAAAGCATGGCCGCTCGCAACATTGGCAGCCGTGCTGAGCGCAGCACTCCCTCCAGGCCCGGTCCCGATGACAAAGTTGCCAGCTGCTGAATCAGTGCTGGCACCAGCATAGAGTCGATGACAGCCCCCGCCTTTGCCTGCACGGAGGGTTGCAGTAGCGCCACTGCCTTGGGTCGAATGGCCTGCTGAGACTAGCATTCGTCCACTCTGATCGCGGGTAGCTGACCCGCCCATCGCACTGAGATCTCCACTATCTCCCGCGGCTTGCCCACTTCTCACGAATACGGCACCGCCTGAACAACCCTTGCCAGCAGCTAGTCCCAGCTTACCACCAATGTCGCCTTCGCCAGAGTCGAACCCCAGGCAGCCCCCGTTGAGCCCCCAACCGGAGGAAGCCCTGAAGCCTGGACCCCGATCACCCTGGCCCGTGCGAAACGACACGGCGCCAGATGCTTCGCCACTTCCCTCCGTTGCCCCACTCCGCAACAAACAGCGCCCGCTCTCTGCTTCACCAATGCCAGTTGCGCTCGTCATTAATATTCTCCCACGGCCATGCCCGTTCGCCATCGCCCCTCCAGTTCTGACGCACGTAGCTCCACCAACCTTTGCTGACGAGCCTGCCAATAGAGAAATGGACCCACCGTCACCCCGTCCAAGGGCTCCACCAGCTAGTGCCACTGCGCTACCGCCACCCTTCTGCGCCTGCCCCGCGCAAGTGACGACAGCACCGCCAGTATCGACGGCCAGTCCAGAGCTTAGCACGACGCTGCCTCCTCTCCCGGCTCTACCAGCACCCGTCAGAATGGCCAATCTGCCAGATGCGCCTCCAAAGTCAGTGCCTGTCATCAGGTCTATCTCACCGCTGCAAAGCGCACGACTCGTTCGCAGGGCAAAATTTCCGCTATGCGCTGTGCCCGCCCCGGCGATCATCTGGATACCGCCACCGTGACCGTCTCCAGAAGCGGCGCCGGCAGTCATGACGAGCCCCCCGCCGGTCGCCAAGCCCGCGCCCGCAGCAAGTTCCAGTTGGCCACCATGACTTGAGGCTGTCTCTCCGCCAGAAAGCTGTGCCTGGCCACCCAAACCCGAGGTGGAACTGCCAGCATTAAACGTATTACTCATTGGCTTTGCTACAGTGTTGCCAGCAGTAATTTGGCCATCTCCACCGCGAGTCCCTGAACCTGTGCGAGCTAGTAGCATACCCGCACGAGCCGTGGCCATGTCATCACCGAGGCTAGGGTTGTGACCAGCAGCGGCGATCAAGGGACCTGAGGATATTTTGCTTGGCCCAGAAAAGAACACGATGTCTCCCATACATCCGTTGCTACTTTGGCCCGTGACGCAGCTGATGCCGCCAGAAGAACCAATGCGGTGGCCAGTGTATATCCCCAGGCACCCGCCATCGTTTGTTGGCGTCGCTGCTGTGCGCATGTGTATGTTGGCGCGATGTGAATTTGCCGTCTGCGCTCTCGTCCGAACGATGAGCTCGCCACTACCGGGCACGCCGGTCCCTCGACCAGAAACAAGGTCAAACTTTCCACCGTTGTCCATGCCCGTACCTGCAAAGAGTCGTGCGCTCGTCCCAGTAGATTCTGTGCTGAGCTGGCAAATTTCGGCTTGACTAGACTCGAGACCAACACTACCACCGTCGTTGAGCATCGACGTGCCCACACTGATGCAAGTTAGGCCGCCACGTCCACTAGCCCCGGCACCAGATGACATGTCGAGCTTGCCCACACTAGGAGCAGCTCCCGTCGAAGTCACTATATTCCCGGAAGCCTCGGCCGTAGACGATGTGACACCAAATTGACCGCTCACACCCAAGGTGCCTTGTCCAGCACCCATTACTATTCCTCCTCCAAGTGCTAAACCTTGCCCAGTCTGCGTGCCTCCTACTATCATCGTTGTACCTCCTTTAACGCCAGATATTTTAGCGCTGCCGCTGACAAGGCAGAGGGCACCACCGACAGACGCGCTCTTGCCCGCTCGACAAGTGACTCCTCTGGAAACACCAAACGACGTGGGGGGTGAGTGTACTGCGTCAGCACCGATATTCATGTCGCCGCTAATTGCGCCGTTTCCACTTGAGAATACGCAGCTCCCACCTGTTGAGGCCGCGGCGCCAGAGTAAAGTCCAACGCTTCCTGGGCGCATGTCTGGTCCACAAGAACTCCCAGCCTTAAGTGAGACGTTTCCACTGCCGCTACCCGCATATACATCACCAGAACTGATGCGGATTGTGCCGGTCATGCCGCTGGCAGCCGCTGCTTTGAAGTGCACTGCTCCAGATCCTCGCGTCAGCGTCGATCGTGTCTTGATATTTAGGGCGCCCGTGCCGCCAATTGAACTTCTGCCACTCGAAATGCCAATAGAGCCACTTACTGTTTCGCCTGTAGCTGCGCTCAGGTGTAGCACCCCACCACGCGACAGCTGGCCGTTGCCAGCCAACAGTCCAACTCGACCGCCAATGTCAGCCGCACCAGCAGTGACACGTAGCAGCCCCGCGGCCGCGGCGGCACCTCCGGCGTAGATATTGGTGTTTCCACCGGTGATTCCTCCGCTGCTACTGCCGCAACCGAGTCCCGCATCGCCGACGATTTGAGCACAACCAATCCCGAGTTTAATCATGCCAGAAGACCCAACAACTGCACATCCCGATTGGCACGAAGCTGATCCCGACGTATATGTGGATTTAGATGTAACCGCAGACATGCGCCCTGATTTCGTGGTCCCCTTGCCACTCTGGGCACAAGCACTCGCTCCCGGTCCGTATGCGGATGAACCGCCGAGTAACTCAATGCGCCCGCCATATTCCCCACCAGAACCGGCTACCATGACAAGCGGGCCAGCTGCCTGAGCAGCGTCACCGGTTGCAATCCGCACAGCCCCCCCACTGGACATCAGACTGAGGCCCGCAATGAGCGTGATATTGCCCGCCTTGAGGCTACCCTGTCCGCCGCAAAGGTGTATCCCCCCGCCCCTATGGGTACCTCCCCCTCCAAACAAAGACGCCGAGCCACCATTCGCACCCGTGCGCGCAGCCAGAGAAAGCCGCACATTGCCACCTCCCTTGCCCGTTGCGTGGCCAGCAGAAGCTCGAATGTTACCTGACAATGAAGCTGCCGAGCCTGTGGAGACTCGAATTGCACCCGTATCTGCAACTGTGGCTTCAGTTACCACTAGAATATCCCCGCTTTTATCCCTGGAGACTCCGCCCGTCGTCAAAGCAGCTGGTGCACCAATCTCACTTCCAGCTCCTGTTTCTAGTTCTATCTGTCCCCCGTTTTCAAAACCATTGCCGCTACGCATACATATTGCGCCGCCTCCTCGTCCACCGTTGATTTGGGCATCACCCGCGGCTGAGCCAGTGCCACCAGTGCCGGTTCTCAACAAGACGCCGCTTGCGGCTGACCCATCACCAGAGCAGAGCATAGTCGGAGGTATCGCATAGTCTGAAGAGGAGGAACTTAATTCAAGAAGACCGCCACCACGAGAGACTAAGTCAATGCGTCCTGAACCAACGTTCGATCGACGCGTTTGCAAGAATGCACCAGATTCTTCTCCGGCTACCGCCCTGAACTCGTCGTCTGCGTATGCCACAGTGGTGCCGCCGTACGGAGCTGAGCCAGTGGCATCATGCCCAATCGTCACACATCCCGTTGCCGGCGAACCACAACACAAGGACCCACCACCGGTGCCCCCACCTGCCTCGATGCGTGCAGTACCACCTACCAAAGAGCCAACGCCAGCAAATGCTAGCGCTGCGGCCCCGTGATATTTACCTCCCCCTGCGGCGAAGCACACACGCCCCCCCAGGCCACTGGTGCCCATCCCGCTGCTGCACACCAGATTATTTACACGGTAGGCATGACCGGTATTCAAAACGCATGCGCCACTG
This sequence comes from Pelagomonas calceolata, assembly GCA_918797485.1. Taxonomy (NCBI): domain Eukaryota; class Pelagophyceae; order Pelagomonadales; family Pelagomonadaceae; genus Pelagomonas; species Pelagomonas calceolata. The sequence goes on from CAKKNE010000004.1 coordinate 1,757,034, forward strand.
GCGCGTGCTGAGCCAGTGATCATGTAAACGGAACCCGAGTTGCCCTCTGATGATATACCCGTCTTCAGATCGGCGGTCCCAGAGGCCCACGACGTCGCAGTCCGGGCAGTAAGACTTCCGTCACTGCAACTAGAAGTATAGCACACGTGTTTAGCCTGCAGTGCACCTATTAGGTCGAGAACTAAACCCTGTTTGTCAACTTTGAACATCTGATCTAGTGAGAAGGCGCCGTCTTCGTAGTTGGACACACCCACGTGAACACCTAAAGAGTCGACGTGGTGGAGCTCCTGCGCAATCACACCACGAGCTGAATGGCCCCTGTCGATTCCGCGAAGGGATGCCCACGCCTCTGAATACTTGTAAGATGCTAACGGCACTCTGGTGAAGCCTTCGTACACTGCCCCGAGGTTGACGTTATACCTGCAGCAGCACAATCAAGAAGGTTTAGGAGCATTAATCAGTAAATGACCCGCGCTTCGTCCGCATGTTATTCAGGACGCTGGAAATTACGAGATGTCGCGCTTGATGCGGCTGTCAGATGAGTACGTCAATTCTGTCATTCTTAGTGGAAGACAGGCCACCGCAGAAGCCCCGTCCCCTTCTTGACGAAGGTCAAACTTGGTACCACAAGCTCGATCGTTGATGTGCATTGAAATATGGCTACGACTGTCACCGAGTTCAATGCTATTGACGCGGTGATGATTCGACCTCGAAAAAAAACGAGCTCCTTGCAATTGGATTTTCGCATCATCAATAGTCAGCGATGACGTCCCTCGCGCGAGGGTGACATGACCCACACCACCACAATGTCCAAGGCCAGAGCGGACGGCGACACACCCGCCTTCGCCACCAGAGAGGATGTCAACATTACTGCTGGAGCCCGACTTGCCCGCGCCAACTATGACAGAGCCACCGGTTGAGCTATACGCACGCCCAGCGTCCAACAAAGTTGCGCCATTAGCTGAGTGGCCGGATCCGGCAGCGACCCAAAATGAACCGCCAGTCTGACCATCGCCACTGTAAAATGTGCAGTCGCCGCCCGCCACGCCACTACCAGCGCAAAGACTCGACATACCACCTCCCTGGGTATCGGAGCTCCCCGTTAGTATATTACACGCCAAAGCAGTCGCTGCATGCCCCGTGCCCAGGCGCACGGGGCCCGACGTCCCGCTGGCCGCTTTTCCGCTCGACACGCGAGCGCTACCGCTGTTTCTCATGCCTGTGCCACTGCCGATCGCGACGCTACCACTCGAAGCTGTGCTGCTAGTGCCCGAGGACATGGCGACGGTTCCCCCTGGAGCCTCCCGACCGTTACCTGCCGCGAGCTTGAGATCTCCGCCTTGACGGCCATGGCCGGCTCCGCCACCAATACACCCACCTGCGCCACTGTGAGGAGTTCCGCTTCCAGCACGGACCGCGACGCCGCTCCCGTCGACGTCAAACGACGAGCCGCCGCAGAGATTCACCGCGCCAGCTCTTCCGGCCGCACCACTTCCTAGATGCACACATCCACTCGTAAACGTGGTCGCAGGCTGCGATGCTACGTTTATACGCCCGCTGGTCTGCTCGGCGTCCTGGAAGACCGTGCACAGTCCAATAGTTCCGCTTCTTTGGCAATTGGCACCGCTCATTGCAATCGCAGCCCCGCCCCTCTTACCTTCGCTTGAACCCGCATGGCCGCTCAACGTCGATCCAGAGTCTCCAGATACTAAAAGACAACCAGCTTCGCCATGCAAAGATGTCTCGCCGGCACAGAAGGAGATACTCCCCGCACGCATCTTTGCCTCAGCCCCAAGCAAATGGATGGCGCCGCCAATACGTCCGCTACCACTTCTCATTTTTATGCTGCGCAAATTGTCGCCTGCTGTTGAACTCACACGCACGCTTCCCCCCGTGCTCAAGAAGCCCCTCCCTGTAGATAAGCAGCAGCCATTGACATTGGCATCGTCCCTCGAACTACCAGTCGAAATGCATGTGGGGCCGCTCGAGTGAGACCGACCGCTGCTTACGTACAAATCTCCTGTCTCTCCGACTTTCGTTGAGGATGCTCCACTCAAGACGCCGATAGTGCCAGAGTCGCCACGAGCGCTCTCGCCGCCACAGATTACCAAGCACGAGCCGATAGCGTCACCGTTCCCCGCACTGGCAATGAAGTTTCCTCCTCGATGGGTGCTATGAACCGCCTCTCCAGCGCCAATTCTCACACCACCACCTCCACCGTCTGGGTTTGCACCGCCGCCACGCAGTAGAACAGAACCGCCAGATCTGGCTGCTCCTGCACACCCGTCAATTTCACCTGGAGTGTAGGCCGTGCTCTCGGTCTTTAGGAATATCATGCCAGGTGCAGTCTGGCTTCGGCCGGAAGAGACAAGCACTGCCTGTGCTGCATTTATAGAGGTAGAACCCCCTGATGACATTTTGCTCCGACCACCCCCCACCACCAACTCGCCACCGGTTTGTGAGTTCCCAGTCCCCGCGCCCACAAGCAACGGCCCGTCTCTCTGCTGCCCAGAACCAGAACGCAATGAGGGGGCGGCACCAACACCCCCTCGACCAACGAGTGATCCTCCCGCGCAAATCTGGATGCTTCCTCCAAGGACTGATCCTCGACCTGCTAGTTGCACCAAGGTGCCACCCTTTGCACCAGCACCGCTTGAACCAGCCTCAACTCCTACACCGCCTCCCTCGCCCACTAGCGCAGTACCTGCATTCAAGTTTACTTGTCCGCTTCCGCCAATACCACTCGACCCCGTGCTAAAGAAACCGTGGCCAGATCTATTGTGGCGGTTTTCTCCCTTTGTCTGTATGCAGTAGTCCCCGGACTGGTGCCTTAAGCCGCTTCCTCCTGCTATCTTGATAGCCCCACTCATGTGACCAGTGGCTGTCTTTATCAGTGCCGTGCCGCTAGCTCCAGTCTCGCTCTTGCCGCTGCAAAGACGCACATCGCCGCCCGCCCCCCGTGTCCCACTACCGCTCAACACTCGAGCTCCTCCGCCAGTGGATCCAGCACCAGCAGTAGCCCGGATAAGCCCAGCACTGGCAGCGCCTGATCCTGATCGTAGGCAGAGTTTCCCCCCAGCGTCGAACCGGGACGCATACATGAAGGCCGTTATCGAGCCTGTTGTCTGGCTGTTGCCACTCTTAAGCTCTAGGGACCCCCCGACCTCATTTTGCGGACGGACCTGACCCGACGTAATGCAAATGCCACCGCTTGTCTCATCTTCTTCTCCCCGATAAGTGTTCGTTGTTGTCAATGCAATTGCATCATCGCTACTGTCGCGACCAATCCCAAGCAACTTTATGTTACCACCGATTCCGTTTATGCTGTGACCTGACTCGAGTATTAGCATGCCACCCTCACCAGCATTGCCGGCCTTCATGCCAATCGAGCCGCCCGCACCGGCGTTGCCCGCGGACGCGCCTCCACTCTCCAGCAATATTACCCCAGGGACAAATTCCGAGGCCCCTCCATTCAAGAACACGTCCCCGCCAAATTCGCCAGTTCCACCGTGTGCACAGACCTCACCTTTGCCATGAATCCTCATCGCTCCCCCAACAACAGCTGCCCATGGACTAGTTGTGCTGCCACTTGACTGCCCAACACGCAATGCCATTTGAAAGTTGCCGCCTCCTTGCGACAGACTTGGTTTTGTCTGCAAGCTCACATGGCCAGAAGTCTCAGATAGTCCACTGGCCACCAACACCCGCCCACTTTTCTCAATTCCGGGATGGATCTCCGAGCCGCCACTCTTGAAATGCACCTGGCCACCTGTGGTACTGGCTGTACTCGAATCTGCTCCGAAGCACACGCCGCCACCCTCGGATATGCTACCTGCACCTCCCCTGACGTAAATATCGCCACCACCAGACAAACAGCTTTTACCTGCGTGAACATCTGCAGATCCACCGCGCCAACTCCTCCTGGGCCCGCTTCCTGCCGAGGCCACAATCGCCCCCCCCCGACAGCATTCGCGTCCAGACACAATGCCAATGTGCCCAGCTTCTCCAAATGGGACATTCCCGGTCTCCATTTTCACTGAGCCCGAGTCTCTGCTTTGATTTGTGACAACATTGAGTTCAGCGGAGCAGCCGGCAATTGTCCGAAGCAAGCCACCAGCAAAGGATGCGCTGTTTCCCCCGCGGAGCTGCACATTGCCGCCAGAGCCCCGACAGCAACTAAAAGCTGCCCAGAGACGAAGGTGACCCGCTGACTTTCCAGGGGCACTGGCGACATAGATATCGCCGCCTTGCGATCCATCAGAAAGACCCGCGTCCAGTTTTACCCGCCCCGCAGCGGCCCAGGCCCCAGACCCGCCGCTGACCGATACCATACCGCCAGACAGCCCGCGCCCGCCGAAGACATTTCCGGTACCACCTTGTCCGTCTGGCGTTTCAAAGCGGGGGATCGAACCAGCGCCCAGAGATAATAATGGAGATGCTCGATCACTGCCGACCCCGCCATCCACGGTGATTGCCATGCAGCCGGAAGCTCGTGTCGAAACGCCGGTACCCAGGCGCACGGGGCCGGACGTCCCGCTGGCCGCTTTTCCGCTCGACACGCGAGCGCTGCCGCTGTTTCTCATGCCTGTGCCACTGCCGATCGCGACGCTACCACTCGAAGCTGTGCTGCTAGTGCCCGAGGACATGGCGACGGTTCCCCCTGGAGCCTCCCGACCGTTACCTGCCGCGAGCTTGAGATCTCCGCCTTGACGGCCATGGCCGGCTCCGCCACCAATACACCCACCTGCGCCACTGTGAGGAGTTCCGCTTCCAGCACGGACCGCGACGCCGCTCCCGTCGAAGTCAAACGACGAGCCGCCGCAGAGATTCACCGCGCCAGCTCTTCCGGCCGCACCACTTCCTAGATGCACACATCCACTCGTAAACGTGGTCGCAGGCTGCGATGCTATGCATACAGCGCTCTTCTTGCCATAGCCATTAATGGCGACTTCACCTCCATGCGTCCCTCCCGAGACTACTGCGCTGCCACCTGGACCGCACCCTTTCGAATTACCACTCAGGATGGAAAGTGTAGCTTCGGACGGTCGCGAGCAACCTAGGATACTTATTGAGCTCGACTCACTCCGATTGTGCGGTTTCGATGCTCGAAGGTAAATTGAGCCCGCCTGTGCATCTTTGGGGGCATCCGCACGCCCGGACGACATGAGAGTGTTGGCTGCTTTGCTCATAATATCAACATCTTCATTTGCCCGAAGGACTACTTGTGTAGATCTGGATTTTATATGGCCGAAACCGGACCTTAGAGCAACGTCTCCCGCTCTGGACGTGTGAGAGCAGTGTGACCGTATAACCACAGCACCCGAGTTCAAATTTCCTCGGCCAGAACCTAAGCTTATGTCACCACTTTGCAGCGACCCAACCTCAGTACCCAGAGTAACACTGGCGCCAAGGAGGTCGAAAGAACCGCTATTCATCTGGCCGTTTCCAGCCGTAACCGTTGCTTCGCCGCCGTTGGGAGAGGAACGGCCCGCCGAATATCCAATATCACCACCTGCGCATACTTCAGAACGCCCAGAGCCGCAAACGACGTCACCACCGGTCGCGACGTGCCCTCGACCAGATAGCAAAGTCAAAGACGCCCCATTATTCCGCGCACGACCAAGAACCACGCCGCAGTTGTTCAATTCAGCAACTATTCGACTGCTACGATAGCCGCCACCAGCATTTAGCGCAAGGCAGTCATTCGCAGAAATGGCCAGGGCCCGTTCGCCAATCCCCGCACAAAGCCTTGCCTCCCCGGCAGTTCGTGCGTTGTCACTGGTCAACAGATCAATGCTGCCGCCACGTATTCCACTTGCAGCATCGCCAGCACGAAAGTGTATGCCACCAGACGACGCATCTGAGGCGCAACCTGTCTCAACGGAGAGGTCGCCACTATGGGCGTGATTATCCGAGCGAACTCGCAGGTTCGAAGAGGCGCGATCGCTTCCCATTTCGACTCGATATCGTCCAGCCTGTGCCTGAAGGCCGGCAATAGAGTCCAGTGCAAGCGACAATGTATTTATCTGATGAAAGTCTCTCATTTCCATGTCCGTATCGGGTAAGGAGCACGAGGGAAGTACGTCGACGTGTTCTGGGAAAACGTTGCGTAATTCCTGTGCAATAAGTCCGCGGACCAAGGTTTCGTTGCAGGCATGCATAGAACACCACGCGTTAGCATAACCATATGTCTGGAGCCCAACTTTTCCGAGCCGCCTGTGAATGTCATCTATATCAGCGGCAAAAAGATCCTTTTTAATACGTTGGTCCGATCCATCGGTCGCGTCGGGTGTATTCACGTTCACGTCCGATATCAGTTCTATAATACCACTTTCGTTTTTCTCGAGACGTACACGCTTGGCTCCAATTCCAAATCCGATGCATCCATCTAAAGAAATTATTCCAAGCTCGCCTTTTGTACCAGCAATAAGCTCAACGTCACCCTGACTCAAGCACGCTTCCGCTGATTTTTCATCCCCTTTCATTCCTTTCATCGAAAGAGTACCCGTGTCGCCAGTGGCGCACAGAGCGTCGCCAGTTGCGCTTGCCTCCGAGTCACGCATTCCCGTGGCGGTGGCACTGCCATGGCCAGAGCTAGCGCCAGAGCTTGTGCCTGTTTGAAGACTAACTGTGCCACCTTTCCCTGCGGAATTGCCAGTTAATATGCTGACAATTCCTGTGTCTGCTGACGATAAAGAGTCCGAGGTTGCAACGGTCACAGCTCCCGTGGCACCGCCTTCTGTTTTCCCGGATGACACGTTTACCTCCGGCGCAGTCGTTTTTTTTCCAGCGCGCATGTCAATGATACCACCGTCGCCAACCCTCAATGTCCCAACGTTATTCGCAGCGCCAGTCATAACGATTATGCTGTTTCCCGATGCAGCACGGGCCTCCCCGCCGGTGCCGCTCTTGGCTGCGGCCGCTGCAACGCGCACATTGCCGCCTGTGAAAAGCATACTACCGCCGTGACCTTCCTTTGAAACGTTTGCGCAACACAAACATGCTGCGGCCTCGGTACCACCAGTGATGGCTATATCACCATCAGGACTCGACTCTATCACGGCCGACGCACTGGCAGCATCGGACTCGCCCATGGCCATTTTCACGCAGCCACCATGAGTTTCTGCATCACTAGTTCTTAGTGTTGTCCGTCCCTTAGCCCCTGCGCCGACTCGGACAGCACCAGCTGTCGTAATGATTCGAGCGGCACCGCCTGTCCCGGCACAAGAGCTTCCGCTCGAAACAAGAACTCCGCCGCATGAAGCTACACTTACGTTGCCTCTCTTTTCTACCGTGAACTCTATGTCTCCCGCAACACGCGAGCTCCCCGTTTCCACGAAGACGGCACCTGCTCTGCCCGCGGTCCCGGAGCCCATGCGTAACTTGCCCGTAGCTCCAGATGCTGTCTGAGATTGTATTGAGACGCCGCCGGTCAGAGCCGCATCGCTAGTGCCCGACATGAGCTGAAGGGCGCCTCCAGTGACCTTTTCTGTGGCCCCGGCGCCCAACGCGATCCCAGCAGCCCCAACGCCCGATTGGCCACATGCAAGGCTTAAACCGCCTGAAACGTAAGCAGAATTACCAGTTGCAAGAAGAACCGCCCCGGACCGTTTTTGTCCTGTCCCAGAACGCACAAAGATGCGGCCGGAATTTCCCGTGGTAGGACCGTTGGACGTCTCAATGTTCACGTCCCCACCAAAATATCCCGATGCACCCGAAGCGGCTGACAGGTGGATAGATCCACCCGAGTCGACGCGTGAAAACCCGGCAGCGAACGAGGCGCTGCCACCACAAAAAGTTGAGTCATCGCCCCCAGTGACCTGCGAACAACAAGGATAATAAAGAAAAAGGTCAAAGACGCGGCAAATCAGGTGGTGACATTATGCGTAGCGCCAGCCGTTACACAAATGGATGCGCCTTGACCTACCTGAGACCGACCAGCAATGAGGGTGAAGTTCCCTCCACATGTTCCATTTCCCGTCTCTAGGGAGAAGGTGCCAGAATTTAAAGCTTGCGCGACGTTTGTGCTACTCCCCTTGTCTGTCGCCAGGAAAATATATCCCGACGTGCCCTCCTCCAAGATCTCACCTTGACACGCACCTGAAATCAAGGCCATACCCTCTGAGGCACCTGCGTTTCCAGTGGCGGAAGCCGGATTCCACAAGCCTCCGTTAAAGCGAACATTTCCGCCACATGCGCCGAACGTCGTATTGCCTATGCAGACCGCAACCGTTCCCGTCGAAGCAGAGCTCGATGCTCCAGTAGATAGAATAGCGTCGCCAGATGTGGGAGGTGTACTGCCAGTTGCACATGCCAGCAAGCCACTCGACGCGGCATCGCCTGTCGAGACCCGTGCGGATGCATTCGAGGCCAGGCCGCCCATGGCAGTGAGTTGACCGCCGACGCCACTTGGTGCAACTGAGCCTATAATTGCGACTGTGCCAGAGCAAGAGCCAGAACCAGAGCCGGAGCATATCGTAATGGCGCCCGCAGCAGCTGCCAAGTCACCGCCCATATTACTAGTGGTAGTCCCGCTCGCAAGAATTAGACTACCTGAGCCAGCACTGGAGCCGACACACGAAGTATTAAAATATATCACTCCAGTACCTTGGGCAGTGGATGATCCGGTGACTAGAGCGACGGTTCCGGCGACGGCCTCCTGGGTACTACCCGATGATAGAGAAAGATTGCCAGAATAGTCTCCGGAACCCGAAGACAGGTTGAGTGAGCCGCCGGGTCCCAGAATGGAGACGGCGCCACCGGGGGTACCTCTCCCTGCCTGCAGAGACAAAGCTGCATTAGACTCTGTAAGAGGATTAGTAGTATCCCCGACTCTAAAGCAGATGTCACCACCATCACTTTGTGCATTACCTGCTAAAAGTGAAAAGTTGCCAGACGCAGACGCATCTCCAGAGCGCAGGGATATGTCCCCGGCTTCGAGCCGCGCGCTTCCACTCGTCGTACCACCGCATCCAGAGCAGATGGATACACCTGCAGCGACCCCGGCCCCCGTTCCGACAGCGACACAGATAGCTGCACCAATACCCGAACCTCCAGAGCCGACGAGCAAGCTAATCGCACCGCCCTGGTCGCCAGTGATCGCATCACCCGAGCTGAGGCGCAGCATGCCCGAGTTTCCGGTCCCTGTAGGCGCGGTCAAAGCATCGAGTGCACCTGTTTGGGCGTTTGTGTGCGCCGAGGAGAAACTAGCTGCTCCCGTCTGAGAGGACCGCCCGTCACCGCTGATGCACTTGACATCACCACCCTGAAGTGTCGAAGACCCGCCCGTGATCACGAACTCTCCACCTTCTGCCGCCGACTCCCGAACCGTTCGAAGTGAAACCGCGCCCCCAGATTGGTGGGCATAACCAGCCACAGCGATAAAAGTTGCAGTCTCACCGCAAGCACTCATGTTGATAGCGCCAGCGGTGCCCGTCGTTGCGTTCCCTGATTTAATTACGATTGATCCAGAGGTTTCTGACGTAGCGGTGCCACTCTGAAATTCCAGGCTTCCACTCGAACCCGCCTCGCCTCCCGAATTAGCTGATGCTACAAGCACTGCTCCGCTAAAGTGTGCACTTTCGCCAGAGCGCAGAATCACAGAACCTCCCGTGCAAGTTCCGCTCATTCCACCGGTAAGTGTTGCAGCTGCACCGGCGCCACTGTGTGCACAACCACAGGTAACGCATATTTCGCCCGGTTGCTTACCTGCACCTGTTGCGACAACTACTGGCCCAGAGTCGCTCGTGGCATTCCCCGTGCAGATACTTAGTTGCCCTGTGCAGGCGCCAGTGCTGGATAGGCAACTCACGACCCCGCTCCGAGTTGTTGACCCCCCTGACTCAAGGTTTATGCCCCCACCTTGAGGACTGCTTCCACCACCGGCGCCTAACAGAACCTCACCGCCCGAATCATCCTTTGCTAGGGTGGCACCGGCCAATACCGCCAAATTTCCAACCAGCTCGCTTGAATTGCCGGTCTCGAGAACGACTGGGCCGCTACTAGTCTCGGCTGCTCCAGTTGCAATGACATATGTGCCCGTGGCATGACCAGAACCTGTTGATGCGTTTAGGTTGCCAGAAAGTAGATTTCCGCTCCCGCCCAAAATGGTAGCCGAGCCGCCATTTCCCAAATTTGCAGAGCCCAAGCGCACCTGGACACCACCACCATTCCCATTCGTGGCACTGCCGCCGCTCATTATCATATTTCCGCCAAAAAAACCGGCACCACCAGCGGAGCCCACTACCCGACCACCCTGGTCTCCGATACCGGCCATAGCAGACACGCTTCCACCAACTTTTGCATCTCCAGCAGCAAGGCCCACAGCACCGCCGCCTGGCGAGTCTGAAGTGCCGGTCACGAGCCGAACCGCACCACTGAATTCCCCGGAAGTCGAGTGTCCAGACAGCCATGTGACGTTTCCAGAGTTGACTGCAGTGTTGGACATGACCTTAATCATTCCGCTGTCCTTGGCCGTGCCACCCTGTAAGCAGACGCCACTTGCTGAATTGTCCGAACTTCCACCGTCCGCAACTATAGCATTTGTTGCCTGCCCATGCTTGGCGCTACCCGCAGAAAGCGTGATACCCCGAGCCAAACTTGATTCGGTTGGTTTTGAGTTTCCCGTGATGAATTCCACAGTTCCTACAATGCCTGACGCTGCGTTTCCCGTGACAAAGGCGAGTTTCCCTGTCGCATCGGTGCCCCCCTCCACGACGTCAGCTGTTCTAAGACAAGCGAGCCCAGATGTACCAAGAAGACCGAGACCAGTTGCGAGGGCCACGGTACCGCCGCTATCCGCACCGCCGCCCGTGGCTACCACGTTCCCCCCCTCAACATCTTGCATGGTTGATAATGCTGCGGCGATTGAAAGATCGCCTCCCCTCGCACCACCGTTACCAGCAGTCAAGTTAATGGCACCAGCAGTAAACGATGCCGCGGTTGGGCCCGTGGCCAGAATGACGCTCCCGCTAGTGACGATATCAGACCCTGCAACAGCGTGGCCGGCGCGGCAGTTTACACCGGCAGATGTCGCTTGAGCTTCACCTACACGTGCCAGGACCTCTCCAGTACTTCTTACGGTGGCAATTCCGGTGGCGAGTAAGAGTTTTCCACTCGAGGTAGAGGGTACGCATTTGTTGGCAGTGAGTAGAGTAATATTGCCGCTTGTTGAACCGACGCCGCTCCGGGCTTCAACTGGACCACCGACCGCGTTGGAAGATCTACCTGCTACTGCGGCAATGAAGCCACCGACGGCGTTCGTGTCTTCTGCCCCGCCTGCATGTATGATGAGGTCACTATCGGCGCTACTTGAGCTGGCATCGCCAGTTGAAAAGCGTATCATCCCAGAGTCCGTTCCTAACGCTGCGCCGCTCGCAACGAGAACACTTCCAGACGCGCGAGTGGGTCCGTCGGTTTCGACGCCCAAGTTGCCTGACGACTGACGTATAGCTCCACCAGACACGGCTGTCGCACTCCCACCGAAACTTCCGGAACCTGCTTCGCCAACCGAAGCGCCTGCTGTTAAATTAATGGCACCACCGGAACCAATGCTACCCGCACCGATGGCCAGAGCGATATTGCCACTACGCCCGCCTGCGGCGCAGCCAGTGGCTAGTACTGCCTTGCCGGACTCACCAGCAGTAGCAGTCTTTGTGTCGCAAAAGATTGTGCCCGAAGTTCCACAGGTCCCAGCATTCTTGGTGTTGAGATTAACGGCGCCGCTGGTGGTAGTCGTCGAGGCACCTGTGGCGATTATGACAGCACCACCAGACGAGGTAGGAGCCTCGCTGCTGCCTGCAATCAATTCAGCAGAACCTCCAGATGCGCCGTTTGACCAACCGGCCACCGCAATAGCGCGACCACCGGCCCCTGTGAAAGGTTTGATATTGTCACCACCTGCTGCACGTACGAAACCACCGTCGGCAAATTCACCCGATGCTGTCCCTCCAGAACAAGATAAGTCACCAGCGCTCGCCGAACCAGTTCCAATCAAGAGCATTAAGGAACCAGCAACACCGGTCGCAGTGCCCGTTGAAAGTTCTAGAGACCCAGATCTACTAGAAGCAGAACTTCCAGTACGACAAAGAATACGACCCGATACCATGTTGGCTGGACACGTCGTGACGTAAATATCGCCAGAGGTTGTTGACAACGACTTTCCAGAAGATATATAGATAGCCCCGCCGTTGGCGCCGTCATCCCCCTGGCAGCCGCCGCCTGATCTTAGTGTTGCATTGCCACCGGCACCGCTCGTACCGCCCCCCACACGAAAATCTATGAACCCTGCGGTACTTTCCAGGGCGTCACCAGACAACAGAGACAGCATGCCCGAATTTCCGCCGCGCGCAGAGCGGGCAGAAGTCGTGCCTGTAGCAAACCACATGGCACCGGATACACCTGATTTGCCGGCATTTGCAGTGTAGAGCAGAATACTGCCACTAGAACTCTCGCTCCCCCAGCCAGATCGTAAATCTATGTCGCCTCCCACCCCTTCCTGCGAAAATCCTCCGTAAAGGCGAGCACTGCCACCGACATCAGTGGCGCCGCATCCCCCTGCTGTTCCTCCGGAGACATAAATAGCACCGCCCGAGCCGCCTTCTGCGTCGACTGCAGTGCCAGGCCCACCGCGAAGACCGACGTCACCACCGCAAGCAGCAGCGTCTTCTGTCTCGCCCCCACGGATTGACAAAGCACCGCCTGCTGCCGAGTCGCCGGACCCAACAGCAAGGTCAATATCACCACCAATACCTACAGTCGCAACTCCGGAACTGACCAATGAGTGACCCGAGTTCCCAAAGGAAGCCGAGCCTGTCCTCGCGATGGTACTTCCAGATGTACCGTCACTACCAGAAGAAGCGGTCGCAACACGGAAGATGCCCGAGGATGTTAATGTACCGTATCCAGAAACAAAATTGAATGTGCCGCCCGAAGAGTATGCAGCTGTCCCGCCATACGCACGTACGTTTCCGCCAACATCATCCTCCTTGCAAAGTCCGGACGCTTGACCCCCACAGACGTAAAGACCACCACCGCTACCACCGCCATAGCCGTACGTACTGCTACCGTGACCAGCTACGATGCAGACTGCACCGCCGATAGCTTCGTCAGCGGAGCTTTCGCCAGCAAGAGCGAGGACATCACCGCCGTCACCCGAGTTGCCCACGCCAACAAACATCTCCACTGATCCGCCCATACCTTGCGTGGCCGGTCCCGATGAAGTGATAAATCGGCCTGACGCTCCATCAGAAGTTGTGCCTGTAGCAAAGTGGATCGATCCTGAAACTCCCGACATACCGGCATTTATGGTATCCAAGGAAAACGTTCCTGATGTTGTCATCGCCGATTGCCCAGATACCACTCGCACGCCCCCCCCCGTCTTATCTGCAGCTCCACCACCACTGGCCGCAGAGGCGCTCGTACTTGAAATTATCACAACATCTCCCGCAGTACCTGAAGTCCCACTTCCGACTGCAAGGTGGACGTACCCTGCACGTCCCCGGGTGGCAGTTGATGTGACTACCCGGCACGACCCAGTTGCGCCACCAGCAGCTTCCTCGTCAAGTCCCGTTGCACCGGTCGAGAGATCAATGGCGCCAGACACACCAGCCTCGCCGGCGTTCGCAGTTGCGAGATCAATAACACCCGAAGACCCTCCTTCACCATAACCACTGCGCGTTAGCAAGGAGCCACCACAGCCCGTTCGTGCAAATCCACCAACACAAGAAACACTGCCACCATCGTCGACGAATGCACCGCCTTCTGCACCTCCCCCCAGAACACAAATAGCACCACCACAGCCTCCACCGCTTATCTCGTTGTCGGAACTTCCTGCACCGGCAGAGATAGATATGGCGCCGCCCACCATGGCGTCTGCGGTGGTCTCACCTGCAATTACAATGACACCACCACCATCACCCGAATCGCCTATACCAACTCGCAGCCAGATATTTCCGGCGGCACTGCCCGAGGATGAGTCACTTCCACTATTGCAACTGGCTTCGCCTGAATATAGGGAAACACAACCAGAAGCACCATCACTTGCCGTGCCCGTTTCTACATTGATTCTACCTGAAGTCCCTCTCGCCCCGCCATCCGGAGTCGCCACATCCAGCCGCCCCGAAGTCGTGACCGTAGACGATCCGGCAACAAGCCCCAGGTAACCACCAGTAGATTCGGCCGAGGTTTGACCAGCTGCTATTTGTCCAGCTCCACCTTCACTTGAGTCCCCTAGACCAACATGTACGAAAATAATGCCACCAGTGCCGGAGGTAGCTGATCCAGAGGCCAAAAATAGATATCCGCTGCATCCTAAGGCACTTGATCCCGTTGAGAGGGTGATAAGTCCGGAGACACCCTCGTCGGCCACGTTACCTGAGCTCACTAACAAAGGCCCCGACGATGCAGCACAAGCCGCCGTCGTTCCTAAATGAACTGCCCCTCCGTGGCCTGCGTGCGCGCGCCCACCTTGCGCAATAACGCCACCGCCGAAGTCTGCAGCGCAAGTTCCACAGGCTTCGCCACCAATAACATCTACTTCGCCGCCATCACCACCATCATTGCTCTGTGAGCCAGTGCCATCACCGGCAAGGACTCGTACGGCTCCACCGCTGTGTGCCCAAGCCGTCGTTCTTCCCCCAGCGAGATCAATCGTACCACCATCTGCACGAGAAGAAGTTCCCGTTGAGACAATAATTGCGCCACTGATGCCGCCCACCACTGATCCCGTCCCAACACCAACAATCCCACTTGACGCCCCGCAGCCGCGGCCTGTAGTCAGCAAGAATCCGCCGCTTGCTGCGATTGCAGAGTTCGTGGCAATAATGGAATCGCCTGTGCCGCTGCCGTGATTGGCCGCTCCAGCGTCGACTCTAACTGTGCCGCCGCCGCCTTCAGTTGAACTTCCACCGGAAATGCAAATGGGGCCTCCGCGATCACCAGACGCTTCGCCAAAGGCCGAACCTCCAAGAACCTTGATGGATCCACCATCGCCGCCAGATGCTGCATCCGAAGAGCAACCGGCTCCACCGATCACGCTGATGTCACCGCCAGTTGCTCGCCCTGCGCCCGATGCAATGCCGACTGTCGTCCCATCATCGATTGCACTCGTGCCAGCAAGGGCTAGAGCATCACCCGCATTTGCGCCAAATACTCCATCACCGGACCGTAGCGCGATATTGCCTTCGGTATTCTTCCCGGTGGCGAGGTGAATTTTGCCACTGTGACTATTCAATGCTGTGTTTGTTGTCATCAAGCGGCAGGTACTATCCATATCGGTTGCAGAAGCGCTGCTCCTGACCGCCACACGGCCACCCGCAGCGGTACCGTGCCCCCCAATAGCGTGTATGCATCCGCCGCTTGAGGCAAGGGCGCTACCCGCTGCGGTAAAAATAGAGCAGCTTGGCGACGATGCACCGCCGCCAGCCGCGCAGTTTATTTGCCCGCTACAACCATTTGCGATGGAAAAATCAACTGCCCCCCCCACGGACGTACCTCGGCCTGCGCTTAGGGCAATGCGCCCAGCTAGTTCAGCAGCACTTCCAGTTACACAGACAGGGCCGGCATCTGCGATAGCATTGCCCGTGGCTGCGGCAAGACTTCCCGTCTGCGAGACACCGGAACCGGTCTGCGCGGTAATCCTGGGTCCGTCACGATGTGAGCACGGCGTGTCAATAATGCAACTACCTGTGGCCTTTCCCGCTGACGTTCCGGTTCCCAGTACAATATCCGCTCCATCTCCACTAGCAAGGCACGTCATTCCGGCCTCTATGTGTATACCTGCTGCGGTAATTTGTCCTGAGCCACCTGCGAGGCTGACAGACCCCCCCTTCTTTGTCAGGCTACTACCGGCGGACAGGCTGATTGCACCAGACTTATCTCGTGTTGAACTACCAGTGCCCACCACCAGAGAGCCACTCAGTCCGCTGGGACCTGAATTTTTTGTCTCAAGAAACACGTGACCAGACTGATTTCCCCCAGTTCCAGTGAGTATTGTAGTAGTTGAAGAGATCATGTCTTCTGTGTAGCCACCCTGTAAGCGAACAAAGCCGCCAGCGCCCATCTCTTCCGCTGTGGCACCTTGCACAACAACAGCACCGCCCTGTCCCACAAGCGAAGACGAGGCATTTCCCGCCTCCAGCTTGATGTCACCACCGGGGTGACCAGTTCCCGACTCAATCGCTACGTCAGCTCCAGTGCGGTGATAGGTAGCACCTGTGTCCAAAGCAATGGACCCAGAAGTCTGCGGAGTGCTGCCTGTCTCAATTGATATTTCGCCACTGCTCGCAGAGTCTCCACTTTTAATGAAGACGCTGCCAGAATAGCCATCAGTTCTGCTGGTATCTGCCGTGGTAACTGAGAGATCGCCAGAGTGGCCGGTACTAAATGTAATCTCGCCGGGCGAGGTCCCGCTACGACCGGCTTCTAGTGTCACCTGCCCCCCAGCCCCGGATCCAGATGCCCCGACGGCTAGAGATGCCGTGCCGGCCGCGCCAGAACTCGCCCCACAAGTTGCAAATTGCACATCACCAGTCGCACGTGAGCTAACTCCAGTGACAAAACTAAGGGTGCCGCCGCCAGCAGCGTCAAGACGTGCACTACCGCTCACTCCCTGTTGACTGTAGCCTGTTATTAGTGCGACGGCTCCGCCTGTGCCAGTAGATGAAGCACCCCCAAGAAATGTAAGCCCACCCCCAGTGCCTTCGCGCGCAGCTCCGCCAGCAACTTGCACTGTGCCAGCAACACCATTCTTTTCAACAAATCTATACCCTGCGCCACTGCCCGCGGAGAAACTCATGTCACCACCTCCGCCTTGGAGCTCGTCGCCGCTACCTGCTTCGAGGATGAGTGCGCCACCAGCAGCGTTCACGCCTTCTACCTCACCAGCAGCTACGGAAACATCACTGGCGGAGCCCAGCTTAATGACCTCGTCGGATACAACGAGTTCAAACGCCGTCCCCGAAGAGTGTAGCTGGCCACCACCAAAAAGGCCATCTGGTTCCAAGATGAAGTCACCCACAACTCGCGTTTCGGGAACCCAAGTAGTTGGACACGGGGCATCAAAAGTTGTTCCGTGACATTCGCGTGTAAAAATGGCGCTTACATCCAAACATCGCTGGTCGGATGCACACCAGGCACATGACTCAGCGGCTACGCAACTTCCACAATCCAAATAATCGTCGCAGGCAGGCTCTTTAGGACAACTCGCTTCTAGCCCAGATACGCCATCCAAGTCCAAGGATTCGCACTCTGCCCACGTCACCAGTGGTAAGGCATAGCTGAGCACAAGAAGTAGCCCAGTGGAACGCGTCGCCATGGTATAAAAAGTGATATCCCGGATCCTAACCTTAAACCTTATTACTACTGCGGTACCGTAGGTACCTACGGTACCTACGGTACATGGCCGCGGCAAGTGGTACAAGTGGTACAAGTGTACAGTGGTACCGTGGTAAAAGGTACTGGAATTACCCTGGTTCCCTTCCTTGTGGGTTTTCTCTCTCCTAATCCTCCTAGTACTACCCACCTCAGGCTTGAAGCCTGAGCCTGAGCGTAATGAGTCACACTCCCCGGGCCCGCCGGCCCGCCGCCGGCGGGCCGGGCCGGGGGGGCGGGCCGCCGAGTCTGAGGCTCTCTTTTACACCAACTTGGCATCTTGAAGTCGCCAAACTCACCGTGACCGTCACTCATGGTATCGCCGAAAGTACCAAAATCATTATGATTTTGCGGGTATGGATATTTCCTAGGAACTCTGGGGATTGATCCAGCTCGGTGAGATACGTCGATTTCCGGTCTCAGACTAGATCGACTACAAGACGACTACGAAGGCCTCTGAGGCATCGGACGCAGGTGCTACCCCCCACGCGGTCGACCGTGCCCGCCCCGGGACCGTCATGGTGACTCCGGCTAGATACTTATCTATACTTTACAGCCGTAAGACTCCGTAGAAGCAAACTTGAAATTGCCAGTGATTTCGGACCGTGACGCGGGTAACAGGGCGGCCGGCCCAGGACGCCACGCGTTCCGAGTCCGACTGAGTCTCAGGCTCCTGGGCCCTGGTCGTACAGGTTCAGTGTGGATTGCTTGCCATGGGTTTGGGTTTTCAATTTACTACGGCGGTCTCAGGCTGAGCGAAGCCTCAGGCTGCCAGTGAGCCTGAGGATCATAATGACTATTTGACCTTCACTGGCAAGCCGCCTGAGGACTAGCTCCGACTCGGAGTCCGCACTGGCAGGAAGAGAGTGCGTTACTTACCTACCAGCGGGGGTAAACCCCACCCGATAGTAACTTGAAGCAACCCCGAGTCTCTCTCTCGTGTCCAGCCCGGGGGGGGGGGGGCTGAGGTACGCCTCCATCTACTACCCCCCCTCTAGTAGGCTCTACCACCCTCTATACCCCCCCAGGCCTGACACTCCGAGTCAGGCTGTATAACTGGCAATTACCCGAGGCGGCTGTATTTCGACCCATGTTGACCCACACTAGTTTGGCTGGGCTTAGTAGTTAAGTAGCAGGCAAGAGGATTCGGTTTTGGTTGGGCTTCATATAGGTTGGGCTATCATTATAGAGATCTCACTCTTCTTCTTCAGTGTTCTCGTTGGGAGATGGGCGTGTGGTGCGGTCCTCCTCTTCGAAAAGTGCGCTAATTTCTTCGTCTACAAGGGCCCATTCTGGCTGAATACCGGGCGTGGCCGGTATCTTGTACGATACACCTCGAAGAGAGGGACAGCCAAAGCCACAGTAGATATTTGTGAACTTGTTACCAAAGGCGACGGCATATGCACCGGGCCACTTAAGGCTTTTCACGCATACAGTGCTGTCTGGAGAGTCACCTGTACCAGGGCAGGCAGATATTGTCCACGCCGGACCATCTACAACTTCGTCTTCGGCAATAGATCCTAGAATTGGTTGATTCTGAAGCTCCTGCTCGGGTCTGGAGTCCTCATCTTCGTTCATCGGCGGCTGGTTGCATCGTCCATTCCGATCGATGAGTAACTCGTGGTGAACCCATGAGCTTAACTCTTTAAGCTCGTCGATGGTCCTGTGTTCACTTATTTCCTCGACCTTCTTTATTGCTTTGATTCCCTCGTCGACGCCATCATCTTCAATATAGAACCCACTGGGCGAAATGCTGCACTCGGCTGTGATCTGTGCAATCTGGGAGCGAAGAAGATGTGCTTCCGTGCCGCCAGGGAACGGTGGATAGGAGGGCACCGGTGCATTCAAATCTCCGGTAAAGAATCTATTGATATTTCTTCCGACAATAATTGCGTCAGGCAGCACATTTGGGAGCTTGGTCCATTCCCCGCCTATCTTACTGCAGACCCAAAACGCATACTTGTTCGCCCCCTCCATACCTTCAATGATATTCACCTCTTCTGCGGGTGGTGGTTCAGGGTTTACCCCTTGAACTACATAGTAATCACTAGATCTTCCGAATATTTTGCCCCAAAACCGAAGGCTGCTTGCTTCGACTTTTGCTTTTTGTTTGATTGCGAGGTAAAGCTGGTACACCTCGGTGCGGCCAAAATTCACTCCAGTCCACTCAAATACATTCGCCTCCGTCATTAGATCTGGATACGAAATCTCAGCTGCCTCGTTTTCAGTTGGAGTAAACAGGTGACACGCAATCCTACACCATTCTAGCTGTGAGATCTTTTCTGCATCGAACGGCTCCGTATCGAGTTCAGTCAGCAGTGAGGGAGCGTGCTGAGTGATCTCTCGGAGGTCTTGAGATAACTGTTCAAACACGGCGTTGGCATTGTGCGGCTTTTCAACTATTATCTTTAGCAAAAGTCGCGAAAGATGCTCATATAACGAGGCCCCCTCCTCATCCTTGCCACGCAGATATTGTTTAGCTTCCTCGAACGACATGGTACCAAAGAGCGTTAGTCAACGTCTGGATATCTATTGATGTATCGATGTATCGATGTATCTTATAGTGTTATACTTGACTCGGACTCGGGTTTTTTTTACCGTCACGACGACTGATTGGCGTACCAGCAAGCTTCCGGCTACCACGGACTCGGATTCTGAGTCGTGCTCCGAGCCGCCTGCCAGTGGGTCAGGCCGGTCACCGTGACGGTTGCAACTTGAATGTCACAGCGGCCTCAGGCTCCTCAGGCTGAGTGGAACGTGAAGTACACGTCACGGTCACGGTCTCCGACTCAGCGAGCCAGGCTCAGGCTAGCCTGAGCCTGGCTCTGGCTCGGAGTACTAGTACCCGGCCGTGACTGCCGCGGCGGCGGCGGCCCGGGTAGCCTGAGGATTCCAACTTGCCAGTGAATGTAGAAGAGTAGCCTGAGGAGGGACTAGTATGATAGGATTAGGGGGCATATTCCTCGCAAGAGGGTTGCACCCAGCCTCATCGTTATGGCTGAGCACGTCGGTGATCCAGCCATCATCCTATCATGATACCCTTCCTTTATACACTGGCACTTCAAGTTACACACACCGTGACCAACCACGTAACGTTGAATGTAACACCTTTACTCCGAGCAAAAACTAGATACTGCAATTTAGGTAGCTCACCGGCGGACTATCCCAGCCGCTGCACTCCGAGAGCCTGAGTCCCAAACTTGAAGGTGCGCCGTACCCGGGCCCTTTGGTCTCGCGTCATTCGCAGGCCGCGGCCGTTATGGTTTCTCAAGACACTCAGAGGCTCGTCAATCAATGACCGGCGACTCGGGCGAGCTAGGCTCAAGGGCGCCTAGAGCCTGAGCGGTCGTGGATCATCATGATGCGGCCGCGGCCTCGAGCCTCCGAGTCCGAGTCGGCCCCGGGCCGCCCGGCCCGGGGCCGAATCCTCCTAAAATACTAGTGGACTCGGAGCGGCACTCAGCCTGCCAGTGACTTGGAGGCTGGCGGCACTCAGGCTCAGGCCCTGAGGCTTGCCAGTGAAATCATCATCATGATGATGATCATTGCTCATTGTAGAATTTTTAATTTTGTGTTTAAGTTCACTTTAATCGCTTGCGAGAGGCGGCCCGCTTGTGGGCGGCGGGGAGATATGCGCTACGTCCGCCCAGAGGTATATCCCTTACGGGCGTATTGCTCAAGCTCTAGATACAAGCTCGTATATACCGACGTGTTTATTGTACTCATAGCATTATTATCTTTCGAAGCGACGAGGTGTTGCTTGTCTAGTATTAGGCATGACGGCGCTTAGTTCTTCACATGCATCGCCATCGCCAGACGAAGAATCCTGGCGCAAAAATCTCAATTTGCCAGCAAAGGACAACAGATACCAGACTGAGGATGTCACTTTGACGCGAGGGCAGGAATTCGAGGACTATTTTTTGAAGCGCGAACTGCTAATGGGTATCTTTGAGAAGGGTTTTGAGCGGCCTTCCCCCGTTCAAGAGCGGGCAATCCCCATAATTCTGCAGAATCGAAATGTTCTTGCGCGGGCTAAGAATGGCACCGGCAAGACGGCAGCATTTATCATTCCCTGCCTCGAAAAGACTGACCCCGTTAAAAAGCACATTCAGGTGCTCATTCTCATTCCGACCAGAGAGTTGGCGCTCCAGACATCAGCAGTTGTCCGTGAGCTAGGAAAGCACATGAAAGTTGAGTGCATGGTATCAACAGGCGGCACATCACTCAAGGACGACATCATGCGCCTGTACAAGCCAGTCCATGTTCTCGTTGGTACCCCTGGGCGCATTCTCGACCTCTCGGAAAAGGGTGTGGCAATTCTAACCCAGTGCCATACCCTTATCATGGACGAGGCAGACAAGCTCTTATCTCCAGAGTTTGAACCTTTATTAGAAAAACTCGTACTACACTGCTCTCCCGAACGTCAAATTTGCCTCTTTTCTGCAACATTTCCCGTCAGTGTCAAAAAGTTTAAGGACAAGTTTATCCACCACCCTTATGAAATCAATTTAATGGATGATCTCACTCTGAAAGGCATAACCCAGTTTTATGCTTTCGTAGAGGAGCGTCAGAAAGTGCATTGCCTACATACACTTTTTACTAAATTGGAGATAAATCAATCAGTAATATTTTGTAATTCTGTCAACCGAGTTGAGTTGCTTGCTAAAAAGATAACAGAATTGGGCTATTCATGCTTCTATATCCACGCAAAGATGCAACAGTCTCACCGAAACCGTGTGTTCCATGAATTCCGCAATGGATCCACTCGCCATCTTGTTTCCTCTGACTTGTTTACCCGTGGTATCGACATTCAGTCCGTTAACGTGGTTATCAATTTCGATTTTCCAAAGACATCAGAGACATACCTTCATCGAATTGGTCGTGCTGGTCGATTTGGTCACCTGGGGCTTGCTATAAATTTGATCACCTTCGATGATCGATTCAATCTCTATCGCATAGAATCAGAACTGGCCACTGAAATCAAACCAATCCCACCGACGATTGACCGTGAACTTTATTGCAAATAGGACTCACAAGGCGACATGGCGACATGTTTGTGCCTCAGAGATGAGTCAGTTCGAGCACTTAATTCCACGCAACCTAATCGTGCTGAGAACCGCATCTTGGAGCCGCTGCGTTTTTTTTGTCAGTCTCTAATCTTCCATTCGTCGCGCAGTATGACACTAAAATGCTGCAATGGAAATACACGATGATGATTAAAGATGTAGCAAAAATTACACCATTTTCGGGATTTTAGAGGTCAATTAAGCCCTGTTTGCTGCGCTCATAGGAAATCGACCTCTAATCTCAAAAATGATGATGATTTCAAGTTTCGTTCCAACCAAAACTTGAAAAATATGACATCACCCCCGCCCCCGGCCCTTCCTTACCGTGACAAAACTAGAATATACTATAGTCACGGTATACTAGTAGAGTCACGGTATAGATTTTTAGATCATCGTGATGGCAGTGAGTGATTCGAGTTTTTAAATTTATCATGATATTTTACATCTCAGGCTTATCTTATCATGATGATGTCATGACAGATTCGGCCTAGACAGAGAGAGTAGGGGGATAGGATCATTGAATTTTGCTCCGTTGGAGCAAAACCCCATTCCCCAATGAAATAGTCCAATGAAACCGTGGTTGGAGACAGTTCTGAGTGCTATTGGAAGTCCCTCAAAAAACCGATTTTCCCCAATAAGTACGATTTTTGGTTTTATTAAAATTGATTACGAAACCCCTCCCCCTTTTTGCCCAAAACCCCTTTTTGCCCTTCTCAAACGTTTGGTAAGAGGCAACGCTGTATTTTCACGACGAAATACGGCATAATCCGGTTGTGCGTTTCATCGCCATGAAGTTCAATCCCCATGTCATTCCAACGACGGAAACGTGGACAGCCTGAGAAACCGGATAGAAGGAACAGAGTCCAACCCTTGGAGATCCACTTGAGCTGCGCCATGACGCGCTTGTGGTTCTTGTGGCTCTTCGGGTCGCGGTTGGGCAAAAAGGGGTTTTGGGCAAAAAGGGGGAGGGGTTTCGTAATCTAAATTAAACCGTACTTATTGGGGAAAATCGGTTTTTTGAGGGACTTCCAATAGCACTCAGAACTGTCTCCAACCACGGTTTCATTGGACTATTTCATTGGGGAATGGGGTTTTGCTCCAACGGAGCAAAACTTGAACTTGAATCCCGGGCCGCCTATCATCCCCCTACTCTCTCAGAAGCCGGAAATTCCCTTTGAGCCCTATATAAATATGGTACGCTAGGAGGATGGGTCAATTTCTTATTCGAAAAAAAATTACGGCAAGGGGCGGGGCCTAATGGCACTGGCAGATGAGTATATGTGTGTGGCGCGCGTCCGAGTCACGGTCTAAGTGTCCGCGTCGCGCGTCGGCGGCGTGTGGCGCGCTTCGCACACGCCTCATAGACAGCGAACCGCAGCGTGGGTACACGTCCGCTCGCGCATCATGATGGGTGCGGAAGCAATGCTACCGGCGAACTTGAACTCAGTCTCAGGCTGCGGCAGAGCCGCCGAGCCTGAGATCCCCAGAAACGGGCCCCCGCACCGATACTTCCGGCGTGTACGCGGCGCGCGGCATTCATGCTACCACTGACGCGCCCGGGGGCGGGGGGAAGGGGGATCCTAAAGTGTTTTGGGCTCCCTTAGGCTAAACCCCCCCCCCCGTGGACTAATTGAGGCGGATCGAACATTGAACATGCGTGTGATTGGCATGGTGCTCCTGACGGGAATATCGAGGATAAGGGGTTGGCGAGTTGGTACACGCTCTCCAACTATGAGCACCGGGGGAAATACGATAAAGGAACTAGCCGCTTTCGAAAGAGATGGGAGCCCGCGCATGCGGTTTGCTCCATCACCAACCGGTTCACTACACGTCGGTGGTGCGCGGACCGCGCTGCGCGTTTCCAGTGTCGTCTTTAGCCCTGTGAGTGGCACTTGCTGCGGCAGGTACAATTGGCTTGTTGCACGACAGGAGCAAAACGGGAAATTCCTCTTACGCATTGAAGATACAGACCTAGCGCGTTCAACAAGGGAGAGCGAGGAGAGCATGCTAGCAGACCTTGAGTGGCTTGGGCTTGACTGGGACGAAGGGCCTGGGGTTGGTGGACCATGTGGTTCATACCGGCAAAGTGAACGCTCACACATCTACAAGGAGGCGACCGACTTTCTCGTACGCGCCGGTCATGCGTACCCGTGCTTTTGTACGGAAGAGGAACTAGAGACGAAGCGTATAGCAGCCAAGATGGCGGGGTCACAGGTTGCATACGATGGGACCTGGCGGGGGGCTGATGCCGACGAGGTCCAGCGTCTTCTTGAATCGAATACGCCACATACGTATCGATTTCGTACACCAAAGGGCAAGATTGTGCGTGTCGATGACCGGGTGCGAGGGCATGTTGAGTGGGACGTGCAGGCTACGATTGGTGATTTCATTCTACTCCGGTCAAATGGCGTGCCTGTATACAATTTCTGCGTCGCTGTGGATGATGCGCTCATGGGTGTCACAACAGTTGTACGTGCAGAGGAACACTTGACAAACACGGTCCGGCAGCTACTTGTGCTTGAAGCTCTTGGCTTTAAAGAACCATCCTATGCACACGCGTCACTCATCCTTGGTAGTGATAAATCAAAATTGAGTAAACGACACGGGGCCACATCCTGTGGCCAGTTCCGCGAACGTGGTTACCTTCCCGACGCTATGATAAATTATCTTGCTCTCCTAGGCTGGAATGACGGCACCGACAAGGAGGTTTATTCACGCGAAGAACTCATCAAATCCTTCGATTTGTCGCGTGTGACCGCTTCGCCTGCAATGTTTGATGATGCCAAGCTCCGGTGGCTCAATGGCCAACATCTGCGCTCAATGTCGTTGAAGAGGCTGCTTCCGCTTGCAAGGGAACACTTCAAGGCTGGTGGTCTTCTGGACGATGCAGAAACAAATTCTGCAGCGGTCAATGATTTCATTAAAATCGCAGCAACTTCAACCCAACCTAAGGCTGAGCTTGTTACTGACATGGTTGACCTGACTCGATCCACTCTCGCTTATCCACTGTTGGAGACAGTCAAAATTCAGGATTGCAATGAGGAGGCTTCGGTGCTTGCAAAGACAGTCACCAAGGTACTTGATGATGACTTCATATCATTCTCTAAAGCACTTATTGATTCATACGATGCACGCGAGGCACCTCCATTCTGCTACGACGCAGCGTTGGCAGCTGATGCTAATCCATCCTCTGTCCTGGAGTGGCTTGAAGCGCTTGGTGGTAGGCTTGGTCGCTCTAAAAAAAATCTCCTAATGCCAGCTCGCATTGCGCTTACTGGCAAGACTACTGGTATGGATATTCCCTCACAGCTAAAAATCATCCAATGCGCTATACACGCCAATTGTGCCCGCAGTATCTGTGTCTCAATTGACCAGCGCATGGAGATACTTCGGGCCTATGGGGGCAGCGCCCCCTGCTCCTTCGACGGTAACACTACGCCCGAGGGAGAACTCGAGCCAAAAAGGAACATGAATCTTGCGACATTCTCTAAGCTGAGGCGGGTCTATGAGTCAAATCGCCGCACTGCCTCAGATGACATAACCATGTTCGAGATTCTCAGAAACGCCTATGAAGGACTATAACCCAAATTAGGGTCCCTAGACTGACTCCACATAGGATTGACAAATTACCCCACTGGCGGATCTTTCACTGCGTGCACAGCTTCCACCCTACAAAAAAATAACTTGTTGTGTTGGTACTACCGTCAAGCATTGTCCATCGACGTGCTGAAGCTGTTCACGGACGCCGTCCTAAGAGTTGACAGGGGTAATTAAGGAAGTATACTATAGGTGTGTGCAGCTCTGAGCGGAACCAGGAGCCGTCCAATTATTGAGCCGCTGGTTCAAGTTGAAGAATTTTGCTCAGGCTCTTCCGAGTCTAAGCATATTTCGCATATCCCTCAGGCTCATGTCGTTGGACACGCCCCCAATTGTTGAGCGGCTTATTGAAAGAGGCTGCGCGACTAAACATACGTTGGATATTAGTTACCTCCTTGTACCTCCTTGGACACCGCTGTTCCATTTATCGATAGCCTGAGGCTGGTTGGAGGATCATGGGATCATTATCTTGCTAGGTCTTACTTGCTAGGTTGAGGTGAGGAACGCTTGGTGAGGATTCGGTTCGAGTTCTAGGTTCGAGTAAGGGTTGGGATTGGGTAGGGTTAGGGCTGGGCGACGGGTTAGAGCGGGTCCTAGTGTCGGTGGCAGTTTCGCGGCAGCATCGTCTCCGATGGTCTTGAAAAGGTGCTCATCGGAACGTGGGGGCCGAGAGAATCGTTTTTAGGCGGGTGGAAAGGGCGAGCGGCGAAGAACAGCGTTTCGGCGAGCGGCGCAAACACACTGGGGCCTGTGAGCCCCGTACAGTTAACGATATGAGCCTGAGGCATCATCATGATGTACAAAAGGTATCTTAGTGCGCTACGAATAGAGCCCATTGTCATCTGAAACACGCACTACCCTAGCACATAAAATCTACATCAGACTCGGAGTTTCAAGTTCCAGTGCCGTCGCGTCGTCGCGAAGTAATGGGTACACCCCGTTTTCACCCATCACTCCTTCATGTTGAGCCCTTTTTGAAAGCACGTCTTCATGGCCCTTAAGGGTGTTTAGGAGTTTTCCGATGAGGTTCCGAGCGGTGTCACGGTTGCACGCTCCTTTGCAGCTATTCCAGCGCTGATAGTCCGCCAGTCGTGCGGTGCTGCCGCGAACGACCCAAACGGGGCCAAAGCGGCCACCAGGAGCCCATCCGGCCCCAAAATCGCTTCAAATTGCCATTCGACCTCGTTTCGGTATTAGCCTGAGTATGTTTTTAGATCATCACAGCCCGAGATCCCGGCGCCTCCCGGTAAAGTATCTCTGTATATGCCTCATAAACCCCACCGGTGCAACAGATGCTAGAACCCGATTGGGTCTCAGGACAAATAGTGCAAACCTGTAGATAGGAGGTCCGAGGGGCCCAGCGCCGGGTACTAGTGGGGAGCGATGCTACGAGCCGACAGATTCGCCGAGATCACCGACACGGCCCGGGCACGGCGAAACTCCTGCCGCGCATACGTCGCGGCGCGCGGCGCGTCGGACCCAAGTCATCTCTGGCGGTCGCTCACAGTGGAGAAATCGTCCACACGGGGCGTATAGAGGGCTTGTAAACCGCAGGTGGTGGTTGCGTACGCGGACTCATTTTTTAACTCGTACCTACTGGCGAACTAGCAGAGCTCGGTGCGCGACGCGAGCGGCGCCTCTGCGGAACTCGCGGCCACTAGCCGAGTTTGGCACCCAAAGGTCGGGCCTAAACAAAAAATCGGAGCCATCGGTTTTGCGGCACGTGGGCGCCGGCACGGAAGGGTGGACGTGGAGCCCACACCCTGAATTACTATCACCCTGTAGGGTATTATTGGTGGAAGACGTGCGCGATCCGCGTAAGACTTTTCATCATCAGAAGGATGTTGCTCAAGGTAGTGATCTTGGGTGACTCGGGCGTAGGCAAGGTAATTCTCCACCAGTAGCAAACCAAAACGCAAGAAATGTCTTTTAGACTGCTTTATTGAATCAGTTTGTCAATAATCGATTCTCGACGTCCTACAAGGCAACAATCGGAGCTGATTTTCTGACTAAAGAGGCATTTTGCGGTGCAAATGCAAGATCAGTTGCTGTAAAGCATTCTTCAGGTCGCGATCGATGAAACCTTGGTAACCTTGCAGATATGGGATACCGCAGGTATCACAAAGCATAAAACAACGTACACGTGATGAATGACTATTATATAGGTCAGGAACGCTTCCAGTCTTTAGGGGTAGGGTTCTACCGTGGTGCAGATGTCTGCATTCTGGTGTATGACATCACGCAACCCAAGTCTTTTGAAAATCTTGATACGTGGCGCATTGAATTCCTAACTCAAGCATCGCCCTCTGATACCCAAAACTTCCCGTTCGTAGTCATTGCCAACAAGCTTGATCGAGAGAATGATCGTCGTGTCGCAACACAAAGAGCACAAACTTGGTGCGCTAAAAATTCAACATCAATATTGCCATTTTTTGAGACTTCGGCGAAAGCAGCTACGGAGGTCGAAGCTGCCTTTCGAAAGGCAGCTCAGCTAGCTTTATCTCAAGGAACTATGCAGGCTGATTTCATTCCAGAGACCATCAGCTTCAGAGGTTCTCCTGCAAATGGGGATTCCAAGAGCAGCTGCTGCTAGACCCAGCAAAGCTTGTGTTGCCCGAAATGGACAAGGGAAGTGTCCATGTAGGGTTGGTATCTTGCATATTGCACCCAGAATCGATTTCTTACTATACTTTATATTGAGCGTTGTGGTGGCGAGTTCACTGTCCGAACGAGAATCACTAATTCGCGTGGTCTCCCAGGATGTCATCAAGGGACTCGTTCATGTGGGTCAACATCAAGATGCATCTGATGGTGCTTCCAAATTGCGTCTATCAAGGACGACGCCATGGTCTGCAAGTTGAGTCTCACTCTCCATTGCGCCATTGCTTTGTATTTTCTTTGTCCCATTGTGTTTTAATCAAAGTCGCAGACCATGACGTGCCAGTGTTAGAACAGATACAAAAAGGAGCAAACACGAGGGGGGGGGGGGCAACCGGACGCCTTTTAGCCCTTGATGTTTACAGATCCTGTCCGGGCGAAGAAGGAGTGGTTTTGTCACTTCAACTGGTCATCCGACCTGCCTCGTAACCAAAAAGCCCCCCCGAAATTACCGAAAATGCGCAAAATCATTTACGGGATTCGGACGCCCTTCTAAGGCTTCTTCCCAAGTCCCTAGACCGTGACCTCCTTGTATCATTTGGAATATAGTAAGCAGGGCCCGGGCAATATGCCAGTGTGTAGTTGAACACTAACAAGCCGGTAGTCATCCCACGCCATACTAGTGCTATAGTACACCCAATTCGCATCATCGCATGGTATCTTCCATCTTACACTTGCAACTTGAACACATTGCATGTCACAGTCACGACTTATCTCTCATTACCTTCGTCCGACTCTGAGTCAGAGGGGGAAACCAGACTCTGGGTAAGTCTTAATCGACCCAAAAGTGCCAGCTTCTTTGCGCATTGGCATAAAATAAAGCCTCCCGACGGAGGTCGGTAGGGCCTCCCTGGGAAGGCAGCGGTCTGTACAGAGGACCGGAGGACGATTAAAGCGCGAGCGAGGGCTCTTAATTCGTCACAAGCTCGTTTTCATCCGGCCTTGCGGTAGTATATGTGCCGACCGTGCGGCCGACGCCAACCCTCGGGGCAGCCAGTGTCAATCTAGCCCCCCAGGGCCGTGCCTTTTTCTTGAAGAGAATAGCGAAATGGCGGCCATAGTCACCAGGTTAGTTACCGCCCCAGGGCGAACCGACGTCCCCGTGCGAGCCCCTGACCTCATCCGGCTCTTACAAGGTTCGCACGAGCCCCGGGTCGAATCAGGCTGCTTGGGCGCTGGTCCCGGGCTTCGCGCAGCCTATCTGCCCGATCAAAAGTCCAGATGATAAGTTCGAGTCCCTACATGCCCACAATACGACGCTAACCCGCCTCGGACATGGGCCCCGGGCTAGAGCCCCGGGCCAAAAATGTAGCAGTGCCCGACCCCCAAGTCCGATAAGCCAGCTAGGGGCCGCTGCTCAAATAACGCATGATGCCCTTTGCAATTATGATGGCAAAGTGGCACTGTCGTTGGAGCTCAGCGCTGGATGAGAGAGAGAGGGAAACTACTGCCTAGTACTCCAGCCTGAAAGCATTAGGACTTACTCTCCTTTGATCGCTTGGCACTTGCTTCTACTTGCCTTTACATGTTTGGCTTTAGATCTTACCTTGAAGCAGGTAGAAGCGGGTCAAGGGGCAGCTTGCGCTGTGTATTGTTCCCATTACCTCCTGCAGCTTGATGTGCCCATGTCCTCAGTACATTGGGAGTGTTAGCGTGCGTCTCTACTTCGCGCAGCCTATCACAAGTATGATACGCACGTGCTAATTGACCCTAATACGCACGTTGATAGGAGGAATTCACGATGTTGTTTTGATGAAGAATTCAAAAAAAAGTCCCTCTGCATTCTTTGATTGCCTTTCTCATCTCTGACACTCTTTGTTGCAAAAACTTTATTCAGGTTTGGCTGATTACTATATGGGTTTAGGGTATGTGCATTTGAACTTTTATCAAAACCTCCTGGGGGGTGTTGCTGGATCGAACGGAATGAGGTGGCAAGATGGGCAAGAGGATGTCCTTTCTGCAAGTGCGCGCTACTAACATCGTTGAAAAAAGATTTTTCTGTGCACATGAATTTTTATTTTTGCTTATGTGAACAATTGCTAAACCCACCTCGTTGGTGAATAATTGCACCGACCGATAGTCCATCACTATAGTTTTTACTATCAAAATATGGCGAGCCCGTATTTGCTCCTGGAACACTGTATATTGGAGCCGGTATCGATGGCATCAGAGGCTTAGCTGTTTGTCTGTTGAGGGTTTTATTACCATTGTTGGCGGCTAAGTTTTTCTGAAGGGCCTCGTCTGTGTTTGTCTTTGTCTTCGCATTTGCTTTTGTAGTATAGTCGAGCTCACTGTATTTTCGTGAGCTCGCTGCAGTTACAAATTCTGCGTAGACAAGGTAACAATTTTCGCACACAGCTGCACTTTTGTACATAAAAAGTGGGTCTCGCCGGTATCGTTTGTAAATTTCAGGTGATAATTTTGGATGAATCTGTTTTATTATAGGAGGAATTACAATCCCTGCACCCCTGAGTGGAATCCCTGCGCAGTCTTTTGCCTTGCCAAACCCCACGCCCCCAGACGCTTCCATGATCAAGGGTTCGGGATAGTACTTCGATGTTTGACTTTTATCCACAATTGCAGCAAGAGCTCTTTCAAAATGGGAAATTATAGTTTGATATCGCACCTGATGAAACTTGTCTGAAGTTGCTGATTTCCCACAACTTATACATTGCAAGCAGTTGAGGGGTTTAAATTCACCTTGAGAATGATTTGGCTTGTCTATGAGCGTAACATCGGCGGGTAGTTGAATAGTTCGGTTGATATCAATCGGTGTACATATTCGTGGCAGATCCTGAGACTTTCCACAACTCCTCTCGAGTCTAATAGAATCACTCCAAAGAAACCATATTCGCCCTCTTGAGTCCACCTTGAAGTTAGCAACCATACGTGCAACACGGCACTTTTGAAAGGAAACTTCAGTGACGTGTGCGACAAGGTTCTCACAAAGTCGCTGGATTTGACTTGGCAAAGCAGTCCCACGCAGTGGCGAGGCTATACTAAAGTGTTCTGGTCCCTCATATGTCACCGCACGCTCATACAAACCATATCTTTGGTCGTAGAGCTGCTTAGAATTAACCCGTCTTTCCAAGAGGCAAACCTTTGGTGACCATATCGCTCTAATGATTGCGTTGTGGACACCCTTTGGCTCAACAAAATGCTGGAGGATACCATTATTCTCTTTCCATCTGTTGTAGAGAAACTCGTGCAAACCTCTGCGATCAAAGTATTCAATTGCTGTAACTTTCTCCCGGCGACCTTGCACAGCCATCTCACTCATGTAGTACGCAACAACTTCACTGTTCCTTTTATTAAAAACTTCTTCAATGCGTACATTGGCTAGATTCTGTTTATTCTTTTTTTTAAGCTTACCACTTACACTCGTAAAGTACCAGTGGACAGGCTGACCGAATTTATAGACTATTGTGTCTGGCATTCTCAAAGAAGGCCCATAACCTAGTTCGTCTTTTGTGTGGAGCCAGCTTAGTAGGACATCCGATATCCCGTCCCCTTCAAGCCCCACGACGCTCATCCCGTCCAAAACCCGTCGATCTACCGCGCTTTACACACAGATATACACACAGATATATATCTAGAAACGGTTGCCAGTCTGGCACTAGTAGTATGTATGTTGCCCGGCGTTTCTAGAAGTGGTTGCCCGGCATTTCTAGCCAAGGCAAGAACGTCGTCACACAACATGCTCCAAAATGATCTCTAAAGTCTGCGAACTTGAACATGCCAGTGACCGCACCGCCGTTACTCGGACATAGCGTGACGGTGGCCTTTCACGCCGGCGGTGCTGGACCATGATGCGCCAAGGCGGCCGTTATTCTAGATGGAGTGCCAGCCTAAGCCTGGGCCCGAGACTCGGAAGCGCGGCTTCAAGTTGAACGCGGCGGCACGACGTTCGAGGGCCCGGCCAACGTGACCGGGCTCAGGCTGCAAAATCGATGGATCCAAATCGTTTGATGGTGTTAAGCCACTGGACCAGTTTCTTGGTCGTCACCAAAATAGCGACGCCAACTTTATATTGTTACCCAGTATACTCTTCAAGTTCTAAAGTGAACTTACTTAGGTTCACCCCGGTGTTTTTACGGCGGCTACTTAACGCCGGGCTTGATCCACTTGGATAAGCAAGAAGATACGGGATATAGGGAAATACCGGCTCCGGGCACGTGCCGGCTGGCATAGCGTGCTGAGAGGCGAGAGTAACGTAGCCATAGTTCAGGCAATAGGGGGCTATGGCGTTGAAGATATATATCTAGGGGAGTTTTCACCTCAGCCTGAGTTCAGAAAGCCGCCAGCCTCAGGCTGCCAGGCTGGTCCGTGCCAAGAGTTTCGCTGCTTGCGACGCTGCAACCCAAAGCCGTCTTAGATGATGGTGTCAAGCCGGTTTTTGGTCGCTACCAGCAAAGCGACGCCAACTAGGGTTATCTTCAAGTTTATCCGGCCGTGTTGTCTCCGAGTCCCCCTTTGTCAAAAGGGTGGGGATGGACGTAAGGCCCAAGGGTCGATTATGATAATAGCCTGGGTTATCATGCCTACGTATGTACGAATTGTGTCATGCCCCCCCCCCAGCATGTCCCTCCCCGCCAGGTGGGGTGTCGAATCTGGTTTCCCTCCTTTCTTGACGAGGATCGTGGCCCGAGTCAAAGCCGATAGCGCATTAACGACAACAGCGCCAATAGGAGCCAAAACGGTGTCTACTAGTACTTGTAAATTAGGACCGCGTACGTATACCGTTTCAACCACAGTGTGACCATTATGTAGGACTAACACCCTCGCAGACCATCTAGCATTCTCTGATGCACCTTTATTGTACAGTAATTGGCTGTGCTATTTACGTACATAGTTGCCTAGTACAATTAATGGAGCTCAAAGACTCAATTCTGACAGCGAGGTCCAGTATGAGGTAGAGCTCATCGCAGCCTTATCTGCCAGTGATAAGTTGCTATGGTAGTTCTACAAGAAGCCCTACCATTCTTATTCGGGCACACACTGGCAACGTCCCCGGTTTCTCGGGTTTTGCTTGCGGACAATCTGGAGAGGTCTTTTGCTATACAATCGCTGTCCGTACACGACAGTACTAGTCTGTAGACTACATCGCTGATTCTGGCATCCACACTCATCATAGCTTGGCTACAGACCCGGCCCTCGGTTAAATAATATTTCCAAGTTCACAGCGAGTCTAGTACTGTGAGGACCATGAATGCGGATGGAGTCTCTTCAATTATGATTTGCCTTCGCCTCTCTGGCACACTGCCAAGTATTGAGCTGTCCAAACTGGTATTGTCATGCTCAAAAGAAATTAGCGAGTCATATTCCTTGTCTTGTCTCTTCCATTTCTGCTGGCGTGCTAGCTCTCTTCATCCAAAAAACTATTGACGACAAGAATATTGTGGGGCTTCATCATACATGGACTTGTAGGCGTGTTGAATGACGATATCTGAAACCGGAAATCCTAGTGCTAAGATGACCTCATTCAACTCAGCTTCGGCTGCCATTTTCGTTTTGCGCGGGTACGGAACGTTTTTGGGGTTGGAGTTTCGCAAAAGACCGTGGCTGCGCTGAGCTGTGTTAGTAAAGAAGTGCGGATATTCGCGATCTGAGATACGCGAAACCTGCGAAAACTTTGATGTACCAAGTACATTTACAGCGGCAACACGAAACTCCATAGCAGTAAAGACCGGGCTTCGGCCAGAGTCGGAGTTTTGGGATTTGCCAAGGCCCAAAGTCTGGCGTGCCAAAATGACAGATTCTGGGCACAGTGCTGGTGCGCGAATCAGACACTCTGGAAGCATACTTGCATGCACCACACGCCACGGCGTCCATTTTTGCAACAGCCCCGAGTTCAGTGGGAGAGCATGGTGAGTGCGTCCTGTTTTGAGTGCGAGTGCGTTTTTGTTTGGCGCATTATAAGCACATGGTTGATTGAGGACTAAATCTCGTTGCTGTAGAATATATCTCTGGATAGGGTATCCATTATTTGAAGGCTGTGACCAGGAAATGCGCAAACGACAATCGCTAGCTTTTAATGTTGGTCTTTCATCCATTGTGTAGTTCATGAGGCTACATAGACTCCGCGCAGTCGCAGGTAGAGCAACTAAGGGGTCATAATTGGGCATCTGTTTCTTGCCATTGGCACAAGTCTGCTCTTGGATAATCCTTGGCTTAGGTGTAGGCATGTCAGGAATTCCACATCTGGTGGAAACTAGCACGGGAGGACCGAATGCAGCGAATTTTCCACAACAGGACACACGTAAGCGCATGTAGTACCATGTTGCGGGCCGTAAGTCTATCACTCGAACGCCACCCACGCCGTCAACAGCCTTAAGAGGAAAGAATGCCGTCGTCGTGTTATTCCCGCTTGTCCTCCGTGCGTCGAATATCCGTTGTTGATACCTTTCAGAACTTGTCAGTCTTAGCTTTTGCTGTTGCACTCGAGCTGGCTGCCAAGCTGGTCCCTCCCTTACTTCGACCTGGAAAGCCGCACCAACATAGAGATCCCTTCGACAGCCTTCGATTTTTGGCCATCCAAGCACTACCTCCCGCGCGGCGGTGCTCAAAACATTGGGTTCACCAGGGTCACTTAGCCACATAATATCACGCGGGCCAACAACATTCCCTGCAGGGCTCTGTTGCGCATGCGAAGAACTGATTATGCTACAGTACTCAACTCGGTATATCTGACTACAGAGTGGTGCTGGCGACAAGGAGGCGATCCAAGTAAGGTCTAGTTGTTTCGACGGTCCTCTGTAAATAGTTACCCACTCTTCTTTCGACGATAACGCCAAGATAGTGATCCATTGATCGCGTCGCAAGTCTCCAAGCAGCTCTCCAATGAGTTTTGTACGTGCTGATTTTAGACAGCGAATATCGTTTCCAATAATCTCCGGGTCCATATGCAGCGCAGTTGTTTTTTTAGGATACAAAATCTTATGCTTGTATATGCAGTGGGAGGGAGGTAGGTCACAGGGTAGGGGGGGTACCCGCCTAGACCAGCCGGCCTAGCGCCAGATATTTGGTACTCTCAATCCGGATACGAGGCGTGTGACCTGAAGGGTCCTTGAGGCGTCGGCATGTGTAGAGCGATTGTGCTATCATGATGATCCAGTGCCAGTGAAGTGAACTTACTTTAGGTTCATTGGCGCGGAGGCCGCCAGACAGCCTGGGCAGTCTAGCGAACTGAAAAGGACCACTAAGTCTCCCGAGTCCTAGGAACCCCCCCGACGAGTCCCCTCGCTCCCGTCACTGGCACGGTCTACTAGTATGCAGGGGCACCGTGACTCAGCTGATCAGGCTGGCTCAGCTGAGTACCCCGACTCGTGCCACCATAAGACTCTGACATAAAACGTCTAATCGCGGGTTATTACCTTGCGTCCTCTGTCCTCGATGTGCGCCAGGTAACTTATTTGTGACCTACGGTACCGTAGGTACCTACGGTACCTTACGGTATGCAAATAGGCTGCCTGGCCACTGGGGGCAATGATGATGAAAAAAATACGGAATCTCTGCGGTACCATATTTCTTGGTTTCTGCCTGTGGTGGTTGCCAAATGGAAATCGGATGAAGGACGGTGCAAGCCAACAGCTGGCCCGTGTGACATGTGCTGCCTTTTTGCTCCTTCTCTGTATGTCAGATTTCTCACTCCGAAATAGAGGCAACCAGACAACCCTCTTCTTTGAACGTTACGTTGGTCCTGCATCTGCACGTTCGCTTGCAGCTATGCGCATATCATGCTCGGTCCTGTTATTGACTTTCACATCGGATCACATGACATCTCCACTCGCGGCAACTGCACAGGTCCCCCGATGGATGTGTCGACCTACGGGCATAATTCGACTGCTCAACGAGTGTGGTGTACTCGGCGGGCTCTTCGAGGATGCACGTTCACTCTGGCGGCTTGAGCAGCTCACACGGGCAGCACTAGGCTGCGTCGCGATGGGTCTAGGGACGCCTGTTGTTGCTCCATGCGCTTCCATACTTTGGCTTTTCTATGGCGGTGTGTTGCGAGCGTACAACACATGGCGTGGACACTCCTTTATCGCTGCATGGTGGACTCTGGTTGTTTTGGCATGGCGCGGTGGCGCTGCCGACGCAGCTTCACTTGACTCTTGCCTGTGTGCCTTGTACGAAGACGCAAAGCTTGCAAATGTTGCACGAGGCCGATGGTGGACCGCCGGGAGGCCTTCCCATTGGAACAGGCGATTCAGCAGGCCTTTACCGCACACACATGCAACTGAGTTGGCACGTGCCGCTGACCGTGGCTGGACGCGATTTCTGGTCACGCTGATTTTTGCAAACAATTATCTTATGGCAGGTTTGTCCAAGCTCTGTGCTTCGGGAGTTGCATGGGCCTCCGGAGATAATCTAAAAGCAAAACTACTGCAAACAACGCTCACGCAAACGTCCTTTGGATGCTACCTTACACTTTTCTGTAGGCGCTTTCCCGACACCTTTTTTGGTGCTCTCGGTGCATGTGGCCTTTACGGGGAGATAGCCATGGGCCTTGTGCCGTTTTTCTCATTTGCCAAGCTACTCCTCCCTATAGCTATGTGGGGGATGCACGTGAGCATCGCTGCATTGCAACACATCATTTTTGTTGACCTGCTCTTCTTCATCCCAGCCTGGTATATTTGGCACGTGATAGATCGTAATCCAGGCAAGTTGAGGCCTCTTGCGCACGCGCAACATCCTTGGGATTGGACCCAGTGGGTCGACGATATTCATGCCTGTTGGCTTAAAGCGCGTGCTTTCAGCCAGGGACCCCGTTTATTCCAGGCCACCCCCCGCGAGTCCGCGGCCATATTAGATAACAACCACCTTAAAGATAAAAAACTGCCTGACTTGCCCGAGGACCTGCCAACTCCCAAAGCAGTAGTGCTTGATGCCAATCCATCTCTTCCCCATGAGGATATAATCCACGCGGGTGCGAGACAAACGCTGCTCTTTATGCTTGTGTTCCTTGGCGTGTGGACGCGGGGGGCTGAATGGTTTCCATATAATGCGTTTCGCATGTTTGCTGGCTGGACATCCAGGCCCATCCTTTATGAGCGCTACATTGCACTCGGTGGTGACGGCTCTCGAATACGTAATTTTCACTACCATGAGATCCACCCGGCACTCAACCGAAAACGCCTCGTTGAGGCCTTTAATCGCTGCGCTGATGAGCCCGAGTCGGCTGATTGCTGTGTATAAGTCAACCAATGACGTGGATGCCCGAAACCCTCAAAATTCTCCATCTCGGCCAGGACGATGTCGTTTGGCTGGTCATGGTTAATATGACAAAGTCAGAGATTACCTCCGAAACGACTCGAACTGCAGGGTCCATAAAATTTGATTTCCGCACAGGCTGACTGCGCTACATTCCTCGACTTTGCGATACCACGTGGTGCGGAAATGCGCGACCATCCGGCTGCTCTCGTCATTCAGACGCGATCTTGGGATTTTGTCGAAGATATCGACCAGACATACTATTGTGACACCATGAACATCGTTGCTCTTGATATTGGAGCGCGCGTGGTCGACAAGCGGACCAACCTGCCGTGCGATGCGCTCGACCTTCGTGCCTGTTGTGCCTCCACCCTTGGTACCATCTAAAGTAGTCAAATGACGGGGCCCGTAATCCTCAGCGATATAAGCTTTGGTGGGTGTGTGAAATGCCAAAAAAGGTATGAACATCTTCACCGTCACCAATTCCGTCACATGCCCGGAGGGCCTGGGCAGGTACTAGTAACGGTGGGGGAGTTCAACACCTGTTGTGGTGGTGGTCGTGGGAAGGGGGGGGGGGCTACTCCGCAAAGGTAAAAATCCGAGTCGAAAAATCGGACGTGGGGAGCGTCCGTACGGGTTTAAGACTTTCTTTAAGTTTATCATATGATAAAGTTACGGGTTTCGTGGACATTCCAGAGTTTTTCGTGGCGGAAAGTGCGGAGCATTCGGCTAACGAACGGAACGTTGATTTTCTCGCGGTGAAACTTGCTGACGGAACGTCAGTACGCTTTGCGGCAAAGTTTGACACTTTGCACCAAGCGACTCGTGGCGAGGGCTTCCTATTCCTTTGAATCTATTTCAAAGAAATCGACGAGCTCCTGCCATTTTTCACACCACCTTCGCTTTGCCTTCCGGGGCTCCTCAGCAACAATTATCATTCACAGGGGTTAATCGTACCCTCGACGCCTCGAGCCTCAGGCTGAGGCCCTTTGTTTGGTCGTTTGAGTGCCTTTAGTCGACTGCGAGACGGTCCCGACCGCGACACATAATACGACACTATCTCCAGCTTCTCGAGCGCTCGAACGCGACCGCAGTGTCCGGGTACCCCACGCATGTACCCGACTCGGACCCTTGCTTCTTTCGGGCATGCCGTCTAGCGATTTCTGCTACGACGCGCCGCGGGGCGGTACGCCGCACATGATCTCAGCGACGGAATGGCGCGAGGATGGATAAATCCCGACCCCTTACAATGAGGTCATAATTTTTACGCGCCGTTTCCAGTATCTCAATGAGCAAGTTGAGATACATCCTTGAGTAGAAGAGGCTTCTAATGGACGGGGGGTAGAGCCTCTAGCTAGATATATACCCTGGGGCTGGATGCAAGAACGACCGTCGTATGTTAGTACCCGTCGTTTCATAGTCACCCCCAGTGGCTAGCCCGACGGGCACGGATGCGGGTTGCAATCATGCTCGCGGTGGCCATATTTGTGCGAGCAGATCTGCAGCAGGCAGCAGAGACTGCTAAGTTAGAGATTGTCGGTGGTTCGAGAGACGATGTAGCGTACCGCTTCGAAGAGTCGCTGGAAGGATGGGCGCTCGCCTCGTCGTCAGAGATGCATCTCGATGTGGCAGCTCGTGGTGGAAACCTAGTCGGAACCATAGTGGGTGAAGCTACTTCGGATCCCCATTTTGATTCGCCGCTGCTCGAACTCCAATCCGCAGGGCGGCAGACAGTAGTCATCCGAATGAAATACCAGAGTGGCAGTTTCCGGGACGCACGGCTCGTTGCTCAATATGGTGCTCACTGGGTGGGGTCGCAGCAGCAACACAGGAGCAATGTCAATCTCTGTGTGGAAATCAACCCCTCTACGCCATCGAGCAGACCCAGTTACTGGGACGACATCGCGTCGATGATGTGATTTCCACACAGGTCGACTGGACCCCGCGACGACCACCGGTGCCTATCACTGCTAGCGGCATCCCTTCAGGCTCTCCAATCAATGATGACAATGCAGGTACTGTGTGGAAAGGAGCAGTCGGCGAGGGGCAGTGTGCAAATCGGGGTTCACGGCTCCTTCAAACTGGAAGAACCTCCACGCCATCGACGCGACTTTGTGTGATAGCATCTGCTCGATGGCGTAGAGGACGACGCCAGTACCCTCCGGACCGCCAGCAATCTCGGTCGCGCTGTTCGTCGACACGATTCATCTGGATAACCTAATTCACTGGTTGCTTTGCACACAGGCGAGGGGGTGACGTTTGCCTTCTGGTCAGCGAGGGAACTCGCCATCCGGCAAGGCACCTCCACGGGCCACGCCATCACAGATCTTGAAGTCCGATGCGTCGTTGGCTTCTGTCCAATGTCGCTCGACCTACGGGTTGGCACAACAAACAAGACTGTTTTCTCGGCTACCGTTCTAAACGAAAGTCGTTTGCAATACTTCTCGACGTCTCTTTCATCCAATGAGCGACACCATCATTGGCGAGTTGTTTTTCTTAGTAGCTACGGGGGACGAGATGTCCGCATACGCGAGCTCCGACTTCTCCCCGCTGTGCTCGAGGCTCATTTTGGGATTTCACCAAATCCCGACTACAAGTCGTACATCATTCCAATTTGGCGTAAAGCTGCGACTGCAAAGCTCGGTGGCGACGAGCGGACATCTTATAATTCACCGCTCCTACTGACGCGCCTTCGGATCTACTTTGGCGGCGTCGTGCTGGCGCCCAGCGAGAAGCGCAACTATGACGCAAGTGCAAACTCAGCCTGTGCAGACTGGCAAAAAAATGAACAAGCTGGCTTTGGTAAAATAGCATGGGCTGCATTATTTTGGCGCCTGCGACTCGACCACGAGCGCGTTGGTCCCTGGGTAGTTTCTGAACTTACCATGCAAATTGCCGGTGTTAGAAAATTTGTTGATCTTCAACGCAATTCCACGGCTCAGGTATGAGGATCGTGCTTGCTCGGAACAAGCATCGCTGATTCACATCGACGAGGGCTATGTAACATCTTCCAATGGCGCCATTGCATCAGTATGGTCGGGTGGCGCAGGTGGTTGGGTGCTGCGGGATGGCGAGTGTCTCGTGGGAAATCAGGAGGTTCGCGAGAATGCTGGCGGCGAAACAGGACGAGTCTATGTCTCTGGGGCTGCCATTGGGGGTGAAGAGACTACAGTCAGCACGTGGTTAGGTTATGCTTTTGAGCAACCTGTGGCAGTGAGGTGCGTTATTATCTGTCAGAGCGAAGACATTGCGACACGTGCCGAGACAGCTTTCCTAGAACGGAGCCATGATGGCGAGCGTTGGATTCCGCATGCAACACTAGCGCTATCAGCGGCTGCGAATGTGATCCAGGCGAATCCATGCAAATTAAAGTACGAAAGTGAGGACTTGGATCAGAAGCAAAAAAAAGCTTATCATTGGTCAGCGGGGGCTTTTGGGGGGGCACATCAGACTCTTGGCACCAACACAGCACGTGATGCCTTCTTAATTGATTCGATTGTCATCGCGTATCCGCCGCTTGTTAGATCTGTGACTGGATGCATAGATATATTTTGGCCTGCACAGGAGCCAAAGCCTGGGGCAGCGCCCATACTAGACCATCAAACTGCCGTGGCACAGATGGAAGATGCAAAGCAATTGGAGAATGGCTACCTTGGGCGTGGGTTTGCGAGGTTTGACGGTAGACCTCTAATGAACAACACTAAAAAAATGAGCGTTTATGCAAATACCTACGCCTGTCCTATTGTCGGTAACCTCCGCATAACACTGAGGGGTGAGCGCCTAGGATCATCGGAAAGACCCACGACTATCGTTGTCGGCGGCCGACCATGCCTGAATGTTACGTACCACAGTTCAGGCGCCGGCGACTCGCAGTACAGCCGAGCCAATTCAGACGAGGTCAGCTGCAAACTACCGGCTGGGGTTCCATCAGTCAGCGGTAAGCCTGTGGACGTCGTAGTGGCACGTGGTGACACTCCGGGGCTGCGAGACACAGTTCAGTACCTCGCATACCAGGGTCCACCGACACGGGCGGCCATTCCTCGCATCTCCAACATAGCGGCAAGGTCAGTCGACCTGTGCTGGGTACCACCGGCTCTTAAAGGTTCGCAAGTGGGATCGTCATCTGGGCTTTTAGGTGCACTACAGACGACTGGTTACATTATTACTTATCATGTCGTCTCCGACCAGCAAGCAACTGACGCAAAGACGGAAGAAATCAAGCAGAAGCTCCAAGCGCGCCATGATAACGCCCGGATTATACACAACGTCACTCTGGGAAATGTAACAGCAACTACAATTATTGGCCTGAAGCCAGACACTCGCTATGTGTTTGCCGTTGCTGCTGTCGTCGAAGACCGCTTTAGTGACCAATTATTTATTGACACCGTCGACCTCTATGGTCGGCGGTCGCATCTACCGGGCGCTTTCGTTGGCCCTTTTTCTGATTTCACTAACGCAACAGCCACACTTCAATACGATGTTAGCTTTAACATCTTCAACGCTAACGCGACTGTGCAGCACGGGCCGGCAGACGAGCGAGCGACGCTTGGGCCCACGGGTCTCTTTGGTGGCGAGGGAAGTTACGGTCTCCTTCTCGTTGGTAGTGCAAATATAGAAAATTGCAATGCATCAACCGCGTGCTGTGATGGCTTCAATGTCCACCAATACGAGGCTGTGGGGGATGGCTGCGGAGGAAAGCACCTTATTTGTGTCGAAATGGCGACACCTAATTTTCACAAAGCCGAACCCGAGACAGCCCTTCGCAAGCCTGCCATCAATGATCCACAATTTCCTCAAAACGATCGCGTCGAAAAGCGCATTGTTCTGGTTGAAGAGATTAGCTCGCTTGCACTCACTCTGCCCCTCCAACCAACCGCAAGTTGCGGACCAGCTATCCGATTAACGCCATCGCTTCCCCGCCACGCTGGAGCCATGTGGTACGCACGCCGTCTCAACGTCCGAGAGGGCTTTGATACTACCATTGTGTTTCGTACGTCAAACCCATCACAGCGATGTAATCTCATGGATGATGTTTACACTTCCTGTCAATCACGTGGTGGCGACGGCTTTGCGTTTGTAATCCAAGAAGACCGTTATGATGCCTTGGGACGCAAGGGTGCAGGGCTTGGTCACGGGGGTATCAACGACTCGCTTGCCGTTGAGATTGACACCTATTATAACCCAGAGCTTTCTGAGCCCTACGAAAATCACGTTGCCGTCCACACAAATGGGCGGCGAGGCACCAATAGCGCCCACCAAAAGTCCACCTTGACCTCGTCAACACAATATCCCAGGACGGCTACGTTTTCGTCGTCCACTCAAGAGTTCCACGCGTTTCGTGTTCGGTATGACCCTCTTCTTAAACCGGGCATCCTTAAGGACGATAGATTCTCGGCAACACCACATTCTGCTTCATTCTTTATCGATGGTGCTTCTGACTTTGGAAATGGCCTCGGCGCTCTCTCTATTTTTATCGATGACCTCAGCGAACCAATCATTATTACCCCCCTTGATCTCGATTCTCTCCTCAGTCTTCATCACGGACGTGCTTGGGTTGGTGCCACTGCCTCCACAGGCCTGGAAATATGGCAGACTCACGATGTCCTCGCATGGAACTTCACGTCGCTGCGGATGGACCCTGATACAAACCTGCCGCCTCTCATCAACAACGGGGGGCCTGTGTAATGTTTTGACTAGTAACATTTATTCTATGGTAACATCCATTACGAATAATGGGTTGCGCTCACACGGTGAGTTCGGGGTCTCTAAATGAAGCCCATTCTTTTGCAGGGGCGGTTAAGGTGATCGACGATTACCAACTCTGCGTGGCCTCTCGTGCTCCGAAGTTACCCCAGCAAACGGCTGACGACCACCCAGGACAGATAGCGCATTGCCAAAATATGCTGCCAGTGCGATACAGCTCTTGTCAAAAGTCCAAATCATAGGGGGTTCTCATGATCATGATGATTACTGGCATGATTAGCCTGAGGCTAACTTGAATTGGAGTTTCTCATGCCAGTGCGGTTTTTCTTCAAGTTCATTACTTGAAGTATTACTATTGGCCCGGGGTAGACGTCGACATTGGCCCTCACGAGCTGCCAGAGCATCGCCCGACGTCCATTGGCAGACCTTCGCGTGCACCCTCAGGCTAAATACAGCACTGGCCGCAGTCATGAACTTGGAACTCTTAGAGCCATGTCTTGAGAAAACGCGCCCTCCGCCGACCTGCTGTGATTTTTTGTCGGAGGGTCGATACGTTCCTGATTTCCCCATTCCAAAGATATTCCGAGGCTGGCCCGCTCGCGCCCTACCGTGACCGCAGTAACAACTGCCGCAGTCGCGGCCCGGGCAGGGCTTCATTCCCAATCAATGTTTTGTCCGGCAGGGCTACGCCATTTAGTTGTAAGTTTCGGGGCTCAGTCACTCCTAGTGACTCACAGTGTACAGTGGACTCACACTCATCCGATATCCCCAGCTAATACTGAGCTATCCCCCTT
Source organism: Pelagomonas calceolata (assembly GCA_918797485.1). NCBI lineage: Eukaryota > Pelagophyceae > Pelagomonadales > Pelagomonadaceae > Pelagomonas > Pelagomonas calceolata. The sequence goes on from CAKKNE010000004.1 coordinate 1,801,435, forward strand.
ATCCCATCAGAGTAGAGCACTCCCTCGTGGGTGTGCGATCGCGGCGCGTGAACATGCGTGGTATCCAGATATCAACACCGCGTTTTAAACGCAATCCGCGTGAAGCCGCCGTCGCGACTGTGGCGGCGAGGTTTGCCACGGCAACACCTGTAGAGGTGCCGAGTCACTCGGATATATGGGGTGATATCGGTGATGCGGTTCCAAAAGTGCCGCCGGCTGCTGCTGACGACGACTTCGGTATTTGCAGCGCATGCGGTCTCTCTAGTGTCGTGTGCTATGACAGCTCTAACAAAGACGATGCTGGCGGCACCAGCGATGAGCACAACAATTGTTACGCGGGTGTAGCGAGGCAACAGCGTGGTTCGCCTATATCCCGAACAAATGGTGAAAGTGCATTAGTGGGAGCTGCTCGACGCGGGGCAACGGAGGCCGTGCGCGCGTTGCTTGGTGCTGGTGCTACCGTGAACGTAGCGTCAGCTTCTGGTGAGACTGCGTTAGATACTGCAATGGTCAATGGGCAGCTCAGCGCGGCGCTCGCACTTGTGCGGGCAGGCGCCACAGTGTCGAGGACCGACGATAGACTTTTGCGCGTTGCTACGCTACGTGGAGATGATGAGCTTGTTTCTCTGTTGCTACAGGCTGGTGCCCCACCACTGCTTGCACGACCTGCAACAATTGGTGAGCCCGAACTGCTCGCTGACGAGGAAGAGCAAGGCGCAACGTCATGTCTTCTTCTTGCTGCCCGGCACCCGATAACTCGAATTCTCAGTGCATACCTTCAATTTTTTGCCGCGGCAGATGATGGCGGACAGGTGCTGCTTGAGGCACCACACGGCCAGCGACACGTGACGGTATGTGCTCTTGTTAGTGATTCATGCGATCAATTTTTGTTTGTCTTTGTAGGCGCTCATGGTTGCGGCAGCAAATGGCTCACGTGATGATGCACATGCTGTGAAAGCCCTTCTTGCTGCAGGCTGCTCGCCATTTGCCGCTGATATTGCAGGTCGGTCAGCACTCCATCGAGCTGCTGCTGCTGACAGCAGCACGGTCATCACCGCGCTCACTACTGCTGCGCGTCTACGAGTGGAATCCCCGGCTTATCGGGAATTCGTAAATGCGTGCGAAGCGAGCGGTCCAGGCCACACAGCGCTGCATTGTAGTGCGGCTGCTGGTGCAGATACTGCCATTGCTGCACTTCTAACAGCCGGAGCGGACGCAACAGTACTTGATGCCAATGGCGCGTCGGCTTTAAATGTTGCAGTGACTTTCGGTCACGCTAGTTGTGTGCAGCAGCTCCTTGGTATGACGGATGCCGTTCTTGACGGTGACATTGCTGTTTGTGTTTCATTAGCTAGACAGGGGAATTGGCCTGTGGAGGCATGTGTGGAGCTCTTGATTGAAGAGTTAGTCTTAGGGTCTGCATCCTCTACGGTAAATGCTTCCACTCAACTTGGTCCGGCACCGCTAGCAGCCGCGGCACGCCGTGGCGATATTGAGGCCGTCTGTGCTCTTGTTGAAGAAGCGGGCGCTGACGCTACACTGTCTGGTGACCTCTCGCCACTGGCAGCGGGAGCAATGGCCGGCTGTCTCGCTGTCTGTGGTGAGTTTGTCTCTCGCGGTGCTCAACCGGCAGCAGCGCTCATGGATAGCGGTTTGAGTCTACTTCGAGCAGCATGCGCGGCAGGTGACACTTCCGTCGTCCGACGTCTGCTTGGCGCTTTCAATTCTCATGATCTTAATAGTGATGACTTGCGGTCAGCTCTCCACGCGGCTGCATCGCGTGCTGATGATGATGCTGTCGAGGCATTGTTGGCTTTTGGCCACTCTCATCAGATGAGTGCCGCCTTCCTCTATCCCCTATCTCTCAGCAATGACGCTACAACATCATCAATCTTGCCATGCAAGATGCAAAGCTGCGACTATCTGGTACAATTCCCTGAACCCGGCGATGCCTGCGAGCCTGCGCTACTAGCAGCTTGTCGCGCAGGCGCAACAACTTGTGTTGCAGCGCTGACGCGGCATGCAGAATCGCTGCACGCAGCACTGGACAAAAACCGCCGTTGCGCACTGCACCATGTGGCCGCGTGTGACCAAGCTTTGCTTGTCGAGCGACTCTGCAGCCTCGATGGATCCTTGGTGACCTGTCGCGACGCCTACGGAGCAACATCGCTGCATGCTGCTGCTGCTGCAGGTGCCGGAGCAGCCATAGGGGCGCTGCTCCGCCATGGCGCTGACGCGACATTTGAGGACTCAAAGGGGCGCACTCCGCGTGATATAGCTCTTGAACGGAACCAAGAGCGCGCTGCGGCACAGATTGATGCGATGGCTGATGCGATCGACGACGGTGACTTCGACGAGTGTGCGCGGCTTGCGGATGCCGGGAATTGGCCTGTCGACTGGTGTGCTTTATCAGGCGACACTGCTCTTGTTGCTGCGGCACGTCGTGGCGCTCCCGACGCAGTATCACGCTTACTAGCCTGTGGGGCAACTGTCGATGCGGTGACAGACAATGATGAAACACCTCTTGCTGCTGCGGCCACTGCCGGCCATCTCGACGTCTGCGCAGCGCTTCTTGCTGCAGGTGCCGACCCAACCAAAGTCGCCGACCGATCAGCGAGTCTCCTTGCCGCTGCTGTTGTGGCTGATGAGCCTGAGCTTGTTGATGCGCTCCTGGCGCGAGGTGCTAGCGCACGGCCTGTTACATGCAGAACTGAGCCAACCAGTGCATTTCTAGTTGCTATCGAACTTGGCTCTCGACAAATAGTGGACTCCTTTGTGCAGCGTGCCATTGCAACTGGTGCTCTTGATGTGAATGAGCCCCACGGTGACGCACATGTTAGAGCTCTGCACGCAGCCGCCGCTCGTGGTCGGGCCGATATTGTTCAGAGTCTCCTCAAGGCTGGTGCCCAGGTTGATGTCCTTGATAACAAGGGTAAATCTGCTCTTCACTATGCAGCTGGCCACGACCACGATGACGTGCTGAGAGTCCTTGTGTCGAAAGGGGCTGACGTTCTTCGCAAAGATATGACTGGGACAACCCCTCTTAATGTTGCTATCGCCCAGGGGGCCAAATCTGCAGAGTCTGCTCTTCTAATGGCGGAATCAATGCTACATCCCACCACGTGAAACACTCGACAAATAGTGCTGTGTGAGGAGATATACATCTAAGCGTGGGTCTGGCTCTTTGCCAGTGCCGCGGATCGGGAATCTCCAACGCCCCGGCTGTCCTTGATGTGCAACTGCTATTGTGCGGCTCTACAGGTTCGCTCTTTCTGCCCCTGCGAAAGCAAGTTACGCTACTGACTAGGGTAGATGCAGGTCATTTGCCAACTGACTAAATCCGGCTATGGGCACGGTCGCCCCACACGCACACACGCACACTAAGTTACTACCATTCCCACGCGCATGGCCCTTTTGAGGTGTGACTTCCGCGTCAAACTTGTCGAGCGGCCAATCGACGCTCAGTCGCGTAATAAGTGTTTCTCTCCAAGAGGACAACCTGCCAGACAGTGACGAGCCGACTGCCAGACGCCCGGCCCTTTTGTATGTTGGCGGACTGCCCTACCGTGCGGCATCGGCGCTTAGCTGAGGAAATATTGCCGGGGCGACTCTAGATGTCAGCCGGAGTGTCGCGCCGCCACCGTGGCTCGGGCCTCAGACGCAGCCCGTAGTTGAATCCCAGCTGCCCCGCCCCGAATCCTCTCCTGGGCCCGACTCGGAGGCTGCTCGCCCGACGCTGGGAGGCAAGGGTGAGTTCTCAAGGGTGCATTTGCCGTACTGTTCTGACGCCATCCCCGCCGTCCCAGTCCCCTCCCTCTGAGACAGGAGAATGACAGCCCTGGGGTTCGGGATCCCAGGCATCGGGCAGTCATCCTCCGCCGTTTTCGCCGCGGCGCCACCACTGCCGTCCTCGCCGTCGGGGCCGTCTTCGCGCCGTGCCGTGCCGTCCCGGGCCGTCCGTCGCATTTACGTACTAGTCGCATCTTTCTCCGTGGGGCGGACGGCGCCGTCCGGAATGTCGGGCCGTCGTGGCCATCCGCGGCGTTCGCATGTTCGGCCGCCCGGGCTGCGCGCCATCCTGGCCATCCGAATCAAGTTGGCTATATTTTTCCTACTACTAGTACTAGCCACTAACAGTGAGCCTCAAGCTGTCTGTCACGGTTTGTCAAGTTGCTGGCTAACCAGCCTGTAGTATCTCCTACTCAGGCTTCTATATGATTAATTTAACAACTTAATTTAATAGCACCCGGGCCATCCATCCTGATTTTAATCATGGGAGCCATTCTCGTCGCAAACGCCCTAAATAAAACATCATGATGGGACTACTAATCATGATGATTTCATTAGACTTCTATTCTAGCTTGGTGTGTGTCCTTTCTTTATTAGGTCCAACTTGAAATTATTAGGATATTGCTTCCGAGTCCTTCAAGTTCTGGCAGCGACAATGAAGCGGCGGTCCCGGCAAGCAGCCCGTACCCTCGCTGGCTTCCTCCTAAGCTCCAGTGGGTCCGGGGCCCACCGGCGGGCCGGCGCTACAGCCTGAGCAGCGCGCGGGCACGCGGCAATGCGCGGCCCTTTGCAAGTTATAGTTATATAGATAGCAGAGCTTGAGGATAATCCGAGTCAAGGGAGACCCGGAACATCATATATATATATGCCTTATATACCGTGACCTATTAATCTACCTACGGCTCGGAACTTGAACCAGGATAACCCCAGGGGTTATTAACCCCAATTGCGGCCCGGGGTCAGTAACCCGGGTAAATACCCGTCACTACGGGTTACTATTAACCTCAGGACCTTATTGAGGGGTAGGGGAGGGGGGGGCCATGGACATGCCCTGGTACTTGCCTTGGCGCACCTGCACGTATCCAAAGGCGCAACGGGCTGCTTGCGCCCATCCGCTCGCCCGGAGGGATCTTTTTCGCTAATCTCACTAAACGGGTTTCGATTGTTAAACTCGTTTAGCAATTAAGTACCGAGTTATTGACCGGGTTATTAACCCCGGATCTCCTTCGAGGGGTAATTATAGGTTAATAACGGGTAATTAACAGGTTACTTACATTCCTAGCCTCTTAGAACTTGAAATTATCAGTAGTACCAGTGACGGATTACTTCTAGTATATTCATAAACGCACGCGCAAATTACACGCAAAATACGGCGTAATTTGAGTTGACGGGGGGAAGCTTCTCACAGCTCTTCTCACCGTGACGTAAAAAATGCCGTGCTGCGTACCTGCACCCTAGCCATGACCTCCAGTGCCGCCGCCCTGGGGCTGGGGAGCGGACCTCAGAGGAAACCCGGCTTTTGTGTATGCTCGTAGTCTGCTTAACAGATAGTCAGTCTGAAGGCACTTCAACTTGAGATTGAACCAGCCTGAGAAGAAGCGTACATGGAGGACGCTCTTCTAGTCCCCGGGCCCGTTCTTCGTGGCTACCGAGCGAGCACTGCATAACAGAAGCGAGGAATCTGCCCTGAACCAAAGTTTGCTTCTGCGACCGGCACTTGGTGAACTTGATTTGTCTCCTCAACGGTGACAGTAGTGAAGCCTCAAGTCAACCACAGTACATGTAAATTACTGCACCATGCACGCGGCGGAGTCGCCTGAACCCGCCTTGCCGTAGCGTTCGGTGAGCCTGGGAACTGCATTCTTCCTCGTATTCCATTCATAGAAAAACCACGCGTCGCCCGCATCCCGGCCAGCGACCGAAGAGCCTCCGAGAACGCTTACCTCCAACAAGGCCAATTGAAGCTTGAAGCCCTCGTTTGGATTGGCCTGGGGACGCATGCGATTGATGTGATGGAACGCAACGTGAAGCGGCACGTGGTGCGAGACCATAAGGTGCACGATAGCCAGCGCCACCGAGCGCGACGAACCGGCTATACAGTGCACGAGGCAGCGGCCGCCAACGCGTTCAACCCTCTGAAGAAAATTTGCTGCGACCTCGAAGCAGGACATGATCGGCGCGTCCGGTGCGTCCATCAGTGGAATCTTGTGATAGATGAACGCGTCAGGGTGATAATTAGGCAGCTGCTTGCACGTGTTCAACACGTGTGTTATGCCAATGCCCTCGAGCCGCCGGCGGTCCATCGCGTCTTCTCGGCACCCTAGCACCAAGTGGTGTGTGACGATCGTATGCCTGCGAATATCATCAGGCACAGAAAAGAACTTGGGGAGGCCCTGCGACGAGAAGTTCCCGTTCGCTACGCGAGGCCCGCGGCGCGCGTGTATTCGCGCCTGTGCTACTGACACGATGCGACATTCGGCGTCCTCGTCGATGTGAGGTGCCACCTCCAGGTCTGTCGATTCTACACGCTCACGCCGTCTGCGACCCGCGTCGGAGAAGGCTCGGGATGCGACAATCATTGTCTTGACCCGCCGCAGCTTCCGCCTTGCCTGCTGTCGCGCAAGCTCCGATCGTGCCGCGGGGCTCCGGTCAAACGAAGAACGACCACTCATTTCGCCGCGCGAGTGGCGAGACGGCCGCCCGCCATTGGTGGTGGTGATCATGAGCTCATGTCACAGGCTGGAGGTTTTGGGGAATAACCTCGAGGGGCAGCGATGACACCAGTCTAGTCTGCCTCAGAGTGTTTGTCGCCAATGGTCCGCAAAAACTAATATATTACGGGGGTTTGTTTAACATGCGCCGGCAAGATGTGTCGCGAGTTATCCGATCTGAAAGATACCACGGTACTTTTTACCTTTTGCGTTGAGCTGCGCCCAGACAGGCGCCATGGGTCAGGTGCTAGGCCGCGCCCCGCTCCTGCCAGTGGCCCGGCATTATGTAAACGGTCTGCGAACCAGTGTCGAGATCCCCCCCTCTCCGTTCGCCGACACACACGCGCGCGCGCCGACTCGTTACCTGCCGCAGTCCCAAGCGCGAGCGTGCACCACTTATGGGATGCGTTCAACGATATTGCAGAGGGCATGGGCCTCACATCCGATGAAACTTGCGAGATCTTGCGCGTTTGTCTCAAGGACGTACTTGGCTATGCAGAGAAAAAGCTAGACGCACTCTCGCGAAGCCTTTTCGTCGCCCTCGATGACGACCAAAACGAGCTCATCGACGCTCTTGAATTTCTAGCAGCGCTGGGTGCCCTTTCTGGCATGTCACAAGAGCAGAAAATTACCTTTATTTTTGGTATCTTTGACTTTGATGAGTCGGGCGTGCTCACAGTAGACGAGACAATCCTAGCGTTGCGATCGACTCTCTCGGGACTTTGCAAACTAAGCGGCCTTGAGCTGCCCCCTGAGACGGAGATCGAGCGCGTCGCTGTTGGCGCGTTTGCCGGCGTGCGTGACATCGAGGGGTCGACGATCAGCAAGATAGACTTCGCAACATACTGTACCATAACACCCGAGATAACGTCTTGGATCGACTTCTACGGTGATATATGCGAGACGGCAAAGCCGGCAGCTCCGCTCGGTGACAGGGCGGTCGATCGGTTCATTGAAGCACTGGCGGCACCGCCTGTACGCGATATGGGGCACCTCCTAGCGAAAGATATGGAAAGCGGTCCAACGATGTTACTTGAGTTGGAGGATGCGGCAGCAGCGGCACAGGCCGACGGCGTACCGCCAGTGGAGGTAACACGACCGCAACCGCCATGGCTCGCAACCACAGCATTTCTGGAGCCGACTGATTGCCCGGCTGAAGTTGCGGCCTTACCCGCGGAGGGTCTGCAGCTCGAGCACCTCTTCGGCTTCAATGCCCAGCGGCGTCAGCATGCGTTCTACGCTGCACGCGGCGAGCTGGTCTACCCAGCGGGCACTGTCGGCGTTGTCCTAGACTGCGCCTCCGGTACACAACGACACGCTCAGCACCACGCAGATTGTGTCGAGTGCTTACGTGTGCACCACGCCGAGGGGGACACATGGGTTGCGACCGGCGAGCTGGGTGCGCGCCCGAAGGTCTTTGTATGGTCCGCCACAACGCTCGACGTTCTGGCAATAATCCGCGGGGTGCACCGTGTTGGTGTGCTCCACGTCGCATTTTCGGGCGACGGTGTCTTGTTGGCGACAGTCGGCGCGCCACACGAGGGCGTTGCCGATCGTCCCGCTGCGCAGCTTGTGGCTATATACGACTGGCGCGCAACGCTTCTACTGTTTGCCGCCGATGTTCCAGCAGCCACACTTGTTCTTGACGCGCGTTTCGTCCATGGCCGTGACCTCGCTACCTGCGGCGTCAACCACGTCCAATTCTGGCGCGTGCGCATGGACGTCAGTGGCGCTGACGTAGCCCCTGGCGATAAGGGGGACGCTAGTGAAGAAGCTGCCACCAAAATTGACACGTTTCGCGCTGAGCGCGGCCTACTCTGCCGGAAAGCACCGCCGCAGCCCTTCCTAGCAGTCGCGGGCACCGGCGCGCACGTTGTAGTCGGCGCTGCAAGTGGCCACCTCCTGCTCTTCGTCGGCCGAACGTGTGTCCAGGCAATCAAGGCACATGCGGGCGCAGTTACATCACTCCACACAGTCGAAAGCGGAGGTATCCAAGGCCTGTGCTCGGCGTCGACTGACGGTCACATCCAGCTCTGGACGGCAACTGCGGATGGTCTCGATGCTGGTTCAAGTATCGACGCGGCTGCACTCGGCGCCCGCGATCCATGTGTGCTAGCAGTCTGCTGGGATGCGACGCGGGATCGCTTGGCAGTTACAACAGCCGGCGGCGAGATCTTTGAGGCAGCGGCAACTGATGGCCGCGCCTTGCACGACGGCCAGCCCGTTGCAGCCGGCCACGCAGAGCGGCGACTCTGCGGCCTGGCGCCGCACCCATCACAGTCACACATTGCGACATGTGGCGACGACAAGGCCGTTGTCATCTGGGACTGCGAGGCGAGACGACCAGTGCGGTCTTGTATTCTTGACACAATTGCACGGTGCTGTGCCTTCTCGCCTGACGGCAGACACCTGGCGGTGGGACTAGGCGGTGTCGACCGGCGCGGGCGCCGGCAGCGCAAGGACGGTGCGTTCGTCATCCTGGACACAGCCACGCTGGGTGTCGTACACGAAGCACGGGACGCAAGACTGCCATTGACCTGCTGTGCCTTCTCGCCTGACGGCCGCGCGCTCGCTTTTGGCGCGGACGACCGCGCACTCTACGTCTACGATGCGGGTGATTTTGCTGCAACGACAAAGTGCCGCGGTCACCGTGGCCGTGTGTGCCATATCGATTGGAGTTCCGACGCGCAGCTCATTCAGTCTTGCGACGACGCGGGTGAATTACTCTTTTGGGAGGCCGATTCGGGCGAGCCACGCGCGCCACGTCTTGTACGAGATGCGGCATGGGCAACGCAGTCGTGCATATTCGGCTGGCCGCTCCGTGGGTGCTGGGGCGAGGATGGTAACGGCAGTGGCGGCAACCTGGCGCCGCTGACGGCCTGCGCGCGCCTACCGGCTGATGCCGGCGGCCATCTCACAGCGCGCGACCCGCGCATGTCTCATTACCGGGCTAAGTCACGTCTCGCATCGCGTCGCATCGCGTCGCATCGCGTCGCATCGGTCCATTTGATCCAGCCCTGAGGTCACGGAGAGAACTGGGGGCGGAAGGGGCGCGTGGGTGATTCAAACTGCGCGACGTGGACCCGCAGGCTGCGGTTGATGCGCATGGTCGCGTGCGTCTCTGGCGGTACCCCGTCGCCGCTAAAGGCGCGGTCCCTCGCGACTCATACGCGCATGCAGCACCCGGGGGTTCCATTGCCTGGTCAGCTGACGGCACGCGACTCTTCTCGACGTCGCGTGGCGACGGTTGTTTGGCTGTCTGGAGCCTGGAGGCAGACACGCTGCCACCAGATGAGGCTACGGTGGCACCAGACGATGACGGCGTCGACCGATGCGAGTACGCATGCGGCCGTGCTCTTGATGGCGACCCCGCAGTCGAACGCGCAGCGCAATTTGACCAGGGCGCGATCTTTCGTATGGAGGAAAAAGGGCGCGACGAGGACTACGCACCCCTACTCCCGTGGCAGCGAACAGTCGTCGCCCCGTCTCGGCCGCCAACCGAAGATCTAAGCCTACCGTCAGACCGACTCGAGCTGGAGTGGGTTCATGGTGCGCGATGTCATGACATCCGTGGCGCAGTACGGTACACGGCTGCACGTGACGGCGCCCGCGAAATTGTATATGCGGCGGCGCGCCTCTTGGTATGCCTAGCGCCGGGACCCCGGGCGCAAAGGTATTTCACTGAACATCCGGCCGACGTCGTCGGCGTTGCTACGCACCCCGAGACCGGTGTTGTGGCGACAGGTGACGCGCGGGTGCGACCTGCCGTTATGGTCTGGGACATTGGGTCCTTGGCATGTCGTGCGTGCCTCCGAGGGCACCATCGGCGCGCAGTTCCCCTCCTGGCATTTTCGCCGGCTCAAGGTGGTCGCTACCTGGCAACCGTCGGCTGCGATGACCTTCATCGCGCTGTCGTCTATGACTGGGCTGTTGGAGCGGTCGCAGCCGTGACACCAACGCATCAAGAGAAGCCATTGGCGCTGGTGTTCAATCGCGCAGGCGCGGGCTTCGGCGGTGGGGTTGGCTTTGCGCTCGGTGGCCGCGGCGTGCTGGCAGTGTGGACGTGCACAGGCCAAAGTGCGGCGCGTGAGCCCGTGCGCCTGGGTTCGCGTGGGTCCGTCCAAGCTACGCTCTGTCTGGCCTGGCAGGGGTCTAGCCTGGTGGCTGGCCAGGCAGATGGATCGCTATATCGCTTTTCCGGCCGTATGCTTGACCGCGTGGTGACTGCGCACCAGGGCGCAGTTAACGACGTCTGCGCGGCAGTTGACGGTCTCTGCACTGGTGGCGCTGATGGGCTTGTCAAGCTCTGGAATCTTCAGCTCGAATGTATTCTAGATGTGGACCTGGCGCTATTGGGGTCTCTCGACGCCCACGTTCGTGCGGTAGACTGGGACAGCGACCGCGGCCGTGTCGCGGTCGGCACGCGTGGCGCCGAGGTCTGGGAGCTCGACGCGACAGAGGGACGGAGCCTCCACGCAGGCGGCGCGCTCTGTTGTGGCCACTTTGGCGGCCACTTTGGCGGTGAGCTTTGGGCACTCGATGCGCATCCAACGCTGCCGCAATTCGCGACGGCTGGTGACGACCGCATGCTGCGTATTTGGTCTCTCTTTGACCGGCGTCAAGTCCGATGTGCTCAGCTTGAGATGATGGCGCGAGCGCTGGCGTACGATCCGGAGGGCCAGCGCTTTGCTGTCGGTTTCGGCGCACCTGTCCCAACAGCGACCAAGCAGTTTGACGGCAAGATTGTGATCATGAGTGCGGACGACTTTGCCGTCGTACATGAGGCGCGTGACTCGCAGAAACACATCACCGAGCTCAAGTGCGCGCAGCGTGGGCCCCAATTTCTTCGCTACCACAACCAACGGGTCTGTCGGTCGATCCGAGACTGTTTCTCTGGGAAGGGGGGGGGGGGGGGGTCAACGCGCTTGGGGCTACAACATTTCCGTTTCAAGGTACGCGCCTGGTGGTGACCTTCTGGCTGCCGGCTCACACGACCATCGCATGTACGTCTATGCTGTAGACGGTGGTGCGCTACGCCTACAAAACATGATCACACAGCATGACGCTGCGATTTTGCGTGTTGACTTTTCAGCACCAGCGAATGTGACATACCTCCGGTCCAACTGCGCAGCTGGTGAGCTCTGCTTTTTCGAGGCTGACACGGGAATGTTCATTCCTGCCGCGTCGCGCCTCAAGGACGTCAAGTGGCATTCGCTCACGTGTCCACTTGGCTGGGCGGTACAGGGGACACACGCTGCGCAGAATGATGGCTCGCGTGTGACAGCAGTCGACTGCCCACTGGCAAGTGCGCGACCGTCGCTTGCCGTGGGTGACAATTTCGGTCGTGTGCGACTCCTGCGCTACCCATGCACGTCGGCGCTTGCTAAGAGCAAGGCATACCGCGGACATGCGGCACCCGTGGCGGCAGTCCGCTGGACGGCCGGCGCGTCGCACCTAGTAACTGTGGGCGCGCGTGATCGCGTAATCTTACAGTGGGAGCACGTCGTCGACGATATTGCCGAGGAGGAGCGCGCGGCGCGTGCTGCCACGGCGGCGCCTGACGCCACCGACACGCCCGCGCCCGTCGGCGCTCCCATGCCCGCCGGCAGGGCTGACGCGGCTGCCGATGTGACCGCCGGGGCTCCCATGCGGACGGTTGATGCCCTTGCGGCAGACATTGATACGCTCGCAGACACGGTTGGAAACGACGACGAGGATGATGACGAAACGGAGGGATCTGATGACAACAGCCACAACACAGGAGTAGATGCGGATCCAGCTGAGGCGACGAGCAAGCCGTGGTTGCTCGCGTGCGTGCCACCGACGCGGGCGCCGCGCGCTGTTCTGGAGCCGCCTGATGCTACACTCGCCGTTCGCTGGATCCACGGCTGTCAGGCCGAGCTATCACGAGGTGCAGTTGCATACAACGGTGCAGGCAACATAATATATGCGTGCGGTCATGTGTGCGTCATATATGCGCGCGCGCCACACGCGCAGTGGTATTACGCTGGTCACACACGCCTCGTCTCAGCGCTTGCTGCCTCGCCATGCGGCCGATTTGTCGCGTCGGGCGACCGCGCACGACGTGCACGCGTGCACATCTGGGATGCGCACGCAGGTGCAACAGTGGTCACGCTACCGCCGCGTCACCGAGGAGCAACGTGGGCCATCGCATTTGCGCCTGACAGTCGTCGACTGGCGTCCGTGGGCGCCGACAACGATGGTTCGCTGGCAGTCTGGCGAAGCCTATCCGGCGAGTGGCACGATGGTGACTTGCTGGCGCTGGCTGCAGCTGGTGACAGGCCGGTTCGGTTTACGTGCTGGATGACTGCTCGTGATACTGGTGGTCTTGAGCTCGCGACTGGAGGTGACGGTCATGCATACTTCTGGCGCGTGGCTGGTGGCACGCTTGATGCGGCCGAACCTCTCTGGGGCGCGGCAGATCCGGCGCAGCGCCTACTCTGCGGCGCGGCGGTCGGTGACCGCGTGGTCACGGGCACGCGTGGAGGCCATCTCTACGTGTGGAAGGACAGGTGCTGCGCCAAGGCCGTGCGCGCGCACGAGCGCGGCCTCGAGGCAATCCACGCGGCAGGTCCAAACGGAATGGCCGGCTTCGCGACTGGCGGCGCGGACGGTTTTGTCAAACTTTGGACCGCGCGCTGCGTCCATGTCCGGACCTATGACCTTACCGAGGCGCCTGCGCCGCCGCTCCGACCGGCGATCGTAGCTGTCCACATTGGTCTTGCGCGGGGCTCTGTCGCGTACTCGCCAGTGTACGCACGCGCGCGTGAAAACGGGAAAACAAAGATACGCTATCCGCAGGCGCATTCTCGTACAGACGGCAGGCGCAGAGGTCTACGAAGTTGCAGCGGCATCGGGCGCGGCAACGCTCATCGCCGAGGGACACTACACTGGCGAGGCCTGGGCCCTCGCCACGAACCCGGCTGATAGCGAGCTTTTCGCGACGGCAGGCGACGATGCGACGGTCCGCGTCTGGAGCGTGTCGGCCGATAAACTTGCGCGCAAGGCGGCGTTGGATGCGCCCGTGAGGTGCCTCGCATGGGCCCCCGATGGAGCGACACTATTGGCGGGGCTAGGCGGCAACGTCTCGGGTGCTCGGCACCCCAAGGATGGCACATTTGTCCTCCTTGACGTGGCCACCCTCCGCGTACGTGCAGAGGGTAGAGACTCGCGTCATTGGATTCGCTGTGCTGCCTTTTCGCCAACGGGCGATGCGTTTGCACTGGGCTCTTCCGACCAGAAAGTCTATATCTACGACTCAGCGACTGCGCGGCTCCGTGCGCGGTGCCTCGCGCACAATGCCCCCGTCGCACAGCTAGATTGGTCTCTCGACGGCCGACATGTGCAATCGGACGCAACTGATGGCGCGGCGTCTGCGCGGTCATACATCAAGACGCCAGCCGCCCATTTAATCTGCTTCTTCCCATCCATTGGGTTTCAAGGCGCCTGACGTGCCTTGTCCGCGCAGGTGAGCACCTCTATCATTTGGCAAGCGACGGCGCACCCGTGCGTCTACCTTCGCAGCTCCGCGATGCTGCCTTCGATAGCTGGACTTGCATATATGGCTGGCCGGTTCAAGGCTGCTGGCCAGCGCTATCAGGCGATCTCGACCGTGACCGCACGGTTGACGTGGCGGCCGCAGACCGTGCGCGGACGACGCCGCTCCTGGCCAACGGTGATACAGCCGGAACCGTGCGACTTGTCCGCTACCCCTGCGCCCAGCAGGCCCGTTCGCGCGCGTGCGCGTTCCACCACGTCGGACCGGTTGCCCGAGTCTGCTTTACTGCCGACGACTGTGCGCTCATCACGATTGGTCGTCAGGATCGTGCGATTGTTGTTTGGAATGTCGATGCCACAGCAACCGTGGCCAGAGGCAAAGAGGACTCCGACGAACCCCCCTTGGCGAAATGAGCACACATGTGGCTGCGCCCCCTGTCCGGGGCGCTGGCAGGTTGCTCTTCGCTCCCATTATTCCCAATATATATAATATTCGGGGCACGCTTCGTAGAGAGACGAGAGAGTAGGGCCCGGGAAGTGGCCCGGGGGTGTCGTCTTTGTCACTCCCCGGGCCCAGGTCATTCGACCTGAGTCGCATCAAAACAGAGCACCCCCGGAGCTGGGAGACTGAAAATCCTCGCGTTCCCCCTTGTTTCCCATTCCCCCGAAATTACCAAAACTTGAATGCGTAAAATCATTTATTACGGGGTTTCGTCGGACGCCCCTTTCTTCCCATATTCCCCTTTCCCCCTTTCTTCCCAGTCCCCCTTTCTTCCCAAGTCCCTAGACGTCCCGGCCCTTGGTATCCTCGGAAAAAGTAGATTTTATCTCCTCCCACTCTTGTTGTAGAAAGTCGTAGTGTAATGATGTCTTTATCTGCTCCAACGTGATCAAGAAGATACATTGCTTCTCTATGTGTCAAATTGAGACTATCCATGACCGTCGCAACACTGAGTTTAATAACGGTCACTAGAGACGATATAGTCCGAGTCCCAGTGCCCCTCCATCGCAAGGTAAGTGACCATTGAATATTGTTGCCGTTTTGGTCCGACTATGAAATTTGCAACGGGAAGTTCGTCCGTCAATAAAAGTGACTGAGGATGATAATAGTCATGGTTGGGACTCGGAGTGAGAGGCGACTTCATCATGATGAGCAGGGAAATAGGTACTAGGCGCGCCTTGTGTTTTCGATAGGTGCCATCTGCATCTCGCTTGATCTTCAACACCAGCCTTGTGCTGACGGCTTGGAATGGTCTAGAGTCACCTCTAGGCTAAACACACCTATTTTGCACAAGTCGCCAATCTCTTTCATTATTGCTGCCACCATTGCTTCACGCTGATCAGGTGGGTATTCTTCCAACTCAGCAATATCTTCTGGCTTATAGATGATGTCATCTGCATGAAGCTGTATTGATATTTTTCAAAAGTTTGCCGCATCATCATATTGATCCTTTAGAAGTCCCTCGCTTTTTCTAGCTCTTGATCAATGTCTAGATGGCCGTCCTCCCCCCCACTTCGTGTCAAGAGACTATGCAAATTACGGTACCTACGGTACGGTCCTTCATAACTTAACAAAATACCTACGGTACGGTACCTACGGTACCTATGTATTCATACGGTATTTGTCAAAAAGCAATAATGAACTTTCATCTTGGAACCTGCTTACTTCGAGTTGCAGATGGATGGCTTCAGGTTGCTCCTGGCATATTGTGTACTCGTTGCTTTCGCTCGAAGCACAAATCTTGATCTTGGTTTAAAGATCGCATTGCATGCCCAATCTAAGTCCTCTCTACATGGTTGGGTTGCCGGCTCCGAGGTCACTACGCGTGGACTGCGACGTGCCTTCCTCAAAAGGGCTGATGTTTCGATTGTGGAGATATTTGCTCCATTTTGCTATGAAGGTGCTCAAAATTTCACGGCGCCTTCCACGGCATCGTCGCGACGTCTGCTTACACGCCTGACTTAGGAATTGCCCACCAATGGGATATGTTACTCGTAGAGGGGTTTTCCGGTCCTGTCTATTCCAGGTGCACAAATCAAATTTCACTGCGCCTTTCGCTATCAACGCAGCGTCTGCTCGATCGCATGGTAGTGCGGGTCTCTCACCACTCGGCTTGGCCAGCACGGCTGCGTTGTCGCCGAGCAATGACTTTGTGAAGAATTATCCAGGTGCACCTGACTCAGTGGTTGAGTTGCACACAGGTCCAGTCTGTAATACGTGGCATGCGTCGGTTTAATAAACAAATCGCTGTGTTCCATTCTGTGTGGAAAGCAAATTAGGCGGCCCGTGCGCCATCGATGCGATGTCATCCCGTAACTGCGCCTGCTCGATGGCGTGGAGGTTGACGAAGCACTCTCGCAGTAATTCTCAGATAACCTGACTCGCTGGTTGATTTCCACACAGGTTCCATTGGTGTCTGGACACATATCCAACACTCGCCTCGGTAGCAGCGATTGATGTCGATAGTTTTCTCACAAACTCACGGCTTTTGGCATTACATGGGTTTACTATGGCAGGTGGTAATGTTCTTGGTTTGGCGTCACCTTGGTTTCACAAGGCCGTCGGCGACTCGGCGCGGACATGACTCTTCAGCGTGAGACGTGTCGACTGCGTCAACGCGACGGCGTCGCTCCACGCAGAACCTCGCACCTCGTGAGTTCGTAGCACTCGCCGTGGATACTAGAGAAATGAAACCACCGTCTGACGCGCGCGCGCAACGATCTGTGTAGAAAATCGTACTCTTCACCCTCCACACCATACAGTTAATGGGATGGCATCGCGTCGATGGCGTAGGGGCTGACTCGATCGACCTCAAAGATGGTCTCCGCACAGGCATCCCTCCAGCAATGATACTGTCGTTGTGTATCTTGGGCAGCCCTCATACAGCAAAGCGCTACTCGCCAAGACACTTCTTGCTCTGTATGACGTTCCCGGTGTAAGGCTGAAAATCTATGGGTCTGCGTGGGATCATTTTTCGCTGCAAGACAAGGATTATGCGCGGCTGGCGGCTTGCTGCTGGCAAGGCAGACTCCCTAGTGGTAGCATCGCCAGACTTTATGCAAATGCAACCGTAATACTCGGCACAACCGATTCTTCACAGCGGCGCCTGGGCATGGTGAACAACCGTGTATTTGAGGCACTCGCGTGCAGCGGTGGTCAATTTGTTGCTGTTGAAGAGCGTGGAGTAGACTTTTTCTCCGAGTTGCGAGGTGCAATAAGATCGCATGGTGTCGTAACTTACGCGACGACTGATGGAATTAAAGCAATCACAGATCTGCTAGTTGCGTATCACCCCTCCTCGACCTTACTACGTCGCGTTGCTGCTAAAGCACGCGCACATGCAATTAGGCATCACACATACGACACACGGGCGGCGATAATCTTAAATGTCGCTGCACGTCACTACAATAGTGTAAGATCACAAAAACCACGATCCGGTCGGCCCATAGTCACCGTTATTGTTGACGGTGGCGACATCGTAGACTGGGAATTCATATACGGACTATTACCAGCATTCTTGGCGCATGATCGTGAATGGCAGTTACGAGTATTCGATGCAAGCACCATGGATGTCAACGCAATCGCTGGTTCGGCGCTTGTAGTGGCTCGTGGTCCTTGGGGTGGTGTTGCCATGCGCCTAGTCAGCGCGTTGGATGATTTTGCAGCATGCGCCACAGGGGGTGGGATCCGTGGTATGCCACGGCGCCCGGTGACCGCGATTTCCCTTCAACATGTACGCAGTCCAGCTCTGCCCATGGGCATAAATTGCAAGGAAGTGTTAAGATTTGATGCGATATTTCATGATTCTATCGTTTCCAAACTGCCTCTGTGTCTCGAGCATCACCCCAACGCACGGGTTGCCCTTGGCGTTAATGTAGCCGCGCTCCATAAGGATTGGTTTTGTTCGACTACTGGTTCCTGCGCAGGCTCAGCTAATGGTCGAGATAATTACGAGACAAGAAAGCTATGGGTTTATAACAAAAACACCGCCCCTAAGCAAGAGATGGAATGTCTGGATTGGTACGACTTTGCTAGTTGGAATGGGGGAAAACATATTAGATCGTACCGTCGTCGATGTGTCCATGTTCAACGACTGATGCGTGCAGAGACGTTCCTTGCAGTTCTGCGGTCTAGTCAGCCCCTTGGACTTCTATTTTCACAACCAAGCGACATAGGAACCTTCCTGTATCTCGCCAGTCTTGCTGTTGGTGCTGTTATTCGCACTCCAGGTGATAATGCATCATTGGTGCGCGTCCTTTCGCTCGGTCCGAAGATCTTAGCTAATTATTTTTGTCTTGAAACTCTGACAAATGTGCTCGTAAATACCTTAGTTTGGACATTGGATTCCCCACGGTCGATAGCTGACCTTGAAATCATGGCCCCAGGAGAAGAAGACACCCTTGTTTGCAGTCACGATGTGCAGAACCCTGGCTCAATCTGGAAATGCTCTATCCCGGTGACAGTTAGTCTACAATCGTTCGTGCCTCCAGACGATGGTGTCTGGTGTGTGCATGTCAACGAAATTGAACTCGTTTGCCAGGGTGACACAAAAGAACAAGTGAGGGCTGACTTTGAATTTGATCTGGGAGACATGACAGCTTACACTGTTCGCGTCTGTGCTGTTCTTCGGAGTCCCAACGCAGACCTGGGCCGGCTCTCCGTGGTCCGCCGATCTCGGTCGATTTCTCTAGTGCTCACTTGAGGTGATGGTCGAACTGTTTGCATGTGATGTCGAAGTAAGTCAGGGTAGTCCTTCAAGTTGACTTGAACGCCAACTACATAATACATACACCACTATCTATTCTCCCATCGCGCCTCGCCGCGCGACATCGAAGCGGCACCTCCCGGGCCTCCGGCTCAGGCTGCCAGTACGCGCCGGCCCGGCCCGCCGGGGCTACAACGAGTCCGGGTCTGTGTGACTCGGACTTTCGGTCACGATGATGAGGGACCTCCGGCAGGTCGGCTGTCGGGGCTGCCTCAGGATCCGCGCAAGCTCCGCCTGGCTCCCGCCATTTTCGAGTTAGCGAGCAATCAACCCAGGGAGATCCAGGGCTATCTGATGAAAAGAATCAACTATTTGCGATTGAGACGACGGCACTCAGAGGCCTGGTGAATATCCTTTTTATGCGAAGTTCGCTGTCACTGACCCAAAGGTATGATCCACGTGTGAGAATATCAGTATTGGCTTCATCAAGAATGACATTGCCTAATGCAACCTCTGCCTTGAGGCCGGAAACACTCCCCCCATTAGCAATGTAGTCCTTGATGCTGGACGCGCTGTTGAGAGCCCTATTTTCGCTCTTCTTAATACGATGCAGAGGAAGCATGGCTGTTGCGAGGCTGTTGCCCTCCGCATGAGACAGGTCATACCCCGGGGAGTCGGATACAAGCCCCACCAGTAGGGCCGAATGCTGCATCTCATGTGACCGCACTGTAAGGTTTAGTGGCAGGTGACCGTCGCAAGAGGGAGGTTTGTATAGAGTAGCCTCCTGCAGGCCTGGGGGTGCCTACTGTGTCTCATCTTCCCATAGTAATTTCTCCCCCTCTTCACATGTATCGTGTTGCCTTTATTATCCGCAACTTGAAAAACGGTGACCACAAAACAACCCACCGTTTTGCGTGGCAATCGCTCCGAGTCAACGCAGAATTCTGGGGCATAATTCACCGTGACAGCGGCGGAGGGGCTAGGCTTTGGCAATTCCGACATTGAAAGCGGCTCGCTGAATTCCCAGTGCTCTTCACGGTACCGTACCGTAGGTACCGTAGGTACCTACCGTAGGTACCCTAGGTACCTACCGTAGGTACCGTAGGTACCGTAGGTACCAGCAAGTACGTACCTACGGTACGGTACTGAAAGATCACTAGTAATACTGTACCAGCTCACGCACATCCCGCGCAGCGCCGGGGAAGTGCGGAATTACACACCCTTTATTTCCCCCCCTGCATCGCAGGGAGCCGCGCAGAACTTGAAGCTGAGATCGTGTGGACAGCGTGCTCAGCGCCGGGTCAACCGCCGATGCTACCAATTATTTTCAGGTAATGATGATCCTTGACGCTGTTAGATGAGGGCTCCGGAAGAAGCCGATGTCACCTCAGATCATGATTACGAAAGAAAGTGGCTGCAGATCTCCCATGAACTAGACAAGCTGCAAATTAGCTATCGGCGACTTCAAAGTGTGAACGAGTCTCTGAAGAGACAGATAGAGGCTTTGAACAAGCAACAGATCACTTACGTAGCCGAACGGAAAGAGGCTGAACGCAATGCCCACCAAGCAGAACTCAGGGTTGAACTATTGGGGCAAAATGCACTTATAGACCAGAGGGTTCGCGAGGGTCAGATCAAACGTCTGCGCATAGTAGAACATCAGATGAACGAGGTCCTTGCTAATTCACGGAATGAGCGTAACCAGCGAGTTAAGGCGGAGGAAAAGACAGCGAACCTGACCAAGGCACTAAATCGTGAACGTGCGCAGCGCCTTCACGACTTGCATCTGAATTTCCGTGTTGTGGGCGATTCACTCTCTGCTATGAAACGAGAGCGGCTTATGGAGGAGCGCTGTCTCTCTTCCGAGAGAGACGCCGAACTAGTCACACGCAATTGTAACCTCCTCGAGACCGCCGTAACGACACACCATTCCGTTGATAGTAGAAGTATCTGCACACAAGCACAACAGGAGCATGCCATAGAATGGGGGCGTGCAAAGCGACTCTTACTCAAGTCCCTTGTTCAAGAGATGCGCAAAGATGCGCAAAATACATGCTTTGAAAAAGAATACCCTCAGAAGGAGCTTCATCGACTCCCTTCGAATCTCATTACATCAACTGTGATTCCTGGGCGTGCTGTGAAAACTAACAAACGCAGTCCTTCCCTTCGAAATTTGTTGCCTCCACTCCCTTAGCCTGAGCCAATAACTTGAAGGCAGTACAAATGAGTGCGTGCAATAAATATACTTCTATGCAGGACCTGGTGTTGGGATTAGTAAAGTTCTCTACTAAAGAAGTTCGCATCACCTTGCCAGTGGTCCTACTTACATGTGATTGAATATACACTGGCAGCCGCGCTTAAGTCTCGATACTAAAATCAAATGTTCCATATTCTGAACATTGAGAACATCATGATGGCGACAAGATTTTTAAACTTCAAGCCTGAGTTATCTTGCATTCCCCCGGGGCCCGGGCCCAATGAAATGTACGGCAGTTCCGAGTCGTATGAAGTAGGCGGCGAACTGGAGACACCACGCAGAGCGTGGGCCCATAACCTGCGATGCAGAGGGAAATAGAGCGTGTAGCTCCGGACTTCCCCGGCAGCGTAGTGTAGTCGTCTAACGAAATGGTTTCTCCCATGTTTGATGGGGTTTGCGACGGGAAATTCGTCCGTCAATAAAAGGTGACTCAGGATGATAATAGTTAGGAGTGAGAGGCGACTTCCCCCTACTAAGGGGATATCGGAGTCACGGTCACTACCGTGCCAGTGATGGTACCGTAGGTACCCTCAGGCTAGGATGGGAAGTAGCCTAGGCGGGTAATACAAGTGCGGGTTGTGCTTGGATACGTCTCAGTTGAGCCTTGGGATCCTACTAGACGTGTATTTCCATTGCACTCTCTTCGAGCTAAAAAAGGGGAGGCACTACAAGAATATAATTCATTAATTAAGGGAGGAATATCCCAAAGGAAAGGACATACACAAAGCCTCTAAACTTGAAAGGCCTTCTCCCTGCGCCGGACCTGCGCCGCCGCTAGGATACCCAGCCGGCGCTTAAAAATACAGTAGCCGAATTAGTCTGGTCCCGCCCCCGTAACGCCCCTTTTTGACCAACCCCCTTTTTCATGTTGACATCATCGCAAAGAGCAATATCGTAAAAGAGCCAGCCCCCCTTCCCGTGCCGGTTGTACCCGACACCCGCCCGCACGCGCGCGCGCTCATGACCAGGTTGCGACGCTGCTCCTCTCAGGTTTTCTTCCTCCCGCCAGGCCCGGGGCTGGCTGTGGTGCTGTGCTGTCATGTTCAAAGTTGTGCGCTTTCTCTTAAGGAGGACTGCCTAGCCGCTCTTCGGAGGATAGGCGTGGCGCGAACCAGAGAGTCAAACCGGCTTGCGTCTCTTTTCATGGTGCCATTGATGGTGAGACCGAGAAGCCTGAGCCAGCCTGAGGAACTTCGGATCATGATCATGATGCCGGGTGGGGCATTAAGTTGTAACAATACTGCGGTAGCTGTAGTTGGCGCTAGGGGATTCACTTCCTCCCAAGAAACTGGCTATTAAAACACTAAGTTTCCTATTTCGGTCCCTTCGCCTGCTCGGGGCGGCCCAGGCGTAGACGGGGGAGATATGCGCTACGTCGCCCGGAATGACCTCGTCTCATAGAACCTATGTGAAGGACAACCTACGGTACATACCGTGACCGTAGATAATAATAATCAATTTATAAGTACCTAGGTAGGTACAGTTTAAGTAAGCGAATTATGATGGGCCATTATTGATTCTAAGCGTCAAGCGTCAGCCTGCTATGCACCGCTGTGCGCAGCAATCATCTAGCAAAGCTATCTATACAATCATTCCATTTTACTTTTACAACCTATGTACGGACAGGTGACCCAATTTGCTCATCTGTTTTGATTTTTATCAAAGTGTATGCTTCACGCACGAAGTACCTGGCTGTAAATTTGGCGAAACCCACCAGTAACATAAAGGAAATAGACAAAGCAAGGGCATTCTGTTGCTTAGAATACCAGCTATACAAGGTACACACAAGAATGAAGACGGCATGCGAGAAACGCACAAAAACAAACTCCCTCAGAGCCAGTTCGTCTGATTCCCAGACCACACCCGAAAGTGAGTTACTTTCAGAATCGACTCGCACGTCGTATGGACATGAAGAAAAGACTTCAGATCAACACTCGTGGCACGCTGACAGCACAAAATTAAGGAACAGATGTTTGCCCAGTGATGGCAACAAAGGCCCAAAAGTTTACCTGGGCAATCGCCTGCAATCACTAGAATTACGCAAGGGCAGGATGATGATTCCATGTAACAATGATTCAGGGCCATTGTCACATGGCAACAACAAAGCTGACAGCAATGATGCTAGAAACCGCAGGAACCAATATAACGACGATTTTGAGCTTATGTCGTCGGGTAAGACTAGTTCAATGGTGCCAATTACTAGGTCAACTCCAAATGAGCACGCCAGGCTATGCTCAGACTCAACCGGCATTAAAGGCGGCAGTGAGAAGGTACTAAAAAAACATGAAACTGGAGAAGTCAGCGAGACACAGAGACCAGCCCAGTCAACCTTTAGCGAGAAAACATATGACGGTTTTGTTTTTATACAGTACAACGACCACCCCGGGGCACTTGTGGTATATCGCTCACCTGAGGAACGCGCAGCTAACCCTGAACGACTCAACCTGGACAGGCGGCGCCTGACAGTCTGTCCCATACTCAAATCGGAGGAGCAAGTGCGACTGCTTAACTATCAAAGCAACTATATCAAAGAGATTCAAAATCTTGTTCATCTGCCTAACCTGATCTTCCTTGATCTTTACAATAATCGCATTGAGAATCTCTCCCATGACCTTGGATGCGTACCCACACTCAGAGTGTTGATGTTAGGCAAAAATCGTATCAGGGCAATCTCTCACCTGGATAAGTTAGTAAAATTGGATGTTCTTGATCTTCACTCAAATGCAATAACAAAAATTGAGCAACTTGGAGCTCTCTCAGAGTTGCGTGTACTTAATCTGGCTGGGAATAGACTCACAGAAATAAAACGACTCAGTAACCTCAAATCACTCACAGAGCTTAATGTCAGGCGCAATCATATTGTCAAGGCCACATCGCTTCAGCAATTGCAATCACTCCAGCGATTATTTCTCAGCAATAACTGCATCCAGTCTTTTGATTCAATCGTGTGTGTTTTTGGCATAAGGTGTCTTATGGAACTTAGTATGGATGGCAATCCTATCGCCCTGCAAGATCCAACTACCTACCGGCGATATGTCATAGAACAAGCCAAGAAACTCAGGCTCCTTGACCTAAAGCGTGTCACAGATGCGGAACGTCGTCTTGTGGCGCTTGAGTCACAAAAGGAAGTTCAACGAAAACGTGCTGCAAAGAGGCGGGAGACGGTTGAAGCCGAAAGGCGCAGGCTCCGAGTTGAACGGTCTGAGGCAATTCGCGCAGCAGAAACGCAGTGGACGAACCAGACATCTAGCCGCAATCCAGACACAAGGCATAATACACAGAGCAGGTACATTTTGCAGTCTATGTGTACTGGCAGCTTGTCATTACAGTCAAATCTCGAACAACGTGAGTGTAATGTGTGTAGACGGCCGAAGCGTTGTGATGCTGTGAACAAATACGGCAATATATCTAGCGACGATACCCACTTGCCTGGTCAGCGTTGCTTGTCCTGTACGCAGGCAACACTTGTCACAGCTGAGCATCCCATTGCATTGTCTTCGGGCTCCAGTGGGGCGCTTGTAGCTCGGTCAGTGTGTGCAGAGAGTACAGCTACCTCGATTGGAGGGTCAAATAGCTCTGCACACATTGCCATGGGTTATTATGAGGTAGAAATCAGGGGAGCACATCGCGAAGAGCGTATGCTCCAGGTCTACGGCGAAGCTTGGGAGGGTCTCAACTCCCCAAAGATCACTGGTTCTTGTACCGCCCTTACTTGTCGCTTTGTATCTATTGAGCGTATTATTCGGAAGCTCCAACCTCATGTTCATAGCTTTGTCAAGCTTAAAAAGGCCACCTTTGGGAACAACGCGGTCCGCACCCTCTGTCAACTTTTACATTTGGCCAGCGTAGTCCAGGGTTTACCAAATGCTTTGGAGCTCAAAATAGAATCAAACCCAGTTTGTTCTCTCACCCTCCTGAGACCGCTTATCTGTGGGGTCTTTACCAATGTCGAATGCTTCAACGGCACCAAGGTTAGTCATGACGACCAATTTATTTTTAGTGAACAATTTGGACCCATCAGAGATGCAGGGAGGCGCAAAGTTGTACTTCAGACAGGTTCACTTCTCAAACGTGATGGTTGTGATGCTTTTAATCACATCATTTCAAGTTCGACAACAAATGCCCTCGGAATTGAAGAATACAGGCGTCTGCTGGATAGGTATGCCGAGCCCAGCCAACACATGACAATTAATTTGCGCTTAGGTGCTGGCCTGCCGCCATGGACTTGCTGGTCAATGAATGCCTGGACCACCATTATTCATGTGCTTCATCCTTTGCAAGCGAGCCCATTTGGCTATAGCAAAGCTCAACTAATATCTTGAATTACGCTGCGTTGCACAATGTCATATTGTACAATAGGCTCCTGACTCTTTTGATATATGTAAACTCGCACGGAATTCTTAATTGTACTAGCTGGACGGTAGGAAGATGTGGTGTCGATTGCCAGTGTACATAGTGATCGCTGCTCCCCTTGAACCGTTTTATTTTGCGCCTCAGCGGATTTGGGGAGCGCAAGGATATATAGCGCAAGGATATTTTCTTCGGCAGTTCATCAGGTTGCAATTTGGAGCGCAACAGTTTGGTCTAGAAGCCAAAGCACCTGCTTCACATGCTAGTGTTACTTGTCCTACTTGAGCGCCCCGCCGCAGCGATCGCGTAGAACCGCATTGGAGGTACCTGGTCCCACTTGCCTGTTTGGCCCGGGTGACTAAGTTAGACGTCTAAAGCGTCCGGAAGAACCCAGCAGAAGTAGGAGTGAGTTTGAGGAGGTCTGAGGGGGGGGGTGGACATCGTACCTATGACTAGAACCTATGACTACCCTTACTTCAACTTGAGGTTGACGTGGGGGGAAGTTGAAGCTGAGGAGTATAGGGTGCGGGTATTGAAGGGCAGGGCGGCCTGTAGTCGCGGAGGGCCAGCGTTGCACGACGGGGGCGGTGCGGGTTTTCTTCTACCAGAGAGTGGCCCCAACTCCCCGCCCACCCTGGTACTCGAAAAGGCCCTAGGATAGTACGCCTAACGTCCTAAACGCAGCTCTCGGACGAGTCCGATTCCCCGCGGTCGGCGTCGCCGGTTTCAAGTCTCTTCTACTTGCGTGGCGCGTCATTCGAACGTCCGCTGCGATGCACGCGTACGTCCTGACGGTCGATTTTTTGTCGAGCGGCGTCCAAGTGGCCCGCCATGGACATCACCGCCGATTCACCGGATATGCTCTCCCGACCGCCCGTGGGTTGACATGTGGCGACGGACAACTGGTGGACTGCTTGAGGTGCGTCGCCGTGTGCGCGTGGGCCAGGCGCTTCTCTACCAGCAATTTGGAGATCTATTCGCGATCGCGCGCCGATTTAGATTTAGAGCCTCGCGCAGAGCAGCAGCTTGTGGGCTTGCAGACCGCCGAGACGGGTACCTTTCGACACGTGCTCTAAGCATGGCGCGTATGAGTTCCTAGGACCTCCACACACGCCCGGTGGCTGCCCCGTGCCGCGGGCACGGAGAGCGAATTAAATGCTGGGAGCTCCAGACTCCAGTAGTTCTATTTAGTCTGGCCCTAGAGCACCCCCCCCGCCTAGAGATGGCCTAGTACTAGTAGTATTAGTAGGCCTAGTAATAAGTCCTAGTATGGATACGGAACTAGAAGATATATTCTGTAGTTTTTGGTTTGAGCGGGTTTATCTCGGACTGTCGTATCGCGTCGCAGCTGTTTCTCAGTGCGAGGCTGCCCACACCTGCGCCTCAGCTATCTGCACAAAGCACTATCCTTTAGAATTGGTTGTGGATATCATCTGGAGTAGCTGGCTCATGCGATCTTCTTGGTTTAGGATCCTCGCCTTGACACATCGGACGCACTTTTCTTCATTGGAAACATGTTCGTTAAGCTCTTTCAATTTACGGTCAAGTGGCCGCGTTGCACCTCTAGTAAACTCAACCTCTTGCTCGAGCTGGCTTACTTGCAGTTTAAGTTCTTGTTCCCATTTTTTTAGTTCTGCGTGCATGGTTGCCACGTCCTCGTGGACGTAATCCATACATTTGGCAATTGGGTTTGTGGATTGACATAATACCTGCACTGTCCGCTGGACTTCATTAAGATCTGTTTCGCGGACTTTGTCTTTGGAACCAGTTGTGGCATGATCGATGCGGCCAAAACGTATGCCACCTGAGCTTTGTCCTTTTTCTTCACCCCCTCCCCTCGCTGCAGCGCGTTCCTCTTCTTGGATCTCACGGACAAGCTTAGATTTGCCATCTGCGGCAACAACCACATCATTTGTGGCAACCTGTAGTTTCGTATTGGATGCATCGCAAATCGTATTTCCATCATCATCATCATCGTTGCCATCATCTGTAATAATATCCACCATGATTGCAGTATTCCTTTCGAGTTTGGGGCGATGATTATCTTCAACGAGGTGGTCTTTATATATAGGAGGTCGGCGCCGTGCCGTGGTTGGTCGAGTGGAGAGTTTGGATTGGGCAGGGTCCTCATCCCTAAATGCCAGCGAAGTTGCACCCCCAGATTTTGCAGCATCATCATAGCTTTCAGAGCCAACGTTGCTGTTCGTTTCCCCTGCTAGGCCCTGCTTCTCCTCAGCCGGCATGACATCACACTTTATCTCCACGCTTGAAGGCACGGCAGGCCTGCAGCTCTGAAACTCCCCCGATGCAAGTACAGCCCGCACAGAGTGATCACTGTTAGGTGCGAAGCTCGCGGCCACCGCGAAAAGCTGTAGGAGCCTATTGGTATTGTTTGGCTCAAGACCGCTCACTATTTTTGTGGGCCTGGCTTCGACAATGGTATTAAGCTGCATTCCTACTAGCTTGACTAACTTTGCTAGGTAAGTTATCTTTGAATTCTTGTCGGTCACCTTCGAGCTATCGGACTCAGCTGTGTCGTAGAGTCCCGAGCCAAATGATGTCTGTCTAATGACTTCAGAGATGATGTCATGTAGGAATCGGAACGGAGGCTTGCCAAGGAGTTTATCCGTCAGCTTTGGCCGGGTTATGATCGGCTCCAGCAACCTCCGCGTTGTATCTGGGCTCCCATCACAGGCCTCAATCTGCCCATCAAGCTCAGAAATGCCAATGCCCATGCCACCCAAACGCGGAGGTGGTTCCAGACCTTTGGACTCACTATTTGCACTTCGTGCACCTGCACGCGACGGAGGCATCTCCCCACTGGGCCGCTCCTTTTCAAACTCTAAGCCAATATCTACCTCGTTCTCTAGCTCCGATCTTGTTTTGATGCGTGGGATTCCTTCCGAGCTGGGTGCCACACCTTGCAATGACATCCGCACAGCCTCGCGGAAATCAAGCGAACGATCAGAGGCACAATGCGCTAATTGCTGCAAAAATTGATTTGTTTTTTCTGGCTCCAATCCTGCCACCACCTGTGGTCTCTAATTGTGATATACAACAGGTACTCACACCACCTTGGGGCCACGCATGTCAACATTCTTGCCAATGCATATGCTCACACAGGCCGCTATTTTTCCAAGATAATTGAGCTTTGACTCTTTGTCTCGTATGGCTCCCGAGTCAAGTTCCTCGCCTTTGTAAAGACCCTCTGCAAACCCAGTTGACCTCGTCGTGGCCGATACCTGTTAACGCCGTCGCGGCTAATACCTCATAATGTAAGACGCTGACGAGAATTACTATGTCATGAAGGAAGCGGAACGGCGGTTTAGACAGGAGCTGCACACAATAAGCCGTTCGTGACGTTTCCAATTTCCAATGCATACCTTTGCCTTCAGCTGGGGTCGATCGACGAGGGGCTGAAGGATATTTTGAGTCTTGATAATTTCCTCCTCCAGGCTCATGATCCAAGTGCTACTTTCAAAAATATGCGCCCCGTCCAAAAAAGATACTGTGCCTAACGGTAGCACACGGACGGGGGAAACTAGGGCGTGCCAGGGTACGCACTTTTGATACTTTGGGACTGCAACAAAAAGCGGTAAAATCCTTAAAAGAGCCAGCGACGTGTTCGCGTGGCAAGGTAATCGACGAAATTCCTAATCTGTGTGACCGTGACCCCCGCCGGGCCGGCCCGGCGGGGCCCGCACACCGTGACGGGAGATACACTCAGGCTGGCATTGAGACCTCCTGATGACTTAAGTTAGTCACGGTGTGGCTGCGGGGCGTTTTCTTGTTTTGCCCCTTTTAAGACCCCTAAGAATATAATTCAATTAACATATAGTATGCCAGTGTACCACGACCCTCAGGCTGGGGTCCGAGTCCGAGGCTCTACATAGTGTAATCATGAGCCCGGGCCCGGGCCGGTGGGTTCGGGCCCTATGTAGGGTAGCATTTTGGTGGGGGTTGGCCTGGCGGTGTTGCTGCCAATTACCGTTTCGACCCCGGAGCCGCCCTCTAGCACTTAGGCCTTTGATCTACGTTACTTTTTTTTTAATGGCCCGCTCAGGGGCATCTACCAGAGACGCCCACTACTAGTATCCTCTCCTCTGTCTTATCCCGGACTCGGAGTCCACTGCCGTAAGGGGGGACGACTCGGAGAAGGCAAATTCTTAATTAACCAATTACTAATCAACCGCTTTTAATTTTTTTTTCTAGTACTACAAGTTGCTCTCGGACAGTGGGCGCAGGGCCGAATTTTGTTGAGCTGGACTCTTCGGGGGGGGGGGGGGGTTGGGGACTACCGGCTGATCAATGAGTCAAAGAAGGCCGGCCTGCGCTTTTATCACAGCAAACATTAGTAAGAGGCACCATCATTAATAAAGAGTCGTCAGCTTTTATTTGACTCAGGTCGCATGAGACGTCAAAACTGTACCGTCACGCCCTACTGACAGTTTGGACGAGACCATTATCCTAAATACTTGAGTAGCCTTTTCTCACCAGAACATGTTTAAACGGCTCTAATTCATATCTCCCTCTCCAAGAAGTTAAAAGGCATTCTGCTACACATTAGCCTCAGCGTTCGTGGACTACTGCCCGAAGCAATGAGGCAATCTCACCTGAACGAGCTTGGTTTGAAATGTTCTCAAATGAGGTTACTGTTCGATGTGCTTGCCTAGACATGCTTGCCTCACCAGTTCCAGCAAGTGCAACAAGCGCATCAATTCCACCCGCCGCTCGCCTAAAGTTAGGGAAATAACAAAGCTAGTCGGCACTATGGGCTACACAGGTTCGTGCAGGTATCTGCGAGCAGAGGCTATAGAATTCATGCTTGCAAGAGCAGCAGCACCAAGCCGTCGTACGCTAGCATGCTCGCTGCCCACATTTGCGTCACCCGCTGCATTGACCATGACTTTGAAAGCGTCGTCTCTGCTCTCAGCAAGTGCAACTCGTTTTGCTCCCCTGTCAGATACTGTGAGGCATGCCAAACATCTAAGTGCTGGTTCACGTATGGCTAAAGGCTGATCCGCCTTGGAGAGCCTTATGATAGCCTCGACACCACCAGGAATAACTTCCATATGATTACAATTTGAATCATGAAAGTAAATGGCATTTGCGACAAGACCCATGGCATAAGCACACTCAAGGCTCGCTGGTGCTGATTGATTCCACGCATCTTTGTGTCTCGTTTGAAACACACAACTGGGTTCTAGGTGCGGGTACTTAAAAGGAAGTTCAATACGACAATTGGCGATCATTTCGAAAATTTCTTCAAATAATGGCCCACAACGTGACTGATTTGCTCGGTTAGACCACACGAGATTTGAGAGGGCCCAAAGCGCCGTAGCGCAATCTGCACTACTCTTACGCTCACGTGTGATCCTCCAGAGAGCCTCGACAGCTCCCAGGCGACCAAGCTCAATCCGCAATCGTGAGCTGCAAGCTAAATTTCCAAGTAGCAAAGCAGCAGCTTGCCTTGCTGGTGAATTATTTGCGGTACACAACATCACAATGCTGTAGGCAAATGATCTCTCATCGGAAACGGAGGTGCCTGCAAAACTTCTCATGCCTCGAGAAGCAGATACAAAAAGTGAGCTCGTATTATGAAGGAATGAGTCTTCGAGATAAAGATTTTTCCCTCCTGCCGCAGCAAGTGTGTTTGCTAGTACATTGATTACATTTGTTTGCATTTGAGTTGCTTTATCAGCATCAAGCAAGTTGCTGGAGTTGATATTGAGGAACTTCAGGAGAAGTTCTACGCCACCAGTAGCTACAAATTTGCGAGAGTTTGGTGCATGCAGCGATAGTAGATTGGTCAGTGCGCATGTTGCTGCCTCGATGATGTCAATTAGTTCTTCATGTGTTGCGGACTCCCAGGATACCCGCAGTATGGTCGCAAGGCACTCGATTGTTCCAGCAGCTCCTAGTCTCTCTTGGTTGCATTGTTGCTGGAACGCCATATTTGCTGCGGCCTACACAGGAGCTGGATCTCAAACACAAAATTTGAGGTGCATAAAACTTTCGCTGATCTGCGCGTGACACGCCAGGATAACCACCTCAGGATTGACATGATACATCAGGCTACTGACCATTGCAACAAGACCCTGCACTTTTCCAAGCAAAGTAGCATTCTCCGCAACAAATGATAGTGCGACAATGCATGAAATGGCGGCAATCACGCACTCATGGTCACGGTCACGACAAAATACCATTAGTATTTTTATCAAGGGCGACAAAGAAGTCATATCACCGCAGCTAGCCGCTCGTCGATAGTTGACAAGTTTACTTATATTCGCAAGATTTGGTCCTGCTAGTGTCCTCTGTCTGCGCAGTGCCCATTGTCGACGAGCAACGGCGATATCATAGGGAGTGGTGACATCATGTGGAGTCTGAACAAAAAATTCTGTGACATTATGTTGAGGATGCGTGCCCGTTGTTTTTAGTTTCACATTTGTTCTTTGATTTCTTGCGCGATTTACTGCCACATCTACCCAACGCTGCCACTGCTCTAGTACTTGGAAGCCTAGCAACCGACTATTTACATGACTATTCCAGGTCAATGCGGAAAGGGCTTTGGCGCCAAGGCAGCGAAGCTCTCGCCGGGGGGATCTACACATTGCTGCCAACACGAGTGTGGCTCCATTAGCACCTATACGTCCAACGCTCAAAGAGGGCTTACGTTTTGCAAACGCTGTGTTGTGTGTCTACGCAAGGCATCATTATAGCTTTTGTGTGCACCAGACATCACTGCGACTCGTTGAGCAAAGAAAAGGAATAGTGCTGAAGTGTCAAGGCCAAGAGCCTGTGTAGCATTTTGTTGTCGCCAAATCTCATGGCGGAGGGATCTCCTGGCCTCCAAATCGAGCGCCTTTTGACGATGAAGTAAAGTCTCACGATGCCTGAGCATGCTTTTAATTCGCACAAACCCAGCCACCATTGTGTGCACCCATAGCTTGAGACGGGCTGAATGGGCCCGTTCGTAATAGATCTCATCGCGGGAGCATGCACGTAGTAGTGCAATTGTCTTTGTCAGCTTCAATATTTTGAGTTCCTGCACTTTCTGCTGTGCATGTGCCAAGCCAAGTCTATGTCGAAGTGCTTCACAGAGCGCAACGTGTAGCGCAATCTTCTTCATGTGGGCGTTTAACTCGAATTTGAATTTCATTTCCGCCACGTCGCGCCTAAATACAAAGGTTCGGCAAACAGCCCCTCGTAGGAAGGAAGCGCAGGTGAGAACTTTTGTGCTTCTTGGAGTGCATCACGTTGAGCAAATCGCCGGTCGCTTGATGCTTTACTCTGTGCCACTGTTGCTAATGTCTTAGCGACATTCGCAGCGCGCACACCAGCACTGAGTGCCGCGGCGCTAATCTGTCGGCGAGATGATCGTTCGCTCAGTAGCTGCTGGTGTAGCTCTGCAGCTATACGACAAGCGCGTTTGTGTCCACGCAAACACACGGGTGCTGTGGAAGAATGAGGATTAATTTCTAACTTTTCATGTGGTCTTGTCTGCGTGCTCTTCATTAACCATTGAGACCCCAGGCGGGATTTTGCAATGCGCAGTGGTACATACCGCAGTCCAAGGGGCATGTCTGAGTAGTGATCAAGGGGGGTGGTACTAGCAGTTATACAGTCTGGGTGTAAAACGTCCACTCTGGGAACATGTGTTGTAGATAAAAGTTCCCGGCGTTGCCTCTGCTCATGGTTAAGCGCAATACGCTGAAAGTTCTCTAGTGATGCCAGTTTAGCATAGGTAGCTGCCAGGCGTGCCTCTGTCCTCTTTGAATCTTTAACAAATTTGTCTAGGACTCCGTGGCCATCGTCAAGTCCAGTCAAAACAATCGCTACTGCAGCATGGTGGCCAAGGATAGCCTAAGCTCAATCGTGACAAAGTTTCAAAGGAAAAAAGCACGGGTCAAGAACATTATCACGGTCCACTCGTGCTTCGTCGATTGCAATACGCGCTGCATGTCTCTGATTAGTTGCGTCTTGATCCCACAAGAGCCGCTTTATCTCTGCACGGAAAAACGAAACTTCTTGCTCTTGCCAAATTCTTCTTCGCCGACCTTGTTCTCTTAGATTTTCACAAACACGAGTGACCGCAAGTTTTGAAAAGAGCAGACTCTCAGTATTAGACTTACTTTGATGAGACTGGTGCACGATTGCGGCTTTATGTTTTTCGGCGCAGCAAACTCTCAAAGCATGTTGCAATTGAACCAGCTTGCGGGCTTGATAAGCACGCTCAACTACCTGCCGGGCTCGGACTGACACCGCATGCTGCGCTCCGTTGGATATCCAGTCACCCCGTTGGCGTTCAGCCACTAATTCTAGCTCAACTTGTCGCAAAGCCTCTATTTTAATATCGCGCTTGATAGAGTCACTAAATAGGTTGCCGATGTGTATATGCACATCCTTACGCTCCATCTCTGCTACCTTTGAATTAAGCACGAAAGAGAAATTTTTGTCTGAATCATCATGGCTGTTGTGTTTTGAATGCTTACTCAGTTTATAGCTCCAAAGCTCGACGTTAATGCGCTGTGCCTCGTGGTCAATCCAAGCGTCGGCGCCGAGTTGGGATGCTCGCGTGAGCAAAGAATCAAGAATAAACTCATGAGCTGACATTGACTTGTTGATAATTTCCAAGGGACTTTTTGCAACTTCTTTTGTTTGGAATGCTGGCTTGCGTATCGAGTTATTCTGGTGATGGTGTATTTGTTTGCTTTTTGTAAGGTCAAGGAGCTTTGCAACCTATTTTTTTCCAATATTTTTTTGGTCCAACCTTGGGAGGCTGAAGAGGAACGAACCTCCAGATAGTGTTGTGTCGCAAGTCCTGCTGAGAGTAAAATTTTTTCTGTTATCCCAACCTCGCGAAGTTTTAAGTCCATCTACACATGATGAGGATGCGACAAAAAAAAATGATATTAAATTATTATACAGAGGGTACGCCGAAAGTCACCACAACAAGATGAGATGCCTTAGCAACAGTTGAATGCTTCTGCCGAGACCTTGTTTTTTGAGACGATGCATGAAGATCCAACCTCACGCAAGCCTCTCTTTGGAGTTTTTCATTTATGCATGTACCATCGAGTCCGTGCAAAACTGCACTCGCTGCCATTTTGTGAATGAAGTTTGATTCTGCACTAAACCGGACAGTGGGTCTCTCCGAAACTTTGTCTCGGTTCGAAGATGCCAGCGTTGCCTTTCGTAACGAAATTAACTGCTTTTGGGCGTGTGTCTCTGGCTTCACTGTTAGTTCGGGGAGATTCTCGAGATTGCCTTCATATAAATGCACCGAGTCTATTTGTACACAACATTGATTTTTGACTTTTGAAGTGCTCAGGGTTTTCAGTAATATGTATGATATTTGCCCTAGACGACGACGTGACATCGAAAGCCGCCTTAGCAACTCATCCTCGCAGCAAGCCTGTGTATACATCTTGGAGCAAATACCAGATTTTAAAAAAGAAAAGACGCCCAACCGCACAATCGCTTCCAACTGCCCCCTAAGCTGTTCTGGCGATATACCATCACCATCACTCTCATCAGTGCCAAGGGTAGTGGTCGCACGAAGTAGAGTATTCGCATCTACTATGAAAGGCTTTTGTTTTCCGACGAAATTCCCCGATGAATTTAGTATTGCAGTAGACTCTCTTGCAGCAGGCGCTAGCGCATTTTGAACCTATAATAAGATGTAATACGACTCTCTCTCAAACCCACACGGAGCTTTTACTTCTCGTGCCAACCCTGGATCTCTAGTTTTTGCAATGTCAATTACGTCAACACGAGTTTTTGCTGCTTTGCGGGATTTTTTGGGAACGTACTTCCAGCCCGTTTTACCTGCTGCAAGGTTACGAAGCGACTGCAGGTCAATAAATGCGGGGGTATCGTCTTCATCAGACAAGGAAGGGAGTTGCCTGTGTTCATGATACATCGACACAGTCTCCTCTAAGAAAGTTAGCACCCTCCTTGCAGCTATAGTTGCTGCATTTTTTTTGCGCTCGAGGCGAATAATCCTGCGCTCTTGGCGCTTAGAAAAAAATGCAGCATCGTGAAATGAAGTCGGTACTTCTTCATCACTGGATGAGGAATACTCGTCCGGAGCTGTTTTCGTTCTACTGCCCTTGATTCGCGTGTCTGATTTACTGCTAAATTTCCATGCCGTCTCGCCTTTATCCTGTTGGTTGCCTGTGTCGCCAGCCTCCAAGATGTCATTCGATTCTTCAGCTTGCGAATCATTATGTCCAGGTGGCTTCTGCCAGCTGACTTCGTTAGTTCTTTTATTTTTCCAAGAAACTTGGCCCCATTCGTCGACAGTTTCCTGCCACGAATCAGAAGATGGTTCCCGGACAGCACTTGACCTATGGGGCAAGAGGGATCTCATTCTTTCTATGCATGCCAATTTATATCTCAGTTTTAAACGCATGGGATGGATTAGCAGTTGTTGGCTCTTTGGGGCCTTGCTCATGTCCGTAACTCAGACTCCTTGGAATTTTGTTCTTGGTAACGCTTTCTTCAGAGAGGCCTACTATCATCCCCAAATCATTACGTCCAGGTGGTGGCTCGTACCTGTGGCAAAATGGCTTACCCTTCTGTTGGCCACGGAAAGACAGACTCTGCCCTATGCAGCATTGCAACAGGCGGTTCCCACGCAGCGTCGCCAGTGTCCGAATGCACGTAGTACTTGCGGCCGTAATCATCTGTTTTTTCAGACCACTTTAATGCATCCGCAACACGGCGGCGCACTTCAATCTTAATTTCTGTTTCGGCAGCTGCACCGCAAGCACGCTCGAATAGCATTCTACGTTCATCTTTAGCAACTTGGACATGTCGCCGGAGTGCCACAGGCAGAGGCTGATCAATAGGCCAAAGAGAGGCTAGTTGCCCCCGCTCGATGATTCGCGCTACACGTTCACGAGAAATAGTATCTCGCGCTCTAGAAATCTCTGCACGCATAGGCTCGACCTCGGCCTCGACTGCCCGGTCAAGTGAATTGCGCAAAGATGACAATTCTAGTTGAGTCTGTTGCAAAGAGGAATCGAGGCGCGTGGTATCTTCCTCCAGCTTAATGTTATTGATTTTCGCGGCAGCAAGTGCACTTTGAATTTCCTTGAAGGTGGCAGCTGTCTGGCAAATTTTTGACACAATTTGCTTTAATCTATCACTCTGCTTTGATATCTTTTTGGTTTGCACAATACAAATATCACAGACTAAATCAGAACTCGCTTTGAAGGTGGAGAACGCCAAGAGAATGGACCTGGCAGTACTACCCCAGGAGTCTAAAAGGTCACGTTGAGACCGTGCATCTGCTCTTGCTTCATTGAGCTTAACATCGAGTTCCCGCCGCTTCATTTCAGCATCTTGAGCTCGCTTTTGCGCTACTTTTGTAATTTCATCATTTGACCCCATGTCGACGACGCGTTGTACTGCGCGTGCGAAGGCTAATGCCTCTGGCATTGTTTTGATTCCAGATTCACCAGTTTCAGCGTTAGAAAATGTCCCATCCGCACGTTCTTGCCAACCACAAGCATCACCATTTGCGGCGCGCCGCAGTTGCTCTAGCTCCACGCGGAGCACTTCCATTTGACTATGTGCTTCTGTGCGCACCTGCGTCATACTCGCCTCAAAACTCTCCTCGAGTTGCATGATTCTTGTATCCGCGGCCAATTTAATTCGATTCTCCATCGAATCCCGTTCATCAATTAGTCGCTCATTCTCTAGAGTTATACGATTAGATTCCTCGCGGGCCTGTTGCCAGCCAATGATTCGATTCACAACTGGACGTACCCGTTCAAGCTCAGCACGAAGTGCGGTCAACTCCCCCATTACCGCGTTGTGGATTTTTAAGTTAATTCTCGTCCTACCACGGCACCTACTGCGGTACCTACGGTACGGTACAAGCTGGTACCTACGGTACCTACGGTACCTACGGTACTGACCTACCACGGTATGGTACCGTAGGTATTCTTCTCTCCCATACAGCCCCCATACTGAACATTACTGAACACCGGGAGGCCCCAAACAAACCAAGGTTGCCCCACAGCAAACGCAAGCGCAGCCCGGCGGCCTAGAATAAACTTCAAGTTCACTGGCAAGCCTGCCAGTGACTCGGCCCGGGAGCCACTGCCAGTGAGTGCCAGTGACGGTCACGGTTGAATAGTATTTCAATAACTTGAACCTGAAGGAATCGAGGACGAAGCCTGAGTCGGAAGGACTCGGACACCGTGACAGGCCCAGGCGCGGCGGCCCCGGCGGGCCGGGCCCGGGGGGTCCACATCCGACTCGGAGTCGCCGGGCACTGGCAGTGACCATGACAGCGGCTCGGGGCCCGGGCCGGGCCCGGGCGCCGCTCGGCGCAGATGCTCGGTACCGCTTTTTTGCGTCGCGCCCCCAGGCTCACTGGAAAGGGCAACACCTCAGCCTGAGAGGCTCAGCTAAAAATACGGGCATTTTACAAGTCGATTCCCCGGGCCGTCCGAGTCCCCCTAGTACTAGCATCTTGAAAGTGGAAGTCACGGTGGTGCCATAGAGTGGTGCAATAAATAAATACTTACCAGGAGATTGAGAATTTGCTCTACCGTTTCTTGACGTCTCTTTTTAGGCGCCGGCTGGGTATCCTAGCCGCGCCGCAGGGAGAAGGCCTCTAGAGGCTTGGTGTATGTCCTTTTCCTTCAGGATATTTCTTCCTTAATTAATTATTTATTTATTTTATTTTTAAGCATCGAGGACAGACTCAGCGAGGACACAGCCTGAGTCACGGTGAGATCATTTCAGTTGGGGAGGAATAACCTTGCACCCGAGCCGCTAGTCTGAGCGGTCGCAATACGACGCGCGGAAGCTGAATTGGTAAATAAATGCCTTGCCACACGACGGCATTGATGGCACTGATGGCCTACCGAGCGGCTGTTTATAATGGTGCTGCCGGTCTTTTATTATTTATTGACGCACCGGGATGCTCCCGGTAGCCTGAGCAGACCAGTGTAAAAAAAGGCTGGCCATGGGCTGCACGGCCCGGGCGCAGCAGAAAAAAAAAATGGATCTGTCCTAGTAGTCTGGATCCGTTGTGCAGTAACCCATTCTAGTTAGAACCAACTTCAAGCAAGGGAAGATAAGGCAGAAAGTCACGTGACCCAAAGATTTTAACGGTGACTGGCTCCATCTTTGCTTAGGGGCCTGGTAGGGTCAAGTTTCTTGGTCGGCATCATGATTTTGAAGGAGGCTGATGATGCTTAGGGTAAAGCAATACCCTGCCCAAGCCGCCAGAGGAGTCGAACGATCTTAAATGATCACGTGCACAATTCTACCATGCAAGCTATCTTACGAGAGCCCAGAGCTAGCCTACAGCCACAAACTCTATACGCTCAGGTCTGGCAGTCTTTTTTTTTCTTTGCTCTTCTCGTCGCCGCACGTAGCGCCCGCTCATTCGCGGACCGTCGAGGATGTGTGCGATCGGCACTCTGTTGTGCGTACTCCATCCTCGTCTTGCGTTTTTGGTAATCTCCCCATGCACTGGTCTCTGGATTTTTTGCGTTGAGTTCCCGAAGCCGCCTTTCAACCTCCCGTTGTTTGGCTTTTTGGACTTGGAGCTCTGCTTCACTTAAAGTTTTTTCAGCCTGTGCATCATCTACGGGGAATAGCTTGCGGAATGCGGCTCTTTGCGCAGGGCAAAACATGTATCTAAGAAGGCCCATTTTTTTTCGGATGCGCTTCTCGCGTAGTTTCAATAAACGAGCGTGTTCTTTTCGTGCCGCAAGCTGTTCAATCATATCACGCCGAACCTTCTCCTCGTGGAGATATCTTTTTTTCTTGTCCCACCATCGCTGACCCATGGTCTGAGTAATCATGGTCTGCTGGATCCTGAATGCTGGGTAAAAGAGCGCCGGAAACAGAACATGGAAACGATTAAACTCTTGCCAGTCTACCTTCTCATCATCGTTGAAGTCTAGCAATTCCAGCGCGTTTCGCGTGTTGCCTGAGAAGTCATTTGGAGGTACGATATGATACAGTACCCTCAACATGAGCTCAAGCTCCTCCTTCATGATGTATCCATTTTTATCCCGATCAAATATGTAGAAACAAAAGCGAAGGATCTCCTGTGGTTCGAAGAGGCAATACCTATATAGTTGCGAAATACTCAACACGCGAGATCTCGCTTGCAATCAATTTCTCACGTAATCACTGCGACAAGATACTCGCCAAAGTCGAGTTCCTCGGTATGGTGTATGTCGCACAGGTCGAAAATTCCATCACCAAAAATTGACCGCTTTTCGTGAAACAGCAAGTAAAATTGGTCAATTGCAATAACACCCAGCATTTCCTTGTCGCCTTCCCGGAAGTGGCGCCAGAAAACAGCCAATTCCTTGACACCAACTGCCAAACGCGCATTAACTAGTTCAAAGTTACGGCACGCACTGTTTATGAATTCCATTACCTTCAGCGTTCGATGGTCGGGGTTTGGCACAGTCATCGATGCACCCATGGGTTGAACACAATTATTGTACGGTTATTAGAATTAGAATCATCTGCGTTCGGAGGTACCTACGGTATAGCAAGAGTATGTCGCAGCGTTACGTAAAGTAGTAGGGTCCTAGCTCACCAGCCAGAGGCTGGGCCAAGCCAACTACGAGAGTGTTTTATAGTAAATTGGTTTACACACCGTAGCGTCGATAGACACTCAATACATATCTAGGGTAGGATGGGCTAGTAGGTTTCTCTCTCTACTCCCCTTGGACGCGAGCGTTCATCAGATGCCCTTCTCCATGTTCAGCGCTTCGAGGTCCGCAGGCGCATATGAGAATCCAGATGCAATAAGTCCTATACGAACTTTACGAGATGAATCATCCGTTACCGTGGCAGTTCTGAACGCGATCATGACTCGGATATGACACCGTGACCCACCCCGGGCCGAGGGTGGAGCACGTAGTTGTGCATCACCTCTTCTGAACGGGGAGAAGGGTGCATCCTCGAGTGCATACTTAAATTTTGGTGGTATATTCACCTTTTGCTCTTTGTAGGCCCGGGTAAATAAATAAAGACAGCGGCCTGAGTGACTCGGACTCTGACTCGGCCCGGGAGCCTGAGAAATAACTTGAAATACCTGCTAGTACTAGTAGGTAAATGATAAACTTGAAGGAAGCCTGAGGAATATCCTAAAAAAAGGGACATGTGACCAAGCCTCCAAAGGCCTCAGGCTTTCCCTGCGCGCCTAGTACTTTAGTTAGGGGCATCCTATTGTTTATAATACTATGATACATACAAAAATTAAAAAAAAAATTAGCCTAATAACTAAGCCTGAGGAAGCCAGCCTCAGCTGACTTGGTGACCTAAAACTTCAAGTTGAAAATATTTATAGGTCGAATTCAGCCAAGGCCCGGGGGGTACAGGCAGTGTGCAGGTTCTATTGTAGTACGCCTATACATCTCTATACTGCCTATATACCTCTTGGATTTGGCCAAGGGACTCGCCCGGGCCAAGGGCAGGCCTCCCCGAAGAAAACTTACTAACCAAACTCACTTTCGGCAGCTACCATCTT
The DNA here is from genome assembly GCA_918797485.1 of Pelagomonas calceolata. Lineage (NCBI taxonomy): Eukaryota > Pelagophyceae > Pelagomonadales > Pelagomonadaceae > Pelagomonas > Pelagomonas calceolata. The sequence continues at coordinate 1,842,286 of CAKKNE010000004.1, forward strand.
GATTTCCTGGAGGATTTCTCCCGTCCGCAGCCTATTGCTATTCCAGCAACTCTTGCGCAAGTGGCAGTCGTCCCGCGCCAGTTGCGTTCGTGCTGCATCGCACGATCTGTTGGCTTGACGGCCGTGTTTGCACATCCTACCGACGCCACAACAAAGTACCCAGGATCCCCCCGGAGAGGAAACTGCTAGCACAGAGGCGAATTCACCAAAATTGACTCCTGAGTGAGTGAGTACCCCCACTTTTCCGGGTCGAGAAAAACATGCGCCACTAAGGCAAGAGCTAGGCATCAAGAATCTGGTGCGCTGTCATCTGTGCTACCCTCCGGTCGTCCTGAACTTGGAGTGACGGGGCCCATACCAAGAAGCGAGCTTGGTAGCATAAGCGTGGAGGCGATCGCGATGCGGGAGTTTCGTTGCATGCGCCTGGTTGCCGTAGGAACAGGTACGTACCTGAACGTCGACGAGCTCTCGCCAGTTGAATCAGAATTGACGAGGGGATTTGTGCTGGGCTGGTAGCCGTAGGATAGGCCCGTAGGCTGCTGTTCTATTGCAGGGCGTGTGGTGGCTGATACGTTGACAGCCTGGTCGAGTTTGCGTTCAAGCGCTGCAAGGCGGTCTTCCGTGGAAGCGGACCAAACCTGACAAGGCCGGGCAGCCAACGGTGGAGCCATTTTTAGGGACGGCGCTTTCGGAGCAACGAGCTTTTGTGGCACAGATGAGCTGATACTCGTCAATGTATCGGGAGCTGGGCGATCGCTCGTTTGTAGCGTCGTCGCCGTAGGACGTTGAGGATGCACTGGAGGTGCATTGACTTCAAAGTCCGACTGCGCCCGAATTATTGGTGCGCAAGGTACAACTAAAGTTGATTCTGGCTGAATCAGTGGCTGTGATTTGGCCAGCGCGGGTGTGACGTGGATTGGCGCCGTCTCGTCCCCGAAGCGTCGCTTGGGGGCCACAGGAGGCACTGTGGCTGTTAAGGAAGTGCGCGATAAGACGCCAGGCCGGCCGCGAATAAATGCTTCCGGCGCCGAATTCATTTGAGGCTGGGCCCTGTGATGACCAGCGCTTCGAGGTATAGCAAATCCAGAGGTACCATCCGGGCCCTTGGCTATACGATGGTCCTTTAACCTGCTTGTGAGCTTAGCTGCCGCTGGTGAGGTCGATGACACTGCATGGATAGCATCAGAGGCAGACATAGCCTCTTCATCGAGCGTGGGATCTCGCATGGTCAGGAGAGAACTCCAAGGGCATAGAAGGCCACGAAAGTTGTCGCACGCGCCTTGAAGCGAAGTCCCACCGACAAAGGGCGTGTCGAAAACTACGTCCACGGTACCCGAGTGAGCGTGCGTTGCGATGACGGTCCCACGGTGGCCAAAGGGCGCACCCAACTGGTCCACATTGCAAGTGACAACACGCTCGCCGAGACGTGGCGGCGTAAGATTGGCGTTCGGGTCGATGATACGAGCAGATGAAAGAAAATCAGTAGCCTCCATTTCTGACCGCACATCGGTTGCAGACAACGTGACTGACTCGCTTGCAGCAGTAGCGCGCGAACGAATCGCGGCACGTTTGGTGGCAGCACGCTGTACAGCAGCGACTGCATCCGGGGACATGGCCCTGGTGGTGATCGGCATCCGCGCGGTCGTCGCTGTCGGGAGTCCAGCAAGCCATTTGCAGACTTCCAGGAGGCAAGCTTCGGGCTCCTCGTGGCCAAAGATCCGAGATGCTGCCGCAAAGGTCACTGGTGGACGACCGTTCACATCACAGGCGGCCTTGCTGCCTGTGCTAGTGCTTGCAAGTACGTCACCAACGGCATCAAACACTGCCGGGAAGCGCTTGAGGTAGGTCGCAACAAGGCGGATCGCCTTGGCGCTGTACTCAAAGCGCGTGCCCCGCCGAACGTGACGAGGAGCATCCGAGTGGGTTAACATATCATTGGATTGCGACCAGTCACAGGCACGCGTGTCTGACGTTGTGCGCTCAGCGCGGCAAAAGCCAGGAGCGACAAATGCACCATCCTCTATGCAAAGGCGGAGACCGAGGTCATATATATAACCGCGGTCGTCATCACGAGCAAGTACTGAACCGCAGCAAGCAGCCAGCACGTCCTCGCGCACACCAAGCTCCGTCGCAGCGAGGCTTGCGGACGCATATTTATCAGCCAGTGCCGCTGCGATGCCAAGGCCAAATTGGGGCTCGACATCTTCGACGACTAACTCGACTGTCACTGTATTTCGTGAGTCCTCACTTCGGCGGACAGTACCAACACGGCCACGCCGCGGCCCGGACTGGATTATGACGCGACTTCCACTTAGGAAGCGGGTAGATGCAACACCTGCCTTTGTCTCCTGAAACCGTGGGTCTTCCATGTGGGCGTTTGGTGGCACAGAGAGCGCAAGCTGCAGCGGGATATCGGTCGCCTTGCGTCCATACGTCTTCTTGAGCGCGCCCGTGGCTGCATCACGCCTAAGTCCCTGCATCAAGCGAACGGTGAGGACGACATCAACGGCTCCAATATCGACGCCACCATCGCCTGGGTTACCAGAGCCTACAAGCGCACGATTTGCAGCGGCTGCACACGCAACGTTGAAGCTTTTGGTGGCAGTTGCGTCAAGGCCACGAACGTTAACTGCTGCGGTTTCGCTGCCGCCAGCGCTATAGTAGTTACCACCACCTGTCACCGCAACCAATAGCGCCTCATGCGTCATCGGCCAATCAACAAAGACACTCTTGCCCATAAGTGCCGCTGCAACGGACGAAGAGACAGCATTGGGCTTTTCGTTTGGCGCGTGCACCGGTGATGGGAGGTTGAGGCACATTGTTTCGTAGCGCGAAGGGCTTCCGAAGCAGTTCAGCTTGAGGGCTTTGAGCGCAACACTGGTGATGGGGAGCGCGTGTAGTGACGGGAAGCCGGGCATAGGACTCAAGCATCCGGGCTTGAGTGCCGCCCGTAAGGGGGGACCGTAAATGAGCCAAGGGTCCTCTATGTATGGATGCTCGTCGCTCTCCAGGACTCCCATTATGTCGCCTCCATCTTCAAGCGATGCCTCGACATCCGTGGCAGTGACAGGAGCTGCCGCTGGGCGATGCTTCGTTGCGATAGTCGCGTCGACGCTGAAGATGACTGATCGGCCAAAGAGGGAGCGCTTGCGTTCATCTGCGGCGAGAGCAGAATCTTGGCACGTTGCTTCAACAACATTGAGGAGACGATCAACCTCGATGAATGGAAGAAGGTTGACTCCCTCCCACGGGTTTCGCTTGCCTTCCATATCAACATCAAAGTCACTTGGATAAAAGTCATGAAGGGGCGATGAGTCCTCGAGCATCAGTGCACGATGCGGCCGTGGCAACAAGCGAGCACTCGCAGGTGGAAGGCACGACATGAGCTGCTCGAGCGGCCGAAGTGGTGCACTGACTTCAAAATGAGCACCAGCAAGCGCAGTAGCAACGTTCACCACATCGGAGAGCATTGGACAGTAGTGACATGGGAAAAACCAACGCCAGTCAACGCATCCTTTGACGTAATATGCAAGGCACCAAGCGAGGCCCTCTACAAAGGCGGCTGATAGACGTTTGATAACATTCTGCGAGCAACGGACCAATTTCGGTTCGATGGTCGTCGCGTCCTTCGGTACACCGACGGGACACATCCAGGCGGTCTCCTTTGTTGTGGCGTTGTAGAAGTACGTGTTCCCAGTTGACGGATCCCTGGCCGAGTTCCAGTCTATCATTGTCTTGCTCTCAGTGGCGATGCCTGCGTCGACAATCTGCTGATCGACCAGACCTGTGTAGAAATCAACCAGTGAGTCAGATTACCTGCGCCATTGTGCAGACTCAGTCACGGAGACAATGCTGCGTCTATAATGTGGGCCCCTAGGAGGCAGGGTGCTTAAAATTTGATTTCCACACAAGATCAGACTGCTAATGCCAAGAGTGCGAAGGTAGTATTTTTCGCGGTCTGAGTTGGTGAGGCCAGGAGCCGACGCTGCGGTAACATTCTCGGTGCCATCAGGAATAGTTTTGCCGTTATGGCTCCGTGAGAAACGTCGTTGCTCACGCTCGGCTTCGCGTCTCCGGTCTGCAAGGATGGCGGGCTCCATGGCACCAAGCTCGGAAATAAAGCGCTGAAGTCGGTGCGCATTGGCCTGTGCAAAAATAAAATTGTCGCGGCTCGTCTCCGCTACTGCTGAATCATGACCTCCACGCCATCGACGCAACGCCTGCTCGATGGCGTGGCGGTGTAGGTCTCTCACCACTCGATTCAGTCAGCATGGCCGTAATGTCGCCGAGAAATGACTTTGTGATGAATTATCGGGCGCACCCGACTCAGTAGTTGACTCCCACACAGGCATTTGCTATGTCGCCAGCATCGGTGAGATAGTCGCCGGGAGGCCATGTGGCGAGTTGGCGCTTGTAGGCGTCAAAGACTCGATTGAACGCGTGTTCGCCTATGTCAAGAGAGGGCGAGTGCGGCAGGAAGTCGTTGCCAACAAAGAAGGTGAGGAAGACAAAATCATCAACGAGACGTTCAAGATCCACCGAGCGCCCCGAGACACCTTGTCTCCACGCAATACCGAGCTCATTGCTGCGCCCAGCTCCATTTTTACGAGCGCGAGGACCGACGCTAGTTCGGGCATCGATATGCGACGCATAGGATGCCGGTGGAGAGCAGCAGAATTCGAGTTGGATGTATTCGCGGAGGATCGAGAGGTGAAGGAGCTGAAAGTCCGAACTTCGGGACTGCTTGAAAACGGTGGACCGCGCGTTGACAGGTGTATCACGCAGACGATTGTTCGCGCCGAAGTCTATAACCTCTCGGAGTAACGTAAAGTAGGGCTCGTGAGTGCAGAGGCCCAACATTATCAAATCTGCATCGTTTCCATACATGCCTGCGCAGAGACGGATGGCGTCCTCCCTCCACCGCGTCGACGCGTTTTAAGTTGACGACGCGGCGTCTACAGTGGCGAGTGGGGGTGTTGCCATCGTCTCTGTGGGCGCGAATATACTGCATTATTTTATGCTCACCTTCGCCTGGTACCTGTGCGAGAGAAAGTTCGGCATCCCTCCACGCCATCGAGCAGACGCAGTTGTGACATTTGCACCACTGTACACGACTCGGAGTCGAGACCTGTGGGTGAAAGACCTCCGTCAATCCACGCCATCGAGCAGAAGCAATTCGAGATTGTGTTTTTGCTTTTGTTCTCCTGCACGGGTCGACACCACGCCGCGTCCTGTCCCATCTTCCAGCGTATATAACCACGAAGCTTGTCACCAATACGTGCCATAAAGGCGGTCCCTGGCGTGATACAGTTGCGGTCAAATCCCCCATCTTCGTCTCCCTGACTACGGGCAGATTCCTTGGCCGCAGCAAACCTTCTACTGCGCTGTTGGTTCAGTTTTGCTCGCGGGGCAACGCCGTCGACGGCTATGAATAGCACTTTTTGCGGGCGCACGATATGCTTTACGATCCGGTCGACGTACGCGAATATTGATAGAAGCATGTCTCTCTCCGATGGTGTGCTGGTAGCACCCTCTGGATGAGAGCAGGCGTGGATGATGCCGTTCCTACGTGGATGGTTGTGCTGGTGGTGGCAGCTCTTCGACACTGAGTCTGCACATATCTAGATACAAATTATCGAACACGGGAAGCAGCGCTTGGTCCTTGATTACGGAGTTTACTGTGTGAATAAACAGTGTGAATAAACAAACAAAAAAAGAACAATTTGACACGAGTCCGCACTCTTAGGATAGCGCTCGCTGAGCCAGCGATAGAAGCGTGGCACCCCCATCTCTCTCGCTCGCGCTCGCGCTCGCGCTGAGCTCTTTATCAAGTCGAGTCGCTGAGCTGCTTCCTTCGCGGCGGCCGCCTGTGGGGAAATCGACGAGTGAGTTATGGTATCGATGCCGTCTAAGTTCAATGCGTCGATGCCGTGGAACCTCCACGCCATCGAGCAGGTGCGTGAGGCGTCTGAATTTCGATCTCCACACGTCTGCCATACTTATCTCTTTTCGCGCCTTGCTTAGCTATCGGGTCTATGTACTTACATGTAGATAAGACACTAGCCCGTCAGATTGTCAGATTATTATTCGCGTACTACTTTCTACGTCGACACCACGGGCCTTAGAGCTAGTTCTGACACGCAGTGCTCATATATCTCTCTATCAGCGGATAGTTTGCGCGTAGGGTTTTGGGGGCACTTTACGGCTCGTGTGGATCCGCATTTGTGCCGCCAGCGCATGTGGAGGTCCTAGGAACTCGTCCGCGCCTGGCGTAAAGAGCGCGCGTTGAAAGCTAGCCGCCTCGGCGGTCTGCGAGTGCCCAAAAGCCTGGTGCTCTGCGAAGGCCCTAAATCGGCGCGCGACTGCGAACAGATCTCCAAATCCGATTGCTGCCGCGATGGCGCGATGGCGTGATGGCGCGATGGCGATGGCGATGACGCGCGGCAAGTTGTTTACGGAAAGTAATGGCGGCCTGGGCATGGTGGCACGCATGGCCATGCAAGTGGGTGGTCATTCTGGTATGCTCACGATAGGGAGATATTGCCTAAAACCAGTTCAATCTGGCAATCGAGGAATACGCGAAGTGACATTCTATGAGCAGTGCCTTCATCGCGGCGATGGCGTGGAGCAGCTCCAACCATTTCTGTGTGATTACCACGGTGTTATAGTGTTGGGAACAAATGCGTGCGAGCAGCACTATCTCGTGCTGGATGACTGTACGAATGACATGGCTCGGCCATGTGCGCTCGACATCAAGCTGGGAACGCGAACGACAGAGCCCAACGCTTCTTTGAAGAAGCAGCGCAAGCAGCTTGCAAAATACCCTCCCCAAACTGAGTTGGGCTGCCGTCTTGTTGGTATGCGTGTGTAGTCTGCCGAGTGACATATCACGTCGATGGGTGAGGCGCCAGAAATTTGACTTACACACAGGTGGTCTCGAAGCCAGAGTCAGTATCTTGAGTTCGACAAGGCGTGGGGTTTCACCGTTCGTGATGCAACGGGGATTCGACATGGCTTCATCGAATTTTTTGGTGGTCATTCTGAGCTTACCAATAGACGGTTGCTCACCAGGGAATTTATTAGGAGGCTCAGAGCCCTCCTCGACTGGTTCGAGCATCAGGACCAGCTCGAATTCATTTCGTCTTCCCTTCTTCTTGTCTATAATGGTACTGGCGAAGCTCTGCTAGCTCCCCAAGCAGTACAGCTCAAGATCATAGACTTCGCACATGTGCTCGCACATGTGCGTAGGGGCGCTTTCTCAGACTCTGGGTATATCGAAGGCCTCAGGAAAGTAATATCTCTTCTCGAGGACATCTCCCATGCGAGACATATTGAATTCCCAATTGCCAAGCCTGCCAGTGCGCAAGCGGACTTGCAAGCGGTGCAAATCAGCATGTAATCAAAGTCAGTGTAATGTCAGAGTGTAGTCTGAGGCATTGCGGGAAGCTGCGTAAATTCCAAGTTTCTACCCGACGTACTCTACGCGTCCGAGTTACACATGCACTAAGGTGTGTGTCTGCCCTGCGCATTGCCCGATGGGGAAGCCTGGAAGGGCCCACGCAAGGTTTACAGACACTTGGAGGTCGGAGGACGAGAACCATTCGTCCAGCCCAAGCACCGGGAAGACGAATCGGGGCCCGTCTACCGGGGAGCACAGGGTGCGATGCATAGGGAAATAGAGTGTGTAGCTCCGGATTTCCCCGGTAGCGTAGTGTAGTCGTCTAACGAAATGGTTTCTCCCCGGGCCATGTTTGATGGGGTTTGTGACGGGAAATTCGTCCCGGGCCGTCAATAAAAGGTGACTCAGGATGATAGTTAGGAGTGAGAGGCGACTTCCCCCTACTAAGGGGATATCGGAGTACCCTAGGATGGGAAGTAGCCTAAGCGGGTAATACAAGTACGGGTTGTGCTTGGATACGTCTCAGTTGAACCTTTGGGATCCTAGTAGTACTAGACGTGTATTTCCATTGCACAGGGGATCTGAATCGCCTCGTAGACCCCGCCCGGGCAGGTATCTAGGTATACTTCTCAACGCTATTAATAGCATCGTGAAACCGTGACGCGCCAGCGGATGAATGATAACTTCCTTCAAGTTCGTCCGAGTCGATGTAGTAGTTACTAGCCTGCCAATGAGTCCGAGTCTTTGTATGGATGGGGTGCGAGTTACTAGTACTCCCAGTTTCGACTCGGACTCGGACGGAGCTCTCATGTCCCCGGTACTGGAAGTATGAATACATACTAGACTGTCCAGCGATAGTCTCCAAACGATGATCGCGTCGGCGTCTGTGCCGTTTCACTCGGCATCGCTGTATGTTGGCGACCTTGCTGCTGATGCTTCTGAGGTACGTTGTGCATACCTTGACGTTATTAGTGTATTTCGCAGGGCCTGCTCTTTGAGATCTTCAACACAGTTGGCCCTGTTGCATCCATTCGTGTTTGTCGCGATGCAGTAACACGTCGAAGTCTAGGCTATGCGTACGTCAATTTTCACAACGTGTCAGATGCTGAAAGGGCATTAGACACAATGAACTATACGCTGATCAAGTCTAAACCATGTCGAATTATGTGGTCGCAACGAGACCCTACGCTGAGGAAATCGGGGGTGGGCAACGTCTTCGTAAAGAATCTTGACGCCTCCATTGATCACAAGGCCTTGTTTGACACTTTTTCGTTGTTTGGAAACATCTTGTCATGCAAAGTGGCCACAGATGAGACTGGGCAGTCACAAGGATATGGTTATGTGCACTACGAGTCCGAGGAGGCCGCAACTGATGCGATAAGCAAGATAAACTCAATGACCATATGCGACAAGGAGGTGTACGTTGGTCACTTTGTGCGGCGTACCGAACGGTCAGGTCAAGCAGATTGGACAAATCTTTATGTGAAAAATTTCCCCGCTGAATGGGATGAGTCCAATTTGCGCAAAACATTTGAACTGTATGGAGCCATTACCTCGTGCAAAGTACAACCCCTTAGGATTTCAATCAAGCCAAAGGCTGAAGAGACCGTTGGAGCAAAGGAAGCAACATCCGCGGCACAAGAAGCAATGGACGAGGCCAAGCACACGCGTCACGACGCTGGTGAGGAGCTGCCGCCTTCTGTGGCGAGAAGCGGTTCCACGGCTACATCAATTGATGTAAACTCAGGAGAGTCAGCTTCACCAACTGAAGTATCTGCCTTCGGATGGGTTAACTTTGAGCACCATGATTCTGCTGTTGCTGCCATAGAGGCGCTCAATGGAGCAAGTGAGTTGCCTCAAAAGGAGAGCGGCTCCACGATACATCTCAAAGCTCCGCTCTTCGTTGGTCGAGCGCAGAAAAAAGTTGAGCGCGAGCGCGAACTTAAGGCCAAATTTGATGCAGCTAAGATAGAACGCATCAAGAAGTATCAAGGTGTAAACTTGTTTGTCAAGAATCTAGATGATGCCTTAGATGACGATCAGTTGCGGGAACATTTTGCGGAATTTGGCACAATAACTTCTGCGCGCATCATGCGCGAACCCGCCTCTGGTACTTCTAGAGGTTTCGGGTTTGTGTGTTTTTCATCACCTGAAGAAGCTGCCAAAGCCGTCACTGAAATGAATAACAAGCTGGTCCTCGGTAAGCCAATTTTTGTTGCGCTAGCACAGCGCAAGGAAGTGCGTCGCGCTCAGTTGGAGGCTCAACACGCACAGCGTCGGACCCCTGGCCCCTATGGTACACACCCTGGTACCCTTGGACCTGGTGGTGTACCAAGTCACGGGCCTCAGGGTTTGCATCCGGCACATCTGGCTGCGCCGTACGGCGCCGCAATGCCTATCATGTACGCTGCAGGTACACCTGGCGGTCACCCTATGGGAATTCCCCCCCAAGGCCACCCAGGCGTTCCTATATCGAGTGTCCCGCCAAACGCTCGTGGCTATGTTATGGCTCGCGGCTCACCTAGGGGTCCAATAGCAGATCCACGGACAGGCTTTCACGGAGGTGGGCCTCGTCAGGGAGCATACCCAATCCATCCCGGACAGATGCAGCAAATGGGAGGCCAGGGTAGTTCCAATAGACGTTCTCGAAACAGGGGAGGACAGGGCGCGCAAGCTCAGGGGGGTCAGCAGTACAAGTACACACAGAATGCGCGCAATGCCGCCAACATGGCTCCTAGTATGACGCAACTTCCGCCTCAGGCCCATCTTATGCCTCCCACTGTCGGTCAACAGCCTGGACAAGGTTTTCCTGGTGGTCCTGGAGTGGCACCACCTATGCCACCACCATTGCCCCTCCAACAGCCCAGTGCGTCTGGCTCTGGACAATCGCCGCGACGCCCCCCTGAGGACCCACTTACATTGTCAGCCCTTGCCAATGCCTCCCCAACACTCCAGAAGAACATGATCGGCGAGCGCCTTTATCCCCTGATCCATCACTCTCAACCTGAGCTAGCTGGCAAGATTACTGGCATGCTACTTGAGATGGACAACTCCGAACTTTTACATCTTCTCGAATCACCAGATGCTTTACGAATGAAAGTAGCAGAGGCCCTCGAAGTGTTAAAGCAGCATCAGGCGCAGCTCCAGCAGGTGTCTCGCGAGGACTGATTTTGGGCCAATCAAAATTACTTGATCCATGGGTTTAGAATATTACTGAGGATATGGGAGCTCAGTTCTCGGGCCGAGCCCTGGTCGTGCCACTGCAGCGGGGGGGGGGTTATTTTGAGGTTGTCTTACAAGCAGTGCGCAGCAGGGGGAATTGAAATGGAGCCCGGGTGCCAGTGCCACAATGTCCAATTCCCGGGCCAACCTTGGGTTCCCCGGCGGCAGCATTTGAGGGGACTTGCAGCATCCGCCAATAAAAGTGACTCAGGATGAATGTATCATAGTTAGGAGTGGGAGGCGATCATGATTTCCCCCTATAACTTGAAGGGGATATCGGAGTACCCTGCAGGGTGGGACCGTGACGTAAACACCTAGCAAACGTTTACTTCTCCCCTCCGAGAGGCCTCCAAACACTTGCCATCACGTCCCACCCTGGTACCCTGCTAGGATCATGGGGGTAGGTAATACAAGTACGGGTCACGGTTGTGCATGGATACGTCTCAGTGAATTTCCATTGCAACCCCCCATTGGAGGCCCAGGCCCGGGGTTGCCGCCGGTCTCTTGTTCAGGGGCTGCCCGGGGGCCATTTTTATGAGGTTCGAGATTTTGACGGCCCGGGTGGTCTCGTGGGCCCATTTCTGTAAAATCTGTAAAAAGTATTTTGTGTATCTTTGTTCAGATTTTTACTAATCATTGGAACAACACACACATATCACTGAATACCCAACGCTAAGCATCGGCAAATCATAAAAAAGTATTTCCCAACTATTACCAGAAAATTATACTTTTTTACTAATTATTGGACTTACAGTCTCATAGTCCGCCCCATCGCAACGCCTACGCCCGTTGGGCTTGACGTTGCTCTTCCCACCGAGGGCGGACGCGCTCGGTCGCTTCGCTCCCACCGTGACGTCGCCACCATCCCCTACTCGGCATTGGCTTCGCCAATACCTGCGTTGCCGTGGCGACTTCGCTCATTCCCACAAAATGTATGAAATTCGTTCCACGCCTTTAGGCGGGGGACTAATTTTGTTCGTTTTCGAGTCCGTCAGGATGGGACATAAAGTATACATAATCCCTATACTACTCGACGATGCGGCCTACCGTGACCACTTTCATCAAACTTAAGGCAAAATGTCCCCGTGGATCTAGAATTTGTTTGTTTGCACTAAGTTGTAGCTCGGATTGCTTCACAACTGGCACTTCGATACAATTTTGGCTACAATTTTGTGGTAGTTGCGACCCTCACGACAGGTGATTATCAACTTTTTGGCCCACCTCAGCGATCTTGCACCTAAGCAAGATAACCATCGGAGTTAGCCAATATCGCTGCGGAGGCCTTCGCATCAAAGAATAGGTCGTCTACTTCCGCAATGTCGCTAAGGTGGATAGACGTGCGTCCATTTGTCTCCGCGAGGATCTTTGACGGTGCCAGCATTTGGACAGCATAACGGAGTGAAGTTCTTACGCCAATTTCTCCAAGGGCGGCGAGGGCTTGGTCCTCAATATCAAGAGACTCGGTCTCCGCACGAATCGACATAATTTGGATTATCTCCTCTAGCGAATAGGGCATGGTACGAAGAATCAACATGCGATCTAAGAGGTCAACAGGAATACCGTGAGGCGAGACAACATCTGTGCCGCGGATAGTACATACACCGCGATTTGTTGCAAATATCACTATGGGAGCCAGGCTAGATTCGAGAGCGCGATTTAAGTATGTAAAGCATTCGATGTCTAACATATGGACTTCGTCCACAAAGAGAACGCCAGGCACTAGTTCTGCGGTGCCTTGGTCGATGTATCTATTAACAACACGATTTATTTCGGTGCGAAGCTTCTCAGTTATCTCTGTTTTTTTTGGTTTGAGCACAGAGCCCATCACAGTTGCTAGATCACTCCCACCACCTTGAGGTCGTGCGTTTGCCACATCAAGGTCATGCAGACTCACATCCTGAATGACCTCTTTCTTCTTATGTACATCTCCTTTTGGGAGGGGCACGTACTCTTCCGCCTCCAGATCAAATTCGGTTGCATAAGCATCCGAACGTCCAACTCTCTTTACCGCCCCTGTGGATCCCTCTACATAAATGATGTCACCAACTGCGACCTTCTCTTTTTGCATCTGCTCATAGATGCTAGGATCAAGTCGCAGCTGCTTAGCACCCCTGGTGGTCTTCAAACCAAGAATAACGTGACTGACCGTTCGTCCGTAGCCTCCCAAGGGATTTTCAGTCTCTGCTGGGGTGATTTCAGTCACCTCACCTTCGTAAACCTCCTTGTTTTCCTTTATTCTTAACCCGATGGCTCTGCGAAAATTCTCCATGAGAATTTCTGTTTTTTTCACTTCAGAAGAATAAACTTCAGAACCGACCATTGGGCAAAATGGCACCTTGGAGCCCAATTCCTGAGCTATCGCAAGAGCAAGTGCTGTTTTACCTGTCCCAGGGGCACCCGCAAGCAACAACGCTCGCCTGCGCGAGAAATGAAATTTGAAATACTACAAGCATTCCCGACACTGTTGCACGCCCGGCCATCTTCTTTGTTCCAATCAGCTCTACAACCACACCCGCCGCTTCACGCGCTTTTTCCTGACCGACCATTCCCGTGCCAATTGATAAGGCGCTCCCGTGCGCATCCAGACCCAGTCCCTTGATGTGCGTATGTGCCGCGACGCGTTGCTGGCGCGCCGTCGATTGCACGTCCTCGATCTTCATTCTCAATGGTACGATTACGGCGTCGATGGAATACTAGTATGGGCCTAGAGTGCACTAGTATACATGTAGAGTATAGTTACTCTAGATAAGCCCTGTGCTCAGCAGTCGCGTGTGCTGCCACGGGATAGTGCGCTGGAAGAACCATAGCCAGGACTTCACAGCGATGCGCACGAGAAAAGCTGGCCTGAAGTACGGCCCTTCCGACGCGCCCATGTTGGCCCCCGCGAAAATTTTTTGCTGAGCCGAGGCTGACCGAAGGTAACAAAGTCAGTGGAACGCGCAGGGGCAGTATTTGCACCGATTCCGTCGCTGAGACCATGTGCGGCGCTACGTAGAAGAAATCGCCAGGCGGCATGTGCCAAAAAGGCAATGGATCAGGCACATGCGTGGGGTAGCCTCGGCCACTGCGACCGCATTCGAGCGCTCGAGAAGCTGGAGATGGTGTCGTATTGTGTGTCGCGGTGGGGACCGTCTCGCAGTCGACTAAAAGTCCCCGAACCAAACAATGGGCCTCGAGGCGCAGGCGAGGAGAGAACAACCCCTGTGAGCGATAATTGACGCTGAGGAGCCCCAGAAGGCGAAGTGAAGGGGGTTGTAAAAAAACGGGGGGGGGGGGGTCCGAAATTTATCTAAATTTCAAAGTTTCCTACTAGAAGTAGGAGCCCATGTCTCGGGCGGCGCCCAGAGCTCCAAGTGGCTCTCCCTCGCGCCATTTTTGCGCGTCTCAGTTTGAAATCCATTAGCTTCCGCCTAATTTGATGGCAGCGATGCCACCCTGTACCCCGTGGCAGCAACTTGAACCGCTCGGCGGACATCAAAACAACGTCACGGTACCGGTATTTTCAAGTTTTACCTAGCTACCCCCTCATTTCCTAGCTGTGTTTATTAACTGTGTTTATTACACGTTGCGTGTTGAAGGGTGATGTAAGTGTATAGGAAGGGTATAGGATAGGGGGGGGGGGTATTTCGCCCTACCAGTATTTATCGAACTCCGAGTCTGCTCGGAATTTACCGTGACGTCGCAAAGGCCTACCTAGACGCTTCAGTGGCTCGGGAGGCGTGGTCTACACGCGAGGGGTTTAGGATCCTGCTACTTTATATAACGCTGCGACATACTCCTGCTATCATGTATCATCCCATAAGTTAACATAAGTTGTACTCGTGTACCCGCCCTGTACTGTACCAATAGGTATCCTTACCCTTGCTCTTGCTTATCCAGCCTTCTGAGCACGGTCTGCCTATGGCTCCTCGCCACTAGCTGGCATCTACAAAATGACTGATAGTTCTATATCTACAGTCTACGCGTGGGGCTGCTTGAATAGGCGTGGTGCTGCGCAGACCTATCCCTTGCAGATGCATGGATTGAGCGGTGAAAACGCTATGAGCTGCGCAGCGGGTACAGACCATAGCTTAGTTTTATTATCTTGCGGTGCAGTTTGGGTGTGTGGCCAAGCCGACGATTGCAGAAGTGATGTCCTACGTCAGGGAACGTCTGATTCAGGGATGACCTTTCCGATGCAGCAGGCAAAGTTCGATGGAGCGAGGATTAGCAGCGTTGCCGCCGGTGACAGTACATCGTTGCACCACAGAGTAACACGCTCTTTTTATCTGAATCATACATTCTCTTGTTGAGTAGGTATGCGATATCTCATTGTGGTAAGGTTTATTCGTGGGGGCAGGGTCGCTACGCTGTGCTTGGACACAATGATGGTGAGCAGAACCACATTATGCCAGCTCGTATCAGAGGATTCCCAGAAGATTCAATAGTGCGGCGTATTACATGTGGACGTTGGCATTGTGCGGCACTAGTCGACAGACATCAGGTGTTTCTCTGGGGTAGAAACCACTGCGGGCAGCTCGGCCTTGGCTTTTTATCGCGCGCCTGTGTTACTCCAGTAAAGATTCTACTCGAACCCGACGAAGATTGCCTTCTGTCGGTGCGTGATCTTGCTGCTGGCACAAATACCATCGTCCGCTTTGAATATGTGCGATAGATCGCATCAAGGATAAGCATAGTGGTGTTGTAGGAGAAGCGCACACAGTGGTCATTGCTGATGCCGGTCATGCTGGATTGGATGTCCCAAAGCCGCGTTTATTCAATTAGCCACATGAATGATCACCTGCTACCTAGAAACACGAGAGCTTAGGCCCGGGCATACTCGTGGGGAGATCCAAATGATTCAAGACTTGGTGGGGTTGATGTAAGACTGCATCATTCACCACAGCTGGTCAAAACAATAAATCATACCCTTGAGCGTCTTCGCTTGAATATTGCGAAAGAGGCTCAGCAACCAAAAAATTCAATTGTTTCGTGCGGGATTGCACACACACTTGTCCTTACAACGACAGGTCAGTTCCTAGCGTGGGGCTGTGGCAAGTATGGCCAACTAGGATATGGTGATCTCTGGGACAGGGAGGAGCCTGTTGTGGTTCCAGGTGTGCATTCGGTCCTTACATTTGCAACAGGCAATAGACACAATATTGCAGCCGCATGCCGTGCCTTTCAGCGCATCGATGGTTTAGGATACGCAAAATAGGTTCAAAGGGTCGCTGAAGCTCACGCTGCTCTGGCCAAACGTGAAACTGTATACGCCTGGGGCTCCAACGCCTTCGGCGAGCTTGGTCTAGGTGTGTCCCTGGTATTCATTAATGATGCAAGTTTTTGCGGCAGGTGACACAAATGTTCGCCTACAACCTGCCACGTTGTGCACGCTCAATGAAAGCATAAAGGGCTGTGCTGCAGGAGCACGTCATAGCCTTGTTCTTGCTCGTGCCTCAAGGTGAAACTTGATCCACATTATTTGCGACGCTAATGTGATACTGCATGTAGCACTCGTTCTAGGAATGCCCCATGGAACAGAATATCTATTCATGGTGACAGCGAGGAGATATCGATCTTCCATTTTGATGTACTCCGTAATAAATTCAAGGACAGAAGACAAAGTCACGTCTTACCAGGTTCGCATTAAAACAAGTCATTGAGATATTGATCAAGATATTGGTGTGCCAAGGTTTACGCTATTGTCTTGACACGCTACCAGCCGATCAAAATGCTAGTGTTCGCTTCACCTACGAGAGTGTTCTGAGGTGTTTTCCTTGTCGGCAGTCCTATGTGCTTCTTCACCGTGGCACAAAATTACATTAAACCGCTGATGTATCCATTCAATGTTGTAGGTATGTCGCTCTTGTGCGCGGCGATGCCACACGAATCACAATGTAGAGGCTAAGTTTGTCAGATGGATGCCAAGCTGTGATAGATGTGGATGTGCTGAAAGCGGAAGCTGTAGTGCTGCGTGGAGTTGGGAGCGCAGTATTTTTGACAATTTTGTGACCCAAACAACGACTTCTCCTAACAAAGTCACCGATGGAGTTCTAGATATGCGACACTTCAAGGAGTTACTACAAGTCATGCACCCCGAAGGGCTATCGGAGGATGACATTGACTCTGGTGAGGTTGCCTTACATTCAAGAGCTGGGACTATCACATGGGCTGCGTTTCAAAAATGGCATAATCCGTACTTTGAGGTGATCACTTCTTGTTTCTCCCTTTGTCTGATTCTCACTCCCTCTGCATCTTAGGAAATACGTCGCGCAGCCGAAGTAGATCAGACTTGATTCATATATTCAAGGCTATTTCAACTCACCACGGCTAGACACATTGGCGCTTTCTATCTTGGGCTGACCCGTGGGTGTGGACGGGACGCGCAAACACGGCCGTCAAACCTGATGGGCTGCCATACAGATCGCATACGCGGCTAAAGACGCCAGTAGCGAGACGTCTGGCCACTAGCACTTTCACACCTAAGCACCTGGAGACCAAAGTCAGCCCAAAGCCAAATGATTACAGTCGTTGCAGCTCGCCCATAGAACAAGACGTCCGCACGCTCCAGGTGGGCTGACTCACTGCAGACTCACCCCTAGGAGTGGTCGATGTGACTTTGCGATATTGCGTTACTCTAAGGCCAGTGTTCTCATCAAGCAGCACCAAAAGCGTCGTTGCGACGTGTGTTTGCCCCTTGCTCGTATGCGGGATGTACACCCCCCCCGGGCCAGTACACGAACAGACTCGGCTCGTGTGGAGCCCTAATCGTCCTCGAATTTACTGTCCGACGCCGAACCCCCATTCTAATGATCGTCAAAGCTCCATTCAGGTCGCAATTTGTTTGAAAGCGACTAATTTTTTTGACGTCGTCCTCAGGCTAGGGACGAAGAAGCGGAGGCGTTCAAGTTCTAACGGCGTATCGGACGCCAGTGCACACCAGGCGGGGCGTGCAGATTGGGATTGCTCCTTCGTTCTCGGACTTGCGCAGCGTCCCATTGGTGTCCAAAGTTTTTTCAAGGGATGTCCAAGTGATCTGCCATTGACGCCCGCCATATGGTCTCCCGACCGGCCGCTGGTTGACACGCGGCGACGGAAAAAGATCGCGCGCTCAAGTGACCACGCGCTCAAGGCGAGCGGTATAGTACTATTAGGATAAGCGATACTTTGCGATGCATAGGGAAATAGAGTGTGTAGCCCCGGACTTCCCCGGCAGCGTAGTGTAGTCGTCTAACGAAATAGTTTCTCCCATGTTTGATGGGGTTTGTGACGGGGAATTGCGTCCGTCAATAAAAGTGACTCAGGATGATAATAGTTAGGAGTGAGAGGCGACTTCCCCCTACAAAAGTCATGGAATTCAGTATTTCGGAGTAATCAATCTCTTTCTGGCTATTGGACCAGTGCTCAACGTAGTTAGCCACTGGCAGTAGACAATAATCTTTGACATGTTCATTTACGTCATACGTAGTCCCAGGTAAATGTTCGGTAGACTTTTCTGTTGCGTACATAAGAGACTCGGGCTGGTACTTGATCGCCACAAGCTGCGCTTGTGTTATACCCAGTGCCTTGGCAATCTGTTTATCTTGCTCATAAAGACTCCAGATCTTCTGTTTCTCAGCCTTCGATAGGTGTCTGCTGGGTCCTGTTTCGTTTCCATAGTTGGTGAGGGAGCTTTTTGGTTCGTACCACAGTTTCATAAAGTTGAAAAAGCTTTGACGGTCAATTCTCTCTCCCCCGGAACGGAGTAGGGTCCAGTCAGCTTGAGCACCGTTCTCCATGTGTGTGTGTGTGTGTGTGTGTGTGTAGACTGTTTAGAGGCTTGGTCTATGTCCTTTTCTTTAGGATATTCCTCCCTTACTAATCAGCATGATAGTAGTAATCATGATTACTAGTAATTATTTATTTACCGTAACTACCTCCACTGGCAGTCTGAGCCTGAGGTCTTACTCTACCTCCCCCACCTCCTCTTTTACCAAACCTTCATCAGCTGGAGGCATATACCCTTTCTCATCCGGGAGAAGTACCACCCCGACTGTTTTATGGATTTGTTCGAGAAGATTTGATTCCAGGTAAGGGTGCAGGGCAATGTTTCCTTGGCGCATTTGCTGAAGCAAATCGAAGGCGTCGTGTGCATTTCCTTTTTTAAAATGATACTCAACAAGAAGAGCGTACGCATCGCCAATCCGAATTGCCTAAATATCAATAATAAAACGCATACGAAGCTCAATCGGGGGAAGCCACACAAATACCCACTGTTGTCGCCTCTCGCCTGCTCAAGATGGCAGTGCACATATCAGCCATCTTGTGAGGATCAGACTTTTCGTACTTTCGGGCTTGGACAAAATCAGTAACAATAGCTATCCGTGATTCAAGAACGTCAATGCGGCATTCCCGATCAATCAATTTTTTGGCTTTCTCGAGTTGTTGTTTTGACTCTTTTAGTGCATCCAAAGCCTTCTCGTAGTCGCGAAACTCATCTATTTCCATCTGCGCATAGGCATCGTAGAACGCAGCAAGAGGTTCATGTGCACGTGCTTTAGTGTAGAACTCAACAATTCGTTTTGTCAGCTCGGCCGCATCAGTCGAGCCCGATTGCCAGTCCAGCGACTGGAGATAATTTGCTGCTAGTATATATATGTCACGATTCCGACTCACAGAAGCGTAATATATGATATTTTTTGTGTCTCCGCTTTTCAACAAACATCTTAGAGCGCGAGCACGATCACCAGCCTGGGTAAACTTTTTGCATGCAAGTTGATAGGAGTTTTGCTTCTTACACACACGTGCAAGATCAAGAATCAGCTCTACACGCTCATCATGGCTTATTGCTGGGGCCTTGTGTGAGATTAATGAATACTGCTCACCTTTACCACTACTATCATCATGATCTCGGTATTTTTCTATCTTTGGGGGAGTCATTGCATCGGCAAGCTCCTCCGTAATTGTGACATGGTGTTCACAGCAGAGCATGATTGCCTGCTTATATTTCCCACCCCTGATATACAGCCTGACAGCCTGCTCGTACTGACCGTGCTCGACAAAGAATTCAGCGCAGCGCGCTACCACATTGGGTGGAGCCGAGTTGTCTAGTTCTCTAGAGATAGTGGAGAGAACTTCAAACATTTCCGTGCGTCCAGCACTACCTACTTTGAAGCAGAGGTCGAGTGCTTTTGCAAGTTCACCGCCTTTCTGGTAGAGGTGGACAGCTTTCTCAAACTCACCTTTTCGCTCAAAATAGAGAGCACAATCAACTTGAAGGCTTGGACAAGCCTCTATGGAGAATTGCAAAAGGTTAACGTCTAGTTGATATTGACGTGCCAGACGAATTGCGTGGTTATAGCAACCAGACTTAGCAAAATAATGTATCGCCTTATTGATATCACCGCAACCCTCGAAGTGGCGAGCAAGATGGTATGCGCCAGCTGCTGAAAATGATTGACCAATAATTTCTACTGCATGATTTGTCTGGTTTGAAAAGCATGCCACGCGCACAAGGGAGTAATAGTCACCAACTGATTCATAGCAATGCTGCGCTGAATCAATGTGCCCCAAGGACTCACAGTAGCCAGCCCACCACCTCATTAGCTCAGTGTCCTTAGCCCGCATGATGTACCGTTCCAGTGCCGCTTGCTCACCTCTAGTGACTAACATACGAGGTACCTCACGTCGATGGGTGTTGGCTAGCTCGAAGTGTCTAGCAGCGTTGTCGTACGACCCCAGTGCCTCAAGATGCAGTGCGTAGCGATGGTGAGTTGAACGAAGGTGAATGCGGTCTGAGTACGATGCCAAATCAAGAGCAAGTTCCCATTCACCGGCTGCTTGGTACAATTCATTCAAGAGATCGAAGCGTCGGCACTCACGATAAAGCCGTGCAGCATCATTGCGAAGCCCCAGTTGAACCGCAACCTAAAGACAACTGCAGCTCAAAATGTTATTGCGCCCCAAAATGTTTCTCTCGCAGACACAAACCGATGCAACTCGAGCTTCTAGTTCAGCAATCTCAGCCTTGGCAATCCGGACGGCAGCGGCGCCCCGCGCATGTCCCATGTGACCAAGGCAGACTTCTGCGACGTCCAACCGCTTTGTCTGCACGCACATGTGTGCCATGTTTTCCCAGACCGCAGGGGATTCAATACAGCGAACAGCCCGATGTGCTTCGTCCATGTTGCCAATTGTCAGATGGAAAGAGAAATCAAGCAAAGCAGAGCGTGTTTTATTGTCAGCGTCATCAAGACCAACAAAGTCTCGCATCACGCGACTACATAGCGCGACACACCTCAAGTTGGATGTATCATTGTCTCCATCATCACTATTGCCAAGACTGCCGTCAAAATCTGTTTTAGTACCTCTGGTACTGCAGCGGGTAAAGAACAGCTGAGGCACTTGAACCCCTAGAAGAGCTTCTAGGGGTGGCTCTAAGGGGAAAGCATCCTGAAGCAGCATTCCATACTCAGCTGTCACAAACAAGGTCATAACTTGCACGCCTGAGCTAGAGTTCCCTCGAACGTTCTGTGTGAGGTCGCTTGCTATGCCATGCCGGGACTCTGTTGGTTCAAGTGAACCCGAGACCATGCTCTGAGCCAATAAATGCGGTTGACTTAGTTTGTTGACTCCATAATCCCCAAGTACAATCGGCACTTTTCGTGCTTGCCGTGTCTCACAAGTCAGTAATTTGGGTTCAAGCGGATCCCAAAAATGAGAAGTTGGGAAATGCTGCAGCTCAAAAAAATCATAAGAGTCAACAATATCCCTTTCTGAGTCATATACGTGTAAACGTGAGTCGGGTTCTCGAATCCGGACAGATTTGCCATATACCTAAGGTTGTATCATGTAGAAATTATTCACGCGACATTGAATTAGCTCTAATCCACTCGCTAACGCACATGATCAGCAATGATAGAAACACGTGTACCATCAGAATTACAGCGAATAGAACGAATGGCGTTACCTTTTGATTTCTCCTGAGTTTGTGTGGCTTGGTGCCCTTGTGATGTTTTGCAGTGGATTCTTTGCGACTCAGTAGAAATTGAAATGGAAGGGACAAGGTTCTGTGCATGTGCCCAGAGATTAAAATGGCCTGGAGAGCCAAGTTGTTTCGGCTCACGGCGGGTCACTTTGAATAATTTGATAAGACCTGTATCTGTCGCAACAGCAAGGAACTGACCGTTGACATCAAGATGAGTAGGAGAACCCTCGCCTTCAGAAAATGTCATTTTCTGGCGCACAATACCATTTAGGTTGCAAAGCTCGACTACATTATTCGATGCACGATATATTGTCTCATCACGGAGAGCCATGGCGCGTGCTGTAGACGAAAATTTTGCAATTGGCAGCGGTTTGTTGTCTCCCATATCATAAGACCATTCAAACACCTGTGCCTTCTGGCCGTTCCAGACCAAAACCTATAAATTACCCGTAAGCAAGCATAAGCAAGACAGGAGAGGCGGGATAGAGGGAAAGCTCAAAATGACGCCGTGTCTTTCGTGTCTAGAAGATACAGCAAGACCTCGGATGGATATATCGGCAGCCAACAATGCGCTAGCACCGCTTTGCCTTTCGAGTCTGACACTGTCAGTTGAGAGCTGAATGGCTCCAACATCGCAGCAAAGAAGTCGGTGAAGCACGGTCTCGGAAAGAAGAGAGGCTTGTCCATTAGGAGCGGCAGCTACAAGTAGGCCTTGGCCGGGTCCCCATGCAAGCAAATCGATGGATGAATTGCCTCCACATGCCGTTGATGACGGCATCGCTTCCCAGTCATTTGCCTATATTAACATGCGTAAAATTTACCACAAAAGTGTATACATTTACGGTGGTCCCTGTGTTCTTTCCATTATCGCAGCACATATGCTGGTACTTACCCACAAAACGCCACATAGCGATGCTACCATCTTCTGTACCCGCAGCAAGAAATCTTTGCAATGGATTGAAGGCCACTGACGACACACGCGAATCGAGCCCCAAGCCTACTGAAGATAGTGTCACAATATATGTTTCGTCACTCAGAAGATTCCAGAGTCTTATCAATGCCTATTTGCACAAGATAGCATGGCTCCTGTTAAATTTAGACACCGACAGGCCAGAGCGCTCTGGAACCTCTCCGGTAGCAGCAGCAATAATTCCCGGTCCCGCCCAACAGACGTGCTTTATACCACGTTCTGGTGAGCCACCAGCAACTGAAACTTTCATTTTCATTATGGGAACCACCTTGCAGTCACTACGTATTTCAAGTTGGGCCAGTATAAATGTGCGTGTCAAAACAACAAGACGTGATTTCTTTTCGAAAAAGAGCATATGGTCGATGTATGCGCCAAGTGTCTGCACTTCGCTTACTCGCCCCAAGTCGTCTATGTAATGCACAGAGCCCCGGCGTGTTCCAAGGAATAATGAAGACGACAGTCCTTGTGCAAGTGCATCTGTCTGGACCTATCAATATATGCTACGGAGTTATGCACTGCCGATTAACACAGAGTAGTGCCAAGCCCAGGCTCAACGGTGTAAAGACCTATGATTGCAATAGAAAAAATGAAACCCGCTTGACATGACAGAGCCCGCGCTGGCTTTGCGCGGCGCAGGTAACCCCCGATCCAATGGAGATGCCTTTAAAGAGAGAAAGGCCTCCACGGTTATCCGCCTGATCAACATCCCCCCAGGATTAAGAGGTAGCAGTATTAAAGTTTTTACCTTCCATATTAAGATCGCACCAGAGTTATTCGCAGAAACGAGTCGTGTCGCCGACGGGTTCCACATAACTGTACGAATAGGCGCTTGCCCACTCGAATCAGTAAATATACAAGTGCTTGATAGCGTATCAGCCAGATCACGGGGACTAACTTCGGATGATGACAAAGGTGATAAATCCCATACAGAGATGCTGCCATCTCCCCATCCGGCAGCAATTACTTTGGCTGTCGGGTGCCAAGCAATCGCCGTCGCATCGCTCTTGCGAAGGATTCGACATCGCTCCAAAGACACACCCTCTTCCAGGTAGAATGAAATACAGTGGTCATTTGTTGAGAATGCACAGATGGGCTCTACAACGCACCACGCTGCTGAGATCACTTTTGAACACCCGGACAATAAGCATGGAAAATCAAGGAAAAGCGACATAACTGCCGCCGTACTGCGGTACAAGCTGGTACCATGGTACCGTAGGTACGAGCTTGTACTAGACTCGAGCTAATTATACTGGTAAGCTCTTACTGTCGGTGCGCGTAGCCCGACCTCTTGCTAATTTGTCATAGCATACCCGCCGTTCATAGCCTAATATAGGTGGGAGCTTGGGGGACCGAGGCCCGATTTTCCGAGAGTCAAGTTGGGCCCGGACTCGGAGATTTGAAATTGATCCGACCGCGACCGTGACCGTGCCAGTGACTCTGACTCATCATGATGATAACTTGAACTTGAATGACTCGGCTAATCATGACTCCGAGTCGGATTTGTTCAAATCATGCCAGTGACCGTGACCGTGACTCGGACTCGTTTCGAACCCCCCCCCTCCAAACGTGGTCTAGCAGTTTCATTACATTACAGGTAGTTTGCTGAGATGAGTAGCTTGCTGGTCGGCTCTGCGACGATTGTCGCTGCCCATTACGCTCGGACTCGGAGAAATAAACAACATGGTACGTACACTTGGTGGGTGAGCAAAGCCAACGCACAAGGCATCATTACTGACATAGAAGATGTCATGGGAGCAATAAACGGCTACGAACTCACTAGGGGTGTAGCATGGAGATTCGCTTTCACGACCAAGATAAACATGTGCGAAACATCAGCCATGCGCAGATTTTGTGATTTAAATAATAACATCCCACCAGGATGGGATCTTAGAAGTTCACACTCCAACTATGGCAACGTACTCACTAGAATGACCTACAGTTTTCTTCAAAAGAGACTAGCTTACGAGCTAAAAACCTTTTGTGACAAGGGCGATCATAAAGGTATTGGCTCTCAACTCGTCTGCTGGAAGAGAATAAAAGATATTTACAACAATCCACTGATTCCAAACCAATACTATGCAACTCATGAGCTTCTTACATAATGGGTCGATGCTCAGAGGGCGACAAACATGACACTTATTACATAGATTTCAAAGATCAAACAGGAGCACTGAAGCACACGTTAGCCACTCGTGAACATAGAACTATGCATGACATCAAAACGTTCAGCGTCGGATACTACTCAGGCGGTAGTCTGACTGTGGACGATGGTAAACGAAAATTTCTAAGTCGACGCAGACACACCAGCTCTACTAGCACGGACCGTGTCAACTAACCTGAAATTCACCTTGGGGTGTTTTCTCTTTAGATTTCTTTTTGGGTGTTTTTCCTTGTTTAGGCATTCACTGTAAAACACTCTACGTCAATAGGCAGAACCCTGTGGGCCCATAACCTAGCAAGAGTATGTCGCAGCGTTATGTAAGTAGCAGGGTCTTAGCTAATCAGCCTAGGGCTGATAGGCCTGACTGCGAGAGTGTTTTATAGTGAACTGTTGTTACACCGTAGTGCTTTTGACACTCGATGTATAGACTCAAATATTAGAGAGTGGGAGATACATATCTAGGGTAGGAAGGGCTAGTAGGTTTCTCTCTCTACGTGGGTACCTAGGGTACCTACGGTACGGTAGGTACCTAGTACCTACTAGAGAGAGAAACCTACTAGCCCTTCCTACCCTAGATATGTATCTCCCACTCTCTAAATTTGAGTCTATACATTGAGTGTCTATCGACGCTACGGTGTAACAACAGTTCACTATAAAACACTCTCGTAGTCAGGTCTATCCAGCCCTCGGCTGGTTAGCTAACACCCTGCTACTTTACATAACGCTGCGACATACTCTTGCTACCTACGGTACCTGCGGTACGGTACAGTGTACACTTATTGCTTGCATGCCGCGGCGGCTGAGCGGCAGCTGTTTATATGTGCATATGCTGCATCTAAACTGAACTCCCGAGGCTGCCATGGAGGAAACACCTGACGTTGTTAAGTTCCAGCCGCCCCCCGGGGTCCTTACGCGAAGCTACACGGTGCTCCCGAGCGGATTGCTGTGTGGAGTTCAGTCTGAGAATATGTTTAACTCAGACGACATGTCCCTCAAGCAAATGTACCATAGAATGAAGCACTTGCCACATACAACACCCTTTAGCTCTCCGGTGGCAGCCGCTGCGTTGGATGCCGTGCCCGTTTGCATGCTCGTATTGGGTAGTTCTGTATCTAAGAAAAGAGACCTTTTCCAGGGGCCATACCCGGGGAAGGAGATGCTTCCAGTCGCTTCTCAGACGGAAACAGATGCGGGTGAAGGAATTATTGGCCTGCTTTCAAATGATTTGTTTGAAGTACTAGCCGCGAACACAAATTGTCCCTGGGGCTCGAATTTTGCGCAATGGCGTTGCGTGGTAACTGTCAAGTTTGTCGAATTTCATGACGAGCTTGTGACCGACCTCCTTCGGCCATCGACTAATGAGCGTATTGATGATACAACACCATGTTTTCGCAAGGCTGCTGGAAAAGATTGTGGAATAGCTGGTACCGTAGTAGTCACTAACGACATGCATCGCGGTGCCTATCTCCAAGGAGCTACGTCACAGCGAGTATATTCAGCAACGGACGTGGCGCGGTTAGTCCAGGAGGGACGTTTGCGTCGTGATCAGTATGCAGACGTGCAGGCATCCATGGATTGTGCAGCTTGTTATTTTGAATTAGAGCTGCACCACCTTGCCTTGAGTGATCGCAGCGAATGCAAGCCCTCACCCACGACCGCACGTAGTACAGTGTTAAATAATGAAGAGCTGGCACAGGGTTGGAAGTGCATCGCGCTATCGACAATTTCTATCATAGAGGTACCGTCAACACACAAGCTTGCGATACCTCGGGAGCAGCTCATTCTACGAGAGGGCTCCAAAAGGAATCGTTCTTTGTACTCCCTTGTATCCTGCATTGATAACCTCTGCAAGCCACATTCAACAAGAGTGCATGTCTCCCATGGAAATTCGCAGCTGGCTTCATTGCTTGCAGAACGCCTCGGGGGGAATTGCTTGTTGCTATCACTTGCTTGTGCTGATGCAAATGACAGTTCAGAGACGCGTTCTGCCACGCTACAGCTACAAAGCAAACTCGGTAGCATACGCCAATTTCCAGTCTCTTTATCTCAAACGCATGTCCTGGGCCTGGTGCTGCGGCATCGGGCATGTATGCTTGCCATGAATCGCTTAGCAAACGACCACCATTCTCAGGTTACAAAGTCAGAACTTGTTGTCCGCGAGAAGAACGATGACTTTGAGCAGCCCCTCGACGCTCCATTATCTAAGCGTTTACATATACTCGAGCGCTTGCTTGCCGATAGCAGGCTTGACACGACATCTGCACGCGAGGATAGTACCAGGGTGTATAATGTCTTAGAATTGTTCAAGGGCAAATATACACAGCTTGCGGAACAAAAGGCTAACCAGGCTAAAGCACTGATCCGCGCGGAGCAAGCAAAAATGGACATCTCTCGAGCGTTTCTCGAGTCCAAGCTTTCGAAAAGCAATCTGCGGGCATCCTCCGAGCTTGATCGCTATTCGTCGGAATCCGTGTTTCTCTCTCTCAAAGATAGGGCGGCCGAACTCGCGATAGAGTGCGAAGAGTTGAGAGCGCTTAAGGCCCACATGCAAAGCCGCGAGAACTTCCTGACGACGGAACTGAGTAAGACCCACGAAACCTCAGAAAAGCTCCGCTGCGAAGTAGCGAGATTCAGCAGAGAGGAAGATGTTCTTAGGCTCGAGGCCAACACGGAAAAGGCCCGAAATATTGAAATATCAGCCGAGTTACTCAGAGTGGCGCAACAGCGAGACGCTCTAAAAAGGAGCGCACAAAAGCACAACGAAATCACTCGGAAGATCGACAGAGATTCGGCGGTCGATGCGACATCTGTGGACGCGGACAGGCGGAACCGACAACTGCTAAAGAGTGCGAATGAGATGAAGGCCGAGTTCAGTGGCCTTCAGCGAGATCACGCTAGCGTGACAGCCGAACTGTCACAGGCACGGGTAGAGGCCGAACGAGCGCTTTTGGACCAAGATAAAGACGCAGCTGCCATTCTAAAAGCAAGAGAGGCAGAGCTTGCCGAAGCAAGGGAACTTGTAGAAGAGAGTCTTCAAAAATTAACGTTGATGAAAGATGCCAAAGAAAAAGATGCTTGGGGTTTGCACGGAGAGGTACTGGCGATGAAGAGGCGTGTCAGTAATCTAGAACTTGCTTTGAAGCGAAGTAAGGCAGATGCTGCGCAAGTAAAAATGGAAGGAAATGCGATGAGGAAGCGATGCATAGCCCAGGAAGCAGACTATTGCGCACGACTAGATGCAGATCTTGCGTCAGCACTGGAAATCGTCTACTGGACCAGCCAGGACGCTAGACCGAACACGTCGATGGACAGTCTCCCAACTTTGAACGGATTGGTCGTGAAGTTTGTTGAATTCAGGGATCCTTTACAGAAAAACTCCTTTTCCGCTTGCTATCAACGCTTTGTGCAAAGCTATCGGGAGAGGGAAGGCCAGTTGGGTTCAGACGTCGATAACTTGAGGGCGTCACAACGCCTGGCCACTGCCCGTCTGAAGGCCGCCCTCGATCACTGTGATTGTCTCCAGGATGCGCTGACGCGACACTGCCCGACGAAGGTGAAGGAGCTAAAGCACGAATTTGGCGAGACGCTCGAACGCGCGGCCGGTGATCTTTCCGAGGCCCAGGTACCACAGACCGTAGAGGCAGAGCGCGAGAGCTATTACGCTGCGTTGGACGAAGTGAGAGCCCGAGCGACGCTGCAGCAAGGTCGAGCGATAGCCGCGATACGCAGCCTGCAGAAGGCATGTAAAGAGAAGCAGGAGCGCAACGACGATCTTGCACGGCAGATCGATGGACTCTGTGGGGAGACCCCCCGCCCGGGCGTCAAACCTCGTGCCAGCGAGGAGACGTCCGCGGTCACGACGCGCTTAGAAGCAAACAGGTCGCCTGTTGTACAGGGTGAGACCGAAACTGAACCCCAGAGAGACAGCAAGGAAGGCAAAGAAGATATGGACCAGGCATTGATACGTGCGAAAGCGCATTATGACGAGGCTTTGAGGAGGGCCGAAGCGCTTAAACTCGTCGCCAACAGAATGCAGCAAGCAAGGGAACCTCAGCATACTTCAAGGACACAAATAGATCCAGACAGACGACGAGCCAAGGCTGGAAAGCAAATAGCCACAGCTCGCAGAGCGGTGCAAAGACTCCATCGTGACCTTGAATTGGCAGCTCTTGGCGACGACAGCCCCGCGAGAATGGGATCCTCCGAAATGCGCAACCTCAGCTGGCTAGATAAGTCTTCAAGAACACCAGAGACCAGTTCGAATCCAAATGCGAATGTGAGAGACATAACCCCCAAGTCGACAATGGCCCTGCTTGGCGAGGCCGAGGGGCGATGTGTACAACTCGCCTATAGGGTTCAAACGCTGGAGGAGGAGCTGGCACGCTACCGCGAATATATGGAACGAACAATTCGTCGATATCATGTCGTGCAGTCAGAAACATCGCAGGAATAGATAGGTAGCGAGAGGCGCGAGGTGGTGTCAAATCACCGCGGCGTGCTAGGCTGAGTCGCAGCAAAATGCACCCTGGCACTGGCACCCCGGGACGGGCTTCTTACTCTCCGATATCGTCTTTATGTCAAGTTATTGCCGTTGGGCGGTCCTGTGCAGCTGCAGGAGATTAAGTATCTTTGGCATTGTCACGGTTATGTCACGGTATCCGGGATCATGCCAGCGATCCTGAGACGTTCAAGTTTCCAACTTTGAAGCACACTGGCAACTCGCACTACTTGTATTACCTACTTAGCCTACTTCCTATCCGAATGGCAGTGGGAGATAAAGGAACATTTGTAACATTCAAGTTTAACTTTTCAACCATGTGGCCAGATACAGCTGCTAAGATACTGATCGTAGCTGCTAGACATAAGTCAGCACTATATTGGTTCGGAACAGCCCCCCTGGGGGGCCCATCATAAAGCTCCTCTTGCAAACAGAGGGCTGTTGAGGCCTCTGGCTCTACCAACACCGTGACGCCAGGTGTCGCCGCGGCGGGGATCATAACAACCCCGGGCCCATTACGCCGGGCTTCGAAGCCTGAGGGGAACTAGTAGAAATCCTGGCCTCGGGCCCACACCTTCAGGTAAATTGCAAAGCCCGTTTGGCAGCCTGAGTGCCAGAGCAAAGTTGAACTATGCTATCATACCAAGTTTAGCTCGTCAGCAGATGATCACTCACATTGATCTGCGACTCGGACAGGTCGAACAGGACCGTGACGTACTTATCTGGGGACCAAAGCCCAGCATAGGGATACTAGTCCCATGCTCCCTGGCTGCCAAAGGCGGCTGGGTTGAACACCCGTAGACGTAATATACAAAGATACGTGCCTGTATCACAGCAGTAGATCACAGCAGGTAGATGAACCCAATCCGGGGTTATTAGAGACAAGTCGCCGGCCGAGGTCTCGCTCATGCATGCTACGAGGCCTGGAAGGTCGAGGACTCGGAGGAGGACTCGAAGTAAGCGCGCGGTGAAAAGTCCCTATTACGAGGCTGGTACCCGGGGCCTACGCAGTTTAGTGGCGAGCTTTAGTGGCGAGCTTAAGTGAGACTGCTGCTGTTCTAGGTAAACTCCGCACAAATATAATAGGCCTGGATCTCCAGCTCCTTGACATCTGGGCAAAAGGTTGACAGAGAGAGCGCAAGGATAACCACCGGTTTTACCGGCCAGCTCGCCAAGCAACCGACCAAGCGCGAGACCTGCGTCGAACAATTTCACATTTGCACGCCGTCGCCCACGCGCTCACACCGTCGATGTACGCGCAGGTACTACTCCGCACTAATTAGTGCGTCGTGCAAATCTCAAAATACCTACGCCTCCACTGCCTACACGCGCGTGCCGTGAGCGGGCCGAGTCACCGCAAGTCTACAATGCCTACAGGCGACCGCACTAATTACAACGATCCGGAGCATGATAAGAAGCTGCGCGAACTTGGTAAGGGCGGCCTCACGCGCACTCCGGGGTGTGCTTATCCGAGCAAGGAGCAACCACCGCTACCGTACGTCCATGATGAAAATGGCAGCGAGATCACGGTGGGCGACTGGGTGCGGATCGAAGACGAAGTCTATAAAGTTCGCGCGGTGGACGTGAGCGCGATGAAGGTCGATATTGGTAATTATGACATGGAACTGGCCACGGACTGTGTCGGCGTCGTCCGAAGCATTGATGAGCTGGCTGAGGACGGCGTGATCCCAGAAGGCGCGAAACGCGGGGGCAAACATTATCATCAATACGAAAGAAAATTCTACGACGCGCAGCATAAGCCTCTTGCTACTCACCCCGACTACCGCTTTTCTAGTAAAGTAGTGCGCTCACGGCGCGACTCGGTCCGCAAGAAGGATGCAGCGCGGAAACGGGATGCACGCGCGCGACAGAAGGACGAGGACGACGAGGTGGCGCCACGCGTGCTCGACGGCAGTGGGCAAATGGCCTGGCGTAAGGATGCTCGCTTGGGCGCCCGAAAGGTCGCCGCCGCCCTCAAAACATGCCCTTGCGGCTCGGGTCTTGACAGCGAGTGGTGCAACAAGTGTGACCTGCCCGATTCGGGCAAGTCGTGGCAAAAGTTCAGCGTCGCGACGCCGCTCTACGGCGGGACGTCGGATGACTCCCACAAGGAGCTGACGGGTATGTCGCGCGAGGACTTCGCGAAGTACTTGGAGGCGTGCATGCATCCGGCGCCGCCCGACGTCAAAGCTGAGCTGCTCGGCGCGAAGCGCATGCTCTTCGGCGTGCCCGTGGGTTCGATGGAGCGCGAGCACGTGTGCCCGAAGTCGGCTTATGTGCGCTCCCTTGGAAGGAGACAGGTGATCGGCTTCGAGGCCGACGGCACGACGCCGAACGCCGCCGCGAGGGGCGCCTACCGATTTTGCGAGTTCCAGTGGATGTACTGGCGGCAAAATGAGCGGAAGGGACGGGGCTTTAGCGACGATCTACGGCTCCTCTACGAGGAGCGTCTGTTGTGCTGCATGTCTCAGCGGTCGTTGGCCTTATACAAGGTCGACCGGCTCGACCCTCAGGTCAAGTTTTACAGCATCGGCACGATCGTCAGCAAGCTCAAGGCCTGGGGCGAGGCGCGGGCCGAGAAGCTCGAGTCCGAGGTGTTTGTCCCGATCGGCGCTCCCGTCAACTGGCTCGCGGAGGCCCGCGTCGGGATGGCGGAGGACGACCGCGAGATCAAGGCGTGGCGGCGCGGTCGCGGCGAGGACGTCGAGGACGAGGACGAGGAAGAAGCGGCGGTCAACGAGCACGACCGCCAGCGCGTGGCGCGCGAGCGGGCGGCACGCGGTGTGGAAATCAAATTGACGGCGCCCCACGCCATCGACGCGATGTAAGATGACACGTATCCACACAGGCGGAGCGGCGCGCGGCGGACCGCGCCGCGCGCGCGAAGGAGGAGCGCGAGGCGCAGCCGCGCGGCCGGGCCTTCCGCCAGGCGCTGCGCGAGCTGTCGCCGGCGGCGCCGACGCGGCGGCGGCGGCGGCTTCCCGACGGTGCGCGTGTCAGCGCGTTTTACTGGCAGTGGCGGCGCCACGTGCCGGCGACGGTCGTCGAGGTGCGCGGCGACGGCGACGTCGACGTCAAGTTCTACGACGGCGAGCGCTGCGTCGTGCCGGCGGACCTCGTGGGGTCGCTGGAGCGCGACGTGCAATATAGGCAGGGCGAAGTCGTCGAGGCGTTTTTTGCGCGGGATCGGTGCTTTTACAGGGCGACCGTCACGCGGTGCCGCGACGACCTCTACGAGGTCGCGTTCGACCACACCAGTGGCGGCGCAGTCCTGCCGTCGCAGCTTCTCCGCAAGCCGCCGCCGCCACGGCGGCCGGTGCCTCCTCCGCCGCGCCCGCGGCCACAGCCTCCTCGGGATATCCCACCACCGCCTCGTCCGCCGCCGCGGCGGTCGCAGCGGAAGGCTCCGGCGCCTCCTCCGCCTCCTCCGCGGTCCAAGCGGCGCAAGCGGGGAGGAAAGTAAGCTTTTGGTTTGGTTTTTAACAAAGACTACTCCACGACAACGGAGGCCTGCTTCAGTTCACCCGACAACTCCGTCCGGGCCCTAGCATAAATATTGTTGTGGTACTAGACAACTACATTATACCCCTCACCTCCGCGCCGACGAGTAGCCCGCCTTGCGCCGCTGCCGGTGGGCGAAAGTCGGGTTAGAGCGGGTCCGAAACGGTCCTAGTGTCGGCGGCAGTTTCGCGGCAAGGTGGGCTCGGATGGTTTTGAAAAGGTGCTCATCGGAACGCGGGGAGCGAGAGAAACGCTGCGGACGCGTGGTCCGGGGCCCGGGTTGTCGTCCGTTGTCGGGCAACGGCCTCCTTTCCACTCATAAATCTCCCAACTATCCTAGTTATTTCAATTATATCTTGAATGCCCGGATAAAGTAGGTTCAGTGAGTCGGTGCCTATCGTAGGTACCGTAGGTACCGTAGGTATTTTCTAAGACGTGTATACTCGAAGGAAGAAGATAGGTGATTCAGCAGGTAAATTCAGCACGAATGTAGCGCGATGAATGCAGGAAGTTGCTAGTCCGTTAGCAGCGGCGCGGACTAGTCAGGCGGCTGCCAAACTTTCTCGTGTTGTGTGTCGCACCCGGGCTCAAAGGACTGCCCTGCTCCTAGTGGCTCCGAGCCCCATGCGGAAGCAGTGAAGCCAGTCCCGGGTGGCATGGGGGCGGCCGCCTCGCTCGTCGAGCGCGCGTGGCGCGTCCGGCGCGGCCGCGACGACTTGCTCGTGCTGACGCGCGCCGAGGTGGCCGAGGACGAGGCGTGCCTCGCGGCCCAGCGCGCGGCGATCCGCTACTGCCGCGAGCACATCTACTACGGCGCGCCGGTCCGCGTCAGCGCGGTCCGATCGGCGGCGCACCACCTACCGACGGCGCTCGTGTCGCTCGACAGCGCGCGTGCAGCCCCCGGCGCCGCGCAGGACGGGCCCCGGGGCGGCGCGGCGGCCGTCGCTGGGTACCCTGAGGCCTGTGTCGTCTCGCCAGCCGGCGACATCGTCGTTGCGCGCCGCGGCGGCGCCCCCGGTCGCCGGGTCATCCGCGCGGCGACGCTCGCGGCGGCGACAGACCCGCCCGCGCCGCCGGTGCTACGGCCGGCGGCCGGCGGAGGCGGCGGTGCCGCGCTCGGCGTCGCGTGGGCGGCGCCCGGCGGCGCCGACGCGGCGGCGGTCGTGGACCGCTACGAGGTGCAGCACCGGGGCGCGGCCGGCGGCGGCGGCGGGGGCACGTCGCCGGTCGGCTGGCGCGCGCTCGGTGCCGTCGAACCGCAGCGCGGCGACGCGCACGAGGCGTGGGCGCGCGGCGTGGCGCCCGGCGCGACGGTCGAGTTCCGCGCGCGCGCGCGCAACCACCGCGGCTGGTCGCAGTGGTCGCGTGCGGTGACGCTGCGCGCGGCGCCGGCACCGCCCGACGCGCCCGGACGGCCCGCCGCCGGGAACCTGCGGCCCGACGCCGTCGGCCTCTTCTGGCGCGCGCCGCGCCGCGACGGCGGCGCGCCCGTGACGCGCTACGTGCTCCGCGCGCGCCGCACGGACCCGGCCGGCGCGTGGCGCGTCGTCTACGACGGACCGCGCGCGGCGCGGCTGGTGGACGGCCTCGCCGCCGGCACGCGCTACGAGTTCAGCGTCTCGGCGGCGAACGGCGCGGGCGCGTCGGGACCCTCGCCGCCGGCGCTCGTGCGCACACCGTCGGCGCCGCGCGCCGCGGACGGCGACGCGGGGGGCTCCGCGAACGCGGCGCTGCTTCGCGAGGGCGACCACTGGCGCGAGTACTGGGACGCCGGGCGCGAGCGCGTCTTCTACTTCCACCGTGCGACCGGCGAGCGCCGGGACGACGCGCCGCCGGAGTTCGCCGCCGCCGCGGACGCGCAGGAGCGCGAGGCGCGCTTCCGCGCGCGCCGGCGCGCGCTGCGCGACGCGATCCGGGACGTCCCGGAGCGCGGCGCGGAGCCGCTCCGCGTCCGCAGGGACCGGCTCGTCGCCGACTCGCTCGCCGCGCTGCTCCGCGCGCCGGCGTCGGCGCTGCGCCGGCGGCTGCGCGTCGAGTTCGTCGGCGAGGCCGGCGTCGACGCGGGCGGCCTCGCGCGCGACTGGTGCCTCGCGCTCTCGCGCGCGCTCGCCGACCCCGGGGCCGGCCTCTTCGCGCGGACGGCGCGCGGCGAGCTCGAGCTCGTCGCCGCGCCGGCGGGCGCGGCGGACGCGAAACGCGCGGACGCGTTCCGCGCGGTCGGGCGGCTGGTGGCGGCGGCCGTCGCCGCGCAGCTGTGCCTCGACCTCCCGCTCGCGGCGCCCGTCCTGGACGCGCTCCGCGGCGTCGGCGACGACGGCGAGGGGGGCGCCGACGACGCGGCGCTCGCCGCCGCGCTCGCCGACGTCGACGCCGTCGACGCGCCGTTCGCGCGGTCGCTGCGCTGGATCCTGGGGGCCGACCTCGGGGCGGACGGCGGCGCGCTCGGCGAGCGCTACTTCACGGCGACGGCGCCCGGCGGCGCCGAGGTCGAGCTGCGCGCGGGCGGCGCGCGCGAGCGCGTGCACGACGGCAACAAGCGCACGTACGCGCTGCTCGTCGCGCGGTGGCGCGCGCGCGGCGCGTGCGCGATGGAGCTCGACGCGCTGCTGCGCGGCGCCGCCGAGGCCGGCCTCGCGCCCGGGGCCCTCGCGGCGTTCAGCGGGGGCGAGGTCCGCACCCTGATCTGCGGCCGCGGCGGCGGCGTCGACGTCGACGAGCTCCGCGCGCACGCGCAGTACACGGAGGACGCGCGCACGGGCTTCGGACACGACCACGTCGTCGCGCTCTGGTTCTGGCAGGCCATGGCGGACCTGGGCGCGGCGGGCGTCGCGCGCGTCCTCGCCTTCGCGACGGGCTCGGATCGCATCCCCGTCGACGGCTTCCGGCCGCCGCTCACGCTCACGCACGACGCCGCGCGCACCGACGCGCTCCCGGTCGCGCACACGTGCTTCAACCAGATCATCCTCTCGCGCGCCTCGTCGTACGCCGCGGCGGCGCGCCAGCTCCGGTGCGCGGTCGACAACTGCGCGTCCTTCGAGCTCTCCTAAGCTAGTGTGCCCACCAACAGCCTGCCAGTGAGAGCCCGAGCCTGGGACCTCACCGTCGGAAAAGCGATTGGAAGGGCAGCGGAAGCGCCCCCCCGAAAACCCCGCACACCCACGAGACAGGGTTGTATTCTGGACCGCGGCCCGCCTAGCGGCCGAAGCGGCGGCCTCTCCGCCGGTACTCGTCGAGGGCGGCGTCGAGGTCGCGCTCGGCGAAGGCGGGCCAGTGCTTCTCCACGAACACCAGCTCGGCGTACGCGGCCTGCCACAGCAAGAAATTCGAGAGCCGCCGCTCGCCCGACGTCCGGACCACGAGGTCGGGCGGCGACCGCAGCAGCAGCTCGCGCTCGACCGCCGCCTCGTCGATCTCGCCGGCGGCGAGCTCGCCGCGCGCGCAGCGCGCGGCGAGCGTCCGGGCGGCGCGCGCGATCTCGCCCCGCGCGCCGTACGAGACCGCGATGTTCAGCACGAGCCGCGGGGCGGGGACGGGCGCCGTCGCCGCCTCGAGCCGGTCCAGCGCCGCCCTGGCGGCGCGCGGCAGGCGCTCCGGCGCCGTGCACAGGATCCGGCAGCGGATGCCGCGCTCGACGCAGCGCCGCTCGACCTCGGCCGCGCGCGCGACGAACTCGCGCATGAGCGCCGCCACCTCGCCCGCGTCGCGGTCCCAGTTCTCGGTCGAGAACGCGAAGACCGTCAGCTCCGCGACGCCGCGGCCCAGGCACCAGTCGACGACCTCGCCGAGCTTGCGCGCGCCGGCCGCGTGGCCCTCGAGCCGCCGCTCGGGCCCGAACGCGCGCGCGCCGAAGCGTCGGTTGCCGTCCATGATGATGGCGACGTGCCGCGGCGGCGGCCCCGCCGCGTCGCGCGCCGCCCGCCGCCGCCGCCCGTACGCCCGCGCCGCGAGCGCCAGCAGCGCCCCGGTGCCCAGGGCGGCCGACCAGGCGGCGGAACGCATGCGGCCGAGGAATTCGTTATTTGGAGCTATGCTGCTTCATTCAGCATAAGAAGACGTAGTCTGTTCCTGACCCGCTATAACTACTTCCTCCAACAATAATCGCCGTCCTCCTAGCCTAACAACCCCACTTGGCTCTATCCCTATCCCTAGGCATTTCCCCGTAATAGCCTGTAACGCGGGTTTCTACGTCGACAGCGTTTGGCCTGTAATTGCAAGCGAAGATAAATCACTTGCGATTGAGCCCCGAGCCTCAGAGCTCGCGGGTTTCTACGTCGACAGCGTTATTGCAAGCGACATAAATCTATATCCCTCCCACAGTATGCGCGTCGCCTGGGTTTGCGCCGCCGCGGTTGCCGCGGCGTTAGACCCGAACGTCCTGGAGGCCTTCCGCAGCGGCGACGCGGACCACGACGCCCGCCTGGACCCCGACGAGTTCGAGGCCGCGCTGGCGAGCCTCTACGTGGCGCGGGCGAGGACGGGCGCGATCGCGCCGCCCGCGCCCGCGGCGCCGCGCAAAGGCGCCGCCGCCGCCGGCGACGCGACGCCGGCGGGCGGCGCCGGCTTCGCGCGCGCGTTCGTGAACTCCATGGGCATGATCTGGGCGACGGAGGTCGGCGACAAGACGTTCTTCATCGCGGCGATCCTGGCGATGCGCCACGCGCGGCTCGTCGTCTTCGCCGGCGCGCTCGGCGCGCTCGCGGTGATGACGGTGCTGTCGGCGCTGCTGGGCCTCGCGCTGCCGTCCCTCCTGCCGCGGACCTACACGCACTACGCGAGCGCGGGCCTCTTCCTCTACTTCGGGCTGCGGCTGCTGCGGGACGCGCGGAGCATGGAGACGGGGACCGTGTCCGAGGAGCTCGAGGAGGTCGAGGAGGAGCTGGGCGTGGGCGCGGGCAAGAAGCAGGACGCGCCCGGCGACGCCGAGGCGGGCGGCGCCGCGGCGCCGCGCCCCCCCGGGGCCGGCGACGGCAAGGGCGAGGCGCTCCGCGTGCTCTCGCAGGCGTTCGCGCTCACCTTCCTGGCGGAGTGGGGCGACCGGTCGCAGATCGCGACGATCGCGCTCGCGGCGGCGAAGGACCCGTACGGCGTCGTCGCCGGGGGCGTCGTGGGCCACGCCATGTGCACGGGCCTCGCGGTCGTGGGCGGCCGCATGCTCGCGGCGCGCATCAGCGAGAAGCACGTCGCCGTCTGCGGCGGCCTGATCTTCCTGGGGTTCGCGGTCTACAGCTTCCTCGTCGAGGACCCCCAGGCGTAAGGGAGCGACACACCACTCTAAAACGGGCCCGGCCCGGGGGGGTTTTCGTCCCTGTCCCTAGCATAAGCATTCTAGCATAAGCATCTCCGACTCAGGCTCGGAGTCCGAGTCCCTCCCGGCCCCACTCTAAATGCACTAGTACGGCTCCAGGAAGTGCTCCAGGACCCGGCCTTCGCCCCTCCTCCCCGGCGCGTAGGGCGTAAAAATTACCGGGGCGGTGGGCCGGCCTAGATGCCGTCGCCGTCGACGCCCTCGAGCTCCTTGCCCCAGTCCACGCGGTTCCACATCTGGTCGTAGCCGACCATGAGCGTCGTCTTGAAGACCGAGTCCGTCGCGGCGATGAGCGAGCCGACGCCCGCGCTGCCGACGATCGCGCCCGACACGACCATGGTGTTGACGAACGCGACGGCGCGCCAGATCAAGGCCTTGGCGATGCTCCGCGAGAGGCTCTCGCCGCCCGCGCCGCGGCCGGCCTTGACGCGGTTGAAGAGCCGCTCGCCGACGAACATCGTGCCCGCCTTCGAGAGGAAGTCCGAGGCCACGATCGCGAGCGCCGTCGCGAGGCGGCGCGTGAAGTACATGGACGAGCAAAACGTGACGAAGCCCGCCGTCACGCGCCAGCCGAACGCCTTGACCAGCGACCGGCCGGCCGTCTCGCGGAACGCGCGGGGCGCCGCCGCCGGGCCCGCCTGCAGCTCCCGCAGCGCGCTCCGGTCCGCGGCGACCGCCGCGCGCAGCTGCGCGAGCTCCGCCTCGAGCGCGCTGATCTGCTCCTCGCGCGTCGCGATGCGCGCGCGCGCGATCGCCGGCGTCACGGCCAGCAGCGCCGGCGCCGCGCGCCGCGCGCGGCAGCGCCGCGGCGGCGCGAGGCCGCGCGCCGCGCGGAGCAGGCACGACACCGCCAGGAGGCGGCGCATCGCGGCTAGGCGGCGCATCGCGGCTAGGCCCCGTTGCCAAGGGCGACAAACGAGCGACAAGGTCCGCTCAACCGCCCCTCGTGAGAAGCGGCGAGGCAAGTTGCTGAGGCACAGTGCTTGCACAACTAACTCTCGGGAGCCCGGGGGAAAGGCGACGCTCGACAAAAAGCTTGAGTGAGCTAGTGTCTTACCTGTTATGTGGGAGGGGGGGGTGGGGACCGAACTATAAGTACCTGCCACTTGCAGTGTGCCCGCGTGTCGTGCCTAGTTCGCGCCTTTTCGCGAAACGCCGACGAGGAGACGCTGTTTGGAGCAACCTCCTGAATGAGCACTAAGGCTGTGGAGTCTAAGACAAGCTAAAGATAAATCACTAGCGATTGATTGAGCCCCGAGCCTCCAGAGCTCGCGGGTTTCTACGTCGGCAGCGTTTTTGCTTGCATACAAAACTGCTGCAAGGGCTCGCTGATGCTGGCGCTGGCTGCCTTCGCGCTGTGCCTCGCGCGCGGCGAGGCGAACCGTGGGTTCGCGCTCGGGCTCCGCGCTGTGCGGACCGGGTCCCCCCCGGACGACGACGCCGTCGAGACGGCGCTGCGCGCGCACGACGCCGGCGCGCGCGGGGGCGGCGACGCCGCCGCCGCGGCGCGCGGCCTCCTCGAGCGCCTCGTCGACGGCCGCGCCGAGCTCGCGTTCCGGCGGCGCGCCGCGGCGGCGCGCGACGCGGCGGCGGCCGAGCTCGCGGCGGCGGCGGCCGGCGCCGACGCGTTCGCGCTGCGAGCGGCGGCCGCCCGGCGCTTCGCCGCCGGCGCCGCGGCGCCGCGCCCGGGCGGCGGCTGGTCCGCCGCGGCCGAGCGCGAGGCGCTGGCGGCCGCGGCCGACGCGCTCGCCGCGCCGCGGGCCGAGGCCGCGGGGCTCCAGTCCTCCGCCGCCGAGGCGCAGGGCCGCGTTTTAACCGGCGTCCCGTATTCATGTCGCGGCGATGGCGTACACGCCGACGCCGTCGCGCGGCGCGCGGTCTCGCGTCGGCGCGGTGAGAGAAAGGACCGCCGGACACCCCACACTATAAAAACCCAACGCAGGTCCTCGCGCTGTACCAGGCGCTCCAGTCCGAGGTGCAGCAGCTGCAGCAGCGGTCGTACGCGCCGCCGCCACCGCTGAACGCGGGCTTCGCCTACCGCGTCCGCGACAGCGACGTGAACGTGTCCGGCGGCTTCTCGCAGGGCCGCGGCCAGCTCCAGGTCTCGGCCGTCGACGACGACACGCTCATGGAGGGCGACCCGGCGCTCGTGACCGCGCCCTCCCACGGCCACGTCGGCGTGTCCGTCGTCCTCTGAGGAGACGCGACCGACCGCGCCCCCCCGCCTACTAATGAAATAAATAATTACTAGTACTAGGAAAGGAACATTCTCTACTAGTAGAGAAGGAAAGCCCAGCCCGAGGCCCCACCGAACACGCTCTACTTAGTAGGTTGCAGTTATCCCTGGCCTACGATCCCGAACCCGGAATAATCGACATGGACGCCCTCGGTCTTTCAGATCGACGCGGAATTACCACGGGCCGGCGAAAAACCAAAAAGGGCCGCCGACGCAAGACGCACGCTAGACGGAAGACCTAACCAAACACCCTCGCCAATCCTACAAAACCCGGGCTAGAGGGGCTATAGCTATAGCCCATATCCGTGTTGCCCGCCATCAGACTCTAAGTTCTGATTTGCGGGATCGGCGATGAGTCGGCGACGATGAGGCAGTCTGAGGGGGTGTCGCCCCGGGGTGCGGCTTCCAGGGCTTCCCGCGCGTAGTAGACACTAGCAAGCACGCACATATGTGTATATAGTTTAGCTGAAACCCAGAGACATGCGCCAGACGCGGCGAGGCGGCCAGGACATGAGAGCCACCGGCATGCGCTAAGCAAAAAGCGATGGGCGAGGCCGATGACGCCGCCGGGGATTTGCGCGCCGCCGGCCTGCTCCTCGCGCTCTACACGCTGCAGGGCATCCCCATGGGGCTGAGCGGCGCCGTGCCGCTCCTGCTGGCGGGCCGCGCGTCGTACGCGGAGCAGGCGCTGCTGTCGCTGGCGAGCCTGCCGTTCTCCCTCAAGCTCCTGTGGGCGCCCCTCGTCGACGCCGCGTACGTCCGCCGCTGGGGCCGGCGCAAGACGTGGCTCGTGCCGACGCAGCTGCTCATCGGCGCGACGATGCTCCTCTCCCGGGGGCGCGTCGACGCGTGGGTCGCCGCCGCCGCGCCGCCCGTGCCCCGGATCGCGGCGTACTTCGCGGCGCTCTACGCGCTCTGCGCGACGCAGGACGTCGCGGTCGACGGCTGGGCGCTGACCCTGCTGTCCAAGCGGCGCGCGGGGTGGGCCGCCACCTGCAACGGCGTCGGCCAGTCGCTGGGCTACGCCCTGAGCTACGTCGGCTTCGTGGCGCTGCACGCGCGCGGGCGCGTGTCGCTCGCGGCGTTCGTCGGCGCCTGCGGCGCCGGGTTTCTCCTCACGACGGCGGCCGTGGCGCTGGGCTGCCGCGAGCGGGCGGAGGCGGGCGCCGCGGTCGCGCCGCGCGCGGCCTACGGCCGCGCGCTCGCGGCGCTGCGCCTGCCGGCCGTGCGGCGCCTGGCCGTGGTGCTGCTCACGTGCAAGGCGGCCTTCGGCTGCGTGGACGGGGCGGCGCAGCTCGAGGCCGTCCGGCGCGGCCTGCCCACCGAGGCCGTCGCGGCGCTCGCGCCCCCGCTGCTCCTGGCGTCCGTGGCGCTGCCGCTCGCGGCCGCGCGGTGGACCGCGGGGCCGCGGCCGCTCTCGTCCGCCTTCCTCTGGGGCTTCCGGCTGCGCCTCGCGCTCAACCCGCTCACGTACGTCGTGCTGCGGTGCGTCGAGGCCGCGCCGGCGTCGCGCCGCGCGTACCGCGCGTACGCCGCGCTCGCCCTGCTGCGGGAGGCGGGGTCCACCCTCATGTTCACGAGCATGATGGCCTTCTTCGCCCGGGTCGCGGACCCGGGCCTCGGGGGCACCTACATGACGCTCCTGAACACGCTGGCGAACGTCGGCGCCAAGTGGCCGCCGTCGCCTGTGTGGAAATCAACCAAGTGCGACGGGTGCACCCGACAATTCTTCACTAAGTCATTTCTCGGCAATGACGCGGCCGTCATGGCTCGGTCGAGCGGCGAGGAACCGGCATCGCCACGCCATCGAGCAGGCGTCGCGTCGATGGCGTGGAGGACGACGCGATGATTCATCACGAACGCGCCGTAAAATTTGATTTCCACACAGGCCGTCGCTGGCGCTCTGGGGCCTTGGGGCCCTGGCGGGGGCGAGCGGGGACCCGCTGCGCGTCGAGCTGCTGGCGTGCACCGCCGCGGGGGGCCTCTGGGTCGTGGGCTTCCCCGCGTTCCTGCGGCGGCTCGAGGCGGTGCCCCGGGAGCGGTGGCGGCCGGGCGCCCGGAAGGCGTCCTAGGGAGTCCGCGGTGCGCGTCGGCGAGCGGCCCCGGGACCCGACGCCCCGCGGGGCTTAAACTTATGTATTCGCATGCTCGGGGAGTCGGGCTCGGACGTCACGGTAGCGGCGTCACGACGTGCGTCACGGTGCCACCGGCGACGGCGACGAGGGGTCGGGCTCTTAGGAGCTTGTGTCTTTTTTCTTTAAGTTTGCTTTGCTTAGAGCTAGGCCGCCTAGCCACGTCCCGCCGCGGGGGCTGCGTGACCGAACGCCCGCCCCGCCCCCGTAAGTTTACTATTCGGAGTCATCATGATGCCATGGGAAGGGCTCCATGCCATAGCTGGCGTGTCGCCCTTGGGCAGCCTGGGGGCGCGGGGCGAAAAGCGCCGAGGGCTGTGATGTGGACCATTGTGGCCTCCGTCCTCGATTTCTAAGATATAGATATAAGTACGAATACGTACAAAAACTGTGCTGTAGAGCTAGGCTGCCTAGCCAGCGCCTCCCTGCGTAACCGCCCGCCCGCCGCGCCCCCGGCCCTCAGACGCCGTCGTCGCCCCGAGAGCATTGTACCGAGATCGAGCTTTTAGGGACCATGGCGTGTCCCTCCGCGATTCCTAATTAGAGATGACGAGGCCGTGGATGGCGGTGCGGCTCGCGACCCTCCTCGCGGCGGCCGCCCAGGAGCCGCACGTGCCGGACCCGGAGGTCGGCCGCATCGTCGACGCGGTCGCGGCGCAGTTCGTGGCGGCGGGCGGCCGCGGGTTCGAGGGCTGGGAGCCGAAGCGGCTGAAGGAGGCCGCGCGCGCGTACCACGCGCGCATCACGCCGCTGGCGATGCCGTGGCGCCGCGGCGCGGACACGGCCGACACGTTCGTGCGGCCGGCGGCGCCGCCGCGCGTCCCGAACATCGCGCACTGGGCCTGGCGCGACGGCGACGCGGACTGGACGCTCGCGCTGAGCGTGGCGATGGCGGCCGTCGTCCAGCGGCCCGAGGCCCTGTACCTGCACACCGGCCCCCTCGCGGCGGGCGCCACGGCGTACACGGAGCCCCAGACGCCGGCCGGCCGCGCGGCGCTGCGGTGCCTCCGCGCGGCCGGCGCGCAGGAGGTGCGGCACGCGGCGGACCCCGCCCCCGGGGGCGGCCGGCACCCCTGGGCCGAGGTCCTGGGCCGGGGGCGGCGCGTCCGCTCGAAGCAGACCTTCGCGCACCTGTCGGACGTCACGCGGCTCAAGACCATCCTGGACATGGGCGGCATCTACCTCGACCGCGACGCGTTCCTGCACCGGCGCGTGGACCACTACCGCTGGCGCCACGACGCCGTGCTCGGCCTGGAGCCCTCGAACTTTGAGCGCGACCGCGTCGCGAACTTCGGGTGCCTGATGGCGCGGCCGAACTCCACGTTCTTCCAGCTGTTCTGGGACGGCGCGGGGCGCGCGGCGTACGCGAACACGTCGTACCTGAGGACGTGGGGCGGCTGGGCCCACGACTCGTGCCGCAAGTCGTACGCGCTCGCGATGAAGCGTCCCGACCTCGTCCACCTCGAAGCGCGGCTACTCCAGTACCCGTTCCCGGGCCACGGCGCCGCGCGCGGCGGCGTGACGCGGGCGCTGCTGGACCTGACGCGGCGGAGCGAGGTCTGCCACATGTCGGGCTTCAAGTGGAACGGCGGCCGCACGCACCAACTCCGCATGAGGCCCTCCATCTTCGGCGAGGTGCTGTGGCCGAACGTGCTCCGGGCGGCGGCGGCGGAGCCGCCGCTGCCGCCCGAACTGCTGCGGTGCGTCCGCTGGCTCGGCGACACGCTCGTGAACGAGTCCTACATGCCGGAGGCCGCCAACGCCGCCGCGCAGGGGTGGCGCT
The DNA here is from genome assembly GCA_918797485.1 of Pelagomonas calceolata. Classification (NCBI taxonomy): domain Eukaryota; class Pelagophyceae; order Pelagomonadales; family Pelagomonadaceae; genus Pelagomonas; species Pelagomonas calceolata. The sequence goes on from CAKKNE010000004.1 coordinate 1,886,438, forward strand.
AAGACGCTTCTCCAGGTATTTCTGCTCCGGCCTAGTGGGCGACGGCACGCTAGAGCGACTTGGCCTATTGGTCTTTTAGGTGTGCGGCGGGGTGTCGCTCGCGAGCTGCGAGGGTACGACAGCTGCGGTGCTTGGATACGTCGGGTTGTGCTTGGATACGTCTCAGTTGAACCTTGGGATCCTACTAGACGTGTATTTCCTCCTCCTCGAGGGAGTCCTCCTCGAAGACCAGCTCGTCGTCGTCGGCCAGCGGCGGCGGCGGCGGCGCGGCACCTAGCATAACGCACCGAGCAGGAAGAAGGCTCTTAGGAGCTTGTTCTCTTTTTTAGGTTTTCCTTAATTCATTTATTTACTTGTATACCCCCTACTATCACTAGCGACCGTTTCGCGTCGCCAAACGCACCCGGGCTGCCCGCAGCCCCGTCCTTAATTTATTTATTTATTTATTTATTTATTATCTAATTGTTTATTTGTTTGCTTCGCTTAGAGCTGGGCTGCCGAGCCACCATAGCACCGGAGGGTTCCTAGGCGGGGAGAAACGTACCGGCAGACGCCTCGGTACAAGCATGGCGTCCAACGACTTAAATCTAATCTAGTAGAGTAACGAGGCTTTTCAAGTTTATGAAGCTGCCACGAACATACGCCGAGCGTCACGGCGAAGCGATCTTTGCGTGCGAAATGACCGCCGGTCGACTGCCAGCTCATGGCGACGACGCGCGTCCGCGTGTCGCGAAAGGCAGCCACTGGTGCCCGCCCGACAACGCCCGCACGTACGCCAGCCGGTACCCGCGCGGCGCGAGCGACGCCTTGGCAGCCGGAGCGATACCGATGCATTAACCTCGCGAAGTCTAAGCTCCTGGCGCAGCGTCCGTCGCGGCGTCGCGGCGCTCGGAGCCAAGGCATCAAAGTCGAACCCCCCATCGTCCCCAGCCCGTTGCGATCGCCCTTTCGCGATCAACTAAGACGCCTAGCCGCACCCCTAGCGATCCCCTAGCGGGCATGCTGACGGTCGCGGTACCCATGGGCGCTAGGTCATGAGTAAGGAAGGAAGGTAACGCAGTTCAGGCGGCGATTGCAGATATTCCCGCAACGCAGGGAGCTACGCAATTGACCTTCCCAAAGTAACTCAGGATAGGCGGCCTAGCCGCCCGGAGTTCACCAATCTAACTGTACTAGCTGAAGAAAACGAGCGATGTCAATTAAGCCCTCTGAGCTGCTCCCCTCCGTCCACGCCTACCTCTCCACGCGCTACCCCAAGGCCGCGAAGGCGCTGCAGAAGGAGGCGCTCTTGGCGGCGCCCGCGCGGGACGCGGTCGTGCCGCTAGAGGCCGCCGCCGCCGCCTGGTCCCGGAGACAAGCGCGACGGGGCCTCGACGGCGCCGCGGACCTCCCGCGCGCGGTGCACAGCTTCCTCGCCGACTGCAAGCTCGAGCGGGCCGCGAAGGCGTTGCGCAAGGAGGGCCGCCTGCGAGGCGCCGCCTCGCCGGCGGCGCCGCTTCTCGAGATGGCGCGCCTCCACGCGCGGCGCGCGGCGCGCGGCAGCGCGCAAATACGGCTTCGCGCGACGCCTCGGGCGGTCTGGGCGCACCCGACTCACTGGTTAATTCGCACGCAGGCGCGGCGCGCGGCGCGGCGCGGGGCGGCGGCGGCGGCGGCGGACGGCGCGGCGCCGGCGAAGGAAAAGAAGCGGCGGGCGGCGGGCGGCGGCGGCGCGGCGGCGCCGCCGAAGAAGAAGAAGCGGCGGGGCCGGAGCGCGAGCGAGGAGCTGCGCGCGGCCGAGGCGCGCGCGGCGGCCGACGCGGCCGAGCGCCGCGCGGCGGCCGACGCGGTCGCGGCGTGGGTCGCGCGGCAGGACGCGGCGCCGGCGCCGGCGGCGGCGCCGGCCAAGAAGAAGGCGCCGCGCGCGCCGGGCCGCCAGTTCGAGCGCGTCGACAGCGCGCGGTGGCTCGCGGCCATAAGCGACGAGCGGCTCAAGGACAACTCGTACGAGGGGACGTACGGCGCCGGCGGCTGGGGCGCGCGGGCGTCCGCGAAGCTCGGCAAGGTTCGCGGCAAGGACTTCCGCCACGAGAAGACGAAGAAGAAGCGTGGCGGCTACCGCGGCGGCGCCGTCGACCTCGGCTCGAACTCGATCAAGTTCGCCGACTCGGACGACGACGACTAAGTTTACGCCGGTCGCGAGACGTCCACCCCGCCCCCGGGCCGCTGGGCGAGGGCCCAGAGGCACACGAAGGTCGTGTGGAGCGTGCCGCCGACCTCGACGTCGTAGGCGGGGATCCCCTTCGCCGCGCGGACGCGCGCGGCGTCGTGGGTCTCGCCGAAGGAGCCGTCGGCGTTGCGCCGCGACGCGACGTAGTCCGCGGCCTGGCGGTAGAGCTCGCCGAGCGCGTCGCCGCCGGCGCGCGCGCCGAGCTGGCCCAGGTTCGCCAGCAGCTCGCACGCGGCGTCCAGCGCGTCGCGGCGCACGCAGACCTTGAGCAGCGCCGCGGCCGTGCGGAGCGCGTACGCGTGGTCCGAGAGCGGCGCGTCGGCCGCGAGGGCGGCGGCCGGGTCCCCGGCCCCGGGGAACGGCGCGCGGCCGTCGCGCGTCAGCGCGAAGACCTCGTGCGTGAGGTCGTAGGGCCGGTCCGCGGAGAGGAGGAACCACGCGAGGGGCCGGCGCCGCGCGACGTGCGTCGCGCGGCGCGTCGCGCGCTCGAAGGCGACCAGGTCCGCCTCCGCGGCGAGGCCCAGGCCCCGGAAGAGCTTGGCGAAGTTCAGGCGCTGGTCGACGCCGCGGCCCGCGACGTGGCGCCAGAACGCGGGCATGGCCGCCGCCGCCCGGGCGCGCCAGGCCGCCAGGAGCGGCCCGGGCGCGCCCAGCTCGCCGCTCAGGTAGAGCGCGCGCAGGTACGACATCGAGTCCTCGCGCCACCGCGCCGACGCCTCCCGCTGACCGAGGAACGCGTGGTACGCCTCGGCCGCGGCGGCCCGCTCGACGGCCCGCAGCGCCCGCGCGCGGGCCGCCCCGTCGCCCAGCTCCGCCGCGAGGCGCTGCAGATCCAAGTACTCGGCGAAGTGCTTGCAGCCCTTCATCCCGAGGCGGTCCCGGACGTGGACGGGGTCCCGCGCCGCGATCGCCTCGTCCGCCCAGCGGGCCGCCTCGGCCGCCATCGTCGCGAGCGGCGCCGCCGCCGCCGGCGCCTTGGCGTACACGGCGGACGCGTTGCGCGGCGGCGCCGCGGCGGCGACCGCGACCGCGCCGTACGCGTCGATCGCCTCGAGCGCGAGCCGGGCGGCGCGCGCGGCCGGGTCGGTCGCCGCGCCACGCCACGCGGCGAGCCCGGCGAGCACAGTGCGGGCCGCCCCCATGCGCTGCAGGACAGCCAGGTCGTGGTCAGGGTGTGTCGCGCAAGCGGCTCGGCAGCCTTTCCTGACGAGCACTCACGCGCGTTGCGGGCGCGCTAGTATTTGAGATGCACTCAAACAATGATTGCCATACTTTGCGGTCCTGCCCAGGTTGGCGGCCGTAAGGAACTTGTAACACTGGGGGGCAGCTCCGAGCGCCTGGGAGGGCCGACGGGGGCTCCCGCGACGTAAATAGCCTGAGCCTGAGCCCAGGAAGGAGGTATCAGCCCCCAGAGGAAACCAACTCGCATCCGTTCGCATCAATGCTCCTCGCCCGGCTGACCCTCGCTTGCGCCGCGGGATCGCACGCGCTCGCGGCACAACGCCTGGGGCCCGGCATCTCGCTCCCGCGCGACTTCGCCGTCTACCCGCGAGCGGCGCTCCTCGACGACTTCGTCGAAACGCTCGACGCGGCCACCGGGGCCGGCCTGGCGCGCGTGCGCGCCACGTTCGGCGCGCCGGACCTCGCGCTCGCCGCGGCGGCGAGCGGCGCCGCCGCCGCGGGCCGCGCGGGCGCCGACGCCGACGAGGCCGCGCTGCGTCCCGTCGTGACCGCGGTCGCGCGGGCCTGGCGCCACGGGAACGTGCGCGTCCTCTCGGGCGCGGCGCGCGGCGCGCGGACGCTCGGCAGCGCGGCGCGCGCCGCGGCGCGCGGCGCGCCGCCCCCGGCGGGCGGAGACCTCACGGTGGTCGTGGCGCCGACGTCCGTCGAGCGGCTCCAGCTGGTGTGCGCGAACGCCGCGCGGGACGGCGCGTGCTTACTTCTGCTCAACCCGAGGTTGGCGCTGCCGTCGCCCGTCGCGGCCGGCGCGACGATGGCGCCGCTGCTCCTGTCGGATTTCGAACGAATCTACGAGGCCTCGGCCGACGCGCTCCGCGTCGCCGGCCCCGGCGACCACGGCGTCGCGCTCCACCGCCGCTGGCCGGACAAGCGGTACCGCCTCTTCGCGCGCGACGGCGACCGCTTCGACTTCGTCGGCAACAGCGCGCGTCGGCCCGGCGCCGACCAGCTGCGGGCGATCTACGCGGAGACGACGCGCCACCGCGTCTACGACGGAAGCTAGGTATTTTCAACATGCTTAGTAGATATCCCCCGGGCCGTGCGCGGAAAGGAGCGGGTCAGAACTCCTTCGTCGACGGAGGGTGGGCGGTCGCGAACCGGGACGGCGTCTGCACGGCGCCGATGCACGTGAGGCCGAGCAGCGACACGGCGACGAAGGCGATGCCGACGAGGAGGCCGACGGCGGCGTCGGGCGTCAGGCGGACGCCGGCCGGCGTGGCCGGCGCGTCCGCGAGGCGGCGCCGCGGCGCGAGGCGCCGCGCGGGCGCCGCGCGGGCGCCGGCTTCGCCTGTGGGAAATCAACCAGTGAGCCAGGGTCCGCGACTCGCCTCGTTTCGACTCTCCCGCCGACGGCCTCGAGGACGACACCTTTTGACGTCCGCACCGGGCCGCGCCCGCGACGACGACGACGAAGGACGTGCCCGCGGCGCGCTCCGCCGCCGCGACGAGGCCCGGCAGGGCCGCGTCCAGCTCCCCGAGCGACGGCGCGGCGGCGTCGACGACGACGGGCGCGGCGCCGCGCGCGAGCGCGGCCGCGGCGTCGAGCAGACCAACGGGACTGCGCGAAACGCCGACGCCGCCCTGTCCTTGGTCAAGGGCGAGTTCGACCGACGGGCGCGCGGCGACGAGCGCGGCGAGCGTGGGCGCGCCGCCGGCGGCGGTCGCGCGGGCGACGGCGGCGGCGGACGCGCCGGGCGCCGTGAGGAAGACGGCTACGGCCGGGCGCCGCGCGAGGACCGCCTCGCGCAGCGCCGCGGCAGTGGCCTCCGCGCGCGCCGGCAGGAGGTCCGCCCGCCCGGCTAGGACGAACGCCGGCAGGAGCGGCTCCTGGGCGCTGGCGGCCGCCAGCACGAGCAATGTAAAGAAGACGTTCATTTTTAACCGCTGCAATTGTGCGGTGGGAGCAGACTAGCGTGACATACTAGGTATACTTGGCGGCTGAGCCATCAGATTCTGGGCCTGAGGTCACGGGTGAATCTACGTTTGTGCACTTCAAGTTTAAATTTGTGAGTAAGAAAGAGCAAAATCATCATGATCATGATAGTTACGTTTTGCGTGTGTTAGATAGGGCGTATATGATTCTCCACACCTCGTCTTTCCGAAGCGTGCAAGCATCTACGGGACTATGCAGAGTACCTACGGTACCGTAGGTACCTACGATAGTTGATACACGATGTTATACCGTAATGTATCATCTGATGTATCTAAGCTCCTCTAAGCTCTCAGAGTGCTGAATAAGCAGGGAGAAACCGCCCGCGCCGCTGCGGGTGTATCTACGCTCTGTGCTGAATAAGCCAGCGGAGGACCGCCGCATAAGCCGCGGGCGAACAAGCAGCGTTCCCGCGAGCGGGGCGCCCCACGATGCCGACCGAGCTCAAGAGCGCGCCGGCGGTCAACCCGCTGAAGACCAAGTACCTGTTCTCGGCCGGCGCGCCGTACGGGACCAGCGAGGGCACCGAGCGCTTCCCGGAGAAGACGCTCGAGTTCACGAACGCGGCGGCGGGCGAGACGTTCCACTCGTCGTGCGCGGCGCGCGAGCGGAACCGGCGGGCCGCGACCGTGCCCCGCCCGCCCTACCGGGTCGCCGACACGGCGGCGCAGCGCTGGGACCGGGCGGCGAGCGAGGTCCCCTACGACGAGGCGACGCTGCGCCAGTCCTACGTCCGGACCGGCGCACGCGCCACATTTTCGCGCGGTCTCCATCATAACCTGGGGTTCGTTCGCCGCTCGGTTCGCGCCCGACTCACCGGTTGACGCGCGCGCAGGCCCGGACGCGGGACATCTACGCGGCCAACGTCGAGAAGAGCCGCGCGACGCGCGACCCGATCACGTTCCAGCTGCACGACGCGTCGGGCGCCCTCAAGAAGGGCGGCGTCGCGGTCGAGGAGTCGGGTTGGGACCGACCCGCGCCCGGCGCGCGCGACGGCAACGACCGGGCGTTCCCGCTGCCCGAACGTGCGCGCAAGCTAATCCTCGCGCGGCTCCCGAAGTTCCTCGACGACGAGGCGTAGCCGATAAATACGTTGCAAACCGAGAGGACCAGTGGCGCGGATCGGCGGCGCGACAGATGCCAGTGGCGCGACATTGACCTTGAAACTAGGCGCGGCGGTGAGGAACGACAAACTTGAAAAACAATAATAAATTAAGGAACAAGCTCGAGCCTTCCCCCTGAATGGTGTTACTCGGGGGCCGGGCGTGCTCATCAGGCCGCGCTGTTCGAAGCGTCCACTCCACCGCGGCGACCGCCTTTGGCGCAGCGAGTCGGAGGCTCCGCGGCGAGCCCCCCGCGGGGACCCCAAGGGCGGCGGTAATACTAGTACTAGTAGCCCGTCCTTTTTTTAGAAGCCCTCGTTCCGCGCGGTGGACTGGTGGGCAGGGCCCGGCCCGACGGCGTCGTTGCCCGGCGACGCGTGCCGCGCCGGCGGCGGGCCCGCGTCCGCGGCCCGGGACGCGCCGCCGAAGCCCGCCCCGGGACTGAACCGGTAGGCGGCCGCCGCGCCGCCGCCCCGGGTCGCGAGGTGGTGGTCGAACCGCTCCCTCGCGGGCGAGGCGTCGCACCTGCGTGGAAATCGACCGGTGAGTCGGGCGCACGACCCACGCCGCCACGCCATCGAGCGGGCGCCGCGTCGACGGCGCGGAGGTTATGGCACGGCGTCGCGCCCGGGCCGGTCGCAGACCGCCCAGCTCGTGACGTCGTGCGCCTGCCACCGCTCGCCCGTCGCGGCCGTCAGGCCGACGTGGGCCGTGCCGTCGCCCGGCAGGCCCAGCGCCTCCGGCAGGTTGAGCGGCACGGCCAGCGCCGGGCGGTCGGCGGCCACGCCGTCGTCGAGGAACACGGTCACGAGCCCGAGCCGACGCGCCTCGCCGCCGTCGACGGCGTACCGGGCGGCGGCCGGGTAGGCCGAGAGGTTCCCGGCGTACCGGGCCGGCACGGACGGCGCGTACGCGACGCGGACGAGGTGCTCGCGGCCGTCGGCGAGGTCCCACGCCGCGGGCGGCGCGAGGCGGTGGGCCGGGGCCGCGGCGTCGACGGCGCCGGCGCCGGCCGAGCGCAGCTCCACGTGGTCGGCGGCGAACCCGTCCGCGGGCGGGCTGTAGTCGGCGTCGAGCTCGACGACGAGCGCGCGCCGCAGCCCGGCGTAGCCGAGGCCGCCGCCCGCCGCGCCCAGCGCGGCCGTCCCGTTCGGGTCGTCGGCCACGACGAAGGCGAGGCCGTCGCCGCCCCGCACGGCGCACCGCTCGTAGAGCGCGAGGCTGAAGTCGAGGTCGCGGTGCACCGCGCACCGCCGCGTCGGCGCGGCCAGCTGGAACGTGAAGGTGGCCTCGAAGCCGCGCGCGACGGGCCGGCGCAGGTGGTGCCAGGCGGACCCGCGGGCGTGGGGCCGCGGCGGCGTCAGCCGCAGCCGGCCCGCGCACCGCGCGGGCGCGGGCGCGTACGCGTAGGCGTCGCGGTGGAGGAGGCCCGCGCGCGGCGCGTCGTCGGCCCGGCCGCGCAGCGTGTCGGCCGTCTCGACGCGCTTCGTCTCCGACGTCGTCGCCTGGACGGCGGGCAGCGCGCCGGGCGCGGCGCCGCGCTCGTCGGGGCCGTGCGCGCGGCCGGCCTCGGCCGCGCAGGCGCTCGTCTCGGCGTCGCCGTTGAGGCGCAGGCCCTGAGTCTCGTTGAAGTCCACGAAGACGAAGTCGCCGCCGACGAGCGCGCCCCGCGCCACCAGGAGGAGGGGGGCCCAGGGCCGCATCCGTGCGTCGGCTGGGACGGCCTTGGCGTCCGCCGGGGTGGGGGTCGAGGCGCCGCGAACTGGTGTTCCGTTAGATCCGGCTTTTGACGCTGCCCCAATAATCCCCAATACCAGTGAAAAAACCCGGCCCTGGGGTAACGCACCATGCATAAATAACTTCACCAACGCGCCCGGGCACGGCGACGACGACGCACGCTTCTACGACCGGCAGCAAGCTTACGTACACGCTCGCGGGGGATAGCTCCCCCGTCACCCCCCCTAGGCGCGCGCCCCCGCAACCCGAATTGACTATAGCTATTTCATAAATAAATAAATAAATAAATTACTCTGTCCTAGCCCGACGGATGGGTCCAGGAGGACCGGGGCCGACTAGGGGGTGCGCGCGCCGTGTAAAACCCGAACCCGAACCCGGTACCTTGTCCGGACTCGGACCAAACGACAACCGTACAACCGTGACGATATCCGTTGGTCCTGAACTTGGAAGTTGGATACGATATGCCGTCGCTTATGTGCAAGGGGAGGGGAATATGGTACACGGGCGTCCGGGCCATTTGTCTTGGCGGCCCGGCTCGATGTTCAGGTGTTCAGGGGAGCGGCGCTCGACGCGGTCCCGGCGCCATGGCAGGGACGGGGAGCCGTGGCGCGGAGCGTCCGGCGCGGGGTTGTCCGCGCGGCGGTCCGGCCGGGGGCCAGCAAGGGGGGACGGCGGGGGGGGGGCGGCGGGCGCGAGGCCGAGCTAGGCCTCGACGGACTTGCCGCCGCGCTCGGAGAGCGCGATCTCGTCCTTGGAGGCGCCGCCGCCGAGGCCCGTCAGCGCCCGCGTGATGACGGCGATCTCGCCGAAGGACTCGTAGATGGGGAGGCCCACGATGATCACGGACGCGAAGAAGCCCCACGCGATGACGACGAAGATCCAGAAGGCGAAGTACGTCTTCGTGAAGACGCCGGCCGGCGTCGACAGGGCGGGCCAGAGGACGATGAGGACGAAGGTGGTGCTCCAGCCGACGCGCTTGATCCAGTCCAGCGCGGGCACGAGCTTCTCCTCGCTTAGGTCCTCGGCGTCCAGGCCGCTCTGGTCGTCGTCGAGCAGCGCGATCTCCTTGAGCGACTGCCAGTCGTAGTCGTCCGGCGCCACGAGGGCCTGGCCCATGCAGATGAACCACGAGATGCCGATCGAGAAGACGTTGCCCGCGAGCATGGAGGAGAGCGTGCCGAGGCCGAAGCGGTCGAGCGGATCGCCGAGGCCCGCGCACGTGCAGATCCAGGCGACGTAGCCCGAGATGCAGCCCGCCCAGGCGGCGGCGATGGCGGCCTTGGCCGACACGCGCGAGTTCGTGAGGCAGAACCAGAGCGGCGACACGGCGCAGCCGATGTGGATGCCCATGAAGCCGTAGACCCAGCCGAGGCCGATGCCGATGGCCCACAGCACCGTCGCGAGGGCGCCCGCGAGCACGCAGTAGATCGGGATGACGATGCGCGAGACGCGGATGACGTCGTCGCCGTTGGCCTTGGGGTTGAAGTAGGGCTTGTAGATGTCGTACGAGATCAGCGAGCTCACGGCGATGGCCTCCGCGGAACCCGTGGAGATGATGGCCATGAAGAGCATGATGGCGATGGCCCAGCCGCCGCCCGACCCGAGGAGGTGCACGGCGACGGCGGGCGGCACGAGGCCCGCGCCCGCCTCCGTGGCCGATATGGGGAGCTGGATGGCCGTGGACGCGACGCCGAGCGACGACGCGAGCGAGAACGGGATCGCGAACCAGACCATGCCGCCGAGCATGTAGCCCTTGTGCGCCGAGGCCGGCTTGGCGGCGATGGCCGACTGCCAGTACGACTGGTCGCAGAAGACGGTGCCGAAGTTGCCCACGATGTTGATGATGCCGAACTTGAGGCCCTCGAGCGAGATCATGGTCAGGTAGGAGCCCGTGTCCGTATCCATGCCCTTGTTGCCCACGACGCCGCCGCACGCGAACTGTTTCGTGCAGTCGTCCGCGTCGAGGCACTCAGCCAGCTTCGACTTCTCCTCGCGGTAGAGGAAGAGTTCGCTCGGTGGCGGCGTGTTCTTGTCTTTGTTCGGCAAAGCGGACCACACCGTGTATGTCGGCGACCCCGTCCCCTGCACGAAGTCCTCCGAGAAGATGTGGCGGCACTCTTCCTCCGTGTACGACGAGGTCTCCTTGATCATCGTCCAGATCTGGTTCGAGGAGAACTCGCTCACGTAGATCGTGTAGATCATCATGAGGAGCACGACGAAGATGATGGACGTGTGGATGTAGCTCGCGAGGAAGGTCGCCTTGAGGCCGCCGTACATGGTGTAGGGGATCACCGAGATGGGGATGAGGAACGAGGCGAGGATCGTGTCCATGCCCGTCAGCGCGTTGATGGTGGCGCCGCCGCCGAGGATGAGCATGGACGTGACGATGAGGTTCGCGGAGAAGCCGAAGAAGAGGAACGTGCTGTGCGCCTCGGGCCAGCGCGCCTTGACGATCTCGCACATGGTGTGCGCGGTGGGGCACTTGCGCTTGATCTCGATGGCGAGGATGCCGAAGAGGAGCACCTGGATCGTGGCACCGGAGGCGTACCAGAAGGGCCCGGAGATGCCGTAGTTCCAGGCGACGTTGGACGACTGCAGCAGCGTGGCCGCCCAGGTCCACTGCGACACGATGACGGAGGCCGTGAGGCCCGTCTTGACGGAGCGGCCGGCCGTGTTGAAGAACTCGGACGAGATGGCGCCCGAGCGCGTGTAGGCCACCTCGAGGTGCGTGAGGATCGCCGCGAGCAGCGTCATGCCGAGGCCCATGCCGATGACGATGATGTAGCCCGACGCCTTCGATAGCGGCGCCTTGCCGCCGAAGAACGAGTCCTCCTGGTAGTACTTCTCGGGCATGTGCGTGCAAATCGCATCGGGATTTTGTGACCGAGCCAGATCGCAAAAGGCGAGTTCGGGGGTCGCCATGGTGAATCGACCTGCGGCGCGGCGGGTGGTCGGGCGGTCGGGGGGGGGAGGGGGCGTTGGCGGCTGCTCGCGCCCCGGTGATGCTGGCCTGCCGCGGCGTGTGGCGGCAGCGCGCGCGCCGCCGCGCGCGGGGGGGGGCGTGGCAGCCCGCGGCGGCGAACAGTGTATTCGGACCCGGGTCAGCACTTTCTAACCCTCCCTGTCGTGTGTAGAGCAGATTTGGCGCCTCTCGCCGACGTTAATTATTGAGGAAGAGAGATACGTTGCAGTGGGGAAAAGGTGGGGGATAAATAAATAAATAAATAAATAAATTAAGGAAGACCTAAAAAAAAAGGAACAAGCTCCTAAGAGCCTTCTCCCCGCTCGGTCAGGATGCCCAACCGGAGCCTCGAAATAGCAATAAGGTATCTATACATAGTATTCTCAGTCTCGTGAGGTAAGTCGTCACTCATTAGGACGTCGCAAAGACCTTCGGGGCTCAAACCACGCGCGATAGGGTGCAACTCGTAGAACCGTTCAAGGAACGTGTCACGTTCTTTGCGTTCGATTTTATTAGTTCCGACAGAACCCAACTCTGGTGCTGGCAACCCCGCCCGCGACGGAAGCCACCCTATGCCGAGCCGATGCTTCTCGCCGCCGCTCAGACGGAGGCCTCGTTCGCCTACCACAGTATCGTAGCCGTCCTCCCAGGAAATGACGCGGTCGTGGAGCTGGGCGCGTTTCGCCGCTTGCACGACGCGCTCGCGGTCGTCGCCCTCGAGGCCGTAGCCGATGTTAAACGCGACACTCTCGTTAAAGAGTACAGTCTCCTGGGCGACGACGGCCGTCAACCGGCGCAGCGACGCTTGCTTGACTCCTCTGATATCTATGCCGCCGACGCGTACACTGCCGCCCGCGACGTCGTAGAGGCGGCACGCCAGCCGCGCCGTCGTGCTCTTGCCTGACCCAGACGGACCGACGAATGCTACCGTCTTGCCCGCGGCGACGACGAACGACAGATCGAAGACCCCGGCTAAGTTGGGCCGTAGCGGAACGACACATCGTCGAACACGACTTCAACAGCACCTCCTCCCGGGAAGTAGTTACGCCCGCGACGCCATGGCCGCGAACTGGCCACGACTCCTCATGAACGCCGTCGCGGGCGCCGCGGGCGGCCGTCCGAGTCGGAGTCGTCCCCTTGTTTGGCGCCGCTGCCCCGGCGCCTTCGGCGGCGCGCTGGCAGGGCGTCCTCGCCGGGCAGGCTATCGGGCGCGGGGACGGGCACCGCGCGCGCGCCGTCCGACCCCGAGTCGCTCGTCGAGCCGTCCGCGCGCGCCGCGTCGCCCCGCAGGACGCGCCACGCCGTGTCGCGGTGGCGGCCGGCGTCTGGCTCCGGCGGCCGCGGCCGCGCCGCGGGCGCGGCGCCGCCGCCCGCGTCCTTGGGCTGCGCCGCGGCGTCCGCGTCGAAGCGCCCCGCGTGCACGAGGCGCCACGCCCCGCGCCTGTCCCACGCCGTCCAAGCCGAGGGCGCGCCCGGCGGGGCGCCCGCGGTCCCGCGCGGCCTCGCGAGGCCCGGCGCGGCGGCGGCCGCCGAGCGCCAGCCGCCGTCCGCGCGGAGGGCGGCGCCGTCGTCGGACCCATTGTCCCCGCCGCGACCTCTGCCGATCTTCGCGCTGGCGTCGAGGTGCGCGGCCTCGCCCTTGGACTTGGACTCCATGGGCAGCCCTACACCATGCTGCCCCGCGGGCGCGCGCGCTCCGCTAGATAGCCGCCATCATGCCTCGGTGCGGTACCGGCGAAATAACTACCGCAGTCCTCCAAGCCCGGGCGCCCGCCGCAAGGGGTACTTTATTATTATACCCTGCAGGCCTGCGGCGCGCCGGCGCCCGGCGACGGGTTTTGCCCGGGGCTAGCCAAGCTTGGCCAAGCGTGGAGGGGGGCTCGGTGTGCGTGTCCCTCGGTCCAGCTTGAAAGGTGGCTGGATTGGCAGCCCGTAACTTGCAAGAGTTACGCCATCATCGCTGCACGATCCTCGGAGGCTACTTGCCTGGGCACAGCCATGCGCCCGCGAAGGACCGTAGCAGCCCTCGTCGCCGCGACCGCGTGATGGCTGGCGCGCTCGCGCTCGCGGCGCCGCCGTGGTGGGAGCCGCGGCGGTGGGCGAAGCGCGTCTGGCGCGCGGCGCAGCGCTTCTGGCGGCTCCGCGTCACGCGGCGCTACAAGGTCCGCGCGGGCGGCGTCGTCGTGCGCGGCGACGAGGTCCTGCTCATCAGCTCGCGGAAGACGCCCGGCGCCTGGATCCTGCCCGCGGGCACGGCGGAGCGCGGCGAAACGCTGCGCGAGACGGCGCTGCGCGAGGTCCGCGAGGAGGCGGGCGTCGCCTGCGTCGTGGCGCGCGACCTCGGCGCGTTCGCCGACGACGCCAAGCTCGTGCGGACGACGTTTTACGTCATGCGCGTGGCGACGAGCTACGCCGAATGGGAGGACCGCGACCGGGGGCGGCTGCGACGGTGGTGGCGCGCGCGGGACGCGTCGCCGCGCCTCAAGGCGCGCGACCGGGAGGCGCTCGCCGCGTACCTCGCGTGCCTCGAGGACGACGACGATACTCGTAGATTAGGGGAGACCTAATCGATTTAATTATTTCATTATTATTTACCCTAGTAGGGTTAATCGCGGCCCCAGGAGGAGGAGGGAAGGACCACTGCCTTCAAACGAAGAGCTCCTCCCGCTCCCCGGGCTCGACCCCCGAGTAGTAGAAATGGACCCGTGTGGCCGAGCTCCAAGCAAAGGCACTGCGAAATCAAGGAACGATAACTAGGGCGAAATTGTTGGTTATCCTATACCCTTCTATATCTCAGAGTATATACACTTACTTCACACACAACACGCAACGCGTAATAAACACCGTAAAACCAAAACTACTTAGTATTTTAAGGTAGCTCCCCGGCAGACTATCTCAGCCGCCGTACTCCCAGAGGTGCGTACTCCTTTGGTTCTGCATCATTCGCACGACCACCCTGAAGAACGGACACCACCTCCCGAGGTCTGCCAGTGCAGGACAACGAATCTACAAACGACATCATGGGACAAATCGAGTACATTAGTGCATATGACGCTAGCCGGCGCGGCCCCGCCAGGCGGCCGGCGCGCGGCCGCCCGCGAGGAGGTCGCGGCCCGCGCCGGCGACGACCCGGGCGTGCGCGGGGGCGGCGCGCCGGTCGTCGTCCAGCGCGTCGACGTCGTCGGGCGCGAGGCCGCGCGCTCTGGCGGCGGCGGTCGCGCGGCGGGGCCGCGCGACGGGCGCGGCCGCGGCGAGCCGGGGCGCCGTGAGCGCCGCGAGCGCCTTGAGCCGGGCCTCGTCGCGCGCAGCGCGCCCCGCGCGCGCCCCGGCCGCCAGAGCGCGCGACCTGGCCGCGCGGAGCGCCGCGGCGGCGCGCGCCTCGGCGTTGGCGCGCGCGCGGTCCGCGGCGGCGGTCTTCGCGGCGGCGGCGCGCGCCGCGGTGCGCGGGCTCGGTGGCGGCGGGCGCGCGGCAGCCGCCGCGGCGTCGCGCGCGGCGGAAGCCCCGCGGCGGAGCGCGTCGAGGCGGGCGCGGCGGGCGCGGCGCGCTCGCGCGCGCGCCGCCTCGGCCGCGACCGCCGCGTCAGAAGCCGCGCGCGCGGCCGCGGCGCGGTCCTCGTCCGCCCGTCGCGCCTTGGCCGCGCGCCACGCGCGCGCCCGGGCGCGCGCGGCGTCGCGGCGGCGCGCGGCGGCGGCGGCGCGCGCGGCGTCCGCGGCGCGTGCGGCCGCCTCGGCTTCGGCCGTCGCGGCGGCCTCCGCGGCCGCGGCCTGTGTGGAAATCATATTTCAGGCGCCCCACGCATCGTCGTCCCCGTGGATTGCGTCTGCTCGATGGCGTGGAGGTGCACGAAGGTCTCCGCAATGATAACCTAAGCCACTGGTTGATTCCACACAGGCCACAACCTCGGCGGCGTCGCCGTCGCGGCCGCCGCGCCAGGCGGCGACGAGGCGCCTCCGGCGGGCGAGCAGCGCCGCGCGACGCAGGTGCCACCGCGCGTGCGCCGCGACCTCGGCGGCGGTCCGCCGCAGCGCGCCGCCCGTGGCCGCGTGCGCGGCGGCGGCGGCGGCGGCGACGGCGGCGGCGTCGGGCGCGGCGCCGAGGCGCGCCGCCGCCGGCGCCCAGGCCTCGAGGAAGACTGCGTGCTCGTCGGCGGGCCACCCCCCGGTCGGCCCGCCGGCGGCGAGGCGCGCGTCGACGCGCCGGAGCTCCCCGGCTACGTCACGCGTCGCTTCTGGACGCGCATCCGGCGGCGGCGGCGGCGGCGCGTCGCCGGGAGCGGCCGGCGGCGGCGGCACCCCGTCCGGGTCGTCACCGTCCCAGGCCGCGAAGCGCGCCGCCGCCTTGGCCAACTCGCGCGACACGGCCCGCTCGTCCGCGCGGAGCCGCTCGAACTCGGCCCGCTGGCCCGCGCGGAAGCGACTGAGATCAGCGTCGAAACGCTTCAACCCCATCTCGTCGTCCGCCTCGTCGCTCGCGTGGTTCCGCGCGTGCGAGGCGAGGCTCGCGTCGCCCCGCGCCAGCCGCTCCAACTTGACGCGGAGCCTATCCAGCGCCGCGCGCTGCCCCCGCAAGGCTTTCTGGAGTTCCGCGCGCGCGGAGTCGCGCTTTTCTGAGAGCGCCTGACCCTCGTCGCCCGCCTGCCGGACGTCGGCCTGTGACGACTTCTGGACTGCCACAACTTGCTCCTGCTCCGCCCGGCTGCTAAGCAACGCCAGCGCGCGGGCCTGGGCGCCCCAGCCCCGCGCCGTGGGCGGCGGGCCCATCCTTCGGCTCTACCGTTCGCTCGCGCCGCCGCGCGCAAAAAGTTGTTTTTTAAAGGTACCTGGGTACCTGCAAAGTTGGGAAATTTATGAGTGGAAAGGAGGCCGCCACCGCGGACGACAACCGCGGGGACCGAAATTTATGAGTGGAAAGGAGGCCGCCACCGCGGACGACAACCGCGGGGACCCCCGGACTATTCGCCCGCCCCGGGCCGCGCTGGACATACCTACGGCATAGAAGATTCTACTGACTAGAGTGTAGAAGAAAGATGGTTCAGGAACCCGCCGGGGGGACGAAACCAGAGGCCTGCGACGCACGGCAATGGCTGTCGACGTAGAAACCCGCGACGCACGAAGAGTGATCGAATTAGCTAGCGGCCCGAAAGACACTAGGCATCCCAGACAAGCAAGACTGCAGCCTGAGCTAGCATGTGGCAGCGCATTCTGTGAGTTACTAACCATCCCGTAAGCGGTGTCCGTGGCGTGCCGAGCGGCCGACATGCGCCACGATCCGGCGGCGCCGCCCCCCGTCGTCCTCGAGTGCGAGGACCTCGCCTTCGACTACGACACTCACAAGGACGCGTTCGGCCTGCGCGACGTGTCGCTCCGGCTCCGCGCGGGCCGGGCGCTGGGCGTCATCGGGCTGAACGGCGCCGGCAAGTCCACGCTGTGCAAGGTGCTGAGCGCCGCCGAGCTGCCTGGCGCGGCCGGGGGCGACTGGCGGCCCCTGCGCGGCCGCGTGGCGTGGCGGCCGCGGGGCGGCGGCGCGGCCGTCGACCCACACGCGCGCTGGCGGGCGTCGGGCCACTGGCTGGCCGCGGCGGCGGCGGCGGCGGCGGCGGCGGCGGCGGCGGACGGCCGGTGGGCGGCGGCGGCGGCCGCGCTGGCGCTCGCGGGCTGGTGGGCGGCGCGGCGGCGGCGGCGGCGGTACCGCGCCGCCGTCGTCTACTGCTCGTCGGAGCACGACCTCGCGGCCCACGTGCTCGAGGACGCGTGGCCGCTCGCGCGCGCGGTCTGCGGCCACCTGGCGGGGCTCGACGCGGCGGCGCGGGCCGCGCTCGCGGAGCGGCTGCTGGACTGGGCGGGCTTCCGGCGGTACGGCGACGACGGCGCGGTCGCGGCGGACGCGGCGGCGTGCGTCGCGGACGCGGCGCTCACGTGCGGCGCGCTGAGCGGCGGACAGCGCCAGCTCGTGTACCTGCTGCGGTGCCTCGCGCCGTGCTTCGCGCCCGGCGCGCGCGGGGCGCCGGACGTGCTCGTGCTGGACGAGGCCTTCACCGGGCTCGACGCGCGCGTGAAGCCGCGCGCGCTCCGCCTGGTGCGGGAGGCGCGGGCCGGCGCGCGCGTGGCGCTCCTCGTCGTCTCCCAGAACCTGCACGAGCTCGCGGCGCTGTGCGACGAGTGCGCATGCGTGGCGGCGGGCCGGCTCGTCGACCGCGGGCCGGCGCCCGACTTCCTCCGCCCGGCGCGGCCGGGCGCCCACGCCGCCGCGGCGTTCTACCTCGACGCGTACTGGGCGCTCGAGCGGGACATGCGGGCCGCGGCGGGGCCGGCGCTCCCCCCGGAGGCGCTCGCGCGCGCCGCCGGCGCCGAGCTGCGCCGGCAGATCGCCGGCCTGCCGGCCCTCCGGCGGTGGGGCCCGCCCTGGGACCCCCGCGCGCCCGCGCGCGGCGCCGCCGTCGAGGTCGGGGGCCTCGAGGCGCAGCGGCGCTTCAACGGGCGGCGCGGGCGCGTCCTCGGCGCGGGCGCGGGCCGCTACCGCGTGCGCCTCGCGGACGGCCAGGTGCTGGGCGTGCGGCGGTGCCACCTGAACCCGCTCCGGCCGTGAAGTCGAACTCAATAGGAGGCCTCACTGTACAGGAGTCTTATGGACAGGGGGCGCCGTATGACGTATGGACAGGGGGGGCGCGCGCGCTTCTAGAACGGGCTCGCGACGGCCGGGCCGATCCAGAGCTCGGGCCGCGACGCGGCGATGGGGCGGTCGGCCCAGGCGCCGGGCGGCGGCGCGGCGGCCGCGGCGGCCGCGGCGGCCGCGTCGCACCCCCCGCCGAGCCAGCCCGGCGAGGGCGGCCGCGGCGGCGGCGCGTCCCACGCCTCCTCGCAGAAGAGGGCCGGCGAGTGGTCGAAGAACGCGTCGAGCGGGTCCTCGAGCTCGCCGACGTCGCTCGCGAGCGTCTCCACGGTCACGACCGTGCCCTCGGAGAGCGCGCGGGGCCGCTTGGCGGCGCGCGGGTCCGGCGACACCGACACCGCCTGCGCGGCCCGCGCCTGCTCCTTCTCCGCGCGCGCCGCGCGCATCGAGGCCTGGCGCGCCGTGCCGGGCCGCGCCGGCGCGCGGCGCGCGGCGGCGGCGGCGGCGGCGGCGGCGGCGCCCTCGCGGCTCGACTTGCGCTTCAGGGCGAGCAGCGCGTCGACGGGCAGGTCCGGCGGGCCGCCCTCGGCGGCCGCGAGCGCGTCGTTCGTGTAGACGCAGGCCGAGAGGCGGCCCTTGCCCTGCACCTTGTAGTACCCGAAGTAGTTGAGCTGGCGCTGGAAGCTGGAGAAGTTGCCGTGCCGGAAGTAGCGCGTCAGCACCTCGTCGCCGAGGCGCTTCGGGTCGCCGATCGTGATCTTGCCGTCGCCGTCCCAGCTGATGACGGCGGGGTCCTCGCGCGCCAGGACCTCGCGGAGCTTGAGGAGGAAGCTGGCCGGCGACGTCTTCCGTTTGGCGGTCGACGCCATCTCGGGCGCGCCGGCGGGCGTTTGGGATGGGCGCGCGGGGGCCGAGTCCTTGGGCTCCAGGCGCGGCGGGGCTTCAATTTTTTGGCCACGCTGTCGAAGCTGGGGCGCTCGTCTCCGCGGCCGGCGAGAGCGGGGCGCCTAATAATAAGGCAGCTACTGGGGCTCCACGCCCACGCCGGGTTCGACAGCCCCAAATGACAGGTACGAAAATCCTCTTGGCTTCGACAAGACCGGTGAGAGAAGTCGGAAATTCCCACCCCGTTCGACGGATAAAAGCTAGCGTAATCGACATACTAGCAAATTCAAAGATACGCCTCTGTAGCGTCCAAAGAATGACTCAAATTCAGAATACATCCTAGTCGTTCGCCGAGACCAAATATTTGAGAGTAGCGGTCCGGGAACATACCCTCGCGCCTCCCGGAAGGCACCGCCCGTGACATTCGCGGATGAGTCTTACGAGTTTCCAAAGTAGACCAGCGATTGAAGGCGCCTTCTACCGTCCAAATGAGACATTATATCAACTCCAGCCCAGTTTTCATCCACAATCGACGGAACCGGAGCCGACGGCCCGCGCTCGGAGGGCGGGAGAAGAATTCTACTAGACAACAACCGAGTTTATGTTCGTTTCCTTCCGTTTGTTAGTGGTAGATTCCATCTAGGCCGCCTGGGCGGGGATGAGCTATGTTAGAGGATCTGTTGGAGCCGCGCGAAACGGAGATTCCGGGTCCCCACGTTTGTACAAAAACGGCCAAATCACCTGCACCCGCGAGTATCAGCGACGCCACCATCCAGATGGACCATGACGCCGTTGTTCTATTCACGATCGACCGACTTGCCCGTTCTCCGCGGGCGACTGTGCGTACGCGGGGCACTGGAAAGGCCCCAGACCCGTGAGTTATGAAATAAATTTGCGTTTGAGGCGATTCTGTTGTAGGACGGGCCATCCGAACCGCCTGAGTCCCCCCCTGGTGTGTCTTCCTGGAATACTGGAATACAAAAGACGACTAGGGCTAGTAACGTAATGGTTCCCGATGACGCCGGACCCCGACGCGTCGTCGCCGTGATGCGCGCCCCAGGCTGCGCCACCGAGCCGTAGGCCAGACGCTGCATGGCTTCATCGCACAAAAACCTGCAAATTAGGCTAGACTGGAGAGGCTCAATCGCGCCCTTACCATAGTGCCTCACACGCGTCGGCAACACAAAACGGGCGTGTTTAAGCCATTTTGGAGCCCAGAGACAGCATACAAAGTACCTTTACCTAGTCTTGCGATATAGAGGCCCCGTCCGTGTTGGCGGGGATACTCTTGGCAAGTCTCGTTTTCGCAACCGCTAGTTAGTGGGCGACTCCAGGGCGACTCCTGGGCGAGGATGGGCGAGGGGGGTTAAAAACCCGTACCGTAGTATACGTCCCAGGGGCATAGCGGCGTTCTACCCTGGGGCATACACTACTCGTGTGGAAATCAAGTAGGCAACACGGCAGCTTAGAAGGGGCAGCATGGGGTGGCTCACCAACACCAAGCGGAAGCGCAAGCCCGCCGGGCCGGCGCAGCCGGACCAAGCCCTGAACGGGGGCGGCACGGGTGCGGCGCCGGGCGCGGCCGCTGCGCCCCCCGCGCCCGCGAGGCTGGGCGAGGCCGCGCGGACCGACGCTGGCGCGCACGAGGCGCTTGGCAAAGCCAAGTACGTCGAGCTCGTCGACGCCGTTGACGGCGCCGACGCCGACGCCGCGTGGGCGGAGCTGCCCGAGGGGGTGCGGGACCTGTTCGTGCCTGTGTGGAAATCAAATCTCGGACGCCTCATCGCGTGGAGGTTCACGAAGGTAACCTAGCTCACTGGTTGATTTCCACACAGGTTCGTACGGCTCGCCTTCGAAACCGAGGACGGCCCGCTGCCGCCGCTGCGCGCGTGGACGCGCGCGCGGGCGGCCGCCTCGGCGTCCGCGGCGGCGGCGGCGGCGGCCGACGACGCGCGCGCCGCGGGCGCCGCCGCGGCGCGCGACCGGTTCGCGGCGGCCGCGGCCGCCGCCGACGCCGAGGCGGCGGCCGCGGAGGCCGACGAGGCCGACGAGGCCGACGAGGCCGGAGCGGCGGCTCCCCGGCGGCGGCGGCGGCCGCCGCCGGACGGCGCGGGCGCGCGGCGCGCGCGGCAGCCGTGGCGCGTGGCGCCGCCGCCGCGGTACCGCCCCGTTCCGCGCGCGCCGCGCGAGGCGCTGGCGGCGACGTGGTCGCGCCCCGCGGGCGTCGTCGGCGCGACGTGGAAGCCGGCCGCCGCGGCCAGGGCCGAGCGCGCGCGCGCCCGGCGGCGCGCCGCGGCCAGGGCGGAGGCCGCGCGTCGAGCCTCGATCCGGTCCGTCTGCGCCCAGATCCTCGACCGCGAAAGGGCCGAGGGCGACGGCAGGGAGCTCGACGCGCGCAAGGTCCTCGAGGAGGTCCGGCGGTGGTACCGCGTCCAGCCCCGTCCCGCGGCGGCGGCGGTCCAGCCCCGTCCCGCGGCGGCGGCGGCGGCAGCGGCGGCGCCCGTCGTCGTCGCGGGCGACCGCGCGTCGCCCGCGCGGCCGCGGCCGCCGGGAACGCCGCCGCGTCATCCGCCGGCGGGCGCCTGGCCCCGGGACGAGTCTTCGCCGCCGGCGCCGGCGCGCCGGAAGGGGCCCTCCGTCGCGCACGACATCGAGGCCGGCCGCCGCCGCCTGCTGCGGAGCGTCGGCGTCGCGGTGCGCGCGCGCGCGGCGGCGGCGGCGGCGGCGGCGCCGGGGCCCACGCCTGCGCCCGCGCGCGACATCGACGCGCTCTTCCGCGCGCTCGCCTAAGCCAACAGTGTGTAATTCAGGACTCCCTCCGCCGTCGGCGCGCGCGCCGCGAAGAAGGTGGCCGCCGTATGTGATGTGTTAATTCAGGACTTACCCTCCGCCGCCGGCTTGCGCGCCGTGAAGAAGATGCAGTCGTAGTCGGTGCGCATCATGGACCTCACGTTCGCGGTGTAGGTGCAGTGGCGCCACTCCTCCCGGACGAGCTCGAAGCCCTGCGCCAGGATCGCGTGGCGCAGCTCGTCCCAGGAGAACTCCAGCGCGCGCAGGTAGCGGTCGTCGGCGCCGGCCGTCGGCCGGCCGCGCGCGTCGAGCCCGCCCTCGAGGTCCGCGCCCGACGTGGGCACCCAGTGGTAGAGGAGGGGCCCCAGGTTCACCCAGGCGCCGCCCGGCTTGAGCAGGCGCCAGATGGCGGCGACGTACTCGAGCGCGACCGGCGCCGTGTCCACGAAGAAGCACGCCGCGACGGCGTCCCACGCCTCGCGCTGGTCGCGGTACACGTCCAGGAACTCGCCCGCGGCCATGCTGAAGTCCGGCTCGCCGCCGCCGCCGCGCAGCAGCGCCGCCGGCACGACGTCGGGCACGCGCGCGGCGCGCAGCCGGTCGCCCGCGCGCCGGCAGTTCGAGGGCTGGTCGACGAAGGGGTAGAGCGCGACCTCGTTCGGCCGCAGGCCCGAGTTGAGCAGGAAGTTCGAGCAGAGCAGCATGTGGTAGGAGAACTCGTTGCCCTGCGCGCCGTAGCCGCGCGCCGCGACCTCGAGCACGAGGCGCGCGAGGCCGGCGCCGGGCACGAGCACGCGGCTGCGGCCGTCCCGCGGGACGACGCGCTCGAGCTCGTCCAGGATGGGCCCGTAGCACGCCGCGCGCTCGGCCGCGCCCTCGGCCGCCCAGTCGCGGACGCAGCTGTGCAGCGTGCTCCGCACCTTGCTGAAGTCGGCCTCCGTGGGCCGCGCGCGCGGGTCCGCCGGCGCGGCCGGCGGCGGCGCGCCGCCCGGCGGTCCGAACGCGCCGCGGCCGGCGACGACCGCGCGCAGGAAGGCGCCGTTCGCCGCCGCCGCGGCGCGCAGCCCCGCCGCGCGGCGCGCGAGGCAGTCGGGCGGCAGCAGCGCCCGCAGCTCGGGCGCCAGGCGGGCCGCGGCGCGCTCCGTGCGACGCGCGTCCGCCGCGACCGCCGCCTCGTAGCCCGTGAACGAGCCCACCACGCGCTCGAAGTGGAAGTGCTCCTCCGCCTCGAGCGCGGCCTCCTCGGCCGCGGCCGCGCGCGCCGCCCGCTCCGCGTGGCGCGACATGGTTCTTTTCGCTTGGCCGGCACTTGTGTCTTCGCTTGCGTGCGCCGCCAAGTTTTGTTTTTTTCGTACATTACTCGCAGCCCCACCCGGGGACTATCCCACGGGGCTCGTGGATTGACTCCTTACGCGCCCCGGAGCTTCATCAAGAGGCCGGAGATGATCGCGAACGTGATGTCCTCCATGAGCGCCGTGTCGATGGCGCACACGTGCAAGGCCTTCTTGAGGTCCCACACGCTGAGCTCGGCGATCCCATCGACGGTCGTCGGCGCGCGGTCGCCCATGTGTCGAAACGCCTTGACTAAGAGGTCCTTGTCGAGGAGCGCCGACTTGTCCCGGAGCAGCGCGCCCTTGAGGTACTCGTTGTGCTGGTAGAGCGAGAACCCGATCGCGAGCGCCCCCGTGCCCGGCGTGTCGTTGCGCGCCGATGCGCTATTGGGGACCGAGTCCGCAGCCAAGTACTTTGATGTTGTGATCCTCTGGTGTTTCAGGACCGTGCTCAACGCGCCGGCTGGCGTCGTCCAGCGGGACGCCGCGGAACTGCTCTGCGTCGAGGACCGCGACGCAATCTTGGAAAGCAACGTGACGGTGGCGCACGTCTCGGACGTTGTCCGGTTCCGGGCCGCCGCTCTCCTTGGGGGCTGGGTCGTCGATTGCGACCTGATATGGCTGCGCAAGCCACCTGCCGACCGCATCGTGTTCGCGACGCTGTTTGCGAAAAACGCGGGCAGCATGTTGGCGCTCGCTGCGAAGCACAGGTCACAGCTGCGACGGGAGCAGTTGATTATTCGCTACCACGGCTACGTTACTACTACTATAGTTGCGTCTAGCTCTCGCATGAATGTGTCTACGCTGCACTTCAGGCACCCGGCTGCTTTTTGCCGGCTGCTAGTATCTCTACACTACCGGGTCAAGTCTAGTCCTAGCACCGTAACAATAGAAGGAATGTCAAAGTCTCTGCCCACTAGTCCTAGCACCGTAACAACTCATACGTCTGCAGACGTCTGCCGCAGGTACCGTAGGTACGATACCGGTACCGTGGTACCTACGGTACCTAGGGTACCGTAGGTACCGTACGGTACCCACCTAAGCCGGGAACAGCGGTGTAGTAGTACTCTCCCGGGCGACGGACCTCTCTCACTTTTGCGCTTGGCAGCATAGGTACAAGTAATGCAGGTGCAACTATCACGTGGCCATCTGGCGTGGCCATCTCATATGGCCCGGGGCCACGTATCCTTGTATTTACGTCTATGGTGCTCCGGGTGTTCAACCCAGCAGCCTTTGGCAGTTAAGGAGCAAGGGTTTTATATCCCTAAGCTGGGCTTAGTTCCCAAATAAATACGTCCTGTTCGACCGTGACCTGCCGCTGCGGATCAATACGCCGATCATGATCTGTTGGCGAGCTAAACTGTTATAACAGTTTGCTCAGGCACTGCCAAAGGGGCTTATTGATTCTCCTAAAGGTGTGGGGTTTCCCCCGGAACTTCTTGTTCACCCTTTGAATCCAATTGGTGGGTCGGTACGATCCCGCCGCGGCGGTGCCCGCCGTGTTGTAGAGGCTTCAACAGCCCTCTGTCTACAGGAGGAGCTTTAATGAGAGCCCATGGAGCTGTCCCGAACTTATGTAAGGCTGACTCAGGACTGTCAGCATGATTGGTATCTTGGTAGCAATATCGTCCGGGACGAAGATACTTTCTTATACTCTTGTCCAATAGCGCGCAGGACAAAGGTCGTTTTATCGTAGAGGTCCGCCGCGACGCGACCGCACGCACCGCCGAGTCCGGGGCTGCGACACGACCACACCCCGGCCCCGGGCACTCGCGCGACGACCCCGCGGCCGGCCGGGCGGAGGCACCGTCGACGATGAGCTGCCGCGGCCGCGGGACGCTGACCGTCCGGCGGAGCGACAACCCGTTCTTCCAGACGACGACGGGCGACATCGGCCAGGACTTCACGAAGGAGGTCGAGTACGCGGCGCCCACCGTCGAGCGCGCGCCGCCGCGCCGCACGCTCGTGGACAACTACGACTTCGGCTTCCTCTACGAGAAGATGAGCGACGACATCGGCGCGGGCCAGCACCACGCGCCCTCGAACCTCTCGCGGGCCATGGGCGCGCAGGACACGCCCGCGCAGCTCACGCGGCTGAAGACGATGGGCGCGCCGGCCTCGGCGGCGACGATCGCCGCGGCCGAGAGCCGGCCGAGCGCCGCGGACCGCGTCGAGCGCATCCTCGAGATCTACAAGCACGCCCCGAAGAAGGAGCACGAGATGTACATGACGACGTCCAACGTCATCGGCGCGCTCAAGCCGAACGTGGCCACCTTCACCGCCGAGCGGCGCGCGCGGAACCAGGGCTTCTCGAACTCGTTCCAGGGCGTCAAGTACCGCAACCAGGGCCTCACGACGGCGGTCACGAAGTCGAACGTCCACGACATGATCGACATGATGTAACCGTTACAACTATTACTAGTACTTTTTCCACCCACTGTGGCAGGGTCAGGGCTCGCCCGCGTCCTCCGCGCCCTTGGCGTCGCCCTCGAGCCGGGGGAGGAGCGCGCCGGCCGCCGCCGCGACGAGGGCCGCGCCGGACAGGTACGTCGCCCGCGCGCCGAGGTACTCGTAGGCGCAGGACCAGAGGACGCTGCCGACCCCGGCGCCGAGGACGTAGTAGGCCGTCGAGAGCGCCGACTGCGACGTGGCCCGCAGCCGCGGCGGCGTCGCGTCCGCCGCGAAGCTCACGGCGGCGGACCACGCGAGCGCGAAGCAAGGCCCGTGCAGGAGCTGGAGCAGCGGCAGCGCCCAGGGCGCCGCCGCCGGCGTCACGCACGCGAGGGCGCAGAGCCGGAGCACCATGCAGCCGTGCGCGGCCCGCAGGAGCCGCGCGTGCCCAAACCGCGCGACGAGCGCGTCGCTCCGGTGGAAGGTGGGCAGCTCCGTCGTCGTGCCCACGAGCGTGACGGCGCCCATGAGGCGCTTCGACGAGCCGAACTCGCGCGCCATCTGCAGGAACAGGAGCGCCTCCACGAGCGACATGGCGACGCCGTAGAGCGCCATCAGGAGTAGGAATGGGCGCAGGCGGCTCTCGCGCGCGCAGCGGTCGCGGAAGGACCGCAGCGCGCCGAGCGCCGTCGGCGCCGGCGGGGCCGCCTTCGCGGCGACGCTTGCGGCGCCGGGCGGCGGCGCGGGCCGGCACGCGAGCAGCGCGGCGAGCGCGACGGAGAAGCCGACCGTCCAGGCGAAGATCGCGTCGTAGCCGCGCGCGTCGATGGCGTAGCCGACGGCGAGCGAGCCGCCGCCCCACGCGACGCCCGTCCAGAGCCGCTGCGCGCCGTAGCCCGCCTCGCGGTGGGCCTCGACGACGCGCAGCGTGAGCGCGTCCGTGAGCGTCGCCAGCCCGTTCGCGGCCGACCGGGCGGCCTTAAGGGCGAAGAGCAGCGGTAGCGAGCCGACGACCGTTGGCGCCTGGTACAGGCGGATCAGCGACGCCGTCGCCGCGACCGCGGCGAGCAGCGGCGCGACGCCGGGCCGCGCGTCGGCCCACGCGCCCCAGAGCGGCGTGCAGAAGAACTTCGCGGCGAGGCCTGCGGCTCGCAGCGCGCCCAGCGTCGACGGCGCGATGCCCAACGAGTTGAGGTACGCGACCTGGTACCTTCCCCACGCCACGCCGCTGAGGCACGCGAGCACCTGTGTGGAAATCAACCAGTGTGTCGGGTGCACCCGATAATTCTTCACGAAGTCATTTCTCGGCGATGACGCGGCCGTGCTGGGTCCGTTGGGCGGTGAGGAACCGGCACCCGCTACGCCATCCAGCAGGCGTCGCGTCGATGGCGTGGAGGACGACGCGAACGCGACGTAAAATTTTGATTTCCACACAGGCGAGCACGTGCACGGTCTTGATCCAGATGAGCTCCGGGTGCTGTGCCATCGTCTCACATAACCTGTTCTCTGGGTGCGCGCGACGAGCCCGTGCTGGTCGCAGCAGCACGGCAGCAAACGCGGTCGCGAACAAACGCGGTCAACAGTTGCGATGCGCCCCACTCGATCTGAGGCCTCCAGGGCTTCAAGAATTAGACTAGAGCTCCTTGCCCCATGCCCTGGAAGCCTAGCCATGACGGGTTTTTAACTCGGAAGTAATACCACTCTCACCCTGTCCCACTGCGTCTCCTGGACGGATCGGCTCCACGTGTCCGCAAAAAGTGCTGCCTCTGCCGGCATGCCTCTGCCCCATTTTGGAGTGCAGCGCCACACTGCAGTGGGCCTCCGGCGGCGCGGTGGTAGGCCACGCGGCCCCTGTCGTCCGTGAGCGCACGCCCCTGTCGTCCGTGAGCGCACGAGCGCGCTAGCATCGACGCCGGCGCCCCGCGAACGAGGCAGCCCCTAGCATCCCGGGCCCGCGCCGAGGCGCCGGCCGCGCGGGGGCGCCATGCCGCCGCCGGCGGGCGAAGAATGCCAGCTCAACGCCAAGACCTTCCACAAGATGAAGATGACGACGTCGGGCCTGCAGGGCGTCGTCGAGAACCTCAACAACTCGCTCAAGGTGCTCGACGCCGAGATCGCGGCGGACGCGGCCGGCAAGCACGAGTATGGCAAGGTGATCAAGGCGCTCGAGATCCGCCGCGCGGAGCTGCAGGCGCGGCACGACGACAACGCGGCCTGGAGCGCCATGTACGACCGCGACATCGGCCCCTTCCAGTCCAAGAACGAGAAGAACGTCGAGGGCATCAAGGTCTACTACGACCGCGCGCGCGAGTTCCACGGCCGGGGCATCAAGATGCTCGAGGCCGAGTTCGCGTACCACCCGCTCTTCAAGCACCCCGGGGACACCTTCAACGCCGTCCCCTTCGCGCCGAAGAAACTCTAAATTACTACTAGTATTAAAACACGACGGCGGGGGCTGAATCCGCGCCCCGGACGACGCGGCCCGCGGCGGCCGCGCCCGCGCGGCACGCCTCCTCCAGGGGGCGCCCCGCCGCCCGCGCGGCGGCGGCGGCGCCGCAGAACGCGTCGCCGGCGCCGTTCGCGAGGCCGGCGGCGACGCGCTCCGCGGGCAGCGCCGCGACCCGCCCGTCGCGAGTCGCGAGCACCGCGCCCCGCGCGCCGCGCGTGGCGATCACGGCCGCCCCGGCGCGCTGCGCCAGCGCCGCGGCGTCCCGCTCGAAGCCGACCGGCGCGCCGCCGCACGCGCGCAGGAGCGCCGCGAGCTCCGCCTCGTTCGGCGTCACGACGTCGCACCGGTGCCGGATCTCCGCGAACGCAGCCGCGGCCTTGGCCGTGGACGTCGGCTCGAACCAGAGCTCCGTCGCGTCGTCCAGCGCCGCCAGCACCGCCGCGTACGCGTCCTTGCTCAGGTTCGCGTCGACGACGACGACGCGCGCGCCCGCCACGGCGGAGGCGTCCCACGCCGCGGCGTCGGCGGCGCCGGCGAAGACGCCGCCCACGAGGTCGCCGTCGGCGCCGTGCAGCGCGACGTACGTCGGCGCGGCGGCGGCGGTGGCGCAGCCGCGCACGTCGACGCCGGCCTCGGCGAGGCTCTCGAGCGTCGACGCGTCCGTCGTCGCGAGGAGCGCCGTCGGCGCGGCGCGCGCGGCCGCCCTCGCGACGTTCGCGCCGACGCCCCCCCGCGACGCGCGCACGACGCCGGGCGCCGACGTGCCGGCCGCGTCCGCCGCGGCCGTCGCGCAGACGTCGACCGCCGCCGCGCCGCAGACGACGACGGCGGGCGGGCGGGCGGGCGGCGGCCGCGCCAGCGCGGCCGCGACGTCGGCCGCGACGGCGACGTTGTTGAGGACGAGGGCCACGTTCGCGTCGAGCGACCTGCCGGCGGTGCGCCGCTCGAGGTCCGCCAGGAGGAAGGGCGTCGCGTCCGCGCCCGCCACGCCCGCGTCGCGCGCCGCCGCGAGCGCGTCGCGCGTGGCCGCCTCGACGGCCTCCGTCTGGAGCGGCGCCGGGTTGGGCACCGCGAGGACGCAGCCCGAGGCGAGCCCCAGCTCGCGGTGCGCGCCGAACCAGGCCGCGGCCTCGGCGGCGGAGTCGACGCGGAGCGGCGCGCGGTTCGGCGCGCCGTCGACGCCGGGCGAGCGGAGCGAGAAGAAGGCCGGGAAGTCGCGCGTGCCGAGCGCGGCGACGGCCACGCCGCGCGTCTCGAGGGCCTCGAGCGTCTTGGGCACGTCGAGGATGGACTTGACGCCGCCGCAGACGACGAGCACTTGCGTCCTGCCCAGCTCGTCCAGGTCGGCGCTCACGTCCCACCTGCGTGGAACTCAATTTTCGCCGCGACCGCGTCGGCTTGATGGCTCCGAGCGTCACGAAGGTCCACTAACCTCACTCACCGGTTGATTGCCACACGGCGTCCCGCGTGTCGGACGCGCCGCGGTGCACGCCGCCGAGCCCGCCCGTTGCGAAGACGTGGACGCCCGCCCTGCGCGCGGCCCACGCCGTCGCCGCGACGGTCGTCGCGCCGCAGGCCGCGGGGTCAGCGCGCGTCCGCTGCACCGCCCAGCCGAGGTCGCGCCGCGAGACCTTCGTCGCGGCGCCGGCGCGCCCGCTCGCCGCGACGGCCTCGAGCTCCGCGTCCGCGAGGCCCACGCGGACGGCGCCCGCGAGCACGGCGACCGTCGCCGGCACCGCGCCGCGCTCCCGCACGGCCGCCTCGCACGCGCGCGCGACCTCCAGGTTGCGCGGGAACGGCATGCCGTGCGTGATGATGGTGCTCTCGAGCGCGACGACCGGCCGCCGCGCCGCCACCGCCGCGCGCACCTCGTCGCGCACCACGAACGCGCGTTGCGTGCTCAGACGCCTCGCGAGCAGCATTCCTCCTGTGGTCGTGCTCACGTCGTATAATCCGTAGCAAGGCGGCCAATTATGTGAGGACTGCGGTCAATTTGCGGCGCAGTGCGCTCGACGTGAGCGCCGCGGTCAGACGGTTAAGGCCGGCGCGCCAGCAGCGCTGGCAAGCACTCGAGCGCTCCGCGGGCGTGAAAATGCGACCCTCGTACGCAAGAATGCGACGTGTGTTATGCCTTGTGTTGCTCCGCAGGACAGGACCCGTTTTTAATGTAATGCAAGGGTTACCCTCGCACTGTAATTAGCAAAATGCCCCCAGGGCGGCGCGGCCTGGCGGCAGCCACCAGTCCACTAGTCCCGGAGTAGCCGCCGCGATTCTAGGGTAGTGGAGTACTCGAGGCGCACCCGCGGGACGGACGAGACTTTCACCCTTACGCCCCCCCAGAAAAGCCGGTCCGAGTCACGTGCCCATGGGCCGCTGGAGCCGGTAGTGCAGCACGACCTCGACGTCCGCGTCCGTGGCGAAGTGCGCGACGACCTGGCCCAGCGAGAGCTGGTCGTTCAGGACGACGCACTGGTTCTCGAGGGCCACGAGGACCTCGAAGTCCTCGACGGGCGCGTAGCCGAGCTTGAGCCCGAGGAACTTCTTGAGGTGCGTCACCTTCAGCTGGTCGCTCGTGCTCAGGTACTCGCGCGCGAGGCGGCCGACGCCCGTCTCGTGCGGGTGCGCGCGCAGCACGAAGTTGACGACGGCCGGCGCGGCGCGCGGCGGGGGCGGCGCGCGGCGCGCCGCCGCCGGGTGCGCGAGCGGCCGCGCGGCCGGCCGCGTCGCGCGCGGCCGCGGCGCCGGCCGCGGCACGGGCGGCGGCTTGCGGCGCTGCTGGGCCTCGTGCTGCGCGAAGGCCGCGGCGCGGCGGTCGCCCGTCTGGCGCCGCCGCTTCTCGTTGAACTGCCGCGTCTCGGCCTCGTCGCCGCGCTCGTAGGCGTCGAGGTCGGGGTAGACCGTCGCGATGAGCGCGTCGAAGGCCGCGTCGCGCTTCAGGCTGCGGCGCGAGGGCACCTTGATGCGGCAGCTCGGGCACTCGTGCTTGGCGACGCGCAGGCACTTTTGGATGCACTCGCCGCAGAAGCGGTGGAGGCACTCCACCACGATCTCCGTCTTCCTCAAAATCCGCAGGCACACGGGGCACGTGAAGTCCGGCGCGAGCGCCTGGCCGCTCCGCACGACCGTGGTGGCGGGGTCGGCGCCGGCGCGCCGCACGGGCCGCGGGTCGCTCTGCTCGCCGACGCCCTCGGTGAGCGTGCGGGGCATGCTGTTTCGGGTTCGGGTCTCGGGTCACGGAGCGTCCGCGGCTGAAAGGCGGCGGCCGCGGTGCACTAGAATGCAAGCGCTTGATCGAAGCGGATGAAACAAGCTGGCAACTCTCTACGGATGATCAAGACCAAGCGTCCAACAAAGCTCCAAGTTTTAGCTCTCGGCAGCGCGCTGTTTCGGGTTCGGGTCACGGAGCGTCCGCGGCTGAAAGGCGGCGGCCGCGGTGCACTAGAATGCAAGCGCTTGATCGAAGCGGATGAAACAAGCGGCAACTCTCTACGGATGATCAAGACCAAGCCAACAAAGCTCCCCGGTTTAGCCTCGGTAGCGCGTGTAAGACACTAGCAAGCTACTAATACGGCACTTAAACATGGGGAGGGCCGAGGAATCGAAGCAGTAGCGCGAATATATAGGTCGCCATGGTCCTCGACTGCCTGGCGGACTGTTTGTCGTTCCCGTGCTTCTTCGGCAACGCGCAGGACGTGGCCCTCTGGGGCCGGCCGATCTGTGTGTACGCGGGCTGGCTCGCGGCGGCCGGCGCGACGGACGGCGCGCGGCCGGTCGACGCCGCGGCGCTGCCGCGCATGCTCCGGTGCCACCTCGTGCTGCTGGTCGTGGTGACGATCGCGCTGCTCTTCGACCACCTCGTGGAGGGCGTCGTCGACGCGCCGGCCTTCGCGCTGTCGGCGGCGCAGCTGCTCGCGGCGGCGGGCGCGCTCGCGGCGCTCAACGCGCCGCACAACCGCGTGGCGCCGCCACCCGCGCTGCGGCGGCGGCGGGCGGCGCTGCTCTCCGCCTTCCTGTGGGCGTCGAACGCGTGCCTCATCCTCGACGTCGTCTTCTCGGCGCTGTGCGTCGTGGGCGGCCACGAGGAGCCGGTCGTGTCCCTCGACCTGGCCGCGAAGGTGGCCCTGCTCCTCTTCGTGACGTCGCTGCCCTTCTTCGCGCTCGACCGCGAGCTCGCCGCGAGCCGGAGCGAGCTCACGTTCGTCTGGAAGATCTGGACCATCGAGGCCGTGGACTTCTGCACCATCCTCTACGGCGCGATCGACTACGCGGCGGCGGAGCGGCGGCGGAACGCGGTGCTCGGCGTCGCGCCGCCGCCGGGCCTCTTCGACCCCTGGGGCGGCCTCTGGGCCGCGCCGTGGCGCGCGTGGTCGCCCGCGCTGCGCGTCTACGTGGCCGCGTTCGTCGCGAACGCGGTGCTCTTCGGCGGCCTCGCGTCGGGGCTGCTCGCGCGCGCGCTCACGGCGCGCGAGGACGAGCACGTCGTGGAGCGGGCGGGCTACATGTTCGTGGCGACGTACGTCTTCGCGCTGGACGCCGTGACGGACCTGCCCGTCTGGTTCGCGAGCCTCGTGACGCGCGCCTACGTGCACAACCTGTACCTGACCTTCAACGTCGTCATCAACCTGCTCGCGCTCGTGCG
This sequence comes from Pelagomonas calceolata, assembly GCA_918797485.1. Taxonomy (NCBI): domain Eukaryota; class Pelagophyceae; order Pelagomonadales; family Pelagomonadaceae; genus Pelagomonas; species Pelagomonas calceolata. The sequence continues at coordinate 1,918,713 of CAKKNE010000004.1, forward strand.
CGGCATCTACATCTGCCTCGTGGCGTGCCTCCTGCCGCTCGGGCCGCCGCCGCGGCTCCTCGGGCCCGACGCCGACCCCGCGCTCTACGGCGCGACGCGCGTGGCGTCGACGGAGTCGCTCTCGCGGCTCGAGCGCGCGACCTCGTCCTCGCTTTCCGAGCTCGAGGCGGACCGGCCGCCGCCGCCGCCGCTTGTGTAAAATCCTACCATGTTACCTGCCAGTGCGCGCGAGCGGCTCCAGCAGTCTCCAGCAGCTGCTCCAGCGACCGCAGTATGGACCTGGGTATTTTTCGAGCTAGCCTTGTCGTTTCGCTCCCGGAGGAAGCGCCCCACTGGCAGACCAGGGGTGCTCTTCCGAGTCATTCTTATTAGCCCGCGTACTCATCAGAAAGCCGCGGCCGCCCTGGTCGTCCACGCCGTTATATATGGTCTAGATGCCAAGCGGCGACCCCCGGCCGGCGCCATCCTTCGCGAAGGACGGCTCCTAGTCGTACGTCGTTACGCGCCGGAAGACGACGGGGGCGGGGCGCCTAGAAGAAGGAGCCGTAGCCGCAGGTGTCCGGGACGGTGCAGCCGGGGCGCTGGATGATCTCGCGCGCGGCGTAGTGGCCCGCCTTGACGCAGGCGTCCCAGCCCTCGCCCAGGACGAGGCGCGACAGGAAGCCGCCGACGAAGGCGTCGCCCGCGCCGTTCGTGTCGACGAGGAGCTCCTTGGCGAGGGGCGTCACGGGGTACGTCGTGACCGCGCCCTCGCAGGCGACGATCGTGGAGTCGGCGCCCTGCGTGAAGACGACGCAGCGCGCGCGGCGGCCCGAGGCCTTGGGCAGGTCGCAGCACTTGAGCGCGACCGTCGCGACGTCCGAGCCCCAGCCCCGGGCCTCGCCGAGCGCCGCGGCCTCGGTCTCGTTCGCGAAGAGGATGTCGACGAAGGGCATCGTCGCGTCCAGGGCCTCGCCGAAGAACTGCGCGATGAACGGCGCCGAGATGTTGAGGCAGAAGCGCTTGCCGAAGTCGGCGCAGTGCTGGCCGAGCAGCGCGGTGCAGTCGGGGCCGCCCGACGTGAGGAAGAAGCCCGCGCTGTAGACGACCTTGGAGGCGACGAGCAGCTTCTGGACGGCCGCGGTCTCGAGGTGGTCCTTCGTGAAGTTGTTCGCCGCGTCGAGGCGCGTCACGAGCGTGCGCTCGTTCGTCGGGTCGACGAGCACGCCGCAGACGCCCGTCGGCGCCTCGGCGTCGACCTGGTACGCGACCTCGACGCCGCCCGCGCGCGCGCACTCCGCGAGCTTCGCGCCGTTCGCGTCGTCGCCGACGCAGCCCGCGAAGGCGCACGCGCCGCCGGCGCGGCCCGCGGCCTTGAGCATCCAGGCGCAGACGCGGATCGAGTTCTGCGTCGCGCCGCCCGCGATGTACTCGGGCGCGTACTGCGCGACGAGCTCGTCGTAGAGCGTGGCGTGCCGGTCCTCGGCGAGGATGATGTCGCCGCTCTTCACGCCGTACTTCTCCAGCACGTCCATGGGCACCTTGCACGAGATGTCCAGCAGCGGGTTGCCCACGCCGAGGAGCAGGACGCCGTCCTTGTGCACGAGGTGGTCGGGGCCCACGCTGCCGTCCGCCATGTAGAAGTTCGGCGCGACGTCGCGCGAGGTCCGGGTCTTCGCGCCCTTGCCTGTGACGCAGGACGCGATGTACTCCATGAAACTCTCAGGATTAGCTGCTTTTATCTATCTCTATGCGCCGCGAGGCGTAGGAGTGCAGCTGGCTCTCGGCGAAGCAATGCACTACCTTCGCCGTGCGAGGCTGCAAGAGCAGAAAATTGGCGACGGATAGGACGCGGCCGCCGACTACGTCGACCGCCGAGGAGGCTCAATATCATTGGTCCTCCTCTGAGTTGGTGGGAGACGACTAGAACAGGGCACCCGGGGACTCGGGCTTCCGGCGCGCGGCCGGCGCGCGGCGGGTTTCAGGCCGTTCGAGGACTGTTCGAGGAAATCCGCAACCCACGCACACCGCCCCCTGAGTGGGGTTTCAGGCGAGTTACCCCTAGGGACACATGAGCGACTCGCGCGTGTCGACGCCCGTCCGCGGGTTCTTCCCGGCGGCGATGGCGCAGAGCGCGCTCCTCTGGTCCTTGCGCATGTCGACGTCGGTCCAGTCCGTGTCGTCGATGAGCTTGAGGTCCTTGATGACGGCGCCCGCCATGTAGGCCTGCGTCAGGTCCGCGCCGCGGAGGTCCGCGTTCGAGAGGTCCGCCATCTCGAGGTTAACGAGCTTCATGTTGGCGTCGTTGAACTTCGAGCCCGCGAGGTCCGCGTCGAAGAAGCTCGCGGAGAAGAGGTTCACGCCCCTGAAGTTGCAGTTCCGCAGCACCGACTGCTGGAAGGCGACGCCCTTCAGGTCCTTGCCCGTCCAGTCCGTGTCGTCGAGGTTCACGCCGCGCGTGATCGCGATGACGCGGCCCGACTGGAGCGTCGACGCGCCCCCGCCCGCGATCTTCGCGGCGCCCTTCTGGACCTGGCCGCTCGCGTCGACCGCGTGCGCCGGGCCCGCGAGCGCGAGCGCGGCGCACGCCGCGCCGAGGGCTTTCTGCGCGCACCGGAGCGGTGCGACGTGCCGGGGCCGCAAGGCCGACGCGAGGGCGAGGGTCGCGAGCAGGATGCGCGGCTTCATTGGTGCTCCCTGCCGCCGGAACGCAGACCTCGCGAGAGTGGCCTAAGCCGGCACTGCGACCCGAGCTTAGCGAGATGTGGCCTAAGCCGGCACCGCGACTGCGCTGCGACTGATGGCTCTGTGATGGCTGAGCAATGCCTGTCACTCTTGGTGCAGCCGAGCTGAAGCCTGCGAGCGTGTGATTAAGCGACTGTTACAGGAGCAGCGTGCACTCAGCACTCTCTAACTCAGCTAGTCGAGGCACTGCAGGCTGCCGACCCAAGTGCTGCGCCGCATTCATTGCTCCAAACCACTCGTAGAACTGAGCTGGGAGCGGGCGCAGCGCAGCTGCCATGGTCGAGCCGGTCCTGCGCACCATGGCCCTCATCCTGGGCGCCCAGGTCGCCGCCCTCGCCGCCCTGGAGCGCGCGACGCCGCGCACGGGGCGCGGCATCTGGCTCGCGCCGCGGACGAACGCGCCGAAGCGGGCCACCGAACTCTGGTTCCTGCGCTACGCCGCGGTCTGGATCGGCGCGTTCGCCCTCATCATCGGCCTCGGGCTCTACGAGCGGTTCACGGCGTGGACGTACCTCGGGGTCTGCGGCGGCCTCGCGCTGCCGCTGGCGCTCCAGCCCTTCTTATACCCGGGGCTGACGCGCGAGGCCGACCGGCCGCTCGCGCAGCGCTACGCGCTCAAGGCGAACGTCTGGCTCGCGATCTTCGGCTGGGTGGGCAACTACTGGTACACGCACTACTTCTACAGCGTCCTGGGCGCGGCCTACACCATGCCGGCGCACCGCGTCAACGGCGTGCCGTGGTGCATGTTCTTCGCGACGCACTTCTACTTCTGCTTCTACCACGTCCTCTCGAACTGCGCGCTGCGGTTCATCGCGACGGGCTACGCCCCGGGGCCGCGGCGCGCGGCCCTCCGGGCCGCGGCGGTGCTCGCGATGGCCTACTTCACGGCCTTCGCCGAGACGCTGACCATCTCGGGCTTCCCCTACTACACCTTCGCGGACCGGGGCCGGGCCTACACCGTCGGCTCGGCCTTCTACGGCCTCTACTTCGTCGTGTCGTTCCCCGCGTTCCTCCTGGTGGACGAGGCCCCCGCGGGCGCGGTGGGGGCGCAGACGCACTCCCTCGCGCGCGCGGCCGTCGAGGCGCTCGCCGCGGCCATGGCCGTCCTCCAGCTCCTGGACTTCGTCCGGCTCGCGCTCGGCATCCCGCTCGTGATCCGGAGCGCGCCCGGCTAGGTCGTCGTAAAAGCACGTCGGGGCGACTCCTACGACGCATCGGGGGCGCGCCGTGGAGTGCGGCGGGAGGATGGACGTGGTCGGGAAAGGGGCGGACCGGGCCGGCGGCTTCCGATGCGCACGCGGGCTCATAACGTTCACCGGTCCGGGGCGCTTCTCCGGGAGAGAAGCTAAGGCTAGCGACGGGGGGGGGGGGGGGGGGGGGAGCGGGGCGCGCCGTGTAAAACCCGAACCCGAACCCGAACGTAAATCTCGCCGCACGCACGTTCGTGCGGGGTGGGGCTAAAAACCCGTCGTCGTCCCAACCGGTAGCGGCAATTAAATTTGGCAAACCCCGCTGCCCGCCGGCCCTGCATCGGCGGCCGGATCTTGGCGCGCATCGCCCCAGCGACATCCCCCTCTCCGGAGTTCTGGTCGCTCTGCGGCCGCGCGTGGGCTGCCCCCCCGAGTCTCGCTGCCGCGGTGGCCGCTCGGCGGCCTCCCGCGCCACCAACCTGACCCCGGGTCGGAACGATGCCCCCGGGCCTCGACGACGCGATGGAGGGGCGGGACGACGACGGCGCGCCGCCGGAGCGCCCGCGCGAGCGGCGTCGCGTCGCGGAGGACGCGACGCTCGCGCCCGGCCACGCGTACGTGGTCATGGAGAACGTCTACGACAAGCTCCAGCTCCTGGACTGCGCGGGCGGCTTCGCCCGGCCGCGCGACCAGAAGCCCATCACGCGCTGGGAGTTCGCGGCGCCGGGGCCGAACCCGTCGGTGCAGTTCGCGCTCTTCCTCGAGCTCTGCGGCTGGCTCGTGGAGCGCGCGACGGGCGACGGTAAAGCGTTTGCCGTGGACAAGTTCGACGACCCGACGACGGCGACCAATAAACTCATGCTCGCGCTGCGGAAGCTCGAGTTCGGCGCCGACTTCCCGCCGCAGCAGCTCAAGCGGGCGCACGGCGACGCGTGCGTCGGCGTGCTCGACTTTTTGACGGGAAAGGCCGTCGCGCGGCACTTCGTCTGGCAGCGGCCGGAGTACGACGACGCGGGCGAGGAGGAGCTGCCCGTGGACGAGGACGCGGACGTCGGCGACGCGATCGAGGACGATATTGAAGCCTGCGAGGACGACGAGGCCCTCTTCGTCGAGGCGCCGGCCGACGAGCCCGAGGTCTCCGAGGAGCGCGCGGCGCAGCGCGAGATCCTGAAGAGCAACGTTGACCGCGTGGCCTGGAAGACGGAGCTCGAGCGCGTCGGCCCGCGGCTCCGCCTCGCGCAGCGGCGCGCGGCGGGCAAGGAGTGGCGCGCGCACGTCGACCTCACGCGCGCGTCGGCCGGCGTCATCCGGTCGACGTTCCCGCCGACGCGCGCGCAGCTCGACGACCTCGGCCGCGCCGCGGCGGACGCCTCGGACACGCTCCGCTCGAAGGAGAACTACATCAACTCGAAGTTCGACCGCGAGAAGGCGGCGTACGCGCGGCTCCGCGAGGAGCTCGACGCGCTGGCCAAGCGCTCGGGCGCCTCCGAGGAGCGCGTCGCGGCGCTCTCGGGCGAGCTCGCGGGCATCACGGACCAGCTCGACGAGGCCAAGGGCGCCATGGCCGACCGCGGCAACTCGATGACGGACACGTCGCCCCTCGTCAAGATCAAGCAGGCCCTCAAGGCGATCCGCCAGGAGTGCGTCGACTTCGACCTCCAGATCGGCGTCGCCGGCCACGCGCTCATGCAGCAGAAGCTCAAGCGCGGCGCCCCCACCAAGGACGAGCCCGCGGCCAAGGCCGCCGGCGACTTCGACGACTCGGACCTCGACTCGGTGTGAGCCGGCGCCCCTAGCCAGGTCTAATTGCGTTTGGGACCAAGGTCATCCGGTTTACGCGAAAAAAACGCACACCAGGAGATCCCGCATACGTAAAAAACGGCGGAATAAAGGAGGCATGGCTCCTCCGGAAGCCGGCGCAGGTGTCAGCTAGGCTAGCGGCGGCGCCCGCCGCCCGGCCCGTTTTAACTTTTAAGACACTAGCTCGCGATCAAAATGCCGCAGAATAAGTCCGCCGCTCACCGGCCACCATTGTAATAGCCATATTATTTATTTAGTTGTTTTGGTGGTACTCGTCGTCACGCGACACAAGGGGGGCTAGTAGGACTCTAGTGGGGTCATACGACAAGGGCGCGCGCGACGTCTCGCGCAACGGGAGCGGGTTCTCAAAAAGGCGCGACATCTTGCGCGACGCTAGATGAGCCCCATGCCGTTCTCGCGGACGTAGGAGGCCGCCACGACGTCCGACGTGCGCACGGTGATCTCGACCCTGGTCACGTGCACGGGCGGCAGGCCCGGCAGCTCGCGGATCTTGGCGAGGAGCCCGTCGCAGATGAACTGGGCGACGATCTCGGCCGTCGCGTTGCGGCCTGCGCGCGGGAACGAGGTGAGGGGGCGCCAATTCGTTCGAGACGCGGGGCGCCGGCCGGCGAACGGCCGGAGCCGGTCGAGGTCCGCGTTCTGGAGCGGCGCGAGCGTCGCGCCCAGCGCCAGCTGCACGGCCACGAAGTCGATGAGCAGGCCGTCGGGGCCCAGCTCGGGACCGCTGAGCTTCGCGTCAACCAGGGCGGTGACTCCCGTGCGGAAGAGCGGCGCGTTGCCCAGCTTGAGCGAGAGCGCGTAGGCACAGCGGTCCTTCACTGTTATGGAGTACATGGAGCCCCCGGCCCAGCGCCGGCGGGCGGGCGGGCTGCGTAGCAATGGTTTCGCGACGACGGCCTAGCTGGCCATCTCAACTTGACGTTGCCGGAGGCGTCCTCGGTATCCCGTCGGCGGCGACTGGAGCCGTGGCGCGCGCGAGCTGGGTCTGGTCTCGCCGCCGGCCCGCCGCTCTGCTGCGCGCGCGCGCCGCCCGCGGAGATCGGTGACTGGCTAAGTTGAGTCCTTGACACTTTTGACGCCAAACGCACGTGTGGAGCAAAAGTTTTCGTCCATGATGGGGTTGGGAGGGCCCCTTCGTTCCAGAGGCCTACCGGACGTCTAGGCGTCTGTTGCTGGGGGTATCGAGCCCATTTGCGAGCTTGTAGGCGGCGACGTGGGACTGAGGACATCGCGGGGCCTTCCCCGAGGCGTCGAAGCCATCGCGACGCGTCGGTAACCCGCTCTAGAGCCTTAGTTCAGTGTAAGATCATTCACGCTCGTATTGGCGCCGCACAAAAAGCCTCGAGCTCGGGCTTGCGGTGCTAGCTGATGAAGAAGTTCCAGCCGCTGCGGAAACCGTCGCGGCCGCGGCCCGCGCCGCGGCCGACGAAGCCTCTCCAGTCCATGTTCATACAGAACCCCCGGCGGTTCGATTCGCCGGAGCCGACGCAGCTCCACGATACGCTGGTCGAGGCGCGGCCGGCGCCGCAGCCGGTAGCGCCGCCGTCCGAGGCCCGGGCGCCGCCCGTCCGCGCGCCACCGCCGTCCGCCGGCGACAGCGACGGCGAGGACGCCGCCGAGGCGCCGGCTCGCGCGCCGCCGCGGCCGGCGGTCCCGCCGTCCGCCGGCGACACGAGCGACGACGACGAATGGGACGAGACGGAGCCCCCGGCGGCCGCGCCGCCGGCCCGCGCGCCGCCGGCCCGCGCACCGCCGCCGCCGCCGCCGTCCCCGTCGTCGAGCGAAAGCGAAAGCGAAAGCGACAGCGACAGCGACGACGAGGCCCCCGCCGCGGCCGCGCCGCCGCCCGCGGCCCGCGCGTCGCGGCCGCGGCCGCCGCCGTCCCCCTCGTCGTCGTCGAGCGGCGAGAGCGACGACGAGGGCCCCGCCGCGCCGCCGCCGGCCCGGGCGCCGTCCCCTTCGCCGTCGTCGTCGTGGGATAGCAGCGACGACGACGACGACGACGACGCGGCGGTGGTGGCGACGCCGGTGGCGCGCGGACTCGGCGCGGCGGCGTGCCCGCGGATGCCTCGCGTCGGCGACTTCCTGGCGCACCGGCACAACGACGACGCGCCGCTCGAGGCCGAGAAGGTGCTGGGGCGGGTGACGCGGGTCCAGGTCCGGGGCCAGACCGCGGACATCAGGTGCGCCTGGTTCAACTGCGACGAGGCGACGGGCCACCTCGAGGTCCGGCGGCGGTCCTTCGGCGCGCGCTGGCGCTTCGCCTCGGTGGGCGAGGCCGCGCGCGAGGCGGCGCGCGCGGCCGAGGCGTGTGACGCGGCCAAGGCGCTCGCCCTCGAGGACGTGGTCTGCCAGGTCTGCGGGTCGGGCGACGACGAGGCGCAGCTCGTGCTCTGCGACGACTGCGACGCGGGCGCGGCGCACACGTACTGCCTCGAGCTCGGCGCCGTGCCGGACGCGTGGCGCTGCGACGCGTGCGCGCGGCCCGCGGCGCCGAAGCGGCGGCCGGCGCCGAAGAAGAAGCGCGCGCGGCCGGCGCCGGCGGACGACGACGCCGACCTCGTGTGCGCGCCGAAGCGGCGGCCGCCCGTCGCGGCCGACGCCGCGCGGGCGAAGACGATGCCGCGCTGGCCCGTCGTCGGCGACCGGCTCCTCCAGCGGCACAACGACGTCGACCCGCTCGAGGCCGAGCACGTCCGCGCCCGCGTCTCGGATTTCAGGCCCCACCCCCCGAAGGATACGAGTCTCCGTCACGTCCCCGCAGGTGCTCTGCGTGGTCAAGAAGGTGCCCCCGAGCGGCGCCGCGGCGAAGAAGCGCGACTTCGACGTGGCGTTCGAGAACTGCGAGCGGAAGCGCGGCACGCTGTGCCTCGCGGCGGCGGCGTACGCGGTGAACTGGCGCTTCGCGACGGAGGCGGACGTCGAGCGGCAGCTCGGCGCGCTGGTGGACGAGGCGTGCGGCGTGTGCGGCCGCCGCGACGACGAGGCGTCCCTGGTCCTCTGTGACGGCTGCGAGGCCGGCGCGGCGCACACGTACTGCCTCGGCCTCGACGGGGTGCCCGAGGGCGACTGGTTCTGCGCAGCGTGCGCGTCCCAGCGCGGCTCGACGGGCACGCGCAAGACCTCCGTGTCCGTGTAAGTCGAGCGCTGCAATCACCATTCTATTGTTACGGTGCACTAGTGGCGGATGCCCGGAACTCCATTGTTACGGTGCTAGGACTAGTGGGCGGAGCCCCTGCCCAGGGCTGGGGGGGAGACACCGCGCGTCGCCGATTCATCGGCGGCGGGCGCGGGCCGCTTCTTTCATAACAGCGTACCTCCCTCTAAGCAGAGCCACACTGTCCGGGCTAGCGGTGTGAGACACTAGCCAGACGAGCCCTGGCACTTTTGTAGTTGTCAAGCAAGGGATCCTCGGCAACAAGGCACGTGGCACTTTTGGGCGCCGCCTTGGCATGCAGGAGGTAAGAAATTGAGACCTGCAAATACCTTGACCCATTCGGCATTTCTGCGCTGGCTACTGGCAGGCCATCGCTGTACCCATCGTTAATAACTGTGCGAGCTCGTTGATTTGCGAGGCACCGTAGGAGCCATGGCCCAGCCGGCGGGCGAGAAGCTCGGCTTCGGCTACTTCGCGGGCCTCCTCGGCGGCGTCGCGGCCGTCGGCTTCGCCGCCGGCGTCGCGGCCGTCCTGGTCTGCCAGCGCGCCGCGCGGCGCGTCCCGAAGGCGCTCGACTCGGACGACGACGCGTCGGACGACGAGGAGGGCGCGCCGCTCGTGGCGGGGGCCCGCTGGGGCCTGCGCGACGCGCCGTACAAGATGCTGCTCTGCATCAACTGCGACCTGCGCGACGAGGCCGGCAACCGGACGAAGATGAAGCCCGGCAAGGCCGCGGCGCAGTGCTGCCACGCGGTGCTGGGCTGCTACCGGCGCGCGCAGCGCCGGGCGCCGGCGGCGCTCCGCTGGTGGGCCGCGACGGGCCAGGCCAAGGTCTGCGTCAAGGTGCCCGCCGAGGCGGAGCTGCTCGAGCTGCGCGCGCGGCTCGCGGCGGCGGGCGTCGTGTCGTACCTCGTCGAGGACGCGGGCCGGACGCAGGTCGCGCCCGGATCGCGGACCGTGCTCGCCGTCGGGCCCGCGCCCGTCCGCGTGCTGGACCCGCTCACGAGGCACCTCAAGCTCTACTAACTTCCTAGCGAGATAGTGTCTTACAGGCCGCTAGCCCACGCGGGATTTCCTAAGCGCGGGAGACTTCCTCTAAATCCGAAGCCAAAAAAAACGGGTTTTCCTTTATAGTCTATTTTATTTATTTCAGCATTTAGCCCATCGTCGATCCGGGCGCTTGGGGCAGTAAACGTAGAGAGCTGCGACGGACAGCTCGTGCGTGCTGGCGTAAAATACTCGCACCGGACGCGAGCAGCCACGATGGACAGCGACTTCTTCATCCCCGGCGGCCTCTTCGAGGACGACGAGTCGATGCAGAGCATGTCGGGCATCAACCCCGGGGCCCGGGAGTTCCGGCCCACGGAGCCCGAGCCGCGCGCGCGGCGCGCGCAGTCGGCCGACGCGCCGCCGCCGGCCTTCGCCGGCGGCGGGCTGCTGAGCCCGAGCCAGCTCGGCGCGGCGGCCGCCGCGCCGCGCGGCGCGGGCCCGCCGGGCCTCGACCCGCGGCGGCCGCGCCTGGGGTCGGCGTCCGGGGCCCCCGGCGCCGGCCTCGGCGACCGCGGCGACGCGTGGCGGCACCACAACGAGCGCATGACGACGGCGGCGGCGGCCGCCGCCGCCGCGCTGCGCGCGCTCGCGGAGGAGGACGCCAAGGGCCGCGCGCTCGCGACGTCGTCGGCGGCGTCGTGGGACGCGGCCCCGGCGGCGGGGTCGGCGCCGGCGGCGCCGGCGCCGGGCCTCGAGGCGCGCCGCGACCGGCGGCCCGGGCCGCCCGCGCGGCCGGCCGCCCCGCCGCCGCCGCCGTCGCCGCCGCGCGCGCCGGCCGCGCCGGCGGCGGCCGCGCCGCCGCCGCATGTCGTCCCGTCGCCGCCGCCGCCGCCGTCGTTCCGCGCGCGCGCGCGCGCCGCCGCCGCGCCGCGGCCGCGGCCCCTCGTCCTCGACGCCGTCGACGCCGTCGACGCCGTCGACGCCGGCGCCGGCGCGCCGGGCGACGCCGGCGAGCGCCGCGCCGCGCCGCGTGCCGGCGCCCGCGCCCCGCGCGCCGCGGCCCGCGCCGCGCGCGGCGCCCGCGCGGCCGGCGCGCCCGCCGTCGCCGCCGCCGCGCGCCCTGGCGGCGCCGCCGGGCCTCCACCTCGACGCGGCGCGGCGCGTGCGCGAGCCGTCGCCGTCGCGCGCGCCGCCGGCGCCGCCGGCGCCGGCGCCGCCGCCGCGGTGGCTCGTCGCGGCGGGGCGCGCGGCGGCGGCCGCGCGCGACCCGCGCGCGCTCGCCGCCCGCGCGTGGGCCTGCGTCGTCGCCGTGCACGCGGCGGCGCTCGCCGAGGCGCGGGGCGCGCCCGCCACGGGCCTCCGGCTGCTGGCGCCCTTCCTCATCTGGGGCGCGGACCGCGCGGTCCTGGTCGAGGCCGGGCCGTACTGGGCGCCGGCGGCGCTCTGGGCGGCGCTTGTCTTCGGCGACCTCGACCGCCGCGGCGCGGAGAAGGACCGGGCGCGGCGGCGGCGGCGGCGCGTCCCCGGCGCGCGGCCGGCCGAGCCCGGCGCGGACGCGGCGCGGCTGCCCTACCCCCTGGCGGCGGCCGCGCGGCTGGTCGCGCCGGCCGCGCTCTTCGTCGCGGCCGCCGGCGCGCGCTGCGCGCTCCTCCAGCTCGACGCGAACGAGGCGCTGGTGCTGGCCTACGCGCTCGTGCTCGCGCGGCGCCGCCCCCCCCGGGCGGCGCCCTACGTGGCCTGGGCGCTCCACGTCCTTGCGCGCGGCGCTTTTGGTCCGTCGCGCGCGCTGGCCTGGGCGCAGGCCGTCAGCGCGCTCGCGACCCTGCGCGACTAACCTAGAAGCCTCCGGGTAAGTTTCCTGGGCGGGACTTGACAATTTATTACATACTTGCCGGGGGCGCCGCGGATCGGCGCGCCGCGGCGGTCGCAGCGACCCGCGCCGCCCGTGGCGGTGCCGGCGCCGGCTCCCAGTCGTCGCGGGTCCGGACGAGCGTCACGGACCGCCAGTCGCCGCGGAGCCACCGCTCGTTGTCGACCAGCTCCAGGCGGTCGGGCTCGAAGACGTAGACGAGGACGACGGCCGGCGAGACCGCGGCCAGGATGAACCCGAGCGCCAGCGCGAGCACGAACGGCAGCTCGAAGACCCACCGGGCGAAAAGGGCGACGGCCAGCGCCTCCGACACGCCGGGCAGCACCGTGAGCCGCGCGGCCACGCGCCCCGCGCGCCGGATCGCGCCCACGTCCAGCTCGAGGCCCGACCGCGTCATGATCGTGCCGAGCCCCGCCGCGCGGATCGTCGCCTTGTACGCGTGCGTCAGGGCCGCGCCGCGGAACGCGCGCGAGTTCCGCGCGAGCGCGCCGCCCAGGAGCTGGCCCGCGAGCGGCGGCAGCCCAGCCACGCGAGCGCGCGGCCCGTCGCCGACGCGAACAGCCAGACGCAGAAGATGGCCCAGCCCGGGCCCGCGCGCGGCGCGAGCAGGCCGCCGTGCGCCAGCGGCGTCAGGCACGCGGCGCCGTACGCGAGCGCGCTCAGCGCGGCGAGGCCCGCGAGCTCCCACGGCGGCGCCGAGCCACGGATCGTAGGGGACGAACCGCGCCTCGTGGTCGCGCACTCCCAGCGCCTTGGCAAAGCCCCACGGCGAGTGCCGCCGCGGCGAGTGCCGCCGCGGCGATTCCGGCTCCGCGCGGCGCGGGCTGCCCTCCCCCGATTTGGCCTCCATCGTGAGCCGCGACGCCGGTTCCGCGCGGCGCGGGCTGCCCGCCTCCAGCTGCTCCGCCCCCCTGGCCTCCATCGAGCCCATCGTCCCGTTGAACCGTGCGCCGCCCGGTGGTCGCGCCCGGCGCCCAAGAGGACGGTCCGGAGGCGCGCAGCGCTTCGACTCCGCGCGAGGATGCCTGCGAGGGCTGCCCCTCGGCCTTGTGAGAGCTTGCTAGTATGCCGCTTGACTCAGAGATGAAGCCGAGTGCGAGGGCGGAGCCCTGCGGAGGCGTCGCCGGGCGGCCCGCCGGGACGCGGTAGAGCAGAGGTAACAAATAGCTAGTGGTCGTCAATTTTCCACCTTTTTGTGTTTGCTGCACCCTCCTAACTCTTCGCGGCCGCCGTATTTCCCATCGGCAGCGAACGTGCTGCCGCCGCCGCCGTGCGTCCCACCGGCAGCGAACGTGCTGCCGCCGCCGCTGCCCCGCGCCCCGGCGCCCCGGCCGCGCCGCGTCCCATGGCCGCGGCGCTGCTGGGCCCCCTGGCCGCGGCCAGCATGGACGACTCGCGCCACTCCGTCCGGTCCGGCGGCACGTCCGTCGCCAGCGAAAACTTCTACGCCACGAACGACTGGGACCCGGCGCCGTCCCCGGCGAAGAACACCGCCGCGCCCAAGGCCACGCTCCGCGTGCTCGGCCGCGAGTCCGTGAACGTCAACATGGCCATGGCCGAGCTCCTCAACTCCCACGGCTGCGTCGTCGAGCACTCGGAGCAGCACCGCGACCGGGAACTGGGCGGCTACTTCCAGCGCGCCGTCTTCGACTGGTCGGCGGCCGCGCGGACATCGACGTTCGGGCGCCCCGCGACCGCGTCTCCACGATGGTTCTCACGCACAGGTCGGCGATGCGCTGCAGCCAGGAGAGCTTGCAACGGGCGCTCGACGAGGTCTGCGGCCGCCTCGAGCTCGAGTACCAGCTCGAGTGGGGCACGCGGCCCAAGAGACTGTGCGTCTTCGTCTCGAAGTACGACCACGTGCTCTGGGAGATCCTCCTGCGCCACAAGGCCGGCGAGCTCCCCTGCGACATCCCCCTCATCATCTCGAACCACGCCGACCTCAAGCCGGTCGCCGACGCGTTCGGCGTGCGCTTCGAGGTATTTAAAGTCACGAAGGCCACGAAGCGCGAGGTCGAGAACGCGGAGATCCGGCTCATGGAGGAGCTCGAGATCGACCTCGTGGTCCTCGCGCGGTACATGCAGATCATCTCCGACGAGTTCTGCGCGACCTACCCGTGCCGCGTGATCAACATCCACCACTCGTTCCTCCCGGCCTTCATCGGCTCGAAGCCCTACCACCGCGCGCACGAGCGCGGCGTCAAGCTCATCGGCGCGACGGCGCACTACGCGACCGCGAACCTCGACGAGGGCCCGATCATCGAGCAGGGCACGGAGCGCGTCTCGCACCGCGACACGGTCGACGACCTGCTGCGGAAGGGCCGCGGCGTCGAGCGCGTCGTCCTCCTCGCCGCGCTGCGCGCGCACCTCGACGACCGGATCATCGTCTACGGCAACAAGACGGTCGTCTTCGCCGACTAGCCGCACATCTCCCTGTTCATATCCGCGCATTCCGCGCCTATTGTTCATATCTCGCTCCGTCGAGGCGGCCGCGCTCCGGAGCCCGTGTTGTACACATACCCCATATAACCAATGTTTATTATGATCAATCGATAAAGTAGCCGATGTCTCGAACCCCCCCCCCCCCCCATCCCCCCTCCAGGCTCCAGCCCCCTTCAAACCCGAGCGTCAACTTGGGGAGCCACATCGTGTGTATTTTACAGCTGCCCGGGCCGCAGCGAGCGCGCCGCCGCATAGTGGTCGACGGGCCGCCTCGGATCGCAGCGATGTCGGGGGCAGCCGAGGCCGCCTTCCGCAAGTGGTACCGGACGCAGTCCGTGGCGGCGGTCCTCTGCACCGGCTTCCTGGTCGTGGAGAAGCCCGTGGCCATGGGCCTGGCCGCGGAACTGGGCGTCCTCGCGCTGGCCGCCTTCACGGGCGCCTGCGGCTGGCGGCTGCTGCGCTGCACGAAGCAGGAGCTCGTCGTCCTGTACCAGCTCTACGCGGTGCTCTGCACCTGCCTCTGCATGGCGCTCGTCTACGTCGTCATGATGCCCGCGTTCCGGGCCTTCGCCTTCCGCGCGGAGGGCGCCGCCGTGGCGGACCACCACGTCGCGGCGACGTTCGCGTCGCTCGTCTACGGGTGCATCTCCGCCAAGGCCACGACCTGCGCGAACACCTACGGCGAGGCCGTCGTGCCCATCCACAAGAAGCGGGACTGAGGCTCTTGTGGAAATCCCTGTGCATACCCCTGTCCATAGTAGTCTGTCCATAGTATAAACAACTTAAATCTACTGAAGTAGTATGCACAGGGTATGGACACAAGGCGGGCGGCGCGCGGGAAAGAAAAATGGACAGGGCCGCGCGCCGGCACCCGCGAACGGACAGGGCCTAGGCCTCGGTGAGCTTCTCGGCCGGCGCGCCGGCGGCCTCGGCCTCGCGCTTGAGCTTGGCCTCCCAGCCGTCCTTGTTGACGAGCCAGAAGGGGAAGACGAGGAACCAGGCGCCGATGACGGACCCGATGGTCACGGGGATGAAGTTGTTCCAGAAGGCGTTGAGGAAGTTCACGCGGCTGTCGATGTACGAGCCGCCGACGATGATGCCGCCCGGGATGAG
Organism: Pelagomonas calceolata; assembly: GCA_918797485.1. Lineage (NCBI taxonomy): Eukaryota > Pelagophyceae > Pelagomonadales > Pelagomonadaceae > Pelagomonas > Pelagomonas calceolata. Next base: position 1,934,020 of record CAKKNE010000004.1, read on the forward strand.
GAACTCGTTGACGACGAGGTGGTCGAAGCCCGACGAGATGAAGAGCTCGATGGGCAGCCAGATCATGATGAACTTGGAGATGGGCTCGGTCGCGATCATCTGGAGCCAGATGGCGAGGCAGACCATCCAGTTGCAGCCCGCGCCGCGGATGAGCGCCGTGCCGAAGTGCTGCGTGCACTTGGCCTTGGCGGCCTTGATGAGCTTGCAGATGTTGCCGTACTTGTTGCTGCCCGTCGAGCAGAAGTCGCCGTTGTTGAAGTGCTCCTGGAAGGCCGCCGAGTTCTCGTAGAAGATCTTGTTGTTGTTCTCGAGCGCGCCGCCGCTGTCCGCGTAGTTCTTGTTGTCGACGGCGACCGTCATGATGAGGCCCGTCTGCCACGCGAAGACGACGAAGTGGAGGATCGCGCCGAGCAGGTTGAAGGTCCAGCAGACGACCCAGTTAATGAGCGTGGCCTTGATCTCGGCCGCGCGGTCCTCGGGCTTGGCCGCGAGGCAGGCGAAGGTGCAGAACATGTAGTTCGCCGTGATGAGCTCGCAGCCCTGGCAGAGCACGATGAACGTGAGGCCGAAGGGGATGCCGAAGCCGGCGAAGACGAAGTTGTTGACGCCCGTCGACGAGCCCCAGCGGCCGCCGACCTGGCAGGACATCATGACGCCGAAGCTCAAGAGGAGTCCAGCCTGAATTGACAGCAGCACGGTCATGAGCGGCCGCGTCATCATGCGCGCGTTGACGACCTCGCCGACGTTGATCACGAAGCCCATGACCTCGGGCTGCGTGTTGAAGACGCGCTTGACGTTCACGTACGTGTTCGCCGTGGCCATCGGGCGCGGCTCCGTGTGGGCGTTGGAGTGGCATAGCACTGCGGGCGGGGCGCGCGCGGTCAATCATCGAACGCGTTCCCCCGCTCGTCGGGGCGGCGGTGCCGCGGCGCGCGCGGTCAATCATCGAACGCGTTCCCCCGCTCGTCGGGGCGGCGCTGCCGCGGCGCGCGACCGGGGGCTGCCCCCGGGCCACGTGCGTTCGTGCGTTTGTTGACGCGGCGGCACCGAGGTGCCGTTGCCGCGGGGGGCGGGTGGGGGCCGGACGGCGGCACGCGTTGCTTGCCTTTGTGGGCGACCATGGTTGCGTTGCGTTTTTTTTGGCAGGGGCGAACAGGAGAAGGGCACAGTCAGTGTGATAGCGAAATGTACCCACGTCAAGAGGTAAGGTACCAGTGTCAAGAGGTAAGGTACGAATAGGGGGTAAAAGGTAAGAGAGAGGAAAGCTCTTCTTTTAAGCCGGCGGCATCTCTGGAACCCCCTTTTTGATAGATAATTCGAAGATCGCTATGCATAGGTCCGCACGCGGCGCAATATCATTGATGTACGGTTTTTCTGAGCGATTAATAGGTGCCACAGTTCGGCAATGAGCCAGTCTGAGGAGATACTGTCCCCGGGGCGCGGCTTCAGGGCGAGAATCCGCTAGTGGCCTGTAAGACACTAGCCAGCCCTAAAGCGACGCATTTTTTGTAGCTCTACAGCTACGCGGTGTAATATATAGCATTTCGGACGACGCTATACGCGTGTACGCGTTTGCACATACGGTGTAGCACGTTGGCCGCTCTGCGAGGGACGAGGAACGCTAGTAGCACTGCAGCGCAGCAGCGAGAGCTTTGCAGTGCGAGCAGACGAGCTGCAGCCGCTTGCTACGCAAAGGAGCCGCAAAGCACTATGGGCAAGGCCAAGGGCAAGAAGGGCCGCCGGCAGCAGGACTCGTCCGACGACGACGACTTCGTCGACCCCATCCAGGCCGCGCTGGCCGCGGGCGGCGGCGACGACGCCGCCGTCGCGGTGCCCGCGAAGAAGGCGCCGAAGAAGAAGAAGGGCCGGCAGGCGAAGGGCGCCGCCGCCGCCGCCGAGGACGACGACGCGCCCGCCGCGCCGCCGCCGCCGCCGCCGCCGGCCCGGAAACAGAAGAAGGGCGGGCGGTTCCGCGGCGACAGCTCCGAGGACGAGGCGCCGGCGCCGGCGCCGGCCGACGACGCGCCCAAGAAGCTGAGCCGGGCGCAGCTGCGCAAGCAGAAGCTCGCCAAGAAGGCCGGCCGCGCGGAGCCCGAGCCCGAGCCCGAGCCCGCGGCGCCGCCGCCTCCACCAGAGGAGGAGGATGAGGAGGAGGAGGAAGAGGTAGAAGTGGCGGCGCCGGCGCCGCGGCGGAAGAAGGACAAGAAGGCGGCGCGGCGCGCGGCGGCGATGGCGGCGATGCTGGCGGACGAGCCGTCCGAGGACGAGGAGGAGGACGACGACGAGGCGGAGACGGTGGCGGAGGAGACGGTGGTAGAGGAACCCCAGGTGAAAACGAAGAAGAAGATGAGCAAGGCCGAGCGGCGGCGCGCGAAGGCGGCGCCCGGCGCGGAGGCGGAGGACGCCGTCGCGGCGCCGGCGCCGGCGCCGGCCGTCGCCGCGGCGCCTCCAAAAAAGCTCTTCGGGGGCGGCAAGAAGACCGACGCCTTCGCGGCGGCCATGGCCGCGGCCGAGGAGAGGGACGAGGACAACGGCGACGCCGACCAACTCAAGGCGTCGCTCGACAAGTACCGCAAGAAGCTCAAGAAGGCGAGTGCCGAGGACGCCGCGAAGTACGAAGCCAAAATAGCCAAGTACGAGAAGAAGCTCGAAGCGCTCGACGAGGCAAAGAAGCGGAAGGCCGCGGACGCCGACAAGGACGTGGACACGGACGCGGCCCTGGCGGCCCAGGGCGGGTTGCTGGGCGGCGACGACGCGTGGCGCGACGACTCGAACGACCACCACGGGCGGGGGCCGCGCGTCGAGGCGACGTTCGAGGCGTGTCTCGCGAACGCCGTGAGGGCGAACGACGGCCAGGCCCTGTCGAGCAAGGCCCGGCGCAAGCTCGAGAAGGACTACGCGTCCCGGAAACGGGCCGCCGAGGCCTACGCCGCGAAGGAGCAGGCCTCGCTCGAGGGCGCGCAGTTCGCCTGTTCGCAATCCGCAATTGATGAAAATGACGCGGCCTGGCTCAACGCGCTAGACGTCAAGATCGACTCCTTCACGATCTCCGCCGCGGGCAAGACGCTCTTCGAGAACTCGTCTTTATTAATTGCGCACGGGCGGCGGTACGGCATCGTCGGCCCGAACGGCCGCGGGAAGACGACGCTCCTGAAGATGATCGCGTCCGGCGACTTGCGGGTGCCGCCGCGCGTGCAGTGTTTATACGTGGAGCAGGAGGTCCAGGCCGACGACACGACCGCGGTGGACGCGGTCCTGAAGGCCGACGTCGAGCGGACGGCGTTGATGGCCGAGGAGGTTTCATTAACGAAAAAGCTCGAGACGCTCGCGGGCGCCGCCCAGGCCGAGGCGACGGACCGATTGCGGGTCGTCGGCGAGGAACTCAAGGCCATCGGCGCGTCCGCGGCCGACGCGAAGGCGCGGCGGATCCTGTTCGGGCTGGGCTTCTCGCCGGAGATGCAAGTGCGGGCCACGAAGCTGTTTTCCGGCGGCTGGCGCATGCGCATCTCCTTGGCGCGGGCGCTCTTCATGGAGCCTATTTTGCTGATGCTCGACGAGCCGACGAATCACTTGGACTTGAACGCCGTCATTTGGCTGGATGATTACTTGCAAAAATACAAGCATACCATATTGGTCGTGTCGCACGACCAGGACTTCTTGAATTCGGTGTGTGACGAGACGCTGCACATCTCGGAGCAGCGGACGCTCGACCACTACCGGGGCAACTACGACACGTTTAAGGCCCTCGAACGGCAGAAGCGGAACCAGCAGCAAAAGGCCTGGGAGAAGCAGGAGAAGCAGCTCAAGGCCCTGAAGGGCAAGGGCGGCAACTCGAAGAAGAAGGCCGAGGAGCTCATGAAGAATAGTCGGAGTAAGCGCGAACCGAAGGACAAGAAGAAGCAGCAGGCCATCGCTTCCGGCCAAGCGTCGGCCGACGTCACGACGCTCATCGAGCGGCCCAAGGAGTATGCGGTCGAGATGGAGTTCCCGCCCGTGCCTCGATTGGCGCCGCCCGTTTTGCAAGTTATCGACGCGCAGTTTCGATACGCGCCGCAACTCCCGCTCATCTTCACGGACATGAATTTTGGCATCGACCAGGACTCGAGGATTTGTGTCGTCGGGAATAATGGTAGCGGGAAGACGACTTTATTAAATTTGTTGACGGGCAAGCTGCAATGCACGGACGGCGACGTGAAGCGGAACCCGAAGCTCCGCATAGGCGTATATAATCAGCACTTCGTCGAGCGCCTACCGATGGACGAGTCGCCCGTCGACTACCTGCGGAGATTGTTTGAAGACGAGACGTATCAAAGTATAAGGAACATGTTAGGAAGGTACGGCCTGCAGGGCCACGCGCACACGATTGCCATGCGCGACCTGAGCGGGGGCCAGAAGGCGCGCGTGGTGCTGTGTGAGCTGTCGCTGGCCGCGCCGCACATGCTTCTGTTGGACGAGCCGACGAACAACCTGGACATCGAGACGATCGACGCGCTATGCGACGCCATCAACGGGTATGATGGGGGCGTGATCTGCGTGACGCACGACGCGCGGCTGATCGAAGCGACGAACATGCGGCTCTGGGTCGTGGAAGACAGGATGGTCGTCGAGTGGGGCGAGCCCTTCGACGCCTACCGGGACCACCTCCTGGAGAAGCTCGAGAAGGCCATGAACGACGCCGAGTCGCGCGTGACGGCCGCGGGCGTGAGTGTCGACATGGGGGGGAACCGCTGCGGGGAGGGTCCCACGATGATTTAAGAAGATGGCAGGAGGCGCAGCCGGTCTACGCGTATGATGTGTCTACCTACGAACGCGAGAGTGGTTCCTTGGCGCCGTTGCTGAAGTCCCTGTCGAATTGCGCACGGGTCCACTCATTGCCCCGAAGCCTGGCTTGCCTCGTTAAGCGTGACAACTGCTCGCACCAAGTCATAAGTAGCTACACTCTCTCGGAGTAAACAGATTCTTTCGAGTTCTTTTAATTATTCTAGGGCTGCGCGCGACGCCGCGGCCCCGCTACGACGCGACACACTCAGGCCTCGTGCTCGTCGTCGCGCTGGCCCCGCCGCCGCCGCCGCGGCGGCCGCGCCGCGGCCTCCTCGTCGACTTCGTCCTCGTCCTCGCGGCGGCGCTTGGACAGCGCTTGGAGAGCGGCATATCCGATCCTTCACAAATTTGTCTCCCGGGGTGAGCTCAGCAAGCCGCCCTTTGAGCGCAAAACCGCGCGGCCAGGGCTTGAACGCCTTGTTTCTAAACATCTTCTCAGCATCTCGATAAGGCGAACTTGGAGGGACTTCGTCAAAATCTAACAGACCGAGCCCGACGCACACGGCGTCCGATTCCTCCCCCGGTCTTTCGAAGTCCGAGTCGTTGTCCTTGTCCTGCGTCTTCTTGTGCGCATCAATCATCTCGTCGAGCGACTCGTTCACGAGGTAGGGCTGCTCGTTGCCCTCGCCGACGACGAGCACCGTGACGGCCATCCAATCGCCGTCCTCCTTCTCGATACCGACTACCTTGCGCTCGCCCTCGTCCTCGTCGTCGTCGTCGAATTCTTTCCCGACGTAGCGGTTCACGAGTTTCTGGCGCTCCGCGGCCTCGCTGTCCGTCGGCGTCTTGCGTTTGGGCATGGCGCCGCGGCTGCTGCAGCCCTTTGGGTGAGCACCAACACAGACGCGTGTGCAGAGCTACTTCTGGCGCACGCTCTGCTGTGCTGTGGTATCCACGCTAGCAACGGCTATCTTAGAGCTGTGCTGGAGCACGAATGGCCACGGTCGTTTTTGCTTGGCTAAGCTATCGAGAGCGAAACCCGGACGATGACAAGCCACCTGCTGCACGAGTCCACCCATCTCACACGCAGTCGCAGACATGCCAGGCAACTTTCCGCGCCCGTGCGAGTCTTTTGAGAGAATTTAAAAAAAGGCAGCGCCTCCTCCTGGCTTTGCAGCGCTTATACGCTGCAATAAAGGACTGAGCGCAGGATCTGGACGTCCTGTGACTTCCACGCACTGCTGTCAGCGCCTGCGCGTCGAAACTACGCGCTCTGCGCACCGCTGCGCGCCGCACACTGCATTAGCGCGCCCACAGTCCACAACACGCTGCGACGGCAGCGACGGCCTCGCGCACCCGACGAGCTCCACGCCGCCGATGGCGTCGTCTCCTGAGTACAGCGACGAGACACGGGCAATGTTGGCGGGCGGTGCCCAGGTGGCCGTCGCCGTGGTCGAGAGCGGGGTTGGCTGCGCCCGGCATCAAGCCACCTGCGCGGTCCAACTAAGGGACCCGTCACACGTCCGGACGGTCTTCTTTACCATCTTATGGCTCGTCATCGCCGTGTTCTCGGGCGTGCTGCTGCATGGATTTCTCGACGGCACGCAAGAGTGGCTCAGGGAGATGGAGACCCCCAAGGATTGGGAGTCGTATGCGTTCCCCGGCTTCGCGTTCATTGACTTTGCGGCGGCCGCCGTGCGCACCCTCCGCACCGGCGAGCGCACCCGCCCGCTCATCGTGGCTGCCTTGGCGGTTCCCTTCGGCGCGTTAGTGAACATGCACAACAACGCGCCGCTCCTCCACAACGCGCCGGCCGCGTCGTCGGCCGTGCCGCCGCCGCCGCGCGGGGAGGAAGCCGCGTGAAGGTGCGAAGGGCCCGCGCGAGGCGCGCGCGTGTGACGGCTCATCCTAAGTGTGACTATATATACTCAGTCTTGGTCGCGGGTCTGAGTCGTAGACGCAGTAGAAGCCTCTCCCCCCCACCCTTAAGAGCGGTTTCTACACTATGTCGTTACTACTTGGGCTAGTACGGGCTGCGCCGCGGGCACCTGGACCTGGAACGTCGCGCCGGGCGGGAATCCGGGCGGACAGGCGACCTGGATCGTCTGCCCGTTGTGCTGGGCCGAGATGATTTGTTCTGGCTGGCAGCCGGGGGGAACCTGCAGCGCGATCAGGACCATGCCACTGGGCGCCGGCTGCGGCGGCGCCGGCTGCTCCGGTTGCGGCGGCGCCGGCTGCTCCGGTTGCGGCGCGACCTTGGGCGAGATCGGCGCCGGCGCCGACGGTTGTGGCGTGCGGACGGGCGGCGCGGACTCCGTCTCGGGCAGCTCGTCCGGGGAACCGTAGCGCCTGGGGTCCATGATCCGCCGCGCGCGCTCGGCCTCCCTTCGTCGATAGTCGCGGCTCACGCGCGCCTCGGGCGACGAGGCGCTGCCGCCCATGGGTAAGGCTGCTTGGGGGCTGTGGCAAGTGAGCTGCCCAGGGTGAGACGCACGTACGTGTTGCGCCCCGCGCAGTGCTGATCGATGCACTCCTAAACCGTTCTGGAGTCGGGCTTGGGCGCCGCGGCCGAGCTGTGGGGCTGCCCAAAAGCCAGCACAACACTTTGTGTTTGGACCCCTAGTGGGTTTCTCACGAACGCCCCGCACGCTGTGGCGGGCTTTGCGACCTAGATCACACCCCATAAGTCACCATCGGACGCGTCGCACGAGGCAGCTGGCCGGCGTGGCAACCGCGCGCGCGGCCCCACCATCAATCCACGGTGAAGGCGGAGCGGTCGCAACAGAGAATTCACCTCTAGTCGCCACTTCTAAGGTATACCCCCACGAGGACGTCGCGCCTCGTCAAGCGCCGCCGGGAAGAGCTCCCGCGGCCTCGGTGAGCGCCTAGTTCGGGCACTCGGACGACTTGTGGCCCTGCTGGCCGCAGTTGTAGCAGGCGGTGTTGCCAGCGGGCAGGTCGCAGTCCGCGCTGAGGTGGCCGACCTGGCCGCAGTTGAAGCAGCGCCGCCCGCCGGCGCCCTTGCGGCGCCGGCCGCCGCCGCCCTCGCCGCCGTCGTAGTCGCCGCCGTCCTCGGCGTTGGGGCAGTTGCGCGCGAGGTGGCCGACCTCGCCGCAGACGTGGCACTTCCGCGTCTCGCGGCGGGCGCCGCCGTCGCCCGTGTTCTCGGGGCAGTAGCGCGCGATGTGGCCCACCTCGCCGCAGATGTGGCACTTGCGCGTCTCCTCGCGCGGCGGCGCCTGCGGGCAGTTGCGCGCGAGGTGGCCCACCTCGTTGCAGATGCGGCACGTCCGCGTCTCCTGCCGCGGCTGGTCCACGTCGTGGATGATCTCCATGGCTCCCCACCTGCGCGGAAGGCGGCGTTCGCGCGCGAAACCGCCGCCGGTCGCGCGAACCCGTTCTGCCCCTCCGCCGTGCGGCCGCCGGCGCCGCGCCACCGCTCTGGCGCGGTGTCGACGTGCTCAAGGGGCGAGACGGCGGCAGAATGGCAGCTTTGTTGCAGCAGCGCCCGAGCCGACGCCGCGTCCGTGCAGCACCCGGGTCCCGCAGGCGCTTCCTTGGGAGGCCCGAGTAGCTGCGCTGCACGTCGTTTTGCAGAGACACCGGCTAGCTTACCCACACAGAGCTCTGGTTGGCGTCCGTATCTCGCAAGATTAGCTAGCGCCTATGTAAAGATACTAGGAATCTGCAGTCCAGCCGGACGGGTGGGCCCGGGGGGAGCGGGAGGGGTACGGGGAACCCTGCGACGTAACTAGCCTCAGCCTCAGCCTCTGCCCGCCGCGGAGGAACAGCGTCGACCACAGAACTTACTCACACACCACTACCGCCTTTCTCGAAACTCGCGGATGCGCCGGTTCGCCGCCTCGATGACGAAGAACGACGTCGCGTTCACGGGCACGGCGCGCAGCACGACGGGCCCGTAGCCCCGGTAGAAGCCCCGCGGCCCCTCGGACCGCCAGAGCGTCCGCCACGCGTTTACGTACGACGCGCCCGGCGCCGCCGCCTGCACGCGCGTCTTGACCGTGTCCGTCGCCATGAACAGCGTCCACTCGACGAGCCCGCTCAACCCGCCGGCCACGGCCGGCGCGTGGGCCGGCGGCCGCTCCCACCGGTCCAGCACGAACTCGTAGGTCGCGAAGAAGGCCATCTGCGACAGCGTCAGGTGCAGGATCGTCGCGACGCCGCCGTGCGCGACGAACCTCAGACCGCGCTGCTTATACAACGTGCGCATGGACTCGTAGGCGGACACGTGCATCTTCTGGGCGTTGATCTTCACGACGTCGACGGGGACCGCGCAGAACGACACGGCGAAGCCGCAGGCCGCGCCCGAGACGGCGCCCCGGGCGACGGGGCCCAGCTCCTTGTCGCCGAGGTATTTCTGGACGTTGTAGTAGGCCGCGTACATGACCGCCCACTGCGGCGTGACGGTCGCCAGCGGCGCGCCCATGCCCGCGAAGAGCTGGGACCACATGCGCTGCGTCGCGCCCGTCTGCAGCCGCACCTTGATGGTCTCGAAGGGGTAGCCCACGACGACGGCGCAAGCGCCACCGACCGTGCCCGAGGCGACGCTGCACCAGAGCGGCAGGTCGTAGCGCGAGCCCTCGCCGTCGCTGGCCATATTCAGGGCGCTGGCGTCCAGTGGTGCTGCTCGTCGAGAGCTTTGCTGGCCACGCGCGCTGCAATTGCGTGCTGGAAAGCTGCACTTGTTTTTTTGCAAGACTCCTTTGGTTACCAAGGCAAAAATGATGGGCTGGCCTAGCTCTACTATATGAGGGCGCAGGGGTAGTGGCTGCAGCCGCACAACAGCCGCACAACGTCGCATCAATGCCACACAAATGCATAACTACAAGCATTGATGCATGCATGCACAACTGCAAGCAGTGAAATGCTGTAGGCCATGGCTGCACTGGCAGCCGCTGCGGCGGCGCTCGCCGGGGCGCGCCGGCACGCGGCGGCGGCGCTCGCCGCGGCGCGCCGGCACGCGACGTCGGCGCTCGCCGCGGCGCGCCGGCACACCGTCGGCTACGACTACGCCACGGTCGTCGAGCGCGGCGAGTGGTGGCGCTTGAGCGCGTCGCTCGTCGGCCCGGGCGGCCTTGCGCCCCTCGTCGTGATGGCCTATGCGATACCGTGCGGTCGAGGCACGGTCGCGGACGCGGTGTGGTGGACGGCCGCGCTGCACTCTGGTGGATGTCTCGGGGGCCTCGCCTGGACGCGGCGCGGCGGCCGGGACGACGTCACGGGCGCCGCGGGCGCCGCCGCGGGCTGGGCGGCGAAACGCGCGACCGACGGCGCGGTCGGCGCGCCCGCGCTCGTCGTCGCGGTCGCGCTCCTAGCGCCGACGCGGCCGCGGGCTCCCTTGTTCGCTGCGGCGGCCCTGGGCGCGGCGTCCGTCGCGTGGCCCGTCGTCGCGGCCGTCGGCGCGTCCGGCTACTGGCGTAGTATCTCCGCCTTCTGGGCGCTCCTGGTCACGCTCGCGTCGCGCAAGGCGACGCGGCCGCGCGCCTGCGTGCCAGGCGTCGCCTTCGCGCGCTGGCCGCCGCGGCGCCCCCGCGACGCCGACGCCGCGCGGCCCGGCGACGTGTCGCTCGACGGCGCCGCCGGCGACGACCTCCGGCGCCGGCACCGGAGGCCGCCCGCCCCCGGGCGCCTCGAGCGCGGGCGCCGGCGCGTGCCCCGGGCGCTCGGCGCCCACGGCGGGCCCGTGTTCCCGTGGCTCGTGGTCGACGACCGGCCCGCATCGTAAGTTTGCACATGTTCACAACTTACTCGACTCGGAGGAGAAGAAGGACGAGGTCTTTCTCTGCTTCTTCGCGGGCGGCCCGTCCGGGGCCTCCGCGAAGATCTCGTCGCCGACCCGGATCTCGCCCTCCTGGACGACGCGGGCGAACCAGCCGCGCTGCCCGGGCCCGGTGTCTTGCCCGAGCGGGCCGTTCCACGCCGTGAAGCCGTGCGCCAGCCTCGTCGTCTCGCGCGGCCACCCGGGCCACCGCGCCTCCGCCGCCGCGAGCCGCCTCCAGAGCGGGGTCAGGTTCGGGCACGGCTCGTTGAATTGGGTGACGACGCACCTGACGCCGCCGATGGACAGCCGCATGCCCACGGCGAGCGACAGCGAGTTCTCGCCGCCGACGCCCCGCCAGGTCACGTTGTCGCCCCCGAAGCCGGGCTCGACGAGGCCGCCGAAGCCCTCGCCAACGGCCGTGCACAGGAGCGACAGCGCGCGACGGTGGCGCTCGTCGCCCACGACGTCCCCGGATCCTTTTGGGGATTTTCTTTTGTAGGCGTTCACGTCCTTGCGGCCGTCCAGGGTCTCGCAGCCCGTCGTGGTCACGCGCAGCGCATCATACTTGGGCTTGTGGGCGCCTTTTTTATTTTTGACCTTCTCGCCGCAGCTCAGGACCTCGACGCGCCCGAGGAGCCTCCTGTCCGCCTCCATTGGCAGATCGATGCGACGCCGCCGGTTGTCCACACCCAATGCAAAATGGCACGCGCGGAGATCGGTCGGACTATATTCAAAAAATATTTGTGCTGGATATCCGCAGCAATGCGGTCCAAAAACACGAGAGCCGAGGCTGCCAGGACATGGACGCGGTGCTGATACCTTATGGTAACCTTGTGGTACCTCGAGGCGCCTTACCTACGGTACTTAAGTAGAGGTATAAAAGATAGGATAATGGTGAAAACGGGTACAGGGGAATTTTTTGCTGTTGCGTCACCACTAGGAGGGACTATGAAACCGGTATTAAATATTTGATGAACCGACTGTGACCCTCAGTGTGCATGCCGCGGCGTGAACGCGCGGTTATATATTAAAAAAAAAATAGAAAAGGGCAATGAAGCTATATCTGCGAGTATCCGCGATGCCACCTATACAAGGGCTAATAGCACCGTATTACATTCGATCGGCTGACCTGGGATATGCGCAAAGAGTTAGAAAATCCGCACATACTATGCGCTTCCTTTTGGCGCAGCGGCGGCGTGTGGCGGTGTTAGTTGTTTCTGGCGTCCAGCTCAGGACGCGCCCGATGGGCAGCCGTAGCGACGCCTGTAGGTCCGACGCCGAAGGCTATCCACACCGGATGGCCAGCACTGCCACTGGGGCAGCCTCTCGGGGAGCCCGGCTCTCGCCGAAGAAACAGTGGCACCCGCGCGTTGGGTGACGGAAGAAGGACAGGAGCGCCCGACAGCTATAAGCAAACATATATATAACACAGGGGCCGGAGTCGGTCACGTGCGCGCGCGCTTCGGCGGCGGGCTCGTCGTCTTGTGGAGCCGCTCGAGGTCGGCCGCGGGCCCGGCGAAGGCCGGGCAGGGCGCCGCCGCCGCCGGCGCGGCCGCGGCCGCGGCCGCGTCGGGGTCCTCCTCGCCCTCGCGGATGCGCGACGCCGCCTCGCGCAGGTTCAGGATGGCGTCGAGCGCGTCCGTCTCGGCCGCGCCGACGCCGCCGAGCGTGCTCAGCTGCTGCGACGACGAGGACGGCGACAGGGGCGGCGGGTCCACGGACCGCGTGCCCCGTATCCGGTCCGACGCCGCCGCGATGTCCCGGTACAGGTCCTCGGCCTCGCGGATCATCTCCATGAGCCGCGGGTAGCGCGTGAACGGCTGCGGCGCGACGCAGACGCGCATGAACTGCGTCCGCGTCGTGAAGCCCGTCTGCTTGTCGTGCTTCTTGAGTATTTTACTAAAGCCGCAATAATTCATGATCGCGTAGTTCTCGAGCAAGAGTAAATCCCGATAATACGTCACGCACGCCCGCAGGGCCCTATCTGGGGCGTCCTCGAGCAGCCCCAGCCGGTCCTCGTCCTGCAGCTGCCGCAGCGCCTCGCGCACGCGCTCGCGCCTTACTTCCAACACCAGCTCGGCCTGGCGGAAGAACTGCGCGCTCTTCTGGAGCTCGAATCGTAAGGCTCGAAAAAACGCAACCTCCGGCGCGCTCTTGGCCATGGTCGCCTTCTCGCAGTCTCCTCGTTCACAACACTCCGCGACGGGCGGCGACGACGGGTCCGCCTTAATCTGTTTGATGCACTTCTTTAGCAATTTATACTGCATGAAGTAGGGCGCCCACTCCGCGTCGCTCACGCGGACGACGCGGTGCATGTCGTGGCCGAACTTCATCTCTTTTTATATCAGTGTGGCTTGGCGTGGCGCGGCGGCGTCAGATAGCAGGTCGCGGCGGTGACGAGGGCGACGCCTCGCGCCAGATATCAGGTCGTGGCGGTGCGAGCGACGCCTCGCGCGGTGCGGAGCCCGCGTCGACGCCCCGACCGCCGCGGTTTGCCTAGATTCCCACTGAGACGTGGGGGTATGTGCGTTCTTGCGCACGGAGAGGCCCAAGCGCTGCGTGTGCCGGACCGTAAAGCACTCCTGGCCCACCGTCGCAGGAATGGGCGCTCTTGGCCGTCTAGATTCGACTGCGCTACTTAGCTTGTGTTGCTTTGAGTTTTGCATGTCGCTCGGCGCGGCGCCTTGCTTTCGCCCTGGTGCGGGTCGCCGCGGTCCGCGACGCCTCGTTTGGCTCGGCTTCGAGCTGGGAAGTATCCGAGACGCGGGTTTTCGCACGGCCCAGCATGCGCAACACGGCAGCTTACCTTTGGTGCGTTATCTTCCTCGGGTCTGACCCCTGCGCGTCGCGACAGCGGGCGCCAACCCCAGAACACGACCGCACTGCGCAAGCATAGCTGCGAGCCAATATGTCGCTCTCACAAGCAACTGAAAGGATGATGTGCGCGGCGGCGCAGGACAGCGACGACGAGAACTCCTCCTCGGAAGACGACTCGGACGAGGAGCCGGTGCCGTCGTTCGCGGAGCTCGTGGGGAGGAAGCCGGCCGCCGCGGGGCCGCCGTGCACGTGCGACCTGGACCCGTGCCTCTGCGCGGCCGGCGGTAGAGCTTTCAAGGCCAAGCGCGACGACCAGCAGGTCGTCACGCCCGCGCGCGACGGGTTAAAATTAGACGACGACACGCGCCTCGACGCGGCGTTGTCAGACCGGCTGCGGCCCCACCAGAGGCGGGGCATCCGGTTTCTGTACGACCGCGTCGTGAAGGACGGCAAGGGCTGCGTCCTGGCGGACCACATGGGCCTGGGCAAGACGCTGCAGTTGATCGGGACGTTGCAGTCGTGGTTCGCGAACCGTCGGGAAAGGACGGCATTGGTCGTGGCGCCGGCCTTCGTGCTGCCGAACTGGCTGGACGAAGTGGAGAAGTGGCTGCCCAAGGACCGGAGCATCCGGATGCGGCCCCTACCCAAGGGCGACCGCGCGCCGACGATAAAGAAGTGGGCCCGCGAGGGCGGGTGTTTGTTGGTGGGCTACGAGATGTTTCGTTTGATAGTCTCTCAAAATGATGACCTCGCCAAGTTAGTTCTCGGGACGGGCCTCGTCGTGCTCGATGAGGCGCATCGGCTCAAGGAACCGAAGTCTCAAATCTACAAGGCGTTGACGAAGATCACGACGCGGAGGCGGATCCTGGCCACGGGCTACCCCATCCAGAACCGGCTGGACGAGTACTACGCGCTCGTCGACTATGCGAGACCCAACATACTGGGAGACGATGATCTGTTCAAGCGTTTCTTCGAAGGGCCCATCGTCGCGTATTTGGACGGGGGTAAGAACCGGGGCGAGGCTTTAAGAAGAGCGCACGCCCTGAGAAATGCGTTGGAGGACGTGGTATTGCGGCGGGGCGCGGATACGTTGGGAGACGATTTACCAAGAAGAAGAGATTGGGTCGTCGAGTGCGCATTGACGGAGGTGCAACGGAAACTCTACGATGCTTTTGTGGAGAGCGGCGCGGCCGAGTCCACGAACAGTCGGGGCGAGCTGGCGGCCTATCATACTGCATTAGCGATCTGCAACCACCCGGACATTATTGATAAGCATCTGAGCGAGGAGGAGCGCCTGTTCTCCGCGGATACGAGGAGCGAGGAGGTCGTCACGGGCGACGCCTGGGCGGCGCCGGAGGTCGTCGCGCGCGAGGCGTCGCGCGCGGCCGCGCGGCAGCTGCGGGACGAGTCGAAGCGCGACCAGCACCGCGTCAAAGCTCGCAAGAAGAACGGGTTGGACGACGCCGAGGCTTTTTGTGGGTCATTACGAGCCTGGGCGGCGCCCGTGCTGACGGACCACGCGGCCGGATCGACACGAGCGTCGGGCAAGGCCCAGGTGTGCCTCGCGCTGCTCGCGGAGGTGAAGAGGAGGGGCGAGCGCTGCGTCGTGTTTACACAGACGCTCGGGACCTTGGACGTCCTCGAGGACCTGCTCGCGTCCACCGACATCGCCTGGTGCCGGATCGACGGGTCGACGCCCGCGGCGGCGCGCTCGGAGATCGTCCACGCCTTCAACGCCCGGAAGGAGCAGGGGAAGCGCGTGAAGCGCGACGCCGTCGACGCCTTACTCGTTTCCATAAGAGCGGGCGGCGAAGGGGTCAACATGACGGGCGCGTGCCGCGTCGTTCTGTATGATGTGTGCTGGAACCCGTGCTTCGACCGGCAGGCCATGTGCCGCGCGCACCGCCTGGGGCAGAAGCGCGAGGTGAACGTTTACAGGTTGGTGGCGCCCGCCGGCACGATGGAGGCTAGGGTCTTCCAACTGCAGCGGCGGAAGGAACTACTCGTAAGGGAGGTGATCCAGCAGCGGGGCGTGAGCGTCGAGGCGGCGCGGCTCGTCGCGGGGGCCGGCGACGAAATACTAAAGACGGTCGTGGCCGCGCACGCCGCGGCCGTCGTGGGCGTCCGGGAGGACCCGCTGGAGACGGCGCCGCCGGTGCCCCTCCAGAAGCTCCTGACCGAGCCGGAGAAGCGGCGCGCCGTCGACGAGTGGGCCGCGGCGCGCGCGTCGAATTAACCTTAGGAACATTAGGACTCCGCGCCGAGCATCTCGAGATCAAAAACGAGGGCCGTCTTCGGCGGCACGAGGTAGGGGAAGCCCCGGTCGCCGTAGGCCCGGTCGCACCCCATGCGCACCTTCGCGCGCTCGCCCGCCGAGAGCTGCGCCGCCGCCGCGTCGAGGCCCTCGATGACCTCGTTCCGATCCAACCGAAACCGCAGCGGCGCGCCGCGGCGGTGCGTCGCGTCGAAGACGCGGCCGTCCGGCAGGTAGCCCACGTAGTGCACGCTCACCGTCATGCCCGGCTTCGCGTAGCGGTAGCCGTCGCCGGCGACCATGGTCTCCACTTCCAGTTCGTTGGGGCCGATCTCGGGCTCGGGCTTGATGGGCCGGTTCCACCAGCGGCTCGACGGCGAGCCGGGCGGGCTGGCCATGGCGCAGTTGGTTATCTCTCCCGGCGTGTTGGCCGGCGCCCGGCGTGTGTTTATGGGCAGCGTCTGAGCGTCGACGTACGGCCCGGTGTTGGCAGCGCCGGGCAGCGTCGGGAGCGTGTGTTTACGGGCAGCGCCGGCGTGTTGGCAGCGCCCGGCGCCCGGCGCCCGGCTAGGACTCCGTCCCGGAAAGGTCCGTACGGGCCGGCGAGCGTCTCGGGGAGGCATGCGCGGGCGCGCCTACGGCTCGGCGCGCAGATCCGCCGGGGCGATCTTCTCCGATCTTCGGCCAGAGACAAGCTCTCCCGTCAGCAGGCGGCAAGTAACAAGCGTGTCGACCTCGCGCCGTGTGCCGGGGGTCCTTAGCTTGACATCGTCAAACAAGCGCGTCGCTCGTCGTAGCGGCTGCCCGGACTAAGCCGCACGATGGCCTGGCGCTGCTTCTGCCCTGTGCCCGGGGGGGGGGCTGTGAACGCGCCCGGCTCTACAACTTGCAAAACCTGCGGGCTGCCCCGAGCCTCGCGGGCGTGGTTTTTCTTCCGCGATGCCGCGGCGCACGAGCCGTGCCGCGCGGCCCGGCGCCGCGGTCGCCGCTCCGCGCGCGTCCGCGACCGCGAGCTGGACGCGAAGCTGGAGGCGCTCCGCGGGGGCCCCGCGCCGCGGCGGGCCCACGGCCTCGACCCGACCCGGAGGAATCCATCCCTGCCCAGGGAGGTCGTCCAAGGAACCTTCGAATGGGCGCACGGCTACGCCACCGTCGAGGACGCCGCGTGGGTCGCGGGGATTCCTTACCTGGTGTGCGTCGGCGGCTGGACGCACGCGACGGTCGCGACCGACCCCCACCGCGGCGCGCTGGAGCAGGACCGCGTCGAGGCCGAGATCGCGGTGCTTAAGGCCAAAAAGGCCTTCCTCGTCCTCAAGCTCCGGGGCGCGCGCGCGCGGGAATGGCTCCGCCGGAACAGGAGCTTCAAGAACGTGGAGAAGGGGCCGGCGGTGGTTCGCGCGCGCGACGCCGTCCTCGAGAACGCCGCGCGGCTGGACGCCGCGCGGGCCTACCTCGTCGCGCGCCGGGGGTCGGACCGCGCGTACGAGATGCTCACCAAGGACAAGAAAGGCGCCGACCGCGTACCTCCCCGGAAAGGTCCCCGCGCGCCCTCGTAGGACGCACCCCACCACCGAGCTAAGCCTGGATACTGCTAGGGACAGGGACTCGTACTTACACACGGGGGGAGCGACCTACTTCGCGAGCGCGAGGCCGACGCGCGCCTGGCCGACGTCGAACTTGACGTAGTACTTGCGCATGAAGACGTCGCCGAGGATCCAGAGCGGCGCCTGGCCCTGCAGGTCGATGCCCATCATGCCGAAGAGGCACTGGCCCGACTCCTCGATGACGTAGTCCTCGAGGGCGAGGTCGTAGCGCCGGCCCCCGAGCACGAACGTGATGTCGGGCGCCTTGGCGTCGCAGGCGATCGTGTACTCGCCGGCGAGCGCGGGCTTCGCGCCGACGGCCTTGGCGACGCGCTTGACGTCGTCCTTGGGCCCCGCGAGCAGGGACGTGCCCGAGTCGACGATGGCGCGCGTCGCCCGCGTCATGTTCGCGGCGCCGACGGCGAGGCCCTCGAGCTTGATTTCCCAGTAGGTCTTGGACTGGAGCGGCACGTAATGAAAGCTTCCGGTGTATTTGGTGGAGTCGACGCCGCCCAACATCAATTCGCCGGCCTTCTCGTCTCCCAACGAAAAGGCGAAGACCGGCGCGTCGAGGGACCCTAGCAAAGCCTGCAGCGGCGTCGGCACGCCGTCCACACTAATACCCGGCCAGGCCAGGCCCAAAATGCCGTCGAACTTGCCCAACCGGTAGCCGACGCCCAGGCCCGACGTGTCGTCGACCTCGGCGAAGAGGTAGCTCTTTGTTTGGACGTCGCCCACCCTCAACGTGTCGCGCGAGTAGACGCCGCTCACGGGCCCCGAGCCGTACTGGATGGCGAACTTCGAGCCGTTCTTCACGTAGGTCGACGACGCGTCGTGAGAATAGGTCCGGTGCGTCGAGAGGAAGGGCTTCTTGTTCGGCACCCAGAGGTTGCTCGACCCGGTGTCGAAGACGACCGCGAGCTTCTGGCCCGGCGTGCCCACACTAATTTCGCCGTAGTACTGGGCGTTCTGGTAGTCCTTGATGATGATGGCGTCGCCGTTCTTCAGGTCCGCGGCGACGCGCTGCGTCGAGAAGGCCGTGCGGCTCTGCCTGACCCGCGGCACCCTCGTGAGGGGGACGCGGTGGACTTCGGCGGCAGCGCGGGCGAGGAGGGCGACGAGGAGGTGCTTCATCAGTTCTCAAATAGATATATAGCGAGAGTAGAGGAAGATGGGCTGCACTTCGGAGCCCTGGGTGCTTGCTAGTGTCTCACCGCCGCTAGCGGTCATTGAAGGAACGGCACCCCTCTCCCGCGATCCCTTCGTCTACGGATCCCTCGCGGCGGCGGCGCCTACTAGCTTCGTGCGGCAGAGCCGCGAGACAGCGCCACTCTCTTGCATAAGACTCCGTGAACACCCACTCGTGCGGCTGCGACGCGGTTTCACCCAAATAACCCTCAGCGAACAACCAGAGTCGCGGGCCGCCGCAGTTACGACGCCGCCCGTGCCGCCGGGGCAGCCGCCATGGACGAGGGCCTCCTGCACAAGAAGCTGCGGACCCTGGAGCAGCAGCGCGCCCAGAGCGACGACCTCAACGCCCTGCTCACGCGCGAGGGCGGCCTGAACGAGTCCCAGTACATGACCTGCAAGAACCTCAAGGCGGCCGTCGCCGTCTCGAAGCAGCCCGGGTTCTTCGAGTACCACAAGCATAGCGCGGAGGTCCAGCGCGCCTACGATCGGAAGACGTGCAACCAGATGGTGAAGAAGATCGCGCGGACGCAGCAGGACCTCGACGCCATCGAGGAGGACATCCGCGCGCGCGAGGCCGCGCGGCTCAAGTCGCTCGAGCTGCGCGACCCGACGCTCACGTCCTTCGACCAGTGGTTCCAGCAGTTCGGGCGGCCCCAGAACATGCCCCAGCGCTTCTACTCGACCTTCGACGACAACAAGAAGATCTACGGCGGGACGCACCACCACCGCGCGTTCCGGTCGAACGCGCGGACGATGAAGCTCGGGAGCGGGCTTAAGTAGCTTTAATTTAGGTCGTGCGTCGCCGGCGTTTCGCGGGGCGGTTGGTCCGGGCCTTTGGGAGCAGCAGCCGGCGCGCAGAGCAAAAAACCCGTGCGAGCTCTCGGAAGTGCACTGTGCACCGGCTAGCCAGGCCCACAGACTGCACGCGGCGTCTCGCGCAGCCCGTCGACCGCCGCGTCGTACCCCGCGTCCGCACCCAAAGTGCGCGCGCGCAACGCGTCTCGCGGAGGAATCGCACTGGGCTGCCCCAGAGGCGCCAGCCGGCGCGAGGCACCGCATCGATGGCCTCGCAGCTCGCCCGGGGCTTCCTGGCCGAGCAGGACCTCGAGCGCTTCGTGCGCGAGGAGCACGGCGGCAACCGCGCGGCGGCGGCGCGCGCCAAGGCGGCCAGCGGCGAGGCCTGCATGCGCAACGCGCCCAAGGCGGCCCTGAAGTACTTCCGGGACGCCCTGGACCTGGCGACGACGGAGGCCGCGCGCGCCGCCGTCCACCGGTCGTGCGCCGCGGCGTGCCGGGACATCGGCCACTTTAATCGATGCGTCGGCCACGCGACGCGCGCACTCGTCACGGACCATGATGACAAGGTTGCGTTAAAACACCGCCTCGCCGCGCACGAGGCCCTCGGCGCGTGGCGGCGCATGAACGCGGACGCCTTACGAATAGGCGACGAGGATGCAGCCGCGCGCGCGGCGGCGAAGGGCGGCGATCAGCCCGTGGAGCTCCACGCGCCGTCCGAAAGCCACAAGACCGTCCAGGCGGCGCTCGACGAGGCCTACGCGTACGCGCCGGGCGGCGCCACCGTCTTCGTGAGGCGGGGCCGCGTCGACGAGGAGGCGCTCGTGGTCCGAGGAGCGTACTTTGGAACTGCGCCTCTCTTAATCTGCGGCGAGCTCGTCGCGGCGGCGCCGCGCGAGACCTTCTTTACGAAGGAAGTGGTGGTGAAGGGGCCGTGCCGCCTGCGGCACCTCGCGTTCTGCGCGGGCGCGCGCGCGACGGCGGACCTGGGACTGGAGGACTGCGTCGTCGCCTGTCCGGGCGGCGTCGGCGTCGACGCGTCTGCGGCGCTATCCCTCAACCGCTGTCTCGTCGAGCACTGCGCGGACGGCGTCGTCGCGCGCGGGGCGCTGGACGTGCGGGGAACGACGGTGCGCCACTGCGCGAATGTCGGCCTCGACGCGTCGGAGTCGGACGGCCCGGCGCGCGTCGAGGAATTAACCGTGGCGGCCTGCGGGGTCGCGGTCCGCGGCGCGGTGGAGTTCGCGGGCTCCGAGAACGACGTCGAGGGGTGGTAATCTGTG
Organism: Pelagomonas calceolata; assembly: GCA_918797485.1. Taxonomy (NCBI): domain Eukaryota; class Pelagophyceae; order Pelagomonadales; family Pelagomonadaceae; genus Pelagomonas; species Pelagomonas calceolata. The sequence continues at coordinate 1,954,486 of CAKKNE010000004.1, forward strand.
TGTTGTTGTATTGAAAAGACGTCCTAGACCCTCCGGGTGTAGTGCCTCGTCAAACCCGTTTTGCCTGGTGTTTAGGCAACTCAAATCACACGCCGCCGCGCGACTCACAAACGCCTCACGCCACGCAAAAATGATCCTCACAAATTGCGCCGCCTGCGCCGCCCCACTGGCCCACGACGCGCCTGGATGTGCGAGGTGCTTAACAAGATACTTAGAGTTTTAATAGCCAGTTTCTTGGGTAGTAGGACCTGCCAGATGGACCACATCCGCCGCGGGCACGAGCAGATCTGCGATGAAATTCGCCGCGGCGGCGGCGGCGAACAATACCACGCCGAGAAAAAATACAAGGAGGCTGTCGCGGTCGCGGTCGAGAAATGCGCGGCAGACACGGCGGGCCAGACATGCTACATCTGTCTGGAGGATGGCTCTGAAGAGGGCCTCGTGCGCATGTGCGCGTGCCGCGGGGCGGCGGGCTTCGCCCACATTTCGTGTCTGGCGCGGCAGGCGGAGGTCGCGGTCGAGCGCGTCGGGCAAGGGCGAGGCTGGGGGCGGTGGTACACGTGCGGTCTGTGCGAGCAAGTTTACCACGGCGTCGTAGAATGTGCGCTCGGGTGGGCGTGCTGGAAGACGTACTTGGGTCGGCCGGAGACGGACGACCCTCGGCTGGATGCGATGACGCAGCTTGGGAACGGTTTACTCGCTGTAAATCGCCTCGAGGAGGCGTTGTCCGTGAGAGAGGCCCAGTTGTCTATGCTTCGGCGCCTTGGCGTACCAGAAAAAGAGATGCTCGTGTCGATGGGAAATCTTGCAATCACGTATTCAAAGCTGGGACGAGGTGGAGAGGCCCTACGGGTCAACCGAGATGTATATTTCGCACGTGTGAGGCTCGACGGCGAGGAAAATGAAATGACCATGCACGCAGCCACCAACTACGCGTGGACCCTACAAGAGATCGTGAGCTCGATTTGCAAGACGCGCGAGCCGCCCTCCGCGCCCCGACTGAGCGTGCCCTGCGAGACGCGCGAGCCGCGCTCCGCGCCACGCCGTGATAGTGTGTAATGGTTGCAATAAAGCGGCTCTTTTGTACGGGATTCGTCCGCCGATCGATCAGTAAAACCCGTTTTGTGTGTGGTTTTAATAACGCCCGGCGCAGCGCCGCGCCGTGCGTATGCTAAGGACTAGGGACTAGAACCCCGTGCCGCAAGTCATCCGGAGGAGCCGCCGCGCCCGACTCGGGCTGCCCCGGCAACGGTAGGCTAGCGCCGCGCAAAGAAGGTGCCATGGCCGCCACCTCGGCCAACGTCCGCTCGCGGCCCGGCGAGGCCCTCACGGCCTCGCCCGTCAAGGGCGGCGCCGCGCAGTTCGGCCTGCGCAAGAAGCGCTACACCGACAGCGGGACGCGGTGGCAGGTCGTGGCCTTCCGGGCCGTGCGCGACGGCGACCTCAAGGTCATGCGGGAGCTGGCCTTCGAGCAGCCCGGCCTGCTGCACGACCGGTTCACGGACGCGATGGAGGACTGGGAGCTCGAGTTCGAGTCGCCGAAGTGGTACCAGTTCCGGGACGCGACGTGCCTCTTCATCGCCTGCGCCTACGCGCGGCGCGAGGCGGTCGAGTTCCTGCTGGAGTTCGGGGCCGACCGCGACGACAAGTGCTACATGAGCCAGAGGCCGATCGACGTGGTCGGCATGTGCCGCGAGGACGACATGGACGAGTCGTACATCACGACGCTCCTGTCGCGGCCGAAGCAGCCGCCGCGGGCGCCGCGCGAGCCGAAGACGACGTGCAAGCTCTGCCTCGAGGAGCTGTCCCACATCGAGCGCTACGACGTGCCCGACCCCGACGGCGGCGCGCCCCAGCAGAAGACGCGCCGCGTCTCCGAGACGGTCGCGCGCGCGAAAGTGACGCTCGACTGGGCGACGGAGTGGCTCAAGAGCACGCTCGAGTACGAGCTGAAATATCGCGCCGTGAACGACTACGACGGCCGGTCCGACGAGAAGTGGAAGACGGAAGTGCTGCGCTGCACGGCGAAGGCGCTCGCCGGCCTCCTGCCGGACACGCTCTACGCGTTCGAGGTCCGGGCGCGGAACGACGTGGGCTTCGGCGACCTCGCGCCCCGGACCTTCGTGCAGACGCCGTCCGCCGCGTCCATACTGGCTAAGAAGAGTTAGCGCCCCCTACCGGCGCCGCGGCTTCGCCTCGTCGGCCTGCTTCATGGCCTTGACCTTGTCGAAGACGGGCGAGTGCTTCAGCAGGTCGGGCAGGATCAGGAACTTGATCCGCGACCCGCGGATGTAGACGTGCTCCATCTTCGAGACGCGGCCGTCCCTCGCCGTGCACACAATGTCCGTCAGGCTGCAGTTCATCGTCTCCTCGCTCTCGTCGAGGCGGCCGCGGTAGATCTCGCCGCTCTTGAGCTCGACCGTCACGACGTGGCCCTCGCCCTCGTGCAATAATTTGATGGGCACGCCGACCTGGGCCTTCGCCGCGGCCATGTCCTCGCGCCGGCAACGACGCGGCGACTGGCGTGCGGCGGCGCGCGCGGCAGGGCCTTATGTCGCCGTCGCTGGTTAGCTCTGCGAGACCGCGTGAGGCGCAGGCGGCTGCAGCGCTACAAGAACCGAGGCGGCGCCGGCAAATAAATGCGTAGCGCGGGTCCTGAGCTCGGCTGGCGTCGCGGTGTAAAACCCGTTTGAGCGCTAGCTAGTGCCTCTATAGCGCTAGCTAGCTGCGCAAGCAACGCGCCCCAGCCCGGCAGGGCTGCTACAGTCGCCTTACAACCAGCACCCATCGATGCGTCCGCACCGCCACCTGCGCCGCCGGCGCCAGCGCCGCCGGCTGCTCTCCAAGAGGCTGGCGCAGACGGGCTACCGCGGCCACCGCTGCGCCCGGCCCCACGAGCCGGTGGTCGAGCTCGACTGCACCCGGGCGCCGCCGGACGCGCGCGCGTTCTTCGACGCCTTCGTGCGGCGGCGGCGACCCTGCGTGCTGCGCGGCTACGCGCGCACGGCGGCGCTCGGCGTCGTCTCGGACGCGTGCGGCGCCGCGGACCCGGCGCGGGCGTGGTGCGCCGCGCTGGACCGGGCCGCCGGACCGAAGGTGGTCCGGGCCGAGGTGCGCGAGCGCGGGCGGTTCGGGCGGGGCAACGAGTGCCAGCTGCGGGTCCGCGGCTTCGTGGCCGAGGCGCTTCACCGCCACGCGACGGGCGGGGCGTGCCGGTACTACCTGACGACGCAGCCCCTGGCCGAGGACGCCGAGGGCCGGCCGGAGCTGTGCGGCGAGCCCGTGCGGAGCCTCGTGCGGGAGAACCTGTTTCCCCCGACGTGCCCGCTCCTGCCCTCGCTCATCCTCGCGAACGCGAACGTCTGGATGGGCTGCGCGCCCGCGGGCCGGAGCACGTCGTCGGGCCTGCACCACGACTTCCACGACAACGTGCTCGTCCAGGTCTGCGGCGCGAAGCGCGTCCGCATGTGGGACCCGAGCGCCACGAATGTCCTGCGGCCGGCGGGCGGCCGGGCCCGCGTTCACGCGAACGGCCGCGTCGTCTACGGAAACGAGCGCGTCGAGGCCGACGGCCGCGACGCCGCGGCCGCGACGTCGCTGGACCTCCACCGCGCGCTCGACGACGCGAGCGACAGCGACGACTGCGACGCGTTGTTGGACGCGGCGCTGGCGCTCGAGGCCAATCATGAAAAGGAACCGGCGACGCCGCTCGCGCCGGGCCCGCCGAACTTCGCGACGCGCAAGGCGCCGCGGGGCCTGCCGTCGTACGCCGCCTGCTACATCGGCCCCGGCGACGCGCTCTACATCCCGTGCGGCGTCTGGCACGAGGTCTCGAGCGGCGGCGGGCTCCACGCGGCGGCGAACTACTGGTGCCACCCGCCCGACGGCGCTTCCTTCGCCCGGCCCTACACGAGCAGCTTCTGGGCCGACGACTGGGCGCGGCGGCGGCGCGACGACCCGTTGCTCAAGACTTAAGTACTGTTAGGTGTACGTCGCGGCGAGCGTCCGCTCCTTGCGCCCGTTCGCCCAGAGCCACGCCGTGCGGAGGTCGCGGAAACCCCCGGCGGCGAGCGCCCCCTCGACCTCGCCGGTGTCGGCCGCGGCGGTCTTCGTGGAGGCGGACGGCTGCTTCAGCGTCAGCACGAGCGTCGCGCCCGCCGCGAGGTAGGGCCGCAGGGCGTGGAGCGCGCGGCCCATCTTCGCCGGGTGCGCGTTCGCGTCGCAGAGGACGGCGTCGAAGCGGCCGCCCGCCTCACGCAGCGCGTCTAGCGTCTCCGCGTCCTCGAGGCGCTTTTTGACGTGGACGACGCGCGCCGCCACGTCCGCGTCCAGGTCCGCCGGGTCCACGGCCACGACCAGCTCCGCCCCGTGCTCGAGGCAGACCTGGCTCCAGCCGCCCGGCGCCGCGCCGACGTCCACGACGCGGCGGAACGGCGGCAGCGCGAAGCGGACCATGGCCTCCCGCAGCTTGTGCACGGCGCGGCAGACGTCGCCGGCGTCGCCCGTCGACGGCACGAACGTCTCCGCGAGCGGCGCGCAGCCCACGTAGTAGTACGTCGCGTGCGTCGCGGGCACGGCGTCGACGACGAGCTCGTGGGACGCGCCGCGCGGCGTGAGCTGGATCCGCTCGGGCAGGTTCTTGAGGAGGGCCTCCTTGAGCCCCGGCGCGCCGCGCACGCGCAGGCGCGCGGCGGTGGCCGCCGCCGCGTCGTAGGCCGCCTCCGCGAGGCCCGGCACGTCTTCGAGCTTGGCGGTGCTCCCGCCGTGCGCCGCGCAGGCGTGGACGTGGCGCGCCGCGTGCTCGTCCTTCGCCAGCGCGGCGACGACGGCCGCCGCGTCGCTGGCCGAAAAAAGGAGCGCGTCCTTGGCGTTTTGTTCCAAGGTGCAGTCGGGGAACCGCGCCGCGACCCACTCCCGGCACCGGTGCTTGTGCGCGTGCGAGATGCGCCACGCGACCCACTGCGTCGGCCGCCGGGCCTCCTCCTCTCGTGCTTGGTCGCGGCGGCGCACGTTGCGCGTCGTCACTCGGACGATGTCGTCGTCGGTTTTCTCGTCCAGCGAGTCGTCGTAGGCGTCTTCAGTCGTAGTGTTGCGCGAGCCCAGGGCTTGTAGCAGTGCCTGGAACATCGCTCGCTGCCGCCTGTAGCGTGACTGCGTTTTCCACCGCTTCCACACCGGCTCTCAGTGTACTGTGGAGACGCTGCACTGATGCGATTCGCTTCGTGTGCACCGCTGCGCTGCAAAAAAGTGGCCTGCAATGAGAGCTGGGGCTAGTGTGTTACAGGCCGCTAGCTGGAGTTTTACAACTTGGCGCGCGAAAAGCGCCGCCAGGGGCCGCAGGCCGCCTATATTGCAAGCAGGCGACCGTTCTCGAAGCTCTGGCGACCGTAGAGGAAGCCGAAGTCGTAGTTGTCCACGTGCAGTCACGCGTAGGGATGCGCACCACCAAGGCGTCGCTTGCCATGCGGCCGCTGGCCGCGCTCGCGGGCGCGTCGGCCCTGGCGTACGTGCTGCTCGCGCTCACGACGCCCGCGGCATTGCTCGAGACGCCGGCGCTGCGCGGCGCCGCGCGGAACCACTCCCGACTCGAGGTCCGCGAGATGCGCGAGGCGCTCGCGGCGCTGCGGAGCGGCATCAACGAGCTCGACGCGCCGGCCGCCCCAAAGCCCGTCGCTGCTGCGTCTCCTCCGACGTGCACCTTCCGCGCGGACTCGGACATCAGGGGCGGCGACGGCGACGAGTTCCCGCGCGAGGACATGGACCGGGAGAGCTGCTGCGCGCTGTGCGCCGCGACGCCGTGGTGCGCCGCGGCGGCGCTGTCGGGCGAGGCGGACGAGCCGCCGTCGGCCTGCTGGCTCAAGCGCAAGGCGGGGCCGCTGCAGTACAAGCGCGGCGTCACGGTCTGCATCCCGTCCAAGGAGGCGGCGCGCGCGCCGCCGCCGCCGCCGCCGCCACCAGCCGATACCGACGTGACCTGCCGCTTCCAGGCGAACCAGGACGTCGCCGGCGCGGACCTCATGAACGAACCCGCGCTGGTGGACGCGACGCCCGAGCAGTGCGCCGCCGCGTGCATAGAACGGGACGACTGCGCCGCGGCGGCCCTGTCCGGCCCCGGCGACAACCCGCCGGCGGCCTGCTGGCTCAAGATGAGCTCGGCGGGCACGGTCCGCAAGGACGGCGTCTCGCTCTGCGTCGTCTCGCCGCCGCGGACGCCCCGGCCCATCGCGTACGACGCGCCCGCCGCGGTCTCCGCGGCGGAGCTGCAGGAGCGCCGCGAGAAGATCAAGGGGGCGATCAAGCACGCCTGGGACGGCTACCGGCGCCGGGCCTTCGGCCGCGACTCCGTCGCGCCGATCACGGGCCGGCCCGTCAATAGCGGCTTCGACATGGCCGTGACGCTCGTGGACTCGCTGGACACGCTGTGGCTGGTCGGGCTGCGGGACGAGTTCCGCGAGGCGCGCGACTTCGTGGCGCAGGAGAGCTTCGGGCGGAAGCTCGCGCGGCCGCCGTCGACGGCGTCCGTCTTCGAGACGACGATCCGGGTCCTCGGCGGGCTGCTGGGCGCCTACGAGCTGTCGCGGGACGCCATCTTCGCGACGCGCGCGCGCCAGATCGGCGACGCCGTCTACGCGAAGATCGACCCGGCGACGGGCAGCGTGCCGGGGAGCTTCGGCGGGCGCGCGGGGTCCTGCCCGTCGCTGGCGCACGCCGGCACGGTGCAGCTCGAGATGCTCTACCTCTCGAGAATCACGAACGACGACAAGTACGCGCGCCGCGCCAGGGCCTTCTACGAGTTCCAGCGGCGCCAGCCGAACCTGGACGGCCTGTACCCGCAGTGCGTCGGCGGCCGCACGGGCAAGCTGACGCTGGGCGCCGAGGCCGACTCCTTCTACGAGTACCTGCCCAAGGTCTGGCTGCTGCGCGGCGGGCCCGCGGCGCGCGAGGCGGTGGTCGAGTCCTTCCCGGACGTGTGGAAGATGTACGACGCTGCGCTGAAGGGCATGGAGGCGCGCCTCATCTCCCGGGACGCGCGGGGCGGCCTCTGGCTCGACGAGCTGCGGTGGCGCGGCGGCGCGGCCTTCTCGCGCGACGCGGCCATGGAGCACCTCGCGTGCTTCGTGCCGGCGTGGGTCGCGCTGGGGGCGCCCTACTTCCCCGAGGACCGGGCCCGGCGGCTGCGCGAGGTCGCCCACGGCCTCGGCGAGACGTGCTGGCGCTTCTACGCGGACCAGCCGACCGGCATCTCGCCCGAGCGGATCAAGGGCCGGGACACGTCGCTGCGGCGGACGGACACGCGCGAGTACATCTTGCGGCCCGAGGCCGCCGAGGCATGGTTCTACTTGTCGCGGACGCCGGGGCTCGAGGACCGGCGGCCGCTCTACCGCGACTGGGGCTGGCGCGCCTTCGCGGCCATCGACCGGCACCTGCGCGTCGCGCACGGCCACGCGTCCATGAAGGACGTGCGCCGCACGGCTGGCGACAACAAAATGGACAAGATGGAGTCGTTCTGGCTCGCGGAGACGCTCAAGTACTTCTACCTGCTCCAGGAGGACGACGAGCGGCCGTCGCTGCCCCTGGACCGGTACGTGTTCAACACGGAGGCGCACCCGTTCTCGGTCGTGAAGTAGTTAAGTTTCTTTTTCGTCTACTCCTCTCTCCCAGGTGGCGTAGTAAAGGTTCAAATGTTATTCTCGGGCCTCTGCATGACGTCGCGTCTAGGACCGGCTCGACGACGGGCTCCGCGACGAGAAGCGGCTGTAGGAGGACGAGCTCCGCGACGACGAGGGCGAGACGCGGCGGCGGCGGCGCGGCGGCGGCGACCGCGGCGGCGACCGGCGGGGCGGCGACCGGCGGGGCGGCGACCGGCGCCCGCGAGGCGGCGACCGGCGGCGCGGCGGCGGCGGGCCGCGGCGCGGCGGCGAGCGGCTCCGGCGGCGCGACGGCGGCCGGAAGCGGCCGCGCGGCGGCGAGGGCCACCGACGCCGCGGCGACCGTAACCGCGACCGCGAGCGCGAGCGCGAGCGCGAGCGCGACCGCCCGCGGCGGGGCGGCGACCGCGACCGCGACGACCGCGACGACCGCGACGACGCGGACCGCGACGGCGGCGACCGCGACCGCGACGCGAACTGGCGGCCCCGCGCCGCGGCCGCCGGCGGCGGCGCCGGCTCGCCCTCGAAGCGCACGGCGAGGCGGTTGCCGTCGAGGCGCCCGCCGTCGAGCGAGGCCTTGGCGGCCTCGGCGTCGGCGCGCGACGCGAGCTCGACGACGGCGTAGCCGCGGCTCAGCCCCACCGTCGCGTCGACGGCCAGGTCCACGCGGGCGACGTCGCCGAAGTGGCCGAAGACCTCGCGCAGGTGCGCGGCCGTGACCTGGCGCGTGAGATTCGTGACCCGGAGGACGTTGAGGCTGGTCATGGTCGGCCCGGGCCGCGCTCGCTGCGATTCGCCTCTGCGTTTGGAGGTCTGTGTTTGGAGCTGCTTGCAAGGCGAAGAGCTGGTCACAACGTGTCGGCGGCAGTCGCCTGATACGTTAATTGATGAAAGCAGTCCTAGCGTGCCGATAGTGAGTTTAAGCGCTCGTGCGGGAGGAGCTCGAGCTTGGAGCTTAGCCTTGCTAGTGTCTCAATGCCGCTAACTAAATCGAGCAAAGAGAGAGGCAAGGCGACTTTATACTATATATAACGCCCGATCGGGCAATTATAAGCACAACGTACGTTAATATACTGGCAATACTGTAACACGCTGCGGTGAAGCCGCGGTTCGCACGCCAACGCGACGCACAAAAACTATCGCACCGCAAAAGCCTGTGTACACAGCCACAAAAAAAAAGCGCGGCAGACGCCTGCGCTACGACCATGTCCATCGCCGTCGAACTCACCGACCGGCACCGCAACGAACTACGCGTCGAGGTGCCACTCGACGCGACGGTCGGCGCGCTGCGCAACGCCGTGAACGGCGCGCTCCCGCGCGGCTACGTGATTGAAGAGCACGACGTCGTCCCGAAGCCCTTCGCGCACTACGTGGAGGACGACCCCGAGTGCTTCCGGGGACCGGCCGACGGCTGGCGCCTCGCGGAAGTGTTCTTCGACGAGTTGGCCGCCGAGCCGCTCGAAGCCGTCCGCTGCCGCGCGACGACGCCGCTCGGGCCGCCGCGAGCCGTAGCCGTGCTCTTCCCGGGCGAGCGCGCCGTCACGCAGCGCGACTTCGTGGGCGCGGACGCGGCGTTCCTCGAGGCCGCCGCGACGCTCCGGGGCTACGCGCCGCGCGCCGCGCTGGCCGGCGACGAGCGCGCCCGGCGCGACGCGTGGGTCGTGCTGCCGCTGGCGGCGCTCGAGGCGAAGCTGCGCTCCGGTCAACTGGCCCGGGCCGACGTGGGCGCGGTCTGCGGCTTTGGCGCGTTGCCGGCGTCCCCGAGCGCCGTCGACGCGCGTGACGGGTCCCGCGCAGGCGCCGCGGGCGAGGCAGCGGCGCTCGTGTTCTGCGGCGCCCTGAGCCTCGAGGCGGCGCTCGAGCTCGTGGACGCGCGCCACGACGCGTTGAAAGGCGTCTCGGCGAAGGCGGTGTCGGTCGTGGGAGACGCGGACGTCGAAGACGGCCTCGCGGACGCGTCGAAGCACGGCGAAATAGCGGTGTCGCACGACCTCTGCCCCGGCGTCCGCGTCGTGAGTGGATCGCGCGACGCCGTCGCCGCGTTCCAGGTCCCCGGCGCCGTGCTGACGGAGACGGACGCGCGCCAGGGCGCGCACTCGCCGCTCGCGGCCGACGCCGCCGCGGCCTACGACGCCTTGCTCGTCCGAGCGCTCGCGGGCGCCGCCGAGCTCGCGCACCCGCTCCACGTCGCGGCGCCGGCCGGTGGCGCGGTGGCCACGGACGCGGCGGCCGCGGGGGACGCGCTCCGCGGCTCGCTCGGGCGGCCCGTCGCCTGGCGCGCGGCCATGGAGCGGCTCCTCGCCGCCGGCGCGACGCACTTCGCGGACGCGGGCGGCGGCGCGCAGCTCCGCGCGTTCGGGGAGCGGTGCGGCGCGGGGGCGTGGTTGTGGTAGTTTTTGCTTTTCGTTTTTGCCGGGTTGGCGACCAGGGATGCCTCAGTGAGCCAGTCGCGATACCTATCCTTAGTCGAGTGCATCCTCGTCGTTAAGGGGGCGCGGGAGCGGTTGCTGCGGCTCGCCGGGCGCGGCCGACGGGCGCACGAGATTCTAGCACACGCATGTCATTTCGAGCAATGCCAGGTCCGCCGACCAGGGGTCCGTCGGATGACCTGGAGCGAGATCATACCTGTCTCGTCCACAGACCAATAAGAGGATACCGTGATTAGTAGCCTCCTGTGATCACCGAAGGCCGATTCTAGATCCCTCAGAGACGGACGAAACGCGCATTCATCCTAGAGGTGTATACAGAAGGTTACGTGGCTGCCCGAGCTCGGGCCACGAGAAGCCGATTCTAGCGCGGTGCTCAAGCGGCGCACGGACGTCGACCGCATCGTCGTGCGGCTCGTGGCCACGCTCCCCGTGGACCAGACCGAGCACGGCGAGACGATCCGCACCGTCGTCGAGCCCGTCGTGCGATCCGTGGTCGACGACGACGCGGCCCTCGCGCTCAGCCGCGCGCTGGTCGGCGGCCCGACCTTTCTGGGGTTGGCGCTCGCCTTCGCTCCGGCGCACACAAAGCGCCGCGTGCTCGACGTCGCAGTCTGCGTCGGGCCCGCCGGCCTCGCTGCTCTGGCGGACGCCGGGCCGGCGGGTGACCTCCGCGCGGCCGCGGCCGCGCTCGCGGCAGCGCACGACGCCGACGCGTTACTCGCGGCTGGTCTGCGGAACTACCGCGCGGCGCGACCGCCGACGCCGCCCGACGCGGAGCCGGGGCCGGCGCTCGGCGCCGACAGCGACAGCGACACTGACAGCGACGACGCGGAGCCGGGACGGGGGCTCTCGCGCGAGGACAGCATCGACCGCCTCGTCTCGCGGACAGCGTCTTATTTCACGGCGCCTTGGAGTCGCGCGATGGCGTCCTGGCGAGTAGAGTATCGACGCGCAGGTCGCCGAGGCCAAGCGGGCGTGCAAGTTCGGGCCCAGCACGAGCGACGAGTCGCTCCCGGCGCTCGCGGCGCCGCCCGCGCCGCCCGCGCCCGCGGCGTCTCCGCCCGCGGCGCTGCCGCCGTCGGACGCGCCGACGCCGCCGAGCCGGACGTCCACGCCGCAGAGCCGCGCGGCAAAGACGCCGTTCGCGCGGCTCCGCCGCAGCCTGGGCGGCGCGCCCGCGCTGCTGTCGATCCCGCCGCGCGCGGCGTCGTCGCCGGTCGCGACGCCGCCGACGCCTCCCCCGGCGCGACAGCGGTCGTCCTCGGAGGGCGAGCTCGGCGCGGCGTTCCGGGAGCGCGGCGAGCGCATCGAGCGCGCGGGCCGCCAGGCCGACGGGCTCGCGGGCGCCGCGGGGGACTTCCGCGCGCTCGCGGCGGCGCGCCGCCGCCGCGCCGAGCAGCGGCGGAAGCGCTGGTTCTAATAAATAAATAATTAATCAAGGAAGGAATATCCTAAAGAAAAGGACATACACCAAGCCTCTAGAGGCCTTCTCCCTGCGCGGCTAGGATACGTACTCAAACTAATATTTATACAGGCTCGTGCCGCGCTCGTACGAGGGACAGACGCCCGACGCCTTGATCTTCGCCCAGCCCGCGTCGCAGGCGTCGACGACGGCCTGGGGCAGGGCGTCGCCGGACGTGAGCGCCGCCAGGTTCTCCTCGAGGTGCGCCAGCCTCGACGCGCCTACGATTATACCGTCGCCGTCGACGAGGCTCGAGTGATGCTGGAGCCACCGCAGCGCCGCGTGCACGGGTGGCACGCCCGCCTCCGCGCAGGCGTCGCGGAACGCGTCGACGCTGTCCAGCTGGCACTCGGCGAGGTAGCGCTCGCGGTACATGGTGTTGCCCTTGCGGAAGCGGGAGTCGTCGTCCAGACTTTCGTAGTCCTCTCGCGTGCGCGCGCACGCCAGCAGGCCGCCGCAGAGCGGGTTGTAGGCGTAGAACCGCATGCCCAGCGCGCGCAAGCACGGCAGCAGCTCGCGCTCCACGTCGCGCGTGATCCCGTTGTACATGCCCTGATACACGGTCGGCTTCACGAAGCCGTGCGCGGCGCAGAGGTGGTGGATGTGGCAGACCTCCCAGGCGGCGTAGTTCGAAAGCCCGAGCTCCTTGATCTTGCCCGCCTTGTGCAGCCCGTCCACCGCCTCGAGCGTCTCGAGGATCTGCGTCGTCGCGTCCGGGTTGTGCAGGTAGTAGACGTCGACGGGCGCGTCGCCGAGCGCCTCCGAGGTCGCCGCGAACTGGCGCGCGACGCTCGCGGCCGTGAGCACCTTGTCGTAGCCGTCGAACGCGTTCGCCTTCGACGCGACGCGCACGGCGTCGCGGAGGTCCGCGCGCTCGCCGAAGATCGCCCCCAGCATCGTCTCGGTGCCGCCCTTGTTGTACATCCTAGCCGTATCTATTTCGGCGTGGCCCGCGCCGACGAAGTGGGCGAGCTGCGCCGTCGCGTCGGGCTGGTTCGTCTGGCTGCCAAAGGTCATGGTGCCTAGCACGACACGGAGCTTCATGGTTGGTTACGTGCTAAGACAGCTGCTGCAGCGCACAGTCACTCACACCACCACGATTGACAGATGGGACCACGCAGAATTAAGCCGCGCCGCAGCGATCGCTGCTGCTGCGTTGCGTGCCTAGGCGACGAGTGCGATGTCGCAATGGCCTAGGCGACGAGTGCGATGACGCAATGGCCGGCTCGGCTACGACAGCCTGGTAGGCTGCACAGCCTCATCACTGCATGCTAGTGTCTTACTGGCCGCTAGGCTGCAATTTGTTGTTCCGCGTACCTCGCTCGCGTTGCTACAAAGTCAACTTACCCGGGCGATCGCCCAAGCGCCGCCTTGGCGGTCGCGACACCATGTTCCATCTCCGCGCGGAGCCGGTCCGCGTCCGCCCGGACGCGCGCCGCGGCCGCGTTCGCCGGCCGGAGCGCCTTGCCGGGCGCCGCCGCGTCGTCGAAGCCGTCGCCGAGCCAGTCGTCGGGCGCCGGCGCCGCCGCGTCGACGGCCGCGGCGGCGATCGCGCCGCGCGCGGTCGCGGCCGCGTCCGCGAGGGCGAGGGACGCGCCGTCGAGGACCCGCAGCGCCGGCAGCGCCCTGCGCAGCGTCGCGGCGTAGCTCGGAGCCGCGCAGCAGGGGTTCGCGTCCGACCCGTCGTCGCTCCGCAGCTCGAGCGAGGCGAGCGCCGCGCACGGCCGCAGGTCCGCCGCGACGGCGTCGACGTCCTGCAGTGCGTTCGCGCGGGCGTCGAGGTGGTCCAGCTTCGCGAGGCCCGCGACGAAGCCGAAGCGCGTCAGCTCGTTCCGCGCGACGAGGAGCCGCTCGAGGCTCGCGCAGACCTCGACGCCGTCGAGGTGCTGCAACTTGTTCCGCGCGAGGTCCAGGACGCGCAGCGCCGTGCACCGCGCGAGGCCCGCGCCCAGCCGCGCGAGGCGCAGGCCGCTCAGGGTCAGCCGCTGGAGCAGCTCGGGGTCGTACTGGCCGCCGTGGCGCACGACGAGCTCCTCGGTGAGGCAGTCGTCGTCGGCCATGCGCGTGCTGCCCTGGGGTGCCCGTCGGCTTGTACTTCAAACACTCGAGCTTTGAGACTGGGCGTCTATTAGGCAGCGCCGAAGGGCTGCCATGGGCTGCCAACTGATAATATGAAGGATGGCGCGCGCGGAAGTAACAAGAGATAAGAAAGACCAGTTACCTAAACGTTACCTCTCGGCGCCGTCGTCGTCCTCGGCGACGAGGGACGCCTCGTCGAAGACCGCGCGGCCGACGACGAACGAGAAGAGGAGCGACTCCACGAGCGCCTGCTGCACGTCGAGCTCCGCGAGCGCGCCCGGCGGCACGGGCGCCGCCGCGATCGCGTCGGCGTCGGGCGCCGGCGGCGGCACGCGGAAGGCGCCGACGAAGGCCCGCCGCCGCGCCGCCTCGTCGGCGCCGGCCTCGCGCGGCGGCAGCTCCTCCTCGGCGCGCACGACGGCGTCCTCCGCGCGCGCGAGGGCCAGCTCGTCGCGCGCCATCGCCCGCAGCGCCGCGCGCGCGCGGCGGCCGCGCGCGCGCAGGTCCGCGGACCACGCCGGCTCGCGCGCCGCGACTCGCGCGGCGACGCCGTCCCACGCGCGCCAGGGCGCCGACTCGCGCGCCTCGAGCACGTCGAGCCAGTCGCCGTCCGGGTACTCCCCGTCGTCGTCGTCGCCGGCGGAGGCCTCCTCGATCTCGCGCCAGGCCTGGCCCGCGAGCTCCGACGACAGCGCGCCGATGGCCAGGAACGCCGCGAAGACGCCGATGATGACCGGGTCCGACAGCCCCGGCGCGGCCGCGCCGCCGCCCGCGACGTCGTCGACGACCTGCTTGCCCACGACGCCCAGGTACGCGTCGAAGGCGTAGGGCTTGACCGACCCCAGGAACATGGCCGGCACGAACTGGACGAGGTCCATGGCCGTCGCCCCGTACAGGTAGTTGTAGCCCCCGATCGGGATGGGCAGCAGCGGCGCGAGGCGCAGGACGAGCACCGTCGCGAAGCCGCGCTCGACGACGGCCCGCTCGAGCGCGCGCGTCTTCGGGTCCCGCCGGACCAAAACCAGGAGCTTCTCGCGCAGCCGCGGCCGCCCGTAGCGCGCGATGCCGAACGCGACCGTGCTCCCGAGCGTCGCGCACGCCGTCGCCGCCAGGGCGCCCTTGACCACGCCTCCGAACAGGACGCCCGACGACACCGCCAGCAGGAACGTCAGGGCGTCCAGGCACAGCACCTTGGCCACGGTGAACGCCCCCGCGTAGCCGACCAACAGACCAAAATCCTCGAAGCCGGCGACGCTGAAGCTCCGCGCCCACACCACAAATTCGTCGATGCGCTGCGCGATCTCCTGGTCCGCGCCCACGTCCAACCCCAGCACCTGGAGCAGCGCCGCGCGGCCGCCGAACCGCACGACAAGCGCCACGAGGACGACGCCGAACGCCGTCGTCGACACCGTGGACTGGACCACGTCCAGATCCTCCTCGTCCTCCCGCTCCAGCTCCGCCTGCGCCGCCGCGCGGTCCCAGGCGCAGCGCGCGTCGAACGCCGCGCGCGCGAGCCGCCGCCGGCTCCGCCACGTCTTCTCGGCGGCGTCGGCGGCCGCCGACTGGGCGCGGCGCGCGGGGCTGCGAGCGATGCGCCGCGGCGGCGGGACGAGCGCTTGCGCCGTCAGCAAGACGCATGCGGCCCACATCATGCCAGCGAGCTGGCGCTGTGCAAGCTGTTGCCCACGGTGTGCTTCAACCGGTGCGGACCCGGTTACTAGGCCTCGGAGTGAGTCGCCTGCGGATTGCAGAGATACCAAGATGCAGCAATGCGACAGCAGCAATGCAAACGCTGTCGACGTAGAAACCCGCGAGCTCAGAGGCTCGGGGCTCAATCGCTAGTGATTTAGCTTTAGCTTTGTCTTAGACTCTACAGCCTTAGTGCTCGTCAGGCTGCTCCAAACAGCGTCACCTCGTCGGCGTTTCGCCCACAGCAACGACGCACGACACGCTTTTCGTTTGGTTAGGGCGATGCACTGGCGGCCGGCGCGAGGATGTACGCACGGTAGAGCAAAGACTCGGCGTTGCTCGGCTCGGCGCTGCAGAAAACTAGTAGGAAAAACCACGCACCTCGATGAAATGTAACGTTGCCAGAGTCCATTGAAGAAGAGAAGTCCGTGGGGTGAAATATTGGTTTCGACGCGGCCGCGGGTGGCAATGCAAACGCTGTCGACGTAGAAACCCGCGAGCTCAGAGGCTCGGGGCAATGCAAACGCTGTCGACGTAGAAACCCGCGAGCTCAGAGCAATGCAAAGGGAGGTGGAGAGCCTAGCTTGTAAGACACTAGAAACGAGTCGAAAGAGAAGTACATACACGCGAGAGTCAGTCATGGGGGCGGGGGGGTCGTATCATACGTAGCAGGTCAGTGCGCCGGCACCGCGCGGCGGTCCGAGTCGCGGATGCCGAGGAAGCGCGTCAGGAACGACTCGCGCACGGCCGGCGTGCGCGAGAGCTGTTCCGAGGACGCGTCGTCGTCGGCGCGCGCGACGGCGACGGGCCGCGACCGCGCGAAGGGCCGGACCACGCGCTGCTGCTGCGCCGCGAGCTGCTCCGCGGACCGCGTCCGCCGCGGGTGCGTCGCGAAGAAGGCCAGCAATAATTGCGGGTCGTCGACCTCGAAGAGCGCTTCCCGGAGCACGCGCTCGAAGTGGTAGTAGCGCTGCACCAAGTAATGGGGGTCGACGCATCTAAAAACTTTTTTCGCCGCCTCGGCGTCGCCCCACGCCGTTAAAGTCCGCGCAACGTCGATGGGTGAGCACTGCGCCGCGAGCTGCTCCGCGAAGGCCCGGAACGCCGAGTAGCGCCGCCACGCCGACCGCGCCGGCCCGCCGTCGAGCGCCACCCTCACCTCGTACTGCGCGAAGGTCTCGAAGGGCGTCGCCACGACGCGCACGGCGCCGAGCGCCACGGCCACCGTCACGCCTCTTGGAAAATGCTGCGCGAAGTAGCGCGACGTCACGCGTGGCGCGAACCGCGGGTTCAGCACGACGCCCAAACCTCTATAATCGGTACACAAGGAGGGCGCGACGTCCTCGGCGCCGACGCCCGGCGCCTCCGTCCTCACCCTAAGAGCTTCCCACCGCTCCTTCTCCTCCCACCTTAGCTGCTTCTCGGCCCGCCTCCGCCGACACCGCCGCCACGTGACGTCCGCCTCAAACACCACGCCGTCGCGGTTTCTATCCGGGAGCAGGCAGAACGTCGCCTCGCCGCCGGGCACGATCAAATCAATACCGCTCTGATGACTACGAGTAGGCTTCTTCTCTTTATCGGCGGCGCACGCCACGCAGGCCTCCTTCGGCCGCCCCTCGGGGTCGACCTCGTCGAACCCTAAAGGCGCGGTGCACGCCGCGGGCGCGGCCCCGTAGACGCGCGTCGCGCACCGCGCGCCGCAGGCCCCAAATTTGCCGCTGTCGAAGCGGAAGTCCTCTCCCGTAACGTGGTCGCCGTCGCCGGCCCAGGAGATCGTGTCGTCGTTATCGTTCGCCTCGTTGTCCTCGTTCTGGTCCTCGGGCGGCTTCTCGCCAGTATCATAATGGCCCCAGTCGCTCGGCTGGGCTGTTGGTGTCGGGGGTGTCGCGCGGTCCTTGGGTTCGGCCGCGAGGCGCTTGAGCGACGGCGTGCGCGCGAGCGGCGCCATTATTGTTGTTTGTAGCTCAAGTGTTCCTCTGCGTGCACCGGGGCTCTTGCCAGCAGCGCCAGGGGGCGCGGGCTCTTTTCTAGATTAAGGAGCTTTATTTGGACTACCGCCCTGTCTGTTTTGGCTTTGAGGCGCGCCACCTACGCAAATTCACTCACAGGTTAGGCGGGCAATGCTAGTGTCTTACAGGCCGCTAGCCCTCCGAACGCAAGCACCGCTCGGCGCGCCACGCCTCCGGGCACCCGACGCGTGGAATCACGCGAAAATCAAAAGCAGAAAGCGGTCCGTTTTGGCAGCCGGGATCGAGATCGACGGCCCGAGCCTGGACGCGCGGCCATTTGCGGGCGCGTGCGGCCGCGCGGGCACGCATCCGTGGCGCGCGGCGACAGCGAAGGCGGCAGCGCTCGCAGCAACAGGGCAGCCATGCGGCTGCCCTACCTCCTCGCCGCCGGGGCAGCCCTCGGCGCCGCCGACGACGGCGCGCCGCGCGCGCAGACGCAAGGCAAGGAGCGGAACCCGCCGGCCTGGCCCGCGGCGGTGCGCGTCGTCGCGCCGGCGCAGTGCGCAGAGATCAGTGCTGCGGACGCGGGCGCCGCGCTGCTGCTGCTGCCGGGCGTATATGACTGTTCCATATCTCTGCCATCGCGATCGACGGCGGCGGGTTTAGGGACGGACCGCGACGACGTCCTCCTAAAACGCTGCGTCGGCGACGCTGCGTCATCAGCGGAGAATCTGAGGGTCGACGGCGACTGGCGGGGCCCGCGGAGTGTACGAAGGGTGGCCGTCGCCGGCGACCTCTCGTCGTCTTCGTTCATGGCCGACGCGAACATCACGGGCGGCGTCCGGCTCGGCGCGGCGCGCGCCTTCGCGGCGCGGTCATCGTCGCTCCAGTCGAGTCGTAGCGTCGAGGTCGACGCGAAGGGCTGGTTCTCGTCATCGAAACGGGACCCTGCACCGATAAGCGGCGGCGGCGTGAACGTCGTCCTCGCCGGCGTGGCCGGCGGCCCGAACGCCACGGTGCCGCGCGGCGCGGCGCCCGGCGTCGCCTATGCCGTGTCCGAAGCGCCGCGGGCCGTGGACAAGCCTTATATTATCCGGCACGGCCCCGACTTCTTCCTCGTGAAGCCGGAACCCCTTCTCTCAAAGACGGGCTGCTGCGCGACGGACGCGGAACGCATCCCGTTCCAGAACGTCTACGTCGCGCGGCCCGAGCGGACGGAGGACGTGCGGGAGAAGCTGCTCCAGGGGCTGCACGTCGTGCTGACGCCCGGCACCTACGAGCTCGAGGACGGCCTCGAGCTGAACCACGCGGGCCAGATTCTGCTGGGCGTCGGCGCCGCGATCGTGAGGGCGCCGTCCGACGGCGAGCCCGCGTGTAGAGTAAGGGGGCCCGCGGCCGTCGTCGCGGGCGTCACCGTGCAGGGCGCGCGCTACCCGAAGGGCGACACGGCGCTGATCCGGTGGGAAGGCTCGGACGGTCTCCTCGCGGACGTTGTGGTCAATGTGGACGGGGACGCGAACGCGAAGACGGGCGTCGCCATCCACGCGGATGGCGTCGTCCTGGACCACGTCACCGTCGAACGCCGGCCGCCGGGCCACCTCGACGTCGGGATTAGTCTCGAAGGCAATAATGCAGTCGCCTATGCCATCAACGTGAAACACGTGGAGCAGGACGGCGTCCGGTGGCGCGGCGAGGACGGCCACGCCTTCGCTCTCAACGTCGACCTGCCGCGCGACGCCTTGATTGACTTCCAGAACGGCGGCTACGTCGGCTACGCGGTCGGCGACTTCGTGAAAAGGCATAGCGCGCGGGGCGTCGCCGTCTACGCGGCCTTCGACGGCGACGTGCGCGTGCGCACGGCCGTCCGACGGTCCGCGTCGCCGAACGTGACGCTCGCGAGCGTCGCGTCGGTGTTCACGGAGGGGCGCGGCTCCGTCGCGAGCGTCGTCAACGGCGACGGCGCCGCGGTCGGGCCCGCGGGCAACGCGCTCGCGCGCTGGCCCTAGGTGTTTCGTTCGGTGTTTTAAAACTCTTAATCTTAGTACTACAAGTAGAACCCGCGCCCCGCGGCGTGGCATGTACCGCGCCGCGCGCAAACCAGAACCCGAACTCCGAGCGCCCGCCCGCGATCCGTCGCGGATCTATCGTTACGGTGCGAGGACTCGCACGTACCCCTCGCGCCGCCGCCGCAGACCCCCGCACTTCCGGAGAGCGCGGGGCCGGGGCTCGAGCGCTTCGGCCGAGATTGCCGCCGGGGGCAGCCTCTTAATCCCACCCGCAGAGCAGCTCAGGCCGCCGCAGACGTCGTCAGCGGCGCATGTTCCAGCAGGCCGTCACCGACAACGGCGGCGCGCCGCCCCCGGCCGAACGGGGCTGGCTCGATGGGCTAACAGCCTGCGTCCTCCCTACTACGGACGGCGACGACGCGCCGGGCGACTCCCTGAGCCCCTGCGGCTGCGACTCGACGAGCGCGCCCGACGACGCCCCATCAGCGCAGCCGCCGCCGCCGGCGACGGCCGCGCCCGGGTCGGCGCGCGTCGTCGTGCTGGGCGGCGACGGCTGCGGCAAGCTCTCGCTAATAAGAGCGTGGCGGCGGCGCGACCCGAGTACTTCATATGAATCGAGCCGCCACGGCGCGCGCTTCACGCACGTCGCGCTCGGAAATGATGGCCACGTCGTCCTGAACGCGCTGGATAGCGGGGACCTCGCCTCGCCCAAATCGATGAAGGCGGCGGCCCAGACCTTCGACGAGGCGACGGCGCGGGAAGTCCGCGTCGCGTCAGCGCACGCGCGCCTGAGCTCGGCCGAGGGCGTCGCGGTCGTGGTGGACGTGGCGACGGTCGACGTCGAGACGGCGCGGGCCTGGGTCCAGGCCGTGCGCGCGGCCCACGCCGCCGCCGCCGTCGTGCTCATCGCGAACAAGTGGGGCCTCGCGCGGAAAGAAGCCGAGGAGGCTGATTTAGTTTCCAGGGCGGCGCGGCTCGCGCGGGCCTTGGACGTCGACGCGTGGTTCCCGGGCCTGGGCGAGGTCGACGCGGAGAAGGCGACGGACGCGGACCTGGCGCCGCTGCGCTACCTGCTCGACGACGTGCTCATGCGGCGGCGCGTCTTCGCCGCGAACGTGGCGCGTGCGCGCAAGGAGTCCGCGCAGGGCCTGCGCGGCGCGGGGCGGGCGGGCATGGCGGCCTAATAAGAGTCCTTGTCAGTCCAGTTCGTGCGGGATTCGAGTGTATATAGTCGAGCTGCTCAGGCTCAGGCTAGTTACGTCGCAGGGTCCCCCGTACCCCTCCCGCTCCCCCCGGGCCCACCCGTCCGGCTGGACTCAGGACGCAGCTTGCTAGTGTCTTACAGACGCTAGCTCGGCTCTTGCTGGGCTTTTCTCGTCTGCTTGCGCACGCCCGCGATCAATCTGATTGCGAGCACTCGTTTAAATTTTGTGCGGCTGCTGCGATGGTAAGCCGAAAATTGATCGAATAATCACAACCATCAACCCTACAACAATGCGATACCTCCCAGCAATTGCCGTGGCGGCCGCGGCGAGCGTGCCGTCCGCGGCGAGCGTGCCGCCAGCGGCGAGCGTGCGCGCGCCGGTCGACATCGTGCTGTCGTCCGGCTTTCTATGCTTCTCGCGGCACTGCGGCTTCCTCGACGCGCTGCAGCAGTCGCAACTCAGCGTCGCCGCTTACGTCGGGACCTCGAGCGGCGCGCTTGCGGCGTCGATGGCCGCGGCGGGCGCGGACGCGGACGCCGTCGCGGAGGAGCTGTCGCGCACGAGGCCGCTCGCGTCCTGCCGGCCGAGCGTGACGCCCTGGCGCGGAGCGTTCTCGACGCGCGCGCTCCGCAAGCGCATCAGTCGCGTGCTGCCGGCGACGTTCGAGGAACTGGGAAAGCCGCTCGGCGTCGGCGTCTACGACCGAGAGACGGGCGAGCCCCGGCTCGTAACGAGTGGAGATTTACCCCGAGCGGTGGCGGCGAGCTGCGCCGTGCCCGGGCTTTTCGCGCCCGTGCGGCTGGACGACGGCGCGCTCTACCTGGACGGAGGCGCGGTCGACCGGACCTTCCTCGCGCTCCACAAGGCGTGGCGGCCCGAGCGCCGCGCGGTGTGCCACCTCGTCAAAAACGATGGCGTGGAACTCGTTCAGCGAGATGGCATCATAGATGGCGTGTATGTTGTCAAGACGCCGCGCGCGAACGCCAAGCTCTGGGGCCTCGGCGACTTCGAGGGGGAAAGGAAAGCGGCGGAGGAGCTATCGAAGAGGTCGCTCGCGGCGCTCGCGAACCTCGATCGAATTATACTAAATAAATGAATTCAAGTTACATCTCATCATGGCCTCCTTCCTCCGCGTCCAAGTCGACGACGTCCTCCTCCGTCGCGTCCGCCTCGGGCGCCGGGAACGGCGGCCCCTTGCGCCAGACCTTGAACGGCCCGCCGGGCACGGACTCGTACTGTCTTTCTAACCTCTTGTAGAGGAGCTCCTCGAAGCCCTCGTATTTATCCGCGATGGTCCCCGCGTTCGCGACCTGTGCGTAAATCAACCAGTGAGTCGGGCGCACCCGATAATTCTTCACTAAGTCCTTCCACGGCGAAAACGCGACCGCGCTGACCGAATGGAGCGGCGAAAGACCCCCAGGGGCACGCCATCGAGCCGGCGTCGCGTCGATGGCGTGGGGGCCATGATTGAGCCGTGGTGGAGACGCGTCGCGACAATTTGATTTATGCACCGTTCGCGACCTTGTCCGGCTGCGCCCTCCCGTAAAAGTCCTCCAGGATCGCGATGGTCTTGGCGCGCGTGATGCGCCGCTTGCCCATGTGATATAAAGTGAAGGAGCCCGGCAGGGCCACGAAGGCCAGCAGGAACATCTTCAGGTAGCCGTGGCACTTCTTCTCCTCCGCCTTGCGCTTCATCCTCTCGGCGTTCCGCGGGACGGCCGCCGCCAATACTCGAGCCACGGGGATGCCTCTCGTATCGACGGAGTACTCGACGGTGCACTTCTGGGCATGCGTCACTTCGTCATCATCATCGACGGTCTCGAACGGGTCGTAGCAGCCCTCCCGCAGCGCCGTCGAGTCCTCGACGAAGGCCCAGCTCAGCTCGGCGTCGTCCGTGAGCTGGCGCTCCTTGAGTAAATCTTTCCTCACGTACGCATGCCGCGCCGAGCACGGCAAGTCTTCGCCCGCTTCGAACAACGTTTCTTGCTGTTTCGTGTCCGGCGAGCCGCGGACCAGCGGCGCAATACCAATACTGGATGCGAGGACGCTCTTCTGCGAGATTTCGGGCGCCTGCGGCAGCCCGAGCTCCGACGCTGTGAGGAAGGCGGCGCCGAGGACCGCATCCACAGCTTCCGCCTCGACGACGGCGACGTTCTTCTTGGCCAGGGACGCGGCCGCTTTTAGAGCCGCTTCTGCGAGAGTAGCTTCGCCCCGCACCAAGTAATGCGACGGCGCCTCGAGCGCCTCCTTACTAATAGAGGCGAGCGCCTGCTTGATGACGGCGCGCGCCGCCGTCTCGCACTTGGCCACCAAAGCGTCATTCTTCTCGCCCAGCGCGCACTTGACGAGGGCGGCCCTATCCTTCTTCAGCACATCGCCGGCGACGGCCACGGCCCGGAACTGGCCCTCGTCCACATCGACCACAGCACAATCCACGCCCATGCTCGTCACGTCGACGCAGACCACGCGGCCCTCAATGCCGTCGACGGCCGCGGCCCCGAAGGCCTGGGGCTCCTTGAGCGCCTTGCCCACGAGCGCCGCGACCGGCGCGCCGACGATCGACGCCGCGGTGCAGTCGACGGCCTCGAGCGCCCGACACAAAGCCAGGCGCCAGGCCGCGCTCGCCGAGGCGGGGGCGACAATTGTACAACGCCGCACGGGCCGCTCGACGAGCTGCGTCGCGCGCTGCCTTGGCTTCGCGCAGAGGAGCGCCACGGCGAGATGCGGCGCGACCTTCTCTCCGTCCAAGTCGTAGCAGGCCTCCTTGACGGCGCCGAAGTCGGACTCCTCGGTCATCGTGGACTGGAGGCCATCGACCGCGCCGAGCGACGCGCCGGGCGCGAGGATCTCGTCGCGGCCCCGCGCGCCGACCTTCGCGCCGGCGAGGTGGGGCTCGGCCGCGCGCTGCGAGGGCTTCTTGCGCGTCCACTTGAGGAATTGCGACGCATCGTCGATCTTGAGCGTCGCGGGGCAGGCGCCCGTCTTCTGGGCGTCAAACGGTAACGGCTTCGCACCGCGGCCGTCCCAGCAGGCCGCTCGTACGGTGGAACCGTGGACCTCGAGCGTGAAGCACGCGGCGGCGCCGTCGCGCAGCGACGGGTCCTCCTTCCGGCGGTTGACGTCGGCGGCGCCCGGCGCGACGCCGCCGCCGGCCGGCGCCGCCGGCGCGGCGCCCTGCGGCGGCGCGAAGTTCGGCATGGCCTGCTGCGGCATCATCTGCATCGGCATCGCGCCCGTGGTCTGCATCTGCATCGGCATGGCGCCGCCGCCCATCTGGAGCGCCATGGCGGAGGTGTCTGCGGCGCGGTCGCGGCGAGGCGTCAGGACGCAGCGCCTGGAGCGCTGTCGAGGTGCTCTTGACTCGCACAGCCGAGACTCGTGTGCGAGAGGCAATCAGAGATAGCGGCATACATACTAGTAGACGCCATCGACGCGGCAACAACCACGGGCGTGGAGGTTCTACGCCATCGACGCGGCGTCGTGTGACCGTAGCCGCGTCTGCCCGGAGAAGGACTCGTGAGGCTCGGAGTCGGAGTCGTGAACGTCGATCCCGTCGACGGGACATGGTATACCATGCGAGGGGAGGGAGAAGCCACAACTAAAAAAACGACAAAAGCCCACTTAGGACGAGGCCGGCGTCCAGCGCTGGATCACGACGACGATGAAGTCCTCGTCGACGGCCACCAGGATCTCCGCCTTCTTCGCTCGAACTCTGAGGTAGCGCAGCTCGTTCTTCGGGTCCAGGTCGCGCACGACGCCGCGAGCTTTCGTCGCGAGGACCGTCATGAACTCGGCGTAGACCTCGGCTTTGGCCGCGGGCATCGACGGCAGCCGCCGCAGGACCTGGCCGTCCTTGTCGACGATCACATAGCCCTCGACGCCGCTCTGGAGCTTGACCCGTTCCAGCGTCTCCTCGACCTCGGACATGGCTGCCCAGAGCTCGGTGGCTGCCCCAGGAAAACGCGCGCTCGCCGCGGCACGCGTGCGTGCGCAGTCCTACGGCGACGACGGGTGCCTCGCGCGAGGTACGATGGCTTGCGTTGCCTCGGCGTCGGCGCGCGGCGCGGACGGGGCTGCTTTGCGTTACGCCTATGTTTGCCTTTTTTGGTGGGGCGAGCATGCGAGCTCTCGCCATTGAGCCGTGCGCTTCCGAGCGCTCCCGGCGCCGCCCGCCACCGATACGTGCCTCCCGGTGTAGCCGGTTCGGGTTGTTGGCATTTGGCACTGGTTCGTAAAAGGCTGCCCCACCATTAGGTACGATGGACGCGCCGCCCGAGGAAGACACGGAGCGCATCGCGAAGCTGCGGGAGCAGCGCCGCGCGGACCGCGAGCGACGGCGGCGCGCGCACCAGCAGGCCCAGGCGGCCGCCTCTGACGAGCGGCAGGCGCCCGCACAAGCGGACAACTCGCAGGAGGCGCCCGCGCAAGCAGTCCAAAGGGACGAGGAGCCCGTCGTCGCGCGCGCCGTCGGCGGCGCCGCACCGATCAACGCGGTCGTCGTCGCGGACGTCGCGCCGGTCGCGGCCGTCGCTGTGGTCCCGCCGGCGCCGCCAGCACCACAAGAAGAGCGCTACCCCGACGTCGACGCGGAGTTGTTGGGCGAGGAAATTCGACGGGAGCGGACTCAGATCGACGGCTTCGACGCGCGCGCGACGGCGGTCTGCGACTTGCTGGCCGAGGCCGAGCGCAAGCTCGCCGAAGCGGAGCGCATGGAGGCCGCGCTCCTCGCGGACGACGACGACGGAGGCGCCGACCAGTAAGTATGTGCACTACTAGGGTTTCCGAGAGGAAGAAGTTAACAGGGTGTCGCCGGTCGCGGGGTCGCGCCCGGCGGGGGGGATACGGCCCGTGCCCCGGGGGCCCGGGGGCCGGCTTTGCCGCGCCGCAGCGGCCGCGGCGGGATGTCAGCGCGCCGCTTACATCATGTCGTCGCCCTCCTCGTCCTCGTCGAACTCGCCCTCCTCCTCGGCGGTCGCGTCCTGGTACTGCTGGTACTCGGACACGAGGTCGTTCATGTTGGACTCGGCCTCGGTGAACTCCATCTCGTCCATGCCCTCGCCCGTGTACCAGTGGAGGAACGCCTTGCGGCGGAACATGGCCGTGAACTGCTCGGCGACGCGCTTCCACGTCTCCTGGACGGCCGTCGTGTTGCCGATGAACGTCGTCGCCATCTTGAGGCCCTTCGGGGGGATGTCGCAAATGGCCGACTTGACGTTGTTCGGGATCCACTCGACGAAGTACGACGAGTTCTTGTTGACGACGTTGAGCATCTGCTCGTCGACCTCCTTCGTGGACATGCGGCCGCGGAAGAGGCAGGAGCAGGTGAGGTAGCGGCCGTGGCGCGGGTCGGCGGCGCACATCATGTTCTTGGCGTCGAACTGCTGCTGCGTGAGCTCCGGCACCGTGAGCGCGCGGTACTGCTGCGAGCCGCGCGACGTGAGCGGCGCGAAGCCGACCATGAAGAAGTGGAGCCGGGGGAACGGGACCATGTTGACCGCGAGCTTGCGGAGGTCGCAGTTGAGCTGGCCCGGGAAGCGGAGCGAGCACGTCGTGCCGCAGACCGCCGCCGCGATGAGGTGGTTTAGGTCACCGTACGTCGGCGTCGTGAGCTTGAGCGTGCGGAAGCAGATGTCGTAGAGCGCCTCGTTGTCGAGCGTGAAGCACTGGTCCGAGTTCTCGACGAGCTGGTGCACCGAGAGCGTCGCGTTGTAGGGCTCGACGACCGTGTCCGACACCTTGGGCGACGGGATCACGGAGTACGTCGACATGACGCGGTCGGGGTACTCCTCGCGGATCTTGGAGATGAGGAGCGTGCCCATGCCGGCGCCCGTGCCGCCGCCCATGGAGTGGACGAGCTGGAAGCCCCGGAGGCAGTCGGACTCGGCCTCCTTGCGCACGACGTCGAGGACCGAGTCGATGAGCTCGGCGCCCTCCGTGTAGTGGCCCTTGGCCCAGTTGTTGCCCGCGCCCGTCTGGCCGAAGACGAAGTTGTCCGGGCGGAAGAGCTGGCCGAAGGGGCCCGCGCGGACGGAATCCATCGTGCCGGGCTCGAGGTCCATGAGGATGGCGCGCGGCACGTAGCGGCCGCCCGTCGCCTCGTTGTAGTAGACGTTGATGCGCTCGAGCTGGAGGTCCGAGTCGCCGTGGTACGTGCCCGTCGGGTCGACGCCGTGCTCGTCGGAGATGACCTCCCAGAACTTGGCGCCGATCTGGTTGCCGCACTGGCCGCCCTGGATGTGGACGATCTCGCGCATGGTTGCTTAAGTTACTTTTACCTGCGGCGGGGCGGCGCGTTCGAAGGTGCGTATGACGGCGGAGGTCCGGCGGCGTCTCTTCTGGCCCGCGGCGGCGGCGGCGGCGCGGCGGCGGGGCCTTTTTGGGGTGGCGTTAGCCCCGGCCTGGATGTATCAACAGGGGCTGCCCCGCGCGCGCAAAAGCGCCGCGCGTTGGTGGAGATGGGGTCCGGCACCCACGGAAGGCGTTGCGACCGGCGGCGGCGCGGTTAGGGCACGGGCAGGCGCTTAAATGGAGAGGAAATAAGCAGCGACGGCTGAGCGGCCAGCGCTATTTTGGATGCCTTTGCCCAACACTAGGGCTTACAGCCTTACTATTAGTGCGGCGCGGGGCCCGGGACCTTGTTCCGGGGTCGCGACCCGGGCCGGGGACCGCTCGGCCGCGCCCCGGTCCCTGTTTGAGGTGCTCGTCCGGCGGGCTGCCCCATCGTGGCTGCCCCGCCGGCCTCTCTCTAGTACTGCTCCCCGGCCGAGCGAGGCCTCCGGCGCCCCCGGGAGCGGTCCGCGGGCGCCACTCGTTTCGCAACACCGCCTCTCGCAGCGCTGCCCTCCGGAGCGCGCCCGCGGCCGAAGCCCTGCACTCTGTAGGTTTACTGACGTGCGGGACGCGGCCCCGGGCCTCCCGCGTCGGCTGCCGCAAGGAGCGCTGCTGCAAACCAGGCTCGGAGGAGGCTGCCAGTCCCCACCATGATGGAGGCCGCCGCCAGAGTGGCGCCCCAGGCGACCGCCTCCAATAAAAAGCCCCTGCTCAGCATGGCTTCAATAGCCAAGCTCGGCTCGAAGGCGAGCCGCGCACGTAAAAATGCTGCCGCGCGGCGGGCCCGCGCGAGAAGATTAGGCGGACTCCTGGGCTGCGGCAACCCGGTGCTCAACATGACGATTTCCATTGGAGACGGCGTGCTCGAGCACTACCAGCTGGAGGGCGGGTCGGTGGTGCTCGCCGAGGAGATGCACCTGCCCCTCTTCGAGCAATTGTTAAAGGACCCGAAGACGACGTACGAGGCCGGCGGCGCGGCCCAGAACACGTGTAGGGTGTGTGCTTGGATGTTGAGCACGGTCAAGAAGGAGAAGCGGCCGTCGACGGCCTACGTCGGACGCGCGGGCGACGACGAGAACGGGCGGAAGCTCGCGGCGTTAGCTGTCGACGCTGGTTTAAGGGCAACGTACGAGATCGACAAGGAGCGGCGCCCGACCGGCCGCTTAGCTACTCTAGTCAACCGCGGCACGGGCTCGCGGACCATGGTCGCGGACTTGGGGGCTTCGACCCACTACGACCCCGGCCACTTGGAGGAGCACATTCCGTCGCGATTGCTGGAAGAAAGTTCTATCATAGTGACGGACGGCTTCTTCCTGACGCATAGTGGCGGCGTCGAGGCCGTTGAAAGAGTAGGGAAGCACGTCGCGGCGTGTGCTTCCCAGGGCGAGGCGAAAGTCTTGGTATTGAACCTAGGCGCGCCCTACATCTGCGAGCACTTCGGCAAGGCCCTGAACTCGGTATTGCCCCACGTCGATTTGCTCATCGGGAATCGACTCGAGATGGTCGAGCTCGCGCGCCAGAAGGGTTTTGAAGTGGACGAGGAGGACCCGGACATCGCGGCGTTGTGCATCGCCTTCGCCTCGCTGCCCAAGAACTCGGGCGCGCGCGGGCGCGTGGTCGTCGCGACGGGCGGTCCCGACGACACGATCGTCGTGGAAAATGGCATCGAAAAGCGGTTCGCCGTCGCGCCGCTGAACAAGCAGTCGATCGTCGACCGGAACGGCGCGGGCGACGCCTTCGCGGGCGCCTTCCTGTCGCAGTTGCTGCAGAAGCGGCCGGTCGAGGACTGCGTCCACGCGGCGCACTGGGCCGCGCGGTTGGTGATCCAGCGCAGCGGCGTGGCGCTGCCCGAGGAGTGCGACTACGCGTGAGTAGTAAGTTGTTGTGATCTGCTCTCTCCCTTACACGCGGGCGGCGGCCGGCGCGACTCGGAGTGCAGCGCCGGCGACCCTTATTTACACTGGTGCGGAGGGGGACACGTCGCTCTGAGAGCGACAGTGGTGTTTCCCGGCGGCGGAGCGCCGTTTGCTAGTGTCTTACCTGTACTAGCCGGGTGTGTTTTTAAGGATGCGATCTGAGGAGCGCAGAGCTTAGTCTTAGTGCCATATCTGGGCGCGCAGGGACCAGCTCAAACACACCTGTGGACCTGCGGCACAGCGCCGTTGCAACCTCGAGGTGTGCTGACGCCTGCGGCAAGTGTTTTTGCAGCAGCTGCAGCAAGAACTTGCGGCTAGCTTCGCGCGCGGACGTTGCGAGCCCGAGGGCGTCTCACGCAGCCGAGCCGCGGCCGCGTCACACGAAACCATGGCCTGGCGCCGCCTCGCGCAGCGCTGCGCGCCGGCCGCCGCGCCCGCCGCGCTGCTCGGGCTCGGCGCGGCGCGGTGCGAAGACACGATGCAGGTCCCGCGGACGAAGAAGACGCCGAAGGAGCTCCCCGAGTACTTCGTGCCCAAGGTGCCCTACCCCGCCTGGGACTCGGACTGGGACGGGCGGCGGCGCGCGCGCGCGGAGGCGAAGAAGCGCGGCGCGCCGCCGGCGCCGACGCGCCACATTCTGTTGGTGAGGCACGGCCAGTACGACGAGACGTCGCGCGACGACGACAAGCGCATCCTCACGCCGCTGGGGCGGGACCAGGCCGTCGCGACGGGGTTGAGGTTACGGAGTCTCTTGGATTCAGGCTCGCCCAAGTCGCCGATCAAAATGGTCTCGAGCGGTTTAGTAAGGGCCAAGGAGACGGCGGATCTCATCGCGCCCTGCCTGCCCGCCGACCGATTAGTATATGCGGACCCGAACCCGGACCTCAACGAGGGCCGGCCCGCGCAAGTCATCCCGGGCCGGCCCTATTCGAACGAGGCCGTGCGCGTCGACCAGCAGCGCGTCGAGCGCGCCTTCCGCGATACGTTTCGGCGGGCGGACCCGCGCGACGACGGCGCGCGGCACGAGTACGAGATCGTCGTGTGTCACGGGAACGTCATCCGCTACATGACGTTGCGGGCCTTACAGCTGCCGCCCGAGGCGTGGCTGCGGTTGTGCACCTTCAACTGCTCCGTGACTTACTTGGTCGTGCGGCCGACGGGGAGCGTGTCGCTGCGCGCGCTGGGCGACGTCGGGCACCTGGACCCGCCGCTCGTCACGTTCAGCATGCACCACGGCATCGAGTGGTGAGATTAGCTATTAATTACACGTTAAACACAACTAGAGGAACTTCGACGCCGCGGCCGAGAGGATCCAGGCCTTTTCGGAAGAGAAGCCCGTCTCTGGCGCGGGCGGCGGCATGATTGAAGGCGCCACGGCGACGGGCGCCGCGATCGTGGCGCCTCCTAGCAACTTGGACGGCGCATCGAGACGTCTCAGGACGCCCGCGGCGAGCTGCCTCGCCAACTCGTCAGCGTCGGGCGGCGCGAGGTGCCTCCCATAAAACGCCTCCAAGGCTTCGGCATCCCGCGTGCCCACCACATCTCTCGCGTCGAGGTGGAACGACGGCGCGATCGGTAGGGACCCGCCGAACCAGCTGTCCGCAAAGGCCCCCAAAATCTCGTACTTCGTCCGCAGCCAGAACGTGCCGCAATTCACGTAATGTAAAATGACGGGCATCTTCTCTGGATTTGATGAGCGCTCGCTCAGATCGAGGCGAGCATCACATAACGCCGTCAATTTCTTAAGCGGCGTCCGCCAGGCGTGGACGGACACCGGCTCGATATCATCAACTAATTTCACGGCGCTCTTGCCGCAGTCGTAGCACAGCAGGTACTGGCCGTGCTTCGACCGGGACCGCCACCACCGCATGCCGGCCTGGACGCCGCTCGTTAGAGGTAAGGAGTGGTGGTTCCACCGGAACAGCGTCACCTCGCGAAAATAGTCCCTGACGTCGCTCCGCTCGGCGACGCCTTCGTGGTTCGCGTAGGTGCAGTGGCCTATGTCTTTGGCATCGAGGTCGCGGAAGTGAGTCAACAAAGCCTCTTTGCTCTTCACGAAAAAGAGCTCGTCGACGTCCAAATGTAATAACCATGTGCAGCCGTCGCGCCGCGCTTGGAGAGATGCGTGTTCCGCGTTCAGGGCCTGGCGCGCCTGGACTTCCGTTGCGTAGGGGCCGAAGCGCGCCCAGCACGCGCATTTTTCTTGTTGCTCTTCGAGTAGCTGCGGGCTGCGTCTTACTCTTACCACTTGCGGGTCGTCGGCCTCGCGCCAGCCCTCGGGCTCGTCGCTGGTGCTATCGTCGAAATACAGGTACAGCGTGTCGATGCCCAGACTCGTGTGCCACTTGACGAAGCTCGCGAGCACCGAGGACGATCCCTTCGGGAGGAGCAGGGTCGTGACGAGCGCGACACGAGTGGCCATCTCTCTGTGTAGTGGAAATTTGCGACGCACGCTGCGCAGCGCGAGGCGGCGGCAAGAGCTAGGCACTTCCGAGCACTCTTGCGCCCTTTGCCTACCCTTACAGCCGCATGCAAGCCTGGCATGCCTTTTTTGCTGATTGCTAGTGTGTTTACAGTCCGCTAGCTCGCCTTCGCCTCTTCTCATTTGCCCGGTCGGCGTTGAGGCACGTTTTAAAGCTCAAACGTCGAAGCGTCTAAGGCAGGTCGCCAGCCCAAGGCCCTCGCGGCATCCGTGTTAACGCACTTGTCTCCCAAAGGCCCCGAGTCCACACCACAAAAAGAACGCCACCAGACGCGACAAACAACGCTGCCGATGCTCCGCCAGACCTGCTCCGTCCTGCTGCGGCGCCGCACTTCTGCGCTGCGAGCCTTCGCCACGAAACCGGACCTGACGCTCGTCGAGGATCGGGACGGCATTCGGACGATCACGATGAACAACCCGGCCAAGTACAACGGCTGGACGGACCCCATGCTCCGGAGCTGGATGGGCCGCTTCGCCGATGCCGCGACCGACGACAGCGTCAAGGCCCTGATCCTGACGGGCAGCGGCAAGTACTACTGCGCCGGTGTTGATCTAAGTGGCACGATAAAACCCATGTGGCCGAAGCAGCTGCACGACCAGATCTACACCTTCAACAAACGGGTGTTTGACACGTTCCTCGAGTTCCCGAAACCCTTGTGTGTTGCGGTAAACGGGCCGGCCATCGGCGCGTCCGTGACGACGGCGACGCTCGCCGACTGCGTCGTGGCGTCGACGAACGCGACCTTTTCCACGCCCTTCGCGCGGCTCGGGGTCCCGCCGGAAGGCTGCTCCAGCGTCCACTTCGCGCGGCTCATGGGCCCCGAGAACGCGATGAGGATGTTGGGGATGGACGGCTGGGCGCCCACCGCCAAAGAGGCGGCGGCCGTGGGGCTCATCAACGAATGCGTGTCTTCAGAAGATCTGTTGGACGCGGCGCATGCCCAGCTCCGGTCGCGGCTCGCCAACGCGGACTACGTGAAGAACCACCGGGGGTACGCGGACACGGCCGAGTTGATAAAAGTGAACGACCGCGAGTCGAAGGACCTCGCGGACGCGTTCCTGGCCGTCCCCTTCCTGCGGGCCCAGGCCGACTTCCTCGCGTCGAAGGGCAAGAAGAAGGAGGCCCTCGTCTTCGAGGCGCTCGTCGCGACGCGGCCCGCGTGGAGCCTGTTGCTGTGATTTAGAACTGGTCTTTTTATTCCTCTAGTTCGTTCGCCTGCTCGTCCAGCATCTGGAGCATTTCCGCCGCGTCGGCCATACTTTCACCCGACAGGCACTTGAACTTGCAACCGTCTACGACTTTCTGCAGCCAATACAGCGCCCGGATGGGGTCCTTCGGCAGGCCATGGAAGCCCGAGTAAAATCCCCTGCCGAGTTTCATCGCGCCGAGGTCCGAACCAAAGCCGTGAAAAAGATAAAAATTGTAAAACCCGTTTTGATGGGTGAGGGACGCCTGAGCCTGACGCGTAATTCGCCTGTGTGAGCTTGCGACATGCTAGAAATTAGTCCACACACACCCCTACGACGACGAGAGACTAGTCATGAACGGCCCTTGCCGGCGCGTCGAAGTATCCGGGCACGACCGGCGCGTCGTCGTCGCCGGCGTGGTCGTCGTCGCGCCCGCGGACGCGGACGTCGACGAGGCGCGGCTTTTCGTGGACGCGCTCCTCGTAGAAGCGCCGCACGTCCGCGAGGCCCAGCGCCTCGACGGCCGCCGCGACGCGCTCGGGCCGGTCGAACGACGGCGCGCCGTCAGAATCGGGCGCCAGCAAGCAGCCCCACGCCTGTGCCGCCTCGCTCGCCATCGAGGTCGCGGGCTCGCGCCACTTCTTGGCGAGCGCGGCCTTCGCCGCCGCGAATTCAACCCCGTCGAAGTCGGGCCGCCACGCGTCCAGGAAGGCCTCGACGCGCGCCGCCGCGTCGTCCGAGCAGACGCGCTGCGACTGCACCCTCAATAATAGCAGGAGCCGGCCTCGAGCGGAGGAATACGACATCGACACGAGGTAGCCGAGCTGCTCGCGCGTGCGCAGTTGCGTGAAGAAGGGCTCCTTCGCCACGTGAACTAACAGAGACGCCGTCGCGTGCGTTCGTACGTCCTTCTTCGGGCCGAGGTCGTAGCACTTTAAAACTGCAGAGTCCTTGTCGTTCTTCGCGTTCGGCGAGAAGCGCGCGACCCGCAGGGGCTCGTTCACAGCCGGCGCCGCGATGCGGCGCCGCGCGGGCCACGACCCTCGGACATCATCTACAAAGAACCGCGCCTCGACCACGGCCTCGGCCGCCGCGACATCTGACTCGTCGACGGCGCCGTGGACGTGTAAAAGCGCGCGGCAGCCCTCCAACGCTCGCGACGCGTGAGACCGGACGTCGTCGAGGGTGACGGCACCCACGGCGTCGCGGACGTCGCCCACCGGCGGCCGGCCTTCGTCACACAACTCCCGCCGCCAGCGGGACGAGTGCGAGTCGGCCCGCGCTTTGTCGACGTTCCTAAGCGCCCGCACGAGCCGGTCGCGCACGCGTTCGAACGCGGCCGCGTCCCACGTCGGCGCCGCGATCTCTTCACACACGGCGTCGAGCAAGCGCCACACTGCGCCGCCCGCGAGGCCGCCAACATATAAATCCACACCCGACTCGAAGAACGCGTCCGACACGTCGTAGCTCAGGCCGGCGCAGGTCGCATCATACAAAGGTTTTTCGAGGTTCTCGAGCGCGAGGTTGACCCACAGCAAAGCACAGGCCCGGCCCCGCGCACCGCCGCGCCCTAGCGCTTCGGAGGCGACGCGGCAGTGCGCGTAGGCCTTAGGCTGCCCGAACGTCGCGTCTTTCTTCCACCAGCTCACGAGCCGGCCCTGGGTCCGGCGGCGCGGCGGCGCGGACGAGGCGGCGCGCCGCGCCGCGTCCTTGTCTTCACTGTCGCGCCACGCCGGCCGCGCCAGGCGGAGCCGCTCGGCGTCGGGCAAATATGCATTTCCAGCCGGCGCGCCGAGGTCCGTCGCTGTTACGCCGCGGCGCACGGCCTCGCCATACGACTCGATCTCCGCCCGCGTCAGCGGCCGCGATCCGTGCTGGACGCCGTACCAGCGCTCCGTCTCCAATGCCACGGACGGGGCCTTCGTCGCCACGTGCACGATGATCTTCGAAGGGTCCGCCAGCGATGCAACCAAGGTGCTCAGCAGCGCCGACCGCTGCGGCGACCAGTCCGCGTCGCCGCACAAGCCCGGCCGGCCGCCGCACAACACGTGCGCGCCGTCGACGTCGTGGAGCGTCCGCGCCAAACTAGATACGATCGAATAGGCGCTTCGCCTCGAGCTGGCAAAATCGAAGGTCGCCCGGTCGATCGCCGCGAGCTCGCTCCACAGTCGCGCGCCCGTCTGCGCCTTGTCCAAATCGCGCCGGAGCGCCCCGACGGCCTCGAAGCACGTCTCTAACACTTCGCCGTACCGCTTCGTCTCGCCGGCCTCCGTGAGCTCGACGCGCATCGATAAACACGCGGCTTCCTTCAGAGACGGCCCGACGCCAAAACTTAAAGCGTGAGCGAGACCTCTGCTCTTGAGCTTTGCGAGCAAGGACCGAGGGCCCTCGTGGCCCAGCGCGTGACCTACGATGTGCTCGGCACCATTCCGATAGTCGTCCCTCAACCCAAACGGCAGCGGCCACATGATCCTCAGCTCCCGCAAGTCGCGCACGGGCTTGCGCTCGTGGACGACGCCCGTCGCCGCGAACAATGGTGGAGGCGCCTCTTCGCAGGGCGTCGGGCGCTCTCCGGATGCCCGAGAAGTGCTCCGCTAGCAATAATTCGAGGTCGTCGAGGCTCCGCGACGAGACGAGGCACACGGTCATGTTTTCCGGGTCGTAGCGGTCGCGCCAGAACGACAGGAGCCGCTCGCGGATCCGGGGCACCTGCAGCGTCTCGAGGCAGCCCGTGGAGAAGTTCGAGAAGGGGTGGTTTTGATTTGCGGATTTCCTCAAGACCTGGTACGCCCGCCGCCCGTCGTCATTGAGGTTCTTGGAGTGCTCGGCGTCGACGGCGTGCATCTCCCGATCCACGCACGATTCCAGCAGCAGGGGCTCGCGAAAGAAGCGCGCGAAGCGGTCCAAGGCGCCTCCAAAGGCCTCATCCACAACGTCAAATTGAAAACACGTCTGCTCGCCGCTCGTCGACGCGTTCGTCGACCCCGCGTGCCTTGCCACAAATTGCTTGTAAGCGTTGTCTTCCCGGTACGTCTCCGTGCCCTGGAACAGCATGTGCTCGAGGAAGTGGGCGAGGCCCGCGATATCGGTATCGGCGTAGGCGCCGACGCCGACGCATAATGCCGCGGCAGCTTTGTCCGTCGACGTGTCCCGCACCAAGACGCCGCGGATGCCGTTCGCAAGTTTCGCGAGGCGGAACGACCGATCATCACATAATGCTTTGTGCGGCTGGCCGAGGCGCTCGAGGCCGAGGGGCGGCGGGCCCTTGGGCGCCGTCGTCGGGCACAGGCCGCCGAAGTCGCCCTCGGTCACGTGGATTTCGCCGCAGTCGCGGCAGCAGGGCGGCTCGTTGGCCCAGCCGGCGCCGGGGACGAGGAGTGAGGCCATGTATGAGCACTGCTGCTGCAAGATTGCTGCACTGCCGGCCAGAACTCAAACTGCAGGCAACGCTGAGCAATGATTCGAGATATATTTAGTAAATTAGACAGGTTGCGGTTGCGTAGGTCAGTAGGGAAGAGGCAAAAGGGCCGGCGCCGCTCCGAGGTATAAGGTACCATACCGATACCTTACCCGGCAGCAAAGCTACTACTCTGCTAGCGTTTGAAGGGCTCTAGAGCCTGGCCAGCGCGGTGCTTGCTAGTTTTACAAGGCCACTAGACAAAATTCACTTATGCACACTATCAACATCCTCCTCCTCGTCGCTGCTCGCGACATCCGACCACCGATCGGTCTCATCAGGAACAGGCAGAACTGGAAGGGGCGGCGGCGCGGGCTCCGCCTCGGAGACGCTCGCGCCGTAGACTCCGCCGCCGGCCAGCGCCGCGCCGGCCGCCGCGCCGACGGGGCCCGCGAGGAGCCCGCCGACGGCCGCCCCGGCGACGGCGCCGCCCGAGCACTTGGCCGTCCAGGCCCACCAGTCGTAGTGCTCCGTCGCCTGCTCGGTGACCCAGTCCTGGCAGCCGTACTCGCGCCAGAGTTTCTGACTGTTCTCGAACACCGCCGCCGCGTCGTACACGACGTCGCGCGACGCCGCGTTGCCGCTTCCGAGAAGGAGCCGCGCTTCGCCAGCTAAAGCGACCGTCAGCGACAGCGCCGACGCCGCGCCGCCGTCGCCGCCCGCCGCGTAGGCGGCAGCGCCGGCCGCGGACAGTCGGGCGACGCCGGTGGCGAGCCGCCGGACCCGCGCCGACGTCTGCAGCGTCCGCAGCGACACGCGGCAGGCGCGCGAGTCGAGGTACGTCGCGAGCTTCCTGAGGTTGTGCCACGCGGCGATCGCGTCCTCGTCGCCTATGATGAGGTCGAGCCCTTCGTCCCTCTCGAGCAACACCAGCGCGCAGCGGCACTGGTCGGCCTCGCGCGCCGCGGCCGCCGTGCCGGCCTTCGCGGCGCGGCGCGCAGCCGCGCGCGCGTCGGCGGCGGCGTCCTCGCACGCGCGCGTTCTCTCTGCGCACTCATCTCGGATGAGCCGCAGCCTCATCAAGTCGCGTGCGACCACCGGCGCCAGCGGCGCCGCGACGGCCAACCCCCGGGTCCAACCCAGCCACGCGAACGCGAGGAGGCCCGGCGCGGCGCCCAGGCCGCGGCAGAGCACGGCGGGCACGTAGCCCGGCGCCGCCGCGTCGGCGAGCTCCCACGCACGGGCACTCGCCCACTCCGCCGTCTCGTCGGCGTCGAAGTGCTCGTCGACCAACCTTCTCTCCAGCGCCGCCAGCGCCGCGACGCCCGCGCCCGCCGCGCCGGCGCCGAGCGCCGCGACGGCCTCCAGCACGACCGCCCAGGCGTCGTTCGCCGTCGCCGCGTCGTTGTCCCAGACTTGCGCCACGCGGCCCAAGAGCGCCGCCCGGAACAGCTGCTCGCGCGACAGATCCTCGAGCGGCGCCGCGGCGATTCTCGACGCCGCGGCGCGGACGGCCGCGCGGCTTTCGTGGATGGCCCTGCGGCTGACGGCGCCGCCCGCATGCGGCGAGCTCAGGGCCCACCGGAAGACCGCGAGGCCGAGCGCGAGGAGGCCCCGCCGCGGCGCGCCGCCGTATAACGCCCACGCCGCGTACGCCACTGCCGGAAGGTCTTCGGCGCCGGTCAGCGCCGCGCCGCCACAGACCGCTGCGATCAAGACCGCGGCGCCGTCGGCCCGCACGGCCCCGCCGCCGGCCGCGATCGCCCCGGCCTCGGCGAGCGGCGCGGCGGCGTAGAGCAGGAGCGCGCCGCGCCGCAGCGATGCGGGCCGCGCGAGCGCGTTGCTCGCGTGCAGCACGACCACGGTCGCTATGAGAATGGACGCGACCGTCGCGAATGGCCGCGGGAACGCCGCGGCGACGGCGCACGCGGCCAGGACCAGCCCGCGCGCGGCCGTCTTCGTCTCGGGCGCGGCCCAGAGGCTGCGCAGCGTCGCCTCGGCGGTCGACGCGACGATGGCGCCCGGGTCGAGCGCGGCCGTGGTCCGCGGCAGGACGCGGGCTATGGTCATCTCTCCTCCGTTCATGGTGGACAGCACAGCTTGCCAAGCCGGTGCAGCGAACGCAGGAGTGCAGGCACCCTTCGAGCGACGACGGCTGCGCCTACTTCGACACGTACGCCTGCGTTTTGGCCGGCCGAGGCTGCTTGCTAGTGTCTAACACGACGCTAGCCGATTATAACAAAAATTAGAGTCGGAGGCACTGGCAGCGCTTGCGAGTTGAGTCCTCCGCAAAACACGCGTGCAACGCCAAAATTATAGCTGCACCACTGCGTCTGCGAGCGACGCGCTGCAACGCCCTGCATAAAACAAAACTGAGCGAGCAGCCAGTGGCGCTGCAGCGCGCGGCCGCAGCGATGCGGAGGCTCATTCTCCTCCTCGCGGCGACGACGCACGCACTCCTCTTAGACCCGGACACGTCCAACGCGCCCATCGTGTTTTCGTTGGACGCATCGCCGAAGCTCGCCGACCACGCGTTCTCGGCCATCGCCTCGCTGAGCAGCGTGGCCCACGCGTCGAAGAACGCGTCCAGCCTACGCTTCGCGTTCATCCTGACGGTCCCGCCGAAGACCGTGGAACCGTTCACGCGCGCGCTCTGCGGGGCGATCATCGCCGTGGCCGGGAAGAAGATGCACGTCGGCCACGAGACACCCTTTTGTGCGCGTCGGTCCTTAGCTAAATTGTTGGGCGACGACAAGAAGTGCGACGTGGCACCGAAGAAGCTGCCGGCGCGCGTCACGTTCATCCACTTTCCCCAGGAGGACGACGGCTATCCGCCTCGAGTCCGTCGAGTATTGGAGCTCTTCTGCTGCGCCCAGCGGCGCTGGAAGGGCCAGCGGCCGGAACTCGCGACGTCGCTGGGCAACCACGCGCGCTTCTTCGCGTACCTAGCACTGCTGCCCCTGGGCGCGCGCCGAGCGGTCTTCCTCGACGCCGATACGTTAGCACATGATGACCTCACGGATCTCATAGAGGCACCTTTAACAAATGACAAGTTCGTCGCGGCCGCGAGGCGGTGCGCGCCCGGCAAGGCGGCCTACAAGCCTCGCTTTCGCTTCCGCGACCCGCTGGTCCAGGAGCTCGGTTTGAGAAATGTAAGACAGCACGTCAACGCCGGCGTGTTGGTGATGGACCTCCAAGCTTACTGTGAGGCGGACATTGTGGAAAAACTAGATAGAGTGTTGGTCAGACACATCACGGGGTCGCCGCTCTGGCACCAGGGCAACAACCAGCCGCCCTTCACGATCGCCGCGGCGGCGCACACGTTGTTTGTCCACCCGTCGTGGAACGTGCGGCCGGGCGACGCGCGCGGCCAGTCCCAAATAAGAAGAAAGCGGGGCCAGAAGTCGCAATCCCTCAGCGCGGAGACGGTGAAGGAGCAGTGCGCGTCCATGATGCGGACGGCGCCGCGGATCCTCCACGCGCACTTCCGGCCGTGCGACGCGCTGCCTCCCAAAATGTGCATGGAGACGCCCCGCGAGCGGCGGGACCCCGCGGCCATGGCGCTCAAGCAGGGCGTCCTCAATTTATTGAGGGTGGCGAAGCGCATTAAGCTGCCCTGCTCGTGCAAGGGCAAGCACTTCGACGACCTCGACGAGAGCAAGGTCGACGCGGCGCTCGAGGCCGTCGAGGCCGTCGCCGACGCCGGGCTGGGCCTCGCCTAGTTATGTGTGACTAAGTGATACATGTTAATTACTATCCCGTGTGCGTCAGGGGCCCGGCCCGGCCGAGCGCGTGCGGCGGCAGGTCCTTGCGGTGCGCCCCCCGCGGCGACGTCGCCTCGTTCGCGAGCCCGCGGAAGAGCGCGCCCGCCGGGCGCGGGTCCGGCGTCATCGCGCGGACGAGGCGTACCACGACGCTCGTCGCGCCCACCCGAAAGCGCGCGGACGGCTCGCCGCGCTCGTCCAGGAGGACCGCGTTCAGCCGGTTCTCGAGGTCGGCGACGGCGCGCGCCGCGGACCGCGCGGCGCGCCGCGCCACGCGCCAGCCCGCGCGCGCGCCGCCCGCGGCGGAGCCCTTCTTCTTCGTCTTCGGCCGCTTCGGGCCCCGCGGCCGCAGCTCGTGCTCGCGCGCGTTCGCCGCGGCGAGGCGCGCCCGCGCCGCGTCGAGGACGGACGCGCCGCACTGCGCGCGCCGGAGCGCGTCGCGCAGCGCCGCGTCCGGGTCCTGCGCGCCGCGGAGGTGCCGGTGCCACTCGAGCGCGTGGAGCACGACGGCACACGTGTGCGCGTCGAAGCGGGGCCCGGACACGCGGCACGCCGAGCCGCCCGGCAGCGACACGCAGAGCGTCGGGCCCGCGACTTCCGCGGGCGCCCGCCGCAGCGCCTCCGCGTCGGCGAAGGGCTCCACCAGCACCGCCTGGCGCTCGGCCTCGCGCGCGAGCCGCTCGATGGTGCCGCGCTCGCGCCGGTAGCCCTCGAGCGCCGCGGCGTCCTCGCAGTCGCGCTGGCGCCGGAACGCGCGCGCGGCCGCCGGCGTCAGCGGCCGCGCGCGGCGCCAGCTGCGGCTCAGCGGCCGCGGCACGCGGTCCCGATCCAAGTTGCGCTCGCGCACCGTCTCGCAGTACTTGTTCGGGTGCGGCGACAGGCCCTCGTCGAGCGCCGCGCGGCCCGCCGGCGACATGGGCGGCGACAGCACGACGTTCGGCGACGCGACGGCTTTTCCGAAGGTCACGTTTAATGAGGGCGGCGGCGGCGGCGCCGCGCCCGACGGGAGGCGCACGCGCAGTTTGGGCCGCGGCGGCGTCGCGGGCGGCTTCTCGTAGGTCGTGGAGATGGGCTGCGCCGCCGGGATGGCGCACCGCTCGGGCGACGCCTGGTCGCGCCAGCCCTCTCTGACCACGGGCGCCGTCGCGCCCATCTCGGCGGCGTAGAGCTCCGCGAACGACCTAGTCTCTTCAGGGGCCGCGGCGGGGCGCGTCAGCTGCCGCGGCGTCAGCGTCACCACAGCTCTACGCGTGGCGCCGGCGCTCGGCGGCCGCCGCGTGGCGCCGGCGGACGGCGGCCGCCGCGTGGCGCCGGCGGACGGCGGCCGCCGCGTCCCCGCGAACGACGCGGCGGCGCCGGCGACGCCGAGGTTGAGGCCCGGCGTCCGGCCGCGCCGCCGCGCGCTCCGCGGCGTCACGGGCGCCCGCTGCGCCGGCGTCTGGCCGACCTTGGCATTGCGCGTGAGGCGCATCGCGTATATGGCTACCGGCAAGCCCTACACTGTGCAGTCCTTTGGTCGTTTCTCTCGCCAAGGCTGCCTCAACCAACGGTGCGGGTGCGGGGCAGCCTCCGACGATCGCTGCGGCGGCGTAGGGCCAAACCTGCAGGTGTTCCGGCCGCCTTATCGTCTACCAAACGACGGTGCGCTGCGGCCGCCGCTGCACGCGAAGTTATGAGCGCGAGACGTACCGGAAGTCGTCCAGCCTCTCCCTGCAGGTCCGGAACCGTGCGAGAGATATGCGGCCCGCCCAAATTCAAAGCGTGCGGGGTTTCCGTCAACGCCGCTCTCCCGCATCCTCGCGTCCGGGCTACGCGTGTGCAACATCCGACCCGCTCCCGCGACGCCTGTAAAAAGAGCGAGCGCCCGACAAAAAGGGCAGCCAAGCGAATAGCCGCCACGATGACGGGCCTGCGCCAGAAGATGGAGCAGGTCGAGTCGAAGTTCGAGGAGTGCTACACCATGATGGAGAACACGGAGGGCACCGTAAAAGAACTGTGGGGCGCCGCAGAGGAAACGAAGGCGCTCGCGACGTCGCTCATCCGCGAGGCCGTCGAGAAGATGCAGGCCGAATTCAAGGAGCGCGACGAGGAGATGGACCACAAGTTCTCGCTCCAGGTCGCCGAGAACAAGCGGCTGCAGGGCCACATGGCGGAGATCCGCAAGGAGAACAAGCACCTCTACGCCCAGGTCGTCGAACTCCAAAAGCGGTGCAAGCTGCTCGAGGACGAGGTCTGCGGCGAGTAAGGACTTGGTTGGTGGATGTGAGGCTGAGGCTAGTTACGTCGCAGGGTTCCCCGTACCCCTCCCGCTCCCCCCGGGCCCACCCGTCCGGCTGGACTAGGACGTTCCCTAGTAAGTCTGTCGCTAGCATCACTTGATGTCAAGGCCTTTGCCAAGCGCATGCATGGTTTAAACGTGTAAAACGCAGGGATTGGCAACGTCTTCAACAACACGAGTGCCGAGCGCGAAAGCCACGTGTTGAGAGCCGCTGGGCACAGCACAGCTGCAGTGATGGAGGAGCAAGAGAGCACCACGCCGCTCGCCGTCGAGATCAATTTCCTGAGCGAGCTCCTCCGGAGCAACCGCCAGCAGCACCGCGCCGCGAAGCACTTCCGGCTGAGTTGCGCGCTCGTCGCGCGTGTCGGCCGCCTCGCGCCGCCGCCGGCCGATAACGAGCGCGCCGCGGCGGCCTGCGACGCCGCGGCCGCGGTGGCGCTGGCCGCGGCGCGCGGCGTGCGCGAGGACCTGGCGCGGGGCTTCTTCGCGGCGCTGAACGCGTGCTGGCTCGCGTGCCTGGCGCGCGTCGTCGAGCTGCTGCGCCGCGACGCCGCGGCCCTCCGCGCGGCGGCGGCGCCCGCGTCCGCGGCGGCGGCACCACCCGCCGCCGTCGACGACGACGATGACCTCGGCGAGGCCGTCGGCCGCGCGGCCGACGTCGACTACTCGGACAGCGGCTCCGAGGACGCCGGCGCCGCGGTCCCCGCGTTCGTCGACCGGACGCCGGCGCCCCCGCCGCCGCCCGCGCCGGCGGCGCCGCCGCTGCTTCCGTCGCCCCCGGAAACGTGGACACAGAAGAAGCGGCGGAAGCCGACGCTGCCGTCGCACCTCCGCGCGAAGCGGCGCAAGTAACAAAAATTGTCTTAGGCTGCACCCCCGAGGACGTCCTCGGCGAACGGGTCCAGGTCCGGTGCGAGCGTCGTCACGTAGCGGTTCAGGTAGATCGCCTGCTTCGTCAAAAGGCCGAACTCCGAGGGCAAGACCAGATTGTTGTTCTCCGAGACGGCGATGACGTCGTTGACGATGGCCGCCGCGTCGTTGGCCTCCGTGGCCTCGATGGCCTTTTTTAAGTCAGAAGCGAAGGCCGCTTCATCAAAGACGTCCGCGGCGACGCCCATCTCCCGCAATGCCGACGCGACACCGTTATAATCCCGCGGCTGGGCGTTGAACGCCGCGGCCAGCGCCACGACGCCGCCGTAGACCTCCGACGGCAGCGTGCCCACGATGCCGAAATCGATGAGGCCCACGCGGCCGTCCTCGAGCAACAACACGTTGCCTCCATGTAAATCGGCGTGGAAGAAGTCGTGCTCGACGACACTTCGCCCCCAGCACCGGATGACCGTCGCGACGCTCGCCGCAGCTTCGGGCGAGGCCGTCGCGTCCGTCAATCGTTGACCGTCGAGCCGCGACATCGTGAGGACGTCTTTCGAACATAGCTCGGGGATGGGCGTCGGCACGCAGACTTGCGAGGCGAAGCCCGCCGTCTCGAGGAAGGCGTCGAAACTCATGAGGGACTCGGCCTCCTTCGTCAGGTCCAACTCCCGTCTCGTCGCGTCGCGCAACTGCGCCGCGACGCTCCTGAGCGAAATTCTTTTCGTCTCCGGCGCCACGGCCTCGAGCAACCGAGCCGCCCCGTTCAGGAACGCGAGGTCGGCAATCAACGAATCCGCGACGCCGGGTTTAATGACCTTGACGACGACGCGCTCCCCGGTACCTCTTAAAGTTGCGGCGTGCACTTGCGCGACGGACGCCGTCGCCAGCGGTTCGCGATCGAAGCTGGCGAAGGTCGTCGAGAGCCTTCGACCCAGGCTCTGTTCCACGGTCTTCTTGACGACGTGGAAGGGAATCGGCGGCGCGTCGTCCAGACACTTCTCGAACTCGCTCGTCCAGGCTTCCGGGAACAAAGTAGGCGACGACGCCACGAGCTGGCCGAGCTTCACGAAGGTCGCCCCCAGCTCCTCGAAGAGCTCCCTCGTCAACCGCGGCGCGTCGGTCGACCCCCGCAAGACCTTGGCCCCGACGTTGCTCAGGGCGCGCGTCGCCTTTAAGCTTCGGCGGAATGCCGCCGTCGGGTCGACATCCGCAGCATCGTTCTTTATGTCCCTTGCTAAATCCCTCTGCGTCGCGAGCGCGGGCACCTCGAGCGTGGCCGTCGCGCTGCCGGGGATGGGGATCTTCAGCAAAGGCGGTGCTGTTTCGTCGTCCGTCGTGGCGCGGAGCGGTGCCTGGTTTCGTTGCGTCGGGCCGAGGAATGCGGATGCTATCGGTAGCAGCACGCATGCCAGGCGCATGATGCTTTTTAGGCCTTGCACAAGTGCAGCAATCCAAGGCTCTGTGGCCGAGTGATGAGTGATCGCTGCTGCTTTGCGTCGCGTTTCGTGGACAGCTATTGGCAGCGCGCTGCTGTGGTGCCAGCACGATGAGCTGCACGATGAGCTGGCCTCAAACTACTTTTTGACCTAGTATTTCATTGACATACTAGGATTACGAGCCGAGTCGGCCTGCAGCGGAGCCCTAAC
Organism: Pelagomonas calceolata; assembly: GCA_918797485.1. Lineage (NCBI taxonomy): Eukaryota > Pelagophyceae > Pelagomonadales > Pelagomonadaceae > Pelagomonas > Pelagomonas calceolata. The sequence goes on from CAKKNE010000004.1 coordinate 1,998,828, forward strand.
AGCCTTCTCCGCGTTCTAGCGGAACGCACGAGTGCAACCCGACAACGACTCGGCAGCGCTGCGCCTTTCCGGGCCGCAGCGAGGGCGGCCAAGCAGCGAGAGACCCGCGAGACCCGCGAGCGCCAAAGGCAGACAGCGGCGCAGCGACCACAAAAAGAAGCAACCATGGACGCCCAGCTCCAGCAGATCTCTAGCAAACCAAACTCGGAGCAGCCCGCGGCCTACCAATCATTGATAGACGCCACGGCCTCGAGTCAGGACGCCGCCGGCATGCGCACGATCCTGGAGCGGCTCCTGTCGGACGCCGTGCCCCAGGCCGCCTCGAGAGCCGCGGCGGCCCACTTCGCCCAGGCCATTCAAGCGAAAATGACCTCGGACGCGACGACCGACCTGTTGACGTGGTCGCTCGAACAAATAAAACGCCAGGCGCAATCTTTTGAAGCGTGCGACGCAACCCTAAGACAGGCGCTCTTCTCCCGCCTCGTCGACGCGGGTGATTATAGAGAGGCGGCGTTAGTCTTAGGCGGCACGAACGTCGAGAATAGCGCGAGGCAGTACTCGGCCGCCGAGAAGGCGACGTTGTACGTCACCGTGGCAGAGACGTTCCTCGAGGAGGACGAGTCCGTGGACGCGGAGGCCTACGTGAGCCGCGCGTCCGGCCTGATGCGGGACGTGTCTGCATCCGAAAACTGGGCGTTGCATTTGCGGTACCGCGTGACGCTCGCGCGGACCCTGGACGCGCGGCGCAAGTTCCTGGACGCGTCGATGCGCTACTACGAATTATCCCGGGCGGACGACGCCAAAATTGATAGAGAGGAGCTCACGACTCTACTGGCCAAGGCCGTCACGTGCGCTTTGTTAGGTAATGCCGGGCCCCAGCGCTCGAGAATCCTCACTCTCCTCTACAAGGACGAGCGCCTCGACGACTTGGAGAGGAGCGCGGACTTCGCGGGCCACGCGCGCGTGCTCAAGAGGACGGTCACGGGCCAGCTCGTAAGAACCAGGGACACGTCGCAGTTCATGGCGTCGCTCATGCCGCACCAGACCGCACTACTAAGTGATGGATTGACCATCCCGGAAGCGGCGATGATCCAGCACAACTTGGTGGCCGTCGCCCACATCTACTGCAACATCTCCATCGAGCACTGCGCGCAGCTGCTGGACGTGGCGCCGGGCCGCGTGGAAACGACAGCCGCCAAAATGATCGCCGCGGGGCGCCTCGCCGCGTCATTGGACCAGGTCGACGGCGTCCTCCACTTCCACGCTACTCAAAACGCGCTGGACAGCTTCGACGAGTCCATCAAGGCGCTGTGCCTCGGCGTGAACGCGTGCTACGAGCACGCGGAGCAGCTCGCCGCCTAACGTACGTGTGTTATCTTACTACGCCTCCTCGGCGTCGGCGACGGTCCCGTAGGCGAAGAGGAAGTCCTCGAGGAACTCCTCGGCGTCGATGCGGCCCGCGCGGGACGCCTCGCGCGCGACGACGCCCACCGCCCCCCGCAGCCAGGCGTCGACCTGGGGCAGCTTCGACCGCTGCCACTTGCGGTCGCCCTTGCCGGCGCCCGCGAGGTTGCGCACGGAGCGCTTCAGCGTCGACAGGGGCCGGGCCCGCGGCAGCTTCTTGAGCGACGCCGCCGCGACGGGTGGCAGGCGCTTCGCGAGGCCCTTGCGCAGCTTGAGCAGGTCGCGCCACGACCGCTTGACGACGATCGTCCGCGACGCGCCGCCGTCGACGGGGATCGCCACGCGGACGCCGTAGAAGCCCCGCTGCAGGTCGTAGGCGTCGACGCGCACGCGGAGCGTGGCGAGGGACCGGAGCGTGCGCAGCGCGCGGCAGACGGACGCGCGGTGGCCGCGCGGCGCGCCCGGCGCCGCCGCGAGCTGGAGCTCCCGGCCCCGCGCCTCGGCCGCGGCGGAGGCCATCTCGGCGACGATGGTCAGGGCCTCCTCGTCGAGCTTCGCGGCCTCCTCGACCGACACGTCCGCGTCGTCGTGCGCCGCGTCCGTCGCGTTCGCCTCGAGCCTGCGCGCGTGGCGCGTCGACATGGCGTCGCGTCGAGACATGGCGTCGCGTCGACATGGCGTTGCGTCGACATGGCGTCGCGTCGATGGCGTCGCGTCGACGTGGCGTCTCGCGTCGACATGGCGTCGCGTCGACGTGGCGTCGCGTCGAGACATGGCGTCGCGTCGACATGGCGTCGCGTCGACATGGCGTCGCGTCGATGGCGCAGGGTCTCGACGCGCGGGACGAGCGGGCGATGGGACCGGGACGCCGCGGCGCGCCACTCCCAGACCAGCGCGAGGTCGATCATCTTGGCCACGGACTTGAGCCGCGCGCGCCGCTGCGCGACCATGCGGGCGCGCGCCTCGACCACAGCCGCCTCGCGCGCGCGCCGCGCGCCGGACTCGCGCTCGCGCGCGCGCCGGGCCGCGCCGCCGTCGGCGAGGATCGCGCTGAGGCGCCGCAGCGCGCGGCGCTGCGCCGGCGTCGCGTGCTCGAGCGACGCGCGGCGGCCCGTCGAGCCGCGGCGGCCGACGCTCTTGCGCCAGGACGCCGCGCGCCGCGGCGGCGCGCCGTCCTCGTCGCTCGACGAGCTGTCGGACGAGTCGGGCGAGCCCGCGGGCGGCGGCGGCGGCGGCGCGCGGATCTGGGCCGCGAGCTCCGCCTCCATGCGCGCGAGCGCCGCGTCGGCGGCCGCGACGTCGGCCGCCGTGGGCTTGCTCGGCGACGCCGTCGGCAGCACCGGCGCCGGCGCCGGCGCCGGGGGCGCGGCCACCTTCTTCGTCGGCGTGAGCTCCTCGTCCTCGCTGAGGACCGCGAGCGCGTTCAGCTTCGACGCGAGGGGGCGCCGGTGCGGCGAGCGCGAGCGGGGGGCGGCGTAGGAGGCCATGGTCCGCGGACTAGCGGTCGCCTGCGCGCGAAGACGGGCTGCGTGGCGTCGTCTGCGCGTAACTGGCCCGTTCTCGGTCACGCTCACACGCCGGGGCGCGACGGCGCGGCGCCGCGGAGGTCCTGCGCGCGCAGTGAAGTGGGATTGCTGTAGCCAGCACGGGTGCGCGCGCTGCGGTATCAGGTGTATCTACGTCCTCGAGCACAACAATAACGTCGGTCTCTCTCACGAGTAATAGACATACTAGGGGGGTCCGCCGGAGGCAGAGCACCGTTCGGTTCGCCAGCGGTCCAAAGAGATCCATCCATACGACGAGTAATGGGGCCCGGAAAAAGTAATTTCTTGATTCGCGGTCTGACGGCCGAAGTGGTCGCGCCAGTGGGGATTTTCCCACGAGACGCGATCTACAGCTGTCTTGCTATCGTTCGGGTCGCTAATGGTCCAAAGAGATCAATGGGACACTTCCTGGGAGCCGAAAAAAATAATTTTTTTAATTCGCGATATTGACGGTCCCGCCATGACGGCCGCGCCGGTTGAATCCTGTCAATCCCTGCCAAACAGGTCTCCCTGGGGTCGCCTAGGGTCGGTACTATACACGTGCAATCGCCTACGCCGCAAGCGCCGCCGCTTCAATCATTTTTTGTCGATTTCTCTCAGCAGCCCACGCATCTTTAGCAACAATAGGCCAAGGTTTGCTTTCAGCGCTCTCCGAGAGCACTAGGCTGCCGCATCGATGGCGTCTGCCGTACAGGCGCTTACCCACTACCAGACCTACCCCGAGAGGCCTCCAGGAGCCGATCTGCCCCCGAAAAAAGTTTGCAATTTGGACCCGATGGCGCCCCGTTCCCGTCAAATACGCAATTACCCAAGGGCCCCCAGTAGTCGCCATAGCGGCCTCGTTGGACCCCATACTACCCCACCGATAGTCAACTACAAGTATATGACATCTACACCACGAGAAGGGTACTTTGGGCTGCTCACGCTCGGGACGTGAACATCTTGATCTGGACCTCGCGCAAGTCGGTCGATCATGGAACAAATGATCGCGTCATGATCCATGGTGATGGTACACGGGCTGATGGTCGCAGGTCCAAGTAACTCGCCCATTTTAAGCAAGATCTTGGGGCTCGAGTCCGACAAGGCGCGGGAGCATTTAAGCGATTGGTGGCTGCACGCCCTTCTGAAGTACATCGGACTTCTCAGAACCTCCTACCGTCCTTACCAGCCGCTCCCACCTGTCCGGGCATTACGAAAATCGTAGTTCCGCCGGGATGTTAAAATTGATTAAAAAGTGCGGGTTTTATTCTCGTAGACATATATGCATATGTTGTAAGTAAAACAAACAAACAACATCCAACACTACCAGATATCCCCCACCCGGAACCCCTCGGGAAACGGGTCGGTCGGTCGACGACGACCTCGGCGCGCGGCGGATCAGGCGCCTCGTGATCGCGGGCACGACGCCCTCGGCCGTCACCCCAACGAGCTCCCCGGTAAAAACCGAACCCACGACGGACTCGTGGACGAAGCGCTCGCCTAGATCGAGCTCGCCGCGCGCGTGGAGGAGCGCCATGATCGCACACGTGCCGCTCCCGCAGGGGCTCCTATCCAGCATTCCTGAGTAGCCGTTGGACATGACGACCGTGTTCGTCGCGACGGCGCCGCGGCGCCACGGTCCCCGGAAGGCCATGATATCGGGACCTGGGTAGTCGAAGGTAGGGTGCTGCACGGGGCACTGCGCGCGCGCGGCGGCCTTGACGAGCTCGCCCGCGGCCCGCAGCCGCGCGCCGTCCCTCGCGTCGATCGCGAGGCCGAGGTCCGCGGCCTGCGGGCACACCTACACCGTCGGCGTACGGCGTCGCGGCGACGGCGTTGAATTCCGCACCGGTTGGAGCGTCGGCGATGGCGTACCACATGCCTCCGTACGCGACGTCGATGCGCACCTCTGCGGCGGCGAGGCCGATCGCGCGGCACGCGTCCGGGTCCAGCTGCACGACTTCATCGCGCACGGCGACAAAGGACGGTGGCCCGTCGAAGGTCACGGAGGCACACCGGCCGTCCGCGGCGAGCTCCGTCCGGATCGGCACCGGCCCGCTCGGCGCCTCCAGGACGAACCGCTCCCGCCGGTCCGCCGGCAACAGGCCGCACTCGACCAGGGCGGTCGCGACGCAGATCGTGTTGTGGCCCGACATCAGCGGATACACCTTCGCCTGCTCGGCGATGACCTGCGTGGACGACGCCTCACGGGACCGACGGCGCGTCGGACTCGGACGACGACGAACGCGGCGTCGGCCTCGTCGAGCGTGGGCGGCACGAGGAAGTCGGCGTTCGCGCACGGGTAGCCCCGCGGCTCGTGGAGCAGCACCTCGCGCCAGCGGTCCAGCCGCGCCATGACGTCGCGTCGCTTCTCGAACATCGTCGCGCCCCGCACCCGGTCGAAGCCGCCGCCGTCGACGACGACCGTCGCCGGCTCGCCGCCGCAGTGCAGGTCCACGCATCGCAGGACGTCGCCGCGCCAGAGCCGCTGGGGCAGCGCAAACGCGCTCGCGCGCCGGAGGCCGCGCCGGCGCACTGCCCTCCTAAGGAATTGCGCGGCTGGCATACAATCGCGTCGATGGCGTAGGCGGTGTGACAGTGCTGCAGCTGGCAGGCTCTCCAGGTCGAGGAGTCGAACACTTTAGGTCGAGCAGATCGAGCAAGCACTGTCGCTGTTGCAAAATGAACCTATACGAGCAGCACTCGTGCTGTAGAGCTACGAACTACTAGTAGGGCACCGCTGCTTTTGCTAGTGTCTTACGACCGCTAGCCGCTGCCGCAACCCGACCCGGGACGGGCTCGCGCTGCGCTGCGCCATAGAAATATCGTGCACATTAATCAAGGAGCGTCCCTGAGTGCTGCTGAGTGTGCTGCACGCTGCTAGTCAGCTGTACAATTAGGTGGAGCTCGTCGGTGCCCCGCAACACGCCGTCGACCGGAGCCGCATGAGTAAACTAGAGAAGCTCTCGTTCAACGACGTGCTGAAGTGGCACGCCCTCGCGGCGGGCCCCGCGGGCCTCGTTTTAGTAATGCTGCCGCACCGGCTCTTCGCGCAACTGAGCGGCGCGCCCTACAGCCCCGCGGCGCACGAGGTCGCGCGCTGCTACGGCGCGCTGACGGCCGCGCAGGCCTGGTTCGCCTGGCGCACGCGGCGCATCGCCGACGGCCGCGTGCGGCGCATGCTCGCGGAGGCGTACGCGCTCTGCTACGCGCTGACGGGCCTCGCGCTGGGCCGCGCGATGGCGGCGGCGCCGGTCGGCGCCCTGGGCGCGCTGGCGTGCCTCGCGAGCTGGGCGCTCGCGTTGCTCTACGCGTACTTCCGCGTCGTGCGGCGGATCAAGTCCTTCGAGCTGCCCGGGTCCGTGGCGGACGGGCACGACCTTTGATCATCGAGGGGCTCTAAGGTTTTGTTGTTGTTGAGCAAACCCGTCTTATGGACAGACAGTCAAATCACACGACACACAAACTTAGGAGGCAGTAGGGAACCAGCCGCGCGCCGCGTCGGAGGCGACGGCCGCGACCTCGGCGCAGCGCGGCGCGGCGGCCGCGCGCCGCGAGAGCAGCGCGCCGTAGGCCCCGAGCGCGTCGGCGCGCGCGGCTTCGCGGTCGCGGCCCCGGACCACCTCCCGCACAAACTCGGACAGGATCCGGAACGCCGGCGTCGCGTAGATCGAGTCCAGGTGGAGCGCGCCGCGCGGCGCGTGCAATAAACGCGGCGCCGCGGCGCACCGCTCCGCATCCAAAAAATCGTGGTGGCAGAAGTCCGTCCGGAAGTTGAGCGGGCAGGGCAGCCGCCCCGCCTCCGGCAGGTAGAGGGCCGCGCCCCCGAGGAGCGCGTTGAGCCAGCCCTGGTCCCCGAAGTCCACGCTAATGTCTGAATCGTCCAGGGCCTTCCGGGCGTCCACCAACCACATTGACAAATTCGTCGCCCGCGCTCTATCTAAATCCAAGGCTAAAATGCCCGTATTGGCGCCGTCGTCGAGCCACGCGCGCGGCAAATGGGAACCGGACGCGTTGTAGTACGCGTCGGCGGATGATGTTACAACATCGCCGTGCTCCGCCGCCGCCGCGACAAATGTGTTATTCAAACTTTGTACGGCGTCCGCGTAGATCTGTAAGGGGTCCGCGACGAACAGCACGTCCGTGTCTATATACAGAATCTTCCCCGCATTCCAATCCGACGGAAGCAGCTCCCCCAAAAACAACCGCACGCAGGCGCAGGGCTTGAAGTGCGACGCGGCCTCCTCCTCCAACCAAGGGGGCCACGCAATTTCTCCAACAGTGACCCGTAGAACGACGCGGCGCTCGTCGGCCAACGCCAGGACGCGCGGGATGCGCCTCGTCAGTTCGTCGGCGGCGCCGCCGTTCGCCAAGACATAAAAACTCAGGTCCGCTTCGGGTGGAGCGCTCGCGACGGCCGACGCCACGGCCACCAAGGCCTCCGTCGCGCGGCGCGGGTCGCTTTCATGGTCGCAGGCCACCAGCACGAAGCGCGCCGTATTTACGGACGGCGAAGCTGGGGGTTGAGGTGTTTGTTTTTTCAGAGGCTCCACGGCCTTTTTTCCAGTATACACGTACGCGTCGAGCCCGCCCCGTAGCCAGCTCGGCGCCGCCACCGAGGCGCAGGCGCCCGCCCGGCCCGCATGCGGGTAGAGGACGCCGTTTCTAAGCTCGGCGTAGTTTATACAATTCGCCTCGCGGCCGGCGCGCGGTTCCAACTTGGCCCAGTCGATACCCGGCCGCACGGCGACGCGCCGCGGCAGCCAGAGCTGCGACGCGTTGTTTCTGAATAAATTCGCGGCCTTGGCGAAGTAGCGCGCCGTCTTGCTCGACGTGTGGTCGTACTCCGAACTCAAATCCACGTAGACGACGTCGCAGGCCACCTGCGACGCCGCACGTACGACGGCCTCGGGCGCGTTCAAGGAGTAGGCGCGGACGCTTCTGTGGGGGTGGAGCCTCCGCAACAGTTCGAGCTCGCCGAGTTCTCCAAAGTCCGCGCAAAGGCCCGGCGCCGGCGCCGCCAGCGCGACGACGGTCCAGGCCATGTCGTGGTGGAGCCAGGCGGCCACGGACGGCGCCACGCCGAACCCGACGTGGCAGAGCGTATCAATTTCGGGCTCGTCGTCGTCGTCGTCGTGGACGTCGTCTCCGACATACGCCACGTGCCGGCCGGCGCACGTCGTGAGTGAGGTTTGAGTTGTTGTGTGCGCGACGCAGGCCACGGCGCGCGCCGGGCCGTAGCCGCCCCGCAGCCCGTAGCACGCGTCGAACGCGACGCCATTTCCGTATAACGCCGGCGAGGCGCAGAGCGCGTCCCAGGCTCGACAGGCGCGCGCGTGGGTCTCTTGGACATTCTCAATAAAACCCGTGAAGCGCTCCAATGCAGTCTCCGAGGTCCAACCGGCCCAACCCATGACCTCCTGGTGCGGGCAGGGCGCCGTCAATCTTATATGATGCTCCACGAAGTACCCGACGGCGCCGAAGAGCCCCTCGTTGACTCTCCCCTCCTTCCAGACGACCTCCCGCTGGCCATAGATGCGAGAAGCGCACTCGACCGCCGCGCGGATATGGGACAAAGGAGCCCCTCTCGGCGTCGCGTGGGCGCAGGTCCGGGCCTCGGCCGCGCGCTTGAGTTGATCCGGAACGCCGCGCTCGCCCACCAACCAGACCTGCTCCGCGTCTACGTGAGTTAAGAGCTCTTCGCCGAGGCCCGCGTCGCCGTGGACCGCGAGGAGGACCGGATCCTCGATACCAAGCAAAGCCTCCAGCGCCTCTTCCACCGACGAGACGCAGACCGCGTCGTCCAGCTCCGCGCACGCGAGCGCCGCCGCCGTCGGCCGCGCGACTACGATACGTCGCACGGCCTCCTCCAGGACCGCCGCGAGCCGCGGCGCGTGTGCACCGACGGCCTCGACCACCACGACCCGCGTTGGTATTGAATGGACGCGGCGCACAAACTCGACCAGGGCCGTCGCGTTCGCGTCGTCGATCGAACGCCGCGTGCCGTTCCGCAGCGCGCGCCACAGGTCCCGATCGTCCTCGTGCGGGGGCCCGTCCGCCTCGAGCAGCCCCAACAAGCGCCCGAGCGGCGTCGCGCCGCACGGCTCCTCGGCGCAACCGTCGGCGTCGCCTTCCCTGACCACGACGCAAACCAGCGTCCGCGTCTGTGCAGCGGCGCGGTGCGCGCGCCGCCGGCGCCAGACCTCGGGCCTTAGAACCAGCACGTCGCCCGCGCGCTGCGGGATCGTTTTGGCGGCGAGGCGCTTGACGTGGTCCTCGAGGGTCGCGTCGAGGCGCTCGTCGTCGATGTCGACGGGGTCCTCTTCACCTAGAGACGCGTTGGCGGCCGCGAGCCGCAGGGCCCGCCGGTCTCGCTCGAGGAACGTGCCCGGCCAGACCTCGAGCGCCGCTCTTTCAGGAGTGACGTCGTCGAGCGGCGTCCTTATCACTTCCACGAGCCGCCTCTCCCCATCAACGAGCGGCTCGTCCCAGCGCACGGGCCCCCGCGCGTCGCCCTCCATGGATCTATCCAACCGCGCGGCTAGGATGATCCGCTGGCCCGGGTCCCTCGCGGCCGTCGTCCGCGCGACGGCCTCCACACAACCCTCTTCGAGCACGTCGCTCTGCACCACCGTCTCGTTCGCCTCGACGGCGTCCCAGGCCCGTCGTAATTTATCCAGGGCGTCCTCATCAAACACGCGTCGGAAGAGCTCGACGCCGTCTCGACCGAAGGAGAGCTCCTTGGCCCGCGTAGCGGCCGCGAGCAGGAGCAGGAGCCGCATCATATCTCTAAGTTCGATTCATTGGGCTGCCCCCGGTTCAGTACGGCGCTGTGCGGCCATTTTACGTCCATCATCGAGCGCTTGCTAGTGCCTTACCGGCCGCTAGGTCCGCGGCAGGATTTTGTGGACAGCCATTGTGGACCGCATTGCTGCGTATACGCTGCCCCAGCCCCCGATATAGGGTCGTGCCATGCTGTTCCTGCGGCTGGGCCTGCGAGTGGTCAGTGCCCGGGCCGCGTGCCGTCCCAGAAGCTATGCGACGAGCAGCGTCACCATCAACCGCGTCGCGCCGGAGGCGACTGTAGGCGTCCGAGAGGCCGTACTATGGCCCGGACGCCCGGACATGTGTCGGCTGGCCGAGGACGCTCAGGGACTGCACCTCGCGGCGAATGTTAACAATGACGTAGTCGGCGTCGTGTCTCTGTTCGTCGACGGCGCCGAGGCGAGGTTTCGCAAGTTCGCCGTGCTCGAGGCGCATCGCGGCGCCGGCCTCGGGAGCCGGCTGTTGCAGGCGGCGGAGTCTGAGGCCACGCGCCTGGGCGCGAAGACGATCGACTGCGACGCCCGCGCCGAAATGGCCGCGTACTACGAAAAACGCGGCTACGCCGCCGCAGGACCGCCCTTCGCGAAATACGAGGGCTCCGAGCAGCTCTACGCGACGATGCGCAAGCCGCTCGCCTAATCTGTATGTGTCGTGTCGTAATCTTAGTGGGCAGAAGAGGGGCCCTACTTGGCGGTCTGGAGCGTCTTCATGACCTTGGATATCTCGCCCTGGAGCGCGGTGAGGTGCGCCATGGCGTCGGCCGTCATCGTCGGGTCGCTCCGGAGCGACGCGAGCGTCTCGCTGTCGTTGAGCGCGACGCAGCCGTCCGCCGAGGGCAGCTCGACGAGCAGCGCCGGCCGGTCCGCGCCGGCGCCGGGCAGCTTGGACTTGGGGCCCTTGACCTTGATCGTCGCCGCGAGCTTGGCCGTCGACATGGGCACGGCGGCGAGCGGCGAGCCGTTGACGGACATGATCGTCTCGCCCGCGCGCGGCGCGCGCAGGTGCGCCGGCGTCGCGGCGACGCGCGCGAGCGCCGAGTGGCCGCCGCGCGGCGTCGCGGCGACGGCGCCGCGGGGCCGCGGCGTCGGCGCGACCTTCTCGACCTCCCACTGCGCGGCCTTCTTGAGCGCCTCCTCCATGCTCCCGCCGTACTCGCTCGAGAAGTGCTCGACCTTCATCTCGCGGATCTTCCGCGGGATCTTCAGCAGCTCGACCTGGAAGTGGTTCAGGAACTCCTGGCGCATGTCGCCCATCTGGCGCTTGAGCTTCTTCACGCGCCGCTCCGACTCGTGCTCGAGCTCCGCGACGACGGCCTCGACGTACTCGGGCGATACGGCCGCGTCGCCGGGCGCGTCCGTCGCGACGGCGGCGACGAGCTCCTTGCCGCGGCGTTTCCGGCCGCGGGGGGGCATGTTTGTCGCGCTTCCGGGGCGGTCGCGGGGCGACTAAAAGCGGCCGAACGCTAACAAGCGTAACTGTCCCGCTGCGTGCTGGAACAGCGAATTTGACCCGCCGCGGCAGGTGCGCGCGGTGTCAGGGGTCCGGCAACGGTCCACAGTGGCTCGCGCGTGTACAGCGGTCCTGTACAGGGACCGCCAAGTTCACAACAGCCCCTCGATAATTAGCTAGCGGCGTAAGGACACTAGCAAGCAATTAGCAGGCATCCGTCCACTATGGCACGTTCGGCTGACTGTGGCCCACCGCAAGACTGCCGCGGCGGCACACAACACCGCTAGCCTGTCGAGTACGCATCTCAGCAAGCAGCCCAAGTGGCAAGGCCCCAAATCCCCCCTCCGCGCCACTCGTGCCGGCGTAGCTGTCTCGCAGACGAGCCATCGACTCTCCGGAGGACTACAACGGCGAATCAGTTGATGAGCCGCTCGAGACAAACACGCAGCGTCGACGACATCGCCGGATAACAAGCAGTTACCAGTGCGAAGCAGTGCCAACAACGCAAGAGGGTCGATCGCACACGTGCGAGCAATGCAACTTTGATTGCGGAAGCTGCACGCGTCTCGTTGTTTCCTCGGCGAGCTCACGCCCTAGCCCACAGCAGCCTGGATAGCCGCGCGACGCGCCACCCACCGCACAGCAGCCCGGATAGCCGCGCGACGCTATACCCACCGCAGGCGTTCGGAAGACACCATGGTCGCCTGCAGCAAGATCGTCCTCCTCGCGACCGGCGCCGCGGCGCTCGTCGCGCCGCCCGCGTCTCACATGAGACAGGCGACGGCGCTCGCCGCGTCGAAGCAGGAGCCCCACGGCGGCAAGCTCGTGAATTTGTTCGGCGACGGCTTGAAGGCCGCGGACTGCGACACGACGCTCCAGATGACGGAGCGGCAGTCGTGCGACGTCGAGCTCCTCTGCAACGGCGGCTTCTCGCCGCTCGACGGCTTCATGGACGAGGAGACCTACAAGTCGGTGGTGGGCGGCATGAAGCTGCCGTCGGGCCTCATGTTCTCGCTGCCCGTCGTCTTCGATACCAATGATGAGAAGCTCGGCCCCGGCTCGAAGATCCTGCTCAAGCAGGGCGACCTCGACGTCGCGACGTTCGAGGTCTCGGACAAGTACGTGCCGGACAAGCCCCTCGAGTGCCTCAAGTGCTACGGCACGTCGTCGCTCGAGCACCCGGGCACGCAGATGGTCGCCATGGAGCGCGGCAAGTACTACCTCGGCGGTAAATTGACCGGCCTGAACAAGCCGGTCCGCGAGTTCCCGTGCGAGACGCCGGAAGAGGTGCGCGCGCGTTTACCGGATGACGTCGACATCGTCGCCTTCCAGTGCCGCAACCCCGTGCACCGCGCGCACTACGAGCTCTTCACGCGGGCCCTCGACGCGCCGAACGTCGGCGCCGACGGCGTGGTGCTCGTCCACCCGACCTGCGGCCCGACGCAGCCGGGCGACATCCCCGGCACGGTGCGCTACAAGACCTACGAGGTGCTCAAGGAGGAGACGGCGAACCCGCGGACCTTCTGGGCCTACCTGCCCTACTCGATGCACATGGCCGGCCCGCGCGAGGCCATCCACCACATGATGATCCGCAAGAACTTCGGCTGCACGCACTTTATTATTGGGCGCGACATGGCCGGCTGCAAGTCCAGCATCGACGAGGAGGACTTCTACGGCGCCTACGACGCGCAGGACTTCGCGCTCGAGAACGGCCCGAAGATGGGCATGCAGGCCGTGCCCTCGCTGAACCTCGTCTACACCGACGAGGAGGGCTACGTCACGGCCGAGGAGGCCAAGGAGAAGGAGCTCTCGGCCCTTAAATTGTCGGGCACGAAGTTCCGCAAGATGCTCCGCGGCGGCGAGGACATCCCGGAATGGTTCGCCTTCAAGTCCGTCGTGGAGGTGCTCCGCCAGAACGCCTAGGCGTGTTTTACCCCTCGTGTATAATCTCGTCCAAGTACTACTTCGTAATGTTCGAACGCAACGCACATGACACAAAACCAGATGTTAGCGAAGCACGGCGGCGGCGGCCGCAAGACTCGCGGCGAGCGCGGCGGCGGCGAGGGACGCCGTCGCGAGCGCCGTCCGTTGCGGCGGCGGCGGTTTAGGCGGTGGCGCCCGAGGTTTTCGCCGCCGCGCCGCCGTCGCGTCCGCCACGCTCGTCGACGCGACCGCCGGCTCGGGCGCGGGCGGCGCCGGCGCCAGGTCCTCTATATCTTTCGTCGCGAGCGCGAGCTGGCCGCACGCGGCGTTGATGTCCTGGCCGAACTCCTCGCGCAGGCGCACGCGGAGGCCGCCCTCTATAACAATTTTGCCGAAGGCCCGACAGCTTTCGATGGAGGGCGCCTCGAAGCCGTGTAAGGTGGCTGTGACGTTCGGGTTGTACGGAATGAGGTTGAGCATGACGGGCTTGCCTCTTAATAGCGCTATGAGCTCGTCGGCGTCCTCCCGCCGATCGTTCACGCCCTTCAGGAGGACGTACTCGACCATGAGGCCGTCGTGGCTTCCCGAGTGCCGCGACACGCTATTCAAATGGTCGTCCAGCGCCTCGATCAGTTCGTGCAGCGGCCACTGCTTGGCCGCAGGGACGATTCTCGCCCTCAATTCCTGGGACGGGGCGTGTAAAGACAGCGCCACGCGCACCTCGGGGTGCTCCCTTGTTAATTTTTTGAGGGCCGGCGCCACCCCCACAGTAGACACGGTCACGCCCTTCTTCCTTAACGCAAAATGGAAGGGGTCGCACAACGACGTGACCGCAGCTGACACGCTCTGGTAGTTCGCGAGGGGCTCGCCCATGCCCATGAAGACGACGTTTCTCGGCGCCGGTCGTGATCTCGCACACTCGTGCCGCGTGATGAGCGCCACCTGCTCGAGGATTTCCGACGTATCTAGATCTCCAATCAGGTTCATCGTACCAGTCGCACAGAACTGGCAGCCCATGGCACAGCCGATCTGCGAGGACACGCAGACCGTCGTCCGCGATTTGTGGCGCATGGCTACACTTTCAACCCGGTGGCCGTCCCGCAGTTCAATGACGAGTTTCGTCGTCTGCGTGTCTTTTGATTCCGCGACGTGGGCCAGTTTGGACGAGAAGAGTCTAAAATTCTGCGACGCGAGCTCGACGGCTACCTTCGGCAGTTTCTGGCGGCCGTCGATGCAGTACTTTGACGCTCGTTCCCATACTTCATCGTCGGACTCGCCGCCACCGTCGCGTAGCGCTCGTATCACGACGCGCCACAGCCGCTGCGCGACGACGGCGTCGAAGCCGCGTTGTACCACGAACCTCTCTAATTCTTGCGCGTTGAAGAAGGCCGGCTTGCCCGTGGCCGGGGCGCGGCCGCGGCGCGGCGGCATCACTGTTGCGCACGACTGCGACGCGAGCGATGCTCTCCACAGGCTGCAATTAGCTCTCCACCAGCTTGGCTAAAAGAGTGTGCGCTGTGCAAGACCGCGAAGCTGCGCAATAGCAGCGATATCAGAACAAGCTAGCTACGGTCCCGATGCCGACACAGGCTCGCTCTCGGCTCAACTTAGCAAAGGCAAGAGGGAGGGACTAGCGTGACATACATACTAGCTCTTTTTGCCCGCAGGCGCTGCAGCACGCAACTGGCGCGTGGCTGCCCCATTGGGCGGCGAAGTGGTCAAGCGCTGCTTCGCGCTCGGTGAGGCCCGGCACGCACCGCCGGGGACCGCTGGTGCCCGTGGCGTAGCTGCCCAGGAGCTCAACCCTAAGGCAGCATGGCTAACACCGACCTCAGCTCCGTCATACTGGGCACCTACGGAGTCATCAAGCCCCCGCCCCCACCACCGGTGCAAGATGGCTGGTGGTGGCAGCGTGTACATCACCGGAAGACCGGCAAACACGAAAAGAAGTTCTGGTGGCAGCAGTCGACGTTGAACCGGCGGTGGCTCAACGGCCTCGAGCCGCCGTGGCGCACGAAGGGCCACCGGAGTTACCACAAGAAGCACCACGCCCTCGACACGGGCTGGTGGTTCGAGGGTCCGTCGCTCAAGGAGTACCACACGCACGTGCCCATCCAACCTCAAACAAGAAGGTTGCTCCAGGTCCTCAGGAGGAAAGATGGAGGCGAGGAGCGGCCGCAGCGAAGCCTGGCGGGCTTGTTCGCCGGCGTCGGGTTGCGGCGCGAGGCGGCGCGCGGGAGCATCGTCCACGAGGAGCTCTGCGAGCACGCTTCTGAGAGGGCATTAAGGCGGGACACGCGCGGCCGCGTGCCCATCGACGCGAAGTACGCGCACTCCCAGGCCTGGCACGTCCACGACGTGGAAGCCTCGTCCAGAAGATTACGCGCGGGCCGGCCGCGGACAAAGGATGTGGAGGACCCGGCCCGCGTCGAGCGCGCGCCGCCTAAAGTCCCCGACGCGGACGAGCGGCTCCATTCGCGACTCAGGCGCGTCTTCGACGATTTGCGCCGTCGCGACGAACCGGACCGCGCGACGCATCCCGCGCACAAAGACGCGCGGAGCCACCTCCTACGAGCGCGCGGCATCGCGGACTACTACGCGAGCGCGGCGGAGGACAAGGCGCCGCCGCCGCGAAACGGCCTCTGCGCGGCGGATCTCGTGGCGGCCCTTGCAGAGAAAGGTTTGTGTATGGAGGCAAGCGAGGTCGAGGCGGCGCTTGCTTTAGTTCTACGGGACCCCGACGCCATCGCCTTCGCCGACTTCTACGCGTGGCAGGTCCAGCACCACCCCCAGCTTCTGGACGACCGCGCGCGGGCGCTGCTCGTCGACGTCCTGGACGGAGACGCCTTCGCGGCGGAGTTTGCCTGGTGGGAGCCGCTGCTCGACGGCGTCGTGGCGACGCTGGACGAGGACGAGCGGCGCGTGCTCGGGGGCGGCGAGCAGCTTGTCGTGAAGGACGCGGCCGTCGCGTGCGGCTGCGAGGCGCCGGGCGGGTCGGCCGTGGTGGCCGAGCGGCGGCGCGCGGCGGCGCGGGGCCGGTCGCTGGCGTGCTGCGCCGCGGCGCCCTGAGTAAGTGTGAGTGTATTTATACGAACTTACAACTGCGTTTACAAGAGTATCACACACGCGCGCCGCGCGTCCTACGCGGGCAGGGCCGCGAGCATCGCGTCCAGCGCCGCCGCGAGCACGTCCGGTGGTCCGGGCATGCAGTAATGTTGGCAGTCGCCGCCCGCCAGGCCCGCGCCGACCTTCGCGTCGCCCTGGTCTTCGAGTCCCGCCAGGTCGATGACGCCCCACAGGGCGTCGAGCGCCCGCGCGTCCCCCCGGAGGGCGCGCCACTCCTCGCTGGACCGCGCCGGCGCGACCGACTTCACGCACCCCCCTCGATGGGACCGAAGGTACTTTGGCTCGAACCGGCCGTCGCCCGACCTCGAGGGAAACGCGTCCTGGGGCGTGACGACCCAGATCACGCGGACCGACCGGGCGAACAGGGGCCGCGCCGCCGCGAGCACGCGCTGCGCGTTCGCGAACGGAGAGCCCCCGTGGACGCCCGCCTCGACGACGACGACGTCCCGGTCCGGCTGCACGTCGTGGAAGAAGGCGACCGCGCCCCCGGGCGCGTCGGTGGAGACGGTGCGCAGCTCCGCGCCCGTCGCCAGCGTCACGGTGGCGCCGAAGAAGCCGGAGCCCGGGCCGCAGCGGACGCAGCGCGCGGCGCCGTGGCAGGGCCACTCGGCCGCGCCGCAGGGCGGCCAGTCGGCGGCCGCGTCGACGACGCGCCCCGCCGCGTGCAGGCCGCACGCCATCGCGATGAACACCTGCCGCAGCAGCGAGTCGCCCCAGAAGAAGACGCGCGTGCCGTTGCCCCGCGGCCGCCAGGCGCCGCCCAGCGCGCACCCGGCGGGCGCGAAGCCCCGGCCCGCGGCGGCCGCCGCCCGCGCGGCCTGGCCCTGGTGGACGCAGCTGTACTTGGACCACTCGAGGGGGCACGACAGGTTCCGGTAGCTCGACTGCCGTTCCACGCGCGCGACCCAGGCGCCCCGCACGGGTGCGACGCGGGCCTCGCGGGTGGCGTAGCAGGGCGGCTCCGCGGCCACGAGCGCCAGCAGCGTGGCGCACCAGCGGAGGGCATGACGCATGGGGCTGTGGGGCAGCGTTCAAGTGCAGTAGTAATGCGTGCCCTGAGGCCCGATAGCTAGCGTTTCGAGACACACTAGCTCGAGTCCCGAAGCGGCCTTAGACTAGAGTTACACGTCTCCGTGGCGGTGCGCGAGAAGTGGTAGGCAGCGAGTCTCATCCAGTAGACCTGCGGGCCAGAGCTCACAGCTCGCTCTCGACCACACAGATCTCACACAGTGCTAGCTCTCTGGAAGGTGTCGAGAGCGCGCGCGGGCGCGGACCGTAACGTTGCGCCTGTGTGGTGTACGACTGCCTCGCTGTTCCGCAGCGGTACAAGTAGACTCCGCGACGAACGATGCCCTGGGAGGTCGGCATCGACCTGAGCGACGGCGACCGGTCGGTCCTCGCGGTCGCGGCACTGGCCCTCGGCGCGACGACCGTCGTCCTCCTCTTTTTGTGCTGCCGGCGGCTCTGCTGCTGCTGCGGGTCCCGGCGGTCCGCGAGCGGCGTCGGCTACGAGAGCGTGCCGCACCAGCTCGACGGCGAGGAGCTCGATTTCAAGCGCGCCATGGAGGGCGACGGCGTCGAGGGCGGCGCCTTCACGGGGACGGAACTCGAGCAGATCGAGATGATCGAGCAGTACCGGTCGAAGCTCGTCGAGGGCGCCGCCGAGGACTCCGCCGCCGAGCGGGGGAAGGACCTGTCCAAGGTCGCGTGACTAAGTATACATAAATAACAAACTACATGGCCTCGTCGTCGCCGAGCGGGTTCCGGACCTCGTCCTCGTCGGCCGTGCGGACTTGCCCGTAGGAGCGCGCGCGAAAGAGGTCCTCGATCTCCTCGAGGGACCGGCCGGCCGTCTCCGGCAGGGCCCCGTGCAGCCAGGCGGCGCCCGCGAGCGATATGCAACTCAAAAGCGCGAAGGTCGACGCCTGGCCGAGCGCCTTGCACAGCGACAGGAACGTCGCCGCGACCTGTGTGGAAATCAAAATGTTACGGCGCGTTTGTGCTGGATCGCCGTGCCGTCCTCCACGCCATCGATGCGACGCCTGCTCGATGGCGTGGCGATGCCGGTTCCTAGCCGCTCGACCGAGCCAGGTCGGCCGCGTCTTCGCCAAGAAATGACTTAGTGAAGAATACACCCGACGCACTGGTTTGATTTCCACACAGGCCGCCACGACGTAGTTCGCGGCCCAGTTCGCCGTGCACGCGGACGCCTGGCCGAGGCCCCGCAGGCGCGTCGGGTAGATCTCCGCGTTGACGACCCACGGGCCGCTCGACAGCCCGAGGCCGAAGCCTACGAGGTAGGTGACGACGCCGAGGAGGCCGACGTACTTGTACGTGTCTATACCTGCCCAAAAAGCCAGGGCGACGCACGCCATCGCCGCCGCCGCCGCCAGGGCCGACGGGATGAGGAGCCGGCGGCGCCCGCACCTCTCCCAGAGCGGCAGCGAGACGACGATGCCCAGCCCCTGCGCGAGCGCCAGCACGGCGGTCAGCGCGACCGAGTCCTTCTCCTCGAAGCCGCACATGATTAAAATGGCCGCACCGTAGTACATGATCGTGTTGACCCCCGAGAACTGCTGCAGCGCCATGAGGCCCAAGCCGAGGCCGAACGTCGCTCGTAGGTGCGGCGTCCGTCGCACTTCGCTGAGGCCCTGGGCGCAGTCGCCGACGTCCTCCGGCTCCATCGCCCGCAGCTGCTGCAGGTCCCGCTCGATAGTTTCGGAGGAGGCCGCGCGCCCGCGCAGCGTCTCCAGGACGCGCGCCGCGCCGTCCACGTCTCCGGTCTGCGCGAGCCAACGCGGCGACTCCGGGAGGTAGAAGAAGCCTACAAGTTGGAGAAACGCCGGGGCCGCGGCGACGCCCATGCTCACGCGCCACCTCGATGATGTTCCTAGATACGTCCCGCAGACAATATTGACGCCGCACGCCGCCGCCTGGCCGAGCACGATGAACAAATTGTAGCACGACACGAGGCGCCCGCGGAGCTCGGCCGGCGACGCCTCGGCCACATACACCGGAATCGCCATCGACGACAGCCCAACTCCTAACCCCAGCACGACGCGGCCCGCCACCAATTCGCCGAAGCCGCGCGCGGCCGCGACCGTCAGCGACCCGACACAATAAAAACACGACGCAACCATGATCACGGGCTTCCGGCCGCGCGCCTGCAGCGGCGCGCCCGCGAGCGCGCTGCCGACGGCGGCGAAGAGCACGGTCACGCTGACCACGACCTGGATCTTCGCGTCGCTCAGGCCTAGGTCGTTCTGGACGAAGACCTCGGCGCCGGAGACGACGCCCGTGTCGTAGCCAAACAAGAAACCGCCGAGCACGGCGAAGACCGTCAGCAGGACTAACGCGCCGCTCAGCGGCGGTCGTTCCTCGGCCTCCATGAGTCGCGTGCGCTCGGTCGGCGCCAGGCTGCTTGTGGCTGCTTGTGGCCACAGCGGTGCTCGGTCGCGGCGGAGCTGGGTTCTCTGGCCGGGCAACGATTAATGCGAGACGCGAATGACACTTCCGACTTCTGATGGCCCTTAATTGGAGGGCTTGGCCGCTTGCTAATTAGGCTTGCTGCTTTGCTAGTGTCTCAAGCCACTAGCTCAGGCTAAAAACGGATGTGCTTTGCGCATAATCTACGCCCTGCGAGACGCCTGGAGAGAATTCCTTCGGGGTCCAACAATTCGACAAAAAAGTATTTGCAGCACTGTCAGCCATATTAATTGGGTCTGGTCTTCGCCTGCTACACGTCGGCTGGAGACGAACACCGTCCGCGCGGACCGTCCATAGCCTGCACGCGAACGTGCAATTGCAGCTTCGCTCTAAAAACCGCTCTCCACACAAGCTGGTGGACTGCCACAGCAAACATGACCGCCGCAAGGCTGATTTGCACGCTGCTCGTCAGTGCAGCGGCGCTGCAGCTCCCCTCTTTCACCACGAAAAAAGCAACAACGCTTCGCTCGTCCGTCGACGACGCCGCGTGGCCGCGCCCCAAAGCGCCGCCGCTATTACAAACCCTCGGCATCTCGCGGGACCGCGCGCTGAAATCGCTCGCGACGTTGGACAGGGGCGAGTTCCGTTGGGAATTCCTGACGCCCTGGGTGGATCGCGACCTCACGCGCACGGACAAAGTGATCGTCTGCAGCACATTCATCGGGCTGGCCATCGTCTCGCAAGAGCTGATCGAGCCGTCGACGGCGCTCGCCCAACATTTGAGTTACGTCGCCACCTTCTTCTCCTACGCGGCGGGCGATCAGGTTGTGTACAGGGCGATCGCCATCCTCGCGTCTCTCCTGGAGATCTTCGCCTACGGCGTGGAAGACGGCGCCTTTTTGCTGCGGGAGGACGCGATCCCCGAGGGGTACAACATCATTTTCATCATCGTCAATTCGTATTATGTGTTGCGGTGGGCGCTGAATCGGAGCGACATGGTCGGTCTTGGGCTGCTGGACGCGACGGAGACCGAATTATATAAAAGATGCTTCGAGCCGCTCGGCGTCGGAGCGTATCAATATGTGAAGCTACTAAGGGACGCGGTCTGGTGCGCACCCACCGAAGAGACGCCATTAACCGTAGAAGGCGAGCCCGTCACGCAGTTGTTTGTCTCCGTGAGCGGCGACTTCGACGTCGTGTCCGGTGGCCGGCGGGTCGCCACCCTGCCCGAGTATCAAGTGATTGGGGAAGTAGCACTGCTGGAGAACCTCCAGTCTAAGGACGGCGCGTTCCACCAGGCCGCACGCGCGACCGTGCTGGCAGAGCCCGGTTCGAGATACGTGGCCTTTTCCCAGAAAGCGCTCTACGAGCTCCAGCTCGCCGACGAGGCCTTCGCCGCGGCGATGCGCCTCGCGATTGCTCGAACCTTGTCGCACAAGCTCGGCGCAGCTAGAGCGTCGACGGGCGCTTTACTGGCGCAGCGCAACAACGAAGAGGATGCGAGTGCGGTGGTCGTGCGCAAAATCATGAAGCCGGACGACGAACGCCTCTTCCAATCGACGTTCGCGAAGCTCGGCGTCGGCAGCGACGCCTTCGCGGCGCTCTGCGAGGCGGCGGCGCCCGTGGCGACGGATGGCGATGCGCTCGCGAGGACGGTGATCCGCGAGGATAGCGACGCCGAGGACCTGGTCGTCCTCGAGTCCGGCGGCGCGGCGGCGTTCGTCGACGGCGTGAGGGTCCAGGCCTTCGAAGGCCCGGCGCTGCTCAACGCGGAGCAGGTCCTCGAGGGGGCCATCGTCGGCGGCTCGTCGCCGCCCCTCGCGCGCGCGACGGTGGTCCTGGACGAGGGCTCCGTAGCGCGGGCGTGGACGTTGCGGGATCTCCGGCGCCTCGTGCGACGAGACGCCGCCGTCGCGCCGGCGCTCCGGGCGTGCTACGACTCGCTCCTCCGCGAGCGGGGCGTGGAATTTGACCTCTTGTAAATTTGTAAATGAAGTACACGACAGAATGAAGTACACGACAGAATGAAGTACACGACAGTATTAAGAAGACCCGGAGAGGGGCAGGAGCACGACGGCGTTCGGCGCCTTGGAGACCTTCTCCCAGCGCCCGAGCCGCGGCTCCTTGCCGACGGCCGCGGCGACGAACGCGCCGGACGCCGGACATGCCAAATCGTTGACGAAGCCGAGCTGCGGAATGGCGCCCCGCGCGTCCAAACTCTGCGCCGCGTCGTCGCGCGCGCCGACGGTCCAGAGCCGCACGACGCCGTCGCAGGATCCAGACACAACCAAGTCCGAGCGCCGCGCGGAGCCAACAGAAGACACCCAGCGCGGGATCGGCCCCGGGACGTCCTCGCCGAGCTTCTGGACCGCCGCGCCACAACCGTGGGCCCGTTTGATCGTCACGACGGGCTTCTTGCGCCGCGTCGACCACAGGCTCAACCCGCCGTCGTCGCCGCCGGACACGAACCGGTCCCTATCAATAACGCGGACGGCGTCGACGGAGCCGCCCAATCCAGAATCGTGCGGCGCCCGAAAGACCAAGTGCGTCTCGTCCCGGATCTTCCAGACGCGCGCGCACCGGTCGCGGCCGCCCGATAACGGTCGTTCGTCGAAACCGCAATCTAACGAAGACACGGCGGCGCTGTGGCCGAACAACGTCTCGACATAGGAGCCAGCTTCCGCCTGCCAGTGCTTCACGTTCCGGTCGGAGGAGGCCGAGAAGAGCTGCTGCTCCCTATCGTTATCCTCTTCGTCGTCGTCGTCCTCCTCTTGGAACCCGAGCGCGTCGCGAAACGCCAGCGCCAGCACGTCGCCGCCGTGGCCCTGCAGCGAGTGGACCAAGGTGCCCTGCCTCGTGTCCCAGACGTGGATGAGGCGGTCGCTGCCCCCCGACGCCAACAACCGTCCATCCGACGACGCCGCCACACATAGGACCTCCGCTTCTCTTGCCTGGCGCGCCGCGATATCATCACCTCCCGAAGATCGTTCGCCGCGTCTCCTCGACCGCGCCTCCTCGACGGCCGCGTTGGCCGGCTTCGGCCAGCGCGGCAGGAGCGTCCTTACTTTTTGGCCCGTCTCGGTGTCGTGCTGCAGCAGGCCATTGTCCTTGCTCCCCGAGAAGCACCAGTTCCGCGCCTCGCAGAGGCAGACCGACGTCACGGGGCCCCGGTGCCCCTTCAGCACTACAGCGCGCCGCGCGCAGGCCTCGCCGTCAAAGTCGTCGAGGTCGATCCGCGTGAAGGCCCGTTGCGACCGCGCCTCCCGCTGCTCGCGCAGCCTCTCATTTAAATCATCCTCATCCGAATCCGACGCCGCCGCGCGCTGCTCGGCCACGTAGGCCCGCGCGCGCCGCAGCCGCGCCTCCTCGACCGTCTCTTCCCTCTCGTCCGTCACGGGCGGCTGCTGGAGCTCGTCGTCCTCGGAAGCGCTCGAGATGGATTCGTCGTCTTCGAACGTCGCTTTAGCTGCGGCGGCCTCGCGCTGCGCCCGTTTGCTCGGTTGCTTCGGCTGGCGTTGCTGCGGTCTCTTCTTGGCCATTGTGCTGTCGCTGCCTTGCAGTGCTGCGCGCTGTTGCACTCTTCGTCAAGTCGCGTCGGCGTAGCGAGCTGCAGCGATGCCAAGTACTTTTAGCTCAGCACGCACGAGTTGGCTCGGTTGCGAGCGAGTGCATGGGGCTCACTTATCGCGGTGAAGTTTAGCTAGCATGTAAGACCACTAGAAATCTTTTCAGCGCGCAACTAGTCCTAGCACCGTCACGCCGTCGCGGCAACCGCCGGAACAGCTCTGCGGCAAGGCCGACGAGGACGCGCAAAGCTGCTTCATGGGAACTCGTGGTGTTACGGGGGGAGGGGAACCTACGAGCGCTCAGTCCGTCGACTCCTGGGAGGCCTCGTGCTTCAGGTGGACCAATGAAAGCGCCGCGCCGTCCGCCGCCGCGCGCGCCGTGTCGGCGCGCGACGCCTCGCCGCGCACGAACGCGTCGTAGGCCTGGAGCTGGAGGTCGTCCCACGTCGCCTTGAGCTTGAGCGCGTCGGCCCGCAGCCGCGCGTCCGCCGCGTCGAACTGCTCCGCGAGGTCTCGCACCAATTTTTCCGCGTTTTCCACGGACTCCTCGTCGGCCTGCAGCCGCGCCGAGCCCGTCGCGGCGACGGACGCCACGCGCAGACCCAACGACGCCACGATGGTAGCGCCCTTCTGCGCCATGGCGATGACCCTTTGCCGCTCAGGAACCTGGTCCGGCAATCTTTCGCGGACGTACTCGGCGCCCGTCGACGCGTAGGTCACGACCTTCTCCCGCAAACTCCCATACAACTGCAGGGCCTTCTGCTTGTAGTCCTCCTCCTGGACGACCTCGTCCTCGGGCGCGCCCTGGGCCAGGCGCACCTCCGCGGCGGCCTCGGCGAGCGTCGGCGCCGGCGGCGGTTCTGTAGAAGGTGGCGGCGCGGACGTGTCGATCTCGGCCGCTTTCGCAGCTAACGACTCGGCGCTTTCGGCGGTCGTCTCGGACACCGTGCCTAACCGATCTCTTGCGGTCCTAGAAGCCTTGTTGAGCTGTAAGGCGTTCCTCGCGCACACGTACTGCAATCTAACCCGATCGCGGGATTCCACGGCCTCGGCTAAAGCCTTCGCCAGCCCGACCATCTCGCGCAGCGCGGCGAGCGACGTCGCCGGCCCGGAGACGCCGCTCGCCGGCTCCTCCGCCTTCGGCGTCACCTCACCCACCCTCGTCTCCTTGCCCTGCTTGAAGCGGGCAGCTAAAGCCGCTTTGGTTCTTCCAGCGGCCTCCTCGAACTGGCGCAGGGCGTCGGCTCCCCGCGTCGCTTCCCTTTCGGCGCGACCTATTTCATAAGCTTGGGCCCGCGCCCACGTGTAGAGCTCCCTCACATCGGCTTCTCGGCGTTTCGCCGTGGCTAGGGCCGCAGGGTCGTCCTCGATGAGTTCTTGGCCTACTGCGGTATCATTACCGACGACATCCAGCACGACGGCGCCCCATCTCACATGGAGCGGCGACTGCTCTCTCGCCGCAGCAAAGGCCGACCGGGCATCATTTAACTCGGTAGCGTCGGCGGCACACAGGCAAGCTAATTCAGGAGCCTTACCTAACTCGGGATGGGCCAGGCACTGCGCTAAGAATCTCTCGAGAGCGTCCGCGGCCGTCGGCGCGTTCGCGTAGACGTCCGACGCGATGGGCGGCACGACGCATCCCGGGTACTCGTCCCGCAGACAGCCCCGTAGCCATTCAAAGTCCCTAGGTGTCCTCGATAGCGAGCTACCCGCAATGGTCAGGTCCACGGCGCAGCCCTCGAAGCGCGCTCTCGTTTTCAGCGAGAAGGTACCAGTCGTAGCGCCGTTCTCCACCGTCACGTCCAAGACGTCGACCTGGGCATAATCTCTACCTAAAGCAGGAGCAGCAAACAACCCGCGGGCCCGCCCGGCGGCCGACGACAGCCGCGCCGTGAGAGCTTTGGCTCGCTCGAGGACCTCGGCGTTGTTCCTCAGGAAAGTGTTCAAACCTTCGCAGGGGTTCGCGCGCGGCGGCGCCTCGTCGTCGTCGCCCAGCTCCACCGTCGCGAGGTCGTCCTTCTTCTCGCTCGCCATCGTTATCGGCGGCTCCCGAGGCTGTTACACCACTGGTGCTCGGCCCTGCGCGGCGAGATGCGTTTCGCCGCTGGGCGCTGCTCCTGGCCTATTTGTTGGCTACCGGGCGAGCGTACCAGGGCGCACGAGGCCTCCGAGGCTTGCAATAATTGGCCCTGCCCCACCTTTATGCCAGCACGGCTTTGCGGCCTCCATGCCACCAAGGTACCGCCCCTGACGCCTCGCTCGGACGGTTCAAGGAGGCCAGTACGTCTCCTCTCCACATTTCCAACTGCTTTGCGTTTTTCAGCTAGCGTCGATGCCTACTAGTAATTTTATGCGGCCGCGCGGCTTCGTCGTCTGAGCCGACGTACGGCACCCTCGAGTCAAGACGTTTGTTTTCATCAGCAGCGATCACTCAGTCTAGCGGAACCGAGTATGCAGGACTATAGCGAGTTAGCAGCGTCTCGTGACCGTGACCCCAGCACAAAATTCGCCTCGGCCGCGACACCGACGCAGCCGTCCGGAAGTGGGCCCCTTCAGAATCGCGTGTGGACGCGCCACCGCCACAGAACGGACGCGCGCTCCGGACGCCACCTGGGACGTCTCCGAGAAGAACGCTCTCCCGCGCAGGCTACCTCCTGAAATACATTGTGATCGGCGACACGGGCGTCGGCAAGTCCTGCCTCTTGCTCCAGTTCACGGAGCCGGGCTCGACCTTCAACGAGCGGCACGACGTGACTATCGGCGTCGAGTTCGGCGTGCGACGGGTCGAGGTCAACGGCCAGGCGTTGAAGCTGCAGATCTGGGACACGGCGGGCCAGGAGTCGTTTCGTTCTATTACGCGTTCATATTACCGAGGGGCAGCAGCCGCTTTGTTAGTGTACGACATCTCCAGACGAGCCACGTTCCGCAACTGCAAGACGTGGCTGACCGAAGCGAGAGCGTGCGGGAACCCGCAGATGGTCGTGATCCTCGTGGGGAACAAGTCGGATTTAAGTGAATCGACGCGCGCGGTCTCCGAGGCCGAGGGCCGCGCGTTCGCCGACGAGCACGGGTTGCTCTTCCTCGAGGCCTCCGCGAAGCAGCGGAAGCACGTCGACGAGGCCTTCGTGCGGCCGGCGGAGGCGATCCACGGGCTGCTCGCGACCGGCGCGATCGAGGCCGGGGACCTGTCGGGCGTCAAGATCGGGCCCGGTTCCCGCGCGCGATCCAATGATGGGGGCAAGGCGTGCTGCTAAGAATTCTGTGTTACTCGTACTCATCCCGTCGCGGCTCCCCGCACGAGTGGCTCTGCGAGCTGCCGGGAGGCTGCCAATCCACACCTGCGGACGCGGGGGCTGCCTACAATTATAACCCGCGGCGCCGCGTCGTCAGGCGTTTTAGTGGATTGGACGTGGGCTTGACGAGGCTAAAAGTTGCTTTGCAGTTCTTTGCTGCGCTTCTAAGGCTGCCATTTGCAGGAATCAATGCTGCCCTCGTGGATGAGACCTGAGGGAGGCAAAACGGCTGACGACCATCGGGATATACCGCGGGGCTGCTCGGACCCCTCGGCCGGGGCCGTGTTCCTCACGAAGCTGCTGAGATTGGACACGAGGCGCGCGCTCGCGGCCGTCCGCGACGACCCGGCCGTGTCTATCGAGGCCGGCTCGTTCATCCTGCCGCCGCTCGTGGGCCTCGCGGCGGGCACGGTGCTCTTTCGAAGGCAGCGTGCTGGGTGGCGCGCCAGGGACTTCTCCGGCTCGGTCAATTTTGCGTTGTTCGCCGTCCGCGGGAATCGGATGGTGCTACGCACGCTGTCGGAGAAGCGGCTCGGGGCGCTCGTGACGAACGAACACGGCCGCGCGGAGCTGCTGCGGAATGCCAAGCGGGACATCTGCACGGCCAAGTCGGTGCAGCTTACCCACATGGACCGGGACTCCTCGCTCGTGAGCAACGTGCTTTTCAACGCGGTCGCCGAACAATTCGCAACAGGTTTCGTCCAACGCGAGCTCGGCGTGCCATGGGTTAAGTGCGGCCGCTTCGGCCTCGGCCTCGCATACGGCCCCGAGGATGCAAACTGGCGGCGCGGCGGCACAAAAATGAGAGCAATACTCGCCAGTGAGACGACCTTGAAGCAGATTGTGACGTTGGCAGCAGTCGGGGATGCCGCGAAAATCCCATCCGGCACCCCTGGTTCATTCAATATGCTGCTCCGGCTGGCCGAGGCGCTGAACGTCAAGCCAGAGGCCGCGCCGGAAACGGAGCCAGAGCCCGGCAAATTCGGGGCCACTCGTTACCGGTTGAAGGGAGAGCCCGTTCCTGGCGTGGCCGTGGGGTCGCCCATCGCAACATGGATGGAGCTGTGCGTGCCGGGCGGGGGACCTGCCGGCGGCCACGATCGAGGCGGACCTGACGAGCGCCACTTCTGACAAAACTACGAAGGCTCTTTATGGGGGATGTTATTGAGCTTATCGTGACAGATATCGTGACCCAGGACCACTGGCATTGCTGAAAGGGTTCATGCAGGACGGGATTAAGTTAAACCTTTGTACTAGTATTAGACTGTAGACGCGCCCCCGACGCCGTCGACGCGAGCCGCCCGTGTGACGGCGAAGCGATACTTCACAGGAACCCGAGCGCCTCCGCGTGCCTCGGGCAGAACCGCCTTAAATAAGTCTCGAGCTTGCCGCCCGTTTCGCCGAGCTTCTCGCAGCCCAGGTCGACCGCCGCCGCCGCGATGAGCCCTCTCGCGCGCTCGATGTCGCCCTCTGTGCCGTCGGTCATCACCTCGAGTTCCATGATCGAGTGGCCGTACGACGCCGCGTCGACGTCGACCGAGACCTCATTCAGTGCATACTTGTCCCGGCGCGTCCCGAACGCCGCGAAGGGCTTTAGGGTGGTGTCGTCGGGAAAGCCCGCGACACCCAACGACGCGAGCTCCGCCGCAATCGCGGGGACGTCCTCGATCTCCCGGAACGCCGTCGTCTCGCCGCCCGTCGCCTGTCGCCGCGCCTCGGCAGGTATTTTCAGCTCCCAGGCGCCGTCCCGCCGGCGCAGCCACGTGTCGCGCGTCGTCAGCTTTAAATCATCAGTGTCGAAGTATTCGTCGTAGAATTCCACGGTCCTTAGAACTTCGCCGCCGAGCTCCCTGACTCGTTTCTCGAGGGCCTCCGGTTCGATGCTCGCCGCGAACTTTTCCTCGACCTCGACGGCGGCCTTGAGCGGTTTCGCGGCCATGCGTCTTCGCACCGGCGGTCGTTGCAGCGCCGCGGCGCGCCTCGCGACGACGAGGATTGCTGCGATCCTGCGCATCCGTAGAGTGGAGTGGGAGAGTCAAGCCACGTCGCCGGCAGCTCCGCTTGCTCTCAGGCTGCTCGGAGAGCAGGTTACTCAAACACGAGTCAAGCCACGTCTTCGACCACTGGTCGTCGGCGGCACAGCGTCAGAGGTGCCAGAAATGTGTGCCAGGGCAGGTGACGAGCAACGGTACGCCTACGCTGTGAAAAAAATTGTGAGCCTGCTCCTAGTGTCTTACTGACGCTAGTTAACGCGCGGCAGCTTTTGCACGCTCAGCCTCCTTGTGACACCTACTGGCGCTGACTGCGGCCGCACGGTTCCTACAGCTAACCGTCGCTAGCGTTTTGGCGCAGCCGAACGCCAAAGCAGCTCGCAAAAGGGCCGTAAAAATGAGAGCCGCCGACGCCTACCGCGCCCGCCGCCGCGAGGAGGAGGACTGCCTCCTCGTCGCGGAGCTGGAGCACCCATTGATCGCGCAGCTCAAGCTGAAGCGCAGCGCGCGCCTCGACGCGACGACCTGGCGCGCGACGGAGAAGGCGACCGGCGGGTCTATATCACTCGCAAAACTACGAGAGAGCCCCGGCGACGACACTACTTACATTTCAATCCACCAGCAAAAAGACGGCCGTCACGACTTCGTGTGTCTTGCCCACGTGTTACGGGGCCAGACGCCGCTCCGCGTCTTCGACGAGGTCGAAGTGAAAAGCAGAGGCCGCCTCTTCTACGCGCGGCCCCGCAAAACGCAAAGCCTAGCTCACATCGACGCGACGCCCACAACACTCTGGGACTATCCGGAGCTCGCCCCCCACGGCACGTGGACGAACTATAGCGTCGTGCCCTGGTTGTGTCTCGGGAGGACGGCGGCGGTCATCCTGAGCGATGAAGAAACGCTGTGCCGAGAGCTCCCGGACGAGCGCATCTTCGAGCACTTGCGGCTGGTCATCAACTGCCACCAGGACCGGCCCGGTCGAGCGTATCGGGCGGGCGCGCCCTGGGTCTCCAATAAGAGTCCGGACGTCGTCGCGCACGCGGTGCACACGTGGTACTCGACGGATCGCGAACGGACGAATCAGAAGATCGATAGGATCAACGAGCGCATGTGGGCCACGCTGCAACAGGGCGGCACCGTCGCGATCCACTGCCTCGCGGGCATCCATCGGGCCGCGATGATCACGGCGTGCCACTTTTTGTACAGACACCACGTGCTCGGTCACACAAATATACCGTGCGACGAGGCGGAGATCTATAGGAAGCTCATCTCCGTGCGGCCCCACGTATCTCCCGCCTACCAGGACATTTTGCGAGGCTACAAGGCGCACGTTCTAGGTAACAAGTAAACTATGTTAGCTACCTCCGCCGCGGCGACCGCTGCTTCCCGTCCCTGGAATTGGCGCGCGGCGAGTTCATCGCCGCGTCGACGGCCGACGAGCGCAGCGTACTGTCGGCCGCGTTCATGGCGTTCTTGCGGTCGTGCTCGCCCCGCTTCACGGCGACGGCCGTGGTGATCGTGTTCGCGTCGAGGCGGCCGTCGCGACCGTACGCCGCGGACTGTACGGCGACAAACAGCTTCTCGATCTCGCGCCCCGAGAAGTCGTCCGTGTCGCGGGCGACCTCCCCGAGCAGGGCGGGCGTCACATCTTTTGTTACTTTTAGCGACGCCGGGGCGCGGCGCACCGCGTCCCAGATCTTTTTTAAGAAGTGGCGCTTCCGCTCGATGAGTGACGCGCAGTAGACGTCGTAGTACAGCCTTACCAACTTATCTCGCGCCGCGAACGCCGGCAGCCCAAAATATAAAGTTTCATCGACGCGATCCAGTACGGCTTCATCTAAATCCTCGGCCCGATTCGTCGCTAAGACTAGCACGAAGGACGTCGTCGGGCTGCCGGTCTGGTACAGGAACGCGTTCAGCGCGTTGCGCATGTGCTCCGTGAGTTTCGCTCTGCTTCTCGAGGCTAAAAAAGCCTCGGCCTCGTCGATAAAAACGAGCACGCCCGTTTCCGACGTCCGAGCCCACCTAAATAACGTGTGGAGGGCCGTGACGCCGTCGGAACCGAGCGGCCCGACGTCGCCGCCACTCATCAGCGCATATTCCAAACCCGACGCCTTCGCCAGTCGTTTCGCGACTAACGTCTTACCGGTGCCCGGCGGGCCGTGCAAGAGCATGTGCCGGAAGGGCGCTCTATTGGCTTTGGCATTTCTAGTTGCGATGGCGAGTTGCAAGACTCTCTGTCGTAATTCGTCCGGTAAGACGACACCGTCGAGGAAAGCCGCCTCCTTGCGGCGCTCCCGCTGTAAGGCTTCTCGCTCCATCGCTAGGTTCTTCTGATGAATCTCATTTCTAGATGCCTGGACGGCCCGCCGCTCGTCGTCATGGGTCTTTGCCCGCGCTCGGCACGCCTTGGCGTATTCATCAGAACGCATCTTCTTCACATCTCGAAAAAACTCGGCGTCCTCCCTAGTAAGTTGGCGGCGCGTCTTCTTGGCGAGCTTCCTTCTCTCAATCAGCAACGCCAGCTTCTTGCCCTGGTGCTTTATTGATTGATACATTTCGCCCAGCATGAAACAGATAGAGTAGTACGCCACGATACATCCATAGACGAGCCACAGTTTCAGATCGACCATGCGATGCCTCAGGAAAATCATATGGGAAGGCATTCGACCCACCCAGAAGACTGGATAAAACAACAACCGCAACACGACCTTCAGCGCGGTCGTACTCTTGCCGAAATAGCGCCGCGACGTCTCCCTGACTAATCTAGGTCGTCCTAAATAAGCCTCCGCTAATGAACGAGTCAATATGGCCGCTTCCCGCGCGAAGTGCCCCCCACCCACCAGCGCGACGATCGCACCGACTAAAGTCATGAGCAGCTTCGGATCGTCCAATAAAGTCGCCGCGCCCCTCCCGGCGTATTGGGCGACGAGCTGCACGGCCTCTAACACCTTCTTCCGGTCTTCCGCAGCCTTCGCCCGCATCGCCCGCAGATGTATATCCTCGTTTGCTCTTTTAGCGGCCGCTCGCGCCTCCTCCTCGGCCTTGACCCGTGCTAACTCCGCCTCCTTCCGCAGCGCTTCTATTTTGACCTCGTCCTCGAGCCGTTGTTTCAGGAGGGCCTCGTCGGTCTTTCTACGAACTTCTTCTTGGTCTCGGACGGACTGCTCCTGCAGTCTCAGTTTCTCGGCGTGGCGGTCGCGAGCCGCGAGGTCTTCCGCTTTACTGCGATCCCTAGCAGCGGCGTCTTCTACTCGCAGAGTCGCGTTCTCGAGCTTCTGTCTCTGTAGCGAAGCTTTCTTCTCATTGACAGCCTCTTTATCAAGCAACTCCTCGTTCTCGCGGAACTTCTCGTGGTCTTTTCTAGCTTCGATCAAGCGCTCCTCGTCCAATTCTCGCGGCTCCAAGTGCAACCTATCATCCAACGCAGCGAAGCGAGAAGCCGTCTCGTTCGCTCTGTGGGATAGAAATCTAGTAGTATCGCGCAAATGCTCCTGCTTCTCCCATAACCGCTGCACGGCGCCGACACCATGCATAAATAGCACGGGATCGTCGACAATGGCCACGTCGTCGACGAACACGGGCGGTTTTTTGGGCCCCTGCGAGAAGGCCCTCCTTCCTACGCGAACAGCGTCGGGCACGAGCTGTTCTACTTCTTCTCCAATCACTCCGAACCTTCGACGCCCTTCCATCGTATCTTTTTCCAATTCATACACTCGCAGCGGAATCTTGGAAATGACATCAAGTAGTTCTGAAGTGTCCACGTCTTCGACATCCTTGTAGATGTCCGGCGGGGCCTTGCCGCCCTGCTTGTCCGTCGCTTGTTCTCTTGCTCTAGCGCGAGCCGCTTCCTCCCGCTCCAGACGCATCTGAGCCTGTTCAGCCTCGAGCAGTGCTTCTCGTCGTTTGACCTCCTCTAATTCCGCTAAGCGCGCGGCCTCCTCCGCGAGGGCGGCCTCGCGCATTTCTCGCTTCGCAGCAGCAGCAGCAGCGTCTCTCTCGGAAGCTTCCCGCCTCGACGCGGCGGCGGCCTCGGCAGCTTTTTGCCGTTCGATGGCGTCCGCCTCCCTCCGTTCCGCCGCGCGTTTCTCGTCCTCCAGCAGCTGAACCTTAGCCTGCTCCAATCTTCGAGCCTCGGCCTCGACCAGCGCGTTCGCCTCGCGCTCGATCTGCACCCTCAGCGCCTCCTCCCGCGCCCGCTCCTCCTCCTCCAGGCGTAAACGCGTCGCTTCCGCTTGCTCAATGGCCCGGTCCGCGGCCTCTTGCGCGGCCTCCTGGGCCTGTTGGGCCTCCTTGGCTCGGATCGCCGCGGCCTTGGCCTCGCGTTCCTTCAGCGCCTCCTGGGCCTTGGCCTTCGCGTCGTCCTCCAATTGTAGCTGGGCCCGTTGGAGCTCCGCTTCGCGCAGCGCGGCGGCCTCGCCCGCCGCCGTCTGGGCCGCGGCCTGGGCCTCCGCTTCCCGCGCAGATTGAGTATCAGCCTCTGCAGCTTCGTGCGCTCGGGCCGCGGCGTCGGCTTCCGCGGCCGCGCGGTCCGCCGCGGCCTTTTGCGTGGCGATGCGGTCCGCTTCGGCCGCTGCTGCCGCGTCCGCTGCTGCCTGCTGCTGTGCGGCAGCCTCGGCGGCCGCGCGGTCCGCTGCTGCCGCCTCCGCTGCTCTGGCGGCTTGGTCCCGCTCGGCTTGCTCCGCCGCAAGGCGCGCCGATTCGTCAGGCTCCGCAGGGGCAGGCTCGGCCTCCGGCTTGGCGGCCTCCGGCGTGGCGGGTGCCGCGGCGGCGGGCTTCCGGAGCGCCTCGAGGCGCGCGCGGGCGGCCGCGGCCCGCGCCGCCGTCGACGAGGCGCCGCCGCCCGCCCGGTTCCGGGCCCGCTCGGCCGCGGCGCGGGCGGCGTCGAGGTCGGCCCCCACGGCCTGAAGGGCTGCCAGGAATAGCAGCAGGCGCCGCGCCATCGCGTCAGGGGTTGGGTCGCATCATCGGTCCGCGTATTACGCACCGCACTGGGCCACGAAGCGAAATGGGCAGCCTGCCGTAACTTTTACCATGGCTTGCTAGTGTCTTTACGCCGCTAGTTGTAGAGCAAGGCTGCGGTGCCGCAGACGCCGTCGCTCCCCTATTCCTGCGCATTTGTGCCAGCAGTCGTGTCACTTCTACTGCTACTGGTGCTCCGTGCAAGCAGCCGGGCCGCGGGACGCCTCGTCGGGCTGCACACAAGTGCCATCGCTGGGCTGCAGCAGCGCACTCACGCCTGCAGCAGCGCTAAAAGAGCGCTAAAGATGGCCGACGCCGACGCTACCGCAGCAACCGACCTCGCGGCACTCATAGCAAATGCACCGGACGGCGACGGCGCCGCGCCCGACGCCGAGAGAGCGAAGCAATTACGAGAAGCGCTCAAGCGCGCGCACGATCGCGCCCTCGCGCGGAGCCGCGCGGCCGCGGCCTCGGCGGCGCTGCTCGGCGACCATAGAAGGGGCGCCCAGGTGTCGGAGCTCGTGTTAGGCGACGCCGAGACCGTTTGGCAGCAGCTGCGGTTGCGGGGCCGCGACGGCGACCGCCACGCCGTCGCCGCGGAGCACTATTTACAGAGGCAGGCGGAGGCCGCTGATGATGATGACGAGGCGAGCGACGGCGAGGAGGAGGCCGAGGCCGACGACGAGGCCGCCGCCGACGATGCGGAGAGCGAGTCCGCGTCGTCGTCCGCGTCCTCGTCCTCGGAGGAGGAGAATGACGCGGAAGAGGAGGAGGACGAGGACGAGTGGGCGGACGATGTCGATGAGGACGACGACGACGACGACGAACACGAAGGCGCGGGCATCGAGGAGGACCGCTTCTTCAGCCTGGCGGGCATGGAGGAGTTCGTCGCCGAGGACGAGGCTATTATTGCGGCGGGGCCGTCGCCCCAGAACTCGGACTCGGACTCAGATGAAGACGAGTCCGACGAGAGCGACGACGGCTGGGCGGGTTCAGAGGACGAAGAATGGGGGAGGACGGCGAAGTACTCCGACTTCTTCGACGACGAACCGAAGAAGAAGAAGAAATCAATCAACGAGAAACATCGGAAGGACATCGAAGCGCTGGAGCAAGATCATATAGTTGATCCGTCCGAGCGGCCGTGGGAACTAAGGGGCGAGGTCCAGGGCAAGGATCGACCTCGCAATTCATTATTAGGCTTGGATGCGACGTGGGACGGCGTGTCGAAGGACCCGCCGCCGCTAGACGCGGCCTTTGGGTTGCGGATCGAGGAGGTCATCAAGGAACGAGTTCTCGCACAAAATTTTGATGATATCGTGCCCCAGACCGTGGTCGAGCAGGCTTATCGTGAGCGGCGGTCGGGTAAGGTCGAGGATCAGGACGATGGTGCGCTCGGCCAGAAGTCAAAGCTAGGGTTGTCTGAGGAATATGAGAGGGACTACGTGGAAAGGCAAGAAAATGGGGAGAAATCTGATAAACCTGTGCGAGATGAAGCACTCGACGAGAAGTGGCGGAAGCTCGCGTCTCGGTTGGACGCGTTGTCTCATTTTGCTTCACCTTTGGAGCGACCGGCTCTCGACGAGGAAGTCGTCGCGGCTCGAACCAAGGCCTCGGCCGTGCAGCTCGAGGAGGCGACGCCGGCGGCCCACACTTCGGAGGAAGGCTTAGCGCCGGAGGAGGTGCGCGCGAAGAAGCGGGGTAGAGAGGAGTTGCAGCGGTCCCAGGAGGAGGCGACGCGCGACGAGAGAAAGGCTCAAAGATTAGCGAAGAAGAAGGCGCGGAACGCGAAGCGCAAGAAGTTGCGGGCCGACGCGCGTATTGTGGCCAAGGTCGCGCCGGACCTCAAGAACCCCTACGAGGCGAAGCGAGTTGTTAGAAGGGTGCAGCAGGCTTCAGAAAGTTCGGACCAGGGGAAGTACGGCCGGTCGGGCAAGTTCTTCGAGCAGCTCCAGGAGGAGGTTAGGAGGGAGGTGCGCGGCGACGCCGCGCCGGCGCCCAAGAAGAAACGGCCGGCGAGGGCGTCGGCGGCGAAACTTGGGTAAGTTGTTTAGTCCAGACAGGATCGTTGTTTAGACGGACTGGTAGCTCGTGCGGGTCACTGGAGAGCGGATCGAGACCGCTCTCCCTGCTGTCCGCGCGCGCGCAGACTAGCTCACGGACAGCCAATCGACAGCATTCAGCGCGCGCCCAAGTCGACCTCGTGGCGCGCGTGAAACGCCAGTCGCCGTCGATCCACGGATCACAAATTTCACAAATTTCACTGTCAAAGCACAGGAGACCTCTGCGTTCAGAGCGACGCGCGAGCAAGATCAAAGCCGCGCTTAATCGAGACTCAACAAAGCGCGAAGGCTCCTAAAATCCAAAGCATGGGCGCCCGCGAATCCGTGCCGGAAAAGGCCGCGGACGCAGGAAAAGTTGTGCTCAGGGTGCGCCTGCACTCGCTCGGGCATGGTTGGATGGAGGAGAGGTTCATCGATGTCACCTGCCCTGCCGATATGAGAGCTGGCGTAATTCTCTCGAAGATGCGGGCGCAGTTTTTACCGCGGCGGCGGCGACGGCTGTGCAGCACGGCGATCTAACAATCCTTCTGAATCAATCGATCGTGACGAGCGCTCGGCGCGGCGGCCCTCTCGAGGGGTCGACTACCGCGGTGGGGTCCTGTGGCTCCCACGCGTGAAGAGGGCGCGTGGCGTCCGCCGCGGCGCCCGGCGCTGGCACTTGGGCCGATAGGAACCACTGGAGTAACTTTTTTTGCTACAGGAAATCTGAGCGCTGAGTGAGCGCCGACGTTAGGGTCGTCGCGGCGGCGTTTTCTGAGGTCTTGGCTGGCCGACCACTGCGCCTAATCCGCGGCGCGAGCGCACAAAATAACACCCTGAAAAACCCGTTTTGATGCCTCCCGAGAGATATTCGCATCGAAAGAAGATGTCTCGCGAGGCTGATCAATGGCATTTGGGCCCTTGGAAACGCTTGTTTTGGAAACCCCCATACAAGTACCTACGGTACCATAAAGTACCATACCTCATGCCTACGTAGACATTGTGCCGCCGTGCGAGAGCTTGCCAAGCGGCTCTGGCTAAGACATCGCTGTCACCCAGCAGCTCCGAACAGTGCGCCGCTCCAGCAAAGCGCTGCATTGCATCCGAGCATCACTGTGAAGCACTCAACGCAGCAAGCAGCCACCATGAGCAACACGGCAACGGAAGTAGTGGCCACGACGGCCTACGGCGGCAACGAGAAGAAGCGGAAGGCTGGAGAAATCGAACCCGTCGAGGTCGTCGGGCCCTACGGCCTCATTACCTCAACCGCACACGGCTGCGCGCCGGACGTCTTGAGGCAAGCTAGAGTAGATCTGGCGGCGTGCTATCGAATTTTAGATAGGATGAATTTAAACGAAGGTATTGATAATCATCTAACGGTCATGGTCCCGGGCACGCAACCGCTGAGATTTTTGTGCATCGCGTACGGATTAGCGTGGTCCGAGGTCACAGCCTCCAACCTGCTCTTGCTGGATGAGACGGGCAAGGTCCTGGAAGGTAGTGGAGCCCCGGACCCGACGGCCTTCTTCATCCACTCTCGGATACATAAGAAACACCCGCATGCGGTCTGTGTGCTCCATACGCACATGCCACACGCGACGGCGCTGTGTTGCCTCGAGGACATGGAACTGAAGATGATCAACCAGAACTGTTTGCGGTTCTACGACGAAGTGGCATACGACACGGACTACAAAGGTTTAGTGCTGGGGACGGTCGAAGGCGATCGAATGGCACAAGCGATGGGTTCGAACAGGGTGCTGATGCACCGGAACCACGGCGTCATCACCTGCGGTGATTCGGTGGCCGAGGCTTTCGATGAATTGTACTATTTGGAGCGGTGCGCGCACGTCCAATGTCTAGCGTACGCTACGAACAGGCCTCTAGCGACCGTATCAGACGAGATCTGCGTGGAGTACAAGAAGGACGTTGTCAAATTTAGAGGGTGCTGGGCCGAGAAGCACTTCGCCGCGCGGAAGCGGGAACTGCTCAAGGGCGGCGCCGCGGACTTCGCGGCATAGTCCTCCCGTCAGTCGTCGTGTCAATATTTGTAAGCTCGTTTCCCGTCGTGTGTGTTTTCGGGGGGTTGACGCACACACAACTTAAGCTAGCTACCAATCAAATCGTTCGACGGCGACGGGGGCGTCGATTTGCCGACCGATGGCGCGGAGGTCCCGCTCGACGCGGACGACGTTTCCGCAGTACATGAGGCCCCAGTTCGCACACAGCTTTCGAGGCGCGCGCTTCGGACGCGGGGGCTCCTCGGACGCCACGACGCTCATCAGGAGCTCGAACTCGTCCTGCGTTCCGCGGCACACCCTTTCGCAGTGGGAGACGAGCGCGGAATACGTGAGCGCGCGCTTGCCTGCGGC
This sequence comes from Pelagomonas calceolata, assembly GCA_918797485.1. Classification (NCBI taxonomy): domain Eukaryota; class Pelagophyceae; order Pelagomonadales; family Pelagomonadaceae; genus Pelagomonas; species Pelagomonas calceolata. The sequence goes on from CAKKNE010000004.1 coordinate 2,036,721, forward strand.
TATATGCCGCAAGATGTCGCCGAGGTCGTCGTCTTCGACGAGCATCTGCGACGTGCTCAAGAGATCGATGCCACTTGCGATATCTTCCTCGGAAACGAGATCGCCGTCGTCGTCGCTCTCGTCGCCGCCGTCAACAGTTCCAAAGTTGGCCCATGGGCCCATGGTTCGTCGTAAGCGCCCGTCGGCCCTTCCGGGTCGGGGCCTATCAGCCAGGCTGCGGGACCGCGCCCTGTGCAGCGTTTCGGTGCGAAACGAGGCCGAAATCTCGCTAGCGCCCATGCCGCGCGCGGCGCAACGCCGGAGGAGCGCGTCGAACCGTGCCGGCGCGCCGTTCTCGGGGCCACCGCCGTAGCCCCCGAGGAGCTCCGTGGGCCGGAAACGGCACTCCGGCAGCGCCTGGTGCGTCTCGACGGCCTCGACGACGTCGAGAACGACTTCACCGAGATCGCCTGGGCGGCCGTCCACGAGGTAGACGCTGCTCCGCCCCCGGAGGTCCGCCTCGAGATGCGAAAGCGGCGTCTTGCCCGTGTAAAAGACGAGCGCGATGTCCACGGCGTCGAGCAAGCCCTCGCGCAGATAGAACGTGACGAGGGCCGCATCGCGGACCATCCAAAGTAACGACATACTCCGGGTCTCGGCGTGCCGTTGGATCGTCGCGAGCGCCGGCGTGATGCCTATGCCCGTCGCGACGAGGAGCAAATTATCGCGGTCGGCGGCGTACGCGGCGTAGGGGGACGGGAACGGGCCCTGGACCCAGATTGGGCGCGTCGTCGGCCGCTCGATCGCGTCGTGGAGCGCCCGCGTCCAGTCCCCGGCGGCCGTGATGCAGAGGCTGACCCGTTTCTTGCCGGCCGCGGCGCCGTACGCCGAGAAGGGGTGCCACTGCGTCCTCGAGAGCCACGGGATCAGCACGTACACGTAGCCCTCCACGCTGTCGTGCCACCACTCTGGTTTCTGAAACGAGACCTGGACGCTGGCACCGAGCCGCTCGAAGACGGCGTCCTCGACGCGCAACGCGCGGTAGCAGAGCGCGTAGAGCGCGTCGGCGCCGTAGATGGCGAGCGCTGCGCCCGCGACGGCCGCGCACACGCGAGTGTGGCACACGACGGCCACGGTGCCGGAGATGCCGAGCAGCACGTGCACGGCCTTCCGAATCTCAAACGACACGAGGGCGCAGCGCCCGAGCTGTCACGAGCACGAGGACGGGCGCGCAGCAGCACATCGCGGCGAGGCCACTTCGCCCGGCACCGCCGCCCAGCTTGGCCCGCAGCTCCCGTCGTATTAGCCACCTCGCGAAATGAGCGATCGTGTGCAACACGGCAAATCCAGCGACGCGCCAGCCGCAGGCCTCGTGCGTCTCGTGCAGGTTGTCCGCCGCGACGAGGATGGACCCGACGTTCTCCTCCCAGCGCGCCGCTGACACGCGCGCCTTCGTCAAGAAGAGCGCCACGAGGTACGGGAGCGCCGCGTAGGCCGTCGTGCGAGCGACCGCAAGCAGCAGGACCTCGATCCAACCCTCGGCGCAGATCGACGGCCGCGGGCAGACCGTGACCGTGCGCCGCCAGCGCGCGGCGCCGATGCGCGTCCAGGCCGGAAGGAAGACACACAGGCTATACGCGACCGCCGCGGCGCTGGCAGCAGCCACGAACGAACTCAGCGACGCGATGGAGCTGTCCGCCGACGTCGTCTTTGCGCGGCGGCGCGCCTCCCGCCTCCTCAGCGTCGGTGACGGAGGCGCTTCGACGTCGTCTTTGGTTGGTGAGACTTTGGTTGGTGAGGCGCGCCACATCTACGCCGGCTGCCCGAGGAGTGAAACCTCGTGCTAGTGCTGCTAGGACCCCATGTTAGGCGCTTAGGAGTTGCGAGGCAGCCTGAAAACGCGGTCTCAAGCGTTCTGAGATCGTCCCTGGTTTGTACTCTTGGCATCAACTCTGAATTGCTCCTCACACGCACATTTCATCCCGGCACGTAGCTGGGTTCGCTCACAGTTGTCCGGAGGTCTGTAATGGTCGTTTGAATCGTCTCGCAAGGCTCGCGTCCGGGAACCTACTAGGCGGCTGCCGCAAACGGTGCGCGCGGCCGGACGTTGTCGGCAGCCCCACCATCAGCGGCAAACGCGTTGCGGACTGCAAACGCGCCGGGAGGCCTCACAAAGACGCAGCTGAACAGCGCGTCACACCGTAGCGACAGCCGTTAACGACCGGGGCAGCACGATGGCCTACGGCGCGCGCGGCGGCGGCGCCATGACGCAAGATCTAGGTGGACTCGAACGGGAACTCTCGAGCCGGTTGGAGTTGGAGCACACCGTGCTCGAGGCGCGCGCGCAGGAGTTAAGGCGAGAGGCGCGGAAGCAAGCCCGGCAACGGGCGTTCCTGCGCGAGGAGAGAAAACGAGCGCGCGACGAAAAGGAGGCTATCATTCGAGATGCAGCCAAATTGGAACACCGCGACAAGGACGACTGGTTTCCCCGCGATTACCTCGACGCGACGCCCCAGAAACGACTTCGACTGAATGTCGGAGGCCAGATCTTCGAGATCAACGTCGCGAAGCTAGACAACGACCCCGACAGTTTGTTGGCAGCCTTGGCGGCCGAGGACTGCCCGTTGTTCGGAGATGATCGGGGGAAACGCGTCGCTTATGTCGACCGGGACTGGTGGACCTTCCGGCACGTCCTCGCGTTTCTGAGGGACGGCGTCTTGCCGGCTTCTCCGTCCCTGGCTCTACCTTTGTATCGCGAGGCGGCCTTCTGGAGATTGGGTTCGTTGCAACGAGCCGTCGAGGAGACGCATTTACATTTGACAAGGACGAAGATCGACGTCGACGCCAAGGGCGAAGTCACGGAAGAAAAGCAGACCAAGGAGTCAAAATTCTGGCTCAGCAAGCCGAACTGGTGGGAGGCCCAGGCGCCCTCCTCCTCAAAAAAGAAGGAGGGCGAGAAGGGCGAGGACGACAAGGACCCCGACTGGTGGAAGGACCGCGACGACTATCGAGGGGCGCGCTTCGCGCTGTCGACGGACCCGGAGAAGGTCGTGGCCACCTCCGAGGACGTCGAGGAGAAGAAGGACGTCTACCCGATGCTCTCGTCGACGTGGGGCTACTACCACTGAGTTGTCGGGGGAGTAACTTACAATCCTACTAGTGGGCACGCGTCGACGGCGCACTCCTTCTTCTGGAGCTTGCCGTTCTTCGCGCACTTCGCGCAGCACTTGCCGTGCTCGACGAGGAGGATGTGCAGGTCGAGCTTGCACTCGTTGGGCACGCGCCGGTTCAGGTGCTCGTAGGCCTGCTCGCGCGACGCGTCCGCCGGGAGCCAGTTCAGCTTCTTCGCTATATGCAAAACGTGCGTGTCGACGGGGAACTCGGCGCGGCCCATCGTGAACATCATGACGCATGCGACCGTCTTCGGCCCGACGCCCTTGAACGACGTCAGCACGCGCTTGACCTCGTCGTCGTCGCGCTCGTGGAGCCACTCGAGGGACGGCTCGCCGTCCGTGCGGACGCGGTCGTCGCGCAGGATGGCGCGCACGCGCTCCATCTTGACTTCCGCGAGGCCGCCGCACCTCACGAGGTCCTCGGCGACGCCCTCCGGCGCATCCAGCACCTGCGACCACGTTGGCAGGCCCTCCTTCAGCCGCGCGAAGGCGACGGCGCTCGTCTTGTCCGTCGTGTTCTGCGACAGGATCGTTCGTACCAGCGAATCTAGGATGGACTTGCGCTCCGGCGGCGACGGCAGGCCGTGGACCGTCGCGAGGCGCGCGACGGCCTCGACGGCCGCGGCCGGCGTGGGCGCGGCCCACGTCGGGTAGGGCTCTTCGGCCTCGGTCTTGCCGCGCGGCTTCTTCTTGCTCGAGTCCTTCTTGCTCGTCGTCGCCTTGCGCGCCGTGCTCGCCTGCTTTGTTTTGGCAGTGGTCGAGTGCGATGCTTTGGCGGGCGTTTTCTTGCCAGAAATTGGCACACGCGTGGTCGGAGCTGATTTTGCCATTGCGTGCAAGTATTTTCCTAGCGTGAATGCAATCAATGTGGACAATGTGGACGTATGGCGCAGAGCGCGCGGCCAGGGTGGCGCGAAACCTGTTTTGATTGCGGATTTAAAGGACGCTTCTCTGCCCTGGTAAACCACAATTCCGAAGGCTACAAAACGCCGTACCAGCACGAATCCGCGGGGGCGCCGGCTCACAAGAATTCACAACCTTTCAGCAAACTGGCAGCATTGACACTCGTGGCGCGTGCGAATCCGCGGCGCACGGGCAGCCATTCTCATACGCCGCCGACGCGCCCCAGGACCGCAAGCGCGCGTTCGTGCGACAGACCCAGCGAACGACTGGACCGAGAGGGCAGCCAACACACGGCAGCCCCTGAAAACGTCGCCGCCGCGCCCCAGAATTGCGAAGGGCCAGCGACACGACTACCATGAGGGGCGAATTCAGTGGGGCAGCCACACCCAATGTGAAAGCGGACGGCGTCGAGATGGAGTCAATCTGCGTCGGCGCCTTCGCGAGCCCGACGCCCAAAGGAGGCGATGATATGCCGTTCTCGCCGCGGTCCGAGATCGAGTGCGCCACCGAGGCCGCGAAATCGATGGCGCATACGGAAGCGGGAAACTACACGATCGCGCCGGACAGGAGCCGCGCCGTGCAGAATTGGGACGTGGCGATATGTGTAGCGTTAATTTACACGGCTCTAGTGACGCCGGCGGAGGTCGGCTTCATCCACGACCGGAACAAAAAGACAATCCAGTACTACTGGGCCTTCTTCGCCTGCACGCAGATTGTCAACTTAGTTTTCATCTTTGACGTGGGGCTGCAGTTCTTCTTACATTATCAAGACGCGCAGGGGACCTGGATCCGGAATCATAGGAGGATCATCAAGCACTATCTGTACGGGTCGTTCTGTATTGATTTCGTGTCCTCCATCCCGTATGGGGCATTGACGCTGGCCTTCCCGGCGGTGGGCAACGCCCAGGCTTTACGATTGTTGCGATTATTACGACTCGCGAAATTGCTCAGAATTATCCGCTCCTCAAGATTGGTCAACAGGTATAGAGCGGACATGTCCGTGTCGTACGGCGTCGTGCAGTTGGTAGGATTCGTACTACTCGCGGTGCTCTTTTGCCACTGGATGGCTTGTGTCTGGGGCTTCGTCGGGCACTTCCAAGTGTCGAACAGTGAAGATTTCCCCCACAATTCTTGGATGGGCGCTTTCGAAGGCAATGACGTCGAGGGGAACCCCTGGTACAAGTGGAACATTCGGAACCCGAAGCACCAGTACGTCATCGCGTTGTATTTCAGTATTATGACCCTGACTACTGTTGGGTATGGAGATGTCCTCGCGACGACCATACCCGAATACGCTTTAATGGTTATTATCATGTTCGTCGGGGGCTTCATGTGGGCTTATATTATTGGGGCGGTCTGCGCCGTGACCGCGACGCTCGACATAAAAAAGATAGAACACCAGCAGTTGTACGACCAGATCAATAGCATGCTCGTGGACATGTCCATCGACCGCTCGACGGCCGCGCGCGTGCGGAGCTTCATGTTCCAATCCGAGGAGATGGAACGAAGGGACGCGTACTCCGAATTAGTTGAGTTCCTGTCTCCCGAGTTACAAGGTCTTATGTGTGATGAAATTAGTGCGAGAACCTTGGGCAAGGTCAACTATTTCGTGAGCAGGACTAATAGATTTCGCTTCGCCATATATAAAGCGCTTACGAGACGTTTGTACGTGCCGCAGGAGCTGATTCATGAAGACAGATTATTGATCATCGCGAACCAGGGTGTGGTAGGTAGTGACGGGCGCATCTACACGCGGGGCATGGCCCTCAACACGGATTTTTTTCTGCAGTGCGATGAAATCAGGGAGGCGGGCACGCTGATCACGAGGGCTTTAAATTATGTGGAACTCGAGCTTTTGAGCAGGAGGGACTTCGCGCTCATCGTGAGGCAGTTCCCTGCCGAAAGACCGTATATCACGGCCTTCCGCGTCTTCTACGCGCTGCGGCGCCGCGTCGCGCGGGGCGATCTCCTGGAGGCGCCTTCTACTGGTTCTGGTGAGACGGACTTCGGCGCGTGCTTCGACGCCGTGCGGCGGGACCCGCTGGCCATTGTGGGGTGTCCTGAGGACTTCCGCGACAACGCGGCGTTGGTGCACGAGGCTCTGAAACGCGACGCGTCGCTCATCCGCTACGCCTCGGCGCGCCTGCGGGGCGACGCGCGCTTCGTGCGGCGGGCCATTACCGCGGCGGGCGCGGGCTGGCCCGAGAGCGTCCTGCCCCACGTCAGCGAGGACCTCCGCGGGCTGCTGACGACGGTCTGCGGAGACGACTCGCTGCTTTGACTAAGGTGCTTAGTCCTAGTAAGACCGGAAACGAACGATTAAAAAAAGGGCCCTACATCTCGTCGTCATCCGAGTCGTCGAGCTCGTTCGGGAAGTCTCCACATTGGACGTTCGTCGGCTTCGCGAAGGTGCCGTGGTTCTCGGCGCACGTGAAGTACCGCACCGTACCGGCGGACCCGTCGTTCTTGCCCAGCGGGTCGTCGAGCTCGACGCCGACCCAGACGCCTTCTTTACCTTCGAGCGCCCCACAAAACTTGACGCAGCCTCGCCGGCCACCGGGCTGCACCTCGCACCGCGACCCGACGACAATGTGCGCGGCGTCCGCCGCCGTGCAGGGCAGGGCCTTGGTCTTCGCGTTCGCCATCTGCGCGCCGGGCATCTGCGGCGGCTTCCAGTCCGGGTCCTTGGCCCGCTGTTCCCGGATCCATTCGCGCACCGTGCCCTTGCGCTTGTCGTAGGTCTCCTCGTCCATGCGGTACCTCTCTACGAGGTTCACGTTCTCGAGGGCTCCGCCCTTTGAAATGGAATGCGGATCCACGTCCGTCACGTGGATGAACATGCCGCTCGTGACGGAGTAGAACCCGAGCATCTTCGAATCGTCATCGAGCTGGGCGATATCCACACCACCATCTCGCAACGTGAGTCGTTGCGATTGCGACGGCGTGCCGTGGTGGAGGTGCAATCGCGCTTTCACTTCCCCGATGGTCTGATGCAAGTCAAAGCGCAACTCGAGCATCTTCTGGTTCAGGTTTGAGTGTGTGACGTTGATGCACACCACGCCTTCCGGCAACAGAGTCCAGTTTTCGTCGTCGCGGGCCGTGACCCAGTCCTGCACGCCGCGCATCTCGTGGTTGTTGATGCCCATGGCCTTGACCTTGTCCGCGGCGCCCATCATGTCGGGAGACGAGTTCTCCTTCTCTTCCCGGCCTTTGCCCTTGGAGACGGTGCCGCGAATATCATCTAATTTTTGGGTGCCGGCGTTGGCGCCCTGGAAGCGGCGCTGCCTTCCTAAATCTTCATCTAAATTCTCGAGGTCGTCGAGGTCGTCGCCCATGAGCGCGGCCATCGTGGCGTTCGCAAGCAGGCAGCCTCCTTTTGCAGCAGGCGCGTTGACGGCGTGCCGGTTGCAAGTGTGCAGCTGCGCTCCACTGGGTTGTTAACGAGTTTTATCTATACGTCCAATTGCTCGACGAGTGGGGTGTTTGCGTGCTTTTGCGCGGCGGAGTTCGTTTTGCGGCCAAGTTCGGGTTTTTCCGGGCTTTTCGCGAAAAGTCCTGTCGCGGATGCTAGCGCTAGATTCAGACTTCCGCGCAATCCAAGTGGCGCTTGCGGCCCGCGCCGTGCGCCGCTTCTAGATGATCTCGATGCCCATGCCGCAGACAGGATGTCGGCAGCCGTGACGGCCGCTGACCGCGCGACGAGTGGAAAGCATTGTGCGCAATGCGGCACCTGGCTGCCCCGCGACGAGTACTCGAAAAACCAGCGGAAAAAGCCGGGGAATTGGTCATGCACCCCCTGCGTGGAGAATGGGCTGCGCGCTGAACGGGAAATGGATAGGATGCTGGCCGCGGCCGACGACAACGGAGACGCGAGGCAGGAGGCGAGGCGCAAGGCGCGGCGGGAGTTCCGGGCCGCGGCCGCGGCGCCGGCGCCCGCGCCCGCGCCCGCCCCTGGCCCAACGCCCGGGCCCCCGGGCCTAGAGCGCCGAGGCGTGATGGCGGCGCCGTCGTCGCTCACCGAGGCGACGACGCCGTCGACGCATTCGACGGCGTCCGCGCCCCGCGTCGACCCGTCGGCCGCGACCTTCGCGATCGGGCGGGCCGCGGCCGAGGACCAGAACGCCAAGCAGCAGCTCAAGATACTCTGCGACAAATTCAGCGCGAGTCTAACCGTCGCCGCGGTCACCGACGCGGTGCCCCGGGGCTCCTACGCCTTCGAGTGCGTCGTCGACGGGTCGCGGTGCGGCGTGGGGACCGCGCGGAGCAAGAAGGACGCCAAGGAGCGTGCGGCGGCGCTCGCGCTCCGGACCCTCGCGCGGGCGCCGCCCAGGGCGGCGCCGGCAGTCGCATATACCGACCGGACGCGGGCGCCCGGGCGCCGAGGAGCCGCGGATTTGAAGGGCGCGCGCGGATCCGGCGTCCTGGGCGGCGCCGCCAACGCGGCCGTCGAACCCGTGGCAGCCGCTGCCGCTCGTCCTCCCTGGCAACGAGCACCCGGGCCGCAAGTCGGGCCGCCCGGCTTTTTGTAACTTTCTGTATGAGTATCCTGAGAGGGTAGTAATGGGGAAAGGCGGACCAACGCAGATACATATGAAGATCATTACTGCGGCCGCGGGCCCATGTAGTAGGTGTTGATGGGGATCGGGTCGATTGATTGCGACGAGCCGCCGCGGGACTCGCGCGGCGGCTCGTCGCGGGACTCGCGCGGCGCCGGAGCCCCCGTCGTCGGCATCGCGTTGTGGACGGTGGTCGGGTGAGGCATGCTCGCGCCCCACCCCGTCGCCTGCCACCCAGGGTGCCGGTAGCCGCTCTCGGCCGGTGACGCTCTCGGAGTTGTCTGACTCTGCGCGGCCGCGGCGTGGCCGGCGAGCAGGATCACGGCGGCCGTCAGCGCGCGTCCGAGCGGGCGTCGTCGGATCGGCATTGCTGCTCCGCGTCTCCGACAGAGTTGTGAGAGCAAAGTTGCCACAGAGCGATATCTACGCGTTATTCGGATGCGTCGCGTCAGTGCGGTCCAGTGCGGTCAAATGGACACGCGCACAAAGCTCTAACGTTCAGCGGCGACGTAAAAGCTCGACGAGATATGACATGAACCTCCAAGCCCGAGCCACGATAAAAAAAGGCTAAGCTGAGCTGACGGACCGCTCCAAAACGCCACAATGCGACGTCCAGCACCACCTTAAGGACTACTAACAAAACCTTAGGACGAAGCCTCCGCCGCTCGAACCGAAACGAACGGCGCGTCCGCGGCGGCCGACCGTAACGCAGCGAGGATGCGCTGCTGCTGCGCCAGTAGAGCCTTGGAAGCGGGCTCGATCCTCAAGGCGCGCATGACGTCCTGGGCCGCGGCGCGGTGCTTCCCGAGCGCGTGCCGCGCCGTCGCGCGGCGCTGCAAACTCTTAAAGTGGTCCGGCTCATAAGACAGGGCCGTGTCGCAGTCCGCCTCGGCGTTGTTGTACTGGTTCTGCTTCAGGTAGGCCATCGCGCGATTCGATAACGCGACGTGGTTCCTTGCTTTCAGTCCCAGACACAACGAGTAGCTCCGCACGGCGCCCTCGTAGTCGCCTTTGGAAAATTTCTCGTTGCCCAACCGGCGCTGGGCCTCCTCGGGGTTCTCCGGTTCCGCCAGAGGGCGCGCGTCGGCGGGGACCTGTGTTTGGTTCATTCCAGTCGCGTCCCGAGGCCGCGTCGCGGCGATGGCGTCCGAGGCTGTGTCGCGTCGATGGCGTCTGGCGCCCCCGTACGCCCTCGCCGCTAACCGACGCGCACTCTCGTCGCGTCGCGTCGATGCCACCTCGACGCGGTCGTCACACAATGATCTTCGGACGCCGCATTTGTACCTCCTCGACGACGGTCGTCGCCTCCTCATCAATATCATAGTTGTCCGCGTCGAACTGCTCCCACTTTTTGTAGCCCTTGTCATACACATGGGCGCCCGGCGCTTTTGCTGATTGTTTTCGATGCTGCGCGGCACCCGCATCACTCTTAGCCGCCGAGTTCCGCACGCCCACCCTCATACCGCCGCGCACGGGCGGCAGGTCCGTGGGCGCCGCGCGGCGCTCCTTGTCTTTTTTCGCGATGTCCCGATTCCAGTCGGCGAACTCGCCCAGGTAGTGCTGTTGTTGCTGGGCGTCGTTTCTTATTTTGTGCTGCATCTCGAGCATCCTTCGCTGCTGGTCGGCGGGATTCATGGCTGCGAGGTCCTGCGAGGTCTTGCGAGGTCTTTGAGCAGCTAGTGGTTGGCAGGTACGGCGCTGCACGAGGGCTTGGAAGCAGGCCCGTCGAGACGGATGGTGTCCCGATTCACTGCTCTCGCACCAATTCGATGCCTTTTGGTCCGTTTTACCGCTTTGCTGAGCAACCCTAGGCATCCCTAGTGTGTCACACGACGCTAGCTCCAGGCGGAGCAACTTGCCGTGCGGAACCGCTGGGAGCGGGCGCATCGAGCCGCTCTGCCGGGTCTCAACGCGCTGTGTGCTGTATTTTTTCATCGCTGCGTCGGTCGCGCGCAAAGCCTGCGCCGTCCGCGAAAATTTAAGCCGCAAACAGCGGTTGACTCGCGCTTAGACGCCCCGCAGCCATGATTTTCAAATTACTGGTCGGCGCAGCCGCCGCCAGGCAGTTCAGTCCGCCCCTGACGCGCCGCGACCCGGGCACAACTGCCAAGCCACCGACCGTCGAGCGCCGCGAACCGACGGAGCTCTGTCCGGCCGCCACGCAGCTCGAGCGGACGCGGCGCTGGCGCGGCGGCGGCGAGAACCTCTGGCAGAGCTACTCGCGGACCCTTGAAACCAAGCCGGTCATTGGCAACATGGTGACGGGCGGCCTGCTGGCCTTCACGGGCGACTTCGTCATGCAAGCCGCCGAGAAGAACCCCGCCTACGACCACCTGCGGGCGTTACGATTTGTGGGGTTCAGAATATGCGTCGTACGTTGTTATACGGTCTGGGTTCGCGAGCTCGAGAATTGGGTGAATCAACACGTCGACGGCGACCGGCGGCGCCTGCTGACGAAGACGTTCCTGGACCTGGCCATTTGGCTGCCGGCGAAGGACTTCGTGTATTTCGTGTGGATGGCGCTGCTGGAGGGATTAGGTTTGACCGAGGGCATACAACGGAGCCTTACGATGCTTCCAAGGACGTGCCCCGTCTCGTGGCTCGTCTGGGCCCCGGCGCAGCTGCTCACGTTCGGAGCCGTGCCGCCGCACCTGCGCGTCGTCTGGGTCAACAGCCTTGCGCTCTGCTGGAACGTCGTCATGAGCGGCTTCAACCAGGCGGCGCGGCTGGAGGGGAGTAGTAGTATCTAAAGAAAGCATCCGTTTTCACCAGCGTACAAACACACTAGGCCAAAGGCTAGTACGCCCCGCGCCTCTCCGAGACGACTGGCAATCCCTGGTTCCCTACAGGCACCCGGGAGCAAGCTTTGACTCGCTGTCCGCAGTCCACAGCCCACCTGAGTCCCTCAATCTCCTGGACGCTGCGACAGGCCGCCGCGAGCTAGCAAAACCCCAGGAAAGGCCAAACAGAGCACGCCCTCGCCGCGGCCCAGCAGGCCCAGAAAGCATGGCCGAGGCCCCGGCCTCGTCGGCGCGCTACGACTCCTCGCTAGGCCTCCTAACGAAGAAGTTCGTCGCGCTCATCAAGAGCCAGCCGCACGGGAGCCTGGACCTGAACCACGCGGCCGCGCAATTGGGCGTCCAAAAACGGCGCATCTACGACATCACGAACGTCCTGGAGGGCATTGGGCTCATCGAGAAGACGACGAAGAACAATATCGCGTGGAAGGGCAACCGGACGCCGCATCCGGACGACGAGCCCAACTCTTCGGATGACGAGGACGACGAGGAGACGCTGCGGGTGCGGCACGAGGCCGAGGCGCTCCGGGCGGAAGCGGCTACTTTAGATAACTGCGTCGAGCATTTGGAAAGGGCGCGGGCGGAGTTCGCTCGAACACACGCATCTGATTTATCAGTGACGCATGCGGATCTGCGAGCCGTGCCCGGCTTGAGCGATGAGACCATCATCGCGCTGCGGGCGCCGCCGGGCACGGACCTCGAAGTGCCCGATCCCCATAGCACGAGCACGGCGAAGTACCAACTGCGACTGAGGAGCCCGCTCGCGCCCATCGAGGTCTTCTTAGTGGATCGGGCGGACCGCGAAGACAGCGAAGATCGGGAGGTCGCGCGCCTCTCGGCGAACGCGTCTTTACAAAGCGCGGCGCGGCCGCGGTCGGGCACGCCGCCCGAGCAGGTCGCGCGGCCCGTCGTGTCCTCCGCCGCCGTCAAGACGCCGCCGTCCTTCGCCACCCCTAGAATCCTGGCCAAGCACACGCCGAACGCCGACCAGCTCGACAAGGACTTCGTCTTCGACCCCGGCACTTTGCTGGGCACGGTGCCGACGATCCCCAAGATCCCCCAGCCGTGACGTAAGTATAGGCGGTTGCTTTTACGCGTCCCCGGGCGGCGTCATCGCGGCCATGGCCTCGCAGACGGAGCGGGTGCTGAGCGCCGCTCGCGACTCCCGTAGCGAGCCCTGAATCATCTCGGTGGCCGGATGCGCGCCCCCGAAGACGCGCAGCGCGATCCTTTCCAAGTCCTCATGCGTCTCCACGGCCTCGTGGAGATCGTCGAGCGTGGCGGTGGGGTCCCTGTAGAGCGCCTTCGCGTAGCTCCACCTCAGCCTGAGCGTGTTTTCATCATTATCCCCGAGAACGCGTCGTGCTACGGGCATCGTTTTGCGCAACAGTGATTTGGCTTCTTCGAAGCGCTCGAGACTATTAAGGGACGACGAATAGTTGTTGGCTGCTATGAGGGTATATTCATGTTCCTCGCCGTCTTTCTTCACGCGTCCAGAGTACACGTCTCGCTTGATCTGTAGGGCCGATTCTAGCCGTCCGACCTTCATATACGTATTTGCGAGATTGCTCTGAGTGACGAGAGTTTCATGTAATGACGCGCCAAGCCGCCACAGCATAGCCAACTCCGCCTCCTTCACGGGCAACGCGTCCTCGTCATGTCCTGCACAGGTTAAGCCGCTCCCTAGCATCCTCATCGCAGTGATCCGAAATTCATCCCTCTCCGGCCGCCCACGGTACGTCTTCCAGCAGTCCCACCCGAGCGCGCATCGCACGACGCCGTGGTACTTTTGCTCGCACAGGCTACACGTGTCCCATCGCTTCCACCTCGTACCCAACGTGTTGTAGTCCAAATTGTTCTCCTCGGCCTCCGCGAACAAAATCTTCGCCTGCTCCGCCAGGCAGCTCACGTGTGCAAAGCCCGCCGTTCCGCGGCACGCGCATCCGCGCACGAGGCCCTCCTTCGTTTTCCAATGCAACGCTTGTGTACAAATATAGCACGTCTGCCCCTTCGTGTCCTCCGCGCACGCCTCCGCCGCGACCGTTACAGCCTCCGCGTACTTGTTATTTGCGTGGTATTGCTCGGCGCCGCCGCCTTTCCTTATCTTTCTACAGAGCTTATCATGGCCTCCTTGCTCCCAGTGTTGTTTCTGGCAGACCGGCCCGCAGTAGCGCGTCTTGCAGCGGCTGCACTGTTTGGCTGAGGTGTGCGGCAGGGGGGCAGCGCACACGGGGCATTGCGTGAGGATCATCTTTTCTACGGTCAAATCGCTGGGGGGCAGCCCTACGATGCAAAATGCTGCAAACGCGAGCCAGGCATAAAAGGCTAGTGCCTTACAGCCGCTAGCTGTCGCAAAAGCGCGGCGCGCACGTTTAGGCAGCCCCACGCCACCCACAACCCAGAAACAGTCGCATCGATGGACGCCGCGCCCTTCGCGCCGCGGTGCGCCGTCGTGCTGCGCGAGCTCGCGCCGGAGGCGCGGAGAAGGTATGTGACCATGCTAGCCAACCGGAACGTCGAGTCGCGGCAGGACGGCGACGCCTGGGTCGCGAATTTGCGGATTTTGGCGCCGGGCGTCGACGCGCCCGCACTTGCAGAGAAGCCGGCGGCGAAGGCAAAGCCGCCGCTGCGCGAGCGCCTCGCGCGCGCCATCAAATCTGATGAAGGACCGCCCGACGTCGCGTCCATCAATACCTTGGCGTATCCCCGCTTCGCCTCGCTCATCTGGCGCGCCGTCGGGACCTCACCGACCGCCGAGGTCAAGCCGCTCCCGTGGTTGATGAGAACAGCAGAAAGTATATATGATGCGCGCTACAAGCGCGACGCCGCGGCGCTCCAGAAGAATGTGGACGTGGACCGGTTCCCGGAGTTCGTCATCGCGTGCCTCATGCGCGAGTCCGGCGTCGATGGTATCGTGGAAAAGAAGTGCTGGGCTTTATTATGCTCGGCCGAGCACCACCGCATCCACAATAAGGAGGCCGAGGTGTTTGCGAGGTTCCTCGCCGAGACCTGGGACGCCGACGCGTTGTTGTTTTACCTGCGGTGTCGGCACGAGGTGATGCGTTCTACCAAGACAACTCTGGGCGCGCGCTGGGCGCCCGGCGAGCACGCCGCGCGGCAAGAAGTGGTCGTACTGTCACCGTCCGACGTGCAACGCGTCGCCAGAAACGTGTGGCGCGAGCATAGCGAGGAATTGGTCGACGCAGTCGAGGCCTTCCGCGAGAGTAGTGGACGCGTCGAGGCGGCGCAGTTCTTGGATATAGCCGTGGGCCAGTACGTGCGGGCGCGAGACGACGTCTCTCCTGATGTGGCGGACCTGGTCGAGGCCGAGGCGGACGCGCTCGTCTCGGAAGTGGCCCTCGCCCCGGAAGTCGTCGGGGAAATCCGGGGCGAGGTCGTGGACTTCCTGCGGACCGCGACCGTCGGCGACGACGCGGCGACGCGGCTCGCGGAGGTGCGGGGCGAGGCCGCGGCGCTCGTCGACGCGCTGGCGGCGTACGCGGCGGAGCATGCTGGTCTCGCGGGGGAGTGAGGTTTTTCTTGTGTTTCGTTTTTTTGGAGGGGGAGGGGTCCTTGTAGAATCTCGCGAGCGCGGCTGGCTAGTGGGTTTTTGGCGGACAGGCGGTCGAGCGGTCTCGTGCTCGCCCGGACCACGGGAGGGCTCGGGAGAGAGGCTGCGACGGCGCTGAGACGGGTACGCGGCCTGCGCTAGTGACTATAAGGCATACTATAACCGCCTGTTTTTTGCACTGAATTGGCTATTCACGCCGCAACACAACGTCGCCTGACCGCGTTTCGACCTTGTTATGCTTCGTACTGTACGAGAGCTTGGATACAACGCGAAGACGGCGCGCTTCAAACGGTGCTAGACGCGCTGCGCGGGCGGCTGCAGTTAGCACCCGTAAATGAGGTTGACTGAGCGCGCGCGAGCCCCGCGGCGGTACCGCTGGGCCGCGTTGCTGCGGCGCTGCCGCAAGGGCCGCGGCACAACAGCGCGTGCGCCCGAAACGGCCCGCCGTCACACACGCGCCCAACACCACGAAACCGCCGTCAGGACAGCACCCTTGACGGAACCCACGCAGGCTAAGTCGCGCGTTGCCGTACCCGGCGAACCCAGACTGAGCAACCATGGCGGCCATCGTCAACTTCTTCAAGTCGATCAGCCCGTTCAAGAGCGCCGAGCCCGAGGAGGAGCCGGCGCCGGCCAAGAAGAGCGCCAAGAAGCCCGCGGCCAAGAAGCCCGCGGCCAAGAAGGCGCCGGCGAAGAAGAAGGCGCGTGTGCCGCGTCCCCTGTAACGCCGTCGCCGCGTCGGCGTCCCCGTGACTGCGCCCGCTCGATGGCGTGGATGCCGTACCCTCGTCCTCGCTCGCGCAACCGATCGACCGACGCTTACGCGCCACGCCCCCGCAGACCGTGGCCAAGCCCAAGGCGACGCCGAAGAAGGCGCCCGCGCCCAAGCCGGCGGCCAAGTCCGCCAAGAAGCCCGCCGCCAAGAAGCCGGCCGCCAAGAAGGCCCCCGCGTCGCCCAAGCCGGCGGGCCCGCGGCGATCGGCACGGCAGGCCGGCAAGCCGGCGAAGTAAGGGCCGCGCCGGCGGCCCGCGGCCGCCGCCCCGCGCCGCCCCGCCACGCGACGCGCTCCTCCTGGAGAGAGCGCGGCGCGGCCGGGCGGCGGGGCGCCGGGCGCGGGCCGCCGACCGAGCCCCCTTCCCGTTTGCCACGACCCCATCCCCTCCTTCCGATTCGCTTGGAACCGTAAGTTCAGTGTAAAAAGAACATAGACAACACGTTACGCGGACCGCATCTTCTCCTTCTCCGCCTGCGTCAGCAGCTTCCCCTGCTCGTACTTCTCGGACCGCTCCGAGAACCGGTCGTTGAGGTCGTCGGCGTACTCGCGCATAATTAATGTAAACTTGTGGAACTCCTCGGCGACGTCGACCACGCGGTCGCGGAAGTCCGACGGCTTCATGCGGCCCTCCTCATCAAATTCCTTCCACGCTTTCGCTACGCTGCTTTGGTTCGTGCAGCAGGGCATGCGCATCCACCGCGCGAGCCTCCGCAGCTCGTTGACGGCGTTGAACCTGTGTGGAAATCAAATTTCGGGCGCCCCACGCCATCGACGCGACGTGCTTTCCGTAGCTGCGTCTGCGCGATGGCGTGGCGATTCCACGCCATCGACGCGACATTGTCCCCGTGGCCACGTCGGCTCGATGGCGTGGAGGCTCACGAAGGTCCACGCAATATTTCTCAGGATAACCTAACTCACTGGTTGATTTCCACACAGCGTTGAACGACTGCGATCCACCGTTGACCTGTAAAACCACGCAGGTCCGGCCCTGCGTCGGCCGGACCGAGCCCGTGTTGAGGGGCAGCCAGTCGATCTGGTTCTTGAACGCGCCGGTGATACAACCGTGCATCTCGGGGCTCACCCAGACGTGGCCCTCGCTCCACTCCGAGAGGGCTCGTAACTCGACAACTTTCGGGTGGTCCTCTATTGTGGGATCCCGAACCGGCAAATCGCTCGGGTCGAAGGACCGCACCTCGCAGCCGAGCACTTCTAGGAGCCGAGCCATCTCGTTGGCCAGCTTGCGGCTGAACGACGTCTCGCGCAGCGACCCGTGCAGCACGAGGATGCGTGGCGGATGCGTGAGCGTCGCACCCTTCGGCACGAACGACTTCGCCGCGGCGAAGCCTCCGGGGTGGTCGTCCGCAGCAATGCGTGCGATCCAGTCGTCTCCGGGACCCGACGCCGGCACGAGCGGATCGCTGCGGTGACCAAGCCAGTCGCCGGCTGCGGATGCCGCGCGCCGCGGCGTCAGGCAAGCGGTGGTACTCGTGCGCTGGAGGCCTCGCGGCGTCAAGCGTGCGCTGGCACTCGTGCGCTGGAGGCCTCTCGCCAGCCTCAGCAGCAGCAGCATGGAGCAGATGCAGTGTCGCATGTGTGGTGCAATGTAGGCACTGGTTATGATGCGGTATGTGTAGCGCTGGACGGAGCTATAATGCGAGCTCTTTCTGACGTCGTGCGACGATCTTGCAGCTCACACGCCGAGTTCAAGTCGATGGAGTGCTTTGCCGCTAGCGTCTGGAGACACACTAGGTTTGCAGGCGCACGGCGCTTGGGCAGCCGCTATCATGGGTGCCGGTGCCTCCGTGCAGGAGCAAGAGGCCACCGAGCCCTCGACTTTGGCCCAGCTCCCGGACGCGGCGCGAAAAGATGCCGTGCGGCTCTCCCAGAAGTTTGGTGGCGGCGGCGCGTTGCCCTCTGCGAGCGGCGTCTCTGTCCACGCCGCCGTGGAGACGGGCTCTCGGCTCGCGAAGCACACGCACGAGGCCGTGCTCGCGATCTACAACCAGACCTTCGTGGGAACGGGGGGCAACGACGCCATGACCGACGGCTGCCTCGCCTCGCGGTACGCGCTCGAGTTGTTGGGGGCCCACCACCGGGGAGACCCGACGAATGCCGTCGTCGGGCTCTGCCTGGCGGAGGTCCAGCTGCGCTTCGGGCAGCTCCTGGGGGTCATGGCGCAAAACAACGCGTTCGACGCCATGGAGCAGGAATTCTACGTGCTCGAGCCGCTTGGACTCAGCGATGTGGTCACGGCCTTCGAAGAGGGCGTCCGGCAGCTGAAGGGCGCCCAGCGTCTCTTCGAAACGCACGCGGCTGCCGCGCAGCCGTTCGCCATCGGCGCCTGCGCGGCGGCGCTGGGGGAACTGTACTACTGCTCTGGATGCTCCGTTTTCCATGGACGAACGGGTCCATTCGACCTCGACGGGATGGACGGTGCGGCGCAGTGCCTGGAGAGTCTGCGGCTCTCGGAGGAGGCGATTGAGCTCCGCAAAGCGGCGGGGCTCGAGTCCACCGCCGAGACGGCCAATATTTGCAAGGACCTCGGAAAGGTCTACGGGTTCATGGAGGAGATGGTGGTCGAAGGCATCATTCTCGACGCCGGCGCCTATGGCGACGCCGATCAGCTCCACTCGCGGGCCGAGAAGTACCTACTCAAGGCGGCGGACATCAATAAGGTCATGGGCTCGAGCGCAAGCACGGATGCCAACCTCATGCGCCTGATGAAGAGCTCCGGCATCAAGTGCCGCGAGACCGCGGAGAAGCGCGGCTTGCGCGTCGCCGAGCGCGTGGAGGAGGTCATCGCGGAGCACGAGCTGGCGGCGGCGGTGGGCGAGACGCTCGGGGAAGCGCTGGAGAAGGATCGCTTCATCGCGCAGCTCGCGAGCGTCCTGGAAAATCCGCAGACGGGGAAGCGCCTCAGTTCTGTGTCGAAGGACTTGCTTGCGTTCGGCTACCACGCCGACCAGGCCGGCCTGGAAGAGAGGATAATCGAAACCGCCAAGAACACGCTGCAGCCTCCGATCAGCAAGGACGTGTGGAAGGCCTTTAAGAAAAGCCTGCTCAAGAGCAACATCTGGTTTCGGCGCAGCACGAACGAGGCGGCAAAGGGCGAGCTCCTGTTCCACACGCTGCTGGCCGGGGCGGCGACGGAAATCGAGACGATAAACGCCGAGCTGGTGCGGTCCCTGGAGCCCTTCGCCACCGGGATAGCCAGGCTCTCCGAGCCCGACTTGTTCCCCAACCAAAACGAGATCCTCCGCCAGGACGAGCTGGACACGAACGAACCGGACTTTACGGCCGACCAGCTGCCGAACGAGGCCTCGCGGCAGTTCTACGACATGAAGGTCTATCTGCCTAAGCTCATGTTGGTGGCGCGGATGGTCAACGGAGAGTACCAGGCCTGGGTGGAGACAAACTTCATGACGTTCGGGGAGGTTTTATCCGGCCCAATCAAGACGCTCGAGCGCGCCGAGGCCAAGGCCGAGAATGACTACGGGGACAAGGCCTGGCCTACGTCGGCCCACATCATTGACCTGGTGCGAGCTCGTCTTGTAGTCAATACGCCAGAGGAAATGGAGGCGGCCGTCAAGAAGGCCCTCGCGCTCTGCGAGGACGCGCCGTCGAACAGCGGGCTCGTCGGGCTCGCTCGCCTCAAAAACTCCTTTCTCACCAAAACGGAGGGCTTCCGCGACATAAAGTTGAGCATCGCATTTGCGAGCGAAGGCGTGATGATGGTCTGCGAGCTGGGGATCTGCCTACGGGTGATGGACGACTTTGGCCACAAGGTCCATATTCTGTACGAGGTCGAGCGGGAACGCACGTTCTACGAGGAGGTCGAGCAGAGGCTCGTGGAAAAGGGGGCTCTATAAGTAAATGTAAATGAAGCATAACTAACATAACCATCAAATTAAGCTCCGAGCTATGATGCCTTGAATCCCGTATCGGGGCAGAGCTCCGAGCTCGCCAGCTCCGGGAAGTCGTCGTCGTCGATGCGCAGCCGCGCGAGGAACTGCTCGCCCTGCAAGGCGGGCGCGCCCGGCACCGATATTGAAAGTTGGACGTACTCGGCACTTTCCGTGCACGGGTCGTCGACGATGTTGACGTAGAAGAACGCGGCGATCTCGCCCTTCCCGAAGGTCGTCACGCCCGCGGTCTGGACGTAGTCGCCGCAGCCCGTCGTCGGGGCCGAGTCCACCGGGCCGCCGGAGCACCCGAGCCAGGCGTCGTCGTCGATGCCGCGCGCGGTGAGATCCTCCGTCGAGTAGCCCACCGTGAGTTCATTTTGAGCATATTCAAAGTCTCTCACAATGGTAATCGTCGCCGTCGGCTGGAAGCCCTCGACGGCCGCGAACTCCGCGGCTAAGAAGCGCACTCTCAGCACGTCCGTGTCCCACACTAACGCATCTCCCGCACTACTGCCGAAGGCCATGGAGCCCGGCTGGCCGCCAAAGACGCTTCGCCCGGCGAACGCGACGCCACTTCCAAGAAACGCGCGCGCCATGCGCTCGGGCGCTTGCAATCGAGCCGTCTCGAGCGCCGCCCACCTCGCTGGTATCAGCGTCTCGCCAGTCACAGGATTGACGTCCGCGATGCTCCGTTCGAAGACGTAGACGGCGCCGGCCTGCTTGGCTTCATCTATAGCAGGTGACGAGTGCTGAGGTTCGACGCCTTCCGCGACGTCCCTCCGTCTTTGAGACCAAATAGCCTGGGCTCCACTTCGCGCGGGCACGTCCTGCCTAGAAGCCATCCGCAGATCCCTGGAATATTTCTCGGTGTCGTGCCGGTCCATCGGCAGGCGCACCGGCGCGCCTCGGTCAATGTAATCCGAACCGACGTGCGCCGTCTCGTAGTCCTTGAGATATTGCGTCCAGGCTGTAGGGGCATCTCTAGGTGGTGCTCTACCAACAGGCCTTTTCGGTGGAGGCAGCTTCCAGTGCGTCGTGGCCGAGGCGCCGGGCGCGCCGACAGCGGCTCTACCAGTGGTATCGGAGATGGCCACGTCCCACCCGAACAAGTCGCCCCGCCTTCTATCGGACGGCAGCAGTTTCGACGCGAGCTCCCAGACGCACTTCTCCTTCTCGTCGAAGCAGCCTCTATTAGGATCGTCGGGGTCCCTTCGCCTGTAAGTATAGGCCGCCCCCGCTCGCGCGGTCTCGCCGGCGAACCCACCTCCTGTTGACCACAGCTCGTTCTTCTCCTCGTGTATCAACGACACGTCGTCCGTAGGTTTAATAGCCGTGACGCCCTCGCGCCGCCCGGCGCCGAAGCCGCGCGCCGGCCAATTCCATTTCACGTGGTCGACGTTGACGTGGCCCCATCTCGACTTGGACGCGTCCACGACCCTCAGGACCGCGGTCCGCCCCTGGAACGGCGTCAGGTCAAAGGACGCGTTCCTCAGCCGCTCGTGACAACTTCCAGTGGCTCGATCGACGGGCACCCCATCGATCAATAATTCCACGTACTCCGTTCTAGGATCACAACCCCCTCCAATGAGAAAGGACACGGTCAACGTGTCGTACTGATTGATGGTACTCTGGGCGTAGGGTATCGTCACGGGCTCCGCCGTTAATGTACCCGTAGGTATGTCTCCCTGCGAGGTACCCGCGGCGTTGGTAGAAGGATCAATGTACGTCCCCGACTTCCTTCCTCTATCATCCTTTGTGCCCACGAAGTACCGACCGCGCGGTAAGGCCGCCTGGGGCTTCCCGCCGATGAGTGCCGACCCGTCCGACCCATAACCACCTTCCAAGTTCGGCCTGAATTTGGGACCATCGCCAAACGTCGGCTGCTCGACGAAGGCGTCTCCTGATTGACGCCAGCCCGTCAAGTCGCCGGTCTCAAAATCCCACGTCGTCGACGCGACGCCCGGGGCGCGCGGCGCTCCCACGATGAGAGCATCCTTATCTAGGTCCAGAGAAGCCCCAAACTGCGATCCGGACGTCCGGTCCTCGGCCTGCAGCTTCCCCACTTCCAAGAAGGGCCCCCGGTGGCCCTTGAAGGCCGCGTCTGGCTTCGGTTCAGCTAACACCTGCTTGTCCGGCATCTGGGCCCAGCCGTCGTTAAACTTGTCGCACTGCCAGCAGCCCCGTCCTCGCCACGTCGGCTTGAGAGGTGGCGCTTCCCCGGCTTCCCCGAAGAAGGTCACCGTCCACGCGAGTCGGCCGCCGCCCGAAGCTGTGGGTAGTACCGTATCCTGCCTCGTGACCTCGATTTGTATCCCCGCTAATAATGAGCTACAAGCGTCATCTAGTTCCTTCTTGATCACCTCCGCCGTCGGCGTTAAGCCTAGCTCGTTCGTGAGACACGAGGCATTGCGGTAGTCGTCCAGACCTAGCTTCCACGTACCATTCGATAACACGGTATCCGCTCGCAACGTGACCACGACCTCCGGCGGCGTCGAGTAGTACAAGTATACTTTGCCCCTGCCTAAGCGTCTATTGTCGGTACCATCGGTGTCGCGCGTCTCCGCGTCCCCCACGACACCCTTGTTCCCATAGTCCGCAAAGGGCGCCCCAATCGCAATCGTGTTCTCCGAGAAGGCTACCGACGACCCGAAGCCCTGCTCGTGCACCTTTGTGATCAACCCATCAAACAAGACGTCGTAATCATAGTCTGACGACTGTAATTTTTCCGTGAACTCCCACTTAAATTTTTTATGAGTGTGATGGTAGACCCGCCGGTAGACGTAGGCCGCCTCCACTCCCGAAGCACCCACAACGGCACAGTCGCCGTCGATGGCAATAGCCCCGCGCCCGCCAAAGTTGTGCTTGGCCCTGTAGGCGTCGGGGTGCTCTAAAATAGCCTCAAGCGTCCACTTCAATGTACCTTCCGTCTTGTTCTGTAAAGTTACATTATTGAACTCGTTCATGACCAACGGTAAGCCTTCCGTGGTGTTCCGACGGACGAAGGCGTAGACCTGCGCCGCGCCGGGCGCGCCCACTAATATAGTGGCTCCATTTCTACGACCATGCGCAGCAGAACCCGCGACGCTCTCCCCGAACCGATCCTCGATCATCGTCGCCGCGAAGGGCCTTCGTCCAGTCGATGTATTGACGTTCCATCTGTCAGGAGGAACATCCATGGGAGACAAAGACTGTTCATACGACCAGGACCCCCGCTTCCGTCGGTAAATGACAACCTGACCTCGCGATGAATTGTGGTCCGGCGCTCCTAACACTGAAATCATTTCGACGTACCACGGGTCGTCGCCCTGTATCCTACCTATCTCCACGGTCATACTATCGTCCCTATACACCCGTCCTTTCGTGTCGTTAAACGCCGCGACGGAGTAGCCGGCGCCCCGTTTGTCATCTTCTGTGGTGTCCGGCTGCGCAATGCCTAAATCCTCCATACTGTCTGATTCACCCAACCGCTCAAAGGCCTGCACACTACCATCCAACCCGTCGCCGTCATCCTCCACTTTTACCGAAGTACGCAAATGCCCGAGGGGCGACGGGAACATGCCCGGCAGCCAGACGCCGACAATGATCTCTTCGTCAGGTTTCTCGTAGATGAAGTCGTCCGTCGTTTCTACCGCTAAGGAATAGCGTCGCGTCAATGAATCGGGCAACCGCCCGTTCTCCAATGAGATAGGTGCTAATTGCCCTCGTGAGCCGATCGGCACGAAGTCCGACGCCCCGGTGTCGTCGCGCCCGCCGTCCACCCACCTACTACTATTGGATGTCCCGCCGTACCACGACGCTCTAGCATGAGCCTTGCCCGCACCGACGACCTCCGCTGCCGTCTGCGCCGCGGGCACGGCCCGGTCGCCCCAGAGGCCATACAAGTCCGCGAGCCACTTTTGTGTTGTTTTGTCGGAATTGCGAGCAAAGGTCCACAGGAAGAACGAAATGGGTCTTTCTGGTGCGGAGTCGTCGCGGATGCCTTCTCCACTTCTCCTCGCTAGGACGACATCCACCGAGGAACCCTCCTCCACAGAGTATTTGGCACTTTCAAAGCCTAGCGTGACCCAGTTGATGTCCGCCGCGAAGACCGCGCCGGCATTGTCGCCTGACTCTACACTATCCGTGTTCGGGGCGCCGACCGCGGCGATGTCGCCCGACACCGCGGCGCCGATGCCGTACGCGTCCTGGCGCTGCGCGATGAACGGCCGCATCAGCGCTTGTTCGACGAAGGTCCCAATGACTTCGCCGGGTTGCGTCTCCCGCGTGAACATGTGCGCGACGCCCCTTAAACGAGGGGGCATCGGCCTTAGCTCCTCGACCTCCGTATAGCCGTTCAGTAGTCTAGAGCCATCCGCCTCCAAACCAGGTAGGATCTCCAAATCCCCACTCTCCGTACCCGAGAACGTGACGTTCCACTTGTACTGGCCTTCACTATCAGGTGCCGAACCGGTGACCGTGACCTCTCCAGCTAACAACTCACTCTCTAAAGCATACTCGACAGCTAAATAGTCAGCATCTTTTTCAATTTCTTGAGACCACCTCGTGCGCTCGCCCTCGGTCATGTTATCCGACATGATGATCGTGTCCTTCACTCGTTTTTCCACACCTACAATGTCGTGGACGCCCTCGCAGACTCTTAAGCCAAGAGTAGAGTAGTGCGCGTCGTCGACACACAGCATCTCGAGCTTCGACCTATTGGTACTTCGGAAGCCGACCTTCCACCGTCCGCCGATGTCGCACTGGCCTCGGTTCTTCCGAAGTTGCCTCCTGAGATGTCCCGTTAATTCGCACTTCTTTTTCGTGCGTATTTGCCAGACGGATCTTTGCGGGCCTAGACCACCAAGGTCGGGCGGCTCGCCTCGATCAAAAGCGCCTTGCAAGTCGCCCACGCCCGTCGCGACAATAATGCCGTCGTCAATCGCGACGCGATGGCCCAGTCGATCGCCCCGTCCCACATTCGTCGCTACTAATCGCTCGATGAAGACCCATCGACACAGCGCGCAGTGCCTTGCGAGAACAACGACAGCACCGGTAGCTTTGGCCGCGCCACTTCGCTCCGGCGTCGCGTCGCGCCTTCTCGGACGGTCCGCGGCGCCGCACACTCCGATAACTATGTCATCTTCATCCATGGCCACGGAGCACCCGAACCGGTCGCCCCGCGACCGCTGTCCGTTATACAACGACGGGCCGTCGTCGGCCGTCAGGCGTTGCGACAGCGAGAAACCATTGGTACTCGCCTTGCCCATGTTTTCCGCCGTATACACGTAGACGGCGCCCCGGTCGTCGTCGGCGCCCGGCGCGCCGACCACTAAAGTGGCTAAACCAGAACTGCGCAGCGACATGGCTACAGAAAAACCAAACTCGTCGCCCTGGACCTGGCCGTAGACCTCCGTGTCCAGCACGGGCAGCCCCGTGATCGCGGCCCAACCGTTGCCAGAGTCCGCAAAAATGTGCACCTCGCCGGCGTCGTCGTCGCCGGCGTAGGGCGCGCCGACCGCGGCTACTCTCGTGGTACCATCGTCCAGCACGTCGACGGACCAGCCGAAGCGGTCTCCCACAAAACCCGTGACGTCCGAGAGTCGAGCTTCCTGGACCCACGCACCCCCGGACGCATAGATTGTGGCGTCTACCGGAACGCGCTTGAAGACGAAGGCGGCGCCCGCGTTCTCGCCTCTTGAATCTAAGCCTAGAGGTTGTGCTGTACCTCTTCTGACTTCACTCACAGATAATGAGGCTTGAATGGAAGAAGAACCATATAAACCTTCGATACCTAACACGTAGTCGCCAGTCAGATCAATACTCATAGGGTCTAGATCAGCTCGAGACGTTTGAAACCCAGGACCGGTGGGTGGATCAAAAAACGTGATCCGCACTTGCGTACTGACATTGCTACAAACATATTCGTCGTCGGACGCTATTTCAATCCTAGGCGAGGGATGCAAGCCGGGTACCGGCGCATAAACCCTCCCCCTTAGAGCCGATTTCAGCTCTCCAATAGTAGCATTCCACGCGACCCAGGGCGTCCACGCGTTCATGAGGCCCAACCGGAAATGGCCGCCGGCCGCAACACAACTTATATTTTGTTGCTCATACACGCCGTGGTTCTCGGAGTAGGGCGCGCCGACGACCGCCGTATTGCCCCCGGCACCTAACGCCACATCATGCCCAAAAGCCGCCCGCTCGCCCGCGTAGTGCTCGGGGTTCGGCTTCAAAGCAAATTCGGGCGACCACATGTACGTCGGATCGTTCGAGGAGACCACGGATCTAGAGTACACGAAGGCCGCGCCGCCGCCCGCGCCCCGCTTCCCTCGTCTCGCGCCCGTCCACACCGGCGTCGTGTTTCCCGTGATCGGGTCGTAGCCGCCTTGTAATACTTGGACCTCGGCGTCCGACCCGTATAATATGCTATGGTCTATCTGAACGGGCTCCATGTCGTAGACGTGCGTCCCGACCCACTCGCCGAAATCGTCCTTGCGTAACACGGCAGCGAAGGTCACGAGATAAGTGTGGGCGCCATTGCGTGCGCCAAACAAGTCGTCTACCTTGCTCACCTCCACATGACTAATAGAGTCGAGCTTCTCGAGCTTCTCCTTGACTTCCGCCGGCTCCGCGTTGTGCCATATGGGTTCGGAAGGACCGGCCCCGTTGAGCGAGACGCCAAAGTGGCCCCAGACCGGACTTCCGCCATCTTGAATGTTCGACGTCCAGGCCTCCGCGCCGGGGCCTCCACCCAATGACAATTTCTTGGCTTGGATGAGCGGGATGTTGTTAAATAAGCCCGTATCATTCGTCAGCGCCTTTTTTGGCGATGACTCGCCAGGAATGTCCGCGAAGGTCACGGCCCACCTTCTACTACCGTAATCATTATATTCGCTCACATCAACATTCGAGATCTTGTAGCCCAGCGCATCTTGGATGGCGTACTTGACGTCGTCGCCCGTCGCCTGCGCGTCGAGCGGCTCCGTCCGATTGCCAGTGCTCTCGTCTTCCAAAACCCAAGTGCCATTGGCGTAGGAAGACTCGTGAATTCTCGTGATGGGTGAGATGGATACGCCCGTGCCCGTCAGGCCGTCCGGAGTTAATACCAGAGTGCCCGTTTCCCCAGAACCAATACCAAGCAACCCATCAAACGTAATGGACCACACGGCGCCACCAATGCAAGCGCACCAGTCGTAGGGCGTCTTCGAGGCCGTCACGAGCCCCAGGTCGGGGTAGGCGTCCATGAGTAGAGCTGCTGCGGTGTCCGGATTTGTTGTTGCGGGTATGTTCGCCGGCGCCGCCAGGAGATTGCCATCCTTATCGGAATACTGCATGATAAACGTGCCGCCGACCTCCGCACCCGCACTGGCTTGTATGGTGAAATTTTGGACCGCCGGCTGGGCTAAGACACCCACACCATAGGCCTGGACCTCCGGTCGAGGCTCCAATGCCGTTCCTTGGACCGTGAGCAACTGGATCTCCGGTTGGATCTGTTCCTTGCCCGGGGCGCCCGCTATTAACCTTCCTGAAGAACCATCTGCCGCGACGGACCAGCCGAACAAGTCGCCGGGGCCCTGGTTATGCGACATCAACGAGGTTCGGCCGGCGCCGTCTCTACTTCCATGAGACGCCTCCATGAGGTCAAAGATCCCCGCGTCGCCGACTTGCAACTTTGTGGATGCACTACCAGCCACATCTATGGAGGTAGACGCCCGAAAGACAAATCCCGGCATGGACTCGTGCTCCGCACTGTATCGAATCATGCACTGCTTGCCGGGGTTCGCCGCTGCTAGGTCCAAGTACTGCACACCGGCTGGTCCCAACGCGTTCACCTTCGCGGTCTTGCCTTTCGTGTACAAGGTCCCCGACGCCGACATCAAGACCGCGTTCGGCGGCGATAATCTGATGTCCGCGTCGACCATCGGTTGCTTGCTGAGGAGCCGGATCCAGGCGCCGTCCGGCAGTTCGAAGGAGCTTAAAGCCGTTCGCTCGTCGTTGGCGTCACTCCAGTACTCGAGTCGATCACTGTCGTCGCCCGGCGACACCGTATAGGAGAACAATATATTTGATGTGTTCGACCCGTTTATATACGAAGCGTATCTATCGATGTTGCCCGTTTCTAGTTTGAGCCTTGGTTTACCCGAGACACAAACAGGAGCGGAAAACGACGCAATAAAAACAATCGTGTCGCCCGCGTTGAGGACCACGCCCGACGTCGCTGCCGCTGTTAATGATATAAGCCGAGGCGCGTTGGACGACACACTCACGACGGGCATCTTGTCTCCATAATCCAGACTACCTTTGGTCGTGGGATGCGGTAGCGTCAGATCGGCGTCCTGCGTCGGCGTATACCCCAAAGCCGTGATGCGGCCTCGTCCTTCCACCTTATCTTGAGCGTGGTCGTCCGCCCGGATTCTGCCCCGTCGCATGGCAAAGGCATCGGTATAAGCCAATCTCAGTACCACGTCGCCCGGTTCTATTCTATAATCAAACTCGAGTATAGCAGTACCAGAACCTCGTCGGTATTGCGCCTCGGCATCCAAATTCGCATTCAGCATCAATACAGGAGTGCCCACGACACTGACGGACGAAGAGAAGGCGCATTGGACTGTTATCTGATCGCCCGGGACTAACTTCGTGTCCTCCACCACATCTTTGAAGCTGCAGTTGGAGACGACGGGCGCGCGATCCGTGATGACCACGATCGGTTCCGTCGACCGATTCGCTCCCAGTTGCTTGCCTTGGAGGCCGTGGTGGTCCAATGATAAATTTGCTAGAGTTGTCGTGACGGAGGCGTCCAGGTATACAGAATCTACTCGTGATGTAATAGCTCTCAGTGTAAGATTCTGCGTATAGTCACCGGCTTGAATAGTGTACTCGTAGTTCATAATCCGTTTCCCGACAAACTCATAGAAGGTAGCGTAGGGGTACGGCGCGTTCGCGCCCAACCCAAGCTTTAACAGAGGGGCCTCCTCGGTCAGAGCCACGTCGCGGTGGAACGAGATAGAAAACTCTAACCTTTCACCGACGGCGTACCAGTTCGCGTCGCCTCCATAAGGACCGTACGGTAACGGGGGATAAGGGCTTTTCGGAGTGCGGCACCACACGTCGGTGATGTAAGGCGGTGTGACATCAATCGAATAGCCGGGCGGCAGCTGCAAGGGTTTTGACAAATTACCCATGGACATATTCACCGCGACTCCAAGACGATCGAACAACCCACACGTGTCCGACGTGTTGCACCAGATGCAGGTGGACGGATAGCCCGGGATACCAGGGTCGAAGATGGAGTGGATATTCACGACGCCGAACTGTTCCACCTCCACATCGCTCTCCTTGATGAAGTAGATGAACTCGTACGTGTCCGTGCCCGTTCCTGAGGTGTACAAGGCTTCTCCACCAGTATTTAGGAATATGGACGGGGGATCTGAAAATATAACTTCGTCCGTGAACCTAATCTTAATTTTGAAGCGGTCGCCCGCACCGTACGTTCCTGGTGTGCCACCCACGCCATCATCAGTGCCAAACGATACCTCTGCTACACGTGTCGGGCGCGGCTCCGTCGCTCGCACGGCCGTGAAATTAGTAGCATTCGCTTGTTTGAGTCGATTCTGCACGCCACCAAAATGTAACGGATTACCATAATATCTATCGGCGGACGCAGCTAAGTATAGGCGTGTGTTGGCATAGACCGTGGGATTCTCCGACGCGAGCATAATACTCCCTTCTCCGCCGAAGGCGCCGTCCTGGTAGCCTTGTAATGTCTCTGTATATGAAGTGGTAATGCCCAACCGCGGCGTCTTGTCGCCGATTTTTGGTATATATACAAATTCTAGGGTAGCAGTACCATTACCAGCATCATAAGTAGCGACTCTGTCAGGATTGCCGGCGACCTCCGGTTCGTACGCATCTAGATCTAGCGTCGGCTTCCCAAACACCACCACAGGCTTGTCAAACGTGAAGTAGATCGTAACGATGTCATCGACGACTGTGGTATTCTTCTTTCGTATTTCCGTGTCGTCCGGTGTTCTTCTTCTGCTGATGCCGTACTCTAGTATTTGAGGGGCTCTACCGTCGATCTTCAGATGCGAAGTATTCAACAGAGAAAACCTCGCTGCTCTCAAGTTAAGGTCGGCATCCACAGAAGGCGCGTCCGAGGCCTTCCGCAGGTAGCCACCTAAGCCTGAAAAGGCCAGAGCTTGGGAACCATCACCATAGATATTCAAGTGACTCGATTGTTCGTCCTCCGCTACTACATATGTAAATGTGAGGATTTTGCCCGGCGCTCCCGACGAGTAGAAGGCGGACACGCGCCAGCCCACATCCAATGATAATGCGAGAGGCGCCGCCGGGTTCAACTCCACGATCGAATCGAAGCCCACACTTAGTAAAATGGTGTCGCCCGCATAATAAGTACCGTTCGGAGACAATGACCTCACACCATAACTTCGATTGACGGCCGGCTTCGTGTTGTCTAGAATAACGCCCGCTTCTTCGACGGAAGAAGCGTTTATTGTGGAGTAAGCCACGGTCGCAGGCACGGAACTCCTTCGATAGATGCGCGCGCCAGCATCTAGTCGTAGCTGGAAGCCGCCCGACGTCGTGTTGATCGGTAATCGCACAGGAGTGCCGCCCGAGTCCTGGCCTGGTAAGACCAGATACTCAAACACCAACACCAGACTTCCAGAACCAGACGCGTACTGAGCATACGAAATTTCACCATAATCGATGGGGCCCGGAGTAGGGCCCTGCGTTTCATTCACCGTCGTATCTCTGGACGGCGCCGGCGTCGGCGAAACACTTGGCGCCGGTGACGGTGAGGACGGTGCGATCAATATAGGTAAGAAGACCGCAGCGGAGGGCTGCGGGCCTAACACGACTTCTACCGCCGCGTCGAAAGTAACGTTAAACCGTAACGTGGTACCCGGCGCATACACACCAGGTGAAGAAGGGTAGCTCAACGACACGTTCGTCGCCCTTGGTCTAGAAGTATCCACCGCATAAGGCGTATTGTTCGCCATACTCGCTATAGTATCTTGGCCAACCGGCATCGTGATGTTATCCAGCGCCCGGTAGTAGGGATCCCAGAAGGGCCC
Organism: Pelagomonas calceolata; assembly: GCA_918797485.1. NCBI lineage: Eukaryota > Pelagophyceae > Pelagomonadales > Pelagomonadaceae > Pelagomonas > Pelagomonas calceolata. Next base: position 2,067,457 of record CAKKNE010000004.1, read on the forward strand.
GCCATTCGCAGAAAAGGCTCGTTTGGACTTGGCGTCCAAGCGGTAGGACGTATCGTTGCCTCTTTGGACAAATGATGAATCACCGTCTTGGACCACATATCTAAAAGTCTGGATCGTATTCCAATACCCGAGAGAAACACAATACGCTAAGGCATAGGCGCCCGTCTTGTTCCGGATATTGAGTTCTAGGGAAGGTATACCTCGGTCCTCGTGGCCGACGACGTCAAAGTTAAACGTGAGTTCCACATCAATAACATCGCCGGCCGCGAGCGTCGCTAGATTGTCCACACTTCCGGGATCGCCCGCCGCCGTCGGGTTCGTGCCCGCGCCTGGTCTGACGTTGACATCGATGACGCCCGGCGGCGTGTCGCCCGCCGTCGACACGACCCCGACCCAGTCCGCGCCTAGGGACGGCGCGATGTCCGCCTCGACCTCATACGTCGATTCGGCGATGGACGCCCAGGCCAACGCGTTGCCGCCTCGGTCCTGCAGTGCCAGGGCGGGTTGCGTCCCGAACGCCGAGCCGCCCGCGATGGCCTCACTCGGAAAGGTGATCACGCCTAACCTCGCGGCGGGCCCCGGCGCGATGTCGATCTTCGTCGAGACGGCTTTTACTGAGGTTTCCGTGTGTTTCTGAGAAGATGCCGAATAAGAGAATAGCGTATACGTGATCTCGTACTGCTTGCCCGCAGACTTAATCCCCAAATTCGTGAAGGTCACCATGCCGAACTCCGCCAGTTGATAGGAATGGTCGAAGGAGTTGAACGTCGTTAATGTGGGGTTCTGCGTTAGGGTAGCCACGACTAGTGAAGACGAGTCGTCTTCCACCGTGTTGCCTCCGGCGTCCGCGATGCGTAACCTAGGCTGCTGCGGGAACGCAGACCCGCCTAAAGCGTTCGATGAGGCATGATCTAAAACTTCCATCACAGCTGGAGAACCCACATATACGGTTAAGCCCGGTATGTCCGTCGTAGCGCCCCCCGGCAATATCGTATCGCCGAAGCCCATCGCCGTAAACCTTAAGTAGTAAGGACCGCCGGCCTCGTCGATATACAAACCGCTAAACCCGACTTCGCCGAAGATAAAATAGGCCTCCGTGTTGCGTTCTGGCTTCAAGGTAGCACCGGTAGGGTTCGGATACTCCTCCGTGTCCATGATCGACACGACCAACATGCCCGTGTTCCAACTCGTAATAACGTTGCCGCCCTCGTCGTAGATGGCTATTTGCGGTTGCATGCTGAAGGGCGTGCCGCCGACGCCACCCGAGGGATAGGCCGTGGCCCTGATCTCGTAGGCTTCTCCTATTGCGACGGTGAACTCATCACTATAAGCGGAGGCGAAGGCTGAGAGCTCGGGGTCTTCCGCGACGAATTGCAATTCGTAGAGACCGGCAACATTGATATACAGCCCGTCGAACACCGCGTACCCGTCCACAAAAGCTACGCGTGTAGCGTCCTGGCCCGCCGTGCCGTTCCTCAGGACTTGCTCCGTTCCGGTTGGCGTGACGTAGCCTAGCGTCGAGCAGAATCCTACGTACGACGCCGCGAGGAGCCCGTCGTCGTCGTAGAGCGCGACCGCGGGCTGCACGCCGAAGGGCAAGCCGGCGACGGCCTCGCTCGGCTGGCGGAACATCTCGAGCGTGTAGATCGCACGCGTCACCGGGAGCAGCGCCAGCAGGACCAGCAGCCGCAGAGGGGCTGCCAGGGCGCTGGGCAGCCCTAGCAGACCTCGTCGACGCATGGTTCCCAGCGGTTCAGCTATGACAACTCATCGTCGTTTCATGTGTACACTGTGCTCCATCGTCGCGGGAGGGCAGCTTTGCGGCTCCCAATGCCCATCCAGCGGCCATCTCCCCAGGTCCAAAGGCGGACCCCGTCCGCTCCGTCCGCTCGGGCTGGAACCGTCCACATTGTAGGCTTGAGCTGTGCCGAGAGCTTGGATGTGCGCGATGCGGGCTAGCGGCATAAGGACACTAGCATTTCGACAAAGTCGTCGCCCGTCCCGCCGCAGCGTCGTATATTGCGCTGGCAACGAGCACAGAAGACGTACAAAAGGCGCACAGCAGCCGCGCCGCGCCGCCAGTGCAAGCAGAACTGCGCTCCGCAAGCACAAAGTGCCGGAGAGCGATTTCACCATCTCCTAGCCAAACCAGCCGCCGCGACGCGAATCAGTGATCATGGCCTTACCGATAGATGCCCACGCCGACAAGATCGCGGAACATGTCGCAAGGCACCGCGTCACCGTCATTCATGGAGAGACCGGCTGCGGGAAGAGCAGTCGCGTGCCTCTCATACTCCTAGAGGCCGACCCCGATGCGAAGATGTTCGTGAGCCAACCGCGACGGATTGCGGCGAGGGCGCTGTGTGATCGTGTCCGAGACACGCATTCGGATCCGGACGACATTGCTCTGAGACTCGGTCATGGTGTCAGGGACGAAGCACTAGACGCGAGGATCATCTTCGTGACGTGTGGTTATCTCGTACGATTAGTAGCACACCACCCGGAATCCCTAAGAGAACATAGTCACGTCATTGTTGATGAAGTTCACGAGCGTACCGTCGACGCCGACATCCTATGTTTATTAGTACGAAGACTGTTAGATGCCTCGCCACGACTCAAAGTCGTGTTGATGTCCGCCACGCTCGCTGGGGAGTTGTACTGCTCTTACTTTAGATCTCCCCTACCGATCTTTGTGGGGGCGAAACGGTTTCCAGTGGATTGTTTTTTCGCTGATGATCTAGCTGATGGTACGGCCGATCGCTTTTTACCGGAAAGACTCGCCCCTCGGGCGCAACAGACGGCTGCTCAATGCCTACGTTTATCATCACCAGAAGATGAGAGAAATGATGCTATGTTGGCCCCTTGGGAACGCAAGCGCAAAGAGGAACTCAAAAGGAAAGCGGCCGAGAAGAAGGACGAGCTCAAGCGGAGCGGGTCTGATGCGGCGATCCTCCAGAACATCAGTGAGGACGCCCCTAACACTGAGTTGGGCAAATCGCAGCACGAGACGTGTTTGCACTTAGTTCGTTCTTTAGCAAGAGACCCGCGCAAGTCCTGCGTTTTGGTATTTGTGGCGGGCATGGCGGACATCGTGGACCTGACGGAGAAGTTCGAGTCAGCTAATTTAGGCGGGTTCTGCGGGCCGCGGCGCTTCGACTTAGTACCCGTGCATTCGGAGATCGCCCACGAGGAACAGTTGAAAGCTTTTGAGTCAGCGGAAGAAGGGTTCTTCAAGGTCGTCATTGCTACGAACTCTGCTGAATCTTCAGTAACACTTGCAGACTGCGACGACGTGATCGACCTGGGCACGCACAAAGCTTTGAGGTACGACGCCGCGTCGCATAGAGCGGTACTGGCGCCGGCCTGGGTGTCCCGAGCTTCGGCGACGCAACGAGCGGGCCGAACGGGTCGCGTGCGACCGGGCCGGTGCTGGCGACTTTATAGCAGACAGAGGTTCGAGCTGTTGCGACCCTATGAGCTGTCCGAAATACACAGACAACCTCTAGATGCGGTGGTACTAAACCTGAGATCGATGTTAGATGCGCCAGTAGGCCCGATGCTCGCGCAGACGTTGGAACCTCCGGCTGCGGACCATGTTGGTCGTTCATTAACAGCGTTGCGGAAACAAGGCTTCCTGACCGAACCTAGGGGCGACGCGAAGGCGGCCCAGTACTACGACTGGGAAGATACCAATGGTGATCCCGCTGCTGCGCGACGGGCCGCGGAAGCTCTGGAGGGCTTGCTGACGCCGCAGGGGCGCTTTGTGGCTCTCATAGGTGTCGACTTGCGTCTAGGACGAGTGATTGCCGTCGGCAACGCTTTGGGTTGTGGGCCGGTAGCTGCTGCCGCTGCGGCTGTTTTATCTCTACCGAGATCGCCTCTCAGAATAGCGAACCCCCTAGTACATCAAGATCCGGACGAGTACAACGCTTTAGTAAGGGATGGCTTATTAGCAAGACAACGCTTCGATGCAGGATCATACAGTGAACCATTAGCTTTAGCAAGGCTAGACGCGGCCTACGCGTCATCTCTAGATAGATCCTCCTTCTGTCGAGCCCACTGCTTAGCCCATGGTAGGGCCAAACAATGTGCTCAAGCATGTTATCATTTACGAGAACGAGTAGGGGCAGCACTAGGTGGCGACGCCGCAAGACCAGTAACGGTCCAAGAACTCCACGACCCTTTGCAAGCGCACGCTCTACGATGCGTGCTCGTGTGGACGATGAAGGAGCAGCTCGTAAAAACAAAAGCCGTAAGAGCGCCGAACGCTCCCCAACAGAACAAGAAGAGACCTGTGAAGAAGGTCGAAGCCGAACAGCCGGGCGCTCGCGTGGAATTGGGCGGCGAAGGTGCGGATGCGATTCGCGGGGGCGATGTGTGTCGCCTGTTTCCTTCCGATAGTCTGTTTCGGTATGATGAAGGCGTGCGCAAGGATTTAGTAAGTCAAGACGACGTCCAGCCCTTACCGCCCCAACAGATCACGCCTCAATTGAAGGATCTGGCGTTACAGTTCGAATTGGCGGCGGCGTGGTGTTCTTACCCTTCCGGGAAGAAAGGAGAAGGTCATATAACGGCGTGGGCCTGTCGCGATGTGTTGGACGCTCCTGGTGCTGCCGAGTTGTTCGACCAGATCTTTGGGCGGGAAGAAGTCGACAGAAGAGCGAGAGAATTCGACAGCGGCAATTCCCAGGACCCTTTTGTATTACTAGACGCGTCCCTCTCGAAGCAGAAGGTCCAAGCTCTCAAGGGTCTCATGGACTCACTACCTGCCGTGATCGCGGTCGAGTGTCCGTCACGAGGTTCGCTGAAAGCGATCGCGACGTTTCCCTCGCAACACGGAGATATTGAAAGAGCTTTAGATGCATGTTTCTTCGCGGGGCGCTTCGGGGGGTGGCGCGCGCAAGTGCAACACACGAAACCGGCGTTCGTGTTCGCCCCCGATGGACCCTTAACTACGGCTGACGGCCATGCACCGTCCGAAGCTCCTCTGCTGAATGACCTGCCGATCGGCGCTCGACTGCTGAGCGCGATGCAGCAGGGGTATCGCGACGCCAAGCTACGACTGTGGGCGAACCAGTGGTTCCCGGGGCCGAACGGCGGCTTTACGAGACGTGATAAGGTCTCCGTGAAGTTGGACGTGCCCAAACCTGCCTACAAATTGGTCTTCGCGCCGGGGACCCAACAAGCGGCGCCGCCCTCGGCCCAAGTCCTCATGCCGTTTCACTCTTTGTCTGCCGTTGCGGTCCATCACTCAACTACAAAGGACCAAGTAGTGTACGCCGTGGCGGGGACCATGCTTGATACGGCCGGTGGCGGTGCGCGGGCGGAACAATTAACATTGTTGCCACCTGGTGAGGAGTGGCTTGCTTTATGTTTGAGATGCGCGACGGACCCCGCGACCTTACCTTCTTCGTCCTACGAAGTGCAGCTCCAGCAGGGGTTATCTCCCGACTTACAGCGGAAGGCCGACGCTTTTAGAATGGGCGCCGAGGACGCGCTGCAGGGGCGGCGCTCGCCGATGCGCGGCGCCTTCGGCCAGGACATCGACTTGGTAGGCGCGTTAGGTGCGGTCTTCGCGAAGTGGCTCCCGGACGATTTTGTGGATATGAACGCGTTGCAGCCTCTGTTAGATAAATATGATGCTACTCGTAGATTGCCAGAACCACCAAGGGCGCTGAGGGCTGCCACTGCCGTGCGTGCTCCGAGGCCGCCCAAGGTCGAGAAAATAGACGCCAAGGCTGTTATACTGCGATGTTTGGAAGCGGCGCCGGGCAAGACTTTAGTGTTGGACAAATTACGTCAAGCCTTCAAAAATGAAGTAGGATTCGATTTGAACGTCAAGGACCTCGCGAAGCACACGTCGTACCGAGGCCGGGGCTCGCTGGGCCAGTTCCTCAAGTCCATTCCGGAGGTCCATCGGCCGGACCCGAACACCGTCGCGCTGAAGCGGGTGGACAAGTCGTCAGCCTTTGACGATCAAGAAGTGGAGAAGGAGGTGTCATTGAAACCTTTGAGCATTCAAGACGACTGGGAGGACGAGCCCGTGGCTCCGGCCGGAGCTTCGTCGCAGAAGAAGCGTGGTGGAAGGGGTCGCTCTGGCCGGCGCCGCGGCGGCGGGCGCGGCGGTTCAGGGGGAAAGAACTGGCGGAAGAACGGTGGTGGCGGAGGCGGTGGTGGTGGCGATTCATAGTATCCTAGTAATGTTTGGCCTGTCTATATATACTCTCGACGACGCGAACCTGGCCTTTCAAGAACATTATGATTATCGTACTGGTGCTAGGACTAGTGGGCGTTCATTACCGCATAGCTCTACCGCATACCTCCTCCTCAGCAGTGCTAGGACCGGTGGAGCTATAGAGTGGAGCTCGAAGCAAAGCAATAATGCTTACACGACTCTGCGTCGCGCCTCGCGGCTTGCCACCCGCCTGCTCGCATTACACCCAGCGCCGCCGCCGCGGCGGCACTTTCGGTTTTGTTTCCTCTCCTCTCAAAACGCCCGCCTACCAAGCGTCGATGCACGCCTTGACGTTCTCGAACAAGGCCGCGTCGAAGACGCCCGCGGCGTGCATCCGATGGACGAAGGCGTCGGTCTGCTTGATGAGCTTCATACACGACGCCTTCACCTCGTCCGACGGGTGGCTCACGGGGGAGATGCCGGAGCACGGGGGCGTCGCGTCGCAGTACACGAAGACGTTCTCGCGCCGCAGGTTCCGCTTTTTCAAAACGTCGTCCAGGGACTTCTTCATGTCGGCGGCCAGCTGATCCCACGTGCAGTCGACGGCGTGCCAGGCCTCGCCCCGGCCGTCGCCGATGTCCATGACGTAGCGGTCGCCCGCCTCGCCCAGGACGACGGCCTTGAATTTCTGGACCTCGGCCTCACCGCGCAGCTCCGTCCGCGCGTTATGGAACGCCTCGCAGGTCCGGCACGCCTCGTAATTTTTCGCGAGGAGCAACATCGGACCGGCCACGGCGCGCGCGGCTTCGCCGCCGGCGTTGAGCATCGCGCCGCAGACGGACATTTGGACGACGTACTTGTCCTCGGCGCCGTGCTCCTTGATGGCCGCGCGCAGGAAGCGGCACGCCGTCTCAAAGGGAAAGGCCCGGTTGATGAAGCGGACGAGCCGCGTGTCTTTTTTGCGACGCTTCATGGCCTCTTCTATGCGCGCAAAGGCCACCATATTATGTTCCTCGGGAAAACTCATGAGACGCAGGCTTATGTCCAGGTGGGACCCGGTGTTCTCGCGCTCGTCCTCTCCTGGTCCCGTTGCAACGTACGGCCGTCCGCCACTGTAGACGCTTGTTGACGGTTGGTCCAGCGTGTGCAAGGTCATTGACTTTTTATCAGCATAGGTGCCGATGACCCTTTTGCCGTTGATGAACTTCCCCTCGAACACGCGGCGTTGGGTCGCCTGCCTTCGGTCCGGAGCCGGAATCTCAGAGCCCCACACCTTGATGGCGCGCATGCGGCTGGACGGGCAATCGTAGTAGGTAAGCTGCAATAATGTGGGGCGCCGCCACCCGCGGGTCATCATCCTCGTAAAGACTACCACCTCGCGTCGCGTCCGCGGCTGCGTCTGCGTCCGCGCCCTCTTCCTCGTCGTCTTCTCTTGAAGGTAATCTCCATCAGAGTCATCAGTTGTCTCGTCCGCGTCCTTGTAGCAGACGACCCTCTTAAGTGGCCGCAGGCCTTCATGGCCTCGTCGATAAAACTCGCTCTCCGTCGTCTTTTGCCTCTCGAGGAGGCGCTTCTTGTGGGCGTTTCTAGTTCTACCCATCGTTGCGCTTCCTTTTGGCGCAGCGGCGGCGTGTAGCGGTGTTAGTTGTTTCTGGCGTCCAGCTCAGGACGCGCCCGATGGGCAGCCGTAGCGACGCCTGTAGGTCCGACGCCGAAGGCTATCCACACCTGATGGCCAGCACTGCCACTGGGGCAGCCTCTCGGGGAGCCCGGCTCTCGCAAAGAAACAGTGGCACCCGGGCCCGCGCGTTGGGTGACGGAAGAAAGGACAGGAGCGCCCGACAGCTATAAGCAAACATATGTATAACACAGGGGCCGGAGTCGGTCACGTGCGCGCGCGCTTCGGCGGCGGGCTCGTCGTCTTGTGGAGCTAGGTATGGTATGGTATGGTATGGTATGGTATGGTATGGTATGGGATGGTATATTTGAAAATCAAACAAAGCAGGCTAAAACACGGTATACTCGGCGCCTGCTGGCCGTCAAATACGTCTCGGCTTAAACGTAGCTCCAAGACGCTGTGCGTCGACGCTTGCCTGCAAAGCAGCGGCACCGCGCGACCTCTTGCCGCTTAACACCACGCTGCTCTCCCAAAACCGCTGCTCCAGTAAACAAGCACGATGCTCTCGGACTGCTACAGCGACCTCGTCCCCGAGACGGGCGAGCGGCTCTGCTGCTACGACGACGTCGACGACGCGGCGCCGCGCCTGCCGCTCGCGACGGCATCCTTCGACGAGGCGGCGGATCGTTTGGTCGTGGGCGACGCCGCCGGCGTGGTCTGGGAGATTGACGGCGGCGCCAAGGGCGCGCTCGAGACGCACCATCAACTTAGTGATGCGCCGCTCACGCGCCTGGAGGCCGTGTTCCGTCTGCCGGGCTCGGTCAACGAGCCCGCGCGGCCGGGCGCCACGGGCGGCCGGCCGTGGGCCGTGGCGCGCTGCGTCCGGGGAACGAGAAATGGAGACGTCCTGCTGGTCGGCGCGGCGCGGCGCGACGTCTGCGTCGCGTCCCTGAAGGGCGTTTCTTCGCTAAGCAACAAGAACACGTTCCTGGGCGGCGCATCTGTCAGAGTCGTCTGTAGGCACGAAAGACGCATCACGTGCGTGTCCGAGGCGTCGACGGTCGCCGTCGCGACGGGCGACGTGTCCGGCGATGTGAGAGTTGCGGCGCTGTCGTGCGACGCGCTCGGTACGGGATATGACGCCGCGGATCCGCTGAACGTGGAGCGGCGCGCGCGAAGCGAGGAGACCATGGCGAATGCCGATTTATTATTAGATCAGGGCACGGCCCAGGCGCCGCGCGCCCACCAGGGCGCCGTGACCGCCGTTTACCTCGTAAGAGACCCGCTCGACGCGCGCGTGGTCATTTCTTGCGGTGTCGATGCGAAGGTGCGGGTCTGGGCCTTCGGCCAGGCCGAAGGTGTTTTTGCGCTGACGCTCGCGCGCCAATTGAGCACGGGCGAACACACGCCGACGTCTATATGTCCATTAAAACGCACGGAGATGCTGCTCGCCGTGGGCCACGCCGAAGGGTTGGTGAGCGTCTGGGCCGTCGACGAGGACGAGCCTTCATTAAGATCGCTCTGCGACGACGGGGGGCGCCGCGTCGTCCGGCTCGAGGCGCGCGAGGCGGCCGTCGTCGCGACGGACGACCAGGGCTCGATCATGAGTTTCGGCCTCGAGAAGGGCGGCTCGCTCGTGCCCATGGGCTCGATGAAAGGAGAGGCGCCTTATTTGGCGCTCCGCGGGCTGGCGGAGGCCGGCGGCCCGACGGCCGTCGCCGCCGACGGCGCCCTCCTCCAGCCCTTCGCGCCGCCGCGCGCGCCGCCGCCCGAGGCCGAGGACGTCTTCGAGCGGCTCTCGCGGCCGACGACGCCGCGGCGGAGCCGCTCGCCGTCGTCTACATCGCGGTCGCCGCGCCGCTACGCGTCGCCGCCGCGGTCGCCTCCGCCGCCGGCGCTCTTCGAGGCCGAAGCGCCGGCTTCGCCTCGCGGCGTCGCCTCGCCGTCTGCCCGCCGGCCGCCAGCGGCGGCGACGCCGCCGCGCCGCCCGTCGGCGTCGCCGCGGACCTCGCTGTCGCCGCGCCGCGCGCCGCCGCGCGGCCGCGGCGCCGCGAAGCCGGCGCCGGCGCGGCCGGCGGCGGGCCCGCGGCGGCCCCGGCGGTCCGCGAGCCCACGGCGGTCCCTGTCGAGCACGCGGCGATCGCTTTCGCCGGAGGCCGCGCCGCGCGGCCGCGCGCCGACGCCGGCCGCGGCGCCCGTGAGGCGCAGAAGCCGCGCGCCCTCTCCGCCCCCGCCGCCCGGCAACCCGCCGCGGTCCGAATGCGCCTCGGCCTTCGCGCATGCACCGCCGCCGGGCGGCGACCGCACGCTCGACGATTTGCGCGTCGAGGAGGCCGTCGCGCGGGCGCGGGCCCTCGCCACGAAGCAAAAGGAGGCCGAGGCCGCGGTCAAAGCCCGGGCCCGCGACTACGTCGATGCCCAGTCCCGGCGCCAGCGGGCCTACGAGGCGCCCGAGAACCTGGTGCCCGTCGGCCTCGACGCCCAACCTCGTAGACGCGTCGTGCCCAAGCAGGTCGACGGCAAGTGGCTCGCGCGCCTCGACGCGCTCCGGCCACGCGAGGCCGACTTCCCCCTGCCCGACGACGGCGCCGACGCGCTCGCTGCTCGCATTCCCGCGCCGTCGGCACCACGGGTGCGCGCCCAGCTCGCGCGCCTCGACGACGCGCTCGGCGACGCGGCGTACGCGTTTCCCGCGCTCGCGTTTTGAGTGAGGAGTTCCCCTTTTCCCCCCGTAATGCATTGCATACTTGATTCACTTTTTTGCTTTGCTTAGTAGAGCAGGCCGCCTAGCTTTTTACGGTGCTAGGACTAATAGCAGACATCGTTTGCTAGTGTATTGACACACTAGACTAACCTCGCAGCAGAGAAGCGCTGCAAAAGCGTGCATACTGACATCCCTACGTCTCACCTAGGGCAGCGTTGCATCGCATTACTGCCATCATACGGCCGGGCTGTCGTTTACCATCTCACGTTCATGCGTTGACTACTTGTGAGACACGATGCATCATATGATAAGCACTTTCAGTGCAGCCGCAGCCTTGTCCTCGGTCGCGCAAGGCCTGGCGCCGCCGCGGGGCGCCGTGCGGCTCTCAAGCACGTCGTCGAAAATGCAGGGCCTGGCGCCGCCGCGCACTAATGTGCGCCTCGCGAGCACGCTCTTCGACGACGTGCCCGTCACCCCTCTATACCGCGCGCCGGGCAGCGCCTTCCAGGGCATGCCCTCGACGCCGGGCTGGGAGTCCGGCCGCCTCGACGAGCTCACGGACTGGGCCACGAGCGACCGCGCGAACCGGCCGGTCATGTGCGAGTATAGGTCGGAGGGCGGCTGGCTCTGGTCGAAGTGGCGCGGCACCGTGCTCCAGATGGTCCTCGTGCCGGTGCTCGCGTCGATGTCGCTCACCGTTACGACGGACATCCTGGCGCACGCGTTTTCGGAGGCGGACTGGTCGCTCTTCGGCGTGCCGCCGGCGGAGGACGCTTTGATCTCGCAGCTGCGCGGTTTAGCGACGCTCTGGGAGTACCAGCTCACGCTGACGATCTTCGTGCTGACGTTCTTCACCCAACAAGCCTACGCGCACTACCGGTCGGTCTATTTTTGTGCAAGAGCCATCCAGGGGCGCATCAACGACGTCTGTCTGTTGTTGGCTGTCGGTGCTACTCGTGGTGAGGTCGAGGGTGCGACCTCGACCTATTCGGACGACGGCGCGGCGCTCGTGACGCTTTGTGCGCGCTTGATACGATTATGTCACACGTTCTTCTGGGCAACGACGCCCACCACCTCAGACGGCGTGGGCGACGGCGGCCTGGTGGACGGCGACGGCCCCACGGACCTCGAGCCGTCCGAGCGCGTCCAGGCGGGCCCCGAGCTCCTGAGCCCGCAAGGGCTTCGAAGCTTGGTGGCCGCCGGGCAGCTCACCGCGAACGAGCGGACGGCCCTGCTCAAGACGGGCCTGCCGCCGTCCCAGTACTGGTGCGTGCTGCTCGAGTGGGTCGGCCAGTATGCGCTCGAAGGCGTGGACCACGCGGCGCTCCGCGACTCTCCCGGCTTCGAGGAGAGATTGTTAAGGGAGCTGACGCAGATCCGGGCAGAGATGTTCTCGATCGGCGACTTCCAGGCGGGGCGCATGCCCTTGGCTTATGTACAGCTTGTACAAGTGCTAGTTGATTCGCTGGTCATCATCGCGCCCGTCGCTTTGTACGCGAAGCTCGGCGCGCTGTCCATACCACTATGCGGCCTGCTCACGTTTTTTTTCAAGGGCCTCCTGGAGCTCTCGAAGTCCTTCCTGGACCCCTTCGGGAACGAAGGGTTTCCCGGCCAGAATATCCGCGTCGACGTGCTCGTGTCGGAACTGAATTTTGGGGCGCAGTCGCGGTGGTCGGCCGCAGGAGCGGTGTTGCCGGAGCGGGACCGCGACGGGCCGCGGCCTTTGGATACTGTACTGGAATACTGCTCGGCGTGGCCCGACGACCCGGGGTGCGAGGCCGACGCCGTCGCCGCGACGGGGGACGGGTAAAAATTGATGATCGAACCCAGTGTCACGAGTTATCCTCGAGAATGCTACAGGCTAGTGTCTTACAGCTAGTTAATCTTGAGGCAGAGCTAGCGGGCGATGTAACTGTATAACTGCACACAGAAGCAGTAACCATGCCAAAGAAGTCGCAGAGCAAAGCACCAGCCAAAAGAAAGACCGTCGACAAGAAAAAGGCCAAGCAGCCCAGGCAGGAGCGAACCGAGCCGGAGGAGCCCGAGCTCGTCCTCGCGCAGAGCGCCGAGGTCACGCACGAAAGCGGCGTCTTGGATGATGCCGCCGTCGTCGAGGCCCTCGGCCAGACGGAGGGCGAGGCGCTGGACGCGTTCGCGGCGACGACGTCCGCGCCGCTCGGCGCTGTTGCTGGTGCAGCTTTAGGGAACGCGCGCTGCCGCGTGTTGGATTTGAGGCAATGCCCGCTAAATGACGCGGGCGACGCGGCATTTAGGGAGGCCCTCTCCACCAATAACACGATCGTGGCAGTGCGGACGGCCGTGAACCTCGACGACGTCGCGGCGACGCGATTGACGAATGGGTTGCCTCCCTTAATAGTCACGGACGAGGACTCCGAGGACGATAGCGAAGACGAGGAGGAAGAGGGCGTCTACTGCGACGGCGCGAAGTGCGGCAAGCTATTGGCGGGAGACGCGGAGGTCTTTACGGACGGCACGCGCGACTTCTGCGCCTCGTGCAAGGGTTCGAAGCGGGGCCTGCGGCGCGCGCTCGCGCGGGACCGCTTCGCGGACGCGGTCCTGGCGGACATGAGTAGCTAAGTTAGTTTGCTTAGAGAGCTTAACCCTCATACGCCGTCGCGCCGAGTGTTTGCTGTAGTGTTACGCGGGCCTACTTCTCCGCCTTTTCCTTGTCATCCTTGTCGCGGGAGCGGCTGCGCGAGCGGTCCTTCTCCTGGCCCTTGTCGCGGGAGCGGCTGCGCGACCGCGAGCGGCTGCGCGAGCCCTTGCCGTCGTCGCTCGACGACACGCTCTCGCCGCGCTCCTGGCGCTCGCGCTTCTCGCGGGCCTTGCGCCACTTCTTCTTGTAGCGCTTCTCCAGGTCCTTTCTCAACGAGCGCGACGGCGTGCGAATGTGCATGAAGTTGCAGTAGCCGCCGCGCGTGCACACCGCCTCGTCGTACTGGCGGCAGCGCGCCTCGCGGAAGTCCGTCACGGGCGAGAACTCGCAGACGAGCGGCCGGCCCGCGTAGAAGCGGCCGAAGAGCGCCTTGAGCGCCGCGTCCGAGTGCTCCTCGTCCGCGAACTTGCAGTAGACGTTGCCGACCATGTGGTCGCCCAGGTTCTCGCAGACGTTGAGCTCCTCGATCTCGCCGTAGCCGGCGAGCTCGTCGTAGACCTCCTCGTAGAAGTCGTCGAACTCCTCCTGGACCTTCTTCGGGTCGAGCTGCGACGGGTCGCCGCCGGCCGCCGCGATCTGCGACGCCGGGTTCTGGTACATGTGCTGCACGATCATCGTCTGCGAGAAGGGCGGCTTGTGGTGCTGGCGCGAGCACCGGTCGCCGTGGCGGCACGCGCCGATCTTGAAGTAGAACGGGCAGTTCACCTTGTCCTCCTCCGTGCCGTGGATGCGCGCGAGATGCGTCGCGCCGCCGCGCGCGCCGCCCAGCTCGCGGTCGCGCCAGTTCCTTCCGGCGTCTCGCGACGAGTCGTAGCGGTTGCCGCCGTAGCCGCCGCCGCCTCCTCGTGGCGGGCCGCCCCCGCCGTAGCCGCCTCCGCCGCCGTAACCCCCTCCGCCGCCTCCATAGTGGCCGCCACCTCCTCCGTAGCGGTCCCCGCCGCCGCCGCCTCTTCTATCGTCATAGCGTCCGCCGCCGCCGCCTCCGTAGCCGCCCCCGCCGCCGCGGTACGTGTCGTTCGAGCCGTAGCCGCCGGCGCCGCCGCGGTAGCGATCGCCGCCGCCGTAGCGATCGCCTCCGCCCCCCCTTCTGTCATCGTAGCGTCCGCCACCGCCGCCGCCTCCGTAGTGCGACATGCTGGCGCTGCTCCAGAGAGCTCTCTTTCAGGGAGAATGCGCTTTGCGAGTACGGCGTACGCAGGGCACGCGCGCTGGCAGTAGTTGATGATTATGACTTGACGCAGCCGGTTTGGCAGTTCCTGGGTCCACAGAGGACGCAAGAGAGGCCCGCGAGGCGAATCGAGCTCGGAGCCGCCTAGCGTCGTGTAAGGCACTAGCAAAATGCTAGTGTCTTTACACGACGCTAGCTCAAACAGGGCGCCTCGACGCGTTTGAAACGCCTGTGGCCTGGGTACGCTTCGGTAGCCGTCGTGATCTCCTTCGCGTCATGTCGTCAGACAGGAGCGAAAGCCCTCCGCCGCCCGACTGGTCGCCGCCGGCGTCCGAGGCCGACGCGCGCGAAGTGCGCCAGAGCTTGGACAGCTACGCGCCGCCGCCTCCCGCGCGGGAAGCGCTGCGTTATAGCCAGGATAGCGCGCCGCCGCCGCCGCCGCCCGTGAGCCAGAGCGTGGACAGCTACGCGGCCGCGCGCACGAGCGTGGATAGCTACGCGGCCGCGCGCCAGAGCCAGGACAGCTACGCGCCGCCGCCGCCCCCGCCGCGAGTTAACCAAGAGCCAGCACCACCACCATGGGAAGACGACGACGACGACGACGACGCGGCGCCGCGCGCGTGGCACGACACCGATGAAGACGCGGCGCCGCGCGCGCCGGACGCCGTCGACGACTTCGCGGCCGCGGACGCCTGGGCCCGCGAGGAACGAGTGGCGGCCGAGGAAGCCAAGGCCTTCGCGGCGCTCGCCGCCGACGGCCCGCCGCCGTGGGCCGACGACGACCCGGACGAGACGACGCTCTGGCAGAATTCGAAGGCTTCGAAGCCGGCCTGGGCTGATGACGACGAGGAAGGAGAAACGACGGCCCTGGACGACCTCGACGCCGCGCCGGTGAAGGCGAGGCGGTCGAGCGAGCAGCTCGAGCGCTTCTCGCGATTACGGAAGTCGCGCTCGCCCAAAAAGAAGACACCTGACGTGGATGAGGGACCGCCGCCGCAGTCGGCGCTCGTGGCCAAGCTGTTCGGGAAAAGGCCCGCGCCCAAGAAACCGGAGGCTCCGCCGCCACAACCGGTGCCATTATCCATGGAAGACCGGCAAGCCTTGGAAGGCGAACTCTCGAAAACCGAGGCCGAACTCGCAGAGGCGCGCGCGGCGTGCCGGAAGCTGCGCGCCGACGTCGACGCGGCGCAGCGCCGCGCGACGGAATCGTTAGCGGAGCGGACGTCGGTCCGCAGCCAGCGCCAGAAGGAGCTCGATGAATGGATCGCGCGGGAGCGCGACGTCTGCAAGCGCGAGTCCCTCGCGCTGCATAGGGATCGACGCAGTCGTAGGGACGAGCGCGTCAATCTCGATCGGCAGAAGAAGAAGGAGGTCGAGCGGCTCAAGGAGGAGGCGGCGGCGTTAAGGGATCAATTAGAAGCTCGAGCGCGGCGCGACCGGTTGACCGAGCGGCGCCTGAGCGACCGCAACGCGCAAGCCGAGGCAAAAGCAAGGGAGCTCGCGACGCAGCTTTCCTTACTCGAGACGCAGAACGCCGAGGCCGCGGCCAAGCGCGCGCGGCGCGCGGCGGTGCGCGCGGCCGACCGCGACGCGTTTGGATTAAGGGCGGCCGAGGTCGCGGCTGCTAAAGCCGACGCCGAGGAGACGATGCGGACGCGGTCTTCATTAAATGAGGAGACGGCGGCGTCTTCACAACCATCAGAAACGTTCCTCGACCAGCCGACGACGTTCTTCGAGGCGGAAACGCGCCTCGAGGCCTCGTACGACGCGGGCCGCTACGCTTCGACCCCGCTGGACGAGGAGGACGACGACGCGTCGGACGACGGCGGCGACGATCGGAGCGCGTCGGCCGGCGACCCGCGCCGCAGCCAGGACAGCTTCGCGCTGCGCCGCAGCCAGGACAGCGTCGCGCGGAGCCAGGACAGCTTCGCCGCGCCGCCCGCACCAATCCATCAATCCCAGACGGAGCCGGCCTGGCGGCCCGCGGGCCGCGACGGGAAATTGGAGCGGGCCTGGGCCGATGGCACGCGCGAGGTGAAATATCGCAACGGCACGACGAAGCGGTGTTCCGCTTCCGGTGAAGTCGTGGTGTCCTTCCAGAACGGGGATACGAAGACCACCTCGCCCGAGGGCACGGTCGTCTACTTCTACGCCGCGGCCGACACGACGCACACAACCGATGAACTGAACGGGATCGAGACCTTCGAGTTCCCGAACGGGCAGTTCGAGCGGCACTTTTCTTCTGGTGAAAAGGAAATTAGATTTCCGGACGGCACGGTCAAATTGGTTAGGGCTGATGGTGGGACGGAGACGACTTTTGCCGATGGGCAGGTTGTGGTCGAGGAGCCGCCCGAGTAAATTACTAGAAGCTATTCAGTTACTCCTCCTCCGACCGACGCGCCCGGGCGGCGCGAGTCCTCGTGGCCACCCCCGACGACGCCTCGCGGGCGCGGAGCGCGCCTCGCGCGTCTCGAAATCCTTTCTCAATCTGTAATGTGGCCGGATGCGCGCCACCGAACACACGCCGCGCGGTCCGTTCCACATCCTCCAGCGTCGCCACGGCCTCGCGGAGATCGTCGAGTGTTGCTCCGTCGTCCGTGTAGAGCACCTCGGCGTAAGTCCACCTCATCCTGAGCGTGAGATGATCATCCTGTCCCAGAACGCGTCGCGCCACTGGCATAGATTTGCGCAACAGTGCCTTGGCTTCTTCGAAGCGCCGCAGGTCACCAAGAGACATTGCGTAGTTGTTGGCTTCTAGGAGCGTTTCTCTATCTTCTTCGCCCCAGATATCCGAAGTTCTAGAGTATAGGTCTTCTCGCATATGCATTGACTCTTCTTCCCGTCCAAGTAATTCATACGTGTTCGCGAGATTGCTCTGCACGACGACAATTTGGTAATCTGGTGCGCCAAGGCGCCGCAGCATAGCCAACTCGGCCTCTCTCACGGACAACGCGTCCTCGAAGTGGGATGCAGCGTATAAACCGTTCCCAAGCGTCGTCATCGCGCGGCCCAGAGTTTCATCCGCTTCGGGCCGTCCCACGTAGGTCTTCCAGCACGCCCATCCGAGCGCGCAGATTACTGTGCCGTGATATTCTTGCTCGCACAGACGGCACGTGTCCCACCGCTCAAAGCATTGCTCTCCGCCGCGCTCGACCGCGACCTCCGCCTGCCGCGCCAGACAGGCAACGTGCGCGACGACGCGTGGTGCAACGACGTCTCGGCGGCGCTCACACCGCTCACACTACTTCCTTGTGCGGGCGCGGGTGCCGGCCGGTAGGCGGCCAATAAGGTGAGTGTTTGAAAGTAGAGCGCAATTGCGCATGCGCAGAGCTGCATACGAGCGCGCGCTGGGCACCGCGGCCAGCAGCATCGATAACGCTCTCCCGCGAGCATCGCCTGGCCGCCGCCGCCGCCGCAATTGGCGCAGCAGCATGGCCGAGCAGCGCGCCGCCGCGCTCGCAGCGCAAGCAGCGGCGCCCGAGCCGCAAGGCTGCTTCTCCGCGTGGAAGCTGGGAGTTGGTCCCTACAACGCGGCTCTGGTCGTCTTTGGAGTGTTCGTCGTCCAGTTTTGGTTGAATGGCAGCTGGGCCCAGTCCGCCGTCCTCGCGGCGGCTACCTATGCTCTCAGCGAAGGGAAGCTCCTGGAGCCTCTACGCTTCGCGTGGGTCGGCTTCACGCTCAGCGTCATCCTCGGGATCTATTACAAATTCAAGCCGTTCTGCTACTGGTTGTATACCGACGTGGTCGTCAAACCGGTCAGAGATGGATTTTCCGAGATGGACAAGGACCCGCAGCTCGAAGCTGCCGTCGTCGTCTCGCTCTGTCTCGTCTGCCTGTTATCAGTGAGCTTCGCTCGTGATGGTCCCATCTCCAAGAATCTCGCGGACGTCCTCGGCCGCCTCGTGACATTCGAGGCCGCAGCGCCGCAGCGAAACGAGCCCAACATCTACATCAATGGCGTGCGCGGCCTCTGCTTGTGGTTGTCGAACTACTGGCGGAGCCAGAACATGCGGGGCCGCCTGCGCTGGGTGCTCGTCGGAGGCGTCCAAGGCGCCGGCGCGGAGTGAATGAGTCTGTTCGCACTCGTCGCGCCCCCCCCCCCTCGCTCCATTCGCCCTGTGTAAATGAGCTACTGTAATATCCGCCGCTACTCCGTCGACCGCTCGTCCGCGAATTACAGTTCGGCGGCGCCGCGCCGCTCCGGGTACTCCTACCGACCGCGACCCGTGGGAGGACGTCACCCGGCCGTGCAACGCCAACGATGCGGCCGTCCTCGTGGTTCCGTGGCCCGCGCCGTCGCTCTCCACTGCAAGTCAACCGCCCCTGGTGCCGCAACTGTACAGAAAGAGCCGTACAGTCGTACTCTCCCGGGCGATAGACCTTCCTCGTTTCGCCGGGCGGGCCGCTCCAGGCCCCGGGCGGGCCGGCCCAGGCCAGCGCTCCATCCGGATGGAACGACGGCTTGTCCCCGGCCTGGTGCGCGACGTCGGCGCCTCACCAAAGGCAGCGCGCTCTCGACAACGCATCGCTCGCTCGCCGCCGCCTGCAGCGCTGCCCGACGCCAGCGATGGCGGGGAGCTGCTGCCCCTCCACAAGACAGCTACTGAGACGCGGCGCTGCCCGACGACGCGCGCGCGCCCATTCCTTTGACGGATGGACGACTGTATACGATCAAGACGGCCGACCTCGCGCGATGCCCGACGAGCTTGTAGGGGCACCGGCGAACCGCTGCGCGCTTTTAAGGCAGCACGATGAACCGCCATACACACACTGCAGCCACAAAAACGCGCGGCGCGCGACGAGGGCGTCGCACACACACACTACCGACACACTACGAGCGCGACGCGACACGGCCGGCACGAGAGAAGCGGACGGCACACTTCAAATTTGTATGCGACCGCGCGCCTTCAAATTGCGCCGAGCCCGGATCGCGGCGCGGGCGACGGCACGGCCTTCAACTTGACGGCGACGGCGCGGCCTCGCGACGGCGGTACGGTGGCGGCCGTGTATACATGGAACTCACAATCGATGGACGCCGGCGTCCGGCCCAAAGGGGGTCTTCTACATAAAGGGCCTCCGTCCCGGGTGCGTGTGGCAATGCAGCGTCTAGTATTAGAGACGCAATCGCGCCCAGAAACAATCCATGCGCAGGTACAACGAGGGGTACTACCTCCTTGCATCTTGGGATTTTGGGAAGCTCTAAGCCACACCTAGTTGGACCACTGGGGCATCGCCTCGTCGGCAGCGGTCTGACGATCGGCGTCTGAGTACTATGTATACCTACAGTGATGTGGAAGCAATACAACCGGACACAGTGATAGTGCGTTTTACGTGGTTAGTCATTTGTTGTCAAGGGACTGCGCTTCTGCATCGCCGTGCAGGGCTTCACGTGCGGCAGCGTCGATTCGATTATGAAGTGGTACATCATGTGGCGGCGTGTGCTGGACAAGTGGCGGTGGCCGCCACGAACTACTAGACATGTTCTCTACAAGTTCTGGCCCTACTCCACGCCTCATCGTGGTGGTAGGTCGCCTCGTAGTACGAGTTCGGGCCCGAGCTGGTGTATTTTTTAGCGAAACGTGCGGGTTTTCAGCGATTTATTCATGCGACGCGGGGCCACGCGAAGCGATTCAGCGCTGATCTGTGGTTGTTTCTGACGTCGCTCCAGCGAGCTCTTATTACATCGCGACGTCTACCTCTCTACAAAGCACACATACAGAGTCTCATAGACATGTCTCAGCAGAGGCAAAAAGCCGCACGGCGGCCCTACGAGTCATTCCCTTGGATTGGTACCCGTTTGCTCAGGTTCTTTTTCTTGTTTTATGGATCTGGTGTGGTGGTCCTGGGCGTCTGCGCGGCGAAGGCCGGCTTCGGCGCGGCGGCGGCCCACGTGCGGGCCTACCAGCGCGCGCGCCAGCGGGCGAGGGATAGGGTTTGGACTGATGCGGGCGAGTACGGAAGCCGCTTCTGGACTGATGCGTGTGTGTTAGAACACCTCCGCGGCCGCAACTCCAAGCCCTCGCACCACGTGAGCGCGGTGCCGACTCGAGACATCTGCACGCTCAGTTACGTCGGCTACGCCCTCAAGGAGCCCCAGGCCATGGCCTCGGCCAGCGCTACCTTAGAAGACTTTTTGTCAAACGGTACGGTGCTTTGCAGCCCGTTCGGCGACTGCGTCATCGTCCCCAGCCACGGCGCGAACGGTGGCCTCGAAGGCAGCTGCGCGGTCACCTTCGTCGGCGAGCGCGCCGAGGCGCACCGCATAGAAGAGCGCGACGCCGTCGATCACGCCTGCATCTCCAACCTCTCGCACTACAACGCGAGCTCGGGGCCGATTCGGGGCTCCGTCCTCAACGACGTCTGCAATCTCAGCGACGCGCGCTCCCTGGTCGGTTCCCACGTCGAGGAGTCCCAGGCCATGGTCTGGGTCAGCGCTACGGTGAATGCGTCGATGCCGTGGCTGAAGTTCGGTTCTCTGGCGGCGGCGTGCGCCGGGCCCCGCCGCGCGGTAGTACCGTTGCTTTTATCTACGTCGGTCAACGGTGTCAGTGCCGCCGACGACGAAAGATGGGTCACGACGGTACGCAGAAGGTTGGACGGGATTGTTAGCCGTCTCGAGAGGGACGGAGGACCGCATCCCGGGGTTGAAGTAGTTGGAAAGTGCCTCAGGTGGTGGGAATCGTCCGCCGAGGAATCGTCCGGCGAGGACTACTACTTCATGAAGATCATTCATTATGATGAGACGTCCAAGATGCACGACTGTACGTATATTGACTGCTACGAGGACGGAGGGCACTGCTCTGAAGAATCCGAACGTATCGACCTCTCAAAGAACCCGGACATCATACCTTGCAAGGAAGAATATGTAGGCTTGACGATCAAGGTCTACGAGGGTATGTGCTCCGAGAATTATAAGGAGGGAAAGATAGTATTCTACGACGAGTCTACGGACGAGTTCGTCATGAAATTCCCGGACGACACGGAGGAACGTCATGTTCTAGAAGTGCACAGCATCCAGTTCTGCGACGTGCCGCGGGACATGGAGGTCTGCCCCTACGGCGCCGACGACCCCTGCGAGGGCGCGTGCGAGAACGACTGCAAGATGGACGAGGTCGGCCAGACCTGCTCCGCGGAGGGCCCCGAGGATGATGGCGACGGCGACTGTACGATGAGCCTCTATAAGCCCGGCGACGCCGTCGAGGTGAAAGTTAACGGGAGGTACTACGCCGCGATTGTAAAAAGAGTGAGAGATTCAGACGGTCGTTTAGCAGTCTTTTACAAGGTGCCTTATCCCCCGCCGGGGAAGAACAGCGAGTCCGGCATCGAGCTGTCGCGCGTCCGGTGGCCTACTGATGGCGAGGATTGCTCCGAGGACAACGCCGAAGACGACCCCTACGAACGTGGTCACCGCGTCGAAGTGAAGGTCAACGAGGATTGGTTGCCGGGGAAGTTGGATCGCCAAAGGAAAGAAGGCACGTGGTATGTTATTTATGACGACGGCGATACCGAGAGCGGTGTCCCCGAGTCGCGCATAAGAAGGGTTGATGATGAGGAGGAGGACCCCGTGGACCCCCTCGTCAACACTTGCGTTCTCACGGAGACTAAAGAACTAGAAGCGACGAAGAAAGTACTCGAGGCGTTCAACGTGGTGCCGGACAAGACCGGGTTGGCTCATCTGATGGAGACGACGAACAAAGCCTTGACGATCAAGCTCGAGAACCACGTCACGCTCTCGCGGGAGACGGACTGTTTTACGAAGATGCGGAGCGCTGCGCCCACGTTCATGATGTGGAAGCGCTGTACGAAATGGGCTCTTCAGCGGTGTGCATGGTGGAAAAATCCGCGGTCCAATCCCGAAAATCAGAAAGCATCGGACAAGGTCGCCTTGCAATTATGTCCGCTTTACGAGAGCCTCGGCGTGACTAGTTTTCACGGCCGCGTCAAGGGCCCGTACAGGGTCGTCTCTCATGTGAGCGAGGGTAAACGAGTGCGCCACGGCCAGCTGACGAGTGTGAAGAAAGGTGCAGGTTGGCACCTCGGGACCGACATTACCTGCCTTATGTATAAGGGCGTACAGATGGCGGTGCGGCTGGACTACCTGGATGAGTGGATCCCGGAGCGCTTCTCCTGCACGTTCGCGAAGTACAGCGCGACGCGCACGCTGGCCCTCAACTGGGCCGAGGGCTTCTTTGGGGACGAAGAGCTCTGCGACGCCTGTCAGTACCCGCGCGACGCGAAGGCGCGGAATTGGGATCTCCTACAAGCACCTTTAAAGAAGGGCGCCGTGATGTACGTGGGCGTCTCGGGGGCGCACTACATCAAGCACGCGCTCAAGAGAAACTCCGAGGGTTTGAATCCGCCCATGTTCATCGGCAAGGTGTTCGACGCGACGGACTACGACGCGTCGGACTGCTCCCTCAAAGACATTGCGCCGAAGGATCGCCGCGCGGACGCCGATTATTGGGAGAAGTTCGTTGCGCATCACCGCGTCGACGCGAAGCTCTACGAAGCCTTAGATGCAGCGGGGCAGATTCCCTCGTTGAAGACGAGCCGAGGGGCCGTGTCTCCGGTCTTCGAGTACAACCAGCTGGTGGTCCCGTTGGACGTCGGCAGAGGCCTCTCCCGCGGCACTACGGACGTGGCCAAGGGCGTCGAGATCGGGTTCGTCTTCAAAAAGGTCTTCTACGGGAACGAGCACACCTTCGAGAACCTGAAGAAGTGGGATCCCTCGTGGCAGATTACTAAGGACTTTTTGCGGTTGGCGGGCGTGGCGTCGTTCGACGAACTCACGTTAGCTCCGCTGCCGAAGAAGCCCGGGTACGTGATCGACTACGGGTTCCAAGGGATTCGCTGGCTGCCCGCGGGCCAGGTTGCGTCCTCGCCGGGAGGAGGGTTGCGTGTGAAGCGCAAGCGAGACGAGAAGGACGGCCGGGAGATGCGGTGCTACCGCGCGAACTGCCCGTACAAGAAGGCATGCGGTTCCGAATACCAGTGGTTATACTGCCCGCAGAACGGGGTCTGGAAGGACGACGCCGTGCTCGAGTCGAAAGAGTTCGGGGTGCAGTGCCCGAAGTGTCGGCGGGGGGGTTGCAAGTTCGTGCAGTAGAGCATCACGGAGGCGCGAAGCGTAAGGGACCGAAGCCATCATTAGACTAAGTGGTGGGGAGAGAGGGAGTGGGGAGAAGCGTTCCTGCGAGCCGTCCTCCAGACAGATGTAGCACGTCTGGCCTTGCGTGTCGTTCGCGCACTCTTCGACGGCGTCCGCGACGGCCTCCTCGTATTCTTTGTTGGCGTGGTGTTGTTCCGCGCCGCCGCCGCTGGCTATTTCATCACACTCGTCGTCGTGGCCGCCGCGGTGCGCGTGGTAGCGGAGGCATCGATCACTGCAGTATCTTGTTTGACAATTCACACAGTGCGCGGGGGCGTCGTGCTCGAGGGGCTTGGCGCAGGCCGCGCAGGTGGTCAAGATCATTTTTAATCTCTGTCGTGGTCCCGCGCGCAAAAGCTAGATATATCTAGATACTCGAGGCTGCCCAGGAAACCCGTTTTGTTTGGAACGGTGCGACGCCGTCGACGCCGTCGACGCGACTAGAACAACCGGACGCTCACGGGAAAGAGACAACTACAGACAAACAAAATTAAGCCGTCGCCAGCCCCGCCGCCTCGCGCACCTCCTGCTCCCGAGCCCGCGCCGCCGCCGCCTCCAGAGCTGGTAGCGCCGCGCGCGCCCCGGCCTCGTTGAAGAGCATGTACCGGTTGTCGCGCCGCTGATACAGCCCCGAGGCCTCGTCTCTATCGAACGCGTCGAGGGCGTCCTCGCGCCGATTGCGCGGTCGCGCCGGCACGCGGCCCCGTTCGCTCCGCAGGCAGTGCGCGAGCGCTCCGTCCCGCAGCCAGTCCTTGGACCGCGCGTGGGTACAGTACAACGCGACGCTCGCGTCCGTCGACAGTGAAGACCGCTGCCGCGCGAGCAACTCCGGATCCAAAGCTCGTGCATAGAACGCGTGGGCCTCCCTTAGCTCTTCGAGTCGCTGCTCCACTTGGTGGACGACGCCCGGCGCATCGAGTGACGGCGCGTCCGTCTTCAGGGACGCGCACGGTCTTAGTGAAAGACGCTTGCGTAACGCGTCTCGATCCACGTCGTCCCTGGGCCGGTCGCCTTTCACAGGCCCGGCGAGGACCTCGACCTCGCCCAACACCGCGGCGCAGACGTCCCTCGCACTACAAGACTGGGGCAGTCCTTCATATTTACCACTCTCTAGTATCTTGGACACGCCCGCCGCCCTCGCGACTTCGAGCACCCCGGCGCAATCCGACGGTGTCAAATCGCGCTCCTTTAACGCCTCCGTGAAGTCTTCGTGAGCTCTTTCAGCTCGTCTCGACCGCGCCTCGGCGTCCACATCACCACGTGAAGGCCGCTCCAGCAACCCGGGGTCCGCGGCTACGCGAGCGTACTCCCCATATTGCCTCTCGCCTCGAGCATCGACGTCGAACTGCAGCCTTCCCACGAAAGTAGAATCAGACTTGATGGACGCATCCAGCGCCGCCTTCGAGGCCGCCGCCTGCGCCTCCAAACCTTCCACCGTGACAGGCGTAGCACCGAACAGCACCCGCACCAACCGCTCAGCCTTCTGACACGGGTCGTCATCGTCCGATTCCTCCTCGATTTGCGACACGGGCGACGCCCGCTCCCGCAGATCGTCGTCGAGCTTCGGAGGCGTCTCTGGTACTTTTACCTCTTCCTCGATAGCTATCCCTTCATCGTCGTCGTCCTCGGGAATCGCCAGAGCCGCCACATTTGACGAACCAAGCGCCAGGAAGCGCTTCTCCACCGTACCAGACGCGTCTAAGTCCGCCGCGAGCGGCACGGGCGTACTAGAATCAGCTTGTAGTATTTTGTCGAACTGCGTGAGCTTTGATGGTTGATGCACTCGTTCAAAACGGTGCTTCGAGGCCTCCTCCAAGTTCGACGATTCAGTACTTTGTAAAGATGCGTCATAGGCTTCGAGCGCGTCGCGCCACCACTTCGACAGCAAGTCGTCGCGCCGATGGCATCTTCGTACAACCCTCGCGCGAACATCACCCTTATCATCTTCCTCACTATCAGATAACCAAGCATCCTTCTTCACGGCCATCGTCAGGAGACACCCTTCTTGCACTTTGACGTTGTGGAGGTAGTAATCACTATCGAGGTCCCATAGGGGTATATCTTCTTCTGAGGGAGTAAACGTCCCCAGGAACACGTTGATGGCGTCCTGCTTCAATCTATCGGTAAACGCGTTCGAGTAGTACCTTCTTATTGAGGTAAGCAACTCTTGGTGTTTGGGCACTACGGTCACAGATTCGCCTCGTCTTATGCCCGCGCGCTTGTGGGCTTCGCTCCCACCATACTGGAGCGAAAGAGCATCTCCCACAGCGGAGTAGAGCTCCATGAGCACCAGCAACAACCGCGAACCCGGTTCTAAGGACGAGCCTCGGACAAATCCTAACGCATCAACACATCTCGCGAGTGCCACAGCCCCAACAGCGAACTGCGCCACGTTCGTTCTGTCTAGGCAATCAATACAATTCGACCGCAGCACGCCTCGCTGGAGCTGGACCTTCGTGCCTTGACACTGGAAGAACCGCGTCTCGTCGAGCGTCCACGCGGCCACATCACTGAGAGCGTCCAGTACTGTCGGTTTCTTCGATCTAGAAGCCGCCGAGAAATCTAAAGCACAGTACCGCACTTTGGTCTCTGAAGGTAAACTCGTGTTCACACATTCAATAGCTCTCCGGAACTCCGCACTGACGACCGTCTCTCGGGCGCGCCGCTCCACATGCTTCGTCAAGTCCAAAACCATGCAGGGCCCGCCGTATCTCTCCAGTAAATCGGCAAAATGCTTTTGCGACGCCGTATAGGTAGGATCGACGCGATCCACAATGATCGGAGGCTTCGGTAACGTAACACTCGTCGCCTGCGTCCAGAAGATGGGGATGGATCCACGGACTTGGACATACGAAGCGAAGCCGCCGGCCCCATAACCCGGCGCGTGCGTGATCTGCTCGAGCTCCACATCATTTGCCACGTTTCCCGTATCCGACGCGCCGCGCTTCAGGTATCGCGTCCCGGCGAAGTGTCGTGACCGGCGCGCGATCAGCGTCACGACGAGACTCCTCCCAAAGAGCGCGCAGGTCCGCTGCACGAATGCGCCATGTACTAATGTGACGCACCACCGGCCCGCGGAGGAACCGAGGGCGTCTCGTAACTCTTTCACAAGTTTGTGGTTCCAGGCGTAACTGCTCCGTCGCGATGGTTCCAGAGGTGGTATATCGGAAGCCGGGTCCTGACTTGACAGAGGTGCTTGGGCATGCATCACGTGCTGCAGCGTCTGCGTGAGGTCATACGCGTAGGAGAAGTAGAAATCTTTTGAGAGATCCACGAATTGGAAGAGACTGACGTAGCGCTGCTCCGCGGTCTCGCGCTGCGTCGGGTTCAATCTGCGATTCGTCTCCGCGACGAAGGAGCGGATTAAGGAGCGATCGTCGGACTTCGTTGCTGCGGGTCGGATAGGTATCAATTCCGTGGCCTTGATGCCATAGATCGGGGCACCTCCAATTCTACCGACCTTTCTCCGTTGCGTGATCAACACGCAGTAGTAGCAGTCCAAGAAGCGCACGAAGCCTAGTATGCCGTAACCCGTAGCTACTCGCCGCAACCCGCCTCCTTGTTTGTTCCCCTCGTGCGCCATTTCCAGCACATCTCGCAACTCGTCCTTCGAGTAGGAGGACGCGTCTTCTTGAGCTAAGTCTATGAGAGAGGGCGCACTTCTTCTCAGGACTTTCAAGACGCGGTACTTGAGTTGCTGGCGGTCGCAGCCCACCACATACAAATGCTGCTGCGTCTCGTAGATGACGAATTTCTCCAGGCCGGCGCAGGTGGGCTCGCAGGCGAGGTTCATCTTTCTTGCTTGGCGCGCGTCGGCGCTTTCACTTTGTGTTGCGAGACCTTGTGCTTGCCAGGGCTGCTCTCCTCACGCTTTTGCCATGGCAGCTGTGTGGAGCTTTTGGGTCACGTATGGATGTGACGTTTGAACACTACTAATCACTACTCAATGCGTTATGGCGGCTGCGGCTGATAATCAGCACAAAAAGCTGGGAGCCTAGCGGACTGTAAGACACTAGGGATCCTCAGCAAACTCAGCAAACACCCACAAAAACATCTCTGGCCAGAAGGCTCGTCGCAAGAGGTGGCCGCGGTCGCCGACCTCGCCGAGAGACACTTCAGAGACCAGTACAACTTAGGACGACGACGACGCCGCGCCCGCGAGACAAGAGAACTTGGAACAAAGAACGAGGACAGAGACGACGGCGGAGACACGAATTCACCAGCGCCGGCGCCGCGCCGCCGCGGCCTGCTCGTGCGCGCGCCGCCGCGCGTTCGCGCGCTCCGTCGGGCGCAGGCGGGCCGCCGGCGCCGGGGCCGGTGCCGGCGCCGGCGCGGCGACGGTCACGGGCGCCGGCGCGGGCGCCTGGAGCGGCGAGGGCGTCTGCGTCTTTTTTTCGGGCGTCGGCAGCACGGCGCCGCGCGCCGCTAGCGCTGCCGCAAGTAACGCGCGGGAGACCTCGTCGAGCGTCTCGGGAGGGACCTGGACGTGGGCGAGGGCGAGCCTGCGTGTCACGAGAGTCAGGCCGCGTGACGGGTCGGGACGCGGTTTGACGGACGCGTCGGCCGGCGGCAGCTCGGCCCAGCAGCGCTCTAGGGACGCGGCCGCCGCCGCGGCGAGGCCTGGTGGCAGCGGGCCCGGGCTCCTGGCCTTGCCCGGCGGCGTGCGCGCGGCCGCGGGCCGCGCGAGGAAGGCCGCGAGGTCCGACTGCGCCTCGGGCGCGACGTCCGCGGGCGTGACGCTGGGGGGCTCCTGCGCGGCCGTGCGCGCGCGCTTGGGCGGCGGCACATCGGCCATAACAAGGCACCAGAACACGAAATGGGCAGCCCTGCTCTGCGTCTGGCGCCGGGCGGTGGTCCCGACGCGTCGGGGCAGCACACTGTAGTCGCGGCGTGCTACGGCGGCGGCGGCAAAAGGGATTTGACGCGCGTTCGGCTGCGATGGCAAGGTGTTCGGCTGCCTCTGAAATGGGGACCTCGCTGGTGCGGGCGGGCTGCAGGCGGGGATCTTACGCGGGTAGAGGACTCCTCGGGGTGACGGCATGTCTTGCGACGTGCCTCCCGGGATGGGTCTTGCTGGCTAGTGTCTCACGGCCGCTAGCAAAAAACGTTTGCCAAACGCCACAAACGCCGCTTCGCTTGCGGCCCACGCCGCGCTGATCGGGCTGACTGTCGACGTACAGCGCGCTGCGACCCCGCGGACCGCTGCCTGCGAACGACGCCGCCTCAGAAGACGTGGAAACCCCCAGACGCTGCGGAGGCAACAGACGAGACATGGCCGCCCGCCGCCCGCTCGGGACCCTCACCAACAACATCCAGCCCGCCGCCGCGCCGCCGAAACCAGCCCCGAAACCGGCCGTCTACCGCTGCGACCACTGTTTTAGTTTTACGGGCTCGTACGCGGCCGTCGCGGCGCACGAGGCGACCTGCCCCTGCGCCGCGCCGTCTATCAAACGAGAAGCGGCGGCGCCGCCGCCCGCCGCGCCGGCGCCGAAACGCCGCGTCCCGCTCTGGGTCCTCGTCTGCTTCCTCTGGGCGGGCTACGAGGCCGCGCGGCCTATTCCCCAGCCCGTCTGCCCCGCGCGGCCGCGGCCCTTCGACGAGATTCTCATCGAGCAGCTCGCCGACGTCGCGGCGTCTGAAAGTACTGCGCTCGTCGTGCACGAAGAGGTGGGTTACGGCGTCGCGGGGAAGCTGGGCAACGCCTTCCTCAAGGCGTTGTTCGCACCGGTTCGTGTGTTGCTCGCGCCCTTCCGCATGATGTTTCGGCGCCGCTAGAGAGAAATAAGATAAAGACCTTACAGCCGGTCCACGAGCCCGATGCCCAGCACCTCCTCCAACCCCAACCGTAAAGCAGCCGCCGTCGCGGCACACAAAGTCGCGCGCGACGCCCTTATGTCATCACTCTCCGCTTTCAGGACGGGACAGCTCTCGTAGAAGCGGTTGAAGATCTGCGCCAGCTCGAACAAGTAGTCGCAGAGCGCGTTCGGCCGTAGTTCTCTCTCCAGATCGACAATCGTGGCAGACAAGAGAGCGAGGTGCCTCGCGAGATCGCGCTCGGCATCCTCCTTTAGCACAACCTTTCCCACGCCGACCTCTTCTTGGGCCTTCCTTCTTATACCGTTGATCCGAGCATAACCGTATAACATGTAAGGCGCGGTGTTGCCCGATAAACTCAACATCTTCTCGTAGGAAAACTTGTAGTTCGACTCCCTATTGAGAGATAAATCAGCATACTTCACCGCACCAATTCCGACAACCTTCGCTAGCTCTGTGAGATCCTCGGCATCCGAATCCCGCTCCTGCAACTCCGTCAGACACCTTGATTCGGCTTCGTCGAGTAGATCCTTCAGCCGTACCGTTTCACCACTTCGCGTGGCGAACTTTTTGCCGTCCTCGCCCTGCACGAGTCCAAAGGGGACGTGTTCCAGAGACATATCTCCGAGTTCTTGCGATCGTTGTGCTGCTTGAAATACGGCCTTGAAGTGTCCTGACTGACCCGCATCTGTCACATATAGTACCCTATTAGCTTTTAGCTCCTTGGAGCGGTAGTCGACGGCCGCCAAGTCAGTAGTCGCATATAAAAACCCACCGTCCGACTTCCTGATGATGAGGGGTACCTTTTCCTTCTTTTTATCTTTTTCGTCGAACACTACCAGAGCGCCATCGGAAACTTCCGCGACGCCTGAGCTTTCGAGCTCCTCGACGACGTTCGATAGTCGGTCGTTGTAGAACGACTCGCCCTTCTCCTCTAAACCACATACACTCAAACGATCATAAATGGCATCGAATTCTACTCTAGAAACGTCACATAACTTCCGCCAGGCGTCGAGCGTCGCAGCGTCGCCTTTCTGCAGCGAGACGACCCTTTCTCGCGCTCGCTCCTTGAAGTCGCCGTCGCTGTCGAAGCGCTGCTTCGCCTCCTTGTAGAAAGCAACTAGGTCGGAGATCGAAGCGTCCGTGTTGTCCCCGAGATGCTCGAGCAGCATACCGAACTGCGTGCCCCAGTCGCCCACGTGGTTTTGTCTTATGACATCGTGGCCTCTCAATTCCAAACAGTTCGCGAGGGCATCCCCAATAATGGTAGATCGTAAATGCCCAACATGCATCTCCTTGGCGATGTTCGGCGACGAGTAGTCGACGACGATCGTCTGCTTTTGTGATGCTTTCGGGAGTCCGCAGTTTTCTTCCGTGGCCATGGCTTCCACTGTCGTCGAGAGATAGTCGTCCGATAATCTCATATTCACAAAACCCGGGCCCGCGACCTCGAGGGGCGTCGCTAATGTGTTCTGAACAGTAGCATCGGCCTCCAACCGCTCCACTAATTCCGTCGCGACCTCTCTAGGGTTCTTCTTCAGGGGCTTGGCGATGGCCATGGCCGCGTTGCACTGGAAGTCGCCGAACGTCTTTTTTGTCGCGGGCCTTAGTGCTGCTTTTGAGGGGTCATTATATTCAGGCCCGAAGGCCGCGCCCAATGCCGAGGCGACGGCCTTTTCGAGCACCTCGCGCGGGTCGCCGGCGGCCGCGAAGGCTCGCGTGAAGCGCGGCCGCTTGGCGGCCGGGGCGACGAGGGCCCGCGCCACGCCGGCGAGCATGAGGACGACGATTGGTCGCATGGATCGACGCCGCGCGCGTCCCGCACTCGCCCGGTCCCTCCTTTTGTGAGCGTCGCGCGGGTGCGCAGGACTGCTGCAGCACTTGCCCTTGGCTCTCCCGGCGACGTGTCCTGCAGAGGTCGCTGCGTGCGTACGTGAGCTGTCGTAGCGCTGTATCAGTGCGTAACCTGCCGCAAGCACACGCTTTTAGCTACGCTGTGCAGCTCTGCGGCTCAGTTGCATCAAGAGTCGACAGCCGGGCCTAGCGGCAGTAAGACACTAGCAAACACGGCTCTCAAGCTCTGCAGCTAATTTGGGCTGTTCCCCGTGCGCTGCAGCATTCTGTGGGTGTCAGCGCACGCCTCGCAACGTCTGCCCCATACGCCCTCGCCGCGGCAGCCCTAAGGGAGCCAGATCCACATACTCACGAGGCTGCTCGAGTGCTTAGCTGCCACGCGCGCGTGATCGTTCGCGTCTCCTCCTTGCGAGGCTGCCTCGTAGTTCACTAGCTGCCATAAACGCGTGATCGTCATGGCTGCGCTGACGAACCCCGCCGGTGCCGTCACCGTCAACGTCGGAGGCACGGTCTACATGACTACCCTGGCCACGCTCACGAGAGTCGAGGGCAGCATGCTCGGCGCGCTGGCCGAAGCCTTGAGCGACGGCGAGGTGCTGTTCATCGACCGCGACGGTCCGTCCTTCCGGTACGTCCTGAACTATCTACGAGACCCGTTCGCGAAGCCGCTGGTCCCCCGCGACCCGACCGACGGACCAGCTCGCGCGAGAGGTGGATTTCTATGGTCTCCCAGGACTACTCAGCCGCCCTTCTACGACTGAGGCAGCGGGAGGTGACTGGAGAGTCACTCCATTCAAGGTTCAAGAGGTAACTCCAAAAGAGATAAGAGCCATTTTCTCTGGAAAGAAATAATCTCTAAATGACAAAAACAAAAACAACTAAACGCACAAAACAACCACACCACTAAATGACCAACTACTAATTGAATAACTGTCGGTACTGCGGTACCATCAGGATGATCCACCTTATTGAAATGT
This sequence comes from Pelagomonas calceolata, assembly GCA_918797485.1. Classification (NCBI taxonomy): domain Eukaryota; class Pelagophyceae; order Pelagomonadales; family Pelagomonadaceae; genus Pelagomonas; species Pelagomonas calceolata. The sequence continues at coordinate 2,099,592 of CAKKNE010000004.1, forward strand.
TAATCTAAAAATGTTATCCTCCTTGCCGCGATTTCATGATTATCGCAATCTGATCACGATCACGACAATGGGGGAGTGCAATGGAAATACACGTCTAGTAGGATCCCAAGGTTCAACTGAGACGTATCCAAGCACAACCCGTACTTGTATTACCCGCCTAGGCTACTTCCCATCCTAGGGTACTCCGATATCCCCTTAGTAGGGGGAAGTCGCCTCTCACTCCTAACTATTATCATCCTGAGTCACTTTTATTGACGGACGCAATTCCCCGTCACAAACCCCATCAAACATGGGAGAAACTATTTCGTTAGACGACTACACTACGCTGCCGGGGAAGTCCGGAGCCACACACTCTATTTCCTTATGCATCGCAGTATTCTCATGATACTTGTAGTAAGTTTGGTTCAACGATATAAGTTAACGCCCTAGAGCACGGAATCCAGCGCCGCGGCCCACTCCGCATCCGAAGAGTGCTTCTCGGCCGCCGCCGTCGTGACGCCAAATTCTTTCCCCTCGGCGTCGTCGCGCGCGAGTGACCTGACCAGCGCCTGGCAGACCTGGACGCGCCCCGAATCGCCCGGCGACGCGTCCGACGCGCAGGCCGTGAAGACGGCCCTTAAACCCGGTCCTTCGGCCGAGTCGCCTGGCGTCAACGCGACGCCCCGCGTGTCGCAGTCGAAGAGCAACTGCCAATTGACGATGTCCTTCGCAAGGTCATCATAGAGCTTCTCGGACAACGTCGGAACGTCATCCGGAATGGGGTCGTCCGGCGACGCCGGCCCGCCGCCCTTCAGCGTGCCACATCTTACGATGGTCAAACCGGACCCTTCTCTACTGGCAAGTTTGGACTTGAGTTTGTTTTCGAAGTCCCGGTACATCTGGACCTGCTTGTCCGAGGCGGCCCAGACCTCTTTGTTCGCGGCCGTTTTCGAGGCCGCGACGAAGGGACCATAGCCCTTGCCATTTAAATGTTTTGACAGACACGCTACCCTCTTAGCACCACCAGTAGCGGGCAATACGACATCTAACAGAGTATCCGTCAGCGTCTGCTCGGCATCGAAGGCGATGATCAGACCGTCGGCGTTCGCGACGGCGTCGTTAAAGGCTTCAACATCTTCGTCGCGCGTGACGCCGAGCACTGTCAAATTCGGGTCTCTAGGTTCTTCCCTAGCTTCGGACCATAACAGTTGCGTAAAGAGCTCTTCCCTGGCAGAGACGATCGTCGTCTTGTAGCCCATCTTCGCCGCCGTTTTTGCTGCTAGTAAAAAGACGGGGCCGTTGCCGACGGCCAAGACCCGGCCGCCCGGCGGCACGGCGGCCATTGTGACGGCTGTTCGCCGTCGCTGCGGCGCCTGCAGCGCCGCCGCGGCGGCTATCAGGAGCGCATATCGCGTATGCCTCGCCATCTGTCAATTGTATGAAGCGCAAACTTTTGCGGCGTAGTTATGCGGCAACCAGTAGTGCGATTCACTGGCTCTGAGGCAGCTATATTGATTAATATGCTGCGTCCCAGCCGCGCGATCTAGCTGCAGCTGCTACATGCCGGGTTTTGTTGCGCAGCCAGCTACCTCTTTAGCCGTCGAACGAAGCTTCAGCAGACGGACCAACGACGCATCCGACGTTGGGTTCCAACCGGCGAGGTCGATAGCAGGCAACGTGTGCTGCCTCTCGACAAAAATCGAGGCTGCACAGCATCCAGCGATTGCAAGACGTGCGCGACGCATTGCATTTGCAACGGTTGCAGCACCACACCAACTGCACGCAATCGCCGCAGCATTTGCAACACACAATAAGCACAGCGAGCACAGCCTTGCCAGACAGCAGCACAAGCCATCACCGCGAAACATCCAAAATGGCCGCCCAGACCCCCCAAACGACCGGCGACTTCACGAACAAGCAGTTCAGCGAGCAGGAAGTCGCCAATAAGGTGATAGAGCAGTACTCCGAGGCGCACGCGCGGACCTTCTACAAGTACGTCATGGGCGGCGGCGGCTACGACATCCACTACGGCATGTTTAGGACCGCTACCGATGGTGTTTTTGAATCCTCAAAAAACACGAACGCCGCTCTGCTGCGGTTACTAGATCAGACGCGGCCGGTGACCAAAGACTCCGTAGTGTTGGACCTGGGCAGTGGCCACGGCGGCCTGTCGCACGAGATCGCCCAGACCTTCGGCTGCAAAGTCATCTCCTTCAACATCTCGCCGGAACAAAACCAGATGAATTTAGACGAGGCTAAAAGATTAGGTGTGGGCGAACTCATCTCGGTGAGGTGTGGCGATTTTAATGATCGTGCGAACTTTCCCCCGTCCGACTTGGGCGAGGTGACCCACGTTATTAGTTGTGAGGTCTTCTGCCACGCCGCCTCGAAGCCTAATTTGCTCGCGGACGTGCGCAAGATCGTGCAGCCCGGCGCCGCGTTAGTTTTTACGGACATCATGGGCGCGGATGGGGCCGACGAGAAGGCTCTGAAGGACTTCACGGACCGCAACGCCACGACGGCCATGGCCCGTCCCTCCCAATACCTCGATTGGTTGAAGGCCGCCGGGTTCTGCCATGTGGGCTTCTTTGATGGATCCGGCCACTTACTGCCCTACTTCTCGGCGATGTTGGATGTGTGCCACAAGCAGGGCGCGGCCATGGTGAAGGACGGCGTGCCCCAGCCCTACCTCGACAAGTGGGTCGCGTCGCTGACCGACCGCGTCGCGATCCAAAAGGACAAGGCCGTGTTTGCGTGGGGGTTGTTTAGTGCCCGCGCGCCGGGGCCGCTCTACTGAGTTGTCGTTGCGCGTAACACGGGTACATAAGCTCGGCTGAGGCTGAGGCTAGTTACGTCGCAGGGCTCCCCGTACCCCTCCCGCTCTTCCCGGGCCCACCCGTCCGGCTGGACTAGGACGCAAGGGCTGATTCGGGGCTAGTGTCTTACATGTCGCCTAGCTCGAGACGAGGGTCGCAAAAAGAGGCGCCATCTGCGCGTTTGAGAGAGCCCAGTGACCCAGGAAGGCCAGCAGCGCTGTGCGACAGCGCGCATCTCGCGCTGCCAACTGGTGTCCACGTTGCGCAGCGCTGGAGCCAGGATTTGCATGCGACCGGCTCATAGCCAGTCTTAGGCCAGGTGGACAGCGGCGAGCACCAGCGCCGGCGCCTGCGCGATGGCGACCCGCGAGCTCGAAGCCATCCTCGTGCGCCTCGGCTTGACCCGCTACCTGGAGAATTGCCGGCGCGAATGCATCGACGACGACTGCCTCGACACGCTCGAGAGAGATGATATTAGGGAGCTTGGCCTGCCGATCGGTCCTGCGCGCAGATTTGAGGCCGCGCTCGCCGACCGCCGGAGAAGCCGCGGCTCGGCGGAAGTGTCTCCCGTGACGCCCTCGCCGGCGGCGCCGCGACGACCCGAGCCCGCCCAGCCGCCCGCCGCCGCCGCGCCGCCACTCCCGGCGCCACCGCGCGACGCCTCCGGGGAGACGCTCTGGCCGACGGGGCCGCCGGGCGAAGGCACCCTGTGCGAGATCTGCATGGATTCGGCCGTCGCGGTGCGCCTCGAGTGCTCTGGCGCGCACGAGTTCTGCGTCGACTGCTTGGATAGGTGGGCGCAGCAGACCGCTCTTAAGGCACAAGCGCACACCTCGTGCCCTACGTGTCGAGCGCCAGTCGTCAAGGCCGTCGACATCGCGACTGGAGCGCCGAGACCCCTCACCAAACTGGTGACCGCGTGGGGCGGCGCCGGGACGCCGGCGGCGCGGGCTCGGCAACGTATCGAAGCGCTCGCGTTCGCCGAGCGGCGGGAGGCGGCTGAGCGCGAGCGGGCCGCCGCGGCGGCGCTGGCCGAGCGCGAACGCGTCGCGGCCGCCGCACGCGCTGCTGCCGAGGCGGCCGAGCGCGAGCGCCGGCGACGGCAAGCGCCGACCGCGATCCTGCGGCGCGAACCGACGCCGCCGCCGCAAAACGCCGAGGTCGACGCGGCCGCCTTCGCGCGCGCGCTCGCCCCCTGGGTCGCCTCGAGGGGCGGCCGCGTCGCGGCGACGGAACTCTCGCAGTTCTACCGAAGCGAGGCGGCTGGCGGCCTCGTGATCCCCAAGAAGGGCGCACTCAAACTCCTCCAGCCCGTGGCCGCGGCAGCGGGTTTGCGCGTCTCTCAGACCACCGACTCCGCGTACGTCATCGAGACCGCCCCGGCGCCAAGCCCTGAACCAAGCGTGTCCGGCGGAACTGCGGTCGCCTTCGCGCGCGCGCTCCGCGGCTGGATCGCTTCTCGCAAAGGTGGCCGGATCGAGGCGAACGAGCTCGCGGAGTTCTATAAGAGTCCGGCGGCGCGCGGAAGGGGCGCGCTCGCCATTTCTAACCTCGGCGGTCCCCTCAAGCTCCTCCGGCCCGTGGCCGCGGCGGAGGGCCTGCGCATCGTGCAGCGAACTAATGGACAGCATGCTATCGAGGTCGTCGCGCCGACGGTCGGCGCCGCGGCGCCGCCGGCGTCCCTTCGCGCCGTGGAGGGCGAGATCCTGGCCGTCGTCGACGACCGCGGCGGCCAGATTGCGTTCGGAGAACTCGCGGAAGCCTACCGAAAGGTCCACGGCAAGGCCATCGACTACCGCGCGCTGGGCTTCGAGCGGCTGAGGCTGCTCGTCGAGCACCTCCCGGGCATTGACTTCGACCCGCGCGTCACGTCAAAGCCCGTGCACGCTGTCCTACGCCGCGCCGTGGCCGGCGACCAGCCGACGACGCGCGACGCCCGCGGCACGGCGCCGCAAAACGTGGGGCCGCCGGCGGCTCTGCGTGCCGTCGAACGCGAGATCCTGACGATTATCGACGGTCACGGGCTCAACAACGGGACCGAGATCATGGCCGATAAACTCTGCGGCCGCTACCGAGAGGCCCACGGCAAGGACATCGACTACCGCGCGCTGGGCTTCAAGAAGTTCAAGCTGCTCGTCGAGCAGCTGCCCTCCCTCATCTGGGTCGCCAAACCCGGCGCCCCTCCCTATGTGAGGCGCTTGCACGCGGCGCCGTCCGCGGCGACGCCGGCACCCGCTCCTGCAACGACGCCGGCCGCTCCCGCAGCGCCGACGACCCGCGATGGAGTCGTCGACGCGCTTGCGACGTGGATTGGCGGGTTGCCGCACCCGCGCGCACGGTCGACGGACGTGGACCGCTGGCTGGCGTGGCACCGCGCACGAAGTGACGTCGTGCCCGAGGGCCTCGACTGGCTGACTGTCGGCCAGCTCGCGCCGCACGGCCTCCGCAAGCGCCGCGCGACTGAGGGCGTTTTCTGGATCGAAGTCGCGGCGGCGGCGAGCGCGCCCGCGCCGGTGCCGTCCACGGCGACGTCGGCGCCCGCTCCCGCGGTGCCGGCGGCGCCGGCTTCCGACGGACCCGTAGCGCCGGAGCCGACGGACCCGCTCGCGCTCTTTATGACGCGGGCCCGCGCGTACGTCGATCGCGCCGGGGCGCTGCTCGGAAACGACGCGCCAGGCGCGACCAAGCTCCCGACGCCGCGCAAGCAGCTTATCGAGCTATGTGCTCAGCAGTACGGCCTGCGCTTCCAAGACCGAGCCGACGGCGAGCATTGGGTCCTGGTCGATGGCGATCAATGGCTCGCGAGCCAACGGCAAGCAGTGGAAGCCGCGTTCGACGGCGCCGCGGCACCACCGCCGCCGTCGAGCTCGCGCCGCGGCGAACCCGCCGCACTACGCCGTCTCGAGTCGCGGGCAATGACCCACGTCCGCGAGCTCCTCTCAGAACGAGGGAGCATCTACATCTCGGACCTCTCCAGACTTTATCGGGAAAAGTACGGCAGCGGGTTCGACTACAAGCGGCTCGGCTTCGCGAATATTGGTGCGTTCGTGAGGGAGATGCCGGGCCTGGAGTGGGAGGACGCGGGCGGCGGCGTCGTTAGATTGGCGCAGGCGCCGCCGCCGGGAAGCTTTCCCGATCAGCCCGCGCCAAGCCGGGAGACTATCCCGCTCGTGTCCGAGATCCGCGACACCGAGGGGATGCGCGCGCTCGCGGCGTTCGTCGCCAAGTGCCCGCAGGGAAGACTCGCGCTCAGTAAGGACGACGAGGACCCAGACGAAGCGCGATTTGGCCTCAGTAAGGAGACGATTAGGGCGCAAGCCAGAAGCGTCGGCCTCGTCGTCCACGAGAACGCCAAGTGCGGCGTATTTACGCTGCTGAGCACGGTGAACAGGCCGGAGAGATGGGCGCTCTTTTCAGAAGCCGAGGACTTGTCACGGCTGGCGGGCGCGACCGCGGCTCTGGCGCCTTCGGCGGCCGTCGAACCCGCGCCGTTAGCGGCGGTTTTGGCGCCGGTGCCGGCACCTGCGCCGCGCACCGAAGTTGACAGCGGCTCGATCGCTGTGAGGCTCGCTGCTTTGCGCGCCGCCGGCGTCGTGACGGGAGCAGAAGCCGAAGAGTTGGCACGACGGGCGCGCGCGGACGAACTCCGGGAACTCCGGGTCCGGGATCCGCCGACGTCGCTCGAGGCGCTCCGGGCCGCGGGTATACCGCCGCCGCCGCAACCGCGGGAGTCGACGCACCTCCCAGGCTTCGCGCCGGCGACGGCGCCGGCGCCGCGCGAGGAAGGCTGGGTTGAGGGCGGCTCGACGGCGGCAAGGACCGCGATCGAGGCGCTCCGGGCCGCGGGAGTTCCGCCGCCGCCGCCTCCGCATCCGCGGGAGTCGGTTCATCTCCCAGGCTTCGCGCCGGCGCGATTCCGCTCGAGCAGCCCCCTCCACGACGACGCGGCGGCGCTCCGGGAACGGTCGGCTGCTGACGACCGCGCCGAGGCGGGCCTCGAATAATTGTGCTAAGATTGTTACCCAGCGACTACCTCACACATCGTCGCCGACGGCGTCGCCGCAGCGCGCGCAGAGCGCCGGGTGGTTTGCGAGAGACCCCACGGTGCTATCGTGGTACCAGCACCGCGCGCAGCGAGCCGTCGACGCCTCGACGACCCCGACCGTCGCGCCCGTGAACGAGTCCGCGGCCGCGACGACGTGCTGGTCGGCGCAGACGCCGCAGACGGCGTTGCTATCGGCGACGACCTCCACGTCGGACACCAGAAACAGAAACCGCAGGTCGTCGACCGCGTCGGCGACGTCCTTGCCGTGCGGCGCGATGACCTGAGACGTGTCCGCGAGGCCCGCGAGCGACGCGTCGAATGCCGCGCGCTTCTCTGCGTCAGCTGGAGGGGCCACGACGACCTTCGCATCCAACGAAGCGCCCACGAGCTTGTCGCGGCGCGCCGCCTCGAGGGCCCGATTGGCGTCATCGCGCAATTGCCGCCGCGCGTCCCACTTGGCCTCGTCGTGGGCTTGGAAGGGCGCCAAGGAACCCCGCGTCCACGGCTCCGCGAGGTCGAAGACCGAGCCTCTCTCGCTAGAAAACGCGTCGCCGGCTTTGTAAGGTAACGCCTGCCAGAGCTCCTCGGCGAGGTGCGGCAATAGAGGAGCTAATAATCTTGGTAGAGTATTCAAACAAGCGATCAAGACGCTCTGGCACGACCGCCGCCGCGCCGAGTGCTGCGGACTGACGTAGAGCCGATCCTTCGCGACGTCGAGGTATAACGCGGACAATTCGTTGGTAGCGAACGCAGATAGGGCATTAACAGCCCGCTGGAACTGGTACTGGTCGTAGGCGTCGTAGCATTCTACTTCGAGGGCGTTCAACCGTCCCAGTAACCACTTGTCTAGCGATGGTAGTGTATCGTACTGAGCAGAGGCGTCGTAGGCAGCAAAATCAGCACTACCTTCTTTCGGAACATCAGCGACGTTGCCGACCATATACCTCAACGTATTGCGCAACTTCCGGTACTGCTCAAACACCTGCTTGATGGCGTTCGGCCCGATGCGGACATCCGACGAGTAGTCTACCGTGGCGACCCACAGCCTCAAAACGTCGGCCCCATACGCCGGCTCCTTCTTCAGGTTGTTGCCTCCTTCGATCACTAGTTTCGGATCCACCACATTGCCTAGGGACTTGCTCATCTTGAACCCTTTTTCGTCCAGTACAAAACCATGGGTCAATACGGAAGAATAGGGCGCTTTATTTCTGCACGCTACGGATGTGAGTAGTGAAGACTGGAACCAGCCCCGATGCTGGTCGCTCCCTTCGAGGTACAAGTCGGCCGGTTCGTCGTCGCTCTTCCCGAGCTCGGATCTCTGACCAACAACACCGGCCCAGGACGTCCCGGAGTCGAACCAGACGTCCATCGTGTCCGTGCCCTTGACGTAGTCGCCCTTATTTGATATCGTATCAGGTAGTAACTCGTCTACCTCGAGCTCGAACCAGACGTTCGTACCCCTTTCTTCGACGAGTGATACGATCCTATCCAAGGTCTCATCCGTAACTAAGGGCTCGCCCGTCTCCTTATGATAGAATACAGGTAAAGGTACGCCCCAGGATCTTTGTCTAGAAATACACCAGTCGCCGCGCAGCTCCGTCATCGCGCTAATTCTATTTTTACCTACCGATGGGGTCCACTCTACTTCATTGATGGCTCTCAGAGCGTCTTCTCGGAAGCTATCAACAGAAGCGAACCACTGGTCCGTCGCTCTCATCAGCACCGGTTTTTTGGTCCTCCAGTCGTAGGGGTATCTGTGTTCATATGGTTCTGACAATAAAACCTTGTCGCCTAAGCGCTCCGTGATTTCCTCCGACCCCTTCGTTAGTACGGGTAGGCCCTCCAAGTCAGCACCGGCTTCACTCGTAAATTTGCCCGCAGCGTCCACAGGACTGAAGGGAGGCAAGTCATATTTCAGACCGGTCTGGTAGTCGTCCTGGCCGTGTCCTGGTGCGGTGTGGACTAAACCAGTGCCGCCCTCGGACGTGATGTAGTCTCCCCCCAAAACGACGGACGCGTCTCCTGGGATCGCGTTATTTGGTACTGGTCTGCTATAAGTAGTCCCAACGAGCGCCTCGCCCTTCAACAAGCCAATCACATTTAATGGAGTGTCGAACTTCGCCGCTAGTTCGTCCACCAAATCTTCGGCGACGATGAGCTTTCGTTCACCAGAATCAACTACGGCATACGTCAAATCACCATTGACAGCAACAGCTAAATTCGCGGGCAGGGTCCAGGGCGTCGTCGTCCAGACCGCGAGTTGCACTGGATCACTAGTGAGCTTTTGCAATGCTTCACTCTTGGAAGTGACGTCGAGCGCCGCGTAGACGGAGGGCGACGTGTGGCCTGCGTTCGCGCGACGCGTGAGACGCGTAGACTCTCGGACGGCCACGCCGACGCCATCGCCGCGACCTTGTCAAAAAGGGACGCCGGCAACAAGTACCATCAGGATATTCTAATTCAGCCTCGGCCAAGGCAGTGCGACTGGACGGCGAGTACCAGACGGGCTTCAGGCCTCGATAAATGGACCCGCGCTTGAACATCGCCGCGAAGACCCGCAATTGAGCTGCTTCATATGCCGGCTGCAAGGTCAAGTAAGGCTGGTCCCAATCGGCCCAGACGCCATACCTCTTGAATGACTCCCTTTGCGATTCGACGGTCTCCTGGGCGAATTGGGCGGCTCGTTCTCTTAACTGTAGAGGTGTGAGCGGCGGCGGCATCTCGCCCGTCTTCTTTTTTATTTTTTTGTTTTTGTCGTTAATTTGCTGTAAAACTTTGAGCTCGATGGGCAGGCCGTGGCAGTCCCAGCCCGGCACATATCGGACCTTATCTCCTCTCAACATGCGACTGCGATTAATAAAGTCCTTGAGGATTTTGTTGAGCGCGTGGCCGATGTGCAGGTCGCCGTTCGCGTACGGCGGGCCGTCGTGCAGCGTGAATGCCGTACCGCCTTTCTCCCAGAGCTTCTCGTAGATGTTCGTGTCGGTCCAAAATTTTTGGATCTTCGGTTCCGTCTTGACGGCTCCTGCTCTCTGCGGGAACGACGTGTCCGGGAGCAAAACGGTGCCGCGGTATTTATCCTCATCCGCCACAACTTCCGGTGCTTCGGTGGCGGCCGCTTTCGGCACGGTCAGCCGGCGCGCGACCGGTCGGAGCGCCGCGCACCGCCTTGCTGCCAGCAGCATCACTGCTGTCCTCCTCATCTGCTAGTCCAGCTGGAGCCGCGTTTTGCACGACTGCGGCAGCGCGTTGTCGAGACCGTCAGACAGCGTAGTCCGAGCACCACGACGCCTACAGCGTATCGCTGCGCACGGCTGACTTAGCGTCTCCAAAAGTGCATCACAGCAACTTTGGGCCCTGGCTCCCGGCCATTGGTCGCAGGTCCAAGCGCTCCCCGGCGCTCTGGAGGGACGGCTCCGTCGCGCAGAAGGACCGCTGCGGTTTTCTAGTGGCTTACATGCCGCTAGCTGGTCTCTGAGATTTTGCACGAGCCCTGCGCAACGAGCACCATACAGCTTGCAGCGCAGCTTTTTGAGCCCTCCCAGCACGTCTTCTTGCAGCCGCGCCAGCCCTACGAGCTGCGCCGTGCAGTAAGACACTTATCCACTCACCACCACAGCACGCGCGCCAGCGCACAGCGGCGCGCAGAGTTGCGAAGCAACCACGAGGCTCCCTCTGTTCCTCCTCCGGTTGGGCGGCGCACGCGGCAGTAGACCGCCGAACATCATGCCGCGCGCGGCCTTCACCGAGGGCGTCTCGGACACCGACCCGCACGCGAGTCTCGAGAAGGTCCTCGACGAGGACAACCTCAAGTGGGTCGAACAGCAGAACAAGGTCACGGTAGATAGATTAGGTGAAATTCGCGGCACGAAGACCTACGAGCGCATCCTCGAAGCCCTCGATTCCAAGGACAAGATCCCGGCGGCCTACGAGATCGGCGACAAGCTGTATAACTTCTGGCAGGACGATCAGCACGTGCAGGGCATTTGGCGCCGAGCTTCATTGGACTCGTACAAGTCCGATAATGTTGAGTGGGAGACGGTGCTCGACATTGATGCTTTACCGCCACCTACAAAGGACACGGCCAAGACCTGGGTCTGGCACGGCTCGAACCTGTTGGATGACGGGAACTTCGACCGCTGTTTAATTTCATTATCCCCAGGAGGCTCGGACGCGGACACGACGCGCGAGTTCTGCCTCAAGTCCAACAGTTTTGTCGAGGGTGGGTTTGAGATGCTCGAGCCGGCCAAGTCGCAGGTCGGCTGGCGCTCTAGGGATGAGGTGCTCGTGGGCACGGATTTTGATGGCGACGGGGAGTGTCTGACCGATTCCGGATATCCCCGGGTTTGTCGCAGCTGGAAGCGCGGCACGCCCCTGTCCGAAGCGAAGACGGTCTTCGAAGGCGAAAAATCTGATATTTCTGCTTCACAGTACGCGTACACGGATCATGGGGTGGCGCACGAGTTCCGCGTACGGTCGCTCACGTTCTATACTGCTAAATATTGGCACCGCACACCTTCAGATCTGGACAAAGTGTCCGCGGCAGATGACGACACGCCCTTCGCGGAAGTGCCCATTCAAGAAGACGCCCAGGTCTCGACGTTCGGATCCATGGCCTTGATCACGCTGCGGAGCGACTGGACCGTGTCCGGGAGGACCTTCAAGCAGGGGTCGTTACTGAGTTGCAAGTTTTCCGACCTCATGGCCTCTGATCTGTCCAAGGCCCAGGTGTTGTTCGAGCCCACCGCGTCACGCTCGTTGGAGTCGGAGACGGCCACGAAGAACTATCTCGTGCTGAAGGTGCTGGAAGATGTCCGTTCTACTCTAGTCACGTGGCGTTTTGAGAATGACAAATTCGTCGAGCATTCGACGGGTGGCGGCATCGCTGTGGGCGAGGATGTCTCGGTGCAAGGCTTGAACCGCTTCTCGGATCAAGATGACCGCGTGTGGCTCTGGCGCGACGGCTACCTTAGAGTAGATGCCCTCGACATTGGTGATGCAGCATCACTAGATAAGACTCAACAAGTCAAGACGAAACCCGGCTTCTTCAACAGTGATGGCTTGACCGTGGACCAGCACTTCGCGACCAGTAAGGACGGCACCAAGATCCCCTACTTCGTCCAGCGTCGAACGGACATGAAGTTCGACGGGAGTACGCCTACTCTCGTGGATGCCTACGGCGGCTTCGAGATCTCCATGACGCCTCATTACAGTGCTGGAGTTGGGATTGGGTGGTTAGAAAGAGGTGGATGTAAAGTAATCGCGAACGTGCGAGGTGGTGGGGAGTACGGTCCCTCGTGGCACCAAGCTGCTTTGAAAGAGAAGCGTTATAAAGCGTATGAAGATGTCGAGGCCGTGGCGGCCGATGTGATTAAGCGCGGGATCTCGTCGACGGAAAAGTTGGCCGTGATCGGCGGCTCGAACGGTGGTCTCATGGTCGGCAACATGATCACGAGACCGGTCGCTTCTTCCTTGTTCGGGGCGGCCGTCTGCCAGGTGCCGTTGTTAGATATGAAAAGGTACTCGCATCTGTTGGCCGGTGCTTCTTGGATGGCTGAATACGGCGACCCGGACACGGACGAGTGGAAGTTTCTGCGGCAGCACTCGCCGTATCAATTACTGAGACATGATCGCCTCGGTATTGCTGAAGATGGTGAAGATCGTACAGCTGATGACAAGTGGACGTGCCCCAAGGTCTTGTTTACCACATCTACACGCGACGACCGCGTCCACCCGGGCCACGCGCGCAAGATGGTCAAGGCTCTGTTGGAGGACGCTCCCTCCGAAAAAGTACCTTTGTGTTTATATTGGGAGAACACCGAGGGCGGCCACGGCGGCGCCGCCGACAACAAGCAACGCGCCTACATGTGGGCGCTGACGTATGCCTTCCTGGCGGAGGTCTTGGGGCTCTAGGTGGTGACCGTAAGTACTTAGGTAACTGATGGTGATGTATCGGAGTCTTGGGGGTGTTCGGGCCTCTTCTTCCGGCCAGGGGGGCTCCCTCATTGATCGAAGAGAGAAGCGACCCAATGGGGGGAAACCGCCATGCATAGGTCCTGATATCCCAGCTTCAAGTCATCCCACGCGGAGTTGTAGGCCTTGCATTGGAGACAGCCGTTGTCGTTCCAGAGCTCGGTAGACTCGACGTCCGGTAGTCCGCCGTCGGTAAACCCGGTACCCTTTTGGCACGTCCACAGTCGTCCAGGACCATGTTGGATGTAGGCCTAGAGTGTCTCCTGTTTTCCGAGGCGGCGGCGGCAAATCAGGTGGCGGTTTGGGTGTGGATGATAGCGAGACTACAACCTGTAAACCGTCCTAGTGTGTTACCGACGCTAGCCTCGGCGCCGAGGCCGCGGCTTTTTTGCGTGCCACACAGCAGTCCTGTGCGCTTTTAGAAGCGATACGCTGACGCCAGACACGCCTCGTGCCAGCGAGCAACGCTCGCCACAAAGCGCGACACCCGGGGGACGTCATCCAAGGGAGAGCAGCCAAAACACGCCGCCGCGGCGAGAGGAGCGGAGCCAAACGAGAGAGCAGCCAAAAGCCAAAAAACACGCCGTCGCCGCGATGCCGAGACCCGAGTTCTACCTCCGCTACTACGTGGGCCACCGCGGCAAGTTCGGCCACGAGTTCATGGAGTTCGAGTTCGCTTCCACTGGTAAATTGAGATATGCGAACAACTCGAACTACAAGAACGACTCCATGATTAGGAAGGAAGTCACGGTGTCCGATGCTGTGTTAGATGAAATAGAAAGGATTATCACGGACGCGGAAATCACGAAGGAGGACGATTCCGAGTGGCCCGAGCCGGATAGGGTCGGAAGGCAGGAACTCGAGGTCATTAGTAATGGAGAGCACATCTCCTTCACCTGCGCCAAGATCGGCTCGCTGCTGGACGTCCAAGAATCGAAAGATCCGGAAGGATTGCGGTGCTTCTACTACCTCGTCCAGGACCTCAAGTGCGCGGTCTTTTCCCTGATCTCGCTGCACTTCAAGATTAAGCCTATTCCCTAGTATTATTACACAGTATCGGTGCCGAGGTAGAAGTAGTGCTCCAGCTCGACCGCGGCCGCGTCCGGGTGCTCCTTCGTCGCGGAAAACGGAGCCATCTCGCGCTGCCACCGCTCGTTTACCGCCTCGCGGGCCATCCTTTCGCAGCACTCGGAGAAGGGCGCATCGCTCTCGAACACACCAAAGGCCCGCCCGTCGGAACCGCAGAACAGCGAGTACTCGTGCCAGCCGTTCCGAACCAGCGCCTCCTGCATCGCGGGCCAGACCCGCTCGTGGCGCCGCTTGTACTCGGCCAGCCTCGTCTTATCAAAACGCATCTCGAACGCGACGCGCCGCCGTCCATTCCGCGTCCGCGCCGGGCCCGTCCAGGCCTGCGGCGTCCAGTCGTCGACGGCAGTCTGCAGCGCAGCGCGGCCGCCCGCGACCATGTGCGGCAGGATGTGGTCCTTGATGACGGCTATGTGCGCTTCGTGCTTCGCATACGCCTTATAGTCGCCCTCCGACGCGAACTCGACGAGGCCGCCGATCGACGCGTTGCGGCCGTCGTCGAGGCTCGCGACCTGGCGGCCGACCTCCATCCTTAAAATGGTCGGGATCCGGGCCGGCAGCCGGCGCAGCGCGGCGAGCATCGCGTCGACGGCATCCGACGGCGTCCCGGGCTTGAGTTTTACTAAAACCATGTGGCGCACGCGTGATGGCGCAGGCGTCCGCCGGCGTCGCGCCAGCAGCGTCGCGACCATGGCGCCCGCAGCGGCTGCTGCAGCCAGTGCGAGCGGTGACTGTGGCGGCATGGCAGCGATCAATGATTGAAAAAAGCACTACAGGAGCACGCCTGCGGCTATTTATGCACCATCTGGCTGTGCAGCTTTAGTATGCTCTATTCTAAGTGGGTTTACGCTAGCTCGGCTCAACTTCACTCGGCCGCTGATGAGATGGCCTGCATACGCGTCGTTTTAGCACTATCCCTGACTCGCATTAATGCGCTGTCGACGACTGCTGCCCCAACAAAGACCCTTTTTCTCGCGAAACCCACCGTAAATGCGGAGGCATTGCTGCAGCACTTTGCGGCGCACGGCTGCTGCGTGACCGACGTCGACGCGCACACGCGCTTCGCATTCGTTCAATTCGAGTCGGATGCCGACGCAAACCGCGCGCTAGCGCTCGAAAATGGACCGTACCGCGAGGCGAAGCGGGCGCACGCGTCGATCAACGACCGCAACGCGACGGCCGCGGCCGCCTGGGACGCTCTCTGTGCAAAGCTTCGCGGCGTCACGGCTGGCGCGGTCGTCCCACGGAGCCATGCGGACCGCGTCGCGGCGCGGCTCGCCGCGCGCGGCCACGAGACGCTGGCGGTCGAGCAGGTCGGCGTCGAGCGCCTCCTGCTGCTTAGGACGCGCGACCCGGCAGCGTTCGCCGCGGAGACCTCGGCAGACGCCGTGCTCGCTGGCGTCTGCGTGCCCCTCGCGCTCGATGGCCACAAGCCAGTGACCGACGTCGCCGCGGCCGCTGATGAGATCGACGAGCTGCTCCGCGACGCCTCCGCGGGCGCCAGTACGCGGGTCCGCGTCCGGACGTCGCCCCCGGCGCTGGCGGCGGAAATCACGCGGCGCCTCGAGGGCGCGACGGCGTACGCTCTCGCTCCTGGCCAAGCAGACCTCGAGGCCCACGTCGCGGTCGTCGACCGGGCGTACGTCTGCGGCGTCGTCGCTGCGCCGAACAGGGAGCAGGCGCGGCGGAAACAGGTCGCTTCTAGGGCTTACTTCAAACTCGAAGAAGCGTTAGACCTCGCCGGGGTTGAAGACCTCCACGGCTCACATGCACTGGACCTCGGAGCCGCGCCCGGAGGCTGGACCGAGAGCCTGCTCGATCGCGGCGCGAGCGTCGTCGCGGTGGACCCGGGCGCGTTGAATGAGAGCGTGGGGGCCAGGCCAGGCGTCCGGCACATACAAAAAAAGTCCCAAGCGGCGCGCAATGATGGAGATCTGGACGGTGAACGCTTCGACGTCTTTGTGTGTGACATGTGTTTGCATGAGCCTGGGGATGCAGTCGCCGCTTTAGAAGCCTGCGCGCCGCATCTAAAGCCGGGCGCCCTCGTCGTGCTCGCCATCAAACTGACGCAACCGGCGAAGTCGACGGCGCTCAACGACAAGCGGGCCGAGCCCTACGTCGAGCGCCTCCGGCCACTGCTGGACGGCGCCGCGGCGCACCACCTCGTCGCCAGCCGCACGCGCGAGCGGACCGTCGTCGGGCGCTGGCGCGGTTCTTAACACGTTATGAATTACTCCCGAACAAATCCGCGTCCGCCTCGTCCGCGAAGCCGCTCTTCGTCACGAAGAACGACTCGCCGGCGGCCTCGAAGGTCACGAACGGTCGCAGCGTCGTCGGCTCGCGCTTCACGTCCGCCTCTCGAAACTCGTGCGTCACGCGCCGCGCGAGGATGTCCATGCGCGTCGCGACGATACGGTCGCCCTCCCGCGACATCTCGAAGACGAACGGGAGCGTGCAGAAGTGCAATGCAGCTGTGGACCCGACCCCCGCGACCATCGCCGTGCCGCCGACGGCCACTTTGCCCATGAGCGACACGGTGGCCGAGGACTTGAAGATGAGAGCCATCGGCGGCAGCATTAGCGACGTCGCCAGCGTCGTGAGCGAGACGAGCCGGATGCGTTTCACGGCTGCGTTCAGCGGGCCCTCGTAGATTTTCACGACTGTGTCGTCCTCCTTTGTCGCGGCGGTGGCGAAGCGGCGGCAGGCTGCCGCCGCGAATGCTGGTCGCTGCGCCTGGCTGCATAGCGCACGCGTGGGAGCAGCGCGCCGGAGGACAAGCAGCATCCTCGTGAGAGTGGAGGCTGTAGCTGGTGTGTTGTTGCCGCACGGCTCAAGCACCGTCTTCGCAGGACAATTAGCAATCAACGCGATGCCGCGAGGAGGAATCGAAGCTACTATTGCACGCACAAGGCGATGCGCCGCAATTTGCGCAGCTAGCGGTCAGTAACACACTAGAAAACACCTGAGCGGCCAAGCTCGCGCCAGCGGCTTAGTGTTGCGCCTAGGCACGTCTAGGTCGCAGCGGTGACTCTCCAAGGCCCTCAGCAGCGCTGCGGCAGAGCAGCTTTGCAAGCCATCCGATAGAATTCAAATAAGTACGAGTTGGCTCTCCCGGGCAGGGTTTCACACCGTGAATGGTCTTTGCCACTGAAACCGCGCCCGCCGCGAGCATCTATGCAACCAGAACCGCAGTGAGGGCAGCGCTGGCCGGCATGCAGCCCTCCGAGGCCGACGCGGGCGACGCGGGCGACGCCGTGCTCGTCACCGTCCACAACCTGTCGTTCGAGACGAAGCGCGACGGGCTCGCGGAGCATCTCGGGGTCGCGGAGCACCGCGTCGAGGTCCTCATGCGGCCCGACGGCAGGAGTAGCGGCCGCGCGCGCGTCTGTTTCCCGTCGCGCGCCGAGGCCGAGGCCGTCATCGAAAAGGTGCACCAAACCGACCTCGACGGCCGGACGATTTCGCTGTCGGTGAAGCGGGACAGCACCGCGGCCGGCGAGACGATCGTGACGCTCCGCAACCTGCCGCCCACGACGAAGACCGGCGACGTAACGAAACACGTCAAGCGGGTCACCGAGCGCGGCTCGGTCGGCCGCATCATTCTCTATAAAAAGGGCGCTTTGTCGGCGGACGTGGCGTTCAAGTCGCTCGCCGAGGCCGAGGCCGCCGCGCGGAAGCTGGACGGCACCGAGCTCGCCGGCCGGACGCTGTCGGCGCGCGTGTCGCCGCGGAAGCCGCGAAGCGTGTCGCCGCGGCCCGCCACGCCGCCGGCGCCGCCGTCGTCCAACGGGTCGCCCCGGGCCGGCGCGCGGTCGCGCGAGGCCGTCGTGGCGGCGTTGAGTGCTTGGGTCGCGGCGCGGCGGCCGGACCGCACCCACTCACGCAACCTCGACGCCTTCTACAAAGAGCACCCGCACCTGGGACGAAAGCCCAAGGGCTCCGCGTGGCTCACTCCGGACCTCCTCGCCGCGCAGGGCCTCCAGCAGCGCCCGGACGTCAACGGCGGCTTCTTCCTCGAGGAGCTCGACGACGACGCCGCGGCCGCGTGGGCGCCGATCGGAGCGCCCGCCTCGGACGGCGCCGCGGCGATCCTGGCGCTCGTCGCGCGCGCCGACGCGCTCCGGCCGCGGCTCGAGCGCCGAGACGAGGACATCCGGGCCCGGGTCCAGAGCGTCTTACAGAAAGCCGTTTCCTTCCGAAGGTGCGCCGTCGGCGTCTTCGGGAGTGCCGCGTCGGGCCTGCGGACGTCCGACACGGCCGACCTGGACCTTTGTGTCCTCGACCCGGCGATCGAGAAGAAGGCCTCGGCGTATCGGGCGTTGCTAAGCGAGGCCCGCGAGCTCGATGCTGATGGCGAGTTATTTGAGCGAGGCACGCGCCTCAAGAAGGCGCGGCGGGCGCTCGACGTCGCGATGCGAGAGAAGGAGCGCGAGGCCCAAATGGTCGTCGAGATGACGGCCGCCGGCAATACGATAGAGAAGGTGCAAAAACACGAGGACAAGTGGCGGTCGGTCTGCGAGGAGATCCCGAAATTGGAGGAGGTGGTACGGGAACTCGAGGAAGCAAATACTTCAATCATAGATAGAGTGATGGAATTACGAGAACAGGCCGACGACAAGAAGTTCAAGAACGCGGGCTGCGTCTACCCTATGAAAAGTGCGCTTGAGCGCGCTAGAGGCTTCGGCGACTTTAAGGTCGTGAGGCACGCGCGCGTACCTCTGGTCAAGTGCGTTTATAACCCCAACGAGAGGGGGTTCTCAGAGATTGCCCTAGACATCGTGCCGGGCAACGCCGTCGCCCACGCCAATTCTCGACTGCTCAAAGCGTATGGCGACAAGGCGCCGGCGTTCCGAGCTCTAGTATTGGTAGTGAAGTCCTGGGCGAAGTCGAGGGGTTTGAACGACGCTTCCGAGGGCTACCTGTCGTCCTACGCCCATGCTCTGACGTGTTTGCATTTCTGTCTCGTCAAGGGTCTCTGGCCGCGGGATTTTCATGATGCTCCAGTTAATATGGTGGAGGATATAGATGTCTCGTGGCAGGAGGTCGGCTGGTCGCCGCCGAAGCAGCCTTCGTTCGAATTAGTGAGGAGCTATTTTGAGTATATGAATAGTGTCATCCACGACGACGGCGCGTATTGCCTATGTTGTAGGGCAAGGCCGACGGCTTCGAGGAATGATGGAGATAGGGGCGCGTATTTGATCTCAAAAGACCGCTGGACCTTCAAGAACGAGGACAGTCGCAGGCAGTGCCTCGGGCGCCTGTCCGTCGAGGACCCCTTCCGCACGTTCGACTCGCGGGGGCCGCACGACCCGGCCGCGACGCTGGAAAGAGGTGGTTTGGAGAAGCTGAAGGCGGGCTATACCGCGGCTGTCGCTTTACTTGGCGACGACTCGAAGGACGAGCGGCAGCGCGTCGCCGAACTCGCTGCTGTAGACCTCGACGAAAGGTCGATGTGGGCCGCGCGCAAGGAGGCCAACATCGCGGCGATGGCGGCCGGGCGGGCGCCGCCGCCGCCGCCGCCGCCGCGGCGCTCGCGGCGAGCCGGTCGGTGACCGTGCGAACGTCGAAACAACAACATCCCGCGCCTGGTCCGCGGAAGAGTGACGCACCGCCCGTGCGAACGTCGAACAACAACATCCCGCGAAGCCCACGGAGGTCTACGCGGAAGAAGACGCATCTATTATAAATAACGTTGTCTGGTAATTACTAGTTGCTTGCGCGACGGCGGCGTGCTCCACCACGCCGTCGACGCGACGCGTAAAGAGGGTGGCCCGCCGCACGTCAAGGCTGCGCGCCGTCGCCATCGTCGTCGGAGAACTCCAGCTTCCCGATGACGGCCCAGTCGGCCCGTGGCTTGCGGAGGTTCGGTTTCGGACCCGGGTCCGAAGCGTCCGAGTCCGGCGCGTACGTGTCGCAGATCTGATAATGTTCCGGTGACGGCGACGCCACAAGTGAAGTGCGCCTCTCGTCTCGGGCCGCCCGCCGCGCGGCCGCCACCGTCGCGCGTGCCAAAGCGGCCGCAACATCGCAGAGCGCGTCTCGAGCGGCCCCAGCCGCGGCGGGCGCCCTCGCCAATTGCTCCACGGCTTGCATACAGCGGGGAGCGGACGCGAGCGCCGCGCGTGCGTCGGACCCGCTGGCAACGCGACTCAGCACGGTCGCGAGGCGCTGCGCGCAGTCCGCCCGATTCAGCGCCGCGTGAGCGATGGTCTCGAAGCGCTCGTCGGCGACGAGCGACCTTGCCACCGTTGTCCGCGCCGCCCTAGCCCAGGCAGGCGTCTCCGACGTGATCTCCGTCGATGTTACAGAAGGTCCGCCGAGGGCCTGCTCGCAGGCGTCGCAGAGTAACAAAACGCGGCGGTGGGCCCTCGACCCGCGCTCGATCGCCTTGGCCAAAGCTCGAACAGATGCGCCACCCACTTTCAAGAGGCGGTCGCTCGCCGCCGACGAGG
This sequence comes from Pelagomonas calceolata, assembly GCA_918797485.1. NCBI lineage: Eukaryota > Pelagophyceae > Pelagomonadales > Pelagomonadaceae > Pelagomonas > Pelagomonas calceolata. Next base: position 2,119,943 of record CAKKNE010000004.1, read on the forward strand.
CCGACGCAGGCAGCGCCCGCAGTAGGACCGACGCGGCCTGGACGGCCTCGGACGCGGCATCAACACCATCATCGCTGTCGTCGGCGTCGTCGCAGGCCCGTTTCAGCGCCTCGGGGACGCCGGCGTCGAGCAGCGCTTGTATGCTGGGAGCGTCGGCGGCGTCGTGGGCGCAGCGCTGTACCAGAGAACTGAGAGCACGGACCCTTCTAGACAAGGTAGAGGCGGCGCCGACCTCCGACGCGGTCGAGAGCGCCACGAGTGCCCCGAGGTCGTCGGACGCGTCTTCGTTCGACGGCGCCTGGCGCCCGAAGAGAGTCCTCTTGAACGTCGATAAGGCGTCCATAGCCGTCCGGTGCGCTCTGCCACAATCCCGCCGCAGCGCGTCCAGCGCAGCTAAGCACCGAGCGCCATCACCAACAGCCCTGTCGGCCTCCGCGACGACTGCGAGCGGCTGCAACACGTTCTGCTTGGGGGGCGGCACCCACGAAGCTCCAAGAGTCCTGCAGGATTCGGCAACAGATAAAGACACCGTCAGCGCCCCCAGCCCGTGCGGGTCCGCCGCAAGGCGCCAGCACGACAGCGACACTAGAGATGCTAAATCCTTCGGTGATAACCAAGAGCAAGCTCTAGCAATCTCGCGAGTCGGCACGTTTCGTAAAGCACCTGCCGACATGGACAGTCTGAGCGCCATGCGACAGTAGTCTGGGCCGTTCGACGGAGGCCGCCGTCGCCGCGCGTGGGCTTGGGCGACGTCGTCGACCGAGGCTTCGGGGGCTCGGGCTCGGGCCGCCTGTGAATCCGCATCTCTCCAGAGCGCCTGCGCGCAGCTCTCGACGGCCTCGACGAGCGCGTCGCGTTCTTGCGCCGTAAAGGGCCCGCGCGCCTCCTGGACGGCCGCTGTCGCCTCCACTAAGGCGGCTTCTAAACGCGGCCTCTTCGGGGCTGGCGCGAGTGCGTGGTTGTCGGCCATGATTTTGAGTTGTGCGGGGCCCGCGGCGGCTCACGTGCTTGTTGAGCCCTGACGGAGGCGCGCGCTGGCTGTTAGTGGTCCGCGGCGGCTCACGGGATCGTTGCTGAGCCCTCAGGGAGGCGCGCGTCCGCTGATTCCAGCGATGCGGCACATTGTTCGGTTGTGCAGCTTGGTTTTGAATACGAATTTGCGCAGCCGAGCGGTCGGCGCGCGCGCGTTTTTTAGCGCGCAGGCCTATCTGCAGTCTAAATAGACTGCGCGAGGCCGGTCTCCGCGCACCGGTGATTGCGGTGCGCTGATTTACGGCCGCTGCTTGATGGCAAACCAAATGAGTGAATACCCGCACTATATCGAGCGGCCCTGAGGAGCAAACAACCTGTCAATTCGACCTCTAAGAATCCTGCTTATACGCTTTCGGACGGCTTCCTCGCCATCTCGTTTGACAACCTTGGCGCCGGCGCGCATTTAGCTCTCTCAATTGCAGCGACCTCCCACCGGAGCAAGCACCGAAGAAATCATCTCAAGAAACATCTACCAGCGCGTGCTGGCCACACCAGAACGCGCAGCGCCCAGAACGCACCGGAGAGCACTCTCCCGAGGCCCCAGGCTCAGCAAGAGCAAAAGGCGTCGACACCCAGACGCGCAGCACCAAACAAGCCATGGAAAACAAGGACTTCGTCAAGCTCATCGAGGCCACGGGCTTCGGCAACGTAGCAAGAGAGCTCGGGCTGGTCGACGCGAACAACCTGCTCCCGGCGGCCTACGTCCAGCCGCCTCCCACTCCGAAAGCGCCGAAGGCCAAGGCCTCACCCCCGCCGCCGCCGCCCGAGACGCCGACGGCGCCGAAGCCACCACCTGTTGCTATCGATCCACCGGCGCGAAGACCCTCGAGCAGAGGCACTCGAGTGTCTCCCCGAGAGACCCGTCGATCTTCTAGGGCAGAAGCCCCGCCCTCGGAGACGAAGCGCCGGAGAACGGAGACGCCGAAAGTAGACGCTGATAAAAGAGGCTTACGGCATTTCTCGAGGAGAGTATGTGCGAAGGTCGAAGAACGCGGCGTGACGACCTACAACGAGGTCGCCGACGACCTCGTGCAGGAGTTCACGTCACTGCGAGGCAACGGCGCGTCCTTCGACGAGAAGAACATCCGGCGACGCGTTTATGATGCTCTTAATGTCTTGATGGCCATGGGTATTATTAGCAAGGAGAAAAAAGAAATAAGATGGTGCGGCCTGCCGTCGAAACAAGAATCCATGCGCGAGGACGCTCGGCGACGAAGGGATCGCGCCGCGGTGGACGTGCGGAGAAAACGGCGACATCTGCAAGAGCTATTAACTCAACATGCATCTTTACAAAACTTAGCGAAGCTGAATAAGAGAAGGGGTCTCGAGGCGAAGAATTCAAAAGATCTGATGGACGAGGATGGTGGGGATGCCGAGGCGAACGCGACGCTCGCTCTGCCGTTCATCGTCGTGGCGACGCCCGCGTCGACCACGGTCCGGTGCGAAGTCACGGACGATCGTCGTGAAGTCTTCTTCGACTTCTCGGCGCCCTTCGAGATCCGGGACGACGGTGACGTGTTGCGGGGGTTGGGGCTGCATCGCGGCATGCCGAATATACAGAGGGCGCCGCCCAAACTACCTTCCTTGTCGGAGGACGACGCTTCGGAGAAACCCACGCCTCTAAAAGCCGACGCCAAGGTCGAGGAGATCCGGGCCGCGTATCGGCGAGAACAGGAGGAGGCGCGGCGGCTCGCGGCGGCGAAGGCGGGGGCGTCCTAGTCGGCGTAAGAAGCGGGTACATAGGTCATCTTTCGCGTCGATGGCGTATTGGGGGTTCGGGTTTCTAGTCGCGCGCCCCCTAGGCGCTCCCGCTCCCCCGGGACCGATCCGTATCGGACTGTACGGGTTTTTCTCAGCTCGATATTCGCAAAATTTGGCTCGTCCTGCCTCGTCAAGACACATTGGCATTTGCCAGGCTCCGTTCGATCGCCCTGGCGAGATGTCACCCCAAAAGTAGCATTAGTTGACGTCCAGAACTGATGAAACTCATCCTGCTTGCTTCATGTGCTAGTGCACTCGTCGTCCCGCCGCCGGTCGCGCAACGACGGCGGGATCTGCCCGTCGCGAAAGGATTCTACGACGAGGACGACGAACACGACGAGGCGCCGCGCCCTTGGGAGGTCGGCGGCGTGCGCCTCGAGCGGCTCGTCACGATGACCGGCGTCGGCGCCGCAGCCTACACGACGTACATACTGGGCTCCGAGGCGCTGGACGCGACGATGGTCAAGCAGCTCGGCATCTCTCGATCGGAGTCCGTCGCGGCGTTCGGGCCCTTCGCGACGCTGCTCGGTTTGGTGTACTCGACGATCCTCTCGAATATCTATTCGTTTTACCTGTCGCGCCAGGAATTGATTCTATCGAACCTCTTCGCGGAGGCCTACGCGGTCCGGGACCTCTACGAGCTGAGCGGCGCGATCGGCAACCACTCGGTCTCGACGACGCTCGCGCTGCAGGCGCATGCGCTCAATCTACGAGATACTGGCTTTGTTCCATGCGCCGACGATGGCCAAGAGGTCCTCGGAGACCTCGTCGGCGTGGTCGCGGAATTGGAGGCAGTAGCAGCCGTCGAGGCGCCGGTACCGACTCAGTGTCTGCTCGACGCCGTCGCCGCGACACGCACCCCACGCAGGAGCTCGGGAAATACTTCTCCTCAGCCTACGGGCGCGTCGCGGCCGCGCGCGTCGCGCGTGCGGCGAGCCTCGCGACGACGCTTCCGAGGATTTTCGACCTTTCTTTTAAGGCCATCTCGACGATTGTGCTCGCCTCCTTCTTATTGGTCGACCTGGGAAGCCCTCAGTTCGAGGCGATCTTGTTCGCAGTCCTCGCGTGCTCCTTCTACCTCCTCGAGAGCTTCGTCGACGACCTCGAGGACCCGTTTGGCGGCAGCTGGACCGTCGACGCGGCGCTTGACGCGTGCGACGAGTTGGTTGACGCGCTCGCCGTAGAAGAATAACACATTAATCAATCAAACAAAAGGGAGCAATTTGGGCGCCACAAGCATGGCCAGCAGCGCCCCGCCCGGCAGCGCCGCGTGGCGCACGAGCGACGCGCGGATCAGCGAATCCCGCGTCTGGCGCAGCGCGAGCGCCTCGAAGTACGCGTCCAACGCCTCTACTTCGACGCGCACGACGCCGACGCCGCCCCCCACAAATGCCAGACCGAGGTCGCCGAGCAGATCTTCCACGCCGCGCCGCAGTGCCTGTGTGCAAATAAATCCATCAGTGAGTCGCGTCGATGGCGTGGAGGTCATGATTCGGCAGACGCGCCGCGACAATTTGATTCACGCACTGCGCAGCGCCCCGCGGTCCTTGAGTTTGTGGCGCCACCGTCGCGGCGGCGAGTGCACGCGCGGCGCGCCGCACCGCACGACGAGCGGCTCCAGCGCGGCGCCGGCGAAGGCCGCCTCGCCCCGTCTCCGCAACGCCAGCAGCACGGCCCGTCGCGCGTCGGGCACCGTCATGCGCCGGGCGTCGAGGACGTCGTCCGTTTCGACGTCTTCTTCCCCAAGATGGGCGTCGCCGGCCGCCGACGAGCCGCTCAGCAGCGAAGAGAGCACGGACCGCGTCCGCGCCGGCAGCGCGCCGGGGAACAATGTGGCGGCCGCCTCGACGGCGCCGTCGACGTCGCCGCAGTTCGCGTGGGCTCTTACTAAAGCGTTGCGCAGCACCTCGCGCGCCGCGCCGTCTTCACCCTTCGCCGTATCGACGAGGCGCCGCACGGCGTCGACGTCGCCCTTCCTGGCCAGGCGCTGCGCCGCGTAGGCGTACGTCCAGTCGTCCCAGGCGTCCATGCCTTCCAGTATAATCGCACCTTCGTCGAAGTCGTCGGCCGCGTTCGCCGCCCGCAGCGCGGCGTTGCGCAGCCGCGTGTCTCCGTCCTGACCGAACCGGCGGAAGAGGTCGAGCCCATCTGATGGCGCACCGGCTGCTACACACGCGTTGATCGCCGCCGTGACGTCGCGCGATTCCGGTTGCATTCGTTGCCGCGCCATCTCCGTTAACGCGAGCCGCGCCATGCGCGGGATGCGGCTCCCTCTGATAGTATGCGTCGTGGCCCGGCGGTTCAGGGCCTTCAATACAGTAAACCAGGCGCGCCGGTCCACGCGACTCGCCTTCGCGCGGTCCAGCGCTTTCGCGACGTCGCCGCCCTCGGCGAGGCGGCGGACCTCGTCCGAGGCCCAATTGGCCTTGCGTGCTGGCGATGGGGTGGCGCCGCTTTTGCTGGTCCGCGCCGTCGCGAGGCCGCGCCATCGGGCGTGCGGCGGGGCGACTGCTCGCGACGCGAGGAGCTGGTGCTGTCGCGCCGCACATGCCGCTCTGCGAGTCAGCAGCATCGTGGTCGAGCCGTCGTCGCGTTCCGCCTTGGGAGAGCACCTAGCTTGAGAGAGCTGGAGCGCTGCTCGGCCGATTTGGGGCTGCAGGACTGGCGCAAGCGGTACGGCTGGATACGTTCGAGTCCTCAGCGTTCTCAGGCCTTCGTTTGTCCCCTCCAACCAGCCACGCTCGGCCGTGGTGAAAACTAGTGTGTCGACACCTAGGTTTTTCGTCGACAAACTTGCCGTGCGAGCCCCCAACAGAGGTGCATTTGACGGTCGCGTGGCGCACTGGTCGCGCTACTGCTCAGCACAGTAAGTGCCGCCTGCGGCTACGCGTTTAATCCACAACTGCAGCACTCCACACACCGAGCGATATTGCTGCACGCGCACGCGCGAAGGCATAGCTGGTACCGTCGCCGCCGCATCGAGCGACATCGCTGCGGCACGCTGCTCGCTGTGCGAGCAGCACACGAACGAACATAAAACTGCGGACGCTGCACGCTGCACCGCGATGGCCACCGACAAAAAGAAGAAGGAGAAGAAGAAGCTGCCCAAGAAGCGCTCGAGTAAGGCACCGAAAGTCGCCCTCGCTGATAGTGATGACGAGGGCCCGCCCGTCCCGACGAAGAAGCAGTCGGCGCTCAAGGGCTCGCTAGCCGAGAAGATGATGCAAAGTATGGGCTGGAAGGAGGGCGAGGGCCTGGGCAAGAACAAGCAGGGCATCACGGACCACGTCGCTGTGGTGAAGAGGAGAGAAAACGAGGGTCTTGGCGCGGAGCACGCGCGCGATAGTGGCGGCAACGCGGCCTTCGGCGCGACGAGCGCGGGGTTTGCTGCTGCGTTATCCGCGCTGTCGTCGAAGTACGGCGGCGATGATGCGGAGGAGGCGGAGGCGCCGCCGCCGCCGCGCAAGGCGGGGGGGCGCTTCATCGCGAAGCGCGCGCACCACAAGAAGAAGGACGTGCGGACCGTGTCTGGCGATGACATGAGGGCTATCCTCGGCGGGAGTTCGCCGACGAAGAAGCGTCCCGTTGAGGAGGACGCTGAATCGCGGCGCGCGCGGAAGGAGGAGAAGCGGCGGAAGAAGGCGGCGAAGAAGGCTAGGAAAGAGGGTAAGGCGTGATGTGTTAGTTTCCTGGGGAGTGCGGCGGGCGGCGCCTGCCTGGAAATCCTGTCTCTCTATCTACTCTCTATCCCGTCTCATGTGGCGCGCCGTGCGCGGGCGCGCGTTACTGGGCGGAGGCGGTTTGAGTTGAGGCCCACAGGGCGCTTCCTGGCTTCCTTACCATCCACAAGCGTTCACTTTCCGATCCATTTCCTAGTGTGTTATAGCTACCTAATCAACGGCTCAGGCGAAAGAAAGTTTGACCGACCCAACACGGAAAAAGGCCGTAGCGCCTTCCGCAAGTAGAGGGGGGGTGACAGAGGCCGTGCAGAATGCTGTACGCCGCCAGCGCGCGGCGCCGCAGCGTCTGCCGCGGCTTTGTTTTAAATTTACTGGCGTTATCCGCCTGTGCCTACACGGCCACGGCGCCGCGGCCAGTCCGCGCGCCCGTCGCGCCCGATTCGGTGGATGGCTGGGCCGTCACGCCGAAACGCAGCACGTGGCAGGGCCGGGAGCTCATGTGTCTGGTGGTGAGCGACGACCCGAGCGTCGACAACCTCCACAGCGTCGCCCACCCGGACCACCCGCGCTATAGGGCGTTCGAGGAGCTCGAGGATCCCCACGGCGCGCTCGGCGTCTGGCCGTCGGCCTATGCCGCGTGCGCTGCGCTCGAAAGGATCGCGTCGGAGCGCAAGAGGCCGCCGACGGTGCTCGAGCTCGGCTGCGGCGCGGGCCTGCCGTCGTTGTACGCGTCGATCGTCCTCGAGTCGCCGCGCGTCGTGGCCACCGACGTCGAGGCCGTGCCGCTCGCGTTTTTGAAGGCGGCCCGGAGCGCGCACGCGCCCGTCGACGCGGGGTCGTTCGCGACGGCCGTCCTGGACGTCACCTACGCGGCCGTCGATGATATAAGGGGCTTCGACGTCGTCGTGTGCGCGGACATGTTGTATGACACGGACGTCGCCACCGCCTTAGGAGCGCTGCTCGGCGCGGCGGCCTGCGGCGCCGGCGCGCCGGAGTTCGTCGTCTGCGACCCGGGCCGCCGCGGCCGCGACCACTTCCTCGACGCGTTCGGCGCGGCGTCGGGCCTCTCGCCGATGTTCGTGGACCAGGCCGTGCCCGACGGCTGCGTCGACGTCTTCGACGGCACGCCGATAGGGGCCGTCGGCGTCCTCGCGGCGCGCTGAAAATTCGTTCTCCTCTGATTCCCCCATGACTGTCTATGCTCCCGCCCCTGTGTTGTCCCCCGTCGTCCTGTCCATAACCTGAACATACAAGATACTACATTAGTTCGACGGGCTACTCGCCCGTCGCGGCCGGAGCGCTAATAGCCCCCCCCACCGCCCGGGGAGCTACTCGCCCGTCGCGGCCGGAGCACGAGCGCACAGACAGCTACTACGCCTGCCATCAATGCGAAAACGAGGAAGGCGGCGGCGTCGCTCTCCGCGGTCCTCGCGAGCGGTGGTGCGAAGAAGGTCGCCAACATAGCCGCGACGCGGCACACGCCAAACGCCGTGGCCCGGACCTCGGCGGGGAAGCGCTCCGTCGTCATCGCGTAGATCTGCTGAAACATTCCCGCCGTGCAGAATTTCCCGAAGATGCCCACGCCCGCCGGCGCTTTTAGGGCGACGAGCACGAGGCTCACGCCCGCTAGACAAGAGAACAGGACCATCACGGGCTCCGTACCTCCGAGCTTCGTGAGGTAGCCCGCGGCGAAGTATCCCGGCACGTCCGCGACGTTCAGCAGCACGAAGTTCAGCACGACGCGCTTCGACAGCGCGCCCGCCGAGTAGGCCAGGCCGTAATACGACGCCGACACGCAGGCCCAGCTGAGGATCAGCGGCACGAGCGGCCGCCGATGCTCGTGCCACAATCGCGCGAGGGGCGAGCGCGAGCGCGGCGCCTCGAGCGGCTCGGCCGGCGCGACGGCGTCGGCAGCGGCGACGTCGGGGTCGAGGTGTCCCACGATCCCGTAGACTTCGGGCTCGCGCTGCGGCGGCGGCGCCGCGCGCGTCGCGAGGAATTCCGGCGACTCCGGTACGGATACACGCGCGACGGCCGCGGCGACGAGCGGAAACGCCGCGAGGCCCAGAGCTTCGACGCGCCAGGACAGGCGCCTTGTCACGACGTGCCACGCCGCGATGAGGAGCGGGCCCAGCACCCACAGCACGTTCATCGCCGTGGTCGCGCGCGTGCGCGCTTTGTGGGGAGTCAACTCCATCGCCCACGAGAACGCCGTCGGCGCCGTGCCACCGCTGACCGCGCCACCTATCACGCGCATGGCGACGTAGAGCAGAGCACCCTGTCGTGGCGCCGCGGCACCGACGGCGATGCAAATGCCGCAGCCGAGGGTCGTCCAGAAGGCGACGGGCCGCCGGCCGAAGCGGTCAGCTGCACTTGAGCCGACGATGGCGCCCGGCGCGCTCGCGACGAACATGAGTCCCGACGCCAGCGTCAATGCGCCCGGCGCCCAGCCCGTCGCAGCCAGCACGCGCGCATCGGCCAGCGCTGGTGCCACCACTAATGCCGTCGGCGCGGTGTACACGCCAGCGCAGGCTGTGACGCGGGCCCAGGGCACACTGTCTGCCTGGTCTACTCTGCTGGCCGCATCGCTGCCGGCCGCATCGCCGTCGGACTGCATGCTGCCTAGTCAGCGATCAAATTTAGAGGCTGGCATGCACTGCGGGCCCGTTTTTTGCATCGATGCGCTCTAGCAGCGGTAAAACAGAGGAGTGAGACCTAGTGTAGCGACACACTAGCTCTGTTAGACTCGAGCGCGGCGGAGGCCTGCACACAGACATTCGTCCGCCAGGCATCTAGCTGGTGCGCCGCAAGACCCAGAAAAGCAGTGCTCCGCGACGCATTCGTGCGGCTGCCCCCGGCTGCCCCCAAAGACATTATGGGAAAATGAAGCCCCTCGTCCTGCTGCTGCTCGCGGCAGCCACCGCCGACGACGACGTTTTGTTGAGGCAACTAACTCATGCGCTCGGAAAACCAGCGACGCCGCAAGCGCTCGCCGAGACGTTCGTCGACGACCGCTTCGAGTATTTGCGAGACAACGCGGACTACACTTTTGAGGCCGGCGACGCCGATAAAGTGGTGGCGGCCTTCTCGCGACGCATCACGTCAAACGTCCCGGTCATCGACCTGCAAGCCACGTTCGAGAACTGCTCGGCGCTCTGTGCGTTTTTGGAGGTGGGCGTTCCAGAGCACGTCGAGGCCTACGTCCTGTTGAGCCTTGGGTCGGCGGCCTTCGGCAGCCCCTTCCACCCGGCGACGTTGAGAACGTTGGGGAGGACGTGTGGGAAGACCGACCGCGACCTCGAGGCGCTGCTCTTGGATCCAAAACTACGAAGGTGGTTCGTGGCGCAGCACTTTCCGCGAGTGGTCATTACGGGTGGAAATGGGAGGGGCCGCTACAGTAATGATGCGGTGGGCGACGTCACGCGGTCGACGGACTGGGTGCTGCACCCGAAATTGCACCACGTGCCGCTGGGTTTACCAAGGGCGCTCTCGCCTCATCTAGAACGGGAGGCGGCCTGGGTTAATGCAAAGCGCGGCCCTCGGAGTTCGGAGATATATGTGAACCACAAGCCCCGACCCTACCGCGAGCGCATTTTGGGACACTTGCGCCGGGCGCTGGGGCAGGCGCTGCCCAACGCCTATGCGGGGAAAGCAGCACTGCGTTCTGGGACGCAAACATACGTCGGGGACCTCTTCCGCCACGCGATCGTGCTGTCGCCGCCCGGGTCGGGCGTCGACTGCTACCGCCACTACGAAGCCCTATTATGTGGCGCCGTGCCTCTCCTAGAGTATTCGCCCTTGGCTGTGGAGTTGTTGTCTGGCTTGCCCTACATCATGGTGCGGTCGTGGGCCGAGGTCTCCGCGCCGTTCTTGGAACGGGAGCTCGCTCAACTAAAAACGCGGACCTTCGACTGGCGGCGGCTCACGCGGGCCTACTGGCGCGACGAGCTCGCGCGCGCGCGGATTAGTGGTGAGCTGCCCGCGCGGCGGCGGAAGCCGTCGTGACTAATGTTTAGAAAATTGCACGTGTTTGTCCCGTGCGCGAGCCAGGAGTCCTCGCGGAGCGAATGGACGACGCTTGGGGCAGACTACGCGGCTTCCCGTTCAAACTCTAGTAGGTCAAAGGCGACGCTAGCCTGGCGCGCACCTCACAAAATTCAAACAGCTGGGCCCACCAAAGCCAGCAAACGACAAAGTAGCAAGCACAGTGGCCTCCTCGTGCTGCGCGCTGCATACGAAACCGCGATTAGCCGCCGGCGCCGCAAAACCGCCTAGAGCAGCACCGCAAGCGCGCGCCCTATGGACGCTTTTGATGTTGGCGCCTACCTGGGGCGCGGCGGCTTCGCTACCGTATATAGGGCCGTCGAGCGCGCTTCCGGAAGGACCGTCGCGCTGAAAGTCGTGGATACCAGGAAGCTGCGCGAGGCCGGAGTGGACCGAGAGCGTTTAGAAAGGGAGGTCGCCCTTCATTCCGCTTGTGACTACGAACGGATCGTAAGGTGCGAAGGGAGCTTTGCGTTCAACGAAGAACGCCTGGGCACGGAGGACGATTCGCAGGATAATTTCGAGGGCGTTTGTTTAATTCTAGAGTACTGCTCGAACAGTGATCTGAGGCAGCTCCTGAAGCGGAAAGGTAAGTTGTCGGATGAGGAGGCCAAGATTTACTTGCGGGGCGTCCTCGAAGGCCTCGAATATTTACATTCAAAAAATCTCGTCCACCGCGACGTAAAATTAGCGAACGTTCTGCTCGATGACAAGCACCGCACGAAGCTCTGCGACTTTGGGGTGGCCGCGTCCATAGATGAGGGCGAGCGGTGGACCTTGTGTGGCACGCCAAATTACGTGGCTCCCGAAATTGTCAATGGTGAAACAGCACATGACACGGCCGTGGACCTGTGGAGTGTCGGGTGTCTAGCTCATGCGTTGTTGGCGGGCTGCCCGGCGCCGGTGCAGGCGAAGGCTCGCGCGGCGTTGGGTGGCAAGAATCGTGTTGTGGATGGTGACATCTCCCCCTCGTTATCGGCGCCGGCGGCGTCATTCATAAGGAGGTTGTTGCGAAAGGATCCTGCCGAACGGCCGTCGGCTTCCGAAGCTTTAAGGGACCCCTTCCTCTGCGACGCGTGGCGTAGTACAACAGATGAAAGGTGGGAGGCCAAGGCGTCGGAACGTGTCAATGCGGACTGTTCGGATTTGGACTTCGAGGCGACGACGCCGAAACAGCAGGTATGCATCCGAGACGGCGTCGCGAGAATCGCGTGGCTCGGCGCGCGCGGTCAGGTAACTATGGAGGCGTCCGATGAGAGGGTGCGCGTCGCGGCGAACGGCCTCCAATTATATAATGGGACGGTCGACGCGTTGCCGGCGCGCTTTGAAGCTTTATACGGTCATCTGGCGAAGTGTATCACATTAGTACGGTCGCGGACGCCGCGGGTCGTCTGCCGCTACGGTCACGTGGAGTGCACGCTCATGAGCAACGGGCCCCTCGCGGATGTCCGACTACGGTGGCGCGACGGCTGCGCGGCGCGCTACTCGCTGGCCACGGGCTGCTTCGAGCTGCGCCTGCCCGATTCCAGAATACACGCCTACACGCCCCCGTCCGGAAATGCGCTGCCGGGCGACGCGCCGGACGTCCGCGTCGCCTCCTACTTAAAGGACGCGCGGTCGGGCGTGCGGAAATGTTTGAGAGCGGCGGCGCGCTTCTCAACAGAAAAATCGCCGATCGTCGTCGACGTGCGCGCGCCCCAGACGCCGCCGCGGCCGACGAAGAAGCTCATCGAGACGTCGGGCCGCTCGACGAGCTCGCGCGCGACGCAGCCGCCCGTCGCGGACCTGTCCTTCGTGTCGGAGCTCACGGCGGCGACGCGCGTCGCCGGCTGATTTAGGCGTGGCGTAAGGGTCTCCTGCCGCGTGGTGAGGTGTGTCGTAGGGATAATCCGCGGCGCCCGTTCGAATCCCCGAACCCTGCTCGCAGCGCGCTCGGCGCCGCTGTGTAGCACGCCGGGGCTGCCTATTTGCAGCGGTGCGACCAAAGAGCTGCAGAACCGACCACTGGGGCAGCCTCGGCGCGATTGCGGCCACAAATAATGGCCGTCACGGCCGATGAGCTCGCGCAGCTCGAGGAGCGGCTGCTGGCCAAGCTCCAGGGGCAGCCGTCGCGCGTCGAGGAGGAGGAGGAGGAACTGCCGGCCGCCGTGTTTGCCCGGGTGACGTGCGTTACGACAATTCTGCTGGTCTACGTCTGCGTATCGATGGTGGCGAGCATTTTCACGACGGGAGTGCACGGTAATCTGTCGCAAATCGAATATTGCGTCTACCCGCTATGCTTTACTGCGTTCACGGGGCTGATCTTCGGTGCGCTCGACTCCGAGGCCGCCGGACGACGGACAATTAAACTCATGCGCGCCTGGTGGATCCCCCAAATTGTTATTGTGCCCTATTTGTACTGGACGTCTGATATGTACGTGGATGCTGTGCTCTTGTTTATTGGATTTTCTATCAATTCTATCTTCTGGCCCTGGTTATTCGGCGCAATGCGCGAAATCCTGCGGAAGCGGTATCAGGGTTCGCGCACAGCATGGTCGCAGCACTATACAAGTCGAGCACTTAAGCTTGGTGCGTTTCAGATCGTCCTCGCCGTCTCCGCTATTGCGCAGGGCTTGGAGGGAAAGGAATCGTTTCCCCGGGTTTACGCGACCTTTAACTTCAGCCTAAACCTGAGCACAGTACTGATTTTCGTCATCGCGATCTTCGACGTCTGTGCAGTAGACACCCGTGCGGCCGCCACGTTACGCCTCTCGCCGCTGCAGGCCGCGGCGGTTGTCACCTGCGGCATCGTCGTTTTATCTGCCTTCGCAGGATACATTGTTTCTGAACAGAGACGACCGTCCAAAAGGGCAGCGCGCGCGGCGTTCCTCAGCATGGTGTTTTCCAACCAATTTTGCTTTATTGTCGTCGGCCGGCTAGTGTGGGTCGCTCGGCGAAAGGCCCGATCCGAGGACTCCGCGAGCGTGGTGCCGGCCAAGGAAGAAGGCCTCGAGGCAGGCGTGTTCGATGTCCCAGGCGCGTAACTACAAGTCTAGTAGTTCTGGGATTTCGCTGGTCGCCTACAACTCGTAAAAAAGAATTCAAGTCTGGGCGCTGGCACGCCCGCGCGCTGCGTGCGGCGCTGTGGCTGGTGGTCCGGGGCTGCCGTGCGTTACGAGCAAACAACTGCTGCATGATACCGCTGGGGCGGCGTTCCATGCAAAAAAAGCACCGCTGAGGGCGCCGCCGCTGGGCAGCCTTGCCAGTCAGGCATGCAAGTCACGCGCGATGATCTCGCCGAGTTCGAGCGCCTGCTTGCTAAGCTCCGGGAGAATCCAGCTGCGGTCGACGAGGAGGCGGACCTGCCCGCTGCCGAGTACGCACGGATAACGTACGTGACGCTCGTCCTACTCGTCTACGTGAACGTATCAATGGTCATCTCCATATGTACGACCGGGGTAGAGGGCAATCTTTCGCAGATCGAATATCTCGTCTATCCTCTTTGCTTCACGGCGAATTGCGGCCTCCTCGTGTTCGGCGCGCTCGACTCCGAGGCGGCGGGGAGGCGGGCCATAAAGCTCCTCCGCGGCTGGCTTATCACCCTGATTATTATCATCCCACCGCTCTACTGGACATCCGGAATGCACGAAGATGCCGTGCTCCTGGTTTTTTACATGGTTATCAATGCTATCTTTTACCCTTGGCTACTAGATTCAATGCGCGAGCTCTTGCGCACGAGGTATAAGGGTTCGCTCACAACCCAAGCACATTTTTATACAAATCGCGCGCTCAAGCTCGGTGCTTTCCAGATCGTGCTCCTCGTGTCTGCCGTGGCCCAGGGCATCGATGGAGCAGATACGTTCCTTCGGGTTTACGCAACGTTCAGCTTCAGCATGAACTTGATAATAGCGTGGATCTACGTCATCGCGATCTTCGACGTCTGTGCAGTCGACGGCCGCGCGGCCGCCAAACTGCGGCTCTCTCCGCTGCAGGCCGCGGCGGTTGCCTCGGTCGGTGGCGTGGCGTTTTCCGGCCTTGCGGGATATGTTTTGTCGCAAAGACGACCTTCCAAGCGGGCTGCGCACGCGACGGTCTACTCATTGTTGTTCTTCAACTTCTTGTGTTATATTTTCGTCGGCCGATTAGTGTGGGTCGCCCGGCGAAAGGCACCCGACGGCTCCGCCGCGAGCGGGCAGCCGGTTAAGGACGAGGGTCTCGAGGCTGGAGGTGTGTTCGACGTCCCCGGCGCGTAAGCACTAAAAAAAAAATCAAACTCAAACGAGGCGCTGCAGAGGATCGGCAGCCTGGTTAGCGTCGCGCTGTGTGGACCCGAGGTTGCCGTATTTTCAACACGTGCTGCGAGTACACAACTGCTGCATAATACTGCTGGGCAGCACGCGTGCGACCACACAACTAAGCATATATACTGGGGCAGCCACTGAAAAAGCACCGCCTGCCTCCCTGGGCAGCCTATCGGTCCACGCATCGACTCTAGCTCAGCAATTTGAAGTGCTTGCACGTATGTTCGCCGCCACCAAGGTCCCAGGCGAGTCGACAAGCCATCGCGTCGCGCCGGCTTCCGCGTCCAATCCCCTGGACAACATCGCCAACGACGCCTGGAGGCAGTTCTTCTCCACGGACGTGCGAGGCAAAACGCCGCTCGGGTTCGCTGCGTTTTTCATGGACATCGCCCTGCTTCCACCGGAGCGACGGTCCCATAGGTTGTGGCTCGTCGGGGAGGTCTGTTGCGTCTTCGCAGGATTGATGCTATTCTTCGCCTCAACGGTTGGAGACCTCGAAGCCACCGATAACCTCGGCGTCGCAGCCACGTGCATTGGATCCTTCTCCGTGCTGCAGCTCGTCGTCGCGTGTCTATTTTCGGCGCTGCCGGTAACCATGTGTACGATGCCGGACCTGACCTCAATTTTCGCCGGATGCAAGATGTTGGGGTGGGCGAACTTTTTTCTGACTAATGGAACCATACTCACGTTTGCGGCGTTCGTGTGTGACGCGTTGGCCAAAGCGAAAAGTAGGCTCCTCGGGTGGGTCGTTTGTGGCATGGGCATAGCACTATTCATGAGTATAAACGCGTTTATGTCAACAATCGTCATGGCTTACTATCCGCTCCCCCAGCATCACCAGCAGGCGTGGTATTACCAGGCGTTCGCGCCAAACATCGCGGCCAGCAACTACATCATGGGGAGAAAGAGCCTGCAGGAGGGGGCGGACATCCAGCTCGCCAGGATGCTCGCGGGACCCATACCCGACGACCTGCGCCTGGTCCTCGACGGCGGGCCCGGCGAGAAGTGAATCAATAAATTTGAAAACGCGCACACACCTCGTTCCTTATTTTTAGGTTTTCATTAATATATTTTATTATTATTACATGTACCCTACTCGATGGGTCCACGCCCCGGGTCCTCGGCGAGGGACACGAGATCGAGGCGGCGTAACCACACGTCTAGTTGGGCTGATATAGATCTCGGCGCAAGTTCCGGCCTCCTCATAAGATTTCATCCCACCCCCACACTGGGGCCGCAGCGCGATGCCTAGCGCGAGCCTGCATGCAGAGGCTGCCAGAGGGAAGAGCTGCAGCGCCGCACTCATCGCAGTGGACCCGGCAGCCGTATTGCAACACGTGTTGTGACAACACAACTGCTGCATAATACTGCTGGGGAGCCAGTGAAAAAGCACCGCTTGCCTCCCCTGGGCAGCCTAGTGCCTACAAGCATGCTGTCCGCCACCAAGGTCCCGGGCGAGTCGACGAGCATCCGCGTCTCGCCGGCTTCCGCGTCCAATCCCATGGACGTCATGGCAGGCGACGCGTTCCGACAGTTCTTCTCCACAGACGTACGAGGGAAAGCGCCGCTTGGTTTCGCAGCCTTTTTCATGGACTGCGCCTTGCTTCCACCCGAGCGACGGTCCCATCGGCTGTGGCTCGTCGGGGAGGTTTGTTGCGTTTTCGCCGGGCTGATGTTGTTTTTTGCGTCAACGGTGCCAGACCTCGAAGCGACCGATAACCTCGGAGTCGTAGCCACCTGCATCGGATCCTTCGCCGTGCTGGGGCTCGTCGTCGCGTGTATTTTTTCGGCGAGCAATGTAATGATGTGCTCGACGCCGGACCTGACGTGTTGTTACGTCGGCTGCAAGATGATGGGGTGGGCAATGTTCTACCTCCTCAATGGAACCATACTCACGTTTGCGGCGTTCGTTTTGCACTCGTTGGCCAGGGCGAACGGGGCAGTTCTCGGGTGGATAGTTTGCGGCATGGGCATAGCGCTATTCGTGAGTGTGAACGTCTTCTGCGCAACAACCATGATCGCTTTCTTTCCGCTGCCCCAGTATCACCAGCAGGCATGGTATTACCAGGCCTTCGGGCCAAACCTCGTGCTCAGCAACTGGATCATGGGTCGAAGGAGCGTGCGGGAAGGGGCAGACATCCAGCTCGCCAAGATGCTCGCGGGACCCATACCCGACGACCTGCGCTTGGTCCTCGACGGCGGCCCAGGAGTGTAATTCATTAAAAACTTACGGGTCTACGGCGAGTGAGACATATATCGACGCCGGCAGAAACTTGGCGACGACGTCGCAGAGGACGTAGCCGAGGCGCACGCGCGCGTCGCCCACCACCCCCAAAACACCGGCGCCCCAGACCAGGGGGAAGCCGTGCCAGGCGACGGTGAAGAAGACCGCCGCGCGCTCGAGCTGCGCGGCGATGCGCTCGTCCTTGCCGCGCCGCGCCGCCGCCGCGCCGCGCGCGAGCGGCCCGCGCACGCCCTTCGCGAGGAGCGCGTAGAACGCCGCGCAGGACAGCGCCGCGAGCGCGAGGCCGTAGCCCGTCGCGCCGGGCGCGCGCGCGTCGAGGAGCGCCGAGCACCAGCACATGACCTGCACCGCGACGAGCGCGGCGCAGCAGTCCCGCCGCGCGTTTGTGGGAGGCGGCCGCGGCATGCGCGCCGACAGCTCGCGCTCGACGCTGTAGATCGCGAGCACCTGCGCGCTCACGGAGCACGTCCAGAGCACCAGGTGGAGCGGCCGCGCCGTGACGCTTGACATATTGGCGAGGAAGGGCGGCGCCATCACCAAACACGCCGCGTCCGAGCGCTCGACGACGTAGTAGAGCAGCGTCAGCGCCTGCACGCCCGCGCACGGCCACGCGGCCGCCTCGGCGACGCGGCCCTTCGCCGGCCGCGCCCGCGCGACGGCGCACTGCACGACGCTCTGCGCGAAGAGCGCGCCGAAGAGCGCGCAGGGCACCGTGGCCGCGACCTCCGTGTCTTCATCGTTCGCGGCCAGCGCTGCCCTGCCGTAGCACGCGCCGCCGCCGAGCGCGAGCTGGCCGAGCGCTAGGTAAAGGACGCAGGCCACCGGGCAGGCGGCGCAGCAGAGGCGCCGTTCGAAGACGCCGCCCTGCGGCGTCGCGGTGTAGAGGAGGATCGCATTCCAGAGGGCCGTGGCGCCTAGGAAGGCCCACTCCGCGGGTGACATTTTAGATCCGCAGTGCTGTGCGCGAGCAGCACTTATTGACGACCCGACAAACGCAATATCTGTACCGAATTCGATTAATGCGGCAGCTAGCCAGGACAAAAGCACAGCTGTGGTCGAGCTAGTGTCTTACACCGCTAGCGCCGCAGCTTTGCACCCTTCTATTTGGAGCGCAGTAGCTGTCTTCGACGCTATCCACAGGCACCCATCTCGCTCGCGGCTGCGGCTCACAGGGTCTTGCCGCTCAGCACATAAATATCTCCCGTGAGATCAGGCCGCGCGCCTCAAAAGCAGCACCAGGCGGGTTCTCGGCACCCCTCAGTGGCATAGCATCAACGGGTGTGGCTGTAAATTGCCGTAACCTTGTGAGCGCAGCAACAAATCCAGAGGCACCACCAGAGAGCCACTTAGAGCCTCCCTATAAGAAAGCCTAGGCAGAGAGCGTGTCCGGACGTGAAACATACAAGCAAGTATGTTCATCTACGTCGCAGCCCTATCAGTGGTTTTTCTCGCCCAGAGCGGCGTGACGGCGTTCATCCAGGCGCCGGCTAAGGCGCCTCGTGCCACTACCAAGGCCACCTGGGGCGCGCCTCGGCTCTTGGCCCGCCCGATCGGCTGGGACCTGGGCGACGACTCGCTCGGCTGGGCGACGTCAAAGGACGACGGCGTCGGAAGTCCCTCGGACGGCCCGACTCCAAGCACAAACCTGAGCGACGGCGACGACGTCGCGCTCGCGCGCCGCCGCCGCGGCGACCGCGCGCTCCTCGAGGGCGCGTGGGGCCGCGAGGCCGTGCGCCACAAGTTCCGCGGCCAGACGCGCGAGGACCTCGTCTGCCCGGCAGCGCGCGCGCTCGCGCTCAAGTGGGGCAAGGCGTGCGCCGTCGCGTACCCCGCGCTGACGGTCCTCGCGGTGTGCTCCATCGGACCCGAGGGCGTGACCTAACTCCGACGCGTGTCCGGCGTGTTCGTTCGTTTAATCAGGGCCGTTTATATTACTGCGTGTGTCTTCGCGTCGTCCGGCAACGGAGTCGTCGTTGTTCCTGTCGTTTACGGTGCTAGGACTAGTACGAGTAGCTAGCGGCCTGTAAGACACTAGGCATCCCTAGCAAGCTTGAGCAGCCTGGGCCGGTGCGCGGCTTTATGCCGGCAGCGATTGCCAACCGCTGTACTACGACCTAAATAAAAGTAGTTCATTCCTCAGCGCACGACAGCGGCGCCACAACTTCGTAGAGGTGCACGCACGTCCAAGCTCCATCGCCTGCTCCGCTGCAGCAGCGCAAAAGCCCTGCTGCACAAAAGCCACAGGCGCGCACCGGCGTCGAGCACCCAACCCTTCGCGTCGCTGCACTGATTACAGCCATCGGAACAAAGAACACCGAGCCTCCGGGCGCTGGCGATACCACCGAAACGTCACTACCTCCTTCTGAGCAGTCAATATCGCGCGACGACGCCACTTCCGCACGACGCCCGCTCACAACACACAACACGCAGGCCCGCGCCCGCGCCGTAATTGATTGAAAAAAAAGAGGTCCCGTGACGACCCCACAGATGACGAGTCCGAATATCTACGCATGTGGCACACACTTATTAGCTCTAGCCGAGGACCCTTTACGACCACACACATTACGACCAACCAAAACATACCTCACAAAGTAGATATAGGTACCATGGGCTTCCTTAGTATAGTAAGGAAGCTCCGCGAAAAGGAAAAGGAGATGAAATTGCTGATCATCGGCCTCGACAACGCGGGAAAAACCACCATAATAAGACGGTTTAACGGCGAGCCCATCGACACGATTGCCCCCACCCTAGGCTTCGACATCAAGACCTTGCAGCACAAGCAATATACCCTAAACATCTGGGACATCGGCGGCCAGCAGACGATCCGGACGTACTGGCGCAATTACTTCGAGGTGACCGACGGGCTCGTCTGGGTCGTCGATTCTGCCGATAGGTGGCGCCTGGATACTTGTAGAGATGAGCTCAAAGATTTGCTGCAGGAGGAGCAGCTCGGCGGGGCCTCTCTCCTAATCTTCGCGAACAAGCAGGATTTACCTGATGCCCTAAGTGTGGACCAGATCGCCGAGCACCTGGATCTCGGCGCGCCGCAATTTAAAAAAAGGCACTACTGCATCAAGGCGTGTAGCGCCCAGAGCGGGACGGGGCTGTTGGAAGGGATCGACTGGATCGTCGACGACATCGGCGCTAGGGTCCTAAATCGCTAAGTTAATTCATCGTCGGAGTCGTCGCCGCAGTCCATGGCAGCTTTGGTCGCGGCCGCGGCGTCTTCATTATTTTTGGACGCATCCACAAAAGCCGCAACGGCCGTATCGACCTTGTCAAGGGGCAAGTCCAATTGGTCCGCGAGCGTATCGAGCGCCACCTCGTTCACGAGCCAGGCCGCGGCGTCGGCCGCGGACGCGTCGGAGGGCGCGCCGCACGACGCGCCGCGCTCGTGTAGTTGTCGCAAGTGGCACGCCGAGGCCTGGAGCGTGGCCACCAGCTCCCCGACGCTCCTCCGATGCAACCTCCGCTTCACGGAATCCGTCGTCGAACAGACGGACTCGTCGTCGTCGATGCCGCAGAACGGGTCTTTGACCACGTCGTCGGCCGTCGGCCGTTCCGCAGGATCCTTCGCCAGACATCTCGCGACGCAAGCTCGGAACTTTTCCGAGTAGTGGTCCGGCAATTGGGGCGGCGGCTCGTCGCGTATCGACTTTAGGAGCGACCAGTACCCGTCATCATTCTCCAGCGGCAGCTTCCCGAGCGCGACGTTCAGAAACGACAAGCCCAAGCTCCAGACGTCCGCCGGCGTCGAGTACTCGAGACCACCTATTCTTTCAGGAGACATGTACGTCACGGTGCCCACGAACGACCGCGCCGGACATAATCGAGAAGTCTTCGCGTCGAGCGACACCCTGGCCACACCAGGGTCGAGCATCTCCGGCGTCGATTCTTCGGTAACATGATCTCGCTCTTCCAACTTACGGACGACGCCAAAGTCCGACAATTTCAGGACGCCCTTGCGGTTGATGAGCATGTTCGCAGGCTTGAGGTCGCGGTGCACGTGCTTGGTGGAGTGGAGGTACCGCAGGCCCTTCGCCGCTTGCTTGTAGAGAGAAGCCAACACTCGTTCATCGCTCAACCCCCCATTATCGCAAATCTGCTGCAGGGACCCTCCGTCCATGTATTCCACCATGAGAGATACAGTAGCAGTAGACATGTTGGCAAACGCGTCGTAGAACTGGACGACGTGCTGCCTGTCGCTAGATTGGTCATCCCTTAAAGCCCCATGGAGCGCTTTGAGCTCGTGGACCATCTGCCGTCTTTTATCCCTCTGTACTACTGGTATCGCCTTCATCGCGACATATCTCAAGTTCTTGAGGTCTAGTGCTTTGTGCACTCTGCCAGCCGCTCCTTGTCCTAGTTTCTCCAAGACCACAACTCTATCAGTCACCGGGACCGACTCTTCTGGTGTGCTTTCTAAACCGCAATCCCGTATTTTGTCCGCGACGCCGTCCAACCGAATGGCTCCAGACCGCGTGAAATAGAAGGACTCGTCTTGTGTAGTGACCTCCACGCTCCGCTTGAAGGACCCATTACTAAAGCGGCCCCTTCTTAACAGTGAAGCTCTAGCCGACGACACGGACTCGTCCTCGCTCTCGTTGTGGTCGCTCTCGTCCACTTGAATCCAGTCCGCCTCGTCCTCATACGATTCTAGGAGCCGCTGACCACCACTTCGTCGAGACCCGCGCGAGAGCCGCAGACTACCCTTGCGAGGGACCCTGTTGAAATTGAGTGGAGGCACCCGGAGCTTGGGCACCGATTGCGGCTCCTCCTCTCCATCAACGAGGACCGAGGCGCCGAAGACCGACGAAGGGGGCGCCAACCCAACTCGCGACGGCGAGGCCGCCTGGGGCACCTTCGCCGGGAGGCTCAGCCGAAACGACTGCGCGAGGCCCGCGATCGAGAGCTGCGAACCCGTGTCCGGCGCGTAGGACGACCGTTGCCGCAGCCTTCGCGGCGGGCTCGCGCAGGCGGCCTGGTGCGTCTCAATGGCGCGCTTGACGGCCGCGTCGGCGGCGGCCTGGCTGGCGCTGGGGGCAGCGCCCATGGCTAGGGCAGCCCGCGCGCGCGGCGGGCTGCGTGCCGCGTTTTTGACGGGATCGGAGCCGGCGATCGGTCCGGGCGCGGGGGCTCCGGTTGTGGCGTGGGAGCAGGCTCGAGCCGCTGGAGGCGCTGCATGCACCTCTCTCGCAAGAGTTGGGCCCCCTAGCCCCCGATACTTCCGTGCACTGCGTGCCACGGCCTCGCGAGGCTTCTTTCGACGCTGGAAAGGACGTTTTGCTTGGGCCCTAGTAGCTCTATCGTGTAGCATTTGCTCGATTCCGACTCGCGCGAGAAGCGACACTCAACCTCGCTTAAGGCTGCCCCCGTGCGCCGAAGGGCTGCCCCGCCACCATGTTTATTACGAAGCACCTCCTCGCGCTCGTCGCCCTCGCGGTTGGCGCCGCCTCCAGCTGCGACGTGTGCAGCAAAAAAGGATTTGACGTCAAGTGCGGGGTCTTCTGGCAGGAGGCCAAGAGCAAGTGGGGCGACTGGATTACGCTGGATGGTTGCATTTCGGACGTCTGCTGCGCTTCGAACGAAGACGACTGCTGCGAGGCGAACGTCGGCGCGATCGTCGGCCTCGTCGTAGCCATCGTTCTCTTCGTCGCCATGTGCTGCTATTTGTTTGCACCAGGCGAATCCATACTCGCGTACTGCCAGAACGACGACGGCGTCGGCGTCCCGCCCGATAGTATCAAGCTGGAGAACTGCCGCCGGATCCACGCGCCGATGCGCGATTGGTACGCGGCGCCGGCGCAGCGCTCCCTGAGGGCGAAGCACGGCAACTTCCCGCGGGACCCCGAGGTCCTGAACGCCTGGTCGTCCTACGACGCCGTGGTCACAGCGTTCCTCGACTCCGCCCCAGGGCGAGAGAACGACTCCGTCTAACCAAGGAGAGTACCGTCTGACCAAGGAGGATACCCGTCGTCTAGCAATTCAAGTTCAAGTTCCCTCTACAAGTTCCAATACCTTACTCGCGATGCGCTCTAGTACGCGCACGCCGATCCGAATAGCCTCCTCGTGGCGCGCCCCGCGCTGCGCCACCACTCTTAACCTTAATATTCCCTTTAAACCCCGCTTATAAATGAGGGGCCACGTCCCCGTGGCGCGGCTCCAGGGCTACGCGGCGAGCTAGCGCCTGTAAGACACAACCTAGGTACCTACCCGGTTGGGCATCCTGACCGAGCAGGGAGAAGGCTCTTAGGAGCTTGTTCCTTTTTTTAGGTCTTCCTTAATTTATTTATTTATTTATTTATTCTAGGTAGCAAGGGGGGGGGTGTGCTTATGCTAGGGACTACTGGTAGGTACCATGGTACCGTACCTACGGTAGGTACCTACGGTACCGTAGTACCGTGATAGCAAGTACCAGTAAGCAAAACAGCTCTCTGGCCCGAGAAGGTCTGCTAGTTCACATATTACTGCCCTCTGGAAGTCCTCTGCGTAAAAATCGATGACATAGCAATGGACGCCGCCTGCTTGGTCCGAGCCAAAGAGCCGCCGCCGCGATGGCAAGACCAGGCACCGTGGCGCGGCGTGCCCGTGCGGTCCTCAGAAAGCGGCCTGCGGCTGCTCCAGATGCTGGAGGCCACGGACGAGAGCCCGCGCAAGGCCTCGTTATTAGTTATCGGCGCCCCGGACCGCGACGTCGCGGAGCTGCTCGAGAGCCTTGAGAACAAGGAAGGGTGGCGAGACGGGTTGCGAGGAGCATCACGAGTCGACCAACACTTTTTACTGGCGTTCGGCGACGCGCGGAGCCTCGCCGCGGCGGCGCGGGTCCTGGAAGACGACCTCTGTCGGGTCATCGTGGTCGACGACCGCCTCGACGACGTGGACGAGGACGACCATGCGGTACGGGAGCTGCCGACGTGCGCGTCTTGCTTCGACCGGCTAGATCTAGACGACGACGACGACCGCGAGCCGCGCAAGCCCAACGGTAGTTGCGCCACGTGCCGGGTCATGATGCACCCGTCGACGGCGCGGTGCGTCAGGTGCAACGACAGCAAGCACATCTGGGCCTGCCTCGTGTGCGGCGAACTGGGCTGCGGCCGCTACGCGCGGGAGCACGCCAAGGACCACGCCGCGGCGACGGGCCACGGCTTCGCGCTCGAGGCGGCGACGGGCCGCGTCTGGGACTACCACGGCGACCGCTTCGCGCACCGCGTGCGCGGCTCGCGGCGGTCCAGCGGCGAGATTTCGTGCCGGAGGGAGCTCCCCCAGCTGAAGCTGCGGAGCCTGGCGGACCGCTACGAGCGCGTCCTTTGTGAGCGATTAGAGGAGCAGCGGCGCTTCTACGAGGAGAGATTAAGGGCCCTGCCGCCGCCGCCGCCGCGCGACGATGGCGCTCTGACGAAAGCGTGCGACCGAGCGAAAGCCGCGGCCGCGGCCTGGGCCGCGCGGGCCGCCTTGGCGGACGCTAAACTACGCGCGACGCGCGCGACGCACGAGAGGTTAAGGCGGGCGGCGGCTTTATCCAAGGCCAAGGCCGCCGCGGGCCGCGCGGCCGCGGCCGACGTGCGCCACGCGTCGCGATCGAGTCTGGCCGAGGCGAAGGCGCAGCTCGCGGATATCGAATTTGCGTGCCGCGCCCGCCGGGAGCTCTCGACGTCCGAGGCCGCGGGCGGCGCCGTCGTGGGCGTGGCCGCTGCACCAGAACCACCACCGCGCCGGGGGAAGAAGAAGGGGCGGCGCCGATCTTAAAGTTGTTCACATGTCCCTTAGGCCCCGGACGACCTCCCGGGAAGAGGAGACCTCGCCGAAGTAGAGGCCCACGGGCTGGTCCGCGTGGCCTTTCCGCACCTGTGGCTCGTTGATCAAATCAACAGCCTTCGCGTGCCAACTTGGGTCGAAGGCAGCGCAGGCGTCCTCGACCAAACACACGCGGAAGAAGCGGTCGACGGCCTGGACCGCCGTCGCCATGACGCAGACGTTCGTCAGCACGCCGCACAGCAGGATGCGCCGGACGCCCCTTTGTCTCAACCGCGCCTCGAGGTCCGTCGACGCAAAGGCCCCGAAGGTCCACTTGTCCACGACGATCTCGCCGGGTTGCGCGCTGCACGCATCGCAGAGCTCGTACCCGCGGTCGCCGATCAGGTCGTCCCGGATGGAGGCGCCGTAGCGGTGCGACCGCGAGTGCGCGATCGTGAGCCCCGCGGTGCGCGCCGCCTTGAGTAAATCGGACGCCTTTCGCACCGCAGCATCGACGTTCTTGAGATCAGCGTAGCGGCCGCCGATGCGCCCCGTCGCCTCGACGAAGTCGCGCTGCAGGTCGATGCAGACGAGGGCCGTGTCCGACCGCGCGATACTAAATCGCCGGCCGTGGCGGCACGGGATCGCGGCGTCCGCCGGCGCGTCCGCGGCGCCTTCGACGGCCTCGCGGCGGCCCGCCGCCCAGACCTGCCAGACCGCGCGCCGCGCGAGGAAGCGGTGCGCGACGGAAGATATGATCGCGCCAGCGGCGAAAGCCGCACACTGGGGCGACTTCCGCGCCAGGACCGCGACGGCGGTGGCGGCGGCGACCGCGCCGAGGGGCAACGGCGCCGCGTCTCGGCGTTGCAGCGCCGCGGCCGCCTCCGCCAGCCCCGCCGCGGCCAGGGCGACTGCGGCGTCCGCGTCCGACAGCCGCTTGTTCAGCCGGGCGCCGCGCCCGCCGAGCCACGCGTTTGCCGCGCCGCTCGTCGGCGCGAGTAGCCCGCGCTCCCGCGCGAGCGCCGCGCCCGACGCAAAGGCTGTGACGCCGTCGCTCCGGTCGGACGGCGTGCGCACGAACGACGGCTGCGCCGGCGCCGCGCTGACGACGGCGAGCACCGAGCAGCGCCGGGCCGAGGCGTCGCCGAGCACGTGCCGCGCCAACTTCCGCACCGCGTCGCAGGTCTCCGCCGCCTCGAGGTCCAGGACCACGGCGTCCGGCGCCATGGCCAGGTAGCGCGGCTCGCCGAGGAGCGCCCCGAGGCACGCGGCGCCATCGACGAGGTAGAGCTCGTAGACGTTGCCGTCGGCCGCGTCGCCCGTGACGACGCAGGCCGGGTTCGGCGCGTTATCCTCTTCGCGGCAGCCCCGCTCCTTGACGTCGAGGTAGGACCGGACGCCCCGCACCAACCCACTGCCCAGGTGGACGGCCGGCGCGCCAGGGGCGTCGAGGTTCTTGCGCAGGGGAAAGCCCTCCTGCAGCGTGCCCGAGACGGCGAGGATGCAGCGCATCGTTTCGGGGCAGCTTGTGCTTGTTATGCGAGACGCTCTGTCATTTTGAGTGTCGGGTTTCGGCCGCAGTGCGTAAGACTGGTATCGATGCGTCCTTAGATATCCTGCGTATTACGGGGCAGGTGAGCCAGACTACGGTAGAGACACTAGAGAGAATGATGAAGGATTTTGATCTGGCGCTACCGCAGGCAACTATCAGTGTGCTGCTGCGTAGCAGGGCCGTGTTTCCTAACATATCGAGGCCACCGCTCGGTCGCTGATTCGTGGGGCAGCCGCTTCTGCAAGCGACGGGAAGTATGCGTGCCGGATGGTGCCTCGTCGTGTGGATGGCAGCGCTCCAGTGCGCGGCGGCCGAGAGGCTGCGGCTAATCGACGACTTCGAGACGATAGAATGGCCCCGCGTCGATGCGGGCGAGTTCTGGGGCCTCGGCGAGGAAAATCAGCCGCTGACGGGCTCCGCGAACCTGAGTCTCGTGCCGCGCAACTCCTCGCTCGGCGGGTCGTGGGCGCTCCGCGTCGACTACGAGGTCGCGTGGCGGCATTGGTGGGGAGTGATCGGGGTGACCGCGTCAGCGTCGGCCGTGCCCTTTCTGGGGTCTTATCTTCCGTGCGCGAACGCGTCGCACCTCTCGATCAAGTACCGCGTCGCCGTCCCGCAGAACGACCAAGGATTAGCCGTCTGGGGGATTGATCTGTGGGATGTGAGCAACGTCGATAGCCCTCTCGATATGCCCTCCAACTTGACTGATGACAGGATGGAATTGTTCATGCAAAATTTCCCATCCTGGGAATTGTACGGGGCCAGGGACTCGCACGTCCTCGACGACACCACCGGCGCATGGAAGGAGGTGCGGTTTCCCCTGTGCCACGGCGCGCTGGCGTTCAACATGATAGGGGCGGCTCGAGGCAACGGCGTGCTCGATCGCGACAAGCTCACTGGATATAATTTCGCTTTTACCGCAGACCCCGATCGTGTTGAAGAGGTGGCGCGCGGTGCGATCGAGTTCGACGACCTGGCGTGCGTCGAGCCGGACGAATGGGTCGATCCCTGCGCCGCGCCCGACGTGTTCGAGAGCGAGAGCGTGCCTGGCGTGCGCTACGCGACTGCCAGTGCCTTTGCGAGCCATACCCTGAAGACCGACGTGTGCGACGAGCTGTGCGCGGCCGAGCCCGCGTGTCGCTTCTACGCGATCGAAACCACCTACGATTCTTGGGAAGTGGCGTTTCCGAGGTGCTACCTCTTCGACGCGCTAACACACGAAGACATAATCCCAGCCGCGGAGATGGTCGACGTCCTTGCGTTCTGGGCGACGTCCGCTGCAAAGCGCGGGGCCCTCTGTGTGGTCTGCACCTGCGCTGACGGCACCGCGGACTGCCGCGACCGGGACCTCCAGACCGTTCCCGCGGCCGCCGGCGCCGACGCGACGACGCTCGACCTTTCGGACAACCCGCGGCTCACATTGGTCGGCCCGGGCGCCTTCGACGGTCTTGACGGTCTCGAAGTGCTAGTCTTGCCGAGTGGCGTCAAGCACCTGGCTCCCGAAGCTCTGGAATCGCTGCCGGCGCTGCGTGACGTATCCTTGGCCACGGGCGACGGGGTCACGCGGAACTTTGTCGACGCCTCGAGCACCGCGCGCTTTGACGATGTCTGCTGCCGACGCGAAGCATCTTCGCGGGCCGGGGTCTACTTCTGTGATTTGTCGCCGGACGAGCCCGGCGTCGTCGACGCGATATACGAAGAAACGAACGCCGACAATATCATCGCTGGCCTGTTCGACCACATGCGGACTCTCGACTCTATCACGCCCGACTCTCCGTTTCTGGCGGAGGCCGTCGAGTCCAAGGAGAAATGTGTGGCGTATTGCGAGATGAAGGCCGAGTGCCAATCCTGCATGCACTTTACGCCATGGGTGGTCGGCGCGAGTCTCACCAATACGTGCTTACTCTACGGAGACGAGCCTCCTGCCAATCACGCGGACAATTTCGTGCAGCGCGAGGTCGGCGGCGCATACATGGGACTGCCCCCTCGGACGCGCGCGGCGCTCGGCGCCGTCGTCGCGGCGTCGCCCCTGGTCGTCGAGCTTTCGGAAGCCAACGGCTACTCGAATACGTTCGAGGTCTCGCTCGGCGCGGATCCGCTGCGCGGCGCCGTGTGGATCACACCGCGACTCGAGGGCTTCGGCAACATGAGCCTTGCGTTCGACCCGCCCACCATCACGCTCTACGACGCGCAAACGGTCGTGACTGTCGCGGTCACCGTCCGCAGCGACGAGGTCACCCGCGACCTGACGCCGACCGTCGCCCTCGACGTCGAGGCGTGCGACCGGGCCTTCGTCGCCCAGCAAGCGACTCTGCAGCTCGACGTCCTCGCCGCTGCCGTCGACGACGGCGGCACGCGCGTGTCCAACGCCGGCGCCGTGGTCGCGCTGGTCGTGGTCGCTTGCGTTCTCGTCGCGGCGGGCCTCTTCTACTGCCTCGCGGCGGCGGTGCGGTTCGTTCGCAAGAAGCAGCAGCTCGAGATGGCGCGCGCGTTGCAGGTGAGAGATCAGGTGGCCGCCGCCGTCGAGAAAATCCAGGAGTTCCAGGCAATATTTGCAACGCTCCCCGGCGACGCGTTTTGCGCGCTGGAGAAGCTCGTGCCGCACGAGGCGCTACGAAAGGACCTCGTCGTCTACGACGCGATCGCGGACGTCGCCGCCGCGAAACGCGAGGGTCTCGTCTTCGTGTTTCTCAGCCACCAATGGCTTGCGTTCGCGTCGCCGGATCCCGCGAACGTCCACTGCACGGCGATGCAGTCGGCCGTGCGAGCGGTCGCCGCGGCCGCGGGCGTGCCGCTCGCGTCGCTCCGCGTCTGGGTCGACTTCATATCGATCCCCCAGCGGAACCGGTCCGAGCAGCGCCTCTCGATCGCGTCGCTGCCGACGTTCGCGTCTTTATTTCGGTGCGCCAATCAACTTTGACGGGGCATTTGGTCCAAGACTCACGGATCGATCTGTACGCAGGTCCTCGTGCGACTTCTTCGTGATAGTTGCGCCGGCCGCCAAACACGCCGACACGGGCTGCCTCTGCAACGCGGAAACCTACCGGAAGCGCTCTTGGTGCCGGGCGGAGGTCATGAGCTGCTGGGCGCGCAACGGCCGGGGCGACATGTGGTTGAGCTCCAGCGACGGCCTCCGGCCGCTGGACGAGGCGACGCTACGGGAGGCGATCGACGTCGCGGGCGGGGACCTCACGTGTTGCCGGCTCCACCACGCCCGGGGCGACCCCTGCGATCGGGAAGCGTTGGTGCTTCCGCTGCTGGGATTATACGCGGAGATCTGTGTGGAAATCAAAATTTTACGGCGCGTTCGTGCTGAATCATCGCGTAGTCCTCCACGCCATCGACGCGACGCCTGCTCGATGGCGTGGCGATGCCGGTTCCTCGCCGCTCGACGGAGCCAGGTCGGCCGCGTCATCGCCGAGAAATGACTTAGTGAAGAATTGTCGGGTGCACCCGACACACTGGTTGATTTCCACACAGGCGGAGATCTTCCGGCATCGCCACGCGCCGCGGGGCCGGGAGGCCTACGAGTTCTTGGCGCCGATCAAAGAAACGTTGTTTCCGCGCACGTTCTCCTACACGTACCACGGCGCGGACGGCGGGGTCGAAAGCGCGGAGGAGACGCTCTTCGGCGACCTGCTGCGGGCCGTGGAGACGGCGGTCGAGCTCAGCGAGGCCGACGCGAGCAATCCGATCTGGCGCCGCGCGCTGCCGGACCTCTCCCCCGGGTCCACGGCGCAGCGGCACTCGCACCACCTCCGGACGACCAAGGGCGCGGCCGCGTCGACGCGGCACTACCTGTCCGCCGCGATGGCGTCCGCGTCGGGGGGCGTGGACCCGACGCAGGAGGCGGCCCGCGTCGCCATCGCGGTCGACGCGGAGTGAATACTAGCTAAGGAAGACTTCAAGCAGCATGTAGTTATAGACATAGTCACGGCTTGGGCTGGGACTATTGGCTATGGGGGAACCTTGCCGTTGGGGGGCATGTGCAGTGTGTCGGTCGACTTGGGGGAGGGGGGAAAGGTGTACGGAGCGACGAGGCGTTGCGCCCCGCGCCGGGTAAGCCCTCGAGCCTCGGCAAGTGATTCTCCTCACGCCTCGACAATGTCCGATTTCGCGTCGGCGACCGCGGCCTTGGACGGGCCGCCGGGCTTCTCGCGCACGATCGGCGGATCGATTATCCCCGCGCGCTGCAGCGCGAAGTGGATGAGGAAGAAGCCCGTGGACATGGCGAACGCGACGGTCCACATCCAGGAGAAGTTGGTGTCCTTGTTCTTCTTGGGATAGTACCCGATCCGCTCGGGGCCCATCTTGGGGGTGCCGTCGTTGGCGTACGTGGTCGCGTTGAAGACCGTCGGGATGCCGGTGACCAGCTGGAGGAACGTCGCGATGGCGCACATGATGGCGCCGGCTTTGAAGTTGCGGTCCGTGCAGTAGCAGAAGATCGACGTTATGATGAGCGTGAACCACTCGCCGCCGCCCTGGCCCATCATCTCGATGCCCATGCCCACCGCGCCCCAGTTGCCCGCGTCCGCGCTGTCCCACCACTTGCCCGGCCCCGCCGACGTCCCGCCCTTCCCGTACTGCTCCAGGATGAAGTCGTCCTCGAGCCACGCTCGGGCGTAGTTGTTCCAGGTCACGCCGGGGTCGATGCGGAGCTTGGCCCAGTTGCAGAGGCACGGGAAGAGGCCGAAGAAGATCGCCGGGTAGTAGTCCGGCGGGTTGTCCTCGATGGCCTGGCGGCAGATGAGCAGGCCGACGAAGATGAGGAGCGCGCCGTTCGCGCACCCGGGGATCACGCTGTAGATCGTGGCGAACATGCCGCTGGTGAGGAAGATGAAGTAGATCACGCCGTTGATGACCGAGTAGCCGCGCTTGGCACCCAACGTCTTGTGGATGGGGTGGCCGATGTAGACCGTCGTGCCGTAGAACGAGCCAAACAGCGCGCCGAGGCACGTGCCCACGCCGTCGATGACGAGCGTCTCGGCCATGGGGTAGTCGTCGCCGGCCGCGGAGGCCGACTCGACGCCGGCGAGCGACGCCGCGAAGCCGACGACGGCCACGACGAGGATGAGGCCCATGTACACGCCGATCTCTCCGATGCCTGTCCCAACGTCCGTGAAGATGCCGCCGCCCCACGACGAGACGTCCCCGGCGAACGTGCGGTACGCGTACGACGCGTCGTGCTTGGACGTGCCCGCGCACGTCGAGTACTTCTTCGAGTTGCCGTACATGCGCCGGTTGCCGGGATTGCCCGAGCGGTGGCCGAAGAACACAATCCCGTCCGTCTTGTCCGCGACCTCCGACCACGAGTCGCCGTAGTTGTACATCTCGACCGCGCCGTTCTTGTGCGCGCAGCCGCCGGCCCAGCCGAAGATGATGGAGGCCAAGATCGCGACCACGGCGATGGGAATCGTGAACGACTTGCCGATCTTGTACTTGACGCCGCCGAAGAAGCCGCAGACGACGATGAGGAGCGGCACGAGGCAGACGATCGGCTCGGCCGCGATTTCAATCATGGGCTTGAAGGCCAGGTACACGAAGCCGACGCCGGTCAGGAGCGAGTAGTAGGCCGGGGGCGGGATGACCGCGCGGATGGGCTCCGCGAAGAGGCACCCGAGGATCTCGAAGATGCCCGTGACGAAGTTCGCGGCGACCGCGATCGCGAAGGCTTTGTCGGCGGCGTCATGGCCCGCTTCGGCGGGGTTGCCGTCGTCGTTGCCGCTGCCAAACACCTTATCTATGTTCTTCTGGTCGAACACCTGGGCGAAGAGGGCCTCGAGGTTGATGGCGCCGAGCGTGATGAACGCGCCCGTGGTATTAATGCCGTAGGGCTGCGCCGTGACGTCATCCCTATTTTCCTTGTAGGCCAGTCGACCGGCCATGTAGGCGTAGTAGACGTTGCCGAAGAGCAGGCCGATGGACACGCCGGGGATGCACCGCTCGTAGTACAGCGTCGTGTACCGGTCCGAGATCGCCTGGGCGTATTCCTCGCTGATGCCAGCCGCCCCGTTGTAGACGAGAACGTTAAGGAAGAAGCCCAACATCAAGTCCGTGACGCTCAGCAGGGTGGCGAGGCAGTCGAAGAAAAGCTCGCCGAGCGCCTCGGCCTCGCCGGCGCCGGCCCAGATGCCGCCGATGCCGCCTGCGGTCGCGATGGGGTGAGGGGGCGCGCGCGAGGTGTCCTCTCGAAGTGCGCGGCGTCCTCGGAACGGCCGGAGGCCTCGGCCGCGAGACGCGCAGGAGTCCCCTCCCTTCCGAGCGCCGGCGCGCAGGAGCAGCGCGGCGAGCGGTGGGTCTCATCGATGATGCGCCGCGCGGCGGGCGCGGCGGGTTTACGGGGCGGGCGCGCGGGACGCACCGTAGTTAAAGTTCCACAGCAACCACGGCGTGTCCCCCCACCAGGTCAGGGGGTTCTCCAAGAGCTTACGCTCGGGGCGCGCCTGCGCCATGTCAATGACATCATTCTTGGTGGGTTCCGCGGCCTCCGCCATGGTGGGCAGCGTGGGCGGAATTTGGCGCCCGCAGCGATTGGAACAGCCTTCGTCTAGTATGATAATAGGTGAAAGTTGCAGCTTCATTGTGTGGAACCCCCGGGGCGGTGGTGTGGAGGGGGCAGCCTGCAGAAGTCCCTGCGCCATACTTGGTGCTTGCAGATCGAGCGCTGGCTTCTTCGCCTCGCTGGCGTCTCGTCCGGGCACTGAGGACGCGTCGCACTCCTCTCGGATGCGTTTTCTTCGCTTTTGGGCCTTGTGTGGCGCTTGGAGGACGATCGACTTCGAAGAAACCCGACGAACAAGCTGCGCTCCGCGCTGCGCTGCTCGTCGTCCCTGGTGTACATCACCGCGAGTCCGTCCGCGTTTTAGGGGTCTCATTCTCTCGGTGTTGCGCGCGCAACCCCCTCTCTACTGCGCATCTGTCCAAAAGCATGCATCTCAAGCTAAAACTCCTCAGCGGCCGCGGCGCCGTGGTGCACCGCATGGAGCTGGGAGACCGCTGCTCCTCCTACGTCAAGCTGCGCGAGACCGTCAGCGCGCTCACCACCGAGCCGCTCGACCTCTTCTACGTCGACAACGAGCAGGACGTCTGCAAAGTGACGACCGACCAGGAGCTCAAGGCCTCGTTCGATCGCGAGGCGCGGGCGCTCGACGGAGTCGCGACTTTCGTCGCGGCGCCCCCGGGCACCGCGGCCGGCGCCGTGCGCGCCTGCGCCGCGACGACGGCCGCCACCGCGACGGGCGCGGGCGAGGTCCACGTCAACGTGACCTGCGACGGCTGCAACATGTCGCCGATCGTCGGGCCCCGCTACAAGTGCCTCGTGAGAGATGACTACGACCTCTGCGTCCGCTGCAACTCCCTCGAGGCCGAGCCGTTCCCCAAGGTCCGCGTCCCGGCGGCCAAGCTCCGCGTCTGCCGCCGCCGCCGCCCGGCCCCCTGCGCCGAGGCCGCCGCTGAGGCGTCGGCGGCTATGGAAGCCGCGGCCGTGGCCGCGGCCGCCGACATCGCCGCGGCCGACGAGGCAGCCGCGGCCGCCGAGCGCGTCGCCGTCAGCGAGTCGCTCGAGTCGGCGACGGCCGGCGCCCCTGTGCCCGCCGCCGAGCCCGAGGGCAACACGGCGCTCGGCCTCGACAACCTCCGCATCGCGGTGCAGGCGTCCCTCGACGACGCCCCGCCTGCGCCGCCGAGCGGGTGGGAGGACGTCGGCGACGACAAGGTCCTGGCGGCGCTCCGCAGCCTCGAGGCGATGGGCTTCGTCGATTCGCTCGGCGCCGACGCCTGCCTCGCGCGCGTCCAGATGCACATGACGTCGTCGGGCGCCGTCGACCTCGACGCAGCCGTCGCGGACCTCGTCGCGCTCATGAAGGGCTCCGCCTGAGCAACCTCCCTTATTCCCTCCCCGCGCGCCCTTGTCTATCTATCCCCCAACGTTACGTGTAAACATCAATGAATGTTACTGGGCCTTGTGCATCGTGCTGGGTGGGTGGTCCGCCGGGGTTAAACTGCGCGCGCAGTCCCGCGGACCTACTGGAAGTCCTCGAACTCGTCGTACAGCGAGTCGCCGGACCGCGACGAGTACGACCGCGACGACCGCGACGAGTACGAGTCGTCGTCGTCGCCGCCCGCCATGGAGCCCCACTGCTGGCCGCCGAGGCCGTCGCCGCTCGCGCGCGCGAGGCGCCGCTTGAGCTCCGCGTTCTCGTCGGCGAGCTGGCGCTCGCGGTCGCCCTCACCGTCCTCCTCGCCGAGCGCCGCGCGCCGGAACTCGTCCCAGGACACGCGGTCGGCGTCCAGCGCCGCGAGCGCGCTCGCCACGTCGGCGCGGAACTCCGTCGCGTCGTTTTCGCCGCCGCGGACATCCTCGGAGAAGCCAAGGGCCCCCGCGAAGCCCCCGTCGTCCCGGAGCGCCTGGACGACCTCCGCCGTGGCCACGGTCCCCTCGCGCTCCGTGTCGACGCGCTGGAAGATGGCCCAGAGGTAGTCTTCGAGCGCGCCCTGGGGCTGCGGACTTTGGGCCGTCTCCGGCGGCGAGCCCGCGATGGGACTCAAGGGAGGCACAAGCGGGTGCGGCGGCGACTCGGCGCGCGGCTGCGTGACGGGCTCCAGGATCTCCTCGCCGCCGCTCGAGTCCGTGACCTCGGGCGTCGGCGCCTTGGCGGGCGCGTCGTCGGCGGCGAGCTCGAGGTAGGTCCGCGGCACGTAGCCCGCCTCGGCGGCCTTCGCCGCGAAGATCCAGCCCTGGGCCTCGTCGGCGTGCTCCTCCACCAGCACGAGGAGCGTGTCGCCCTCGGCGAGGTCCATCTCCGGCGGCTCCTCCATCGCGAAAGCTCTACGTGCGCGCGCGCGCGCGAGCGCGCCGCCGTCCGGCGCGTCGGCGCCCTCGGCGTCCCTTCTGGCTTCCCAGTAGAACTCGGGCGTCGGCGCCGCCGGCGCCGCCTGAGCTCTTTCGTCGTCGGCCGCCACGAGGAAGTGCCGCGGCACGTAGCCCGCCTCGCGCGTGGACTTCGCCGCGAAGACCCAGTCGTCGCTCGACGCGCGCTTGGCCGTGTTTATCATGACGCGGTCGCCCGCGTCGAGCGACATCTCCGCCGCCGACTCCGCCGCGAAGGCGCTCCGCGCGATGACGACGTCGAGACCGCGGCCGGGGTCCGTCGGGCTCGCCGGCGCCGCGTCGGGCTCGATCTCGCGGCGGGCGAGCCAGTAGAACTCGGGCGTCGGGTCCCGCGGCGCCGCCGCGGCCGGGTCCGTCGCCGCGGCCGGCTCGGCTGTGGGCTCCTCGGTCGGCTCGACCGCCGGCTCCGCGGCCGGCTCGGCTGTGGGCTCCTGAGTAGGCTCCTCGGCCTGAGTAGTAGGCTCCTCGGTCGGCTCCGCGTCCTGTTCGGCTGTGGGCTCCTCGGTCGGCTCGACCGCCGGCTCCGCGGCTGGCTCGGCTGTGGGCTCCTGAGTAGGCTCCTCGGCCTGAGTAGTAGGCTCCTCGGTCGGCTCCGCGTCCTGTTCGGCTGTAGGCTCCTCGGTCGGCTCGACCGCCGGCTCCGCGGCTGGCTCGGCTGTGGGCTCCTGAGTAGGCTCCTCGGCCTGAGTAGTAGGCTCCTCGGTCGGCTCCGCGTCCTGTTCGGCTGTAGGCTCCTCGGTCGGCTCGACCGCCGGCTCCGCGGCTGGCTCAGCCGTCGGCTCTTCGACCGGCTCGGCCGTCGACTCCTGAACAGGCTCCTGAGTAGGCTCCTCGGCCTGAGTAGTAAGCTCGTCGGCCGGCTCGGCCGTAGGCTCCTCCTCCGCGGTCGGCTCGGCCGTGGGCTCCGCAGTCGGCTCCGCGTCCAGTTCGGCCGTGGGCTCGGCCGCTGGCTGCTCAGTATGCTCCTCAGCAGGCTCTTCGGTTGGCTCCTCGGTCGGCTCCGCCGTTGGCTCCGCGGTCAGTTCGGCCGTGGGCTCCTGGGGAAGCTCTTCGGTCGGCTCCGACTCCGCGGCCGGCTCGGCCGTAGGCTCCTCTGCCGGCTCCGCGGCTGGGTCAGCTGTGGGTTCCTCGGTCGGTTCGGTCGCCGGCTCCTGAGTAGGCTCCTCGGCCGGCTCGGCCGTGGGCTCCTCAGCAAGCTCCTCAGTAGGCTCCTCAGTAGGCTCCTCAGCAGGCTCCTCAGCAGGCTCCTCCTCAAGCAACTCAGTGTCCGGTTCGGCTGTGGGCTCCTGCGCAGGCTCCTCGGTCGGCTCCGCTGGTGGCGCCGCCGTCACTTCCTCCTCCGCCGCGGGTGGCGCCGCGGCCGCTTCGTCCGCGGCCGGCTCCACGACGACGACGGGGGCGTCCGCCTCCTCGATCTCGCCGAGCGCCGCGCGCCGGAACTCCTCCCAGGAAACGCACTTGTCTCCATCGGAGTCAAGTGCGGCCAGCGCCAGCGTCAGGCGGTCCTTCGAGCCGTCGCTGGCCTTGACCCGGGTCGCCTCCTCGAAGCCCAGGAGCTCGGCGAATTCATCGTCCGTGCGCAGGGCCTTGATGGCCTCCACGACGGAGATCTCGCCGTCGCCGCCCGTGTCGACGCGGTCGAAGACCTGGCGGAGGTACGTCTCGAGCGCGCTCAGGTTCGCGTCGGTGGCGGCGGGCTCCTCCGGCGTCGGCGCTGCGGGCTCCTCCGGCGTCGGCTCTTCGTCGAGCGGCTCCTCCGCGGGCTCCGAGGGAGTGGGCTCGTCGAGCGGCTCCTCCTCCTCGGCGGGGAAGTACTCCGGAGCCGCCGCCGGGCTCTCCGCGACGGCCAGCGGCGGCGCGGGCGCCGCCGCCAGCGCGACGGGCGGCGCCTCCACCGCGGGCGCCGGCTCCGGCGCCGGCGCCTCGGGCACGGCCTCGGGCGCGCGCGCCGGCGCCGGCGCCAGGACCGGGAGGCCCAGCGGCGGCGCCGCGGCCGGCGGCGCGAGGAGCGGGACGAGCCGCGGCGACGGCCCGACCGGCGCCTCGCGGACAACGTCGCGCGGCGCCGGGATCGGCGCGGGCGCGACGGCAAGCGGCGACAGGACCCTGCGCGCCGGCGCCGGCGCCGGCGCGCCGAGCGCGGCCCTGAGCGTCGCGTCCTCGTCGCCGTAGTCCACCCGCTTCGGCGCGACGCGGACGACCTTGACCAGTTGGCACTTGAGTTTCGTGAACCGGCCCTTGCCCTGCAGCAGCAGGTGGTCCACGACGGCGCGCCCCACGTCGTACGCGTCCTCCGCCCAATCCTTGCCGACGAGCGCGGCGTGCGCCCAGTCGAGATCCTGCGCACCGAGCACCAAATGGCAGGGTTTGCCCGCGTCGTGCGGGAGGACGTCGCAGGTGATGGCCGCGTCCGTCCGCGAGCACGTGACGGCGCAGCTCCGCCCATTTAGTAATGCATCTTCAACGACGATCGGAAACGTCTTGACCGGCGCCGGCACGGGCGCCTCCACCAAACGCGGGCTCGCCGGCCGCGACGTCGACACCTCGAAGTCGTCGCGCGCCGTGATCTCGGACGCGTCGTCGGCGAAGACCGGCTTCCGCGGGGCCGGCTCCGGCTCTACGGGCTCCAGAGGCAGCGCGAGCGGCGCGGCGACCGGCTCGGCAGTGACGGGCTCGGCCGTCGGTTCGGCCGGCTCGGCCGTCGGCTCCGCGCTCGGAGCCTCGGGCTCAGTGGGGCTCTCCTCGGCGGGAATGACCGGCTCTGGAGTTGCTTCCGCGGCCTCTTCTTCGGTCGGCTCGGCCGTCGGCTCGGCCGTCGGCTCGGCCGTCGGCTCGGCCGTTGGCTCGGCCGCAGGCTCGGTCGTGGGCTCGGCGAGAGGCTCCGCCGTGGGCTCCGCAGTGGGCTCCACAGTAGGCTCTGCGGTCGGCTCGGCCAGAGGCTCCGCCGTGGGCTCCGCAGTGGGCTCCACAGTAGGCTCTGCGGTCGGCTCGGCCAGAGGCTCCGCCGTGGGCTCCGCAGTGGGCTCCACAGTAGGCTCGGCCGTAGGCTCCGCCGTGGGCTCCACAGTGGGCTCCGCTGTCGGCTCGGCCGTAGGTTCCGCGGTCGGCTCGGCCGGAGGCTCGGCCGGAGGCTCGGCCGGAGGCTCGGCCGTGGGCTCGGTCGTGGGCTCCGCAGTGGGCTCCAAAGCAGGCTCGGCCGCAGGCTCGGCGGCAGGCTCGATGCTAGCCTCGGCCTCGGCCTCGACGGCCGCCTCCCGCGGCTTCTCGCCGCCGAGCGCCGCGTACCGGAACTCCCGCCAGGACACGACGCCGTCCTCGTTCACGTCCATGGCCGCCAGCGTCGCACACAAAACGTCGAGCGACCCGTCGTCCGCAGTCGCGCGGTGCGTGCCCCAAAATCCCAA
The DNA here is from genome assembly GCA_918797485.1 of Pelagomonas calceolata. Classification (NCBI taxonomy): domain Eukaryota; class Pelagophyceae; order Pelagomonadales; family Pelagomonadaceae; genus Pelagomonas; species Pelagomonas calceolata. Next base: position 2,158,565 of record CAKKNE010000004.1, read on the forward strand.
GACCTCGGCAAAATCTTCGTCCTCCCGCAGCCCGCGCACGGCGTCCTCTATCGTAATATAGTCCTTGGACTCGACGTCGATACTGTCGAAGACGCGGCGCAGGTGCTGGTCCACGCGCCGCTCGTGCATCTCGTCCAGAGCGTTCTGGAGGAACGCGTCCCGGAAGTCGGCCCAAACGACCCGTTTTTCGCCGTCCCAATCCAATGCATCGCAAAATTCCGCCGCGAACTCGCCTCGAGACATGTCTGAACCATAAAACCCGGCCTCGTCCGCGAACTCGGGATCCTTCAGACCCTGTACAAGTTCGGCGTAGGACAGCTCCCCGTCGCCGTTCTTATCTACTCTGTCGAAGACCATGCGCAGGTACTCCTCATATTCTCGCATGTGCTCCGCGAACGGATCCTGGACAGTAATTTCTTCGCCGAGCGCCGCGCTTCTAAGTTCGGCCCAGGACACCTTCCCGTCGCAGTTCTCGTCCAGCGCCGCCAGGACGACAGCCACGTGCGTCATCTCGCCCTCCGTCTGTATAAGTGTAGCCCCCTCGAAGCCTAGTAATTGAGCGAACTGATCATCACATTGTAACGCCTCGACGCACTCCTCGATTGAAATAAAACCGGACCCGTCCCTATCGACGCGCTCGAACACATTCCTCAGATGGATCTCGAGCCGCGTCTTCGCGAAGGCCTCTACAGCGACAGCTAAAGCCGGCACCCGGAACTCGTCCCACGTGATTTCATTATCATCGTCCCAATCTAACGAGGATAACAACCTCTCAACAAACTCGATTGAGGTAAGACCGCTGCCCGATAAACCGAGGGCGTCGGCGACGTCCTCGTCCCGCAGCGCCTCGGCGATTTCCCCGTACGATAACGATCCCGATTGATCTTCATCAATCCGCTCGAAGACGGCTCGGAGGTAGTTCTCGTAGTTTTGCATATACATGTCCATTTCTGATGGAGGTGGGGGGAACACAACAGCTCTAAACTCGCTCCACTCGATCACGCCGTCCTGATTCGTATCCATCTCCACCAACTTCTCGATCAGGTACTCGAGCGAGCCGTCGAACTCGTTCGCTTGATGGGTGGAGAAGAAGCCCAGGACTTCCGCGAAGTCCGGATCATCTCTCAGACCTTGGACCGCATCATCAATAGTTATCGTGCCGTCGCCCCCTTGGACCCGGTCGAAGACATCTCGCAGAGCCGCCTCCATGCGGCCCTCGTGCATCGCAGTTAGTGCTGACGCTAATGCGGCTTCCCGGAACTCCTCCCACTGCACCTTGTAGTCCTCGTTCCAGTCGCACACCTCCAGGAATTGTTGAGCGAACTCTTCCCGAGTAATGCCAGAGTCAACGAACCCCATCGCATCGACCGCAACCTCCGCGAAGTCCGGGTCGTTTAAAGCTGTCACGAGTTCCGCATACGACAAATCACCGTCGCTATTCGAATCCGCTCTTTCAAATAAAGCTCTGAGATACGTCTCGTAGTCTCGTAGGTAGTCGGCAAACGGATCTACTGGAGGCAAGAACGCCGCGCGAAACTCCTGCCACGAGATCCGATCAAGACCACTCGACATCACAGCAACAGCACTCTCGAGCTGCGTACTGCTTTCGTCCGAGTCGAAGCCAAGCATCGCCGCGAATTCTTCATCACATCTAACAGCGGTGACGGCCTCCTCCCTATCTATATGACCATCTCCGTTACTATCGACGCGATCGAAGATACGTCTGAGGTACGTCTCCAGGGCATCTGGCGAGGTAGTCGCGTCGTCGCCTTCATCTTCGTAGACGCCCGCACTACGTAAAGCGTCGCCGTAATCATCAGACGATCGACGCACAGCCTGCTCCGAGTCCATGGAATCCCTTCTAGAAGCCTTGAGGACGTATTTTTCGTACGAGGCGTCGTCCATCATCGCCTCGCTATCGTCAAAGGACGACGAAAAACTCTTCTTCTGTTGCGACGGGGTTAAATCACCGCCCGTTCTTCCCGTGCGCAGCTCGCGCCCCGAAGCTTTGGCTGGACTGACGAGGGACGGTTGTCTTTCCCTCGCGAACGGGCTTGGTGCTTCCTCCTCGGTCTCGAGGCTCAGCGTCTGCAGCGGGCGCTTGCGTCGAGGTTCTGTTTTGGGTCGTCTTGTTGGACTGGCAGAGCGTCCATACACGGATGTTCGCTCAAACAACCCCGCGGCGGACTCCTCGTCCCTGTCGACGCCGCACGTCGACGGTCGCACCCTTACTTTCTTCATGGGCGACTCCTGCCTTATGCTCAAATCGATGGTCGAGGAATAGATTTTGGAGGTTCTCTGCTCGATCTTCTTCTTGCGCCTCATTCTTATTGATACAATTAGTTTTTGCTTCCGTTTGTACGGCGACGCCTTGGGCGGCCTTAGTTTCTGCAGCCGAGGTGTGGAAGGTGGTTGAAAGGCCAGACCGTACCCGAAATAAGTAGGCTTCTCCTTGCCTCTAGGTCTCTTCACGGGATCCGGCGACGCCGGCCGCCCGTCGTCCCACGCCTCCATATCCGACAAAATAGCTCGCAGCTGGGCCTCGTAGTTGTCGCAGGACATGATGGAGATGTCGTCCTGGATCGGTCTTCTCTTCTTGCGCTTCGGCGTCCCATCTCTAGATCGCAATCGGGCTCTTTCCCGCGCCTCCGCGGCTCGAGCGTCTTTCTCAAATTGTGCTGCTTCGCGCTCCGCCTCCAGGGCCTTGCGCTCGAGTTCCTCCGCTTCCTTGCGCTTCCTTCGAGAATCGACGCGCTCCTTGGCCTTTTCGCGCGCTGCTATAACCCTAGGATTTTCTTCTACCTCTACCTTTTCCTCCTTCTTGTCCGTCTGGCGCATGAAGTGCATGAACTCGTCAATCGACACCTCGCCCGACGAATCCTCATCTAGAGCCCGCCAGAGACCCTGCAAGGCGACGAGCGAGACGTACGACGGCTTTAAGCTCAAACCGCCCTGCGTGCCGTTCGCTCTTACTACTCTTTCAAATTCATCAAAGCTGAGCATATCATTCTCGTTCTCATCAATGGCTCTGAAAATTTTATACCAGCTGAAGTGCCCATGGTAGAACTGCCTAGCCGCCTTGTTTATAACCTTGATCACATCATCGAGACCCTTCTTGCTGAGTCTCGGCCAGCCCTCGAGAATCAACAAGTATAAACCGTGCTGAAATTCACTAAGTGTGACCTCGCCACTCTTGTCGTGGTCGATGTACGTCCACAAGGCCTGCAGCTCCTTATCTGTTGTTTGTGGTACTTTGAGCTCATCCCTCACGGCCTTCGTGAACTCAGGATAATCTAGTCTCCCGCTGAAATCAGCGTCAATTTTCTTGAACAAGGTCTCCCAGTTCTTGGCCATGCTCCCCTTGTTGTCCCAGGAGGCACATACCTTAGTCATCGTCTCGATCAATCGAACCACGACGGCGCGTAGTTGGTCGAAGGGCATCACCAACTCATGTTCTTCGTGCGTCGATGGTTTTTGGTTCTCGATCGTTCGACCGGTCGCGTACTTCTGCTTGGGTTCATGATGGCCGGACAATCGGCGTTCCGCGGCTTGTCGCGCCGCCTCCGCTTTCTTCTCCGCGGCGGCGCGCATCTCGACCTGCTGCTTCTCATCCTCCGTGAGCTCGACCGGAGGTAGAGCCGCCTCCTCCGTGCGCATGAAGTGCATGAACTCGTCGATGCTCACGCCGCCTGACGAATCTTCGTCGAGCAGCTTCCACAAGCCATGGAGTTCCTCGAGGCTCACTTCGTGCGGTTTTAGCGACATGCCGCCCTGCGAGCCGTTCGCCCGGATCATTCTTTCAAATTCATCGTACTCGAGGCGGTCGTTCTCGTCCTGGTCGATAGCTTTAAAAACCTTGTACCAGCTGAAGTGGCCGGGGTACCACTTCTTGGCGGCCGCGTTGATCGTAAGCACCACCCGCTCCAGACCCTTATCCTCAAGCGGGGCCCAGCCCTCGAGGATCAACAAATACAAGCCGTGCTGGAACTCGGCGATGGTCACTTCCGCGCTCTTGTCGTGATCCACATAAGTCCACAATGCTTTGAGTTCCTCGTCCGTCGTGTCGGGCACTTTGAGCTCCTCCCGCACGGCTTTCACGAACTCGGGGTAATCGAGGCGGCCACTGAAGTCGGCGTCGATGCGCTTGAAGAGTATCTCCCAATTTTTGTTCATGGAGCCCTTGTTGTCCCAGGACGCGCAGACCTGTGTAGCGTGATCGTTTGGTATATATATATCGTGTGCGTGTGCCGAGCAATGTATGTGTATGTGCATATATATATATATATATATCGGCCAAATGGCAGACGCCGGGTACGCACCTTGGTCATCGTTTCTTGCAGGCGGACCACGACAGCTCTTAATTGTTCGAAGGGCAGCACGCACTCGTGCTCCGCGTGCGTCGTCGGCTTGATGTGCTCGATGACGCGCCCCGTCGCGTACTTCTGCTTGGGCTCATCATCAAGACCCGAGAGCCGGCGCTCGGCGGCCTGGCGCGCCGCGAGCGCGCGCTGCTCCGCCTGTTCTTGCAGTTCCGCCTGCGTGAGCTCCTCGGCCGTCTTTTCGGCCTCCGGCAGCTCCGCCTCGCCCAGGCGCATGAAGCCGACGAATTCTTCGACGCTCACGCCGCCCGAACAATCCTCGTCGAGCCGCCGCCAGAGGCCCTGGATCTTGGACGTCGCTAGTTCGTTCGGTTTTAAGGAAAGGCCGCCCTGCGAGCCGTTCGCCCGTATCACGCGCTCGAACTCATCATACTCGAGGCGGTCGTTCTCGTCCGTGTCAATGGCCTTGAAGACCTTGTACCAGCTAAAGTGGCCGTGGTACCACTTCTTGCCCGCCGTATTCAGTATACCTACGACCTCCTCCAGGCCCTCGTCGGTGAGCGGGGCCCAGCCCTCCAGGATGAGCAAATACAAGCCGTGCTGGAGCTCGGCGATGGTCACTTCGCCGCTCCGGTCGTGGTCCACGTACGCCCAGAGCGCTTGGAGGTCCGTATCCTTCATGTCCGGCAGTAGCAGCTCTTCCCGCACGGCCTTGACGAACTCTACGAAATCTAGGCGGCCGCTGAAGTCCTTGTCCAGGCGCTTGAAGAGCAACTCCCAGTTCTTGTTCATCGAGCCCTTCGTGTCCCAGGCCGCGCAGACCTTCATCATCTGATCCTGCAAGCGGAGCACGACGGCGCGCAGCTGTTCGAAGGGCATTAACAGCCGATGCTCCGCGTGCGTCGTCGGCCGCTTGTGCTCGATGGTGCGCCCCGTCGCGTACTTCTGCTTGGGCTCGGCGTGGCCCGCCAATCGCCGCTCGGCGGCTTCCCGCGCCTCGCGCGCCTGCTGCTCCGCGGCCTCGCGCATCTCGACCTGGAGCTTCTCGTCGGCCGTGAGCTCGACTTCCGGCAGCGCCGCCTCCTCGATCCGCATGAAGTGCATGAACTCATCTATGCTCACACCGCCGGAGCAGTCCGCGTCGAGCCGCCGCCACAGGCCCTGCAACGCCTCTAGGCTCACTTCGTGCGGCTTCAGGCTCAGGCCGCCCTGCGAGCCGTTCGCCCGGATGACGCGCTCAAACTCGTCAAATTCGAGGCGGTCGTTTTCGTCGGTGTCGATGGCCCGGAAGACCTTGTACCAGCTGAAGTGGCCGTGGTACCACTTCTTCGCCGCCACGTTGATCGTGAGGATGAGGTTCCCCAGGTCCTCATCCATCAAAGGGGCCCAGCCCTCCAGGATCAATAAATACAGGCCGTGCTGGAACTCGGCGATGGTCACTTCGCCGCTCTTGTCGTGATCTATATAAGTCCAGAGCGCTCTGAGTTCCTCTTCTGTCGTGTCTGGGACTTTGAGCTCATCCCTTACGGCCTTGAGGAACTCGAGGTAGTCTAATCTACCAGAAAAGTCGGCGTCGATGCGCTCGAAGAGCGTGCGCCAGTTCTTGTCCATGGAGCCCTTGCTGTCCCAGGTCGCGCAGACCCGCTGCATCGTGTCGTGCAGGCGGATTACTACTCCACGTAATTGTTCGAAGGGCAGCACTAGTTCGTGTTCTTCATGCGTCGAGGGCTTCTGATTTTCTATGACGCGCCCCGTGGCGTACTTCTGCTTCGGTTCAATACCTTGCTCCTCGAGCCAGCGTTCGTGGGCCTGGCGCGCCTCTTCCGCTCGTTTCTCGGCAGCGGCGCGCATTTCCTCCCTTGTCAACTCGTCTTGTGTCAACTCGACCTCGGGCAGCTCCGCCTCCTCGCGCCGCATGAAGCCCACGAACTCCTCGACGCTCACCCCGCCCGAGCAGTCGTCGTCGAGCCGCCGCCACAGGCCCCTCAAATCGGCATCGGCGACTTTTTCTGGTACCAAACTCAGGCCGCCCTGCGAGCCGTTCGCCCGTACTACTCGCTCCAGCTCGTCGTACTCTAACCTATCATTTTCGTCGGTATCAATAGCTTTAAAAATCTTGTACCAGCTGAAGTGGCCGTGGTACCACTTTTTACCGGCCGCGTTGAGCGTGAGCACGACGCGCTCGAGGTCGTCGTCTGTTATCCGTTCCCAACCTTCTAGTATTAGTAAATACAAGCCGTGCTGGAATTCTGCGAGAGAGACTTCCCCACTTTTATCGTGATCTATATAAGTCCATAAAGCCTGCAACTCTTTATCTGAGGTGTCTAGTCGTAGCCCCTCGCGCACAGCTTTCACAAACTCCGCGTAATCTAACCTCCCAGAAAAGTCGGCGTCGAGGCGCTTGAACAACAATTCCCAGTTCTTGTTCATGGAGCCCTTCGTGTCCCATGCTGCCGATGTTTTTTGCATCTCGTCCTGCAGGCGGATTACTACACTTCGTAACTGCGCGAAGGGTATGACGAGCTCATGCTCGGCGTGCGTCGACGGCTTCTTGTGCTCGATGACGCGGCCCGTCGAGTACTTCTGCTCCTGCAGCGGCATGGTGGATGCTGCCCTGCCGGCAATGTACTGCAGCCTAGCGCTGCCTGCACGACGGCTCGTCGCGCGGGACGCCCGCTCCGGCTGCCCCCGTCGTGCGTTGGCCTCCACGGACGGCTGCCCCGGCGCAGCTGCCGCTTTGGCTGGCTTTGGCCTACGGAGAGCGCTCGCGTTAAGTTAAAATCGGCGGGTTTTTGACGAAACCACCGCATCCTTTGTGGTTCGCAGAAGCTGCTCTTTGACGCCCTCGTGGGGTCGGCGAGCCCTTCCCTCGCGTTTGGGTGAGCCCGCAGCGCAACAAGCTTGCCGCTGCGCTCTCCCGCGCGCAGCGCAATCGAGAGGCAGCCCGCGGCGCATTAAGCTCGTCATACGTCTCCTGAGAGGCAGCCGACGCGGTTATCTGGCGAGTCGTCGTCGAACACCACGACAGCCACATTGTTGACACCACAGGGTGCCCAGCTCTCACGCTGATGGCCCCGACGCTCACCACGACGGCGCGCGTGCGCCTGCGCCCGCCCAAGCCGCCGCCGCGGCGCGTCGAGCCGCCGCGGACGACGTCGAACGGACATAGGAAGCAGGCGCCTGACGTCGTGGCCGCGGCCAAGCTGACGCTCGCGACGCTGCGCGCGGGCGACGCGCGCGCGGCGCGGCGCCGCTGCCTGCGCGCTGGGTTCCACGCGCTGCGCGTCGGCGTGGCGAACGAACGGTTAGAACGCGCCGCGACTGCCGTCAGACGGCGGGAGGCCGCGGCCGAGCATGCCGCCGCCGCGATAGCGCGCCGCGAGGCCGCGGCCGGCGAGGGCCCCAAGAGCCCGCCGCGCTGGGTGAAGGCGCTCGTCGCGTCGGAGGCGCGAACGGCGGCCGCCTCGGAGCGGCGCGGCCACGGCGTGGCTCTGCGGGGCGTCGGGCGCGCGGCCGACGCCGTCGTTATGGCGTGCGCCGCCGCGGCCGCGGCTGCGGGCGCGACGGCGCAAGCGGACAATTCGCTGCTCACGGCGCGGTTGGCCGCGGCGAATGCGAGCCGAGTGCGCGCGGAAACCGAGGCGCGGGAGGCCACCGATGCGGCGGCGGCGCGCGTGGCGGCGGCCGAGCAAGCTCTCCGCGACGCCACCGACGCGGCCGACGCGCGCGTGTGGGCGGCCGAGCAAGAGCTCCGGGTCGCCACCGACGCCGCCAACATGCGCGTGGCGGCGGCCGAGAAGGCTTCGTCCGTGGCCGAGACGCGGGCCAATGCGTCAGAGACCTCTGCAAGCGAGATTGTCGCCGTCGCCCGCGCCCGCGTGCAGAACGCGGAGAAAGAAGCGTTCGAGACGGAGGCCGCGGCGCAACATGCCGTCGAATCTGCGAAGCGCGCCGTCGCGGCGTCCGACGCGCGCGCCGTGCGGGCTGAGGCCGAGACGAAAAAAGCATTGGCGGCGATGCGAGCATCCATACCGGACGCGGCCGTCAGCCGGGCCCTCGCGGCGCGGTGGCGCTGCGCCGCGGCCGTCAGTAACACGCGGCGCGTCGCGGATCACTGCTACGTTGGTTTGGCGGCCGACGCGGCGACGGACGCGCGGGACGAGACGGTGAACGAGCAGCACGCGCACCGCGAGACCACGGAGAGGATGCGCGACGCCGAGGTCGACGCGCACCAGGCGCGCGAGGTGCTCGGCGCCGTCGAGCGCCGGAGCGCGCGCGTCGAGAAGGTCGCGTCCGTGGTGGCGAAGCGGCTGGGCACGCACGCGGCCGGCGGCGTCCTGAGAGCGCGGCTCCACAAGTGGCACCGGGCGAGCGAGACGTCGAAGGTGTCCGAGCAGGTGTCGCTGCGGCAGGTCGCGGCGTCGCGGTGGCTCGCCCGTCTCGCGGGGCGGTCACGACCTCGTCTTTCCCGCGCGTTCCACGGCTGGCGCCGCCGGACGACCGCCGACGTCGTGGCGGCCGCGCGCCGCGACGAGGCGGCGGTCGCGGCGATGGAGCGCGCCGACGACGTCTGCGAGCTCATCGACGCCGTCCGGTCGTCCGCGTTGCGTCGCATCGCCGAACGCGCGGCGACGCGCCACGTGGCCCGCCGCCACGCGTTCGCCGAGTGGAAGGCCGCGACGATGATGGACGCGAACGACGAGCTCGCCGACGAGAAGAGCCGGTTGTTGCTGCTGCAGAGCCTGTGGGCGGCGCGGATGGGGGGGCTCGAGTAGTAAGTGCGAGTTTACACGGGTCGGGGGCCTCAAGCGGCGCGGTCCGCCTCGGCGCGCGCCTCGAGTGCCTCCGCCTCGGCCAGGTACGCTGCGGCGAGCCGCCGCTTCTCCGCGGCCTCGGTGGCGGCGCGGTCGCCCGCAAGGTGCTTGCCGTGGATTCTTTTGTCGTATGCCTCGCGCTCGGCCTCGGAGGGCGGCAGCGGAAAGCCCACGCGTCAAAGTCGAAAAGCGGGTCGCCGTCGCCGCGCGCAAAGGCCCGGACGTCCACGGACTTCGCTGCCGGGCCGATGCCGAGCTCGAGCTCGCCGCCGGTGAAGGGCGCGCGGCCGTCTAGCGCGACAATAGAATTCAGGCGGACGTTGCCGTCGTCAGTGTGGCACCTCCCGTCGTTATTCTTGGAGATGTAGACCGACGTGAAAGTTCCGGTGCCCGGCTTCGTGGCGTCGACCGGGCGGTACTTCCGGTAGAAGCTCACAATCGCTCGCGCGGCGTCCTCGTGCGTCCGCGTGGCTTCGCTCGCCTTGGTGCCCGCGAGTCTCGTCGCGCCGAAATAAAGAGGCTGTTCCTTCAGGGCGCCCCTCGCGTCCAGCATCCGGACGACGCGCCGCAGCTCGGCCACGTCGGCGGCGGCGGCTTCGGGTACGACCGCCTGCGGCTGGGCTCGTACCGGCGGCTCCGGGGCTACCTCGTCGCCGGAGTCGTCGTCGTCGGCCTCCTCGTCAGAGGAGACCATCGTGATATCGATGATTTCCTTCGGCTGAGGCAGCGGCTGCGGCAGCGCCTCGTCCTCGTCCTCGTCCTCGTCCGGCTCCTCGAAGATCAACTCGTCGTCGTCCGTGGCCGCCGGCGGCGGCGGGGACGGCGAAGACGCGGCCGGTGCTGCCGGCTGCACGGGGGCGGCGGCCGGAGGCGCCGCGGGCGCGGCGACCGGCGCTGCCGGTGGCGGCGGCTGCGGCGCCAGCACAAGCGGAGCGACTCGGGCCCGCTTGCGCTGCGAGTTCCCCGCGAGGAAGCGGTACACGGGCTCGCCGTCGTGCATCTCGCCCGAGAGTCGGAAGACGAGCGGCTTGTCCTCGCCCTCGAGCGTCACCGCATTCTGCGATCTGCGGACGATGCGGATGCCCTTCTTCACCCGCTTGCCCTGGCCCCACTTGAGGTCCTCCAGCGCCCCGGTCCCGAAGCTCCGGTAGAAGTAGTCGTCCCGTTCTTGACCAGCCAGCCGCGATTTACCCGTCTCGGCGTCTTTGTCCCGGGCGATGTACCACTCACACCACGGCTCCTTGTAATAGCACAACATGAGGTCGTCGATGGCCTCGGGCGTCAAGCGCTCCTGCTTCGGCTTTCTCTTCTTGCCGCCGCGGGCCAGGCCTCGGGTCTGCCACTCGTCGTCCTCCCTCAATCGTTCTGCCGGCTTGCGCCGCCGCGCCGGTAGCGCGTCGCACGCGTAGTTCTTCGTCTCGAAGCGCGAGCCGTCGAGCAGCGTCAGGTGCTCCTCTTCGACCTCCTGGTCCCACGTCCCGGTAGGCCACGTCAATGTGAGCTGCACGTTGTGCGCGTCGTCCGGCTGGCGCTGGGCCGTCCTGCGCCGGTTCGTCTTCGGCCGATTGATCTTCACGACCTTGGCCTGGATGTGCTTGCCTTCGTAGACCAAGGACACAATCACGTCCTTCGCGCCATCGTAGTACGGCCCTGGGACCTCCATCTCGTGCCGCGCGGCTCGCAGGCAGCCAGCTGTGGGTCTTGGGCACGGATGTGATTTATAGATGCAAAACGTCACCAAAAGTGCCTCTCGGGCAGCCTCTTGGGGCGGTCCCGCGGTGCGACAGCGAGTATGCTCTGCGGACAGCACTTTAAACTATAAAAGTTAACCAAGGCTCACCCCGCGCGAGGGACTCTAGCACCCGCACGCAGCCTTCTCCGACGGATGCGTCCTGAGACGGATGCCTGCCCGGTCGGCACGCGCGGCGCGCGGTCGCGGGCCTCGCAAGTTGCCAGTATCGGGTGCCCCGTACGAGCGCGCGGCGGCGTCGAGGCGAAGCGACGCGGGCGGCCTTGGGTCTCCCGTTGGTAGGAGCTGTTTCTGCTTGCCGCGCGCCGCGAGACGCGATCGCGGCCGGCGTCGAACAACAATAAGTTGTCTTCACGAGAAACGCTGCGTCGCGGTCGGCGCGTCGACGACGCGGACAGGCGGCCGCACGTCGTCGGGTTGCGGCTTCCGATGGGGCAGGCTGCCCATTGGCGAGATCGATCATATTTGGGCCTGCGCTGCCGCCCTGCGGCATCGTGTGGCTGCCCGACGGTGTAGGTGAAAGGCAAGGCGCGTTGGGGGGCTTTTTCGTGTGTGTTGGCAAGCCTATTTAGGAGCCTCGTGTACGAGTACGTGCACTTTCTATTTCCTATCTTTGAGCACTTCTTTGAGCGTCTCGCTAGAACTTGTGCGGAACACCCGTCGACGTCGTCCTTTCGTGTGTCAGTAGTGGTATGAGAGTAGGATCAGTTTTTGAAAGTCTAGTTGGTTTAAACACTAGGATTAGCAAAATCCAGCTCACGAGTACGTCTTTATAGAGAGCTCGGCGTGTGAATGCTTAAAAGCTGATTGCGGCAGCGCGCGAAGCTCCACAAAGCCTCGCGAGACCGCGGGACAGCAGAAATCCGTCTTGCGAACGGCGGGATAGCCATCTTCTGCAAAAAAGCAAAAAGCAGAAGACGGGAGTCTCGCAAACGAGGGTGATTCTCGTTGCTCCGACACACGCGCATCCGACGTGGAAACCCCCAGCCACCTGCGCTACAGCATAAAACGCCCCCAAAATCGCCTGACGAGCCGCGACGCGCGCCATGGACCAGCCCGAGCCGAAGAAGCGCCGCCTCGAAGGCATGTCCGTCGAGGACCGTTTACGAAGGTCCCGCGAACGGAATCGCGAGCACGCGCGTCGGACCCGGCAGCGCAAGAAGGCCCAGTTGCAAACCCTACAATCAAGAGTCGCGGAATTGCAGGAGGAGGGCCGGAGATTGGAGGAGGCCTTCAAGGACTGCTCCACGGCCAATATATTGTTGGGACTGAACAACCCGGCCATGGCGCGCACGGTCTCCGATCTCTTCAAGAGCCGGGAGGACGCGTCGCTCCGCGAGGCCATGAGCGACAACGTGAGTGAAGGAGACCACGAGGGCTCGCCGCGCGTGCGGCCCGTGTCTCCATCAAGTTCGAAGTCGTCGTTGGATGACCCGGACCTAGAAAGGTCCGCGTCCGCGCTCCAACAGATCGCGACGGACGACGAACCTGTAAATAAGCCGACGATCCACTGGAAGTCGGGCTACGCCCTCGACGCGCGCGGCGCGCGCAAGGACTTGAGCCCGGCGGAGCTCGACAAGATGCGCCGCGAGCGCAACCGCCTCCACGCGAAGATGACGCGCGACCGAAAAAAGGTATATATTGAGACGCTGACGAGGGCCGTGACGGATCTCGAAGATGAAAATAGGGCCGTGCGGCGCGCGCTGGCGCTGCAGCTCGATGCGACCGTCGGCGAGCCGGGGCGCTACCTGTCGTACGTCGGGCTCGGCGACGAGACGGTGCCCTGCTGAACATTCCTGAACACATTCCTGTGCGTCTGCATTCCTATGCGTAAGATGGCACACTCTGGTTCGTCGCGGCGGCGGCGTGGGGGGTGCTGTCGTTGCGGCGCTAGGACTAGTGGGCGACGGCGTCGGCGCGGGCCGTCGGCTCGTGGGACGCGCTGGCGGAACGAGCGTTGTTGTGGTTGCCTCTGCGCCTAAGGGGTATTCAACTATAAAAGTTTACGACTCGGACGGCGTTTCGCGGGCGTGGAGCGCGGCTCGCGCTTTTCGCAGGGATCACATAGGAAGGTAGTATACCTTTACCTAGGTACATACGATACGGTACGAGCCCGGCGCCGCGCAGCTTAAGAGCACGTAATTGCTACGCTGCTCTGCAGCGCGCGTCTTTCTCGGCTTCGTACGATCAGTTCGCCACTGCCCGCACGCGCAGTTTCAAACGCGCGCGCCAACAAAGCACAGGGAGCCCGGTCAGACCGCCTGACCCAGAGAGCTCCATTTGCCAAACCGCTGCGCGCACGCAAGAGCACTGCACTACAGATGGACGCCGCCACCCTCACAAAAATACGAGGCGGCATGGCCGGCCTCGCGCCGCCACAAGCGAGACAAAAAGTAGGCAACCGCGAGTGCGCGTACTCCTTCGACTCGCCCTACGCCGAGGGCGGGCTGTTCGTCAACCTCAAGACCTTCGCCGGATGTGGCAGTGACTTCGTGAAACAGGACGCGGCGCGATCGTCCACAACTTTGTACGCGCACCACCGCTGGACCAAAATGCCGAAAGAGGACGTCGAGATGAGTGAACCGACGACTTTGGGTGTGGGCGTCCAGGGCGGTTTTGAATCTGAGGACGCTAGATATGATATTGTCAAGGTGCGGTCATTGGCTGTGGTTGCTGATGATGTAATATTGATACAACTCCCTTGTTCTGACATACCGGAGTATGTTACCATGCTCGTAGACGCCTGCTTGGACCACGAGTCCGGCAGCGCAGAATCCGATCGAGCCTGGGCTCTTGTAGAAGATGAAGCGAAACCGTCAAAATACGCTGATACATTAATACAACTGAAACCGGAGGAAGGCGGTAGATCTGAACCGTTAAATCCCGACCCGGCGTCGTGGCGGTGCGAGTTGGATGGGTCGTCCGAGAACCTCTGGTTGAATCTCAGTACAGGCTACGTGGGGGGCGGCCGCGACCAGAGCGCGTGGGGCGGGCCGAAGGGCTCGAACGGTGCCCTGAGGCACTTTGAAAGTACGGGCAAGAAGTACCCGCTCGTTGTGAAGTTGGGCACGATCTCTGCCGCGGGCGCGGAGCTGTATTCGTATGCCCCGGATGAAGACGGCCCCGTCCTCGATCCCAAGCTCGCCGACCACCTGCGCTTCTGGGGCATCAATATTATGTCGTCCGAGAAGACCGAAAAGACGACGGCTGAACTAGAAGTCGACGCCAATCAAAAGTTCGAGTGGTCGGCGATCGCAGAAGCTGGTTCACAGTTAACACCTCTGTCGGGCGTGGGGCTGACGGGTCTGGTCAACCTCGGTAATTCATGCTACATGAACTCTGTTTTACACTTATTAGCGTCGGTGCCGGAGATCGGTCGGAGGTACCACGGTCTTGTCGATGACACTGACCAACTCGGACCCGCGGCGCTGTCGCTCGTTAACGTAGCAGACCCGTCATCCGATCACTTGGCCCAGACGGCGCGATTCATCTCCGCATTGCGCTCAAAGCGCTACGCCAAACCAGCAGAAAGTTTAATCGATCCTGCCTTAGCCATCGCCGAAAGGCCGACTCTCTCGAGTGATGTGGCCACAAAAGCTGCCGCCGCGACGGTGGCACCTAGAGGCTTCCGGGCCTTGTTCGGCAAGGGCCACGTCGAGTTTAGTACGCCGCGACAGCAGGATGCCGCCGAGTACTTAATTTACGTCCTCGACACTTTATCGAAGGCCGAGGCGCCGGCGCTCGCTTCTGACGGGCGATTAACGCAAGCGGCGGAGCAGGCGAACAACGAACCAGGTCCAAAGCCCGTGGAATACGGCCCCTACGACGTCCTCTCTTCTCAACCTACACAGCAATTGTTTGCGTTCAAGGTCGAGGAGAAGACGACGTGTCTACAATCTCAAAAAGTGCGGTACAAGGCCCAGACCGAGTTTACTTTAGCGTTAGAAGTGCCTGAGAGCATAGTACCTCGACCCACGGTAGAACAAGAGGCGAAAAAACCGAAGCTCGAGGACGTCGCAAAGCCGCGCTGTCCTCTAGATGCTTGTTTGTCCCACTGGGCCGCGACCGAATCCGTCGTAGATTATACCTCTCCAGCAACCGGTCTCAGGGGCGAGGCGTCGCGTCATACGCGGCTGCAGACCTGTCCAAGGTATTTACTAGTGAAGATCAACCGGTACTACGCTACGGCCGACTGGACTGAAAAGAAACTGGATGTGCTCGTCGAGGTGCCCGAGAAATTAGATCTGTCTCAATTACGAGCTCCATCTACGAGACCCGCGGGCGAGGAGGAGCTGCCAGATGACGCCGCACCTCCCAAAGAGAAGTTCGTGCCCGACCCTGGGATATTGGCACAGTTACTGTCCATGGGCTTCGATGAGAACGGCTGCAAGCGCGCGTGCAAAGCGACGAATAACGCCGGGCCGGAGGCGGCGTCCGAGTGGGTCTTTAGTCACATGGACGACGCGGACTTTTCCGCGCCCTTCGTTGATGACGATGCGCCCTCAGAGAAAAAGGTGGACGAGGCGGCCGTCAACGAGCTCGTGATGTTCGGCTTCACGCCGCGCGAGGCC
Organism: Pelagomonas calceolata; assembly: GCA_918797485.1. Classification (NCBI taxonomy): domain Eukaryota; class Pelagophyceae; order Pelagomonadales; family Pelagomonadaceae; genus Pelagomonas; species Pelagomonas calceolata. Next base: position 2,174,019 of record CAKKNE010000004.1, read on the forward strand.
GAGGCGGCGCTCGTGGCGTGTAGTGGGAACAAGGAGCACGCCGCGAACTGGTTATTCGAGCAGGGGGAAAACCGGGACCAGGCCGTCGCCGACGTGCTGGACGGGCCCTCCGCTGCAGCGGCGCCGGCGGCTCCCTCAGACTTCGACGACGGCCCGCCTCATTATGAGCTGAAGGGCCTCGTGTCGCACATCGGCTCGAACACGGGCTGCGGCCACTACGTCGCGCACATCCGGGAGAAAGATGGAAGGTGGGTCATCTTCGACGATGAAAAAGTCGCCCATTCCAAGAGCCCTCCGGTCCAGCTGGCGTATCTCTACCTGTACGCGCGGAAGTAGTAGTGGGTTGCCTCGGCGGCGGCGTAAACTAGGCTGTTTCTTATTTGAGGGCTCGGGCTGGGTGTGAGGGAGGTCACCTTTTTTGTTACGGTGCTAGGACTAGTTGGCGGAGCTCCTGGGAGGGAGACACCGATTCATCGCGCGGGCTAGTGTCTTACAGGACGCTAGCTGGCGCGCCTCGAAATCAAAAAAGCAGTGCTAAATCTCGAGCACCGGACCACCTGAGCGGGCTTTCTGCTGTGCAGGAGCTCCGTTCACACAATTGACAGCGCTGCGCAAGACGCCGCCGCCGCGCGTCGCGTAACCGCGTAGCATTTTAAAAGCGCTCTCAGACGCAGCCATGGCCAAGGACGAGCCCCAGAAGAAGTCCGCCACGCTCCAGGCCTTCTTCAAACCCAAACCCACCCAGAAGAAGAAGGCCGAGACGCCCGCGGTCAAGCGCCCGAGCGAAGACACGAGTGACGCGACGGCCGCGAAGAAGCCCAAGCCCGCGCCCGTGGCCCAAAAAGCCGAACCGGCGACCAATGCGGACGGCCAGTGGACCGGCCAGGTCCCCTACGCCGCCGTGGCGGCTACCTTTTCAAGGATCGAGGCCACTACCAAGAGATTGGAGATCCAAGCCATCGTGTGCGAGTTACTGGAACAGACGATCGCGCGAGCCCCGAACGACCTCGAGGCCATTTTGTTCCTGCTGTGCAACAAGGTGGCGCCCGCGTTCGACAACCTCGAGATGGGCATCGGGGATTCTCTGTTACAAAAGGCCATCGCGCGGGCGTTCGGGAAGGAGGTGAAGAACGTGAAGAGCGCCTACGAGCGGGAGGGTGATTTAGGATTGGTTGCCGAGGACGCGCGACGGAAGCAGAAGTTCCTCGGCTTCGGGAGCAAGCCGAAGCCCCTCCAAGCATCACAAGTCCTCGAGGCCTACCGCGCCATCTGCTCCATATCCGGAAGTAAGTCGCAGGACCAGAAGGTGGGCAAGATGCAGAAGCTCATGATTAGTGCTACTCCCTGCGAGGCGAAATACGTGACGCGGGGCCTGCAAGGCAAATTGAGAATTGGCCTAGCTGAAACATCAGTATTGATAGCCTTCGCCCACGCCTTAGTGCGATCGCCTCCCGTTTCATCAGATCTGATGGAGACGGACGAGAAGTTACCATCTGTTACTCGCGAGATCACGGGAGCGCAGGCTTCTCACGCGCTGAAGATCGATGCGTCTCGAGGTTCTACGTTAGGAAAGAAGCGTTTGACGAAAGATGAACGGTTGATTGCTGCGGAAGCTGTGGTGAAGCAGTGCTACGCGGAGGCGCCCTCGTATTCGACATTGTGCCAAGGCGCCCTGACGACACCTTTGTGGAATTTACACACGAAGTGCGCGTTGGGTGTTGGTGTCCCCGTCTTCCCCATGCTTGCCAAGCCCACGAAGTCGGTTGATGAAGTACTTAAGCGATTATCAGGCAAGGCCTTCACCTGCGAACACAAGTACGACGGGGAGCGGTTCCAAGCACACCTCGCGAGTGACGGGTCCGTCCGCGTCTTCTCGCGGAACTTGCAGGACACGACGAAGAAGTGGCCGGAGGTCGCGTCGGTGCTGCGGGAGGCTTGCGTCGATACGACTACCTCATTTGTATTGGATGCGGAGGTTGTCGCCGTGGACACGTCGACGGGCGCCTTATTGCCCTTCCAACGTTTGAGTACGAGGAAGAAGGAAGTCACGGAAGGAGAATCGGGCGGGCCTGCCGTGATTGTCTTAGCGTTCGACTTGCTACTCTTGAATGGCGAATCTTTGCTCAGAAACACTCTTAGGGAACGTAGAACGCGTTTACATGCCTCATTCAAAGCCGTGAAGAATGGCTTCGCCTTCGCCGATTCGGTAGACGTCGACGGCGACGGCGACGATGTGGTAGCAGCGGAAAAGATCCAGCAAGCGCTGGAGGAGGCGATTACCGCGAAGTCCGAAGGGTTAATGGTCAAGACCTTGGACGACAACGCTACGTATGAACCTTCGAAAAGAAGCTTGAACTGGCTCAAGCTGAAAAAGGACTACCTCGACGGCGTCGGTGACAGTCTAGATTTAGTGGTCGTGGGCGCCTACACGGGCCGGGGCAAGCGTACGGGCGTCTTCGGCGCCTACCTCTGTGCCTGCCTCGACGCGGAGTCGGGGGACCTCCAAAGCGTCTGCAAGATCGGGACCGGTTTTAGTGATGAAGACCTCAAGAAGTTCCACAACGAGTCGCAACCTCTCATCATCCCGAAGAAAGCTGCCAATGTGGTCTGCGGGGATGCGTTGGAGCAGGACATCGTCTGGCTCGAGCCGAAGATGGTCTGGGAAGTGCAGGTTGCTGATTTGAGTCTGTCGGATACGCATAAAGGCGCTTTAGGGAGGGTGAATGCGGGACGAGGTATCGGGTTGCGGTTCCCTCGCTTGTTACGTGCTAGGGACGACAAGGCCGCGGACCAGGCGACGACGTCCGACCAAGTGCTTGAATTATACTTGAACCAGGACTCGGTCAAAGGGACTGCTCAAGTTGACGACGACGACGACGACGGCTACCTCTAGTCTTAGTAACAACTTATCACATCCCCTTCATCATGTCCTCTTTCCTCTTCTCCTCGGCCGCATTAGCTCTGCGCTCGATCGCCGCCGGGTCGTTCTCCTCTTCCATATTCCACCTCCTAAACTTCTCCTCGTATCTCTCGAACATCTCGTTTGCGTCCGCATGCGGGTTCTCCTCCCGCCACTTCCGCTCCCTTTGCCCCGCCTCGATCCTCTCCCACGCCCGTCGCTCGTCCCCGAAGCCCGACACCCAGCCCCCTTTCACGACCATGGGTACGTCTTCGTCCGGCGGGTTCTCGTTGGGATCGTACTTCACGCCGTCGATCTCGAAGGGCTCCTCGTAGGTCTTGGTGTAGACGTCAAACACATCATCGGCCCACTCGTCAAAAAACTCTCTAGATGCATCTAAGTACAGCGCGAAGTCCCTCCCCATGTCGATGGCCGCCTCGAGGTGCGCCTCGTCGGCCTCCACCATGCTCGACCCCTCGACCCTATAGCCTGAGTTAAAGCACTTGCGCGCGAAGCTCATCATGTTCTCTTTGAGGTTACGTTCCATATGATGGGCGTGGAACTTTCGTGCTAATTCTACGTGAGAAGGTACCTCATACACGTACCACTCACTATCCGGTTTAGTAAGGATGACCGCGGGGTCTTGTTTCTTGATTGACGGGTCGTAGTGGTTCAGAGGTTGGTTAAATACTGATTTGTCCTTGAGCAAGCATCTAGAGCATAACGGCGCGTAGGAGTCGAACTCGCCCCTAATCCTATTCCCTTCCTGGAACTTGAAGCGCAAATAAAACCGATCCTCATGCTGCGTCTGGTCTGCAACCGTATAGCCCCGTTCCTCGTCCTCTTGCGCTCTTAGTTTTTGCACATGTTTCCTAAAATCAGATTCGTACTCGACGCGCGAATCGTGGACCAATAGACAAGCGATTTCAAGCTCTTGTTTTGCAAGCAGGTCTTTGCTGAAAACTTTATATTCCTCCACAGACATTGACGCCTTGGCTTCCTTCAGCGCTTTGATCTTCGCGTCGTCATCATTACTGGAGAGGGGGTACCAGTCCCGTACGATACATCGTTTCAGATTTTCATAAGGGATCTGTAGCTGCCCGACGCTCTCGCCCACATCTTCCTCCTCCTCAACGCTCTGTAAATCTTCATACTCGTCCTCCTCCGAGGACTCGTAGACCTTTGGTTGGGCCCCGCGCACATGAAAGACGATTGCGGAAGGGTCGGACTCGTCGAGCGGTAACAAAAAGTCGTCGCCCCAGGTCGTGAAGCGCGTGCCTTGGACACGTGTTGATGATTTCGTGGCATGCTTGTGCGCCACTTCACCATACCGATCCAGCCAGACGTCGCAGCGTAGTGTAGCAGGTGCTTTCACGGCCGAGCGACACTTGAAGATACGTACTCGTATAGCATTGACCGGCTTATCTATATCCTTAGGGTGGAGGAACGTGTAGGGCAAAGGTTCCACCTGCAACGGGTCGTGGACCCATCGTAAAGCCACTTCAACCTTCCCCAGATAATCTTGTGGCGTCAAGTAATGTCTAGGTACATATCCCGCATCATTATCACGCAGAGCGAAGATCCAGCCCTCGCCGACAAGTTCATCCTTCAGAACGACGACAGTTGCATGCTCCTCCATGCCCATCTCTTTCAGAAAAGACGCATCATCTTCTTTACCTTCAGGTATGAAGGCTTGAATAGCCCTTGCTAAGCATAATTCTCCAGCTCTAGGTGATTGATCTTCCCGCTCCGCCTGCCACCGTCGCTGCCAGTACTCATCGGCATCGATATGTGGAAGTAGGGGGTACCAGCCCCGGACCGTCTTCCTGTCAGCTAACCGTTCCAGGTCAAACGAAACCTCCCCCAATACATCGTCGTCGTCGTCCACGCCCTCGTCCTTGTCCACGACCGTTAAAGTCAGCGGAAAGCCCAGGTCGTCCAACTGCTCGAATTCGAACAGTTCGCACCACGTCGGGACCAGCGTCGTCCACCGCGCCGCACTCTCCCAGTTCGTTTGGGGGTGGTACGGTATGGTGAGGATAGCGGCGGGGTCCGACGACGGTCTTTGCGTATCACTGCCAAGATCGGCCGCCATCAGCCCTCGCGCTCGTATCAAATAAAATAGCAGCTTGTTCGGCCTCAACTTATATCTAGGTTTGTCCTCGCCCAACTCTCCCGGTAAGTCACAAGCTCGTTCCGGGTCGTGGGACCACCTCCCCGCCACTTCGATCCAGCCCCTTGTGGGTTGGCCCTCGGATAGAGGTCCATCATGTTGTATCGCGTACCACCTCCTCTCACTCTTGCGCGACGCCAAGGACGCTATAGGTATCAGAACATCACCGATCCGATCCAAACTCCCGTCCTCGTCCCAGTCGTCCAACTGTATTTTCAGTACTTCACCAGCAAAGGCATCAAACTCAAACGCTTCGGCCCACGTCGGATTCAAAGTAGTGAGTTTCACAGACGTATTTCTCTGGTCGCCTTCTATCGTCAACGTGCAGACCGCATCCGACGAACCGCCCGATGGACTATTCCGGTCCCAGTCCATGATTGGGAGGTGTTTCCCTCGACTGACAAATATATCCAGTCTATTCGGTAGTAAGTCAGGAAATTTCTCGGGTAGCAACATGGACTCGGGCTCCTCCCAGTAGAAGTTCTTGTCGTAGCGCCATCTGAGTGCGAGTTCCAATCTCCCTCGTTTTATTTCAGGGTACTCTATGACTCTTGCCAGCGCTTCCTGCTCCTTGGTGCTAAATGCGACGAGATGCACTCTTTGTAATCCAGGATAAGTCGCATCACCGATGGCCTCCACGGCGCATCTAAGGACGTTATCCAGCGACTGCCTCCCCCGAAAGATTCCCGCGGACAATAGCGAAAAGGCCACAGTCTTGCACTTCTGCTCCTTGGCGCGCTTCATGGCCGCGGTGTAGGCATTTTTTAGTATTTGATCGCCTCGAGCGAGGTCGTCGTCCTCATCATCTTTAGCAGGAGGTAGTCGGCGGTAATCCGGCCCTACGGCATGAATCACGCACTCGCATTTCAACTGATCGAAGGGTCCACCGGTAGTAACGACGGCGTCGCCCGTCTTGCATCGCTTATTGTGATGGACCGGTAGCGCGAGTCGTTTCTCCGCCAGCAACTCCCCGCCGGCCTTTGTTATCGCGCCGTCGACCCCGCCACCACCCAAGCATCCCTCATTGGCCGCGTTCACGATGGCGGACACATGCGCGTCCACTACACTTCTAGAAGATACGACTAGCTCGCCGCATTTCAAAGCATGTCTTGATAAGGGTTCGAGGTTGTCGACCAACCCATCTTCCGACGCTACAGGACCGATGGGGTACCATGCCCGATGCAATTGCCGGTCTTGTAACGAACCCACAGGAACATAAACGGCCCCGATCTCGTCATTGGCCGACGTCACGTCGAAGTCCCACAGCGTGAGCTCCAAGACCTCTGAAGGGAAGTCGCATTTGAGGGAGAAGGTCTCCTCCCAGACCGGGGCCAGCGTTTTTCTCTTGATGAGCGTCTTTTCCCGCTCTCCCGACAAATGCAGGCGTATCATGGGGTCCGCGGAGCCACCCGCGCCCAGGATCGAGGGGTCCATGACGGGCAGACCCCTCGCGCGAATCACATGAACTAACAAACAATTGGCATCTCTATCCGCTCGGTTCGTCGTATCCAGTAAAATCTCGGGCGTCGCGAAGACGTACTCGGGGTTGTGGTACAATCTCAGGGCGATATCGAGCTTGCCCCGACTCCGGTCGTCTTCGTTATCCTCGCCCATGAGCCAGAACCAGTCCCGATGTAATTGGCGATCGAGCAGTTTTGTGAGAGGAACGGCGCACTGGCCCATGAAGTCGTTGCCGCCGACCTGCGTTGTTTATCGTGAGTCTCGTGAACCGCCATTCTCGACGCTGAACAATCACCAGGTCCCAATCATCACAAACAATTCTCAAAACCTGCGGCTCGAGGTCGCCCTCGACGCTCACGTCAAAATACTCCTTCCAGAAGGGTTCCAAAGTCCGTTTCTTCACCTTGCTATTTTTACGTTCCTCCTCTAGCACAAAAGTCACCAGAGGGTCCGACGTTCTGTTACCAGTAATATCCGTATCCACGGCCGGGAGGTGCGTGCCTCGCACCAGATATATATGTAACGCGTTGATCTTATCATGCGGATACGTATCTCGCAGCATCTGGTCGGGGACCGGGAGGTCGAAGTCCGGTAGGTATAACCACCTACAAGCCAGCTCCAACTTTCCTAACGGTGCTTTATTAGCGTGATCCATGAACTCGGCCCCATATTCACCCTCCGAGGAGTACTCACTGACATCTGATTCATCGGCCTGGTCCGGCTTTTTGGAGTTAGGTGGCAGTAGTGCGTACCACCTCCGATGTAGCTTCCTATTTTTAAGCTCTTTCACATCAATATAACATTTCCCCATGCAGTCGTTCCCTGAGAGTTGATCCCAGTCGTCTACAATTACTTCTACGATCGAGTCGTCGGGGTCGTCGGCTCTCAGCTCAAAGGATTCCAGCCACTCCGGCGAGAGTTGTTTGTTTTTTACGGTACTTTCCAACTGCTTATCTTTGAGTCTGAAGGTGACCATCGGATCCGAGGTACCTTCCTTCCCGAACAATCTCCGGTCCATCGCCGGGAGCTTGCGACCTCTTATGAGTAATATACGAACAGCATTGGCCTCTCGACCCGGAAAGGCCTCCTTCTCGTCGTACTTGTGATCGATGACGACAGCATGCTCGGGGGAATGGACCCATCTCAGCTGTAGATCAATAGTACCCCTATTCTTCTTCGTTCTACCTTTAGTATCAGTTAAACGATAGGTGTTCACCACCAGCTGGCGGTGCTTCAGCGCCGACAGAGGTATGCGCACACAACCCATAAAATCATTACCTGAAAACCGGTCATAGTCCTCCACCGTCACTCGTAGCGTCTCCTCGGGATCATCGCAAGGCAGCAGGAAGTCCTCGTCCCACTCCGGCGTGAGCGTCTTGTACTGGGTCGAGGTCTGTTCGACCTCGTCCCTACCTTCTACCTGTAATTTTACGGTCGGGTCGCTACTACCCGTACGTGTCAACCAGTTGTAGTCGCACATGATCAAGTCGCGCGCGCGACAGACCATGACTAATAAAGCGGACGGCGGCCGGTGCGCGTAGAGCTTGTGCTCCGGTTGCGTGAACTGGGCCGGGGGTTCTCGTCGTGCCATGCGCTCGACCTCGCTCATCGGAGGGAGTTCCTCCTCGGGGACGATCATGCTGCCTTTGCTTCGGAGGCAGCCCCCTCAGCGCTGCCGCACACTGTGCAAAAAGCGCTGCTTGCTAGTGTCTTAGCTTCGCTAGCTCTCGCAGGTCGGCTAGCGTGCGGGGTGCGTAAGCAGCGGGAGGGAGGGCGCAAAGCGTAAGCTCCTGCGCGAGGCGTCTAGCGCGTCCCGGGTCGTTCAGATTTGCGTCTGGGCCCGGGCCGTTGGCGTCCAGCAAACGCGGGCGTACGGCACGCGTTTGGCTTCGCCCTGGTGGTGCTTGCCTGCAGCCTCTCTGCGGCGGGCTTGCCATCCCTGCGGGCCTCGCCAGCGCGGGCGGAGGAGAAGCGATGCGCCGCCGTCACGCCTGCGCGGCCGCGCTGGCGCTCTGCCTGAGCTACTCTGAAGCCGTCGACTGCGTCGCCGCGGGCTTCGCGCCGTCGCTGCGCTGCGGCTCCTGCGCGACGTTGGAAGCGCTCGTGCCCGACGAGGACATTGTGAAAGACTGCCGGTCCTGCTGCGCCGACGACGACAAAGTCACGTACGTCAAGGCGCGGCTCGAGGTCTGCGAATGAAAGCTCAAGCACTACCCCGTCGTCGCGGGCTTCGTCGAGAACAAGGCGGCCGCCTACGACAAGCTCGAGGTCGTCTACCGCCAGGGCCAGAAGCCGCGGCTCGTGCTGGTCGACGAGGAGGGCGACGTCGGCGAGACTCTACCGATTGGGGGCTGGACGGAGGACACGATCGTCGAGTACCTCGCGGACACGATCGGCGCGGCGGCGGCGGCGAAGGACGAGCTCTGAAGGAGCGGGGGGACCTTGATCCATGACCGCGCGCGTCGGCCACCAAGGCGGACGCGCGCGCGACTCTCTCGGGTTTCCTACGCCTTCTTTTTTAAGTTATGATTACTGTGCGTAGTCTATCATTGAGCTCTATTTCAAAATCTGGCGCCGGCAAGTCGGCGAGAACTCTGTCAACAATTTGCCGGTCAGTGGAGTCGAGCTCGAGGTCGTCCAAACTCCAATCGAGCTGGTGTGTCAACACCATGCACAAATTATATTCTATCTCACGCTTTTGATCAGCGTCTTGCGTACGTGCGAGTAAAAGTAGGGGCGCTTGCACGGCAACTCGGAGTTCGCTGCGGTAGTCGCTATGTCCTAAGAAGTGATACAACCAGAGGGAGAGACACCACGCATGATGCAAGTCGACGACGAGAGCGTGTTCACTCCCCAGGTCCCCCTCGGAATCGAGGCTTGCTTCGTTCAAAAGTAACAATGCGTCGTGAACATAAGATTGTTCGACCAGTACCTTACCGTATCGAAGGGCCGCGGCGTATGTCTTCTCGTCCCGGCCGTAAGCTACTTCTGTCTTGGCATAAATTTCACGTAGATTTTCGAGCTCGTCGTCGTATCGGCCGAGTGCGCGGTTGCAACTTGCCAGGCCATCGAGAAGATCGAGAATAAAGGACAAGTTGTCGTCACAGGCGGCCAACCCCGCCAAACACACCACACGTGCTTCCTCGTACCTGGCATCATCGCGCAAAGCGGTAGCGAGCATACTCATCGCGCTCTTCTGAGCCCAGTCCACCGCTGGCCGGCCCAGGTACGTCTTCCAGGCCGCCCACCCGAGCGCGCACGCCACGACGCCGTGGTACTCTTGCTCGCACAGGCTACACGTGTCCCACCGCTTCCAGCTCTCATAAAACGCATCCCCCAAATCGGCCTCCGCGACCACAATCTTGGCCTTCTCCACCACGGTTCATACTCCGGGCTACCTGGGAGCGGGGCTATTATTGTTCTTCTTCTGGTCTCGGCAGCCGGACGTGGACACTTATCTCGCAAGGACCGTGTTCGTCCTTGCCGGGCTCTTTGTGAGCGCGGCCATTATCTCCTACAATCGGCCCGTACGCCGACCCCTCCCGGTCATGATCGGACCTCCTTTGGTTCCCCTACTATCCATGATCGGTGCAAATCGTTTCTGCCCTGCTTATGCTCGGAGTGTCGGGATCGTTTCTCTCGTTCTATTCATGGCGTGTTTCGTTGTGAATTGCATTTGCAACATGGTCCAAGCTTCGCGTGATCGGAAAATGAAATAAGTATAATTTCAGACTTAATAACCAGCACGCGGACCCGCCCACCCGGCGCCGCCGAGGCGCGTCGACAACGCACACTAGTCATAGTCCACGCGTGACCCCCGACGCCATCGACGCGCCGTCAAACAACCAACACTCTAGTCATAGTCATAGTTACGACGGGCGCCGGCCGACGCGCCCCATTTAGTTGTACTTCGAGAGGATGAAGTCCACGTCGCGCGGCGACCCGAGGATCACGGGGCACCGCTCGTGGACGTGCGTCGGCTCCAGATCCAACATGCGCTGCACGGACCCGTTGAACATGCCCGTCGACGCCTTGCCGCCGGCGCATTCCACGAGCAACGCCATGGGGAAGCCCTCGTATAAAACGCGGAGCTTGCCCTTCGGCGATTTGCTATCAGCGGGGTACACAAACACGCCACCATACAGGATCGTGCGGTGCACGTCAGAGACCATGGAACCGACATACCGCAGCGCGTACTTCTTGGCCTTGAACTCGGTCACGGCGTCCTTGATGGGCTGGTCCCAGTACGGGAAGTTGCCCTCGTTGCACGAATAAATTTTCTTGCCGCCGCCACTGGGGAACGTCACGTTGGAATGCGTGTGCACGAATTCGCCGAGCGACGGGTCCAAGGCGAAGCGCTGGACCGACTGGCCCTTGAAGCACAGCACCAACTCCGTCGCGGCGCCGTACATGCAGTAGCCGGCCGCGACGATGTCTGAGCCGACTCGGAGGACGTCCGCCACACTGCCGAGTTTGCCGGGGGTCTTCTTCTCGTAGACGGCGAAGATCGTACCGGTCGACACGTTGCAGTCGATGTTCGACGACCCGTCCAACGGATCGAAGCAGACGCAGAAGCGACCCGCGTCCTTCTCGGGCACGATGATCGGCTCCTCGTTCTCCTCGCTCACCAAAACGCAGCACGAGCCGCTCTTCAGCAGAGCGTTGACGAAGATGTCGTTCGACAGGACGTCCAGCTTCTTCTGGTCGTCTCCGCTCGAGTTCTGGTCGCCGGCCATCCCAAAGAGATTGGCAATCCCCGCTTTCGCGCACGCTCTACTCGTGGCCTTGCAGGCCAGGGCCATCTGGCTCATGAGCACGGTCAACTCCTGGTCCTTGAGCGTCGTCATGAGGTACTCGGTCAGCGAGTGGAACTCGCTGTCGAGGTCGCCGCCGCTGCCGGGCGTCGTCTTCGAGAAGTTCGCCATGGCTGCCTGCGTGTTTTGTGTGTTACGGCGCAGCGGCGTCGTGCGCTCTCGCGATGCTTTCGTGTTAATAGATGCGCCGCCGCGCGGCTGTCCGACGGATGCTGGGGCCAAAATTCGCTGTATGAACCCTAGGGACAGCCACGTTGCACGCGCAGCCGCCCGCGCGTTCCTGAAGTCATGGCGAATAGTGTCTGCAACGCTGGTCGTAACACTCTCGCGGGTCGCCGAGGAATCACGGTCTAAATCCTCCTCGACCGCGTGATGTCACAGAAAATGACAAGCTCGTAGGAACCATCCAACACGAGGTCGGACGGGTCCGAAGAGTCCTGCTTTGTTGCACGGGTGCGCACGCGGCGATTTGGCGCGGGGCTAGTATGTCGACGACGCTAGGTACGAGTTCGGCCGAATCGTTCAGGCAAGCCAAGCGTGGCCGTTTCATCAACGAAAACGCATAATTACCGTTCTCATACTACCGTGATAGCCGCAGATTTCTCTGCCACATCGCTTTGGCGCTGCATCACGGCATTTGACGCTGCACCCGAAACCGTGCGCGCGACAAGCATCATGAGCGGGGCGACGCAGCTTATCATGCCTCCGGTCTTCCCGCAGCATTTTTTCCCTCCGCAACAAGGCAGCATGATCGCCCCGCAGCCTATCATTCAGGCCGTGGGCCGCGGCGACGTCGAAGCGGTGCGGGCCTGGCTCGAGGCCGGCGGCGACGCGAGCGCGCTGAGCGAACGCGGCACGGCGTTGATTTGCTTCGCCGCCTGCACTAGCGGCGCTGCGATGGTCGAGCTGCTCCTGACCGCGGCGCGACCGGCGAAGGCCAGCTACGCCGACGACGAGGGCTGGACTGCTTTACACGCCGCTGCCGGGAGCCTCATCAAGGACCGGAGCGGGCCGGCCGCGGTGGCCCAACTCTGCGACCACGGCGCCGACGTGAACGCCCGCATGTTTACTTCGTTAGAGTACGACGAGGACGGCGAGCCTTATTATGATGAGCCGAACCCGCCGACGCCGCTGCTGTGCGCGGCGGACTACGGCCTCTCGTGCGAGATCGTCCGGGTGCTCCTCTCGCGCGGCGCAGACGTGACGGCTACGAGTGCGTCGGGCGACAGCGCCGAGGACTACGCGCGCGCGACGCTCGATCGGCCTGTCGTCGCGAGCATCGAGGACGCCGTCGCGGAGTACGACTACGACAGCGTGGCCCAGGCCATCCAGTATTGGGACGACCTCGACGAGCCGTGGAGGCTTGAAGGCGAGGTCGAGCGCATCATCGAGCTGCTTTCCGGCGTCCGCACCGCCGGCTCCTGGAAGCGGTACGTGGCCGCGTGGCGGGTCGAGCTTCTCCTGCTGCAGCGGCTCTGCGCGGACGGCCGCGCCTACCCTGGTGAAGTCCGTCGCCGAGACTACCAGTGGCGCCCAGCGTCGATCGAGGACCTCGAAGCGACCAGCGGTTGTAAGGTGACGCCGGGGAAGAGGGACCAGGACGCGAGCAGCACTGAATGGCGGACTACCAAAGCGCTGATGGCGTGCCTCGTAGACCTGCCGCCGCCCCTCGTCGGCAAGGTGGCGAGCTACTGGCGCACCGCGCGTGACCCGCTTTACTGAGATGGTAAGTTTTTGTTCTGTGATAGCTAAGGCTTACACACCCACGTACACACCCTCCGTCCGCCGCGGTGGTGGTCCGCCTGCCTGAATGAACAGGTCTACTCCAGCCCCGCTATATATGTGATTCTGAGGCGATGGGCTCAAAAGCAGGCTTTTTGTGATCCCTGGGTGAGAGAACCGTGCTTGCTAGTGTCTTACTGCCGCTAGCTCTAGACCAGAGCTTGGTCGATTTTGCACGCGGACGAGCGCGCTGTAATTTGTGTTTACGCTGTGTACGCGTCTCTCTGGTACTGGCAGCACACGCTTGTGTTCTCTGTCACAACTTGTGCAAGCCACAGAGCGCACTGTGGGCTCACAGAGGCTCGAGTGCTGCCACCACGCGCCACGCAGCCGCAGCGCACGCATCACTCTCGAGCGCAGCAAGGCCAGGCTATATTGGACATGTCCACCCCGAAGCGCATACTGGATCACGTACGCGATGGCGACGTCGCGCCGGTGCGGGATTGGCTCGCGACGGCGACGTGCCAGGACGCTCTTGGTCTATTCTGGAACTTGTTAGGTAGCCGGCGCGCGGCGAACCTCAGATTCATATCGCTAGTGTTGGACAGCGGGATGGTTACGCTCAGCTGGGCGGAGCACAAGGCCGTGCTCTATGCCGTCGGGCAGGCCGCCGGGTCCGACGTGCAGAAGGATATACGCCGCGCGGCCGAGGCGATCCTGGGCGCGCCGGAACGCTCTCTCGACACCAGGAAGGTGTTGATCAAAGAGTTGTGTGAAAAGGTGCTATCTCTTACTATCAGGGAACAAATCACCCGAGAGCAGGCGGTAGTCATCGCGGCTGCCGAGCTCGACTTCACCGACAAGAAGGGCGTGTACCTTGAAGCTAGTTATCTTGTAAGGGCCGCGACTTTCTCCAATGCCAGCGTGGTCCGCGAGCTTTGCTCCCGCGGCGCCAACCCAAACCACGTCAATGAGCACAACTGGACAGCACTCCACACGGCCGCGCAAGGGCGTCACGTCGACGTCGTACGCGCATTGCTTGATTGCGGCGGCGACCCGAACTTGCGCGTGGCTCCTGAGGATGAGTTTGATGAACGTCTGAACCCACCGACGCCTCTGATGTGCGCCGCCGCCAGTACGCACTCCGCCGAGGTGGTTCGAGTGTTGCTGAGTCGCGGTGCCGACTTCACTGCGACGAATGCAACCAACCGCGACGCCCAAGCTTACGCGCTCAAGGCTCTGAGCCGACCCACCCGAGATGAATTTCCTGACGACGAGGATCGCGGTGAGTGGGAACTGCAAGACTGGCGCCTCGCCGGCGAAGCAGAACGTATTTTCGAGCTGCTCGCCGATGTTCGCACCGCCGGCTCCTGGAAACGCTACGTGGGCGCGTGGCGGGTCCAGCTACTTCTGCTGCAGAAGCTCTGCTCGACCGGCCGCGCCTCGCCTGTGACTGCACTCGGCCCCGACCACGCCAGAGGCCCAGCGTCGGTCGAGGCGCTCGAAGCGACAAGCGGTTGTAAGGTGACGCGGCCCCGGAAACGCGCGCCACCGACGGACGCCACCGAAGAAGGGCCCACCGACGCGCTCATGGCGCGACTCGTCGCCCTGCCGCCGCCGATGGTCGGAAAGGTCGCGAGCTACTGGCGCACGGCGCGGGATCCGCTCTACTGAATGTATTATGTGTAAAACATGTCAACAACATTACCAATCTAAAGCCCTCGCCTCATCGCCCTCAAGCACACACAACAGCTCGCTCTCCGCGTCGGGCCGCCGCCAGAGCCCGTCCGCCCGCGCCCGGCCCCACGGGTAGGCGTATAGCGCGGCGGGCGCCTCGGCGACGTGGGGCAGCCAGTCGATTATATCCGCTCGGCGGCCCGCGCCGGCGCGCGCGTCTGCGATCGCGAGAGCCGCGTAAGTAGAGACGTCGCAACCGTAGGCGCCGTGGAGTGCGAGATCGAACACGGCCCCGCGCAACGCGGCGACGGCCTCCATACCGCGCGTGTTGCGCCGGCGCCGGGGCGCCAGCACTTCTAGCGCCGTCGCCGGCAGTTCCGCCGCGTCCGTGGAACCGCGCGTCCCAGCCAGGTGCTGACTCGTCGACCGGTGGATGGCGCCGTGCAGGGCGTGGCCCCACTCGTGCGCCAGGGCGCGCGCGTCGGGGCTCGACGAGACGATCGCCCCGACGGCCGGCAGCCGTGAGGGCGTGAGTAATCCCCACGTCTCCGCCGGCGCGTCCGCGCCGCTCCCGTCGACGTCGCACGCGCAGGCCACGGTGTAGTGCGCGCAACCGGTGGGCTTTCCCGGCCGCGGCTCCAAGTCGAGGTAGATCGTCGCCCGCGTCCCGCGACCGGCAACCACAAGCTTCCGCACGCCCGGCGCCCAGGCCTCGTCGGCGCCGCACGGGACCTCGTCGACCGTGAAACCAGGCGGCGCGACGCAGATCGCGGTGACTACGTCGCCATCGTCGGTCGGCTGCCTTTCTCGGAGTCGGTGCGCCGCGGCCAGCCGGTCCGAAGGCTCGAGCCGCTCCAAGCCCAACAGCGCCGCGCCTCGTCGCTCCTCGAAGGCCGCGCGGCGTTTTGCTGTGGTCAAAGCGGCGTAGACGAACGCCTTGGCCGCGTCGACGCCGCCAATCAACGAACCCTCGAGGGCTGAGTGGGCGGTCACGACGCCCCGGCGCGCCGACGCCAGAACGTCGAGCGCGTCGAAGCTCAGCGCCGCCTCGTGGTGGTCGAAGACGATCTTTCGAGCAGTAGCGTCATGCGAGACGGTCAGGAAGGCGGAGACGGCCGAGCACGTCGAAAAGAGGTCGACGCTGTCGCCATTATGGGAGGCGCAGCCCGGCGCCGCAGCGTCGACGGCGGCCGCGACGCGCTCGGCCCCGACGCACGGCACGCGTATCCAAGAGGCGCTCTCGTCGAAGTCCGTCGCGAACAAAAGCTGGACGGCCTGGCGCTCCGTGGCTCTCGCCGGAGCGACGCCCGCGTCGCGCGAGAACTCGGAATGGAAGGCGTCCGCCAGTCGCCGCGCCGAAGGCGGCAGATCGTTGCCAGCGGCGCATGCGGCCGCGGCCAACGCCAGCGCGGCGCTGGCGTTGAGCTCCTCCATCACGCCCTCGACCCTCGCTGCTGCGCCTGACGCGGCCGCGCGCCAGTCGGCGCAGTCGTGCGCCGCCACGCACAACGCCGCCGGGTCCAGCACACTACACAGCGCCACCGACACGGCGTCGAGCCGTCGCAGCGTGAGCAGCGGGTCCCGGTTCTTGCCATTGATGGCGTCGGCGTGCGTCCGTGCTGTGGCGATCGCTTGCGTCGCCGCGGCGTCCCAGTCGCTCGGCGTTTTGATCTGTGTGCCGGCGAAGCCGAAGTTACGACGAGCTAGGCGTGTTACCGCACGGCGCATCATACGGCGTCTAGGCTGCCGAACGCATCAGAATTCCGAGTCACGAGGATGGCCGCATGGTGGAGGTATCATACCGACACCTCGCAGTTGTGCGAGGCTGGCTGTGCAGCTGAAAACTGCCCCAAAAGCAGAGAGAGCTTGCTTGCTTGCTAGTGTCTTACAAGCCGCTAGCGCGGTTTACTCTGGATCGAATTATGCCCCGCCTCCCCAACGACGGCGACGTCGTCTAGTCCAGCGACACCATCTTCTCCGGCTCCTTCGTCACGGCCGGCGCCGGCGGCGGCACGACGACCGGCGCCGGCGCCGGCGGCGCGGCCTGGGGAATGATCGGCGACGGGGTAGGCGACGCCACGGGCGCGGCCGGTGCTTCAGGTGCTTCATATGACGACCCCGGCTCCTCCTCCGGTAACTCCCTAAAAGTACAAATAAAGAGGCACGTGCAGCAGTAGCAGAGGCACAGACATATGAGTAAGGGAATGAAGATAATAATCGCGTGGAAAGAAGAGTAATCCTGCGCCTTGACCGCGACCAAGATCGCGACGACAAAAACGCAGACAAACGAGCAGCACGCGGCCGTCCCCGCCGCCGACGCCTCCTGCGCGGCCTGGGCCTTGACCCGATCTTCCGGCGTCATCCAGGAGTTATCGGTGGCGCCCTCCGGGGGCGGCGTGATCGTGGCTTGGATCGTGTTCGACAAGGCGCAGTAGCCGCATCCTCCCAACAGCTGCGACCCGCAGTAGACCCAGATGGGAATGAAGACCTCGTACCAGCTCATCTGGGCGCCCATCAGCTTTACGACTATGAGGATCTCCTGTAATACTCTGAAGAGTAGTCCAAAGATGGCCCTCCGGTGCATCGACCGGATCGCTCTATTTTGTGCCGCCCGCATCATCTGCACTTCTCGCTCGAAGTTGGCCTCATCAGAGGTATCGGACGTGTCCCCCAGGTCGATGGGCGGGATCGACGTGCACGCTCCCGGGATGAGGACGCACAGCCTCAACGCTTCGGACAAGAATAGAGGAGCGAAGACGCCGCCCCAGTTGTCCCGGTCCTCGGACGGCGTCGAGATCATCCACACCAGTAAGATCTGGAAGATGACGAGGAGTAGGAACACAACCAAGTGGAAGATCCGCGCGGAAACCGGGATGTCGTCACCATGAGCATCATCATCGTCAAAATCTTCATCCGTAGGGTTCTCGGGATCTGAAGGCGCGCCGCCTTCCTCCTCACCAGAACATCCTTCCCCAACGAAGGCCAGGTGGTTCAACAGTACGAACGCGTCGATAACCCAGACAGGTAAAAAGACCCAGCCCCACGGTATATCCGTGGTGTTCTGCACATTTGTTGATAGTAACACGGGAAAGTACAGCCCGAAGAAGCCCACAAAGGCCAGAGCAATGAGTAGAATAGAACATCTCGTCGTCTCACTCATATGAGACATGGTGCGCATGACCTTGTTCTGATCTACACTCGTCGGGTTTTCTGTCAATTGCACGCCTAGTTCCCCTAGGGCATCGTAGACCTTCCTTCGCTTCGGATCAGATAAAACCTCATACGCTTCTTTGGCGCGGATGAACCGCTCCCGGTCCTCCTGCGTGACCGGAATGCCTCTCTGCCTACGTTTATCAGGATGCATTTCCAGCGAAATCTTGCGGTAGGCCTTCTTTATTTCCGTCTGCGAGCACCTCCGGTCCACACCTAATAACTCATAATATTGGTTGTCCCGTTCCGGGTTCAATATCGGTCCGAGGCAACACAACGCTAATCGAGAGGGCGGCGCCGGGTCCACGGCCGCGCTGCTGTGGGCGCGGTGGAGCTTGGGGCGGCTCATGGCCGGTCCTTGGTTTCAGCTTTTTTTGTTCGGCGCGGCGCGACGGCGTGGTGCGCTGGCGGCCTTTCCTTGGTTTCAGGCTTTTTCTGCGCCGCGGGGCGACGGCGTGGTGCGCTGGCGCTTTCTAGCGCTTTGCGGAGTACTTGTGGACTGCGCGCACGTGTCTATGCGATTTCGCGGGCACAAATGGGCTCGATATCCAGCGCCGACGCGTGATCTGCGAGAGTTATTATCGAGCCGCCATCTAGCGACTAGGACACTAGACGGATAAACGCACAGCATCGATGGCGTGCTGCCCGGGAAAACGAACTTTCCGAGGTGAGACTGGGGACGAGTTTTAGTGAGGGGGAGGCGCGGCGTCTATTCGGCCGGCAGCTGGACCTGGATCTTCGCGCCGGAGCCGTCCATCTCGGCGGTCGGCTCGATCGGCTTCTTCTTGCGGCCGTCCGGGCGGTTCGGGTACGCGTCCATGTCGTCGCCGTGGTGGGCCAACATGCCGTGCATGGAATAGTCGAGGCCCGTCTTGACCGCCTCGCGGTCGGGGACGACGTCCGTCACGGCCATGCTCACCCCGTGCCGGCCGGCCGCGCCCCGGCCCCCCGCGCCCCGGCGCGCGGTCAAGCGGCCCCCCGCGCGCGCGAGATATGATTTCCGATCATTTGACTTCCAGCGGGGTCCTCGCGCGTCGACGGCGCCCCCTGAGCTCGAGTTTCCGGTTTGCAAGTTCAAAGGTCTCGCTAGTTGTCGCGACTCGCGCGCGGAAGCGATACAGCGAGCTTGCGCTGGCAAAATTGACTCCGACACGCGCGTGTAGATGGTTCGAAGTGCAAACGGCCGCACGCTCGAGCGCAAGCGTTTCTGATAATCAGCTAGCGACGGTAGGATACTAGAAAGATAAACGCACATGCAGCTGTTCGAGTATCGTCCGGTTCGCTAATGGTCCAAAGAGATCAATGGGACACTTACTGGGGGCCGAAAATTATTTTTTTTAATTCGCGGCCGACGAGCCGCCCATGGCCATGGCGGCCGCGCCAGTGGAATCCTGTCAATCCCTGCCAACCAGGTCTCCCGGGGGGCGCATAGGGCCGGTACTATACACGTGCAAGCGCCTACACCGCATACGCCGCCGCTTCAATCATTTTTGGTCGATTTCTCTCAGCAGACCACAGATAAATAGCAGCTATTTCCCATGGTTTGCTTCCAGGGCTCTCCGAGAGCACTGGGCCGCCGCGTCGACAGCGTGTGCGGTACAGGCGCTTACCCACTACCAGACCTACCCCGAGAGGCCACCAGGAGCCGAGCTACCCCCGAAAAAAGTGTGCAATTTGGGCCCGATGGCGCCCCGTTCCCGTCAAAAACGTCAATTACCCGAGGGCCCCCAGTAGTCGCCGTAGCGGTCTCGTCGGACCCCATACTACCCCGCCGATAGTCAATTACAAGTATATGACATCTACACCACGAGAAGGGTACTTTTGGCCGACCACGCTCGGGACGTGAACATCTTGATCTGGACCTCGCGCAAGTCAGTCGATGATGGAACAAATGATCGCGTCATGGTCCATGGTAATGGTACACGCGCTGATGGCCGCAGATCCAAGTAATTCGCCCGTCTATGTGAGTTCGTGGGGCCGCAAGACCAACGAGGCGCGGGAGCATTTGGAAATAGGAAATCAAATGTAGTACACGCTCAAGCCGGTTATCTGGCCCGTCCCGTAACCGAAGCGCCTCAAACGCAAATTTATTTTATAAACCACCGGTCTGGGGCCTTTCTGGTGCTCCGTCAACGCACAGTCGTTCGCGGAGAACGGTCAAGTCGGTCGATTGTGAATAGAACAACGGCGTTATGGTCCATCTGGATGGTGGCGTCGCTGATAGTCGCGGTTCTAGTAGTTTCGCCAATCTTCATGCAAACGCGGGGTCGCCAAGTCGTAGAATCGGGCGGCTCCAACGGAGCCCTTAATAGGTCTCACGATCGCTGAGGTGAATAGGACGGAATCTACCCCTACCAAACGGAAGGAAACGAACATAAACGCGAGAGTTGTCTAGTAGAATTCTTCTCCCGCCCTCCGAGCGCGGGCCGTCGGCTCCGGTTCCGTCGATTGTCGGTGAAAACTGGGCTGGAGTTGATATAATGTACCAATTGGATGGTAGATGGCGGCGTCAATCGCTGGTCTACTTTGAAAACTCGTAAGACTCATCCGCGAATGTCGTGGGCGGTGCCTTCCGGGAGGCGCGAGGGTATGTTCCCGGACCGATACTCTCAAATATTTGGTCTCGGCGAACCACTAGGATGTATTCTGAATTTGGGTCATTCTTTTGACGCTATCGAGGCGTATCTTTAGATTTTCTAGTATGTCACACGCTAGCTTCTTGCTGCTGCTCCTTGGGCGCTATTCGTAAAGAATAGTACTAGCCAGCATCTGCGAATTGACCAGCGGTCCCGCGGTGCTCACTCTCTGTGAATCCTCTGTGGCACGACGCCGCAGCGATGGCGTGGAGCCCGACGCCACCGGCGCGCCGAAGAACAGGGACGATACTTACACAGGGCTCCTACGTCGCCTTCCGCCGCGCCCCGCGCGCCATCGCGACGAGCTTCCGGAACCAGAACAGATTCAGCGCCCAGAAGACCGCCGAGCACATCAGAAAGGCCGTGTGGACGCCCGCCCGCGCCGCGTCCCACGGCTTTGCATCGCGGTTCCAGTACACAAACAGCGGCGGCCACGCGACGCGGAAAACTAAATAGGCGACGGCGCCGACGAGCCCGTTGACGAAATATAAAGTTGTACGGCTCCGGCCGAGCTGCTTGAGGAACCAGGAAATGTGGAGAGACGGCGTCGAGAGCTCCGCGAGGTAGACGTGCGCCGTCACCGCCCGCAGGGGCCCGTGCGTCTTGGCCAGGCCGTGCGCCGCCAATCCGACAAGATGGTGCGCGAGGAACGGGATTGAGATGGAAGTCCCTTTCACGAGGGGCAGCACGCATTCATATAAAGTGTCGAACCACAGATACCCCGCCATGCGCTGGACTAAAACCACGGGCAGCGGGCCGCCTTTCATCAGAAGGTGATGCGCGGCGCTGAGGCCGACGTAGGCGCCCTGCGCCGCCTCGACGGCGCGCACGCTCGCCTCGAAGCGCGTCCTGAACGCCCAATGCTTCCGGAGCGCCGCGTAGGCGGCGCCGGCGACGAGGCAGCAGCCCGCGGCCCAACTCAACGCGGTGCCATCGATGCTCTGGGCGATCGCCTGCAGCATGGCTTACAGGCAGCGGTGTATATATAGGGTGCAGCTGGCGGCTCCTTCTGCGGTCCAGGTGCGCGCGCGG
This sequence comes from Pelagomonas calceolata, assembly GCA_918797485.1. Taxonomy (NCBI): domain Eukaryota; class Pelagophyceae; order Pelagomonadales; family Pelagomonadaceae; genus Pelagomonas; species Pelagomonas calceolata. The sequence goes on from CAKKNE010000004.1 coordinate 2,195,643, forward strand.
GGGCTCGAAACGATCAATGCGTAGTTCAAAGCTCGACGTATGAGCCCTACACGAGCAAGCGCTGCGCGTGCGCCGATGCAGGGCTAGCGGTGTAAGGCACTAGGAACCGCCTGCCGGCTGGGCATTTCACTTAAATCGCGCGACCTCACGGTCACATAGATTGCCAGAAGCAATTTCGGAGAGCTCTGAACGCGTTGCAGCGGCTGCAGAGACGCCAGACCTCGCTGCGGCTTCAGAGAGCACAATAGCTCCGGTCTGCGCTGCGGACGCCTGGGCTGCGGACAGCCGCCGCGGGAGCAAAGGACTCCGGAGACGCGCGCCGTGAATCAGTAAACGCGCTGCACCGCGAAAAAGCCGCGTGGACGCCGCGCCGCGCCGCCGCGTAACAATGGGCCGCTCGTCGAGCAGCAGCTCGAGCAGCAGCAGCAGCTCCTCGTCCTCGTCCTCATCCGAAGAGGGAGGCGAGGCCGCCGCGCGCGCGCGCGCCCGCGAGGAGGTCCAGGGCCGCAAGCGCCAGTTCCAGACCGTGGGCTCCGACTCCGACGACGAGGCGGCGCCGGCGAAGCGCCGCAAGAAGGAGAAGAAATCCAAGAAGCGCAAGCACAAGCACAAGAAGGACAAGAAGAAAAAGAAGGTACGCGTTTCGCAGCGCGACGCCGTCGTCACTCTATCTATGCCCACGCAGGAGAAGAAAAAGAAGAAGAAGAAGAAGAAAAAGTCGAAAGCCAAGAACGCGGGCGCCTGCGACCAGGACCGGTTCGGCTCTCGGGGAGTCGTGCGCGAGAGCGACTTCTTCCGGAAGCGGCGCGAGTTCGAGGCGTGGCTCGGCGAGGTCAAGCAGATGCCCGGCTTCAGCGGTTCGAAGCGCGAGCAGCTCGAGCTGTTCCGCGAGTACGCCGAGGACTTCAACACGTGCACGCTGCCCTCGGATAAGTACTACGACCTCGAGGCCTGGGAGACGGCCGAGTACGCGCGGAAGCTGCGCGGCGAGCGGGCCTCGACGAAGGAGCGGACCGTCTTCGACGACGAGCGGGAGCTGGAGCGCGAGCGGCGCGCGGAGGCCGAAAAGCGAGACCGCGCGGCCGAGCAGGCCGAGCTGCGGGACCGGGCGCGCGACGGCGACCGCATGAAGGACGTGCGCGAGGCGGACTTTCTGCGGGCCGAGCAGCAGCACGCCTACAAACGGGGCGACCAAGACGCGGTCCGAAGGATCCAGCGGAAATTAGATGCGCTCGCGCCCGAGAAGGCGGACGCGGGGCCGAGGCATCCTTGGGCTTAAGTTAATTCACTTGTTAATTCACACACATCACACGTCGAGGCGGACCCGCGCGCCGCCGTCCCCCATCATCGCTCCGTCCATGTTTGTGACGTAGAGCTCCGCGAGCTGTACACCATCCGCCGTCTGGACGCCGCGGGCCGTACCTTGCGCCCAGAGGTTGCCGCCCTGGATTTGGAACTGCAGCGCGAGGCGATCGCCGGCCCGAGCGCTCGCGTAGACGCCCCCGGGCTCGAGCCCATAGCCGAGCTCGGACGTGACCGCTGGGTCGTTGTTCAACGCGACCTTCGCAAGCCCGAGGAGCTCGTCGGCGAGCGCGCGGTCCCGCCGCGGCACCGAAGCGGCAAACAAAAAGAGGCCGCCGGCCAGTTTCGCTGGCAGCGGGACGTTCGTCAGCTCGGGCCACTCGTCAGCAGCGGGGCCGACGCGCCGTCTCACGCCATGCCGCGTCGATGGCGACGGTGCGTGCCGCGGCGCGAAGCCGCTCGCGAGCACCAGCAGCGGCGTCACTCGCAGCATCTTGTGAGGTCAACTATATCTGTCACACAGCAGTCGCGTATGCGGCGGCCACACCCAGATGCTGAGGCACAGGTGCAGATGGCACACACGCGAGACGGCGTCTCCTTGCAGGCGTGGCAGAGAATGATATTTATAGGAATTGATTCGATGCCGCGACCAATTTAGTGCAGCAATTTGCGCGTGCAGGCTGGCTGCGCTGCCAGGCTGGGGATCCCTAGTGTGTTACCGGCCGCTAGCGCGCAAGCTCGGCGGTTTGTGGCAATTTCGCCGGCAACGCAGCTATCACTCGTTGGTAGAATCACAGAGGGTAGCCCTGGTGACTGCCGAGGCCCCGGGATGGGGTCGGTAACAGCTAATGGACGCGTAGTTTAAAAGCAGCTTGGCACCGGCTGTGCCAACACGAACGCGAGAACGCGAGAATGCTCACAGCCGAGCCCGTCGACCTGCGCGGCCGCCGTGCGCTAGCCAAAAGCCTCGAGAAGGAGGAGCGCCACGCCACGGACCAGCTCAAACAAGCACTCAAAGCGTCAAACGCCGCCGTCGATGAACTAAGAGCGGTCGGCTCCGAACTCGAGGACGAGGCCGAGCGCGTTTCTGAAAGAGCGAAGAAGGACCGCGCGCGCGTCGACGACGTCGAGGCCCAGTGCGCCTACGCCAAGGCGCGGCGCGCGGAATTGGATCGGCTGTCGAAGCGCGGCGCGCGCGAAGCATTAATAAAAGAAAAAAAGGCCGCCGAGAAAGCGTCTGACGAGGCGAAGGCGCAGCAGCTCCGAGCCGAATCTGATAGAGACGCGGCCCGGCGCAAGGCGGCGGAGGATGCGAAGGCCGCGCGCGACGCGGAGGCGCTTTCGGCCGCTCTCGACGCCGAAGCATTAGACTCGAGGCGCCTCGCGTCGGCCTGCGCCCTCGCGCGGGGCGCCCAGGCCGCGCGCGTCGATAGGAGGGAGGAGCGGCGTTCCATGAAAGAGGCGCGGCGCCGGGCGCTCGAGGCGCCCCTCGCGGCTTTTGATCGGAAGCGCCGCGCCAACGCATTGCGCCGCTTTATAACAACCTGGGCGCGCGCGGCGACGCAGGAGAAGGGCCTGCGGCGGTTGCAAGCGCGGGCCTTCCGCGGGAAAGCACGACGCTACCTGCGCGCGTGGCGGCGCGGCGCGATCACGAACGCGCTGGCGGACGTGGACCGCGGGCGCCGGCGCCGCCGGCGCGGTTTGCGGGCCCTCGCGCATTTTGCGCGCGCGGCCAAGGCCGCGCGCGCCGCGCGCGAGGCGGCATTGAAAGCGCGACACGCGCGCGAGGCCGCGGCCCGGCGGCGGCAGGCTTTTGAGCAGTGGCAGGCGGCGGCCTTAGATAGGCGCCTCCACGCCGTCGCGCGCGCCTGGCACCGCGGGCGCATGCGCGCGCTCGCGCCTGCCGCCGACGCGCACGCGTCGCCGGCGGCGAAGGAGGCCGTCGACCGCGCCCCGGTGACGCCCGTGGCTTTGAGGTTGCCGCCGCCGACGCCCGCCGCGCGGCCGCCCGCGCCCGCCGCACCACCGTCGCCGCCGGTACCGCCGCCGCCGCGCGTCACCGACGCCGCCGCCGGGGCCTTCGCGGCGCGGCGCTCATTGAAGCGGGGCCTCGGGACCTGGCGCGCCGTGCGGCTGGCGCGGGCGGCGGCGCGGCGCCTCGACGGCGTTTTGATGGACCGCGCGCAGTCTTCAATGAAGGCGCGGTCACTAAGGATGTGGGCCGCGCGCGCGGTCCAATACAAACGCCACCGCCTCACGGATGCGGCGGGGCCCGACCGGCTGTTAAGGTTGCGCGCGCGGGCCTTGGTACGGACGTGGCGGACGCGCGCGCACCGCCGCGCACGCGCCGCGGCGCGCGTCGAGCGGTGCGCGGCCGCGGCGCGGCGGGCGGTCGTGGGCCGGGCGCTGCTCGCGTGGGGCCGCGCCGCGGCGGCGAAGTGCCAAGAGAAGGAGGCGCTGCTCGTCGTCGAGGCCGAGGCGCTGCTGGCGGTGCGGCGGCAGCGCGAGCGCGAGCTGGACGCGTGCGGGCCGGCGCCCTGGGCCGACTCGGAGCGCCGGGCCCACGCGGCGCGCGGCGTGCTGGAGGAGGCGGGCCGCGACGTGGATTTGAGAAGGGCGGCCGTCGCGACGGCGGTCGAGAGGCGACGGAGCCACCTCGAGCGCATCGCGGCCGCGGAGGCGGATCGGGTTAGTCAGGAGGCTCGCTTGCAAGCTTCCACGGCGGCCAAGGACGCCTTGAGTGCCGTGGCCGCTTGCTTAGCGTCCCGCGACGCTCGGTTGAAGCGGGCGGCGGCCGAGAAACGGAAAACCACCGAAGTGTCGATCCGCCAGCTCGAGGGCACCTGCGCGTCGCTGACGCACCAGGCGTCCGACGCCGAGCGGCGCGCGCGCCAGGCCGAGCTCCAAGCTACAAAACGCGCCGAGGACGACGCGTCGTCGCTGCAGCGCGCCGTCGCCGTCGCGTCCGATTTATCTCAATTGCTGAGAGAAGCCGAGGCCAAAGAGGAGGCGTCGAAGAAGGACGTCGAGGCCCTGGACCACGCCGCGGCGCGGCTGCGGGCGCGATTGGAGGCCGCGGAAAAGGCCGCGGCCGAGGCGAAGCACCGGGACGCGGACGTGCGCCGGCGCTACTGCGACACCGCGGAGCTCCAGGCCGCGCTGGCTTCCGAGAAAGCTCGAACGCACCGGCGGCTGGCGGGCCGCGTCAAGGCCCTCGCGGCGGCCGACGAGGTCCTGCCCCCGCGCGAGCGCGTCAACTTGGCCGCGCAGCTCAAGCGGAAGCGCGACCGGTTGCTGGCCGCGGCGGCGCGCGCGGCGGCGTCCAGCGACTCGGAGTCGACGTGTTCTCCTGAACAATTTGGTGCGGCGTTCGGCTCGGGTGCACCCTCGCCGGCCTCCGCGGGCGCGGCGTCGCCGGCGGCCTCGGATGCGACGCTGACGATGTCCTCGTCGAGCGGCGAGGACGCGGCGAGGGCATCTCCGGCGGCAGAATCGGACGCGGCGTCGTCGCCAGGCAGCGCCGCGGCGGCGGACTCGTCCCCGGGCGCCGCTGACGAGTCCGGCGATGCGAGCGCGGTCGACGCCGACGAACAACCTGCACCGAGTCAGGACGGGTCCGAGTCCGCTGCACCAAGCCTCCTAGCTTGAAATAACTATATTTACTCATCATCATCGTCGTCGTCGTCGTCATCGTCGTCGTCGTCGTCGTCGTCGTCATCATCATCCTTGTCCGCGACGATTGTCGACGCCGCCCGGTACTCGCCGAACGTCTCGATCTCCGCCTCGCGCAGGCGCCGCTCGGCCGTCTTCGTACTCCACTTCACGTAAAGCCCGAAGACGACGCTGAAGACGAGCGTGCCCCCGACCAAGTTCCAGATGGCCTTGTAGCGCGCGAGCTCCGACGTCCGCAGCGTCGTCGTGAGCAGCGTGATGTGGTCCGTGATGATGCGGTCGCGGATGCTGCCCGGCTTGCACGCGGCGCGCGCCTCGGCCGCGGCCTTGATCACCTCGTTGGACACGAGGGCGCGCGCGCCGGCCTTCAAGGGAGTGAGCAGCCCGACGGCGGCGCCGGCGGCCGCCGTGCCGGCGCGCCGCCAGCGCCGCCGCCTCGCACCCGGGGGTTTGAGGCCCATCGTGACCGGCGCCGTGAAGGCTGCGCATTGCGTTGCTGTTAGTAATGCTGCGGCGAGGTATGTGGTCCGGCGCGGCATGGTTGCAGCTACTCTCGCCACTTGGAGTTGCAACTGCGGAGGTTGCAAATCCGCTCAGGCAAGCGTCTCCGCGAGAGAAGCACGTATTAATGGACTGCGTCCGATACAACCACAGGCTGTCTGCAAAGTGAGCAGCCAGGGCTTGCTTTTTGGGTGCGCCTGCGACAAGCTAGCGGCCTGTAAGACACTAGCAAGCAGCAATTCAAGGCCATAGCGCCGTGCGGGCCCGCGCAAGGAGCAAGCGAGAGAGTCCTCTCGACGGATGGGGGAGCGGGGAGGGCGCACGGGGCGCTAGCAAGAGAACCCGAAGACCGAACCCGAACTAGTCGCCACCAGTCCAGGACTCCTCCAGACGCGCGGGAGCGCTGCGCGGCGACCTGGCAGCGGCTCCTTCAGGCCCGAAACTCAGCTAAAATTCTGACGTGCTCGTTCTCAGCTGCAAGGCAAGAAATTGGGCTCCAGCAGGGCCGTAAGGCTGCCCATGGAGGTGCAGCGGGCCTCGCCGGTCGCCATGGCGCCGCCGGCGCCCCTGGCGCACCTGCCGCCGCCGCCGGTGCCCCTGTTCATCGCTTCACCTCGAGCGCGCCAAAATAATCTGGCGGCGCCCGCGCCCGCGCCCTTTGCCCTGCCGCCGTCGCCGCAGCGGCTGCCTTTCGCGGCGCCGCCGTCGCCGCAGCAACTCCCCTTCGCGGCGCCGCCGTCGCCGCAGCAAGGCGCGCCGGCGCCGCCGACGAAGGCGCCAGTCCCGTTCGCCAAGGCGCTGCACAAGATGCTCGGCGACGCGCCCCAGCTGATCCGGCTGGACGCGGAGGAGGGCTGCGTCGTCATCCCGTCGCCTTCAGCACTCGAAGGCATCCTGGGCAAATACTACCGCCACTCGAAGTACGCCTCGTTCCAGCGACAGTTGAACAATTTTGGGTTTCATCGGCAAGCGGGCGCGGGCGTCACCATATATAGGAGGAGTCCCGAGGCCGGCGGCCGCATCGACTCGGTGGACGCGATCCTGGGCATCCGCCACGTCGTGCGACGGAAGGCGGCGGCGCCGCGGCCCAAAGCCCAGCTCGGCGACCGCTACTCCGCCGTGTCGGCCCTGCTCGCGCTGAAGCAGAGCGTGGCCGTGATCGCCTGATCCACCCTCAATTCGCAGTCCCACTCCTCCCTCGCGCGCCACTCCTCGTAGAGTAGACTGGCCGCCGCTGACACCCGCCGGCACCAAAAGTTTAAGCCCAAGTGTATGACAATAAAGTTAAAAGGTCGGCGACTCCTCGCCCTCCTCGGAGCCCGCGCGCATCCGCGGTGGCGTGAACGAAAACCCACCCGCCGCCTGGCCCGAGGCGAAGGTGAAGCCGCCGGGGCTCGACCCCGCGGGGCTCCCGCCCAGCGAGATGGCCGGCGGGCTGAACGAGAAGCTCGCCGCCGCGTCGGCGCCGTCCTCCTCCTCGTCGGCGTCCGTGACCCACGAGTCCTCGCCGTCGGAGCCCTCCAGGTCCGTGGCGTCGCACTCGTCGTCGTCGTCGTCGTCCTCGGAGTTGTCGTCGCCGCGGTGGGCGCCGGGCGGCGTCCGCGAGAAGCCGCCGGTAGAGCCGCCGAAGGAGAACGGCGTCTCGGCGAGCGAGAACTTGGTCGGGTCCTTGGGCCGGTTCGGGTTGACGGCCGCGGCGCCGAAGGAGAAGCCCTTCGACGGCGCGCCGTCGTCGCCGACGCGCACGGGCGCCGCCGCGGGCGCGGGCGCCGCGAAGCCGGAAAAGGAGGGCGCGGCGCCGCCGCCGAAGGAGAACGAGGGCTTGTCGCCGCCGCCGCCGAAGGAGAAGGACGGCGCGGGCGCCGACGCGGCGGCCGACGGCGCCGGCGCGGGCGCCGCGAAGGAGAACGACGGAGATGCTGTCGCGCCGCCAAAGGAGAACGACGGCGTCGCGGGCGCGGGGGCCGGCGCCGCGGGCGCGGGCGCCGCGCCTCCGAAGGAAAACGAGGGCTTCGCCGCCGCCGCCCCGCCGAAGGAGAACGTTGGTGCCGGCGCGGGCGCGGCGGCGGCTGGCGCGGGCGCCTTGGCGGGCGAACCGAAGGGTAGCTTGCTCGGCGCCTTGGTGGGCATCGGCGGATAGCCCGAGGCCTTGGCGGGCGCTGGTGCCGGCGCCGGCGCACCAAAGGGTAGCTTGCTCGGCGCCTTGGTGGGCATGGGCGGATAGCCCGAGGCCTTGGCGGGCGCCGGCGCACTCCCAAAGGGTAGTTTGCTCGGCGCCTTGGTCGGCATGGGCGGGTAGCCGCTCGACGCCGGCTTGGCCGCGGCCGGCGCGGGCGCGCCGAAGGATAGCTTCGGCGCGGCGGGCGCCTCCTCCGACGCCTTGGGCGCCCCAAAGCTGAAGCCGCCCGCGGTTGGCGCGGCGGGCGCCGGCGCCGCGGCCGGCGCCGGCGCGCCGAAGCTGAACCCGCCCGCGGGCGCCGGGGCACCCGCCGCGGGCGTGCCAAAGCTGAACCCGGCGGCGGGCGCCGGCGCCGGCGCGTCGGCCGCCGGTGCCGGCGTGCCAAAGCTGAATCCGCCCGCGCCGATGCTCCCCGCCGCCGGTGCCGGCGCCGGCGCGCCGAAGCTGAACCCGCCCGCGCCGATGCTCCCCGCCGGCGCCGGGGCTGGCGCGCCGAAACTGAAGCCGCCCACGCCGACGCTGCCGCCGCCAAAACTAAAACCGCCCGGCCCGACGCTGCCCGGCGCGCTCACGGCGTTGCCGGAGGCAGCGGCCTTTTGCGGCGCGGCCGGGTTCGGCGTCTCGCAGGCCGCGCACTTTGATGCATCCTTGTCGTTGCGCACGTCGCACACCTCGCACTTCCAGGAGCCCTCCTTCGCCGCGGTCAGCGACGCCCACGTCGCCGCGGCCTTCGACTCCGCCGCGGGGTCGTCGTCGTCGTCCGTGGCCGTGGCGTCATCATCAGAATCGCCGTCGCCCAGCACCCAGTCCACGTACCACTCCACAAAAGCGTCGCGCGCGACCGTCCCGCCCGGCGCGAGCTTGCGCAGCGTGCGCCGGTGCTCCTCCTCGCAGTACGTCGTGCCGAGCGCCTCCATGAGCGCCTGGAATTTTGATGAAGGCACGGACGTCGCACCATCGGCAACGGTGTCGAAGGCCTCGCGCGCGCTCTGGCTTTCCTCCTCGCGCTCCTCCGCGTCGTCGTCGGAGTCGTCCTCACCGACGTTCGCGCAGAGCGCGACGTAGTAGCGCGCGAAGGCCTCGCGCGTGATGCGGCCGGAGCCGTCGTCGACCTTGGCGCGCTGCGCCTCGAGCTCGTCGCCGTGGAAGCCCTCGCCCACGCTGTCGAGTAGGTCCTCAAACCGGTCAACTGGTACAACGCCGCTGCTATCGACCTCATCAAAGGCGCTCCGGGCCTTGGCCGCCTCCGCCGAGTCGCCGGCGGACGGCTCCGGCGGCGGCGCGTCCGGGTCGGCGCGCGGCGCGGCGTCCCACTGCTCCTGGGGCGACTTCGGCGCCTCGTCGGCGGGCGCGCCGAAGCGAAAGCCGTCCGCGCCGCCCGCGGTCGCGACTGCCGGCGAGCCGAAGCTGAAGCCGGCGGCGGGCGCGGGCGCCGCCGCGGGCGCGGGCGCGGGAGCCCCGAAGCTGAACCCTCCGGCTGCCGGCGACGCCGCGGCCGGAGCCGGCGCGCCGAAGCTAAACCCGCCCGCACCGATGCTTCCAGCCGGCGCCGGCGCCGGCGCGCCAAAGCTGAAGCCTCCCGCGCCGACGCTGCCGCTGCCAAAACTAAAACCGCCCGGCCCGACGCTCCCGGGCGCGCTCGGAGCGCTCGTCGCGCCGGCCGCGGCCTTGGGCGCGGCCGGGTTCGGCGTCTCGCAGGCCGCGCACTTTGATGCGTCCTTGTCGTTGCGCACGTCGCAGACCTCGCACTTCCAGGAGCCCTCCTTCGCCGCGGTCAGCGACGCCCACGTCGCCGCGGCCTTCGACTCCGCCGCGGGGTCGTCGTCGTCGTCCGTGGCCGTGGCGTCATCATCAGAATCGCCGTCGCCCAGGACCCAGTCCACGTACCACTCCACAAACGCGTCGCGAGCGACCGTGCCGCCCGGCGCGAGCTTGCGCAGCGTGCGCCGGTGCTCCTCCTCGCAGTACGTCGTGCCGAGCGCCTCCATGAGGGCCTGGAACTTGCTCGAGGGCACTTCCGTTTTTCCGTCCGCGACGGTGTCAAAGGCCTCGCGCGCGTTGCCGCGTTCCTCCTCGCGCTCCTCCTCGTCGCCACTGTCGTCGCTGGCGTCCGCGTTCTCGACCAGGGCCACGTAGTAGCGCGCGAAGGCCTCTCTCGTAATTTTGCCAGAGCCGTCGTCGACCTTGGCCCGTTGGGCTTCGAGCTCGTCGCCGTGGAAGCCCTCGCCCACGGCGTCGAGTAGGTCCTCGAAGCGGTCGACCGGTAATGAACCGCTCGTGGCCGCGTCGACGTCGTCGAAGGCGCTCCGGGCCTTGGCCGCCTCCGCCGAGTCGCCGGCGGACGGCTCCGGCGCCGCCGGCGCGGGCGCCGGGGCCGGGGCGGCGGCCGGCGTCGCCGGTGTCCCGAAGCTGAAGCCGCCGGCGGGGGCCGGCGCCGGCGCGCCGAAGCTGAACCCGCCCACGCCGCCGCCGCCGCCGAAGGAAGGGGCGGGCGCGGGCGCCGCGAAGGAGAACGACGGCTTGGCAGCGGCGGCGGCGCCGAAGGAGAACGACGGTGCCGGCGCCGGCGCGGCGGCGGCCGGCGCGGGCGCCTTGGCGGGCGAGCCGAAGGGCAGCTTGCTGGGGGCTTTCGTGGGCATGGGCGGATAGCCCGAGGCCTTGGCGGGCGCCGGCGCACTCCCGAAGGGCAGCTTGCTCGGCGCCTTGGTCGGCATGGGCGGATAGCCCGAGGCTTTGGCGGCCGCCGGTGCCGGCGCGGGCGCCCCAAAGGGCAGCTTGCTCGGCGCCTTGGTGGGCATGGGCGGGTAGCCGCTCGACGCCGGCTTGGCCGCGGCCGGCGCCGGCGCCCCAAAGGGTAGCTTGCTCGGCGCCTTGGTCGGCATGGGCGGGTAGCCGCTCGACGCCGGCTTGGCCGCGGCCGGCGCCGGCGCGCCGAAGGAAAACGAGGCCGCCGCGGGCGCGGGCGCCGCGAAGGAGAACGAGGGCTTCGCCGCCGCCGCGCCGCCAAAGGAGAACGACGGCGCCGGCGCCGGCGCGGCCGCTGGGCTGCCGAAGCCGAAGGTCGCCGGCTTTGCGGCCGGCGCTGGCGCCTTGGCAGGCGAGCCGAAGGGCAGCTTGCTCGGCGCCTTCGTCGGCATGGGCGGGTACGCCGATTTCGCAGCAGCGGCGGGCGCCGGCGCGCCGAAGGGTAATTTGCTCGGCGCCTTCGTGGGCATCGGCGGGTAGCTCGACTTCGCGGGAGCCGCGGCCTCCGCGACGCCGCACGCCGTAATCTTCACCGGTTTAGCAGGCGGCGTGCCTGCCTCGAACGCATTCAGTAATTCCAGACCCTCGACGACCTCCCCGAAGACCACGTGCTTGCCGTCGAGGTGCCGCGCGGCCGCCAACAAAATAAAAAACTGCGACCCGTTCGTGTTCGGCCCGCTGTTGGCCATGCTCAGCAAACCTCGTCGATCATGGCGCATCTTACAAGCTTCGTCAGCGAACTTGCCGCCCTGCCAACACTCGCCGCCCGTGCCGTCGCCCCTCGTAAAGTCGCCGCCCTGGGCCATGAAGTCGGAAATGACGCGGTGGAACGTTGTTGACGCGTAGCACCTTTTAGTCTTGGCGAAGGTGGCCTGGGAATAGCCGCCCTCGCCGGTACACAACATCCGAAAATTCTCGGCCGTTTTTGGGACCTTGTCGGCGAACAATTGTATGACCAACCGTCCTAATTTTTCCCCGTCCTTCTCGAGCTCCAAGAAGCAGCGCGGCCCGGTGCCTTCCGCTTCCGGCGCTTGTTCCTGATATTTTTTCTTGAGCTGCGCCCAGAGCTCGTGCTCGCGGCCGGCGTACTTCTTGAGCGTCGCGTCGACCGTATCTAATTTCCCGGGGTTGTGCTTCTGGTAAAACTCCACGAGTTTCGCGCGGTGGTCCTCCTTTTCTGGGGTCTTCGCGCCGAACGTAGGCGTGGTGCCGAGCTTCGAGGCGGAGCCGAACGTGGGCGCGGCGCCGAGCGCCGACGGCGAGCCGAAGGCCGGCGTTGACCCGAGCGCCGCCGGCGAGCCGAACGTGGGCGCCGTGCCGAGCTTTGAGGCCGAGCCGAAGGTCGGCGCCGCGCCGGGCGAGCCGAAGCCGCCGAATGCCGCCGGGGCCGGCTTGGGCGCCGCCGCGGGGGCGAAACCGAAGGTCGGCTTCGCGGGCGCCGGGGCCGCCGCCGGCGCGAAGCCGAATGTGGCTGGCTTCGCGGCCGGCGCGGGCGCGGGCGCGCCGAACGGCAGCTTGCTGGGCGCTTTCGACGGCATGGGCGGGTAGCCGCTCGGCGCCGGCTTCGCGGCGGCCGGAGATCCGAAGGGGAGCTTGCTCGGTGGTTTGGACGGCATCGGCGGGTAGCTCGACTTTGCCGCAGCGGGCGCCGGTGCGGCCGCGGGACTGCCGAACCCGAAGGCCGCCGGCTTCGGAGCTGGCGCCGGCGCTGGCGCCTTCGTGCTCGACGCCTCGACCGCCGCCTCGGCCGCCTGCCGCCGCGCTTGTACTTGCGCATATACTTCGTCGACGGACGGCGGCGGCTCCGGCGTCTCGGCGATCGTCCTTTCCAGTTCTTTGCGCGCCTCCACCAACTTCCGCGCGACCGCCTCGGTTTCCTTTTTTATTTCTTCCCGTCTCAAACGCGCGGCCTCACGGTCCGGCCGCGCCGCCTCCCAGGCCAACCGCGCGCGCTGGAACCGCTTCAGCTCGCCGCGCGTCTGCGGCTTGCTCACGGGCGGCGCCGCCTCGGGCAGGTCCGCGGCGACGTCCAGAAACGCCTTGAACGCGTCGGGCTGCCGCTTGTCCACGCTCGCCGCATCATCATTGCTCGTCTGTGTCGGTGCGAGCGCCGACCGCGCCTTCGACGCGGCGGCGGCGGCATGCGCGAGCGGCGAGGGCTGAGGCGAGATGTCCGGCGAGAGCAGCGACTGCTGGCGGCGGCGCCGTCTTTGTGGACTGATGAACATCGTTCTTTGCAACCCCTGATTGCAATTTGAGCAGCAATGCAGCCCTGGTTACGAATTGCCGGCTTGCAAAAATCCTAGTGTTCTTGTGACTCTAGCAGCCCTGGGATTATCGAAGCTCTGCTGCGACTCGCTGCGGATTTTGTGGCGCGTGCCGGAGTCCAGCGGCCTCGAACCCGTTTCGTCACTTGGCCTCTTCACCCTACTACTCGCCCGAGCGGCCGGCACCCGCCTGACGCTGCCGCGGCGAGGAGATATCCCAGCTCTGTGCCTGCTGGATTTTCCGTGCTCGTGCGGCGCGTGCTCGCCCACCGCTGCGATTTGAGCCGCTGCGCGCCGTCGCCGCGTGCCTCGCACCGCATCCCACCTCCCGACGTGCCCTCGACCCCACGCGCCGCGCGACCCTCGCGGACCGCCGCGCCGCCCGCAGATTAATCATGGCCAAGCCCGCCGCCAAAGCCAAGAAGGACTCCAAGCCCAAGTCGAAGAAGCCTCTCAAGGGCTTCATGCTCTTCTCGAAGGAGATGCGCCCCAAGGTGAAAGCCGAGGACCCCGACCTGACCTTCGGCGGCATCGGCAAGCGCCTCGGCGAGCTCTGGCGCGGCCTCTCGGACGCCGAGAAGGCCAAGTACAACAAGTAGGCTCTCTGTGTTGTTGGGAGCCCTGTCTAGAGCATACGCTCGACCTAAGATTAGCTTATCTACTACATGACAACACGGCGTGTGGGGGCCGGGGCGGGACGGGCGCGCGGTCCGCGTCGGCCAGGTGCACACCACAGAAAAAAACTCAGGAGATGCCCGCGAGGCGCATAAGCTGGCGCGTGACGCACTCCTCGTCGTCGGACGACTCGCAGACGACGGGCGACGGCGACCGCCGCCGAATGGGGGGCGGCGGCGCGGGCGCCGGCGCGGGCACGAAGCCCACCGTGGCCTTCCAGTAGTCAACCCCATAGTCCGTCAGCAACTCGCCGCCCGTCGGCACCGGTTTCGTCACGACCAGTAACTGTGCTGGTCGGGAAGCGATGGTACAGGACTGGAAGGTCACGTTCGGCTCGTGGCCGACGCCTCTAAAATCATTAACGAAGCGCAGCTCGTTGCCCACCGACGCCGCGTCGATGCTCAACGACTCCAGATGCGGCACGTCGCTCTCCAACGCCAACACGTAGTGGCCCTCGACGTCCGGCGGCCGGACGCGCCCGACGTACTCGCCGACCACTTCGAAGGGCTGCCAGGCGCGCTTGGCAAACAAGCCGAAGGCGCCGTGGCACGGATGACGCGGGTCGTCGATTCTTCGAGGCGTGACGCCGGGCAGTCCAATAATGATTTTCGGCGGGCCGTCGTAGACGTTGCGGTCCGTGTAGGTCGCTTCCTCGTGCGGCCAGTGTTTTGGTGGTAACGGCGCGGCGTCGGCGTCGCACTGCTTGCTGTGCATGGCTGCAGCTTGGTTTGCAGCCATCTTAGAGTCGTAGCGATGGCGCCAAGCGCAGAGGCCGTCAGTAGGTGTTAGAGGGATCAAAATGCCGCCCCTGCTTACGCGTGCACAGTCGTTATGCCCGCGGCAGCGCGCGCGCACAGCCCTCGACAGTGCGGGTGCTTGGCACCGCTGGCAAACTTGAGGCCTGCCAATCTCCGCACACACAGCGGTGCAGGCTAAAAGCGATCATTCACGCGTAGCATTCATAGCCACCTTTCATCACCTGCAGCAGCTTGCACGAACGCCCGCGCGACGTGGAGTAATCATGCATCGGTCAGCACTCCTGCTTTGCCTTGCGGCCCAAGCGAGCGCATTTCTGCCGCCCGTGGCGAGACAAACGAAACACACGCGCGTCCGCGCGGCCGACGACGAGCCCACGTCGCTGGGAGGCGCCATGTTCAAGCAATTGTTCGGCGGCGTGCAGGAGGCCGTCGAGCGCCTGCAAGGCGGCGGCACCGATAGCACACGCGACGTGCGGTCGACGGACGTCGCCGCGGGCCGCGCGGCCGCGAAGAAGGAGTCCGGCGTCATCTCCGACATCGACAAGCGCGCCCAGTCGGGCGACGTCTCCTTCGAGGACTTCCTTAAAATAGGGAGGACCTTCAAGCAGTTCAAAGGCAAGGTGCCAGGGATGCCCGGCACGCTCACGGACGACCAGGTCCAGGAGACCCTGAAGAAATTTGAAATTCATGAGAAGATCGTCAATGCGATGACGGATGCGGAGCGCGCCGACCCGCAGATCATGCTTGACGACGTCGAGAACACCGACGAAAATTGCCCCTTGATCCAGCGCGTCGCGAAGGACTCGGGCTGCGCGGAAAAGGACGTGGCGCTCTTCCTGGCGGACTTCGAGGCCATGCGCCAATCCACGCAGCGCATTGCTGCGGGAGAGGATCCCGACGCCGTCAACGCGGACATTGGCTCCTCGAACCGGGCCGAGCGGAGGGCCTTGAAGAAGCAGAAGAAGAAGAAGGGGGGCAAGCGGAGATAAGTATAGCTTCTTAGGACTGGTCGAAGGTCCGGTGCGACGCGTACATCGCCGAGGACACGTCCCTCAGCACGGGGTCCGCGCGCCACAGCTTCCGGTAGGCTCGAGCGGCCTGGGCCACGTCGGCATCGGAGTGGCCCATGATGTCCGCCACCGACGTAAAAGGGACCAGTTCCACGGTGTCCGGCAGGGCGTCGCCGTCGCGGCACGCGACGACGACGCAGTAGACGCGCACGCCCGTCACGGCGCCGCCCAGCGCCAACACCTCGGAATTGTCCCGCAACCGCAGGCGCATGCCGAAGTGCACGACGAGCCGCTTCGGCAGATAGCTGAGCTGGGGCGCGAGCGGCACGCTGCTGCCTCTCGTTGGATCTCCTAATTGATAGATGGACGGGTCCATGTGGAGCACGTAGGCTCTACGTCGTGAGACAGGCAGTTCGCTGATTGCCGCATCTAAGCACGACAAGGTAGAACATTTCAGGAGCGGCGAATTCGCGTCCAGCTCGTAGTCCGTGGGCTCGCCCGCCGGCAATGTGAGAGCCGACCCTCTATATTTATGCTTGTGCGCTTCATGATCTTCGGGCCAGACGCACTGGGAGTCGAAGGGGCCCCGGCACACGATCCCCGATTTGATGATCCCGGGCGCGTTGCAGGCCTTATCTTCCGAGGCGGCGCATTTACTACAGTGCGGCGCGCAGCAGGCGCGCACGCCGGGCCACCGACCTTCGTCCGAGAGTAATCCTGTACTGCACACTTCGTTGCTTTTCTCGTGCTCCGGTCTCTCGGGATGACTGGAATGGCGGCCCGCTAGCTCATGGCTGAAGTCGTACTCGTTGCCGTACTGCGCGTCGTCGTCCCGCGACAACAGCAAGGGGTGGAGCCTCTTCTCCACGGCTCGCCTATTTTTATAGAGGATGCCGGCGCCCAGTAAACCGATGACGATGGCTATCTTAACTAAACCACGGTATCTTCTATCAAAATACGGGTTCCTATACCTATACTTCTTCTGGGCGTACTTCAGGGCCCGCGCGTCGACCCAGGTGGAGCTACTGAGCATGTTTTTTTGTTGTGGGCTGCCCTTCCTAGTGCTAGTGGTGTGTGGGGCTGCCGGAACGAGCGCGTGCGTGCAAAGTGCACTGCTTCAACGCGTCGATGGCGTGCAGCTTTCGGCGCGCAAAGGCTGTGTGCTGGCTTCGCCTTAAAAATTTTTGCATGCCGGTCGCGGGTTTTGTGCGAGAGCTTGCGGCCCGCGCACCCGTCCCGGGCGCACGAGCGACGACTAGATCGATCACGATCCAGCCAGACTAGGGCGCTGGGCTAGTACGTTTCGCGGTGCGGCCGGCGCCGCACGTTGGCAGTCTACGAGCTTGTATCACGCTGGTCTCGTGAAAAGGCAGCCGAGACGAGCTGCCATTAGCATCTTGCCGGTCGAGCCGCGCCGCCGCCGCGACACGCGGCCGCCGGAACGTATATTACTACCATGCCCACCTCCCCAGGGTCTCCAAGCGTCGTGGGCCGCCCCGTCGTCGAGGATCCCTACGGCGACGACTCGCAGGACGACCAGTTCGAGGAGACGACGACCAGTTCGCCCATTCGCGACGTCGGCGCCGGCCCTCCGAAGGCAGCGACACCGAAAGCAGCGACCCCGAAGCCGCGCACGCCCAAATCCGCGACGCCCAAAGCCGCGACGCCCGCGAGATCGTCCATAGACGATGATGAGGATGATGGCTACGACGACGACTTCAACGAGTCTCCCCAGAAACCGAAGAAGACGGCCGATCGGCCCCTGAAAATCGGCTCGTTAGTACTATCTGTAGAACAAGCTAAATTGATGAGGGTCGCCGACGAGGACGAATTGATGGCGCGCGCGGACAAGACCCTCAAGAAGGGCCGAAAGGCCCCCGTGAAGAAACATACCATCGACATATTGAGTGAACCCAACCCAGCCAAGTTCAGTAGGGAGCGCTACGAGGCCGAGAAGATGTTGAGACGGGAGGAAGCGCGCGTCGAGCGGGAGAGGAAGGCGCGCGAAGATCGCGAGTCCGCGGAGAAGGCGGGCATTGACGGCCTCGGCGACGAGGCGAAAGCGGAACCTACAACAAGATTGGACGCCGTCACGCAGAACAAACTCATAAGGAAGGCTCGTAGACAAGGCTTACCGGACGACCACTACCTCGGATCGACGCAGCGAGAGCTGAAACGGCCCGAGCTCCGAAAGCCCGGTGGATGGCTCCGCGAAGATGATGCAGTAAATTGCACGTTCCAGCCCAAAGTAGCTACCGCCGAATCGTTGCGGGCTCAGAGAGCTTGCGGGTATGAATTTGCGAGGGATAGTGGTAAGAAGGCGGACGGCGACGAATTTGTCGAGCGGTTGGCTCGGAGTGCGCGCCATAGTCGACGAGCGAAGGAGGAGGCCATTGGGAAGCAGGAATATAGCTATAGATTGGACAAGAAGCAATGTCCAAAATGTGGTGCTGTCCAGAGTTATGATGAATACGTAGAGCGCTTTTCGAAGGGCCGGAACTGCCAGGAATGCCACGTGCCCTACAGACATAAGAGGCCCGCCGGGTCGAAGGGTCTGGATGCCTGGCTCGAACGGCAGGACAAGGAGTTGCAAGCGCAACGGGAAAGGCGCAAGGAGCTCGTGCGGCGGCACGAACAATCACTGAGGAAGGACGAGTTCGGCTCGGAAGAAGCGCTCAAAAAGATGAACAAGTACCAGAAGGAACTAAGAGCGAAGGTCGAGCAGGGGCCGTCCTTCCTAGAACGGTTAGATGAGGACGTCCGACGGCGCAAGGCCGCGAAGGAGGCGCGCGCGGCGGAGAAGAAGGTCACAACCCGCAAAACGGCCTGGGAGGAGGACCTAAACCAGTTCCTGCGGGAGGCGGCGGCCGCGGCTCCGGAGCCCGAACCGGTGGAACGGCCTATTGTACGAAAGAAGAAGGTGTCGTCGAAGCCTGTACGTCGGGGCCTGCGCGTGCGCGGGCCGGGGCATCCCAACGTGGCGGACCCCTAGGCTTTCGTTTGTGGGGGGCTAAGTATCCGACCGCGGAATAGGGAGTCGCTCATTGGGGCTAGCCCCCCGCGGCCGCGGCCGCGGCGCGCGAACAACCCGCGAAACGCACGGCTAGGCGTCCGACGACGATCTGACCCCTGGCGTGCTACGCGTTCGTCGCGAGGGACGCGTGAGCCGGTTGCTCGATGTTCGCGGCCCAGGACACGAGCTGCCTGTGGAGCAAGCAAGCGTCGGCTCCCATTGGCCTTTGAGTGCAGTTGAACGCGAAGCAGTCGCGTTTGGCAGCCGTCAGGCACTTGTCGCCGACGGGGTTCCAACCCCGCAAGGTTTGGAACCCCACGCGTGCGCTCGGAAGCTTTGGAGAGCGTCTCCCGCACTGCGCAATTGTTCGCCGTCAAAATCGCCGTCGTGCGCGGCGTGCCATGACGACGCCCACGCAAGGGGCGCTGCCCTCGACGGCGCCGCAGCGCTGGACCTGCCGATCCTGCAACTACGACCACACGTCGAGCACCGAGGTAACGATGGCGGTCTGCGCGGCCTGCTGTACGCCCAAGGCGCCGCCGCCGCACCGGCGCAGCGTCTCCTTCAGCGATGTGGACACGATCGACGTCGTCGAGCCAGCCAACGAGTGGCCCGACGCCGAGCGCCGCGGCATGCGCGTGAAAATTGCCAGAGACGACGTCGACTGGTCCCAGGTCCCTCAGAAGCGGCCCGACGACGACGGCCCGCACGTGCTCGGCGTGGCGCTCGACTACGACGGAAGAGCCTACGAGGTCCGGGTCCTCGACGCCTACACGGCCTGGCTGCCGCGCTACCGCTTCTCCGTCGTGTCTGACTCTTGAGTGCTCGACGCTACATGCAGAGCACCGCTACATATCCCTCGCTACGACTGGTGCATGCGAACACCATGCACAAACGCACCGCCAATCACCGCGCCCCTTGCTGCTCGACGCCCAATGCAGAGCACGTATCTATCTCCCCCGCAGCCGCGAGAAATCGCGCCACGCGGCGCCTCCCCTCTGAGCACCTAAGTATATATCACACTCACATTATGGCCCGCGCAATTCGCGGCCCAGAGGATACCTGGCCAGCCTCGGCGCCATCGAGCAGTCTCAGCGCCTAGCGCCGCACCTGCTTCAGCAAATAAATTCCGAGTCGCGGCCCAGAAGCATCGACGCCACCGAACAGTGTCTAGAGCCGCACCTGCTTCAGCACGGGGTTCTCGTCGAGGCAGTACGCGAGCGCGACCGCCGCCGGCTCGAGCAGGGCCAGCCGCGGCCCGCTCGCGGAATCGACGCCCGAGCCTGTTAAATCCAACGTCTTCAGCGACCGGTTCTTCACCAACGCGTTGGCGACCTCCACGAGCGCCTCGGGGCCCTTCTGCGTGAACTTGTTCCGCGACAGATCCAGGGAGGTCAAGCCTCTATTGGCGCGGAGCATCCTTCCTAGGTCAACGCCCTCACTCAGGGCATTGGAGCGCAGGCCCAGCGTTTCGAGCGAGAAGTTTCGCTCCAGAGCATTTGAGATGATCTGCAACCCATCGTCCTGGAGCTTGTTGAAGTCCAGTATTAGTTGTTTGAGGTTGCACTTGAGCGCGGTTAAAGCCGACGCGCACTCCCTCATCGCATCTAACGACCGTTCCCGATTGTAGCCGACCCAGGAGTCGCACAAGCACGCGTGGGAGAGCTCCAAGACTTCCAAAGGAGGACAACATTTTTTAAGGGCTTCGAACAACGGGACCGCGCCTTCCACTCTGAGAATTGTTTTATTTAACACCAGCCTTATCAGTTGGCACTTCGGCGTCCGCAGGGCCTCGGCCAAACAGTCACACGACCAAGGGACACAAACGCCATTGCCGGGAGCTTCCACCGCGACGAGTTCAGGCTGCGCCCGTAGCCCCCGCGCTAAGAAGGCGGAAGTGCACATGTCCAGGCCCTTGGCGTCCAATATGACTCCGGGAGATGCTGGTCTGACAATACTTTCGTCCTCCACACCCGAACCTTCCCGCAGGTCGATCCAATCCAGACATTCTAAAGCGTGCGAGCCTTCGTAGATAGCCTGCGCGAGGCCGTCCTTGCCGGCCCTATCGTCGATGTGGGAACCTCGCAAATCTAGAGAACGCATGCCTCGTCGTTGCGCGAGGTGCTTGGCTAGCCTTTTGACACCCCTGCCATCGTAGCAGCCCCGGTCTATGCCAGTATCATCGACAAAGGTGCCTTGGAGCTTGTTATCTCTGAGTGATACAACTCGGATGTGTTCGGCAGAATCAAGACCCATCGCCAACGCTTCCAAATGAATAGGTCCCAAATCATTGGAATCCAGGTTTAAGTACCTCAAAGTAGAGCACTTTTGCAATCGTCTACATAGAAACGTGACCTCGAAGGGCTGCCAGCCGTCGGCCTGGGAACAGGCTAAATTTGCACGTATACCATTTATGTCGATCCCGTTGAGCGCGACCAGTCGCTCCGACTCTTCCACAGCTGCTGCTAACGCCGTACCACCAACCCCATCATCAATGGGGTTATCCCTCAGATCTAGGCATCTTAGACCGTCTCCCTCGAGCAGTGCGTCAGCGATGAACTTACAAGCGTCCTCGTCAACGTCGTTGTCTCTGGCTTCTAGTTCTGCCAGTAAACACAGCGGCTCCCGGATGGAATACGCGAGTTGTCTCACACCTTTCGAGTCCGTGCCGCCGTCCGTGAGCTGGCAGGTGTTCATTCGTAAAACGCGTAGCGCGCGGCACGTCCGCAAGGCATGCCCTATCGCTTCGCAGCCCGACGCGTGCACTGCAGAACCGTCCAGCGTTAAGGCTCTTAAACCTGGTCGCAGATCCGCGGACAGCGTGCCCGCAATTAACCAAGCGTCCGCCTGCGACAGGTCCTGTAAAATTAAGTGCCCGCCCCGTAAGTTGACATCTCTCGCTTGCTTTGCAGATTCTTCGGCGGCCTCATGTTCAATAGCGTCCACGTTATCATCTTTATCTGGTTCACCCTTCATCCCATAGAGTAGCTTGTAGATCGGTAACGGCGCGCCGTCCAGACACAGGACGTGGGGCGGCTTCGAAGCTTTCGACACAAGGACAGCGATGAACGCGCCATCCACGTCGGGGTGGACGTCCTTGGACAGGTCGAGTTCTTGTAAGTCACCATCTAAGATCTGATCAACGGGGAGCCACGACCGGCCAATCCTCAAACGTGTGGGAGGTCTCCGCAGCGACACGACACAAGAAGCTAAAGTCTGGGCAAACACGGTAGTGATCTCCCGGTTCCACCCGACATCTAACACCTCCAGATCCAGGTCTCTCAGATTGTTACATATGTAGTCGACCCCATCGTCCGTGAAATCATTCCTACCTAAGTGTAATTCCCTCAGTTTTGGGCATCTACCAGCAGCAGAACAGAGTTGTTTGAGCGAGATATCATCAATCCCCGAGTGGTACAGATCTAACCCCGTCAACGTGTCTTTCCTCTTGAGAATGACCTTGTCCAGCTCGAACAAATCCGACGTCGAACTCAAATTCAGAAAGTCGCCATCATGATTATGGTCATCATGATCTGCTTGAGTGATGGGAAATGCATCATATTGGTGGCCCTGATAATCATCTATCCGAGGCCCAGTATACGTAGACATCTGCCTTAACTTTTTTTCGGGCGTCCGCAACGACAAGGCTCGGTCGAACTCCTCGTCGTCCACAACTTCTATCAACTCCTCGTACTGCTCTCTGGCCTCCGCGACCATGCGCCGCCTCTGAGCTTCCTCTATTCTAAAAACGGCCTGGTCGCCGTCGATGGCGGCGAGGTCCCTGGCTGCTCGCGCCTTGAGGACGGCCTTCGAGGCTCTTGTTTTCGGTGATTTCATCATGGCTGTGCTCAGGCAGCCCCTGGCTTGGGTGGGGGTGCTTTGGGGGCTGAACTCCGCTGTCGCGCGATCGGTGCGACTGCTGGGCGCCTCAGTGCGTATTTGTTCGAGCGATGCGGCTCTGAGGCAGCCCAATTATGCGCGCACGCTGTGCACAGCGGCGGCGGCTTGGGCTGGGCACAGGTCTCCCGGTTTTTCGTCTCGAAGGCGTCTGAGGCCGCTCAGGGAGGTGTGGGAGGCCTCTTTATTTGTCTGAGGTGGCGATCTGCCATCCTTCGTGAAAGCTCCAGTTTGTGGCAGTCTCTCAGACCATACTTTGCGAGGCGCCAGCGACGCGCATAGACATTGGTTCACCCACCGGCCACGCGCAGGAGTAGCAAGGACTGATATCATTCGCATCTGGCCTTTGGCGCCTCATAAACGAGCCAGAACACAGCCACTGAAGAGATCTCCTGGCAGTGCTCTCACTGCGAATTCTCACCCACGGAACGACGAGCGCGGCCTAAGGAGGCTACGCAAAGCGCACACAGCGCTGTAAGAAGAAAAGCAAGACGATGTCTCAACCGCCGCCGGCCGCGCGGGCCGCGCGACGCGCGTCGGCGCCCGAATTCGGCCAGATCGACGCTCACGCCGGCCAGCGCACGCCTCCGCAAGACCAGGCCGTGCACCACATTCACCGGCAAGTAGCCAAGCTCGAGCTCGAGCCTCGAGTGACATACGCACGCTCACCGTCGCTCGAGTGTCAGATGACGGCGCCGCTCGCCGCGCCGCCGCCACCCGTCTCGCCGCCGGGCTCGCCGCATCCTACCACAAGGAAGTTCTTCGTGTTCCCGGAAACGCAAGCTTCAGACGTGGTGCCGTGGCCAGAACGGTGCCGAAGCGCGCCGTCGGTGTCCATCGACGAGGTCCTCGCGCCGCTCACGCGCCTTTGACTTTGTGAAGGCAAGTATCTTCAGCCAGGATGAAGTGACTGTCCCCACCCCCGTTTGTCTGTAGTAGTGGGTCGCGGCGACGGCGTGCCCTGACACGCCGCCGCCGCGGGCCGCGCCCCCCTCCTGTGCCCTAAGATTGATTGTAATGAAATACATACAGGGGAGGCGGCGCCTAGTCGTTGAGCGCCTTGTCGAGCGCCCGCGCCCTCGCGAGCTTCTTGACGGGCGAGACCGTGCCGCGCCGCTTGCGTCGTTGTAAGGTCACGTGGATCGTCGCCTCGCGCGGGCAGGGCGTGAACATGCTCAATAAACTCGTCCGGCGCCCCGTGGTTGGTGGTGTCGGCTCCTCCGCCTTTACCGGTACTGAGACCGGGCCGACGGACTTTTTCAGCGACAATCTCCGAAGGGGCGCCACGTTCACGGGCTCGAAGTTGCAATCTAGAGCTGGTTCTTCCTCCTCATCGCTGTCTTCTTCTTTACTGTCGAAGACGTCGGTCTGGACGTCTTCCCGCGACAATTTTAGGAGCAACACTCGATCGGAAGCAGCGACCACGGTCGCAGCTCGGAAGTTTATGGACGTATGTAGGCCGTTTTCGCCGAACGCCGCACCTTGCGAGAGCGTCGCGACCTTCCGTCCGACGAGCCGCTCGGGTAGTGGTAAATCTAACGTATACACGTCGGGGTTCTCTTCTATATACTCATCCACGGTCTCGACGTGCTCGTACTCCATACCCGCACTTTTCAAAGCCTCGATGGCCATGTAGTCCCTCTCGGCGCACTCCCGCGCGTGGCGCTCCCTTAACAGCCGTCTCCGTTCTTCCAGCTCGAAGGAACTGATCTCCTTCTTCAGCAGGTCAACACGAGAAGCCAACACGTCCTTCTTCCACTCCTTGAGCGGTTTTGTAGCATCGGAAATGAAGACGTCGACGTCGCCGCTAAACACAACGTAGAACGCGTCCGCCCGGTCGTCCTGCAGCACAACAGCTCTATCCTTCCGGAAGGCCTCTACGGTAAGATTCTGCACGAGCGACAGGCGCGTCTCCTTGGACAGAGAAGCGAAGAAGGGGTGCCCTCCCACCGCGTCGTCGATGGCCGCCACATTCGACTCCGTTCTTTCCGATGGAGGTACTTTCAATGTCTCAAGTAATGCACGAGAAGGCGGCTTAATTGATGAACTTGTAATGGGATGGCCCATGAGGTCGTGGCGACACAGCTCCAGCAGAATCGTACGAGACGAGGCCGACACGCACGTCGCGGATCGTTTCGCCGTGCCCGAGGGGTCCATGCCGTTCTCGCCGAACGAGTTGCCCTGCCGTAACACGCCAACTCTTCCACCAATGACATAAGGGGCTTCTTCCATCAATTCGCTCTTGTTCCGCGCGATGCTACCGGCCGGTCGTTCCTTGAGCATCAGCTTCACCTCGCTCCGTTCCCGCCAGCAGTGCACGCTCACCTCGCCTTGATACACGATGCAGAACGACTCCGCGGCGTCTCCTTGTACTACTATTATATCGCCATACTCATACTCCGCGCATTTCAGCGCCCGGCACATCTTCCGTCGCATCAATGGTTTGAGGTCCTTGAAGATCGAGTGCCACGACACGTGTCGCTCGACGACGTCGACGTCGTACTCCGTTCTTGCTTCAGGTTCCGTCCGCAACACGCGCAACAGTTCTTCATCTACGAGATCGCCGAACGACTTTCTCAGACGACTAGCGGTCTGCTCGACGACGTCACCCGACATCATCGCCACGAGCCGCATGGACGCCTCGGCGGCGTTCATGTCCTTTGACGAACCGGCGACGAGCTCCTCCAACTTGCTCAGGTTCTTGGCACTATTGCCGTGCACGTCCCAATCCCGCGTCGAGCGGCCGCCCGCCAAGCGGTTGGCCGCGGTTGCCGCGCGCTTGCGCAGCGTCTGGCGCCGCATTTTGATGACCTTCGTCGGCTTCAAGGGTGCTACGTCGTCTTCTTCAGATGTGTGTGCTAGGATCTCCTCCTTGGTCGGTGCGAGCGGCGACGCGGGCAGCTCCTTCGTGTCCGTGGAGAGGTCCAGGCCGACGGCGGCCATGGTCGCTGCTCGTTTCGTGGCCAAGGGCAGCTCTTGCGCGCGTACGCCCTGCGTCTTTTGGCCCACTGAGCCTTGTTGCCAGCCCTCGCGTCGGCGGCGCTAGTGGCGGGCCTCTTGTGCGTTTCTGAGGGCTCTCGGCTGCTCCGAGAGGCCCTGGCGTGTAGTTGTGGGCGCAGGCCTGCAGGCCACAAAACCCGAATGCGCAGCAGTTGTGCGGCCTCCAAAAGCGGAGCGCGCGCGTGAGCCTCGTACGAGTGGATTCGTAGCGTTTTGCGGACACGATGGCTCAATATGGTACGTCACCTCCATCATACCTCGAGACGAGCCGTTGCCGTGAGCCACAGCCGGCAAACACACTGCCGGATGAGACCCACAGAAGGAGTCGCGCGACGGCTCGACGCCGGCGCCGCGCCGCCCAAGCCGCACACACGCGCCGCGCGCGCCCCGCCACCCACCCCAGACGCCGCCGCGGCGCCCCACCCCCGACGCGGCCGCGCCGCCCGCGCAACGCCCAACCTCCGTAGGCAAGACGTCCTACTGGGACGAGCGCTACACGAAGGACCCCGAGCCGTTTGATTGGTACCAGCGCTATTCCGGCATCCAGGAATTACTGCAAAAGTACGTGAAGAAGGACGACGCCGTGCTCATGGCCGGCTGCGGCAACTCGCGACTGTCCGAGGACATGTTCGAGGACGGCTTCGCGAACATCTCCAACGTCGACATTTCAAGAGTGGTCATCGACCAGATGGGCGACAAGTACAAGGACAAGCCTGCTTTGACCTTCCAGCAGATGAACGTGTGTAGTCTCGAATTTCCCGACGAATCGTTTGACGCGGTCATCGTCAAGGGCACGATGGACGCCATTTTATGTGGGGAAGGCTCGACGGCGAACGTCGCGAAGATGTGCATGGAGGTGTCGCGGGTGCTGAAGCCGTCCGGGATCTTGTTCGTGGTCAGCTACGGCGTGCCGGATAATAGAATGCAGTACCTCGAGAACGAGGACTACTCCTGGACGGTCACGACGCACACCGTGCCCAAGCCCACGGTCTCCGCGACGGCCGTGCCCGACACGAAAGACGCGAACAGCGTGCACTACATCTACGTCTGCGCCAAGGGCGGCAACGCCGAGGAGGGCTAGAGTTGCGCTTCCTGAGTAACTTTTGCGCGAGGGACTTTTTACCGTTCATTCTTACAACTACGCTCGGGCGGGTCGCGCCGTCATACGCTCGGGCGGGGCCGGATAACCTGCGCGGTCAAGTGTTCGCGCCGTCAACGACGCGGCCGCGCCCCGAGTAGGGGGCAGCACGCCGTCGACGTATCCGAAGGCACCCCGCGCCCGCGCCGGAGCGCGCCGATGACGTTGAGGAGGGCCGGGGAGGGGCGCCTACTGCTGCTTCGCCAGGAGTCCCGCGTGCCTGCGCGCGAAACGCCACCCGTCGCGCGAGAACAAAAACAGGAGAACCGCCCGAGGGAATCGAACCCCCACTGCGGGAACTAGAGTCCCGAGTCATTCCTTTAGACCAGAGCGGTTGTGTGAAGTGGAGGACACTGGTGGGCGCGTCTCGGTGCAGGCCACCTTGTAAAACGTGTGCACGCGCCCGCACGCGTCCGTCGCCGTGATCGTGCCGGCGGCCTCGTCGACGGCGATGGAGTCGCGGAACTTCGTGATGGCGGGGCCGCTCACGCGCGGGCAGTCCGCGGGCGGCGGCGGCACGCAGTCGCGCGGGTACCTACAGTAGCGATTTGTCACGCGGGTGCGCGTGGGACGCGGCCGCGGGACTGTTTCATGAAGTCGGACTGAATCTGCGGGCGCGTGGCCGTGTAACGCGCCATTTTTTCCATTTTTGCTTGGCGTTTGGGCGCTGCCTGCGTGCGTGGCGGTCTCGTACGGAGCGAGGTGGTAGCGCGCGGCGAGAACGTGATCGCGGCGGTCTCGCGCGCAGCCCTTTGCATTTTCTGACGCCGCTGGCGTGCCGTTCACAGCCAAAACACGAAGACAAGGCGACTGCCAACTTTGTCGAGGTGACGAGCTGGGGCGGCTTCGCGGAGCCGTCGGTGGGGTGGGACTACGTGCTGCCATGGGCGGGGGAGGATAGAAACGTCGAGCTATTTCGTGCGGGGTCGCCCTGCCAGCCGCGTTGCGCTCGGAGAGCGGCGGGCAAGGGCTGCCCTTCCGCGCGCCACGGACGCGGCGCTTCCGGCGCGGCGACCCCTGTGCCGTCGCCGCCGGCGCGGGCAGCCACAAGCGCTCGAGCTCCGGCCCGGGGCAGCGCGAGCACCTGAGGGCGCCCCGCCAGACGCCGCCGCGGCGAGCAGCACAAGCATGGGCCTCGCCGAGCGCCTCGCGGCGCATCAAAACAAGGAAGAGGAGGACGACCGCCCTCTAACGGAAGACGAGGAGCTCGCCAAGAGGATGGCCGAGCGGTCCTGGGCGGAGCGCCAGGAGGAACCGGAGGGCCTCAAGCGGATTAAGCGCATGGGCAAGCAGATGGCGCCGGATCGCACGTCAGCCCATCTGGCCATGCGCTTCGGGGCACGAGCAGCTCTGCTCGAAGCGTTCCGCGACGCGCGGAAGCAGCAAATCGCCAAGGGCAAGGCCACACCCATGACGGGAACCTCGACAGTAGCGACGATGGAGGCGACGATGACGGACCACCAGAAGGCCCAGATCTGGCGGTTCTTTAATTCTCAAACACAGATGGGCCTCGAGATTCCCTTCTGGCTGGCCCTGGATTGTTTGATGCAGCGCGAGCTCTGTGGGCGGGCTTGTCTCGGACGAGCGCCTCTCGATAGGGAAGCGTGGGTCGTCGGCAAGAAGCAGGAGAAGATGTACGTTGTTGTAAAAGGTTCCGCTTGTGTCGTCGAAGCGTCGGACGGCGGGGGGACACCTTCTGGAGGAACGATGGCTTCTGAGGAGGAAGCGACAGACAAGGCCATGGTCGAGGGGCCGGTCTGGAGGAAAGATCCTGCGAACGATTTGCGGAGGGCCTCGCACGTGTTCGGGTGTCTCAAGGTGCCCGACGCCGTCCAGGAATGCCTGACGAAGGCCTGTTCCGATGCTAGGAAGCTCCGGTCCTTCCTACTGAAGGAGATCGACCGTTCAATAGAGTTTGATGCGTTACTCGTGAAGGAAGGGTTTCCCATTGAAATTGGATTGACGAGGACGCCTCGAGAAGGCGACGCGACCTTCCTGACCGCTGAAGAGCCTCCACAGGAGGAGGAAGAGCCTCCCCAGGAAGAATCTTCGGAGGACGAGGACTCGGATGATCCTGATGTCATAAAAAGACGGGACGAGGCGAATGCGGACGAGGACGCGTTGTCTGATGTCGACCACGCCGAAGCTTCTAGGGTGATGAAGTCACTCGATGTCATGGCTCAGAACCAAAGATTGGCTATAGTGGAGATCGAGGCCGCTTTGCCAGGTTTTCCTGATAAATTATTTGGCAACTTTTTACTGGAGCAGTTCAAATCATTGGATGTGAATTCCGACGGGGAGATCGAGTTGAAAGAATTAGCGGAGTGCTGTCGGCGGTGGCGGAAGATTCGGAGGGACAAGGAGCGGTCGCTGGAGCGGAAAGAGGCGAAGCGACTGCGCCGGGAGGCGCGCTGGAAACAAGCTCTGGAGGAGCAGGTGAAGCCCGAGTACCGGTTCGGCTTGGATCCGTGTCCCACGCCATCGACGCGATGTCTCACTGGTTGATGTCCACGCAGGTTTGGACGCGGCCGAGGACGAGCCCGACGAGGACAACTCGTGGCAGGACTGGACGTGGGATAAACCCCTGGGGGCCAAGTTTTCTGCTGGTGCCGAATATTTGTCGTTCAGGACCGGACGGTCGTGGGACCGGCTCTGGAAGGACGCGCAAGAACCGGCAGTCGCTCCCGGACCGGTCGGCCGATTGACGCCGTCGGAAGTCCTAGCTTTACGAGCGCGGGGCCTGGGCTTTCTCGCACCACACGCGCAAATTAGAGAATTAGATTGCAACGATCTACTGGTGGACGAAAGCACGAAGCCCTCGGAGGTCTTTTTGACGCTGGACGGCACCGTGGCCATCGAGATGCGACGGGAACTCGACGAGGACGACGACGCGGGCGTCCACGCCGCCGTCGAGAAGGGCTTGTTCCGGGACACGGTCACTTTAGCTGTCTTGCCGGCGCCTGTGTTGGTGGGTGAGTTCGCGTCGATCGACGGCTTTGGCAGGAAGCAGTACTGCAAGGTCACGGCGCTCGGGGATTTGCCCGTCCATGCTGGCGTGAATGATGATGATCTGAAATTGGATGCAGCAGAAAAAGACGTGGACCCGGGCACGGGCAAACGTAGAATACGAAAAGGGACGCGCGTTCTCGCGATCTCGGCCAAGTTGTTCGAGAAGCTCCTGGCGCAGCGGCCCGAGGAGAAGCGAGCTCTTGAGAAAGCGGCTCTGATTAAGAGAGCGTGGCTCGACGAGCGCAAGAAGCATCGCTGCGAGGTTCGACGTAGGAGGAATCGCGCGCGGAAGAAGCGGCTGTCGCTCGGTGAGGACGACCAGTCCACCGTCGTCACGGGGGGGCTGTCTCATGCCGCTCCGGAGTTCACAGGAAGTCGTTATTGGAAGCTCTGGTCCTGCGGTGCTGTCCTAGCGAAGGGCGCCGAGGACTTGCCTTGGAAAGCTGAGGCATTAAGAACGGACGACAATAACCCGTTATGCGTCCCGCCGTCCTTCTACTCGGGTGCTGTCTTAGATTTTGATGAAGCACAATTAGCTATGGACTTGGTGGTGGATCCGCCGGACGACGCGGACGTGGAAGATGCCGCGGCGCGCGCGCGGAAGATCCGGATGGAGGTGTCGCTGGCCGATACGGGTGCGCTAGGATCGTTTTCCTTACCGGGGTTGTTTGATGAGCTGGAGGAGGACGGCGGCGTGAAGTCGCCGCTGCAGCACTGGAAGGAGGTTCGCTGCCAGCGTCCACCTTCAATGAACGCGCCATCGACGCGCGCCGTCGCCGCACGGGTGATCGAGACCCCACCAAGACGCCATCGCCGCGACTCACTGGTTGATGTCCACCCAGGTCCTGCCCGAGGAGCGCGAAGCTTTATTGCCGCCCGACGAGCACGACTATGTGATGCGCCAGGAGAAGGTCCGGCCGCCCTCGATCACCCAGTTGAAGGCCGTGGCGAAGACGCCGTTCCTCATGCCTTATCCCTCGATGACTTTGAACCGAACTCTGTTAGGAGTGAACCTGCCGGAATGCTCAAAATTGGAATTACCCGCGAAGCAGTGCGACGACTCGAAGCCGCCTGTTCTGGATCCCCAAGCTAGACGGGACCTGGCCGCTGTGGGTCTCGCAAGGAGACGAGCTAAGCTCGGGAGGAACACAATGCGCGACCCGCGAGATGATACAAAACGAAATAAGATGTTGTTGGGAGGCTTCCCGGGCAACTATAAACCTAAACAACAGGAGGTTGACGCAGCTTTCAAGTTCAAGCCTAAAGAACCGAAAGCAGGGGTCGTTATGGCGGGTCCGGGCTACAAGGCCGCGAAGGAAATGGTCCGCGACGACGACCGCAGGCCGATCCACTCGAATCTTGGCGATGCTCTTCACAGTCTAGTGGGCGTGCGCGGCGCGCAGATCAGCGACATGTCGGAAACGTTCGCGCGGACGCGGCGCGAAGAAGCGGCCGCTTTGCGCGAAGCTCGCTTAGATGGCACATATAGAGAGCCCTGGGACATCGAGCCCGAATTACTACGGTCGACGCAGGAGGTGCTCGCGGACGGTCTGAAGTCCTTCGAAAAGACGTCGACGGAAAAGTGGCCGACGGTCCGGGAGCTCTCACCCAGGCGAGCCGCGGCGAAGGTCGGCGAGATGACGGCGCCGTACGAGTACGGCGCCGCGCCGCCGCCGGACCGCAGCTCGACGCCGGGGCCGATGTTCCGCTTCCAGGCCGCGGCGCCGACGGTGTCGAGAAAGTCGGTGCGGGGGTCCTTGCGGACGACGCCTACGCCGAGTCTTTCTTCGTAAGTTTTGTTAGTACACCGTTTACGCGCTCCCCGGCGGCGTCCCGCGGGCGCGGAGCGCGGCTCGCGACTTTGGTAGTTCGGCCTCTATGTCCTTGGTGAGCGGATGCGCGCTCCCGAGGACGCGCCGCGCGAGCCGCGCCGTCTCCTCGAGCGTCGTCAGCGCCTCGTGGAGATCATCGAGCGTAGCGCCGTCGTCTTTGTAGAGCGCCTTCGCGTAATTCCACTTCATCCTGTGCGTGAGAGCATTACTATCTCCGAGAACACGTTGCGCCACGGGTATCGATTTTTGAAAAAGTGATTTGGCTTCTTCGAAGCGCTCCAGGTCATGCAGCGTCGCCGCGTAGTTGTTGTTTGCCATGAGGGTATCTTCACTTTCCTCGCCAAAAAGCTCCAGACGTCTTGAACATACGTCCTGTCGCAGACGAACGGCCTCTTCAAACCGTCCAAGCTCTTCATACGTGGTTGCGAGATTGCCCTGTATGGCAAGAATGTGTACTTCTGATGTACCAAGGCGCCGCGCCGTAGCCAACTCTGCCTCTTTAACAAGTAATGCGTCGTTGTCGTGGTTTACAGCGGCTAAACCGAGCCCTAGCAGGTTCAGCGCCAATATCCGAGGTTGGGCCCCCTCCGGCCGCCCCAACGGTTGCCGCACGCTCAGCCGCCTCCGCTTCAAATCCAAAAGCGGCGACTACAACGGCTGTGTCGCCCTCTACGGCAGGAACAACGGCTACTCCAGCGGTGGAAGCCCGATTCAGATGCAAAATTGTGTCTTAGATGATAACAAGGGCGGCCAGCGCCAGAACGTCCAGATTCCCGGAAGTGGTCGCAAGGACGCCAAGGGCAAGCTCGACTTCTATCTGACGAGCGATTTGTGCATCGGTTCGGTTAAAGGGTCCGTTAGCGACAACAAGCACGTGTACTCGGACCAGTGCCGTACTGAGTACATCGTCAAGCGCGTCTAGACAACCGCAGCAACTGGCACCAAGGCCACACCTTCCCCACCATTCCCCACCACCCCGCGCGCGCCCGCTTATAAATAAACTACAACAAAAATAATACTGGCACGAACCCCGGGCGCGCCCCTCCGGGTAGGGCGCCGCTATCGCGCGGCGACCCCCGACGCGCCACCGTCGCGGCCCTGGTCGCGGCCCTGGAATTCCGATGTCCGGCTTGCTCCCCCTCGCCGTCGTCGCCTCCGAGCTAACACTCGGGGCGACGGCGTACGAGGGCGGGGGCGGGGCGGGCGTTCGGTCACGCAGCGCCCGCGGCGGCCAGGTAGCTAGACGGCCTAGCTCGCAAGCAAGCAAT
This sequence comes from Pelagomonas calceolata, assembly GCA_918797485.1. NCBI lineage: Eukaryota > Pelagophyceae > Pelagomonadales > Pelagomonadaceae > Pelagomonas > Pelagomonas calceolata. Next base: position 2,227,909 of record CAKKNE010000004.1, read on the forward strand.
AAAATCAAGCGATCTGCCCGCAGTCATTAATAAGCACCGTCCGCGCCGTCTTGCCCTCTTTCGACCCGACGCGCTCGATGGCCTTGACCACGTCCAAGCCCTTCGTGACCTTGCCGAAGACCACGTGCTTTCCATCCAAAAAGGACGTCGGCCCCGTGCAGACGAAGAACTGTGAACTATTGGTACCGGGGCCCGCGTTCGCCATCGACAGCGTGCCCGCGCCCGCGTGCTTTAACCTAAAATTCTCGTCGTCGAACTGCGGGCCGTAGATCGAGAGGCCGCCCGTGCCATTGCCCCGCGTGATGTCGCCGCCCTGGCACATGAAGCCGGGGATCACGCGGTGGAACGAGCAGCCGCGGAACCAGAGCAGCTTATTGGTTCGCACGTCGACGCCCCGCTCGCCCGTGCAGAGGCACCGGAAGTTCTCCGCGGTCTTCGGGACGACGTCGGCGCGCAGCGTCATCTCGATGCGCCCAGCCACGAGGCCGCCGATGGTCATATCAAAATAAACGACGGGGTTCGTCGTGCTCGCGTAGGCGGACATTTTGCTGGGGCGCGTCGATGGCGTCACGCTGGGTCGCGTCGATGGCGTGCGCGGCAGCGATGCGCTGCTCTCGGCAGCAGCTCTCCTGCCAAGTAGAGTGGTCCTGACGGTACGGCACGAAGCGGTGCTCGTACTTCCGCAGGAAATCAGGAGGTGTACGGAGCTGTGTCAGAGTGCGGCGGTGGCGTTGTTTGACTGCTTTTCAGCGGTCACAGCTCCTGTGCAGATTGCTAGTGTCTTACGGCCGCTAGCCTAAACGTGCGGGAAACGATATATGTCACAAAACTTAACTTAGGAATAATCCCTGACAGGCGGCGGCAGCTCCCCACAATCGTAGATCACGCACGGCGCCCGCGTCTTCCCCGACACGCCGCCCTGGTGCTCGATCGCTTTCACGACGTCCATGCCGTCCGTCACGGACCCAAACACCACATGCTTGCCATCCAGCCAGTCGTGCACGTCCAAGTTGATAAAAAACTGCGACGCGTTCGTGTCCCTTCCTCTATTCGCCATCGATAAAATCCCAGCCCCCACGTGCTTCAAGGCGAAGTTCTCGTCCGCGAAGGCCTCGCCGTAGATCGACAACCCATTGGCGCCCGTCCCATCAATAATGTCGCCGCCCTGGCAGATGAACCCCGGGATCACGCGATGAAAAACGGACCCCTTGAACGTCAGCTTCTTGCCGTTTGCATCCCGCTTCTCGCCCGTGCAGAGACATCGAAAGTTCTCCGCCGTCCGCGACACGACGTCGGCCCGCAGACTCATCACGATCCTGCCCATCTTCTGGCCGCCGATCGATATATCGAAGAAGACCCTAGGGTTCAACTTCGCGTCGCGGCCGTTGTGAGCCATTGGTGTTGTTTGTGGCAGCCCGCGTCGATGGCGTGCTGTGGGATGCTAGTTGGGCAGCCGCCGCGCACGGGCTAGAAACGACTTATGCGATACACTTATAACTCAAGGGCAGCCCACCGGCTCGTGCGCTAATTTTTGCAGCGCTTGGATAAAAAAACGAGCTAGCGTCATGTAAGGCCACTAGCAAGCAAAGCAGACAGCCGCGGCCTGGTCGCTGCGCGCCTACGGCTCACGCATCGATCTCCTGAGGAGTTCAGGGCAGCGCTGCGACCGCCAAATCTCAGGCGCGCCGCACGACTTCCCGCCCCGCGCCCGTTCTCGACCCAGGGTCACAAGAGGCCTGTCGAAGACCTAGGTCACCGCGCGCCCCTACGAAACGATGGCCGACGCCGACGCCGCGATCGCGTCGTTCATGGCCATCACCGGCTCGGCCGACGAGAACACGGCGCGCTTCTGGGTCGACGCCGCGGGCGGCAACGTCGAGCTCGCCGTGGGCAATTTTTTGGATGGCAACAATGCGGGCGGCGCCGCCGCGCCGCCGCCGCAGGACGACGCCGCGGTCGCGGCAGCTTTACATGCACGGGAGATGGAGCACGAGGTCCGCGCGCCGGACTCTGTCAAAAGAGGGCGACTCCTCGCGGACTTCCCGGGCGCCGACGACGACGAGGACGCGTACACGCCGGGCGCCGGCGCGTTCGACGACGACGAGGACGACGAAGAGGCGGAAAAGCCGGCGGGCGGCCTGTCGTCCATCTTCGCGCCGCCGACGGAGCTCACGCATTCCGGAGACTTCCAGAAGGCCCGGGCCGACGGCAAGGCCCAGAAGAAGTGGTTATTAGTAGTAATCACGAACGAGGCCGTGTTCGCGTGCCACGAGATGAATCGCGACTGCTGGAGCGACGACACGGTCCGGGCCGTCGTCGAGGCGTCGTTCATCTTGTGGCTGCGGCCGCACACGGACCCCCAAGCCTCGACCTACTGCGACCGCTACGACCGCGACCGCGCGCTGCCTTTACAGGGGGGCTACTCGGCGCACCCTGTGCACCCGCATTTAGCTGTTGTCGACCCGCGAACCGGGCGGCGCGTCTGGACCAAGGACGGCAAGGTGTCCAGGGATCGGCTCGTCGAGCTGCTGTCGGACATCACGGAGCGCCACTCGCTCGAGGAGCTCGCGCCCGTCCAGGTGGCGCCCCGCGCGGCGACGCCGCCCCCGCCGGCTCCGCTCGTCGGCGGCGCGGCCCTCGGCGGCGGCGTGGGTTCGGCCTTCGCCGCGCCGCCGCCGCCGCCCGCACCGCCGCCGCCGCCGGCGGACCCCTGGGCCGACGCCGTGCTCTCGCCCGAGCCCGCGGCCGGTGGCGTCATGGTCGCGTTCCGCGGCCCGGGCATCCAGCGAAAACGCCGCTTCGTCGAGACGGACGCCGTCGCGGCGCTCTTCAAGTACGTCCAGGCCGAGGCGAAGCCGGCCGGCGGCTTCGACCTGCTCTGCGGCTTCCCGCCGCGGCAGCTCGCGCCGATGGCGTCCACGCCGCTCAAGGACGCGGACGTCCACGGCCAGGCGGTCCAGATGAAGCTGACGTCCTAGGCACGGCGGTGGCGTTGTTCCCCTCGTAAAAACGCATTCGTGTACTTAACCGGCGGAGGGCCCTGTCGGGTTTTCTCCACTGGGCGTCCAGCCTCTGGTTTGCGAACCGAGCGGGGGATCGACGCGTTACCGCCGTTATTCGCCGCGCGTCCGTAACCGCCGCAACCGCGCCGCGCGACTCGGTGAAACAGCAATAAAAGAACAAGTGCTCTCTCTTCACTTAGAGAGCAGCCACACTTGAGAGTACTCTCTGAAGCCGAGAGACGAAGAAGATGGAGATCCCGCCCCCACACATACTCGCCCAGCTGGACGCTATCATCGTCGGTCAGTCGAGGGCCACGAACGACGGCGGCGGTTCCGTCGACGCGCCCGCGCAACTGAGCCAGTATCTCGGCTAATGGATCAAGAAAAACTTACGAGCAACCGTCGAGCCTGGGTCGTCCTAGCACCGTAACAGATATAGATATAGATACCTTACCAGCTCCCGAGGATCTCCTTGATCGTCCGCTTCCGGCCCGGCGACTGTTTTTTCGCCTCCGCCGCCGCCGCCGCGGCTTGGGCCAAAGCCTCCGGCGCGCCCCTCCCTCCTTTTTTGTACACCTTGGAGATGGGGTCGTAGTACACGCCGACGGAGGTCCGCGCGTGTCTAATAGCTTCCGCTAATTGCGGCGTGGCCTTCCCTGGTTTTGGCAAATGAACATCACCTTCGACGCCGGAGAACTCCGCCAGACCGGACGACGGCATGAAGTACTGGACCGACTCGCCCACGAAAACGATGAGTGACCGACCCCTTGCTTGTAAAGCTTCCTTGAAGTCCTGACGAGTAGGTTCATGTCTACGAGCGGGCCACCACGGATACCCTCGAATCCGAGCCCACACTAGTTCGCCCGTCGGCTTCGAGGGAATATACACCGCACCGGCGCCGTCGGCCGCCGTGCCCGCGGTCGGCGCGTTACCCGACGCTAATAGACTATGAGCCGCCTTCACGCGCGCTTCCAGCGGTCCCAGGTGCTTCGCGACTTGCTCCCTTAAACCTTGATACAAACACTGAAAAGTAGCGGCGGCAGCAGGAGCTTCCGTGTGATGTACTCTTTTCAACCTAGCAACGCCAGCCCGCCACAAATCCCGATGCTTCCCCACGTCGCGATTCTTCAGGTCGCTACAAGCCCCGACGATCTCGAAGTAGTCGCGCTCGGACTCCAGGTCCTTTTCCACTCGAGCATGTATATCTAGAATCTGATCTGGTTCTTCGTCCTGTTTCAAAGCTTCGCGACCGTGATACACGAGTTCATACAGCCCCGCCTCCACCTCCAGCGCCTTATCGCACAGTTCCGAGAGCGACGGATGCTGCTCGCTTACGACTTCCGCTGGAGGGGGTTCGCCGTCATTGCAAGCCTTGATCCTAACGAGAGTATCGTCCAACTCCGCCGCGTTCATGCCCGCGCACGCGTTGACGTCGTTCAGTTGACAGCGCCAGGGCGCCGCTGCCTCTAAAGCTGCTTGCGCATAAGCGTCGACGTCCGCCATTTTCACTTCTCCACTCGTACCGACGAGGGTCCGAATGCGCGACGAGACGGGCTTGGCCACCTCCGGTTCAATAGCGACAGCTTGGGGCGTCGAGCCGGGCCAGGGCAGCGACGCGCACCGCGACATCTCGACGACGGACCGAGAAGCTTCTATCCTAGAAACGTCCCCATCCTCCTTCACCGGCCACGGCGACGGCTCCACACCACCGGCACCTAGGTAAGCCGCAAACGTGCCGTCGATCTGCTCCGCCAGGTGGTTCTCGCGATGGCCTCGACAGTCGAGATTCTTCCGCACCGGTAGAGGGCCCTCCTCGACCGTCCGCCAGATATTCGTCGGGTGCGCCCGGTCGTCCTTTGAACTGACCCTAACTACAAGGGAAGGTGGAGCATCACACTTCAGCGAAAAGTAGCGAGACCACCTCCGGTCATCCCCGAGCATGTCATTTCTGAGAGGCTGCGAGTACCGCAACTCGTCAATCGCTTCCGCGCATCGGTCCGCGTCGGCGCGAGCATGCAGCAGCTCGTCGTTCAACATACCCGCACGTTCGGGGTCGTCGCAATCATTTAATTGTTTTTGCGCGTCTTTTGCACGCCTTGCAGCTTGTCTAGCTTCCTTGGACCGGTCCTCGATGCCGTCGATGACTCTACGTATAGCCTCCTGCAAGGCTGGCGTGAGTAAGGCATCATCACAGAGGTGTTTCAGCAAAGCGGCGGCATGCCTAGGTTGCAAAGCTGCAAAGCTTCTACGCTTCTCCGCGAACAAGTAGATAGCTTCAGCTAATGCCCCATCGTCGCTATCGACGGCGTCGTCGAAGGGAAAGCGGTTGTAGTGGGGCACCTGTTCGATCTTCACGCGTTTGGCCCTTGGTAGATGAGATTTCCGAGGGCCACTTTCCACCAGAAACTCGGGATAAGCCGTGCGAGCGACTTCCACGATACTCCGTAACTTCCGACCACCATTGGGAGGCAGGAAGTACTTGTCCACATGGGTAGAATTGGGCCGGGGCTTTTCTTCCCTCGTCCACCCGTCGGCGTCCATGCGCGCCTCGAGGCCCTTGCGGTCTTGGACCGTTTGCGAGGTCTTCACGATCTGCCTCGGGGCGTCGATGCGCGGCGGAGGCGGCTTCTCACCTCTCAAAACGCGTTCGAAGGTCCTCACGAGTCGTTCCGCCGCTTGCGTGAAGGGCGACACCGGCCCGTGATACGTACTCGAATTGAGTGCTATTTGCTTGATATCTTTCTTCAATGATTCATCATCCGCATACTTCTCGAGCTTTTCTTTACATAGAGCTAAGTCAGCTACGTTCGGGCACTTTTCGTGATAATCAGGACACCCGATCTCCTCGCAGATCTCCTGCGAGAGCCGCGTCCGGAACGGGTTCGGGTCCGCTAGAGCTGGGAATTCTAACGCCCAGCACGCTTCGAGAGCTTTTCTACCGTCGGCCGAGACGCCCTTGCCCTGCGGCGCCGGCGCCGGCGCCGGCGCTGGTGCGGCTTCCGCGGGCGGGGGCGGCGCGGCGGCGGCCGGCGCGTCGACGTCCATGGCGTCGTCGCCGCCGCCTCCTCTCTCGTGCAGCACATCACCGGACGAAGGCGGCTCCGTCGCCATGGCGTGCGCCGCCGCGGCCGCGGCCTGCGCCCACGGCGCCGCCGGTACGGGCGGCGGCGGCGGCGCGACGGGCGGCGCCGGCGGGTTACCGCCGTTCGCCGCGGGCGGCGGCGCCGCGACGGGCGGCGGCGGCGCGGCGGGCGGCGCCTTGCCCGCCGCGGCCTGCTCGCGCGCGTAGGCTTCTCTGATAGCGGCAGCTCCGGGATCAGCAGCTAATTTTCGCGCCTCCTCGTCCTCGGCTGCCGCGGCCCTCCTTCTTTCTTCTTCTCTCTTCTTCTGAGCCCGCCGTTCCGCCTCGGCCTTCTTCCGCGCCGCAATTTTGGCCGCAGCCGCGGCGATGGCCAGGTCCGCGGCGGCCCGGTCGGGATGCTTCCACTTTGGGGGCTTGGGCACGTAAGGAGCCGGAAACGCGTCTCGAGCCCTTCTTCTGTGTCTCTGGGACGCGAGTAAGTGCCTCCTAAAAATATCGGCCCAGGTCAACGCGTTCAACGCGTGTCCCCAGACGCGTCTGTTCTGGCGATGGCCAACAAACAACTCGTTCTCGCACAAGTTGAACACGCGCGGATCACTCGGCACGTCGCCCGTGGCTGGATCTCGCCCGCAGACCACTCTCAATAATGCTAAAGCTAGTCTCGCTAGTAGAGGAGGCGTCCGCCAGCCTCGCGGGTCCGGCAACGCGGCTAAAGCCGCATCCAACTCGGCAAGAGTCAACCGAGATCGACCCGTCTGACCACCCAGCGCCACGACGTCAAAGCGCTCGCAGAACTCCGCGACGCACACCGCGTCACTCGCGCAGTCCGCCGGCGCCAATGACAACAAAGGTTTCGTCTTCACGACGGGCGGCGGCTCGTAGCCCAGCTCTTGTCGTGCCGAAATCTCGACATCTAGATCGTCAGGCTTCCCATCGCGCCCGGCTCGCACTTCGACGCCGGCCGCGACGTCCCTCCTACGTTGTTCTCTCGGACTCAACTTAAACGAGTTCCGGATTTTGGTCATGCTCCCTTCGGCGACGCACTTCTTCAGGGCCGTCTGGGCGGAGGTCCGCACCTTATTTTCGTTCACGGGATAGCGCATCCTTAGCCACTTTGCGACCGCTTGCACTGACGATCCTGAACTTTCTTTCAGGTCGTACACCGCTCGACACACGAGCTCGTTGTAGGGCGGGTGACTGGCCCTCGTTTCCCGCTTGGGCCGCTCGCCCGACGCTCTTCTGCGAGCGGCTTCCTCCTGCTTCGCGAAGCGTTGTCTGACCTCCTCTAGTCTTTCCTGGGCCGCTTCTTCTTCCGCTTCTTGGAGCGATGCTCGAGCCATGGCCAAGTTCTCCGCGGTGCGTCTCTTCAGCCGTCCGGCGTCGGATTCAACCCACTCGTCCCAGCGCGGCGCCCAGCCGTCGAAGTGCACCTTGAAGATCGGCACATGTATTCTGTTCTTCGAGCGTGACGATTGTTCGACCAGTGATGACGGGTACCACACTCCTTCTTGGACGCAAAGCACCAAATCGCCGGCCTTATAAGGCTCGTTCGTGTCTTCGATTGGTTGGAGGTGGTCGAAGGCCTTCTTGACCGTGGTCTCGATGTACTCCTTGGCGTCGGCCTCGGCCTCCTCCATGCTGGCGTATTGAGCCGCCATTGTTGTTACGGTTCCTTGCTCAGCAAGGTTTGCAAGCGTTTATTTCGCGGTGCCGAGTCGCGGCTGCCTCGCGCTGCGTGCGTGAACGCTGCGGCGGCGTTTGGGCGCGTCGATGGCGTCGCGCGACGCTATCCGGCCTCTTGTCGCTGACACTTCGTTTGCGGTGCTACAGCCACTGCGCAGCCGCGGGTTGGTGCTGATCGTCTTGCAGGGCGTGCAAGGACCTTCCTGATCGTGCGCGCTGCGAATTTTAGCGTGCAAATTGCCTCGCGCGGACGTACGGCATCGAGTACGGAGGCGCCTGGGAGCCCCCGCACGATATCGTCCGAAAGCTGCGCCCGATTCTCCGACGCGTCAGGATCGGGTCCGGTGGTCCGCAGAGCCCCGGCAGCCGGGGACGCGCGCACGACGTGCGGGCCTCAAAACTCAAAATCGATTAATCGTGCACCGGCCTGCGGCCATCCGCCAAGCGCGATACGTGTGGCTGCCAATACGGCGCAAAGCGAAAACATATAACTCGTAGACGCGCGGGTCCACCGCTCGTGAGGCGCGCACGCTCGGAAGGGCTGCCCAAGCTTAGCCACACAAACAATGTCGAGCAGCGACGAGGACGACGACGACTACAGCGGCAGCGACGACGACGAGTACGACGACGAGGAGGACGATGAGGCCGAGGACGACGAGGAAGACGACGAGGCCGAGGAGGAAGAGGAGCCGGCCACCGCCGTCGACGTCGACCAGGACCTCGCGCTCATCAGAGAATGTAGTGCGCGCATGGACGACACCTTCGCGCGGTTGTTATTAAGGTATCCGCCGGCCCGTTCAACAAGCAGCGGCCGCGCGGGTAGTAGCCGGCCCTCGGCGGCGGGCGGCGCGGCGCGGGACACCGGGACACGTGATGGTGGAGGCGGCCCGCCGCGGGGCGGTTTTGGTGGAAACAGTCGCAACAATCAGCAGGGCGGCGCGAGGTACTCGCGCTTCGCGAAGCACGCGGCCCAATTGGCGTCGATGGAGGTCGGCCGTATTGATACTCCAGAGAGCGAGCGCCCGCCATTAAGCGAGCAGGAGCATGAAAGTCGAGACGCGCTCGCGGCGCGGTGCGTGGCCGAGTTCGCGCGGCCCGACGCCGCCGATTACCTGGAAGAGGCGGAGGAGCCTTCATTGACAATCGGGGCCGTGGGCATGCTCGGCGCGGCGGCGGCGCGCGCGCGGCGGGGCCTCGCGCCGGCGGCGGCGCCGCCGGCGCCGGCCGCGCGGCTCGGGTTCGGCACCGCGGGCCGGCTCGGCGCCGCCGCGGCGCGCGCGAAGGCGCGGCGGGCGGCCGCCGCGGGGACGGGGAGCCCCATTACCGAAGCGGGGGAGCCGGAGCCCGCGGCGGCGCGTCCATCAAAGCCGCGGCTCGGGCTCGGGGCCGCGGGCCTGCTCGGCGCGGCCGCCGCGCGCGCGCGGGCGCGGCGCCCGGGCGAGCCGGAGCCGGCGCCCGCGGCGCCGGAGACCGCGGCGGCGGGGCCGGCCGCGCCGAGCACGCCGGCGCCGCCGGCCCGCGACGACTTCGCGTCGCCCGAGGTCCTCAACACCGAGGCGCCCAAGCCGCGCGTCGGCTTCGGCGCCGCGGGCCTGCTGGGCGCGGCGGCCGCGCGCGCGCGCGGCCGCGCGGCCGCGGGCGCCGCGCCGGCCGAGCCGGACGCGGCGCCGGCGCTCGGCCCATCCACAACGGTGCAGGCCGAGACGCCCAAGCCGCCGACCCTAAACTTCGGGCCGGCCGCGACGGCGCCGCGGCCGCCGACGCTCAAGTTCGGCCCCGCGGGGATGCTCGCGGCGGCGGCCTCGCGCGCGCGGAGCACCGCGAATGCCGGGCCCGCGACCGGCGCCTTCGGCCCCGCGACGCCCGCGGCACCCATCGACGCGGCGCCGCCGGCCGAGGGGCCCCGCGCCGCGTGGGGCGACCCCGCGCCGGCGGAGGCGGCGGCCGCGCCGGCCGAGCCGGCGCCAGCTGCCGAGGTGAAGGCGCCGTCGGGCCTCTCGTTCAAGATGGCCGCGCGCGCCGCGGCTTTGAGGGCACGCGCTAGAGCGCAGCTGCGGGAGCAGGCGCGGGAGGAGGGCGATTCCGAGGGCGGCGACCCGGTTGCTGCTGCTTTACGTTTTGTGGGAGGCGACGACGTCGAAGAGGCGATCGAGGCGTACAAGGCGCGCAGCGAGCTGCTGGACGCGGCCGACGAGCTGCTGGACCCGGCGAACGCCCAGGTTCATTTACATGACGCCTGGGAGCAGCGGTGCGTCGACGCCCAAGTGTAAAGTCTTACAACTCATCCCTACCGAGCGCGTGCACCGACACGGCCAATCTTTCTTTCGACTCCCTATCGCGCAGGGCGAACTCGTGGCCCTGCGCCGCGCTGTGCGTGACGTGGTGGTTCGGCTCGATCCAGAGGTAGCCCGCCGCGTGGTGCTTGAGTTCTACTGGTTGATCTTTCTCGTCCGTCATAACGTTGTGGAACGTCATCTTGTAGGGCTGCTCGGCGTCGTCGTTCTTGTAGAGCGAGAGCCGGACGCGCCACTTCAGGTCGCCGGACCGCACGGCGAAGGAGTCGTTGTATCTGACATACCTCGCCGTGACCTGGCCCGGGCTCACAATATCATTTAAGGTCTCGGAGCCGTCCCAGAGGCTGAGGTCGCCTTCGTGCAGGGCGCCCATGAAGTAGACCGCCAGATCTTCGCTCCCCGTGTTGCGGATGATCATTTTTTGCTTGAGTTCGACCGCCGTCGCGGCGGCGGTGAGGAGGAGGAGCTTCCACATGCTGGTGTCTCTCTCTGTGGCACTGGTCCGCTTGGGTGGTGCACCTGGCGCGTCGGCGGCGTGGAGCGGTGGCTTTGGTGGGAGGTAGCGCCGGGTGGCGGGGCTGCCGACGGTGTTGGTGTGCTGATGGGTGCCGTGGGGCAGCCCTTAATTGCGCGCAGCCAAAACTCCGAACTCTTCGCAGGCTGCCCCGCACGCGGGCCGCGGGTCGGCGTCATACCTGAACGCGCGACTCGGAACAAATCTTATACCCCCTGAGCCGACGCCGTCGGCCCCGTGACCTCGGACGCGTCGAAGCCCGCATCCCGGTGCGCGTCGAGGCAGCCGCGACCACAATACACAAAGTCGAATTTGCCGTAGTGGTGGCCACGCCGCACCTCGAAGCTCCGGCCGCAGCGCGAGCATTGCAACTCGACGACGTCGGCGGGCCGCTTTTTGGGCGGGCGGTACCAGGCGAGGCTCGGCGCGGCGGCGGCGAAGTTGATATCCCGATCAGTGGCGTCGCGGACGGCGATGAGGCCTGCGCCATAACCGGCGCCGCCGTACCTCCGCAGCTGCGTCCGATACCGCACGCCGGCGGCGACGACGATGCGATCTTGGGCCGCGATATAATGACTCAAGAGATATTTGGACGGCGGCCGGGGCCCCTGATCACACGGCCGATACCAGCCGTCGGCGACGACCAAAACATTCGGCGCGAGCTCGAGCAGGTCGCCGAGGTCCCCCGTGTGGTGCTGGTCGTCGAGCCGCGCGACCCGGAAGACCCAGGCCGGCGCGTCCGCGAGCTCTATCACCGCGCGCACGCATTTTCGGAGCTGGGCACCCTCGTATCCGGGCAGGACCACGACGACGGGCGCGCCCTGGCGCGACGCGGCGGCGGCCGCGGCACGTATATAGGGTATGTCCGGGTGGCCGTCGTAGAGGATCGGTATGGTGCCCTCGTCGAGCGCCGGCCGCAGCGGCCCGACAAACGCGGCCCGTGGCGCGGCCGGCGCGCCAGCGGCAAAATTACGCGCCACGTCGGTCGCGACGTCGACGCCCACGACGAGCTGGCGCTCGAGCGCGACTCGCATCTCGTCCTCGCTGCCGCGCGCGACGTCAGCCGCCGGCAGCGACGCCCCGAAGCACACCGCGACGCTCTCACCGAGCCGCGCCGCGACACGCGCGAGCCCATCGACGTCGCGGCCCTCGTCGACGGTCGTGAGGTCGCAGACGACCGCGCCGCCCTCCGCACCGAAGGCCGACTCCAGCTCGCGCGCCGCGTCGTCGCAGGAGTCGAGCACGAAATTCTCAGCGCTACAGCACGGATCTCGTCGGATCTGTCCCAAGTTCTCGAGCGTGATCGGCACGGTGCCGTTCACCATGGCATCCCGCCGCAGCTCCTCGGTGTGGCACGGCAGCCAATCGCAGGGCATGCTGCTCGTGTCGCATAGCACATGCTCAAAGGTGCAGAGCCGCACGCCTGCGGCGTCCAGCGGCGGTCGACCGACGACATTGATCATTTTTAGACGATGTGATGCGAATCCGCACAAAACGACTCGCGCAGCCCGAGGCGGACGAGGAATGCTTCGCTGTCGACGACTGGGCGGTAGGAGAGATCGCTTTTGTCCCCCGAGCCCGACTCGGCTTGCTAGCGTCCTGTAACACACTAGCAAGCCGGCCTGGACGCATATGCATCGGTCGCAAAAGGCAGCCCAATCGCCACTCCAAGCTTAGCAGAGACCCGCACACGTCCCCTCGCTCCGGAACAGCTGTTTGGCTTACTCTGCCAAGCATCAATAGCCGGGGCAGCGTCGATCAACCAACAATGGGCAACTCCTGCTCGAACCAAGGGCAGCAAAAACCGGCCGGGTGGCTCAAATGGAAGGAACCTAGTTGCGGGGCCATCTGTCGAGGGGAGGAGAATTGCTGCTTCACCGATCACGGGCGGTTTCCGGATACCTACCCGCCGTTCCTCGCCGCCCGCGGCATCGATGAGGCTGCGTTCGCCGCCGACATCGAGGCTGTGAACGAGCACGTGCGGGCCGCGACCCGGGTCTTGTTTCGCATGAAGGACTGGCGTATACTCATACTGCTTATATTGGTCTTAACCGCCATCGCCGGCAGCCTGCACGCGAAGCTCGAAGGTCAAAATGGTCTTACTTTTGCGGTTCTCGCGGCATCCTTCCTCTACTACTGGCCCGTGAGTTACCTGTATCAAAAAAGGTGGGACATCGCGGTGGAGGAGGAGGTGGGGCGCCTCCTGCCAAAGTACGGCAAGGTCGGCGTCGCGGTGTCGCGCGAGGAGGAGTATCATCATAGCTCGGGCGACGGCGGCGGCTGGTATGAATACTATCTGCTCTTCAAGGTGGTACAAGCCGACGAGGCTCCTCCGGTCGAGGTCGTCGTCGCGGGCGAGCCTCCGGCCGAGGTCGTCGTGGCGGGCGAGTACGTGGCCCCCTGAATTCTACTCCTGTTTCCAATTCCAGTTTTCTTAACAATCTTACTTACACAGCTTCCGGTGCCGGCCCCAGGCCGCCGCCTGGCACGCGCGGCCGCAGTAGACGACCTTTCTACAGCGTCCACAGCGCGCCGTCGCGCCGCGCACGCCGCAGTGGGCACAGCTCTCCGACGCCGGTCGGTCGTCGGGCCCCCGCGCGTCGCCGAACTCCCTTTCATTTAACGTCGTGTACGCGACGGGCCCGTTTTTGAACACAACCGCACACGACGGCGCGTGCTCGGGCCACGCCTCCTTCAAGCACACGCGCGAGCAGAATGACACACCACACGCGCAGACGCAGGGCGTGACCGCGCCACAGCGGTCGCAGCACCTAGCCTCCGGCGGGACATTTGAACCGGCGTCGGGCCCGAACGCGAGCTGGTTCGTCCTTACCAACTCGCCCATGAAGGCGTCGACGGAGATCGGCGTTTTCGTGTCCGTGAAGATTTTTGACGTCGGTTCCGATGGGCGCAGGCCCGCCGTTGATAAGAGGGCGCGCCAGTCGCCGGGCGGTTGTTTTTTCCCGCGATTCCGCCTTGCCAGTAACTTCACGTGCGCGAAGGCGGCGTCGCTGCGCCGCTGCGCGAAGGCTTCGGCTTCGGCGCCGCCGCGGCCGTCCTCGAAGGCCCAGCGCGGCTGGTTGGGATATAATGGAGGCAGCCCATCCTCCTCCAAAGCCTCGGCGAAGGCCTTGTCTTCTAATGTTTTGTCGAAGGCCGGCAGCTCCGCATTCATGCGGACCTCCATGTGGCAATAGGGCAGCGATTTCGTGCCGGCGCTCGACCCCCCTGAGCTCGCTAGTGCCTCAGTCACGCTAGCTCTATCCACCTGGAGTTTTGGGCTTTTGCCGCCAACTGCGCAGCCATCCACCTTCCTGAGTCTCGTGGCGTGTTTCCGAGCAGCCCTGCACCAGCGCTGCAGCACGGCAAGGCGCGCCGGCTGAGCAGAGGCAGGAACACAGGACCACAGCCCCACAGCAGCTCCACAGCCCTGGTGCCGAGACCAGCAGCTGCAGTAGAGACAGAGGAGGTGGCGCAACTCTGCGCCCATTTATGGCAAAGGCAAAGAAGCCAACGAAGCGCAGCGCGGAGTTCGCGAAGCAGGTCAAGGCCGGGACCGCCAAGAAGCGCAAGGCGAAGCCCGCCAAGCAGCGCAAAAAAGCCGAACGCGTCTACAGTTACAAGCCGAGACCGCAAAAGGAAGAAAAAATGCCGTCCGCGAGAGGAGGCGACCGCCGCCCGAAGCGGCCGCCGCCGACGGGCCCCGAGATGGACGCCGTCGCGCGCGAGGTCCTGGCCGCCTCCGGCCCGGCGCGCCTCGAGGCCGTGCGGCGGGGCGAGCGCCGCCTCGCGGCCGTCGAGTCGAGTCGAGCCGGCGTGCCGGCGGCCGCGCATTTGGCGCGGGCCGTGCGCGACGCGCGGTTGAGCGGGTGCAGCGGTTCAAATGGAGAGAAGGGGCTGGAGGACGCCGCGCGGCAGGCCTGGCGCGCGCAGCGCATTTTATTACAGCCCGCGCTCCACGTCGCGCGGCAAGCGAATTCCGAGGGCAAGGCGGCGCTGCGCGGCGTTGTCGATGAAGGTGTGAAAGCTTTTGCGCCGATCCTGGGCGACGCGTTGCAAGGCAACCGCGTCGGCCAGGCGCACGAGCTGTTGATGGCTTTAGGTGATCTCGAAAGGTATAGAGAAACGCTCGTGGATAATGGGGGTCACAGCGCGCGCGTCTGTTATTTGAGGGCGTTACGTTTGAAACCAGCGAAGGGCCGCGCCGCGGGCAACGTCGGCGCGCTCTGCGACGCTTCTGATAAACCGGAGGAGGCGGCGCACTGGTACCTGCGGGCGGGCTGCGCGCGCGAGCCCTATGGCGACGCGCCCAAAGCATTAAGACGGGCCGCGGCGGAGGCCCAGCGGCGCCTTACATTTATCAAGGAGCCGCGGATACAGGACGCCGAGGCCTACCTCGCGGCCGCGGCGTGCGCCGTCTGCCACGGGCCCCGGGAGCGCGCCGCCGCGGACGCGTTGATGGAGCTGGAGCGGGCCGGCGGGCAAGCGAGAGCGGTCTTGAGACGGACGGTATCAAAAGCGCAGGCCGACGATTTGGCACGGGTCGTCGCGACGGCTTGTGTGTTAGCGCGGCGCGCGGCCGTGACCTGCGACGCGCCGACGGTGGCCGCCGCCCATTTAGTGTGCGACCAGATCTGCGAGGCGGCTTTGGATGGGGCCCTGGCGAACGATTCCACGAAACGCCGCGCGGCGCCGGCCGCGCTCGTTGGTCTAAGATGGCTCGCGGCGACGACTTATAGAGCACCAAAAGGCAAGGCCGCGGCTCGCCTAGCGGAGTTCGCGCGGGCTTGTCCATCGAACGCGTCTTCGGCCGCATGCTCATTAGATGACGACCTGCGCACGGCCGGCATCTTCGACGACGCGCCGTGCCTGCGCACGACCGACGTCACGGCCGTCGAGAAGAATGTCGATAGATGCCACGCGGAGCGGTGCCGGCGCCTCGTCGCGCTCGCGGCGGAGATGGACGTAAAGGCTCCGGGGGCGCCCGCGCCGTTCAAGACGTCCGACATGGCCGGCGTCCTCGACGCCCTGGGCGTCGCGCCGCCGCCGGCGCCGGCGCCGGCGCCGCGCACCGCCCCCTCGGCCTACGAGCCGGCGCCGCGCGACCGCGCAGAATCCGACTTACTACAGGCCGCCGCGAGCGCGCACCTGGCGGCGGCCGTGCCCGCGCCGCCGGCGGCGTTCCAGTCATCGGCGGAGGCGCGGCGGCCCTGGACGCGGCCGCGGTCGCCCGCGGCGCAGCCGGAAGGGCGCCGGTCGCCGGCGCTGCCGGAGCCGGGCCTCGCGCCGGACGCGCGGCGGCCCTGGTCGCGGCCCGCGCAGCGGCCCGCGCCGCCCGCGCCCGCGCCGCCCGCGGCCCCGCCGCCGCCGCCGCCCGCGCCGTCGGTCCAGCCCGTGCTCCCGATGCCGGGCGCGCCGCCCTTCCTGTTCGTGGTCGACGCGTCGAACGTGGCCTTGAGGCACGGCCGCAACGAGGCGTTCAGCTGTCGCGGCGTCGAGATCTGCCTCGACTACCTGGGGAGGCGGTTCCCGGGCGCGCGCGTCGCGCTCTTTTTGCCCGACTACTTGTTGGACGCGAGGAAGGTCGCCGCGAAGAAGAAGCTAGGTGGCAGGCCCGCGGAGACGCCGGACGACGTCGTCTACCTGCAGGGCCTCCAGAGGCGCGGCGTCCTCTTCGGCACGCCGTCGCAGGATTATGATGATGCCTACCAGATCGAGTACGCGCGGAACCACGACGGCGTCATCATCTCGAACGACCTGTTCCGCGACGCGGTCGACAAGCAGCCCTTCATGCAGCGGGCGGCCTTCCGGAGGTGGCTCCAGGAGCACGTGCTCTCGTTCACGTTCATCGGCGACGAGTTCTGCCCGAACCCCGAGTTCCAGCTGCCATTTTTAGCAAGGGGGCCGGTGTCAATACTACAATAGTTACTATGCTTCAGCCCCTCCGTAAGGCGGAGAGTCTACACTCGCCGGCGCGCTTGGAGGCCGCGCGAGCCCCCGCGGCGCCGGCGTCGTCGCGACCGGATCCAGGCGCCACGACGCCGCCCGTTTTTCGGACGCGGCAGCTTTCTCTTTGGGAGGACATAACCGCCGCCAGAGAAACCACAGGTTGCCCTGTTCCCGCTCGGGCCCAATCACATGCAAAAGGGGCACGTACAGACCCAGCGCTAATGAAATAGACAGCGCGATCGTGAAGACGATCAAGCAGGCCATCTGGACGAAGAACGTGAGTTGGCACGCGAACATGAGGGACGCCGCGCCGGCCGTCGTCACGGCGCCCGCAAACACGGTACGACCCATCTTCCGCAGCGCGTACGCGGTCCTTTCATCTCTCGTGGCCAGATGGGCGTGGAAGCGCGCGTGGTCGTACATGTGGCCCAGGTGGATCGTGTAGTCGACAGCTAATCCAATCACGATGACGCCGGCGACGGACTCGCGGATGCCCAGCGACCATCCTAGTAAATAGCACAACCCCAATACTCCAGAAACGACGCAGCCGATGACCACGATCGCATATAAAGAGAGAATCACGTTCCGCGTCGCTGCGGTTAACACCAGAAACGCCACGGGAAAGCCAATACTAATCCCCGTCGTCAGCCCTCGCACCAACGCGACTTGGGTCTCGTACCAGAGCCAGGCCCCGCTCACTTGGAACGCCTTGTCCGGTCGCAAAAACGGCGCGTCCAACTGTTGTATTTTTTTAAGCAACTTTTGAGCCCGCCGCAACGTCTTCTTTCTCTCATCAATGGCCGCCCCCTGCGTCATCGAGATGCGGCCGTCGATCCTCACGTATTTGAGTTCACCATTCACGATACCAACAGGCGCCTTCCAGGCGCCGTGTAATTTGTTCGAAGGTTGCGTGGAATCACGGAAGAGGGCTAACCTCGAATCAAAGGTCGCCCTGTCCATTGCAGTACTAGCATACGTTTCCGTTTGCCATTGCTGAAACTCGCGCAGAAAACATAGAGTGGTATTGGGCCGCACGAGCGCCGCGAAGGTCTCCACTAGATGACAAGCTTGGAGGAAGGCGTCCTGCGCCTCGTATAGGTCAATAGCGACGTAGTCAGGGGACGCCAGTCGCTTCGAAGGCACATACGGATCAAAATCATCCCGAGACACGCCCTCGATCCCAAAGACGACATGAAATGCATCGTAGGCCTGGTCCTCGTTGGCGCCGTAGGCGCCTCCATTACTACCGCCTATCAAGTCGGCGACTTGCTGGAACATGTGCTTCTGCGAGAACCACTCTTCCGGTTCTCTCGGTGGTTCGAGGCGTGACGCGAGGTAGGCCGCCGTGCAGGAGAGGCCGCCTAGCACCAATACCAAAATCTTGGCTATGATTTTCTTCCTCCACGAAAGGATGGTCAAATAACGTTCAACACACGTACCGCCCTCCACGATCTCCGTGCGACTACACGTACAGCACTTTGAGGAGTTATGGTGCCAAATTAACACGGCGGGCAGCATCGTCATCGCCAGCACATAGTTCATCAGGACACATATAGCAGCATAAATCCCAAACGCGGCAATGGGCATGATCGGACTAATCGCCGTGGCTAGGAACGCGGCCGCCGTCGTCAATGACGTGTTCGCCATCGATTGTAAGGCTCTAGCATAGGCGTACTGCAACCTCTTATGTGTATCATCGTGTAAAAGCAATGACTGCTTCCAGGCATCCACAAAAACGAAACAGTCGTCCGCGCCGATGCCCAGTATGACAAAGACTACAAGAATTTGCATGCCCGCGAAATAACTGATGCGGAACACTACCCTGTAAAAGAATAACGACAGAGGTAGCGACACGCTTATTTGGAGCATGGCCATACTCCCCACAAAGCATGACCCCAGATGATACATGAGATAGCACCAGACAAATAGCACCGACGCGAACGCGACGAGAAAGTCCTCATTCACTAATCTAGAGAACTCGCGCTGCGCCAGAGGCTGGGCGAACCACAGTACACTCATACCTGACGATCGAGCGGCCTGGTTGTACTTGCTGTTGAGCGTGTGGCCTTCCATGTCGTAGGAGCGCCACAAGGCTTGCTCCATCACGCTGCCCAACTTTTCCTGCATCTCCAGGGCCTGGTCGTCGCCTATTTTCGAGGTTTCGTCATAGCCTGTTAGCGGTGTTCCTAGGTAGATGATGGACCTTGCTTTACACGCGTAGCCTCTTTGGAATGCGTGCTTGTCCACGAAGAAGACATTGCCTTGGAGCGCCGCCCACCCTTGGTCGATTCGCGCTTGATCCAACAATGAACAGGGCGCATCATCATAAAAAAATTGGAGCACCGACGCACTACGTGTCGCACAAGTACCGTTCACCAGCAAGCAGTAGTCCTCTTGATACTCCTTATTGGACGTCAGGATCTCCTCGGCGAGGCACATGGCCCGCAACCGTTGGGGCGTGAAGATGCCCCCGTCGCAGTTCGCATCCCTATTCCACGGCTCGGAGTCGTAAAAGTAGTAGAAGGGAAACGTCGCGTCTCCCCTCGTAGTTAATGCTTTCGACTCGTCGGCCTCGTCCTCTGCACTCATCATGGCATCCCTCAACAAAGTATACTCGTCATCAGGACACTCCCAGTCGTAGGGCGACGGGACCGTGATCGAGAAGTTATCCAAGTAGGTCGCGTACATAGCGAGTACCGTTATCAGTAATATGCTCACCACGACGCGCCGCGGGTACTGAACGAAGACCGAAGTGCACCGCCCCACATAATCATCTTTGATCTCGACCTCGATGTCTTCAAAGTCCTCTTCCTCGGACTTGTCGTCGTCTTGGTGGATCACGTCAAAGGCCTCGTCGAGCACTAGTCCTTGCTGTGGTTTTGCTTGAGCACTCTGGGCCATGACCTCGTCATAGGTGAGGCCCGCCGTGGCCATTGTTCACTGCTGTGCGATTGAGGCGCACGGAGAATGGAGTAGTGATGCTGCGTGCAGTGGTATGGTAACTGCACTATGGTTGTTCTGGCTTTTCATGCATGAATGCTGTGTTCGCGATCGCTGGCGCGGCTCGCGGCTGCAGGGGCAGCACCTAAGTCATCACCCCATCATGGAATGGAGCAATTCGGAAACGCATGAGAACTACCGGTGCACGGAGTCTTCTAAATCGACCCCGGGGAGGATTCTATCGAGCTGTGAATTTTTTCTCGACAAACAAATCGGGTTTTTTCTCGACTCGCGCGGGCGCCGGCTTTTTCTCAAAGCGCGGGCGCATAGATTGCGCGGCAACAACAGACGCGTTCAACGCAACGCGCAGACGCAGCGCTACTCGCGCCGCGGGCAAAAGCGCGCACAGCGAAGCCACAAGGCGGTCAGCGGCGACCCCCCCCAACCAGCGCAGCGCGCGCGCACACGACGCCGCGCACGCCGCCGCCGCGCGTTGAATCATGTCCATCCTCCAGCATAATGGGGCCGCAATAATTTGCATGGCCGGCAAGAATTGCGTGGCCATCGCCGCCGACACGCGCTTCGGCCTCCAACAACAAACAGTAGCGTGTGATTTCGAGAAGGTCTTCAAGATGTCCGACCGGATGTTTGTGGGGTTGGCGGGGCTGGCGACGGACGTCCAAACTCTGAGAAACACTTTAAAGTTCAAGCTCGCCCTCTACGAGTTACGAGAGGAACGGGTCATGAAGCCGGAAGCGTTTTCTGCATTGTTATCACACATGCTCTACGAGAAGCGCTTCGGGCCCTACTTCGTCGAGCCCGTCGTGTGTGGCCTGAAGGACGACGGGAGCCCCTTCCTCTGCGGCATGGACCTGATCGGTGCCCCCGTGTACACTGATGATTACGTCGTCTCGGGCACGTGCACGCCGAACCTCAACGGCATGTGCGAGTCCATGTGGCGTCCCGACATGGCGCCCGACGAGCTCTTCGAGACGATCTCCCAGTGCCTCCTGGCGTCCGTCGATCGAGACGCCCTGTCGGGCTGGGGCGCCGTCGTCCACGTGATCACGCCGCAGGGGATCACGTCGAAGTCGCTCAAGGGGCGCATGGACTAGTCTTCATAAGTTATTATTACTGCTCGATGGGGTCGCCGTTCTCGTCGAGGCCAAAGTCCTTCCAGAGCTCGGGCGCGATGACGTCCTTGAGCGCCATGCCCTCGCCGACGGTCATGGCCTGCGGGGGACGTCGCGTCGATTGCGTTTCGGATGTGACTTCTATAATCCGGCGTGGCGTCCACGTTTCAGATTTTGCCTTCCGCGCGGGTCGTACGGCCGGCGTCACGCGGCCCGACGCGTCCTTCTTGTAGTCGATGCCGCTGTCGAGGACGTCCTCGTACGACGGGTCGTCGTCGACCTGCGCGGACCGTCGTCGCCGGCGTCAACGGCAGTTTATCAGTGTATTTTCAGAGACTCGGGGGCCCACGTTGCCTCGTTCCCGGGGGTCCGCGTTGTAGGCCTTTGTGAGCCTCGGCCTCGACGGCTGGGCCACAAATGCGGCGCAGAGCGCCGCAGAGCATAGTAGCAGAACGGCACGCATGCTGTCTAGTGTTTCGGCACGCTTCGGCTACGTGGTGGAAACGGTCTCAGGGGTCGCGTGCTCGTTGCGTGGCTTCGCGTTGCAGTGGATGCTGCAAACAGGCCGTGCTGCTGCTCGGCCTAATAATAATAGCTAGCGTCATGTAAGACACTAGCAAGGATTGTCATCGACAGCCGTATCTTCCACGCCGCGCGGACCGGCGATTTCGATCACACGACCGGTGTTAGCGTCTTCACCCCGGTGGAAGATACTCCGCGTGCCTGAGCGGCAGCCGCTTCGATGCGGCAGCGCTGGGCAGCCCGGATGGACCAGAGCCAGGGGGAGACGACGATGGCGGCCCAGCAACAGGTCGTGCGCGTCAAAGTGCCGCAGGGCGCCACGGTGGGCAGCACCGTGCAGGCGACGCTGCCGAACGGCCAACAGGTGAAGGTCCAGCTGCCGCCCGGCGTCGTGCCGGGCCAGGTCATCAGCATCGCGGTCCAGGCCGCGGCGTCGCCGCGGACGACACAAAATTTGCCGCCGCAGGCCGCCAGCAATGTACAAGCGATGAAGGCCGTGCGGCTCACCGTGCCCGCGACTATACCGGCTTCTAGAACAATACGATTCACGCTCGACGGTACCGTACACGAAGTTCCACTACCACCCGGTGCGCGGCCCGGGCAGACGCTGGACCTGCAGGTGCCGGCGGCGGCGCCGCAGCCCGTCAAAAAGAAGAGCTCGTCTTGGTTCGGGTCCAAGACAAAAAAGAAGAGCGGGAAGAAGCCCGAGGCGGCGCCGCCGCCGCCGGGCACGCGGCGCGTCCGCGTCGTCGTGCCCCCGAACCTCGGCGCCGCGACGAGCTTCGGCATCAGCGTCGACGGCGTCTCGATGGTGGTGAACGTCCCGAAGGGCGTCAAGGCGGGCGAATCCGTCAACGTCGACG
Source organism: Pelagomonas calceolata (assembly GCA_918797485.1). Taxonomy (NCBI): domain Eukaryota; class Pelagophyceae; order Pelagomonadales; family Pelagomonadaceae; genus Pelagomonas; species Pelagomonas calceolata. Next base: position 2,249,891 of record CAKKNE010000004.1, read on the forward strand.
TGCCGCTGCCGACGGGCACCGCGCGCGAGGTGGCGCCGGCGCCGAGCCCCGCCGCGCCCGCACCGGCGCCGGCGCCCGGGGGCGGCTGGTTCGGCTCGTCGGAGCCGGCGCCGGCGCCGGCGCCCAAGCGGGGTTGGTTCGCCTCGCTCACGGGGCGCGACCGGCCGGCGGGCGAGGACGCGCCGCCGCCGTCGGCGCTCAAGAGACACGCCGAGACGTCGAGCGTCGTGCAGAACGGCATGACGGTCGCGAGCGCTTTGCTCTCCGCCGGCAGCAGCCTCCCGCTCGTCGGGCGGCTCTGCGAAGCGGCTCAGTCCTGCCTTGGCTCGGCCGAGGAATTCTCGGAGAAGGCCGACGACGTCCTGGTCGCGGCGAAGCGCGTCGTCGACGTGCTCAACGTCGTCCAGATGATGGTCCGGAACGTGGACAATCTCGCGGAGGGCCGCGAGTTGGTGGAGCAGGCGATGCGGGAGCTCGTGGACCTGCTCGTCGAGTTCAACGCCGCCGTTCGCAAGTTCGGCAAAAAAGGTTGGCTCAAGCGCGCGTTCAAGATGCAGAGCCACGTCAAGACGCTCGGGCGGTTGGACAAGCGCGTCGTCGCGCAGCTGCAGATCTTCCGGGACGTCTACCGGCTGTCGGTGCCTGTGCCATAAATCAAATTGTCGCGGCGTCTCCAGCTCGATCGGCCGCATCACTGTTTGATTTGCGCACAGGTCGGTCGACCATCTCATGATGGAGCGGACGTACCGGATCGAAGCGTCGGTGGGGCAGCTCGTGGCGGAGCGCGTGCGCGCGACCGGCGACCCCGAGGGCAAGGTCGTGGCGGTGCTCTCCGACGACCCCGCGGCGGTCGCGCGCGTCGCCGCGGATGGCCGCGTGGCCGCGTCGGAACTGTCCAGCGAGCTCCAGGAGTTCAGGTTGGAGGTCAAGGAGGGCCTCGGGAACCTGGACAAGAAGATGCAAGAGATGCTGGCCGGGCGGGACGGCGACAAGGAGGAACTCGCCGCCATCGCGACGGCCGTCAACGCGGCCGCGGCGCGTGACGAAGAACTGCTGCGGGCCGTGGAGGCGAGCGCGGCGCGCGACGACGCGATCCTGGCGGCCGTCGAGGCCGGCGCAACGCGCGACGCGGACCTGAAACAGCAGGTCCAGGGGCTCAGCGACTCGCTGCGGCGGAAGACGAAGAAGGAGGCCGTGCGCCAGCTCAAAGACGCTCAACTAGAGCGCTACGAGCGTCAGCTCGACTACGTCGAGGACGAGCCGTTCGCGACTGTGTGGACATCAAATTTCGGGCGCCCCACGCCGTCGACGCGACGTGCTTTCTGCGCAATGATAACCTAACTCACTGGCTGATTTCCACACAGGTTCGCCAAGGGCGGCGAGGGCGAGGTCTTCATGGCCGAGTATCAGGGCGAAAGCGTCGTGCTCAAGAAGATGTCGCTCGTGGGCATGACGGCGACCAAGCGCCAGAGAATGCTCAATCACTTCAAGAGCGAGCTCGCGATCATGACGCAGCTGCGGTCGCCGCGCGTCGCCCGCTTCTACGGCGTGGTCACGACGGATACGACGTTCCTCGGCCTCGTGATGGAGTACTGCGCCGGGGGGTCCCTCCGCGCGTGTCTCGACGGCGAATCGGGCAAGGTCACCGCCGACCTGCAGCGCGTCTGGGGCCTCGACGTGGCCCTGGGGATGGCGCACTTGTACTCGCAGGGCGTCGAGCACCGCGACCTCAAGGCGCTGAACGTATTGCTGACGAGCAACCTCCGCGGCAAGGTGACGGATTTTGGTTTGTCCAAATGCGACGACCTGCGCACGACGCAAACCACACAGGGCGGGGGCGGCGCCGCGGGCACGAGCGCGTTCATGGCGCCGGAGTTGTTGGAAGACAACACGTTTACGGAGAAGAGCGACGTGTACTCGTACGCCATCGTGCTGTGGGAAATCTGGAGCCGCCAAGTCCCGTGGAGCGACCTGCGGCCGATGCAGATCATGAGAAAGGTCGTCGACAAGCGCGAACGGCCGCCCGTGCCGGCCGGGATGCCGGCCGAGCTCCGGGAGCTCATGGTCCGCTCGTGGACGCACCAGCCGGCGGACCGGCCGGACTTCGCGGAAATCGAAGCACAACTCAAGGCTTCGACGCCGCGCCGGGCGCCCGGCGGGCCGGCGAGGTGGGGCTCTGGCGCCGTCGACGCGGAGCGCGACTCGGCGCAGGGTGTGACGGGCCGCGTGTTCGGGGGGTGGCTTGGCTAAGAGGGATTAATTCAACTCGACGGCAATTCAACTCGAGAGAGAGAGCCACTTATTGAAACCACCCCCAGGTAGTATGGACCCCGAACGCTTCGCCACTGTGTCTCAGAGAGAGAGAGAGAGAGCCACTTATTGAACCCACCCCCAGGTAGTACGGACCCCATACGCTTCTCGTTACTAGCGGCGGTAAGACACTAGTAAGCGTTGCCCCCGGCGCTGTGGTCTGCGTGAAGGGCTGCCTCTCGAACGCCGTCGACGCGACACCATAGCATGTAGCCAGCCACCCACAAAAAAGCCATGTGCATCTGCTGCGAGATCTTCCCCGCCTGCATCGACAGGTACTGGGAATTTCCCGAGCACCCTTGCGTAGTCAACGCGTGCTGCTACGCGTGCTGCGGGAATGGTTTAGAGGACCCAAATCTCGCGCAGCGTATCTTCTGTCAATGCAACACGGTGGCGAATTATGATGAATGCGGGTCGGAGCCGCACCTCATCTCGCTGGCGCTCTGCCCGTTCCTCATCCCCGGGGCCGTCTACGCGGCGTTCTTTTGGGAGCCGCACTACGACGCGGAAAGGGATAAAGCTCTGAGGGCCTTCCTCAAGCACCGCGAGGAGCGCAAACGAGCCGCCAAACAAGCCGCGATCGACAAGAAGAAAAATAAACGGAAGGCCGAAAGAGCTCGATTGAAGAAGGCCGCGAAGAAGGAGGCCAAGGAGAACTTCGTCGAGTTTGACGAAGACGCGTGGTACGAGTCCCTGCCGGACCGCTTAAAAAAGAAGCCCCACCGGACCAGCAAAGTAGCTCCGGAAGCCCAGGAGATGGAATTTCGGGGCCTCAAGAGGGGCTTCCTTTTGAGTGACTCGCGGCCGGCGACGGCGGCGACGGCGCCGTCGCGGCCGCCGACGGCGCCTTCTGCCGTGCCGGCGGCGACCGCGGGCGCGCCCGCGCCCGCGCCCGCGCCCGCGCCGGCGGAGAAGCCTGCGTAATGAATGTTAAACTACACACTACCTGTCCATGATGAGCTGCTCCTCCTCCGGGCCGAGCGGCGAGCTATGGGCCTCCCCCATCAGGGTGTCCTGGTAGCCTCTACGCACTGTGGCGCGTCGAGGCGTCCTGGTAGCGTCTCGAGGCGCGGAATGCGTCTTTACAGATAACATGTCTGGCGCCAGCTGATCCTAGTATGTCTGTCCACTAGCTAGCACGCTTCGCGCTTCTGTTTCTCGCTGTGAGCCGTGGAGTGGCCCTCGCCTCGCACCAATCGTTGCGGCAGCCAATATGTACCGGACGCTGGCGCTCGCCGCCGCGCTGGCGCCGGTCACCGGCTTCGCGCCGGCCCTCCGGGCAACAGCGAGGAGCGTCGCGCTGAAGGCCAAGTACACGGACGCGAACGGCAACCCCATCAAGGCAGCGCTGAGCGCCTATATGCATTTTTGCAACGACGAACGGGCCACGGTGACGGCAGAGCAGAAGCGGCTGGCGGGCGACTCGTTCAAGCAGACGCTCGTCATGACGAAACTCGGGGCGCTCTGGCGCGAGCTGCCCGAGGCGCAGAAGGCGACCTACAACCAGAAGGCACGACGCGGTGTGGACATCAACCAGTGGGTTAGGTTGTCGACCTCCACGCCATCGAGCAGACGCAGGAATGGGATCGTCGTCGCGTCGATGGCGTGGAACCTCGACGCTGTCGAGCAGCGTGGCCGCCCAACATTTGATTTCCACACAGGCTAAGGAGGATAAAGCGAGGTACGACGCCGCGCTCAAGGCCGCCGGCGTGCTCACGAAGGCCGAGAAAAAGGCCCAGGGCCCGAAGCGGCCGCTCAGCGCCTACATGCACTTCTGCGCCGAGCGCCGGCCGTCGCTCACCGAGGAGCTCAAGGCCCAGCTCGGCGCCGACTTCAAGTACACGCTCGTCATGACCAAATTGGGCGAGGAGTGGCGCGGCGTCGGCGACAAGTCCAAGTACGAGGCCATGGCCGCGGCCGACAAGGCCTCGAAGGCGGCCTAGGAGCTCGCCCCTAGCTCTACTAACCATGACTTACTACTACACACGCGAGTCTCAGAACGACAAAACGCCCGCGACGCGCGACGGCCACTCCTCGCCCTGCACGCGGCAGTTGCCGCCGTCGCAATAGCCCCAGCCCAGCGTCGTCGTCGTGTCCGTGAACTCGCAGCCGCCGCCGCGGCAACTGGGGTCCGCGCACCGGACGAACGTGCACGCGCCGCCGTCGCACGACGGCCGCTTGCAGTCCTCGAAGCGGCAGGCGCCGCCCCGACAACTTATATCATCACAATGCCGGTAGGCGCAGGACCCGCCGTCGCAGTGGAGCTCGCAGTCACTGTATACAGGGGCGTCGTGGTTGTCGCGCTGGGCGGCGGCGAGGGCGAGCGTGAGTAGGGCGAGTGGCCGTCGTCGTCGGTGGGGCGGCATCTATGTGATGTTTTCGGTACGAACTATGCGGCTGCCGCGGCTGCCCCGCTGCGGTCCGATTTTTGCTAGTGTCTTACGGCCGCTAGCTGGTTATTATTGGCGTGACCTCTAGCTCTGTACCTCGTGTGTGAGCGGCGCTCGCTCATTTTTAGACCGCGGTTAATCGCCGAGTCTCCCGCACTGTCGCGGAACGCTCAGAACGAGCCGCCGCCGCTCAGCGGTTACAAAATAGTTTCAGAGAGCTTTTTTGACCAGCGGCGCTAGACGAGGCCGATGCAGTCCCTCCTCGGCGTGGACCTCTTCGGGGCCCACGGCGCCGACATGAAGCAGATCTCCGACAAGAAGGAGCACCAGACGCAGGCCCGCATCCGCGGCGAGTATGAAAACAGAGAGGGCCCGTGGCGCGGGGACAAAGGGCCCCGTATAAGCGACGGCACGAGCTTCTTCTCTACTCGCACGTCGCCGCGCCACGACGGTTCTTCCATAGCGGACTATTTTGTGGATAAGCCGGATCAGGACCAAGGCAGGTACTGGCGCAACTACGACATTGAGCGGAGCCTCGCGCCGGAGCTCGCGCCGCGGGACGAGTACGAGGCCTCGCTAAAAATTCAGCGCGTGGCGCGGAAGTGGCTTTCCAGAAGACGCAACGCGGCGCGGGACGTCGCGCGAGATCTAGGAGTGCTCGAGACGGAAGCGCAACTCATCCAGCGCGCCTGGTACGCTAGAAAAGCTCAAGAGGACGTCCAGCGCGCGCGCGTGCAACAACTCAAAGAGCGGCAGACCTGGCGCGACTACGAGGCGTTTCTTGCTTCACTGACGCAGCCGGGCGGCGAGAGCGTCTTACGCCGTCGACGCGAGTCACGCGACGCCTGTTTGATTTCCACACAGGTCACGAGTGACCGGAAGAAGCCCGCCAAGTCCACGGTCCTCGCGGCGAAGCTGAAGACCGCCGCGACGACGATCAAAGCGCCCGTCGATATCAACTGTTCGGTCCGCGACGGCGGCCACCGCTTCGATCTCTTGGTTTTGGAAAGGGCGTCGGCCGGGAAGCGGCGCCCGACCGGTTTAGAGGTCGCAGCGGCCGATGAGCCCTTCGTCTTCGCTTCACAAACATACGAGGGGTCCCTGATTGTTCTCGGGTGCAAGTTGGCGCTCGCGGTGCCGACGGTGCAGCAGGCCTGGGCGTCGTCGGGCGTGCGCGCGGGGGATAGAATAGTGGCCGTCAACGGGACGGCGGGGCCCGCGGAGAAGCTGCTCTCGTTGTTACGGAGGGACAACAAGAAGCGGCGGCTGACTTTAGTGAGACCGCAGGCCGAGGAGGGCCTGGGGTGGCGGGATTCGGTCCGGGCGCGGCGGAAGCTCTTCGTGTAACATGGGTCTATCGTAATTCTTAAACTGGGGCCTAGGCCTTGACCGCGGCGATCGCCGCCCGCGCGTCGCGCATGGCCTTCACCTCGGCCGCCGTGTCGCGCGCGAGGACGGCCAGGACCTGGTCGAGGAGGCTCTGCTGCGCGGTGGAGATGGAGTCGCCGAAGTCTGCTCGCTTCGTCCAGTTTGCTTCCTGCTCCGTCAGGGCGCCCGTTAGTGCGGCCTCGATTTCCGCGGCGCGCGCGACCGCCGCGTCTTCCGCGGCCTTGGCTTTTGCGTCAATGTCGGCGCTGATTTCCGCGAATTTCGCCTCGAGCGCGGCTTCCCGTTTTTCGGCCTCGGCCGCAGCAGCGGCCTCCCGCTCGATCCGCTCGGCGTCGAGCTTTTGGAACCGCTCCTCGAGCGCCACCTCGCGCTCGAGCCTCTCAGCATCGAGCGTAGCAAAGCGCTCCTCGAGCTCGGCCTTGGACGCTGTCTCCCTTGCGATCCTCTCGTCGTCGAGCTTCTGGAAGCGCTCCTCTAGGGCCTTTTCCCGCTCTGCCAGCGCCGCCGCCGCGGTCGCCTCACGCTCGACCCGAGCCGCCTCTGCAGCCTCCTCACGTTCCACACGCTCCGCCTCCAGCGTCGTGAACCAAGTTTCGAGCGCCTCGGCGGACGCCACCTCCCGCTCGAGCCGGTCCGCCTCCACCGCGTCCATTTTCTCCAACAGGCGCGTCTCAATGGCTTTCGACTCGACGTCGAACGCCTCAAATGTTTCTTGCATCGCGCCCACGAACTCCTCGTGTCGCGTGTCGACCGCCGTGAGCTTGGTTTCCGTCTCCGCCAGCGCAGTGTCGACTTTCGTGTCGCGCTCGGTCAGCCGAGCGTCCAGCGCCGTTTGCCTCTCGGCATCGGCCGTCGCGACGGCGGCCGCGTCGTCCCGCAGCTGCTGCAGGTGGCCGTCGACTTCGGCGTTGCGCGCCGCCGTCGCCTCAGCAACCGCCGTGGCCTTGGCCTCAGCGGCTTCGATCTGCGTCGCCTGCTCTTTGTTAGTCTCATCTGCGAGCACGGCGATCGCCTCCACATCGGTTACGCGGCCTACGAGCTCCTGCTTCTCCACGTCGAGGGCCTCGAACGTTTCCTCCATGGCGCTCACGAACTCAGTGTGTGTCTGTTCGACCGTTTGGAACTTGCCGTCGACGACCTCGTCGCGTTTGAGTAACGCCTCCGCCGCGGAAGCAGCGGCGGTCCGCCTGTTCTCCTCGGCCGTTTCAAACTCCTTGGAGATGGCTGCGGTCTGCGCCGCGTGTCGCTCGTCGTCGGCCAGCCGCTTCTCTTCCACGGCGTCGAACCTCGAGTCGATTTCTTTTGCGCGCGCCTCGCGCTGGGACTCGTCCTGCGTGCGTTGGGCCTCGCGCTGGGACTCGAGCTCCGTGATCGTGGTGCCGATCGCCTCGAATTTGTCCTGGACCTCTTTGTCTTTTTCACCCCGTTGCTTGTCGAGATCTTCGAACGTAGTGTCCAGCGCTGTCTGCATCGCCGTCTGCCGCTCTGATAATTCCTCGAACTTAGAGTCCGTCGCCTTCTGTCTCTCGTCAAGCTGTGTATCGAGCTCCGTGAACCGTTTGTCGAGGGCTTCGCGTTCCTCGGCGTCCTTCGCGGCACGCGCCTCGTCCATGGCCGTGAAGCGCGCGTCCAGGGCTTCCTGCCTTTGTTGTGCTTCGGCGGCCGCCGCCTCGTCGCGCTTGGCTTGGTCCGCTAGAGCAGCTGCTTCGCGTTCCTGCCGTTGAGCCTCAAGCCCTTCGAAGCGTTCCGTCATCGCCTGCTCCTGCGCCGTCGCCACCTCCTGAGCCTTTTCCTGCGCTGCCGTCAATTTGGCGTCCGTCTCGGTCGCCAGCGTCGACAGCCTCTCGTCCTGAGCCGCGTTCGTCTCGTCCGCGAGCACCGCAACGGTCTCCACGTCGGCGAGCCGCTTGGATAACTCCTCGGTAGCTGTGGTCGACGCAGCCTGCTGTTCGTCGACGGCGCTGAAGCGCGCCTCGACGGCCTCACTCGCGAGCCGTCGCTTCTCCTCCGCGTCTTGCAGATCGCCCTGGCGTACGGTCTCGAGCTGCGTAAATTTCTCGTCGACCGCGGCTTGCGCCGCTTTCTCCTGGACCTCGGCTTTGAGCGCCTCCTGAGCGGTGGCCGCCGCCGCCGCGTCCTCGAGCCTCTGCGCCTCCACAGCCGCGAATTTATCATCAGCGGCTGCAAATTTTTCGTCCACGACCTTGTCTCTCTGGGCCGCCGCCTCGAGCAGCTCGACCTTGTCCTCGAGTTGGCTCGCCTCGGCTTTCGCGAACTTGTCATCAACCTCGGCCTGGGCGGCCTCGAGCGCGGCGTCGACCTGGGCGTTGCGCTGCTCGATGGTGGCGAGGTCCGCTGTCCGTAGGTCCTGGGCACTGGTCTTGTCTTTTGCGCGCCGCTCGTCGACCTCAGCTATCGCTGTGTCGATCTCCGTTTTGCGGATCGCGTCGGCCTCGGCGCGCTTGGCCTCCTTCGCGGCCTGGTCAGCTATGAAGGCTTCATCCCTCTTCACGCGCTCCTCTTCCATCGTTTTGAGCTGTTGGTCGATTTCCTCTTTCGTGGCTAGTGCTTCGGCCTGTCGAGCCGCAGTTTCGGCAGTGAACCGCTCGTCAACCCCAGAGAACCGTTCAGCGACCATCGCTTCCTGCGCTTGGAGCGCTTCCGCCGCGGCCGCCTTGTCGGCGGCCGCCGCTGCCTCGACCGCCGAGAAGCGCTTCTCCGACGCGTCCGTGGCCGCGGCGAGGTCCTCGGCCGCGATGATCTTATTTGCTTCGATCAACGTCGTTGCGTCTACAAACGCCGCATCGACCTGGGCGTTGCGCTCCCGCACGGCCTCGTCACGCACGGCCTCCGCCTGGGCTCGCACGGTCTCCACCTCCGTGATTTTTGCGTCGAGGGCGTTAGCATGTTCCGTCGCAACTGTTGCGGCCCTCTCCCGCTCTTCTTCAAATTTCACATCCCACTCGGAGATTGCCTCCTCGAGGTAGGTCTGCGTCGCCTCGGCGGACTCGCGAACTGCTAGCGAGACCGACTCGAGCTTTTCGTCGGACGCGACCTTGTGCGCGTCCAAGCTCTCGCTCAGACCTTCGATCGACGTCCGGAAGCTCTCGGCGTCCGAGACCTCCTGCGACTCGATGCGCTGGATCTCCTCCAGAAGTGCCGCGGCGCGCTCTTCCTGCGTCGCGGTCAGGTTTGTCTGTAATCCGAGGGACTTGGCTTCTAAGTATTCCAACGTGTCCTGCAGTGCCTGCTCCAGTTCGGCGTCACGCGCGTCCAGCTGTTCCCGCGTTTGGAGGGCTTTACTCTGGATGGACTCTACTCGGTCCATAACATTAGTGTCTCCGACGATGAGCTCCTCGCCCGCCTCGAGCCGCGGCGCCCGGAAGAGTTTCTCCGCGATGCAGCTGCCGTCGTCGTTGGCCGCGAACTTGAGCTGCCCGTCGCCGCCGCGCACCGGAAATAATTGACACATGCACTCGTCCGCGGCGACCGCTAGGACCATCAACGTGTTGAGGCGCAGGACCATCATGGTGGCTTGGATGCTGCCCGGGTGCGGAGTTGTCTATGATGATTCGGGGCAGCAGCGCTCCTCGCTGTTATGCCTGCGGGCAGCCACACGAGGACTCCTGCGGCACCAGTACGCGCGTTGCAACAGCTGCTGCGTTGCCTTCGCGCCTGCTCTCCGTCGTCCTCCAAAAAGTTCCGTTTTGGCGCTGCGGGCGGGTTTTCGGGCCTTTGCTCGACGTCCCTGGAGCGTCAGGGAGACGCCCCCGAGCCATTACAAGCCTGAAACGACAAATCTTTGAAAACCCGTTTTGAGACATCAAGGTGTGAATTCCAGCGTGTATATTTGATATTTGTACACGTACTGCTCGCGCATAAATCACTTGCAATAGCGTTGCTTGCTCATTGCGAGTTCTCTGGCCACGCAACGCGACGCTGCAACCGATCGCTCACGCAACGCGGCTAGCTGCATCGCATTGGCTGCGTGACAAGGCCATGCGCGTCACGTGCATAGCAGCCATCGTCGCGACGAGCTACGCCTTCACGCCAACGCCGCGAGTAACCGCGCCGAAGATGCGCACCAAGCTGCGAGCCGGCGCGACGGACCTCACGCCGACGCAGCGGACCGCTCTGCTCGGCTCGTTGATAGGCGTCTACACGAGCAACCAGTGGTGCCGCCAGCTGTTGTTTAGCACGGTGGACTTCACGAGCGACGACGCCTTTCGGTTTTTGAATGTTGGATTAGAGTTGTCGCGCGCCGACTACGCGCTCCTTTCCACGTTGACGTTCAACGCGTTATTTGCCGCGTGCTCTTTAGCCGCGGGAGCACTCGTGGACCGCGCCGACGCCGTGAAGCTGACCTACGCCAGCTGCGGCCTCTGGGCCCTCGCGACCGTCGCGACGGCCTACACATCTTCATTCGCGGGCGTCGCCGCTTGTAGGGCCTTGCAGGGCGTGGCCATGGCCGCGACGGCGCCGGCGGGCTACGCGCTCTTAGGAAGGGCCTTCCCTCCCGATAAATTGGCGACGGCGTCGTCGCGCTACGCGGCGGCCGTGAGCGCCGGCGGGGCTTTAGCGGCGGTCTCGACGCGTTTGGATGATGCCATCGGCTGGCGCGGCGCCTTTGCCGTGGCCGGGGCCAGTTCCCTGGTCGTGGCGTTGATAGCCTTCCTCCTGCTACCTTCCGAGCTCGGGCCGGCACTGAACCCAGAGACCAAAGAACTGGAGGAGGGCGGCTTCGGCGGCGTCTTCGCCTCGAAGGCGGCCGTCGCTTTACTCGCGGCGACGGCCGTGCGCTTCGCGGCGGGTTTTACCATTGGCGTCTGGGCTATTCCTTGTCTGCGCGCAAACTTCGCGGGAAATGACGTCGGGAGCGGCTACGCGCTCGTCGTGGGCGTTTTTGGGTTTGTGTCGGCGTTGTTGGGCGGCGCCGCGGCCGACGGCCTCGCCGTGCGCGCGCCGCCGGAACGAAGGGACGCGGCGCGGGCCCTCGTGCCGGCGGCCGGTTCATTGGTAGCGGCGCCGCTCTGGGTCCTCGCGCTGCAGGCGCCGTCCTATGGCGTTGCGATCGCGCTGCTCGCGGCCGAGTTTCTGGTCGCGGAGTGCTGGATCGGCCCCACCACCGCGCTCCTGCAGCAGGCCGTGCCGGCGGCGAGCCGCGGCGCGGCGCAGGGCTGCTTCACGGCCCTGACCTTGGTTGGGGGCCTCGCGCCGCTCGCCGTCGGCGCGGCCGTCGACCGCTCGGACGGGGGCCTCGAGCTCGTGCCGGCCGTGGCTTTTGCTGTTGCGGCGGCCTACGTCGTGTCGTCCTTGCTATTTTTGGTGGCGGCGGGGCTGTTGGATGATGGGGCGGCGGCGGGTAAGGAATCTTAGGTGTGGCTTATTTCGTGCGGGGTTTTACTCAGGCGGTGGGGGCGGCGGCGGCGGCGGCCCCGGAGGCGGCCCAGGAGGCGGCCCCGGCACCGGCGCCGGCGCGGGCCGCTCGAGGTCGTCGAGGACGCGCTGCACCGTGCCGCGCGCGTCGGACTCGACGGCGACGAGGCCGAAGATGTGCTCGGCGCAGAGTGCGGCGAAGGCCTCGCAGGGGTCCAAAGTGGGGTAGAGCCGCAGGCTCGTCTGCGCGAGCGCTTCGAGGAACCGGTTGTACTCGAGCCGCCGTGCGCCGCGCGCGGCGACCTTCGCAAACACGAGGTCGGCGTCGGCCGTCGCGAGCCGCGCCGGGAGGTCTGGCGACTCCGACACCAGCTTCGCCCACTGAGTGCGGTCGACGCCGCGCTCGACGCCGTCGCGCGGCTTGCGGCCGAGGTCCGCGTAGTGCCGGAAGATGGCCTTGAGCGCCTCGTGCGTGGTGTAGCCCTCGGCCGGCGCGAAGCGCTCGTTGATTGGCGGGGGCTCCATCAGGCAGCCTGGTCTGAGGTGATAGCTCCAGGGCAGCCAAAAACTGCTCGCAAGATGGTTTCCCTCTTTTGTGATGGGGCAGCTGGCCTCCTCTGATGCGATGCAGACGCCTCCTCGGTATGCCAGACAGCTATCAGGTCAAAAACACTCAAATCGAGTCTCATGCTAGTATGTCTATGACTTAGCTTTACTGGGGTGCTGACAAAAAACAGGCTGAGCATCCTGCCTGTTTACTGCACTACGTGAGACTTGTGCTACGACTTAACCATAGCCGTCACGCCATAGTCCGCCGAGCGCCAACCGCCCGCAAGCTCGCGGACGTAGGAACAGCAGCAGCACAGGAAACGTCGCCGCCGCCGCGCGCGAGGCACGCCCAGCTTCCCAGCGCGCGCCGGCACTGCTCAACAGGCAGCGTCGCCGCAGGACTAGGAAACAAACAGCCGCAGCGATGGCCGACGACGCCGACCAAGAGGAGGCCGCGCCGGAACCTGTGATCGAGGGCCTCACGGAAGATGCGGGCGACGGCGAGGAGGACCCCGAGCTCGAGGACATGAAGCGGCGCGTCCAGGAGATGGAGGAGGAGGCGAACAAGCTGAAGGCCATGCAGCAGGATTTGGCCGCCGACGGTGATGGTGGAGAGGAGAAGAAGGCGTCCGAGACGGACGAGAAGAGCATTTACGTCGGACAAGTCGACTACGAAGCGACGCCGGAAGAGCTCCAGGCCCACTTCGCGAACTGCGGCACCATCAACCGCGTGACGATCCTCTGCGACAAGTTCACGGGTCGAAGCAAGGGCTTCGCCTACGTTGAGTTCGAAGATAGCGCCGCGGTGCCCGCCGCGATTTTACTCGACAACTCCATCTTCAAGGGCCGCCAGCTCAAGGTCTCGGCGAAGCGCGTCAACGTGCGCGGCAAGGGCAAGGGCAAGGGGCGCGGTAGAGGTAGAGGCCGCGGGCGCGGCCGGCGGGGCAAGGGGTACAAGGGCTACCGCGGCTGGTAGCTTCCTTTTTTAAGTTTGGTGCCGAATACTAGTACATCCGCGGCGACGGCGTCGCGGCTCGACGGCGTCGCGGCGACGTGGTCTCATGAAGAGGCCATCGCCGCGACCTTGACCGCGTAAAGTTCATTTTCCGCGCCGAGCCGCGACCGTAGGTCCGCGCGAAGTCGGCGGCGGGATGCTTTCTCGGGCCTACGCCGCCGCCGCCGCGGTTCGCACAGGAAGTCGCATAGGCTACTAGACTAACTCGACTGAGGATGCAATTCACGTTGCTTTGCTTAGAGCTCGGCCGCCTAGCCACCAGCCACCACACCCTCCGAGTCATACGCCGTCGCCCCGGGTGTGAGCTCGGAGGCGACGACGGCGAGGCGGCCCTCAGGCGGGGGCAGGCCGGACGCCGGAATCCCAGGGCCTAGTCTAGAGGCTAATAAAACGGACCGATTACGCGGAAGCCTACCACATCGGCATGCGCCGCACCAGCCGCGACTGGTCCTCCTCCTCCCTTAGTTTGGCAGCAAACCCGGCCAATTGCCCTTGCAGAGCGGCTATTTGTTCCGCCTTCCGATTCAAGATCGCACCCAGGCGCGCCACATAAGTATCAATGTCATAGTCCACGACGTCGCCGCCCTGGACCTGCTGGAGCATGCGCCCTTCCTCGGTCAACAATTCCGCGTTCTCCTGGATCACGGTCATGTGCGCATTTAACAAAGCCTCTTCGGCCTCGAATAAGGAGTCCACCGTTTTATGTAATGCCGCGACGTCCTGGCCCCGTTCTAGGGTAGAATGCAACAACGCCAAGTCGTCCTGCCGCGTTGGCCGTTCCTTGGGTTGCGCGGGCGGAGGCGGCGCCCGCGGTTTCGGTTGTCTCGGTGCCTCCTTGGCGCCGCGCTTCGCCTCTGATCGCTTGGGAACCTCCTTGGCCTCCGCTTTTTTCGGAGGTACGGGCTTCCGCGACGGCGGCCTCGCTGGAGGCTTCTGCGCTCTAGGAGGAGGAGGACGAGCCGGGACCTCCTTGGGCTCCTCGTTCCGCTCCCGCAACGCCGCGGCCGCATTCAAGAGTTGCGTGGCGGGCTTTTCCTTGACGCGGTCGGCGTATCGCAACGTATTTATCGTATGATCCGTACAGGAAACGCTAGGACCGACGCAGGCGATCATCGCTACTCTAGAACGAGGCCTTACAAAAGAATCGCGCAGGACCATGGTGAGTTTTGACGCTCGGAAGGGGACGTGAGCGTCGTTCGTCGCGAGGCCTCTGATACATTCTTTCAACGCGAGTAAACTCTTGTTGATCTCCGCGGACTCCGTCCTCAGTTGCCTATTGTGGCTTCGCGTGTCCTGGCCCCGTTCGCTGCCCGCTAAATCCACCAAAGATAATGATCCTCGCTGCTTGCCGTCCTTGTCGCGGATTGATATTCTACAGACCGCATGTGATCTTGATGAGGCATCATTGACCTCCGTCTTCTGCTTCGTCCGTAGTTCATTCCCTCGCGAGATGGCCGCCAAGAGACTTTCGGCATCCTCGACCGGCGTCTCGGCGAGACCGACGACGTGCACGTCGCCGCGGCCGTCTTCTCGCACTTGCAACCGAGCTCGCTCTCGTAGTAGGTCCTGGCACCGCCCGCCATAGATCTCGAAGAAGGACACACCTACTGAACGCTCCGACGACAGCTCCTGAAACACCTGCACCGCGGCCCGCGCCTGGACGCCCTCCATGGTATATGTTTTACCACTCCCCGTCTGGCCGTAGGCGAAGATACACGCCCGCCCGTCATCCCTGGTCACAAATTCGACCAATGGACCGCCGACACACCTGTAAATCTCAGCCGTGTCCTCGTTTTCCGAAAAGGCGTGGTCAAACGCGAACTGCTGATTATTTAAGTATTTGGAGATGCCGTCGACTCGTAGCCGGCAGTCATGGACCACGACGGACGGGTGGACACAGGACACCGCATCATGATCCTTGTTGTTTACCTCTCGTCTCGAGATGGGTCGCTTCCGAACACAAATACATATAGCACCGCCGGCGTTCTTCTCGGCTTCATTGGTTGAGAACGTGGCGTGAGGCTTCGCTTGGTCTTTATTCGCGTCGCGCCACGCCGAAATCATCCTGACAAAGTCGACATCCCCAACAACGCCCTTCTCGGCGTTACTAAGCTTCTCGCGCTCCTTCCGGTCTTTGCGGGCCTCCATCTGCTGCCTTCGCTCCTCCCGCGCCCGCTCCATCGCTTGTATGGTGGCCAGCGTCGACTTCTTGGGGCCGCCGGGGCGGTCGCCCTCGACCGACCTCCGCTGTACTTGGGGCATTGTCGCGTCGGCTGCGTCTCGGGGAGTGCTGGCTGCTCGGAGGGCCCGCTGCGCGTGCGCGCTCGGCGCGGGTCCGGCTGGGCTCAGGCTTGGCTGCCTGGAATGTGCTCGACGGATGCAGTCGCAGCCGTGGTCGTGCGCTGGTGTTGCCGAGTGCTCGCCAGCGGAGGGCTGGCACAGGTTCCGCGGCACGAAGACACGGCCGATTTTGGCTGCTTAAAAAGACCCAAAATGGACGCGCGCCGGCCGGCCGCATCGATTCGACCTGTGCGCATGGAGCTCATCGAAGCCTGATTACGACCTCTCCGACGCTCCACCGACAGCTGGACGCGTAGAAGCCAAATCCGCGCTTTTTGCGGGTTTTCTGCCCGTCCGCGCCGATGAATCGCCCACGAGCCTCTACTACGAGTCCAGCTCCACAACAGGAAGCTCATGGACAATGAGAGCATTACGCCACGACCTCCCCGGCCGCATAATCATCAAGCGTCTCCCGCGCGGCCAACAACCGAGAAAGCTCATCCCTCAATTCGGAGCGCTGCCGCGCGACGTCCGGGTCCTCGGTTAGTAATTGAGACACGGCCTCGTCCGATAACGAATGCGCCGCGTCGGCCACGCGCAACGCCAGGTCCCGCCCCAGGTTCTGCACGAGCGCGTAGTCGGCGCTCATCGGGATCACATCACTGACCCGCGTGGCGAAGATGCCAAAGTACCGGTCGATCTGCCGTGCGACGAAGTCCACCTGGCCCTCGAAGGCATCATTTGACGACGTCGGCCGCGACTGCGGCCTGAATGAGGGTCTTGGTGTCGGCTCTTCTGACACAAGCAGATCCTGCGCGAAGGGATGCCTCTGGGCGTCCAGAAACAACGCAACTGAATCCTTTGCAGCCTCGTACTTCTCCGAAGCGACATCACCCACCAATTCTTCAAGCTTCTTGCGCAAAGCGGGAAAGCGCCGCGCGCTTACCGCAGCCGCGGCTCGACCCGCAACCAGCACCCTTGCTCTGACATCACTGACAACTCGTTCAGCTGGCGCTCGCACGTCGTCCACGAGATCCGCCACGAGACCAGCAAACACTTGCGCCGACGGGAAGCCGTAGAACGCCTCGCGGCCCCGCGTCTCCGCGACGGCCTCCCTCACTCGTGCCGAGTACGAAGAAGCATTTCTCGACGGCGCTCTGGATCGGACATCGGCATCAAAGCCTCTGTATAGAGCCAAAACATCCGCAGTCAGGCCCCGCTCGCCGTCGCTTCTCCCGGAACACGCCTCCTGGACCATTTGCGCAAAGTCCGTCGCGACTCGTACCAAACGAGCTCTTTTTTTGGACGGGTCGACATCCGCAGCATCGCCTAGTGCTTGTAACTTGGCGATGACGTCGCGTTCCTTGCTATCCACCAACCGTCGAGCCTCCGGGACATCCCGCGCAATCGCATCTTGCAACACCTCGGCCAGATACTGGGCCAAAGCCGGCGCCCCGAACCTCCCGCGCTGCGCGAGCTTCCCGAATATCGAATGAGTGGAGAAGTATTGCGCCTCATCTGTTAGTGCCTGACCCTGCGTCACATTCCGAGACAGCTGGCCCCGATTCCGCACGACGAAGTAGCCGTGTCTCTCTAATTTAACGACTTTCCCCCGCAGGATGTCCTGCACACTACTCTCGGTGCCGGGGTCCATGAGGTCGGGCTTCGTGAGCACGCCGACCGTTCTTTCGCCGTCGGGATCCGCCTCCGCCGCCAATCTCAAAGCCTCGGCCGTGGCTAAATCAGCGTTGCACGCACAGACGACCAGCACAATAGATTGGGAAGGCTCGATGAAGGTCTTCGATAGGCGTCTCGTCAGTTCCGGGACGTCGGGTCTTTGCCCCTCCGTCGCCACTCTTGCTAAGCCAGGTAAATCCACCAACGTGAGTTCCGGTGCGCCCGGCGCCGTGACTCGCAGATGTACAATGTCTTCGGTGATGCCTCGGCGCGCGCCTCGCTGCGAAGGCTTGAGACCAGGCAACGCTCTCATGGTGGCGTTCAGAGCCTCTCCGACGCTCTCGCAGGGGCCCTCCCAACCAGGGACGCCGTCCGCTTCCACCGAGGCTTTGCATGTTGTCTCTTGGCTATTGGACAGCCTCAGCTCGATCGGCGCTCGCGTCACCACCCCAGTACCTCGCAGCAATTGTACACCAGAGATAGCTTCTAAGACACTCGACTTGCCCGCGGACTGGTCTCCAATGACCACAATCCTCGGGAAGTCGAAGCCTTGTAATTGTAAACGTCTCAATTTCTCGTTCGCGTCGAGGAGCGCGCGGACGCGCGGCCTCGTTCCGAGCCCGAGGAATTCTGATGCGGCCGTCGTCGGGTTGACGGCGACGCGCGTCGTCGCGGCGTGAACCGTGGCGAGGGCCGCCGCTGCGACGAGAAGCGCCATGCCGTTGTGGCGCTGCTTCGAATTTTGAGGGCGCGTGGGCGGACGCGCGGCCTCCGGCGGCTGGAGCGCTCTACCTGGAAGCCTGCCTGACGTCAAGCACGGGTTCTTAGGCGAAGCTTGGAGCACTGCGCCCCAAAAACTGCGCTCACAGCCCGGAGCGCTAGTATGTCAGGACACTAGCTCTTGCTTGCCGCTTTTCATCGCCTATTCACCTAGGGGGCAACAAGCGACCACGCCTGCGCTGCAGACTTCGTAGTACAGCTCGCAGAAGTGATACGCAGTTGCAGCGCGCGGTCGGACGCACGCCTGCGCCGCCAAAACCAGCTTACTACAACTGCAGCTCTCAGCAGTGCGTCGCCGCAAAAGAATCATCGTAGCTACCAACACTCCACGTGCAGTGCGCGCCGCAAACAGCACCAACAAAGCAAGATGGTCAAGAAGCGAGTAGACGACCGCGTGAAACGTTTTGTGGAGGAAGGCGTCCGGAGCGAACAACGGTCTTTGATCGTGTTGGTCGGCGACCATGGGAAAGATCAAGTCGTGAATTTACATCAAATGTTGGCACGAGCGAGGGTAGCCGCGCGACCGAGCGTATTGTGGTGCTACAAAAAGGAACTCGGGTTCTCGACGCATCGGAAAAAGCGCATGAAGCAGATCAAGAAACAGGTCGCTCGAGGGTTGCACGACGCGACGACCGACGAACCCTTCGAACTGTTCATCAGTCAAACACGCATAAGATGGTGCTACTACCGCGACACGCAGAAAATTTTGGGGAGTACGTACGGTTGTCTCGTATTACAAGATTTCGAAGCTCTGACTCCCAATCTACTAGCTAGAACGATCGAGACCGTGGAAGGCGGCGGGCTCGTCGTGTTGCTCCTGCGGACGGTCAATAGCCTGAGGCAGCTCTATGCTCAAACTATGGACGTTCATGCTAGATTCAGGGGGAGCGGCGCCCATTCCAACGCCGACTTGGTGCCGCGCTTCAACGAGCGCTTCATCCTATCGTTAGCCGATTGTGCTCGCTGTTTAGTACTTGATGACGAGCTCAACGTCCTACCCATCAGTAAAAAGCATGTGAAGCGCTTCGATGCGATACAAGACGATGCTGAAGAGTCCTCGAGACAGAAAGAGCGGCGCGAGGTCTCGGAATTAGCTTCATCTTTGCGAGATGTGCCGCCGGCCGGCGAATTAGTGGCCTTGGCGCGGACGCCGGACCAGGCGCGGGCGATCTTGGCGTTCATCGATTCCTTGGCTGAAAGACGAGCTCGTAGTGTGACGACACTCACAGCACCTCGGGGACGAGGCAAGAGTGCCGCTCTCGGTTTATGCTTAGCTGCTGCGGTGGCCACGGGCTACGCGTCGATATTCGTCACCGCCCCGGCCGTGGACAACGTCGCGACGGTGTTTGAATTCTTACTGAAAGGCTTGGAGGCCTTGCACTACGACGAAAAGACGGACTATGAAGTTTTGAAACACAAAACGGAAAGTGGCGTAGACGTCCCCGCGCGCGTCGACGTCTTTCAAACTAACGATAGTGGACCGACGACGCGGCAAGTGGTCCAGTACGTGTCGCCGTCCGATTCGCACCGACTGGCCCACGCGGAGCTCGTGATTGTCGACGAAGCGGCGGCGCTGCCTCTACCGGTCGTGGAAAAGTTGCTCGGGCCCTACGTCGTGTTCTTAGCTTCTACCGTGACGGGCTACGAAGGTACGGGCAGGGCCTTACAATTGAAGTTGTTAGCTAAACTACGGAAAGCTCACGCGCGACGCGCCGTCACGGACGCTGCTACACAAGCCGCTTCTGAGGTAGAAGGGAACAGTCAACAAAAGAAGGGCCAGCAAAAGGTCCACGAGCAGCGCTGGGCCAAAGCTTCCGAAGCTGCTAAGAATTCTGTGACCAAGTCCACCTTGCGAGAATTAACGCTCGAAGCGCCCGTACGGTACGCTTCCGGTGATGCGGTGGAGGCGTGGCTGCATCGCGCGTTGTGTCTGGATTCCCCGACGAAATCAGTATATGCGCTGAAGAAGGGTCTCCCGGCACCGGTGCACTGTTCTTTGTACGAAGTCAATAGAGATGCGCTCTTTAGTTACCACGCGTTGTCAGAACGCTTCTTGCAGCGGGTCATGGCCCTATATACGGCGGCGCACTACAAGAATTCCCCGAACGATTTACAGCTACTGTCCGACGCGCCGGCGCATCGGCTGTTTGTATTACTAGGTCCTGTGGATGAAGAAGCGTCAGCGGGCGAACTGCCCGATATACTAGTGGTCGTGCAGGTCGCATTAGAGGGCGCGATCCAGGCCGAGGCCGTGAAGGCGGCTCTATCCAGAGGTGAAAGAGGGGCCGGCGACTTAGTTCCGTGGACGCTAGCTCAACAGTTCTGCGACCCGGGCTTCGCCAAGCTGTCCGGTGCTCGCATTGTACGGGTAGCCACGCACCCCGACGCTCAAAGAGTAGGATATGGTACAAGAGCGCTCAAGTTATTAATAAGCTACCTCGAGGGCGAGCTCGACGAGCGCGAGGAGGACGACTCCGACTCATCATCAGATGATGATGAAGAACCGTCGTCACTCAGGACGGAATCCTTGCAACCAAGGAAGAAGATGCCGCCTCTCTTGGCACCGGTCGGGGCGACGCAGCCGCCATCGCTCCAGTGGGTCGCGGCGTCGTACGGCTTGACTGAGGGCTTGTTCGAATATTGGTCGAGGGAAGGTTTGAGGCCCTGCTACGTGAGACAGACGGCCAATGACGTCACAGGGGAACATACCACCATATGTTTGAGGGAGCTAGCAAACGCCGAAGGTGTTCATAAGGGCTGGTCCGACGCCTTCGTCGACGACTTCCGCAAACGGTGTGCTACTCTATTGGGATTGCCGTGCTTCGCCGCGTTTCCTCCAGCATTGTCATTGGGGTTATTGGGCGCGCGCGATACGAACAGCGCGCTCCATCGGCGCGTCTTCGCCTCTGATGATAGTGAGGGCATCGCGGACGCGTCGGAGTTAAATGCCCATTTCACGCCCCACGACCTCCAGCGATTAGACCTGTATGCGAAGCAGATGGTCGACCATCACCTGGTGGCTGATCTATTGCCAGCTCTAGGGCAGTTGTGTTTTCGTGGGAGGTTGGACGTGAAGCTGTCCTTGCTGCAGGCTGCCATCGTATTGGGCTTGGCTTTACAGAGAAAGGAGATCGGCACGATCGCCAAAGATTTAGATCTACCTACGTCCCAGGCACTAGCTTTATATAATAAAGCTATTCGAAAATTCGCGGCCGCGATTCGAAAAGTCAGGGAGGCTCATGTCAGAGATGTGGAACTGGGTTTAACTGATGAACGGGAAGCGTCGGAACGAGCCTACATGTCTAGGTTGGAGCCGGCGGATGATGCTGTTGTCAAACCGGTCGCGGCGCCGGTAGCCAACGAGACAGGCGTGTCGTTGTTAGATGCCTTGGAGGCGGCGACGCCATCCTATGAAATCGACGACGCGAAAGCGAAGCAATTGGGGACCGCCGCGGGCGCGGCGCCGGCTTCCGGAAAGCTGGTGCAGGTTGTGGGGAAGCGCCGGGCCGACGAGACGCCCGTGCCGTCGTCGAAGAAGAAGCTGAAGAAGTCTTCGAAGAAGAAGAAGCGGCGCGACTCGTAAGTTGTTTCACTGGTAGTCTGGTCGTTATGGCGTCCTCGTCCCATCCGAGCCCTCACGTGGGTGTCGCCCGCGGAACGGTTGGTTGGAGATGAGCCAGTGTTCGAGAGTGCGCCGGGTGCGTGCGGGTGTCCTCAATCGGCGAAGCGTCAGGCTTTGCACCAGCGTAGTAACATACTAGACCTAGCAACCGAGCTCGAGCAAAAACAGCCCTGGCTGCCAGCGAGGACGCCCTCTCCACTTCTTCCGTGACTAGAGGAAGAACCTCACAGCCCCGGAATCCCAGCTCTGCGTTGCCAAGGCCCCGCGAGGCCCCGCAAAGCCCCGGCAGAGCCAAGCAGCTCTCAGGCAGTAACATGACGGCCCAGCAGACGCCGCGCGCCGCGATCTCCCCGGCCCTGAAACAACGAGCTTCTGAGACAAGGAGCGCCTTCGCAAATCAAGATGCGGCCGCGTCCAAGCAAGCCCACGACGAGACCATCAGAGATTGGGAAGAAGACGGGCACGGCGAGGGCGACGCCGCCGTCGAGGTCTATCGGCGCGTCGATGCGTTGCAAGCTGGGCTGTGTTTAGCTATATTGCTGGAGAGCGCGTTTGGAAGTTCACTAGAGCGAAAAAAACTCGTCGCGATCGGTCTATCCCTAGCCACGGCCCACGCTCTCCGAGAATGGACGACGCAGACCTGGTATGCAAGGCATTATTATAGAGAACGCCAGCGGGAAGAATGGGAGCTCGAGAATTATGCCCAAGGGGAGCGCGCGGAGATGGTCGGCCTCTGGTGCTACAAAGGACTGACGAAGCCCGACGCGGAGCGGTGCATCGATCTGCTGGCGTCGTACAAAAAGTTCTTCGTGGATCTCATGATGACGGAAGAACTCAGAATGTTCGCGCCGCCGTCAGATGCGGGGTATCGGCGAATTACAGGGGCGTTGCTGGTCGCGATGGGGTGCGTGCTGCCCCTGTTGCTCGGGGGCGTGCTGGATCACATGTATGGTTCTTTGAATAGCTTCCCGCGGGCGTCGTGCTCCCACCTCGTCACGTGCGGGTCGGCGACGTCGGCGCTGGCCTTCACGGGCGCGTGGCGCGCGTCTACCTCTCGCTTGCCGGAGCAGCGCCACGCGTTGGAAGCGGCCATGTTGGGCGCGGCGTGCTACGTCGTCCCCCGGCTCCTCCTCTAGGCGCGCTCCGCCGTTCTGCGCGTAAATCACTGACTGTCAGGAAGGCCGCGCGCGCGTTTGCTCGTCGGTAAAGCGCCGGACGCGGCCGAAGAAGAAGCTCCACCACGCAGTCTCGACGTTCGAGCTCGCGAAGCGGTCCGCGGCCAAGAGTGCTTCGCGGACCCAATTTCGCTGACTGATACCTAGCGGGGAGCACACACTAGCGTTGCTGCGGCAGGAAACAGGGCATACTGCGATCAACGCCACACGCGAGCAAGCAAGACTACATATATAGCCTCTCGCCTAGTCTTCTCGCAAGCGATGCGACAAACGCAGCTCTTTCCGCCGTAGTAGACCATGAAGACGAGCTACCTCATTTTAGCGTCGCTCGCCGCGGCCGTCGTCGCGGCGCCGGAGAGCGACTGCAGCGAGCGGCGCGACAGCCGCGAGGTATGCCCCATCTCGCAAAGAAGGATGACGCCCGCTCCTAGTGGCCGCGGCGTCGACGCGGTGAAGGATGCGATTAGGGATTTCTTACGCACGGGCGCACGCGGGCGGCGGCCGCCACGACCGTGCCGAAGTGACGTCGGGTCTCGTCTACGCCGCAATCGGTCGCGCGACACACACTGAACAATTGTCGGCGGACAGGCGTGGTTCTCGGTGCCTTCCGATCGAGCGCGGTGGGACCAGTGCCCGGTCTGCCAAAAAAAACGTGGACTTGAGCGGTACAGTGGTCCGTACTACTTTCGGGTGACCCTATACGAGTTCCCACTGCCCGCCGACGTCCCCGAGGAGTGTAAGTTTTTGTCTTAGACTGGAGCGCTCCCCCAAGGGACAAGAAAACCGAAGGGTCCGCGCTACGTCTCAGGTGAGCGCGTCGCCACGCCATCGAGCAGACGTCGCGTCGATGGCGTAGAGATTGCCCGCTACACGCCGTCGAGCAGACGCCGCGTCGCCGGCGCTTCCTGGGATCAGGAGCCCCATACGTTTAGGGGAAGCCTCCTGCGGAACGAGGTCGAGCCTTGCCCAGGGAAGCCTGCCAGTCGCGTAGGTCACGGTGGTCATGTACTCGACGGTGCGCCACAGATTCGACGACGTGCCAGATCGGGTGCGCTCGTGGCGCCGTGATCCGCATCTCGTTCTGGGGCTGCGGCCAGCCTATCAAGGCATTGGTACCCGCGAAACAGCAAGCATGAGCCCATCGCCGTCTCGTCGCAGGTCGAGGCGCCACGTCTAGGCTGTCTGCGACTACGCGCCGAGGGGCGACGCTCACGCGTAGTCGTACGGCGAGCGTGAGTCTGAAGCGGACCGTCGTTTATGGGCTAACTGGGCGCCCGCGTTTCTTCGGCTTCGCGCTCGAACGCGTGACAAGAAGATCCATCCGAGACCCATGGCGCTTTAAGGCCGCACACATGCGACGCTCACAAAAGCATTTGCTGATCCTCGCTCGTGGCGAGCCGCCCGCGTATTTGCCCGCGACCGTGACGCTTCCAGAGGACATGCCGCTGGTGGGATCTTGTTTCTTTTGAGTCGTGTACGATATGCTACGGCTCTGCGCCGAGCGTCGCGGCGACGCGCCGCTGCTTGGTGGCCGGCCGAGCAGGGCTGCTGTAGCACACGTCGTGTACGACGCCGCGGTGACCGATTTCAATGCGCGAACTTTGTGAGGCTGGTCCATCGATCCTCAGTGGCAGCTTTAGTAGCTTTATGACAGCGAGGAGGCCGTAGAGACGGCAAATTGGCCCACGATGTGGCTTGCTAGTGTCTTTAAAGGCCGCTAGCATAATAAAAAGCTGTTGCGTGCCGCTGTCGCAATTCTCTGCTCTTGCGAGGCACCAGAAGCTCAGCGAGGCCTCGCAGTACCGGCAACACCTCAGCCACGAACCCGCGGGGCGCTGCGACCGCGCCGCGTTACGCAAAGCCGCTGCGCGCAGCAAACGGGCGCCGCCGCCGCGCCGCGTTACGCGAAGCCGCTGCGCGCAGTAAACGGGCTGTACCTCGTACCGTCTCCGCGGACGAATTAGGCGTGCGTTCGCATCAATATGGCGTCAATTATGGAGGAGCCGGAGAAGCCGCCGTTCGCCAAAACCGGGAAAACCAGCAGACATGCACTCGCTAGAGTCCTCGTCACACGACCCTCGCTCGTCGGCGAGCAGCAACTAGATAGAGACACAACTGCACTTGCGTGGGCGGATAAGCTGCTGGCGCCCAAGACCTCGCATCAAAAAGACATTCAGGAGCAGGCGTGGGCCCACCGCGACAAAGTCTGGCGCGACTACGAGAGCGCGTGCATCGCTTATAAAAAAAAGATGACGGAAGATGGCCAGCGCCCGAGACGCGGCCAAGACCCGGAGATCTTGGCCAAAAAAGAGGCGGAAGCGGCGAGGAGGAAGAAGGCGGAAGACGAGGAGGAGGCCAGGCTGGAGGCCAAGCGAAAAACCCAGGCGGCAAGGGTAGAAGACCACATTGAAAAACACGACGCCTTCATTCTGAACACCAAGACCAAGACGATCAAATGCCGGGCGGGTAAACTCAAAGAGAGGACGCTGCCAGACAACCCGGAGAATCGGAGGTTATTCGAGGCGTCGGTCGCCGCGTCGGGGCGCGGGCGGCTGCAAGATCTCGCCGCCGCGGCGAAGAAACGGAAGCAGACCGGCCAATCGGCGCCGAAGCCGAGACCCTATGCCGTCCTGGCGTCGCCGTCGCAGGACGCGCCGCCGCCGGTGATGAAGAAGGCGCGGGCGTTGAAGAAGGGCGGGCGGGCGGCGCTGAAACAGCTGACGCAAGATCCGGCGGAAGCGGCGAGACCGGCGCAGCAGGAGGCCCCGACGCGCAAGGCCCCGAAGCGCCGCAAGACCCCGGCGCCGCGCAAGGCGTCGACGTCGCTCAAGAAACGCGTGCCGTCGTGGTTGCAGGGATTTAGGGAGCTTGCCGTCGTCAACAGATTTAGTGTTCCCTTCGAGTTGCAGCAGTTGTTCGAAAACGACATGCGGAGTTGTTATAGGGAGCGGGCCCACTTCCTCACGAAGCCGACGGGCAAGCTGGAACCGATTTTCTTAGAAACGGACGCGGCCTACGCCGGCTTCATCGGGGCGATGGGCTTACCAGATTTCGTGGCGCCTCAAATTACAGTCCCGATGCATCCCGCCCAGTGGATCGGCGCGAACGACGGCTCCCAGGACGAGTGTAGGGTGATCTGGCGACGGGTGATGAGGGCGTACGAGGCGGACAGGACGTTAGATTTGGACGACCTCTTCAACGAGGAGGCGTGGAAGTGCGACTTCGGCGACACGGCCCTGAGCGCGCTGCACGGCTACGCCTTTGGCGCGGAGGACCTCGCGGACTACCGCGACGCCTGGCGCTTCCACGTCATCTTGGACGACGGCGGCGCGTCCTGCTCGGAATCCGTCGTCCTCTGGCCGACGCCGCTCGTGGAGCTCTTCAAGGGCGAGTCGGACTTCGAGGGGCTGGAGCGTTACATCGGCCCGGCGCGCCTCGGACACATAAAGGTGCTGATCACGAACGCGACGCGGGCGAAGGCGTCGCGGCAGAAGGCGTGCTTGGAGAAGTAAGTTCGTTTATAAGTGTGCTAACAACAAAGGACACAGTCTCCGGGGATCCGGAATAAACAACATAAGTTAAGGGCGGCGAACGGCGCGGAGAGAAAACGACGTCAAGACCGATTCCACGTCAGCACCGTCACCGCCGAACACGCAAGCCCGAGAACAGCCCCGACGGCCATGGCGCACGCGCTCAGCGCGCGCGTCCGCGGCGGCGCGTTCGGCACCAATTTGAGGTGTACGGCGAGCGGGTAGACAAAGGCAAGCGGGATGCCGAGGAAGCCGCCGACGAGCGCGACGATCTTGTCGAGGCGCCGGACCTCGGCCACGGCCACGGCGACGAGCACAGCGACGACCGCGGTCCGCGCGGCGTTGCCCTCGAGCTTGGACGTGCGCGGCCGCGGCGGCTTGATCGCGCGCGTCGGCGTGTCGGCCTCGGTGTCGGTCTCCGACGGCGGCTCGACCTGTTCATGACTCGTAGACGCGGCACCGACGGCGCGATCCGACGTCAACGGCACGCTGTCGACGCAAAGCGTGGCTAATAACGATCAACACGATTACACAGTACGTCTCGGCTAGGCCACGGCGCAGCCGTTGTCCGGATTCTTCTCCGCGCCGCAGGGCTCCAGCCGCCCGATCTTGTGCTGCATCCACAGCTTTTGGGCCTTCGCCGAGTGGAAGCCGAGGTCCTCCGTGCAGTCCGCGCCGCCGGCCTTCCGGACGATGGACCGCGTCCCGGCCGGGTGCCGCGGCAGGAATGATGTGACATCAAAAACGTCGCGCCCGGCCACGAGCCAGCACGACTCCGCCGACGCGTGGCGCCGGACCTCGCAGGGCGAGAAGACGGCGCAGCCCCTACACATTTTGCGAGGCCGCAAGCGCCAGACCGCACATCTAGGGCAGTCCGGGTCGGCGCACGTGTCGTGGCAGTAGGGGCAGGCGTCGCAGGCGTCTACTTTCATAGCGTGGCCGTCGGACTCGTCAAAAGTCAAAGCGCGCTCGCGGCGCAGCGCCTCGTCGGTCGCGCGGTAGCGCGGCGACGTCGCGGGCGGCCAGGGCGCCGGCGCCGAGGCCGGCGCCGGCGCCCACGGTGGCGCCGCGGCGGCCGCCGCGGGCCTCGGCGCGGCGGCCGGCGGCCAGGGCGCGGGCGCCGACGGCGGCGCGAGGGGCGCGTAGGGCGCCGGCGCCGACGCCGGCGCGACGCCGGCGTCCGCGGAAATGTTCGAGAGCGTGCGCGCCGCCTGGGTCAGAGCGTGGCCCTCGCTTCCGCGGAAGTCTGGCGAGACCCGACCCGGCGGTTTCGGCGTCGCGCTGTCATCCAGGCTCATGGCGCTCAGGTTGCGCGTGAAGGAGCCCAGGGACTCGTGGCTGTGGGTCAGGGCGTGCGGCGCCGCGGCGCCGCCGCTTGAGGCGCGGCCTTTGGGACTGTCGGGTGGACAGTAGCAGTTCGGGTCGATGTGCGCGGTCGTGCAGTTGCACTGGTCGTCGGCCGGCGCGTGCGCTGCGCCTTGTGGCGCAGCTACATGATCCATCTTGCCCAGCGGGGCTTGAATCTCACGTGAAATAGCAGCAAGCGGCGCCAGGCCAAATGGTCGCCTAGTAGGTCCGAATACGAATTAGCCCCGCCAGAGACTCGGAGGCGCGCGCCGACGACGCCTGGGGACGAGCTCCGGCGAATTTTCGATATATTATACCTAGTATCTCAGCGCCGAGTTAGCCAGAGCCAGCGCCCATAATCGCACGCTGCCCCACGCTGCCCACGAAGCGCACGCAAGCCGACACTTGAAATCATGGGAGCCGGAGGCTCCATCCCCGCGGACGAGGCGGCTGCCAAGGAGGCCGGCAAGACCGACGACGAGATTGCCATCTACAAGTTCTGCGTCGGTCTCTAGCAGCGCATGAATGAACCCGTGGCCGTTCTCAGGACGTAGTGAAGCGCATCCGACTCACTGGTTGATTTGCGCACAGGCCTGCAGGACGGCTCGACCAAGGACGTCTCCGCCGAGGGCTGCGAGTTCGGCCCGCCCGGCGCGCCGCCGCTCCCGATCGACGCCATGCTCGGCATCTGCAAGAACATGGTCGGCGCCCTGCCGGACTGGAAGTCGCTCTGCCTCGGCATCGAGAAGAACGAGGACGGCACCTACACCGTGCTCACGCAGCAGTGCTGCGGCGCGATGAAGGCCGACCTCCCCGCGGTCGAGGGCACGCCCTTCCCCGCGGTCGCGGTCGCCGAGATCCCGGAGGAGGCCAAGATCGAGATGACGTTGCCCGTGGAGGTCGGCACGTACACGATGGAGGACGGCAAGGTCAAGAAAGGGCTCTACGTCGGCGAGATTCGTGACGGCGTCGAGGGCGCCGCGGAGCCGACGCCGGCCTTCGTCGAGATGTGGAAGGCCGGCCCGGAGACCCAGGGCTTCGCGGGCTTCTTCAAGTTCGTCGGCAAGCCGCTGCCCGCGCCGCCGGCGGACGACGCGCCGGCCGAGGTCATCTCCGCCGCGCCCGCGGAGTAGGCGTCGTGTACGTCCACCAACTCCACAGCACCAACTCCAGCTCCAGCTCCAGCTTCGATTCCGCTTCCCGAGACGCCGCGCGCTAACCTTATTCCGCCGACTAACTACGTAAAGGTAAGCTAAGATTAACGGGGGAGCGGGTATCGGGCGGGCGGTAGTGAGCTCGTCGAGGTCGCCTACTCGGCCGCCGGTGCTTCCTCGGCCGGCGCGGCCGCGGCACTAATAGTCTCGGCCTCCTCGGCCGGGGCCTCGGGCAGGGGCTTGCCGAGCATGCTGTAGATGGCGCCGAAGCCGCCCTTGCCGGCGTCCCACTGCTCCTGCAGGTACGGGGTGACATCGGCGTTCGCGCCCTCGACTTCGGCGGGAGGCTTCGTCTCGCCGGTGCTCCCCGCCTTCTTGATCTTGCCGCCCTCGAGCGTGTACTTGAGCACTTCCACGGGGAACACCATCTCGACCTTGGCCGAGTCCGGGATCTCGGCGACGGCGACCGCGGGGAACGGCGTGCCCTCGATGGCAGGCATGTCCGCCTTCATAGCACCAACTATTTGCTGCTCAAGGGCCGTGTACGTGCCGTCGTCGTTCTTGGTGATCGACAGACACTGCGACTTCCAGTCGGGGAAGGCGCCTGAGAACTTGGTCGTGATGCCCATCATGAAGGGCACCGGGAAGGGCGGCGCGCCGGGATATTCAGCCTCGGCGTCCTCGGTGCAGTAGTTCGCAAAAGAGCCGTCTTGGTAGCCCTGGGACGCCTTGTAGATCATAATCTCCTCGTCGGTCTTGCCGGCCTCCTTGGCAGCAGCCTCGTCCGCGGGAATTGAGCCGCCGGCGCCCATGGTGCTTTGGTGGTGCTTTTTGGAGGTTGGGGGCAGCGATGCGAGCTCTGTGGGAGCTCTTTTACCACTTTGGCGCTGCAGAGTCTGGCCGAGACTAGCGAGAGCGCCACTAGTTCCGCGGCGCACGGATCGCGAACGCACGAGTGCTGCACTGACCTCTCCGTGGGCCTGCGCCCGCCAACGAACGGTGCAGCGTCGTACCGAAATTCAGCGCCCCAGAGCAAAATCTGATACAGAGCACGAGGACCTTAAAAAGGAGCTCGCATTGCTGCCCTTTTAAGCACCAAAGCACCACGCCGCGGAGGGTCGCAAGCCACCCCGTCGATACCAACAAAAAGACACCACAAGGGCAGCGCACACCTGCCCTTTACACAGCACCCAAGTTCCAAGCACCAGAACCAATATGGGCGCAGCAGGCAGCATTCCGGCGGACGAGGCGGCTGCCAAGGAGGCCGGCAAGACCGACGACGAGATCGCCATCTACAAGTTCTGTACCGGCCTCGCAGATGGTTCCGCCAAGGAGCAGTGCGCCGAGGGCTGCGAGATGGGCCCGCCGGGCGCGCCGCCCCTCCCCATGGACGCGATGCTCGGCATCTGTGGAAAAATGGTCGTCGCGTTCCCCGACTGGAAGAGCCTCTGCCTCGGCATCACCAAGAACGACGACGGGACGTACTCGGTGCTCACGCAGCAGGTCATCGGCGCCATGAAGGCCGACCTGCCCGCGATCGAGGGCACGCCGTTCCCCGAGGTCAAGCTCGCGGATCTCCCCGACGAGGCCAAGATCGAGATGACACTACCCGTGGAAGGCGGTGCGCAAATCAAATTTCGCGGCGCTTGTGACCATGACTGAATCGTGACTGCACGCCATCGACGCGACGCCTGCTCGACGGCGCGGCGGTGCGGCTTTCGCACCCGACGCACGGGTCGACTTGCGCACAGGTGGAGGTCGGCAAGTACACGATGGAGGGCGGCAAGGTCAAGCAGGGCCTCTACGTCGGCGAGATCAAGGAGGACGGCGTCGAGGGCGCCGCGGCGTCGACGCCCGCGCTCCTGGAGCTGATCAAGGGCGGCGACCTGGGCTTCGCCTGCTTCTTCAAGTTCATGGGCAAGCCCCTGCCCGCACCGCCGGCCTTCGATGACATGGACGCCGACGGCGACGGCGAGCTGACCGCCGAGGAAATTTTCGAGGCGCTCTCGAAGAATAATCCGGACGTGACCCTCGAGCGCGTCCAGGAGATCGTCGCCAAGGCCGACGCCGACGGGAACGGCTCGGTATCCAAGCAGGAGTGGGAAGAGGCGACCGCCAAGGACCCGGGCCTAGTGCCAGCAGCCTGGCTCGCCAAGGAGTAGGCGGTTTCGACGATACCGCTACCCCCCCGCCCACGTAACTACCGAAACTATGATTACGTCGGCGGCGGCGGCGCCGACGGCAGCGCGACCATCGGTGTTGTCAGGAACGTTCCATCAGCAGCCATCGTGTGCTCCGGCCGCGGCTGCACCGAGCCGTGCACGGCGTTGATCTTCGCGAAGAGTAACCGTAGAACATGTTCCCTATCTTCAGCCGTCAAGTCGGAAAGCTGGACCCGCCCTTCATATCTTTTTGGAGGCTCGGTCTCCACTAAACCAAACCGCGAGACGTCCTTGCCCGCTTGTAGGGCCCGAATTTTCGGAAACGTCGCCGTACCGCTAGGGTCGTTGGACGCCGTCCGCATGGACGTCCGATAAGCCTGGACGTCCTTCGCGTAGGCCGCTTCCCGCTTCGCAGTGACTTCGGCCTTCACTCTCTCCAGGGCATCGAGGAAGAACTGCTCGACCTCGGTTCTTTGTTCCAAGACCGTCTCCGCGGCCTTCCGTAATTTAGACAACTCCTTCTGCTTGATGCGCACCATCTGCCGCAGACCCGCCGCATCGAGCGTCTGCTCCTCGAGCGCGTTCTCGAGATTCCGTCGCAATTTACTCGTCTCGGCCTGCGTACTTTTCCTCAACTCTTTAAGTTGTGATTCAAGAGCAGTGATCCTCTCTTCTCTAGCTTTGGCCTCCTTGGTCTTGCGCACAGCTATCGCGGCTCGTTCCTTCTCGCTCTCGCGCAGCAGTTCCACGTCTCGCCGCGCCTCCGTGGCCAACGCCTTCCACTTACTCTCCTTGTGTTTCAGATCTTCACTCATCTCTCGTTGAAAATGCAATTCCTCTGACAATGATTTATTTTGAGCAACTACTTTGAGCGTATCGGCGTCCAGACCGCGCGCCATCTCGCGCCGAGCTTCCTTACGGATCTCCTTCGATCGACGCTCGTAGTCCTTCTGGAGCGCGCCCTTCTCGAGGATGCGAGCCCGTTCCGTGGCATCTCTCTCTTCTTGCCGCTCCTCGATGGACTGCCTTAATTTTCTCGCGAACCTGCGCGGAGCATTCAAACTCGAAAACTAAACCACCCACGTCATCGTGAGATGGACACGAGTCGTATTGAAGTGAAGGCACCTCCACACGACGGGACGCCGAGATCGCACTCGTTCTTCTCGTCCTCGAGCTCGTCGCGCGCGTTCTTGAAGTTCTTGAAGCGTCGCAAATCATCTTTGAGGAACGTGATTTCTTTGGAGGACGACTCTTTCAGGTCGTTCAACTCCGTCGTGAGCTCCCGCTCCCGCTCCCGGAACTTTTTGTCATGTTCCTTGTTTTCCTTTTCTCGGAGTAACTCAAGTTCCTCGACCCTTTTCTGAGCTTTCTTCAGCAGTGTATCTTTCCCGCCGACCTCCCGCTGGAAGAACGCTACAAATTCATGAGTGTCGCGCTCGCTCTTCTCTAGTCGTCCCTTAAGCAGCTCGTTCTCGCGGCGGCACGCCTCGAGCTGCGTGGTCGCCTCCTCGAGCTTGGCCGCTTCGAGCTGGTGTGTGAGCGTGAGGACCTCCGGCGGGAGGGCGAGGTTGTCCATTGGTTATGTCGCGTCTCGCGTCGGTGGCGTGCTGGGGGCAGGCAGCCTCTCCTGGTAGGGTGCTGGGGGCAACTTGTCCCTTGAGGTGGCACTCCGAGTTAGGCGTCGCAGCGGCGGCGTCCGTGGCTCCCTCTGCGCGCGTCTCAAGCCGCGACGGGCAGTCCTAGGTCGCCCTCCTCGCGCGCAACACGGCGCGTTATTGCCAAGGCCAGGCCCCCGTCCCGTCTCGGACGGCGGTCGTGTTTTACGTAGGGGAGGCTTCGGGCGGACGCGTGGGACCCCGACGGAGCAAAGGTCGCCGGCCGGCCTCGGGTTCGGGTTCGCCGACCCCAAACAACAAACTTGACAATAGGAGCGCCCGCCGGCGCGGCGAGGCGTGGCCGCCGAGGGCTGGTGGATCATTGTGCTGTGAAGGCGGTCCGCACCAGCAGCGAGCGCCCCGGGCAGCCGTCGCGGGCTGCCGACATCGGAACCGCCCAATCCGCCGCCGCGGCGACGGGCGCCGCGCGGCAGCATGGTCACCATAAAACCCCCGCCCAGGACACCGCCGAAGAAGAACCGGATGGACAACACGCAATCTTCCTTCGGCAGCATCGGCAGCGCGACCTCGAGCCTCATGGACCTCACGAGCCGGGGCGCGAAAGCGGACGAGGCCGGCGTCGCCCAGGCGGCCATGGCCGCCGACGCGGAACGACAAGAGGTCGAGGAACGAGAAAGGGCGTTGAGCGGCGACCTCGGCCAGGACGAGTCTGATGGCGAAGACGTTAATTTCGTCGTAGAGCATCCCCCTTTAGCTTTTGATACAAATGCGAACATGATCTGCACCTTCACGTCCGAGATCTTCTGCGAGTGTAGTGTGGAGCGGCTGCGGTCGCATGAGACCGTTGTGCGCATTTGTGATGATCACCCTTTGGCACTGCATCCTGATGGTACAGATATTGACTTCGAGAAGGGCGTGCCCTGCGAAGCATTCCGGAATTTACTGCAAGGTAAAAAGATCACGCGAGCCGCGATCACATTAGGTAAACACTCAGCAAGATGGATCCACATCGAGCCGCCATGTAAGGCCGAAGTGCATTTCTCACATGCTCGAAGACCACTCGGCGCGGCGAACTTCGAGGACGGGTCGACGTTTGTCGACTACGGCTTCCCTTCCGCTGGGCCTTGTAGGTACTTCCCCGCGGCGCACGAAAGTGCCGACCGACTCCTCGAATTAGGACTGAGACCGCCGTCCAAAGGTGGGGCGGGCTGGACGGCGCCCCTCGTAGCTGAGGGCCTGCGCTGCTGCGGCCGGGCCTGTTGCAACGGCAAGTACAAGGAGCCTCCTGATTTACCTGGAGACGATAGTCGGGGGCCGGAGCCGTCGTACCTGACGCCGCGCGAGGGCTGCTGCGCGGTGTCGTAAATTCGCTGAACATAACTTAGAGTTGCTTGTTTGCTTTTGCTTAGAGCCTAGGCTGCCTCGCCTCGCCGCGGAGCCGACGCGTTAACAGCCATGGTCCGGCGCTAGCTCTTAGGGGCTGCTAGGAGTCTTGTGGCGCGAGTTTTTGACTCGAGTCGCCTGCTGCTCCAACTTGAGGTGAGACGCGGGGAGCGCGCGGGAGCCTTGGCGCATTTCCCCGCTTCCAGGCAGCGAGGCGGTGCTGGCAGAAGGCCACGGGACGCTTCCGGATTGAAATCTGCGGTCTGGCTTTTTTTGAACCATTAGCGGCTCGCTGGGTGTCAGCTTCGTCTCCTTACTCGTTTGCCGCACGTCAGGTAAAGCTGTCCATACAGAGCATTATTCGGCTCGGACTTTTTCCAAAAGTTGTGCAAAACGTTCAACCAGGTCCCGCTGACGCTCTCTCGAAGCAGCAGCGCTTCGCGGCACGCCTAAAACTTTTTTGGACAAGGCTGCAAGGCGATACTTTTTTTGGAACCCGGTGTTCGCCGGACCATGGAGCGCCCACAAACTCCACCAACGTCATATGGGCAACAACAGTACACCGCCGGCCTCACGCCGCAGCTGCCACAGACCGCCAACCTCACGCCGCAGCTGCCGCAGCGCTACGGCTACCCGCCCCAGGCCTACAGCGCGCCGGCGCCGGCGCCCTACGGCTTCGCGCCGCCCGTCCTGACGCCCCTGCCCAATCAAAGACGCAGAAGACCGCGCCGGCGCCGCCAGCGCAGCCCGAACTCCCGGTCGGGGTCGTCCACGGAGCCCTCGCGCAGCGCCTCGCCCGTCGAGGCGCCGCCGCCGCCGCCCTTAAGCCCGTCGACCGACGCCTCCAACAAAATCCTCACGAGGACCACGAGCGCGACGACCGCCTGCCTCAACGACTACGAGGCCCAATGGATCGCCATGGCCACGACGCGCAAGATGTCCGTCGACAACGCGGAAGGGCTCTTGGAGGCCGTGCGCTCTCATACAACGAAGCGCCACGAGGGCGTCGTGCGGTGGTACACGGAAAAAAAACACTACGGCTTCATCGAGGCGCCCGGGGCGGCCGCGACCGATTTATTTGTCCACGCTTCCGAGGTGACGGAGCCGTTAAGAGCGGGCGACAAGGTCTCCTTCGTCATCGGGGAACGACGCGGCCGCTCGGCTGCGACGAAGGTCGAGGTCCTGGAGCGCGCGCCGCCGCCGCCGCCGCGCGTCTTCACGCCCGTGGCCTTCGGCGGCCAGCAGGCGGGCTTCGCGCTCTACCAGCCGTACGGCTACGCCGGCGAGGTCCCGGAGTCCGTCCCCGTCTTCTCGTGAACATACTCATGTCCAAGCCAATTCAAACCTTAGCAAGAACAAGTCTATTTATCTAAGAAGTCTATATAGAACCTCGCGCCTGCGCGACGGCGTCTTCGTTGGCGTCGCTAGCGTGCTGTAAGACACTAGCAAAACGAGCAAACCTGGGCAAAGCGCTGCCAGCGCAGCGAGCTCGTTCTAATCAAGAGTTGGGGCTACGCAGCACTGCAACGACCACAGCGATCGAGCGGCACGGTTGTGCATGTCTCAGGTACAGCACTGAAGAAATCAGCTCTGGGAGAGCATCGTGCCTCTCTGAGCGGCAGAGCTAAGCACAGATCGTAGTGAAGCACCAATGTCCCTCTTCCCACCACCCTTAGCCGGAGCGCTCGGCGCCGGAGGCCTCATCCCCTTCCTGGCCACGAGCGCGCCCGTGCAGCTCGTGCTGCCGTTCGACGCATTGCTGAAACCGCTGCGAAGCGCCATCGGCCGGCCGTCGCTCAACGCGACGGAACTCCAAGTCACGTACGGATGCATGATCCTGTCCTTCCTCGGCGCGCCGCACTGGGGCTGGGCTCTCTCGTCAACAGCGGCGCCGCGCGGCGTCACGGCGTTTCGGTTGATCTGGGGCGTGACGCCGGCGTTGATCGCGTGGCCGCTCGCGTCGACGCCGGCGCCGACGTCGCTCGACGCCCTGAGCGCCGGGCTCGGCCTGGCCTACGCCGTCGACGCGGCCGCGTGGGTGGCCGGCCAGACGCCGCGCTGCTACCTCGCGCTGCGGACGCCGCTGACGCTCGTAGCGATCCTCTCGCTGCAGAGCAACCGGGACCGGTGGCGTAACAAAACAGTAGATTAAGCCTTCACGCAGACGAGTGCGAACGTCGCCAGCGTCGCGAACGGCGCCAGGCCGCGCGCGCCCGTCGTCGCGGCGGCTACCGCGCTCGCCAGGAACGCGACGGCGCCGGACGCGTAGAGGCCCGCGGCGAGGGTCTTTGACGGCGCGCGCGCCTTTTGCGCGGCCGCAGCGGCGCCGACGCCGGCCCAGGGCGCCAGCGCGAGCACAAGGGGCGTGGCATTTGCATACAGCCAGTAGCCCGCGCCGCCCGCAAGCGCGAGCGCGATCGCCGCCCACTGGCGGTCGAGCTCCGGCCGCGTCGCCTCGCTCCACGCCGCGGCCGGCCCGTCGAAGGGCCACGCGGCCACCAGAAGCGCGTAGGCGTGCGTCGCGACGAGCACGCCGCGCGTCAAGCCGCCCGCCGCCCGGCACGCCGCATACACGGCGGACGCGTGGGCTGCGGCGAGCGCGGCCCGCAGCGGCCGCGTCGCGTCGCCGTCGGCGAGCGTGGCAAAGGCCGTGGCGGCGAGCGGCGCGGCCGCCACGAGGCCCGCGCCGGCGACGAGTCGCGCCGCGGCGCCGCCGGCGACGGGGCTATGCACCGCGCTCGCGACGACGGCCGCGACGGAGAGCTTCGACGCGGCCAGCGCGCGCGACCGCGCCTCGACGGCCGTCGTGTCGACCTCGGGCGTGGCTTCCTCGGGCTCCGATCTCAAAGCTATGCGCAGCCTCGGCGGCGCACGCAGCGCATCCGTACTGGCAAATGGCGCGCGCCGCGGCGCGACGCGCAGCGCATCCGTGCTGGCAAGCAGCAACCATAGTAGGGCAGGCTTCATGGCACAGCTGCTCGCAACTTTCGGTCGCAGCGTCAGCAGCGATGCGCCTCGCTGTTCTCAGAGTAGCTCTACGCCACCAGCGGAGCGTTAGGCAAATGTGTAAAAAGCTTGCAGCTAGCGTCATGTAAGACACTAGCAAGAGCGGGTCTCGGAGGTCGGCAGCCAGCGTATTGCTGCCTTTGTGCACCCCGCGACGGCGCTGCGACGTGCCACGGCCTCACCCTCGCTGGGAGTGCAAACCCATTGCGTTTTCACGCGCCGCGTTGCGCCCGAAAGCCGAATCCACGAATCCGCGACGCGACGCGTGGCAGCGAGCCGGGACGCCGCGCGGCGAAAGCCAGACCACTCGCGTCGACGAGCCCATGCCGCCACGCAGCCGCACGGCGAAAGCCGCGGCCGACGAGCCCATGCCGCGCGGCAAGCCCTCGAACAGCGTCGACGACCTGTTGGAACCGATGCCGCCGACGCAGCCGCGGGCGAAGCGCTTATTAACGATCGTCACGGTCGCGGCGTGGCTCTACGCCATGTCCGTAGCCATCGGCAAGGCCTATGATATTCGTTTACATGCCATCAAGACCTACGGTTATGTGATCCACGAGTTCGACCCCTGGTTTAATTATCGAGCCACGGAGTACCTCGCCGCGAATGGACTGCGGAAGTTCTTCACGTGGTTCGACCGCATGGCCTGGTACCCTCTCGGAAGACCCGTCGGCACGACGATCTACCCGGGCATGCAGATGACGTCCGTGTTCATCTGGAAGGCCCTCGGGCGGTTACGGGAGCTTGGATTGTTAACATGGTACGCTCATGTGAAGAAAGCGCCCATCTCGCTGAACGACGTCTGTTGTTTGGTCCCGGCGTGGTTCGGCGCGCTAGCCACGGTCTTTCTTGGATTACTCACCCTAGAAACGACGAACTCCTACGCGGCGTCGGCCTGCGCGGCGTTGTGCATGGCCACGGTCCCTGCTCACTTAATGAGGTCTGTGGGAGGCGGCTACGATAATGAGTCAATAGCCCTAACGGCCATGTGCGCGACGTTCTACCTGTGGTGTCGATCGCTGCGGGGTCCCTACCTGTGTGGAAATCAACCAATGCATCGGGCGCATGCGGTGAGGAACCGGCATCGCCACGCCATCGAGCAGGCGTCGCATCGATGGCGTGCAGGTAGACGACGATTCAGCATGATCGCGCCGTAAAATTTGATTTCCACACAGGTCCCTACGAAGCGTCGAAACATACTTATATATATGGCGTCTTAGCGGGCTTAGCCTATGCCTACATGGTCGCGGCGTGGGGCGGGTTCACCTTTGTGGTTAATGCGGTTGGATGTCATGCTTTTTGTCTCGCGGTGGTAGGTAGATATACGGAGAAGTTACGCGTGGCCTACTCTTTGTTCTATGTGGTCGGTACTATCGGTGCTATCTTAGTACCTGTGGTAGGGTGGCGTCCCTTGAAAGATATGGAGCTATTGCCGCCTCTACTAGTATTTGTGGGGTTGCAGGTCCAGGCTCGCGCCGTGGCTTACATCCGTAAAAACGAGTGTGGTATGGTGAAAGGGCTCCTCGTCCTTGCGGCACATGGTCTCGTGTTAGTAGCGGTATTGCTGGGTATCGGCTTCATATTATATCCAAGAGGCTACTTCGGGCCGCCCTCGAGTCGGGTGCGAGGTCTCTTCGTGAAGCACACTAGGACAGGAAAC
Organism: Pelagomonas calceolata; assembly: GCA_918797485.1. Lineage (NCBI taxonomy): Eukaryota > Pelagophyceae > Pelagomonadales > Pelagomonadaceae > Pelagomonas > Pelagomonas calceolata. The sequence goes on from CAKKNE010000004.1 coordinate 2,288,312, forward strand.
CCTCTCGTCGATTCCGTAGCGGAGCACCAGCCCACGAGCAAGCAGGCCTACACCCAATATTTGAGCCACGCGTATGATCTGGTACCATACGGGTTAGGGTTATCATTACTAAGGGTCTCGGACGCCACGCCTTTATTATGGATCTACTTCGGCATCGCCTACCACTTCGCGAATAAAATGGCGCGCCTCATGATCCTGGCCGGGCCCATCGCGTCGGCGTTAGTAGGCGTTGCCTTAGGTGCGGCCTTTGATCATGGCATTCTCTTCTCTGTCCAAGCGCTCGTGGCGAGGTTCTTCCCCGGTCAAAAACAGAAGCCTACGAGGAAGAAGGAGAAGCTCCCCGTCAAAATCAGACGCGGACTAGCAGGGACGTACCGCCACCCGGTCGTATGTATCGCAAGGATCGCACTAGCGTTGTACTTCGCCTTATATACCGTACAACCAAAATACAAAGACTTTCTAGGATATTGCGAAGAACTGTCAGAAGGCTTATCGCAACCGTCCATCATGTTCAAGGCTCGGCTGAGGGACGGAACGGAGATCATCGTCGACGACTATCGGGAGGCCTACTGGTGGTTGAGAGATCACACGCCGAAAGATTCTAGGATTTTGGCCTGGTGGGACTACGGGTACCAGATCACGGGCATCGGGGAGAGAACTACTCTGGCCGATGGAAATACGTGGAACCACGAGCACATCGCTACTCTTGGGTACATTTTAACTTCTCCCGAGGACCAGGCCCACAAGATCGCGAAACATTTGGCTGATTATGTGCTCGTGTGGGCCGGCGGTGGTGGGGATGACTTAGCTAAAAGCCCTCATATGGCTCGCATCGGGAACTCGATTTATCACCACTTCTGTCCGGACGACCCGACGTGCCAGCACTTCGGCTTCTATCAGGGTGGACGACCGACGCCGTCCATGGAGGCTTCTTTGTTGTATAAGCTGACGACGCATGACCCCAGAAGACCAGCACTAAACACCTCGAGATGGGAGCCCGTCTACCAGTCGAAGTACGGCAAGGTGCGCATCTTCAAGATCAAGAAGGTCTCGAAGAAGTCGAAGAACTGGGTTAAGAACGCCACTAACTTATTATGTGATGCCCCTGGCTCTTGGTACTGCCCCGGCCAGTACCCGCCGGCCGTGCGGTGGTTGATTGATCTGCGGAAGCCTTTTAGGCAATTGGAAGACTTCAACAGCGGCCCGCGCGACAAAGATAGTGAAGAATATACCAAAAAGTACCACGAGAAGATGTCTGCCAGAGAGGGCAAGGGTGAAATACCCCCTACCGAGAAGCTTACTTATGTGGGATGTTATCGCAAGGAGGACCAGTTACCTGCCGAGAAGGTGTATGGTGGTGGTGTGGTGGGCGCGTCGGCGTCGGCCGCGTTCAATCACGCGCGCTCCCAAAAGAAGCGCTATGTGGCCGTCGCGCGCGTCGGCGACGACGGCCACGCGTTTGCGTTTGATAGTTTACCGTCGGGCGCGGCCGTCAACGATGGAGGGTGCGCTAGACCGTGCGCCGACGACGACGCCTTCGCGTGCGGCTGCGCCGACGCCGGCTGCGACGGCGTCGTGAAACGTTCAGCCGACGAGGAGTATGTGCGAAGGTGGGCGGTCTACGACGTCGGCGCGCCGAAGAAGCGGAGGAAGAAGCGGTCGGAGCTCTGATGGTCGCGCTACGCTTGGGATAAGTATAGGAGGAATGATCAGCGCAGCTAGCGGCGTTAGACACTAGCCAGCAGCTCGATTTTTTAACCCGGGGCTGAGAACCTCCCGCGTACGGCACGCTGTGTGACGTTTGGGTCACAAGATTGTGCTTAAGAAGCACAATTCAGCCGTGGCTTACACTCCGCGACATCGCTGCGAGGTCCTGTCGGGCAGCTGGCTGTTCAGACCGCGCGCGCGGCTCTGAACTCATACGGCACCGCGGCGAGTACCGGTCGGCCGCCGCCGCTGTACTGTTAAGACAGCGCGCGCGCACCGAGCGCACACAGCGCACCGGTCGGCCCCGCCGTCGTTCTAGACGCCGCGGCACGACACGACGATGTCGGACGGCTGGTCCACCGTCAGTACAAAAAAGAAGGAGCGGCGGCCCTCGAAGCCGGCGCCCAAGCCGGCGCCGAAACAACCGAAACAACCGCAGCCGAAGCCGCAGCCACCGAAGCAGCCCCCACCGCACCAGACACCCAAGGAGTGGCTCGAGCAGAGGTATGCGGGCGCGCCGGCGCCGCCTGCTAGATCCAATGTGAAAAATAGGATTGAGGACGGCCAGCTCGTCGTCGGCGTCGTGTCCAAAAAAGCGACGACGGGCCGAGGCGTCTGGATCGCCGTGGACCACGACGGGGAATTGGAGTGCTACCTGTCGTCGCAGTTGTCTCCCACCTTACCTGCGCTGCACGAGCGCGTCGTGTTCCGGGCGGCGCTGCATTCGACGCCGCACCATCGAGATGGGGCATTGTGGGTCGCACGAGACGGCGCTTGGTTGCGAGAAGATGCGGCATACGCAGCGAAACAGCGGAAGTACCTCGAAGGGAATCGACGCACAAGGGGTATGACCGCCCACGGTGTCCTCACAGCCATAGCCCCCTCGAGAAACCGATCTATTGGTGGGAGAGACGCCTGGATCGCGTTAGGGGATCTGGACCGGCACGTCTACTGCCACGAGGCCTGGCTGGCACCTAGACAGCTCCCTTCGTTAGGAGCTAGAGTGGAACTCGTCTTGGATATAGACGCCGCAACCAGCAAAGGCGATAGACCGCGCTGGCGCGTCGCCATCGACGAACGGACTGGTGATGCCGCTATCAAGGTGTTGAATGACGACAGTGCTTGTGTTCTGCCCGGGTGGGCCTCGGAGTCTCAGTTACGAAGAAAGCCAGCGCCCCGGCCCTGGCGCACGTACTTTGACGCACCGCCAAAGCCGCCGACGTCGCCTCCCACAGTACCTTTACAGACGACGAGCAGTCTGCACCCGGAGGTCACAAAATTACTGGACAGATTAGGATTGACCGCGGCGTGCGGCGAAACATTAAGGCAGGGCGAGGTCCTCGACTTGGGTACGTTAAAGCTCTGCTCCGAGCGCGATTTAACGGACATGGGCCTGCGGCCGGCGCACGCCGGTAGGATAGTGGCGGCGCTGCGGCCGCCGGCGCCGCCGGCGCCGGCGCCGGCCCCGCCGCCGCCGCCGCCACCACCGGGCCTGGCACCGCCGGCGCAGGACGCCTTCTTTTTAGGAGGGGGCCTGCGATCTTTATTAGATGATGCTCCACCGGTGCAGCCGCCGCCGCGGTCTCTAGGCTTGAGCGGCGAGCTGCCGGCCGATTTTGGGGCATTGCTGCCCGGGCTCGGCGCGCTTGGTTTAAATGCGACTCCCCAGCCGCAGCGCTCGGCGCTCGCGGAGCTGCGCGACGGCGACGACGGCGCGGTTTTGCCGTTGGCGGCGCCTTCCTCTTTAAGCGCGCCGCGCGTGAACGGAGGCGCTCCCCCGCCGCCCGAGCCGAAGCCCCGAGCCGGGTCGTTCGCGGCGGCGGCGGCGGCGCCCTCGCCCCCGAAATGGGCGGCGCCCGCGCCCGCGCCACAAAAGCCGCCCCAAAAACAGCCCGAGGATCCTTTGATGAGGGACCTGGAGCAATTCATCAGCGACCACAAATTGGACGCGTCCTGCGCGCACGAGCTGCGCCACGCCGACCGCGAGATCTCGCGGCAGGCCTTGGCGACGTGCGACATGTCCAAGGCGCGGAACCCGTCGGCCTTCGCGCTCGTCTGGTGGGCCCACCACGGCGCCGAGGTGCGGGGCCCGTCGGGCAAGTCGGCGAAGCCCACGGCGGCGATGATCGCGCGCGGGCCGGCACCAGCTGTTCCCGTCGAATCCTCGGGCCGCTCGCGCGGGCGCCGCGGCGGCGGGCGCCGCAAGTAGCCCTCTCTACTAACTTTCTTAGCCTTATGAGTTGGCTTTCAAAAAGGCGTCGGCGTCGTCGGCGAACGACGACTGCCTCGACACTTGCCGCGACCCCGCCGGCGAGTCGAACAGGACGTCGCGCATCTGCCCGAGCAGGGCGCTGTGCCGCCGCCGCGGACTGGACACGTCGCCGGGATCGAAGCTGAACGAGCTCTCGCGCCGCAGGAAGCGCCTCGTGGGCGTCGGACTCGCTCCCAGGCTCCGCCGCCGCGCGGCAAACGGCGTCAGCTCCTCGAGCTCGGGCGACGGGCTCGGCGTCGGGTCGGGCCGGTAGGGCCTCCCAACAGGCTTGTCGCCGCGTGCCTTCGGTTGGGGCGTCGTGGGCGAGTCGTCCTCCTTCTCGCGGCGCTTGGCGATGGCCTCGACGAAGGGCGAGCCCGACTTGGGCGGCGGCGGCGGCGGCGCCTCGTCGTCGTCGGATGCCGTCTCCTTGTGGTGGTGCTTGTGGTGGACCGCCGCCGACTCCTCCTCGACGGGAGCCTCTTGCTGGAGGGGCGTCTCGCGCACGACCTCTGCGCCGGGCGCCGCCGCCGCGGGCTCGGGGGCAGTCGCTGCGTCCTCGTCCGGGAGGTCCGTAGAATCCCCGGCGGCATCGGCGGCGGGCGCGTCGGCGGCCGCGGCACCCTCGGGAGCCTCCGATGTCGCGGATGCCTCTGCCGGTGCCGTGGCGGGCGCCTCGTCGACAGCCTTGGCTTCTGGCGCGGCGGCCGGCATTGCAGCTTGTCCGGGGCGCACTCCGGGCGCGCTGCGCCGCCGCGCCGCCGCCTGGAGCTTGTCGGGCGGCGGCGACTTGGGCGTCTTGGGCGTCCGCGGCGAGGACCGCACGGCGCCGCGGAGTTTGCCCCACATGGACTTCTTCTTCTTGGGCGTAGGATCTGTGGTCGAGCGCGACGTCGTCGACGAAGGGGCGCTGCCGGCGGACGACGGCGACGGCGGCTCGACCTTGATCGGCGGCACGGTCTTCTTCGGCGCGGCCGCCGGCGCCGGAGCGGCGGCTGGAGCCGCAGGCGCCGGGGCGTCGTCTTTCTCCTCTACGGCGGCAGGGGCCTCGTACTTCGCGCGCAGCGCCTCGAAGAGCTCCGACTCCCTCCCGGCATACTTCGCGAGCGTCGCGTCGATCGAGTCGAGCTTGGCGGGGTTGTGTTTCTCGTAGAAGGCCACGAGCCTGGCGCGATGGTCCACGGCGGGCGCTGCGGCCGGCGCGACCGCGGGCGCCGGCGCGGCGGGCGCGGCGCTTTCGGTTGTGGAGGCGGCTGGGGCGGGCGCGGCCGCCGGCGCCGCGGCGGGCGCGGCCGCCGGCGCCTTGGGCGTCTTTGGCGACTTTTTGGGCGAGGCGCGCACGGCGCCGCGGAGTTTGCCCCACATGGACTTCTTCTTCTTGGGCGTCGGCTCGGCCGGGGCCGGCGCCTTTGCGGCCGGCGCGGGCACTTTTGCGGCCTTGGCGGGTGCCGGCGCGGGCGGTTCCGGCGCGGGGGCCGCTTCTTCTGCTGCGGGCGCCGGCGCCGTCCCTTCCGCCGCGGGCGCGGGCGCCGCCTCTTCCGCTGCCGGTGGCTCGGCGGCTGGCGTCGGCGCTGCAGTTTCCGGCGCGGACGGCTCTTCCGCTGCTGGCGGCTCGACGGCCGGCTTGGACTCCTCCGAAGGCGCGGGCGGCTCCGCGGCCTCTGCGGGCGGTTCCGGCGCGGGGGCCGCCTGAGCGGAATCCGCTTCCTCCGCAGGCGCGGGGGCCGGATCTTCAGCTGCCGGTGGTTCCACTGCCGACGCTGGGGCTTCCGCGCCGGACGCCTCTTCGGCGGCGGGCGCCTCCGCGACGGCCGGCAGCGCCGCGTCGCCGGGCCGCACGCGCGCCGCGAAGGCGTCGTCCGGCGTGGACGCGGGCACGACGACCGTGTCCCCGGGCGTCACCACGGGCGGCATGCCGGCGGCGCGCGTCTTCTCCGCCGGCGGCGCGGGCGCGGGCACGGCCGGCGTCACGGCGGCCGCCGCCGGCGCGACGGCCGGCGTCGGCGCAGCTGCCGCGGCCGGCGCGACCGCGGGCGTCGGCGCGGCCGGACGCACGACGACGGCCGGCGTCGGCGCGGGCGTCGACTCCCAGGGCCGCTCGCCGTCGTGCTCCGGCAGCACGACGCCCTCGTCCTCATCGTCCTGCTGGTCGCCACCTTCGTCGTCCGAGGACTCGGCGAAGTAGCCCGCGGGCCGCTCGCGCCGCGGCGGCGGGGCGGCCGCGGGCGGCGCGGGCGCGCGCGGCGGCGGCGGCAGGACGCCGCGGAGGACGAGCCGCGCCATCTCCTCTCTCAACCTCTCGTTCTCCGCGCGCAACCTATCTGTTTCCGTCGACATCTGCTCGCCGACGACGACGGCCAGCGCGCCCAGGGCCTTGGACTGGGGCACCGGCCGGTCCGGGTCGGCCGGCGGCGGCGGCCTCGGTTGCGGTTTTTGCGCCTCGGCCTTCTTCGCCGTGCGCAGCGCCAGGACCTGGCCCTCGAGCGCGCCGACTCGAGATAGCAACGCCGCGACGTCGTCCTGCTTCTGAAGAGGCGGCTCCTGCTTCGGCTTCACGACTTTGTCCAGGGGCTTCGACGCGGGCCCGACGTTGCTCCGCAACACTTGCGCGACGCGGCCGCCGCCCGCCGCCAGCACCGTCGAGTCCAACAAAGCGTCGTGGCGCTTCCGCAATGCATCTAAATCAGCTTGTAAACGTTGGGCCTTCGCGTCCTTGGCGCGCGCCAACTCGGCCGCCGCCGCGGCGTCGCCCCGCGTCCGCGTCGTGCGCTCGCGGACGCGAGAGGCTTCTGCTCTAGCAGAAGCCGCCCTAGCTTCCGCAGCGGCCCGGCCCGCGTCGGCGGCCACGGACCGCGCGCGCGCGTCCGCCATGCGGTTGCTCGCGTCTTTGAGTGCTGCCCTGAGCGCCTCGGCGTCCCGCAGCGCCGCGATGGTCTCGTCGCGCTCGACCTCGACCTGCTTGCGCAGCCGCTCGTTGTCCCGCATCGCCGCGGCTGCCTCGCGCTCCAACCGATCGATCTTCTCCGCTTGCGAATGTTGGATGTCCTCGGGGGCCCATCGAAAGGCCGCCTCCTGGCGGTCGTTCTCGTCGCCCTTGACGGGGACAGCCTTGGGCACCTTGGCCTGCGACTCCGCGACGGCGCCATCGATGACGTCGGCCACGATTTCGCCGGTCGCTAGGTCCGCCATGGTCCTCGCTGCCTGTTGGGTTGCCCTCCAGCCCAGCGGCGAACGGGCAGCCCTTCGCAAACGACACACCTTGAGCCCAACCGTGTCCTCTAGCGCTCGACTTGTCGCTGGATTTGTCCCAGCAGTCCGTTCACTGGCATGTAGTGCGTGGGGGACCGGCGGGTGAGGAGGCGCTGCGCTTGCTAGTGTCTTACAGGCCGCTAGATAGCTCCAAATAATGCTCAGTCCGCGCGGGCCAAACACTAGGCGCATTCATTCGGACAGGAGACGCATTCACCCGAGGAGGACGCGCTTTGACGAGTTCCTCCCCGGCCGGCCTCACGCGGACTCAGCCGGACCGGAGGCGCGCCACACAAGTGCGCAGCTCAGCAGCACTCTTCCGGCGCCCGCACCAGCGGCCGACGCGACAGCCATGTCGGCCCGCGAGCGCCTCGCGGCCCAGGACGCGCAGCTCGAGCGCCTCGGCGCCGGCGTCGACCGCATCCGGAACCTCGGCGAGACGATGCATGACGAGACCCGCCAACAACTGGGCTTGCTGGATCAGTTGGAGGGCGACGTCGACAAGACGACGTCCGGCATCCGCGAGGAAACGAAGCACGCGGAAGACGTCGCCGTGAGCGGCCAGACCTTCTACATGTACGTCTGCATCGCGATCCTGATCCTGGTCATGGTCCTCGAGCTCATCATCGGCCTGCAGTAGGTAGTAGGCCACCCCTGTTCGTTAAATCTTGATAGTTACGTTAGTCTTGTTCGCCAGAAGTGTTTCGAGGGGCCGTTGAAGTGCAAAAGGCACGCCGTCGAGCCGCCGGCGAGGAGCGAGTCCTCCGGGGCGTCCTTACGGCGCGCCGACGGCGTTAAGCGAAACGCGTTCGTCACAAGCTCGGCGCAGTAGTCGAGCGTGAGGCGTGACTCTCCCGCGACGCCGCGCGTGAAGTAGGTCGTGAACTTGCCTTGGTCGGTGCGGCCCGACGTTTTTTGTGAGGTCAACGCGGTCTGCGTCATGCGCAAGAGGTCCGCGACCCGGCCGCCAAAGACGCCGGTGTTCGCGTAGCGTAGGCGCGGCGGATCTGCGCATTATCCTCTAAGCCGACAGAGTTTAGTGCACTAGTGAGCCCCGAGCTAGCGGCATGTAAGGCACTAGCAAGCTTCCTCCTTTGAATGGCAAGTCCTGCCCAAACGCTGCGCACGGCCTGCGATACGTTTCGGTCCGATCTCTATTCTTCTCCACTCGGCGACTCCACCTCTTTGGTTGCAACCGGTGCAGCAGTGCGGCAGCATGGACTCCTTGCTAAGTGGCAGCCTAGCCGGCATCGTCGCGGACGTCGCCACGCACCCGCTCGGCACGGTGAAGACAAGGCTCCAGGTGCAGGGCGCCTCGGCATCATCGCTCACGCGCTACGGCGGCGTCGCGCAGGGCCTGACGCGAATCTTAACAAAAGAAGGCGTCGGCGCGCTCTACAAGGGCGTCGGCGTCGTCGTGGCGACCGCGGCACCAGCCCAGGGCCTGTTCTTCCTGGGGAACGACACGGCGCGCGAGGCGCTGCGGCCGCACCTGCCCGCGGCGGCCGCCAGTTTCGCGGCTGGCTGCGTCGCGCAGCTCTGCGGGTCCTTGTGCTGGGTGCCGATGGATACGGTGAAGGAACGGCTGCAAGTAGAAGGGCAGCTCAAGCGCGGGTCCAAGGCCGAGCTCGGCGGCTCCTGGAACGCGGTCCGAACGATCCTGCGGCGGGAAGGGTTGCGGGGATTCTACCCGGCGTATTGGGTCCACCAGGCGACCTGGGCCCCGTTTAACGGCCTGTTCTTCGCCATCTACGAGGCATGCAAGGACGCCGGTGTCCACGGCCTGGGCAGCGGCGTGGTCGCTGGCGTTGCGGCGGGCTTTTTAACAAACCCGATGGACCTGGTGAAGACGCGGCTGCAGGTGGCCCGAACCGACCCCAGTACGTTTGCCTACGCCGGCGCGTTCGACTGCGTGGGGCAGATCCTGCGCCGGGAAGGGCCCCGCGCGTTCCTCGACGGGGCGATCGCGCGCTGCGCGACCGTCGCCCCCAGATTGACGATCTGCGTCCTCGTGAAGGACGCGATCGCGCCGGGCGTCAAGGAGGTGCTCGGCTAGTTTTGTTGTTTATAAGTATATACACGTGTACTTGGGGCGGGGGGGTCGCGATCGCGCGCGGGGCCTACTACTTCGGGATCGAGCGCGTCGGGATGTAGTAGAACCACAAGTACGCAATGACCGCCGGGTAGACCACGAAGAAGATGCCGAGGCGCAGCGCGACGAGGCAGTTGCACGGCTCGGGCGTCGGCTTCGTCTCGGGCGTGACCGGCTCCGGCGCCTTCGAGAAGTAGCCCGTCAGGCGCTTGAAGGGGCTCGCCCCCGTCGCTTCCTTGCCGCAGGAGCCGGGCACGCGCCCGAAGGGGCTCGCCTCCGTCGCGTCCGTGGCGGACGGCGTGGGCGTGGCGCTCAGGCCGCCCTCCTCGATGCGGCGCGCTATTTCATCCTTTTTTATCGTGAGATATCTAGCCCTGGGTTTTCCAATGTCGGCGGTCGGAGGCGTTTCTTACGGCTTCAGAGAAGTATTATCCCAGGCAGACGGGCGCTTTGAGATGCGGACAGACGCAAGCTCGCGCCGCGGGCGTGGTTTCTACGAGGTACGGTATGGTGGTACCGTAGGTACCTTATATGGTATACCTGGTATACCTTGCCATTATTATTGGCATTACCGCAGTAACCTCGCCGGGATAAACTAGATTATCACTCTGGTCGGCACGCGGCAGACACGGTACTAGCGAATAAAACTTACAAAAATTAAGACGTCTCCACCGCCTGCCCCCGTCGCTTCCGCGCCAGCAGCATGCGGAACTTCGGTCTAATGACTTTCGCCGCGACCTGCCTTACCAATAGATCGTAGGACCGCTTCGCCGCCGCGGTCGCCGCCGTCCGGAATATAGCATACTCCTCCACAATATGCAGGAGGTCCGCGAGGGGCACGAAGTAGACCTGGGAGTGGCTCTTCGCGCTGCACCCGTAGAGCCACACCTTGGCCGACGTATGGAGGCAGCAGTCGTCTCCAATCGCGTCGTTGTTCCCGCAGAACACTAATAACTTCGGCCAGGGCGTCGCGCGCTGGAAGGTGAACAACCGACCGTCCGCCACCACCCGCAGCCCGTCCGCGGGCGCGCCTTGATCAAAAACGTGGTCGCCGGGGCCGTGGAGCTCATCCCTCATACAGCGCGCCACCGCTAACAAGGCCATGGTCTTCTTGGCCGGGGCGAACGTACGACATCTCCCCAAAACCTGGACGCGCGCCGCCGCCTCGACGTGCGTCCTCAAGCGCGGCGGTAGCTTCGCCAACAACCCCGTGTACTTGGCCGTCAGTAATCGATTATGCATGAAGATTAAATGAGCTCGTGCCTTCGTTCGAGCCTCCTGGGGCACGGCGTGGCGCTCCAAGTACCTATCAAGCACCTTGAGCTGGGCCTTCTTGTCGGGGTCGTCAGAACTGATCTCTTCCATGACGGCCTTGACCTGGCCGATGATGATCGCGATAAAAGCAATGGCCACGATCTTCACCCCAATCAGAAAGACGGACTGCAGGAGGTTCGGCCTCGCGGTTGGATGGAACAAAAACGCCGAGGCTCGCTCCAGCACGGCCCAGTGCAGCGCGAACAGGATCTGCCGCCCGACGGACGCGTCCTTGAGCGCTTCGGGCGGGGCGAAGCGCCGGTGCATCGCGACACTACCACCCCAGTCGTTCTCCGTCCTACTGGCGACGCCCCAGAATGCGCACCCAATGAAGTGCATGGCAAGAAAATAAATAAAAACAATAGAAAGCATCTTCGAGGTCCCAGGGGTCAACCACCCTAAGTCAATCGTCTCGTCGACGACGTCCCTGACCCTTAACATCTTGAGCATGCGGAACACTTTACAAATCTTCAGCATCTGGATGAACTTGCAGATCTTCGCAATGCATAGTTGGTCGTCCCCAAACAATACAGACAAAGTATCCAAAGGTATCGAGGCAATAAAGTCGACCCAGAACCACCCTCTCAGGTAGTTCAGCGCGATCAGCCTCAAGTCCATGACTACTTCTGCTCCTCTTCTATATCCAGTCACAAAGCCCAGTCCCAAGTCCACCACAAAGCATAATTCTACAACGACGTTGATCGACTTGAGTGATCCAGGAACCTTCCTGTTGGAGTAAAAAGCCATCTCGATCGGAGCGACGACCATGGTGTAGCAAACCAGCAAAAAAATAATCGTCGTCCAGGCCGCGTGCTCCTTCGATTGCGGATCAAACACCCATTCGCTCGAGGTGTTGTACTCCTCCTGCTTGGCCGTCATTTCCAGGATCGCTTGGCTCGCGTTCTCGCCGTGCATGATCGACGTCGGTTGCACTTTGACTCTTCGACGTTTCTTCTTTTTGCAGCACCAGCTTTCGAAGTCGTGGCGGTGTCTATCCAACGTTTTTAGTGCCGAGTGCACGGCGGGGCTTCTACCCTCTTCATGAGCGTCTGCCACGAGCCGTAATTTGGACTGGAAGTTCAGAGACCGCGAGAGGTGCCGGTGCGACTTATTGGCCGACGCCTGCTGCTGCCAAGACGCCATGCGCTCGCGTCGCGTCTGTGGCGTCGGCGGTTCACTCATTGTTGTCTGTGGCGTGGCCGGGACGTCCGAGCCCTGCGTTTTCCGCTTCGCTTCATTTAACCGCTGCCGCTGCGCGGGCGTCAGGCTGCCACAGCTTTCCAAAGCTCGCACGGAGGCGGCGAAGCTCGCGGCGGCCGCCTCGACCAAGGCTAGCGACGCGTCGACGTCCATCCTGGGCTGCCCTCCTGGCTGCCCCTAGGCTGCTGGCAACCTCTGCGCAGTGCACGCGGCGCTGACGTGCGCGTAACGCCGAGCTCGTCGAACAAAAATTGCTAGTATGTTACCGGCCGCTAGCGTGGCGCGACGCGCAAAAAAACGCCGTGCGCGGCGCGGAAGCGCTCGAAAAATTAGCGGGGCAGCCTCCGGCTGCACCCTTCGCAGCCATGCGCCGGAACCGATGATGAATAGAGGCATAGCATGGGCCCTGCTGGCCGCCGCCGCCCGCGCCGCGTCGACGACGCAGCCCGTGGACCTCTTCTTCGCCATCGACGCGCCCTACTACCTGGCCATGGTGGCCTGCGCCATGCGGGCGGCGTACGAGCGCACGAACGCAAGTTACCGCTTCTTCGTCCTCCACCGCCATCCATTAACCTCGAAGCAGATCTGCGCCGCGTCGAAACTCGCGCTCGGGTCGCACTTCGAGGGCTGTTCAACCTTCACGCATGAGCGGGAAGAGACGTCTTGTGAAATAGGCAAAAAAAACCTCGCCACGGTCAACACCATCGAACTGGTGAAATCGCCGCGCGTGCTCGACGAGATCTACCGGCTTACCGAACTAGATTTCAAGTCGCGGAAACATGGAGACTGCACGAACCGCGGGGATCTGGTGAACCTGTTTAATCTCGCGCCGGACGCCATCGACCAGTTCCTGTTGCCGCTAGGCGTGACGCGAGCGGTCTACCTGGACGCGGACGCCTGGCCGGATTCGGATTTTGGGAAGTTTTACGACGCAGCGTCAGAAAAATATACGGCGGTCGCGTTGGCGCGGCGGCGGAAGCGCTGTGTCCAAGCGGGCGCGACGAAGTGGGAGCGCAAGATGGGGTTAAGTGGCGCGAACTGGAGCGAGGGCTTCCGCCAGGACCTGCCTTATGTTTATGAACGATTAGGTAAAACTCTGTACGACCTGGATCAGCGACGGTGGCGCGCCGACTGCTTCCACGTGCCCTCATTAAAACGGTACTGCGAGCTTGGTGTGGCGGACAGAGTCGTCGACGCGCTGAAGCGCCAGACGCGGGGCGACGGCTCGAAATTGTGGACCTGCGGCCTCCAGCAGCCTCCCTTGTTACTCGCGCTCGCGAACCGGACGGCGATCCTGCGGCGCGACGATCTGGAGATAGTCGACCCCGCGAAGGGCATCGAGGCCTGCGCCGAGCGGAACCCGAAAATTTCGGTGCATTCCGAGAACAAGAACAGCCTGCGGACGCGCGCGATGCGAAGGGAGGGAGGCGACCGCGACGCGGCGCTGGGGGCGCTCCTGAAGCGCCTCGAAAGCGGCGACGCGGAGGCGTGCGGCGCGCGGCCGTGGCGCGAGAAGAAGGGCTCTGAGTAATGTGTGCGGTTGTGTAGTGCGATGCGGTCAAACGCGAGCGGCCGCGGCGCGCGTAAACCTCTCGTATCCGCACGGGGGGGCGTGCTTATGGCGTTTGCGATGGCTTTGCATCGCGAAGACGACTGTAAAGAGATATCGCGCGAATTACCTCGCTAGTGTCTTACCGAGCGCTAGCTCGGCTGTGACTTGTGGCGGCGGGGCTTTTAGAGGCCGTGCGCTGCCCGATAACGCCAACCAGTCTTTGTGCGAAGCACTCCCCGGCTGTGAACGAGCCCTCGTCGAGCGCTGAGGCCACACCGACGGCCTAAAGGGGAAGTGCACTAGTGCATTGCAATCGTCGCCGCGCGCGCGCACGCGACCGCAGCGATAGTGAAGCCGCAGTGATGGGCGCCCTCGCCGCCCTCGTCGGCCTCGACGCCGAGCCGGAACCGGCGGCGCCCAAGTTCGCCGACGCGCAAGCGTTCCTCGACGCGGTCAAGGAACGCTACCCGAAAGGAACAAGAATATACGAGCACTTCAAAATCGCCATGGCGGCCTACGGTGCGGGGCCTAAAACTACGGCGGCGAAGGAATTGCTCGTGCGCGAGGTGTCGTGCTGCTTCATCACGAGCCCGGACCTGGCGGTGGCCTTCGACGAATTTTATGGAGCGGCGCTGGGCATGAGCGCGGTGCGCCGGCCGCCGCGCGTCGAGCGGGCCACGTCGCCTATCCAGAGAATTGGAGCAGGGCGCCACGAAATGGGGTCGCGGTCGAACTCGCCGCGGCCGACGGACGGGTGGGAGCTGGACGCGGAGACGGCGGCGCTCTGCGCCCGCCGGAAGCAGCCGCCGCCCGCGTCCATCCGCCACCTGGCGGCCGTGGAGAACCGACCGTCGAAGCTCGCGACGGCGATGCGCGTGGCCCTCGGCACGCCCCAGGGCGACTACGAGCGGCCCCGGGCGATCGCGGCGGCGATGGCCGAGCTCCCTTCTTGTACACCCGCGGCGAAGAACGAGTTGTTTCTCTTGGCGGCGGAGCTGGCCCGGGGCGCGCGGATCGTTACGGCGCGCTACGACGCGCCGTTTGACCGCGACGACCTCGATCTGAAGAGCGACGAGCGGCTCAAGGTGACGCTCGAAGCCCGGACGTGCCGCTTTCAGTTGGTGCGCGCCGTCCAGAAGCTGAACGGCTGCGACTGTGGCTCGCTCTCGATGGTGTGTTCGATCGGCCACCAGGGGCAGCCGTTCCTGCTCTTCAAGATCGGCGGCGGCGACCACAAGGAACCTTCTTCTTACGAGGCGGCGAGCCGGAAAATAACTTTACTGATGACGCGCCTCGGCCTAAAGAGCGCGCGGCACGTCGACCTGCTGGCCGTGATCCTGGCCGTCGCCGACCCGACGTGCCTCGCGTGGCGCGGGCAGAAGAACTACTTCCGCCCAACCACTCAGTACATCGTGGGCGCCTTCGTGCGCCTCGGCGCGCTGGAGCCCCTTCACCCAAATGCAGACGAGTGGCTCCTCCAGGCGCTCCACAAGCACGGGGGCGAGGACTGGGACGCGGTCGTCCGGGACCCGGCCTTCGATGCATTACGACGGGGCCGGAACGTGCCTACGTTGAAAGCGGCGCTCGCGCGGCTCGTGGGCGCGGACCTCGACGTGGCGAAGCCCCGAACAGCTCCGGCGCCGGCGCCGCCGCCGGCGCCTCTGGTGAATCCGGCCGAGTGGGCCCAGTGCTCGCGGTGCGAGAAGTGGCGCTTGTTGCCCAAGGGCGTCGCCGCGGCGTCGCTGCCGGATGATTGGAGGTGCGGCGCTCTCAACGTCTCCTGTGAAAAGCCGCAGTGTTCGTTCGAAGAGGACGAGACGTGCCCCTGCCATACAAGTACAGAGGATATTAGTGTCGTCCTGGTGACGCACGATAATAAAGTGGCGCGCACGTACTGCTCGCCCAATTCAGCAGGTATAGTGTACGGTCTCTCCCCCGCGGCCACGCGCGAGTGGTGCCTCGCGGCCAAAGCTACGGGGCGGACGGCTACGTTATGTTTTGCGAAGGACCGACGGCTACTCAGTAATCCGGTCGACGCGGATTCTAATAGAGTGTGGGCCCTCTTCGAGACGCAAGGGACCGCAGTCCAGAAGTGGTGGGGCGCCACAGTACTAAAAGAGACCGGCGGCTACGGCGACCAGCGCAAGTACGACGTCGTTTATGACGACGGCTCGCGCGCGACGATCCTGGCGAACACGCTCTTCGCCGCGCCGCCGCCGGGCGTCCAGATCAAGACGAAGCAGCCGAACCCCAAGGCCGCCAAGCTCCTCAAGCGGCTCAACGCCTGGCACGGGGTCCGCGAGAAGAACGCCGCGAAGAAGGCCTCGGGGCCGCCCCGCGAGGTCCGCGAGACGCTGGACCGGGTCGTGGCCCACGTCTCGTCTCCTGATGAAGCGCCGTCGGCCGCGGCCGTGGCCTGGAAGGGGCCGCGCGCCATCTCGCGCCTCGGCGTCGACATGGTCGCCAAGGTGGTGAATGGGGCGCGGCCCGCGGCCAAGCGCGCCGCGCCGCTGGCGCCGGCGCCAAAGCCGCACGTCGCGTCTGAGACCTCGGCGTGGCTCGCAGTCTGCACCGATCTACTCGCCGCCGTCGGGGGATCGCGGAACGGCATCATGGGCATGCGCGGCCGGCTCGTGGGTGCCGGCTTCCGCTGCGGCAATCCGGTGGCGGGAAAGTCGTACTACGACATCTCGGTGCCGCTGACCTTTCCCTGCTACTACGACGTCGCCGGCAAGAACTACACGTCGATGCAGGACGTGATACGATCGAAGCCACAACTCACCAAGTACTTTCAGGGCTGCCTGGCACTGGCTCAAGCCGGTGGAGCGTACCGCACGGAGTCCGACCGCGAGGGCGAGGCGAGGGCTCCGCCCTCGCGGCGCGTTGGGGTAACACCCAAGCCGACGGCCTGCATCGTCGCGGCGAGTTTCACGCAGCCGGCCGCGACGCGCTCGAAGCGCAAGGCGACGCCGGAGCCGACGCCTGTCGCGAAGGTCCACAAGGTGACGCCTGTTGAGGCTGCCTCTTCCTCGCTCTGACGAAGGTCGCGCGGCGGGGTTGACGCCGGACTGAGGGGCCCTCCTCCTCTCGCCAGGTAGTATCTGTGCCATAAGATTGTGCCATTATAATGGATGAGTGCCGGTGGTATAGCGGAGATGCGAGCACAGCGCGGAGCTTGCGGGTTTTTCACGCTTTTGCGACTTTTGAGCGCGCGCATACGTACCTTACGGTGGGCGTGAGACGTTGAATCGTCGTTGACAAACGCGACCGCGCAAACGACCTCAATCGGCGGCGTTTACAACTCGTATTGTGCTCGGCGGTTTTGTGCCAATTGAAAATTATGGAGGCGCTAGAGGCGCTAGGCGGCGAGCCGATGGCGCGGGACCCCGATCGGCGCGTCAGCATCGCGCCGCAGACATCTCGCTCATTATCAGACTCGACGGCCGAGCTACCACCGCCCGTGACCGTGCTCCCGGCCGTGAGGCGGAGCCGCATCGTGAGCCCGGCGCCTCCGCGCACGCCGCGGCCTGAAAAGAGCAGCACCACCGGCGATTTCATCGCGACGCTCAAGGCGCGGTACCCCAAGGGCACCGTCGCGCACTCGCGCTTCACGAAGGCACTATCCATCTACGCGGCGAGCTCCCGCGACGCGGCGGCCGCGCAACTGCTCTCGCAGGAGGTCGGAGACATTTTCGTGGACGAGCCGGGCCTCGCCCGGGCCTTCCAGTCGTTCTTCGATGAGCCGGGCGCCGACCCGAGGCGCATGTCGCTCGACACCCCGGTCAAGTCGCCGACCCTGCTGGACGTGCTCAACGCCGCGCCGCCGCCCCTGGGCGCGCGCGTCAACGGCAAAGGCGAGACGGTCGTCCGCTTAAAGGCACCGCCCAAGGCCAAGCCGCCCCAAGACAAGCACAACCTCGTCGGCCGCGAGGTGCGCAAGCCCTACTCGGAGTGGTGCTATTCCGAATGGCACTTCGGCGACGTCGTGCGCTGCAGCAGGCCGGGCCACTACGTCATCGCCTGGGACGAGCGGACCGGCCCCGAGACGTACGACACACGTCAAGTCATCACGATGCTCTCGCCCGATAGTGATGAGATCACCGACGCAGTACAATACCGCGAGAAGTACGAGGCGTTTCCGGTCGGGACGCGCGTCGAGGTCTGGTGGAGCGAGTCCGGCAACCCCGAGGATGGTGGGTGGTGGGACGCCGTCGTCTCATACGCCGGCGACGTCTACGAGGTCGAGTGGATCGACGACCCGGGCGTCTTCCACCGCGCGGACTTTCAGGCCGTCCGGGCGCCGGGATCGTCCCCCGCCCGCGGTGCCGCGCCGAAGAAGGCCCCCGTATGGTCGCCCAACGCGCGCGCCGCGCCGGCGGCCTCCTACGCCATGCTCGGGTTCGGTCAGCCCGCGGCACCCGAGCAGAATTCCGAGCAGGCGCCGCCGCCGGCGACCGGCTCCGGCCGCGCGGCCAAGCAAGAGGCGGCGCGGCGCATCCGCGAGCAGTCGTAGGAAGATACTGTATACTACTTACTATAATAGATATGGCGCCTCGCCTCCCGATATATCTCCTCACTCACTGGAGATGGCCTCGGGCTTCACTGGGACCGGTACCGGCGGCATCGTGGCGTCGGCGTCGTCCGCGCCGACGTCGACGACGTCGCCGCGCGCCTCGGCGAGGCGCTCGCGCTCCCGGAGGAGCTCCTCGGCGGACTTCTGCGGGCCGATCTCGAGGTCGTCCGCCTCGGCATTCGCCGTCCTATACTCCTCGAGCGCCTTCGAGAGTGCGGCCGCGACCGACGCCGCGTCGGGCGCCGCCTCGGCGCCGACCTCGTCTAGTGGGTCGCCCGACGCCATGACGCGCTCGTTCACGGCGCGCTTCCGCGCCGCCAGGTCCAGGATGTCCCTATCGACCGTTCCCTCCGCGACGAGGCGGTACACGTCGACGGGCTTCGTCTGTCCTATGCGGTGCGCTCTGTCTTCGGCCTGGCGGTCGATCTCCGGATTAAAGTCGACGTCGTGGATCACGACGGCGTCGGCGCCCGTCAGGTTGATGCCCAGGCCGCCCGCGCGCGTCGAGAGCAGGAATATCTTCGCGGACGACGTGCCGTCGTTGAACGCGGCGACCATGCCCTGGCGCTCCGCGATGGGCGTGTTGCCGTCCAGCCGACACGTGCCCAGGTCCAGATCATTACATAATTCGACCATCAAATCCAGCAGCCGCGTCCACTGCGAGAACAGCAGCACGCGCCGGCCCTGCGTCCGCACCAAATCGGGCAGCAACGTCCTCAATTCCTTGAACTTCGCCGACTCGTACAAGACTTCAGGCTTCAGGCACAGGTCCCTTAACCCCGGCATCGACGCCTCCGCACAAATGCAGTGGATGCTGAAGTCATCGTAACTCTCAAGTTCGCTCGTGACGCGGCTCAGGTCGGCCTGGGCCCCGAAGAAGCCCGCGTAGACGCACTCCCGGGCGACGCGAGCGCGCTGCTCGTCCGTGTACTTGTCGAGCTTGAGTAATAACGGATGGTTCGCCGCCTTGCGCAGCGCCGTGAACAGGTGCTGGTCGCTGCCGTACTCCTTCGTCTTCCCGACGACGCTGAGGTAGGCCTTGCGCTGTTTCGAATCGAGCTCGACCGACCTGATGTGCGACGTCTTCGGCGGCAGCGACTGCAGCACGTCCTGCTTCACCCGCCGCAGACAAAACGGCGCCAGCAGCTCCCTTAGTTTCTTCACGCCTCCGACCGAGTCCATGGCCGCGATGACCTCCTCGAGCCGGTCCGTCACGCGGCAGTCTCGAAATAGATCGGGCATCAGGAATAGTAGTAAAGAGAGTAGATCGAGCGGCCGGTTCATGATCGGCGTGCCCGATAATACGGTCCGCGACCGCGCCCCTAACCGACGTAAGTGGCGGCTCCGCGACGCGTCCGGGTTCCTTAGGTTGTGACCCTCATCTAATACGACGTGGGCCCAGGGCGCGTTACTACGAAAAAAGGCTCGGTCCTCCTCGCAGGCCTCGCGCTCCCACCACGTGTAGGTCGTGAGGATGACGTGCGCGTTTCGCACGTCGCGGTCCGCCCGCAAGTGTGCTCTTTCTTGCTGCGAGCCGTGGTAGACGACGACGCGCTTCTCGTAGGGCGCCCATCTTGAAAACTCGCGCTGCCAGTTTCCTAAAGTAGACGCCGGCACCACGACGACGTCCCGGCCGTCGTAGCCCGGGTCCTGCGCCAGTTTTCTCGCCCTTGACGCCGCCAAATAAGCGATGGTCTGGATCGTCTTGCCCAGGCCCATGTCGTCGGCCAGGACGCCGTTCGCGCCGACGCGCTCCAGTAATAACAACCAGTTCACGCCGACGATCTGGTGCGGCCGTAGCTTCAGGTCCGGCCCGCAGCACCGTTTTACCTCATTCTGGTCCAGCGGCTTAAAATCTGTGGAACTAGTGGAGGAGACCATCTCGCCGGCACACAACGCGCCGTGCCGCGTCGACGACGCTAGACCGGCCGACCTCAGCTCCGTGATCAGCTTCGCCGCGTACGCGCCGCACTCACTTAATAATCTTTCAGCCCTTTTGTGCGCCGCGTCGTCGTCCTCCTCTTCATCATCCGACGTCCGGTGACCGTCGCTCAAATCCCCCGCGAGGTCTACATGCTGCTCGCGCTCCACATCAATAATCGGCTCGCGCTCGACGTCGATAATCTCGGGCGACACGCGCGGCGGCTGGACCACGACGCGCGGCGTCCGCTCCCGGGGCTTGCCCGCGCGCTTGCGCGCCGCGAGAGCGTCCAGCTTCGACTTCCTATCATCAGCAACGACCTCGACGTCAGAACCCGAGTCGCTCGGCAGCGACTGCATCTCGTCCTCCTCGGAATCGTCGTCCGTGTCGCCCAGGTACTCCGCTTCTTCTTCCTCTTCCTCCTCGCTCTCCTCGGCGAAGGCGCCGCGCCGCTTCTTCGGCGGGGGCTTTTTGGTTTTCGAGGCCTTCTCCCGGGCCAGGTGCGCCGCGCCCTTCCGCGCGTTGCGCCGCACTTCGGCGTCGGTCTTTGGCTTGCTCATCCACGGCGTGGGTTCCTCTTCCTCCTCCTGGTACGCGAACTTCGCGAACGGCGCGACGTTGCTCTTCTTGTTGCCCGTCGCCTCGGGGATCAGCGAGTCGCGGCCGCCGTCGTCGTCGTCGTCGCTGCTCTCTTCAATAATGCGGCGCTTCTTCTTCGGCTGGTTCTTCTCTCGCTCCAGCCGCTCGGCCTCTTCTAGCCGCGCCTGGGCTTGTTTGTAGCGCGCCTCGATGTCCCGCTTCTCGAGGAGGTCCGCCGTCGCGAGACCCGCGCTGCGAATGACCTCCTTCATGGTCTTGATGGAGACCTTGGTGGGCTCCGTCTCCATCGCTGTCGGCGGGTGCGGCGCCGCGGGTTCCATCGCTGCGGCGCGCGTACGCGGCGAGGCGAATGCGCTTGAGACCGGTCCTCCTGGACACTGAGCGCTGCGGTTACGCACGCGCAGCGCGACAGCAATGCAGCGCAGCACTTTGCTGTGCTCAGCCACCTCCACAGCGCACCGATGGGCGAGCTAAAGCGACTGACAAGACGCGCCAAATTAACTCTAGCGCCGTAAGACACTAGCAGTTTGAACGCGATGGTCCAAAGGCGTAGAAATTGCGTTCATAGCCGTCACGCCGCGCCGCGAGGCCAAGCACGCCCTCCCGAACAACCGTGCGGGGCGAGCTTGCTACAAGGTACATGTGATCAGGGAGACGCCTTGCATTCGACGCGCACGGCTGCCCACCGCAGCGCCGGTTGCAGCGCGCGTGGTCCCGACGGCGCGCGCCCGCCCGCGCGCAGCGCCGACGCCGCGCGGACGCGCCCGCGACGACTGAACACCACAGGAGGGACATAGGCAAAGATGATGCGCGCGACGCTGACGCGCAAGAGTCAAAAGGCCGAGGCGCGGCGCCGCTCCTCGAAGATCTGGAGCGACCTCGAAACATTAAGAGAGGAGCGGCGCCAGTCCAAGGCCGCGCCGACGACGAAGAGAGAACGCGTCCTCGAGCAACTACGAGCGAGGTCCCTGGCGGTCTGCGAATCCTCAAAATTCATGACCTTCATGACCGTGCTGACGCTCTACGCTTTATTTGGGGACGACGCGAAGCTGTGTCTGGCCGATAGCACCGCGGACGATGCCTTCGTCGTGGCCGCAATCATGTGCATCATCTTCTTCGGCGTCGAGATCGTGCTGCAGTGCTTCGCCTACGCGTGGTACTTCCGGGGCTTTTATTTTTGGGTGGACCTCGCTTCCACTCTCAGTATCCTTACTGAGATTCCCGCGGTGATGGCGGAGGTCGCCATACTAGTCGGTGGGAGCGGCGGCGAGAGCGCCGAGATGCTCAAGGCGGGCAAGGTCTTGCGCGGCGTCCTCGTGCGATCTTCTGACCTTTCTGCGACGTTCGTTCGATTCCGGGGCCGTTCGGACCGCGCCGCGATGCCGTCGCCGCGACGCCTCGACGTCGTCGCACGGCATTCCCGTCACTCCGCGGCCGTTAGAGAGTGTACAAGAGCCTCGGATCGAAGCCTCACGCGTCACCCACGCAGGCTGGAAGGGTCGGTACCAAAGCGACAAAAATAATTAGGATCGTACGTTTAGTAAGGATGGTCCGCGTCGTCAAATTATACAGGATGACGGGCGACGTCGACGAGCTACGCAGAGATGATTCTTCATTGGAGCCTTCTTCTGTCGGCAAAAAATTAACTGAGAGACAAACCGTAAGGTTAATAAGCATGATGCTGTCCATGATATTGGTGCTGCCCTGGTTGTATACGGATTCGTTATTGGACAACGCGCACAACTTCCAGCACGACTTCCTCAAGCATCTCCACCAGTACCCGCAGGCATACAACTTTAGTGGAGGTATTTCTGTGGAAGACTTCCGGGAGCAGGTCCGGTTCTATGGAAGGGAGTCGTACGAATTGGGCTATCCTCTAGCCTACCTCGAAGTGTGCGAACCCCAACCTTCAGATGGTAGATGGTCGTCGTGCCGGAGCAACGGTCATATAAATGTATTTGAACACTCTGAGCTGAGAAGCTGGTTAACCGAAGGTGATCAGAAATGGAGTTCATTAGTGACGAACCCCGTCAATGGGCTTGACAAGCCGGGGGTCAGCGGCGCGAGAAGGCGAGCGCGGAACGTGTTATTGAAGCGCCTGAAGCATAGAGATATGGAGTACTTTGTAGCAAGTGTTGTCGGTTGTTATAATGCCTCAGCACAGATCATGGATGGTTTCCTTACGAGAGAACCGACGAAGATATCCGAATCAACAGCAGGCGGCGCGTTGGGCCGCGGCGCGCGATGTGATGTGCATGGGAACTGCAAGAAACCGGCCGAGAAGTTTGATGATTATCGTTCAAAAATGGAGCAGCCCACTTGTGTCAGTACGGCGGCTTTCTCCTTACGGTCGCAAACTAGACTGTTGGCTGGTCTGCAATTAGTGAAGACCTTTGTGATTATGCTCCTCATTGTGGGTGGCAGTGTAGCCTTCAACGCCGACGCCCAGGTCTATGTCATCGGTCCCATCGAGCGGATGATGGCTCTCGTCGAGAAACTGTCAGAAAATCCATTAGGTGCTACACACCTAGACCTCACCTATGATGACGACAAAAAGGTGAGGGACCAAGGCTACGAGACCGTATTGTTGGAACAGACGCTGGAGCGAGTCGGCGAGTTATTACAAGTGGGGTTTGGGGCCGCCGGAGCCGAAATCATCGGGAAGAACATGGCCGTGCACTCGTCCTTGAATCCGATGGTGCCGGGTAAAAAAATAACGGCCATCTACGGCTTTTGTGACATTCGGCGGTTCACGGACACGACGGAGTGCCTGCAGGAGGACGTCATGGCCTACGTGAATCGACTTGGTAGTTTAGTGCACGGCTCTGCTCACAGTTATTTCGGTGCCGCGAACAAAAATGTCGGCGACGCCTTCTTGGTGTCGTGGAAATTGTGCGATGGCGAACTAAGTGGTTTTTCGTCCTTTGACGATCAAGCGTCGGAAGAACAGAGATTGAAGGCTAATCAAGATATAAAGTGCTCGATCGGCAAGGGGCGGAAAGTGTCTCCATCTCAATTGGCCGACGCGGCCATCTGTTCATTTTTAAGATGCCAATTAGATTTGGAAGAGGCGAATCGCGAGGGCGAGCTCCGGGAGTACTCTCAACGGCCGTCCGTGCAACAACGGTTCGGGAATGGGTTCGCCGTCAAAATGGGCTTCGGCATGCACGTGGGCTGGGCCGTCGAGGGCGCTATTGGTTCGTCTTTGAAGATTGATGCCACTTATCTAAGTCCGCATGTGGAGATGAGTGATCGGCTCGAGGCCGCGTCGAAGGTCTTTGGCACGCCCCTCAATTTGTCGCATTGGCTGCGGAACTTGGCCTCACCGTCATTATCTGCCGTAACTAGACCGGTGGCGCGCTTAAAAGCCGACGGCGTGTCCTCTCCCTTCGACGTGTTTGCGTTAGATGTTACCGACAGGGTGTCGAACTTTGGGCGCCAGTTCTGCGACGCCGAAGATTCGAAGGGCGACTTCGTGGACTGGGCCCACGCCGACGTCTTGAAGGTGCAGGCGTCGCTCCACCCCTTGTTCCGGTCGACGTGGAAGCAGGGCTACGAGGCGTTTTTGAAAGGCGACTGGGCTCTGGCGCGAAAGATGTTTGCGGAGGCGGCCCGCCTCAAGCCGGGCGACGGGCCCGCCGCCTACCTCCTGTCTGTCATGGCGCGTTACAACAACGCGCCGCCGGCCGGCTGGGACGGCGCGCACGTCCTCGACGGCTTCTAGAACAACATATCCCCTCCCCCTGTTCCTCCCCTTGTAGACCCCTGTGCCTCGTCTAAGATGTGTCTGCTATCTTGCTTGTGCGGCTTTTTTTCAGCCTGCGCGGACCAGGCCTACCACCGAGGTATGAGGTACTTTACCGATACCTTACCGGGCCGCGGGCGCAGCTTAAAAACGCGAGCTTAGAAATCGCTGCCTTGAGCGCATCGCTGCGTCTTCGGACCCGCGCTTGCAAGGACGCGGCCAGCATAACGCCATCGACGCGTCGCCGCAGCATCTCAGATTTCTGCCTTGCAGAGAAGTGGCCAGCAAAACGCCATCGACGCGCCGCGGCAGCAATCAGACCACCACCAGCCTTGCGATGCCGGACGCCGAGGCCATCCGCCGGCGTTTTGACAAAATAAACTACGAGGAGCCCAAGACGGCCGAAGACCACCCTTATGTAGCGGCGTGCCTCCTCTTCGTTTTTGTCTTCTTCTTCGTCTCGGTGCTGAGCACGTTCCTGAACTCGTCGGCGCAGTACCAGAAAGAGCTCGCCGCGGCGGAGGCCAGGAAGAAGGCGAAGAAGGACGAGTGAGCCCACTGATGCGTCTTCCGCTGATGCTGATGGCGTTGGCCGCGTCGGCGCTGCGGCCTTACCCGAACCCCAGGCCGCGCGCATCGTCGCGGCGCGCCGCGACGTCATCGCTGGGCTACGACCTCTCGCGCGCCGTCGAGGATGACCTCGGCGCGCTGCCGCCGCTCTCGCGCGACGTTCTTGCCGGCGGCACGGAGCCGGCGAACCAGGGCGAGACCGCGTGCGGCCTCTACTTCGAGCAGCTGCGGCCAATTTTCCGCGAGAAACGACCGGCGATCTTCGCGACGGCGCTGGGAGGCCTGCCCGTGTTTTCATCTGAGGACGCATTGGACCTGACCTCGGGCTGGCCCGCGTTCCGGCGACCGATCGCGCCGGACCACGTCGTATTAAAACCGGACGGCGACACAGCCTTCGAGTGCCTCTGCGCTCGGTCCGGAGCCCACCTCGGCCACCGCGTGTCGGAAGACTACTACTGCATCAACGCCGCGGCGCTGGTCGTGCTGCAGCCCGGCGATGCGTTGCCAATCGGCGCGGTGCCGGGCGCGCGCGTGGAGGAGTTGCCGCCGGTGCTGGCGGCGGTGCTGGGGGGTAGCGACGACCCGGCGGACTGCGGCGTCAAGGGCCACGCCGTGATCGTCCACAAGGGCGGCAACCCGACCAGCGACGACCCGTCGGAGGCGCCCGGGGTGCGCGTCGGCTGCTGCGTCCTCGCGTGAGGGGTCGCCTACCACAAGCCTGTCGCTCCTCCCCTGTATCCCTCCTTCCCGTCTGGGTAGAGTCGAGCCCTGATTGATCACATAGTCTGTTACTACCAGAGGCTCCGCGACGACTGGGCGAGCCCCTGGGCGAGCGCGGGCGGGTCCGCCATGTGGCTGTTGTGGTGCCACTGCGTCGCGCCATCCAAGCCGCCGCGCAGCGGCGCGTAGCGCGTCTCAAGTTGCTTCTGGACGTGGGCCGTCTCGCGGCAGCAGCGGCGGCCCCTCCCCAACCACGCGCGCGCCGCCCGCGACTGGAGTAATTCCGGAGGCGGCGGCGTGATCGGGCGTACTGGCGAGAACCAGGGCCTCCCGTACTGTGAAGACGCCGTCGGTGCCGGGCCGAACTGGCGCGGCGCGACTATTCTCGTATGCCGCCCCATGCACTCCTTCATGAGTTTGTGCGACGTGAAGTCGTTGCCACGTACTGAAGGAGGCGGCGTTTGTGTCCGCGTGTGGTCTCGAAAAAGATGGGCGTACGTCGACGTGTGCAGCATGCGGCCGCGGTCGGCCGCGAGGCGCCGCCTCTGTCTCACGACGCCGTGGGCCGCGGCCTCGACGACGCGCGCCGCCTCCCGTAATTCGTGCTTGCGCGCGGCGCCGGAGTGCGTCGGGACGGGCACGTGGTAGGCGAGGTTCATGCTTGTCGCGCGATGCCGGATTCCTCGCGGCTCGTCGATGGCGTGGGGCTGCCCGCTCTCGGTTTTGCCTCCTGAGCACCGGCGCTACGCGTCGAGGGCGCTACGCGTCGAGGGCGCTACGCGTCGAGGGCGGCTCGGGGGCGCTCTGGCTGCTCTCCCGCGCGTTGCCGTCCGGACGGGGCCAGTTTGGGCTGCCTTTCAAGGACGCTCTCAGAGAGCGCTGTGGCACACCCCGCACTGCATTCAAAGCGCCGCGGCGCCGCAGATGTATCGAAGCGTGGGGCTCCGCGCACTAGTCCTCGAGCACCGCAACAACAAATGCGACCGACGACAGCGTCGCAACACGGCCGCGGCTCCCGCGCGAGACGCGTAGACTCTCTGATGATCACGAAGAGGGCGACATGACGGACCCGTGCGCTAGCACACGGGCGGAGGAGAAGAAGACACGAAGTCCACAACACAACTGCTTACCCCTCGGAGCCCGACGAGCGCGCCCTGAGCAACGGGTCCGGCGACAACGGCTCGACTGGAGGGGGAGACACCTCGACGCCCTCCTCGACAGCTTCGGCCGGCGGCCGCCGCAACCTCCTCAATCTTTTAGGGAGCACTGAGCGAAAGTCCTTCACGAAGTCGTCGATGGCCAAGTTATCGGCGACGGACGCGTGCAGATGGACGGGGACATAATCAGGCTGCCACTCGTCGGCGCCGAAGATGTGGGCATGTGCCAAAGCCGCCAGGAACATTTCCACACAAACGAGAAAATTCTGGAACGCGAGAGCTGCACTTCTATCAGACAAGTTCGTACTACTGCCAAGGACGTCGAACCTAACGGCTAATTGGATGGCCACGCCCTGGAACCACGTCATGAACACCACGCCTTTCACCGCAAGGAACTTCGGCCACGGCCGATAAGCTCTTAACCTCGGACTGAGATGGGTGGCGTGGAAGAATTTTAGTAGAGCGGTCAACGCTACTGACACGGAGACATTCAGTAAAACTAAAATCCAGAAGGACGCCGTTCGATAATCGATGAGTTCGGAGCCGTCATCTAGTAAATAGTCGAGCAGAGATAGGACAGGTTTTGCTACCACGAATTGGAGCGTGCCGAGCTTGCACTGTTCGAGGAACGTCCTACCGGGTACTCGTAATCGCCCACATAGAGAACAGGGAGCTTCCAAGGTAGCCGGTAACTCATCAAGAGCGGCAGCCTCGCCATGACCGTTCCCCAGCACCGCCACTAAAAATGAAAAAAACATGTGGACGCAATAGGCCTCATAAACACTGCTGACGAGTAGTATTTTCGTAGCGGCATTAGGCAAGACAATCGCCATCCAACTACACAGCGCGTAGATGGGAACCATCCAGAGGATAGCTAGTACTTTCCTTTGCGCGTCCGGCCGCGCCATCTGCGTCGCATGAGCATACACATGTCGTAATGTGAGGATGGTGGCGAACAACGCGAAGAAACCCGAAATCCAGACCCTCAACAACGTGTTCTGGTGCATGAATCTAGAGTCATTTCTTTCTTCGTTTCTCTTCACCTCAGCCTCCGAAGCGGCCACGCGAGCTGTTATCGTCTGCGCCGCCGTCTCCAAGTCCTTGGTCGACTGGGCCAGTCGTATTTCGTGGCGTTTTTCCTCTTCGTTCAACTGATGAATGGCCTTGAGGGCCGTGCGGTTTATGGATTCGTACAGACCTTTTTCTAAACGTGATGCGAGCTTATCAGCTTTATCAGCGGCCGCTTGCAACCTTAGAGCCGCCTTGGCGGAGCTCTGGGAAGCGCTCTCAGACGCGTTCTGGGCCCTTTGGGCTTTGATCAGTGCGGAAGTGGCGGCGTCGGCGATTAACGCGATTGATGACTGCGTAGCTTGTTGTGAGGCGGCGAGCATCTCCCTCTGCGCGGTATCCAATGATAAATTGAACTGCTGTGCCCGCTGTATCCAATCAGTGTTATGCCGCTCAATTATCAGAGATGTTTTTTGTTCATCAGCAGCAGTCTGCCGATCGACGTCCGCGTGGACCGTTCTCACGAGTAATTCGGCGGTCGCGTTCTGCCTAGCTTCGCTCGCCTTCGTAGTTTTGGCCACCACGTCGAGCGCGCGGCGCACCTCTTCTTGTAATGACTCGTCCGTCACGACGATCGCGTGCTGCTCCCGATAGGCCTCAAATGCTTTCGTCGTCTCCTCCAACTTATGCTTCGTCCGGTCCAGTTCGCGCTGCGTCGCCGCGGCCCGCCGTTCGAGCGCGTCCAACCGAGATGAAGACGACCGCGCGCCGATCATGACGGCCAGCCCGATCAATACGGCGCCCGCGGCGGCGTAGAGGCCCATCCTTTTACGCTCGCGCGGCGGCTCGCTTTGTACAGGCGCCATCATCGGTGTCTTGGCGGACCGGCGGCGCGGCGACGCTTGGCCTTCCAAACGTTCGCGCCGCGCCGGGGCCTCGACGGCGGGCGGCGGCGGCGAGTACTTCGCCGTCTCGCACAGCGCACGTTGGGCTGTTAGCCTCTGTACGCGTTGACGGGGTCTCGCGCTGGCCCTAGGACACCTCAGTCGT
Source organism: Pelagomonas calceolata (assembly GCA_918797485.1). Taxonomy (NCBI): domain Eukaryota; class Pelagophyceae; order Pelagomonadales; family Pelagomonadaceae; genus Pelagomonas; species Pelagomonas calceolata. The sequence goes on from CAKKNE010000004.1 coordinate 2,317,021, forward strand.
GTAAGGCACCGACGCGTTGACAAATTACGTCACGCGCACGTGTTTTTAAGGCGCAATGAGGCCCTAAAGCGGCGGATGCGCAACGACCCGCAGCTAGCGGCCGTAACACACTAGCAAGCAAAAGCCCAGGACAAATTTCGCCAAATTGATCCAGTTTGGCGGCACACGAAGGCCAGCGACAGCATCTATCGCTTCCCAACAAACTACGAGCGGCGCTGCGTCGGATTCTCGCATCGCGCAGCACCAAAGCACCAGCAAGCAGCCATCCAGCCGCCGCGCCGCCGCCGCGCTGCACGCCAGCGATGCCTTTATACGGCGCCGTCGTCGTCGGCCCGCCCGGCGCGGGCAAGTCGACCTTCTGCGCGGGCCTGTGCCGCTACTTGTCGTTAGCGGAGCGGCCCTGCGCGCTCGTCAACTTGGATCCCGCGTGTGAAGGCGAAGGATTAACGAAGTTCGCTATTGATGTAAGGGACTTCGTGAGTGTTGATGCTGTGATGAAAGACCAGAAGCTGGGCCCGAATGGTGCCTTGCGGTATTGTCTAGAACAGCTGTGGAAGAGCAATTGGTTGAAGGATCAAATTACAAGTTTGGAGGAGGACGACTGCTTTCCTTATGTGGTGTTTGACTGTCCGGGGCAGACGGAACTCTACGTCCACGACCATTCACTAAGAGGCATCCTCGATGATGTCAGAAGAGAATTCGACGCGCGGTTCACGGCGGCCCACTTGGTGGACGTCGCCCAGTGCGCCGTGCCTACTTCTTATGTTGCTGCCTGTTTACTCTCATTGACGGCGATGCTGCGGTTGGAACTACCGCATATCAATATCTTGACCAAGATGGACATGGCTAATAGATATGACCTGGCCATGCCCCTCGAATTTTTTAGAGAGGCCCAGGAGCTGCATCGCATCGCGCCGTTCTGCGGCGTGCAGCCTTGTAGCCTAGATGAGGATAATGTCGAAGAGGAACCGTCAGCTTATGCTCGACAACTGCAAAAACTCTCAGGGAAGATCTGCGAGTTGGTCGATGACTTCTCGTTGGTGTGTTATGAACCTCTAGATGTGTCCGACGGGGAGTCCGTCGCGAAAGTGGTGCGATTACTAGATAAGTGCAACGGCCACCCGTGCGGCGTCCACGCGCCTCAATCACTTATAGAGGACGCTACCGAATTGTTCTTGTTACATCGGGGCGGCACGGACGGTCCTTCAATAAGTGTGGACGGCGACAATAGGGGCGCGGCGGGGAGGGATCGGGAGCCTCGACGAGCGCCGCGGACAGTGCGGACTCATAACATCGGGGCGCCGCCGCCCGACGTCGGTCAGCGCGGGCCGGGGTCGTTCTCGTGGTACGCTTCGTAATAGTCTCTGTGTTTTTCTTTTTTTTAGCGGTGGCCCGCGCGTACGTCGATCGGCTGGCGGGCGTGTGCGCCGACGAGATCGCCGGCAAGCGGTTCCGGAGGGTTCGCTCGACGACGCGGCCAGAGCGGAGATTACCGGTTGAACTTCACTATTCGGGGGTCAGTCGGAGAGGTCTGTTTTCAAAAGCCATCCGCCAAGGCCTGTATACATGTATACTATATATATTTATATATACATACATATATATATATATATACGGATTCCTAGTGTGTCGATACGCTAGATCACTAGGTCTTGCGGCTCGCCAAAATACACCAGCGATTGACGCCGCCTTCTACCGTCCAAATGGTACATCATATCAACTCCAGCCCAGTTTTCATACACAATCGACGGAACCGGAGCCGACGGCCCGCGCTCGGAGGGCGGGAGAAGAATTCTACTAGACAACTCTCGCGTTTATGTTCGTTTCCTTCCGTTTGTTGATGGGAGAGTCCATTTAGGCCGGATGAACACGTACTCATCTACATTAGGGGCTCCGTTAGAGCCTCGCGATTCGTCATCTTCGCGACCACACGTTTGTACCAAAACGAGCTAGAATCCTGAATCTGCGAGTATCAGCGACGACACCATCCAGATGGACCATAACGCCGTTGTTCTATTCACGATCGACCGACTTGCCCGTTCTCCGCGGACGACGGTGCGTACGCGGGGCACTGAATTGGCCCCAGACCGGTGAGTTGTGAAATAAATTCGCGTTTCAGGCGGTTCGGTTATGGGACGGGCCATCCTACCGGGATGAACATGTACTACATTGAATTATCTCTTCCGAAGGCTCCCGGCGGCTCGGCCACTGCGCGCCCCAAGATCTCGCTCAGATGGATTTTTTGCCTGGACCTACGACCATCAGCCCGTGTACCTTCACCATGGACCATAACGCGATCATTTGTTTCATGATCGACGGACTTACGCGAGGTCCAGATAAAGATGTTCACGTCCCGAGCGCGGGCAGCCAAAAGTACCCTTCTTATAATGTAGATGGCATATACTTGTAATTGACTATCGGTGGGGTAGTATGGGACCCACCGAGACCGCTACGGCGACTACTGGGGGCCCTCGGGTAATTGCGTATTTGACGGTGACGGGGTGCCATCGGGCCCAAATAATTTACTTTTTTCGGATGCAGATCGGCTCGCGGACTCTCTCTGGGATAGGTCTAGGGTCGGGTAGTCGCCTAGACCGCATGCGCCGGTTCTTGGGGCTCTCCGGAGAGCTCTGGATCCAAAACATTGGAGACTTGGGCTGGAGACAGATGTGTGGCTGAGGACCTGTACTGATATGTATCCACCGATGGAAGCGCCCGCGTACGCGGCGTAGGCGATTGCACGCGACTAACACCGACCCTAGGCGACCCCAGGGAGACCTGCTGGCCGCAAATCGACTGGATTCCATCGACGCGACGGTCATGGCGGGACCGTCAATATCGCGAATTAAAAAAATTAATTTTTTCGCCCCTCAGTAAGTGTCCCATTGACCTCTTTGGACCATGAGCGAACCGAACGATACTCATACGACTGCATGGCGCTTCGTTCGCCGAAGACAGGCCCGTGGCTCGCCGCCGCGCCGCCGCGCGACCGCGCGTTATAGGAGGGAGTGCAAGCCCCCGGAGCCCTGAGTTTTTTCAAAAACCCTTCCCGGTTTTCAAAAGCTTTTCAATAGTTTACTATGCCAGAATAGTCAAATCTCCCTTAATCTCCGCTCTGGCCGCCGTGGGCGCGCCCGGCGTCGACAGCATCTACCGCCCCCCGCCGGCGAGCGCTCCGGGGAGAGCTCAGGCTCAGGCTAATTACGTCGCGGGGTCCCACGTACCCCTCCCGCTCGTACTAGTATGTGTCGATACGCTAGGTTTAACTGGGATTAGTCGAGTTTGAAAAGCGGGACCGGTTCCGCTCGCCACTCTCGCCCGCGCTCGACGCAGCGAGCCTGCATTGTATAGCTGCGCAGCGCTCCGACGCCGCGCCGCGCATCCGCGCCGCGAAACGCGCCCTACGCCCCGCATTCACAACTGTGCCGCGCTCAGCCCACAGACGCCGCAGCAGCGCGCAAAACCGAAAATGTCCGCCATGGACCTCGATCAACCGGGCGCCGGCTGGGCCTCGGGCCCCCAGTTCGACCCCGACTTATTACGATTGTACTACGCGCGCCTCTTCCCGTACGACCAGTGGTGTAAGTGGATGGCGTACAACAGCGACGAGCCGGGCACGGGCTCCCAACTAGCGCGAAGGGAGCTCTCGCTCACGTTGGCCGACGACGTCTACATCCGCTACCAGTGCTTCACGAACGCGAAGGAAATGAAGACGTTGATGACGAAGCGCCAGCCGCACAAGATCGACATCGGCGCCGTGTTTAACTGCGTGCCCCGAGATCATTTGAGCGTGAAGAACTTCCGGCCCGAATCGAGGGAGTTGGTCTTCGACATTGACCTGTCGGATTACGACGACGTGCGGACGTGCTGCCAGGTCGGCGACGCGGCGTGGAAAGGCGCTTCAATCTGGTGCTTACGCCGTCGACGCGCTTCGATTTTGAGCCGTTCCGGACCGCGGCGCGTCGGAGAGAGAGAAAGCGCGCGGTCGCGACGGCGTCCGTGCCACACAGGGCGCTACCGTATGTAAAAAATGCTGGCAGTACATGACCTGCGCCGTCAAGGTCTGCGAGAGTGCGTTGCGGGAGGATTTTGGATTTGAGCACATTGTGTGGATCTACTCGGGTCGCAGAGGTGTCCATTGCTGGGTCTGCGACGAGACGGCTCGCGAGTTGACGAACGACGCTCGTCTAGCGATCATCAAGTACTTTTCTGTGGTCTCAGGAAATGAAAATCAAGCGAAGAAGACGCAGTTATCTTCCCCTTTGCACCCTTCCCTGGAACGCGCCTACAGATTGCTTGAGCCGTTGTTCGTGGAGCACGTCATCGGTGAGAACGGTCAAGGTTTACTTGCTTCATCAGAGAGATGGGAGACGCTACTCAAGACTCTACCCGAAGAGATCGGCGGCCAAATCTCGAAGCATTGGGAAAAAAATGGAAATGACACCTCTCCGCTCGAGAAGTGGGAGGCCTTGAAAGGATTATGCGTCTCGGAGAAACCTAATCAAGCGAAGAAGCAGAAGCGCACGTCTGTTCCCGAACTCTGGAAGTACGAGACCGTTTTTAGTCAGTGCTATCCCCGCTTAGACGAGAACGTGTCCAAACATAGAAACCACTTGCTGAAGAGCCCCTTCGCGGCGCACCCGAAGACCGGGCGGGTTTGTGTGCCCTTTGATGCTAAGAAGGTGTCTACGTTCGATCCTACGACTGTGGTCACACTAAGGCAGCTCGCTTATGAACTAGATCAGCACTCCGGCGATGACGTACTGGACCTGGACAAGACGTCCCTGGCGCACTCGGTACGCTTCTTCGAGAAGGACTTCTTACATCCGATGATGAGGGCGTGGGGGCGCGCGCGGCGCGACGACGCCGAGTACGCGGCGGCGCTCAAGGGCGACTTCTAGGGGCTTGCTTATCCTTGGGTAAGGTGTCGTCTTAGTTATCTTGTCGTCTTCGCGCTCTTGCTTCACTTGCAGCAGGCTGGTGCCATTTGTTCTCCCAGCGCTCGCGCAAAACCACAACGATCTCCGCCTCCTCAACCATGTCTCAGACGTCGACAATTGTCCATTCTGTCTCTTCGACACAAAAGAGCGCCCCGGCGCCCGCCTCGACGGCGAAAAACCTCTCCCTAGCTCTAGCTGTGCTACTCAGCATCGCCGTCATCGGCGCGCCCAAGTCTCCCCAGGGGTGCCTGGCGCCGACGGCCGCGCCGACGCTGGCTCCGACGATCAGCGGCCTCCGCAAGCCCACCGCGGTGCCTACGAGCGACCGCGCGCCGACGGCCGTGCCGACTACTCAGGACCTCAAGACGCCCACGGCCGTGCCCACCGCGGAGCTCAAGCCTACGGCCGTGCCCACGACGGATCTCAAGCCCACGGGAGTCCCGACCTCGGAGCTCGCCCCGACGGCGGTGCCGACTATTGAGGCCAAGCCCACGGCGGTACCCACCGCGGAGTGCAAGCCCACGGCGGTGCCCACTACTACGGAGCTCAAGCCCACGGGAGTCCCGACCTCGGGGCGCGCCCCGACGGCGGTGCCGACTATCGAGGCCAAGCCCACGGCGGTGCCCACCACGGAGTGCAAGCCCACCGGCGTGCCCACTACGGCCGTGCCCACTACTACGGAGCTCAAGCCCACGGGAGTCCCGACCTCGGAGCGCGTCCCGACGGCGGTGCCGACTACTGAGGCCAAGCCCACGGCGGTGCCCACCACGGAGCTCAAGCCCACGGGAGTCCCGACCTCGGAGCGCAAGCCGACGGCCGCGCCGACGACGCAGGAGCTGTAATAGGCTCCGCGCGCCGGCGAGTCGCGCGCCTCTCGCGCCTCGCGAAGAACCCCACGCCCTCCGCCTGGACGGAGTTCCCCGCTCATATGATGCTTCCCGCGTATAATTTCTCATAGATATTTCGGACTGCCTTGCGCTAGCGGCCGTAAGACACTAGCAAGCTGCCAGACTGGTGTGGCTGGCTTGCATCAGTATACAGTGCAAGGTTGCGGTCGTTTTGGGGTCGCTTCAATCAGCATAGCTCGCTGGGGACGACGCCGGCAAACCACACGAACGCTACGTGCGCATTGCACACCACACACTAAGCGCTGCAAGGCAGTGCTGCAAAAGACAAGAGCAAGCTACGCCATCGATGCGACGCGCGCTCACATTACTCACCAAGCGCGGCATGGCAGCGACGAAGACGCACTACGACCGCGTCGCGGCGAGCTACCACGACGCCTACTTCTACAGCGACGCTTATGAAATGTGGCAGCGCGACGAGGTGCTGCAGCGCTTGGAACTGCGGCCGCACCACCGCGTCGCCGACGTTGGCGGCGGCACGGGTCGCTTCGTCGGCCTCCTCAAGGACGCCGCGGGGCTTTCTACAAAACCGATATGTGTGGACCCGAGCGCTGCGATGCTCGAAGCTTGTGAACGCAAAGACGTCGCCTTTGTGCAGAGCGACGCCCGCGCCTACGTCGACGGCCTGCCACCGAAGGCGCTGGACCGCGTTTTACTGAAGGAGGTCGTCCACCACTTTGGTGATGACGAGCTCGCGTCGATCTGCGCCGGGCTCCACAAAGCCTTGGATGGGAACGGCCGCGTGGTCGTCTGCACGCGGCCGCGCGACGACGTCGAGTACCCGTTCTTCGAGGCCGCGCGCGACGTCTGGCGTGCGGCGCAGCCGTCCGCGGACCACTTCGTCGACGCCTTCGAGAAGCACGGGTTTTCATGCCGCGTGGACGTCGCGGCTTATCCAGCGGTGATTGACCGGGAGGTCTGGCTCGGGATGATGCGGAATAGGTTTTGGTCGACCTTCGCCGGCTTCTCCGACGGGGAGCTGGCCGCGGGCGTCGCCGAGGTCGCGGCGGCGCATCCGCCGGGGCCCACCGCCTTCGAGGAGCGGGTCGTGTTCATCGTGGCGGACGCCGTGTGATCTCTGTTGTGCGTGTAAGAGGGCATGTTACGCTATGGACACAGAGAAGGAGGGGGGTCGGCCTTCGTGCCGATCTAAGGATGGGAGCCTAGCACGCCGGATAGCACTTGCAGCACGTCGTCGTATGAGGCGCGTTGGGGAACTTCTGGCACAGGTCCGTGCAGTCCGTGAGGCCGTTGATCCCCTTCGCGCAGCGAGCCTTGGGGACCTGCGCGCAAATCAACCCGTGAGTCGGGCCACGTAAAATTTTGATTTCCACACACAGTTGGGGACGGGAATCGGAGGCTGGCCCGGCGGGGAGTAAAACGCCCGCGGCCGCCCGGTCATACCCCCTTCGCCACACTTCGCGCACGGGTCGTCCGGGCACGTGATGCCACCTTTCGCGGTGGACCCGGTCTGGGGGCAGCCGCCGCCGCCGCAGCTGATCGAACCGTCCGCGGTGATGCCCGTCTGAATGCAATCCCCTCCCGAGCACGTGACCGATCCCGTCGTGACAGTATTGCTCTGGTCGCCTGTGAACCGACCGGTGAGTTCCGTCTACGTAAAAATAGGACACTGGCGACGCGCAGCCTCCATTGGGGCACTCGATGTCGTCCGGGTTCTTAAGCCGCAGACCGGGCGGTACTCTCTCGTGCACGGCTTCGTGCACGGTCCTTCCGTGTACGTCGCCCCCGCCTTGTCCGCGTAGCACTTGTTCACGTATTCGACGCCGTCGGAGCCGCAGACCGGCATGAACTCCCTGGTACACGGCGTGGTCTGAGCCTGAGCGTCCGGAGAGCATTCGCCATCCGTGAACGGCATTCTCGCGCCCTGCGCCTGGCAAGCGTTCCCGTACGTCTTCCCGTTCTCGCCGCAGACGGGCGCCCATATCATGGGGCACATGAAAAGGTTCGCGCCCGGGAGCCGGTTGACGCTTACGGCCGCCGACGCGCCGACGACGAGGGCGACCGCGGCGACCGCGGCGATGATTCTGCGCCCTACTAGCTTCTTCGGCGTCGCGGCGGAGCGTTCGTCGATGGTGCCATAGCTCTCCATTCTACAGCTGCTTGGCCTGAGAGTTAATTCTACCGGCGGAGTCGGAAGACGGTAAGCTGGTGACGGCTGGAAATGATGAGGCCCAGGACTCGTCGCCAACTATTCTCTTAGCGCCTATGCTCGGCGTCTGCGCACGGAAAAAGTGTGAAAAAACCCGTCAGTTCCAGTACTCTTAGTACAAATTACACACACACTACGAGGACTCTTCAACCCCCGTCGCCGCCACGACCTCCACGAAAAGCTCCCGCAGCAGCGTCGTCGCGTACGCCCCCGACGGCAGCTCGAAGTCCAACGTGAAACCGTCCTCGACGTGTGCGAAGGAAAACGCCCCGGCCGTCACAACAGCCTCCCGCGTCGCGCCCTTGACGCCGAGGCGCCGGAAGGACTCGCTGTCGAGGCCGTCCGCGCGGAGCTGGGCCCGCATCGCGCGGCCCGCCGGCGTGGATTCGTCCGGCGCGTCGACGGCCGAGCCAATCAAAGGCAGCGCGGCCGGCACGTCGCCGGCGCCGCACGCCGCCGCGGCGCCTTGATTGAACAGGAACGCCTGGTACGCGTGCGCCCACATCGTCCGCGCGGCGTGCGGCGCCGCTTTGATTGCCTTGGCGGCGTCGCCGGTGCGCACGTAGGCCTGGGCCACGTCCCGCGCCGGGGACGAGCGCGGGAGCGCGTTGGAGAGCTTCTTCGCGGCAGCTCTAGCGAAATTATCAGTTGAGATGCCCTGGACGACGTCCCTTAGATTTTCGTTCGTGGCGAAGTCGGACAAAGCCGACGCGCAGACGACGCGGAAGGCCTCCGCCGCGTCGCCCTGTAACAGGGCCCGCCCGATCTTCCAGGTCGCCGGCGGCGTTCCTTCCTGAGCGTCGTCGCGGCCGACGCGCTGCGGGCCGAAGACGTTGAGGCACCGCGGGGCCGCGGCGAAGCGTTTCAGGGACTGATCTCGGGCGTCATCGGAGACAACGCGGAGCCGGAAGGCGTTGCCCCGCAGCCGGCCGGCGTTGAGCGCCCGCTCGGTGACAGATAACGGCCAGAGCGTCGCGTCGTCCACTCGGAGACCGCCGCCGTCCGCAACGACGCGCGCCAGGACGCGGCACGCCGTCGCGTCGCGCGACTTGCCCAAATCCACGGTCAGGAACTGGCGCGTCACCGCGCGGCGGTCCTTGACGCCGGCCGTCGCGAGCGCGCCCGCCGGCAGGCCGAGGCGGCGGCCGGCGGCCCGGATGACGGCAAAGGCCTCGGCGTTGCGCTTTTCCAGGACGCACCGCACGACGAGCGGCCAGCGCGGGCCGTCGCGCCGCCGCTTCCGGCCGCCGCGCCAGCGCGCCGAGATCGTGCCCCCGTCGAGCCTGTGTGGATATCAAATTTCGGGCGCCCCACGCCATCGACGCGACGTCGTCCCCGTGACCGCGCCTGCTCGATGGCGTAGAACCTAACTCACTGGTTGACTTCCACACAGCGTCGAGCGTCTTCGTCTCGCAGGCGCGGAACGCCGCGGCCAGCGTCGTGTGCACGGCGCGCCGCGCGTCCTTGTCGGCGGGGGCCTCAATAGTTGCGGTGGCCTTGTTGCCGCGCGTCCGCCCGAAGCGCTGGAGCCGCTCGACGTCTTCTGCGAAGAGGATCGTCGCGAGGGGCTTCAGGCGCAGATCCGCCTCCACGACACCGCTCTCGAGCCGGACCCGCGTCCAGGGGAACCCCGTTTCCAGCGCGAGGCGGAGGTTCAGGCGGTTGCCGCCGTCCGGCAGCGCCACGGATATTGGGGAGGCTCCCACGCCGTCGCGCAGGACCTGGTCCTTTGCGGCGGCGTCGAAGGCCCGGAGCGCGTCTAGTGTCGCCTCGCCTAGCGTCGCGAGCGCGTCCTCACCATCGCTCTCGTTCGCCTCCGCGGCCGGTTGTTGCTGCCGACTGTCGAGCTTTGCGGCGAGGTCTTCCAGCGCCGGCTTCAGCGTCGCCTCGGGCGCCCGCGTCATGGCCTCGGACGCCCGCTGGCCGTCCTCGTCGACCTCGTCGACGACGAAATCTTCGGCGCGCCGCTTGATCGTGCAGCGCGGCAAGAGCTCGTCTAGGCTCGCGTCGGCGCGGCCCCGGAAGGCGAGGCGCGCCTGGTCCGGGAGGCCGGCGGCAGCCATTTTATGCTTGTTTGTTGTCGACCGCTGCGTTGCACGGCGTGCAGCGTGCGTGCAGCCCCTGCAGCCTGCAGTGCTCTCTGGGTGACTGGCAATAATTGCCGTTTGCTCTGCCAGTGCCAGCAGCGGCTTTGCTACTATCAATGCGTATTTCTACGGTACGAGCGGTGCAAATAGTGCGAGTTATCAGAGCCTCGTCGCCTGCTAGCTCAGGATGCCTAGTGTCTTACAGCCGCTAGGGTCAGACACAAAAACACACGGAGACGCTCCCATCGCATCGGGAGGCATCGGTTTATGACTCTTAGCGGGCCAACGGAGCTCGCGCACAACCCCGCACGCTTGACAGCGAGGCTCACCAAAACTTGACTTTTTGTGCGCCCCAGCGTCGTCGCTACATCCTGTGAGCAGCCGGTGCTCTCAGTATCGTTTCCTTCGAGCCGTGTGCAGCCTTGGTGCGAAGCTCAGCCGCTCGCTCGCCGTATAAAGCCCTCTGGACGCCATCGAGCGGAGAGGGGCTAAAAGCAGCGCGAGCGGCAGACGGCACTCACCGTCGGCCCGCCGAGACGCCTCGCCGAGACGCCATCGCCGCGACCGCACACGCTCACCGTCGCTTCGCAACGCAGGTCCGTCACCGGCTTAAACACGTTTGGCTCCGCGCGACGGGACCAGACCGCCACCGACGTAGCTACGCGGAGACGATGAAGTACGTGTCGACCTATCTGATGCTCGTCATGGGCGGCAACGACAGCCCGTCGGCCGCCGACGTGACGGCGGCCCTCGAGAAGGTCGGCGTTGATGTGGATGCGGCGGACCTCAAGAGGTTCCTGGCCGGCGTCGAGGGCAAGGACCTCGCGGAGCTCATGGCCGCGGGCAAGGAGAAGCTCGCGAAGTTCGGCGGCGGCGGCGGCGGCGGCGGCGGCAGCGGCGGCGGCGGCGACGCCGCGGAGGAGAAGGAGGAGGAGAAGAAGGAGGAGGAAGAGGAGGAGGAGATCGACATGGCCGGCGGCATGGACATGTTCGGCGGCGACGGCGGTGGCGACGACTATTGAGTAAAGAGTGTTCCGTTATGTGCCGCGACGACTGGTTTGTTGTGCCGTCGTGCAGCCAGGCCTCTTCGGGAGGAGTGCTCGGAAGGTCCGCCGAGCCACGCCGAGCAATGGTCCTGCGGATTTTCATCACAATCTCACAACTTGGGCATCTCGCACTGTCCCAGGCACTGACATTAATCAGTTTCCGGCATCGCTGTGCCGTGCAGAGCATCGCAGGCACCACATTAATCGAACCAGCACGCGTTGACGCTGCCTCGCAACAGCACAACCACCACAAGATGGCCAGCCTAGCCGCATCCGCTGCACGAAAGTCGGCCCATGTTGCTCCCTCTTCCCGGCCGCTACCACCCGCCTCAAGCACCGACGCTTGCCCACCTGCGGCACCAGACAACGACGAGGGCGAGGAGGAGGAGGAGGAGGAGGAGGAGGAGGAGGAGCTTAGCCTCGAGGACCTGCGGCGGAAGCTCCAGCGGCGCGAGGTCCTCCTCGACGGAGCGGGAGTGCCTGGCGAAGTGCGTGCTCGGCTGTTCTTCCAACAGGAAGCAAGTGCGAGCTCTGGCAGGCGTAACAGTCGGTGTGGAAATCAACCAGTGAAACGCACGGGGCGCCTGATTTGATTTCCACACAGGTAAGGGCCGGCTCTAGGATGTACCTGCTCAACATCCAGAAGCGCGAAGCGCGAGGGCCCCTCATTGCGTTGGGGGCCGCCGGCAAGAACCTAGTCCGCGGCGCCTTCGGCGGCCGCTTCGACTTGCACGTGCAGTTCCAGAAAACTGCGAAGCCGCCGGTCGTCTGGGTCTGCGGCGCCGACGACGCGCTGCCGGCGGTCGGGCCGTGGACGCCGCCGCAGCTGCGGGCGGACGACGCGCGGGCGGCGGCGCGGCGCGCGCGCGAGGACGAGGCGCGGGCGCGGGAGCGCCAGTTGTTGGACGACGCCGCGGCGCAACAGCAAGCGCGCGCCGCGGCCCGCCAGGCGGCGCGCGCGAAGATCGCGGCCGAGCGCGAGGAGCGCGAGCGCCGCGAGCGCGCGGACGCCGCGGCCAAGGCCGAAGCAAAGCGGGCGCGCGATGCGAAGCGCGCTGCAACGCGGCGCGATCTTGCTGCGGCGCGGCTAGCGGAGGCGCGGACGGCCCTCGAGCGGCGCAATGAGCCGAGCCGCATCGTGATCGACGTGGCGAACGTGGGCCACTGGAACGCATCGTCCGACAGTGGGGTCACGTTCAACTGGGACCAGGTCGCGGAGGTTTTTCAGTATTATAAAAGAAAGGGCCTCAGACCGAGCGGATTTCTGTCGGTTCATACCAATAACCGCAACCCCATGCCTCGGAACTGGCCGTTCAAGGACTGCGTCGCCGTCGCGGCCGGCCGCGACGGCGAGCGCGACGTCGACGACCGCTTCCTGCTCCACCAGTCGAAGGAGCACCACTGCTCGATCCAGTGCACAAATCAAATCTCGCGACGGCGCACCCGACTCACTGATTGATTTGCACACAGGCTCGATCGTGACGAACGACAATTTCAGGGGTTGGGAGGAGCGGCTCCCCGACGAGGACGCCGCGTTCCTCGAGCGCTTCCGGAACGAGCTGCACGTCAACTACGTCTTCGTCGGCCCACGGAGGGGATCGCGTGAAACCTCGTCCCACGCGCTTTCCGCGAGTGGACGATGCTTAAGAGAACTTTGCGCTCCAGCGAAAACGAGACCGACGGCGTACTTCAGGTTAAATCTATGCGCCGTAGGAGCCGTGCGACCCGCTCGACGAGCTGTGCAAGGCGAACTACGAGAACGAGAGCGACGACGCGTGGCTGGCGCAGATCTCGGGGATCATTGCGGATTCGTCTTCGGAGGAGTAAGCTTACTTAAACCGTCGCTTTCAGGGCTCGTGGAGAAATGCGGGCTAGCGGCTGTAAGACACTAGCAAGACAAGTGCCCATTTTTTACACCGCGCGCCGGGCGCCCGAGCGCGCATATCGACTCAGAGCGACCACCGCTACACACGTCTCAAAGCGCGAGTGAACGTCGCATCTCTGGGCGTAAACAAAAAGCCTCTCAGTGGCAAGTTAAAACAAGGCCATCCGCCCGCGCCAAGCGCCGTCGACGACGATATGTCCTACGGCGCGCCCGTCGACGGCTGGACTCCCGACAGACGCTCGGCGCTCGGCCTCGCCGCGGCCGAACACTCGCCCGCCGCGTTCGAGACCGTCGACTTTGCGGAGCAGCTGGACAACTTAGAGAACGACCTGCTCGTCGAGCGGCAGCAGCAGCGACGCCACGAGGAGCAGGAGGAGAAGGAGGAGATGATTACTAGGTAAGAGTTGTTCCGTTATTCTGCGTTGCTCGCTGGGTGGGATACTGCTGTATATCGATAATCGTGAGGCTGAGGCTCGTGAGGCTGAGGCTGAGGCTAGTTACGTCGCAGGGTTCCCCGTACCCCTCCCGCTCCCCCCGGGCCCACCCGTCCGGCTGGACTAGGACGCAAGGGCTGAGTCACAGGGACTCGCACGCCCCCCCTTCTTTTGGGACGACCCCCGTCAGGATGTGGAACTGGCCACTGGCTCCTCTTTTACGACGAGCCGGAAATCAAGTGGTGAGAGAGATGCCCTCGCACACCAGGCCGAGCAATCCTGAAGCGTGCGGCTAGTGTCTTACTCACGCTAGCTAACAGTAGCGCTTGCTCTCTGATCCATTCGCAGCCGCCTTACAGCCGTGCAAACGCGCAACGCTCCTCCCGCAGCCTCATTTGCTCTCACAAATGAAGCTGCTCCTCGTGCTCCTCACAACAAGCTACGCCGAGACGCTCGTCGAACAGGCGTCCAACCCCCACATCCAAGACGCGACGTGCGCCGAGGGTGCGTTCGCCGACCTGCTGGAGCGACCATACCTCTCACCGCTCAAGACCCAAGGCGACACCTTGCAGGGCGTAACGTCCGCGAGGACGCCGGGCGGCGCCCGCGTCACGCTGTACGGTTTCAAGCAGCCGAAGCGGTTATCGGCGGCCGAGCTGCCGTTCTCCGTGGCGCCGGTCCAGTGGCCGAGGAATGACCCGCGGCTGCTCGTCGATGCGGCGGCACCTCATCCTGACTCGTGGTTCGAGGGCTACGCCTGGCGCGTCGTCGGCGCGTCGACGCCGTGCGGCGTCGTCCACCTCGGCTGGCTTTACTCGGACGGGTCGACGGAGTTCCTCGCGCTCATCGCGCGGCCCGCGACGGACGGCGAGGCCGTCTGGAGCGTCGGCAACCCGGCGCACGCGGCGCTCGCGGCGCTGCTCGTCGCATCCGCTGGGAGAACCTAATCTGTGTTGAATTTAAAACCCCACGACCTCACGCGCTCGCTCGCGCCAGGCGGCGAGCCACTCGTGGCCCGGCGCGGCGCGGCGCTTGCCCGGCGCCGTCCGGACGTACTCGTCCCGCAGCCGCAGCAGCTTCTCGTCGCAGTGCTCCGCCACCTCGCGCGCGATATTTAACGACCCGCGTACCCCTCGCTCTCGCGCGTACGCCGCGCAGCGCTCGAGGCCGCGCACGCCGATGGCGTCGATCTTATCGGCGTCAGAGACGCAATGCCGCAACACCTGGTAATGTTGTGGCAGCGCGGCCCAGGCCGGCACCTCACCGCGTGCGAGCGCCTTGGCCTCGCGCGAGTACGACACGGCGCCCATTATTTGTACGACGGCGGCCGCGTCTGATGCCGACAAGGTCTCCGCCAGGAAGCGGTCTCGTCTCTCAATACACGCGCGGCCCGCGTCCGTCGCCGGGTCGACGTACTTGTGGTCGCAGACGTCGTGGAGGAGCGCGGCGACCTCGACGACGCGCGCGTCGTCGCCGCCGAGCTCAGCATAGATCGCGAGCGCCAGCGCGCGGACCCGTTTCGCGTGCGCCAGGCCGTGGCTCTCGCCGCGCGCCTCGAGTTCCGACCGCGCGAACGCCAGCGTCCGCGGGCACGGGTCCGCCGAGGCGGGGTCGGCGGCCGGCGACGGCAGACCTTCGAACAGCGCGGCCGCGGCGGCGTCTGATGAGCGCTTCAGCGGTTGACTCGCGTCCATGGTCTCGTTCTCGCTGAGTGCGCGGCGCGTCGTCGGCATCAGTATCTGGGCTGCTGCCCTGGACCGCAATTTGGTGCGCGCCGCGTGCCGCGAAGTGTTAAGTTGGCGCAACGTCGCTCGTGAGAGTCGTGCTTCGTCTTCAAAAAGAAAAGGCAGTCCGCGGGCGTGGGCGCGCCGCGGTGTGAGCTGAGGAGCAATTTGCGGCAAAGTGAGCATTTTGCGCAGGGTCCAAACAGGCCGCTGGCTCACTTTTGCGCGCCGAAAAGAAAGCAGCAGCGCTTCACAGCCCCTGTCACGCGCTTAGACGAGCCAGAAGCTCGAACGGTCGGCGCGCCCGACAACACAGCCACGACCAGAGCAAGCGCCAGTTGGCCTCCGCAAACGAATTCCCGCCGCGCGACGCACGCAACAAACACCAGCAACCATGGGCCAGGCCGCCTCCGCCGAACTACGAACGGCCCAGGCCACCATCTCCACCTTAACGAAGGACCTCGCCGCGGCGCGGTCGACGCTCGCCGCGACCGAGGCCACGGTGCAGCAGGCCAAGAGCGAAGCGGTCGTGCGCGGCGCGCAGAGTGTTGGTTCTCAATTAGTGGACGGCGTGATCGCGCGCCAGGCCCTCGAGCGCGAACTCGAGGAGGCGAAGCGCTCGGCGAGAGTACGGGCCGGCGAGCTCGAGCGGGCGCAGCTAGAGTTGAAGAAAGCGAGGGACGACATGATCAAGAAGACGGGCGACGCTAAACTGAAAGCGCTCGAGTCGGAACCGCGCGGCGCGCGAGGTGGCGACGCCATCGACGCCGCGCAGTTGGTGAGGACCGCGTCGCAGACGTTGCTCGAGGACGAATCCGGCATGGAGGACCCCGTGTTCGGGCGGTTGCTGCTGTCTACTCCCGCACAACGCGTGTATCGGGCGGACCCGCGGACGCTCTGGGCCGGCACGAGACTGTGGGAGAAGCAGCGCGCCTTCCGGGAAGCCAGAGCGGCCGAGATCGCCGCCTACAAGAAGAAGCACCCCGAGGGGGGCTGGCCCGGCGTCGTGACCGTCGTCCAGGATGAAGGTGTAGGCGCCGTGGTGGACGGCCAGCATAGGCTGGGCGCGGCTTGGTTACTATCCAAGGAAGATTCGTTACCAGAAGCCTTGCAGGGCATTCTGGTCGACGTGCGGCCGTCCACATCCGACGACGACGCTAAAAAACTGTTCGCGGAGATTAATTTGAGCGAGCCGGTGCCGCTAGTTGATTTGCCGACCGAAGACGGCGCGTCGGAGGATTTGAGGCAGCGGTTGGATCAGGCGGCGGAGGCTTTGGCCCAGAAGTGGCCGGCCATGTTCCGGCCGTCGCGGTCGTGCCGGCCGCCCCACTTGAACATCGACCTGCTGCGGGACGAGTTGTTTAGGAGCGGTGTTGTGGTTGATGGGGATTTGACGGCGTGGTTAATGACTCAAAACGACGCGCTGGGTGCGCGCGACGACAAATGGTGGGCCTCGTCATCAGTACGGTGCCGCGCGGCCTCCAAGTCCGCGCGGGCGAACGCGCTGGCGAAGGCCCGCGACGCGGGCTTCTACCTGGGGCTGACCTGGGACTGGCTCGCCGCGGCCGAGTGAGTAACCTCCGATTGCTTGTGGATCTTCATGTGCACGTTTCTTACGCACGGGTCGCGTGGAAGCGTCTGCTAGTGTCTTACGGCGCGCTAGCGCCGAGATTTCAGACGCGCTCGCGTTTTCAGCCGCTCAGCGCCTCAGCGCAACGAGCAGCGCGCAAGGCTGCTATACAACGCGTAGCGCGAGACGCCTTCGACGCGGCGGCATCGCTGCGACGGAACCGAGCTCGACCCATCTAGAGAGCAAAACCAGGCACCAGCCCAGTAGCCCAAACGATGGAGAAAGAGCCAATCGCAGTGCAAGGCATCAAGATCACGGGCCTCCGCCGCTACCCGCAGTCCTTAGTGCAGCAAGAGCTCAAAAAAGTACATCAGGCGCAGACCTTCGGCGCGCTGCTGGAAGAAATAGACGCCGCGACTCAAAATCTGAACCAGACGGACCTGTTCGATGACGTAAAAACGAGCATCGGCGGCGCCGACGCGCAGGGCGTACATGTAACGATCCACCTGAGCGAGAAGAAGCCGTACAAGCTGAAGGTCGGCGCCACCACCTCCGGCGCCGCCGACGAGGTGCGCTACGAGGCGGCGGGCACGCTGCGCGGCTTCCTACGCATGGGAGAGCTCGCGACGGCGACGGTCACGAAGTCGCCGAAGCACGGTCTGGAGCTCGCGTTCGGGCTGCGGCGGCCCGTCGCGACGCCGCTCGCAGTACTAGGCCTGGCCGAATCCATCGTATCCGTCGACGTCGAGGTGGGCGGCCGCGAGGCGCCGTGGGCGCCGGCCACCTCATCGACACCGGGCCGCCGCGTCGACGGCCGGGCCGTGCGCTGCGCGTGCGCGGCGCGCGACGGCAGCCGGCGGCTGGTGGTGGAGGTCGCGCGGCGTGTTGGTGTGGATGATGACGCCTTCTCCGAGTCGACGAAGTGCGCCCTCTCCTATGCTCTCAGAGCGGACGGCCGCGACGCCGCGGCGGCGCCGACGGACGGCGCCTGCGCTGACGCCAGCGTGGAGGTCGCGGGCTTGGGCGACGCGGGCGACGCGCGCTTCGTCAAGGCGGAGGGCGCCCTCCAGAACCACATCCGTGTGACAAAACTACAAAACGGCTTCGTGGCCTTGGGCGGCGTCGCGCGCGTCGGCGCGGCCCTGCCGCTGTTCGGGAATGGTGTGTTGGACCTCGCCATGCCGGACCGGTTTTACCTGGGCGGGCCGCTGCGATTGCGGGCCTTCGAGCGCTGCGGCGTCGGCGCGCGGTCGCCGCGGGCGCGCGGCGCCCCGTTGCTCGCGGGCGACGCGACGGCGTTACCGGCCGTCGGCGGCGCGCTGCTCTGGGCGGCGTCGCTCATATTAAGCGCGCCGGTCCCGGGCGACCTCGGGAGGCACGGCCTGCGAGCTTTAGCGTTCCTCGACGCGGGCGGGCTCCTCGCGCCCGGCGCGCGCGCTTCACTCACATCGCTGATGGCCGAGACGCGGCTCTCCTGCGGATTGGGCCTAGCCCTCGCGCCGGCGGCGTTCGCGCGCCTCGAGCTGAACTACGGCTGGGTGCTCCGCGCGCGGCCGGGCGACGTCGCCAAGGGGCTCCAGTTCGGCGTGTCGGCGGCGTTCGGGAGCTGAGTACTTATAAGTTGTATTATTAGCCGAACCGGAGGTGCTGGGCGAGGACGCTGCGGATGTCCTCGAGGTCTAGCTCTTCGGAGGAAATGAGATACTGCTCATGGTCGCGCGTATTCGTCGGTTCTTGCCGGAAAAGGTCGCCAGAGAACGACATGAAGATGGAACGAATCTCGACCTGCCCTTTCGTAACGACCACGGTGGGCGGCTTTCCGGTGCCCGCGCCGTAGAGAGTGGGTACCCTGTCATTGCCCGGGCTGTCGGCGTCGGTCCCAACAAATACAGCGGTAGAGATTTCAAAATAGTTGTCTCGTTTACGAGTATCACGCCAGCCGATACCTGCACCACTGCCCCGTACGTACGGCGTAAAGCTGTTGAAAAGTTCGCAGTTCATAGGGAGCATTCCGCGTAGCGAGGGATACTGAGGAAAGCACTTGAAGTATCCCTCACCTATCGGCGCGCCCCCAGAGAGTGTTCCAAAGGTAGAGTCCCTACCGAGAATGGCCACGCGTCCGTCGCTCTTGCGGATCACGTAGTACGTGACCCCGAGCCGTGAGGCTTCCGGCGGAAACATATCGTCGTCGGAGCAATCGACCGCACAACGCAGGCCCTCGATGAGTATGCCGTCCTGCTCGTGATACTCAGTCACGCCGCTGCGGAACACGTCCCGCGCCTCGCGCGCCACCGAGCAGATGGAGCGGCCCTTCTGGCGGATCTCGACGTGCACAAGGTGGTCGTCGAGGTCCAGCAGCGGCCGCGGCGAATAGCAATCGAGGTACTTGTGGATAAAGTAGTCCCGCGGATGGCGCATCATCACCGCCTTCCGGAGCGCCTCCGACGACGCGACGGCCGGCCACTGCTGCTCGCAGAGCATGAGCCAAAGCTCCCGCGAGCACGCCCTCACCTTAGAATTGAGGCTGCATTCCCCGACTAGCTCGACCTCTCTCAGCGCAAGGTAGCTCATTGCTCGGGCACAGCAGCTGTCGGGCAGCGCCTGCAAGGTGCCGCTGCTCCCTTTACTTGTGTACCTTAGCTTGCCTCTATGCATTACCATCGTCGCTTCACTCTGCATTTTGATGCTGTCCCCGCCGCGAATGGACGAACCAAATTTTGAGGCTGCGCAATGGACAGAGTCCCTTTTGAGGCAAGCGCAATGGACCGGGACTCAATTTTGATGCTGCCCCACTCAAACCGACTGGGCGCGAGAGCGACGCCCCGCACCCGAGGTTCACGGGACGCGTATGCGTGGGTCCAAGAGGGCAGCTTTCTGAAGAGCACTACTCATCGAAACCTAGCGGCATGTAGACACTAGGGATGCCTAGCAAGCGAGCCTGTCGACAAAATCGATCGACGTCGCGAGCGCTGCACACTTGCACCAGTCGAATTGCTAGTGCAATCCATACGCCGTCGAGCTACAACACAGCTCGTTGCACGAAGCGTGTCGTGCGTACAAGCAGGTAACTCCTTGCAGAGGCAGCAAGCCACACCTCATACCATACAAGATGCCGCCCAAAGCAAAGGGTAAAGGCGAGGTCAACGAGGCCGGCCAGGCCGGCGCCTCGAAGTGGGGCCGCGTGAAGACCAATTTAAAGATGGGCGTCGTGGGCCTGCCCAACGTCGGCAAGTCGTCTTTATTTAACTTACTGACGGAGCAGGGCGCGGCCGCCGAGAACTTCCCGTTCTGCACCATCGACCCGAACGAGGCGCAGTGCGGCGTGCCTGATCAGCGCTTCAAGTGGCTCTGTGATCTCTACAAGCCTCCTTCGAAGGTCCCGGCCAAGTTACTGGTGACTGATATTGCTGGGCTCATAAAGGGCGCTTCAGAAGGTGCTGGATTGGGCAATGCGTTCTTGTCACACATCCAGGCCGTCGACGGCATCTACCATTGCGTTCGCGCGTTCGAGTCTGACGAAGTGATTCACGTCGACGATAGCGTGGATCCCGTGCGCGATCTCGAGACTATCCAGTCGGAGTTGTGCAAGAAGGACTTGGCCTACGTCAAGAAACAAATCACAGCGCATGAAACGGCAAAGCAAGGCCAGAAGGCTCCCAAACTATCAGAAAGTTATATCTCAGCGAGGGATAAAATAGTAGCTCACTTGGAAGAGGACAAGCCGGCGTTCATGGCGGGGTTCACGGATAGCGAGATCGCCGACTTCAAGGTCTGCGCTCCGGCCTTGATAACGACGAAACCCATCATCTACTTAGTAAACCTCTCGAAGAAAAACTTCATCGCCAAAAAATCGAAATGGTTACCTAGAATTGCGGACTGGGTCACCAGTCATGGTGGCGGCACGGTCATTCCCTTTTCGGTGGAATACGAGGAGGAGGTGTTTGGCGCCTTCCAGGCGGGCGGTGCCGCGGCGAAGCAGGAAGTCATTGCCGCGCACCAGGGCACGAAGTCCGTCCTACCTCGGATCATCAAGTGCGGCTACAAGGAACTGAATTTGATCTACTTCTTCACGGCGGGCGAGAAGGAAGTGCGGGCCTGGAACATCTACAACGGCTCATTAGCACCGCAGGCCGCGGGCGCCATCCATTCGGACTTCGAGCGCGGCTTCATCAAGGCCGAGCTCTGCGCCTACGACGACTTCAAGGAGCACTGCGGCGGCAAGGCGTCCATGGCCAATTTGAAATCTCTGGGCAAGTACCGCCAGGAGGGCAAGAACTACGTCGTGAAAGATGGCGACATCATCGAGTTCAAATTTAACGTTAGCAAATAACCTAGTTCTTATGGGGGGGGCGCGGCTCTAGGGCCGCGGCGACGGCGTCTAGGCGGCGAACGCGGGCGAACGCCGGCCGGCGCATCGCGGCGATGGCATCTAGGCGGCGAACGCCGGCGCATCGCGGCGATGGCATCTAGGCGGCGAACGCCGGCGCATCGCGGCGATGGCGTTAGGCGGCGAACGCCGGCGCATGGCACCGATGGCGTCTACGCGTGAAACGCCGGCGCGAGCCGCCCCTCGAGCTCGTCCAGGTCCGGGGCGGGCTCGAGGACGAGGTGCCCCAGCGCCGCCGGCGCTGCTTCAGGCGACGCGTCGTGCGCGCCGAGCACCAACTCGCCGCGCGCCCAGGCCTCCATGCCCCAGGTCGCCGCGTCGCCCGTCGCCGATTTTCCACTCTTCGCGTCCCGCACGACGAGCAATTGCCCCGCGCCCCGCGCCGTCCGCGTCGCCACGACGCCGAGGGGGAGCTGCCGTCTCCCTTTGAGTGACCCAAACGCGAAGGGCCAGCGGCTCCGCGCGACGGGGCGATACGTGCACGGTACGACTCGGCGGAGGACGCCGGGTTCTAACAGAGGCAGCGGCAGCGAGAAGCGCCAGCCCGCGGGAGACGGGGGAAAGAGCGGCAGCGCGGCCGCGGCCATTGGTATCTGCTCGTCCAGCTCGAGGGTATCGTGGTGGAGCATATCCTCGGAAGGAGACGCCTCGACCGGGCAGACTCGTGGAGGCGCCCCTATTTCAATGAGGACGAGGCCGCCAGGGCCCCGCGCTTGCTCAAGCCCGCGGGGCACGCCGACGGCGTGGCATTGATAAATGCGCATCCGGCACCGCGGGAGCTTGCTGAATAGGACCGCCGTGGCGCGCGCGGCGCGTTGCAACACCGGATGGCTCGGGTGCGCCGCGGCGAGCCGTTGCGTCGCCTTTTGTAGTACCGCACAATCAATAAGCACCACGTCGCCGTCCTTGAAGGGCAACCGCGCGAAGCGCTTCGCGGCGGCGGCAGTCGCCTGGAAAGCGCAGGGCGCCAAATGGACGCCGTTGACGAGCGGGTGCACGCGGGCGTCCCTTAGTAAATGCGTCTCGTCCACGAACCGCCGCCGCTCGCGGGCCAGTATAGGAGAGACGAAGCCGCGCCAGCTCCGGCAGACGCGCGCGCAGTCCCTCAGGCAGCTCTCGCGCACCTCCGTCGCCGCGTCTTGCAGCGTGCTGCGGCGCGGGTCCGCGGAGTAGGCGAAGCTGTGCCAGCCGAGGACGTGCGTCCTCAAGCAATCGGTGAGCCGCGCGTCCTGCGACATGGCTGGCGCCGTGGCGGGCCGCTGCGGCGCCGGCGCGCTGCCCGCGGGCGTGGCGGTAGGCCGCTGCGGCGGCCGCGGGCTGCCCGATGCAGCCCTCGCGTCGCACGCCGCTGGTTTCATAGAACCAACGAGTCGGCGTGTGAGTTCCAGACGCGAGTTTCCAGGCTAGTGGGCTCGCTGCCAGCGAAGAGTGGGGGAGGAGCGCAGCGCGTCCTAGTTCGTCGCCGGCTGCGTGGGCTGGTACTTTTGCGAGTTTCGACCACGCCTCCCAAGCCTCCCAAGCCACGCGCTAATTTCTCGGAGGAGCCGATCGTTCGAACGGCCGGCGGCCGCGGTGGAAGAATTCTCTAATTATGGTCAAGTTAAAGGGCCGTCAGACGCTCCGCCGCCGCAGCGCCGCGGCCCGCCGCCGGAACTGGGGCCGCGCCGGCGAGCCGGGCGGCAGCGACCGCCGCCGCGCCGTCTCGCGCGAGACCGCGTCCGCATCCAACAAAGGGTCCCCGTTGACGTCGACGAGGAGCGGCGCGTCCTCGTCGATCGGTAGTAACCGCTGGTTGCCGAGGGCGTTCGACGGAAATTGAGAGAACAAGGGAAAGACCTTGACCGGCGCGTTCACCTTAAACGTCGCCGCGAGCTGGGGCGGCGGCGCCGCGAAGGGGTCGTCGTCACCGGACGTCATGTCGTCGAGCGCGTCGTCGGCCTTGTTGAGGGGCGGACTCGCGACGCGGTCGTCATCGTCGTCCGAGTCGTCGGGCGCCGCCTGCTCCTCCATAAAATCATAACGCCAGCTCCAGTCGGTGTTGTTCGAGGGCGTCTCGCCGCGGAAGGTCAGCTCGGCCTCATCTTCCTCAGTGGAGGCGCAGTCATCGTCCTCGAGCCGCACGGTATCCTCACAATCCTCCTCCAAATACTCGAGGAGCTTCGTGCGCGTCACGCAGCGCATCATCGCCGGCTCGAAGAGCGCGTCAACCTCGGGCGACGCCTCCTTGGCGGACGCAGATAACACTGAAGGCGACGTCTGCGGCGAGACGACGGTCGGGCTTCTTGGAGTGGGCATGGGCGACGGGTCCAGGATGGTCAGTTCCTCGGGACTCGACCCGGTCTGGGGCGTGTCGTTGATGATCGGCGTGGCGTCGTTGATCAGCGGCAGCTGGTGGGGCGTCGCGGCGGGCGCGACGGCCGCCGTGCGCCTTAGTGTGCGCTTGAGGCGCTCGTCCGAGCCCGGCGTGAGTGATGTTAATACCAAGGCGCCGTCGTGCCTCCCGGAATTCGAGTAGGGCGCGGACCGCGGCGCCCTCCTGGACCGCCGGTTCGGCGTGCCCTCGAATTCGGGCGAGGGCGTCACGGTCTGTGGATCAAGCTTCTTCCCGATGTCGGGCGACGCGAAATCCCACGCGTTCGACCGGCGGTTGAGCTTCCTCGCTTTCCGTCTCGCTCTTCTCTTCTGCGCCGGCGACGGCTGCTTCAGCTCGACGTGCTGCGCTTCCAAGGTCGACTCCGGCGAGATCGTCGCTATTCGTACGCGCCGCCTCCTCAAATTCGGCGGCGCCGCGCCCGTGTCGGGCCTTTTCATGGGTTTGTGCTTCGGCTTCGGCGGCCGCTTCTTCCTCTCTGATGACCACTTCTGAGTAGTATTCGTGCGGTCGCGCAGGGGCTCGCGCTTCTGCGACGAGGGCAGCCGCGGCAGCGCCTCCGCACCAAACAGCGTCCGCCGCGGGCCCAGGTCCCGCAGCGCGTCGATGGGCTGGGCCATCCGACTCCGCGTCGCCCGGGGCAACGGGCCGCGCAGCTGGTGCGCCAGGGCCGCGCCGTCGAGGCCGGCGTCTCGGCGCACTGCCGCACTCGTCTTGACGCTGCGGCTGGCGGCACGCCGGCCGCGGAGGCTGCCCCTGGGGTGCTCGTGGGCGGCTCCACCAGCTGTGGGTTGGCCTCGTGCACGGTGTGATGTTCACTGGTCGCAAATGTCCAGCAAGACCAGTCCACCAAGACCTAACCGGTTTCACTGCACCATGGGCGCGGCGGATCCGGATCTCTCCAGGGCCTCTCGCAGCCCGCTGGGCGTGTATCCTCATCCTCCGTACCCGTCCCGGAGGTCTTCGTAGGAAATAAAATGCTTGCTAGTATCTTTACAGGCCGCTAGCTGCGTTTTGTGCGCGTAGGCGTAGTGAGTGCAACCCCCCCGTAGGCGGCCTCTCGGCACAATTACGACACTGCACGCAGTTGGTCAACCGCTGCTGCGCGAGGAGATCGCTGGCGTTTGTGCCACACAGCGCAGCAGCTCTGCGGCAGCTCGCACTGCTGCCCAGGATGGCCACGACGCGCCTCCACGTTGCCGGCCTCGCGCCTAACACGAGCGCTGACGACCTCCGCCAATTGTTTTCCGGCGTGGCGCGCGTCGCCAAGGCGACGATCCCGCCGCCGCGGGACCCGCAGCTGCCGCGCGGCTACGCGTTCGTAGAAGTGAACGCCGCGGACGCCGACGCCTGCGTCGCGGCCTACGACAACGCGACGTGGCGGGGCGGCCGCAAGCTCGCCGTCGCGCGGGCGCGGCCCGACTTCAAGCGACGGCGCGAGCTCGAGCGTGACGACGAGGAGGCGGCGCTGGCAAAGTCCGCCGACGCGCGGGCCGACCGGTTGCGGCGGCGCCGCGTCGTCGTGCGGCCGCCGCCGGCGCGCCGCGCGCCCTGCTTCCGCGGGCGTGTGTCGACGCGCTTCGCTAATATAGAGCCGGCGCCGCTCGCGGCCCTCGACTGGGGCGCCGTGCCGCGGCCGGTGCCACGGGCGCGGTCGCCGCGGACGGTCACGTCAACACCGCTTCCGCCGGAGGAGTCCGAGTCCGAGTCGGACGGCGGCGCGGCGACCGCGCTCGCGGCGCCGGCGTCGCCGGCGTCGCCGGAGGCGCCGGAATCCTCCGAGTCGGAGTCTGACGGCGGCGCGCCGGCGCTGCGCGCTTCCCCGCCAGCGCCGGCGCCGCGGGCGGATTCGGACGACGACGGCGGCCCAGTCGACTTCGAGGCCGAACGGCGCCAGGCGCAGCGCATCTTCGAAGAGCTCCTGGCGCCCGCGGCGCCCGCAGCGCCCGACGATGTCGCAGCGCTGCGAGCGCGCGTCGAGGCTGAGCGACGCCGCGTGACCGCGCTTCGCGAGGCCGACGACGGTGACAGCTCGGAGAGCGAGAGCTCCGAGAGCGACGGCGATGGCGCGGGGCCCGATGCCGTCGCGGCGCTGCGCGCACGCGTCGAGGAGGAGCGGCGCCGCGTGGCTGCTCTCCGCGAGGACGAGGACAGCTCCGAGAGTGAGAGCTCGGAGAGCGACGGCGACGCTGCTCGCGAATCTGACCCTCTGGAGACGGAGAGCGAGAGCGACGACGGCGCGGCTCGTGAAGCTGATGCCCCGGCAGCGATGGAAGAGAGCGAAAGCGAAAGCAGCGGCGCGGCGCCGGCACCTCCATACGCACGCTCGGCGGCCGCGGCAGCAAGACTTGCGAGGAGAGGCGAGGAGCGCGACAGCGACACGGACGAGTCCGACGCGCCCCCGGAACGGGCCGAGAGCGAGAGCGGCGACGGCGCGGTCGCCACGGCCGACGACGCCGCCTGGGAAGATGCCCTCACCGCCGCCGCGGCGCCACCGCCCATGCGTGCCGCGAGCGCGAGCGACGACGACGACGCTGCCGACGAAGACGAGGAGCCCGCCGAGCCGCCCGCCGCCGCCCCCGCACCGAGCACGTTCAGCTTCGGCTTCGGGCAAGCGGAAGAGCCCGCACAGCCCTCGGATGGCGGGACCGTCCTGCCGGGCACGGCGTCGTGGCGCGCCTTGCGCGACATCTTCTCGAGCACGAAGAAGAAGGAGTTCGTCGGGTCGGACGGAACGTCCGTCGCGCTGCCCTTCGCGGCGGCCGGCGGCGCGGTCGCGCATAGCTTCGGGTTCGACGCCGAGGTAGAGGCGGTGGCGGAGGAGGAGGCGCCGGCGCCGGCGACCAAGGGCACGACGGGCCTCTGGGCCGGACTCGACAAAGCGCAGGCGTTGTCGCTGGCGTCGCTCCGCGCGGCCCAGGCCGATTCCGCAAAATTAGATGCGGCCTGGGAGGCCGAGAAGGACGGCCTGCAGCAGGC
Source organism: Pelagomonas calceolata (assembly GCA_918797485.1). Classification (NCBI taxonomy): domain Eukaryota; class Pelagophyceae; order Pelagomonadales; family Pelagomonadaceae; genus Pelagomonas; species Pelagomonas calceolata. Next base: position 2,343,519 of record CAKKNE010000004.1, read on the forward strand.
CTACAAGAAGGCCCACAAGAAGGCGGCCGCGCGGAAGCGGCGGCGACTAGGCGAGAAATAATAAGGTGATGAGTGTTAGCACCCGATCTCCCGAGGCGACGCGGGCCGCTCGGGCGACTGCGGCTTCGTGCAAACTCTGGAGGCTCTGGAGGGTGACGACGTGGTGGCCGCGTCGACGATGATCTGCGTCGGCGGACTCGAGCGCGACGCGGGCGTGCCGGGCCGCGCCGGCGGCTGGACGGCACACAACGCCGCGACCGACTTGAGCCGTCCCCTTAAATCCAGATTCTCGGAACGCAGCCTTTCTAACCTAGTTTGCAAACGACGGTACTCCCACTCCAATTGTCTATAAGAAGGTGAATCCCGGTGGACCTCCGTCGTCGAAAAAGCCACCTTCCGCCGCTCCGGACTGCCGTCGTCGTGCCCCACGCCGTGGACGTCCCGGCCTATAGCTGAATTCGGCAAATTGTTCTCCGGAGCGAGTGCACCCAGGTCCCCGAAGGACCGTCGTCGTTCCGCACGCAGCGTCGCCCAGCAGTCGGCCAAACAAGACTCGAGCCGCACCATGCGCGTGATGCGGCAGACGTGGGGCCATAAAGCTCGCTTCCCGCCTCTTAAGTAGTGCTTCATGTCCGCGACGCTCGGGTTGCAAATCACTTTAAATCCGACGCTCTCGCCGAAGGTGAAGCGCGGAGACACCGTGACGTCGCCGTGGTACTTCTGCGAGAAGACTTTTCGCACGGAATTGCCATATAAAGTGGGCATCAGTCCCAATTGGGAAAGCATCGTCGCGCGCATCCTCACCGACAGTTCGGCGGCGCCGGTCCACCTTTCATAGTGCCTAGCTAACGACGGCACGGCCCAGTGCTCTTCGACTCGAGCGCTATCGTCCACAATAGGCTTGACGTGGAAGTTCACTTGCGCGACGACGAAGTTCGAGACGTTGAAGAGGGTCGCCATGCGCTTGAACGGGACATCTGCTTGGATACTACCATCAATCCACGACACGCCGTCGACCTCAAAAGGCCTTACGTTTCCTTGGTCGTCCTTCGCTTCGAGGCGCTGCGGCCGCATGATGCCCGGCAATGCACAAGATGCGGCCACCGCTGAACTCAGAGTGACGTGCGGCGTCGTCACGTGGTTCATGAGCAGTCTTTGCGCCGAACCGGCCCCTAAAACCCTCTGAGCTTGGACAGATATACATAAAACCTTCTTCGTGCGGTTGTAGGCCTCCTCGAAGGTGATCGTGCCCCAGTAAAAATCACAAACACGCTTGAACTGGTCCCGATCAACTAAAACTCTTTTCGAGGCGAACGTGACCAACTGTCTGAAGAGAGGAGGAAAGAAGTGCAATCCCTCGGACTTTTGCGTACCATCTCGCTTGTAGTCCGTCGACACGTGGGGCACCAAGATGTCCCGCAACAGCTCTTTGCGGGTCTTGCAGCCGAACATCGCCGCCATGATGGCACCACCGGAAGTGCCACTAACAACATGTATATGTTCGTACAAACCGGCCTCGATCAACCCCAGGATGTGGCCGCCGTGGTACATGGTCACGGCGCCGCCCCCTGACAAGCATAACGCCGTGACGCCGACGGTCCTCCTCACTTGATCGAAGAACCGAGCCTTCTCATCTACAGGTACACTTTGTGTGGCGGCGACCTTCTCCAGCGACGAACAGACCTCGTCCAAGTAAGCATCCACAAGTCTTTTCGTCCGCAACGGCGACCGCGCGGGGTACCACTGCCGGTCCTCGATACCGAGGTGGTTTCGCTTCACGCAGCCCGACAGCGCGAACCGCAACGTCCGGAACCCGTCTCGCGACGAGGCGTCCCGGGCCGCCGCCAAATCGTCGATCGCTCGCCTTAAAAGAGCCGCGGCGGGCATGTCGCTCTCGTCGTCGACCCAATCATCTTCCGTTATTTCCGACGCGTTCCTTTCATATTCAGACCAGTTGTCCGCCGTCTGCAGCGCTTCTAACCGTCGCCGCCACGGCGGCTGGCGGTACCACAGCTTTGTTATCAAAGTGTACGCGTTCTTCGCGACCCGCAACAATATCAACAGTGATAGCGACAGCGCGATCATCACCAATTGATAGACGACATAGACGCCCTGGATGCACGCCAGCACGAAGGACAGGCCCACCCAGAGCGCGGCTAAGGGCACTCTGACAAATAGCCCCGGCGCGAGGAGTAATATTAATGTAACGCAACTGACGGTCGCGGCGTTCCAGTACTTGTTCAGGGGCGCCGGCGTGTATTCATTCATGAGATCGTGGCGGTTCAGATGCTGGAGCTGCTGGGCGCGCTCCCCGATGAAATGCGCCGTCTGGTTCAGGAGGCGCTGTCCGGGGAACGACGGCATCGCTGCGCACCGCTGTTCCTCTCTGGCGAGATGATGGTGCTCTCCCTACTCCGCAACGCGCGCACCAATGGATGCAGCACGTTTCTTGAGCACTCGGCCGACAACTGTAGCTTCCGCGAAGCTAGCCTAGGCCGGAGGTGCCTCGCACGCGGCCCAGATCGGTGAGCGCACTAATGCAAAGGGGGCTAGCGGCCTGTAAGACACTAGCAAAAGCAAGATTAAAACGCATCACGTCTATGAGGCCTCTCGAGAGGTGTACCTGGATCGATGTGCCAGAGAAATCACATCTATGCGGCACCTCTTAGCGCCGTGCTTTGCCGCTATGGGGGGCAAAAACGACATCATAAAATTCGAAATTAAATACTCGTCCACGAAGACTCGGAACTCGTGATTGGACGGTTCCTTCCAAAAAGTACAATCGCGAAGCGACGAGCCGCGGGCCCGCGTCGCGGCCCTCACGGTTCCCGGCCGAGCATTTCGCCAGCGCCGCGTCGCCGCGAAGATCCGCGTTGAACGGAGGCGGGCTCGACGTCACGTCCACTGCCCTCGATCGCTCCGTGAGCATCGAGCGGAACTTCGCCAACGGGTCGCTGCACGCGCTCAGCGCGCTTGCAAAGACGACCATGACCTTCTCGCGCGCGACGCGCGCCATTTTCGTCCGCGGGACGTACGAAGCGTCCTGCTCTCTGTCTAGGCGCTTTAGCGAGTCCGAGCGGACGCCGGCGACGAGCGAGACCAGGGACCAGCTCCTTTCATGGCGCGCCTCGTCGTCGCGTAGCAGACACGCGCACAATGCCAACGCGTGATCGGGGCCGATCTGGGTGCCTTCGAGGCTAAACGTAACAACACGGAGCGAGGCGTTGGCGTAGTTCGTCCTCACTTTTTCGAGGGAGTACCACCCGGCCCCGCAGGCAGATTGACAGACGAACTCGTACGAGCAACCATCAACTGAGGCCGCGCAGCAGTCGCTGTGGTCCACAGTGTCCGCGACGCAGTCGGGGTCCGTCGCGGCCACCGCCGCGGCCGTCACCTCGGCGGGCACGCCTCTCACGCAGATGCATTCGACGACGTTCAGTCTTCGGAGCTCGTCGTACACGTCGCGCTCGGTGCTGGTCCAGGCGTCACCAGTGGAGTCGCAGCCCTCGCGGCAGATGACGACACCTTTGGCACCGCACCTCAAGCGCGCGATAACTTCCCCGCAGACGACGGCCATCAACGAGCCGCGGTCCTGTTTCCGGCGCTTTTCGTCGTTGGCCGGCACATTCTTGCGGACCTTCGGGTGAATCGGGTCATGAAAAATGTGCGGCACCACTTTGTCGGCGCCTCGCACCATGCGCCCGCCGTCGATGGCGAGGCGCACACCGCAGAGTTGCGCGATTTTGTCGCCGGACTGGTACACCTTCGCCATGTACCCAGGAATCTCGGCCGGCTTCGAGCTGGGCCGCGTGTCAGCTAAATTGATCTCCCCTACGAGGCGGAGTCTTCCAAACAACTTCTCGAGGTCCCGCCGCCGTGACTCGGCGGGGGCCCGGCGCAGCTCCGCGTCGCCGCCGAAGGGCGCGTAGCGTTCAGGCCGCGGCGCCTCGCCGCCGCCGAACGGCGCGCCGCCCCCGGGCCGCTCGCCGCGCGACAGCGCGTGCGCCTCGAGGTCGTCGTCGACGCGCGGGCGCCGCGGCGCGGGCGGCGGCGGCGGCGGCGCGCCGTCGTCCGAGTCGAGCGCGTCGACGTCGATGGGCGTCTCCGGCGGCGCGCGCGGCGACGGCGGCGTCGGCGCGGGCGCGTCGTCGTCGACGTCGACGTCGATCGGTGCTTCGGCGTCGACGTCGATGGTTTCGGCTTTGGGGGGCTTCTTGCGCGGCGGCGGCGGCGCCGGGGCGGCGGCCTCGTCGTCCGACGAGTCCGAGGAGACGTCGTGCTTGCGCCGCTTCGGCCGCGGCGCGGGCGCCGGCGGGGGTTCGTCGTCGGACGAGGCCTCCGCGAAGCGCAGCTCGCCGTCCGACGACGCCGACTCGAAGAGCAGCTCGTCGTCGTTGTCTGGCGGCGGCAGCACGTTGGTGGGAGTCCCGTCGCCATTGTCGTCGGTCACCATCGATGCCATAGCGCTCATGACAAAGCGCGTCGTCCGCGCTCGATTTGAATACTCAGCTCTCCTCTCAGCAGTCTAGTTTTTGGGTTGCTCCTGTCTCAGGAGCGGCGCCGCTGCTTCGAGACCACCAAATCGGCAATAGCGCTGCTCGCGTGCTCCTTTCGCGTTCCTGAGAGCGCCCTCTACGCGCGGTGCTGATTCCGTCCACCAGCCTTGTGCCTTGCAATTGCCCAGTCCAGCTATCGACTTTGGAGGGAGCGGCTTACGCAACCCGCACGCGACCTAAGGGAAGGAAGGGAGGGCTCGAAAGAACTGCTCTTGAGGCCGGAACACACCTCGGACTGGCTCAGATTTCAGGCGATACCCGCACGTTAACACAGCGCCCATCCTGCCGTCCTGTGGGCCGTGGGCGCGTCCGCGCGGCAAAAATAGAGGATGCGGAACCCGTCATTTGCGCGAGCTAAGCGCGCTTAGTTGAAAACTCGGCTGCCGGGGGCTGCCGGCCGGCCCAGACAGTAAGGGGTCCAGCCATGGCCACACTTGAGGAGCGCAAGGCGAAGCGACGCGAGCAGAAGAAGTTGTACAAGCGAGAGGAAAGAGCACGGGAAAACGCTGAGAAAGCCAAGACGCACGCTCGGATCCTGCATTTACGCGCCAACTACTCGAAAAAACGACCGCGCGCCGACGCCGACGACGCCGAGGACGCGCAGCCTGCCGCGGCGCCCCGGGCGCCGGCCGTGCGGCCCGTGGTCCCGCCGGCACGACCGCTGACGGCGACCCCGTCGCGGCGCCGGCGCACTCCTTCGCGAGACGAGGTTGTGGATGGGAGGCCATCGCTGCCGCCGCAGCCGGCGCTCACTGCACCCGTGGAGCGCACGGAAGCTAGGCCGCCGTCCCCAGAGCCCACGGCGGTCCACGCCGTTCCTCCCGAGCCCGGGCCAAACGACACTGTCAGACTGCAATATACAAGGTCGGCTTGCATGGAAGCTGGGGACGATCCAGTGCAGGCGGGCACATACATGGGCATCGTCGTGGAGACAAAGGGCGCCAAGGCCAAAGTGTACTGGTACGAAGTCGACGGCGAGCCTTATCCTGGCGATTTGGACAACCCTTCGTGGGAGCTGATAGAAGGGCTGGAAGTGGTGAGCGTAGGGGACCACAGCTCTCGCTTCAGGAAGCCCACCGCCTTTTTGCACGAAAATGCTGCCGTTGTCAGCGACAACGAATCGGACGACGACGATGACGACAACACGCGCGGTCGAAGGGCGAACTCCTCGAAGATTACGGCGGCCGCCAAGGCTGCCGGATTGGTCGTAGTGACACTCGAGCACCACGGCAACAATTCTCACCGGAGGCGCACGCTGGGGCCGGGCGGATTTAAGCCTGATGCTGGAGATGCCAAGGCCATACGCTGCGTGCCTCTGTCAACGAGCCTACCACTTCTCGCGCACAGAGGACTGCCATTACATCGAGCACCCTACCCATGCGACGCCGCGTCATCAAAATTCGTGACACTTCGCTTCGTACGTCGAGCGCCAACCGTCGCCTCGCACGCAGGTCGAGGTCCCGCGCGAGACCGCCGCCGCGGTGGTCGTCGTGATCGACTCCCATGCCTTGGAGGACATCCCTGGTAAATCTCAGTACGCCACCAACCTCTGCAAGGCAGCTGGGACGCGCGGCGTGCCGAACTACCTCTTCCTCGTCCTCCCACAGGACGGGTCGTTCAATTTCCTCATGAACGAGCCGAACTACATGATCAACATCCCGCAATACCTCTTGCTGAACGTGCTCGCGAAACGGGCCGGCAAGAAGCTCTACAAGAAAAACGTAGGTTGCAAGTGGGACGCCGAGGACCTGAAGATCGCCGAGAAGGGCATGTGCGACGCCGAGGACCTCGTGAAGACGATCGCGCCGTACGCGCGCGCGCACGCGGAGAAGCTCGCCCAGGCCGTATCGCGCGAGTAGCGGTGAGTAAGGACTACCTACGAATAACGAATTCGGCCGCGACGAAGAACGAATTACGAATTTTTTGGCAGCGAGTTCCGAGAAACGAATTTCCTCAATTACGACTCCCGAGTCTTGCTCGACGAATTCTTATGACGAATTTATGATGTCGGTTTTGCCCCCTAGCTAGCGGCCTGCAAGACACTAGGGATGCCTAGCAACAAGTGCAGCTGCAACACAGGCCGCAAAGCAGAGCGCAAGCGGCAGTTTTAGAGCCGACGACCTATCACGCACACCCATTCATTCACATATATCGACGCGCTGCAAGTGCTGAGCCACCGAGCCGCGCGGAACTAGCTCCGCTGCCAGCGAACTCTTCGGTGCCGCAAGAACTCGCTTGCGCCGCGAAGCCATCGCCGCGGGACAAACAAGACGCCTCGCCGCACGTAGCCGCACTATGCCGCACCCGTACGCCATCGTAGCGCTACTATCTACAGCCTCGGCGCTGCTGCCGCGCCTCGCGCCGCGACAGCAACGACGGGCACCCGTCCGCTTGGTTCTTGCAGGCCGGCAGCGCTGGAGCGACCGCCGGACGAACCAAGCGATCGTCAGCAAGTGGCGCCGATCGCCGGAGCCCGAGATTGTGTATGAGGTCGACCGCAAGTGCGTCGCGAAGCATTTACCGCGCGGCGCCGACGCGGCGTACCTCCGCGACGTGCTCAGCGACGCGTTCGGGCCCCTGGCGTCGGTCGAGGTCGCGCCCGGCGACGTCGCCTACGTCGTCTTCGAGCGCAGCGAGGACGCCGCCGCGGCCACAAAAACAAGCGTGCGCGTGCGGAGCGGCGCCGGCGAGCGGACGCTCGACTGCGAGCCCTACGTCCAGAGGCGCGACGCGCCGCGGGGCGCGTCGACGCACCTGGTCGTGGGCAACGTGCCCTACGCCTGCGGCGACGATTTATTAAGGCGCGTCTTCGCCGACGCGGGCTGTCCCCCGCTGCAGCTGCGGCGGCCGAAGGACGGCGTCGCGTTTTTGGACTTCAAGGACCGCGCGACGGCGGCGCGCGCCGCGCGGCTCCACGGCACGCGCGTGCTGGGGCGGGCGCTCCGCGTCGACTGGGACGTCGTCCCGGAGGCGCCGCGGCCGCGGGACCGCCCCCCGAAGAACGCGACGTCGCTCGCGTCGCACCGGCGGCCCCGGGCGCCGAAGCGCGCGGCGCCGAAGGCGGCCGACCCGCCTTCGGTGAAGAAGCGCCCCGCCGCGACGCGCCGCGCCGCGTCGGCCGAGGCGCGCGTCGGCGCCGCGCTGGCGCACGCCGAGACCGCCCGGGACCTCGCCGAGACGTCCGGGGAGACGGCGGCGCGCGCCGCGGCGGCGGCGGCCGCCGCAGCCTGGCAGGAGGCCGACGCGCTGCGCACCGAGAACCGGCGGCTGCGGAGCCGGCTGCCGCGGCGGGCCACGTGGCAGCCGGCGCCCTTCGAGGTCGTGCTCGGGCCGGGCGCGCGGCCGCGCGACGTCGTGCGCGCGCGCGTCGACAACGAGCGCGACGTCGAGATCGTCGTGCCCGACGGCGCCGGCGCGGGCTGCGTCCTGCGCGTGCGCGGCGCGCTGCGGTGCGAGGTGCCGCGCGGGTCCTACGTCGGCGCGCCCGTCGCCGTGCCGCTGCCGGAGGCGGACTCGCAGCTGCGGGTCGTCGTGGCCGTGCCGCCGGGCCGCGGCCCCGGCGACGCGCTCTACGTCGCCTGGCCGGTCGACGTCGTGAGCGTGCCCGGGGACCGGTCGCTCCTGCCGCCGCCGGCCGTGGCGCTGCCGCCGCCCCTCTCGGACGACCCGCCGCGCCTCGCGCCGCCGGCGGCGCACCAGGCGCTCGTGGCCGCGACGCCGGACCCGCTGTTGGACGAGGCGGCCGCGCTCCGCGACGAGAACGCGGACCTGAGGAGACAGCTCCTCGCGATGCGCCGCTTGCTGCGGACGACGTCGGAGCTGTTCTTGGCGTCGCAGGCGTCTGGAACGGACATGCCGCTGGCGCTCGGGGAGGGGGACGAGACGTGGGACGAGCCGGAGGAGGACTCGGCCTAATTGATGTTTTGTTGAACTTGAAACTTGGCCCGGGGCGTGCGGTCACGCAGGGAGGCGCCGGCTCCGCAGCTAGGCTGCCTAGCTCTAAGCAAAGCAAAAACTTGACAAAACTTAACACAAAAACAGCATGACTAGACGGAAGAGACCCTCCGGGAGCCCAGGTCTCGAAGGCTCGGCGCCGTCGCCCTCGAGCAGGAACGCGGCGAGCGCCAGGGTCTCCGGCTCGACGCAGAAGACGGGCCTTGCGCGATTCTGCGCCACGAGCCACCGTAGCTCGACGAACGGCAGCCGCGCCTCCCTCACGAGGACGCGAATGCCGCCTCCGGCCCGGACGCGCCTCAAGTAGGCCGCGACCGCGGCGGCATCCCTTGCTTCTGACTGCTCGGCGAGGTCCCCGGGCTTCTGGCCGTCGCGCGTGATGCGGTCGAGGTGTTCGAGATCCGCTCCCTTCCGCACAAGGTACTCCGTCACCGCGAGCCTTCCCTCCATCGCCGCGTCGTGGAGCGGCGTCCAGCCGAGCTCGTCCTCGGCGTGCAGGAATTCGGGCACGAGGCGCAGGATCGTGCGCAGCGCCTCGACGTTGCCCCGCCGCGCGGCGACGTGTGCGAGCGTTGCGCTGTGCAGCCCCGGCGCCCGCGCCAGCGCCTCGCCGCCCGCCCGGAGCATGTGCGCGCACAGCCGCTCGTGGCCGAGGTCCAGGGCCCGGTGCAGCAGCGTCGGCGTCCGGAAGTCGTCGTACGGCTGCCGGAAGTCGACGTCGCCCAGCGCTTCGATGCCTCGCACATCTCCTGCATCGATGAGGCTGCGCAGCGGGTCGGGGACGACGACATTGCTCGCATGAGTGCTTGCGGCGGTGGCGGGCTGCAATTCGTCGAGGGAGAGGGCTGGCAGCGATGTGGCAAGGTCTGGCTGCATTTTTACTGTAGAGAGAGGCTTGATGATGCTAATTGGACATTCCAAGACGTAAAAGTAGTCCAGTTTATAATAAAATGCATCCCTCTCTTGGCGCCGGCTAGTGGCCTACACGACGCTAGAGTGAGAGAGCGACGGTCTTTTTTTGCATTTTATCCAGCACCAACTGACCCATTTATACGTAGTACATTCCTGAAAGGACCTAACGTAAACCGCTTCTCAGTGCCAGTCGCAAAAATCGCAGTCATTTGGTGGCCAGCTTTTTTGCCTCCAAGTGCAGACGAGAGCAAAACCAGCGCAAACGCCAAGAAGCGCTACACACGCAGCGCACGCCTGGGCTGCGCCATACCTGCATTAGCTGCGCACGCCTCATAACACGAGAAACGATGGCCGCCGCCGCCCGCGCCACGCTCATCGGCCGCGACGACGCCCACTTCCGCGACCTGCTCGCGCGCCTGCCCGCGCACCTCGTCGCGCCGCCGGACCTCGACGAGGCCGCCGCCGAGAAGTTCTACAAGAACAAGGGCCAGAAGGCGCCCGAGGCCGAGCGCCGGGCCGCGTCGAAGCAGCGCCGGGCCGAGGCCAAGGCGCAGCGCGACGCGAAGCGGCGCGGCGCGGGCGCCGCGCCGGCCGCCGACTTCGACGGACTGGGCGACGCCGAGGACGATCCGGCGCCGGCCGTCGAGCGGACGGGCGAGGCGATGGCCGACGTGCGGCAGCGGCTCCAGGCGCGGATCGCGGGCCTCAAGGGCACGCGCGGCGCGGGCGAGAAGAAGAAGAAACGCAAGGAGAAGACGAAGGCGGACGAGCGCCCTGCGAAGCACGCACGCACGGACGCGCCGGAGGATACGAAGGTTGGCGCGCTGCGCGACGCGCGGGCGGACCGGCCGACGCCCAAGATGGTCCAGGGCGCTCCTGGGTCTAAAACCCGAAAGCTCAAGGGACTACTGAAGCAGGCCGAGCGCGACGCGGCGGAGGTCCGGCACCTGCGCGCGAGCGGCCAGGACGCGGCGGCCGACGACCGCCAGTGGGACGAGGCGCTCCGCGTCGCGTCGGGCGAGCGCGCCGCCGTCGACCCGGCGAAGGTGAAGAAGGCCCTGAAGCTGCGCGAGAAGAAGAAAAAGAAGTCGGCGAAGGAGTGGGCCGCGCGCGGGCGGGCGTCGGCGCGCGCGGTCGCGGCGAAGAAGGTACCCTCGGGGAAGAGAGTATATGACGACTAAGACCTGTGGTGACTAAGAGCGTCGTCGTTTTGTGGATTTGGGGTAGTAGAAGCTTACTCGGTTTTGGGGACGCTAGCCTAGTCCCGGGGGGATGGACGCACTAGAACCAAGCCTCTAAAGGCCCGGATCCGGCGTCACGTCGTCACCGTCAGGTCTGGGAGCAGGGCCTGCCGAGCAATGCACGAAACTTTACACGCGCGGTCCGCCGCGCGCGCTGCGGCGTCACCATCACCAGCCGTAGGAGTCCTGGTCCTCCCGCTCATCTATGGACGCCCAGCTGGGCGCAGCAGAGGCGTGTGATCTCTACAATCAACAACATCTCGAAGCACGCGTCCCGGCGGGCGGCGCGGCGGCGACGCCGGCTTAATTCGGTCGCGTAGACCTTTCTACGTGCTAGGCGAGCCCGGCGATCCGCCGTGGCGAGCGGTGAGCCGACAAAAAGGCTGTGATGTCAATATTGACCAACTCGCTACTCGTCCAGACAAGCCCCGGCGCTAACAAGGACTCCTCTCGAGGAGTAAGAAGCGTCCCTATGGGTCGCTGATAACTGCGTAAAGGAGCAGGCTCCAAAACACGGGTTTTCACCGCATTTAGAATAAGTATAAGCCAGCCTCCGTTCACCGAACTCGTCATTAATAGAAGTTGATCTCTATAAATGCGACGCCTGTGCCGCCCCATTGGCCCACGACACGCCTAAATGTGTGCAAAAATGTGACTGCAAATGCCTGTGGCATTGATGATCTTCGGACGACGACAACTAGGCGCGTCCTTTCCCCTCTTCCATATCAACACGTTCACTCCTATCCCCCTCCTTCCCTCTCGTGATAAGCACATTGTAGTATATTTCTGACTTGCGAACGGCCGTCGGACGCGAGTAATGGCGTCTTTCTTGGGACGGCGTGTGATTAATATGAGGGCCGGGGACGGGACGGGGCTAGGCGCCTAGTAAAGAAAAGCATACAAATATTATGAGCCCGCTCAGTGGTCCTTCCGCAGCACCTGGTTGATATCTTCCCGCAGGCCCTGGACCTCCAGCAGCAGCCGCGCGTTCGCCGACCGCTGCGCGAGGTAGAGCCAGAGGAAGCCCGCGGCGACGGCCCACGGCAGGTACGATGGGTGGGCCGGCGGCGGCGGCGGCGGCGGCGGCGGCGGCGACCTTTCGGACGACGGCGCCGCGGCGAGGTGCGCCCGCGCAGCCGCCGCGTAGGCGTCGTAGTAGGCCTGCAGGTCGCTCCGCGACGAGCTCTCGATCTTCCGCTTGAAGATCGTGGACTTGCTCCACTTGACCTCGAACTCGAACGCGACGTCGACGCCGTCATCCCGCGGCGTCACGACCCACCGATCATGAATCGCGAAGCAGTCTCGGTACGGAATGTCCTCCATGGACAGCACGCCGTGCAGCACGAGGCCGTGGCGGCCGAAGGCCCGGCACCGTTGGATTTTGGTGGTGCGCGCGCTCTTCGGGCCCATCGGGTTGTTCAGGAGCCGCCGGAATCTCAACTCGCGGTCGTGTTCCCCGTCGGACGACGCCCACGGCGTGCACGCGACCTCCAAATCACCTTGGTCGACATGAAATTTTGTGAGCGGAAACCCACACCCATCGGCCAAAAAATGCGCGAAGAATTCGTCGACACTCACTGGCAGTTGACACGTATGCAACGTCTCCGCGAGCTTCGTGGCGTGCACTTCCGCACCAAACGCCTTGGCCGTGCTCCGCGCGTGCTCGGGCGTGTCCGCGACGTCCGGCGTTGACGGCCGCTCCTGGACGTCGGGCCCGGCGATGCCCTCGATGCGCTTCAGGAGGTCCTGCTGGGGGAGGGACTCCTGCCGGGCGACGGGCGTCTCGACGTGCGTCTCGAACTTCTCCGCCTCCTCCTTGGACTCCTGTTGCTGGGTCTCCTCCTCTTCCACGTGGCTCGACGCCGGTTCCAATACCGTTCTATACATCTCGTGGTAGGCCCTCAATAAGTTAAAGCAGTCGTCCCGGTCCCAGAAGCTCCGGAACACGTACTCTTTTCTTGCGGTAATTACTGCAATGGCATTCGGGATGAACACCGCCGTGTTCTCCTTCGTAACACAGGTCACGTGCGAATAGGGGATCTTGATCTTCTTCTCGAAGCCGAATAAGTTGGAATAGAAGCAGATGAACCGCTCCGTGACGTAGAGTCTACCGTGCAACAGTATTTTCCTTTCGATGGCGCACGAGAAGTCCCTCCGAATGGCCCCGACGTCCCCAAATATGGTCCTGACGATCTCGTCGCGCCACGCCGCCGGGTCCTGCTTGTCCTCCTCGGTGTCTATCTCTATTTCTTTCGAGCTCGCGCGGCACGCGGGCGTCTTTATTGACGCGCTGTTCTTCCGCCCGAAGCGGTCGCTCGCGCTGGGGATCTGGCTCATGGCTGTTATGCAGCGGCGCGCGTCGGCGGAGTAGCGCGCTCTGGCACACTCTTTTTGGGTCAGGCTTTTCAGTTCTCTCCTTGCGCGGCACGACGCGCGGCGGCTGGGTGGCGCGCTGGGAGAGGACTGTGGCAGTGGTTCTTACGCACGTCGCTAGAGGAGAAAAGCCAGCGCGCACTTTTCACTCGTGCCAGGCTAGTGCATTAATGCCGCTAGCTCACTTGGACATGTAAGCCGGCGAGATGCGTCCGCGGCTCAAATTCGGCACGGCCGTATACGATCAACGAGCCCGCGGACTGCTCTAGCGAATTACGCACACTAGCCTTCTGCTCTGCGCTTTGCCAGAGAGCTTGTCTTTTGGGCAGCCGGGAGAGCGCCGCCATGGATCGACGTTGAGCCGCAAGCAGGAGCGGGGCAGCCTCTCTCCGCGGGGCAGTGGCCGCTGCAGCCTCCCGCGCCGTCGACGCGTCCGTGTGTGGGCAAAGGCAGGGCAGTGGCCGCTGCAGACTCGACGCATCCGTGTGGGCAACATGGGCTTTAGCAGGGGCATCAACTACAGGGGCTCGCAAGGCCTGAAGCGCGTGGCGACCAAGCACAAGGACCACGCCCACCGCCTGCGCGCCAAGAAGGCGCACCTCACGAGCGGCTTCGCAAAGCATTTGGATTCCCTCCGGAGCTCTTCTCGGAAATTGCTCAAGAAGCTCAAGGGCGCGAAGGTCGAGCCCGAGGAGCCCCTCGAGCCGAGCTTCGACGAGAAGCTCGATATTCTCTTTACGCGCTACGACGCGGACCACTCGGGCGAGATCGACGCCGAGGAGCTCGTGAAGCTGCTCTGGGACCTGACGCCGCCGCGGGAGCGGCCCTTCGTCAAGCCGAACCTCGGGGACGCGAACTTCATCATGGAGCAGTGCAACGACAACGGCAACGTCGCCTACCTGTCGCGCGACGAGCTGAAGGACGCCGTGCTGCTCTGGCGGCGCATCGAGAAGTCGACGCGGCCCTCGCCGACGGACCGGTCGCGGACGGGCCGGCAGCTCGGCGCGTGCTGCCTTAAGTTGTGTTGTGGGTAGGCGCTCTTACTACAGGAATAGGATCCTAGAAGATCTTCTGCGTGGAAGAAGGGCGCGCCTTGAGCGCGTCGAGCTTCGCACGCGTCGCCGCGTCGACGTCCTTGTCGAGGCCGAGCTCGGCGCGCACCCAGTCCGTGTGCGGGACCGGTTGAGGGGCCACTTTGCACCCCTTCTCCACGTGGGCCTCGCTGAAGGGCAGGAGGCACTTCGCCGAGACCCAGCCCTCGCCGCCCTCCGCCTCGACGCGGACGCGGCGCTCGTCCGCCGTCGCGTCGACGACCTCGACGAGCGCGTCCTGGGCGAGGACCGCGACCTCGCGCGAGTCGAGCGCCGGGCCGGCGCGCACCGTCGCGCCGTTCGGCGCCGCGACGCGGAAGGCCTTGCCGACGCGCGACGCCGCGGGGCTCCAGTCCGGCCCTCCGATCACCCTCGGCATCGCGCGCGGGTCCTGGACGGGCCGCAGCTTCTGCACCAGGTAGGTCTGCTGGCTCGCGTCGACGTCGTACTGCGGCGGGCGGTACACGGTGCCCATGGTACCGGTCTGCTTTGGTGTCGGCGGTGTTTGACGTGGTTGGCGGCGTCAATTCGTGCCGCGGCCGTGCGTCTTGCTCTGTTGGAAGTGGCCTCACACCAACACACAGCCCACCAACTGCGGACCCCGGTGGCTAGAGTGCTTCGGAGGGCTGCCCTTCGCGCGGACCACTGCCGGCACGCCTCCGCGGAGAGGCCTTGCGCCCCCAAAACACACTAGCCCTACTCTCATGCGAGCGCTGTGTTTGGCCGGCTCTCCCGCGGCAAAACGCGCAATCACAACCACGCGCACGCTTCGCGCCGCCGCAGCGCTGCCTCGGCTGCGCATTGCTGCTCCGGGCTGCCTCGCGCCGCCCGAGAAGCCAGAGCACCCACAGCCCAGCAAACCATGGTCTCCCTCGGCGACCTCGCGCCGCCGGAGAAGCCCACGGGCCGCCGCTACCTGACGGGCCGGCCCGACGGCCAGGAGGCCGTCTGGCGCAACCCGCGGCGCTACCTCGTCCCCAAGCCGTCGAAAGGCGAGCCGCCGCACGGCAAGAAGGCCCTCAAGAGCCCGCGGGGCGGCGATGAATATAGACACAAGGTCGCGCGCCAGTTCCCGGACCGCGCGGCGCAGTCGGGCTACGACTCTCCCGAGCGCGACTTTGTCGGGACTCACCTCAACCGAAAGATTATTCCCGTGCCCCTCGAGGAGACGCTCGAGCATCGCCTGGGCTTCAAGGGCCGCGTGCGAGATCGGCGCAACGGCATCCCGAAGATAGGATTGAAAGAAGTAGTAGACATGTGGCCCGGCTACATGAAACAAGAGGGTCTCATCCCGGGCCAGTGTATTGTGGATAATCGCACGCCGGACAACGTCGTGCCCAAGCCCCACAAAGTGACGCCACTCACCTACGAGGAGAAGAAGCGGCGCGACCGGCTGCGCGGCGAGATGGGCGACGTCTCGGGGCTGACGAACGCGGCGGGCGACGGCGACGACGCGCTGGCGTCGTGGGAGGAGCGGACGGGGTACTACGTCTGGAAGACGAAGGCCGTGCGCGCGGGCGAAGAGGCGCCGTCGGCGTCGCCCTCGGCGCGCGCGTCCCGCGCCAGCCGCGACTCCGAGGCCTCGCAGGCCGAGCCCGAGGCGGCGCCTGGGTAAGTATCTAGTCATTATACGCCGCCGCCGCGACCCCCTAGGAGAGTTTTAGTACAGCTTTACCCGCGGGACCACGGGAACGGGGGGACGGGACGTCTACTTCATGCCCACGGGCTTGCCGATGGAGTAGACCGTGAAGCCGATCTCGCGCAGCGCCGCCGCGTCGACGATGTTGCGGCCGTCGAAGAGGAAGGCCGGCTTGGCCATGGAGTCGTAGATCTTCTTGTAGTCGAGGGTCTTGAACTCGTCCCACTCGGTAGCGATGGCGATGGCGTGCGCGCCCTGGGCGGCGCTGTAGGCGTCGGGAGACGTGACCACCAATTCGCCCAAGCCCGGCTTCGTCTCCTCCGAGAGATTGAGCGTGTACTTGAACTCGGCGAACATGGACTCTCTGGAGACCTGGGGGTCGTAGACGTGGACCCTAGCTTGTTCTTCGACCAAGTCGCGCGCGATGAAGGCCGCCGCCGTCTCGCGCGTGTCGCCCGTGTCCTTCTTAAACGCAAAGCCGAAGATCGCGATCTTCTTGCCCGTGACCGTGTTGAACATGGAGCGCACCATGTTTAAGCTAAATCTGGACTTCTGGTACTCGTTCATCTGCACGACCCAGTTCCAGTACTCGGCGCACTCCCTTAAACCATAGGATTCACAGAGGTACACTAAGTTGAGGATGTCCTTCTGGAAGCACGAGCCGCCGAAGCCTACCGAAGCTTGGAGGAACTTGGGACCGATGCGCGGGTCCGTGCCGCAGGCTCTCGAGATCTCGCTGATGTCCGCGCCCGTCGCCTCGCACAGAGCAGAGATGGAGTTGACTGAGGACACTCTCTGGGCCAACATAGCATTGGCTACTAACTTCGAGAGCTCAGAAGACCACAGGTTCGTGGTCAGGATCTTGTCGCGCGGCACCCAATTCGCATAGACGTTTACTACCGTCTCGAGGGCCTTGAGACCTTCCGGGGTCTGCATGCCTCCCAGCAACACGCGAGACGGCGTTTCGAGGTCGGGCACGGCCGTGCCCTCGGCCAGGAACTCGGGGTTGCTCAGCACCTGGAATTTGACGCCCGGTTTAGCGCCATGCTCGAGCACCGCGCGGACGGCGTCCGACGTGCGCACGGGCACCGTCGACTTCTCGACGACGATCTTGTCGGACGTCGACACTTCCGCGATCGTTCTCGCGCATAACTCGCAGTTCTTGACGTTGGCCGCGCGCCCGGCGCCGATGCCGGCCGTTTTGGTGGGCGTGTTGACCGAAATGAACACAATATCAGCCTCCGCAATACTTTCATTGATTTTGGTGGAGAACACTAAATTACCTCTCTTGAGACCCACCGCCACGACCTCCTCGAGCCCAGGCTCGTAGATGGGCAATTTATTACCCGTGTTCCACGCGTCGATGATCTTCTGGCTCAAATCAACCACGGTGACCTTAATGCGGGGGCACATCTTCGCGATGACGGCCATGGTCGGGCCGCCCACGTAGCCGGCGCCCATGCAGCAGATCTTGACGTCGTACTGCGCCATTTCGGCCCTGTGTTTTTTTTCTTTTTCTGGGGCCTTTGTTTCTGTCTCTGTGCCTGCGCGCGGCGCCGGCGTCGGGGGCTTGGTCGCGACGACGGGGTTTGGGGGGTCGTGGTGGCTGCGAGGTGTGTTTGCGCGCGCGCGACCCGGCGGGTCGGTTTCGGGGGCGCGTCGGGCCGCGCGGCCGCGGAAACCGCGTCGCGGCGGTCGGCGCAGCACCGGGTTCGGCCTGGCGCGTTTGTTTTGCACCAATTGAACCGTACCGCGGATGACTGAATTTTTTTAGCCAAAAAAATGAATGTGCTCGATCGCCGTCGGACCGTGCGTAAGAGCCGGCTCGTTGCATCCACGTTGTTGGGGCGAAAATTGAAGCGCGCGCGCGAGCGGATAGTCACGCACCTTTGCTGTATGGCGAGTTAGCAGCTCCCAATAGCTGACCGGGTCTGCGTAGCCCAAAAAATTATTAGTCCGACGACCTATTTTTTTTTTAGCATTGGTAATGTGAATGGCCACCGTCGGAGTGCTGAAGAACGATGGCAAGGCTGCAGGTACCTTTCCTCTAGCGTAGTGACACACTAGGGTTTGTCAGCTCCTTCGCGCAGCGCACCCCTGTCGCGACGTCTGGTTACGTGCAGACGTGCGCGAGTGGTTGTTTTCATTGCTCCTAACGCCTCCTCGATTGCTGCGCTTCGCAAGTCGAGCGAACACGCGTAACAAAAAAGCCACAGCACAGCGCCTGAAGCTCTCAGCCCTGAACGCCGCGCGCCCGCACCGGACAGTCTCGCAACCGCCGCACGCCATTGACGCCACCAGCGCGTGGCCACACCAAAAGAATCGGACAGCAAAGAGCCACCGGAAAGCTCACAAACAGCGATGAAGCGCTCAATAGACGAGACCGACGACCCCAACGCCAACGACGCGCGCCAGAAGCTCAAGGACTCGCTCATCCCCTTCGACCAGAGCCGCGAGGCGTCCGAGGCGCTGCTATTGCAGTGCTGCTACTCGATCTTAGAAAGGCAGCCGTCGAGATCTCTGAATGTGCGCGGCCTCGTCCACGAACTGAATCGGACCGTGGCGCCGGGCGCGTTCACGAAGCGGGGAGAAGAGCGCACGGCGAGCACGTACGTCAAGCAGGTATTGGGGGGCTGCCGGGCCTGGTGCGAGGCGCTGCCCGCGGACGTGTTTGAAGTGGTCGGCTCGTGGGAGACGAATGTGGAGCTGCGATTGGTGAGCCGCGACGACGCGGACATGACCGACGACGACGCCTTTGTGGATGGGGAGCGAAGGCAAGGGCGCGTCGAGTTCTGGGACCGGGGCCGGGGCTGGGGGCGCGTGTCGCTCGACGGCGACGCGCGGCGCACGCGCGTCTTCGTGCATGCCCGCGACGTCGCCTCGGCGAAGAAGCAGTTGCCGCGGGGCGGCCGCGTCGACCTGCGTTTGAGGTCTACGGAGCGGGGCTGGTGCGGCGAGGACGTGCACCTGCTCGACGCGACGGACGACGAGGTCGACGCGCTGCTGGGCGCGGCGGCGATGGCGTTGGGGCCCGACGAGCCGCCGCCCGCGCCCTCCGAGCCGTCGCGGCCCGTGACGCCCTAGTTTTGTGCATTATATAGGTCTAGTCTATTACACCCCCACCGCGACCTCGCCCCGGGCCTTCGCGTCCAACAACGCTAGAGTAGCGGGCAGGTCCAGGAACCGCAGCCCGAAGCGCGAGTTGTACTTCGTGAGCATGGAAATAAACCAGTGAGTTAGGTTACATCATGTCGATGGCGTGGGCGCCCGAAATTTGATTTCCACACAGGTACGGAGAAGCAATTGAATCGACTGTCGCATGTGAAAATGGACATGCCCGTGGGCGCCGAGCTCATAAAACTATTGGATGACGAGCGGGCGGCGCTCGACGATGCGCGCCGGACCATCGCAACACGACGCTCAAAGTCCACGTCGGACCGGTCTCGAGCCACGTTGCGAACTGGGAAGCCGTCGAGGAGACTTTGCGGGGCACGCGCTACGAGCACTTCCTCTCCGAGTAAAAGAATAATGGTAAATCACGCCGTTAGTCGCATGAGCGGCGAGGACGCCATCGCGCAGGCCAACGCGCACGCGGCGAAGACGATCGGCGCGTGGCCCGCGTAGAGCAGCGCGCCGACGACCGACGCGATGGTCGCGCAGGCGGCCTGGGCCCGCGCCGCGACGTCGCGCTGGTCCGGCGCCACGTGCTTGCCCCGCAGCGCCGCGAGGCACGGCTTCGCCGCGCCGAGCGCCAGCTGGAACGCCAGGAAGGGCGCCAGGGCCGCCCCCAGCCCCGCCGGCTGCGTCGCCAGGAAGGCGAAGGCCAGGCCGCCCGTCGCGCAGCAGGCCGCCGCGAGGTGCTCGAAGCGCTTGGACGACGCCGCGACGGCGCCGAAGACCTGCGTGCCCGCGACGGCCGCGGCCATCGTCAGCGAGAACACGAAACCGAAGGGCGCGTCCGGGTCCGCCCGGGACACCGTCGGCGCCCACGCGACCAATGCGATCGCCGCCGCCGCATCCACAATAGCCGCGCCGGCCGTCACGACGGCCCCGCGCACGCTCCTTCCGCCGCTCGTGTCCCGCGGGAACTCGAAGAAGCGGCCCAGGCCGGCCTCGGCGTCGCCTCCACACAACGGCGCTTCTCCAAGAACCGGCGCGTCCGCCGTCGACACCGTCAGGCCCGCCGCGACGAGCGCGACGAAGGCGCTCATTAACAGCGGCGCCCTTCTATCGTCGCAGAGGCGGTACAACACCTCCGACAGGGCCCCACTCAACAAAGCAGCCAGCGTCGTCGACCGTCCTATACTACGCATGGTCTCGCGGCGCCAGAGCGCCGGCCAGCTTTGGTGAGCGTGCACGGCCCGCTGCCAGCCCTCGAACGTCAATTGTAGCAGCGGCTGCGCGATACCCGAACAGACGCGGCCCGCCAGCAAATAAATATGGTGACCGTGCCGCGACCCGTGCAGCGCCGCCGTGATCGCGGATATCGATACGCAGACTAATGCGAGGCCGCACGCGCCCCTCAACCCCAAGGCCCGCTCGATCGCCGGTCTTAAACAAGTCCGCGCCGCCCAGGCCGTGGCGAAGGAGGTTGCGAAGAGCTCCGCGACCACAATCAGCGGCAGGTCGTCGCGCACACACGCGTATAATTGGGCCGCAACCACATAATCCGCGGCCAGTCCCAAGGCCAACCCCGCGACGGACAACCTTCTAAACTGCTGAAATGCTTTAAACTGGCCCTCCGTGTGCGGCGCCGTGCCCTTGGGCGTCGTCGGCGCGGCGTCCTCGGGCCCGCAGGACCGCGCGGCGGCGTAGGCGGCCGCGACGGCGCCGGCGGCGAGCGCGTAGGTTTCCATTGTTGACAGCATCGTTAGTCGCTGGAGGAGGGCTATGGTGGTTGTCGGGTCGTCGTTCGGCTCGAGCGGCATTTTTTCGTGTTGTCTGTGATTTTGTATTCGGCTGCTGGGTGCTATCCGTGCGTCCAGAGATGCTTCGCTGGCTACGCCGTTCGAGGGCCTGTCACTTGGTTTACTTCCTTACGATCCAGGACTGCCACAGACACCGAGACGGCGCTTTTTTGCCTTCGGCGGCGGCGGCTGAAGCTAGCGTCCAGTAAGACACTAGCAAACACACAAGCTCCGCAGCCAAGCTCCTAAATCCGGGTGATATACAACTGTCTAGACGAGCCAGCGGTCGCACGAGTGGCCCACGGCATCGCCTGGACGCACAGCGCTGGCGCATCGACTCTCTTCGCACGCATATTCTCGTAGAGGCTCCAAAGCCAGAGGGCGCGCGGCGCACAGTGGTCGCATAAATACGCCTCGAGGGAAGCGGAGGTCGCAGACGAGGCTGTACAGCCTCGAGGCGCTAAGATATGGCCGACCCCACGCCACCGTCCCCCGCGAAAGACGACGACGACGCCAGCGACGGCGGCGACGAGGATCTATTGAAAGTGGACCTCCTCGCGACGCTGGACGACGCGCTCGCGTACATCCATCAAAGCTTTCCGCAAGACGACGAGGCGGGCAAGGTACGAGCGCGGGACGCCGCGCTGCGCGTCGCGGACGATCTTCTTGGAGGCGACCCGGCCGGCCGCGATCTGATGGACGACGCGATCGACGTCCTGCAGACGCGCACCCTAAAGCGCGTCACGGCGCGGCCCTCGGGGCGAAGCTTCGTTGCTGTGGATGCGGCCTTCGGCGGGACGAATGGAGGCCGCTACGCATGTTGGACAGACTTCTGCACCTGCGAGAAATTTGGGGAGGCGGCGGCGCGCGTTTCTACGAAAGTGCTCTGCAAGCACATGCTCGCCGCGAGATTGGCGCCCCTCTGTTCAAAAATGGAGGCCCAGGACATTTCTGATGATCAGTACCATTCTTACATCTCTTGTCGCTATGTTGAACTGTAATAAAATTAAGATTCGTGCACAATGTATCCCTGGGCGTCGACGCGCCCCCGCATCGTCAACCGGTCGCCCGTCAAATCATCAATACCGTCGCCGTCCAGGTCGCCGCGCAGCTTGTCCGCCATGTACGCGCCCACGATGCGATTCAGCTCCGCGTTCGTGTTGCCCGCCTCCTTTATAGATAGGTCCCCGTCGCCGTCCTCGTCGGACATACGCCACGCCTCGGCGAGCACCGGCTCCAAATCGGGGTCGCGCGACAGGTGCGGCGCCCCGCTCATCTTGAGCATCTCCCGCACGAAGTGGTCGAGCTCGGGCTTGTTTACTCTACCGTCCTCGTCCGTGTCGAGCATCCCATGATACACTTCTCCCATCGAGAGCTCCGCGTCCTCGGCCCGTATCCGGAGGCAGGCCAGGGCGGCGGCGAGGGCGGTCCTGAGGCCGGGGGCCATCGCTGGCGTAAATGGGCTGCTTGCCGCCTCCGGGACCGCGCCGGTGGCGTAAATGGGCTGCCCCCTTACGACTCCTGGTGTGGGGCGCAGAGTGTGGGTCGCTTGGTGGGCTGCGGCGCACGCAGTGGTTGCGTGCGTGTGTCAGTATGGCTGTGAGCCCTACCGTTTTGGCCGCTACCCGAGCGCCGTCCGAGCTGTGCTTGCTCAGGTTCGTGCGGCGCTTCGTGCTAGTATGTCATTGCGCTAGTTTTGCTCTCCGCTCTTTGCTCTTCACTTGTTGCTCTTCACTAGTGCTGCGCTCAGCACGACAAGCCTAGTAGCCGTTTTCGCACCAATCTTCGATACGTGGTGTGACCAGCCAGTCTGCGGAACCGCTCTTACGCCTGTAGCCTGTACAGAGCGGTGCTCTCAAGGCTGAGCACACAAGAGACGCGCTCATGGCAGCAATGAACGCGGACAACGAGGTCTTCTTGACGGTAGCGCTGCCCACGGACATAGTCACACGAGACTATCGCCTTCAATGCCTCCGGGAGGCGGACGGCGTGCGATCCGTCGTCGTCGAGGAGGACAGAGTACGATGCGGTCCCTTCGTGCTGGGAGACGAGGCCGCGGTGCCGCCGCTTCTGTACGCGTTCGCGTGCGCGGCCGCCGACGCGGGCGAGGACCCGGTCGTGACGTTCGACGAGGCCGAGGACTGCCTCGAGTTCCTGCGCGCGGTCGCGCAACAGCGGCCCGGCGCGGCGGCCGCAGCGGCAAAGACCATCGCCGCCGTCGAGCGAAGCATCAGCGACTCGGCACCGCTGCCGGAAGCGGACCGCGCCGTCCACGAAGTGGGAGCCTTCCTGCCACACGAGTGTAGCAAGATCATTGAATACGCCGAGGCGCACGGCTTGGAGCGGGGCGCGCGGCATGCCGCGCACGCGACGACCGACGTGTCCTGTTTTGATGTACCACAGCTCCGGTGGGTCGCGGCCGCGTGTTCAGAGCGCGTCGTCCCGCTGCTCGCAAAGCTATTCGGCGTTGATGATCTAGTACTCGCCGACCTCTTCGTGGCCCGCTACGCGGCCGATGGCCAGCGGGCGCTCGAGGAACACGAGGACGGTTCGCCCTGGTCGTTCGTCGTGCCGCTCAATGACCGTTTCGAGGGGGGCGGCACGCAGTTCGTCGAGCTCGAGGGCGCGCCGATCTTCCGGCCGGCGGTCGGCGCGGCGCTGCTCTTCTCGGGCAAAAATCGCCACCGGGGCGTCGCCACGACGGAAGGGGTGCGCTACATTCTGGCCGGATTCGTCGACGTGCGCAAGGGCTTCGTGGACAAGCGCAAGCGGTCGCGAAGCCGGTCACCGCCGCCGGAATCGTCTCCGCAGTCGCGGAAGCGTGCGCGCGGCGCGGCGGCCTCGCCCGAGTCCTCGCAGAATCAGGGGGCGGCTGCGTTCGACGCCTGCGCTCGGGCCGCCCGCCCCGTGCTCCAGCAGCTCGCAGGCATGCCGGATGACCGCGCACGCCTCGCTCAGGCTGTGCTCGACGCGATTCCGGAGTAAGTTGTATGCGTGTGTATTTCACGGTAATTTAAACAAAAACTACGAGTCAAGCCAGTCCTGCACGAGCGCCACGAGGCCGACCAGCGCCACGTCGGTCCGCAGCGTCCGCGGCCCGAGCGTCACGAGGTCGAAGCCGTGCCGCCGGAGCGCGAGGAGCTCCCCGGGCTCCTCCCAGCCGCGGTCGGGGCCGACGCACAGGACCGCTTTTCCGCTCGCGTCCACGCCCTCCACTAACTCCCGGAGCCGCCGCGCGCGCGGCACTTCGGTCATGGCGCCCGTCGCGTCGTCGAGCGCCTCGAAGCCCTCGCCCCGGTCCGGGTGCGCCGCGAGTCGGAGTGCGTAGTCGTTCTCCGCCGCGGCCCGCAGCGCCGGCCGCAACGACCCCGCGAGCGCGACTCTGGGGAGCGCGCCGTCGCCGCTCTGCTCGGCGCCCTCGACGAGCAGGTCGCGGAGCTTCCCTGCCGGCGCGGCGCGCGGCACCGCGTCCCGTTTGAGGCCCTCGAGGAATTTGGCCCCGAAGTAGCTCCGCTCCGTCCGTTGCGCGCCGCACAACCACAAATTATCCACGCCGAGCGAAGATAACGTCGGCAGTATGCGTTTCAGCCGCAGCGGCGCGGGCAAGGCCAGGATCACGTCCAGGCGGGGGCGCGTCGCCGGCGTCGCCAACCCCTCGGGCAGCTCGAGCCGGAGCCGCCCTTGTCCGTCCAGCGCCGCGGCGCAGTCCGCGGCCCCTCCGTCGAGGACGCCGACTCGCAGCGTCGCGTTCGGCGGCGGCGCGCCGCGCCAGATGATTGTTTTCACGTGCTCCGCGCGCCGGTCGGCGGCGTCCAACGTCAATTGCGGCGCTGTCGCCTCCTCGGCCGTGAGGAAGAGGCGGTTCAGGTGTCGCCGCGTGAGCGGTCGGCGCGCGACGCGTTTCGCGACGAGTGATAAGGCTGCGGGGAGCAGCATGAGCAGGCGGCGCATATGTTATGTACGTGGTTGCGCCGCGATGCCGCTTGCAGTCCAGTGCTCCTGCCTGGGTGGGGCAGCACTCTCGCTTATGGTTGCTCAGAGCTGGCGCAGCTTTGGCGTGGTCGCAGCGCAGCTATAGCACTGCGTCTATCGGCATTAATCGTTGCGTTTGCAATGTCAAGACGCCACCAAGCAGCTTTGCGAAGAGTTATGTTTTGGCGCTAGCGGCCTGTAAGACACTAGTATTTTCCAGCCTTTTGCGCCCCGGCAAGCGCAGCGGTGCAAAGAGCAGGGCGCGCGGGCTCACCGCATCGTCAAAGAGGCCCAAGACACCGCGGCAGCGATCGCTGCTGGTCTGCGGTCGCGTACGCTGCGCATAATTCGTATCCAGCTGACTCGCCGCGCGAGAGCACGACCATGGCGACCACCGACATCGACAAGTTACTCCTGAGGCCGACGCCCTTCGGATCTGAGTCAGGCGCTTTGGCTGTTGGTGAATTTGACCCGGGCAATGACACGCGGGAATTCCTCACCGAGACCTGCAAGGTTTTGGTAGTAGGCGCCGGCGGCCTCGGCTGCGAGGTCCTCAAAGATCTAGCCTTGTCCGGCTTTAGAGATGTAGAAGTGATCGACATGGACACGATCGACGTCTCGAACTTGAACAGGCAATTTCTATTTCGACAGAAAGACGTCGGAAGGCCGAAGGCCGAGGTCGCCGCCGAGTTCATCAGAGAACGCGTGCCGCAGTGTAATGTGATCGCACACGTGGGCAAGGTCCAGGACAAGGACGCGGACTTTTATTCGCGATTCAACGTGGTTTGTAGCGGATTGGACAACGTCGAAGCGAGAAGGTGGCTCAACGCCATGCTCGTCGGCCTGGCGGAAGTGGATGATGAGGGCAACGTCATAGATCCGTCGCAAATCATACCCATGGTTGATGGGGGTACGGAAGGTTTTCGGGGCCAAGCGCGAGTCATCATTCCTCGATTCACGTCGTGCTTCGAGTGTTCGCTGGACTCCTTCCCGCCGCAGCGAACGTATCCACTCTGCACCATCGCGGAAACACCGAGATTGCCGGAGCACTGCATCAGCTACGCGCAGCTCGTCGAGTGGCCAAAAACGAACCAACGGGCCATCGACACCGATTCGCCGGACGACATGAAGTGGCTCTTCGACGTCGCGTCCAAGCGCGCGTCCAAGTTCAACATCGAGGGCGTCACCTACATGAAGACGATGGGCGTCGTCAAGAACATTATTCCCGCCGTGGCGTCGACGAACGCTGTCGTAAGTGCGATGTGCGTCAACGAGGTGTTCAAGCTCATGTCCTTGTCGTCGCAAACTCTCAACACGTACCACATGTACATGGGGTCTACGGGCATCTATTCGCATACCTTTTGTTACGGGAAAAAGAACGACTGCCCCGTGTGTTCTTCTTGTGTCCGTACGGTGACTTGTTCTGCTACGAAAACTTTGGGCGAACTCGTGTCGGATTTAACGGAAGAGCCCCTCAAATTGAAAGCTCCTTCTCTAGCCACGGCCGACGCTACTCTGTACCTGAGGAAGCCGAAGTCGCTCGAAGCCGCGACGCGGCCGAACCTCGACAAGCCCTTGTCAGCTTTAGTGGCGAACAACGCGGAGATCACGGTCACGGACCCGGTCTTCCCGGGGGACGTCGCGCTCACGCTGCGGGTGTGCTTCGCGCAGAACGGGGCGGCGTGAGCGCGGTCCCCTCCTTAAGTGTAACGTTTATGATGATATGGCGCGGCAGCGACGGCGTGCGGCTGGGTCTTTTGCGGATGGCTACGGTTTTTTTAGTCCTAGTATGTTTGCGCACTAGCTAGCTCCGCTGCGAGGCTGCTCTCGCGAGGGCGTTAAGGGTGCCAGCCCGGGCAGAGAAGGCGCGCAAAAATAGTGCACTGCTGCGGCGAGCCGGATTGCTGCGGCGCGCGAGCCGTGCAACGCCGCGCAGCACGCCGTCCCCGCGAGCACTCGAGCAGTGCACCTGGCCCAGCAGCGAGGCCGCGACAAGCTCACGCAAATAGAGCACCAACCTAAAATGTCGGCCCTCGACCGCGCCACGGCCGACGAGACGGAGCGGCCGCCCGACCCAAGTGCCTTCGGCGTCTACTACGCGCGGCTGCAGCACCAGCAGAACATGCTGCAGGACGTGGTAAGGACGGACACGTACCGAAGGGCTATTGTGGGCAACGCGGATGATTTTAGGGGGAAGGTTGTGTTAGATGTCGGTGCTGGGACGGGAATTCTGTCGTTCTTCGCGGCACAGGCCGGCGCCGGGCGCGTCTACGCCGTCGAGGCGTCGGCCATGGCGGAAAGAGCGGCATCTCTAGCAGCGTCGCAGGGCAACGCTCGGTTAGCCCGCTACGCGCCGGACGAATCTCGAGCAAAAGCGGGCGCGCTGTCCACGTCGAAGCTCTCGGCGGACGCGGCCTGGGACGCCCTGGACCCGACGGCGCGCATCCACGTGGTCCGGGGCAAGGTGGAAGATGTTACTATACCTGAACACGTGGATGTTATTATATCAGAACCTCTTGGCACGGAACACAGCGTCTACGTCAATACAAACAACCCGGATGACGACACACGCAAAACAATCCTACGCCGAGCCAAAACGGCCTTGAGAGATACGCACATAACTCAGCTCATTCCGACGGGTTACTTACTATATACACACATCCCCATGTCGCGATAAAATCTCACTCACGTGTATAGGTTTCTTACTCGTCCACGAGCGCATGCTCGAGGCCTTTATTAATGCAAGAGATAGGTTTTTGAAGAGTGGAGGCCTCGTCATGCCCTCGAGGGGCGACATATTTGCGCAGCCGATCACCGATGGTCAGTTGTGGCAAGAGCAGGAAGCCAAGGCAAGTTTCTGGCGTTCCCAAGATTTCCATGGGGTCGATCTGTCGGCGTTACATGATGCGGCCCTCGACGAGTACTTCGGCCAGGCGGTGGTCGGCTATTACCCGCCCGAGGCGGCTGTAAGTGACGACGTCGCGACGTACGCTTTTGATTTTGGCACTTGTAGTGTGCAAGACCTGCGGAAGTTCGAAATTCCTTTCTCGTTCCGCATTACGAAAACAGCAATACTCCACGGCTTCGGCTGCTGGTTCGATGCCCGTTTTGACGGGTCGACGGAAAGGGTAGTACTCTCGACGTCACCGAAAGCCCCGGGCACGCACTGGTACCAGTCTCGACTACTATTGCGACGGCCGATCGCCGTCAACCCCGGCCAATCTATCTCGGGTACCTTGTCATTTAAGGTTAACGACCGCCTGTCGTACGACGTTGAGGTGAATGTGGTCTTGGACGGGACGTCGGTGTCTTCGCACCAGCGCGTGCGTTTGGACGACCAGATGTACCACTACCTGACGCCGGGCCAGCCCCAGGTGCCGCACGCGTGAAGAACGCGCCCTCCCCCTCTTACGTTTCGTAGTAAGACACAAGATTATTACTCCATTCTATCGTATCGCGGCGGCGTGATGGCGAACTTCGCGTCGGCCGCGTGCCTCCTTTTATGTCCGCGGCCCGCGAAGAACAGCTTGTCGGGCCAGTGCGGTTTCTCGTGCCAATTCAGCTGGGGCAGCTCCACGGTCGCATCCGCCGGCAGCCGATCTAGTAACGGATCGAGCGACGGGCCGAGCGCGGCCTTGTCCGCCTTCGAAATTGGTAAAGCAACGGCTCTGACGGATGGGTCGTCGACGACGGCCAGCACCTCGTTGACCGAGCCGTCGCCGAAGGGCCGATAGATCTTCCCGCAGTCGCTCGCGAACGTCGCCATGTTCTCGACGACGCCCAGGATCGGTATATTAAACTTGCGCAGCATGCTCACGCCCCGCACGACGTCCGCGACCGCGAGCTCCGACGGCGTCGTCACCACCACGCAACCGGAATAGTGCGCCCGCGCCGCTAAGGCGCGGGGAATTTCGCCCGTGCCCGGCGGCGTATCCACTATAAGATCGTCCAGCCGGCCCCAGTCCGTCGTGTGGAGCAGCTGCACGGCGAGCTCGCCCGCGCCGCCCGCGCCCCGCGGGTCGATGTCCGCCTCGGAATCCCACAACTCCCCAATGAACCCGAAGCTCATCAGCTTCATGTCACCAGCCTCGACGGGCGCCATGCGCCAGCCGTCAGTTGTGGGTGTGGCGCGTTTGTCTTCACCTAACTGCGTCGGCAGCGACGGGCCGTGCACGTCCGCGTCAAATATACCCACGCGGCGGCCGCGGCCGGCCAGGCGTCGCGCCAGCTCGAAGGCGACGGTAGATTTACCTACACCGCCCTTGCAGGATGTGACGCCGATGATGCGGCCGATTTGGGACGTGGCCATGGGGCTCTCTTGCTAGGACGATGTTGTCGTGCCGTTCAGTCCAAACGATTGCAGCGCTGCACAATGTTGTGACGTACACGCAATTAAACACTGCCGCACTCAACAACTCGAATGAATGTGCGCGTTCTCGCTGCGCGTGCTGCAAAAACGTCACTATTTTTTTGCCTAACTAGCGGAAAGACACACTAGCAAAACTCTACGCCGTCGCTCCGAGGGTCAGCTCGGAGGCGACATACTCATTTTATCATTAAAACTTAAACTCCCAAGACGAGCTACTGCTGCGCGCACTGCTGCACCTGCGGCCCGCGCCGCCGGCGCCCGTCGTCGTCGTCCTCGTTCGTCGCGTCCCCACCATCGGCGCCCGCGCCCCTTCCAAAATCGTCCATGCCGCCCTCGACACGCGTCAGGAAGGCCTCCTCGGCCTCGTGGCCGAGCAGTTCCCTCACCGATTCGTTCTTCTCGGCCAGCTTCTTCAGAGCCTCGGCATCCGCGCCGACGACGGGATGGTCCAAGGGCGCAGGCAAAGCTTTCTTTAGATACGCTACTGCTTGTGATGATAAGGAACCGTCCGTCGGAAAGGCGATGTGGAATAGAACAAACAGCCTCCCTTTATCAAAAGGGTTCCCGTACTTCGGCATGCCCTCGCCGTCGACGCACATGACGTAGGGCACGCCTGACCGCACCTCGGGCCGGATGATCTGGCCCGGCTTCGCTTGTACGCTCAACTTTCGACCATCTAGCGTGGGCACGACAAATTTGAACCCTGTCAAGGCCTCCACGAGGCCAATGTCCTTCCTAATCAACAAATCAGCCCCGTGTCGCTTATACAGGGAATGGGGCTTCTGCTGAATCACAAAATGCACATCGCCCTGTTCCGCCCCAGCCGCTTCCGAGCCTTTATCTTTGAGCTTGATCTTCGACTTGTCGGCGGCGCCCTTGTCTATTCTGACTTCAACTTCGCAGCGCTCCTTCTTCATCTGAGCGCGGTAGCCGCCATTACACTGCGAGCACTGCGCTTGCGCCCTCGTAACCATCCCAGGCGCGATCTGCACGTTTTGGACTGTTATTCCAGTGCCGCCACACGTCGCGCACTTCCGCGGTTCGCCCACCAACGCATCTCGTTTATAGGCGAGCTTGACGGTCTTGCCGCAGTACAGGTGTTCTAGCGAAGCTTTCACTGTGAAGACCAGGGGTTCCACCTTCCGCTTGCCATTTCTTCGTCGCCCGCCCCCGAACAAGTCGAAGATGTCGCCCATGCCTCCTCCCGGACCGCCGCCTTCCTCCAATCCTTCGAGGCCATACTTATCATACGTTTTCCGTTTATCTTCGTCAGACAGGACGTCGTAGGCCGCTTGTAATTTTTTAAATTCTTCGGGGTCGCCGCCCTTGTCCGGGTGCATCCTCAACGCCTTTTTCCTATAGGCTTTTTTGATCTGCGCCGCCGTCGACGACTTCTCGATTCCTAGCGTCTCGTACAGCTTCGTCGTGTCGGCGGGCTCGCGCTTCTGGGGCATGCCGGGGAAGCCGCCGCCGGGCATGCCGCCGAAGAACATGGTTGTTCACGAGAGTAATCGATCGGTCGAGGTCGGTGAGGCTGCTCTTGCGAGCGCTTCCTTTGCAAAGGGCTGCCCTTCCGTGCGAGCGAGCGAGCCGAGCGAGCGAGGAGGACGGGCAGCCGCCTCTGTTGTTTGCGAATGGCTTGCGAGCGCTGCAAGCAAGTCCACTGTGTGACAGTCGAACTCTTGGAGCTCTTCTAGATCAAGCTAGTGGGAAGATTTGAACGCGAGCGGGTCCGGGACAAGCGGTCCCGAGCTCTTCGTGGTTGGCTGCCCTTGGGACGAATAATACTTGCGGCTAGAGTCCTTGGCTAGCGCACTGTGAGAGCATCGATGCTCTCCGCTGCCCCCAGGCACTGCTATATTGTGCTCTCACTGCGAGCGTTGCCCAGTTACGCAGACGTATCACCTCAACGAGTTCGTGCGATTTAGGCCACAGGGATTCGCAAGCACGATGCGTTTTGCACTGCTTGCATTGCTGAGGGCCTGCACCACTCACGGCCTGGCACTGAACCGCCGGCAGGCCCTGGGAGGCAGTGCCGCGGCAGCGCTTGCCACCGGTGGACCGGCTCTCGCAGCAGGCAAGCCCATCGCGGTCATTGGTTCGGGCGGGCGCACGGGATCGCTGTGCGTCGCGGCCTGCTTGAAGCGCGGTCTCGCAGTGAAAGCGCTGTCGCGCTCGGGCTCGGCGCCGCCGGGCGTCGACGCCGACCCGCTGCTCAGCATCGCGGCGTGCGACGTCCGCGACCCGAGCACCATCGACGTGACTGGCGCGGGCGCCGTGATCTACGCCGCGTCGGGCAGCAAGAAGGGCGGCAGCCCCCACGAGGTCGACAATCTAGGTGTCGTCAACGCGGCGAAGGCGTGCGTGGCGGCGAAGGTGCCGCGGCTGGTCGTCATCTCGTCGACGGCTGTGACGCGGCCGCAGTCCCTGGGATATAAGTTCACCGACGTGTATGGTAAGATTATGGGCGAGAAGAAGCTCGGCGAGGACGGCGTCTACGCTACGTACGCCGGCTCGGACCTGGCGTACACCATCATTCGCCCCGGCGGTC
This sequence comes from Pelagomonas calceolata, assembly GCA_918797485.1. Classification (NCBI taxonomy): domain Eukaryota; class Pelagophyceae; order Pelagomonadales; family Pelagomonadaceae; genus Pelagomonas; species Pelagomonas calceolata. The sequence goes on from CAKKNE010000004.1 coordinate 2,375,084, forward strand.
TCGAGGAGCCGAAGGAGAACGTCGTGCAGGGCCCCGGCGCGCTGGAGATCTCGCAGGTGCGCCGCGGCGTCCTCATTGTTTCCGCCTCGACGCCATCGACGCGACCCGTCCGCAGGGAGATGCGCTGGCCGGCATAATCTCGCGCAAAGATCTGGCCGAGGTCGCGGTGGAGGCGTGCGCGAGCCCGGCCCTGCGGGACGCGACGTTCGAGCTCTACTACACCAAGGGCGCGCAGCCCTGCGAAGGAAAATTCAAGAAGCTCCTGGCCGACGAGTCCTTCCCGCGGCTCCACGGCGACTCGTACGCCGCGCTCTTCAAGGGCGTCCGCAGGGACGGCGCCTACGACGTCCCCGCGTAACAACAAATAGGTTAGACCTCGTCCCGCGGCGACGATCCAATTTTGGCTTGCTCAGCAGCTCGCAGCTTTTCGTGGTACTTCGCCAGCCTCCTTTTCCGCCGCGCCGCGGCCTTCGGCCCGAGCCGCGCCTCGTAGGCCCGGCACTCCGCCAGGAGCGCCCGTAATAATGCCGCCTCGAGGCGCTCGTGCCTCGGCCACGTCTTTGATGCTGGGTACGCCTTCACCAAGACATAGTTCAGGGAGCGCGTCGACCGCAAGTAAAGCATGGCGTAGTACCGTAAAGTTTTAACGAAGAGCCAGGCCTGGCGCGGCAGGCGCCACGCCGTCTTGAGCACGATTCTGATCTCTCTTGTATTTAACACCATCAAGCCATAGTATCTTGAAAAAAAACGTTCGATGGGGCCCTCATATCTATGCATGACCTGGTTGAGCTCGTTGACCGTTTCTTCCCGAGCTTTGATCAGAGCTTTCGCAAACCCGCGCCGCAACGCGTCGTCCGTGAAATTTGCATATCTTTCCAGGAACGTCCCCACGCAGCGATCGCGCAACGGCCGGACGCAACACCTTCGGACGACAAACACGACAACCCTCAAAGGGATGCCAACCACCACGCCCAGCAACCTTCCTAAAGAAGCAAACCCATCGGAATCCCACGAGCCCCGCTTCACGAAGAGTCCGATCCTATCTTGGGGCGCCGCCCGGTTATTCATCTTCCAGAGCTTCTCCTGCATTTCAACCGAATTTTTCGCTTGCTCCCACATGGTCAGGTAGTGCCGCGCGTTCATCGCCGTGCCGTTGCTCGATAGAGACGAGAGGTTGTAGGCCCTGATGTCCAACAGTTTTTTTGGGTCGGGCACAGCGTACGAAAAGTTGCGGCGGGGCACCTTGACCTTGATGGCGGCGAGCTTGGCCCTTCTTCCTCTTCCTAGCAATTTGGCCCGCTCCCACCGCTCCTCAGCCTCCATTCGTTCTTCGAGCGGCAGGGCCTTCCGCGCGACGGCGTAGACGCGTTCGATGTTTCGTCTCCGCTTCGAGCCCTTGCGCGTGTTGTTCGCGTCGGCGCCGAATTGTAGCTTCGCTGCGGCGGCGTGGAGGAGGAAAGGGAGGAGGCGCATGGCTCGTCGCGGCGCGCAGCCGCTGCTGCGGTGGCAGGGGCAGCCCTGTGCGGTTCTAGTACGTCTACGTCTAGCTTTTCACACCGGCATCCGCGGCGAGACTGACGCTATCTATAGATCGTCAACTGGCTGCCCTTCACTCAGAAATACACCATCAGCTGCCTCTGCGAGTCCTGGGCTCGCCGCGATGATCCTCACCCAATGCCCATGCTGTGCTGCCCCTTTGCCGCCCACCTCAGCCAAACAATGCAGCCGCTGCAAGACGCGCTACTGCGGAGTGGCCTGCCAGAAAAAGCACTGGGAAGAGGGCGGCCACGACAAGCTCTGTAGAAAGATAAGGAAAGGCGGCGGAGCTGAGCAATACAACGCAAATAAGAAGTACACGGAGGCTGTAGCTGTCGCGGCGGAGGAGTGCGCCGAGGACACGAAAGGCCAGACGTGCTACATCTGCACGCAGGCCCTCCACTGGAAAACAAAGGAGGGCCTCGTGCGCGGGTGCTCGTGCCGCGGAACGGCGGGCTATGCGCACGTGTCGTGCTTGGCGGAGCAGGCGAAGATCTTGGTTGCGGAGGCCGAAGAGAACAACTTGGACCTGAAGGTGAAGCGGGCGAGGTGGGCGCGATGGAGCGCGTGTAGTCTGTGCGAGCAACGGTACCACGGCGCCGTGGCGTGCGCACTCGGGTGGGCGTGCTGGAACACGTATGCGGGGCGACCCGAGTCGGACACTCCTCGACAACTGGCGATGAACCTGCTTGGGGTCGGTTTATACCAAGCACAACACTTGGAGGAGGCGTTATCCGTGAGGGAGGCCGCGTTGTCTATGGCGCGGCGGCTTGGTGGACCAGCAGAGCACATACTTACCTTGCAAGGCAATCTTGCGAATTTATATGGTCAACTCGGACAAAAAGAACAGGCCCTGCGCCTGCGACGAGACGTATATGCTGGAACTCTGAGGCTCCATGGCGAGGAAAAGGAACATACCCTCATAGAAGCCAATAACTACGCAATGAACCTTCTTGACCTACGGCGCTTCGAAGAAGTCAAGCTGTTCCTGCGCAAAATGCTACCCGTGGCGCAACGCGTTCTCACAGATAGCCATTTGATCACGCTTAAAATGAGGTGTTGTTTGGCGATGGCGCTCCACGACGACCCCAGCGCCACGCTCGACAATTTCCGCGAGGCCGTGACGACGCTCGAGGACGTGGGACGGATTGCGCGGCGCGTGCTCGGCGCCAAGCACCCGTTCGTAGGATTGACTGAGCTACGCCTGCGGAACGCGCGAGCAACGGCCCGCGCCCGCGAACTCAACGTCAGCTCCCTCGCAGACGAGCTGGAGGCCATGACGCCGACGTAAAATACCACTCTAAACTTAGTAGTCCCCTTCCTCGTCGTCGTCCTCCTCCGCATCCGAAGCCTCGGCCGCCTCGCGCTGCTTCTGCGCGAGCTCCGCCGGCAGCAGCCGCTCGTCGTCCGTCGGCTCGCGCCGCGGGACCGCGTCGAGGCACGGCGCGAAGGGCCCGCCGCACAAGATGTGAGCGAAGGCGTTCCGCCCGTCCGCGTCGACGAGGCAGACGCCCGACTCATTTTCATCATCATCAGCATCGCCCGCGAAATTCCGCGCCCAGGTCGTCGCGGTCCGTCCTGCAATAACGACGAGCGCTTTTCGTTCCGCCGCGGCCTCGGCGCAGGCCTCGGCCACATCCCTTGTACCCTGCTGGAAGGCCGAGCACTCGACGCTGCCGACGGCGCCGGACCAGAAGATGGTCGAAGCGCGGTTCAGCGACGCCCGGAAAGATTCAATAGTCTGCTGGCCGATGTCGAGCGCGAAGACGTCGCGCGGCACGCCGTTCTTGGCGCCCGCGCCCTCTAGAGCAGCATCACTAATATCGCCGTCATACTCGAAGCCGCCCGCGTCGCCGTCCTCGTCGTCGTCCTCCTCCTCTTCCTCCTCCTCGGACTCGTCCTCTTCGTCATCGTCGTCTTCACTCACCTTGATCTGGCCCTTCTCGTCGACGTCGATATCACCGGTCGCGAAGTCGCAGGGTAAGCGTAACGCGACCTTGCGCCTGACAGCTTTGGCCATCAGCCGCCTGGCGACGGGGAAGACGGCCTCGTCAACAACTCCGCGGCCGACATCCACATTCAATGCCGCGAGGCACTCCCGCGCGCATAATCCTGAAAGCAGCACCTCGTCGGCGTGGTCGAGCAGGAAATCCACTAAACGGGCCTGCCGCAGGAAGCCGCACCCCTGGACGCGGTCGTCGCCGACGACCGCGACGATGGGCCGCGGCCCACTGAGTAACCTGGAGACGGTCGCCGTATCTAAATGGGCGTTCAATCCTAGACTCCGCGGCAGCGTGCAAAGTTGTAATGAACGCGCGTCCGCGTCGTGCATCCGTTCGACGTTGTATGTTGGCATGAAGGCGTTCAGCGAGTCCTGCACTAAGATATCGGCGAGCTCTGTTAAACGATAGCCCGCGTCGTTCTCCCGGAAGGCGTTTTCACATGCTTCAGCGGCCTCGGCGTCGTCGGCGTCGGCCCAGTAGGGGAGCGCCGGCGCGTCCTCGTCGACGACGATCTCGCGATCGATGACCGTGCACAGCGCCGGCCCGGAGTTCCGCGCTTCCAGGATGAACAAAGGCGTCGCGTCGTCCTCGTCCTCATCAGTCATTTTCTCCAGGATGGCTTTGGCTCGTGCAATATCTCCGACGAAGCGCGGCGCCCAGTCGGGGCCGGCCGCGTGGATGAGCGGCTCCACCAAGGATTTCGTCGACCCCTCGGCGAGCTCCGTCACTATCAATACAGCCTTGGCCGCCGTGAGCGTCTCGAGCGTTTTCGCGACGCGCTGGAAGGCCTCCGGGAGGTCGTCCTCGTCTATATCTTCATCCACAGAAACGTCGAGGTCGGCCTGGAGGAGCACGACCTTCCCATCGACGTCCTCCGGCCGCGCCGCCTGGATGGAGGCGATGTCCTCGGCCCGCTGGGCGATGGCGTCGTGGACCGCGTTCGGCCGCCGCGCGGGCGGCGCCGGGAAGGTGGCCGCCGTCGCGTCGTCCGGGGCGTCCTCTTCATCTGGAGAGGGCGGCCCTATCATATCAGCCAGCAACCGCTTGACCGACGCGCAGGCCGCCGCGCGATACGCGTCCTGGCCCTCTCCAGTCACGCACGCGGCGCCGAAGTCCTCGAGGCCCTCCTCTCTTGCTAAATCCTGGACGACCTTGGGTCCGTCCACATACTTCATCTGGGCCGAGTCCCAGACCTTGGGCGGCGGGAGCGCCGCGACGGCGTCCGACGCGGCTATCGATGCCTCCAACGCACCATTCAGCGCGTCCGGGTCCTCGCCGAGCGCCGCGGGCGGCTTCGTATCCTCCAGAGCCGCGACGGCCTCGCAGGTCGTGAGCGCGAAGGCGGCCTTCTCGATTACTCCATCGAGGTGCGGCTTCAGGGCGTCGATAGCGCAGTCCTCGTCGGCCGTGGTGGAGCAGGACGCCAACAACGACGTGAACCTCATTTTCAATGAGAGGATGCGCCGTTCGCGCGGGTCGGCGGGCGGCGCCGGCTTTCGAGGCGGCGCGCCCGTGGCCAGAGTGTCGTCCTCCTCGTCCTCCTCCTCTTCTTCCTCTTCTTCCTCGTCCTCCTCTTCATCGTCGTCGGAACCCTTCTCTCTCGTAGCAACAGTGAGCGCCTCGTCCTCGGGGGCCTCGGGAATGGAAATCGACGCGATCAGCGCCTCGATGGCGTCTATATCACCGTCCCACTCATCCGGATCCGGCTTTGCCGCTTCTTTGCGCTTCCGGTACTTCTCGCGCGCGGCACCCAAACCCCACGTCGGGTCGATGGGCGGGACCGGCGGCATCCAGTCGGGCAGGCCCAGGGCCTCGGGGTCCCAGTCCTCCGGGACGGGCGGCGGCGGAGCTACTACGTCCTGGTCGGCTTTGTGTCCGAACACGTCGACCTCGCGCGGCTCGAGTCGACGTGCTGGAAGCGGCGCGGCCTCTTCTACCGCGGGGGCCGGCCCGGGCGCCGGCGCCGGCGCGCAGGCCTCTTCTTCGGTTATCTCTTCCTCCGGCGCCTCGATCTCCTTCTTGGCGACGCGCGCGTCCTTTCTCAATTCCTCGAAGGCGGCCCACCGATCAGGCGTGAACACGAGGCCTCGACAAGCGTTCCGCGCCTCGAGCTTTGCCTTGTGAGACGCGTTCCGCGCCCTCTCGGCACCGGCGGGAGACAGATCAATATCCCACAACACCTCATACAAAATCTCTCTGCAAATATCCGGCCCGACGTGCTTCTCAAGAATCGCATCAACATGGTCGCGCATGTGCGGCTTGTCCTCGGGCGGCTGCTGGTAGCCTTGTAGGGAGATGCCCTGGCGCTTCTTGCACTTCTTGCCCTTCTTCGCGTTACTGAGTTTTATGAGACCCGTAATCTCCGCTTTAGGACGCACCTTGAGCTGCCACTCTTCGACAAAACAGCCCGGCACCCGCGACTTGAACGCGAAGCGACAAATAGTAGAACAACCAGGTAATATGGAACCACTTGGAGTCATGCACTGAAAGAAGCAGTCTTTGTTCGTCGCAAAGACCTTGTCGTCCATGGGCGTGCCGTCCTTGTACTTGGGACCGCGCTCGACCCAGAGCTCGTCGTCCGGGGCCCGGTCCGGACCTTTCGAGTTGAGCCGCCACTCGAAGAACATGACCTTGTCACTCGTATTTTTCAGCGTCACCGAATTCTTGCCGGCTTTGCCTGAATGGGTTGCTTCCAAGTGCAGCAAAGCATTCCCGACGACCTCGAGTCTTGGCAAAGGCTTGACCACTGGTTCTACCACTTCTGGCTCTTCCTCTACTATCGTAGGGGGCTCGCTGACGACATTTCTGGCATTGAGGACGTCCTCGGAAGCGTCCGCGGCCCACCGGAATAGGTCCGTACCGACGACCGCCAATTCCGTCGCGTCGTCACCGGAGCCAACCAAGTGGGGCTGCAGCGTCTTCAGGCCCTTCTCCCACTGCTTCTTGCGCTTCAGCATGTAGGGGTCCGACCGCCAGTCCTTCTTTTCTCCCAAAGAGCGTGTTGTCAAGCCCGCGGCCGAACCAGGTAATTTCGGCCTCCTGATCTGTTGAGGGGCTTTCTCGCCCTTCTTCAGAGGACAATACAAGCCCGAAAATAAATTCCCGACGCGCACCATGCGCTGCCCTTCGCCCCGCAGGTTCATCTCCCAGTACGACTCGCCCGCGCTTTCCTCTTGCGGAATGGAGGCCTGGATGATCTGGAAGTTCTCGGACTGCTCCCGATAATCTTCGCAGGACTTCATCATGAGCACTTCGTCCGCAGGTTTGCCCTGTTTTTTGGCAAAAGTTGCGGTGAGTCGCCGCCAGTCCTTTTGCTGCTCCTTCCACCGCTTGAGAGCTCTCGCTTCCCTCGCACCTCCAAAGGTGTCCTCGGCGTCGGGGATGAAGGTCGAGTCGTCCCGGGCAGCCGTTTCCTGGAATTGAATGATTTCGACCTCGGCCGCCTTCGCTTTGAGCGCATCCACATAAGACTCGTCGGTCGTCAAATCCCCCGCCGAAAAGGCCTCCACAGGAAAAACGTCGGACGGCGTCCGCGCGCGCGAGGACGCCGGCGTGTCGGGTTTTCCGTCGTCGCCGTACTTGCAGTAGACCTCGTGCTCGACGAACTTGTCGGCCTCGCCGAGCACACTTCGCTCGATGACGCCCGCGTTCCTTGGTAGGCGTCTCAGACCCTTGAGTCGTGCCGGCGAGGCCACGTTGCTCATGCGATTGCGGTCCAGCAGGTCGTCCTCTCTCGGTTTTCGGGCGACGAGCACCGTCTTCTTGGGCCGGTACTTCTCATTTTGGCGTCTTACGGTCACGGACTTCTTCCTAGTGGGGCTCGGCACGAAGGTCTGGAACATCGCAGCGGGGGCCGGGGCCGCGGCCGCGCCGGGCGCCGGGCCCGGGGCCGCCGCAACTCCCTCGGTCTCCACCGGCAGCGCGTCGGGTGCCGTGTCCTCCATGCTGGGCAGCTCGCTCTACGCTCGGGCTGCTCCGGGCTACTCTATGCTATGGGCTGCCTCACAAAGGCCTTGGCGCCGGTTCTTCCGCGGCGGGCAGCTCGCGCTGCTCCGTGAGCACTTGACAACGCCTCGTTCCGCCACCGATGGCTGCCTCGCGGCCGCGCGGACGGCGTTTTACGCTCAGCGCTGCTTGTTTTGCGTGATAATGTAAGCTGTAGCTTGTAGAATGGAGAGGGGGGGGGTCGTACTACACACTACTACCATTACTCGTCGCCGCCCGCTCGCGCAGCGCCGCACGCCACGCGTTGAAGCCCAATTTCTGGCTCCTGCGCGCGCTCGAATAGTTCATGGGCGGGGCGCCCGGGCGACGCATCTCCGTGACATAGTCCAGGAGCATCGGGATCCACCACTTGAAGACGCCCGTCCGCGACCCGGGGAGCGCGTGAAAGTGGAGGCAGTCCCGGGCGTGCAGGTCCGTGCGGGCCGTCACGAGCGGCCCGACGTCGTACAGGGTCGCGCCTTCAACCTTCGGCAGAAGCTCCTCCGCGACCATGGCCTCGAAGTCGAGGAATTTGCGCCAGAAATACGTGTCCTTGAGCGCTCTGTATTCGGGACTGCCTCGATTCTGGGGGTCATCAGCGGCCCGCGACGCGACCGCCTCCTCGACGGCCTCGATTTTTTCCGGGGTGCTCGGCCCGGCCAGGTACGTCTCCCGGCAGCCGTAGACGGGACGGTAGATACCGCGAAACAGGAACGTCGTAGCGCCGGTGCCGTTCGCGAGCTTTTCCGCGAGAACCTGAACAGCGTGCGCCATGGCCCCGGGCTTACCCTGGTGCGCGCCGGTGTTGGCCTGTGTGGAAATCAACCAGTGTGTCAGGCACTCAGTCTTCCCGGCGATGACGTGGTCGAATGCGCCGTAAATTTGATTTCCACACAGGTTTTGGCCACCACCACATCCCACTTCGGCAGTAATGATAATGCCCAGTGCGCCCGGTCGACGACGTCGTCGCGGCAGGCCTGCTTCCCGCCTCCACGCCCGTGGCAGCGTGGGCTACCCCTGTCGCCGCACTTGTCGAGAACGGCCAGACCCTGCGCCGCGAGCGCGGTGCAGGTCGCGTTCGGGAGGATGGCGTCGTCGCCCCAGAGGTAGTCGTCGCGCAGAAAGGCCACTCGTAGCGAAGTGTCGCAGGCGTCCCCGCGCGTCATCGCGAACTTTTTCTTTTTGGGGTCGCCAGGGAAGGGTATACCCATTTTTTTGGTGGCGCGAAGGCGCGTGACGAGCGCGTCGTAGAAGCTTTGTGACGTCGAGTCGCCGACGACGAGGAGCCGCCGGACGCGCGCCTCTGCGAAGCGCGCGCAGAGCTGCTCCGGTGTAACGAGGTCCGCGGGCGGCGTCATCGCACAGATCGCGCAGGTCGCGCGCCAGCGCCAGGCGAGCGCGTCGCGCGTCCGATTCCACTCGGCCTGGGTCCCCAGGCGCCAGTTCCAACGCTCCATCCAACCGTCCTCGCGCGGTATCGCACTCTCCCACAGGCCGGCGCCGAAGCCACCCTCGCGGTCGTACGCGCAGCCGCGGCGCGTCGCCGGGCACGTGATATTGACCGGTATTGGCGTCGGTCGGTGCGGCGCCTGCGGCGGTGGCTGCTGCGTGTGCTTTGCGTCAATGGTCTGCTGCCGCAGCCGCGCGAGTTGTTCTTTGAAATCGCCGCGCGCTCCCGCTGGTGGCTTGTAGGTGTGCTGCCTCTGCCGCGCGCGCCAGCGGTCCACGTCTCGCTGCCGCATCGGCCGGGCCGGCCGGCGGCTCGCTTCGTCCGCGCTACCGCAGGCGAGGACGACTGCCAGCGCCAGACGCATCGGTATCAGCCTATCATGCGCGCATGCTGCCCTCCTATGCATCTGCCGTCCGCGCTCGGCGGTCACCTCCAAAAATGCTTTGAGCTTGCACGCGCGCCGGCTCCCTCCGAGCTGTTCGAAGCGCACCGGTAGCTGCCAGCCGCGAAACAATGCAGAGAGGCTGCCCGATGCCGTTGCGGCGACCAATCTGTTGCAGACGAAGCTTTTCGATGCAGCTGTAGCGTCTGGCGGGCTTGTCACGACTCCCAAAACTTTGGGCATGCCTAGTGTCTCACGGGCTGCTAGCCGCGCGAGGCACGGGAAGCGCGCCTCGATGAAGGGCTAGCACCGTAACAACATCTATCCTCGATGTGAGACTGGATTTCTTTCCGCATACGTTAACATGACTTACCCGGCCTCACGACGACGATGCCGCCGCGTGCGCCGCCCACGCCGCCCGCGCCCTCGCGACCAGCAGCACCTCCAAATCCCTACCCCGGTGGTCGTCGTTCGCCAGCGGCGCGTGGAGCGGCCTTCTAATAGGAATGTCCACGGGCACGTCCATAAATTGCGGCTCCGGGTCCGCGTCGCCAGCAGATAATTGTCTATCTAAAAACACGGGCTCCGGCACCAGTAAATGGGGCTGCAATAATTCCTCGAGCTGCGTGAAATTGAACGACGGGACGCCCAGACAGCCCTGCAGGACCGCGTCGCATTGAATCTGCCGGCCGTCGCGCGCGTCCCGCAGGTTCTTCACGTCGACATATCGCGAAATCGCCCGCACCACATTGTCGCGCGTCTCCTCGTCCCGCGTGATGCGCATGAGCTTTTGTAATGATGGACCCAGCTTCACCCGGTCTCGGTCGAAGGCGCGGCGCCGCGCGAAGATTGAGACTCTAATTAAACAAGACGCCTTCGCGCCCGGTTTAAAGGCTCTGGATAGGACCAAACCGTCGACGCGTCTATCTCGCGGCGACGGCCGCCAGCAGATTGTCGCGCCCTTGCCCTGCTTGCGGTCCAAGCTTACTTCCACGCGATCCACGAGGTCGCCGAAGGTCCGAGCGTCGGCCGAGATTTGATTTTGGCCGTCACAACCATCATCGATGACCTTGCCATCAATCGTCAGCTCCCAGAAGTGCTCCTCGCCTGCATTCTCCGTCTTGGCGCGTTTCTTCGGTGAGGGTTGGGTTGACGTTCTGGTGGCGACGCGGTGGGAGCACCACACTCTTAGTACTCCGCGCGCTCTGGCTGCTGCGGAGAAGCCTGGTGTGCCGCGTTGACTCCGGCGCACGGCCGCGCGTCTTTCCAAGTCGTCGATGCGCTGGTCGAGCGCGTCGAGGCGTTGCAAAGTTGCGCGGTGGTGGGGGTAGCGCTCTAATAAGCCGGTCGGGAGGCCGGCGTCCATGGCTGCTCTCCGACCGTGTTTAGAGAGCTGCTCTCTGAAGCTAATATATGTATATGGCGGTGCGTCGCAGCTGAATCGTTCGAGGCTACTGATAGGGGCTCTCGCAACACGCCCGTAGTTCACTGCGCCCGTCTGAGCTCCAGCACGCGACGAGCACGCACGCCGAGTACGGGCTCCGCGATATCGTGCGGGTTTTATAGGATCTGTCTCCCCGAGGGTGGGGCGACGAGGAAAGCGGCGGCAGATGTTAGTTTACTGTTGTGGTCTCCCTTCAATATAGGGAGGGTCGTCGAGGCTCAGGCCGCGGCGGATGAGCCTCTCTGTGATCTGCGAATACTCTGGGTGGCCCTTCCAGTGGTTGAAGCCGACAAATGCAAGCTGCCCGCCGTGCGCTTCACTTTCGTGAAAAGCAATCGGTGTGTCGCGAGGCCTGTTCTCGCGCCACGCCTCGACCTCCTCGGCGTCGTAGCACTCGTGGTTGGTGTCGTCAGGATCGTACCCATAATCATGTTTGAAATCGTGCCTCGGAAGAAGGATCGACTCCCCTTCCGGCACCTCCAGGAAGTAGCCCTTTTCGTACGGGAAAATTTCGCCACTCAGTTCGCCAGGTACCCCCCCGACGATTCGCGCCCCAGCCTCGGTGAGCACAAACTCATGCCTCGTGTACGACCTGAAGCTCCAATTTACGTTGAATAGCGGCTTGATTGTATCCTTGATGAAGTCAAACCTGCCCCCCGCCGGGAACACGACGACGCGTCCGCCTCCTTCGTAAAACTCCGAGAGGGCCCGACTGCTCGACGGAAACTCGTTCTCAAAGGTGGCGACGGTCCCGTAAACTTCAAGATCCAGGCCATCCGCAGGCACCTGCGCTAACACGTCGCACCCTTCACTCCACGAAGACCAGTCACCCGGTCGCCAAGCCGAGCCGAGCAGAGCTACCCGCTGTGGCACCACCCGTGTCTTGGGCATCATGAGCTGTGCAAGATCCTCGAGACCCGCGCCAAGGTAGAGGATGCCGTCGTTTTTCCAGTACGCGTGGTCCTGGTAGCTGGTGGGAAAATTTTGGACGCTGAATTTGGAGTCCCAATCGTGCCCGATGCAAGCGAACGCCATGTTGTAGATATCTGTTTCTCTCTTGCTCATTTTCGACATGTGAACGCATTTGACAGATATGTGGAGGGGCACGGGCAGCTTGTCCACCACGAGCGCGCGGTCGAGCGCTAGCATGAGGCCAGTTTCTTTGCCAGACATCACGACGCTTATGTTCAACTTGTCAGGAAGCATGCCCAGCACGACCTCACCCGAGGTTTTCGTCCCATCGAGGCTGGTGCAAGCTGGAACTGGCTGCACGAGCGACGCTAACAACTGCTCGCCATCAGGCAGCGACGCGACAAAAGCAAGATCAATAAAGGAACGCTTGTCGAGGCAGGCAGTCCCAAGGTCGTGCGACGCTGCGACGAGGCACCCGCCCACCTTCACCCAGACGATCCCACATAGGCTTGGATAAAAGGTTGCCGCGCGAGCTTCGGGCTGACAACGGTGGTATCCTCTGCCCGTGTGCTGACGCGGGTTACGAAATAGTTGCTTGAGGAGCTCCAGGTCCACATCTCGACGGAAGAGCTGCGTCTTGCCCTGCTGCGGGTGTGTGAGGCACGTGGCGACGGTCCTCGACGTGTAGTAGACGTGGATTTTCACACCCTCCGCCGTCACAAAGGAGACCAGACGAGACGCCTCGTTGACGGCTAGTTCCTCCAGTCCAGCGCGCGCGGCCGCCAGGCGGGCTGCCTCCCGGAACTCGAGAGCTTGTAACTTGGCCTCGGCTGTGGCGGCTCGCTGCTCGGCATCGCAGACTTTTAGGGCTAAACCCTTTATTTCTTGGCTCAGCGCATCAGAGATAGCCATGGCTGCCATGGGGCAGGAGGCAAAGCCTTAAGCAGCCTGCCGGCTCGTGATATCGATCACGTTTTCGCAAGATCCCCTTTACGGAACCGGTTCTACACACCCCAGCGCGCTGCCTCTGCCAGACGCTCTGCCGAGCAGCTTCTGCCGGCGCAGATTGACTGACGGGTTTTTTTGCAGCCTGCTAGGACTCCTGGCCGCTCGACCACGGCGGCCCTGGACGACTCGTGAAAAAACTGGCGGCCGTGCGCAAGCTAGCGGCCCGTAAAGACACTAGACCATCCCGGGCATTTTGAGTGGGCCTTGTTGCGCGCTTACCCGCAGGCGCCGCGCAGCCCAGCGGCGGCAGGCGGCCGCGACCGCATCGGTGCGCTCGCCGACGGCGCCGACGCGCGGCGGGCAGCTTCGGCGTTGCGCGCTCTGCGGCGGCTGCTAGAGTGGACTTGACCTACACACGCAGAGATGCGCGCCGCGCACGCCGCTGTAGAATCAAGAGACGCGGGCCTCGAGGCGCGCCTCCACGCTAGATTTGAGGGGCAACTAGAAGAACTGCGCGCCCAGGTCGCCGCGCTCGAAGCCCGTCTAACACAAGAACCGACAAAGCCGAAGACACCTACAAAGCCGAAGCACGACAACACGACCCTGGAACCGCTGTCCTACGACGCCGCCTTTGAACAACTGGGCGGCCAGGCCGCGTTAGATGGCTACAGAGCACGCTCCAAAGCTTTGATCGAGAGAACTAGAGATGATGCCTTAGAAAAGGAGCTCGCGGACCTGCAGATGACGGAAAGGAGAGGATTTAGTACAGCACTGGTGAATCAGCGCTTCGTCGAGGATCTGGACGAGCTCTACGACGACGCGCGACGAGCGATGCCGGGCTTTTTCGCGACGTGCCAAGATCTAGCGGTAAAGACCCAAGCCACCTTCCACGCCGGCGCCGAGAAATGCTCTACAAGAGCGAGGATGAAGGCCCTGTTCAAGTACAAAGATTGTACAGGTGTGGCCTACCACCGCTTGACCGACGTCGTGCGATGTACGCTGTCCTACACCTCTCTGGAGTTGCTCTATGATGGGTTTGAGAGTGTGTTGGATGCGTTTGGGGATCATGTCAAGGAGGCGCACGATAGGTACCAGACTCCTCTAGGAGACTACCGAGATATCCAATTAGTAGTATCTCATGAAAACCACTTATGTGAATTACAATTGACCACATCTCTGTACATGCGGGCCAAGGCCACGACGGGCCACCGGACCTTCGAGGTGATCCGGGAGCTCAAGGCGGCTGTTGCGGATGGTGACTCAACAAGGGTCGACACGGCCCTATCTTGGGGCCACTGCTCCCAGCTCAAGGATTTGTTGAGGACGCAGGCTTCCACCTTGTTAGCGGAGGCTTCCAAGAAAGGGCACGCGGGAATTGTTGCGAGATTGCTGAGAGCTGGTGCGGATGCGAACGCTCCGGCAACTGATGGGGAGACCGCTTTGCATGCCGCTATTCGTTTAGGTCACGAGCGCGTGGTCTGGGCTTTATTGGATGTTGGTAGTGCGGACCATTCGGTGGCTTGTGACCGGGGCGCTTGTGCCCTGACGCTGGGTTTCGCTCTACTGAGATCGTCAAAAGAAGAATCTAGAGCGCGAGCGGTGGCGACATTAGCGAGGCACGCGGGCGCCGAAGCCGTGAGGAAAGCGCGGGCGAACGTCGATTCTTATATAGAAAAACATTTATGGCAGAACTGCCGGCAGTTAGTGGAAGAGGCGGCCGAAGGCGATTACAAAGAGTGCGTCCGGTTACTTACGGAACGGTGGGCCGACCCGAACTCCATGACTGATAGTCGGAGCGCTTTGACCGCGGCGTGCCGCAACGGCCATGGTGACGTCGTTTCTCTGTTGCTCGAGCATCGAGCGAACATAAACAGACCGTCGAAGAGCGGCGCGACGCCGTTGTACGCCGCCTGTAGCGGTCGCCACTACGATCTTGCATCGTTACTACTAGAAAGAGGCGCGGACCCGTCCCTAGCTCTACCATCTGCGGTAAAGAACTGTGAGGTGGACGTCGCGAGGTATCTGCTGGAGAAAGGAGCGGTCATTGATGATGATGTGGCAAAGCAGTTGACTCATGGTAATTTCGCGCCCCTCGACTCGCTCCTGGCGGACCCGAGTGATACTAAAAGGATGGACCTAGCTAGAGATTTGGTGGGCATGCACCCGATCTTGCACGCCCATGAAGGCGCCCGACCGCTGGTCTACGACTTCAAGGCCGGGGATCTAGTCGTGGCGAAAGTGTCATTCAAGAGTGTACAAGTGGGAGACCTGGGCACGGTCGCGGAGAAGCCGGCTCGAGATCCTTCGCGGGTCGCCGTGGACTTTGGGCCGGGCAAAGGTATCTATAACTACGGCCGGGGCCAGATGTGCGTCAGAGCACCGTTAGTGCCCGGTTTTGAACTCGTGATTGGGGACCAGGTGACGTGCCTCGAGAAAGTCGACGCGGCCATTCCAAGTCATAGTAGAGGCACGGTCATACGGCACGCCAACGAGCCGCCCACCGAAGTCATTGTACGGTTCAAGGCAGGGGAACGAAGTGTCGATGCGTCGCGATTGGCCCATGCCCCGCTGACCACCGGAAGCTTGATGGCGAAAGGTGATCGGGTCGTGGCGGGCGTCGCCTTCGAACAGGTGCGCATCGGCGACACTGGTATGATTGTAGGCCCCGGCTCGACTTCGGCGCTCGACAACGCCGCGCGTAGACTACTAGTGGACTTCGGCCAACAACGATGCTACAATTACACGCCGTCGCAACTGACCTACGCGACGGAATCGGGCAGTTTCAGCAAGGAGGACAAAGTTGTTTCTGCAAGGCCGCACAACGGCATCCCGCGGGGCGCGCGAGGGATCGTGATTGGCCACACGGATCAAGTTTTGAGGGTCGATTTTGGTGGAAGATGCGTTTTGAGCAGAATCGGCGATCTGGCCCACGCGCCGCTCGTCCCCGGTAGTGATATAAGGAAGGGCGACCGCGTGGCGGCGCGCGTCGCGTACGGCTCGGTCCAGGTCAATGACCTGGGGACCGTTGTCGGTTCTGGTGATCAAAAGTCACAAAGAGTCTGTGTGGTCTGGGACCGCGACGGCGCGAAGAACAACTGGCTGCCCGGCGCGCAGCTCGCCGTCGTCGACGCGCCGCCGCTCTCGGAGGGGACGCCCTAGTCCTGCTCCTGTGCGTACTAAGTTATGTGTGCTTTTTTTTCTGTCCCCTCGTGCCTATTGGCGACTACTCCGTAGTGCTAGCCGGGCGACGTACGCGCGTAACGCGATTCGCCTGCGGTTTTTTCGGCAGAGAGCCTTCCTTGGAAATGCGGCGAGGCCTCCGCGGGCGGGTGGTGCACGAGTAGTTACATCCCAGTTGCTCGCAGCCGTGGCCTGCTAGCGTCATACAGCCTCTAGCCCCCGACAGCAACCTCAAACCACGCCTGTGCTCAGTGCTCATCGCATTACCACTGCTGTGGCTGTTGTGCAGTAGCAACTAAGCAGGACTGCGTGCGTTATTTGCAATCCGTGCGCTCGAAGACGCTGCTGGACCGCAAATCGCCGCGAGAGCAAGTCTGTGTGCTGCAAGGCAGAGCGGCGCACGGCGGTCGTCGATGCGGGCGCTGATGCTGTGCTTCGCCGCGCGGGGCGCGAGCGCGCTGCGTCCGGCGCTCCGCACAACAACAAGAACCTTGGTCGCGAGGCGCGCCGCGTACGACGTCGCGCAAGTCGAAGAAAAGTGGCAGCGGTTTTGGGACGACGACAAGACCTTTAGAAGTCAAAGAAATGCTGATAGAGACAAGAAGTACATCCTCGACATGTTCCCCTATCCTTCAGGTTCTGGCCTACATGTCGGCCATCCCGAGGGCTATACGGCGACCGATATTATGGCTAGGTATTGGCGCATGAAAGGATTCGACGTGCTCCACCCCATGGGCTGGGACGCCTTCGGCCTACCCGCCGAGCAGCACGCGATCAACACGGGCACGCACCCGCGGGAGACGACCCTCAAAAATATCGGGACCTTTAAGCGCCAGCTCAAGGCTCTGGGCCTGTCCTACGACTGGGATAGGGAGTTAAGCACGACGGACCCGGACTACGTGAAGTGGACGCAGTGGATCTTCCTCCAATTATTCGAGGCTGGTTTGGCAGAACAAAAAGAGGTTCCCGTGAACTGGTGCCCGGCGCTAGGAACAGTATTAGCGAATGAGGAGGTGATCGATGGCTTATCTGAAAGAGGAGACCACCCCGTCGTAAGGGCACCCTTACGCCAGTGGGTCCTGAAAATTACCGAGTATGCGGACAAGCTACTCGCGGGTCTCGATGGCCTAGACTGGCCCGCCGGGACACTACGTTCCCAAAGGGAGTGGATCGGCCGGTCCGAAGGCACTTCTGTGAAGTTCCAGGTCAAGGGTTCTAGTGAGGACGTCGAAGTCTTTACGACGCGACCGGACACGTTGATGGGCGCGACGTACGTCGTCTTGGCGCCCGAGCACCCTCTCGCCCTCAAACTAGGAAATGAGGATGCCGTGAAAGAGTACGCCGACGCCGCGGCCCGCAAGTCGGATTTGGACCGAACCGCGGACGCGAAAACGAAAACGGGCGTTCCGACGGCTTCTTTCGCGGTGCACCCGATAAGTGGAGAAGATGTCCCCATCTGGGTCGCCGACTACGTGCTGGGGGCCTACGGGACCGGCGCGGTCATGGCCGTCCCGGCGCACGACACGCGGGATTATGCGTTCGCCGAGGCGTTTGGCCTGCCTATAGTAAGGGTGGTGGACGGCGGCGACCTGCCGTACACCGACCCAGGAGTCTGTGTGAACAGTGGCGAGTTCGACGGGTTGAAGACGGGCAAGGCGAAGAAGGCCCGTGACCGGTGTGGAAATCAACCAGCCGTGCTGGCTCTCGCGCCGTAAATTTTGATGTCCACACAGGCCGTGACCTACAAGCTGTCCCAGCTCGAGAGGGGGGAGAAGAAGGTCACCTACAAATTGCGGGACTGGGTCTTCTCGCGGCAGCGGTACTGGGGCGAGCCCATTCCCATCACGTTTCCGGTACTTGATCAAAATGGAGCGCCGTTACCGGAGGGCGCGCTGGACCCTCGCGTTACGGATGAGGGCTTCGAGATCGACTTCAGCAAGCCGGAGGCCGTGCCCGTATCTCAGTTACCTCTCCAGCTCCCGGAAACGGACGACTACGCACCCGGCGAGGACCCCGCGGGCTGCTTAGCTAGAATAAAGGACTGGCGCTTCTACGTGGAAGACGGCCACTGGCGAGCGAGAGAAACGAACACGATGCCCCAGTGGGCCGGGTCGTGCTGGTACTACTTAAGGTATGCGGATAATGGCAATGATGCCGAGTTCATCTCTCCCCAGTCAGATGAGGACTGGTTACCGGTCGATTTGTATGTTGGTGGCGCTGAACACGCCGTACTCCACTTACTCTACGCGCGGTTCTGGCACCTATTTTTACATGATCAAAAGAAAGTCCAGGCCCCGGAGCCCTTTAAAAAATTAGTGCACCAGGGGTTGATACTGGGCGCCGACGGCGAGAAGATGTCCAAGAGCAGAGGCAACGTCGTCAACCCCGACGAGGTCATCGCCGAGCACGGCGCCGACGCGCTGCGGCTGTACGAGATGTTCATGGGGCCGCTCGAAGCCGTGAAGCCCTGGCAGACGGCGCAGGTTTCGGGAGTGGTGCGGTTTCGGGATCGGGTGTTCCAAGCTTGTGCTAAGGCGGCTGATGTTGCGATAGATGAGGAGACTGAGGTATTACTACATAAGTCGATGCGGAAGGTTACGACGGACATCGATCAGTTGGGCTTCAATACTGCTATATCTCAGTTGATGGTCCTCTCAAAACATTTGGAGGGGATGAAGGAGCCTCCTCGCGAGGCTTGTGAGAAGTTGGCATTGATGGTCTCGCCCTTCGCGCCGCATCTGGGTGAGGAGTGCTGGTCCGTGTTGGGCCATTCTGAAAGTCTCGCGGGTCACGCTTGGGTGGAATGGGACGAGGCCAAGTGCGTCGACGCGACCGTGACCATGGCCGTGCAGGTCAACGGGAAAGTACGGGCCAAGATCTCGCTCGCGCCGGACGCGGCGGAAGACGACGCTCGAGCTCTGGCGTTTGCCGAGGAGGGCGTGCAAAAATTCACGGAGGGCAAGGACGTCAAGAAGGTGATCTACGTGCCGGGGAAGATCCTGAACATCGTGGCGAAGTAAGTAGTGGTGGGTTACTAGTCCGTCCGGCCGCGTCGTCGCCGCCGCGTCTTCCGTCGACGGCGGCGAGGGGGCCGCCGCTCGCATAGACCGGTATGATGGATGCGTCTCGGCCGTGGAGGCATGGCTGCGACGCGGGGCGCGGCCTTGCCTCCGCAGCAGAGCAGCGCAGCGTCGGACATCGCATCGCGCAAAGAACTCCAGAAAGCCATCAACTCAACACACCATCCTAGAAGAACTGCCTGCTGCGGAGAAGCGACAGCTAGAGCCGCAGCGGCACCTTTTCCAAGCCTGGGCCATGGAGAGCCAGCCAAAAAAAACAACGCGAGGGACCGGGCGCGGCACCAGGGATGCGGAAAAAACAAAGAGCAAGACAGAAGAACCGGTGCGCGTCACCAGAGATGCGGAGAAAGCGAAGAGACGACGCAGCGGCGACAGCCTCAGATCGATATACATGCAGCTTATCGCCTGCCGCGTGCCCAAAGCCGACCACGACGCTTTACGGTGCGTGAGCAAGCGGTGGCGGGCAGCGGCGGAGAGGGTCGGGCTCCAGCGCCTGCGGGCCACGTGCGGCTGGACTGAAACAGCACTGATAGTGGCGGGCGGCGGCGACAGCGTGTTCGAGCGAGGCGAGTCGGATCCTACGCCCGACCGCGAGGACTGCTGGCAATTGATAGGCGGCAAGTGGCGCAAAATGCGGAACGATCCCAAACCACGTTGCGATTCTGCGGTGGTGAGCTGGCGCGGCCGCGTAGTATGTGTGGGCGGGACGCGCACCGTGAAGAATGAGGAAGACGCGTGGTCGATGCGGACGGGCGTGGGCGACGTCGTGAGTTATGACGCGGCGACAGATGAGTGGACGGACCTCCCGGCGAAGTGTGAGCGCCGCACGAGCGCATACGCCGCCGTCGACCCGACCACGGACGCGCTCGTCGTCGTCGGCGGCTGGCGCGTGCGAGGAGATCTGCTAGACCCTGATCCGGCCATAAATAATGGACACTTCGACGAGGAGGTCGGCACGATGCAGATGCTGGCCAACCCGACAGACCAGGCTTGGACGGACCTGCCGC
Source organism: Pelagomonas calceolata (assembly GCA_918797485.1). NCBI lineage: Eukaryota > Pelagophyceae > Pelagomonadales > Pelagomonadaceae > Pelagomonas > Pelagomonas calceolata. Next base: position 2,395,010 of record CAKKNE010000004.1, read on the forward strand.
CCATGCCATCTGCCGTCTCCAACTTTGTGGGAGGCGTCATCGGCACCAAACTATATGTCGCGGGCGGCCTCCGCTGGGTAGGGGGTTGGCGCATCGCGAGCGACGAGCTGCAGGTATTTGATTTTGAGACGAGGACGTGGAGTCTCGGACCGGATTTGCCCGGCCCGCGTTACTATGGCGCCGGCTGTGTGTGCGACGGGAGGCTTTATATTGTGGGCGGCAAAGACGAGTCGCGGAACCTGACGCGGAGTGTCATCGTGTTCAGTCCGGAATCGCCTGCCGGTTGGAGCCAGGTCAGTAGCCTTCCCGAGTTCCGGTACTATCATTCGTGCTGCAATTACAAGGGTAAACTTGTGGTATTCGGCGGCGAGGGCGACGGAGAGGTCTTTCCACCGCTCGTGCTGTCGTCGATCTCGGGACGCGATCCGGGCCGGCACCCGCCGGAAGAGCAGTTATGGTTGTCGGAAGCTCTTAGGACTGAAATATTGGACGTGCTCGGGCGCGCGCTGGCACGCGACGTGCCTTTAGAAGGTAGGGTGCAGGTAGGGTCGTTGAACGAGGAATTGACGAAGCGTACTCTTCAGCGCTTTGGCTTTTACCTGGCTCAATATGGCGAAGTGTTTGGCGACGAGCTCACCTTGCAGGACCGCGAGCTCGCCTCAAAGCTATACAGGCGGCTCGACGACGACGCCGCGGTACTATCCATCCCGCCGCTCCCGGCGGGCTACGACCACCCACTCCTCGCGGCCATCGTCTGCAGCGCGCCCGTCGGTTAAGTATATATATGAATTACTTGGAGTACTAGGGGGAAGTACTCAGGCAGCGCCGCCAGCGCATCTCCACGAGGCGCAGCGTCTGCGACCGCGAGAGCTTCTCCTCGAAGTCGAGGTAGGCGCCGAAGTCGCGCTCGAGGCCCGTGAGGACGCGCTCGGGCGTGTCGTCCGCGCCCCCGTTGACGGGCATGAGCTTGCGGTACGCTTTTCCGGCGGACACGTACTCGACGGCGAGGCGGCACGGCCGGTAGGAGATGCCGAGGCGCGTCGGCTGCCAGTCAGCAGGCGGAGTCGCGGGCGCGTCCTCCATGCTGTGGTGGTGCTGCGGGGGCGGCGGCAGATCAGCATCTACTGAAGGCGGCGCCGCCTCGACGGCCGTCTCGGAACGGACCGCGCCCGCCTTGCGAGGTCGCACGGGCGACGTCACGGGCGACGTCATAGGCGTCGTGCCGCGAGACCCGACGCCCCGGTGCGTGCCCCGCGGCGCGTCCATCCGGCGCGCGCAAACCTGCACCGTGTCAAAAATCCTCGAGAAGTCCTTCCAGGCCATCCAGAAGAGACCGTCATCAGCCGAGAGGTACTTGCGGCCTATCTCTTTACCGACCTCCGGGTGCTTGTCCCAGAGCGGAGATCTGTCTGACCAATCGCCGTTCCACTCGAAGTTGTTGCCCCAGGGGTTACGGCACTGGACCAACCCAATGAATCCGGGAACGGACGTGATTCTGGCCACTCTGATGATCGAGTAGGCGTGGCGCTCGACTAAACCATCGTCGCGCTGCTTCTCGATCTCCGTGCCCTTGTTAATCGATCCTGCGAACATGTAATTCGACTGGTCGCAGTGTAAGAGGTACGAGAACATGTCCTTCGACGCCTTGGTCTCCCCGGAGGCCTGCGTGTACAGCGCCTGGTAGTCGTGCGGATCTTTTCTGACCTCCTCGAGGGCCACCACACTTTCCTCCCACCCTGCATCTTTCGCGTGCCAGATACTTAAATCTTCGCAGCCTGTCAAGGTGAGCCAAGCCAAGACAGGGTAGCCGCCTGATAAACGCCCGTATCCTCCCGCGAGCTTAGCGAAGGCCTTCTCCAGGATGAGTACGTACATCTCATTTCCATGTGGTTGACTGAAGAGCGGTCGGGGAGCCTCCCACCACGTCGCCTTGCCGCAAGGCACACGATCATCTACAGTAACGTGAGTCATCTTCCGCGCCTTGGCGTCGTACAAGCGTAGGACATATTTACCGTCGGGCGAGACCTCCTGCGTCTTAAAGAGCGAATTTTCGACAAAGCCCGGGAACTCGGCCACGGCCGAGAGCGCGCAGAGCAACCAGCAGTCGCCGAGCGCCCCTTGCATAATATCCGAGGGCTCCACCCCGTCCCAGAGCTGGGGCTCGTGGTCCGGTCCCGACAGCTTGGCCGCTCGAATCCACTGCGAGTCGCCGTGGGCCGCGTCCAAGATGGCAGGGCCGGGCACGAAGTCCGGATCTTTGTAGCCTGAATCGTCCCCCTCCATCGACTTATGTAAGGCTTCGATGGCTTGGATATCGACGGGGTGGATGTGCACGTGCTGGTCGGCCCAGTCCGCGACTTCGGGTGAAGCGGCGTTCTCTCCTTCGGCCGATTCTAAGAATGCGTCGTAATCACCTTCCTCATCCACACCAGCGGCATCCGCGAAGCACCACTGGCCGTCGGGCGCGAGCCACAGGTCCTTGCTCTTCTCCTCGTTGCGGAAGACGGGCCTGTCGCACTCGACGCGGTCGGTCTTTTTGTAGCCGCCTGCCAGGTTCGAGTAGCGGCACTCGACGGCGAAGGCTTCTACGTCCGTTGACGACGTGCTTTCGGAGCCGAAGGTCAGCGTCACGTCGCTGCGCTTGGTCCACTGCTTCTCGAGGTAGAAGTGCCAGCCCTTCGAATCATACGCCTTGCAGGACTTGCCTCCGGCCTTCTTGCCGACGCACCAGTTCTGGGGCGAGCGCTCGTAGAGGTACAATCGATTCGTGGCGCAGTAGTAGGTGGCGCCGCCGGATTTTCCCTGTTCGCTCTCGAGGGCGTATGTGCCGCAGGCGGCCGGTTTGTCGTCGGAGGTGGACGCGAGGGTGGCGACGGGAGGCACGAAGGACGCCATTCCGGGCAGCGTCCGCGGGCGCGAGGCAGCCTTTTTATAACGGAGGCGCGTGCGATGTCGGGAGGAGGCAGCTATCCGCGTCTATGGCGTTAGCGGAGCAGCCACCAAAAATCGCATCGAACCCGTACTTTCTAGTGTCTTACTCTACGCTAGCAGCGTTTTTTGGCTGAGCTTTTGCGACGGCATTGGTGGCAGTCCTACGGGTTACCTGCTCGCCTGCGCACCTACCGACTGCCAGCTTCAAGGCCTCGCCCAGCGAAACGCGTCCGCAGGGCTTGCAAGCCTCGGTAGCTGCCAGCCTCGGTCTCCGGCGCGGCGCGGAGCGCGAACGCTAAAGGGTAGCGTGCGCGCCGCGCAGCGCGGATGCCAGGGAGGCCGGCGCGCCAGCCCAGCAAGGCCCGCCCCTGGCGCCTCTGCGCCATGAACCTCGACGAGCTCGAGAGCGCCGCGCCGCCGGCGCCGGCCCAGGCCAAGTCGCCGCGCGGCGAGGTCGTCACGGACCCGCAGCAACTGAAGGCCTGGCGCGACGCGGGCGCGCTGCCGCCGCGCGGGTTAAGGACGGTCGTCGCCTTTCCCCTGGCGCTCGACGCCTCGTGGAGCGCCGTGCGTGCTGCTATAGCCGCCAAAACGCAGTCGTTGGGCGGCGACCTCGCCGAGGACCACGGAGCTTTATATGCTCGTAGAAGGCCCATCGCCAAGGACTTCGAGAGGATCGGCCCCGCCTGGAAGCGCCGCGAGGGCCTCGTGGGGACCGTCAAAAGGGCGGACGAATTGTGGGTCAAACGCACATTAACGTTGTCGCGGGGCGAGCTCGCCTACTTCGAGAAGCCGAACGACTGGATGGTGTCGACGAGCGCGCGCGGGAGATTGTCAGTGACGAAGGACACTTCACTGATCGCGACCGAAAACGAGGATGGCGCCTACTTCCGCGGGCCCGCCGGCGCGCCGACGCCCCACACGCTAAGTGTGAACGACGAGTGGACCTTTGCGTTCGACGACGCTCGTTCTTTGATAGCCTGGCGCGACGCCTTAGAAACAGCAAAAACGACGCCCCCGGGACCGGCGCCGCCGATCTTCGAGCTGCGGGCCGCCGCTGCGACGTCATCCGGGTCCGAGACGCGCCAGAGACACGTCGTCGTCGCCTGCGACGGCGACTGCCGCGAGCCGATCCGAGCCGCGGTCAAGGCTTTAAGGGATGAGGACGCCGCTTGTGCTGAGTTGTGGAAGAGTGGATCGAAGGCGCCGCCGGACGTGTTTGTTCTGTTAGATCTCGCGGCGGCGGCTCGTAGAAAAGCCATACAAAAACACCGCGACGCGTTTGCAAGGGTGCGGAGCGGCCTCGACCAAGCGGCGCTCCGCGTCGAGAAGGTCCGAGAATTAGTACAACCCGGCTACACGGCCGCGCGCTTGGACGTGCCATCTGTACAAATCCCGGACATTGATAAGCCGTCGAACGACTGGCGCGACGGCTGTGTCGATGAGGACGCTAGAAGTGATGCTCTAGAAGCTGCCGTGAGTTACCTGCCGGTGAATGAGACGGACCGACTCGTTTCGTTACGAAGAGCGTGTTCGTCGGCGTCCGCGGCTCTGGAAAGTCGCGCACATACAAAGGCCGCGGAGGACGCGCGGAAGCAGGAGCGCGACCTCGTGGACATCGTCGAGCCCGCCGTCAAGCGGGGACTGAGAGACATGTGCGACAGTCTCGCGGACGCCGTCAAGGCGGGGGCCTGGATCGGGCCGGAAGCGCCGTCCTCCGACCTGTGGCGCGTCGACGAGGTCGCCGCCCTGACGAAGGACGTCGTGCTCGTGCGCTTCGCGTGTACGAGGGATAGTGTCACGCCGGGAACCGTCTGGGTGACGCGCGACGCGACGTACTTCGCGCCGTCGCTCGTCGGCAAGGTGTCGTCCTTCTTCTCGTTCTCGTCGAAAAAGGAGGAGAAGTTGATCCGGATGGCTCATGCTGATTTATCAAAGGCGTCTCGGGTCGCGTCTCCGGTGCCGCTCAAATCCAATGCGGTGTCTCTGAAAAGTAGAGATGGGACGTCTTTGATTTTAACACTGATCACGCCGGGCGCCTCCGTGTCGGCCTTTGTGGACGTGGTCACGACGTGCGCGGCGCCGCGGCCGCCGCCTCGACAAAAACCTGCGCCGGTCGTTGTGGAGGCCAAGCAGCCGGAGCAGCGCGAGGACGAGGTCGCGGGCGCGGCGCGGCGGCTGCGCGAGGCGCTGGCGCCGGTCGCGGAGCCGCCTCCTACGCCGCCGCGGCCCGAGCCGATGCTGCGCGCGCCGCCTCCTGCGCCGCAGTCGCTCGGTGACTTTACGGGCGTCAAGGACTCGAAGCTCGGGGCGCGGATCTCGCTGGGCTTTACCGCGACGACGCCGACTCATACGCTCGCGCCGCCGCCCCCGCCTCCCGCGCCGCCGCCCGAGGAGGACGACGACGACGATGTGTTTTTGGATGCGCTTGACGGGAGCTAGCGGCCGTAAGATATATATTATTAATCGGGCTGGTTCGTTCGGAGACTACTACCAGAGGGACCGTTATCAGATTGCTATCAGCACCCACGGGCCGTAGTCGCGACCCCCCCTCGTGAAGACCTCAAACGAGTAATGCAGAAACGCGATAAGAGTCTGGCGCATGTCACAAGTCCGCAGCGGGTCGTTGACGGCGAAGCGGTTCGCAAAAGCTTGCCTGTTGGTTTGATGCATCAGCTGGTTTAAATCAATCCAGCACTTGGGGTTGAAGATGCTGTAATCCCCTCGGGGTTCAACTAGGGGTTCACCATTAATATCGCCCTGGCCCTGCTGGCAGAGCTCCTGCAGCTCGCCGCCGTCCGCGCTGAACGAGAGCCGCGCAAAGATCTCTTGGGCGCGTCGCCCGCGTCCGATTCGCGACGGCGCCGAGCATGGTACACCACGCAGGCCGCCCGCCGATGAAGTCGGAACTCGCTCTTGCCGAGGAGGACGGCAAGGGACTGGGCATTCCCACCGAAGACGTGAACTTGCCAAAATTCCCGGACTCAGAGGCGCGCCTAAACCGCCTGCCGCTCAAATATCTTCGAGAGCTCATCGTCGACGCGTGCGTCGCGGGCAAGCCGCCGACAGAGGCCGATATTGAGGCCGTGTTGCGGCGCCACATCGCCGAGCAGCAGGCCCAGACGACGTGCTGCGGGCGATGCTGCGGGTGTACCTGTGGTTGGGCTTGAATGTAACGTACATAAGTTTGTAGGTATAGTCCTTACGGCCAAATCTAGAGCCGGCGCGCCTGGAGCGCGCCGAGCACGAGGAACGCCGCCGCGGCGAAGTACGGCGCGCCGACCGGAATGCCCGTGTCCCCGTCGAGCCCCCGCGCCAGCAACCTTCCATACAACGGGTAGCCCGCGGCCGACGCGAGCTCCTGGAGCGTCTGCAGGCCGCCCAGGACCGCTCCTTTTGAGTTTCTATCAGCCGCTCCAGCAACAATCGAAGTCAAGGCCGGCACGGCCACGGCACCGAACCCGCACACGACGATGGCCGCGACGTATCGCGGCCCCGTCGGCGCGAGAGCCGCGCAGATAAAACCAAGAGCATAGACCAGACACCCGAAGTTCGCCGCGCCGACCACGCCCAATCTAGGAACAACTAATTTGGGCACGACGGCCAGCATCAGGCCCACTACAACTAATAAAGGCCCGGACTGCTGCGGGCCCCAGCCAAACTTCGCGTCGACGTAGGGCACGAAGCACGCGTTCAGCGCGAGATTGCCCAGCCACACTAATGAGAAGGCGATCGCCGTCTTCTTTAAAGGTGTACTTTTCTTGAAGAGGTCCAACTGGCCTAACGACGAGATGGGGTTCGCCTCGTCCCACTTGATGCCCTTTGAAGCAGGCGCACTTTCCGGCGTGATGAAGAGAGCAAGGAACGCATTGAGGAGCTGCAACGACGCCGCCAGGTACATGGGCTTCCGATATTGGCCGCCCTTGGATAAGACGGCGGCCATGGGAAAGCCCACTATAAATGCACCTCCTACAGATAAACCTTGAAAGACGCCTAGCGCGGCAGCTCTTGCGGCTCCTGAATCTTGTGAAGTGGCATCAGCTACAAACGCAGCACAAACAGCGTTCATGCAGCTCGTCAGGCCGTCGATGGCGTCGGCGGCGAAGAAGTGGGCGACCTTCGTGGCGCGCGCTTGTACTAACACCGTCGTCGCGTAGCCCAGGGCCGACAACGCGATGAGCGGCTTCCTGCCGACGCCGTCGGAACAGGCGCCCAGCGCTCCCACGAAGAGGAAGGTCAAAAGCTTGTCTACGCCTTCCACATCGCCCGCGACTCTGGCCGATTTCGACGTGATGACCGCCGCGCCGTCGTCGTTGACGGTCGAGGCGATGACCTTGGGCAGCACCGGGATGCAGAGTCCCAGCGACAGGAAGTAGAGCCAGTTGTGGAGCACGGCCCAGGCGTACGAGACTTGTTTTTGCTTGGCGCCGCCAGAGAGGGCGAGCGGTTTCTCTGTTACGGTTTTAGCTGCGGCTCGTCCCGTCGTTGGTGCCTTCGGTGCCTTGCTAAGCGCCGCCGCGCGACCGGTTGTTGGTTTCTTCGGGGCCTTGCTTATCGCAGCGGCGCTCGCAAGCAGGAGAAGGAGCCGCATGGCAGCCAAGCGAGGAGCTGGGTTTCGAAGGTACAGCAGTCGTTGCCGGCTCCTAGAGTACTTTCAAAGCAACAGGAATGCAATTGCTGGCGTCCCAGCGGCTGCAAGCGGTTCTGGGGGCGGCAATCTGTTAGCTAGCGGCCTGTAAAGGCACTAGCCCAAACTCCAGCTTTTGCTTTTTCAGGGAGGCTGGCCGTGTGTCGAGCCAGCGCGCCTGCTTACGCATTGTTTTGATCTCTCACGCTATCGAGATCACTGCGCTAGCGCAGCCTGAAACGCGTAGCCGTCATAAAGGCGCTTTCCTAGCCCGCCGCCGCGCGCGCGACAGGCGCGCCGCCGCGGTTGGCGCAAGGAGCCGCTACCCCGAGCTCCACCACAAAAAAGAACATGCCCCGCCCGCGACGAAGACAACTCCTCCTCGCCGCCCTCGCCACTTTAACGAGCGCCGACCGCCTCCAGGACGAGGGCGTCGAACTGAGAGTGGCCGCGAAACAGACGAGATGTATATATGAGGAGCTGCCCGAGGGCGTCGGCGGCACGCTCGAGGTCTTCGTATTGAGTGGAGGCGGCGAGATGGACATCGACGTCGCCGTCGACGGGCCCCTGAAAATTGACGAGGTCAGCGGCCTGCCCGCCAAAAACGGGAAGCCCGCGGCGCGCGTCACGGTCAAGAGCGGCGGCGTGAATGAAGATAGGTTCGCTTCTCCTACACACGTGGCGCTCGCCGCGCCGCGCGACGGCCCGGGCGCCTATTCCATATGTCTGGACAACTCGGGAAGCAGGTACACGGAGAAGGTCGTTTCGTTAGCCGTGCGCACGTCGGAAGACAAGGGCAACGCCGCCGTGAAGCACAAGAAGGACAAGAAGAAGGGCGGGCGGAACAGCGAGAATGTGGAAAAGGTCGAGGCGCGCGTCGTCGCGCTGCGCGGGCAATTGGCGACGCTCAAGGACAAGCAGGCGCGCGAGCGGCGGCGCCTCGCGAAGCACCGGGCGCTCTATGATGCGCGCCACGACGGCATGGTCCAGGCGTCGCTCATGGAGACGTGCGTCTACGTGCTCTGCTCGGTCTTCCAGTTGGTGTTTGTCCGGCGCTGGTTCGCGGGGAAAGGCGGTATGTTGCCGGTGTACAAGGGCAATATGGACTAAGTGGCTTGTAGTAATTCGTGGATGGACTTGGACGGCTTTTTTGGCCAGCCGTCCGGCGACGGCGTGAGGTGGGGTAGGTGTGTTTTCGTGCGATCGTCGCGGTGATGGCGTTGGTCGTAGAGTTTAGCACAGCTCATACGCCATCGACGCGACTCATCATCTCTTCGTTCTCGTGCGCGAGTCGACCATGCGCGACCGGGGCGACGCGCTGGGACGGTAGTGCCGTTGCGTTATGTAGTGACTACTTGAAACTTTCTTACTTCAAACTACGATAAATATTCGGACGAACGAAACACAGGGGCGTGCGCTTCTGCGCAGCCCGAAAAAGCTATCGCGACGTCGGCAGCGCCTCCGGCGGTCGATCGGGCGGGCACATGCGCGACGCGCCCGGCGGCCCGTCGCCGACGGGGCACTCCTCCGAGCAGCTCGCGGCGATGTCGCTGTTGACGGTGTTCCACGCGAGGTCGAAGATGTTGCTTACCAGTAAGCGGTACTCGACCGGCGTCGAGTAGACCAGCAAATTCGCCGGCGTCCAGAGCTTCGCGGAGGCGACGAGTGTCGACACGTACGAGTCGCGCACGACGTTCGGGACCCGCCGCGCGGGCACGCCGTTTAAACGAGAAGCGAAGGGCAAATCGTAGAACGCGACGTAGAGCGGCACCCAGAAGAACTGCTCGAGCGCCATCTGCAGGGCCACGCGCGCCGCGGGCCCGTCTACATTTTCTACTGCGAAGGCGTCCGCGAAATCAAAGTAGACCGCCCACAGCAGCCCGCCGCCGAGGCCCTTGAGGGCGTAGCGCGCCGCGCGCTGCCTGTCATAAACCTGGCCGCGCTGCGCGATGGCGTCGCCCGTGACTCCTACAACAGCGTTCGTCACGCTCTTCGTCGCGAGCGGGTGCGCGTCGATGAGGCCGGCGTACGCGGTCCCGGCGGCGTGCAGCGCGTCGTGGACCGGCGACGGCGACGCGATGTACGCGTAGAGCGCCTCGGCGGCGTCGTAGGGGGCGGCCGACAGCGGCGCGCACGGCGTTCGTCGTCGCCTCCCCGACAAGGCGGGGCCCGCGGCGGGGGGTCGTCGGCTGCCCGTACTGTGGGGTCGTCGACTCCGTTGGGCCTCCGCGGCGTGGAGTTTGGGGTCTGGCAACTGAAAGCTTTGAATTTGAAGCACCAGTAGAGCTAGGGACAGCGCCCTTCGCAGAGGCCGCCGCCGGGACATCATGGCGTCCCTCGCAGCCACTCCCTTTCCAGCTCGACGCCTCTGGGCTCGGACACGCCACCGCGCACTGAATGCCGTCACAGCTGCTGGTTTGGGACTACCATTTTTTTTTTCGTCCGATCAGCCTTGGAAGGACCCGTTCACATCCCCGGATACTGATACGGTGACGCGGAGGCTCAAAAGCGGGCTCGACCATGAGCAACTCTCTTGTGGCTGGCAGGCAGGCTGGCATTGGCCATTTGTGTGCCGCGAGCAACCGCAGACGCCGTGCGACGCAGTTACGCGACGCCTCTTGTGTAGCATTTTCACTGCTGCCAAAATCTTAAGCGCTCGGCACCGCTGTGGGGCATTTTTTTGCGAGAGCACATACAGCACTCTGCTGAGTACGAGCTTGTAAAAGCGCGGGCATCAGTCGGATTGCAGGAGCGCGATCACACCAGGCTGCTACACAACGACAGCACAAAAATGGCAGCACTACTAGATTTCCGAGGCGAGCAGCATCACTCAATCAGCTGGGCGGACGCGCCAACGATCACACCCATCGATGCAGAACCGCCAAGGCGCACGCGCTCGAGAACGCCGCCGCCGCGACGCGAACCGCGCCCGTCAAGGAAGTCGCGACGCCGAAAGGACCACGAGGCCGCACTGGCGGCGACGCTCAAAGCTCTCGGAGACGCCCTCGACGAGGCGGCCGACGATGAGGTCGCCGAGCTGTACGAAAGACGGCCGTACCCGGAGCCGGAGACCGTCGAGACCTTCCTCGCCTGCCCGGCGCCGGCGCGGCGACGAACCAAGGCGCCGGGGCCCGAGACGCGCGCCAGCGAGGCGATGCGGGGGTATTTCCGCTGCGAGCGGGCGCTCCGCGGCGGTCTCAACGACGTGGCGACGCCCGCATGCGAGCGGCGCCTGCTCGAGTGGCTCGGCGACGGGCGACGACCGCTCTCGCCGACGTCGATGCTCGCCCAGAACGGGCTGAAGCTCGAGGCGCCCTACGGCTCGTCGGCGCGCGGCCGCCTCGTCGCGCACGCGTGCGCGCGCTTCCACGGCTGCCCCTCGAAAACGCTCGACGACGCGACGGTGTTGGTGGAGCGGCCGCTGTCACCTTCGCACGCGCTGCGCCATGGCGCGACAATAATCGACGCCTTCACGTCGAGGGGGAGACGGCTCTAATGTTTTCTGTGAACAACAAATTAACAAACTAGAAGTACCGTCGGACCTCGCAGGGAGGCCTATCGGAATAAATCACCGGCAGCTCAGCATCACTCGGAGTAGACGCCATGCTCGCCGACCGCACGTACCGCGTCCGTACCCCTGCATAAGCGGTCGCCGGCAACCCGTTGAAATCGCAGGCGCCGGCGCTCGTGTAGGCGCCGCAGCAGGGAAAGAGGAGCCAGTCGCCGCGCCGTATTTCAGGAGCGTTTTCGACGCGCGAGAAGACCACGTCCAGCGAATCGCACGTCGGCCCGAAAACCGTTGTCAATGCATCAGACCCGTCCACGCTCGAACCGCCGACGACGACGGCGTGGGGCAGCCAGCCATCGTAGACGATCGCGTTAAACGCGCCGTAGACCCCATCCGAGATCCAGCACTGGCGCTCCTCCCTCCTACTGTCGTTGGAGACGAGCTCCCTGCTTCTGGAACCGACCACCCGACAGCACAACGCGGCAGACGCCTCGGCGAAGTAGCGGCCCGGCTCCGCGATGATTTGTAATGAGGGATACTGCTCCAGCGGGAAGTACTTTGTCAGCGCTTGATTAAGCGCATCTACGACAGTAGTATCACCGGACGCCGACACGGCCGCATTGCCATCATCACTAAAACCACCACAAAAACCACCGCCCACGTCTAAGACGTCCAAAGGTGTAGCATGCGGCCTTAACGTAGTATACAGGTCGAAGACGCGCTTCGCCGCACAAACGGCGTCCGCGAAGGCCTTCGGCGACCGCGCGCCGGACCCGACGTGGAAGGCGACGCCGCGTAAGTTAATAGATCGTTCTGCACAGGCCTCTATGAGTCCGGCAATCTCGCCCTCCAAACAACCATACTTGGCACCGAAGGGTAAACGACTGGCGGAGTCGTCCGCGCGGATCCGCAGCAACACGCGGCAGTTCGTTTTCTCTAATTTGTCCAATTCATCGATACAATCGAAGGTCGTCAGCGCTATGCCGGACGCGTGCAGGAACGCTATATCAGAGGGCAGCTTGCAGGGGTTCGCGAAGACAATCCTCGACGGGGGACAGCCCGCGTCGAGCGCCAACCGAGCCTCCTTCTCGGACGCGCAGTCGAAGCCGCATCCCTTCGTAGCGAGGGCCTTGATTAACTGAGAGTCCGGGAAGCACTTGACGGCGTATCTAGGTTCTATGCGCGGAAAGGCAGAACGCCACGCCTCGAGCAGCCTCTCCGCCGCGCCGAGGTCTACCACGTACATGGGTCCGGCGAAGTCCGCGCCCGCTTTTTGTACAACCGTCGCACAGTAGGCGGACAAGCCGGCGGCGCGGCCGTTCGGGATGGCCTCGACGCTCGTGGACGGCGGCAAGGAGCCGCCCGCATTTGTGACAGGTTCGACGGCGGCGGGCGGCGCTCTTCTGGAAGGCCACTCGGCGGGCCACTCGACGGCTTTTGCGGGAGGCGGTTTTGTGGCTCCGTCGAGGCGCGCGGACCACTGCGCGTTGATCTCGGAGATGCGCGCGTCGCGGCGGGACCAGGCGTCGGCCTGGATCTGGGAGAGGGAGTTGGCGCGCGGCCGGCTCGCGAGCTCGCTCATCGCTGCGACGGCGTGTGGTGTGGTGCTCTCTGTCACCAGGCTGTCCCTCTGCTGTCACCACGCGTCGTCGTGCCGTTTTTGTAACCTGGGGCCACTCTTGCGCCAGCGATTGAGCGGCCGGTGCCACAGTTGCAGCGCTGCGTTCGCTCGTTAGCCGTGGCGCCTTTGCCAAAGTCGCTCTCCAGCTCCAGCAAAGTGGCCAGCGCTATTGCAGGCGCTGGACGGACGCATCACTCGCGAATTGTGCAGTGCGTGAAGCCACGGCACCGCTGCGCAGCGCCGCGATCGAAAAACGAGGCCGCGGCCGCCTACGCGCCGCCCCTCCAGCATCTGGCCAGCACCTCCACTGACCACTCACGCCGACTCACGCCGACTCACGCCGACGCCGCCGACGCGCGCCGTCACGAATGGCGGACCTCCTCGCGAACGCCTTCGGCGCGATCAATCTGGATCTCGCGCCGCGCGTCTCGGTCGTCGTACCGACGCGCGGCACGAAACCGGAGCAGCTCGACCGCGCCCTGCGTTCGGTATTAGCGCAGACGCTGCCTCCCTACGAGATTATTGTTGTCGTCGACGGCGACGCTCAAAAGGCGGCAAGCATTAGACCACCGCCGGGTCCCTGTAAGATCGCCGTCCTCGCGTTGGGTCAGCCGTCGAACGGCCGGCCCGGCCTCGTGCGGAACCGGGGCTGCGGCGCGGCCCGAGGCGACTGGGTCGCGTTTTTGGACGACGACGACGTGTGGGCGCCGGACAAGCTCCGGTTGCAATTAGAGGCCATGCGTAATGACTCGACAAGGTTCTGCTGCACGGCGGCGGTCGGGACGGCCGTGCCGTGTAGAAGGCGCCTGGTCCTGGGCGACATCATGCAGCACAACTGCGTGGTGTGCTCGTCGGTCGTCGTGTGTATGACCGTGCTGCGAAACGCTCAATTCTTCGGCGACGAGCCGTACGGCCAGGACTGGCGCTGCTGGCAGCGGTGTCTGCAGCACACGGACGGGTCCTACCTGCCCGACGCGCTCGTGCGGCTGAACGACGACGCGTCGGACCTCGACCGGTCCACGGTGCGCGCGGAAGGGCGCCAGGCGCTCCGCGCGGCGATCGGCGAGACGGCGCCCGCGGCGCTCGCCGCGCAGTTCGCGGGGTTCATGTGATATCTAAGTGAGTTCTATATATCGACGTTAGTGCAGAGCTGGGGATGTGGGGGCGACGCTCAGTGTGATGCATGTTTTCGAGTGGCTCTGGAGGAGCTGGCTGCGCGAGGTCCGTGATGGTGCCTAGCCGTTGCCGGTGTCGCCGCTAAGGTCGGCGGCCTTGGCCTGGTCAGACTTCTTCGCGTCGAGGTTTGTCGTGCCATTGTGCACTGCAAGCCCCGCGCCCCGTCGACGCCGTATCCCGCCGACGGGCTATGTTACGCAATTCACAGTCGATGACTTATAGGGGATAGGGGAAGTTAACTAGCGCCGCTCGCGATGCCCGCGAAACTCGTCGGGCCCTTCGCCGGCGCCTTGCCCGCGCCCGATCGTGAGGAGGGAAAGCCCTGCGACGACGCGTCGAGGCCGAAGAGCGACGAGAGGCTGACGGCCGTCTTCGCCGCCTTGGCCGCGTGCGACTTGGCCGAGGGCGCGCCGGCGGAGTGCGACCGATCTAACGCCGCGAAGAAGGAGCCGCATCGCCCGAGCAAAGTGTCCTCGGCCTGCTGCGACACGCCGGTCCCCAGGCGCGGCTTCTTCGCGGCCGGCAGCCAGGCCGCTTGCGAGTCTGAGGCGGATCTGATGAGTGATGGCGCGCGATCCAAGGAGGAAGGCAGCTCGCCCGACCGCTGCGACGACACCGATCTAGATGATTGCGTCCGCGAGAGCATGGACAGGATGAGCTGCGAGTCCTCGTCGGCATCCAAGAGAGCGGCGCCGCCCTGCGACGCCTCGCCGTTCGCCTCCCTTTCTGCTTTTTCCCGCGCGGCCTTCTCGTCGAGCACGCGGCGCATCTTGGCTCTTCTAGCCCACTGTCTTGACTTAATCTTGATGGCAACCTCGTCCTCCTCGGAATCCGATCCAGCCTTAACAGCTTCGGCCTCGTCCTCGGACTCGGACTCGCTCTCGGAGATGAGTGGCTCCTGCTTCCTCCTCAATCTATCTCCCAAGTGGCGGTTCTTGAGCTCCTGGGAGATCAAAGCAGCTAGCCCGCGCTCCTCGTCGCCCTCGTCGTCGCCGTCCTCCTCCTCCTCATCATCCGAACCGGCTCTGAGTTTGCGGATCTCCTCGTCATCCGAATCCTCCAGTCCCAACCTTTTGGCCTCCTTCCTTGCGGACGCGTCCATACCAACAAGATCATCGATCCGGAACGCGCCGCCGCGCGCGTCCTGGCCCCCGAAACCGTCTCGCACCCGCCGCAACATCTGGGCCATCTCCTCGCGCTCCCGTTTGCGCTCCTCCTTGGCCCGCTGCTGCTCCGCGCCTTCTTCGTCACCTTCGCCATCACTCAATTCGTCGACGACGGCCTCGAGGTCATCTTCCGTGATCTTGACGTCCTCCTGCTCCTCCTGGTCCTGCTTCGGCTTGGAGACCCCGAACCCGAAGTCCCCGAGGCCCATCTGGGCCTGTCCCTCCTCGTCGCTTTCCTCGGCCTCCCCTTCGATGCCGTGCGCGGTTTTTTGTTTGGCCCTCTTCGCGTCGGCCTCGAGCATCGCCTTGTAGGCGGCGTTCCGGTCCTTCTTGGGTTGGTCTTGGTCCTCTTCAATATCCATGTCCTCGATGCGCGGCGCCGCGTCGTCATCATTGTCGGCGCCTTCGGCCGGCGCGGCGACGGCGACAGGTTCGGCCGCCTTGTTGGGCGAGTCTTCGACGGGCGCCTGGTCTTCGGCCGCCTGGGCCGCCGTGACGCCGTCCGCCGCCTCGTCTTCCGCCGCTGGAGCCAGGTCCTCGGCGAGCGCCGTGGCCGACGCGGCCGGCGCCATCTCCGAGTCCTCGGCCGCCTGCTCCGCGGACACGCCGTCCGCCGCCTCCGCGGGCACATCTGCCGCCGGCGCGAGGTCCTCGGCGAGCGCCGTGGCCGACGGCGCCGGCTCCGGCGAGGGAGAAGACCACGCCTCGGGCGACTCCTCCGGCACCGTCGACAAGCGCCGCTCGGCATCTAAACAAGCCTGGATCGCGTCCTGGGCCGCGGCCCGATCCATCGCTAAGGCGTCCTCGGCGTCCGGAACAAACAATTCCTCCTCGCGCGCGTCGATCTCCGCGAAGCGCCGGCCCGCGGCCCGCAGCTTCTGTTCTAATTCCCTTTCTTCCCTATCTCTACGCTCCGCTTCCCGCGCTTCGACCACTCGTTGGGCATCTAACGCCTCCAAACGTCTCACGTAGTCATCGGCCGAGATGTCTTCCACGGACGCCTGCTCGGCGTACTTGACCATGCCCGCTCTGGCCGCTTTCGCTCGTAATTTATCACGCAAAGCTCTACGACCGCCGGCTCGCTTCGTCCTAGCTCGTTTCAGAGCCTCGACCGTCGTGCTCTTGGAAGGAGACAGGGACTCGCGCCGCGCCTTCTTCGCCGGCGACGGCGCGCCCACGATCTCGAGCTCGACGTCGGAGTCGTCATCAGAAGACTCCTCCTTCATGAGCTTCGCGAGCGTCGCCCGCGCCGCGAGCTCCTCTTTACGAGCATCTTCCTCGAAGCGCTGCTTGATCGACGCCGCCAAGGCTTCTCGTTTCGCCTCGGCCTCCTGGTCCGCGGCCGCCTCCTCCGCGGCGATGGCCTCCTCGATGGCCGCGGCGCGTTTTGCCGCCTCGAGCTGGGCCTCGGTCTCGGCGACCTCCTCGGGGAGCTTTTCTTGCGGCTTGTCTTCCGTCTCGCAGAGCTGGGCGTACTCGGCGGCGTGGGCCTCCGGATCGAACGCCGGCGCGTCGGCCGCTTCCACCGACTTACGCTTCTTCGTCGACTTGCGCTTCTTGCACTTGATCATAGGAGCTTCATCTTTATACCGCCGCTTGTCTTCCTCTGACAAAGCCTTCCAGAGCACTCCTAACCTTTTCGTCGCCTCGGCGTTGCGCTTGCCCCCCGACAGCTCGGCGAAGGCCTCGTCACCGTCGACCTCCGCGCGCACCTCGCTGCGCTTGAGTTTTGAGAAGTACAAATACGGGTTCATCGGGCGCTCCTCCGTGTCGTCCTCGGCTACGACGGGAGCCTCCTCCTCCTCCTCGTCCTCGACCAGGTCGTCAAAGCCCAGGCGCCGCGCCTCGGACGGCGGCGCCTCGTCGTCGTCGCTCTCCGAGGACTCCTGGGGCGCCGCCTGCTGGGCCAATGCTTCCACAATAGCGGCCTTGACGAGGGCCTTGCGCGCGCCCTTGACCTTGATGCCGCCGAAGGCCGCCTTCAATTCATTGGTAATCGTCTTGACGGTCACGGTCTGCAAATCGGTTTCTCGCGAGACCCGCGCGGCGACCCAGCGCCGGAGCTCGTCGTCGGCCGGCTCCGTCGCCGCCGCGATCTTCGGCGACTGCACGGCGACGGGCGACGGCGCCTTGGGCGGCGGCGATTTGGGGGGCGGCGTCGGCGCCTTCGGGACCGGCGACCAGCCCTCGGCGCGCGGCGGCGAGGTCGCCGTCCTGGGCGGCGACACCGGCGACGGCGCCGACCAGGCGTCCAGGGACTCGGGCGCGCCCCAGGCGTCCTGGGATTGGTCGGGATTGAACTCGAGCGCGCTCTCCTCGGCGATGTCGCACGCTTGGGAGGCGGGAACCAGCTGCGTCGGCGCGCACTCGCCCTCGATGTCGTCCTGGGAGGTCCAGTCCATCGTTTGTACTGCGCTTGAGTTGCGTGCGCGGCGTTTATGGCGCGAGCGTCGCGCTTGGAGCGTGCGCGGCTCTGTGAAGCGGCGCAGTGATTTACGCGCCAACTGCGTATCGCGCGCCAAACCTCTTGCACCCGCAGTGACAACGGTTGTACAGGAAGCCGCGAGTGAGCGCGCTTGTTGCCTGCTTGCTCACAGAGCGTGTTTGCAGCGGCTCAGTTTGATTTCAGCCGCTTGCTCTCCTAGTGTGGCTCTCACGCTAGGTCTTCGAGCACGACTCGCTCGCAGCCTGATCCGCACTCGCCCACGACTCCTCCGACGGCTGCGGCGAGAGCTACCGGAAGGCCGGCTCGCGGACGAGGCGGTGGCGCTAGCCTCCGTCCCCAGCGCTAAATCGGCTTAGCCCGTGGGCGTACGGCTGCCTCGCGTCGGTCGGGCGAAGCCCAGGTCTCAACGAATCACCACCGGGCTGCCTCTCGACGCGGAGCCCGAGCGACCACCCAGAGAGGACACAGCACCCCCAAGCCAAGGATGGCGGCCGTCGGCGCCGACGCCTTGGAGCAGTTCGCCGACTACGAGGCCTACCTCGACAGCCAAGTCTCCGAGACGGACATGTACTACTTGGAGGACGAGGAGATGGCCCGGCAATTGGTCGAGCTCGGCTACCGTGGCTCCGGAGACACGTTAAAAAGGGACGAGTTCGAGGCGAGGCGTCGAGCGCTGAGAGAACGAGGCACGCAGCGCGCGAACGTGCCCAAGGCATTGGCTTCCCATGGAAAGGATCTATCAGGGAACCCGTTCCTGGCGGCGCTGGCGTCGCGAGAAGCCCTCGTAAGGAACGGCAAGTTGACCTCGATCATTTTCGTGCGGACGACGAACGCGAAGGGTCAACAGGTCTCGGCCTACATCGACTACGCGCATAGGTTAAAAACGGAGGACTTCGGCCCCTACTTCGCCGGCGAGAAGAAGCTCATGCCCAAGCCGACAGATTTATCCTACTACAACTGGGAGACGCAGGCCTCGACGCACAACTCCACACCCAATTTCCAGGTCGTCGCGGACCAGGAGGGCCTCCTCTTCAAAAACAAGCGGGACCGGAAGGTGGTCAACGTCGACCCGGCGGCGCCTCCCGGAGATAATTCCTCAAGGAACGAGCTCGAGTGCGAGGACTACCTCCAGGTGACGATTTTCGACCACCTGACGCGGCGCAAGAACTAAAACGGGGGATCGCATAACATGGGATTCACTTAGACAGGATGCGCCGCGCCGCGCCGGCCGGCACGCCCACCTCGACGAGGTCCTCGACGGAGACGTGAGCCAGCGCGTCGTCGTCGATCTCGTTCTCGATGAACAGCTCGAGCAGACCCGAGAGACCCTCGTTCGCCAGTGCGACGGCGACCAGAGCGTATCCATCAGGCGCGACGTCGCCGGTCGGCGCGACGTCGGGCGTGACCCTTCCGAGCCCGTCGGCGACAATTTGCTGAAGATTGCGCAGATTCTGGTTCTCGTCGCGCAGGCGCGATATCTCATTCGCCTGGCTAGCGATGTTCTCCTTGTCTGCGATCCTTTCGCGGAGCTGGCGCGCGCGCTCGACAGCCCGGCGTGCTTGTTCCTCGGCGTCGCGTAGCTCGGCCGCCAGTCCTCCCGCCGCGTCGCCCGGCGCCGCAGCCGTGCTCGACGCGGCCAGCGCCCGTGCCAACTCCGCGTCCTCGGCCTCGCGTCGCCGCGCCGCATCGGCGTCCTCGGCGGCGAGCGAGGCCGCAAGCACCGCGTCGATGTCCTCTTCCGGCTCGTCAGCGACCGCCGGCGCCGGCGCCGAGGCCTCGCGCGCGCTCAGCTCCAGCGCGGCGAGCAGTTGCTTGTCGCCGTCGTCGCCGCGGCTCTCAGCGCACGACGCGTCCAGGCCGCGCTCTAGATCGGCCGGCGCCACGGCTGCATCGGCCGCGAGCGACGCAGCAGGCCGCTTCGACTCGGCCAGCGCCCGTTCCATCTCCGCGTCTTCTGCCGCGCGGCGCCGCGCCGCGTCGGCCTCGCTTTCCGCCATTGACGCCGCCACGGCCGCACCTAAATCCTCGGTCGTCTCGGCCGGCTCGGCCGGCGGCTCCTCTTTCGACTCCGCCACGCCTCCCACTCCTCTTTCGACTAACTCGTCACGCGCCCGCCGCTCTAGCTTTTCCTCGTCCTTCACCTCGTCGGACTCGTAGCCTACTCCGTGTAACCTCGCGAGCCGCTCGCGCTCGAAGCGTCTGAGTTCACGTTCCTGTCGCTTCAGCTCGTCGCGTTCGTAGGCTTCGTAGGCTTCCCGCGATGCCGCCAGCGCCATGAGCTCCGAGTTATCGTTGACCTCCCGGAAGGTCCGCGCCCGGTCGGCGCGTCGTTGCTCGTCTTTTAGACTATTCGCCACGACGTCCTGTTCGAACTTGTCCGCGAGGGCGGCGCGCGCGCGCGCCTCGGCGAGGCTAGCTTCCTGTGCGCGCCGTAGCGCTTCCATCTCGCTTAATGGTTCAGGTTCGCGCCGCGGCGGCCGTGGCGGTCTCGCCGGAGCCGCCGCGTCGTCGACCGCGCGCCGCTCGTCGATCTCGGGCGCCGGCGCGCGGTTGGCAGCGCCCGCCGCGCGGTCGACGCTGTTGACGGCCTCTTCGACGTCGAGCATTTCCTTCGCGATCCCGTCGGGATGGTCGTGCGCGACGGCGCGCATGGGATCGTCGGCAGCCGTCGGCGACCACTTGATCTTGAAGAGGATCTTGTCCTTGACCGTCTGATGAGATACGTGCCAGTACTCGGGGCAGTCGAAGAAGTCGTGGACTCGTCGCCGATGCTGAGCCTCGAAGACGAACTTCTTCTCCTCGCCGACTGAGGCCCTCTCCGCGAAGCGCACGGCCTCGCGAAAATTCTCCCGGAGTGACGCGTCGGCGTCGCCCGCGCCGTCGTCCGGGAGCAGCCGTAACAAGTCCGGGAAGTCCTTGCGCCGCTGTTTCTTAAACGTCAAGACGAGCTTCTTCGGCTCCGTCCCGCGCGACACGTGCCGCACCGGCGCGTAAAGTTCGTCGGCATCTAACACACTATGCAGGCGCTTTCGCACCTCGCGAGTAAGCTGTAGCTCCCGGCGGGCATCAGCGAAGCGCGGGTCCTTGTAGAGGTCCGCGAACATCTTCGCGGCGCGCAACGCGTCGTTAAAGCTACTGACGCGCTGCTCCCGCACGAGCCGCGCCGCCGTCTCCGGCTCCTCGGCCCTCGACAGGTCTAGCACGCTGCCCACGAGCTTCGCCTCCGCCCTCCGCGCTAGAGGGTCATCGACGTCGAATTGTAACTGCTTGATGCGCTTCTCGACGGCATTGATGATTGTTTCGTAGCGGTAGAACATCCCTCTCATGATATCATGGTTTCCGTTGACGAGCTTGCCCCGCGGCGCCGCTGCACCGCTTGGAATCCAGCGTGGCTGCTGCTGCGACGACGACCTTGAGCACCGCATCGCCGCGTCGAAGGCGTTCTGGAGCGCGTCGCCGCGCCCGGTCGTCCGCACATCCAACGCCAGCTCGTGACACCGCGCCCAGCGTTCTGCCGCGTCCGAAGCTACCCCATGTCGATCAACGGCCAGCAACCAATTGATGGCCGACCGAGGAACCAATTTCCCGCGATCCAAAAGGATGCGCAGACCTGTGTGGAAATCAACCAGTGAGCTATCGCCGTCGCGTCGATGGCGTGGGGCGTCTGAAGTTTTGATTTCACACAGGCGCAGACTGCTAATCATCGCCGTCGCCGAGGGGGAGAACGCCCTGGTGCTCGGCGAGAAGACCGTCGTCGCCTTCAACGCGGCATCGGCCGCGGCCCACGCGCGTAGTTCGTCATCGGAGCGCGGGTCGCGCGCAGCGTATGCCGCAGGCGCCGCCTCTTTCGCGAGCAAGACAATCTGATAAAACGCGCCGCGGGCCAGCGCGAAATAAAGCTCGTCTCCGTCGTTGTCGCCGCCGGCCATTTTATCGGGTTCGGGGCGCTCGCCCTGGTAGCTGAAGACTGCGACGTCACATAGGTGGCGCCACGCCGGCCGGCCCGCTACGGCCATTAATTTACGTACGTCGCCCTTGTTGCAGCACGGCGACCGGAAGCAGAGCACGGGTCCGACGTAAGCTCCATTACCTAACAACACCTCGCCTTCCGCCAACTCTATGTTTACGTCGGCGGCGCAGACGCCCTGAGCGATCCAGAGGTCGCTCTCTCCGCTTGCGTTCACGCCACAAGGGATGTTCATTTTGGCCTTGGCCGCCACGAGAGCGCGGCTGATGGCTTTCAGCACTTTCAGATCTTCGGGCGTGCCGTCGTTGCTAAAGGGTGATCGCCAGCGCCGCTCCAGTAATCGCGCGCGGTCGTCGGCGTCGTCCTCGTCCCCGATGAACGTCTCCGGCAGGATCTCGATCTCCCGACACGCAGCTTCGAGCTTCGCGAGGTGATCGGGCGTCGCGCCCTCGTCCAGAATCCCATCTGAGCCGTCGGCCTTCGTCCACAGCAGCGTGCCCTCGATGAACTTGTTCATCAACTCGTGGAGGAACCGCACGTCGCCGCCGGCGCGGTCGCGTTCGTCCATCAACATGTTGCTGATCACGATGATCGCCTGGCAGAACAACATGTTGCCCGCCTTCTTGATCTTCGCGGCGGCCTTGACCTCGAGGCAGCGGTGGCCTGCGCGGTATTAGCCCATGAGTGTACTCTCAACACACGCCATCGAGCAGACGCGATGGCGATTTGATTTCGATTTCTGCACAGGCCTTGCTTGAAGCTCCCTTAATCATCGAGGGTCGTAACAACAGCTGGACTCCGGTCAGCGTGGGGTCGATGACCAGCATACCCTTGCAAAGACCGATTCTAATCTGACACGCCGTGACGCGCGTGCCCATCGCCCGCGAAACGAGGTCTGCCAGCCCCTGAGATATGACGCCACAACCGTCGGACCAGCAGTAGCCGGCTCGCCAGACGTCCGGGATGACACTTATTTGGTGCGGCGCCAGCGTCACCGTAGGGATGGTAGCCGTGAACGCTAACGAAACGCGGTGGCCGAGCTTCGAGTCCTTGACGCCTGTAAAGTCGCCGAGCGACTGCAGAAAGTTCTCGGCGGAATAGAAGCGGTCCAGCTCGTCGGCTTCAGGGCGCGTCCGGAGGAAATGAATAGTAGGGCTGATGCCCTTGTCGAAGAGGTAGTAGCAGTCCTCGTCGCAGCACTGAATCGGCGCGAGCTCGCCGCCGCGCTTCGTGAAGTGCTCGACGATCTCTCCCGCGTCGAATTTGATGCGCGAACTCACAAAGCGGTCTGCGGCCGCCAACTCAAAGTGCGTCGCCCTCGAGTGCCCACGGAACTCGATAGAATTTGGCACAAGAATGACCGTGCCCGTCTGCATGTCGTGGTCGAGCCGCGCCCGCAGGTTTGGCACCTGCACTCGTGCTTTTGCCGACGTATCTGCACCGCCCGAGAAGAGCGCGCGCTCGTTGGAAATCCGATGTCGCAGCGCGTCGTCCATTGCCGCTTCCGTAGCTCTCGAGAAGAGACGCAGAGCTTCGTCGGGCGATCTAGTATCTTTGCGCTCCTCAGCGAGCCGTCCGACGAGCGCCGCCAGAGGATCGCCGAGCGCGACGGCCGTGTGCCAGGACTCGAGCTGACCGCGCCGCCGGCGGTTCCAATTCTGTGCCACCGTGGTGACGACCTTGGTCGAGAACGCCCTTGCGACGTTTTCGCACGTGACCTGGTCCTTGAGCGGCTCGTTCTTGAGAAGTGCGGCTTCCAGCGCGAAGCGAATGCAGAACGGGAGTCCTTTCGATTTCGCGAGGCTTCGAAAGTCCTCGAGCAGTGCCGCGACGTTTAACGCGCGTAAACCTTCCCTCCGCGGCGGGTCTAGCTTGACCAAGTCGAGCATTTTACAAGCCATGCGTTGGCCCTGGAAGACGGAGAGCTGCGCGCGCCTCTCGTCTAATTCCTGCTTAGCAGTCGCTCTCGACTCGTTGAGAGCACTCTGATACTCGGGGTTCTTGCTATTTGCGACGCACTCCTCCCATAATTTGCGGCTTGCTATATTCTGAAGGTTTTCTACTATAGGAGTCGCTTCGTAAGCGGTTGGCGCGGCCGGCGTCGCGATCGCAATCTCCGGCGCGGGCGGAGCGATGCGCCGGGCGCCGCCCACGCCATAGGGCCGCGAGCCGTACCTCGGGCACCGTCTACAGATAAAGGTGGGCTGCTTTAATGGTATCGGTGCGCCCTGGGCGTACATACCCTCGCCGAACGTCATGTTGTAGTGAGGCTCGCCGATGCCATTGCTGAACGGCGTCTCGAGGTCAGTCGCCGGCCGCCCGTAGCCGCACCGTTCGCATAGGCAAATGACGACCGGCTCCGTCGTCGCGTGCCCGCCGAAGATCGCTCGATATAATCCGTCGTCGCCGGGTACTTCGAGTATTTTCGGTTTCGCGTAGCGCCGAACGTGAATAGCCGCGTCCTGCTCGTGCGCGTCCTCAGCCGGCGTGGGCTGCGGTTCGACGTCTCGCGCGGCGGCTATGTCCTCCCTAAGGTCCAAACGGCGACGTAGCGCCGGCTGCGCCGGCTGCGCTGCGGACCGCTGCTGCGGTCGCTGCGGCTCGTCGGCCGTGTTCGCAAACGCTCCTCCGCTTCGCGGTTTTTTCGCTTCAACGCGCGGCGCTTGCTGCTGCGCTCGCAGCGCCTGCGCGACTGCGGCCGCTGCGTCGAGGTCTAATGCATGATCAACACGACGCGGCTGCGGCGCCTCGTCGGCAGCAGCCAGCGGTCTGAATTTAGTAGGAGTCCTGCGCGGCATTGCTGCACTAATCCATGCCTTCTTGCTGAGTGGTTACAATTTTGCTGCGTTCGAGCAGTACGACCGTTTAGTCTCAAGGCTGCAAAAGAGTTGTGCGCTCTAGTTGTGCTGCGTTCGAAGTGAAACTCTCACGCTGCAAACGAGTGCTCTCCGCAAAAAAAGAGGGCTGCTCTTCGGGAATTCTAGTGTGTCTACACAAGCTCCTAATTTACGCACCGTAACAATAAGTAATTAATTACCCCTCACCACGCTCGCCAGCGCATCATCATCGTCATCAAACCCCTTTGGAAACAACGCCTTCTCCAGCGCCGCGACGTCGGGCACGACGACGTCGAAGTGCCCCGACGCCTCCAATTTCGACGCGGCATGGCTGCCATAGCTGCAGCCAACGGCCGCTCCGTATCCAGCGGCCCGCGCCGCGGCTCCATCAGTAGGGGCGTCGCCCACGTATATGCATCCCTTCGGCTCGAGCCCCAAATCAGCAGCGACGCGGAGGCAGCCGTCCGGGAACGGCTTCGCGCGTTCGACGGAATCGGCGCCGTGGACCGACCCGAACGCGCCCCGCGCGTTGTTTACCAAGAGCACGGCCTCGGCGTACGCGACGGCTGCGTTCGTTAAAGCGCCGAGCACCGCGCCGCTGTCCCGCAGCCGTTCCAGTAGCGGCCTCAAGCCGGGATAGAAGCCCGCCGTCTCCGTCGATACCAACGCAATGTACTCCCGATCGAACTCAGCACCCAATCGCCGCCCGAGGTCCTCGTCGTGCTCGCCGACGGCGTGGCGCGCCATGCGCTCAGGCGTCACGTAGATACAATTGTCGTGATAGTCCGCCTCGCTGATGGGGGGGAAGGCGTTCCGTTGCAGCACCACGTTCGTGGCGTCGAAGCCGAGCCGGAAGCTGTCGGCTAATGTACCATCAATATCAAACACGACGCCTACGCGGTTCATCGCCGCGAGTCCGTCGGCGCAGCCAATTGCCGCGGCTGCGCACAACGCTGATATGCGCCGCATTCACGCCGCGACTGCGTGCACTGCGTAAGCGTGTGGCAGGCAGCCTGAACCTGCACGCTAGTGCAGCAAGCGCGGCCGGTATAGCTGCAGCGTTGCACAAGTGGCTATTAGATGATAACGTAGCCTGTGCTGCGCCGTGCAGGACGATAAAACCGATCGATACAGTCGACACAGCTGTACCTAGAGTGTCGAGACACACTAGCACGAACCCGAACGCATCCCTGCACGCGAACCCTCCGACGACTAGCTCCAGACCGCTACCAGAGCGCGAGCAAAACGAGGCTGCCCCCGCACGCCAAGCCAAGCAGAGAGCCGCTGTGGAGGGCAGCAAATCGACTGCCTGGGAATCTCCTGGGACGGCTAGAATCGCATCGATGGTGAGCTCAAGACGACGACGATGAAGATGGAGAGCCCGGACGCCCGATAAAACATGCATCCGACGACTACCATGCTGTGCTCCCTCCTCCTCCCACAGGTAGTAGGAGCAGCCACGGTCACCTGGCTCGGCGGGACTGGGAGGTGGAAGGAGCCCCGCTTCTGGGACAGCGGCTCGGTCCCGACGTCGAGTGACACCGTCGTCATCCGACAGGGCACGGTCTACCTCACCGAGGACCGTTCGATCACGAATTTGGAGGTCACGGACTCGGGACGCGTCGTCCTCGCGACCACAGAATGCCCGGAAGGCTGGGCCGTCCTCAGAAGAGACGGTAACGGCAACTCGGAAGGCTGCGCGAAGGCCTTTGCCGACGCAAGGAGCTGGAACGACGCTGAACTTGATTGTCGAGTGAGAGGAAGAGGCGGCGTCTGGCGCGCGAATTCCTCGGACACGCTGGCCGGAACGGGCTGCTACACCAATAGTCGGGGCGAGCGCGTGTGTCGAGTGGAAGACCGTGAAACGTCCGGCAAAATGGCAAGGGAGAAATACACGAGGTGGCTGTCGAACGGGACTCAAGATGACGAGGGCGGGTCGATCCATGGTGGGTATCGCGGGCATTTAGCACTGATAGGGGACGAGGAGACCAATAGGATCGTGTCAATATTGTGTGCGGAGGCTTCCAATGCTTCGTCTCTGAGGTATGAAAATTCGCGAGCAGAGAGCATGGGCCAGCAAATGGCCGACGTCGACGCCTGCTGGATCGGATTAAGCATGGCTTTGGATGGGGATGCCATGACCCATGAAATGTTTGAGAACAGGGCGTTCCGCGACGGTGGCGCCTACGGCGAGCATCGCGCGTACGGGGCGAAGGGCTCTAATCCCGTGCCGGAGCAGCGCAGTCATCACACGCAGTGGTCTCTTGATGAACACGCGGACGTGGGCAACTGGGCCTGGGTCGACGAGGGCGCCGTCCCGCCCGCCGACGACGGCGTCGCGGGCTTCCACGGGAACTTGTACCGGAGCTGGGCGCGCCACGAGCCGCGATATCGACTGGCGGAGACGTGCGCGGCCACGTTACACCGGGGCTACGACCCGGCGTCGCAAGCCAGGGCGCGGTGGACGTCGGCCGACTGTACTTCTCATAAACCCTACGTCTGTACAAGAAGAGGGACCACGGAGCAGCACACGTTAATTGTGTCGAATACGTTGACGCTCAAGGATGGTGGTGTGTTAAGAGGCGGCGGCGTCGTGAAACCAGGTACCATAGTTTCCAATAGAGACGGCTACTTAGATGGTGCCGGTTTGGAAGCGTCTTCATTAACTACGGACCTGACGGGCGTCCACGGCGCCTGGCTTACCATATCAAGTACGTTCACGCTGAGCGGGCGATTACTGGGACATGGCGGCCGCGTGCTTGGAAACACGCTATCCCTGTCTAATGGACGGTGCGACTGGCCCGTCTACGCCGACAAGGTCACGGGTTCTGGTTCGCTAGGAGGCGGCGGCGATTTGAGTCGAGGCGAAGTAAGCGGCACCTCCATCGTAATAGACGGCCAGAGCCTTTCCCTGAGATCGCCTGTAATAGATGTGTTACGCTTAAAAGCGGACGCGCCGGTCATTCGCGAGGACTTCGAGTACGCTAAGGAGAAGGTCGTGACGGTGACCGAGCGGTCGTGGCGCGACTGGCCTTCCAGTGCAGTACGGGCGGCGGGCTACACCCACCTGCATTTCAGAAGTATCGAGAACGACTATTACGAGCGCGGGAATGTTCGAGGTATTGGGAGTTATAGGGACTTCGACAGTAATTATGGGGAGCCCCAGACGAGTGGTCCGATGGCTGGTGTTGATGGCCTCAAGGGTCGACTCGAATCCGCACTCGGCGCGAAGGACGAGTTCATGACTTTAGAAAGGTCGGCCTTCGTCCTCGACGGTCGCGGGAATAATAGGTTGGGGCCGGCCCAAGGGAGTTATAGGTTATCGGTCGGTAGCGAGCGGTCGGAGTGCATCCCCTGGCACGCCTCGGCGAAGGAAGTCTCGGACGCCGTCAATGGTTTGACAGCAATCAGTTCCATTGGAGGCGCCACGGTCAACAGGAGGGGCGACGGGAGCCACCGCTGGGGCCATGCCTTTCATTACGAGATCGCGTATGATAGTGCCGAGACGGCGACCGTACCTACGCTGCGGTTTGATTGTGAAGGGTCAAATGACTTCGGGACCGATTCTCTAGCAACTGGTGGTGACTGCGGCTGCGTGGATAATGTTGCCAGAGCTCATACGAAACCGGCCGGCACCTGCTCGTGGAGCGGCGACCCGACGTCCGCCTCGGACAACCAAGGAACACACCTCGTGGCGGTTCATGCAGCGAAGCACGGCGACCCCGGGGACTACTGCCTTTCTAGAGTGTTTGGGTCCGTCGATCGTATACAACAGGGCGGCGAGACCGCGGTCAGTACGACCCTAGACTTCCGCGAGGGCTGGCACCGGCTGTCCGCGACCGCTACGGACGTGAAGGTGTCCGGCCACCACGCGCGCGTCGACGTCGCCGCCGCGGCCGCCTCCTATTCTACCTTGGAGGTGTCGGCGGGCACGGTCACGTTCGCCGGTCCGGGCTATCGGGGCGACGACGCCGCTGCCCTATTGTGGGCGCCCTACGACCGCGAGTGGCGCGCGGCCCTGGCGCTGCGCGAGGGGCCGTCCTTCGGCCACAAGGTCACTGGTGCTGTGACATTATCGGGCGGCGAAATACGCATGGCTTCGGAGCGGCTCATCGACTCGTACTCGCGGGGACCGCCCCATGGTTCCGTCACCTTCGAGAGCACCTTATCCTGGACGGGCAATGGTGGTATAAGGGGCAACGGCCGGCTTGTGGTCGAGGGCGCGGCCACCATAAACACCTGCGTGAACCACACGGAGTGCGACCGGACGCTCTGGCCGGCGCACGTCCGGGACTGCGCGCGCGTCGTGCTGGCGGGGGCTTCTACCTTTCAAGGAGGTGATATTGTGACGGGCGAGGGCGCCGGCTTGGACGTCGCCGCCACCTTAACCATGAGCGGGTCGGCGAACGTCCTCGCCTCACCACGACCGGAACGCACGCCGGGCCGCCAGGAGGATCCATTGAACGACCGCGGCTGGTACAGCAACCCGGCCTGCGGCGACGCGTGCGCGCGGCCACCGCTCGTGAAGATCGAGAATGGCGGGACGCTGTCGGTGGAGGGCTCAAACGTCGTCGAGGCGACGCTCTTCGCGCGCGGGATTCTTGATGCGCAGGGGTCGCTGACGCTGGGCGACGGCGGCGGCGGCGACGGCACGTTCCAGATCGCGGCCGGCGGCCGCGTGTCCCAGCGCAACGGGCTCTTGGACCTCGAGCGGGTGAAGCTGCGGGGCGAGGGCGAGCTCGGCATCACGGGCGGGCGGCTCTTTTTACCGGGGCCGACGCTCATCGAACCGTCCCTCAACGTGTCGGGCGGCGAGGCGGCCTTTCGGGCGAGGCGCGTCCTCATGGCGTCGGCGGCTGTGTGTGAAATCAACCAGTGCGTCGGGTGCTCCAATAATTCTTCACAAAGTCATTTCACGGCGAGGACGCGGCCACGCTGGCTCCATCGAGTGGTGATGGACCGGCAGCGCCACGCCATCGAGCAGGCGTCGCGTCGATGGCGTGGAGAACGCGCCGTAAAATTTGATTTCCACACAGGTCGGCAGACGTCACGGTCTCGAACGGCACTTTATCTTTTCTCGCGGACGCGACGAACGGCACGCTGCACGGCCGCTTCCACCTGTTGAATACCGGACGGGTCCGTTTTCCGGAGCGCGACTCGCTCGCGGAGCCGAGTAGGTTTCACCTGTCGTGTCCGTCGCGCGAACAGGCGCCGAACTGTGCATAAATCAAATTGTCGCGGCGCGTCTCCGCCACCGCTGAATCGTGACTTCCACGCCATCGACGCGACACCAGCTCGATGGCGTGGCAGTGTGGGTCTTGCACCACTCGATTCAGTCATCAAGATCGCAATTGTGCACCCGACTCACTGGTTGATTTACGCACAGGCGCCGAACCACCCCTGCCAGGGGCCCTACACGCTGGATCGGTCCCACGTCGATATTCGCGGCCAGACGACGTGGCGCGGCGGGACCGTGAGCGGTGGCGGCGACCTGCACCTGCGGGCGGCGTCCGTCGTCGCCGACGGCGAGCTCAAGATGTGGGCGCGCGTGGTCAACCACGGCGGCATGTTATTAGAGGACGGACAGATCATCGCCGACACCGAGGGCTACCTCGAGAACCGGGGGACGGTCGAGATGGTCGGCCCGCGGACGACCTACAACGGCGTCACAGCACGTAGACCCCGGTCGGAGACGGAGGTGACGCTGCTGCACGACTGGGAGGACAACATGCTCCGCGAGGGGCGGCGCGTCATGGTCGTTGGCGACGACTCGGCGCGGGCGAGCACGCTGGGGGTGTAAGGGCTTTTGTGAAATTGTGCTAGGACTGTGGCTTGTGAACTTGCTAGTGTCTTACCGCTAGTTATTAACGCGGGAAGGGTGCGGCTCGACCGGCTCGGGGCGCACCGAGCACATAGGCGTGCGCGGAGCACGTGGCACCGCTGGTTGCAGTAACTGAGGCCACCCAATTGTTCATCGGACAGCGCGCGCTGCGTCGCGACGCGCCGGACGGACAGAGCACACGAAACGGCGGCTAGCGCTTTTGGTCGCAGCGGTGCGTACCGGTGGCTCGACATGGCTCACAGCCCGCTGAAAGAAGGCGACCGGCTGCTCTACAATGGCTCCGAGCCCGAGTGGCAGGGCGCGAGGGGCGAGATCGAAGAAATTGATACCGTCGGGGGACGACCCGTCGTCTCGGCGCGCTGGTCTTTGGCCAGGGACGACGACGACAGCGACGATGATCAGGGCGGTGTCCTGGCGCGCACCGCGGCCGTCCGCGGGTCGCGGGCGCCGCGGCGGACATGCCGTGCAGCGGCGCGCCCCGTCTCAGTTGATACCACGGAGGACCACTACTCCGTCCTGAGCGCCGCGGACGCGAGGATTTACCGCCAGGCGTGGCTCGACGCGAACCCACGGAACGAGCTGGCACCCACGCGGTTCGCCGTCGGCGACAGAGTTCGGGGGATATGGGACGGGGAGTGGTGCGGCGCCACCGTCGACGAGGTCATCACCGATGGTCGTGGCGGTCTCGCCTACATGGTAGATTGGGACGACGGCGGCGGGGTCAACCAGCTCTCCGCAGCCGACGTCCGGCTGGCGGCGGACGCCGAAAGCTCTTCGGAGGAGGACGAGGAGGAGGAGGAGGAGTCGAGCTCTTCGGAGGAGGAGGAGGAGGACGTGCAGGACGCCGCCGAAGATTTAGACGAGGCCGTCGGCGCCGCCGACGACGACGAGAGCTCCTCGAGCAGCGACGAGGACGAGGGGCTGAACCAGGCGTCGAACCTGCCGCCGCCGCCGACCGCGGTGTCAAGATCGGAGACACCGGAGGCCGCCGTTGTCGAGGACGACTGGGACGAAGAATCCGACGAAGAAGATGACCGCCGCGTGGCCAACCTGTCGTCGCAAGTGGTCGACCCGTCGCAGCACACGTCGCAGCACGCGTCGCAGGATTCACGGCTGTCTCTCCAAGGAGCCGCCGCCGTTGATGGCAGCGGCGCCATCGACGCCGCTGCGATGCGGGCGCGGATTCTGGCGGCACGGCCGGAAAGTATAGTACCGCCCGCATCTGCGACGTCGGCGCCGAAGCTACGCATTGTCCATAGCCGCCATGGAGAGTGGTGGGGTCATGCGGGGAAGCTGAGAATCCCCGGATCGGACGAGCTACGGACGACGCTCCACGAGCTCGGCGGCGAATCGTCCTGGCTCGGTGATAAGCGCAAGTACTGCGACATCGACCTCAAGAGGCTGAACGCCGAAGGCTACGACATCATACTGGTAGATAGAGGTGCAAGCATTGCGTACCAACGCCAATTCAAGGACACGAAGCAAGACTTCGCGCGAACGGAGCTAGAGCGCAAGTACGGGCACACCGTCGTCCGCAAGCCGTGCGTCGTCGCCTATAGCACCGACAACGGTGTACCGCTCGACACGTATGAAGTCGTGGCCGTCGTCGCGATCAACACGGCGACCACGCGCGCGGCGTGGACCCCTGCTGCCGTCGACCAGGTCGAGGTGTTGTTGGATACGATGGAGCGCCATCATAATCCAGCGAAGCGCGGCTCGAACACCCGGAGGGGCAAAATGTTCATGGCCGGCGCGCTCGTGAGGCGCTGGACCGCGGAAGAGCTAAAGAAGCGCAAGAAGCGCGGCAGCGGGCGGATCGACACTTACAGAATTAACCGCGCCGCCGCCGCGGAGGCTAATTATGACGGCTACATTTCCCCGCTGGAAACGGTCCTGACGATCATGGCCGCACTCGAGGCTGCGGTTTCCCCGCGCCTCCATCGGGCGCGCCTGGCCGTCTCCGCGGCGATCAACGCGCCGGCGATCGTCGGTGGCTTCCCGCGGGAGATCGGGCCGTCCGTGACGCTGGCGTTGTCCCAGGGCTACGTTTCGTCGCAGCACCTGGACAGCTCGGGCAAGTGGGCCTGGGAGTCGATCGCCTGGCCGCCGTGTCGCCGGGCGCCCTCGGACTGGACGTTCGCGATCCCCGGCGCGGGCCTACTGGTCGACCTGTCGGGCCCGGGCGGCGTCTACGTCACGTTGAATGCGTCTCGGACCGTCCACGGCACACTGCGGAGCGAGATCTCCCCGGACCACGACGGCATAGGCATCGCGGATATTTTGAAGCACGACATGCTCTCGCGGAACGTGGTCGACGCCTTCGAGGGGGGCTGCAAAAAGCGCCCGGCGCTCGGGGCGCACAACTAAGAAATCGAATTATTAGGCCCCACCGGCAGCAGTCGCCGCCGCCGCCGGGCCACGCGGTAGCGCACAGAACCTCGGGCACTGGTCTCTGTGCTGATGCTTCCAGTCGCGCCTCTGACATTCTTGGGAACAGTAGGTCGAAATGCGGCACCGACCGCAGCGCGAGAACGGACTCAGTCCGTCGCCGCCTTGGCGATTCGGGCAGCCCATCGCGCTGCACTCCCGGCGACCCGCGCCGTCGACGTCCGTCACAGCTACCACTGAGAAGGGAGTACGGCTCGGCCCTGGGCGGTCCATCGCTTCCACGTCATCGCACGCCCCCCAATACGTAACCTTTCGTCCCCCTTCAAGATTCATCGTGACCGCGCAATGCGTCGCGGCGGCGAGACCTTCGGGCGCGCCCGTCGCAAACACTGGCGCCGTCGGCGGCGCCTGTCGAGCGCATCGCGGCAGCCGCGCGACCGCTCGCAGCGCGGTCAGTCCGTTCATTTGGCGGTTCATCATACCCTTGAGATAATCATCGTCTCGGATGGCCTCGGCGAGGTCACTGGTCGTGGTCTCGTCCTGCATTTCAATTTCAACGACGCGCTCGCGGCAAAGCGGACATTTTCCTAGTTTCCGGGCGCACGCGCCGCACACTTTGTGGCGACACGGCTTCAGGCAGGCGTCGAGGGGCGTCGTTTCTAGGCACACACAGCAAAGATCACGGGCCGCCACAACAGGAGCGAGGACCCGCCCCTTGAGGTAGCGTTCGTCAGTCGTAGCATAGGTCAGGTGCACGCACGAAACTCGTCCGTTGGCAACGCGCGAGCACGCTTCTACCGCGACATCCAGAAAGGATAACCCCTTGCCCCCACCATCGTACGCCGTCATGGCCAGGACCTCATCCCAGGGCCGCGTCGCAATATAAGAATCGTCCACGTGCTCGGAGGCGCACTGGACGTTCTCGAGGCCCAGCACCCGCTTCACATAGTCGTGCGACTCGGCGAACGCAGCGTATACCGGCACGGAGAAGAGGGCTCGCAGGCCACACGCCCACTCCATCAGCCGGGTCCCCGCCGCGGGGTCATCGGCGCGCCGGCGCTTCGCCTCGTCCGAGAGCGACGGCGCGTCCGATTCACCGAGCCACGAAGAGGCGCTGTGGCCGAAGACGGGGTCGCGCATGAGAGCATGCATCGCATCCGCCCCTCCAAAGATATCATCGACGTCCTCCTCCGAAAACAACTGCAAAAGCATACTCCACGGCCAAGTCGCCGTACTGCGGCGGATAAAGCCCTTCGCCCCGAGATGCGACGCCGCCGCGCAGATCTCGAGTGCGGAGCGGCTGGCCCTTAGGACAATTTCGAGCTCTTGGGCCCACGACTCGAACGTGGCGAAGTCGCCTTCCTCGCCCACGCCCAGGCGCACGTCCTCGATGGCGTTGTGCGAGTACTGGACCGTGCTCATAAACCAACAGAGGCGCTTCGCGGGATGGAGCGAGCGCGCGATGGCGCGGATGCGCGCGCTCAGGGCCATTGCCGTGTCCGCGTGTCCAGCAATGTGCACGAGGAGATCTTCGCGTCGGAGGGCGTCCTGTTGCGACGCGGCTGGTGGCACCAGGTTTTGCTCTAGGCATTCCCAAGGCACATCGTCGGCGACAAACGGCGCGTATGCGTCGCGCAGGCTCGTCTTGTCGGCGGGCTGCTCGAGGATAACCTTATATGTAAATTTGTGCCGGTCCAGCTGCTCGCGCTGGATCCGCTCCTGGATCGCGTCGCGCGCCGCGCTGATCGCGTTCTTCTCGGTCAAATCGTCGGGTGCAGAGTAATACCACCAGAGAGCCCTCCGCGCGAGCGCGCGGGCCTCGGCGCGCAGAGTGAACGGCGCCAGCGACGGCTCAGCCAGGAGCTTGCCTTGTAGCGTCGCGACGGCGGTCATGAACGTTCCACCACGCAGCCGCTCGGGTAATTCAATCCCCCGCGCCATCGGGCGCATGATGAGGTTCGTGACGTCCGGCATCATCCTCTCCGCGAAGGCCGCCGCATCGCCGCCGCCGCTCGGCAACAGAGTGGTCGCTTCATCGCCTAGGCCCAGCACGAATTCCGGGTAGAACTGCGTGATCGCCGTCATGAGTACCTCTTGGGCATGCGCGTCGACGTCAGGATCGTCGAAGGGCAGCTTCGCCATCAGCGCTTGGATGACGCTTTCGAAATCGCCCTTGCCCAGCAATGGCTTCGAGATCTCGCGGCAGCGCTCGATCAATTCATCGACAGTAGTGCACGCCGGCTGCGTGCCGCGCGCCCGAGTTATGACGGCGTTGATATTGTTCGGCGCGAGGGTGGCATATAACTCCGCGTAGCCGAGGCGCAGCCGCCAGCTTAAAACGCAGCAGTTGGGTGTGAAGCCTTCCGTGCCGACGGTGTCACCCATTATTCTGACGGCGTCCTCCATTATTCTGCCGCCGACGGTTTCATCATCGTTCTCGCTCATTATAGTGTTATCGTCCTTGGACCGACTTCGGCGTGTCCCGACCTCGGCGTGTTCTGCAGGCAGGTTAGATGCTGCAGGTTGAACACTGCACTGCTGCTCTGAACGTTGCTTAATCCACAATGATCACTCCGGTGCTGACGTGCTGGGTGCAAAACCAATCCTAGATTGATTCGCAGCCCGTAGATCAAGCCGTGCGGAGGTTGCTCGATCGAAACTAGCGTATAAGCATACTAGCCAACCATCCCAAGCTCGCGGTGCACAACGGCTATTGCTGTGCAGGGCGGCGTAAGGAGCAAGAGAGCAGCTCGCGACCACCGCTTGCACTGCTAGTCGCAGCGCACAGCGTCCAGCTGCACCGCTGCCTCAATTGCTTGCATACAGCAGATCAGCTGCTGCGTGAGGCGAGCCCTACGCCATCGATGCCATCGATGCGCCACTCATGGCTCCTCTGCTTGCCGCTGGCCGCGAGCCTCGCCCCGGTGGACCAGATCAAAACGCTGCTCAAACTGGGCCGCATCGATGGCGCCACGGGCTACCATGAGCTCGACAGCGGCTTTTGCAACTCGGTCTATCGGGTCGACACGCACAAGAAACCGGTCGTCGTGAAGATCTATTCGGCCATGGCCAAAGCACGGTGCGCGCCGGCCTGCCGCGGCGTCGTCGACGAGGCCGTGGGCGCGGCGGGCCTCGGACCGCAAATACACGTCCGCACGGACGACGCGCTCGTGGCCGAGTTCGTCGACGGCGAGACGCTGACGGAGCGCGACTTGAAGGACGAAGAGACAGCGCTGACGATTGCGCCGAAGCTCGCCCAGCTCCACGCCTTGCCCATTCCGCCGCCGCTGCCGCAGAAGCCGGCGCTCTGGGTCGGCATCGACGCGATGCTCGCTTGCGAAGGCGACGCGCTCGACGCGAGCTTGCTGCGGCGAGAAGCCGCGCGGATGCGAGACGCCGTCGAGGCCTGCACGCACGCCGACGTGCTGGGCCACGGCGACCTCAAGCCGTCGAACGTCTTGCGATTAAGGCGCGGCGGGATTACCTTTATCGACTTCGAGCTTGCGGGCCCAAATTATAGAGGATACGACATCTTTAAACTCTTTCGGACGTCAAAACTGCCGGCGGCGTCCGACGCTTCTCTACTGTCCTTCGTGGAGGCGTATCTTGGCGAAGGCGCGACGCAACGCGCCGCCGACGCGTGCCTCTTGGAAACGAAGCTCTTCGAGCCGCTCACGTGGCTCGAGGCGGCGATCTTCTTCTCCTTCGCCGCGGCGACGCTCCCGGAGAAGCGCTCGGAGATGGCGGCCCTCGCGCGGGACCGGTGGGCTGCATACGAGGATTGTGCCGGCGCGGGATTTGATGCCGCGGTCAGGAATCTAAATAACACTTAGTTGTCGGACGATCACACATGCTCGAAGCCCCTCGCCGGATGACGACGGTGCCCTCGGAGCCCTGGCCGCCGCAGCCCGCCTCCGCCTCGCACCTGCGCCAGGGTCGTGAGGCGCCCCGAGGGCGCGCTCACAACTCTGCCGAGACCCCCTGGCAGCTCAGCATCTCCATCGTGAAGACCAGAACGGAATTGGCAGGAATATCCGAGCCCATCGCGCGGCCGCCGTACGCGATCTCGGGCGGGCAGACGAGCTCCCACTTCGAGCCGACCTTCATCTTCTGCATGGCCTCCGTCCAGGCCGCGATGACTTGCCGCGGCGCGAAGGTCGTCGGCTGGCCGCGCGCGTAGCTCGAGTCGAAGGTCTTGCCCGACGGGTAGTTCGTCGCCGTGCGGCCCTCGTAGTGGCACCTGCGCGAGCGGCGGGTCGCGGCGACGGCGTCGGGGGACGCTCGCATGTCGAAGGGACGAGGACGCCGCGCGCGCGCGAGCAGGGCGTCGCCAATTCGGGAGAGCCGCCGGAGCCGTCCTTGAGGACGCGGTACATGAGGCCCGAGTCCGTGACTTGGGTTCCTTCGCCCGTGGCGTACTCCTCGAGGAACGCCGTCTCCTTCGCGTTCGCGGCCGTCTTCTTGACCGCCGCTAGCGCACTCGGCAGGAGGAGCGCGATGAGAGCGAGCTTCATCGTTGACCTGCGCGACGACGCTCTCCGCGACTGCACGTGGAAAATGTGCCGGCAGCCTATCTCTCAAACTAGGCAGTGTCGCGCAGGACCGCTTGCAGCGAAGTAGCGTGGCAGCAAAAGGTGTGTGACCAGCGCCGGCGGCGTGCAATTTTAGCACTGCTTGGCACGTTTGCGGCTCCAGCTCCAGGTGTCGGATTAGCTAGCGGCCTTGTAAGACACTAGCAATCAGCAGCCGTCCTCTTTTCGATATGAGGAGCCTTGGAGGCCTCTTCAGAGCCGTATGATGCACCCTTTCGCGTTGCCTACTCCAGTCCTTTTGGCAGTCCTCAGCTGAGGCTGGCTGCAGTCAGTGTGTTGCGCTTGTGGGAGCATAGCAGTCATTTACACGTGCAGGACCACTGCTGCATAGCTACAGTAGCGCTGCAACCGGAACCGTCATCGGACAAGTACTTGGGAGAGCTGCTCTCAGAGCTGCACGCACTGCACTGCACACATCTCAAACGCGCGACGAACGACGCAATAAATCCGTGAAATGGCGCGCCTGCTCCTCCTCTACGCCGTCGCCGCGACCAGCGCCTTCGTGCTGCCGGCACCCAAGCGACCGGCCACGACGCTGTACGCCAAAAAGGGCAAAAAGGCCAACAAGTTCAAAAAAACGAGTGGCCAGCCGAAGCAGGAGAAGAAGAAGGTGCAGGAGGAGCGCTTCGACGCGGCCACGCGCCAGTACATGTTTACTCTGGCGGGCCTGACCAAGAAGACGCCGGACGCGCAGCGAACCATTCTCGATGGCGTGGACCTGTGCTTCTTCCCGGGCGCGAAGATTGGGGTGGTGGGCCAGAACGGAGCAGGGAAATCTACCCTTCTCAAAATTATGGCAGGTGTCGACGACGCCTTCGACGGCACGGCTAGACCCGCACCGGGCGCGTCCGTCGGGTACTTAGCCCAGGAGCCGACGCTGGAGGGCGAGACCGTCGATGATGCCATAGCCCCCGCAATAGCCAAGTCCCGAGCTATCCTCGACAAGTTCAACGACTTGTCCGCCACGTTAGGAGATCTGGAAGGAGACGCCATGGACGACGCCATGGAGGAATTGGGGCGCATTCAAGATCAGATCGACGCGGGCGATCTGTGGGATTTAGATAGACGCGTCGACGTCGCGTGCGCTGCTCTCAGATGCCCGCCGCGCGACGCGCAAACAAAAGTTTTGTCGGGCGGCGAGAAGCGGCGCGTCGCGTTATGTAGGTTGCTGCTCGAGGGCCACGACCTGCTGCTGCTCGACGAGCCCACCAATCACTTAGACGCGGAGTCGGTGCTGTGGTTGGAGCGATATTTGGCGGAGTTTAAGGGGACAGTGGTAACGGTGACGCACGACCGTTATTTTCTGGAGAACATCTCGGAGTGGATCTTGGAATTGGACAATGGCAAGGGCCTGCCCTTCGAAGGTTCTTATGGGGAGTGGCTCGCCGCGAAAGCCGTTAGAAGAGCGGAGAGCAAGCGCGCCGCCGACGCCGCGTCGAAAGCTGCGGACAAGGAGCTCGAGTGGCTGCGGTCGGCCAAGGCCGGCTCGAAAACAAAGGCGCGGCTCAAATCGTATGATGCGCTCGTCGACGCCGCGCGGACGGCGGACGACGCCTCCGTCGGCGCGGGCGCGATCTGGATCCCGCCGGGGCCCCGTCTCGGCGAGGAGGTCATCGTCGCCGAGGGCCTGCGGAAGGAGATCGGCGACCGCGTCCTCATCGACGACTTGAGCTTCGAGGTGCCGCGGGCGTCCGTCGTCGGCATCGTCGGCGCGAACGGCGCGGGGAAGTCCACACTCATCAAAATGCTCACGGGCCAGGAGCCCGTCACCGCGGGGGAAGTGAAGGTGGGAGGGACCGTCAAGCTGGCGTCGGTGGACCAGGCGCGCGAAGACCTCGACGCCAAGGGCGGCCAGTCCGTCTTCGAGGCCATCTGCGGCGAGCGCGAGACGCTGGACCTGGGCGAGCGCGAGGTGAACGCGCGCGCATATGTATCGGCCTTTGGCTTCCGGTCCCGCGAGCAATCGAAGAAGATCAAAGATCTTTCTGGGGGCGAGCGGAACCGGGCGCAGCTGGCTTCGGTCGTGCGGGAGGGCGGCAACGTGCGGTTGGCGTCCTTCACGTAGTTATTGTCTCACCGGTCGCTGCCAACACAGGTCCTCGTCCTCGACGAGCCCACGAACGACCTGGACGTCGGCACGCTGCGCGCGTTGGAGGAGGCGATCCTGGGTTTCGCCGGTACGGTGTTGGTCGTGTCGCACGACCGCTTCTTCCTCGACCGCGTCGCCACGCACATCCTGGCGTTTGAAGGGGACTCGCACGGCGGCAGTGTCACATGGAAGTCTCAGTATCTCACGTCACGTCGACGGCGTGTGCCGAGGCGCGTACCCCGCCGCAGGCATGTCGAGGTGTTCAACGGCAACTGGGCCGAGTACGCGGCGAACCGCCTCGAGCGCGGCCTCGGCGACGAGGTCTCGAACTTCAAGTACCGAAAGCTCGTGGAGGCCTGAGTAAGTTGTTGAAAACTAGCGGTCTTTCGCGTGCGCAACGCGCTTTGCTAGTGTCTTACAGGTGCTAGCTATCAGGCCAAGCAAAGTCTTGGTGTCTGTGAGCACACGTCATATAAACAAGTCCTCTAAAACCGCCAGTACGTGTCCAGTGTCGTGTCTCAAAACCGTATTAATCACCCTTGACTCGAAGCGCATTGCGTGTCGAAGTGTAAGACTTCAATTTTGTGTGTCAGAGTTGGTTAGACTGCGTTTTTGCGCCATCGCGGCCATAGAACACGACATCGCGGCCATCGTAATGGCTCACGTAGTTCGTGCCCGCTTAACCCTTCTCGCGCAGGTCAATTTTGCAAGCATGAAGTGTGTTGTCGCCCTCGCGCTCGCGCTCACGGCGCAAGCCATCGAAATTGACTGGCGCATTCCGGGCGCCGAGCAACTCCCACCCGTGACCGTGGACCCGTCGAATGACGTCGCCTCGACGATAACATTCAAGTGGAGCTTTACCCACAACGTCTACGAGATGCCTAGCGAGGCTGCAATGAACTCGTGCGATTTCTCCGGCGCCAAGGAGATCGCGGGTTCGTCGTCCGGCGGCTCCGTCACCGTCGACGCGCCCGCCGCCGGCGAGACGAAGTACTACGCGTGCGAGGTCGGCAGCCACTGCAACGCGGGCCAGCGCGTGGCGATCACGAGCGAAGGCGCGCCGGTGGACCCGACGCCCGATGAGCCGACGATGAACATTGTCGAGACGGCCCAAAACACCGATATTTTGTCAACGCTCGTGCAAGCCGTCGTCGCCGCGGACCTCGTCGACACGCTGTCCGGCCCCGGCCCGTTCACGGTCTTCGCGCCCACGAACGATGCATTCGCCGCATTGGGTAGCACGGTCGACGACCTGCTCAAGCCCGAGAACAAGGATCAACTGGTGAATATCTGTGTGAAAATCAACCAGTTTGTCGGGGTGCGGAGAATTCACGCCCACGATCAACGGCGACTCGGTCATCGGTCCGGCGGACGTGCTCGCGACGAACGGTGTAATCCACGTCATCGACACGGTCTTGATGCCCGGGAGTGACGACGAGCCGACGATGGGCCCGACGGCCATGGAGGAGTCGGACTCCGCGGGCCGCGCGAGCCTGGCGGTCGCCGCCGCGGCCGCGGTCGCCTACGTGCTCTAGACACATGTCCATACTCGGGAGTCGCCCCGCTCCCGAAAGACCCTCCCCGTTCCACTACCCCGCGCGTCCTACTCTGATGTTAACTCAACTTAACTGGTAGACACGGCCACCGTGCCCTGCCCGACCCCCACAATGTTCTGCACGTGCGGCAGCCGGAGGACGCGATCCCGTTCCGCGTCCGAGAGCCGGTACTCGCCGCGCGACTCGAGCGCTTCCTTGTACCAGCCCCGCGCGAGATTGAGGTGGTCCGGGATTCGCGGCGCGACGCCCGCCTCATTCCCGGACGCCTTGCACAACACATCAAAGGCCTCCTGCGCGTCGAGGGCGTCGTAGTAGTGCAGCTGCCCAAGCGCCGCCGCCGCCGCCGCGACGCCGGCTCTAGCGGACAGCGTCAGCGTCTCTAAAGCTAATAATCGCTCCGGGTCGTCATCTTCACGCTCCGGCTTCTCGCGATACCGATCCAAAGCGTACTTGCCTACCAATGCTCTAGCTAACGACGCGTGGGGCCCCGTCGGTTTCTTTTTTAGTAGCTCGCGCAATCGCTGATGTTCTTGAATGGGGTCCCCCGTGCCCGTCTCGCCACAAACCCTACAAGGCGTGGAGGAACCCACCGCGACCAAGGCGTCGCAGTTCGCGACCTCAGACAAAGCGCCGCAGCAGGCACACAGGCTCTTCGTACGCCGCGGCGGCGCGCAGCGCTTCTTGTGGTTCGGCCACGCTTTCCTCTGGCAGTCGACGCCGCAGTAGGCCACACTTTTACATTTCGAGCACCGCAGCACCCGCCGGCAGGCCTGCTCGCAGTAGCCACAGAATAAGACTTCTTTCTTGGGCGGCGGCTTCTTAGACGTCCCTTGGACCGGGTCCTTCTCGGGCAGGCCGCGGATGGGGACCTCGATGCCGGCTATGTTTACTGTGGGCTGCTGCTCCATTGGGGCAGCCGCGTCGATGGCGTTTTGGTGTGGTTATTGCCTTCCTTGCTTTGCACCGATGGCCGGAGAGGCAGGCGCGGCTTCGAGATCGAGGGCAGCTTGTAATGACACACTAGCCCGCCCGGCCGAAGTACGGTACGGGTCCGGCAGGCGACTCAGCAGCCGGTGGGCGGGAGTAATCCTCGGTCGGCGGACGAATCGAGGCGCTCGGTCTCGGCCAAAGCGCCCACTGCACTTGGCAAAACGAGCCCTGGTTCACCGCCGTCGGAGGACCGGCCAGCTGCACTGGCACTTGAAAACTGCCAGAAAATATTCATAGAGCTGGGTGAGATCATAAATTCACGGGGCAACGCTGTCTCGGACGTCAACACAGCCGGGTGAGGTCACCCCCACGAATAACTCAAATCACACAAAAACGAGGGG
Source organism: Pelagomonas calceolata (assembly GCA_918797485.1). Lineage (NCBI taxonomy): Eukaryota > Pelagophyceae > Pelagomonadales > Pelagomonadaceae > Pelagomonas > Pelagomonas calceolata. The sequence continues at coordinate 2,437,087 of CAKKNE010000004.1, forward strand.
CGCGTGAAGCGCCGTCGAGGCCGCCTGCGCATCCGAAAGACCCAGAATGGGCGCCGAGCCCCAACTAGACCTGCCCGCACCCCCGGACACGGCGACGGGCCGCAAGCGCGACGCGACCGGCCAGAGCAGACAAAAGCACGGCCCCTACCGCGCCGGCCAGCGCGTCGACGTCTTAGATACGGTGAACAAGTGGGCCGAGGCCGACGTTATTAAGGTCGATACGCAAGGACGGAGGATCAAAGTCGCCTACGTGGGCTGGAGCGCGCGCTGGGACGAGTGGCTCCAATGGGATGATGAACGTATATCACAACACCACTCCCAGACTTATATTGCGGGCGCGAGACCACGGCCGGGCCAGCGCATCGAAGCTAAAGATGACAGAGGCCAGTGGTTGGAGGCGGAGGTCCTGGAGGTGCGAGACGATGCCGCGTTCTGCCACTACAAGGGCTTCCATCGAAAGTTCGACGAGTGGCTGCCGTTAGAAGGCAGTCGTTTGAGACCCTTCGGTTCTACGAAGCCTCGACGGGAAGTGGAGATCGATTCTCGAGACGTTGTCGCGCGAAGTTGTGATAGCGACGATCTGGTCGAGGTGTTAGGCGTGAAGGGCCCGAAACTCAGGGAACGCCAGGTCCAGGGCGACGTGTTTGAAAGATACCGCAAGTCTCTGCAGCGAAGGGGTCTGAGAGTACATCGAGTCGAAGGTGACGGGAATTGTCTGTTCCGATCGGTGTCGCACCAAGTTTATGGGGATGACAAGCACCACGGTTTAGCTCGAAGGAGTGTGGCCGACTACATGAGTTTAGAAAGGCCCTTCTTCCAGTCGTTCGTCGAGGGCGACGGCGACGCCTTCGACAGATATATATCAGAAAAGCGGCGCGACGGCTCCTGGGGCGACGAGCCCGAGATCCAGGCGCTCTGCGAGTTGTACGATCGGCCATGCGAGGTCTGGGCCTACGACGCCGGCATGGACCCTCGGAAAGGAGGCGGCGCGCGAATTTTGCGGACTTTTCATGCTGCCGCGAAGGGTGGTTCCGTCATGCGCCTGTCGTACTACGGCGGCGGCCACTACGACTCGCTGGTCAATGATAGTGATGAGTTCGATCCGCTGGCCGATCCTGGTTCACGCGAATTACTCGCGTTGCAGAAAGCTAGAGCGCGCAAGACCAATGCAGACGCTTCTTCGGCTCTTGCCGTGTCGGACGCGGAGGCTACGGAACGAGCAGCCGTGGAACAAGCCTTGAGTGCGTCTAGAGCGGCCTACGACGGCGCGGCGGACCTCGAGGCCGCCCTCCAAGCGTCGCTGAGCGCCCAGCGCGAGGCCGAGACGAGCGACCTGCAGAGCGAGCTCGACGCGGCGGCCCTGCGCCGGGCCGAGGACGACGATTTGGCAAGGGCCATCGCGCTGTCGTCCGACGCGGCGCCGCAGCAGGGCGACGCCGACCTCGCGGCGGCGATCGACCTCTCCGCGGCCGACGCCGCGGCGGGCGACGACTTCCTCCTCGCGCAGGCGCTCGCGGCGTCGATCGAGGACACGTGACCGGTCGCTCCCTCCCCCATGTTTCCTAAGCCAGTTTCAAGACTACTAGTACTCGGCCCGGGCCCGCGGCGTCTACGGCGAGTCGGCGACTCGGACTCGGACTACTAGTACCGTACGCTTGCCGGAGGAACGGCCGAGGCCAAGAAAAGCGCAGGCCCTCGCGGCGTCGATCGAGGACACGTGACCGGTCGCTCCCTCCCCCATGTTTCCTAAGCCAGTTTCAAGACTATTAAGGTTAGCGATCGCGCCGGCGGGCGGCGAGCGCGATCTGGAACGTGTGCGCGCTCTTGCGCAGCACACACAGTCTTCATAGGTCAGGCTGGTGAATTTGGCGTGTGAGTGAGCATGGGATAGATTGATGAATTGGGCGGCGGCGGCGGCGCGGCCGCACACAGGCGTAGGAGTGAGCATGGGTCAGCATGATGAATTGGGCGGCGCGGCTCTATCTCGGTCCGCGCCACGTCGTGATGCGTCTCCGCGGCGCGGCGTAGTCCCCGCGCGGCCGCAGGAAGATCCCGTCGAGCTCGCGCATCTCCGCGCGGCTCGGCGCGAAGTCACTGGAGGCGAGGTTGTCCTTCATATAAACCGTCGACGTCGTCCCGGAGAGGGGCTGCGCGCCCTGCTGGCGCAGGTAGCTGAACAGGACCTGCTCCGGATCGACGTGGTGCGCGAGGGCCGCGGCCGTCACGGCCGGCGATTTGAGCTGCTGGCCGTTCGCGGAGAGGACCCAGAAGGGCTGATAGATTATACCGTGCCTTTGACAGAAGATCCGGATCTCCGCGTCGTGGCCGAGCTGCGGCGAGAAGCGGTTCTGGAGCACGCGCGGCTTGACCGCGGCCTCCTGATAAATCCGCTCGAAGCGACGCACGTCGTGGAGGTTCGAAATCCCCAACTGCGTCACGAAGCCCAGTTCGACCTGCCGCTCCATGGCGCGCCAGGCCTCCATGGTCCGCTCGTGCGTCTCCAACGGCCCGTGGAGCAGCAGCGCGTCGACGGAAGTGACCTGGAGATTCTTGAGCGACACCTGGAGGCTCTGCGCGACCTGGTCTGACAGCGGCGCCGCGGGGTCGTACGGCACGTCCTCTCCCTGGTGCAGCGCGGGCGTGAACTTCGTCTGGAGCCAGACCGCCTCGCGGCCGATGCCGTGCTTGGCGGCGAGCGTCCGCAGCGCCTCCCCTACTAAATCCTCGCGGTAGTGCTGCGGCTGGCAGGCCGTGTCGACGCCGCGGAAGCCCGCCAGGACGGCATCCACCACATTCGTCGCGGTCTGGTCCTCCTTCCAGGCCGACCCATAGAGCAGGGGCAGCCGGTTGCCCCAGTGCCGGTCCCGACCCAAGACGAGGCCGCTGCCGGGGCTCCTCGCGCGAGTTCCGGGCCACGCCAGGCCGAGGACGACCAGCGTCATGGCTGCGACGATGAGTAGTTGCCGCGTGTTCGGCGCCGGCCGTCTCCGCGCCGGCGGCTGCGTGCCGTCGTCCCCGCGGAACGCCAGCGGCAGCGGGGGCCCGTCGAAGAACGCGCCCGCGCCGGCCGGCGGCGTGCCGTCGAAGGAGCGCCGCGACATCCCGAGTCAGGGCAGCCTGCGCTCAGCGCAGGTGAGGGCAGCTTGTCCAAACGCCGCGCCGACGGCGTTTTGCGAGGGCCCGCGCCGTCTTGTCGGCCGGTGGCTTCTGACACGAGCGACGCCCCGTGTCGTCCGCCGGGCGCGCGGCCGCGTTGGGTGAATCTCAGATTTGAGTCTGCCAAGCTGCTATTCGTTCAGCTCCACTAGGATCACGGGGCAGCTCTCTGCGCGGCAGGAGTGGCCGTCGTAGAGCCCTGGCACTACGCTTCAGAGCGTAGGAAAAAAATTGGCACTTCGACGCCGTCGCCGCGGCACGGACGTAAGGTACACACGTTAGTATGAGGGAGGGAGACGACCTAGGAAGACGACGGCACGCGGGAAAGCAACTCGCCCTTCGCTGCATCGCCCTCGGCGCCCCAGTTCGTCTCCAGCATGGCCAGCGTCTCCTCGACGGCCGGCTCCATGTCGTCGCGCTCCGGCAGCTCCGCTGAAGCGACCAACGAAGCCCCGCGCTCGCGCACGTAGTAGACGAAGGGCTTCAGACGTAATTGACGAGGCTCCGGCTTCAGCAAGGACGGCCGCGGCGCACTTCGAGACGACAGGCCCCTAATTTCCTTCTCTAATTTCCGCCACTCATCAGTAGCCTGGGTCTCCTCCCGTTTCGCTTGCTTGAGTTTGGGCTCCAACGCCCTTAACTCGGCCTCGACGACGTGCGCCGGCCGCACGGCGCGCTTCTTCTCGAGTGCTTTTTGCGCCTGGCGCTCGCGCGAGGCCCGGACGCCTTCGCACTTCGACTTGAGGGCGACGCATCTCGATGCGAGGTCATTGTGCGACGCTCCTAGGATCCTACGATCGAATAGGAACCGGTCCGTCGATCTCATGGCCGCAGATAGGGCGTGACCGTCGGTATCCTTGAGGAGGTAGCACGCCGTGAGTAGGAAGCGGTCTTCGGAGCGAGTATAGGGCCGTTCATCATCTCTGATTTGAGTAGCAGGACCCCCACCGTCAATGGGCAACGCGTCCAACGCATTACCTTCTTCCACAGCACTCGACACAAGTTCTTCGAACGCACTGTCGTTCTTCTTGCTATCGATCGTCGCCTTCTCTCCTCGCTCGATCTGCCTGAGAGCGCGAGAATACTCCGCTTGATCTCTCCACTTCTCCGCCTTTTTCTGGTCAAAAAACGCTTCATGAAAAGCTTTGACCTCTGATATTTCGATGCCGGGCGCCACAGCCTGTAAACCAGACGTGATCTTGTCGTGGGCGTGGCGGCCGTGCTGTGCCGACAACCGCCGCCACTGCATGAAGCGTTCTTTGGTCCACTGGCGGAACCCTGCTTCTAACAGCCGCTTCTTCTCCTCCGACACTGACGGTTCTAGGACACCACACTCGCTATTCCCTACTTCTTTGTACTTCTGCGGATCCGACAACAACGCCGTAAACCCCTCCGTCTCGAGCTTCCCGATCTCCGACAACCGAGCCACGTCCAAAAACGCCCAGTCGTCGAGCCGCGGCATGCGGTGCTTGGGCGGGACCGGGTTCCTTTTTTTGGCCGCCTCCTTGGCCTGGTACTCTTGCGCATTCAAGACGGCCTGGGCGTTGTAGGCGGACTTTTTTCTTTCACCAGGACCCTCTAGAGCTGTGACCGCCGCGGCGGTCTTGAGCGCGTCCAAATCTTGTTTTTGTCTCTGAGCATAGTTCACGCCCTCGAAGGTCTGGGTGTACTGGCCCCCGTCGAGCTTGAAATCCAACATGTCGCCCTTGTCGTCCTGCTGGAACTTCTCATCTAAGAGTTTGGTGCGCTCCCGACCTCTTTCTAAGATAGCATCTAGGTCTTCATCCTTCACATCACCCTCGGCCCGGAAGATGGCAGAAGCGCCGAAAGTAACAGCCTCCAACATCTCGTCCTTCGACGGTCCTTGTGGTTTCTTCTCCTGGTTTAATCGCCCTTGCTGCACGACCATGGCGTCCAATTTCAACTTCTTCTTGGCCCGTTCCACAATCTTCTCTTCTATCGTGTCCGCCGTGACTAATCTGTACACATGTACGGGTTTGGTTTGACCTATTCTATGGCACCGATCCATGGCCTGCAAGTCGGCCTGCGGGTTCCAGTCCGAGTCGAACAAAATACAAGTATCCGCGGTCTGCAAGTTGATCCCCAAACCACCGGCTCGCGTCGATAGCAAAAAGACGAACTTCGAGCTATTGGGTTTGTTGTACTCCTCGATGAACTCGTCGCGCTCGTCGTAGGACGTGTTCCCATCAATTCTACAGTACTCGTACTTGCGCATCGCCATCACGTCCTCCAGCACGTCTAGTAAGTGCGTCATCTGCGAGAAGATCAGTACTCTGTGACCTTTTTCTTTCAGTCTACTCAGTAGCTTGTCCATCAACTTGAGCTTCCCACAAGCGTCGATGACGTGCTCGCCGAGCGGGTCTAGGGTTCTATCCTCGACGCCCTGGAACAGGTAGGGGTGGTTGCAGCACTTCCGGAGCTGCATGGCGATGTTCGCGATCGACGCCCTGGAGCAGGAACCGTCCTCCTTGCCTAGTAAGGAAGCGTCGCGTTTCAGCAGCGACTTGTACACGTCTCTCTGGCACTTCGTCAGCGACGCAAACAGAATCGTTTCTGTTTTGGGAGGCATGCTCCGCTCGACGTCGGCCTTGAGCCGCCGCAGCACGAAGGGCCGCAGCAGTTTGTGCAATTGCGAGATCATCGTCTTCTTCGCGTCGTCGTCATCAACATCAAGATCGAACCTGCGCGCGGTTTACGCCGTCGGCGCGCGTCGGCTCCGTCGGACGAGGTCGCGTGATACGGACGCTGACGCACACCACTCGTCGAACTGGTCCGACGAGGCGAAGACGTCCGGTAATAGAAAATTCAGCAAAGCCCAGAGCTCGTGGAGGTTGTTCTGGAGGGGCGTGCCCGTCACGAGCAAGCGCCTTTCCGCTCGTAAGGACCGCGCCGTCCGCGCAAACAAGGAAGCTTCGTTCTTGATGCGGTGCGCTTCGTCGATGACGACGAAGCGCCACGAGACCTTCTCCAGGGACTTCTGCTCCGCGTTCGCGACTTCGTACGTCGTGACGACGACGTCATAGTCTCTTCTAGAAGCTCCAGGTTTGAGGACATCCCTCACGAAGGCGGCCCTATCAGGTTTAGGACCGTGGAACCGCACCGCGCGGATCTCGGGGCACCACCTTGCGAATTCATTCATCCAGTTGCCTAATGTACTTTTAGGTACCAGTATCAAGTGAGGTCCTTCGATCTTCCTCCCTTCTCTCAGCCATGCTAACATAGAAATGCACTGCAGCGTCTTCCCTAAACCCATTTCATCAGCTAAAATGCCGTTCATGCCGTGGTCGTAGAGCCGGATCATCCAGTTCAGTCCTTCTAATTGATAAGGCCGCATCTGGCCGCCTTTTATGTTCGAGGGCTGCCTTGATAGTCGTGTGGTCGCTTCTGCCTCTTCTTTGGTCTCGAGGTCGTCCTCCTCGAGCGTTCTAGCGCGTCTTTTGACGGGCGACTTGACCTCCTGCGTCTCCTTCTTTTTTGAGGCGGCCGCGGCCGTCGCGCCGGCGCCGAAGTGGCCGAAGATGTCCGACTGCGACAGCAGGAACTTTAACCTAGCTTGCGCCGCGTCAGCTAACCTACCATCTAAGGCTTCGCGCTCCGCGTCCATGCGCGACTCGCGCGCCGAGCGCTCGCTTTGTTTCGCCGAGCGCTCGGCCTGCTGCTTCTCGGACAGCACGCGGGGCTTGCGCTCCTTCTTGGGCTTGGGCGCCTCCGAGACCGGCGCCGCCGCTCGTTTTGTGCCGCGGCCGCCGCCTTCTCTAGCTTTCCGCTTGGCCTCCTGCTCGGCCAGGACTTGCGCGTCGCGCGCCGCGGACGCCTCGTCGTAGCGCTTCTTGTCGGCCGCCGCTTGGGCCTCGTAGGGCGACTTGTCCGCGAGGGCCTTCCAGCGCGCCGAGATCTCCTGCATGCGCTCGCCTGCGGTCGGGGTCGCGTTTCTGTTGCGGTGGGCCCGCGGTCCGCCTTTGTTCGCCGGTTGAATTCAAACGAAGGCGCCGCGACGGTATCGAGACTCGACGCCGGTGTGATGCCGAGCGGCACGCCCACCATCTGCTTGTTCATGGCCGCCTGAAAGAAGGCGTAGGCGCTCTTCGCCTTCGGGATCGATTCCGCCATGGCTACGTCGAATTGACCCGGAGGGACAGGAGGGGCCTGGCGCTGCGGTGCTGTCCGCGGCGCAGGTATTGCCACCCCTTCTGAGTCCTCTCACAGCCCTAGAGAGGCCGCTCGCCGACCCCCTCTGCCGGTACTGAGGCGCTAGTATGCAAACTCAGAGGGTGAATTACAAAGCGCGACCAGGCTGGAAATACTAGTATGTCTATGAACTAGGCCGACGGGACCAGGATTGATTGCGCCGGCAGAATAACGCTTCAGAGTCTCACAAGGACACCGCCCAGGGGCTGTGGACCGGCGCCGCAATACGCCGTCGGCGCGTGGTCCATTCGAGTACGTCCAACGCCATGAAGTCAATTACTCCCCCAGAGAAGGCAGGCGGGGTTCGGGCAGCGGCACGTCGAAGAGGCCTCCGGACGCGACGCCGGCCGGGACCGTCACAGTCATGTCCTGGCCCGTCGTCGGCGCGCGGACGCGCAGGCGCGAGCCGGGGCCGGCGCCCTCCGGCACCGACACGGCAAAGGTCCTCTTCTTCTGCGGCGCTCCTCCGAACCACGAGTGACGAGACGGCGTCACGGTCGCCTCCTCGAGAGCGCGCTCGCGCTTCTGCTCGTCCAGAGCTACAAACAAGACGTCGCGCTCCGTGGATAGGTCGATGCCGTCCGCCGCGGAAAACTTGAACGTCGTCCTGACCGCAACGTGCATGAAGGACCGCTCGCCCGTGTCGTCGCAGCGCACCTCGCTTAGATGCGAGTAGGCCGTGCAGACGACGCGGCCGTCGACGAAGGCGTCGATCGTGGTCGGGGGCTCCGTCGGCCGCGAGACGAGCGCGTGGTCCTCGAGGTCGCTGTATTCATCATCATCAGAAGCCTGGACGGTCGAGCCGTCTCCACAAAGCGAGGGCGCGCGGGACGACGTCGACGACAACACCTCGGCGACCTGGGCCTCGGTCGCCGCGTCGGCCGCGCGCCGCTGCTCGAGGTGCTTCCGCGCGCGGGCCCAGGCGTCCAACCCTACTCTCGTGCGCCAGACCGCTCTCAAAGCAGCCGTCGCCAGCGCTTGGGCCGCCTCGGGCCGCTGCGGCGGGAAGACGTCGCTTTTGTCATCGATTGCTCTGAGACCAGAGCAGTGGTCGCGGACTTTGGCTTCGAGGTCGCCGCCCTGGACCTGTGTGGAAATCAACCAGTGAGTCGAGAGGCGACATTTGATTTCTACGCAGCCTTGGACCTCGACGCCGCCCACGATCACGGCCTCGCGCGCGAAGTCCTTGGCCATCTGGACGGCGTCGTCGGGCGGCGCGGTCCGGTCGAGCGGCGACGTCGGAGAACTCGGTTCCCGCGCGTGATCGTCGTCGCGGGAGACGTAGGTGCCGTGGCCGCCGCTGTCGCGGCTCAGCAGCCCCGGAAACCGCTCGTGCACGCGTTTTTCTATTGCCCAGCGCGCTTCAGCCGCGGCGTCGACGGCGGCTTTCGGCGCGCCGGCCTCCCGCAGGGCTTCCGCCTCTCGACGAGCGTCGATGAGCGAAAAGACGAGTTGACTGTACTCGGCGGTCCACGCTCTCCGCTTGGCGGCCGCCTGGCGCGCGGCCTTGGCGTTCTTGCGCGCCGGCGACAGGGCGCCGCGCAAGCTGTAGAGCAAGGGGTAGCGGTCGGCGTCGAGCTGCATCTCAAGTAGTTTTTGGCCTTCCAAGGCGCCTGAATAATGATACAAGGCGCCGCGGTACTGCGGGGAGTTCTAATCTCTTCCCGCGAGGCCGCGCGTCGCGGTGTATCCGGGATTTGTGTCGCTGATGAATCTCAGAGGAAAACGATTCCTGCGGCGCGACACCGCTTGGCCACCGTCTTGCGCAGTGAAACAGTGGTGAACTGTCCCTCTAAAAGGCCTAAACCGTCGCGTGGGCGACAATGCGCGTGGCTCCGATTTGTGGTGCATGCCAGGCTAATTTAGCTCTGATTCCTTAGATCCCTCTGCAATGATCCGTAACTGCTACGGACACGATAGACAAGAATCAGCAAAAACTCCTTGTGTGAATCCAGCTAGCGTAGTAAGACACTAGCAAGCTGGACGGCCAAGGCGCGCTCACCGCCTAAACGAGCTCACTGTCCTGTACCGTAGCCAAGGACAAGCGCAGGAGTGGCCTATCACGCTGTCAAGGCTCACTTCTTAAGCCCGAGAGCGCGCGCCCACGAATCAAGCACTGCTGGACCATAAAGAGAGCGCGCTTAAAAATACGAATAGCGTCCGTGCGACATCGTCAAAATACGAATAGCCATGCCATCGAGCAAAGCAAGAACGTACGCGGCCCCGCGCCTGCCGCTGAGCCAAGCCACCACAACAAATCTGGGCCCGCCCGTACCCAGAAGGCCGCAGCCAACGCAAAGGACGGGCCCGCCGCCTGTTCTACGGCAGCCGCCGCGGCCGCCCCAGCGCACAGCGGCGCGGTCCGACGACCTCGCGCGGCGCGAGGCGGCCATGGCGCAACGAGCCGCGGACGTAGCAAGGCGAGAAGCGGCTCTGGCCGCGTCCGAAGGCCCCGCGGCGGACCTCGCGGCGCGCTTACGAGCGGCCGACGAGCGCATCTTCGAGCAGCGCGCGGAAATGGCCACCATCGAATTGGACGCGCGCTACCAGGTCGAACGCGCCCGCGAGGCCGCGGCGTCGGAGGGCCGCTTCGCCCGCGACCGCTTGGAAAGGGAAGCTAGAGATTTGAGGAGGCGCGTCGCGCGGCTCGAGTCGCAACGGGCCGCGGCGAACCGCGCGGCAGCCTCGCCGACGCCGGACAACACGCCCATGGAAGACGTTTCTACATCAGAACCGCGGAATTCCACCGCGGACGACGCGCTGCGCGTCGTCTTCGGCGAGCGCCGCGACGAGGTCGCGAGTCTGTGCGTCGCGTCGCCGGCGTTGCGCGCGGCCTGCGCGGGCCTCGCGGGGTCCGGCGACCGCGGCGCGGCCGTCGAGGCGGCGCTCGCCGCGCTCGGCGCCGTCGCGGCGAAGGCGGCGTCGCGGCAGAGTTCCGAGGACGCTGTGGAGAGGGCCCGGGCGGCGTTAGGTGTCGCCGCGGACCTCTGCGCGGCCTGCGGCGGCGGCGCGGCGGCCGCGGCCGCCGCCGCGCCGGCGCGCGCGGGCAGCGGCCGCTGCGTCGCGATAGCGTTAGATATTGCTTCCAAAGCGGAGCACCCGCTGCGGACAACGGCGGCGGCGACGGCGGCGACCGCGGCGGCCTGTGCATTACCGCCGGCCGACGCGCAGACCGCCGCGTGGTGGCGCGCGCGCGCCGCCGAGGCGTTGAATGCCGCATCACCAAACGACGGCGCCGCCGACGCGCTGGATCTGGCCGCGGCCGTGGCCCACAGCCAGGGTGACACGGAGATCGAGGTCGACGTCTGGCCGGCCGTCGCGGCGCTCGCGGCGCGCTGCGCGGAGAAAAGCGATGGCCCCGCGCTCGAGCGCGTCGCTGCGTTGTGCGGGAGCGCCGCGGGCCGCGACGTCCGGCGCGGCGCGGCGCGGCTCTCGTATCAAAGCGACGGCCGCGCGGTCGCGGCGATCCTCGCGCGCGCCGCAAATGATGTTGATGCGTCTTCTGTACTGGCGCGAGGCGTCGTGGCCGCGCTCGGCCACGTCGCCTTCTTCGCGCCGGACCTGGGTTTTGATGTGGTCCTGGGCGCGCGGGGCGACGCCCTGGCCGCGCACGAGGTCGCGGCGCTCTGCGAGCGGGCCGTCGCGCTCGGTGAAGGCGCGAGCGACGCGACCGCCGTCCTCGCGCGCGTGAAGAACCTGACGCGGCCCGCGCCGTCCCCCTCGCAATCACAGTAGAATAAGAAGCATGTTCGTTCCTGAATTTTCCCCTACGCCGTCGACGCGAGATCAACTGCGATATCCTCTGATGACGTTCGGTCCGAATCGGGATGTTCGGGTTTGGAGGTTTGCTTGCCCATGCGAACCGCAGGCTGCCCAATCGCACCGCACGCGTCGCGAGGCAGCCCAAGACATCATGGCCTCGTTCGCCGGCGACGACTACGCGCTCGAGCGCCGGAAACTGCGGGAGCTCCAGGCCTCGGTGAGCCGGAGCACAAACCGGCCCCCATCAGAGCCACGCAAAAAGGCGCCGACGCCGACCAGCGATGGAACCGCCGCCGCCGCGGTGGCGGCGAAGCGGTTGCGAGCGGCTCTCAAGGTCGCGGGCATGCGCCGGGCGGCGGAGCTCGAGGTGATTGGTCTCCTCGACGCGCTCGAGTCCGCGCACGCGCGCTGCGCTGATGCGGCGGCGTCGAATGCGGCGGCGGAGCGTGCTGTTCTTGAAGAATCCCTGACGGCGGCGCGGGCGGACGCGGAGGCTGCCCGAGCTGATGCGGCGGAAGCCGTTTCTCGCGCGCTGGAGGCCGAGCGCTCGCGGAGCGCCGGGGCCGTCGCCTGCGTAGACGCGCGCGGAGCGGAGTGCGTCGCTAGTGCTGCGCGCGCGGCTGACTCAATCCGCGAGGAGCTCAAAACCACGCGCCGAGCGATGCGGCGCGAGTCCGACGCGCGGCGCGACGCCGAGGCGGCGCGGAACTGCGCCGAGGCGAATCTCGAGAAGGCGTGCCAAGAATGCGCGGCCGCGGAGGCGCGGCAAAAGGAGGCCGAGCGGAGCGCGCAGGCCGCACGCGACGCGGCGGGCGACGCGGCCGCGGCCGGCGAGGCGGCGCGGCGCGCGGAGCGGGAACGGGACGCGGCGATAGCCTCGCGGAACGCTGCCCGCGGCGAGTTGGCCGCGGCGCAGCGCGTCCGCAAGGCCGACCGCGCCGCGCACGAGGCCGAGAAAAACAGCTGGAAGGCGCGGACGGAGGCCGAGATGGACGCCCTCGACGGTAAAATACGGCGGCTCCTGCGGACGCGGGACGCCGAGATCGCGTCCTTGCGGGAGGCGCTCTCGGCGGCGCGCGGTGAACGGGACCGCGCGCGGGGGTACCTGGAGGAGCTCGGGAACGAGCTGCCTGTTTCCGAGCGAGTGGTGGCGGGGGCGGCGGGGGAAAGTTACTAAAAAAGATGTCGAGAAAACCCGTTGTGAGGGCACCGCGCGCACGCCGATTCGCCTCTAGCCTCGCCTCCAGACCAAAAATGATCCTCACAATATGCGCCGCCTGCGCCGCCCCACTGGCCCACGACGCGCCGCGATGCATTAGATGTAAAATGAGGTATTGTGACCAGACCTGCCAGCATGACCACTGGCGCCGCGGCCACAAGCAGATGTGTAAGAAAATACACCGCGGCGGCAACGCAGAACAGTATAATGCAGACAAAAAATACAAGGAGGCCGTCGCGGAGGCCGTCGAGGCGTGCGCCGAGGACACGAAGGGCCAGACGTGCTACATCTGCACGCAGGCCCTCCACTGGAAGACGAAGGAGGGCCTCGTGCGCGGGTGTGCGTGCCGCGGGACGGCGGGATTCGCGCACGTGTCGTGCTTGGCGGAGCAGGCGAAGATTTTGGTCGCGGAGGCCGAGGAGAACAATTTAGCAGCCAACAACTACGCGGTGTCCCTTCGTGATCTAGAGCGCTTCGAAGACGCTAAGGCGCTGCTGCGCAAACCGATGCCTGTGGCACGACGCGTTCTCGGAGAGAATCATCATCTCACGCTCAGAATGCGGTTGAATTACGCGGAGGCGCTATACAAGGACCCCGGCGCCACGCTCGACGATCTCCGCGAGGCCAAGACGAGGCTCGAAGAGTTGGCACCGTACGCGCGGCGCGTGCTCGGCGGCGCGCACCCGATCACAACGGGGATTGAGCGATCCCTGAGTTTGTTGCAAGCAACTTTCCGCGTCTGCGAAACGCCGCCGCCGCCGGGGAGTGCATAAATTGTTAGACCGACCGTCGCCCACTTACGTTGCAACACTACACAGTGACACATTAGTCCACCCGCCCCCCGCACGAATTCAGCAGCTTCCACCGCCGCCGCTCCGGCGGCCCCGTGTTCGGCTGCTGGCAGTTGATCGGGTACTTCGACGCGAAGGGCGGCGCGTTGCGCGCGGGCGCCGCGACGACGGCTCGCCTGTTCGCGCGGAAGCGCTCGTCGCCGGCGCGGCGCGCGATCTCCGCGTCGAAGCGCCGCTCGTACGTCTCGTAGAGCTGCGAGTCCGCGGCGTTGCACGCGAGGACGGCGTTCCTGCACGCGGCGTCCTCGCAGCGCGCGGCGCCGCGGCGGCCCCGCGCGACTCGCGCCGAGCGGAGCCTCGCCGGCGACGCCGCGAGGTCCCAGTTCAGCGACGACGCGAGCAATGCGAGAGACGCGGACATGTCCTTCTGCATCAGCACGAGCGTCTCGTGCGCGTCGAGGCGCGCCGTGATGGCGGCCGCGGCCGCGAGCTGCTCCTCGCGGGATACGCCGTAGGCGAGCGTGCGCTGTTCTCCGCTTAAAACCCACGCGACGTTGTTGCAGAATGTGTTCGCGTCGCCGTCGGGGAGGCGCTTCTTCTGGATCGAGTCGACCAACGCGGCGGCGTTGCCGCGGAAGCGCTCGTCCAGGCGCCGCACGAAGCGCATCGTCGAGACGAAGCGCGACACGGGCTCGCGCATGATCGTGCACCACCGCGCGTTCGGCACGAGGCGGCCCAAACTCAAAACGTCGAGCGTCGGCGTCGGGTGGCGGAACGACAAGTCGAAGCGCTCGCCCCGGTCCGCGCGGCGCTTCAGCTCGCCGGCCTTGAAGTGGCCGCTCTCCGACGGGTGCAGCGCGTGCAGCCCGCGCTCGTAGCCGATCTGCGCGAGGAACTCGCTTACGGTGGTGGAGCCCGTCTTATACGTCTTCACGAAGACAACGCGGTCCGACGCCGGGGCCGTTGGCGCGCCGGCCGCGGCGTCGACGAATGCTTCGAGCTCCGAGGCGATGTTGGCTGCATGGGCTGTGAGAAGGGTGAGGGCGGCGAGGGCGCGACGCATGCTGCCCGGAGCGGTGATACGTAAGATTTTGCTATTCTTGCGCTTGGTGCGGCTGCCCCAGATGCGTATCTGTGCTCGAGCCGCCTGTTTTGCGCGCTGCGAGATGCTTTTTACGGGTTTCATGAGAAACCCGCCATGCTACGAGCACAACAGATCACTTAGCCAGCTTCCGCCGCCACCGCCGATTCGTCCGCGCGAGGTCGCCCGGCAATCCATCACAAAATCGGGCGAGCGCGTCGGCGGCGCCCTGCGGCACGGCGCGGAGCCGGTACGCGCCGCGTGCGCCGGTGGCAGAAACGACGGCGTCGAGGCGCGCGCCGCGGGACACGACGCGGACGCGCCAGAGGGCGCCGTCCGCGTCTACGTCAGAAACCGTGGCGTCGGCATGCAACGCGACGGCGCGGGCGGCGAGGCGGTCGCGGAGCTCCGGAACCGAGCAGTCCGCGGGCACGGCCACGTCGCGGGCCGGGTCGCGCTTCTTGGCGAACACGCGCGCGTCGCCCCGTGGCGCCGGGCCCGCGGCCACCGAAAAGGCGACGGCCCAGCGCGTCGTCCGGCCCAGATCGATCGTCGTCGTCGCGACGCGAGAAATGCCTCGTTCCCGGAGCAGCGCCAGGACGCGCCGCAGCGACTGCTTCCGGCCCAGGAGCGCCGAGTGCCACGCCACGCGACTCTGTAAGCGCAGCGCGTCCTCGATGAGCGCCGCGCAGAAGCCGACCTCGCCGTCGTCCCGGACGGTCTCCGCCGCCGTCGCCTCGGCGGCGCCGTCGCGGCGCGGCGCGCCGCCGCAGGCGTTGCGCCGCTCGTCGTCGCTCTCGAACCACGGCGGGTTCGCCAGAACGACGTCGACGCCCGCGCGGCCGGCCGCGTCGAGCGCCGCCGAGACGGGCCGTTGAGAGGCGGCCGTTGCACAGACGCGGAAGACGTCGACGAGCGCGCCGGCGTTCCAGTCCGAATTCTTCGCCACGAGCGCCGCCGCCTCGGCGCAGGCCTTGTCGTCGCTCTCGGACGCGACGACGCGCCAGCCCCGGCACCGCGCCGCCAACAGCGCAATTATACACGACGCGCCGCAGCCGACGTCGAGGGCGTTCGTCACGCCGTCGCCGGCGACCTTGGCGGCCCAGGCCACGTAGCGGACCCGGTTCGGCACGCAGGGCACTAGATGCCCGGGCGCCGCCTGATACGTGATGCCGAAGTCGTGGCGCAGCAGCGCTTCGGCGACGACGGCCCGCGCTTCCGGGCGCGTCCAGTCGACGCCGGTTTCGCCTTTGAAGGTCGCAGTGCAGGCTGCCAATTTCGGGTCTGTGGCGGCCAGCGATGCCCAATCCGTGCGCGCGCCGTAGGACTCGAGCGCTGCTAGGTCTTGCGCCATGTGGCGCCGTCTGGATGCAGCTCTAAGCGTCCAACAACTAAGGGCTGTGCGGCCAAAGCTAGTGTGTCGTTTCGCTAGCTCAGAGTGTTTGCAGGCGCCAACACCTAGTAAGTTTTTGGTTTTGATCCTACGCGGGTTGCCTGTATCGGTGCATTTTCAAGGCCTTTCTTTGCTGGACTAAGATAAACAAGTCTGGAAATTATTCACTCACATTACCTACTCTCGGACTCCTCCTCGGACCGCTCCTCGGACTTCTCCTCCTCTCGCACTCCTCCGACCCTACAGCCTTCTTTCTCTTCAACTGGGCCCGCTTTCGCTTCTTCGCGGCGTCCGGTCGCGGCGCGCCGCGCTGCGATCGCATGTCCACTATGGCACCTCTAGGAACCTCTTGCCCACTCGGCGCCGGACGACGCGCGAGGGCTGCATTGATGGCCGGTGCCATGTGGCGATAGAACTCAATCACCACGTCCATGGTATGCATCTCGCCGAGCAACTCCATCAGTTCTGAGATGGTAGTGTCCGACGGAAGCTTATAGTTGCGCAGCCCCATCAGATCGAGTATCTCCATGATCGTCGGCGTGCGGACCAGCATGGTTCCGGTGCTCGGATCCAGGACGCGCAGCTCCTCAGAACCGAAGTCACTATCCCGCATATAACCGTCGTGGGCCTTGGCCAACGCTACGAGGTCCTCCCCCACGCCGGTTCCGGCACGTTGCAGCGCCGAATTCACTGGTCCACGACAAAATGTTCGCAGTCCACCCTTGAGTTTGCCAGTACTGAACGAGGAGACGAGCGGTTTGTCCACAGGAATGATGACGCTCGTGCCGTTCTTATACCCCCTTTCTCCTCTTTCATGTCGATCGTTGTACCACATAATACTCGGCCCGTCTATACCAGCATCCCTCAACGTCGCCTCCCACCTCGTGAATCGCGGGCGTCGCTCGCACAAACCTGTGTTCGAGGGATGTTTGTCCCCACCCGGCCAGCGGCGCGCGCAGTCGTCCACGGTCGAAGGCACTACTCAGTCACGCCGCTGCGCACGCACAACCTCGCTTTCGATATCCTTTGCGTCGCCGTCGCCGACTTTGAGAAAGATGGCCTGACATTGCGTCTTCATGTAAAAAACAGGACTGGCGTCGGCGACGTCGCGGGCGTCGAGCTCCACCAACAATACGACGTAGCCCAAGTCCACGGCCATCTTGAAGAGCCTCGTGTACAACTCGCCATTAAACGCGTTCTTAGAGTTTTCAACAATGATGACTTTCCTGTCCGACTCGAGCGCGGCTTCGATCAACTCTTCTGACACGAGGGCCTGGGCGCAGATCGAATCGTTTTCGTATGGAGACGCGCGTTCTCCGTCCGCTCGGGCGGTGACGCTCTGCTTGCCCACGTCCTGTCACAGATGTCCTCAAGTAAGAAGGCGCCGTCGAATGATCACACCGAGTAAGACGTCATCGCACTTGTCGCCGTCGCCTGTGACAGGAATCCACGGCTGGCAAGGAGGTTCGAGAGCAATGATTTCGGCCTGCGGGTTGTTCCTAAGGAACCGGCGGAAGCTGTCGCCGTCCACCTTCTCGGCACGCGCCCGCCCCTTGCCGAAATTGGCGAGAGCGAGCTTGATCTTGCCCGCCTGCTTGTCGAAGCACATGCACACGTGGCATCCGAGGGCCAATGCCAGCGCGGCGCCTTGGACACCGCCACCACCACAGCATTCGACGATACCGACGCCTTTGGACGACGCCCTCGGCATAGTCCCGGCGTCGACGATCCTGTTCCCGCGGAGCGACACTCCGATCTGCTCTTGTTCCAAATCCTCGAGCGTGCGGCCACCGTGGCCGCTCCGGCCGTGGTTCGGCACGTTCCCGTCCAATTTCCTCCCCACGGCAGCTTGAGATTTGAAGATCTCGCCGTCTGCTTCATAATACCAATCGATATGATCTCGCCCGGTTGGCGTCTTTCTCTGACTATGGCGGTGCACACGGAGGTTGGCTTCTTCAACCCGTTCGTCGCTTACGCCCCACTTGCGGAGGCTCAGCTTAAGGGTCGCCTGCGCGGACGCCCACATCACAGCACCGAAGGCATCTGCGGATAAGGACGCGGGCAGCGACGAGCTGTGCGCAGTAGTCCGCCGGGAAGTCGCTCAGGACGACGTCGCGGCGCGGTCGGTCCTCGTCAATCAATTCATCCTGAGCGCGCCGTTCTGCTCGTGCTTCGTCCAGGGCCTCCTCTGCTTTCTTCGCGGCCTTCCGCTGTGCCGGCCGTGTCTTGGGACTCATTTTGTTCACCGCCTTCTTCGGTTTCGCTTTCTTGGGAGCCTTCTTCTTCTTCTTCTTCTTCTTCTTCTTCTTGGGGGGCTTCTTCCAGGCGGCAGGCATCCGCGCTTCGTTGGCCAGCTCGGCAGGCGGCTTCAGCGTGCCGCCGCTCTTCAGGGTGTCCCTGAGCGCGGCCACGACGAGCTCCCGCGTCTTGTACTCATAGGGTCTGCCTTCGGTCTTCGTGACGCCTTTGTGATCCAGCGGGTAAGATCCGAAATTCTTCTGGACCATCACAATCCTATTTCGCTGCGAGCTGGCGGCATCGGACACCACTTCGCGTACCGGGCGCTGCAGGACGAGAATCTCGTCGATGGGCACCTGTGTGGAAATCAACCAGTGCGTCGGGTGCACCCGGTAATTCTTCGAGAAGTCATATCTCGGCGATGACGGCCGTGTTGGCTGGAAATGAGCGGCGATGGACCACATCGCCACGCCGTCGAGCGGGCGTCGCGTCGACGGCGTGGAGGTCACGATTCAGCACCACATCGCCACGCCATCGAGCAGGCGTCGCGTCGATGGCGTGGAGGCCATGTTCAGCAGTGTTGGAGACGCGCCGCGACAATTTGATTTCTACACGGATAGGGACCACCCACCCTTTCCCTTTATACGCCCACGTGTCGTCCTTCAAGTTGCTAGATTTTCGCGCCGAGCCGAAAACGTATAGCACGCAGATATGCCCTTCCAAGTGTTTGATCTTCGAGACCGCCTCTTGTAGTTTCTCTTCGCCCACTTCCCGCGCACCGCGACACGCCTCCATGACGTCCTTTATTTCCACGTCACCTTGCGGAGTAAGGCGCACAGACTGCACCGTATTCTCGAACTTTCGCGCGGTCTCTTCTTTTATTTCGTTCTCGATATTTTTACCGAAAAAACGGGCATATGCGAAGTGTACTATATTTCTATTCAAGCCATGAGTGGTAAATTTCTCCAAGTGAGGTAGTAGTGCGTCTCCCCGTAGAGATGTCCTCTCGGCCGTTGGAGGATCTTCGTAAACTTGTGGTTCAGAATGATTGTTTGCTGGTTGGCGCGGCCGCAGTCGTTGGGACAGCCCCGGCTCCCATGGCGTGTCCTCGTCGTCGTCGTCGTCGGCCGGGGAGGCAAGAGGTTCAAACCCGTCGTCGCTGTCAGCATGAGCATCTGGTCCTTGCACCAGCGCGCGGCGCTGCGTTTCGGCAATAGCTTCGGCGCGGATAACCTTGTCCCAGTCAATTTGTTTACGTTTCGATGTACTTCGTGGAGGAACAGTCGCCGTCGGGGCCCGGGTCTCGCTGCGTGTCTCCTTTTCTAATTCCTGTCTTCGTCGACGCATGTCCCTGACCGCATCTTTCCAGGTGTCGTACTCACCGATGTATGTCTTGTAGTCGTATTTACCGCAGCGGTGCCAGCCTTTTTTATATACTTTAACTTTGATTGCATGCTTTCCTTCGTAGTAGTGTCCCGGACCGTACTGAATAACGTACGCCGGCATTTCATCGATTCCGAGGGGGCGCGTGGGCAATGGGTAGAGCAGGGTACATAAATAGGGGGGTGTGTCCGAGCCCACGTCGTCTGCGGGCGGCATGCCGCCCAGGAACTCATCGTGCTTGAGACAGATCCTCCCGAAACACCCCCCAGAGAACGGCGCGTCGTCGTCGTCGTCGTCGAGTCCTTCCTCGCCCGGCGAAGGCCTATTCCAGCAGCTCATTGCCCACCGTGCGGCCGCAGCGAGGCTGGAGCACGTGCAGAGAGCAAAGCGCGCGGCGCGGGCTGCCATCGCCGGGCTGACGCGGTCGGGCGCCGCGTCGTCTTCAACGAGCGTCTCGACGCGCTCCTGGTCGTCCTCGTCGTTGCATTCTGAGTCCGAGGGGGTTGCCGCGAGCGCTGTAAGGCCGTAGACGTCGTCGTCTAACGAGTGGGCCTCGTTCAGGGCGTCGCACGCGTGTGCAATACGCGCACGCGGAAGCTCGGTCTCGCGCATCGACGCGGCCACGATGCCCGCCATTTTCAACGGCCGACGAAGAGGGAGGCGGTTGATCGCGAGGATCTTGTCCTGTATCGACGTGGCGGCGTTGCCGAGGATGGCGTCGACCTCGTCCATAGGCGACCAGGGCACGCGTGGCGGCAGCAGCGCGTCGGCGCCAGGCGACGTCGGTGTCGTCGGCGGCGACTGCAGCGGCGCGCACGTCGCCGGGGGCCTTGGCGAGCTCGCGACGACGGCCGGCGCCTCCGAGCGCCGGTCGCGCCGCGCGGCCGTCGCGACCTCGGCGGCGCGCGCGTGCGCCGCCGCCGCGTCCTCGTGCGCGCGCGCCGCCGCGTCCTCGCGCGCCATTGCCGCCGCGGCGTCCTCGCGCGCGCGCAACGCGGCGTCCTCGCGCGCCGCCGCGTCCTCGCGCGCCATCGCCGCTGCGTCCTCGGACGCGTCCGACGCCGCGTCCTCACGCCCGTGCGTCGCCACGTCCTCGTGCGCCATGGCCTCGAGCTCGCGCGCCCCGCGCTGCCGCTCTCTGCGCCGTCTCTTTTTTTCGCGGCGGCGGGCCGTCTCCCGCGCGGCCGCCAACCGCCGCGCGCACTCGCGAGCCGCTTCGCGAGCAAGGGCGCGAGCGGCCTTCTGCTGGGCCTTGCGAGCCGAGATCGTGCGCAGGCCCAGCTCTGCGCACTGCTTGGCCCGCAACGCGCTCTCCTCGCGGAACGCCCGCCGCCACCGCTCCGCGATCTTGGCGTCGTGCTTGGCCTTGGCCTCGGCCTTCTCCTTAGCCGCCGCCTTGCGCTTGGCTGCCTCAGCCTCGCGCTCTCGCAGGCGTTCCTCGCGCTCCGCCGCCTCGGCGGCCCTGTCGTTCGCCGAAGGACGGGCTTTGGCCTTCGCGCGCGCTGCAAGCACAGCCGCCTTTCTTTCGGCCTCGGCGGCCTCGGCGTAGATCTCGGCGGCGACGAAGGGAATGTTTCTCCCGTGCTCACTGCTGAAAACACTAACGCCAAGACGCGTAAAAGCCGCATCGAGCGTGTCGGCATTGTAACGGGAGCCGTACTCGTCACACTTTTCTTCCTCTGCCATTTCCTGTCAAGTAGGCATTAACTGGCTGCTGAAATGCGCCCGGGCTTCCGGGGCGCACGCAGCCGTTACCCTCGTGCCCCGCAAGGCATATCTCCGATTTGGGCTGCCTGAAGACCGTGGGCAGCGCGGGACTGGCGTTGCCGCTGGCTGCAATGCCAAGCGCTGGCGGCCTGGCAGTGTCGGGTTTTTACTTTCAGTTTTTGGACTCGTGTCCACGTGCATGACCTCATCAAGCCAAGAATCCTATGAGCGAGTTTATTCTTAGGACTCGTCCCGTCGAATGTTGGTGAGTGAACATCGGTTGATGCATTTGTAGGAGTGGTGCGGCGACAACTTGAGGCCAAAGACCTGTGGGTATTGATGCAAATAATTCTCCAAATTCAGAATTCATCCTAGTCGTTTGCCAAGACCAAATATTTCGCAGTAGCGGCCGAGGAACATACCCTCGCGGCACCGCGACATTCGCGGATGACACTTACGGCTCGCCAAAATACACCAGCGATGGACGCCGCCATCTACTATCCAAATAGTACATCATATCAACTCCAGCCCGGTTTTCATACAAGTTGGACGGAACCGGAGCCGCCTGCCCGCGCTCGGAGGGCGGGAAAAGAATTCTACTAGACAACTCCCGATTTTATGTTCGTTTCCTTCCGTTTGGTAGTGGTAGAGTCCATCCTGACCGCCTGGACATCGGCCAGCATGATCATGTACTCCGTTAGAGCCGCGTGATTCGTCGAGTTCGCGACCTCGCGTTTATATAAAACAGAGCTCAAGACCTCAACCCGCGACTATCAGCGACGCCACCATCCAGGTGGACCATAACGCCATCGTTCTATTCACGATCGACCGACTTGGCCGTTCTCTGCGGACGACGGTGCGTACGCGGGGCACTGGAAAGGCCCCAGACCGGTGAGTTGTAAAATAAATTCGCGTTTGAGGCGCTTCGGTTCCGGGACAGGCCAGCTAACCGGCTTGACTGTGTACTACATTGCTCCGAGACCCGACGATCGTCCATCTCGGGACCCAGATCGAGTGTTGTACAATGCTTCCAGCACCTTGATTGATAGGATGGACTCAAAGGCTTCGTAGCCGGTCGCCGACAGAGCGACTCGTCGAGATGACCCGAGAACATACTAATTTGAGAGTCGTCAGCAAGTCTGCAGCGCTGCGCGACGGGTAGGAGGGTACGTGACTTGTATACGAGATAAGACCGAGGACTGCCGTACCTAATCTTGCCCAAGTCAGCACTACGCCAGGTGAAAAACACAGAACGTTTTTTCACCTAGTGTCTTACTGCCGCTAGCAGCGAGTTTGGGGAGCAAGCACACAAAGAAGCACACGCCCGCAAGTGCACGCTGCGTAAGGGTTTTGAAGGAGGGCACAGCCCCCATTTGCCAGCCCGTAGAGCGCTAGGCGTTCCTCCGGCTAGCGATCAGGACAACATTCCATGGCGGAGAGGCAGGTGCCGAGCGCGACCTTAGAGAAACGAGTAGCTCGCTGCGGGGCAGGCAACAAAGCTAAAACACGACGCGGCGGTCTACAATTCGAAGCATCAAATCGCGCCGAGCGTGGTCCAGGTCGTCCGCCACACGGGCGGCCTGAAGCGGAGCTTGGCCCGTACGCAGAAGGTCTTGTCGGTCATGAAGGTCGATCAATTGAACAGTATCAACTCCAGGACCACGGGTCTCCAGAACCCCCCAAAGAACAGGAGATGGATGCTACAGCAGCCCGAGAGAAGGGCGTATTGAGAGGCCGATTAGGAAACAGCCTATTTAAAGTGGTACTTGCATGGCTAGCTGGAGCTGCAAGAAATTTCCTCTCGTCAAGGACCGGGCGCTGGATAGCTGAATTTAAAGGCTCGGGCCGATTCGCCGACACATATTTCAGCGTTGTGCGGTATTGGAAGACTCCAGGACGCCATCCGCCTCTAGCGGTTTGTGACGAGTTGGAAAATGGGCTTCATACGTCGGCCGCAGGGACGGATAAACGTCAATTCTGTAGTCATGCATCGAGAATGCTCGGTGCCTCTACGCTCACCAGCGATGAACGGATGCATCAAA
The DNA here is from genome assembly GCA_918797485.1 of Pelagomonas calceolata. Classification (NCBI taxonomy): domain Eukaryota; class Pelagophyceae; order Pelagomonadales; family Pelagomonadaceae; genus Pelagomonas; species Pelagomonas calceolata. The sequence goes on from CAKKNE010000004.1 coordinate 2,460,068, forward strand.
TAGTAGATGCAATCCTGGAGAATATTGTAGCCGATGAAAATCTGGGCAGCTCAGTGCTCAGACGCAATGGTGGCACCTATGTCATGGAATTGATGAAGCACAAGAAGGGCGTTGGAGGGTTGCACGCTGACTGTGCTTGCTTGAGGAATGTTATCATCGTTGTGAAGCTGTCGGGTGAAAGCTATGCAAGGATCCTGGTCCCTAACTACGACGATGGCCGATCTGGTGCCAGAGAGGATGGCGAGTTTATCTTCAAGCAAAGTCCAGGGACGTACTACATTATGCGGGGCGCGGCTCGCAAGAGCAAGCACGAGATTACTTACACGGAGGAGGGCTGGACTCTATTGATTCGTACGGATTGCGGCGAAGAGGAGGCCCCGCTGACACGGGCCCAACGCGCGGAGCGAAGGAACAAATCCCGTCGAATTGACGCGTAGGAGGGCGTGTAAGAGGAGTGTAAGGTTTAGGTCGAAAGAGAGTAGGTGGTCCTAGACCGCCACCAACCCCTCGACAGCCCGCGCTCCGAGGGCAAGAGGAGAATTCTACGAGTCTGATACAAGTTGGACGGGAGCCGACAAGAGCATTTCCGAGTTTTTACCAGACGTGGCAGGAGCAATCGTGGAATGAGTCTTACGGCTCGCCAAAGTAGACCGGCGATTGACGCCGCCATCTACCGTCCAAATGGTACATTATATCAACTCCAGCCCAGTTTTCATACAAGTTGGACGGAACTGGAGCCGACGGTCGACCCCCGCGACCCCCGCGAAGCCCAGGTTTTTCACACAAACGACTTAGAACCTGAACCTGCGAGTATCAGCGACGCGACCATCCGGATGGACCACAACGCTGTTGCTTTCTTCACGATCGACCGACTCGCCAGACATTTCCGAGTTTTTACCAGACGTGGCAGGAGCAATCGTGGAATGAGTCTTACGGCTCGCCAAAGTAGACCGGCGATTGACGCCGCCATCTACCGTCCAAATGGTACATTATATCAACTCCAGCCCAGTTTTCATACAAGTTGGACGGAACTGGAGCCGACGGTCGACCCCCGCGACCCCCGCGAAGCCCAGGTTTTTCACACAAACGACTTAGAACCTGAACCTGCGAGTATCAGCGACGCGACCATCCGGATGGACCACAACGCTGTTGCTTTCTTCACGATCGACCGACTCGCCAGAGCATTTCCGAGTTTTTACCAGACGTGGCAGGAGCAATCGTGGAATGAGTCTTACGGCTCGCCAAAGTAGACCGGCGATTGACGCCGCCATCTACCGTCCAAATGGTACATTATATCAACTCCAGCCCAGTTTTCATACAAGTTGGACGGAACTGGAGCCGACGGTCGACCCCCGCGACCCCCGCGAAGCCCAGGTTTTTCACACAAACGACTTAGAACCTGAACCTGCGAGTATCAGCGACGCGACCATCCGGATGGACCACAACGCTGTTGCTTTCTTCACGATCGACCGACTCGCCAGAGCATTTCCGAGTTTTTACCAGACGTGGCAGGAGCAATCGTGGAATGAGTCTTACGGCTCGCCAAAGTAGACCGGCGATTGACGCCGCCATCTACCGTCCAAATGGTACATTATATCAACTCCAGCCCAGTTTTCATCGACAATCGACGGAACCGGAGCCACGGCCCGCGCTCGCGACCCGACGTTTTCACACAATCGACGACCAGACGATGTTCTAGCTGCCAAAGCTCGACCACTATTCCATTTTCGTCGTACACAAACAGCGTACCCATAACGTGTTGATAGAGTACATCATCGGCCGTGAGGCCGTCGCTCGCGGGCCAAGATACTAGTAAAAATAACACTTGCAACAACTTACCTCGCTGGCGGCGAAGCTCGATGTTTCGCAAGTCGCTCATAGCGGTCCCTCAAGCCTTCGTCGAAGTCGCCGTCGAGGACCTCCTGCCATAGTTCCGGGTCATTCTCGACCGCGTCGGCGAATTCCTTGATTCCACCGAGCGTGTAGGGGACGATGCGTAGGAGGGTGTGGCCGGGCGTCCTCGGCTCAGGCGAGTTCGGAAAAACATTGCAGTGGAGACGCGTGGCGCTCGAGAAGATAGCAATGCACACGTGGTTTGGACACGCGGTCTGAATACGGATGCATCGACCTCCAGACTCGTCTTCGAAGATCATGAGATCATTCTTTTTGAGTGGCCGCCCTTTGACTCGCGCCGCGCCTTCCTCCTTCACGTACGCATAGATCAGGGGCGAGCCCCTAGGGTGACGTACGTCCCCGCTGTCGGCGTGCAGCCCGCAGGGCTGAAATGACCTCTCCTTCACATGACGGGAGCCAGCTTCCAGACCGAGAGGCTCGCCGGCCACGCGGACTACGACCTGGTTCACAGATAGGGAGTGCTTCGAGCGCGCGTCGTCGTCCGGGTGCTGCATGTCGTGGGTTGGGAACATGAGCGTGTCGTGCATGACCGGATGATTTGCGACCTGGGACATAGCCTCGAGTACGTCGGGAACCTCACGGTGTATAATCTCGGCGCACTGTCCGATTACCGGAGCCACGGCCGCCATCACCGACTCCACGACTGGCTTGTGCGTGTCCGCGCGTATCCAGGGAACGACAACAGTGCCCGTTCCGGTGTTGATGGTGCGCGTGGGGTTCGGCCCCGTGGTACTTGAAACAAAGCTGCCTGCAACTCCGGCGGGCCAGTAAGAACCGCCCGTCTTCTGGTCATTCTTGAGCCCTTTCTGGCGCAGCGCCTCATCGACCTTTTTAAACGCCGTGTCAATTAAGGCCCGTAACTGCGACGAATCTACTGTTCTGCCGTCGGAGGGCGCGAAGATTACAGTGGCCATCTCGTCTCCAGATGCGGCGTAGGCGTGCACCGTCCGCTTCTTTCCACGGGCGGGCGGCTGGATCAGGAACGGTTCGAAAAGGGCGACATCCTTTTCTGTCAGGACCTTGACCTGACTCTCGGGATAACCGTTATTCCCCGCCCTCGGGTCCGGGTGTCCGGTGAGGCCGGTGCCTTCGATTATGACACCGTTTCCGTCCCTTCTCACGCCCGCGACTAAAACGCCCTCCTTATCATAGATCGAGGCATCCTTGAAACTCTTCGTCTCACCATACTCAAGCTGACTAGCATCCTGCGCCAGCTGAAAGTGGACCACGTCGCCGCCGTCCCGACGAATCACGACCTTTCGTCCCGCCGGTAAAACAGTCGCCACGGCGCCTTTTGGAAAATTGCCAGGCCACGTAGGTGGCCCGGACGTGTCGAGCGGTGCCGCGGCGTCGGTCATCACCACGTCTGACTCGATGACCCTGACACTGGCGAGTGGACGTTCGAGCCTGAGATGTTCAAAGGCCCGATAGCACGCACGGTGAAGATATAGCTTTCTCACACCATTGTCGATCATCCATTCGCCCGCCAGCTCTAGTTTCGCAGCCCGTCGCCGTTTTAGAGGGGTCAGGCTGTCCCACGCCGCCTCCGCTTTGGCGCACGTGCGCACAATGGTATCGATCGTAATGTGGCGTTCAGGTCTCAAAAGCCGTCGTCCTTCGATGGTTGCACAGCAAGCCGACGCCATTCTTCCGCAGGCGAGCCGCTTGACCGCGTCGGCGTTGGACGACGGTTTTGTGGGCCACTCGCCGCCTGTGCGGAAATCGACACCTGAGACGCATGCAATGCGCGGCGCCGACGCGGCGCTGCGGCGGCAGTGCTGTCTGAGTCGAGCGGTGACGTGCGCAGCGACGCCGTCGAGTCTACGGACGCGACGATTTTGACGAAGGCCACGGGAATTTGATGTCCGCGCAGTTTCACCACCGCAAGGGTTGTTCCGGCTTGGGCCGCCGCGCGGTGCGGCGTCCGTAGTTAACGAGTTCCGCCTGTTGGACACGTCGTCGTTACCAACCGTCTCAGGCTCCTCATCCCGAGGCGACCCTGGCGGCTCGTCTGCGGTGCCGAGGTACTTGTTGTTGAAGAAGCCCTCGTTCTTGACAATAAAATGAGCCCCGTCAGCGATAGCAGCTTGTATAACGTGCATGAGACGGCCAGACCCAGTGGTAAATAGACACAGAAAATTGCCGCGCGACGCATCTCCGAGGATGGTCGTCGCGCCAGTATCACTGAACACGACAACAGCGCGCTCGTCGAGCGCTTTGCCAATCCTTTCGAGTGCGTCTCCGTTGATGGGGACCGGGAGGCCCGCGGAGACGCCCGCCACGTCCCGCAAGGCTCCAGTGTTGGACGCAAGTGCTAGCCGTAGATTGGCATCGGGCGCTTTCTTCGCGAGCTCTTTGATGGCGTCGAAGACGCAATCATTACCCAGGCCTTCAATAGCACAAGTCAAGAAGGCCTCTGTGAGGGCGGGAAGTGGTCCCTCGCCGTCGTCTCTTGCGGTCTCAAGGGCGTAGATCTCGGCCGCGACCTCGGCGACCTCTTCACTGAAACAAGTAACGCCAAGACGCTCCAAAGAATTCAGAGACTGGTCTTGCAAAGGGAGGTGCATTGGGGGGCAACGCAGCATCTACCACACGTGGGTCAAGCGGCCTCCTGTTATTTCTGTCATCAGCACCCCAACCTCTGACTGACGAGAGCATCTTCCCGGGTGGCTTGATCCCTTCCTTCTCGAGGGGCAGGTCGACGCCGGTGTCGGCGAGCCTGATCGCTTTCTCGAGGTAGCTAACGAGGTCTCGGGGCGTCGAGAAAGTTTTATGACGACCTGGGTCAGCCCTCTTCTTGTCCTTCCCCCAGAGCTTCCAGTAGTTCGGGAAGCCGTCCGGCACATGGATGGTGCAATGACTATTTGTCCATTCGAAGGTAGAACCGTAGAAGCCGTAGCCCTTCAGCAGGTCCTTGAGGTATTCGAGCGGATTGGCTATCTTCTTGCTCTGCGCCTCCTCCAACGCTCTAAGAATTGCTTTCGCCGGTAATTGCCAGGGCACAGCCGACGACAGCGCGTCGGCGCCGCGCGTCGGCGCCGCCAACTGCTCCTTCTCCTCCTCCTCCTCCTCGGAATCGGACTCTACCTCGTCCTCGTCCTGGTCCCGCGACCGCCCCCACTGGTTCTCGTCGTCGTCGTCGTCGTCGTCGTCATTGTCGGTTCCTAGCACGCCGCGCATGTCGTTCAAGTCCGCCTCGGGCGCCGGCGTCGCCGCGCCGCCCGCCTCCCGGCGCTGCTCGTCCGCCTCGAGCGACTTCAGCGACGCCGCGAACGCCGCCTTGAGCTCCTCGTCATCAGCGGACGCGATGCGCCGCCGCGTCCTCGGCGGCCCCCGGCGGCGCGACGGCGGCTGCCGGGGGTCCGCCACGAGCGCCAGCTGCGACGCCGCGACTGCCGTCGCGCGGTCATCGTCATCATCCTCGGACTCGATGCGCCGCACCCTCGACTCCCGCCGGGGCGGCGGCGACGCGGCGCACTCGCGCGGCCGCGCGACGCGCTCGCGCGGCGGCGCGGCGCGCTCGCGCGGCGGCGCGACGCGCCGCTGCTCGTCCGTCTTCCGCGCGGCGGACTTGGGCCGCGGCGGCGGCCAGATCCGCTTGTCGCCGTTCAGAATCGCGCGCAGCACGCGCTCCGGCACGTGCTCGCGGCACCAGTAGCACTTCCAGTCTCGTTCTTTGAGCTTCCCAAGGCACGACGCGCAGGCCTTGTTGCCGCAGCACGTGACCGTCGCCAGCTTCACGCCGTCGTCGTAGCAAATGGTGCACTCGCCCGTCTCGTAGCAAATGGTGCACGCCGAGGACAGGGGCGGCGGCCGGTCCTCCTCATCCAACGACTGGCAAGCCGCCACGTCGGCCGGGCCCTCCATGTCCTCGTCCGAGGAGCGGCCCGCGCTTGAAGCCGGCGGCGGCGGCGGCGGCCGGAAGGGCGGCGGCGGCGGCGGCCGGAAGGGCGCCGGCCGCGGCGGCGGCGGCGCCGCGGGCTGCGGCGGGCCCTCGGTCATCGCGAGGTAGGCTTCTAAGGCTTCTAAGTCCCGCCCCGGGGCCCTCCTATGCTTCTTCTTCTTCTTCTTCTGCCGACCGCGCGGCGGCGTCTCCAACGTCCGTCGCCGGCGTGTGTCGTCGTCGTCGTCGTCCGGCGTCCGTCGCCTTCCCGACGACGGCGGCGGCGCGTCCTCGGGGTTTGTGCTGCTCAACGAGTCCATGATTTGTAGCAGGTGCGTATCCCGTCGGTCGAACATGTCTTTGCGTTCGCGCGCCTTTGTGCATGTCGCCAGATCTCCCATGAACATAGTCATGGCCCTTCTTTCCCTCACGTGCTCCCGATTCAAAGCCTCGGCCGCGGCGGCCCGCTCGCGCAGCCGGTCGTTGTCTTTTTTTAGGCTAGCATTCTCTTCCTCGACGATTGCCAGCCTGTCCGTCAATGTAATCTGACCGACGACGCTTAAAGGTACGGACTCCTCGCTGTTCGGCGGCGGCGCAGCGGCGCTCATCGTGCGCTGGCCTCCTTCGATTGATGCAGTAGGCTTGTGCGCGCGGCCGCACGCAGTTGTGCTGTTTTCAACGGTCGATGTAGGTCAGTAAACGATGCTACAACTGTTGCCAAAACGTTTTGCGACGGAGCAATCGCCTATGCAGCTGCCACTCTCGCCCTTTCGGACGGGTTTTATCCGGATCTCCGCGAGGCCCTTGGAGAACTCTTTAGCGACGTTGTAGAGGTGCGAGAATGTGCTGCGAGGGTAAGTCTATTTTTGCTGGTCTCTCATCGCTGTGCTATGGCGACATTATCCTGCTTTTGTTGTAGGAAGCGAATTTGCCGCGCCGCAAAACGAGACTCACGATCGCTACGTACTTCGTGTCCTCCACTTTCGTCGTACCTGCGCGCGCCGCGACAACGCGCGCTCTAACGGTCATTTTTCACAGTATCTTGCCACAGGCCAAAGATGGCAGGTGTAGGTGGAGGTGGAGCCCCCCCCGCCCTGCTCCCGGGCATCGCGCAGCAGAAGAACGCGCTCCTCCAAAATTTTCTGCTCAGCGCGGCGAACCGCGCGCACCTCACGTCGACGGCGTTCGCGAACGCGACACCGGTCGACCAGCAATCCACGCTTGATGCTTTCGCCAATCAGGTGGCGGCGGCGGCGGCGCCGGCGCCGGCGCCGGCTCCCGCTCTGACCGCCGCGGAGCTCCACCAGCAGCGTGTAGACAGGGCCCAAGCCGCGGCCAACGCTGCGCGGCAAGCCCTCGGTATGCCGCAGTGTCAAATGTTGTTATTTTCCTCGTTTCGCGTTTACTAATCATCCACACAGAGGAAAACAAGCAGATCAACCGGATCCACCGCAGCGCGTACCACGATTAAACGGATATGCACGCGCGTCGCGGCCGCGCTCGGCGATGGTCGCGGCCGCGTCAGTCCCCCCCCTCCTAAGGCTTGTCCTTGAGTATGGCTTCGCTCCTAGAGTATCACGCCGGGCCACGGCATGTACCACATCAGGTTCTTCGACGGCAGCGAAGACGACTCTGTCTCTCCTCATCACGTCCGCCGCGCGCCGTGACCATTGACCAACGCGGTGGCCCGGCGGGACTCATGGCCTCGTGTAACTAGGTGTTAGGCGCCAACCTACTATGGGTGTGGGAGGTGAGGTTCAGCTCTCCTTCTTCGGCTCCTTCTCGTCGGGCGGAGGAGCGGACGGCTCGTACGCGGCCTGGCCGGGGGAATACGCTCCCGTGGAGGGCGTCGAGTCCGCCCCGAAGCTGCTCGGCGAGGATGACGCTTGCCCGGCGCCGTCGAAGCTCGTAGGTGAGTACTGCGTAGGGGGGCGCAGGGTTAGGTTTCGGAGCGCCGCGCGCGAGACGTCTCCCGAACAACAACTCGTAGCGCCGAGCGTACTGTCGCGAAGCGATCGGCAAACGATCGGCGAAGGAAAGCCATGTAGCGACGCTGCCACACGCCGCAGGCGAAGAAGGGCTGTAGGCCGGGCTCCTGTGTGGCAACGAAACGGTGATCGCGCGGCAAAGCATTGTCGTAGGTCGTCCTGGCGCAAAACACGGCGGGCCTCGGTCGTCGGATCCGAGGTCGGCTCCGAGGACCGCTAGAGGCGGTTCCGACGATCAGCAGTGGCCTTGGCGCAATGGCCGCGGCCGCCGCCTCGGCCATCGCCTCGGCCACTGGTTCCTCAGGCCACTTCGTAGGTCGTCTGGATTCATTATAAGACACCGAAACACGTGCGTCGGAGAGTACTGTGTAGAAACAAGATGGGTGAGCTGTGGAACCGATAAAGAGGCGTAACGTCCCTTTTCGGGCTCGAACGAAGTGCTAAGTCTCACAACGAAGTCGAAGTGCTGTGTAGGGCGCTGGAAACGCACTGCGGGACTCGATGGACTGTAGGCGGGACTCGTAGGCCTGCGTGGAGAACGAACAGTCAGGGACCCGATCCGAGGCTCTTGGTTGATTCACGACGCCGCGGCGCACGAGTAGGCCGGTGATGTAGGCCTGCGGAGAGAACGAAAGGTTAGCGACCCGACCCGAGGCGCTCGATTGAGGACCCGAGGCGCTTGATTGAGTTAGGACGCCGCGACGCACGAGTACGCGGGACTCGTAGGACCTGCGCGGAAACCGAACAATCAGGGAATCGGCCCGAGGATATTGGTTGATTCCAGACGCCAGTGCGGCACTGTACGCGGGTGACGTAGGCCTACGTAGAAAAGAAACGGTCAGCACGAACGAACGATAAACGTGATGAGAATCGCGAGTCCGGACGCCGGGACGCACGAGTACGCCGGTGACGTAGGCCTGCGTAGAAAAAAAACGGTGAGGGACCCGATTCGAGGCGCTTGATTGAGTTAGGACGCCGCGACGCACGAGTACGCGGGACTCGTAGGACCTGCGCGGAAACCGAACAATCAGGGAATCGGCCCGAGGATATTGGTTGATTCCAGACGCCAGTGCGGCACTGTACGCGGGTGACGTAGGCCTACGTAGAAAAGAAACGGTCAGCACGAACGAACGATAAACGTGATGAGAATCGCGAGTCCGGACGCCGGGACGCACGAGTACGCCGGCGATGTAGGCCTGGGTGGAAAAGGAACGGTCAGCAAAGCAACCAGGCTCCGTCCGGACGCCGTGACGCCACGAGTACGCGGGGCTTGTAGGACCTGCGAGGGATACGAACAATCAGGGAATCGGCCCGAGGTTGTTGGTTGATTCCAGACGCCCGGACGGCACTGTAAGCGGGTGATGTAGGCCTGCGAGGGATACGAACGGTGAGGGACCCGACCCGCGGCTCGCATGACAGTCAGCACGTACGAACGATAAACGTGACGAGAATCGCGGACGCCGGAACGCACGAATAGGCCGGACTCGCAACCCCCCCGCCGTACACCGGCGACGCCACGCCGCCATACGCCGGCGACGCCCCGTAGATGGGCGACGCGCCGTGCACCGGCGACAAGACGGAAGAAATTCCACCAACAGTAGGAGAAAACGCCGCGTCGCCCCAGCCCGGCGTCGCGCCGCCGCGCGCGGGAGACGCCCCGTACAAGCCGGCCGGAGACGACGCGTAGGGCGTCATCGCCGGCGCCTGGCCAGGCACCGCGTCGGGCGACGCGTCGCCCCACTCCCTCAGGGAAGCGTTCTGCTGCTGGTCCGGGGCTTCCAATTCCACGGCGTGTTCCAATTGCGCGGAATCCAGCAATAAGTCAGAAACACCAGTGCCCACATGTGCGAGCTGCCCGAGCATGATATTCGGCGTGACGCCGTCGACGTCGTCTTTTCTCGCGAAGATCGCGCTTTTGAACAAGACCTCGACGGTCTCCTCGAAGGAAGCCGACAGGAGCGGCCCCGAGTCGCCCCGGTTGATGCCGTGCCTTGAAATGGCCATCAAGCTACCTCGAAAGCACATCGTATCACAGAGCACCGCCAAATGCCGATAGTTCACGTAGGCGCCGTCGAACGAAATGACCTCCCTTAACATCTGCAGCAGGGCCTGCCGCGTGCCCTCGATGCCCATGACCTGTGTTGAAAGATCGTTCGCGACGGTAGCTCGAGGCGCTCTCGCATCCAGGGGCGCCGCGTCGACGGCGTACCGGGTGTAGGTCGCGTCGGCGGCGTGGGCGCGGCCGCGGGCTCTGCCGTAGGCCCAGCCGTCGGCGCGGCCGTGGGCTGGCCCGGCGGCTCGGCCGTGGGCTCCGCAGTAAGCGCGGCCGCGGGCTCGACAGCCGCAGGGCGAAGCAGAAGAAACGACATGGGACGCCGCAAGACGCACGCTACAAATCTCCACGATGTCGTTCGAGACCGTTCTCGTACAGTCGACGTCGGGATCCGCTAGGACCGTAGCTAGGTTCGTGCCGTCCGTCTCCAGCACCCATTCTTCCCCGTTGCCCAGCGCGCCCGTGGACGCCCAGATATTTGTTTTTTGTTTTTTGATGTAGACCTTCGTCACTCTCGGGATGCCTCTTAGTCTCAAATCAGCCAACATCGACTGCTCGACCCTTCTGAGCAGTTGCCACTCATCGTCGTCGTCCTCGTCCTGCGGCTGATCTCCACCAGTACGTATACGAACTCTCAGTACCAATTGGTCGGCGTTATCATCAGCGTAAATACAGTGCAAGTCCGCCCCATATTCGTCGGCCACCGTAGCGGCGACATCAGCCATCCTCAGTTTTTTGTCAGCGACCACTTCCCGATTCAACACAAACCGCAGCACCCAAGGAGACATAGCCTTCGCATCAAAATCTTCGTCGGGCACCTCGCAGTAGGCTTGCACGAACTCGCGGTCCTCAGATACCACAGAGTCAGTAGCGTCGGGGTCGTACACGATCTGCGTCTTCACGGTCACGTCGCCGAGCGTCGTATGTTCGAGTTTGGCCTGGACGCCTCGCGCCTTCGCCTCGTCCTCCTTGCAGTGGTCCGCGAGATAAATTGTGAGCGATGGAGTTCGGACCGTTTTCGCGACGTTGAGGATCTCATTGAGTCGAGGCACACCGAGCGTGACGTTCTTCGCACTCACTCCGGCAAAGTGGAAGGTGTTGAGCGTCATCTGCGTGGCGGGCTCGCCCATGGACTGGGCCGCGAGCACGCCGCACATCTCGCCGGCGTGCGCGCGCGCCTGGACGAAGCGCGCCTCGACCTCTCCCACCAACCTGCGTTGACAACGGGTCGGCGGTTGTCGCGTCGATGGCGTATTGTGGAGTCTAGGCCGGGCCGCGGGCTTCGCTGTGGGCTCGGCCATTGGCTCGGCCGTAGGCTCGGCCCTGCGCTAGGCAAGGCCCGGCCCAGGCACACAGGTCCCGGCGGAGGTACGGGCCGGCGATGTGTGTGTAGAATCGTCCCTCGTGCGGAGGCGACGGCCGGAGGCCAGGCGCGCCGCGGCGCCGCGCTCGGGACGCGCCAAGGCCGGGCTCACAGGGACAACATCGCGTCGACGGCGCGGCGGCCGCGTGATCATATGACGCCATCGAGCCGACACGACGCCGCAAAGAAGTAAAAAGCAAAGGACGCCGCAAACAGCACCAGTCGAAGGCCGCCCGGTTCAGCCGGTGCTCGAACACCACCTTCCGAGCCGCCAGCGTGGACCTAACTAGAATCACAAATAATTGAGTAGCGTCGTCGGCCTCGGCGGCCGCCGCTGCGGTAGCTTCGGGCGATTGCTCATTCGATTCGCCGACGTCCCGTCGGCAAGTCCTGATGCGGACACACAAGCGCGTGACGCCCTCTAGAACCACGCGAGGATCTAGGACGGCCGTATCCAACCGCTCGCCGCACTCGAACTGCTTTTGGGCTGCCCACACTAACCGTTCCAAGTTCACAGGTAGCTGCGCAAAAGGATCCGCGTCGCGGTCCGGCTCGCGGCAAGCGAAGATCGCCCGCAACGCATCGCGATCGCCCTTCAACCTGTCTAACTCCGCCTCGAGCAACGTCTCGAGGTCCGGATCGGCCCGGCAAGCGGCCGCAACGTCCACATCTAGAGGAACGCCTTGCGTCACGGGACCCTGCTTGTCTCTCCCCTCCGCAAGGTTGATGGAGTAGGCCTTTCTCAGTTGATCATCCCCCAACAAAAGAGAGGGAAACTTTTGCTTCTCGACCCAGGCGCCGTCGCCGCCGTCCTCGCCGTACAGAAACTGCACGACGTGGCCTTGGTTCGTTCGGACCGTGCCATCGTACTGGACAGCTGTCGACTCCATGGACTTGACCAATCTACGTTGTAAGTAACCGGTCTGGGCCGTTTTACAGGCCGTATCGATGAGACCCTCCCGACCGCCCATGGCATGGAAGAAGAACTCCTGCGGGCTGAGACCTCTCAGATACGAGTTCTCCACAAACCCTCTCGATTCGGGCCCCAGATCATCTTTCGCGAAATGAGGTAGGGTCCTTCTCCGGAAGCCGTAGGGTATTCTCTTACCCTCGACGTTCTGTTGGCCCACACACGCAATAATCTGACTGATGTTGATGTCGTTACCTTTGGACCCGGCCATGGCCATGGATTTCACGTTATTTGCCTCACTGATACTATCCTGGACAGATAAACCCGCAGACGTCCGCGCCGCGTTCAGCACGCGGTTCACCATCGCTTCAAAGGACTCGATCATCGTCCGCCCGGGCTGGCACTCGAGTTCTCCTCTCTGCCCTCGTTGTACCAGTTGTTTGACCTTGTCCTTGGCCTCATCAATGATCGACTCAATATTTCGCATCGTCGACTGGTCCGCGACCGCATCCCCAATGCCGATACTGAATGATACCGTCACCAACCAATTGTTCGTTAATGTCTGCACGCGATTAATCAAGTACATGGTCGCTTCCGAACCTTTTTCCAACCAGGTCACATGAATCAAACTTCCACCACTTGTCCCAAGGATCTTCTTGTCCATGACGCCCGTCAGCAGCTTGCCCTGATGAATGAGTACGGTCCCGTCGGACCAGTTCAGCGTGTCGGCGCCCTTCTTCGGGAACCGGTTGCCCTTGCCCTTGAAGTTTAGTTTGGGTATGATGAGGGAAAAGACCTGTTTCCCGGTCCACAACGGCTTCGGTTTGAGGATGGCCGGCGGCGGGATCACGCCGTCCCAGTCGTCGCCGACCCACATCAGTAAATTGAAGAGTAAATCCTGTTCGATGAACGTGTCTCGGGACGTCATTCTCGCAGAGGCTAGTAGCGAATCTTGCACGATGCCCATGACCGGTTTATTGGATTGGGGCGACACGATATTCCTCGGCACCATCATGATCTGCTCGAGTTCCGCTTTCGCGGCGACCGACTGCGGGACGTGCCTGTGTTGGAAACAAAGGGTCGATGGCGTCCACGGCGATGGCGTGCCCGCGGCGTCGGAGTCTCGTGGCGCCCCTACGCCGTCGCCGCGACGCATGAAAAGTACAACAGACGCCGCTACGCACAAGTTCATCTCGTCGCCGTCGAAGTCGGCGTTGTACGGCGACGTGACGGAGAGGTTCAGTCGGAACGTCGAGTGGTCCAGCACCTTGACGCGGTGCGCCATGATCGACATCTTGTGGAGCGACGGCTGGCGGTTGAACACGATGAGGTCGTCGTCGCGCAGATGCCTTTCGACGACGAACCCCGTGTGTAACGCCAGATCATTCAAATGCTTCACGAAGCGGAGGTCTACGCGTCGCCCGTCGGCGTGGACGACGTAGCGCGCCCCCGGCCAGACCTCCGGGCCATTTCTTACGAGAGCTGAGAGTTCGTGGACGTTGTACGGCGCTACTCTTTCAGGCACCGTTAAGGTCTTCGCTATGGACCGAGGAACGCCGACCTGGTCCACACTTAGGTTCGGATCGGCCGTGATCACGGTTCTCGCCGAGAAGTCGACGCGCTTCCCCATCAAATTACCTCTTATACGACCTTCTTTACCTTTGAGCCGTTGTCTAATAGTCTTCAACGGTTTCCCGCCGCGCTGCTTTTCTTGCACTCCATCTTTAGCGTTGGCCTCGTTGTCGAACAACGCGTTGACCTTGTACTGGAGCAATTCCTCGAACTGGGACACGATGTGGGGCGCCTCGCCCGCGCGACACAATTGCTCCAAAGTTCTATTGGCTTTCACGATGTTCACGAGCTGGTGCGTCAGGTCGTCTTCGGACCGCTGGTTCGAGTCGCCGAGTTGTACACTGGGACGGACGTGGGGCGGCGGCACCGGTAATACCGTGAGTAGGAGCCACTCGGGCCGCGCGTGTCGCGGGTCCAGGCCTAGCAGTCTCGCGTCGCGGTCGGACACGTTCCGCAGCACCTCGTGCGCCTTGTGCGCGCTCAGGATCTGCTTGCGGTCGCCGGAGCCTGCGTTGTTTCGAGGGTGAGCGTCTCGCGTCGACGGCGGTTCCCTCTCGCGACGCCAGCGACGCGCTGTCGACGCGTGCTCTCGACGCACGGCGCGCCGGCGGCGTCTCTGTGCGGCTCCAGCGCTCGACGCCATCGACGCGCAGGCGGCGCCGCGCCGATGGCGTCCACCACGAGAAGCCGTCGACGCGACGATGGCGTCGCGACGCGTGGCGCTCGCGCGAGGGACGCGACGCCGTCCACCGGAAGGTCACAACCAGGACGCCGCCACAAACCGGGCACGTGCTCATCATCAGCTGAAAACTCGACCTCGATGCTCTGCGCGTTCCTTTTCCGGAACTGGGGCTGCAACGCGCCGCAGCCGTAGGACGCCTGCTCCGGGTCGCCGCCTTCTAAGATAGCGGCGTCCAACTCCTCCTTCGTCGCGAACTCGCAGCGCTTCTGCGTCCGACACAGCGCGTGCATAGCTTCTAACCTTCGCTGAGATTTCAACTTCTGCGCCGCCTGGACTCGATAATCGCTGGGATCGGCCATCAGTCTAGAACAATGAAAACAGACGCACCGCAGGACCATCAAGGTCTCTTTCAGGTAACCGAGGTGGTAGCACGGCCTCGCTAATTCTATATGGCCGAAGTGCCCGGGGTCCTCCTTGTCATCTAGCGACCCCATTCTAGGATCATTCACGCCGCCGTAAACGCCCTTGCCGTCCAAGTACGTCTCATACTTTGAAATTCCCGCGTCGACGGCGCGTTCGCGCGCGTTCGTTTTTTGGGTCACGGACATGTTCCGGATCTCATCGGGCCCCAGGATCCCGAACTGGACCCTTTTAATGGCGTGCGTGCGGCCCGTGAAGACCATCTTGGCTTACCTTTGTCTTCTCTTCTCGTGGGGAGCGCTGTGATGTTATTGCGTCTGCGCGGCTGCTTTTGGGAGGAGCGCGTGGGCGCTCGTGTGGTGCGCGTCGCTGACCGTGTAGCACAGCTCTCGGAGCGGTGCGTCGCGCGGGCGGCGGGCCGCGGCGCCTGTTATATCAGCCGGCTGGAGAGGCAGGGCTGGGGGCGACGCTGCTGCGCCAGTGATCGAGCTGCGTACCGCGCCGTTTCGTTCCACCTCTGAGACGGCTTCCGGACAGTTCGTTCGGAGTAACTAGTGTTCCTTTGGCGCAATTAGGCGGCCGCGATGGAGACGCCGCTTGTTTCTAGTGTCTTTACAGACGCTAGCTCGAATCGCCAACTTCCGTTTGCGGTCTGCAGAGCGGTGCGTCTAGCTGTCCAGCTTAGCGGAACGGCGTCTGAGACGGGTCCAGCTCCTAGCACCCAAACTATTGTCGCCGAGCGCGAGCGCATAGACAGGAGCTGTACAGACGCAACCATGGCATGAATCGGCGTCCGCAGACGAAAGGAAGCACATTCATAGATGGGTGGTGGCTCTCGCTCAGCGATTTCGTGCTCGCGGCCGCCAAAAACGCGAGAGCCAGCCCTGCTACTGCAAAGCCCTGCCGAGCGCTCGAGCGCCGCGCGCGCCTGCCTAGCAGGCCGTCGCCGCCGACGCCAGCCGCCGCGGGAAGCAGCGGAGCGAGCGCTGGACGCGGGACGGCTCCCAAATACACACCGCGCCCGCCGAGACGACTCCGAACGCGAGCCGCAAACACCGACGCTCGGCCGCGCGGCGCGCACACCCCCAGAGAGAGAGCGCGCGCGTAACTAACCCCGCCTCCCCCAACGCAGCCGCTCACTCGGTTAAGCAAGAACCGCAAGAAGCGCGGCTCCGTGTCCGCGGGCCACGGCCGCATCGGCAAGCACCGCAAGCACCCCGGCGGCCGCGGCAACGCCGGCGGCCAGCACCACATGCGAACGTTGTTTGATCAGTTCCACCCGGGTTATTTCGGTAAGGTCGGCATGCGCCAGTTCCACCGGACGAAGGCGCGCTACCACTGCCCCATGATCAACGTCGAGATGCTCTGGAGCACGCTGCCCGAGGGCACGGTCGCGCCCGCCGGCCAGGCGCCGGTCGTCGACGTGACGCAGCACGGCTTCTTCAAGGTCGGCGGCAAGGGCCTCGTCGCGAAACCGATGGTCGTGAAGGCCAAATTATTTACCGCGGTGGCGGAGAAGAAGATCAAGGCCGCGGGCGGCGCGTGCATCCTTGTCTAAGTTGGTCTCGTTAATTCTCGCGTCGACCGTGACCTAGGTTGCCATTTACCTGAGGGGTTATTTACCCCAGGCGCCGCCCGGGGGTAATTACCCGGGTAATTACCGGTTAGTACGGGTTATTTACCTCAGGATCTTATAGAGGGGTAGGGGAGGGGGCCTCACGGGCCACTGGCGCGGGCCTGGGCGGCCGCGCCGGGCCACATGACTTGGTACTTGCCTTGGCGCACCTGTACGTATACAAAAGCTCAACGGGCTGCTTGCGCCCATCCGCTCGTCCGGGAGGGGACTTCGCTAATCTCACAAAACGGGGTTTAGTCGAAAACCCGTCGGGTAATTGAGCGGGTTATTTACCCCAGATCCCCTCCGAGGAGTAATAATGGGTAAATTACCGGTTATTAACCGGTTAATGGCAACCTAGACCGTGACGACGTCTCGAGTCTGAGTCGAGAGGGGATGCGTCGACGGCGTCGAGAGGGGGCGCGTCGACGGCGTCGAGGGGAGAAATACACAAAGCTACTTAGCGTCGGGCGCCTGCCCCTCGTGGAAGGCGATCAAACTATCCAACGAGTTCGTCTTCTGGACGGCCTGCGAGTGCGACGTGAGCGCGAGGAAGTAGGGTTGCGCCTCCTTGCGCTGCGGCTTCCAGCCCGCCGGCGTGTGCTGCGCCTCGGTCCAGGACTGGCGCATGCGGAGGCAGCCCGCGTGGAGCCGCAGCGTGTGGTCGATCATGCGCTTCTCCGTCGCGTCGTTGTTCTCCATCCAGCTCGCGATGAAGTGTGTAATGAAGTTCCCGCCGGGCGCTTGGACGGGGGGCATGGTTGCTCGGCGCGGCAGCGGCGCGGCGGCTTGCGTGAGGGTGGGCAACAACAACCGGCGGCGGCGCGTCGGGGGGACCAGCGGCGGCCTGGCTGCGCTGTGGCAGTCCTCTGGAGACAAGCGCGCTGTGATCAGCCCGGTAGGGGCGGCGCGCGGCCGTGCGAGGTTGGGCAAGCGCAAAAACTAATAGCTAGCGGCCTATAAGACACTAGTAATCACGCGATCTCCGCGACGAGTCCCCTGGGGCGGGCAGGGGTCCGCAAAACCCGTTCTGGTTGGTTAAGAAAGGCTAGGCTAGGTTAGGCAGAGTGAAGTATTCATAGTGATAATGGCATTTATACGTGCACATGCCCCCGTTGTTCCTGCGACGGCGTCTTCGGGAGGGTAGGCTGGAGCGTGATGTGGCGTCGCTCGACGGCCTCGGGGTCGGTCCAGGAGACCTCCCGCGGTGTCGACGCGTTCGTCCGCGAGCCGGGCGGGGAATTGGCCCAGAGGTCGTCGGCGGGCGCGGGCGCCAGGCTGATGGACTCCGCCGTCCCACCGCCCGTCGAGTCGCTCACCGTGGTGCGAGTCGACAGGCCCCGCAGGACCGCGGACGGCGACCGGAAGAGGTCCAGGCGCGACCGCGACCGCGCGCCCGACGACGGCGGCGAGTGCCGCTGCGTCGCCGTCCGCGCGAGGCGGTGATCGACGCGCCGCGCTCGACGGCCAGGCCGAAGACAGAAGAGCCGAAGATGGCCATGTCGAGGTCGCCGCCCTCCAATTTCTCAAGAGCGCGCTGGCCCGTTTGGTGCCGATAGAACGCGAAGCAGGCGCCCTCGCCGTCGAGCCACCGCGTCGGCGCCGCGACGGCGTAGGGCGCGAGGCCCTCGGGGTAGCCGATGCGGACGATGATGTCGCATGTCTCTGAGGCGTTCGTCGCGTTGCGCGCCTGGGCGCCGCTCACAGCGAGTAACCATAGCAGTGCTTTTTCGATTATTGGCCCTCTCATCGTCTCGCGTCGGAGGTCGTCTCTTCAAATCAATGCGACCGCATACATTTGCGCGATGCGAGGCGCACCGCGGACACTTTGAGTTTGAAAGTGTGCGGATGGTGTGCGGAGTTTGATGCCAAGTCTGGCCAAAAAATCGGGACGTGGGGGGGGGCGTTTTGGAAGGTACCGCTGGGCGGGGACAAATGATTAGACTTATGTGTCTCCGTATGCCACTAGTGTCTTAGCACGCTAGCGCGTTCCCTTGGGGACAAAAAGGCGCCAAGCACCAGCATTCATTGCACATTATACACCCGACGGCGCGCGTGAGCTCGCGCAGCTGTGCTGCTGCGCTGCAGAAGCTCAAACAATAAATAGCTGTGGCAAACTCATATGATGCTAAGCAGAGTCTACCGCAGCCTACGCGCATCGCTGGGCAAGCTCCGGCGGCTATTGCCTGGCAGCACTCGATATGAGCACGAACCAGCCACGCCCTCGGCTGCGGTATTGGAGACGCATCTCGTCGAGGCGGTCGCCGCGCACCTCGAGCTCGGCGACATGGCGCGCCTTGCGCTCGCGAGCACGCGCTGCCGGCGCGAGACGCTGTCGACCCTGAGCCGCGTGGATTTCGGCTGGCCGGTGCAGCGCGACCCGAAGCCAATCGTCAAGGCGCTGGCTCGGTCGTGGACGGCCCTCCGGTCGGCTTCGTTCGGAAACCTAAGCAGCCACTTGGTCACCGACGACCTCGCGGTCTACTTGCTCCGGAAATGCCGAACGCTGCGCGTCGTGGAGTTCTGGGGCTGCGACTACGTGACGGACGCGGTCGCGAAGGCCATCGCCCGCTACCTGCCGCGGATGGAGCAGGTGGCGTTCTGCGAGTGTAAATTAATCGGCGACCCTGCCGCCCATGCCCTCGCGCGCCGCTGCTCTAAGCTGCGGGAGCTGGAACTGGAATCATGCGCGGTAACGGACGACGGCCTCCGGGCGTTCAAAGGTAAGCGCATGACTGATCTCGAGAGTCTCGGTTTGAACAATCTAGGGTCTTATGCTAATCGCATTTCTGACGTGTCCGTCGTGCCTATAATTCAAGGAACGTCGGGTCTTCTGCACACTGTCCATTTGTTTCGTTCTGCAGTCGGCGACGCGACGGTCGAGGCCATCGCCCGCAACTGCCCCGCCTTGGAGTACCTCGGCCTGTTCGGCTGCGATGCGGTCACGGACGCGTCCGTCATCCTGCTGGCTTCGGGGTGCCCCCGCCTTGAGAACCTGTTTTTGACCTCGCGACGCGTTTCCGATCGGTCCATCATTCCTATGCTGCAGAGCTGTCCAGAACTGAAGTTCTTGGATTTGCGGGGTCCTGAACTGACCGACGCCTTCGTGGAACAGCTTATTCGCCAGCCCCCGCGGCGCATGGTAGCAAGAGAATATTCGCGGATTTCTATTCATAACGGCCCGTCGAGGGAACGTCTATTCGCGTTTCACCAGCTCTGCCACAGAAATGTCACGATATTTGTGGGCGAGTGGGAACTTAACCGCGATGAGAACGAATGGCGTTGCGCGAGATATGCCAGCAACGTCTTTCAGCCGGCGCCCGCGCCCGCACCGCCTACCCCGGGCGGTTTCTCGAGCGACGAGTCCGAGTCGTCCGACGAGGACGATGTTGTCACTGTCAGTGAGTAACTATGTCTTGTATACTAGCTAGTGCGGCCTAGCCGTTCCGCGCCTTGAGGATCTCGAAGACCAGGTCCACGTTCACCCGCCCCATCTCCTCGAAGGCCGAAGTCCTAGTGACCGCGTCGAAGTTCGCGAGCACGAAGGCCAGACACTTCTCCCGCAAGGAAGCCGCCGCGTGCTGGTCCGCCGCGTGGAAGATGGTGGCCGCGTTCTCGACGTGGATGCTTCCCAACATTCTGGATTCGCACATTCTTTTGAGCCGTTCCACCCCAAATTGGTCTGCGGCCTGGAAAAGCTCCATGGCCATATCTAAGTCCACCTCGACATCATCCGTGTACAGGTACTCGAGCAGCCGCAGGAAGATGTCCTTGCGCACGTCATTTATCGCGATCCTATCCATCAGCGACTCTCGCATGTCTCCAGTGAGCAAAGCCCGGAAGTAGGGGCACCGCAAACACAGAACCTTGTGGGCCGGGACCTCCTGGCCCTCGACGACGAAGGTGACATCTGACAACAACTCGGAATTGACCAGTTGTTTGAGGTCAGTCACGAGCGACGAAGCCGGAATGTCCGCGCCACCGAAACCAAACCGAAACTCCAGGAAGTCGTTCAGTCTATTGGAACCATCATACCCACCGAAGACATACAACGAGTCCTTGTGTGTCACAGCAACATGGCAGAACCGATGCCCCGGCGCGTACCCAGAAGCCTGCACGGGCGCCCAGCACTTCGCCTCGAGTCTCAATTCGTGGAAGTCGTTCATCGCGCTACCGGTAGACCCGCCAAAAACGAACATGCTCCCGCCGTGCGCGACCGCGACGTGCGAATCTCTCGGAATAGGTGCAGGGCCATCCGCTTGCATGGCAGACCAAGCTCTAGCTGAAAAGTCGAAGACGTGCACATCATTTAAGTGCCTTGTCCCATCGTGGCCGCCAAACAAGTACATGGCCTGGTCGTGGACGACGCATGTGGCTCTATAACGCGCTCTCGGTACTCGACCCTCACCAGTAATGGGCGCCCAGGCCCGCGTCACGAAATTGAACTCGTGGAAGTCGCATCTATAACTCCCATCATACCCTCCAAACACGTAGAACGAATCTCGGTGCACGACCGCCGCGTGCGAGTGTCTCGGGGATGGGGGCAGTCCTGACAACGCTCTAACGGGACTCCAAGCTCGCTCCGCGACGGCGAACTCGTGGAAGTCGTTGACGCGAGAGGTACCGTCAAACCCGGCAAACACATAAAACGACCCGCCCCAGACAACTGCCACGTGGCGATCCCGCGGCGACGGCGGCGTGCCCGACGACGGCCGCACCGTCGACCAGGCCCGTTTACCAAAATCAAATTCCCAGCAGTCGTTGACTCGGTGCGAGCCATCGTATCCCCCGAAGCAGAGCATGCGGTCGCGCCAGACCGCGGCGACGTGCAACGACCGCTGGCACGGGCCGGCCCCATCCGGAGCGTTCGCGTCGGTCTGGACTCTAAGCCAAGCGCGCATCGCGTCCTGCTCATTCGACGGGGGCGGCGGCGGTCTTACAGAGGGTGGCGGGGGCGGCCGCGGCGGCGTCGTGGCCTCCTCTCCATCTAACTCGAGGGCCATGGCTTTGTGCGATTCTCGGCTGGCCGCGTGTCGCGGCGGCGTGCGCTTTTTCCCCTCGGCGTGCTGCGCTGTGTTCGGCTCGTGGAGGCCGGAGCGTCCGGCGCGCCTCGTCGCAGCGCTGTCGTACAGTGTTAGACCGCTGTCGTCGGTCTGTCGGCTCTGGGGATAGCCCAGTATTACAGCCGCAGCTCGAGTAAGCCGCCGCCGCTGTGAGCTTGCTAGCGTCTGTAAGACACTAGCGCAAAGTGCGACGTAACTAGCCTCAGCCTCAAAAGCCTCCGCGACGCTTCAAGGAAACACAAAAACGAGCACATTAGGTCATCACAACTCGCACGCTATCTCCAAATACGGGCGCGAACGACAGGCACGGCACGCCGCCGCCGAAAACCACGACGCCGTCGCCGGAAAACGCCGCGGCCGCGTGGACGGGGTAGGCCCGCATCACGTCGAGCGGCGCCTCGGCGACGCACTTTACGTCCTCTCCGATGCGGAGCACCGCGACGCCGCCGACCTCGCCCTCGTCCGCCGGGACGCCGCCCGCGACGACCAGCTCGCCCGGCCGCGCCGTCGCGCACACGCAGGCCGCGAGGCGCCGCGACGCCGCCGCGGTCGCGTCGTCGAGCGCGAGCTCGCTCCACGCCGCGTCGGCGAAGCGCGCCGCGCGGCCGCCGCCGAAAGCGATTGTCTGCCCATCGGACGTCGAGCACGCGAACGCCACGGGAAACGCGGGCGCCGCGACGCGGCTCCACGTTTGCGTGGCCGGGTCGAGCACGTAGGCGTCATCATCGAGGTCGCCCGCGTCGCCCCGGCCGCCGCACACGAGGCATGCATCGCCTGGGAGCGCGACGAACGCGTGCGACCACCGCGGCGCCGGCGGCGACCCCTCGCAGCGCAGCTCCCTCCAGACGTCGTCGTGCCAGCGCCAGGCGTCGCCGAACGCGCCGCCGGCGCGGCCGCCGTGGATGACGAAGCCGCCCTCGACGGCTGCGGCGCCGTGGCGCTCGCGCGCCTTCGGTCGCGGCGTCGACGATACGGTGGGCGCGACGGTGCCATCGCTGCTCACGATGACCACGTCGTCGAGGCGGCGCAGCTTCTTGCCATCCCTGCCGTAGCCGCCATGAATAGCTACGCGAGTGCTGCTCAGTGGCACAGCAATGTGGCCCCAGCGCTGCAGTCTAGCTTCGGCCCAGTAGTTGAGCTGCAGCTGTCCGGCAGCAGCGTGCTGAGCAGTCATGCGATCGCTCACACACTATCAAGTCAAAATTCCATCACTGCGCACCGATTTTTTATCGGGGAGCTGAACCTCGCGTGGGCTAGCGGCCGGTAAGACACTAGCAAGCTGCTGTGGAAGGATCATGGACAGCCTTGAGTGGAGAGAAATTACGCGACGTCTAGTTCGAGCCGTCCGCGTCCGACGGCGACCTCACAGCTCGAAGTCGGGGTCTTCCTCGTAGCTAACCGCTCGGCGCGGCCGGCGCGTGCGCGTCGACGGCGCGGCGGCGGCGCGCTCGTCGCGGCGGCGCTTCCTTGTGGCGTAGTCCGGCGCGTGACCCTTCGCCTTGCGCTTTTTGGGCACGAGTTGCCCGTCGACGACCGGGTTGATGTTCCTCCGACGTTGGACGTGTTGAGGAAGAGCCCGGATCGCCGCGTTGACGGCGTGCGCAGCCTGCTCCTGGGTGTCGAAGAGGCCGACCGTGCGCAGCTTGCCGTTCGCGTCGGTGTAGTGCGCCTGCCACCGTCGCCTGGTCTTGTCCCAACTCACGCCCCAGAACTTGGACGTCGTCTCCGTCAGCGCGAGTGCCGGGTCCGGCGCGACGACGGCGGAGCGGTCGCCCCACCCGCGCGGCACCAGCGCGCCCGTCGCATCGACAGCGTTTATGCGGCGCTTGCCTTCCAGGCCAGCGTCGCGAATGGCTTGGTCGCGGGCGCGTGCGGCCTCCTCCTCGTCGTCGAAGACGCCGACCAAGCGGCACTTGCCGTCCGCGTCTCTATAAAACGCCTTCCAGATCTTGTCTCTCCGATACCAAGTCACGCCCCAGAACCGCGACGACGCCGTCCGCGCTCCCCGCGCGCCGCCGTCTCCGTCCGCAACGGCCGCAGGGACAATGTCGCGCGGAGCCAGTGGCGGGGGCACCGGCGGCGGGGCGGGTGGGGCCATCACCGGCGGCAGCGCCGTCCGAGCCGGCGCCGGCGCCGCGCGCACGTGCGCCGCGCGCACTTCGCCGTCGTCGCCGTCGTCCCAAATAATCTCGTAGGCGCGGCCGCCGTCCACGACCGCGTCCACTTCGCCCGGATACCACTTCTGTCCCCACAACGCCTCCACCCGGTCGCCGACGCTAAACGTCGCGACGGGCGTCAGCGCCACTCGAGACACCGTACGACAGTTCGGGCACGCCGTGAGCGCGCCGCGCCTCGTCGCCGTCGTGCCGGCCGCGCTCGCCAGCCGGGCCAGGCACGCGGCGTGGAAGCGGTGGCCGCACGCGAGCGCCGTTACGCCGCCGTCGAGGGCTTCGAGGCATATGCTGCATTGCTCGCCCGCCATGCCCTGAGTCGCGCGCGGCGGTCGATACTCGTCTACTTGCAGTGAGTGTACTTGGCCTTGTACTCTCAAGTCTCACTGTCCAGTTGCTCTCAAGTGAAGAGAGAGCACTTTTTTTATGAGATGTTTCACCGATACGAGCGGTTGCGGCGGTTATGGGACAGCAATGGAGCCTAGGAATATGATCAGAACGTCGCGTCGATCCCCGCGCCGGGCTCGCAAAGCAAAGCTAAGCTGCACCCCCTCCAAGCTCCCCAAGCTCTTACCCTAGCCCCTCTAGCCTGCCTCCCGTCCAAAAAGAAGTAGAACAACAAAACTTACGCCCCATAATACTCCTCAAACGGAAAATCCAGCACGGCCGCGGGCCACCAGCGGTGGTGCTGGGGAAAGGCGCCCCGCTTCCGGACCGAGGGCGGCACCGCGGCGAGGACTTGCGGCGGTACCGGGCCATTGAACGCAATCAGCGACACGACCTGGCCCTTCTCAAACCGCCACTCATCACACCCCGTGTAGTCCTTGTGTCGTAATGGTGTTCTCCCATAGAACCTATCGGCAGAGGGAGAGTACGCGGTGCGAGTACGCCACCAGCATCGTAAATGGCTTGAATGTTCGTCCAGCATGCGGCGCATCAATTGGGACCGCGTCATGCCGCTTGGGAGGGGCACGTCGCGCTCGCACGTGCCGCTGTTGTTCGACGCCCAGTTTCTATGGAGTCGCCCGATTGTATTTCTTGAAGAACAAGATGTGCAGCTCTTTACTAGTTCTGGAGGTAACACTGCCTCCGCATCCACGTCCAGCACCCAGAAGTCCGAGGGCGCCACGGGGTGCGTGTGGAACCAACTCGACGTGAACACTCCGGACACCGGCATGCGATACGTGAACCACGCGACACCGTCGCCCTTCGTATCATACAAAGCCCCATCCCCACCAACACCGAAATCTAAAATGTGCACCGGTTTCAGCTGTTTATTGGAAGTGTGCACTCTACCATACTCGTAGATAACTTTTCTTGCCCCTCCGGGCGGGACGTGCTCCAAGACACTGTTGGCCCAGTGGTCCTCTCCTTTGTAGCGCGGGAAGCCGTAGCCATCAGGTACCTTGGCGTAGTAGCAGGGCGTCGCCTGGTCCTCTAAATGGGGATCGCAGCCGTACAAGTCGTTGTTGAAACCTGCGTCAAGGAGCGATCCGTTTGGACTGAGAGGGCGCGTCGCAACGATGGCGTCGAGGTGGAGCCGGACCGAGGGAGCGCGTCGCGTCGCTGGCGTCAATGGAGCCACCTCGACGCCGTCGACGCGTTGCAAGAGGACACCGCGTGCGCACCGGGCGTGTTCGTCGACGTCTGGAGCCAGTCGTCTCCGTTGCTCTTCTTGCCCTGCTCGTTCATTGATGACAGAGGCAGGCGCGCGATGGGGTTGAAGCCGAAGAACGGTGAGGACGGGTTGTTGTACGCTAATTTTTCTGGGAAGCCTGTTACATAAACCGCCGAGTGGTGCGGGTGCACGGGCGGGTAGGATAAAGGTCGCAGGTTGTCGTCGAGGTAGCCGTCGACCGCCTCCACGAGATAGGCCATGTCGTCGTCCAGGGGCGCCGCCGGCACGAAAAAAGTATTGATGATCTTCCCGGGATTCAGTGTGATCGGACCTAAGCGTGTAATGTCGAGCTGGTACTTATGGCCATCCTGTTCCCAGGTCTGCGTGCACACCGTGGCCTCCAAGAAGCTCTGGGACCACTGGTTGTACATGTTCCTCGATTTCCACTTGCTGCCCGTGAAGGCACCTCCATAAGTACTTCGCAGATACTTCTTCGTGTGCGCGAAGACCGACACGGGCGAGGACCACTTGCACTTGCTCCTTTTATCAGCATACCAGCCCGTATACCGGTCAGGATTTTGATAAGCAAAGGGCTGGAGCTCCCAGCCATTTGGTGCTTTGTAATTGTGGTCGTAGGCCGCCCAGGTCTCTTCCGCCTCGCCGTCGTTGATGGTCGTGGCGTTGCCGGCCGTGCGGTAGCCCGGCGCCCAGTTGGACTTTGTTACGGCAGTCGCGACTGCGGCGACGACGAGGACTCTAAGCATGGTGCATCTGAGAGTAGTTTGGAGCCGCGTCGATGGCGTTGGGGCTAACCACTGCGCTCAGCTGTGAGATATGAGTAGTTTGAGCCGCCGATGGCGTTCTGGGGCTGCCCACAGCGCGCTCAGCTGTAAGATCAGAAACGAAGAATGCTAGTGTGTCGCTACGCTACCTCACATCTCAAGCCCCTCACAGCTTTTGTGACTAGCCTGTGCAAAATGATGCTACGGCTCGCTATAAGGCAAGCTGGACGGGTGCATGGTGTTGCCAGGTCCACCTATTTCACTGGTGCGGCCGCACGCAAGGAGGCTGCATCAAGGCTCGGCGCTCGGCAGTCGACATCGATCGCGGCGCGACCCGCGAAAGCCTTAAATCATGCACTGATAGTAGCGCGGCCGCGGCCGGTGACGCGCAGCATCGCCGGCCTCGCGCGCGCGACCGCCGGCGCGCCAGCGAAGGCGCGCGTCACCTGGATCGGCGCCGGGCGGCCCGTGTTAACCGCCTACGCAACGCGCGAGCTATCGAGCGGTCGGAAGGGCGGCGGCGGCCGTGTGGGGGCGCTTTTTGGGCTTGCTGCAGTAGCCCTGGGAAAATTCAAGTACGTGCTCGTCGCTCTAAAGCTGACGAAGCTCGCGCCAGTGCTCTCGATGGTGGCGTCGTCCCTCGCCTACAGCGCCATCTTCGGGCCGGCCTACGGCTGCGGCATGGTCGGTTTAATTTTCGTCCACGAGTGCGGGCACATCCTCGCGATGCGGTACTACGGGCTGCCCTTCAGCCCGATGCTCTTCATCCCCTTCGTGGGCGCGGTGATCCAGATGCAGAAGCTTCCCGCGACTGCTGCGCAAAGCGCCGTCGTCGCCCTGGCCGGGCCTGTTGTTGGAGGCGTCGCGGCGGGCGCGACGGCGTTTGCTGGGCACGCCACCGGCTCGCAGCTATTGATGGCGCTCGGGGACTGGGGCTTCATGATCAACCTGTTCAATCTGTTGCCGATCGGGGGGCTGGACGGCGGGCGCGTCGCGGATGCGTTGCACCCGGCATTGCCGGCGCTCGGTCTGGTGGGCGGCGTGGGCTTGGCGGCTTCCGGAGCCATTGCCAATCCCATATTCTATCTCGTGCTCCTCTCGGGCGCGTTCCAGGTG
Organism: Pelagomonas calceolata; assembly: GCA_918797485.1. Taxonomy (NCBI): domain Eukaryota; class Pelagophyceae; order Pelagomonadales; family Pelagomonadaceae; genus Pelagomonas; species Pelagomonas calceolata. The sequence continues at coordinate 2,487,218 of CAKKNE010000004.1, forward strand.
GGTGGCCAGCTCTTCGGATTTTCACAGCCGCCGCCGGCGCACTACCGGATGACGGGCGGTCCCATGATCGCCACGGCGCTAGCTTACGTCGGGTGCATCGGAAGTCTCGTGGCCGGCATGGCTTTGAACAATGTGGGGCGAAAGTCGCCGCGCCGCATCGAGGCGGAACAGCGCGGCGAGATCATCGACCGGGCGCCGACGGGCGGCGGCGACGGCGTCTACGACGACTACTTCGCGGAGTTCGACGATAGCAACAGTCGCCGCGACGACCGGTGGGGCGGGTAAGTGTTTCTAGTGTCTCTGTGTACGCTAGCTAATTATTTGGCAACTATGAAACGAGCGTGTTATCGCTCTATCGGTGGAACAGAGCGACTGAACTAGCAGGTGTGCCTGGTCTACTGCTGCTGCGCAATTCGTGATGAGGGCGTGCGTTGTTTTTGCGGCGGCAGCCAGCGCCATGTCGACCACTACAAAACCGACCGTGCGCTTCACTGGCGGCGGAATTGATGTGAGCGCACCCATCGAGGCCGTAGCGATGGGCCGGAAGCGGCCCACGCTTATGGACATCGCTGACGAGGCGGGCGTCCACATCCCTCGGTCGTGTTGCGCCGGGACCTGTGCTGTTTGTGAAGTAAAGATCACGCGTAACGGCCGCGAGCGGACCGTGCGCGCCTGTACGGCGACGCCGCGCGACGAGGATGTCGTAGACGTCAGCTCGGGCGACGCGGAGCTGGCGCGAATGATGGCGCGCTTCGAGGGCCAGGACGGCCTAGACTACGGTAGGGTGGCGCCCGCGGCGCCGTCCAGGCCAGCCAGGCCACCGCCGCCACCCGTGTACGAGGACGCCTGGAGGGAACCCGAGCCAGTAGTCTTCGCCGACGACGACGACGATTTCTCGATAGGCGGCGCGGCCCCGTGGGATGTGATACAGTAATGGTAATTATGTCAAAAATCACACAAGCAGGGGCGCCGACGCGTCCGCGTCCGCGTTCGGCGCCGCGTCGAGGGAGACGGCCTCCGCGGGCAGCCCCGCGTAGGTCGACCCCGGGGGCGCCGCCTCGCCCTTGAGCACCAGCGAGTGCGGTAATAAGGAAGCGCCGTCGCCCAATGAGGCGCCCGGCATGACCACCGACCGCGCGCCGACGTCCGCGGCGCGGCCGATGGCCACGTCGGCGAGCTTGATCACCATGTTCTCCACCGTATGGCACGTCGTATCACACAAGCGTCCGATCGACGCGCCGTCGGCCACTTGCAACAGATCAAACTCCAACGCTTTCCCGTGGACGCACGCTCTATGACCAATTGAAGCCCCCATGGCGCGATAGAACCACACCGCCAATACAGTACCGTGCATGGCCTCGATGAGCGGATAGACGGGCGCTAAGAGCGTCATCATCAAGGCCCAGCAGAAGTGGTAGCGCGAGTAGAAGCCGTGGTCGCCCTTTGTGAACTTTCCCACTATGAGCTTTTTTAGTAGTACTACGAGGACACAATGTAACAGCGCCGTCACCGCACTTAACAAAGGTAAGCAGCCTAAATAAGCGTAGTACCCGTCCCACGACAGGTAGAAGTAGAGCATGTATCCACAGCTTATGATGCACACTTCGAAGACGTCCCGTAAAGGATATAAAATAGCAGCTACGAGTATGTTGACCGTATTCCACAGTAAAGTCCACCTTATGCTCTTATGACGCCTTCTCGCTTCCGCTTCGAGCAGCGCTAACGGTGTAGTTCCCGAGGGAAGCTCGGGCCGCTTTCGCAAGACGACGGCCTGCCCCTTTTTATTTCCCGTGGCTACACTTCCAGGCTGAAATACCTGGCGCGCCGCTCCCAGCGAGAACGTTCCTAATACTGCTCTTTCCCCCACAACACAACCAGGAAGCACTAACGCGTGGTCCAACACATTCGCCTCTCGCCTCACAACGATCCTCTCAGCTTTACCATGCAAGTGGGCGTCCGCTCTAGGAGCTAATCTAACCAGGCTTCCGAAGACGACGTCGTCCTCGACAGTTACTAAGTCAAATTCCACACATCGGAAGAAGTCGGCGTGCACCCGTCTCCCGATCTTACAACCAAGGAACCGGTAGCGCCAGCACAACAATTCGGTCGAGACCCAGGGCTTCAAACAATGCTCGAAGGCCTCCGCTTCGACCAACCGTTCGAGCAGCCATCGCCTCAGAGGTTTCTCATCACGTTTCTCCGAAAATCTACCAATAAACACCCACTTGTAAATGACAACAGTCCAAAAGTAGAACTCGTGGAAACCGATCCGCCAGACCCAAGGATAAGCGAACCAGAACAGCCACGACGCCTTCGGCCACGTCAGGTGGCCCCTTCGTTCTTGTAACAAAAAGTAAAACCACCACTCCAGAAAGTAAACAAAAGGTATGTAAGGTAGGGCTTGTAACATGTAGGCGATGGGCACACCGAGATATGTCCTTCTATTTAGCAATCGTTTCCTTTCCATAGCGTCGAAGGGGTCCCGGGGTCTGTTTAATGTAGTAACCCTCGAGCCGACTTTGTCCGTCGTCGAGAGGGCGCCTACTTCAGCATTAGCTGGTACGCTCGTCCCGGGCGCGACGTAGGCGTGGAGGTCCACATATGAATCTTCTCCTATTTTTGTAGAACGCCTCACTAATCTACCTTTGCACATGGCGTGGCCGTCGATCTCGGCCCCCGCTCTTATGGTACATCGATCACCGATCGTTGCGAGGGGCGGGTCCGCCAACCTGCCTTCCAAGACGACGTCCTTTCCTATGGACGCGCCGAGCGCGCTATAGTAGACGTTCATTAATCTTGTACCGTGCAGGACCCTCTCCAATCTCTGCGTGACGATGCTTTGGATCTGAGCGACGAGCCACCACTTGAGGTGCTGCAGGGACCACAATGGGGCTTGCTTTTTACATTGCTCTCGATACTTGGTTGTAGTACCGAGCAGGACCCTCTGCACCACCCAAGCAAAGATAAAAGCCCCGAAATCCGTCAATGCGAGAAAGAGCGGAACACAAGCGAACACATAAACCTTGGGCAGCCACAGGTACAGGTACCACAAGACGTACCACGCCGGCCAGTCCATGTATCTCATACCGAGGACCGTGATGACTCCCAGAATTTGAATCAATAGTGATACGCAACGCGTCGGGTCTCGAGCATGATACGTCGTATCTGGGACTAATGGCACGGGCACGTCATGGACGTGGCGCGACCGTTCTTCAGTGATGACGCGCGCGAGGCTTTTAACAGTGGGATGTTTGTAGAGAGTCGTCCCCGGTATTGATGATGCACCCTCCACACGCCTCCGTATCAGGTTCGTGGCCCGGCCCGCGAGTAACGAATTTCCTCCTAATGTTTCAAAATCGTCATCAACACCTACACTATCTATACCGAGGACCTCCGCGAAGATCGTGGCGAGGGACGCCTCCAATTCTGATGAAGGCTTCTCTGATGCATGACGCTTTACAGAAGGCAGTTTCTTCAGGTCAAGTTTGCCTCTATCGGTGCGCGGGAATTCGGAGACGCAGATGATTTGTGAAGGCACCATGTACTTCGGTAATGATGAAGCGAGTTGCTCGCGTAGAATATCGCTATCCAAAGTAGTTCTAGCGTAGGCTACTAGCGCCATCGCCGCGCCTTCACCGGTCGTCGTACAAACCGATTCCTTCACACCTTGTATCTGATTAAGTTTGCTTTCGATCTCGCCTAACTCGATCCTTAAACCTCTCAACTTGATCTGGCGGTCCTGTCGCCCCAGAAACCGCAACTCGTTACCACAGTATCGGACGACGTCGCCGGTTCGATACATGCGATCCGATTCGTTTCGAGCTAGCTTCGGCGGGGCCTTGCTGAAGGCCTTGTTTGTGGCTTCAGTATTATTCAAATAGCCGAACGCGACGTCTCCAATAAATGCTAACTCACCGGGCACGCCGAGCGCCGCGACGTCGTCTTTACTACTATTCAACACGACGACGCGCACGTGGTCCACGGCGCGGCCGATGGGCACTTGTTGAATAGGAGGAGGCACGCAGCCGACGCCGCGCGGCGCCGGCGCCTCCCAGTACGTGATGTCCGCTTCCGTAGGGCCATAAACATTCGCCAATAACGCGCGCGGCGCTTCTGTCGAACACTGGGTTACCACTGAGGGTGGTAAAGCCTCGCCACAGCACACGACCAAGCGCAACGACTGCAACGAAGCGCTCTCGTTGACTTCTAGAATGGCACCCAATTGCGAGGGCGCGAAAAACGCCACCGTGACGTTTTGTAACGCGTGCAATAAGGCTGACGGGTCGCGCTCGATGCCATGAGGAGGCACGGCGAGGCACGAACCGACGGTCAGGGGCCAGAAGAGCTCCCACTCGCTCACGCCAAAGACGAAGGGCGTCTTTTGCAGTACCACACCTCGGTCGCAGCCGAGCTTCCTTCTACTCTCATGAAAGCTCGCGTCTTCATATGAACCGTCCCGCGGTGTGCTACGACCGGTCAGCTGCGCCCCGTAGCGCCGCTGGAACCAGGCCACGCGCCGCGCCAACGTCAGGTGCGGCACGGCCACGCCCTTCGGTCGTCCCGTCGTGCCGCTCGTGAAGAGCACGTAGACGCAGTCTTGGGGTGTTGGTGGTGTTTGTATTACTGGTGTGACGGCGGCGTCGTAGATAGAATCGTCGACGACAATTGTCGGTAGTTGCAAGGGCACCTTGTCCTCCAGTCCTGCAGTAAGCACGACGGCGACCGGTTCACTATCTTCGAAGATGGCCCTTCTCCTCTCGTGAGGATAGTCGGGGTCGACGGGCACATAAGCGCCGCCCGCGCCCAGAACACCGTAGACGGCTGCCGGTAGGGCGAGACATCGTCGCATCACAATGGCTATTCTATCTCCCGGTTGACAATCTATCGAGTTCGCAATGAATCGTGAAGCTCTGTGAAATTGATCATATGTAATTTGCGTCGAGGTATTGACGTCCAACAACGCCGTGCCGTCGCCACACGCGAGCATGCGGTCCCACACTGTTGTATGAGAATCCCAGGGCGGACTCGGGCCGTCGCCCAGCGCCAGGATCTTTCTTCTAGTAACGTCGTCGACGAGCGATACTTCTGACGCGACGTCGTCGCCAGACGCTCTAAGATACGTCTCGAGCTGGTCCGCGAGGCGCTTCGTCGTTCTGAAGCCGGACTTGGTCTTGACGACCAGGACGTCCAGAGCATTTGGAGGCGGCTTCGCGAGCGCGACGCCCGCCTGGAAAGGTTCATGTCCAAGAGCCGTCGCAATCTTGTTTGGTGAAGGCGCTCTTCCAAAATCCGCCGTCATTGTACGAGCCGCTCTCACGTTCTCGACGAGCGTCCTGACCGATTGATTGCGGTCGCACGCTATCCGTAAAGGCGTCCAGCGCCCGTCGTCGAAGACGCCGACCACAACTTCGTCCTGGCGCGCGTGGTGCGCTATTACTCGGACGAAGGCCGCTATCAGAGAGTCGTCATCGATCTGAGTCTCGAGCGATGCGAGCTCCTCCGTTTGCCGTGGGCAGTCGAGGACCGGCGGCGCGCCGCGGAGGTATTCTGCCCACGGCGCGACGTCGATCGCTTCCTCTGGTTTCGGTCGTCGTCGCGTCAGCACTCCTATTTCTATGATGGCACCAACCAAAGCCCACGCGTCGATGACGTAGAACTTGCGCAGCGACGCCGCGGCGACGCCGGCGGTCGCGGAGGCGACGGCGACGACGATGGCGGCCGGGTGCAGCTGTTCGACGTGGGCGGTTACTGAGGCCAGCACCGCGCGAATGAGCATCAATGCCAGCGTCGTCAGCGCGATTTTGCTCCGCAGCACTGCATGGAGGTCAAAGCCTGCTGCTGTCACAGTGATCACGGCGTCGGCTAGGGCCACCGCCAGCAGGCCGTACGTCTCGAGAGGCATTCTGAGCTTCATCGATCCATCGATATCGATTGATGTGCGTCGAATTCAGGCGCAGAGACCAAGCTGGACGGAGACTTTAGCTTGGACGGAGACTTTGCTCATCGGCCCGGCTGCAGAATTGCTCGATTCGGATCTTCCATACGGCCGTATACGTCGTGTTGACTGCGTCTTCGCGAGCTGTTGCTGCATCGCACGGGTTTAGCAACAGATTTTCACATCAATAAATCGACCACGGCGCGTCATTTCACTCGAAAGGACTCACCGCCGGCCCTCTTCTACGTACACTCTACTCACACACCGCCCAAGCTACCGAGAACCGCGCGCAAAGGCGGTTTCAAAGGTCAGAGCCCCACTAAGAACCAGATTGCTGCGACGCTCGCGACTCCGCAGGCTCTAAACCACCAGTCACAAGCATGATCTCCCTCGCAACGCTTCTCGCGAGCGCCACGGTCGCCGCCGCGGCCAAAAAAGTCGAGGACGTGCCGGCGCCGGGCATCGTCGACACGATTCTCGGCTTCGTGCCGTCGTGGCTCGGCGGGCCTGTCGCGCAGGTCTTCGACAAGGGCGTCGAGACGCTCGGCTGTGTCCTTGGCTGGATAACCGCGGGGCCGCAGGTCGTCGCCAACGTGGTCGCCTGTGCGGGAAATCAACGCGACGAGAGATCCGCACCGTTACGCCGTCGACGCAGGTGATCACGTGGGGCGCCGACACGGCCATGTCCCTCCCGGCGACGGCGCGCGACGTCGCGACGGGCGACGCCGGCACGCTCGACACGCTCGCGGACTTGGCTGTCACGATCGGGTCGATCGTAGCGTGCGGTGTCACGACGTCGTCACGTCGAAGCGCCACGCCAATGCCTTCCACGCAGGTCTTCGTGGTCTACGTGGTCCTCACGGCGATCAACCTCTTCCTGTCCACGCTCGAGTCCGTCCGCGACTACCTCGCCAAGCAAGGCCTGCTCACGCTGCCGCGCGTGCCGGCCAAGGTACCGCTCGTCGGCGTCGAGGTCCCCGAGGGCGTACGTGGTGTCCTAAACACGCCCATCGACCTCGCGCAGAAGTACCTCGTCGACCCGATCAAGCACTACCAGCACCGCACGATCATTCCTCTCGAAGGCGGCCACGGCTCGACGCTCGGCGGCACGATCGCGACGATGGCGTCGGCGACGGCGGCGTGCCTCTTCTTGGCCTCGACCCCGGACCTCTTGGCGCTCGCGCGCGGCGGCGCCGACAAGGCAGCCGCCGAAGCTATTGCTTGGACGCTCGGTACGGCTCTGGGCCTGAAGTACGTCGCGGCGAGGGCGTGAGCGCGCGCCGCCGACGACGCGCGCCCCGCGGGGACCAAGTCGCCCGCGTCGCGGCGCGCGTCGGATTCCTCCCTCCACCTTTCTCCCGCCTACCCCGACGAAACTTGAAGGAACTCGGTCTAGCGGTTCTTCGACACACTAGGACCAAGGCTAGTGCTCGCCGTCCTCTACGACGCGGAGCGGCTGGTCCTCCCTGTTCATAGCTTGAATGCACCATTCAGCGTCCGCAATCCTTTATACGACTCCCCAGGAAGCTGCTCGTTGCAGCGCGGCTGCCGCCGCACTGTCGCCGGAAAGTTATAGCCTAAACAAGGGAGAGCTGGATATTGGCACGTGTTCCGCTTCGCGGGGCGCGCGGCCGCAGCATACCGCGGCGATGGGCGGCGGCAGTCATCAGGACGCTGCCGCGGGACCCGCTTCGACCACGGCTGCCTGCGCCGGCCGCACCGGGCGAAACCGCTCCGTCCCGCCCCAGCCCACACACCACACACACGCCGCCCCGCCCCACGCCACGCCACACACACACAGCACTCACTCCGACCCACGCAGAACACAAAGATGTCCATCATCATCGACGACGCGGGCGTCAACGGCGCTGACGGCAAGAACGTCTATGTGGGCAATTTGTCCTGGGAGACCGACGACGCCCAGCTCCTCGAGCTCGTGAGCCAGTACGGCACGGTGACGAGCGCTCATGTGGAGACGTCGAAGTCCGGCCGCTCGCTCGGTTATGGTCTGGTGGCCTACGCGTCGGAAGCCGACGCGTCGTACGCCATCGAGCAGCTCGACGAGCTCGAGTTCGGCGGCCGCAAGATCCGCGTGCGCGTCGACCGCGGCCCGACGGCGCCGAAGGCCAAGAAGGAGCGGGCGCCGCGCGAGCAGCGGCCGCGCCGCGAGCGCGTGCCCGACGAGGACAAGGTCGTCGAGCCGACGAAGGTGTTCGTCATGAACCTCAACTTCGACACGACGGAGGACGAGCTCGCGGACCACTGCGCCTCGTACGGTTCGGTGGTCGCTGCTGAATTACTGACGCGCGGCCGGAACAACCGCCCGTCGGGCTCGGCCATCGTCGAGTACTCGGCGGACCACGAGGCCAAGGCGGCCATCGCCGGGTTGGAAGGCCAGGAGCTCGGCGGCCGCCCGCTGCGCGTGCGCGAGTACTACTCCGCCTGAGCGTAGGCGAAAGGAGGGGGAGCGGCCCGCCGTGCCGAGGGCCCGTCGTCACAAAAGAGAGAGGTGTTTTTACGATTAAGGAGGGATGCTTTTTAGTTTGTTGTTTCGCGGCGGCGGCGTCGCGGCTGGTTTGCTCGCTTGCTAGTGTCTTACAGGACGCTAGCTCGCGCCGCGGCTGCCCTACCGCTGTCTCCTTGGTACAATTCGATCACTTGTCGGCTCCTCAGCTACCTTTCAGCCACAGCACCACGTGGACGCGCTGGCTGTTGCCGTAGGGAGCGCTGCGCAGAGAGGGTCAGCTGGGTTCAAACCTTGTGTGGGCCACACCGGTCGACGCCGCGGCTTACAGTTATCAAAAAGATGCGCCGCAGCACGGCCGCAGCGCGCACGGTGCTCTGCGGCACGGTCATCCGCTGCGCGCGGGCCCTGAGCGCCGCGCCGATGGACACGATCCAGCGGTGCATGCTGAGACGAGCGGAGCAGCGCGGCGGCCCCGTGCCCCTCGTAACCAGAAAAGTTCAGGAGTCCATCGAGCGCCGACGAAGTAATGGAGCGCGCACGGCGGCCGTGCTCGTGCCGATCGCTTCTGTCAATGACGAGCCGCACGTCGTTTTTAGTGTGAGATCCGATAAAGTGTCCACGCATAAGTCGCAAGTGAGCTTCCCGGGCGGCCACATCGAGCTCAACGAGACGGCGGAGCAGGCGGCGTTGCGGGAAGCGCGCGAAGAGTTCGGTCCCGATTTTGAGTCAGGCTTTTCAGTGGTAGCAGAGTGTAGAGAAGTTTTAGCTGTGACGGGCACGGTCGTGACGCCCGTCGTCGCGTGTCGTTCTCGGCCCTTGGACTTGGGGCGGGACGTTGTCTATGAGGAGGACGAAGTGGCAGAGGTCTTTTCGTTACCGGTGGCGCATTTACTGGATCCAGTCAATCGGGAGGAGCGTATGTATGAGAACCGGGGCCGCCTGCCGGTCTTCCACGGCGGTCCCGCAGAAATATGGGGGCTCACCGCGTACGTCCTGGACGGCGTCCTCGAGAAGCTCGTGCGGCCCTGCGTCGGGGGGCTGGAGGCGTCCGAGGCGCCGCGGGGAAGCGGGTCTTAATGTTCTATCGTTTTATCTATCAACTGATGGCCCCACAAAACAGAACGAACGACGTCGCGTCGATGGCGTAAAGGGGACGCCAAGCAAGCAAGCAAGCGCAAGCAAGCAAGTCAATTGGAGTCCAAGGGCACCTCCTTCCTAGAGCTGACGCGAAGCGCCTGTCCAAGCTAGTGTTTCGACACACTAGGTTTTGCCCGAACCGTTTGCGAAGCGTCGAACGCAAATACGGACACCGAAGGCAGTCAGCCGAAGCAGTAAAACCTCACACAGCCACAACAAGCACCGCACCCCAACCGGGCAGCACCCATGTCGCGCAAGACGACGCTCACCTCCCGACCACCCGCCGGCCGCCGCCGCGACGCCCACGGTTTTTTAAGGGACGGCCCGCCGCACAGACACCCCTGGTCCCATTATGGTACCGAGCTCGCCGTCGTCGAGGCCTACACGGCGTCGGAGCGGAAAGTTCGACTGGCGCACGCGGCGTTGAATGCAGCGGGCCCGCACGTGCGGCCGCAGCATCCTCCCAGAAAGGGTTCGAGGGAGTGGCTCCAGACCTACATCAAGATTCCAGAAGACGCCGACGTGCGCGACGTCCAATCGCACCTGCGGACGGCGTCTTTACATGTCAAAAGTGAACCTGTACCCGAGCCTCCGCCCGTGGTTAAGGAACCGACGTGGCCCTTTGCGGCGCCGCCGGCCGGCGTCGGGCTCTGTCTCCTCTACTGCTCCGTGGACGACGTCTGCGCGGTCTGCGCGTCTGGCAAAGGCTGGTCAAGTGCTCTAGAGACCTACGGTCTCAAAAGAGTCGGCTTCTGGGCGCCTTTACCATTCGAGACGGCGCCGTCGTACTGCCGTTCCATGGAACGATTACGGGCGACGCGGACCGTGAACAGCGTGTGGGACTGCGTTGGTCGCGGGAGCGCGTCGCACCTATCCGTGGTCATCAATAAAGGAAGGATCATCACCTGCGGAAAAAACGATGGCGGACAACGAGGAGATGCAAAAATAGGCCAGGGCCCGGGCGGCTGGCCCACGACACAATGTGTGAACCATCTGGAGCCGTCCATTATTGTTGCCGTGGCGGTTGGTGGGGAGCACACGGCTTTTCTGGATTCCGACGGGTGTGTCCTGGAGTGCGGCCGCGCGGGCGGCCGCGAGGGGAGTAAAGATGCGCAAGGCGACCGGCGGCCCTGCCGCTTCCGGCCCGAGCGCGTTTTGTTACAAAGACGCGTTCTACAAGTTTCCGCGGGCGACGACTTCACTATTGTCATCACCACAAAAGGCGAGCTCTGGAGCTGGGGCCGCGGCGACTTCGGCGAGCTCGGTGCTGATGTGAGGGTGCGCCGGGACCCGGGCCCCTGTCGTACTGATGAACGGTTCGCACAAGTGAGCGCCGGGTCCCATCATTGCCTCGCCTCCACGAACAATGGGAGGCTCTACGCCTGGGGCTTTGGCGAGGACGGCGCGACGGGTTTGGATGCGACGGCCTGGCGGCCGCGGCGCGTCGAGCTCGTGCAGGGTGTTTGTACTGATATCTCCGCGGGCGGCGCGCACTCTCTGGTGCTAGTGAGGGGCGCGGTCCACGCCCTGGGCACGACATTGAATGGAAGGGCCGGCGTGCCCTGCGGCAACCCGCCGGTCGAGCGCGCCGTCTTTGATTGCGTCCGCGGGCTGCCGAACGATATCATAAGGGTCGCCGCGGGCGGCGAGCACTCGCTGTGTTTGACGGCCTCCGGCGAGGTCTACGCCTGGGGCCGCGGCGGCCGCGCGGGGCAGCGCTCGCCGCGCGACGTTTTTGCCTGTGTGTTGAATCGTCACGTCGACCTCCATGCCATCGACGCGACGCCTGCTCGATGGCGTGGCGGTGATGGTCCATCACTGCTCGACACTGGTTGATTCCACACAGGTCTGGGCGCCGACGCTCGTGCAATTGGATCAAAAGGCCGTGGCGGTCGCCGCGCACGCGGCCCATTCGGTGATAGCGATGGAGGACGGGACCTTCCGGACGTTCGGGAACGGCGACCACGGGCGGCTGGGGTGCCTCGACCGGTTCCAACGATCAGATCCGCGCGACAAGGGATTACCGATAGAGATGGCGCTGCCCGCGGAGCCCAAACGGCGCCTGAAGCCGCACGAGTACTTCGGGGAGACGGAGCGGAGGTACGCTTAGGTTTACATTTTTTATATCTACTAGGGACTTTTCACGAAAGGGGTTGGATCACGACGACGATTGTTGTTCAGCAGCGGCGGCGGCCGAACTCCTTGTGCATGAGGTGCTTCACCTTGGCGTCGCGCTTCGCGAAGGGCATCGAGCGGTAGGTCGACCGCGGGCTCCGCGGCGGCGACGCCGAGTCGTAGTCGAGCGCCGGCGCCAATGACAGCGTCGTGAGGCGCGGCGGGTCCGCGAGCTCGCCCGTCGCCGCGAGGTAGTCCTGGGCCATGAGCTCGTACAAACCGCGCGTGATCGAGTCCTCCTGCTCGAGGAGCTCGAGCCGCGCGAGCGTCTCGTTGCAGAGGTCTACTTCCTCGAGCTCGTTGACGTCGGCGGGACTTAGGCCCGCGTGTTCGGGCCGGAACTCCGGTGCTAGGGCGTCGAGCATCATGTTCCTGCGTTCGGACGACGTGTTGGGATCGATAGCTGGTATGAAAGGCGCGTATGGAGTGAAGAACACCCTCCGAGCTCTGCGGCTGGTGCGGCTCGACGCGCGCGTCTGGGCTGGGCACAATTCATGGGCCGAGAAAGGCCACCGATGGGACGCTGCGGCGTGCGTTTTTGTTGGATGGTATGGCTTGTGGGGCTTGTGCAGAGGCTTGAAAGCTCGCATCACAGAGCATAAGCTCGAGCTCTTCGCGGCTCGGCTCGACCCCGCCGGCGCGATAGATCACGTCTCTAAGGCGCCTGGCAAAGGTAGTAGACGCGTCCAGGCGGTTTTTTATCGGCGCGCAAAACCCGCTGAAACACAGGCACATTTGGCATCTGCGGCAGTCTTGCTCCACCGCGGCGGGCCTCCTCTGGTCGCCGGGGTACTTATTTGGAGTGCCCAAACCACGCGAGATCGACGAGCCGACGCGGATCTAATTGCCGTGCCACAGAGCTCAAGACTTTCACTGGAAAGCTCCAGTAGACGGCGCCTCACAAAGCAGACGATGGACGGGAGCGACCTCAAAGTGAGCGACTCGAGCGGTAGCGACCGGAACCCGCTCCGCCTGCCGTCCGAGCGCTTGCTAAGACGCATCGAGACGAGCGGCGACTTGTTTGCGGCGGCACCGGAAGCCTTTGGCCTGAGCGAAGTTGTGTTAGGGGCCCACGTGGCCTTGGCACAGAAACTACGACGGGCCGACGCGAGTCAACTGAAAATCGCCGCAAAAGTTGTAGGGTCATTCGTGCCCGAGAGCGCGCGGAGCGACATCAGGAGATGTGTCAGACCTACAACAGAAAGAAGAGGAGCAGTCCTCTTCGCGGACGCTTCGGGATTCACGGCACTAGCTAGAAGGATGGGCGCGGATAAAGATGGCGTCGAGCGATTGACGGTGACCCTGGAAGTAAGCCGAATCCCGATAGGCGGGAGTCTGCGTTTGCTGGGGCTTTACGTAGGGGTTCGAGACGCGTCAGCTCGAAGACCGATGGCTCGCACCGGTCGTCGACGACGTCCCAAGGTTCCAATGATCGGCGGGGCAGCGGCGACCGGCGGCATCGTGCAGACTCGCGGGCCAGCGACCGGCGGGGGTCCGGGTAGATCGTGCTAACAATCGACATCGTTTAGTCTCACATACACACTTACTTGTACGCCACAGAAACTAGCCGAAGGGGTTCAGCCGCGCGAAGAGGCCTGTTGGCGGCGCCTCGTCGTGGACGACGTCGGGTTCTATATCGGCTGGATCGACGACGAGCTCGCCGCCGTCCCAGCCCTGCGCCGCGCAGAACTCGACGAACTTGGGCCGAAGCCACTCGTCGTAGAAGGCCGGATCCTTGGCGATGGCGTCGCGGTGCGGGCACTGCTCGTGGGCGGAGACGTAGCGGCTCTGGCGCCGCCACAACCATATAAATAGTCCAACCAACCTCTTCATAAAAAAGTCGAGCACCGCCCGCGGCAGCCGCGTCCGCAGATCGACGCAGACCACGACCTCGCACCGCTGCGCGAACTGGCTTAAAAATTGAACCCGCGCGTAGAAGTCCCGCACCACCATTCTATCCATGCCCCAGGACCGGTCGCGCGGCGGCACCGCGGCGCCGTTCCACTCCGTCACGTCGTCGTCGAGGCTCCGCCCCTCGAAAAATAATGAAGCGCCCGACAGCGCGTGGTTGCACGCCGCGACGCGGAAGACGCAGTCGCGGCTCAGCACGCCTCTTACCCCAATCGTGAAATGGGCCAATAGGCGAGCGAAGTCCTGGGCCTTGACGACGCAGCTCTGCCGCAGAAACGGGATCCACTCGCCGAACAGCTGGATCTCCCGCAGCACGGCCACCGTGTGGAACAGGTCCACGTCCTCCATATTTCCCGCGGTTCTGAGCCACAACAAGCCGTCTTCGTCATATCTGAAAGCCGTCTCCACCCCAAACCGCTCCGTCCGGCCCTGCCACTGATGATTGTCGTCGTCCGGGTCCTCGAACGCGGCGCGCGCGCTCCGAAACCGCCCGCCGTGGTGCCGCACTTCGGCCGCGAGCGCCTCATCATCAATTTCATCGGCGCTTAGCGCGTCAAGCGCGTCGAGCGCGTCCAGCCAGCGCGCGTCGGCGGCGTGCTTGCGGATGGCGTCCATCGATGCCGACGCATTACTGCCCTGCGCCGCTGCTGCGGGCGCGGCTGCTGCAGGGGGTATCAATGCCGCCATCTGGCCGGTCACACGCCGACCGGTGAGACTGGGCGGAGAGTTGAGCGCGACGGTGAGCTAACGTAGTAACATACTAAGAGAGTTCGACGCGACCGCGTCCGCGTGGATAAATTGCCTGTGTGCAATCTCTGCGTGTCACAGTCTACGAATCGCGCGCATAACTACCGCTGCGCTGCGCGCTGTCAGCTGTTCGCAAGCTCGAGCCATCCCTACGCCTGACCCTTTGGCGCCCAGTCTCCACAGTTGCCGCCGCGGCTGCGCGACCGCGAACGTAACCACTCGTAGCGACCGCGCTCGACCACACGATGAACGACAACGCCAAGATCGGCACGGCCCTGCTGGGCCTGGGCTGTCTGTTTATCGTCCTCGGCGTCGTCTTCTTCTTCGACAGGATGTTTTTGAGTTTAGGAAATGTCATGTTTTTGGGCGGACTATTGTTGACGATGGGCGTGTCCCGTAGTCAACGCTTCTTCGTGAAGAAGGCCAAGGATTCGGGTTTCCGGGGCGTCGGCTGCTTCTTCGGAGGTGTTATTCTAGTGGTCTTCTTCAAGCGGCCGCTGCTGGGCATGTGCTTGGAGGGCTTTGGGTTCGTGAATTTATTTGCGAACTTCTTTCCGATCGCGCTGAGCGCGATGCGGTCGATGCCAGTATTGGGGGACGTGCTCGCGATGCCCGGTGTTTCTGCCATTGCGGACAAATTAGCAGGGGTCGAGCCGCGGCGGGCGCAGAGGTCTTGGGCCTAAGGTCATGTTATATAATCTGTCGCCTTCCTTTGCTTAGAGCTAGGCCACTTTTCAAGTTGGCCCAGCCCGGGGCGGCGGGGCCTTTGCTATTTCAGCCTGCCAGTCAGTCACTTGCAGTGGCAGACGCAGTGTCCGTGTGTATAGCTTCGCGCGGATCGCCGGAGGGAGTGCCGGAGGGACCGCCGGTGGGTCGCGCAGATGCCCAGGCACGCCGTCGCGGCGTCGCCGCGACACGTATCTAGACTAGTGGACAACAGCTGTTATAATACTTTGTCGAGTGCGTTTTCGAACTGCGAGAGAAAGTTGGTGCGCCGTAGGGGCGCGGGGCGCGACGGGCGTCTAGGACCCCGTCCGCGCGGGCATTTGCGGCCTCAGAACTGGCGCGGCGGGCCGAAGTCTGAGGGCGGCGGCGGCCGCGGCTCGCACTTGGCGCACCGCGCGTAGTCGGCGAGCTTGCCGTGGTTCCGGTAGTCGGCGACCATCTCCTCGTTCCGGTGCCTGTGCGCAAATCAACCCGTGAGTCAGTGTGGTCGACGATTTGATTCATACACTGTCAAGCACGCGTCGGGGTACGCGTCGCGCACGGCCTTGATTGCAGCAGGGTGGGCCTCGTAGAGCAACGCCAACGACAGAGGCAGCCTCCCGAGAAAGCCGCGCATCGCGCACGCCAGAGGATGCGTCTTCACGAGTAATTGCACGACGGCCGGGTGCGCGCTCCGGATCAGCGCGAAATGTAAAGGAGCGTTCCCGTCCCGGTCCTGGACGCCGCAGGCCTCGGGATATCTATCCACCAGTAATTTGGCCACTCTAGGATCGCACTGGTGGCAACAGGCATAGTGTAAAGGCGTCTGGCCGTTGGCCAGGTGTCTCGCGGCCCCGGGGTTCGCTTCCAGCAGCATCTCAATGACGTCGGGTGCCGCGCCGCACGAACATGCCCCGTGGAGGGGCAAATTCCCGTCGCCGTCTTCTACCGAGGCGGCGCCGGGGTAGGCGCGCAATAACGCCCGTACCAATTCGATAGGTGCGCCGTTGCAACAAGTAAAATGGAGGGGCGTGTTGCCCGTCTTCTCATCAGTGTCTTTGCAGCACACCGGGTCGCGGGCGACCGCGTCCAATACATCTTTGGGCCGCACGGGGCCGCCGCGCGTGAACATGTCGATGAGGACGCCCATTTTGCTGCTGTTGGTGCGGAGAAATGCTTTCCCGCGCCCCTTCAATAGGCTGTTTGGTCAGCCGGAATTCTTGAAGGGAGTGCTGTTTTTATTGTTGTGCGACGAGCGGCGGACTTTTGAGTCCCTGGCAGCGATCAGGGTATGTACAGGATGCTGCGGCAGAACTGACTGGGTCCGCGGCGCCGTCTGCGGTCGATACGCAGATCAAAGACAAAGTTAGCGGAGGACGCCGCTGGTTCACGTGCGGGGTCACGCGAAAAAACAGCCAAGCCAAAAATCCTCGCCCCAGTGGTCCAAAACCGTCGTCTCTGCAACCAAGGCGCTGCTTTTCTTGCCCTCGCGAACTTGCACTCCGCCTTAACTAGGGCAGCATCGTTAAGCCGACACCATTTGCATAATTTGGCTGCCCATTGACGGCCATCTGTGCACTGTGGGAAGCAAAAACATAAGCCTTGACCGCGGTACCAACCGCACTCCCGCCGACGCGAAAAAGGCAGCCAAAACACACCACACACTAAGCACCACAAAAGGCAGCAAACCATGATGCGCCCCCCGACCGCCCGCAAGCCCCTGAAAGCACGCCAGCCGCCGCGAGGGCGCAAGCCCGCGACGACGAAGGCGCTGCAGGAGTCGCAAACCACAAAAGATGTCCGCGCGCTCATCGACCGCGTCCGCGCCGCGCACGGCGTCAGGGCCCCGCCGGCCGAGAAGCGCGGCGGCCGCCCGGCGGGCGCACCCAACGCGCGAAAGCGGCCGCCGAGCCCGCCGCCGCCGCCGCCCAAGCCCCAGCAACCACCGCCGCCCGCGCCGAGCGCCGCGGACTTGGACGCGCGCGAGCGCGAGATCGCGGCCGAGCACGAGGCTCTCGAAAGGCAGATGGCTCAAGTCAGACGGCAGCGCGCGGCGCTCACTTTACAAAGACGCGAGCGCGAGCTGCGCGACGAGGCGGCGGCGACGCTTTCGAGAAGGCGGGCGCAGCTCGACGCGAGGGTCGAGCGCGACGTCGAAAACTTGCGGCGGGACCTCGCGGACCGCGAGGCGGCGCTGGGGAGGCGGCGCGCCGACATCAAGCGCGAGATGGACGCGTTGGTGCTCAAATACGAGGCCTGCGCGACGGAGGCGTGCGGCGCGCGCGAGGCCTTCCAAAGGGCGGCGGAGAGCGCGCGCGCCGCGGCCGCCGAGGAGGCGTCCCAGTACCAGCGCCAGGCCGACGACGCGATCCGCGCGCGGCTCGAGCGCGAGGCGAAGCAGCTCGGCTTCAAGATGTCCGCAAGTCCACGTCCGCGGGACTAATATGTGTGCGGAATGATAACTGGGGGGTCCCGGGGGGCCCTCGTCGATGGCGTTAACTCGTCACTGCCGTCCTAGTGTGTCCATACGCTAGCTCACCAGGTCTTGCGGCTCGCCAATTTACACCAGCGATTGACGCCGCCATCTACCGTCCAAATAGTACATCATATCAACTCCAGCCCAGTTTTCATGCACACTCGACGGAACCGGAGCCGACGGCCCGCGCTCGGAGGGCGGGAGAAGAATTCTACTAGACAACTCTCGCGTTTATGTTCGTTTTTATCCGTTTGTTAGTGGTAGAGTCCATCTAGCCCGGATCAGCAGGTACTGAGCTATTTTAGATGACCCGTTAGAGCCGCGCGAAACGTCGACTTTGGGCCCCTACGTTTAGATGAATAAAGGCACGAATCCTGAAGCTGCGAGTATCAGCGACGACACTATCCAGATGGACCATAACGCCGTTGTTCTATTCACAATCGACCGACTTGCCCGTTCTCCGCGGACGATGGTGCGTACGCGGGGCACTGAATTGGCCCCAGACCGGTGGATTATAAAATAAATTTGTGTTTCAGGCGCTTCGGTTGTGGGACGGGCCAGATAACCGGCATGGACGTGTATCAAATTGCTCAAGGCCCCACGATGCTCCGCGCGGCTCGGCCATCCCACGAGCCCATTATCTGGCTAATTGGGGCGAGTTACTTGAACCTGCGGTCATCAGCCCGTGTACCATTACCATGGACCATGACGCGATCATTTGTTCCATGACCGACCGACTTGTGCGAGGTCCAGATCAAGATGTTCACGTCCCGAGCGTGGGCAGCCAAAAGTACCCTTCTTATAATGTAGATGTCATATACTTGTAGTTGACTATCGCTGGGGTAGTATGGGGTCCAGCGAGACCGCTACGGCGACTACTGGGGAGCCTCTGGTAATTGACGTTTTTGACGGGAATGAGGCGCCATCGGGACCAAATTACACACTTTTTTCGGATGCAGATCGGCCCGTGGAGGTCTCTCGAGGTAGGTCTAGTGGTGGGTAGTCACCTGTGCCGCATACGCCGTCGATGCGGCAGTCTAGAGCTCCCCGAGAGCTCTGGAACCAACTAGCCAAGCTATTCATGGTTTAATGAGCTCCAATGGAGAGAGAATTGGTCGATTATGCCCCGAGCCCGGGCGCATGCGGTGTAGGCGCTTGCGCACGTCTAATACCATCCCTCAGCGGCCCCAGGGAGACCTCCGGACCACGAATCGACAGGATTCCATCGACGCGGCCGCCGTGGCGGGACCGTCAATATCGCGAATTAAAAAAATTATTTTTTTCGGCCCCCAGTAAGTGTCCCATTGTTCTCTTTGGACCAGTATCGAACCGAACGATACTCAAACAGCTGCATGTCACGTTTGAATCGGCCACCGCCAGACGTCCATCGAGGGAGCCACTGGTGCGCCGCGAACAAAACTCCGGGGCGACGGACAAACAAAACACTTACTCGAGGTCCTCCGCGAGCCCCCACCCCTCCGGCAGCGCGCCGCTCTCCGCCGCGGCGGCGAGGACCTTCGCGGCGCGCTTCGCCGGCACCTCGACAAACGCGGCTGAGCCCTCGTCGACGACGCGGACGCGGCCGAGCTTGCCCGAGCCCAGCGCCTTCAATGCTTTCACGACAGCACCTGGCGCTAACCCTCCAGACGACGCCGTCACTCTTAAAGTGCGGTCGCTCGCCTTGCCCGTTTCTCGTGAGCGGCGGCCTTGTACTTTGACATTTGCCAAAGCCGCCAGCGCCGCCGCCAACAACCGCTTCGCCTCATTATCAGAGAGGGCCGGCAAGTCGCCGAGGACCGCCGCCACAGTATCATCGTCTACTCGGTCGCAGGCGCCAAGAGCGCGCCGGATGGCCGCCTCCCGCACCTTTGACGGAGCCGGCGGCGGCTTCGACGGCCACAAATCGGGATAGTCTTCGGACAGCGCCTCAACCATTGGAGCCTCGCCGGCCGTCGCGTCGAACGCGACGATGGAGGAGGCGCCCGCCTCGCCGCCGCGCGCCGCTCTTCCAAAACGGTGCGCGTAGAGATCCGGATCTAAAACGCCCCGCCGACCCGCTTTCAAAGGCGCTCCCAGCTGCAGACACAAACCCACGTCCTCGATGTCCAAGCCTCGCGCAGCAACATCGGTCGCAACGAGAATGATTGATCTATCTTCACTCTGACGGGCTTCGCGGAAGACGCGCCTTCTCGCGGCCGCATCCAAATCACCGTGCAGTTCCAATATGATGGACGTCTGCGCGGGTAAAGATCTTCTCAGAATATCCGCTGTACTTTTACACGTCGCTATAGATCGACAGAAGACCACCGCATTACTTGAGCACCCCTGTATTAGTTCGGACGCGACCTGGGGCCACTCGGCTTCTGGGGCTGCGATACTTTCGTGCTCCACAATTCTCCTCGACTGATTGATATCTACATCACCCGCATCGACGATCTCCATGGCGCCCCGCGCGAACTTCCTTACCTTGTTTGTGATGGTCGCCGACACCAATGCTAGCTGGTAGTCGTGGTCCATGCCGTCCAAAAAACGCTTGACTTCCGGGACGTCCTCCTCATTGAGTAAAGCATCAGCTTCATCTAGCACAAAGGTCTCGAGGTTGTCGAACGATAATACGATTTCCTGGTCCACGAACCGGCCGCGGCCCTGCCTTATGAGCTCCGCCAATCTCCCAGGCGTCGCTACAACAACATCCGCGCCACCACCTCTACGTAATGAAGAGATGCACCTATGTAAAGGTACGCCGCCGATGGTCAACGCGCACTTCATGGCTGACGTGCCCTTGACCAATTCATCCCACTCCTTGGCGATTTGCGAGGATAACTCTCGAGACGGCGCCATGATCACTACTCGAGGTGAGGCGGGACCCCGTTTCGTGGGCATCTCGCGGGGCTTCTCCAGTAACCGCTGCGCGAGGGGTATCATATACGCGAGGGTCTTGCCCGTCGCCGTCGGCGAGCTGACGATCGCGTCGAGGCCGTTGACCAGAGGGCCCCAAGCTCTATCCTGGGCTGGCAGCGGCGTGTTTATGTTGTGCGCCGCGAGATTATCGAGGACGGTCTCCGGCAGGCCCTCCCAGCAGGTCGCGGCGGCGGCTTTTTTTGTTTTTTCTTCGAGCTCGGCCTGGTACCTTGCTTCCTCTTCAGCCTCAGCAGCCTCGTCGAGCTCAGCGGTTAGATCCTCTTCGATGCTATTACGCGCCTCCTCTACATCCTCGGCGGTGGCGTCGAGCTCGGCAATTAAATCATCTTCGATGCTCCTTTGACGCACGCATGTTCTACGGCTTGTGGGCGCGAGGAAGGCGTGCGCGCTGGCTGCCAGGAGCAGCCAGAGCACCCGCATGGCGGTGCACTTGTCCGGCACCTGCAGCGCACTGTCACTGCGGCCTAATGCTTACGTTTGCAAGCCGAGGTCCGCTGGGGACGCCGCGAGCTGTGCTTCGCCGCGTGCTTGCTAGTGTCTTACAGGCCGCTAGCCCGCCGCGTTAGCTAGCGTCATCGACACACTAGGAAGCAAAAAAACGTGCTTTGCGGGGTTGGTGGCTTTTTACCGCCCGCTTGAATCAACAGGAGCCAAATTCTTCGTTAAGCTGCCGCTGTGATCACACTCTCGTCGATCTGCGGCATTGATAGGCGCAGTTAGCGCGCACGAGGATCTACGCGACCAGCGCGCCGGGCAGCGCGAAACCAATAGCCACAAAACAAGCGGCCCGCCGCTACTAAATGCAGCGGGGCCGCGGCGCGGGCATGTCCTACCGCGGGAATGGCCAGACGGCGCGCGACAAGGCCAACGCGAGCGACGTCGAGCTCGGATTAAGGGAGAACAGCGCCCACTTGGATGCGTTGAGTGACAAGGTCTCGCTGCTCAAGGGCCTGACGCAGGAGATCGAGGGCGAGGTCGCCGGCCAGAACCGGTTTCTAGATACCATGGGCGGAGGCCTCGGGAACGCGGGCTCGGCGCTGGACTCGACGATGGCAGCATTGGAGCGCATGAGCTCCCAGGGCGGCGCGCGGTTTGGGTTGTGCGTCGCGGGCGCCGTCGTCGTCTTCTTCTTCTGCCTGCGCTACGCGGTGCTGACGGCGCGGGGGTAAGGGATTGGTGTTGAACTCTGTGTCTGCGGTGGGTCCGGGGAGCGGCTCCGGGCGAGCCTTCGCTGCGCCGGCAGCCAACGCGTGCGTGGCTGTCATCGCTAGTGTCTCTATGCTACGCTAAGGGCCTAATTTTTCGATTTTTGACATTTGACAACTAGTGCAAACTGCTGGGTAGCCTGTGGGTGCACAAGACGCGCCATCAATACGGCAACTGGTGCAGCGTGCTGCGTTTTGCATCTTTGCGGCAGTAAAGAGCAGCTATCTCCACAGCTTTGGCTGCCTCAAAACGCCGACGCAGCGCAACCTATGCAACCCGCGCGCATGCGGTCGCCGCGGAACACGGAGGAGGAGGAGGTCTTCCTCGAAAAAGCCGCCGCCGGGCCCAAGGACCACGTGATGCTCGCGCCCACGAAAGCAGCCGAGCTGATAAAGGGAGCGCTCTTCTTCGTGGTCTTCTTCGCGGCGAGCTGCGGCTTCACCGCCTCCCAGGAACTCATCGTGTCGACGCCGGGCTTTAAACCCTTGCATAGAGGGTTCCTGACGCTGTGTCACTCGGCGTCCTACTGCTGTTTTGCGGGCTTGGAGCTGTTCCGGGACGGCTGGTCGCCCGCAAAACGCACGACGCCATTGCGAGATTACGCCATCGTGGCCGTCTTTTGCTTCCTGAGCGTTTTCCTGGCGAATGCCTCGCTGGGATACATCCAGTACAGTACGCGTGTTATGGTGAAATGTCTGAAACCCTTGCCGACGATGGCGCTGTCCAGGATCATGTTAGGAAGAGAGCGCGCCGCTTATGGGGTCTGGGAATATGTGGGAGCGCTGGTGCTTGGATTAGGCTTGGCCACGGCGACGCTCGACGGGGCCGATTTTGCTGGAGGCGAAGCATCACCCAGATTGGTGCTCGGGGCTTCTCTTGCTGGATTGGCCATCCTCGCCGACTCGTTTGTCTCAACTTTCGAGCAGTGCACTATATTTGCAAGGGAAACGCGGCCGCCTCCAGCTGAATTAGTATTGTACACGTACGCGATGGCCGCGTTCCAATCCTTCCTGGTCTTCGTGTCGAGTGACGAGCCGCAGCACGCCTATACGTTCTTCTCGGCGAATCCTACTTTATTAGCAAAAATGTTTTGTTCCGAAATTTTTGGCTATGCCTCCATCAGCATGGTCGTGCGGCTCGTCGCGCACTACGGGGCCACCAATGCCGAAGTCGCGAAGACCGCTAGGAAGGGCGTCGTGCTGTTCTTTTCGCTGGTCGTCATCGAGGGCAAGGCGATCAAAGGCGCCCAGGTCCGGGGCGCGCTCGTGTTCCTGGCGGGCACGGCGGTTTTTGTGGAGGCGAAGCGGCGGCGGAAGGCGCGGTCGTCGCGGCCACGGCTCTACCAGCAGGTGTCTACCGAGGGGCTTGTGTAATTTTCTCGTCGTTTACTCCTGGTCTGCGCGATATCCGAGAGCTAGTATGTCTATACGACGCTAGTCGACGCTGCAGTTGACAAGAACGCTTTCCCGCTGTGGGCCTGGTTTTTTTTTGTACCGATTCTGGGTGCATCGTCATATTAATCAATCTGAACTGCACCGCCGGTGCTTTGAGCATCAATTCCCTGCCACACACTGAGATGACATTTTGCTGCCACTGACTGTCCGACGCTGATGACATGTTTTGTGCAGACTGGGCACTGATGTTTGGCTTCTGCGGCGCATCACTGCGCCAACTACGCGCTGCTGGGTTCTCCGACGACGCATTGCTGCGGTCGCCGGCACCAGCCGTTCTCGGCGCCGTGAGCGGCACGTTCGCAGCACTGGTTCTCTATCCTCTGGACTTCGTGAGGCAGACGGCGACGGCGGCGACGGGCACAGCCGGCCGACCCGTGTTCGCGTGGAGTTCCATACCCTTCGGCGCGTGCGCGTTCGGGCTCTTCCTGCGGCCCGGCGGCGCCGACGCGCCTTTGAGTGACCGCGCGGCCCGCGCGCTGGGCGCCTCGGCCGTTGCGCTCGCCGCCGAACTTCCGCTCGACCGCGCGAAGATCGCGCTCGCAGGAGGCCTGAGGAATGCGGCCCTCGTGACGACGTTCCGCTGGCCCCTGAGCGCCGCGCTCCTGCTCGCGTTCGAGACTGTTGTGAGATAAAATGTACATAGTTAGAGCTTGCCAGTGAAGAGCACCCGCGTCTCCCAGACCGCGACCAGCGCTTCCGCCGCCGACGCGTCGTCGACGCCGTTCGCCACGCGCGACGCGTTGAGGAGGCGTTCGAGGGGAGGCATCCAGCGGCAGCCGCCGCAGCGGTGCAGGACGTAGGTCGACGCATTATACGCGCCGCCCGGCGAGCTCTCCTCGGCGATCACGGAGACACGTTCTTCCCTCCCCAATACTCGGATGAATTCCCGCTGATCGCTTCGGTGATTCGCGCCGGCCCACCACCGCTTCAGGAGGAGCCGCGCCGGCGCACAGCTTACCAGAGCGAGTGCGCCCGTCGTCGCCCAGCGCGCGTGGCCGAGGGCCTTCGCCTTTTTCCAGCCCCAATGCGTGTTGTTCCATGACGCCGCTGCACTACGCCGCGCGCGGTGGACGCACATGGGATTATGAGGATTCTGGGGGCGAGTTGAAACGAATATGTAAGGTCTGTGCATCCAATGAGGCATCGGCAAAAATGGTGTCGCTCCTCGTGGCACACGGTGCCGACGTATCGTCGTGCGCCGTCGGGCCGTGGCGAAAGATTCCCTCCTCGCACGCCTTGTGCGCCTGCCGAACAGTACCGTCTGGCACGTCCTCACGTACTGGCGAGGAGATAGGCTGCCTGCAGTGTAGTCGGGGTGAGTAAGTCAATGCAGGTGACGGGTATTCCTCAGGCTTGGATCACACAAGAAAAGCTACATACAAAGGTGCTTATTCGGCGCGGACCCACTCGTTCCCGTCATGGACGTAGCCAGCATTCTCCTCAAGGTTGGCCGTGGCGATGCGGAGGAGCTCGAGCCGCGCGTCGATACCGGCGACGTCGTCGCCCGCCTTTTGATCGGCGACGCCGCGGAGCATCTCGCCGATCGTAGTTGCGCAGCGGTAGAGAACACACAAATTCTCCCGATAGTCGTCGCTCATCGACCGAAGGAAGGACAGGGTGGTGACCCAAGGCGCATTCCGGTCATACCCGGGCTGGCCCTCTTGCAGCATGCGCTGGGGATGCTGGCGAACGGCGGAGTCAATATCAAAAGCTAAGCGAGACAAGTCTATCGCCTGGTTGATCTGGGTTCGCCGGTACTCGACAGTCGACGCTCGGAACCATTGCGATGTGAGGATCGTGCGGACCGCGGAGACGTGCAGGTGGCTAGCGGCCGGCGGCAGCGCACCACGCACATAACCACCATCGGCGCCCTCCGAGAGGGGCCTGGACTGCGACGCTAGGACCGACGCGACGAATAACCCGCGCGCAGCATCCCGTTCTGGCGCGAGATCAGGGGTCAGGAGTTCGGCGGGCCGGAGGGCGAGTCCCAGCGCCGTATCGAAGTCCTCGAAGGCGGCACCGCCCTGCTCAACCTCTTTGCACGCCCTATCGAACTGGCCGGTTTGGACGTAGTGCTGGAGCATCGTGTTGAAGGTGCCTTCGCGTAGCCTGACCGAGCGCAGCTTCGTCTGGACACAGCTCAAGTATGTGCGACGCCAGCACGTCGAGAAACGACACTCCTCGCCCTGCCATATTTTGGCGGACCGCGCCACGCTTAGGGTCCGGGATTGGGTCGACGAGAGAAAGGGGAAGCGGCGCTGGAACTCCGGCCGCCAGCGCAGCGTGTCGACCTCCGCGTCGCTCGCGCAGCGGAGCGCGGTCTTCGATGCGCTTGCGAACGAGCAGAAGGAGGCCAGCTCCACGACATCGTGCTGTAGCGCGCAGCGCCACGCTTTCTCCAGGTCGGCGCTCGCCATCGCAGCGCAGGCACAAGGCTACTCCCAGGGTGTAGCCTGTAAAGCGACGCTGTCAGCAGCCTGCCGCCGCAGCGCTAGGGATGCGAATGGATCACAAATGTAGATTAACGTCGCAAATCAAGCCGGTCGCGCGTTTTTTGCCCTCGGCCAAGAGTGTATGCTAGTGTCTTACGGTGCGCTAGCTCTATGACCGACTCGCGACGTGGCCAGGACTGCGGGTTTCTATGTCGCCATTGCGACGTGGCAAGGACTGCAGTGACGTCGCCGCAGACGCCTAGACGCTGCCCGAAAGCTCGCGAACGCAGCCCGGAGAGCCCGGCGCATGGACATGGCCCGCGTCCTGCCGGCCGAGGCTGGCCCTACGCCCAGCGCCGCCGATCTGGAGGCCTACGACGCAATACTGGGCAATGCTGCTCGGTTAACGTTCCGGATGGTGCAACACGTCCACCAGGGAAAAGTCACGACGTTTCGCGTCGACGCGGACGGTACGAAGGACGCGTTCTCCATTCTCGTCAACCACGACCGCGCGCGGCCCGGGGAAAACCTGGCCAACAACGAGCCGTTCGGCGCCTTCGTCGCGGACGTCGTACTAGGAGACGGGTCCGACAACCGCGTCGTGCAGACCATCACGTGCTCGGGCCAGATGGACTGGAAGGAATTTATGTACAATAAGAAGTCCTGCCCCCCGGTCCAATCGATGGACCGCGGCGACCAGCTCACGCTTACGAGCGGCTCCCCGGGCGGCGCGACAGGCGCGTGTGGGTGTCCCAAGTGTGACAAGGAGATCGAGTACAAGGTCGAGCGGTCGAGCGGCGCGTCCACCCGGCTCTTCGCGTCGAAGGAGCGGAACGAGGCGCAGTGCCGGCGCGCGTGGTGCGATTGTCTTTGTTGGATCACGTTCTTTGGTCCGATCTGCTTGAGCGTGTGCTGCGCGCACCCCGACTGGCACTACGAGCTCCAGGACGCGTCGAACGCGCCTCTGGGGGGCGCGTCCTTCACGCACAAGCAGTTCACGTGCTGCTACAACGAATGCTGCGCGAAAAACCAGCCGCATAAGTCCTTCGCAGACCTCGGATCCGCGCCGCTCGCGGCGCGCCGGGACCTCGTCGCCAGCGTCGCCATGAGAATCGGCAGCATCCTCGCGACGCCGGCAACGGGGTAATCGCTTCGCTCGCACGCAACAATTCGCTCGCGCATAACATATCCCGTCGATGGGATACGGGATATGTTACGCATCTACGAAGTAAACTTAATTTTAATCCAAGAGAATACATGCCGAGGTTCACGACGGGTGTTCCTCACGCTCGAAACACACAAAAAAAGCTTACGCAGCCACCGCGCCGTCGCCGCGGACGGCCGCCGCCGCCGCAATGGTCGCAAGCAGCAAGAAGAGCAAATGGAGCGCGGTCCCCCAGATCTCCGTGATGATGTAGCGACACAGAGGCGGCGCGCGGGCCGGCGACGGCCGCCCGTACATGTCCGAGGCGTCGCGCCGCGCGAGGTAGTCGGCCACGCAATGATTTGTGCCGCCGAGCCAGAGGCCGCGGCGCCGCGCCGCGTCGGCAGTCGCGATCTGTGTGGAAATCAAAATTTTACGGCGCGTGCGTCCTCCGCACCCGACACACTGGTTGATTTCCACACAGGTCGCGACGAATGCGGGCAGATTGATATACAGCGCCACGGCGCCGAGCAGCGCGGCGACCCGCAGGTGCGCGCGGTCCCCGGTCGCGACGCCACGTACCGCCATCGCAACCGAGGCGAACGCCGTCGCGCCGGCGAGCTGGAAGCCGGGCTGACCGGCCACATAGGCCACGACGCTCCAGCGATCGAAGAAGAACGCGTCGAAGGACCGCTGCGCGAGGACCGAGACGCCCAGCCGCGCGAGGGCCGCTACGGCGTAGCCCACGAGGGCCAGGCCGCCCAGCGCGACGACGGCCCTTGGTTTGCTCCGCTTCTCCCCGGCGGCGGCGGCGCGGCGGCGCAGGCGCTCGGCCCACACGAGGAAGATTAAAACGCCAGCGTTCGTCGCGAGCGCCGCGGCCGCGACGCCGACGCACCACCGGGCGAACCGCCGCGAACTTTTGCAGCCGTCATCACCGAAGGGGCGGAATGCCCAGGAAGCCAGCGTCGCCAGGCTGGAGGATATCGCGGTGGGTGCAGGCCAACCGGAGGCTGCCGGTGGCAAAAGAATAGCGAGAGTGAGGAACAGCACGTTGACCACCGCCGAGCCGAGCCATTCCATGCGAACGCAGGCGCGATGCGCCACGAGCAAGCTGGCAGACGCGAGGATAATACTCTGCAGTAACGTCGCCGAGAGGACGACGGGAATCTTCTCGGGCTGCGAGCTGTCGACCCAATGCGCCGCGACGGACTGCTCGCAGAGGCAGCTCCACCACTCGTGCGTGTCGTCGTCGTCCGTGCCGCGGGCCCGGCGCGCCGCGACGACGACCCATTCCGCGATCGACGCCAGCACGCCCGCGCCGATAGAGACGACGAGGAGGTAGGCCGCCAAGCATTTGACCAACATCAGGCCGCGCGCGCAGCACGCGCGCAGCGCCTCGCGCCGGGCCGTGGCGTCGGCCTCGTCCTCATCGGGGTTTTCTGGCAGCAGCGGCGCGTCCAGCGCGCCGCCTTCCGATTGTGAGAGGGAATCGGCGTCGCTAGTGTCTTCGTCATCCGAGCGGCGGCTCTGAGCGAAGCCGGTGGGGCCTGCCGCGCCGTCGACGCCGTCTTGGGCCCAGAGTACTACCATCCCGATGTTCGGCTTTCGGCAGTGCTTGTGCTTGGACAGCTGTGGGTGGGCTTTTGGTGGCTTATTGCTGCAAATGCTCGACGGGTTCGATAGTTTGTGATAATAGTCGAAACTACAATCACTAAATTCACTCAGTTTGCCCGCGGACGCTGCGTTCTCGAGGCTGCACAGGCATGCTGCCTGCTCTAGAGTGTCTTACAGCCGCTAGCGCGGCTTTGCCAGAAGAGAAGCGATAAGCTGCGAGAGAGAGAGAAGCGACACTCACCGTACTAAGTTTACTCATTGGATCGGCGCGTGCCCCGCCCAGTACGCGACGCTCTCGCGGTACTTCGCCGCGTCGAGCGCGACGCCGCTGCCGCCCTCGTCCGCGCCCAAGGCGTTCCGCATCATCGTGATGGGCTGCATGGGCAGTTCGCTGTCGACGTCCTGGGCCTTGACCGAGACGATGCCCCAGGGTGCATCACTACCGCTATCTTCGCCCATGGCCGCGTTCTCGATTCTTATTTGTTCCCGCGAGTACAGGATCAGGTCCAAGTATTTTGCTGTCGGTGCTGCTATGGACTCCTTCGGGAACCACCTTGATAATACCGCGAGCTCCTTCTCCGTCCGCGCCGAGTAGCCGCTCCTCAGCAGGTGCTCGTTCTCCGGCGTGATCGCCGCGACCGCGCCCTTTGCATTCACGAAGTTCTCGACGAAGACGTGCTTGCAGAAGGGCGCGTAACCATCAACGAGGCACGCCTCGCCGCCCGCGGCCTCATACAACTCATTCACGCGCTTCTCGAAGTCGGCCACGGGCACGTCGAGGAACGGCGCCTTGCCCGACGTCTTATCAAATTGGCGCAGGCAGAACGGGTCGACGACCAGGGCGGGCTTGAGCGCTGAGGCCATCAGGGTGGTGGAGGCGAGGCGCAGTGTGCGTGCGCTGCGCATGCGGCTCTGCAGCGGTGCAGGGACCCTCGGTCGAGGCACGTGGCGCTTCCTACCGCTGCGTGGAGACAACGGCAGCCACAAACGAGTTCAAAAACGATCGCTAGGGGATCACTGGGCGTTTTTACGGCAAAAGCAAAGCCGTCTAGTGTCTTACACACCGCTAGCTAATCGAGTCCGCGCGGTCTCGCGTTTGAGCCCCCGGGCGAACCAGTGCTGCATTGAGCATCTGCCGCAGTGCTTCTGCCACGACTGGGCCGCTGCAGCGATCCCTACGCCGTCGCCGCGCCCACAGGGACCGATCCAGCATGGCGCCCATCACGGCCGCCGACCAGGCC
The DNA here is from genome assembly GCA_918797485.1 of Pelagomonas calceolata. Lineage (NCBI taxonomy): Eukaryota > Pelagophyceae > Pelagomonadales > Pelagomonadaceae > Pelagomonas > Pelagomonas calceolata. The sequence goes on from CAKKNE010000004.1 coordinate 2,516,787, forward strand.
TTCCTCCAGCTCCTCACGCAGCGCAAAGTGCTGGAAGAAAGCGAAGCTTTGGAAGCGATGGACGCCGTCGGGTCCAAACTGGGGGGCTTCGGCGCCTTCGACGCCGGCGGCTCGGGCGACGCGCGCGCCGACCTGCGGGCGACGCTCGCGAATTTGAATAGGAAGCTGGCCTCAGCTGATCTGCAGATCCGCGGCTACTACGCTGATAGTAGTGAGGAGGACGACGGGCCGCCGAAGATCCACATCGCTTTGATCAACCTCGCGAGCGACGACGTCGCCAAGCTCACGGGCGCGTCCCAAAAAGAGGAGGAAATCACGTGCTTGAAATCAATCCTCAAGGCGCTCGCTTCTAGTGAAGGCGCGGAGCTCGCCGAGCTGCGCAAGGGCGCGCGGGGCAAGCTCTCGGCGGCGGCCTTCGACGCCTTCGTGGCGGATCTGGTGAATGGCCGCTGGTTGGAAGTGGGCGACGAGGGCGAGGTGGCCTACGGGCCGCGCGCGATATTGGAACTGGCGGACGTGCTCCGCGGCCACGGGGCGGAGGTGCCGCAGATGGTGAATTACTGACTGCTGCCCGGGGCGGGGACTGTGTGTAAGAAACTACATTATTCTGGACGAATGAGGCCAAGCTCGCCGTGGAGATCGCGTACGAACCTGTCGAAGTCGCCTCGTGGATTAATATCAGAAAATCGTCCGGAGTAGGGGTTGCAGTGCTTGCCGCGGATCGCCGCCGATATCTGCGGGTCTTTGACACGCATGTGGGCGAGGAGCATGAGCCGCGGAACCGGGCCCCAATCATAATTTCCCCAGGATTCGACGATGTCGCGGATCAACCGCGCAACGTGGAAGGAACCGATCCGCCGATGGAAATAGCGGAGCGCATCCGCGAGTGGCCTCATATCCATGACTTCCTCGTCGGGATTTTCCCACCCCGTCTCTGCGAGTGCCAGAACGCCGTAATACTGCAGGCTTAGCAGATTCGCGAGGAGCCTCAGGCTCGATTCGTCGGTAGCCTCATCTTCAGTACACACGCCGTCGCTCGAACTCGCGATTTGCAGGTGCTCGGGAATGTCAATGAGAGTCGTCAGCGGGCCCATCGCAGGATCCTGCCACGCGACCAGGTGCGCAACCCCGCTCATAATGGCCACGGCCTCCGGAAGAAAAATCCACGCATATCCCTCAGGGGTCTGGTCCAAATTTTCGTCGTCATCGTGAACCTCCGGGTCGTACGTAAACCAGCGCAACGTGGCTTCGTACTCCTTGATGTCGCCTATCCATCGCTTGTGCCAGGATGGCGTGACCTCGACGACCGCAGCGAGTAGATCGTGCCCGCCCATGCCGAGGCAATGCAGCGCCGGCCTGACCCGGTCGGCGGCATCTTTCGGATAGTCGCGACCCGAGTATGTGCGCCAATCGTGGAACTCGCTGACGGCGGCCTTGTTCAAATAGAACGACAAGAACACATCGCGGCGCGTGGTCACGTCGTCTCGCCACGACTGGCCCCACCGCTCCGAGCTGATATGCAATTCGACCAGCGACCGCAGCCCGCAACCCATCTCGACCAGGTTATGCAGCGCGCTCGTCTCGTTTCGCCGCAGCATCGACTCCAGAAACACAAACAGCTTGCGCGGACGCATCATCCACGCACGAGCGCGCCAGAAAAGTGCCGGGGCATATCGTTCGTCGTCGCGCCAGACCTCCAGCGCCGCGAGCGCGTCCCGCAGGCCCGGCGCGCACGCGTGGAGCTCGACGAGTCCGGTGTCGCCGGCGACATATGTGGTCGTGTGTCGCAGCAGCTCCGGCGGCAGCGTCTCCAGGCGCGACGACAGGCGGGACCGTTTCATTGGTGGTGATGGCGTGCCATCGTCGGTTTGCAGCCGTGCGAACTTGTCCATGAGGAGCTGGCGCATGGTGAATGCTGGCCCGACGCGTCGTGCAGCACGGGTCCAAGGGAGTATCGCACGGCCACTCGCACGCGAGAAACGGCTGCCCAAGCGCTCGGACCGAGGCTTAGGGGCTTGCAGGCTCACTCTGTCGCTGCTTACGCGGCCCGCACAGGGCTCGAGGGGTTCAAATCCAGGCTCTAGTGTCTTACAGACGCTAGCAAGCGATGCCGGCTCAACAACGCCACGTCGCGAGCCGCAGGGCTGCATACTCGCCGTAGGCATGCGTCGACGACGAAGCTATGCGACACTTCTCGCACTAGGCGTGCTCTTGGCCGACGCCGCGGCACCCCGCGCAAACTTGAGGCCAGCGCTGCAGCAGGCGCTGCCGAGGCGAGCAGCCCTCGCGACACTCTTGACGCCCGCCGCCGCGCACGCCGCGCAGCTCACGGACCAGAACGCGCCCGTCACGCGACCGGAGGCCGGCCGCGCCTTCGGCGAGGCGATCCTCCCGCCCGTACCTTTTGGCAGGGCGACGTACCGCTACGACCTCGGGCGGGGCGCTTATGCTTTTGAGCAATTATTGCGGTTCCAGAACGTGTCGGCGACGGTGAGGATGAACGTTCAGAGATTGAGGAACGGGAAGTTGTGGGTCGTCGCACCAGTGGCGCCGACCGGTGAGTGTTTATCACTCCTAAAGGACATCGGAGAAGTGGAACACTTGGTCCTACCGGTCACAGCACTGGAGCACAAGGCCTTCTTCGGGCCCTTCCAGCGCCAGTTTCCGTCCGCGTCAGTGTGGGCCGCACCCGGCCAATATGGGCCCTTCGGGACGCTCGGTTTCTCACCAGAAACGTCGACGCTGCCGTTTCGAGTCGACGGCGTGTTACCACGGACGAAGAAGGACAAGCAGCCGCCCTGGTCGTCGGAAATCGAAACCAAGACGTTCTACGTTGATTTACCCGGCAACGCGGGCCCGGTCGCCGAGGCGGCCTTCTTCCACAAGGATACCAAAACTCTGTTCGTGACGGATGCGGTGTCCTGGATTCCACGACTATCTAGAGCTCCCAACATTTTTCGGACGTCCTTCGATGACAAAACATACGACAACGACGACTTTTGGCCTAAGTCGGTGTTACAAGCAGTTTTCTTATCGTTGCGGAAGGATGGCCAGAGGTGGCCGGGCTACGACGCCATCACGGACAAAGTCGTGCGGGCTCCTATCCTAGCTGCATTCGCGGACATCCGGGCTCCCTCGGAAACGATAGCGTGGATCGACGACGTGTGTAGGTGGCCCTTCGAGCGCGTCGTGACGTCGCACTTCGCGTCGCCGTTCGCTGCCTCTCCGGCGGAGGTGCGGAGAGCCTTCGGCCAAAATCCCAATAAAATCGATGCGCGAGACTGGAAGCAGCTTGACGACCTCAACAAGGTCATCGTCGACAACGACCTCGGCGCCGTCATCAAGGGCGACTACCACTGAAAATCGCACCATTCGTCAGTAGTAGGCCTAACATCGGTAATCTAGTCACACACTCTTACTCAAGCAGCGCCCCGCTGCAGCGCGGCAACATCCGCCTCGTACTTCGCCATGGCCTGGGACACGACGTGCTCCAGCGCGAACGCGACATCACCTGGAGAAGATTCATCATCCGGATCCGTGCGCGACGACGCGTAGAGCGACCAGAACAGCGCCGGGCAGCGCGTCGCGACGCCCTCGGGCGTCAGCAGCCGCGTGGAGGGCTTGTCGCCCGACAGCTTGCGCCGCGTCGAGCCGGCTTGCCGGTGGAGGATGGCGCAGACGACGGCGACGGACTCGTCGGCCGAGAACTGGCGCACGCGCTCCTCGGTCTCCTTCTTGGCGCGTGCCGTCGCGCGCCAGTAGACTTGCAATGTTGAAGACGCCGCGCGGACGCGGACGCGGCCGGCGCGCGCGGCCTCGACGCGGCGGGCGGCTTCCTGGGATGTCCACATGCCCGCCGCGGCGCCCATCAGGCCCTCCGGAGCTTCATGACAATTAATAAACGACGCGGCCACGGTGGCCGCGTCATCATTTTGTCGAGCGCCTCCATCTAGAACCGCGGAAGCCCGGGCACCTAATAATCTCCGCGCCTTGGCGTCGTCGTCGTCGTCGCCGTCCGACGGCACCCAGACGTCCTCCTCGTCACTATCATCGTCCCGCGGGCGCTTCTTTTTCGTCTTCTTCTTCGGGGCGGGCTTCTTGGATTGCACCTGGACCATGAGCGTGTCGCCGCTCGCGAGGCCCACTTCATTCAAAGTGCTGTCGGGGCCGATCAGTAAAGCGCCGCCGGCGGGGTACGCGCCCTCGCTTAATAAAGTAACGGGCTTGCCGGCGGGGTCGCGGAAGCTAACGTTTGCGATGACTCCATTGAGCTGTTTCGCGCAGGCTTCGACGAGGTCCTTGAGCGGCGTCGTGGTCTGTAGGTCGAGCGTCACCGGTCCGGTCGGGCCGCGGACGCGGAGGCGTACGGGCTTCGGGGCTTCCGGCGCTGGCGCGGCCAGGGAGTTGGCCGCGGGCGCGGCGTCATTGCTTGTCGTGGGGTTGGTCTTGGTCCTCACCATTTTAGCAGTGCCGCAGCGGTCTCGGCGCTGGGCGGTGATGTCGAATAGGCAAAATTGAGCTTCTGTCGATCGCCCTCGATCGCTGCGGCTCTGATCTTGGCGCGGCTGCGGCTAGCCTAGTGGTCGACTACGCTAGCTTGAGCTGGCATCCTTGCACAGCTGTTTGCCAGCTCTCTTTGCTAGCCAACGGCCACACAATCACAGCCGTCATCCCCAATAAGCCTCAGAATTTCGCGCACAAGGCCTACGTAGTCGCACGGAGCCCAAGCGGGACGCCTACACTCCATCATCATCAGAGGTGTCGCATCATGGCGCAACGCGTCGCATTGATGCTCCCCTTAGCGGTCGCTGCGGCTGTGACGCATACCCGCCGCGCCGCACTCAAACACACCGCCTACGCCGTCGCTGCGGCGGCCGCACCGGCGGGCGCCAAGGAGCTCTACTACACCAAAGAAGAGTTCTGCCGCATCAGCGACGAGCAATCCAAGAACGGCATCGAGTTCGGCTGCGAGCAGTACGTCGCGAGCCCCGAGAAGCGGGCCCGCATGCGTTTGAGAGCGCTTGATGCGATTACACGGGCGTCAGAAAAGCTCGACACCTACCGCGTCGAGACGGCGGAGAGCGGCGCGGTCATCCGAGGCGCGCTGCGCCGGGACCCGCTGGACGGCCTGCGGGCGCAGGGGCGGCGCCTCGCGACGCTGACGAAGACGTCGGACGCGGGCCTGAAGTACGACGACGCCATCGCGCGCGTCGACGCGTTGGATCGAACCCTGAGAAGGCTCGAGATCGACGGGAGCGACCGGGCGCTCGCGGCCGCGGCGACGGACCTCGACGCGGCGCAGGGCGCGCTGCGGACGCTCGTGGCCGTCGGTTGCGAGCCGCGCGGAACCTATGGCGACACGTCCGCTCGATGGCGTGAGGCCTGACGCCATCGACGCTTTCGCCGAGAAACGAGTTGTGAAGAATTAACCGGTCCCAACACAGGCGGCGACGGCGAGGTGCTCCCGCAGCTGACCGTGCCGCTCCCGAAGGGCTGCAGCCCCGACGGGCGCGGCTGCGGGCCGCTCGACGCTCCCGGATTGGACCTCGCGCGGCCGGACATGGAGGCGCGGAAGGCGTCCTGACGGCGTGTGTACTAGTAAGAATGAGAATGTTATAGTAACACAGATATTTGGGGGGGAAACGCGCTCCCGCGCGCCGGATGCACAGCTTGCCTAGACGGCGTGGATCTTCTCCTTGGCCTCGCGCACGAGGTGCCGCTCCTTCGTCGACAGGCCCCAGACCGGCTCGCCGCCCATCTCGAGGCCCTCGAGGAGCTCCGTCACCTCGTCGCCGGTCATGAGCTTCTTGAGATTTCCCTTCGCCTCGATTACTTTTTCGTCGAGCGCGTCACCCGTGCGGATGACTTCCTCGAGCTTGAAGGCCTCCTCCATGAGGCCCGTGAGGGTACTAATCGCTTCCGAGCTCGCGACGGCCTTCGTGTCCCAGGAGACGGGGCCCTTGGCGACGCGCGCGCCGCCGCTTCCGTAGAAGCCGCCCTGGCCCTCGGAGGCCTGGCCGCCGGAGTAGGTGATGGACGGCGCGTATGAGCGCGCGAGGGGCTGGGTGGTGCGCGCAGCGCGGCGCGCTGCGGTGCGTATAGAGGGTAGCATCATTTGTTGGCTTCTCTGGCCTGTTTGACTGCTTCTCCGCAGTAAAATTTCGCGTAAAAATTTGTGTGGAGCAGTGCGCCGATGGGACCGATAGTATAGGCAAACAGCTGCGAGTCAATGTCACCGTTGCGCTGCGATTTACGGGCAAAACCGCCACGAAAGTACACGCTCTGAATTTTGCTCTTGACGTACGGGTTGCACGCGCGACGGAAACTTGAGCGCGCCGATGGCGTGGGGGAGAGGCCCTTACCACCACAATCACGCCATCGCCGCGAAGAAGCAAGAGGGAAAGCAACGTACTTACACGAACGGCAAGGCCGCGAGACTAGCCGTCCTCGCCCGGCACGCGCGTCTGCGACCCCATCACCTCGAGGTCCGCCTTGCCGTCGTCCGTCCAGGTCACGCCGATCTTGGGCGGCCAGGAGAAGGCCTCGCCGGGCTCGTCGCGTTGTGGGTCTTCGTCCCACAGCCTCGTCTCCTCGCGCATTTGTTGCAGGAGCGGTTTAATGCCCTCCGTGTTCTGTTGCCCCGCGACCTGGTCCAATAACGTGCGCTGCTTGGCCTTCCTTGCGAGCGTGACGACGGCCTCGTAGCGGTTGGGCTGGCGGCTGAGGCAGGCGTGGATCATCGGGGTCACGGAGCCGTTGTTGATCGACGAGCCGTCGTCGATGGCCACGTAGAGGAGCGTTTCTCGTCTTAGTTGTCGCAGTTGGGGTTGCGGTCGTGGCGCTTGCGGTCGCGGAGCGACGCTGCGGCGTCGTCCCTTCGGCAGCGCGACGTTAGGCGCAAAGCCCAGCACGTTAAAAACGGCAGCGGCGATCAGCGACGCTCGGCGCATGGTTGAGTGTCAGTGCTTCAATTTGCACAGCGGCGATTGCGGCTTTGTTGCCGTGCGCGTGGACGTGTAACTTGCACAGCTACGCTGCCAGAGCGTTAGCACGCTATCAATTTTGTTATGAAACGATGCGTCGCCCTCTAATAGCCGCAAAAGCGTAGCGACGAGCAGCAAGAGTCCTAGAGCCCGAGCTACGCTAGCTCGTATGGGCAAGCAAAAAGCGCGTCAGCTGAGAGCTTACCCGCGCGCGAGAGGTTGCAGAGTACCGCTGTCTTGCACCGCATCTACGCTCCACCGCTCCATCGAACTGCTGCGACGCCTGCGCTCAACAGCCAGCCGAGGCGACTACACAGCGTCGACGAGCAAAGGCACGCGTCGGAAATATCTCGCAGCAACCAGCTACTGCATGCCACCGACGATGGAGCTCGAGCCCCCGCCACCTCCAAACTTCAGGAGCCCAGCCTGGGGCTGGACGAAAGCAACTCGAGCGCTCACGCTGTTGGTGCTCCTCTTCGCCCTCTACTTAATTGTCGGTGAAACGCCAGCAACGCACGGCGCGGTCTACGATGATGATGGATTTGATGCCATCGACGACTTCCGAGGCGCCGTACTCGACGGCGGCTCGGGCAAAGCGGCCTTAACGGTGTACGAGTGCACGCTCGATTCACACGGCTGCGCTCCCGGATCCGTGAAATCGAAGCAGCTCTCGCGCGCCAAGGCCGACGCTGTCGCTGCCGTAAGAGCCGCGGACCTCTCTCAGCTCGTGACGACCGCGACGCCTCCGCTCAGCATTGGTCTGACGGGCGGCGTGCGAGCAGCGATGGCGCGCGGCGACCTCGCGAGACCAGACGTCGACCGATTCTTCGCGTCAATACAGCGTCCGACGCGGACTCTGAAAGTGCTGTCCGGAGCCGACGAGGCTAGGCTCGAGCGCCGGGGCGGCGGATACTGCGCACACGCGGCGCTCGGCGTCCACAGCGACCGCGTGGGCACGATGGGCTCGGGCGGCGCCACGATGCAGCTCGCGGCACCGGGCGACGGCGCCGTGGCGTCGCTGTCGACGGACCTGCTCGGCATCGAGGACAGGGCCGCGGCGACCGGCGACGAGACTGCTCTCCGCCAGTGGCGCGACAATATAGACGCACAGCTGGCGAGCGTCGACGTCCGCGGCTTTGCCGAGGCGGAGGTCGTCTTCGGGCTCGCGATGCACGCCTCGGCGGCGGCGCTCGCCGGTGTCGACGGTCGCCGCGTCATGCGCAACGTGGTGCGAGATGCGCTACAGACGCTCGTCGGCGCCGCGTCCGCGCCCGGTCCGGCGTGGGACGCCGTCGGCGCGCCGAATCCCTATCACCTGGACCCGGAGCTCTTACGGCGGGCGACGCTGTTCAACGCCGCACGAACGCGAGCGGTTGTCGAACGGTTGCCCGAGGGCTCAAGCTTCTACTTCGCGCGACAAGTCGGCGACGTCAGCTGTGACTGGTCGCTCGGCCTGTTTCTCGAGGACGCGGCGGCGGCGGCGACGGACCGGTCTTCGTAGGTAGTAGTGTTAATGTGTCTATTTATCGTCCAAGCGGGAGAAAATAGCGCTAGGATAGTCGATGTTACGGTGCTAGGCGATGTTACGGTGCTAGTACTAGTGGGCGGAGCCCCTGGGGGGGAGACACCGCGCGTCGCCGATTCATCGGCGGCGGGCGCGGGCCGCTTCTTTCATAACAGCGTACCTCCTTCTAAGCTGAACCGCCTCGGCAAACCCCCCCGAACAATGTGCAACGTTCGCCCAAATGAGCGCTAGAACTAGCGTATCGACACACTAGCTGGCAACAGAGACCCGAGGCGCCAGGAGCGCATTGCGCATTGCGCGGCCGGAGCCAAGGCGTGGCGGGCGCCAAGCCGTCTGTTGAGACGCGCTGCGGGTAACAAGCGCTTCGGCGCCAGCAAATTGCGCAAACAAAAAACAAGACCACAGAGCTCGGCTCTCTTTCCGCGCCGATACTGCGGGCGGACGATGGCGCCGCCACCAATCCCCGTCGTCGTCGACGTAGTAGTCACAAGAGGAAACGTGCTCGGCCCGGCGGGCTACAGCCGCGTCACCACGAGGGACGGCGGCGTCTTCGACTTACATCGAGGCAAGGACGACAAGTCCACGGACATTTCTGATGATGCGGCCTTCCTCTGGTGTCGAAGGGGCGCGCCGGGCGAGACGGCGATCACGAATGTCGTGAGAGGCGCCCTGGAGCATGTCCAAGTGGTCGATCTGGGCGCCGGCGAGCAGCTCTCATTTCTGAGAGAGGCTGGTCAAGATCCCATCGCGGAGTTAACGGGCGACTTCAAGGACGATGATGGCGTCGTGCTCAAGAGCGGCGCTTGTATTAGAATTACGAGAGTCAAAGACGTGGAAGCGATGCGACCTACTACAGAAGAGCCCACGGCGAAAGAGGCACAATCCATAGAAAACGACGTCGTCGCAAAGATTACATCAGCAGAAGTTACGGGAGAGGACTGGTGGCGCTCTCATGAAACGCAGCTGAAGCGACTCGTCGAGGCGTCGGCGGCGGATCCTTCTTCCCAATTGGCCGCGAAGACGATACGAGTGGCTCGACGCACGCTAGAACTCGTAGCGAAGCGCCTCGCGTCGAACGGCGTCGTCCCGGACGCCTGCCCGCGGTGCTTTGATTTTGCGGCACTTGGCGGCGGGGGCCTCATCGCGGCGAAGAGCGCGCCCGTCGACGACATCCTCGAGGAGGCGTCGCACCTCGAGTCGCCGGACCAACCGAAGAAGAAGGGGTCGTTCTTCGGGCGCATCCGGAAGCCCTCTCGCAGTCTGTTGCAGGCGGCGCAGGCCTCTTCTGATGTTTGTGAACCTCTCCAAGAGGTAGAACTACGTGTATCCAGAGACCCGCCTAGCGATGACGAGGAGGAGCCGCCCGACGCCCTGCAGGGGTTAGATGTCAGAAACCCATCAAAATACGCGTCTTTGGCAAAGCGCCACCCGCAGCAGGTGAGTTTCTGTCGAGGGCGAGGTACCAAACAAGGTACCAGTCACGAATTTTTAGATAAGGGCGCAGAAGGGCTGCTCAAGAACAGCGAGGCGGGCTGCGGGCAGATGTTAGATCACTTTTTGATCTGTGGCGGCCTCGATGCTTTATTAGCGAGAATCACGCCTAGTTCAGGCCTGGAATGTTCCGCACAAAAACTGGGCGAACTGTTGAGAGCCTTCGAGATCGTCTGCGACCGGGCCGCTCCGACCACGGCTCCGCACTTCGCTTTGAGCTATGCGCGGCATTTGCAGCGCGCGGCCCACGCGCGATTAAGACGGGAAGCGTCACAAGTAACAAACACGACAAAACAGGATCTAGACGGCCGCTGGGACGCCGATGAAAAAATAAGGAGGACCTGCGACCGACTCGCTAGGTGTCTGGCCCAACTGGCACCCGACGCGTTTGGCGAACAAACGCAACAGACGCCTAGAAGCTGGACGCAGCACGTCGCTTCCTATTGGGCGTCCGGGCCGTCGATCGACGCGCGCTCCAAGGCCCTACGTCTCTCGGCCGAACGGTTCGTCTGGGCCCATGCGTTAACGGCCTTTGATGATCAGAAAAGGACGCCCGACGCGCGACTCAAAGGCCTGAGGAACCTCAGCAGTGTAGTACGAGGCTGCTGCGCTTCGGAACCGTCGGAGGTCCCGCCCTGGAGTTCACGCTCTACGAGATGGGAGACGTCCGAAGAAGTTGTCGCTCTTAAGGTAAGGGAGTCTGGCGTCGTCGCAAGAATAGCTCAAGTCGCGAAAGACGACCGACGGGCCTTACGTAGTGGATTGCATGTCATCATGCTCGCGGCGCAACGGTCGACGATTGCCGGTCGAGTCGTAGATGATCTGACGTCCCTGGCTGTCGAGGACGCGGCCGGCGACGACCCACCTTCCTCAGAAGGGCCTAGTTCGTGGCAGTGCTGCTGGGCCCTCGCACGCCATTTGGAAGATACGACATTGGTACAGAGGCAGCGCGACGTGCTGGAGGACGCCTTTTCTTCCCAGAAAGCCACTCCAAAAAACGTGCATTTGGTCGCGCGGTTTTCGCAGTGCGCCGCCGAGAGATTAGTGTCGTCCGAGGATAAGTTAGATGGTGGGCTGGAGTTGTTGTGGCGGTGGGCCTCATCGCCAGAAGAAGACGATTGTCAAGCTACACGATCGCTGAGACATCTGTTGCGAGGTGCGACGCACTTGGATTCGGCGGCATCGTTGATCGCGCAGAAATGCGTCGACGCTTTGGGAGGAGAGGACTCGCCGGGATTGAATCGGGCGGCGGAATTGTTGGCAGCTTTAGTTGTGGCTTCTGGCGAGGATAACACGTACCGGCAGCCGTCGCCCGTCGACACTCGTAGAAGAAGAAGATTGAGGATAGAACGGGGCCTCAAGACGTCTTTGTTAGATGTGGCCGTCGCCGGCGCCGCCCGACATAAGCACTCTATCAAATCGTATGAGGCTTCTCTACGATTAGCAATAGAGCTCGCCGCGGATGCCTTGCTGAGTGTTGCTGGTTTAGATAGTGAAGAACCGCTACCTTTCCTACGGGCGAGAGACATCAAGGCGTGCTACAAAGCGGGCGACGACACGTGCGCGCGGTGGTTGGCGGCCTGCGCGGAGCGTCTAGCATTAGAACCGTCCGCGGCGGACGCAGCCTTAGTAGAGCTGGCAAACGACGAAAATCCATCGTCATACGTCGCGGACGCCGCCGCGTCGCTCTACGAAGCGGCGGAGCAGCCTTCATCGACGAAAATTCGGCCCCCGGCGTACGGGTCGGACTCATTAACACCGCCGCCTCCCGTGCAAGAACCTCTTGTCAATAGACATAAGCGCGTCGACGCTTTATTAGATATCTGTCTGAAGACCGACGCCGTTTCTAAGAGAAGAGACGCTCTGTTAGCGCGCCTCGCGACGTCCGACCTGCGAGGTAGGATCATCGCGCGCGGTATTGACACTTTAAGATCTACGAACGAAGCGAAGGAAGCGGATAGAGCCGCGGACATCGTGCGACGAGCTCTCAAAGGAAGGTCGTCCCAGGACGCGCCGCCCGGCCTCGATGCGGAAGCCTCACAGTGGCTGTTGCTCGAAGGCGACCGAGGGTTGCTCGGGCCTCGTTTACGTGTCGCCCAGGCCTGCGCCCTGGCGCATACGGCCTGGTTCGCACAGCATGGCGGTTCGCGACGAGCGGCGTCGCGATGTGCTCAACTGTGTCAGACGGAGGACCACCAGTCCCTACGAGCTGCGTTACGATTAGTCGCGTCCGCGCTGCAACGAACGGAAGCAGATAGACCACCGACGCCGCCGACGCCTACCACCAGTTTCAGACCTGTGCAACCGCCGCGGCCGCCTGTAGATACCGAGGACGGCCTCGACGTGCGAGCCTTGGGCGACGAGCGCAACACTTTAGTGGAAGCGTTGGGAGTTTATGTGAAGCAAGGTAGCGATAGCGTCGCGCGGGCGTTGTCCGGCGACCTGCTGATCGGTCTGTCCCGCGTCGCCCCGGAGGCCCTCGCGAAAATATCAGAGGTCTCTCCGGCGTTGGTGGACGTCATGGTCGCGCCGCCGGCGACGGCGTCTAGGGCCGCATTGAGACTGCACGCCGTTTCGATAGCAGGCGACTTCCAGGAGTGCGGCGCGGCGTTGCGACGAGCGGCTCTAGAGGCCGTGTCTGCAAGACCGTCGGCGTCCGCCGCGGCCTTCGCCTCGGCTATTGTGGATGCGGCGCGGCAGTGCTCTATGTCTTCAGATGATGAGACCATGCTGTCGAAGGCCGTAGAATCTCTAGTGACGAGCGACGTGAGTGACGACGACGAGGACGCGGACGCCGAGTCTGCGAGATTGAAATTACTCGCTTCGCTATTAAGATCCGGTGCGAAAGCGCCCTCAAATAGTACTGTAGTAGCGCAACAACTGATGGCCAAAGGTGGCTTAGATGGGTCGGCGGCGAACGCGCAAGCGTTGCAAGCTCTGGCGGCCCTATGTGATGCTGATGATGACGCAGCACGAGCGACTTGTATAGCCTTAGCTGAACTGCACGGCCCGCCACCCTTCACGGAGGACTTGAGAGATGAGACGTCGGTCGCGTCGCGACTGGAAGCTGCTGATGTAGTGAGAGCCATCCCGTCGACGGAGCAGCGCTTTTCCGTGGAACGGTTACGTGTCCATGGGCCACCTCCATTAGACGATCGTCGAAGGGAACGGTACCCAAGCAATGCGGTAAGCGTACCATCAGCCAGGAAGACGGACACGCCTGGACTAGATAACTTAGGCTGCACCTGCTACCTCAACAGCACATTACAAGTCATATGTTCGGCACCTCTCTTCAGAAAGACAGTATTCTCCTTAGATACGTCACAAGATTCATTGGCGAGAGAACTCCAACTACTTGTAGCGCGGATGCGCAGCAGGGACGCGTCGTCGATCTCCCCAAGAGATTTCATCCAACAAAACACGACCCAGGACGGCGAGGCGATTGACGTCCGCATACAACAGGACGCCACAGAATTCTTAGCTAAATTGATGCAAGACGTAGAGCGGATGAAATCAGCAACAGATATAAGCGCGGCGAAGTTAATCCAGCGGACCTTTGGATGTGTCTTGCTGCAGGAGATCAAGTCCGTGAACGGCAAGCACAAGGGGGACCCGCGGGAGGTGCCCTTTTATGGGATACCGTTGGAGCTCGGGAAAGACAGGAATGATATTGCGGATTGTTTGAGGCACTACGTGGCTCCCGAGGAGGTCGAGTTGCGGTTTGTGGAAGGCGAGGCCATGCTGCCTTCTATTAAAACTGTTCGTATTAAAAAAGCGCCATTTAACTTGCTGTTGCACCTGAAGCGGTTCCAGTTTGATTTGGAGACTCTATCCACCAGAAAGAATAATTCTAGATTGGAGTTTCCCCATACACTTGACTTAAGGCCCTTCATGAGTGATGAAGGAGAACCAATATTATATGATCTCAAGGGTGTAGTAGTACATAGCGGAACGGCGCAGTCGGGCCACTACTACTCGTTCGTCAACACTGGTAGTCAATGGACGGAATTTAATGACTCGCACGTGGCGCCCTTCGACGTGAGCGAGATGGAGGCGGAGTGTTTTGGGGGCTATGAAGACGTTACTACGGATTCGTATGGTAGGCGGTCGCAGCCGCGGGAACGCACCAGGAACGCTTTTTTACTGTCTTATGAACGGAGGTCCGATAAAGCCGAGGACAGCTGGGCGTCGCCGGCGCCGCCCGCGTCCGTGGATGCGAGAATAGCGCGGGAGAACGTTTCCCTGAGAAGAGCGCGCGCGGCCTTCGACGACAACGGCATCGTCGTGGCCGCTTCTGTGGCCAAGGCGGCCTTTTCTTCTGATTCTATCGAGACGCGGAGGGCCGCCGCTTTATTAGCTGGGGCGCTCGTGGCCCGGACGTTGTCTCGGGCGCGCGGCGACGACGCTGCTGCTAGGCTGGCATCGACCGCGTCCTTGCTCGCGAATCTCGACTCAGATGTTGCTTCTGAGGCCGTCAAGGGCCTCGGTTTAAATGACACGGATGCCACAACTGCCTTATGTCGGCGGGCGGCCCAGCTCGCGTCGGACGAGGCGGCCCGGGAGTCCCTGTGCGGCGCGTGCGCGGCAGTATTGAAATCGGCCCCGTTCGACGAGGCGCTGACCAATTTACTAAGTGTGGCGAGCGAGTGCCCGCCTCCCGTACCCGGGAGACGTGCGCACGACTACGAACGGGACGCGTCCAGGGCTGCGTGCGACATTCTAGCCAGGCTCGGCGCGCAACGCGGGTGTCGGGAAGTCCTCGAAGGCTGCGTCAAAGCGTCGGGCGGTGCTGTGTCCGAAGAAGCCCTCTCGCAGACGACGTTACGAGCTTTGTTGGAGGCCGCGCCGTTCCTGGGCGGTGCGTTCGCGCCGCGGGCGGAGGCCGCCGCCGCGTTATTGAGTGCGGACGCCTCTGCATTGGATTCGCTGTCGGACGCGCAAATTGGCGCCCTCGCTCTCGCGACCTGCGGATGTCTAGACAGAGGCACGTATTCGCGCGCTGGAACCGACGAACAAAAGCGGCGCGGCGCCGCGGCGCGCGCGGTGCTCAAGGCTCTGGTGGTTGACTCGACGGATCGGTCGAAGGTTGTTATCAGTGCGTTACGAGGCTGCGTGGAACGCTGTGGTACGGCAAGACCCGACGAGTCGTCGGCCTCGGAAGATGAGGATTCTGATGAAGAGATTGAGGGCTGGCATCAACCACCACCTCGCAATCGCCTCGATCGAGGTAGACCGTACGGGTCGTCGCGCCAGCTGCGGCGAGCTTGTCGTGCGCTGGCCATCGTGGCTACTGTCGACGACAAGCACACGTCCGGACGCATCTCCTTAGTTGTCAGAGAATCATTACAGACGGCAGAGACCGCATTTCGTCGCGGTGCTAGGGACGCCAAGGTCAAGGCTCAGGTCGACGCCATCCTCAAATTGTGTAAAAGGGAGCCGCGAGCCAAAGCGGCCGTGCTCGACTCGGGCGCGCCACGATGGCTTGAGGCGTTCGCCGAGGGTCGGGAGATGGCTGGTCCTCTCTCACCGCGCGGGGAGATCCCGCCGCTGACACCACTCCATCGTGGGGCGCGGAATGATGATGATGGTGATGGTGAGGACGAGGACAACTATCACCCGAACCTGCCGCGGCGGCGTCAGCTCCGCCGGGAACTACTCGCCAGAATCCGGGCGCTCCCTACAGATACGGACGTCGTGAGCTACGACAGCGACGACGACCCCAACGAATTAGTCGGGCGCCGCATCGAGGTTCGCTGGAGCGGCGGCCAGTTCTACGGCGGCGTCGTCATCAAACACGACCACCTGGGCCACCACGTCCGCTACGACGACGGCGACGACCGCGTCTACGCGGACATCCTCGCGAAGACGTGGCGCTTTGCCTAGTAGGCCGCTGTGTACACTATCTAATGTGCCTGAAATTAGTACACTCGTAGATACAGCTCAACATCGTTACGACATCGGGGGAGGGGGCAGGGCGGCGGCGGCGGCGGCGGCGGGGGGGGGGGGGGGGGATACAGACGCCACCCTTTGTTGGGAGCCGCCCGCTGGACGCAGACGACGTCCACGGCTTTCCACTGGCGGCCCGCCCAGTGGGATGGAGCCATACTGTTCTTTTTTTGTTCTCTGTCTTCCACGATGCGAAAAGAGCATCTATCCCCGTCCGACACATAACCGTCTGGCGCGTCCTTCGGGCTCACAAACACTAGGTTCTGCGTGTGATCGAGCCGAATAAACCCGTAGCGGCGCTTGGCCGTAGCCTCACCCTTGGTCCCGAGATCAATGACGGTGCCCTGGAAGATGATGTCCGGCGGCGGCGGCTCCGCGTAGGCTAACGGCGGCGGTTGGGCCCAGGACCACGGGTGCGTCCCTGGCGCGACGGGCCCCAGGACCACGGGGGGCGACACCCCCGGCACGTAGGCTAACGGCATGGGGAAGGGCTCGTACGGTATATCATGGTCGGGGTCCGGGAGATCCTCCCCACTCGACAGGACGCTCAAAATCGTGCCCTGGTGCGCTTTCAGCTGGCTCTCGAGGCTCTCCCGTAAGGTCTCAGTCTCGGCCGCGCGCGCGGTAGCAGCGGCCGCGGCCGCCTCAGAAGCGTCAAGCTTCGCCAAGAGCCCGGAAGTCGCTGCTTGGA
This sequence comes from Pelagomonas calceolata, assembly GCA_918797485.1. NCBI lineage: Eukaryota > Pelagophyceae > Pelagomonadales > Pelagomonadaceae > Pelagomonas > Pelagomonas calceolata. Next base: position 2,533,423 of record CAKKNE010000004.1, read on the forward strand.
GCTCGGTTGCCGTGACATACGCCCGCATCCGATCTTCCTGGGCCGCCGCCGCTCGCGCTTCGGCCGCACGCGCTCGCGTGAGGGCCGTCACCGCTCGCGCCTCGGCCGCACGCGCTCGCGTCTCGGTCAACGCCACTCGCGCCTCTGCCGCCACCGCTCGCGCCTCCGCGGCCTCATAACACAAAAGGGCTTCGCTCGCCACGTCCAGGTCGGTGCGCTCGACCGAGGCGGCACGCACTCGCGTCCCGGCCACCACCGCTCGCGTCTCCGGGCCCGCACCCGCGCCCGGCCGCGGCCGCGCCCGCTCCACTATCATCTTAGACCACCTCGGGTGTCTCTTCTGGGACCAAATTTCTATGGCTCGAGCTGCGGCCTCCGGTTCCGAGAACTCCACCATGCCGCAGCCTTTGCTTCGTCCGGCCGAGTCCAGCATGATGTAAGCGTCGACGACGCGGCCGAATTCCTTGTAGAGTTCTATCAACTGCGGCGTCGACATGTCGTACGCCCTCCCAACGAAGATCCGCGTCGTGGGCTCGACGGCCGACTGGACGATCGGTACAGGCGAGGGTCGCGTCGTCGCGGGCTCGAGGGCCGGCGGGACCAGCGGCTCAAAATCCGTGCACGGGCCGCGGCAGGTAGGACACTCCGTCACGTGGCCCGCGGGCGTCCGTGCGAACCACCCGGCGGCGCAGGACGAACACATCGTATGCCCGCAGCCCACGACCCGCACCTCGACGCTAACGTCCATGCAGATACTACACTCCGCGTCCACCGCCTCCACGGGGCGCGGAGGCGACCGCGGCGGCGTCACGACCGACGGCGCCCACTGACGCTCCCTATCCTTGATCGTTTGTATCGCGGCGAGGATCTTCCGGCGGGGTACCCTGGCAATGGAGATTTCGCGAAGGTCGGCGTCGTTCAGTTGGAGGAACGCCGCGTCGTCGACCTCGTGCTCGGCAAAAATTCCGATCAAGTGTGACAGACCCAGCTCCGTCAGCAGCGTCCGGACGGCCGCGTCCGGCGGCAGCGACGTTGCTATCGTCGGCGACGCCATATAAAACAATTCTCCAGTTCGGCTGTAGATGGGGTGTTGCCGGATGGCCTGCCGACGCGAACGGGCCACGGCAGAGCTAGCCTGGGGCTCAGATGAGGCACAGTAGAGTGTGTTCAGCGCGTTTGTGCGATGGGCTGCGTTTCCGCCGCAGGCACAAGACGTGCGGAGGAGGCGCCTCGAAGCCGCGGCCCCGCACGAGGCGAGGAGGCGAGACGTTGTAGAAGACATATGGCATGAAGGCTGATGAAGCACAAGACTACAGCGAGTCACTATCGCACCGCTATTGAGGAAGCTCTGGACTCGGATTCTTATTCCGGGGGAGGGGATGGGGGTCATGGGATCAGAGCTCTTCGTCGGCCAAGTGGATTTCTACGCGCCGGTTCGACGCGTTCGCCGAGCCCTCGGTGTCGTCGGCAACTCTCCTCGAGCCGGCCAGACCGACGCAGTTGAGGCGCGAGCGGTCGATGCCGCGCGCCACGAGCGCGTCAGCAACGGCCTGGGCCCGGCCCAGCGAGAATGCGACGGCACCACCCTTTTCGCCGCCGAAGTGTTTTTGACAAACTCCGTTCGAACACTTGTGGTCGCCGCCGACGCAGTCGAGACCGCACTTCGAATTCGTGTGCCCTTCTAACCGCACACTGTCGACGTTCGGATGCGTGCGGAGCATCAAAGCTAACTGATCGATGAGCTCTGAGGAGTCCTCATGGATCGTCGTAGCGTTGCCGTGGAATCGCACGTGCTCGGAGAGCCACAGCCGTTTCGCGCCGACGTCGAGGACGACGGAGCTCCGGCGTCCGGCGCGGGGCCTCACGGCCGAAGCCGTGGCGTCGTCCTTCAATGGCGGCGCGAGCGATTCCAGCGTAGCGGTCGGCTCATTCAACTCGAAGACAGCAGTGCGCGCCTCGCAAAGGACCGTGCCCGTCGCCACATTCACTCCGCGCGCCGCGAAGACGTAGGCGCCAGGGGCGTCGATCGTTACCTCAATACGATTGTCGTCGGCGCGAATCCAGGCCGGTTCGGAATCGTCATCAAGAGAACGGTGGACGTGCTCGAGCACGAGGCCAGCCGGCGCCTCCACGGCCACAATCAGGACAGCGGGTGACTGCGAGACATTGGTAAAGGTGCAGCGCATGCCACCGCCGACGATCGACGATCGCCGCCGCGCCTTCGCCGCGGCCGAGAGATCAGACACCGTCGACAGTCGTCGCGCCTTATCGCGCTTATGCTTCTCGACGGCGCCCTCGAACAGTCCGACGAGACCTCCAACGTCGGCGGCCGCTTCAGCCGATCGCGCCTTCGCGGCTTCCCGCTGACGGTGCCGTTCCGCATCTTCGGCAACGTTCGCGAGGTGTCGTTTCCGCAGCTCGGCGACGTGGCCGCTACCCAGAGCCTCCAACGACTTGCGCTTCTTCGACGGCGCCGCGGCGGGTGCCACGGCGGGCGGCGCCGCGGGCCGCGGCACCGGCGCGGGCGGCGGCATGGCCGACGGCTCGGCCGGCGGTGCCGCGGCGGCCTCCGGCGCGGTCGTGGGCTCGGCTTCCATCGGCGCGGGCTCGGGCGGCGGCGGCGGCGGGGCGGCTACCTTCTTCCGCGACGAAGGTACTGGTGGCGACTGAAACAGCCCCCGCTGCTCCTTCTTTTTCTTCTTCGACGGTGGCGCGGCCGGCGGCGCGGCCGGCGGCGCCTCGTCCACCGCAGCGAGCATCGAACCGAGGTCTGCCTCCAATTGCACGGTCTCTCGGCGCGAGGAGGCGACTTCGGACGGTCGTGCCGGCGGCGCCTCGTCGACCGCGGCCAGCATGGATCCAAGGTCATCTTCTAACTGCACGGTCTCCCGTCGAGAAGCGTCGATCTCGGACGGCCGCGGGGCCGGCGGGGGCATCGGCGCCTCCTCCCCGACCGCCGCCAACATAGAACCAAGATCATCTTCCAGCTGGACCGTTTCCCGCCTCGACGCGTCGACGACGCTCGGCCGCGCCGGCGGCAAAGCCAGCAGGTCGCTCAAGTGATCTTCGAGCGGCTCCTCCTCCGTGGGAGCCGGCGACGGCGCGGCGACTGGAGGTGGCGCCATCGACGGCTCCGCGGCGGCGGCCGGTGGCTCCGGGGCGGCCGGCGATGGCGCAGCAGCGGCCGGCGGTGACGGCGCCGGCGGCGCTGCCGGGCTCGACACCGTGAAGAAGGGCGACGGCAGCGGCGGCGTCGGCTTGCACACCGGCGGCGGCGTCGGCGCCTTCGGGGTCGGCTGAGGCGCGGGTGACGCCACGCGCGGCGACCGCGCCGCGACGATGCCCGTTCCGCGCAGCATCTCGACCGAGCCGCGCCGGCGGCGCGAGGGCGGCGGCTGCGTCGGCGCGTCCTCGTCGGCCTCGTTCACAAACTCCTCGTGGGCCTTCTGCGCGGCGGCTCGGCGGTCGGCCGATCTTCTTCTAGCTTCAGCGCGCGCCTTCTCCGCCGCGGCTCGTTGCTCCTCGGTCGGCTCCGCAGGTACGGGCCGCGGCGAGGCCGGCCGCGGCGACTGCGTCACCGCGGGCTGCGGCGACGCCGCCCGCGGTGATCGCGCGGCGACGATGCCGGTTCCGCGCAATGCCGCGACACTACCGCGTCGCCGCCGAGGCTTCGGCGCTTCGTCGAGGTCCTCATTGGCGAATTCTTCAGCAGCCTTCCGTGCCGCGATACGCCGTTCGGTTGACTTCCGGCGCGCCTCGGCAACTTGCTCTTCGGTGGTCTCCACGGGCGGCGGCCGCGGCGAAGACGTAGGTCGGGGCGACGCCGGCCGCGGCGACGTCATCCGCGGCGGCGACGCCGTAGCCAGGCGCGGCGAGAGGGCGGCCACTTTCCCGGCACCTCGTAGAGCTTCCACGCTGCCGCGGCGTGAGGGCTTCTTCGGCGCGTCGTCGTCGAGGTCCTCGTTGGCGAACTCTTCGGCCGCCTTCCGTGCGGCGGCCCGGCGTTCGGCCGATTTGCGGCGGGCCTCGGCCCGTTGTTCCTCGGTGGTCTCCACGGGCGGCGGGCGCGGAGAAGACGCAGGCCGCGGCGACGCGGGGCGCGGCGACAGCCGCGGCGGCGACGCCGTCGCGAGGCGTGGGGATAGAGCAGCTACCTTTCCCGTCGACCTTAGGGCTTCGACGGAGCCGCGGCGCGTCCGCGTCGGTTGCGTCGGCGCTTCGTCTAGGTCTTCCTGCGCAAAGTCCTCCGCGGCCTTGCGCGCGGCGGCTCTGCGGTCGGCCGAGGCGCGGCGGGCGGCGCGCTCGGCCGCGGCCGCCTCTTCCGCGGTCGGCGCGCGGCGCGGCGACCGCAGCGGAGACCTGGCCGGGGAGGCCGCCGCGCGCGCCGGCGACGCGGCCTTTTTTAGCGCTGAGGCTGTGGCGCCGGTGTCCGTGCCTATACTGTCGCGTCGGCGCCGGTTCTCACTCAGAGGCGGGTCCATCGCTCCGCTTTAGTCTGTTAAAGGCCCAGCGGGCAGTTCACAGCTTCTCGGGCGCGCGCAAATTGCGAGGGCACTGGCCTGTGCGCGGAGGCAAAGCAAACCGCATTTTGGCCCTCACGCGCTACGCGAGCGCAACGACGCCCGCAGCGCTGCAGCGCTTCTAGCGGCCGCCAGAGACGTTCTTTTCGCCAGCGGCGGGCAGAAATCGCCGCGCCGCGCGGTGACGGGATCAAAAATAAACAGCCGACGCCAGCGCACGGTTTGCGCCGCGTAAACGCCGCGCCGCCGCTAAACGAATCAGCGCTGCGCGCAGTTGAGACGCCTCGCCGCCGCTAGACGACGCACCGCGTTCAAAGAATGGCCGACACGCAAAAAGAGAACGCCGCGCCGACGTCGCGCGCCGCAAGAGCGAGCAAGCGCGCCGCCCGCGGAGTCCTGCGCTGGGGCGAGACGCTAGAGAGCCTCTTCCTCCTCTCGCCCGACTGCCCGGAGCGCAAAGCTTTAGCAGAAAGGGTCGTCCAGCGGCCCGACGACCCCGCGGCCTGGTATGCCGTATTGCAGAACATCCCGGAGGCGATCAAGCCCGACGCGCGCTGCCGACTGTTCCGACGGGCGACGCAGTCCATCCCCAAGAACCGGCCCGAGTTGTACGAGTCCGAAGCGTACGTCTCGATCTGGCTCGGTTTTGCGGTGGAGCAGGCCAAGCTCGGACAAAGGCAAGAGGGCGCCGACGCTCTGGAATATATGCGGTCCGAGGGCATCGGCAAACGGTCGAGGGCCTTCTACGAGACCTGGGCGCTCTGTGAGGTTGCTTCTGGTCATCTAGAGAAGGGCCGCGACGCGCTGAAGGCCGGATTACGGGCGTTACCTACGAGAGAGCGGCCTTCATTACAAATTCTAGCGAAGTGCTCTGATGAAGAATTGCAGACGAAGAGCTCGCAGCTCGCCGGCTCCGTGAAAGTCCAAGAGGACGCGACGGGCGTCGTTTCTGTAAGGGTCGGTCAAGCTCGTGGAGGTGAGATGGACACCGGCGACGATACCGTGGTCTTACCGCCGCCCGCGCCTTCGGCCACAAAAAAGGCGCCCATGAAGCGCGAGGACATCGATTATATGCTGAAGTGGAAGCCTTCGCTCGGACGGAAACAGCCCCCTGTTACTACGAGGCGCGCGGCCGTCAAAAAGTCGGTCTCGCCCGAGGACGAGACGGCGGAAGCGCCGCGCAGTACGATCAAGACCACGTCCTCGTCGTCTACGACTCGATCCTTGCACGACGAGGACGACTCTTCGGATTCCGACACCGGTGGGTCGTCTCGAGTTTCCCCCTTCGCCGAGTTGGTGGGCGAGCGGAACGCCGTCTCAGTGGACGGCGCTACTTACGCGAAGCTCGCTCTCGTGGGACGCGGCGGGTCCTCCAAGGTCTTTCGCGTATTGTCATCGGACGGCCGCGTCCTCGCATTAAAAAGGATCAGGCTAAGAGGGCAGGAGATCGACCACTCCTTCGCCGGTTATGCGAACGAGATCACTTTACTGAGGAGACTAGCGGGCAAGCCCGGCATTGTTAGGTTGTTCGCGGCCGACGTCCAACAACAGACGGGTAGCATACACATGGTCATGGAGGCCGGCGAGGCGGACCTCGCGACCGTACTCACACGTACGAGGAACGAAAAGGGCTACGTCGAGGGCAACTTCGCTAGATTAGCTTGGCAGCAGATGCTTGAAGCGGTACAAACCATACATGAGGAAAGGATAGTGCACGGCGATTTGAAGCCGGCGAACTTCCTGTTCGTGCGTGCCGGCGTCCTCGTCTCCGTCTTCCGATGACGTGGGTGGTCGCGTTTTCGATTTCGAGGCGTTTCGGACCGCGTCGGGGCCGTGGGGCCGCGTCGATGGCGTCGCGCGGAGCTGAGAGTACGCCCGTCCCACCGGCACGCCGTCGCCGCGACCCATCGGGGAAAGATGTATATGTCGATGGCCACCCTCACGCCTTCACACTCACAGGTCCAGGGCCGCCTGAAGCTTATTGATTTCGGGATTGCGCGAGCTATAAAAAACGACACGACGAATATATATAGGGACACGCAGATCGGCACGCTGAACTACATGTCGCCCGAGGCCATTCGAGATAGCGGCGCGGGGCCGCCGCAGCCCTCCGGTAAAAGGAGACCGACGATGAAGGTCGGGCGAGCTTCCGACGTCTGGTCTTTGGGTTGTATCTTGTACCAGATGGTGTATGGCAAAACGCCGTTTGGCGACCTGCATTTATATGCGAAGCTCCAAGCGATTACCGACGCGAGGCACGCCATAGCTACACCGGCAAATACGCCGCTGGCGACGCCGGACGCGTTGGACTGCGTCCGCGGGTGTCTCGAACGGGAACCGTCGCAACGGCTGGAGATTTCTTCGTTGCTGTGTCACGCGTTCCTGGATCCTAGATCTTCGAAAATAACGTCGGCGCAGATTCAGAAGGCCGTCCAGGACGCGCTGGCCAAACAAGATTGCAGGGTCGACGCCGACAAACTAGCAAAGGACGTCTCTTCACAATTACTCGACGAACCAAAGACTTTAGTCGCCGCCATCGCGGGCGTGACGTTGCAATCAGCCTCGCTGCCGAACAAATACCAGAAAGACAAAGCAGAGCAGCAGCCCGACGGCCTCGCCGGCTTGATGCAGCGGGGCTTCGCGCAGATGGCGCCCGTCGCCGAGGAGGGGACCGGCGGGTCGGACATGGACGTGACCGCGACGAACGCGTCGGGCTGGACGACTGGAGTGTAGTCCGTCCCCTATCTCTACTAAGCTATACGTATATCATCTTATACATACGCCCGCTCGACGCCGTCGTCTACCGGAGGAGGCTTCTCCGGCGTCGGTGCCGGCTCCTCGCCGGCAGGCTCGCGCCGCGCGTTATCCAGCTGCGCCGCGTTCGCGACATGAGCGACGACGAGGCAGGCCACGACCATCAAAGAAGCGAAGCTCAGCGCGCCGCGCGTCGACACGGCCACCGCTTGGGCCAGAGCGCTCCAGTCGTGCGCGAAGACCGCGAACGCGAGGTGGGCGGGGTCGTCCGCATCAAACGGCGACGCGCAGAGCACTTGTAAGGCAAGCGCACCTAATGCGAGCAAACAAACGACGTCCGTCGTATCCAATGGAGGCGCCACGTCCGACACGTGCTCCGCGACGCGTTCCGCGCCCATGACCGCGAAGCCAATGGAAGCCAGACCTGCCGCGCCGTACAATAGTCCATCATGTAGAGCTCGCGTCTTCTGGCGCAAGGTACCCGTCATAATACCCCCGAACGTCTCCGTCATCCTCTCGTCCGTCGCGATGCGCATCGACAATGTTAGTAGTAAACAAGCTAACGCGCCGCAGGCCGCGCCGAACGTGTCCAGTTGGACCTTTTGTACCGACGCGAAGATTACGGAGACTACACCAGCTCCATTGAGGAAGGCGAGGGTTTTGACCGGTACGGCGTGGAGCACGGCCGTTACTAAAGGCGCCCTGGTTTTTATTTGTCTCAGTAAATACTGTCTCACTGTAGAGAAGAGGAGGACTGCTCTCGTAATCATGGTCGCGAGGGCTGTTAAGAGTGTCGCGAGAGCTTCGAGGAGTGGATTGCACAAGGGCGCGATGTAGGGACCGAGGCCCCAGTCTTGTCTGAGGCACTCGCAGAGGCACTCGCAGAGCCGCGTTTCGACGCAGAACTTGCAGAAAGCGCAGAGGCACTCGATGGCTCGCATGCGCTGCGCGCAGGCAGGGAATCCGACTGGCTACGGAGAATTCCTGTGGCTCTCGCGCTGCGCGTATGAGCTAGAGCAAGATTCTTGGGCAGGGCTCCGGAGGTCGGTGTGGGCTTAGCGCTCCCACAAACAGCCTGTGCTCGTGAAGGCAGCTACAAAAGGTGCTCTCGTGTGTTGTAGCTACAGGCACGAAGCTTGTTTGGCTCGTTTTTTTGGCCGCGCGCACCTGGGGCTAGCGGCCTGTAAGACACTAGCAAGCCTACGCTAAGGGCCACAGCCGTCCAGCTCCTTCTCCAAACAGGTCTCCTAGCCACGTCTGTAGGGCCGTGGGGATCCTAAGGTGCGGGGCCGCCTCTGTACCTTGTAGCCCCATAAAACGCACGCAAGGGCTGCCATACGGCTGCCCCCGACGCGCGCCGCGCGGCGAAAAGGAGCGCTCCACACCGGCTCTCGTCGCGAGCGGGCGAGGCAGCCGCGCGCGCGCCTCCGAGGCACAACACTCACCACAAAAGGCATCGTCGACGGCGTCTAGCCCACCGGCGCGCAGCGAAAAATGGCGGACGCCGCGAGCCAGAAGCTCGCGAGCGACCTGGCGAGAGCCGAGGCGCGCAAGACATTGTGGGAGTCTGAGTTGGCGGGCCTCGCGGCGCGGCGCGAGGACGACGCCGCGGCGGCGGCGGCGGCCGTCAAGGAAAGCGTCCTCGCGCGCGAGGCCGCGGACCCGCTCATGACCGTCCACGGCGACGCCGACGGCAACCCCTACGCGCGGCCCGCGCGCGGCGGCGGCGGCTGCGCCGTCATGTGACGCTGTTCCTACCCTCCTCCCCGTCTGTGGTGTAAGGCACTGTTCTAGGTCGCGGCGCGTCGGCGGCGTCGAGGCAAGTAGTAGTACGAACGCCTCCTTATGAAGCGGGGGGGGGGACAGAGCCTAGAGGCCGCGCCGCGCGTCGGCCGCCGCGCCGCGCGACGCCTTCGACGCCGCGACCGCCAGGTCGCGGCGGAACTCGCGCGCGGCCTCGGGTCGCTTGGCTGCCGATTTAGGCGGCAATCGCCACGGCTCGGCGTTCGCGGGGCTGAGCGGCGGCGGCGGCGAGCGCACCGGCGAGGCCGTGGACAGGAAGGCCCGCGGCGGAGGGGATAGCACGTGGGCCTTCTTCTCGCCGTGGGGCCGGAGCTGCTTCGTCGGGCGCGGCACGTTCTGCGCGCCGACGCGGTGCGCTTGCGGCACGGGCGGCCGCATGTCCCGCATCGCGCCGACCGTCCGCGCGCGGTTGTGGTCTTCGGCCTTCTTCGCCGACTTGGCGCCGCGGTCCGCTTTGATCTGCTGAGCCCGGTTCACCTCCTGCACGGCCGCGTCGATCTTGCCGAGCGTCGCCGCGACGGCCGCGGCCGGGAGCGAGGGCTGGCGCGGCGGCGGCGCGACCGCGGCCGAGGCCACGGGCGGCGGCAGCGGCGGCAGCGAGGCGACGGGCGGCGCCGCGATGGAGCGCCGCGGGAGCGCCGGGGCCGGCGGCGGCGGCGCTGCGGCCACGAGCTTCTCGAGCTCCTCGAGGATCACCGTGCTCTTCTGGTTGGCCTTGATGCCGCACAGCTTCGCGAGGCGCTGGAGTTCCTTGCGCGCCGGCTTCGCGGCGGCGGCGACCGCGCGTATCGCATCGATGGTGGCGTCGTCGAGCGTCATCTTCGTGTCACAGCTGTTTCGTCGCACACAGGCGGTTTTGCGCGTCGCACACCGCTGAGAGTTGGTATACGCGGCGGGGGCCCAGCCGTTACTTCGGCGCAGCGTTGCGCGGGCGCGGCGTTGTCTCTCCGCGAAGCGCGGCGCGAAAAACGAGGGCCAAAAAGCAACAATCGAGGCGAATCGTGCGGCAGCGAACTGATCTAATCAGCGCACCGAGGTGTAGATGATGAATAATAGACGGGTCAAAGACGTGTCCTTTGAGGTAAATGCTTGCTAGTGTCTTACAGGCCGCTAGCTTGGCCCGCGTTTTGACTTTAAGAGCAGCTAGTGGTGGCTGTGATCGACCATCTGCGTCATACGCGACAGCACTGGCTCTCCATCGCTGCGACGCAGCGCCGTGACGCGAAAACGCTGCTCAAAAGCATCTCTATTGCTCAGTACAGCTGCCTGCCTTGTTGAGTGCTTAAATTTGAAAGATGAAGCAGCAGTCCCTCCTCTCCTTGTGGGGCGCGAAACCGAAAGCCAGAAAAGCAACAGCCGGCGGCAAAGAAAACGCAAGGAAGCAGAAACGCGTCGCGCAGCCGGCCGAGCCGCCACGGGCGCCGGCCGAGCCGGCTCCAGCCGAGCCGCCGGCCGCCACGCCGCCCCCGCAAGCACAACCACCAACGGAGGACATCCCGGTCGAGAGACCAGCGGGCGCCGAGGGCATCGACCGCTCGAGCGGCGCCCTGGCGCGCGCGGCCGACCCGGTGCAGCGCGCGCGGGCGGCCGCGGCGGCCGCGCAGGCGACGGTCGTCCTGCCCGCGCACGACGGCCTGTCGCAGTACGAGCGCGAGCGGCTCGGCCGCATCGCGCGCAACGAGGCGTTCATGCAGTCCCTCGGCCTCGGCGGCGGCCTCGCCGGCGCGGCGCCGGCGCAGCGGCGCCGCGCGCCGCGGCCGCGCGCGCCGCGCGCGCCGGCGGGCCCCGCGCGGCGGTCGCCGCGCCTCGCGGGCGCGCCGGCGCCCGGCGACGCCCCTGGCAGCACCAACGACGGTGAGACCGCGAGCGCGGCGCCGCCGCCGCCTCCCACGGAACCGTCGGCCGTCGCGCCCTACCTCGCCCCGGCCGGCGCCGTCGACGTCTCGGGCGAGGACGCGACGACGTTCGCGGACGACAAGCTCAAGCGGGTCTACGCGGTCGCCGCGGCCGGGCGCCTCGTCGCCGCGGCCGGCCAGGGCGGCCGCGTCGCCGTCTTCTGCGGCCGCGCGGGCGCAGCGCCGCTCGCGTCGTTCAAGGCCCACGGCGGCTGGGTCGGCGGCTGCGGTTTTATTGGAGCCGACAAGCTGCTCACGGCGGGCAACGACGGCCTCGTGCGCCTCTGGGACTGCGCTTCTTCTCAAAACGGGACGCTGACCAAGGTCGCCGAGGCGCAGCACGCGCGCGGCATCTGGCGCCTGGCCTGCCGCGGGGCGACGGCGGCCACGTGCGCCAAGGACGGGTGCGTCGTCGTCTGGAGCGCCGCGGCGACGGCGCTGCACGAAAGTAGAAGGTTGGAGGTGAGCGACGAGGGCTCCGTGCGGTCCGTGGCGCTCACGGATCAGGTGGTGGCGGCGGCGGCGGACGACGGCCGCGTGACGGGCTGGGACCTGCGGAGCAGCGCGCGGGCGTGGGCGCTCGACGCGCACGCCGACGGCGCGCAGTCGTGCGCGTTCCGGCCCGGCGACGCGTCGTTCGTGCTGACGGCGGGCGCCGACCGCGCCTGCAAGCTCTGGGACCTGCGCTCTTCATCAAAGCCGGTGCGCGCGTTCGACCAACATCATAGAACGGACGCGCGGCGCCGGGCGATGCACCACCCGGCCTGGCTGTCCTCCACGACCTTCGCCGTCGGCGGCGAGGGGTCGGAGCGGCTCGCGTTCTACGACGCGACCTCGGGCGCGCTGACGGCGAGCCTGGCGCTCGGGGCCGACGCGACGGCCGTCGCGCGCGTCGACGCGGCGACGGTCGCCGTCGCGACGGAGGCGTGCGACGGGGTGGCGCTCCATGCCGTCGCGTAATATTGTTTATGGTGAACAGGATAACATTACGCCAAAAGCGGCCCCAGCAGCTCCAACCGCCGCTGCTCGCACTCACGAATCCGGTCGAGAAACCACCTCTGGTCGCGCACGGGCAGCAGCGTGGGCACGCGGACGAGGTAGGCGCCGTGGAGAGCGCGCGTCGCGGGCCCGTCCAGCGGCTGGAAGGCCTCGCCCGGCGCCGAGCGGCACCGCGCCGCGACGATCGACTTCCGGTCGGAATTGCGAATGTGGTCGTCGAAAAAAATGTGGTGGCAGTCGCTGCCGCGCGTGATCCAGAAGGGTTTACCGGCCGCCGGCGCCTCGTCGTGCTTGGCCCACCAGGCGTAGTCGTCCCGGATGACCGTGGCGCTCCGCGGCTCCTCCATCAACGCGACGGCGGCGGCTTCGTCGAGGCACGCGCCGCGGCCGTCGTCGTTCAGCGGCGGCGTTAGCGTGTAGCGGCCCTCCGCGTCGTATTTGCCCGCGAAGATGCGGTCGCGCTGGACCCAATCCGGCGCTTGTTGTGGGGCCTTTACGGTCGGGTGGCGGCCGGCGATCCAGGCGCGCAGAGCTAGGGCGACGGTCGGGCCGTCGGAGCCGAACGTGCGGATCACGAGGGACACGTCGCGCCCGGAGTCTAGTAGAACCCTGAGCGTTTCGAAGAACGCGGGCAGGAAGCGGTGGTGCTGCCCGTCGTCCGTCTTGAAGCATGCATCCCAGTCTCCAGGCGGTAAGCGTAGCTGTGCAGCGAGCTCCTGTTTTATCCCAGAGAAGCGCTTGAAGGTCTCCGTGAACGTCTTGCGGTGCACCTCGTCCCAGCGAAACGCGCGCGAGCCGTCGTCGGGCTTCTCCCACCGCAGCCACAGCGCTTGCTCGGGGTCGCCCCTGTCGTCGTGTAGTGACACGCCGTCTCGCCACTCGAGCTCGTCCGGCGCCGCCGCACCGTCTTTCCACTCGTCGTGCAGTGACGCACCGTCCTTTCGTCGCACGAACGCCGTCTTGGCGAGCATCTTGTTCAGCACGTCCTCGAAGCTGTCGCCGCCCGCGGGGTCCGCGACCATGATCGTCTCGTTGACGTCGAAATGTAAGACGAGGCGCGGTGCAGCGGATGTGGTGAGGCTGGCCATCTTGTTTTGCAGCACGCACGATGTCTTATTGCAGGACGCGCGCTGTGTCGATCAATGTGGTAATAGCGATCACAAAACACGCACTATCAAGTGTGGGAGTGATCAATGCGCTGATCTAATTGCCTGCCGGCAGAGGCTGGGGGCGGAGATGCTTGACGAAGTTTCTGCGGGCCCACGGATCGGCGGGCCATCCGAGCACTCCTGGCGAAGAGTCCTAGATGGCCATTGCTTCGTGTGACCGGTAGCTTTGCGACACGGGTTTTGCACACAGAGATTTTTTGTTGCAAGGCCTGGGGCGTAGTTGACGCTTGGGGCGGCCTAAGCTCGTCTCTATCAATAAATAAGACGCGTCAAAGCCCTGACCACGCCTGTCGCGCCGCGGGCGACGACAAAAGCCAAATCTGCAGGTTCGGCTAGCCTGCCGGCGTTGCATCCGGCGCCGCCGCGGAGCTGTCGGCGGCGGCCGAGGCCGTCGCGGCGAAAAGGGCCTCGCTGAACGAGAAGGGCAAGGTGACGTTTGAAGACTTCGAGCCCCTCAAGTTATTGGGCGTGGGCGGCTTCGGCTCCGTACTACTCGTGCGGAAGAAGGACGGCAAGCAACTCTTCGCGCTCAAGGTGATGAAGAAGGCTACGTATGCCAAGAACCGGTTGTCCGAGCACGCGTTTTTTGAGCGGAATCTGATGCTGGTTGCCAGGCATACGTTTCTCGTGAGGCTGAGATATGCGTTCCAGAGTCGAAGGGACTTGTATTTAGTGACGGATTACTTCGCTGGAGGAAGTCTGGAGGACGCTCTCAAAAGAGTAGAAGACAGAAAAGGCTTAGGTCGAGACGCGGCTCGGTTCATCGTCGCGGAGCTGTCGCTAGGCTTGGACTACTTGCATGCAAGGGACGTCCTACACCGAGATATAAAAGCAGCAAACGTTCTGTTAGATACGGAGGGCCACGCCCACTTGTGTGATTTTGGCCTCGCCAAATGTGTGGAAAACAACAACCAGGGCCCCAAAAGATCCTTCGCCGGGACGGTGGAGTACATGGCGCCCGAATTGTTACGTAAAGGAGACGAGGCGCCGTCGCCTGCCTTGGATTGGTGGGCCCTCGGCGTTTTGTTAGTAGAAACGTGCCAGGGCAAGACGCCTTTTAGGGCTTCTACTCCTAGACAGTTGATGCTGAACATCATCCGCGAGGCGCCGCAAATTATCGGGGACGACGAGAAATTTAGGTCAGCCGTCGAGAAGTTGTTGCATAAAAGGGCGTCGCGGCGCTTGCGGTCGGCGGCGCAGCTGGCGAAAAGACGCTTCTTCGAGCCTTTGGATTTCGCCAAGCTCGAGCGCAAGGAGCTCGTGCCGCCGTTCACGCCGCGCGCCGGCCGCGTGCCGAACGTGCCCGATCAGGGTTTGGTCAAGAAGTTCGGGCCGCACCGGCCGAGCGACGGCGACTCGCCCCAGCAAAAGGGCGGGTCCGACGAGGTGTCGCTGTCCTTCAAGGGCGAGCAGTTCCAGGGCTTCTCGGTCTTCGCGTCGCCGGCGCCGCCCGTACGTCGCAAGAGCAGTAAGGATCTCAAATAAGGACTAGTCACCGATTCACAATATATCACATTACTCGTCGCCCTCGCAGACGTCGCTGAAATTTTCCTCGAGAAATCCCCAGGCCGTATCGCGCGCCTCGGCGAGGGACATGTCCTTCCCTATCGAGGGTCCGCCGACGCTCTCCATCAGCTCGGCCAGCTCCTCGAGGTCCATGTCGTCTAATTCGGAGACGTTCTCCGTGTACTTGCCGCCGCCGACGTAGGCGATGCTGTCATCTTCTTCCTCTTCGTGGTCATGGTCATGGTCGTGCTCGGCGCTAAATTCCGCCTCCACGAACCGCCACGCGACATCACGAGCGTCGGCGAGGGACATCTCCTCGACGCGCGGGCCGCCAATTTCTTCCATAAGCTCTTGTAGCTGCTCAATGTTCATGGCCTCGATGTCCTCCCCCTCGTCGTCCTCACCACCGGCTGGCGTAGCCTCTCGCGAGGCGGTGGCCCACGTGGCCGAATCAGCGTCCCCCGCGACGCAAAGCGTCGTCGCGCCGGCCTGGAGAGCGGCATTGACCTCCTCCTCGTCAGCGACGCACTGCACCACGGTCAGCGCGGCGCCGCTGATACCGTTGCACCGCGCCGCGCGCTCGAGCGCGAACGCGAGCAATTCCGAAGGCGCTCCGTCGAGGACCAACAGATCGTACGCCCCGCCGCGAACAACTGCCTCAACCTCGGCGCGCGCCTCGGCGCCGGTGGACGCGTCGACGATGCGCCCTACGCACCTACTATCGCCGTCGACGACGTCCCCGCCGCGCGCGATCAATGTGACAACGTCGCCCGCCGCCTCCGAGGCTTCGTCCGCGAGGAACACGGTGACGACGCCGCGCGACGCCACGTCCTGGCCGCCCCGTCTTGCGTCGAGCCAGAGCGCCGGCCTCGTCTGTAGCCGGACCGCCCCCTCGTTCTCCTCGACGAAGACGGCGCCGCGCCGCGTCAACAGCTCGTGGACCTCGCGCTTGACGACAGAGCCTGTTTTAGAGTGCTTGCCGCGGCCCGTGATGACCAGAACATCATCAGTAAGAAGGTCGCGGTGGTCGAGCAGCAACGAGACGGCCCGCGTCGCTTCAGACGGATCGAGGCCGTGCAGATCGAGCGCGCCGGTCCGCTGCGCCGCGTGGAGCGCCGCGAGGTGCGGCGATACCCCGTCCGCTGTGAGGGCCGCCGCGACGGCGTCGACGTCTGAAGCGGCGGCGCGAGCTCTAGCCGCGCCCGCGCGGCCGGCGAGCGCGAGCGCGGCGACGGCGGCCGACGGCGAGTAGGCCGCGCCGCGCGCGTCGCACCACCTCAGGAGGCTCGCGACGCGGTCGCCGTCGCGCACGGCGCCGAGCGCGCGCAACGCGGCGGTGGTCTCGCCGACCGGCGGCGCGCGGTCCGCGTACTCGCGGCGCCATGCGGTTTCTGCTCTTCTTATATCGCGGCGGTCCGTGCCCGTGCTTAGAATCTCGCGCGGCGTCGCGCGCCGGCGACCGATGCGGATGAAGACGCAGCAGAGGGGGAGGAGGAGCATAGTTTGCTGAAGGCTGTGTTAATCAAAGCAGCGCTCTCAGAGAGTAACCAGGCGGCCGCACCGCTCACAGATGGCTGCACTGCCTCCAACGTAGAGCCTTATCGTTGCTATGCGGCCGCACCGAGCTCCTCCCGCGAATTATGGAGATGCGGGCTAGCGGCCTGTAAGACACTAGAACAAGCCGCGGCGCCTTTCCGCGCGTAACTGAGCTTCCTGTTGCACGTACGGCACGCAGCGCGCTTTTTAAAAGCAGCTCATAGCTTGGCGAAGCCTTGCTTTTAAACGCGGCGCGCCAGACGCCGTGCCCACAGAGATTGGTGGTGGCGACCAAATCAAGGCAAATCGCCCAGACGCCACAGCAGCCATGCCGGCCCGCAAAGCCAAAGTAGGAGCGAACGGAGCCCTGGTACGCCTGGGCTTCGAGAAGAGCTCGTCCAAGATCAAAGACCTCCCAGCCGGCTCGACCGTCGACGTCGTCGAGACCAAGGGCGAGCGCTGCCGATTGAGAAGCCCGGCCGGCTGGGTCTCGGCCAAAACTTTAGAATTTGAACCGGAAATGCCCCTCTCGCCCGTGTTAAGTAGGTCGCCGCCGAAAGCTATCTCCCCGCCGAAGCAAGCATTGGACGTCCAGCTCTCGCAGCGCTCGACGGCGCTCGAGAAGGCTCTGGATACGACACCGAAAGCCAAGCCCAAAAAAAGAGCAGCCAAAAAACCCAAGTCCGCGGCCTTCGACGAGCAGGAGCCCTTTGAACTGTCCGGAGCTACTGTGCGATGCTGGGTCCATTCGAGGACGGGGTGTAGGGTGCGCCTCGTGAGCGCCCCAGGCCCCATGGCGAACCTGTATGGTGTGTTA
Organism: Pelagomonas calceolata; assembly: GCA_918797485.1. Classification (NCBI taxonomy): domain Eukaryota; class Pelagophyceae; order Pelagomonadales; family Pelagomonadaceae; genus Pelagomonas; species Pelagomonas calceolata. The sequence continues at coordinate 2,550,422 of CAKKNE010000004.1, forward strand.
GCGACCGAAGCTACCGAAGAGGCGTGGTGCAAGGCTGATGATGGATTACCACACACTCTAGAACACCTAGTGTTTTTGGGTAGTGAAGACTACCCCTACAAAGGCGTGTTAGATAAATTGGCCAACAGATGTCTAGCAAGAGGAACAAATGCTTGGACTGATGTGGATCACACGGCTTATACCGTGACGACCGCGGGCACGCAAGGGCTGTTGAATTTATTACCTATCTATGTCGATCATATGTTACGACCGACGTTGACGGACGAAGGCTTCGTGACGGAGATCCACCACGTCACGGGAGAAGGAGAAAACAAGGGCGTCGTCTACTGCGAGATGCAGGGGCGCGAGAATTCCGCCGAATCTGTTGCCGAGAGAGCTTGCCTCGGGGCGTTATATGCCAAGACGGGCTACGCTTCCGAGACGGGCGGCATCTGCGATAACATCCGCAAACTGGAGAACAAGACGATCCAGCGGTACCATGCGGAATTTTATCGGGCCGAGAACCTGTGTCTGATCGTCACCGGGGGGGTCGACGCGGGCCAATTACTAGACGTGGTGGACGAGGCCTTAGCTCGATCCTGGCCTGCCGAGAAAGTATCTTCATCAAAAGGTTTAACGAGGCCCTGGACGACACCAGTGCCTCCCCCGTCATTACCCTATACTTCTAGAGACGTAGTGTTCCCCTCAGCAGACGAGGAAACGGGATTAGTCGTCTGTGGCTGGCGCGCGTCGAAATACGGCGACCCTCACACCGATTGTAGGGCCACATTACTCTGGCAGTATCTCTGCGACGGCGCCGCCTCACCCATGACGAAAAAGTTCGTCGACGAAGGTCTTTGTAGCGGCGTGTTTCCCTCCGGAGACACGTTCAGGGTAGGCTACCGCCAGGTCTGGTTCGACGACGTCGCTACTGACTCGTTAGAAAGGGTCCAAGCCGAGTTCGACGCTGCACTAGTAGAGCAATCAAAGAAGGGCATCGATCCCACGCGCATGCGGGACATCATCGCGAGGCAGAAACGGAAGACGCTCGCGGCCTGCGAGGACGACCCCTGTGCGTTGTTAGTCTCCCCTGTTCTGAAGCATTTCATCTACGCTGATCAGAGGGATGAGACTTCTACTTTGAAGGAGCTGGGCGACGCCCTAGGGTTGTTGGAGTACGCCCAAGCCTTAGATACGGCGACGTGGGACGCGGATTTGCAGAAGCTGGCCTCGTCTGCTGATGAACGAGTCTGGGTCATCTCTAGGCCGTCCGCGGCGGAAGCGTCTAGACAGAGAGACGAGGAGGAGTCGAGGAAGCAAGCGACGATCAAGAGGGAAGGTCCTGAAGGTCTGAAAGCTCTCCAAGATAAGTTAGACAAGGCCCAAGAAGTTAACGAGCGCGACATACCCTCGGAGATGCTCAGCTGCGTCCCGGAGCCAGACCTCGAGGAGGCCACGACGCAATTGTTTGATGTCCAGAGCTTTCCCGGTTCAACGACGTTAACGAAGAGCGCCGAGGCGTGGGTGTCTCCGGGCCAGCAGTGGGCCCTGGACCACGTCGCCGGGACGCAGTTTTGTAGGGTTGATGTCTGCTGCGATACACGTGGTCTAGCACCTGAGTTGCGGGAGTTCCTACCTCTACTCTCAGAAGTGCTGCTGAAGGCGCCGACGTACGATGACCAAGGTAACGTAGTCAGCGCGGACGACAACATCTCCCAGCTCAGACGAAGAACCGTTTCTTATGGATGCGGCACCGGATTGTTAGGCTCAGGGACGTCGTGGGGCTTCTTTGTGGGATGTAAAGTGGATAGAGCCTCCGAATCTTATCAAGGGGGCGCGGACATCGTGCGTACGATCTTAACGCAGACTGATATATTTGATGAGGCAAGAGTCGACCAAGCCGTCGCAAAGATGTCTCTCGAATTACAATCGGCGTTGCGGGACGGGGGCACCGTCGCGAGGATGGCTTTACATGCGTTAGTCTTCGACCGCGTGGCGGACAACGGCGCTCTGTTGGCCTATGCTGCTCAAAGAGCATTTTTGAGAGAAGCTCGATTCTCCTTGTCGAAGCTCGGGACGTTGTTGGGAAGAAGAAAACAGTTTATGAGGGACTTTGGTGCATTAGCACTGGCGCTCTTCGACCCGACGACTCAGATCAGTCGGGTGGCCGGCGATCTACTAGGTGGAGTGAACCCCATCTCTGCAGAGTCGTTGGACACTCTATCTCAAACTCCGTCGAAAGCCAAGGAGGCCTTCCAGAAGAGATGCGACCAGATAGGCACTCGTAAAGCACCGCGTAGCGAACCAGCGAAACCGCAACAGATAAGGTGGGGCCGCCTCACCGTCGTAGGAGTCGGTTCCTTGGAAGGCGGCTCGGCGTTCCTGAATCGCTGCGCGCTGGGGCCCTCGGCCAATGACCCCCTGAAATGGTCGGCGTCGCTGGCAGTAGCATTGGAGTACCTCAATGCCTTAGAGGGCGACTTCTGGGTCAAGATTCGGGGTGCGGGGTTGGCCTACGGCGCTTCGCTCCGAGCGGATTCTGTCCATGGGCTGATCTACTTTGGGTTGTATCGTAGTGCGTCGCCGAAGGAGGCGTTGGACGCTGCTAAACAAATTGTTGCTGGGTACGCGGACGGATCTACTCCTATCAGGTCGGACGACTTCGCGAACGCGCGCGGTTCTCTGGCTTCGGGGTTGGTGGAGGGCGAGAAAACTAGATCCCAGGCCCTTTTCGGGGCGTGGCGCCGCGCTTTGTTGAATCAAGATTCAGATAGGAACCGGCAACTCATCAAGGCGGTCGGTTCCGTGTCCGAGAGGGACGCCTTGGACGCGATCCGCACCTGGGTGGCGCCGCTCTTCGACGACGCCTGCGCTTGCACGGCGATCGCGTGCGCGCCGGCCAAAGTGGAAACGTTGCGTGCGACTTTACTGGACACCAAGCGCCTGGCCGCTTCGCCAGAAGTGTATGATGATTCGACGCTGGAGGCCATGGTCGGGAGAAAACCGGAGCTGTCCCTGGCGAAGAAGGCCGGGTTCGTCGCGTTTGGGGCGTTTGCGGCGGTCGCGGTGCTGAGGGCTAGGAGAAAGTGAGGGCGTAAATAAGTATCCTCCTTAGTCGCCTCACTACTTCTGCGCCGTCACGAGCGCCTTCCAGCCCTTCACGAGGGCTGCGGCCATGGCGCTCACTTTAGTGGATTCGTGCTTCCGCAGCTGGGCCACGACCTTGCCGACGCCCGTCGCGCTCAACAAGTCGACGGTGAGCGACTTCGCGTGGAGGGCCCGCAAATGAATAATGAGGGGCTGCTCGGCCGCGCCCGCGGCCACTGTTGCTTTAAGAGAATCGACCTCACTCTGCAGACTCGTCTGGTCCCAGGCGATCAACGACCCTCGTTCAGCACGTAAATTCTGCTGGGAGATGGCGCGCTCCGCGTGCGACGCCGCCTGGCGCTTTGATCTAGGCGCACTCTGTGACGTGAAGTCCGCGGCTTCCGTGATCAATTGATTCAGCTCTTCCGGGTCCTTGTCCAATTCATCATCTGACTCGTCCTCGTCGGACGAGGGGGGCCGAGGTTTCGAGTAGCGCTTCGTGCACCTTAATTCCCCATCTGTCAGAGTCCCTCGCAGCCGGAAGTCGCCGAACTCGTTCTGGCCCCGCCCCGACGCAGTACGTGCACCGCTCGCATCCGGAGCCTCGAGATGCAGCGACACGACGGGCTCGCGGATCGTTCTTTTAGTGTCGCCCGTGCCGATCTCGAAACCACCTGAGAGATCTAAATGCGCCGGTATCACACCATCTTCCGTGTTTGAACGTCGGGTAGACGTCCCCGTGAGCTCGAACACACCACCTTCGTCACTTCTTTTGGATTCCGTCCACCTCCCGCTCCACGTGTAGACGCCGCCCTCACCGCCTCTGATAGATCCTTTCAATTGTATGGGCGGCGCCCGCTTCGGCTTCGCCGGGTCCTTGCCGTCGTCGTCAGAGTCTCCCGCGTCGAAGTCCTCATCATCATCATCGTCCTCTAGTAGAGTATCTGACGCTAGCACCGAGGTACTCAATTCTGTGGCATACGACCGCGCCGCCGCACATGTGCCATTTGCTAGATCGCAGAGCTTCGACGTCAAAACCCACCTCCCAAACCTATTCGCGCCTCGCCCCTCGACCTTCCAGCCGTTATCATTGACAAAACGTAATCGAGCCTGGAACTCCTTCTCCTTGGCTTGCGGTCCTGCTGTTGTTTTCAGGCAGAACCAGCCCTTGCACGCGAGCCATCTACCGGACTCGATGACGCCGCTCACCTTGGCTTCGGAGATATCCTTGACCACGAGGGGCTTCTTCGTCTTCACCAAAAACTTGGACCGCTCGCCGCGCTTCCAGGCGTCGGCGCCGAAGGCCCAGGCGCCGCTCCACGTCAAGCGCCCCGTCTTGTCTATGGTCAGCTTGCCTCTCAATAACGACTCGGGCGCGTCCTCGGGCTTTGCTGGAGGCGCCTCGACCTTCTTCTTCGGCGGCTTGTCCTTCTTCGGCCGCGGGCTCCGCTTCTTCTTGGGCTTCGGCGCCGCCTTCTCGAGGGCCTCGGGCTCGGCGTCGGGCGCCGTCCACAAATCCGTCATGACGGCCTTGATCGTCTTCTTGAAGGGCTTCAGCAGGGCCTCGTCCACATCTAATCTACGTGCGGCGCGCTCGCGCACGTCGCGCTGCGACGACAGGCCCTCGGTCAGGCTCGCGAGGAACTCGGGGTCCTCCTCGGCTTCTTCTTCCACAGCCTTGCGGACCTGCTCGTCCGTGACCTCGGCCATGGTTTCGCGCGGTTCCGCGGTCTCCAGCGGTCGCGGCGACGTCGCGCAGGCCTCCGGGCCCGGTTGTTGGGCGGCAACGCTCGCGCGGTTTCGAGTGGGCTCAAAAGCTCTGCTAGGCGGCACACTCGCTCCTGCGGCGCGGCGTCGGTGTGCGGCTTCGAAGCTGGTCCCACAGCCTTCGCAGTAATGATAGGCGATCTTCCGGACGTGCCAGGCTTGCAGCGCTTGCAAATCCCTAGCTCTCAGGCCTTGGGCAGTTTGAGCTGTAGCTTTGCTAGTGTCTTACACCGCTAGAAAACGGCGCACGCATCGCTCCCCACGCCATCGCCGCGAGTCCGAGCGCTAAGATATACCACTATTACTGCTTCTTTTTCGATTCGAACTTGGCGACCATCTTCTGGACGGTGTCGGCGAAGCCCGCCTCCCAGAAGTAGCCCCCGGTGTCGAAGAACTTGCCGACGCAGTGCTTCTCCTCGTAAGGTGGGGCGTCCGGCGTGTCGTACTCCACAATGATCGTGAACAGGTCCTGGAACTTCGGGAAATCAGTCCGCACCCTCAGTCCATGTTCCGCGTTTTTGGGCTTCGTGATGAGCACGATGTCCCTCTCGACGTATTTCACGACCAACTGGTGGATGCCGCTAAACACGAAATAGCCGCCGCAGCACACGCCTAGTATCGGCCGGACCTTCGGGAACGGGATCGGGTTGAACTGCGCGGCACAAGCAAATAAACACGCGATGATCATCAATGAAATCTTCAGATTATCGATGAAGTGCACTTCGTCGTAGCCCTTGGCGAGCACAGCCTTGACCGTGGCTTCGTCTAGTATTTGTTTCACTTTTAGGGAGTCGCCCGTATCAATATGCTGGTAGTCGTCCTCGCCTTCCGCGGCCTCGGGCTTGGGCTGGGACGCGCCCATCGCTCAGGTGTCGCCGCGGCGGCGTTCCGTCGCGCGCGCGCAGAGCGTGGTCGCTCGCCGGCGGCGGCTGTAGGGTTGCTGTCGCTGCACTCGCTGCCGAGTGGTGTGGTTGGCCGCAGCGCTGGACTTTCTGGCACGTAGAGTGCTGTAAGCTGTGCCCTGCTATGAACAGCGCTATGTGCAGCTGTGCTGCAGAGTTTTTTTTGCGCTGCTTGTGTAAGGATGCCTAGTGTCTTACAGGCCGCTAGCTTAAAGTCTACACCTCAGAAACCGTTGTTACGACTCGTGGGGGGGACACGTAGCGTCCTCGCCGCTCATGTGATGTGGGCGCTCGCGCGGCAGACGGGCGCGCGGCCGCCGCGAAACACGTAGACGCCAGCCGCCGCGCGGATGCAAGAGCCATAATCTAAATATTATATAGACGACCGGAGACGAGTGGACCGTGGGAAAATAGCATCCGAATCCAAAAACTTCGCCGGAAGGCTCTCAGAGAGGAGGCCTCGGCGGCGCGCGGGGGTCATACGGCGGCCGCGGCCGCGGCTGTGTGGGATACGTCCCGGGGCCCGGCGGCGGCGCGCCGTGCGCGTATCTCGGCGGCCCGTACCTAGGATCCGGCGGCCGCGGGGGCCGCGGGACCGACGCGTACGGTGGCGGCGGCGCGCCGTAGCCTCGAGGTACAAGCTGTGGAACGCCGTACCCGCGTGGCGGCCCCGGCACCACGGCGTACGGCGGCCGCGGGGCGTACGCCGGCGGTCGCGGCACCGCGCGCGGCGGCATCGCCATCGCGGGCAGCATGTAGGCGTCCGGCGGCGGCGGCGACAGGCGCCGCGGCGGTGGCGGCGCCGTCGGCGCCAGCAGCACCGGGGCCTGGGCCGCGAACGAACCCGGCTCGCGCAGGACCTGCTGCTTGAGCACCTCGAACTCGGCCGCCGAGAGGCTGCCGCTGTCGCGGAGGGCGCGGAGCTGCTCGAGCCGGCTCACGACGTCGGTCGGCTCGCCCGGCGGCTCGTCGGGCTCGCGCGGCCGGAGCTCCTCCTGCGCGCGGACCGACCCGCTTTCGCGCCGCCGACGCGAAGAGTTGATTTTTCCGCGCGGAAGACTACGGCGCTGTGCGCGTAGGAGCAGCTCACGCCGTAGGGGCACGTGCCCGCGCCGTAGCGGCACATGCGCGTCTTGTACTTCTTGTCCTGCGTCTTCGCCGGCGGCGGCCGCAAGTACTGGAGCTCCTCGACCTGCGTCGGTGGCGTCGAGCGGGTCCCGCGCCATCGGCGCGACGCGTCGTCGCCGCGTCTATGGCGTCGAGTGCGTCCACATCATCGGCACGACGCGTCGTCGCGCGCGGGGGCGACGGCGGCGCTCTCGGCGGGACGCGTCGTCACACACACGAGACTCGCGAAGGCGGGACGCCGGCCCGCGGACCGTGTGCGCGTACTGGCAGCGGCCGTCCGCATAAAAGGGGCACTCCGAGGCGGCGTAGCGGCAGGGCTTCGTCTTGTATTCAGGGAGCCACCAGCGCGCCTGCGGCGGCCTCAATTCGGACTCGTCGTGGGCGAAGAAGCAGCGGCCCGGGCCGTAGGGGCACTTATCGCCGTAGATGCAGATGCGCGTCTTGTACCTGGGTGCGTAGACTTACACTCTTTTTTCGTAAACGCGACGGACGCGGGACCCTTGCTGCCGCTGCTGCTCGAAGGGCTCCGCCTTGGCGTCGCCGGACCGCGGGTGGGTCTGGGTGAGCGAGAAGGCCGCGAAGTCCGCCGGCAGGGACGCGACCAGGTCCTCCTCGTCGGCCGCGGGCGCGGGTGCCTCAAGCGTTCGCGGGTCGGCGGCGCGCGGGTCCAGCCCTGACGGTTCATCTTGTTTCGACTCGTACGCCGGCTCCGGCTGCTCCGGTGTCTCCGCTGGTGCGGATCCGTCGGTGTTGGCAGCTGGTTCGTTCCACATACGAGGCTCGCGTATTGCCAATTACCCACGCTCAGCGTTAGCTCATTATTACTCACTCGGTACGGCTCGCGACGCAGCGCTTTCTTCCGTGAAGCATAGCGCACGTCTCAGGTTCCCCTTTCACAGCTGGAACCCACTCATCGTGCACCACAGCCGGCGCTGAGCCGCGTTTTAAGACCGGCTCTGATCGTCAGAGATAAAGGGGCGCCTGTGTTTACCAACTTCAAAACCCCTCTCGAACCTTATTTCAGGCCTCAGAGAAGTCCTGTAGCGGTATATCGGCAATAGTTGGAATTAGATCGGTTCCATTACTGAGCACATACCCTCTGTCACAGCAAAAAGCGAGTTCAACCAGCTTAATTGTTGACGAGAGGTCTGAAACGACGAGGACGCGCGCGCAGCAGCCATCCGCAACGAATCGTTGCCGCGCGCGTGGGCAAAGGGCGGTCTCGTTGCCCAAAAGCAGGGCAGCACTGGCAGTGGGTTCTGAGGGTTGCAACCCCGGCGCGCGCGCGAACGAAACGATCGAACAACGCACACGAGGCCTCGGAGCCAGTGTGTGCAAACGCGGTCTACAGACTGGCACGAGGACTCGATGATGATGAGGACCGTGTCGCGGACGCCGTCGGAGCGCGCGCAGCCGTCGCGACGACGTTCGTCGCGCCGAAGCGACGACGAGTCGACTGATCGACGACGCGGCGCCGATGACAACTCTACAACGACGACGAGGCCACACTTGACGATCTCCGTGAGGCCGTAGAGAGACGCTCGAGGAGACGACGCGGGCGGCGCGGCGCGTGTTCGGTGGTGCGCACTCGCTCGCAGCGGCGATTAAGGAGGAGTTTCGATTCGCGCGACCGGCGCTCAGCGCTCGCGAAACGCCGCCCTAATGCTAGACGCCCGCCGGATGCAAGAGCCATAACCTAATACCGGCTTCGGGTCGCGCGTCGAAGTAAGGCGAAACGCGCGGCAAGGACGACCAGGCCGGCGGCTTCCTGATGAGTACACGGGCATAATCATTTATATATCAATAGCTATAGTTGGCGCTCGGGGATTCACTTCCTCCCAAGAAACTGGCTATTAACCCTCCAAGAGCCATAATCTAAATCTCTTATATACACGACTAGACACGAGTGGACTGGTGGCAAAGTAGCATCCGAATCCAAAAATTTCGCCGGATGGCTCTCAGCGAGGAGGCCTCGGCGGCGCGCAGGGGTCGTACGGCGGCCGCGGCCGAGGATACGTCCCGGGATCCGGCGGCGGCGCGCCGTAAGCGTATCTCGGCGGCCGCGGCGCCGCGTAGCCTTGAGGTGCGTACCCAGGAACCGGCGGCCGCCGTGGCGGCGGCGCGCCGTAGCCTCGAGGTACAAGCTGTGGAACGCCGTACCCGCGCGGCGGCCCCGGCACCGCGGCGTACGGCGGCTCGTACGCCGGCGGTCGCGGCACCGCGCGCGGCGGCATCGCCATCGCGGGCAGCATGTAGGCGTCCGGCGGCGGCGGCGACAGGCGCCGCGGCGGTGGCGGCGCCGTCGGCGCCAGCAGCACCGGGGCCTGGGCCGCGAACGAGCCCGGCTCGCGCAGGACCTGCTGCTTGAGCACCTCGAACTCGGCCGCCGAGACGCTGCCGCTGTTGCGTAGGGCGCGGAGTCGCTCGAGCCGGCTGACGACGTCGGTCGGCTCGCCCGGCGGCTCGTCGGGCTCGAGCGGCCGGAGCTCCTCCTGCGCGCGGACCGACCCGCTTTCGCGCCGCCGACGCGAAGAGTTGATTTTTCCGCGCGGAAGACTACGGCGCTGTGCGCGTAGGAGCAGCTCACGCCGTAGGGGCACGTGCCCGCGCCGTAGCGGCACATGCGCGTCTTGTACCTCTTGTCCTGCGTCTTCGCCGGCGGCGGCCGCAAGTACTGGAGCTCCTCGACCTGCGTCGGTGGCGTCGAGCGGGTCCCGCGCCATCGGCGCGACGCGTCGTCGCCGCGTCGATGGCGTCGAGTGCGTCCACATCATCGGCACGACGCGTCGTCGCGCGCGGGGGCGACGGCGGCGCTCTCGGCGGGACGCGTCGTCACACACACGAGACTCCGCGCGAAGGCGCGGGACGCCGGCCCGCGGACCGTGTGCGCGTACTGGCAGCGGCCGTCCGCATAAAAGGGGCACTCCGAGGCGGCGTAGCGGCAGGGCTTCGTCTTGTATTCAGGGAGCCACCAGCGCGCCTGCGGCGGCCTCAATTCGGACTCGTCGTGGGCGAAGAAGCAGCGGCCCGGGCCGTAGGGGCACTTATCGCCGTAGATGCAGATGCGCGTCTTGTACCTGGGTGCGTAGACTTACACTCTTTTTTCGTAAACGCGACGGACGCGGGACCCTTGCTGCCGCTGCTGCTCGAAGGGCTCCGCCTTGGCGTCGCCGGACCGCGGGTGGGTCTGGGTGAGCGAGAAGGCCGCGAAGTCCGCCGGCAGGGACGCGACCAGGTCCTCCTCGTCGGCCGCGGGCGCGGGTGCCTCAGGCGTTCGCGGGTCGGCGGCGCGCGGGTCCAGCCCTGACGGTTCATCTTGTTTCGACTCGTACGCCGGCTCCGGCGGCTCCGGTGTCTCCGCTGGTGCGGATCCGTCGGTGTTGGCAGCTGGTTCGTTCCACATACGAGGCTCGCGTAGTGCCAATTACCCACGCTCAGCGTTAGCTCATTATTACTCACTCGGTACGGCTCGCGACGCAGCGCTTTCTTCCGTGAAGCATAGCGCACGTCTCAGGTTCCCTTTTCACAGCTTGAACCCACTCATCGTGCACCACAGCCGGCGCTGAGCCGCGTTTTAAGACCGGCTCTGATCGTCAGAGATAAAGGGGCGCCTGTGTTCTCCAACTTCAAAACCCCTCCCGACCCTTATTTCAGGCCTCAGAGAAGTCCTGTAGCGGTATATCGGCAATAGTTGGAATTAGATCGGTTCCATTACTGAGCACATACCCTCTGTCACAGCAAAAAGCGAGTTCAACCAGCTTAATTGTTGACGAGAGGTCTGAAACGACGAGGACGCGCGCGCAGCAGCCATCCGCAACGAATCGTTGCCGCGCGCGTGGGCAAAGGGCGGTCTCGTTGCCCAAAAAGGGCAGCACTGCCAGTGGGTTCTGAGGGTTGCAACCCGCGCGCGCCACGACGAGCAACGATCGAACAACGCACACGAGGCCTCGGAGCCAGCGTGCAGTCGAAGTCGACAGACGGGCACGAGGACTCGATGATGCTGAGGACCGTGTCGCGGACGCCGTCGGAGTGCACGCAGCCGTCGCGACGACGGTCGTGTCGTCTTGAAGCGCTGACGAGAGTCGACTGATCGACGACGCGGCGCCGGTGACAACTCTACAACGACGACGAGGCCACGCTTGACGATCTCCGCGCGGCCGTAGAGAGACGCTCGAGGAGACGACGCGGACGGCGCGGCGCGTGTTCGGTGGTGCGCACCCGCTCGCAGCGGCGATTAAGGAGGAGTTTCGATTCGCGCGACCGGCGCTCAGCGCTCGCGAAACGCCGCCCTAATGCTAGACGCCCGCCGGATGCAAGAGCCATAACCTAATACCGGCTTCGGGTCGCGCGTCGAAGTAAGGCGAAACGCGCGGCAAGGACGACCAGGCCGGCGGCTTCCTGATGAGTACACGGGCATAATCATTTATATATCAATAGCTATAGTTGGCGCTCGGGGATTCACTTCCTCCCAAGAAACTGGCTATTAACCCTCCAAGAGCCATAATCTAAATCTCTTATATACACGACTAGACACGAGTGGACTGGTGGCAAAGTAGCATCCGAATCCAAAAATTTCGCCGGATGGCTCTCAGCGAGGAGGCCTCGGCGGCGCGCAGGGGTCGTACGGCGGCCGCGGCCGAGGATACGTCCCGGGATCCGGCGGCGGCGCGCCGTAAGCGTATCTCGGCGGCCGCGGCGCCGCGTAGCCTTGAGGTGCGTACCCAGGAACCGGCGGCCGCCGTGGCGGCGGCGCGCCGTAGCCTCGAGGTACAAGCTGTGGAACGCCGTACCCGCGCGGCGGCCCCGGCACCGCGGCGTACGGCGGCTCGTACGCCGGCGGTCGCGGCACCGCGCGCGGCGGCATCGCCATCGCGGGCAGCATGTAGGCGTCCGGCGGCGGCGGCGACAGGCGCCGCGGCGGTGGCGGCGCCGTCGGCGCCAGCAGCACCGGGGCCTGGGCCGCGAACGAGCCCGGCTCGCGCAGGACCTGCTGCTTGAGCACCTCGAACTCGGCCGCCGAGACGCTGCCGCTGTTGCGTAGGGCGCGGAGTCGCTCGAGCCGGCTGACGACGTCGGTCGGCTCGCCCGGCGGCTCGTCGGGCTCGAGCGGCCGGAGCTCCTCCTGCGCGCGGACCGACCCGCTTTCGCGCCGCCGACGCGAAGAGTTGATTTTTCCGCGCGGAAGACTACGGCGCTGTGCGCGTAGGAGCAGCTCACGCCGTAGGGGCACGTGCCCGCGCCGTAGCGGCACATGCGCGTCTTGTACTTCTTGTCCTGCGTCTTCGCCAGCGGCGGCCGCAAGTACTGGAGCTCTTCGACCTGCGTCGGTGGTATCGAGCGAGTCCCGCGCGATGGGACGCCGGCCCGCGGACCGTGTGCGCGTACTGGCAGCGGCCGTCCGCGTAAAAGGGGCACTCCGAGGCGGCGTAGCGGCAGGGCTTCGTCTTGTACTCGGGCAGCCACCAGCGCGCCTGCGGCGGCCTTAATTCGGACTCGTCGTGCGCGAAGAGGCAGCGGCCCGGGCCGTAGGGGCACTTGTCGCCGTAGATGCAGATGCGCGTCTTGTACTGCCGCTGCTGCTCGAAGGGCTCCGCCTTGGCTTCGCCGGACCGCGGGTGGGTCTGGGTGAGCGAGAAGGCCGCGAAGTCCGCCGGTAGGGACGCGAGCGGGTCCTCCTCGTCGGCCGCGGGCGCGGGTGCCTCAGGCGTTCGCGGGTCGGCGGCGCGCGGATCCGGCCGTGGCGCTTCAGATTTGGACTCTTGCGCAGGTTCCGGCTGCTCCGGTGTTCCCGCTGGTGCGGAGCCGTCGGTGTTGGCAGCTGCTGCGTCCCACATACGAGGCTCGCGTAGTGCCAATTTGCCCCAGCTCAAGGGTAGACCCTCATTTATCACTGTGTACGGCTCGAGACGCAGCGCGTTTTCGTGAGCAAAGCATTGTGGGTAGGAGACGGCGTCCGCAGGGCTGGAGCTGCATTCGTGCAGGAATGCGTGTTTGCGAGCGCTTTTTTTGCTTTACGTGCGTTTGTCTTTCAGGTTTTGTTCTCGGCTGCATAAAACTTGAACTGCAAAACCGCTCCCGCACCGTATCTTGGCCCTCGGAGACGTCCTCTAGGGGAGTATGGTCAATGGCAAAAATTAGATCGGTTCAGAGTCCTGAGTCCTTGTCATAGCAAAAAGCAAGTTGAGGCGGCAAACATGGGACGAGGGGCAATGAAATGACGAGGACGTGCGCGCAGCTCCCTCCCTTCACGAATCAAGCCGCGCACGCCAGCGAAGGGCAGCCTTGTGACCCATAAAAAAGGGGCAGCACTGGCAGTGGGTTCTGAGGGCTGCTACCCCGGCGCCCGCGACGAGCGAAACGATCGAGCAACGCACACGAGGCCTCGGAGCCAGTGTGCGGTCGCGGTCGGCAGACGGGCACGAGGACTCGATGATGCTGAGGACCGCGTCGCGGACGCCGTCAAGAGCGCGCGCAGCCGTCGCGACGACGGTCGTGTCGCGTCGAAGCGACGACGAGTCGACTGATCGACGACGCGGCGCCGGTGACGATCCGCCAGTCGCTTTGGGCGTGACGGCGGTCCCGGCGCGCTACGACGGTGCTCGACGGGACGTCTAAATTGAAAAACGTTACGTGGTCTCCTTAAACCCAAACCCCCGCGAAGAGTGCTCGTCGAAGAGCGCCCACTCGTCCTTCGCCGGCTTCGTCGTCGTCGCCGGGGCGGGCGCCGGCGCGGCTGCTGCTGGTGCCGGCGCCGGAGCCGCCTTGGGCGCGCGCCGGCAGTGGTCCTTGTGCCGGGGCCAGGCCGTGCGCTGGCAGGCCGTGGAGCAGTAGGCCGCCGCGCGGCAGCGCGAGCAGCGCTTGAGCTCGGCGACGGTCTTGCCGCACGCGTCGCAGGCGTCGCGCGCCGCGGCGGGGTCCGGGCGCCGGTCGCCGCCGATGCGCCGCGCGACGGCCGCGACCTCGCGCGATTGTGGCGAGGCGACGGCGCGCGGCGCCGTGTAGAGGCGGTCGCGCGCGTTTTGCGAGAGCGGCGTCGCCTCGACGCCCGTCGCGAGGGATTTTTCCTTCGCCGGCCGCGCGACGCTCTTCTTCAACCCGGGCAGGCCGCCGCGGTCCTCGACGAGCGCCGCGACCTTGCTATGACCGTGCTCCCGCGCGAGGTCGAGCGCCGTGTGGCCGTCGCGGTCCTCGGCGTGCGGGTCCGCGCCGTACGTGTCCAGCAGCTCCCTGGCAATCTCCAAATCGCCCGCCTCGCAGGCGTCCATGAGCGCCGTCGACCCGTCGCGCCTTCTAGAATTAACGTCCGCGCGGAAGTCCTCGATCAGTAATTTCACGACCGCGCGGTGGGCAATGCCGGCGTGCAGCGCCGTGCCGCCCGACAGCGCGTGCACGACGTCGTTCGCGCGGACGTCGCCCGCAATCAGCAGCCGCCGGCAGCCGTCGACATCGCCCTCGCGGGCCGCGGCGAAGAGTGCTTTTTGCGTATCGGTGCAGCGCTTCTTGGGCGGGTCCTGCTGGGCGGCCATGCTGCTCGTTTGAAGCGCTCTCAACTGCGGCGTCTGGCGTGCGGCGACGGCTGCTCCAAGGCTGGGTGTGTGATAGAGGGTGGTGGTGAGGTGACTGCTGCGTACGCTTGCCAAACGTTACGTGGGCGCGCTTAGAACCACGAAGTGTGCCGCAAATTGCGCAAGCCTGGGAATCTGTGGTAATCCTCCAAAAATGCCATCCCTATATAATGCAGCTAGCGGTTGTAAGACACTAGCAAGCGCTCGTTCGCTCGAAGCGATGTGTAGGGCCGCAAGGTAACATATCCCGTCGACGGGATATGTTATACGGCACTTGGGCCGCAAGGGCGGTAGAACGCCGACCAAAACAACCACACACACTACTTCTTACCCGCGTCCACCGCGCGCAGGACGTCGTCCACGGCCGCGCGGCCCCGCCGCCGCTCGCGCCGCCGCTCCCGTTTGGCTTCGGGAGTCTTCCGCTTCTCCTCCAGGGCCTGCTTCGCCCTGCGTTCCTCGTCCGCCTTGACCTTAAGACGGGCGGCTTGGAAGCGCGCTACCAAGTCGTGCAGGGCCCCGAAGAGATGCGCGCAGTCGGGCGATTCTTCCCCAAAAAACTTGGAGCACTGGAGCACGGCCGACGACGCGTCCGAGGAAGCCTGGGACGCGGCCGCCACGTGCTCCGCCAACCCTGACGCCGCGGCGTGCGATGCCAACGCGCTCTCGGAGATTTTCGCCGAGCACCGCGCGAGCCGCGTGGACTCCTTCTCCAGCTCCCGCAGTTCCAACTTCCGAGCAGCACGTAATAAAGGCTCGAGCTTCTCGAGGTCATGCTCCCCGTCACCGGTCAGGGCCTTACGCGCCGCGAAGTCCAGAACACTTACGGCCGAGGCGTCCGTCGACTTCGTCGCGGCCACCCTTTCTAAGGAAGCCAGCGTGAACCCCTTGGCGTCGCCTCTCCTCGTACCAGCGTTGAGGGCGTTGCCTACGTCTAAGAGCCGCCGCAGACACTCGGCTAAAGCTTTGGAAGTGCGCGCGCCGTCGGCCGCCTCTATGAGTGTCTGCGCGTCCTCGGCGATCTTTTTCGAAGCGTCGGGCGCGCTCAGCGCGTCGCCGAGCAACTGCAGGCGGCTCCGCAAGTCGTTCGGAGACGTTATCTGGAACTCGCCGTCCTGCACTAAGTCGACCACTGCCACAAATAATGATTCGGCGGGTTTTTGAGGTATTCTTAATGTTTCAGGACCGGACTTCCGGTACAAGCGTCGAGCCTTGGCGAACTCGTCGTCGGACGGCAGCATGGGCACTAATTGTTCCACAATATCATGGGCGATAGCACCTTCACAGGCGGCCCTTAACATAGCCGAGAGATCACCGTCAAACGGCTTCGCCAACGTAGCTAATGATATGGCAATGTTCGCCGACCGCTTCGCCTCGCAGGCCTCCTCTTCAGCTTTATGTTTTGGTTGTAACGACCCATGTTTTCGCGTTTTGGAATGGTCGACCCCAAATAACCGATGCAACTCCGCCTTGTCGTCGTCGTCGACCCCATCACCAGAATGGGCCCAGACCGTGCCCTCCGTGTTGTTCTCGATGGCCTCCCAGTGCACGGGCTTTAAAGAAGCCCTTTTTTTGGCCTCGCGGCCGCCCCACTGCCGCGTCGTCGACGGGGCCTCCTTGTTGAGCAATCGCAACGTCGCCGCGTCGGGCGGCGCGTCGAGGTCCTTGTCTAGTAATGATGCGTCGAGGCCCTCCTCGGCCATCTTCCGCGCGACGGCGGGCCGCGGCAGGCCCACCCGCAGCAACTTGACGAAGGGCTTCATGGCCGGGTGGTCGCGCAGCGGCGCGCCGTCCGCGGCGGCGCCTCCATCAGTGGCCGCGCGCGCCTTCATGAGATTGTTCAGCGCGGCCTTCGGGTCCGGCGCGGCCTCGCCCGAGACGATGCGCTGGAGCTTCGCGGGCGGCGGCGCCTGCTTGCGCTGGAGCATGGCCTCAATCGGATTTGCCGGCTTTGGTGCTGGCGCGGCCGGCTTGGGCGGAGCGCGGGCC
Source organism: Pelagomonas calceolata (assembly GCA_918797485.1). NCBI lineage: Eukaryota > Pelagophyceae > Pelagomonadales > Pelagomonadaceae > Pelagomonas > Pelagomonas calceolata. The sequence continues at coordinate 2,566,836 of CAKKNE010000004.1, forward strand.
CGGAGCATGGCCTCGAGCGGGGCCGCGGGCGGCGGTGCAGCGGCGGCGGCGGGCGCGGCCGGCGCCGCGGGTGGCACCGCGGGCGGCGCGGCAGACAAGGCCGCGCCGGGCGCGACCGCGCCGATCGTGCCGGGCACCTGTGTGGAAATCAACCAGTGTGTCGGGTGCACTGTCGAGCGGTGAGGAAAATTTTGATTTCCACACAGGGCGCAACGGCCACGTCCTCCAAGGTTTGAGAGGGCTTCGCTAGCAAAGCGTCGAGCTCGGCCGTCAATAAATCGCCGGCGTCCGGTACTGGTGGAGGCGGCTGCACGAGCGCGGGCGCCACCGCGACGTCGGCGGCGGGCGCCGGCGGCAGCGGCTCCGGCGGCAGCGACGGCCGGCGCTGCGGCTTGGCTTTTTTAACGCCCAACCGATTCAATGCGGTCGTCACGCGCGGCAGGCCGCCGGGCCCGGCCTGGGCCGCGCCCAGTAAGGATGCACGCGGCGCGTCGTACGGGACGGCGGCCCGCGACGATCTCACATAAGCAAAGAGGTCGCCGTGTTTTGAACGCATGCCCGCCGCGGCACTGAGCGTCGGGAACCCTGATAACGTCGAGAAGGCCTTGGCTTCGTCATTCGCCGAAAGCTGCAGCGCCAGCGACGCGACATCATTATCACAGCACGCCGTCGCCGCTAGGGATGATGTCATATTAGTATCGGGTTGGATGCAGTGCCAGGCCGCTAATAGGGCTAAACCGCGGTCGACGGCGGCTTCTGCGCGCCTAGGTAACGCAAAAAAATGTACTGGACTCGTCGGCTCGTCGTCGCCCTCGTCGTCCGCGTAGCAAAACGCCAACCGCACCCGCAAATCCGTTCCTGAATTCTTTCGATCACCTAGGATCTGCGTAGCGTAGGCCGGGTGGACGTCGATGTCGCATTTCCTCGCGTCGATGGCGCCGTCACAAAGGAAGCCTGATGAGGCCACATACCGCGCGATCGGTGCTTGGCCCGCCCCGCCCACATCCTTGTATCTTCCCCCAAATCGTACCACAACGGCAAAATCCCCGCGCAACACGCAGGGCCGCTCCCGGTTGTTGTCCAGGGAATAAAAGGCTTCGTCCCCATCCCACTCCACAGCCATCTCGTCGCTCTCGGAAGACCAGTTGTTCGAGGTGGAGCACACTTCCAGTACTGGTGCCTCAGACACAGGTAAGCCTCGCACCGACGCGCCTAACAATATCAAAGGTCGCGGGTTCGGCAGACACCTCGCTTCGACGGCGCAGTCCAAATGCTTCAGACCTCGTCCGAACGATGGTGGTAAATGTTTTAGGTCTAACTGGCGCTTCGCATCACCACCCACGGCTTCCAGATATGCCCCATAGCCCTCTTGAGCCGCGTCGACTCTCGGAATATCTGTTTGTAAGGCACCGAACTCTAAAACCGCCGACGCCACTCTCAGTACCGCGGCACAGGCTAAGCCGCACCTAGCTCGATCGCCCGCCGTCAAGTCGCCAATCACGATCAACGTGCGATCATCGAGTGCGAGCCACGCGGCGGCCGCCAAGCCTAGTCTAGCAGCGTGAGCTAACGCGGGCCCCGGCGCGTGCTTTGGGGCTTCCCAGCCCGCGTTTATCACTCGTGATCCATCGGCAAACAGTTCTGGGGAGGCGCAGGGAGCATCTCCTACATTGATCAGCAACGCTCGGAGTAACGGTTCGCCGTCCAAGGCGTCGCCGTGGCCGAAGTCCGAGTGCCTTACATCGCCGCACTCCCGCCGCGTACACTGCGAGACGTGTTGTAGAGAGGGCGCTTCCCCACCCACGACAGCGAAGACGCGCGGCCAAATACGGACGACGTCGCCCGGGTTTCGTGCTGATTCGGTGCTGGAGAAGACGTTCGTCAGCGACGTGCCGATGGCTCTGAGTCGCGCGTCGACGGACGTCGACCGCCTTCTGAAGGACCGGCCCCACCTTGACAACATGCCTTCCGACTTGCTCCTTTGTGGGGGGCTGTCGAGCTCCTCCTCATTTGGTACTGGCCGCTTCACCCTCAACTGGCAGACGTCGCCGGCTTGGACGAAGGCGTCGCGCATCTCCGACGCTCGCGTGTTGTTATCTAGCAGTGTAAAGCGGCCGTCAGCGCCCGCTATACCAACTAACAGGTCGCCGACTTTCGGCGGGTCGCAGGACTTCGAGGCCGCGCCTTCAGGTGCAACCTTCGTCACCTTGAAGGACGCGTTGTTGATGTTGAGGCCCCAGCCCTCGCCCGGCTGGCGCGTGAGGCCCAATATCAGTTCCTCGAACGCCTCGGGCATCGTTCTTACGCCCTCTTGACGCCGCCGATGGCGTGTTCTCGCGCAATGAAGGACCGGAAATCGACTGGTCGACGTAACGCTTCGCCCCGTCCGTGCGTTTTATGCCGGCTTGTAGGCCTAGCTGTAGGCCTCAGCTGTGTGTGCTAGCTGTGTGTGCCACACCGTGCCCGAGGCGCTGCGGGCTTTTCTCAGCAGCCGTGCGATGTCAACAGAGCCGTGTTTCGCGACTCGTATGTGTGGGAACGCGACGAACGGCGGCCTTTTTGCATCGATTACCTCGGAGCTCTGCCCTACAGTGCGGGGTCCCAAGATCCGCCAAGCCCTCCCTGGTCGAGAAGTCGGTCGCGCCGGCGATCGTTCTTCCCGGGCGCAAAAAATCTATTCGGGTCGCGACGAGAGGCTGCCCACTTGGAAGCGGCACTGTGGCAAAACCATGGTGCGCGCCGCAAGGGCAGCCCTCGCCCTCATCACGCTACCATACGTCGATGCCGCGCTCAAGACCTACGCCAACGCCTCCACGGAACTCACCAACTTGGAGCACTTCTTCGACGCGCACCTCTCAACCGGACTGCCGGCCTTGCTCGGCGCGCGCCCGCCCGTCGACGGTGACGTCGATAAGGCTCTCAAGGGCTGCGCGAAGACGGGCTTAGCATTGGACGCGTGCCCGGCGCTCCTGGAGGTGCTGAGCGTGCCGCGCTACGCGGCGCATGATTACGTCGCGCGGGCCGCCGGATTGAGAAATGCGTCTCAAGAAAGTGCCTCGCCCCTGTTTCTGTACGGTGGCGCCAAGGACGATGGGTGTACGCAGCCGGCGCATTCGTTATATGCTGTGCTGAAAGGCACGGCCAGTGCCACGGGCGCCTTTGGCACGGCGAAACTGGACGACGACGCCAAGGCCATGCTCTTCGTGCCCGGGAACGACGACAAGTTGACTTTCACCGTATCAAAGGGCGCCGCCGTGCGCTTTTGTGTGGTGGACGCGTCGAACGTGCATTCAGTAAGACGCCTGGCGAAGGAGTCGCCGGACGTGCATTTCCCCCACGCCAAGTCCTTGGTCATTTCTGAGTTATTGACAGCTTTGGATGACCCCGAGTTCGACTTCGTGATGGCGCGGTCCTACTCGGAGATGCCTTGGAGCGAATTCGCGACGCGCGTCGCCCGCGTCCGCCGCCACGCCGTCGCCGCGATCACGATTACCGCGCAGGTGGCCGCGGCCCGCGCCGGAAGAAAAACCCGTGCACCAACAAACCAAACGCCAGCGCAAGAACTTCGGGAGCTGGCAGTCCGAGCAGCGCTGGAACTGGCGCGTCGTGAGTGCCACGATTCCGGAATTACCACCCCCCGAAGTGGTCCACGCCGGCCGCGAGCGCTGCGAATTGCGACTCTCGTCGTCTTATGAGAGGAGGAAGCACGACGACCGGCCCTTTGGCTTCGAGGTCCAGTTCGAGCAGGTCACGCCACCGGATGCAAGTCTGGGCGAGGTCGCGGCGTGGGGACCCGGAGATGAGAAAGGTACGCAGCGCTTCGACGCCGCGTCGCATCGTCAAGAAAAACATGAGACGGTCTTCGCGAACCACAAGTCCTACATCGTTGATGTGAAGGACACGTTACCCGCGCGCGGCTACGTGTTTCGAGTGCGGGTGTATTACGGCGAGGTTGAAGGTCCCTGGTCCAAACCATCCGAAGAAGCTAGCACACCGGCGCGCGGCGCACCGTCAAAAATTGTTGGTTCATCAGTACAAGCTCTGGGACGGGGCCTCACGCTGACAGTACCTAGACCTTTTGATGATGGCGGTTCCACGATAAAAGGCCTCGTCCTCAGATTCAGGCACCACGATTCTGAAAACTTTCCCGGCGCCTGGCGCCATGTTGGTTCATTTGCTACGAAGGACTGGCCTTTGCAGCTAGATGTCACGAATGAACTACTGACAAGTCGAGAGGACAGTAGCCATAACCACTCCTACGAGTTCTCCGTGGCACCCTACAATCGGTTGGGTGTTGCTCCTTGGTCCGGTCCTACGGCGCCCTGCGCCACGAACAACGAAGAGAAGGCAGTATCATATGGGCATGGGGCCTTCGATCGCCACACGCGGCACCACATTCCTACTGATGATGAACTTGTACAAATAGCAACAGAAGAAGGAAAAAAACTCTACGAAGAGGCGTCGCACTACGTGCGGAAACATTTGGATGACTTATTTGACGAGCACGCGCACTCGGTTCACGGTCCGTTGGTTTCTATTGGTGGATCTTTAACGGCTTCCTTGGACGTCTACGACTCGTTACATAATTATAGAAGACCAAATGCGCGGCCGGACTACTCGGCGCAGGCCTGGCTCTGCCACTGGTCTCCTAGAGGCCACAAAGCGGTGGCGGAGCTCGTCGCCGCGGACCCCCTTGATGCTTGTTCTACACATAAAAACGCGGCACCTCTACGGGGACGGGTGGTTTTAGTGAAGCGGGGACAGTGCCCCCTGGCCACGAAGGCGTTGCTGGCGCAACGGGCGGGGGCGTTAGGTGTTGTGATTGCGGACAACGGAAAGTGCACGGCCCTCGACCAGTACTGCGTGCCCGGCGCTGATAGATCAAGGGGCGAGGCCTGGGCGCGTTTGGATTTGCAAAGGCCCTGGGCCGGTGTGCATATTCCGGTCGTGTTGGTGCTTGCGGATTCCGCGGCTCACGTGCTCGAGCACTTTCCTGTCGGTGATGGGATGAACGGGACAGTGGCCCATTCCCTCTTTTCTGAGGAGGAGGAGGCGGGGAAGGGCGGGGAGCTATAATATGTTACAGTAACTTGCCTAGGCCGCCTGCTGGACGGGCTCCGATCCCCCCAGGTCGTCGCGCGCGGGGTACGACGCGCGCAGCGCCGCGAGGCCCGCCTCGGAGACGTCGACGGCGGCCGCCGCGTCCGCGCCGGCGACGCCCGCGGTAAGGCTGCCGAGGCCCGCGAGGAACGACGCCTCGTCGCCCGGCGCCGCGGCCACCTGGACCTTGACCTCGTTCACCTTGCAGGCGATGATCGCTTCGTGGCGGCAGGCCGCGGCGATGCCCTGGCAGGCCCGCAGGTTGATGGCCCCGAGCGCCGACCGCTTGTCGTCCGCGCCGTCGCCGACGACGAATGTGTAGGAGCCGTTCTCGTCGAGGCGCGGTAAGAGCCGCCGCGCCGCGGAGAACTGCAGCGCGGCCAATTGGCAGGCCTTTTGCGGGAAGTCTTCATCGTTGATCGTGAAGAGGCGGTCCTTGGCCAGCGTGTTCGTCTCGTCGCACTTGCCGCGGCCAGCCCACCAGCGCACGCCCGCGTGCGCCACGACGTGGTCGAGGCGCTGAGCTGTCAGATTCATGACGTTCGAGATGGTCTTGTCGGCATTTTCCGGGAGCAGGGAGCCGTGGACCGTCGCGAGGCGGTCGGGCTGGCCCAGCGTCTCGGCGAGGTGTTCCAGGCGGCTCGCCGTCCGCGAGTTGACGACGACCAGGGCTCCCGCATCTAGCAGCCCGCGGACGAGGTTGCGGCCGACCTGTGTGCAATCGACCAGTGAGTCCTTTTTTGCACCGCCACGCCACGCAGCGAAGGCGTCGTGTAAACTTGATTGCGCACCGCCGCTGACGGTGTCGACGCCTCCCACCACCCAGCAGACCTTGCCTTCGAGCGATGCCGGCGGCGAGGTGTTGCCGCCGCCGCCCTTCAGGAAGCTGAAAAAGCTTCTCGCGTGCACGCTGCGCATCGCTGCGGTCAGGTGTCTTGTTTGAGAGAGCATTTTTGAAGGCTGGATTTATCAGTAGCAGCTAATCTTATAGCTTCCGGGTAAGGAGCTTAGACCGGTTCGTTTCACCCAGTTTCGCGTCTCCAATCGATCTCTGTGCTGCGGCGTGTGCGCGCGACGCCACCGTGAGCTACAGCTCGTGGTGTCCAAGCGGAGCAGCGCCGATGGACGCTATGTTAGCTTAGCCGTGGCCTTAGGACTGCTGGCAGACGGTAGCGCCACTTGCACGGTTCTTTGAGGTCCCACTGCCCTGCAGGCAGCAGCCGCCTCCAGGTGCCGCTCGGCTAACGCAGGCTCTGATCCCGTCTCGACACGGCGTCAGCGAGGAGGGCCGAGGTCTTCTGGGAGTGCGGCCTCTAACGTCGACCGAACAGGGCTGGGCGAGGGCATCGACGCTCTCGATCAATTACGCCGCAGCTAACTACTTTTAAACTGTGCAACTACTTTCACACACCTTTTATATATATTTTCGATTTGACTGACAAGAGAGAATCACGGCGCTCGCGGTGTAGGCTGAGCACAGGGCGGCATCGCCCGGGCTGAAACTGCGTTGCGAGCGGGACGCAAGCGCGAAAACCTAATTAATTTGTCCACTTTCCGATCGTCGTAGCCCACCAGCACCGGCTGCCGCGAAAACCACAGCGAAACGCCGCCGAAGCAAAAAGCGCGCCGCGACACGACTGCGACACGAGTCGTACATCACAACCATGGCGGAGATGGCCATGCAAGACACGGCCATGGACGATTTGGAGATGGACGAGATGTTCGACAAACACCTGGAGGAGCACGAAGCCCCGTTTGATGATGATCAAGCCACAGGACGCAGCAACGCAGTCCCGGCGCATGTGCAGCAGCGCCACTCCCAGTTCGACGACGTCGACGACGACGACGCGTCCATGGGCGACCTCGAGAACTACGAGGAGGCCGAGTACGTGCCTGGGAGTTCGCTGACGCCGCAAGCGTCCCTACCGCCACAAAACGATCCGTTCGGCTTCCAGCGGCAACAACCGCAAAGCCAACCCTGGGGCGTGCCGCCGAAGCAAGGCATGAAAAGAGTTGCTAGTAGAGAATTACAACAACCTCCGACGCAAGAGGTGGCGCCTTGTGCCGCGGACTTTAAAATAATAAGAGTCATCGGCAAGGGGTCGTTTGGCAAAGTCTTCTTAGTGCGACAGGTGCGCACGAACAAGACCTTCGCCATGAAGGTGCTGAAGAAGGAGAACATCGTTAAGCGCAATCAAGTGGAACATACGCGTACGGAACGTTCGGTATTAGGCTACGTGCGCCACCCCTTCGTCGTGGGTCTGCAGATGGCCTTCCAGACGAGAGATAAGCTCTTCTTCGTGCTCGATTATTGCGCGGGCGGGGAGTTGTTCTGCCATCTACAAAGACTGGGCAAGTTCGCCGAGCCTCGGGCTCGCTTCTACACTGCCGAGTTAGTCCTAGCCTTGGCTCATGTGCACGCGTTAGGCGTGGTCTACAGAGATCTGAAACCAGAAAACGTTTTACTGGACGCGCGAGGCCACGTGCGCCTGACCGACTTTGGCCTGAGCAAGGAGGGCGTGACGCTCCACGCGAAAGGGGCGCACTCCTTTTGTGGCACGCCGGAATACTTAGCACCGGAGATCCTAGCGAGACGGGGCCACGGCCGCGCCGTGGACTGGTGGTCGCTCGGCGCTCTATTGTATGAAATGCTCACGGGGCTACCCCCGTTCTACTCCAGAGATAGGGAGAAGCTGTTCGAGGGCATCAAGCACGGGGAATTGGGCTACCCCGGGCACTTGTCGCCGGACGCGAAGGCTATCTTGCGGGCGTTGCTGGAGCGGGACCCCGCCAGACGGCTGGGTAGTGGCCCGGGCGACGCGGATGAAATACGAGCGCACACGTTCTTCGCGAGGGTCGACTGGGACGCTCTGTTGGACGGCACGGCGCCGCCGCCCTGGCAGCCGACCGTCGTCGGGTCGCTGGATACGTCCCAGTTCGACCGGGAGTTTACTTCCCTCCCGATCCACTCGCCGCCGGCGCGGGCGCACGCGATGCCGCCCGGGAGCACGCCCCAGGACGACACGTTCTCGGGCTTCACCTACTCCGAGCGGCGGCTCCACCCCGGCGCGACGCCGAAGAGCGCGCGGCGCTGATGATGGAAATTCCCCCCCGGCCGCCTTCAAGGGGCGCCCGGCCTGCCACTGTTAAACCTAGAAAAATCTACCTAATCACGACACGCGCCGCGGGCCAGCATGAAGTAGTACTCGTCTCCGTCGAGGTCCTGGCGTCCCCCGATGCGATCCCGGACCCACGTGCCGACGGCCTCGATGGCCTCGTCGGCGCCGGAGAGTGCTCCCGCGTAGTGGTGCCAGGTGTGGAACATGCCCTGCCACTCCTCGAAGCGGACGCGGCCGCCGGCCTCGTGGATCCTCCCCGCCATGCGGAGGCCGTCGTCGTAGCAGATTTCCTCCGAGCCCATTTGCACGAGGGTCGGCGCCAGCCCGCGAACGTCCGCGAAGAGGGGCGACGCGCGTGGGTCGCGCGCAAGCGCCTCGTCGTCGCCGAGGTACATTTGGCGCAGCTCCGGCAACCCGGCGCAGTACGTGAACGGGTCTCGCGCGCGGCGCGTCGTCAGCGACGGCGAGCTCAGCGTGAAATCGGTGAGCGGCGAAATGGAGACGATGCCGCGGACGGTGACGTCCGCCCCGATGAGAAGGGCGCCGACCGACAGGGATAGGTTGCCGCCCACGCTGTCGCCGATCAACACGACGTCGCGGTGCAGCGCGCGGGCGGCCCAGCGCGTCGCGCGGAGGCAGTCGTCGTGAGCCGCGGGAAAGCGGTGCTCGGGCGCGAGCCGATAGTCGACGTTCAGCACGCGCAGTCGCGAGGCCGCGCCTATGAGCCCAAAGGCCTTGGCGTGCGTCGCGGCCGAGCAGACGATGAAACCACCGCCGTGGAACGCGACGAGGGTGCCTTGTTCCAACGGGCCTGGCGGCGTGATCAGCTGAGCGCGGACGCCGTCCGCGTCTATATTTTCGACGAGGTAACCGTGCTCGCGCAACCACGCCGCGTCCGCGTCGACGCGGCCGGCACACAAGACTCGCGTCTCCGCGAGGGGCGTCGGCTGAATCGCTCTCAGCGTATCGATAATTGCGGTGAGCCGCTCGTCGTTTTTCGGCGTCATGAGAACGCCTTCCATTTTGATCGATTCGTTGGCGGCTTAGAGCTAGGAAGAGTAGCTAGCGGCAAAAGACACTAGCAAGCCAGGCGCAAGCCTCTTGCAATCGCCACTGCCGTACGTCGTCTGCGTGCAGCACAACGCCGTCAGAGCAGTGATTCATCACAGCAGCTGTCGCGCACAGCAGCATCGCTGCTTGCGAGAGGCCGTCGTGCAAGAGTAGCTCAAATCGCTGGAGAGCATAGCCAGCCAATCGAGCAGCAACCATGGCCTCGATCCTCGCGCCCAACATGCATTTTGCAAAAACAGGGTCATATAGCGTCGTCGAGCCCGGCAAGCCGAAAGAAGCACCAACGCCGTCAACGGGCGGCGGCTCCGCGGCCCTCAGCGCGGCCTGCACGCGCCAAGCTAGTACCGTAAAACAGATGAAGAAGGACGGCAAGCCCGCCGATCAAATAGAAAAGGCGGTAGAGGAACTCAAGAGACTACGAGCGGAACTCGCCGTAGCGGAAAAAGCCAACGCGGGCCAGGGCACGGAGCACAACATCGATCGAAAGTTGTTTGATGAAACGGTCTTGAGGAGGATGTTCGTGGTCCCGGCCTTCGAGATCCACGGCGGCGTCGCGGGCCTGTTCGACTATGGACCCCCGGGTTGCGCGCTCAAGCAAAATATTGTGGACCAGTGGCGCCGTCACTTCGTGCTCGAGGAGAAGATGCTCGAGATGGAGTGCACGTGTCTGACGCCGGAGCCCGTGTTGAAGACGTCGGGTCATGTGGATAGGTTTACTGATCTCATGGTAAAAGATATTGTTACTGGAGACTGCTACCGCGCGGACAAACTACTCGAGGATCATATTGATGACTTACTCGAGAAGGGCAACTTTTCGTCGTCCGAGGCGGATGAACACCGCAAGGTCCAGCGGCAGGCCGACGCTTATAGTCCTGAGGAGTTAGGTGCTATTCTAGAAAAGTACGGCATCAAGGCCACTACCACCGGAAACGACCTCACCAAGCCCTTCGCGTTCAACTTGATGTTCGGGACCAAGATTGGACCTTCTGGTGCATTAACGGGTTTTCTGCGACCGGAGACGGCCCAAGGCTTGTTTGTCAATTTCAAGCGGTTACTAGATTACAACAATGGGCGGGTGCCCTTTGCTGCCGCTCAAATAGGCTTGGGCTTTAGGAACGAGATCGCGCCGAAGAACGGCCTGCTGCGCGTGCGCGAGTTCACGATGGCCGAGATCGAGCATTTTGTATGTTGCCGGCGTCCTTCTACGGCGCCTTGTTCGATGTTGAGCCGTTGCGGACCGCGTCGGGCCGTTGCGGCGTGTCAGAGAGAGCGCGGTCGCGGCGATGGCGTCGAGGCGATGCCGGATGACAGCCGATGGCGTCGCCGAGAGCCCGTACGCCGTCGACGCGACTCACCCTCCACGAAACGCAGGTCAAGCCCGACGAGAAGAAGCACCCCAAGTTCGCGAACGTGTCGAACGTGACGATGAAGCTGTTCGACCGCGACGCGCAACTCGGGACCGGTATTGTTTCGAGCATGACCTGTGGTGATGCCGTTGCCAAGGGCACGATCGCCAACGAAACTTTAGCTTATTTCATGGCCAGAACGCAGTTATTCATGCTGCGGATCGGCATGAATTCAGAAAAGTTGAGATTCCGGCAACACCTGTCTACCGAGATGGCCCACTACGCCGCGGACTGCTGGGATCTGGAAATACTAACAGCTTATGGCTGGGTCGAGTGCGTGGGCCACGCGGACCGCGCGTGCTATGATCTGACGGTGCATGCGAAAGCTACCAATACGTCGGTCGAGGCCCAAAAAATGCTCGACAAAGCTGTGGAGGTTTTACAACTCACAGTGAAGCCTGATAGAAAAACGATCGGCATGACCTTCAAGAAGGACCAGAAGGCCGTCTGTTCAGCACTTGAGGGATTAGATTCCGACAAGGCTGCTGAAGTAGAAAAGGCCCACTCTGCGGGTCAGCCTTACGAGCTAGACGGGTTTAGTATTGCACCGGGCATGGTCTTATTTACGCGCAAGAAGAAGATGGTGCAGGTCGTGAAATTCACGCCTTCCGTGATCGAACCTTCGTTCGGGGTTGGGCGCATTTTACACGCTCTCTTGGAGCATTCTTTCTCTGTCCGAAAGGAAGATGCGCAGCGCGTCGTCTTCCAGTTCGCGCCGGTCGTCGCGCCCATCAAGTGCGGCGTCTACAATCTACAGAGTGGTTCGAAGTTCCCGCCTATTGTTACAAGAGTAGTAGACTTACTGACGCAAGCGGGCATCTCCACGAAGGCGGACACGTCGGGCCAGTCTGTTGGCAGAAGGTACGCGCGCGCGGATGAATTAGGCGTGCCGTTTGGCGTGACCGTCGACTTTGACACTGTTGAAGATGATACTGTTACCTTGAGAGAAAGGGACTCGATGACGCAAAGAAGGGTGCCCATCGCCGCGTTGCCGGGGTTGTTGCGGGAGTTGTGTGGGCTGGACGGCGACGTCGTGGCGTGGAAGGACGCGTTGTCGGCGTACCCGGAGGTCGGTGCTTCGGAGGCGTCGGGGCCCATTACTTTGGAGACGACGTCGCGCGGCGTCTTCTCGCGGCCGGCGGCGCTGGTGAAGAAGTGAGGGGCGCGTGGGGTATAAGCTTACTCATCTTAGCCGTATTGGTTCTCCTACGAATTCATGGCGCGATGCCATACTTCCGCGAGCCGCCAGAATAGATCATCGTCCGACAATGATGTAGCCCCGGGGGAGTTCTCCCGCACTCGGGCCAGCTCCTCGTCGTAGTCGAACCCGTACGCCTCTATCTCCATCCTAAGGATTCTTTCCGTGTCCCGGCGCACCGTGCGGCGATCTTGCTCCCCAAACTTGTCCTCGTACTCCTGCGTCCCCGGCTTGAGCACCTCGAGGCCCTCGATGCACACGTCAGGCGGCGGCTCCGTGAGCTCGCCGCGGCGGAAACTCTCAAGAGGTCCCCCGGGCTTGTCGAGTTGCCCAACTCTAGCAGATAATCTCCAATAGGCATCGTTCGTTCGCCTCTGCCTCGTTTCGGCCTCGTCGCACCAGCCTTGCACGAAACGCGACGCCTTGTCTATGGGCGCGGCCGGACGAGTTCCCGCGGGAGTCGGACGAGCACGAGTACGAGCACCTCGCCGTGTGGGAACCGACGGACGTGTCTTTCGATGTCCCTATTCCCATCGTGCCACCTGAGGCAGTGACGGAGGCAGACCCGTATGAAGACGCGGCTGCAGGAATTCAGACAGCGTGCTATCTGGTCAGTCCCGAGACGTGGGAAATAAAGGTCCTCTGGCGCCACGGATTACCGCCGCGGGACCGCGGCGTTGCGACGATTACCCGTGGTAGGGAGGAAGGAATAATTGCGACGGGAAATCACGGCGCGGGCGTCTACCACGTCGGCGTCGCGCCGCCGCCGGCGGGGCCGCCGCGCGCGCACGGCGGTCGCCGCGTCTACGCCACGCAGCCGACCGGCTTCTGCCGCTTCAGAGCTACCGATGATCTTCGAATGCACCTTTTCCGCTTCGCCGTCAACTTTGCGCCGGCAACTAGGGAGTACCGCGGCCGCGGCCACCTCGCCAGGCTGCTGAAAAACGTCATGGAGCGCGAGACCTCCGCGCGGCGCCTGCCGCCGGCGAGGAGGTCCGCCGAGGTCTACCTCCAGCGGCGCGTCGCGATCCTCGAGAAGCAGGTCAAGTCCCTGCGACTGGCCGCCGGGGCGCTCGCCGAGGCGGCCTACCTCGGGGACACGCTGGAGCCGTCGGACTCGGAGGACGAGATGGAGGCGGAGAGCGACCTTGACAACGGCGACGAGGAGGTCACTGATCTCGTCTCGGACGGCGAGGACGCGTAGATGGGTAAAACCAAAACACAGTGTTAAACAGATCAGATCTCAAGGAAGCTCCCGAGGGCCCCGATGTCTGACAGGTCCGACGACTCCGAGGCGGCGGACGAGTCGTCGTCCGATTCTGAGGCGACGAACGATCTCGGCGTCCCCGGCCCGCTCCGCGACCCGCTCCGCGGCGAAAGCACGCGTGGTGACGGCACGCTGTTGGACCGCGGCGTCGCCGGCCCGCTCCGCGGCGACGCCGCGGGCCGGCGCCGGCGCCAGACGCGCGTCGCCACGGGCGCCACGTAGACGACGGAACAGGGCGGGAGCAGCACCGCGCCGCGCGCGCCGGGCAGCCGCACCTGACATAATAAAGTGCCGTCCGCCCGCTTGACGACGCGGTCCAGCAAGTCCACGGGACCGAACGGCGAGCCGACGGGGCACGGCGCCCTACAAATATCGGCCTTCTCGCAGATGACGCGCGCGCGCCAGAACGTCCGGCAGACGACGCGCCGCGGTTGCGCCGGGTCCGCCGCGGGCCGCCGCGCTTCCACGACGGCCGGGCCCCACTTCGTCGAGACGACGGCGCCGATTCTCAGCCGCGGCGCGTCGTCCTCGTCGGACGTCTCCAGGTCCAGCGGCGCCCGCGCGAGCGACGCGTCCACCAAACGGCTCAGCTGCCCCATAACTTCCAACGCCTCGGCCGCGTCCTCGTGCGGCGCGCAGCCGACGTGCACGCGCAGCGCGTCGCCGTGCGCGCGGGCGCACGCGATCGCCGCCTCGGCGGCGGCGAGGGCGCCCTCCAAGGCGTCTAGCTCGGCGTCCAACCGTTCGCCCGCTTGCCGGCGCCTTGATGGAGTCAGGTGAGGCGGCAGGGGGCCCTGGTCAATTGTCTTCTTCTTGAGCACGGGCTTGGAGGTCAGCGCCGCGAGCAGCCCGGCCCGCGCGCCGTCTACTGAAGGGGGCTTCTTTGTGAAGAGTTGTCGTTCCACGGGCGGCGGCTCCGGCTGCTTCTTCGCGAGGGCCTCGAGATAACCAAGCGCACTTGGGAACGCAACGGCCGCCGACGCCAGCGCGAGCACGCGCTCGACGAGCCCAAAGAACGGGTTCCGCGGGTCGCTCGGCTCCATGAGCCGCGGGTCCTCGGACGGCGGCGCGTAGCACGACGCGCCGTTGGTGCTCGGTCGCGTTACAGGAGCGCGCCGGTTTCGATCCTGTAGCGCGTGCGACGCCCACTGCTGCGCCGCGCGTAACACACCAAAAGGCGCGGTGCCCTCTTTGGAAGATAAAATAGCGGACGCGATGCGCTGCGGCGGCCGCCAGGAGCCGTGCTTTTTGGTCTTGGGCCGTTTGACGTCGGTCGGCGCCGGCGCCGGCGCAAAGTCCAGCCGGTCCGCCCGGATCTTGCGAGCGCGCTCGACCTGGGCCTTGCGCTTCGCGGCCCAGTCCTGGGGCGTTTCTTTCGGCGGCGGCGACTTCGTGCGCATGCGCTCGCAGTAGGCGTCCGCGTCGCGCGCGGCCGCGCAGAGGACGCCCAGGGCCACGAGGGCCGCCTTCTCCGCCCGCGCTTGTTTTAGGGACGTGCGGACCTTCGATGCGAGCGTCTCCTCGCGCGCCATGGCCGCGCGCTCTTTCATACCAGCGGCGTCCAACGCCCTCCGCGCGTCGGCCGCCGCCTTCGCCGCGCGCTCCCGATCACCATCTAATCTACGTTTCTCGGCCGCCCGCGCTGCTGAGATCGCCTTTTCCGCTTCGGCGCGCTCGCCCTCGAACTGAGAGGCGCGGTCAGCTCTGGCCACCGCCCTAGCTGCTGCAACCCTCCTCCTCAGCGTGGACACGACGGCGGCGAGCTCGTTGGGCTCGCCGCGGTGCGCGCACTGCTTGAGGCCGCCGTGGACGACGCGTCTTGAAACGACGGTCTCGGCGCAGGCCGGGTCCTCCCCGAAACACGCCGGGAGCCACCGCGCCGCCCTCACCAAATCGCGCCGCTGCCTCCGGTGGCGCCGCTTCTGGGATGGCGACGCGAGGCCACCATCATCTTCATCTTCATCAGAAGACGATGACGACGCCTCCGGCTCCGACTCGCCGCCGTCATCTGACAAAGTGACCTTCTTCGACGCTTCCAGGCGCCGCCGCCTTCGAGACCGCGCCGCCACCAAGACGTCGCCCCGCGCGAAGGGCCCGGCGAAGCACAGCGCCGTCCGCCGCTCGCCCCGTCTTGATAAAACGTCCACGACAAAATCCAGCAGCGTCCGCCGGTGGCGCTCCTCGCCGTCGGCGCGCGTGCGCGCGAGGGCGAGCAGCGACCCGAGCTCGATGCCCGAACTTTCATTCAAACGCGTCGCGTTCGCGGCGCCCAACAAAGTGGCGAGGAAGCGCGCCAGACTTTGAGAACTGCGGACGGCGCGGCAGGCCTTGCAGCGCAGGGCGGCGTCCACTAACACGACGGCGAGGCGCGGGAGCGCCGTCTCCAATAATAACAGAGCGTCGGCGCGCTGTCTACATAAGGGAATGGCGCCCAGCTCCGCCAGCGCCGCCTCGGCTTGCGTACTGCCTTCATATACTCCGGAAGGGCGGAAGACGAGCTTTTCTCTTTCATGATCCGTCGGCGCGATCGCTATGATCAACTCGAGCTGGTCCACACTCAAACCGCCGCCCATGAGCGCCTCGCAACATGACCTAGCTGACGGGAAGCGCCCTTCCCCGGAGCCGACGAGCTTGCCGAGCATGATCCCCACGTTCATGGCGCGCCGCGCGTCCAGCGTCGTCGTCTTCGGAGGGGCGACCTTCTTCTCGACAACAGCCGTCGTCATGACGCTGCGGCGGCTTTGCACGATGGGCGCGCGCTCGCCGAAGGCCGACTTGAGGCGCGCGAAGTCCCTCGAGCTCTTGTCGAAGGGCGACGCGAGGTGCTCCGCGGCGTACAGCGACCGCTCCGCACTTTGGGGGTCCAGCGCGTTCCAGTGGAGCCGCCGGAAGCCAGTTCTCGGTGGCGGTGCGCTTCTAGCCTTCTCCTTTTGTTGGGGCGTCGCCTTCGTCGTGGCCTTGACAGGGACCGGGGTATTCACTTGACCGGCCATGACGGCGCATTTATCGGCAACAACACCGTCATCTTTCATCTTCTGGGCTACGGCCGTGCGCGGCACGCCAACACTCAACATCTTGAAGTAGCGCGCTAAGGATTCGTCGGCGAACAACGCCGATAGTGCTGGGTCATTTCTACAGGCGGCGGGGACCGGCTTCGATGGAGGTGGTGGTGGTACGACGACCGGTGCAGGTGCGGCAACGATGGGTACGGGCGACCGCGTCCGCACGCTATCCGTGTCAGAGTATGCCGCCTTCGACGCCGACGGCTGGCCCGGCACGCGCTTGCAGAGCTCCGCCGTCACCAGCAAACCGCAGCGCGATGAAACGGGCCCGAAGTACCGCCGCCCCTCGACCTCGCCGTCGTGCGTCCCATAGGGCAGGTCCAATTCGATGCCGCACCAGACCTGTCGACCGGACGAAAAGGCCGTCGGGCCCAGGAACTTTAGGACACCACAGTCCAGTCGTCTCGGTCGGCCCTTCCGATCAAACACGTCGACCCTACAACCGAGGTAGAGCGGCTCGCGCACCTCCTCTTGTTCGTACACCACTGGTGACGGCCGCGGTTTTTCGGGTGTGCCGTTCCTCAAATAGTCGACGTAGGAGTGGCGCCGCTCCGGCACCGGCGACCGCCGTCTCACGGCTCCTGGTGGTAAACTGGAACCGAAGGCGTGCTTGCTCGGCCGGCGCTCGTTCCGTGTCGAAAAGGTCGCTCGTCTCGTCTTCGCCCGCAGCGCCGCGCGCGCCGCAGCTCTTAATGCCGCGTCGTCGGGCTCCTGCGACCGCGTGCCCGTGCGCAGGCGCGGCGGGCGCAGGGGGGTGTCCATTGTTATGCTGGCGCTAGCGGATGCCGCGGCCGCTGAGGCATGTGCGCCATCATCAGAGAGAGTGCAGGTATGATGCGTGCGTGCGAGGCGGCTGCCCCGATGCCGCTTTCGGCTGCTTTCACGCCTTTTTTTTTCGTCGCTAGTGTGTTACATGCCGCTAGCCACCTCCGTCGCCGCGCTTGCGTGTGCTTGTCGAGGGGCACCGATTGCTGCATCCTCTTTTGTTTGAAAGCTGGAAACAGCTAGTGCACAGCCGAGGCCACGAAGAGAAGATGCGCGTCTTCGCTCTTTCCTTATGCCTGCTGACTGGCACTGCACTCGCACCACCCCAGCGCCGGCTCGGGAAAGTGACGGCGCAGCGATCTGCCGCCGGTGAACCAGCACCGCAGCCGTACGCCCTCGACGACGCGCGGCCGCGGTCCGCCGCGGCGCTGGCCGCGCTCGCGACGGCCGCGGCGCCGCTCGCGTGCTACGCCGCCGCGCCGGCCTGGGTCGAGCCCGTGTCGAACGTTTTAGATCCGTGCTTCTTCATCATCCAGTTCATCATGCTGCTGCGCGTCATCATCAGCTGGTTCCCCGAGACGGACGTGAACGAAATGCCGTGGGTGCTCGTCTGCGCGCCGACCGAGGGGCTGCTCAAAATTACCAGAGATATCGTGCCGCCGTCGTTCGGCGTCGACATCAGTCCCGTCGTCTGGATCGCCGTCGCCTCGTTCCTGCGGGAGATCCTGCTCGGGCAGCAGGGCATCCTCGTGCTCATGGCGCAGGGGCGCATGTAGCGCGGTGGCGCGCGGCGTCCTTGGTCTTCGTCGGAACGCGTCCCACTGCCACGGACCGCCTCTAGACAGAATGGAGCGCGGCGCCGCCACGGGGTTTAAACTGCGGAGAGCACGGTCGCGCGCCCGCTCGTGCTGGCTCAAAAGGGGTTCGCTACGCTCTCGGACGCGCGCACACCCGCGCAGGTCTCTTCGCAGCCGGTACGTCGTGTGAGTAATTTCTAGGATTGAATTAATATCATCCGGGCCCGAGTAGACCCGAGTCTATCCAGCCGCGACGGGGAGTGAATTAGTCCGACTGCTCGTCGACCGTCACGGCCCGCGCGAATACACCCTTCGCTGCGGACGGCGCCGCGGACGGCGTGGAGGGCGTGACGACGGCTGGCGCCGCGTGGTCTGGCAGACTCAGCTTCGTCATCATCTTCGCGACCCGCAACTTTGCTCGTACCCTTCGTTTGATGGTCGCCGCCTCGCTGCGGTCGAGTATTGTACGGCGGCGAACCACCTCGTAGGACTGCTCGGCGATCTCCACGAGTCGTTCCAGATAGTAAACCGCGTCCATGGCTAGCAAGACCTCGCGCAACACGAAACGGATATGTCTTCGGTGACGCAGCGCCCACCGCGCAGTGCGTACGACCTTATCGCGCACGGCCCCATTTCTTATCAAATGCTTCCAGAGGAACTGGTAGAGGTGATCCAGACCTGTGAGGCGCTTGAGCGTCGGCGCGATGGTGCTCATGAACCGCTTAGCTAGAGCCGGAAAGATAAAGAGCGCGTCGATCACGAACCACCAGCTGTGCAGGTACTCGTGAGCTAGCGATTCGCGCTTGCCGTTCCTCCGTCGATACGTGACCAAGTGTACAAGGATGTCGAGCGCGAGAAACCACCAAATCACGTCGGGGAGTTTGCCGCACGAGTTGTGGGGGCGATCGGGTCGAAACGTCCGCCGCCACGGCCGGAAGCGCACCGCGCCGCGTTTCGTCAGCGCTTCGCACCGGAATCCGTCGGCCTCGGCAATGAATTGGTGCGCGACGCATTCGCGCCGCGCGCGCAGGCGTCGTTTTTTTATGCGGTTATCCTTGACGTCGCATCCGCTCTGCGTGAGCATGAGGACAACGCCGAGCACTCTCCAGAGCTTGAGGCCAAAGCTATGGTTGTTGATCAAAGCCACCATGATTTTACCAGGTCTCGTGCCGAACCTGTGGCTTGCCGGGAGTCTGGCGACACCGAAACTATCACTCTCGTTCGCCCCGTTACGTCTTTTCGCTATTTTCGCACTGTGGTCTGCCCAAGATTGCTCGACTAGCGTTGTAAGACACTAGCAAGCACAGCTCGACCTTTGCCGCGGCGCTTGCCCTCGCTGTGCGCTTCTCGCTTGGTGCGAGTGTCACGGGCGTTGTTAATTTGCACCGCTGCGCTGCTCCGAGGCTGCTCCGCCATCGCTGCGACCTGCGCGCGGAGTTATCACAAGGGTAGGTCAGCACTCTCAGTAGCTATTTTGGCGTCGGCGCGCGCTAAAAATGGCAGACAATACCTCCTCCACCGCCGCGAACAAAGAAACAACCGCGGACAATCTTCTCCAGCTCCCTTCGGACGTCTTGCGCAAGGTCGCCTCGTTCACCTTCGCGGCGCCATCTAAAAAATCATGCTCGATCGAGTACGACGGGCAAAAGAAACGCCGCGACGCGCTTGAGGGCTCGCGCCACGCGTCCGCGCTCGTCGTGGCCATTCCGAAGGCGGAAGACAAGCTGCGGCGCGAGCTTAGAGCTGATCTCGACAAGGCCGAGCAGGCGCGCGGTTTCGGGCTGACCGTGGCCGAAGGCGAGGCGTGGCTGCGGGCCCACGGCTACGGGTCCGACGCGCTCGCGACGCCGCGCGCGGCGGGCGAGCGGCTCCTCCTCGCTCTCAGCGAGTTCACGGAAGACCGAACGGGCCAGGATTACTTTATGAAGAAGCTTAGTGTTATGATGGGCCAGGCCGACGCGTCGGAGATCGTCCTGCGCCACGACTGTCTGACGGACGAAGTGCGCGCTTTACTGGCGTTCGGCGCTGTGCCCGACTACCAAAATGAGAGAGGAGAAACGCCGCTCCACCTGCTGGTCGACACGAGGGCCGTGAAAGCAATGCACGACGACGACTCGGAAGGGGAGGACTCCCTACGCATCGCCGAGTACCTGCTGCTGGCCGGCGCCGACCCGAATCGCTTAGCCCAGCCGCACCACTTCGGGCGGGCCCCACTCTCAATATTGTTTTCGGCGTTGCGATATAACGCCGAGTCGGCCACCAACAGCGTGGGGACCTACGCGGGGCCGTTCAATAAGTTCAAGGCCGCGCTCGAGCATTTCATCCCGCTCGCTGGGCTCGCTCGCTGCCTTATGCTAAATGGGGGGGACGTTCACGCAGCGGACGTTGGATACACGTCGTCGGCCACGCACAATCCCGATTTCAGCGACATCCTTACATTGCAATTGCACATGTTGCGAGACGCGAGCGCCGTGCTGCTAGAGGGCGACCAGAACCGCGAGAACAACGGCCCCTTTTTCGATTATTGCGTGGACCGCACCGAAGTTCTCAGCAAGCTCTTGACTTCCTGTTCCATGCTCCAAGACCCGAAGTGCCGCTGCGACCTCGACGAGGTCCTCTCCTTCTACGACGTCGGCCCCAAGACGCCCGACGAGCACGAGAAGTTCCTCTTTGAGTTCAGTGATGCGTTCTCAAGAGTTGGTTGCCGCCGCCGCCAGGAGGACGGGGATGACTCTCAGGATTCCTCTTCGTAGGGGAACTCCTCGAGCTAAGTACGTGATTGTCTATCTATATATACCATACCCTCGTTGCCTTATTGGCCGACGCCGCGACGCAGGGTCCGCGTGACCACTAGTTTATTTTTTATTTTTTTTGCCAGCTACCGGTAAGGCAAAAGTACCTATAAGTTATACCTGGTACCTGTAGGTGCCGCGCTACGCACGAGGCGCCGCCGACGGCGCATATTAGTATCGGCCGCGACCGAGAAGTGTGCCAAAATTTACCAGATTTACAAATAACTACGTCGCCGACGTGGAGTAAATCCCTCAGAGTCGAGAGTACTTAAGCGGTCAAAATCCCTCCGAGAGCAGAGCTCTGCCTTTGTGCTAAAAATATATAGCGCGCGCGACGCCGCCGGGCCTCAGCGTGCGCGTGCGTCACCGGCGCTTGCGCGGCTTATTGATCATGGACAGCTCCCGCCGCCGCCGCCGCCCCTTCAGCCTCGAGTTCCAGCAAGCGCCGCCGGGCCCCGGCCTCGTGCACAGGGAGTCGGTGGACACGCGACGGACCGACCCGATTGGTGCCGGAATTGACGGCTCGTCGAAAAAGTTTAGACGGTACACGTTCTTTACGGCGATTCCGTACTTGATTTCAGTGATTTTAGCACCGCTCATTCTGGCCTTAGACGCGGCCACCGCCGACGACGGTCGCACGGCTTTGCATCTCGCCGCCGGCGAGGGGAAACTCAAAGTCGCGGCGAAGCTCGTGGAGCTGGGCGCAGATGTGAAGAAGCCCGACCGCCAGGGCCGGAACGCGCTCGACATCGCGCGGGCCGCGGGATACTACGACCTCGAGGCGCGACTACGGCTCCTATCCGAAACCTAAAATTTATTGTACTTAGTCCTCGGAAGAGGAACTCGCGTAGCTCCCCTCGTCGCTCTCTGGCGGCGGGGCTCTGGGCCGCTGGTCCTTGGGCACGTACCGGAAGCCCGGCCGCGAGCCCCATGTCGACGAACCGGCAGTCACCACCGACCGGTTGTCCACCGGCGGCTCGTTGAGGTCCTGCAGATCGGGCAGCTCGAAGCGCCAGGACGACTTCCGTTCTAGAGACGCGGGGTCCCGCGCGCTCCGGCCCGGGTCCTCCTCCGGCTCGGGATCCTCGGGCAGCGGGAACCGCTCCGTGAGCCACCTCTTGTATTGTTTAGTCGAGACAAAGTCCTCCAGGACTGTCCGTATTTGGGCGATGACCTCATTTGCTAAATCAGCGTAGACCTCGACCAGCATGGCTGGAGACTGAGACTCCTTCGCTTTTGAACGTAGAGCGAGCATAGTCCTCACGCGGTCATCAGTCACTAGATGAATACCGAGCTTCGTGCTCCCCTTGACCTTGCGCGGCGAGTGGAAGATACCTTTAGTTTCTTCGAGCTGGCGCTCCGACAAACCCTTCTCCCTTATATATTCAAACCACAATCGGTCGCACTCCCTTAGGAGGTCCACAAAGTCACCTCCATCTCTACATCTTTTAGCGAAGTTTAGGTGCTCGCAGGCGTACTTCGTTTTCACTTGGAGGAGTTCCTTCGTTTCTGGGAGGGTATTCACGTAATCTAACAACGCGTCGACGAAGTTCGCGTCATCATAATTGCAATGCAGTAAACCGCCCTCGTCGGAACAGTATCGCTCGTATTTCCGTTTCTTCATTTCCTGGTGCATCAGGTTCAGCGCGGTGTTGTTTCTTTCTAGTAGAACAGCTGCTTCTGCCTCTTGTAAAGCAAACCCTTCGCAGGCACTCGTACACGTCACGGTCGCCGTTGGGACTGCGTTCTCCAGAATAGCTCCTTCGCCGACGTAGAACGGGGCTCGTATCGTAAGGACATTTTCATCTCCAATAAAAACGTCCGCCACGCCCTTCGCTATGAATAGGATCTGATTGTTCATGTCTCCCTGTACGGTTAAATTCTCGTCGACTTCCGCGCGGAACCGTCGCATCCTTAGACACAAATTGTTCATATCTAATTGCGGACATTTCCGCAAAGGCCCCATCGACGTTAACAGTTCCGACGCCTCTGCACTTCTCCGCTGGATCCGCTCCCAGTGCTCCGGTCGCGTCGGCCAGACGTCCTTGGTGTCGGCTACCGGCACGCACGACGCCGACGCCACCGTGCCCAGCCGTTCCACAAAGCTCGGGAGCTTCCCGGAGAGCTCCCGGTAGGTCCGGACCGTGGCCACGTCGTCGTCCGCGAAGGACGTCGACGATAGAGGCACCGACGTCGTCGTCCTCCGCTCGAAGTGCGCGCTCAGGGGCACTTCCAATTGATTATAGCCGCAGGCGACGATGACGTCACAGGCCACATCACCTGGTCTTCTTGCTAAAATCTCGAAGACCGCTTTCGCCCTCATCCCCGGCGCAAGCGGCCCCGACGGTCTCTTCACGATCCTTACCGGATTCTTCACCGTATCGCCTCTTAATTTGACAGTCAATCGTTGGCACGTGTCGCCCACGTTGTGGATGGTTAGCGTCGTCCGGTACGCGACACCGACATGGAGCGAATTACCAAGCGCTAAATGAACAGGGTAGGCCTCAAATCCCAAACGCTTGGGCTCCATCAGCGGCGGTCGCTCCAGAGGTCCGCACCGCTTATGCGTGCCGGCGCCGCCGCCCGTATCGGGCGGCGGCTCGGGACATTTGCGAATACCCTGAATGAATTCCTGGTGCGAGATCGTACCCGAACCGTCGTCGTCGAAGGAGTCGAACAGCGTTTTCAGCGAACCGGCCGTCAGGGTCTTGATGCCGTAGTTCTTCACCGCGTCGCGGAACTCGTCATAATCGAGCTCGCCGGACTGGTCGATGTCCGCCCTGTGAAACGCGCACTTCAGCTCCCGTTCACTCTCGGCCCCTTGGTTCTTGAGGAAGGTCTTCATGGTCCTTTTTAGGGCGATGACGCGTTCCTCGGTCGCGGTGTTCTTGGACAAGGTCGCCTGGAGCTTCTTATGCATGAACGATGCTTCCGCTTTTAAAGTTCCTGAACCTCGCATTTTTGAGACCTTTTTCTCTAATTTCGCGAGCTGCTCCCGTGCGATCTCCTGGGGCTCCTTCATGCGCGACCGCTGCACGGCTCGCACCCTTATCGGCTTCAGCCGCAGGTCGCCTTGCAAGGTCGTCTCCGACGGTCTCGAGAAGGAGGGCCGGAAGAAGGACGCGTCCAACGATCTCGCCGCGATGTTCGCCTTGCTGTTGTGCTTTGTTAAGGCTGGCTTACTGAATGTGGAGGTTGTTCCCCATTCTTCAGTCATCATGGTTGTGAGGGCTGCCTGTGAGGGCTGCCTGTGAGGGCTGCCTGTGAGGGTGCCTGTGCGGCTGCCGCCCGTCGCGGCGTTGGCGTCCTGGGAGGCCTTTCGGTCTGCTGCTTGTCTGGTTGTGCCCTCGGCCGCGGGGCGAGAGCAGGCGGCGCTGGGAGATGCTGCCCTTAATTTCTAGTGCCGAAACTGCCAGTGTGTGCGTCCATGCGCGCGGTCGCCGAGGGGTTCCTGACGACTCGAGCGTCCCTGGACCTCGTGGCTGCCAGGAAAAACGGCGGCGTGAATTCCGCGCGCGTGCGCGATGCAGCAGCCTTGTCTGGGCAGACCTCGATACGACGGTCCCGCGGCGACGCCGTCGCCGCGACATGTAGGTTGAGAAATAACTAAGGTTAGGCAAAAACCACTACTCCTTCACCGACGCCCCAAAGAGCAGCTTGTACGCCGCGCGCGCCGCGCCCATGCACAAAACATCAGGACCGATGTTCGCGATGGCATGCGGATTCGCGCCCTTCATCACTGCTGCTGCCGCGGTTATGACGCCGGCACTTCTCAAGCCTGAAAAAGACGACGCGTTGCAACTTTTAAGGGCGGCCTCCCTACATAGATTGAGGGTCCTCCTCACATCTAATGCCCCACCACCATCGTGGCACAGCAGCAGATTCGTCTTGAAGACGAATAAGGGATAAGCGACGTACGACGCCGCCAACGAACCTACTAGCAAGCCCAGGCCCTCGTGGATGGGAGAGGCGTCGCCAAACCGCTGCTGCGCCAGGACATACGCGTAGTTGTAGACGGGGATCCAGGTCATCCTGCCCAATAAAGCTACGGGCGGGCAGGCGACCGCGAAGACCTTGGCCGGTTCCGAAGGGAGCTTGAAACCCTTTTCTGCTACGCGTACCGAGAGTGTATCACAAACCAACGGCACAGCGACAACCCCGAACTGCATCGTGAGCTCCTCCCACCAGCTCGGCTTTGGCGTTTGCACTTGTTTTTGCGTCGCCGACCAGTACGCGCAGTCGCGGACGACTGCATACCCTAAACCAGGTACGCCGAACCGCGACTTCGCGACCGCCACATTACGTTGCCGCAAGGTCTTGATGAAGCCGATCTGGAGAAACGCAGCCGTGGGCACGCCGGCCAAACAGCCGATCGCGGTCGCCGTCGACCAGCCTCCAGAAACATCTGACGATCCGCTGGAGCTGGAGGCCTGGGTGTCCATTTTGTCAAAGGGTGCGCTGCGGCAGCGTCCCTGTTAATGCCAATTTGGTGCGTTTATGCAGCAGCTCTGCGCTAGCGAGAGCAATATGGGATGAGCTTGTTATCGCTCGATCAAAGCCAGGATTGCGTGGGGTACGACGAGGGGTCACGACGAGGGGTGTAATTATGCAGGTCTTGCTGCTTTTGGCTGCAAGAGGACGCGCTGGCAACTGGTTTTGCGTTTTGGAGAGCAACTGCTAGTGTGTCTATGACTTAGTAATCGAGTCCAGCCAGCAGCGTCCGTCTGCCGTGTACACGGCTTTTGGAGCAGCACCAGTGGTGCGAGCCACGTCATTTATCGCCAGGAGGCGCCACAGCATCGCTGGTAACGTGGGCCGTCTCCTGTGGGCCACACTGACGAGAGAGCTATGGAGCCGCCGCGCGACGCGGACGGCATGGACCAGGAATTAGCCGCGGCCCTAGGCATCCAGATCAGCGACGAGCGCACGCAGGAAGCAAATGTCCTCGGCGCGCGGCTCGCGACGGGCGTGTCCGCGCCGCCGCTCGCGCTCGCGTTCCTCGGGAGCGGCTTCTTTGATGGTAAAGACGCATTCCCGGAAGAAGCGCTCGACAAACTTATTGGATTGGCGGGCGACAGCGACAGGGCATCGGTCCTGCGCGCCGCGCTAAGCGCCGTGGGCGACGACGCGCTCGCGGCCGCCGTTTTAAGGGCAGCTCTCCAGAAGGAGCGGCCCGCGGCCGTGGAGCCGGAGCCCGTCGTGGAACAGCCGCGCATGAGCCTGCGGGACCACCGCCGCGCCGAGCGCCAGCGCGCCATGGCGAACGGCCTCGAAATCGCCGCGCCGGTGCCGGGGGCGCGGCCCGAGCCGCCGCTGGCGCGACGCGTGGCTGCGCCGCGGACCAAGGGCGCGGACGCGTGGCGGCCGCTCGGCGCGGCGCAGCCGGCGAAGCGGCGGCGGCGCGCGCCATCGCCGCCGCCGCCGGCCCAAAACACGGTCGCCTGCCCCATCTGCGGCGTGCGCGTGGCCGTCGCCGACCCGCGGCGCCCCGACGCCGAGATGGACGCGCACCTCGAGCGCTGCGGCCGGCGGCGCCCCCGGCGCGCCGCCGCGGACGACGAGTCCGACCAGTCCTACAGCGACGCGTCCGAGGACGCTAGAAGAGCGCTCGAGCTGCGCGCCGCGGCGTCCTCTTCAGATGATGAGGACGACGCTTCTTCGTCGGACGACGACGGTCCGCTGCGGTTGCGATCTACGGAAGCCATCGCCGACGACGGCACCGACGATGCATTGAGGGCGCGCCTGGAGAATATCGAAGAGTCGGACGACGACGACGACGACGCTTTAAGGCTGCCGGGCGGCTTCGTCCTGCGGGCATCTATCTCCTCAAGACTCTACGCACATCAGAGAAGAGCCGTGGGCTGGCTCTGGGACCTCTGGAGGCAGAGGGAGGGCGGCGTCGTCGGCGACGAGATGGGCCTGGGGAAGACGGCGCAGGTCGCGGCGTTTCTCGGTGCGGTGGCGGACAAGCAGGAGTGCCGGACGTGTCTCGTCTTGGCGCCGACGACGATGCTCGCGCACTGGCGGCGCGAACTTGAGACCTGGGCTCCTAGAGCTAGAGTAGTGGTCTTACATCGGAGCGCGGCGGCCTTCGATACCGCTGCCAAGAAAGGTCCCGCGCCCTTGGCCGAGTTTCTGGCAAGGGCGTTGTCGCCGCCCTCGGTCAACGGTGCCACCGTCGGCGTCGTCCTATCCTCATATGAAGGGTTGAGACGACTATCGGACGCTTTGTTAGCAAAGGCCTGGGGTTGTGTCGTCCTAGACGAAGGCCAGAAGATACGGAACCCGGAAGCGTCGATTACGAGGTTATGCAAACAATTAAGGACGCCTAGACGGTATCTATTGTCAGGAACACCCGTCCAGAATTCATTGACGGAGCTATGGTCTTTATTTGACTTCGCCGTTCCTGGAAGACTAGGAACGTTAAGGGCTTTTGATGATGAACTCGCCGCGCCCATAAGGCAGGGCGGCTACGCGAACGCCACACCAGCAAAAGTCCAATTGGCCTATCGATGCGCCTTGGCGCTGCGAGATTTGCTGAAACCTTATCTGTTACGAAGGACCAAAGCCGCGCTCAACAACACGGAACAAGGTGTACAGTTACCTTCAAAAACGGAACACGTTCTACTATGTAGACTCTCTGCGGATCAATTGTCCTTGTATAAGTCGATATTGGAGAGCGACGACGTCCGAATAGCGCTGGAGCGACGGGGCGAACGGCATCATGGAGGTTCTCCCGCATTTCGAGCGATTGCGGCGTTACGAGCTGTGTGCAATCACCCGGACATCTACGGAGGTGCGATCGAGGGTTCTTCGTCTGGTTCTATTGATAGATCAGCAAAATTGCGAGCGCTCGATGCGGTCCTACAAAGGTGGAAAGCACAAAAACATCGGGCACTAGTGTTTTCGCAATCCGTGAAGATGCTTGACATACTAGAAGCTCTAGCGCAACAGAGAGGTTATGCGTATGCGAGGATGGACGGGTCCACACCTCCCACACAGCGACAAGCCACAGCGGACGCCTTTAATTTGCCCGGTTCGAAGACTTTTTGTATGTTACTTACGACGCGGACGGGCGGCGTTGGATTGAACTTGATAGGGGCTGACAGGGTAGCATTGTACGACCCCGACTGGAACCCGCAGACCGACGCGCAAGCTAGGGAGCGGTGCTGGCGCATCGGGCAGACGAAGCCTGTTACTGTCTATAGATTCGTGTGCGCTGGCACGATCGAGGAAAAAATTTATCATAGACAGATCTTCAAGCAGGCTTTAACTAACAGAGTATTGACGGATGCTCGCCAACGGCGGCTGTTCTCGCAGTCCGAACTGTCGGAGCTGTTCACGCTGGGCGAGGGGGCCTATCCCGACGGCGACAACCTCGTCAAGGCGGAAGACTTTGCTGCTGCTACTGCTCCCGCTGATGAAGAGGTAACTAATGAGGATGATGATAGAGATGTATTACAGGCTTTATGGGATGGGGCTGCCGATAGTGATCTTGCTGGTGTGCTCAGGGCGGCCTCTGATAATGCTTCGGAAGGTGTGCAAGCGGCGGCCCAACGGGAAGCGTTACGCGCCGTCGAGGCCGTGGAACGGACGCGGAACCAAGCCGTACAGCTGAACTCGTCGGACTTATTAGGTGCCATCGCGCGTCGACGGCGCGATGCGCAACATGAGGCTGTCTCTGTCAGAGACGAGGAGGCGCCGGCGGCGGCGGCCGTGGCGCTGGTCCGGCGCCTCGATTCGTATTTGCGCAACAACACGCCGCCGACGACCGACGAACTCCTCCAGGAATTTGGGGATGTGCGCGACGCGCACCTGTTCCGTTCTGTTCTGAGACAGCTCGCCCAGCGACGAGACGGGGTCTGGCGGAGAAAGAGATAGTTGTGATTACTAAGTAGCATGTTTAATCACGGGGTCGCACGCCTGCGGGCACGGCGCGAAGCACGTCCCCTGGAACAGCTTGATGATCATGCGCCGCCCGTACGGGATGTACGACGCCGAGTACCAGATCCCCGCGCAGACCTGAATAAACAACGCTAATAAAACCCAGCCCACGTCGACGCCCGACAAACCTAGCGCGAACGTGACCACGAGCATGAGCAGCCAGAAGATGCAGGCAAATCTCCTAGTTTTGGAAAACATCTTCTTGCACTGCCGTCGTGGCCCAATCAGAAAGCCCGTCGCCGCGATGGCGATGAAGTTGCCAAAAACATATAGGATTGCAAAATTCGTGACTCGTTTTTTCCAGGGGTCCTTGGATAGTAACATGAGCGTGCCCATGAAAGACAAAGCGTAGCCGCACCCACAACAAATGCAAAAACCGATCAGGCGCTGCTGGTAGGTCATGGACGGGCACATCGAGCACATCTCGTCCTCGAAGGTCGGTTGCGCCGGGGCGAAGGGGTTCTGGATGGTCGGGAGGGACATCGTTTCTTTTTGTCTGGTGTGGCGCTTTCACTGGTGCGGTCTGTCCGGCGTCGGCTGCTCGGCTGCTACTGCTGAATGTTCAAAACGGGTGCAGCCAGCTCCTGCGACAGGCGTCGATTTCTCAGCGGTCAATGCTGTACGGGGCGTCCGCTCGCAGCCCAAACAGTTGCTAGTGATCGGAAGCGCGTTATTTGCCTCTTTTTAGGCGTTTTGTGTTGCCCAAGCGCAAAGAGCACAGCTAGCGTCGTGTAAGACACTAGCCCCAAAAGCAGGCTCGAGCGCCAAGCAATCGTCTAGCTGCACCATCAACTCATCGGAGCCTTATAAATACTACATTGATCAACATTGATCAGCGCAGCCGAAGGGTCCAGCTTGGATCACCAGAACGCGCAAAGGCACACCCTAGCTGTGTACAGCACACCTCCTCGCGCCCAGCCGCGCACGTCTGCCAAGGAACGTCTCTAAGTAATGAGCGCCCTGCTCGACCCGCCGACGGTAAAGCGCGACCGCACGGACTCCGACGCGCCGCGCGCCAAACTCAGTAATTTGCCCTACGGCACCGACGAGGCGAGTGTACGAAGCTTCATCGTCAGCACGAACGTCGCCGTGACGAGTCTGCTCGTAAAGAACAACGGCCGCGTCGCCATCGCGACGCTGCCCGACGACGCCGCGCTGCGAGCGATCCTGACGTTGAACGGCAACGCGCTCGGCGACCGCCCCGTAAAGGTCGGGAGATATTTCGGAGCGGGCGATCGGCCGCCGGCGAAGAAACCGACGGACGAGACCGTGGCGAAGGCAACAGCGACGACGAGCGACGAGAACGTCGCCGTCGACGCCGCGGGACATGTGACCTACACGCTCAAGGTGGCGGACCGTGAGATCCAATTCGCCGTCGGCGTACGAGAAGAGAGCGTCCAGAGCCTCGCCAAGGACGCCATCGCCGCGTTGGACCTCTTCGACATGACGCCCGGCGCGCGCGTCCTCGTCGCGGCGACGTCAAAGGACGCCGACGCCGCCGTCAGAGCTCTACGCGAGGCGCTGAGGGACGGCGCGGGCCGCGTGCAGGGTATCGACGTCGTCGGCTTCGACACGGAGACGAAGCCGGTCTTCGTCGCCGGGCGCCCGCCGAACGACGTGGCCTTGGTGCAGCTCGCCGTGCGCGGTTTGATCGTGTTGGTGCGCCTCGACTTGATAGGTGGTATTCCAGATTCGTTGAGACGACTGCTCGAGGACGCGTCCGTGCTCAAGGTCGGCGTCGGATGTGCGGGCGACGAACAGACGCTGAGCAGGCGGTGTCCTGGCCTCGACGTGCGGGGGAGCTTCCTGGAAATCGACAAGATCGCCAAAACAAAATTCCCGAACTTGAAAGCGTGCGGCCTCCGGTCGCTCGTCGCGATTCTGGCAAAGAAGCGCATGAGCAAGGGCCAGCAGACCAAGAACTGGGAGCAGCCCTCGTACACGCCGGCGATGGTGCGCTACGCGGCGAACGACGCCGCGGCGGGGCTCCTTTGTCTGGAGCTCCTCTGTAAGTAGGTCCTATGTTGTTACACAATAATACAAAATTCACACGAAGAAGCTCTCGCGCGGCCTCTTCTCTGACGCGTCCTCCTCGTCGCCCCGGCTCCGCTTTTTCGACAGGTCGTAGACGAAGACCGACGGAACAATGGCATCGCCCTTGCCGCCGGCGCCGCCGCAGACCACGATATTGGAAGACGAAAACGCGCATTGGAAGAGGGGCACGGCGTTGCCCGCGGCATCGGTGATGGGGGCCGTGGCCTTTTTAGTAGCGTCGGCCTTCCTCAGCGCGTCCTCGCAGCTCCAGAAGGCCAAGCCCTCCGCGGCCCACGACGCGACGAATCCGTCGGTCTTCGCGGCGCCGTAGCACGGCGAGGCATGCGCCCCTTTCAGCCGCCCCAGCAACTTCCAAGTCCGCGCGTCCCAGACGCGGCAGCAGCCGTCACCATAGCACGACGCGACGGCCGTGCCCCCCAGCCACCCGACGGCCGTCACCTTCGAGTCGCCGGGCGCGCGCAGGACCCGCGCGTCGTAGTCGAGGCGCACGTCGCGCACGCGCGCCGTGCCGTCGGACACGGCGCACGCGATCGTCGCCCGCAACGCGTCGTCCGCGTCGCGCGGCGCCGGCTGGACGTCGAAGACATAAGCCTGGTCGCCCCGCGGTTCTTGATAGGACCACTGCTTTATGCTTTTGCCGGCGTTCACGTCCCAGGTCCGCACGGCCGCGCCCGCTGCGGTTAATAACCAAGCACCGTAGGCGTCGCCGCACGCCGACCAGGCGCAGCCGTAGACCTGGTCGCCGCCGTGGTCGAGCCGCTGTAGTGACTTCGGGGCCGACCAGTCGTCGCCGCGCCACAAATTGCAGAAGCCGTCCGCGCCGGCCACGGCCAGCAGCGACGCGCCGGCGGCGTCCCGGACAATGGGAGGCGCCCACGCGACGCGTAGGACCTCATCCTTCGTTTGCGACTGCGCGACCTCGCCCTCGAGCCGGCCGTCCGCCAGGCGCCAGACCTTGGCCGTGCCGTCTTCCGATGCCGTGACGCACAAACCGTCCTGGCCGAGGTCGACGTCGAAGACGCGGCCCGTGTGTCCGGCGAATTCGCGCTGTTTTGCATTGATGTTGTATTCGGGCACGGTTAGCATGGCTCTTTGCACCGCTAGTGTTCAGCGTCCGTAAAGTGCAGTTCTTTGCACAGCTAGCGTTCGGCGTGCGTAAAGTACAGTTCTTTGCACCGCTACCGCTCTCTGCGCTGCGGCTGGCGTTTGCGAACTAGTCACCAACGTCACAAGGTGCAATGCTCTGGCTCACTTTTGAGAGTCCAGCGGCCCACAGCTGCTGTGCGCTGAGAACTGTCTAAATATTTTGGCCTTAGGCTGCGAGCGCGGCGCTTGTGTGAAAAGGCCAGGCTTCTAGTGTGTTACACGCCGCTAGCAACAAGGCCTTCAACTGCGTCTAGCTGCTTGCCCAAGCGCCAGATACACCGTTTGCGGCCTGACACAGCACGAAATTATCCCAGGCTTGCGTTGAGAACTTTCGTATAAGTTCGTGCTGCTGCTGTGATACACAGGGCATCTGCAGCCAGGAGCAACATTTATCGAGGAGTGCGGACACGCACCCGCAGCGTCGAATAACTCGTCGAGGTGTGTGTCTCGGACGACTAATCACAGCGATGTCAAAAAAGAACCGACTCGCCGCGCGCCGAGAAGCCCACGAGCGCCTCTTGGAACGAGAACGGCAGCAAAAGGCCAAGAAGGAGGCGAAGCGCCTCAAGTTCCAGGCGCGGGCGCCGAAGAAACGATCTATCCCGAAGGGGCTCGTCCGAGGGTCGTCGCGCAACCCGGAGCAGTACGAAGAGGCGCGCCGCATCGTGAAGCTGCGCAAAAAGGCCGCGCGCACGGCGCCGAAGAAGATGGACCTCGAGAAGAGCGGCACCGAGAAGCGGCGCGCGGCGGCGACGGAGGGCCGGAAATCCGCGCGGCAGAAAATCATCGACAAACGGCGGTCGATGGAGTGTGAGTAAGACTGTTAGATAAAGTTAGAGAAAAGCAAAGAGAGATCACGCCGCGTAGCGCGAGGGCTGGTCGGACATGACCTCGAAGGACGCCCGCCGCCGCTGGATCGCCTGGAGCAGGCCCGTCGATTGAGCTACCTGGTACCAGTTCGCCTTTGGGGGATTGCGAAAGTGGAGCGCGAGGACGTCCCTATCTTTCGTCCGCGGGTACGACGCGTGCGAGAAGGTCGAGACGTGGCGGTTCGACTTGACGGTCCCCGTGCCGCCGTAGTTGAGCGCTGTCCGGCCGCGCGTGTCAACTACTAGTATTCGGTCCTGCACCACGACGATGCAGCGCACGATGGGCCGCCTCAGAATGAGTCGGTCGGCCAGCGCGCTGAGCCCCTGGTAAAACGACGCCTTCACGTTTCGTTGAAGGACCTTGGCCACCGCCGCACCGAGTTGCTTCAGTTTCACGCAAGGGAACGCCTCGTGCCCCGGCAGGTGCGCCTCGTCGAAGGCCACGACGTCGCCCTTTCTCAAATCGGACACGTCCTTGGGCTGCGCCGGCAGCTGGAGGTCGTCCTCGACCGGCGGAAACGCCGGCGCCGCGCCGCCGCTCGTCGCCAGATCTACAATGTCACCGTGCACGTTCCCGAAGCCTGCGTGGGACATTCTCGTCGACGCGTCGACGATGTCGACGCGACGTTGCCGATTCGAATTGTGCACACTGGAGCTCGCCCGCCGAAATCTCAAAGGCGGCCGACACGGGCTTGTGGTCCGACGACGTCACCGCCGGCGCGTTCTCGTGCGCGACACAAGTCACGTCCGTAGTCGAGCCGGGCCGGAAGAGCACGCGGTCCGTATAACTCGGCACGCGCTTCCTGTTATATCGGAGGCCGGCGACGCCTTTGATGCATTTGAACGTCGGAAGGAAGCTCAGCGCCGGCGTCCAGAAGGCGGCTAAACCGCACGCGTCGATGTTCACTTGCGGTTGCCGCGTGAGCTCGTCGAGCGCCGCGAGGCGCGGGACGCTCCGTCCGGTCGTCAAGCGCACGACGGTGGCCCACGCGTCCGCGTCTTTCAGGGCGTCGACGTAGGTCGTGTTGATGCGGTAGTTCAGATCGCCGAACGTGAAGACGACGGCCTCGCCGGATAGAAACGATTGGAACGCGTCGAGGATCTGCCGCAAGGCACCGTTGCGCTTCTCGAGCTTCCCCTCGTGCGCCGGCAAGTGGCAGCCGACGAACGCGAGGCGGTAGCTCTTGTCCGCGACCGCGCACGTCAGCGCCGCGCAGCAGGCGCCCTTGACGAGGCCTCCGGCGATGACGCGGCCGTGCGTCGCGTCGGAAACCGCGACGTCTCTCCTCCGGAACACGAGCAAGAACATGCGGGCCTGGAGGTGCGCGATGCAGGCGTTCGGGACGCGCTCGTGCTGGCTCAGGTGGGCCTCGATCAGTTCGCCGACTCTTGCAAACGAACTGCCGAGCTTCACCTCCTGGAGCGTCACGGCGACGACGTCCGCCAGCACGTCCCGCGTGCCGCGGCGCGCGACGCGGCCGTGCCGCAGGAACGCGCGCAGCTCCACCGCCTTGAGGGGCGCGTCGCCGCAGTTCAGGGTCACGGCCAGCACGCGCAGCGGCCGGTCCCGGAACGAGGCAGAAGCCTCGCTGCTCCGCGTTGTTGCGGCAGAAACGAGGACGCGCGGCGGCACCGGCGGCGCGGCGCGGAACGCCGCGGCGGCGGCCTGGCGCTCGCTCTCGGACGACTCCAACATGACGAGCTGCTCGATGCACTGCTCCAGCGTCATGCGCTCGCCGACGTCGGCCCGGGTGCAGCGCCGCGCGACGTCGACCAGGCCCTTCGTCGAGGCAGAAGGCGCGTCCAGCGACGCGTCCAGGGTCACGCGCGGCGCGCCCGCCTCCGAGAAGCAGTGCCCGACCAAGTTGGGCGAGGGCCGCGTCGGCTGGAAGGCGCGCTCCGCCGTCAGCAGCTCGAGCAGCACCACGCCGAACGAGTACACGTCCGACGTCGGTCCCAGGCGCCCGTGTGTGACCTGTGTTAGGTTACTCTTATTGCGGAGACCTTCATCAACCTCCACGCCATCGCTCGAGCCGCCGCTGTTACGGGGACAACGTCGCGTCATTGGCGTGAACTCCGCGCCATCGAGCGGAAGTAATCGTGAAATTTGATTTCCACACAGTGCGCGACGTAGTGGGGGTCCAAGTAGCCCTTCGACCCAGCCAGCGTCATCGTGTGCTGGAGGTCGCCCTCCATGCGCCGCGCCATGCCAAAGTCCGCGAGCTTGGCGGCGCCCGCCGCGTCGAAGAGGATGTTGGCGCTCTTGATGTCGCCGTGCACGATGGCCTCGTTCGTGTCTCGGTGCGCGCAGTGGTGCAGATAATAGAGCGCCTGCGACACCTCGACGGCGCACTGGAGGCGGTGGATCCAGGTCATCGGCGCCGTCGCCGTGCCGTGCAGGCGCGCCTCGAGCGTCCCGCCGGCGAGGTACTGATACACGAGGCACTTTTCTTGGCCCTCGGCGGCGTACCCCAACAACCGCACGAGGCGCGCGTCCCGCAACCCGGCGAGCATCTCGAGCTCCGCTAGGAACTCCCGCTCGCCTTGGCCGCCACTGCTCTCCAGGCGCTTGATGGCGACGCGGCCGAAGCGTGCTAATTGTCCTTCGTAGACCCTTCCAAAACCGCCCTGCCCGAGCTCGCGTGACCGCCAATGATTCGTCGCCGCGGCGACGTCGCTGAGCGCGAGCTGTACCGCGCGCGAGTGCGACGCCGACGCCGCCGACCGCAGCGACCGCGTCCGCGTCGACGACGCGCTAGGCGACGGCTGGTCCGGGAAAATGTCGTCATCGCTCCAGCCGAGGCCCCGCAGCGCGCGCGTGCGTTCCCGCGGCTCCACGCCGCGCTCGCGCTCGAAGTCCAGGACCATCGCTCGGTCGTCGAGGTTCGGCTCGCCGTCGGCCAGCGCGCCCTCGAGGACCTCGGCATATTCAGGCCCGCGACTCCACTCGTCGACCGTCCAGCCGCAGGACCGCAGCGCGGCCTCAAGCTCCGAGGCGCCAAAGCCATGCCGCGCCGCCGCGTCGTCGACGAGGTTCGCGCCGTCGCGGTGCACGAGGCCCTCGGCGACGACGGCTGCGACGAGGGCAAAGTATTGCTCGCGCGGCGACTGGGGGGCCGGCGCCTCGGGCTCGAGCGGGACGCCCGCCTGCGGCGTTCCGGGCGACGAGCCCTGCGAGAGCAGGGGCTGATCCGGGAAATCTGGCCGCGGCAAGTCCGGCCGCGGTGGCCGCGCTGCGGTCTCGGTCGCCCTTTCCCAGGCCTCGGCCACCGCGGCGGGCGCGGCGGGCGCCGTCGACGCGAGGTAGCTCGCCGGGATCGCTCCGCTGCCGCCGCGGCGCGGGCTGTGGACCTCGACCCAGCCGTCCTGGTCCGGCCCGCCCAGGACCTCGACCACCTCCTCGGCGTCGGCGTCGATCTGCCACGGCTCGTTCGCCTCCCAGGCGTGGGCGACCGTCGCGAGGACCCGGCCCGTCGCGAGCACGGGCTCGGAGGCCTGGCGCGTCGGTTGCGGCGGCTGCGGCGGCGGTGGCTGCGAGAGCGACGGCCGCAGCGGAGGCGGAGGCGGCACCGGCGCCGGCACGTCGAAGCTTAGGAGGTCCCCGACGGGCGTCGGCGTGATCGCCGAGATCCACCGCGCCGCGTCCGCCTCGGACTCGGCCGCGAAGTCCGGACTGCGGCCCCCCACGCGGTCCACGAGGCGGAAGTAGACCGCGGCGGCACCGGCCTGCGGCGCTCGTCCCACACGCCGCACCTCGTCTTCGGTCAGTCGATCGATCAGCGTCGTTCCGGCGCGGATGTGGATCGTCGCCACTTCCCTGGCCTTGTTCGCGTCGTAGACGCGAAGTCGCCCTCCATTCACCTCGCACCAGCGCCTTTTCCATGTGCTGCCCCACAAAGTGCCCCCCTTCCTCTCCCACAGCCAGCCCTCTTGGGGCATTCTCTTGGGCTGCCCTCTTGTCTTGTTGGATATGCTGCGCACGGCCGCTCGACGTTCGTTGCAGGAACTCGACAGATGGGCTGCAGCGCCCCGACGACGCTGGGGCGAGCGCGTGCCGCTTTTTCCCACAAAAGCTCCTCTCGGCTAGTATCTTACTGCGCTAGCTCCTGGCCAAGGCAAAGTGCCCACCCTGGCCGCGCGAGCGCATACAGACGCGTTTAAGACCACGCGGGGCACTACGTGCACATATTATTGACGTAAGTTCACAAGTTTTGCTGCCGACTGTCCAGCAAGGCTGTCCACCAGACACATTGCATCTGCACGCTCTGCACATCGGCACATCGGAGATGGCGCGCGTCGCCTACCTCGTAGCCCTGGCCAGCGCCCTCGCACCAAACCGCTGGGACGCCCCGCCGCACACGTCGCGCGAGCTCCAGCGGGCGCTGGGCGCGTGCCCCACGGCCGACGCCGCCTGCGCGCTGCTGCAGGAGCGGGCAGATGACGGCAACGAGGTCAACGTCGCCGCGACGCTCGTCCGCGCCGCGCGCGAGGGCGCCTCGCGAAGTACGTTACGGTACCTTTACGGCGCGTGCCGCGCGTCGGCGGGCCGCATGGCGCCGCGCCAGCTCGCGAACGCCGCGCGCGCGCTGCGCCTCGCGGACGACGACGAGACTGCTGAGAGAGAGGCCGCGCTGGTCGCCGTCTGCGCGTGCGTCGCCATGACGCCGCCCGCGGAGTGGACGAACGCGCGCGAGGTTGCCATGGCGGCCTGGGCCTGCGGCGACGCCTGCGCCAAGGGCCGCGCCGACGAGCAGGCGGTATACGCGCTGCGGACGCTCTCGAACGCCGCGCCGCGGGGCTTCGCGGCGCGCGAGGCGAGCGACGTGGCCTGGGGCCTCGCTGCGGCGCGCGAGCGGCTGCTGCCGCCCGCGGCGACGGACAACGCGACGGTCGCCGACGTCGCGGCCTTCCTCGACCGCCTCGCGGACCACGCGCGGTCGGTACCCTACGCGCCGCGCGACGTGGCGACGGCGCTCTGGGCCTGCGCGAAGATCGCCGAGGCGGTCGAGAGCTGTGTGGAAATCAACCAATGAGTTAGGTTATTGTCGCGTCGATGGCCTGGAAACTTCACGCCATCGAGCAGACGCAGCTACGGAGAAAATATCGCGTCGATGGCGTGGATCGCCCGAAATTTGATGTCCGCACAGGACTGGCGCGCCCAGGCGGCTTCACTACGAGCCGTCGCCGCGCTGCGCGCCAACGCGGACCGCATCAAGGGCCCGTGGCCGCCGCGCGACGCCGCGCAGGCGGCCGCGGCCGTCGCGAGCGCCGCCGTCGACGCGCCGGAGGTCCTCGACCGCGCGACGGCCGCGGCCGCGCGGGGCTGCGACCGCTGGTCGCTGCGGGACGTGGCCGACGTCCTCTGGGCCTGCGCGAGGCTGGATCGGCCGCCGGCCGCCGACGCCGTCGCGGCGCTCTGCGGGGCGCGTGCCGTCCGGCGGGCGAGCGACGGGGCGCCGCCGAACACGCGCGGGCGCGCCGAGCTCTGCAGCGTCGCCTGGGCGGCCGCGTGCCTGGCCCACGAATCGCCGCAGCACCTGGTCGCGGCCGTCGACACCGTCGCCGCGGCCCACGGGGCCTTGGCCGCGGACGCCGACGACGACGGCGCGCGCGACGTGGGCAGTTCGACGCTGGGCGACGCGCCGACGCCGCCCGGCGCGCCGATGGCGCGGACGCGGCGGCTACGCGCGCTCCACCACGCGCGCCTGGCGCTGGCGGCGGCCGGCGCGTCGGAAGAGCAACTGCAGACAGTCGACGCCGCGACGACCAATGAATTGAGGCGGGCTGCCCGCGCGGCCTGGACGAGGCGGCCGTCGGCGCCGTCGTCGCGGCACGAGGCCGTGTCCAAGGTACTCCGGGGCATGAAGGCGCAGCACGGCGTCGTGGCGACCGCGCACGACGAGCACGGCGGCCTCGCCGTCGACGTGCTCGTACGATTGCCCGACGGCCGCGCGGTCGCCGTCGAGGTCGACGGGCCGTCGCACTTCTGCGCCGACGACCCGAAGCGGCCGCTCGGCCACACGCGACTCAAGCGGCGGCTGCTCGAGCACGCGGGCCTCGAGGCCGTGTCGGTGCCCTACTACGAGTGGGACCGCATCCCGCACTGGTCCTCGATGGAGCGCGAGCGCTACCTGCAGCGGAAGCTGGGCATCACGACGCGGCTCGTCTACGACGGCGGCGACTCGTCGTCGTTCGCGCCGCTCGAGGGCGAGCGGGGGGCGAGCCGGTTGGCGTAGTCCTCCTTCCTTTTTTCCTGAGAGAGTAACGTTTGGTTTGTGTTGATGCAATGAGTGCGTACAACCGCGTGGGAAAAAAACAACACCGCAGCCATCCCCCGCCCTCACCCCTCCCCGCCCAATCCCATCCACTCTTCCCCTCCTCCCTCCCTTCCTCCGTCGTAACAACCCTATCATAATAATATATATATGACCAGTAGCGAACGGAACGATACTCAAGCGTGGCTGCTAAGCGGATTCCTAGTGTGTTTAACAGGCCGCTAGCTAGCGTAGCACAAGAGCTCCAGAGCATCGCACCGATCACTTTGCGGTGGATGCGATAGAAAATGAGGCGCCTCTTCGCCCCCCAGGACCGTCTCAGATTGGCCAACGAGGACGCCGTGAATGCTTTAGCGTTTGCGCCGCCGCGGGGCGCCTGGTCCGTCGAGGCGCACGCCCACTTCCCGCCGGCGCTGCGCAAGCGCTGCGCGAAATTATTACTCCTAAAACCGGCGCACGTCCCGAACGTCTGCTGGCTGCGCGTTTTGTCCTATGCCCTAGACGCACGGGAGGCGGAGCCTTTACTAGCCTCGGCGGCGGGCAACGGCGTGCAGCTCTGGCGCGGCGGCGCGCCGGCCGGCCGATTAAGGGGGCACGCGTCCATCGTGAGGGCGGTGGCGTTCTCGGCACGCGGCGACGCGCTCGCGACCGCTGCGTTAGATGAGACGGTGCGCGTCTGGCGGCGGGTGGATCCCGC
Source organism: Pelagomonas calceolata (assembly GCA_918797485.1). Lineage (NCBI taxonomy): Eukaryota > Pelagophyceae > Pelagomonadales > Pelagomonadaceae > Pelagomonas > Pelagomonas calceolata. The sequence goes on from CAKKNE010000004.1 coordinate 2,606,399, forward strand.
ACGTCGAAGAGCGGAGCGGAAGATTAGATCCGACGTCGTCTCCCCTAGAAGATCAAGAAGCGCCGGCCCGCCCCAGAGGCGCTCTTGTATGCGTTCAACATCGCCGGCCGTGAGCGACGCGTCGGGCGGCGTGTCCGACGGCGAGCTGCCCTGCCGCTTCCGATCTGGAAGCTTCGGCGAGCAGCAGAAAGGGGCTTGTGTGGTCTGCGGCGTCCGCGACACGGAGCCGGCCGTGGCCCTGCCCTGCTGCGGCCAGCGCTGCCACCGGAGCTGTTTGGAGCGGTGGTTGGCATTGGCGCCGGACGCGCCGCTGCCCTCGAAGCCGCGGGCGCAGCGGTCCGTGGCCTTCGACGACGACGACGCGGAGCCGACGTGGGCGTGCGCGGCGGTGCTGCGGCACGGCTGCGATGTTTTAAGTGTGGCGCTGTCGGATTCCTTCTGTGTTTCGGGCGCGAGGGACGGGGGCGTGCGGATCTGGGCGCCGCACGACAACGAACGACTGGTCCACGCGTTGCGGGCTCCCGTTAATAACGAAACGAATGAACAGTGGGGCGCCGTGCGGTGCCTGGCCTTTTCTGGTAGTCGCGAGCGGGTCTGGGCAGGCTCCGACGACGGCTACGTGCGCCAGTTCGTCGTGAGCACGGGCGAACTTATGCTCAGGTTCCGCGCGCACGCGTCGCGTTTATATGATGTCGCCTTCTCGCCGGAACTGAACTTATTAGCGTCGTGCGGCCAGGACCAGTTGTTGAAGCTCTGGCGCGGCGACGTCGAGGTCGACGCGGCGCGGCACGACGCCTGGGTCCACGGCGTGGCCTTCGCGCCCGGCGGGCGTTTGGTGGCGACGGCCGGCGCGGACCTGACCGTGAGCGTGTTTCCGCTTGGTGGCGGGGGTTTCTCGGGACAAACCCCGAGCGAGCTCAAGCGCCACGAGGGCGCCGTGACCTGCTTGGCGTTTGCGCCGGCCGAGGCGGGCGGCGGCCTCGCTTCCGGTAGTGTGGACGGGACCATCGCGCTCTGGCGCCGCGTGCACGAGGACACGGACGCGACGGACTCGGACGCCTAGTTTTCCCATCCCCATCGCCGTATCTACCCCTGTTGTAACAACTCATCATGATGAAGATTACCCTCGGGACGTACACGGACGGAGTCCGAGTCCAACTGCACGCCATCGGCGCATCACCGTCCCCCATTGCTGTTGTGCATACTAGTAGTCCACTGGCACGCCATCGCTGCGACGCGCGCGACGGATTGAGTCCCCCGCACGCCATCAGTACTATTATAACACTCAAAATTTACCGTGACTAGGCTACCGTTGCAGCTGGACCAAGCCCGCCTGCTCGAGCTTCCCGATGATGGCCCGGTTCGCGGGATCGCGCATCGCCTCCTGGAAGGCCCGCGGGTCCGAGCACCGCTGCATGAGCTCCTGCGTCTTCGGGTTCATCAGCAGCTCCCGCAATTCCTCATTTTTCAACACCGCATCAACTTCGTCCTGCTCCTTTTTCGTTTTGCAGGGCTCGGGGCCCTTGCCATTCGCGCAGTCCTCGGCGATTTGCGAGCAGAGGGGGCCCATCTCCTTTTTCTCTTTTTCCGTCGGTAAAGCTGGTGTTGAGGGTTTAGGGGCGTCCTCGTCGCCCGCCAGCTTGATCATGTGGCTGCCCATGACCTCGCAGAACTCCGTCAGGAAGCGTTTGAGTTCCGGATCGCTGTCGAACTTTTTCGCGCCGTTCTTCGGGTCCTTCTGGAGCTCTTGTAACGCCGCCTGCGCGTGTCGTATGTCATCGCGGCGCCATCGACGCGATGCAGCAAACCCCGATGGCGTAACCGCACGCGAATCGCTCTCACGTAACGCCATCGCCGCGACGCTACACCAGTAGATATATACAGACGCCGCGAAACGCGCCTGGTACTTGGGATTCGACATGCCCTTGGCCAGGACCGGCCGCTTGGCCATCTCCTTTATCAAATCGGGCGTGACCCACTCGCCGCCCTGGAGCGCGGCGGCCAACGGGTGTCGATCCTGCGCCATACTCGACGCGATCTCCTCCTTCATGGACTGCATGACCTCGCCCGGCTCCTTCTTTGACGATCGTGTGATCGTGGGCATCTCGTCCTCCTTGGGTTTCGGCTTCGGCTTGGCCGGTTGCTTCTTGCTCGACGGTTTCTTGTCGAAAAACCCTTTTTTCAGGCCCTTCTTCATGCCGTCGCCAAAACTTTTTTTCATGCGCTTTTCTTCCTTGGCCGTCTTGGCGGCGCGTTCCGCTTTATTTTGTAACGCGTCGCCCATCATCAAATCTGCTAAGCTCGGCTCGACCTCCTCGACTTCTAGATCGTCTTCTGGTGGTGGCGGGGGCGCGTCCACATCTATTACCTTTGGTTGGTCGCTTGTGGAGGGTGCGTCGATCACAAGTTTCTTGAGGTGGCTACTGCCCGTCGGCTCGGCCAGCAAGCTCTTGTCCGTGGCTGCCATCTCCTGGTGTAGCGCTGTGCTTGGCGGATCAGTGCAATGCGAGAGTATGGACTGCTGTGCTGCGAGTTTTGATCGATCGTTGTCTTGCACAGTTCCTGAGCCTAACCTCCGGATTTATCGTGCTGCCCAATCGAGCTCGAAAAACCGAGGCTAGCGGTCTGTAAAGCCACTAGCAAGGCCAATCAAAGCCAATCGTACGCTTGCCCGGGGTTCTTACATCATTCCTGGCTCGCAATCCTCTCCTTGGAAGATTACGTCGATCCGCATATCGACGATGTTTGCTGCATTGCCGGAGTGTGCTGAGCTCGCCAGGCCGCGCTATATCTGCGCCTGCCTCTGCGTTGAGGCCGTCGCGTCCTCTAGTACGCGGAACGCTACCGGTCTGGTCGCTTCGTCGCGCGGCACCTGAAAGTTTCGCCTTCAAGGCGCCAAGTTCGCCTCAGGCTCAACCGCGCGGGCGCAGAAATAGAGCGAGATTCTCGTGGCCGCCGAAATAGGGACCGGGGCCCCGAGTTGCATCGCTCCACCTGCGCACGCATCCTCTTAGACCCGGGCCGTCGGGCGGCCCGGTGCGCGCCGTAGAGGACTCAAGCACCATTGATCGCCGCGGCCTCCTCGTCCTCTACGTCCTCTACCAATTGACTTGGACAATAGCCATGTTCTACGCCTGGCCCGAGGGCTACCGGCTGCCGCCCATCGCGCCGCCGGCGCCGGTGATGATCCAGGTCGCGTCGTGGGCGAGGCCGCGCGCAGGGCGGTCGAGGAGAAGACGACGTCGGGGCTGATGGGCGCGCGCGTGCCGTCTACTCCTAGAATGCCCGTGCGCCTGAACTCGTGGTACACGCAGTACACGCGGAGCATGTGACCAGTGTGCTCGTCAGGCAAGCCCAGAAGCGTCGTCCACGTAGCCTCCTCGTCACGTATTTCGCCCGTTGCTCACGATACGCGCGCAAGTCCGGCAGCGTGAGCGCCGGCACAAGCTGCAAATTTGGCAAAACCCGTCCAAACCGGTGCACCGCACTAGTCCTCAGACAAAAAAAGAAAGCCAAAAGATAGACGAAAAAAACACAAAACAACTATGTCAAAACCGACCGATCAACCGGCCGCGCCCAGTCCGACGCGATCACCCTAGCTCGCAACGCCGCGAGCGCGTCCGGCGACTCGTCAGAAGCATAAGCCCCGGAGAGCTCCAACAACAAATCGCAGTAGCCCGCCGGCAGGTGGTGGCCCAGGAGCGCGTTCGATAGTAATAAACGCTCGTAGTCGCTTGCTGATGAGGCGAACGCGACCGGACCCGTAGCCAGCCGGTCGACGTGCACGACCGCGCCCGGCAACAAAAGCGGCTCGCGCACGGACGACTCCGTCTCCGCTAAAGCAGCGGCGATGGCGCGCGAGTTCCCAGTTGAAACGACCGGCGGTGACGGCGCTCTCTCGGCGACCACAGCCTCGGCGAAGACGTCCAGGTCCGCCGTGAGGCCTGACAAAGGCACCTCCACGTTTTCATTGATGTCGTCTGTATGAGTAACGCTCACGGCGCCCCGTACCTCTGAGGATGGCGCCGCGCCGAAGAGGAGTTGCTGCAGCCGCCTTCCTAAACCTTGATCGACGAGCTCATCTAACAGACCTTCGACACTCAACACCGACAGCCGCGCGATGGGGTCGCGGCCGCGCACGGCGCCGAGGCAGAACGCTTTACATGCTTCGGCCAAGTTACGAGAGACGCACGGTCCCGCCGCCATGCAGTACACACGTGTTTTGGCGAATGTAGGCCACACGCTGTCATCATCAACATGAGCCAAGGCTAATAGGGCCGCCACGGAAGCGCCCATGCTGTGGCCGCACAATACCAAAGTGTAGTCTGAGTATTTCTCGTGAGCTTGTCGTAGAGCTTCTGCAGAAGCCTTCTCCACAAACGCCGCGCACCGCAGAAACCCCAAATGCGCCCGGCCATTCCTAAACTTGACCTGCGACGCCGTCACGTCCGCCAGGAGGTCGCGCGTCGCCACCGTGCCCCGGATGCCAATCACGACCCACCGCCTCGCATGGTCCAGACAAACAAAAAAACTGGGTTTGTAGGCTTTGATGGACCACTTCGTGCAGAGGACGGCATCTTCACTAAGGCCGGCCATGCTCCGCAGGGCCCGCGTGTTCTCCGCGCCGCAGCAGTCCTCGGCGGGATCGAAATAGGCTACTTTTTTGTAGGTAAACAAGGCGGCACCTTTCGACAGCGAGTCCATGTGGCCCTCGGCCATGGCGAAGCCGTAGGCCTGCGTGGACATCAAATTTCACTGCATCTGCTCGATGGCGTGGAGAGTCTACGCCATCGACGCGACGCTGTCCCCGTAACTGCATCTGCTCGATGGCGTGGAGAGTATACGCCATCGACGCGACTGGTTGATTTCCACACCGCCGCAGGCCGCCCGGCAGTACAAAAACGCGTGCGCGAGGTCAATAAGTTGCGCCCGCGCGACGTCCGGATGCGGTTTCGAAACCCATTCTTCATAGAAGCGCTCGTGGCTCTTTCGCACGCGGTACCAGGCCGTCGGGTCCATGGGGTAGTCCTGGAGCGGCCTCCTGCCCAGCGTCGCGCGGCAGACGCGCCAGAAGAGCGACGTGCCGTCGTCCTGCGGAGGTTCCTCGTCTTCGATCGGAGCGGGCCCCGCGTCGACGCAATGCACCCAGACGCGCCTTCGACACCTATCCGTCGAGCGCTTCGCCGCGCGACCGCCCTTGCGGTGATCATTTAACCGCTCGAACGCCGTGCCGTATAGCCATCCTTCTTGATCCGTCGCGTCGCGCACCTCCACCCTCCAACCGGCGTCGTCCGGCGCGGCGCAGGGCCGGCCGCTGTCCTCGAACTCGAAGGGGTGCGGGTCGCCGCGGCTCCAGCAGCGGCGCCAGCCCGCGAGTGGGTAGTGGCGCTCGCTCGCGACGATGCGGAAGGGCCTCGCTTTGGGCTGCGTGATGCGGGGCTGCATTAATGCGGGGTATCCCTGCTTCTCCGCGGTTGGTGTGTCCTCCATCGATGCGCGCCGCGATGTGGCACACTGCAGTGTGGCTGCAGGTGGCACTCTTTTTGTTATCGCTTGTGCTGACGTATTATTATCAGGAGCGGGCAGAGCCTCGGCAGCGCTCGACAGCAGCTACTGAAAGCTGCGTAGCCGCGTCAATCGGCCACAGCTGAGCAATGCGCCCACGTCGACGCCCCCTGGATCTCTAGTGTGTTACAGGACGCTAGCTGCAATTTTGGCCATATAAAAAAACGCGCTGCGCAAGCTTCTGGAGCGAGCTCATCGTGTACTACACATCTTCAGCACGCGCACGTATCCCTTGGCTGGTCCGCTTGCGGTACGCAGGCAAATCAAGCCCTGCACCCCAATCACACCCAGCAGCAGCCTCGCCGCGCGCGGGCGGGCGCGAACGCCAGTCGCCGCGAAGGCGCAAAACGAGCAGAAAAAAAGCGCCAGCCCAGCAGCAAACAATGTCCGGCTTCCGCATGAGCCTCGGCACCGCCGCGCCACCGGCAACGAGCGACGACGCCGCGACGTTCCAGAAGCTCTTGGCCGACATGTCCGGCACGAAGGAAAGCATCAAACAAGCCAAGGAGTGGCTCCTCCAGCGACCTGATAAAGCTGAGACCTTCGCCAAAGCCCTCCAGAAACATGTGATGAACAACCCCGGATTCCAGAAATTACTTTTCGCCGTCTATCTACTAAATGACATCTTCTTCGCGGCGCGGACGAAGGACGATCCGTTTCGGAGGAGCTTCGCTCCTGTACTATCAGATATCATCCGCGGGGCCTCGAAAAGTGCAAAGGACGATGCGTCCCGAGAGAAACTAGTCAAAGTGATCGAGCTCTGGGGCGCGAAGAAGGTTTTTAATAGTGAGCAGATTGACGAGCTGAAGGTGGCGGCGAAGAATGAACCACAACCAGTGGCGACGGTGCAGGACCAGCGCTGCGACCTCTCGACGATTCCCGTGGGCGTCATGGCGGGTCTCGTGAAAGTAGCATTAAATGGCGGCCACGAGCCCTGGCGGCCGCTGGATCTGACGACGATGCCGACGGCGGCGCCGATGCCCGTCGAGCCCGGGCGGTTGGAAGCTAGGGTCAAGGAGTTTTATAGGTTGTTGGAAAAGGACAAACTACGACGAGCGGCGCAGCAGAAGCCGCCTTCTTCCCTAAATGAGGAGGAGGAGGACCCGGAGCACCGTGCCCAACAAGATGATAGGAAGCGACGACGCGCCTACGAGCAGCTCGATTCCGGGTATAGTACGAGAAGGGTCGACGAGGACGCGACGCGGCGCCAGGGCCTGGACGCGGCCATCGGTGCGGATAACATGGGCCACCAGATGCTCCAGCAGATGGGCTGGCGCGAGGGCGGCCTCGGCGCGCGCGGCACGGGCATCGCGGAGCCCATCGACGTGCGGCAGCAGCAGTCGAACCAGGGCGTCGGTGCTGGTCAGCAGCAGCAACAACCCGAGGACGAGTTTTCTCAATATAGGACGCAGCGGTCGTCGCAGTACCGGAGCCGGTGGGGGACCTAAGCCTAGTTTTATTCATTCCGTCGTTCTCTCCGTAGCTGTGCCTGCTCGATGGCGTGGAGGTCTGGCTTCCGATCGCTCTTCGGCCGCGCCTCGAGCTCGATGGTCTTGAGCTCTTGGCGGGCGCGTTCGTACGCCCGGCGAAGCTCCTTCGCGTTCGCGCGGCGGGGGGTCCTCGCGGCAACCGTAGTAGATCCTTCGGGCTCGTACCGGATCGGCACGAAGGGTTTGGGCGCGATCCCGGGCTTGAGGATGGCGCGCCCGCGGTCGAGGACGGCCGCTCGATGGCGTGCCCGGTGGCGCGTCCAGCAGGCCGTCGCGTTGCGCACGCCGGCGACGAAGCGCTCGACGGCGTCGGGGTCGCGCTTTGCTTCGACGGAGACGAGGTGGGGCGCGTGATCCAGCAGGGACGCGACCCTTGCGTAATGGCAGCGGTCGCGCTCCGTCGTCACCGACGCGGCCACCGCGTTCTCGGGAAACGTCGACGTCGCGCAGAGGAGCGGCCTCGCTTCGAGCGCAGTCGCGAAGCGGTCGAGGTATTCCCGCGCCCACGCGTCATTCCTAACCAGGAACACGCCGTACTTCGAGCCCGCAATCAACGAAAGCGGCTCGGCGAGGCGGTACCCAGCTTGTGGCGAGGACCGACGACAGGCCGTGCGCGTAAACGCCGACCACGCGCCGCAGCTGAGCGCCGCGTCGCCGTCGAGGAACAGGAGCCACTCTCCTTCTTCTAGCTTCGCGAGCGTATCGCTAACGAACCGCATCTTGCCGCAGCGCGGGTGGCCCGCGGTGCCGCGGACGTAGCGGACGCCGCTCGCGGCGGCCACCGCCCGATGGTTCGCGGCTGTCGCGTCGATGATCTTTGCGGCGAACAGCGGTGACGCGCCCACTGCCGGCGCGTCGACCCAGTAGCTCGCGATCGCTGCGATTGAACCGCAAGTTGGACCGGCTTTGACCTTCTCGGCCTGGGAGATAAACCAAGGGGGGCACTTCGCGTTCGGGACCCACGTAGCGGCCTCAAAAAACCTTCAAAAGGCGTCGGGGAGATGCCCCGGAGTCTTCAAGTGCGCGGTGGGATTTTTGCCGGCTTTGCTCGGGTTTTTTTTGTGACGGGTTTTCCCCCGACAAGTTTCCCCGCCCTATCTCCCGGGTCCGACTCCTCGTTTTTATATCTCGCGCAATGCGTCGCCACGTCGATGGCGTCGAGTAGGGGTAGGCCAGATATATCGGCCCGTACCCGCGATCGTAAGTATATCGGGCAGTGCCCGCGATCGTGAACACAAAATGCCCCGTACCATTGACGGAGCGCCCGACGCCTAGTACTCTACTTTCGAAACGTGCGGGACCGATGCGTCAAGACCGATAAAACGGGTTGCGCTAGCGGCCTGTAAGACACTAGCAACGTCACGGGAGACCTTTGTGCCAGTCTTTAGAACCTTTGAGGGCAACCTCCCATTGCTTCTCCGATCTTTGCGGGTTGGGACCATCCCTCCACATCAGTACCACCCCGTACCCGCGCGCGGGCTGCATACAATTGCCCTGGCGGGCAGCCGAATGCACTGTTAAACGTCTGGCCATTGCCGCTGCGGCACGAATGGCACGACGGCACTGAACGGCCGCGCCGGCGCCGCGGCCCGCGTCCCCGCTGCGCCGGGCCCGAGCTTTAGCCGAGGCGCGCGCCGAAAGTCGAGCGCGCGGCGTCGGCCGCACGCGGCGGTCGCGCGCGGCGCGAACCGGAAGCGAAGAGCCAGCGCCCGCCGGGCGTGGCATCCTGCCGCACCCGCTCGGCCGCGGCGCAAGCCGGTGGCGCCGCTCGAGGCGCTCAGGATCATATCAAGGCGGCATCGGGGCTGGACGTGCCGCCGCGCCCGCGGTTCTCCAGTTCTGCTTCACGGACGCGGCGCCGACTCCTCGTTTTTATATCTCGCGCAATGCGTCGCCACGTCGATGGCGTCGAGTAGGGAAAGGCCAGATATATCGGCCCGTACCCGCGATCGTAAGTATATCGGGCAGTGCCCGCGATCGTGAACACAAAATGCCCCGTACCATTGACGGAGCGCCCGACGCCTAGTACTCTACTTTCGAAACGTGCGGGACCGATGCGTCAAGACCGATAAAACGGGTTGCGCTAGCGGCCTGTAAGACACTAGCAACGTCACGGGAGACCTTTGTGCCAGTCTTTAGAACCTTTGAGGGCAACCTCCCATTGCTTCTCCGATCTTTGCGGGTTGGGACCATCCCTCCACATCAGTACCACCCCGTACCCGCGCGCGGGCTGCATACAATTGCCCTGGCGGGCAGCCGAATGCACTGTTAAACGTCTGGCCATTGCCGCTGCGGCACGAATGGCACGACGGCACTGAACGGCCGCGCCGGCGCCGCGGCCCGCGTCCCCGCTGCGCCGGGCCCGAGCTTTAGCCGAGGCGCGCGCCGAAAGTCGAGCGCGCGGCGTCGGCCGCACGCGGCGGTCGCGCGCGGCGCGAACCGGAAGCGAAGAGCCAGCGCCCGCCGGGCGTGGCATCCTGCCGCACCCGCTCGGCCGCGGCGCAAGCCGGTGGCGCCGCTCGAGGCGCTCAGGATCATATCAAGGCGGCATCGGGGGGGGACGTGCCGCCGCGGGCGCAGTTCTCCAGTTCTGCTTCACGGACGCGGCGCCGGCTCCTTGCTTTTATATCTCGCGCAATGCGTCGCCACGTCGATGGCGTCGAGTAGGGGTAGGCCAGATATATCGGCCCGTACCCGCGATCGTAAGTATATCGGGCAAGTGCCCGCGATCGTGAACACAAAATGCCCCGTACCATTGACGGAGCGCCCGACGCCTAGTACTCTACTTTCGAAACGTGCGGGACCGATGCGTCAAGACCGATAAAACGGGTTGCGCTAGCGGCCTGTAAGACACTAGCAACGTCACGGGAGACCTTTGTGCCAGTCTTTAGAACCTTTGAGGGCAACCTCCCATTGCTTCTCCGATCTTTGCGGGTTGGGACCATCCCTCCACATCAGTACCACCCCGTACCCGCGCGCGGGCTGCATACAATGCCCTGCCGGGCAGCCGAATGCACTGTTAAACGTCGGGCCATTGCCGCTGCGGCACGAATGGCACGACGGCGCTGAACGGCCGCGCCGGCGCCGCGGCCCGCGTCCCCGCTGCGCCGGGCCCGCGCTTTAGCCGAGGCGCGCGCCGAAAGTCGAGCGCGCGGCGTCGGCCGCGCGCGGCGGTCGCGCGCGGCGCGAACCGGAAGCGAAGAGCCAGCGCCCGCCGGGCGTGGCATCCTGCCGCACCCGCTCGGCCGCGGCGCAAGCCGGTGGCGCCGCTCGAGGCGCTCAGGATCATATCAAGGCGGCATCGGGGGGGGACGTGCCGCCGCGGGCGCAGTTCTCCAGTTCTGCTTCACGGACGCGGCGCCGGCTCCTTGCTTTTATATCTCGCGCAATGCGTCGCCACGTCGATGGCGTCGAGTAGGGGTAGGCCAGATATATCGGCCCGTACCCGCGATCGTAAGTATATCGGGCAAGTGCCCGCGATCGTGAACACAAAATGCCCCGTACCATTGACGGAGCGCCCGACGCCTAGTACTCTACTTTCGAAACGTGCGGGACCGATGCGTCAAGACCGATAAAACGGGTTGCGCTAGCGGCCTGTAAGACACTAGCAACGTCACGGGAGACCTTTGTGCCAGTCTTTAGAACCTTTGAGGGCAACCTCCCATTGCTTCTCCGATCTTTGCGGGTTGGGACCATCCCTCCACATCAGTACCACCCCGTACCCGCGCGCGGGCTGCATACAATTGCCCTGGCGGGCAGCCGAATGCACTGTTAAACGTCTGGCCATTGCCGCTGCGGCACGAATGGCACGACGGCGCTGAACGGCCGCGCCGGCGCCGCGGCCCGCGTCCCCGCTGCGCCGGGCCCGCGCTTTAGCCGAGGCGCGCGCCGAAAGTCGAGCGCGCGGCGTCGGCCGCGCGCGGCGGTCGCGCGCGGCGCGAACCGGAAGCGAAGAGCCAGCGCCCGCCGGGCGTGGCATCCTGCCGCACCCGCTCGGCCGCGGCGCAAGCCGGTGGCGCCGCTCGAGGCGCTCAGGATCATATCAAGGCGGCATCGGGGGCGTGCCGCTGGCGCGCCCTCCTGCCCAGTTGCTTCACGGACGCGGCGCCGGCTCCTTGCTTTTATATCTCGCGCAATGCGTCGCCACGTCGATGGCGTCGAGTAGGGGTAGGCCAGATATATCGGCCCGTACCCGCGATCGTAAGTATATCGGGCAAGTGCCCGCGATCGTGAACACAAAATGCCCCGTACCATTGACGGAGCGCCCGACGCCTAGTACTCTACTTTCGAAACGTGCGGGACCGATGCGTCAAGACCGATAAAACGGGTGCGCTAGCGGCCTGTAAGACACTAGCAACGTTACGGGAGACATTTTGTCAGTCTTTGACGCGTTTTGAGGGCAACTTCCCATTGCTTCTCCGATCTTTGCGGGTTGGGACCATCCCTCCACATCAGTACCACCCCGTACCCGCGCGCGGGCTGCATACAATGCCCTGCCGGGCAGCCGAATGCACTGTTAAACGTCGGGCCATTGCCGCTGCGGCACGAATGGCACGACGGCGCTGAACGGCCGCGCCGGCGCCGCGGCCCGCGTCCCCGCTGCGCCGGGCCCGCGCTTTAGCCGAGGCGCGCGCCGAAAGTCGAGCGCGCGGCGTCGGCCGCGCGCGGCGGTCGCGCGCGGCGCGAACCGGAAGCGAAGAGCCAGCGCCCGCCCTGCGTGGCATCCTGCCGCACCCGCTCGGCTGCGGCGCAAGCCGGTGGCGCCGCTCAGGCGCTCGGGATCATATCAAGGCGGCATCGGGGGCGTGCGCCGCGGGGCGCCCTCTGCCCTGCTTCACGGACGCGGCGCCGGCTCCTTGCTTTTTATATCGCGCAATGCGTCGCCACGTCGATGGCGTCGAGGGGTAGGCCCATATATCGGCCCGCACCAGCGATCGTAAGTATATCGGGCAAGTGCCCGCGATCGTGAACACAAATGCCCCCGTACCATTGACGGAGCGCCCGACGCGGTACTCTACTTTCTAAACGTGTGCGGGACCGATGCGTCAAGACCGATAAAACGGGTGCGCTAGCGGCCTGTAAGACACTAGCAACGTTACGGGAGACATTTTGTCAGTCTTTGACGCGTTTTGAGGGCAACTTCCCATTGCTTCTCCGATCTTTGCGGGTTGGGACCATCCCTCCACATCAGTACCACCCCGTACCCGCGCGCGGGCTGCATACAATGCCCTGCCGGGCAGCCGAATGCACTGTTAAACGTCGGGCCATTGCCGCTGCGGCACGAATGGCACGACGGCGCTGAACGGCCGCGCCGGCGCCGCGGCCCGCGTCCCCGCTGCGCCGGGCCCGCGCTTTAGCCGAGGCGCGCGCCGAAAGTCGAGCGCGCGGCGTCGGCCGCGCGCGGCGGTCGCGCGCGGCGCGAACCGGAAGCGAAGAGCCAGCGCCCGCCCTGCGTGGCATCCTGCCGCACCCGCTCGGCTGCGGCGCAAGCCGGTGGCGCCGCTCGAGGCGCTCGGGATCATATCAAGGCGGCATCGGGGGGGGGACGTGCCGCCGCGCCCGCGGTTCTCCAGTTCTGCTTCACGGAGGCGGCGCCGGCGCCCTGCGCGATCTACGACGGCCGATTCGGCACGGCCAGCCGCGCTGAGGCATCGGACCGAGTGGCGGAAGAAGCCGCGGGGCCCCTACGACGAGTGGCGCACCCGCGCCGCGGCCCCTCTTCCTTCGCTCGTCGCGACGGTGATGCACTTCATTCCCGTGGTTCCGAGGCGTCGCGACGGCGCCGACGCCGCCGTTCTATTTCAGGCCTTCCCATCTCCGGACGACGCCGTGGAGGCGGGCACCCACACGATTAGGACGTTCAATTACCACTAGAGCGCGCGCGCGCCGCGGCGGACTCCGGGTCGACGGACGAAGAGAGCACATCCCGATCCTGAGTTTGCCAGGGCCGCACAAGAAGCCTGCGACGACGCGACGCCGCGGGGTGCGCGTTTCCAGAAGTCGCATTGACGTTTCCCCTCAGCTGCTTCCTTCGGTCGTCGCCCCGCCGGCGCCTCGAAAGCAGGCATTTGCTTCGCTTCGCTTTCAGGTCCGCATGAATGTTATATTGCATAAGACTGTACTAAGACCCGTAGATCTACCCGTAGGTAACTCGAGATAATGCTTGTTCCGCCGTGCCCTCACAAATTTCCCCGCCCTATCTCCCGGGTCCGGCTCCTTGTTTTTATATCTCGTGCAGTGCGTCGCCACGTCGATGGCGTCGAGTAAATGCCCCGTACCGTTGACGGAGCGCCCGCGTCCGCGAGAGACGCTGCCCCGACGCACAGTACTCTACTTTCGACACGTGCGGGACCGATGCGTCCACCTAAAAGTGCCAGCGCGGGCTCGAACCTACTAGCAGGGAAGGTGCTACCTTACCTGTACTGTCTCTTTTCCAAACCCGTTTTTTTTCCAGGGACACTCGGCGGACTAAAAGCTACAATGCCGTCTTACGCCGCGACGTCCACTCCGTCCGGCGCCGCCTCCACATCGTCGGGCCCCCCGGCCGCCTCGGGCTCCCACAAGCCCGCGGCCTCGGGCGTGAGGGACACCTGGAAGATCAACACGCCGATCACGACCATCATCTCGAGGTGGCCCGGCATGTTGCCCGAGTGGGCCTGCGTCGCCAGCTTCATGCCCAGGAACGTCAGGACGCCTCCGTAGACGACTCGCACGACCGTGTACGCGAGCTGGATCGGCCCGCAGTTGCACGACGTGCACACGACGCACAGCAGGAGCCAGCCCCAGATCATCCGGAAGAAGGCCCACGTCACGCAGGCCGTCACGTGCGTCATGCCCCGCGGATTCGTGCCCATGCCGATCAAAATGGCGATGAGCGACATCACCGCGAAGAGCGCGGCGGCCATGTTCGCGCACTTGGCGCCGTCGCCCCGATACCGGTCGCCGAGCTTCGCGGCGAGGCCCAGGTCCGCCGCGCCGTTCACCAGGATGCCCGGGATCACGAAGCCGCGCATGGCATTCTTGGCCGGCCGGTGGAGCATGAGCATCGACACCGTCGGGTACTTCCGATTAAACTTCCGGCAGCTCGCATCCTTCCGCTCGAAGGACGCCTTCGCCTCGTCCGAGCTGCAGCTGATGCCGGCTCCCGCCCAGATGCCGCTGCCGCACAGCACGGCGGCGAACCACAGGAGTCCGACGACTATCATGGGCTTCTTGTACCAGGTCCGCCAGGCGGCTTGGTCCGGTTTTTGCACGTCGTCGGCCTTCTCCGACATTCGCAGACGACGGAGCTGCCGGGCGCCGCCGCACAGGTCTCGGGCTGCCCCGCGCCGGGCAGCACTTGGACAGAGGGCGCGTTGGGACTCGCCGTCGGCTGCCCGAACTCCAGCTAAGGCGGAGGTGCGTCGGTTGCCGATCCAGTGCCGGCAGAAGATGGCAGAGGCTGCCAAAGCTTTGACAGAGGCAGAGCGCTGGAGCGGGCGCGTGCCGGGTTAGACGGGAGCTCTCCGGAGACCTCTCCGAACAATAAAACTTCATTAAGACACGTCTCCCCGGCGGCGGCGCCGACAGAAGGGCGAGGCGAGGTGTTGGGCGTACGCCGCGGCGTTCGCGTCGAGGATCCTCCGAAATTTCTCCGGGAGCTCGTCGGGCGCGGCCTCGCAGGCGACGGCGGCGAAGAGGGAGCCGTCCGTAGTAGCGCATCCCTCGTGGACGACCTCCCTGGCCGCGGCCGCCCGCACTATGTGAGCGACGGCCGGCGACGCGTCGCACCAGCGCCAACCAATGCGGGCTATTGTGAGGTTCCGGCCGACGTGGTTGTGGTCGAGCGGCGCTATTCTGCGCCCTCGATAAAAAATATTGTTCGCCCGGTCGTAATTGCCTAAGATAGCATCAAACGCCTCCAGGTCGCCCCAGGCGCGCCGCTCCCTTATTGAGAGCGGGCACGCGCCCACGCCGCAGAGAGCCCGCGCGCCGCGCAGGAACCAGCGGTTAGGGCGAGCAAGTCTCACAAGGTCGTGCGGTTCCCAGCGGACCAACGCGCCCCTGACCATGTCGACGTCGTCCCGGAGCGCGCAGCCGTCTCTAGATATGGAAGGTGCGAGGCGCCTGACGAGCCTCCTTGATATGTAGCGGGGGCAGCGCGACAGGAGCGCCCTGAGTGATCGCGGCGCCGTCGCCGCCGCGAGCGTGCTGCTTGGCACTTCCATGATGATTGCTGGAGGCACGTTCCGCAGGCGCAGCACGCGCGCGAGCGCCGACGCCACGACCTCGCCCCACGGCTCCTCGAGGTGCCGCGCGTCCTTGACGTCCTTGCCTCCGATTCGCTCGAAATTCATGCGCAGGGGCTTGTAGAGCGCGCGCTCGCCGCCCTCGAAGTCCAGCAAATACTTGACCGTGAGGCCGCTGCCGCTTGCCGTCGCGTCTGTCACTGTGTAGCTTTGTGTGCTCGCTGCCCGCAGCGCCGCGAGGCCCTCCCTTCCACCGTCGCCGCCCGCGAGGCCCCTTGCTAAGCGCGTCTGGCGGCGCGCGGCGAGGGCCCAGATTATTAGTAGTGCCGCGAGCGCTGCAACATGCCGGCGGGCCGGCCGCAGCATCACGGGCCGCCGGTGCCGCGATGGTGGTGCGGCCGGCACGCTGCGCGGCGGCCGGGCCTCGCCATGGCGCCACCGCGTCGGCCGCCACCGCGTCGGCCGCCATCGCGTCGGCCGCTCCATCAGTCACGACGCGCTCATCTTCCTCTCTCTCCGGCTGGCAAGTGCGTGAGAGTGGTGCTCTGCTGCCAATAATGGAAGTGCAATATTTGGAGTAGCCTAAATGCGACTGGCACGCAATATTTCGAGCAGCCACAATCAATAATCAATGCGACTGGTATTATTTGTCGAGTAATTACACTCCGGGGCAGCCTTTGCCAGCGGGTTTAAAAAAGCGAGCTAGCGGCCTGTAAGGCACTAGCACGAGCAGCAACTTTGCAGCCGGCTCACAGCACAAACACAAGCGCAGCTGCAGCATGGGTGCCGTGTTATAACTCCCAAGCACCTCTACAGATCAGTGCAGCGAAGTAACTACTCGCAGCACCATCCATGTGGTAGCATGAAGACCACCCTTGTAACCCTTACGCTCGCGCTTGCGATCGCGCAAGGCGCGACGCTCGCGCAAGGCGAAGTCGACTGGCCGTCGCGCGCGAAAGCCGTGAGAGGCGCTCTGAAGGACTCCTTCCGCGCCTACGAGAAGGACGCGAGCGGCTTCGACGACCTCGCGCCGGTCTCGCGACGAGGCGTCAACTGGCTGCACTCCCGAGCCACCCTCGTCGACGCGCTGGACAGCTTGTACGTCGTCGGGCTACGCGAGGACTACGAGAGGGCCGTGACCGAAGTGCTGAGGCCGACGCTCGTCGGCGAGCCGCCGTTCTGGCAGTCTGTCTCCGTTTTCGAGTACCACATCCGTGTCGTAGGAGGGCTATTGGGCGCGTTCGAGGTGTCGGGCGATCGGCGCTTGCTCCACGCGGCGAGCCATGCCGCCGACCGCGTGCTGAGCGTCCTCCCGCGCAAATTGGGAGACGCCTACACGCGCACGCGGCAGCGCCTTGCCGATCCCTACGGGAGACCCATCTTGTGGCTGGTCGCGCGTATCATCGACGAGGTCCAGGCGCGCTGGCCCGGGCAGCACAAGGACTGCGCGTCTCTGGCCGGTATAGGCAGCTTCGGTCTCGAGCTCCGCGTCCTGGCGCGCGAGACGGGCGACCTCACGTACGAGGCCGCGGCCGATCGTATCTTCGACCAGTTACACGAAGGCTGGGCCGAGGACGGCGGCGGTGGCATGAAGCGGTGGATGAAGGGGTTCTACGGCAAGGACTGCAATTTCAACAACCGGTTGCACGCGCGCCGAGGCCTTGGGTCGGGGGGCGACTCGTTCCACGAGTACCTGCTGAAGGAGCAGCTCGTCGGCGACGCCTCGGAGGCGCGCGCGGCCATGTACGACTGGGTGGAAGCTAGATTGATGCGCGAGGCGCTGCCGAACGAGCATCTCGCGCTGTTTGCTCCCGGTATGCTCGCGCTCGGCGCGACGACTGCAAAGCGCCGGCGGAGCGCCTCTTCGACAAGTCGGGAGCGCGCGCTCGCCCGCGCCCGGGAGCTCGTCGACGGCCACGGGCGCGACTGGTATCGCACTGTGTGGAATCAGATTTCGGACGCCCCACGCGTCGATGGCGTGGGGGTTCACGCAGATCTCCGCAATACTTCTCAGGATAACCTAACTCACTGGTTGATTTCCACACAGGTATCGCACCCCCACGGGCCTCGGCGCGGACGGGAAAGGTGAAAAGAGTCGATGGTATGCTCTGCGACCGGAATATGTGGAGAGCCTCTTCTACCTCTACCGGACGACGGGCGACGACGTTTACAGGGACCGGGGCTGGGCCGTGTTCGAGGCGCTCGTCACGCATTGCCGCGTGAAGGCGACGGGCGCGTTCGCGGGTCTCAAGGACGTGCGGTCTCCAAAGCCCGAGTTAGATGATGCGATGCCGTCGTTCTTTCTCGCGGAGACGCTGAAGTACTTGTACCTGCTCTTCTCCGAGCGGGACGTCTATCCCCTCGACGAGTGGGTGTTTACGACGGAGGCGCATCTGCTCGCGACGGAGCCGCGGTGCGACCGGGCGGCCTGCGTCGGGCCCGCGCGGCCGCCGCGGTGGCGGCGACTCCCCCTCGACGTCGTGGTATTGCTCCTCTTCGGCTGCTTGTTGTGGATCCGTGTGCGGCGGCGACGCCGGAAGGAGCGGACGGTGTAATGTTGTGTTTCGTACCCTGTGGAGCTTGCCCCCCCCATCCTCGATTAATTTCTTATCCAGGCGCCTCGAGCCGCCCGAGCCTCCGCGCGCGTAATACGAGCGCGCCGATCGCGTCCGCCACGAGGCCGGGCCGTTCCCACGGCGGCACGTTGCAGGACCCCTCGATCGCCACGCGCTCGAGGTCCGGGACGGTCTCGGCGTAGCCGCCGCGCTTCTCGCTCCGCTTGTCCGCCGCGCCCTCGATGACCAGCACGGGTTGGGGGATTTGTGTCTTGAGCTCGTCGAAGAGGCCGCGCGCGCCGACAACGCCCGCGTTGAACGTCAGCACCGGCTCTATAGATTTCGGCCTTTCATCGTCCGTCAGGCAGTTGCTGATCCACGCCTCGTCGCACGCGTCGGCGAAGAGGAACAGGTCCGAGAAGAACTTGACGAAGAAGGCGCTCCGGAGCAGTTTGACGAGCTGCCGCCCGAGCGACGACTGCAAAAACTCCAAGTTTCGAGCTACCTCCGCGCTGTCGAGGCCCTCGGCGAGGTCGGCGAAGGGCGGCGGCGCGCTCAGCGCGAGGCCCGCCACGGCCCGCGCGCCGTCCCACCGATCCGAGGACCGCGAGGCGAGGTAGACCCCGACGGGCGCCAGGCCGCCCTGCGCGACGACGCAGCAGGGCTTGCCGATCTTCTGGCGCCAGAGCTCCTCGACTTGCCGCGAGTAGTCCAGCGGCAAAAATAAACCGCGCTCGGCCGGGTCCCACGCGTCGCTGCGGCCGCACCCAATAAAGTCGGGCGCGTAGACCTCATTGGGCAGCTCCGCCATCACTCTCGTCCAGAACCAACTCGAGAGGCCAATACCGACGGGATGCAGCAGCACGATCGCCGGCTCGCAGCCCGTCTTGTGCCGGTAGCCGCACGTCCAGCCGTCGTGCTCGTAAGTTTCGTACGTCCCGCCGGGCACATCATCGCCAGTCTCGAAGCGCGCGCGCGCGGCGACAGCGCGGCGCGGTGCGGCTCGGAATGGCTGCTGCAACGCGGCGGCGTGCGCCCAGAGCAGCGCAGTGAGATGCATGATGCTCTCCCTGGCAAGTTGTGCCAAGGCCTTTAAGGGATGGATCCCTGCAAGAATCACAGCAAGGGGTTATAGATGAACGAGTTATCGATGCCTAGCGCCGCATATAATTGCAAGTAACGCACGTGCCGAGGCTGTGGCAAAACTTGAGGATTTCTAGTGCCTTACCAAACGCTAGCTAAGCTCCGCGCGTCCCCAGCTACGCGCTAATTCAGCGCGAGCTATAGCAAACTATTCGTGCGCCAGCACGCCATCGCTGCGAGCAACCACTGCTACCGCGCACGCCACGCGCAATAGCCGAGACACGCTGCGCTAGGCACAGCCGACAGCCATGGTCCGCCCTAGAAACTTAGGCCGCGTCGGCCAGGGCCCGGCCAACCCCGTCAAGGACTGGCTCGAGTCCTTACCACCGGTCACGCGCGTCTGGTTCGTGGCGTCCTTCGGCACGACGTGTCTGATCAGCTTCGGCCTCGTCGACCCCTATAGACTATTGTGGAGCTGGCCCGCCGTGCGTCATAGGTTTGAGGTCTGGCGGTTGATCACGCCCTACTTCTTCTTCGGGGGGTTTAGCTTCCCGTTCCTCATCAACTTATACTTATTACAACAGTACTCCAAGGGCTACGAGATTTCGCCGTATAATACTGGAGGTGGCGGCGACACGGCGGACTATATCTGGATGATGTTCCTGGGAGCGTTGATGCTCTGCGGCGTTTCGGAGTTCATGGGCCAGGTCGCGCCGGCCCAGGCCATGTTGTATCTGGTGCTCTACGTCTGGTCGCGGCGGAACCCGACCCAGCAAGTGTCGCTGTACGGCTTCCCGGTCCAGGCCATCATGCTGCCCTGGGCGCTCTGCGCCTTCAACATGGTCATCGGGAATTCGTTGTTACTACCATTGATGGGCATCGGCGTCGGGCACCTCTACTACTTCGCTATTGAAGTGTTACCGGACGCGTACGGTGTTGATATTGTAAAAACGCCGCGGGCGTTGATTGATGCCTGCGGCGGCGGCGGCGGCGGTGCGCCGGCGGTGGCGCCGGGCGTCCGGGGCGCGGCGCCGCCGGGCCGCCGCGCGCCGCCGGCGCCGCCGCGGGGCGGCCACAACTGGGGCGGCGGGCGCGTGCTTGGCGAGCGCTGATCTTTGTGCCTCCCTGCCTAAGCTTATGTATCCATGGCCTTATCAACGGGGGGCTCGGCCGCCTCGCGCGGCACATCCCTCGGAGCCGAGGTGCGCCAGGCACCGCCGGTCATGGACGACTACCGCGGCGTCGTATATAACGCGCTCGTAGCGCAGGGACCGATCGAGCGCCGCCGACGCGCGCGGACTCAGCCGGGCCTGGATCGCAGCCGACGAAGACCCCGGAGCGAGAGCGCGCTGGACAAGGACAAGGACGGGGATGTGGACATCTTGGACCTCCTCGACTGCGTCGCGCGGACGCCCGTCGGGCGCGTGCTACGGCTCAATCATGTCCACTCGTACCTGAACGCGCCGCGCCACAACCCGTTCGACGACCTCGTGCGGCGCCTCGACCGGATCGACTCCAAGGTCAGCGCGGCCCCTCTAATCGCAATCGGGCGTTGTGGGCGTTGTGTGAGCTCCGCGGCCAGGGTACGGCCTCCGCGGTTACGAGTGGTCTCGGCGTGTCAATTGACGCACGGGTAAGCGCGTGAGCGACTCTCGTGAGCCTGAAAACTGAATGAGTCGTTGTAAGCTAGCGGCCTGTAAGACACTAGCAAGGCGTGAATACTCGTCCAGCGCGCGGTGTCTCTCCCCCAGGGGCTCCGCCCACTAGTCCTAGCACCGTAACATCGACTTAACTCGTGCAGCCAGGGCCGCAGGTCGGGCTCAGGCTCATCAGGACGAGTTCGAATTCTAAAAAAGCAATTTACTGGGTGGTGCCTGGCGACACGCGGGGTAAAGACCGGCGGAGAGCCGACGAGAGCGGGAGCGAACTCAGTACTCCTGCGAGGAGCCCTTGCCCTTGCCGGTGCCCGACTGCGAGGGGAAATTGCGCGTGACGACGACATCCAACTCCGACGGGACTCGAACCCGCAACCCCCAGATTCGAAGTCTGATACGCTATCCATTGCGCCACGGAGTTTTCGAAGAACGAGAGACGCGGTCCGGCGCACCTTCTTGGGCAGCAGCGTCGCGTGGATGTTCGGGAGCACGCCGCCGGACGCGATCGTGACCGAGCCGAGGAGCTTGTTGAGCTCCTCGTCGTTGCGCACGGCGAGCTGGATGTGGCGCGGCACGATGCGCGTCTTCTTGTTGTCGCGCGCGGCATTGCCCGCGAGCTCGAGGATCTCGGCGCAGAGGTACTCGAGGACGGCGCCCATGTAGACGCCGGCGCCGACGCCGACGCGCGAGGCGTACTTGCCCTTGCGCAGGTAGCGGTTCAGGCGCGCCACCGGGAACTGAAGGCCGGCCTTGGACGCCGACGACGTCGAGCCGCCCTTGGACTTGCCCTTGCCCTTGCCGCGGCCGCCTTTTCCTTTGCCAGACATGATTGATGGAGTGTGTGTCTGCGCGGCGCGGCGGCGTGAGTGGCAACGTCGAGCGAACGGGCGCGCGCGTTTTGTCGATGGGGCGTCGATGGGGCGTCGTGGCGGCGTCGGCCGCGCGAGGCGTGTGCGGCGGCGCGCGTTGAACGCGTGCGGCGGCGCGGTGACGCCCGCCGCCGCATCGCAGGCGTTTTGGGCTGCCGGCACCAATTGGCTCCTATCGCGGCCGGCGGGCAGCGCGCTGCCCCGCGGTTTCGCGTGGGCCGTAGCGGCGCGGTGTGTGGACTCTGTGCCAAGCGGCTGTGGGTG
The DNA here is from genome assembly GCA_918797485.1 of Pelagomonas calceolata. NCBI lineage: Eukaryota > Pelagophyceae > Pelagomonadales > Pelagomonadaceae > Pelagomonas > Pelagomonas calceolata. Next base: position 2,628,108 of record CAKKNE010000004.1, read on the forward strand.
ACGATGGAAATTGACGCTGTGCGCAAACAATGGAATGTACTGTTGGCTTCAGGTGTTTCAAAGAGTGCATTTGAAACCGAAGTCCGCGCGCGATTGATCCGCGGCAACAAACTTCCTTCGTCTTGCGCTACGTGTCGCTTGCTACCGTTCCCGAGAGCCAATCTGCTGCGTCCTAGTGGCTTTGTACTCTAGCTAAGCCAGAGCTCCCAAGCTTTGGCTCGGCTATAGGGCGGCCAAGACAGCACAGATCTTGTACTTGTGTTAGAGTCGCTCCTGGGTCGAGACAAGCCGCGCAAAACGAGATGGCTTCCTCAGCAGTCGAGGCCACCGTCGAGTCCTGTGCGGCCGAAGCCAGCACCCTCGGCTTTACATGCACCTGGCACGACCGCGCTACCGGTGCGCCCGCTACCGGGCCCCGCGCGTCGCTCACGCTGCGCCTCGCGCACGAATCGGCAGAGGACGCGGTGCACGTGGACTTCCTCCCTGTCCTCGACCGCGTGCAGATCTTCGCAGAATGTGGCGCGCGACGGGCGCGCTGCGACGTCGAAGCCGGCGCGGCGGGCGCCGGGCGCCGCTTCGCCGTTCACGTCCTACAGCCGCTCGTCACGGGCGGCGTTGCGGACGAAACCTTGCTCGGCCTGCCGGAGTCGGTGCGGCGCGTGATTTACGAGCTGCTGCCCGCGCCCGCTGTGGGCCTCGTCGCGGAGACGACGAAAGCGCTCCGCGCCGAGGCGACGAGTGATGCGGTCTGGGTGCGGCTCCTCCACCGCGACGCCGACGCGCTGCGGGTCGACCCGCGGGACCTGCCGACCGCTGGTCGGACGCGGCGGGCGCACGACATCTACGCGGCGTTCGTCCAGCTTCGGGCAGCTCGCCGGAGGTTCCATCGATCCCGGGATCCAACGTGGAGAGAGCGGGACGAGGAGAGCCGCCCGCGCCTTGCAGAGCTGCGCCACGGCTTCTACGAGGACGATTCCGGGACCCTGACAATACTACCATGGAGGCAGCGGGTCATCGACAACCAAGGCCCCGACTGGGCGCTGCTCCCTCCAGATTACCGGAGAGGCGAGGGAATGCACACCTTCTACCCGAGGAACCCCGTACTGTTTGGGCCGGCGTGGTAGTCCCACAGACGACGCTGCAGGGCGCGCCATTAAACTGTGTAAGATCATGTACCAATACTACTAAACTTTTAGAGAGCTGTCATCTTCGACTCCTCGAAGCCGTCGCCGTACCCGCTCTTCGACGGCGACGGGCCGCCGTCGCCCAACAGGTACGCGTGCTTCGTCGCGACCACCCTATCGGGCGAGACCGTCGCCGTCGTCCGCCGGTCGATGGCGTCGGACCACTGAGGCGCGTCGTCATCATTATCACCGGAAACGCCTCTCAGAATATCGGCGACGGACGGCGTCTTCGGCCGCCGCGCCACAGACGACGCGGAACATTTGAGCCGCCGCCCCTCGCTCGTGCCGGGCCGAGGCACGGTCGAACGCACTGGCCTTCTCACAGCCGGAGTGTCAACGTCCGGGTCCCGCTCTTGCGGCGCTTTAACAGGGGTAGGCGCCTCGTCGATCAATGAGGTGCTTTGCTCACCTTTCATCACGGCGATTTCCTGTTTGATATGCGTCAGATTCGTCTGGTTCCTTCGAAATAATTCCTCAAGCTCGGAATCCATCTCCCCTTCACATTCCTCGAGGACCTCCGCCGCTGTCCTAGGCCGTGATCTCGTATGCGTACCAGTGATCTCCGCGAGGTGATGGGCCTGCAACTGCGCCTCGGCGTCGCTCAGTCGCTCCCTTAACTCCCTATTCTCCGAGGCCAGTCGCTCGACGTCGAACCGCTTCTTCCGCAGCTCCTGGCATTCTCCTTGCACGATATAAAGGTTGCCGTTCTCCACCCTGAGTAATTCCATCTCCTTCAGCAACTCGTCGGACGGGTCCCTCGTCTTCAATTCGGCTTGTAGGGACTCGACGAGTTGTATGAGCTTCCGGATCGTGACGTAGGGGTCCGCCACATCTTGTACGGTCTTGGGCTCTCGATGCGCCGTCGCCTCGCGCTTCAAGCGAGCGACGAAACTTTTTGCCTTTTCTGCCGTAAAATGTTCTCCCTCGACGCCTCGCCGCGGGTTCCGCAGCACCTGCGCCGCGAGGTAGTCCACGGCGACCTTATCGTCATTCAAAGCATCGCAGGCCTCGCCGAACAACCGCGACTCTCGGGGCAGCGAGTTCCAATCAAAAGACGTCGCTACTCGTGACGTGGCGCCTCCTTTCCGGTAGTCCCGCGCTAATTCTCTATCTAGATCTTGCACAGGTTCACCATCCAACGCTTCTAAGCGTGATAAGCGCGCGACGGCGTGGTGCCGGTAGCCCTCCTCCCTTGCGAGCGGGTTGCCATCTAGGTCGAGTTCTGTCAATGGACAGCGCGACAACGCATCAAGCACCAACTCGCATCTTTCGATGTCGTTGGCGAACAAACATAAAGTTTTCAGTTGTTTCAATGAAGCGAGGCCGTCCACATTAGTTATGAGGTTATTGGAGGCATAGATCTTCTGGAGCTTCGGGCACTGTGCTAACTGGACAAGGTCTGTCAGTCGATTGAAGTTCACGTTGAGGACCTCCAACGTTTTTATCGGTGTCAAGGACGCTACCGTGGTCAGGCGATTATGCGACAGCGACAGAACTGATAAATGCGTGAGCTTCGAGGCGCACGCCAGGCCCGTCAGGTCCTTATTCCTCAAAACGAGCTGCTGGACGTCGTCCAGCGTCCCGTCGCCGCTCGCCTCGAGGCACAGCGCCTCGGTGGCTTCATTGTTGTCTGTCTCTCCTACCGGTGTGGGGCTGCCGCACATCATGAGGGCCGCCATGGCGCCGCGAGCTGGGGCTGCCCGCGGCTTCGTGTATCGCTTTCGTCGGTCGGGGACGAGCTGCTCGCGCCCTGGCTGCCCAAACTGCTTGCTTGCTTTGCTAGTGTCTCACAGCTAGGTGCAGCACGTTCAGCGTGTCTTTGTGTGCATCAGCAACCTTCAGAGGGCGTGTCGCTTGCAGCTACGCTTCTTTCAGTAAAACCCGGACCTTGCACTTTTTGCAGAGCCAAAGAGCCCCGCTTTGCTGCGTCCGGTCATCGCACCGTGACTGAACGAAAAAAGCGGTCGGTGACAACAAGACGTCCCTTGATCGCAGTTGCTGGCATACCGAGCCGCTCAAAGTCCACGTAGGCCTGTTTTGAAGAGGTGCTCTCACAGCAGCAAATTCGCCGCGAGCGCCGACGACGTTTCGGTGAGGTCTGAAGACGCGAGAAAACGATGGCCGCGTTGGTCGCGCGCCCGCGCGCCTTCTCAATGACGCGGACGCCCGCGCAGCAGTACCGCCGCAGTCGCCTATTGGACGCCCTCGACCTCGGCTGCTCCGCGTCATCACTAAGACAGCGCAAGATTACGGAAAGGAAAGACGCCGTCGCCTCGAAGTGCACGTTGGGCGAGCAGCTCCCGGAAGTGTTGTGGAGAGAAATACTCGACTACGCCTCACTGTTGGACCTAGACCGCTGCGCATCAGCATCACGCTCCCTCCAATCGTCGTCCGTCGACGCTTCATTAGTAGGGAGATCGACGGTCGACGTCGACCTCCATCTGGACGGAAGGGTGTTACCGGCCTGTGCGGCGGCGCGGTGTCCTCATCTCAAACATTTGCGAGGCGCTACCGGCGCGGTGGCTTTGCGAGCGGCGGCGGGCGCCGCGAGACCCGCCCCGCTAGCCGAGCTCGAGACGCTCTCATTATATCACCAGAGCGGCGCCGCTCCGGGCTTACTGAGACTGTGCACGTTCCAATTGGGTCTAGGTGGTTACGCACGACTCCGCTTCCTGGAGATCACGTGTCCGACCTACTCGGACCAGTTTGGAAGAGCGGCTCGTAGATCCGCGGTGGGCAACGATTCAGCATTATATGGTTTCGTCGACGCGGCGCTACGGCAAGAGGCGTCCGGTTCGACACCTTCCCCACCATTACCCTCACTTGAAGATTTGAGATTAGTAGGTTGGACGGATCTGTGGAACTTGCGGGTCCATCCGAGGCGGGAGCCGCCTCTAGATGCGCTCGTGCGGACGCATCCCACGTTGAAGAGATTGAGCATGCCCGGGGCACCGGGCGCGCGCCATCTTGACCGAAGAGCGGGGGGCGAGGACGCGTGGCGCGATTCACTAAGAGTGAACGCGTTGTCTGGCGAATTACTACCACCGCTCTGCGTCACGTGCGGTCTATGCGGCGCGACGCTCTACGATCGGGTGAATGCGTGTTTACTGGGACCAGGGACACAAAGACATATCGCGTTCGAGCTCTACGTCGATAATGAACCTGACCCTTCTACGACGGTCTCCGGCGCTCAGACAAGGAGAACGTGCAGTAATAGGTGCCACGCAACTAGAAATCAATTCTTATTGGCGGGGCGCGGCGGCTGCGTCTCGACGCGAGGGTTCCGCTGGGCTGTGGCTTGCGGGGACGGTTTAGCTGTGTGTACCGATGTCACGACGGGAGATATTCTGGATGCCGACGCGCTGCGCAAGGCCGCCGTCGAGGCCGTGCAGGCGCGGGGCGACTCCGACAGTGGTGAAGAGGACGGTTTTGAAGGGGACGCGGCCCGTTTTCTCGGGCGGCTGCGGCGCCTGACGGGCACGCAGGCGCCGCGCGGGCCGCGCACGGCCGGTGCGCGCTTGTTAGATCGGATCTCGCGCCACATGCGGGACCTCGAAAGGTTGATCCCGCCGGAGGACCGCCGCAATCCCTGATTTGTCGATCGCCGCGACGGCGTGCCCCCACTACCAGTCTGCCTTCCACGCCGTCGCCGCGACCCCCTCCCCCGGACCTAAGACTCCCACGCAAATATATTATACGTGCAAGGCCTGGACCGTGTTGTTGTAGGCGATTGCGACCCACTCCTGGTGCGCCGTCGACCACTGGAGTTGATTGACTTCGGCATCCGCCGTGTAGGCCAGGATCGGATCATCCACCGGTTTTGGGAGGGCCGTCAGGTCCCAGATCAGCGCCTGGCAATCATCCGAACAGGTGCAGAGGTGGCACGACGAGTGCGGCGCCCACGCCACGGAATTCACCGAAGCTTGATGCGCTCCCAACTCGGCGACGGGTATCGACGGCACGCGCACATCCAACACCACCGTCCGCGGATCGTCCGCCAGCACCGTAGCCAAGTAATTTGGGTCCTGCTTGTTCCAGGCCAATCTCAATAGCGGTCGCAGCGACGACGTCTCGTAGATGATCGTACTATGCTCCAAGGTTCGCAAATCAAATAATCGTACTGAACCATCAGCACCCACAGAAGCGAAGATGTCCTTGCCGCGCGCAAAGGCAATATCATAGACCTCCTTGTCGTGGGCGATGAGCTGCGTCTTCACGGCTGGTACGGATAAATCCCAGATCGTACAGGTAGTATCAATGGAAGAAGTACCAACTAACGACGGCTCAGATTCGTTCCAATCAAATGAGGTCAGAGGCGCGCAGTACTCGCTGTTCTTGTTGTTATTTAACAAAGCAACTTGGTCCACGCGCGCCGCGTCGGCGGCGGACGCCGCTTCCCGTTGATCAGGTACCGACCAGACCCTCAAATAGTCACCGGTAGTAGCCAACAGATCTCGCCTAGCCGTCTTGTCGGGCGACCAGAGAATTTTTGTGGCAGGATAAGGGTGTTCAAACCCCGCCACTTGGACGAAAGCTGAAGAATCGTTCGGGTCCTTGCCCGCCTTGCGTTGCAAAGCCTGGGCCGTCCTATCCCGACCGACACCCGTACCAACCGCCTTTTCGTACGCGTCCCGCCGCTGGATGATAGACACGCGATTCGCGTACTCCTCGACGAAGGAGCCTAACGCTAACCGGAAGCCTCGGTCCTCCTCCTCCCGTTGACTCCAGCCCATGCCGTAAATCGTCCAGTCCGCCGAATGCGTGTAGATCTCCTTTTTGGGGGGTGGCGCGTCTCCTCGTTCATTGTTCGCGCTGCTGGAGCGCTGCTCCTCCATCTTTGTTGGTGTCGGGCGTCCGCGCGCGGCGGCGGCGGGAAGAACAGCCTGGACTGCTCTTTGGCCGATTGCTTATCACCTAGCGCTCGGCCGTCCGTGAAATTTTGCCGTACGGCAGCGTCTGTACGAGCGGTCTTCTGACAGGTGTAACGCAGAGTTTGGTTATGCGACCGCGTTTTTTGGGGCCAAATTCAGTCAAAACACTGTTTTGCTCAAATCACCTAGTGCCTATTGCGCTAGCTGCAGCGCTCGCTTTCTTGCCTTCGAACAAATCCTCGAACGGCTCTCTCCGTAGGCGGAAGAGCGCTGGTTCGGTTTGACGCCCGCTCAGCCACTTGGTCACCAGCCAACAAGGAGAGCTCCATCGCCACAGTCTTGAGTCCGTGTGCGTGACCGCATTGCTTGCAGAACGCACGCGGTGCATCGTTTACTCGTCGCAGCAATCGCCAGCGATTGCACAAGAACGGCGCCGCACGCCGTCGTTCAATAACAACTCGACACGTAACCAGCAGCAGCACCATGCTCCTGCGCCGCGCCACCCAGCGGTTAACGCAGCATGCACGCCAGACGGCGCGCAGAACTCTCGCGACCGAGCAGGGCGACGTCGTCGGCATTGATTTAGGAACCACGAACTCCTGCGTCGCGATCATGGAGGGCCGCGCCGCGCGCGTCATCGAGAACGCGGAAGGCGCGCGGACCACGCCGTCCGTCGTAGCGTTTACAGATGACGGTTCTAGATTAGTCGGCCTCCAAGCGAAAAGACAAGCCGTCACGAACCCAGACAACACTTTGTATGCCACAAAACGCTTGATAGGCCGCAAAATGGGCGAGCCGGAGATCGACGTCATCAAGCCCTTGGTACCGTACAAGATCGTGAAAGCTGATGCCTCTGATGATGCCTGGGTCGAGGTGAGGGATGGTACTAAATATTCCCCTTCCCAGGTCGGGAGCATGGTCCTCGGCAAGATGAAAGAAACAGCGGAAGGTTTTCTCGGGAGAGATGTCGGGAAGGCCATCGTGACCGTGCCGGCTTATTTCAATGATTCGCAACGACAGGCCACCAAAGATGCTGGAAGAATTGCGGGCTTGGACGTTCTTAGAATCATCAACGAGCCCACGGCCGCTGCCCTAGCGTACGGTCTGGACAAGGCCGACGACGGCAAATTGGTGGCGGTGTTCGACTTGGGAGGCGGCACGTTCGACGTTTCTATACTGGAGATCTCTGGTGGTGTGTTCGAGGTCAAGTCGACCAATGGTGATACCATGCTCGGCGGCGAGGATTTCGACGAGGAGCTCCTCAAGCACCTCCTAGCCGAATTCAAGAAGGATAGTGGATTAGATCTCTCGTCCGATCCATTAGCGATGCAACGGTTAAGAGAAGCCGCCGAGAAAGCGAAACGCGAGCTCGACGGCCTCAACACCACTGATGTTTCGTTACCCTTCATCACGGCCGACGCGACGGGCCCCAAACATTTAAATGTCAAGCTGGGCAAGGCCCAGTTCGAAGGTATAGTAGCAGATCTCGTAGGACGCACGCTCGACCCCTGCAAGAAGTGCGTGCAGGATGCCGGCGTCGACAAAGGTAGTATAGATGAGGTCATTCTCGTGGGTGGGATGACGCGCATGCCGAAGGTCCAAGAGACGGTGGAAGGTTTTTTTGGGAAGAAGCCTCATAAAGGAGTAAACCCGGACGAGGTCGTGGCGATGGGTGCGGCTATTCAAGGCGGCGTTTTGAGGGGCGACGTGAAAGATGTCCTGTTGCTGGATGTGACTCCCTTATCATTGGGTATCGAGACGCTGGGTGGCATGTTCACTAGGCTGATCAACCGCAATACCACTATCCCGACGAAGAAGGCCCAGACCTTCTCCACAGCGGCCGACAACCAGCCCCAGGTCCAGATCAAGGTGCTGCAGGGCGAGCGGGAGATGGCCGCGGAGAACAAACCTCTGGGCCAGTTCGACCTAGTGGGGATACCCCCTGCCCCGCGGGGCACGCCGCAGATCGAAGTCTCGTTCGACATCGACGCCGACGGCATCCTAAACGTGTCCGCGAAGGACAAGGGCACGGGCAAGGAGCAGTCCGTCGTCATTCGGTCGTCCGGTGGACTGTCTGAGGACGAGATCAACAAAATGGTGCAAGATGCGGAAGAGAACGCCGCCGCCGATGCCGAAAGGAAGAAATTGGCCGAGGCGAAGAACGAGGCCGACGCCCTCGTGTATACCTCCAAAAAGTCGTTGGATGAGCACGGCGACAAGCTGGATGGAGAGACGAAGAGCGAGGTCGAGGCGAAGATCTCGGCGCTCGAAGGGCTGGGCGACGACGCGTCGGCGGACGATTTGAGAGCCAAGATCGACGAGTTGCAAGCGGTGGCGCAGAAGATCGGCGAGCAGGTCTACCAGGCCAGTCAGGAGTCGTCTGGTGGCGAGGAGGCCAAGGACGCGGAGTTCTCCGAGAAGGAGGAGGAGAAGCCTGAGGAGAAGGATGAGAAGAAGAAGGACTAGGTCCTGCTGGTTAACAACTGTTCACTTAACTTCGCGACGGCGTCGAGCCTCTAGTGTCTTACATGCCGCTAGCTATTGCCGGCGCCGCGACTCGCAAAACGACTGCTTTTGCTGAGGGTTACGCCGTGCCAAAAAGATTTCCAGCATCCCTCATAGCAGTCCAGTCGCCGCCGTGCAGCGATAAGGGCGGCCAACTAACGCCTTGAGCCCTTTGCACAGCACCAGGCCTCGCTGTCAAGGCTCCAACGCGACGCAAGCGACGCAACGCGACGCCAGCAAGCAACACTACGCCAACGCGACGCCAACGACGCGACGCAAGGACGCGCCACCGACGTAAAACCGAAGCGCGATGAACGCCGTCAACCAGATCCCCGAGCACCAGAGGCCGGCCTTCATGGCTAGCCTCGAGGCCATGCAGACCAAGGATTCATTAAGGATGTACAACGACCTGGTGGAAAGGTGCTACCTGCAGTGCGTGACGTCGTTCCGGTCGCAATCATTAAATGAGACGGAGAAGACCTGCGTCGCGAGCTGCGCCGAGAAGTACATCAAGCTGACGCAGCGCGTCGGCTTTCGCTTCGCGGAGCACCAGGCCCAACAGGGCCAGAACGCGCAGCTCACTAACGATGATACTTAAAAGTCCGGGGGATCCGCGTAGTTCACGGCCGCTCCCCTTGAACGCGCGCGCGCCGGCGGCGGCCGCGGCGGCAGCGTCTTCAGGACGTCCTCCCTGGACTCGTCGTTTTCGGAGTCCTCGTCCATGGGGTCGTCGCCTTGCCTCGACCCGTCATCATCGTCCTCAACAACCTCCTTCGCAGGGGCCTCAGGCGCCGCTGCCGTCGGCGGCGGCGAGAAGCGCTTCTGGAGGGTCGGATCCACGAGCGTCACCCAGCCGTGACTTATGTCGTAGGGTATGTCCGCCCTCCTCGCGCCGAGCGCGAGCATGTCTCTGATATTTTCAGCGCCTTTATATTGATCATACAACAGCGCACTCTTCGTCCCCGCTTTTTTGGGGTTCCGCTGTTGTATTTGTATGGCATAATTGCCATCTATGAGTTCTTGCACATCAGCAGCGTCCAATTTGGGCCGCGGCGCCGCGAAGGTCCACTTGTAGCCGCCCGCGCTTTCGACAGCACCCTTGCAGCACTGTAGAACCTCCTGCGGGTCTGTCAATGACGGCACGTTGTCCACAGCGCGCCTCGCCGAGACGAACTGCGCTATTAACGCACCACTCTCCAAATCAAATTGCAAGACACTACGATGCGTGTTCGCCTTGCTTTGAACATCAGCAACATACCGCGACTTGATGGGCCCCTGGTGCTTGCGATGCCAGTCCGACAGGGGCGGCCGGTCCCAGACTCGTATATTTTTGATGAGTACGTCCTCCTTCGCTCCATCGAGGAAGACGACCCTACAGGTTCCATCTTCGCCGCCTTCCACAACCGTGCCGCCGAACCACTGTCCTAAATTTGCGGAGCACCTTGCCAAGACATGGGTGTCGGGCGCGTACGCGTTCTTGGAAGAGCCCGTCGTTTGGTAGCCCGTGGTCCGCTCCACAATCTTCTCCAGGGGCGTCGGCGCGGGCGGGCGGTCGTTCCTTTTCTTTTCGCGGACCGCGGCGCGCCGCGTCGTCGGGCCTGCTCTTGTAAAAGCCGCCTCCGCTTCGTCAGCCGCCTCCTCGATTGTTGCGCGCCGTTCCCTCTCCGGCTCTTCTTCCATTTCCTCGTCGAGTTCGCATTCTTGGAGATCGAGCAAGCCCATCGTCTTGTCGGGCGCCTAGCCAGCCGAAGCGGGCTTGACCAAGTGATGCAAGTGAATGACCGCAAGCGGTGTGTGCAACCCAGCAAGCTGCGAGGTGGCGGGTCCAAATGAGCTGTTGCGCCCCCAAAAGGGCCGGCGCGGCGTCAAAAGTCGGCGCGCGCGATTCGGCGCAGCTAGCGTCGTGTAAGACACTAGCACCTCTCTGAGTTTTGCTGCCGTGCGCTGCTAGAGCTCACAGAGGTCCTCGAGTGCAGCATAGGTCTTCGTTCTACTCGTGCGAGCACACCACAGCAACTGCGGCAGCGACAGCCGCTCTGGACAGCAGGGCACAGCGTGGCTGCCAGCAGCAGCAACACACTGCAGCGCGGAGCAAGACGTAAACCGAAGCGCTGCCGCACACAGATGGAAACCGCCGACGCCGACGATGCGGGCCAGCACGACGACGCGTCCCAGCACGATAGGTGGATGCAAAGGGCGCTGGACCTCGCCGACGCCGCCGTGCGGCAGGGCGAGGTGCCGGTCGGCGCCGTCTTTGTCGTCGACGGCGTCGAGGTCGCGCGCGGCGCGAACGAGACGAACGCGGCCATGGACGCGACGCGCCACGCCGAGCTCGTCGCCGTGGACGCGGCGCTCGCGGAGCGGTGCGCCGTCGACTGGCGCGCGGCCACCCTCTACGTGACGTGCGAGCCCTGCATCATGTGCGCGTCGGCGCTCGCGCAGCTCGGGCTGCGGCGGTGCTTCTTCGGGTGTTCCAACGAGAAATTCGGCGGATGCGGATCGATCCTGTCCCTGCACGACCGCGCCTTCCCCTGCGTCGGGGGCCTGCGGAAGGCGGAGGCCGTCGACCTGTTCCGGCGCTTCTACGACCGCGACAACACGAAGGTCCCGAGCGACCGGCGCGGCGACACGCGGAAGAAGCGAAAGAAAGTTGGTGCGGGGGATGCTTCGTAGTAATGTAGTTGTGTGCACCCACCCCCTCCAAAGCTTGCAAGGCAAGTGTGTTGGGGCATCGCGGGTTTTTTTCGTGGCATCGACCGCGCATCGATTTAGGCGCGCCACGCACCCGCCCAGCGCCGCGAGCCGTCGTTTTCTTGTGTCAAAGTCATCCCTGGGCCCCGTTGCCACCGCGACCGCTGGCGTCCCGGGCTTTTGAGGGTTGTGAACCAGCGAAGATCTGGCATCAGCCACCCATCGTCCAGGTCGCGCGAGGCGCCCGCACGAGGCCCGATCGCCAACGGCGGACGCGCCGAGCCGCGGCGCCAACGAGCGTTGACTGCTCAGGCGACTCGTTTACGCGACGACGCCTCGTCCTTGAATCCCGGCCCGACAAAAAATACTCGCAGGTCAAGACCATGCGGTCCCTCCTCCTCGCGCTGGCCCTCCTCCCGGGCGCGGCGGCGATGGGGAGGTACGGCGAAGGCTGCACGGAGACCCCCAACGGCCACCTGATCAAGGTGTTCGAGCTCAACGATGTTTGTGGGGGAGTCGTCCCTACCCTAGCTCTCGAAGAAGAGTGCACCGACGACACCACATACCTCCTCAGGTGCTACGACGAGTGCTTCGACAAGGAACCACCGAGGGGAGGCCAGTTCACGTGGGCCGATATCGGATATGATTCGCTGGGGCCGCCCGTGTGTGGCCGCGGCGAGACCGTCCCGTGTTACTGCTCGAAGTCGTGCCCGCAATTGTTCGGAGGTGACCAAGGGTCCATCGCGGGCCCCTGCGGCGCGGATGAGCCCCTGACCGCCGACACGGGCGGCAGCGACATTCGCGCGGAGCCTGTTCCCTGAGGTCGGCGCTCCCGCGTCCGCTCCAGACCGAGCAGACCGAGCGTCCTCCCCCTACCACTATTTATTAGGACCGTCCTTTCCCCTGAACAGGCTCCGCGCGCGTAAGAGCACCTGAATATAAAACACAACCTACGACGACGCCCCCTGGAACACGTGGTCCCCGCCGACGCCGCGCGCGTCGCGCTTCAAACACGCCCGCGCCCGCGCGTCGCCCAGGACCCGCGCGAGAGCGAGCGCGTCGAAGCGCGTGTAGAGGCAGAGCGCCGTCGGCGCCGCGCCCGTGGCCTCGTCGTCGCGCGCGAACGAGAGGAGTTCCGAGTAGAAGTGGGCGTGGTCCGGCGGGCTGACGAAGACGTAGTTCGACGCTCCCCTAATCCGGTAGCGCTGGTAGAAGTGCGCCCGCCCCGAATAGAGTAAGAGCGGCGCGCGGCCGTGGAAGAAGCGCGACCGCCCGCGCGACACCTCGGAGTCTCGGGAATATTCGTGTATTGACACGAAGTCCGCGCCTTGTTCCCGCAGGGCCGCCCGACACGCCAGGAACTCGGGGTAGGACCCGCAGTATATGAGTGTCCGCGCGCCATTTATGGAAGCACCGCGCCGCCTCAATAAGGAGGGCAGCACCTTGTCCTTGAACGCATTGACGCGCGCGTCCATTGATGAAGCTGGCGCCGCGCAGCGTATACCTCTAAACGTATGAATGATATGCGACGAGACGGCCCTCGCTAATGAACCTTTTGACGGTGGCGGCCCCGTTAGTCTAATACAACCACTTCTATTGCGCAGTTGGCCCGGTAGCGGCCGGTCCACCAACGCTCTCAGTCTAGCATCGTTGAAACTCGACAACACAATATGTTGCCTACAAGCGGAGCCATGGGCGTCGAGGAAGGGCAGCCGGACCCGCTGCACGTCCGCTTCTACCGAAGAAGGGACGCCTGATACCGCTCTTATACATCGTTCCACGGTCTCCCAGTTCTGGTACAACAAGACATCGGCCTGGTCCATGAGTAGAACTTCTACCGATGACAATCGATCCAGGACGCCCTGCCGACCTTCTTCTTCGGCTGCGAGGCGCAATGCCAACGGCGTCGCTATGATCAGATCGGATTTCGAGCGCGTACCCGCGAAGAAGTCCACTGTTATATTCGATCGGTCGACGCGCACGCTTATTCCGACTTCACAAACGTCGTCGGTATTCCCTTTAAACACGGCCTCCCAGTCCGGCGGGCCTTCTCGCTGCATCGCGGGGTCGTCCTCGTCCACCCCTAACTCCTGCTCCAATCGTCCAGTGTGCTTCGAACTGTGTGCTAAGGCCTTGAGTGTCGTACAAACTTCCAACGCGGCCTTGCGCGTGGCCACCAGCACCAGAGCTCTGCATCTAGTAGGGCCCTGGTCCCTCCTTGTATCTTCTTCGTCGACGTCGTCGAGGTGTTTATATGTTTCTGTTGGTTTTGGAGGTACCAAGGGTGCGGACCGGCTGGCACCCTTTACTGGAGATGAGGGCGCCTCCTCCTTCGTACGGGAGCGGTCGTGGCGCAGCATGACCCTTCTCGACCGGGTGACGTGATCTAACACATGCGCGAGCGCGGCCCGTAGTAATTGCGGCCGTCTCTGGTAATCAACGTCAGACTGCACGACGTCTTTAAACGTCGATAACGCCCGCAAAAAAACGCGTTGCGATGACGTCGCCTCGTCGAAGCGCACGCCCAGTCGACGCTCCTCTCCGTCCAATCGCGCCCAGTCGACCGGCGGGCCACTTTCGGTCACATGCTCTATGGATGTAGAAGCGTACTCGGCGGCCGGGCGTCTCTCTGATAACGCGGCCACCTCCTGGGCCGTCAACGATTGGCCGAACTGCGCGTCGCAGGCCCTGGCTCTTTCTCTGCCGATCGCGTCGGCGTCGTCTACGACCTCCTCCGGCTCCTCCTCCTCGTCGTCGTCGTCCTCCTTTTCCTCCGCCTCTGCTTCCTCTTCTTCCTCCTCGTCGTCGGACTCCTCCTCTCCCGACGACGACGACGACGACGATGCCTCGGACACCTCGCCGGCCGACGCGTCCTCGTCGTCGTCGCCGCCGTCGCCGACGATGCGCGCGCGCGCCGCGGCCGAGAGCTGCTTCCGCGTCGGCCAGGCCCGCTCGGTTGCAGGGCCCCGCAGCTCGCGCCGCCGCCGCGCTCGGCGCTGCGCCTTCGTCAGCCCTTTGGGCTTTTCCGGTGGTGGCGGTTTGGCAAAGCGCGCTTTTTGCTGCTGATGGAACTGGGCCTCTTTTACTCTCTCCCACGTCGCGATGGAGGCCTCGACCTTCTTCTGCGTGCTCCGCGCCGCGCGGGGGCCGGCCGGGATGTGCTGCTCGACGACGTCATCATCCAAGCCTTCGTCGTAGTCGCGCTGCACGCGGGAGCGCTTGCCCCCCTTTTTTTTGCCCTTGTTTTGTTGCGGTCGTTTTCCCATGGTTGACCTACCTCTGCGCTCGCAGCGTGTTGCTGCTGCAGTGCTGCAGCCTTTGTATGCGTGCCCTTACACGTCCGTTGCTGCGCTCAATTTGTCGCGGTTGCTGCAGCACGACGTCTGCTGTATGTAAACTGATGCAGACTGCACAGATTTGCCTCGGCACACTCTGCAAAGCCGCTTCGCCGGCTTGCCATTGCATTCCTAGTGTCTTACAAGCCGCTAGCGACGTCGACGCGGCTAGCACCGTAACATCGACTAACGCGAGTAGAAGACGACCCCTTACCCCCCACTCCTCAACCGAGCCTAGACCACCGACACCGTAAAGAGCCTGATCGCCGGGCCGTCGAACAAGGGCGGCGCCTGGTTCTGCAGGAAGACGACGCCCCACAAAAAGGCCGTGAACCAGAGCGACGTGAACGTGTTCGGCTGGTACTTGCGGACGACGATGGCGTGCGGGACCGGGAGGAGGCCGACCATGGTTGTGGAGCGGATGAAGCCGAGGATCGCCTCTTCATCGAGCGAGTAGTCCGCCCTCGCGATGAGCTCCTCGATCTGCGGCGCCAGATGATGCAACAACCTCATAATGGTAGATAGAGGCAGTTCGGCCTTGACCCTCCTCAGCCATTCCGCTGAAGGTAAGAAAGCAGCGGTACCAGGAGCCACGCGAGGCAATGGGGCTTCCTCCTCACTCGGCGTATGTTCCTCGCCCTTCCTCAGAGCCGCTCGTTGCGCCTCCCGCTCGACGGCCGCAGCAATGGCGCCCGGCAGCGTCAACTTGTCCAGGGCGTCGAAGACGCTCTTTCTTCGCACGATCGCGTAGATCAAATGACTATTACCTCCATATTGATACTGGATGAGGTTGTTGAAGATCTCCAACAAGAGAGCAACATGTCCTTGGTTGCCCTCCGCCGCGTACAAGATTCTAGGCGAGGTGAACAACTCGAACAATGAGACTAATTTCACGGCTGCCACCAATGAGAGAGAACGAGCATATGGTGAGACATTACATAAAACCGTCAGAAAGCAGTTGTACAACGGTTGCAATCGATCACCGCCACTGACGACCATCCTATGAAGTACCACCACTACCAAGTCGGCGTGGGTTCCCTCGAAGCGAGGCAGATCCGTCGGTAGCTTCTCGTCGAAGGGTTTGTTCAACGCGACACTGAACTGCCTTTCTCCACTTAATTTCAGTAGTATGAACGTGCAGATATGGACCAATCCCACGCGCGACGGGTCCTTCCTAGATTGATGGGCCAGAAAACAGCAAGGCACGACTATTCGACAGACGTCGCACTCCGTCAGGATGTGTTTCGCAAAATTCTCATTTAGTTCGACCAACTTCCAGACCAAGATCAAGATCTCCTGGTAGCACTCGATCTGAGCTAATGAGCCTGGTAATGTAGTATTCAAAGCTTCATGGACGTTGTTCAGTAACCGAGCCAACCCCAGAAACAGGAAGTCGAAGTTGTCTCCTCCACTGATAGATGCTAGTAATTCGCGGAAGACATTAATATCCTCGGTGGTCTTCGGAGCACCACCACCATAATCCAATAAAACAACTAAAGCCTGGGCCGCCAGCGCCACGACCGTGGCCGGCGCGTCGGACGCTAAATGCCCACCATAGGGCACACCGAGACCCGTCGGGTCGTAGGCGCAGACGGAGTTGAGTAACGCGTATAACAGTAGCTTCGCATTTGGCGCGTCTCGAGCCGTAGCAGCTCTCAGCCACCTCGAAGCCCAGGGATCAAACGTCTCCGCACTACTATAAAGGGGCTCGCAGGACGCCGCGAGTAGCAAGCGTAGGACTTCGGCCCGGTTTCTATCCAAGGCTAAGCTAGCGGCTGGTCTGGCATCTAGGCCGCCCAAGCCCGGCGCCCACAGCGCTCGCGACGGTACCAACGCATCATCCGGCTCATCTTCAAAAGCCGAGGCGTCCACGGTGAACCCCGGCAGGAATAACAAATGTAAGGTCGCATGGACGACGAGTCGCGCTAGCGGCTCCGCGGCTTCGTCATCTTCCGTCGAATCAATACCCCAGCAGAGCTTCTCGCTAAACTCATCGTGTTCCTCCAACAGAAACGGTAGGATGCGCGTCAATACTCTGACACAGTTCAAAGCTTGACCAAAATACATCGGCACCGGCGTGTGTACTATTTGGCACAACTGCGCCGTGGCTTGCGTGAAGAGTGTGACCACATTTTCGGGTCTTTCTCGTCGTAGGTGCCGGACGTCCTCCGGCGTGATGAGTTCAAAGACGTCCTCGGCCGTGGTATCGAGCTTCCACAGCTCGTCCCAGAAGTCGTGCGCGTCGGGGGAGACGTCGTTCTGCGCCAGCGCGACGAGGATATCGGCTAAGTCGGCTTTCGAGTTGGAGCCGCCCATTTTGGAGAGAGCGCTGGCCCTGTCGCGCGCGTCGGCCTCAAGGATCTAGGCCGGCGGTTTTGGGGCTCCAAAAACTCCGAGGTCACACGCGGCGGCTGCGAGGTCGCGAGCGCTGCTTCAGGAATTTGAAAGCAATTGTTTAGCAGTCGACGGCTGTGACAGCGGTGGCGTAGCAACCCCGTCGGCCGGCTCGAAAAGTCGCGTAAAAAATTCGCACCTAGCGTGTCTGTAAGACACTAGAAACCAGAGATAGGTAAATTGATAGGTATGCTGTTATGAAAGACGTAGCCCGCGCCCGCCGCCGATGAATCGGCCCCGCGCGGTGCCTCGCCCCAGGGGCTCCGCCCGCTCTAGCACTGTAACACCACCGACTCGCGCCGATCGCGGCGACGGCGTGCTGGTGGGGTCTAGACCGCCTTTACGCCATCGACGCGCGGTCAAAGATCAGTATAACAATAGAAAAACCGATGAACACAAACAACTCCCTTACTACTGCGCCCGCCCCGCCGCCTCGCCGAGACTCCCGGCCGAGTCCGTCCGCCTACGAACCTCGGACAGGGCCATCCAGTCGGCGTCCGAAGCACTTGTAGGCGCCGGCTCCTGCTTCGACGACCGGAAGGCCTCCAGCGCTTTCCGGCGCGACTGTTCATACACGATTTGGGACGATGGTATATAAGCTCGAGCCGGGTTGCGGTCGCAGAGCCGCCATTCATCCAAGGCTACTTCGTACACTAATCCAATGTCCTTGGACGTCCTTGATGACAGTACAATACCGGGACCGATTGGAGTACTAACAGCTCGGCCCGGCTCGATCGTGCCCTCGACTTGTACCGACCCGCTCTTCTTCTTCCTCACTGAGAGTGGGGCACAGGCCTCGCAGAGCGGCACGGCGTCCAAGCCGTAGTCCACAACTAGCGCCCGATTCAACCGTCGTAGAGCGTCGTCGAGCTCCTGGCGCCGCATGTCCTTCCGTCGGTCGTCGGGAGACCACTGTATCACTTCAAAATCCTTCTTCGCCGCGACGCCGACCCGCCGCAGCCCAAGTGGCGAGATGAACTTGCGACTACAAGCATCCAGCGCCGCATCGACAAAAGTCTCCACAAAAACCACTCCCGCCTTGTCCCAAGCTTCTCGCGCACTTTCCGGGTCCGAGTGGTGCCTACCGCGATGCGTGCGGTCGATGGGCTGCACTACATGTATATAAGCCCTTTCTAAACGACCACCTCTGGGTGAGGAAGCGGCAGCCATCAATTCCGCCGCCCGCGCGTCGCCCTGCCCGTTGTCGCCGACAAAGATAAAATCAAATTCGGGATACAGGGCCTGGAATTCCAGGAAATTCTGGGCCTTCTTTTGGGCGAGCGGCTCCATGTCCCCCCGGAGCATCATCTCGCCGCCAGTCTTCAAATCTCCGGTAAGTAAAGTAGGCATCGTGTGGAGCCGCTTCGCCTGGAGGAGGTGGGCGAACTTGGCGTAGGAGGAACGTTCGGCGAGGTCCGAGAAAACATGGGGTCGCGCGCTCAGAAACACGAGATTGCCCAGTCTGCTTCTAAAATCCCCTTCGTCGGTGCCGAGGTCGAGCTCTCTATAGAAAGCTAATACTCCGGGGTAGATGGCTTTCCGAGGCCATCGCTTATCTAGTCCAGCGGGATAGTGGCCACCACTACACAGTAACGTGTCGTCCAGGTCAGATAACACTTTTCTAGAACCTCTGTTAGATCGAGCACTTTTACGAGTCCGCAGCAACCGATGCGCTGATTGCACGGACGCCTCCCGCTGGACGTGCTTCAGGATATCCGTTCTTATGGAAGACTCGCGGATGTCCTGATACACGAGCTTGTGCAAACTATGAACATCGCCCTTTAGGTCGCATAACGTTTTCAATTCCGTGAGCTCATCACCTCTGGTCCAGAGCATGACGTTGCGCACCCACAACTCGCCTCGTCGTGGACAGGCTGATAGAGGCATCTGTTGTAACGCATCTAAGAGTACCACGCGACTCCGAACGTTCAGATCAGCTACCCTCTGAACTGCTAGCAAATCAACGAGCTCCGTCCGAGCACCCTTGGTAGAGGGAGAAAACAGAAAAGACGCCGCGTAGTCGGCCCAGGACTTCATCGGCTCCGAATCCTTCAACTTGTAGACTAGTAAACCGAGCTTGACCCTTCTCAATATCATGTTCAAATCGTCGGCCCCGCAGTCTTGTAGGGTCTCGATGATGAACCGCTCGACGCGCGCCGTCTCTCTCCTTCTCCACAGTCTCGTAATGGTGGACGGGATGAAGTAGTGGTCGAGGCGCGCGACGGCCTCGTCGACCTTCGCGAGCGCCTCGATACTCGCGTCGAGCTCCGCGGGATCGGCGGCGAGCGTCCTCAAATTTTCCGTAGATGACGGCTTGGCGAAGTGCGGCGCGCGCACCAAGCGTCGCCGCCGCAGCCAGCGGTCGTACCAGCTGATCCAGCACGTAAATACCGCGACGGCTATGGCGCCCATCAGAGGCGATTTATGGCCAATCCTCAAGGGCGAGTCCTCGGCGAAGAAGACCACTGAAGAGAGTAACGTCGCGACGACGGTCCAGAAGCGGTTCTCTGCCTCTTGCGCGAACAACAAGGGACTACCTTCGCTCGTGAGGAAGACCACCACCAGCACCAGGGAGAATAAACAAGACGTGCCGAAGAGCACGCCGATCTGCTGGAATAATGTGACCAACCCAACTAACATGAGCGTGAGGAGGAGGAGGATGCGGCTGGGGCTCATGGTTGCTTCTTGGTGCTACTGCTTCCCCTGAGTGGTGGGCGCGCGCTGCGACGGCGCAGCGCTGGTGGCGCGCGCTGGGCGGCTCACTCGGTGCGCTCCAAGTAGGCCAGGGCCAGTGTAACCCAGAGAATTGCGCCGCTGCACCGAGGTGCGATTGCTAGCGGCTTGTAAGACACTAGCAAGCCTAATACGTGACGCGCAAGGGGCCGCCGCGTCGTCGAGCGAATACGCGCCGATGGGACCCCTCCGGAACCGCCCCCCGGCGATCTCGTCGGCGCACGCGCGCGCGAGCCCACGAACCTCGCCGCGGACCGCCCACTAGTCCTAGCACCGTAACAGAATAGAACGCGCCCAGGGCGACGGGAGACTACAATAACCCCTCTTACGCCCCACTAATCCAAAACGGACCCCTCCGTGATGAACGACGACCGAGGCGCGCTCACGGACGCCGACATGTCCCCCGACGTAATCCCCTTGGCGCATCGGACAATTTCGGCACGAATCCGCCGGTCCTCCTTCGCCTTCGCCATCTTCTCGGCCCGGCGAGCCCGCGCCAGCGCCTCGTGCCGCTTCATCTGCACGCGGTGGCGCATCTCGGCCTCCTCCTTCTTGCGCCAATATTCCAGCTTCTCCGCGGCCTTGAACTCCTGCTCGATGATGGCGAACTTCGACGCGTTCTTGGACATGTCGATGACGCGGCCGGCGGCGTCGATCTGGCCCGTCTTGTACAAATGAGCCTGGACGCTGCGATTCTCGAAGTAGTGGCGCATGTTCGGATCTCTGAGAGCGTCGTACGACGATAAGGGAGGAGCCGGTGAGGCATCCCAGACGGGGCGGCCGCCGTTTCTATTAGCGTAGGCGTTGCTCATCGCGGCTCCACTCGGCTAGATGGCTGCCACTCGGCTTGAGGAAGACCGCGGCGTTGGCGTAGATGTTGGGCTGCCTCGCGGCTCTACTCGTCGTCGGCGCTCCGCCGCGCACCCGCGCGCGGGGGAATGGGGTCCTCCCGCTCGCTCGCGCGCGTCTGCGCCTACGGAGAGGCTGGCGCTGCGAGCTTGGACGGGCGAGGCTAGTGTCTCTCTCGGGGCGCAACGGCGCGCAGAGCGATCCGTCGTCCGACGCCTCGGGCCGGCGCCGCGGGAGCGCTGGCGGCCGGAGATCCTACTAGAGGCAGCCAAGTGTAGCGCTCGGCGGCAGCCCAACAATTGACGAGCGTGGGGCGACGCATACACGCGCACGCTTCAGCTAACACCGACGAAAGGCGCCACCGCTCGACGCTGCGAGGGGGCAGCCATGTCCGACGAGGAGTCCGCCGCCCCGGAGGAATCGGTGGGAGACGCCTCCGAGGCGCCCGAGGAGGAGGCAGCGCCGAGATTGGGATTGGCGTTCACGGACCTCACGATAGAAGCGATGGAGGCCCTCGCCGACGCGCCGGACGTCAAAAGTAAATTGCAAATACTGTGCGAACTAACGGAAGTGAACCACTATCAGGACAACACGTGGAGTGGCGTCTTCGTCGACTACTTGTACTATGGCCTGGCCTTCGCTGCGGAACGGAGTTTTAGTGACGAGCAGACCTCGGCGCTGTCTTCTATTCTGAAAAACGTCTTCGAGCACGCGTTTCCCGTGGAACCTGACAGCGACTCGACACCACTCGAAGAAAATCACGCCTTCTTCAAGGACCAGATGCTGACGCATTCCGTTGATGATGCGGAGGCGGGTTGTATTCAGCTGTACAGTGTCGAGGACGTAACACAAGTCTCAAACTTCCTCTCCACAACTTTTTATAGACACTACAACTCCTACAAGTACGCCTATACCACAACGCAGCCCGAGGAGACCGTCCACCATTCTCTGATCGTCGAGACGCCCCTGCCGCCCCCACCATTATGCGAAGGCCAATTGTTCGGCGAAGCCGTACCGGAGCCGTGCGTGGAAGCACCAGCTCCCGCGCCGGCGCCCTACTACGAGGAGGACCACGTCGAGTATTATGGAGAAGATCCCGAGTACCTCGACAGCTATAAAGCCTATGTCCGCGGGAGGAGGCTGGATGCGGAGCGGCAGGAGGATCCTTCGTTAACAAAAGCGCGGGAGGACGCCATGGCCATGCTCGCCCAATTGAAGGCCGACGAGGAGGCTGGTTTAGTGGAACCGACGGAGTGGACGGTCGTCGAGCCCGACGAGCCGCGGCCCGACTGGGTGCCGCCGGCGACGCCGCCGGACGTGCGGGAAAAACTCGCCGCGCGCGAGGCCGGGCCCGGCTGGGTGCCGCCATCCACTCCTCCCGAGGCGGCGACGGCGGCGGCCGAGTAACGACCCTGGGAAAGGTAGTCTTTTATTTGCTTTGCTTAGAGCTAGGCCGCCTAGCCGCCATGACCGCCGCGGGGTCCGCGTGAACGCCCGAGCAAGCCCGGACGCCGTCGCGGCGTCGCTCAGGGCTGCGCACCGCTCCCGTGACGGTGCTAGGGCTAGTGGCGGCGCCCGCTTTGCTGGGCTAGTGCGCGCTAGTGGCCGCCGCCGCCTCGGCCTAGCGCGCTGCCATCGTCCCGCAAAGCGACGCGACGCGCTGCCCCTCGCTGAGATAAGTGTCAGGCAGGGCTCTGGAAGCTCCTTGCGCGTCGTGTCTTAGCTGCCCGACGCGACGCCGCCTCGCCGCACCCCTTCCTCTTGCCCTCCCTCTCCCTGGGACAGACACGGGCAGGCACGCCACCAAGACAACGCCGTCTCGGCCAATCGGACAACTTCGCCATGGAGACCGTGCGCGACCCCCACCTCGTGACGAAGGAGACGCACGCCGGCCCCGCATTAAGGAAGCACGTCGCCGAGTTCGCCGAGTTGTTGGTACGAGATTACCTCTCGAAGCAAGGGTTAAGTAAGACGCTCGCCGAGATGGACGTCGAATCAGAAGAAATAGGTCGAACCAAGCCGACGATGACGGGCTGGGCCACGATGGCCGAATTGATAAGGCTCACGGATCTGCTGAGGGCGAACGAGGCGGCGGGCGCCGAGAGTGTAGAAACGATCCTCGAGGTCCTCGCGAAGGAACTCGCACGGGAGTCGTCGGTCAAAATGCGGAAGCCCGTGACACTCACCGTTCTCAGGAGCGCACCGTCCTGCGCCGAACGCGCCCGAACGACGGAGCTCAGAGCGACTCTAACAAGGACAGGAGGCAACTACGGCCATCCCGACCCGCCAAGGAAGAAGAAGACAAAACAAAAAACAGCACCGATCCCTCCGGCACCTTCCCTGAAACTGAAGGAGGGCAACCCTTCTACTCTATCAAGGCCCGTCTCGAATTACGTCATAAAACCACACGGCGTCAAGGTCCAGCCTGGGGCTCCTAGACATTTAGCGCAGTCGCTCTCTGCCGAGAGGTGGATCCCCATGGACACTCGTGAACGCATGCTGCGGCGCGAGTTCGCCGAGACCAAACTTAGTTTGGATAAACTGAAGGCCAGGGCCGACTTCGAGAAGAACGACAGTAAACACCACAAACTGTCGGAACTCGAACAGAACGGCGTGGAAGAGCGCTATGGGATTGCCCGGAAGAAGAGTTGTGGGCTTTGTAGGATGGAATATTCTCGGGTGAACCTCGTTTGTGAGGTGCCAATAAAGGCCATTGATGATTTAAGAAAGATGTGGAGCGAGGAATTTACGCCCCACCCGAGGCACGTGAAGGAGTGCGCCAAGGGGAAGTTCCGGGCCTTCACGTACGATCGGGTCGGCGTCTGCACGATGTGCGCCCAGTTCTTTAGGGTCGGCCAGCAGGAGGTGTACCGGCCGTCGGTCGAAGCGCGGAACGCGGAGAAGAGGCGGCGGGCGCAGAAGCTTTCCAATGAATTGGATAAAAGGTTTTGGGACCCCGTCAAGCAGCTCGACGCGGACCGGAGAGATCAATTGCTGGGGACGGCGGCGGCCGAGATCGACGTGCCGGGCGCGCGCGTGCCGGCGGCGCCGCTGGCCGTGGATAAGGACTAGTCTTAGTGGTTCTTATGACATACCATACATGTGGCTAATCGCCGCGCCATTGCCGCGACGTCGGTGCGATCAGTGCTTCCGCGACTCGTCCTCGACCTTGTGGATAGCGGGCCACTTGTTCGCCAGGAAGGTCTCCACCTGTGTGCATCGAGACTCCCCTACGTGCCTGCTCGACGGCGTGCGCGTCGACGACCGCGAGACGCCATCGCGCCGGCGAAGGCCCCCTCAGCAATGACGCGGAGTCCGCACGTCGCCGGACCACCACTCCGGCGCCGGGTCGCTCGGCGGCTTGCCGTGCTCCTGCGCGAGCCAGGCGTCGCAGATGGCGCGGGCGTCGTCGGGCGTTGTCACCTTACCGCCGAGGCACAGCACGTTGGAATCATTAATTGCGCGCGCGCAACGCGCCGCGGCCACGTTCTCGCACGTCGCGGCTTGTATGCCGCTGAACCTGTTGGCCACAATCCCAACACCCATGCCCGTGCCGCAGAAGAGCAGCCCCTTCGCGCCGTCAGTTTGCACGCGCCGCGCCACCTCGCCCGCTTTGTCGTAGTACGCGCCCGTGCCCAGATCGTCGACCTCGTAGCCCTGCGCGCGGCAGTGCTCCACCAATACGTTTTTCAGATCCTCTCCGAAGCCGTCCGCGCCGGCCACGATGAGTGGTTTTGACTCAGTCATTTTTTGCGGCTGCGCTGCAGCGCTGCAGCAGTGCTGTGCTCAGGGGTGTTGCTGCGGGCTGGAGGTGTGCACTGATTGCTGCCGGCTGGCTGCGCAGAACAAGCAACTATCTCCAGGCGTCAGGCGACGTGGCAACTTGCTAATCTCGCGTGCTGCCACTTGCTATGTTTTCTAGTGTCTTACGCTACGCTAGCTTCGACTTTCAAACTTGTGCGTCCTGCACAGCGTAAACAAGTAAGTACCAGTTGAGGGCAGTGTGGCATTTTACGAATTGATCACTTGGCTCGCCACACTGTGAAAACCGCGGCCAAATCCGACCGCTGCGCGCTGCGCGGGCTCGAAACCGGTGCGCGCGCTGTAATCGTGCGGTGCCACGCCGCGTTCGTTACGGCACAGCGCAAACGGCGGCACCGCTTCATAAGACCGCGCTACCACGCGCGTCACGCATCACGCCGCCGACGCGCAACCGCGAGAGCAACCGCGAGACGCAACCGCGAGACACGACCGCGTCGCCTCGCGCGCAGGCAACCACAGCAGCCATGGTCGCCACGCGCGCCCGGCGCGCCTCGGGCGAGGGCACGCCCAAGCAGACGGCCACGAAGCGCGTCGCGGCCCGGAGCAAGTCCCCGGCCCCCAAGAAGCCCGCGGCGCGCGCGAAGAGCCCCGCGCCGCGCGGCAAGAAGCCGTCCTCGAAGAAGGGCCAGCGCAAGCCGCCGCCGCCCGTCGGGCTCTATGACCGGGCCCTGGCGACGTACCCCGTGGCGACGAACGCCGCGCAGGCGGGCCTCATGTCGTTCGCGTCGGCGCTCGCGTCGCAGTCGCTGGCGGGCATACCGGTCGACGAATTGGACTACGAGAAGCCGCTGCATTTTGGTGCGGTGGCGGCGTTAGTGGTCGCGCCTCTATCATTGGTGTTCTTCAACTTCGTCGAGAACCTGAGCGTGCCGGCGAAACTGCTCTTCGATCTGGTGGTAGGCGGGCCGGTCCTGAACGTGGGCTTCGTGGCGGCGCTCGGGTTGCTGCGGGGGCAGTCGCTGGAGTCGATCGTCGCGACGGTGTCGTCGGTCGACCAGTTCTGGGTCGCGCTCGTGCTCGCGTCGAACAAGGTCTGGCTGCCGGCGAAGGTGTTCATGTACGGCTTCCTGCCGGCGCGGTACTGGGGCCTCTGGTGCGCCGTCGTGTCCTTCGTCTGGGGCATCATCCTCGCGGTGATCGTCGTCTGAATCTCTGCGCGCGTCCTCGACTAAGCTTCGGGCGTGTGTACATCTACTAGTCGTCGTTTCTTGCGTCGACGGCGTCTGTATCGGGCGTCGCCGCCGCTCATTGTATTGTCGCGCTCATTGTTACGGTGCTAGGACTAAATACCCCTAATTAGGGGTATTTAGAGCGAGGCGCCAGCGAGCCGTTAGGGTTCTAACCCGTATTTAACCCGCACCTTTCAAACACTAACCCGCACGTATCAACCCTAACCCGCGTTCCCGTACCACCTGGGGGTACGGTTGCTTAAAGCACGTGTGATAGTGCACGTGCTATAACAGCGAATTAGGTTGGGATGCTAATGCTAATCTAAAAGTGATTTAATCACCAAAATCGAACACGAAGTGTTCTTGTGCGCAGGGCGCCGCCGCAGCGTCTAAATCACCGCCGCGGCCACGCACAGCGCGCGCGGGGTGCACGGGGGCTCCTGCGTGCGCGAAGCGCTAGCGGCGACTCGCGCGATTGGCGGCGCGGAATCGACGCGCGAGCTCCGTGCGAACCCCTTGGCGAACACCACGCCGCCAGCGTGTTGTGCGCGCGCATTTCTTGTGCGCGCAGCAGCGCTTCGCGCACGCAGGAGCCCCCGTGCACCCCGCGCGCGCTGTGCGTGGCCGCGGCGGTGATTTAGACGCTGCGGCGGCGCCCTGCGCACAAGAACACTTCGTGTTCGATTTTGGTGATTAAATCACTTTTAGATTAGCATTAGCATCCCAACCTAATTCGCTGTTATAGCACGTGCACTATCACACGTGCTTAAGCAACCGTACCCCCAGGTGGTACGGGAACGCGGGTTAGGGTTGATACGTGCGGGTTAGTGTTTGAAAGGTGCGGGTTAAATACGGGTTAGAACCCTAACGGCTCGCTGGCGCCTCGCTAAATACCCCTAATTAGGGGTATTTAGAGGACTAGTGGGCGGAGTTGTATTTGTGTGTCCAACTTGCTAGTGTCTTACCGGACGCTAGCTCAAACTCCTGCGGGCTGATGAGGTACGATTTGTACGGCCGGACGCCATTAAACAAGAATGCAGCGCTTGTAAGATTCTCTGACAGTGCTCTCGTGCTGTCGGTTCCATCGGTGCGATCTATCAAGGCTTGTGGTAGGGGCCGGGACAAGGCTGTCGGGCTGCTCCATCCGGCGCGATCTATAAATACGCGTGGACACAAACCATGCGTTGCGCCAGCCTTGTGTCGGGCCTGCTCGTCGCCCGCGCAGCAGCACAACTCGCGACGTTCAAGCAGTGCGACGTCCGCGTCGAAGCCCTGGAACGCGGCGGCGGCTGCCTCGCCGTCGACGCGGCCGCAATCAACGCCACGCTCGCGCCGCCCGAGGGCACGACGGCCTGCGACGACAGCGCGACCTGGACGGACGGCACGAACGGCTGCGCCCAGTATGAGGCCGCCGCGGCGCGCGGCGACGACTGGTGCGACGAGTTCGGGGCGCTCGGCGCCGCAACCGAGTGCTGCGTCTGCGGCGGCGGGCGAACGAGAGCCTTCAAATACAAAGTAGGTGACGCGGTCGTGGTCCGGAATGCTCGCGCGCCGCTCGACGGCGTTGTGGACGCGGTGAGACCGGCGGCCGGCTTCGCCTACGACGTGAAAGTGACCGCGCGCTTCCGGAAGCCGGCAATCTACCGTGTGAAGAGCGAGAGCGACCTGCAGCCCGGCCGGCGCCCGCGGAACGGCCTGCTCCTGCAGCCCTGTGCCTCATCGCCATCACTCCGCTGGCGGCTCGATATAGAGGGCGACGACGCGGTCCTAGCACACGCGGAAACCAACACAACAGTCGGCGACGCTGTAGACGGAGGGCGCTCGGACTCGCTGCGGTACGCGGACGAAACGAGCACGCCGCTTACGTTCCGCAAGCTCGGCCGCTGGGACGTCTACGAGATCTCGCGGGAGAGTTCTGTGAGGGAGTGCCTCGTCGGCGGGAAGTTTGGGAAGCCGGCCCTCGAGCAAGCGACGTGGGAGGCCTGCGGCGGGCCGAACGACGGCTTACCCTCTCGGTTGTGGCGTATTCGATGCGACGCCGGGGACGAGGGGGACGGGGCGCTCGTGGAGCGCATCGATGCGCTGCTGGCGCGGCCGGACGCGTCGACGCTACCGCCCTGGGAAGTCTTGGGCGTGGCCCGGAACGCCGAGCCTGCCGCCGTGAAGGGCGCCTTCCGGGAGCTGTCGCGGCTCCTACATCCCGATAAAAGGTCCTGGCTCGGCCGCAAGATTCCCGGAGAGAAACTTGTCAGGGCCTGTGTGGAAACCGTCGTGTCGACCCCCACGCCATCGACGCGACGCCTGCTCGATGGCGCGGGGTTGCGCCTGACGCACTGGTTGATTTCCACGCAGGTGAGAGCGGACGCGCTCTTCGCGACGGCGCAAAAGGCCTACGATGGGCTCAAGAGCGGCGACGCCAAGGCGCGCGAGAAGTTCCGGTTGGACGCGGAGAAGGCCGAGCGCCTCTTTGGGACGTCGCAAGATGTCTTGGAGTTATCGCCCGAGGACGTGCTTGTTGATGAGAATGGCGCGCCGCGCGTGCGGCCCCAAGACAAAACGGTGGCGTGGGTCGTCGTGCTGTACAACCCGTCGTGCATGATGTCCCGAGCGGTCGCACCCCTCATAGAGCTCGCGGCCGCCCAGAGCGTCGAGACCCGCTTCGCGGCGTTCGCGTCTGTGTGGAAATCAACCAGTGAGTTAGGATACCTCTACGCCATCGAGCTGACGCGGTCACGGCGACAGCGTCGCGTCGATGGCCTGGAAACTCCACGCCGTCGAGCAGACGCAGCTACGGAGACAACATCGCGTCGATGGCGTGAGGCGCCCGAAATTTAATTTCCACACAGGTTCGCCTGCGGCGGGCACGGCTCCGAGAAGGTCGAGTTCGAGCGCAAGGGCTTCGCGGCCGTCTTCGAGGACCCGATCTGCCAGGCGCTCGAGCCGGGCTTCAGCGAGTCGCCGAGGATAGCGGCTGCGGCCGGCGCCGGCGACGGTCCAGCGCCGCGGCTCGTCTCGTTCGGGCGCGTGGCGGCGCCGGACCTGCCGGACCGCCTCCTAGCATACGCCACGAGGGCCGCGGCCCACGTCAAGGTCGCGGGCTCCATCGACCGCACGGACGACGTCGACGAATGGCATGCTCAAGGCGGACTGCGCGTGGCGCTGTACCTCGATGCGAGGCCCGACGCGGACAAGGCCGCGGCGGCGGCCGCGGAGGCCGCGGTGGCGGCTCGGGCGCGAGGTCTCCGCGCCGCGGGTGCTCGGATCCTCGTGGCGGCCTGCTTTGGGTCGGAGGGCTGCGGCGCGCAGGACGTCCGGTTTGCGCCGATGCTCCGCGTCTACGTTTCCGACGACGACGCCGCGGGTCAAAGTTTACTGGACGAGCCGCTCGTGGATGCCAGAGATGCGGCCATCGCCGTAAGCGCGCTGGAGCGGACCCTATTGGCCCTCCTTGGGCCGTCGGACGCCGTCGCCGTCGACGGCGACGACCAGACGTCATATGATGAGCCCGCGGAACTTCAGGGCGGCGGCTCCTGCGCCGGCGCGTCGTCGTCGTCGGCGCCGCGCGACGGCCTCGCGCCACCCGAAGCCCCGCGCCTCGATGGCCCGCGCACGGTGCCGCCGCGGCCGCAGCTCCCGGCTCGCGAGGCGCCGCTCTCGCGACGGGGCGGGAACTCGCAGCTGTATGGCGGGGCGCGGAGCGGTGGCGGGGGATTGATTGGGGGGTGAGGTGTGTAAGTGATATCTGTAGTGTATATTTACACGAAGAAGCTTAATCAGGGGGCGGGAGGCGCCGGCGCCGCAGCGGGTGGTGCGGGCGCGGCGGCAACAGCGGTCGGCGGCGGCGCGGCGGCCACGGCCACCGGAGCGGCGGCCGGCGCCACCGGAGCAGCAGCGACCGGAGCCACGGGAGCGGCGGGCGGCGCGGCGGGCGGCGCGGCCGGCACCGCGGCCGGCGCGACCGCCGCCGGCGCCGCGCCCGGCGCTGCGGGCGCGACGGCCGCGGGCGCGACCGGCGCGACGGCCGCCGCCGGCGCGCCCGGCGCGGCGGGGACAGGCGCCGGAGCCGGGGCCGCCGCGGCGCCGGGCGCGGGCGCCTTGGCCTTGTCGCCGCGCACGGCCGCCGAGAGCGGCATGGACAATAGATCCGGCGCCGGCGCGGGCAGGTCGCCGCTCGTGACCAGGGACAGGAAGTTCTCGACGCTCGAGTTGCGGACCTCGGCGCGCATCGGCTTCGCGGCCGACTGGAGCGGCGCGGCCTCGACGCGCGGGCGCTTCGCGTCGCCCTCGGTCGCGGACGGCGCCTCGCGCTTCACGGGCGCCGCGGCGGGCGGCGGCGCCGCCGCGGCCGCGGCCGGCGGCGGCAGCGCGACGGGCGCCGGCAGCGGCGCCGACGACCCCGAGGCCTCGATGAGCTTCGAGAAGGACGGCCACGACGACATGCCCGGAGCGGCCCCGGGCGTCTCGAAGCCCTTGAGGTCTTTGGCGGACGGCCAGGACGGCAGGGGCTCGCCGACGGACGCGAAAGACCCGCCGCGCGGCCGCGCGCCCAGGCCTAACGAGGAGAGCGACGCGTCCGACGGTAACGTGGGGAGCTTGAGGCCTTCTAACGCTGCTTTAGCTCGCGCCTGGTCGACGGCCGGCACGGGAGGTTTGGGCGGTTCTACTACCGGTCGCTGCCCATAATCTCTAGGTAGGCCAAACGGCGCCGCGATCGCCACGGCGCCCGCGCCGGCCCTTACGGTAGGCGCCTCGGAGGGCTGCGCGTGCGGCGGCAAGAGCCAGGGGGCCACCAAAGGCCGCTGCTGGGCTGCCGCTAACGCTCCGGTCGGGCCCTTGTCCTTGGCGCCCTTGCCCGTCGCCTTGGCGCTGCGATGAGATTGTGCTACTCTAGTGAGAAAGCGCCTTTCGAGCTCGGCTAATTCAAACCTAGCTCGTTTGATGTCTTCTGGAGATAAACGGTCCATCTCGAGCTGCCTTCTCCTAAAAACTTGCTTGCCGATGCAGTTCTGGCCGACGAACTTTTTGGAAATGCGCATCGGGTCGCAATTCAATAGCTTCGATAGGAACGTTCTTAATGTAGTACCGTCCGTCAATGGCAATAATCCAAGCTTGAACTCGTGGATCAACCGATTCGCGTAGGCCTCCTCCTCGACGGTCCACTTGCCCCTCCTCAGTCCGTTCTCCCTCCGACCTTTCGGCGGACCCTTGTCGTCGTCTTTCAATCTAGACGAGGGCTTCGCCGAGACTTTTATAGGAGGCTTCGGCGGCGGCGGCGGCGGCGGCGGCGGCTCGGGCGCGGCCTTGGCCTCGATGAGCGAATTGAGCTCGGCGATCGCGCCGTCGGCGGCCTCGGCGCCGGTCGGCGGCTTTTGCGGGGGCTTGAGGGAGGCGGTGACCATCCTGTCGATGGAGCGCGGCTGTGCGGGCTCGCGAGGCGGCGCGAGGGTTTATTTAGAGCGCTGAGGGGCTGGATTTTAGCAGTCTGGTCCCCAGAGCTGCTTTATAGCTTGCGCGTCTCGTTTTTTTTGCGGCTGGCTTGCCTTTCGAGCTCGTCTGCGATACGCTGAGCTTAGCCCGGCGCCTCTCGTTAATCAATACGTCGCCGCGCTCCGCTGGCCAAGCTCAAAGACGACGTCAAAGAGCAAGTGAGTCCTGCCGACCACCTAGGAGCCTGTATTCCGACCCCTACCATCAATACACTGCCCCGGACACGTCCTCGAGAAAAAGAAACGGCCTCCGGGGAGCGAAATGCCATTCCAGCCCCAAAACAGCCCTCAACGCGCTCGGCGAGCGCTCCGGACCGCTCGGAAGACGCCCCGACCCCCAAACAAACGCGGACAACCAAAGTGTCGTGGCGGAAGCAGCAAAGTGAAGCGGAAGCAATTGAGGTAAGAAGGCCTCGCCTTTGAAGGTGCCAGGCACCACACAAACGCCAGCGCACGCGGCAGCGAGCGCCCAGGACCTCGAACCCTCGTTCCGCACGCGCGACCGGGGTTTGGGCTGCCTCCCGCCGCGTCGCCATGGCCACGGCCGCTGCCCCCGAGAGTGAGGACCCCCAGAGGCCCACTGATACTGCCGCCGGCGCGCTCCTGGCCTGCCTGAGCGACGCCTGCGCGAGCCCGGCGGCCGCCTACCGCCCGGCGCCGCCCGACGCCGTCGCGGCCGCCGTCGCGCTGCTCGCGCGTCCCGCGGCCCAGATCTCGAGCGACGACGACGACTCGTCCAAAACCTCGAGCCTGCACGGCTCCGAGAGCTCGAAGTCGCTGAGCTCGAGCCCGCCGCCGTCGCAGCGCGAAGCGACCGAGCAGTCGAGGAAGGACATCCGCCGGGAACGCAACCGCCAGCACGCGCGGGTCTCTAGGGAACGCAAGCGGAAAAAGATGCAGTCCCTCGAGGAGGAGAACGTCGCGCTCAAGGCGCGCGTCGCCGAGCTCGAGGCCGCGCTGGCCGCGCGCTGACCCCCCTTCTCGCTACTTAATTATCTTCTTTAGTCACCTCCTCTTCAGTTCGCTTCTTCGCCTCGCGGACGCGCTCCACCGTCGCGTCCAAGTCCGAGTCCAGCAGCCGGTGGCGGAGCACGGGCCTTCCTGTATTCTCGTCGACGCGCCAGTCGCTGCGCGGCTTGAATTTTAAGTTCTGGAGGCGGCCGTGGGCCTTGGTGCGTTTTTTGGACCTCGAGATGCGCGACTTTGGCACCGCGAACCAGAGATGATGGTCGTCGTCCGCGGGCGCGGCGGCGGCATCGTCGTAGGGCGCGGAGCCGGCGTCGCAGGGCGCGCCGGCGTCGCAGGGCGTGCCGGCGTCGTAGGGCGCGGCGCCGGCGAGCACGGGTCTCGGCGCTACGACGAGGTCGAGGAGGCGCAGCGACGCCTGCGGCAGCGCGAGGCGCAGCTGCGCGCGCCAGAGGCCGAGCGGCCGTCGGAGGAGGCGGGTCAGCATCTCTTTGCTAGTTGTTGCGGCACGTTTGTTGTGCCCTCGCCGATCGATGCGCGCCGGTCGCGGCTTGCTGGTGTGCTGGCTGCTAGGAGTGGCTGCTTGTTCAGGCAAGGCACCGCGGTTTCGCAGAGATCAATGTGCAGCAGCAGCGGCGGCGATGGCGTCGCGGTACTCTGCACACTACGCCGTCGACGTGTAAGCGAGCAGCGCCGTGCAACAAGTCTGGCTCAGCCAAAGGAGGCTGAAAAATCGGGTTCGCGACTCATACATCTACGCGTCGCGACGGGACGACGCCGCGACGGAGAGCGGCCGCTCCAAGACCAGAAACAACTAGTTAGTTAAACGCCGAGGCGGGTCCACGCGTCCGCGAGGTCCTCCTCGACCGGCGGCCGCTGCGGCAGCTCCGCGGGATGCCGCTTCTCCCGATTTATGCGATCATCCGCATCCACAAGCTCATAATCCTTGACCGTGTTCGTCCGTAGCGGCCCGTCCGACAGCCCGTTCCGCCGTCGCAATTCCTTGAACGCGGCGAGGTCGTGGTACGGTAGTCCTGTTCTAGGACATTTGTAACGAGCCACCTTCCCCGTGATGCAGCACTTCTTATCGGGTACTTGTGGAGGTCTTTGATCACCGTACAGCACGTCGGGCATGTGGTCGGTCTTCGGGAAATTGACGACGTTCCCTTCGCGCGACGAATATCGCCGGGGATGCATGCCGAAGTTTTTGGGAGGTCGCACGATCCCAGAATCGTCATTAGCTAAAGCGTCTCGTTTTTGTTTTATCAACCACCTCCTATTTTCTTCCTCCGTCTCGAGGGCCTCCATCAACACGTCGTACTGCTTCGGGATGACATACGGTTCTTTTTTTCGTTTCGGTTTTTCACCGTCACTCGTGGGCGTGCCCGGTCGCGGCGACTTCGGTCTTGGTCTTCTCTTGACCTTCTCGTCCACACTAGGTGGATCGGGCTCGCCTTCGCGCTTCATGAGCGAGGGCTTCACGTTCAGCTCGTCGTCGCCGTCGTCATACAGTATATCATAGGTCTTGTCGTCGTTCATGGCGATCACTTTCCCGGGGAACCACTCGGGCCGGCCGTCCCACCTTGCTTCTACTCTATCCCCGATCTCATACGTCCTGTTGGCGTGTTCTTGCGCTTTTTCGTTGGCGGCGTCTTGCTCGGCGAATCTTGCGCTTCTACGTGCGGGGGCCGCGGCGCGCTTTCTTCTTGGCGGCATCGTCTCGCGGTGCCTTTGCCGGAGCGACTCCTACTCGCGTTGTGGCCGCACTTTTGGCTGTGGCGCGTCGATGGCGTGCAGGTGGTGCTTGCCTGAAACGTGCGGTGTCCTTGTCGACGCGGCTCCTACTCGCGCTGCGGCTGCGCTTTGGGCTGCCTTGCCTTTTGTAAGCAATAAGGACTGCGCTTCGTGTCTGCTGCCGGCAGAATGCAGCGATTGGCAAAATAAATGATGACTAACACCTGCGCTGTTATCCTGCGTGCGTATTTCGCACTTTACAGCCGGTTTTTGCACAGGCTCTCTGGACTCTAGTATGTCTCTTCACTTAGCTGCGTTTGGCCGCGCGCGCCAAAATCTCTCAGTCCAGCGCAGCCACGCTAGTCAAACTGCGGTCTGAATCCGTCGCGTGCTTGCCTTACCCGGACCGGCCCGACGAGTTTCTTCAAAGGCCCCCTCACATTGCTAAGAACCCACAAAAGCGCCATGGCCGAGGTAGTCGACCTCTGCGCGTCGAGCGACGACGAGGCGCCGCCGGGGCCACCGGTGCGGCGCCAGCACACCCAGCCAGAAAGCATCGAGATCTCGTCCGACGAAGAGGCGGCCGCGCCGGCGCCGGCGCCGCGCCCGGCGGACGACGACGACGAGGCGGCGCCGGCGCCGGCGCCGGCGCCGCGCCCGGCGGACGAGGACGAGGACGACGAGGACTTCCTGGCGTTCTTCAGCAGCCGACGGGGACCGGCGCCAGCACCAGCACCGGCACCACCACCGCCACCGATGCGACGGCAACCCACGGCGCCGACGCAAGACCTCTGCAGCGACGACGAGGCGCCACCCGCGCCGCGGCCGTCCGTCGACGCCGTCGACCTCACCGCGAGCCCGCCGCCGCCGCGCAAGCGCCCGCGCGAGGCACCGCCAGCGCCGCCGCCACCGCCTCCAACACTACCGCAGACGATCACGGCGCGCGCGAGCGAGGCCTTCGCGAGCCGCTGGCCCGACGCAAGTGGCGCCTTCGCCACACCACAGTCAATCAAAGACGCGCCGCCCGCCAATGCATTTAGAAGGGCGCTGCGCCAGACCGCGAGCGTCGAGTTCTACGGCGGTTCGAGGCCGCTGCGCCACTGTCTGTGCGTCATCGACGCGCGCGACGGCCGCGACGCCGCGGTTCAAGCCCATGAAAGGCTCGCCCAAATACTAGACGACTCTATTTGTGTGTGCGCGCTGGTTTGTGCCGTCGATCGGCCGGAGTGGGCCGACGCCGTTATCAAGCTGGAGCGGCGTCATTCCCGATTAGTGACGCGCCTCATCTGGGTCCAGCGGGGCGCCAATGCCCAGAAGGCCGTCGCGACGTGGGCGCGGACGTACGCGCGGCGCTTCGACCGGACGAGAGGCAAGAACAACGACGACCCGCTGGACTTTCTGCACGGCCAGTGCGTCGACGACGTGAAGCGCTGGAAGCGGGCGCGACCGACCAAACACGCCGACGCGTGGGCGCCGGCGCTGAACACTCTGTTACCTGACGCGGCGGCGGAGGCCGTCTCTACAGCATTTCCCTCCTATTCGAGGCTGGTCGAGGCCCTGCGGAGCGAGGGCCCCGACTGCGTCGCGCGCGTGCCGAAGAAGACGGCGAAGGAGCGCTGCGTCGGGCCCGCGGCGGCGGCGCGGCTCCGCAGCCTTCTGACATCGGAGAACCCGGACTTCGTGGGGTCCTAAGAGAGCTTGTTTGTAGCTACGGTCGCGTCGATGGCGTCCCTGGGCTTGCCCTGCGGCGGGCAAGTGCGCCGGAAAACTTGGGCTAGCGGTGTAAGACACTAGCAAACAGGCTTGGGCCGGCAAAACTCGACAGCGAGGCCTTAGAACAGGCACTCGTGCTCTGCCGAAGAGAAAAGATACTACTGCAGCGCTCCGGCCACCTGTACTACGTGACAGCTTAGGCCTGTATAAGCAGCGAGGCCAAGGCGGTAGCGCGCAGCAGCGGCGAGGTAGCGAGGCGCGCGAAGCGAAGCCCAAGAGGCGCGCGCGTCCACGACCGATAGTGAAGCAGTTGAGGACACGGAGGACGCTCTGCGACCATGTCCATCGTCAACCCCAAGCCGCACTGCGCCGCGCATCAATCAAACGTCGTGGCGGCCACGCCATGGACGCGACGCTGCTCGACTGGCGCACAGACTCACTGGTTTTATCGGCGCGCAGGTTCCTCAACGACCTCACGGGAAAAGATGTTATCGTGAAACTGAAATGGGGCATGGAGTACGAGGGCAAGCTGCTGAGCGTCGACTCGTACATGAATGTGCAATTAGGCGACGCCAAGGAGTACATCGACGGCCAGCTCGCGGGCGCGCTCGGCGAGATCTTGATTCGGTGCAACAACGTCATGTACATGCGGCAGAGCCCGGCGGGCGGCCTCGCGGCGATGGAGGAGTAAGTTAGACAGTACAGGGGGGAGGATGGGGGAGGGAAGGAACAGGCATCGCGGCGATGGAGGAGTAAGTTAGACAATACAAGAGAGGGGACTTGGGGGAGGATATCGATCAGGTCCAGACCGGCGCGGGCACCTCCTCCGCGCTCGCGACGATCGGTGGTGCGGCGGGGGACTCGGGGTCCGCCTTGGCCATCTGGCCGTCGTCGACCACAACATGCGTCGCCATCTGGATGACCGCCGGCGCCTCCGGCGCCGGCCGCCGTCGGGACACGAAGACGCCCGCGCCGACGCCCACGAGTAAGAGCAGGACACCTATAACGACGAGGACCTCGGTAGACGCCGTGGCCGGCGCGTCGTCGTCGTCGTCGCTCGTGGGATGGGACCCGTCCCAGCACGATAAACGAACCGAAAAGATGTTCCAGCAGCGGCCGTAGTGAAACGCGTTGTTCTGGTAGAAGAAGCAGGACCACGGGTCCGTCTCCTGCTTGCGGCACTGGCCATCGGTAAAATTAAACGACGCGTCCAGGTCGTTGCCGCAGCCGTGGCTGTCGTACGTCGTCATCCAGATTTTCGACTCTGATGACCATGCTGAACACGCCGACGCGTCGATCCTCATGCTCACGGGGATTTCGTCCTCGTAGATGTCGAGGCAGGCCACATCGTCAACACTTTCGTGCGGATTCTGGAGGTTCGTCCAGTGGGCGTCGGCCCACGACAGCGTGTGGCTCTCGCACGGGCCGCTCCCGGGCTCGCCCGAATCGTAGCCCTCCATGCGGAAGCCGGCCTCGGTGGACCATGCCAGGAGGACGAGGAGGAGGAGGCAGCGCATCATTATCGGGAGGGCTTGGCCCTCGGCGTGGCTGTCGCGGGCGCGGCGCCGGCTTGGAGGCTGCCTCGCGGCGGCGGCGTGGGGTGGGGGTAAATTCCGCTCGCTGCGCGCCCCTGGAGGTGAGTTGTTCGTCTCCAGCGCAGAGAGCAGTCCCAATTCAGACTGTGCTCCAGCACAGCTCTCTGCGGCGTGGAATTTGGAATTTGAATCTAAAACGACAGGCGCGCCCGAGCGATGGGCCCGTGCGCGACGAGCCTTCGGAGGCCCAGACGCCTCGGGCGTCGATTGGAACCCGAATTTGGCTTTTTGGGGGGCAGCCCACACTGTTTTTTGCTCCGAAAGCGGCGCGCGCGGGCTGCCGAACCGGCGCGAACGCAAGAAGCCGTTCTCCTTTCTGTTCTGCTCTTTCGCACCGAGCCCTTTGTCAGGCCGCGCTGCATCTGCGTAGGGATCGGCTGCACAGCGCCATTCTGGTCGGTCGCAGCAGCCCGCGCTTTGGGAATCCCGCGTGGGGCTGGCGGCCTGTAGGGCACAAGCAAGCAAGCAACCATGAACGTCACATCGCTGCGGCGGCCGGCGAACAAGCCGCGGCGCCCCGCCTGGCGCGCGCCGGGGCCGGCCAAGGTGCCGAGCTGGAGCGCGCGGCCGCCGGCGCAAGTCGTCCGCCGCACGACGCGGACGACGGTCGTCCAGGTCGACGACGCGCAGTTGTTCGCCGAGGAGGCGCCGCGCGCGCCGCCGGCGCGCGTCGCGGCCGCGCCGCCGCCGCCGCCGCCCGCGTGGTCGCCCGGCACGCCGCGCGCGGCGTCGCCGCCGCCGCCGCCCTTCGTGCACCAGGGCGTCGTCGAGTGGTCGCCGCCCCGGCCCGAGGACGCCGACGACGACATCGTCTGGGCGCGGCCCCGGCCGCTGCCGCGGCCCGCGCCGGCGCCCGTCCTCCAAGCGAGCGACAGAGCCGTCCGCGAGCAACAGCCGCCGCGGTCGCCCCTCGAGAAGCTCGAGTCGCTCGCGGCCGACGGCGACAGCGACGACGAGTCCGCGTCGATGCCCCGCGACAGCGACGACGCATCGAGCGCGGCGTCGCCGCCGGCGCGGCCGAATGTCCGCGACGACGACGGGCCCGCGTCGCCGACGACGATGGAGGCCGTCGGCCTGCTCGTCGAGCACGCCGCGCGGCTCGAGGACGAGGTCCGGCGCCGCACGGGCGTCCTCGAGGACGAGGTGATCCGGCTGCGGACCGAGGGCGCGGCCCAGGAGACGGCCGCGCTCCGGGGCGAGCTCGCGGAGCTCCGGGCGGCGATCCTTGGCGCCGTCCGGCGCGACCCCGAGCCGCACGACGAGATTGAGAGACTGCGGGACGAGGTCGCAGAGCTCCGGGCCTCGGCGCGCCTGCCGCCCGAGGACTTAGGTG
This sequence comes from Pelagomonas calceolata, assembly GCA_918797485.1. NCBI lineage: Eukaryota > Pelagophyceae > Pelagomonadales > Pelagomonadaceae > Pelagomonas > Pelagomonas calceolata. Next base: position 2,666,488 of record CAKKNE010000004.1, read on the forward strand.
ATGCGCTCGCCGCCGTCACGCGCGCCGCCGTCGACAAGGTCGCCGCCGTGCGGAACCAGGTGGCAGATCGGCACTGGGTACCGGAGGACGCCGTGGCGCCGACCGGCGTCGAACAAGCTTCGGCAGATCGGCACCGAGCACAGGATGACGACGCCGCAGAGCGGACTGGCGTCGAACAAGCGTCGCCGGTAGGAGACGCGGCCGAGGACCCCTGGGCGCCGCTGACGACGGCCGACGGCCACGTCTACTGGTACCACACGGAGACGCACGAGACGACGTGGGAGCGGCCCGTGCCTCCTACGGCGCCGGCGGGCGCGGCGGAGGAGCTGGCGGCGACGGCCCGCGCGCTCGCCGCGCGGGACGCCCGGATCGCCGAGCTCGAGGCGAGGCTGGAGGCGGCCGCGGCGCCCGTCCCGGAGCCTACGCGGCAACCCGCCGCCGCCCCGGCGCCGCCGGCGGGCGCCTGGGCGCCGCTGACGGCGCCGACGGGCGACGTCTACTGGTACCATACCGAGACGCACGAGACGACGTGGGAGCGGCCCGTGCCCGTGGCTGCGCCGACGCCTGCTCCGCAACCCGTCGCCGCGCCGGAGGCCGTTCCTACCGCGCCGGCGCCCGTCTTTGCCCCGGCGCACACGGCTGCGCCGGAGCCCGCGTCTACGGCGGGCGGTCTCGCGGCGCAGCTCGAGCTGTGCTCGGCGCTCCAGGGCCTCGGCACGCTGCTGGACGGCCCGGACGCAGCCGCCGCGCCGCCGAGGCCCGACGACGCCAAGCTGGAGGGCCTCGTCGGCGACCTCATCGGCGCGCTGAAGACCGACGCGGGCAAGCGCGACTTCGAGCGCCTCGCGGCGCAGCAGGCCGCGCGGGACGCCGACGCGCCTGCGGAGCCGGACGACTTCGTCTGGACGCCCGCCCGGCCGCCGACGCCTCCGGCCGCCCCCGCCGCGCCGACGCCTTCGGCTCAACACGAGTTCCAGTCGCGCCGCGCGTCGCTCAAGCGCGTGGTCCGTGACGAGGCGCCGGCGCCCGACGCGCCCGCGCGCGCCGCAGTCGAGGAAACACGAGCCGAGGCCGAGGCCGAGAAAGCTCTGCGCGCCGAGAACGCGCGCCTCCGCGAGGAAATGGAGCGCGCCGCGGCGGCGCGCGAAGCCGAGAACGCACGCCTCCGCGCGGAGATGGAAGAGCTCCGGCGCGCCGCGGAACGGCCGGCGCCGCGCGACGACGCGACGACGGCCGCCGCGGCCCCGATCCTCGCCGAGCTCGAGGCGCGCGCCGCTCGCTTGCGCGAGCTCGAGGAGGCAGCCGTCGCGTCGGCCGCGGCGCGCGCCGCGGCGGATGCCGCGGCGGCGGCGCGCTGCGACCGCGCGTTCACGGCCATGGACGCCGCGGCGCAGGCCGCCTCCGAGGCGGCGGCGGCGGCCGCGCTGCCCGTGTTGCCTCCGGCCGCTCCCGCCGCGCCCACAGTAGCCGCGCTGCCCGTGGCACCGGCCGCCGCGCCGACGCCTCCGGCCGCTCCGGCCGCGCCCACGGTACCTGCGGAGCCCGCGTCGGCGCGACACGAGTTCCAGTCGCGCCGGGCGTCGCTCAAGCGCGTGGCACCGACGCGAGAACCGCCATCACCATCGCCGGAGCCTGCCTCCGAGGGCGGCCTCCGCCCGTCGGCGAGCAGTTCTTCGCTCGAAGATCAGATCGCCGCCGGCCGCCGGAACCTGCGCAAGTCGCCGCCGCCGTCGCCGTCGCCCGCCCACAACACGCGCAAGAGCGTCGAGTCGTACCTGGCGGCGCGGTGGCGCGCCGCGGCCACGGAGCCAGACCCGCCGCTCGCGGACGAAGCCGCGTGCCCGCTCGACGGCGGCGACCTCGGCCCGCGCCTCGAGGCCTTCGAGTCGGAGTCGATCGCGTCGTCGACCGACAGCTCGACCGCCGCCTCCTCCTCCGTCGAGCGGCCGCGGTCGTTGCTGTCGAAGGCGCGCGCCGTCAACGGCGGGACGCGACCGGCGGAACCGGAACCGGCGCCGGCGCCGGCTCCGCAAGCGCCTGAGGAGTCCTCCGACGCGGGATCGGCCGAGCCGGCCGAGGACCCCGCCGTCCTGGCCGCTGCCCAGACGCGCCTCGCGGCGTCTGAGGCCGAGCTTGCGGGGCTCCTCGAGGCGCTCGCGCAGACGCGCCGGGACGTCGCCGAGACGCGACGCGTTGTCGACGACGAGTCGAAGGCGTCGGTGGCGTCGTCAATTGGCGAGTAATTAATTAGTATGAATTCTTAGACTCGGTCTAGCCTCGCGGCGGCACCGCCGACACGGTCTCCTGGTGGTATATATCGAAAAGTTGCTTAGGAATTCCCGGCAGATCTAGCGCTGCGCCGGGTTTTGAGGCTGGTCCACGCCTGCCTCGTCGCGAATCTCCTGGCGTCGGACGACGCCAACGCCCCCGAGCTCCGGCGGACCAATGTGGGCGTCGCGCGGGGGGTCGGCGGGGTGCGCCAGCTGCGGGATGTTCCCGCCGAGCGTCTCGAGGGGAATGGCCGCGGCGTTCATCTGGGCGACGGTCCGCGGCATGCCGCCGGGCCGACCGTAGCCGCGCGCGCCGCCGATCCGCGCCTCGCGACGGTAGGGCACGGCGTAGGTTAACGTTCGGCGCGCCTCCAGGTCGTCGAACGTCAGCAAGCCGTCATCCAAGCGCGCCCGGTCCACCATCTTGGTGTAGGGGTCGTCCGGAGCGAGCATCGGCCCGACGATGCAGAAAGCGGCCGTGAGGCCACCGAAGAGGCTTAACCAGATGATAATCCGCCACCAATCATCCTCATCAATCCTATGGGCGCCGCCGTTCCTCGAAAGCTGTCGCAACATCGCGCGCATACCCAGTTCGTGAGCTTGCCGCGCGCCCGTCGGCCGCCGCGGGCTAAGCGGGTTCGGGATGATCCCGCCGTTCAGGGACATGGCCCTCGCGAGCGCGGCTAAAATGTAAGCAGGCTTTCCATAAATAGCGTTAAAGCTAACAAGCGAGAGGCCGAGGACAGTGTCTGTGCCCTGCATGTCCCTCACAGTAGCGAGATCGGCGGCGCTGAGACGGAGCCAGCCCGTCGTGAGGCGCTCGATGGAGTTGTCCATGAAGTTGATGTACAGGTCGTACCGCCCGCGCCACGCCAGCTCCATTAATACGGTGCACGATGTGCAGAAGATGCGTAGTTGGAACTTGTAGCTCTGGAAGATCGGGCCCGCGATGCGTTCGTACTCGTCCGGGTTGCCGATCATCGCGAGCGTCACGGCGCCGGACATGGCGAGCGCGATATCGAACGCGCCGAACATGCACGACGCCACGTAGCACGGGCCCCAGCCGCGTCGTGCCGCCCAAGTCGGCGACCGGTAGTCTAGACGCCGCGAGGACGTCCAGCGACAACCGCCCTACCCTCAACCGCTGCTGGCGCGCGCGGCCGGCGACGGGCGCGATCACTAACCGGGGGAGCCTTCGTTGATACCAGCGCGCGGCCGCCGCGTCGGGCCGGTCGAAGGGGACGACATCCTTTGTGTTGTCGGTCGCCTCCTCCTTGCGGGGGGATCTGGTGGAGTGGGGCGAGCCGACGGACGCCTCAGAGCGCGTGCGCTCCATGCGCGCCGGCGCCGCGGCCATGTGGCAAGCGAGGGCTCTCCGGATATATCACTCGGTTTCACCTCTGAGACGTCCTGTCGAGCCGTCGGCTTCTCGGAAATCGCGCCACAAGGCCAGAGCAAATTCTCACTGAGATCCCGCCGACGCCGACGCGCGACGCCGCAGCTGCCACAGACTCTGCAGTTGGCTATCTTGGGAAACCCGTTTTGATTGCGCCGATGGCGCGATGTTCTCTACGGCTTATACACAAAGACATTATATACGACACTAGTATTGGGCCGCCAGAGGGACAACCTCCTCCTCCCAGTCCATCGCCCACGCGATCAGGAATACGGACGACAGCACCGGCAGGAAGTGCCAGAGCGTGTGCCACATAAGGTACGCGTCCAGGCAACCCTTCCGCGACGCGCGGCCCGAGAGGGCCTTGCAGGCCAGGCCGAGGGTCACGGCGAGCGCCCACGCGTTCCTAAGTGTCCGGGGAATCGTGACACTTCCGATCGCGAGCCGGAGCGCTAGGAGCGGTCCGCAGGCTAGCATCAATGCGCTGGCCAGCATGCGATCTGTGGCGTGCCACGGACTAGAGGCATCACCAAAAGCGCGCACGTCCGACAGATATGATACGGCGCTCTCGACGACAAGTGCCATTCCCAAGACCTGCCAATTGTAACCCGGGTCCCGGGCCCGCAGCCGCGCCGAGAGCGCGACCATCGTGCTTCCCAGCAGCGCGTAGGCCCAGGGCGACGCGCGGTAGCAGCGCGCGAGCATCGTGTCGCCTTTGACCACCGCGTCGCGGTCCTCCGGGCGGTGGACGTGGCCGTAGAACAGCGTCGCCCAGAGCTTCGCCGCTCGGGTCCTAGCCGACGGCTTCGCGTCCTGCAGCAGCATCACGCTCGCTGCTACGCTCTCTGTGATTTCAAGTCCACGGCAAGCGCCACGGGTGTCGGAGTTGCCTCAGTCGCTCGGGCGTGTGTAAGACTGCAAGCAAATACCAGCGAGCGTTCTTTATGCAATATGCGCAAGGTGCAGCGTGTGTGGCCTCGGTCATCGATCAAAAACTAGTGTGTCAATACGCTAGCTCGGATTTGCAGCGACACGTAAAACACAGGTTCTTACTTCTACTCGCCGCTTGTGGTCCGCGCCGGACGACAGGGTCGGGTCCGCGCACCCAAGGGAGGGGCGCGCGGCCGTCATGGGTCGTCCGAGCGCGAGAACTCACGGCGGGATCGGTTTCCGCTCCTCGCCGTAGAGCATCGAGTTCATCGAGAGCATCTTCGCCAGGTACTTTTGATGGTACTCTTCCGCTTGCCAGAAGGGCATCGCGGGTTCAATAGCTGTGTGGCGGCACCACTTCTTGCCGTCCGCAATCAGCTGGGCCTGCATCGTCTCCGCCGCTTCTCGCTGGGCCTCATCATGATAAAAGACAGCGGACCGGTACTGGCGCATCGCGATGCCCGGCGTGTGCTCCCTCCAGAACTTCTCGAGGATGTCCTCGTACGTCAGTTCCTCGTTGAATTCGATCAGGATCGCCTCGGTATGGTCGCCGATGCGCTTATAGGTCGGCTCGAACCTGTGCATAAATCAACTAGTGAGTCGGGTGCGGCCATGTTGGCTGAAACGAGCGGTAATAGACCACGACGCCACGCCATCGAGCTGGCGTCGCGTCGATGGCGTGCATGGTGGAGACGCGTCGCGACAATTTGATTTGTTCACTGGCTCGAACAGTTCCCCACCGGTGTACCCCACAAGGGTCTTCTCGACGCCGGGCGTCGTGTCGAAGGACCCCTGCGGGTGCCAGAATCAGCCCATCGCTAGAGTGGCGACGCGCGGCGGCTGGTTGAGCGTGATCTTCGGCGTGTACAGCGGGCACGGCGTGACCCGTGAGTCCTGTAGAGCGGCCGCGCCGGAGGCCGCTAGTGCTAAGACTACAGCACGCATCGCTGCGTCTCACTTGCTCAGCCCACGGGTGCTACACGAGAGACTCCGTTGCAGTTATTCACCGATGCCTTCAGCCCGCGTCGATGGCGTGCAGAGCTCGTGACGCACACCGGAGAGCATAATCCTAGCGTACCGACACACACTAGCATTACAGGCACAACGCACAGCTCCAAATCGATCGATTAGACACTACACGATGGGCCACAACAACTCATTCGTGCATATCTGACAGCAGGGCACAACGGTAGCAGCGGTTCAGGCTCTGACAGCGCGCACCAACACTGCCTAGCAGAGATGGCCCAAAGACCAACAAATCGTCCGGCGTGGATGTCCGAGGAAGCCTACGCCGAGGCAATCAAGCGAGTAGAGAGGCCGCCAGCGCCGGAGCCCGAGACCACGGAGACCGCGCTGCCGCCCGTCAGCACGGCGGCCGCGACGCGCGTCGTTTACATCGAGCGATTTGTGGATCCGCCGAACCCGTACTTGCCGGCGGAGGAGCGCAATGAATTAGATGTGGCCTATCGGGAACTGGGCGCGCGCTTCGGCTTCGCGCGGCGCGTGGCCGTGTCGCCGGCGGGCGACGTCGTCTGCGCGTTCGCGGAGCTGGAGGCGGCGGAGCGCTGCGTGCGGGCGCTCCACGGCCGCCGCGTGAAGGGCCGGCAGCTCTGTGCCGACTTTCTGCGCGAAGATGAGGAAGACGGCCCGCTCCTCGACGATCATGGAGTGCCGACGGCGCCGCCGCGGAAGCCGACGACGGTGCGCGTCGGCAATGCGTGGGGCGTGGGCGCGGGAGATGAGTTCGTGCGCCGCGCGGCGGACGCGATCGCCGTCGAGTGCTCGCGCTTCGGGCCCCTGCGGCGCGCCGTGGGCGAGGCCGAGGCCTGCGAGGTCTTGGTGCAATTCTCGTCTTCACTGAGTGCCGGCGAGTGCGCGCGGGAGCTGAGCGGGCTATCCTTCGACGGGCGTCCCTTGACCTGCGTCCTCGACGACGACGACGTCGCTGCGGCGCCCGAGCCAACGGAGCTCAAATTCTGGCAACACGATCCCAATCGAAAGCCAAAGTCCCACCGCGACCGGCCGCCGACGCCCGTCCCCGAGCGGTCCCGGTCCCGGTCCCGGTCGCGGTCGCCGCCGCAGGGACTCGTCGCTGACTACTCGTCGGACGACGACTGACTAAGTGTTTGTTTGTGTTTTTACCAGCTAATTGACCACCAGTCGCGCCTCGTTGCGCTTGATGGCGGCCTTGATGTTGTCGTTGCCCTGGATGATGTCTTCCGCGTCGTAGAGGTCGCTCACCTTCTTGAAGCGGCCCTCGTAGCGCACGTGCTCGACGATGCGGGACGCGATCGTCGGGTACCTGTGTCATGTCGAAGGTGTCATGTTGATCGAAGGTGTCGGTGCCACGCCGCATATATCACATGCCCGGGCAGTCCATGTACGCCGGCGCCTGGGACGTGTTGATGTTGACCTTCGACGTCGGCTGCTCGACGGGCTTGGCCTTGAAGCCGCCCGGTGGGCCCTCGGCGGCCGCGGCGGTCGCGATCGTCGCCGTGCCGGCGGCGAGAGACTGGGTCCAGGCGCGCCGCGTCGTCGGCGTGAGCGCTGCGGCCGAGGCCACGATGAGGAAGATGCTACGCATCACTGCCTGCCTCACGGCTTGCAAGCTTGGGAGCTCTGTCTTGTGTGAGGTGGGCACGCTTTCGCCGTCCGCCCGCAAGGTTACGCGCTGTATGCGGTTCACAGCGATGCAGCAACGTCCCAGAACGTGGTTTGCGCCGCTAGCCGCTGAGAACTGGGGATGCAATCCTGCTTTGGCAGAGCCTGTGCCCGGAGAGCCAGACTCAACTCGTCGGCTGCGCGTAGCAATTGATCACTCACAGCTCATCACAGGCCCAGTGGTGACCTATCGAAGGGCTGAGGAGAGCTGGGGCATCAATGCTGCTGCTCACGCGCCGCATCACACGCCACCCAGCAGTGCTTGCAAATGCTGCTCGCAAAACGTCTTGGGCGGCACCCGAGGCACCCTCGTGGTTGAGGAGAGTAGAACACTGGCTCCGTCCACCAGCGCCAAGCGGTGACCCATTGCAGCTTCTGCCGTGGGAATTGACGTCGCCCGCGGCGCTCGAGGTCGGCAGCGATTCGGCGCGCGACGCCGACTTGCTCGCGTATGCGGGCGTCGTCGTGCGACGGAACGCAGTCTGTCGCGACGCCGTCGCTGTCGCTCGGACGAGAGCGGAGGAGCTCGCGGCCGAGGCGACGCGTCGGGCGACTGCGAGGGGCGCCGACGCCGGCGACGCTTCGGCCGGGTTTCACTTCGCCGACGCGTCGCAGCGCGGGCCGTTCCGGCTCGACCTGAGGCTGGGCGGAGCATTGGAAGCGCCGCCGTTCGATTTGCCGCTTGACGCGATATGGCCACAGGTCCGAGCAGCGCTCGGCGAGGATGCCGTATTGAGGAGGGGCCTCGTCGTCGGCCTGCCGGGCGCCAGCGACCAAGCGTACCACGCCGACGCGCCGAGGGTTCCGCCTGAAGTCTGGGCCGAACACGAGAGTGCCACCCGAACGCAGCCGGCCCATTCGCTGGTCGTGTTCCTGCCGCTCTGCGACCTGAACGAGGCGAACGGCCCGACGGCCTTCCTGCCCGGCTCGCACCAGCGCTGGACGAGCGATGCGTTAGAGGCCGAGGCGGACGCGCCCGGCTCCTCTACGGCCGGCGCGCCGGCCATCCTCGACGTGGACGCCGGCGACGCGATCATCTTCGACTCTCGGACGCAGCACGCGGGCGGCGCGAACCGCTCGAAACACGCGCGGCCGATCCTGTACCTCGTCTTCGCGCGGCCGTGGTTCGACGAGAAACTGCACCGGCGGCTCGTCGGGGGTGCCGGCGGCGGCGACGGCGTGCAACGGTTGTTTCCGGAGTTTTCTGCGTCTGGTGCGTGAGTTGTTGTTTAGATTGGTACAAATGGTGTGTCTGTCTTTCTGTGACGGTGCTAGGACTCGTGGGCGGAGCTCCAAATAAAACCGGCTAGTGTCTTACAGGTCGCTAGAAAAATCGGAGACGAGATTTGCGGTGCGCGCGAGGGAGTGGCCGCTACAGCATCTGGTTGCACAAGAGCTACTTGCCAGCCTCTCAGAGCAGCGCAACCAATCGCGAGCAGCTGTGAGACAGCGTAGGCGACGCACAGCCACCGGGTCACAAGGCCAGGATTTATCCGGCGCCATATATTGCCGCGCAGCCTCGGACACGCCCGGCAGGCGTCGTCTGCGCATAGGGCCAGCGCTGCCACGACCGCGCGGGTGTCGAAAAACCGTCGCCGCCGAACGAAAAGACAACGCCGGCCGCGATGTCCGAGTTCGACGAGGAGGACCCCGAAATCGCCGCCGCGTCGGCGCAGGGCGGCTACACGAATGATGAAAACGACAACGAGGGCTTCGTGAGCTTGGACGCGGTGAAGAAGCACTACCGGGGCGCCGACGACGACGACGAGGAGTCGGACGATGGGTTGGACATCACTGAAAAATTAAGGAAGGAGATGACGTGTGCTGTGTGTTTATCTTTATTCCGCGATCCTATTGCATTAAGGTGCGGCCACGCGTACTGTCGAGCTTGTGCCGCTACGTTGAGACTACGTAGCGAACCGAAGCGCGCCCGGTGCCCCGCGTGCCGAGCGCCTTTACGTAAGGGTGAAGATGAAGAAACACCGACGTCCATACCTCTGAGAAATGCATGTAGACTCCTAAGAACGGCAGAAGAACGGGAAGCCGACGACTCCATCCAGCGCGCGAGAGCCGCGGAGGAAGCGGCGGAAGAAAGACGGCGGGAAATCGACGACGCGTTAGGTGAGTGCCTCGTCGCGGCGTCGGCGAACGACCCGCCCGTCGGGTGGCGGCGCATCCAATTCGGGAAACGATTAGCTGTTTGTACTAGAAATGTCCGAAGAGAGGGCACGTCGCATCGCATCGCTCTAGCATTAAGGCTGGATCGGTGGGACATCGACCATGATTCAGCGAACTTTGGGGTCTGCGTCCTGAAGGCCGAGGACGACGAGGACACTCTGTCAGAGCCGTTGCCCGTGTGTCTCTCGACTACGGGAGACGACGACTGCCTGATCGCGCGGGACCACGCCGATCGGAGCGTGGTGCTCGAAGGCGAAAATGCGCCCTCGTTCGGGGGCCCCTGGGCGCAGACCGCGGCGTTGGTGCGGGGCGAGGCCTGGTTCGGCGATGTTGATGTGTGGGGCGGCGGCGAGCCCTGGGAGAGCGTCGGCGACTGGTTAGTGTTGGATTTGGTGGACGCGGAGTGCGGGTTGGAGTTGAGGATAGCCGTGCACCGCTCGCTGGACGCACAGGCGCCAGATGAGAGCGATGTGGAGTCGGCCGGGTCGCGGAGCTCGCGCTACGAGTCCGACGACGGGTTCATCGTGGCGAGCGACGAGGAGGACGCCGTCGAGGCGTCGGCGGACGCGGAGTTCTCTGACGAAGAGCCGCCGGCGCGCTTAACGGGCCACATGAGCCGCGAGGCGGCGCGGGCGGCTGTCGACTCGCCTTCCTTCTTAAACGGCCTCGGGGATGCGGCCGGCGCGTCGGACGACTCGGACGAGGACGAGGAGGAGGAGCCGATCCGGCGGAAGCGGCCTAGGCGATAACCTTACTCACTAGTGGTGGTCGTGGTCGTGGCCGCACGTCTCCGAGGCCTCGACCGCGTCCAGGTCGCGGACGTACTTCATCCGGCGCCAGTCCGCGGGCTTGCCCTTCAGCGAGCCCTCGGCCGTCGTCTCCGAGGTGAACTTCATCACATAAGTACCGTACTGGCCCCAGTTAATGGTCAGCTCGTCTCCAGACAGAGACCAGTGCGAGTGCGCCGGGTAGGAGTGGCACGAGAAGTGGTTGTAGCCGTCTCCTCTGAACTGCACCGCGAAGCGGCCCGACGCGTACTCGAAGCTCCACTCCGTGCCGCCTCCCGTTGGAGAGAGCAATTTGAGCTCGACCGGTGAGAGTGGTCTGATAGCCTTCATGCGCCGCCAGTCATTTGGACCCGTGCAGGCCGCATTGTCCGCCCAGCGCGCTCCACTCAACTCCCTTAGCACGGCATCTGTTACGTCGAGCTTATAATCCCCGAACCGGCCCCAGCTAATCGCTATCGAGGACCCGTTGGGCAGGACGCACCACCGCGACGCGGCCGCGTATTGGGGCGAGTAGAAGACGCCGCCCGGTCGTAAACAGACCTCGAACTCGCCGCCACTATGACTAAATGTGTACCACGCGGCGAATTGGGCGTTGTCCTGGGGTTTCGGCCTATTCATGTTGACCAGGTCGGCGAACTTGGGTGTTAGGCCGGCGGCGGCTAGTTGCGCGGCCATGGTGCTTGCTTGCGTGCTTGCGCGCGCGCGGTGATATGAGTGATGGCTGGTATTCCTGCTTGCGTGCTTTCGCGCGCGCGCAGTGAGATGAGTGATGGCTGGCTCTCAAAGGATGCTGCACAGCTGTGGCCTCCGCTGACTTTTTCGTCGAGCGCAGGTGGAGCGTATGGCTGATAGATGCCTCTGCGCGTGCAGAGCGTACGTATAAGCACTTGTGGGACGCGCTTCAGGGCTTTTTTGGGTTTATGAAATCAAACTAGCGGCATGTAAGACACTAGCAAGCTATAAAAACGAGCGCGGCGCAAAAGTCTCATCTACCGCAGTAATTGCAAGGACAGGACGCAAATCGATCGCCTAGACGGCAGCGCTCCAGCTGGAGCCGCTTCGGGCAGCGAAAAAGCAGCTTCAGGGGCAGCACTCAAAGAGGCATCTAGGAGCCCTTGGTCGACGCGCGCGCATTGATGCTATAAATGGCGGCGCAGCTACTGAAGACGCCCATCAAGCGCGTCAACATCACCGTCACCGACGACGCCACGGCCCTCGAGGCCGTCAAGCGCCTCGTCACCGGCCACGAGACCAAACTACAAATCGTGCCCTCGGACTCGCCGCACCGCTGCGTCACTTGGGATGGTGGCGACCACGTCCTCGTCAGACTCTACAAGCCCCTGCGATGCGATGCGGCCCTCGAGGTTGATATAACAGAGGCGATCGGCCCGAAGATTCTCGGAACCTTTGTGAACGGCCACGTCGAGGAGTACTACGTCTACCACACGCCGGCCAAAGTGCACGAGAAACCGGACGCTATTGATGGGCTCGCGCGGGCGCTGGCGGCGGTGCACTCCCTCAAATGTGATTCAGACAAGCCGCGGTCGTGGATTGGTTTGAGGCGCGCGTGTGAAACTGCGAGGACCCTGAGCTTCGGCGAGCGCGGCCACCTCGTCAAGACGAGATATAAAGACGTCTCTCCGATCCTCGACTCGGCACTGCTCGTCCGGAACCTCGACCAGCTCGAGGCGAGGGTGCCGCCCAAGGCACATGTGTGTCTGTGCCACGGCGCCGCCGCGGCGCATTTGATACTGCGGTCCGACGACGCCGACGCGCGACTAGTCGACTGGGGCGCGGCGGGCGTCGACTACGCCGCGTGGGACTTAGCAAGGGCGCTCCACGACGACTGTGAGGACCTTCCCGAACTATCGGACCGGCGCGCCTTTGTGCAAGAGTACCTGGCGACGCTTCATGACGAACCGCCGTCTCCTACAAAGGTGAATGCCCTGGTCAACGACATCCAGTATTTTACGATCTGCGACAACTACCTCCGCGGCTTCTTACTGGTAGAGCGGGCCCACGCCGCGGCGAAGGACGTGGATGCGGCCGACCTGTTGTCCAGGGCGGCCATGAGATTGCGCCAGGCGCGCGCGCAGCAGTACGTCGTGGTCTGGTAATGTGTTATGTTGACTTTTCGTTGTCGTCACGGCGATTTGGGGCTCGTGGTCGATCGCGCGGTTCTGTCTCGACGAGCACAGGTGGCACTCATAAGAGGGCGCGTGCGGGGCAGGGACGAACCGTCTCCACACCTGTCTGGTTTACGTGCGGGGCGTTCCTGGCCTTTGCCGCAGATTTTTGCTGCCAGTGCACAGCTGGCCTGGGACGACCGCACCGGCTTAAAGGGACACGCATAGGACTGCTCCATACTTCACCATCTCTGGCCCCAAGACCGGAGAACTGCGTGCAGCAGGCAGGGCAGCAAGAGAGCAGGCAGGGCAGCAAGCGGTGAGGGCAGCTCCATCTACCACGCCCAGACCTCTTGTCTGTACGGATTCGGTCGTTTAGGTCTTGGCGGGCTTGTGCGAGGTGAGTGGGCAGCCTGATGGATGCCTACCAGGCCGCCTCCACGCTCATCGTCATAATCGCGGCGACGGCCTGGATCCTGCGGCCGCGCAAGCCACCACTACGAGACGCCGCCGATGCAACGCAATGGCGCATTCTCGCGACCACACTGAACTGCGCCGAGCAGGGCTCGGTGCAGGCGCTGTTAGGGGAAGAACAAAAAAGCTCTCTGGAGAAGTGGCTGCCGCGCGGCGCGGACATGTATGCGGTGGCGGTCCAGGAGTGCGGCTGCTGGGCGGAGTTGAGGAGGACCGTCGAGGCCCACCTCGGCTCGACGTACGCGCTCGTTTCATATGAAAAGATCGGCGAGAAGCGCGTGCGGGGCCGCATCGCCGTGGCCGTCTTCGCTCGCAAGTGTGATGTGGACGACGGTTTAGTGGAAGAAGTCAGCACGAAGAAGATGCTCATGGACGTCGGGTCGACCGGCAAGGGCGCGTCGACGAAGGGCGGCGTGTCCATCGAGGTGCAGGTTGGAGGGCGCTCATTATGCTTCTTAGGGGCGCACCTCCCGGCGGACGCCGGAGGTCGCGCCCAGCACACGTTGCGGAACGCCTGCGCTGCAGCTCTCCTAGGTGGCGATGATTTCGTGAAGCTGCAGGAGCGGTGCCACGTCTTCTTCCTGGGGGACTTGAACTATCGGGCCGTGCCTCATGATTTGACGCACGCTCGCGACAGTACATTGAAGCGCGTCGCCTACGCGTCGTCGAAGCCGTCGAAGACCGCCTGGGCCGCCGCGACGCGCGACGACGAGTTGATTAGAGACAGACGAAGCGGCCGCGCGCTCTGCGGCTTTCGAGAAGCTCCGATCTATTTCGCGCCGACTTTTAGAAGGGTGCCGGGCGTCGCGCTGCCCGGTCGGGAGGCCGACGCGGCGGCGCTGTGTGACGCGTATACGCTGTTCAAGTCGAACGAAGGCGCCGCGACGGTCGAGGAGGCATTACAACTCGCCCGGCGGAAGCGCTCGCCGCCGGCGCAGGCGGCGTCGGCCGCGGGCCTGCGATATCCGTCCTGGACGGATCGGGTGCTCGTGGCGTCGCCGCCCGCCGACGACGCGGCGCTCGAGCTCTTAGCGTACGACGCTCCCGAGTTCCCGTTGCAGAGCGACCACCGGCCGGCGCGGCTGCGGTGCGCGCTTTTGAGGGAGCCGCCCGCGGAGACCTACGCCGGGGCGCTGCGGGTGACGCTCGAAGACTTGTGCTTCGAGCCGTCGAGCGACGACGACGCGGCGGAGCTCGACCGGCTCGTTTCTGGCCTCGTGCCCGACGCGCCGGCGCCGGCGCTTGATACTGTTTCCGTCTCGCTCGGCGCCGCGACGGCGTCGGCGCCCTGGGCCGCGCGCGCCGTGTCGGTGGAGGCCGAGCGCGCGCCGCGCCACTGCGTCGTGGCGCTCGAACTTGGAGCCGCGCTCGTCGCGCTGCCGGCGCGGGACTGGAGCCGGCGCTTCCGGGAGCCGGTCGTGCGCTTCGGCCGGAGCCGCGGCGTGCTCTCGGGGCGTTTGCGCGTCGAGGCGTCTTTTTCTTCCGGTGTCTAACTTTAAGTTTGGTCTAGCGGCATAAGACACTAGAAAACAGGCTTTGGATTTGCCAGAGTGCCACAGGCGGTTGTGTCTGCTCCTGTGGTAGCACGCTCAGTAAGTTCTGCCCTGGAGCTTTCAAGGAGAAAGCCCCGCCGACCGGATACACCTTTTCGGCTGCCGACATCGATTAAGTGATTGGGCTGCCCCACTGTCGATGGCAGACGCCGATAAAAATGACGATCCGACCACAAAAGCGAATGCGTGCCAGCGGCGCTGCTGCCCCGCCCCCTCCTTCAAAAACCCTGAGGTCCTGGGGTTTATGTGGGACCGCATCGGCGCCACCGTGTTATTTATCACCATCCTCACGGTGCTGCCGGGCTTAACGGTGCTGGCGCGACGGGAAGGCGGCTGCTACAAGTACGACTGCCCCTATGCCAACGAAGATGATGACGATTTGTGTGATTTTATGGGTGGCGACCGCGAGCGCGGGCGCTGGTACTGCAAGGACCCAGGCGACGTGCGGCACCCGCAGGACAAGCTCTGCGCGAAGGATCCACAGTGCAAGGTCTACGGGCTGTCGCCGGCGTCGACGATCCCATTCGTCGCGACGGTGTCAGGCTTGTGCTGCGCGGTACTGATGCCGCTCGTCGGCGCCTTTGTCGACCACTCGCCGAAGCGCTGGGAGGCCCTTGTCGCGACGGCGGCACTGCTTATTGCGGCGAACGCGTTGCAGATCTCGCTCGGGCCCCGGACCTGGTTCGCCGCGGGCCTGATCCAGGCCACGGTCGGCGCGGGCAGCTACATGGCGCACCAGGCGTGTCTCTTCGCATATATTCCGGAGATGGTCGCCGACCCGAGTGAGGTGCCGAGCGTGACGGGCGTGCTTAAGGCCTGGGAGTCGCTCGCGATTATCCTCTACTTGGTTATAGTTGGAGCCGGCGTCGGGCCCCTCTTCACCCGCGAGGGGCCGTCGGGCGAGGTCGATCTGGCCCGCGTCGGTCAGGTCGTGGCTGTCGTCGTCGGGGCGCCGTTGATGGTCCTCGGAATGTTCCGCTACCTAGGCCGTAGGCCGGCGCTCCAGGAACTGCCTGAGGGCCGGAGCCTCTGGTCTATCGGGTTCTACCGCGTCGCCGCCACCGTAAAGACGCTCCGCACAGAATTCAGAACGCTCGGCTGCTTCTATCTCGGCTACGCCTTCTGGGAGAGCGCGAACACCGCCGTCGTATCCTTGACCGGAGCATACGTATTGGAGCAGCTCGGCATGGACGCGGGCGACTTCATTATCATTGCCCTCCTATTTGTGCTGTGCGCGATTCCAGGGGCGATAACGTCGATCAAGATCGCCGACAAAGAGTGGCTCTCGCTGAAGGCTTCTGTGGCTGGAGCCCTGGTCTTGTCGAGCGTATGTCTTTGCTGCGTGTCCGCGTTTGTGTACTCGTCAGGTACGGGCCCGTACGTCTTCGCCATCGTGCCCTTCCTGGGCTTCGCCAACGGCTGGGTCTACCCGGCGCAACGGAATTTACTGGTCGCATTGATACCCGGCGGGTGCGAGGCCGAGATGATGGGCTTCTTCCAGTTCAGTGCCATGTCGCTCTCGTGGGCCCCGTCCCTGGTATTCCTCGCCATGGGTGAGACGACGGGGGAGTATCGCGAAGCGATTCTCGTCTGCCCGATCTTCTGGCTCGGCGGGCTAGCGGTCCTCTACTTCTGCGTCGACGTCGACAAGGGCCTCGAAGAGGTCGAGGCGACGCTGGACAAGCGCTTCAAGTCCGGCGCCGCGGCCGCGCCCGCCGCCGCCCCCCAGGCGGCGCCGGAGAAGGCCTGACCACCACTTCCAATTCATCGACCCCATCTTTTCGTTCGCACCCCGTAGTTCCGGCAAGTTTCAATCTTAATTGATTTTACTACACACTAGTCTAAGTCGACCGTCGTCCACTCGCGCACGTGCGAGCCGGCGACGACGTGCGGGCCGTACGGGTCTTTCGCTTTGAACTCGTCCGCGGCCTCGCGGTCGGTGAAAACAAACATGGCGCCGTCGACGGGATCAGTGAACGCACCCGCGGACAGGACGCGGCCCTCGGCCGCAAACTCCTTGATGAGACCGAGGTGGCCCGCTCTGTACGGGTCGCGCTTCTCGAGCACGTCCCTGTGCGGATATCAACCAGTGACTCCCACGCCATCGAGCAGACGCAATCACGGGGCCAACATCGCGTCGATGGCGTGTAGCGCGTTGCAATTTCTACGCAGCGCGAGACGGAGTGTAGTCGTAGAATAACACGAAGCGCGAGACCATCTTCGGCGGCGACGAGAGAAGACGTCTCGCGGCGACAGCGCGTCGCGCACTTCGCACCAGCACTGGCACCATTGTGAGAGCAGTCTTTGGTTTTGCGCTTCCTAAGACGTAGGCGTCGTGGAAAGCTCAATGCTTTGCAAGAATGGGTTCTCAAGAGTTGCCGCGAAACAGCCAAGTGATAGCTAAGCCCCTCTGCAGCGATTGCGGCGGGGTTGCTTGGGCTGCCTGCTTGCTAGTGTCTTACAGGCCCCTAGCAGCTCGTCGACGCACGTTAAATAGGTCATTAGTAAAAGGGAAACGAGCGCCTACTCCTCCTCCGTGTCGGATTCCGCCTCGCGGAGCCACGTGACGAACGGTTCCGAAGCCGCGAGGAACGCCGCCGACGCCTGGGCATCCACGGCAGGAGGCTTGTGCACGTCCGGGTCGATACCATCGACACCGGCATCGTGCCACTTGAGGATGTCCTCCTCCTCGACGACGTCGTCGTCGTATAAAGCTTTCAGGACGAGCGCGAACTTCGCAGTGAGAGGAGGCTTTTGTATGAGACAGAACTTCTCCAAGCCATAGATCAAGGAATAAGGTTGGGCGTCCTTGGCGAAGGCCTTCAGCAGAGGAGCTCTCTCGGGTAACTGCTTCAGTAGAGTAGAACCATCTTCAAAAGCAGCAGCACATAGAATAAAACCTCTTTCATTCCTCGGCAGCGCGCAGAAGGTCTGGACCGCTCTGAGTTCCGACACGGTCTCGCCGACGGGTTTGCCGCCGGCGACGAACTCGCGGATGCCCCGGATCGCCGAGCCCAATGGACCGGCCTCCTCGGGATTCTCGTCCTCGTCCTCCTCGGACTCCTCAGCAGCTTTCTCGACGGCAGCGGCCCCGTTGCCTTCCTCGGAGGACTTCTTCTTCTTCTTCTCCTTCTTCTCCTTCTTCTCCTTCTTCTTCTTGTCGTCGTCGCCGTCCTTGTCCTGCGGGGGAGCGACGCCGTCGCGGAGCTGCCTCTGTACGTTCGCGAGGCGCGCGGACTCTCTCGTGATCGTGACGACGGCGTCGCGGCGACATGCGGCCGCGTCGACGCCGTCGAGGCGGCGGCGCGTCGGCGGCGTATCCGGTAATGTCTGAAGGCGCCGCGGACGCCGCTAACAGTACCTTTTTCGACTTTTTCTTGTCGCCCTTGTCCTTCTTATCTTTCGCTTTAGCTTTTTTCTCGATCTTGTGTTGTTTCAAGATGTAGGTCGTCAACTTATGCTGCATGTCGCACGGCTCGCGCGCGCCGCACGCGAGGCAGTTGTGGTAGATTATTTCATGCTTGATCTTGTACGACGTTTCGGGCAGTTTGCAGGCCGGACATAAGACGAACTTCTCGATGTATACGGATAGTTTATCTTGGAGTACTCTAGTTTCATGAGCGCCGTTCACGATCGACCGCTCCGTATCGTCATTATACGTCGTCTGCGCGCCCAATTCACAGCCGAAGAACTTCGTCACCTCGCCGGGCGGGCGGTGCAACGACGACGCGACGTCGACCATGTTGGGGATCGCCGTCTTGATGCCGTTGCCGCGGCCCTCGACCTTGCCGATGATGCGCGGCATCTTGTAGCGGTATTCCGGGTCGTCGATGGCCTGGGCGCCCGCTATATTTATTATTTGAGCCATGGTCTAGATCTCTATCGTGATTATTGCTGCTGGGCTTGCCGTACAGTGTACGGCCTCGCTCTTGCTCTACGCTTCTCGCGCTCCGGCATGCACACCAAGTGGTGTCGCATGGACCGTCTACGGTTGAGAATGGCTCCAGCTTTTTGTGCTGCGCTTGTTATGGCAGGTTAATTGCTGATGCTGAATCGCCGCCGGCAGAGCAATCGCAGTCTCGAAAGAAGCCTATGGGCCGTCGCAAAGCCCTCGCGAGACGTCTATCGTCGACAATCGGCAACTTTTGGACGTTTGCGTTTAAACAAAAGCTCTCAATCAAATCGGGTTTCAAGCCGCACCGCGGACGCGCAATCGGAGCTGCTGCCGCATTTCTGCAGCTGTGGACGCATTGACGTCATACAGTGACCGGTTTGAAGCCGCTGCTGCTGCGCGAGCGCAAACGAAGCGCCAGAGCGCAAGTTATCACACCTCCTGTGATACACAGCCACCCAAAAGCCGCGCGCGAGGCACCGCATCCGTGCCTACAGCTTGTAGTAAACTCACGGGCCGGCACTCGTTCGCGTCGCGCCACAAAAAATCCGTGCATACCGCCGTGCAGCAACCATGCCCTCGAAAAAGAAGGGCCCCAGCGAACAAAAATCCAAAAAAGCCATCGCCGAGGCGAAGCGCATCCGTGCCGCCGACCAGACCTTCGGCATCAAAAATAAAGGTAAAAGTGCGAAGGCGAAGCAATATGTGTCGAGGGTCGAGCACTCGCTGACGGGCAACGAAAAGAAAGCTCAACAGGAACGAAAGGAGAAATTGAAGGCGAAGCGCGAACAACGGGAAGCCGAAGAAAGGGAAGAAAGGGCGTTATTTTCGGAGACCACAGATGTGATGAAGGTCAAGAAGAAGGGCCAGTCTTCTAGTGTTCAGAAAGCGGACGAGGACTTGTCGGAGGAGATGGAGAAGGCTCTGCTCCGGGCGAAGGAGCTGTTTGATGCCGGCGCGATGAGCATGCAGGACTACCAGAACTACCGGGAACAGATCCTTGCGCCCGACTCCGATGAGGAGGACGAGGACGGTGGTGACGAGGCGACGGCGTCGGAGGCGGAGTCGGAGCCGGACCCGCGGCTGGAGTTGAAAAGGGAGGACCTGTACCTCGAGGGCGCGGACGACGATATTGATATTGACGCGCTGCCGGACGATGATGGGGATGCGGAGTAACTTATATTGTAGTTGGTTATTGCGCGTCGCGTCGCGGCGACGGCGTGGGGGTGGAGAGGCGTGGTGGCGGCGTCGGCGCGCCAGTCGCCGATGTCCGCGCGGGCCATGGAACGTCGCGACATCGACGCCACCGCAGCGGCTCGTAGAGGGCACTAGACTGTGCGGGGAAATTGACGGCGGCGCCGGCGCCGGCGCCTAAGCATAGCGGGCACCAGCGACGGCGTGGGGTGGAAGCGCGTGGTGGCGGCGTCGGCGCGCCAGTCGCCGATGTCCGCGCGGGCCATGGAACGTCGCGACATCGACGCCACCGCAGCGGCTCGTAGAGGGCACTAGACTGTGCGGGGAAATTGCGGGCACCAGACTGTGCGGGGTTTGGGGGCAAAACTGTCTGCTGGTCGACGCGCGCACGCGCCAGCGAGGGAGCGCACGCCGACGCCGGCCCGCGGACGCACGTAACGCGTGCGCAAAGAGCTGCTACCGACGCGGGGCTGCATAAAAAGCGCACGCGACGGGGCCTAGCACATAGAGGGTGGGCCGGGCTGCCTGAGGCGATTCAGCGCGCGGCCGCCGCTGCGACCTGAACGGGCGCGCCGCCGCGACCCACAAAAATGGCCGTCGAGGTCTACCACGAGCCGCTGTGTAGGCGGTACTACGCAAGTCGCTGCTCGTGCGCCTACTTCTTCTTCCTACTCATAGCATTGGTCGGATTGATTCTACCCTTCTTCCTGGCCTACACGAACGTGCCGAGTTTCTGGCTCAAGACACATACGTATCGCGAGCAGCCGTCCATAACCTTCCAGCATAAAGTACTCGGTACGCTACAAGGTACGAAACAAATCCGAGGTATTGATAGACAGATGCAGATCGTCTTCTCGTCCATGACCGACGTCGAAAATCTATACGGCCCCGAGTTACGCGTCTGCAACCTCCAGAACATCGAGCTCGACTTCAACAGGGACGGCGTCACGGACGAGTTCCACTTCACGGCCTTGTGTCCCCTGGCGAAGGGCGAAACTATATTGGGGGCTTCCGTTGCGACCTTCTTCCGGACGAAGCTATCGTCTCGTGCAAGAGTGGATTTTGACAGTCTAGCCATTGCGGAGCACCGCGACGGCATGGGCGGCGGGTCGCTCTTCGTCGATGGGGATTATATCTTAAAGCAGAAGTGGCCCTTCCGCGCGAAGGGCGGCTACTACTTACCTTATAAAAGGTTCCCTTTACTCGATCCGAGCGACCACAAGATCAAGCTGCAGGAGACGCTGCTGCCCAATATCATTTTTGGGTACCGGAACCGGAACAACACGCTGGACTATGTCCAGCAATACAAGGTCTGGACGCCGTCGCCGGGCGTGCCGGACAACCACGGGGCCTACGCGAATTTCAACTTGACGATGGTCCTGCGCGTGCCGCAGCAGGACGTCCTCTACACGCCGACGGCTTCCGAAGTCTTGAAAGATGCGTGGTTGAAATATCTGGCCATCTTCGTCGTCGTCAAGTACCTCCTCGAGTTCTTCGCGAGCTTCGTGGCCTACAACCAGCTCGTCGACACCACCATGAGAGTGGAAACTCCTCACGAGCGCGAGGGCGTCAAGGCCACCAGCCTCTAGGCCCCGGCGTAAAGTTCATTCCCAAAGTTAGTCTTCTGCCAGTGCGTCGTCCGCGTCGGAGCCGTCCGCCAGCGCTCCGGAAGTCGAGCTCCGGGCCGTCGCCAGGGCCTCGTCGAGTTCCGCTTCGGCGGCGGCGAGAGCACTCCGAAACGCCTCGGCCTTGCCCCGGTAGTTCCCCGTGAGCGGCGCGGCGTCGAACTTCGACAGCGCGTCCTCGGCGGCGTCCTCAGCGGCGCGGAGTCGAACCTCGGAAGCGGGGAGGTCGTCGGTGGTCACGCGCAGCGCGGCCGCGTCGCTCACGAGCACGGGCGACGCGGCGGACGCGAAGGCCGCGGCGAGGGCGTCGATCGGCGATGACCCGGGCGCGTGCTCGGCGACTGGCGATGGCTTGGCGATGGGCGACGGCTCGGCCGCGTCTGATGGGGCGGCAGCGTCGGCGGCCGCGTCGGCGTCCGCGAGCGCGCGCAGAAACTCGTCCTTCGCCGGAGCGTCGTCGGCCGGCGGCGCCGCGGCATCCATGTCCTGTCGCAACTTGGCCTTGAGCCGCTCGAGGACGGCGTCCGAGTCGTCGGCAGCGTCAGCCTCCGAAGTAGGCTCCGCCGTAGGCTCGGTCGCATCGGCGGCCGCGGGCGCCCGGGGCGCCAGCGGATCCTCGTAGTAGCCGACGCCGCGGTCGCCCCTCTTAAAGACCATGCCCGGCCGCGAGCCCGCGTAGGCCGCGGCGGGCTCGTACCGCACCTCGGGAGCAACACGCGGCTTTGGCTTGTAAGGGTTTGTGAGGGTGCGCGCCGCGGCGACGCCGCCGCCGGCCGGCCGTATTGCCGACCCACTTGCACTCAGCGCCGCCTCGGGCGCACGCGCCCGTGATGCGCCCGACGCGCGCTCGGGCGACTCCGCCAATTTCGTAGCGACAACCTTCCGCAGCGGCACCGGGTCCTTCGGTTTGAGAATGGACGATATAGCGACAGCATGCTCGGTGTGCTCCTCCAATCTCGTGGGAGAGGCCTCCTCTTGGACAAACGCCGGCGCGACGACGGCCAGCGCGTCGTCCAAAGAAAATAGAGACGGGTTCGCCACCTTCTTGGGGGCCGTCTCCTGCTCCCAGCTCTTCCTTACGAGCTCTTCTGACGCGCGGACCTGCCGCCGGTGGTCCAGATCTTGCTGTTCTCGGTTAATAGCATGCTCGCGGTGGCGCCACTGTTGCAACGTGACGCGCTCCTCCGACGTCAATCGAGGCTTGAGCGGTTTCTGAGTACTGGTGAAAACCGGCCGCGGTGCTTTTTTAAGCCGCCTTTTAGCCTTGGCCACGGCCTGCTGGCGCGCGGCGACGCGCCGCTGGACCGGATCGTCGCGACAGTCGCGCTTCGCCTCCTCCTCGCGCCGATACGTCTCGGCGGCGGCGCGCTGCTCCAACCTAATCTGCCTGCGCTCCTTGTTCTCCTGCCAGAAGCGCTGGCTGCGAGACCGCTGCGCTAATACATTAGCGCGCGTCCCCGGGCCGAGGCCCTGTATTGTATCGGAGTCGAACTTGAGCATCGCGTCGATGGCGTTTGGCTCTGAGAGCTTCTCTGGCCCACAGTTGTCGCTCAGCGGCGCTTGTCGACGCTAGCTATCGTGGGTGGCTGCCCTTTGTGTGGCTGCCCCTTGTCTTGTCCCGGCGCGCGGACGCTTGGACCGGCGTGGCGCCCGGTGGCCACGGCTCTACTCCTGGCGACGCCTGCTACCTGCCTCGGGCGAAACCGGAGCGTTTCGAGCCCAAGCTTCGGCAGTCACAAAACGGCTAATCCCCGCACGTTATCCTGCGCGACGCGACGGCGCGAACGTTGCCCATTGTTCGGGGGATGCCTCCTGCACGGGGTGTGCTGTCATGAAAGGCGCGGCCCGCGCCCGCCGCCGACGAATCGGCGACGCGCGGCGTGTCTCCCCCTCTAGTCCTAGCACCGGTCGCCACACAAATCGGGACCGAGCGAAAGACGGAAAACGGATATACTTACGGACGTGCTCAGGGCGCGCCGAGCGACGGCCCGACGCGCGCGATATTCGTCGGCCCCGCCTGGTTCGTCGGCCACGCAATGATGTCCTGGATCTGTACGTGTGCTGGGCGCGTCGCCGCATAGATAATTTGATCGGCGATGTCGTCCGCGACCATAGGTACCAAATTATCATACACACTCTTGGCCTTGGCCGCCGCGTTGTCCGAGGCTTCGAACCGTACTAAGCTAAATTCAGTTTCCGCGAATCCTGGAGAAATACAGGTGACCCGAATAGGCGTGCCGACGAGGTCGTGCCTTGCTGCGGACGTGAACGCCGTGACGGCTGACTTGGAGGCACAGTAGCCACTCCCACCACCATACGCGTAGTGGCCCGCAATACTACCAACATTGATGACGTGGCCCCTTCCTCTCTGTTTCATGCCCTTCGTGAATAATGTAGTAGCTATTATCAGCGCGGTCACGTTCGTCGTCATCATCCGCACGATGTCGGACGTCACGTTTTCCTCGACGCTGTTCTTGCCTAGAGCTAGGCCCGCGTTGTTGACCAGGATGTCCACGTTCCGGAACTGCTCGGGAAGCAATTGGTCCATCCTTTCGACTTTTTCGATGTCCATCATGTCCAGCACGAGGCAGAAAACTTCTGTGCCGTATTTAGCTTTCAGTTCACTAGCTAAAGCTTCCAAGCGGTCGCCGCGGCGCGCCACTATGATCAATTTGCAGCCGAGCTCGGCGAAGCGCCACGCGGTGGCCTTGCCTGTGTGGAAATCAAAATTCACGGCGCGTCCGTGCCAAATCTTCGCGTCGACCTCCACGCCATCGACGCGACGCCTGCTCGATGGCGTGGCAGTGCCGGTTCCTCACCGCTCGACGGAGCCAGCACGGCAGCGCACCCGACGCAGTGGTTGATTTCCACACAGGGCCTTGCCGAATCCGCTCGACGCTCCCGTTACCAACGCGGTCCAGCCCTTTATGTCCTGGGGCGTGTAGAGGGCCGACGGGTTGCTGGACATGGTTAGTGCTGTGAATTTTTTGTGCAGTGGTGCTGTGCGTCGAGTCGTCTGTCTGCGTAATGACTGCAGTTTGCGCGCTGCTGAGAAGGCTGCGACGTGAGAGGAGGTCGCTGTAAATGCGCCAAGCCCGAGCAACGACAGCCGCATGCAGAGATGTGGCTGGCAGCGAACAAATTTGTCGAGGCCACCAAAGGGAGCTAGCGTCATGTAAGACACACTAGCAAATCGATTTTCAGTCTAGGCCTTACCCAGGACTCGCCGGAAGGGTCTTCGCGTCGTCGTCCTCCGCCACCTCGTCCGCGAGGCGCCGTCGATTGCGCAAATCGTCGATCGCGCTCCGCAGCGCGAAGTTCGGGATCAGCGCCTTCGTTTCCAAAACACACCCGGTCTTCGGCGACGTGTCCTTCGTCATCAACCAGACCGATATGGCGTCCCGTTCGTACGTGTGGCCGTCGCCACAAAACACGGGGTCGCGCATCAATTCCCGCGTGATCGGGCAGACGTAGCCGTCCGGGACGTGTACTGAGGCTTTCAACCTCTTCTCTTTGGCCAACGTGACTCTACGTAAAGCCGCCCGCAAGTCTCTTTCTAGAGAAGCGAGTTCCTCAACCTCCATACCAGATAACCCTCGCCCGCGCAACCGCCGCAGGTCTCTTTTCAGTGAAGTTTCCTTCTCTCTGAGTTTGGACGCCACGGTCTGGGCCTGCATCAACTCAGCTAAAAGTTGGTTCGACTGGGCGCGCGCCGCGTCCGCCTCCCTTTGAGCTCTCTCCCGCTTCTGCTGCTCCTGTCTACGCCCTTTAGCTGCCTCGTCGAGTCTCGCAGCAACAATATCCACAGCCTGCGGCGTCGGGCAGGCCGGCGGCTCGTCGTCCCGCATCCTACGTTCGGCGGCGTCGGCGGCCCGCTCGCGGTAGCCGCTCCGCACCTCCTCGAGCAGCTCCTGGGCCGGGTCCCGCCTTCTAGGTGAGCGTCTAGGCACCTCCACTGCTGGTAACGCCGCACTACGGATGGACGGCGGCGGTCTGCGGGAGGAAGCCTGGGCCGCCGCCGCGTGGCGCCGCCCCAAGCCGCGCAGCCGCTGGACCATCTGGCCGTGGCCCGCGGAAATACCTGCTTCGAAGGCTCCTTCGTCATGAGCACCAGCGTCCACCAACAACGCACAGAGCTCCTCGTCGCCGCGCCGACAGGCGGCATGCAACGCCGATTCTCCATTCCGAGACGTGCCCATGGCGTCGCCGCCATGGGCTAGAAGCAGCGCCGCGACGCCCCGGTGGCCAGAGCGACACGCAGCTATTAAAGGCGTCTCGCCCTCGTCGCCGTTCCGCCAGTTCACGTCGGCGCCGATCGACAGTAACGACTCGACCTCCTCCTCCCTTCCTCCTTTCGCGGCCGCCCAGAGGAAGGACTCCTTCATCCTATCTAATTGATGGCCGATGTCCATCGTGCGGCGTCTCGGCTGCCCTGGGCAAACTAGCGTCGATGGCGCCTCGCGAAGTGCTTTTTGGGGCTGCCCCGGCGGACGACGCGTCGACGGCGTCCCGCGGTGCTCTTCGGGGAACCTTGCGGTCTCCAGGGGTGTCACAGACCGAAGCCCAGCGCCCCCGAGCACACAACCGCTTGGCTAGAGTCTTACGGGCCGCTAGCTGCCTCACCGAGTGCTTTACGGGTGCCATAGCTCGCGCACCCGCGGTTTCAAGCGTCGCTCACGACCGCCCGGAAGCGTCTCGGGGCAGCCCTTCGGACGAGGAACACGTGGAGGCTGCCCATATGGCCCGAACACTGCTCCTGGTCCTGCTCGCGGCCGCGGCGGCGGAGGAATGTGTGGAAGACGAGGTAGACATCGCGCGCATTCATGCGACGGACGACGACGCCGCGGCGGACGTCGTGGCGGCGGTCTTGAGTGATGAGGCTGTCGTCGTCGAAGGCGTCGACGACGCCTTCCTCACTTTACTAAGTGAAGCGACGAACTGGACGCATCATGCTGGTATTAGGGAAGGGTTGCGGGACCTCGTTCCCTCTTTACGTTTAGTGAACGGCTCGGCAGATGCGAGGTGGGGCTGTAGAACCGGCGGCTGCCGACTACGAGACATGCACAAAGATGCGCCATTACCAACCCTTGATAGCCTGTGCGTGCCTAGTTGGAGGTTGCAGGTCGAGGGTATCACAAGCTTCGTTTCATACAAAAGGACGCCGGCCGAGCGCGGCGTTTCGATCGGCGAGCCCTACGTGTCTTCAACAATTGCGGTAACCACATTGAAACCCGGGGATCTGCTCATCCACCCGGGCGGCTGGCGGCCTTACTATACCAAAGGTTCGAAGCGCGCGTTAACGGGCGCCCTAGCACTTGAGAATGCAGGAAAGAGACTGTGGAGCTCGCCAGCTAGAGTACGAGCGCGAGCTTCCGGACCGGCCTTCCCCTCGAAGAAGTTGTTGGAGGCCTGCCCCGACGTCTTGTCCTACGATGGCTTTTCACGAAGTGTAGATGAGGACGAGCATTGCCCCCTGCCCTCACAGCCGGGTTCCGGATGTGTTCAAACACCACCCCCGCCAAAGCTCAAATGGCCCACGTCAGACATAGACGTGGGCTACCACGCGGCGCCGGCAGCTTACGACGTCGACGGCGACGGCGACTTCGATCTGGTGATTGGCGACGCGGCCGGAAGGGTATCATATTACGAGAACACTGGCACGTCCAAAAAGCCGCAATTCGAATTTGTGAACTCAATCCACGCGCACGCGGCCATGGCCGCGCCGGCGTTAGCTGACTTAGACGGTGATTCGTACCCAGAATTAGCGGTAGGCGGCGCGGACCCGGCCATAGCCTTCTTCAACCTGACCTATGAACCATTTCATGACACATTGCGACTCACGAGCGAGTGGCGCCACCTCGGTCCTATTTTTGTGGACGTCGACGACGACGGCGATCTGGATTTATTAGTTGCGGCGTCGGGGCTGTTCGATTCGGTCGGTTTGATAAAGAACGTGGGGTCACGAACCGCCCCAAGATTTGAGGTAAGAAGGGACGGCTACGCTAATGTAAGGCGGTTGGATCTACTGGGTCTCGAGGCGCCGGCTTCGCGATTCGCGGTGGGCGCGCCCTCATATCTAGATCCAGAAAATAGAACCTGGGTCCCCACGTCATCTATAGCCGTCGGCGACGAGGGGCACGGATTGCATTACATGAGACTCATGAAGGACGCGGACCCCTACCTCGCGCGGACGCCCCTCTTCTGGACGGCGCCGCTACAAGATTTGGACCTGGAGGCTCTCGGCCGGTCGAAGACTTTTCCGCTGCCCGTGCACGAGGCCCCGGCGCCCTGCCTGGCGGACTTTAACGGCGACGGCGTCGACGACCTGATACTTGGTGGAAGGTACGGCACTTTACTGTACTTCGACGGTGCATTGCCTGCGCCGAAAAAGTGGGGCGGCAGAAAAGCGCCGCCGGTGCCCGAGTGATTGTTCTTCACGCCATCGACGCGACGCGGGGTCATGTACTAAGTGTATTTTTTACGACGAAACCTACTACATCTTGTTCGGGTCGAAGTCCGCCTTCTTCGCCGTCGTCCCCGGCCGGAACCACTCCGCCAAATCAAACACGTCCGCCCACTCGAGTTTCTCCTTGCTCAAGTCATCTTTGGAGGCGCCGGCTTGCGTGACACCAGTCGTGGGGCAGGCGTTGTCGATGGCGCAGAATTGACTGGGTTCTAAGCCCGCTTTCTTCGCGGCGGCGTCGGCCTTGGAACGCAATCCACTGTTGGTGTCGTAGTCGTCTTTATTGCGGGTATACAAAAAGGCGCCCTCGTAGGGCCCCTGCTGCGTGTCGCCTTTGTACGCGACCAACACGAAACTGCTATCAGCTCCCACAATGTACCACTGCTCCCGGAACTCCAGGCCGTACATTTTACCGCCCACGGTGTACGAGGCTTTGCCCTGGGGACCTCTCTCATCTATTATCACTTCCTCTAATCGGTTCTGCCAGTAGCCCCCATTGTCGGGCTTCGGTACTCTAAATTCAATGTCATTCCGCATCCCATTGGGAGCAGTACTGAAGGTATTAACCTGGCACGGGAAGCAGTCGTACTTCGCGTTGTAGCCGCGGACCTTCCACCACTTGCCCTCCAAGGCTTTCCGGTCGAAGTTACTTAACCTTTGAGGTGCCGTGGCGTAGAAGGCCGACGTGTCCTGTTTCACGCCCGTCACGACGCATTTTTTTTCTTCCAGCGTGCAAGACAGCCAATCATTTAACTTTTCCGAGCCGAAGCGCGCGAAGCACCGCGTCGCGCACTCCTGCTCGCCGCGGCAGTTGCCGAGGCACGTGACGCCCTTGAGGCATGAGGGATTCGTAAAGCACGCCTTCGATTGGTCCCCGCACTCGTCAAAAAAACATTCCGGCCGCGCCTCCATCGTGCCGCCCTTGGCCGCGAACTCCTCGAAGCCTGCACTCGTCTCTTCGGCCACGCCTGCCAAGGGTGCAAGTGTTAATCCGACGGCGGCCAATGCGGCGCCTAGGGCTTTCGCCTGCTTTTGGATCGTGGGCAGCTTGGTTGGTTTCAAGGCTGTGGTTGCTGCCGCTACGAGGAGGAGTTTGAGGCTCCTGGTCGGCGCCATCGCGTCCGCTGCTGCAAGAGCTGCAGGGCTTGAGGCTGCTGCTCTTCGGGCTGCAGCGTTACACTGCAACCAATGCTGTGTCCGAGCAGGTATTTTGCAATTAGTGGTTGTATGCACAGGTCAGTGAGTTTAGGCACGCACGATACGCGTCGTGCGCAGAGCGCCTCAATCTTGCGCAATCAACTCGTACGGGTTTGGTCGACAGTGAGGCACTGCATAAAAAACAAGAAGGATAATTAGGCTTCGATCGTCGGCGGCGCGGCGACGGCGTTCCTTAGTCGTCATCATCATCATCATCGTCGTCGTCGTCGTCCGCGCTCCACTTCGTCCAGTCGACGTGCTCGACCAATTTCCCACCGTTCGCCGCGCTCCAGAGCGCGTCGGTCCCCTTGGAAAATAAAAGCTCCGTGACGATCGCGCCGGCGACGATGAACGTCACCATCGACGAGTTGCTCTTGAGGTACGTGTCGTAGAAGGAGGCGTAGGACATTTGTCGACTACGGCCCGCGCCGGGCCGCGCAGCCCGTGCGGCCGCCGTGGGCGCCCGCGCGGCGGCTTGCCTGAAGGCGCGCGCGGCGAGCATGGCTGTTGGAGGAAGCTAGGCTTGTTTGTTGGGGCTAGGCCGCGGCGCGCCTTGTCAACGCTAGCGCAGACTTATGGTGATGCGTACAAGACGTAGAACCCAGCGATTGAGTTCCTGGTGCCTCAGCGGCGGCGTTATGGCAAAGTTGAGCGCCTGCAGAAACGAGCTAGTGGGCGTGTTGCGCTAGCTCGATTATTTTTGTCGCAACTCGGGCGGCTTAGCGGCACACAAACGAGTGTCCAAACGACCGGTTTCTTCTCTTTATCGCCTGCCACTTCGCGCCCGCCCAGCTTCGAGCCGAAACGCGACAGCTGCGGTGCCCCCGTCAAGTGCAGCGCTGTGCACACGCCGTCGACGCGACCACATGGCGGCCAACGAGCTCACGGCCGAAGAAAGATGTAAAAAGGAACTCGCGGGCATTTTTGACGGCGTCGACTACACGGCCCATTTACCAGAGATCCAGCCCATGCCGCCCTCGTTCTTTTTGTACGGTTTACCGGGCTGCGGCAAGAGCTATGTCGGTAAGAAGCTGGCGGAGATGGGGTATCGGTTCGAGGAGGGCGACGATTGGCTTACAGGAGATATGCGCGCGGCACTTAGTAGGGGCGAGGGCTTCACACCTCAACAGCGAGACGCCTACTGCGAGCGCATCATCGAACGGATCAATACTATCAACATGGAAGAGATCCACGGTCAGAGAAGGCCTTTGGCCGTGGCGCAAGCGATGTTCAAACGCAAGCATCGGCGGAAAATTCATGAAAAGTGCCCGCAGATCAGCTTCATTCAAGTCAAGTGCGCCGAGGACGTGCGGTTGCAGAGGCTCGAAGCGCGGACCGAGGGCATCGGTAGAGAACTGGGCGAGAAGATGCGGGCGGACTTCCAGGAGGGGCAGGACACGATCCTGCGGACGGACTGTGGCGGCTTGAATACGCGGCTCGAGGCGCTCGTCAAGCTCGGGTACCTGCTCCGGGGCGACCACTTGTCTGACGCCGACCCGCCTCTTCCCTGATCGGCACGCCTACGGTCGCGGCGATGGCGTGCTGGTGGGGCCAACACCGCCTTGCGCTGTCGACGCCGCGCCGCGCGGGTAGATGCCGCGTCGATCGCGTCCGCCCGGACGGCCCGGACCCCCCGACGCCGTCGACGCGGCGGTCGACTAGAGTCTAGAGGTCCTAAATGTTGTAAAGTTTCAAGAAACACGATGCCGCGTCATTATAGACCAACAGGTTACACAATCAAGCTCTCTCACGTCAAGCAACGCGTCGACCGGTACAGCGACCGGTACGACGCGCACGGCGCCTAGGCCGTCGCCTCCTTGAGGTATTTGATGAGCTCGCCGCGCTCCTTCTCCTTCTTGATGCCCGCGAAGACCATCTTCGTGCCTGCGTGTGGAGGGTATCAGAGTCGCCTCGAACTATAAATAACGCCGGAGTCGCACCCTTGATAAACTTCTTCGGCACCTTCAGCCAGGCGTCCATGGCCTCGTCGTCCCAGGTCACGTCGGCATTCTTAAAGGCCCCCGAGTAGTCGTAGCCCTTCACCTGGCCCGCCTTGTTCCCAAAAATGCCGTGGAGGTTCGGGCCCTGCTTCGAGTTGCCGCCGGCGTCCACCGTGTGGCAGGCGCTGCACCTGTGTTGACGACGCCATCGATGCGACGTCTCTCGCGCGCCGCGGCGGCCGGCGAGCGCGCGCGGCACGGACGTCTCGGAAGAGCAGCGTCGCTTGCAGCAGCGCGCGCGCCGCGGCCGCGGGAGCCGTCGCAACGCGCGCTGTGCTGATTCGTGTCCGTCGTCGCGAGCACGTAAGTGCTGCGTGCTGCTCTCCAGTTGTGCCATGCCAAACTCACGACGGAAGCGATTTGCGCTGCGACGCTGCAATGCTACTTAGTTTTAAAGATCTTTGCTCCTTTCGCGCTCATATCGGCTTGCCAATCGCTATCGATGTGCGAGTTCTATTCACTTTGCTGGCCAACTCACAGCTCACTGCGACCTCCAAAGCAAGTCCTCATCCTACAGGCGGATGAGAATCGAGCATTGACGCACTCCTGTTCGATGCGTTAAATTCGCACGACAGCTCCGCGAGCCGCCGCGGCAGGGCACGGGTTTCCCAGCATTTGCAAATTTTGGCAAAAAAAAAACGTGCCGATCGACCGTAGCGCGACGTGTGAGATCCAGAATCTCCTCCCTGTGCTGGTCTGAAGCGCCATTGGCGGCCGATTTGACAAATTACAATTTGTGAGCCTGAAACCCAAAGTGGCTCAGACTGGTGCTTGTGCTACAACGCGCCGCCCGCGACAATGAAGCTCGCGGCGGCCGCGCGACCTGCCAAGCTCGACGTGCGTTCTCTCACGAAAGCGAACTTAGACGCATCGGGCGTGGCCGACGCGTCGCCGCTGACGACGATGCGGTTCGCCGCGATCGTGCTCTCGGCGACGCTCCTCGCCAAGGCCGACGCTCCTAGGGCCGGCGCCACCTTGTGGGGTGGAGCCGTACTGGTCTCCGCGGGCGTCATCGCGTTTGCGACGTCCCCGCCAGCGATGAAGGAACGACGGCCGTCGCGCAAGGCGCACGTGAGCGACCCCATCCCCGAAGAAGAGGCATAACGAGGCGCGGGTGTTTTATAAGGAAAGAGGGAGCCGGGCGAACCCCATCCCCGAAGAGGCCAAAATAATGGTGCGGACGTTATATGGTACAGGCGGGAAAAAGAGAAAAAAGGGAACTTCTCAGGCAGATGCTCAGGCGACCTCCTGCCGCGGCGGCGTGTCGCGGTCGTCGTCGTCGTCGTCGGACGACGACTCGTTCGACGGCGTGTTGACGGCGTAGTACGCGTCGTAGTCCTCGTCGGCGTCGTCGTAGGCGTCGTCGTCGTCGTCAAAATCGTCCTCCTCGGCGTCGTCGGCGCACTGGGAGCGGGGTACCAGCACTCTAGACCCGTAGGCGTCGCGCCGCACCTCCCAGGGCTCGTCCTCCCAGTTCGGGAGCGGTTGCGGCGCTGGTTGAGAGGGCGCCCAGTCGTGGCGGCAAAAAGCCAAGACCTGCGGGTGTCGGGCGCGCTGGGCTCCACCGCGCACGCCATTTTATGGCGGGAAGTGGGAATATTGGCGCTCTATCTCTCTGCCGCGATGACGTTGCGTCGGGTCGTCGCGACTACCATTTGCGTAGCACGAGCGGTCTAGCGATCGCGGTGATTGAGTAAGACACTGGTTCCGTACGTAGTACAGCGCCTCGACGGGCAGGTGGCCCAGACCGATCTCCGTGGCGGGCCGCAGCATCTTGGCGGCCCGACATTTTGCTAATTCTACAGCCATCGCTCTGAAAGCAGGAGGAAACTGCGCATGCGAGTGGGGCGTCCAGAGGAGTAGCCGGACATCATACGTCACCTTGCCCACAAATTCTCTTCTAGGTCTCCACGCCACGTCTCCCCAGTAGCCTACTCTCGCGAAGGGGGCCCCGCCGGTATGCGCCACGCCGCAGAGCACTTTGAGGTGCGCGTCCTCCCTTGTGACACCTCTGTGTCTTTGGTTGCTGTAGACGACGCCCTCGGCGTCTTCTGAATGTACATATATACCGAGCTTCGTGAGCGCGGCATGCTGTTTTGTACTTGTCGGAGCCATGCGTACTGGTTCTGTGAAGGTGAGATCTCTCGGCTCCGACGTGGCGGGAGGCGCCTCGCCGGAATAGCGGACGCGCCACTCGCGCGGGGGCTTGAGCGGAGAAAAATATTTCCTCATCTCCAACCGGTCTCGCTCCTCCGGCAACGGCGCGAAGCCCTGGTCGCTCGTGAGAACTTTTGTCGTGCCCAAAGCGCCTCTGACGGAGACGCCTCGTATCGTCAGGGACTCGATCGGTACGGAACCAGTGAGTTCTACATCAAAAACGATGCCATGAAACGCGTGATCATCATTATCAATTGTGTCGAGGGCAAAATTTCCTGAAGAGACGTAGTCCGAGGTCTGCTGCCGGTTCTGGGCTCTCAACTCGAAGAACTCGGCGGGGCGCTCTCTTAGGGGCCAGGCGGTGGCCATGGCGTGGCCTGAGGTTTGAGCGGGGTCTTCTACACTACAAGACTTGCGCGTCGCCGCCGCGGCGCGAGGCCTTCGGCGGCTTTTGGCTGCTTTTTGGGCCCAGTAGCAGTGCCTCGGAGCAGGCTGGGTGCGGCGCTGGCGGCGTCCGCAGGGACTGGAACGCAGGGAGGCCGAGAAAGCGCTTGAAATGCGAGCTCCTGCCGCAGATTTAGCTCTGTTGGGGGGTCTCCGCGCGGCGTATGGCCCCAAAAAGCGGGATGGGCTGCACCCCGCACCATTCAACCGCACACGCGCCCGGTTGAACTCGAGCCCTGCAACACCCAAGCGAAGGCCGGGAGCGCTCCAAACCACAGGCACCGCGGGCACGCCAGTCGACGAGCCCCCAGACACATTTGAAACGAGAGACGCGAGACGACAAAAACCAAGTTAGGACACCTCCGCCACACGGGAGGTAGAGGAAAAGGCCCAGGCGTCGGGCCAGTCCTCGGGCCGCGCCACGAGGAACTCGCAGATCGCGTCGAGCTGCGCGCTCAGCATGTGCGTCCCCGCGTGTGTATCACAACCGCGTTCCCGCGCCGCTCTTAAAAAGGCCGTCTCCTCGGGCGTGTGGACGACCTCGCAACAAACCAAAGGAGGCCTCAGCAAGTCGCGCGGCACGGGGTCCGGGTCCGACGCGTTGTGCCCTAGGGACGTGCACTGTATCAGCAAATCCACGTCGTTCAGCGAAGAAGGTAGTGCATCGAGCGCCCGGACGCCGGGGATACGAGCCGCCAACGCTTGAGCTCGTGCCTTCGTGCGGTTCACTACACAAACCGACCGCGCCCCGTTCTGCACGAGTCCGTAAGCAACCGCGCGCGCGGCGCCGCCCGCCCCCACCAACAAGCACCTTTGATTGCGCACGGCGTTGGCGCCGCGCTGTTGGATCAAGCCGCCCACAAAACCATCACCGTCCATGTTCGTGCCAATCATCGCACCCTTGTGGAAGCGGACGACGTTGCAGCATCCTACCGCTCGGGCCGCCGCCGTTAGATGCGTGCACGATCTTAGTATTGATTCTTTATGAGGCCTTGTGACGATGAGGCCGTCGCAATTGGTGGTCTGCGCGAGGCCATTAACGAGGGCGTCCAGGCCCTTTGGCGGGACATCTAACGGCAATAACACACTATCGGCATCCTTACAAGAGGCCTTGCGGTCCTTCAGCCTTGTCAAAGCTTGAGGGAAGTCCATTGGTGAGCGCGTGACGTCGATCGGCTGGCCGACAATGAACAAAGCTCGCGCCGCCGGCGACACTCTACTCACCGATGATCGATGCGTCAGCGGCTTCAAGGCTTTGTGCATTTGGCCCATGATGTCGGCTATCGATTGCTCGAAGCGGCTCTCGAGGCCGTCGAGGTGGGAAGCCATGCTTGGGCAGCCGCGACGCGTACGGGGCTTCTTCCTTGCGTGGTTTGCGTTGGAGCGAGGCAGCGGTGCGAGGGATTACGGCGCTTTTCGGCTCAAAATCGATGGCTTGCTAGTACCTTACGGCCGCTAGCTCTTCGACGCGGCCGTCGCGAGTTCAAGCCAGCGAGCAGCGTGCAGAGGCATTTGCGAGCCTCGATTCATAGCGCATAGATAGCGTGTCAGCTGGCGGAGCTGTTACACGCACCGGCGGAGCTCAAGTCGCGAGCCACAGACCTGAAACGCAACCAACCCATGCTCAGCTGGAGCGACCTCCCGCCCTTCGTGCAAAATTTAGCCATCGTCGTCGGCTTCGTGGCCCTCGCGACGTACGTCGACGTCCTCCTGCCGCGCGCGGGCCCCGTCAAGCTCGACGACCCGCACGCGCACTACGTCGCCGACAAGGACTACAACGGGAGTTGGCGGAGAAAGAAGGACGAATGATCTACTTGCTCTTAGTAGCATTGGCGGAGGCGCGCCGGAAGGTTGAACCCATTGTAGAGGAGCCCACCGCACCTCTATGGATACCGCTCGTCATCGCGGTCTGCATCATTCTCGGTACGCTAGCACTCTTACCGAGGAAGCCGCGCGAGGAAGAGAAACCGCTCGCGACCGTCATGATTACGCATATCACGGTCTACCCCGTCAAGTCCTGCAAGGGTGTTAAGCTCGCGACATGTTCGTTGGATGCGACGTGCGGCCTGCAAGATGATAGGAGGTACGCGTTCGTCGATGCGCACGGTGTGTTTCTGTCGCAAAGACGCTTCCCGAAATTATGTTTGGTGACGCCCACCTACCCCATCGGTGGCGCATTATCTTTGAAGGCGCCGGGCCAACCATTACTCAAAGTACCGGTCAATGACGAAGGTCCCACAAAGACGTGTCGGATCTGGTCCGATTCGGTAATAGCCGTGGACCAGGGTGACGAGGCAGCAAAGTGGATCTCGGACTACCTGAAGACGCCGGGTCTACGGCTGATGCGCTTCCCCGACAAGGCTTTTCGTAGAGTAGACATCAAATACGCGAAAAGGTCATGTGAGACAGCCTTTAGTGACGGTTTTCCCATCCTCCTGGCGAACGACGCCTCGTTAGCTGATTTAAATGCTCGGCTAGCTAAAAACAACAGTCCACCCATACCGATGGACCGGTTCCGGCCGAATCTTGTCGTGAGCGGCGCTCAGGCGTGGGCTGAGGACGCGTGGGGTTCCATGACATGTAACGACTTGGAGCTGAAGGTCGTCAAGCCCTGCTCGCGCTGCAAGATCCCGACCATCGACCAGGCTACGGGAAGGACTGGAGCGCCTTCTGGCACGGGCGACGAGGGCGGCGGCCCCGGCCAGGCGGAGCCGAACAAAACTCTGAAGACGTTTCGATCTGGGGCCGTCTTAGCTGATCGCGATCCGTTCTTCGCCGCCCCAAAGCGCAAAAACGACGTCTTCTTCGGCCAGAACCTCGTGCACTTCGCGCCCGGCGCGGAGGTCGCGGTCGGCGACCGGTTCGCTTGTTCTCCAAAGGTTGTTGAGGAGGGAGGATGCGTCGTGAGCTAGTTTGCCGCTCCCTCTAGAGGTTAACAGAGTCTATTTATCGTACATAGCGCGTCGATGGCCTAGCATGGGAAGAGCACTAGCAACCAAGCAGCCTCTGCGAAAAAATTACCACGCTCCTCATCTATTCACGTAGTGTCTCTGGCGGTCAGATTTGTGTTTTACATCTACCAGACATATCAGTTCTCCAGGAGGCGCCGGTACACGCGTAGGAACAAACTCTGCCTTTTGGTTCGCCCGCAGCGGCAAAGCCCTCGCCACGCGCCGCGCCGTCGACGCGACCTCGGCGAGCGTTCTTAATCAACATCACGACCGTGTAAGGTCAGGTCTCTCGCTCAAGAGCACGTCCCAACGTCCGACCGTGACTCCGACGCGAAAAAAAAACATGGGCTGCGACGGCGGCAACTGCGGCGGCACCCCTTCAGTAATTTTCGGCTACGTCGGCACGGCCATCCTGCTCAAGTTCCTCTTCGGCATCGACGACGTCGTCTGGCTGGCGCCGTTCATGGCGCGCGAGGTGAGCCACGGAAGACTAGTCATCGCGGTCAAGTACGTCCTCATCAACTTCACGATATGTGGAATAGCGGTCGCGCTCGCGTCGATCGTGCACGTGTCCATCCACCACGGCGCCAGGCACGCCGAGGATCTCGCGGACAAGATCATCGCGTGCTTCGCGTCGGCCCTACTCCTACTCTACGCCTACTACATCGCGCAGCAGGACGGGGTGTGCGGCGAGCTGGAAGAGAGTGACGACCCGCCGGACAAGTCTGAATATACACCGTTGCACGAGGTCGAGGAGGACGAGGAGGATCCCTTGACGCGGCGGCGGAGCGGCCTCACGGGACTCGACGCGCCGATGGGCGAGGACTTTGAGGACGAGGCCGATGATCTGGGCTGCCACGAGCGGCTCGTCGTCGGCTGCCTCTCGAGCGGCCTCGAGCCGTCGTCGCCCGGGAAAGATGAAGCTAGAAGGCGCTTCGTCATCGTGGCGGTGCTCGGGAATCTCGACGACTTCCTGATGTACTTTTCGATCGTGGTGTCGCTGCATTTCTGCTGGTGGGAATTTATTCTGGGGACGACGATCGGGGCCATCTGCATCGCGACGGCGCTGGGCACGTGCCTCTGGTGCTCGCCTAGATTAGCGGACAAGGTCGCTTCCTTACCGCTCGTCCCAGTTGTCGTGATCATGGCTATATATATTGCCGTGCAGGCCTTCGTGCCGGCGATGAACCCGTCGCCGCGGAACAGTGCCGGTGCTTGCTAGACTGTATAAATTCACACAAATGATAGGTTATGATGCGCCCCCGAAGTGCACATTTGACGCATCGGAAGTAGAGAGCAGCGGC
Organism: Pelagomonas calceolata; assembly: GCA_918797485.1. NCBI lineage: Eukaryota > Pelagophyceae > Pelagomonadales > Pelagomonadaceae > Pelagomonas > Pelagomonas calceolata. The sequence continues at coordinate 2,704,091 of CAKKNE010000004.1, forward strand.
ACGCCGAGGGCCTGGAGCTTCTTAAGAGCCGTCGCCTCCGCCTTCCGCGCGGCGGACTTGTCCTTTACAGTAACCACTAAGGCGTCGCCGATATCATACGTCCGCCCGTGCTTCTTCAGGCGGTCGCGCACGGAGTCCGTCTCGCCCACATATAAACCGTCGGACGTAGAAAAGGCGTAGACGCACGACGTACCTATCAATCGGGGCGGCGGCGCTTTATCTCTAGGTAAGGTTTCCGGTACCAACCCTTGGTCCGAGAGGGCGTCAAAGGCCGAAGCAAGCAGGTCCACCTCATCCTGTTGGACAGAGGGCACGTCCCTTCCAAGCGTAAGCGCCGCCCGCTCCACGATCCTGGAAGGGACCTCCGCAGCGACAGCAGCATCTAACGCGAGAGAGTCGACACAAACACCCTCGTCACAACTGTGGTTGCCTCCCATCCTCCACTTCTTCACATCATCTCTAGAATCCTCCTCCAGGATCTCATGTAGATGCGTCGCGAAGACGCCCCGCATCTTTCTATCCGTAAGTTCATCTAGAACAGCACCGCCGATGGCGGCACCTTCGGTAGAAGACGTCCCGCGGCCCAATTCATCGACCAACACCAATGAATCAGGTGAACATTCCCGGAAGAGCTGCGCCACGGCGTCCATTTCTCGCTCGAAAGAACTTTTCCCGTAGAGGGGCGCGTCGCCCGTGGCGTGTCGCAGTAGAATGCCGTCCCAGTGCGGCACGGTACCTTCACTGATCGGTGCACATAGACCCGACGCTCCCAATAAAGCTGCGGCGGCCGTACTTCGTAACAGTGTACTTTTGCCGGACGCGTTCGGTCCTGTTAAAAAGGCCATTTGTCCACTTGCTAGGGAGACGTCGTTCGGGACTGACGAACCACGGTCGAGCCAGAAGGGCGTCAGGCCCTTTAGCGTCAGAGTCTTTCCCGAAGCAGGTAAAGACCATCCTTTCTCTCGAGAAGCTTCGGCGTGGTCCAGAGCCGCTGCGCCACATTCACACACGGATATACAGGCCACGGCCGTGTCCAAATGTTGAGAGTAGACGGTCTCGCTCAATTCACGTAGAGACGCCCTTACCACAAGTGACGCGTCGCTACAAGCAGCGCAGTACGCGTCATTGGCGTCGAGGGCTCGCTGCGACGTCCTTCGTCGTGGCAGCGGCTGGCGGAACCGATCTCTAGGTGCTACTTCATCACCAGAAGGCGCCCCGCGCAGGCAGACGACGTTGTTCGCCACCTGTGTGGAAATCAAAATTTTACGGCGCGTTCCTCCACGCCATCGACGCGACGCCTGCTCGATGGCGTGACGATGCGTTCCTCACCGCTAGGCCGAGACGCACATGTTGATTTCCACACAGTTCGCCACATCATACAAGACGTCGTCGCCGTCCGGGAATTCCGCGACGGCATTCTCGAGTTCCGTCAGACAAGCATCGACCCGAGCGTAGGCGTCCCTAACCTCAGGACGGTGGTCCCGCAGTACCACGCCTCTAAAGACCTCGTTTCTCTCAATGAACGCGGCAGGGAGTCTATCAGAAGATGAAACGGCGTCGTCCTGGTCGATACTTACCACTGATGAAATGACACCTTCCAAACGCGCCGCAGCATCTACGAGATCGTCTCCCTCCAACGAGAACACCCCGCCCGCCTCGCTCGCGTCAAGTAACTCGAGCAAAGGTCTAGAAATGGACGAAGGCGCCTCACTAATCGCCTGGCGGCATGCGACAGATGCCCTGTGGGCGTCGCGAAACAGTAACGCATTCGCCTCCTTCTCCGCTAACAAACGTACTAGTTTCTGCCTCGGGAGATTCGGCGCATCATCCAAAGGTAAAGGCGGGCACGCCTCATCTAATAATGCTGATAGTAGCGACCGCATCGCTGTTGCTGGTTGCTCGGACGGTGGCGCTAACAACCATCTCCGTAGAAATCGCTGCGAGGCCGCGCGAGCACCTCTAGATGGTAGTAACCTAGGAACTAATGCAGGCACGAGCTCGTCGTCAGCCAAGCCGACGTCCCTAGCTGTGGAAGCAAACAAAGGCCGCTGTGTTCTTGGAGTTGATACCCGTACTTCCTCTGCAAATGACAAAGGGTCCTCGACGCACAAGACGGATCGAGCCACCTCCTCGGCGAATAAACGTACGCGACCTTCCGTAGTACCGGGGTCCTCCAATCGCACGGCCCGGTCGTCATCGAGTCGCTCCCGGTCATCTACTAAAGCTAGAGCGTTCCGCTTCGCCGCGTTCCTCCTATTAATCTCTTGAGCTTTCGACCCACTAGCTTTACAATCGAAATAGAAGGCCGGCGCCGCGGCACCTCCACGAGCACTTACGGCGGCTCGACACCCGTCGGGCGTCAATGAATCGTAGACGCAAGCAGTCCTCGCGTCGACATCCAAACATATCACCGACGCACCTGATTCACCAACAGCAGAAGCGACGAACTGCGGCCCCTCGCAGCGCCACTCGAGATCATTTCTACTGAGAGCCTGGTTCTGCACATATGTGGAAGCGCCCGGTGCTACCACTTGTGCTAAGTACCTTTCTTTCTTGCGACGAGGATCAGCACAGAACCGTTCTTCATAGACCGCCACGGTTAAGCCGTTTCGGGTCAAGCCATCGAGCGTCTGCTGCAAATTCCGCCAGGGACACCCCGCTCTTACTTTGTCGCCCATCGGATTTAAACCGCAGTGCTCCACGAGCAACGTAGCGTCGACGCCCCACGCTTCGTAGAACTCGCCGACGCGCACGAGTAAAACTTTCGTGGGGTGCTCGAGTTTCCACTCTAAGGTCTCCAGTAGGAGTGTTTTCCTTCCATTTGCAGGGGGTTTATCTAGACTGTCGTGGGGGAAGCCGAGGGCGTTCGTTGCTAAGCGGTCGCTCAGGGCCTGGGCCGCGGGCCTTCGGAGGTTTTCTATTTGTCTCGTCCAGTAGCCGTCGAGCTGCGTCGGCGCGGCGGCGAGCGAGAGTCTTCGTCTTAGGCGCGTCGCGGGTCTCAGGGCGGCGGCGAGGCGCAGCATTATTATGAACCAGCGCGGCATGCGCTTTCCTACCCAGCGCTGCAGCTTGTTAGAGCGCTGCGCGGCCCGCGCTCCGCTGCCCTAGGAGGCTGCCGCTTTTTGAAACCAGTGGTCCAAGGAGAGCTGCCAGCTGCGACAATGCAGCAGTTGTAGCACTGAGACCAAGAGCACTACCGCAGGTCTCTGTGAACGAGCGCTGAGAGTCTGGCTCGCTCCGTGTGCCCCCTGTTGGTCCAAAAACTCCGCCCGCGCCTGGAGCTAGCGGCGTGAGACACTAGCAATGGTGCGACGCGTCCTGCTTGCTTTGGGGTAAGCATAGTCCCAGCGTACCAATTGCCTTCGGGGAAACGCGATCCGCGGGACCACCGCGCGCCGACAGGCACCGCGGGGCAGAGACGCGAGTCACGCGAGTGACGCGACCGTGCCCACGAGTCCTCGCAGGATAGATTCGCAGGACAGAACACACGCCACCGCGACGCCATCGACGAGACAACGTAATTACAACACTCTAGAGCGAGTCGTACCGCCGCAGCGGCTCCACGGGCAGCGGCTTGGACGACTCGGCGACCTGCGCGTCGAGCTTCTCCACGAGCTTCACCAGCTGGTCGTGGCCACCCAATGCCGCAATAGCGGACGCGATGTCGCCCTTGATCGCCGCGAGGGCCGCGCGCGTCTTCTCGAAACTGCCGACGGACTCCATGAACTCCACGGCGTGCTTTTTCACATCAATATTCTCGGTCTTCTGCTTCAGGATGTTTAGTAACCGGGTATCGTCCGGTCTCGCCCTTATAGCGTGCAGGATCGGATAACTAAACTTTCCTTCAGTCAAATCCTCGCAGTAGCTCTTGCTGAGCGCGTACTCGTCGCTCTTGAGGTTCACGAGGTCGTCCCTTATTTGGAAGTAGAGCGCTAATTGATCGACTAGTTCGCGGAACTCGCTCTTGTCTCGTGCCGAGAACGCGGCCATGAGGCCGACGGCCAGCCGAAACAACCCGCCGGTCTTGTCGAGCACCATGCTGTAGTACTCTTTTTCTGAAGGGACCTTCTGCGTGTCGCGCCACACGATGTCCTGGCCCTGGCCCCTATGTAAATTGAGCAGCTCTTCCACAAAGACCGACAGCGCCTCCGGCGAGCCTAATCTATGACATTCTTCCAAGGCTACAAAGTACGCGTAGTTCGCCGCGTTCAGCGTGTAGGGCACGCCGAAGATGGCGTGGGCCACGGGCTTGCCCCGTCTCAGTTGCGACCCGTCCTCGATGTCGTCGACGAGCAAAGAGGCGTTGTGCAGGCGCGAGATGATGGACTTGATTTGCGTCACTTTCTCGGGCGGGATTTTGAGCCACACGTTGAACGCGTCGATCAGGGCGCCTCGGACGTCCTTGCCGGGCGTCTCGCCTGCGTGAGTCGGGTGGTCGCGTCGCGTCGGTGGCGTGCCATGATCCAGCGGATGCGCGGCGCGACAATTGATTCATGCACTGCGTCTCGCTGATGTAGGCGAAGGGCTCCAGGATCGATGCGTCGACGGCGTGGCTGACCGGCGGCGAGGTCATGCTGCAGGCTGCAGTGCTGGGCTCTCCGCGGCAATTTGGTTGCACCGCTTGCTTGCTGCGCTTGCGATTTGCTCGGCCACGCTTTGCGCGTCGAATTTGCACCGCTTCGCGTGTTTTTGTGAGCTCTGATGGCAAACACAGCTTACCCCCCCTTTTTCGGTGAAGGCTAGTATGTAAGTGAGGCTAGTGGCTAGAGTGTTACAGCGGCACGTAGGTGATATTTGGGCCGCGCAGACCCCAATATCGCCCCGCAAACGTACAGAATCGCTCCAGAAGCTCCCCACAGCCCGCAGAGTCCCCGGCCCGATTTTTAGGCCGTAAAACCGCGCGCAAGGAACTCTACGGCGAGGAACCGCCAATTTGCTCAAAACCACCCGCGGGCACCTCACCCCGCGCGTCCTAAGCACTCGAAACAAGACCACACAAGCACAGCCATGGCCAAGGACGACCAGCTCCCCCCGAAGAAGGCCAAGAAGGGCGCCGCCGAGCCCAAGAAGTCGCGCGAGGGCGAGAAGAAGCCCAAGTGGACGCCCGAGGAGGACGACGCCCTCAAGGGCCTCGTCGACGAGCTCGGCTCCCGCGGCGCCTGGCCCCAGATCGCCCAGCGCCTCGGCACGGGCCGCAGCCCCGCGGCCGTCGAGCAGCACTGGCGCGGCGGCGGCGGCGAGGCGCCGAAGAAGCCGATCAAGGAGAAGAAGAAGGCCGGCCCCCGCGGGTCGCCGGGGCCCAAGCCCACGGGCTCCGTCAAGGTCAAGACGGCCGCGGGCCGCGTCTGCTACGTCCTCGAGAAGAAGCAGCGCGGCTACTTCGCCGTCCGTTTGCCAGTGTAGAAATGACCTTGAACTTGGCGCGGTCTTCATGAAGACGTCTTCGCGAGGCCGCGACGGCGTCGACGCGGCTGTTTCGTGAGAGAGCCGCGCCGTCGCCTCGACGGCGTCGACATTGGGTCTACGCGTCTCGCGAGCGAGCCACGGCACGACGCTGTCGTTCGACGCAGGTGGAGATGGACGGCAAGGCCAACAAGGAGGGCGGCGCCTTCGAGCGCAAGTCGCTCCGCCGCCCGCAGTTCGCGCCGGGCCAAGATGCTCTGCTCGACAGCGCGCCGCCGTCCGACTCGTTGGCCCAGGCCTTCTCGACGAACCCGGCGGCCATCCGGGCCCGCAAGGCCCGCGAGGAGTCCAGAGCCCAGCACGGCCCGCCCGTCAAGGGCCCGCAAGCTCCGGCCATTACCGGAAGAGTGCGAGTCGTCGCCACGACGAACGCGGCGTCGCCGGGCGTCGCCGCCCTGCACAACGGCCGCACGGGCGTCGTCACGAAAAGAGCCGCGGGCTGGATCGAGGTCCAGCTCGACGCGACGCGCGACAAGCCGTCGGAGACGATCCCGTGCCGCAAGCGCGACCTCGTCAAGGTCGACGAGGCCGGGAGAGCCCTCGAGACGCCCCAGGGCCCGGCGCCCGCGCTCAAGCGCAAGCCGAAGAAGGAGTGGGCCGAGCGCGCGCGCCGCGAGGCCGGGATGAGAGGTGACGTCGAGGAAGAAGAAGAGGAGGCGCCGCGCGTCGTGCAGCGCGTCAAGCCGGCCAAGAAGAAGGACGGCGGGCCGCCGCTGACGACGGCGGAGAAGGCCGCGGTGCTCCACGCCATCGCCCAGCTCGACGGCAAGGCCACCCAGAAGAAGGTCCGCCGCGCGGCGGAGTCGGCGCTCGGCGCTCCCGAAGGCGCGCTCGACGAGAAGAAGGCGGCCGTCAAGGAGGTCTGCGAGGACGAGATGTCGAAGCAGGCTTCGGAAAGCGCTCCCAAGAAGCGCAAGGCCTCGGGCATGTCCGCCGAGGAGGCGCTCCGCGCCGAGCTCAAGGCCCTCAAGGCCGAGAACAAGAAGCTCAAGCGCGAGAAGCAGAAGTAGGCGCGGCGCCCGGCTAAGAGACCCTTGTGCCCCCGAATTTGACTCACTTGCCCGGGCCGTGTGGGATTGCTGTGGAGACGGTGTTGTTACGGTGCTAGGATGCTAGGACAATTTGGGCTAGGTTGGCATTAACCGGTTAATAACCGGTAATTTACCCATTATCACTCCTCGGAGGGGATTTGGGGTAAATAACCCGGTAAATTACCCGACGGGTTTTCGACTAAACCCGTTTAGTGCGATTAGCGAAAGACCCCTCCGGATGGGCGCAAGCAGCCCGTTGAGCTTTTGGATACGTACAGGTGCGCCAAGGCAAGTACCAAGTCATGTGGTCCGGCGCGGCCCAGGCCCGCGCCAGTGGCCCGCGAGGCCCCCTCCCCCTGCCCCTCTATAAGATCCCGGGGTAAATAACCCGTACTCACCGGTAATTACCCGGGTAATTACCCCCGGCCGGCGCCTGGGGTAAATAACCCCTCAGGTAAATGCCAACCTAGAATTTGGGGGGGAGACATCGCGCGTCGCCGATTCATCGGCGGCGGGCGCGTGGAGCACTGGAGGGAGACTCGTCGTAGAAACCGCGAAAACCCGTCCAAGGCCCTAGGGCTAGGTCCAGTTTGAGGGGGTACCGGCGCGCTTCCACGCTTCGAGCTAGCGGCGTGTAGACACTAGCACAAGCCATCGCATTGTGACTCGAGCCTCTACAGCCCGTATTGCCCCAAAATAATCCGTATTCTGAATCTACGGATTCGCTGCAGTCTCGGCTCAACGTGGAAGTCGATAGGAGGACGTAAAACCGACGTCTAGAGGACTCATCTCAGGAGGCCACTCACACGGCGACGCTGCTCCACACGCGCAGCGATGGGCTCAGCGCTCTCCTTCCGCCGGAAGCGGCCCGAGCCCGACGACCCGAGCAGCTCCGAGGAAGAGCCGCGAGACGCGAAACGCGTCAAGGCGGCGCCGTACGTGTTGACCGTGCTGCAGTCGTCCGAGAGCGTGACGAAGGTGCTCGCCTACACGGGCGCCGGCTGCGTGCTAACGCTGGAGACGCTCTCCGCGACGACGCATGCGACGATTCGGGGCCTGAGCCTTGAATTCGAGGCCCCGACCACGTCGGACGCGCTGCGCTGGGGGCTGATCCTCGCGGACCGCGCGGAGCTATTCGCCCTGCGGCGGGCGGGCACGCTCCAGAAAGATCGCTTGGCCTTCAGCACGACGTACTGTAGCGAGCCGGTGACGGGCCGGAGCAGCGACGTGGAGCACCTGCGCGAGGGCGTCGTGCGATTCGCGAGCCCTCGCTTACCGGTCGCGATCACCACTGAAGATGCCCTCGTCGACATCGCGCTCTCGGAGGAGAATCTGGACGCGCACGCGCGGCTCCATCGAGGCCTGCTCTGCCAGGGCGTGGTGCGGCTCGACCTGACGGCGCAGAAAGGCGACCTGCTCGGCCTCCGGAACCAGGCCCGCTACGAGGGCGACAGTCGCTGCGGCGGCAACTGGCAGTCTCCGCGCGCTGGCGTGATCGACGACGAAGTGGCCGCGGAGCTGATGCAGGCGATGGCGCCGACGGGCGGGCCCGAGTCGCTGCCGCGGTGCCTGCGCGAGGCGGCGACGCGCGACTACGCGCGGCTCGCGAACCAGCCTATGCCCGACATCGATCGACTCTTCGACCAGGTCGCCGCCGCCTCGGCGCACCTCGACGCGGCGACGCTGGGCCGCATCAGCGCCGCGTTTTGCTGGCGCTTTATACTGGCGCCGCCCACCGTCGCCACATCAGGCTATGCCGACGAAAACGCATTCTACTCGGTGTGCCAAGAGGCCGGCGTCTCCTCGCGCGTCGCACGCTCATTATGGCGCGACGCGCTGCGGGGAGCCCTGCTCCCGTTCATGCCTACATATGTCAAGTCGGACGACCTCAACGACATTCCGGAGCATTGTCTCGTGCGCACATGTGACACGGCACTGCTCGAGATGCACTTTTACTTCCGCAACCGCTGCTGCGCGCATGCCGTGATCGAGCGCTTCGGCGGCAGCGTCGAGGCCATCTTCGCCCGCGAGAATGAGGAAGTTTTGTATCGCGAGCGCTACGCCATGCTGTTCGGGTGCAGCGGCTCGATCGCGCTCGAGGTCCTCCGCCGGCTCAAGTTGCATGGGGCGCCGGGCGCCTTCGACGCGGCGGTCGCGTGTCTCACGTCCGAGGAGCGGCTGCCGTGCCTCGCCGATGGCGATTCGGTGCACGTCGCGCCCGAGTGGAGCGATCTATCGATTCGCGTCCTCCCGTGGGAGCCCGCCCGGTTCGCGCGGACGTGGTTAGGGGGGGGCAACGCCATTGTCACGATGGAGCAGACGGGCCTGGAAGCCGATATTCCCCTGTTCGCGCTTAGACGCGGCTACGCGAGCGACGCCACGCCGGCGGCGGCGCGCGTTCTCTGCGCCGCCGCGGCCGAGGGCCAGAACGAGATTTTGTTGCGCTTGCTCCAGGCGGCGCCGGCGTTCAAGGAGCACGCGATCGGCTTCACTGCACCGCGGTTCGGCGACATGGGTTCGGCGCTCGATTACAGCATCGCCGCGGGGAACGTCGTCGGCGCGGCGCTGTTCATGGGCGCGGGGGCGGGGAAGGGCGGCTTGGTCGCGGCGGGAGGCGTGGTCCGCTTTACCTCGCGAGCTTGCCGTTCCGACAGGGCTTACCTCGCCCCGGAGAGGAGCCCGGAGCTGCGGGCCGACATGTCTGCGGCGATTGGGATGGTCGCGGACCTGAACCATGATCGGCGGTGGCGCGCGCCCGACGTGAGCGTCATCGAACGCGCGGCTACCCGCGGCGACGACGCCGCCGTGCAAGTGGAGACTATGAAGGCGACCTTCGCCTTGCGTCTCGCAAATAGGCTGCCTCAGCGCTGGAGGAGCAGGTTCGAGGCTGCTAGGGCGCGCGTCCGGAAGGAGACGTTTCTGGCCACGCAAGCCGCGGCATGGGGAGGGCATGCTTCGACGGTCCGCAAGTTATTATCAATCCAAGACATCAGCGTGGTCGATGATACGGTCGACGTCGAAGCCGTTGACAGTAGAACGGCCACGCTCCAGTATGCGGTATTCCAGGGCCACGCCGAGTGCGTCGCGGCGGTCCTAGACGGCTGGGTCGAGGGGTCCGGCGCAAGAAGAGCGCTCCGCTGGGCCTTGGCGCGGGCCGTCATCTGTGGCCACGCCCACATCCTGCGCCACTTGCGGGAACGCGGCTACAGCCTCTACACGCCAAACGACACGCCTGAGTTGACGCCATTGGGCTACGCGGCGCGCTTCGGCCAGCCGGAAGCCTGCGCCGCGTTGTGCGAGTGCCCCGACGTCGCGAGAGCGCTGCAGGAGAACCGGGAGGACAACGCGATATTATCTGCCTGCGACGGCCACCACTCGTCCGTCCTCCGCGTGCTCCTGGAGACGGCGCGCCAGTCGTCGTCGGCACATTCGTGGGACGCGTTCGAAGTGTGCCCGTTGGTAGCTTGTGCCATGTCGGACGACATCGCGTCGATGGAAATACTCGTAGAGTATGATTATCCCGTTAACCGTCACCGTGAAAGCTCCATTAATCCGCTATGCGTCGCCGCGACGAGGGGATTCCGTGGCATGGTCGAGTTGCTGCTCTTCCATGGTGCCAGCGCCGCCGGCGAGGGTCCGCTCGACACCGCGCTCTCCAGGTGCATGGGCACGAACATGATCGACTGCGCGAGCGTGCGCCACAGGATGGCGCAGCGAATCCTTCAGGAGCGGCCGGCGGAGGTTTCTGGGTCTCTCGGTATGTCCCTTATCCATGGCGTCGTGAGAAATGCTAAGCTCGAGACATTGATTATGCTTTTGGATGCGGGCGCCCACGTCGGCGCAGTGGTGGATAATAGCATGGTTGCGACTGGCGGCTGGACCCCGCTGCACTACGCGGTGTATTTCTGCGTCGAGTCGCACATGAAGGACGCGGACGCGACATACGGCGGCGCGAAGCGAAGCAACGCGGACGCCGTCGTGCGCCTGCTGATCGAACGAGGGGCGCCGCTCGACATGCAGTCGCGGGAGAGCCACTCGCTGAACCCGCAGCGTGTGGTTGTTGGCGGGTCTACGCCCCGCGACATCGCGATCGCGTGCGAGAATGGCGACGTCGCCGTCGCTGTTGCTGCACTCATCGACCACGCAGTGGCGAAGAGGGATGCCGCGCGCGCGGCCCTCCTCGGCGCGTGACGACGTCCCTGGATCCTGTGATAAGACCCCTCAAAATAATTAAGACTACTAGGCGAGGATCGCGTCCACGTCGTGCGTCGCCCAGGCCGGCACCTCGCCCGCCTCGCCGTGGTTCTTGCCAGGCGCGTCGCCGTTCGTCCGCAAACAGACGCGCACGCGTCGGTGATGTAATTCGAGGATGTAGTAGTAGAGCTCCATGTCCCGCTTGTTGATGTCGTACAATAGCTCCAAATTGTGCGGCGACAGGGGCGCGGACTTCGATTTGCCGCCCTTGACCCTATCTTTTGGTACCGATTGATGCAAAGCGGGGAAATCCGTCTCGTCGGGATCGCGACCTGTGCGTAAATCAACCAGTGAGTTAGGTTATCGGTCGCGGGGACGACGTCGCGTCGATGGCGTAGGGTTCCCCGAAATGGATTTCCACACAGACGGCGACTGGGATCCCCTTCAAAAAAGTCCGGCAGCAACAACCGAAACAACTGCGCCGTGTTTTCTAGGTCAGTCAAAATGCCAACATGAGCGTAGCGCTCCCGGACATTACGCTTCGCTATCTGCAGGGCCAGCTCCGGCCTGGAAGGGTCCCTACATTCCGGCCCGTGGCCGCAGAACCATCTCACCGTATAGTCGTGGCACTCGTCCGCGAGGAGCCGCATGGACTCGTTGTAGGATAACCTTTGAAAAATATCCCACTCCGTATCAGTAGCTCCTTCTTTTCGTTTTGGCACGGGAAAGTCCTGGTACCTATGCTTCTCCGTCCTCGGATCCCAATTCCTAAAATCGCATCTACCGCCATCTAAACAAGCATCAAAATCCACCGCCGGGATTCGTTTCTTGTAGAACGCCTCGTAGTTGTACCTTGATATACATCTATCAATAGGATCCCGGATCAAGTTCACCAAGGCAACACCATCCGCATGTGTGGTCTCCACTCCTTCCGGGTAGTAGACGTGGCGCTGCGTCACGAACCGGGATTGCTTCCCATAATTTGCGAGGCGCGCCAAATATTTTTTCAGATCAGGAGCGTCGAGCCAGCGATGTTTGGCAACGTGGGGCGTCCACCACGTCACATCTGTAGAAGGTAGGTGGAACTTGTGCTTCGCCTGTGTGGTAATCAAAATTTCACGCCTGCTCGATGGCGTGGCGGCGTCGGTTCATCACCGCTCGACGGGGCCAGCACGGCCGCGTCATTGCCGAGAAATGGCGTAGTGCACCCGACACACTGGTTGATTTCCACACAGCGCAGAACCGTCTCGTTCAATTGGCCGCTCATCCACGACATGATCGACGCCGAACCAGATTTCGGGATGCGGTTATACAAGACGCCGCGGGGATGCTTCGGTTCACACAAAGGGTGCCACTTCGGCGCGTGGGACGACGGGTAGGCCCTCCTCAGCCTCTTCCTCTCGGCACTCGTCAAGACCTTGTGGACGCGCTTCGGCGGCTTCGGGGGTTTGGTATCGGGCGCCTTTTGTTGGGCGAGGTGGGCTCTTACTTTAGCCTTGTAGCGCTCCAGGACCTGCGACGTCGACGCGTCGCGGCGACGGCGTGGGGGGGCATCCACGAGACCTGATACGCCATCGACGCGACGCGCCGTCGAAGGCAGTGGACGCCGGACGCGTACCGATAGCTCCGTCGAAGACAATGGCGGCGGCGTCGGCGGGTGCTCCTCCTCGACGACGACGGGCTTCACGTCGCACTTTCGCGTTTTCACGCGCGTCCGAGGGATGATGCGATTCGAAGGGCACGTCGACCACGCCTCCAGGAAGTTGCAGAGGGCCTCCCACGTCTTTTTTGGAGGCGCCGTGTCCAGATCTTGTAGAACGAGCAATCGATGCGCCTCGTTTCTAGATGCGAAGAAGGCCACTATATCTGTATTTCGCTGTTCATACGCCTGAATCCACGCCTCCCGATCCAGCGGACCGAGGCCGTTCGCTCTCTCGTAGGAAGTACGCTGCTTGACTGTAGAACAAGAGAGCTCCCGCTCGACATCGTCCCACCACGCCGATGAATCTCGCACGGTCAGCACGAAGCGCGCCCGCGGGTAACGCATAGCCAACTCCTCATACAACGACCCGGCGTTCCAGGGCGCGTCGTAGAACGTCCTGTAGTCATGAGCTATTTCTAGAGCTTTGGTACTGTCTAAGCTTCTAGCATAATCATCAAACGCAGTCAAGCGGGCTTTGACGTCGCACCTCGGCTCCAGTTTCAACGCATCCAGCATCATCGCTATGCGCTCACCGCCCGCTTTGGAAGCCGACAGTGCAAAAGTTTTGAAGGACAGGTCGTGTTTTTGGGGTTTGTGGACTAACGCACAGCCCGCGTCACAAGACACGACATCGGAAATCTTCGAGCGGCAGAACAAATCCGAAGCGAGGTCCGCATGGTTTAAGGATACACTTTCAACGGCTCTCCTGAGAGCGATGGTCAACGACGGCTGGTCCCGCGATTCGCCAGTACGCTCGTACAACCTCATGAACGCGTCCACATAGAACCCCAGGAATTGCTGAGTACGAGGCGACGTACTATCGAGAACGATCAGCGCGGAGTTGTGTTCTAGTTTGAGATGGTCTCGATGTGATTCCTGGCCGTCGAATTTATTGGTCAGTGCGACATCCACGCCGTTGCCCACTAAGAGTAATCTCTCTAGGAACGAAGCAGAACAAGGTCTGCTATCAAAGTCCATGAAGATCGTTGTACTGAAAGGACTTGAGGCCATCGCGTGGACCTTGACCAACTTGGCTCTTGTTTTCAGCGGTAGCCTTTTGGTTGTAACGAGGGACCAGTCCTCGTACAGTAAAATGCGATCAAAAAAATTCGATAGGGTCTCCTTTTCTGTACTCGTAAGTTCATTGACCAGGACGCGTTCCGTGAAGAGTGCGAAGCCGTGCTTTCTCACTGACGCGTGGGCGCCTCGCGCGTCGGCGATCCCTAATTGTTTGAGGTAGTCCACCGTCGGTAAAACCTCCCTTCTCACAAATTCCGGCGAGCCGGCCGCCGCGTACATGACACCAACGCCCTCTCTATGTATGGCGCGCTGCTGGATATGGCTTTTGACAAGTTTCTTGTAGACGTGTTCTCGGTCCGCATCCCAGGTGTCCGCGTCTTTGACGTCGTTGGCACTGATGCGCTCCGCGGCGACGGCGTACGCTAGCAGCAGCAATTTTTGCATGGCTGCCATATGCCTGCTTTGCGCAGCCTTGGAGCTGAAAGCAGCGTTACGGGCAATGCATTGCGGTCAGGTTCGGCCAACCAAGGCGTTCAGATGGCAGCGGTATGGAGCGATTGGCCCGAGGACGCGCCGCATAAATTTTCAGTCCTAGAGTGTCTGTCTCGCTAAGCGCGACTGCAGAGCAAAATCGGCGGTGCGAGCCTCAACGGCCCGCAGGCGTGCTGCCGACCCAATCACGATTCGCATCGATCACTGATTCGACGCTACAGCCGAACAAGCCACGCGAGAAGGGGTCCTGTGTGCGCTGCACGCGGCACTTCACAATGCCGGTCTTCTGGCGCATAGCACTGCTCTACGCCACAACCGCGGCCCTGCGACCCCCACTAACAAGTCGCCGCGCATCAATAAAACGCTACGAATCCCTCTTCGACGTCGCCGTCGACGCGACGCCCGCCGCGCAGCTCGCCGTGTGGCTTGAAGGCTGGCAATGCGCGAGCGACCCGCAGTTCCCCGTCGAAACAACCATCCAAGACGGCGCATTGCGGCTGCGGTACGCGGCGATGCCGTCGCACGGCGTCGATGTCATTGCGAGGCCGCCCGGCGCCGACGCGCCTACGACGAGATTGGTGGTCGAGCGCATCGGCGGCCCGGCGCCGTCGACGATTAACAGTTTACTGCGGAGCGCCGAAGATCGCATACTCGACGGTCTACGCCATGATCTGGAGCGGGACTTTGGTGCGTCATTGTTAAGGCCGCCCCCGGCACAACCACAACCACGCCAAAACCAGAAGATGCCCGACACGCTATATGATGGTACTTATGGAGACGCCTTCGAGCAGGAGGTCATCGACCTCGTCGAACCCAGTACTGAAGAGGACGAGAGCATCAGGAGTATGTTTGCTGAGGGCGAAAAGCTGGCCAGGAGGGCCGCCGGGTTGCCAGAAGACGACGCGTTGGACGTCGTCGAAGCGAATGGCGAGGCCCAGTTCGAGGTGCGGCTCGATCCTGGGATGAAGGGTGGCATCGACCTATTTGCGCCACCACCACAGATAGCCGGTGTGAGTGCACCGGTGCTAGACTTTGCAGATGTAGACGTATCACCTGAAGTATCAGCGCGTTTTGGCGTGCTGTTGCGGGAACTCCGGTTATCAGAAGACCCGCAGTTGATTTTAGACGCCTACCGAGACGTGTTGCTAGACGACGCGTTTCCACTCTTAGCGAGGAAGGCCGTCACGGACGACGTGGAGAACTCCGAAGCTGTTGAAATATTAAATAAGGAGGCCCTCAAGCTAGCTACACAACTCGCGGAGATCGCGGCGGCCGCCGAAAAACAACATCTTGAAACCATAAGATTATTGTGCGAAGCTGCCCGAGATCGGGGCGACGCTGGACTAAGGCAGGCCGCCCAGACGCACCGCGCGCGACTCGATGATGATTTTGTCGCATATATAAAACACTCTGTGGCTGTGGAGGCGTCATCGCTAAGACAGCGCGGTGTGAGTGATCCAAGTAGGGAGCCGTCGGAGTGGCTCGCGGTGCTCGATGCCGTGCGCAAGGCCACGATTGCCGAACGGGGCAAGGACGTCCGGGCCGACGTCGAGATCGTGGAGTCTATATTAGCGTTGAATAATGCGGACGCGCGGAAGGAGTTATTGCGCTTGCACGTCGAGAGGTTGTCGCGGCAGCCGGGGCGCATGCGGGCCTTTTCGTCGGTGGTGGCGAACATCTGCGACAACTTGCTGGACGAAGACGCGGAGACGAGGCCGCCTCCAGAATTAGTGGAGAAGCTCGGCGATTTGCGTTCTGGTTTGATGGCTCTTGCTCCCGCCGTGGCGGATAGCGCCGGGGGTTGGATGGCGGAGGGGTAATATTGTGTTTATTATTTCGTGTGTTCGTCGGCGCGGCGGCGACGGCGTGGGTGTTCCGCACAGCGAAACCCGCCGCTCGGAGAGCATGGGTGCGACGCCTCCACGAATGTGTGGAGCACACTTCTGCGAGTCCGCTCGGGCTAGTGTGTTGCTCTCACGCTAGACGAAGGGCACTCTGCTTTTGGAGGCGACATCTCAACAGCGAGGCATTGGCGTCACCGCAGCGCTCGCGCAGCACATCAAATTGCTCTTGGCAAGACCTCCACCGCGCACGAGGCAAGGAAATCCATCACTCGCCGCGTACGCGACGAGACAAGTTGCCTCACAAAAACAGCTAATCACACCACACAACCACGATGGCCGACAAGTGGCGCGTCCCGCAGCGTCGTTTCATCGATCCAGATCGCCTGCGCAAGAGAACATACGCGCCCACACGCGCGCGCGCCGACAAAACCCCGAGAGTGGACTTCGCGCCGCACCGCAAAACGCCGTCACCACGACGCAGGTTCCCCCAGCTCAAGAAGACGCGCGCCGCGGCACCGCGCCTCCGCCTCCTCGCCTTCCCGAACTCCGGGAGCAGCGAGAACGTCTACACCGGCGTGGACAAGCTCAACGGCCGCGAGGACAACGTCCTGATGACGTGGGCGCGCAGGACCGGCGTCGAGGTCTGGGCCGCCCAGCCGCCGGGCCGCGACGCGCGCCTCAAGGAAACTGCATTAACTTCATGTGCAGAAGTAGCCAAAGGCGCTTACGACGCCGCTTCTACATTAGGCTTTTTTGAGGACGACGCGCCCTGGGCCCTGTTCGCCCACTCCATGGGCTGCTGGAGTTCGTACGAGTTCGCGTTACTTGCTCGCTCAAACGGTAAAAGACCGCCGGCCGTGTTCGTCGCGAGCGGCTTTCCCTCGCCCTCGCTACCTCTCTCTGAAAGACCCTGGACGCCGTCGCGCGACTTGAACGATGCCGACTTCCGAGAGGAATGTAGGAAGTGGCGCATCAACGACGTCGTCTTCGGGAGCCAGATGTGGGCGACGTACGAGCCGCTGCTGCGGGCCGACTTCCGCTGCTTCGACGAGTACCCTGTTGGGGGTGATGCGGCTCCTCTATCATTCCCGGTCAAGGGCGTGTACGGTACGCAGGACGACCGCTGCACCTCTAGCAAACTCGAGACTTGGAGTAGTGTTGCTCCCGATTTTGAGTTACTTGGTAGTGTCGAGGGCCACCACTTGTTTGTGTACGACGAATCCGCAAGGAAGCAGTGGTTCGAGATGGTGGTGCAAGCGCTCGACGGCGCCGTGTCTCCCATTGCCAGTGGACCGCCGCGCGCGCGCTACGAATGTACGGCGCCGAAGGGTGCGGCTGTCCGAGAAGGCTGCGACCTCAAAAGCCCTCTAGCGTCGTGGGATGTGGAAGAGGGTGGGATGATCGACGTCGAGGAGGAGAAGGAAAATAGTAAGGGTACCTTACGCTTACGCGTCGTCGCGTACACGTCGCCGGGCTGCTCCCGCGAGGTTTGTGAAGGATGGGTCTCGAAGAAGCTGTTCGAGTTCCGCGGCGCGGCGCCCGGTGCTATTGCGCCTTCTGTACAGACTTCCAAAGTCCGTAGGGTGTCGCCGCCGCCGCCACCTATTCATACTGGGACGAAGGGCACGAAGAAGACGGTCACGGGCAAGCACGGCGCTTTGTTAAGGAAGGGCTGCGAGCTTTCGTCGGTGGAGACGGGTATCTCATTAGATCAGGGCGACCTGTGCTACGTCGCTGGAGAGGACGTCAATGAACAAAATATAGTAAGGGCCCACGTGGTTTTGAGATCGGCCAAAGGAGGTCCCTGGGAGGCGGTGGACGGCTGGTGCACGGCGAAGTTCTTGAGCGGTGCTGATGGAGAAGAGCCTCTGCCGGAGGTCGGTTCGAAACCTATCATCTCTATAAAATTCCCGCCGTGCACCGATACGGGACGCGTCTTGTTGTTCCCGGGCCAAGGAGCGCAAAAAGTAGGCATGCTGGCGCCGTATGAAGACGTCGCGGGCGTGCGCGAGATGTTTTCTGATGCGTCTGAAGTTTTTGGAAGAGATCTACTAGAACTGATCCAGAAGGGCCCGGAGACCGACCTAAACGACACGCGCTTCTCGCAGGTCTGCGTGTTCCTGACGAGCATGGCTGCTGTGGCCAAACTGCACCAGGACGACCCTACTGCTCTACAGAAAGTAACACATACGGCCGGTTTCTCATTAGGCGAGTACTCGGCGCTCACGTTCGCGGGCGTCATGGACATTGCTACTGCTGTTAGATTGTTGAAGGTGCGGTCGGACGCCATGGGCGCCGCCTGTGATTTATCACCGTCCGGGATGATGACGGTGGTAGGGTACGAAGATGCTGATTTGCAGGCGTTACTACCGGATAAAGTGAGTGTGGCGAACCAGCTCTTCCCGAAGGGTAGAGTTGTTGCGGGTCCTCGGGATGCCCTCAAAGCGTTGGAAGCTGCAGTCAAGAAGGAGAAGCGGCCGGGCACGAAGACGATCATGCAGCCCGTGTCCGGGGCCTTCCACTCGCCGTTCATGGCATCTGCTGCCGACGCTTTACGTGAAGCGCTGGATGGTGTTTCATTGAACGCTCCGTCGCGTACCGTCTACTCGAACGTGACCGCGCGACCGCACGCCTCGGATCCACTCCAAATCAAAGACGCCCTCTGCAAGCAGCTCACGGCCGGCGTCTTGTGGGAGGATACCATAAAAGATATGATCAAGGCGGATATTGACGCGTTGTACGAGCCGGCGCCCGGGAAGCAGCTCACGTCGATGATGCGGCGCATCTCGGCCGCGCACCACCCGAAGATGAAGAACGTGTGATTTTTTGAAGTCCGTCTGCGCCCTGTCCCTCCCCTTGTCCCCAGTCCCCACGTGTAAGGTTGTCGCGACGGCACTCGTCTTTTTTGCACCTCGTCCTCTTGCGAGGCATCATTGGTGTGGATGATGTATAGATATCCCTCCGCGTACAGCATGCGCGGGCCGCGGCTAAAAAAGAAATCGGGCAGCCTCTCGATCGGTGCGCTGCAAGCTTTTGTCCTCCTTTAGAAACGGCAGGGCACCCACCAGTTGCTGCCCACCGCAGCGAACGCCTCGCACCAAATGGATCCCAACGCCCAGCTGCTTCCACAACCGGGCTTTGCCCAGCCCTACACAGTGCATGTGGCAGGTCCCAATGATCCCCATGCCCAGCCCCAAATGGGCTTGGCCAACCTCGCCGCCTTGGCCGCGGCCGCGGTCGATCTTGCGCCGGAGCCTGCTGCCGATCCTGCGCAGGCCAGGCCCGCCGCCTTCTTCGAGCTCCAGAAACTCCAGAAAGAGATCGCGGCCGTGTATACAACACCCGGCTACGGCAAGAACACCCGGATTGACGACGTGAGATCCATTATAGAGAAATACGGGTTTACAAATCGTGGTAAATCTTGGAAACGAGACGGGATAAGACTCTATCCACCTGAACATTTCCCCCCATTGCGGGGAAGTGCCATGCGCTCTTTTAATGGAATCAAGACCTACCTCGATTCCGCGCTCGCCGCAGCCTCGCCGAGCCACCCCTAGTTTCAACACGCACGCAACGCGGAGGGTCGGCCGCGTTGTGAAGTGGCAAGAGCTCCGACGTTCGCCGGAACTGATGTGAACACGGCATGCTCTCGGCACGGCCTCTAGGCGCGGCCCCTTCCCCGCCCTCGCTAATGTTGTCATGTTAATCACTACCAATAGTATCTATGAGTATTACTCACTTCCCCCCCTTCGCCTCGAGCTCGCTCATCTGCTTCATCATGTTCATGAGGTTTTGCGCCCCGCCCATCTGCTGCAACATGCGCGGGTCCATGGTCTTGTGGAGCTGCTGGAGCACTTGATTGGGGTTGCGCTGCATCTGCTTGACCTGTGCGTAAATCAACCAGTGAGTCGGGTGCACGACGCGACCGTGCTGACCGAATCGAGCGGTGAGAGAGCCGGCGTCGCGTCGATGGCGTGGAGGGCATGGAGACGCGTCGCGACGATTTGATTGATGCACCGTGCTTGACCATCTGTTCATCCCCTCCTTTCATCAGGCCCGACTTGCCCATTTTGGTTACTACTCCCTCGAACTGCTTGTGGCACCGCAGCAACATCTGCACTTCCATGGGGTGCGTCCCGGAACCGCGCGCGACGCGGTCGACGCGAGAAGGCGCCCGATTGAGATCAACTCGACCATCCAACTCGTCGTCCGTCATGCTATCCATCATGTACATGAACCGCTTCAACCGATTGCCGCCCTCGTCGCCTTCCCCGCCCATCTGCGGGATGCCGGGGATCATGGCCATGACTTTTGAGAGGGGGCCGAGCTTCATGACGTTCTCGAACTGCTCGTACATGTCGCGCAGCGTGAACTCGCCCTTGCTGAACTTCTCCATCATCTCGTCGTTTTTATCGTCGCCGATCGTATCTTTTATTTGTTTGACTAAGGTACTCATGTCGCCCATGCCCAACAATCGCGACACGAAACTGCGCGCGACGAAGGGCTCGAAATCATCAAAATGTTCTCCCGAGCCTAGGAACAGTATCGGAGCGCCCGTCGCCGCGACCGCGGACAGGGCACCGCCGCCCTTCGCGTGCCCATCCAATTTCGTGACCACAACTGAGCCAATATCTATCGCCTCATGAAACGACGTCGCCTGTTCATGCACGGCCTGGCCCTGCGTCGCATCCAGCACAAAGACCACGTTATCCGGCTCGATCGCGACTCTAATTTCTTGCATCTCCTCGAACAAGGCCGCCTCCTGGCGGTGTCGTCCCGACGTGTCGACGATGATGACCTCGTACTTCTCCTTGCGGAACTGCGCCACGCCTTCCGCCGCTATTGCTACAGGGTCGGCTTCGGTGTAAGACCCGTAGAAGGGACATCTCAACTTAGTAGCGTTCTGCTTCAATTGATCATAAGCTCCAGCACGAAAGGTATCCGCGCAGACCATGCAGCACTTGAAGCCTTTGCGCTGGTAATAGTTCGCAAATTTCGCGATTGTCGTCGTTTTTCCAGCACCCTGCAGTCCCACGAACATGATGACGTTCGGCTTGCCCTTCTTGACCTCATGTGGTGTTACTCCTGGATCTACTATGTTAACTAATTCGTCTACTACGGCTCTTTGTATCAGTTTTCTCCTATTTGCCCCAGCAACTTCCTCCTCGAGCGCAGCGCGCGTCTTGATGGCCTTCCTCAGTTGGCCGACGACTCTCACATTCACGTCGGCCTCCAACAAAGCGGCAGCGATGTCCTTTAACATCTTATCCAGCACTTCCTCGGAGATGACCGTCACGGACTGCATCTTCTGGAGCGCCGCCGTGAGCTTGCCGCCGAGCTCCTGGAGGACCATGGTTGCGGTAGCGCGGCGGCGGCGTTATATCGCTGCGGTTTCGTTTCGCCAGGCGCTTTTGGCTTGCTTGGTTGCGGTGCTGCTGTCTGGCCCGCGGGGCAATCAGGGATCGCTGTCGTGGCCGCAACGTTGACTCGCCAGCACCTGGGGGCTATACAGTGGCCCTTGCTTGCTGTGCGAGACGTGTGCGGCGAGCTACAGCCGAGAGCCGAGGCGCAAGCAGCGGCTAGCATCCATGTGCGCTAGCTAAGCAGGCAAGCGCGCGGTACTGGCGCGTACGAGTGCCCGTCAGCCGCGCAAATTAGCCCTTAATACTATATTCGAGGCCGACGGCCAGCGCTGCAACGCAAGCGCAGCGCAGTCCGCAGCACAGGCTCCACAAGCAAGCCTGCTTCCACAGCAGCCTCACCATGTCCGACGTGCCGGGTGCCTTCGCCGCGATGGCGCTCCAGCAGCAACAACCACTGGACAACGCCGTCGACGCGTCATCAAGACCGGAAGATTTATCATGCCCGTGCTGCTTCCGCCCCGGAAAGCTCTGCGACTCCTTCTCGCCGGAAGAAGCGCCCATGAAAATTAGAGGATTACGCGTCCTGATGGCCTCGCACGGCCTCGACGCTTACATCGTACCGAGCGGCGACGCCCACTCCTCAGAATACGTCGCGCCCTGCGACGAGCGGCGGGCCTGGCTCACGGGCTTTACGGGATCTGCTGGTACTGCTATTGTATCAATGAAAGAGGCGGCGCTGTGGACCGACGGAAGGTACTTCAACCAAGCGTCCACACAACTAGAAGGCTCGCCCTTCACACTGATGCGGCAGCACGAGCCGGGTGTACTGGACATGCCTGAATGGTGTCTTCAACAGGGTTCGAAGATCGGCATTTGTGGCGGTCTGTGTACGCTGCAGTTCTCCCAAAACTTCCGGGAGAAGGGTTTGGAGCTGGTACCGATCGCTACGGATTTCGTGGACGTGATCTGGGGCAGTCGCAGACCGAAGGTGCCCCGTAACCCGTGTCTGGAGCAGCCTCTCGCATTGACTGGTGAATCTGTGAAGAGCAAGTTGGAGAGAGTCAAGAAGGAGCTCAATGGTTCTGCGTTAGTCTTAAATGCCCTAGATCAGATCTGCTGGCTCACGAATTTACGAGGGTGCGACGTGGAATGCAACCCGGTCTTCTTCGCGTACGCCGTCGTGACGGACGAGCTCACGTTGTATTTGAGGTGTTTGGATCGGGAGCTATGTGGTAACGGCCTGGAGCAGCACGAATCAGATGAACGTATTGCGGTCTTGAAAGCGACGCTACTAGAACATTTCAGGAGCGAAGGTCTAGCTGCCAATCTGTTGCCTTACTCATCTTTCGACGCAGCGGAATGTGCCCAGCGATGTAGCGGTAGGAAAGTAGCCCTCGAGAAGGCGACATCTACGCTAGCGATGGCCGCGGCCATTCCTGAAGAACGTAGAGTGTTGGTGGACTGCTCGCCCGTCGAAATCTTCAAGGCCGTGAAGAACGACGTCGAGATCGCGGGATTACGGAAGGCTGGGAGACGGGACTGCGCCGCGCTCGTCGGGTTCTACGGCTGGCTCGAGACGCGGCTGGGCCGCGTGGGCGGCGGCGTGCAAATTTCGGGCGCCTTCCCGTGACTGCGTCTGCTCGACGGCGTGAAGGTCGAACCACTGGTTGATTTCCACGCAACGAGAGCGTGTGTCGGGTCGCGGCGATGGCGTAGGGGTGGCGCCACACGCCATCGACGCGACCGCACCCCCGCACGCCATCGACGCGACGCCTGCTCGATGGCGTCTGACTGGTCGATGTCCGCGCAGGTCGACGAGTGCCAAGCGTGCGACGAAATTATGAGAAGAAGGCGCATGATGGGCGGCCCCCTCTACAAAGGTGATAGTTTTGACACCATTAGTAGCGTCGGTGCGAACGCGTCGATCATCCACTACAAACCTACACCTAATGATTGTGCGACCATAACAAACAAGGACGTCTACCTCTGCGACACCGGTGGTCAGTATGGAGACGGTACCACAGATATCACGAGGACGAATCATTTTGGGAAACCGTCCGAGGATGAAAGGAGGTGCTACACGCGAGTACTCCAGGGCCACATAGGGATGGCTCGAGCTGTTTTCCCCGAGGGCACTCCCGGGGTCATGTTCGACGCTCTCGCTCGAGCACCGTTGTGGCGAGATGGATTAAACTATTTACATGGCACGGGCCACGGCATGGGGAGTTACCTGAACGTCCACGAGGGCCCGTTCGGCGTCGGCGGCGGGGCGGTAACGGCAGATAAGCAGTTCGCCTTTCACGCCGCGAAGCTGAGGTATCTGAATGAAATAAGGAGGGGCCACTACGTCAGTGACGAGCCGGGCTTCTACCAAGATGGCTCATTTGGGTTCCGCATCGAGTCGGACCTGGTCGCCGTGGTGGCGGAGACGAAGTACGCGTACGGTACGAGAGCTTGGCTCAAGTTCGAGTACCTGACGCCCTTGCCCTTTTCTCGGTCGCTGACGGACCCTTCTCTGTTACTCGAGGACGAAATACAGTGGATCGACGCCTTCCATTCTCAATGTTGGGCGACGGTGGCGCCGCTGTTGACTTCCAGTAATTTGGATGATGCGCAGGACGCGGCTCGCGCGCGCCAGTGGCTCTGGCGCGAGACGCGGCCGCTGTCGGAGGAGGCGTGCCCGCCGGTGCCGCCCGCGATCGATCCCTCGAAGTGCCACAGCATCCTGGACTTCTAGGTCTCCGCGTCGTCGCCGTCGCCGTCGTCGTGTTTAGTGTAGTATATATATAGCTATCATCTGGGTCTCGCGTGCGCGCGCCGCGTTCTCATTTTTTTTTGTAATCTTACCGCGTTTCGTAGAATACGAGTATTAACACCATCAGCCCGCGATTTCTAATTCCCGGACGACTCGCGTGCAAACCCCGTCCGATTCGCTCTCCGACTCCGAGTCACTCTGTGAAAATGCGCTGAGTGCGCAAGGAGTTGTCGGTTCTACAAGCAACTACAGCGCGCGTCTCCATCTATTTTCGAAATTGCGCGGCTGCGGTCCATCGCTTTGCACCGCGTTGCAGATTTCACATAGAGACCAGCCAGGTCAACTGCACATATTCTCCGCCATGGCCCACCCGGCTGCCCGCGCCGTTGTACATATTCTGTTGCTGTGGGCGCGGCACGCGGCGGGAGGACCTCCCGACCACGCGTGCGTGGCGACCTGCTTCGGCGCATCATGTGACCATTGGGACGGCGGCGCGTGGGGCACCTGTGCGGACCTCGAGGCGACGTACGGCTGCGACTGCACCGGCTGCGAGTGTGATGGTGCGTACCCGGCGTCGTAAACCACAACACGCCATCGACGCGACGCATCGACCCACGCAGGCTGTCCCCAAGCGCCGTGCGACAACCCGCTCTTCGACGCGGACGAGTGTCCGACGGCCGGCGACGCTACCTGCGACCCCGAGCTCAACGACGCCACCTGCGCCTACGACGGCGGCGACTGCTGCGCGTCGACGTGTCAAGGCGTGAACTGCGGTCCTTTCGACTGCCGCGACCCGGCCGAGGCCCGGCACCACGACGCACAACATGCCGAGGACGACCGCTGGCGCCAGCGCGGCCGCCGCGGCGTGAGCGGCGGCCTCGTCATCGTGATCATATTGGCGGTGGGGACCGCAGTGAGCTGTTGGCTGCGGCACAAAAGGTCCGTGCGGCTCGAGGCGATCCGAATGGCGATAAAGGAACGACCCGTCGGGGACGGCGACATTGCCGCTGCGGCAGCGATGGTCGCGACGCTCTCGCGGGACGTGTCGGGGGCCGAGTTCAGTGAGGAGGTGTGCCCGATTTGCCTCTACGAGCTCTGCGACGGCGACCACGGCCGCGAGGAGGCGGGCCTCGACGACGACGCGGTCGTCCTGCCGTGCGCCCACGCGTTCCACGGCCGCTGCCTCCGGCCCTGGTTCGCGTTGGCCTACTCGGACGCGCTGCGGGCGGGCGAGGCGCCGACCCTCGCGTGCCCGGTCTGCCGGGCCGTCGTGCCGGAAGGCGAGCCGGAAGCTTGATATTCGCTGTGTACATCGTGTCCCCATCCTCCCGTCTTATATTAATCACAAGCAACATTAATACTACCGCGCCGCGTCAAGCGCGGCGAGGATACATGCGTCTTCTCCAACGTCCGACGCGGGGCCAGGCGCGCACGCGCGCCCAAGCGGTTTGTCGGGCGCGAGGCCGCCGCGCGCGGCCGCCGGATCGCGAAGGTCGGCGAGCGTCGCTGGCGCTAAGTGTTTCTGGCGCGGACTCAGGAGCTCGGCGACGGTCAGGCGGAGCGCGCCGCCGTCCGGGAGCGGAAAGGCGTGCTGCACGAGCGCCTTGCCGAAGGTGCGCTCGCCGACGAATGTCGCGACGCCGTTGTCGCGCAGGGCGCTGGCGAATGCCTCGGCGGCCGACGCGGTCCCGCGGTTCGCCACCAACACCACCTTCGTCGGCGGCCGCGGCGCGGCGCCGGCCGGAGCTCGCGGGTAGAGGCGGTCCGTCCGAAATTCCTCGACGTCGTGGTCAGTATATTCCCCGCGCGAATTCGCCGTGAAGCAGAGCGGCGTCATGTCCTCGGCGCCGCCGCCGCGGGGCGGATGGAACGGCGCGGCGCGATATGCCCGGGTCGGCGGCAGAAAGTACGCGTCGTCGAAGAAGAGCGCGGACGCCCGGAGCGCCTCCTGCAGCTCGCCGCCGTTGTTGTTCCGGAGGTCCAGCACGAGCACGGGCGGCGCGTCGCGTTCGAGCAGCAGCGCCGCCAGTTTTGCGGCGGTCCCGCGCTCAAAGGCTGCGATTCGCACGTACCGCGCGTCGCCCAATCGCGCCGTCGTCACGTCCCGCGCCGGTCGCACGCCCGGCGCGAGCGCCGCACGGAAGCGCTTCGAGCCGCGTTGCACGTCGAGCGTCGACCGGGCGCTCTGGGCGTAGGCAGCGAGCGGCGCGGCGCGTTTCCGCGCGCCGACGGGCGCGCGCATCCGCTTCGTCGGCCGCCCGTTCACGTCGGTTACGAGATCGCCCACTCGAATATCGGCTCGCTCCGCCGCGGAACCTGGCCGCACAGCGACGACCTCGAGCGCGCCGCCCGCGTCGGCGGCACGCGCGACCTGTGTGGAAATCAAAATTTACGGCGCGTTCGTGCTGAATCATCGCGTCGCCCTGCACGCCATCGACGCGACGCCTGCTCGACGGCGTGGCGGTGTGAATTCCTCACCGCTCGACCGAGCCAGGACGGCCGCGCCATCGCCGAGAAGTGGCTTAGTGCACCCGACGCACTGGTTGATTTCCACACAGCGCGCGACCGCGACGTCTTCGAGCGGCGAACTCGCGCGCGGCGGGCGCTCGGCCGGCGGCGGGTCGTAGGCGGCCCACCGGTCGTCGATCGCGTCGAGCAGCGTCTCGATCTCCGCGCGCGTGCCCGCGGGCGTCTCGAAGCGCCGCGCGTCGACCGAAAACGCTGTTTTCTTTCGCGCGGTCCACTCCCGAGCGTTGAACCGGCCGTCGAACCGCACGCCCGCCAGTGGGTCGTACGCCATCGTCGAGATCGTGCCCCACGCCTGCTCGAAGACGGCTTCGTTCGCTCGTACCCGCGCAGCGGCGTCGCCGGCCATGGCTTCGCGGTAGAGCGCCGCCTGCGAGCTGATGAGCTTCGTCGGCGCGGGCGCCACGCTTCCCTGGGTTATGGTAAACGGTGCCGCGCGCGCCGGTGCTGCTGGCATCAAGCCAATGCATGCTCCCGCTGCCGCCGTGGCCCCGAGCCTCCTCCTCAGCGGTCTGGGGACCAATGCGTGCGCTGCTGGCCTTGTGCACCACAGGATGTTTAACAACAACATATCCTCGAGGTGTACTACGACTGCGACAAAGCTAAAAAGGCTCTCAGGATGAGAAATGCCTATTCCTGTGAGCCACGCCAGTTGGGGAGGGTTGGCTCGGCTTCCTAGAGTCTTACTGGACGCTAGACTGAGTGCTGTTTTGCCTTTGCACCATCGGCTGAGCGCCTTCTCGCGGCCCTGATTTTACTGACGGACGGCAAATACGGTTTCAATTGCCGACGCGCACCGAACAACTCGCCGCGAAACTTGAAAAACGCATTTCAAGCACTTGACTCGTGACTTCAAGAGGCCTGAGAGAGCGAGCGCTAAATTAGCCAAGTCGAGGAGTAGTTGTAAAGATGTGGGGCAAAGCGATCATCGTCGTGCTGTTGGCATTCTTGGCAAATTTCTACATGGGCGGCCGCGAGTACGGCTGGTCAGACTTGCATCTCGCCGCTTACGACGGCGACCTCGAGAGGGTCAACGAGCTCTTGGCGGCGGGCGCGGATCCGAACGCGGTGGCGTTTTTCCCGAACGACTTCACGCCGCTCCACGCCGCCGCGGACCACGGCAATGAAGTCGAACACCCCGACCGCAAACCGCGGCTCGGCGCGCACGCGGCCGTCATCTCGGCGCTCGTCGCAGCAGGGGCGGACGTCGACGCGGTCATGAACTACAGGCCGTTCACGGAGGCCGAGCACACCCCGGTCATTCATGCAGCGGTCGGCATACATTGCGACTGCCTCGACGCGCTGCTCATCGCGGGGGCCGATCTGGGCGGGCAGGCGACGACGGCGCTCGACTTCTTGGTCAGCAGCGGCGCCCCTGGCGCGGCGACCTGCGTCAGGTACCTGCTGGAGCACAGCCCAGACCTGCCGACTCGCCCCGGCGCGGTGATGGAGAACGGTGACACCTTCCTCGACACGCTGAAGAAAGCTCACGACCACGGAGCCTTCGATGATACCCCCGAGGAGTACGCGGCGATCTACGGACTTCTGAGCGGCACTGTAGCGGTACAACCAAGGCCCGGAGCGCACGTCCCGCCCCGGTGCAAAGACGGCACGTTCCTATCTGGATACTTTGAGCGACGCGACGACAACTACGGCACGGCCCTGATGATGGCTGTTACCCACGGGAATACGATCGTCACAGAATGTATCCTCGACAATGGCGCCGACCCTAAAAGATGTCTTGATATGGGGCGGTACACCGGAGATGAGGAATGTCACTTCCCCCTGCTATGGGCGTGTGAAAAGAATAACCAAGAAATCGTCGATCTGCTCTTGGCGCACGGGGCAGATGTCACGCCGACTTGGCCAGCCCGGAACTGCGCGCAGAGCACGTATTCCTGTCTGCACTTTGCTGCTCGCAACAACAACCCCTTCCTCGTGGACGTCCTGCTGGCCCACGGCGCGCCAGTTGACCAACCGACGGCCAGAAATGTTTCACCGCTGTTCATCGCTTGCCAGAAAGGCCACGCGGAGGTCGCGCAGAAACTCCTGGACGCTGGCGCGGACCCGCACATGGCTCGGGATGACGGCGCCATCGCGTGCGGTAAGAATCACGAGGAGTTCGCTGGTAAGAATCACACTTAAAAACACACAAACTACACGTCGCCCACAAGCCGCGGCGCCGGCAACCCCTCACCCCGGAACGCGTATCGATACGCGTGCCGCAGGCAATCGCGCGCGCGTGCGACGACCGGCGCGGCGCCGTCGGCGGGCTCGATGGCCGCGAGCGCGCTTCGGCAGCGGCCCGAGGCGCGCAAGACAGCCGCGGACGCGGCTCTGCCGCAGCGCTCGTTGACGCCGTCGCCGCAGCTGTTGCCTTTCGCGCAGCGCGTAGCGACCTCGCGACACAGCGCGCCGCGGTTCAGCCAGCGGCCCACGTCCTTCGGCAGCGCGATGCCGGCCAGCGACGCGGGCGCCGGGTGCGTCCAGTAGCTGCCGACCATGACGAGCCAGATGGCTGCAAGCCCACTGAGTCGCGCATAATCTCTCCACATCGCGCGCGGCGACAGCGTGTACTGTGGCAGCACACTTGTGGCACAAATGTGGCCCAGCTCCGGAGCGGCTCTGGTGCTCAGCGCTGGTAACACTGGCCTGATGCTTCACGAAACGGCTCTGAACGCGCCAACGAGCCGTTTCGCGTGCTCGGGCCGCCGCTTTTTGCCAGAGAGCATCTCACAAAAGCGGGCCCAAGCTAGCGGAGTCGCCGGCCGCTTTCGCCCGGTATCTCGTATCTGGCACTCCCTCCGAAGGCCCCCGTCGCGGAGGGATCCTCCGAAGACGAGACTTTTTTGCGGTCCGGCGCCTCAGACGGCCCTGCCCCCGCCTCGGCGCGCGCGGCGCGAGACCGACTTCCGGTGACCCCAGCGCGACGCTGTTGAGTCATTCGGTCCCCAGCTGCGAGTCGCTGTCGAAATTTCCGTATTCCCGCGGCCCCAGGCAGCAATAAAGCAGCCTTTCGCAAGGCTGAATTATTACGCGGCGGCGGGGACGCGCGGCGCGAAACAACGCGCGGCGCGCCCGCTGTAAGCCCTCGGAAGCGCGGCTAGACAGCGCCAGCCCGCGGGCACCCCGCGGCGCCCTCCGACCCGGCCCCCCCACGCCGGCCGAGCTCAGTGACCAGCACTCAAAACCGGCCGAGCTCAGCGAACAACAATGGAGGAGGACTGGGACGAGGACTTGTTTGAAGACGGCACGGTCGCCTGGGCCCGGCCCTGGGACCGGCCCTGGTGGCCCGCGGTCCTCTTTTCGAGCTGGGACGCGGCCCGGAACTGGACGCCGCCGGCCGGCCGGACCAAAATTAGAGTCTTAGGACGGCCGGAACCCTTACAGGACCACGAGGCCCTCGGTTATCTCCTCGGAGACGGCTCGCTGCAGGTCTTCGACAAGCGGACTTATGAAGTGCAGGACTGGGACTACATCAGTCCCGAAGCGGTATTGGCGACAACATTATCCAATCGGCACTGCGACTCTAGTGACGACGAGTCCGACGACGGCGAAGAACGGGACCCGCTGCGGAAGGCCTTTGTGCACGCCGTCGCCGAAGCTCACTTGGCGTTACCGTTGTGTGGTCGCGCGCCGGACGCATCAAGGCGGTTTATAGATAACACGCCGCGGCGCGGCCGCTGGCCCGCGAAAAAAAAATCGAGGGTCAAGAAGAGCTATCGGCGGGTGAACACGAAGCCGAACAACGCCTTCGACATCTTCCGCGTGCCCGGCTACGTCTTCTCGCCGAAAACAAAGCCGAAGGCGTCTCGGCCGCCGAGTCAGCGCCAGGCGTCGCCGCGCATGCTGGACGTCGCGGCGCCGGAGCCGCGCCGCCTGCCGCCCAAAAAACGGGGCCGGCCCGCGGGCAAGCGGCCGTCACAATTGGCACAGCTCGTCAAGCGGCCGTGCCGGGACCGGTCGCCGTCGCCGGAACCGATTGTCCTGCAGCCGTCGTCGAATGGGCGGGTCCGAGCGGCACCTCTGAAACTAAGAGAAGCCGCGCTCGAGGTCGACATCGACGAGGCCGCGGAGACGCAGAAACGGCGCTACCGGTCGCCGCCTGCGATCGTCACGTCGTCGAAGCGGAAGCCGGGCCGGCCGCGGTCGGGCAAGACGCTCTGGGCCGTGGGCGACCGCGTCTTCTCGAGGGTGCCGGGCGTGGGCTGGGTCCACGGCGTCGTCGAGGGTGTGGTGGTTGGGCGGAGGCTCACGGACGACACGGTCACGATTCTCGGGGATGATGGTGTCACTCGGGATGTCAGGGCGCCTTTGGCTCGCAAGACGGCGCCGGCGTTCAAGGCCCACCGCGTCGTCTCGCCGCCGGGCTCGTCGAACGAGGACTCGTCGTCCAAGGTCTCCGACGATTCTTCTTCTAGAAGCTCGGAGTCGATGGAGCGCTGACTGTCTCATATATCTCCTTGCGCGCGAGCGCTTGTTCTAAGATCACCGTTTGATACTTCCCCTTTTCTCTACGCTTCGGCGGCGTTGAGAGTTGCCGCTCGTTCTTCAGCTCGGCCCGCGAATGCTGGGTTGCTTTGCTCAGAGCTAGGCCTCCACCCGGCGGCCGACGCGGGTTTTGCGCAGCAATTTGTGGCTTCCTCCGTGTGTCGTGCCGAGCATCGGCGGCGTCGTAGAGTGGTCGACCGGCCGCGATAAACGCCCCGTTGCGCCCCCGCCGCGGCCCTGGGCTTCCGGCGTCCGGCCGGCCCCCCCCTCGCAGTCGTCGCCTCCGAGCTAACACTCGGGGCGAGGGCGGGCGAGGGCCGGGGGCCGGGCGGGCGCGTCGCGCAGGCCCCGCGGCGACTGGTGGCTAGGCAGCCTAGCTCTAAGCAAAAGCAAACGCGCCCCAGGACGCGGGCGGCAGTCGATACGCCGTCGATGCGACGGAAAAAGCTACTCGGAACATATGGTTTTAGGCGCCAGAAACCGGGGGGAAGGGATAAGAACGCCTAGGACTGCGCGCACTGGACGCGCTGCCGCGGGTCGCCGTCCTCGTCGTCCTCCGAGTCGCCGCCCGCCGCGCCCTGGCCCTTGCCCAGCTCGTCCAAGTCGATCTCTTCCAGCATGGCCTCTTCCACCTCGTTCGCGTCGTAGGTGTCCATGTTGAGGGCCGGCGGTAGCGCTTGTTTGAGCAACGCGGCCTGCTCGTCCCCCAACGAATAATTCGGCGGGAAGACTATGGTAAATAGCACGAAGAGCCTTCCTTTGTCGAAGGGGTTCCCCGCCTTGGGCATGCCCTCTCCATCTACGCATAATACATAAGGCACGCCCGCCGAGACCTCGGGCCGGACGATCTGGCCCGGTTTCGACTTCACTAGTAATGATCGACCATCTAATTGTTTGACGACGAACTCGAACCCACATAACGCCTCGACGAGCGCCACATCCTTCTGGATCAACAGATCGGCGCCCTTGCGCTTGAACACGGCATGATCTTTTTGCTGTAACACAAAAACGACGTCGCCCGGCTCCGTGTTCGGCTGCTCGTTGCCCATGCCGCTAAATCTAAGTTTCGTGTTGTGCGTGGCGCCCTTGTCGACGTTCACTTCCAACACCTGGCGCTCCTTCTTCATCGTAACTTTATAACCACCGGAACAGTCGGGACACCTCGCTTGCAACTGCTGGACCATGCCCGGGCCGATCTGGCGCATCTGGATCACCACGCCTTGCCCTCGGCACGTGCTACACTTTCTCGGTTCGCCCTTCATCACATTACGAGTAATAGCTAACTTTGCGGTCTTGCCATTGTAGAGATCCTCGAGCGAGACTTTGAGAGGGTAGACCGTGTCCTCGGCTTTTCTCTTGCCGCCACCACCTCGCCTTCGCCGACCCCCGCCAAAGAACATGTCGAAGATATCCATACCTTCGGGCATATCACCGCCCTCCAGACCTTCCAAGCCGTACTGGTCGTACTTGCTCCGTTTCTCTTCGTCGCCGAGCACCTCGTAGGCCGCCTGGATCTTCTTGAACTCCTCGACGTCGCCGCCCTTGTCCGGGTGCTTCTTGAGGGCTAGTTTTCTGAAAGCTTTCTTTATTTCCGACTGCGTGGCTTTCTTCGTCACACCGAGCACGTCATACAAAGCTTGCGTGTCCGCCGGTTCGCGAGAACGGCCCATGCCGCCCATGCCGCCGGGCATGTCGCCGTCCATGCCGAAGGGGATGCCGCCCCCTCCAAAGAACATCTTTTCCTCCTCCCAGGCGTCCTCGTCGCCTTCTTCAAATGATGCGCCGGCACCTGCGTGGAGAGACGCGTTCGCGTCTTGTCGCGTCGACGGCGTCGCGGTGGTCTCTGTCGCGCTCCGCGCTATTCGTACGCCTCTTGTTTGAAATCTGGGGGTCCTGTGGCCGGTCTCGCTGTGTATACGCGAGCGCTGCGGCGCCTCGGTGGTCCGGCGCACCGTGTGCGGAGGCGGACGGTCTCCGCGGTCCACGAACCCGCTGCTCGCCCGACCCTCGTAAGCGCGGCTATTGTGGGCCCAGGCTGCTCGCGGCCCGAGATTCGCAAGCGTACGGCTTCGTTTGCAGCGATGGAGTGTCTCGAACACTGTTGGCCGCACCTATCTCGCCGGGTCGTCTCTTATGACCTGGAGACGACGATGTACGAGAGACCTCGAATCACTAGATCGTCCCACTAGCAAAATCATTGTCCGCCAAGCCAAACACGGAGTCCTAGAGCAGCAGCAGAGGACGCCGCAGGACCGCTACCGACGGAAAACAGGTAAATGACCCCTCAGGTTAATGCCAATCTAGGTCAATTGCGCTACAGCTCGTACTAAATTGATATTATAGAAGGCTATTTACACGGGAGAGGGGAATGCAGCGCTCAAACAGTTTTATCATGAGCTGTGGGATACTTTCCAAAATCCTCTGCTGCGTCGTCGGCGCCGCCGCCTCTGGCGCGCTCCACGGCCGCCTCCGCGGCCGCCGCGGCGTGCAAGCGCATCGCGTCGGCCTTGATCTCGGCCGGCGGCCTCCGGAGCACCCAAATTTCATCGTCGTCCGAGTCGACTGACGCCTCCTCCTCGACGCCGGAGTCCTCCGGAGCGTGCGTCAGTGACAGCAGGTGTTCGCCGTCCAGGCCCAGGCCTTGCGACGCCAGGACGCCGACGACCTTGTCGAGCGTCTCCGTCAGGTTCGCGACCTTGGAGTGCAGGTCCGCGACCTCCCGTCCGAGTTCCGCCTGCCTCGCGCGCTGCGCCGCCGCGTCGGGGCCGCCGTGGCCAGGGCGGGTGTCACGATCGATCAGCACCAGCAGGTCGTGGCGGCCCCTTCTGAAATTCGGGTGCTTGAACTCGCACTGCGCTTGCGCCGCCGGGCCCGCGTTTGCGTCGGCGCGCAGTTTCTGGAAGCCGTAGTGGTGGAGCTGCCGCACGAAGCTCCGGAAGTTGTTGTGCCTGAAGTACTGGGGGATGATCTCGGCCGCGAACTTTTCCGGATCGAAGATGACCATCGTGTCGCCGTTCTTCGACCAGCCGCCGACGACGCCGTCGAGCGCGCTAATCATGGCGTAGGTATTTGAGAGGAAGGCCGAGACCTCGGAATGCTCGCGCCTTCGCCGACGCCGCGCGGGCGGCTGCGCCAGCTCCTCGGGCGTCGGGTTCGGCGCTCGATCGGCCACCCGTGGAGCAATCGACGGCGCGAGGGCCGCGTCCACCTCTTCCGGGGGCTCGGCGACCGGCGGTTGTAAGCTTTCAGGAGATTTTCTTCAGCAGCCTCCATGCTGTGCCGCCCTGGCAATTTGGGCTGCTACGTGTGACCCGGAGACTGCACGTACCGCAGCACCACCGGACCGTGTGCGATTGGTGCCGGTTGAGCTCAATTCGAATGGCTGGCCCAGTAGAGCTTGGACCCGCACCCTCAATGAATTGGCTGCGCCGCCAAGAGAGGACGTGTCTGACAGTTCGATTTCCACTATAGGCGTACTCGGCGCTGCGCGGCTCGACTGCACCACTAACGCATACGGTCGCGCCGACGCCAACGGCTGCCAGGGCTCGAATAGTTCGTCGAGGCGAAGCCAGTGTATTGTCTCGTCGACGGCGTCGGCGGCGAGCGCGTCGGGCCTCGGGCGCCGCGTCGACGTCGTAGGCGTAATCAGCGCGGCTCGGCTCGACGGCGCTTCCACCAGTCGCACCAACTCCGGCGCAGAGTCCAGGGAGTCTTGGCGACTTGTACATCGCTCCGCTCCGGCGTTTTTCGCAAGCCAAAAAAAAGTTGCATCCTAACTAAGTTAGGTTACGTTTCACTTTAGCCTAACTACTTGTAGGCTAGTGGGATTACGCTAGTCAAAATTGTACCGATCCAGCCACCCACTCGTACAGGAACAGCAGAGGACGCCTGCGGACCCCACGGATGGAAAAGAGGTCGCCAAAACGCGCAGTTCGGTTGTGGAGCGCCCGGCCTGATGCCAAGAGGCAGCTGCCCACGATGAAAGGCAGCCTCTGATGGCGACTCCGAAGAAGAAAGGCCTATTTAGGCGCCTGCGGACGGCCCTGAGCATTAGCAAGGCCGCGCGGGTGGCCCCAGCAGTCGATCTAGCGGCACAGCTAGACACAGCAGGCGCCGAAGGCATCGACGCCGTGCGCCAATCCACTGACTTAGATGGAGAGGACGCCGCCGCAGTCAAGAGGTGGGCGCGGCGCCTCGCCCATCAAACAAGAAGGAAGGAGACAGTCGACGAGGACGACGACGTCGTCGAAAGACTGCAGAGCTCGCCGACGCACTTCGGACGGTCGCTGTCGGAAGCGACGGACGACCTCGTGACCGTGTCGCCGGATCGTGAAACCCAATTACCGTCGAAGCGCTACGAGGTGCCCGACCTGCATCTAGGAAGGCTAGGCACACAGAAACCAGGACTGATGTCGCCGCTGCCGCGCTTCTCGGCGCGGTTGACGAATAGGACCGCGCGTGCTTCGGCGCGCACGCCGTCAGCTAGAGACGGGTCTACTTATCGACTTCAGACGGCGCGGCTGCGGGCCGAGGTGCATTCATCAGATCATTTCGCGGCCTTCGCGGCGCTTGAGAATGAGGAGGCGCCTTTATTGTGTTTGGAGGACGACCATTGGGTCCGGCGCGTTTGTGTGGCGCGTCTGTCGGATGAGTCGGTCGACGTCCTCCGGGCGACGTGTGCTGCTCTGTCAGGTAACGATGACGACGACGCGGCGTTTGCGTTCGAGGCGTTTTGTGCCGCAGTATCAAACCGCTCTTCTATCACGGAAGCGGTGGCTTTATCAAAGAGGTGCGGCTTCGACGTCCGCGACCGCGTGCAAGACGCCGAAGAAGGCGATAAAGCTTTGTTGTGCGCATTTTTGAAGGATGCGCAGGTCGCTTCGACAATCCTCAAGAAAGGCAAGGGACGGCGCTCGATGCATAGTTGCCGCGCGGCGCTCGAGCAAATTGAGCAAGTAGAAGACGAAGAAACGGCCCAGGCCGTCGTGCGGCACGTCGACGCCTGTTTGTATGATGAGGACCACACGGCCATCCAAGCGCTTTTATGCTTGCGAAGGCTCCTCGCGGGCGGTTCACCCGTCTTGATACGGTACGCGTTGAAGCCAAATAAATCATTACTAAGCTTCG
The DNA here is from genome assembly GCA_918797485.1 of Pelagomonas calceolata. Classification (NCBI taxonomy): domain Eukaryota; class Pelagophyceae; order Pelagomonadales; family Pelagomonadaceae; genus Pelagomonas; species Pelagomonas calceolata. The sequence goes on from CAKKNE010000004.1 coordinate 2,740,099, forward strand.
CGTCCGAACGACTGGACCACGGTTCTTCCCAAGCAGCACATGTCGCTTTGAGGACGGCTACGTATGCCCTCGTGAGAGGTAGGGACGAGGACGTCCGGCACTGCGCATCGACGCTGGTGCCCCTGCACACGGAGGCCTTGAAAAGTAGCTTCGAGAGGTGCCACCTCGAGGCTTTATTGGTCGTCGCGGCGCGGTGCGACTTTACCGATGTAGTAGATGCGTTCCGGTACTGCGAGGTCCTCCCGCTGCTCGTGAAGCGATTGAATGCCTCGACGGAACGGTCGCAGCCCGAAAGTCCTCTCAAACCCATCGCCAAGTTCTCCGTGAATGATAGTGTATTGGCGCTCGGCGAGGCGAGGAACGGGAAAGAAAGGTGGTTCCGCGCTTGTGTGGAACGCGTCGGCACGCACTCCTACGACGTCCGGTTTGTATCTACTGGTAGTATCGAGAGTGTACCCAAGGAGAAAGTCAGAGCGCCTGGTACGAGGCGAGAGCCTTCGTTAGTCGTACCTCTGCAGCGGCCGAAACCGAGCCGCTCGCCTAGATTAACTTCGTTGGATGATGAGCCCTGGTGCCTCGACGTGGAGCCGCTTATCACTACCAAAAGATCGCATACGGATCTTAGCATAGATATCTCGGCGGCGCGGCGGTCCCACGACGGCGAGAGCGAATCCTTATCCTCGATCGTGGGGCACATCCCCCAGACGCCCAACAACGTACCATTGAGTAGTGTCCCCTCCATCATAGAAGATGATGCGACCCACGACCTCGTCCTCACCCTACTGCTTGTACTGAGTGTGGGCCGGGCGTCGGACGGCGGCGAGCTCGAGCCGGCCTTCTGCACGTCGACGCCACTCATGGAGACGGGGACCACACTGACCTTGAAAAGATCCTCGTCGAATTTATCAGCCACGGCCCTGCAGATGCTGAAACCCTCGGAGGGTAACGCCACCGGCCGAAGGACATTAACGGCCCGCTCGTTGTCGGCTCGCTCAGCTCTATTATCTGCTCGAAGTACACCAGACGATTTGTCTGCGTCAATCAGGTCGGGCAAGGGTTTGCTGGATGTCGGTACTGAAGGTGACTCTCTACGCTTCCACGTGCTCGACTGTCTCCACCAGCACCTCAACGATCCCAAACGTTCACAACATGTCGACAGGGTGCTTCCTTCCGTTGTCCGTAGGTTGGAGGCCTGGGGCGCGGCCATGGCGTCGCCTGGTCGGAGTCATGGCGCGTCGCGATTGTTGCGTCTGTTGCACGAGCGCGCGACGCCAACTATACGGAAGGCGCTGGTGGCCGAGCAGCGCGGCGCGTTCATCGGGCGGGGGCGTTTTGGTGGGGTCGTCGGCGTCGACGATGGCACGTGTGCGAAAATATTGCGGCGAGAACGGTCGAACCGCGATCGAAGCGTGTGTCACGCGGTGTACGGCGAGGTCTCCGCTTTGTGGCTACTCAAGGGCACTGGTAGTGCCCCGGAATTGCTGGACTTTGGGTTGTCGCGGGACTGCTATGTTTTAGTTATGGAGCGGTGCTCTGATACATTGCTGAATTGGCGCTTTGATAAGGTGCTAAATGATGGTCTGGTGACGGACGTAGCTAGACTCTTCTCCAAGTGTTGTAGAGCCGTCGAGGCGATGCACATGAAACGTATCCTACACCTCGATATTAAATCAGACAACGTCTTGCTGAGGAACGATGATAGTGTGTGCCTCGGCGACTTCGGCGAAGCTAGGGCATTAGGCGAGCGCGACGGCGTCCGACTATCGAAAGCCCACGGCACGGAGTGCGTGCAAGCGCCCGAAGTCTTGTCGGGTGTCCAGCAGGGCTTCGACGCCTCCGCCAAAGTAACTACAAAGGCCGACTGCTGGGCCCTCGGGTGCTTGTGGTATGAGCTGTTAACTGGAAACAAGTTGTTCGAGGAGATGGCTTGTAACGACTGGCCGCGCTTTTTTGTTTTACTGACGGGGGACGGCGAGCTGCCCCCGGCCGACCTCATGGGGCCCTTGTCTCATTTGGCTCAATATGAAGCGATCCTGGGTGTCTTTCGCCATGCATTTGTGAGAGACGCGTCGAAGCGGGCGACCGCGCGCGAGCTCGCGGACTTGGCCGATACATGTGCATCTTAGCGTGCGCGGCGCCCACGCGCGGCGGCGCTCGGCCCGTCGCGCAGAGCGCCTTCGGGATATGTTATGTGTAATTAATACTACTTAACTTCGACCCAGGCCCCCTTCTTCGCTCCGCTCTCTTGTAGAGCGTCCATGATGCGATGCGCCGTGAGCATCGCGACGTCGTAGTAAGCGGTGCGGTTTCTTTGGACCACCAGTGCCGCAAAGGCGTCCCACATCGCTACCTCCTGTGCGCAGTCCAAAACTGGCACCGTCGTCTTGACGCCCCGCACGACCGTGTCGTAGTGCGAGAGCTGCGGCCGCTCGGGAACGTCCTCTATGACATAATCGCATACCTCCTCTCTTCTCGGAATCACGAAGTCATCCATGCGTATGATGCGGCCGTCACTACTGGTAGCCTCCACCGTTTGGCGCAGGTGATGGTGGAACGAGCAGTGGAACGTCAGGAGCCGCGGGCTGAGCACAGTACTCTCCGGGTCGCCTCGTGAGAAGGAGACGTCGCAGTCCATGTCCGTAGGCACTCCGCCGTCCGTCGCTTCCCAGACGCGCGCCCGCACATATGCGGGCTTGTCTCCAAACGCGGACAGGCCGAACCGGATACAATACCAGCCGACATCCCCTAAACAGCCCAGGGGATCCATGCCGTTCGTCCGGATATTGCCGCCGGCTAAAAAGTCAATCGGAGCCGCGAAAGTGAAGGCGCTCGTGACCCGTTTCGGCTGCCACGTCGTGTCGGCGAAGAGCCTATCAATTTGTTTGGAACGCTTGTGGTGTACAAGCATCGTGCCGTCCATGAACGCGACGCCGTTTGTGCGGCAAGCAGTGATCATCTCCTGCACTTCATTCGCGTCCACACCGACTGGCTTTTCGACGAGGACGTGTTTGCCGGCCGCTGCCGCTTTCAGAACCCACTCCTTGTGCAGTTTTGTTGGCAGCGGGATGTATACCGCATCAATGCCTTTGTCCGCGAGGAGCGCGTCGTAGCCTTGGATCCGACGCACCGATCGGTCCAGCTTCAGCTCGTCGCAGAAAGCATCCGCCTTTGGCAGCTCGCGCGACGCGACTGCGACTAGCGTGCAGCGTTCACTCCTGATAATGGCTCTGGCATTTTTGCGTGCGATGCTCGCACAGCCCATTATGCCAATGCGCACTGTGTACGGTGAGATCGCGAGAGCCGCCATTGATGCATCGAGAGCAGCCATCTTTTTTGACAGGACAGGAGGCCGAACGCGTCGCGATTTCGGTGCAGGCGACCCAAACGGATGTGGGTTGACTCTTGTTGCTCAGCACGCGCAACGAGTGTGGTTTTTGCACGCCTCGGGCCAAAAAAAGCTGCAGCCTGCTAGTGTCTTACAAGACGCTAGCTCGAGCCGCCGGCGCCTCCTTGGCAAAAACACAGCAAGGACTGGCTTTGTGCACATCTGCGATTCATAAACTAACCTGCCAAGCATCTGTCACCATTGGTTCGAGCAAAAAAGCAGCAGGGCCGCCGGCGTGGTGGTGGTCCGGCCTAGCCCTCAGCGCAGCGGTCGCGTGCGGCAGCGAGAAATTTGCGAGGACACCACTCTTGTTGTATATCGGCGCCAGCGTCGCTGTTGTCGCATCGCGAAGACTCATGGCGCCGAACAAGCGCCCGCCGACGGCCGCCGAAACGCAGACGCTCGACGCGATCCGTGCTGATCTGAAAACGCCCTTCGACGAAGCGACGCATGGCGACTTGCTGAAGCGGCTCTGGAAGGCAGGCCTCGACGGGCCCTTCGAACGACGTTCACAGAAGTGGCAGCTCCTCGGCTTTCAAGGGGCCGATCCTACAACTGATCTAAGGGCGTGCAAGCTGCTGGGCCTCAAGACCCTGGTGACGTTTTTGGAAACGTCGCCGCGCCACGCCGAGGCCATTCTTGAGAGTCGGCGCATAACAGGAGACTTCGACCCTAGAAAACCGGGCTTCTATCCGGTGGCCTGTGCTGGCATCGAAGTCACGGCCTTCCTCTGCGAGCTTTGTGGATTGCGGGGCCCGAACGGGGCGCCGCCGCCGGCGGAGCTCCCTCCCTCAAATCGATGGGCTGCTTTGGTGGGCACGCGGACGTCCTTTGACGAGTGCTTTGCCGCGGTCCTGCGGGCGTTGGACCGGCGCTTTGATGATGAACGGGGCGACTACATGGGCTTCGCGTCCGTACGGGACGCCGTGTTCGCGGACGTGCGGGAGGCTCTGGACCGCGGCGAGTCCACGGTCGAGCGGTCGCTAAAGCTCGCGCCGGGCGCCTGGGGCGCGACGAAGCCCGATTATGCAGGCTACTTGGACAAGCTCCCCGCGTCGTCGCCGACTGTGTGGAAATCGACCAGTGAGTTAAGTTATCGACCCTCCACGCCATCGAGCCGACGCGTCACGGCGACGACGTCGCGTCGATGGCGTGGGGGGCCGAAATTTGATTTCCACGCAGGTCGCGCGCGAAGCGCCTCGTCGCCGCGTGGCAGCGGCGCTACTTCGTGCTGCGCGGCGCGGTCATCGGGGTGCTGAAGTGCGATTCTTCAACGCGCGCGGAGGCATGTGGCGAGCTGCGAAGTTTGTATAGGCTCACCGCGGCGTCCGTCGTGTCCGTCCGGCGCGACCGGTTGGTCGTCGAGAACCTGGAGCGCGACGGCCGGTCGAAGCTCAAGCTTGTGGTACGAGGAGACGATCTCGAAAAGTGGGCCGCGGCGCTCGAGCGCGCGGTGCCCCAGAACTTCTCGGACTCCGGTGATGAGAGCCCTGTTGTAGACTTGGATACATCCTAACTAACCTTATTCAGCTCCACGTGGAGCCCCTGGATGCGCTCCCGGACGCGCTCCACATCCCTATTCAACGCCTTGCGCGCGTCGCGGCAGGCCGACCGCTCCTCTTCATCGTCAATGTCCGCCGTCACGACGCCGTCGACGCCCGCGAACTGCAGCCGATCCAACCGCCCGTTGAGCTGCGCCACGCTCGCCCTAGCCGTCGCCCGCCACTGGTCGTCGGGGTCGTCGGCTAAACCGGCCGCGAGCACGGCCACGGCCGGCCCGATGTCGTCGTCAAGCGTCGCGCGCAGTTCCCTTAGTTTGGACCTAGGCGACGCTGGCGCCTTCTTCGGTTCCGGCGTCCTCGATGGACTCCTGTCGTCGCGGGGCGGCGTCGGCGCCTTCCGCGTCGGCTTTTCGCGAGGCGGAGAGAAGTGGTCGTCTTTGATTTGAGATCGAGCGAATTTCAGGGCTTCCGCGGCAGGATCGCCCTTCGCTCGCGCCTCGTCGATGGCCCTTCTAAATTGGTCGCGCCGCGTCGACGTCGGGAACTTCAGGGCCAACGACTGGGGCTTCGCGTCTTTGGCGAGCAAGTCCGCGACCCTCGAAAGTTCTAAAACCGCGTCCCACGTGTCTCCACTTTCTTTCACATCACAATCACCAGCAAACGCGTACCTATTCGTCGGCGTGTCCTCCCAGCACGTGCCGGCGGCGTCGTCTTCAAAACGGACGACGTGCGACCGGTCCACATCCACCGCATACGTGCCCGGCGTCCAGCGCCGCCCGAAGAGGAACGACTTGCCTAGAGCAGCCTTGCACACGCCGCGCGCGCGGTAGTTTACGATCGGTTTCGCATCATCTACATCGTCGAGCGACGCCGTGCGGTCGCGTTTGGGGCTCGTGGCTGTTTTTGCCTCAGTTGGTGTCTGGGCCTCTTTGTATTGTGCCGCAGCGGCTGCGGCGTGCTCGGCCGACTCCTTGGCGTCCATCGCTTTGCTCGGACCGCTTTCCGAGAGCGGTCGGCGGCAGGCTGACCACTGCACTGCTGCTGAACGATTCGTGAGCGCGCAGCACGCCCTCTAAGCGTAGCGAGTGGGACACAACGACAAATGTGCTTATACAACCACGTGAAACCGCTGTGGGTCCCTCGATGCCGCGATCGACGTCGATTCGACTGCGTTGCTGGTTTTGGCTAGTGTGTTACATGCCGCTAGGGTGCAAGCGGTGCGCGGTCGACAATTGGCAGCTTTACACGGCACCCAGAGACCGCTCGGCGGATATTCCGGCCTTGTGCAGTGCCCGACGTATACATGAACAGCGCCGCGCCGCGTGCGAGCCCAACTGAGTCGCGTTTTGAATATGCGTAAAGGCACGGGTGTGTCAGTAGGAACCGAAACACGATGGCCGAGTCCTTCCCGGCCTTCCTGCGCAGCCTCGAGAAATCAATAGAGCCGCTCGAAAGCATAGCGGGCGTCGCGCCGCCCTTCCGCGACGACGACGACGTCGAGCCGACGACCGCCTCTGATTTAGCCTTCGTCCTGCGCGATCTCCGTAGAGCAGCCGCCGGCGCGCGGGCGCTGATCACGTCCACGAACCTGCCCGAGTCGTCGGACGACGAGGGCACGCAGATAATTGAGAGAACGCAGCTCGACGACGCCGCGCCCACCGTGCCCTACGCGTCGCAGCCATCGAATGAGGAGACGCAGACGCAGCGAGACCCCCCGCCGATCATTGACGGTGTCCGAGTGGGTGCCAAGGTCAAAAAGTATTTTCAGCGCGAGGGGACCTGTCGAGGCACCGTCAAATCTCTAGAACGAGTGGTGATCGACTGGGACGACGGTACACAAGTTGATTACAGTAGAAGTGAGGTGTCGCGGATGCTCGTGGCGGATCGAGCCATCGTACCGTTTGAGGGCGACCATCCTAGAGGTGGACGGAGAAAGAGAGGTGCCGCGCGGCGGACGTCGGCGTCGGCGGAGCTGGGGCGAGGTCGGCGCCCGAAGAGCGGGCCTCAACGGTTCGCGGAATTGGTGGATGGCGGCAAGACCTACAAGGCCGAGTCGCCTGCGAAGAATCCAGCTCCTACGAAGACGTGCCCCGCGTGCGCTACACGCGTGCACGCGAGGAAGGCCAAGTGCGACTGCGGCCACGTGTTTGGTTCTAAGAGTGAGCCGGCACCGCCGCCTTCCACAGCGCCGCCTTCCACAGAATTACCACCTTTAGCGGAAGACGTCACGTCGCTCATCGCACGAGACGCTCCGATTAAGAGGACGAAGAAACACCGCGCGCCGCGCTACGAGCGCTACACGACGGCGACGTCGGCGCAGGAATATTTGAGGATGGGCGGGCAGCGGAAGGACCTGAAGTACGACATTGATAGTGGGTTCATTGAGGTTACCGATCGGGGACCACGAGTAGAAGAGTCGTCGAGTGACGACGAACCGGAGTACCCGAACAAACCGCGGGACCCGAACGGTTTGGCATCATTACCTTCCGTCGGCGAGGCCGCGTCGATGGTCGACATGGAACCCGTCCAGAGCCGCACTCTAGATGCGGAGTCGAAGCAACGGGCGCTCTGGCCCTTCAAGCCGCCGAATCCCGGCCGAAAATGGGAGAACTCTTGTTCGACATCTACCGGTCAATACCAGGACACGCAGTACGACGAGCAGCCGAAGCGCCACGACAAGCGGCGCTACGCGCGGCTGGCGCCGCGCGAGTCCCTTTCACCAGTACCGGAACGGTCTTCTTCGCCGGAGGCGCCCAACACGCCGGCGTCGTCGCCGAGACGCGAAGATGAGGACGCCGGTCCCACGGGCGAAGTTAAAAGAAAAGCGGAATGGGTCGGCAACTCCCTCGACTTGACCCTGGAAGACTCGCAGGACGACTCGCCGCCTGAGTCAAAGGACGAGACGCGGCTCAGCGAGGCGTCGCGGTCCAAGGGACGAGACTCGACCGCCGTGGACGAGGAGTGGGACGACACGCAGCCGCCCGAGCGGCCGCCCGCGGAGGTCCCCTACGCCGTCCCGCCCGTGCGGCAGAGCTACACGGGCTCGTCTCCGGAGGAACCCGAGCAGCGGCCGACGCGGCGCCACCTCGTGCAGCCGCGGGGCGACGAGACCGACGACGGCGAGGACGACGACGAGGACGCGCCGCCGTCGAAGCGGCGCCGCGCGGCCGACGACGCGGAGGCGCCGCAGCGCGTCGTCGAGCTCTGCGCGGCCATGGGTTTAGCAGTTTCGCGCAGCCAGGCCGCGAAGGCGCTGACGCGCGGCGACGTGGCCCACGCCGTGAGCATGCTCGTCGAGTCGGAGACGCGCGGGGTGGCGGCGTCGCGGCCGCGGAGCCGCGCCGGGAGCCCGCGCCCGCAATGACACTGTGCCTAATGCTTCGAGAACACTTGGGTCTTAGTTTCGAGACAGGGGGTGGATCAGAAGTTCGCCTTGCGCACGAGGCGGTCCAGGTACGCCTGCTTGCCCTTGTGGAGCTTGGCGAGGTCGGCCGTCTCGAGCGCCGAGGACGTCTGCTTCGCCGGCGGCTCCCAGGCCCTGTCGTCCCCGGCGTTGACCTGCCGCAGCGGCGAGCGCAGCGGCGACTTCGACCGCGACCGCTCCTTGCGCGTGAGGCGGCCCCATGCCGCGCCGATCTCCGAGCAGATATCTGCCACGGCGACGTGCACGTCGTCCGTCTCCCGCAGGTCAAGCGACGTCGTCGTGAGGGCGGCGTTGACAGCGCCGGGCGCGCACGCAAGGATGGAGAGTTTGACGACGCTCCCCTTCTGCGTGATCGCGATGCGGCAGACGCGGCCGCCCGTGAACGACGCCGCTGCCGGGAGGTCGGGAAGGTCCTCGTTCACGCCGAGCGCCGACGCCGCGGCCCGTTGGAGTGCCCCAAGTTCCCGCCGCAGCTCCTCGCCGCATTCCATATCAGACGCTCGACAATCGACGCGCACGTCCCTGGAGGTCGACGGCGCCGCGATCTCCGCGCGGAGCCGCCACCTCCCTCCAACCGTCTGGGACTTGAGCGCGGACACGGCGCAGCGCCAGTCCCGCGACCGCCGCCGAAACCAGCCCTTCTTCTCAATGACGGAAGGGGGCGGCGCCCGCAGGTCCAGCGCGTCGGCTAGTCGCTTCTTGGCGTCCGTCAGCATGGGGCCCCACCGCTCCAGGGACCGGCGGTGCCCCGAGGCCTTGCATTGGCCCGCGAGGACCGCTCTTGAAGTCTTCAGGCGACGCGCAGCTAAGCGCAGGAACGTGGCGAGCGCCATCTCCATGCTCGCGGCCACGTCGGCGTCCGCGCCCTCCTGGTCGCAGCGGAACGCTTGTGGTACTCCATCGTGCGTCTCCAAAACCCAGCATTCTATCGCGCCACCGTGGGTCTTCAAGCGCAGCGTGATGCGCGGCCGCGGGGCCTCGTCGGCGCTCGCGCAGGCCGCCTGGAGCGCCGCGTCGACGGCCTTGACCGTCCTCCCGGCCTCGAAGTGCTCCGTTAATGCGGCGATGCGTCGGTCGGTGTCGTCCTTGGGGGACGGGCTCGCCGCCGTGAGGGCGGCCATCGTCGTCTTTCCGCGCGCCGGAGCTTGACAGCGCCTCTTTGGTCGACTGTTTTTTGGGCGCCTCGCTGGCGCCCCGGGGTCGTTCTGCGCGGTGCCGGCGGCGCGACGGTACTACGCTCGGGTGGTCTGCGTGGCGCTGCGGCTCGCGGTCGCGGCGTGGGGCGCTTATGCGGCCGGCAATATTCCAACAGGCTTGACGAGCACCGGCGCGCGGAGGCCTGCGCGGCCGTGCGAACGATCAATGTACTCGTGGCGCTTCAACGGACGTGTCGTAGCACTGGTGAACAGCAAAACTAGTATGTAAGTACGCTAGCTACAGCCCAGGCAAAAAAGGGCAAACTGGGCCAGTACTCGCACACCGGTGCGCCAGTGGTCGTGAAAACGTCACATCGGAACCCCAGCAGCGTGCTGCACAACATGGCTGCTCGACGCGCAGTCTGCACGCTGCTGCTGCTCGCGCCGGCCGCCCCCCTCATGATGCCTCACAGCCGGCGTGGCGTCGCACTACAAGCTTTAGCCGAGGATTTGTTAGCTGCCGAGGGACCACAACTCGCCGAATTAGTGGAAAACAACTTCGAAGCCATCGACGCCGAGACGATGGCAAGTATACAGCAAGCGACACCGGACGCCGCCGAGCGCATCATGAGCGCCTTCGCGGTGGAGACCGATAAACGGATGCTGAAGGCGAAGGAACGGCTGGAACACGTGCTGGATGCGGGCGAATTACTAGAAATGGACCGGCGACTCACCACGTTATTCAAGCAGGGCCAAGCAGATGCTGCCTTACTCCTATGTCTGAACGCGAACGTCGAAGCCGCAGACCCGGGCACGGACAAGCATTCCATCATGCTCCACCTCTACACGAGGGCCCAGGAAGAATTTGAGAAAAAAGCAGATCCGGCTCGAGCCCTCGTGCACAAGCTCTGTAGGCAGCCGGACGCGCAGATCCGGGACAATATTTTGAGGACCTATTTGGCGCCTCAAACGGAGTTGATCGCGCCGGACGCGACGCGCATACCGTTGGAGACGCCGATGCCGGCGCAGATCTCGCATGCACAGTTCTCGGACGCCGTGGCGTCGACGGTAGAGCAGCTGCGGGGCTTGGACGCCGACGGAGATTTAGTGAATGCGAACATCGAGTGCTGCCGCCAGGTCGCCATCGAGGCGCGACGGGTGTTGCTGGAGACGGGGGCACCCGAACACGTCCGCGCCTTCGAGGAGGAGCTCGCGAAGACGTGGCCGATGGGGTCGCCTAATGGTGGGTAGTAGTCTTCTCTCCGGCGCCGCGCGTGGTGAGCGGCCCGCGTCGCGTCGAGGAGCGTCCCGGACCGGGCGTCGTCAGGGCGGTGCTAGTGGCAGCCGGCAGCGGTCCGGGGCGCGCCTTCCAAAGGGCTCCGCGCGTAGGAAAGCGCTAGCGGGATGTAAGACACTAGGCCGGTTGGCCGGTTCGGATTTTGGTCGGCACACAGCGGTGCGTGCACGCGTTGCGGCAGCCAGGCGCCGCGAGAAAGCAATGTGTTGGGTCGCAACCTAGCCATCGTACAACTGCGGGCAGCCGACACCGCTCCACCGATGGACCCCAGCGACCCGTCGTACGGCACGGCCGTGGGCCACGGCTACTGCATCGGGGATCGCGTCGAGCTCCATTCGCTCAAAGGGGCCGCGGAGCACAACGGCAAGCGCGGCACCGTGACCGGTGCGCAGAACGAGCGCATCAAAGTGAAATTGGACGGAGACAAGTCGCTCGCGCTCAAACCCGTCAACCTGACGAAGCTGGACGCGACGCCGCCGAAGCCCAAGCCGCAGGCACCGGCGAAGCCGCCGCCGCCGCGCGCCGCCCGCTTCACGGAACCGGCGCCGACGCAGAAGCCGCAGAGCGCCGACGCCCGCTTCACGGACTTCTTCGCCGAGGACAAGAAGGAGGCGCCGACGTCAGATGATGCGGAGATTCTCGCGATGGAGGCGAACATCAAGGAATACAAAGCGCAAGAAAAAAGGAGAGCCATCAAGGCCGCGAAGGCGCGCGCCGCGCGGCAGGAGCGCGCCATGAAAGCAAAAATTATTGAGGAACGTTCCAAGAAACAGCAGCGGGAGGCCGAGGAGGTCTGGGTCGACGGGCGGCGCGTTGACGAGAAGCAGTCGTCATCATCGTCTGACGAAGACGCCGTCGATGAGCTCCACGACTGCAAACCCACGAAGAGAAAAAAATCATGGTTTAATTGGTCAAAGCCAGATGAAGACGTGGCTTTAACTGCCGATGAATTAGCGTATGCGGGCGATTTCGGGACGGACGAGGAGGCGCGCGTGCAGAGGAAATTAGTACCAAAGCGGCCGCGGCCGACGGACTGGGAAGAACTCCAGTCGAAAGCTCTAGCGATCAAGGACTGCCCCGTCCCGCGCGAAGATCCGGAAGGCGCCATCAAGTTTTTATCGAGGCGGTTAAGGCGTTCACGAGATGTCTCCTCATCTTGCAGAGCTTGGTTCGCCGTTCATGAATTGCTGGCCGCGGCCTTTCTGAGGCTGGAAGAACAGTCCGTATCCGTGCTCAAGTCGGCCCTGTACCATGATGAGCGATGCTTGGAAGGTGTGGCGAAGGCCGGTCGAGGACCGCTAGACGCGGAACGGCCTAGGATAGAGAGGCGCGCGGCGCAGACGTGCGGCAAGCTAGGCGACGCGTTGAAGCGGAAGGGTCTGCCGCCGTCCCAACGGCGCAGTTTATGCAGGAAGGAGTGCGAATTGGCCGATCTCGCGGCGGAGAATAGTAGGTACGTCGACGACGACGAGCTAGCTAAAGTCGCTAGAATTGCGGCCTTGGAGCTGAAGGGCACGGCGTATCTACGGTTATGTAGGTTAGAGCAAGCTGATGCGGACGCCGGCGAGGCGAGACTACCTCCAGCATCTCTGAAAGCTCTTGGCAGTGCCGTCGAAGCGTTCGAGGAGGCCTGTGCGGACGTAAAAACGGCGGACGGCGACGCTCTGGCGCGCTTCGGCGCGTCGCTCGAAGCTCGAGCCGTCGCGTCCCGGAAAGAGGCGGTTGATCCCGTGGAATTAAGACGAGCCCTGGAGGCTCTAGGTGCTGCATGCGACAGCGACTGTCGAACGGGCAATAAAAAGGAAGTCCAGACCCTGCAGGCGTCTACATCATTGTACGCTGCAAGAGTGGCCTTCCACCTCCTGAACCGGGGCGAGGACGATGAGAGGTTTATTCAAGCGTTCGCCAAGGAAGTAGTGCTGCGGGCGGCCCACTCCGCGTCCTTGAAACCGTCCCTGGAAGCTGATTATCTCGAGGCCGCCGGGTCGTTGCGAGAGGACTCGGACTATGGCAGGAAGACTGCTCTCAAAGCGCTCGAACGGGCTCGAGCGTCCTTGCAGATGGAAATACGAGCTGAGCGTCCGAAGGAGAACAATCGGAAGCAGGACGCCGAACGGGCGAAGAAGCGAGGCGATCGGGAAGCTGTTGAGAGGGTGGAAGCCGTGTCGCGAGCGTCGCGGTGGCGCTTCGCGACGCTACACCGGGAGACCGAGCGAGCATTGGGATTGGTCGCCAACCGTTTAGGACAGAGAAAAATGGCAGTGGACGCCTGGGAAAAAGCGTGCGCCGGCGTCGATTCTTCCTGTAGAAGTGAATTGAAGAAGCGGCCGGACGCATCGACGTGTACGAACTTGGAGCTCGGTGCCATCCGCTCGTTGATGAAAGATTATAGAGGCTCGGCCGAGGCCTACGAGCGGGCCTGTGAGGCGTCGCAGCGGGTAGCTGCGCTGGCATCAATGGCCAAGGACCCATCGAGGTGTGAACGGGCCGTCCAGTTATGTACTCAAGCGTCCGATGCTGGTGTACATGCGACAATCACTGCAATACAAAACGAGTACAAGAAGTGCAAGTGGGACTTTTGCGAAGGGAAATGGCTCAAAGTTCGCGGTACGGCCGATGCGTTGTTGTTACTGAGGCTCGCGGAAGGCAAACTAGCCGCTCAAAGGGCTCTGAAATTGGGTCCCTGCGTCCAGCAACTCAAAGATAAATTAGATGCCAAGACCCTAAGTGCGCTGCGCGACTTGGAGACCAATATGAAGAAGGCAGCAGTAGCCGCGAAGCCGGCGTTAGTGGCCTCGACGCAAGTCGCGTCGCCTCCCGCGCCGCCTAGACTGGAAGTCGTGAGAAGTGTATCATTGTCAGAATTGGCGGAGGGGCCCGCACTACTGAGAAAGACGGCTTCATTAATAGAAGCCGACGCGGACGTCGAGCAGTGTTCCTGGGGCCTCGAGCGGTTAAGTCATGCGCCCCACTTGAGTGTTCAATTAGCTTGTGGTCCTCGGGACGCGCGGGGCGACTTGGAGGCTATTTTACGAGACGAGAACGACGTCGTGGTTTCGTTCTTCGTTTCTCACCAACAGCTGATTGGCGTGGCCTTCGGGGACAAACTGAAGACCGCGCGACTATTTGTTTCTTCTAATATTTCAATGGAGAAGACCGTGGAGCAGGCCATGCGGGCGCGCGGGAAAGCCGCGAGGTCTTCGGCTCTAGATTTAGCGCGTATTATTGCAATTGACGAGTTGAGGGATGTATTTCCCTCAGCAAAAGACTGGGCCTTCTGTATGACAGGATTGCCAAAAATACCCTTCCACGCCTTACCTTTGGCGAACGGCGCGTCTCTCCTCGATAGTGTCGTGGTACGCTACGGTTCGAGTGTAGCCGAGCTCGCATCCATCGAAAAACGTAGTAAAGTGGGAGGCACGCTACTCGCAACAATCGCGCCGAAGCCCGAGCAACAAACGGACGGCGCTTTGTTGGAACATGCGTCAGTGAAGAAGGGCTGGCGCTGCGCCAAGGTGACCATACCCTGCAAGAGTGTCCCGGCCCTGGTCATGGACACTTCCGGAAAGGAGGCGGGTGCCGATCTACTGGATGCGAATATGGTCTACTGGTCCACGGCATCGATCGACGGAGACGGTTTGAAATTGAAGGAGCAAGGCTGGGAGCAGACCTTTCCTTCCTTACATTTATGTGCCGTCAAGGAGCTGCTACCCGCTTGTGATTGCTTGTTCATCCTGAAATCTTCCGGAGACGTCTCAAAAACATCAGAAGTTCGTTCTGCTTTACACCTGACGGGCGCGTCTTCGGTCGTGTTACCTGCCTTACAAGCGCCGCCCCTATCTACGGATGGCAAGGAGGCGTGCTTGTTGCGAGCCTTGGTGATGCTGGCCTTCCTGAAATATCTCAGGAAGCACGAGAAGACTAACAGGTGTACTGCGCATGCTCTAAGGGACGCGCAGCGGTGGTTGCGAGATGCTACCTTACAGGACGCGCGTAAACTCCTCCAGAAAGCGCCACTCGATCCGACGGAGAAGAAGGAATTCGCCACATCTCTCTTAGATGCGTTCTCTGATCTAAATACGAAGCTGGCGCCCGACCTTTGTGATTGGGCGGGGTTCTCGCTCTCGGGGTCCGGGAGAGGCTTGCAGGGAGCGGGCTGGACGGAGAAGGATAATAATTATGTGCTGGGCAACGACGACTCGTCGGAAGCATCATCAGATGAGGAAGCCGACGCCGGGGACAAGTACTTCGCTGCGCAATTTGATGAGTTCTGCAACACGCGCGATGGCCGGAGATTGGTCCGGGAGCTGGGCCCGGAGAAAGCTCTCAAGCAGTGGAAACAAAAAGTAGCGCGCGACAAGCGCGTTGCCGCGACGTCTAGAGCATTGGCGGGCGCGCGGTCGTCCGTGACCTCCGGAAGTGCGAAAGCTAAAGCTGCCGCGCGGCGCGCCAAGGCCAAGGCTGCTTTAGCTGGTGGAGCTATGAAGCTGGCTGCGGAGAAGCAGAAAAACAAAGAGTCGGGGGCGTGTGTAGTGTCTTAGCCTCTCACAGCGTGTAGTCGCTCGCGCAGCCCTCGATCGGCGCCGCGTCCTCGCCCACGACCGGCGCGCCGCCGATCTCGCGGGCCACGCGCGCGACGGTAGGGACGTCGCGCACGAGCTCGTAGTACACGCCCTTGGCGTTTGTGAGGGTCACGCCCGCGTCGCGCATTCGCAGCATGCCGGCGGCGTGGTGGGGCGGCGGCGTGGCGACGGCGTCCTCGACGACGACGACGCGATAGCCAGCGGATTTTAGGCCCAGGGCCGACTGCGCGACGCACACGTCCGTCTCCAGGCCCACGAGGATGAACGTATCGACGCCGCGCGCCGCGGCGACCGCGTCGACGGCGGCCCGGATGTCCGGCTGCCCGTAGAGATTCCAGACCAACTTGTTCCAGACGCGCGTGCCCGCGGGCAGCAGCGCACTTAGTGAAGGGTGCATCGGCGGGTTGCTTCCTCCCTCGGCGTAGTCCTCGGCCGTCGCGAGGATGGGCAGCTCCATCGCCTTCGCGACCTTCATCACGAAGGCGATGCGCTCGACGAGGCTGGCGCGCTGGGCGAGCGGCAGCTTGTCGAGGAAGTTCTGCTGCGCGTCGATGACGACCAGCGCCGTGCGGTTCGCGTCGAGGAGCTCCCAGCCGGCGGCGGTCCCGCACGAGTCGGTTGCGCCGACGGCGCAGAGGGTCAGCGTCGCGACCAGGCGTCGGACAGCCATATCCAGAGGGCTCGCGACTACGCGCGATGCAATCGATGCGACGCCTCCTGGCCAGACCGGAGCCACCCCGTTCGCGTGCACCGTTCTCTGTACAACCGTATCAGATAGACCGCCAGCACCGCGCCGCCGACGGTGCCCAGCAGGGAAGCCAGGTCTGGCATCTATGTGTCGGGCGCCTCGTCTGCGCGTAAGGGCTGCGGATTTGCGCTGCCCGGTGCTTCTCTGCGCCACGAGGGGACGGCCGCACGCGCTGCGTTTGTTCCGGAGCGAACGAATGCGGCGTTTTTGCGGCCGCGAAAGTCTGCAGATCCTGCTCTCCTGTCGCATCGCACGGTTGTCGGAGAGCACGCAACACCATACCAGCCATCGAGGCAGCCGCGACGCGTCGCACAATGTAGGGTAGACGTCCTCTTTGCAGAGCTAGCGTGTACAGACACTAGAAAAAAGCGATGAGGAGGTGCTTACAACAAACGAGCATAGGTCGCCTTAACTAGCATCAGCGTTGGCGTTCTACTCGCATAAGTTGCTCTGGACCGTTGCGCGACTGCGTGCGAAGATTAGCGCATTCGTAAGGCACTCGTCGCCGCATACACTGCACTCAAAGTGCAGCCTCCAGCACCACAACTCGACGCCGACGAGCAGCCATGGCCACCGTCGTCATCTGCGGCGGCCTCGGCTGCATCAAACGAGACGTCGTACCCGTCGGATTAGCCCACGCCCTCGCCAGTGAACGATTAAGACAGGCGACGACGGACTGCACCAAGGATCTACAACGGAGCGCATCGTTAGCATCGCTCGCGACGAGCGGCTCGCTCAATTCATTGAACGACGACGACGTCGGGCCCACGAAGGCCATCGACGAAAACGACCTCGACCAAACGAACTACTACGAGCTCCTAGGGTTAGAGAAATCAGGTATTGGTGTCGATAGTGAATTAGTCAAAAGGGCTTACCACAAAGCCCTGCTGTTATATCATCCGGACAAGGGCTCAGCGAAGTACGATACGGACGCTGTTTTTCTAGCGGTACAGAAAGCGTACGACATACTAAGTGACAAAACTAAAAGAAGGGCCTACGATAGCACGAATGAATTTGACGACACGATCCCGTCCGGCGACCACGAGGACGGATTTGACTTTTATGCTACTTATGGTCCCGTGTTTCGGGCGAACGCGAGGTTTGCGGAGAAACTACCGGTACCGGATCTAGGCGACGCTGACTCATCGGAACGGTCGGTAGAGGCCTTCTACGCCTACTGGGTGCGGTTTGAAAGCTGGCGGGATTTCGACCTCGAAACGCAGACCAACGAGATCCACGAGGAGATGGATAGGTATGAAAAGCGCCACATGAAGAAGGAGAACGCGAAGTTGGCCGCCAAACGGAAACGCGAGGAGATGGAGCGTATCATCTTGTTAGTGGAACGATCTAGACAGAACGACCCGCGACTCAAGTTGTTTGCTCAAAGAAGGGAGGACGCGAAACGCGAGAAGCGGGAAGCTCGCGAGAGAGAACGACAAGCGAAGGAAGATGCGGTTCGAGCGGAGCAGGAGGCGCTGCAACAAGAAAAAGATAGAATCGCGGCCGAGAAAGCGTCCGCCGCGAAAAAAGAAAAGGAGGAAAACATCAAACGGAAGAAGGCGAAGCGGCGCGCCGAGAAGTTGCTCCGTAAAGCGAATGATGATTCGGAAGAGCCGATGGCCGACTTAGACTTCCTCAAGACGGTTGATAATCTCACGTCCGAGGAGACGTGTGCCTTGGCGGCTCGCCTTGAGGAGGATAGCGAGGGCGCTTTGGCTGATCTGAGGAAATTGTGTACGAACCCCATCAAGCGTAAACAACCGGAAAAAAAAGTTGTGAAGATCGACACGACGGAAAAAAAGAAAACACCTTGGTCCGAGGAGGAAAAAAAATGCCTCGACAAGGCCTGCAAGCGCTTCAAGGCCGGCTCCATGCAGCGCTGGGAGCAGATCGCGGATTATATTAATACGCAGCTGGCGTTAGATGTGCCGCGTTCGCGGCAGGAGTGCATCGAGCAATTTCAAAAGCCTCTGGTGGATCCCAAACAGCACGCAGAACGCGTCAAGCAGGCGAACCAGGCGCCGCCGCCGCCCGTGGATGGGTGGAGCGCCGAGCAGCAGAAGCAGCTCGAGAAGGCATTGCGGGACTTCCCTGCGTCGATGGAGAAGAACGAGCGCTGGAGCAAGATTGCGGATGCGGTCTCCGGCAAGTCGAAGCGCGACTGCGTCGCGCGCTTCAAGGAGCTGCGCGCGGCGCTGAAGAAGTAGTCGTCTCTCGGCGACGACGCGGCCGTGCTGGCCAAGTTGCCGTGGAGCAGGCGTCTCATCGACGGCGTGCGCGTGCGGGGTAAGGAGTGTGTTGTTTAAATTCTTACGCCGTGGGCCAGGGGAATTTCCTTCGGTAGAACTTCAAGATGCTGTGAGCATTCAACGTGTTGGGGTGAGCCGGCCCCATAACGCGACGCATGACTCCCGCGATTTCCTCCAGCATCCGAAGCGCCTCGCGCTTTTCCTCGGCCGAGGATTCTCCGTCAAGGGTCGCGCGACAGAGGTCCTCGCGTATAGACAACGTGACCTCGTGTTCACTTCCGAGGACGCGTCGCGCTACGGGCAGTTTTCTGCGCAACAGTGCCTTGACTTCTTCGAAGCGCTTTAGCCGAAGAAAAGACAACGCGTAGTTGTAGGCCGCTCGGAGGGCTCTCTCGTGTTCCTCGCCGTAGAGTTTCAACCACCCAGAATACACGTCTCGTTGAAGGGACAGGGCCTCATTAAGCCGCCCGAGCTCGTGATACGTGTTCGCAATATTGTTCTGCGTGACGAGTATGGTGTGTTCTGGTGCGCCAAGGCGCCGTAGCGTAGCCAAATCGGCCTCTTGCACGGACAATGCATCCTCGTAGTGGTCTGCAGCTAATAAACCGAGCCCAAGCTCCGTCATCGCGGCTCCTCGAGCCCAGTCCGCCTCCAACCGGCCCACGTACGTCTTCCAGCACGCCCACCCAAGCGCGCATCGCACGACGCCGTGGTACTCCTGCTCGCACAAGCTACACGCGTACCATCGTCCAAACCTATCAGTAAATGTCTTATTGCTCAAATTGTTCTCCTCAGCCTCGTCACACAAAATCTTCGCCTGCTCCGCCAAGCACGACACGTGCGCGAAACCCGCCGTCCCGCGGCACGCACACCCGCGCACGAGACCCTCCTTCGTTTTCCAATGGAGAGCCTGCGTGCAGATGAAGCACGTCTGGCCCTTCGTGTCGTCGGCGCACGCCTCGACCGCGACCGCGACGGCCTCCTTGTATTTTTTGTCTGCATTATACTGTTCTGCGTTGCCGCCGCGGTGTATTTTCTTACACATCTGCTTGTGGCCGCGGCGCCAGTGGTCATGCTGGCAAGTGGCGTTGCAGTAGCGACGACCAGGCCGGCGGCTTCCTGAAGAGTACACGGGCATAATCAACTAAATCAATAGCTATAGTTGGCGCTAGGGGATTCACTTCCTCCCAAGAAACTGGCTATTAAAACACTAAGTAGCGCAATTTACATCTAACACATCGCGGCGCGTTGTGGGCCAGTGGGGCGGCGCAGGCGGCGCAGTTTGTGAGGATCATCTTGCGTTTTGCGGTGAGATATTGGGTTTGCGCGGCGTAATAGTTGACTCGGCTTGAAAAACCCGATTTTTTTCAACTCACTACCTAGGTAGCTACTTAAGTAGTGCAGCTCGACGCACGCACTCTCAACGCCAATCAAGAGAAATAATACCAACCCTTACGCCTTCGCCGCCGCGTCCCGCGCCTCCTTCGCCCGCCGCCGGAATTCGGCAAGCACGGCCTCGCGCGCCGGCGTGTTGCGCGTCGGCGGCCGCTCGAGGAACGTGCTGCGCGACGGCGGCCGCGTGCCCGTGACGTCCGCATCCAGGTTTGGGGGCAGCCGCCGCGGCCCCAGCTCCATGCGACCGCCGGCCGTGCGCGGCCTCACGTACGAGTCCCGGCCGATGTGCCCCGTCCGATCCAACGCATCCAAACCCGCGCGCGTCGCCGCGAAGTCGGCCCGGCGCTCCGCGCACGTCCCGGGCCGCGCCGGCGCCGTCTGCGTGAACGACGGCGCGTCGGGCATTCTCAACAATTCCGCCTCCCAGCTCCACCGCGTCGACCGAGGTGCAGGTGCATCTATCTGCGAGGTAGTGTGACTCTTCTCGGGACCCATGGCATACAGATACCCAAGCACCCGGTTGTGGCAATATAACGAACGGTCGTACTGCGTGTACGCCATATCCACTTGATACCTCGGTTCGCCCTCTTGTTTCTTCTGGGGCGGCAGCTTCCGTCGGATGACGGTGCGTTTTGTGGATCTCATCTTCCGCCGTAAATGCTCCAACGGCAAATATTCTCGACAGTCGGAGTGGGGGAAATAGCACAGGTACGCCATCCCGGCGATGGCCTCCACGGTACACGAGTGCCACGTGAGTGACGACAGACCTTCGAGCTCGTCGCCGACGGACGGTTCCCACGTATCTTTGCCATAGCCGCTACTCTTCCCCGTCACCGAGCCCTTCACAAAACCCTTCAAATGATCAACAGACGAGGCCGAAGGCCGCTTGTACTTCTTGAGGTAGACCTTCTTGGACGAGGTCGTGGACATGCTCTCGTCAAACGAAACGGTCCTCGCGGAGTCCATGGACTTGCGGCGTTGCTTCGCCCGCGCCGTACGCTCTCGTATCTTGTCACCCTTCGCCTTGGCCTTCGCTTCCCTTTGACTAGCCTCCCACTGGGCCAGCTTGTCATTGAGGTCGGTACTCCTAATACGGGAGCGTTTCTGCTGGAGGTGGTAGGGGACCTTGCCTTCGACGAATTCTACCTCGTCGTCAGACAGGGGCTCTCCTAATAATTTCTTGCGACGACGACGCCTCCTACGCTTCACTTCTTCGGGCTCGTCGTCCTCGTGTAAAGTTAGGAGTCTGGCGATGATGCGGTCGCCTTCGAGCAAGCGCGGCTTCGCCTCTTTTTCATCTGAGAATAGTGGTGGAGGCAACTGCTCCAGCCAATCACTTTCAGCATGGTCCCACCGGAACTGAGGCATCACACTTTCATCCTCACCCTGTTGATCGTCCAAGACACACAACCGATCGACCAGCCACTGGAGCATCCTCAGGTATTCCTCGCTATCCAACGCTCTACGGGGCGGCCCGAAGTCCTCGTCCTGCGGGATCAACGCATCCACGAGCTGAAACATCGACAGCTTGAATCTGTCGCGGTTCATCTCGGCGCGGCCTTGGCTGTCGAACTCCCACTCGCCTTCCGCCATTTTGAGGGCCTTGGCCTCGGCCTTCTTCCGCTTGCGAGTGGATAGATTCAGCAATTCTTGAGGATGCATGGCCTGATACAAATGATAGTGCAATGCTAGGTACTCATCTTTATCCACAGCACCGCTTCCGTCGGCATCTACCAGAATCCACAGCGCCTGCAACGCCTCTAAGACGTCGGGGTCGAACCGCGCCGCCTCCCGCTGCAGCAGTAAGACATCTCTGTGGTCATCGCCTTGCGACCTTCTCCTCGGTTGATTCATCCACGCCGTGTCCGTCGACAACAACCAGTCATAGTAGACATCTTGCGTGATCTCCTCCGGCCCGACGTTGAACTGCTCGATGCACGTGTCGATCTCCATCTGCGACGAGAGGACGCCAGACAGAGCCATGACGCCCTCAAATTCTTCGCGGTCCAGGAAGCCGCTCCCGTCGGCGTCGATGAGCGCCCAGTACTGCGTCACGCCCATGTCCATGTCGCTCATGGCCTTCCTTAGCGCTTGCCGCAGCATGTTCAATCTGTACTCTTGGCTGTAGTAGGCTCGACACTCACTAAGCATCCGGATGGGTTGCGTAGAACGCTTCCTTCTTGATTTTTGTAAATAGAACTCTCCTAGATCGACCTCCTGGACGTGGCGGATGATCTCGCCTCGCAGGAAGCCGGGCAGGTACGGCTTAAGTGGTCGAGGGTGTTTCCCGGGCCACTTCGCTCGCGCCCACGCCGGCGGGAACTCTTCCAATTCATTATCGAAGGACTTGGATCTATTACGGCGGAACTGGCAGGGGCCCTGGGGCGTTTTTGTCGATGCTGTCGACGCCGAGGTGTAGGAGCTAAAGCTGCCCCGGTTGCTCATGGCTGGTTATTCGTGGGAGGGCTGCCCCGCCGTTGGTGGCTTGTATGGCCGCTGCCGATGCGCGCGCGCACGCGTTCGACGAGCTGTGCCCCGTGCACGGCGTGCGACAAGCGCAGCGCGTTGAGATGCTCTCATTATAGGTGTCGGGTTGCGCGCTGCGATTGGAGGCTTGCCGACGAGTCCGAGAGGTCTCGGGGAATGGCTTGCGCGGAGGATTCGTCGGGGCGCGGCGCTTCGCTCCCGGGCGCTCGAGCGCACAAGGTGGTCGAGCGAGTCGCGCCGTCACGCGCCGACGACGCTGTTACGGCTGAAAGAGACATCGCAAAGCGTACGTCGTTATCTATAACAACGCGCAACGCAGCGATTCGTTTGGACGGAGCGCGCTACAACAAGCTTCACATACCTCTGCTTTGTGGCCACCGCCATTCGCCGCCCGCGAAGCGCTCGCATTAACGCCAGCAGCAGCGCGAACGTCATAAAAAAGCGCGCGCGAAACACTCGCAATAACGCCAGAGCGTCACGCGCGCGAAAGCCGCGCCGACGCAAATAAGCCATGGGCGACTTCAGCGGCCGCGAGCCGTGCCCCTACCGCATTTTGGATGACATCGGCGGCGCGTACGCGATGGGCTGCGTCGGCGGGTCGATCTGGCACTTTGTCAAGGGCTGGCGCAACGCCCCGAAGGGCTCGGCGACGTCGGGCGCCTTCGAGCAGGTAAGAGTAAGGGCGCCGGTGGTCGGCGGCAATTTTGCTGTGTGGGGCGGCCTGTTCGCGTGCTTCGACTGTTCCCTGGTGGCGGTGAGGCACAAGGAGGACCCCTGGAATTCTATTCTCGCGGGCGCGGCGACGGGCGGCGTCCTGGCCGCGCGCGCGGGCCCGAAGGCGGCGGGCAAGAACGCGCTAGTTGGTGGCGTGCTGCTGGCGCTGATCGAGGGCCTCGGCATCCTCATTACCAAAATGATGGCGCCGCCGATGGCCTCGAAGGACGACCTGAAACACGGCGGTGCGGACCCGACGCTGCCGCCGACGCAGCCCGGCCTCGCGCCGCCGGTCGCGTTCCCGACGGGGGCGGCGTATTAATAGTTCTCTGTATTTACTCCTCCTCCGCCGTGGGCCCGTTCAGCCAGAAGAGCTCCTGCACGAAGGCGAGGATGCGCTTCAAGCGCACGTGATGGCAAAAATCGTTGTGGTCGCTGACGGTCTTGAAGTCGACGCGGAGCAGATCGCATTCGCCGTAGTCGGAGGGATTGCGGCTCCGGACCTCATCGTTCCAGGGATGGAAATCGATGTCGGCCCAGCACGTCGGGTGATTGACAGTGTCGGCGGCGAGTCGGCGACCGTCGCGTCCTCGGTCGGCGTCTCGGGCCGTCTCTTGCACGGCGAGGTCTGCGGCTTGCCGCTGCCAGAGGTCTCGTCCTGTCTGCCGCCTCTGGTTGTAAAATTGGTCTCAGAGCCTTCCTGCGTCCGCTTTTTGTCGTCGTCTGCCATCCGAGATTATTATCTCTCTGTCGCTGGTGATTTAGCTGACGAATCGCTACGTTACTATAGCTGAGATATTAGCAATCTAGTCGGGCCGCCGGTAATAAATAGAACGGCCTCGCGTCGCGGCTATTTTAGCCAAAAACCTGATTTGATTTAGGGTACCATACCATACCATATTACTTGTACTTAGTAGTACAAGAAAACCAATTTTACTTCGGTCCCTTCCGGGCCGGCGGCCGCCCCCGCCTGCCAAAGGACCGGACCGCGTTGCCCGCGGCCCGAAGCCGCGACGTCCGCCGCGGCGGCGGCGGCTCGACGGAGGCGTCGCGCGAGCCGGGCCGCGAGCGCTCCGCGGACGACTCGCGCGACGAGTTCTCCCGGGACGACGGTCGCTGCCACGCACCGCGCTTGGGCCGCGTCTTGCGCTCGCGCGAGCCGCTCCGCATGAAGCCCCGCGCCGCTGACAGCATGCCGCCGAAGGTTTTGGTGGCCTTGGCCTTCCGCTCCTCGGGCGTCGAAGCGGGCATCGCGGCGATGGCCTCGGCCGGCGTCGCCGCGCCCGGCGGCCGCGAGGGCGGCGGCGGCGGCGTTTGAGGCCGCTTCTCCTCCTCGACGCCGACGACGTCTGGCAACTGCTCCTCCTTCGGCTCCCGGCCGAGTTTCAGATCCGCTCTTCTACCTGCTAAATATTTTTGGTGCTCCCGTCCCAGTTCTAAATGCCGGGCGCGCTCGATGCACTCCTGGGGCGACGAGGGAGGCCCGGCGTCCAGGAGCGAGTCGAGCATCAGTAAAGCATACAACAAATCCTGCACCGCGGCGCCGGCCCTTTCTAATTGTAGAGACGAGGCGGGCCCCGCCGAGCGGGGCTTGTCGTCGGGGTCCTCCTCGTACCTAGCCTTGTAGAAGCGCACGTTCCTGTCGCGGACGTACGTGCCCCGATGTAAGAGCGCCGACCGCCCGATGAGCGTCATCGCGACGTCGACGGACGAGGGCGGCGCCGGCGCCGGCGCGGCCGCCGATTCTTTGAGCTCGGACCAGCGCTCCGCCGTGCCCCGAGAAGGGGGCCGCGACTCGTCTACAACAGATTTGGGCGGCGAGAAGGGCCGCTTCGTGGGCACCGGCGCCTCCTTCACGGGCTTAAAAGCTTTCTCTGGTGGCTTCCCCGGCGGCGCGCCGTCGCCGATAATGGCTTCTAGTAAAACTTCGTCGAGTTTCAACCCCAGCTTCTGGGCGACGCGCACGGCCTCGAACAGCGTATCTTCGACGTTCGTCCTAGCAACGCTCAAGACGACATACAAGTCTCCCCCCAAGTCGCCGGCACATAACGTACACGTCTGACTCACTTGTTCTTCACACGTCCGGGCACAGGCCCGAGTCAACAAGCAGGCGTCGCCCGGCACCAAGTGCAAATCCGTGCCCTCATTTAAGGTAACACGATCCGCGATGGTCCTTAACGTCTCGTTCGCGTGCGCGACGGCGCCGACCAAGCGAGACCCTTCCCTTCTTTGATACTCGGGCACGTCTCTCACCAATGAATTGACCTTGGGCCGCGGGTCGTCCGGCCGCCGCCACGTGCTCCTCACTCGAATCACGCGGAACGTCCCCTTCTTTTTGTTCCCGAAGTCGCCCCTACGCATCCAGTGCCAGTGGTCCGCGCCCGCTCTCAGCAATCGATTCCGCATCTGGCTCCGCGTCCGCGGCGCGATCTCCAGTTCTGCCAGTCTGGCCAGTTCGAGCTGCTCCTCGGAGCGGATCTCCGGGCCCATGAGCTTCTCGAGGTGGAGACTCATCTTAGCGCTGTGTGCTTTCCAACAACAATACGTACGAGCGCCGGCGGCGGGCAGCCTACACGTGGGCGCGGCGACTGCGTGGGCTTGAGATATACCTTCCCAGCGCTCCTACGCGGCGGCTGCGTACGCGAGGCAGCCCCCAACAGCAGCGCCGAGCTTGACAAATACGGCTAGAGTGTCTCACGCTATACAAAACATCCTTAACTTGGGCATTAAGCCTCAAGAGCACGTCGACCGCCGCCGCGTCGCACGTCGGGGCGTGTCAGGAAAAGAAAAATACAAACTACACGGCGTTAAGCCTCAGGAGCACGTCGGACGCCGTCACGTCGCGCCCCGAAACGTCGGCCCTCGTCGGCGCGTGCGCGCGCACGTAGTCCTTGAGGACCTGGTAGTGCTCCTGCGCGAAGGCCGGGTGCTCCATACCAGGACACGCGCCCCTTTGCGCCTCCTTTCCCACGCATCGGCCGTGGTGGTAGGTCACGGGTAGGTACGTGCCGGCTCGGACGTATTTCCCGATCATCGGTAAATCCAGAATACCGTGGCCGATAATCCTCACAATAGGATTGTATGGTTGCAATACCTTGCCGACGCGCGTCTCGGCCACCCTCTGGAACGACGCGTGGCCGTCCTCCGTCTTCATCGGCTCCTTCGCCGCGTAGGCGTCCATGGCACTTTTATTGGCGACCACGAAGTCGTCGATATAACCACCAAACATCGTCTCGCACGGGAGGAACGCGCCCGACCGCGCCACCGCCATCTCGCGAACCACTCCATTCAAATCTAAGTCCTGGAGCAGCAGCACGTCCGGCCGCGTCCGCAAAATGAACTCCACCGATTGATAAGCGGGAGACCTTTTCAGGGCCGCGTGGCACCGCCCGACGCTCTCCCACTGGTGCGCGAAGCCCTTGTACTTGCGCTGGCAGTGGCTGTCGCATTTCGTGTTCGTCTTGTTGCGTTGGACCATGCCGCCCACACATAACTCGCCCTTCACGACACCACCGGACTTCCGCGCCGTCGAGCTCTTCGCGAGGCGCTTGCTACAAATATCCTGGGACAGCGGGAAGAAGTCCGCATCACATCTATCTCTATCGTGAATGTCGTAGTAGGCGCACGTCGCATATTTATCCTCCGCGAAGATATGGACGTGGTCCCAATCCTTGACGACGTCCAGCGCGGCCGCGCCGACTTTCGCTTGCGTGCGGCCGTCGTAGGGCGACTCGATGCCCAGCCACCAGTTGCTTCTTCCTCCGTTCCGCTCGATCAGATTACAAGATAATGCTGGCCAGGTCACGAGGAACGTCCGCAGGCCGCCGGAGAGCTCGAGCGCGTAGCGCGGTTTTCCTGATGCGGTCGCGTCGTTGCTGCGGCAGGCGCAGCGCGGGTTCGGCATCGTGGCGCGTCAACCGCAGAGAGCGCGGACGCCGTCGCGCACCGCACGCGGGACTCACGAGATCCTCACTCTACTGGATGTCACGCCGACGGCGTGGGCGCAGCGATGCCCTATCCGTGCGTAGCGGTGGTTTATGTGATCGACGAGTCAAAGGGCAGCCATTTTGGGCTCGGCTAAGCCAAAAGCCGTCCCACGGGGTGCCGATTTTGGTCTAAACCCGACGCAAAGTTTCAGCTTCCCGGCGCATTTTGCCGGGCGTACGCGTCGCGATACGCGGCGCAGCGCTGCCCCGGCATGCCTTCGTGAACCTTAAAATGCGTGGCGCCCATCAAAGGCTGCCCACGTAGCCGCGCCAGCCCTGCATCTCCGCGGCCGCGGCCCGCCAGCCGGCGCCGCCGCAGCGCTGCACGCGGATCAGCACCATGCGTGATGTAGCCATCGGCGCCCTGCTGGGGGCAGTATTAGCGGTATTCGTGCACCTCGCGGCCATCCACTCGCGGACGCACCACGACGCGCACCACGCGACGTCGGCGATCCATCAAGCGTTGAAGCGCGCCGCGCCGCGGCGCCGTTTTCTGCCCTTCTTTGAAGGCTGCGCTCCCTCACAAACGTGCGCGCGGAACCTCGTCGAGCGGCCGCGGAGTCGGCTCGAGGGCGCGCCGGGCGACGCGTCCGTGCCACCACCCAGTGATTGGGCCTCGCATTTCGCGGGGAACGAGCTGGCGGGCGCCGTCGCCTCCGCGAAGTGCGCGCCGGGCGCGGCCGTCAACGCCGGGCATGCTCATATGTCGAGGGGCGCGTGCGCCTACGAGTGGCTCCACGACGCCTTCGGGCGGCGGCGTATTGATGCGGAGGAGGCTTGTGATATTATATCAGAATCATCGGCAGCGTTCGCTTCCACCTTGATAAGGGAGACGGTATCAAACTTGCGCTCTTCCGTCACTGCCCACGTCTACTGGACCGTCCTCGACGATTCTCGAACGGACGCGGCCGCGAATATGATGAAAGCGTTCGAGACCATCGCGCGGCCCTCGTCTCCAACGCCGTCGGTTCTGGTCGTGGCGTCCGTCGGTTCGAAAGCGGCGTGCGCGGCTCGGAAAGCGGGCGCGAGAACGGCCGCCTGGCGGCCGCCACCTTCACATAAAGGAGCGATCTTCATGGACCAGGCCCTCGCCACGGGCGGGTTGGACGGACCCGATATTCATGGAAAGAAACGCACCTTCCTGGGCGTGCGCGGCACGGGCGGCGTCGCGCCCGAGCTGTGGCGCGACGGCCGCGAGATGCTGCGCTACGAGCGGGCTAGGCGCTATCATGTGACGAACGACACGCGCTTGAACTACGGCGCCCGCAGCGCGAAAGCAGCGGCGCTGCGCCACGCTTTATCATGGCGCGTCGTGGCCATATTTTCTTCCACGGACCACCCGAAGCTTCTCAATGCAATATACCTCAAGACCGACGCCGACGCGTTCTTCGCGGGCGCGCCTCCCTCATCACTATTGACGAACTTGCGCCCCGGCCTCACGTGCGCCGCGCGGTTTGGAATTGACCCGCGGCCGGAGCACCAGAGGTTTGTCAGAGCGTCGCGCATCGGCGGCGCGCCGACGGCCGCGGTCCTGGCTTTTAGGAGAGATGCCATGGCCGCGCGGGCCGCGCGCGTCTTCCTGCACGCTTCGAACGCTTTGCTCGAGGCGGTCGACGCTTCGGTAAATGAAGCGGCGGTCCACGCCGCGGCCCACGGCGACGTTCTGGTGGGCTGCGCCGTCGCGGCCTCAACAGGCAACGACTGGGAGGCCTGGGGCTGTTCCGGTGATATTGGTGAAGAAGCCAAACAAGCTCTGAGAAGGGCGAACCTGGACGGGGACGGGCCCTTGCAGATCCAGCTCTGGGATTCGGAACAGGTCGTCTCGCACGAACATCCAAGTATATTATCGGGGGCGACGGTTGCCATACACGTCAGAGCTGGCGACGACGACCTCACCGCTTCCAGGGATATACGAGCGGGGTCGCGGGGCGGCGGCCTCGCGACGACGCCCTACGCGTCGGTTTTGCGAGTCGCGAAGGAACTGGGCGTCTATCCCGGCGCTATTGATGAGTTTGGCAATAGGGACTACTTCAGGGTTGACACTACAAAACATAGGAAGTACGTGGCCGTCGAAGACACACTCATAGCGACGATGCCGCCGAACTTTCATAATGGAGAGCGTTTGGGAACGGCCTGTCTGTCCTTGCTCGCGATCGCCTACTTCACGGGCCGCGTCGCGGTCCTGCCGGCGGCGCTGCATTTTGAGAAGTATTACTACCTCTGGGAGTTCATCGACGTCGAACAATCAGTACTGAAAGTCCACTTCCGGGAGTCGCACTTCCTGTCGAAGGCGAGGAGCCACGCGCGGCGCAGTGTAAATGCAGCGCGGGTGCAGGTCCGCGAGGACGGCACCGTGAGCGTGTCCCGCGTCTTGGATGATGACGCGGACGATGCGAACGCGCGGGTCTACGCGAGGCCCGATCCGCTGGACCCGATGGCGCTCGCGGTCGCCGCGGCGACGCGCGACGACGTTGCCAAGGACGCGGACGTGCTCTATCTCAACGTGGATGAAATCCCGACGCACAACGCGCTCGCGACGCCGCACCGCGCCTGCACCTTCCGGCCGCCGTGGAGAGCGAACGGGAAGGGCTGCGCATCCAGTGGGAAAGGAGCCCCGCCATGGCTTGGCTTGCTCTACGACCACTACGGCCATTGCACCTTCGAAGCGCACGCGCTGCGGGGCTTGGGCCTCGTGACGGCGTCGGACGACTGCCACGCAAAAAGAATCGAAGACGCACGACGTATGCGCTTGTTCGACATCGACCCGGGCAACCGGTCCCTCGTCGTCGAGAAGCCGCGCGGCGGCGAGGCGGGGAAGACGTTCAAGGGGCCGGCAAAGCGCTAGTAACTAAGAACAAAGTTTAACTATTGGACACGAGCGTCACGAGCCCGAACGCCTCCCAGTCCGCGACGACCTGGCCCTCGACTCCGTCCAAACTTCCGAACACCACGACCTCCCGACAATCGCGCCGCGCCTCGACGACGGCGAGGATGTCGGGCGGGCACTCGAGGCGGTTGACGCGGCGCTGCATCATCTGCTCGCAGTCGCGGGCTTGGGGCCGCGGCACGAAGTGCCACCGGCGGTGCTTCCCGACGGCCTCCTGCCGGCTGATGCAGGCGTCGGTCCAGAGCGGGATCGTCGAGAGTGCCTCGACGTCCGCGGGCGCCGCCGCGGCGAAGCGGCGCGCGGGGCAATCCACCCCCTTGAACGCGACGGCTGCGTGCGTCCACTTGCCGTTTCCAGAATAAGTAGGCTCGCGGTAGACGCGATCATAAGTATTGATTCGTTGTATACGTGTAATGGGGTCATTGCCGACGACGACGGCGCAGGTCGGCTGCTGTCTCGGGATCGCGGGCGCCGGCGCCGGCGCATCATCTAAACCGGCCGTGAACTCGTGGAGCCAGTACGGCACATATAATTTCGACATCGAGACGCCGCCCTGCGCGACCGCATCAAAGACGCGGGTCCGCACGGCATCCAAGTAGGCCGGCGTGACCTTCTTCCAGTCACGCACGCGGACGACGGGCAATCCACTATAAAGTTCGGCCATCGCTGATGAAGCATCGTAGTCGACGAGCGGGATCGCGCCCGCGGCTAAAGCCTCCCACTCGCGATAGTTCGTCCGGCCCTTGCCCTGGGGGCTTACCACAAAATCGCTCCCAAAATACAACTCCCGCAACTCGTCGCCGCTCCGGGCCGTTCGATCACTGCAGTCGAAACCTTTCTTCGACAGCTCGTCGAGGACCGCGAAGCGCCGCACGCGCGACATGGTCTCGCCCAGGCCCCTCCTATTAGGGCCGTAGCGCCAGCGCATGGCCTCCTCGCTCAAGACGCGGTCATGATCAAAAATGCGTTTCGCGCGGTCGCGGACCCTTTGTTGTGGCGAGGTGTACTCGCGCGGCGCCGCATACTCCGAAGCCTTCTGGGGCGTCGCGAGCATGCTCATGCAGCAACAGACCAACGGTCCCGTGCGCTCTGTTGATGCCTCGCGGCCGTCCAAGGCGTCGACCCATTGGGCCGGGTCGCGGACGCCCGTCGCGTAGGCCTTCATTTTCGGGTGGGGCCGCGCTATTTCACCAGCGCTATCGATGAGCCCGTCGCTCGGGTTGTTCGCGTACCAGGCCTTGAGGTTCACCGTGTCCAGTAAATCGCCCATGTCGAGGAAGGGCGACGCCTTGCCCGGTCGCAGGGGCACGTTGCAATCGGAGGAAGTGACCAAGGTCAAAGACCGGTTCCCGACGACCTCCGGGAGGAAGTATCGTAGAAGTGAGGCGAGTGACAACCCCATATAAGTACCGAAGGCGTTACCTCTATAAAAGTCGCCGCAGTTGTCCCCGAAGTGCAGCTCGAGCCAGGCGTCCGTCGGCGACCACCTTCCAATACCGGCGTGGCCGTTCGCCGACACCGTACGCTTGCGGTCCCACAGGAATTCATCTGTAGCACTCCGGTCGCGGTCGGTCACCGCCACCGGCGTTCGACTCCGACCGGGAGCTAAAGCAGCCTCGACGGCGCGCTCCTCCGCCGTCCACCGTTCCAAGACCCAGGGCATCTTGTCCCGCGACACGCGCCGCGACGCGAAGGGCAGCGTCCCGCTCGGGCCGTGCCGCAGCGTGCCCCCCAGCAACATGTCGTCGATGCGCCCGGCGCCGCCCTGTTCCGCGCGGAAGGCGGCCCACCTCCTATCTAAACCGTATTCCTTCAGCCAGTACTTGAGGCAGCACCGTAAACAACACTTGACGCGACTGTAGGGCGTCCGGAACGGTACTGTACTAACCAGGCAGGCGCGGCTGTAGACCCGGCGCGGCGGGCACTCCTCCGTGCATTCGAGGTCTTGGTTGTCGAGGCATTTCTGCGTCGCGACGTCGGCGTCATTGGCTGCGACCGCATGCACCAGCAGTGCGAGGCAGCTGAGGCGCATGCCACCGGTGCCGCCGGTGCGGCTGGCTGAGGGCAGCCTTTTCGGTTGCTACAGCATATATGTGCTCGTCAGGCAGCCGGAAAGCGAGTTGGCCCTTGCTCTGCATGCAAAAATTATGCGAAAATTAAAACCTGTAAATTGATTTTGCCCAGGGACCAATCGCAAGCGGTGCTGGGCATCGCTCCACAGCTTTGCGGGGTGGGTGATGAATTACAACTAGCGGCCAAAGGCACTAGCAATTTGATCGAGCTCGCACCCGCCGCCGCCAGGCGACGTCCGTGCCCTCCAAGGAGCACAGTTCTCGACGCTCGAAGCTCGCCGTAGTCCGCTTACGGCAGTGCTCGACGCGCGAACCTCGCCGTAGTCCGCTTACGGCCGCGCCGACCTCCGCGAGGCAGCCCCAAACCCAGGCTGCCCGTAGAGGCAGCCCTCAGGCTGGCGCACACGGCCGACGGCCACTCGGCCATCCTGCCCATGGCCGAGGAGAAGGGCCCCACCGCGCCGCCCGGGCTCAAGATCGTGGTGGTGGGCCCGACGCAGGGCGGCAAGACCACGGTCTCCAACTACATCGCGTCGGACGAGGCCGTCGACTTCGAGTACCCTTTTGAATATAACGCCACCGTCGGCGTGCGCATCTTGGAGTGCGAGCGGAATCTAGGGGGACCGGCGACGCCGGTCGAGGTCTGGGACGTGGGAGGCTCGACGGACTACGAGGGCTGCTGGCCGGCCATCATGCACGACGCGCACGGCGTCGTCCTCGTCTACAACCCCGAGCAGGAGGGCCAGGTGAGCGAGTCGGGCGCCTGGTACGAGTACTTCGTCCAGAACAACGACCTGCCCGACGAGGCGTGCGTCGTCTTCGCCTTCGCGCCGAACGCGCAGCGCGGCACGCGCCAGCGCGTCTCGCCCAAGATCGAGCACCTCAACGTCGTCAACATCTCGCTCGACGACGGCTCCCTCGTGAAGACGCAGTTCGAGCGCTTCCTCAAGGCGGCCAAGGCCCGCAAGGACTCGGGCGGCGGCGGCGGCGAGGCCAAGGGGGCGGAGTACAAGTGAGTATCTACTACTAGTAAGCAAAGCAAACTTGCTGAAACTGAAATATATAGTATTGATGATAGATTCATGCGGTAAATTAGTATGATTCTCAAACAGCGTCAGGTCGTAGGGCGAGTCAAGAGCTGGAGGGGAAACGACGTCCCAGGGGTGGCGTGGGGGCTTGTGATGAGTGAGCTGGAGGTGCAATTGAGCCGCGAATTGTGAGGCGCGGGTCTAGACCTTGGTCATCTCCGTAATCTCCTTAAGCGGCGGCGGACCGTCATCTTGTGGAAGGGGCTTCTTTTTCATGATGAAGATGGCCACGCCTACAATACAGAAGAACGCGATGATGCCGCACACGAGACCGGCTATTTTCCCGGCATCTGGCTCGCAGCAGTCCTCCTTGTCCGAGGCGCAGCAAGTGTCTTTGTGGCAGACACCAGACAACCCGGGGTACGCGTACCACTTGCCAAATTTGTTAGACTCTTTTGAGAATGCTCCGCATTTGACGTCCCACATGTCATCAGCATCGCACGACTTACAATCCCAACCGCAACTCAAGGCGCAGTCTTGGTCGCTGCGGGTCTTGACCTCGTTTTGGTACACGCACACGACGTACGCCTCGTACGACACCTGGCACACGCTGGAGCCCTTTCCGCACTGCCCAGTCACGACCCTCTGCGCGTCCTCGCAGGTCTCCACCGGGTCGTCCTCGTCCAGGGTGACGCCGTTTACGAAGAAGTCGTCGTCGCCCGTGGCGGATCCTGCGTCCGACGCCGCGAAGACACAGTCGCTGAAGGCCGTCAGCTGGCTTCCGCATACACCTTGCAGGTCGGCAGGGGTGGCAAACGCCGGAGGCAGCGTGAGATCGCCGGAGCGAAACGCCGGGGGAAATGTCGCAGTATTGATGGCAGGGGGCAGCGTGGCAGCGAAGGGAACCGGGGGCAGCGTCAGCTGCCCCTGGGCCATCGCCACCGCAAGCGCGAACCAGCAAGTGAGCGCCATCCTGGAGTTGTTGCAGGTTTTGCGAGAGCCAGCGCCTTGATTGCGAGTCGGGGACGGTCGTTGTATAACCCGCACGTGACGGAAGCCACAAGTCGAGATAGGCCTCGGAAAGGTCCTGCTTGCGCGCCTTAGTACCGACGATCGCAGCTGTATCAACTTCTAGTAAGATCTAGTACAGCCTGCAGGCAGTGCCATGCAGCCGCTATTGCCCAGCCGCAATCGAGAGCAGCGACGAGGCGCTACGTCGAGGCGCTGAGGTCTAGTTCAGATGGGGCGCCAGCTGAAAGTACTGCTGCTGGTTGGCGGCCTGGTGCCTACAGCATCTACATGTCAAGGTCTCTTCGGTGATGATTTAGATGACGATGATGGGTGCACCGGCCAGCAGGCGTGGAAGCTCAAGCTCTACGAGAAAGGCTCGGGCTGCGCGGGAGAGGCGTACCTTGGCAAAGTCATTGGGGGCCAGGTTGATTATGATGATTGGGATTCGGGCTGCGAGGACGTGCCGCTGGCCGACGAGCGCGCGGTTCACTTTACTGAATGCACCCTTGAGCATGCGACGCTCTCCGTGTACTCGACCACTGGATGCCCGACCGACGCTGCCCTGGAGGAGCGGACCGTGCCGATCTCAAATTACGACGAGGGGAGCGAGTGCGTCGAGGGCCTGTTCGACGACCTCGACGCGATCATCATGTGCCCGAGTGCGTACTACGGCGTCATGTGCAATGCCAGTGCAGGTGTCTCCTACGTGCCCATAGACGAATCAGACTGCAACGACGCTTACCTGGAAGGGATAGTCACCAATGCCATCAAAGGTGAACAGACCGTTGATCTTGACGGTTGTGGGAGAGAGGATAGGGAATTTGAGTTATTTGTCCATGACAAGATAGCAGCCTGCGGCGAAATCTGCGAAGCGACGGGCGAATGCGGCATAGCGAACATCGGCAACTGCGAGATCGACGGGCGGCCCAGGCACATCTACCGAAAGGTGTGCGACCCCAACGCCACGGTGCCCACCCTCGACGAAATCATCGCTGGCATCTCTCCGAATGACGACGCAACTATCCCTCCGACCTTCGAGGGAGTTACATTGCCTCCCGCATTTGAGCCTAGTATTAGAGGTGTTTTTGATGCCGTATTGAAAAATGTTTGCGCCGACAAAAATACTGCCGTTGGCGTCTGTCACATCGCGGAGGGCCTTTGCAACCATATTAATCTTGACATGGGCACGTGGCAATGCGACGACGTCTTCGAGACCGGGCTTTCGTCACAGTTTCCTGAAGCTGATGCTACAGAAACATGCGAAGACCTGCAGGAGGCTATGTATGATTGCGGACTGGAGCCTTATCCTTGCCAAACGGAACATCGAGCGCTCGCCAAGTGCTCATTCGAATTGGGGGCCCGGATCTACTACGGCCACGAGTGCGAGTTTTCCTGCCCGGACACCGCTGAGACTCCGGAGACTGCCGGTGAGCTCGGCAGCGCGGCAGACGGCGCTCGCAAGACCACGGCCGTAGGCGCTCTCCTCGGGACCGCCCTTCTCTTGTGAGCAAAGAATTTGAAGCACCATTTCGAAGACTCCAAAATTTTACCCCTTCCCCTCCCATTCGCCTCCCGGACGAGTATACTAATTTGCTACTTCTAGTATATTCGCGAGCTACGGGTGAGAAACATACCTCGCAGCGAATGCAGGTCAAGGTAGTGGACGCCAGATGTCCTGAGTTGCTCGTTTATCTCGGCTCTCGCGCCCGGGCCGCACCCGAGTTGCTACGCTAGTGTTTTTACTCGATCGGCGGGCGGCAATCAATCATGAACAACCGAACTCTGCCGTAAGAACCCGCACAAAAACTCCGCGGGAAGCTAGCGGCCTGTAAGGTACTAGGGATGCCTAGAGCAAGCCTGAGCAGGCGCAGGAGGGCAGCCCGGAGGTGCAATAATGCGCGATAACCGCGCGACGCGAGAGCTCTGCTCCCTAGACCCGTGCCGGAGCCTCGTGCCGAGCAACTGCGGGCCACCGCGATGGTGCCCCAGGATCAGATGTGGCTGCTCCCTGGGCGTCGCGGTGGCGCTTGCCTTCGCGGCCGGCATCGGCACGCTTTGGTCGCTCCGCGACTCGTACTACGAGCTCCGGCGCGACCCTTACCACGTGCTCCAAACGGTCAAGCTCAAGGCGCTCAAAGTCGACTGCGCCGAGCTCGAGCTCGGCGCGGACGCGGACGCCGAGCTCGGCGACGATCCCCTAAAGCGGAGAACGATCGACTGGCGCCCTTACCTCGCCGACCCCGGTCGGGCTTCGAATGTGACGCTGTCGCTGCTGCTCGACACGTTCGGGCCGGGCAAGCTAACGGCGCAGGAGTTCTGGGACAACCACTGCCCGGAGTCCCTGCTGCGGAAGTTCTTCGTCGAGAAGAAGCCCGAAAACCTGCGGAGCGACCGCTGCGCCTTTGGCGGCGACGCCGCGCTCGCGACCGATCCACTCGCGTGCGCGGGCGGCTTTTACGAAAAGCGGGAGCGGCGCAACGTCACGTGGAACGAGTCAACGGGCGCGTCGGCACTGGCGGATACCGCGACGGAGTTCGGCCTCGTGCGCAAGCTCTTGCCCGAGGCGCTCCAAAACCTCTCGCTCCCTGGGAACGCCTCAGCAGACGTCCACAACGTGTCGGCGTGGGCAGTATCGACCGCGGCGGCGCCACCGGGCTACTTCGCCCCCGAGTTCCAAACCTGTTTGATCCGCTGCGCCCGCGGCGGCTTCTGCCCGAGTTCGTCAACTTCCGTCGATTACGGTCAACTTCCGTCCTGGGCTAGCGGACTCTGTCTCTTCCCCTGGGGCCTCGGCGGAAGCTGGCCGATGTCTGCGCCGCCGTCGCGCGGACTTTGCCCCGGCTCGTCGTCGCTCCACCTCTGCCCCGCGAAGTTTTACTGTCCCCAGCCAACCGTCATGCACGAATGCCCCGCCGGACACGTCTGCCCGCGAGGGTCGACGCACGCGCAGCGGTGCGCCTGGGGCGCGGTGTGCGCCGCGGCCTCGGACTGGCCGGACTACTCCCGGGCCTGCTGGGTGTTCTTCGCCTGCGTCGCCGGCCTCGCGCTGTTCGTCCGCGGCGTCCTCTCCGTCAACCTGCTCGACCGCTTCCCGCGGACGGCGCGCGCGTTGGGCCGCCCGCGCGCGCTGGACCGGCGCATCGTGAATGCCGCGCGCGCGCGCTTTGGCCTCGCCGCCGACGCCGGTAGCGACGTGCCGCCGTGGGGCGGAGGGGACTTCGCCGTACACCTGAGGATCGCGGCGCTCGCGGGGCCGGTGGCCTGGGCACTCGCCGTCGCGTCGCTTTTTGACAACGGCGCGGTCCTCGCATTCCTCTGCGTCTTCGGCGTCGTTTTGTACGGCGGCTGCGGCCTCTGTCACTTCGACGTTGCCGGCGCGGCTGCACGGGACGACTACCCCGTACTCGTCGTCTGCGGGGTGCCGCGGCGGTCGCACGTCGTGGTCGCGGCCACGGCCGGACCGCTCCTTCTCGTCGCGGTCGTCGCTGTGCTTGTCAGGGAGGGCGACGCGACGTGGACGCTCGTCGTCCTCGCGGCCGCGGCCGCCGCTACTACCGTTTCTTGCGGCGCCGCCGGCCTCCTCACGTTCTACCGATCGAGCGCCCGGGGGCCGCACGACGACAACGGCGGCAAGCACACGTGCGACTCCGCGTCTGCGAAGGCGCCTTCATTCCCGCGTCGACGCCATCGACGCGACGATTCGACACGTAGGTGCGCCAAGCCCGGGTGCAAGAAGGCGGCCAAGCACACCTGCTCGGTCTGCGAATCCGTCTACTATTGTAGCCCGCAGCACCAACTGGACCACTGGCCCGCGCACAAGCAGGAGTGCAGCGCGGCTACCAGGGCCGCCCCCAACCCGCCTCCGCACGACGACGACTTGGGTGACGACGACTCGGCGTCGAATGCGGACGTGGACGAATCGGCATCGCCTTCGGCACTAAACCGGTGCCTCAGCATTCCCTTCGACGACGTATCGGTGTCTCCTAGTGAGGTCGCCATCGACGCCGGCGACGTAGAGATCCGCATCGACCTTGCCTTCCAGGACCTAGGCCTCCGGCTCCGGTCCGACGGACGAACCGTGCTCTCGAATGCCACCGGCGCCATCGACTCGGGCTGCGTGACGGCGATCATGGGCCCCAGCGGCGCGGGCAAGACGACGCTCATGAACGTGCTCGCCGGGCGGGCGGGCGGGTACGGCGTCGTCGAGGGCACCATGTCCGTGCTCGTGAACGGCGAGCATCGGAGCTCGAGCCTGGACCGGTGGTCGACGCTGAGCGCTTTCGTGCCCCAAGATGACGTCATGTTGCCCGAGCTGACGGTCCGGCAGACCATCGCATTCTATGCCTCGATCCGCGCCCCGAGGGCCGTGTCGAAGGCGCAGCTCGACAACAAGGTCTGCGCCGCGCTGCGAACGGTGCGGCTCCGGCCGACGGTCTGGGACTCCACGATCGGCGACGCCGAGATGAGAGGCATCTCCGGGGGTCAGAAGAAGAGAGTGAATGTGGCGATGGAAATCGTGAGCGACCCCTCGCTGTTGTTCCTTGACGAGCCGACTAGTGGGCTGGACTCGACGACGTCGAGGCACATCGTCGAGGCGCTCAACGCCCAGGCGAGGCGCGGCGTCAACGTCGTCGTCGTGCTGCACCAGCCGAGCTTCCCGATCTTCCGCAGTTTCACGCACGTGTTACTGCTGGGCGTCGGCGGCCGGGTGGTCTACCACGGCGGGCCCGAGGCCGCCGAGGCGTACTTCTGCGGCGACCTGGGTTACGAGCTCCCGCCGTACGCGAATCCCGCGGACTTCTACCTGGAACTCATTTCGGGGGGCGCCGCGGTTGTCGTCCCAGATCGCCGCCGCGCGGCGGCACCCTCCAGCGAGGCCCCGGCGGCAAGCGGGCGGGCGCCGGCGGCCAGCGTGCCCGGCGTCACGCCCCGCGCGGCCGCGTCGCAGCACCTCGCGGGCGAGTGGGGCCAGCGGCGGGGCGTGAGCCACCCGCCGATCCTGCGAAGCAAGAGCGTCGACGATGGCCCGGTGGCCCCCGCGGCCCGGGGCTGGCTAGCCATGGTCGCGCTCTTCGCGCACCGGGCGCTGCTGCAGGAGGCGGCGAAGCCGGGCACGCTCGCATTCGACGTGTCCTTGATGGCGGCGGCCGGCTTTGTCTTTGGGGCCCAATCGGAGAAGGTCGAGCCGCACTCGCTCTCGATGATGGTGCTCTGGTTGGGCATCGGGCTGCAACTGGTCGTCGCCGTGTCATCGTTGAGGGTGTTCTCGCCCGAACGGGTCGTCTTCTGGCGCGAGTGCGCGCGTGGGTCGGGTATGGCTTTGTCTCCGTCGGCCTACTTCCTGGGGAAGGACCTCGTGCAACTGCCGCGGCTCGCGCTGATGGTACTGGCCTTCGGGGTGCCGTTCTACGCGCAGGCCAGGCCGACGCCGTCGCTCTCGTACTACTTTCTGGTGTTTTACCTGCTCGCCTACGCCGTAAGCGGCTACGCCTACGTGGCGTCCATGCTGTGCTCGCTCAAGGACGCCCAATTGCTCATCGTCGTCACCGTGCTCGTACTGACGATGCTCGCCCCGCCCGCCGAGACGCTCTACGCGGCGGACAAGAGCAGCGCCACCCGAGTCCTGGCCTGGCTCGCGCCCGTGCGCTGGGCCGGCGAGGCCCTCTTCACCGCGCAGACGCGGCGGCTGTCGCACGCGTGGAAGATGCCGCCGCTGTTCTACGCAAAACCATGGAAACACTCCGCGCTCTACATCCTCTACCGATTCCCGTTTCACGAGGGCTGGCTCCGGGACGTGGTCCCGCGCAGTGCGCAAATCAAATTTCACGTCGTGACGTCGACTCGACGGCGTGGCGTACGCAGGTTTCGCGGGAGAAGGACGGCGGCGTCTGCGTCATCAACGGTCGGTGGCTCTCGAGCGACGCGCTCAATCTGCCGATCCTGCTGAGTCTGGGGATGCTCGGCCGGGTCGTCGCGCTCGCACTGCTCACATTCTCGAATCGCGGCGCGCGCGGCGAGGCGCCCCTCTGGGTACACGCGGCCGACGCGTGCGAGAAGCGGTGGCCGCGAAGCCGCGCTGCGACTAAAACGGCGCGGTGGGTCCAGCGGGCTCCCTCGCTAAATGTAGTCGCGGAGGAGGTGGCAGCTTGATCACGTCCGTTCTTTTTCACATGGACGCTTCTATGCGTCTCCGAGTCCTCTAGATAACTCGTTAAATTTCCTGGTCCGACTGTGACCGACTCTGTTCCCGCAACCCACTCCCTCGCGACGGCGTGCAGGGGCCACGAAATCAGATACAACCCTTACCCACACGTCGGCCACGACCTCCGTCTGGAGCCCCTTCACCGACGCGACCTCGACGTGCTGCACGAGCGTGTAGAGCTTCTCCGACGCCTCCTCGTCCTCGTTGCGCTTCCGGCTCGGCCGCACGCAAGGTTTAGACCAGCGGCTCCCAATTCTCAATTCAATTCCCCTCAAGCTCATTCACAAGCCCCCCCTCAAGCTCTCGACGCGCTCTACGCGCCTACCGATCCGACGCTTCTTACAAACTCCCTCGAAGCGCGCGCTGCGCCCCCAATCATCTCTGAGTCGTGCCCTCCCAAGTCGGGGCCCGCTTTGTAAACACCATCCTTTTCGAACGCTGCAAAGTCTGCTGGGATTAACTAGTCCAGGGACGAGCGGCGGCTGGGGCGCGTAGAGTGGCGCGTAGGGGCCTCTTCCCCAGACTGCGCCAGGCAGGGCTTGATGCCAAGGGCGCAACAACAGCTTTCAGATTTCTAACTCGAAGTGTTATACTATGACTAGTAGGAAAGGTTTCGGCGTGTCCGGTCGCATGGAGCACCGGGCAGGCGCGGCGGGGGGCATCGAGGAGGACGACTGCACCAGGCGGAACTTGAGGCCGGGGGCGTCCATCGTATGGGGGGGGTCTGTGAATTCTTTTCGTGATTTTTTGGGGGGCGCTGCGCGAACGTCGACGCAAGGGGCTTCGTTCTCTGACTTTGCGCGCCGTTTAGGCTTCCGGTTCGAATTCGCCGGCCGCGTCGGTCGCCGGCGCCGGCGCCGGCGCGCGCCAGCCGAAGCGCCCCAGCCCGCGGGAGCTCCCGCTCTGCGGCGGCGCCGTCGCTGCCGGCTGCCGCGAGTCCGTCGCGCTCGGACGGCACGCCGCCTTGTGCGTGGGCCAGTGGGACATCTGGTGCTCCGCCGAGCAGTAGTAGACGGACTCGCAGGCCGAGCACATGTGTGCGGCCGCCTTGGAGCAGCCGGGCATGGCGCAGACGGCCTTGCGCGCCGGCGACTTCG
Source organism: Pelagomonas calceolata (assembly GCA_918797485.1). Lineage (NCBI taxonomy): Eukaryota > Pelagophyceae > Pelagomonadales > Pelagomonadaceae > Pelagomonas > Pelagomonas calceolata. The sequence continues at coordinate 2,781,302 of CAKKNE010000004.1, forward strand.
GGGGCAGGGGCGTCGCCGGCGGGCTGGGGGCGGCCCGGGTAGCCGCGCTGCACTCCTGCTTGTGCGCGGGCCAGTGGTCCAGTTGGTGCTGCGGGCTACAATAGTAGACGGATTCGCAGACCGAGCAGGTGTGCTTGGCCGCCTTCTTGCACCCGGGCTTGGCGCACGTGTGCTTGACGCCGAGCGGCGGCACCGGCGTCGAGGGCGGGTTGAAGAGGCCCTTGGTCTGCTTGACGGGCCGGAGCATGCCGAGGCAGACGGCGGCGACGCCGACGAGGAGCGAGAAGAGGCCCGAGAGGATCGAAAACGCGCAGCCCCAGTGGCAGGAGACGGACTCCATGTCGACGTCCCGGTCTTGTCCTCCCGACCAAGTGCGCCCGTAGTCGTCGTCGCGCCAGTCGTCGCCCTTCTCCGTATGCTTTTCCCAGGACTCGATGCCCTTCAGGTACTGGTCGCTAAAGTTCGCGGCGCCCCCGATAGCAATCAAGCCGCCGACCGCGAGGACCACGGCGAGGGTCATGAAGATGCGCGGCGTCGCGTCGTCGGGGCACCCCGGGCAGCAGCACCGGAAGCGGCACCCGCACGCGACGAGGAGCATCAAGAGCGCGCACGGGGCCATCAGCAGGCACGCGATGCCCGTGGTGTACCGCGCGGTGATCGCCGCCTGCGACACGAGCTTGCAGGACCGGGGGTCCCCGTAATCGTCGTGCTCCGAGATCCAGGCGCAGTCCTTCACCTTGTCCTCCTTGATGACGTGCTTCTCCGTGTGGCTGTTGTCCTTGTAGACCCAGAACCAGAGGTCGTTCTCCTCGGTCCATCCGCTCTTCCACTGATTGTCGCGGTTGCCACCGCCGCACGCGCAGCACATCTCGTTCGCGTCGAAGTTCGAGTCGTCGTAATTTCCGCAATAGTAATCATAGTCATCATAGTACGAGCAAGAATTTCCATTACTATCAGTGGTCGAGGTATCAGATACGCACTCTCCCACCCACTCGCGGTCGCCCGACGTGTAGCTCACCTCTTCGTACTCGTCGTCCGTGATCTCGATGTGATACACGGTGCGGGCCCACAGCGGGCCGCGGAGCATGGCGATGCACTGCATGCCGGCGCACAGGAAGGCCAGGAAGCCGAGCACGACGTAGCGGCGGTTGCTCTTTTGTCCGGCCGGGCAGTCTTTGCACGCCGCGCAGCTGCAGGCGACGATGCAGCAGATTACGAGCGCGAGGAGGGCGAAAGTGAAGGCAGCGATGGCACCGACGTCCGCCTCGCAGCAGTCGTTCTCGTGCGCTGCGCAGCAAACGTCCTTGTGGCAGCGGCTCCGCGAGTCGGTCCAGTCGTCGTCCTCGTCATCGTCCCCCAACCACCAGTCGTCATCGCCGTCGTAGTAGTGGGTGAGAAAGCGCCGGTCCTCCGCCTCGTCCTCCGCCTCCCCGAGGCGCCGCCAGGAAGTACCGCCGCCGCACGCGCAACACTGCGCGCTCGCTTTGAAATAATCCCAGTCGTACCAGCCGCACTCATACGAATTACTGTCATAATATGAGCAGTCTCTACCATTATAGTCATAAGTATAGCAATTATAACCATAATACGTGTTATACAAGCAACCGGTCGTACTATCTGAACATGGCTGCACTGGGGCGGGCGTCGGGCTGGGAGTTGGGGCAGGACCCTCGCGCTTGGCGAACTCGCCGACGTACTTGCTGGGCGTCCAGAACGCGCCGCAGGACTTGATCTCCTTCACGTGCTTCTTCTTGCAGACCTCGCAGTCGGCGCGCGCCGCCGGCGCGAGCGCCACCGCGAGGACGAGCGCGCGAAGCATCATCGTGAGCGCAGCCGCCGCTTTGGCTGCCCCGCCGCTGCCCAACCTCGGCGCTCGCAGCTGCCCTCAACTCGGAAGCTCGGTACGGCTCGCTCCACCGCAATCTATTTGCTTTCCGAGGGCCACGGAGGACGCTTCCCGATCTCTCGGTAGTGGCCGGAGAGCTCTTTCGCGAGCCTAGTGGCTTCAATTTTGATGGGTTGCTGCATGCACTCGGGGCAGCGCTCTGCTGCGCCCGCGGCTGAGCCCCCTGCGCGCGCCCGCACGCAACCCCGCAGCGGGCGGGGCAGCCCGGATCATCTGTAAGTGCTGGGGAGGGCGTCTGCGTGGCGCAGTCACAGAGCGGAGCCGATGGCCTCTGCTAACATATTGGTGGTTTTGTTGCTGGCGTCGGCTGAGCTCACGGTGGCGTTGCGACGTCCCGAGGTCCGCGGACTGGTGCGCGCGTCACGCAACGCGTCTGATCTTCGCCGGCTGCAATCTTGCGGTTCCGCGACCTTCGTGGCGATAAGTACCTCCGAGTGTCCTTCGGATTCCGACCTGGGGAATTGCTACGACTCTGTGGCGTGCGGCGAACTCTGCGAGGGCGATGACGAGTGCGGGACTGATGGCAACCTGGACAACTGCGCGAGTTATGACGTCTACAGGAGAGACTGCCCGACTACGGCCGCGAGCTTCGTGTACGTCAGCCAAAGTATGTATTACGACGACGCGCGCGCGTACTGCCGCGCAAACTACTACGACTTCGCGTCTATCCACAGCTCCAGTGAGAATGCGGCAGTCGACGCGCTTTGTCCCGGTAATTGTTGGATCGGGGGCTCCGACGCGGCCCAAGAGGGCACGTGGACGTGGTCGGACGGCACCGCGTGGGACTACGAGAACTGGTATCCCGGTGAGCCCAACAACTCGGGCAACGAGGACTATGCAGAAATGTGGAGCGATGGCACGTGGAACGACACACCTAATAGTTACAAAACTTTCGTGTGCAGCAGCAGTAGCGGCAGCACCAGCGGCGATGCGACGACAGGTTGGACGGCATCCGACAGCAATATCCACTCGGCTGTGTATGATTGGATCTACAGCCGCAGCTCCGCCGAGTCGACCTATGGCCACATCTCGACGTGGGACACGAGTCAGGTAACGGACATGGCGTATTTGTTTTGCGGGTACGCCTTAAGCTATTGCGGCAGTTCGTACACGACCTACAAGTATAACGCGAGGTACTTTAACGACGACATCAGCACGTGGGATACTTCTAGGGTGACAAGGATGTACAATATGTTCATGAACGCCCAAGACTTCAACCAAGACCTCAGCGGCTGGAACATTCGGGCCGTGACGGGGGATTTAGGTTACCTTTTCTACCAAACCTATGACTTGGACCAGTACCTCGGCTGGTGCTTCGAATACGACGTGAGTATAAGCTACGCTTTTTACTACACTGGGTGCTCTTATTCGTCGTGTGGGGTAACGCAAATGAGCGTCTGCCCGACGCCTGCGCCGACGCGGGAACCGACAAGACAGCCTACCCAGCCAAATTGGGGGTTCCAATCAGGCTGGTGTTCCTCCGACCTGGACGAGTACGTGGGCGACGCCTCTAGCGTGCAGGATTGCTGGGAGAAGTGCGAAGAAATTCACGGCTTCGACCTCGTGGCCGTCGACCTGGACCTTGAAGGCCAGTGCTACTGTCAGGACGAGTGCCAGTGCCTGGATCTCGGCCACGGCATGGGATACTACGTGGCGACGCGCGACAATGTCATCGCCGAGCTGCCAGGGATGTGTGGAGGCTGTTCGGACGTGTGTACGGAGAAAATGTACAAGGGTTCGTGCACCGGCTTCACGCGAGAGGCCAAAGGCAAGTGGGGCGACTGGACGCTGCCGGAGTACGAGGGCATCGGGTGCTCGAAGGACCAGTGCTGCGCCTCGAACGAAGGCGAGTGCTGCGAGCTCAACGTCGGCATGATCGCCGGCGTCGCCGTCGCCATCTTCGTCGTCGTCGCCGGCTGCATTGGTGTGTGCTGCTTTTTGGGATGCAAGAAGCGGAAGCAGGAGACCGGCAAGCCGCCCTCGCTGCCCCTGGTCGGCGACGCTCGGGAGCCTCCGCCGCCGGCGCTGGCGGCGATGCCCCCGCCGACGCCGCCGCCGGCGCTGGTGCCAATTCCCGAGCACAAAAAGCAACGCCGGTTCCCCGATCTGTCGGCGCCGCTGCCCCCGACCCTGGCGCCCATCAAGGCCCAAGCCGCCGGGATGATGCTGAACGAAGAGACGCCGCCGCAACCATCGGCCCCAGTCGCGGAGCCGGTTCAGTCGACGTCGTCGGTGGGATGGGGCGCGCGCTCCCTACAGCGCCTCGCGTCCTGGCGCGCGCCGGCACCGGAGACCAGCGAAATGGAACCGGAACCGGAGGTCCCTGCCGCGGAGCCGGAGGTCCCTGCCGCAGAGCCGATTCCGTCGTCCGAGGGCTGGGGCGCGCGCGGGCTGCAGCGCCTCGCGTCCTGGCGCGCGCCGGCCGCGGCGCCGCCCCCGATCACCCTGGGCGGCAAGAAGGTCGACGTCGCTCAGGAGGAATTGTGCTCGCCGCGCCGCGTCGACATGGTCCACGCTTCGGTTGAGCGCTGGTACAACACGACCGAGAAGGGCGCCGCGCTGCGCACCAGGTTCGGACCATTCCCCGCGACGCCGGAGGCGCTCAACAAATGGTACGCACGCAACAAGGTCATGACGGCGTTTCTAGACGATCAGGGCGTACCTCCCGAATTCTAGCGACCGGAAATTCCCCTTCCCCCCAAATTCACTTTACGACGGACGCCCGCGGCCTCAAGTTTCCCGCCTGGCGCAGTCCGCTCCTCTCGCTTGTCCAGTGCTCCACGCGACCGGACCCGACGGAACTTTCCTCTATTACTCTCACTTTACTAAGACCTCGAAGTGTACTAGTACGAGCTTGTAGCCTCGATCAAACCTCGATAACGCCCGCTCCTGTTCTCCCGCGAGCCTAGAGTGTGTTCAACTTTTGCTCCTCGGCAGCCTTGCCTTGCTGCTCCTGCTCCTGCCGCGCGCGACCGGCAGTGGCCCACGATGCGGCGGGCAGCCTAGAGGCTGGCAGAAGTACACGGCCGACGCCCTCCCAGGACGCTGCCAAAGGCCAATGAAGACCGCCGTCGCCCTCGCCCTCTGCCTCGTCGGCGCCGACGCCAGGAAGCCGTCGCGCGAAACGGCCCGGAGCAGAATCGAGAAGCTGCTGGGCACCCGAGGCGGCAAGAAGACGACGAGCGCGGGCCGGCGCTTAGGGAGCCCGAAGCAGCTGGTCGACACGGCGCACCCGCTGCTGAAGGCTCGCTGGGAGGCCACCGGCAAGCTTACGCTGGCGGATATCGAGGCGGCGGCGGCGGCGCCCGAGTGGCGGACCGAGCGGGCCGTGCGAGGCCGGGACCGCGTCTCGCGCCTCGGGAGCATCAATGACGACCGGACCGCCGCCGACTGCGCGGCCTACACGGGTTCCGGAGCAGCGTGCTTTGACGGCGACCAGTCTTACTTCGACGACGACTTCACGGTGGCGCTTGCGCCGGGCGCCTGCGCCACGTGCGGCTACAGTGATTCGGCGCCCTCGGGCGGAAGCAACGACTTCCGCGACTGCATCACGTGCGCCGACGCCGCGTACGAACTCATGGTCCTCTTCGGCGACTGCACTGGCGTCTGCGTCGACGCGGCCGGCAAGGCGACGCTCGAAGGGATGGGCTTCGCGGACCTGGACGACTCGGCGTGCGAGGCGACGCGGGCGTGCTACGACGACGACGGCTTCGTCGACTCGCTGGCGCTCGGCGGCACGAACGCGAACTACATCGGCGGCGACGGTGACGACGGTGACGACGACGGCGACGACGGGAGCTACTTGTACTCGTACCCGTACGAGTACTGGGGAAGCGGCGTGGGCTGGTGCGACTCGGATCTCGACTACGAGATCGGCTTCTACAGCGGCGAAGAGTGTTGGGCCCAGTGCGACGCGATGTACGGCTCCGCCCTCGTGGCCGCCGACTGGGACGTGGAAGGCTATTGCTACTGCCAGAACGACTGCAGATGCATGAACGACGTGGGGGATCCAGGGGTGTTCCTGGCGACGCAGGGATCGATCGCGGAGCTCCCGGGACCGTGCTCGTACGACTATTCATACTCGTACTCGTACCACGAGTTCCTGCTCTGCCCCGACTTAGAGAGCGCTTACGTGACGTGCCTGGAGACGGCAGCCCAAAATGGGGTTGACGCGTCGGCCGGCGGATGGTCGTGCTGTGCGGCGGATGCCAGTTTCCCGACCACCTGCGCCGGCATGCAAACGTACTACGAGTTCCAGGACGCCTGCGGCGATCCGCCCGCGGCGTGCGCGGCGGAATGGCACACCTACGTCGAGTGCGTGTACGCGACAGCCCTCGACGCGATAAATGATGATCTAACTGGCGCGGCTCCGCTGAACTGCGACCTCAACTGCACGGCGACGTACTATTCATACTCCTACTCGGGCGCGTGCACCGAGAACTGCATCGCGTGCGACGGCCCGGGATACGAGGACTGCCTGGAGTGCGAGAGCGGCTACGCGCACTACGACGCGGACGGCGACGGCGGGGGCTCGTGCTGGCCCGAGTGTCGCGGGCAGACAGCGTGCTATGCCGACGGCAGCCCATGCGCAACGGGCGAGTTTTGCAACTTTGACGGCGGTAGCTCCGGAGCGGGGAATGCTTGTGAGCAATGCTCGTCCTTCAGCGAGTCTGTCGCCTGCTACAATGATGGTCTGCCAGACGACGGCGCGGTAGATTGCCACGCGTGCTGCTTCGGAGGTGAACCATTATACTCGCACTTGTATAATGAACCGGCCTACTCGTTCTCGTACACGTGCTCCGATGATGCTACTACTTGGTCTGATTGTCTCAAGGCGTCGGCCCTCACGTACGACGACGACTTTTTCCAGTTCGACTCCTCGTCGTACGCCTACTCGTACGGTCCACCCACGACCTGCGACGAAGCACAGCAGCACCCCTTTTTCGTCGAGCATTGCGCCTATTCGCCCCCGGAGTGCCAGTCAGAGTACTGGTCGTACGTCGAATGTCTTTTTGAGTACCAGCTGCTGAGCGATCTGAACATCGCCGGGTGCGACCTCGATTGCGCGAGCGCCCCGCAACCGACGCGCGCGCCCACACTAGCACCGTCGCTCACGCCGACGGCGCAGCCGACAACGCCAAGGCCGACGCCCAAGCCGACGCCGGCGCCGAGCGTCACGCCCGGGAACCCGACGGCGATGCCGGTCCCCGCGCCGACGCCGGCGCCGAGCGTCACGCCCGGGAACCCGACGGCGATGCCGGTCAGCGGTTCGCCCGCGGTGTACACCTTTCAGGCGGGCCACTGCTATCCTGGGTCAGAAGCACCGTTTATCAACACGGGCGGGTCTATGGGCAGCGACCTCGCGGAAACAGGAACGCCCCAAGAATGCTACGCTTACTGCGTGGGCAATTCCGGTTATATGGGTCTCGATTTGGAGCCCTTGGATAGTTACAGCTCCTCAGGCCACAGGTGTATGTGTACTCGCCCGGGTGGACAGACAAGTTTCCGGTCTCGTCTCAAGCGAAGTGAGACCAAGGTTCGATTCGCGCGCAGGCAAACTCGCCGCGGGCGACTACAACGCTGGCTGGATGGCGTGTAAGAGGCCCGTCGGGAATTCGGTGGCGATCGAAGACATGGACTGGTCCTGGATGGGCGAATCATATGTCTGCTTCACGGAGACGTTCGACGCCGACGCCGAGCTTTCGAATTTCTGCAACGACGACGACGACTACAGCTACTCCTACGGCGGCGTCCCGGACGACGCCGTCCTCTGCCCCGGGCTCCCCGCGGCCGACTACTGCGACTGCGGCGGCGACTGCACCGGCCAACCCGGCTGGTGCAACTGCACGGAGGCCTTGGAGTGCTGCGGACTGTCACAAGCGCCCTACTCGTACTCGTACCTTCCGGCGTACTCGTACCTTCCGTGCCCCGACGAACTGGAGGATTTTACGGACTGCCTCTCGTCTACGCCCGGTTTCACGGCTGACGACGACTTCTTCACTGACAACGACTACAGCTTCTCCTTCGGCGGCGATGCTTTGTGCGACCCTTCCTCATGGCCCGACTTGGACTGGTACGACGGCGGCGGCGTTTGCGGTGCGTGCAAGGCGCTCGTAAATTGGGAAATGTATGGTTCTACGTGCGGCGGGTACTGCTCCGGCATTGGCCTCACTTGCATCGACGGTTGGGAGGAGTTTTCGGATGATTCATGTACCGTGGACTATCACCTCGGATGCGACGGATCGGTCAGCACGAGCGACGCGATCTGTGAGTGCAGTAGCAGTGGCAGCAGCAGCGGCGGCAGCGACGACTTTTCGCCGGAGACATGCGACGACGTCCAGCAGTGGCTCTCAAACGGACAGTGCGCCAACGGGCCCGCCGTATGTCAGACGGAATATCAGGCGTACTTCGAGTGCATTTACGAGGACTTGGCCCTGAGCGCACTCGGCCTCGCGTGCGATTTCACCTGCGCGCTCCCGGCGCCAGAGCCGACGACGCCCGCGCCAAGCGTCGATGGTGAGGGTACTCTGCGCCTCGTCGACGGCACGAGCGCCTACGAAGGCCGGGTCGAGATCTTGCACAATAATGAGTGGGGTACGGTGTGCGACGATGACTGGGATCTTCAGGATGCCACCGTGGTCTGCGAGCAGCTCTTCGGGACGGACGCCTTGGAAGCCAAGACATCTGCTTTCTTTGGACAGGGCAGCGGCACGATATGGATGGACGCCGTTTCCTGCGCCGGCGACGAGGCGGTGCTCTCCGAGTGCTCTTTCGACGGCTGGGGCAATCACGACTGCGGCCATAACGAGGACGCCGGTGTCGTCTGCAGCACGTGCTTTCCGACGTGCTTTGGAGAAACCTGCGACCACTGGACCACGCATGGCGACAGCTGTTCGACGCTGGAAGGTACTTATGACTGCGACTGCTCGGGTTGTGCATGTGCTGCTCCGCCGACGCCGACGCCGACGCCGAGGCCAACACCCTGCGCTGGGTGCGACCAGACGCTTGTGCTGTTCCTGACGACGGACTATTACCCGGGCGAGATCAGCTGGACTGTGAGCACCCAGTCGTCTGCTTGTGCAAGCGTGACGGCGTCAGGAGGGTCGTACAGTAGTCAACACACGCTGTACGAGATCGTGGTCGCCACGGACTTCTGTGCGAGCGAGAACTACATGTTCGAGATATTAGACTCGTATGGCGACGGTCTCTGCTGTGGTGGTGGGTCCTGTTCTTGCACTGGTGGTGGGTCCTATTACCTAGAGCTGAACGGCGTCCAGATCTACAGTTCGAATGGTGCCTATGGCTCTGGCGAGACCTTTTATTTCACCGCAAATATTTCTCCTGCGCCGACGCCGGAGCCCTCGCTGCGCCCAACGCCGAGGCCGACGCCGACCCCAACAACGCCGAGGCCGACGCCGACTCCGACACCGAAACCCACGCCGGTGCCGACAGAAGCTCCGGTCGTCGCCGGTTCCCTCACGCTGTCCGGCATCTCGGTCGCCGAAGCCAGCGGAGAAGAATCCAAGGCCGTTCTCCAGGGCGCCATCGCCGACGTCGCGGGCGTGTCGAAGGGCGACGTAACGATCCTGGGCGTGGCGGCGGCGCGCCGCCGCCGACTCCAGACCGGCGTCGTCGTCGACTACAAGATCCAGTTGACGGACCACGAGGCGTCGGAGGATGCCGCCGCCAACCTCGCGAGCGCCAGTCCCGCGGATGTTGATGAGGCGATCGACGACGCCGCGAAGAAGGCGTCCACAAGGGCCGTGTTCGCGGGCGTCGCCACCACATCGCTGACGTCCACCGTCGTCGCCGCGACCGACGCCCCGACCGCCGCGCCGACGACGTGGTGGGACAACAAGAAGAAGCGGAAGGATGCCATGCCGGTAATCATCGGCATCGTCGTGGGCTGTGTCGTCGGGTTTTGCTGCTGCATCGCGGGCTTGTGCCTCTGCGTCGCGAGGTGGCAGAAGAAGCAGAAGCAGAAGCCCCGCAAGCCTCCCACGCCGCCCCTGGTCGGCGACGCACAGCCACCGACGCCGCCGCCGCCGACGCCACCGCCGGCGCTGGCGGCGATCCCTCAGAAGCGAGGCTGGTACCCCTCGCCGTCGGCGCCGCCCCCGGCCCTGGCGCCCATCAAGGCCCAAGCCGCCGGGTGGTCGACCGAGGAGCCGCCGCCGCCGCCGCCAGCCGTCCCTGTCGCGGAGGCGGTGTCCGAGGGCTGGGGCGCGCGCGGGCTGCGGCGCCTCGCGTCCTGGCGGTCGTCGCCGAGGGAGGGCGCCGAGAGTGCACCGGAACCGGAACCGGAACCAGAACCGGAAGCCTGAAGAAAATTCCCCCCCCCCAAATTCACGAAAAGAAAAACAAATTCGCGATCTCCTCACGACGGACGCCCGCGGCCTCAAGTTTCCCGCCTGGTGCAGTCCCTTCCCTCTCGCTCGTCCGGTGCTCCATGATGCGAGACCTCCCCTCCTCTACTGCCGTGTTCACAGACACGAGCGCATTACTAAAAATCAAACTCTGACTCGGGGGCCCTTTAACTTACTGCGCCGCGTCCTCGCCCGCGACGCCCCGACTCATGTCCACGGAGTAGATGCGCCTCTGATAAAGGTAGATGAGGAAGACGACGTCGTCGCGGAAGCAAGACACGCGGTGCATCACCGGCATCTTGATCACGAAGGCGAACAGGTCGTCAATAAACGTGTTCACAAAGCGGAAGCAGAGGAGCCGCCACGGCAGGTGCGACACGCTCTTGAGGTGGTAGTTGAGCGCCAATTGCGGCGTCATGAGGATGAAGCCCCCCGTGTAGACGGCGTTCGTCATGGCGCCGAGGCCCCACGAGTACCAGCCCAGATGGGCGTCGTAGATGAGCGTCTTGACCGCGTAGCCGACGACGAGCGGCCCGAGCGATAGAGATAAGTACAGCGTCGCGAGGCGGTCCACGCGCAGCGTCGCCGCGTCGAGCTGCGCGCCCTTGTCGTCGGCCTTGGCGTTCTTCGCGGAGAGGGCCACGGCCTCGAGCCGCTCGCACCTTATCCACGGAAACGGCCGCGAGAAGTCCGGCCGCACGCCCGTCGCCTTCTCGACCTTCCAGCATTGTATTAATATGGCCCCGGCCGCGGGAATCGATACGAGTAAACTCGACCCCTGGTCCACGAGGTAGGCCAATACAACAATCTGCGAAATGAGGTCGACGACCACCGACCGCGCGGACAAGCCCCTGAGTGATTTGTTGTTCTTCCAGAAGTCCACGTCGCTCTTGAAGGCTAAGAATTCAAATAACAAGTGCAAGACGGACGCGAGCATTGTGACCGCTAACAACCACGTCTTCGTGTCTGCTATCAATCGCCTGACTTCATCGATGTCGTTCTCGGAGAACCCAAAGTCCTCCTGCTGCGCTTTCAGACCCTCCTCCATGCGCGCGATGAGCTGCCACCGCGCGAACGATAAGGGCTGGAAGTTTAGCGAGAGCGGCAGCGCGTCCACCGTGCTGTTCACCACGAGATATTTGTCGGACGTCAGGCCGATCTCGTCGGCGTACGTCGGCGGCGCGTACTTGTAGACCACGGAGCCGCCCGGCGCCCGATCTCGAAAGCGCTGCATGCCCGGCACACTCACGTCGGCCGGCCAGTCGCGAAATTCTGCGACGACGCGCACCGCCGCCTCGGGCTTCCACTTGGCGCACATCTCGCCGTCTTCTCCGGTGTAGGTCGGCGCCCAGGGCGCCGGCGGTCCTAGTGAACCGAGCGTCGGGTGGACGTCGTAGAGCAGCTTCCTCTTTGCCAGCGCCGCTCTTCCTTTGGGCGCCGCCTCGAATTTTACTAATGCAATAGACGGCACGCGCGCCGTGCGCCGGACATCGTTATCCGCGAGGCCGCGCCACCTGGCTTTTTCGGTGATACGCGTCACGGCCGAGTGCAAATATAATGTGCCGTTCGCCTGGAGCTGCGCCCAGGCCTTTGGTGGTAGTATAATACGTTGCCGCGGGCCACTGCTCTCCTCGCCCAAGATCAACCTTGACAAAACACCGGGCTGCGCCGCCCGCTCGGCGGCTGCTAATGCAGCGTCGGAGCACTGTAAAGCGCTTTCCGACGCACACAACCTTAAATCAATCTTGCGGTCCTTGGTGTGCGTGTTGAGCTCTATGTTTTGTTCCCGCCAGATGATCACCGTCGAATCGTCGTACAAAGATGCATTCCTCATAAAATCGTGCGGGAGCGACGCGTACGTCGACAGCGCGACCTCCACGTCCAGCGTCGAGTTCTCGGGCCACATAGGTGTGACTTGGACACCACCTCTGTAATCGTCCGGGAGGTTCGCGAGCGGATCGAGCACCCTCGAAAAATTGCGGTAGGCGAACGCGACGTAGGCCACGGCCGCGCACGTCGCGAGCGTGGACGAGTTGAGGTATGAGGTGAGGCCGCCTTTAGAAGACTTCTTCTTCTGCTTGGGCGCCTCCTCCGGTGCTTTGGTGGCTTTGTCGGGCGTCGGCGCAGCTTCTCTTTGCTTGCGCGTGCGCACCATCGCTGCCTTGCGTTCGGCTGCAGCAGGGTCACGGGTGCTCGGTGTGGCGGCAGCTGTCGCTGGCTGTTGCTGCGGTGCTGTGCGTTGCTAACGATGCGCGTTTCAGCAGTCGTCAGTCACCCGCGGGCCACTTGGCAGTCGGGCTGCGCGGCTGCAAATCGGTGCTAGCGGCCTGTAAGACACTAGCGGGGTACTATACCTATATACGTACAAAAATAAAATTTCCTATATACGAAATAAAATGAGGGAAAGACCCAATAAATAAAACACATACCCTGCGGCCTACTTTTAGAATATAGATGTAAGGTCCTCGGTACTTGCCTAGGTACTGTACGTATCGCGAGCGATAAAACGCAAAAAGAGAGGCCGTCCCGGGCGCCGACGAGCGGTCGTGGGACGCCGGAGGAGGCGTAGACGTGTGATCGGCCACGGACCGGCAAGCAGCCCCAACTTGGGCAAAGCAAGGCACACAGACGCACTGCCACTGCTCTCAGGAACCAGCATTTGGAGGGTTTGTGCCCAGCCAGCACATGCAATGCACTAAAATGAGGAGTGACGCGGGCCGAGCGGGCTGCCCTCAAGGCATGTAGCGCCATGTGCCGCGGCCCGCCGAACCCGCTCACCGTGCCGTGCGCGTCGTGCGGCAAGCCCCTAGACGCGGGCGCCAACTTCTGCACGGCCTGCGGCGCCGCCGCCGGGCGCCCGCCCGCGCCCGTGGCCAGCGGCGCCACAGTACCGCGCCGTACGCCGCGCCCCGAGCCCGTAGCCGTCGCCGTGAAGGTCGACGACGATGCCAGCGTCGCAACGGCACCGCGCCGGACGCTGCGCGCGCGCGCGTGGCGCGCGCTGTGCTGCGCGCCGCCGGACTGTAGAGAAAGGACGCGATGGTGCTGCGCGAGGTGGTGCTGCCGCTTGTTCGTTTGGTTTATAGTATTGACAGCGGCCGCCGGCGGCTGCGCCGTACACATCTTATCGCAGGAGGCCGCCGAGGAGGCGGCCTCGGCCACGGAGGCCGTCTCCACGGCCGCGCGGGCGCCCGGCGCATCGGCCGGCAACGTCACCTGCACGGCGGCCGCCGACGAAACGCCCTGCCCGACGCCCGCGCCGACGCCGTGCCGCGCGAGCCTCATCGTCGTCAAAGCCAGAAACTTCAAGAACGACGACGGCGTGGCGAAGCTCTGGGTCCACAACAACAAAGACGAGTGGAACGCCGACAAGGACGACTGGGACGAAGACGACGGCGCGTTTTTTGTGGGGGAGGCGCTCATCCACAACAAAGAAAATACGAATTTTACGGTATACACGACCGTCGTGCCGGCGAACTACGGCGTGCTGGTACTCCACGACAAGGACGCGAACGGCAAGATGAAGACCAACGGCGTGGGCAAGCCGCGCGAGGGCGTCGGCGCGTCGCGCGGCGCCGCCGGGTCCTGGACGGGCGGGCCGCGCTGGTCCAAGGCCAAGTTCTGGGTGCCCGAGTGCTCCGTCGTGACGAGCGAGGTCAAGCTGTGGTACGCGTAACGAATGTGGATATATACGAGGGGAACCGGTGAAGCGCCGCGCGAGCGGGGGGGGGGGTAGAGGGGGAGGGGGGGCGTGGGCGTCACACCGTCGCTTCGGCCTTGACAGACTTGAGCTCCAGCGGGCCCTTGGCGGCGGCGCCGCACGCCGCGCAGAATTTCTCGCCCGCGGCGAGCGGCGCGCCGCACGACGCGCAGACCGCCGGCGGCGCCGCGGCGCCCCCGCGCCGCAGGTAGAGGACGGCCAGCGCCGTGAGGCCGCACGCGCAAAAGCAGAGGCACGCCGCGGCGATGAGCAGGATCGCGTAGAGCGCGAGGTCCTCGCCGCGCTTCTTCTTCTTCTTGGGCGCGGACCGCTCGACGTCGGTGGTGAAGCTCTCCGTCTTGACGCCGGCGAAGAGGGCCACCATCGTCTCGTCGTCGCTGTCCGCGGCGGCCGCCTGGAGGGCCGCGTCCACGATCGTCGGGTCCGCCTCGGCGGCCAGGAGGTTGGCGCTCACGCTGGCGGCCTCGCGGCCGCGGGGACGGACCTCGAACTCGACGGTCACGGATTCCGTCAGGCGCCGCCGCGCGGCCGCGGCGGCGGACACGCTCAGGATGCGCACCTGGTCCTTGTCGACGCCGGCGACGCGCGCGATGGCGTCCCGGAAGACGGCGCGGGCCGCGGCCGTGTCCGCGTCGGCGGCCGTGATGCCCGAGAACGTCGCGGCGCCCGCGATCACGTTGTCTGCTTGCTTCTCGGGGCTCGCCACGAACAGGCTCAGGTCGAGGTCGACGACGGCGTCGCAGTCGGCGCGGACCAGCGTGCCCTGCGCCGCGTCACCGTCCCAGGTGCTCACGGTGAAGCCCTCGCTGCCCGCGCCGGTCATCGCCATGGACGCCTCGCTCTCCGCGAGCGGGGCGCCGAACCAGGTGAAGTCGTCGAAGGCCAGGCCCATGCTCATGTCACCGTACATGTCCTCGCTGCCGAAGCCGCGCATGTCCGCGTCGAAGGCCGTGTAGAAGCACGTGCGGCCGACGCCCGTGACGTCTTCCGGCGCGTCCGCGGCCCCCGCGATCGAGAAGACGTCGTCGCCGTCCGCCGCCACGCTCAGCGTCGCCTCCAGCATTCCGCCGCGCGCGGCGCGGCAGCCCCTGCTGTCGTCGAACTGCAGGCATGCGCCGAGGCCGGCCGCGACGCCAAAAACCTCCTCGAGCGGCTCGCCGGAGCTTTCCGGCGCGCTGAGCTTCATCGTCATCGAGGCCTCGACGGCGTCGACGCCCGGCTCGTCCTGGTCCTCGGTCCAGTCCCAGCACTTGCCGTCCGCGATCGTGCCGTCGCAGAAGCCGCACGACGACGAGTCCGTGGCGCACCAGCGCGGGAAGTCGTAGCCGTACCAATAGTCCCAATTGAAATGGACTGGCGCAAGATCCATCTGGGCATCCGTCGTCACGCGAATGTCGTCCGTAGGGCCCTGGAAGTCGTTTTCCCAGTACAAGTTGGGCTCATAGGAATAATCGCAATCTCGCGAAAAAAATGACGCGTCGAAGTCCTTGGTGAAGCAGTAGTACTCCGCGTACTGGTTCTGACTGTTCATGTCTTCGATTGCCGTCGACTCACTGGTGGGTCGCTTACACGAATAATTCCACTGGTCGTAGCTGGTACTGTAGTCTTTCATGCAATAACATTCGTCGTAGTAGCTGGTGTAGACGGCCATCATCATCCCGGGCGCGTCCGCACACATATCGAGGCACCCTTGAGGGCCGAAGTTTGGGTCGAAGTAATCCATGTAATAACTCCAGTCTTCTTCGGCGTGAATTTCCGAGATGAACCCGAACCCTTTTGGGTAGCAGTGGTCCTCCCGCAACGTATAGTCCTCGTCGTCCTCGGGCTCCTCCCCGGGCGAATAGACCCACTCCTCGTCCGTGCACGTGCAGCCCTGCACCGTAGACTCCTCGGGCGGCGTCCAGGCCGCGTCGCCCCCAAGTTCCGCCGCGAACGCGTCGTCGCCCTCAACCGCGATGTGGAGTTCCATGGCGCCGGTCAGCCTGCCCTCGTTTCCCTCGCTTAAATCGGCCGAGCCTTCCATCGTCGTGGCGAGGGAGAACTCCTGGACGCCGTCGCTCGTGACGCGGACCTCGAGGGCCGCCGAGCCGCTGCCGACGCCGTCGTCGGCCTCGCCGTTGGCCGTCATGGCCGCGTAGAACGTCTCGGCGCCCGTGTCCTCGGTGACGACGACCTTGAGCTCCACGTCTTCCGCAACGCGCCATTCGTCGACCTCGGTCCAGCCGTACGACACGGTCCCGTCGAAGGCCTCCCCGCGGTCTCGGAGGTCGAGCGCCACCGATCCGGCGTCGGCGCCCTTGGCGTGATCCCACGTGCCCGCGACGTAGAGCAGCTCCTCGGTGGCGCCGCCGAGGCGCTGCGCCGCGCGCGTGACCGTAGCGTCGCCCTCGAACCGGTGCGCCGAGGCGTCGCCCCACTTCGCGGCCGCGTCGAGCTCGCCGTCGACGCTGTTCTCGCCGTCGACGCGCGCCACGAGCTGCGCCCACAGGGTTTTGTCCTCGTCGCCGGGTTCGTCGTAGTCGAGCTTCCCGTCGACGAAGAACCGTTCGGCGGCGTCGTCCTCGACGCGCAGCTCCACGTAGAAGTCGTGGTCCGTCCGGATCGCACTCGATAGCATGATTTCGAAGACCTGCTCGCCGTCGACGCGCATCGCCAGGGTCGCCGAGCCGCTGAGGCCGCCGCCGCCGCTCGCGGTGCGGGCCGAGGGCTCGTCCGTGGCGCCTGCCAGCGCCAGGGCGACGGCGAACCGCTCCGCCGCGCCGTCGGTGACCGTGAAGCTCATCTCGACGTCACCCTCGTTAGACTCCTCGCGCACGTCGAAGACCGTCGCCAGCGTGGCGTTGATCTCGTCGAAGCCGAAGGTCGCGCTCATCGCGAAGTCTTCGTCATGCTCCTTGCCCCACGTCGCCTCGGCGCCCAGCGTCATGTCGACGGCGTCCTCGTCGCCGACACGCAGCGACATGGTCGTCGCGGCGCTGAGCTCGTCGGTGTCCGGGTTTTCAACCCCCCGTTTCGCGGTCCAGTCCCAGCACTTGCCGTCCGCGATCGTGCCGTCGCAGAAGCCGCACGACGACGAGTCCGTGGCGCACCAGCCTGGGAAGCTGTGGTACAACCAATTAGGATAAGTATAGTCCCAGTCGTAATAGAATGGCGAAAGATCTTGCTGGGCATCCGTCGTCACGCGCCTGCTGTTCGTAGCCCGCTGGAACTTGCCTTCCAGGTACAAGCTCGACGCGTCGAAGGCCCCCCAGCAATTCTCATACCCCGAAGCGTCGAAGTCCTCGGTGAAGCATGTGTACGACTCGTAGTCGTCCATCGAAGAGTCCATGTCTTCGATCGCTATCGACGAGCCAGTGGGTCGCTTACACGACACCCACCAATCATATAGGTTGGAACTCTTGCCTGCGCGCGAATTCCGCTTTCGCCTCCCCCCGGAAACAAGGTTTTTCCACTCTGGTAACTGCAGCCACAGTAGCCTTCGCTGCCGTACCTATAGATGACGACCCCCATCGTCTCATCCGCACCCACACACGCGTCATAGCACGTTTGGGCCGAAAAGCTTGATACCCAAGACGAATACTCGTCGCTGCGGATTTGCGACATGTCGTCGTATTTGTAGCAGCGCCCCTCCCGCAACGTGTAGTCCTCCTCGTCCTCGTCCTCTGGCTCCCCGGGCGAATAGACCCACTCCTCGCCCTCGCACGTGCACCCCTGCACCGTAGACTCCTTGGGCTTCTTCCAGCCCCAGTCGCCTCCGATGTCCACCGCGAGCTCGTTTTTGCCGTCCGCAAGGATAGTGAGCTGCACGGCGCCGTCCATGCCGCCCTCGTAGGCGTTGTCGTCGCTTGCCTCGCCGGTCGCCTCCACGACGGCGGAGAACTTCTCGACGCCCTGAAGGTCCGTGGCGGTGAGCCGCGCGACGGCCGTCGCCGTGTCGCCGGCGCAGCACTCGGCGTCCGCCGACGCGACGACGTCGTAGACGACGCTCGTCGACTTGCGCGTGCGCTCGAGCGAGGCGCAGAACTCGCCCTCGAAGCCCACGCAGCCGGTGAAGGTGTAGTCCGCGTCCCAGGTCAGCGTCATGCAGTGGTCCGGCACGCAGGACACATGGGAGAGGCGCCGCGGCGGCGCCCCTTCCAAAGCGGCGGCGAGGCGCCGCGCCGGCGCGCGGCACCCCCAGAGCCGCTTCTCCGCCGCCCCGTAGTGCTTGTAGTGGCGGCGGAGCGCGCGCGTGTCGCAGCGGTCCTCCGTGCAGAAGGCGTCGCGGAGGTCCTCATATCTCGCCGCGTAGCAGGCGGCCGACTCGTCGCGCGTGAACAACTCGGGCGACCAGCGCAGCGCGACGGCGTGCTGCGGCCCGAGGAGCGCACCGAAGAACGCGTCGGCGTCGACCGCCGTCGCGTTCAGGGCCACGACGCGCGTCGACATGGCGTCGAGCGCCTCGCCGCCGACGACGGCGACGGCGCCGGTCGCGCGGAAGGGCAGGTCCAGGAGCGTCGGAACGTCGCTCGCGAAGCGGAGGTCCGCGCCCTCGAAGGCGAGGGTGCCCGCGCCGCCGGCGCGGCCCGTCAGGTCGTAGGCGACGCGCGGCAGGCGCAGGGTCACCGCCTCCACCCCCGCCGGGAGGCGCACCGCGGCCCGCGACTCGGTCCAGCGCGCCGCGAGCGCGCCGTCCGCGCCGACGCTGAGCTCGAGCGAGTCCTTGACGAGCGCGGCGACGCCGGCGAGCGCCCGGAGGTCGTGCCACCCCTTCTTGAAGAGCGTTTGCTTCGACGCGAGGCGCGTCGGCTCCCAGGCGGTCCCGACGTTGGACTGGGCGGTCGTGGGGAAGAGGCCGCCGTACAGCTGCGTCTCGGCGACGACGTCGCACTTTACGGAGCCGTAGAGCAGTTTCGACGACGCGAGGCGCCGCGCCACGTCGAAGTCGACGTCGCGGACGCGCGCGACGAGCCTCGCCCGCGCTTCCGTCCTGACGCGGACGGGCCAGCCCGCGCCCGCGGCCTCCGCGACGACGGTCGCGACGCGCTCCAGCGCCCTGCCCGCGGCCTGGGCCCGGACGTCGCATGTGGCGCGCGTGACGCGCACCTCGTGGAGCCACGCGCGCCCGGCGCGCGGGCGCGCGTCCACGTCTACGAGGACGTCCTTGCCGTCGAAGCCGATCTCGACGCGCGCGTCGGCCGCGCCGACGTCTGGGAGCGGCAGCAGCAGCTCGCCGAGCGACAGCAGGACGAGCGCGACGGCGGCCGCGCCGGCGAAGCGCCGGCGGCGGCTGCCCGGCGGCGGCGCCGCCTGGGCCTCGGGGTCGAGCTTGGTGGCGCTCGCCTTGGACATGCTAACGCAGTGCCCTTCGGCAGCGCGCACGCCTCTCTACGCCCTCTCCGGCTGCCCCGACGAAGAGCTGATTCTAGATCTAGATCGATTTGAGAGCGCGCGGGTCATCCACCGCGCCCCGCCCCCGGTCCGGCAGGACGGGTCTGGCGGGGTTGATCCGTCCGAAGAATAGAGAGAGGCGCGTGTGTGTAAAAAAATAATGTACCGCGGCGGGTCGTGGCTAGTAATACCATATCTAATAAATTACGAGCGCAAATACTACGTATCGCCCTTCGCCTCGGCCGCGCCCTCCTCCGGCACCACGCGCGCCGACTGCTCGCTCAGCGAGACGACCGTTCCGCGCCGCGCGAGCGCCGCGGCCCGCCGCTCGCGCCCCTCGATCCGCGCCTTCGCCTCCTCGGCCTGGCGCTGCGCGGCGTCCTGCTGCCGCTTGATGTCCGCCCGCAGTTCGTCGAGGTCCGCCAACCTTTTATGCGCCGCCGTCTGCGCGTCGCCCTCGACCTCGACCCACTTGTCGAACTCCTCTCGCGTCACGGCGCAGCCCTCGATGTAGTTCGCCACGACGACGTAGGCCGCCGCGATGTCATCTAAGGCGTCCCGCGTCAGGTAGAGCGTGTGCGTCACCGCTGTGGTCACGACTCGTACTTTGAGCTTGAAGTCATCAACCAACAACGTGGGGAAGCCGAACTGGTCTCTCGCATTCAACGTATCCAGAATTTCGCCTCCCGCCTTTTCATCATCAGGAGCGGGCGCCGGCGCCTCGCTTACCTCGGGCATGAACGCCGTCGATTCGTTCGCGGGCCCGACCTGCACGAGGACCTCACCCTGCTGGATCATGTGGAACTCGCGACACCTTTTCCGGGGCGAGTTGACCTCCTGGTTCGCCGCGAAGCCCGCTGCGGACAGTTTGCCGACCACGACCGACAGGGCCCCGCGGATCTCGTGCTCGCAGTATAAGAGAGTGGGCGTCTTGCCCAGCGTCTCCTTGTGGGCGAACGCATAACATAAGTTGCGCATATGTGGTGTTAAAACGCCAAGTAACATAGGTTCATCAAACACCCCGGAAAACAGCTGGTTCCAGTGGTGGTTGTGGATGATCGCGTCGGCTAAAGGTTTCGGGAGTTGCCGCTCTTTAATAAAGCCTCTTACTATATCCTTTTCCGCCTGTTGCTGCGCGCCGATGGGATCCAGGTTCATGATGATGTCCACCACCACGCCGATCACGTACGCGAAGAGCATCGTCCCGAGAACTTGCGCGATGATGCAATAGACCATGCCGGCCATGTGTTCTGACGAGGGATACACGTCGCCATAGCCGACCGTCGTCATCGTCGTAAAGGCCCAGTAGATCGACGTGATGTATTGGGTGGTTCGTCGCGCTTGCCGCACGCTCTTCGCCGGGGCGCAGCCATTACATACGAATTCTGAAGGGTCATTTGAGGATAAGGTAGGCGCGATCGTAGCCGTGGTGGGCGCCGGCGTCGTATCGTCGGGCCAGCACATGTTCCCGACATCTTCGGGCTTCGGCGTGACCCAGCAGTTGTCCTCGCGCTGCTTCTTGGGCTTGTCGCATCCATAGACGGAACACTGCCAGGGGTGCTCCTTCGACCACTTCCGCCTTCCGTAAATTTTGTCGCAATCATCAGGCTTGGCGAACATTTTTTGGTTGCTACAGTAGTCCTTGTAGACGCACGTCGTGTCGAGCCAGCTCCCGGCCCGTTCCTCGGGCTTCAGGGGGAAGGTGGCCCAGTCCCTACTTTTGCTGTAGGTGCATTTCACTCTACTGAACGTAGCTCCCGTGTAGAAGAAGCCACAGGCCAGTAAATGGGCCGAGAAGCACACCAACAGTAACGGCATGATCACCTTGAAGATGGTAGGGTTCACGCCGCAGTTGTCCTCCAAGACGTTCACCACGCCGTCCAATTTGAGTACTCTTGCAATTTTGACCAATCTTATCAATCTTAAAGCTTTGAGCATTTTGAGAGCACCTAGACCGGGCACACCGCTCGCCAAATGCCGCAATGGTATCGTAGAAACAAAGTCGATGCCGAACCAGCCTTTAAGGTATGATTTCACAATCATCTTTCGGTTGTGGACTATTTTCAATTGCTTGTTCTGGTAGGCCGAATTGAAGCTAAATAGCAAATCCAAGCCGAACAACGCGTCGATGACATCGTCCAGGAAGGACCACTTGCCCGCGTCGGAACACCCCTTGCCGCCGCCGTCGCAGTCGGAGTAACCCAGCGAGTTCTCGTTGCCGTTGCCCAACTCGACCTCGAAACCCAACCTATAGGTCGCTATCAATACACTGAGCACGATCAGCATCGCCACAAATAAATCCCAGGCTATTTTATAGGGCGCCTCGGGGTGGAAAATTCTTTTGGTCTTCCACAACTCCTTCCACGTGACGTTCGCCGGGAGCAGCTTGGGCTCCTCCTTGTTCCTCCGGGAGAACATGGCGGCGATGGAGTAGGCCCTTAATGACGCCTTCGGGGATGGCGTTTTCGGCGACGGAGCGGCCTTACCAAATAAACCGCTCAGCTTCTTCATGGCCGGCGACGCCGGCGCCGCGGGCTTCGAAGCGCCCGCCGCGGCGCCGCCGAACATGCCCTTCAATTTCGACGTGGGCGTCACCGTGGCCGCCGCCGACCCCGCCGCCGCCTGCCGCGCCGACTTCGCCCGGGCGCCCATGCCCACGAGCCGCCCCGCCGCCCGGAACGCGGCCAACCTTGATTTCTTCTGGGACACGGCGACCTCGTCCTCCTCCTCCTTTTCCGGCGGCGGCGAGTCGGTCCGATCGTAGCCCTCGGGCGGTTCGAGGGACTGTTCCGAGTACATCGACGAAGAGCGTCGTAGGAACGGCGCCCGCGGCGCGTCCTTTGCGTCTTGCCCGGCGCTCGCGGCGTCGACCTCGGCCTGCTCGTGCAGGGCCTGGCGATGCAGGCGCCGGTGGATGTCGGGGAACTCGTTCAGCGCTTCGATCAACAGCTCCTTCGTGCACATGTAGAGCTCCGTGTCATGTGAAGCATACACACATGTCGTTTGGGTGGTCGTTAGTAATAACGCCGCGGGGCCGATCAAATCGCCCTCCTTGTATGTTCGTACTTCATTGATCTGCTGAGGGTCTTTATCTCCTCTTGTTTTACAGACGAGGCAGGGTGTCGCTTCGTCACCATCATTCGCACCGCCAGAATAGACGCAGAATAAGTGCGTCGCGATCTCGCCCTCAAAGAACAAAAACTCCGCCTCGCTCAACCGCAAAGGCAGCATGTCCGGCACGAGCATGATCGTGAACCGACGAGTGGCGGTATTTAACCAGGGGATCTTCTTGAGGAGTTTCGCATGTCGTACTTGGATCATGTCCATCCGCGCCCCGGCAGGCATCATGTCATATAGTCTATGTTGATCAAAATTCGTGTGCTTCGAATAACACCACTTGACGTCCCTCACGATTCTTTTGGAAAGTGCCTCGGGGTACTGCCTATCATAAACATAGCCCTTGACCTGGTCGACCTTGGCTCGATACAACACGGCGCCCTCGCCATTGACACTTTCCATGAGCGAGGTGATCGTGCCCATGATATACCCAAAAAAGGCCCCCCCAATAATCATCACGACGATCGCAAAGCCTCGCTCCGCGGCACCGACCACGGGAATGTCGCCGTACCCGACCGTCGTCATCGTCGTGAAGGCCCAGTACAACGATAGGAGATACGCATGGCTTTTCCTCGCGTACTTTTCGCCGCGCGCCGCCTCCATCTTCGTGCGCCAGTTCCAGACTTGCCCTTGCGTTGAGTTGTTCAATCTAAAATTCAGGCCCGCCGGCCGCCGTTTACTGAAATGAGGACCTTCAAAGGGCGCGCCGTCGTCGCCCCCGTACCGATGGTCCCAGTCGTCGTCGATATAATAATTGAGGTGGCCATTTCCACTATCCGCGTCTGGTGACTCGTCGTCCTCCAAGCCAAGAGCACCGGCGTACGTCGGCGCCAGGGTCTGGAAATGCCTGAAACAAGCCACCCAATGAGCGACATAAAACATCTGCACTAACAGCAAAGCTATCGAGGCCTTCACGGACGGTCCCGTGCTGTTCACGGCTGAATCGTCGTCTTTGCCCTTGCTGTTCTTCAGCTTCAGGAGCTTGGCTAATTTTGCGAGCTTGGCCAAGCGCACAATACGTAATAGCTTGAAGATTCTAGGAGGCACTCCAATATTAACCGTATCACAGACCTGCTGGCATTTAGCGGTCAGGTTGCAGCCCCCGGACGTCACAATATCAAACGGGAACGTCGAGAAGAAGTCGATGAGGAATGCTGGTGATTTGCACATGTAGCGGTTAGCTATTTGTTTTTTGTCGTGCACGAGTCGCGTCGTGAGCGGGTCCCGGTACGCGGTAATAAAGACCATACAAACGTCGATGACGAAAGAAATGTCCACCGTGCTATCGATGAAGAACACTCCAGGGACACATCTTGTACTATAAGCCGTCCGGAACCCGATACTGAAGGGTACGGTCAGCGTCGACCAGATAATGCACGCCGAGATCCACAAATCCCAGTAGATCTTCCAGTCCGCCGTCGGGTGGATCATCGGGAAGGGCAGCTTCGGATCTAATTCATCTTCATCCACTTCTGTGGGAGCAGAGTCGTCCTCCTTTTTGGCACGGGGTTTGCCGCGCGTGGCTTGGATTTCGGCCATCCTCTCCTCCAGTCCATCGAAGCCGAAGATCTCTCTTTGTGATTGCCTATGCCTTACGACGCATTTTATCGCTTCGTCCGGGTTGTCGTCATTCGAAGGACCGAGTTCCTTGTTGTGGATTTTGACCACGAAGGTCTTGGCGCTCTCGCGCTTGATGATGGTGCTTCGTCGGGCCGCCTCCATGGCGCGCTCGGACGCGGAGGTGCGTCTAGACGGCGACGCGGCCTCATCCTTTGATGTGGCCTCATCGCCCTCCGCGGGCAATTCGTTCAGCGGCACGACGCGCTTCTTATCCTGGGGCGCCGCCCCCCGCGCGAACCCGCCCGCGGTGTTCTTGCCGGCCTTCATGAGGCCCTGCATCATCGCCGAGGCCATGGCTGCTCAATGCGACGCCGTCGACGCGTCGACGGCGATCAGTGCCCGCGAGAGCGACGGCGCACGCACGCGCGATGGGCTGCCCCAGCCTGCCCAGCCTCTGGCTGCCCCAAGGCCTCTCCCGCGGCGCTCCGGCAGCAACAATTTATGCGTGCCGATCCAGCGGTGCGACCGGCAGCTACCAGCGTGCTGGGCTGCCACCAGGGGGACCGGCCGCGCCCGCTTCGCAGCTCGAGCTTTTGGCCAATGTTGGCGCTGGACGCAGCCCCGCACCATTTTAAAACCCGACGAGAGCCGTCGCCGGAGCGATGCCGGCCGGCCAGGACTGGCTCGGGCCGGGCGGAGGGAGCGGTCCGTGCTCTGCTCAGCAGGGGGCAGCCTCGCAGCGCTGCCGAGATTCACCTGCTACACGCGGTTAGGCGTGCATCCGAGCTTCCTCACACAACTACTGAACGCTAACGACGAGAGCTGCTGCGAGTTTGGCCAGCGCTTTGCAAGCCTGCGCATCAGTAGAGCCACTCCAGCTTTGTGGTCGAGCCACAGCGGTCGAAAATGCGGCGCCACACGTCGTCGCCGACCGACGTGACCGCCCCGCTCCTGCAAGACGACAAGGCGAAACCGGCAGAGAAGCCATCAAACCGCTTAGAACCAGCGCCGCCCGCCATTTGCTACCTCGTCGCGGTCGCGTACGTCTACCTCTGCGACCAGGGCATTGAACATTGTAGACGCTTGCAGAAGACGGGGCGGACCGACGTCGGCGAGTTGATGATTGAGTGGTGTATACTGTTAGTGGTCTACTCCATTGAAACGCTACTCGCATACAATGGTATGACAACGTTATACCGATGGAATAAACAAAACTACGTCGAGCACCACCTGCCCCTCGTATTAGGCAGCGTGCTCTGGGTCCTACTGGGAGTCGATCCAGCAATCCACCGGGAGTGGGCGGCCTTGACGTTAGCGATCTCGTTCATCGAGGCGTCGGCCGCGTTGTTGGTGCACCATCCATCAAAAAGGTGGCACGCCTTTCGATTAGGATTGAATGCAATAGTGCAGCTGGACCTGTTGTGCGCGGACCTGTGGTCCTACTGGCGGCACGTTTCTTCCGATACGTGGACGTGGCCGTCGCTTCTCCTGACGCAGGGCCTCCTCGCCGCCGCGGCGACGCATATTTATTATGGGCAGGGCATCGTCCGCGCGATCTCTAGACGGGGGCGCCAGGAGCGCGAGCTCGCGGGGCTCGGGTGTCTGGTGATGCTGGGGGTCGGGCTGTGGATCTCGCCTTGGTAAAGTTATTTTTGTTTTGCTCGTGATGTTCGTGGGCCCTGAGCGTGAAACCTTGCCCTCGCCCCCGACGGCGTCGAGGCGGGACGTGTTGATCCTCCTGCGGCGTGAGCGCGACTCCCGCGCCGGGCAGTGCCGAGGCGGAGGGCTGTGTGTGACCTGGTCCTGGGAGGCTGAAGCCGCCCCTCGGTGTCAGGGGCCATACCTCGGCGGAGTTTCGCTTGCCACGGCAACCAATTAGCTTTACCTGCAAGCTGAAGGAGGGGCAGAGGCCATCGCAGCGATCGAGTTTGAGAACGCAGCGCGACGCGGCCGCGCACGCATAACACAAACCAACCAACGGAAGCGACTAAGGGTCGCTCACGGATCCCGCGACTCTCGCGAAACCAGCGCCCACGAGCCCGCGCAGCACCCGAAACACAATGTCTGCAGCTGAAGGGAAACAGGAAGCTGACGCCGCCGTAGCCGCTGTCGTGGCGCCCGCGCCGGCCGCGGAGGCGCCGGCACCGGCGCCGGCGCCGGACGCCGCGCCCGCTGTCGAAGCGCAGCCCAAAGAAGAAGAGCTCACCGAGAAGGACCTCCTCGGCAGCGCGACGCTCGTGACCTTCCCGGACCGCGCGCTCGGCGTCAGCATCGAGGCCGACGAGGAAGGGCCGGTGTACGTGGCGTCGGTCAAGACCTTCTCGGCAGCGAGAGGTCGAGTCCGCGCCGGCGACGTCGTCGCGCTGGTCGACGGCGTCGCCGTGCCGCAAGCGAGAGACGCGGCGGGCTGGGCGGCCTTCGTCCAGGGCCTCAAGGAGGGCCCGCGGCCCCTGTCGGTGGCGTTTGGGCGGCCGCCCAAAGAACCCGCGGCGACGGCGACGGCCGCGCGCAAGACGCGGCCCCGCGCGAAACGCGCGAGAGATGATGAGTACGACGACAACGAGTCCGACGAGGAGCTCCAGGCCGCGTTACAGGCTTCGAGACGCGACACGGGCCCCGCGCCCGTCGGAAGACTCGCAGCGCCCGTCAAGGCCCAGTCGACGCGCAAGAAGTACTGGCGCAAGCTCGTGTCTGATGATTTAGCACCGAGAGATGCCCCTCTGAAGTTTGTGTGGCCGAACCCGAAGGCGCACTTAACCAGCAAGTCGGGAAGAAAGACGGCTATTGCGTATGAGGCCTACTCGCCGGCGACCTCCGTCTCGGAGTTCTTCGCGCTCGGCGGCAGACCTGATGATTTGGCGTACGATCTCGCGAGGGGCTTCGTGGTCGTGACCGACATGGTCGACGGGCCGCCGCCGCCGAAGAAGGCGCGCGGCGCCGCGGCGCGCGCCGCTGCCGCTGCTGCGGTGGCGCCGCCGCCGCCGCCAGTGGTCAAGGAGGAGGTCGCGGCCGTCGTCACGGCGACCGAGGACGACAAGGGCCCTACTGTTGCTGATCTCGCCGCTTATCTGGTGTCTAGAGGAGGCACTGCGACTCAAGTCGACGGCTGGAGCGTGGGCAAGAACCCTCGCGGTGATACCATCTTCACCGATCCTTCTTCTGGTCGGGTCTTCCGGTCGAAGCCCGAGGTGGCTCGCTTCCTGAACGTGGGCCAGGCCTAGTTTGGAGAGGGGCTAAGAATTCACCTTTCAGTGCACACTTCGTTAATTAGTCGTCTAGGCGCGGCGGTCGGCGCGTCGCCCTCCAGCCGCGGGGCCGTCCCGCGTCGGCCCGCGTACGTACGCCGCCGTCGACGCGGTATCGCACGCGTCGGTGGCGTAGGGGGGCGCAAGCACCCTGTCGGCGCGACGCTCGAAAGCAACGTCGCCCGCAACTCGTCGCCCGCGCCAAGACGCCATCGGCGCGACGCGCTCACGCGGCGGCGGGCGGCCGGATCACGGGCCGCTCCTTCTTTTTCCGAGGCCATTCCCGCTTCTTCTTCGGCTTCTTCTTCGCGCCATCCTCCGCAACCTTCTTTTTCTTTTTTTTCTTCGGCTTCTTAGCGGTTATACCAGCCTTGCGAAACACGGAGCCGTGCGCGTTCAGGTAGTCGAGGAGCGCGACGGGCGTGTCGCGCTTCGTCTTCGGGCGAGCTTGGCGCGGGTCATAAGCTTTAAATGCGGCGTATTCCGGCGACTCGAGCCACGTGCCCGCGCGGCGGTCCGGGCGCGTCGGCGCCCGAAACACGCGGTCGAAGGCCGCGCGTTCGACGACGAGCGGCACGGGCGGCCGTTTTGATGGTGGAGGCGGCGGCTGCGTGTCGTCTGAAGGTGGCGGCGGCGGCGGCGGCGGCGGCGGCCCCGCCCGGGCGAGTTGCTCGGCGAGCGCCTCATCATTATCGCCCTCCACATACAACGAGCCGAGGCGGACGCCGCGCTTCGTCTTTGGCTTGCCTCGGCGGTAGTACAGGGTCTCGCAGCGGACCGGCGCGCCGCGCGCTGCGGCTTGAGCTACAAAGGCCGACGCGTTTTCAGCATCGACGTGTGGCGGGAAGTTACGTATCACGAGGCGGACTGGCATCGCTGCGGTGCGTCTCGAGAGAGGGCTGTCGCGGCGACGTCGTGAGAGGTGCTTGAATTCCACGCCTCTGCCCGAACCGCTGGTGCGGCCCCTCCGTGGGCACGAATGGGGCCACTGACGGTCCTCGCGTGCGGCACACTACCGTACAAAGCTCGTACGGCCGGGCCGCCTAGCTTGCGCAGCTAGCGTGTGGTAACACACTAGCAAGCAAACTCCCGGCAGTCAATCCTAGTTTTGGGGCCAATACTCGGCGGCTTTGACCAACTGGGACGTCTCGAGGTCTCCTCAGCTCCTGCCCGACGCACGCTGCCAGTCGTTGGCCTTCGACGCGCGCCCGCGCCGGCCCAGTCAAGTTCTCATCCAAAGGACCTGCGCACCTTCTTCCGCGCCCGCGGCCCCGATTTTGAAATCCGAGGACACCAGCGGCACGCGCCACCGCCGACGATGGCGGACGACGACGCCTTCGCCCCGTCCTGGGAGAAGGACGACAAGACGACGTCGCTCCTCGGCGACTCCATCCAAACAAACGACGAGACCGAGGAGATCGGCAACCTGACGCTCGGCCAGCTGCGGCGCCAGCGCGAGCAGCTCGAGCAGTCCGCCGATTTAGCGGGCGACACGCGCCGCGTGACGCGCGACGCGCGGCGGACGCTCAAAGCGATCGCCTGGAAGGTGTTTCGTGAGAAATTGACACTGATCGGGACGATCGCGTGTTTGCTGGCGATCGACTTCGCGCTGGCCTACCGGCTCGTGTCGAACCACGGCCGGCTCTGACGGCCGCGCACTGTACCTTGTAACAATTTAATCTTCTACGCCACCCCCACGCCGTCGATGCGAGCCCATAGCAACTTGCACTTGAATCTTAGTCCGCGAGCAGCCCGTTCTCGCGCGCGAACTCCCAGTACTCCGTGTGCGTCGGCGACGGGTCCGGGAACTCTCTTGCAAGAGCATCCGTCGAAATGGCGTAGAAGAAGGCGTTCCGGTAGGGCGACGACCCGGAACAGCTCGATAGTCGATTGTCCGTCTTCGACCGCTTTTGCGCGGCCGCGTACGCGGCCATCCTCTCTTCAAAACCTGATAACAAAGTAACAGCCAAATGACCGCGAAGGCCCCGTTGGATCTCGTAGAGCATGTCGTCGACCTCGCCCCCGAAGAACTCGTGGACCTCCGACACAGGAACGTGTTTATGGACGGCACCGACCAGATTATACGTAGACTCAAAGACCACGGCCTCGATCATCTGCCGCCGCCAGTCTCGATGGAAGAACTCCGCACAGAAGAAGCCCGCCCGGCGACACCGGTCGGCGACGGCGCCTGCCCACTTTCCGGTGACGCAACTCTCGGCCGCGAACTTCTGCTGGCCCATGGCGTCCTCGCCAATGCTGCATCGATCGTCCTCGATCTTGCCGAATTCATTTAAGCCGTAGTACAGCACGGCCTGCGTCTGCCTTTCTCTCGCCAGGCCTCTTTTCTTGAGGGTTGGCTCGATCATGTCTCCTCTCTGTAAAAAAACTAAATCTTCCTTCTTGTCTTCGGGTATGGCATCTAAGGCATACTCTAATGACGACGACGCGTCGGGCGACATGCAGATCACATAAATCGGGTACTCGTTTAGATCCCCTTCTTCGTCCGAGCCCTTGATCGTCTCCGGCGGCGCGTCCCCAAAATTGATCCGCAGGTCCGGCGTCCCCGGCGCGAGCTTCGCGTAGGCGTCCGCGAAGGCGTCTCCATCTAAACCGAGCACGACGCCCGGGCCGTCGTCGAGCCGCTCGTTGACGACGCCGCTCAGCATGTTGTGGTAGTCCTTGATGGCGTTGGCGTTGGACCAGACGGCTTGCAGCTGGGTGCTGTGTTTGGTACGCGTTGGCGGCGCTAGCAGCGCCGCTGCCGAGGCCAGCATGGCGAGGCTGTAGAGAGCCATCGCGGTGCAGTTACTTGCACGCTGTCGGTTCGACGGGTCTCAGAGATGATCGCTGAGCAGTCCTGTGGAGTGTGAGCGTCTGGCTATGCGTGCTCGCGACGCTAAGACCGTTAAGGTCCAGCGTGGCACATGAGCAGGAGGGAGAGCTGCAGTGTGTCACCGGCCGCACGTCTGCCCTCGCAGTCCTAGATTAGCATCAACGTGCGGATCGACCTATCTCAGCAACAGCCAAAGCAATAGCAACTCGATCGCGCGCCGTGCCGCCGCTGCAGACCACCTCAAAACATGCGCTGCCTCAGACTTGTGCTGCTCGCGCCGCTGGCCACCGCATGGGTCGTCACTCGACCGACGCGACGACCAACGAACCTCGCGGCCAAGAAGAAGTCGCGCAAACTCGAACGGCTGCAGGAGCTCAAGGAGGTGTCGGGCGCGGAGCTCGACGCCACGGAGCAGTGGGCCGCGAACCTCGAATCACGGTTAGACGCTGCTATGGACGATGGTGATCGGGACGAGAAAGCTTCAAAAGTTTTGGAGCTGTGCAAGGAGGAGAACCGGGATTTCGACGCCATCGACGCCGCGGTCAAGGACCTCGCGGCCTTGCCCGCCTACCCGGACATAGGGTTCCGAGCGCGGGGCGACTGGCGCTTGGTCTGGGCGAAGAGCGACGAGGGCGTCGGCTTCATCGGTACGGGCCTCCACCGCGTGCCTCTCGCTAATTTGGAAGACCAGTTCTTGTCGCTCGAAGCCGATGGGAGCTGCGCGTTGACCGAGGTGATCCGGGTCATCGGGCCCTTTCCGAACGTGAAGAATCTACTTACTGGTACTTCGACGGTCGGTCCCTCGACGCTGCGCTTGACCTACACGAAGGTGATTGACGGCACAGGGGCTGAATTAACCTCATCACAAGCGCGGTCCGTCAAATTAAGGTTGGCCGCTCTCTCAAAAAGCTTGCTCGTCGTCGCGGCCGCGTCGATCGACGCGGACGACTGGCTCGTCTTCGAGCGCGAGGACGACTTCGCCGACGCGTTGGAAAGGTTACGCGTGCCGCCGAACACTCCCGAGGACGAAGAGGAGGATTCGGGAGGGTTCAAGATGCCGAAGATGCCGTGGGATAAGAAGGAATAGTAGTTACCGTGCCAGTGACCTAGTCCAGGGGGCGGCAGTCACGGTCGCTCATCAATATGTGATAGTAGACTTAAACGGGCGGCGGCAAGGGCGCTCACTCGTCCAGGGCGCCGCTCGCCGCCGCGAGGAACGCGGCCTCGTCGTCGTCGTCCGAGTCGTCGGACACGACGGGCACGAGCGCCGGCACGGAATCAAACAGGGACTCCACGCGGCCGGCGCGGCACAGGACGTGCAGGCGCGACGCGTCGACGACGTCTGTGTCGTCGTTCGCAGGCATATCAAACACCAACAGGCCGTGCGACGCGGCGCTCTTCATCAAAGCCGCCGCGCCGCCGTAAATACGGTGAACGACGCAGAGCACGCACACGCCGTCTTCCGAAAGCTGGTCGGCGATGGTCGCCACGAGCGCATCTAGATTGGTGTTGTAGTAGAGCAGCTCCGAGCCCACTACTAAATCGGCAGTACCACTCGGCGCATCAACACAAGGCTCGCCGAAGCGCAATTGAGCCGCGGCGCCGTGCGCGGACGCCAGCTCCACTATATGTGAAGAGCCGTCCGTCGCGAGCGCGCTTTTCGCGCCGAGTAACACGGAGGCGCGCGCGAGCGCCGCGTGGGCGCCGCAGCCGAGCTCGACGACGCGCTTGCCACGCACTAACGACGGCGCACTCTCGAGGAACCGCACGACACGTCGCGCCGGCGCGGCCCACAACCGGAGCCCCGTCCGGTCCTCACCTTGACAAAGTTCGTTGAACGCGCCGTAGGACGGCTGCGCGCCGAGCTCGAGGCATTTCCCGGCCACGTTTATACTGATAACCTCCATCGTTTAGCCCACTACAGCACCAGTCGCTCTATCAATAACGGCCTCGCTCTCCTGGAGCTCAAAGTTCTCGACGGAGTTGCCGCGGATCACGACGGTGCCGATCGGCGTCTTCTCCGTGAGGGAAATGAGTTCGACGGCGTCCTCCACCACAAGGTTCATAAATTGATCGTAGCCTCGCAAGTAACCGGTGAGCTTTCTCTTCCCCACCAAGCGGATCAGCAGCTTCTTCTCCATGTAGCGCTTCAGGTCCGGGCCTTTCGCCGACATGGTTGTTTATTTACGCGCGGTTTGCGGGTGCTTTGGTGATATGCCGCGATAGCGATTTTGGCTTTTGGTAGCACGGGACGGCGCGGCGAGGCTGGTTGGTCGTTGTAGCGGCGGCGAGGCTGCGCGGCGGCAATGTGCTGTCTATTAATGCTTCTGGGGAGCGGCAGCGGCGTCAGCGAGGCGGCGGCTTGGTTGCCAAAAAACGCTGCTAGCGTCCTGTAAGACACTAGCACGGTTTTCGGGGCCAAGTTTTCACGCCGACGTGGCGGGGGAGAAGTACTACACTAAACCGAATTTACAAATAAAGCTGCTAGCCCGTCGCCGCCGCGACGAGCCCGAACGATAATAAGCTCCCGCACGACAGCCCCAGGACCAGAAATAACCCCATCAAGTTCCCCGCGAGCTCCCTATCTGAGGCCGCGACCAAGGGCGGCGCCGCCGTCAGCGCGAGCGCCGCGAGTAGCCCGTTCGACAGCGCGAACGGCGCCATGAGCAGGAACGGCGCCGCCGTCGTTTGTAATACAGCGGGGCCGGATGGGCCCTTCTCGATGTCGTCGAAGATGAAGCAGGGGACGAACGCGAACCGTAATGACGAGAGCAACACCAGTGTTCGGGATGAGGGCGCCTCGAAGCATGCCGCACTTGCACGTCCGATCGTATCGAGCGCGTTAAATTCGAGGAACAATAATGGTACAAATAGACGCTTGTGCAGGGCGTTCGCGTTCGATGGCGCGCGCGTCAATGATGTTAATGCGGGAAACACACTTAGAGTGCACGTGAACACCAGGAAAACACTCAGCGCGGGCAGCGCGATCGACCTACAAACTTGTGTGATGTCGCCGTCGTTCTCTACGAGGGGTGTATCTAGATTCACCTCAGCCTCTTCCTCGTCCTCTTCAGTAACAACCATGGCTTCATTCAACCCGCTCGCGATATACCTCGTCGAACGCTCCAGCACGCCAAAGGCCGCGACGGCGGCGCCGAACAATAGAGCGGAGGCCACGAAATAGATAACAGCCGCCTTGTCGATGTGCGGCGCGACGCATGCCTCGTCCGGCGTACCGGAGGAAGACAGCGCAACTAAAACAACAGCTAGGGCCGGCGCGACGCCGGCCAAACCCTGGCCGGCCATATTTGCGGCCGTAAAGTTGTCCCTGAGGGCCGCGCAGACGCCGTACGTCGCTGAGCATAGTAGTTGGGATAACCCCCCGCAGAGGGCCACGCCTATTACTGTTGCTGGAGCGAATACGGAGTCGCGCGGCGCGTCGGCCCAGACAGCTAGCAGCGCGAAGAGGACGAAGATGACGCCCAAACAGTAGGTCGTCGGCACGATTCTACGTCTTACGGATATTCGTCGTGACAATTTCGGCGCCCAGGCCGCCACCACCAGGGCCGCGGCCTGGTAGGCTAAGGAGAAGGCCGACTCATGGTAGCGCGCGAGCGGGCTGCCGCAGAAGCGCTGGCGCCAGTACGTCGGGATCGTGATCACGGCGTTCCAGGCAAACAACGCCGCCATGCCTATTAACATAACGCAGAGCTCGGGGAGCTTGTCTCGTAGCGTCATTTTGTTGTTTTTTCTCGCTGCGGCGGCGTGCGTGCGCTGCAGGTAGGGTTGCTGGTGCTGGGTGCAGGGCTCAAGCGCTCTACGGCGCCGGCGCTGGCACGGCTGGCTTCAGCGTCGCAGAGCTGTGGTTTTTACAGAATTTTGGCTGGTTGTAGTGGACACAAGCCTGCAAAAACGTCGACAGGCAAAAAATCTGAGCTAGCGGCGTGTAAGACACTAGCATTAGCACCAGGAATGAGCTGGGGCGGTTTGTGAGCTCACTCGCTACGCAAGCGGTCGTCAGAAACGGCTGATCGCACCTACAGTTGGCTCTGAACACGCCAGAGAAGCGTGCGGAGCGTCGAGGCCGCACAGACTCATAAGCTCCAGACTGAGTCCAGAGACCTCCGCAGCTCAAGGAACTCGCACAGCTCGCAAAAATGGACGCGGAGCAAGCCCACGTCACCCTGAGTATCAGCGGCGCAGACCAGCGCATCAACATCACGGAAAACGCCACCGCGGCGCTCCTCTTCGACGCCGTCGCCGGCGCGTTGGACGCGAGCACCGTCAAGCTCCTGCACAAAGGGAAACGGCTCGCGCGCGACGACGCCTTGACGCCGGGCATGCGCGTGTTGTGCCTCGGCACGACGACGCAGCAGAAAGATAGAATAGCGGCGCAGCGGAGCGACCCGACGATTCGCGGCTTCAAGGAGGAGGCGGCACGCGAGGCCGCGAGGAGAGGCGCTGTCGATGAACTCCAGCAACACCCGGAGTACAAGTTTTGTAGGATCGAGGCCGTCAAGCGCTTCGACGGGCGGCGCGGCCCGCACCGGTTCGAGGCCGAGAAATTATTGAGGAGCATGGCGTCCGAAGTAGCACCGATCATGGTCTCCCACGCCTGGACCGTCGGTGGACTCATAGAGATGGACCCGCGCGACGATCAAATAATGAAGAAGAAGCAGCAGGAGGGCGGGTGTCTATTGGGCTACAACGAAAACATGGGCGCGAGGATTTACGTGAAACTCAGACAGGACGACGGCACCTTTCACGACCGGGACGCGTTGATGAAGACGTTATTGCACGAGCTCTGCCACAACGTCGTGGGGCCGCACAACGCCGTCTTTTTTGCCTTGTATGCGGACGTGCGCGCGGAGCACCTCGCCCTGACCCGCAAGGCCGCGGGCCGGCATCGGACCTTGGCCGATGCTTCTACGAAGGAGACCGTCGCGCGCGAGCTCGCCTCGGAGGCGGGCAACGGCGCTCTACAAGGCGGCGAGCGCGCGTCGGCCGCCTTCGTCGCGAACGCCGTCTCTATGTTACCCGACGCGCCTGTCGCGCCGCCGCCGCCGCCGCCTGCCGTCGACGCCGCTGAACAACGCGTCGCGAGCGCCGCCGCAGCCGAGCGCCGCCGCTTGGGTGTGTGCAAGCCCTGTGCTCCGGCTGTGTCTGCTCCTGCGCCATCCGTGCCCGCCGCTATGGAGCTGGACACCCCGCCCGCTTCGGCCATGGAGGTGGAGACTGCTCCTGCGCCGTCCGTGCCCGAGCCGCCAGCGCCATCGCCGGACCCGGGACTCGCGTCGCTCGCCGCGATGGGCTTCGAGGGTCCCGCGGCCGCGGCGGCGCTCAAGGCGACGGCCGGCGACGTCTCCGCCGCGCTCGAGCGGCTCCTCAACCCTGGAGCGGCCGTATCTGCACCGGAAACCGGGTCGCGCCAGGAGCGCGTCCTCCGTGCCTCGAGCGACCTCCACGCGCTCGGTGCGCCCGCACAAGAAGCTGCCGCGACGTTGACGGCCATCCTCACGAACGCGGAACGCGGTGAGGAAAAATTCAAGCGCGTGCGCCTCGGCAACAAGAAGTTCCTGCGAACGGCGGGCAAATTCGCGGCGGCCCTGCGGCTGCTCGAGGCCGTCGGCTTCGAGCGCGAGACCTCGGCCGAGGGCGACGTCTACGCGCTGAAGAGGACGGATCCAGGGCTGCTCTGGCTCGGGCGGTCGGCGCTCGCTGACCTCGTCGCGCCTTGATTGTTGTTAATTATTACTGGTACTTACTCACAATTCGACGGCCTTGTCGTCCGCCCCCAGAACGAAGAGCACGGCGTAATCCTGCCTCGCGCAGCCAGTGACGTCCGGCATCGCGGCGCCAGGCGTCACGGGGAAGTCCTTTCGGTTCGCTTGAGCGGGAGTGCATGTGCCGCCGCCCGGCGTGTAGAGGGCGCTCCGGCACGGGAGGTGGGTCACGTCGAAGAGCTTGCCTTCCTTCAGGGACCAGGCGCCGTTCTTCGCGACCGTGAGTTCGGTTGTGACTTTGCGAGCACCGGTAACGACGTAGCGGCCGGGCGGGAGAGGTGCAGGCTCCTCCATGATGAGCCCGTGTTCCTCGAGCCACCACGCCTTGTCGTTGAATTGCCAGCCCGCGGGAGCCTTGCCGCCCTTCGCGGCGAGGTTTTCGTAGGCGCCCAATTGGACGCCGCGCGGGCCCGGATCGAGGCGCCAGAGGCCCCACTCTTGGGCACCCTTGCCCGATGACGCGTCTTTGTCTCCCAATGCAGCAATGAACTGAATGGGTCTGAGTTTTTTCATTTCCGCCTGTGCAGCGTTCGGTGCGACCAGAGCTGCTGCAGCAATGCCAGTGAGACCTCGGCGTGAGAGGCGCAGTGCGGTGGCACCGCTCGCAAAAAGCATCAGCATTCCGTGGGTCGACTGCATCATACCTCAAAGTGATCCTTAACGTAACGTGTATAGCACTGACTCGTGTTTTTGCTCTCGGATTGGCTGGCTAGTGTCTTACGCCGCTAGCATACGTGCGCAGGTAATCGGCGCCACGGACCCCATCACGCCGTCGAAGCATGTCAACAAGCATACAATTAACCACCGTTACCCTCGCCGCCTTCGTCGCGCGCCTTCGCCGCCGCCGCGCGCCCGCGCGCGACGCAGTCCTGGAGCGCCTTCTTGAGGCCCGAGTTCTTCTCGTCGAGTTTCAGGGCGTCGAAGTACGCCGCCGCCGCCTCCTCGTAGTCGCCCGTGGCCTCGAGCGCGGCGCCCCTCCTATAGTGCGCCTTCGGCCACCGGCCGTCGAGCACGACACAATCATTCGCGTCTTCCAACGCACCAGCCGCGTCGCCAAGCGCTAAACGAGACGCGCACCTGTTCGAGAAGAAGGTCTTCTGCGTGGCGTCGAGCTCGATAGCTCTCGTGTAGAGCGCGAGCGCCTCAGCATGCTCGCCCTTTAAAGTGTGGGCGTTGCCCTCGTCTTTCAGCCTTCTAGCCTCGAGCGCGTCCTCGTCCGACGGCGGCGCCGGCAGCGGTTTTGGTGGTGGCTCCTTCTCATCAACAGTTTTGGGCGCGTTCTTCGCGGCCGTCCAGAGCTCGTCGAAGTCCTCTTCAGTTATCTGACAAGCATACTCGGCGCAACTCCGCCGGCCCGCGACGGCGGCGCAGCCCGCGGCCGTCCTCCCGTCGGCATCGGCGTGTTTACACGCTTTCCGGCCGTTCGCGCCATTTTCACAAACAGCTTTAAGGGCTGCAAGATCGCCCCGGTCGGCGCACATGTGGGCCACCGTCGCACCGCCCGCGACCACCGCGCCGCAGTCCGCGCCCTTTCTCGCTAATCGCTCCACGACGTCCGCGTTGCCGACGGCCGCCGCGAGTAAGATAGGCGCGATGCCGCGCGCGTCCACGCAATTCGGGTCCGCGCCCAGCTCCAACAAAGTAGCACACGCTTCTGCGGATGCTGGCATCGCTTCAACAGCATCGCAGCCGGCGGACCAGTGCAGGGGCGTGCCCGAGCTCTTGGCCTGCGCGTTCACGTCGGCGCCATTTTCAACAAGTACCTTGACGCATTCTTGTGCCTCGGTCGTCGCCTCGGCCGGCGCGCAGGCTTTATGTAAGGGCGTCGCTCCGGAAGAATCGGCGCCCTTCGCGTCGGCGCCCCACTTCAGCAATAATTCGACGACGGCCGTGCGGCAGCGCGACGCCGCGAGGTGCAGCGGCGTCGCGCCGTCGTCGTCGGCTTGAGATGATAATTGCGGCGCGAGCTCCAATATCCGCTTCGCGCAATCAACAGAACCGCTCGCCGCCGCGAAGTGCAGGCAGGAGCGCCCGCGACCGTCCTTGTACTTGTCGAGGTCCTTCGTGCCTTCGACCGTCTTCGTGTCGCCGCGGCTCGCCGCCTCGAAGAGCGCCTTGATGTCGCGCTTGGCCGCCGCCATGGTGGCGTACTGCTGCTTCGCTGCTTGCTTGGACGGCATGATGCTGCAGCAGTGCTCCTTGTGTTGTGCTCACGCGCGCGCGACGAGTGGTGGTCGTTCGCTCGTCGACGTGCGATCAAGACGCGACGATCGGTGTGTAGTTTGCTGCTGCGCGAGCACGGCTGCGCCGCGTGGGAGGACAGGCTCTCACTGTCGCCGCCAAGCAGCAGTGCAGCGCTCTCGAGCACAGCTGCAAAGTTGTACCGAGCTAGGCAGGCGTTTCGCTCTCTGAACGCAGTTCTGAGACACGAGAGCGATCGAAGGTCAGGCAACCGCGCACGACTCGCGGTGAAACGCTCTGAGAGCTCCACTGTCAAGCACTCGGCCAGGCGCACGCAGCGCGGAGCCAACCAGGCAAACCGACTGCGACACACGATGCGTCTCATCGTCATCGCGACGGGCGCACTCGCCTGGCGGCCGTCACACCGCACGGCGAGACGAGCCGCGCCCGTCGACCACGCGAGCGACGAGGAGGCCTGGTGGCGGGACATGAATATGCAAGGAGACGCACACGTGGCGCCGCCGCCCGCGCCGCCACAGACACGAAAGGCGCGCCGCCTCGACGCCGGCGATAGTGTAGAGGCCGCGTTTCCCAAATTTGGCCCCGGCGGCGGCGACACGACGTGGTCGCCCGACGTCTGGGAGTTCACGCCGGAGGCGGACCGCGCGCGGGCCGGCGCCGGCGCGAGCGCCGCGCGCGTGCCCCACGAGCAGTTTCGTGAAGAGGCGCCATCCGCACCGGACGCCGCGCCGCCACTACCGCCCCGGAAACGCAAGACCCCGCGCACGCTCTACGACGACCTCGGCTGCGCGCGGGACGCGTCGCCCTCGGCGCTCCGCGCCGCGTGGGCGCGCCTCTGCCGGCGCCACCATCCGGACTCCGGCCGGGACGCGTCGCCGGAGATGTTCGCGCGCGTCATGGCCGCCTGGGCGCGGCTCGGGTCGCCGGAGGCGCGCGCGACGTACGATGCGGAGCTGCTGCGCGAGGAGCGGCTTTCCTGAGCCTTTGTTTTTTGTTTGTTAATATGCTTGTATTATACTGTCGCTCCTTCCTTGGTCTCTTGCTAGTTCTCATGTTCCGGTGCTAGGACTAGTTTAGACTAGTGGGCGGAGCCCCCTGCCTAGAAGCCCCTGCCCAGGGCTGAGGGGTGACACCGCGTGTCTCCCCGCGTCCGCGTCATAACCAAAGCAGCTGCTGCCTGATCTTCTTCGTCGTCCCGCTACCAATGTCGCTGAATCCCACGGCTCGTACGCACGAGCTAAAAACCGCGGGAGCCTTGGGCTAGCGGTGTAAGGACACTAGACCTACAAGGCCTTAGATCGCGGCGTCGCATCTCTGCGTGCTAGCTCTCTGTAGCTGCAGCGCCGCTCGTTGCACCTCTACGCCAATCGCCGCGTCGCTGCTGCACCTCAGTTGGAGCAACCGCTGCACTATACTCCTTGCACAGTCATGATGCGTGCCCTACTACTCTGCGCAGCGCTCACGCATGCGCTGGTGCCCACGCTGCCGACGCCGCAGCGAACGCGCCCGGGCGCAGCACTCACGATGATGGCGGAGAACAAAAAAGATGTTGCGGTCGTCATTTTGGCGGGCGGCACCGGCAGC
The DNA here is from genome assembly GCA_918797485.1 of Pelagomonas calceolata. NCBI lineage: Eukaryota > Pelagophyceae > Pelagomonadales > Pelagomonadaceae > Pelagomonas > Pelagomonas calceolata. The sequence goes on from CAKKNE010000004.1 coordinate 2,820,989, forward strand.
CGCATGAAGGCGGACCGGCCGAAGCAGTTCTTACCTTTAAGAGGGAAGATGATCATCAAATATTCTTTAGATTTGTTTTTGAACGACATCGAGGGCATCTGCAAGGTCGTCGTCGTGCTCGCGGAGCAGTACCGGCAAGATTTCAAGGAGTACGCCGATCGCGTGACCTTCGCGGACCCGGGTGCCGAGCGGCAGGACTCCGTGAAGAGCGGTTTAGATTCTTGCCCCGACGATGCTGCATTAGTGGCAATTCACGACGCCGCGCGACCGCTCGTCACGCCGGATGAGATTTATAGTGTGTTCGGCGACGCGCGGGAGCACGGCGCCGCCGTATTGGGCGTCCCGGTAAAGGCGACGGTCAAGGAAAGTGGCGACGGCAAATTTGTGTTGAGGACGGTCGACCGGTCGCGGCTCTGGGAGGTCCACACCCCGCAGGTCATCGAGCCCGCTTTACTGAAAAGGGGCTTCGCGAAGGTCGACTCGGAAAAGCTCGAGATCACGGACGACGTCAGCGTCGTGGAGCAGCTCGGCGCCCCCGTGCGGCTGACGCTCGGCGAGTACACGAACCTGAAGGTGACGACGCCCGACGACATGGTCGTTGCCGGGCAGATCTTGGACCAAAGAAGCGGGAAGCGGGGCTGGCGGAAGCTGCTGTTCTGGAAGTAGATCACTCCAAATAACATATTAACAGTCCTAAGTCTCCCGGTAGTGCACGCGATCCTCGAGGAATACCGGATCGGTCGCGTACTCCAGACACAAGTCCACCAGTAGATCCCTATCTCCTTTCAAATGCTGCGCAAGCAACGCCAGCGCCCGCGAGCGATGGGAAATGGCGTTCTTCGCCTCGCCGCTCATCTCCGCGAACGTCTCCGCCGAACCTTCCGGCTGGAAGACGGCGTCCCAACCGAAGCCCGAGCCACCCCTTGGAGATACAATGGTACCATTGCACACGCCCGAAAAAACAAGAGGCACGGCGCCCGGGCCCGGCGAGAAGGCGATGCACGACTGCGCGAAGGCCGACTTGTCGTCGTAGTCCGTCAACAACCGGTGGAGCTCGACCTTCGACTGCTGGAACCACTTGATGTAGGGTCCCGGCATGCCGCCGATGGCGTTCAAACACAACGACGTGTCATCCACGATCGCCGGGCCGCCGCAGGCCTCCGCGGCCAAGCGTGCCTTCGCGGCCGCGATTTTCTCGGGTTGCGATTCCTGCAATTCATCTAAATCAATATCAATCATTTCTAAGGGTAAAGGCAGGCCGTTCATGCCCAGAATTTCTTCCACTTCTCGGAGTTTCATGGCGTTGCCGGTGACGAATTTGATGATGACGCACTCGTCGTGGTCGTCTTCGCTTGTGGCGCGCGCCGGCCGCCGCCGTCGTGGCAGCGTCGCTGCGGCTGCGTGCGTGCGCGGTGACACCAGCGCGTGTCCCGCGCGCGGCTGCAATAGCACCGCGAAGGCCGCCACAGCACCCAGCCACAGCTGCGTGAAAGTAAGCTTGCGGGACCGCATCGCTCTAGAACCCACGCGGGGGAGTGGGAGGACGAAATCCAAGCAAGTTTTAGGCAACGAAGCCACAGCTAGGCCAAAACAAGGAAGTTGGTTGCCCGTCGATCGGTGCTAGCGTCAGTAAGCCACTAGCAAACAAGCTTCGAGGCTGCCGCACGCCACCAAAACGGCCCCGGGCTGCCGAACCGCACTCGCACGGATGCGATTCATACCACCACTCGTCGTCGCGGCGCTCGTGGCCGCCGCACAACCTGTGGACGAAGCTAAACTAGCCTCGGCCCGGGCGGCGCACGCGGACACGCAGACATTAAACGACGCCATTGATGCGTTGGAGACGCGGCAGCGGGCGCGCGCCCACGAGCGCCGGCGGCTGGAACAGCGTAAAAACGAGGGCGCGGCCCACGCGGCCGCGATCTCGAACAAGACCGAGGCGTTGTGGGCCGAGCTCACGAAGACGAAGGACCTCGGCGACGGCCGGGGCCCCTGCGACCTCGCGAGCGCGGGCCCCGACGCGCTGACCTGGGCGCGCGACGCGTTAAAAGACGCTGCGGCCGCGTCGAAGCGCTTGCAAGGCGACCGCAAGGCCTACCTCGAGGCGGCCCAGGCGGATTTGGAGCTCCTGAATAGGACGGTCTACCCGTCGTTACGGGCGGAGCGCGACGCCATCGACCTCAACTTAAACGACGCGCGGGCGCGGCAAAAGGTGCTGCGCGAGGACCACGCCAAGTCGAAGACCGCCTGGCTGCGCGACCAGGCCAAGAGCTTTCCCCTGTCGTTGGCGCGGTCGGGCGCGGCGAACTGGACGGCGTTCCGAGGGGCGTTCAACGCCTGCGCGCCGATCCTGTACGGGTGCCGGTGCCACGACGACTACGACCTGTTTCTTTATCCGTGTCCTGTTTTTTTTTGTGCCTTCGTGCTCCCTCGCGTCCTGCGGCCTGCCCCGCGGCGTACTTGGACGGCCTCTTGCCGAGCGGCCTCGCGATCGACCTCACGAGGGAACGCCTACGGCTGTGCCCGAGGGCTAGGCCGCTGGCCGCGCCCACGATCGAGCCTCCGCGAGCCCGCGGTCGCGGCGGCCACCCTTACGCCATCGACGAGAATCGCACGCAGGTGCCGCGCCGCGCACATGGAGGAGCCGAGCTGGCTCTGGCGCCTCGGCCCCGCGGACGCGCGGGCGCGGTTTGCCGCGTGGGAGGCCGACGCGCGGAACCGAAGCAAGGCCCTGGCGATCTCCCTCGCGAACGCGTACTTCGACGTCAAGCTCTGGTGGATCGACCAGGTCGACGAGCACTGCGACTGGCGCGCGCCGGGCCACGAGAACTGCAAAAGGGCCGCGTTCGCGATCCGGAACTTTCTGGAGTTGTGGCCGTGCCTCTGGAAGACGTCGCTGTTTGTGTGGGTGGTGAAGCGCGCGTGGCGGGCGCGGGCGTGGCGCTGGCGGGACGCGTTTTGTGTGTTGGTGTTGCTGGCGCTGGCGCTCGGGCCAGGGCCGTGGGGGGACCGGAAGGGGATGCGGCGGATTGGGGTGGGGGTGTATGTTTGAATGTTACAATTAACTTTAGTCACACTCGTGCGGGAACAAAAAGTCGAGGCCGTCAAACGGGGCCATGAGCTCAAGAACCCACACGTGGGGAGTCTGCCACTCGCTGAGCTCACTTCTGAAATTTTCTGCTGCATCACTCATTGAACATATCCTTTCTTGTAATTCCCCAAGGAAATAGCACAGCTTGTTAAACTCATCCATCCACCTCGACCATTTAAGCTTCACGGCGCGGCTTGGCGAGTTTTTGTGATCGTCCCGGTGGCGGCAACTGACTAAATCTAATCGCAGATCGGGGTACATCTTCCTGAAAATGCGCCCAAAATCTTTGCACACCGACCACCACGCTTGATAGCTATCTATATCTTCGAGAAGCTTTCTCACACGAACGTCCCCGTCACGTATCAAATCCAGGGCAAAAGACAGATGCTCATCACTGTTCTCATTGTCTTCATCATCGTCGGTCGATTCAAGCAAATCGAACACTCCCCGTTGCATCTCCCTCACGTTTTCGAGGAAGCGCTGGGCGATGCCGTCTTGTTTCAAGACGAGGAAGCTGAGCACGTTTTGTAGCATGTCCTCCGGCAGCCGCGAGAGCGCTCCCGCGGTCGCGATATTCTCCGCCAGACCGAGGGCCTCGGCCTTCTTGCGCTCGAACTCGTCCGCGTCGATTTCCCCGTCGTCGAGCAAGCGCTGCAGATTCCGCAGCGCGTCCGCGTCGAAGGGGTCAGGGCCCACCTCAGGGGAAGTGCTGGGCGTGTCCGCGGCCTGCGGCGGCCCCGCGTCGGCCATTTAGCAGCTCTGGAGAGCACCTTAGATTCAAATCCTGAACTTTGGACCGTGCCGCTCGCAGGCCGTCCCGCTGCTGTCAGAGGGCCGTCGCGGTCGTCTCGTCTCGAGCAAAAAGCCCGCGGCCGGTTCTCTGCCGGTGGGTTGCAGTGGCGGCCTCGAGCGCGCCACTTGCCTGGCTCTCGGGCTTTGCTGACGATTGCTTCTTATCGCATGCGACCGAGGGCTCCGCAGCTCTCGGCCGATAGCTGAGACGTGAGCTCCCTTTCGAATCCCTGTAGCGATTTTATCCGTCGCTATGGATGTCCCATAAAAAGGACAGTTGCACCCAATGGATAAGCATCTACAGATGCGCTACAAGGCGCGAGACTACGGATCTCGAGATTCAGGGTTAAGCTTATTTTTTTTTGCCCGCTGTGCGACGCGTTCCGTTGAGGAAAGTGGATTCCCGGAGTTTGGCGCCACATGCGTACCCTCGTACCGTACGAGCGCCGCGCGAGACCCGCGAAGTACCACGACGTCCGCGCCAGGTCGCCGAGGGGCCACGAGGTACATCCTTGGGGTCGCGTCGACGGCGTGCTGCGGGCTAGCTAGTCCTCAGCCGTCCGACGACCGGCGCCATTCGTCGATCGCGCGGTTTTTTTATGGGACTAGTCCTCCGCAATTTTGCGTCCCGGCCAGGCTTCCGACCGCCGGCTAGCTAGTCCTCAGCAGTGAAATATTAAATGCGTTTTTAACGTGCGGGTTTTCAACGGACTAGCCCTTTTGCGTCCCAGCCGGGCCTCCGACGGCGGGCTAGCTAGTCCTCAGCAGTGAAACGTGAAAACCTAAACTTACTAGAGATACCGGACCATGTGCCCGTAGACGTCCTCGGCGTCGGGGCCGGCCACCGCGCGTATGACGTCGAAGCGCTCGAAGAGGCGCGGCCAAAACGCCCAGCAGGACGAGCTCTCGAGTCGCTTCTTGCTTTCGTAGAAGCGACGGCGGCAGAGGAGGAACGTGTCCCGCCGCTGGCGCCACTCGCGCAGTAGCCACGGCGGCGGCGGCGGAAGAGGTTCGCCGTTCTCGCGCGCGGCCCGGACCGCGTTGTAGTAGAGCCGATCCGCGATCGTCCGAGCGACCTCTCGGTCGCCCTCGCGGCGACTCGCGGCCAGCACGTTGACGGCGAGCTCGCTCATGGCGTGCATGATTTCGCCCTCCTCCTCGGGCGACCGCGGCTCCGTGATGCCGCTCTCGCGCCGCCAGTTGTCGACGCCCGCCCAGAACGCGGCGGAGCCTGCCTGGCCGCGGGCCAGACGCGGGAGATTGAAGGAGCCCTCCGACTCCGCTTCCGATGCGGAAGACGACGCGGAGGCCAGGTCGGGCAGGCTCGAGTCCGAGGCGGAGCTCGCCGAGCGCCGGAGCGGCGGCATGCGCGGTGTCAATCTGCGCAGCGCGGCCTCCAGCGACGCGGCCGCCGCCTCCTCGCCATCCGATTCCGATTCCGAAGACGACGCAGCGGCGAAGTCAGGCAGGCTCGAGTCCGATTCCGAGTTCTCCGACCGCCGGAGCGGCGGCATGGGCGGCATTCCCGCAGGCGGCGCCGGACCGCCACCGCCCGCTGGCGCCAAGGGCACGTCGTCATCAGCAGTCAAGTCAATTGTCGCGGCGTGCTCCGTCCGTGCTTCGTTCTGCTCCATTACCGCGAATCGTCACGCGCGGCGTCCGTCCTCTGCTGTCGCGTCGTCGCCCACCGCTCGTTCGTCCCGCGCAGCAGCTCAAGGAGTTCGGCTGCCTTTGTGGTGGGTGTGGCAGCGCTGACACACGCGACGCAGGGCACCGAGTGCCTCTCACAGCTCGCGATAGAGGTCAACCAGGTGCAAAAATCGAGTTGTACGCAGCCGTGCTGTCGTTTACGCTGCACCAGGCCGCCACTGCGGGAGAGCAAGCGGCAGCAGCAGAGTGCCAGGGCTACGCGCGGTCTAGCGGGGTGCAACTTTAGCGCGTTGCAAAGCCCTCTCAAGCACGCACTACCGTGGCACAATAACGCCACGCGTCCGGCTCGTTCACCAGCAGAGCTGCAGCAGAGACAGCAGAGATTCACACAAGAGCAGCACGCCGTCGACGCGCCATACGAGAACAATGTCGCGCGCCGCATTGGCGATGCAGTCGGCGGGCTGGGGCGGCCATGCGCCGACTCCTAGCGACCTCGACGCCACGGGCGGATTGGTCGCGGTGGCGCTTGCGGCCGCATGGGCGTTACTGATTGGGAAGGTGTTCACGTTGGACGCGTATACGGGCGTGCAGATGTTGTCGTTGTGGTTGGTGAGTGTTGCGTGTATTCTGAGGGGTGTCGGGCGGTTGCAGGAGCGACGGCGCGGGAGTTCTTCTGGAGCGGCGGCGGCGTCTACTGAGACAAAGAAGACGAAGTGATGATTGTGATGGTTTGACGGTCGACTTGACCGTGCGTCGCGGCTAGCCAGCCCGCCGCACGCCGTCGACGCAACCCCCGTAGCTCCACCGCAACTGCGCAGCATGTACCTCGGGGCCCCTCGGCGACCTGGTGCGGACGTCGCTGTACCTCGCGGGCCTCGCGCGGCGCTCGTACGGTACGAGGGTACGCATGTGTCGCCAAACTCCGGGAATCCACTTTCCTCAACGGAACGCGTCGCACAGCGGGCAAAAAAAAATAAGCTTAACCCTGAATCTCGAGATCCGTAGTCTCGCGCCTTGTAGCGCATCTGTAGATGCTTATCCATTGGGTGCAACTGTCCTTTTTATGGGACATCCATAGCGACGGATAAAATCGCTACAGGGATTCGAAAGGGAGCTCACGTCTCAGCTATCGGCCGAGAGCTGCGGAGCCCTCGGTCGCATGCGATAAGAAGCAATCGTCAGCAAAGCCCGAGAGCCAGGCAAGTGGCGCGCTCGAGGCCGCCACTGCAACCCACCGGCAGAAAATAGACTACAGGCTTTTTGCTCGAGACGACACGACCGCGACGGCCCTCTGACAGCAGCAAGACGGCCTGCGAGCGGCACGGTCCAAAGTTCAGGATTTGAATCCCAGGTGCCCCCGCCGCTGCCTCTACGCGGCGCGGCGGGACCCGCGTGGTCGAAGCGACGCGCGTTCGGCGCGGAGCACGACGACGACGGCCGCGTAAGGCGTCCCGTAAACAAAATCTGAACTCGGACGGCGCGACGGCGACTCGTGCCAGATGATGAATCGGTCCCAGGGGCTCCGCCCACTAGTCCTAGCACCCGGGGTGCCGCGGGCGCGTAACTGAATAGGAGTTGAACCGCCCCCACGACGACACAGAATAAATACGAGGCATTTTACAAGCGCTTCCCGCCCCGCGCGTTCTTGTTGCCCCCCTTGGGCTGCTTCATCTGCTTCGACTGCTTCGGTTGGGAGGCTTTGGCCTTCTGCTTGGCCGCCTTCTTCTCCTTGGCGCGCTCCTTGACCTCGCGCATGGCCGCTTCCCGCTGCGCCGACCGGATCTCGGGCTTCTGCGTGCGCAGCTTCTTGATGTCCTCGGCACTGGTCCCGACGATCGCGCGCTGGACCTTGACGACGCGCCGCGTGCGCTTCTTGGCGACGCCCTCGTTGAGGCCCTTCTTGTTCATGATGCGCCACCGCTGCGTCCAGACGAGCTTGGCGGGTTTTTTGCGCTGGTTCATGAGCGACTTGCACTTCCGCGTGATGACCATGAGCGGCGTGCCGTCCCGCCGCACCATCTTCATGCCGTGGCCGGGAAAGATGTTGAACTCGCTGAACGCGCACTTGTCGTACTTGACGACCATCCTGCGCGGGTTGTTGGGTGAGTTGCCCCGTCTCTCGCTCTCTCTCGCTCTCTCTCTCTCTCTCTCTCTCTCTGGCGGCGTCGAGCGGTGGTGAGCCGGCTCGCCGCCGCCGCCGACTCGCCGCAGCGTGCGGCGGCGGCGTGGGCCGTGGCTAGCGCGGTCGCGGCGCCGGGCCCGCCACCGTCGCGCCGCGCCCTCGCCGCTGGCGGCTTAAGCGTGCCACGACTGATCTATGCGTGCGCCGGCGTCCTCTCCGGCCGTCGCTCGCCGCAGAGGCCCGCAGCGGCTCGCGTGCGGCTGTGCTGAGTGAGTGCTGCAAAGACAGCCCTCAGCTCGCTAAGGCCGGCACGGCAGCGCAATCGGCTCGGCGTGAGCATCCGTAGCGTTCAAATGAGCATTTCTATCGACTCCGTATCGCACTTGCTGGACCAAAGGCGCCGCGCTGGGCCCACCTTTGCCACTCGCTGTCCTCGCAAAATGCAAAAAATGAAATTGCGGAGCCTCCTTTTACGCCTCGGCGCGCGCCTACGATGTCTCTCGTGAGCCTCTGGAGTCCTCAGGAACCCAAAAGTCGACCGCTTCGCAATAAATGAGCAGCCGCACGCGGTCTACTGGCAGACGAGTCCGCGACCGGGCCGGCGCGCGCGGTACGCGACCGTGAACAGACGACTCCTAGGAGCCACGAAGGCGCCGCGACGCCGCGCTATCTTGCGGGCCGCTGGGAGGGGCCTCCTTGCCGGCCCGGCCCAAAAAAGCCGCGCGCGAGGCGCAAAACCGACGCATCGCCGGCCCGAGGCAGCCACCGCACCGCCAGCTATCCATCGGACAAAAGCGCCGCAGCCCCAGCCCCCAGAAAACGACGAGCGCTCATGGGCCAGCAGACATCATCACACAACGACGCGCCGCCGCCGCCATCAATACCGTTAACGCCGCGCTGCGGGCGCGCCGTCCGCCAAGTGAACGACGTTTTAGAAAGGGGCGGCTGGCGCGTCTTCGAGAGCTGCGACGACGACTTCACCGGCGTCGTTGCAATAGAAGAAATAAGGGCCAAGTTCATTGAAGTATTACGGTCGTCCACGACGGCGTCGTCGCTATCATTGCCTGCTTTAAACGCCTTCCTCGCCTGTTGCGATCGGGGCGACGGGTTTGTGGACCACGGCGGGTGGAACGTGTTAAGGGAGAACGTCGCTCGCATAGCAAAGCGGGAAACAATTGAGGCGCCGCCGGGCCATCCGCAAGGTGCGCTGGTCGTGCTGCCGCCCGGCGCTCTGGTACGGGAGGGTGTTCAACGGGACGCGCCTAGAAAGGCCAAGCTCAAAACGGGCACGCAACTGTTGGCGATGGGCGACGAGGAGGTGCTGGGCGACGGCACACGTCGAACGCGAGTGACGTGGTCCCTGGCCGACGAAGGTTGCGTCGGCTGGGTCTCGTCGAAGAACTGCGCGCCGCTCGCCGCGCCGCCCATAGTAATCGACGCCGCGCCGCCGCGGACGCCGCCGCGCCGTTCTACGACGTGGCTCGACCGCGCGGCCGCCGCGTCGAGCGGGAGCCCCACGCGCACGCGGCCCGACGCGCTCCTGCTCGAAGGCAACGCGCGCTTCCTCGAGCGCTTCTCGCCGGAAAGACGCGCCTACCTCGACCTCAAGCTGCGCGTCGCGGCGTCTCGTAGAGTGGCCTTCCTCTCGACAACGGCGTCGCCTCGATGGCGTCAAGTGGACGTACACACAGGCGCCGCGTCCTCACGCCGCGGACGCCGAGCCGCGACTCGCTCGACGAGGCGGCGGAGACGTCGCCGCGGCCCAGGGCGGACTGGACGCCAAGAAGACGACTGAAATTCTACGGCCGGCGCCTCGCCGACGACTCGCTGTCGGATAATCAAATCAAACGGCTGCGCGAGGGCCTGCTCGGCGAGTACGGCCTCAATTGGAGGCGCGACCGCGAGCGCGACGTGGCCGCCGCGCTCGCAAAGGCCGCTTCAGATTTGAGGGAGGGCGCCATGGGCGAGATCTGGCGGAGCGGCCGCGCGGGCCGGCCGACGCGGCGCCACGTCCTCGCGCGGCTCCTCCACGCCGTTTCTGTGATCGCGGCGCCGGACCCCGCGCTCGTGACGCCGAGCCGCGTCGAGCGCGTCGCGCGCGGCCTGTCGTCGGCGTCGACGCGCGACTTGTTGTTGCTGTCGCGCTGGGCGTCTTCCGAATTTGTACGCGCGTCGGAAGCCGTTAAAAGGTGGAGCGAGAATGTCACGTCGCCGCGGCCCATGCTGCGGCCCAAGTTTTTGGAGCGACAAGCTTTAGATGCGCTCGTGTCCGTGGCCATGACATCGTGCGGCGCGGACGCGTCACCGAACGATATGAAACATGCGATCGCGACGCGCTTCGATCGGATCACGCGAAGTCGCTTGCTGGCGGAGATGCCCGCGCCGTCCCGAATCTGGTGCGTCTCGGACCTGCATATCGACGTGCCCCTGAACCTGGAGCGGTGCCTCGCGTTCGAGGCAAGACCGGACGATGCACTAATCGTGGCCGGCGACGTCTGCTCCGAGCCGTTGTTGTTTGAAAAGTTCTTTGGGGACGTCGTGAAGAAGTTCAAGTATGTGTTTTATGTGCCGGGCAACCATGATTTGTGGTGTTTGAGCGAAGGCGACCTCGCGTCGGATTCCCTCACGAAGATGTTCCGGCAGCTACTCGTTTGTGATCGCCTGGGCGTGATCACGCATTCAGTACGCTTTTCGAACAACGTGTGTCTGGTGCCTTTACTAGGATGGTACGACCCTTCATTTGTCGACGGCGACGCCGAGGACTGGATTTCTGGATTCGACCCGTTTTGTCGGTGGCCCGATTGTTTGGGGGACGACGCGAGCGTGGCGCAATTCCTAGCTTCGCTGAACGAGGCCTCCGTGCGCTCTGTGAGACAGTTAGAAAACGCCGTCGTGCTCTCGTTCTCGCACTTTCTACCTCGATCGTCTCTCTTCGAGGGCGCGGGCGGCTGCCGGAGCCTAGGCAAGGTCATGGGCGACGCCCGGTTGGAAGATCAGATCCAGCGCCTCTGTTCCTCGGTCCACGTCTTTGGGCACTCGCACATCGACGTCGACTGCGTTTTGGACGGCGTGCGCTACGTGCAGCACGCTTTGGGTCATCCCGAGGATGGTGTGAGTGAGGCGTACCAGCCCGTCGTCGTCTGGGACGCGTACTAGGCGTGTAATGCTCTTGGTTTTTAGGCGCTCCCCGCGCGTGCGCGGAGCAAGGCTTTCGCGTTTCGCAAGTCACTCTCAATCGTCCCTACCAGCGGGTGTGCGCCGCCGAGTACGCGCCGCGCCGTCGGTTCTGTCTCCTCGAGCGTCGTCACACCCTCGCGGAGATCGTCGAGCGTGGCGCTGTGGTCCGCGCAGAGCGCCTCCGCGTAGACTGACTTCATCTGGAGCGTGAAGATATGCGACTCCCCGAGAACGCGCCGCGCCACGGGAATCGTTTTGCGGAGCACTGACCTAGCTTCTTCGAAGTGTCCTAGACGTTTTAGTGTCATTGCGTAGTTGGTGGCTGCCGACATGGTACGGTTATGTTCCGCGCCCAACAGCTTCAACCGTCCGGAGTGTACGTCTCGTTGCATCCGCAAGGCATCTTCGTACCGTCCCAGATTTCCATACGTGGCCGCAAGATTGTTCTGCATGGCGAGAATGTTGTTCTCTGACATCTCTGTATCGGTAAAGTGCCGCAGCGTCGATAACTGAGCCTCTTGCACGGAGCACGCGTCCTCGTGGTGGTCTGCTTCGAGTAAACCGTTCCCAAGCTGGTTCATCGCCATGCTCCGAATCTGGTCCGTCTCCGGCCGCCCTAAGTACGTCTTCCAGCACCCCCACCCGAGCGCGCAGTACACGAGGCCATGGTATTGTTGCTCGCACAGGCCGCACGCGTGCCATCGCCAGAATCTCGCATTCCTCGCGTCCCAGTCCAAATTGTTCGCCTCGGCCTCGTCCATCAAAATCTTCGCCTGCTCCGCCAAGCACGACACGTGCGCGAATCCCGCCGTCCCGCGGCACGCGCACATGCGCACGAGGCCCTCCTTCGTTTTCCAATGGAGGGCCTGCGTGCAGATGTAGCACGTCTGGCCCTTGGTGTCGTCCGCGCACGCCTCGACGGCCTCCGCGACGGCCTCCTTGTATTTCTTGTCTGCATTATACTGTTCTGCGTTGCCGCCGCGGTGTATTTTCTTACACATCTGCTTGTGGCCGCGGCGCCAGTGGTCATGCTGGCAAGTGGCGTTGCAGTACCTCAATTTACATCTAACGCATCGCGGCGCGTTGTGGGCCAGTGGGGCGGCGCAGGCGGCGCATGTTGTGAGGATCATCTTGCGTTTTGCGGTGCGTTATTGGCTTGCGCGGCGGCTTGACTCGGCTTGAAAAACCCGTTTTTATTGCGCCACGCGCACGCGTGCGGGCACAGGATATTGCTAGCTTAAAATATGTATACTTATGTACTACGTAACGTCGTAACTGAACAACGCGTCCTCCTCAGCCGCGTCCGCGTCGGCGGCGCGCGGTGGTGAGAACATGTTCCACAGGGACGGCCGGCCCCGTAGTGCCGGCCGCGCCGCGTCGGTGGCCGGCGGCGACATCCTGAGGCCCCACATGGACCGAGCACGCTGGCCGAGTGCCGGCCTCGCCGCGTCGGGGGCAGCCGGAGGCGAGAGCAGGTTCCACATCGACGCGCCGGCACCGCGGAGAGCGGCCCGCGGATTCTCGATCGCCGGAGGACTCACGCAGCCACACACCGGGTAGTCGTAGTCGTCGACCGTGTCGGACCGCACGACGTTCCGGCGTTCGTCGAAGCTCAGGAACTCGTCCCGCAACAGCTGCCAGCGGCGCTGGGGTTCGGTTAAAACATCGTCGCATCCCATATCGACGGCCGTGACGTCGACCGTCTCGACGGGTGGCCGGACGTCGACCGTCTCGACGCCGGTGAGGTGATCGACGAGCGGCGTCTGCACGCTCGGCGTTATAGGTTCTTCGGGGAGAGATTCTTCGCCGTCCGAAGCGTCGCTCTCGTCGTCGTCGTCGTCCTGGCGCACGCGCGGGAACAGCGGCGAGGGCGAGGACGGCGTCAGCGGCGGCACGGTCGTGTCCTTCCACGACTCGAGGCGCTTCCGCTTGATCAAGAGGATGTTCGCCGCGGCGCAGGCGCAGAGCAGCAGAAAGATAAAGCAGAGGAGAAGGATGACGTCGCGCACCGGCATCTCGTCCGCCGCCTTCTTCTTCGACGGCGGCGCGCGCGTCGGCGCGGCCGTCGGCGGCGCGAGGTCGACGCCAAAGCTCTCCGTCTTGATGGTGGCAAATAGTCCCACCATCGTGGGATCGGCGCTCGCCGCCGCGGCCGCCCGGAGGGCCGCGTCGAGGAGGCTCGGGTCGTCCATGGCCGCGCGCAGGTCGCCCTCGACGGCGGCCCTCTCGGCGGGCGTCACGCTAATCTCGAAGTCGATCGCGACGCCGTCCGCGAGGCGCCGGCGCGCCGACGCCGCCACGCGCGTGAGAGCCACGCGGTCGTCGGTGATCGCGGCCGACAGGCGACTGAGCCCGTCCCGAAAGACGGCCCTGGCCGAGGCTCCGTTCGCGTCGTCGTACGAGATGCCCGAGAACGTGGCGGAGCCGGAGATCACCGCGTAGGTCGGCTCGGCCGTCGGCGCGGGCGTCGGTACGGCGCTCGGATTGAACGGGGGGCCGGTCGGACGCGGGCTCGGCGCGGGGCTCGGCCGCGGCGTCGGCTGTGGCGTAGGCTTGGCCGACGGCGCGGGCGACGGCTCCCCGGTGGGCCGCGGCGTCGGGATCGGTGTAGGCCTGGCCGACGGTGAGGACGTCGGCACAGGCGTCGGCCGCGGCGTCGGCATCGACGTCGGTTTCGGGGTCGGCGCAAAGACGGGAGCCGCCGTCGGGTTGCCAGCTTCGGGAGTTGGCCACGGCGACGGCTCAGGCGTCGGAGCAGGAGTAGGCGCTAGCGTCGGCGCTGGCGTCGGGCGCGGACTGGGCAGCGGCGTCGGTCGTGCCGTAGGATCGAGCGACGGCACCGGCGTCGGCCGCCGAGTAGGCAGCGGCGTTGGCCGATGCGTAGGATCGGGCGACGGCTCCGGCGTTGGCCGGGGACTGGGCAGCGGCGTAGGTCGTGCAGAGGGCTCGGCCGTAGGCATCGGCGAAGGATCGGGCCAGCAGTGTTCCGGCAGGCCCGCGTCGCCGTCCTGGCACTCCTCGCCCGTCCACTGGTAGTTGAAGTCGTATCTGCAGCCCGAGCCCTTACAAGGCTCCTCGACGCCACAGAGGACCTTGCCCTCGGCCGCACACACGTTCGTGGCCTCGTACCAGGTTTTCGGCGCAAAGTTAGCCAGGTCGGACAGGTGGCCCGCGTAGCACTCGCCGTCTTCGTCCTTCCGCGAGCAGGTATCGGCGCCGCAGCACGCGAAGGCGATCTTCTTGCCGTCGTGCTCCGTCGCCGAGGGATCCGTCACGCACTGGAAGTCGTTCGGATCTTGGTCGCGGCCCAAGGTGATCCGCACGCCGCACACGGGGAACTCGTTCGTCGGTGCTGGGCTGGGCACGGCACTAGGGTGCAGCGTCGGTTCCATCGTCGGCGCGGTTGTCGGCACCGGCGATGGCAAGGGCGTGGGCTCTCTTGAGGGCTTCGGCGTCGGGTCTGGCGTCGGCTTGTGGCTCGGGGCTGGCGACGGCTCGGGCGAGGGCTGGGGCACCGGTACCGGCGTCGGTTCTCGCGACGGCATAGACGTCGGCGCTGGCGTCGGTCGCGGCGTCCTGCGGTGGGATGACGCTCGCGCCCCGACGACGCGAATGTGCTGACCCGACGACGCGAATGCGCTGACCCGACGACGCAAATGTGCTTCGGACGCCGCGACAACGGTACAGGCGTCGGCGCCGGCGACGGTGCCCCTGACGGCTCCGGGGTGGGTCGCGGCGTCGGCACCGGGGAAGGGCGCGGCGTGGGCGCAAATACAGGCGCCGCAGTCGGATTTCCAGGCGTAGCCGTGGGTGCGGGCGTCGGCCTCAGCGTTGGCGCCGGAGCTGGCGCTGGCGACGGCTCCGGCGTTGGCTGGGGACTAGGCAGCGGCGTCGGTCGAGCGCTCGGCTCGGACGTCGGCAGATTAGAGGGGCGAGGCGTCGGCGCCGGCGTCGGCGAGGGCGTAGGTTCCACGGAGGGAACCGGCGTCGGCCGAGCCGAAGGCTTTGGCGTCGGCCTGAACGAAGGTCCGGGAGACGGCACTGCTGTGGAAGGCACGTTGGTCGGCGACGACGTCGTCGGCATGGACGTCGGCACCGACGTGGGCACCATCGTCGGCATCGGCGACGGGCCCAGCGGCGCGGAGTAGGGGAACGCGTCGCCGGCGTATCGGCCGCCCTTGACGCAGTCGTGGCAGCCCGGCACCCACAGCTCGTCGTCCGGCGCGTAGGCGCCCGCGTACGAGTCCCACGTCGTCCACTTCGGCGCCTTGTCGATGTAGTTATAAGTGCTCCCGTCGCCGTCGCAGTCATCGTCACAGTCCCACACGAGCCGGCCGTCGGGCTTCGGGCGAAAGTCCATGTCCTCAGCCGTAGGCGTCCCGATTTCGCGCGGCTCGAAGAGGCCCAGTAACGCGACGCCGTCCGTCACGCCGGCTTCGTTCCAGTCGGTCGGCAGCGGCGTCGGCGTCTCCGTCGGCAGCGGCGTCGGCGCCGGCGACGGCTGGGGCGTCGGCTTATGCGTGGGCAACGGCGTCGGTTTGTGCGACGGGGCCGGCGTGGGCTCCTCGGACGGCCGAGGCGTCGGCACGGGCGTCGGCGCCGGGCTCGGAGCCGGCGTCGGCACAGGCGTCGGTTTCGGCGTTGGGACCGGGGAAGGCCGCGGCGTCGGGCTGAAGACCGGAGCCGCCGTCGGATGGCCAGGCGTAGTCGTCGGAGCAGGCGTGGGTCGAACTGTCGGGGCCGGTGTGGGCTCCAGCGTGGGGTCGTGAGACGGCCGCGGCGTCGGCTCAGGTGTAGGACGAGCGCTCGGTTCGACGGTAGGCTCCGGCGACGGCCGCGGCGTCGGCCGGGGCGTGGGCTTCGCTGAGGGCTCCGGCGTGGGCGCCGGCGAGGGTCCGGGCGTCGGCTCGAGCGACGGAGCAGGCGTCGGCTCGGGCGTAGGAGTAGCGCTCGGCGAAGGCGTCGCCGGCGCGCACGACGTGCAGTTTGTGGAAATCCGGCGTCGTCCTCGATGAAGAGGGCTGCCCGACGTGTCGCGGGCTGGCCACTCCACCGAAGTCAGCCGCCGGCGCTCGTCGCTAATGCCGGGCGCGTAGATGGTCCCCTCGCCCGTGCCCGACGTGTCGAGCGCCGGCCAGTTCGCGTTGATGAGCTCGGCCATGACGCCGTCCTCGAGGGGTCGGAGCTGCCGCGCGAGGAAGTGCTCGGCGGTCAAGTTCTGGTAGTTGCACACCCGCAAGTCCCCGCATGCATTAAGCGACGCCAGGCCCGGGATCGCGCCGAAGGGCCGCGTCGACGCCCTCGCTGCCACCTCGGTATGCGCGTTGTAGCGCGCCACGGACGCGTAGTTGTTGTTTGTCACCTGTGTGGAAATCAAATTTTACGGCGCGTTCGTGCTGAATCATCGCGTCGTCCTCCACGCCATCGACGCGACGCCTGCTCGATGGCGTGGCGATGCCGGTTCCTCGCCGCTCGACCGAGCCAGGTCAGCCGCGTCATTGCCGAGAAATGAGCACCCGACGCACTGGTTGATTTCCACACAGCTCGTCACGAGCTTCCAGGACTCGACGGCCAGGAACCGCGAGCCCGTGTTGTGCTCGACGGTGTGGTTGTAGCCCTTGGTCGTGATGCCGAGGCCGAGGTGCACGTTCCTTCTAATAATGGCGTGGCTCCCCGCCTCGTCGGGCGTCGTCTTCGAGGCCGTGTCCAGGCGCGTGAACGAGACGAGAGACGGCCCGAGGACCCAGTTGTACTCCACCACGAGCCCTTCTTGGGCACCGGTCAGCGCGTGGAAGACCGCAGCATCGAAGCGCGGCCCCAAAAAATCCTGGGCAATAACTAAGTTGTGGTGGCAGTGGTGGCCCCGCGCCCAGCTGAAATGCCCCGCCTTGTCGCCGTTGTATAATAAAGTGTTGTACGCGACCACAGTCCGCTGGGCCTGGTTGTCGAGCGTGTAGGGGCTCCGCGCCTCGAAGCTGTTGAAGGCGAAGTAATTTCCGATAAGTCTGGAGCCGGTGCCCTTGTAGAACAGGGCTGCCTCGCCGAACTCGGCCGTGTTGTTTTCGAAATTGACGTAGGGCGTGCCGCCCCGCGAGGTGCGCCGCGTCGTCTTGAGGCGGATGCCCGTTGACGGGGCATACAAGAATCTAGACCGCGTGATCCGCAGGTCGGCCGAGTCCATTTCTGACGTCGGTCCGTCGCCGCAGCAACTCGTGCCGTAGAAGAGCATGTCCCTGACATGAATTCTATGGGATGCGTTGCCTATACTAAATGCGTCCTGGCGGCTCGCGTTCTTGACGCGCACCAGAATGCCCTCGTGGCCGGCCGCCTCCGGCGGCGCCCGGGCCAGGTCCACATGGATCTGGTGAAGTCGCTCGTCGACCCAGAACCACGGGAGATTGAGCCCTTCGACATCGACAGCTTCGCCCCGTTCGTAAAAGGCGACGGCGTCCTCCAAACCAAAGGCCGTTTCACCAGCGACCCAGGCCTCGTCGGGCGCCCAGTAAAAACAAGGCGGACTCATAGTGCCGTAGCCGGCCTTCGGGTCGTGGTTCCCGTCCACAATCGCGCTCTCATTCGCGCACATGAGGCCGCTCCCGCCCACGATGACCTCCGGACGTCTCGTGAAGGGTGCCTCTGCAATAACCACCGTCTCCAGCGTCGCGTGCTTCGTCCAGGTTAAACCCCACAGCGGATCCGTGCCGTCGAAGACCACGACGCCGCCATCATTCAAAGGCTTGACCAATAAGTGGTCGACGCCGTCCAGCGGCGTCGACGCCTCGTCCCGGTAGACGCCGTCGCGCAGCGCGCACACGAGTTGCGTATAATCGTCGTCCGGCAGCTTCCTCGTCGCCGAGTGGTCCTCGCCGAAGCGTGTTATGCAGGCCCGCAGCGTCCTCAGTGGAGACTCCGCCGTGCCGTCGTTGAGGTCGTTCCCTTCTACAGGATCGACGACGACGGTCGTGGCGAGGCACTCCCAGGTGCCGGCCGGCTTGTCGTCGGCGTCGCACGCGTCGTCCGCGAGGACGACGTCGTCGTCCACGCAGAGCACGTCGAGCTGGCGCAGCCCGCCGCCCTCGGCCTCCGAACTTTCGTCGACGATACAGTCCGCATCGTCGGCCCACCTCGTAATCCACTCCTGCCCGCGCGCCTGGCGGCCCAGCGCGCCCAGGACGACCCCGACTCGCGCAGCGTTCGACGCCTGGGCAACGGAGCACGCCGGCAGCACGAGGAGCAGCAGCAGCCCCGCGGCGCGCATCGCTACCGAGCGGTGCCCATTCGTTGCTACCTATTGAGAAGTCATTCGTGCGCCCATCCCCGGCCCATCCCGGGTCGCGAACGGGCTGCCCCCCGCGCGAGAGCGCCCAGTGTCAAATCATCATGATGAGTGAGAAAAGTGCGGGTTCCCTCCCCCCACGTGTCCCGGCGGGAGTGGTCGGGCGGCGTATAGACCGCGTGAATGGGGTCCCACGGCTCGGAGAGCTGCAAGCCGCAAGTCGACTCGAGCGCTGCGATCTGCGTTGCAGAGCGCCGCGCCGGCGCCACTCGGTGGGCACCACCGCGAAGAACGGTGACGCGGCGACGCCCGCGAAGGGCAGCCCATCGCGCACCAACGGTGACGACAACAACCATGTTCCACATGCAGCTCTCCAAGCTCGTGGGCATCGCGCAGGCGGCAAAAAAGGACGGGAGCCTCGCGGCCGGCAAACCGTCGGCGAAGACGATGAGCATGATGGAGCGCTGCGAGAAGCCGGCGCTCTGGTACCGCATGGAGCGCCTGAAGCGCCACGGGCTGGCGCTGGCCGCGGTGCAGCAGGACGGCATGGCCCTGAAGCTGCAGAACAAATTGATTAGAAGGGACCGAGGCATCGTCTTGGCGGCCGTGAAGCAGAACGGCATGGCGCTGCAGTTCGCGGATCCTGATAATCAAGAAAAATTGAATCGAGATCGGGAGATCGTGATGACTGCAGTTGGTAGTAATGGTTTAGCACTGGAGTTTGTCGACTATTCGTTGAGGCGAGACCGCGACGTCGTGTTGCTGGCCGTGCGCTCGCACGGCGGTGCTTTAGAATTTGCGTCGGCGAAGCTGAAGCGGGACAAGATTCTTGTGTTGTATGCGTGTCGGGAACACATCGACGCGCTGCAATTCGCTGGTCCGGAACTCCAAGACGACGCGGCGTTCGTCCATCGGGCGGTGCGCGAGAACAAGCGCAAGCTGCGGTTCATGGACCAGAAAGCTCGAGCGTCGGTGCGGAAAAAATGGAACGATTACATCGAGGACGAAGGCGCGCGGGCCGCCGCGTGGAACCAGCCGGATCCCATCCAGAAGATCCACGTGGAACACTGGGCGCGTCAATTAGATGATCGCGTGCGCGACGCGCGCGAAAAGGGCATTCCCGTGCCGTCGCGAGAGCTAGGCAGGCGATTCGTGAAGGGGCAGTATATAATTTGTTGATGTGATTCTTACGGAGGCGTGTCTGTCTCTTCCGTACTATTCGCCGCCCCAGGCGTGGGTCCAGGCGCAGGCTCGGCCGCGGGCTCCGACGCAGGCGTGGCCGGCTCTTCGCGGGCCGGAGCCGGTTCTTGCGCGACGGGCGTAGGTCGAGGCTCAGGTGCGGTCGCGGGCTCCGACGCAGGCGTAGCCGGCTCTTCAGTTGGCGCGGGCGGCACTTCTGGCGCGACGGGCGTAGGCAGCGCGACCGTGACGGTTGGTGCCGTCGGCTCTGACGCGGGCGCCGCGCCCCCCGTCGTGACCGTCGACGTGATCGCGAGCGGCGGCAGTTTCACGATCGGTAGCTTGACGTGCGGCAGTGGCCCGTGATATTCGAGGTCGCCCCCTCCCCCACCACCGCCGCCGCCGCCGCCGACCAGCGAGACGTCGTCGCCGTTCGTGGTAGGCGCGAGGTCCTCGACGTGCTTCTTCCCGGGGCACCAGGTATAGCCGCAGTCGGCGCAGTTTTCGTCCGACTGCGCGCAGTAGTTGTAGGGGCCCGTCGCGTTCGTCACGGCGAAGACGGGCGCGCAGGCGCACTCGTCGGGCCCCGACGAGTAGTCGTCGTTGCCGAATTTTGGCATCATACAACAAAACGGGCCGTCGGGCATTTGTTCAGTGTTCGCAAGATATATGCCGTCGCGCGTGTCCTCGGCGCGCCGGAGAGACGCTACGAGAATCAGGGCCGCGCCCGCGACCGCGGCCGCGAGGGTGAGCGCCGCGCTCCGGCGTCGCCGAGACGTCATCATTGCCTCTATCGCGAGAGAGTAGTTAAGCGGTCACGGACGCTAGACTATCCCTTGCGGCGAAGCTGCGTACGCAGAGAAACGCTCCAAGGGGATCACCGCGGCGGCGTAATGTGGACCACTGATTGGTTATGGTCTACTAAGTCTAATTGAGGGACTCAGGGTTCATCCGACAAAAGTTTGAGATATACGTACTCGCGGTGTGGCCGTGAGTCCCCGGGAACGTCTACAAAAAGCCCACGCGCGGCGCCGCATCAAAACCTGTTTTGGCCCTCGGAGCTCACGCCTTGCCGGGCGGAGTCTGCTGGAGCCGCGCCTTGTAAATGCGCAAGAAGTGTCGTCAAAAAAGGTGTCTGTGACGCACGAATCTCGCTGTGGCGTCACGGCGTCACTCTGGCAGCGCACCACCAGGAGGCCCAATTGAATTATTTAATTCATCCACAGTCGGCCCCCCAAGGCTCCGCGATACGAGCGTCAATTATGGCTCAATCAGTGCTCCCAAAAGAGATTGGTGACGCGGCTCAGGATGGCGAAATGAGTCAGGTCTGCGCGTGGCTCGACGCGGGCGGCTCCGTCGACGCGCGGGACGACGACGGCTTCACGCTTGTAAATTGCTGCGCGTATGGACCTGGACCCCTCTTTATGGTTGGAGACGAGCAGTTGGCTTTGGCGCGCCATCTCGTGTCTCGTGGAGCAAACGTTAATATATGCCCCTACGACGGCGTTGGGTGGTCCCCGTTACACCATGCCTGTGGCAATATTCGCACAGATTGTGCAGCGTCGTCCATGGTTTCACTTCTATTGGCCGCAGGGGCGAACGTAAACGCCAGAAATCAAGACGGCGATACGCCGCTCGCGATTGGCCTTAACGACTTCAATGCTCAGCGAGGGACGGACCATTGGCTGGACGTTGTGACGTTACTTTTGAAAGGAGGGGCGTCGTTAGACGAGTGCAGAAGTGGAAGGTCGGCCGAGGACATATTAGTGAATGGATTCCGAGCGGACCGAACCTCCTCTGCAGTGCCCTCCGAGCCTGAGCAGGAAAATGTAAATCGGCTCGCCGATAACTTCCTCGCTGTTAAAGCTCTCATAGACAATGTGCGAAAACACGGGTCGTACAAACGCTACATGAGAGCGCCGCATCGAGACGTCCTTGCCTGCCGCAGCCTCGCGATGCGGGGTTACCTCGCGCCGAAGGGGACGCGTCGCACGCGCGGGGCTCAGAAATGGAAGGCGGCCGTCGCCTTCCTCGCCAAGCAGGGCGACAACGGCATCGTCTGGACCGTCCTCAGCTACTGGCGCGCGACTGAATAAAAGACAAATGAATTACTTAGGCCACGACTTCCGACACGACCTCGACGTCGTCGTCCTCGTCGCCGTACGGCGATAAAGGAGGCGGCGGCTCGTCGGGGAAGAGCGCGCCCCAGGCCTCGTTCGCGACCGCGCGCACCGCGCTTTGGTCGAACTTCGAGTAGTTGTGGAACATGAGCGGCGGCTCGGCCATCCGGAAGAAGCGCAGATCTAAACCCAGCGCCACCGCTAGATGAGCGAAGACCTCGTCCGACGCCGACGGCGCGCCCGCCGCGTCGCCCGCCGGTAATACCAAGACCACGGTCCCCGGCGCGCAGTGCACCATGTTGGCTAAACCAGCACCGTGCGGCCCGACGACCAGCGCCGCCCGCGACCACGCTGCTGCCGCCCTTTTAGCGTCCGGCGTCGCGCCGCCCGCCCAGCTCACGACGTCCAACCGGCCCTTGAACCGCGTCCGTAGGGCGTCGATGACCTCGTCCTCGGATTTCACGTGGCGCTTGTCGCAGTCCCGCCTCGAATACCAGAGCACCGTCGGCTTCGCGTCCCGGTCCGGCGGGAAGGCCCTCCGCAGAAACGCCGCTTGGGTCCTTAAGATACCGGGCGGCACGAAGTGCAATCTAAATAATGACTCCTTGTACCGTCGCCCGTAGGGCGCCGCGGCTTTGGACGCTAATTCCGCGATCCAGTTCTCCTCATTCCTTCGAGAACGCGGCTCCCAGCGCGGCGCGCCGCCCGAGGGCGGCCCGCCAGGCGCGTCGGCCGTGCCGGCGAAGGCCGCCGGCGGCCAGTCGAGCACGAACGCCGCTCTTATGGAGTACACGCGGCCGGCGGACCAGTCGTAGGCCCTTAGTCTACGTTGTCGCTCCAGAGCCTTGGTGGTGGCGTGGCCCCGCTGCAAAAGCGCGGTGATCGTCGCCGTCAGGGCCTGGGGGAACAGTATGACCGCGCGACTCAACATGTTCCGCGTCTGCTCCGGTAGGTCCGAAGCGGCCTTCCCGTCGCGATCGAAGAGGCGGCAGAGCGCCAGGGCTAACCGAGACACGCTTTCTGTTTGATGGTGCCAGAACATCTTGTGCCCTTCCCTCGCGTCAAACAGCAACAACGCCGACTCGATTGTTATCGTGTCCTCGGGCTCGGACTGGAGCACGACGTCTTTATCGGTCAACCCAGAATTCGCCGCGGCGTCGCCCCAGTCCGGCGGCGGCGCTCCACTACTGGTAACTTCGCCCGCAAAAAACACGCAGTGCGGCGCGCGCTGCCAGAGGGCCGAGCCGTCCTTGCCTCCCAGAAACGCGTTGGGGATCTCCACCAACCTTGCCAGTCCGGGAGATAAACTCGGCTCGGACGCGCCGCACCAGCCGGGGCCCGCTCCTGGTCTATCTTTCGCGCCGAAGCGCCTTCGTACCGCACAGATCGGGGCCACGACGTTCCCAAATCTTAATATAGGCGCCTTCACCGCTAAAGGATGGACTGTCCACGACCTTTCTGGCGTGAGCCAGCCGTCCTGGACGCGCCAACGCGGCAAAGTGCATCCTGATGCGTCTCTAGGTAACGCTAGGGCCGCCCCGACGGCGTGTGCGTCCGACGCGCCCGTCCAGTCCCGCCGAAAGGCTCGACTCCATCCGACGTAGGTCGCGGCTTCTTGTAATAAAGCCCGCTTCTCCACATTGGGACCCGTAAAGAGGCCGTGCTCGCTGCTTCCGGTGGTGTTCGTGAGGGCGTGCCTTAATAAAGGCCCCAATGTACTTTCAGCCTCATTTAACTCACCATGTAGCACTAACAAGTATCCGAGGCGCACCCGAACGTTGCCATCTAGGTTCAGCAAGGCCGCCTCGTCCAGCCCGCGCTCGTCGATAGCCCTTTTCGCCGAAGCTAAACCTTCACGCAAGTAGTCAATAGCTAAACCTCGCCTCCGTAAAGTGCGATGCACCAATTCGTGCAAGTTATCGTACACCTTGTTGAGGCACTCATTGAAGCCCTCCCGCAACGCACTATCGCAGGACCGCGCCGACGCCTCGTAGTGCCGCAAGGCTCTTTCATGATCACCTAGCTTGAAAGCCGCCCAGGCCACGTTGTTCGTCAATTGACTTTCGGCGGCGACGTTTATCTGCAGCTTATGATGCTTCATGAGGTGAAGCGCGCGCTCGTACGCGTCGGACGAGGCCCGCCACCTAGAAGCTTGCAATGCGGCCTCGCCGGTAGCGAGGGCGCTTCGTATCTGTTCGTGGACCGTGGTTTCTGGTGCGGCCACGGCAACTGCGATTAGGACGAGGTGGCTCGGCAGCCCCATCATCATGGGATGGCGGCGGCGAGCAACCTTCGGCCAGACCGCTTCGGCGGCGCCGCGGCGGCGTATTGCACGCGCGCAGCAGCCGCGGAGGCAGCCTCGTGCGCGGAGAAACGCGGCAGTTGTCGAAGCGGTTCGGGCCTCTTGCTAGTGCCTTACAGACGCTAGCCCTCGAACCTCGGCGCGGCGCTTTGGCTGCCTTAGCGTACCACAGAGATAGTTTAGAGGGACGCAGGAGTCGGCAGACGATCGTGCGAAGCGACAGCAGTCGATTCCTTGCACCTGTGCCAGCGCGCCACGCCGCCCAGGTCGGCTTTTGACCCGAGTCATGGCTCCCGGCGCTCCTATGCCGTCGTGCCTCCCGCCGCAGCTAATAATCGCTTGGTTACCGACGCGCGACGTCGCCGCCGCTCTGCGCGTGTCGAAGGATTGGTGCAGTACGGCGGAGCCGATCTTCCAAGCGATCGCGGGCCGCCATGGGCTGCGACGCGTGGATCCTTCGTGGAGGGAAACGGTGCGGCGCTATAGAACCCGATTGGGTCGTATGGAGACGCAAAATCCACTTGCAATTCGTCTACACCAGGCGGCACAGCGCGACGACGCCCCGGCTATCCAAAGACTTGTTTCCGGAGATTGGGATGCAGACCGTCAGATGTTTCCCGAACCTGTAGATGTAGACTATGCGGGCGGTTTTGGTCAGACGGCCCTCCACATCGCGGCGATGTGGGGGAATTTGAATGCTGTAAACGCCTTGATTGCCGCGGGGGCGGACCTGAATCCACAGAATTGGATTGAACGAAATTATTTGGGTTACATTGGGGGGACTCCGCTCCACGTCGCTGCGAATTCAACTAAGGCGCCCCTAGCCAAGCGATGCCGTTGTGCCGAGCGGCTGATCGAAGCCGGCGCCAACGCGCGGCTTTTGAACGGAGAGGAGGATGCGCCGTACCAGAGCCCTCTTCCAGAACACGAGTCGGACTTGATAAATATGCGGGGCCTCGCCGAGAGCCGCGTGAGGTTCCGCAAGCTCCTGACGTTCGCCTTCCGAGCCCAGCGATGCTGCGATGAAGACAACGTGACAGAGAAGTCACCCGGCAATTTGGCGTCGGCACCGAAGGTCAGCTCTCCGCTCGGCGACGTGGGGACGAGCGACGTTTTCGATATATGATGTGTAAGTTCACTAATGATTGACTTATTCGAACTAGCTAGGAGTCTTGGGGCCTCCAATAGTTCAGTCTTTCCGCAGGCCCTTCAGGTAGAAGACCCACGTGATCTTCTCGCCGTTGTGCTCGACGTCCACCAATAAACGGCCGGACACGACGGGCTGCAGCGGCTCCGTCGAATCCTCGGGCGGCGGCTGCGGGTTGAACGACACCGCGCATGTTGTGGGCGACCGCGCGTTGACCGACGCCTTCGCGGCACCAACAGAAAAGTCGGGGTGGTCGACGGCGAAGGAGAACTCCCGCGTATCGCCGAAGACGTTTCTAAACTCCACCGTGGCGCTCGAGCCCTGCTCCACCGTGAAGGGCCCGCGCGGCTCGGGCCGGCGACAGACGCCCTTGAGGAGGCACTTGTACTCTCCTTGTGGGCCACCATCAATCACCAACGTATCACTGATCGCACCAAGCGCCTCCGGCTCGAACTTGACTTGGACCTCGACCATCTCGCCCTCCCAGTCGTCAGAACCCGTCGTGCCGCAGTCGCCACTCACCTCGAAGAACTGCGCGTTCTGGACCGAACACGAGAACTTGCCCGACGCTCCAGCCGCGGGATACGCCCTAAATCGGAACGTCTCGACCTGCGCCCCACCCAACGGCGCCTCAAATCGTAGTTGAGGGATCGCCGGCGGCTCCGTCGCACCTAATGTAAGTTTGTACTTGAACTCGCCCAGTTCATCAATGCTGAATACTAATTCAGTGTCCTTCTTTTCATGTGGTACTAACGGCCTAAACTCCAACTCAAAGACACCTTCTGGTGAACCTTGCATACTACCAACCCGAGACAACCGAACGTGCGGGTCGTCGCACGACCACCAGGTGTCCGGGAACGTGACCGGCGCGTCCGCCGGCAGCGGGTTGTCGATGGTGATCAATCGTCTAGCTGTTTGCCTGATCGGAGCCTCGAGATTGTACGTCTGCACGACGCCCGCTTCTGTGACTTCCACACTAAGTTCATACGTAATATATTCTCCTGACCCAGGATTCGTGAAGGTCGCCGTGGCCGTGACCGTTCCTACTTTATAAGAGTAGAAGCGCAGGACATAGTTCCGCGTCTCCGCGCCCGCGACGTCGAACGTCGAGGTGCCTTCGAGGAAGGTCGAATCATCCGAACCTTCGCCCAACTCGAACGCGACGTCCAGGTGTTGTGGGGTCGAGAGCCAGTTCTGGACTGGTAGAGTGATGGGTAGAGAGGCCTTGGCAGGTGTGGTCAACGGGTCAATGACAAGCGTCTCGGGCGGACCAGCTTTACCTTGCAAATTATATAACACTGCAGAACCATCCGGCAACGCAACAAACAGCTCCGCGGAGTGATACCCCTCCTCCGACGTCATGGTCAGCGGGAAGTACTGGACGTCCACAGACGCCTCGCCGCCCGCAGGAATACTGACTTCGGCCGGCGCGCGGAAGTGCTCGAGCAACTCGGAATGCTTGAGCGTCGGCGCCACGAAGATCGGCTTCTGCGTCGGGTTCTTGATCGACACCTGCTCGATGCACTCTTTTCTCGCAACACTTTCAAAGGAGACGGTCTGCTTGGACTCGTCCGGTTGTGGCACGCAAGCCCCGACGCAGGACAACCGTAGCGGAGCCGCGCCTTCCACGAACAACTGCATGCCGTCGATTCGTACGTCATTGTTCACCGCTTTGGGGGAGAAGGTCACGTCAAACGCAATTTCCGTCTCCGGCCGTAGAGCACCCTCCAACGGTGAAACGGTAAACAAGTCGCCGATCGTGCGCTGATTCCACTGGAACCGCGTCGCGATGTCGCCCGCGTTCTCTAACATCAACTTTCGCGTTCTTCTTGAGCCTTCGCAGACCGCTCCAAAAGCTAACGTATCCGTCGACAGGACGACGTCCATGCCCGTGGCTCGGCCCGAAACCTTGGCCAAGGGCCTCAGACCACCGGCGTACGACAGCACGAGAGGATGGTCGAAGTCCCGGTTCCGCTTCTGCGGCGCGAACCTCACTTCGATGCTCTGAACTTGTTTCGGCTTCAAGCCAGCAACGCGCCTCGGGTTCACGGAGACGTCGTGCGCCGCTAAGACACCGCCCTCATCCAGTAATTCAAAGTCTAGCGGTCTAGCACTTCGATTCACCACTTGGATGTGCTTGGTCACGTCTTCACCCTCCCGCACCCGTCCGAACGAGCAGTCCGCCTGCTGCGGTTGTACTAACTCCAAGCGCGCGGCGACGCCCTTTCCTTCTACTTTAACATGCACCGTCGACACGCCATTCACTAAAAAGGGCACCTGGAAGGCGTAGTCCTGAATCTCTCGAGGCGTGAAGTGGATCGGGACCTCGACGTGCTCGCCCGGCGCTAATACTCGAGGACCACATTCTACCTGTAAAATCTTGTTTCGCGGTAGCGTGCAATCCAAGGATAAGTTTTGACTAGGGTCCTGGTTGCTGACACGCAACACAACGGTCTCTTTATGAGGTGGTTGACCGGGCGTCACCGTAAAGCAGCTCGCGAAGTCGTGCTCGAGGAACGAGAACCGCAGGTTCGGAGCCGCACCGGTCCCAGCCAACTTGAGGATGTATTCGTACTTGCCCGCTATGGAGACCGTATACACCCCACCATCTAGCTGACAAGGTGTCACCGGATGGAACGTGAGAGAAGCCTGCACGCGGCCATTTTTCCGAACAGCCCCAGCCTGTCGCGCCCCGGTCATCACGAGCATCGGGTTCGGCGAATCGCCCCGATCCAAAACATAGTCGAAGTTGAACTTGCCCGTGTTCGCGATGGCCAGAATCTTCGAGGCCGACTGGTTCAGGTGTACTAAGCCAAAGTCGACGACATTGATATGAGGCGCCGGCTTGAGGTCCGTGATGCCCTCGCCACCCAGCGGGATGCCCGCTCCACTATCTAGGACGGCGCCATCGGTGCCCTCCTGCTCTTCTCTGGCGCGTGCGGCCGCGGTGCCTTCCAGCAGTAGTAACTTGGAGTGTACGGCGTAGCCCTCGCCCTTGACATTCAAGCTGAGTTTCATCTTCTTCTTTCTTATAGAACAGTTCAGGTTCGCATTGAGGACCGCCTCTTCCGTCGGTCGGAAGCTGAGCTCGACCGCGGCCCGGCCGTTCGGCGGCACCAAGCCAGATAATGGCGTGATCTCGAGCGTGGGGCCCTTGTTCGCTTTTTTGACGGCGGATTCATCATCTAACGCGGGCTTCTCAAAATTGAACGCGAAGGGTAAATGTTCGCTATTTACTAAGTGCACGGTCTCCGTACAACGACTACCGAGCATGATCGCGCCGAAGTCGACTCTGGTAATATCAAAGGCCACCCGAGGCTCCAAGACAGTGCCCACAAATAAAAACAGCTCCGAAATGCCGTGCTCGGGCACCTCAAACCTATAAAACGCTTCCGCCGTATCTGTCGACGAGGGCGTAAATTCAAAGATCATCTCGCCGCGCTTCCCGGCCAAGATCATGCCCCGCGGCGTCGGCGTCTTCCACGACGCGTGGGGCTGGCCGCAGGGCTCCCAGTGGAAGTCGTACGCGCTCGCGGTCGGGTTCGTCACGAGAAATCGTCGCCGGTTCTGCACCCTCAACCCCTTGGACTTCACTTCCACGATCCGCACGTTCTGACTCTCGATCTGGTCCTTCTGGCCGTGCTCATTTAGGAGGTTCGGGGCTCGTCGCGACAAGTAATCAGAATCCGACTCAAGGTCGATATGACAGGCCGGTCGCGTCGCTCGACCTCGCATCGTGATTCTTATTGGTGCTTGGGGCTCCTCCTCGCCGGGCGACGCCGTCAGCGTCGGCATCACACAATCTAACACATATTGATAATCGTCGACCTCGATTGGTGAGAAGTGCACCACAAACGTCTGGGACGACGACGGCGTCACGCTGCCTTCCTCCGGTTCGATCTCAAAGGGGCAGGGGATGGGCTCATACACAGCACCGCCGGTCTGCGGTCGCCTTTGCGACGCCGCGGTCATCGGGCTCCCATCATTGGTCATGAGCATTTTATACGGTAGCGGGATGGTACTCGTATTTTCGACTTGGAAGGTCGCTCTCAAAGATTGGTACATGGGGATGGCGTTGAATTGGAGAGACGTAGTCTCGCAGGCATAGGAAGGCTTGTCGGCCGTCGCGACACATCTCATCGTTTGCGTTTGCTCCTTTATTACCTCATATTCCGGTTCCGGTACTTGTACGAGTACGAGTCGCCGTCCGTCTAGTGACGTGCCTCCATCCGTGAGGCCTTCTGGCGTTTCTTCACCGTCTAACAATGCAATCTCGTCCTCCGTGGCCTCCCGTTCGATCTTCGCGTCGTCGGACCAGATGCCGTCCGGTAATTTCGGTATAGTTAATACCGATTCTTTGGAGGGCGACGCCGGCGGCTCCTCTTCCGTACCCTCTTCAGCAGGTTCCTCGGGCTCAGGCTGTTTGACGTCGAAGCTGATCTGCTGCGTCTGTAATACAAGTTCCTCATCCACCGAAGCCGGTTCCGGCGCGTTGAACGAAGCCACTACGGTCCTAGCGCCGCCCGCCGGGATGTGGCCAATTTGGGGCACAAATGTAACACTGTCGTGGTCCGGCCATGAAAAACGAACAGTAGATGACCGCACGTTCCGCAACGTGAACTCCGCCCTCAGGGACGTAGGACCGTCGCCCAATGCTAAATTGCCAAATTTCAGGTCGTCCTCCTCGCCGTCCGGCAGGTCTTCGATCGAAAGGTCCGTCTCGAACGTCGCCCCTCGCAACTCAATGCTGGACGCCTCGTAGCGGTTGTCTATGACTTTAATGGCTAATTTCGCTGACACATCTCTATCCGTGCCGTCGCCATCCTTCTGCGGCAGGGCTCGGAAGAGTATCGGTACGTCTTGTGACGCCCCGGGCTTGAGTGAGACCGAGGTACCCGCATGCTTGCAGACGAAGTGCTTGTCTTCTGCACTAAAGTTGATCAATGCCGTAGCATCCAGAACACCGTCATTCCGGACGGTGATCGTTCTAGATCTAGTACGTCCCACTTGCAACCGCCCGAACGGCACGCACTCGCCCGTTTCTTCGTGACTGACACCCTCGACAGATACCGAAGGGAGGGTGCCCTTGCCGGCGAGCTCAAACTCCAACGCACCAATGGCATCTTCACTTTGTTCCGCCACCGTCGCCAGGAACACCGCTCGGTACTCCCTCAATTCCCGGGCATGAAAATATACAGTAACATAGCGATGCTCGTGCGGCGGCACCTCCCACTGCGTCGGTTGGACCACGAAACAATCGGAAGCATTCTGCGCTCTAGGATCATCTCCTTCTTTAGCATTAATGGAGAAGCTTACATTGGAAGTGACTTTGCTCGTGTTCGTAATTTTGAATCTTTCTCCTATTCCTTTCCCATCATCCATCAACGTAGTAGTCCCGAACGAGAACACCTTCTCGGCGACGGCGAAGCAGGCGTTCATGGGCAGGCCGCCGCCGGGCGCGTCGTCCTCGAGCGCGCCAATGACGGCCTGCTCCTCGAAGATCTGGTAGTAGTTGTCGTAGTCTATCGTAGGAGATCTGCTTTCAGCTAACAACTCGTAGTTCAAAGCTGACTGGATGTACTTATCCTCAGCATCGCAGCCGGCTACTAAGATTTTCAGTATATCACGATGGTGCTGCAAACCCTCTGGGGTGAAGGTCACGGTCACTGGCAAAGTTTGGCCCGGCTCGACGACACCACCGGATGGTGTTATAGAGAACTGTTTTGTGGTCAAGGAACCGGCGTCCGGTGGTGCGGCGTCGTCGACGGACGTCGCCGCGGCGAAGAAGTTTCTCCTTTCAACAGACTGCTCCTTGTCATGAAGAGCCAACCGTTGTCTATAGCTCTTGTCGTCTTCATCTTCCTCTTGTGCAGGCGGTTCCACGACAGGTGGCAACAAGCCTAATTCACGAGCTTGGTCCTCATGAGCACTCCCAAGGAGCAACGACGGCGGCGTCGCGCCGAGCAACTTCGCAAAGCCTTCGGCCTCCTCATCTTGAGTACCAATGCAGAACGCGAAGGAAAATAACCCCTCGTTCCGCACCTCGAAGGTCCTTTCCCTCGGTTCGTCGTTATAGCGGCAGCACCCAAAAGCAATACCCCGCTGCGGTCCCACTCGGAACCGCGGGTATAAGGACGACGCCGCCACGGTCACGGGGAAGGATTCCACCGCTTCGCCCGTGTGCGGCTCCGAAATAGTGCATATTATATCTTTATTGGCTTGCAATCGTACTTCTGATGCTGCGCAGAACGTCACGACAATTCTCTCTGACGCATCGGCTGCCAGTGTACCTTGTTCAGGGAACACACTGAATACGTTCGAGTAGGCCTCGCGCTTGAACCCGAAGGAGTAGGAAATGTCGTACTTGCCTCGGTTGCGCAATGAAAACCCGAGCTGCGCCGTCACCCCAACTCGTTGCTGGCCAAAGTCCAGCACCCCAGGCTTGGCCTTCTCGTCCTGATCACCTTCTTCGTCGATGGCCACGGCCTTGATGAAGTAGGCTTCGGCCTTGACCGGGAGTTCCAGCGTCTTGACCCTATCCTCCAAACCTCCTTCGTCGTCCGAGTAGTTGATCAAAATAGTAGGTGCGACCTCGATGGCTTCGACAGCGGTAAACGACACCACGATGCGCTGACTCCCGTGGATCTTCATCACGCCCTCGGTCGGCGTCACGCGCAGCTCCCGGTCGAACTCTTCCAATTGAGACAAATCAAGCTTCCACGCGACGGCACACAACGACGTGTTTTTCAGGACGAACTCCCTCGTTTCACTTCTACCTAATAATAACCGGTCGAAGTCTAGCAACACCGATGATTCCTCTTCCGAAACACCGTCTTGATCAGACCAGGGCCCTTCCATCTCGACCAGAGGTTCCACACCCGTACAGGTCAACGCGAACGCGTAGGGCTCCGGGTTCTGCGCTACCGAAGCGTAGAGCGTGTCCTTCACTTCTCCTACCTCAGAAGGAAAGGCCCACACTGCTAAGTCTTTCGTGTCACCTGGCTCGAGTTCCATCACCTCCTCATCGACGGAGAAGACCGTGTCTTCCCGTCCGAAATCCAGGTTGATGGTCGTAGCGAAGGGCCCGTTGTTCGACATTCTCAAAATGTCACAATTGCTCTTTACCTTGTCTCCTTCGTCGTCTTTCATGGAGGCCGTCTTCCAGGTCAGCAAGGGCCCGAAGTCGTACTCGTTCTGACTCAGGACGAACCTCTTGGATACGGGAGGCTTCGGCGGTCGGGACGGGTTCTTGACTCTCGACATGAAAACATTTCTTGGATCGGCATTAAGAGTGGGCACGGCACAGCTACCAGCACAAGGTAATGCTACCTCTGATGAGGGTGCACCAACAACTTCAAAGCATAGTGAAGCGTTCGTCAGTCCCACGCGCTTGGAATCGAACTTGACGGCGAATCTCACGGAACCGCGGGCGGGGATGACCCACCTGCTTCGAGTCTCGGGGTCGTACTCCGGCAACGGCTCTTCGTCCTCTGGTGAAGGTGCGGGCGCCGGGGCAGCGGCCTCTTCATCGGTAGGTTCGGCCTCGGGCCGCGGCGGCTCGGGCACGAGGATGAACTGCGTCTGCGGGGCCCTCGAAGGACGTTCTCGAGGTCTCCTGACGAGCTGCTGCGTCACGGGCTCCGGGATTTTGAGGTAACCGGGCTCGGGGAGCGGCTCCAAAGGTTGAGGTGCCGCATTCACAAGATTGTCCAGCGGCGCTTCACTGTCAAGGTCGATGACGAGCTCCTCGTTGATGGGCTCCAGAGGCGCGGGCTCCTCCTCCTTCGGCTGCTGCTGGTCTTCCGTAGCGACCGTCGAGTCGTCCGCCGCCTCCACGACCGCCGCGGTAATATCAGAAGCCTCGAGCGGCGCGGGCGCCGGCGCGGCGGCCTCCTCGACGGCTGCTTCTACTATAATAGGTTCCAGCACGCCGAACTGGACGAGGCGCTCCTCCGGCGCGAGCGACGGCGGCGGCGCCGGCGCGTCCTCTTCACCGTCGGCTTCGGGCGCCGGCGGCTCCGGTAACGCGTCGACGGCCGCCCTGAACGCCGCGCGCGCCTTCACAAGTGCTTCCTGGAACTCCTTGTGCGGCGCGGCCGCGTCCTCCGCTTCCGCGGGAGGCGCCGCCGGCTCCTCGGGCTCCGCGGCCTCCGGCTCTTCGGCGGCGGGCTCCTCCGCCTCCGCCGCTGGATCCTCTTCGGCGACCGGGGCCGGCGCCGCCACCTCCTCGACGGCGGCGGGCGCCTCGGCCGCCCCGCGGAGCTTTCCATCGACCAAGCACGACGCGATGCGCCGGCGCACCTCGGCCGCCGTCTCGCGGATGTCGGACGCGCCGGGCACGCGGCCGCCGAGCGCCTCGGGCACGACCGGCGCGCGCGCCGGCGGCCGGCTCGCCTCCGTCTCCAGTGCGGCGTCGCGCGCGAGCTGAGGGCCTTCTTCCTCGGAATCCTTCTGGGGAGAAGCGGGGGGCGACACCGGCGCGTCGTCGACGCCCTCGAGCGCCGCGAGGCACCGCTCGCACTCCTCGTCCAGCGCTCGTAATGTCGCTTCGATCTCTTCATTCGTCGCCTCCAAGACCGCCAGGGCGCAGTTCGGCAGCCCGGCGACGCACGCCGCGGCGACCGCCTGCAACGACGGCGCGTCGGCCGCCGGCTCCGAGGCGTCGACGACGAGACCGCGGCCCGCGTCGGCGCGCGTCGCGCGCCACGCGAGCACGTCCCCGAGGACCTTTGCAATTTTCTCGGGGTCCGGCACCGCCTCGGCCGGCTCGGGCTCCGGCTCCGGCTCCTCCGCGGCCGGCTCTTCGGCCTCGTCGGCGGCCGGCTCGGCGTCGGCCTCCTCGACGCCTTCTTCAGCAGGAGAAGGCGGCACAACAGCACTTTTCAGGCCCAGGGCCGCCCTTACTTCGTCGCCCAGCTCCGACCGTACGACCGCGCAGGCCATAAGAGCGGCCAGGGGCGTCGTGAGCGCGTAGCCGTGTTTCGCCGCAAAGGCTTCGGCTAACGCGGGGCCGTGCATGAGCGGCGGCGCCACGAGCATGACGTCGCGCGCCATACCCCTCATCCGCAGGGACGGCTCGTCGTCGAGCCACCGCGTTTCGTGGTTGTCGGCGTCCGACATGACGAACGGCCCGCCCAGCGCGTCCTCGTCCGCTTCGAGGCCGTCGTCCTCAAAAGTGATAGGTGCCGGCGCCGGCGCCGCCTCGTCGACTTCTTCTGGTAGATCGGGCAGCGCCAATTGTGACCCGGGCTCCCTGACCGGTAGTCTGATGAGGTTGTTGTCCCAGTCCAGATCGTCTCGCTCCCTCAACTGTTCTTCTTCCGTCATGAAGTCGGTGTCGAAATCCAACGAGAAGACCTCGACGGGCCGGTCGGACGCGTTCCGTAATGTAACTGCTCCTGATACTATATCAGAGAACGGTAGGATGGGCCCGACTTCGACCAGAGAAGGCTCAAATTTTAACTTGGCGGCAATGCCCTTGCCCGTAAATAGTAGAGTAGAAGAAGAAGTAGAATTGGCCACCTTGAGCGGCAAGCGCAACGAGCAGGGCCTATCGTCGACGGGCGCGAATTCGACGGCCACGTTCACCTTCTCCGAAGGCTTGAGAACACCAGAACGAGGCGTCAGCGTGAACCGGTGCGCGTCCCTCGCTTTCCCGAGCGGAGCCTTGAAATCCCACTCGGCCGGCACTGGCGACACGTTATGCAGCTGGACGTAGGCCGTGCGCCCACAGCCCGTCCAGACGTCGCCGAACTCTAAAGCATCGTGCGACGCGACGACTTCCGGGACACATATAGAGGCCCTTAAAACAACCATCGTGACCGGGCCGTTCCTCTGGGTTATCGGTAGCCGTAACTCCCGATCACCGAGCGGTAGGTTCTTCTGGGCCTTGAAGTTAACCTCAAAAGTCGTCGCTTCGCCTTCCGCCAGGACGAACTTTTCCGGATCTACTGAGAAACCAGTATTGGTCAGCAGCTTCTTGTCCACGGACCACGACAACCTCCCGGACTCGGAGTCGTTCTTTATGAGGAACTTGCGCTTTTTCGTAGCACCAGACACGACGTGCTTGAAGTCGCACAAGTGCCAGGCCAGCACAAAATCAGAACCGGGAGCGGGCCCGTCCCGGACCGACGATTGCGACCGGTTGCTTTGTTTGGAGGTCGGTCGCAGCGCACCCGTCGGCGGCCTTATGCCTCGCAAGTGATCCAAGAATATACGACGATTGGCTTCTGCTTCCACTTCGGCCATCGTGATCCTTATTGTTTTTTCCTTGAGAACTGGCGGCGGTTCCTCAACGACAGGTTGCGCCATCGCGAAGAGGGGCAGATTCAAGGTAGGCGGCGGCGGTGGTTCATCAGGATGTAATTTCTTTTCTTTCACGAGCTCCCTGGTCGTCTGCAAGCACGACGCCCAGCTACCGCCAAAGTCTTTTACGGTGTCGCTCATCTTCACCTGGTCCCGCGGTAGAGCGATACTAACAGTAGAGTAGATCCCCACACCGGTCACGGGGAAGTAGATCGGATTAAAATGCGCGCACTCGACAATCAAATTCTCAGCAAAGTTCCGAGGCAAGCCGGGACGCATACATACCTTGACGACCTGCTTGGACATCTCCGCGACTCGTCCAGACTTAGGAGAGATCTCGAAGACCTGAGCTTCCGGATCTTTCGCGTCGCACATGACGGAGAAGGGAAACGCGACCTTGCCCGTATTGTGGATCGTAAACTCGAGCTCCTTGAACTGCGTGTATAACACTGAACCGAAGTCCAAACTCGACTTATCGAGCTTAAAGCCGACGGTAGACCCCTCACCAATCAGTGAAAGTTGATATTCGGGCCCGCCCACGACCTCCGCGAGACATATCCCCTTAAATTTGCGACCCGCATGCGCATAGTACACGAAGTCGACATCTTTGTACTCGTCCGGTTCCAGGTGCGACCGAATAGGCAAGATATCGAAGACCTGATTGACCGGGACATAGGGCTTCTTCTCGGTTGCTTTACGGGCTTCCCGTTCGGCGTCCTCGAGGAAGGCCCAGTGGAAGTCCACGGGCACTTTACTGGAGTTGGTAATCCGCATCGTCGACGTCATCTGCGTGTCGTTGAGGATGCAGCCGAAGTTTACAGTTTTACTTTCGAAATGCAAGTTTGGGTAGTTAATTTCCCCGATGAGCTGTACGGAGTCTTTTTGCGGGTGATTGGTGTAGGCTATGACTAGTTTCGGTTCCAATAATTGGGACTGCCGGTCGCCCTTGTAGCCCGGGTCGAATCTAATGTGTACTGTAGCAGCTTCACCCGCCTCCAGACTGAGAGAACTGGGTTCGACGTGGAACGGTGACGGGCACTTCAATGCGAAGCTCACAGGTAAATCTGATCTATTTCTCATCGACAACTCCTGCGTCTGAGGAGTAACTAAGACATCAGGCTCCCAGTCGTAGCGGAAATGGACCGTCGGCGAGGAAAACTCGAGGAGCGGGTTACTGACATCGGCTTTAAATGTGGTACGGAACACGGTCCGCGAGTTCTTCTCCTTTTGCACTTTCGTCTCGCAAACTAATAACTCCTCGACAGCACCGATTTTGGGCGCATAACCCCGGAACGTAAAGATAGCCGCCGTCCTCGGCCGTAGCTCAATCTCCGCCGGCGACACCGTAAACACAGGTTCCGGGTCCTCCATCTTGAATTTCACGCCGTCCTTCTGGGCCTTCTTGCGCTTGGCCATGACGTTTAATAGGAGATTAGTATGTGTCTCGTTAACCCATTTCAGCGTTTGCGGGCGCCGCCCTTTGTTCTCGAGGGTCACTTTCCGCTCGAAGATGGTCGAGGAGAATTGCGAGCCGAAGTCCATCTCTTCTAGTCGTTCGTGGCAGAATATCGTCGTACCCGTACCTCGCGCCGAGACAGGTACCACAACGGTCTCACCTTCTGCTACGGCAATATGTACTTGGTCCTTGTGGTTCGTCGTGTCGTCCAGACAAGCGATCGCATTTAATTCCATGGACTGGTTCGGCGCCAGGACGCTTTCGCGGACGTCGACCCTAAACTTGCTGCGCGCATTTTTCACGAACGTCCGAAACGGCGCCGGGATGCAGCTCGTATTCGTCAATACTAAACTTCTGGGAGCATCATACAAGCACGGCGTCGGGCCCCAGTTTATGGACTGGGGTTCGACCGCTAATACCGGACCCTTGACCGTAGCACAAAGGTTGGACTGGAGCGGCGGTTGTGGAGAACCGGCGATGGCCGTCGCTACTGGTAGTCTGAAATTTCCGAGGCGATTGCATCTTACCGTGACTCGGACACTTTCCCTAGAGTTGGGCGCGATGATTCCGGAGATACGATCGCACGAGTACTCCCCTATCACCGTAGTAGGCTTCTCCTGGGGCTGGATGTCGAACCTCGCCTGTAGTTCTGATGACCTGTTAACTAAGATCAAATCCGTCTCGTAGGGGTACCGCAGGAAGCATTCTCCTAGATCGAGGTCGTCCCGTAGCAATGACACGTCCGCTACCTTACATTCTGCTTGGACCGGTAGACTTAGTAAGGCTTCTCCCACATTTGGGACATCTACGACAATATAGAAGTCGTAGACCTTGATGGTGGCCGGCGTGAAGGTCACCTTGATCGTAACTGAAGCGCCCGGTGCTAGTGAACCAGAAGACGGCTCCAGCACAAACTCGGGCGCGCCGTACTGGCCGTCCTGCGGGATTTTTAGGACGAAGTCCATCCCAATGTCCGCCGTGTTTGTGAGTTCCAGAGTGCGTTCGTGGGCGAAGGCAAAACTACATAACCCATACTCGACCACATCGACATCAAAATGAAAAGTGGGTCCAATGACGTGGCCCTTGAACTGGCAGGTCAATCTTTCGTTGGAACCGTCCAACTCCACGTCGACGAGCTCGCAGAACTCGCCTAGCGTGCTTCCGAGGAACTCTACGGACAATTGTTGCGTACCGGAGACAGCTAGCGTGCCTTGCGTCGGTTCGACGACAAACGCATCACTCTCGGGAGGATTCAACCGCCACGCCGCGGGGATGTCTCCTTTATTATCGATGGACAGTGTATAGGAGTAGGGGTGCCCCACGAAGACGTCGCCGAGGTCGAGGACGTCATACGACAGAGCACCCTTCGGCCCGATGCCGATGCCCGTCAGCCACACTGGCAAGCGTTCCTCCCGCCCCACAACATCTAAATAAGCCGTGCAGGCGTAGTCCGCGGCGGTATCAGGGCGGAACATCACGTGTATATCCACTTCGGACAAAGCGCGCACCTCCCCACTCAGCGGCTTGATCTCGAAGGTCTCATCGGAAAAGACCATGTCGTCCTTCTCGAGGGCTTGTCTCAAATGCCTATACTTCGTGGCGAGTGCAGACCGAGCCGCCCTAGCACCAGCAGAAACGTGGCCTTCATCCCCTGACAAATCGCCATCCGACCCTTCGTCGTCGGACGGCGGCCGCTTTGAGAGAGCCTCCTCGAGATGGGCCTCTTCCAACTGCTGCATCCTTTCTAAATCCGACCGGAGTCTCTCGCGTTCCGCCTCTTGTTCAGCGGAGTCCTGGAACTGCTTCCAGGAGAAGGTCACGGGGATTTCGGACGCGTTCCGGACTTTGAACGTCCTTTGTGAAGATAACGATACGTAGGCCGGCTCCAGTTGTAAATTATTTGTACTGAGGTGCACGTCGACGTCTTCTGCCACGCCCCTCAGTAAAACAGTAGCGACCGTCTTTTCACCTCCAAGATACTCCACTAGTAGTCGCCCTTCGTAGGGTTCCACGCATTGGGGCGAGAAGGATAATTCTAGAGTTGCCATCTGGCCCGGGTGCACTAACCCTTCAGATGGTGAGGCAGAAAACTCCGGGACGTCACATGACAGTCGGAAGCGAGCTACACAACTCCCCGTGTTCTGCACCAACATACTTTTAGCTTTTGTGGACTTGACCGCCGCTGCGCCAAAGTTGACCTCTGAGGGTAGGGACAGTCTAGGTCTAAAGCCCGCGGCCTTGACCTGGACGATGAACTTTTCTCGTTCCGTACAACAAACTAAGTCTACACTATATTCGCGAACTTCCTGCGGTCGAAAGGTCACCTCAAAAACTACCTCCATGCCCGGGGCGACTTTACTGGCGGCTCGTTTCCCACCGCTGATCTCGAAGTACGGTGACTTGGGAGGTAAGACCTTGATGCGCCGCGCCACATAATCACCATTTCTGAACCGCAACGTCTTCGTCACCGTGCTAAAGGGTTCATACCCCGAAAAGTGAACGGTGGCAGGAGTCGGCTTGAAGAGTGGTACGTCGATGGGCACCGTGCTGTTGATCTGCGACGTGTTGTCTTCCAGACACAGCAGCTCGACGGGTCTAACAACTTTCTGCTTCTTGGACGGCTGGCCGCTGGGAACCAGCGCCATGTCTAGGGTGCGCATGGTACCGGCTGCGCTGCGTTCAGTGGTCACGCCCCCAAGGCGTATTCACCAAACGCGTGCGTAGCCTCCACCCAAGCCTCCGGGCGCGCCGGGGCAGCCCTTTGGCTGCTGCTTTTAGCAAGCGCTACCAGCCAATGGGCGCTGGTAAGCTGTAAGTCCGTAGTTAGCACACCCATGCGGAATGCCCCCCGCGGCTGCCTTGCACGCGTCCTGGGGCTGCCCCGTAGCCATTCGGACACTCGTGTCACGCCTGCAGTCAGGGCTCGTTCCGTGCGGGTACAGTCCGAGACGCTTAGCTTGGATGAGGCGTATTGGCGCCGCGATTGCCTTTGTGTGACCTTCGGTATCGGTTAGAGGTCGCTCTGATACGGGACATTGGGTGCCACGCATTGCTGCAGCGCCGCACGCGCCAGAAAGCTGCGAGCAGCTACGGAAGCGAGCGAAGCGCGGCGTTACGAGGCGCGCGGCGATAAGAGTTGGCCGCAAAGCTCTCCACCGATTCGCGGCGTCGTGCGACGCCGCGCCAGCACGCCTGAAGCGCCGTCGACGGCGTGATGGCCGCGCCGCCGCCGCGACGAAAGCAACTCTTGACGAATGCCCAAATCACCTGGTGCTCCGGCACGGTTTCTGGTTTTTGCGCGACCTTCGCCAAGCAGCCCATCCAGCGCGTGAAATGGATCCGCCAGACGTCGTCGGAGCCGGTGGCGTATTCCACCATAGCCAGTAGGACGCTCCAAACGCAGGGCCTGAGCGGCTTCATGAGCGGTTCTGCTGCCGCCGTATACCGGAACGTGCCTCATAGTGTTCTGGTCTACTCGCTGTATCCCCACGCCGCGAACTTAACAAAAAAAGTGAGCGGCGGCCGCGAGGAGGTGTTTATGACGCGGTTCTGCGCGGGCTACATCACGATGGTCGGCGCAACATTGGTAACGCATCCACTTGATACGTTACGAGTACGTGTCAGTGTGCAGCCCGACAGCGCGACGTACTTGCAAACCGCGAGACGGGTATACACCGCGGACGGCGTGCGCGGGCTGTACGGCGGGTTTGGCGCGACACTGATCGGTGCCGGGCCGCGCGGCGCGATTGGCTTTGGCGTCTTCGAGACGCTCAAGCCCTATCTCGCGCGGTACGACTACTTCCGGGAGAATCCTTCTGTTTCGAAGGTAGTGTGTGGCTACCTCGCCGGGCTGCTGAGCGAGTCGTTCATTTATCCATTGGATACGGTGCGACGGCGGCAGCAGGCGTTAGGAGCGGCATCGCCGATCGGGCGGTTGGGCGTCTTGGCCGCCGTGGCGTCCATCTATAGGGTCGAGGGCTTCCTGGGCCTCTTCAAGGGCATCTCGCTGAACCTCGTGAAGAACCCCATCGGCACGGCCATCTCGTTCACGGTCAACGACCACGTGAAGGAGTGGCTCGGGTACGAACATGAGGACGCGGAGGATCTGGGGAGGAAGCCTACCTCGAAAACAGGGAATATTTCCCTTTGATATATCGTCGTGTAAATTATTATTTGGTCGTTTGATGATGTCGAGTGCACGCCGCGCACGGGCGTGCGGGTGCACCAGACAGAGAGGCCAAGCCAGCCGAAAGCGGAGACATATCCGTGCCCAGCCGACGGCACGCATCGACAGGCTCGGTAGACGAGCAGGGGCAGCATCTGCGAGCGGCGCCGAGGCGTCTGCTGGCAGCCCTATAGGAAAGCACCGCGCATGCTGCCCGAGGAGCGGGCCCAATATCGACGCCGCCGCAGCGAGCGCCGCCGCAGCGAAGGCAGCAATATGTCATCATCGCCGCAGAATGATCCCTCGACGGAGTGGGCGCACCAGCAGATGGCCCGCTTACGGTCGAGGGTCGAGGCGCAGCGTCGCGATGCCGCTGCGGAGGCGGGATCACCGACCGGCGACCGCCTCTCCAAATTGTTAGATAGGGCGCTGCAGGGGCCCGCTACTACACCAACGTCGCCGCGCGAGGCGCCGGAGCAGCTGCGCACCGAGGCCGCGACGCTGCGAGCGGCCCTCGAGCGCGAGAAGGACGCCGCGGAGGAGCTGAGGCGGACGCTCGCCCACGAGGCCGAGGCGAGCGACGGCGTGCGCCGCCAGCTCAAGACGGAACGCGACGCGCACGCGCGGACGCGAGAGACGGCGGACGCTTCAAGAGACGAGGCCCGAAGAGCCAAGGACGCGAACGCCGTGCTGCGGTCGGAGCTCGCGGCGGCGCACTGCGAGCTGCAGCGCGCGGCCGACGACCTGAGTCGCATGGCCGACGCGGCGCCGACGGTCGTAAATGGCGACCACGACGCGGCCGTCGAGGCGCTGTGTAGCGCGCTCCGGGCCGCGGCGCGGCGCGAGGTCGATGCCGTCGTACAGCGGGAGCGCCGGTCCGCGGACGCGGCTTTAGCCAACGCCAAGGATCTGGCGGCGGCGGACCTGGCCATGGCCCTGGCCGAGCGGGATGTCGCCCACGGCGAGGCCATGCGCACGCAACACTCAAAGAGCCCCGACGGCTCGGAGGTCGAAAGGTTGACCAAAGAGCGCGACGAGGCGCGGAAGGAGCGCGACGCGTTCCGCGATGCATTGGGAGAGGCGTCGGCGCAGGCCCAGGGGCTTAAACAGGAGCAGGACAAGTCGCTGCGTGTTGCTGCCAAGAGGGCGGACGAGACCAAGAAAGAGGGCGCAGAAGCGCAACGTGCCCTCGAGCAGGAGCGGCGCGACCGCCGCGACGCGGACGCGGAGCGCGAGACGGCATTACGGGTTGCGCGGACGGCCTGGCTGGCCACGCGGCAGCGCCTGCTCGCGGTCGTCGTTTCCGAGCGCGCGCGGGCCGACCGCAACAAGAAGAGGTACAAGGCGTGTGAGGCTGACCTCGACAAAGCCAACGAGCGGTCGCGGCGCCTGC
Source organism: Pelagomonas calceolata (assembly GCA_918797485.1). Classification (NCBI taxonomy): domain Eukaryota; class Pelagophyceae; order Pelagomonadales; family Pelagomonadaceae; genus Pelagomonas; species Pelagomonas calceolata. The sequence continues at coordinate 2,863,164 of CAKKNE010000004.1, forward strand.
GGGCCGAGGTCGACGCTTTGAAGCGCCTGCCGCCGCGGCCGCCGCCCACTCCTTCCCCTGGGCGGCCGGCGCCCACACCACCTACACCTGCCGCCGCGCGGCCGCCGCCCACGCCGCCGCCCTCGGCGCCGTGCCCGCACACGGGTCTGACACCCGACGTCGCGCACAAGGACGTCGACGACGTCTTCGCCGACGCGGCTGAGGCCGTGCTCTCGTCGCGAGCATCCTCCACGCGGGCGACGCCGACGGGCTCTCGGGACTACGACGTGGACGACATTTTTCACGAACGGTTGGGCGCGGTGTCCGAGGCGCTCGCGTCGTCGCCGCCGCTGGTGGCGGGGCGGAAGAAGTATAAGGGCTAGTTTTGGGTTTATTTAGCCCCGGAAAACATATCCCGCGGCGACGGATTTAAAAAGCTAGTGCCTCTCTGGTTTAAGTCTGCTCGCGCCACAGCGCGTTTTGCAGCGCCACCAAGGCCTTGCAAGGGGGGTTACACGTATTTTGAGCTAGGATTCACTGCACAGTCATGGCTGAGATCCCGCGCGAGCTGCAGGACACGCTCACGAGCGGCGGCAGCGACGCGCCCGCCACGCTGACGAGCGGAGGCCGCCCGCGCCGCGCACGCCAGGCCCCAGCGCCGGCGCCTCCCGCGCGCAAGAAGCGCCAGGCGCCGCCCGCTGCCGCGCCGGCGCGCAAGAAGCCCAGCGGCCGAAAGCCGCCCGCGGCGCCGGCGGCTTCGTCGAAGAAACCGGCCGCGGCGCCGGCGCGCTCGAAGAAGGCCGCCGCGCCGCCCAAGAAGCCGGCTGCGGCTCCCAAGAAACCGGCCGCCGCGCCCAAGAAGAAACCGAGCCGCAAAGCGCCGGCCGAGGAGAAAGCGCCGCCGAAGCGGCGGCGCCAGGAGGCGGAGCCGGAGCCGGAGCCGGCCGCCAAGGCGCCGACGGCGCGGCGATCCGCGCGGCTGCGGCCCGAGGCGCTCGCCGCCGTGGCCAAGGCCCAAGAGAAGACGACGCGCGGTTATGATTGGAAGCCGCCGTCGCAAGGCCCGCACGCGATCGGCGCGGACGGCCTGCCGTACCCGTTGCTGCGCGACGCTGAGAATCGCCTGGACGGGTCGCGGCTGCGCCCGGACGAGGCCTGGCCGACGCGCGTCATCCCGCGCGCTACCGAAGAATACGGCCAACCGGTGGAGGAGGGCGAAGTCGGCCCCCCTATTCAGGGCGACATCCCGCTCGCGACCATGGTCGTCCCTGACCTCCAGTGGCTCAACCGCCAGCCGTCGGAGCCGCTATCGGCGGGCTTGAGTTATTACTACCCTCCCGGCGCCGAGGGCCCGGAGCGGTGGCGCAGCGGCTATCAAGCTTTCGTCGTCGAGGACAGTTCAGGTGAAGTCTGCGCCGTGAAGCGGGTGAACACGCAGTACGAGTTCGGCTGCCTCTACGCCAAGTTACGCCAGCTCGAAAACTGCGTCAGGGACGGGTCGCTGCGCGAGGACGTCGTCACGCGGCGCGGCGCCAACAGCGTCGCCATCGAGATCTGGATGACCGACAGCGGCAAATACAACGGCAATTTCCAGTTCGACGAGAACCTCGATCGGGGGTCGATATGGCGCACCGACGAGGACCACGACGAGGCGCTGCGCGGCGACACCATCAGGAAACCCCCGAAGGACGACTTTTCTAGGTTTGTGAAGTCGGTCGTATTCCGCTACCCCGAGGCGTTTCCCGAGCACGACGACGCCGGCCAGCGCGGGTGGCGGGCGGTCGAGTATCGCATGGAGGCCCACTGCGAGCCGGGCCCGGACGACGACAATTTGTCGCTGAACCGGTTCCTGGGCGTCGTGCCTCGCCCTAAGTCCACAGTCTTCAAGGACTCCATCGAGGCGTTCCTCGAGGCCGCGACGACGGACGACGACGGGTCGCCCTGCGCCGATGGCCAGGGCGCGTCGCGCGCGTGCCACGGCGCCATGCAGTCGCTGTTGTTACCTTATCAGGATCGAGGCGTCGGCTGGATGGTGCGCCGCGAGAACGCGCCCGATCATCTCACGTTGCACCCGGCATGGACGCAACAGGTCTCGGACGACGGCTCCGTGTGGTATTTACATCGCCTTACGGGACAGGTCTCGAGGTCTTTCTTTCCGGCGCCCGTCGCGCATACCTGCGGCGGCATGCTCTGCGACGACGTCGGGCTCGGCAAGTCGATCCAAGTTCTGGGGCTGATTTTATCGAACCCCGCGCCCGAGGGCTGGGCCGTCGAGAAATTGCCCGCGCGGACCAACGAGCCCGTGCCCTGCAAGGCGACGCTGCTCGTGTGCCCCGCGGCGCTGCTTCCGCAGTGGGAGCAGGAGATCGAGAAGCACACGCGGGCGGGCTCGCTCAAGTTCGGAACTTATCTAGGCGTGGGCGCCTCGGCGAAGAAGAAGCGCGGCTCCGACGACGCCCTCGTCGACGACGACTCCGTCGGCGACCACGAGGTCATGGCGCGCATGAGAAGCTTGTTTGGCGAAGGCGATCCCGAGCTGGCGTCGTGCGACATCGTGTTGTGCTCCTTCGAAACGTTGAGAGACGAATTGCGCAAGGTCCGGTGGGACGAGTCCCAGGACGGTCTGCCGATGTCGACGCCGCTCGGAGCTTTGGGGTTCTGGCGCGTCGTCCTGGATGAAGCCCAATTAGTCGCGCAGACGACGTCGAAGGCCGCGCTCATGTGCTCGGCATTACTACGGCGCCACGCGTGGGTCGTCACCGGCACACCTATCACGAGAAGCGCCGACGAGATCCAGGGCCTGCTCGCGTTCCTCGGCGTGGCGCCTTTTACGGACAAGTACGTCTTTGATCAGCTGTATCGAGACCCGCTCAAGTGGCGCAACACGTACGCGGTCGGCTGCGAGCGCATGCCTAATTTATTAAGAGGCCTCATGCTCCGGCGCGGCAAGGACAAGCCGGGCATCAAGGCCCAGACCAAGCTCCCGCCGCTCATCTGGGAGACGGAGACGCTCGTCGCGGCGCCGGCGGAGCGCGCCGCGGTGCGCGTCGCCCTCGACCAGCTGCGCCGCTCCTACCGCGCCTTCGAGCGCGTGCGCGGCTCCGACGAGCCGGGCCGGCGGCGCCCGGGCCGCGGCGCCGCGAAGGCCATCGGCCGGCTGAACGGCGATCTTACCAGATTGCGCCAGACGATCTGTCACCCGGCCACGGTGAACACTCAAAGAGCCGCGGCGTCGGACGGCGTCTTAGATGACGAGGGCAACGCCCTGCCCATGGCCGACGTGCTCAAGAAATTAGCGACGAAGGGCGAGAAGCAGCTCGCCACCGCGGCCGCAGCCTTCCTAAGGGCGCGCATCGTCAACGTCGTCTGTTTCGGCGACGCGAAGCACGAGACGATCCGAGCGGAGGCGGCCGAGCTCTGCTCGAGCCTCGACGACGAAACGACCACGAAGGAGATCAACGCGCTGCTCAAGCGGCTCAAGTCCAACTGGAGCAAGGGTACCAAGGCCATCCGCGCCGGCATGGACGCCGGCGGCGGCGACGACGACGATAGTGAGGACGACGACGACGACAGCGAAGCGAGCGACGAGGAGGACGGCGCCGCGAAGACGCGCGTGTTCGACGCGCCGAAGCTCGAGGCCTATTCGCGGAAGCTCTTCTCTCGGGCGGGCCGCAAGCAGGAGGCGGAGGAGGCGGGCCGCAGGCTCGAGGATAGGGCAAAGGCTGACCTGCGGGACAAGCAGGCGTCACTCAACTACCTACGGCGCGAGATGGCCAACGCCGAGAAGGAGAAGGAGAAGGCGGCCGCCGACGCGGACGAGGACGACGACGAGGATGAGGACGATGAACCCGTCGAGGTCCACCAGTGCCCCATCTGCCTCGACGAGCGCACGGTCGACTCGCAGTGGTGCGTGGCGCCGTGCGGCCACGGCGGCTGCCACGAGTGCGTCTCCGAGTGGGTGCGCCGCGAGCGGTCCTGCCCGATCTGCAAGAAGTCCATGTCGACGGAATTATTACTGGCGTGCTCGGTGCGGCCCGTCGACGATAAAGACAAGAAGGCGGCCGAGAACGCGCCGAGCTCGGACGTGGCCGAGGCTGCGGCCGCCGGTGAGTGGGGCACGAAATTATCAGCCCTCGTCACGCGCTGCGGCGCCGCGGCGCGCAAGAAGGAGAAGGTCGTCGTCTTCAGCGCCTGGACGCGCCTGCTCAAGCTAGCCCAGAGCGCCCTCGAGGCGCACGACGTCGACGCCGTGTCTTTATCTGGCTCGCCCGACGCCAAGCGCGAGGCGTTGCGCCGCTTCAAGGACGCCACGGTGTTGCTGGTCCCGCTCTACGGCGGCGCGTCGGGGCAGGGCGGTGGCGGCGCGGCGGGCTTGACGCTCACGAGCGCGTCGACGGCTGTGTTACTAGAACCCGCCCTGCAGCCGGGCATCGAGCAGCAGGCCGCCGGCCGCATCTCGCGCCTCGGCCAGACGAAGACGGCCAAGGTCGTCCGCCTCATCGTCAAGGACACGGTCGAGGAGAAGATCATGGAGTGGTCCGCGCGCCGCGTCGAGGACGGCACGTCGCGCCGCGGCGGCGCCGCGCTCAAGCTGAACGACTTCGTGCAGTTGGGGATTGTGTAGTTCCCCGCCTCGTGTAGATAATGACTAACGTGAAGTGCTTAACTGGACGCACTAGCCGCCCGCCTGGTCGTCCTGGTCCCCGACGTCCGAGTCCGAGTCGCTCGAAATGAGCGCGCTCACGTTGCCGCAGCGCGCGATGGCTATTTCCTTCGGGGTTTTGGGCCGCGCCGGGACGCGCGGCGTGAGCTGGTTCGAGGCGCTCTGTAAAGCTTTCAGGCGCGTCGCCGCGACGCGCGCGCGCACGGCCTCGACCTCGGAGGCGCGCGACGTCTCGCGCTTCGTCGAGTCGCGCGCGGACGCCAAGGCGATGTCCTCGGCCGTCGGCAGCGCGAAGTCGCCGGTGGCGCCGGGCGGCACGTTGGCCTGGTGCGATAATGATTGAGAGGGCAGCGCCAGGGCGGGCACGGTCCCGCCGCCCCGGAGCGGTTTTCGCCGCGGGCCGTGCTGGAACTTGATCTTCGGGCCCGCGGAGCTCGTCGTGTTCTTGATCTCTTCGCCGGCCGCCGTCGCGGCTTGCGTCGCCATTGTAGCTTTCGACGCTTCGTTACTCTTGGCCATCTGCACGCGGCCCGCGGGCGGCTGCGTGCGCTTGTATTCATTCGCGGCGGGCGCGGGGAGGATGCCGGGGCCGGGCAGCCCGCGGTTCACAACCACTGCGGGCTTGGCATCAGCGACAGGCGCCGGGGGCGGCGGCTTGTCTACACTGATAGGTCGGACCGGCGAGACGGGCAGCCCCTTGATGACCTCGAGCTCCACGACTCTGGCCATGGTGCTCTGGCCTTAGAGACTAGGCCTAAGCCCTTGGGCAGCCCAAACCTGTAAGGGCAGTGCACAGGGAGCCGACAGGTGCCGTCCTACGTTTATGGCTGCCCGTCTGCGGGCAACTCGGCGCGATTGTTCGAATCCGGCAGCTTGCTTAAAAAGGCTAGTGTCTTACCGATGCTAGCTGGCGTGCCGAGGCCGGCTTTACGGCTGTACTCCGGCGCGGTGAGCTACAAAGCGGTGCTGGCGCACTGGACAGCACCGCTGCTACAGCCGGAGTGCGGCGTCAACGCCTCAACGCCAGCAGTGCGCCGCTCCCTGCCCATTGGCCAATCACTAAAGCAGCCAAAAAAATAAAGGATGACGGCGGAGGTCGGCCCGGCGCACCAGCGCGCGCGCGAATTCCTCGCGCGCGCCGCCGGCGACGAGACCTACGGCAAATTGGTAGATGAAAACTTCGACGCGGGTGCCTTCGCCGACGAGATTATACAAAGGGACAGACAAAGATCTTTGGACGACACGGGTCCCAGTGCGGCCGTCGCGGCGGTGGACGCCATCAAGGCCTACAAAGTGCAATTACAAACGCACATCGAAGACCACGTCGAGGAGTCGCGCGAAGCTCTGTTGAAGAGCAGTAGGGGTCTGCGAGCTTTGAGGGGCGACGTCGAGGCCGTCGCATTGGCGGCGCGAGAAGCCAAACGCAAGACCTACAAGATGACTAGGAAGCTGACCAAGCCCTACGACTCCTGCGAGCGGAAGACGAGACGATTACGTTTAGTGTTCGAGGCGAACGAACTGCTGAGGAGGGCCCAGCGCTGCCGGTTTGCGTTGAGACGTTTAGACGAGAAGCGTGGTTTAAATGACCCGGAGGACCTCGCATCACGCGCTGCATTAGTTAATGAGATCGAGGGCCTGGTAGATCCACCTGAGAGGGATGGTAAGAAGCCGGCCTCGCTCGATGCTATTGATGTCTGTCGCGGGGCCAAGGACGCGGCTCTGGCAGCGCGAGCCGAGCTCGAGACTAGTTCAGACGGCGTGCTCGACGAGGCCCTCTCCACCCTAAATGTTGCAAGGGCCGGCGCCGCGTTGGCGGTCGCGGCGGAGCTCGGGCGGATTGGCGAGGCTGTTGATAGAGCGCTGCAGCGTTTGTCCGACGCTGCGAGATTGTGCACGACGGAGGCGTTAGCGGGGCGCGACCCCTTGGGTGCCGAGGAGCCACTCACGGCGCCCTTCTCGAAGGAAGCGGCGCAAGCCCACGCTAGGAGATGGGCTAATGCACTCAGGGCCTCGTCGCAACGCGCGGCTCTGTTGGAAACAGCTCTTAGGAAGAGACGCCTCGACAATGGAGCCGAGACCCTGAACGACGTGTGTATCAAGAGTGGAGCGCTGCGCGGTGCAAGCACATTGAGACAGCGGCACGCTCGCGAAGCGGCCGCGGCCGTGAGGGAGGCGCTCGTCGAGGCCCTGCGCAAGGACGAAACGGTGCTTGTCGAAGAGGAGGAGGAGGACGACGAATCCGAGGACGAGGAGGAAGGCGGCGACGCTCCCGCGGAGGAGGTAGAGGACACCCTGCTCGGCCGAACGAAGTCCATCATCGCCAAGACCGCGGAAAGGACCACGGATCTCATCGACAAGACCCAGGAGCAGCTCGATCGGCTGGACGAGCGCACCGAAGCTTTGGTGAATGCGGCAGCTAAGACCCTGAAGAAGACGGGCAGCGACGTCAAGGATCGGATCGTGGGAATGTCAGAGAAACGAGCCGCCGATTTAGTGGCGGAGACACTCGCGGACCACTACCCCGTCGTGCGGCAGGCGTTCCTGACGGAGGTTTGTGAGCCTTTTGAGGATATTGTCGATGACGATGCTGGTTTACAGCAACAACGATTGTTTGATGAGTACCCCTCGTTGACGATCGACCCTCTAAATGACGGCGGCATGCTCCCCCTGTCGATGTTGCCGCCGGACGGCGACTACCTCGGGTCTGCGGCGAAAGTGGCACCACCCAAGTCCTTTGTGGCGCTGTTCGAGGCCCAGTTTCAGGCTTTGGCTGCTTCCCATGAAAAGTCGGCGTTCTGCGACGACGAGGATCGAGGCATAGAGCAGGCCCTGGCCGACGCTGCACGGGAGGAACCGGTGCCCGTCGACGACGTTAGTGTAGGTAATAGATTGGAGATGGCCTTGACAAGAACTCATTGTAGAGCGGCCGTCGGGCGGGCGGGCGGGCCCAACCCCGAATTCTCAAATTCTTGGGAGACGGAGAATCCGGCCATGGCGCTGGCCGGCCGCGACTTCGAGCCCGGCGAAGTAAGTAGAAGGCGGCGTTCCGAACGCGGTCCTCATAGGGAACCGGTCAACGTCGAGCTCCCTCGGTCCGAAGCCGTCCAGGCTGAAAGTTCGGTGGAGTCGTTGGGCGATGCGTTAGAACCACTCGAGGCCCGCTATTTGACGCAGTGCCGCGAAAGGTTGCTCGGTCCGATTAGAATGGTCTATCCGGAGCGGGAAGGCTACGACGCCGACGTGCCGACGCATAGTGATGTGGAAAAATTAGTAGGTATCGGGCGCGAGGAGCTGCGGAGGGTCGACGATGTAAGTTTGGAGGACGCGGTCTGCGGCGAGATCTCGAACGCGTGTCGCGAATTTGCTGAGAGAGCGACGCGAGCTTTAAGAAACGTCCCGGCGGCGCGGGACGCCAAGGCCTTCGGGAAGCTTCCTAGAGCGGTCACTGAAGCCTACGCGTCGACGAAACCGACGGATGGGCTCATTGTGCCGCGCGCCGAGTGGCGCGCTTCGGTCAGAGAGGAATTTGATGCCAGGACGGCCGGGGCCTGCGCCGTTTTAAGGAAGGGCGTCTCCCTCCTCAAGGCGACGCCTTCATTAGGGCCAGGATTGGATGCGTTAGATGCGGTCTGCGCGCGCGTGTCCAACCGCGGCGCCGACGCCGCGGCTTATGTGTGTTGCGCCCAGCTGGCGAACGCCGACGTCGAGGAGGACTACTCTGATGGGAGGGACGCCTCGTCCGGTTCTCCGCTCGGCGCGTCGCCCTGCGTCGTGCGGCTGCTGTCGTCGCTGCACGCCATTAGAGCAGGGTACCTCGCGTTCCTGCCCGCGTGGCCGAAGCTCCAGCCGAACCAGGACTCGCCCTCAGCCCGCGCGGCGATCCCGGCGCTCGCGGCCCGCGTCGCGCGCCAATGTAGTTCCCATATCTGCCTGCGGCGGCCGCTCGCCGGCGGCGGGCGATTGGTGGTAGCGCGCGACATTGATGTGCTCTGCGACGCGCTCGCGGACTACGAACCCGAACCTGGCGACGCCGTGGAGGCGTCCGCGGAGCTCAGGGCCGCGCTCGACGAACTGGGAGCTGTAAAGCGCTTGCTTTTCGTGGAACCACGCTTGGCCGAGGGCGAGACGCGCGCGGGCGCGGTGCTCCGGGCCGGTTTGGAGCTGGCGCCCGTCCTCCGGCCCTCCTGCGCCTGGCATCATTGTCTGGCGGCGTGCGGCCACGCGCGGCTGCCGCTGCCCGACGCCCTCGACGTCGCGGAAGACGTCGAGGCGTCGCCCGCTCTACGGACGGCGTACGTCGCGCAGCTCTGCGGCGGCGACGACTTCGGCGCGGCGGACTCCCCCGAGACGCGGCGCGCGCGGGAGGAGCGCGCCTGGCTCGACGTCCAACGATGTCTTGACGCGTGGGCGACGCGTGCGTCCGCCACGGGCGTGTCGGCGCTCGGCGACGTGTATGAGTCTATGCAACGGAGCGGTGCGGAGCTGCGGGTTAATACTTAGTAAAATACCGCATCGCATTCTTCCTGAACCTAAAGGCGAGTTCCTTCCTAAACTCCGACGCGTTGACATTCGTCAGCACCGTGACCTTCGGGGCGGTTTCGTCAGCCCAGGATCGTCTGTCCACGACAACCATGCCGTGCGCGTCTCCTGGCCCCACGACCACGTCGATTGCGACTGTTTTGGTCTCGTATAACGATGGGTTTGTCAAATATGCCACAACGTGGGCGTCATGTACCGGAGCTCCTTCACAGGCATTCAGCAGGTCGCAGTAAGCCCCTCGGAATGTCGCAAAGGCGTCGGTGAAAATCTCGGGCGCATGCCGAACGTCCGCCTCAGTTTTGCCGGCTTCCCGCTTTTTCGCCCTCGCCGCCGCCGCCATCCACTCGGCCGCGGCGGCGCCCGGCGGGAGCGGTTGGGGCGGCGGGGGCCGCCGCGCCGCCGCTCGCAGCGACGACGCTCTCAGTTCTTCCACGCTGACCTCCTCCATCCGATGCGTCTCGAAGGCGAACTCGGTGCGGTGGCGCGTGACGCTACGTCTTGACCTCGCGTCGAACGCCATGTCTTGTTTCGTCGACACGGTCCCGTCGTCACGCGGGCTCCGCGGCGGCGTCGGCCAGCCCTCAGACATTTTTGCTTCCTCAATGTTACTCTTGTCTGGAAACACTGATGTGAACACCTCTTGTATTTGCGGTTTCACAGGCGGCGCCGCGAGATATCGCGTGTGTAGAATGACCACACGCTACCGACGAAGCGGGCCGAGCGGATTGGCGTCTCTACGGCCGCCGCTTTTGCACGGCAAAAAATAATGAGCTAGCGTACTCGACATTCTAGCAAATCCAAAGATACGCCTCAATAGCGTCAAAAGAATGACCCAAATTCAGAATACATCCTAGTCGTTCGCCGAGACCAAATATTTCAGAGTAGCGGCCCGGGAACATACCCTCGCGCCTCCCGGAAGGCACCGCCCGCGACATTCGCAGATGAGTCTTACGAGTTTCCAAAGTAGACCAGCGCTTGACACCGCCATCTACCATACAGATGGTACATTATATCAACTCCAGCCCAGTTTTCATACATATTCGACGGAACCGGAGCCGACGGCCCGCGCTCGGAGGGCGGGAGAAGAATTCTACTAGACAACTCCCGAGTTTATGTTCGTTTTCTTTCGTTTGTTAGTGGTAGAGTCCATTTAGGCCGGATGGACTCAGACCGAGGTATGTTAGATGACCCATTAGAGCCGCGCGATTAGACGAGTTCGCGCCCTCACGTTTAGGTGAAGAGGAGTAAATAAGTAGGATCCGCGAGTATCAGCGACGACACTATCCAGATGGATCATAATCCCGTTGTTCTATTCACAATCGACCGACTTGCCCATTCTCCGCGGACGACGGTGCGTACGCGGGGCACTGAATTGGCCCCAGACCGGTGGTTTATAAAATAAATTCACGTTTGAGGCGCTTCGGTTCCGGGACGGGCCAGATAACCGGCCTGAGCGTGTCCTACATTTGATTTCCTATTGCCAAATGCTCCCGCGCCTCGTTGGTCTCGGGACCCCACTATCTAGCAAAGAATGGCGTTATACCTGGACCTGCGACCATCAGCCCGTGTACCTTCACCATGGACCATGACGCGATCATTTGTTCCATGATCGACCGACTTACGCGAGCTCCAGATAAAGATGTTCACGTCCCGAGCGTGGGCAGCAAAAAGTACCCTTCTTATAATGTAGATGGCATATACTGGTAATTGACTATCGCTGGGGTAGTATGGGGTCCGAAGAGACCGCTATCACGAGTCCTGGGGGCCCTTTCAAAATTGGCGTATTGACGGTGACGGGGCACCATCGGGCCCAAATTGCACACTTTTTTCGGGGGCAGATCGGGTCCTGGAGGTCTCTCGGGGTAGATCCGGTGGTGGGTAGTCGCCTGTACCGCATACGCCGTCGATGCGACAGTCCGGGAGCTCTGGAAGCCATGGCCAAGTAATTCATGGTTTTGGGGCGCGCAGTGGTAAGAGAATTGGTCGATTATGCCCCGTGGCCTGGCGCATGCGGCGTAGGCGATTGCGCACGTCTATTACTGACTCTACGCGGTCCCGGGGACACCTCTTGGGCAGGGATCGACAGGATTCAGCCGGCGCGGCCGCCATGGCCCTGGCGCCACTGTCGGCCGCGAATTAAAAAAAATTCTTTTTCGGCCCCCGGTACGTGTCCCATTGCTCTCTCTGGACCATCAGCGAACGGAACGGAACTCAGACGGCTGCATGTCGCATCTGTGTTCCAAACCTAGTGTGTCTCTCGCCTAGCAAGCGGCCGCTGGCGCGGGCCATTGTTGCCCTCTCGGCTCGCCAATCGGTGCAATTTACGAATTGCTCGTCTATTCATACGACCACGACTGCACGGCGGCAGCGCGCGTGCAAGCTCTGCCGTATACGCTGCCGCAGCGCGCCTCACAGCAAGGGCAGCACGCAGCGCAGCGCGTAGCGGTGCCCGCGCTGGCTCGGGTTGCGTCACATAGTTCGTAAACCAGCGCACGCGCGCGCGGCGAGCTAACCGGCGGCAGACGGGCGCGCCGGGCGCACGCCGCCGCGAGCGCCGGCGCCGCAGCGATGGCGTCCGCGCTCAAGGAAATGATCGGCAAGCAGATCAGCGTCATCACCTGCGACGGCCGCAACATCGTCGGCACGCTGCGCGGCTACGACCAGGTGACGAACGTCATCCTCGAGGAGTGCCACGAGCGCGTCTACAGCCTCGACGCGGGCGTGGAGCAGGTCGTGCTCGGCCTGTACATCATCCGAGGCGACAACATCGCCATCATCGGCGAAATCGACCCGGAGCGAGACGCGAAAACGGACCTGTCAAAGGTCCGGGCAGAGGCGATGAAGCCCGTGAGCCATTCTTAAGTAGTAGTAGTTTTCTTTCCCGTCGCGTCGATGGCGTGGGTGGGGTGACCCGCGCGTCTCGCGGGTCCAGAACGGGGCGAAGGTCCCAGTGTGCATACACTTGGGATACGTATGTTGCCTGAATTTTAAACTTGAATTCGCATGGGACCTGGTGGACGAGCCTTCCGGTGGGCTGGATGGACGGCGTGGCGGTCGGCTTCCGAGGCGTTGGCAGGAAATTTACTCGGCCTAGGCTAGTCAAGGGTCGTAGTCCAGTCAAAGCCTATGCCAAGTCCTATGGTACCAGACCCCCACAGTCTATCAAAGCGCCAGGTCGTCCTCGGCTCCGGTCTTTGCAAAGAGCACGAGGAGTTCGCGGCGCACCAAACCGCCCCGCAGGACCCGCTCGCGCCTCAGTCGCAGCCACAGCGGCCCCACAGAGCCCAGCGCGCGCGAAACGAGCCGCGCCGCGCGTTTTAACGCGCGTTCAAAGCCGGGTCCGGTACCTTGCGGAGGGCACCCGCAGCGCCCCCCGAGAGCGCGAGACCGCCGAGACGCCACCGCCGCGCCTCCAGCCGCGAGCCAGACGCGCCCCGGCCCGAAAAAAAAGCCTCTGCGCCTAACGCGGAACGAACCCTATCGAGACGCACGACGCATAAACAAAGATGAGCGACTCCGAGGACGAGCAGTACATCTATTCGGATGAAGAGGACGGGGATGGCGACGCCTTCATGGCCGAGAGCCCCTCGGCCAAGAAGGCGCGCGACGAGACGCACCCGGCGCGCGTCGAGGACGGCGCGTACGTCTTGATGGGCGCCGACGACGTCGCCAAGATGATGCTGGCCAAGGTCAAGCAGATTTCCGAGTTATTGGACGTCCCTCGAGACTGCGCCGAGGTCCTACTGAGGGAGAAGGGCTGGTCGCCCGAGCGGCTCACGGAGCAGTACTGGGCCGACGGCGAGAAGCTGAGGAAGGCCGCCGGTCTAGAAACGTGGACCTGGCCCGACGGCGAACGTAGTTCAGTGACGCTGCCGCAAGCTAGTGGTACGGTGACGTGCCGCATCTGCTTCGACGAGGTCCCGGCCGACAAGGCGAGGGCCGCGCCGTGCGGCCACTCCTTCTGCGACGAGTGCTATGCTGGTTATTTGGACAATGCGGTCCAGGAGGGTGCTGGCTGCGTCTTGGCGCCGTGCCCGGAGCAAGAGTGCGCTACCAGTGTACCGCTGAAGCTCTGGGAGCAACTCTTAGACCAGGAGCGCTTCGAACGATTACGTAGATTCAGACTCGAGAACTTCGTCACGTCCTCGAAAGACCTCAGGTGGTGCCCCGGCGCGGGCTGCGACAAGATCGTGCGGAGCGGCGCGGCCTGCACCTCGGTCAAGTGTACCGTGGCCAACGGCGGCTGCGGCGCGGCCTTCTGCGTCCGCTGCGGCGAGGAGGCCCACCAGCCGGCCGGCTGCCCGGCCTTGGCGGAATGGGCCGAGAAGTGTCAAAATGAAAGCGAGACGGCGAACTGGATCCTGGCCAACACGAAGCGGTGCCCGAAGTGCCAGACGCGCATCGAGAAGAACCAGGGCTGCAACCACATGTCCTGCTCCCAGTGCAAGTACGAGTTCTGCTGGATGTGCATGGGCGACTGGTTTCGCGCGGCGTCCCTTTTCGTTGCTTGCGGCCATCGCGGCGATGGCGTCTGCGAGAGTACCGTACGCCGTCGACGCGTCATTCCACACACAGGGCCGAGCACGGTGCGACGACCGGCGGCTTCTACAAGTGCAACCGCTTCGACCCGAGCAAGGACAACGAGGACGACCAGAGCGACACGGCCAAGGCCAAGCGCGAGTTGGATCGGTACCTCCACTACTACAAGCGCTACCACGGCCACGACCAGGCCCAGAAGTTCGCCACGAAGCAGCTCGAGGCCACCGAGAAGCGCATGATGGAGCTCCAGGAGACGACTTCCGGGAGTTGGATCGACGTCCAGTTTCTCAAGGCGGCCAACGAGATGGTCATCGACTGCCGCCGCGTGCTCAAGTACACGTACGTCTTCGGCTACTACCTCGACCCGAAGAAGAACAAGATGAAGGAGTTGTTTGAAAATTTACAAGAACACCTCGAGAAGTTCACGGAGCAGCTCTCGGAGATGACGGAGCTGCCGGTGGACCAGATGGACCGCACGGAGATCGTCAACGTCACGCGCGTGACCGAGTCCTTCCTCGTGAACCTCATCAAGGGCACGGAGAGCGGCCTCGACGTGCCGGTGGAGCCGCCGCCCGCGCCGGTCGCGGCCGCCAAGTAAGTCCGCTGCCCGTCCGCGAGTAAGTCTATGTGCCAACTACGCTGTTTGATTCTTGCCCGCCCGCCCGGCGTCGCCGACTCGCTGCCGTCGGCGCTCGCCGGTTAGTCCTTGTGAGTTTAATTTATATGAAGTAATTACGCGGGGAGGGATTGGGGAGGGATTCTTGTTGGCGGCAGCGCCCGACCAGTTTTTCTCACGTGCGGGGAGATGCTTTCCAGATCTTCTGCTGCTTTTGGCTCACTTCAGGAGTGAGCATTACGGTTGACGCAGTAGCCTTTCCACTCGTGGCCAATACCGGTGGCAGTCGTGCGAGCGCGACATAAAAGACGCGGGCGCGCGGGAAGCTTGAGATGTAACCGCGGTCGCGGCGAGCATACCGAGGACGAACGCCGCGGCGGCGGCGCCGCCGATAAGCGTCTTGGCGTTGACCTTGATGTCGCGGCTCAGGACCGGCGTCTCCGATTCGACGTCGGCGGCGGGCACTGTGTTCATCGTGGAGTAGGAGGCCATTGTGCTAGGTACCTGCGTGGCGAGAGCGGTGAGCACCACGCGCCGGTCAGCGCGGCCGCGTCGGCCTCGCACGATGTCGGCAAGACTCAGTGATGCCCAAGTGACCAAGCCTCACAGTCGATTTGTTTTGGTCGCGCGAGCGGGCGTCCGCCCGCATTGAGACGCGTTCGTGGGCGCGTGGCGTGATTGCTCGGACGCCGTGATCGCTACGATTGCGTGTTTGCTGTCTATAAGTCTGTCTAATAATCGAGTTGCTTTTGTCTCCTTGTGCCGGGTTTGTAGCGCGTTCTCTCGGAACGCGCGGTGTTCCGACGGCCGGAATTGCGCTTCAAAGCACGGCGACGACCCAGGGAGCGCTAGGACGCCTCCCAACCCCCACCAGAAGGATCCGCGCATCGCGCCACGTTTCCCGAACACGCGAGACGACTACACACTTTGTTAATTCGAAAGAAAACGAACCCCCACTTTCAGAAGAGGTAACACCGCGCCTCGCGCACGTTCGCGCAGGGCGGGCAGCGCACGCGGTACAGCGCGACCTGCAGAGCCAGCGCCGAGAAGAACCTGTGTGGAAATCAAATTTCGGGCGCCCCACGCCATCGACGCGATATTTTCTCCGTAGCTGCGTCTGCTCGATGGCGTGAACATTCCAGGCAACCTAACTAACTCACTGGTTGATTTCCACACAGCTCTCGACGGAATCGTCAAGTTGTCGTCGAGCAACAGCGGCTCGTACAGCTCCGTCAGCGTCGCCGTCGCCGCGGCCACGACCGCCGCGTACTCCGATAATTGCACGTCCCAGAAGAAGACCATCGCGACCAGGAAACAGACGCAGAACATGGCCAAGCTTCCTTCCACGCTCTTCTTGCCTTCTCGGCCTAGTTTTAACGAGGCGACCTCGCCGCCGAACGAGACGCCGATCAACGCCGCGGCCATGTCGCCGAGCACTAAAAAAATAATCGCGCAGCTCGACACGTCCGGCGGCGAGACCTGCGTCGCGTGCAGGCGTCGCGTCGATGGCGTGCGGGGGTGCGGTCGCGTCGATGGCGTCGATGGCGCGTGGCGCCACCCCTACGCCATCGCCGCGACCCTACGCCATCACGGCGACGGCGTCGCTCACCGATCGCGCGCGCAGGTCGAAGGTAAACAGGTCGTGATTCGGGCACCGAACCACACAGTCATCGCCAGAGTACACCCGAGAGAAAAGTAGCACCCGCCCGTCAACTGCTCGTGCTCGTGGTCCCGCAGGATCGTTTGCAGGGGCCAGTGCCGTGCGACGAACGGTATATGTAGCCGCGCGAGGTCCGCGCTCCAGCCTATACTCGTGATGGCCCACGCCATTAATATACATGTTCTTTGTCGAAAGCCCGCCTCGAGCAGCGCGAGGTGGATTAACGGAACTAACAAGCCGCACAGGTGGAACGTCTTCCGCTCCAATTCGCGCAGCGCGCTCTTCACGCGCCGCAGGGGCACGCCCCATCCTCTAAGAGTTACCGACGGCCGCGGCCGCGCGCCGACGCCGCGCGGCGTGCCCAGCTTCACGCGGAACAGCAGCACGGACCCGACGGCGAGCAGCGCGACGACGACGGCGAGGTTGTACGTGACGTTGTCGAGGTCGTGCGCGTCCTGCGCCCGTTCCTCCCGCATGATCGTCATGGTGATCTGCTGCGACTCCGGTGTTTGGCGGCTTTGAGCAGGCGTATCCGGCGGCTTCGAGCGGTTGGCTCAAATCGTTTGAGCCCGGTTTGAGCTGTGGTGCGCACGGAGACGAATATCGCTGCAGCGGCTGCGTGCGGTGGATGCGTAGAAACTTGTTCTGATCGTGCCTACCACTCGTGGTGCAATCGACGCCTTTTTGAGCGCGAGTGGCGACCGAGTGTAAAAGTTAATCTCGCGTGGCTAGCGGAATGTAAGACACTAGGAATGAAGCAAGGATGGCCAGCCGGAGCTTTCGGGCCGCACGGCTCTCCGACCACTTTACAAGCTCATAAGGCAGCCCCAATAATAGCCCCATCACGACAGACAACGCGTGCGGCGCGGGGCAGCATGAATCAAGGTCTTTGCTTCAGGATCCCCACGATCACAAATTGCGATAGCGTCGCGGCCGTCGTGTTGCGGGACAGCCGTACTTGCATAATGAGGACGCGGAGTGCAGCGGTGCGGGAGCAATAATGGCGCCGCTCGTGGTGTATCTCATGTCGACGCGCTGCGCGTCGGCCACGCCATGGAACCACCGGGACCACCTGCGGACGCGCGTCGCGCCGGCGGCGGCGGCCTACGGCGCGCATTTGGAACATCCGATCGTGGCCGTCGTCGACGAGTGTGATGGTGAGGAGCTGCCGGTCTGCGAGCGGTGCGCGCCGTCGCCGCTCGCGCCCTTGGTATCGTCGGAGTGTACGAACTGCGACGGCATCGACGTGATCGTCGCCAGCTGCCCGGGCGGCAACTCCGGCCGGGGCCCGGGCTGCAAGACGGACGCGGCGATTGCGCACTTCGCGCGCCGCTTTCCAGCTACAAACCCGGCGTGGCTCGCGTTCTCCGACGACGACATGCACTATTTCGTTCCCTGGTTCGCGGCGCTCCTCCGCTTTGTTGAAAAGGCGGGCCATTCTGCATCGGTGCCGCTGGCACTCGGGGGCCGGGACCGCAAGTTCAAGACGGAACGAATCCAGGCGTCGTTCCCCGGGTTGGGGTCGCGCACAAATCGCGCTCCCTGCCTGCTGACGGGCGCGCCGCGCATCGTGCTGCCGCTGGTGCTGTCGTCGGCGGGGGCCGAAAAGCTGGCGCCGCTTTGTTTGAACCGAGTTACCGAGAAACAGTGCGGACCGGTGTCTTTGATGCTCGCGTGGCCCAATGGACACGGCGTCGCCCTCCTAAGGCGAAGATTGCGGGTTCGAGTCCCGCCGTGAGTACTCATGGTCCGCGCGCGCAGGTGCGGCGCGTTCCATACGACTCACGACACCTGCTTCGGCGTCGTGCTCTGGCGTCTGCAGATGAGGTACCTCCCGGTCTTCGAGGAGTGCCGGCTCGTGACGAACTGTGTGGAAATCAACCAGTGAGTTAGGTTACTAACCTCCACGCCATCGAGCCGCCGCAGTTACGGGGACGACGTCGCGTCGATGGCGTGGGGCGCCCGAAATTTGATTTCCACACAGGTGACGAACGTGCATCGCATCGGGGAAACGATCGGTGACGCCTGGCCGCTGGTCGCCGTCGACCGCGTCCACCGCGGCAGACGGCACCAGCGAGAACGGCAGACGTTTAGCGAGAACGAGAAACATTTGACCGACCACGACGCCGCGATCCGCCACGATGGCTCGTTAGATCGCCTATCCGCGTGCGTCAATGCGACCGCCGCATCGCTGCTCGGAGACGTGCAGGGCGTCAAGCGCCCCATCGCGCCCGACGCCGCGCCGATGACGTTACAAGACTGCGGCGTCTGTCGCGACCTCTCGCCCAGCGAGCTCCAGCGGTTGCAGCACAAGCAGGCTGCCGAGGCGCGGGATCGCGTCTGCGCGCCGGGGCCGGTGCGGCGCGGCCGGATCGGCCGTATCGGGGGAGCGCGCAAACGACGACCCGTAATGTCGGACCCTCTGTAATTGTGAGTCTAGCGGTCGCGTCCGCGGACTCCGCGCCGAGTCCGCGGCGTCACGCGACCACCTCCGCGGCGCTGACGCAACCGTCCCGCGCGTCGAGAATCCCGAAGCTTCCCGGGCGACAGGAGGACTTGTTCTAGTGTATCTTTGTTTAGGGATGGATCTTACGTGGGAGGGGGCGGGGAGGGAGTAGGGCACAGCGCTCGACCAGTTTTTCTCACGAGCCGGGAGATGCTTTCCAGATCTTCTACTGTATGTTCTTAGCTGCTTAGCAATTGGCGTTGCAAACGGAAAACGTGTAGGTGCTTTGGTACCACTTTTCGCCGACGAATGCCGTGACGGTTGCCGTTTTCGACTGTGTGGTTACCCCATTGGGGTAGCCGTAATTGTAATTCGGGAGGGTATACTTGGCCGAGGCTGGCATGGAACTCCCGCGGAGCCCGGATCTCTTGTTCACGATGGGTCCGTCGACGAATGAGAATTCGCCGCCAGTGCAGAGTGCTTTGGGGAACTCGATTCCGGCGGGACTGGCGACTGCGGCGTACCCGGGGTCGCCCAGGCCGCCTGCGAACGCCCAGGCTGTGACCCGCGACAAAGAGTCAGCCCCATCAATGCTCTTCAGAGTAAAGGTGACGACCTGGTCCCTCGGGGCCTGGAACTTGTAATCCTCCGTCTCGGACACAGCCTGCGGATTGGGCCAGTCGGACCAAACGGCCAGTCCCGCGGCGCTTAGTGGACCGCTTGACGGGCCGTACGTGCTGTCTACGTAGGGCGCGTCGCACGTCCACTTCTTAGTACCGCGATCGGCGACCGCCGCGGCGAAATTCGTCGCGCCGCCGGCTTTGTAGAGCGCCGAAGAGTTCGTGCGCGCGGGTGCCCCGCTCACGACGGTCGCGGCGAGCGCGCCGAGCAAGAACGACGCGACGGCGGCGCCACCGATGACGGTCTTGAGGTTGACGCGAACGTCACGGTTCAGAAGCGGCGTCTCGGCCTCGGCCTCGCCCGGCACGGTAGCGTAAGAGGCCATAGTTGTGATGTTTGTGCCTGAGAGCCTCAACTTTAAGAGATCGTTTTTGGTCGCGCGCGCTTGAAAGACGTGCGCGGGCGTGACTCGTGATTGTGTTCGTACGCTGTGATCGCTACGACTGGATGCCTGAAGCGTAGTTAAATGAGGACTAGGCACTGAAGCACAGTCGAGGAAGTTTAGCTAGCGGCCTGTAAGACACTAGCAAGCTGCAAGCCCAGGGCTCGCAGTGCATCGTGCGCATTCGCGGGCACCCGCTACCTGTCGTGTTGCCAGTCGACGCCATCGCTGCAGCACCAATGCCGCCCGTCGAGATCGCCGCCCCACCACCATCTCCAGCGCCGGAGATCGTCGCGGCCCAGCTCGCGACCGCACCGCTCTGCCTGCCCCCGACGTCGTGCCCCGGCTGGATCGCGCCGTGCCTGCACTCGCTGACCGTCGCCGAAGCATTAAGGCTGGAGCGGACATCAAGAAGGTGGCGCGCGTGGCTCCTGTCAGCTGACCACATCTGGCAGCAGCTCGCGGCGTCGAGCGGCGTTTCACTACGATGCGCGGGGCCGCTCGCCCCGTTCTTTCGCGTGGCGAGCTGGCGGCGCGTCTGTGTGGAATTAGTGGGCGCGCTGAGTAGGGATCTGAGGGGCGAGGACGCGTTTTTGCAGGACGCGGCGCCCGGTTGTATAGTGGAGGTCTTCGAGACCGTCTCCCCCGACCGCGAGTACACGGTACCGGCGGCGGGCGAGGTCTTCGAGCCGTCTTCAACATTCAGACCGTCTGATGTAGGAGTGCCGGTGCGGCTGCGCGATAACCAGCGCGCCTGGGCGATCAAATACAGGGTCTTGACACCGCGGACGCCGCGGTGGTGGCGCGCGGTGTGTGATGTCGATGCGGATGATGCGGCGGCGAGGGACTTCTGCGCGGGCCTCGCGGGCCGGCACTGGGTCGCGGAGCCCGGCGGCGTCTTCACTTTCTGCGCGTCCCGCACTGTGATGAGCCGTGTGGAAATCAACTGGTCGCGTCGATGGCGTAGGACCTTGTTCACGCAGGCGACGCCGACGCACTACCGCTACGCGGCGAAGGAGTGGCGCTGGTCCCCGGACCGGCTCAACTGGACGCCCGTCACCGAATTCCTGTCGGGCGGCGTGCGGTGGCGCGCGCGCACGCTCGCCGAGGGCGACCGCCAGATCTGCCGCTTCCTCGCGCGGCGGGCGCCGGCGCCGGACGCGTGGCGCCTCGCGCCGACGTCGTGCTCCTTGGCTTATAACGCGCCGCCGCAGCGGCGGCGCGACGACGACCGCGGCGCCCGCAGCGCGCACCGGTCGATCCGGCCGGACGCGCACGGCGGCGTGCTCGCCTTGGCGGACACGCGCGTGCAGGTCATCCACGCCTCCTTCGCGGCGCCGCGGCGCATCCTCCACGCGGAGCCGCACGTCGTCCAGGGCCACCCGGGCGGGTGGCTATGGGAAGAAGATGGGTCGTGGAGCGTCGGCCTCGGGTCCGCGGCGGACATCGTCGACGACGACTAAAGGAATCTTTATGAAAGACTAATCCTTGTTCGTCATGGCCTTCACGGAGGCCAGGAGCGCGTCGGCCTCGTCGGACGCGGCCGCGTCGGCGGCGGCCTTGCGTTGCGTGAATTCGTCCGCCGGCGGCGCGTCCGCCGCCGGCGCCGGCGCCGGCGCCGGCGCGTCTCCCACCAAAAAGCTGTACTTGTCCTCCAAGTCCTTCAGTTTTTGCTGCTTCTTCGCGATGGCCGCGGCGGGGTCGGCCTGGTTCTCCAAGATGTCACCGACGAGCGACGGGATCACGAAGATGACTAAAAACGCGAGCACGCCGAGCGCGACGTAGTCCTGCGTGCCGAGGCCCGAGATCCAAGTGCCGAAATCTGCTAGCGCAACGGTTGGGATCAAGGCCGTGGCGACGGCGGTCGCACCCGCGATGGGTCGCGTCGACGGCGGCTGCAGAGCGCCTGCACGCTGCAGGGGCCTTGTAGGCGGCACGAGAGCGCTGGCTGTCGCAACCACGACCGCGACCAGGGCGAGGCGGCACGCCATTGCTCTCTGTAACGTTCGACAAGCGACTGTAGGCTGCGTACTGGCTCGTTCTGGGCCGATCAAAGTTTAGCTAGCTAGCGCCCTGTAACACACTAGGAAAACCCGCTTTGCTTCAAGGAACGCTATTTTTGGCTTTTCAGCCTTGTAGAAGACGCGTGCATGTTTCTTCGAGCCTGTCTCAGCCCCCTAGCAGCGGCCTCGACAGCCCAGACTCGCGCTTGACACATCAGCAGGTTGAAAGCGTACACCTGTCAAGTTGCCGACCGCGTGGAAAACTTTTCTGTAGCCTAACGTTGCCATACAACTGCCGGCTGGCCGTTTCGAGCGGATGCGAGCGCGGTAGACAGCACCAAAGGAGTGCAACACCAAAGCCGAGGCTGAACCGGGCCCGTCGCGGGGCTATAAACGCCATCGATGCGACTGTCGATCGCTCTCACCCGCCCTACGCTGCCGCCGACCTTGCGATAACTGCCGAGGCCGCAATGCGCACTCACCGCGTCCCGCGCAGGTCACCATGCTGTCCAAGGCCTGCATCGCCCTCGCGCTGGCGCCGGCCGCGGCCTTCAACTTCGGCGACATCCTCAAGAAGAAGTCGGCGCCGAAGCCGGCGGCGCCCGCGGCGCCGCAGAAGTCGAGCGGCGGCGCCTACCCGTCGGTCGCGCTCCCGTTCACGACGACGAACCTCGACGGCTCGTTGGTGGGCGACGTGGGCTTCGACCCGCTCGGCTTCTCGAAGTACGCGCCGGGCGCGTGGTGGCAGGGGGACGAGGGCGACGGCTCGCTCAAGATCTTCCGCGAGGCCGAGCTCATGCACGGCCGCATCGCCCAGCTCGCGTGCCTGGGCTGGGTCTTCCCGGAGATCGCCCACTTCCCGGGCAAGGACGGCGCCTTCGGCAAGATGAACCCGTTCGAGGCCGTCGACGCGATCCCGAACGCCGGCTGGTACCAGATCCTGGCGTTCATGGCCTCGCTCGAAGTCTACCGCGTGAACAAGCTCAAGGACCCGGCCTACGTGCCCGGCGACCTCAGCCTCGGCCAGGGCCCGGGCCGCTGGAACCCGTTCGGCTTCGACTACACGCCCGAGGAGTACGCCGAGAAGCAGCTCCAGGAGATCAAGCACTGCCGCCTCGCGATGCTCGGCATCATCGGCCTCGCGGCCAAGTCGTCGGGCGCGGGCGACGTCGGCGTCCTCGCCATGCTCGGCGGCGGCAAGCCCGAGTTCGTGACGAAGGCCGGCTTCTACTTCCCGGAGGGCATCTAAAGCAGCTGACGAAATCCAGTTGTGCCCTGTTTTAATACTAACCCTCATCTAGGAAGTCGCGTCGACGGCGTCGACTCGGAGCAGAAAAACTAAAAGTCGACGTTACCCGAGATCGTCGGGTAGGCGTAGACCGGCCGGGGCACGGCCTTCGTCACGAGCGTGTCGCCCTTCGTCGGGTGCGTCACCGTAACACTAATAATCGGGTCGCGCCGCACGTCCCGCTTCAGCGTCCTATGTAAACCGCCCACGGACCGGTCGGGCGCGGGCTTCAAATCTAACCGACGATACGAGCCCGCGACGGTGGGCGCACTCGGGTAGGCCCAGCCCACGGGCGCCGCCTCCGCATTTTCTGTTCGCATCGATATGAAGGACGCCGTCGACAGCTCCTGTTCTGAAGCGTCGGCGAACTTGGCTCGTCCCCGATCGTAGGGCGGCACGGGGTCGACAGGCGTCCAGTCGATGGCCGTCGTCATGTTATGTGCGGCCACCGGCAGGGCTACGGGCTTCGGGACGCGGCACAAAGCCGCGGGCGCGACGGACGCGTCCAAACCCGTGTCGGTGTGACAAATAGTCATCACCGGGCCGGTCGGCGACCCGGGCGGTGGAGATAAAGGACATTCGTCGATGTGTCTAGCGGATCGAGGCCTCCCTTGCGTCCTTAAACCACGATCGAAGGGAAATCTTCCTAACTCGGCAACTCGCGACGCGCGCGTCGTCCTCCCCATAGCCTTCTCCAGCAAAGCATGCTTCGATTTTCTGGAATGCTCCAACCTTTTACTTTCACCAGAGGGTAGCGACATGATCGAGAGCCGCGCGGACGGCGCCGTCAGCGCCATGCTACGCTTCGTATACTCGTATTTCTCAGCGTGCTTCGCGAGCTCCTTCCGCGCAAGGCCTTTCCAGGGCTTTGACTGTTTGACCATGCGCTTGCACATTTTTACTTGGGCCCACTTCTCACTGTCCAGTTCTTTCACTTTATTCACTTTATGCTCGCGGTACTCCTTAGGAGTCGGCCCGGGCATGTCAATGCCGTTGCCCCAGGTCGACGTCGGCATGTCCGTCCGACAGGTCCCTCCTGTCAGAAATTTCGGCGGATCGTGCTGGATGTTGTGGAAGGTCCTCGCGTTTTCCTCGTCCCTAATTCTCAGTTTGTCCTCGAGCATTTCTCGTTTTTTTCTTTTTGTCCAAAGGTGGATCTGCTCGTCCGGTGTTCTATGATCGAAGGAGTACTGGCGGTCCGCGTGCGGCTTGCGCCTTCGAATGCGCATCAAAGCCATCTGGGTGTGCGCCTGCTGCGCTCTAATATACTCATTTTGGACACATACTGAACTTGCGCGCAGCTGGGGCCGGCCCTTGAAGGCGGCGGTGGGCATGGTGGGCTGCCTGTTGTCTCGACTGTCTGCTGCCCGGGCAGCCCGCCAGCCCGACAAGCGTGGTTCTCGGACGCCCTCCGGTTGCGGCAAATCGTTCAATTCGCTCAGCTCCCTCGCAGCTGTGTGCGCGGCGCAGGTGCGAGAGCCCGCGTTGGATGGGGAGCTGCAAAAGCAGGCTTTTGCCGAGGAACCCTCGGCGAGGCCTCCGGCCACGGCCAGCACTACCTGAGAGTAGTGCCGGGACGGGCAGGTATGGTGCGGGTCGCGCTCCAGCGGCCCTGCCAAGGTTTGGAGTCCGGCAGTCTAAGCGCCGGCATTGATCGCACCCAGCATCCGGGCAGCGTCCAGCACCCAAGGGCAGCCTGGAAACCATGGCAAGGCGCATACTACTGCTCCTCCTCGGCAGTAGTATCGGAGTAGAGAGCGCCCCGAGCCAGGACGTCCAGGACCTCTGCCGCGACGAGGCGCGCAGCACGACGACGGTGCGCGAGAACGTAATCGTCGCGATCCGGGGCGGCGGATTTAGAAGGAGGCCCGGCCAGGCCATGATCCACCCGTGCTGCCCGTCCGACGAGGACGCGCGGCGCGTCTTCATGTCCGTGCTCACGTTCATCAACAAGTTAAAGACCTACGGCTTCGGCGACACGCGCGTGCTCGGGACGACGTACGGCTGCCCGGCCGGCGACGCGCAGTACACAAAGGAGCTGCAGGAGTGGTACGAGCCCTACCTCAAATCATCTGATGATTGGACGATGCTGAGCCACGGCTCGAAGGCGCATGACAAACATCGACAGAAGAGCGGGGCGCAGGGCCTCTGGACGCAGTCCAAGTTCGTGGTGAGCGAGCTCCAGGCGCGGCTCCGGCCCGTCGAGGCGGCCGCGCCGCCCAGGCTACTCGTGGAGCTCCGCGCCGACGAGATGATCGCCGTGCGCAACTGGACGCTCTTCCGCGAATGTTTACATGAGGGTCCCGCGGGCGACGTCGTGCCCGGGGAATATGCGAGGTGCTACACGCACTGGGACGACCTGCCCGACGCCCCGTCCGTCATCCCGGCCATGCGGGAGCTCTTCAAGCTGGGGCCGGAGCGTACGGCGTGCGCCGAGAATATCGTTCGAAGGCAGGTCCGGGGCTCGTGCGTCGCCGACGACGCCTTCCCGAACCACGCGTGGCTGCACCGCGCGCCGGGCTAGGACTAACTACACTACATCACATTTTACGCCGCTTGAGCAGGTCCCCGAGCCGCCGGACGCTCGACGCGTGCGGGTCGCTCGCCTTGGCGTCCTTGTAGCACCGCTTCGCGCCGGTCTCGTCGCCGGCGTTCAGGGAGATCTCGCCGAGCGCCGCGTGGGCCGTGGCGCACGCGGGGTCCAGCTCCAACGCTCTACGTAATAAAGCCGCGCCCTTTTCCACCTGGGCCGCATCATTCGTATCCGCGCCCCGGCGTGCCTCGAAGCGGCCGTGGTCCGCGACGGCCAGCGAGTCGCGGGGCGCCGCCGCGACGGCCCGCTCGTACAACGAGCCCGCCCTTTCATGATCGTTCAACTTCTCCTCGCAGACCACCGCTAAGTTGTAGAGCGCGTAGGCGTGCGTCGGCTTCGCCTTCAAGGCGCGCTCGTAGAGCTGCACCGCGCCCTCCACATCATTCAAACCCGAGTCGAGCATGACCGCATAATTATAACACGAGTTCGCGTGCGCGGGATCCGCCGTGAGCGCCTGTTCGTAGATTTTTTTGGCTTTCGCGTAGTCGCGCTTCATCTCGCTCAGGTAGAGCCCATAATTCGACAGCGCGTTGACGGCCGTCGGGTCCGCCTTGACGGCTCTCCCATACAATTGTTCCGTGAGCGGGTCGTGGGGCCGCACGGCGTGCAGGAGGACGGCGTAGGCGCCCAGCGCGTCGGCGTCCTCGCTTATGCCGATGGCCTTCTTGAGGATGGTCTCGGCGCGGTCCGGGGCCCGCAGCGCGTGCCGTAAAAAATTAGCGTACTTCACGAGCACGGCGACCGAGTCCGGATATGCATCGAAATAAGCTTTGTAGGCGGCCTCGATTTCATGAGATGGCCGCTTGCAGCTCTGTAGAAATAAAGGCAGGTTGCCCAGGCAGGTCGGGCACGTCGGGTGCACGCTCAAACCGCGCTCGTAGAGCTCCTGGGCCCGTTGCCTGTCGCCTTTTTCTTCACAGAGCGCGGCGTACGCGCCGCAGTAGTGCGCATAAGCTCTTTGTAAGTGCGGCGGCACGCCGGCGGGGCAGCACGCGAGCGCGTCGTCAAACGCTTTCGACGCCTCCTCGGCGCGGCCGCCCTGCGCCGCCAGGGCCTCGCCCAGGGAGCCGTAGCCGATCACATCCTTCCTCAGGTGCTCCTCCTGGAGGCGCTGGACGACCGCGGCGGGCGGGTCGGCCGTGCCCATGGCCGCTGTTTGTTTTAGGCAGCCCTTCTTGCTCTGTGCTGCCTGTTAGAGCTGCCCCTGCCGCGCACCGCGCCGAGTAAAATCGTTAGACGAAGGCCGATCGCAGGAGCGCGCCATCTGGGAGCACTCCTAGTGCCCGCCCATACGCCTACGCCCCGTGGCTAATAGTCCTACGGGGATTTGCGGCTTCCCAAATTTTACCGATGGGTGGGACCAAGGACAGCTGTTTGGGCCGGTGGATGCTCAAGGGTTGGCTTTTGGCCGCTTCGCGCTGCGAGACAAAGCAGCGCGCAAAACGACCCAAGGGCCCGCCCGCAAAAGGGCGCAGTGTGCCAGGTCGCGTCGTAGAGTTTCGCTCGCCTCAGGGCCCGGCGCTTGGGCGCTGGTGACCACTGCGCGCTCCGTAAGCACTGTGCAGACAAAAGCGACGTTCGACGCGTAACCGCCTCCCCGCGCGGCCTAGCGCCCGTGAAAGAAGCTTCCCCAAGATCACGATGGCGACCACCTTCCGCCCCCGCCGCCTCTCGGCAGAAAACACGGCAGAAAACAGGGACCACGAGTTCGGCGCCCTGAAGACGCAGTGGAGCGCCGCGGCGCGCAAGAGCGCGCGCATGCCCTTCGGCGCGCTCGACCCCAACTCCAGCGTCAGCTACCCCGGCGGCGCCGGCGTGAAGAAGGCCCGCAAGGCCGCTGTAAAGAAGCCCTTCGTCAAGCCGCCGCCGCTCGACGCGGAACTGCTGGTGGGCGCCGACCCGCTGCCCGGCCTCCGGTCGCCGGGCAAGGCGCCGCCGCGGCGCGCGTCGCTCGCGCCCGCCGCCTGCGCGCGCACGCCGAACGTCGCGCGCGCGGCGACGCCGACGCCCAGCCCGGTCGCGCCGACGCCGCTCACGGCGGCGATGCTCGCGGCGCCGACGCCGGTGGCCGCAGCGACGCCCAAGGTCGCGAGCCCGGCGTCGTGCGTGTCGACGCCCGCCGAGGCGTCGCCGGTCGAGAAGGCGCCGTCGCCGATCCAGCAAGCGCCGACGCCGGCGGCTCCAACGCCTGCTGCGCCGTCGCCGATTCAGAAAGCGCCGACGCCCGCGCCAAGCCCGGTGGCCGCGCCCTCACCGATCCGCAAGATCGAAAAGCGCCAATCGACGCCGATCGAAAAGGCGCCGACGCTGTCGCCGCACAAGCCTACGGCGGCCGAGGTCGCGGCCGCCGACGCGACGCTCGCGCGCATGGAGGCCGAGCTCGCGGCCCAGATCCGAAAAGCGGCGTCGCCCGCGCCGCCGGCGTCGAGCCCCGTCCCGGCGGCGACGCCGCACGTCGTCACCGGACCCCAAAAACCGCGGCAGCCGCATTCAAAAGACGCGCCCGTGGCGACGCCTCAGAAGGCCGGTTTGTTCACAGCCCCGCCGAACACGCCCGCCGACCGGTGCGACGCCGTCGTCGCGCGCACGGCGCTGCGCCACGCCGAGCTCATGACGCGCCTGCAGCACCTGGGGAAGCGGCGCGGCGTCAAGGCGAACCCGGGCCCGCGGCCGCGGCCGCCGGGCGGGCCGACGCACAAGCCCTACGAGTTCCGGGAGAGCCGCTTCGTCAAGCCCGAGGAGGCCTCCTCGTCCAAGGTGGAGACGCCGCGCGGGCCGACGTTCGCGCCCTGGGCGCCGACGCCGCCGCCGCCCTCCGAGAAGGCGCCGCCGACGGGCTGGCGCGGCGCGTCGCCGGATTTGAGAGTTGCGCGCGCCGAGGCGGCTCTGGAAGCCGAAGCCCTGAAGCGCGAGCACGCGGAGCAGGCGCTGGTTAAAGAAAGAGCCGCGCGCGAGGCGCTCGCAGAAGCGGCTAACAAGTGCGACGTGGCTGAAGCACGTGTTGCGGCCGAGTCCGCGCGCGCTGATGTGGCCGAGGCGGCCTTAGCGGCAGAGAAACTCGCGCGCCAACAAGACGCGCAGCGGCCCGAGGCCGAGGCCGCGGCGACCCTCAAAGCCAAGGCGGCGACGGCGCACGCGCGCGACGACCTCGCGCAGCGCGAGGCCGACGCCCAGCACCAGCGGGAGAAGGCCGAGCTCGTCGACGAAGCTAGGAGCGCGGCGGCGCGCGCGGCGCGCGAGGCCGCGGCGAACTCCATGGGCCGCGTGGCTGCGGCGGCGGCGGCCCACGCGGCGCGCGACGAGGCGCTGAGGGCTCTCGACGAGGAGCGGGGCCTGCGCGACGCCGAGGTCGCCGACGCGCGCAAGGCCGTCGTCGAGCGCGCGAAGAGCCAGTTCGCCGACGCGCGTGCCGAGTACGCCCGGCTCAAGGACGAGCTCGCTGCGGAGCGGGCGAAGCGCGAATCATTGGAGGCGAGTTCCGCGGAACGGGCGACGGAGGCTGCGGCGGCGATCGCCGAGGCGCGGCGCGAGGCCGAGAAGGCGGCGGCGGCGGCGGCCGAGAAGTCTGCGGCCGTCGAGAGAGAGGCACAAGCGGAGCAAATCGCGAAGCTGGAAAAGCAGCTCGCGGCGGCGCGCGACGCTGCCCGCGACGCCGAGCGCGGCACGGCGGACGCCAAGGCGACCGCGAACCTCGCGGCCAAGCGGGCCGACGCGGCGGAAGCCAAGGCCGCACGCGTCCAGGCCGAGCTTACGGAGGTGCGCGCCGTCTCCGAGGAGCTCGCGGCGCTCGCCGAGGCGCGGACGGCGAAGCGGTCCTCGCACGCGGCCTCGGACGACCTCGAAGGCCTCGTGCTCTGATTATTCCCCTATTCCCCAACCGGTTGCCACAAGGGCATGTTGTAATGACTGACCGCCCGGATTCACTAGTCACATTTTAGTCTTTCCCCCAGAGCACCCGTCGCACGTGCTCGTTTCGGAATACGCCGTCGGGGTCGTGCGCGTCACAGAGCGCACGGAAACGCTCGAGCTTGCTGGTTTCAATCTGGTGCGCCGCCGCCGACGAGAGCTTTCCCCAGTGCGCGCGGACGCCGAACGGCCGGAGAGCCGCCTCGATCGCGGCGACAGCGTCCTTCGCCTCTTCCAGTAACGCAGGGTCCGCGTTAAACGACGTGTGGACGCCGAGCGAGTCTACCGGGTGGGGCGAGATCCAAGAGCCATCACCCTTGACGCATCTAAACTCAAAGGCATCGACGATGCCCTTCACAGGAGTGCCAACGCTTGAATGCGGCGATGAGAAGCTCCACCCGCTGGCGACCTCGGCCACGGCCCGGACCGCATCCTGCGCGTGCTCGAGCGGCACGAAGAACTCGGACTGCAGGTCTAGCGCTTTCATCGAGGTCTCTTCAAGTTCGTCATCAATCGTTAATGCGAGCGTCGTCGACCAGGGTCCTCTAGTCGTCGGCGAGAAAAACTTCGGGTCGGCTGGGTCCGTGAGATAACGCTCCATCTTTGCGAGTTGGGGCGTGCCGAACGCGGGTGGTACGTGTTTCGGCACGGCATGAGACGACCAGTGAGGATGGAAGTGCCGATACGTCATCCAGGCGAGGCCGGCGCCCGGGCCGGTTCCAAAGCCCGAGGTCCAGATCGATAGGCTATCGCACGTCTTGAAGACATCCGGTAGCGACTCGATCGCCGTTTCCAATGGCACGTCGTCATAGCGGTACGCGGCGACCTCGAAGTACGGAACGACGTCGAGTGTAAGCTTCGTGACTACTCCCAAGCATCCAAGGTGCACGCGGACGCCCTCGATGAGCTCGGGCGTCCGTTCGCGGTCATAACTCACAGTCGTTCCATTCGGCAGCATAAATTCCAGCATTGAAACATCAGCTGCGAGGTTTTGG
Organism: Pelagomonas calceolata; assembly: GCA_918797485.1. Taxonomy (NCBI): domain Eukaryota; class Pelagophyceae; order Pelagomonadales; family Pelagomonadaceae; genus Pelagomonas; species Pelagomonas calceolata. The sequence goes on from CAKKNE010000004.1 coordinate 2,893,454, forward strand.
ATATGGATCCCCGAGCCGTGCGTTCCCGTGGCGATCGCGCCCGCGACGGTGAATTGCGGACACGACGGCAAATTACGCAGAGCGCCGCGCTCGCCGAGGTGTTGGATCACTTCCGTGTAGGTGCATCCGCCCTCGATGGTGATCGAGCCGAGGCGGTCCGCCATCGGCGCCCGGAAGTCTAGCACGCGATTGAGGCGCGCCAGCGACAGCAAGGTGCCTCCAGCGCACTCGGCGACGGGCGTGAAGCTGTGTCCGCGGCCGACGACTCGGACAGGCGCTCGCGCGCCACGGACCGCTGACTCCAGCTCCTCTAGAGATGCCGGCACAATAGCTTTGGCGCTGCCGAATTCGACGTTGCCCACCCAGTTCTTTTCGAGCAATTTTTCATAGCCAGGAGTGCCGCGCTGGACCCATGCTGCATCTGAAGGCTGCAGCGCAAGGGCTCGCGTCGCAGTGCATAGCAGGATAAGGGCAATCATCGATGGATGTAAGTTATCAGACGTAAAGAACCGTGCTGTGCAAGTCTTAAAAACAAAGTTTAGACTACCAGCTTCGCGTACGGCAGTAGTGCCAGGCGCCCGAGCCCGAGCTAAAAACTAGCTAGCGCCTTGTAACACTAGAAATCAAAAGCCTCAGCCTCAGCCTCAAAATTAGGAAGCCGCGTGGGCTAGCGGCCCGTAAGAAGCAGCAAGCAAAATCAACGCACACTTACTCGTCGCGAATCACTCTTCTGCGCGCGCGCCACGGCCGTCTCGATGGCCGCGAACCGCGCGTCCGTCCAGCCGTGCTCGGCGAGGCCCTCGAAGATGACGAAGGCGTCGGGCCGCGTCAGCGACGCGCCGAGGAACGCGTGCACGGCGACCAGGGCGCGCGACTCCTCGTCCACGCCGGACCCGTTCCTCGTCAAAGCCGCGCCGCCCGTCAAGCCCTCACACAGCAGCAGGAGGTGGTGCGCCAACCGCGCGCTCAGCTTGTCGATGGAAAGCACGGAAGCGCGGAGCCGCGGCAGCGCGTCCGTCGACATCAGCACGTCCGCGCCGCGCGTCTCCTCGACCGCCGCGCGCAACGCCCGGACATCAGCACACTCCCTAGCAAAGTCCTCGCCGCAGCACAGGCGGTGGGTCGTCGTGAGACCGCACCGCAACGCACATTCACACCGCGCCGTGAGGTCCTCGCGGAACCGATCCAAGCGTTCTAGGAGTCGCGTACCGAGCAGCTGGATGAAGTCTCTAGCTTCCTCCTGCGCCCTCTGTACACGACCCCACACGCGAGCGTCGTCGGGCGGCACCATCTGCCTTAAGGACGCCGTCGCCGCGAAGACGGAACGCCACTCGTCGCACGCGGCCACGAGCGCCGCGTCGTCGTTCTCGGCACTCTCGATGCTTGCACGCCGCGCCGCGGCGAGCCACGTATCGAAGCGCTCGGCGAAGGACGAGATGACCGTCTCCAATTCTAATTCCGCGGGGCGGACGCGGTTCGCGCACTCGCGCCACCAGGCGCCCATCATCGCGTCGTCGCGCAGGCCCGCGAAGCGCAACAATGCCGCCTCGTCGCCGACGTCGGGCAGCGGCGCGCCGGCGCACGCCGCCGTCACGAGCGCGCCGCAGAAGCGCACCCAGCCGAGCGTCGCGAGGGGTCTTTGTAAAACGTCGCCGGGGAAACTTCTAAACTCGACCGTCGCCTCGGACGCCTTTAACACACACCGCGTTAGGTTAAGCTTCGCGTAGCGCGAGGGCTCCGGGCCGACCTTGTTGGCGTTGTGCGGCAGTAATGACCGCACGAGCAAGAGCCGCAGGAGCCGCTCGTCGTCCTCATCAATGTCAAGCGGTGCGGCGAAGACGCAGTCGACGCTCGTCGCTTCTTCGTCCACATGCAGTGCGTCAAGACCATCATCTATGTCGAGCGCCGCCGCCTTATCCAGATCAAAGTCCAACGCTAATGTAGGAGTCATCGGCGCGTCTCCATCACTCTCGCAGCCTAAGGCCCTCCAGATCTGCTGGCCTCCACTTTGCGCCGCGTCGCGGCGCCAGACTTCCGCGCCCGTCGCCGCGTCGCGGATCACCGCCAGTTCTAACCCGGGCGGGACGAAGAAGGCATCGCCGTCCGGCGCCGTGGCCGTCAGCCAGTCGTCGACGCCCCGGTTCTTGATGACGCACTGCGCGTCATCGCCGGCGACGCGCATCCTTAGAGCGTCGCGGCCGACGCGGCCCCGGACGCCACCTTTGCGCGCCGCCTCGGAGAGGCCCCGTCGCCGAAACTCGCGGAGCCGCGCGACGACGTCGTCGACGTGGCGTAAAGCGGCGGCCGTCGTCGACGACCCGCGCCGCGCGCCGGCGCCCAAGATGTCCCTCAAGTCGCGGCAGTACGCGTTGCCGCGCCGCGCGAGCGGCAAAATAAACGACGACAACGTCTCCTCGAAGGTGCACCAGGCCTTGGCGACCGCCGCGACCTCCTCCATGGCGAAGAAGTTCCCGCGGCCGAACGCTCTTCCAATATGCACGTGGAAGCCTGTGCTGTCGTTCGTTTTCGCGCTCAGCGGCGGCTGCCGCAAAGCCGCGGCGACGTCGATGAATTCTTCCACATCCACGGCGTCGAAGCGCATGACGTGGCTCACGACTTCGAAGGGGAAGGGGGCGTCGTCGTGGGCGCGGCTCTCCGCCGAGGGCGACGGCGCGATCGACGTGTCCGGCGCGGCCGTCCAGAGGCGGCCCCAGTCGCGTCGATCCGAACTGACGTGGCGGCTCCTCGTCGTGTGCCGCGCCCCGCCGCCGCGTCTATGAACGAGAGCAGCTATCCGCGCCGAGAGCGCCTCGGCGACGGCCGCGAATAGCTCCTCGTTCGAGCGCAGTAATCGCAGTTTCGGCAGCACGCGGCGCAAGTCCGGCAGCCAGCATTCCACCTCTAATCCTACGCTCAGTTCGCGCTCGCTGCGCCTGAATGCGAGCGTGCGCATCTCGCTCTCCGAGCGCACAGCTAAAGCGCTGCCGCTGTTTTGGTGTTCGAGTAGGGAAGCCATAGCTGCGATACAGGAGCCTCGGAAAGCGCCGTACGATGACTGCGCAACTGTAGGCGTTTTTTTTTGCCAAAAACTCGAGATAGCGGTTGTAACACACTAGAAATCTCATTCAGCCCGGGAGGCTGCGCGCTTGTTTAGCTGCCTGAGGCTGCCCCAACGCGTCCCTCGGAGCCATTCGCCAGTCATTCGATCGATTCGCGTCGACAGGGCAGCTCTGAGGCGGCTTGGGTGCGATGTGCTGAAGATGGGGTTACCGAGAGTGCTCCTCACACTGGCGGCTCTCGCGGCCGCGGACGACCGGCAGGTAGCATGGATCGCAGAGCAGCGCGACGGCACCGGCAGAAAGGGCTGGCGGGCCGCTCTGGGCTCCGTCGACGTGAGCTGTCAGTTCGCCGCGCGCATCGGAACAAAAGCGCTGGTCTTCGAGACGGCCGACGGTCGCTTCGCCTTCACGGCGGCCGAGGCCTCGGGGGCGGCGTTCGCGAAGACGCCGCGCCTCTGTCGTTTTGCGGGAGGCGCGGCGCCCGCCGACACACCGGCGCTCGTGCTCGCCGCCGTAAGCGTCAAGCGCGTCTTCGCGTCGTGGCCGAAATTTCTGAACGCGCTGGTCTACGCGGCTGCGCGACGGCTCCCTGTCTATTTGTGGGTCGGCGAGGCGCCCGCCCCCCACCTCGGGGACGTCTGCAAGGATTCGAAGCACGACGACGACCCGCACGTCAAAATCGCGGCGACCGCCGTGCTGCTGGGCCACCCGCGGGTCCCGGCCGCGTTTGCGCGCGATCTTGACCTGGTTGTGGAGGGGCGCGCGGTCCGCGACCCCATGGCCGCGACGCACGACGCTATATCAATACACGATGAGAATAGAGTGGACGTCGCGGTGCCTTGCACCGCACATGGAGGGCGCCATCGCTTAAGAGCCACAAAGCTCTACGTGCGTGATGTGCCGGCCGCACGGAACTTCCTGGACCTCTGGCTCGACCACCGGTGCGGCGCGGAAAGGTGGTACCATCCTCTGAGGGACGCCGCGTACCGCGCCGGCGTCGCCGGCGGCTGCTTGAAATCAGAGGGAGCACGATTGATCGCGAACCGCACGCGCACGGAGAAGCAGCCCGCGCTCAACTACCTCTTCCGGCGCTGCCCGACCTTCCGCTTCGGCTGCGGCCAGCACTTTGTGATGCCCGAGTTCCACGTATTGAAGTCTCATGACCTGGCGGGTGGATCGGACCTCGAGCGCCTCGGGCTCGCGGGCCTCGACCACGACGTGATATACAGTGCGGCTCGGCCGCTCGTCGTCTAATGTGTTCTTTGTGTGTCACGGTAGCGTGGGCCCCTTAGCCTTGGGCGACGATATCGCGATCGCCTCGTCGCAGATGGCAGCGAGCTGTGCCATGCGTGCCGCGGTGAAGCTCTAGGAGTGACAAAATTCTGCTCAGGCTCAGGCTAGTTACGTCGCGGGGTTCTCGTACCTTTCCGCTCCCCCCGGGCCCACCCGTCTGCTTGCTAGTATCTTACAGGCCGCTTGCCCACCTGATTTAGCCTGAAAAAAAGTAGCGCTTACGTCACGAGCTGTGGCGCCGGTGTGGATACGGCCCGCGTGGCTCGCTATTGTACACAACGCACGACAACGCGTGCAGTTTCAAGCCGTAGGGGCGAAACTCCCGTGATCAAACCAAGTTACTTTTTGACCACCGGCAACGCGATACGCCGTCACGCGTTAGAGCCGTGTCGCCGGACCCCGCGACGATGCGCTCGATCCTGCTGCTCGCGACCGCGGTGACCGCGAAGCCACTCTTCGAGGACGCGCCGGCGTTCCCACAAGGAAGTCACCGGGGACAACGCGAAGCGCCTGCACAACTTCGCCCACAACGTAAAAAAGGGCCACGCGCTCCAGGAGATATCGGGAGCGCTCGCTCGCGGTGACATCACCTGGAACGCTCTGGGCGTCGCGTTTCGCCGAGGCTTTCGCCAGTCCAAGGCGACCAGGCTATAATATCAATTCATTTATTCCCAGTAGTGGGCGAGTCAACACGCGACGTGTATCCGTATGGCAGCCCGCTCCTCGGGCGTCATGCCCAAGGCATCAAGGTCGTCGTCATCAATAAAAACCAGGTCGCTGACGCGGCGCGCGCCGAGGGCCGCGACGGCGTCCAGATATTTCCCCAAGCCTCGCCGGACGAGCCACAGGTCCAAATTCGAGGAGGGGGACCGCGGCAGCTCCGGCGGCGCCGGGGGCAGCGGCGGCTCGGCGTCGCTGTCGGACGCAGCGACCTCGAAGCGCGCGGCCACGGAACAGCCGAGGTAGCGGCCCACGAGCGAGGCCTCCTCCTCAAACTTCACGAGCGACTCCTCGGACGAGGACGCGTCCCGCCGCCAACCGCGCGGGTCCTCGTCGACCGGCGACTCCGGCGTGCCGGGCGTCACGGCGCGCGTCGGCGTCGCCGCGCCCGACGACGCGACGCTGCGCGCGGGGCTGCCGGCCACGGGCGCCGCGAAGTCGCCGATAGATAATGCGCTGCAAAAAGTAAACGGCGCGACGGCGTCCGGCCCCGCGGGTGGCGTCACAGCGTGGACCCGCGACGCCCGGGCTTTGCCGGTGATGCGCTTCTCGCGGCGACGCGGCGGCGTCGTGAGGTCGACTGTCTCGACGACGCGGGCATCGTCGTCGTCCTCGTCCAGTGAGAGCGCGGGCCCGATGCGTGGCGTCCGCGGGCCGTCGTCGGGTGGCGGGGGCGCCTCGCTGGGCCAGCGGTCGACGTACTCCAGTTCCTGCAGGGAGCCCATTGAGGGCTCGCTGCGTAATCCGTCGTCGGAGAATGAGTCCTCCGATCTTGCCAGCGGCACGGATTCGGGCTGCCCTAGCATCATGTTGTCATGTCTCTGGCGGACAATGTGGTGAGAGGGCTGCCCAGGGACAATTCGCTGTCCTGGTCGCCGCCGAGAAGGCTGTCTCTTGCGCGTGCGATGCGCGGACGCCTCCCCTGCGCCTGCCCGTGTGTCTCGGCGCGCTGCTGTGCGCTGAACAGATGCTGAGCAGAATGGCTCTCTAGAATTCAAACCACTAGGAGCCGCGCGCAAGCCGTGGACCAGGCGATCGGGGGCGCTGATCTCACTGTTCGTGGGTTTTCTACGCGGTCGCGAGCTACGAAGAACCGCGATGGGCCTGCGCCGCGCGTTAGCGTCGGTCCGCCGTCGGAGCGGCAACGAGACCCACTCCGTCCGCCGCGACGCCGCCGACGCGGCACAAATACAAGAAAGTTGGAATCACACTTATATTTCCCCGAAGAATCACGCGTCGTCGAGCGCGGCCACGCCCGGCAGCACCTTGCCCTCCAGCAACTCGAGGGACGCGCCGCCACCCGTACTAATATGAGACATCTTCGACGCCAGACCGGCCTTCTCCACCGCCGCCACACTATCCCCCCCTCCAATAATCGTGATCCCGTCCAGACTGCCAAGCGCGTCGGCCACCGCAAAAGTACCTTTGGCAAAGTTGTCGAACTCAAACACGCCCATGGGCCCGTTCCAGACCACGGTTTTTGATGCAGAAACAACATCCGAAAACTCCTTGGCCGACTCCGGCCCGACGTCGAGCCCGAGCCAGCCGTCCGGGATGCCGTCGACGCCGACATTCTTGAACGCCGCGTCGGCGGCGAACTTGTCCGCCACGACCACGTCCTTCGGCAGCAAGAACTTCACGCCCTTGGCCTCGGCCTTCGCTAACAGATCCCGAGCCATATCTATGTAGTCCTCTTCGATCAACGACCCGCCGACAGAATGGCCCTGAGCTTTATAAAAAGTGAAGATCATGCCGCCCCCAACTAATACATTATCGCACTTGTCGAGCATGGACTCGATGACCGGGATTTTCGTCGAGACTTTCGCGCCGCCCAGAATCGCCGTCAACGGTCGTTTAGGAGCATCAATAGCGCCCTTGATGTAGACGAGCTCCTTCTCCATCAACACACCGCCGGCAGCGGGACCATCAATATGTTTTACGACACCTTCAGTCGACGCGTGGGCCCGATGCGCGGTGCCAAACGCGTCGTTCACGTAGGCATTGGCGCCCGACGACGTCGCCAGGGCTTTGGCAAAGTCCTCGTGGTTTTTGGTCTCGCCCTTGTGGAAGCGCACGTTCTCCAGGAGGACGACACCGCCCTTGGGCATGCCGTCGCACATTTTCTTCACGTCGTCGCCGACGCAGTCGTCCGCTTTTATCACATCGGTGTCAAGTAGCTCCGAAAGTCTTCCAACGACGGGCGAGACGGAGAACTTCGGATCGGGTTCTCCTTTAGGTCGGCCGATATGCGTGGCCACGACGACCGACGCGCCCTGCTCCTTCAGAAAATTCATGGTGGGCACGACGGCCCTCAACCGCGTGTCGTCCGTGATGGTCACGCCGTCGTCTTTTGATAAAGGTACATTTAAATCTAACCGGATGAGGACGCGCGACTGGCTGAGGTCGACCTGTGTTGCATCGATGCGTTTTTGCGCATAGTTTCACATGGGACAGCGGTAATTTACCTTGTTAGCGAGGCCTTCGAGCCCTAGTTTGCCGCCCGCACCGGCGGCGCTGAAGCAGCGCGCTGCGTGCGCGGCTGCGCGACTTCCTTGCCGAATCATTGCTTTTACCCGCTGCCACTGTCCGTCCACGTCCCTGTGTAAAACCACTCTCCGAAATGTGGGAGCCTAATCACTGCTCTTTGAAGGAGTACTTTTGGGCTCAGAAGACTCGTCCAAAGGAAATGCAAAGGAAAAAGGGGTGCGCCGAGCTAGCGTCGACGGGCTCTAGCTCGACAAGCTCAGCTGCAGCTTGGCCTTGCCTGGCGCGGCGTACGCGCTAGATTTGGCGCAACAGACAGCAGCACTGGTGCAAAAGGAGACTGTGGTGCATCTCTGCCGCTTGCTGAGTCGGCGTGCCCAGCGGTAACAGTGGTACCCCCTCACAGCAAGGCTGGGCTGTAGGCAAACAAAACAGAAGCGATGCCGCGCCTCATCGCGCTGACGCTGCTCGCATGCAGCGGCGGCCTCCAGCCGCGGCGCGTCCGCGTGCACCGCGTCCGACGCCACGTGCAGGACGAGACGTGGATCGCGGAGGAGGACCGAGCGCAGCCGTCGTACCTCGACACGCTCACGAAAAAGATGGCCGACTCCTTGTTGGCAAATTCTTTAGAGATCCAGGTCCCTGGTCCTGGCGCGGCCCGAGAAGGTGATTTTTTTGAGTCGCAACGGAGAGAAAGAGCCGCGCCGGCTGCGTTAAGGATCAACGCCGACTTGTTGCACTGGCGCGCGAAGAAGGAGGAACGACGAGGTAGAATAAAAGAGGCCAGAAGGTTGTGGCAGCTGTGCCTGCAAATAAGGCCGGACGACGGCCGCACTTATATAGCATTAGCAAGAGATCTGGAACGGAGGCAGCGAGACGGCGAAGCCGCGTTGCAGCTCCTGAACGAGGGCCTGACCCAGGACCCGTCGAATGCCTACGTGAGGCAGGCCTACGCCGTGCTGCTGGAGCGACGGGGTCGCACTAACGAGGCTCTGAAGCAGTTACGACTCGCGACGGCCTACGACCCGAAGCACGTCGCGTCGTGGGTCGCTACTGCGCGCTTACTCACAAGGGATTTGAGGGGAGCTCCCTTACCTCTAAGGAGAGATGTCAATCAAACGGAAGATGATGATGAGGTCTGGCTGCTAGGTACGACGACCCAGACGCTAGCACGGGCTCCCGAGAAGGACGACCAGCGCAACGCCGCCGACGCCATCGAGTGCTTCAAGAAAGCGCTACAGGCGGAGCCGCGGAACTACTACGCGTTATCATGTTTCGCGGACCTCGAAGCGCGACTAGGACATGTGGACGCCGCGCGCGATTTGTTTAGGAGGTCGTCGGACGCCAATCCGTCCAATGCCGCTACGCTGGTGGCCTGGGCGAATTTGGAGGAAGCTAGGGGTCTGGGGTTGGTGCGCGCGCGGGAGTTATATGATAAGGCTCACAGAAGTCACGCGACGAACACGAGGGTGTTTACGGCCTGGGCCATGGCTGAAGCTAGACATGGGAACGCTACCGGCGCGCTGAAGTTGTTGGAGCGGGCGACGCGCGCGAGGGGCTTCGCGCCCGGTGGCATCACGGACGCCGCGGTCTTCTCGACGCTAGGAGAAGTGTGCTGGCACCACCTCGAGGACTTCGACCGAGCGGCGGACGCGTTTCGGCGGAGCGTCGAGACGGACCGGAGGCATGCCGCTGGTTATTATAAATGGGCTACGATGGAGTTGAGACGGGGTCGAGCTGGACGAGCTAGAGATTTACTCCAGCGAGGCATCTGGGGCTGCGCGGGCGTCGCCAAGTCCGTGGAGATGGCCAAACTCCATAGGGCCAAGGGGCAGCTCGAGGCGAATAGTACGTTACGCGGCAAACGAAGGTGGGAGAAGTACGAGGACGGCAATATGGAAAAAGCCCAACGGTGGGAGCAGGACGCGGAAAGTGCGAGAACATCATTTAGGAAAGCCTTGGAGCTGTCGGCGGCGGCGGCGACGTTCGCGGCCTGGGCGCGCTTCGAGGAGGCTTTAGGTGACGTGGACGCGGCGCGCGACGTCCTCGAGGACGGCTTGTCGAGTTGCCCGCGGGCAGCGAATATTTGGAGGGAGTTCGTCCAGTTCGAGGGGCGGCATAGGGGAGAGGAGGCGGCCGAGGCGGCCAGAAGGCGGGCGCGGGCGGCGCTGGGCGGGTAATTCTAGTCCAGATTTGATGTTACGGTGCTAGAACTAGTGGGCGGAGTCCCTGGGGGGTAATTTAGTCCGTTGCATTTATTCCTAGTGTCTTAATGGCGCTAGATGGTGTCGGCCCCGCCTTAGTAAGACGAGCGTTCTGGTGCCTTGTGCGCACTTACACGCATCAACAAGCAGCGCCGCGAGCAGCGACAGCCCGCTGACGACGCCTAAGGCACGCAACGGTGCGCAGAGCAACGCTGTAAAGAGGCTGCTCTCACACGCTGCCCAGGCCAGATCACGCCGTGCGCGCCGCATCGATGGCGTTCTCCTATGCGCTCGCAGCTACGGTACTATGCCTCATCTTGCCGCCCCTCGTGATCCTGTATCGCATCGTACGGGTGCGCGTGCCGGGCCCGCTGCGGCCGCAGACGCTGCTGCTCGGGACGTTACTCGATAAGAAGTACATACCGGATCTCTTCACAAGACACCGCTCGCTCGCGACGCTGCAGAGCGACTACGGCAAAACTTTAAGAGTGGTGGGACCGCTGGGAAAGGTAATGGTCATGTTTACCGGCTCGATACCTAAGTGGTTCAGCGGTCGAGATCTTGACAGTGGGAGGGAGGGCGTGAATCACCTCCTACCTCGCTCGATCCTCGGTCTACCTCTGGGACCGGAGTGGTCGCGCCACCGCCGCGCCATAGCGCCTTTATTCAGTGCGAAGAGTCTCGAGGCGCAGCTGCCACACATCCTCGTTGCGTGCCGGGAGCTCGTTGACAGCAACCTCGCCGAAGCGGGCGTCTCGGACCTCTACCCGGTTATTGGCGCCTGGGCGCTGGACATCATCGGGAACGTGGCGTTCGGCCACGAATTCGGCGCGCTCGTGGGCGCGAAATCAGGTAAGGAATCGCGCTATGCGACGGCTGCCGCCGGCCTCAATGCTGATATACTGCGTCGCTTCGCGAAGGGTCCGTTTGCGAGCTTGGACCGCGCCGCCTGCGCCAAGGCCACGGCCGACATGGAGGTCTTCCGCGAGACGGCAGCCGAGATTATCCGCGCGTCCGCGGCCCCGACGGCGCCCGAAGCGCTGCGGTCTTCGTTCGTCGCCCGCCTGGCCCACAAGGAGAAGCTAGCGCCGGAGGACTGTATCCAGGAGAGCGTGTCGCTACTCATAGCTGGGCATGAGACGTCGTCGAACACGGCGTGCTGGATCTTGCATCTACTTGCGAGCAACCCCGAGGAGCAGGCCAAGTGCCGCGCCGAGGCCGATATGTCGCCCGCGACACCGTCATACCAAGACTTTCTGGCCATGACGACTCTCGTCGGCGCCGTCTACGAGGCACTTAGATTATATACGATTATCATCGGACCGGCCAAGAAGATGACACGCGACGACCAAATTCCTGGTGTGCCCAAGAATACCTACGTGCTCCCAAACAAAACGGTAATGGCCCGTTGTCCGATGCAGTTCCCATCGCCCGACAAGTTCGACTGTTCGCGTTATGTGAAAGGACAGCACGGTCGTATGGGTGAGCCGCACTGCCCCTTCGGCGCCGGCCCCCGGATCTGCGTCGGCTACGCTTTGGCCCAGCTCGAGCTCGTCGCACTCCTCCACGCGGTGCTTCGCCGCTACGAATTGTTCCCCGCGGGCCCGGGCTACCCGGAGCCGAGGGAGCACGTCCTCGTCACGAACGGCCCGCGCGAGAGCGGCCTCTTCCTGAAGCTCGTGCCGCGCTAGTTGTGTGAATAATACTGTTACTATCCCACGAACGAAAGCGATCGATACAAACACACTCACCCCAGGTTCAAGCTCTCATGCTTCTCCGCGAGAGCTTGCAATTCGTCCTGCCCCGCGCCGCCGAACCGATCCGAGGCCGTCGCGCGCTCCCGATTGGCCTTGAGCAGCTGCGCGTCGCGCGCCATCTTCAGCGCGACGGCGGACCGTTTGACCGGCTTTTTCTTCGCGTCCTTGACTAGTTTTCTGAACGCCATGTACAGGACCTCGCAGTCGGCCTCGGAGCCGCCGAGCGCCTCGACCTGCCTTAGTAGATCACCGCGGTAGATCACGGCCAGCGTCTTGCCCGACTTACAGAACGCGGGGGCCAGCTTCGCGTATTTCCCGCCGTCGAACTCGAGGCACCACTTCTCGCACTCCTTCGAGGACCACTTCTCGGGGCCCTTGAACTGCTTCCGCTGCCGCGCGAGCTCGGAAGCCTCGAGAGTGGCGGCGGCGTACTCGAGCGTCCGTTTTGATTCGGTTGCCGTTGCTGGACTTGGAGACACGCAGGCGACGAAGGCCGTGGACGTCGCGCCGTCGACCTCCAGGGCATCTCTCAAAAGCAGCGTGATCTTCGCGCGGCGGTAGGGCACGTGCTTGTCGCCTCGTAACCGCGCCCGCAGACACTCGTTCAAACATGATAAAGAAGAATTGATCTCCTGGGCCTCGCGCAGTCGCTCGTCCGAGTAGTTCTCGGCGCCGGCTTTCAGCCGCTCCGAGCCCGCCAAATCAACGAGCCTCAGCCGGCCTCCTCCCTTTATCTTGAGCTGGCAGACGGCGTGGCTTCGCGACGAGACGCTGTTCCGCTCCGTGGCCGCCGTGGCTCGTAGCTTATTCGCATTCTTTGTCTTCGCGTCGAAGTCGTCCAGCGAAGCACATTGGTTCTTCGAGAGGCCGACGGGCTGGATTGTTCCACTACTATCCGCCAGGAGCTTGACTGTTTCACGATCCTTCAGCAGGTCGCAGCAACTTTCACCAGCGATCTCGAGGAAGGACACATCCACTGAGCTGCTTTTGAGGAGCTGCTCAGCGGCAAACCGCTGCGCTGCACGCGCGGAGTGCGTCTTGCCCGCGCCGGACGCGCCGTAAAACACGACGCAGGCCGTGCCGCCTCGCGAAGCGAGGTCGGCGAGCGGCGCTATGACCGTCTCGCAGAACGTCGGGTCGTCCGCGCTGACGGCGTGGTGCAATCTGAAGCCGCGCCCGCGGCCCGCGTCGCCCGGGGCGCGCACGCGGACGCCCGTCGCGCTCACGGCGCTCGTGGACGCGATGTCGTTCGGGCCATCCAGTGCGGTGAGCCAGGGGCGGACGCGGGCAGCTACGGTTGTCGTGGCTTTTGCTTGTGCGGGCGGTGGGGGCGGCGTCGCATCATCGCGTGTCTGCATTCGTTGTTTTAGGCTTTCCATTGTTGTGGGATCAGCCGGGAGGGCAGTTGTCCTCCGGCGTTGTAGGGCAGCCGTGTGTTCGTTAATAGTGTGCGGGCAGTGCGGCGGGCAGTGCTTCGGGCGTGGCGGGGCAGCTGTTGGCCAGAAGTTTGAGCATCTGACTTTCTAGTATCTTACAGACGCTAGCTCCATCGGCCGTGGCTTGTTTTGCAGTGCGGCTCGGTTATTAGCGAAGCACGCCCAGACCTGACCCTCGCGTCGTCACATCTGCAATGAACCATCGAGCCGTAGCTCGTTTGACGCACTCATGACTCGCAAAAAATTGCATTGATCAATATTTGACCGCGACGGCCGGGACCAGCATCGATGGCGTCAACCTCCACGCCATCGATGGCGAGGAACATGAAATGACTCTCCGAGCGGCCAACAACTACGCAATGTCCCTTATTGATCTAAAGCGCTTCGAAGAAGCGAAGCGACTGCTACGCAAAATGACGCCCGTGGCGCGACGCGTTCTTGGAGCTGAAAATAAAATAACGCTGTCTATGCGTGAGGACCTCTCTCGCGCGATACTAGACGGAGACTCCTCCGCCAATGAAAAGCGCCAGGCGCTTCGGACACTGGAGGAAGTGGCAGGAGTCATGCGTCGCGTTATGGGACCGGCTCATCCCGACACACTGCATGCTCAGAGGAAGCTGGAGGGTTATCGCCAGCGCATCGAGTAACTTATAGTCTTACGCATCAAACCTACTGCCCCTTGAAGATGTCGATCTGCGAGATGCGGCGCCGCGCCTCCTCGCAGGCCTCGCGCGGCGCGAAGGCCGAGAAGCGCAGGAAGCCCTCGCCGCCGGGCCCGAAGCCGGCGCCGGGAATCGTCACGACCTGGCACTCCTCGAGGATCGTCGAGAAGGTGTCCCAGGACGAGTGGCCCTTCAAGTCCACGAAGACGTAGGGAGAGTCGTCGCCGCCGATGTAGTCCAGGCCGAGATCATCCGCCAACCCTTGCAGGATCTTCGCGTTGCCCAGGTAGTAATCAATGAGTGAATCAATTTCCTTCTTGCCCTCCGGCGACAGGCAGGCCATGCCGCCGCTCTGGATGACGTTCGACGCGCCGTTGAAGCACGTCGTCATGACGCGGTTGAAGTCGTCGCGGACCTTGCTGCCGTCCGAGTACTCCAGGGCATCCGGGACCACCGTCCAGCCCAACCGAGCACCGGTAAACCCGGCGTACTTGGAGAAGGAGTTCACCTCGATGGCGCACTTCTCGGCGCCGGGGATCTCGAAAATGCTGGTGGGCACGCCCGGCGTCTTGATAAAGGGGGCGTACGCCGCGTCGAAGACTAGTATACTACCATCTTTCAATGCGCGCGCAACTAACTCTTCGAGCTGGGCTTTCGTCGCGACGGCGCCCGTCGGGTTGTTCGGCGAGCAGAAGTAGTAGACGTCGGCTCTCGGCACTTCATCTAAATGAGGGAAGAAGTTGTTCTCCTTGGGGCACTTCATGTACACGAGATTGTTGAACTGGCCGTTCGCATCGACCTCGCCCGTTTGCCCAAACATCACAGAGGTATCGACGTAGACGGGGTACGACGGGTCCTGCACCGCCGACGTGACGCCGGAGCCGAACATGATCTGTAAACGAGCAATGTCGCACTTGGCGCCGTCCGACACGAAGACCTCGTCGGCCTTGATGTTCGTGTTGGCGTAGCACGACTCGGCGATTCTTTGCCGCAAGTCGCCCATGCCCTGCTCGGCGCCATAGCCGCTGTAGCCCTCCTGCGTGCCTAATTTCGACGCGCCTTCCACTAAACCAGACAGAATGTGCTCGGGGATCGGTTTGGTGGTGTCGCCGATGCCCAAGGAAATGATCTTGTCGGCCTTGTCGGGGTTCGCCGCGACGAACGCGGAGCGGCGGCGGCCGATCTCGGGGAAGAGGTAGCCGCCCTGGAGTTTCGCGAAGTTCGGGTTCCGCGCGACGTTCAGGGCTTCCGCCGACAGCGCTAGTGCTAGGACGACCTTCATGGCTGCTGCGACCTGTGTGCGTGATGGTGAGCGCGAACTGCTCTCGCGAAGCGCTCCTCTCTCAGTTGCCGCGGTCGTCGGTGGCGTCACGTCGACGGCGTCGCGGTCGCAACGTCCACCGGATGCAAGGTCCAGTGTGATGTGCTGTTGCAAGCATGCGTGGCGTCGACGTCGTCGCGGTTGCTTGCCGCTGCGTCGTGCGCGCTGGATCTGCAGCTGCAGTGTGAGGTGTTGCCGTCTCTCTCCAGCCAGCTATCGCACGGCAGTGCCACCAGCAGCACACGACAGATGAGTATTGATTTAAAGGAATGTAGAGTCTGGGCACGGATGGTTGCAAGTATGCTGAGATCTGCGACGCGCACGAGCCACAATCGCCTGGAGATGCTGGCTCTGTCACTTGGCTCCGCCAGCGGAAGGATCTGTCTCCGGCCAGGATACGTCCGAATACAGACCTCTGCGACAGGTGCCAAGACCCATAGAGCGAACCGCACCTCCACCCGCCGGCCTCTCACAGCTGCAGCGCCGCCAGACAAAGGGCAGCCTCTCGCGCGCCGACGCGACGACAGGGCCACCACGCGACAACCTACGGATCACTACGAACCCCTTGGTTCTAGGTAGCCGCAGCGCCGCCGGCCTCCTCTCTGCAGCGCCAAACACAAGGGCAGCCTCGAGGACAGCAGTCATGAGCGCGCCCTCGTCCTACCGCCCCCCAACTGAACAAGACCGCCAGCTCGTGGATGGAGTGTGGAGAGAAAGGAAGCACGGCATCGAACCCCCGAAGCAAGAAACGGACATGACGAAGGCGATGTTGGCCCAAGGGCGAATGTCGCCACAGAAAGTAGGCGTCGACCTGAAAATGCAAAAGGCGATGCTCCTGAAGCAGATGGCCCTGCTGGATGACCGTTGTGCCGCGACGCACAAGATCCTCGGCAAGAAAACAAGAGATAGACGAGCATCCAAGTTGTTGGCGCAGGCCCACGCGCATCTGCCGCGGTCTTCTCTCTCGAAGCAAGGCCAACGTGTCATTGAAAAGCCGGTAGCTTTGCCGAAGAGGCCGCCCGTGCGAAGAACGACACCATCCATAACACCGAACCCGGACGTGCTCATACACAAACTGAAAAGGACAGCAAAAACAGTCAATGCCCAGAAAATTCAGAATCGGACGCGGCCGCACAAGGGCCCCTGTTCAGGTGTCTTCCGGAAGCAGAAAGTAGAAGAAACGGTATTCCCGACGAGATACGAGCGGGGCGAGTTGCCGTGCGCGATCGAGCACGGCGCCTGCCACAACACTTTAAGCTGGGCCTGTCCGTTGCTCCAGTTGGACTACGAGCACTATTTACCGATTTTCTTGGATGGGATTCGTTGTACGGACGCGCGGTACAAGTTCGTGGCCAGACAAGGCTTTGACGAGATGATCGAAGAAGCGAAGGGCTTTCCGGACTGCGTGCTGCCCGTCGTGCCGGCTTTAATAAAACCCATCCGACTGGCCCTGGCGACGCACGACCCGGACATCGTGGTCGCCGGTCTCAACGCTTTACAAAAAGTTGTGTTGAGCAACTACGGCGTCGGCGAGGCCATGGTGCCCTTCTACCGGCAGTTACTCCAGCCGATGAATTTATTTTACACGAAGCGCCAGAACATCGGCGACCAGATTTTTTATGGACAGCGGAAGGGGACGGACTTGGGGACGGCCGTGCTGGAGACCTTGGAGCTGCTCGAGAAGACGGGCGGGCCGAACGCGTTCGTGAACATCAAGTCCTACGTGCCGGTCTACGAGTCGTGCATGCAGTAAGTCTGTTACACACAATAGTTCTACTTCGCCTCGTCGTCCGGCTCGACGTAATTTCCGGGAAACGCCGATGCACCACCATAGCCCGCACCGCCCCCCAGGAGCGTGCAGTAGTCGGCCGCGCACCACGACGAGAGCATTTCGTCGCGCGCCGCCGCGTCGGGCGGGTTCGCGATGAGGCCCAGGAGCGGCGCTTGGGACCCGAGGCCGACCGCGACCGGGAACGCGACCGCCGCGAGGACATTTCGACGGCTGCTGGTTGGCTCGTTTTGTTCAATTGGCGGCGCTGACGGCTTCCGCGCCCATCGTCTCGTCCCGCATCGCGTCCCGCGTGTTCGTCGAAAGAAGCGCGATGGTGCCCGTGCGAGTGGTCGCGTCGTCAGCGCGAGTGCCCTACTCAGTGTGCACAACAGTAACACAAATGCCCAACGCAAGAAGGAGGAAGTGCTCTGCTTAGTCAGCAAATGCAACGCTGCCATGCTCTCCAATGCCTGCACGACTCGACCTCAAATTTCAGCCAGCGCGTGCTGCGCGGCCAAGGATCAAAAATTTACAAGCCCGTGACAGTGGTGACAGCTGTGCGGGCTGTGGTGGCAAAAACCACAAAGGCTCGCAATGCTAGCGTCCTGTAAGTCACTAGCAACAAAAACGCTGAGGCAAAACAAGGTTGCCTAGGCCCCGTAGCGCTCTAACATATAGAGCACTGCGGCCCAGGGATCAATATTCGAGGGCTGCGACCACAACCAGCCCTTTGCGACCGCTCCAACACGTGAGGGCACGCCGTAGGGCAGAATCCTCAAGTTCAGAGATTGCCACGGAGATTTAGCCACGGAGACGCAATGAAAGGGCTCGTCGCCCTCTGTTGCGCGGCCTACGCCGCCGCGCTGTCCGCGCCCGCGAGCAAGCCCATGCCGCCGGCCCGCGCCGAACCGCCGCCCACGAAGGAAACGTACGAGTTCAGCTACAGCGGCGCGAGCGAGCGGCGCGCGGCCGCCGAGGCGCAGATGCGGTCGCGCATGCGGCGGCTCGGCCGCGCCGCGGGGCCCAAGATTGTGTTACTGGGCAAGCCGGCGTCGGGCAAGGGGACGCTGGCGCCGATGCTCAGCTGCGCCTACCGGTCAGCGCGAGTGGGCCTTGGAAGTCTGCTAAGAGCACGACTGCGGGCCGAGAGCGACGGGCAAGTCCGGGCGGCGCTGCAGTCCGGGAAGCTGTTGAGCGACGAGGACGCCATGGACATTGTGCAAGAGAGGTTAGAAAGGGAGGACGCGGTGGAAGGAGGTTGGTTGTTGGATGGGTTTCCCCGGACGGCCGGACAAGCTAGATTGCTCCTAGAAGGACCGCTGAAGCCGGACGCCGTGGTCGTCTTGGATCGGCCCGACGATCTGGCCGTGGCGTTCTGTCTCGGGCGGTGCGAGGACTCGGCGACGGGTGCCGTGTACCATCCTCGGTTCGCGCCGCCGCCCGACGACGTCCGGCATCGACTCGTGTGGCGCACGGACGACACGGAGGAGGTCGTCAAAAAGAGGCTCGCCAAGCACGCCCAGGAATGCAACGCGGTGCTGGCTACTTTTGAAGAAGCGGGCGTGCCCGTCAAAGTCGTCGACAACGCACGCTCAGAGTTGGAGACCTTCGCGGACTGCTGCAGTTTCGTCGACGAGGTCGAGGCTTCCATGAGGGGGCTTAAAGCAAGGAGAGAGCGCAAGCAGAAACGCCGAGACAAATTAGCGGCGCCCTGGCGCTTGATGGAAGCTACAAGAAGGGTTGAAACGGCGGCTGTGGAGCAGAGACCGGAGCCCAAGCCGGCGTCGGGCGGCTCGGCGACGGAGGAGGACGTGGAAGCTTTATGTTACGTGGACGAGACGGCGGAGCAGTGCGCGGCGCGCAACGAGGAGTTGCGGGGTCTGCGGGCGGTTGTTAGAAGATGCAACACCTACGATCCGGCTCGATTCGCGCCGGTGTTGGTCGAGGGCGAGCAGGTCGGGTTTGTCGCCGCGCAGCTATTGAACAAGTTACGGGGGCCGGGCCTGTCGGCGGCCGTCGAGGTCGGGCCGAACCCGCTGCCGCACGTCGTGCGGCGCCGCGACGATGAACTGGATGAGGAGGTCATCGAGGACGACGACGTGTCGGCGCTGGCCGCGACGCTGGCGCCGCACGCTCATTCAGTAGCGGAGCGCACGCGCGTCGTCCAGGCTCTCGTGGACGCTTTAGTGGCAGATTCAGAGCTACTATTAGCGAGGCCGGACCAGGGCACGGAGGTGGCATTTGTTCCTAGATCAAAATTGCGGGACGAGCTCCAGGACGTGCGGGCGCTCGGCGCGCCCCTGAACTCGCCGCCATTGTTACGAATTGAGAGAGCAGCGGTGGTCTCCTTCGGCGTGCCCTCCTACGGCTGCCACGTGAACGGCTTCACGCGCAAAAATGGTGACGTCTACATCTGGCTGGCGAAGCGGGCCCTGTCGAAGCCGACGTACCCCGGGCTGCTGGACCAGATCGCCGCGGGCGGGCTGCCCGCGAAGACGAGTCTGCTGGAGAATGCGAAAAGAGAGGCCGCCGAGGAAGCCAGCATCCCGCGCGACATTTTGGATGGGAACCTGCGGGCGGCGGGCTGCGTGTCGTACCGGTACGCCGCGCGGCGCGGCCTCTCCACCAAAACCCTGGCGGTGTTTGATCTCGAGCTTCCGGAAGATCTGGTCCCGATCAACGGCGACGGCGAGGTCGACGCCTTCATGCTCATGAAGGCCGAGGACGCCGTCGAGAGCCTGCGGAGCCGGCTCTACGAGTGGAAGCCGAACTCGGCTCTCGTGATGCTTGATTTTGCCATGAGATGGGGCTACATACCGCCGGACGACCCGGACTACATTTCAGTGAGTCATGATCTTCGGAGCTACTCGGCGTCGTCGAGATCGTCAGTATGGAGTAAATAGTTGTTTTAAAAATCCTCCCGCGACTCCTCGACCAGGTCCACGTACGTGAAGCCGCCCTCGACGCGCGGCCCCGACGCCACCACAAAACGCGCGCGCGCCGAGGCGACGATCTCTTGCGTATCCGGGAAGCACGAGTAGTCCTCGACGGCCCGGCCGTGCTTTAAGCGCAGGCGGAGTATCACGTCGGTGGTCGTATCCGCGACGGCCGTGGCCGTCGCGAGGTCCGCGGTGACGCTGAAGAATGCTCCGTACTGGATCCTTCCACCCACCGGGTAATTCGACAACTGCAGCCGGTCGGGGCACACTCGATAAAACAGACCACTCATATCCGGGAGCCGGGTGAGGGCCGCCATCAGATAGTACAGGACGCCGCCCCACCGCTGCACAAGCTCCCGTCGCCCTCGCCGGTTCCGGAGCGCCCGATTCACCTCCTCATAGAATTGCCCAGCGGGCGAGCCGCTCTGGTTGTCATACGTGTAGGCCACAAGCGCCAGTAGCTCGTCGTCGTCGAGGAGCACGGGCGTGTCAAGGCGCAACTCACCCGTCCGCCGGAGGCAGTCGCCCACCAAGCCAGAGGGGATGGAGCCCCGCGCCTCGAGGCGCTCGAGCTCCTCCCGACACGACGTGCCGGGATCCTTCAGCGTGAGCGGCGGCAGCAGGGACGTCTCCTCCGCGACTGGTTTCAATCTATGGTGGAGCTGCCCGGCAGGCGGGGCGTAGTCCTCCTCGTCGCTGTCGACCTGGACGCTCGGCCAGCGGCGTCGCGTCGGCGACGCTGATGCGGACGAAATTGTCCCCGGCGACGGCGGCGAGGCTGGCGCGTCCGACTGCCGTGCGCGAGGAGGAGGCGAGGCCGGCGCGTCGTCGGCGTCCACGACCTCCTGCGGCGAGCCGCAGCCGAAGAAGTCGATGGCGCCGGCGAGCGCGCCGGGCAGCGTCGCCGGGCTGTTCGACCGCGAAGGCGGGCCGTCCGAGGCGTCGGTTCTAGGAGACCCGCAGAGGCCCATGGCGCCGGCTAATTCATCCGCTGGCGTCGGCCCGGCGACGCCCGACGGCGGCGAGCTCACCTCGACGCGGTCGACGGTGATGTCGACGATGGGCGACTTGGGCGGCGGCGGCGGCGGGTCGCCGCGCGCGAAGGCGTCGAGCAGCTCGACGACGTCTGTATGACCGTGGATCTTCGCGATCTCGCGCGCGAAGGCCGTCTCGGCGCCGCGCGAGAAGCCCCGCGCGAGGAGCAGCGCGACGATGTCTGCGTGGCCGCCGCGCGCCGCCGTGTTCAACGCACTCAAACCAGATGTCGTCGGCGTCGCGATCGACGCCCCGCGCTCGATCAGCAGCTCGCAGACGTCAAGCCGCCCGTTCTGGCAGGCGACGAGGAGCGGCGTCGTGCCGTCGCGCTCGCGGTCGACGGCGGCGCCCCGCAGCAGCAGGAGCTTGGCGCACTGGTAGTGGCCGCCGGCACATGCGTACCACAGCGGGCTGCCCCCCGCCTCCCCCTCGTCGTCGACGCGGCAGCCCTCCGCGTCGAGGAGGCGTCGCACGTCGTTCGTGCGGCCGCTGCGGGCGGCGGCGACGAGCTCCATTCTTGTTTGACGGGGCAGCCCTAGGTTGCGTTCCTCCCCTTTTGGCTGTGATTTATCCTCGGGAGAGCACCCGGGAATCCGGATTTTCGGGAGAGTGGCAGAGCTCACTAGTGTGTCGACACGCTAGCTCCGACCTACGACTTGATTAGAGCTACTTGAGTCCTAGCACCGTAACAATGTGCAGTACAGGAAGGTGGCTACACAAAAACAGAATTACCCAGAACCAGCCTCGACCTCCGCCTTGCTCCGCTCCATCACCCCCATGAGATCCGTCGCAGCCCTGACGACGGCACCCGGCGGCGCCTGGCCGCGGCCCTCGAGGAACTTGAGGTACGCGACGAACGCGTCGGCGGCGTCGCTCGCGCAGACGAAGCGCGCCCAGGCGTGCGGCGCGGCCGCGGCCTCGGCGCGCCGCGCGACCGCGCGGCCGAGGAGCGAGAACGTCTGCGAGTGGACCGCCATCTGCAAAAAAGCCGAGCGCCGCTCGTCGCCGTCGCAGGCGTCGCGCGCGACGGCGGGCGCCGGCAGCGCGAGCCGCACCTGCAGCGCGCGGTCCGCGTACTGGACCATGGCCGCGACGACGCTCTCGATCGACGCGTCCGGGATCGCGCCGCCGGCCAGCGCCGCCGCGAATCCAAACACCGCGCGGTCGTAGTAGCGCAGCACCGCGCGCCGGCCTGCGGCGTCGTCCGCCGGCGCGCGCGCGTCGAGCGCCACGGCCATCTTCGCGTCGCGCGTCGCCTCGAGGGCGCGGCCCCGGGCCGCCGACTTCGCGTCTCTTTCTGCGCGGCGCTGGGCCGCTTCGTCGTCGGTTGTGTCCGTGCCGTTCAGGACTTCCTGCAAAGCTTTTTCAGCGGCCGCATCGGTCACCTCTAGTGCGGCCATGGCGGCGCCCAGCTGACCTATCGGGGCGAGCAGCTCGTCCATTTGGTCGCGGTCCATTGTTGTACAGGGGGCTCTGGCCTAGCTCCAGCTATGCGCTAAGGCTTCCAGCTGGACGCGGAGCAGCTAAGTAGCGTTGCTGTCGCCTGCCTGACAACGCCGAAGAGTGCGCGCTTCCTGTCCTGCCTACAAAAAGCGCCGGCGCCGTGATTTTCTCGCGCTAGCGACACAGTAAGACACTAGGAAGCGAAGCGCTTTTGGGCAAAGGAGCTGTTAAAGAAGCAGTTACGCGCGTGAAAACGCGCCACGCAGCGTCTCTACAGCAGCGCTACAAACGCAGGAAACCGCGACAAAGACGCGAAAGGCAGCGCACGAGCACCCTTGCAGCATGGCCAAGACCAGTGCTTCCGCACTCGTTTGGGCCCTCGCGGCCGCGCGCGGATGGGCGCTCGTGGCGCCGAGCGCCGCGAACCACAAGACGCGCCTGCCCCCTTTACAAATGGGCGACTGGGCCGAGGCGAACGCCGCGAAGGCGCTGGACGCGCAGAAACGCATCGTAATGAAGTTCGGAGGGTCCTCCATCAGAGACGCGGAACGCGTCACGCACGTCGCCGATCTCATAGCGTCCAAAATTAGAGAAGGATTCACTCCGGCCGTGGTTGTGAGTGCCATGGGGACCACTACGAATGAGTTAGAAAGGGCCGGAGCGTTAGCTTTGGTCGATGGCATTGTTAGAGTAGACGAGATGCGCAAATTACATTTAGAAGTCTTGGATGAGCTCGAACTCCCAGCAAACGTGGGCTATGAGGTGAGACAACTACTCAGAGAGCTCGAATCGCTCTTAGATGGCGTGAGCATGGTCAGGGAACTCACGCCGCGAACGAAGGACCTTTTAGTCAGTTTTGGAGAAAGGATGAGTTGTCGGATTGTGGCAGGCCAATTGAAGGAAGCTCATGACATCACGGCAGTCCCGATCGAAGCCTGGAATATAGGGTTAAGGACGGAGGGCGGCCACGGCGAAGCGCGGGTCGACGAGGAGTGTTACGACGACATCGCGCGAGCGTTGCGGTCGTCCATCGTCGAGCGGAACGAGGTACCAGTTATCACTGGTTATGTAGGGCACGACGCGGATGGTAGAGTTACGACTCTCGGTAGAGGTGGTAGCGATTTGACAGCTACTACATTGGCAAGAGCAGGGGCATCAGAGACACAGGAACCGCTCTTTGCGGAGGTCCAGGTCTGGAAGGACGTCGACGGTCTCATGTCTGCGGATCCGAAAGTCGTGTCGAACTCCGTCAACGTGCCCTTCGCTACCTATGAAGAAGCGGCGGAATTAGCTTATTTCGGGGCGTCTATTCTACATCCCACGGCTCTGAGACCGGCTCAAGTAGGGCAGTGTCCCGTTCGTATCAAAAATTCGTACAACCCGGACCATCCTGGTACGCTCATTGCCTCTCCGTCGAAGATCGACGAGGAGCGGTCGCTGAAATCGTTAGAAAGGCCCGCATTGACGGCGATCACGGCGAAACGAGGCGTGACACTCGTGGATATTAGTTCTTCAAGGATGCTGGGCCAGCCCGGGTTTCTCGCGGCGATCTTCGAGGTCTTCGAGACGGACGGGGTCTCGGTGGATGTGGTGGCTACTTCCGAAGTTTCAGTCAGTCTGACGCTCGACCCCAAAGCTCATCTCGGCGACGAAGCTAAAAGATTTTTGTCGCCCAAGGGTCTGAAGCGCCTCGAGGACATCGCGCGCGTCGACGTGCGCGACGGGCGGGCCATCGTGTCCTTCATCGCGGACGTGGCTCGGTCCACAGAGTTGATCGCGCGCGTCTTCACGGTCCTCGCGCAGCGCGGAGTGAAAGTGGAGATGCTGAGCCAGGGCGCGTCCAAGGTCAACATTTCATTAGTGGTCTTGGACGCCGACGCCGAGGAAGCTCTACGCATCATCCACGACGAGTTCTTTTCGACATCGAAGGAGGCGGTCGCGTCGCGCTAAGTAAGAGAATGTATAGATTAGTACTGCCACGAAGATGAATCCGGGAAGGGACACGAAGTACCGCCTCCTCGCTCTTTTTTGTAAACGTGGGAGGACGCCCCTTTCCAATAGTGCGTGCAGCGCGACTTTGGAGGTGTCGTTTTGTAGAGCGACGTCGCATCTATCCAATTTCAGCGCGAGGGGCATCTGCGCGTCGATGCGCTTCTTTGCGGCCTCTTCATCAATGTTGTCTCTATTCATAACGCGTCGCAGCTGCGTCTCGGGCGCCGCGGCGACGACAATTGATAAAGCGCAGATTTTGTCGAGCTTGAACTCGAAGAGCAGCGGCGCATCCAGAATCACCAAAGACGTGCCGACACAGAAGTGATAGCCGATGGCCTGGATCAGCGTTTTCGCAATAAAGGGCCGCATGACGGCGTCGAGCTTCCTTCTTTTCGCGACGTCGCCGAAGATGGCCGCGCCGAGCGCCGCGCGGTCCAATGTGCCATTCTTCACGACGCCGGGGAAGGCCCGGTCGAGCGCCCGCGTGCACCGCGTGCCCGGTTTCTGCAGGTCGTGCACGAGCTGGTCGCAGTCGATCACCTCAACATTTTGGGAGCGGAACCAGGCGGTGACCGTGGACTTGCCCGTGGCTATTCCTCCGGTTAAGCCGACTAGCAGCATCTCTGCTGGCTGCTTGTGTGCTGCGGAGTGTTGCTGAGTGAGTGCTGCACAGGCGGTGTGAGGTCTTGTCGATGGCGTGAAGCGCTGCTGACCGGTCGACAGGGTCCAGTACGCTTCAGAAACGATTCGAATCGTCTTCAAGGCCCACCGTTATAGCCCAAAAACCAAGGGCCTGAGCTCAGTGATCTAGCGTACCGACACACTAGCTCAGTTTTCATACTAGAAACCTGTTTTGGCCGCGGCATTTGCGCGGAGCCCTCCACCGTGTGGCAGACCCTCGCGAACACCTGGCACGCTGTGAACGACGCAGCGGTTGTAGCCGTCGCAGCGAGACGCCTCACGCGGTCCACAAAGACCAGCGCGAGCCGCATAACTCCTGTTCTACATCTAGTCGTTGGACCCGCGATCGGGACCCACAGCCCCCGTTAGGCAAAAACACAATGGCCACGCCCCAACAACCGACGCGCGTTGTCGACGGTGCCGTTGTCGACACGCTCGCGCGGCTCCAGCAGCTCGCCGCGACGCTCGGCGCCACCGACGCGCTCGATTCGCTACCCCAGATTGTGGTCTTAGGCAGCCAATCAGCAGGCAAGTCCTCGACGATCGAATCGTTGGTAGGATTGTCCTTTTTACCTCGAGGCACGGGCATCGTGACGCGCTGCCCCCTCTTGTTACATTTAAGGCCGAGGGACACGGGGCCGGCGGATTATGGGGTGTTCGGGCATGGGGGCGGCGCCCCGATCAGTGACATGGAGGC
This sequence comes from Pelagomonas calceolata, assembly GCA_918797485.1. Classification (NCBI taxonomy): domain Eukaryota; class Pelagophyceae; order Pelagomonadales; family Pelagomonadaceae; genus Pelagomonas; species Pelagomonas calceolata. The sequence goes on from CAKKNE010000004.1 coordinate 2,918,948, forward strand.
TATCAGAGCGGAGATCGAGGCGCAGACGGCGAGATTAGCTGGCGATGAAAAAGACATTTGTGCTACTCCTATTGTTTTGAGATTGCACGTGGCCGGCGCTCCCTCCTTAACGTTGGTGGACCTACCCGGTGTCACAAGGGTTCCAGTCCGAGGCCAGCCCGACGATATTGGCGAGAAGATCAAGCGGTTGTGCCAGCAGTTCGCGCGGAACCCACGAGCCGTATTACTTTGTGTGAGTGCGGCGAACGCTGATTTGGCTACGTCCGAGGCGTTAGTGTTGGCGAGAGAAGTAGATCGGGCCGGCGATCGCACCATCGGCGTGCTCACGAAGACCGACCTGATGGACCCCGGGACGGACTGCGCGTCGATTCTGCGAAACGAGGTCTTTCCTTTGAGATTGGGCTACGTCGCTGTGGTTTGTAGGGGCCAGCGCGATTTGGACGAGGGCGGGACTGTTGCGGCAGCGCAATCCAGGGAGCGGACGTTCTTCGCGAATCATGAAGTGTACGGTGCGCCTCGCCATCGAGAGTTGCTGGAACGGAGCTGCGGCATCGCCGTGCTGGCGCAGAAGCTCTCAGCTTTGTTAGTGGCAGCTACTCGAGAAGCGGCGCCTCATTTAAGACAGGCGTGTCGGGCGCGGCTCGACCAGGTCGAGAGCCGTGTGGAAATCACACCATCGACGCGACGTTGTCGCCGTGACCGCGTCGGTTCGATGGAACCTCACTGGTTGAATTTACACAGGTGGAGAGCCGCGCGGCGCAGCTGGGCGAGGAGGACTCGACGGGCGATCCCGCCCGAGTCGTCCTAGAGGCCGTTTTATTATACGCGAAGACGTACGCGACGCTGGCGCGCGACGGGGCCGTCGGCGACGCGCGGTGGCTCGGGAATAGCGGCGACGCCGAGCTAAGGGGTGCTGCTCGACTCGCCCACGTCTTTGAACGCGTCTTCGCGGCGTCGCTGGCGAAGGCCGATCCGTTGGACGGTATTTCGGACGACGACGTGCGAGCCTGTCTGCTGGCGACGTCGGGTGCGTCGCCCGCGCTCTTCGCGCCCGAAAAGGCCTTCTACGCCTTGGTGCGGCAGCAGATTCAAAGACTGAGGGACCCGGGCCTGGAGTGCGTCGACCTGGTCTGCAGGGAATTGGAAAATTGCGCGGCACACGTGGCCGAGCCGCCCGTGGCGGACCAGAACGACGTGGTAGGCGCGGTGCCGGCGCCGTTAGCTCGATTGCGCCGGGCGCCGCGACTGCGAGGCGCGGTCCGCGAGGCCGTCGTCGAGATTGTACGGAAGGAAAAGGACGGCGCCAAGGAACGGGTCGCAGATTTAGTGGCTTGTGAACTCCAACACATCAACACGCGGCATCCGGACTTCGTGGCGGCTCTGTCGGACGTCACTGTTAGATTAGGTTGCCTCTCGGCGCCGTCGGCGGACTTCTCCGACGACGACATCGAGGATAGAAGGATCGAGGAGGAGGAGCTCGAGGACACTTCCCCTGCTGAGCCCGAGCGGCGCGGCTGGTTCGGCGGGCTGCGGGGCGACTCCGTGACGCCGCCGCGGCGGTCGAATCGCCGCGAGTCGTTCGTGCTGAAGGATCAGCTCAAGCCGCGGCCCTACCAGAAGCCGCGGAAAGTCAAAGCGGATCCTTCTCATGTGGATGTGGTCAAGGCTCTAGTGCGGGCCTACTTCTCCGTCGTGCGCAAGACCTTCTGCGACCTCGTGCCCAAGATTGTGATGACCCACGTTGTCCACAAAGTTGAAGAGAAGATGCAGGCGACCCTCGTGGGTAGAGTTGCGGGCGCGGAGCACGCCGCTCTCTTGGAGGAGGACGCCGCCACCGCCCAAGAGAGAAGGGAGACGGCTCGGGCGCGCGACGGTTTGAGGGATGCGCTCCGCTTGCTCGACGACGTCCAGCACGCGCAGACGCCCGTGCGACACAGGGAGCGCGCGGACTCGCTCGAGGGCGGCTCGAGTCCCGCGCCGCTCACGCACAACAATGTTTCTACAAGAAGGCGGGACCGGTCGCCGGGGCCGCAGGGCTTCGCGCCTTCTCCCTCAAAGACGCCGCCGCGGAAGGGTGGCATCTCGGGCCTCGTCGCCGCGCGCAAGGAGAACTTCATGCGTGGGCGGCGCTGATCCCTCTATTCCCTTCTCCCATCGAGTAAGAGTATTGCTTATGAACAGGGGGTAATAGTATGTATCAGAAGTCCTCCGGCGCCACGTGGACGACCTTCGTGTTTTCGAACTCCTCCTCCGCCATCATCGCGCCGAAGCGGTCGAAGTAAACGATGACGACTATCATGTAGCACAGCGGCAGAGCGATCATCGCGCCGAGGTCGAGGTAACCCGCGACTCGACGGGCAACAATCTCGGACGAGTCGCTCAGCTCGTGCTCCGTTACCAAGTCCTCCAGGCGCACGTTGGCGCCGAGACTCGCACCGCCGCCGCTCGGGGCCTCCTGGGCCTCCTCGTCGTCGCCGCCGGCTTCGGTGCCAGGGTCCGCAGGAACAACGCGGCGCCTCAGACCGGGACTGCTTAGCATGAGCGTCTCAGCGTCGCTACTCACATCTTTCCTATCGATGGCCGCTTGGACGCGCCGCAGGACGAAGTCCTTCCGGCGTTTTCTCTCGAGCTTCACAAAGGGCGCGAGCATGAGTCCAATAATTGGCGAGTGATAGGCCGCGAGACCGTCCGTCTGATAGATGTCTCCCACCAAATCATACCAGACTGGCAGCGTTATGCTCTGCCCGTGAAGCGATTCCAATTTCTTTCGGAGCTTGAAAAACTTGGCCGAAGGCAGTCCCAACTTTTTGACCGCCTCTTCGACCTCTTTCTTATCGAGCACGCCGCTGTGGTCGTGGTCCGCCTTGACGAAGGCGCTCACCAGCTCATGCTCGCTCATCACGCCAGTCGAGGTCTTCACGCCGTAGAGCGACACCGACAGCACGGAGACGGCGAGTGTAGCCCAGGAGAACGAAAACGAGATGACGTGGAGCATGGAGATGATGGTCATATTACCCGTCTTTGGCAGCACCTCGAACGCGACAATATAGATCGCGGCGCTCGTGAGCAGACACGTGATACCTGCGTGACGTCGGCGGGTGACGCCATCCCCGCGAGACGTCAGCAATTTTAATTTCAAGGACGCCGGGTCGCACCGAGCGAGATCCGCTCCCCAGACTGGGGGTTCGCAACGAATGCCAGGAATCCCGCCAACGTGGTCAGTATCATCGGCACGACGAGGCCGTAATTGTATGTTTCGCTGTGGCGCCGCATTCGAAACTTGTACTTTATTATCGGGTAGGGCTCAGGACAGCAATCGTAAAAGCCATCAACAGCCGCGGTCCGTACCTCCACTAAATCGAACTCAGGATTCGGCTGGTACGACTCAGCGAATTTGAAGGGTATGGGTTCGTCTCCCCCTCTAGGCTTGATGTCGACCTGTAAGCCGTGCATACTCCAGCTGCCGAATTCGAACGTACATTCCTGCTGATCGAAGGGGAACGTCCGAGGCTTCATGGGGCAGGGTAATCTCGATTCGACGGGCACGGACCGGGCGACATAGCCGCTCGAGTAGACGTTCGGCTGGACGCCCCCAGGCACCTGAAATACGCTTTCCACAGCATCGTAGATGATGGTGTCTGGGATCCAGATCTGCTTGTGCTCGTCGTTGCCTGCGTGGATCAGTTTTTTCACGCCGACGAGCAGACGCGAAGTTAGTTCTACGCCGCGGCGGTACCGAAGAACGTGAGTTCCGTGATGCCGCCCCAGTCCGCAGGGTCCCACGCTAATCGAAGATCCGTCCACGAGTGCCGCCACCAGGAGAAGAATTGGATCTCCTGGTTAGTGGTGTCGAGCTTTTGGAATTGTTGCAGTGCCAACTGCACCGAGACGAGCGCTCCGCGCTCCGAACCAAAGCTCGGCGGTTGTACCGTCATGTCATAATTGGCGAGCAAGGCCTGTTTGAGCAGGGTCTCGTTCCTTTGCTTGTAGCATTCCGCATTTGTGCAGGTGGTATCGAGAGCTAGGCCGACGGGTCCCCCAGCATGCGCATGGGGCAGCCCCAGAAGGAGCAGCGCCCAGCTGGTCGCCATGGTGTGCCAAGGGGCAGGATCCCACGTTTTTGACAGTTTTAGACGCAGCCTCCCAGAACACACTCGCGAATCCCACGCTTTGACGACAGAGTTTGAGAGTTTGACGACAGGAATGGCGGCGCTGATGCGAGAGCGTGCGCGTGCGGGTCGCGCCGCGCGTACACGCGGCTTCAGCAAGTGTCAGCGAGGGTGATGTGATGATACGTACCTATGGAATGATGAGGATTTAAGGGAGCTGTTTGAAATGGCGCTGAATTGGCGCTGCACAAGCTGCCATTGCGGCCGCCACGACGAGAGGTGTGAAGCCGCGCGGGCAGCATAAGTGCGCTGCCCGGACAGCGTTTCATCGAGCGACGCGACGAACCAATACGACTTTGCAATTGTGATATGGCAGCGCATGGATAATGCCAGCCTCTGCTGATGAATTGGCTGATCTGGAGGCCCGGCTCCTAGCCAAGCAGCAATTACAGTTCGATGCGCTTCAGAAGCGACTGCTGGGCAGCGTCGCCGCGCCGACGGCAGAGGAGATCGACCAGCCCTTTGCCGAGTATGCTCGGAATTTTTATGTGACCGCCGCTCTGATGCTCTGTCTCGTCGCATCGACGGTCTACCTCGCGTTCATCACCGCCGGGCTATACGGTAATGTGAGCCAAGTCACAATGCTTGCCTTCATGCCCTTTGTATATACAACGGGCTTTGGCCTCGTCTTCACTACGCTCGACTGCGAGATAGCAGGGAGGCGGGCTGTGCAGCTAGTTCGTGGATGTCACATCGGCATGATGCTGGCTGCACCAATTGTTTTTTGGCGCGCCGGCGAGCACGGTGATGCTTTAGTAATGTTCTTCTCGTTCGCATTAGATTCCATTTTATATCCCTGGCTCCTCAAAACTATCTGCGGACTCCTGAGAACGCGGTACGAGGGTTCGTTAACCGCCCAGGCGCAGTTTTACACCAGTCGAGCGCTCAAGATAGCCGGGTTCCAACTCGTGCTGTCCGTGTCCGCGGCGGCCCAGGGAATTGATGGGCTTGATACTTTTCCTCGGATTTGGGCAACGTTGACTTTTAGCACTGCGCTCCCACAGGTGTGGATGTTCCTGATTGGGGTCTTCGACGCTTGTGGGGTGGACCACCACGCGGCAGCTAAGCTTCGGGTCTCTCCCCTCCAAGCTGCGGCGCTCGCCTCTTGTGGCGCGCTAATCCTCTCGGGTTTGGCCGGGTACGTGCTGGCTGAGCAAAGGGACCCGAGCGAGAAGGCGGCGAGGCTCGTTATGTACGTGATGTTTATCGCGGTGTACCTTTGCATGCTTTTCGTCGGGAGGCTCCTTTGTGGCGCCCGTAAAACGATCTCCGGCGCGTCCCCGAGCGTGAAGCCGAAGCCGGCCGGGGGATTGGATGTGTTCGATATCCCCGGGGCATAATTAATAACAAAGAGTATCTTACTCCACAAACTAAGTGTCCACGATAACCGTCGCCGGCGGCACAGCGAGCACTGCGGCGACGCCTCGGACAATGAAGAACGGCTGGTCCAGCACCTTGCCCGCGTCGCGTTCCGGTCGCGAGAGGCATTCGGACGCCGTCCGATTTCGCTCCGCGGTATTTTCGTATGCTTTCAGGTTGATCCAGAACAGAACCTCCGTGTGGCGCGTCGACGCGAAGACGGGGCAGCGGTACACGCCTTTTGGCGAGAGTCTTTCGGCCTCCTCGTCCTCATCGAAGAAGGCTTCTCGGGCGAGGGGAATGAGACTGACCACCGGCGCCGGATCAAACGGCCCGTCGATGCGTTCGCACTCCCGCAGCGCCCCGCCGTCCGGCGCGAACTGGTCCCAGCGCGCGCCCTCTATCGTCATGCCCGTGATTGATACGACTAGTTTGGGTGGCTCGACCGGCATTTTCTCATCTATGAGATCATCGCCGGGCGTCGCCGCGCGGCTCGCGGCCGGCGTCGACGCCCGCGACCGGGACACCTCGTCGCCCTTGAACGAGTCGAGGTCGCTCTGATCATCGTCCTCTTCGGGCTTGGCCCGCGAGTCGAGCCAGACCTCGTCGAGCGGGACGCCCCAGTGGCGCGCCGCCTGCAACCGCACTGCGTGCACAACGGCAGCTGGTTCCGCGAGTAGATCTAAAGGAATAGGACTCGGCGGCGCCAGGGCTTCGTACCAACCTGTGAGCAACCGCGCTCTGGCTTTCACGTGGTCGAACCAATCGCCGAGCGAGGCCATCGTTTCCGGTGGCGCCGATGCGTTGCGCCAGGCCGCGGGTATTTCGAGGCGCCGCAGCGACGAAGCAACATCTCCCAAACGTAGGCGCTCCTCGTCACTCGCTGGCGCCGAGCCCACGAGCGAACTTTGTAAAGCAGCCACGTCCGCGAAGACTTTGGAAGCCAAAATACGCAGTCTATCACGCTCCCGCAGCAATATCCCGTCGAACTCCGTCGGTGGGTCCGGCGCCTCGGTATAATCAGGCTCATCGGGCTTCGCATTTTTTGTGCGTCGCGCCCAGGCGCACGCGGCCTTGAAGGCCTGTTCGCGCCGCTTGGTGCACATGGCCACAATATCTTCTTCGACGGAACCGACGGCCGCTTTCACGTCGGGCCTCGCTGCAGCGCCGGGCGCTTCGTCGGCGACGGGCGCATCGTCGGGCTCCAAGGACACCTGGCGGGGCGCCTCCTCGTCGAGCCTGGGCCCGAAGACGTCCGCCGCCTTGAAGCACAGGTCGAGCGTCGCCGCGAGCCGGACGTCGTCGAGCACGGTCTCGGGGAAGTAGGAACCGGCTCGTGCCGCCTTTGACGTCGCTGACGCAGATTCAGCGCTGCCGCGAAGGGCAGCAAGAATGGGCGCACCGCCGACCTCCTCCGCAGCTCGTTTCTCGGGCAGCTCCGCCGTCGTCCACGTCGTGGCGTCCTCGGGCCAATCAAGCAACTGCTGTGCTTTCGTCGAGCCGATCGACTTAGCGACGAATTCCAGCAACCGCTGGTCCACGTCACCGCCACAGCTAGTCGCTCCGATGCCCACAATGAGAGTTTGCAATTCCTTCCACCTCCCGCCTTTGACGGCGCGGCCGACGGCTTTGAGCAGCGACCGACGGCCCGGCGGAGTAATTTCGGGCGCAATAAAAGGCCAAACGCCTTGGATGGCGTGAGAAGCCGCCCCTGAGAGTTGCGACACGCCGCCACCGTTCCAACCCAGGGACCCGAGGGCATCGCGCCGCTCGCCGCAGACCGCCAGAGTCGTCGCGCACCGCAAGGCCGCTTCTGATATGCCTTCATCATCACCAACGAGTGACGTCGTGCGTTCGACGGACTCGGCGAGCGTCCGCGGCGCGTCGAGCGCGACGACGGTCGACGCCGCGAGCAGCGCCTGCGGCACCGCCTTGACCGACGGCGCGGACACCAACCTTAGCGATGTGAGCGAGTCGACATGTGACTCCTCGCTAACGTCCTCGACGACGCTCAGCCAGAGCCGGAAGGTCGCGTGCGCCGGTTTGCCCGCGACGCCTCGCTCGACGAGCGGCTGGTCGACGGCGGCCCAAGCCACCGCAGATAGGATTTCAGGAGATGCAGTTGCGCAGTCTGTCACCAGCAGCCAGGCGCCCTCCGAGGCCGCCTGGGCGACCGCGCGGGCCGCGTGCGAGTCCGCGCCTACGACCACTAGCCTAACGCCGTTCGCGTCCGCGACGCGCTGCAGCGCCTCGCGACCGTCGTCGGCCTCCGGCGAGACGCGCAGAATGATAGGCGGTGCCGATTCGTCGTCCAGTGAAGCTGCTTTTTCGAGGGCAGAATCTTCCTCAGCTTGACCGAGCTCGGCCGCCGCGAAGGCCTCGAGCGCCGCAGCTAGCGCGTCGAAGCGGACCGCGCGTATGACGCAGAGCCGCTGCAGCGGGGTTAAATCCGCGTACGGGCTCGGGAACTCTTCATCATAAGGCGTCGCCGACTCCAGGACCTTCTCCCAATTATCGAGCGTCTTCTCGAGCCCCGCGAGCGCTGGAAGTGTGCCGCAGGCCTTGGCTCGTGCCCGCGCGTCCGCTGCGAAGAGCCAGTGGCCGCAGCGCGTCTCGTTCGGTAACGACGCCCGGCGCGCGAGCTTGAGGTCTTCCAGCCGCCGTTTCGCGCCGCCGACGAGATTATTCCCACTCTTGAGCGCCATGAAATCCTCCTCGACCGGATCCGTCGCGGGCCCGACCTCGCCGGTAAGCACGAAGCGCCATTCATCTCGTTCGGCGTCGCTCCAGTCCGGCCGGGCACACAAGCGCGCCTTGAGCGCGGTGAGTTCTTTACTGAGACATCCGCGGAGCGCCACCGCCGACGCCGCCCGGACGACGGCTTTACGAACTGCGGCGACGCGTTTGTGGACCTTCTCTTCTTCGTTTTCTTTCGTAGGCGCTTTGGGAGGCAGTCGCGCCGGCGTGTTGAGCGACGCGATGGCTCGACCGGCGCTCTGGAAGAGGAGATCCGATCCGATGGCGAGGCACATGGCCCCCAACCGCGCCGCGACCGGCCTTAAAGGTGCCAATGCAATCCTCCCTTGCCGGTCCTCCTCCCGCATCTCCGCCAGCTGCCCCCGCTTGAACCCCAGGTCCTTGATCGTCTCCTCGGCGTCCATGAGCACCTCGCGGTCGTCGAACAAATGGGCCGCAATGCCGGGACCGCGGCGATCCCTGCCGCAGAGCTTCCAGACGTGGACGTGCTTGCGCATCTCGGCCTGGAAGTCGGGCTTCGCCGCGGCCAGGCGCCCCTCGGCGTTTTTGAGTTCCTCGGCGATCGCATTCGTACCGATCGCGTCGTGATCTCCTCCAATCGCCTCGCCGTCCGTCGGCGCCGCGCAGGTGACAAGGGCGCCGAAGAGCCGGTCCTCGGCCGCTTGGGCTTGGCGGTCCGCCACGGCCCGTTTGAACGCGAGCCGATCCAACGTGCTTGCTAGGGACGGCAGCTCGTGCTGCGCGACGCACTCCCACATGGCACGTGAAGATAACGCCGCACTCGGGTTGATCTTGACGACGTTGCAGCAGCCTCGCAATCTCGCAGATATAGAATCATCATCTGCAATCAGAAAGAGGTTGAAATTTTTCGGAGCTACCGCCCGGCCGCCTTGCACGACCGGGAGGAGCTCGAAGGGCAGCAGCGCCTCCCCCACTCCCTCGACGATGAGCCAGTGGCCATGCAAGGCGTCCGCGAGCGTTTCACTAAAATCCGCGTGCCCTATCCGGCACGAGAGCACGCCCGGCTCCCGCTCGCCCGTCTCCTCGTCGACGAACGTGCCGCGCTGCGGCCCCGTGGCGACGGCGCATCGCATGATGAACTTCCGCGCGACGCGCAGCGGGTCGATCAGTAAGGGCCACCGCGCGCACAGTAACGTGCAGGCCGCCGAGACGCCGCTCCCGGGCTCGTCGGCGTAGACCGCGCCCAGCCGCCACTCGAGCGTATCTCTCAAAGCGCCGAGCGTCGCGACCGTCAACGCGTCCGGGTCCTGGTCACCATGGGAAGGTTGTTGCGGGGCGTCCTCGAGCGCCGCCGGTTCGGATAGAGGAAGCACCTCATCGATACGCTTCCGCCACGCCTCCCAGAGCTCTAAGCGCTTCTCTAGATCGAGGCTCCCGAGATACGCGCCGGCCGCGCCCGCGAGGAGCGCGTCTCGACATGCATTCTCGCGCGCTGCTTTCAATCCCTCATATTCACAAGCCCAGCGCACGGCGTCGGCCGTCAGAGCCTCGGCGAACTGCACGGCAACCGTGGACCGCCGCTCGGCAATACCCTTCGCGTCGCCCTGGGCGAGGCTCGTCTCCTTCGCTTTTCTGTTCGCTTCGTCCAGATCATCCATGCGCTGCGAGATGGCCCCCAGCTCCTCGCGGCATGAGTCCTGCGTCGCCGCGTCTCCACTCTTCAAAGCCGCGGTCAACTCGTCGTTGAGCTCCGAGGCGCGGCCCTCGAGCGCTTCCCGATCCGCTTTCGCCTTGGCCGCGGCTTTCTTCTGCTGCGCCGCGATTTGCCCGGCGTTCGCCGTCGCCCACTTGAGCTGCGCCGCGGCCGTCTTCGCCGCGCGCCAGCACGTGAGCGCGCTATTCAAACGATCGAGGCGCCGCCCCGTCTCCGCCACCCTCGCTGTATGAGCGCGCGCCGCGTCCCGCAGGAACGCGTGGAAGTGGCCCGGCGTCGCTTTGACATATTTCGCTGATATCGTGTGGAGGTCCGCCGCGAGCTGCGGCGCGTCCTCTGGCCACTCGGTTAACATAGAACGAGCCAGGTCCGCGCGCGCCGCGGCGTCATCAGATCCGCAGCGCACGACGCACGCCGATGTAAAGAGAGCGGGCTCGCGCGCGGCCAGCGCCGCCGTCGCGCGGTTGTCGTCGCCGACCGTCGCGCAGACGACGACGCGCAGGCGGCCACGGACGCGCGCCGCGCGCGCCGCGGCTTTCCCCGTGCGACTCGCATCGAAGTCGTCGTCGTCGGCCGTGGCCGCGGCCTCATCACAAACCATGGCGGCCGCGAGCGCGCGCCACGCCGCGGCGTCGTCGCCGAGCTCGTCGTCGCCCACGACGATCGTCAATAGGTGCTGCTCGGTGGCTTCTGTTGGAATTTCCGCCGCTTCCTTCTTGGCGCGCTTTTTCTTGCCCTTCTTGCGAGCCTTCCGGGCCGGCGAGGGCGTCCGCGCGCGACTCTTTTTGGGTTCTGATTGAGGGGGCGCCGGGGCCGCCGCCTCCTCGACGGCCGGCGCGGGCGCGGGCGCCGGTGATGGTGCTGGCGCCGGTGCTGGCCCCGGTGCTGGCGCCGGCGCCGGCGCCGGCGCGTCGACGACCGGGGCCTCGTCCTCGATGACCGTGGGGAGGGGCGGCGGCACCGGCGGCGGCTTCGGCAGGCCGACGGGGCTCGGCTCGACGTCGCCGAGGCGACTTAAAGCCTGACACAGCGCCTCGCGGAAACTTGATGAGCCCTGCGTCCTTATTAAGTCCGACGCCGTCATGACCTCGCCGCCGATCAACCGGCACGCGAGCCGCGCGACTGTGCGGCGGCCCGACGCCGCTCCACCTAATAAAACGACGTGACCGCCCGGCCGGCGCAGGCACCGCGCCACGCGCATGACGTCATGGATACACCGACTGACGGGATGCGCTATTGAAACATCCTCCCGCAGGGACTCCTTCACAAATGCGCCGTGGCAAAGCTTTGCGCGCGCGGCCGCCGCGTAGACCGGCGTCTTTTCTAAGCGAGCGTAGGCGCGTCGAGGTGGTGCCGCTTCTATGAGATAAGGCTTGGCCCGGGGCGGCGGAATGTACGACGGCACCGACTCCTCGTCGACCGTCGACGCCTCTCCTCTTAATTTCCGCATGACATCATCCACCCCATCGTCGCGCAGCTCCGTCGTGAAGTACGGGTCCGCGCCGAGCTCTCCCTCTTCTTCATCCGGCAACACCATGTCGCAAAAGTCAAGTTCTGAATCTTCGGGCACAATCGTCGAAAACTCCTGGCCGCCCAGCTCCTGCGGGCCCTCTTGAGATGCGGCGTCCTTCAGGAGGTCCTCGAAGTCGGATTTTGAGAATGAACCCGTCTCTGATAATCTATCCGCGAGGCACCGCCGACACTCGTGCGCCCAGAGCCGCGTGAGCTCGGCCGCCTTCGACGGTGGAACGAGCAAAAACCCCTGCAGGATTCTTACCAAATCTCGTCGTCCGTACTGCAGGCCGCCCGTGTCCAGGACAACTTGTTGAGAAGAAGCGGGCTGTACCAAACCGCGGGCAACTTTGGCGCACTGCTGCACGAGCTCCACTGTGCACCTCGCCAAGGCATCGATCGTGCGTGCCGGTTGACCTACTACGACGGACGCGAAGGCCGTCGCCAGGCCCAGCGCGCCCTCATCATCAACACGCAGCACGCACATCCTCGACGCCAGCCGCGGCGCGATCTCCTGGAAACACCAGGGCGCGTGGCGCACCTCGCCCCTCTTCTCGACTCGATCAAAGTCGAACGGCAGCCCGTCCGACGCCGTGGCGACGACGGACACGTCTTCCAGTCGCATCGTACCCTCTCCAGTCGTATAGCTCTGCGCGTCGAGCACCTGTCTTACAAACTCCGACGGCCCGCGCGGTAATAAAGCGACGTCGTCCATTCTGACAAATAAGGGTCCACCAATACCACCGAGGACGCCCCGCCGCCGCCGGTCGAGGCACCGCTCGAACGCACTCCGCAGATCCGCGGCCGTCGTGCCCAATGACGAATACACCGCACACGCATCGAAGGGCCGTTCGGCGGGCGGCAGTTCGCCGCGCCCCGGCGGCAGAACTACCGGCTCGGCACCCTCCAGGGCCTCGAGGGGCGCCAGCTCTATTTTCATATAGGCGCCCTCGGTGACGCCCGGCTTCTTCTTCTTCTTCCTCTTCTTGGGCGACTTTTGTGCCTGTGCTTTGAGCTCCTCCTGCGTCGTGATCAGCGCGCGGTCGAACTGCGTCGCGACGCCGTCGACGCAGCCCAACAAACCTTGGAGCGCGGCCTGCGCCCCAGCGACGGCGTCGCCGTCGCGCATGCCGTCTATTAACAAGACCGAAGCGTTGCTGCACATGGCGAGCCGCGCGAGCCGCGCCCCGGCGGCGGCGGCCGGCGTCGGCAGGTAGATGGCACCGCAATGGTGTGTCGAAGGAATCGGGAGAGGAGGCGCCCGGGAGACCTTGGGCAAACAGTCCGCCCACGGCACCCAGCGAGCTCTTCCAATATCGAGGCAGTAGCCATAAAGGTTGTCCTCCGGCAGGGGCGGGTAGAAGTCCACCAAAGGCCGCGCCTTGGCCACGAACTCCAGCTCGAAAGCAAGGCGCTCCTGCTCGGGTTGCACCGAGCCAACGGCCCACAGGAGCGCCCAGGCCACCGCACTATTCACGACCTCCGGCGCCCGCGCGCAGGCGCGTAGCGGGGGCAGCGGCGCGCCGGGCCGCGGTCGTAGGGGAGCGAGTAATAACCCATCCAAAAGAGCGACGAACGTCCCCGCGCACGACCCGCTCGCATGCTTCTGGAAGGCGCACGGCGCCAGCAGCGCTATGGCGGCCTGGAGCTTTGACTTGAGGGAAGGCATCGCGTCGGCCATGACGTCGTCGACCAAGAGCGCAACTCTAGAACTCACGTCGAGCGTCGCATCATGTGAAGCGTAGTGCACGACTTGCAGCCGATTGATGAGCGCGGGCGACGCGTTGGACAGGTCGTCCGTCTCGACGATGATGCGCTTGTCCATCATTGAGCTCCGGTGCGCGCCCTGCGCCGTCGGCGCCCCTATGTTATCAAGCGTCGCGCAGAGGACATCTCCAATCAAACCGTCAACAACACCATCGACGACGACGGTCTCGCACGTCTCCGACTCTTGCCACTCTCGGATCCGGTTCAAGTGCACGTCGACGTGTTTCGTCCGCGTCCGGAGGACGGCGTCGAGCGCGTCCGGCGAACTGAGCGCTTGCGGGTAGACGCGCGTCGCCTTTAAAGAACGGAGTGCGCGCGACTTGCCGCAGCCCGCGGGTCCGACGACGCAGACGGCGCGCTTCGCTGCGAGGGCCTGCCGCGCCGCGACCAGCACATCAATGGCCTCGGGCCGCGGGTCGCAGCCCGCCTCGACTAGTTCCTGCCGGGCAGCTTCGCGGCCGTCGTCAGTGTCGTCCGGCGGTGCCACGTCGCCGCTCCAGTCGGCGAAGGCGTCCCGGACCAACTCGCGCACTAACAAAGAAGCGTTCTCCGAGGTAGATGCAAGCTTGAGGGCGACCTTGACGAAGGCGGCCGCGACAAGTTGACCGTCGCCGCGCGCGAGCGCGTCCTCGTCGTAGGCGGCGCGCGCCGCGGCCGCCGCGTTCACGCACGCGACCACGACGCGGACCGGGCGCGCCGACGCGAGCGCCGCCAACGCGGACCACGCGGCGGCGCCTTCGTCCGACCCCGTCCGCGCGGCGGCGGCCGCCCAGCTCGCGTCACCTAGAAGTCTGATGGCGGACGCGAGCCGCCGGCCGCCGTCGATCGCGCCGGCCGACGTGAAGCCGTGCGCGGCGAGCGCGAGCGCCGCGACGCGGTGAAGGTCGGGCGCCGTCCGCAGAATTGGCCGCGCCCGCGCCGCCAGCGCGGCTGGGAACCGCGTCGGTAACCCGTCGAAGCAGAGGATGACCGCCGGGCCGTCTTCTCTCGATCCGGGCGGGGGCCGCCGGTGCTTCGGGCCGTGGGCCTCGTGGGGATGATGCGCCTCCGCGCGCGTCGCGTTTTCCAGTGAGGCGAGGTGCTGCGCCAGCGATGCGATCACATTAGAAGACGCCCTGGCGACGCCCGCGAGGACTAACCACAGACCGCCGTTCTCGAGGCCCGTGCAGACGCGCCTCAACAACGATTCGTCCACGTCCATGCAGTGGAGGCGGACGACGGGCTGCGCCAGCATTTCTCCTAATTTCTCCGCTAGGCTCCGTTTGCCGGTGCCACCGCTGAGTGACGCAGTAACACCAACTCGCAGCGCCGCCAGAATCTCGAGCATGCATCTTTCACAATTCGGCGTGATGAACAGCGCCTCGCCCGCCGCGCCCCCTCGGTACTCGTCGCCGCAGAAGCGGCGACTCAACGCCGCCTCGGCGACGACGCGCCCCGCCTCCACGCCGTCCATGGCGATGGCCGCGGGATTCTCGAAGTAGAACCTCAAACGAGCAGCCCAGGCGAAGTCCTCGCAGGAAGCACACACGCTTTCAATTAACGAATCCGCCGCGTCTCGACCTTCGACCTCGAAGGCCGCAAAAGTTTGCAATTTCTGGAAAGTGTGCCTCGCGTGGTTTTCTTTCAGGCGTCGCGCCACGGAGTTGATGCGTACGAGTTGCCTCCTCTTTAACTCGTTCGTGCCCACGAAGCCTCTGTCCGTCAACAAACCCTCGGCCTCCGCCGTGAAGGCGCACCGCGCCGCCAGCAATCCAGAAGCCGCCTGCTGTTGTAAACACCAGGCGCCTCTCCCTGGTTCCTTGAGCATGGCCTCGGCAGAAGCTTGCGTCAGAGCTTGCACGGCCTCTTTCATACCTTTCTCGAGCTCGTTCAGCCACAACTCACAACGGCCGCCGGCGTCCACATCCTCGGTCTTCGCGAGTTCCAACGTTTCATGGATATCTTCCTCGTCAAAGGTCGACAGGTCGGCCTTCTTCGCGTAGGGCTCGTGCCGCGCGACCAACGCCTCGATCCTCAGCGAGTCTCCCACAAAACGGACGTCGGAAACGCCCGGGAAGCACAACACGACAGCTTTCCTCGCTCGTCTTTTCGTTTCGCGGGGGTCCTGGTCGGGGTCGCCGATCAACAAATCCCACAAGTCTTGTTCCGAGACCATGCAGAGCCGCGCGCAAGCTAATCTGCGAGCTTCCGCGAAGTCATGGATACCGCGCGTGGCCTCTTCCACATCAATCAAAGCGTCTTCTAATACGTTTTTCAGAGGAGCAAGTCGATCTTGAACTTCAATCACCCTCGCGCGGCCATTCACGCCCTTCGCGGCAGCACAGCACTTCGCGAGGGCCCTGGTGACTTTCGAGAAGGTCGCCGCCTCGTGGGGCAGCTGCTTCCTTAGGGCGTCGCCGCCGGCGGCAAAGACGGTAGCCAGGGCCTCCCACTTCCCTTGGACGGTCGCCCACCTTTCTAGCGTTTCCTCGGCTGCGCGCAATCGCGACGCGAGGTTCTTTACAGAAGCGTCGGCCATGACCGAAGGCGAATTGTCTCCTTCACCTGATAACGGCCCCGTGCGGCAGGCGTCGAGCTCGACCAGACACGTGTCGAAGGCCCTGAACAGCGCCTCCAACTTCACAAGCTTGTTGCCCGCGACGACGACCTTGGGGTCCTTCATCTTGCCGCTCTTGGCGCGCTCCGCGGGCCTTGTGACTTGGTGAGGCACGATGTCCAAGAGCTGATTGTTCCAGACGGCCTCGAGGCGGCGCGCCAGCGCCAGGGCCCGGCGGCACCTGTGAGCAGCGTCCGCGAGCCTTGCGACGGCGTGGCGGTTCTTGACTAAGGAATCGGTGATCCTCCGCACTTCGAAGCCCCTACCAAGAGGAAAGCCTAATAAAGCAGCGAGCTCGGCGCCCCACATTTCGAGGGTCGAGCACTCGTCTCCTTTTACAACCCAGTCCCGGTCGCCGCCGGCCGCCAGGCCCTTCACCACATAAGTCACGGCGTCGACGACGGGCTTTGCTCGAAACGCCGCGGCGTCGAGCCCGCCCTCCAAATCTTGAACACATCGCGCTAGCCAGACCTGGCGCTCCGCCGACGCGACGACGCGCGCCGCGATCAATGACTTCGTCCAGGCCGGGCCCGCCGGCGCGTCGACGAGGCGGTCGACGTCGCCGTAACTCTCCCTGAGCTTTCCCGCGCCGCACCAGTCGCAGGCCGCGACGACGGCCGGGTCCTCGCGCGCCACGAGTCTCTCATTAAAAGCCTTCTTCGCGTTCGCGGCGTCCAGCAATGCTTGCCGGTCCGCGAGGATTTTCCCGCCGCGCCGCGCCAAGTCATAGGTCGGCTGCAGGTGGGCCAGGAAGGCCTCGTCGCGCGCCTCGCCGAGCCTCATGCTGGCAAAGGCGTCCGTCGCCTCGACGTTGTGCTCGCCAGCCGCGGCGAGGAGGCGGTGGGGCTCGAAGGCGTCGACGAGCGCTTCCAGAGAATCCGCCGGCGTCGGGTCTTTGCTGAGAATGCCCTCGCGCCGGTTCAAGTCGGCAAGTTCCTGCGTCAGCGCCTCGATGCTCTCCTGGGCGTCCTTGCAATCAGTTGACCGTTTCGCGACGGCCTTCAAGGCCCCGTCGAAGGCCGCGTCGCCCCGGAATCGCGCGGCGTCGTACTGGCACGCTTTCCGCACGAGCACCGCGGCCTCGGCCAGGCGCTCCTCGTACTCCGCCCTATCATCATCTAAACGTTCCGTGTGCTGCGCGCGCATGCGTACGCATTCACCCTTGGCGCGTTTCAAGGATTTCAGCACTTTTGGTTCCCACGCTCTATCAGCTCGCGCGATGCACATGCCCTCGACGGCGTTGAGGGGCCTTCCATGTAACGCGCAGAGCTCCGCTATATTAGACGCGTCTCTGGCTGTGGCCAATATAGGCTTTATGAGCTGAGGCACCACTTCCACGAACTTTTCAACAGCCACGGTCGTCTCGGCGTCCGAGCAGGGCGTATCTAAAACAGCTTTGATTTTGCGCCATCGCGTCTCGCACCACGTCCCGATCAGGTAGCATTGGTCCGCGTGGCCATCCAACGTGTCGCGCCGCACGCCATGCAACGCGCGCAGCAGCGACCGCCGCGCGATGCTAGCGTCGCACTCCGTCAGGGCGCAGAGGCGCCGCGGCGAGGCGTCCAACGATGCTGACGCGGACTCGATCGTGGTCTTGCCTTCATTAAGTTCCCGGGCGATCGTGCGGACATCTTTCGGGAGCGCGGGCGGCGCGGGGCCCAATCCTCCCTTCTTGACGGCGTTGCGCGCGCGACCCAAGGACGTGTCGGCGGGCTCCAGCTCGCACTCTTCATCATCAAGGTCGTGCGACCGCACATCCTCGGCATAGTTCCTTTTTAGTGACAGCTCGGCCGAGTCGCGGCCGCGCATCTCCCGCTCAAGCATGGCGCCGACGTCCCGCACATAAGTCGCGACCGGGTCCGCGGCCGTCGCCGCGCAGGCCCGCAGGCGCCGGAGGGCGTCGCGGACCCACGCCGGCTGCGCCTCCGACGCGCCGTCCCAGGGGCACGTGATCGCGCGCGGCGGCACGTACTGCAGATGACTTAGGGCGGAGACGCAGGGGTCGCCGCAGCGCGCGCAGCCCTCGAACAGCTTCTGGAGCGGCATGACCAAAGCGGCGGCGATGTCGGCGTCGCGGAGCTGGCCCTTCTTCGCAAAGGACCACTGCTTCTGGACCTTGCGCTTCTCCGAGGCCGTCATGTCGTCATTTAGATCATCCTTTATGTCGATGTCGAGGTCGAGGCGGAACCAGGGTTTTCGTAGGAATCGATCGTCCCTACAAGTCTCCTCGACGGCTTCGACGTATCTCGCAGTCGCGATCCGCAGCGCCGTATCCAGCTCCGTGGCCATGGCGTACCGCGTCCGCTCCAGCAAGCGCCGCAGCGGCTCCTGGGGCGACTTGCGCGTGTCGAAGAGGTCCCCGTGGTACTCGACGCGCGTCGGGTCGAAGCACGGCTCCACGAGGCCGGTCAGGCCTGTCCGCAAGGCCTCGCCGACGTCCTTCGGCCAGGTTTTCTCAACGGCCGGGAGGCCTTTACTCAGGACCTCGGAGAAGAGGCGCTGAAAGGCCGCCGGCGAGAGCTGTACAGGGCGGTGGACAAGGAATGTGGCATCTAACGAATGCGTCGCAATGATCTTTTGAGCCCCCTGCGTCGCGCACAGAGCAAATCTGGAGCCCACAAACGGGTGCAATTCGTTAAAATGGCCGTCGTCGTGCTTATCAACCACATCATCAGGAAAATGGATCTCCCGCGTCAAGCCGGCCTTGAGCGGCAGGACGACCGGTTTTCGAGCGGGCGAGGCATTACCATCAATACGGTAGCCCTCGTCCGCCGTCGGTTCGTCAGAAGTGCCCCACTTACTTGAAATCCAATTCGCATGTTGTCCCTCCTCCACATCCTCGTCATCAATCGCTTCCGAAGCCTCAGGAGCGACGTGGAGCAGGGCGTGCTTCGCCAGGAGGAACCGCCGGTGCGTATCCTTCGAAACGAAGGCGTCCCTGTCAAAATCATCAAGTTCGGCCGTACAGTAACCCGGCGCGAACTTGACCGCCAGGGCATCCAACGCAGGCAAATCTAATGTCCCGTCCGACGAGAGGAAGCGCACGTCTCTCGATGGAGCCTCGCCGGCGAAGGCTGCCTTGGCCAACTGGGCGAATATAAAACCCTGCATCTCGATGACGTAGTCGCGCTCGGCCTCGTCCATTTCCTTGGCTAATTGAACATCGTTGCGCCAGGGCTTCGTTTCTCTATGTACACGTTCGTCTAAAGTGGGAAAGAGCTCGTTCCTCAAATTTGCGATGACTTTTTTGCACAAAGGCGCCGACGCGAAGAAGTGGCGGAGGCGTAGTCTTTCTTCACAAGCGGCGCGCCTTATAAGAGCCCCCTGCAACCGATTGATCGACACGAACCGGTCCTGCCAGGCACCGATCGTCGCGACGGCCGGGACCCAACTTTCAGGCGGCCAGGGGTCGTCGAACCATTTCACGCGGTGGTTGCGCCCGTCGCCGTCGTCAGAATGCTGCAAGATGGTACAGGGCACCCACCGCCCCAACCTTCGTTCAAAGTCCGAGACCTGATCACTCGGCGAGCGGTCCTGCCGCAACGCGACGGCCACGGGCTTTCCACCATACTTCCGCCAAGCTATGGTAGCGACCTCGACGTGGTCCGCGTCGTCAAAAATATGTAGGGGTAGCTGGGGCGCGTGGCTCAGGATCGCGCCGCCCTCTTTTGTGGAAGCCCAATCGGACATGAGCGCCCGCGCGGCGTCGCCTAAAGGCATTTGATGGATCTCCTCGAGGCGCGCGGCGGCCTTGCGTTTCTTAATAGCGTCGCGCTGCTTTTGGGGCATCGCCGCCTTCCGAGGCCCGTCGATTTTTTGGGACGCGGAGAACTCGCTCCGCGGGTCCAAATGGGGCGGCTCGCAGCAGCCGACGCCCGGGTCCCGCTCAATTATGATAGGAGGCGGCGGCGTCTTCGGGCGCGGGGCCTCGAGGTTATCCAAGTCCATTGGTTGAACCACCCTCTTTCTTTTACTTAACTTGATGGGAGTGGGCTTTCTCACTCTAGGAACACTCCCACTAATATGCGTCTCGGCGTAGCGCCTTAATAAAGCCTTGGAGCCGTCGTCGGCCTTCGCCAGATCGGAAAACGTGTCGACGAAGGCAGAAGCCGTCGAAAAAGCTAACGCAGCACCGCGCGCCTCGGCCTTATTCGGTCTTCCAGTATACCGCTTCTTTTGTTTAGGTTGGTAGTAGACGCCCGGCTTCTTCTCAACTTTCGGCTTCTTCTCCTTGGTAGCACCAGAGGGTGTAGTCGCCCGCGACTCCAAACCGCGCATTTGTTTGGAATATTCCGTCAATTGGTGCATCTGGGGCCCGTGGTCCTTCATGAAGTGCATGAACTCGTCGACGTCGACCAGGCCTGAAAAATCAACATCCAAAGCCCGCCAGAGGCCCCGCAGTTCGTCCAACGTTAAATCTGCTTCACTGAGGTTGAGGCCGGGGTCCCGCATGCGCGTCACACCTTCGAGTTCTTCGAAGCCCATTCTTCCCGATTCATCGGTGTCGAAGTGGCCAAAAATTTTGAACCAGTTGCCGTCCGTGACACCGCTGCCCTCCTTCGAATATTCATGTACACATGCATCGTTCAGCTGCTGGCAGATGCGTTGTAAAGTTGCCTTCTGGAGCACGGGCCAGTCATCTAATATGAGCAAGTAGCAGGCGTGCTGGAACTCGTCGATGGTCACTTCGCCGCTCTTGTCGTGGTCCACATACGCCCACAATCCTTCCAACTCTTCTTCTTTTATCTCCCCTTCCTTCCGGGGGACCTTGGAGTCCTTGCTTCGGATCGGGATCTCCAGCACGTCGGTGAGCGCGGTCTTGAACTCGTCGTAGTCGAGGCGGCCGCTCTTGTCCGTGTCGAGGCGCTCGAAGAGTAACGACCAGTTCTTGCGCATGCAGCCCTTGACGTCCCACTTCTCGTAGAGCTTGGGAAACGCGTCGTTCATGCGGAGCACGACGCTCCGCAGCACGGGCGCCGGGAGGCCGCTGGTCTCGTGCTGGTCGTGCCGCGTCGGGCGGCGGTTTTCCGAGACCATGGCTGTGTATTTATGTGTGCGCTTACTATCACTGCTGCCTTGATTTATGCGATGCGGCGCTGCCTGCTTGGCTCTCAGCTAAGGCAGCACTGTGCTCGGCCGACTGCGCTTCTGCGCAGGAATCGACGAGCGTGCCGCAGGAATGGGAAAAGTGGCAAAGGGCAGCGTCTCCCGCACGACTGCCCGCCCTCCCGTCCGCAGAGCTGTGGCTTTTTGCACGGCGCTGAATCAAAGGTACGGGCTGCGCTTTCTTGCGGTGAAAATCCCCGATCGCAGGTGTAAATCTACGTCTCGAAACGTGCAGCCACCGGTCAAGGATCAACAAGCAGGGGACAAAACCAAGCGTCTTTAGCGCCTCTGCTCTCCGAGACGCGCGCGGCCTCTGTCCGCGTCGTCGGGCTGCCCTCGACGAGAAGTCGACGCGCCACAACACCTATCGCAGTCGCGTCCCGCTGGCTGCCCGCAAGGAGTCACAAGTTGGAACCCCTGTGGCTGCCCAACCTCTTGCAAGCAGCACCATGGACGAACTACCGCCCAAGACCCCGATGACCCCCGGCGTCGGGCCGCGCTTCGGGCTGGAGGAGGAGACGTCCTTCGCCGGCAACACCGCGCCGACCGTCGTGAGCTCCGAAGGGACGTCTACCGTCGCCGAGCGGCTCTGGCGCGCCAAGGTGGCGAAGAAACTGCAAAAGAAGGCCTGGAACCGCTACTGGAAGAAGGACAAATTTTGCGAGGCGGCCGGCGTGCGCGACGCGGACTGCAAGAGATATTTGGAGCTTTCAAGAAGACACAGCGACGAGCTCTCGTACGACGAGGAGGACGAGCTGGCCGCGCTCCAGAAGCGCATTCACCAAGGCGGCGCGCGGGCCGTGCGGCCCGAGCGGACGATGCAGCCCTGGGAGGCGCGCCTGCGGCGGCTCTCGTCGGTGGTCGAGGAGGCGCCACAGCCTCAGCAAGTGCGACGCAAGAAGAAGACTCGCGTCGGCCGGCCGAGGTCCGCCGCGGACAACTCCCTGACGGCGAAGCGCCTCAAGGACGTGCGCAACCGCGAGCGGCGCGAGCTCGCGGCCCGGACGGAGGACGGCTCGCTCGCGTCCCAGGTGTCGCACGACGGCGACGTGCGCGCGCACCTGGCCATGACGCGGGCGGCGGACAACGCGACGTCGATCCCCGAGGCCGCTATGTTGGTGGCGCCGCCGATCGAGTTCCTCCACCCGCAAGGTCTCCCGCCACAACACCTACTCGTCCCCGTGCGCAACCACCACCCGCCGGAGTGGGTCAAGCCCACGGGCAAGTCGCCCCCTCCCTCCTTAGAAGCGACGTCCGTGAACGACACGGCCTCACTCACCACTGTAGAGACGGCCGCGACCACTCATACAGAGATGACGCCGGGGACGCTGGACACTGTTGAATCACCATTACGACTCAAGGCGACGCGCGACACGCACGGCGAGCACGTCTCGCACCAGGAGCACCACCAGAACCTCGCCCACAACAAAATGGTGAAAAACGTCAAAAAAGCCGTAGCTTTGTTTGGACACGCGGGCAAGTCCGGCGCGGCCGTGGCCTCGTTCAAGGCCTTTGGGAAAATACGGAGTAAGAGAAGGGGCAAGGACCAGGCCCGAGAAAGGATCCAGCTGAGCCGCCGGGATCTTGTTGACTTGAATCCACAGCACATTGTGGATTTGTTGCGGCACACGTCGCTCGAGGAGCTGAAACGCGCCGCCTCCAGCGCCCCCTACCGGGAAGAGGCTCGTCAGGAATTACAAAAAGCGCTCGAGCAGTGCCGCGTCTGCCGCAACCGGACGGACTTTTGTGAGGAGTGCAAGAAGTGCGCGAACGGCTGGTTTTCGCGTAATAGATGGGCCCTGGAGCGCATCGAGAACGAAGTGAGCGTGGAGACGCGGCGCGTTTTGATGGAGACGGAGAAGGCTTCTGTGTTTGAGCCCTGCCGCCGGTCGCTCGACGACACGCCGCCCAAGGAGGAGGACACGCGGCGCAAGAAGATCGCCCAGACCATCGTGAGGGAGCAACAACGTCAGTACGACTGGTTAGATAAACATGACCGGAAGCGCGAGATCGTGTCGGAGAGAGACACGCCCATGAAGAACCGCTTCGATAACAAAGATAAGCGCATCGCCATCCCGGCGCCCGTCGGCCCGACCGGTTTGATAACAAAGAAGATACCGCTGGAAGGCAAGGCCGTCTACACCAAAGTCGACGAGCTCAGGCAGTGGGACCATCATTTATCAAACGGCCGGCAAGGGACGCCGGCCGAGTGGCCCAACTGCTGGCGCAAAACCAAAAAGGAGCTCGCCGAGGAGCTCGCCGCGGCGGAGAACCGGGCGTCGCGGGCCAGCTCGCGGGCCAACTCGCGGCCGGCGACCTCGGGGACGAGAGTGAGTTTCGCGGTCGCGGACGACCGTCTAATGTGACTTCTGGTATGAATGTTTACGATAACTCCCGAAAGACGCATCCGATTGCCTCCAGAGCACGTCGCCCAGGTGCGCGACGGCTGCCGCCCGGCCCCTAGTGGCCGCGCCGCGAGGCTTGGCGTCCAGCCAGCGCCTCGGCACTCCCCGACGGCCCGGCTGCCCGCACTTACCAGAAGCTGCCCCGGCGCTTGGAAAGTGTACCAGACACCATTCGTGGCCCGTGACCCGAAGCGCTCCTCCAACGTTTGAGTTACGAGCTAGAAACATTGCTGCCCAGGGCCATACCTTGCAAGTAAGCGCGCGTTGGCGACCCCCAGCGGTGCAGCCTCGACGACGACCATACCATGGTGACGCGCTACGAGTACTTCGACAGCCGCAACAACCGCTGGAACCCCTACGACGCGGCGACGTGCGCGTTTCTGGAGAGCGCCGAGCAGGCAAACCCGAATGCGATCGTGCAGTTGCAGGGTTTGCCCTTCCAAGTGCGATTTGGCCAGAATGCCCGCTCCCAGAAGATGGTGTCGTCGACGGGCATTCTCCAAGTGAACGTCAATACCGAAAACTCGCGCGACGTCCGGAGGGTGGCACCGATGCAGCCGCAGCAACAGCAGACGGTGCAGGTCCAAGTACCGCCCAACGCGTATCCCGGCATGCACGTCCAAGCCCGGATCCCCGACGGCCGGACGATCGACGTGCCGATCCCGGCGGGGGTCATGCCCGGCCAGATAATCTCCGTGGCCGTACCGGCGCAGGCGCCGCCGATGATGCCGCGGCTCCAGAATCCGGGCGCCGCGCAGCGACCCCAGATGCCGGCGGTCGGCGGCCCCGTGATGCCGCAAATGCCGACGATGCAGCGCGGGAATCCGCAGATGCCGGCGATGCCCGGGCAGTACGC
The DNA here is from genome assembly GCA_918797485.1 of Pelagomonas calceolata. NCBI lineage: Eukaryota > Pelagophyceae > Pelagomonadales > Pelagomonadaceae > Pelagomonas > Pelagomonas calceolata. Next base: position 2,943,150 of record CAKKNE010000004.1, read on the forward strand.
GCGGCCCCAGCACGCCGGCGACTTCGTCGGTCCGCCGGCGCAGCGACCCGTCGGCGGCGGCGCCGCCGCGGCGATCTGGACGCAGCTGGAGATGCGCGACTGCCCCGAGATCGTCGGTCAAGCGCTGAATGAAATGGGCCCCGCGGTCTTCGCCGAGACGCCCATGGACAACATGCGGCGGACCATCGTCCACAAGGCGTGTAGCTTCGGGCGGCTCCAGACGCTGCAGGCCATCGGGGCCGTGCTGCAGGCCGCGGGGCGGAACGCGCTGCTCAACCAGCAGGACGCGACGGGCAAGCGCAGCATCGACTACGCGGCGAAACGGGGCCAGGCGCACGTCGTGAAGTGGCTCCTCGAGCACGGCGCGCCGGTCAGCCAGGCCCAGTCTTTAGGTGCGCAGCACCCCGCCGTCGCGGCGCTCTTCGGCGCGCAAGCGCCCCAGGGCGGCGCCGTCAACGCGGCGCGCGCGCTCGCGAGCTCACCAAAGCCGGACGACGACCTCACGGCGTTCCTCAAGGAATGGGGCCTCGAGGAGCACGAGGCCGACTTGCGAGGTATTGGGGTAGACGACGTCCGGACCTGTGTGGAAATCAAAATTTTACGGCGCGTTCGTGCTGAATCATCGCATCGTCCTCCACGCCATCGACGCGACGCCTGCTCGATGGCGTGGCGATGCCAGTTCCTCACCGCTCGACCGAGCCAGCACGGCCACGTCATCGCCGAGAAATGACTTAGTGAAGAATTGTCGGGTGCACCCGACGCACTGGTTGATTTTCACACAGGTCCGGACGCTCGGAACTTTTGAAGAGCACGAGCTGAAGGGCATCGCCAATGAATTAGGAATGAATTTTGGCCACGGCCACAAGTTCGCGGACGCCTGCAAGCAGGTGCGGAACAAGACGCACGCCCCGCCGCCGGGCTTAGGTGATGACGCCGCCGCCCTGCTCCTGCAAAAAATGAACGCCATCGAGCAGCAGGGACAGGCGCGCGACAGGGCCATCGCGGACGTCACGCAGGGCCTGCACCACATCGACGAGGGCGTGCACCACATCGACGCGACGACGACGAAGACGGCGCAGAGCGTGGAGCAGATCAAGGCCAAGCTCGACGAGGTCGTCGCGAAGACGCGCGGCCAGACGCGCCTCCTGGCCGACCTGTGTAGTGGCACGACGGAGTGCCCGAAGCTCGTGTGGATGGCCCGCGCCGACCCCAAGGGCCTCGCGAGCTGGATCTCGCCGAGCGCGTGGTACGGGAAAAAGGTGAAGATCCAGTTCGTCTGCCCCGTATCGATGAAGGTCGGCCCGGGGCCGGGCTTCGAGTTGACCCTATCAAAGGACTGGATGAAGAAGTACGGCGTCGCGCTCAACGTCTCGCTGGGCATCCTGCGGCTGGCGATGCAGGTCGGCGCCGCGGCCATGGGCTGCCACCACTGCCACATCGCGGACATGTCCGTCGACCGCGCTCGATTAAAGAACGCGGACGACCTCTACGCCGAGGTGACCAAGGGCCTGGACAAGGACCAGCAGGAGGCGCTCGAGAAGGGCGCGCCGCTCGGGAAGCAGCTCGCCGAGGCGTCCTTCCAGATGCTCCTGCGCGACATCATGAAGGAGCACGGGGAGCACCCCAACTTCGGCCTCGTCAAGGTGGTCTGCGACAAGTCGCCGAACGAGGGCGTCGAGTGGGTCCACCCGGACTGCGTCGAGGCGTTCCGGGAGAAGGGGCTGTCGTTGCTGCGGCCTAAGAAATAGCAACTAGGCAGTCCTACACTCCCCACGCGCAAGTGTCCGCCACTCAGTCGATGCGGTACAGCACCTTGCCCGTCGACGCGCCGCTCTCGAGGTACTTGTGGCCCTCGGCCGCCTGGTCGAGCGGGAAGGACGTGTCCACCGAGACCTTGAGCTGCCCGCTCTGGAGCCAGCCCATGATCTCGTTCGAGCGGTAGAGGAGCTCCTCGCGGTTCCGCGTGTAGTCCAGGAGCTTCGGCCGGCACATGAAGCTCGACTTGGCGATGTGGCGCAGCGGCGGGTAGGCCGGCACCGCGCCGGACGCGTTGCCGAAGGACACGAAGATGCCCCGCTGCGCGAGGGACCCGAGGGACATGTCGAGCGTCGCCTTGCCGATGCCGTCGATCACGGCCTTGCAGCCCGCGCCGTCCGTGATCTCCAAAACCTTCGCGAGGCCGTCGACGGACTCATAATCCTCGTAGGCCGTGCCCGGCGCCTCGTCGTACAGGATCAATTCATCAACGCCCGTGGCCTTGCCGATGTCGCCCTTGCCCTTGGCGCACGTGCCGATGACCTTGTAGCCGCGGATCTTCGCCATCTGCGCCGCCCACTGGCACGTGCCGCCGCCGACGCCATGAACCAACATCCACTCGCCCGGCTGGATGAGCTGCGCGTGGGCGTCCGACGTGAGGTAGTGCGCCGTCAAACCTTGCACGACGCAGGACACAGCCACATCCATGGGCACGTCGTCGGGCACGGGCAAGCACTTGGCCGCGGGCACGGCCGTGTACTCCGCGTAACTGCCAAAGACCGAGTAGGCGACCTTGTCGCCGACCTTGACGTCCTTGACATCCGAACCGACGGCGACGACCTCGCCGCCGCCCTCCTGGCCCCCCACAAAGGGCAAATCGCGGGCGTACAGGCCCGAGCGGTGGTACGTATCAATAAAGTTGATGCCGGCAAAGGCGTTCTTCACGAGCACCTGGCCCGCCGCGATGTCGGGCACGGGGAAGTCACTTTCTACTTTAAGCGCGTCGGCGGCGCCGGGTTCGCGCACCACAGCAGCCTTCATGACGCTCGGGACGCTCAGGCGCCGCGACGACGCGCGGCGCGCCGTCATGCGCGATGCTAGTCTTAACGCGAGCATGGTACCTGCGCATGATTGGTGTGGCGTAGCGCGTTGCGACCCTCTCGCCCCTCGCGCAATGCATATGCAGTGTGCAGCGTCGCGTTGATGGCGTCGAGTCGAGGCGTTTCGTATTCCCAAGCGCGTTGCGACAGCTCGCCCGTCAGGGAGAGCATGCAATGTGCAGTTGTCGATGGCGTCAAGCGGTGAGTTCATGTGCAAAAGGCGATTGGTGAAACGCTGTGCATGCACCAGTCAGTGATTCTGCAGCGGAATGCAGTCGATGGAGCCCAAACAAAGCTGCAACCTCGTGACAGGACAGGCTGCGCTAGTGTCTTACAGGCCGCTAGCATTGCGAGTCCTGCCCGCGAAACGAGCAATTGGCAGGTGTCGAGGGACGTTTGGGGAACCAGGTGCTAGCGGCCTCTAAGACTGCCATCCTTGGTGCCAGCAAAAAATAGAGGCGGCCCACATTGCAAATTCGGGGTGCCGCAGCGCTGGAACAGAGCGGAAAGGCTGCGGCCTCGAACATTGGTGCAACGCGCGCTGCTGCATTGTACGGCGTGGGGGCAGCCCCAAATTTGGTGCAGTCCAACATCAGGCCTAGCTTCGGCACAAGACGATGAGGCCGCTCCTCGCGACCCTCCTCTTGGCCGCAACGGCTGACGAGCAGCACGCGAAGCATGGAATAGCACCATTGAACGCGGGCGGCTGGATTAACAAGGACGACGCCGAGACGCACACGGCGATGCTGTACTTTCATTCCTTCGTGCCGCCCTTTGTGAGTATAGACGAGAACGCCACTTTAACGGTAAGCGACCAGTGGCGCGCCCACGGCGACACCGAAGTAAGGCAGAGCTTTGCGCGATTGACACCTTTTCAGGAGAACTCGGCGGGCGCTTTATGGTCGGCGTTTCCGTTTGGAGATGCGGCGAATTCCGAAAGATTGAGTATTGTGATGACGTTTCGGCTGTCGGGGCGAGCCCAAGCGCTGGACGCGGGCGAAGGTTTGGCGTTGTGGTTAAGGGAAGGACCCTTTGTAAGTGGAAAGGCGTTTGGCGCGTCCGACAGATTCGTTGGGGCTGCCGCTCTATTTGATACGCGCGTGAATCAGGTGCGGCTGGTCGCCTCGGACTCGCTGCCGGACGATCCCAGTGACCGAGAACCTATATTGGAAGCTGCAGCATGTGATGTATCATTGCGGAAGGACGCGTCTAGGGACGATTATAATCATAGAAACAAGTCGCGAGCACGACTCGTCGCGACGCCGAATCGCCTGCGACTCTTAATAGACGAGGCCAATCAAAACGAGTGGCGCCTGTGCGCCGACGTCGAAGTGCCGAAGAGGGTAGCTGAAAGGGGTGCGGCCTGGCTCGGCGCCGCCCACCTAGGCGTGTCCGCGGCGACGGGGACGTCCAGAGACTCGCACGACGTCGTCGGCGTCGAAGCCTTTGCGGATAGTAGAGCACACGACGCCCACCTACAAACGGGCTGGCGCAAGTTCCTACCAAGAGGCACGGAGGCGCCTTTGGACAATGAGCGATTGAAGGCCATCGAAAAAATGGTCGACTGGATGAGTTTCAAGCTAGATCATCTGAGTCATGTCTTCGAGCACTCCACAGCCGCGTTTAGCGCACAAGTGGACCGAGGCGAAGACGAGTTCGAGGCGATTGTGGATGATGAGCACAACCGCCTCATGCAGCTCGACGATAGCATCGAGGCGTCGCTGTCCGAGGATCTCGAGCGGCGCGTCCTGGAGCTGCAACTCGCCTTCAAGTCGAATTTTGAAGATAAGGTCGCTGACCCCGAGAACGGCCTCGACGCGACGCTGTCCGAGAAGGTCGTGCCCGAGGTCTTGCAGCCCTTCGAGGACTCGTGGCGGCGGCCGTTCTTGGTGCTGGTCGGCGCGCACGTCGTCTTCGGCGTCGGGGTCGTGGTGCTCATGCGGCGCGTGCGGAAGATGGTTTAACAACAGTTACTGTGCTAAGCGTAGGCGGCGCCGCTCCCAGAGTTTGCGCCACTTCCTCTTCCGCCGTTGGAGGGCGTACTCGAGGACGTGGACCGCGTCGTTCAGAATCCTCCACTGGCCGAGCCGGTAGATTGCGACCGAGGCCTCGGGGCCCGGCGGAGCTAGCAGCGCTTTGTCGCGGCGGCACGTGGCGTCGAAGGGTCCCACCGCTTTGCGGCACGCGCGGAGGATCGCGGTGAGCACAATGCGCGTCTCCGGTTCTAACCGCACGCGGTCCTCATTCCGCCGGAACGCCTGGAGTACGAGCGCGCGAGCGTCGAGGATGACCTCCGGCGAGGAGGCGAAGCTCTCGTAGAGCCCCCAAGGAAACTGGTCGTCGCCGCCGGCCGGACAGATGTCGAAGATACCGCTGGCGACGCTGAGCGCAAAGGTCTCGTGTCGCGAGCCCCGGAGCGCGAAGCCATGCGACATCAAGTGGTCCGCGTTCGACACCTCCCCGTAGTTTGTGACGATCTCGGCGCCCACCTCAATTCCCGGAGCACAAAGCCGCACGTAGCCGTCCGAGGCCCGCGGCGTCGCCTCGGCCGCGCCGTCGGCGTGATTCCGGAGGTCCAGCAGCGGGCAGAGCACGCCGCAGGCGCCGCCCTCGTTATTTAAGATCTCGGCCCGGAACGCGCGCGTCACGACCATCTCGCGCGCCCAGCGCACGTCCGCCGCCGACAGCTCGCCGAAGAGGTCCGGCCGCGCCTCCCGGAGCTGCGGGAGCAGGTCGCCGATGGCCGCGCGCACCTCGCGCCGCTCGCGCTCGACGCGGTCGCCGAGGGCCGTACCCTTCAGGAGTCGTCTTGCGGCTTTGGAAAACGTGCTGGCGCTTTGGGAGCCGGCCGGCAGCGACGCCAGGTAGGCGTGCTGCGGGTGAGTGGCGTCGGAGCGTCCCGTCGCCGCGTCCAGGACCAGCACAAATTCATCGGCGCAGTCCGGGAGGACCTCTCTGGCAGCGCGGCCGACCGGTCTCGTAAGAGCGGCGGTGGCCGTCACGCAGCACTCGACGGGTATGCGTGCGATCGACGTCGTCTCGACGGGTGCCGCGAGGAAGACGCCCAAGCCGCCGTAGGCCGTCCGCTTGACTTCTACGTTGTCGAGGCCTTCGGCTCCGGCCGCGCGGAGCCAGGTGAGCATCGCTTGTGTCCTTGCTAGCTGGGAGTGCTCCATCCCGTCTTCAGACCGCCTTATGACGCTGCAGCAACCTTGTGCACGATCAGGCCGCCTTGCACAAGGTTGTGAGGCTGCAGCAGCCTTACCTAGGTAGGCACAAGATCAGTCCGCCTTATGAGGCTGCAGCAGCCTTGTGCATCGCGTATCGTGCATTATTTGCAGCAATGCGGCCTACAAAAGTGCTGGAGGCAGGAGCTTGCTAGTGTCTTACTGCCGCTAGCAAGCCCCGGCACCGCTTTAGTTTTTTTGAAAAAACGTAGCCTTTCGGCCCTCTAGAGACACCATCGCTTGCACGCAAGCAGCCATGGCCTCCACCGACCTCTACGCCCTCCTCAAAGTGGACAAAGACGTGCAGCCTCCGCAGCTCAAAAAGGCGTACTACGCACTGGCGCGCAAGGTGCATCCCGACAAGCGCCCCGGGGACGAGCAGGCGAAAGCGGACTTCCTGGCGCTGAAGAAGGCCTACGACATCTTGTGCGACCCGGTGCGCCGCCGCCGCTACGACCGCACGGGCTCCGTCGAGGACGACGCCGACTTCGCGGCGGCCTACGAGCATTATAGAGGCATCCCCGTGTCCGAGGAGGACATCCGCGCGACGGAGGCCGAGTACCGCCACTCGGACGAGGAGCGCACCGACGTGGTCGAGTACGCGCGGAAGCATTCGGGCGACGTGGCGCGCATCCTCGAGTCCATCATCGGCTCGACCGACGACGACGCCGAGCGCTACCGGACGATTCTCGAGGACGCGCTGCGGGCCGGCGACCTGCCGAAAAAGCACAAGAAGCCCATCGCCAAAGCCACGATCCTCACGCTCGCCGAGCTCGAGGCCGACGCCGAGGAAATGTCGTCCAGCGAGGAGGACGACGACGACGACGAGAAGGTCGACCTCGCGCCGCCGGCGGAGGTCGCGACCGCGCGCGCCGCCGCGGCCTCGGACGAGCCGTCCTCGGATTTATTGGCCATGTTCGCGTCGCGGCGCGCCGAGCGGCAGCAGGGCTTCGACGCGTTCGCCGCGAAGTGGGAACGGATCTCTGCCGAGGAGGAGGCAGCGGCGCCGAAGAAGAAGTCCAAGAAGCGTCGGTAATTTAGTATTTCAATTACAACTCCTCCCCGCTCACGAACTCCCTTCCAGAATCCGCCGCGGCCCACCGCTCGGTCCCCAACCTAAGTGCTTCGTCGAGCGCCCGGTCCGTCATCGACGGCTTCCCCGCGGGCCAGACCTCGCCGAGCTCGCGCTGGACCCAGGCCGCTAAATCATCATAGGTCGCGTTCAGGGACAGGGCTCTATGAAAGGCCGCGGCCTGCGCGACGGCCACGCCAACTTCCTGGCGCGAGATATGTCGGTCCCCATTTAAATCGATGTCGCCGTAGGCCAGCCGCTTCCTTTCTGAAGGCCGCTCGCGCGGCGCCGGGCACCTTGATTGCGCCCCCGGGCACTCGCGCGAGAACCGCGACTCGACGGCGCACGCGGGCGGGTGCGCGCCGGCGTTGAAGATGGCGTCTGCCAAATGCCACGACGGCGGCCGCGCGCCCCGCGCGGACGCGTCGTCCAGCGCGCCCGCAATATCTAGACACAGCAAACAGGGGTCCGTCACCTCGGCGTCCGGCGCGCGGCCGTGGCCGCGGTAGCCGCACGTTCTAGCACCTAAAGGTGCCAACCGATGCGTCATCGTCTCCACGTACTTGTCGCAGAAATCCCGCAGCAACCTTTTTTTGTGCGCATGGTCGAAGAAGAAGCCGAACGCCGCGACGATGGGCTCCTCCCCCATAATTTTTGTCGCCCGCAGCGCCCCAACCGGCGCGTAGACCCAGTCGCCTGCTTTGGCAAGTGTTTTGTACAACGTCACGTTCGCCTCGTTTAATGCACTATCATCAAAAGCATCGAACGGCCCGTTGAAATCGGGGTTCGGGTCGTTGATGATCAACGGGTCTGAACCGGTAGCGAACTTCGGCCGCCACTCCTCGATGCGCATGATCCGTATATCGACTTTCCCGGCTACGACCTTGAACCACCAGGGCAGCATCTGGTCGCTACCGTGCATCTGCGTCCCGCCGTGCTTCCGCCCCAGAGCTAGCGACGGCCAGTACTTCCTCTGAAATTCGGAGAAGCGGTGACGGTCGTCCCTCAGAAACGGCGGCATCGACACGTCGAGGTCCGGGCACCAACACTTCAGATCCAAACCCATGCCGTACTTGGCCGACTCGTCTTGTACAAATTCGTGGACCGTGCAGGGCTTCGCATCACTAAAACCCGCCCAGCCCTTGCCCTCGGCGTGTAGTTCATAGGCCTCCATGGGCCCGTCGGGGCACATTTCTCCTAGTTCATCGAACGTCGGGCCGTCCTCATTTCCCCGCATGACGACGGGCAGCCCCTTCCGCGCGTAGCGCTTTCTAAAATTCTTGGCGCTGAGCCTGTTCGCTTCGCCCTCCTCTGGCATGTCTTGGACCAGTGCCATGGCGCTGCCTAGGGCAGCCCATAGTGCCCAATTCATGGCTGCTGCGTCGCAGCGATGGCGTGTCGGTGGCGCCGCGACCCCGTCGACGCGTGCCAAATCCCGTCACAATCGCCACACGGCGCTTTCGTGCGCCGGAGACGATCGATCTTCCACAGAGCGGGCTAGAGGGGCTACCTAGGTCAAAGACGTAGCGTAGGGGCTCCACCCACTAGTTCTAGCACCGTAACATGACTGACGTAGCCAGTTTAGGCATGGCGAGCCGCCAGGAGAAGATCAACCTAGAAAACTCTTAGTACGGCCTCAGTCGGGCCGGGCCGGGCTGAGGAGCGCCTCGTTCGCGCGCGAGTCGAAGGGCGTTTTTGGGCGGTGGATCGTGACCTGGCGCCGCGCGCCGACGGTGCGGTCCACGGGCAGGTCGAGGTTGCCTCCATGAAAGCCGACGGCGTCCGAACTACTGGAAAGGCGCCGCCGGCCCGTCTTCGGCGTGGCCGTCGCCTCGAGCTCTGAGGTGGTTGGCCGCCGAAAAGTTGAGGTCCGGCGCGGCGCGATGGCGTTCGTCGCGAGGCGGCCGCGCGTCGGCGTTGTTTGTTCTTTCAGGATAGATCGAGGTCGCACCAACGGCCGCGGCTTGACGCACGGCGACAGCACCAAGGAAGACGGCCGCCGCTGGACGTGCGGCACCTCCAGAGCATCGAGCCCGAGCTCCTCCCTTGCTTTCCGCTCCCGCACCATGGAGTAGCTGTCTTTACCGCGATGCTTCGACGGCCTGTACCCTCCCCGAAAGGACAAGCGCACGGCGTCCCTCTTGGGCGCGGCGCCGTCGTGCAACGCGACGAAGGACGCCTTCAGATCGACACTACCTTCCTCCAGCGTGTCCATGGCCGGCGGTTCATGTAAAACCTTTCGCAATGACAGGGCCTTCTCGTTCGCGGCACGCTCGACGTTCCGCGCGTCCTCCATAAACGTCGCCCAGCCGTACGTGAATTCGGTGGAATCAATACAGCCGTCGCCGCCCTCGGCGCCCGTCCTTGCGGACTTGTCAAACGCTGAAAACACGGCGCCCATCTCCTGGGGGGTCATGCTCAATTTGTAGGACTTTTTCAGCTGGTCCCTTAATTCTGCGGGCGTCATCGTCCCGCCGAAGGATCGGCGAGCCGCCACGTCGCCGACCAACCCCCGGTTCGACGCCGCCTCCCGCAACTTCTTCCTCGCAGATGCTTCATCTTCTGCGGTAAACGGCGCAGTGACAACTTTATATCTTTCTCTCAGGTCTTCAGAGGAACTCCGGTTGAATTTTTCAACGGCCTCCTGGCGCTCTTTTTCAGCTACAGCTTGTAACCTATTCAGCTCGACCATGCGCAGCCGATAGCCTTGCGCGAAGAACCACTGGACAAACTTTGGACCATCAAAGTATTTTTCATCAATTTCAAAGTGGTCCGCGAAGGCGTTCGCCTCCGACGTCGTCAGGTGGCAGTTCGTCGAGATCCTTATTCTACGTTTCACGTCTGTTTTCAAGAACTCAGCGCCTTCGAACGCAACAAAAGCCGCCGACGGCTTGAGTAAACCCTTCGGTCCCGACCACCCATCAAAACCGGACCCGCGCGCGAAGAAGACGGCCGCCTTTTCCAGTTTTTGTATTGCTCTTTCCAGAGCCGCATCTTTGTTCTCCCTCAGAGCCTTCGCGTCCGGAGCTTCGAGCCACCGCGTCGTCTTGAGTCCCGGCGGGTCCGACTCGATGACCAGATCCTCGACACCTTCATGAATGGCGAACGCATCAAAAATCGTCGGCTCGCGCTGCGCGACCTCGTGCCGCCGGCGCCTCGCTCTTTCATCCGCCAAGGCGCGCTTCATCTTGCGCAGGGGCTGGACCTCGTCGAGGGCCGAGTCCAATAACCCGGACGTGAGGAGCTGGCTCGTCCGCGAGAGCTTCTTGCGCCTTACGACCGACGCCTGGGGGCCCACTAGAGCTTCATCCGCGGGGGGCTGCCGTTCCAGCGTGCGGAGCATGGCCGCGTGGCAGCCCCAGGTCGACATGGTTGCCGTGCTTCTCGGTGCCCAGCCTTTGTAGCTTGTGTGCCGTGCGCCGTGCGAGAGGGGCGCGCCTCTTGGCGCTGCAGCTGGGAGACGAGGCTAGAGCGTTACCATCCGGGTAGCCGTATCGGTCCTAGGCATGTTTCTTTATTACGTTTTGGGGGCTTCAGATACTTGTGCTGCGCAAGGAAACCCGCACTCTGGAAAGTAGAGACCTGAGGAGCAAGCTGGAAAGTATCGTACGCGGCGTGTGGACCAAAAAAATATAGTCTAGACTGGGGCACAACCAGGCGGCACCTCGGCCCGTCGAAATCGCCATCGATCCGCAACGATTTTCGCTATTTTGCTGCAGGACTGTTTTTTGCCCAGGGTTTACGCGCGCGCGCCGCCTCATATCAGCACGGATTCTCCTCATATCAAGGATTCTCCGTCTCGCGCAGGTCTTCCGCAATGGCTCGCCTCGTCAAAACCATCTTCGCGCTCGCGCTCGCGTCGGCGGCCGCGAACGACTCGACCGTCACGATCGACGGCCACAGCTTCGACGGCGGTCCGTGCACGCCTGAACAAAACCGGTGCAGCGACGGCGCCTGCTGCTATTCCGACGCCTGGTGCTGCGAGGGCATGCCCGGCGTCGGCAAAGTATCGGTCAACGGAAGGACGTGTTACCAGATGAACGACGAGGGCCAGTGCGGGAGCGGGGGCGGGAGCGACGCCGCGGCGCCGCGCGCCGGCATCGCCCTACTCGCCCTCGGGGCGCTCGCCGTCGCCGCCGCGTAGACGGCCTAAAGGGCCGCTAGAAGAAGTTACTCACGCGTCCCACCGCTTGCTGTGGACGTAGTCCCCGGCGGGCCCGCGCACCGTCGCGTGGTTCGACTTCTCCTTCTCGGCCTGGACGAGCGTGCGCCACTCGGCCATGACGGTCTCGTCTCCCTTCATGTCGTGCGCGTCGAGCAGCTTGGCGCCCTCGTCGGCGTGGCGCAGGTCGTCGCCCGCCTCCGCGCGCAGCAACGCGAGCTCCGACTCCTTCGCGTCGAGCTCGGCCTGCTGCCGCCGCACGGACGCGCCGTGCGCGGCGCGCTCCGCGCCCAAGGCGCGCTGCAGCGCCGCCAGCGCGTCGGCGTAGGACGCGCAGTCCGTCCGTAATTCGTCGGCCGCCGCGCGCTTGTCGCTCAGCACGAGCTCGGCCCGCCGCGCCTGGGCCATGGCCCGCGCGTCCGTGAGGTCGTCTCTTACGGAAGCCTGGACGGGCTCCTCGCCGTGGTCCACGACGACGGCAGCCATGGCCCGCCGGTGATCCTTTTCCAGGGCCGCCAACCTATTTTTCTTGTTCTGCAGCGCGGCCTCGGCGCGTTTATTGGCTTCAGCCAACAACCGTCGTAGTCGCTCCGCCTCGTCGTCCAAGCGGCGCGCCGAATCGTCCTCCGCCACTAATCTATCGCAGGCTTCGCGGCCCTCGCGCCGCGCGCGCTCCGTCGCGTCCAGGACGGCCTCTTCCATTTCACGCGCGCGCCGCTTCCTTCGCTTCTCTAAAGCTTTCTTCCTTTCAGCCTGCAGTTTTTCCAGATCCTTGTCGCGGCGCTGCTCCAGGGCCGCTCGATTTTTGGGAGCCTCCTTGTCTAGTTTTTTTGCTGCGTTTGTCGCGTCCTTGATGATCTTCTCGAGGCGCGCCATCGCATCTCTTAACGACGCCAGGTCTCGCGCCTGCTGCTCTCTCTTAATTCGGGCGTCGGCCTCGAGGGCGTCCACCTCCCCATCAGCCGCGGCCTCGCGGCCGTCGCTCGCCATTCTCAATTCGTGCGCGTGCGTCTCGCGCCGCCGCTTCATATCGGCGTCGTGCTGCTTCTTCGCGTCCTTCAAAGCGCGGTCATGTCTCTTCTTCGCGTCGGCCAACGCCTTCAGCAGCGCCTCGATCTCGTCCTGGAGCGTTTTCTTCGCGCGGTCGCCCGCTTCATTCTTGGCTTTGAGCTGCCGCGCGAGCTCGGCCTGGGCCTGGGCGAGGGCGTCGCGCGCCGCCGCCGCGACCTCGGCCGCGTGCCGCGTCCGCTGGTCCTCGAGGCGCCGTTCTAACCCTTCGAGGTCGATCGTTAAGTTCGACTGGTCCCCCTTTAACAAGTCCCGCTTCGATCGGGCCTCGTCGATGAGGCGCTTTTTCGCGTCGAGTTCCTGCTTCGACGCCGCCTCGAGCTTGGACCTTAATAGCAGTAGTAATTGGGTCTCGAGCGTTTTTACAGAAGCGTCGTAGGTCGCGTCGACGTCCGCCAGCGACTTTTTAAAAGCAGTCTGCTCGCGCTGCAGCCCAGTCGCTTCCTTAGTTTGCGCGTCGCGGACCTCGGCGACGCGCGTCCGGTGCGCGGCGCGCGACGCCGCCGTCGCCCGCGTCAATTTGTTGTACTGGGCCTTCAGACCGTCCAGGTCCCCTACAACATCGTCGGAGTCGTCGTTGGTGAAGAGCACCTCCTCGTGCTGGGACCGGTGCGCCTCGCGCGTCGCGTGCGCGGCGTCGAGCTCGGTCGTTTTCGTGGCATATTTCAACTGGAGCGCGGCGAGCTCGCGGCTGTGCACGGCGTCGGCGGCGACCTGGTGGCTCAGGATCTTCGAGGCGAGGTTGGCGTCTTCCAGGCCGGCCGTGAGGTGCGTCGTCGTGGTGGTGGTGGCCATGGTTGCCATGGCTGCTTCGGGCTTGGCGTGGACTTCGAACCGAGGCTGCCCTGCGTCTTTTCCGGGGCGCGGGCACACCGAAATCCGTGCCTGATTTCGTGTCCTCCTTGTGCAGAGGCAGCCAATTCGTCGAACCCCGTCCCTTCTCCGGACGCGTCCCAGCGAGCATGGACCGTCTCCGGGCGCCGTCGACCTCTCGCGACGCTTGCGAGCAAAATGCGTCGTTGGCCTCAGCGCCACTGACAACGCGGACGCGAGCCGGAACGACAGATGAATCAGACACAACAACTATGTTTAAACTCACGGCCCACCGCCGCGCCGCCGCTTCTCCCACGTCTGCTGCGCATGCTTCTTCCGCCGCTGCTCGTCGCGGCGCGCGCGCCGCTCGCGGTCCGCGAGGCGCCGCCGCGCGCGGGCCACGGCCCGCCGCCAGAGCCCGCCCCCGACCTGGCGGATGATGTTCACGAAGAACGGCAGGAGCCGCGGGTTCTGGAGCACGACGCGCGCCGCGATGCCTATGACGGCCGTCGCGAGCGGCGCGACGCCCCGCAGCACCCAGACCGCCGCGCCGGGCCACCTTAACAACACGAGCGCGGGCACGACGACGCTCACGATGAGCCCCGACCGCCGCTTGACGACGTCGAGCGCGTCGCCGAGGCGCCGGTGCGTCACCGCCGCCGAAAACTCCTCGACGTCCTCGTCGAGCGCGGCGTACTCCTCCTCCCACCAGGCCTGGGCCGCCTCCAATAACGCGCCGGCGTCGGCCCAGGCCTCGGCCCACGTCGCCGCCGCCTGCGCCGCGCTCTGCTGCGCGCTCTGCTGGCGCGGCCGGCCGTAGCCGGGATCCGTGTCCTGGAAGCGCGCGCGCGCGTCGTAGGCCGCGCGCGCGCCCGAGTCCTTGATCTCGTCGTAGGCCGCGGAGAGCTCCTGGAACTTTTTGGTGGCGGTCGGGTCGTTGGGGCGGAGGTCGGGGTGCCACTCCTTGGCCTTGCGCAGGTAGGCGACCTTGTAGTCGCGGTCCGTCAGGCCGCGCGCGACGCCGAGGACCGCGTACGCGTCGGGCGCGCGCGTCGCGAGGTACCGCGCGACGACGGGCGGCGGCGGCCTCAAGCGCGCCGCGTCGCGCGCGCGGTCCACCGCGGCGACGAGTGATGGAGCGCGGTCCGCCGCGGCGACGAGTGATGAGGCGTGGTGCCGCTGCGTGCTGATGCGTAGGAGCAGCGCAGGACGATGCAGGCGTCCCATGACGGCCGCAGCGGTGCACGAATGGCTCCATTGTTGCGCGCGTCGGGCCAGTAGCATTGTGAAGCGGCTATGTATTCACGGCAGAGGTATCCACGGCTTCCATGCGGCGCAAATCGACGAGTTAAAACGTTGACCTAGCGGCAGAGGTACTAGCCAGTTTCGTGTTTGTGTTTTCGAAGGCCAGCACGAGACGCAGGCACGCCGGGCAGCCCAACGCGAAGTCAAGCACGTCCACACGCCCCATTGCTGCGCGGGAGGCACCAGTGGGCCGCCTTGCATCCCTAGTGTACCAGCGGGCTGCATAGGACACGCATCCGAAAGGACACGCATCCGAAATGAAGCCCTCGTCGGCCCTCATCATCGGCGGCGCCTACCTCTCCTACACGATTGCGTCGTGGTCGCCGGAGCGCAGGGAAGCCGTGGTCCAAATGATAAGAGACGGCGTTTCCGGAGCGGTCAACGCGTTCCTCGAGGACCCGGTCGGGTGCCTGCGGCGGTTCTGGGACGAAAAAAAGCGGTCGCCGATGCTCCTGCTGGCCCTCGCGTCGAAGCTCATGGCCGACAACCTGCGGCGAAAGAGGCTGAAGAGGGAGGCCGCGGCCGCGCCGGCCGCGACCGCCGCGAAGCCGGCGGCGCCGGGCAGGAAGAAGCGGAAGTAGTCGGGCCGGCCCCGAGTCGTATAAAATAGTGTCAATAGATCGCTCGGGCCTAGGCTAATAAAACGGGTTTTGCCGGCCCTTTTTTTTTGCGCAATCGAGCGCAAATCGACCTTGCTGGGATCAATTCTTAGCGTTTCGTATACCAGAGATCGCAATTCTTCGCTGCCGCCATCGGTGCCACTTCGCAGGAGGCTTGGGGGGCGCCAGGGTAGGCTGCAGCCCTCAGCCAGACTGCTGGGACTACGCATCGAAATGCAGCGGCCAGACGAAGACGACGACCTGGACCTACCGCGACGGAAGCGCCCGCGCGCCGCGGCACCGCTCTATTACTCCGAAACTGACGTCTTCCGAGGCGCCGACGCGCGCGCGGTCGATGCCGCACTCGCCGCGCTACGAAGGGCTGCGACAACGGTCGAGGACGGGCCGATGCGATCCGTGGCGATCGCGCCGCTCGCCGCGACAGCGCCGGGCGCCGGGGCGGTCTACGGCGCCCTGGCCGACGCATTCGCGGCGAGCGGAGCGCCGCGGCCGCGGCGGCTCGCTACGGCGCAGTTAGCCGTCTACGAAACCGGAGACCATTTCAACACGTGGCATGTCGACGAGACAGAAGACGAAGGGCGTCTCGCCCTCGTCGTCTTCCTGAGCGATCCCACAGACTACGAGGGCGGCGAGTTCGACGCCGAAGGCGACGTCGTACTACCAGCACGACCGCCGGCGCGCAGCTTCGTCGTGTTTGACGCGTCGCGCCTGCGTCACCGCGTGCGCGCCGTGCGCCGCGGCCGCCGCGAGGCGTTGCTGTGTTGGACGGCTTCGGCGCACGACCCGGCGCCGGCCGTCGCCGCGCCGCCGCCGACGCGCGCCGCGCCGGCGACCGTGAAAGTGATCGTGTGGGACTTGGACGGCACGCTCTGGCACGGCGCGCTGGAGGACGACGACCGCGTCGAGCCGCGGTGCGCGCTCGTAGATCTCATCGGCGCGCTCGCCGACCGCGGCATCGTGTCGAGCGTGTGCTCGCGCGCCCCGCGGGCGGCAGCCGAGGGCATGCTCGACACGCTCGGCGTGCGGGAACTATTGGTCTTCAACGAGTACGACGTCATGGGTTCCAAGGGCGCGCGCGTCCTCCGGACGCTCGAGGCGATGCACCTGTCGCCGCGCCACGCGCTGTTCGTCGACGACGAGGCGAGCAACCGCGCCGACGTCATGAGCCGGTGCGAGGGCATCGGGGCGCTCGCGCCCGATGATTTAGAGGCGCTCCTGCCGGTCGCCTGGGGCGCGCCGGACGCTCGCGAACGCCTGGCGCGCTACAAAGTCCTGGAGCGCAAGCACGAAGCGCGGCAGCCCGAGGAGGAGGACGACGCGTTCCTGAGACGCTGCGCCATCGTCGCGACCGTTAGCCGTGTCGCGGCGCTGGACGGTGACGCGGACCGGCTCGTCGAGTTGTTACAGCGATCGAACCGACTCAACTACACGAAGGACGTCGACCGGCCGGACGCGACCTGGGACGTGCTCGACGTCGCTGCGGGCGCTTACGATAGCTACAAAGACGAGCCCGGCGAGCGGATTTGTTGGAAGGTGACGGTGAGGGACGCGTTCGGCGAGTATGGGGTGGTGGGCGTTGTCGCGGCGAGTCGCACCGGTGATGCCTGGCGGCCGCGGCACTTCACGTTCAGCTGCCGCTGCGCGGGCATGCGCGTCGACGCGGCGCTCGCGGCGTGGCTCGTCGCGCAGTTGGATGCGTCGGCGCTCCCGGCGGCGGCCGAGGGGCTCCTCGCTGTCGACGCGTCGGCGGTCACCATCGTCGTCGATGACGAAGCGCTAGCGGCGCCACCGGTAACACACGCGCGGCGCGCCCTTTTACGCGGCTGGTGCGCGACGCAGCAGCTCGCGCCGCTGTTGGACGCGTCACCGACGTGCGTGCCTTCGCGCTACGCGGCGACGCGCTTCTCGTCCGTGCACTTCCTTCGCGCGTCCGCGCGCGACCCGCGCCTCGCCGCCGCCGCAGCCCGCTCGCTTGCGGCGGTCGACGCGGCGGCGACGGCGCCCTCGAACGATCTGCGGTCCTACGACGTGGTCGTCCAGGACTGCGAGGTCGACGCGCTCTGGCCGGTCACGTGTGGCTTTCCGGTGGATCTTGCTCACACTGACGTCGCGTGCGCCCCGGGCCTCGCCGACGCCTGGGCGTCTCTCTGGCGCCGGGCCGTGGCGCCGCCGCGCGACGCCGTCGCCGCGGAGTTCGGAACCCCCGCGGATCTCTTGACGCCGGCGGCGATAGCCGACGACGCGCGCTGGCTCCGCGCCCAGGTCGCGCCGGGTGCCGGCTTAGTCTTGCTCCTCACGCCGGATTTGTGGGACCTAGGCCTCGCGGCGCCGGGCTGGCGGGAGCGGCTGGAACAGATCCCGGCGGCGCTCCGCGCGCGGCTCTCTGAAAGGCTTCGGCAGGTCAACGCGGCGGTCTCCCGCGTCGCGGCGGATTTGCCGAACACGGTCGCCGTGGACCGGACGGCGCTGCTCCGGCCCGGCGAGGTGCAGGAGCACACGCACGTCTGCCGCCGCGCCCAGGTCGCGGTGGCGGACCGCGTCAACGAAGCGCTTTTGTAGTAACGTGAGATTTGTTGTGCTTTTGCTTTGCTTTGCTTAGAGCTAGGCCGCCTAGCCACCACGTGCGACCGACGCGGGGCCCTCCAATCGCCCCGAGTGTTAGCTCGGAGGGCGGCGACGGCCGGCGGAGGGGGTTGTTGGAATGCCACACGACGTCGCCGCGGCCGCCGACGAGGAAAAAAATAACAAGATAGCAAATTAGACACTCCGCGACGCGCCGAATAAATCGCCCACGGCGCCCTCGACCTCGCGCGCGCGCGCGCGCGTCATGCCCACGGTCTGCTCGCCGCTCGCGTCCTCGAGGTTCAGCAGGTCGTGGGACGGCCCCTCCGACGGCAGCACCCGGCCGTGCGTCGGGTGCCACGGCGGCAGCGTACTAAAGACGCTCTCGCGCTTCTCGAGCGCCCAGGACGTCGGCACCTGCATGTACCTCTCCAAGAACCTCCTGACAAAGACGTGCATCGCCGGCGGCCGCGCGTCGTTGTGGTCCCCTTCTACCGACAGGATGAACTTGTCGCCGGCGTAGGAGCCGTGGAGCAGCTCCGAGTGCTTGTTCGCGATGAACGAGTCGCCCTTGACGACGCAGAATAATGCTGGTACGTATAATTTCGGCGTGTGGTCGATGGCCGAGATGTCGTTGATGTCGATCTTGGCTCTCGATCTAATGGTCCTTCGGACGATCTGGAGCATGCCGCTGACCGCGAACTTTGGGATTTTTGTGGACGTCTGCTCCGTGGCCCGCTCTACGAGCTCTTCCGCGAGTAGTTTGAGGGAGGCAAAGGGCGAGTCCAGGACCATCGCGTCGACCATATTATCCTCGTCGGCATATAACAGAGCGGTGACGGCGCCCATGCTTCTCCCCCAGAAGGCTATTGTCGATGTCTTACCTTCCGCCCGCAGATAGGTTACTACGGCTCGACAGTCTAATCGTTCGTTGGCTCCCAACGTGACGTACTCGCCGTCTGACAACCCGCTCCCCGCAAAATCAAAGGACACGACGGCCACGCCCAGCGACAGGAGTGTCCCGAGCTGCGGGATCGCCTCGAGCCGCGCCGACGCGTTGCCGTGCATGAAGATAAGGGTAGGTACCATCGGCGGCCTTTGTTCCGCGGCCCAGCGCGAGCAGACGAGGCGCTCGTCCTTGACGTTGTGGACCTCGAAGTCCTCTCTGATAAAGGTTCTTCCTAAAAACTCGAAGCGCCGCGGCCCGAGGTGCCGCTCGTCGTACGTCGTCCGCGGCGGCCGGATGATCGCGCAGACGACCTGCTCGTAGGCCGCCTTGGCCTGGTCGATGATGCCGGGGGTCCGCTCTGGTTGCTCGGCCATTTGTGTTTTGTGGCAGTCTTTTTTTGGTTCGCCTCACAGCAAGCTCTCTGCGCCTCGTGCGCGGCGCTTGCTGCCGACAGCTGCTCTTGCGCGGTGCCAAGCACTCTCGCAGCCGTTTGATCGGCCGCGTAGGCGCGCGGGCGTGCAACACTCTGCTCGTTTTGCCTAGGCTTGCCTCTTGCTAGTGTCTACATACGCTAGCTACGCCCTGCAGGGGCTCCGCCCACTAGTCCTAGCACCGTAACATCGACGCCCTGCAGGACGAATCTACTAAGATTATACGAGCAGGGGGGTGTATCGAAGGAAGTGTCGGAAGTGTCAGAAGTTCGCCGGTGCCACGTGGTTGATCTTCGTCCCCTTGAACTCCTCTTCCTCCGTCATCGCGCCGAAGCGGTCGAAATAGACCTGCGGGGGAATCGGGTTGAAGGAGAGAAGTTGCGCCGAGAAATGACACGGGGCACGACGATGACCACGATCATGTAGCACAGCGGCAGGGCGACCATCGCGGCGAGGTCGAGATATCCCGCGACGCGCCTTGCGACGATTTCCGACGAGTCGCTCAGCTCGTGGTCCGTGACGAGATCTTCGAGGCGCGCGCCGCCGAGGCCTTCGCCCGGGGCCTCTTCGTCGCTGCCGCCAGCTTTTGTGCCGGGTTCGGGAGCGACGGCTTTCGTCGACGGTTGGCGGCGCCTCAGGCCCGGACTGTTCGACGAGTTTGCTTCCGACATGGTGCTTTCGCTGAGGTCCTTCTGGTCGTTGGCCGCCTGGACCCTTCTTAGCACAAATGCCTTGCGTTTGCGCCGTTCGAGCTTCACAAAGGGGATGAGGATGATCCCGACGATATACGAGTGATAGGCCGCTAGGCCGTCCGTCTCGTAGATGTCGCCCACAAGATCGTACCAGACCGGAAGCGTTAATCGCTGTCCGTGGAGCGAGTCCAGCTTCTTTCGTAGTTTCTGTAGCTTAGCTGGTGGCAGTCCTAACTTCTTGACCGCATTCTCCACCTCTTTTTTGTCGAGATCGCCGCTTTCATCGGTGTCGGCCTTCACGAACGCGCTGACCAGCTCGTATTCCGACATCACGCCAGTCGAAGATTTCACGCCATAGAGCGATACGGATAGCACGGACACGGCGAGTGTCGTCCACGAAAACGCGAAAGAAAGAACATATAGCAAACTAATAATCGTCATATTACCTGTCTTCGGCAGCACCTCAAACGCCACAATGTAGAGCGCTGCGCTTGTGAGCAGACACGTGATCCCGAGCGAGATGCGTTCCCCTGATTGTGGGTTTGCCACGAACGCCAGGAACCCTGCGAGCGTCGTGAGGATCATGGGCACGACGAGGCCGTAGTTATACGTCTCGCTGTGACGCCGCATTCGAAACTTGTACTTTACTATCGGGTAGGGTTCCGGACAGCACCCGTAAATGAAATCAATAGCTGCAGTTCGTACCTCCACTAAATCGAACTCGGGGTTCGGTCGGTACGAGGCAGCGAGGGTAAAAGGCGCGGGTTCGTCTCCCCCTCTAGGCTTGATGTCGACCTGGAAGCCATGAGTTGACCAGCAACCAAATTCGAATTCACATGTCTGCTCGTCGAAGGGAAACGTGCGCGGCTTCATAGGGCAGGGTAATCTCGTCTCGACAGGAACGGATTGCCACACGCCGCCGCTCGAGTACACGTTAGGCTGCACGCCGCCTGGTACCTGAAACACGCTTTCTACCGCCTCGTACACGATTGTGTCCGGGATCCAGATCTGTTTGTGCTCGTCGTGGCCAAAAAACGTTAACTCGGTGATACCGCCCCAATGATCCGGATTCCACGCTAATCGAGGATCCGTCCACGAGTGCCGCCACCACGAGAAGAATCTTATCTCTTGATTCGTGGTATCGAGCTCTTGGAATTGCTGCAGCGCCAACTGAACCGAGACGAGTGCGCCGCGCTCCGAACCAAAGTGGGGTGGTTGTATCGTCATGTCGTAATTAGCGAGCAGCGCTTGTTTGAGCAGGGTCATATTACGCTGCTTGTAGCATTCCGCATTTGTGCAGGTAGTGTCGAGGGCCAGACCGACTGGGCCTGCCGCGTGGGCCAGTGGAAGCGCGACGAGGATTAGCGCTGCCCAGCCCGCCATGGTGGTCCTGGGACAGCCCTTTGTAGAAGATTCTGGCACTGGCGACTGGCACTGGCACTCTGCAATTGCTCTGCACGTGAAATGCGGTGCCTCTCAAGTGGGCTGCCGCATGGGCGCGTGATCTGCGCATGGCGCCCAATAATCGGAACGTGTCCAATGTACGAAGAGATTACTGATGTATATATACTACTTCTTAGTATGTTCAACTAGACATGATGCGACGGTGCGAATAATCGACTACGAGGCGAGCCGCTTGCGGCCCTTGAGCCGCCGCCGCTGGAGCACGCGGCGGCCGTGGCGGTCCGAGAGCCGCCGGAGGAAGCCGTGCTTGCGCTTGCGGCGGATGAGCGACGGCTGGAAGGTGCGCTTGATGGCGCGGAGCGGCGCCGGCGCCGGCGCGTCGTCGCCGGCGAGGGGCGGCGCGTCGTCCCAGTGGTGGAACGGCGGCGGCGCCGCGGCGGGCCAGCCCGCGACGACGGCCGCGTCGGGATAGGACTCGACCTCGTCAGCGGGGGCGTCGAGCCAGGCCGCGACGATGTCCTGGGCCGACCGGAGCGGCGGCGACGACGCCCGCGCGTGCGCGTGCGCGACGTCCGCGAAGGGGTTCTCGCGGTGGGCGCTCAGGATGGCGTTGTTCGTGTTGCACCGGCGCAGCGGTGCGCAGCGCACGGTGCGCAGGAGGGTTGCGACGCCGCGGCGCATCTTGCTGTGCACAGCTTTTTTGGTGCAGTACTTGTTCTTGCCTCTGGAGGCACGCCGCGACCAAACGCGGCGCCCCTGCAAAATACGGATGCTGCGGAGTGGCAAGAGAGCAGTCCAGTACGCGTCTGTTGCTTGGGGAGGGAGCGCGGCAGTAGCGCGGTCGTGTGCGTGAGCAGCAGATATTACGGCTTGCAGCTGCGAGGGTGGGGGAGGCAGCGACCACTCTTCCCAGCCCGCGCAGGAGATCTCCTCGGACAAGACGAGACACACAAAACGCGCTTATGGCGGGTCCTCCTCTTCGTCGCGGTCGAGCAGCATCCCCCACAGCGGCGCGTGGGCGCCCCGCGTCCAGACGTGTGTGTCGTCGCCCGACACGTCTCGGCGAGAGTGGAAGGATAGCCCCGCGCTCCGCAGCGTCGCCGCCGTGATGCCCGACGGGACGGGCTTGTCCGCGAACGCGACGGGCGCCCGCACGACGATGGCCCGGTCCACGAGCCCCGCGCTGAGGAAGTAGCGTGCGGTCTGCGGGCCGCCTTCGACCATGAGGTGGTTGACGCCTCGCCGATGGAGTTCCCGCAGGACGCCCGGCAGCGCGGCCGCGCCGGCGCCGTCGAGGCCGTCGTCTTTGGAAAACACCACCGTCTCCAGGCCGTCTGTGAGCAAGCCCGCGTCGGCCGGCGCACGGCCCAGCACGACGCGCAGCGGCTGCGCCGTCCGCGGCGCGAGCGGCACGCGCCGCACGGTCAGCGAAGGATCGTCTCGTGCGACCGTCGACGCGCCTACCAGCACGGCGTCGCAGTGGCGGCGCAGCCGGTGGACGGCATCCAGCGATGCCGGCGACGTGAAGCGCTCCGCCTTGTCGCCGAGGTCGTCGACGGCGCCGTTTCTATCCATGGCTAATTTCAGCGTGACTTCGACATTCTTTTGCGGTGCTGTGAGCGCGGCGGCGGTGATGGCTAGTGCGAGTAGCGCGCGCATGGGTGCTGCAGGTCTGCTGGCACACTGCACCCTGTCGACACCAAGCGCAGCCGCAGTGCTGCCGAAGTTGACCTTCGTCGTTACTGTCGGTCGTGTGCAGTTCAATGGTCGATGCCTATGTCGCATGCATCATTCGCGTACGTCGATGCCATCGTGCGGGTTCACGCGTTTTCATCTCCGTCAGTTGCAACCACGATGGTGGAGGTACGGGATGTGAGGCGAGGATGAGTTAGACGAGCGGCGCTAGACCGTGCGGGTATCACCGTATAACGCGGCTTAGCTTGTTTGTAGGGCTCCCGCGAGGTGCATGCATCGGCTGCCTGAACATGGCTTGGGCTGCCCAGGTCATGGAGAGGAGTAAGGCAAGTTAATCGTCAGGTCATGGGCGGCGGTGCCAGCAAGCGCGCACGTGGTCGGGTTTATCGCGCGGTACCGCTGAACGACCATATGCCCCTATGCAATGAGAGTACGTGTGTGATGCTCAGGCTCAGGCTAGTTACGTCGCGGGGTCCCCCGTACCCCTCCCGCTCCCCCCGGATGTAGGCTAGTGTGTTACAGGCCGCTAGCTAATCTTGCTTGCCGGCGGAGCCGAAGTGCATAGTCGTCTCAGCTGAAGCCAGAGTCACACTCTGAACTGAGGACTGCACCCCCGCAGCCTGCCCGTCCCTCGGGGGCTGAGCCCTTGTGTGAATTTTGCCGTGAGAACAGGGTATCCTTGCTTAGCTGATCGAGGGCGGCAGTAGCCACGTCGTAAACAAGAGGGCAGGGCATCTTGCTGCAAGCAAGCGGGATAGGATCCAAAATGCCTGAGGATGCCCCACCCCCGCCACCGGCCGCGGACGCCGCGGAGCCGATCCCGCTCGACGAGACGGCGCTCACCGCGCTCGGGACGGTGTCGCCGCGCAAGCAAGCCACAATCCTGGCCAAGCTCGCCGCGAAGCGAGCCGAAGTCAAGAACCCGTCGGCCTACGCCGTGCGCTCCGTCGAGAACGCGAGGAGAGAGGAGGCCCGCCACGTGCCGACCGGCACCGTATACTACGTGCCGTTCTACGCCGACCAGGCCCCGAACGAATACGCGGAACCGCCACCGGGCTTCGAGCCGCACCAAACGACGACGCAGGACGAGTGGCGCGACTGGGACGAGGCCGACGCGCGCGCGTTCGCCGCGCTCGACCCGAAAGCCGCGGCGGCGCTGCAAGCCCTCCCGCCGCCGACGGCGGCGCGCATTTTGTTGAATCTTCGGCGCCGCGGCGGCGTGCGTAATCCCTCAGCCTACGTGATGAGGGCCATCATGAACGACCGCGCGGGCCTGGATCCGCGGCGCCCGTCGCTCGGCGACATCGAGGAGGTGCCGCGCCAGCTCGCGGATCTCGCGGTCGCGGACCTCGCCTCATGTCTGGAATGTGACGACGTCGCGACGTGCCAGCGGCGGGGCGCCGTCGACGCTGCGTTGCGCGACGCGCCGG
This sequence comes from Pelagomonas calceolata, assembly GCA_918797485.1. Lineage (NCBI taxonomy): Eukaryota > Pelagophyceae > Pelagomonadales > Pelagomonadaceae > Pelagomonas > Pelagomonas calceolata. Next base: position 2,967,435 of record CAKKNE010000004.1, read on the forward strand.
CGCGCGCCGAGGGCTGCTCGCTCGTCTTCGCGACGCCGGGTTCGGCGGCGGTCCACGCGGCGCGCTGCGCCGCGCGCTGGCGCGGGCGTCGCCCGCGGCCGGTCGTCGACGCGCCGCGGCACGTCGAGCCGCCGGCGCCAGCCGCCGGATCGCTGGTCTGCGCCGGGGCCGACTGCACGGCGGCGGACCAGGTCGCGTGTGCGCGCCGCAGCCGCGTCGCCGCGGCGCTCGCCGCTGTCGGGGCGCAGGCCGGCGCCAAGGACTGCGCGCTCGTCGCCGGGGCAGCCGCCGTGGACCCGGCCGCGCTCGCCGAGGCGCTCGCCGAGTTACCCGCGGGCGACCGCGCAGCGTTAGCCGTCGCGGATGATGAATTAGCACGTGGCGTGGCACTCGTTCAGCAAGTACAGCACTACTTCGCGCCGGCGAACTTCGCCAAGGACACTTACCTGAAGAGCCTGATGGACCTGGAGGGCTACGTCGACCTCGCGGCGCTCGCCGCGTTCCCGCAATTAGCTGCAATGACGGCTGGCGTCGACGAGCTCGCGCGCTTCCTCACATACTCGCGCCTCACCGAGCTCGACCCCACGCGCACCAAGGTCCGGCCGCGCCCGCGCGCGGCGGCGGCCTGAAATCGCATCGCTCATCGTCCATCGAATTGTCTATCGCACGCGCGTCGTATCTGCGCATCTGTCGTCGTCGTTTTCCTGTCGTCCTGTCGTCGTCTAAGCATCGTTGCCTGTAATTGAAAGAGACGATTAGGGATATTTACACACGTTATCTGGATGATACAATGAGCACAACGTCGAGGCGACACGTGGGCACGTTGGTCCGATAGTTCGATGGGATAAGATAGGGTCGATGTTCGATCGATGTTCAGTCGATGGAGTTGTCGATGGAGTCAGCGGCTCGACACCGCCGGCCGGTCGAGCTCGGCGACGCAGACGTCGCGGTGGCGCCCGCCGAGCGCGAACATGAGCTCGTGCCAGAGCGTCTGCGCGCGATCGGCATGCCTCGCGGCGGCGAGCGTGACGGTGTCCGCGCAGGCGACGGAGTCGTGCACGCCGGCGGCGACGTGGCGGGACAGTTCGCCGGGCGCCCACTCGTAGCGGCCGACGAAGAAGGCGAAGTCGTCGGCCTCGGCCTCGCCGCTCGCGACCAACTTCGCCGCCGCCGCTGCACCGCCAACAAATACGCCGCAGCCCGGCGCGAGCTCGCGGGCGCCGGGGAGGCCGGCGACGCCGTGGACCACGACGGCGCCGCCGGTACCCGCGCGAGCTGCGTCGCCGCGCCGGCCCGCGAAGACGGCCACGCGATTTCCGAACGCGCGGTCGAAAGACTCGAGCCCCACCTCGTCGCCGTTCTTCGCGAGCGCGGCGCAGAGTGACGCGCTGAGCTCGCGGCTGCCCTCGAGGCGCGCGTCGACGCCGCGACCGAGCGCCACGCCGGAGCTGCCCCGCGCGTCGTCGTGGGTCAGAAGCAAGACGACTTCGTGCCTCGCGTCCAGACAGCGGCGGTGCGCGTCGAGGAAGGCGACGTCCTCGCGCTCGAGTCTGCGCGGGTCCGCGGACCCGACGGCGACGACGCGGCGCAACCGGTGCCGCAAATAGCGCTGCGCGTCGCGGTAGCGGCGTTTGTTCAGGCATGCGGGGGGCTCGCCGCAAATTCGGGCCACCTCCCTCGCCGGCACGCAGAACTCGCGCGCCGCAGCCATCTCGCGCCGCGTCCGCTGGCGCCGGCCGTGCGCGCCGACCAGCGCTGCCCAGGGCAGGTCGTCGCGCAGGAGCTGTGTCTCGAATGAGCTGCGGAGCAGCAGGCCGCCGGCCTCGGCGCGCGGCGTTGCGTGTGCCCAGCCCCCGACACGCGCGGCCGCCCATTTTTCTGCGCGCCCGCGAGCGGCGCCGTCGCTCTCGCCCGTCGTCGCGAGGCCTACGGCGCAGAGCCGCGCGCGGACGTCGCGCCATTCGCTATTCGGCGCCTCATGCGATGGTGCGTGCGCGGGTGGCTCCAACTCCCAATCGTCGTCGTCGTCGTCAGCGGAGAGCGGCCGCGCCGCGCGCGCGGCGGCTCGCGCTGCCATCTCGAACGCCTCGTCCTCGTCGACTGCCGCGCGTGCCACAGTCCTCCCGAGCCGCCACGGGCCCGCGCCGCCGGGCCGCAGGGCGCTGCCTGCGTGCAGCAGGGCCACGACGAGGCCCAGCGCGCGGGGCGGCATCCCTGCGGCTTCTCTCTGCTACCCACAGCACAGCCTGTCCTTCAGTAGTGTCCAACGCCCATGCACTGCCTTCACCCTTTGTTCGCCTTGACCACTGTCTTGAGCTAAATGAGTACTCTACACTCTGCTAAGTTGGCCCCACACGGCGCTCTAAGCGCTATCAGCTACGGACACCGCACGCCGTCAAGTGCTTTTGCTGGGATGCCTAGTGTCTTACTGGCCGCTAGCGATTTCCTAAACGCGGCGTACACGCTGCACGGCTCCGCACAGCACGGGTTTTGCTCGGAGATATACAAAGACTACAATCAAAAATTCTTAAATCTCGATCTGCACGGCGAGCGCGTCCTTGTAGTGGCAGTTGTGCCCGTAGAAGCCCTGGAAGCACTTGCACTGCCCCGTCTCGTGGTCGCAGAAGCCTCGGTTCGAGCAGTCGACGTGACAGAGGTTGCCGGGCTCGCCGACGCCGTGACCGCCCTTGGCGAGCACGCCCGTGCAGTTCGTCTCGTCGCGCGCCGTCATCGGGTCGTCGCCCGACGGGCAGTGCTGCGCCGCGCAGGTCGGTCCAAAATATTCGGGCTCCTGCGTCTCGCCGGGCCCCAGGCCGACGGGCCAGGACGAGTCGCAGACGCAGCCGTAGAGGCGCATCGCGTCCCACGTGCCGTCGTCGCGGCCGTGCGCGTGGTGCTCGTAGTAGGGCACGTGGTCGCCCGCGTGGTAGCCGCTGACGTTGTTCTTCGAGAGCGGGAGCGCGTTGGGCAGCATCGAGAGCTGCTTCATCGTCGCGCACGTGCCGTGGCCCGAGCAGTCGCCCGTCTCGGCGCTCCCACCGGGGCAGACCCGCCGCTCGCACGCTGGGCCGAAGAAATTCGCGAAACAACTGCATTTGCCGGCGGCCGTGCAGAGGCCCGCGCCCGAGCAGGGCAGCCGCCGGTAGTGGGCCCACGTGTTGTCGCCGGCGCCTCCGGGATGCCAGGGCAGATCGGCCCAAGCCTGTGTAGAAATCGAATGTCTGCCCCGCGCCATAAATGCGTCTGCTCGACGGCGCGCCGATTTCCACACCGGTCGGAGCCATGCCCGTCGGACAGTTGATCGCCTCGCAGCTGTACGACGTGTACGAGTTGTCCACCGCGCTGTGGGCGTGCGGGCACCGGCACGTGGACGTGCAGTGGTCGCACTCGCCCTTGCCCGTGCAGAAGCCGAGGGACTTGCAGCCGTCGCCGATGGCGTTGGCCTCGTCGATGGGCCGGGGCGCGACGACCTCGACGCCTGACACGTACGTCGAATCGATTTCCAGCGTGTGGTCCAACGTGTCCTTCAAGAGGAACACTTTTACCCCGTCCACGTGAGCCGCGGCAGTTGTCCCGTGTTGCGCCCGGGTTACGGTCAATGCGTTAGTAGCAACGTTAGTTATCAACATAACCTCGCTGCCGATCAGGATGTACGAATTCACGGCCGCGCCAAGACCAGCCGTGTTCAAGTCCACATTTACGGTTGTAGCACTATCAGTAAGTGCACCATCTAGAGTTGACTCAGTTAATCGATATACCATACTCCCGTCGGTGTGATCAACAGCCGTCGTACCGTCTTGGGCGCGGGTCACGGTCAGATCGTTAGTAGAGACGGCCGTAACTAACATAACCTCGCTGCCGATCCGGATGTAAGAATTAACCGCCGCAAACAGACCGGGATCATTCAGAGTCACCGAAAGGGTAGTATCAGCAGCAGCCAAGTTCGCATTACCGTCCCCGGCATCACTAACAGTCGTCTGGGTTATGCGATATACTTTCGCGCCATCGGCGTGCGCGGCCGCGGTCGTTCCGTCTTGACCCCTTGTTACTGTAAGATCGTTCGTAGACACGGCCGTGACCAACATAACCTCGCTGCCGATTAAGATGTAGCTGTTGGCGACCGCACCAAGAGTAGTTCCAGAAGTCACCGTAAGCGTGGTATCACTCTTGCTAAAGGCGGCGCCTTCATTAATAGTTGTCTCCGTTATCTGTTTTGCGTAGGGCTCCATCACTGTTTTCACATTGCTTTTGAGCAGGAACACCTTCGCCGCGTCGAGGTGTGTAGTAGCCGTCGTTCCATCCTGTCCGCGGATTACGGTCAGAGAGTTCGTCGAGACGGCCGTGACTTTGAGAACTTCGCTTCCGATCAGTATATAAGTGTTCGCCTGTGTGTGGAAATCAAAGTCTTACGGCACGTTCGTCCTGAATCGCCGCGTCGACCTCCACGCCATCGACGCGACGCCTGCTCGATGGCGTGGCGATGCCGGTTCCCCACCGCTCGACGGAGCCAGCGCGGCCACGTAGTCGCCGAGAAATGACTTAGTGAAGAATTATCGCGTGCACCCGACACACTGGTTGATTTCCACACAGGTGTTCGCAGCCGCGCCGAGACCGCCGGTGTTGAGATCCACATTAACGGTCGTGGCACTATCAGCAAGGGCTCCGTCGAGGGTCGACTCCGTCAAGAGATATACTTTCGCTCCGTCAACGTGTGCAGAAGCAGTCGTTGAGGCTTGAGCTCGGGTTACGGTCAAAGCTTCACTAGATACAGCGCCACTCACTAACATAACCTCGCTGCCAATTAAGATGTAGGAGTTTTGAGCGACACCGAGAGCGGTATGACCACCGGTAGCCAGCGTAACAGTTGTAACAGCATTATCAATTGCACCGTCTAGAGTATTCTCAGGGTACGCCTTCTTGACGTACTCGTAGACCCGCTGGCCCGCCCGGCGCACGGACATGGTCTGGTTTACGTAGGGCCCGGGCATGCCGCATTGCGGCCGGAGCTGCTGCCGGGGCACGATGACCTCGACGGTCGTCCCGGCGCGGATGTACTGCAGCGCCGTGAGCACGAGCGTCGAGTTCAGGAAGCCCGCGCGGTGCGCCTCGTAGCAGCAGCCCTCCTCCCACGAGCCCGAGAGCCACGTCGAGTTGCCGATGACTGCCAGGTCGTCGCGGACCGCTACGTAGTAGTCATCGCTCCCGGGTATGCCATCAGCCTTCCCCGAGGTCCAGCCAGCCATCTGAACGCGGACGCGGTCGCCGACGTAGAGGTGGATCGCGCCTGTGTTCAAGTCAACCAGTGAGTCGGGGATTCAGAGACGCGCCGCGACAATTTGATTTATGCACTGATTCGCACTGCGGAAACGGACCTCAATCTGCGCTGACTCCTTAGGGATCGCCGGTCGGAACTTGAGACGCGTGTCCGTCATGTAGCATGTCAGGTCGACGGCGTCCGACTTGTTGACCGGCCGGATGTACTGGGCCTTGGCGTCCTTGTAGACGAAGCCTTTGACGCGCATCAGTGAGCTGTTCGCCGGCGAGCCGCAGTTCGGCCGGATGTCGTTCGACGCGTCGATGACGACCGTGTGCCGGTAGCCCGCCGTGCCGATCACGTCATATTTCGCCTTGAGGATGATATACGAGTCGTTGTACATGTTGTCGACGCTCCCCTCGTAGTACTCGGCCTGCCACTCGTCGTTGCCCGACGGCGCGCCGAGCAGCACGAGGCCGTCGCTGATCTTCCCGCCGTTGCCATTATTACACCCGCCCCTGGTAAATTGGTTTAGGTAGAAGTAGACCGTGTCCAGGTGTTGCAGGCCGCCCGCAATCTCGAAGGTTAGTGTTATCTCGGTCGGCGCGCACTTCTCGGGCGGCGGCGGGTAGAAACTTATCTCCGCATAGTCGATGTCGCCCCGCACCAGGAGCGCGAGGAGGCAGCCCACGAGGCGGCGGGCCATCCTCCCGACGGGCGGCCCCGCTCACGCCTGCGATAACTCTGCCCGCGCCAAGCGCCGCTCTCGTCCCGACAGGCAGCTTCGGCCACAGGTCTGTTACAACTCGTCCCGACGTGCAGCCTCGGCACGCCGGGCTCTGGCAGCCTCCCAAGCGTCTCGTCGTCGACCGAGCAGGGGTCACGCTGGTCCGGGCGGTCGGTGGGCTCCACACACGTTAATGGGATGAGTCAGCCCCCCGATCGGCTGAGCTCCAAGCGTCCAGCGGCACTCGAGGCAATCACGCTGCGCTAGGTGTAACATACTAGAGCCGCTGCACGGTTTGCGCACTGCCGCCGCATACGGGGCTGCCAAACGCCACCCGGCGCCTCGACTCAAGGCCTGATAGTACTTCCTGTGCCGCCCCGCGCCGTCGGGCAGCCGTCGTCGTCCTTTTGTCGCTGTGGGCAGCAAACCAGCAAACTTGTGCAGCAGACCAGCAAGATGGCCCCCAGCCTGGCGGGAGCGGCCCAGGACCTGCGCGACGAGCTCGGCGCCGTCGACGTGCACAGCGACATCTCCGAGCCGGACACGAGCGACGACGAGGTCGCGCGCGCGACGGCGACGGCGAAGCGCACCGCCTCAAAGGACCTCGAGAGCCGCATGGCGCGCATCCGGGAGCAGGGGAAGAACAAACCGCCCACGAAGCCGCACTGGACCCGCGCGCGGCCCGAGGACGACGGACCGAGCGAGATGTCGGCCGCCGCGGCGGAGCTGCGCGGCGCGTTCGACGCGGACTACGAGGCCGAGGAGGCCGAGGAGGCGTCGCCCGTCCGGCGCCGGGCCGACTCGCCGGCGATGCCTCGCGCGCGCAACGAGACGCAGGTCATGCTCGAGGAAGCGGCGAGGCGCCTCAGCCCCGAGCCCCCGGTCCTGAGCTGGCGCCGCGGCGACGCCGTGAGCTGCAAGTTCCGCGCCACGGGCAAGTGGGTCGACGCGACGGTGCTCGGCCCCGCCGCGGCGACGGCCAAGGGGCCCGCGGGCTACGACGTCAAGTACGAGGACGGCGGCGTCGTCGAGCGCCACGTGCCGCCGACGCTCCTCCGGCCGCGCGAGGGCGCCGAGCGCGACGCCGGGCCGTCGAAGGGCTTCGGGCGCGTCGACGCCGCCGCGGCGCCCGCGGCGCCCGCGGCGCCGAAGCCGCCCCGGCCCGCGCGGCCGGCGCCGCCGCGGCCCAAGGCCGCGCAGGAAGCCAAGGCCGCGCCGCCGGCGCACGTCGCGCAAGACTCGGCGCCCCGGCCCGAAGCCAAGGCGCCGCCGCCCGCAAATGTGGCGCAGGACGCGCCAGCTGGCCCGCCGGAACCCAAGCCGGCTACTGACGCGCCCCCTGCCCAGCCCGGGGCCAAGGCGCCGCCGCCGGCGCACGTCGCCCAGGACGCGTCGTCGCCGGCTCCGCCGGAGCCCAAGCCGGCTCCCGCGGATGCGCCGCCCGCCAAGGCCCCGCCGCCCGCAAATGTGGCACAAGACGCACCAGTGCCAGAGCCCAAGCCGGCTCCTGCGAACGCGCCACCTGCCCAACCGGAGCCCAAGCCGGCTCCTGACGCGCCGCCCGCCCGGCCGGGGGCCAAGGCCCCGCCGCCGGCAAACGTGGCACAAGATACACCACCTGTCCAGCCGGAGCCCAAGCCAAGCGCCCAGGACGCGCCGGCGGCCAAGGCCCCGCCGCCCCCGACCGTCGTACAGGACGCGCCGGTCCCAAGGCCCGAGGCCGCGGCGCCGCCGCCCCGAGCTGTGCCCCGGCCGGCCCCGGAGCCGGAAAAGCCTTGGGTGCCGAAGCGCGCGGACCTCGCCGACGAGGAGGAGAAGGACGAGCCGCTGCCGTCGGACGACGAGCCCTCAGCCGACGAGGCGGAGGACGCGGAGCCGCCGGTCTTCGTGGCGGCCGAGGATCTCGCGCCGCGCTGGCACCGCGGCGACCGCGCGCTCGTCCGCGACGGCGGCACGTCGAATTTTCTCGAAGGCAAGGTCGCGCACACGCTGCCGAACGGCGGCGCCGCCGTCAAGTTCGGCACGGAAACTATTGACGTCGACGCGGGACGCCTCAAGCCGCCCCAAGACGTCTTCGCGCGCGCCGCGGCGGCCGCGTCGGTGCAGCTCCGCGCCTTTTTGTTAGGACGCAGCGGCGGCGGCACGCCGCAGGAGCAGCGGCGGAACTTAGTAAAGGCCTTCAAGGCCGCGGACGCCGACCGGAGCGGCACGATGGACCGCAACGAGTTCCTCGCGCTCCTCAAGGACGCGGGCCTGCGCGTGGACGTCGACCGGGCCACGGCGCGCGCGGACGTCAGGATCGTAAAGTGCCCCGCGCCGCGGGCGCCCGTCGAGCTCGACCACGCGGCCGTCGCCGTGCTCGTGGCGCGCCGCGCGTCGGGCGACATCAAAGCCGGGGACGAGCTGCTTAGTATCGGCGAGAAGACCGTGAAGCGCGAGGCGGACCGTTTGAGAGGCGACGACGACTTGGACCTGGCGACGCTGCCCGCGGCGATGCTCAAGCACAAAGGAGAGTGGCGCGTGCGGCGCACGACCGCCAAGTACCTATCAAAACGCGAGGCCGACGCGCTGATGCGATGCGTCGGGCTCTCGCTCGACGACGCGACGTCGCTCGAGAATATTGTGAGCTTTGCCTTTGACGACGCACCGGAGGGCCAGGAACCGGAGTTGGCCGTGGCCATGGACGCGGCCGCCCGGTGTTTACGGGGCAACACGGAGGACGACGTGGACGCGGCCTTCGACGCGTGTCGAAAAGCCCTCGGCACGACGGCGACGACCATCGAGACGACGAAGCTCGTATCATATCTGTGTCAAGCGGACCTGGACTTGCCGGCGCCCGGCTACGGTTTAGGCGGCCCCCAGGACGACGAGGGGTCGTCGAGGCGGGGCCTCACGCCGCGGCAGGCCCACCTCGTGGTGCGGCGCTGCCTCGACCCGTCGGGCGACGGCGTCGTCACGAAGGACGAGTTCTCCGCCTTTGCGTTCTGGCCGACGCGCACCGTCGAGGGTTTGAGGAGAGCGGCGCTGACGGCGGCGTTTCAATTGCCGGACGACGGCGATTTGACGCCGGGTAGGAGGTTGTTTACGGCCCTGGACGAGGACGGCAATGGGTGTTTGGGAAGGGCTGAATTAGCCCGCGGCCTGGCGCGATTGGGCGCTCCTTTACTGCCGAACGAGCGCCGACTGTTATCGCAAGCGCTGGATGTGGATGGAGACGGCGCGACGACGCGCAAGGAGTTCCTCACGTTCTTGGGTGAGAAAGTTGATGATCTCGACGACAGGATTGTGCCCACGCCGAAGAAGGTGCCGGTGGTGCCGAAGCCGTCTCCCCGAAGACCGCGCCGGCCCGAGGCGAGTTACCACCCCAAGCCCAAGGTCAGCGAGAAGACGAAGGAGGCTTTGGCGGTCTGGATCACGCGCTGTCTAGCATTGGAGGAGGACAACAAGGGTCTGAATCGGAAGGTCCGCGAGCTGGCGCGGGACCTGAAGAAGGCCGTGCGTCCTAAAGCGGAGGAGCCCGACCCGGAACTCGCGATGGAACTAGAGGCGCTGGCCGCGAAGAACGACGCGCTCGAGGTCCAGGTCGCCGAATTTGAGTTGTGGAAGACGGAGACGCTGAAACAGCACGACGACGAAAAGACTACGATCAGGGCGGAGCTCGAGGAGTCGTACCGCGAGCGCGTCCGCACGGCGGAAGCTGGCCAGCGGAAAGACATGTTAAACGCGAAGCGCTTGCAACGCGAGCTCGCCGCGTTGAAGGCCCAGAAGGAGACGAAAGTAGTAGTAAAAGACGCCTACTTCAGCCGCAAGGGTTCCACGTCGATCATCAAGGAGAAGGAGGCCCTCCAGGCCAAACTGAAAGATAGGGACGCAGAGATCGCCGATTTGAAATACCGGATAGAGCGCTACAAGAAGGGCGAACGGGCCCTCCATCGGGCGTGGCAGAAGGCTTGCGTCAGAGGCGATAAATATCGCGAGGCCGCGCGGGCGACGGAGGTCGACTGCGTGAATCGACTGCGACGGACAAAGTCGCAGATGGACGAGGCGTGTTTGAAGGCCGAGGGCGCCGTCGACGAGTCCGTCCTCCCGTCCGAGGAGGACGTGCAACGCCTGACCAAGCAGGAGACGCGCGCGTTTCGGGGCCGGCGCCAGTTCCCCGCGGCGAGCGCGTCGACGGTCGAGATTTCCTAAGGTACTTGAATTTAGTCCGACCTCCGAGTCGGAACGGTAAAGGCGCGAGGGGGAGGGGGGCGTGCGTGCGCGCATCATACGCGCCGCTCCACGCGCCGTGGAACCGCCGCGCCGCCGGCCGGAAGACGACGGCGACGGGCGCCTCGTCTCGTAATAAAGCCGACAGGCGGTGCCAGAGCCGCTTTCCCACAAACCGGAGGAGCGCCCGCACGACCTCCCGCGGCTCCTGATCAGAAACGAGCAGCTCGCAGGCCGCCGGGAGCGCGACGACGCGCCGCCGCTCGTCGATGGACACGCAGCCCGGCCGGTCCAGGAACCGCGCGCAGGCCGCATCCAACGTCGCCGGCAGCGTCGCCGGGTCGGCCTCCATGATCGTGGACGGGAAGTCGCGCGCGCCCGAGTGGGCCGCGAGCGCGACGCGGCCGTCGCTCGCCGCGAGCGCCAGGGCCCAGTGCGCGTCGTCTAAGGCCGGCGCGGCGACGAAGGACGACCGCGCGTTCGACGGCGTCGGGGGCTTGGGCGGCGACGCGGACCGCTTGGAAATGGCGTCGCGCAGCTTCGCGCCTGCTGCGAGGGCCCGGCCGGCGCGCGTCGCGGTCGTCGCCTCCGGCACGACAATCTCCTGCTCGGGCCGGAGCCGGCCCCGGAGGACGCACTGCGCGAGGTCGTTCAGACTGAAGACGTCGCCGCACACGTCATAGCTCACGGTCCTCGCGAACGTCGTCGCATCGCGCGGCGCGCCGAGCACGAGCAGCGCATGTAATAAGAGAGCGTGGTACAAGTTCAGGAAGAAGGCGAGCGCCTCGGCCGGCGTGCCCACGTCAGCGAGGGCGATGCGTTTTAACGACGCCGCCTCATCAAACAACTCGGCCTGGGCCGTCGCCGCCGCGTCCGGCGACGCCGCCGCGAGGCGCCTCAATAAGTTCCGCGCGCGCGCCCACGGCGGCAGGCCGTCCTCCTCCAGACTCAAGTCGAAACTCAGGCGCCGCGCGTTCAGGACCAATCGAGCTTGTTTATACGAAGGCGGTTTTAGTATGAACGCGTCCCGCGGGTCGCGCGCCGTCGGGAGACAAGCGTCGTCCGGCGTGAACTCGGCGGCCCTGGAGCGCGCAATGCTCAAAGAAGTGGCGAAGGCGTCCCGCTTGTCGTCGTCCGCAAACCCAAGATAGTGGCAGAGGCCGACCGTCTCCACGACCAGCGTGGGGAACGGCCCCTCCACGAAGCGGCACGCGAGGACCTCGTTCAGCGGCAGCGCGATTTTTTTTGGTGATCCCAGCGCGTCGAGCACATCCAACCGACCTTTCCTCAAAACCGCGAGCTGCTCGGCCCAGTGGCCCTCTCCCAAAGACCGCGCCACGACCGCGATGCTGTCGTCCTGCTGCCGCCTCAAAACCTCGCTCGTCACGCCGACCTCCGCTGCGCCGCCTCGGAGGAACCCCTCGTCCAAAGCTCGCGCGCGGCCCACCAAACCCCAGGCGTCGCGCCGCGTCCGCTCGTTGTCGTGGGTGGTGGCGAGCCACGCGTCGAGGCGCCTTCGTAACAGATGCGCGGCCCCGTCGCCCGCGGACCGATGGAACGGCGGCCGGTCGTTGTTGACGGGCGCCGCCCAGGGCGACCCCTCATTTAATATGGAAGCGGGCGGGCCGCGATCCGGAATTTCAGAGTCGTCCGGGTCCGCGTAGTAGGCGTCGTCGACGACCGGGGCTTCTTCAACGGGCTCCTCGACGTCGTCGTCGGCCTCCTCTTCTTCCTCCTCCTCCTCCTCTTCATCGTCGTCCTCATCCATCGGAGGCTCCTCGGCGTCGGAGGGACCCTCGTCGTCAAACGCGCGCAGCGCCGCGGGCGACTCCGGGTCCGAATCCTCGTCGACGACGGCGCTCGTCTCTGACACGGCCGACCGCCGCCGCCGCCACTCGGAGAACTCGGCCGCGCGCCGGCTCGCCGCATGTTTCAGACCGTCTTTTACTTTAGTTGCGGTCTGCACGGCCTTCGCGGCCGACGCCTTCGCCGCGTCGCGCTTCCGACGCTGCGTCGGGACGCCGCCGCCCGGGCCGCAGGTTAATGAGGCGGCGGTCAGGCCCAAAACGGCCGCGAGCTCGTCCGCCGTCCGCAGGCGCGTCACCTGCTTCTGCTCCTTGTCTGACGTTAGCGTCGCCACGAGAGCGTACGCGCGGCAGGCCCGCATCGCGCGCCGGTCGACGGCCTCGACGAAGCCGGCGCACGCTATATTGGAGACGCGCCAGCCCTGATCCTCTTCCACGTCGTCGTACTCCTCGAAGTCCTCGCTGTCTTCGACGAAGTCCAAGGCGCGCAGTCGGACGACGTCCTCGGCCGGGCACTTCTTCCGCAACCGCAGGAGCCGTCCCCCGTATCTCGACGACGGCGCGCCGGTCGCCAGCGCGACGCTGCTCTCCGGTCTTACCAAAGACACGAGGGAAAACGGCGCGTGCAGCGTCAGCGGGCCGTCGGTTTTCAACACAAAAAACTCCTCCTTCCGCGGCTCTTGACTTTTACTCTCGCGCCACGCGAGCCAGCCCTGCCGCGTCGATGTTAAGTAAGTACCCTCGGACTGCACCCTGATGACGTCGCCGTCCGCGAGCTGTTCTCTACCGCCGTCTCTCGCGACGAGCTTCAGGGGCGGCGCGGCCGCGCGGTCCCGCAGGACGGCGTAGCCCCGGCCCGTGTCCACAGCAACATCGCAGACCACGGCGCAGCCCGACCGGCACGGCGGCGCGTCGCGCGGTGCTTGCGTCGCGGTGTCGCCTCGCTCGGCGAAGCGCGCGAGCGCCGCGTCCCAGCGGCAGCGGTAGCGCAGCCAGTAGCGCTTTTTCGTCGCGTCAAGTGGATCCCGGTCGTAGACCACGACGTCGATCGGCTGCGAACCCATGAGCGACTCCAAGGAAGGCGACCCGATGGGCATGTTCGCCACGCGCCACTTCGTAAAGTCCACGAACGACGATTGCAGCGTCAAGGTGTAGGTCGTGCCGTCGGCGGCGAACCTGGGCATATTGTCCAGCGAACTCGCCCTCCTCTTGTTTCGATCCTCCTCGACCAGTTCACCTCGTAAGTCCGGCGGCGTCTGATCTGCGTGCGTCGCCACGAACAAATCAACACCGGTAGCGCAGGGGAAGGCGCATCTCGCTTTCCCGTCGTCATTGAGTGACCATTCGAGGCCGGGCGTCCTCCGACTGATGAAGGCCATGGCGCCCTTCACTAATGCTTTGGTCGCTATATTTAATTTCGGGCGCTGCTGGAGCTCCGCGCCGACGAAGAGCCGGCCGTCCGTCGGCGTTATTAAGCATCGCCCCTGGATGCGCATCTCGAAGCGCCGACCCGTTCGTTCCAGCAGGTTGTTCACCGGCGGGTCCGTTGCTAAGAGAAATGAGAACTTGCCGTCGACGTAGTCGTTTCTTATTAAGTGTGGTTCGGTCGAATTGCACTTATACGCTTTGAAAGCACCGGTAGGCGTCTGGAGCTCGAGCACGAAGCCCCTCAAACCAGGATTCTCCCGACACCATCGTCTATTTTCCCCCGTGGGTTCTTTTACATCAATGGTGATGCGCCGTTGCTTGCTGAACAGTAAGTAGCGCGGCAAGTGGACGGTGACGGCCACGACCCAGATTACTAGAGCGTGGACGAGGTTGAGTAGTGCGATGAGCACCGGTGCCGGTGAAATTGCTGGGAACTCGATGTCCTCCTCTTCTTGTGTGCTCTCGCCTGCCGCGGCCATCTCGCCCGGCGTTTCTCTGCCCCGCAGCGGGGTGCAGCAGTGGAGAGTGGCTGTATCGATTGATTTCAGCAATGAGCGCGTGCCCTGGGCATGCCACTGTCGATGCGGAACGAGGGCGGGGAGCTAGCTAGCGGCATGTAACACACTAGGGAAACATCGATCGGTTGGAGTGTACGGTGCCGAACGCGTCGCCGCGGTCCAAGGTCGCCTGCGGGAAGTCGCGGGACAAGTTGATTGAACGGGCGAACGTTGCACATTGTTCGGGGGGGTTTGCCGAGGCGGTTCTGCTTAGAAGGAGGTACGCTGTTATGAAAGAAGCGGCCCGCGCCCGCCGCCGATGAATCGGCGACGCGCGGTGTCTCCCCCCCAGGGGCTCCGCCCACTAGTCCTAGCACCGTAACATCGACTCCCATCGATCGGTGAGCGCGGCGTGAGTGACCTCCAAGGGCCATTTCTACCTCCTATGCACATAACAAAACAACTACGTTAGCCCCAGCGCCGCCATCGCGGGCCCGATGTCCGGCGCGACGAGCGACTCTTCGCCGCGACTCCACCACTGCCGCCGCTGCGCGAGCTTCTTTCGCGGCACGTCCAGCAAACCGTAGGGCCCGAGGGCCTCGAGGTCGTCGAGCAGCTCCGGGTCCAGCAGCTCCTCGAAACTGGCAAAGCCGCGCGCCGCGACGAGGTGCGCCGCGAGCGCGTCGGCCTTTTGGTCGGTGAGCTGGAGCTCGGCGACGAGCTGGGACGCCATCAGCGCGGCGCGGGCGCGCTCGGCGGCATCCAGCGGGGGTGGCGGTGGCGGCATCGGCGGACTTCGCGGCGTCGCGGTCCTCGGTGTCAACGCCGGCGTGGTCCTGGCGGACGCCGACGTGGCGGTCCTCGGCGCCGGTCCTTTTGCGGGCGCCGGCGTCGACTGCGACGCTCGCGCCGCCACCCCAGCCTCTGGTGGTGCCGGCGTCGCGTGCCCGGGCTTTTTGCGCGCCGCGAGCGCCCGCAGCCACGCCGCGGCGTCGCGCGCGCCGCGGTCGTCGGCGTAGTCCACGGGCAGGCGGCCGTCGCGATCACGAGCGATCAACAGCGCGTCGCCGCCGTCGTCGGCGTCACGCGCGAGGTCGCCCAGCGACTTCAGGCTCCGCAATATGTGCACGTGGCCCTCCCACGCCGCGAAGTGCGCCGCTGTGCGGCCGTAGGCGTCGCGGGCCGCGACGTTCGCGCCGAGCTCGGTCGCGAGGCACCGCAAAGCTTTCAACCGGCCGTTCCGCGCGGCCACGTGGACGGCCGTCTCGCCCGTCGCGTCGCAGGCCGTCTCGACGCCCGCGCCGAGCTCGACCAACGCTTTGAGGGAGGGACAATCGCCGACCCAGGCCGCGCGGTGGATAGCGCGCCAGCCGTCGTCGTCGACGGCGTTTATGTCGGCCCCGCTCGCGACGAGGCACCTCAGACTGGCGACCTGCCCGTGCACGGCTGCCCTATGTACCGCGCACCAGCCGAGCTCGTCCTTTGTGTTGACATCGCACTGCTTTGCCAGGGTTTTTATCTGTTTGATGTCGCCGTCGCGCGCCGCGGCGACGAGCGCGTTTGTTGTGGACATCTCCATCCAGTGAAAAAAAACGCACCGGGCAGAATGGTGGGAATCACTCCACCATCAATGCGCTTTGATGGGCAGCCGCCGCATCCCCAAAAAACCAAAAGCCTCTCCCTGTTTTGTTTAACCCCGCACGCTACTGGCGCGACGCCGTCGCCGCGACCGCACTGCACGACTACACAATATCACTTAGAGTACGTCTTCCCGTAGCCCGGCCCGGCACCGCCACGCCTCTCGTATAACTTCGCCTCCATGAAGCGGCGCAGGCCCTGCTCCCAGGCGTCCGCCGTGACGCCCTCCGGCGTCAGCACGGACACGACGCCCAGCTCCGACACATGCCTAATGTTCTCTTGGTCATCATCGAAAAACAACATGTCCTCGAAGGCGACGCCCGTTTTTTGTTTTAGTGCTTTCAGATGCGTCTTCTTGTTGCCTTTATAGATCTCCGCGAGGCGCCCGTCGTCCAGGGCCTGCCAGAAGCTTCTCCCATCATCTATCGTGAACAGTTTCAGTAGCTGTCTCGCCCAGTCCGGCTCGTCGCACCTGCTGGCCACGGCAACCCTGCAGTCCTGCCACTCGTCTCCATTACTTATCGTTTCCCATACTTTCCGCGTCTGGCCCAGCAGTTTGATGGCCTCTCCATCAGACGCGGCGCAGGCGTTTTCACTCGTCTTCGTGAAGGGCGGGCCCCGGCGGACCATGTACATCTCGGGGAACCAGCAGCAGGCGTCGAGGTCGAAGACCACAAGCTTCGGGAGGGCCATGGTTTTGCTGAATATGGGTATTGCAGAGGTGTGTTTGAGACTGATCCGCGAGCGCCGCGCGCGCTGCTGTGTGCTGATGCTGTCCACAGGCTGCTGGCAGGCACAAAATGTGCGAAAAGATGCGTGCAGATCGCCGCGACGCGTTGGGCACAGGCTTGGAGGATACGTGAGCAGCCTCGAGCGATGCGTACGGCTTCAGGCAATCGCAAAAACTGCCGTGTGCGTTTTGGCTCAAAACCCGAACCAAACGAATCGACCAAATAGATGCACCAAAGCAACAAGGGAGGTGTATAGTGCAAGCCCAGACCGGTTTGGGAGGGTTTACGGACAAAAGCTGTCTGAAGCAGCCGCCTCACAACTTGAGTACGTAGGACGCCGTGCGCGCTGGCATCTGTGACCTCTCGCAGGATACAGGTGGCAGACGTTGGTATTTCGAAACCTCTCAGTCGCACCACGACGCTGTCGCAGCGCTTCTGCAAAAATATCTTGAGAAAGCGATATTGATAGCAGCCAGGCTGAGGTGATGATGCGCCGCGCCCTCACAACAACCGTAAGGCGGCACCTCGCCGCACCAGCCATGCCGCCGCGCCCCGCAGCGACAACCACGCCGGAGGAGCTCGTCGCCGAGCTGGCCGCGCGGCCCTCGACGTCGCTGAGCCTACACGACATGGCGAATGCATGTGATCGGGGCGACGCGTTATCAGCAGCACAATACACGCATTCCGAGCTACCCGTCCGTCTCGCGAAGCAAGCCTTTGAAATACGACGCGCTCTCGGCTCGCACGACGACGACCAGGCTAGTGGCATCGCCGGCTACTACGAAGCGACATTAGTAGAATTACTCACGGAACCAGCACCGACGGACCGGGCCTCCGAGCAACGCTTCGCGGCGACCATCACACGTTTATTGAATGAGACGCGGAATCATATTCCACTCGCACTGGCCCAGGCCGTCCGGGCCAAAAGAGCTGCGGCTTTCGCGGCCGTCGTTTCGAGGGGTGGCGGCGGCGGCGTCGCTACTTTGGATACCAAAATCAACGGCGTCGAGACGAAGGAGCCTTCATATGCCCCTTCCAAAGCGGAGACCGCTGCTCGGCTGCAATTGGATCGGGACCTGGAGCGCTTCTTCACGGCGCGCGTTGGGATCAGATTGCTCACGGAGCACTATCTTGCGGTGAGAGGCGACATCGCTCCCTTAATTGATACATCATGCAATCCTGGCGAAGTCGTTTCGGCCGCGGCTGATGATGTTAAGCAATTGGCCAAGAGGGCCTACGGCACCGATTTTGAATTTGACGTCGTTGGTGATAAGGATATCCAAATTACCTACGTCACGAAGCACATGCGCTACGCGCTCGGCGAGCTGTTCAAGAACGCGGCTAGAGCCGTCGCCGAGAGGAAGGCAGACCCGAGGATCAAAGTGGTCATCGCCGACGGGAGCGAGGACCTCGCGTTTAAGGTGTGTGATGAGGGCGGTGGGTTTTCAAGGCCGATGCGGCACAACGCGTGGTCCTGGTTCTGGAGTAGCGGCCCGCCTCTTGGCAGATCCGCGGGGAGCGGCGCCGGGGGAGGTCTAGGGTTGCCGATGACGCGGTGCTTGGCGAGGTATTTCGGTGGTGAACTCTCACTTAGACCGCTCGAGGGCCACGGCACGGACGCCTACCTGCACCTGGCGAAATTGGGCGTCGGCGCGTGCGAGGCGCTCCCGCGCGCCGTGCGCGAGTCGCCGGGCGGGCTCGTGTCGTCGCTGTATTTTGATGAGGAGAGGGACGTGGCCCACGACCGGAGGATAAAGTAACAACTGTTTGGTTATTTCGCGTCGAGGCGTTTTGGGCCGGGTTTTGCACAGCGCTTTCATGCGCAAGCGCACGGTGCGCTGCGGTGCACGGGGCATGCACGCGCGCGCGCAGCTATTTTTGCATTCGTGCGCCTGCTCGTGATCTATGCGGCTCGCGTGCGCCCTATTTCGTGAGATACTCTCAAGTGCTGCGGTGCTCTCCGAGGCATTGTGGAGCGCATCGGTGCCGCGGCGGCTCTGCTGAGATTGCACGACGCCGCGTCAACTGGGGACGAAATGGCACAAAAAACAGGCACACCGGTCCTCTTATGCGTAGGCGTCGCCGCGCTGGCAGCGGTCTTGGCGTCATTGCTCAACGCCGAGGCCAGCGTGCAATACAACGCCGCCGAGGGCACCTCCACGGCGAGAACGATGGCCGACGCGCTGGCGGACGCGCGCTCCACCGCGAACTGGGATCCGGTCCTCAACGCGAAGGGCGTGCGCGTCTGGAAGCGGGTCGAGCACGCGGAGCGCACGTCCGCTCCGATGGCAATCAAGTCCCAAGTATACGCAGCGGTGCCGCCACGGTTCTTCACGGACTTGCTGCTCACGCGCGACTACGACACGGCCCGCCTCTTCAACCCTACGCTTGACGGAGGTAGTGATATTGAGTGGTTCAGCAAGCACGAGCGGATAAGCCACGTGCGGACGAAGCCGGTGTTAATTTTAAAACCGAGGGATTTCGTCGTGCGTGTGCGGCGCGAGAGCCGCAGCGATGGCACCGAGCTCGTGCTCAACACGAATACGGTCCATCGCCTGGCGCCCGTCGCGCAATCGCACGTGCGCGGCGTTCTCAATGGCCTTCACCTGGTCGAGCCGCACAAGGACGGGACGGGCTGTGTGTACACGATGGTTTCGCAGATGGACCCTAGGGGCTCCATACCAATGGTCATCGTCAACTGGTTCGCGATGCGCCGGCCGCTCCAGTACATGGTCGCGCTCCGGGACCTGGCCGAGGCGCGGTATGGCCGCGCCGAGGCGGTGGAGGCGGCGCCGGCGGGGCCGAGGCGACGGCTCGGCCGGCTGCTGCACAACCTACCTTTTCGACGAGGAGCGCGGCACGACCGGCGGATATAAGTATTGTTTTGTAGGTTTTCGCGTCGATGGCGTTGGGTTTGTGTCCGAGTCTGTCTGTGGCGGTCGCCGCCGGGGCGTCTCGCGTCTGATGGGCACGGGTTTTGCTCACTGCGTTTCCGCTTTTGGCTGCATTGCGCTGCACCGCCATCGGCGTAAATACGCGCGCGCAACTCCCTTTGCACCCATTCGACTGCTGTCGATGCAGCTCGCGCGAGTCCTCTAAGTGCGAAAACGCTGCGGTGCTCTCTCTAATGCAGTAGGAGAATCTCGTGCCGCGCGCGTCTCGGAGAGACACCATGGCACAAAACAAAGCCACACCGGTCCTGCTATGCGTCGGCGTGGCAGCGTTGGCAGCGGCAGTGGCCTTGTTGCTCAACGCGGGCCCGCCGCGGGCGCGGCGGCCGCTGCTAGCTGACCTGCAGCTCCTCGACGGGACCGCCTGGCGCCTCACGGGACGTTTGCAAGTCTCGCGCAGCGAACGCGAGCTCACGGCGCAATTCAATGCGCCGCCGGGGACACCGCTGCGATTGTTGAACGCCTCGGCGGCGTTCCGAGACGTCTGGCGGCGCGCGGCTGGGAGTGAGTGGCGGGATGGCACTGCATCGGAGAACGTCCAAGTCTCGGACGAGGTCTTCGTCACCGCCCTCGAGAGGCACCGTGACGCCGTCGATGCGAAATTTGCGACCGGTCTACTTGCTTGGGCGGCTTACATCGGCGCGGCAGAAGCGTGCCGCTTGCTCATAGAACTGGGCGCGGACGTGAGCCTAAGACCGGCTCGTATGCTCGGCAGAAATGCGTTGCACGTCGCAGCGAGCCGATCCTGGCGAGGCGCCTACGACGCCATCGCCGCGGCAGCCGACGATTCGCTAGCGCTTGAAAGAGACCTCTTTGGCAAGACGCCAGCGGAATACTGGGCCGCGCGCCCCAAAACCTCGACGGGTGGCGCGTGCGACATCGAGTCTTCGACGGCGTTCACTTCCCGGGAGCTCGCAAGAGCCGTCTATGGCGGCCGTCCGGTCGTGTGGCGCGGAGCGGCTAGTAACTGGACCGACGCGATCGAAGCGTGGAGCCCCGAGACGTTGGCTTTGGTCGACGACGTCTTTGTGGAAGCGCACCCCATCCCTCACGGGGAGCAGAGCTTCGGGATAAGCGCGCCGCGACCGCCGGAGAGCCTCGGCGCGTTCGTGAGGCGGTCCTTCGGTGATGACGTGGCCGCGGCGGCGTGCGAGGGCCGCTGCGGGCCCGACGACGTCTCGGATCTCGCCGATTACGTATTTGACACCGGTGACGCCGCCGACGCGCTCGTACGCAATTCCAGTCTGATGCCGCGACTCTTGAATATATTGCGTCCAGCACCAGCACTGGACGCCGCGCTTGACGGCATCCCGCGGTGGTTGCATAGACGAGATGCGCAGGACGTGGTCCAGGTCTACGTGGGTCCCACGGGCGCCGGCGCGCCGTTTCATTATCACGAAAACGCTTTGAACGCCTTGCTCCACGGCCGCAAGCGCTGGTGGCTCAAGGAGCCGAGCGAGGCCGTCTATTCGGTGCGCCACCCGCGCGCCTGGTGCCGCCGCGGTGTCGAAGTTGCCTTCACGTTGGAATGTTGCGTACATTACCACCAGCACGCCATCGACGCGACGCGTAATCGATCGGTTGCGACGCAGGACGGACGACGCTACGGACGCCTGCACCTTCGTGCAAGAAGCGGGCGACGTCGTCCTAGTGCCGGCGAACTGGGCCCACGCCATCCTCAACGAGGCGCCGGTCGTCGGCGCGGCCTTCGAGCACCTCGACGCCTACCTGATCGCCTCGAACAGCCGGCGCGTCTTCGCCTGAGATGTTGCTGTGTGAACCTCGATGGCGGCGGCGCCCGCCTGGAGCTATGTTAAATAACTACTTACTGTACAAACTCTACCTTCGCTTCTTCTTCCCGCCCCCCTTCGAACCCTCCTCCTCGGAGTCCGATTCCTTCTCGTCAGACAACCCGAAGAGGCCCTTGATCATCTTCTGCGGGTCCGACGAATTGCTCATCTGCTCCTCCATTCTTTTACGTTCTTCGGGATCCAGCGAATCCATCAACTTGGGCATGAAGAAGACCATGAGCATCGTGAAGCCCATCATCAGGAGCATGGGATTGCGGAATAACGTATGTAAGCCGGGCTGCTGGCGCTTGTCGAAATATTCTAATTTGACGTGCGGCCGCAGGTCCACGGGGTACGCCGCGGCGCGCTTGTTCGCTCCCGGGTACATGTACTCCAGGACTCGTATTTCACCGTCGTCCTCGGGCAGGTTCAGCTTGAACTGCGAGAAGAGGTATTCCGTCGATAACACATCCAGCAAATACACGCCCGGCGCGACATCAGTAAAACGAAACGACCCGTCGGGCCTCGTGAAGGCGCGGTGCTCGCCGCCGTTCAAGGTCACCTCCGTCGTCCGCAGGTCGCCCTCCTGTAATAACTTTAGCGGGAGCTTGATTTTGCCCTCGACGGCGTGGCCGTCGACCTGGCTGGCGCTCGCGGCTGCTATGATCAGCGCGCTGGCGAGGCGGCGCATCGTCGGCGCTTTTGTTTTGCAGGCTTAGTCCCTGACTTCCTAATTGATGCTGCGGCGGCGTCGCGCTGCCCTGGTCGCACCGGGTAGTCACTGGGTGATGTCTGCGCGTCCTACGGTGACCTGTTTCTACGCCGCGCCCCGATATAAGCTTGCCCGCGTTTTGCAGGCTAGCGTTCATAGACACACTAGGCGCCACGCGGAGCTTTTTGGAGATAAGCCAAATTGCACCTTATTGCGCCGTGCAAAAGCGTCGTCGTTGCAACACGACACGCGCATATACCTTCCTGCCGCTGTGAGACGCTGTGACAGCGCTTGTGCACCTAAGCGTCGCCCAAGACACTTGCTGCAAAAAAGTGACTCGCCACCCAGCGCCACTCAGCACCGCGCCACCCAGCATAATGCTCCGACGGATATTGCTTGCGCTAGCGCTGCTCGCCACCGGCGAGGCGGCCAAGGCCAAAGCAGACCCGAAAGAGTGCGAGGTCTGCATAGCGAACCTCGAGGCCATCGACAAACTCATCGACAAGGACGAGAAGACGTCCAAGCAGAGCATCATGGAGGCCATCACGAAGCAGGCCGCCCGCGTCAACAACTCTCACTTCACCATAGCGCCCTGCGCCCCCGCGGCCTACCACAGCCCCGGCGGGCGGGCCACGCCGCTTCTGCCGCCCCGGCGCGCGCCTCCTGGGCGCCCGCGGCGGCGACGGCGCGCGGAGACACACAAAGTTCTCGCGTGCCGTACGCGAATAACAACACTCGACGGCGCAGGCACTGCGGCGACCTCCAAAACGAGCAGCCGAACCCGGCACTCAACGCGCGCGACCGCAAGATGTGTTATTATTTCGAGCCGATCCGCGCCGCCATCGCGCAGCCCTTCAGCACGCGCATGCCCAAGGACCGCGTCTGCAAGCGCCTCAAGCAGAGCAACGGCGAGATCTGCAACGTCAAGTACCAGGTCCAGGTCGACAACAACCTGTCGGACGAGGAGATGCTCGCGCAGCTCAAGAAGAAGCGGGTCAAGGAGCTGAAGGGCATCCTCAACGACCGCGGCGTCAAGTGCGAGGGCTGCCTCGAGAAGGACGACTTCATCAAGAAGATCATGGCGACGAACGGCATGAGCACGGACTTCTAAGAAGACAAGTATTAACTCTCTCTGTTACGGTGCGAGGGAGACACGCGCGTCGCCGATTTATCGGCGGCGGGCGTGCCGCGAGCAATCTCGACGCCCGGCCGCTTGCTAGTGTCTTTCAGGCGCTAGCTCGAGCGCGTGAGAGAGAGAGAGCCACTTATTGAACCCACCCCCAGGTAGTACGGACCCCGAACGCTCGTGGCTAGCGGCCTGTAAGACACTAGCAAGCAAGCAGCGCTTGCTGTGCGAGGTGCAGAGCTGCAACACGCAGGGTCAAGGGAGTAGTTGTGATTGCAAAGCGCTACGAGAGTCGTGCGAGTGCCGTGCTTCATCGCTGCGGTCGAACGTCACGCAGCGGACGCGAACGCATGGCCATGCGCGCCATCCTCGCGCTAGCCGGCGCAGCGGCATTCACAGCCACAACACCAGCCGCAAAGCAGAAGAAACCGGACACCGCGAGCGAGTTCGGCGACGAGCTCGACTTGTCATTGGCTTTCTTCCGCGAGGAGGGCCGGCCGGCCCGAGATCTCGCTGTGCTCGCCTGCTCGTATGCGCTCGAAAGCCGACAAAAGGTAAGGGTCCTCGACGCGTGTGCGGGCGCCGGCGCGCGGACGCTCCGCTACCTCCGGGACCTCCCTTCGGACGTGGAAGTCCTCGCCAACGAGCCGAATGATGGGACGCAGCTCGAGGCGAACTGCTTGACGTATGATAACGTAAAATTCGCGTCCGGCGACGCCGGCGAGCTGCTCGCGCGCAACCCGAGGAGTTTCGACGTCGTCGACGTCGACTCGTT
The DNA here is from genome assembly GCA_918797485.1 of Pelagomonas calceolata. Lineage (NCBI taxonomy): Eukaryota > Pelagophyceae > Pelagomonadales > Pelagomonadaceae > Pelagomonas > Pelagomonas calceolata. Next base: position 2,991,078 of record CAKKNE010000004.1, read on the forward strand.
CGGGTTGAGCGGCGACCCGGCTTTAGCGGTCCAGGCGGCTTTGAGTGGAGGCGTCGTGTTGCTAGCGACGACGGGCGCCGCGGCCGCCGGCGCGCGCGGCAAGGCCGCGCGGGCCGCTCTGAAAAAACGACTGGGCTGTGCCGCGTGCAAGACGCCCGCGCAGAACGAGCTCGGACTACGGATGCTGCTGGGCGCGGCGGCGCGGGCGGCGTCTGATGATGACGCCGTGCTCCGGCCGCTGTTCTCGCACTACGCGGCGCACGGGCCGGTCTTTCGCGTCGCGGCCGTCGTCGATAGAAGTGGTGACTCGGACGCGCGAGGGGAGCAGTTCCTGGTCTGCTGCCGGAGCTGCGGCCAGGCCGCGTTTTCGCCTTCAGTACTAACGAGTTGCGGAACCTGCGGCGAGGACCTGGGCGAGGACGCCGTCGCGGGCCCGGTGTGGGCGGGCCCTTTACATGATTTCAATGCGATCGCGGCGATGCGCGCCGACGCGGAGGGGCGGGGCTGGGTCGGCGACCGGGGCTACGGGCGGAAGCTCGCGAGGTTACTGGACACGTTGGTGGACGAGAGCCGCGACGCGGACCTCGACGCGTCTCTATTTATATCGTTGGACGACGTCGCGCGGCGCGCCGGCGTCCGCACGCCGTCGAAGGGCGGCCTCGTCGCCGCGTTAGACAAGGCGGGCTTCCGCGCTGCGTCGACGCACGTCGAGGGCAAGGCCGTCAAGACCGACGCGCCCATGGCGGCTTGTGTTGACGCGGCGCGTGTTGCGGACGCCGCGGGGAGTTAACTTTGTTGTATATGTACTTTGTGTCCGAAATTAGAAAATCCGCGCTAGCGGCCTGTAACACACTAGAAACGCAGCCATTTTGCGCGGGAGAGCCAGCTCGCCTGTGTGACTAGCCTCGTTGCTGGATTGCGTGTTTTTGAAACCTTCTGCTGCAGCAGTCGCTGGCAGCCAGCGCTCCACGAAGCGCCGCACGAGCAGGCCAAGCACCTTGGGAGAGCGGCGCGCGCGCGCCAGACGCAGAGCGCCGCCGACGCAAAGATGAAGGAGATCATCACGCTCTGCGTCGGCCAGTGCGGCAACCAGATCGGCTCCGAGTTCTGGAAGCAGATCACGGCCGAGCATGGGATAAGACCGAACGGCGTGCCGGAGGACTTCGCGTTGGAAGGGGATGACCGGAAGGACGTCTTCTTCTACGAGGCGGATGATGCCCGATTCGTTCCTCGAGCGTTGTTGCTGGATTTGGAACCGCGCGTCGTGAACAATATTCAAAATAGCCAGCACCGGGACCTGTTCAACCCCGAGAACATATTTGTGAGCAAGGAGGGCGGCGGCGCGGGCAACAACTGGGCTTCTGGGCATAGACAAGCGGAAGAAAACGCGGAATTACTGGCGGACATGCTAGACAGGGAGGCCGACAACTCTGATTCACTAGAGGGCTTCGTCCTGACCCACTCGATAGCAGGAGGTACGGGCAGCGGCATGGGGTCCTACATCCTCGAGCATCTGAACGACCACTTTCCGAAGAAATTGGTCTCTACTTATTCCGTCTTCCCGAACTGGGAAGAAGATCAGAGCGACGTGGTGGTACAACCGTACAACTCGATCCTAACTCTTAAAAGATTAGCGGTGAACGCCGATTGCGTCGTGGTGTTGGACAATACGGCATTGAACAGGATCGCGGTGGACCGGCTACGGATCCCGAACCCGAGCGTGCACCACGTCAACTCGCTGGTGTCGACGGTCATGGCCGCGTCTACCACAACACTGAGATATCCTGGGTATACGAACAACGACCTGGTCGGTCTCGTGGCTTCTCTGGTACCGACGCCGCGGTGCCACTTCCTCATGACGGGCTACACGCCTCTCACCATCTCCGCCGATGAGTTGGCACGAGGCGACGCCTCCAAGCCTCCGACACAACTACCTGGTTCGGAACCGGCGGGCAAGGACGAGCGCATGGTGCACACGTCGACGGTCCGTTTGCGGCGTCTGCTATTTGTGACGTGTCGCCTCGATGGCGTACGAGCTGTGACGCCATCGCCGCGACACGCGCGCAAACACGCCTCCCAACGCAGGACCCGCGCGAACGGCCGCCGCCGCCGCCCGCGGGGGCCGTCCGGAAGACTTCTGTGTTGGACGTCATGCGTAGACTAACCCAAGCGAAGAACATCATGGTCTCGGCCAATACGAGGAAGGGCTGTTACTTATCTCTGTTAAATATCATCCAGGGCGACGTCGACCCGACGCAAGTGCACAAAGCACTCCAACGAGTTAGAGAGAGACGCTTAGTAAGTTTCATACCGTGGGGGCCGGCGACCTTCAACGTCGCGCTGTCCCGCAAAAGTCCATATGTCGAGACGAAGCACAAAGTCTCTGGATTGTTACTGGCGAACCATACGTGTGTTTCCCAGTTGTTTGCGAAGACGCTGACGGCGTATGATCGAATCAGGAAGCGCAATGCTTTCGTGGAGAACTACCGGAGGGAGCCGATGTTCGCCGATTCCTTAGACGAGTTCGACGATTCGCGAGATGTGGTCCAGTCGCTGCGGGACGAGTACATCGCGGCCGAATCCCCGGACTACGTCGAGTGGGGCGTGGGCGAGGAAGACGACGCGGGCGGGCTGCTGGACGACGGCGGCGGCGCGTTCGCGTCGGACGCGTGAGGAGGGTGCCCGTTTTGGAGTAACTAGCGTCGATGGCGTTTTTTAGCGGAGCCGTCGGGTAGCCATTGGTCTCACCCTCCCACGAGCGAAGTCTTTCGTGAAACAAAACGGGTTTCCCTCGGCGTGTATATTGCGCCCATTTTAGCGTTACCTGAACGCCGTCGCGCGCTTCCGGTAACGGCGTACTAACGCATATCGACAACCGAGCCGCTCCTGTGCATTCGTGCGAGGAATAAGAGCTCTAACAAGAGGAACAGTGTTGTGACTCGCAGGGTCGGCGCGGAGACATGAGCTCACCTAAACGGCACTGGGTCCCCGGCGCCGGTTGGAGGCCCGGCCCCGCGCCGGACGCCGCAGATCGCAGCGGGCCGACGCCCGCGCGCAAAAAAGGCGGGCGACCACCGAAGACCGTAACTACCACAACCGTCGGCGCGTCGGCGCAAGGAAAGCGCCCGAAGCTCCCGAGCGCGCCGCCGGCGAAGCGGCTCCGGTCGAACAGCCCCGCCGTGCCCGGGGTGCCGCTGCCGATCGAGGGGCGCGCGAGCAAACTGCCGGCGGAGCGGGGTCCCGGCGACGGCGTCGGCAAGGGCGCGGTACTGCGCGTGTTCTTCGAGGGCTTTGGCTGGGCGACGGGCCACGTCCAGAAGGTCACGCGCGACGGCGCAGTCGACGTCTTTTGGGTGTCGGACGCTTCCTACTCGACGATCACGCGGTCCGTCGCCGCGGCACACGTCGTGCTGCCGGCGCTCGTCTCCGCGCCGATGCACGCACTCGCGTCGAAGAACGGCGTCGTCGGGTGCCGGGGCCTCTGAGCTTTTCGCGCGCGAGGGTCGAGCCCGCGCTCCCCAGACTATTCTCACCATCTAAGTTTCCAAGTCCTTCATTGTCGCCTGCTAGGAGCCCAGGAGTTGCAGATAACCGTAGAGAACGCCAAGCGGTGCGCAAGCGGAGACCTTGCGGAGACCTAGTGTCTTTACATGCCGCTAGCTAATCATTGCCATCCGCGATATCGCAGCGAGGCGGCAAAGCACGCAAGCGATTGACTCGCGCGCCGATTAGAAATACTTCTCGCTGCACAATCTCTTGTCTGCGAGCGAAACACTGCATCGCCAGAGAGCAAAAGCTTGGTTGAGCAGCCAAAGCTTGGCTGTGCAGCCAGCAGTCGTAAAGCACCGCAGCCACAGAAATGGATGCCCTCGTGAAGCAGTGCGAGGCCGCCGGCGAGGCCGTCAAGCAGGCGAAAGCCGGCGGCGACGCCGACGACGTCAAAGCGAAGGTCGCGGCGCTCGTGAAGATCAAGGAGGAAATCACGAAGCTCGACCCCGCGCACCCGATGGCTATTGTGGATAAGAAGGCCGCGAAAAAGAAGGCCGCGGCCGCGAAGAAGGCCGCGGCCGGAGCCCAGCCCGCGGCCGAGGGCGGCGACAAGCCGATGTCCAAGAACGCGCAGAAGGCCTTAGCCAAGAAACAAGCAAAATTAGCCAAGAAGGCCCAGCACAAGGAAAACGCGGCGGCGAACGCGCCGCCGCCGCCGCCCTCTGCCAAAGATACACCAGTAAAAGAAGGAGACCTCGCCGCCGCTCTCACGGCCATCGCCTCCCAAACGGCCGGCCCCTTGGCGAGCAAGGCGGCGCACTGGCGGTCCCTCGCGCCCCAGGCCTGTGGTAGTACACCTATGGAAAAGGCGAAGTGCGCGGAGTGGATGGCTTGGTGCGAGGCGCCGCCGGCCGACGCCGCGCAGGTGTTGGATGCGGCGTTGGCTGATAGGTCCTTCCTCGCGGCGGAGCGCCTGACGCTGGCCGACGTCGCTTGTTACGTTGCATGTAAACAAGCCGTCGCGGGCGCGTCGTGCCGGAACGCGGCGCGCTGGCTGCGCCAGGTCCAGGCCGAGTGCCGACGGCTGGCCCCCAAAGCGGCCTGGCCGGAGCTCGTAGCAGCGGGCCCCCAGAACGTGGCGGGGCCGCTCGCCGCGTCGAACACGGCTGCGCCCAAGGCCAAGCCGCCGCCGAAAGTAGTACAGGAGAAGCCCAAGGCGCCTCCGGCTGAAAAGAAGAAGGAGAAGAAGCCCAAGGCGCCCAAGCCTAAGGCGCCGCCCGCTCCAGCAGCACCGGAGCCGTCGTCGCCCGAGGAGGCCTGCGAGCAGGCCGCGCCTTTACTAGATATCCGTGTCGGCACGGTGACGAAGTGCTGGGAGCACCCGGAGGCCGAAAAATTGTACTGCGAGGAGATCGACATCGGCGAGAAGGACGGGCCGCGGACGATCGCGTCCGGCCTGCGGCCCTTCTACGCGTCGGCGGACTTGATCCAGGGCCGGCAGGTTTTAGTGTTTGCCAACCTGAAGGCGCGGAACATGCAGGGGTTTCGGTCGAACGGCATGGTCTTGTGTGCTTCTACTCCCGATCATTCGAAGGTCGAGCTGCTGGCCGTGCCGGCCGGCGCGAAGAACGGCGATAGGGTGCGGTTCGGCGACTTGAAGGTCGTGGACGCGGCGAAGCCGGCCCAGGTCCAGAAGAAGAAGCTGCTCGAGAAGGTTATCGGCTACCTGAAAACGGACGGGAAAGGTACGGCAACAGTGCTCGGGAAGCACGCCTTCACGCTCGACGCGGGTGTTATCTCGGCGCCGAACTTCCCCGACAGCGTGATTGGGTAAGTTTGCTAGATCTTAGGGAGCGCCTGATTCGCGGGCGCGGAGCGTAGCGCGCATGGTCAGCAGGGATCCCTCCATGCTCACCACGTAGGGGTGCGCGCCACCGAGCACGCGTCGCGCGGTCGGTGCCGTCTCCTCAACTGTCTCAAGGGCCTCGCGAAGATCACGGGGCTCGGCCGTGCCGTGTTTGTAGAGCGCCTTCGCGTAAATCCACCGCAGTCTGAGCGTGGTTGTGTGACGATCGCCAAGAACGCGTCGTGCTATGGGCACCATTTTGCGCATCATAGACTTGGCTTCTTCGAAGCGCTTTAGTTTCACAAGCGTGTCAGCGTAGTTGTCGGCTGCCTGGAGCGTAGTGACATTTTCTTGGGCGGCCGCCGCGAAACGGCGCAGCCTTCGGAGATCAAGCTCTACGTGGAACCTGAGGCATTAAATCAAGAACACAACGCGCAGAATCATTCGAACTTCGGCTTCGGGTGGCATCCGATGAACCTACGCGTCGGCCACCAAGAAAACGTCTCGCAGTTCTCGGGCGACGTGCGGCGGCAGCACTTCTCGCTCTTCGCCTCCGACCCGACGGAAAAGCACGCCTGGCACACGACGCTGAACACTGTAACGAACTCTTCGAGAGAGTGGGCCTACGTCGGCCACGAGATCAAGGACTCGTGCGCGTATATAACGGGTAAGAAGAAATAGGGTAAGGCCTGAGTATTTGGTCGTCGCGGCGATGGCGTGGGTGGGATCGTATCATGTTACGGTTGCAGGATTAGTGGGCGGAGCCCACCACGGCGATGGGTGGTGGGATCATGCTAGCGTCCTGTAAGACACTAGCGGCAGCAGCAGCAGCAGCCTCATCGCATTGCGTGACAGCAGCGGAGCGTATTGTTGCGTGCACGTGCTAAAAGCAGTCTGCACCGCCGCATAAATCGTAGACGAGCCGTCTTGGCATCTGTGCGACATCACGCTGCGCAGCACTCACTCCACCAGAGACAGCGACGCAGCTGTATTTTGGCATTTGTGCGACGCTCACATCCACCAGCGACGTGTGAGAGGCAAGAGCGATGCTGCGCACCGCTCTCCGGCTCGCACCACGCTTGACGCTCGTCGCTGCGACAGCAGCGAGCTGCCAGGACGATCCCTACAAAACGCTCGGGCTCGACCGCAACGCCACTCAAGACGACATAAGGCGCGCGTATAAAAAACGGGCCGCGAAGGCGCATCCCGACCACGGCGGCGACGCCGAGGAGTTCAAACGTCTCGCGGCGGCCTACGCGACGCTGGGCGATGAAGAAAAACGCAAGCGGTACGACGCCGGAGGTTTTGACTTCAGCGGCAGCCAGTCGCAGGGTTTCCCGGCCGGCGGCGCGTCGGACTTCGGCGACGCGTTCCGGCTCTTCGAGGAGATGTTCGGCGCAGGCTTCGCGGGCGGGCCGCAGCAACGGCGCCGGCGGCCGCGCGTCGTGCCGCGCGAGGTCAGGCTCAAGCTGTCGCTCGCCGACCTGTTCGAGGGCGGGTCCTTTTCTGTTAAAGTGCCGCGCACGGTCGCGTGTTCAAGTTGCAAGGGCCGCGGTGGCACGGTCCAGACCTGTTCGAGTTGCCAGGGCCGCGGCGTGACGGTCGTGGACCGACGGTTCGGCGGGTCCGTCGTGCGCACGCAACGGGCCTGCGATAGTTGTGGCGGCGCCGGCGAGACCCTCGTGGACCGGTGTTCCAAGTGTCGCGGCGAGGGCGTCGTCAAGGAGCCGGGGCACTCGATCAATGTGAAAATTCCGCCGAACGCGCGCGACGGCTACGCGACGACGCAAAAGGGCGCGGGCGACGACGTCTTCTACGACGGCGGCCACGTGCGGCGCGACGTCACGGTTGTAGTCGAGGAGGAATCGCATGCTGAGTTACAGCGCGTGGGCTCTGACTTAGTGTGCGCGAAGCGCGTGCCTCTGTTAGACGCGCTGACGGGCTTTGCGATCGACGTGCCCACTGTGCAACGCGAAGATAAACGAGGAAAGGCCTTCGTCGTGCGGGCCGACGCCGGCGACCTGCCCGTGGCGCCCGACGACGTCTGGATCCTGAAGGGCGAGGGCATGCGCGACGCCTCGGGCAGGCGCGGCGATTTACTCATTCGGTTTGTCGTCGAGTTTCCGAAGACGCTGCCTGACGAAGACGACCGCCGCGGGCGCCTCGCTCCACTCTTGGGCGGGAGCTCGTCGGCACCCCTGCCGCCGTCGAAAAGAGGCCTCTTTGGCGGCCTGTTCGGCGGTGGATCCGGTGGTGGCGCGGACGAGGGCGCCGTGGCGCGGCGGGCGCCGAAGGCGCGCGTTGAGGATCTTTATCGGCGGCGGCGCGCGGCGCGCTAGTAGTTTTTGTTGTCTAATTCTGTTTTGGTGTCTTATTTGTCGCCATAGCTATTGTTGCGCTAGCATTTGGCTAGCATCCGTGAGACACTAGCAAGCAAAAAGCTTTAGGTGGGCTAGCGGCCTGTAAGACACTAGCAAGCAAAAAGCTCAAGCACCACCACGCCAGACTCGCCCACAGTCGCTCGCATCATTGCCAGTTTTGTAGTGCAGCCATCCGTACCGCTCTCATTCATCGCTGTGACAATTGTCTTTGCATCAACCCATCCGTAAGGTGCTCATCAACCACAGCACTCAGTCAGACTGCAACAAGTACAAAACAGCGTGCACCAGTCAGCACTGCAAGCTTACAGCACGGATAGACTCAACACACATATATCATCAATATGCGCCATCTTGCATTATTCATCGGCGCCGCCGCAGCATTTGCACCGCCGCATGCCGTCGTCGCGCGCCAGGCGTGTGTCGTGCACAATGGTGACGAGTGCACTCATGAGGGAGTTGATGCCTACGCGGCGGTGCAGTTCGAGTCGACGAAGCCGTCGCTGCGGACGTTCTTGAAGCTCTGGCTCATGGGAGGACCGGTCCGAGGCTGGCGCGGCGTCGGCGAGTTGAAGGCTGTCCAGGACGACTCCGGCGCGACGGCCGAGATCTTCGTCGAGCCGGAGACGAATAGAGTAGGCCTAATCGCCGATGATGGCGGCGGCATGGAGCTCGGGAAGACCGTGCAGTTGTCCGTGCTCGCCCACGCGCTGTACGACGAGCTGAAGGACATCGCGGGCGGGCCCGAGGTCGCCGAGGTCGAGCCCGCGAACCGGTTGTGCTATCCTCCGTCCGCGGTCGACGCAACGAGGGAGCAGCTTCCGCTGCCGCAGAGGCCTGAATAACAGTTAAATACTTACGAGCTAATGAACTCCAACAGCACATCCGCGACTTCCTGGGGCCGTTCGTCGAGAGGCAGGTGACCCGTGTCGGCGATCGTCCGCGCCTCCGCTCCTAACAGATCCGCCACCGTTGCAGTAGCAGAAGCGGGAACGATGCGGTCGACGTCGCCCGTCACGGTCAGAAATCTTGCACTCCCTTTCGCTCGCTCGATCAGCGCGCGACCGGTCTCGGCTTCGGACGCGCGCTCGGCGCGGTAGTGGCGTAAGAGCCCGACGTCCCAGGCTTCGAGCTCCAGCGGCTCGGTGTACTTGGCCACGCATCGTCTGATCCTGTGTGATGAGTCGCGTTGATGGCGTTTCCTGACCCCCGCTCGCCGGTTGAATTTAGAATAGGACGCTGGAACATACGTCTTCTCGTGCTCCGGAGCGCCCATGCGCGGATGCATTTGCCCCAAGACAGCTTCTGTGAAGTTTCGATCATCCGCAATGCGTCGCGCGGTGGGCAGCGCGAAGGCGTCTGGAAGGGCCAAGAGCGTCCCGAACGCAGCGTTCCGCGCTTCAGTTTCGGCGCGATTCCTGAGCGACTCGGGCAGAGCGTCGGGCAGATCCAGGAGCGGCGGCGCGTCGAAGTCGGCGTAGGCTTCGGGATCCTCCCGCGGATCCAAGACAGCCGGCGCGATCAACGCGCAGCCCTTCACCGCATGCCCGCGCGGCAGCACGAGGTCGGAACACGCCCGCAGCGCGTACGGTCCGCCCGCGCTGTGGCCAATGACGTAGACGTCGCGTTCTCGCGGCGCGAGGCGCCGCCGCAGCAGCGTCGAGAGGGCCTTCAGCTGGAACTCGGGCGCGTAGGGGTCGCCTCGGAATCCGGCAAGCGTCCAGGGTAAGCTCGGCGCCAGCGTTTCGGGCCGCCGGAGGCCCGAAGCGATCGCCGCGCGCGCCTCGGGCAGCAGCCCGCCCGCGAGGTACTGCGGACCACCGCCTCCTTCGAGCGACGCGGCGAGCGTGGCGCTGCCCGGGAGCTTTGGCGGCGCTGGCAGCGACGCCGGAGCAGGTCGTTCTGTTAGGCCGAACGCGACGCGGTCAACGCCAATACAGCGCACATTTTTAGCTGCGAGCAGCGGAGCCACGTCCTCGAAGCTCGCAGCAGAGCCCGCGAAGCCGTGGAAGAAAATCGCGAGTGGGCCGTCCGTCTCGCCGCTGTCGCGGACGTGGTGCCGGACGCCGCCGAGGTTGATAAAGCTCGATTTGAAAGCTTGGGTTGTGGCAGCGACTAGTATGATTAATGGCAAACGCATGACTGCGCTCGAATTAATTATGCAGCGCCGACGGCGTGGCAGCTGGTCAGAGCCTGCTTAGTCAGAGCGTTTGCTGGCTCCTGGTCGCTTGCCTATGCACAGTTTTAAATTGCAGTCGAAGGAGATGAACGGCCGAGCCTCGCACTCAGCCTCCGTAAGTAGATCCACAACTGCGCGCTTAGAGAGTCGATGCCGGCCCCGGCTGCCTATTTTTCTTACTATATGGTACCGACCCCCCTACTAATAGTAGCAGACGGTACCTTAAAAGCTAGTGTGTTACCGGCCGCTAGCTATCGGGCGCATCCGCGGCTCGCCTGCACTGCACTGTTTCGCTGGATATCTCGCGCCTCTGACCCGTCCCACTGCCCGCCTCGCGACGAGCTCAACTGCAAACTCCACACAGCGTCTGCAGCCGCCCCCTGGTTGCACAACCTCGCCGCTCGCCGCGGACGCGCCGGTCGCCGTAGGACTCAAGTTAGCGGCAAGACGCTACGTCAGTCGCCGCAAGACACTGTACCCAACGCGCTATTAAAAAAACGCTCGCCGCGGACGCGACGCCGGTCGCCGCAGGACGAGACGCCGCAAGACGCTGATACACCGCCGACGGGCTAAAAAAAGCTTTTCACGATGGCCCACCGCCAGCGCGGTCCCCGGAACGATGTGTTTGTCGGGAACATCGCGTTCGGCACGACGGACGAAGACATCCGCCGTATTTTTAGCGAAGTGGGAAGGGTAAAAAATGTCAGGATGGCCGTCAACTCCGAAACAGGGAAGCCGCGCGGTTTCTGCTTCGTAGAGTATGATGATGCTGCGACCGCGCTCTCCGCCATCCGCAACCTTAACGGGAGAGATGTAGGCGGCCGGGACCTGCGCGTCAACTTCTCGAACAACTCGGCTCTGGTCGACTACGCGTCGCGGGGCGGCAGCGGCCGCGAAAAAACAGGCGCGCAGCTGTCCGCCACCGATATAACCGCGCGCTTGAGCGACCGGGAGGTGTGGGACGTCGTGAGCGAGGCGAAGCGGCTGGCCGAGGGCGACGCGGAGACGCTGGGCCGATTACTGAACGCGTCCGGCGCGCTGACCTCGGCATTTGTGGACATGCTCGGCACGCTGGGAATGGTGCCCTCGGCGAAGGGCCCGTCGGCCGCCTTCGCGCCGCAGAAGCCGGTCAGCGGCTTCTCGGCGCCCCAGCCCGACGCGATGATGCAGCAAGTCATGCAGCTCACGCCGGCGCAGCTCGCCCAATTGCCGCCGGACCGCCGCGCGAAGATCGAGGCGCTCCGCGCCCGCATCGCGCAGGGCCTCGTGCCGGGGGCACCACCCCAGCCGACGGCTGCGGACATAAATATGCTCTAGTCTTATGTGTCGCTCTTCCTAGCCATCCACGTTGAGGGTCACCGCCGCGAGGATGGCATACAGGGGCAGGTACACCCATCGGAAGAAGATGTCCACGTACTGGTCCTTGATCCACATGTCCGCGCCCCACAGCGTCAGGCGGCCGAGGCGGCCCGCGGCGATCCGAACCTCCTTCAGGATCTTCGCCTGGGCCTCGTCGGAGACCTCGGGCGTCTCCGCGGCCTCCTCGACATCTTTCGTCTCCTGCGGCCTCTTGCGGAGGCTGTCCGTTGGGGACTGGATTTTCTTCTGGATCGCCTCTTTGGCGGCGCGCTTGTGTTCTATGGACTTGATGCCTATGCACAAATCAACCAGTGATCGGTTGTATCACTAAGCCCTGTCTCGGCGAGACACCCACACCGCCACGCCGTCGAGCAGGCGTCGCATCGATGGCGTGGAGGGTATGTTCATCCGTGGGCGGTGAAGCCGCGAACATTTGATATATGCAGTACTCTCTCTCTCTCTCTCTCTTTGATTTATGCACTGCTCGATGCCGCACTCGGCCTCGGCCTTGTCTCTAGCCTTCTCGACGCGCGCCTCGATGCGGAAGAGCATGTTGACGAGCGCGTATTCGAACACAGCAAATGCGCAGAACCACATCGACAGGTAGAGGAACGTTAACAACCTCACTCTATAGTCTACCTTCGGAAGCACGGCTAACACGCTATTATTGAAATTGATGATCACGAGGAAGCAGACCACGGTGCCGCCGACGCGTGCCGGGGCCGCCGCACGCGAGATGTAGAACGACGAATAAGCGATCAGCACGAACAGGATCGATGGGATGACGATGTAGAGCCGCCAGTACTTTGACTTGCGGTTCAGCTTCACCATGATCGTATCCTTACTGCCGTCGACGGCGTAGCTCCGCGAGATACTTTTGAGGTCCCACTCCGGGTTTCCCGCCGGTAAATTGTACTGTGACTGCACGTCGGCCGGCATCGGCACGAGGCGCACTTCCGATTCATCATTCCGCAATTCAATCACAATGTCGCACTTCTGCTTGTCGTACGGCATCTTCTTGAAATCCATCGCGCACTTTGACGTGACGCGGCGCAGCGTCGTGTAGATCACATGGCCGTCGCTTCGAATGGAGAATGTGTCGGCCCCGCGCGGGATGTCCGTCAAAACTTCGTTCGCGATGTAGGCCCGCGGGAGCCAGAGCTTCTCCTGCACGACCGTGTCCGGCAGGTGAAAATGATCAACGCCGGCGCAGTCCTCGTCGAACGCGAGCCGGTAGTCGGTCCATGTGCCCCAGAAGGTCCCCGTGGTCTCCATGCGCTGCAGCCGCTGATCCACAGAGAGAAGGTACTTCAGGTCGTACGCAACCGAAGCTTCGTCGGGAGGGGCAGAAGCTTTCCCAGTAAAGGCAACATTCGGTCGGTCCAGCTTTTGATAACCGATCGTCTCGAGATTTGCGACGAACTCGGCGGGGGTCTTGACGCATGTAAGGTTGGCCGCGGTCGCGCCGCAGACGAGGCCCAAGGCCAGTAGGGTCGCAAATGACTTCATCGCGTTCGCCGAGTTTCTCTGGCCTCACCAGAGCCACACAGATGTTTCACTGGTTTTGTCGCGCGGATAGACACAATCGAAGATTCCGCGACAATCGCGAGGCAGGCTACGCCTGTACCTCGTCGGCTGAACGCGTTGTGACTCCTGGCCGTCCAGGGCTCACATAACAGGGCGAAGACCGAAGCGAGCTAGCGGCTGTAAGACACTAGCAAGCGCTCCCGCGCACGTCCTAGCACCGTAACAGAAAGTACCTCGCTACGGCGAGCTAAGAAACAAGAGACATCAATTCAACACCAAACTTACTCAGTGGAAGAAAATAGGTAATGAATTAAGAGCCTTCGGCTCTGCGCAGCGTGCGCTCGACCATGGCCTGGACGTTCGACGTGCGGTCGCGCGCCTGGCCGCGGCGCACGACGCGCCGCGGCCGGCCCGGCGACCTTTCTCTTGACGGCGAGCGTGTCCTAGGCTCCGGGACGTCCAAAGCCTGGATGAAGTCCGCCTTGTCCAGACAACCACTAACATCCACCCTGCGCTCGCGCGCCACGCGTTTCAACTGGGAGATGGACATGTGCCCTAAATCGTCAGCTTGGGCCACCGACCGGCGGTACATCTTCGCTCCGGGAGATTCGAGTTCATCATCAGCTCCGGACGACTCGCCTCCCGCTCTAGCGAAGGCGGCCGTCGCCCGGGCCGCGCCTCTCAACTTGGCGAGGTTCGCCGTCGCGCGCTCGCGGTTTCTGGAAGGACGCCCGCCCGAGACCAGATTGCGCTCGGGCATCGGCGGGAGCTGGGCTCTTACCGTATGCCCGGCGGCCCGCAACCGTCGTAAGCCCCGTTGACCAGCTGTTTGTCTCAGCAATCCAGCGACCTCGTCCTCGCTCAAATTTTGTAAATCGGCGGGCGTCGACGGCCGCAAGGTCGGCGCGGGCCGCTCCTCGTCGTCCGTCGACACGGGGTGTACTGGCGGCAACCGTCCTCGACGATGGCGCTCGGCCCAAGTCCTCGCATGGGCCATCATCCTAGGAGGTAACGGCCCCGCCGGCTCGTCGCGCTTACGCGTGGCCGCGGCGAAGGCGTCCGCGGCCTCCTGGAGACCCCTTTCTCTGAGAGTGGCCTCGAGTTCCTCCGTCGTGAGCTGCGACGCGTCCGCGACGCGCGCCGCCTTGTTCGGGTGGAAGAGGTGGTGGTGCCACTTCATGTACATGATCAGTTTGCCAATGCCATACACTACCAAAAAGGCCGACGTGAACCCTATCAGCACGCAGACCACCAGAAACCCCCAGAAGCCCATGCCCCAGTACAGGTCCTCCGGCTCTTTTGTTGGAGATGCTGTTGTTGGCATATGTGTAGGTTTTGGTGAGATGGAGGGCGCGGCCGTAGGATCAGCGGTAGGTGTCCCGGTGAACCAGTCCGGTGTGGGTATCGTGACCGTGACGTAGGCCACGTTTACAGTTTGCGGGTCCGCCGTGACTGTCATAGTGACTCCTAGATCTGTGGCAGCCTCCACAATAGCATCGTTAAACCCACCCTGATTAATGTGCTGCGTTAGATTGGTCGCGACGAGATCGTAGAGTTGCTGCACCGTCGACTCGTCGAACCCGTAGGCCTCCGCGACCACAATAATGTCGAAGGCCACGACCAGGTTGTTGGTCGACAGCCTTCGTCTTCGCGACGACGCTTGAGTCACGGAAGTGAGCGTGATCATGTCCGCTCTCGTATATTCCGAGCAGGCCGCGAGGCCCTCCTTCAGCACCATTTGTTTATCTTCCGACGCGAGCACTTGGGCCGCGGTGTCGGAAGACGCCATGTCGACGCTCGACGAGATCTTGAGCGCTAGATCCGTCGTCGTCGGCGCTATTGTGGGAGCGTGCTTGGTTGTCGGTGCCGGGATTGGCACCCCGGAGGGTTTTGCCGTCGGCTGCGGGATGGGCACTTGTGAGGGTCTTGCCGTGGTAGGAACGGCCGATATCGTCGGCGCAGCTGACGGGTAGCGGTCGTAGACGCCGTCCTCGACGCAGAAGAAGTAGGACCCGGCACCGGAGAACTTGGGGCCGTCGTCGGTGGCCGACCGCAGCCTGACGACCGTCTCTCCGGAAAGGTCGAGGTAGTAGCAGCCGTCCTCGAGGCAGAAGTGGCCCTTTGACGCCAGGCCCCCATCATTTGTGGTTCTTGTGTAAAGGACCTCGCCTCTTACATAAGACGCACCGCTCACGACGGCCTCCTGCACCGTGTAGGCGACACCAGCTACCGACGCGTCGTATCTGTATAACGTGGACCGGTCGATCTCGCCGTCTTCATTAATACCTGCGTTGGTCGGAACGTCGAGGCGCGGCGACGGCGCGGCGGGGGCGCAGCTCGGACGACGGCGCGTCGATGGCGTGGTATGGGAGACGGCGTCGGCGCGTCGAGACTGCGAGACGGCGTCGACCGCGCGTTGACGGCGTAGAGGGATCAGCCGAAGTCACAAAGGGACGCCGCAAAAAACGGTCGCAGTTGTCCCAGCTCGGGAAGGCCGTCGGGACGTGCGTCGGTCGCGGCACGGGGACCTTCGACGGTACGGCCGTTGATGGCATAGGTGTCGGCAACTGTGAGGGTGCCGATGTCGGCACCGCGGTAGTAGGCACGGGCGTGGGGATGTAGGACGGCCTCGAGGAAGGTAATGATGAGGGCGCCGCCGTGGGCACGGCCGTCGGCTGCTTCGATAAAGTAGGTTTAAACGTAGGGAAGCCGCCGAGGTCGCCGTTCGTCGAGGTAAGCTGCAATGATTGGGGGCCCTTGGAGACGGCCGAGTTGCCCCGCACGTCGTCCAGGCGCCAGTGGGCCTCGCTGTCCAGCCCCGTCACTTCGACGTCGTAGGACCCGTCGGCAAGGCAGACCCAGTCCCGGAAGTCCACCGCCGCTTCCGTCAAGGTGCCAGACTTGACCAAAGTACTCGACTGGTGAACGGTCCACGCCGCCGCCGCTTCAGCCCAGAGGCGGAAGAGGTATTCGCCGCCAGGACACACGACCGAGGGATATAAGGTAGGCACCGCGGACGGTTGCGCCGTGGTAGGCATCGCCGAGGGTAACGGCGTGGGCATTGCCGAGGGCGCCACGTCGCTGTCGACGATGTAGACGTACACGTCCAAAGCAACGGCTTCGCCGACGAAGCCCCCTTCGCAGGTCGTAGAAGACAGTCGCAACAGGAAGACCTCGTTGATGTCCCCGTCGAAGGTTTGATCTTCCAACGCTTCCAGCGTCACTGTTTTAGTGACCTCACCACTGCCAAAAGCTAAAGTGCCGTTGGCCCATTTGAAATCGCCGGCTTCGGCGGCCAAACCGCCGGCCACGTAGTTCGAGTTCTCCCGTGGTAAATGTCGAGCCGTCGAGTCCATTGTCGAGTAATCGACATTACACGAGGTCGTGTTGTCGCCGATGCGCTCGATTACTATAGAAGTGGCGTTGCCCTCTCTCACAACTCGCGAGGAAGTGTCCTTGAACTGGATCGTCGCCTTCTGAGGTAAGGTACAAACGGACGTTCGAGATACGGGCTTCGTGCACACGAAGCCGCTTTCCACCGTACAATTCGCCGAGCAGCCGTCGCCACTGATACGATTCCCATCATCACAATCCTCGGCGGTCAGGTAGATGCCGTCGCCGCAGACGACAACCAATGGCTTGACGGCCTCCATGACCTTGGGTTCTGCGGTCGTCGCGGCGGCGGCGGCGGCCTCGGCGGCCACCTGGGCGAGGTCGACGGGCATTGCAGAAGCGGGCACGCGGCCCTTTTCCACGACGCTGACAGCAATGGTCGCTGACTGAGCGAAGTTTAGGATTGGTACAAAGGCGTCGAAGGCGCCCTGGCCGGAGCAGCCCGTGAGGTCCTCGCCATCAAGGGTGTAGAGGCGCACGGTCCAGGCGCCCGGCGCCGTCGCCCAGGCCTCGACGCGACCATCACCAAGGACGCCCTGGAACAGACCCTCTCCTAGACCGTCCGTCAGAGCGGCCGCCACTTGGGCCGCCGTCGCGGTCGCCGAGATAGCAAGAGACGTGCCGTTGCCGCACGAGTTGTTGCCTTTGAGTGCGAGCCGGAACGAGCCATCCAAATCAGCTAAGGCCGTGCTCGAAGTCAGCTCGATAGTCTGCTCGGCGTAGGCGTAGCCGGTTCTATAAGAACCGGCGCACGTCTCCGTAATTGTTGATGTTGTATTGTCGAAGTCGCCCGTCAATGATGAAAAATCAACACTTACCAGAGGCAAATCACCCACATTCTGCACGGCCTCGCCCTTCAAGATCGAAGAGGGAAACTCGACGCCGAAGCGGAGCTGGGTCGCTGCTAGTTGCTGAGTCTGGGAGAACGCCGCCGCCGTGTCATTGACCAACAGACCGCGGACCGTGACGCCTTCGTCTCGGACCGTATCCAAATCCTTCAGGGCCTGCTCGATGTCGGCCGCCGTAGCGAAGACGGCCAAGGGGGATGTGGTGGCGCCGCCAAAAGACAACGTGAAGGTGCCCTTGAAGCCCGAGGAGGTGGACGTGTCCAAATCTGTTGATTTCAGCCAGACTTCCTGCTTCTCTCCAGAACCGGTAGTAGATGAGGCAATACCACATTCCGTGAAGTCGGAAGGCGGTGCCATTGTCGGCGCCGGCGTGTCGACGCACGACGTGCCGTCGCCATTCGCGACACCACACGCATCGAGACAAGACGTGCCGTTGCCGCCCTCAACGCCACAAATATCCAAGGGCTTCGTGACGAGCATACCTAGAACAGGCACGCCCACATCCAACTGCCCGGCGTCGGCCTTCTCCTCTAGCGTACTCACGGCATTCATGAGCTCGTCGAAGTTCGAGGTGGACGAGTTCGTACTATTCGAGGTTTCCTGCAACCGTCTCCCTCCAGTAACGTTGCAGAAGGGTCCTCCGTAATTCCCCGTGCATACACACAATCCCGTGGCCGGCGCGCACATGCCGTAGTTGCACTCTTCTGAACCATCACATAAGTCGATCTCCTGGAGCTGCCACTCGACCTCCAACCCATCATCTTCCAGCAGGCGGCGCCCCTCCCGTAGCCTCCGTCTGTTGCCCGGCACGATGTTCGTCACCTTGATCCGAGCCGGGTCGATCATGAGCACCGACGCCAGATTCCGCACGAAGGGATCCTGCTTGACGATATTGCCACCATTCGGGTCGTAGTCCGCCGCGTAGTCCGGCGGCACGAGATCCGCAAATTCGTTGTCGATCGCCGCGGGATCAATCAAGTTATCGGCGAAGAACGCGTCGAAGTCGACGGCGATCGCTAATGAGACCTGCACGACCTGCAGAGCCTGCATTCTTACTTCTTCACTCCCTTTGAGGACCACGGCCGCTATCTTGGTTGTGGCGTGCTGGAACCCGAAGCCGTTCTCTCTAGCCAGAGTTACATCTGTGCGTCTTACTCCTCCATTGACCTTCCTGCCATTCACGTAGAAGAGCAACTTGCACGGTTGTAAAAACTTGACCGTGACGATAATCGCGAAGTCCGTATCGCCGACCGGGGCTCGCGAGCCCGTACCTAGCAACTGGAAGCCATAATCTCCTTCCGCGGAGAAGGCGGTCACATCGCCCGTATAGTCGATGTGATAAATACCACCGTTCGGCACGCTAAACACGTACGGCGACGGCCACCTTTCTAAAAACTGGGCCTTCTCCGAGTCGACGGGGTAGTTTGGTAATACTGCTACGACCGTATCGTCCTGGAAGTACGCTTCCGAGCACATGGTTTCTCTTCTGACGGTGGAGATCGCCGCGGGGGCGAACAAAACTTCGCTGCCCGACGTGATCTTGAGCGGGTTCGTGAACTTGAGGGTGACAAAGTCTTTGGTGCAGGTCTGCACTCTTCTATTCGCAGACACGTTGTGCAGCGGCTGGCAGGGGTCCTGCACGCACTCGCACACCGCATTAGCCTGGTCGCAGCCCCACTTCTTCTTCCAGCAGTCCGACGAATCCGAGCACGGCCGCGAGCCTGATCTAGGTGGTGGCAAGGGCGAAGCATCGGGGTCGGGGATCGACCAAGAGCACCTGCCCACGTCGAGGTCCAACGCTTGGCTATGTGTCGCATAGCCTCTTCGAGATGCATCATTGGCAGCGTCCAGTAGATAATCGTTGGCTCGAATGAACCACGGGCACTTGCTGAAGGCCGTGTCATCATCATAATTTATGGAGTAGGCCTGGCAGTCCTCCAAAATGTCCTCCGGCCAGGTCCTGGCGACGTCGGCCTTGTACAGCACCGAGCCATCGCTCGTATCATACAACGACCCGTCCTCGTCGAAGTGCGTGCACGCTCCAAAGTCCTGGTCCTTCTCGAGGCCCGACTTGCCGCCCGTGCCCGGCGAGAAGGCCATGCGCCCGTCGTCGGGCGTGTCGACCCAGGTTAATGATTTCGTATGCAGGGGGAAGCACTGCGCGTTGCCCAGCGCCAGGCACGCTTCTCCCGACCCATGGCCTAAGGCGGCCGCCTCGTTCCCGAAGGCGACGCCCTGCCTCTTCGAACCGGTTGGCACCTGGTTCTTGGTCCATGTCGTCACACACGAATCCTTCGGCGAGCTATACGCGACGAATCGACAGTCGTAGACGTCAAGCTTCGCGTCCGGCAGCGCGACGCCATATTGGAGGCGCGCCCCCTGTTCGCCCCCGTAGCCGCCCCGCGCGATCCCGAGGTAGTCCCAGTCCCGGAAATAAGCAAATACTTCGTCGAAGGACATCTGCACTCCCGTCCAGTCGACGCAATCATCTGTGAACCCGGCCTTCTGGAGGTCGAGCAAGACGCCCACGAAGATCGAATCCTTGACCACCCACAGGTCCGCATGCAAGTCAAAGAAATCCATGCCGCCGTCCGCCTTGTGGGAGCCCATCTGCCAGGGCGTCGCGATCGGCGCCAAGCCAATACCGTTCTCCGCTCCAATGAAATTGCTCACTTCATCCGAGTCGACGGCGAGGCCTACACTATTACGGTGGGCCCTTAAGTCGAGCGAGTTGCAGCCCCCGTCCTGGATCCGATACCCAATCCACGACCCGACGGCCACGTTGTCGTCGAATGCGCTGAACCCCGAACATTTGCGGCCGAAGATGGCGACGGCGGCCCACATGGCGCCCTGGGCGTAGTTCCTCTGGTAAGACAGTTGGCCATCATCATTACCAACGAGCCGCACGAGGTAGGCCCCCGGACACAACCCGATGGGGCAGCCCGAGCCGTTGTCCCGGTCGGACTCCGCCCCGCCCAAAAACACGTTGTCCTCTACCGTGTGCCCGCCCGCGAACGCGAAGTTCTCCCCGACGAAGACGTTCCACCGGAAGGTGAGCGTGCCCGTCAATGTAGAAGTTGAGGGCGGCGGGCCCTCGCCCAAAAAGTTCACCCACTCCTTCTTCGAGGCGCCGTCGAAGGGCGTGACCGCGTGCACGCCCACGAAGTCGACGTGCTCCTGCTCCTGACTATAAATCAGGCAGGGGATCGCGGCGACGCCGTCCCACGACGCCATGTCCTCCGGGACGCCCTCCTTGAAGCCCTTGCCGCACCTTTCGAAGCGCGCGCCGTGTTTTATCGTGATGTGGCCCGTTGGGAGTTGTTCTGTGCCCATCTCGTCATACATAGGCATGTACGCGGACCAGCCGGGCTTCGCGGCGACTCTAGCATCCAGCGCGCGGACGCTGGCGCCCCAGCCCGTCTGCCACGACGTTAATCCCGCGACGCGATCATATTTAGTCGTGTCCGCTCCCAGAATGCGCACGTTCCATCGTCGTAGCGTGACCACGGCGCGCACGTCCACCGCTTTTGAGATGGAGGTGCCATTCTCAACACCGGCGTCAACCATCACGACTTCTCCCACATAATCTTGGGTGAGCGCGGTGTCAAGATACAGAGTCCGCCCGTCCTTTGATACGTCCCGTATGATATGCGACGCGTAGACCTTGGCCGGGCTCGACGCGTCGCCGTGGCCGGCGCCGCCGTGGTGCTTTGACGACGAGAGGAGCACCTCGTCGCCGACGTCCCAATCAATTGAATCACTTAAGTTGAGATGCTTCTGGCCCACGAACGCGTGGGCGCCCAGCTTTCGCCACGTCGCGACCGTCGGCCGGCCGTACATCGTTAAATTCCCGTTCAGGTCGAGGCGCTTGAAGTTGTACACCTTCGCCCACTCCCCATTGATCTTTTTTGTAGTAAGATACTTGTCCCCGTGCAGCGCGACGGTCGCCGTCGTCTCGTTGTTTATGGGGTGCGAGGCGTTGCCCATGACGATGCGGCCGCCGTCCACCGTGATGTAGTGCGCGTGGAGCGTGACGTCGCGCCCCGCGTCATATTCAAAAATCAGCGTGCCGCGCACCACCAAGCGGTTGACAACGGGCGTGTCCTGGTCGACCGTCACGGTCCAGTCGTCCCAGATGGTGCCCTCCCAGTAGTCGCTGGGCACGTCTATGCTCGGGTCGTTCGTCACGTTCCAGTTCGCGAAGTCCTGATCAGAATCGCCCGTGGTCCACTTGAAGCTGCGCGTGCCGCAGCTGCGGCACACGGGCAGCGTCATGGGGCAGCCCTCCGGCCCGCAGAGCGACGTCTCGATTTCTAACGTCGAGTTGCCGGCCATGAGGAAGGACATGGTACTGATGTTCGTCACATCATAAGGAATCAAGCCCACGGGGTACCACCAGTCCCAGGCGCCCTCGGTCTCGTTCGTCCAGGTCACGCCGTCGGGCTCGTAGCCCGGCGGCCCCTGGTTCCGGTCGAAGTGGAAGAGGCCGTGCCGCGCCTGGTCGAGCTTCGTGACGTTGAGCCAGCTGCTCTCGAACAGCAAAGCGTCCGCGCAATCCACTAGAACCAGCGGCTTTTGTAAAGCTCTGTAGACGTCGTCTGAGCCGCAGTTGTCCAGACCCTCGTCCGTCCCGCATTCGCCGTCGCCCTCGCAGAGCCCGCCGGTGGCAGTGTTGGCGCAGTTATACGAGGGAGTAGAGGACGGGCACTCGTCGGCGCCGACGGCCCGCGCCGCACAGTCGTCGACGAGGCCGGCGCACTTCTGTAGGACGGCGTTCCGCAGCTTGCCTCCGCTTGGCGTCGAGACCCACTCCCAGTCCTGGTAGCCCGTCTCGTCCTTCTCCTCGCACCACCTCAATTCTATAGCCGACGCCTCGTCGTCACTCAACCTTTCGCCACTCACGTCGTGCTCGATGTCCCAGCAGTACATCGGGGCGATGATATTACTGATAGTCATGGTGCCGTTCGGCGCGCCGGGGTTCCAGGCCGTGCCCCAGCCGTCCCTCGCCTCGAAGAACCGAAAGACCCCAAAGTCTCCATCAAAACCGTGGCGCCATCTTAACTCTTCATAGTTGGAGGAGGTGAGCTCGCAGAAGGCCAGCTGGCTGCCTTCGAGATACGTCCCGGAACTGTCACAGACGCCTCCGGAAATAACTCCAGACGCATCTCGTAACCACGCGCCGCGCGTTTCCCGCGCGCCGGCGACCTGCTCCAGGTTCTCGGTATGGACATCGATCGCCTTTGTTACTTGGGGCATCTGATGCAGACTATCACTTCCACACCGCGAAAATTCATTCAAGGAGCACGGCTGCGAATCCGCACTGCCAATACTGTAGCCGGGCACGGCCGGCGGCGCCGGCTCCCAGCCGATGTTGACCGTGTTCTCGCCCCACCGCGACATGCTTTTCTGCGTGACCTCCCCGTACCTGTGGGCCGCCTGGAAGGGCGCCTTCTGGTTGAGGTGGATCACGATCCTTTCGGTGGGCTTCATCTTCGCCGCGTAGATCTCGCCCTTGGCCGTGACGGGGATGCCGAGCTGGTCCCGAAAGATCAACGCGTATTCCCGCCCCGTCGCGAGTAAAAACAGGTACTTGCCCTGGGGCGCCTGCTCGACGCACGACTGGTCGCCGCTCTGGACGTGCCAATACGGTAAATCGTCCCAGAAGCTCCGGTAGTTCGTGGACGGTTTCCAGTCCGTGACGTCGACAATTCGAATGTGGGGGAACTTGTACAGTCGCAACGTGTTGGTCTTGGCCGAGGTCCACTTCGCGCTGAACGACACGCGTCGTATGGTGGACGTGCACCGCACGTACTCCGGCGTCCCCAAATCCTTGTCGAAGACGTCGTAGCCGACCACACAATCCGGGTTGTTCGCGAAGTGGCCCGCGTAGGGCGCAACGACGCCGCCCGGCGCGCCCGACCCCAGCGATCCGTCGAGGTCGTTCAGGATGCCGGACGTGGCAATATCCCCGCCAAAGCCCTTCTTGAAGGTCGCCGGCCGCGTCACGTTCGTGTAAGTGACGTTTTCAAAATCGACCTCGTAGCCGCCCTTAATACCCACACACCAGCTGCACGTCCACAAGGGCGCCTCGAAGTTCACGAAGGTCGCGTTCTTCACTATTAACTCAGAACCGATTCCCGGGAAGTGCAGGGCGTGGATGCAGCCGTTGCCGTCGTGGTTCACGGCGCCGTTCACGTCCTGCAGCCCCTCGCACATGTCGCCCGGGCCCGCCGTGGCGATTTCCCTGGTGCGTCCCACAAAATAAGTGTTCGATATTGTGGACTTGGCGAACTCCGTGCCGCGGCCGTTCATGTACAAAAACTCCAAGCCGGCGATGCCCGGGTTCAGCACCCGCAACCCGTCGAAGTTGACGTCGACGAGAAACTCGCCCCAGACGCCGAACCGCCCGTTGTTCCAGCCCAGGAAGTCCCGGAACGTGGCCGGTTCGCCAAACGTGTTCGTATCGGCCCCGCCGACCGTCGGGAAGTAGTCTGAGACCTTGAGGCCGTGCCTTTTGGTCGAGTGGGCGACGTTGCCCTCCATGCGCGCCAAAGGCGTGTAGATGGGAAACTGCTTGGCGTTCTGCTCCGCCGCGGACTGGCCCGAGATGCCGTCGGGCTTCTCGAGCTGGCGGTACCAAAACCCGTAGTGCGACGACGCCGCGGCCACGTTGCCGTAGACATCATTATCGGGGTTCACGATCCAGTAGCACGCCGGCGACTGGTCTACTAATAATAGAGACCAGATGGGCCGCACCATCGCCACGAGGTTGTAGGATAAGGTATTCCGCACCTCGGTACCGTCCTCGATGAAGACCGCGTGACCTCGGGTATCAAAGACCACATTCCACGACACCGTCAAATGGTTCACGCCGTGGATTGCGATCGCTCTGTTATTAGCGTGGTGCACCGTGCAGTTTTTCACGTACGACTTGCTGACGTTACCGACCATGTGGAAGTGGATCGGGTACTTGCCTAGCTTTAACCCTTGGCCCACGTTCCGCGTTTCTATGTTCGATAACCTCCCGATAATCGAGTCATCATATAACTGAGAAGACGCAAAGACGATCTGCCCGCCGAACTGCTGTTGTTTGGATTGGTCGTCGCCTTGGACCACGACGTTCCGCGACAGCAGGCCGACCTCCGCCCGGTACTCCGGCACGACCTCGACACCTCTGTCATCAAAGTACCCATCCCCATGATGGAAGAAGAAGAGGCGCTGATCTAACTTAATAGAGTAGCCGTCGGTCCACGCGATCGTCCGCTCCTCGGTCTCCATCGGATCGAAGCTTGTGGACGTGATGAAGATGCGGTCGCCGACCTTCCAGTCGACGGGATCTTGTACGAAAATGGTGTCGTTCAACGCGTGCACACTCTGCGAGAGCCGGGTCCACGGCCGCTGGGGCAATCCATGCAAATCCAAGATCGCGTCGCGCACCGCGAGGCATTTGGCGCCGTAGACCGGCAGCTCGTACGAGTCCCGGTCTCCCGTTAAGGTAATGGTAGCTTTATTGGGAAATGGTTCTTGCTCGGTCCCTACAACTAATTTACCGCCGAACACGAAGATGTACGACGCGTTCAGCGCCAAATCGCCGACGTCCCGGGAGAACTCGAGGACACCACCATAAACTAGTAACAAATGCAAGGCCGGCGGACTTTCATCGAGTACAATGTACTGGCCCTGGGTAATGACCACGGAGTCGCCTTCCAGCGGTTTATTTTCCAGCACGCCGCCCCACGTCGTTAACGAGGACCACAAGTCGACATAAGCCCAGGTAATTTGATTCGGGTTCCGCGCGTGGCCCCACGGCCACAGACTCACGAGAATCTCCGCCTCGCGCGCGTCACCGGAATAATCCCAGGCGTTCGTGAGGCACGTGATCATCGTCGTGTTTGTTTCGTTGTGGAAGGCTATTCCGAGGTTATCACAGTTCACGCCGTCCCAGTCGCAGAGGTGCTGGTCGCGGTACGTGGCTACATCTGACAGTTGTATCGCGCAAGGTACGCCGCCCAGCGTCACGGTCGTGTTCTCGACCGTCGCGAGGCCCTTGCGGATGCCCGTGACGTTCAATCTCAGAGTCGTGCCGCCGGCCGTCGTGCCGTTCAGCCGCGAGACGCTCTGTAATGTCGGCGTCAGCTCGGGCGCGTACGTGAAGTTGAACCGCGCGTGGGCGTCGCCGTTGTAGAGCTCGAACTTTGAGTCAATGTCGACTTCCATCTCCAGGGCCGTGTTCGTGTCCGTCGCCGACGCCTCGAGGCCGTGCTGCGACGCCCACGCGACGCCCTTGCCGCACTGGCTCACGAGGATGTAGTGGCCGTTAATACTAGTCGTACGATCAGCGGTCAACTTGTGCAGCGCGGACGTGGCGCCGCAGCGCTTCAGCGCCGCCGGGAGCCGCGGCTCCCACTCGAGGTATTCGTACCGGTACGTCGTAAAGACGACGAGGATCAGGTCGTCGCGCGCCTCGTAGCTCTCGATGAAGTCCGCGGCGCCGTCCGCGTTCTCCACGGTCAGGTGGTTTTTGTCGTAGTAGTCCTCGAGCGAGCGCGTCTTCGCGTTATAGAAGCCGATGAAGATGCGGTAGGCCGTCGACCACAGGTCGTCGCGGAAGCGGCAGCCGGCCTCGGACTGAGTGGCCACGAAGCCGGACGTGCCCGTGCGCACGACGAGGGTCGTGCCGGTGCGCAGGCGCGTCCGGACGCGCGGCCGCGCCGAGACGCCCCCGGCGTACGTCGCGTTCGCGGGCAGCGGCCCCGTGACGCACGTGAGCGTCGACCGGTAGTTGAAGCCCGTGAAGTCCGTGGCCTTGGGCGTCGGCGCGGGCGACGTCGGCGTCGACGAGGGGATTGACGTCGGCGGCACGCTCGGTCTCCCGGAAGGCAGGGCCGTGGGCACGTAGGTCGGCCGGCGCGACGCGTCGAAGGTGGTGGGCGCGCCGCTCGGCGCCGCCGTGGGCACGCGACTCGGCGCTGCCGTCGGCACGCGCGTCGGCGAAAGCGCGACCGGCCGCGGCGTCGGCGCCGGTGCTGGGACGAGCGTCGGTTCCGACGTGGGGGTTGCCGAAGGGAGCGGCAAGGGGACGGAACTCGGCGCCGCGGTCGGCGGCGTTGTGGGGGCTGACGAAGGCAGCGAGGACGGGCCTGACGACGGGAGAGGCGTCGGCGGCCACGACAGCGGCGTCGGCAGCTCCGTCGCGAAGGTGGGCGAGGCGGACGGCGCCGGGATGGTCGGTGCGGGCGCCGGCGCGCTCGTCGGCTTGCTCGTCGGCGCGGCCGAGGGGCTCATCGTCAGGAGCGTCGGCTCCGGCGTCGGATGCTCGGTGAGTAGCGTGGGCGTCGGCGACGGAGCGGCGGTGGGCACCGCCGTCGGGGCGCCGGTCGTCGGCGACGGGGAGGGGAAGTCGGTGTTGTAGGTCGGCGAAGGCGTTGGCGCCGACGTTGGCTCCGCAGACGGCAAAGCGGTCGTCGGCGTCGGCGAGGGCGCCACGGTGGTGTACGTCGGCGAGGCCGACGGCGGGAGCGTGGGCTCGGCCGTCGGCACGGCCGTGGGGACGAACGACGGCGCCGCCGACGGCAGCCGCGAGGGCGCCGGCGTCGGCAGCGCGGACGGCAGCGCCGTCGGCACCGTCGACGGGGTCGACGAAGGCATGGACGAAGGCACCGCCGTCGGCGCGAACGACGGCGCGGGCGTCGGCAGCGTCGAGTGCGACGGCAGCATCGTCGGCGCGGGCGTCGGCGGCACCGACGGGTAGGCCGTCGGCTGGAGCGACTCGTGGAAGTCCTCGAAGAACTCGACGACCTCGCAGTCGGCGCCGGCGATAGTAACTTTGTTGTCGTCCAGCGCCTCGGCGAAGCCGTCGCCGACCATGGTGATGTAGGTGCCGCCGGCGAGGGAGCCGCGCTCCGGCGTCGCGCGCGTCCGGTTGTCCGCGTAGAGGCCGACCTCGTAGGCGAGCGGCTTGGCCGGGCCCGCGATGCCCGACGGCGCCGTGACGACGACGGCGTGCGTGCCCGCGGACGCGTTCGGCGACGCGCAGGTGATGCGCGTGTCGTTCGCCGTCATGACGGGGCAGGGCAGGCCGCCGACGGTGACGCCGACGCCCGTGGCGCCCCCGAAGCTCGTGCCCCGAATGTCGACGATGGACCGGAAGCGGCCCGGCGCGTCCTGGACTATGGACGTGACCTCGGGCGTCGACGACGACTTGCGCTCGTGCGTCACGCCGCCGGAAAACGACTCCGTCGCCATGCTCACGTCGTGCACTTGCAGGAAGTAGCCGTCGTCGAGCGACGTCGGCTGCACCGCCAGGATGTCCCCCGCGTCGAAGAGCCAGCGGTAGTAGCGGTAGAGGCCCCCCTCGATGGTCCGCGTCACGGTCTGCGCGGCGCCGTTGCCCGTGCGGTCCGCCGGGAGGCAGACCGTCGCGTTTTCTATCTCACCACTGGTCATGTTCAGTGCCTCGGTCACACCGTTCGGCGCGCGGGCGTATGAGTCGAGGTCGTCCCAGACGACGCCGTCCTCGCTCCCGGCGAAGGTCCAGCCCGCGCAGTTCGACGCCGACGTGGCCGTCGTGTAGCTCCGCACGGCCTTGGGGGTGCCGGCGACGCGCCGTAAGACTTCGTAGTCGCCACAGTTGTTCAGACTGTTCGTTGTGCCCCACTCCCCGTCGCCCTCGCAGAGCTCGCCTATTGCTACGTCGTCGCAGGTCGCCAGATCCGGGTCCGCGGGGCACTCGCTTTCGTCGATTACTTCGACCTGGGCGTCCGCGCCCAGGTCGAACACCAGCGGCGCTTGGGTCGTGGGGAACTTGACGTCCCAATAGCTGCTGTCATCGTTGTCGTATGCTTTTGACTGGGGGAATTCGCCCTCGTAGTCCGCGTCGACGTCAATGTACCTCTCAGAATACAGGTCGACCTCGCCGCCCGCGCCGATGTCGACCGTCAGCGTGCCCGAGTCCGTCGACGACGACGCGCCGATAAGTGATCGCAAATTAACAATGGCGTGGAGGCGGTCGTACTCCGACTTGACGACGTCGGCCTCGAAGACCGATCCGGAATATGAGAAGCTCAACGTACCCGCATTCTCGTCCCAGGCGCACGGATACTTCAAAGCATCGTCACACGTGTCGAGCGACCGATCAGCATGCTCGGCGCAGTCCGGGAAGCCCGCGCCCGTCAGCACGATGCTTTGACCGCCGTAGATGGACCCCGAGAGCGTCTGCGCGTCGAGGACGAAGGGCGACCGGTACCACAGCTTGTAGCCGAGGGCGTAGCCCTTGTTCGGCACGTGGACGTGGACGACGTGCACGCCCGCCGGGAGCTTGGGCGGGTCGCAGGCCACCTCGGACGGCGTCTCCCACTTTACGGGACACGCCCAGGCGCCGATCTTCACGGTCTTGCCCGAGGGCGCGAAGCCGGCTCCTTGTATGACCAAAGGCCGCTCGCGGTCGGCGTAGACCGCGCCGCCCTTTGATGAAGTATTGTGGGCAACGGGCGTGTACCGCGTGTCGTTGCCCGCGAAGGTGTATACACAGTTACCAAGGGCGCAGTTCGACTCCTGGTACGCCATACTCGTATCGACGACGTAGGCGCTCGCCGTGCCTTTAACAAAAGCGCTCTTCGAGGCCGTGGCAACGGCGTCCGTGACACAGGTCAAGTAGGAAGCGTTCGTCACAACGACGTCGGAGCAAGTCGCGACGCCGAGGATGACGAGCGTGCCAGGGCCAAAGCCCGCTCCTTGAATATGCAGCATCGTGCCGCCCGCCAGCGAGCCCATGGTAGGAGTAAAGGACGTGACCCTTGGTAAAATGTCCACCGTCGGGTTCAGGTTATCGTCGTCGTCGCGGATTTCGGCGTTGCCGTAGCCCTCGACGAAGACGCGCGGGATCGCGTCCGTCTCGGGCGCCGCGTCGGCGTCGAGGAGGCACTTGAGTTCGTCGTACTGCTCGTCGATCTTGATCTGCGTACACGCCGCCTCTCCCAGAGTCACCGTCATGGTCAGCGCGAGGTCGTCGGGCCCGCCCAGTCGGAGGTCGCCCGGCCGTGGCCGCGGGCCCTCGCCGGCGGTGAACCAGTCGAAGTCGGCCACCGGTGAATCCGTCCGGTGACGAAGGGCGAAGGTCACGACGTCGCCCGCAGCAATGTACGACGGAGGCTCGTAGACCAGCCGCGGCGTCGAGGCGGCCGTGTACGAGAACTCGCAGGCCGACGCGTTCGCCGCGGGCAGGACGCAACCCGGCGGCGTGCAGGTCTGCGACGCGCACTTGAAGTAGAAGGGCTCGTAGTTCCAGTCGACCTGCATGTCGATGACGCTGGTCGCGTCGACGGACGCGTCGTTCGCGGGGCGCGTGTCGCAGACGATCTCGTACTTGGACGCGCTCACGACGTCGCAGAGCGAGCCGCACGTGCTCGGATTTAGGCTACAGTCCCGGGCCTCCATGCACGTCGTCATGTGCAGGCCGCACTCGATCGCCTCGGCGCTGCCCGGGAGTCGTATCGTGTAGTCCGCGAGCGACGTGCCCATGTCCACGGACCCGCTCGCCTCGTCGGAGTAGAACGTGTGGTCCGTCGTGAAGCCCGAACCTCTGAGCGTGAGCCGCGTGCCGCCCGCCAGCGACCCTTGTGAAGGCGACACCGAGTACAGGTAGTTGACGTACACAAAACTCCGGTTGCCCGTCGCCAGGCCGCGGCCGCGCACGTGCATCGTCACGGGCCAGCTCGTGTCGTGTAGATTGTACGTCGGCAGGAGCTTCACGACCGTCGAATTCGCGAACGTGAGCACCGTCGGGCTGCCGCCGATGTAGACGACGGGCGACTCGGGCTGCGTGTAGAAGCCGAACTCGTCCATGCGCCAGTGGTAGTCCCACTCTGGTATATTCGCGTCGAAGTTCCGGCCCCGTATCGTGAGCTCCTGGCCGGCCATCCCCAACGAGTCCATCGCGAGGATCACGGGCGTGTTCTCATCAACTAACGTATAAACTTGTGACGACGACGCCTTGGGCCCGCTGAAATTCGCATGCATCATGAACGTGCCCTGCTGGTCGTAGTCCTCGTCGTATAAAATACAATCCTTCACGGGCGTGAATTTGGTGACGTCGTGCAGGTCTTGCAGCTCCAGGCCCCAGTTCCAGATGCGGTAGCCCCTCAGGACGAAGCAGTCCATGTTCCGGGTCGCCTGCTCCAGTTGTGTTTTTGTGGCCGCCGTGTAGTTCTGGTAGACGGCGCCCTCGTCGTGCAAGTCGCGTTCGCGCAGCATCTGGACCGTGACGGGCCCGCTCAACGTTGAATTAGTTTTGAGGTCGTCCAGCACGCACTCGATGTACGTCGTCGACGAGTAGTCGAGCCACTCGGAGTTGGCCCGGTCCCGCGAAGGCGCGTGCGCGTTCCAGACGAGCTCGTAGCCCTTTGTGGAGGTCGCAGCACACTCGAAGCCCGAGTCGTACTGGGAGACGCGGCAGTGGAAGTTCTTCAGCGTGCGCGGCGTGCACGGCACGCCGGCCACCGTCACCTTATTCTGGGGGCCGAGCCGCGAAAAGCCCTCGCCCCAGATGCGGATGACGTCGCCGCCGAGCACCGAGCCGTTGCGCGGCGCGAAGTCGTGGATCTTGAGCGGGATCTCGTACGTGCTCCGCGTCTTGTTGACGTGCCGCGCGAAGCCGACGCCGACGACGCGCACGTCGACGGGGTAGCGGCCCGCGGTCGCCTCCCCGCGTCGTAACGTGCACTCGATCACCGTGTGGTTGACGTGGGACACGTCGCACGTCGCGCCGCCGATGCCGACCTCGACCTCGCCGACGACGTCGGAGAAGAGCGTGCCCGCGATCGAGATGAGCTGGCCGGCCGCACCCTTCCGGGGGAAGACGTCCGTGATCGTGGGCGTCGCCTCCTTGGCGTACGTGTAAGAACCGAGGGACGCCGACGCGAGCTGCTGTTCCGCGGAGCCGACGCTCACGACGACCGGTAACGCTTCGGTGGTCTTCACCCGGAAGAACTCCATCGACAGCGAGTGCGTGCCGCCGACGCGCGTGGACACGCCGTCGATCTCGAGCTCCAGCCCGAGGTACCCGCCGTTTACCGACGAGTTGTGCACGTGGAGCAGCTCGAAGTAGCGGGCCTCGCCGGCCGCGAGACTCACCGCGGACGACTTCGCGCGGTGGAGCGCCGACTCGCAGAGGTACGGCACCGTGTTGGTGCAGTAGGCGTCGTCCCACACGCCCGAGGCGAAGGCGTACATGGACATGCACTGCTGTCCTGTACCGGCGTTGTCCGGCTGGCCGCTGTTCCAGTTCGTGTAGGCGCCCGGCGCGGCGGCGGCGGCGTTCGCGAGTCCCGCCGTGAAGAGCTCCCCCGTCGACTGCCAGCGCCACATGCCCGCGAATCCGTGCGCAGAGCCGCCGAGCCAGCACTGCCCGGTGCTGGCGCCGCTGCACAGGCCATACAAGAAGTCCTGCTCGGCCTCGGAGTTGATTTCGGCGAGCGTCGCGCCCTCGGCTTGGCACGCGGCCTGGGCGTCGGCCCAGTTCTTCGTCTCCGTGGACGCGAAGTACCAGTGGCCGTCGAAAAACGTCCAGCCGCCCACGACGTCATTATCGGAGGGCGGCGTCTGCGTCGCGCCACCTAGAATAACTTGGAGGTGCCGCGGGTCGCTCGTTGAAGATAAAGACAGCTCGAGGGCCGCGTCCCAGACGCCCACAAACACATAAGAGGCGGCCTTCGGCGCGACGAAGAAGCCCTCGAAGGAGCCCGCACCCGGGCGGTACGCGGGCACGGCGCCGATGTCGTGCGTGTTGATCACGTCCACCGCGGTGCAGTTGCCCGTGCAGTTGCCGCCGGCCGTCGTGTTCGAGGAGTAGCGGTCGCGGACGATGAGGGTGTGGTGCGCCGCGCGCGCCTCGAACGCGCGGATCCGCATGCCCCGGCAGATGGCGGGGCAGCCCGGGACGGTCGTCCTCACGATCCGGTCGAAGGCGCAGGACTGGCCCAGCGTGCAGGCCGTCGTGTTCTGCCACGTTTCCGTCGTGGTCTCGCCCCGCCAGTAGCCGTCGGAATCGTAGCACGCCTCGCAGGAGATGCACTTGGGCTGGAAGTACGTGTAGTCTGGCTTGGCCTTGAGCGTCGCCCGCCGGACCCAGGTGTCTGCGGTGGCGTCGCCCACGAACTCGTCTCCAGTTGTACTGCGGATGGAGTCCTGGAAGCTCCCGACGGCGTACCACCACTCGTCGGAGTTAAAGGAACCGTCCAGCAGCGAGTTGGTGCCGCCGTACTCGAGGCCGCCCCAACTGTTCGATTCGAAATAGGGCGCGTGGATGGCCTCGTAATCCAGATTCTCATCGTACTGCTCCGCGCGCGTCTTCAGGTCGAACTGCGCGGGGTTCATGCGCTGCCGCCAGTGCATGTAATCGAGGAGCGTGCCGGGCCACTCGAGCTTCAACTCCAAGCGACCGTCGGAGAGCGTGCGCATGAACTCGAGCTCGTCCAATCTCGAACAGCAGTGGCAGACCGGCTGGTGCGCGCCCGGCGCGTCGAAGCCGAGGCACGAGTAGCAGGACCGCCGCAGTTCGTCGACCGTAAAAGGCGCGCACATCTTCGCGTCTTGCCTTAACACGTCCACGAAACCGTCCTTGTCCGCCAGGTTCCATGTAGGCTCGCAGCCGTGCCAGTCGCTCGACAGGCAGCAAAAGGCCTCCGCGGCCTCCTCGGGGACGACCGGCGCCTCGATGCGCCCCGTCTTCGGTTTGACGGGGGGCAGGCAGACGCCGTCGTCGTCTTCCTCCGTCAGGCGGCGCCGCATGGAGAGCCCGTCGTTCGATAGCGACGACGTCGACACGAGCGACGAGATGGGCGAGAGAGGCTCGAGGGGCTCGGGCTCGATCGTGTCGATGCCCACGAGGATCGGCGCGGCTTCCTTTGTCTCCGTGACGCCCGTGAGCGGGTTGATCGCTTCGACGGGCTCGACCAAAACCTCGCCCGTCAGCGTGTCGCTGATCGAGGCCTCGACCAGCGGCGAGGTGATGGGCCCGGCGGCGAGCGTGTCGCCCGCCGGCATCGCCAGGATCGGCGTGTCCGGGTCCAAGTTGGTGATCGAGGTGCTCGGGAGGCCCGCGACGGGCGTGAGCGGCGTGGTCGTGCCGCCAGGCCCGCTGGGGTCGAGGAGATCCGGGTCCAGGCTGCCGGCGGTGGGCCGCGGCGTCGGCCCAGTCGTCGGCTGCGGCGTCACGGTGGGCGGCGTCGCGACGATCGTCTCGATGGGCAGGCCCACCTCGGGGATGAGCGGCAGCTTCGGGTTCCGGGGGTTGCTGCAGATCCCGTGGAAGCTCGAGTAGTTCGTCTGCGACGTGTTGTCCGGCGCGTTGCAGGACCGGCCCGTCGCGTACGCGTCGTGGACGTCCTCGTCCTTGAGCCAGGACCCGTCCCTGTAGTCGGGCGCCATGAGCGACCACGCGCGCTGGCGCAAGCCTCGCCCGCCGACGTAGACGCAGTCACATGTAGACGTGGAGCCCGGGACGTAGTTCGCGGCGAGCGGGTCCGCACAGTCGCCGCCGGCCATGGGGCCGACGCGTACTGCTGAAACGCTTATGATGGTGACGCAGCCGTCGGCGCCGACCGTGTCGATGATCACCGCGCCGCGCCGCCCGTCGCCCGAACCCGCCGCGAAACTAAAGCGGCCCAGCACAATGCTAGACTCCGCCAACGACACGTTGAGCGGCACGTAGCCGCGCGCGGCGTCGGCGACCAATACAGAAGCTTGCGACGCGACGTAGGCGTCCCCCGTCGTGCACGCCACGTCGCCGGGCGTCGTGAGCGTCACCTCGTACGAGCCGTCGAGCGCGACGTCCGACGGCGCGAGGACGAGCCACGACGGCGTGCAGGGCGGCACGCCGCAGGCCGGCGCTTCCATGTAGGTGCTTACGGTCGACCAGAGGCCCTCTTCTTGCACCGCACTTGATGCGGTGACGGTCCAGCTATGGTCCTGCGTCGGCGCCGGCGTCACGGGAGGTTCCAGGCTCCCGAGCTCGACGTGATGGTCCTGCGGTAATCCTTCGTCGACGGATGATAAGTCCCCGGTCCGACAGACGACCTCCACGAGCGTCGACCGGAGCACCTCGCAGTCGCGGCCGCCAATGGACACGAAGACCTGGGTCTCGTCGTCGCTGAAGCCGCCGCCACTGATAGTGATCAGAGTGCCGCCCTCGAGCGACCCGACGGTGGGCATGACTTGTGAAACGTGCGGGTAGTACTGGAACGCGTAGACCTCCCCGAAGGCGTCCCGCGACAGGTCCGTGAAGCGCTCGAACGTGAGGCCGCCGTACCGATCCGAGCCGTCACTCATGGAGTCGAGCCCGTCCGTCGCGGACATGTGCGCCGACGCGTTGTAGGAGCCCGACGCGAAGTCTCCGAGGTAGCAATTCACCGCGTCTTCCGTGATCGGAGAGTTGTGGCCGAGGACCGCGTCCTCGACCAACACGGGTAGGGAGAAGGAGTCCACTTCTCCGGTTTTGTCGTTCACGGCGAAGTTCAGGTCGTCCGCCCGACACAAAGCATGTGTGGGCCGTTCCTCCTTGACGAAGCCGCTCTCTACCTGTATATTGCCGCCCTGCGGGGGTCTTCCGGCACCTATATAAATCGTTCGATACTCGGACACGTATCGGCCCAGTCCCTGGCCCCGCAGGGCAATACCGCTTCCAGCAGCAGCGTGTCTAGGATATATATGAGTCAAGCGCGGCACGCCGCTGTTCCACGTCGAGCTCAGGAAGTGGTAGCAGTTCGTCTTGATCAGGTCGTACGTGCTAATCGTGTCGTCGACCTGGACCCAGACGTCGAACCACCCCGCCGTCGTGTCCGACGTCCACGCGCGCGTGTCGCAGACGATCCGTTTATCGCCGCCGCAGTCGACGGTGCATGCGCCCTCGACGACGTCGCAGGCCACCCAGCCGCTGTTGTCGTCGCCGATCATGACCTTGTTCTTCCCACTAAAAAACTCCGTGGCGAAGCCCGTGCCGTCGATGTGCAAACGCGTGCCGCCGTTCGCGCTGCCCCAATACGGCGTGACGCTGTCGATCTCGCGCGTCTTCTCGGCGTTCTCGACGAACGTGTCCTTGAGGTCGAGCATGTCCTGGAGGCGGCGGCCCTCGTCGTCATTCTGGAGGCGGCGGCGGCTGGTGCTGGCCTTCCTCACGTCCGCGACGATCTGCGCCGCGGTCATGCCTTCCGGGTCGTCCGGGCGCCGTCTTCTCGTAACGGTGACGGACGCCGGCCGCTTCTCCGGCCGCGCCGCCAGCTCGTCCGCCGGCGGCAGGTCTGCCACAGTGGCATCTTGGGGCAGCCCCGCCCTTGCCACGGTCCAGGCCAGCAGCAGGGCTGGGAGGACGCTGAGACGTGGCATGCTTTTACCGTTTCTTTATGTCTGCGCCACTTCCATCGCGTTGGCGTCGGATATGGTGCTGATGCGTGGTATTAGCGCCCTGCTTTTGCAGCGGAAATGCCCTGCAATGCGCTAGCCTATAGGGGGTTCAAAATCCGCCTCGGAGCGATGCTGCTTCAGAGCCTGGAGAGTGCGGCTCGCGCCAGACGTCTCGGTTAGTTCGCGCAAAACCCGACCACCACACACGCATGCTCATCGAGTCCAGTCGCGAGTCCTGTCCCATCATTGCTGCTGCATAACTCATTGTTTAGCCACGCATTTTGATCGCTGTGAATTGCCGCGCTGCACTTTGGCCGGTCACGCCGTGCTCACTGCAGCTCTCCAAAGCCGCTCTCCGGCGCTTAAACTATGGCTGCCGCCGCCGACGCCGCGCCGGAACGAGTAGCGAGTAGCGAAGCGGACTTCGTCCTGACGCGCGCCGACGACATTCAACCGACGCCGCCCGGCCGCTGGGCGCGTTTGACCATGACGGTCCTCGCGCGCTATCCCTTACTCCACTCCGTCTTCTGGTTAAGTGTTGTGGGCGTGGCGGCCTCCTCCACGAAAGCGGATGCGTCGGAAGCGTTGAAGATTGCCATCGAGTGCTGGTTGGTGTATTCTTTCGGGAAATATATACTGACGGGCAGCTGTGCATTACGAGGCCTCGCGAAGCTGCGAAGGAACGACGCCAAGAGTCCTGATGACTTCTCGTCAGCATCTTCTTCGAACGACTTGCTGAGGTACGAAGATGTGTTGCATGTGATTGCCATACCGAACTACAAGGAGGACGTCGCGACGTTACGACGGACTATAGCAACCCTGGCGCAGCAACGGGACGCCTCGACACAGTTAGTCGTGGTCCTCGCGATGGAGGCCCGCGATCCTCTTGCTCGGGCCACGGCGCAAACTTTAAGGAAGGAGTTCTCCCATCAATTCCGAGGCATGCACTGCACGCTGCACACGCTGAGAAGTGGCGAGGTCGCGGGCAAGAGTAGTAATGAGAACTGGGCCGTGAGATGTGCTAAAAGAAGATACTGCGACGAGCTCGGTGTTAGATCCGACAGAATTGTGGTCACGACTTGCGACGCCGACACGTATTTTCACGCGTCGCACTTCGCGGCTCTGTCGGCGGCCTACTGCTCGGCTTCTTCCAAACAGCGACGTCGAACCTTCTGGCAGGCCTGCACGCAGTTCTACCCGAACTGCGACAAAGTGCCTACGTTATGTTCGGTACGATATGCCTTACTCAGTGTAGGCTTCCTAGGACAGATGTCCAATCCGCTCCATTATCGGTTACCCTTCGCGGTCTACTCCTTAGCTTTAGATTTAGCGGTAGAAGCGCACTACTGGGACCCTTCAGTAATACCTGAGGACTGGCACATGTTCCTGCGGTGTTTTTATGCGACGAGAGGTGGCGTGAAGGTCGATCCCATCTTCCTGCCGGTCGGGTGTGAGTGCGTGGTGGACACCTCAGCTACAAAGACGATAGGGGCTTGCTACGATCAAGCCAAAAGGTGGCAGTGGGGCGCCATCGACGTGGGGTACATCGCCGCGCGGACGCGCGACGCGCCGGTCCAACGGCAGCTAGCTGTAGCATTGGCGGCGCAGGAGCACCATTTACTCTACCCGTTGATGTGGATCGTGTTAGCGGCCGCGCCTTGGCTCGTCGAGGGTTGGGCGACGGGCTGGCGGTTCCGGCTCTGGGTCGGCTTCTTTGTTGCGAACTTCGTCCTGCTGAATGTCTTGGATCATTGCTATCGGGATATTTTGAGCAGGGACCGGGGCTGCGGCGGCCCCGACGCGTCTTCATTGAAAGAAATACGAGTGTCTCGCGTGCTCTCCTTCGCGGCGTTCCCCGTCGCGGACCTACTACTCTTCGTGCTGCCGTCGTTGCACGCGCATGCGCGCATGGCGCTGTCGACGCGCTTCGACTACGTCGTCGCTCCGAAGGTCGCGTGCTGCCTCCAGCGGGGGCCGTCGTCGCAGGGACTGCTGGTGCAACTGCCGGAGGCGCCCCTCGCGAAGTACGAAGCTATCGCGTAAAATGTGTTACTCTAGGCCGTCGCCTGCTTGACGAGCTGCTGGAACTCCGCCGTCTGCTCGCGGACCCTGCGATCCAAGAACTGGGCTCTAGCGGTCAACTGCGCCGTCCGCTCTTCCCCCCGCTTCATCTGGCCATCTAGTAACTCCCCGACACCCTTCTTGTCGCTCAACAAAAACATCTTGCCGACGCTTCGATACACCTCCGTATTTCCCTCGAGCGCGTCGATCTCGTTCTTCGTGATCTGCGTACGAGCCGTTTCTCTCCTCAAAGCACCGAGCCGCGCCTGCGTCTCCCTTAGTTCCCGCTCGTGCTGCTGCACTCTTTCTGCTAACTGCTGCGCTTCGCGTTTCGTGGCCTCGTCCACACCAGAGGCGCCCCTCGCTTCATCGGCAGCACCGGTAGCCGCCTGGACCGCTGCTTTACGTTTGGCCTTATCTCTCCTACCTTTGATGACCCTTACGAGTTTTTTAAGTTCAGGGTTTTCCGCGTCGCGCGCGAGACCTTTCCTCACGGTATCCTCGGCCGCGTCCACGTCGTTCTGGCCGAGCTGGGCGTTCGCTAATCTATACACACCCTTCATGAAGTCCGGCGCGAGCTCGAGACATTTCCTTGCATCCGCTTCGGCCGCGACAAAATCTCCCGCTGAATGTTTGGCCAGTGATCTATTCGAATACAACAAATGATTCTTCGGCGCCAACAATATGGCCTTGTCGTAGTTGCTGACGGCCCCGCTGAAGTCGCCCTTCTTAAACGCGTCGTTGCCCGCGGCCTTGAGCGCGTCGACCTCGGCGTCGTCCGCCATGGCTGTAAGCGCTCACTGGGGCTTCTGGAAGCTGTGGTGTTTAGCTGAGGCTTGCTATGGCTTCGCGGCGAGACAACCTGGTCCACGAATGATGCCACCTGAGTCAAATTGGCTGCCGCGCGGAGGAAGCCGGCAAAAGCGAGCTAGCGTACCGACACACTAGCCCATAAATCCGGAACCTTCCCAGCCTCTTGCGACCGATGCGACGCGTCGCACCCGGACCGCTGGCGCGCGCGCGCCGCGCCAGCTGCCGTGAGAAAGGAATTCATTTTTTTGAGTGTTTGTTGCCGGTGCCTAAAGCCAGAGAACGGCAGCAAAAAATCACAAGGGCAGCACTTCAGGAGCATAGGACGACGATGGGACAGCCGCGCGGCCATCGGAGCTAGACGCTCGCTGCGCCAGTGCTTTCATTCCACAGACACATAACCATACAAAAGTAGCAATGGCCACATTCGGCAGCGACCCCGGCACGCCGCGGCCGCCGCCGCCGGCCGGGAGGAGGCGCAACACCATGGGCCCCTGGGTCCGCGAGGCCGACGATGAGGAAGAGGACCCGGAGGGCGGAGGGCGTTTGAGAAGAGTCGCGGGCAAGCGGGGCGTCCTCGTGCGACAGCAGCGGTCCCTCGAGAGCACGTTAGTTGGCGAGTTGGCTCGCGGGGCTATTGTCGAACTTGCTACTGACGCCGTCGAGGGCGCCGCGCGCGTGAGGATATCTGCACCGCTCGAGGGCTGGGTCACGGCCCGCTTGCTCGAGCCTCTCTCATCACCGGAGGAGCCTATAATAGCGCCGCTATCCCCGCCGACGGAGGTCGACGGCCCAGAGCTTGACGATGGGCGCGTCACTGATACATATATAAAACAATCACTGGAGCACCTCAAGCAGCAGAAACTGCTGAAGCGGGACGTCGTCGTGTCCATTTTAACCCAAGCCAAGGACTTGCTCGAGAAGGAGGCGACCGTTGTCGACTTAGAAACACCGACCGACGCGCCGCACGTGACCGTGTGTGGGGACGTCCACGGTCAGTTCTACGACCTATTGACGATCTTCGAGGCGAACGGATTACCGAGCCAAACGAACCCGTACATTTTCAACGGCGACTTCGTCGATCGGGGGTCTTTTTCCTTCGAGGTGGCGATCACGTTGTTGGCGTGCAAGGTCCAGCATCCGAACTGCGTCCACTTGAACCGGGGCAACCACGAAACGCGAACGATGGCGCGGTTCTACGGCTTCGACGGCGAGGTCCGGCATAAGTACGATGACGACGTCCTCGAAATGTTCCACGCGTGCTTCGTGCGGCTGCCGTTGTGTTGCGTGTTACATAAGCGGTGTCTGGTCGTCCACGGCGGCCTGCCGTCGGAGGACCAATCTACTCTCAAAGACATCCGCAAAATTGAGCGGCGGTGCGAGCCGCCCGAGCTCGGTCTGTTCTGCGACGTGCTTTGGTCTGATCCGCAGCCGTTCCCCGGGCGGCAGCCGTCTCGGAGGGGCGTCGGGTTGTCCTTCGGTCCTGATGTGACGAAGCGGTTCCTGGAGCGGTCCGATTTGGCGTTGGTAGTTCGTTCCCATGAAGTGCGGGATCGGGGCTACGAGGTCGAACACGGTGGACTGTTAATAACAGTCTTCAGCGCGCCGAACTACTGCGACGCTGTTGGGAATCAAGGGGCGTTTGTACACCTCTCCCAAGATCTGGTACCCCGCTTCGCGACGTTCAACGCGGCGCCGCACCCGCCCATCCGGCCGATGGCCTACTCGACCTTCGCGGCGCTGGGCTTCGCCTAGTCTGCCCGTCAATTCGTTTCCTCGACGAGCCCGTCGCGCGAAACGCGCGGCTCGTTATTTGCGAGCGGTCTTCTAAGTATACTGTTGTATCGAACCGACAATTACACACAATACTATCGAA
Organism: Pelagomonas calceolata; assembly: GCA_918797485.1. Taxonomy (NCBI): domain Eukaryota; class Pelagophyceae; order Pelagomonadales; family Pelagomonadaceae; genus Pelagomonas; species Pelagomonas calceolata. The sequence continues at coordinate 3,031,240 of CAKKNE010000004.1, forward strand.
AAAAAGTCGACACGTAGCCCGTGCACGCGTAGCTCACGCCGAACTCGCAGCTCTTGACGCCGAGGCCCGCGAAGACGACTCGGAAGCCCCGGTCGCGGAGCAGCCTAAAAGCGAGCAGCGTCGCGCCGACGCGCGGCACGGGCGACGTCGTCGGCGCGGCCATGTTACGTTTCAGGGCCACATCCAGAGGAAAGTCGAGCGTGATGGCCGCCACGGCGCCGAGCGCGTACGTCGCCTCGGGCGGCAAATTACCATAGCGCCGCGCGACGTGCTCCGTGCCGAAGAACGTCGCGTCGAAGACGGCGTTCCGCAGGCCCGCGCCGTGGCAGACGGCCAATCTGCGCTTCGCAGAGACGCTACCGACGGTGGCGCCGAGGCTCCGCTGGACCTTCGCCCATTCGAAGGACGCGGCGAGGAAGCCCGTCACGTAGCCGCTCGACAGCGAGCCGACGACGAGCGCCCGCTCGCGCGGCATACCAAAGCCCGTCTCGCAGCACTGCGTGCCGATTTCCGACGCGAGGAACATGGGCCCGCGCGTCGCCGCCTTCTGCAGCACGCCGGGGCCCAATCCTCTATAGTAGCGCGGCCAGTCGCTCGCGCGCGTGCCGAGGCCTCGAACAGCAGCGCGCGCCGAGCCGGCGCCCGTCTGTATCCTTATTTTGACCAAATCGATCGGGTGCGCGGCCAGCGTGCCAGGGATGGCTCCTAGCGCACCGATGGCGCCCCTTCTCAGGCATTCGGCTACGTCGATCTCCTGCCTTGCCATCACTGGCGTGCACGCGTACTGTTAGGCATGGTACGCATTGCTTTTGCAGCCCTGTTGGTTCCTCGTTCGTTTAAGCCCCCAAAACTGGCCAGGCACTCGAGTAAATCCGTGCTAGCGGCGTGTAAGACACTAGCAATCAGCTTAGCCTCCGCTGTGCGCGCGCGCCCCCCTAGCCACCCCGCGCACCCCGGGCTGCCCGCGACGTGCAGCGCCGCCCCTGTTAGCCCGGAAATGAGAGTTGCCCGCGTGAAAAATGGCCCAGAACCCGCTGAGCACGGCCTTCAGCTTGGGGGCTGCCTTAGCTGCCGCGTCGCGCCGCCGCCTGGCCTTCGCCCGACTTTTACCTTTCGCCCCTCTACCCCGTGGTGACGGCGCGGCGTTTCGGCGGGGGCTCCATCGTGAACGCGCACAGCCGGGGGGCTCCATCGTGAACGCGCACGGCCGGGTCAGCCGATCTTTCTTTCCGGGCGTCGCCGGCATGGCGCGTCAACTTTCTTTCTGGGCGTCGCCGGCATGGCGCGCCTACTTTCTTTATCATTGGCGGGTCGAGCCCGGAACACGGACGGCACCCATCCTCGGGCATCGAGTGGTGCGCGTTCGGAGGTATCCGGCCCGTTTCCTGAAGTTCTGCCGCCGGCATGGCGGCGAGCCTCATCTGCCTGCGACCGGACCGACCCTACGGAGCGGAGCCGGTCTCGACCTGGGAGGCGTTGGGGGCGGCGGCATGCCGCCCCCCGTAACCTTGGCCGCGCCAGCCGAGCTTTCGTAGGCCCTCCGAATCGCCGTGGCATCCATTGAACCCATTAGTTCCGTTCCGACGAGTTATTGTCAAGGGCCGTCTGGGCGGGTCGGAGCTCTCGCTCCCCGCTTCAGGATTGCTCGGCCTGGTGTGCGAGGGCATCTCTCTCACCACTTGATTTCCGGCTCGTCGTAAAAGAGGAGCCAGCGGCCAGTTCCACATCCTGACGGGGGTCGTCCCAAAAGAAGGGGGGGCGTGCGAGTCCCTGTGACTCAGCCCTTGCGTCCTAGTCCAGCCGGACGGGTGGGCCCAGGGGGAGCGGGAGGGGTACGGGGAACCCTGCGACGTAACTAGCCTCAGCCTCAGCCTCAGCTCATCGCGTCCATCTGAAGAGAGGATAGCTATAGAATATCAATTAAGGCATACAGAGAGTCGAATGGATGGTTCGGAGGAAGTGCCGTCATCGGGGCACGAGGAGGAGGACCGCGACGGCCGTCCCGATCGAGGCAAAGACGGCCGCGCCCGCGCCGATCGCCGCGAGGACGTAGAGCGTCCTCCTATCTAACTGGACGGTCAGCGTCTCCGCCGTCGTGGCAGAGGTAACCTCATCAAGAGGATCGAGCCGGCGCGCGGCGGCGGACGCGGGGCTCGTCGGCTGCGAGCCGTCCTCGTCGAAGGACCGCCGGTCCAGCGACGACCGCCCGTCCAGCGACGGCCGCCGGCCGTCCATCATGGAAAGCATGTGCCGCAGGCGCGGCCGGCCGCCTCTCTCCAACCCCTCCAGTTCCTCCGTCGTCAGCGCGTAGGGGTCCTCGGCCGGCGGCAGGCCCGCCTCCTCTAATCTATCAAAAAATTTGTCGATGAAGGGCGCGTAGTAGACGTCCGAGTGCTCGACGATTTTTATTTGAAACACCTGCTGCACGCGCGCCGGCAGCTTCTTCAGGACGTCCGGCCCCGGGAACGTGAGCGATAGGCTGCCCGTGTTCGGGTCGCGCCATCGCGAGCCTTCTTTCTTTACGACCACCACAGGCACGCCGCTATCGACCGCCGCCGTGAGCTCGGCGACGCACCACGGGCTATCCAATACATTCTCGGACAGGATGAAGGCGAAGACGCTCGAGGACGCCACGTACTCCTGGAGCGTGTCCAGGGACCCGTCGAACTCCATATCCAGAAAAGCCTTGTACCGCCGTAATGTAAGCATCGTGTGCAGCGCGCGCGCAAAGTCCTTGGCGTCCGTCTGTTTGTGCGAAAGGAAGACGTCGTAGCGCTTCGAGGAGTGCGACTTGATCGGCGAGTTCGATCGTATCAAGCCGAGGGCGAGGTGGTGCTCGGCGCCCCGCACCGCTTCTCGCAACCGGCCGTCCGTCTCTCCCTTAAGTTTCTCGAGCGCCGCGACGGCGCCCGCCGTGCGTAGGATCGACGCCGTGTTGTCGCCGACGCACGCGAGCTGGAGGACCGACTCCGCGCAGTCCCCCAAGCATAACAACCGGTACGCCTCCGGCGACTCGCCACCAGGCCCGCCCGTGCGCCATCCGTCCCGCAGGAGGCACCGCACCAGCGCCGGCGCCGCCGCTTTCGCAAAGGCTTCCGCCCTTTCTCCCGCGGACGCTCTTCCACTGAGAGCACGCGCGGCCAGCGTGAAATCTCGCAGCCGCATCGCCCGCCCCGCCTTGTCGTCGTCGAGCTTCTTGTTCAAATGCTCGCAGACGGCTTGGGTCGCCCAGGTTTCCGCCTCTTCGCCCCCGGACTTCGGCGGAAGCAGCGCTAATGCGGCGGCGGCGGCCACCGCGCCGTCGTCGTCGTGCAACCCGCGCGGGCCCGACGGCCCGTCCCGCAGGTGGTCGTCGACTGCGGCCGCCAGCGCCTCCGGCGCACCGGCCTCGCCAAGGGCGCGCCAGTTCGCTGGCGACGTCGCGAGGCGATACGTGGCAAATGCAGCACGTAAACGCGCCATCTGGGTCGCTTTTGAGTCACGAAGCAGCCTGACCAGGGGCTCCGCGCCGCCCGCCAGGACGACGGCCTCCTGGTTCTTCGCGTCGCCCTGGCAGAGGGCGTCCAGGCCCTGGGCCGCGCGCTCGCGGAGCGCCTCGCCCTCGTAATTGCGGAGCGAGCTGGCGGCCAGCGGCGAGGCCGCGCGCTGCCGCCGCAGCAAATTGACGAGCGCCGCCAGGCCGCGGCCCTCGCGGATCGCCGTCTTGTTCGCCGCGGAATCCACGGCGAGGTTCGCCAGGGCCCAGGCGGCACGCATCGCCGCCTCCACTGACCCAGTCTCGGCCATGGCCACGAGCGGCGCGATGCCCCCTTTCTTCGCGAGCGCGCCGCGGAACGCCGGCGCGCGCTTGGCCGCCGCCTTGACGCACTTCGCGGCCGCGACGCGAATGGCCTCGTCGCCCGCCTCGAGGCCGCGCAAGCACACGTCAACGCAGCGCGCGTCCGCCGCGAACTGGACCGACGCCTCCTTCGTGGCCTCGACGCTGTTCGCGAGCATACCGTAGGCCATGCGGCGGGCCTCGCCGTGGGCCGCCGACGCAGCGTCCGCGACGAGGGCCGCGAGTGCTGTTGTGGACATGTTTTTGTTTCTATGGGGCAGCGCCGCTTTACGAGGGGCAGCGATGGACGCTTATTTATGTTGCGTGAGGTTCCATGCGTGGGCGACACGCCGCGCACGGCACTCCCTGCGCACTCCTTTTAACATGCTCTCTCACGGCTAGCCGGCTCAAAGCTGGGAGGTGCGGGTCGCATCACAGGCAAAGAGTTAATCCAGGAAGAACCTATCCCCTGGTGGCGCCCGCTGGAGGCTTTCCACGCGCTCGACGACCGTCGCCGCCCGCGCAATTTCACCAGTGCGCGCCACGAACGCGTCGAAGGCCGCGCCGCCGTTGAAACACGGCCCGGGGTCCTCAGGCGCTGTCGGGTCGCAGAACCGCTCGTAGAAGCTGTCGACGAACTCGAGCATCGACGCGATGTAGGCCTCGTCGCGCTCGACGCGCATGAAAACAGCGCCGCGCGTCGCTGAGGTCGAAACGAGGATAGCCCCACGCGCCCCGGCGCAGTAGATCTCGAGCATGACCTGGGGCACCTGTGCACAAATCAACCAGTGAATGGACCCAGACATGATTCAGCAGTGGCAGAGACGTGCCGCGACCACATTTGATTTATGCACGGTGGGGCACGATCCAGGGCGCCAGGTTGTCGTGGGGCCCGCGGTCGTAGAGCTCCATCGTCTTGTTGCCCGAGCCGCGCACGAAGGGCGCAACGGACTTGATCTCCAGGACGTCGAGGGCGCCGTCGTCATATATTATAAGGCCGTCGGGGCTCGCGCCGACGGGGCATTTACGCGGAGCCGGCCTTATTGTGCGCGGTTTGACCGGCCAGCGCTCCGCGAGGCGGTCGACGGCGCCGGGCGCTTCCGCGCAGAGCAAGCCGGTCTCGGCGACCGACCCCTCAAGGGCATTGACGGCGGCGAGCATGCCGATGCCCTCCTGCGTCTTGCCCCAGGCCAGCCGCGCCGCCATGGCGTCGCCGCAGCGGCGCCCGCCCCTATCCGGCGATCCGGCCCAGTCGTAGGCGTAGGCCGAGTCGGCATCGGCGCACCACTCGCCGGCGTCCTCGTCGTCGTCGTAGTCGCCGTCGCGGAAGACCTCTGCTAGGAGACTAGCATCCGGTCGCTCGCGGAGGTGCGACGCCGCTCTAAGCGCTCTGCCGTGGCCGGCCAGGCTCTTGGGGATGCGCAGCGTGTTTGCCGCATCGCTCTCCAGGAGGCCGCACACGGCGGCGACGCGCGAGCCCGTGAGGCGCCCCGCGTGGAGCGCGTCCCAGCGCCACGCGTCCTGGCGGAACAGCGCCGCGCGGCCGAGGTCCGCGCCGCCTTCGCCGCAGACGTCGCGCGCCGGGGGCAGGCCGAGATAGAGGGGGTGAGAGCGCAGGGCGCGCGCCGGGATCGCCCGCCAGTGGACGTTCGCGACGTTGCCGCGCGGCCGCGCGCCGCGCTTCTTCTTCTGGGCCGGTTTTCTTTTCTTGCGTCGGTTCTTCGGGGCCGGTTTTGTGGAAGACGGCATCGATGCGAGTCGCTCGCCGCGCCGCAGTGCGCCGAGCTGCACCGAGGGCGGCACGAGCGCGAGCGCCGCCATAATCACACAGGACACGAGCACGCGCCGCATCTAGTAGTTGGGCGAGTCGGAGCGCAGCCCGATGCGGCCTTCGCGCGCGGCCTTGCGGTCGTCCTGCTTGCTCTCCGGTGCGCCCGCCTCTTCCTTGGCCGCCTTCTTTTGCTGGGCTTGGAAGCGGTCGAACTCTTCCAGGTCCTCGGACTTCATCTCGATGCGCGTGGGCTCGCGGCGGAGCATCGCTGTGAGTAGTGAAACGGCTGGTGCTGCGAAGCGTTTGGACTGTGGTGGTCTGCTCCTTGCCGCTGAGGATGCGTGCACCCGTACAGCGCCTTTTTTTGGCTTTTGCCGCGCGGTCGAGAGCTAGCGGTATGTAACACACTAGCAAGAGGGACCCCGCGACGTAACTAGCCTGAGCCTGAGCCTGAGGCCGAAGCCTGCGCGGTATGTAGTCAGTATAATTCGCCAATTTCTTCTTACATTTTCAGGCGTGAGCGGGACGAAGCGACAGGGGGGAACAGCAGGGACTCCTCAGCGCGGAGTCAGGACGAGGACCTGGAGGTCGTGGTGGTAGTAGTCGGGGTGGAACGAGTCCTCGCGCAGCTCCTCGACCGTGAAATGGGCCGAGGCCGCCTCGAGGAAGCGCGCCACGCCGTCGCGGCGCCGCTGCGTCGCGACGACGACGAGGCGCGCCTCCGCCGCGACGGCCGCGAGCACCCTAGCCACGTCCTCGGCCCACTGGACGCAGACGAGGACGTCGCTCGCGACGACGACGGGGAAGGCGCCCATTGTTGTGTGGTCCGCGTCGCGCCAGTCGAGCGCGGCGACCGTCGGCGTCCGGGGCACGGAACCCGCGTTCGCGTCGATGGTCTTGCGGAGGTGCGGCACGACCGGCGCGGCGTCCGTCGTCGTCACGTCGGCGCCCAGCGCCGCCAGCGCGAGGGCCAGGAGCCCGCTGCCGCCGCCGAGCTCCAGCACGCGCTCGCTGGCGCGGATGGCGAGGGGGGACGCTGTTTTATTGGTGTTGTATTCGAACATGCGCGCCAGCGCGACGGCGCAGTCCCAGACCTTTGTGCCCGTCGAGGCCGCCGTCTCGGCGATCTCCAGCGTCTTGGCGGCGCCGGGCAGCGCGTAGCTGAAGGCGCCGTCGTAGCGGCCCGCGTCGCCCTGGATCTCGCGGCGCCAGTGCGGCGGCGTCACGGGGGCGATCTGGGCCGATCGCTTCGCCGCTATGCAGCGCTCGAGGACGGCGCTCATGATGATGGCATTTCTTTAATTTGGTCGTCCGCGGTGGTGGTGAGCCCAGCTGCAGCAGAGGGTAATGGTGATGCTGGCTTCTGCCGCGAGTCCTGGCCACCGCTTGCGGGAGCAATGGGTGCAGGTGATAGGCGGGCTGGCAAGCGCTTGCGGCCGACTAAAAAGCACGTATGGCGGGCCCAGGAGCGCCGCGGAGCAGTCTCCAGTCTGCCAAATCTGGCCGCCGCAGCGGTGGCCGCACGGGTAGCGGGATCTGTTCTACCGCCGCAGCACTTGCTCTTGGACTCCTCGACGGCTTCTTGCGCGGTTTGAGCGACCTCTGTTTTGCGCCTCAGGTTTTGTGTGCTTCAGGCATGCATGTGCCATTTTGCCTCATTAATGCTCCGAGATTCGAAAAATACGCTCACACGTTGTGATTTACAGCTACGAAACGGGACGAGAGCTGTGAGCGTCTCTGCGCAGCGCCAGCAGCCGTGCATTCCCTACACTGCAGCCTCTGCACAGCAAGCAGTCGCGATGCAATCGCGTCGACGCGGCGCTGTGGTCGTCGCATCGCTGCTCACAAGAGCGCAAGCCCTCGACGTGGTGCTGAGCGAGCGCCGAGGCAGCGGAGCAGCGAGGAAATGGCGGGTCAGCGACCGCATCACGCCACTCACGAATCAACGACCATCGCTCCGCTCTTTGAAGGCCGCGGCGAGGGATGCATTGGTGCCCTCGACGACGGTCGCGCCGGAGTACACGCGCTACCAAGCGTGGCACGTCGCACAAGATCTGTCCACGCAGCTGCGAAGCACGCTGGCGACGTCCGCTGTTTTTCAGGGGCTGGGCATGGGCTCCGGGAACGCCGCCACCGCGCTGGCCGCCACCGTCGCGTGGCTCTCGCGCGACGCGTCGGGCATGGTCGCGAGTCTAGCGGCGACCGCTCGGTTAGCCCCCCGCTTAGATGGAGACTGCCGGCGGTGGCGGTTCCTGGGCGACGTGTGCGTCGACGCTGCTTTAGTTATTGAGCTCGCGACGCCGCACGCGCCACGATCAATGTTCGTGCCGATGCTCTGCGCCGCGTCGGTGCTCAAGGCGCTCTGCGGCGTGCTGGCGGGCGGCGCCAACGCGGCGGTCAGCGCGCACTGGGCGGCGTCGAGCGCGGATTTTGCGGAAGTGCAGGCTAAAGGTGCAGCTGTGGGCACTCTCTCGGGGCTCCTCGGCCTGGGCCTGAGCCTGGCGGGCGCGGGGCTCGCCAGTCGGGGCAACCTTGGTGGCGTGAAGACGGCATGGGCGGCATTCGGCGCGTTGACGGCGCTGCACGTCGTCTGCTGCGCCGCGGGGCTCAAGATCCTCCGCTTGCGACGCCTCGGCTGCGCGCGGCGCTTCTACCTCGCCGTCGACGCCGTAGAAACGACCGGGCGGGCGCCCACGCCGGCGGAGCTGGCGGCCCGCGACCGCGTCATCGGCGCCCCCGACGGCTTTCGGGCCGCCGGCGCGTCGGTGTTGCTGCGGCGCGTCCGCGACCGGCCCGCGCTGCTCGCCGAGCTCCTGCGCGAGGCGCGCGGCCGCTACGTGTGCCTGCCGGGACGGGTCGTCGGCTTGCTCGCCGGCGCGACGCCGCGCGACGAGCGGGCCGCGTTGTTACATGCGCGACGAGGCGTGGCGCCCGACGAGGCTTCCCTCGACGCCATCGACGACGCGCTCCGGAAGGCCGGGTTCGATCTCGACGCGCGATTGTTTCCCGCGGGCGGGCCGGTGCTTGAAGTCGTCGATGAGGGCGTGAGTTGACGAGAATGTATAGTTACGGTGCTAGGACGAGTAATTTTAAGTTTGCTAGTGTCTTACAAGCGCTAGCTCGATTATTTTTGCCTGCGTGTCTCTCCAATCCTTGCTCCGTGTGCTGTCGTATTGCAAGTTCTGACGGCGAGAGTGCTCAAGGTTATCATGGCACGTCTTATCATCGCATTGGCGCTGCTTTCCGGCTCGGCATCCGCCCTCCTTGCACCTGTAGCAAGAGCGCCCAGCCCGGTCGTGCGCTCGGCTTTACTCAACGCACCGAGGAAAGAAGGATCGTGGTATGATGGCCTCTCAACGGACCCCGGTGCGGCCGGCAAGGTCACGCAGGCCGCCAAGGACTACGCGGACACCGTGGCCAACAACGACGTCCAGATGGACGACGTGATTGCCGTCATCGACAGCGAGTTCGAATACACGGACGTCGGCTTTTCGGTGGGCGCCGTCGAGAACAAGCCGGGCACGAACGTCAAGTCCTCGAAAATCCTGAGCTACGCCTACCTCACGAAGATGGACACCGAGACGGCGCTCAAGTGCTACGGCGAGGTCTACCGGGAGGTCAAGGCCGACCCGAACGGCGACTCGCACGGCAACATCCGCGCGCTCATGAAGGGCGGCACGGAGTGCGTCAAGTTCCCCTTCGGCCTGTCGCTGACCCCTAAATTAGTGGCGGGCGACGAGGAGTACGACTCGGCGAAGGGCCTCGCGGCGTCGTCGGCCATCGGCGCCGGCGACGACTGGGACGTCGACTCGGACATCTGGATCCCCGTCGACGGCGTCGATTTGTCCTAAGTTCACGTTCACATTATCGTCTACTACTCGTCCCCGCGAAGTCCAGGATGCCTCTTTCCTTCTTCGAGAAGGTCGACGTGGCGATGAGGTGGCCCTGTGGTGGTTGTTTTTTCCGTCGCTTCGGCGGTTTGGGGGGCGCGGCGGGGCCGCGGCGCGCGCGCTGGGGCTCCTCCTCCGTCGGCGGCTTTGGAGGCTTCGGGCGCTTCTGCTTCGCCCGCAGGTCGGCCGGCAGCGCCGCGCCGGGCGCGAGGCCACGGATGCGCCAGAGCCGCGCCGCGCGCTCGTCCGCCGTGCCGCCGGCCTTGGCGCCGCGCCGCGTCAGCTCCGCCTTGAGCGCGTCGAGGCCCTCGGCCGCGAGCGCCTCCACTGAGTCGAACGCCGTCAGGTCCAGGCCTATCGGCGCGGGTGCGGGCGGCGCGGGTGCAGCGCTCCACTGCGCCCCGATCTCGAAGCTACTGCTCGCGCCGCCCCGCAGCCCCGCGAAGCCGCGCAGCGCCGCCTCGTCGCGTTCAGCGTCTTGGCGTATGGCATAGGCGATGGTCTTTGGGGCGACGCCTTCTGGCTCCGGCGCGTAGGCGTCGAGGCCGTGGGCTCTTGCTTGTTCTTTCAGGAGTCGTTCTGTCGCGTCGTCGGCCATGTCTGTGCCGCGCTGCGATGGCTGGACGCTGCGATGGCGTGCCGCTGCAGCGTGAGTGCTGCTCAAAGGTCTAATCCCCGAGCTGCACTGATGAAATGCCGACGTGCTGTGGCCTTCTTGGCTAGCAGAGCACCCGTCTACGGGCGTAGGCGGCGCCAGCCGCTTTTGCACAGCTAGCCCAGTAAGACACTAGAAACAAGGCCGCTTTTCATATTTTTGGCTGCCTACACGCACCACCAGTGCCTGGTGGTTCGCAGCGATCATTTTTTATTCCACGCGAAGCCGCCGCACGAGCACTGCGACGCCAAACGCGTGTAAACCTGCTGCACGACCTTTGCGCTGCAGGGTCCGTAAAATCCATTGCGATTGCGAGGCGGGGCTACTCGGGCTACTCGAGCTCGCGCCAGCGTCAAAAGAAAACATGAGCGATCCGCCAGCAAAAAGAGCGAAGCCCGACCCCTACGCCAAGTGGCAGTCGGCGCGCGACGAAAAGACGGGAGCGGTCTACTACTACCACGTCGACTCCAAGAAGACGTCGTGGACGTGGCCGCCGCCGCTTGACGATGGTGATAAAGCGGACACGCCTTCATCAGACGTGCCGGAGTTCGAGGCGAGCGCGACGTACGCCGGCCGCCGGCCGGGCCGCGTGTTTAAGCGCGGCGACCGCGGCCAGGGCTATTATAGGGACCGAGCACCAAACGAGACGGCGGCGCTCCCGGGCAACCTGAGCTTCTACCCGTCCAAAACGTTCGCGGGCCACAAGCCGGGCATGGTTTTTCGACGGGGCGACCGCGGCCAGGGTTATTATAGGGACAACCCCTTCGGCGGCGTGCCCGTCGGCCAGAAGTGCGAGCGGTACAACCCCCACGCCTGACTGGCTCGTTCTGTGTCCGTTGCTCGGTGTCGACCTCCACGCCGTCGAGCAGAGGCAGGAATGGGAATAGTAGTAGTAAATCACACAAGTCTTGTCTTAGAAGTAGTTGTCCAGCGAGGACTGCTCGGAGACCGACCGCTGGCTGTTCAGCGACCGCGAGCTCCGGTTGCTGTGGCGGTAGTAGAAGTTCGCCATGTGCATGGACTTGAGGATGGGCCCGGATTCGGACTGGGACCGCGGCCGCTGCTTCGGCACCTCGACGAAGCCGTCCTCGCCGGACGACGGGGGCGAGTCGGGGTCGGCGCTTCTGTTTAACGCGGGATCGACGACGTTCAGGCCGCTCAGCTGCAGGAGAGAGGGCGACGTGTAGAATGAGGGAGTGCGACCTAACGACGCCGTCTGCGGCGATCCCGAACGGCGCGCCGCGAGCAAAGATCGTCGCAATCGCTGCACGCCCGTCTCCAGGGCCACCTCGACCGCACAGTGATCTCTGATCTTGGGCAGCTCCCGCCACGTGTTTCTTTCCCCAGCATCCAGCACCGCTTCCAGTCTCAGAGCACCATCTCCGGTCGCGTTCGTCAATGAACTGAGTACAGAACCGAACAACGACAGGTGGCCGGCCCAGGGCACGATGGTCACGTCCTCGGGTCTACCCTCATAAGGTTGTGTCAACAGAGCGAGGCCCCACCCACCCAATTGCCAGGGAATCAAATCGGCGCCGATCGCAGTGGCCGCTCTACCTAATTGCAATGTAGCACAAAACCTAGCGCCGGCGGCCACCCACGCTTTCAACTGGTGCTTTAGGAAGGCCAGACCAGCCAACGCGGCGTCCTCGACGCCTGGGGTCTCTCGGCACGTCCTCAACGACACTCGGTCCTCCAGAACACCAGGAGCCTCCGCACCAGTCAATCTCAAAGCTGAATCACCCAGAATCGCGGCATGCGCATTGACTTGCGAACAGATGAAGTGGTCGCAGTTAAACATGGCCTTCATCGTTTCTATGGGTAAGTCGGCACCCATGCTCCCGTCCACATACAGCGTCGGTTCGAAATGATCGTCGTGACTATCCTGGCCCTCGTACCTCAAAGAACCGTCCGGATCCCGCGCTAGTAAGGGAAACGGAGCATAGACACCCGGCACGGAGCACGACGCCCGACTAGCGGACCAGACCACCACATGAGGAGCCGTCAAGTAATTGAGCATCCTGACGTGCACCTTCCGCGTGTCGTCGATCTGGTCGATAGCTTTCACGGGGATGTTTAGGATCCGCCCCTGTGTGGGAACGGCACCGTCGCGAAACGACCGCGAACTCTCTCACGAGGCGCGTGGGCGCTCTGGCGGCCGCGTCGACGACGTCGAGGCGGTGCAGTCTCATGAAGACACCATCGCCGCGATCACGTCAGGTTCAAGTTCATTTTCTACGCTGACTCAGCACCGTTTTGTCGAACGCCTCCTGGAACGTGACGTCACCACCGACGTCCGCTCGGATCACTTCCGCGAGGTGGTCGCCGTTCATGACCGCCGGCTCTCGCAAGCGTCTGCCTCTCAAACCAGCTAGCAGGTCATCCCTTAAAGATGCTGCCGACCGCCAGCGGAAGAAATCCAATCGGTATACTGTATGAGCTTTCTGTTCTAATTTGCGAAATGTCTCTCGTGAGGTCGTTCGTGGCAAATTCACGGTAGGATGCGCCTCGCCGAAGTACACCGCGACCTTATCACTTGCGAGTTCATCAATAGCCTCGTCATCAAGATTCCTGCCCCTTTGCCTCTTTACGGCGTCATACAACTCCTCGATCTCCTTATCGTCGCGACAGCATAGCAACGAGGCCACAATAGAACCAGCGGACGCGCCCGAGACGACTCTCGGCAACAACCCGGCCCGTCTCAACGCGTGCACAACACCCAAGTGATAGATCCCCATGCCCGCGCCACCCGACAACAACAATGCCGTCCGACCGTGCGCGTGCCGGCACTCATTAAAAAAAGCTAAACGAGCATCAATGGGCACCGTCGGGTCCTGGGCTGTAGCGACGTATTCGAGCGCCGCCGTGGCCGCCGTTAAATAAGCCTCCACCAGCGCGGGGCCGCCGGCTCGCGCTCTTGCGTGAAGCCGCGGTTCTAACAACCCATGAGCGCCCCTTGATAGTAAAGCGCCGCCCCGCAACGCGTACATCGCGCCATGCACTCCGCCCCGTCGCCCCCGCGGGATCTGCGCTAGCCTTTGCGTCGCCTCGGCCAATCTTTTGGAATCCAACAGCTTCTCGCCACTGCCACCTCTAGCGCGCCAGGCGTCGCTCCCGTCGGCCGCGTCGAGCGCCGCCGCGGCCCGGCCCCACGCGTCCTGGGTGGGCGCGCGGGCCAAAGCGTCTATTAGTGATTGTTCCTCTTTGCTGCGTCGGCTGGTTCGTCCCTTTCTTAAAACGTGCCAGGCGACGACGCCGCACTGTAGACATACAGCGAGCGCGAGCTGTCTCATCGCTCGCTTCGGCCCGGCCGTGAGCTCGACGAGGGCCCAGCCCATCCGCTCGAGGCGCGGACCCCAGTCATGCGCTGTCTGTGCGAGGCGCGGGCCGGCCGCCCGCGCCCATTTTGTGAAGGCCGGTCCTGCTCTACTGAGGACGGCATCGGCGTCGAGCCGCAGGGACTCCCAGCGGCCGCGAAGTGACATCCTACTCTTTAGCTGTGTTGGGCAAGGAACGCCCGCGCAGCACAGTGCTGAGCTTTTAAAATGCGACGTCCCCGGGCGAGCGCAGAACGCGGAGCCCAGCTTTTTGGCTCCGGGAGGGGCTTGCTAGCGGCCTAAGACACTAGCATTCTGGATTCGGCTTTGGGATTCGGTCTCCGACGACGCATCGGTCCGGGCGAGGGATCCGGACTATGCCTTTGGATTCTGTGCGGCACTTGACTTGGAGGGCGCCAGCGCTGCAGCACGAATTGGCATCGGGGCGCCAACACCGGGGTAGTTCGACCGCTGCGAACCAGTATAAACAGCACCGCACTTGCAGCCCCCAGCCGCTCAGGGCTTGACACCACCGTCACAATCACTCGGGCAGCCTCCAACGCCACGATGCGCGCCGCCGCTGTAGCGGCGCTCCTCCTCCACGCCCCGAGAGCCAACGCCACGAACACCACGTTCGTCCGCGGGCCCGAGGGCCTCAACTATCCGGAGGCCGAGGCCTTCTGCACGGAGATCGGGGCCACGATCGCGTCCATCCGCAGCGCGGCGGAGAACGAGCTCGCGCGGACGGCCTGCGGCGGCGCGACGTGCTGGATCGGCCTCGAAGAAATCGGCGGAAACGCTTGGACGCCCAAGGCGAGCCAGACGTGGCGGTGGGTGGATGGATCCGATGCCACGTACACGAATTGGATGGGCACGGAACCGAACAATCACGACGGAAACGACGAGAGGAACGCCATCATGAACTGCTGCGAGGGGGTAGAGGGCGTCGCGTTAACAGATACGGGCGGTTGGTACGACGTGACGGAAGGTTACGACCAACCGAAGCCCCTCTGCCGGCTGGTCGGCGAGCTCAGTTTCGACCTCGTCCACGTCCCGGCGCAGTGCCAGGAGCGCTGCTGGCCCAAGGAGGGGAAGCAAAACGAGGACAAGGACTGCTGCACGTTCGAAGGGAAGATGTCGTGTGTGGACGACAGCCTCGGCGGGAAGTATCAGCTCGTCCGGACCGAAAGGGTCTGCCACGACCACGAAGGAGACCGCCAGGCGTACAACTACTATTGCCTTCCGTGCGTGGCGGCGTCGGAACCAAATTTCAACCGCGTCCGCTTGGCGTAGATCTCACTCGTCGATTCCCGCAGGTGCAAAGCCGGGGCGGTCTGCGACAACGGCCGGGGCGACGACGAGAAGGGCTGCCCCGACCATAGCGGCTGGGTAGTTTTCGTCATTTTTCTCTTCGTCATCCTGCCGCTCTGCTGCATCGGCTGCTCCGTCGCCGCCTGCTGCTTCGCGTGCCAGCAAAACAACCGGCGGCCGCAAGCGCGGGTTCAGCAGCAGCCGGTCGCCTACGCCGCGGCCCAACCCGCCGGCGGCGCCGTCCAGATGCAGCAGTACGGCAAGCAGCCCTACCAGACCGGGCCCCCACAGGCGCCCTACGTGCAGCCGACGGTTGTCCAGCCCTGTGTGGACATCAAATTTTACAGCACGTTCGTACTGATTCTTCGCGTCAACCTCCACGCCATCGACGCGCCGCTTCGATGGCGTGGCGATGCTGACGGCCGCGCCATCGCCGAGCACCCGACACACTGGTTGCCACACAGGTCCAGCCAACGGTCGTGCAGCCCACGGTTGTCCAACCCACTTTTGTACAACCCACTGTCGTACAACCCACTGTCGTACAGGGAAGTGTACAGGGCGCGGTCGTACAGGGAAGTGTACAGGGCGCGGTCGTACAGGGCGCAGTCGTCCAGGGCGCGGTTGTCCAAGGTGAGATGCAGCGGGAATACTAAGTAAGTACAGTGGTATTTTAGACAATCACGACGACGGCGGCGGCGGCGGGAGCTCGGGGATGCCCGGAGGTTTGCGGGCGATCAGGGGGTTCGGCTTGTAGCCGACGAGCGGCGGCGTCCCGCCCGCGAAGCTCTTGAAGGCCCGGTCGCCGGCGAAGGGCGCGTCGCCGCCCGCGCGCGACAGCGGCGTGATGGCCACAAAAAAACCGAAGTCTTCGCCCGGCGTGCCGCTGCTCCGCGTGAGCGGCGGCCGCGGCGCGTCCTCGACCAGGTTGTAGTGCGACGCGTAGGAGTGGAGCGTCGAGGCGACGCGCGTCGGCAGCATGACCGTGAGCACGGCGCCGACGGCCGCGAGGACGGGGTGGTCGCCGGCCGCCGCGAGCCAGGCCCGCGCGCCGCGCGGCTCCGGCTGCGTCGTCTGCCGCCGCCTTAGGGGTAGCCGCGGCGCGTCCGCGTCGTCGGCGTCGCGGCGGCTCGATCGTCGTGGCGCGGCGCCGGCGTCGTCCGCGGACGAGGCCGAGGCCGTCGACGCACTCGCCTCGCGGCTGAGCGCGCTGAGGGCCATCTCTTCGCTAGACGACCGGCGAGCGGACAGGCACGCCGGCGGAGAGGAGGAATTGAGGCGCGGTGGTCTTCTTCGCGGCCGCGGGCCGCGCTTGTCCGCGCTCTTCACCGGTGACGTCCTAGGATGGACTCAAAACTGACCCTCCGGGGGCGGGGAAACGTTGCGCCGCGAGCGTGGGAATTCAAATGACTTTCAGCCGTCTGGCGCAGCCTAAGAACGGGTGGGCGTGCGAGGCGGGAGCGGTGAACCAGGCCTTCTCGACTGCTTGTGCTTGCTGCGGTCGGTAAAATGGCCCAGCCGAAGAAGCCTCGCAAGCTTCGCTCCGCCCGCCCCGAAAGGTCGCCGGCAGGCTACAAATCCGGTTTCTGAAACAGGCCACTAGGCGCCGGGGCCGGAGGCCGAGGCGCTGCACTTTGCCAGGCTGCCCAGGCTGCCCACCCCACGCCGTCGACCGGCCACGGTCGCAGTTCCCACATATCATCGGACCGACAAGCCTGCGCCCCCCAAAAAAAACGTCCGTGCGGCGGGGATAAACTAGCTCGACATCGTCACAAAAGAGCGCACGATGACGGCCGCCCGCAAGCCCCAGTCCCAGGGCTCGCGCGAGCTCATGCACGAGATGTCCATCTGGGCGACGCAGCACCGGCCGAAACTCATCCTGACGGAGTACATGCGGCGATTGGTCCTGGCGCAGCCGCCGGACCCCCTCGAGTTCCTGAAGAACGAGATCCGGACGAACCCCGTCGTGCCCGGGCCTTATAATATTGAGGAGCCCGACACGCGGCCAATCGCGGAGCAGGAGAAGCGGCTGGACGTGCGGTCGCTGAACACGAAGAAGGCTGCTTTAAGAAGGGTGTTTGATCGGTTTGCGAACAAGGAAGGGCTGGTCAAGGTCGCGAAGCTGCTCGTGGACTGCGAGGAGAACCCGACCATATTACTGGAGGCCTGCCCGAAGCACGCCCGGGATTTACCCTTGGCGCTGGAGAAGGTCGTCACGGACGGCGGGCTCATGGACTGGAACGCGTTTAGGGACTGCGGGCTGCTCTGCCTGTCGCAGCCGGGGCTTTCTCCTGGGCAGGAGGCCGACTAATACAGTTTTTTTACTAGTCATGGCGCCGCGATTTTTGCACGTCAGGCCGCGTCTTTCTCAATAGCATCGGAGTAGAACCGATAAATCCCCCGAACAGTGGGAAACGTCAGCCATTTCGATCGGTCAGTTGCGCGACTCCCGTACTGAGTGCGCGCGCGCGTCCAGCCAAAAAAACATTTCGGTGCTGAGATGGATGTGGTGCAGGCACATATGCCATGGCAGCGGACGACGGGCATCCATCGGCTATCATTCTACGGAAGCGTCACGATACGGCAGCGCGCCCGCGCCACGCTGCCCGCGCGTCGGCGCACTTCCCACGGCTCCCTTTCGGCTGCCCTCCAACTCTTGCTGGTCCAGCAGCTGCTCTGGAGCCGCGCATTGGTAGGGAGGCAGGGGACGGTGGCCGCGTACGGGTCGCGCACAACACACGTCGCGTCCGAGGCTACGGGTGGACGGGATGGCTTGTCACTGGTCGGGGACAAAGCGCGGCGGCGCGCCGCGACGGCGGCAGGAAACGCAGAGGTATCGGTCTCTGGACGACACGATGTCTCCGGTTGCTTGTGGCCGTGTCTTATCGCGTATTATGATTTGTGTTTTCTAGGTACGGACACTAGGAGCACTGGGTGATTTTGTATTGTGCAGTGGATTACTGAGGCTAGACGTGGATACTCTTAGCGAACGGCACGATAAAAAGAACTCATCGCCCTTGATCGACGGCGCTAGCGACAAATTGAAGCCGTAGCAGCATGACTCAGTCTATAAAAGACCTGCTCATAGAGAAGTGTAAACTGCACAAAGTCAATACGACTGGTTGCAAAAGCGCGGACGACTACCGACAAGCGCTGGATGAGCAGGCGCCGCAGTGGGAGCAGGAGGAAGAAAATGCGCCGCCGCGCCGCCGCCGCGCCGCGACCGAAACCGACAAGAAGCGGATGAGCGGGGAGGTGCAGCCACCGCTGGAGACGTCGTGCGCGAAGAAGCCGAAGCCGCCGCCGACGCTAGTCGCTACGAAACCGGACGTCAAGGAGCCGTCGGACGCGCTCGTGAAGGCGTGCGAAGCTGTATTAGCCAATCACGGCAAGCCGCCGCGGAAGGAGGGCGACCGGATCAAGTCTAGCGCGGTCTGGCTCGCCGTCAAGCGCGAATTTACCGTGACGGGACGGAGTGGGTATAGTCGTGACAGTGCACTATCTGACGCGACGCTCCTGCTCTACGAACGTTATGAGGCCATCGACGACGACACCGCGAGGGCGAACTCCCCGCTGCGTTGGCTCAACGCGGGCACCCAGATCAAACAAGGTAAGCAGCATCGCCCTGGGGGCAAGAAGAAGAAGAAGACTGAAGTGGACGCGATGGCGACGGAGGTCGCTACAGCTGTGGCGGCGGCGCGCACGGCGAAGATCATGCACTCGGTGTACGGCAAAGGGGCCGTCGAGTTATCTGGCGAGGTGCACGGGCTCTTAGCGGAGTACACGCTCGTCAAGGTGCTGCGCGCGACGACGGTCCAGGAAGCGCTCCAGTGGGGCGTTGCTCCGCCGTGGCTGACTCAGGAGCAGGTCGCCGCATTCTGGCGCGTTCTCGCGATGGTCCACCCGTTGACGCCGCTGTACGACATCAGGGAGGGCGCGCTCGTCCCCACTGGTCTGCCCCGCGTTGATTTCTGGATCGCGTTGGCGGAGCCGATCGCGCGGTGTGCCGCCTCGCTGCCGGAGTTCGCGTCGCTGCTGCCGCTCGTCGACTACATGTGCCCCGTCCACGTCAAGAAGAATGCGCCGGATTTCGGCCCGGGCGGCGGGGCCCACGCCGGCGCCACGCTGACGTCCGGCATCGAGGCGCACGCGCGGCGCTTCGTGAATCGGCGCAGCTCGATCGTGCGCGGCCCGGACGCGCTGCGGCGGTCGCCCACGGACGCGCACACCTACGCGCCGCGGGGCGTGGCGACGGACGAGCTCTCCTGCCCGACCGAGGGCCTCATCGCCAACGTCTCTTTGGCGATGAAGAACGGCGAGCTGGCCGTCGAGGGCGCGTTCATCGGCGCCACGCGCCACGAGACGTTCGACTTCGGCGACGACAACGCCGCGATGGTGACGACCTTCACGACGAAGGCGGCGGCCGCCGGCCACGGCGACGCGCGCGACTGCAAGCGGTTCGAGCGCGAGAACGCCTTCGGCCACGCGCTCGCGGCGGCGTTCGTGGCGGCGGTGCTGAACGTCGCCGACCTGGCGCGGGTCTCGTCCTGGGTCCTCCGCGAGGCCATGCGCAAGCCGCCTTCCGCTTTTGTTCGGGAGCTTTACCAGGACAACAAGGTCGTCGAGTGGGCCCAGCACGCGTTACCCGGGACTGGCCTGGAACTGGCGCTGCGCAACGCGTTGGTGGCGGCGGATCTGCGGCTCGAGATGGACAGAAAGGGCGGGGCGTACGACTCGGCGCTGCTGGCCTCTCGCGACGCGTTACTAGAGCGGCTTCGGGAGCGCGACGCGAGGCTCGAGTGGAAGGCGAAGGTGCATAAAGCGGTCGCCGTTGTGCATGGGGCGGGCGGCCTTGTTGGGACTGCTCGCAAGTGCTGCCTCGTCGTATGGACCGACCTGGGCTCCGGCCCCCAATTAATTAGTGCGGCGGACGCGCCGTTCTGCGTGGAGAACATCGAACGGACGCTCAAAGAGGCCCACGACCTCCACGTGATCCTCGACGCCCTCAGCACTACGGACGCGCGCGACGAGGCGTACGGCGAGTTCCTGAAGAAGAGCCCGTGGTTGCAGAACACGCGCCTCGGCGTCTGCTTTATTGGTGACTTAGATAACGAGGGCAAGCCGCTGAAGGCGCACACGCGGCGCGTTTCTTTCGCCGCGGACTGGGCCATCGTCAAGACGGACATTCGCGCCGCGGTCGACTACTGTCTCAAGCGCCGCGACGAGTGGCGCGTCGTGACGCCGGACGCCGATGAGTTAAGGCGCCTGGGCCCGCGCATGCCGACCGCCGATCCGATCAAGCTCGTGGTGCCGACCAGCGCGGGTGTCGCGACGGACATTACTCAGCCCGCGCCGCCGCTGCCGCCGCTCGTCGTGCAGCCGCGCGGCGACGCCGGAGGTCTCGCCGGCGCGCCAAAGCCGCCGCCGCTGCGCACGCCGAAGGCGCGGCCGACGCCGTGGAAGGAGAGCGTCGAGAGGGAGTCCATCGCCGCGGCGCGGCCGAAGAAGAAGGCTCGCCGCAAAAAGTAATTTTTTTCTTTCTTAACTACAGAGACACTAAATATAAATTACATATCACGCTCACCAACGGCCGTGATGGGCCGCGTCTCGGATGTCCCAGTCCCGCTCGCCGAACTCGTCGTCGTTTGTGTCACACAGGAGGAACGAGAAGAAGCGGGCGACGTTTTCCGGGCTGTTTAGTCCGTCGACGGGCGGAGGCCCCCCTACCGTGGGCCCCCCTGCTGGCGTCGCCTCGGACAACCTGTGCGCATCAAACAGTGAGTCGGGGGCACCAGATAATTCTCCACAAAGTCATTTCTCCGCGACAACGCGGCCGCGATGACTGAATCGAGTGGTGTAGGACCACACCGCCACGCCATCGAGCTGGTGTCACGTCGCCGCGCCGCGACAATTTGATTTATGCACAGCGGACAAAAACCCGGTAAAATAATCGCGGATCGCGAAGGAGTCGTCCGTGTCCTCGACCAACCCGCGCATCATCTCCGTCGCCACGACGCCCGGCTGCGCCGAACCAAAAATAATACGTCCGGCGTACTCGTCCCGGAGCGACTCGTAGACCGACCGCAGCGCGGCCTTGGACGCGCAGTACGACAGCATGCCGTCGAAGCCCTGGTGCGCGCCGCCCGTCGACACGTGCAGCACGCGCGACCCCCTCGCGAGTTTCGGCATTAGCGCCTTCGTCAGGAACAAAGGTCCTTCCACGTTCGACGCCATCGTCGCCCGGAACC
Source organism: Pelagomonas calceolata (assembly GCA_918797485.1). Taxonomy (NCBI): domain Eukaryota; class Pelagophyceae; order Pelagomonadales; family Pelagomonadaceae; genus Pelagomonas; species Pelagomonas calceolata. The sequence continues at coordinate 3,052,246 of CAKKNE010000004.1, forward strand.
CGTCCAGCGTCAACGTGTCGAGGGGCCCGAGCGGGCCGGTGGTCGCGGCGTTGTGCACCACCACGGTGGGTGTCGTGCCGTCGAGACGGTCGGCGATGGCGCCGCGGCCCTCGGGCGTCGCCACATCCGCGACCACAGCATGAAATTTGTCGCCGCCTATCCGCGTCGCCGTCTCGCGCAGCGCGCCCTCGCGGCGGCCCACGCCGTACACCTCGATGCCGCGCTCGCACAACGCGGCCGCCGTCGCTCGTCCGATGCCGGAACCGGCGCCAGTCACGATGGCTCGTTCAAACGCTACGGCATGCGCCGCCATGCTCAGGACGCGTCGCAGGGTTTTCATTGCCGCGCCGCGACAAATCAATATGCTGAGCCCTCTGCTGTGCTTAAATCAGTGTGTTGACGTGCCGCTCGGGCGACGCCAGCCGTGCACCTTCACGAGCCGGTGCAAAATGCACTAATGCGACTACCCGCTTAAGTACAGCTACCGCTGTTCGCCACACGGCCCACAGCAGGCCGCCAGCACTGCGAGAGGGCCGGAGAGTCCAGGGCGACCTTTTGGGCTGCAGACGCGCGAGCAGTCATTGATCGCTCAAGCCCTCTCGAGAGCTTTGCCATTCAATAATCTCCGCGGCCAGGCGACCAGTGCATCGCTCACGCCGCCGCGCCTCAAAAAAAAGCCATGTCCATGAAACTGGTCAAGCAGCTGCGCCAGGCGACCGGCGCGCGACTGGTCGACTGCAAGGCCGCCGTCGAGGCGACGACGGGACTGGAGGAGGCCTTCCAGTGGCTGCGCGAGAAGGGCGCGAGCCGCGCGGCGAAGCTCGAGACGCGCACGGCCGCGCACGGCCTCGTGGCGGCGCGCGCTTTGAATGGCCGCGGCTGCCTCGTCGAGGTCAACTCCGAGACGGACTTCGTCGCGCGCAACGCCGAGTTCCAGCGCTTCGTGCGCGACCTCGTGGACGCGGCGCTGCGGAACTACGCGTCGCTGACGGCGCCCCAACGAGACGCGGGCGGCGCGGCGCTCGTACAAGGAGACGCGCTCAAGGCGTTGGACCTCCAAGGTACGCTGGTGACGGACGCCGCGCTGGCGCTGTCGGCCCACGTCGGCGAGCGCATCGACGTGCGACGGTGCGCGCTCGTCGAGGGCGCCCTGGTCTCGGCCTACGCGCACAACGGCGCAGACGGCGCGGGCACGGCGGCCGGCGTCGTCGTGGCCTGTGTCCTCTTTTTCCCCGTCTTCGTCCGTAGCTGCATCTGCTCGATGGCGTTGAGGTTCTCCACACAGGTCGCCTTAGACGGAGGCGACGACGATCTAGGCCGGCAGCTCGCGATGCACTGCGTCGCGGCGCGGCCGCTGGCCATTGATGTCGATGGCCTGCCTCCGTCACTACTGGACGCCGAGCGTGTTATCCTGGAGGCACAGCTGGCGGACTCGGACAAACCCGATGAAGTTGTGGAGAAAATATTAAAGGGGAAACTGAACAAGTTCGCCCAGGAGCGAGCGCTGCTGACGCAGGTCCACGTCGTGGACGGCAAGAAGCCGGTCCAGAAAGTGCTCAAGAAGGCGACGGTCGACGCCTTCGCCGTCTTTAGTGTGGGAGAGAATATAGAATAACACATATGTCTGGGAGAGAATATAGAATAACACATACGTTAGTTTAAACACTTGTTCCCGAATGGACGACCTCGCGCCCGAAGCGCGCGGCCTTTTCGGCTTTCGCGCGCGTGCGCTGCTCCAACCTATCTTTGCGGCGCTGCTCGAAGGCCTCGGTGATCTCCAGCAACCGCCGCTTCTCGGCGGCGGCGCGCTTGCGCTCGTCGCGCTGGCGCTGCGCTTTGCTCCGCGGCTTCGGGCTGCCCGTCGCGTTGTGGTCGGGCCCGAAGTCGGCGTGGAGCAGGGACTCGTAGCCCGTCGGCGGCTCCTCCTCTGCGGGAGCGTCGTCGGTCTGGTGGTCGTCGGCGAAGGGGTTGCGGACGTCGTCTTCCCGTCGCAGTCGTCGTCGCATCGGCTCTGGCCGTCGTTCCATGCGCGTGGCGGTCAGGCCCGCGAAGCCGAATAAGGCCAGAGCGAGGGCCGCGACCTGGCGCCGTCGTCTTAATCTAGGATCATGACTGACGTCGTGCGAGTGGCTCCGCGCCCGGTTCCGGCAGCACGCCTCCTCGAGGTCGACGCCGTAGTCGGTCGGGAGACCGCTCCAGCTCGGGTGCCGCGCGTGGAGGCCGCCGCCACTCAACATCTCGTCGTCGGAGGGCGTGCGGCGGTGCATGTCGCCTGATTTTTGGCCAAGGGCCTTTTTGTCGCGCCGCGGCGGTCGACGGGCGCTCCCTTCGCGGTCGACCGGCTGCGCGGGCTGCCTCGAGGCCGTGACGGCGCGGGGGCAGCCGGAGGTGGCGTCAGGGCGCCGTGCGACACGGCGCCAAAAATGTCAGCCCTGCGCTGCTACCCCCCCATCACTTTTTTCGAGCTGCAAGTTGGCAAAGTTTACCTTCAAACGCCAGCCGCGATCTTGCCCCGCCGAGGCCCCGGCGAGGCCGGCCAGTACTCCCCGACGCTCGACTGGCTGCCAACCGCCATTTGGTACATGTTGTGACGCGAATGTCAACCAAGGCTGGCTACTTCGAGTAGGATATGATACGAAATTTACACAATAGATACAATTACCCCATCCGCATCATCCGTCGCCAGACACATGCACATCACACAGCCGGGCCGCGCACGCGGCGACCGCGCCGCGACACTCGCGCGCCGCACAAACCGCCTGAGCTTTACGAAACGCCGCCGCGACGCAGTCGCCGAGTTGCGGGTCCTTCTTCGCTTCTGCAGCGGCGCAGCCGGCGATCAATTCCGCGACTCGTGTTTCCACGAGCGACGCGTCGCCGCCACATTGGCGCAGCAGCGCAGGGCGCATGCGGTCTACATAGGGCAGGCAGACGCTCTCGCGCGCCGCGGCCATCACGGCTTCTCGCAGAGGCCTGCATTCGGCTCGCGCGCTGCGCATCGCCGCGCGCTGGTCGCAAGGACCGCTTTTACCCACGCATTTGGTCACGGATTGCTGGCAGCGACCGCGCACGCAGGAGAGCAGGCGTGTGTGGATGTCAGCATCACCTTTGCTCAATGCCGAGACGACTCCTTCGGCAGCAGCGGTCGTGCCTGCATCCATAGCGGTGTCAGCTGCCGCTGTAGCGTCCTGGGAACACTGGCACACGCCTAAAAAGGGCTTGCAACGCTAGCGTAGACAAGAGACACTAGGGATTGAGGCTAGTGTCTTACAGGCGCTAGCCAGCTCCAAAGCACTTGAAGTGAACAACACGCTGGGAGCTCTTGCCGGGCAGATAACGCGGTGCAATCAGCCAGAAGATCGCGCAGCACTATTCAAGGCTGTGCTGCCGGCGAGAACGTTTCTCTCCAGCCTCCGTGACAGCTTGCAGCGCGTGCACTGCCCTGTGCAGCAGCGCTACTTGGATGATCACCAAGTCCCTCCTACTACATAGCGTGCGCCTGCGCGGCAGCCGCACGCACTCCACGACGACCATGAGCGCGTCGCCGCTCTGGACGTCGGCGAAGGTCTTTGCTGGATGCAACGGGTTAGGGTTGGGCATCTCGCTGGCCAAGGACACGCACACGCACCTGGACTTGATCGGGACGGGCGCCTTCGCCGTGGCCGCGTACGCTACAAAAGGCCCCACCGCCTCTTCGAGAACATCAGCACTCATGGTCGGTGCGTGGGCCACGCGATTGGCGTCCTTCCTCTTCTACCGCGCGCTGGGCCATCGCGATGGGCGCCTCGAGGGCACGACGAAGACGCTACAAGGGTGTGTGGGCTTCTGGTTCGTGTCGTTCGTGTGGGGTTGGCTCACTTTACTGCCACACGCGCTCGGCGCCTCCGCACCGAAAGTCGAGAACAAGGTATTGAGAAGGTCGGGCCTGGCCTTGTTTGCGCTAGGTTTGGCGACAGAAGTCATGGCCGACTTCCAGAAGTTCTTTTTCAAGAGAAACCACAAGGGCTTTTGCGACGTGGGCCTGTGGTCGGTGTCGCAGCACCCGAACTGGTTCGGCAATCTTTGTTTGTGGAGCGGCATCACGCTGTACAACGCGCCGGGGCTCTCGCCCGTGAAACTGGCGCTCGCGGCGGCGTCGCCGGTCTTCCTGGGAGCGTTGTTCGGTGCCCAGGCCTCGGGGTCCCTGACGCCGGCCGTGGAGCTGTCGCAGGCGCGCTACGGCTCGGACCCGCGCTTCGCCGCGTATTTGGAGAACACGCCTTTATTCATGCCGCGCGTCGACAAGTGGCTCGCGGCGCTGGCGTCGGGGCTCGTCGGGAAGGGGTGGGGGCCGGAGTTGTAAGAGTTCTCCTCTCATTCGCGGCGCCTCGTCGATAGCGTTACCCTGCGGCTCCCGGTCTAGGCTCCCGGAACTCCCGCCGAGCCGCCGGCCAATTCCCAGATCCGCCTCGATGGCTTCCAAATTCAGAAGGACCAGTATCGAACAGAACGACACTCACAAACGGCTCCATGTCGCGTGCCCCACGCCTGCTAGGAATGCCTAGTGTCTTACACCGCTAGCTTCGGCTCGTTCTCGTGTGCCTTCAGGGGTCGTTCCGCGCTGCCCTCACCCCATAGTCGTGCCTCCGGGGTCATTCCGGGCTGCCCCCGCCTATAGAGGCGGGCGCGCTTCATTGTCATCATGTCCAAGGAAGTCACGGTGACCTTCCAGGGCGAGCTCGGCATCGAGCTGAACGTCGACCGCGCCAGCGGCACGGTGCGCATCAAGCGGGCCGAGGCCGACAGCCCGGCGAAGCCGCACGAGGGCGCCGCGCTCCGTTCCATCAATGGCAGGCCCGTCGGGAGGATCGACAACAAGGCCGCGTGGCTCGCACTCGTGGAGCGTCTCAAGGCGCCGGCGCGGCCGCTCGTGCTGGCGCTCGCGGTGCCGGAGGACCCGGTCCAGCGCGCGCGGGCGGAGCTCGACGCGCTCGCGGCGTCCGCCAAGGCCGAGGCCGAGGCCGCGGCCGCCGCGAGCGCCCCGGCGCCAACGCGTGGACGGCGGCGGCGCTCGCGCTCGAGCTCGTCGAGCGTCTCGTCGAGCGACGACGAGGCCCGCCGCCGCAAGAAGAAGGCCATGAAGAAGGAGAAGCGCCAAAAGAAGGAGAAGAAGAAGAAAAAGCAGCGCCGCCACTCGTCGTCGTCGTCGCGGAGCCGCTCCCATTCGCCGAAGCGCGCCCGGCAGGACTCCGGCAGCGGCGCGGCGCTCGACGACCTATTGGGCGAGCCGGGCGTCGCCACCGCGCCGCCGCCCAGACCTCCGTCTCCATCGCGCTCGCGCTCGCGCTCGCACTCGCCGCGGCAACGGCGCAAGTCATCCCCTCAGAAACCTCATGGCCCCTCACATCGAATGCGGGGCGTCTGCCAGTGGTTCGACAAAAAACACGGCTTCATCAAGCCCGACGGCGGCGGCGCCGACGTGTTCATGCACCAGACGGACCTTCGGAGCGGCACGGAAATTACGGAAGGTGATCATGTCGAATTCGGCACAGCGGACTACAAGGGGCGGGAGAAGGCCGTCGACGTCATCAAGGTGGACCCTGCCCCAACACATCGAAGGCAGGGCGTCTGCCAGTGGTTCGACCCCGAAAGAAAGAAAGGCTTTATCACGCCCGACGGCGGCGGCGCCGACGTGTTTGTGCACCAGACGGGCCTGCGGAGCGGCACGGAAATTACGAAAGGTGATCATGTCGAATTCGGCACAGTGGACCAAGTGGACGGCGGACGGCGGCGGCGGCGGCAGACTAAGGCTGTGGACGTCATCAAGGTGGGCCCTGCCGCGGTGATCGCGCCCGCGCGTCCTCTCGTCGACACGGCGGAGTCGGCACCGACGGAAACCGCGCCGAAGGGCCCTTCCCTCGTAGAACTGGCCGGTCGTGCGGCGCGCGACGCCAGGTCACCGCGGTCGCGGTCGCGGTCGCGCCGGCGGTCGCGCCGGCGCTCACCTTCGAGGAGTGGCTCCCGCTCGCGGTCGCGGGGCCGCCGCCGCGACCGGCCGCCAACCAGCGCCCGGCGGCACCGCGGCGTCTACCGCGACGCTAAAGGCCATGAGTTGAAGAGATATGGCTTCATCACTGCGGATGTTGGTCCCACGGACATCTTCATGCACCTCGACGACGTCCGGGAGGGCCATGTTGTCAAGAACGGGGATTCGGTGGAGTACACTGTCGTTCCCTGTCGGAAATCAGGCAAGGAGCGAGCCGCTGACGTCGTCAAGCTCCCTTCGTGGGTGCCCGACGGCACCATCGCCGCGCGGACGAAGAAAATGCTGGCGGGAGATCATTTTACGGGAGATCGTTTTTTTACGGGATATCATAGTATCAAGGCGCAGTTCGACGACGGCACGCTGACGGTGCGGACGCTACGTGCCGCGGTAGCGGAATCCCTCGGCGTCGAGGAGGCTGCCGTCAAGAAAGTGGTGAAGCAGACCCTCACAGCCGCGCTCGAGGCGGCGAAGGCACGGTCGCCGCCTCAACCGCCGCCCTCCGAGGTGTCCGACGACTCCGGCGCCGCGGCACCGGCGCTGGTGATCGACGTCGGCAGCCCGCGGAAGCGCGACCGATCTCGCGGGCGCGCGCCGACCGTCGACGCCGAGCTCTCGACGAAGCGCCGGAGTAGGCACTCCTGAGAATTTTGAACTGTTAATTGTAGAGTTACCATAGTACTACTAGTAGAAGAAGTACTACTAGGCTACAAGCACCTTACAACGGAGGAAGATCCCCCACTAGTAGTACGGACCTCGAGCGCTTCGTCCATTTCGGGCTGCAAACGAACAGCGCACGCATTCGAGCTAGCGGCTGTAAGATACTAGGCATCCCGCCAAGCTGCTTGTGTGGCCTTTTGCCCCCGCGCTGCTTAAGCAGGTGTACGCACAGGCCAGCATCGCTTCTGCGCGCGCAGAACAGCGCAAAGCAAAAGGAACGGGCTCAGCCTTGAGCCACAGCGGAAGCAGTAGCAGCATCATGGATCTCATCTTCCACGGCCCCTTGGGCATGGAGTTGTCATTAAATAAAAGTACCGGCGTGGCGCGCGTCAAGGCCGCGGAACAAGACAGTCCGGCGCAGCTCGTCGTGGGCCGCGCGCTGACGGCGATCGAGGGCGTGCCCGTCGGCGAGATCCGGGACAAGAAATCGTGGCTCGCCGTCGTGGCGATGCTCCAAGCGCCGGAGCGGCCGCTGTCGCTGACGTTCGAGGCGCCCGCGGTCTCGCCGGAGGAGCCGGTCCAGCCGGTGCAGCGCGCGCGGGCGGAGCTGGATGCGCTCGCGGCGTCCGCCAAGGCCGCGGCGGAGCAAGCCGAGGCCGAGGCCACGGCCGTTGCGAGCGCCCCGGCGCCGGCGCGCGGACGGCAGGCCGTAAACCGCGCCGGCGTGAGGTTCGGGCCGCGGAGCCGGAGCCCGAGCCCGGAGCTCACGTGCTCGCAGTGCGGTTCGCGTGGTTCGCGAGCTGATGGCTTCTTCAATGGTACACACGGTTACCGGGGCCTATTTTGCAGCGAAGACTGCAAGGCCAAGAGCCTGGGACGCTCGGACCTCGAGAGGGCCTCCACGCGGCGAGCGCCCGCGGCTTCGTCATCGCGGCGGCGGCGCTCGCGCTCGCGCTCGCCGCGGCGACGGCGCGAATCGTCGCCGCCGGGCCGCGTGGTCGCTGCGGAGAAGGCCGAGGCAACGGCCGCCGAGAGCGTGCCGGCGCCGACCCGCGGACGGCAGGCCTTCAAACCCGGCGTGAGGTTCGGGCCGCGGAGCCGGAGCCCGAGCCCGGAGCTCACATGCGCGCAGTGCGGCCGCACGGGCACGCGAGTTGATGGGTTCAAAAGTATGGGTACGAGAGCCGTTTGTAGCGAAGCCTGCAAGGCCGCCTGCAAGGCCGAGAGTGTGGCCCGCTCCAAGCCTTCAGGCCGTGGCCTGCGACCGCCTTCGCCGCCCGGCCTGGGAGAGCGACCGACGCGTCGGCACCTCGTCGCCGCGGCGGAGGCGGCACCTGCGCCGCAGCCACCGGTCGAGTCGGAGCCGGCGGGGGCGCCGCGTCCACCCAGTGACGCCGAGATCTACGACATGGTCTTAGCGCGTGAGAAGGCCAGAATTGTGAAAGACTATGCTGCGGCCGACCGCTTGCGGGCCGAGATGGCCACCGCAGGCTTAAGCGTCGTATACCGCGACGAGACGGGCCGCGAGGGCCGCGAAGCCAAAAAGTGCGGGGCCTTGACGTGGTCCACCGTCGACGGGCGTACAGGCCCGCCGGCGCTGAGCACGGCCGAGATCGAGTCCCGCCTTCGTGCGTGGCTTCACGCGCGTGACGTCGACCAGAACCCTAGTCGCGCCACGGACCTGCTCGCGGATTGTAAAGCTCGCGGCATCGGGACGAGCGCGAGCATTTGGTTCACCGCACAAGCGTCCGGCCCGTTGCCGTCCTTGGTGCGCGAGGCTTCCGTCGGCCGCGGCCCAAGCGACGAGTACATCAGAGAGCGCCTGTTCGCGCGGTTCCAAGCGATTCAGGTCCGGGACCTAAATCGAGCCGACGGCATCTTAGACGAGCTTCAGCGGGCCGGCGTGCGTATTGAGTTCGTGGGCGAAGGTTACAGCAGGGTGGCGACGTGGCGGACGCCCGACGGTCGTTCTGGACCGAGGCCGCCCGACGACGGAACGATCTTCGACATGGTGCTGCAGCGGGAGAAGGCGCGCATCCACAGCGATTTTAGGACCGGAGACCGCATCGCCTGCGAGCTCAACGCGTCTGGCGTCTTCATCGAGAACCGCGACGCGGCGGGCCGGCAGGACCTTTCGGGCGGCGCCCACACCTAGCATTGTGTAAAGACATGAAGTTTGTCACGGTACTTACACAATCAACCCGCGGCTAGAAGCCGTCGGAGGACGAAGCCTCGGACGGCGCTGGCGCTGCGGCGACGAGATGGCGCCGCGTCGGCCGCTGTCCCAGGCCCGGCGGCGAAGGCGGTCGCGGCCGCTTCCCGGGCGCCGTGTCGTGGCGACTGCGGCGCGGCGAGCGCGAGCGCGACCGCTTTCGGTCCAACGACGGCATCGGACCAGACAGGCCGTTGGGACCGGCGGTGTACCAACCCTGGCCCGGTGCGACGCGGACACCGCGTGCAGCTAGATCGGCCCGCAGCTCATGGCTCAGGCGCATATTGTCCTCACGTGCCCGCACCCACTCGCGAAGTCTGGCGTCGATTTCTCGCTCGCTCATTTTGGGGGGACCGGTTCGTCCGTCGATAGTGAACCAGCGCAGCGCGCCGCGCCCTGCGCTCGGGACCGGAGGCGCGGCCGGCGTGTCGCCCTCCAAGGACGGCATAGGACCGCGCTGCCCATGTGCGGTGAACCACTGTCCGCCCGCACTGTTCCAATTTTCGCTTCTCCCGATGCCGCGTGCTGCACACTCCGCGAGCAGGTCCCGGGTGCGACTATGGTTCTGGTCGACGTCGCGCGCCCTGATCCACGCACGCAGGCGTGATTCGATCTCGACCGTGCTGAGCGACGGCGGCCCGGTCCTACCGTCGTTGGTGTACCACGTCACGGCCCCGCGGCTTTTGTCGGGGCGGCCCGTCGCGTCGCGGTATACGACGGTTAAGCCTGCGGCGGCCATCTCGGCTCGCATGCGGTCGGCCGTCGCGTAGTCTCTCGCAATTCTGGCCTTTTCGCGCCTGTGTGGCGTAGATTAAAATTCAAATACCGGGGACGGATTTGGGCACTGACTCTTGCGCTAAGACCATGTCGAAGATCGCATCGTCATCGGGTGGCTCTCTGATGTAATCGCCGGTCGGACCGCGCGCCGCCGGCTCCGACTCGACCGGTGGCTGCGGCACGCGAGCCGACTCCGCCGCGGAGACGAGGTGCCGCCTCGTCGGCCGCTGTCCCAGGCCCGGTGGCGCCGTGTCGTGGCGATTGCGGCGCGGCGGCGACGTCTCGCGCCGTCGCCGCGGCGAGCGCGAACGCGAGCGCGAGCGCGAGCGCCGCGCTGACGAAGCCACGGGTACTCGCTCGCCGGGTCTACTATCGTCGGCGTGCAAAAATTGACACCGGTCGCCGTGCGGGCAAGGCCTCCCAGCGCTGTAATATCTGCACAACGCGCCCGTGTCTCGCGCGCAAGGCATCGGCCCCTCGCGACTGGTGCCTGGTATCCACCACCTGGCTTTGTTGTGATTAACGCCAGCTAATGTCAGCTCTTTTTCAATCGCGTCGGCGGTGCGGTAGTCCTTGGCCATGCGCGCCCGCTCCCTCGCGAGGAACCGCTCCTCGATATGTTCCGTGCTCAGAGCGCACTCCGCGCGTTCCGCGACCGGCTGGAGCTCCGCCCGCGCGCGTTCCTCCGCGGCGACAGGATCCTCCTCCGGCGGCGGGGCCGCGGGCGCCTCGAACGAGAGCGACAGCGGCCGCTCCGGCGCTTGGAGCTTTGCGACGACTGCCAGCCACGATTTCTTGTCGCGGATCTCGCCGACGGGTACACCCTCGATCGCCGTCAGCGCGCGACCGACCACAAGAAGCGCCGGGCTGTCGTGCTCGGCGGCCTTGACCCGTGGGACGCCGGCGCTTCGATCCAAGGACAGCTCCATGCCCAAGGGGCCGTGGAAGATGAGATCCATCGCAGCGTCGCAGCGGTAGCGGCCCTCGCAGCTCGGGGGAATGTACGAGAGAGCAGCTCTCCTGTGCCTTTTTTTTTCTAGCGTCCTGTCCGTCTACGCGCGGCTCAAAACCTCCACGGTTTTTCAGCACTGCAGTGCGGGTCCCTGAGGCCTTGCGTGCAAGCCTGACGAATTTTAGAGTGCGAGTACGGCTTGCAAGAGGACTTGAGGCTGCGTGCTAGTGACTTACACCGCTAGCTAAGTTTGCATTAATTTTTGCCTGCGTTTTTCACGCATACGGCTGCCAATCCGCCTAAAATTTAGCACACGCTGCCCTGTCGCATCGCCGTCGACGTAGCGCCAGCGCTTTTGCAGCGAACGCGTCAGTGAAGGTACACAGAGCATTTGCCCATTTGCAGCACTGCCAGCAAAATGACTACGCGACGCATTGCCGACCTCGCGGCAGCAACGCATGTGACCGTGAGCGCCAGAGATGAGAACAACGGCGAGGAAATAACTATACAGCTCCCCATCGTGCGCGGCTCGGCCGGCGCGCCGGCCGTCGACATCTCTAGCTTGCCGGCGGCGACGGGTCTGTACACGCTCGACCCGGGCTTCGTCGCCACGGGCAGCTGCCGGAGCGCGATCACCTTTATTGATGGGCCGGCGGGCGTTCTCCTGCACCGCGGCTACGGCATCGACGATCTAGCTGCGCGGTCGAGCTATCTCGAGGTCGTCTACCTCTTACTCAACAACCGGCTCCCGGCGTCGCAGCGGCGCCTCGACCTGTTTACCGAGGAAGTGATACGGCGCATGTCCGTCGACCGGCGTTTGGAATCATTCATGAGCGGATTTCCCGACGACGCGCACCCCATGGCCGTCATGGTCGGCACCGTCGGCGCGTTGAGTGCGTTCTACCACGACTGTCGCGGCGTCAAGGCGATGAACGAGAGCGAGCGCGCGCTGGCCGCCGTGAGGGTGGTTGCTAAATTACCGACGATCGCGGCGATGGCCTATAGGCACTCCGTGGGCCTGCCGTACGTCGCGCCGCGGCGCGGCAAGTCCTTCGCGGCGAACTTGCTGAACATGTGCTTCGCGTCGCCGCTGGATGGGGGCGAGTTCGTGGCGCCCCCTGCTGCCTTCGAGAAAGCTTTGGACGTCTTCCTGCTGCTGCACGCGGACCACGAGCAAAATGCCTCAACCGCAACAGTGCGCATGGCGGCGTCTTCCGAGGCGAACCCCTTCGCCTGCGTGGCCGCGGGCATCGCGAGTCTGTGGGGCCCGATGCACGGCGGCGCGAACGAGGCCTGCATCCGCATGCTCCGCGAGATCGGGAGCAAGGAGCGGATTCCCGAGTTCCTGGCGCGGGCCAAGGACAAGAACGACCCGTTCAAGCTCATGGGCTTCGGGCACCGCGCGTCGCAGCGTCGATGGCGTCCGTCAAGCTCCACGCCATCGATGCGATGGCTTCACGAAAGTTCCGTTCACGCAGGCGTCTACAGAAACATCGACCCGCGCGCCAAGGAAATGAAGAAGCTTGCCTTGGATTGCATCGCCGAGTTCGAGCGGCGCAACTGCCAGGACCGCGACGCGTATGTGACTGCGTCGGCGCCTGTGACAGCGATGGGGGCGAACGCCGCGGGCTCGCCCAAACAGCTGCGCGAGCTCTTTCACTTGGCCGTCGAGCTCGAGAGGGCGGCGCTCGCGGATGATTATTTCGTGTCGCGGAAGTTGTTTCCCAACGTGGGCCGCGGCGCGAATTCAAAACGTCTGCTCGATGGCGTGGCGGGGCGTGACAGTACACACGCGCACGCAGGTCGACTACTACTCGGGCCTCGCCCTGACAGCCATGGGCATTCCGCTCACGCTGTTCACGTGCCTCTTCGCGGTCGGCCGGTCGGCGGGCTGGGTAGCGCAGTGGCTCGAGGCCTTAGCAGAGCCGAAGCGCCGCATCTCGCGGCCGCGCCAGGTCTACGTGGGCGAGACGCGGCGGCCGTACCCCGACGTCCGCGCGCGCGAGCTCAACGGCCGCCCGAACCTCAAGCGGAGCTTCACGGACTCGACGCAGGACGAGCAGGACTTCGGCTATTTCTTCTAGCCAGCTGCCTTCTGTATCCCTCCCCCATTTCTTTCGGCGCCCTATGGAGTCGCGCGCACGCGGTCTAAGTTATATTTACCTAACGCAGCAAGACACTAGCAATGACAAAAAGCTCGAGTCGCGCAATCAGGCAGCGCGTGCTACCTGCCGCCGCGTTTGCAAAGCTATCGATTAAAACCGCTACGCAAACGCGACGCATTCGCCTGGAACTCGGCAACCGCACGAGCATCACTTGTGGCTGCCTCCGCCAATAGCCCACTCACTGCTCCGGCGGCGACAGGGCGACAGGGCAAGCGCTGCACGGTGTACGCGCGGTCTATACTCCCGCGGGCGCACGCGAACAGCTGGCTGAGGCACGAGCATAAAGCGGTCAAAAATGGACCCGCCCGCCGTCGTCATCGATGCAGGCACCTACGAAGTGCGAGCGGGATTGGCAGGAGACGACGCGCCGCGGTACAGGGCCCCGAACTGCACCGCGCGGCCCAAGCAGCAGCTCCAGGTGCTTGTGGCGGACGAGATTTACACAATCAAGAACCACGCTCAATTAGAGTTTTCAAGACCCTTGGAGCGGGGCGTGCTGGTGCACGCGGGCGCCCAGCGAGACGTCTTCGAACGGTGCTTCTCGAAGGTGCAATGTACACCTCGAGACTCCCGAATAGTGGTCACGGAGTGCGCCGTGAACCCTCCGTCCGCGAGAAAGGCCTGCGACGAGATTTTGTTCGAGGACTTTGGGTTTCTGGGGCGGATGCGTTTGCCATCAGCGGTCTGTGCCGCGGCCAAGTCCAAGGAAATTTTGGAAGACAGAGAAAGGCACCTCGCGACGCAGCACGGCGGCAAGCCTGCCGAGAAGCGTTTACCCTATAACCACGACTGCGTGCTCATCTGCGACATGGGCCACAGCGCGTCGACGGCCACACCAGTTTTGTCTGGCGGCGCGCACGACTACGCGGTGCGGCGATCCGACGTGGGAGGGCAATTAGTGACGGGCTACCTACGCGACTTGATTTCCTACCGCCAGATGGAGGTGTTTGACGAAACGGCCACCATCGACAAGCTCAAACGAGATTTATGTTACGTGGCCCAGGACTTCGATAGTGAACTAGCAAAGTGCGACGGCACGACGAAGGAGCACGGCACGGCGTCGGACGTCTACGCGGAGTTCGTGCTCCCGGACTATCATACCATAGACGCGGGCTACGCGCGCCTGGATACGCGGCATCCCGCATATAACCCTGAAGAAAGACGACGTAGGACGCGGCCCGATACATCTCCGCAATTTCTGAGGGTGGAGTCGGAACGGTTCTGCGGGCCGGAGTTGCATTTCTCCCCGCAGGACATCGGTCTAAAGCAGTGCGGCTTAACTGAACTCGTCGCGGATTCCATCCTCAAGTGTCCGCACGCGATGCGGCCAAATCTATCGGCCCAAGTCATGCTTGTGGGCGGCGGCGCGCGCTGTCCCGGGTTGCGGGAGCGGCTGCAGCGCGAGCTCCGGCCGTTGATGTTGGAACCGTACGACGTCGAGGTCGTCGCGCCGCGCGAGCCCGAGCTGACGGTCTTCCAGGGCGCGGCGATGCTCGCGCGGGACAACGAGGGTCAGTACCTGTCGAAGCTTGACTGGGAGGAGTACGGCGCGGACCGGTGCCTCGTTGGCTTTGGCCGGCCCGAGAACGGGTCCTCATACGACGCGATGGACGTCGGCTGAGCTTTCTAACCTTATCTTAATGTTACACACGTGTACACACAAACTCAATCCGGGAGGGACAGGTCGTAGCGCCGGCGCGTGGCGGCGTCGCCGAGCACGTCCCAGGCACTGTTGATACGCATCATTGCCGCGGTCGTGTCCGTGTCATTCCTATCAGGATGATGCGCAAGCGCGAGCGCGCGGTAGCGCTTCCGGAGTTCACCCTCAGTTGCATACTGCGAAGCGCCGAGGACCTCATAGAGCGTTTTCGGCGATGATGGCATGGGACGCGGCGAGGGAGGAAGCGGCGGCGGCGGCCGTTTCGGCGGGTCGCGCCTTTTTGGGCCCTCGAAGGTGAAGCCGGTGGGCCGCCGCGGCGGTGGCGCTTCTGCGCGCTTGGGTGGCACGCGCTTCCCAGGATCAGGCACGCGTTTCGGGGGCGGTGAGGCCTCCCAGGGGTGCTTCGACCGCGACGACGCCTTCTTCTCCGACGGCGGTGGAGACCGCGACGACGCCTTCTTCTTGCGCGGTCCGGCGAAGCCCCACGGCTTGCGGCCGTTGAACGGCGGCGGCGCGGGCGCGGGCGCGGGTTCAGGTGCTGGAGGTGTGGGTGGTGTGGGTGGCGTCGGCGGCGTGGCCGGCCGCGCACGGCGCTTCTTGCAGCCGGCCGCGTCGTGCATCAGGAGGTGCATCACGGAGGGAAACTTGCGCCCGCAGTTCGCGCACGTGCGAGGCGGGACGACGAAGCCGCCGGAGAACGTCTCAGATTGAACCTTCGCCGCCGCGGACTGCGGCCGAGGCTTCACTGGTTCGTCAGGTGGTTCTGTCATGAACGCGCTCGTCGATTCAACAGTAGGGAATACTCGAGAAGTGGGCCGTCCGCGCCGCGGCGACGCGCGCTTCCGGGCCTCGCGCCGCCTCCGCGCCTCCTTCAATTGCTCCTTGCGCCACGTGGCTTGGCGCTGCTCGTGGCGCTTGGACGCCTGGCTCGCGAGGTACTCTCTTTGCTCATCAATTTGTTTGGCCACGTTGCGCATGACGAATTCGTGCTTCACCTGTTCCCGCGCGCGCTGGTTCCTTGCAATTATATCCTCCTGCTGTTTGAGGCGGGCCGACCGCGCCATCTCGCGCATCATGGCCTTCATGTTGCTCATCTCGCTCACGATGCGGCCCAGGTCTTTAAGCGCGGCGTGGCCGTCGAGGGGCGAGCCGAGGCTGCGGCCCATCTTGGCGCTGCCCTGGCTGCCCTGCCGGCTGCCTTGATCTGGCTGTCCTGCAGCGTGTCGCTCACGCACGCTGCACCCTGCCCGTGTGTTGGCTGCCCCTACGCGCGGCGCGCAGTCGAATCGACGAACGAGGCTGCCCCACGTCAATTCACGTGGCTTCGCGCACAGCGCCGGCAAAAACTGAGCGTCTTCGTTCGGGTTGCCTATTCTAGCGGACGTCCACGAGCCTCGTTTAGGCCTCCCACCACTCCTCGGGCGGCGGGATCCCCTCCCGCGCGTAACTGGCGCGACGGCGCCCCTCGAGCCATCTCTGCTGCAGCGCTCTCCCTCCTGTCGCCGCGCGGGAGGCTGCCGCGCCGCACCGGAACGCTGCCCGCGACGGTCCAGCCGACGCCTGTCGACGCGGAGCACACGCGCATTCTCCCCGCGCCCGCCGACAGACCAGACCAGAGACCACCATGGAGGAAGCCATTCAGTACGCCGACGACCTGAGGGCGAGCAACGCGGGCACGCAGGACTTGCTGGGCACGCACGACACGATGATGCTGCGGACGGCCGAGACGGCGACGGGCAAGACCACGGGAGGCAAGAAGAAGAAGAGGACCAGTAAGCGCGAGTCCGTGAAAGCCAGGGCGCGGCAGATTGTTGAAAGGACAGCTTTAATGCACGACGGCGCCAAGGACAACGCCCAGTTGAGTGCGTTTCAAGGTTCAGGACTGAAGGGCAAGGAGTTCGGCCGGCAGTGGAACAAGGCCTTCCCGTGCAGCAAGCTCACGACGGCCGAGGCCAAGGCGGTCCTACCTTACTTTGACGTCGATGGCTCCGGAGACATCGATGGGGCCGAGTTCCTCGTGAAGTTTTTTGATCTGTCGCAGAAGATGAAGCGAGAACAGAGGGGAGAACATCGCGTGCGGTCCGCGTATTTGGAGCAAAAAAGGTTAGAACAGGAAGGTGTAGAACAACGCAAGGAGGAAGCTCGCGTCGCGGCCGCATTGAAGATCGAGTTCACGAAGGAAGACAAGAAGGAAGCCTTGCGGAAACTGAAGAAGGCCGCTTTGGAGTACAAGACTAGGTGGACGCCGCGATCCATGGGCGGCATGCAGGGTTTATCTGGTTTTGAAGGTACTAAAATATCTCCGGTAGTCTTGCGATCTTTACTACAAAGAACTTTCGACCTCAATTTATCTAGAAAGGAGCTCGGCGCATTGATACAAGCGATCCAAGGCCACGGGTCGCAAGTGGTAGATGGGAAGAACTTCGTTACGTTCTTCCATCGACTCGGTGCGAAAGCGCAAAAACAGCAGAAGCACCGCTTGGCCATCAGGAGGGAGTGGGATGCGCTCGTCGAGGAGGCCGCGGAGCAGAAACGAAGGGAGAACGAGGACTTTGACGTTGTGGACGGCGGATTCGGGGCCTACCACCCTCTGGACCTGGAATCGGCCTACGCGAAGTTGGGAGAAAGGGCGACGTGGCAAGTTCGAAGTCGACCGCTGACGCAGCAGTTCACGGAGGGCGGGCCCCTGAATCCTCGAGATTTTCGGAGAAGAGTGAGATCAGAGTTCGACGTCGATCTGACGGAGCGGGAGCTATCAGCCGTCGTGGCGTCACTCAACGAAGGCGGTGCTGACGCCGACGCCGAGTTGGTCGACGGCCAACGGTTTCTCAAGAGGATGAACATGCTGAATAGCACGGCGCGACGCTTGCCAAGGGTAGAGAAAACACCAGTGGCCGGCGACTGGATCCGGAACGAGCGCTACAACGCGCGGCCGATCACCGCAGATAGATATACCAATCAAGATTTATTTTCGCCGAAGCGCCAGTTCGCGAAGTTCACGGCCTTCGACCCGTGCGGGGTGGATCGGCAAACTTTGATGCGCGTGACGGGGAGGACGCCGTCGCCCGTCAAGAAGAAGGCGCTGCGGCAGCGGCTCGGTGTTGACGTGTCCCGGCGGGACAATATGGAGTTCTTGCGGTAAGTAGGCTTAGGTTATGTCTTCGTCGTTGGGGCGGCGTCTGTTCTAGGCGTCTGTGTGGCGACTTGTGTGGCGGTGCGGTCGCGCCCGCGTCGGCAGGCGGAAGACTGGTGATGGTAAATTTTTTTTACGGGGCTAAACCCTTGCATCGATCGATCGGACGGCGGAAGAGGCCTGTTGATGGATTATTACCTCCCCTGTTTGCTAGTGTCTTACATGCCGCTAGATCGTTCTATCACGAAAGCGCGCCACCGCGCGCGCACGCCTCTCTCACCGCTCGCAGGGCGTTTCAAGTGCTGCGGTACAGCCCTGCCGTGCCCATTCTCGCTGCCGTCGAAGCTCGCGCGCGTCCGCTGCGTTTATAGCAAGCCAGAGCCAAGCTAGCCCAAAAGCCAATAACGCGATGTCGCTCCGCGACAAGCTCGTCGCCTACCGCAAGCGCGTCGCCGACGGCAAGCCGGCCTTCTGCGTTTTTGATAATAAGACGATCGACGCCATCGTCGACGCCAAGCCCACGTCCGTCGCGGCCTTCGGCCGCGTCGCCGGCATCGGCCCGACGAAGCGCGAAAAGTACGGCGAAGACGTCGTGCGCATCTGCGCCGAGCACGGCGGCGGCGCTTCTGGAAAACCGCTCGGACCGTCGAGGCCGCGGAAGCGCGTCGCCCAACCCAGCAACGGGGGAGGCGCCCTCGAGGGCTTCTTCGCGCCGCGCGGCAAGAAGGCCAAGGTCGAGCTCCCGCCCGGGCCCGCGCCGCCGAAAAAAGAGGACCTCACGGCCGACCAAGTGCACGCCGCCGAGGTGGCTATTGGAGGGCGCAGCGTCTTTTTGACGGGCGGCGCCGGCACGGGCAAGTCGTTTCTATTAAGGTACATCATCTCCGAGTTGAGAAAAAAATATACTCAAGAGGGCGCCGTCGCCGTGACGGCGCCCACTGGTATTGCAGCCCAACATGTCGGCGGCGTGACGATCCACTCGTGGTCGGGCATGGGTTTGGGCAAGGGCCGCGTCGAGCAGATCGTCGAGAGGGTATCGAAGAGCGGGCCGGCGACGAGACGATGGAACGACGCCCGCGTCTTAGTCATTGACGAGGTGTCCATGCTTGACAGCGAGTTATTTTCAGCTTTAGATGGCATTGGGCGAAGGACGCGGAGAAACGAGACGGAGCCCTTCGGGGGCGTCCAGCTCGTCTGCGTCGGGGATTTTTTCCAACTGCCGCCGGTAGATCTCGGGGAGTACGGCAAGGGCTTCGCGTTCCAGAGCTACGCTTGGGGTAGAGTTGGACTCTCCCCAAATGCACCTGGGTGTTTACTCCTCAAGCAGTCCATCCGCCAGAGCGGGGACTCGAAATTCGCTTCACTGCTAGATGGATTGAGGCATGGGAACCTATCCACCCAAGCGAAGGACGCCTTAGATGCGTGCCATGTGCGGTGCAAGCCCCCGCCGTCCGATAACATCGTACCCACCAAATTGTACTGTACGAATAGAAACGTCGACGACGAGAATTTGAGGAGATTGAAGGCCCTGCCTGGTACTATCGAGCAGATTTCAGCGAAAGACGACTGGCGCGGCACGCCTAATTCAGATGCGCGGCGCCAGTGCGAGGACAAAGCTTCGAAGAATAATGCCCCACCTATATTTGCGTGCAAGGTCGGTGCGCAAGTAGTATTACTCAAAAACATGCCCGAATATGGATTAGTAAACGGTTCCCGAGGCGTCGTCGAGTCGTTCGAGCGGCGCAAGGTCACGACTCAAAGAGAAAACGTGGTCATCAAGGACGCCGTCGTCCCGATCATATCTTTCGAGAACGGCATTAAAAGATCGATAGAGCCCGTGTCGCAGTGGTACCCGGCGAACACGTCCTCCGCCGCTCTTGTACGGACGCAAGTACCTCTGAAACTAGCCTGGGCATTAACCGTACATAAGAGCCAGGGCATGACGTTATCTCGCGTCGAGGTGCAGCTGGCGAACGCCTTCGAGTACGGCCAGGCCTACGTCGCGCTGTCGCGGGCGACGGACCTCCAAGGGTTGTGGCTGCGGGGCCCGCCCCTGGAAAAGAGCGCCGTCAAGGCCCACCCCGACGTGAAGAAATTCTACGCGGCGCTCGAGCCGCCGCCGCCGTCCTCCCTGACGGAGGAGCAGCGCGCGCGCATCGCGCGGAACAAGGCCGCCGCGCAAGCGAAGCGCCAGCCCGCCTTCCAGGCGCGGTCGGACCCGGCGCCGCCGCCTGCCTTTCAGGCGCGGTCGGCGCCTCCTGTGCCGCAAGCGCGCTCGGCGCCCGTGCCGCCGCCCGTGGCCGAGCCGGTTCAGGCGCGCTCGGCGCCCGCGCCGCCGCCGCCGCAAGCGCGCTCGGCGCCGCCTGCACCCGAGCCGTTTCAGGCGCGCTCGGGCCCGCCGGTACCGCCCGTGGCGTTCCAGCCGGCGTCGGTCGCGGCGCCCCCGGAGGACGAGTCGCCGCGCGCGACGTCTGCTGCAGTCGTGTCCGCGCCGCCGTCGTTGACCGACGAGCAGCGAGCTCGGATCGCGCGGAACAAGGCCGCGGCGCAAGCGCGGCGAGGACGCAAGGACTCGGGCGCGTCGAACTCCTCGTCGTAATCATTCTGGTGTATATACGTTTCCCCTACCCTATCTCAAGAGCTCCTCTGAGAGGACGTGATCGAGCACCAAAACGCACAACATCCATAACCTGTGCGATGTTACGGTGCTAGGACTAGTGGGCGGAGCCCCTGGGGGGGAGACACCGCGCGTCGCCGATTCATCGGCGGCGGGCGCGGGCCGCTTCTTTCATAACAGCGTACCTCCTTCTAAGCAGAACCGCCTCGGCAACCCCCCCGAACAATGTGCAACGTTCGCCCGTTCAATCAAACTGTCCCGCGACTTCCCGCAGGCGACCTTGGACCGCGGCGACGCGTTCGGCACCGTACACTCCAACAAAGCCAGTAGACACTCGGCCCGTAACGCAGCTAGCGGTGTAAGGACACTAGCAGCCGAGCTCTGACTGGCTTGGCTCTCCACGCCATCGACGCGAAAGGACTGATTGATAAAGGCGGTGAGATTGATTTCTACACCTGTGCGCCATCGCTGCAACCACTATTGCATGCGTGCGACACTTATGCTGCTCGTCAGCCGCGTTGCAGCCTTCACATCTCGCATTGCACCAGCCAAGCGAGTCGTACGCATGGCGTCAGGCCTCACAGATCACGAGAAATTCCTCTTCGACCTGAACGGGTACTTGGTCGTCCGCGGCGCGCTGTCGGCCGACGAGATCGGAGAACTCAACGCAGCAATAGACGCGCACAGCCACGAGGCCATCTCGCGCGACGCCACGGCGCTCAAAAATGCGAAGCGAGCTGGTTGTTTTGGCGCCAAGGGGTCGCGACGCGACCTCGGCGGCATGCTTAATTGGGAGCAGGACGGCTTCCGGAAACTGCTGGCGCACCCGAAGCTCGCGCCCTA
Source organism: Pelagomonas calceolata (assembly GCA_918797485.1). NCBI lineage: Eukaryota > Pelagophyceae > Pelagomonadales > Pelagomonadaceae > Pelagomonas > Pelagomonas calceolata. The sequence continues at coordinate 3,073,287 of CAKKNE010000004.1, forward strand.
CTGCGACGCTTTATTAGGGCCGGGCTACCGCCTCGACCACCAGCCGATGGTGCTCCAGCAGGACGCGGGCTCCGAGGGATTTTCTTTGCATGGAGGCCCATTGAAAGGTGACCACGACCTGAACCCCGAGCTCCAGTACCGCTGCGTCAACGGCAAGCCGTGGAACACGCTCGTGGCCATGGCGGCGCATTTGGTCGACGCGCCGGCGGGCGCGGGCGGTTTTTGTGTGGTCAAGGGCTCGCACAAATCTAATTTTGTGGTACCGCCCGAGTGGTGCGCGGGCCTGAACGACGAGTTTTCGAAGGAACACGTCTACCAGGTCGAGACGAAGGCGGGCGACGTCGTCTTCTTCAGCGAAGCCACCGTGCACGGCGCGCTGCCCTGGACCATGCCTTATGAAAGGCGCCTCGCGCTCTACCGCTTCGCGAATGCCAACTACGCCTACGGCCGGGCCTACCTCAACGAGTGGTCCGGCGCGGCGGCCAGGTGCACGGAGGCGCAGAAAGCCGTGCTCCTGCCGCCCTACGCGCCGCGCCTCGAACGGCCCATGGTGCCCGCGGCGGGCGACGCCGGCGAGGTCGTGGCCTTTGAACGCGATGCGAAGAAGAAGGCGCACGACGTCGCGGTCTTCGGCACGGACTATTTTTAGGGAGCGAGGGTAAATCTATTGAGTGTGTATGAAGGTGCGTCCTCCTTCCTGCTCCGGTTTCGGGCAACAGTTGTGTGGAGTTAACCTCCTCCGCGGCCCGCGGGCGGCTACGTTTTCTAGCAAAACGCGCGCGGCGCGGCTGGTCGTTTCCTCTACCTCTGCGGAGAGCCAGGAGAGGCCTGGATGCGCCTCGTACGAATACTTCCTAGTGTCTTACAGGCCGCTAGCCTCAAAATCGCTAGGGGTCAAAGGCCAATATATCCTACGCTCACGACCTCACCGCCGGAAAATTTAAGCACAGAAACACGGCCAGAATGACGGCCGAGGACGCGAGCGATGCGCCGCGGGCCGCGGCGAACGGCGAGGCCGCCAAAAACAATAAGACAGGACCCGGCTCGCCCGTCGCGCGCCGCGGCGGCCCCCGCGCCCCCCGGGGCCCCGTGGCCGAGCCCTCGGCGAAGCCGAGAGGAAGAGGCCGCGGCAGCGCCGCCTCCCGCAAGCACGGCCACGAAACCGTCGACGGCCGGCCGCGCGCGCCTTTGCCCGGCACGTCCAAGCGGCGCACGGCGGGTAATGGAGGCGCGCGCCATTCTGGAGAGGTCGTCTACGTCTGCCAGTCCTACGGCTTCATCCGGAAAGATGGAGATTCATCATCAGAGGACATATTTATGCATCTCGTTGATGTGGATTTTGAGCCGAAGCTCAGGGATCGGGTCTCCTTCGAGCTGGCCACGTTCCGCGACCGGCCCAAGGCCGTCGAGGTGACGCTCGAATCGAGCAGGGGCCCGGACGACCGTTCTGTGAGATTGCAGAACGTACGCCGAGTTCGCCTCGCCCGCGGTCGCCGCCGCGGCGCTCGAGCAGTGCCGCGGCAAAAAAATCGGCGACTCGAGCTGCAAGTTCGACGTCTGCCAGAAGCTGCCGAACTTCCACGACAAAAAGCCGCAGCGGCGCGAGCGGCGGCCGCCGCGCGCGGCGGCGCCGGCGCCCGCCGAGGCCTCGGCCGCGTCCGAGTCGAAGCGCGACGCATGACGCGCCACCACCCCCCTCCCTATCCCCTGTCCCCCAAATCAAACAACAACGCACGAGACGAACGAGATCCGCAGGGCCGCGGCCTCGCGCCGCCGCCGCACCACACTTGCTGCCGCCGAGCACGCGCCGCGCCGCCCGCGCCCGCCGGTAACCAACATAGATTTATCGCCTCCACGCCATCGCCGGTTCGAAACAACACCCACCACCGTACCCGTGACCGACCGTGAGTCGGCGTGACGACCGACCGTGACAACAACGGAACACTCACTGACCACTCATCGAGTACTTAGTCGTAGTCGTCGAACTCGTCGGCGGCCCCGCGCGTCATCGACGCGGAGAAGGCCCCATAATCGACCTTCTTCTTCCGCGTCTGCGGCGGGATGTAGCCCTCCGTCGACGTCGCGGCCGGCGGCACCGCGGCGTCGTCGTCGTCGGACGACGAGTCGGGCGGCGCCGGCGCGGGCGTCTCCGGCGGCGGCGCCGCGTCGTCCGACGAGTACTCGGAGTCGAGCATGCCGCCCGACGCCGCCAGGACCGTGTCGGCGTTGTGCCGGTCCCGCTCGGCGGCGAGGCCCTGGAGGACCTCGGTCGTGTGCTGCTCCTGCTCGCGCTTGATCTGGGCGGTCTCCGCGTCGGTGGCCTCGCGCGCGTCGCGCTCGAGCGCCTCGATGACCGCGGCGTCGTGGCGCGCCGCGGCGCGCCGTTCCGCGTCGCGCGCGGCTCGTTCGCGCGCCGCGTCCAATTCGCGCTCCGCGACGTCGCGGCGCTTGGCGCGCACGGCCGCCTCGATGTCTGCCGCCTCGGCCGCCAGCAGCTTCTCGTCGTTGTGCTTCCGGACGGCGTCGCGCTCCCTCTGTTTCAATGCTTCCAGCTCCTCGAGGCGCTCGCGCCGCTTCTGGAGCTCGATTTCGGGTCCGAGCCTGTGTGGAATTCAAACTTCGGGCGACCCACGGAAACACGTCTGCTCGATGGCGTGAAGGTTGACGAAGGTCTCTCGCAATAATTCCACACAGGTCCAAACTCCGCGGCCGCGACGAAGACGCCCTTCGCCGCGTTGCGCAGCGCGACGGCGGCCGTGCTCTTACCGGACAAAGCAGCGTCGGCCTTGGCCTCGGCCGCTTCCAGGTCCGCGAGGAGCTGCCGGTTCCGCGCGACGGCCTCGGACCGCTGCGCGCGCAGCGCCGCCTGCGTGCGCGCCCGCGACCGCTTGCGCACGTCCTCGAACTCCTGGGCCGTGGCGACGCGCGCCGCGCCCTGGCGCTTGGCGACCTCGTGCGCGAACGCGGCGCGGTCGCGCCGCGCGTCGAGGGCCTCCATTTTGCGCGCGAAGCGGCGCCGCGCGGCGCCGGGGCTCGCGGGCGCCTCCCGGGAGACGGGCTGCATGCGCGACGGGATGGGCCTATCTAGCGTCGCGTCGAAGAGCGCGTTGCGGCCCTTGGACAGCGTCGCGTCGAGGGCAGCCGCGTTCGCCCGGTCCGCGAGGGGGTCGCGCTCGGGCTCCGCCGGCGGCGTGGGCCCCGGCGGCGGCGGCACGGCGGGCAGCGGTGTGGCCATGGTCCAGCCTCAAAGTTGCCAGTTGTCTCGAAGGCAAAAACGAGCGGCAATCTAGTATGTTCACTAGCGCACGTTACGCCTCTCTGCACGGGAGGACGCCTCCTTGCCCGTCATTTCTGAAACCCGTTTTGCAATCCTGAAAATGGAGGCCGCAAAATAGGGCCTTTTAGCAGTGGTCGCTCATGAAAGGTAGGTCTAACTGCGACCTGACTGCGACGCAGCGGGCGCATAAATCACCAAGCAAGGTGGCTTCGCCAGCCCAGCGCGAGGGCGCCACCGTGGAAACCACATACATGCTGGCCCTGCGCAACGAGGGCCCGCCGCCCGACGCCAAGCGCGCCCAGGCCGCCCTGAAATACATGCCGCCCGACGGCCCGAAGGCCACCGTGAAGTGGCCGAGCAAGGAAGGGCAACGAGGGCGACGGGGCGTATCTCTGGCCGTCGCCTGCGGCGGGTCGCTCGGTCGCATGGAGTTAGCGGGCACGAAGCACATCCTGCGCATAAATAACGGCGAGGAGGACTACGCGACGATGGACGTGTCTGGTGTAGCGGAGGAGGATTTGAAGCGGTTGGCGCCGTCGTTCATCGAGCAGCCGAAGGCACCGCGGCCCGCGAAGAAACCGAGGCGCTTCGCGGACGTCTTGCAGGACGGGCCCGCCGCGACCTGGTCCGAGGCGCCCCCACCGATGATCCAACGGGAGAAGCCCAAGCCCGCGAAGGCGTCGCAAGCTAGACAGCGGAAGCGGCCGTTGCTCGAAATGGCCCAACTCCGGGGCGACTTTGGGGGGCGGAAGGCCTATGTTTCTCGCGTGTTGTGTGGCCCTAGAGATATTGTAGGTCAGGCGGCCCAGCCGGGCGGGCTGCTGGAAGCGGCTGGTAATTTAACTCAAACCGCGATGCCGAATTTAGCTCGAAGCCATATCGACGCTCTACTAGCGGAACGGGGCACGGCCTGCTTCGTGGCGCACACGATCGACGAGAACGACCTCGACGGCGACTCCACGGCGAAAGATGACGTCTTGGGGTGTGCCGCGGTCCGCCGAGCGCATGCCAAACTCTTCCAGGTGTCCTTCCTCTGCGTCGCCGAGGCGTCCCGTAATAAGGGCGTCGGGTCGCAGCTCGTGCGCCGCTTGTTATCTCATGCGAGGAAGTACAAGGTCCCGCGCGTCGCCGTCTACGCCGACAAGAAGTCGTTACCTTTTTTCGCGCACCGCGGTTTTAGACCGATGGAGAAGAAGGACCTCCCGCCGGGCCAGTGCGACTGTCTGGACCACTACTCCGAGTCGACGCTGGTGGTGGCGAAGCTTAGTTTCCCGGGCTCGGAGTCGCGCGCTTCAGAATTATCGCCGCGCGCGCAGACGCGGCCGAAGAACACGCTGCCGCCGGAGTGCTGACGCTTCGGTTTCAACTGACTGCTGCTTATACACCTACCGTAACATGTGTTATACTTATTCTATCTAGTTCTTTTCTGGGGGCCGCGCGCGTCGTCGACGTCGTCGCCCAGCGTCGTCGAAAGCGTCGCGGCTTTTTGGCAGCTACCCTGTAGTTTACAAAACGGCGTGCGTTTTCTGCCACACAGCCCGGCGCGTGGGACCGCGCTAGCGTCCTGTAAGACACTAGCATTTCCCACTGGGCCGCGCCGCCGCGCAAGCTTGATTTGACAGCTGTGCCGCTCTTTGAAGCACGCAGGCTGCCAGGCATACTTCCCAAACCCTTAGCTTGGCTGCCACACGCTAAAATTCGCAAGCGCACCGGCAAAAACATATCTACAAGCCAACCAGGTTGATTGGGCGCGATGTCGTCGCTCGCGGAGAAGGAGGAGCAGCCCTCAAAACCTGACGATGAAGAGGAGCAACCCGCCAAGAAGCGCGCGCGCACCGATGCCGCACCGGTGACGGATCCGGAGGCGAGCGACGACGCCGCGCCGGCGCCGGCACCTGCGAGCGGCTTCGCGGCCCACACGAGCGGTGGCTTCGGCTCCTTCGGCGGGTCGTCGAGCGGCGGCTTCGGCAGTTCCTCGGGCGGCGGCTTCGGCGGTTTTAGCGGTGGCGGCTTCGGTGGGTTCGGCGCCGCCGCCAGCGAGGAGAAAACTGGCTTCGCTGCGGCGGCGAGCGACGGCAAGACTGAGGAGAAGGGCGGCTTCGGCTTCGGAGCCTCGAAGGCGGACGACAAGCCCGCTTTCGAGGCGGGCGGCTTCGGTTCGACAGCGGAGGCACCGGCGCCTGCAGCACCCGAGAAAATAGACGCGTCGAACGGCGAGGAGGGGGACACGGAGCTCCACAAGTGCCGCTGCAAGGCCTTTGTCCTCGAGAAGCCGAAAGAAGGCAGCGCGACGTGGAAGGAACGGGGAGTGTGCGTCCTTAAAGTATTGAGAGACAAGAAGGGCGCGCTGCGCGTCGTGGCAAGGAGGGACCTCACGCACACGCTGGTCTTGAACGCGGCGCCGTCGGCCGTCGACGCGCACGGCGACAAGGCCGTGCGCTTCATGGCGGCCACCTCCGAGAAGAGCGCGGACACGTTCCTCGTCCGCGTCAAGACGAAGGACGACCGCGCGTCGCTGCTGGCCGTGCTCGCGCCGGAGAAGGCCTCCGCGTAACAATTAAATCATGGAATTAGGTCGAGCGTCTTCTCGAGAGAGTCGGGCTGGGGCAGCCAGACGTTGTACTTGTACCACCGTACGACGGCCTGGCCTATCACCACTCCTAGAGCGACGACGGACGCGGCGTACACCGCCTTGAAGTTCTCGGGGTCCTCGCGGAAGCTCTCGATTTCCTCGGGATCAAAAATCTGCGCGTCCAGCGCCGCGTCTATGTCACTCTCGCGGCCGGCCCAGTACTGGCTCCCGTAGTCGAAGAGCAGCTCCTCGCCGGGCCGAATATCGCGGCCCGCGAAGAAGTCGACGCGCGGCGGCCGCCGCGTCGCGCAGTACCGCACGACGTTTGATCGGGCACCGCCGTCGTTGAACAGCGCCGGCGTGTAGGCGTCGCCTTGTGCCGCTACTTTGCCGTCGATGTACGCGTCTCCATCAATACGCACGACGTATTCGGGCACGTCGCGGTCGCCGTACCGCCGCGCGAACTGCGCGCCGTCGAGGACCTCGCCGTCGTAGGAACCCAGGAAAGTACCTTCGGCGATTCCTTGAGCTGCAAAGACGCCGCGGCCCTTCCCCGGCGAGTCCTTGACCGTCAGAGCGTCGTCCGCGACCCGGCGCGCGGCCTCTCGCTTAAACTTTACGTCCCACTGCGCGCCGAAGCGGCCGCCGTAGACGTGCAGGCGAAGATTGCCGAGGTCCACGTCTAGTGACTGCTCGTCATTTGCTCGTCGGCGCGTCGGCTGGCGCGCGTGGCGGCGCGGTGCGACGAGAGCCGTGGCAAGTATCCTTACTGTGATGAGCAGTCGTACGCAGTGCTGCATCATGCTGCCGGCTGCTTGTGATCACGGGCAATTCCTGGATCGCGTGCTGCACGCTCTCCGGCTGGTTTACAAGTCAGTGCTTGCCGAGCAGCCGTACGGCCCCAAGCAACGAAAAGTTTGCAAGCTCTGGCTGTGCACAGACCACGGCAGGCCTACTGGTGCATCACTGGCCGCGTACAAGTGCTTTTTGCCATGGCCGGAGCTAGCGGCAAGTAAGACACTAGAAAGCAATGCAGCTCGAGCTTGACGACTTGCACGGTGCCAAAAGGGCTGCCCCCACGCTACCGTACAGCTCGACGAACACGTCCAACAAAAAGCCACCGCCGCGGAGAGCAGCCGATCGATCCAGCGCCGCCCAAACGACCAATCAATCGACCAATCCTCATGGATCGCAACAATGGCGGGCGCGCCTGGTACGAGCGAGAGAACGTGCGCACGCCGCGGCGACGGCATAGCCATGACTACGCGCGCGACGACAGTGACGTCGAGAGCATATTGAGCATCTCCGCCAGCAGCTCAAGCCGCGGCTACACGCTGCCGCCGCGCGACTCGTCGGTCCACGAGAGCCCGCTCGCCGAGGTGCCCGAGCTGCACCTCCTGGAGCTGGAAGAGCAGGTGACCCACTATGAAAACCTCACGCGACAGATGGCGGCGGAGAAGGGCGCGACTCTCCCAGATTTCCCGGAAGACGACCTCCCCCTCGACCGCGCCGCCCGCCTGCAGGCGCGCTTCGCGCGCGTCGCGAATTTGCACGAGTCGCTCGAGGCGACCCTTGTCCCTGCACTGCCGCCACCGCCGCGCGACGCGATCGTCGCCGCGCGGCGCGCGGCCGCACCGCTCCTCCTCGCGGCGGCGCTGAACCGCGCGACGCGGTCCGCTCCGAAGCGTCGCGGCTTCCACGCATTGCTAGCCGCCGCTCTGGCCAAACGCTCACGGGCGCTGCCGGCGCCGCCGCCGGACACGACGGCTGTGGACGCGGCCGTCGAAGCGGCCCGCGCCGAGGACCGCGCGGCGCTCGCCGCCGTGGAGGAGAAGCTCGAGGCGTTACGGACGGTGCCAGTGCAGCGGCTGTTCGAGCGGCGCGCGCTCCGCACGCGGCGGTCGCTATTTGCCGCCTGGCGCGAGGCCGCCGCCGAGGAGAAGCGAGCGGCCGACGGGCTCCGGCGCGGCATCACGATCATGCGCCGCAACGTGAGTCGCTGGCGGCGCGCGGCGCTGCGCCGCGCGCTCGACGTGTGGGCGGAGCGAGCGAACGCGCGGTACGTCTACGTCATGCTCACGGCCGTCCAGACCCTCGACGAGGGCGTCCACTGCTACCGGCGGCGCGTCGTCGCGGGCGCGTTCGGGGCCTGGGCGCGGGCGGCGGCTCGTGCTACGACGCCGGCCACCGTTGATGATTGCGGTCCGCCGACTCTCGAGACGACGGCCGCGCCAGCGGCGCCGAGGCGTGGCCTCGTCGCCACCCTGATCATTCCGTGCGCGCTGGCATTCGTCGCGGGACTTCTGTTTCTGTAGTAGTAAGGGCTTCTTTCTGTGATATTCATCGGCGGCGGGCGCGGGCCGCGTCTTTTATTCTTGTATCAGGCTTTCTTTACGTTTTGGGCCAGTAGTAACATACTAGAATTATTGTTAGGGGCGAGGCTGGACGAATCGCAGCCTAAACGCACACATTTCCCAACTGGGTGCGCACTCAAGCCGTCGTGAAACGCTTCTCGGACCACCACCTTGCCGATACGACGCTGCCCCCCCATACGGAGCTGCCATATCCCTACACACCACTTGGGTCCCAGAGCTGCAGGAAACGGAGCTGAAACAAACGCAGCCACGAGCGCGACATGTCAAGCTTCGGCCACCGGCGCTGGCCCTCCTTCGGCTCGTCCGGGTCAAAGAAGAGCGACACCAAGGACGTGCCCCAGGCGTCGCGCGAGGAGGTCCAGTCTATAATAACACAACTAAACGATGCCGACGCGACGGTCCGGCGCGACGCCGCCGGGGCGCTGCGGGCCCTGGCGCTCCACGCGGACATGAAGAAATTGATCGTGAAATGCCACGGCATCGGCCCTTTGGTGGACCTGTGCGACGGCGTCGATACCGATGGAAGGGGCGCCGAGGCCGCGGCGCGGTGTTTGTGGAACCTCGCGGTGGACGACGACAACAAGGTGCAGATCGCCGCGTCGGGCGCCGTGCCGGCGTTGGTAGCTGTGCTCTCCTCCAAAGGCGAGGAGCGGCGGGGCGCGCGCGAGGCCGCGGCCGGCGCGCTGCGGAACCTGGCCGTGCGGCCCGAGAACCGCGCCTTGATCATCGAGGGCGGCGCTGCGACACCGCTCGTGGCGCTCCTGAAGTCCGCCGACGCGGCCGGGTCGGAAGCCGCCGCGCGGTGCGTCTGGAACCTCGCCTACGAGAGCCCCGAGAACCAGGCTGCTTTATCATCGTGCATCGAGCCGCTCGTGGTGCTCTGCGGCGCGGGCGCGGCGGCGGCGCGGGGCGCGGCCGCCGGCGCGCTGCGGAACTTGTTGCATGCGAACGCGAGTAACCGCGACGCCGCCGCGGCGGCGGGCGCGGCGCCGGTCCTCGCGAAGCTCCTGACCGACCCGGAGATTGAGGATGCGGGCGCGCGGAAGCACGCCGCCGCGCTGCTGAAGTCGATGGCCGCGGCGGACGCGCGCGGCGTCGCGGCGGCTTTACAGTGCGACGCGGACCGTGTGGTCATTGGCCTCGAAATCGACCAACGGCTCGCCACGAAACCCGTCGACACAATGCGGCGGTCGACGTCGCAGAAGACGCTCGCGGCGATGATGCGGCGGCTGACGCCGAAGTCCTCTTCCTCCAAAAAAAATGTTGTAACTAAGTAACCTTATCCGCGAGCGGGTCCGCGTACTCGTCGATGCCCCGCGGCTCGAGTGTGAGGAATGCGCCGCCGACCGTCCGCCCCTCGTCGTTTAAAATGTTGAACGTGTGCACGGCGTTCGCCGTGTCCATCTGCTCGAGCGCGATGCCCTCCTCGCGAAAGTGGGCCTCCACGTCCACCAACCGCTCGCGCGGGCCGCGCGCCCCCAAGCCCACGACGACGATCTCCGGCCGCGGGTGCACGACCGTGAACAGTCTAAGAGCCTCGACCGTCACGTCCTCTTGCACCCGCGCGCGCCACAGGAACGCGTGGTACGGCAGACAACAGATCGACGTCGGCACGAACACGTCGCCCCGCAATTCAAAGCCGCCCGCGTCGACCTCGGAGATGTGCGTGCGCTTCTCGTTGCCGTCCTCGAGCGTCGCGGCGCCGAAGCTGTTCGACTCGCCGCGCATCTGTTGTAGTACTCTTGCTTCCATCTCGTCGGTCCACTCGAGGCGTTTCTTTGTGGGTTTAGCAAAGGTCCTTGCCCGCAGCGCTGGTCGCAGCCGTGTGAGGCTGTTGCGGAGCGCCATAGCTCGAATTTCGCTGCGGCAGCGCGCTGCGCGCTGTCTGTTGGTATAATCGTGACACACGATCGACCGCTTCTCGATCTATCACCGCAGCTCGACTTGCTTTGCCTGGGCTGCTGGCAGGCTAGTGTCTTACATTGCTAGCATATTTTGTCGAGGCGTCTCTGTGCATCGAACTACGTCTATTTCGCGTCGCTAGACGACGTCTGTGAGCAAAACGAATTGGCTTTTTTGCGAGGGCTGGCTTGGTTCCGAGTTTTAGATCTGCGTGCCGTAGCAGTCCAACGAACGCGCGTCCGGACGCCATAGATGCACGAAGGCGCCAATTGATCATAAATCGGCGCTGTGCGAAGTTTCAGCTTTCGTAGTAGCCTACAAAGGGAGAACACATGGCACCACGTTGCCAGAGCGCTTGCCAGAGTGCCGCGAGCGCTTGCCAGAGCACCCCGTAAGCCTCGAAAGAGCATGAATCCTTCGGCACCGGCGTCGCAAGCCGCGCGCGAAGCATGCGGAAGATGGTTCCTAGCGAACCGGAGCGTCGAAGCCGCTCCAAACGATCCCGCGGCGCTCGTCGGCCGCGCGGCGAGCTTCCTGGCCATGGATCGACCCTGGGAGGCGACGAATGACCTAGATCGGGCTTTACGAATGCAAACTCGCCTCGCGGGCGCGGACGTCGCGGCGGCCGGCGACGAGGCCACCGCAAATCAACGAAGGCGGCGCCACGACGGCGAGGCGGCGCGCACGCGGCTGCTGCGGGGCCACGCCCACGCCGCCTGTCTGCGCTACGACCGGGCCGTCGCGGACTTCGCCGAGGCCGAGGCGATTTTGAGTCGCCTCGGGGGTTCGACAGATAGATCACAACCGACGCCGGCGCACGCCCAGGCGGGGCTCGGCGTGGCCTACTGCAACATGCGCGACTGGCAGCGGTGCGTCGACGCGGGCGAGCGGGCGGTGCGTGGTTTACCTCTAGACGACGTGGCGCGGCGGCACGTTGCGCGAGCGGTAGAAACGGCGCGGCAGCACCTGTCCTTGGCCGCGGGCGGCACCGTCGGCGGCTCTCGGCGGTCCGGTGGATCCGCGGCGCCGCCGCAGCCACCACCACCGCCGCCGCGCGGCGACGCCGGCCACGACGGCGGCGCTGCGCCATCGGCCCCACCACCAGCACCAGCGCCGGCACCGGCACCGGCGCCCGCGCCCGCGCCCGCGCCCGCGTCGGCTCCGTCGTCGGCGTCGCGCCGCGGCCGCATGTCACCCGGCGGCGACTCGCCCGGGCGCCTCCCTGTCGAGGACGTCGCCGAGGCCGCGCTTTGGGCCGCTGGGGCCGATTCCGACGGCGATCTTGACGCGCCGCGACCCGCTGCGGCCGCGACGGGCGCTGCGCGTCCGGACGGGGCCGCCCCGGCCGACGAGGCGGGCCCGGCGCGGCCGGCGGCGACGTCCCCGCGGCCCTTGCTGGACTCGCCGTCGACCTCCGTGTCGGCGACGCTGTCCAATTCGAGCTCGATTGCGAGCGAGAAGAACGACGAGCCCAAGCCGGGTGTCGCCGCGGAGCTCGTCTCGAAGCTCGCCCCCGGGCCGGCGTGAAGAACGCCCTTAATTTTCAAGCATTGCGGCGACCCAAGGTCCTTCCGCACAATAAGCATCAATAAACATTAATTTAAAACGGGAACGGGCGGCCCGCGCACGAGCAAAATGCTGAGCAGCAACTCGTCGGCGAGGGCGTCGTGCGCCTTGGTCGCCGCCGCCGCGACCGCGCCGGCCGCTGCGTCGGCGCCGGGAGCGTCGCCGGACCGGTCGCCGCGCCCGCCCGCCACGAGGGGGCCGCCGCCGCCCGTGCCCGCGCCGCCGCCCTTGGACTCGGACGCCTGCGGCACGGCCTCGGCGTCCGCGTCGAACGTCCGCGTCTGGAGGTCTGCCGCCACGACCTCGATGTCGAGCGTCTCCGCGGGTCGCCGCACCGTGACGCGGACCGTCTCACCGACTTCCGCGTCGTCCACCGCCGCGAGCACGGCCGCGACGTCCCTGACAGGTTTGCCGCCGACGGCGACGACGACGTCGTCCACAGCCAAACCCGCCGCGTCCGCCGGGCTGCCCGGCACGACGCGGTGCACCAACGCCCCGCCCGACCTGACCGGTTCGTCCTCACTCTCGACACGCTCGAGCGCGGCGGGCGTCAGCGGTGCCAGCTCGAGCCCGAGATACGCGTGCGCCGCTTGTTGACCCTTCTCGAGGTCGGCCGCTACCCTTAAAGCCCTTCTCGCCGGCACGGCGAACCCAATCCCGTCGGCGTGCGCCGCCGTCGCCGTGTTGATGCCCACGACCCTACCCTTCCTATCTAATAAGGGCCCGCCCGAATTCCCAGGATTGATCGCCGCGTCGGTCTGGATGAACCGGACCCTATCCGCCCAGCGCGGCGAGTTGTCAGTACGCTGCGTGTCCCGAGGCGCGCTCAAGGACCTTCCTAATGAAGACACAATTCCTAGCGTCACGGTGTGGTCCAGGCCGATCGGGTGCCCGATCGCGACCACCCAGTCCCCGACCCTCAGCAACGAGTCTTGATCCACAACGGGAGCCTGCGGGACACGCCGTCCAGCAGTGTCCATGCGCAGCACCGCTATATCGGTATGGGCGTCGGCGCCGAGCACCGTGCCCCGATACCGCTCACCGGTACTCGTCACCACCGAGACGCGCGTCGCACCATGCACAACATGAGCGTTCGTCAATACCAGCGCCTTCGCCGAATCGTAACAAAAGCCCGACGCGTGCGAGTAGCGCACGCCGTCCGCGCGCTCGACGTCGACGCGCACGACCGCGGGGCCGACCTTCTCCGCCGCCGTGGCCGCGAAGGACGGCGCGCCGGAGTAGGACCGTCCCTTGGATTCGTCGTCGCGCGGGGCGATCGTTTGCGCTGCTACTCGTCTTGCCTTCGACGCCTGGCGCCCGAATAACTCGGGAAGCGCCTTTGTTCTCCTCTTTAGGGAGGCGGTGGCGCGGTCGAGGAGCCGCGGTTTCGAGGCGGCCTCGAGGAAAATCACCTCCGGAGTCTCGCCGTCGATGCCGCCCGGGAGCTGTTTCGGCGCGTGCGGGGCGGCGGCGTGCATGACGACGACCGGCGTCGTATAATGAGGCAGCCTAGGAATGACGGGCGCGACGGCCGCGGCCAGCACGAAGACGCGCGGCGCGAGCCACTTGCGGAGGGCGCGGCGGCGGCTTCTACGTGGAGCAGGCTGAGCTGGGGCGGCCACAGCTGCCCTGGCCTTGGGCCGGCGCACGAAGCGAAGCAAGCGCATTTGGTTGAGTGATGCCTTGGACGATTTTTGATACGTTCCGGTGCAGTACAAGGCGGACGGAAGGCGTAATTCCAAAAGCGGCAAGCTGTTAGCTAGCGACATGTAAGGCACTAGCAAGCGCAAGAGATTTACGTATGCGTCGTGTGCGTGCCTATAGCTCCACTCCCGCGCTCGTTAAGGCGAGCAAAGGTGATCAATTGACCACTGCACGGGTTCACGAGGATAAGAAAGCGTGTAAAGCCGCTGCAGCCATCTGCTGAACGCTGCAGCGTACTGCAAACTAGTCAGAGGCCGCCGCAGCGATGCCGAAACCTCTCGCGTGGCTCGCGACGGCATCCGCACGAATCGGATACGCACGAATCACAATGCTGCTGCGCCTCGCGACGGCGTCAGCGCTGCTCGCCCCGCAGCCCGCGACGCCACCGACCACACGCCTGCGAGCAGCAGCACCGTTGGTGGAGCTCTACGGTGAGCGCGTCAGCGCCGGCGACGAGACGCTCATCGACACGCTGAGCCTCAAAGTAGACAAAGGCGACCGCGTGGCCCTCGTCGGCCCGAACGGCTCGGGCAAGAGCACGCTGGCCAGGCTCCTCGGCCAGCGCGTCTTTAGCGGCGGCTTCGGTCAAGCGCCCGAGACGACGGCGATGCAGCGGCCGAAGCTAGGACGGGAGGCGCTCGGGAAGGGGATTGCGGAGCTCCGCGTCGAGCAGCGCCGCGGCGACGTCGTCTCGCCCTTCCCGCCTCCGAATAGACTAGGAGCGCACCACGTGTCCTTCGAGGCCCATCGGACGCTGCTGGCCGAGGAGGCCGCGGAGTTCGCCGAGAGCCGCTTCTCCGTCGTTCATAAAAGAGCGACGGTCGCGTCCTACCTCTTCCCGGAGTTTTATCCTTCGGCGTTGAGCTACGCCGGCTACGAACCTCGGAGAACGCGCCTCGCGCCGCTGCCCGTGGCCCGTGACGCGGGGAGTGATGACGAAGCCCTCGAGGCTTTGGACGCCGCGGCGCTGCGGAACGCGGCCCTGAAACGGTTCCGGTTGACGGACAAGCGCCACACGCCGCTGCACGCGCTGTCGACGGGCGAGGCGCGCGCTTTGTTAGCTTGCGAGTACTTTGCGCGCGAGCCGCGGCCCTCGCTGCTAGTGCTGGACGAGGCCTTTGATGGTTTGGACGAGGCGGCTCGAAATACATTACAGGCCGCGATCAGCGAAGAAGCGGCGAACGACCCTTCTTTAACGATCGTGCAGGTCGCTCATAGAAGAGAGGACCTCGTGGATCCGACGAAGGCGGTCGTTCTGGATGGGAAGGGTGGCGCCGTCGTTGGCGACTGGGAAAATGTAGGTTCGAAGGCGCTGGAGCAGCTCGAGGTCGCCCCTACTATCAAAAAGGGAGAAGCACCTAAAAAGCCGGACGCCTTTTCGGTGGGAAGGGGCGGCGCGAAGACCTGGGGCCGCCGCGGCGTGCTGCGAGACATCCAGAGTGACGAGGTCGTCCGCTTCGACGATGTAGGCGTTTCATACGACGGCGTCGAGGTCTTCCGGAACCTGTCGTTCGTCATCAATGCCGGAGAAGCCGTGGCGCTCCTCGGCCCGAACGGCTGCGGCAAGTCCACGGTCGTCGACATGATCACGGGCGACTCTCCTCTCGCGTTCGGCCAGGCCGTGACGCTGTTCGGCCGGCGCAAGGGGTCCGGGGAGAGCGTTTGGGATATCAAAAGAAGGATAGGTCAGGTCACTCCACGGTCACACATGCAATACCTCACGTTCTGCGACCCGCATAACTCTGCGGACGCCGTCGGGCGCAGCGGCAAGACGGTGTCGTCGCGCGACGTGGTAATGTCGGGCTTCTACGATACGATAGGATTGTACGATAGACCGGCGGCGGAACATGGTGATATCGCGGACGCGTGGGTCGCGACGTTAGGCATCGGCGACCTCGTGTCGGCGACGCCGGGCTCCTTCACGCGCCTGTCGCTGGGCCAGCAAAAGCTCGTGCTTCTCTGCCGCGCGCTGGTCAAGCGGCCGCGGCTGTTGGTGCTGGACGAGCCGACGCACGCGTTGTCACGGTCGTCACGCGACCGGTTCCTCGCGGCCCTCCAGGCGGCGCGCGACGCCGCCGACGTGGCCGTGCTCTACGTCTCGCACCGCGCGGACGAAATTGAAGCCCTGAACTGCGACGACGTCGTAAGGCTAGGGGTGCCGCAACAGCAACAGGCCTTCGACGGCATGTCCTGCGTCGCGTTCAAGCTCGACGCCCTCGCGACGACGACGCCGCGAACGAACAAAGGATGGGTGCCGCCGGAGAGTTGGGGGGGAGACTAAATAAAGTTATGTTGCGCGCGGCTCGAGACGCGAGAGTATCTTCTCCCGTTTGCCATCGGGCCTCGTGCCCAAGTCGTCCTGCCGACAGTATTTGGGCCCCCAGTAGCATTCGTGGAGCGTGGCGTCGGCCGCGCGTTCGGCCGAACTGGAGCATTCCTTAACCTTTACACCATGAAGGTGATTGGTGTCGTGAGTGTCGTCCTTGCATAGCCTGCAGCGCTTGTCCGGACGATCCACGTGGTACGAAAAGAATTTGCAGTCCCAGGTCGCCTGGCATATCGCCTGGCAGGCCTCCGCGGACAACGCGCCATCGGCAAAGCCCGCCGAGCCACAGCCGCCGCGCTCGTTCGTCACGCCCGGACAGCGAGCGGCGAACTCCTGGTTGAGGTCGACGTCGTCATTGCGCGAAGTAGGTTCTTCGGTATCGTCGTCTTCCGGCGGAAGGTTAACACACCACTCGGGCAGCTGATACACCGGGAAACAAGTATAGTCGACGCGGTAGAGCTTGCAGATCGCGCGTTGCAGGCGCGTGTTCGAGTAGTCGATGCTCCGCAGGCATGGGTTTGACTCGGTCTGCTGGTGCTTGCCGCGGCTGCGTGTCACGTTGTGATACGCCTCGTCGCGGAAGTTTTTCTTGTTAGGATCGTGGGTCATCGTATTGCGTAGGAGAGCAAAATCGCGGTTTGCGTTCTCCAGGGCGCCAATGGCATCCAAGACGCGTATTCGATCGGGGCCCTCAGGTAAGTGTAGGCGACCCGATAATCCTAGCAACAACGCCTGCGGCCATACGTGTCGTCCATCGTGCTGCAATTTGGCGAATCCCCGGCCGCGGAGGACCGCTTCCAAGAAATATGTATACCGCAGTGTGTTCGTGCGCTCCTTGCACCGGCCTCCGATGTTCGAGGCCGTTCAAATCGCGACTGACGTGCACAGGAGATATCGGCAAGTCATGGGCGCCGCACATCCAGAGACGGCGCGCGCCAAACATTTTCTCGGGCGGGCAGAACTCGCTCTCGAGTTTGCTGAAGCTCGCGAGTCTCGCGATCTGGAGAAACTTGAGAGACTCATGGGAAGGCAGAGGGAATTGTAGTAAGCAGCATAACTAACTTATTTACAGCCTAGTCCACGAAGCAGGGGCTCACCGCCGGTGGTCCGCCCCCACCGCGTCGCGCACACGCTCGAACCCGTCTCTCCGCGCCCTTTCTACCAACCCGTCGCGGATCTCGCAGCCGAGACCCGGCCCGTGATACACCAGCGCCGTGTAGAGCTGGACGAGCGACGCGCCGGCCCTTATGAGCGCATACGCGTCGTCCGCCGACGACACGCCGCCGACGCCCACGATCGGCACGCGCCCCTTCGTTTTGCGGTAGAAGTCGTGCACGATCGCCCGCGTGTTCTCGACGAGCGGCGGGCCCGAGAGGCCGCCCCGGTCCGGAACATCTGGAGACAGCAACGGCGTCTTGAACAGCGGCGGCGACGAGTCGCGGTGCGGCCTCCTACTGGTCGTGTTCGCAACCACTAAACCATCCAACTTTAGCCTGAGCGCCGTGTTCGCCACCGTCCGCCGCTGCCGTTCATCCAAGTCCGGCGACACTTTCAGGAGCACGGGCACCGACGTGTTCTTCCTAGCAACTTCAACCAATGCCGCCATGGCCTTCACGTCGACGACGCCGCCCTTGACGTTCGGGCACGACGCGTTAACTACGACAAAGTCCACGGCGCCGTCCAGCGCCTTGACGACGCGCGCGTGGTCCGCGACCGCGTCCTTACTGATTGCGTTCTTCGTCACGTTCGCGCCCACGACGCACGTCTTCTCCGTACTCTTCAGCCTTGCGGCCACCACCTCCGCACCTTCGGAAGGTAACCCGACAAAGTTCACCACAGCTCGATCCTCCTTCAGCCGGAAGACGCGCGGCCGCTCGTTGCCGGGCTGCGGCGCCGGCGTCACGCCGCCGACCTCAACGAAGCCAAAGCCCATCGTGCCGAGCGGCGCGTGCGCGAGGCCCCGCTTGTCAAAGCCCGCCGCGACGCCCACCGGCGCCGCGAAGGTGAGGCCGAAGACCGTCGTTTCGAGCGCCGTGTCGGCCTTCGGTGCGACGGGCCCCAATCCCAAATTTAAAAGCTGCAGGGCGTACGAATGCGCGTCTTCCGCATCGCTGATACCTTCCCTTAGTAGATTCGCGCCGGCGTCCGCGAGCGACCAATAGAACGACGATCCGCGTATGCTCTCATTGTTGAAATAGATGATGGCACCCGCCGCGCCGGCGGCGACGAGCTTGAGTGGCCCGCTGCCGCCTTGCTGGCTCGCGGCGCTTGCGTGCCGCGTGCAGCGCTGGCGCGCGACGCGGCGAAGGGCTGTCCGCATCATCTTTGCAGGCTGGAGGGAGCAACGTACGCAGCAGCTCGCGCGCGCGAAAGTTAGCGTAGCTAGCGCAGCAGCAATGCCGCGCCAAAAGCCCAGTAGTCAAAAGCCGAGGCTAGCTAGCGGAGTAAGACACTAGCGAGCAAAAAGCCGAGCGTGGATTTTGGCCCTGCAAACGAGGTGTGGAGCATAGTCTCTACCGCATGGATCATTAATACATCTGCTTTTGCCTTTCAGCTCAAAAGAACCAGCACTGCGGCATCGCTGGGGGCACAAACACGACCCTGTGGCCAGGCAGCCTAAAAACCACGACGCCGGTGGGCGCAAGCACGAAAAAATGCCGTTGTCAACGCTATCGACGCTGCCCTGGAGCTGGCCGGCAATATTCGCAGCGCTCGTGGTCGCTGCGCTCGCGGCGACCGCGCGCCGCAAAGACGACGACGGCAACATCCCCTGGGCCACCGGCGCCATACCGTTGCTGGGCCACGCGTTGGCCTACAAGCGCGACCCGGCGAGCTTCATTACGGAGCAGCGCAAGCTTGTTGGAGATGTGTTCAGATTAAACCTCGCGGGCAAGCGTATGATCGTCATCGCGGGCGGCGCTGAGAATGTCAAAGCCGTCGCGTTCGCGTCTGAGCGGCGCTTCTCGGCGAGGGCCGCCGTAAGGGACGTCGGCTTCGGCGAGCTACTAGGGGAGCGCAACGTCGACGCCGGCACGGACTTCCACGCGCGCGTTTTGCGGCGGTGGCGACTCGACGACGCCGAGATCGCGCACCTCGCGAAAGCGCTCGAGGCCGGTCTCGATGCCGAGCTGACGGGCGGCAAAGAAGTGCCCGACTTGCTTGCGGCGATCCGGGGCGCCGTGCTGCGTGCGGTTCTCGCGCGGCTGATCGGCGGTGGCATCCTCGAGCGCGGCGGCGCGGACCTCGTCGACGCCGTCGTGGAATTTCAAGATGGCGTCGAGGAGGCCACCGCCGCCGCGGCCGTGTTCCCCCGCTGGCTCGCGCTGCCGCTGATACTCTGGCCGGCGGCGCGGCGGCGGCGGCACCTCGAAAAGCGCATCGCGGCGGCTCTGGAGGGGGGCGACGGACCGCGCGGGCCCTGGGCGACGGCGTTTGGCGAGCGGGGTTTGCCCGCCGCCATAGCCGCCGAATTTTCTGTTGGACTGCTATTCGCCGCCCATAAGAATCCAGCAATTGCCTCGTTCCAGGCGTTGTTGTTCCTGCACGAGAGACGGCTCCCGGCGGCGCTCCACGCGTGCATCAATACCGTCGACTCGTTCCAGGAGGCTTTAGTTGTTGCCCGTGATCCATCAGCCTCTACCTTGCGCGAGGCGCAGCAGCTGTGTCGCGTCGCGCTCGAGGCGATCCGCCTCACGGCGCACACTGTGGGCGCTGTTCGATTGGCGACCGAGGACTGCGCGCTGCCGGGCAATCGCGTCGTGAAGAAGGGCGAGACCGTGGCTCTCTCGCACATCGCCTTCTCGCGCGACGAGGCGCTCTGGGGCCCCAACGCGGCGAAATTTAGTACGGCGCGGGAGGCCTACGCTGGCCCGGTGGCCTTCGACGCGCGGGGCACCGCGGACGACATCGCCTACAGCGCGTTTTCCCAAGGTACGCACAAGTGTCCCGGCGAGCGCGTGGCCTTGGTCATCGTCCAGACGACGCTCGCCTTATTGGTGGCGCGCGGCGTGCGGCCCGTGAAGGTGCCACCGCTCTGCTTCGAGCGGGCGACGCTCGCGCAGCGTGCCGCGCCGGTGCGGGCGATTGTTGGTGTTGTTTAATCAGTCTTGTGAATACAAATATTAGACAAATAAACTTGGGGGATAAACTTGGGGGGCCGAACTCACGTGTTCACCGCCGCGATGTGGTCGTCGAAGGCGAAGATGCAGTCGTAGGAGCGCAGGCGCTTCGCGAGCTCGTAGGCGTTGTCGCCGTCGCCGTCGAGGCCGCTGGAGATCTCGAGCGACGCGCCGGCCGCGAGCAGCGCCTTCGCCGCGTCGACGCAATCGTTCGTCGCCGCGCGCTGGAGCGGTGTATAGCCCCACGAGTCGCGCGCGTTCAGGTTCGCGCCGCGCTCGCAGAGTAGTTGTGTGACGGCGCCTCCAGCGCGCGGCGCCATGCCACACAAATGCAGCGGGCTCGCGGCGCCCGTCAGCACGTCGTTGACCAACTCCGGATCGTCGTCGAGGAGCCGGGCGACGCGCGTCACATCGCCCTCGCGGATGGCCTGCGCCAGCTCCGTGTAGCCGCCGCCGGCGTAGAGCGGCCCGGGGATCGGGTTGTACTCCTCGAACTGCTGGCCGATGACGACGGCGCCCGATTCGTCGCGCTCGACGCGGCCTCCATATATACCCGGCCCGACGGCGTCGGCCTCCGCGTCCAGGCCCTCGGTGACCGCGAACCGCGCCGAGCCGGGCTTGTGGTACATCGACAGCAGCAGCGGGCTCGCGCCGAGGGGCAGGCAGACGAGGCGCTTGGCCATGCGCATGGTTGCGACGTCTAGCTTTGTTGTCTTTTCGATGAGAGAGCGTCGGCCGGAGTATGAATGTGCTTCTTGCGCGCGCGTCGCCCGGTTTCGTTGCAGCACTACGCGCGAGACCCGGCGGAGAGCTGCTGCTTCACCAGTTGCCACACTTGTGCAAATCGCTGCACTCGTTGCCGCGGTGCACGAAGTTGCTCGGCAGTCGTACAGAATGACCAGAAGGTGTCGTAGTGCGTTGCTGACGACCTCTCGTTGCACTGAGTCGCCACACTGGCACTGCCAACACGACCACTCTCACTGCCGTGGCTGGCTCGATCGTCGGGTGTGGTCTTGCCTCCCGCACAGCTCGTCGCGTTCTCTGCGTCTCGCTGGACCGCTCCATAGAAGTGGAGCCGTGGAAAATTGCCGAACCCGTTTAATCTGATTAAGGAGAGCAGACAGCCAAATTTCAAATAAATCGGCCTCATACGCGCCGATACGCGGTTCACCTGACGAGCCACAGCTGCTGTGAACTCCTCTAATAGCGGTGAGCCGCTGCGCGCGAGAAAACGCCGCGCTGCGCCGCGTAGAAGCTGCGCAAAGCAAATTGGCGCCGCCGCTCTTTGGCACATAACACAGCCGCGCGGGCCACAAACGAGCAACCATGGACGACGACTTCGAGATGGACGAGGCGGAGCTCGAGCGCATGGAGGAGGAGATGATGGCCGAGCAGGCCGCGGCCAAGAGCGGCCAGCCCGAGCCCGACGAGGCCCCCACCGACTGGGTGGCCCCCTTCCTGCGGCCGCCGCCGCCGGCGGATATTGCTTCTAGAGCCATCGCCTTCCAGTGGGTGTCCATCGACATGTACACGGGCGATCCCCTACCTTCCCACCCTAGAGGTGGTCGGGTACCGGGCGGCAACAAGCGGCCTGTACCTATTGTAAGGTTATACGGTTCGACGGAAGAGGGCCAGTCCGTCTGCGCCCACTGCCACGGCTTCACGCCCTATTGTTTTGCCCAAGCGCCTCCTGACTTGGATCCGGATGATCGATCCGCGGGGCCGAAGATGCGAGCAGCTCTAGATGCCGCGCTCCGGTCAAAGTGCACAGGACAAGAAAAATACGCTTCCGTACTCTGCTTAGGCGTGGAGATTGTGCGCGGCAAGCGAAGTATATTAGGATACAACACGGAGAACAAACCTTTTGTCAAAGTATACCTATCGTTACCTACGCTAGTACCCAAGTTGAAACGCTGCTTGAGCGAAGGCGTCGGTGTCGGCAAGGACGTCGCCTGGCGCGCGCAGACGTATGAGAGCAACGTGCCCTTTGTGTTGCGGTTTATGATCGACAACAACCTAGCCGGCGGCTCGTGGTGCGAGGCGCCCGCGGGGAGCTTCTTTTTGAGAGGTACGCCGGGCAAGCTGCCGAAGGCTACGAGATGTGACGTGGAGATCGACGTCATCTTCGACTCGCTGATTGCTCATCCTTGTGAAGGGAGCTGGTCTCGGTTGGCCCCTCTACGCGTCCTCGCGACGGACATCGAGTGCCAGGGCCGCAAGGGCCACTTCCCGGAGCCCGAGAAGGACCCCGTGATCCAGATTTCTTGTGTGGTGCAACTGCAAGGTTCGGATGAGCCCCTGTGCCAAGTGATCTTCACGCTGAACGGCTGCGCGCCCATAAGCGGCGCGGAGGTCGTCCCCTCGAAGACCGAAGAAGAACTCCTGCAAAAATGGTCTACTTTTATAAGAAGGGTCGACCCGGACATCATCACGGGGTATAATACGCAAAATTTCGACATGCCGTACTTACTCAAGAGAGCCGCTGCCTTGGCTAAATCAGGGAAAAAATTAGGAACGTTCTTCGAACTAGGAAGGATTGTGGGTAGTAGAGCTAGGATGCGGGAGACGTCGATCCAGAGCGCGCAGATGGGTAAACGCGAGAACGTCGACACGACGGTCGACGGTCGGGTCATGTTCGATTTACTACCGTGTGTGGCGGCGTCCTGCCTTCAGTCTTCGCGTCGACGGCGTCGCCAGCACGCCATCGCCGCGACGCCACACACACAACATCGCAACGAATCGCTCGCACCAAAAGCGCGACACGCGCAGGTACATGTTCCGCAACCACAAGCTCTCGTCCTACTCCCTCAACTCCGTCTGTGCGGAATTCTTAGGAATGCAGAAGGAGGACGTGCACCACTCGATTATCTCGGAGCTGCAGCAGGGCACGGACGAAGATCGGAGAAGATTAGCGGTCTACTGTATTAAGGACTCCTACCTCGTGATTCGATTGATGTGGAAGCTCGCGGTGCTGATTAATTATATTGAAATGGCTCGTGTTTGTGGCGTACCTTTGGACTACTTATTGAACCGAGGCCAGCAGATCAAGGTCTTCTCCATGCTTTTGCGGAGGTGCCGCGCCGAGAATTTGTTAGTGCCGAACCTCGCGAAGCACGGCAACAACGAGGACGTCAAGTTCGAGGGCGCTACCGTGATAGAACCGAAAAGAGCTTTTTATGAAGAACCCATCGCGACGTTAGATTTCGCGTCTCTGTACCCGTCGATCATGCAAGCCTACAACCTGTGCTACTCGACTTTAATCTCGAAGACGGACGCGGAGCGCCAGTTCCCCGGCGGCTCGGGCACGGCCTACAAGCCGTCGCCGCAGTGCGTGGACGGGGTCCACCACTTCGTCACGGCCTCGACCCGAAGAGGTATCTTACCTAGAATTCTGGAAGATCTACTAGCAGCTCGAAAGCGCGCCAAGGCGGACATGAAGAAGGCCACGGACCCCATGGAGAAGGCCGTGCAGAACGGCCGGCAGTTGGCCCTGAAGATTTCCGCGAATTCTGTGTATGGTTTTACGGGTGCCGCGGTGGGCCAATTGCCCTGCCTGCCCATCGCGTCGACCACGACGGCCTACGGTAGAACTTTACTGCTACGAACCAGAGAATTCGTCGAAAGTACCTACACCATCGCGAACGGGTACCCCGCCAACGCGGAAGTGGTCTACGGCGACACGGATTCGGTCATGGTCAACTTCGGCTTCGGGGATGTTGCTGAGACGCTCCCAAAGGCGGAAAAAGTCGCCGAGGAAGTGACGAAGATCTTCCCTGCGCCAGTGAAATTAGAGTTCGAAAAAGTATACTTTCCTTACTTACTCATGAACAAGAAGAGGTATGCTGGTTTATTATGGACTAGACCAGAAACCCATGACTACATGGACGCCAAGGGTCTCGAGACCGTTAGAAGAGATAATTGTTTACTCGTGAGGCAGTTGGTGGATGGTTGTTTGAGAAAGATCATTATCGAGAGGGACACGAGCGCGGCGATTAACTATGCGAAGCGAGCCATTGCTGATTTGCTGCAAAATAAGATTGACATCGGTCATTTGGTCATTACCAAAGCCTTGTCCAAAGAGGCCGACTCGAAGGATTATAAAGCAAAATCCGCCCATGCGGAATTAGCCAAAAGGATGCGCCAGCGCGACCCGGGCAGCGCGCCGAACGTCGGCGACCGCGTCCCGTATGTCATCGTCCAAGCTCCCAAGGGCACGGCCGCGTACGAGAAGGCCGAGGACCCCGTCTATGTGCTGGACCACAACCTGCCACTGGACGCGTCGTATTACTTACAAAATCAGTTAGCGAAACCCTTAACGCGCATCTTCGAGCCGATCATCAAGGACCCCGAGTCGACGTTATTGCGGGGCGACCACACGCGCGTCGTCGCGAAGCCGACGCCCGTGGCAAGAAAGGGCGGCATCATGGGCTTCACGAAGAAAACATTACATTGCTTGGGCTGCAAGGCGAAAATAAGTTCGGGCACGGTCTGCGGGCACTGCAAGCCGCGCGAGGGCGAGGTCTACCTGAAGCGCGTCCACGAGTGCATCGAGCACGAGCGGACCTTCAACGAGCTCTGGACGCAGTGCCAGCGGTGCCAGGGCTCCCTGCACCAGGACGTCCTCTGCTCGAATTCGGACTGTCCGATCTTCTACAAGCGCAAGAAGGTCCAGGCCGACCTCCGCGACTCGTCGAGTCACCTGCAGCGCTTCGACGTGGACTTCTCCTGGTAGTTTGCTTGGGTGGGCGTAACTTAGGTTTAGGTGTAGTTCTTCCTTGTTCTACCCGCGACGGTCGGCGACTCGGCGACGACGACTGCGGGCGGCTGCTTGTTAACCGTGACGCCGCCGAATAAAGAGCATACCCGCACGAGACAATATATCAAGCATATATCTATTTTGAATTTTTTTTTAGTATACCTATCACTGATACCTATATATATAATATATACCTAGGTCTGGGTACCCTGCCACGCAAAACGGGTTCTCTCAGAGGGCAAGTACCTGCGTCTCTGGCGCTTGAAGCCGCCCTAGGCGATTTATACGAAACTGCCAATCACGTGAAGACCTTCTCCGGCTGAAAGCTTGCGGGTTCAGACTGGACATGCGTACTTTTCACTTCGCGGGCGCCTGCGCCACAGCAATGGACTCGCTGTGAGCACATAGTCCATTGCAAGGCGAGCACATAGTCAGTATTAGCTGCCGCGGCTTTTCGACGACTCAAGAGTCTGCCACCAGGGAGCACAGAGGCAGCCAAAATAGCCTCTAATTCTGGCAGCTTGACCACCGCGCAGCCGTCGTAGACACGCTCCAGGACCATGTCGCAGTTCCAAGGCACGCCAGAATCGGCCGAGCAACGAGCCCAAAGGGCTCTCGCCCGCGGCACCGAGGCGCTCCAGCGCGGCGACGCGGCGGCCGCGGTCACGCATCTCGAGGAGGCCGTCGAGCTCGACGCGAGCTGCGGCGACGCCTGGTATAATTTAGGTGTCGCGCGGGAGGGCGCCGGCGATGTACTGGACAGCGCATAAATCAAATTGTCGCGGCGTTCGACTCACTGATTGATTACGCACAGGCCGCGGGAGCGGCCAAAGCTTACGTCGAGGCGGCCCGCCTAGAGCCGGGCGCCGCGGACGCGAGGCTGAACCTCGCCGGCGCGTTGCAGCGCGCCCGGGCCCCGGCGTCGGCCGTCGAGGCCGAGTGCCGGCGCGCCTTCGAGCTCGACGCTTCTTTGGCGCGACGGCGCGCGACGCGCCTGTCGCGCTCTGTGTGGAAATCAAAATTTTACGGCGCGTTCTGAATCATCGCGTCGTCCTCCACGCCATCGACGCGACGCCTGCTCGATGGCGTGGCGATGCCGGTTCCTCGCCGCTCGACCGAGCCAGGACGGCCGCGTCATCGCCGAGAAATGACTTAGTGAAGAATTGTCGGTGCACCCGAAACACTGGTTGATTTCCACACAGGTCGCGCTTCCGGCCGCCGCCCTGGGACCGGCCCTGGGCGCGCGCCGTCGAGCGGCTCTGGGACTCGCTCAAGGCGGCGAACTACGGGCGGGACGCGGTGCGGCGGCGCGTCAACGCGGCCGCGGGCGGCACGGTCCTGCATCGGTCCTACCCGTCGGGGCGGGACTGGCACGAGCTCCGGCTGTCGCTGACCGCGGCCGCCCTCGACGACCTGGAGACGGACGCGCTGGGGACGCTCGTCGCGTGCTTCCTCGTCGGCGTCGCCGTCGCCGAGGCGGCGCTCGCCAGAGCATTGGGCCAGGACAGCACCGCGCAGCTACGACGGGCGGGCGTCCTCGTCGACGTCGACGTTAAGGACGGCCGGCGGTGCTGCGGCGCGCTCCAGCTCTTCCCGGTCCTCGACGACGACGTGATAGCCACGGACTGGTCGTCGGAGACGCTGCTCGACGCGAACGACGCGGTCATGTCCGTGGGCACGGAGTCGCTCGAGCTCGCGCTCCTCGCGCCGCCGCCAAAGCGCGGCGCGCGCGTGCTGGATTTGTGCTGCGGGAGCGGCGTGCAGGGCGTCGTCGCGCTCTGCCGGGGCGCGGCCTCCGTGACCTTCGTGCGCGCCCGCGTCGAAATCTTCTCGCCGGTAGCGGCGATGGCGTGCAGGTGGGGTCTGCTCCGTCTCTACGCCATCGACGCGCCGCGAAGTTCACGCCGAGAGAGCCTCGCCACAGTTCCGAGCATACGAGCGCGACGCGACGTCACGACGCCGCGAACGCAGGTCGACACGAGCCGGCGCGCGCTCGCGTTCTGCCGCGTCAACGTCCTCGGCTGCGAGCGGCGCGGGCGCCTCGGCGACTCGCGGTTCCTGCGGTGCGACGCGCGGCACGCGCGGGACGTCGCGCTGCGGGCGGGCGGGCGCGCCTTCGACGTCGTGCTGGCGAACCCGCCCTTCGTCGCCGGCGGGTCGTCGCGCTTCGCGGCGGGCGGCGACGACGGTTGCCGCGTTCTGGAGCCGCTGGTGCGGAGCCTGGCGGCGCATGTTGGGAGAGGCGGCTACGCGTGCGTCGTGAGCGAGTTCTACGCCTCGTCGGAGCGGCCCGAGGGCTGGCTGCCGCCGTGCCCCGGCCTCGACGCGCTGCTGGTGCGCGACCCGCGCCAGGCCGAGAACCCGCGGGACTACGCCTCGGGGCGGGGGCTCCCCGCCGACGTCGGCGAGGGCCTGCGGCGGCGGGGCGTCGTCGCCGTCTGCTCCGGCTTGCTGGTCCTGCGGCCCGTGCACGCGCTGCGCGAGACGAAGAGGCTGCTCGACGTCGCCGACGGCGCGGCGGAGTCGGACGCCCTCGCGCTGGAGTCGTTCCTCGAGCGGCCCTCGGCCACGACGCGCGTCTCGCGGGAGGCGATGCGCTTCGTCTGGCGCGACCCCGACGCCGTCGAGGAGCCGCCGCCGCCCTGATCGATCCTTTTTCCTAATCGAGTGTTTTCCTGTCTACTACTAGCTTCTCGGCCGCTCGCGACGACAATTTAGTAGACTGCTCGCGCTTCTGCACAGGAGACGGTCTTACCTAGGTACAACCTGCCACGACTTAGCGAGCGAGCCGCGACTTACCACAGCCTCCTACACTACTTCCAGCCGGGTCATTGGTGGTAAGTGCGGGTTTTCATCGTCGACCCAAGTCACTTGCCTCCGCCGCAGTCGCGCAAGGAATTAAGCACTACTTGTGACGCTTAGAACAGTTGGACTCGTCGTTGTTATATCCCGACGGCGAAACGACTGCAACGTACGTGACTCGAGGCAAGTCTCACAAGTCGAGAGGAGCGCTCGCAGGCGACCAAATTATATAAACGAGATGGTCCAAAGAAGGCAGAGCTCTTCCGTGATTGGGGTTTCGCGTCTGCCCGTGCCCGGGCCGAGGCTCTGATAGAAGCATTGCCAGGATCGACGTTTGGCAAGAAGACGCGGGCGCGTGAGTCGTTGTCTCGCGGTCGCCACGAACGTGGTCGTCGGGAGGCAGTACACGTTCGAGATCCGCGGCCTCGGCCAGGACGCGATGCAGTCCTCCTTCAGCCTCTGGGTGCACGGCCACGTCGTCGTCGCGAGCGCGACCGGCGGTCGGCGGGGTCCCGTCTCGCTGTCCTTTACGGTCCCCGCGTACAAGGGCCCTCCCGCCCCGACGCCGGCGCCGACCGCGACGACGACGACCGTTACGACGCGGCCCCACTACTTCGAGGACGACCGAGTCGAGATCTAAGAACCAAGCTCCGAACTAGCGCCTGTAAGACACTAGCAAGCTCGAGCGCCTCGATAGGACGCGCAAAGCTCGCAGCTCACACAGCAGCGTGCCGCGTACATGATTTTCATAGCACAAGGACGCGCCCAAGGCAAGCAGAACACGTGAGACGACTCACAACCTCTCCACAGCCACCAAAGCAAACAGCTCATCTGCGAGAGCAAACATGGACGAGCCGCAAGACGACAGCGACGAGCACGCGCCCGCCTCGGCATTGATCGCCCTGCCGCCCGACGCCCTAGCTCGAGTCTGCGCCTACCTCGAGACGCGCGCCGCGCGCCGGCTCCACGCGTCGGCAAAAGTCTCCGCCCGGGCCCTCGGCAGCGAGGCCTGGGCCGCGGTCATCAAAACGAACCACGGCGGCCTCAAGCTCCGGCCCAAGGAGTTGGAAGGAGCCAAGGCCCACGCGGCCCTCCAAACGCTCCACCGCCGCGCGCGGTCGGCGCGCATGCGGTCCGACGTCCGGCGGCACACGAACCCCAGCGCGGGCTGGGGCCTGCCGGGCTTCCACGGCCTCGCGACGGACGGCGGCGTCGACGAGGGCGACGCGACGTACTGGTGCGACGCGCTCTTCCGGCCCGAGCCGTAGTTTGCTGTGTGGAAATCATATTCTGCTCGATGGCGTGGAGTTTCCAGGCCATCGACGCGACGTTGTCGCCGTGACCGCGTCGTTTCGATGGCGTG
This sequence comes from Pelagomonas calceolata, assembly GCA_918797485.1. Classification (NCBI taxonomy): domain Eukaryota; class Pelagophyceae; order Pelagomonadales; family Pelagomonadaceae; genus Pelagomonas; species Pelagomonas calceolata. Next base: position 3,102,048 of record CAKKNE010000004.1, read on the forward strand.
GAGGTTCACGAAAAACCACACAGGTGGCTCGTCTACTCGTCCGCGGTGACGGCGCGGCCCGTGCTCTGCGCCGCGGCCTACCTGGTGGTCGGGCCCGGGGACGCGACGATAAATGACGACGACGCCCAGGACCGGGCCTGGATGGTCGAGCGCATGGAGAAGGCCGGTCTGCTCTTCGACGACGCGGGCCTGGACCACTTGGATAGTGAGCCGCCGGACGTCGTGGCCCAGACCTTCGCCGAGGTGACGCGCGTCATGGACGACCAGGGCTGGCTCCACGAGTTGGTCAGGGACGTCCACGAGTCCAGGAGGGCGGCGGTAATGGCGCGCGTCCGCCGCAAGCGCGACGAGATCCAGAGTAGGCCGCCGGCGCGACGGCCGAAGCCCTTCGCGGGCTGTGAGCTGCAGACGTGCGACGGGGGCAATTTGTTGGTCAACGACCACGTCCGGCAGCGGTGCTCGCCGGCGCTGACGCCGTGCGCGATCGCGACGGCCGTCGTTATTCGTAGACCGACGAACTACTCGTGCCCCTGCGCCGTCGGCGTCGTGTTCGCGTGCCGGCGCCACCCCACCACTTCTGACATAGCGCAGAGCTCGCGCCTCGCGCGCGTCTGCCGCGCGTCGGACGCTGCCGCCTCCATCTTGATGGCGCAGACCGAGGAGACGACGCGCGTCGAGCTGCCCCGGAGTCTGGGCGGCGGCCGCGGCCGCGTCGTCCAGTGGGACCCGAGCGTGGTGGGAGGCAACTCGTACCGCGTATTGGTGGACGGGCGGAGCGTGCCGGTGCTGGTAAGGCGGTCCGAGGCGAAGCGGATTACGGGCGGCGACCCCTTCGACCTGCCGGGCTTCGGCGTCGCGACTTTATCTTACGAGAACGCGGAAGGCCGAGTTTGGGACGTGAAGGCGGGCGCGGCGTGGGCGGCGGCGGACGTCTATCCCCGTGTGAAAATCAAATGTCGGGCGATGTTTTCTGGGTCTGCTCGATGGCGTGGAGTTTTCAGGTCACCGACGCGACGTCTTCGCTGCGACGGCGTCGGTTCGATGGCTTGGAGTTTCACGAAGGTCTCCACGCAATATATCCACACAGGTCTATCCCATCGCGGCGTGGGCCTTCAAGGCGCGGCCCGAGGACGAGCGGCGCATCACGGGCGAGCACGGCCAGCTCCGCGCGCCGCTCAAGCGCCCTGTGGCCGTGCGCGGCCTCGTCGTGGGCCTCTTACAGGCCGAGGACCGCATGCGCGAGTTCCGCGACGCGCACCCGGAGCCGAATTTGGATTTGCAGTTCGTGGGCGTCGAGGGGTACGCCTATCCCTGATAAGTCATTCACCAGTCTTAGACGCCAGTCGTCGACGCGCCCCCTTCAGAACTTGAAGTCCTCCTGGGACGCGATGGAGATGCGATTGCTGTCGTTGCTCGCCCGCGACGTGCTCCGCGCGATGTTCGTCTCCGCGAGGGTGTTCCGCGCGACGACGTCCTCGTCCAAATCGACGGTCTCCGACCGCGCGCCGGCTGTCGAGCGGCGAGCAGTTCCAGCGCGCCATCGGCGCGACGCCGCCCAAGGCGCCGCCGCCGAAGAACCATGATCGGGGCGCGCCGGAGGCGAAGAAGGCGCCGTCTCCCCCGCCGCCCGAGGCGGTCTCGCCCGGGACGCCGACGACGCGCGATTCGTGGTTGGTCGAGCCCCTGCCCGACGTCACGCCGCCGCACAACTCGCCGCCGCCCGTCAGTCGAACCAAGTCCGGCGAGGAGGGTCTGTTGGAATGGATCGAGGCGAACGGTGCCTCGAAATTCAGGGCCGCGATCCTCGACGTCGCCGGCGACCTCGACGACCTCAAGCACATCACGGAGCCGGACTTCGAGGAGCTCGTGCGGGGCATGCCCAAGCTCAAGGCGCGGCGGCTGCGCGCGTCGCTCGTCGAGCTCGGGGCGCGGCTCGCGTGAGTAGAGGTGCTGTAGAGTAAGGGAGTATTGATGCTGCTCATCGGACGAGTTGGAATGAAGCGAGGCGCGGCGGCGGCGCATCCCGCACGGACGCTGTGCTCAAAGGAGAGGGAAGCAAATCAGTTCACAGCCGAGCCGGGCCGTGGCGGCGTACATCGCATTGCCCGACGCGTGCTGGCTTGCCGGCCATCGTCCGCCGCAAGCGCACGGCGCAAAGGGCTGCCACCGTCAGGCTAGACAGCTTGAAACTTGGGGCAGCCCGTTCATAGCAGCAGACGCTTGCCGCACGCGCGGATAAATCAAGGAGCGGGCCGCGCACACCCGGCGCAGAACGAGCGCAACGATGCTGCGGCTCGTCGTCCTCGCCGCCTGCGCGGCGGCCGTGCGCGCCGCGTGCGACGCCGACGACATCAAGGTGAAGAAGCCAGACCTCGGCGACATTATCTACGTGCGAGACGGCCCCGCGGACGACCCCGGCCCGGTCACCGTCAAGTGGGAGGTCACGAACGACGATTGTGACTTCGCCACGGTCCAGCTCCAGCTCTGCCCGGGCACGGGCGACGACGACGACTGCGGCGACTTCATCCTCGACCCGACGGACCAGACGGGGGGCATCAACTACTTCTTCACGTGCAACGACGAGCAGTCCGAGGACGGCGAGTCCTGGGAGTGCGTCGGCAAGGCCGAGATCGTCATCGAGGACCTGTTGGACTGCGGGAGCCCGCCCTGCACGGGCCTGCACAAGTTCAAGGTCTGCTCGATGGAGTCGGAGCCGGTCTGCGCCGACTCCGACGTCTTCACGTTACAATTGCCGGGCGGCACGTGGTTTCCGAGCGCGTCGCCGACGCTTTCACCGACCTTGTCTCCATATCCTACGCCGGTGCCGTCGATTTCCCCACGGCCGTCGCCGGAGCCGTCGCTCGTGCCCACGGCGGTCCCGTCGTCGATGCCGTCGCCGCAGCCGTCGGTCTCGCCGCACCCGACGCCGGTGCCGTCGTCGCTACCGACGAGCGCGCCGACGCCCGAGCCGTCGCCCGCGCCGTCGCCGGCGCCGACGTCGGCCCCGACCTCGCGGCCGTCCCCCATGCCGACGCCGCTGCCGTCGCCCGTGCCCACGGCGGCGCCGTCGCCCTCGCCGACGACGGCCGCGCCCTCGCCCGGGCCCACGTTCATTCCGACGCCCATGCCCTCGACGGCCCAGCCCTCTCCCTGGCCGACGCCCTACCCATCGCCGGCGCCGACGCCCTGGCCCTCGCCGGCGCCCTCGCCCCTGCCGTCGCCCATTCCCACGCCGATGCCGACGACGGCGGCGCCCTCGCCCGTGCCCTCGCCGTACCCGACGCCGGAGCCGACGCCGTACCCGTCTGTGTGGAAATCAACCAATGCGTCGGGTGCACAATTCTTCACGAAGTCATTTCTCGGCGATGACGCTGCCGTGCTGGCTCCGTCGAGCGGTGAGGAACCTGCATCGCCACGCCATCGAGCAGGCGTCGCGTCGATGGCGTGGAGGTCGACGCGAAGATTCAGCACGGACGTGTCGTAACATTTTGATTTCCACACAGGTACCCGTCGCCGGCGCCCTCGCCCCTGCCGTCGCCCATTCCCACGCCGATGCCGACGACGGCGGCGCCCTCGCCCGTGCCCTCGCCGTACCCGACGCCGGAGCCGACGCCGTACCCGTCTGTGTGGAAATCAACCAATCACGCCATCGAGCAGGCGTCGCGTCGATGACGTGGAGGTCGACGCGAAGATTCAGCACGGACGTGTCGTAACATTTTGATTTCCGCACAGGTACCCGTCGCCGGCGCCCTCGCCCCTGCCGTCGCCCATTCCCACGCCGGTGCCGACGACGGCCGTGCCCTCGCCCGTGCCCTCGCCGTACCCGACGCCGGAGCCGACGCCGGCGCCGACGCAAGCCCCGTCGCCCGCGCCCTCGGAGCTGCCGACGCCGGTGCCGACGACGGCCGTGCCCTCGCCGGGGCCCTCTCCTCTACCGACGCCCGTGCCCACGACCGCCGTGCCCTCGCCGGCGCCCTCGGAGATGCCGACGCCCGGGCCGACGCGGATGCCGTCGCCCGAGCCCTCCGGGGTGCCGACGTCGAAGCCGTCGGGCATCCCGACGCCCGGCCCGACGCCCCGCCCGACGCCGAAACCGTCCCCGAGCCCGACGATGGTGCCGGCGCCCGAGCCCACGAAGCCGCCGTCGGGCACGCCGACGTCGATGCCGACGGTCACGCCCGGCAGCCCGTCGCGGGCCCCCATCTTCCGGCCCACGCCCGTGCCGACGACGCCGCCCTCGCCGGTCCCGACGCCGAAGCCCACGCCGGCGCCCTCGTTCGGGCCCACGCCGGAGCCGACGACGGCGGTCCCGTCGCCGGTGCCGACGACGGCCGTGCCCTCGCCGGGGCCGACGCCCGGCCCGACGCTGATGCCGGTGCCGGCCCCATCCTTACCCCCGACGCCTGCGCCGACCACGGCCGTGCCGACGTCGACGCCGACATTTCACCCGACGACTGCGGCGCCGACGCCCGTGCCGACGACCGCGGTGCCGTCTTTCGAGCCGACGCAGCTGCCGTCTATGATCCCGACCCCCGCGCCGACCACGGCCATTCCGACGTGGACGCCGCAGCCGTCGCTGAGTCCGCAGCCGACGACGGCTGTGCCCTCACCGGCGCCCTCTTTCGAGCCGACGTCGCTGCCGTCCACACCGCCGTCGCCGATGCCTACCACGGCCGTGCCGACGTGGTCGCCGGCGCCGTCGGTGAGTCCCGTGCCCACGACCGCCGTGCCCTCGCCGCGGCCGTCGTTCGAACCGACGTCCGCGCCGACGAGCCAACCGACGGGCCTGCCGACGCCGCGGCCGTCGACCGCCGTGCCGTCTGCGGTGCCGACGACCGTGCCGTCGCCCGTGCCGACGGCCCTGCCGTACCGCGTCGAGGGCGACCTCACGTTCGGGGGCATCACAGTGGAGGCCGCGCAAGCCGCCGAGCAGGTGTTCATTCACATCGTGGCCGCGATGACGAACACCTCGGTCTTGGTTTATGACGAAGGCCTTGAGAATGAGCGACCGCGGTCGCCCACGGTCGACATCCGGGCCGCGCCTGCGGTGCGGCGTTTATTGAGGCGCCGCCTCGAGGCGGGCGACGTCCTGGTCGAGTACATGGTCGAGGTCGCGTCGGAGGACGAGGCGGATGATGTGGTCGCACTCATCAAGGACCCGGGGGCGACCGCCAAACTCGAAGCGCTGGTGGCAAACCCGCCCGCTGTGGAGGGGGTGGACGACACTGCGGTCAAGGCAATTACGACCTCTACGGTCGGCACCAACGTCACCGCCCTCGTGGATCCGGCCTGGAGGCGCGCCGACCGCGCCGAGGTCCCCGAGGACCTCGTCGCGCCCGCGGCGGGGAAGCGCGACAAGGTCGGCGGGTCGTCGGCGGGCCTCGTCTTCGTGCTCTGCTTCGTCCTCGTCCTCCTCTCGGTCTGCCTCTACTTCGCGTGGCCCAAGATCTGCCGCGAGGACGAGGAGGAGATTTGTGAAGAGGCGAACGGCGAGGAGCTCAAACTGAAACACGCGCTCCAGGACGCCGACGACGAGATCCTCGAGGCGGGCGAGTCGCACGCGCTCCACGCGAAGCTCGAGAAGAAACCTGTCAAGAAGAAGCCGCCCAAGACGGTCAAGACGCGCGTGCCGCCGGGGACGGCGCCCGGCACGACGCTCGAGGCGACGCTGTCGGACGGGCGCAAGGCCCACATCGCCGTGCCGCTCGACGCCAAGGCCGGCGACGCGTTGACAGTGGAGGTGCCCGAGCCCGAGGAAGTACAGCCGGAGCCGCCTTTACCGTGCCTCGTGACGCCGGAGCCGCCGCCGCCGGACGTAGACCACGTGGCGGTCGAGATCCCGGCGGGCGCCGAACCGGGGTCCGTCGTCGAGGTGGCGCATGCTGACGGGCGGACGGTCGACGTCGTCGTGCCCGACGACGCGCGGCCGGGCGAGACGCTCTTCGTGCCCGTCGACAAGAAGGCGCCGCCTCCACAAATCGCGGAGAAGGCCGACGAGAAGGAGCAGGCCGCCGAGGTGGACAAGATGCTCGACGAAGGCCAGGACGAGGATATAGAGCACCGCGAGCTCACGGTGCCGGCTGGCGCCAGGGGCGGGGACCGGGTGCAGGTGGCGCATCCCGACGGCGGCGCGATGGACGTGGTCCTGCCGCACGACGCGACGCCCGGCGAGACGCTGCTCGTGCCCGTGCCGGCCGCGGCCGCGCCGCCGCCGGCGCCGGCCCCGTCACTCGCTGCTCTCGACGAGGACGACGCCGCCGTCAACGAAGCTCTACTCGCGGCCAAGGTCCAGGCGCGGCCCTCGTCGCCGACGCCGGCCCTGCAGGTCGACGCGACCGTGCCGGCGTCGCCGCCGCGCCCGACCGCTCCAGAAAAACGGACGCCGCCGCCGTCGCCGTCGGTCGCCGAGCGCGCCGCAGCTTTACAAGCCAACAGCGCCTACCCGGGCGGGGCGTCGCTGCCGCCGTCGCCCTACCCCGAGACCAAGAGCGCCGCGGAGCCCAAGGGCGCGCCGGAGGAGAAGAGCACGGCGCCGCCGGCGCCGGCCGGCGCGCCGGAGAGCAAGTCCGTCGCGCCCGCGGCCGCATCATCAAAGGCCGCTCCCGTGGCGAAGGCCGCGCCAGCGAAATCGGCCGCCAAGGCGACGCCCAAGCCCAAGCCCAAGGCCGTCTCGGCGCTCAAGCAGGGCGTCAAGGGCGCGTCGTCGCCCGCGCTCCAGGAGCGGCTGAGCAAGCTCAAGGCGGCGGGCACGCCCGCGGCCGCCCCCGCGGCCAAGAAGACGAGCCTCCAGACGAAGCTCTCGGCGCTCGGTGCGGCCGGTGCGTCGAGCGCCGGCGCGGCGGCGGCGAGCAAGGCCGCCGCGCCGAAAGCCAAACCGAAAGCCAAACCGGCGAGCAAAGCGCCTGCGGCCGCGCCGGAGCGCAAGACCACGGCCCCGGCCGGCGCGCCGGAGAGCAAGGCCACCGCGCCCGCGGCGAAGGCGAAGGCGACGCCCGCCCCCAAGCCCAAGGCCGTCTCGGCGCTCAAGCAGGGCGGCGCCGCGGGGGCGTCGTCGTCGCCCGCGCTCCAGGAGCGGCTACAGAAGCTCAAAAAGGCCGGCGCCCCCGCGGCGGAAGGCGAGGCCCCGGCCAAGAAGGCGCCGGATCCGCTCCAGGAGCGGCTCAAGAAGCTCGAGGCGACCGGCGCCAAGGGCAAGGGGCTCAGAAAGACAGCGCCGCCGGCGAAGGCCGCCGCGCCGGCGCCCGCGGCCGCCCCCGACCTCGAGCATCCCGATTGGCTCAAAAAGCTCGGCTCCGAAGGCGAGCTTTTTCATCAAACAGGCGCGCCCGCGCCTGCGCCCGCGCCGCCGGAGGAGCCCCGCGCGAGCGAGCCGCCCGCGCCGCCGCCCGCGCCGGCTCCCGCGGCCGACGGCGAGCCCCTAGCCCAGTGGCAAAGAAACCTCCAGTCCGAAGGCGAGCTTTTTCACGACCCGAACGCGCCGCCGAGCACGCCGCCGCGGCCGGCCGCGCCGCCGGCGCCGCTCGGGTCGCCGCAGCGGCCCATCGTCGGGTCGCCCTCGGGCGGCATCTGGCCCCACAAGCGCACGATGAAGGTGACGGTCCCCGCGGGCGCGGCGCCGAACAAAATGCTGCAGGCCACCTCGCCGACCGGCGAGCGCGTGGCCTTCTTCCCCCCGGCCGGCGCCGGCGGCCGCGACGTCTACCTGCCCTTGGACGACGCGACGGCGGGGCCCGCGCCGCCGCCCGTCGCCGCGCCGATACCGGCGCCCGGTGGCCAGCTGACGTGGGACGAGGCCGACGCCGCGACCGTGGCGCCGCCTGCGCCTACGCAGCCATCCGCCGCGCCGCCGCAGCCGCAGCCCGCGGCGACCGCGGCTCCCGGAATGATAGAGATTCAGGTGCCCGAGGGCGCTGTGCCCGGCGCGACGCTCGAGTTCCAGCTGGACGACGGCAGGACCCTCGACGTGACGGTGCCCGAGGGCGCCCGCGCGGGCGACCGCCTGCAGGTGCCCACGGACGCCGCGGACGCGCCGCCGCCGCCGCCCGCGGTGCCGCGACAAACCGGCACCGCGGAAAGCATCGAGATACAGGTCCCCGAGGGCGCGGTGCCCGGGTCGACGCTCGAGTTTACGCTTGATGACGGCCGGACCATCGACATCACGGTGCCCGAGGGCGCCCGCGCGGGCGACCGCCTGGAGGTGCCGGTCCCTCCCCTCTCGCCCTCCGCGGGCCCCGACGGCGACGCGGCCGACTGGGACGAGGGGCCCGACGACCTCGACGAGATCGAGGAGATGGAGTAGTCTTGCTTCCCCTTGAGTAATATTACGAAGTCACAACAACTACACCTGGCGCCTCGCGAACGGATCGACGTCCGCGAGTTCCCGCCACACATCGCTTTCGAGCGCGTCGGCGAGCGCGTCCGCCGCCGACGCGTGGCCGGCCCGTGCGGCCGCGGTCCAGTGCTCGATCGCCGAGCTGTCGGCGCCGCGCGCGTCCGCGAGCGTGCCGAGCAAGGCGTGTGCATTGGCACTTCCAGCAGCCGCCGCGCGATGGAGGAACAGGGAATTGCCGGGCGGCGTCGCCGCCTTGGCAAAGAGGACGTCTGGGTCGTCGTCCTCCTTCTCCGCGCCGTCGCGACGATTGTACCACACGACCAGTGAGCTTCTGATTCCGCACACGGTCGCTACGCCGTGAATCAGCTCGGCGTTGTGCAAACAAGCGTCTCGGCCGTCGGCCGCAAACGGCACGAGGCGACGCGAGGAGCAGTGCGGGTGAGACTGCACGAAGTAGCCGCCACCTTCGTAGGCGGCCGGGTCCAGATCAACAACGGCCGTTGCCACGGTGGGCCGCGCGTCGAAGTGAGGCCCGAGCGCCGCGCGGCCAGCGGCGTCGCCCGAGTCGTAGCGCCGGAGGAAAGCAGCGGCCGGGACGAGGTCGTGACGGTGCGCGCGCCGCGCAATCCTAGCGCCGATCTCGAGTGCGCGCTCCGCTAGCGCCCCCTCGAGCATCGCATGTTGCTCCGGGAGTCCATCGACCGAGTCCTCGCCGTCCGAGAGTTGTACGTCGGCGGTGCGAAACGCTTCGACCTCGTCCGGCGAGAGCGCCTCGGGGACGAGGCGGCAGCGATCGTTGTCGCGCAACGGCCAGTCGCGCCGCGCACCAAGCAGTCGCAGCGCCCGGACCGCGTCCCGTTCGCCGTCAAGCGCCAGCGTGGTGAGCTGCGTCGGGGCCTCGCGGTCGTCCAAAACTAAAAGGTCGTCGTCACTCCCTTCGCAAAAGCCGATCGCCTCAAGTGCCGCCGACGACGCACTTAACGCGCCGCCAAGCGGATCAGCGAGCCGTTTGCGCGGCGGAGGTGGTGGTGGCACGGCTCGCAGGCGCGTCGCCGGGGAATCAAAAGTCGCGAGGAACGTCACAAGGAGCTTGAGCGCGAGCGGAATCGCGCCACGCAGCTGCCGGTTCGGGCCGACCGAAGGGTCCGACGAATCCCCAAGCCAGACAGCGAAGTCATTACCATGCGAGACCAGCGCGCCGGCCGCCAACAGCACGCCATCGTCCGTCGCCCACAGTGCATTCACGCAGCGCTCGCCCGGCTCGAGGTCCTCATCCCCGACAAAGCCCGCCGGCGCGGGCTCGATCGACAGAGCGGTGCGGCACCGCGTGCGCTGCCAGTCACCGGTCCTCAGCAGCCCGAAGAGCAGGAATGCATGCATCCGTCCATTGATGTGCGGCGCTTTGCTGCTGATTGCTGCCCAATGTGCAGTGGCAGTGCTGATTTTGTGTTAATGGTGCGCGAGCGCTGCAGCACGCGATGCTATATCGATTGACGAGAGTCAAATCAAGTTGTAAAAGGTATGCAACCGCACAGCTCCGTGCAGAGCCTGCACCACAAAAGCTGCTGCCCCAGGCTAGTGTCTCACGACGCTAGCGCGTGAGACGCGTCCAGCCACAGACAAGCATCCCTAGCGCGCCGCTTGAGGCCTGCACCCGGTCCGTAAACCAACCCGCACCACAGCGCCAAAGCGCAGATTTCGACGCGCCGGGGCAGCCAAAAAAAGCAAGCGCCGGGTCTCATCATTGCGACGGGATCTCTGCTCGACAGCGTCACCGACCCAGTTCTTAAGCGCCGCCGCAGCAAGGAGCTGCAAGCGGTACCGTCCAGCAAGGGCAGCCCATTCTCCAGGCTCCATAGCGCCGCGAGGCGAAACCATGGCCGAGTGGAGCGGCGTCCGCATGACGAAAAAGTACCTAGTGGAACTCTGCCAGAGACACGACGGATATAGGACACCGTCGGTGAACGATAAATTATACCTCCACCAACAAGGGTTCCGACGGCTCGACCCCGAGGTCCTCAAGGAGTTCACGGGCATCAAGATGCTGTGGCTCCAGGCTAATGGTTTGGAGAAGCTCGAGGGTTTTGAACATATGCCGCTGTTGAGAAACATCGCGGCTCATGAAAATTGCATTGAAAAAATAGAAGGCTTAGAACATTCCAAGGAGTTGGATTCTATAAACTTGAACAGAAACTTCATCAAGAAGGTCGAGGGCTTCGAAAAGAATCAAAATTTAACAAGTATCAATCTCGGTAACAACGCGATCGGCCCTGATGCTGAAAGTTATAAAGCCGTCGCAGAAAACTTGCCAAAGCTCCAAACGTTAGATTTACAAGCTAATAAAATAGAAGATGGTGCCGAACTGTTGAAAATATTGCAAAAAATACCCGACCTGCGCGTCTTTTATGGGATGGGCAACCCTTTCGTCAAAAGCTTCCGACACTACCGTAAAAGATTCGTGGCCGGTTTACCTTCTTTGCGATACTTGGACGACCGGCCGGTCTTCGAGGATGAAAGAAAAAGATGCGAGGCGTGGTTCGCTGCTTTTGGCGAAGACGAAAATTTGGACGCAGCAAATGCCGCGGAGCGCGACATGATCAAAACTATAAAACAGGAGAAGCGCGACCAGGAGGAGCGCCGCGTCAAGGCTTTCGATGATATGATCCGCGAGGCGCGCGCGGCGCACGCCGCGGCCGAGGCGGCGAAGCAGTTGGAGGGCGTGTCCTTCTCGGGCGACCCCATCCACGGCGTGAACGGGCCGCTTCGTGATGAAAACGCGGACCCGAACAAGCCGCGGAAGCCGTTTGTCGACGTCGAGGACCTGGACTAATATTTGGTTTGCGTATTTATTCCCTCGTCGCGGCGACGGCGTGCTTGCAGTCTCCTCGCGCGGGCCGCGGCAGGACTCTCTCACGCCATCGAGCAGACGCCAGACAAGTCGGCAGGCCGTGACGCAGTCATCTGTCTCCTCGTGGCGTGCGACGTGTGGGCAGCAGGCGCCGCGCGCGGGCATATAATAAACGTGGCGTTGCTTTGCTTAGAGCTAGGCCGCTACCACCACCGACTTCGGGGCGAGCGTGACCGAACGCCCCGGGCGGGCGCCCCCAGCCCTCATACGCCGCCGCCCCGAGTGTTAGCGTTAGCGATATATAGACTAGGGCGACGCGAACTTGGCCTCCTCGGCCCGCCGCTGCTCGGCCGCCAGCAGCGCCCGCAGCCGCGCGAGCCGCGCGTCCGACGCCGGCTCCGAAACGCCAAAGTCGCCGAACTCCGGGTGCGACCCCCAAGCACACACGGACACGGACCGCTGTAATAAAGCGTGGCCCTTGGGCAGCAGCGCGGGGTGCTGCGGCGTGCCCATCGCGCTCAGAGGCGTGCCCCTACGACTCCCGGTCGAGGAGGACGTGAACCTTCCTAGACGCGGCGCCGGCGTCGGCATCAATGATTGAGGAACCCAGGTCGGCCTCGATGTTTTCTCTTCATCACTCAAAGGCGAACTTCTATACCGCATGCGCTGCGACCGCGCCAATCGAGGTGGTCTATCAGAAGGCGCGAAGGACGGCCGGTCCGAGGGCATCATTGATGATCCCCTTCCATTGAGCGCCGCCGCTAGGTCCGACGAGCCGCGCCGCGACGAGTCGCGCCGCCGCCTTGCACTGGCAAGGGAGTCGCGGTCGTTGAATCCCACGGAGAACCGGCCCGACGCCCGCACCGTCGACGCGTCGGAGTCGCGCGGCGGCCGCCGCGTCTGTGCGCTATCGAAGGACAGCTTGCACGGGCCCGCCGGCGGCCGGCCCGTGTTGTCGCACGACCTAGCGCGCTGTAATTCCCCTCTCCCGGGCGTCGCGAAGAAGACGGTCCGCGCCTCGGGTGCTGCTGAATCCATCGATAAAGCTCGGTGCGGCGGCGAGTGCGGTGTTTCGCTTCCTAAGTTGGACGATGAGGAGCGTAGGAGACCGCCCATGCGATCCACGAGCGAATCGCATCGCGCCAGCGGCCCCGCTCGCAGCGAGGGCGGCGGCGGCGGCGGCGGGCTCTCGGCTATCATGTTGCGGATGGGCAGGCCGTCCGTGGAAGAGGTGGACGACGTCCGTGCCACGATCGACGGCCGCTCCAGCCGCTCATCTTCCGACGACTTGCCGTCCGTGTCCTCGTCGTCGTCATCGAGCGCCGCCGTGCCCTCGAGGCCCGCGCGCAGCCGCCGCGCGACGTCCGGCGGCGCGTGGTAGGGAATGCCGCCGACGCCGGCCAGGCCGTCGCCCGACGTGGCCACGATCGATCTCAACCCCAGGCGTTCGCAGAGCGCCGCTATTCTCGCGTTTCTGCTTCTCGACCACCCTGGCTCCGCTCTAACGACGCGGCCCGAGTCGGGGCCCGCGCCCTCGGCGTCGGCCTGCCGTAATGCCTTGCGGAGCCACCGCCGGTCGGCGGGCCGCGCCTTGCGGAGCGTGCGCGCCGCGCCTTCCGGCGACGCCTCGGGCTTGTCGTCGCTGTAGCGCGACGCGCGCTCGCGCTTCCGGTTCGTGAGGCCGCTTCCCCGGAGCGGCAACTCGACGTCGTCGCTCGGCTTCGGCCGGCCACGCAGGCGGCCCTCGTACATCGTTGAGGGCTGCGGCGCCTTGCTCAGGCGACCTGCTGCCCGGGTGGCGCGGCGGGAGGCGCCGTTTATGGGTGTGGACAGGCCTTCACCGACAAACGCAACACGGCCCCTTCCGCGGCGCGCGTCGGTGCGGCTGGGCCTGGCGTCGAGCGGCGTGACCCTGCTGGTCCCCACGGGCCGCTCGGTCGGCCCTCGCGCCGCCTCACGCCAAAATGCAGCGCCAAAACGCCAGCGGCCAGCTGCTTTTTTGCAGGTTTTGGCTTTTTAACGATTTTAGGAAACGTCCACGCACGCGTGCGAAGTGGCTCTAGCGGTGGTCAGACAGGCCCAAGGGTCCTCGACGCGCCTTGCGCCGGCCGCTCCGGGCCTAGCGTAGAGCGCGGTCGTAGACGCGCGAAGTTCCTGAGCCAAGCGGAACTGCTGCAACTGGTTAGGTAAGGATGATTCCAGGCGACCAATTGCCGACCCAGACTGAGAAGAAGGAAGCGTGCGGTGCGCATCCATGCGTCTTGCTAGTGTCTTACATGCCGCTAGCAAGCACACGCCTAAAAGCAAGCCCAATTGAGGCCGCTGTCGCGTGCCCAGAGCGGCTGACTGCTGATTTACAACTCAACACTGTGGCCGAGCAGCCCTACTATCGAATCCGACCGCTGCTGCACCGGTAAGAGCAATGCCATCCTCAGACAGCTCCAGCAGCAGTGAGGACCGCAAGCGCAAGAAAAAGAAGCACAAGAAAGAGCACAAACACAAAAAGCACAAGAAGGAGAAAAAATCCAAGAAGGAGAAGAAACGCCGCCGCGACGACGACGACGACGCTCCGGTCGTCGCGGCGAATATCCCGAGTGAAAAGCTCGACGCCGAGGACGACTACTACGCGAGGGCAGCGGAGTTCCGCACCTGGCTGCGCGACGCCAAGGACCTCTACTTGGACGACATCGCGGCCGACGAGGCGCGGAAGCTCTTCGCGCAATTCGCGGAGCGCTGGAACGCCGGGCGCCTCGACGCGAGCTACTACAGCGGCGAGGCGGCCGGCCGCGGCGGCAAGCGCACGCGCCACGCGTGGAGCTTCAAGCTCTCCGACACGGAGGCGCGCGGGTTGGCGTCGACGCGGGCCGCCGTATCTCGGCAGTCCGCGCAGGACGACCCCACACTGATCCGCCAATTCGACAAACAACCCGCGGTCGTGGCGAAGCCGTGCCGGCCGCAGGTGAAGCCTCGCGACGACGGCGCCGAGCTGAGGCGCTTGAAGGTGCCGCCGCGGCCGCCGGGCGAGTGAGGAGTAATCTGTCTTGTGATAGATGCCCACTCGACGAGGCACTTTCGACAAGCCAACCCGCATGATCGGCATGGCTCTTTTTATGATCGGCCTGCCGATCGTGGCCACACGCAGGCTGCCCCGAACTCAAACGAGGCTAAAATCGCCCGGCACGAAGCCATGATTACACAAGTAACGCTTTACACAGCGATTGGAACGAGTCTCGCACTCCATTGGGGCAGCACACACAGGCTGCCCCAAAAAACACTGCGCCGCGCGACGCTCATCGAGGATATTCAGATTTCCGACGAAGCCGAAGCCCTCCACGTGCTACGGGTCGACTTGGGCGGCGAGCTGGGCGCGGTGCGCCTCCACGCGCCCGTCTCGCGGCTGACGCGCTGGCCGGCCGGGGACATCTGGCCCGCGGGACGCGCGCTCGCCACACGACTGAGCGCGGAGCCGGGCCTCGTCCGCGGTCGCCGCGTGCTGGAGCTAGGAACGGGTCTCGGCGTCGCCGGAATCGCTGCAGCGGACGCCGGCGCCCGGCACGTCTTTCTCAGCGACATTGATGCCTCGGCGGTGAAACTAGCTCTCCGGTCGCACGCGGAACTCGGACGCTCACCAGGCCGCGTCAGCGGGGCGCGTATCGACTTCGCGCGCGGCGGCTGGCCCGCGGCGATTCGCGCCGGCGCCGACGACACGGACGTCGTCATCGCGAGCGACGTGCTCTACTCCGAACGGCAGGCGCCGGCGCTCGCGCGCTTCCTCGCGGACTACCTCGCCGACCGGCCGCATGGGAAAGGGTATGTGATGAACCCACTGGCGAGAGATAAGGCGCGCATCGGCTTCGCTTTCATGGAAGAGGCGCGCGCGTTCGGGCTGCACGTCGAGGCCGAGGAGTACGCGTCCAGGGCTAGCGGCGCCGCGGACATGCAGCTGATCAAGGTCGAGAACACGCGCTCCGAGTAATACTCAACACTCGGGGCGACGGCGCATGGGGGCCGGGGGCGGGACGGGGGCGACGCCCCCCGGCGCGCGTCGGACCGCGGCGTACAACATCACCACACTACTTATATGTTCACTTCAGAAGGACGGCGTCCCGAAGCGCCGCTTCTTGACGACGCCCTTGGCGCCGGCCCGCTTTTTCCGGGCGCCGCTCTCGTCGCAGCGCTTGCCCGAACACTTGGCGTTCGTGCAGTCCGCCTTCTGGCAGCGCGGCGCGCCCGGGCGCGCCTTGCGAGGAGGTGATGACTCGGGCTCGTCGAGCAGCGAGGACGCGGGTGCGGGAGCCCTCCGCTGTGGCGGCTCGTCGCGAAGCGAGGACGTGGGTGCCGCCGGCGCTGGCGCTGGCGCCGTCGTCGACGCCGGGACGGCTTGCCTGTAGCAGGCAAGCAACTCCTCGGCCGTGCCGCTAAAGAGGAGTGGTGGCTGTGACATCTTCTCACGACCGCGATTGCGGCATGTGCAGTATTACGATGGACCAAAACAGTGCTACAGGATCCTAGGATGCTGGAAACAGCACTACAAGCTTGTACCGCAGTATTAAGCTGCTTTGGCGCGCCGGCGTATGGGTATGGGTATGGGTATGGGTACAAGGTACAGGTACTAGGTACAGGTACTACGAGGGTTTCTTGTTTCAGGTTTCCGCATGGAGTTGTGCTAGGTTGCAGGCTTCTGGATCAATAGAATGGGCTGAGGTTTCGGGCTCTCCAGCGCGCGGCCAACTCCGCAGCCGCGAGTACGTGGTTTCGAACCCTCTGATTGTGACCCGTGTCGCGAACGAATTCTAGCGGCGAATCGCGCTTGGCGACGCGCCAGAGAGAGCCACCGCTAGCTCTAAGCAAAAGCGAGACTTATGACGCCCCGCTCTCGGCCGGCGACTCGAGCGGCCGCGAAGTGGCAGGCGACTTGCCGTACGATACCAAGATGGCGTCCTGGTTCGGGGGCGGGTGCCACTGGACCTTCCGCCTCTCCGGATGGAAGTAGTAGGGCCGCGCGTTCTCGTAATCATAGGTCGCGAACCAGCCGTCGCGCATCTCGCAGGCTTTCGATTGGCGCCTTTTTCTCGTGTTGGCCGTGAAGGCGCCCGTCGAAGCTAGTGAAGAATTCATCATGGTATTGGGAGCGAAGCGCGGCACCTTGGACGGCTGATTTGATTGAGAGAGGATGTGCGACTTGAGCGCGCCGTTGAGGGCGGCGATCTCGGCTGTGAGCGATTGTATTTCGTCCTGGTCACGTCGTGAGAATGTGGACGGAGGCGCCTCGTAGCGCGGCGTCGCGAGCCTCTTCACGTGGAGCTGGGCGCACTGCTGTGACAATTGTAGTAGTTTCTCCGTTGTAGACGCCCTTTCGGCCTCGTCGAGGCGGCGCTTCGTCGCCATGAGGTCGTCGCGCGCGCCCTCGTCCAGGCGCTGGGGCTCCTCGCCCGGGCCGCGCTGCGTCGGGTCCACGTAGCTCAGGTGGAACCGCAACACGTACTGTTTGGCGTTGGAGAACTCCGGAGGTGCACAGGAAACAATAACGTCCACAGTTCTAAATCCTACGCGGTCGCGCGGCGGGAACAGGATGGGAATCCGCGTCTGCTGGTTCGCTTCCAAGTCTAACCTAGGCGTGCCGACCTGCACGTTATCAGGAGACGTGCTCCAGAGCCACACCGTCCCGGGGAGCCGCCAGGGCACGCGACATCGCTTGGGCGTATTGACAAAAAGCGTCTGCGCGTACTCGCGCGTGTAGGCGGGAGCGCGCTGGGCGAGCATCGTCGTGCGCCTTGGGGCAGCCTTGGTTCTGGTCTGTGGCGTCTGACGCGTGGCCTGCGGCGGCTGGCGTGCTGCACGACGCTGGCTTCGGCGGGGCAGCCACAACGTGAAACGATTTTGTCCGCCGGCCGGCGATGCGTCCCGGTGAGCGGTCGCGCGGCGGCGAGCCGTCGCAGACCTACGACCGACCGGGTGTGCGTCTTTTTTATGGGGCGGGTTTCGCGTGTAACTGCCCGGCCCCACTAGCCGGCTTAGCGCTTGGCCGTCCCGTCGCGGCGCAGGGCCCGGGATTCGCGGCCTGCAGCCTCAGGGCTCATTGGTAGCCCCCCAGCGTGCGCCACCGCTGCCCCGGCCGCGCGGCGGCGCGCGTTGCGGCCAGAGAAGACCTACATCGCGGTAGAGGGGCAGCCCCCCCAGCGCCGACGAAATGGCCGACGACGCCGGCGACACGCCCGGCGCGGACCCCGCCGTGACGTCCGTGCCGCCGGCGCAGACCATGGCCGCGGCGCCGGCGCCCGCCGGCTTCGGGGAGCGGCCCGCGACGCGCGGCGACACCCCGGCAGCCAATTCCGACGCCGCCGATATACCGGATGAGGCCGAACAGCAGCTCGTCGCGGACATGGTGAACAACCCCATGCTCGACAAGGTCCAGAAGATCTTGGTGGAGACTCTGTTACGAGAGCAGCAACGCACGGCCAACGAAGCTAGGGAGCTCGCGGAGATGGCCCAGCGAGCATCGAGGAAGCGCGAAGATACGGGTGTGGAGTTGTATGGTGCTCAACAACAGTTAGCAAGACTCCAACTCTCGCTGGAGCAGATCCACGCCAATGCCGCCGAACTCGCGGAACAGCGCGCGCACGAGGAGACGGCCGCGCAGGAGGCTAGAGCTAGACACGGCTCCCTCAACAAAGCTTTGAGTGATAGAAGGAAGCACGTCGCCAAGAACCAGGCGGAGTTAGACGCGATCAACGACACGCTCAGACAGGTCGAAACTTATAATGAGGAGATGCAAAAAGAGATCGCCGTCACTAAAAGAGCTACTTATAAGGCCGAGGAGCAGGTCCAGTCCCTCGAGAAAGCTAAAGAAGGCCAGGACCTCTATGTGAACAAGCTTGATGAGAGGGCTCGCGTGCTCGGTGAGCGCATCGCGGTCACGGAAGCTCGCTTAGCGAAGCAGCAGGATGAATCCGCCGAGGCTCGCAAACTCCTAGCGGAAACGGGCCAGGAGATGGACTTGGTGGCCTTTGAAAAAAAACAGTTGCTGCAGCAGTGGAAAAGCTCTCTGGTGCAGCTAGCGAGACGAGATGAGGCCTTAGCGGCGGCCCAGACACAACTAGAGGCCGCGAGAGAAGTCATCCGAGATGTGGAGAACGAGATAATAGGCACGAGGCGAGAGGAAAACAAACAAATCACAGCCAATCGATCCTTGGAAGAACTCAGTGGAAAAATAGGCTTGCAAGAGGCCCAGTGCGTCGAGGAGACCCAGAAATACACGGCGGAAGCCGACGCCGTCGCGGCGCAGTTCGACCTGCTCCACGCGGCCATGACCCAGGTCGACGAGGAGGAGAAGAAGATCGCGGAGGAAGGCAAGCACACGAAGGACGGCCTCGGGCAACTCTCGGCGAACATCCAGATCGTGACCGTCGAGCGCCAGAAGATCGAGCAGAAGGTGTTATCAGCTGCGTCTGATAGGGCAACCATAAACAACGCGATCGAGGCCCTCAAGAAGCCTCTGAAGGCCGTGAAGCAACGGACGCAAGACCTCGAGATGCAGCAGGTCATGGTCGACAACGAGCTCGCTCGAGTGAAGATCGACGCGCTGAACACGAAGGCGCACAACGACCAACTCAAGGAAACTTTGGCAAGCTTCGACGTCAAGCTCAAGGAGCAGGAGGACCTCATCGGCAAGTACCAGCGGGAGATCCGGCAGAGACATGATGATGTCGAGAAGAAGACGTTGCGGGTCGCGTTTCTGAACCGAAAGTTGCAGTTGCACTTGAAGGATATTGATCTCGGGCCGGAGGAGGCCATGGGTCCGCTCGAGAATGAAATACGGATGCTGCGCAAGGAGACCTCAAAGATCAAAGAAGAATGTAGTAGATTGCAGGGGGTCTGGCTGGCCGATCAAACAAGATTGGTAGAAGTTGCTCAGAGGACCGAGGCTATCCTCGAGGAGACGGCTGAACTCAGAGCTCGCAATCGCATCTTGGATGAACGGCGCATTCGCATCACGAAGGAAGGCACGGAGAAACGAGCGGCCGTCGCGGCTTTGCATAAAGCTACCGCGGGCATGCGCGCCGACACGGCTCGGTTGAATGAGCTCATCGGGAAGCACACGAAGCAGCAGGAAGCCTTGTCCAATGAGACCGGGGTGTTGGAGTTATCATTTAGGGCGGAGTTGAAGGAGTTAGAAACAGAAAGCTTAGCCGCCGAGCAGAAGGTCCACGAGGCTCGTTCCCGGAAAAACGTCTTGCTGGAGGAGGTCATTGACGGGGAACGCCAAGTCCTGTTGTGGGAGAAGAAGATCGAGCTTGAGCGGGAGACGCAGGCGGCGTTGGACCCGTCCGTGGGCACCGGTGAAATCAAGGCCATGGAGATCGAGATCCACCGGATGAAGATGCGCCTCGAGGGTCTACAGCGCGAACAGGAGGCCATGATCAAGGAGATGGAGCGGGGTATCGCGAAAAGAGAAGCTATCACGCTGCGATATAAGGGGAAAGCGCGGCCGACGGCCCTGGAACATACGAAGCAGTCGCTCAGGGAGCACGTCAAGAAGTTGCGCGGTAAAATTCAAGCTACAGCTAGGGAAGCCTCGCAGCTCTCAAATGCTATCACTAATAAGAAACAGGAGCTGGATACGTCTACTTCGGAGTTAGCTGATGCTACTGCGAGATACGGTTCGCTCGAGACGGACGCCAACGACCTCCAGCAGGCCATCAATCGCTTGTTGTACGAGAAGCAGCGGCGGGCCGAGTTGCAAGCGGCGAAGGAGGCGACTGTTGGAAGGTACTTGGATCTAGAAAGAGGTACGGCCGAACTCAGAGGCCCGGAGCACGCGTCCGAGGTGGACGCGGCTCTATCTCGGGGCGCCGAGAATTTGGGCCGGTGCCGCGACGTCATCGCCGCGTTAGGAAAGCGCTTCGACTACCTCGCGGAGCCGCTCGGGCGCATCAAGCACCTGGCTGATGATGCCGAAGCTGGTCAGTTGGTGGCCACCTAAGTTGTTCCAATCTAGCTTTTTTTCTTTTGTGTGTGCCTTGTCTTTTGTCTCTCTCCACGTCCTCGTCCACTTTTTACGCCATCGACGCGCAGCTCCTATCTGGACGCCATCGACGCTACGGAGGACTTTATACGTCCTCCACGCCATCATACGCTTGGACAGAAGATCTCGGCTTCGCGACCTGATATTCGGGCGTCCGGCTGGAGAACCGCTACCGCCCGCGCCGTCGACGAGAAACTAGACATAAGTATTTTACTCCGGCACGCCAATATCCGAGTTGACGATGTAGAGCGACTGCTGGATCTTCTCGATGTACCCGTTCATGGCCGCCGCTAATTCGGCATCTTCCCGCCATCGTATCTTTTGTTCGACTGATACTTGATTCCGCAGTCGCGCCAGGTCCTGAGATAATCTGTCTTTGAGGGCCTGGTCCCGCTTGTTTCTAGCTTTCGCATGATCATCCAACGCCTTTCTGAGCCGTACATAATCATTTTCGCGTTCCGTGCGCGCCGTGTCGAACGACGACGCCGTCCGCGATTCATCATGAGCGAGGCGTCGCAACATCGAGGCTTCGCGCTCCTTCCTCGACTTGGACTCAGCATCGAATTGTTCCATCGTGTGGTGCAGCCGCTCGGCCAGAGCCTTACCGCGAGCCTCGATGTCGAGCGGAATCGCGTGCATGTCGACCGTGAAGCGCCGCCGCATGTCATTGGTCCGTTCTCGTAGGCCATCGACGCGCTCCTGGAGCTTGATTCGCCTCTCGTTAACGTCGTGCTGGAATTTCGCACGCATCTCCGCCACTTGAGTATCGCACCACGTCTTGATGCTTTTCGTCATCTCCGTGCGCTTCTTGACCTCGTTGTGCAAGGACCGTTCGAGGACGGCCATCTGCTGCTGCATCGTGAAGACCTGTGCGGAAATCAACCAAACTCGGACACGATCATCGGAAGATCCACTCGAACGTATCCAGAGAGCAGCACCTCACGCCGACCGCGACACACCCCAAATTGAAGGGCGCTTGAAGTTTGTCACACTGGTGAAAGACCTTGAATTCGTCCTTCTCGCGTCGTTGCCGCGTGCCGATGCGCATGTCGGCGTCGAAGGCGTCGAAGGAGGCCATGATGGACTCGAGGCGCTTCGTGGTCTCTTCTGCCGCGTCATGTTTATTCAGTTGGCGCTTGGCGGTCTTCATCTTTGTGTCTCCAGGGGGGTGCTGGTGCTGCCCCCCTGGCTTGCTCGCTGGTCGTGTGAGGGTGGCGCACGTTTTGGTGGGGGATCCGTGCGTCCCGTGCGCGTCACGTCGACCACAACGCGGGAGCGTTTGCAGGGCTGCCTGGCGTGAGCCGCGGGTGGCGCTACGGCCCGGGCAGCTGCAGGCCGGCGCTGGTCCAGAGCCGAAGCCTGCCGCGGGGAGCCGTGCCGGGGCGGCGGATGCGATGGCGCGGAATGATCAGGTGCTAGTGTCTTACAGCACGCTAGCGTGCACTCTGTGCGCGACGCCATTTTCAGCCGCTCCGAGCGCATCACGACCAGAGAAGTGGCGCTGGTTGCTTCTGCGACCATTTGGACCGCTGCTGTTGTGGAGCTTGCATCGCTGCGTGCAAATTAGCCTTGTGGAGCATCGCTGCCGAGTTGCACAGGCGCCGCCGGGGCGAAATCACACGAGACGCCATCGCTGCGAGCGATGCCAGAAGCACTAGTGATAGCGGGCTCCTACGAGGGCGGCCTCCACGGCTGGACCTTTGACAATGATAATTACGAGCTCAAGTTCTCGTTCGCGGCGCACCAGGGCTGTATACGGTGCGTCGCGACGAATAGTCACGTCGAGGACGCCCAGCCGCTGTTGCTCACGGGCGGCGACGATGAGGTGATTCGGGCCTTTTCGTTGTCTACGTTCCGGCAGCTCGGGGAACTATCAAAACACGCGGGCACCGTGACGGACCTGTGCTTCTGCGGCAGCAAGCACTTCGCGTCTGCATCTGCCGATGGTACCATACTACTGTGGCGATTAAAGGAGTGGACCTGCGTCCACGTCTTGGGCGGCCACGACAAGCCCGTGCATTCCGTGGATGCGCACCCTTCTGGAAGGATGTTGCTTTCCACTGGAGCTGATAGAACATTAAGGTTGTGGGATTTGGTCGAAGGTCGAGGAGCACATATCACGCGGACGAAGGGTGAAGCGTCGAAGGTGTGCTGGAACGGTCCTGCGACGAGCTACCTGTTGATTCTAGGTGCGCGCGTCGAGGTCTTGGACGTGGAGACGTCGACGGCCGAATTTGACATTGATGTGGGCGCGCGCGTCCTCGACGCGTGTTTCCTCTCTGGTACGGATTTCGTGGCGACGGCGGACGGCGCGGGTTGTATTAGTGTGTGGAGTGCACAGGGCTGCGTCTGGCGACGGTCTCGGCGCGGCGGCGGCCGCGTCAAGGCGCTCGCGGGTTTGAGGGTTGGTCCGTGTGACAAATGCGCGTCGCTGGACGCCTGGGCGGCTTCTTTTAGACTCGTCGCCGCGGCGTCGTCTGGGGCTTGTGAAGCCTGGGCGCCGGCCGGGCCCGCCGACGATCTTGATGATGAGGACGCCGCCGCGCCGGCGGCCGTCGCCGCGGGCACGACGGCGCGCCTCACTTGTTTAGCAGTGCACGCCGTGAGTACAACGCGGCCGCGGAGCAACAGCAGCTTCTCCGGCGAGGCGTCGAAGCGCGGCCTCAAGGACAAGCTGAAGCGAAAACGGGCGCGGTCGCGGTCCGGGAGCGGCGTGTAACTTTATGGTAGTGTCTATTATGTGCACACAGGCGACCTTTACGCAGATATAATGGGGTCGGGTTTGAGTCACGATGTGGCTATGCCGTGATAACCACCGGGCTCTGGTCGTCGAAGGGCGGCTTCTCCGGGGCTTTTTCGTCCTCGGGCGGCGCGGCGCACGCGAAGCGCAGAATACCGCTCCAGAGCAGGCCGAACGCGACCGTGAAAATCCCGAAGACTGCGATCGTGGCGATGGCCTTATCTAACGCTTGTCCTTTAAAAGTTTGAATTGCAATTGCACCAGCAATCCCAACCTGCTGGATCCCCGTCTCCATACTCACTGTGCGAGCAGTCTTCGCATCCGCCCCGATCACGACCTTGGCAAAGCCGTAGCCTAACAAGAAGCCCACGGGGCACATGAGTGCCATGACGGCGAACGCCGACGGCGTGATCGCCGAGGGCACGCCGAGAAGTGCCAGGACGCACGCGGCCACCAACAGGACGGCGCCGACGCGCGTCGCCCACGTCTCCGTCGCCTTGCCCGCGCCCTCCCGCGTCCGGCGCAGCCGCCAGCCTAGAACAGCCGGAGTCGTTGCCACGATCAGCGTGACGACGATCGCGAGGTAATTCATCTTCGGTGCGTTGTCATCAACTAAAGGGGGCCGCACGTACACGAAGATGAGCAGCGGCATCATGCCCAGGGCCAGGAAGGTGCTGCACGTCGTCATCAGCAACGATAATGTCACGTTGGCGCGCGACACGTACGTGAAGAACGTGGACGTGACACCTCCCGGCGACATGCCGCACAGCATGAGACTCAGCGCCTCCGTGTCGCCCAGGTCGAAGGCGCAGATCAAGCCAAAAGTGATTAGTGGCATGAACAGGTACTGACTGGCCACACCGCACAGGATCGCCTTCGGAGACTTTTTGATCTCCGCTGGCACGTCGATGTCTATCGACGCGCCCATGCCCAGCATGATGATGATGGTGTACCCGTACACGAGCGCTGTTAAAATTGCTTTGAACATGGTGGTTATTTGCCCTTGCAAGCGCTTGTGGCTGTGTTTGTAAATTAAACGCAGCGGTTGAACACGCCGGTTGCAGAGCGAAGAGCTTGGGTTACTGGTACTCGACCGAAACGCTGCCGAGCCTCGACTCGAGCCGTGTGCTGCGTCTAGGGAGCTGTCCCGGCTGCATGCGTGTGTGAAAATCTCGGCACACGGGTCGACTCGCGATTGATAGAAAGAAGGCTCGATTACAGGAACGTAGAGTTGCAAATGGGGCATTGAACGCGTCGGAAAACCGGGCGCTAGCGGCGTAAGACACTAGAACAGCAGGCGCAGTCAGCTTTTACAGCCTTCAGTCTCAGCGTAGGGGCCGAAATCAATCATATTCGTGAAGACAAAAGGTTTTCGCAGTGATCTGAAACTTCACGCCATCGACGCGAGCGCCAAAATGTGGCCCAAACACCTCCTGCTGCTTGCAGCCATCGGCAGCGCCTTCCTCCAAGACGCCGACATGGATTATAATGACGAAGACGTGACGAATTTTTTTGATGAAGTCGTGGTCCCCATGCGCGAGGCGGCGAAGGAGGCGCTGCGGCCGCAGGCCGTTGTTGGTCCTACCAACGCTTCATCATTGCAATGCTCGGCGGACCAGCTCACAGTCCGCATCCTGGAGGCGGACCGCAAATTAGTGATAGTGGGCGGCGGCCCGGCCGGCTTCTCCGCGGCGACCTACGCCGCCCGAGCCGATCTCGAACCGCTGGTAGTAGCAAGGGACTTCGGCCAACTAGAGGGTACAAGTACCGTAGACAACTACCCGGGCTTCCCCGAGGGCATCGACGCGGTGGACATGGTGCAGAGGTTCGAGAAGCAGGCGACGCGCTTCGGCGCGCAGATCAAGTGGTGCGGAATAGAAAGAGTAGATTTAACCTGTCGACCCTTCAAGGTCTACTGCGAGGATGGGGAAGTCATGACGTCGTCGGCCATCATCATTGCGACGGGCGCGTCGCCTCGGTGGCTCGGAGCGCCGGGCGAAAAAGAACTGTTGAGCAAGGGCGTGCACACGTGCGCGACGTGCGACGGCTACCAGTACAAGGATAGACATACCTTGGTGGTGGGCGGCGGCGACACGGCGATGGAGCAAGCTTTATTCCTGGCTCGGGTATGCTCAAGAGTCACGATCGTCCATCGAGGGTCTTCTCTACGAGCGTCCAAGGCCATGGCTGCTCGAGTGATGCGGCACCCGAAGATACTCATGTTGTGGAACACGGTCGTCGAGGAGTTCATCAAAGGCGACGACGGGTTATTGAAGGAGGTGTCCGTATTGTCCATGGGCTCGACGACGACGTTGCAAGTGGACGGCGCGTTCGTCGCGATTGGCCATACGCCGAACACGGAGCTCTTCAAGGACTTGAGGAGGGACGACCACGGCTACGTGTATACGCTGCCGGGGTCCACCGTCACGTCCATCGCCGGCGTCTACGCGGCGGGCGACGTCGCGGATCCCGTCTATAGGCAGGCGATCACGTCGGCGGGCACGGGCGCCATGGCGGCGATGGACGCGGAGCGGTGGCTCTGCGAGCACGGGTGCTAGCTTCCGCTCCGTGCATGCACATATAAGTCTGTGAGTGTTGAGTTTCGGCCCGAAGCTAACTTACAATCAATGAATCGCGTAAAACAAGCCAAAAAACAATCCTCGGGCCTGACGCGGCGCCGAAGCCAGCCGAAGTCCCAGGCCGGGACCATCACTATCACAATTAATGTGCGGCGCCGCTGCCCGCACACGGGCCAGGAGTTGCCGACCGACGACGAGATACGCAACACAGACTGGGTTACGCAAAAGGCGAGCAGTCTAAAAGATCTGGTGCCCGAGCCCACACCGATCGACCGCGATCTGGTGCGGCAATACGTCTTTCGTAGGGCGAGGGGCTCGTGGGTAGACCTTGCCGACAACGGTTACAACAAGCCGCGGCATCTACCGAAGGACTCGCCCGTGGAGGGCGTCTTTCGCGCGCGGAAACAGGCGAGCCCGCGCGCATGGGGCGGCTACGACGAATTCGCGTTCACCCTCGAGCTCGCGATCTTGGTCTTTGCGAACGTCATTAGCGCCGCTTTCTTTGTTTTCTGCTTCTACGTGCTTGGCGTCGGCCACGTCCTCTTCAAGGCCCTCTTCGTCTTCCATTGCACCGTGTTGCCGCGCCGATTGCTCGCGGACGTCATCAATCGCTTCACCTCGACGAAGGAACTGCGCAAATTCGGGCCCATAGATACTTAAGTATAGACATAAGACGTGGTTAGGGGGCGCGGTTTCTTAAGACTTGGGGTTAGCGCGAGAAGATGTTCTTGAGGCCGCCCTTCTTGCCGAGGACGCGGTTCACGTTCTTGCCGATCCAGTTCAGCGAGTCCTTCTCGGCGGCCGCGATGGCCATGTCGTCGAGGTCCACGATCATGCAGCCGTTCTCGTCGCACTGCACCGAGGCCGCGACCTCGGAGCACTTGACCCAGCGCTGCTCGGCCGCGGACTTGCCCGCCGTGATGGCCATGATGAGGGCGACGAGCCCATCCTCGCCGGAGCAGGGCGACGGCTTGTCATTGACCAACGCGTCGACGAACGCTAAAGTTTCTTGTTTATAGGCCTCCTTGTAGCGGCTCATGAAGAAGTCGTACGGTAAATCCGCGTTGCCCGTGAAGTCGGCGGCGTACAGGCGCGCCGTGTTCGGGTACATGTTGTCCGTCTGGATCATCGCCTTCGTGCCCAGCACTTCCGCTCGTTGGTCGTAGCCGTACGGGGCCTGTCGACAAACGTCGATGATGGCCTCCTTGCCGTTGGCGTAGCGCACCATGATGTTCGCCGTGTCGAACGCCTCCGGTCCCTCCAACTCCAGGATCTTCTTGTCGATGTGGCAAGAACCGGACGCGAGGATCTCGACCGGTTCCGAACCAACGAGGTAGCGGGACATGTCGAGGTCGTGGACGGCCATGTCCTTGAAAATGCCGCCGCCGCCTTTCACATACTCGAACGGCGGCGGCGCCGGATCTCTGGAGCATAACTTCACCGTGATGACGTCGCCGACCTCGCCGCTCACGATGGATCGCTTCACTCTGGCAAAATTGGGATCGAAGCGCCGCTGCAAAGCCGTCATCAACTTGATGCCGGCCTTGTCGCAGATGCGAATCGCTTCGATGGTCTCGGGCAGATCGGTCGCAATCGGCTTCTCGCAAAACACGTCCTTGCCGGCCGCCGCGCACTTCGTAATTTGTTCCGCGTGGAAACTGGAGGGCGAGCAGATCCAGACGGCCTGGACGTCGGGGTGGTTGATGACGTCGTCCGAGTCCGCGGACCACTCCGGAACAAAATACTGCTTGGCCGCGGCCTCGGCCTTCGAGACCGTGGGGTTCGAGATGATGACGCACTCGGCGTCCTGGGTCTGGGACCTGTGTCGTGACGGTCTTTCTCTCTCGCTCGCTCGGCGTGGGGATCGAACGCGTCACGCTCCGTGCCACGGGTCTCTCGCCGCACGACCTAGCCCTCACGGCCGCTGGCACGACGACGCCCTCGGCGCGCGACAACCCCGTTCAAGTTCAGAAAAGACGCCGCAGCGCGCAGGGCCTCGAGATGCACCAAGCCGATGCGCCCGGCGCCGATGACGCCCACTTTCACGACCATCTCCGGCGCCGCCGATGCGGCGCGGCGCACCGTGTTCACTGGCAGCTTGTTGGTCGGCGCCAGAAGCGCCGTCGCGCCCATCGCGAGCGCTAGCACGAGTTTAGCAGCCATGATGCTCTCCCTTTTTAATGTGCTAAGGATTGCGTTGCTGCAGTGCCGATACGACGCACTGTGTTAGACTGAAACGACAGCAATAACCACGTTTCTATCTGCAAGAGCGACGTGTGTAGCGCCTGAGATCCTCGGCCGCAACTGGGCTTGTGATCGCGCAGGTGTGGCTTGGCTCTTTCGGTGCGCCGCGCACGCGCGCTGGAGGCCTCGGAGATTGTCGCAGACGCCTCCGCCAGGACCGATCCAAGCGGCCTCATGCCCAGCAAAAGGCGGCCGCGGCCGCGCGGCCGCGCAACACCAACATGACTACATATCCGCCGTCGACGGGATATGTTAGGCAGATGTACGTAACGACAAAGGCACACATTACTCGCGACGACGGGAACCTACTTGTACTGCGCCGTGCTATCGCCGCCGAAGAACTCGTCGGGATCGTCCTTTCCGTCGCGCTGCGCCAGCGTCCCCAGCGTGGCCATGCGCGGCTTCTCCGCCGGCGCGGACGCCTTCGACGCGGCCGTCGTCGACGGAGCGGATGGCGCGGCCGACGCGAGGGCGGCCTCGAAGGCAGCCTGGTTTTGCGCCGGGCCGTCGCCCGTGAACCGTGCGAGCCGCGCCGCGCGCGCCTCGTCGACGTCGCGCGCGCTGGCCTTCGGTGCGGGTCGCGCTGCCCTTTGAGGCATTCGCGGCATCTGCGGTCGGTGGCCGGTGTTATAGCAGTAGAACCTGTGCGCAAATCAACCAGTGAGTCGAGTTTACGAGACCCACACTGTCACGCCATCGAGCTGGCGTCGCGTCGATGGCGTGGAGATCACGATTCATTTATGCACTGACGTGGACGCGGCGGCCGCAGCGGCGACGAGCAGCGCGTTCTGCCAGGCGGGCAGGCCTTCACCACTACTACCTGCCGCCGCCCCTTCCGCCTGGGCGTCGTAGGTGCGGCTGTACGACCCGTCGGGGTTCTTCTTCAAGCCCGGTCCTGGGGTGAATGAGACATCAGCATGGACGGCCGCAAAGAGGCTCGCGGCGAGCACGCTGAGGCGCAACATGGCTGCGGCTATTTTGAGAAAGCGATTACTGCTTGTTCGTTTCCGTGTTTGCGCGTTGGCTGGCCCGCTGTCCACGGTTTTTTGGCCGGAAAACCCGTACTAGTGTGTTACAGGACGCTAGCTCGCACCTCGTCTTGCACTTTTCACGCTACCGTGTAGCAGTGCTCACCCCAGCTGTCGACAAGCGCGGGCTCTAAGCCAAACCGTGCGCGGAGTTTGCAACCACTGGCGTGCGACGTAACCCCGCGCCAGCCTAAGGACACGCAGCCATGCTCATCGCTGCAGCGCGCCGCGCCGCGCCCCGAGCTGCACCCTGCTGCATTGGCACTGTACGCACTGCAACGCGCCGAGCCCACCAGCTCCCGCGCGCCGCGACCACCGCTCCGAGAAGGCCAAAAATAACGACGCCGAGGCGGTCCTTCCTCGCGCTGCCGCAGGGCGAAGCTTTACCTGTGGTCGGCGGCCTCATCGGCGCCAATTGTTTGGTGTATGGCGCGTGGCAGGTCGTCGACCCGCGCGTGATGACGCGGCACTTCACGCTGTCGAACGACGACGTCCTCCAATACCCGCACACGCTCGTCACGAGCTTTTTTAGTCATGCGAGCGGCTGGCACCTTCTGGGGAACATGGTGACGTTGTTTTTCTTCGGCCCCGAAGCCATCGGCGCGCTGGGCGCGGCGCGCTTCCTCGCGGTTTATGGAGGGGCTGGATTAGTCGCGAACAGCGCCCAGCTGGCCACAAACGCCTACGCGAATATGAGGCGCGACCCGTACTTCCGCACGCGATCACCTAGATGCCTAGGGGCGTCGGGCGCCGTGAACGCGGCCGTGGCCTACGGCTGTTTGTTAAATCCGTGGCGCATGATCATCGTGTTCGCCGAGTTCCTGCCGCTGCGTCGGCGCCCGGCGTCCGTCCTATTCAGCGTGCGAGCGTCGCGATGGTCGCGGCGATGGCGTACTGGTGGGAATTCTACCTCCACGCCATCGACTGAGCGCATAAATGGCGTATGAGCTGTCACGCCATCGCCGCGACGCCATCGACGCGACGCCATCGACGCGACTCGTTCCCCGCGCAGCGCTGCCCGCGCTTTTATATGGAGGCGCGTTCCTCGCCAAGGACCTCGGCGCTTTGTTCGATGTACACATCCCCTACGTGTCGGACCGCGCGCACGGCATCGCCCACGGCGCGCACGTCGGCGGCACCCTTGTATGATATACGGCGTCCTCGTGTCACATTGAGAGAGAGAGACGATGACGATTAGTACACCTGACGTTGTCCGAGCGCGCCTCTGAGGACAACCCTTACTTCCAGTCTTTGCCGACTTCCTTCCGAGTCTCCCTGCTCTCTTCGTGTCGCGTCGACTGGCGTCTGTGGCGCTTGCTTATCCTTTCGCGCGCAGGTCGGCGTCGGCGCGTTCTTCCTGATGGGTCGCCGGGGACAGTTCCGGCGGTGGAAGTAGGTTCTTCGTAATTGTCTTTGTAGTTTCGATGGCGTTTGGGGAGTCGTCCGTCGGCGATACGGGTTTTGGCAGCAGCTTCGCAGACCCAGCTCTTGTCTTGCAAGGCCAATTCGAGCCCACAGACTTCAATCCTTGTCACACAATTGTATTCGCTTATATTTCACGCCCAGGGCCTGACCTCGCACCCCTTGTAAACAGCCGAGAGTAAAATCTCCTCTCAATCTCTCAGACAGTCACAAAACTCCCATTCACAACATGGCTACTACGCTCAACACAATCCCAGCTGAGGAAGGCGACACGCTGTTACCCAAGAAGCCTCAGGCATCGCTTAAATTCCAAGCGCACATGGGCGCCGCGAACGCGTCGACGAAAGCGAAGAAGGTCGTCGGCGCCGTGGCCGTGGCGGCCTTAGTTCTGGGAGTGCTCGCGGCGACGAGCGTATGGGCCGGCGTCGCGCCGGCGCGCACGAACTTGAGCTCGAGCGCCAAGAATCAGCAGATTAAGTTATACGCGGACCCGTCGAAGTGCCTTACCGCTACTGGAACCGAGGTAGGTGACAAGCTAGTGATATCGACGTGCGGCGGCGGTGGTGGCCACGGTACGAAGCTCGCGACTCAGCAGTTCACCTACTCCGAGAAGAACGGGCGCGGCCAAATCACCCATGGCAACTTGTGCGTGAGCAAGGAACCCGGCTCAGCTGTCTCGGACGCGATGTTGTTGTGGTGGTGCGACTCTGGCGACTCTGACGAGAACTTAATCTGGGAAACGGATGAATCCAAAAATGGGTACAAGCACATATCGTTCCCGTGGTTTGACGGCTCGCACCTCTGCATCGATGCGGAGAACACCAAGGACGGCAGCCCCGTGACCGCGGTCAAGTGTAGCTCGCAAAAGTTGAAGCAGCAGCAATGGGAGATCACCTCCGACGTGCGCCCGACGTCTCAGCAAATCAAGTTAGCTGATGCCAACAAGGTCGGCATGCGGCGTCCTTATTGGTAAATTGCGCGTGCCGCGGCATACGCCATCGACGCCCCGATTCCCGCGCAGTGCCTAGCCGTCCGCAACCCGTCGACCGCGAAGAAGGGCTCGCCGGTGGAGGTCTACGACTGCGCCTCCAAAGCTGACGCGGAGAAGGAGGGGCAGGCCTGGTACTATGATGTGTCGCATGGCGGCTGTTTCATCAAGTTCGTCTACGGCGATACGGACCTGTGCGTGAACGCATTGGGTGGCAAGCACTTTCAGGACGGCGACGCCTTCGGCCTCTTCGATTGCACGTATACGAAGCAGGAGGAGCTCCAATTCATCGGGAGCGAGCTTCCCTCGTACATAGAGCTCTCCGCTACCAATTCGCAGTATACCATGACGCCCCAGTCTTGTGTGGGCAAAATGGACTGCAACCCGAAGAACGGCGAGAAGGTCGTCGGAACGAGCGAATGGCCGCCCGCGGAATGGACGCGGGTGTGAGCTCCCACCACGTAGGAGCGCTCACCTTGGCAAGTCAGGTGGAGCGCTGCTCACGAAGCATCCCCTCCCTCCCTCCCCTCCTCCTCCCCCAGAAGAGTAATTATACCATCACGCTAGTGCCTTTAAAGGCCGCTAGCTCAGTTTTTTGACTTTTGACTTTGGAGTTTGGACAGCCAACCGCGTTCGACGCGCAGCGCTGCTCAACAGTTCAAAAAATACAAAGGCACGGCAATCTCTGCTGATAAAGCACTGGTCTGATCGCTGCAGCAAAAAACCGCCTCCAACAGCCCAGGCGCGCAAAACGCTCCAACAGCCACAGACAGACGCCGCCGACGCGCAAAGCAGCCATGTCGGAACCGCGCAGCTCCCGCCGCGCCAAGAAGGCCGTCAACTACGAGGAGCCGAAGCCCCTCTCGACGCGCGAGATCCGCGCGCGCATGAGCCAGGACTCCGAGGAGAAAAAGTCCCGGAAGCGCGCCAACTCCGAGACGAGCACGGGGTCCTCCGCCGCGAAGAAACCAAAATCTTCCACAACTCCCGCTCCCAAAAAACCCGCCGCGAAGAAGACGCCGCGCCGTTTGGAGGAAACGCTCGCCGCCGAGTCGTCGACGAAGAAGAAGCCCGCGGCGCGCACACCCAAAACGCCGACGAGCGACAAGGCGCGCGCGCGCCACGCCGCCGCCGTGTCGACGGAGGCCGACGAGTCGACGAAGGCGGCGCGCGCCGAGGCCAGGGCCTGGCGCGACAAGTACCGAGCCCTCGAGAAGGAGCGCGTGACCCAGGCCGAGCGCGAGAAGGACCGAAGTGATGGGCGCGCCGCGCGCCTCGAGGCTTTGTGTAGGGAGCAGGAACGGCGCCTGAAGGCGTACGAAGAGCTCACGGGCTGCTCTTTGAAAGTCTTCGCGCTCGAGGCGACGGAGGACGAGGAGGTCGAGTGCGTCGCGACGTCGAACTTCACGGATCGCAAGCTGGAATTTAGGTTGGAGGTGCCGCGCGGCGGCGCCGAGCGGATCTACTTCGAGGCGGGCGCCGGCGCGGAGTGCCTCGACGAGGGCATGGAGTCGTCGCCGATCGAGTTCGACCGGGACCAGTTCCCGCGCTTCCTGTCACGGATCCTCGCGCGCGTGCACCGGTCGGAGGAGTCGGCGCTCTAAGCTTTGTGTCCCTAGTTTCGCCCTCGACGACGGCACGTCGATGGCGTTGGTGTGTCCCTACTCGCTTTCGGCGCGTCGATACCACGTATACTTATTCACAAAAACGCCGTCGCGAGACTCGTGGCGACGAGCCCCAGCATCAGGGGCGCCCGCAGGTTTTGAGGCGCGAAGTTGTTGACCATCAACAGCGGAAACATGACCGGCATCAAGAACTGCATCAAGGCGCTCACCAGCTGCATCGCGAGCATCACGAAGGCCAGGACGCCCACAACAAGTAATGGCGGCGGCACCGTCTTGATCAGGGCCTCGACGAACGGCGGTACCTCGATCTGCGGCATCTCCATTGGTTGCGGTGCGCCGCCCCGCCGTCTCCCCCCAACCGGCACGCCGTTCACGTAAAACGCCATGCCCGGCCCGCCCCCGAAGTGCATCCCGCCCATGGGCATGCCCCCGAAGGCCATGCCCGGGCCGCCCATGGCCCCGCCGAAGAACTGGCGGAACAGCTCCTCGGGGTCGACGTGCGGCGCGCCGGACCCGCCCTGGTCGACGCTCCTTGAACCATCCTTGCCGTAGCGGTCGTAGGCCGCCCGCTTCTGCGGGTCGCTCAGCGCGTCGTAGGCCTCGGCGACGCGCTTAAAGTTTTCTTCCGCAGCCTTTTGCTCGGCCTGGGATTTCGAGGACCACTTGTCGGGGTGCCACTTGACGGCCGCTCGTCGGTATGCTTTTTTCAGGGCGGCCTCGTCGCAATTACGGTCGACGCCGAGCACTTTGTAGTAGTCGTCGCTCGCGACGTTGCTCGTCGAGGCCATTGTTGTGGTGCTCTATATAACCGGGCACGTGCTCTATATGTCCGGCCGCGCGACGCGTATTGCTTGCACAACGCGTGGCAGCTGCTGCTGAATGTGAGGGCTACCCGTCGACTGCGAACGAGCCTGGGTCGTGTGCGCTGCTTCGATGGGCACACACAGCGACCACCTATTTGTTCTGCAGGCAGGCGTGCGTGCTTTAGAGGCTGTTTTAAGGTTGCCAAATGCTGGCGTCGCCTAGCGTGCAGAGAGACACTAGCGTGCCAAGCAACAGCCTCATAAATCAACCACTGCGACCCAAAACTCGCATCGATTGCAGCATTACGCACTGCTATCAATTGCCTATACACTGCGGCCCAAAACTACGCGCCGTTTGCAGCACTCTGCTGCGCAGCAGTGCAGCACACATTGCAGCATGCGAGTCGTCATCACCGGTGGTGCAGGCTACCTCGGCCAGTGCCTCGCCAGAGGCATCCTGCGCCGAGGAGCACTGCGGACGCACAAGCACGGCGAAACAAAAGTCTCGTCCATAGTGCTCGCGGATCGCGCCGCGCCAACACGCTGGCACCACGAAGAAGTCCAAGAGAAGACGAAATTGATGATAGGAGACGTGGGAGACGCGGCCTTCGTCGACAGCCTCCTCGCCGACGCGACGGACGTCTCGATCTTCCACATGGGTGCCGTCATGTCCGGCGACGGCGAGCGAGACTTCGACGGCTGCATCCGCACGAACCTCCACGGCACAATCAACGTGCTCGAGGCGGCGCGGCGTGCGCCGGGCCGGCCGAAGGTGGTGTATGCGTCGGCTGGCGCGACGCTGGGCGCCGGTGCGCCGACGGACTGGGTCACCTCCCAGGATGTCGTGGGCGATTTCAGTCGCGCGACGCCGCACACGACCTACGGCGCTACCAAAGCCTGCGGCGAATTACTCCTCGCGGACTACTCGCGGCGCGGTTTTTTAGATGGACGCGGCCTGCGGCTGCCGACGATCTGCGTGCGCGCGGGCGCGCCCAATGCGGCCACTACCGGCTGTTTCTCGAGCGTGGTACGAGAAACGCTCGCGGGCCGTGATACTGTGCTGCCAATTGCTCCGGACATTATCCACGCAGTCGCGGGAACGCAGAACTGCGTGAATGGACTGATCGACTTGCACGACGCGCCCAACGCCGACGATGTCTTGGGCTTCGACCGCACGGTCTTCCTGCCGGCCTGTCCCGTGACGCTCGACGAGCTCCACGCCGCGA
The DNA here is from genome assembly GCA_918797485.1 of Pelagomonas calceolata. Lineage (NCBI taxonomy): Eukaryota > Pelagophyceae > Pelagomonadales > Pelagomonadaceae > Pelagomonas > Pelagomonas calceolata. Next base: position 3,136,908 of record CAKKNE010000004.1, read on the forward strand.
CGGTCGCCGCCTGCGCGCCGGAGGATCGCAAAAAATTAGGCCGCGTGTCATACGCCGTCGACGAGGCCCTCTCCGCCGCGGTGGGCTCGTTTCCGTCCCGGATCGACAGCACGCGGGCGGAGGCCCTGGGCCTCGCGCCCGCGGCGCCGCCGGCCGCCCTCGTCCGAGAGTACTGCGAGACCTTCCCGGGCGACCTTGCGGTCGGTGTCAACGCCAATGATGAGACAACTGTTGCTGAAGACGACGACGACGTGGCGGTCGCTGTAGTCACCGGGGGCGGCTCGGGCATCGGCCGGGCCGTGGCGATACGCTTGGCGCGGGGCGGCTGGGCGGGCGGGCGGCGCGTGCGCGTCGTAATAGCGGGCCGGCGGGCGAAAGCTCTGGAGGAGACCAAGGCCCTGTGCGGACCCGACGCCGACGTCGTGTGCGTGCCGACGGACGTGACCCGGGAGCGCGACGTCACGAGGCTTTTCGCGCGCTCGAAGCGCTGCGACCTGCTGTTCAACAACGCCGGCGTGAACGTGGGGCCGACGTCGGTGGAGGCGATGAGCCTTTCGGACTGGCGCTGGGTCGTCGGCACGAACCTCGACGCGGCGTTCCACGTCGCGCGCGAGGCGTTCAAACTCATGACAACGCACGGCGGCGGGCGCATAGTCAACAACGGCTCCGTGTCGGCGGCGGCGCCGCGGCCGGGCTCCGTCGCGTACACGGCGTCGAAGCACGCGGTGACGGGCCTCACGAAGAGCCTCGCGCTGGACGGGCGACCGTTCGACATCGCGGCGGGGCAGATCGACTTCGGCAACGTCGTCTCCGCCATCTCGGACGGCATGGCCACGGGTATGCCACAGGCCGACGGCTCGGTCCGGCCCGAGGCGCGTATGGAGGCGTCCGACGCCGCCGACGCCGTGTTCTACATGGCAAGTCTGCCGCTGTCGGCGAACGTGCTACAGATGACGGTGATGGCGTCGAAAATGCCACTTGTGGGGCGGGGGTAATTAACAATTTGTAATTTTAGTCAGCAAAAATCTGCCGCGTATCGTTGTAGGTCGCGAGCTGCTCTGCGGGGGTGGGCTCGCCCGACAGGATGCGCATGAGTCGCGCGGAGAGGCGGCGCCGGCGTCGCGGGCGCAGCTCGCCACAGAAGTTGTCGCGGCTTGGGCGGATGGGGCGCGGCGCGCAAGGGGGCGACGAAGAACGATGGGCGGCGAGCGCGACATGGCGGGCACGATTTCGGAATATTTGCTCTCGCAGCAGCGCGCGCACGGCGGAATCGCCGACGACGCCGACGCGATGGACACGGTCGACCAGACCGCGGAGATCGCGTGCTGGCTCCGCATGCTGCCAGAGCTCGCCGCCGCGACGGAGCCCGCCTCGTGGACGGTCGCCGGATTCTAGAGTAACACAGGGATAACACAGTTAAACAAGCCGCGCCGCCGACAGGTGCTCGTAGCTCGCGCGCGACACGAGGCCGGGGGCCGCGCGCCGCCATCCATTGGACGGGAACTCGAGGTGGCCGCCCGTCCGCGGCGACGCCTTCGCGATTTTCGAGGACCGCCGCTGTTCGTTGCCGCCGCGCGACACCAGAATCAACAGCAATGCAATCCCGCAAAAGCCGAGCAAGAAGAAGCGCCAGCCGCCGTGTTTTTTTGTCACGGGCACCGTACCATCGACGCCAGAAGCGTGCGGAATATGCCTAGGTCGTCGTAAGGCGTGCGCGTCCGCGTCTAGAACGGCGCCCAGCGTCCAGTCGAGCTCGACACCTCTCAGTTTAATCGCAACCAACAATGCCCGCCCGCTGGGGTCGACGCCGACGACGTCCCTTAATAACACATCGACGTAGGCCGCTTCAAAACATCTTCTAGGAAAATCGCGGTGCCTTCGCGCCGCATCCCCGTGAAACCCGTCCCAGGCGATTTCTTCCGAAGCGGCCTTGCTGAGTAAGGCGGGCGACGCCGAACAGTAGGCCTCGGCGGCCGCTTTGGCCTTGTCTACGGAAGGCGCCGGCCACATGCCATCTAAACCAGCATGTGCTTTTTTAGCATAGGCAGTATCGTACTCCTCGCCACCTAATTCGACCAACAACGGTAAAGCTTGATGTAAAGTTCGCCACGCGTAGAAATACAACGACGTGGCGACAAATCTAGCGTTCGGCGCCGGCTTGATTGGCTCCGGCGGCGCCTCGTCCTCGCCGCTGTCGAAAGGTAGAGCGCAGGGCTGCTTGTTCTGTGACCTACAATCCATGATACCTAGAGCGGACGCGATGGCGCTTCGGCAACCATCAAAGTCGGCCGGTTGGGCGCAGGGGTCCCTGTCCACAGTTTTGATGTAGCGCTCGTGGAAGCGCTCGACGCCGTACCCGAGATACGTCGCCACGGAGAAGTGCTTCTTGTTTAGTTGCGGGGGCACGCGCTGCCTTAAGGCTGTTGCTACTTGTGTGGAGGCTCCTCCTAAGTCGAGCGCTCCAACTAAGTCACCAGCACCGTCCGATGGCGTTTCGTCCGCATCAATCGCGTTGACGGCGTAGTTGGCGCCAACTGCCCCAAAAAAAGCTTCGTCCTCGCCCGTGATGGTCTTTATTGCTGATCTTCGGATGAGAAACGGCGTCTCGTTTAGTATGGTGTGGCAGGCATCGTAGAGTTTAGCTGCATTGTCGTCGCCGACCAACCGCATGCCCGCCGTCGCGTAGAGTCTGAGAGGCGTCGCGCCCCACTCCTCCTCCGGCACGCGATCTTTGGCCCAGTCGACGAGCGGTAGCAGGTAGTTTTTTAGAGCGCTATCGTTCCCGACGAACGCGTGGAGGCCCGGTGGCGTCTTCACGGGGCTCCGACTTCCAGCGATTTCTTTGGCTTTTACTCTTTCATATACATAAACACGAGTGCCCGTCGAGCCGGCTTCGAGGAGGACGGAGAAGCGGCTGGCGCTCGCGGTGGCGACCATCAGCAGCGCGGCGGCGGCGCGCATCGTGGCTGTTGCAGCGCTATGCGTGCGCAGCGCTAGTCGCCGATGCCTTTTGTGTTTTTTTGTGCTGTTGCAGCGATGCGCGTGCGCAGCTGTGCTCGCCGATGCGTTTTTTTGGCATTTTTGCGATGCTAGCGTCTTGTAAGACACTAGCATTTAGTCCAGGGGGCGGTTTTGCCCTGTGTGCGGTTGTTGCCTGCCCTTAGAACTGTATACGGACATAAATATTACCTTCCTGCGATCGCGGATTGAGCAGTAGCGAGCGCTGTGCACTAGACGCACTGCCAAGCCACTCAAAGGCCTGCAGCGTGCAATTTGCGCGAGTCGAGCAACGCGTCGAGCAACGCGTGCCATCGATGCTACTGCTAGGAGGCCGGTCCTTGTTGAGGTCACCCACGCTGCGGGTGGCGAGAGCACCGACGCTCCTGATGGCCGTCGCGGCGCGCGCGCTGTCGGCGCCGGCGCTGCCGCGGCCGCCGAGCATCAGCGCCGCCTTCGACAGCGGCAACATAGAAGTAAAAGACGTCGCCTGCGGCTCTGACGACGCCCACACGTTCACGCTGAAGATCCGCCCCGACGCGTACACGCACGGTACCGATAAAACGGCGCATTTCCAGTGGTTCCACTTCCGGGCCTCGGGCGTGCGAGGCAAGAAATGCACCTTCGTCCTGGAAAACGCCGGCGACGCATCTTACCCCGAGGGCTGGGAGGACTACAAGACCGTGGCGTCCTACGACCGCTTGGACTGGTTTCGGATCGCCTCGACGGAGTACAAGGACGGGAAGCTGTCCTGGACGCTCGAGCCGGAGCGCGACTCCGTTTGGTTCTCGTATTTCGCTCCGTACTCGTGGGAGCGGCACGAGCGACTCGTGGCGGAGCTGAGCGGGCCGGGCCAGCTTGGTACACACACATCTATTGGCGAGACGCTGGAAGGCCGGCCGCTCGACTTGTTGACTTTTGGGGATGGACCTTTGACAATATGGGCGACGGCGCGCCAGCACCCCGGCGAGTCCATGGCCGAGTGGTGCGCCGAGGGTCTAGGTCGGTTCTTAAACAGCGTCGACGACCCGCTGGCGCGCGAGCTGCGGCGCGTCGCGACGGTGCGGCTCGTGCCAAACATGAACCCGGACGGGGCCGTCGCCGGCTATTTGAGGGTTAACGCGGCCGGCGCCAACCTAAACCGGGAGTGGGCGTCCGGCGTCTACGAGGGCTACGACGCGCCTTCATTGGAACGGTCGCCCGAGGTATTCTACACGCTCGCGGCGATGGACCAGTTGGGCATGGACGCACATGTGGATATTCACGGCGACGAGGCCATCGCCGCAAACTTCTTCGCGGGGACGGAAGGCATCCCCTCCTGGGACGAATCCTTGGCGGCGCAGCTGAAGGCTCTTTCCGACGCGTTCTTACGGCGCTCGCCAGATTTCCAGGTCGGTCTGGGCTACGACGTCGAGCCGCCGGGCGAGGGCAACATGGCGGTCGGGTCGAACGCGGTCGCCGAGCGCTACAACGCGTTGAGCGTCACGCTCGAGATGCCCTTCAAGGACACGTTGACGCCCGCCGAGGCGGCCGATCCCGTGCGCGGCTGGTCGCCGGGCCGCGCGAAGGCGTTCGGCGCGGCGCTCGGGGCCGCTTTACTCGATGCGGCGCCCACCGTTGCTGCTGCGCGCGGCAAGGAGCTGCACTAACTTTATTTAACTGTGAAGTGTTTAAGGGTAGTGGACGAAATGTTCACGGGCAGCGGCGCCCAGAGCGGGAATTAAGCTCTGAACTTCACTATTCGGGGGTCAGTCGGAGAGGTCTGTTTTCAAAAGCCATCCGCCTAGGCCTGTATACATGTATACTATGTGTATGTATATATACACACACATATATATATATATACGGATTCCTAGTATGTCGATACGCTAGATTGCTAAGTCTAAAATACACCAGCGCTTGACGCCGCCATCTACCATCCGAATAGTACATCATATCAACTCCAGCCCGGTTTTCATTCATAATCGACGGAACCGGAGCCGACGGCCCGCGCTCGGAGGGCGGGAAAAGAATTCTACTAGACAACTCTCGCGTTTATGTTCGTTTCCTTCCGTTTGTTAGTGGTAGAGTCCATTTAGGCCGGATAGACCCAGACCGAGGTATGTTAGATGACCCGTTAGAGCCGCGCGAAACGACGAATCCGCGCCCCCAATTTTTATTAAAGACGAGCCTAGATCCCAAACCTGCGAGTATCAGCGACGCCACCATCCAGATGGAACATAACGCCGTTGTTCTATTCACGATCGACCGACTTGCCCGTTCTCCGCGGGCGACGGTGCGTACGCGGGGCACCAGAAAGGTCCCAGACCCGTGAGTTGTGAAATAAATTTGCGTTTCAGGCGCTTCGGGTGTGGGACGGGCCAGATAACCGGCCTGAACACCTACTACATTGGATGAAAGGTCCCGTTTACAACTCGCGCCTCGTCGGTCTCCCGACCCCACCATCGGTCGAATTTGGGTGAATTACTTGAACCTGGCACCATCAGCCCGTGTACCATCACCATGGATCATGACGCGATCATTTGTTTCATGATCGACCGACTTGCGCGCGGTCCAGATCAAGATGTTCACGTCCCGAGCGTGGGCAGCCCAAAGTACCCTTCTCGCGGTGTAGATGCCATATACTTGTAATTGACTATCGATGGGGTAGTATGGGGTCCAACGAGATCGCTATTACGATTCCTGGGGCCCTAGATAAATTAACGTTTTTTACGGGGACGGGGCGCCATCGGGCCCAAATTGCACACTTTTTTCGGGGGCAGATCGGCTCCTGGTGGCCTCTCGGGGTAGGTCTGGTAGTGGGTAGTCGCCTGCACCGCAAACGCCATCGATGCGGCGGCCTAGTGCTCTCGGAGAGCCCTGGAAGCAAACCATGGCCAAAAGATGGCTAAACCGAGTGGTCTGCTGAGAGAAATCGACCAAAAATGATTGAAGCGGCGGCGTATGCGGTGTAGGCGCGTGCACGTGTATAGTATCGACCCTAGGCGACCCCAGGGAGACCTCTTTGGCAGGGATTGACAGGATTCAGCCGGCGCGGCCGCCATACCCATGGTGAGGCCGTCGGCCGCGGATTAAAAAATAAATTTTTTCGGCCCCCAGTAAGTGTCCCATTGATCTCTTTGGACCAGTAGCGAACCGAACGGTACTCGAACGGCTGCATGTCGTTTCAAGTCCGCTTGCTAGTGTCTTTACAATACCGCTAGCTAACAAGCGCTGTCAAATTGAGAGCGATAAATCGGCTGCAGGCGCCGCAGCGGTTGCATGCTTGGTCAGAGACGGTCTTGAACCACTGCTGCTCATCTATCCGTCGCAGCTCTTGCTCAACTAGACACCTTTGCTCAACTGGGGCTGCAGTGCAGCAGCACCACAACAACAAGAACCATGGGCAAAAAAAAGCGCGTCCACCGCTTGATCGCGCCGGAAACGCGGCCCATCCCCGCCGAGGACCTCATGGGCCCGCCGAATAAAAAAAAGAAGATCCGTAAACAAATAGAGAAGCGCGCGAAGCGCGCCGCGAAGGAGGAGGCCAAGGCCCTCGCGCGGGCGCCGCGCATCCAGCGCTCGGCGCAGCCGCTCAACGCGCCGGACCACGTCGTCTCCAGTTTATGGAGCGGCCCGGGCAGTGTTGATGAAGCGACGAAGCTAAGAAGGAAGGCCCTCGGCGTCGTAGTAAGAGGGGCGGCCGCGCAGTGCCCGGCGCCTCTAGAAGATGACGTAAAGTGGGGCGATGCAAGACTGCCGCAGCCGCTCTGGCGGCGGGCCGGCGCGAAGCTGAACGACGCGACGTTCACGGCCGTGCAGCGCCAGGCCTGGCCCGCCGCGTTAGCCGGCTTGGACGTCCTGGCCGTGGCGCCGACGGGGTCCGGGAAGACGTTGGCGTACGTGCTGCCGGCGGTGGCCCGCTTAAGGAGGGAATCTTCCGTGGCCGTGGCGTTAGCTCCAACGCGCGAGCTCGCGAAGCAGGTGCTCGCGGCCGTGAAGCGAGCGTTACGGGGCGGCACCGAGACCGCTATTCTAGTCGCGGGCGGCGCCGGCGCGTCGTCGCGACCGGAGCAGGCCGATGCATTGCGGAGCGCGCATTTTGTGGTTGCGACGCCCGGCCGCCTCGCTGATTTAGCGTCCTCGAACCTGGCGCCGCGCTTGAACGACGCCTCAATACTAATCCTGGACGAGGCCGACCGCATGCTCCAGCTCGGCTTCGAGGAGCAATTGGACGCCGTCGCGGCGAGCGTGCCCGGGAAAAGGCAGACGTTGCTGTTCACGGCGACGTTCCCGGGCAAGCTGCGGGACGCGGCGGCGCGCTGGGTGCGATCGTTAACCGTGACGGTGCGCGTCAACGCGTCGAAGGGCGCCGCGGAGCTCGAGGCTTCTTCTAGCGTGCCCGCGCCGCCGCCCGTCGCCGCCGCTGACGCGGATGACGCCGCCGCGGCGGCGCCGCCGCCGCCGACGACGACGCTCGCCCGCGTCCCGCCGAACGTAGTACAAAGAGTCCACGTCTGCGCGCCGCACAAGCGGCCGCGGTTGTTGCTGCGGTTTTTGGAGAGAGTCAAGGCGAACGCGACGGGCCGGCAGCAAAAGCGCGTGCTGATCTTCGCGAACACGGCCCAGGCCTGCGGCGAGGTCGCCGAGTTAATACGGCGCCACGACGGCAAGGCCGTCGAGCTGCACGGCAAGCTGCGCCAGTCCGACCGCGACAAACATTTATTAGCGTTCAAGGCGGGCAAGACGCCCGTCCTCTGCGCGACGGACGTGGCGGGCCGCGGCCTGCACGTTCCGGGCCTCAAGGTCGTCGTCAATTGGGACTTCCCGCCGTCGCTCGAGACGTACACGCACCGCGTGGGCCGCGCGGGCCGCGGCGGCGAGGCCGCCGAGGCCCTGTCGCTGTTCACGCGGAACTTCGCGCCGCTGGCGCCCGCGCTCGTGGCACTGCTCGAGGGCTCGTCCCAGGCCGTCGACCCGCAGCTGCGCGAGTGCGCGACCAAGCGTGAGGCGCGGGTCGCGGCGCGCGCCGCCAACGACGATGCTGAGGAAGAGGAGGAAGGCGAGGACCTGTTCCTCGCGGCGATGAGGGCTGCGGGGGTTGTGGAGTAAGTGTAATGTTAGCTCTAGAGTACACTACTAAAGCTCGGCGCGGGATTCCGGCGCGCGGTGCAGACGGACGCCGTGTGCGCGCGGCGAGAAGGACTTCGCCGGTCGAGGCACCTTGAACATGTCGCGTCGCCGGGCCTCGAGTAGCAGCCCGACCGTCGTCCCGACCATCAGAGCGATCAGCACGGCCATCAAACCCCAGCCCTCCTTCGAACGATCGACGACGTAGGTACGGTTACTGCGGCAGAGTTTTGTGGGTGTCGTGGAGTTGTACGACGAGTCGCTTTGTTTACTCAAATACAAGGAGACTGGTAGATTACCGCGGAATTGCAGGTGCGAGCATTTTGAAAAACGAACAAACTCGCATTTAACGAAGCGCACCGCGCCCCACGCTCTGACGGATATCGCGCCGGCGACGCTCTCCCTTATAAGGAAGTACCTCGTGGCGCACGACACGCCCCTGTACAACCTCGCGCGGGAACGGTTACTGAAGGAGATCAAAGCGGTCGAGCGGGCCACGGGCGCGCGCCTGGGCAAGACGTGCGGCACTAATGGCGACGATGATGATGGAGATGATGACGCGACGCTCGTCCGGGCGCGGCCCGGTGGGAAGTAGACGGGCGTAATGATTCCTACATTATACATCCTTCCGCGGGAGGCGGCAGGCACTCCAGGACCGCCGACCAGTCCCGCAACTTTCTTTAGGCGGAAGATTCGTGCGCGAGGAGTCGGAGAGCGCGTATATCGCGTCGGCCGTCCCCACGGCGTCTATCACGATCCCCCAACCCGCACGCAGTGGCTCCATGTATTTTTTGTATGCGGCCTAGCCTGTAAAGAGCGAAAGGAAGCAAGAACAGGTGTTTAGTAACCGCATTGATCGTCATAGATCACCGCGCGAACGTCTGCAAGAAATGGGCTGGCGACAAGGCCGACAAGGCTGCCAGCAAATAATGGGCAGCCTGAAGCCATAATTTGCAGATTTTGATCAACTGTCTTGTCGGGACTAGATGATGATGCGAATCGCAGCCGCCCTGTTGCTCCTCGCCGCCGGCCGCAGCGATGCGGCAAACGGCACCACGCGCGTCCGCGGCCACGGCTTCTCCTTCGACGCGACCGCAGTGCTCGAGCGGCGCGCGCTGCCGGTCAACGGCTCGTGGCGCGTCCGCCTCCACGCGCGCACGCGGCTCAAGAAGCCCACGCAGCTTACGGTGGTGGAATGCCGGAACGCGTCCGTGCCGCTCTACGCGGACAACATCTGGGGCTGCGGCCGGCGGTCGCCGGCGGCGCGGCAGTGGCAGCGCCGCGAGTGGATCCTGTGCGGCGCGAAGCCGCTGCCAAACGCCGTGGTCGTGCCGGGGCGCACGCACCTCGGCGTCGACTTGTTTTCGCCGACGTTCCAGCACGAGATGATCAACGGCGTGCAGCAGCTCGCGGGCGTCTGGCCGCGCTTTGTGAATGATACGAAATCCCAGCTCCTTTGTCATGGCTTCACGTGCGCCCTGGCGAGAGCGGCGCTGAACTCGTCGCGGTTCATCGAGGGAAAAAAGTGCCGGCCCTACTTCTTTCCCGTGCTGGAGGTCGCGCTCGTGAGGGGAGATTTGTTGTGGCCCGGGGCCTACGACCCGTTCGCGGGCCCCTACACCGCGACACTCCTCGGGGGCGCACCGCCGGCACGGCAGCGCCGCACCGTCCTTTACGCTACGCGCAACCACGACGCCTACCACGGCAAGCGCCTCGTCGTGAACGAGAGCGCGGTCGTCGCCGCGGTCTCGGCCGCTGCGGCGGCGGCGGACCTTGAATTCGTGCTGTTTCGGTTCGAGAACACGGAGGCGAGCGCGCGGGCATTTTCCGCCGCGGCCGTCGTCGTCGCGCCCCACGGCGGCGCATTGGCCAACCTCGTGCATTGCGCGCCCGGCACGGCCGTCGTGGAGATCGTGCCGGCACAGACCGTGCGGCTCTTCTACGCCGGGCTCTCGTACGCCCGGGGCCTCCGCTACTACGCGTTCGCGGCGCGCGAGTTCAGTTACAACGGCAACGTCGTCGTCGACGCCGAGGCGCTCGCTGACGTCGTGCGCGCGGCGGCGCGCGGGGATTAGGGGTAATTTGTGGTTGTTGTTACGCACGTGATAGCTCGGCCGCCCGGGCCCGGACGGCCCGGGCGACGCACGCGTCCATGACCGCTTAAGTACTCTGTCTCGCCCGTAGATCATTTGACGCCCCGATCACGGCCCGAGCAATGAGACCAGTCGATGTTACGGTGCTAGGACTAGCAATGAGACATACGAGTTGCTAGCGACCTGTAAGACACTAGGGATCCTGGAGCAGCATTGATTTGCTGACTGGCTGCTCTCTACGGCACAAAAAAGTGCTCATTGGTGGCTTCGGGCACGTCAAGACCATCCGTACTCAAGCACTGTAGCAACGACGCTGCCGCTCGGGCCGCAAACAAGATGAACCAGGCCCATGCTCTCCGCATTGGCTTGCTCGTCGCGCTGACAAGCGCATGGCAACCCGCGCACACCGCGTACAAATCTCTTGCCGCGCCGCGAGCGTACAAATCCCTTGCACTGGCGCAACGGCGGAGGCCACAGCTGCTGCGCGCCGAGCCCGGCGACGAGCCACCGGCGTACGACCTCCTGGCCGACATCGAGCGGTTCAAGCAGGAGAAAGCGGCCGCGGACGCCGCGGCGGGCCTGCCCGCGGCGGCGCCGGCGGCGGCCGCGGCGGCGCCGCCGGCGGCCGCGGCGGCGCCGCCGGCGCCTCCGGCCATGGCCTTCGACCAGGCGCCGCCAGCGCGCGCGCCGACCGCCGAGGACAGACTCATCGCCGACGCGGCGCGCTTCCGCGAGCGCGGGACCGTCGTCGAGGCGGCGTCGGAGAACCCGGTGCAGGGCCTCATCAACGTGCTGGGCACAGTCCTCGGCTTTAACTTCGTCGTCATCGTGGGCTTGTTTCTTTGGTTCCTGTCGGGCGTCTTCTCGCTCTACGCGCTCGACAACGATACTATTATTATCGCGGTGAAGGCGGCCTTCGACCCCTTCATCCTGCCGCTGCTGTCGACGCACATGGGTCTCACGTTCCTGTCGTACGGCCTCGAGAAGGCCTTCGGCGAGGGCGACCCGGAGGACGACGGGGGGTTTCGCTTGTAAGGTATAGCACATATATAATTTATTCCGCGAACGCGTACGCCCCGAACGCCGACGGCGTCGCGAGCTGCGGCGGCGAGGGAGGCGTCACCGTGACGGGCTCGGGCGGAGGGGACACGCGCGTCGTCGCCTTCTTCGCCGGCTTGAAGCTCAGCGTCTGCTGGCCCTTGGGCAGCTTGCGCTTCGCGTCGATCTTGGCGGCCGCGTCGACGGCCTTCTTCACGACGCTCGAGCAGCCCTTCGTCCCGAGGTCGTCCGCGGCGACCCACTCGACGTTGCTGTAGAGGGCCGGGTCGTCGACGTCGCAGCGCTGGACGTGGACGGCGTATCTGGTGGAAGTGATCGAGTGCGAGAGCGGCTTCTTCGCGCGGAGGCCTTTGGTGGTGGGCCCCAGGGCCCGCAGGGCATCGTCCAACCCTTGAACAATAGCATTCTCGTCGGGCTCGCCCTCGATGCGCGTCCCGGGCAGCTCCCACAGACCCTCGAGGCGGAACGGCGACTTAGAACGATCGGACTGAGGCGCCACGAGCGCCACTCTGTCGTTATGGCGCAGCACGACCAAACAGACGGCGACCTTGACGGGCGGCGCCTTCTTGACGACGACGGGGTACTTGTCTACCACTTGCCCTTTGAAGGCCGCGCAGTGACCCCTCAAAGGACAACCACCACAGGACGGCTTCTGCTTCGAGCAGGCCGTCGCCCCGAGCTCCATGAGCGCCTGGTTCACGGCGCCGGGGCGGTCACAACCGTCAGTCAAAGAACCAGCCAACGACCACCAGACTTTCGCGGTCGGCTTCTCTCCACACATAGCTAATCGAGAGAACACGCGCACGACGTTCCCGTCGACGACGGGCGTCCGCTCTCCATACACGATCGACGAGATCGCCGCGGCCGTATACGGCCCGACGCCCTTGACCTTGAGCCACTGGTCCTTTGAGGTCGGCCACTCATTTGCTGATGCTAACTGCTTCGCACCCTCGAGCAAAAAGGCGCACCTTCTATAGTACCCCAGACCGCTCCACAGCGCCTTCACGTCCGATTCATCCGCTCGGGCCAAGCTCTCGACGGAGGGCCACCGTTCCATCCACCGGCGCCAGTACGGGTCGACCCTCGACACCTGCGTCTGCTGGAGCATGACCTCCGAGACCCAGACGCCGTAGGCCCAGGCCTTCTTGTCGTCGGCCGGCGTCTCGCGGCGCCAGGGCATGGCTCGATGGCCGGCGTCCCACCATTTTAACAAGTCTTGTCTCGCGGCGGCGCCGTCGGGTTTTACAATCGTGTCCTCGATGTCCTTGGGCATCGTTTTTCCGATTTGTATTGTTACTGGTTTTACCCTTGGAGGGTCTACGGGTCGTGGCCGTGCAGCGACGCGCCGTGCTGCCAAGGAAACCGATGCAGAGCGCGGGACGAGTGCGAGGGCTAGCGCACGCAGGCGCATACGCCGAGTCGCTCCGTCGGAGGGCGGGTATAAGGAGAAGCTGCAGGAGACTCGCCAACGCTTCTGCTGCTGCCAGGGCGTCGCGCAGCGCGGCCGCGTTCCACCAGGCCTGCTAGTGTCTTACTGTACGCTAGCCGCGACTCCAACGCAGAAAAAACGCGCGCGTGCGCTCACAGCTCGCGCGACTGCACTAATAGATTGCAGAAGGCACTCCCAAGGACAACAGCTACGAGTCGCCATAGTTGCCGCACCCGTAAACAGGTCGACAACAGCTGTGGTCAGACAGCTGCCAACGCAGCCGTAAGCACGTCGAGTGGCAGGATGCGTTTTCTAGCCGTGATCGCGGCAGCAACGGCGCTGGCGCCGTCGTTCAAGACCACCATAAGCAGCAATAGTAATGATTGGAAGAAGGGCGTCGATGAAGCGCTGACGCTGCTGGCTCTGGAACGAGGCACAGCGCCGGCGCCGGACCTGGCCATCGTCACCGTGGGGCTGCCCTTGGAAAGATATTTCGAGACGATCATCGACGAGGCCTTCGAGAGAACAAGAGCGCAGACCCTCGTCGGCGTCGTGGGCGCGGGCGTCATCGGCGGTGGCAAAGAAAGAGAATTGCAGCCCTGCGTCGCCATCGCCGCCGGGAACCTGCCGGAGGGTTCTGAAGTCGCGCCCTTTACATTATCGGGAGATCTCGAGGACCCGAGGCAACATCGGGAGACGGAGCGTTTATTACGGGCGAGCAAGGCCTGCGTGTTACTAGGTGATCCTTTTTCCCCAATAACAAATGCGGCTTCACTCGTAGACGGCTGGCTGCCATCCCAACCCGTGGTCGGCGGGTTGAGCTGCCCCGCGTCGCAGGAACGGCCTTCTCTGGCCATTCGAACCAAAGGCACGACTATGTCCACGCCGCCGGGCACGGTCTGCGGTTTAGCTTTTCGCGGTGCTAACTTAGAAATGCACGCCCTGACGGCCCAGGGCGCCGCCGCGACGGGCCCGGTGCACGCCGTCACGAAGACGTCCGCTAAACACCTAATCCAGGAGCTCGACGGAAGACCGGCCATCGAGTCGCTGCGCGAGACGCTCTCAAAAACGCTCCAGAAGGACTCCAGAGTGGCCGAGCTGCTGAAGAACGCGCTGCTGATTGGATTAAGGCCGCGAGGTTCCAAGGACGACGCTTTTTTAGTAAGGCAGGTCCGCGGCGCCGGGTCGGACGGCAGCTTGCTGATTGGGGACGATTCGATATCGGACGAGACGGAGTGTCGATTCATGGTTAGGGATGATGTCGCCGCGCGCGAGGACCTCGAGGATACGATAAAACGGTATTCATTGGAGAAGATGTTCAAGGGTACTGGAAGGCCTTTACTATCCGTACTATTCGCCTGCGGCGGGCGCGGCGAGGGCTTGTTCCGGGAGAACGGCGTCGACTCCCAAGCCATTAGGGAGGCGACCGACGAGGCCCCTTGCGTCGGCTTCTTTGCGAACGGCGAATTGGGCCCTGTCGGCGCGCGCATCTCGGATGGGGCGGATCGGATCCCTACTTATTTACACGGGTTCACCGCGACGTGCGGCGTGCTCGTGGACACATCAGGTGATGCGGACGCGGGCGACGCCGACGAGGGCGAAGCGTAGTAGTGTGCATAGTTGTCATAAAAGTAACTTTATCGAACCGCGGCTTGCGACAACATGCGACCGCGAGGACAGGTGGCGCGTGGCGTCCAGGCGTGGACGCTCGAGCCGGCGCGTACGACCACACACGCGACCCCTAAGCGCCGTCCGCGCCCGTCAGCTCCAACACTCCTTCCCAGAAGACGACGGACGGCGGCTTGACCCACGGCGGCGGCTGCTTCGGGGCTCCTTCCTCCTTCTTCGGGCCGGAGGAGTGGGCGTCCTTGAACGACTGCGAGTTGCGCCAGCCCATGAAGGCGTCGCGGTCCTCCCAGACCGTGAAGGACATGTAGTTGAAGTCGTCGCCGAACTTGTCCGCCGCGCCCTTCTTCTCGGAGTGGCCCTTGGTCTTGGCATCTCTCCTCAACATCGTGAACGACTTGAATCCGGGAAGGTCCGCCAGGCCGCTATCTCTTTTGGCCCAGCGCTCCTCGAACGCCGCCTCCGCGCCTTCACGGACCGTGAACCTATTGGCAGCGACGAAGTTCTCGGCCTCCAACAAGTTCTTGCCGTCCGCTTCCACCACGCGCCAGCCTCCTTCCACCTCACCTTTTTGTGAAGGAGGCGCCGCGAGATGTAATAATCCATCAAAAAAGATCGGCGACGGCGGGCCCTTGAGCACCTTGAGCGACGACACCATCGCTTTCAAAAACGCGCCGATTGACGTCCCGCCGTGGGCCTCCTTGAAGGCGTCGCCCTTGCGCCACGCGTTGAAATCTTTTTTCTCGTTCCATATGGTAAATGACATGTAGTTGTACGACGGCGGGTCGCCGCCCATGGCCGCCGCGCCGCGCGGGCCGACCACATCCTCCACGGGCACCTCTCGGAACAGTGAGAAGTAGCGGAAGCCCTCGAGCTCCGCGAGTCTGCTTTTTCTATTGGCCCAGCGCGCCTCGAACCTGGCCGCGGCCTTGCCGCCTCTGGTTTTGAAGCGGTTCGAAGCGACATAGCGCTCTCGCGGTAGTAGATCCTTGGAGGTGGCCGGGGCCTGCTCTAACGTGGCAGCATTTAGCCACGCCGGAGCGCTGCTTAGCCTGGGCGCTTGGAGCGCACTCGCGCCGGCCACGAGAACCGATGCGATGCGCAGCATCTTGTACCAGCGCAGCTCGTAATTGAGAGCAGATAATAACTAGCGGCATGTAAGACACTAGCAAGAACAGAGCTAGAGCTTGGGATTTGAACGAGAAAGGCTGCCCAATGGCAACATATCAAAACGAAAACCTCGGTTGGCATGCCCCTGCCTACTCAGAGGCCCACCTGCAAGATTTCTTGGAGCACAGGACACGCGAGCAGCTGGCACAGTTGGCTAAATTAGTAGCTGCAGAGCAGGCGCGGCGCGCGCGCGAAGTTATCAAACAAGGGATCGCGCGGCAACGAAGGGAGAGGGAGCTGCGACTCGCGAGACAACGCGAGCAAGGCGTGCACGCACCGCCGAAGACGCTCCACCATCTCGTCACTGGAAGTTCGGACGCGACGACAGCTGACGTCGGGCGAGTAATCGCGGCCGGCGCGGACATCGACGCGACCGACGGTGACCGCCGAACCGCCTTGTGGCGAGCCGCAGAGCGCGGCAGGACCGGCACTCTGCGAGCGCTGCTCGACCACGGCGCCGACATAAACAAAGATGTGACTAAAAAGGCGAGCCCACTGCATGTGGCGGTGGCTAATAATCACACCGAGGCCGTCCGCGTGCTGGTTGACGCCGGGGCCGACGTGACGGCCGGCGAGCCGCCGCCGCTTGTTCTTGCGTGCCGCGTAAGCTACGATGCCATCGTGCGCGAGTTGGTCCGCGGCGGCGCCGCCGACAGCAAGCGCAGCGGCTACAAGGAACCCAACGCGATCGACGAGGCGATCATCGCGGACGACCTGGCGCTCGTCAAATTGCTCTGCGACTCCGGAGGCAGCTCGGCTAAATATGCCAACCTGCTCTACGCGGTGAATTTCCGCTACTACGACATGGTCGAGTACCTGCTCGCGGGCGGGGCGGACATGTACTGGCAGGGCGGGAGCTGCCACGACATAGTGCCGATGATGTATGCGCTGTGGCAATACTGGGGGAAAGGTATCGTAGGGACCCCCGCAGATGCACAAAGGGTCCCCGATCAGCGCATGGCGGAGATACTCGTGGCGGGTGGCTACGACGTCGATCGCCTCCAGGGCCGGGACAGCGACGACGGGATTCATGGAGAGCGCCTCGTTGTTTGGGCCGCGAATCGGGATTGCGACAGCCCAACAGGGGGGAGGCGGACTGCCTGCGTCGACATGCTTTGCGGGGTGCTCGGAGCCGACGTGAACCTGCGCAAGAACGACAGCAGCGACGACTACCAGTACCGAATGATGTCCGCGCTCGACGTCGCCTGCTCGTACGGGCATTTCGCGCTCGTAAAGAAATTGGTGGACACGTACGGCGCGCGCGTGCACGAAACGTTGGACAAGGTGACGCACACAAACTGCGATTTCGGTAACTGTCGACGCAGGATCACCGTCGATCTCATGACGCCGGTGCAGTGGCTATTTTACTGGGATGGCTATGGCGGTGCCGAGTCTTCGCCCGAAGAGCGGCTGCTCATCTTTCGGTTCCTGGTGGCGCGAGGCGCGCGAGTCTCGTTCGGCGACGTGCTCGAGTTCCAAATGGAGGACGTGGCCAAGTGCATGGAGGATATAGAGAGCTCGCCGGTGCAGGAGGTGCGGAAGCGCGTCAAGCCGATCATCGAGCTCGCCGCGGCACAGCTGGAGGTCGCGCGGCAGCAGGAACGGGCCCGCCGCGCCGCCGTCGCGCGAGAAATCTTGCTCTTCCGGTCCGGGCGAGCCTCGTTTGCCGAGGACAGCGACGACACTGACGACGACGACGAGGCGCGGCTTCGATGCGGTATCTCGCTCCTCGCGCGCGTCAGCCTCAAGGGCGCGTTTGGGCAGGGGTTCGCGCGGCGCGTGCTCGACCACGCCTTCGACAACGGCGAATCGCCCCGCGCCCGGATAGTACCTTGGGCCGACAACGAAGTTGGATCCCCTTGCGCCCTGGAGCGACGCCACCGCGAGGCGTATGAGGCCGCGGTGGGCGTATAGATAAGTAACACAATGACTCCGGAAAACCCGAACCCTCTCGCGCGGCGCTTGGAGAGCATGGGGCATTGGGCAGCTGGCAGCAACCGCTAGCGCTGCCCATACCTCGTATTTGTGCCTCATTTGTCGAGAGCACGAGCACTCGCGCTTGACCGGCCAAGCAACTAGCATCACCACTGACATGCGGCGCGGCTTCCTGAACAGCGGTGGATCGACGAAACTGCCGCCAGCACCGCCTCGACAAGCTGCCCCACCGCCAGCACCAAAACAAGCAGCAGCACAATCCTCGGCTGAGGAGGCCGATGCCTTCGTCCAACGCATCGTAGACGCAGCCTATGGAGGCGGCGTCGACGATGGAGGCGGCGTCGACGCGCTTCGCGAGGAGATCTTGCGGCTAGACGCTGCCTCCGACGCCACGTTCGGCACCTGGGTAATGCGCGGCGGCCTGGACGCGCTCGCCCACGACCCGCGGCCGGGGGACGAGCCGCGGGACCGGTACACCGCGCTCTGCGCGGTGGCGCTCGGCGGAGATCCGGCCTGCGTGAGCCTCCTGCTCGACCCGCCAGCGCGCGAACGTAGCATCGCGGCGGCGTCGACGGACGTCTGCCTCCAGAACTGGAACTGGAAGACGCCGGGTGCGCACGAGTCGACCTATCCGCCCCTCGTCGTCGCGGGCATCCAGGGCCACGTGGGAGTGATAGACGCGCTATTGAACGCCGGCGTTTACATCAACCAGCGGGCGTCCGACGTGGAGGGAGTGACGGCGCTACACATGGCGACGAGGTACGTGCGCCTCGAGGCCGTCGAGATGCTGCTGCGGCGGGGCGCCGACGTCCACGCGAAGACGGTCGGCGACGGTTCTCAACTGTTGAACTCGCCACTGACCTACCTCGTCATGGCGACGAGCCGACCAGGCGACGACACGAGTGGGACCGTGCTCGAAACGCCCGAAGTGTCCGACGACGCGAGCGTACCCGACGACCGCGGCGCCGTAGCGCGGGCGCTCCTCGCCGCTGGTGCCGACCCACACGCCCCGCTCCTGGGCCGAAGTGGCAAGCTATACCACGGCGGGGGGTCGCTGGTAGGGCAAGCCGTGGCGCTCCACCACCTTCCGCTCTTCGAGGCGCTCGCGACGCACCGGTGCCCCCCGGGCGAGCTCTCGCGAGCCGTCCTGGGCGACCCGGGGCGGAAGCGACCGGCTCCAGAGCGCGTGCGCTACGACGAGCTCCGGCGCCTGGCGGATCGCGAGGTCGTGCTCGCGGAGAGACTATGCGAGAAGGACACCGACGAAGAATCGACGGCAAGCGACGACTCGGACCCGAACCGCCCCCGCCTTGAGGACGCGCGCACGATCGCAAAAATGCTGAGGCATTTCGCGCTGGCATTCCGCGGTCCGCCACCGACGCGCGCGGCCCGGAAAACGGTACCGGCGCGCGACAGCTCGATCCCGTCGGAGGCGGCGCCTCGCACCAGCGGGGCCTGCCACGCATGCGGAGCCCCTGTCGTCGACGACGGCGAACTGATTGGCCCGTGTCGGAGGTGCGGCAAATCCTTTTGCTCGCGCGCATGCGAGCACAAAGGATGGAAACCTGGAGGGTTCGGTTGCAGCGGCGTCATCGTGAGAAACGGTGATTTCGTCCGTCTGCACGGCCGCACGTTCGTCCAGCCGTGTGACGCGAACTCAGACGCCGCGATGGACGCAGCGGAACGCCAGGCGGACACGATCGAGCGCAACATCGCTGCCGCGCAAGCGCGGCGGGCCGCGACCGGCGAAGTCTACGGCGGAGAAGACTCGGACTATTAATACACCTAGTTTTTATGACTCACACAGATTCACGACTCCTCGTCCGGAAGAAGGACCGACGCGGCGACGCCCGCGCCCAGCACGAGGAAGATGACGGCCAGCGACGCCTCCGTGGAGACCTCGTAGCCGAAGTAGCCCGCCCCGAGCTTCAAACCGACGAAGCCCAGGACCACGGCCACGGCCGTCTCGAGGTACTCGAGCTCCTGCGCCGCCCGCGCGAGCACGCCGTACCACGCCCGCAACCCCAGAATGGCGAACATGTTCGACGTGTAGACGATGAAGGGGTCCTCGGAGACCCCAAAGACCGCCGGCACGGAGTCGACCGCGAACACCACGTCCGACAGTTCCAGGCACGCGACCGCCGCTAAGAGCGGTGTTGCCCGTCTGATACCTTGACTGTCTATGGTAAAAAATCGGGACGGGTCCTCGGCATCGAACGCGTCCGTCGCCGGCACCAGCGACTGCGAGTTGACCCATCGTACGATGGCGTTTTTTGAGGGGTCCTCGTCGTCGTCCTCGTCGCCGCCTAACAATATCTTCGCGGACGTCGCGAGCAATATGCCGGCGAAGACGAGCAACACACCCCGGAACTCCGCCAGCGCGACCGCGCCCAGACCCACGAAGACCGCTCGACATACTACAGCACCGTATAAACCATAAGCTAGCGCCTTGTCCTGCATCGGGCCCGGCGGCACCTTGAAATACTCGAAGAGCACCAAAAACACCAACAAGTTGTCCACGCTCAACGACTGCTCGACGACGTACCCCGCGCTGAACTCCAGGGCCTTCTCGGCGCCCATCGTCGCATAAATGCCGGCGCCGAACGCGCCCGCGGCCGCGATGGACAAGGCCGCCACGAGGTTCGAGTCGTCTCCATCATCTTCCTTGGGCGCCGCATACACGCGCGATCGTTGCCGCGCCGGCCCAAGAGCTAGCCGGCGCCGCGATGGCGTCGGCTCACTGATGTGGAGCGCCGCGGTTCGCTTCGGTGCAACCAAGCCGGCTGACTGCAGCGGCAGCAACGCGGCGATGACGCCCAGCAAACGCGCGTTTCGCCGTCGCATTGATGCAGATGTTGGATGATTGATGCAAACGAACGCTTTGCGGCTGCGTGGACGCGTTTGGGGAATCACTGTGGCACCTCGTTTTGGCATCACAGCTCGCCGGCAGCCACCGTTGTTGATCGAGGTTTTTTGTCCGCCAGGACCCGTCGGTGCATCCTTCGGAGGCGTCCCGGAGCTTTCATGTGGCAATCGCAAGTCGCGCTCCGGGCGGCGGTGTCGTTCATCTCTCCCGAGGCGCTGCCTTTTGGGGCGCTGCCAAAGGCAAGCGACGGGCCCGCGCCGGCGGGAGGCACCTCGGCGCGGACCGCACACGGCCACCGAGTGCCGACGCCGCAGCCCCAGAACCGGTGAGGGCAGCCCCACCACGGGATGGGCTTTGTCGACAGCCTGCGGGCCAAGCTGCCCGGCGGCAAGGATGATGGGAAACCCAAGAAGAAAACCGCGAAGGAGATCTTCGCCGAGGCCCAGAAGGCGCGCAAACGGGGAGAGCCCATCCCCCGCGGGGAAGGCCTCGGCGGCGAGAAGCTGCCCGATTTACCGACCGTTCCTGGTGAAGATGATACCTCTGTTATTTCTAGACCGCAACCGAAGCCCGAGCGGTGGATCCCCGGCGTCGTCTGTGAGATCGAGAAGCGGAAGACCGGATGGTTATATTCGGTGTCGTATGAAGATCTGAGTGCGAAGGAACAGAACAATGAATTGCCGGCGAAACGGCTGCGGAAGAAGGAGACGAAGGACGAGGCCCATGCGAGGAAGTTAAGGGACGCCATCAAAGCTCTGGAGAAGCTCGAGGCCGCCGACGAGGACCGGTCCTACAACTCCACTGGTTCTAGGTCTAGTGCGGGCTTCGCCATGGATCCCACGTCTCCCGACTTCGTGGGCTACAAGATCGGCGCGAAAGTCGAGGTCTGGCACCCCGAAGAGCTGGGAGAGACCGAAGAAGAAAAGCAGGAACGACTCGCGCTCGAAGCCAAGATCGCGTGGAACAAACAAACAAACAAGGAGAAGGCGATATGGTACGTGAAAAAAGCCATGTCTGAATTAGAGAAGTTGATGGTCCACTACGGTCCTCCGTATAAAGAGGAGTACGGCGGGTGCTTGTATGAAGAATGCAATAACCCTAAACCAAGTATAATTGAGATCCACGGCTTGCTCAATGAGAAGGGCGACCCTCGGGTGCCCAATCCAAGTGATCATGGCAATACGCCGTTGCATTACGCTGCTAGATATTGTAATCTTAAGTTAGCGAAGATGCTTTACCGAGCAGGCGCCGAGCCCAAACAACTCAACGAGCTGGGCATGAACGCCTTGGGCACGGCCTGCATGTTCAACTGCGCCGAGCCGCGACGAAAGACGCACATGAAGTTCTGTCGATGGTTGATCGACCACGGCGCGGACGTAAATAACGTCGACAAAGGCGGCCACACCGCTCTCGAGTTAGCGTCGTCCTGGGGCAACATGCCTCTCGTGTCGATGTTGATGCAGAACATGGCTCGGGTCAGGCGAGAACTGCAGTTCCTAGCGATAGAAGCGCCGGACGCCGTGGATGTGGCCGTCACCGACGAGGTCAAAGCTCTACTCATCGCGAAGAAGAAGAAGGAAGATCAAACGATCGCGGAGGACGAAGAGGAGCGCAAGAAGAAGGCCGAGGCCTTTAAAATTGCTACCGAGCTCGCTAGGAAGAAGCAGGACATGATCAAGAAGATCGAGGAGCGGCGGCAGTACCGGAAGCACCAGGCTCGGTTAAGGGCCAAAGCGTTGCACGAGGCGACGCGCTTATCCGAGCAAGATGTGGAAGATGAGTTGGAGAGGGAGCGCGAGCGGAAGTATAAAGAGTTACAAGAGCAGGAGTCGCATATTGGGATCTGGCACCGCGAAGGGAAACGGATGTGGCGCTTCCAGCAGACGGGCCAGCAGGAATCAACTAGGACGAATATTTTGGACGAAGCCGGCTCGATTCTGGCCGACTCCAAGGGTACCGAATATAGAAGTATGCTGCAGAAGCGGTGGCGGTCGATGACCGGTTTGGAGTTGACGGCAGCCCATCCGACGATGCAACCTAGAGCGTCGTTCGAAGTGCTGGAGGAGGAGATGGAGAGCGCGAAGCAGCTCCCGGACATGGGCTTCGAGGCGTACAACCCCGGCTAGTTGTTTACCGGGCCGCGCTAGTAATTGTGTTTTTGTATAAATTGTGGGCCCTTAGACAGGAGGAGCGGCGACGGGATTGACGGGGACGGCCTCGTCGTCGTCGTCGTCGTCGGACGAGTCGTACCGCTCCACATGTAAATTCACGTGCACCGCGAGGCGCCCCGGGACGCCGTCGCGCGCCGGCAGCGGCGCCGCGCGCGCCACCAGCCCCTGCAGCGCCGCCTCGTCCAACTGGGCGCCCGATTGTTGATCTTCCAGCACGACGCGCGACCGTCTAAAGGTAGTATAGCCCACGGCGACGGTCTGGCCGCAGGGCCGCCGCCGCCGCGTCTGCGTCGTCGCCGTCGCCGAGACGCGCAATCTATGATCGAGCGCGGCCTTGACAGCTGATAGGGCCGTGTTCCGCGTGATGTACAGTAAGAAATTTTGCTTCAAATCCACAAAAGGCCCGCCGTCCGGCGGCCAGCGCCAGCGCGTGTGCGCCACGAGGAGGATGGCTTTTCTTTCAAAAAGCGCGACGGCGGCGCGCGCCGCGGCGCGCGCGACGCGCGCACCTAAAGCTGGCCGCGCGTCGTACGCGCGCCGGCACGTCCGCGCCACGGTGGCCAGCGCGGGCGAGTAGGGCCAGTCGCCCAAGTGCTCGCCCACGCGCCGCTCGAGGTCCTCGGGCAGCGCGAAGAGATGTGGCGTGTCGTCGCCGCGGCGCTGGCGCTCGACGTGGCCGGGTGGGGTGGAGGGGCGCTGGTGCTCGTCCTGGGTGACTTTCCGCGGTTCGGGCGACAGCATAACCTCGCTGGAAGCGGCAGCGCGCCTCGAGGCGCGCGTTTGTACGGCGCCGCCGCCGCGCCGCGTCCTCATTTGCTCCCAGGCTGTTAAAGCAGTTTCTTGTGGCCGCGCAGCGCAGTTCAGCCGCCGCAGCGCGCAGGCGTCGGCGAGGGTATAGTGTCGACTTCCACGAGCCCTTCGCACCCTCTAGAACAGTATCCTCCCGCTGCTTCAGTGGGTTTTAGTGGCACCGTCCCCCACACTAACAGCCTAGTGTCTCACTCGCGCTAGCAAAGACTCGGGAGAAGTTGGAGTGTACGGTGCCGAACGCGTCGCCGCGGTCCAAGGTCGCCTGCGGGAAGTCGCGGGACAAGTTGATTGCACGGGCGAACGTTGCACATTGTTCGGGGGGGTTTGCCGAGGCGGTTCTGCTTAGAAGGAGGTACGCTGTTATGAGAGAAGCGGCCCGCGCCCGCCGCCGATGAATCGGCGACGCGCGGTGTCTCCCCCCCAGGGGCTCCGCCCACTAGTCCTAGCACCGTAACATCGAGAGACTCGGGAGAAGTCCTAGCACCGTAACAAGAAAGGGACTCGAGATGAGAAGTTACCCCACAAAAAACAAGAAGAAGACGCGTCGTCACCGCGGCGCCGGCGGCGGCACGACGTTCCGTTGTGGAGGCGGTGGCGGCGCCGCGGCCCGCGATTCCAAAGCCGCAACCTGCCGTCGAGCTTCGTCCACGGACCCGCGCAGTTGTTGGATCTCCTCCCGCAAACACACGGCCAGTTCCGGTAAATCATCATCAGGGACGTCCTCTCCAACTAAAAAATCGGGCGTGTTCAGGGGATCCTCGAGCAGCGCCTCGAGCTCCCGCAACAACGTCAAGTCGTGGGCGAGCTCCTCGGGCATCCTTCTAGGCACGGCCATGGCCCCCAGCGCACTTAATACCTTCTTGCCGTGGCGCCAGTCTTCGGTTTCGTGGAAAGCCCCGACGTTTACTGTCGCTCGTCCCCGGACCTTGTCGAGGTAGGCCGCCTCCTGGCAGTAGTACCTCGCTATGGAAATCCTCAGCTCCATCGCTCTACAAAGTAATCGCGCGCGCGCTCGAGCGGTCAACGGGTTCGTCGCGGCGGCGCCCGCGAAGCGTTTGGAGCTTTTCTTCTTCTTCTTTTTCTTCTTCTTTTCTCCGGCACCGGCCAGCGAGTCCTTGCTCTTCTTCTTCTTTTTCATTTTTGGGGGCGGCGCGGTTGGCGGCGGCGCGTCGGGCAGCCCTGCGTCGGGGGGCGGCGGGCCGGCGGGGGCCCGCATGGTGCAGTGCTGCTTGGCGTTTGGGGAGATTCGAGATATCGGGCGGCGGGCAGCCACCGTTTACGTAGATTCAAAGCGCCGTGCGGCTTCGGGTGCAAAAGCTTTGCTAGTGTCTTACCACCGCTGGCTGGTCGTCGGACATTTGCGGGGCGTTTTTGCGTGCCCTAAAAGCGTTACACAGCGCCAGCGGTCGTCTAAGGTGCAGCCACGAGCCAATCAACCAGCGTCGCGCATCCGTTCGCGCCGCCGGGGCGCGTAACGCAAGCGACCCGCTGCGCTGCAAAGTCGCTAGCCTAGCGCGTAGCGCAAGCGACTAGCGCAGCGCTACACCTTGCAGCGGGAAAAGACCGCCACGGAAGGGAACGATGCTGCGCACGCAGACGTCGACGCCGAGCAAGCCGCAACCTGACAGAAGAAGAGCCCAGTCGGTCGACGCGAACGAGCAGCGGTTGAAACGGTACGAAACGTTCCTGTGGTTGTGTGCGTGGTATCTGACGTCGCTCGGCACTTTATTGTTAAACAAGATCATCCTCACGGAAAGGGGCGTCTCGTCCCAAGCATTAGGAGCATGTCAGATGCTCTCGACGGCTTTATTAGGAGCCGCCAAGGTCTGGTGGAGTTCTTCCAGTCAACCAGAGCGGGGCCCGAATAGATCAAGTGTGGACCTCGAGGCTTTATCACAAGCAGAGCAGAGGACCGAGGAATCGACCAATGCACAAAGAAGCGACGTGCGCGCGACCCTGGTCGCGCTCGGGGCGTTGCGAGGATTGACTGTTGTATTAGGCCTCGTCTCGTTAGCGCACGTCGCCGCGTCGTTCACCGAAACCATTAAAGCCACCGCTCCCATATTTACCGTATGGACCGCTAGAGTAGTCCTGAGGCAGCGCACTTCTGGTCCTGTTGTTGCTTCATTGATCCCGGTCATGGTCGGTTTGGTTGTTTGTGCACATACAGAAGTGTCGTATGACGCGATTGGGTTTTGGGCAGCACTGGCCAACAACGCCGTCGACTGCCTCCAGAACGTCCTCAGCAAGAAGATTGTGTCGACATTAGGGCCCGTGAAGCTCCAGTTCTACACATCGTTATTGGCTATTGCGTTCCAGTTGCCCATCCTGGCAGCTAGAACGACGGCGAAAGCGGAAGCGCTCGTGCAGCCCTCGACGACGTTTATGTTAGATCCCCATGTGCAAGAATCAATGAAATACATCCTGGTCAATGTGTGCTGCTACCACGCTCAATCGGTTTCCGCGTACCTAGACCAGCGTCTCTCATTAATATAGAGTCCGGTGACGACACCGACGAATCCGCGCTTGGACCGAGCTTCACGGCCGTGAGATCACTCGTCAACCATACCTTCACTTTGACCCGAGGACTCCTTTCTTGAGATATGTGTACCCAACCATCTGTCCTCGGCGCTCCTCACACGCTACGCATAGGTACTGCGTCGTCGACCGGCTCTCGCCTGTCTCCACGTCCGTCGCGAACACGCTGAAGCGCTCCTTGCTCATCTTCCTGACGATTATTTATTTCGGGAACGAGATGACGGCCGAGTCGGCGGGCGGCGTCGTCGTCGTGGTCTGCGGCGTGGGGCTCTACAACTGGGCGCGCGTGCGCTACCCGGCGCCGGCGGCCGACGACGAGGTGCCGTCTGCGGGCGACAAGGACGACACGTAGTCGTGGTAGCTGTGAATAACGAGGTGTTGTTGTTGACTTCTCCTCGACGGCGTTCCTAGCGTCCGTAAGACACTAGCGGCCAGCAAAAAAGTGCCAGTGGCACAGTGGGGCAGCGCCTGTGCGGCACGGGGCAGCCTTGGCGACACTGCTCAACATGAAACGCCGAAAGCGGTGGCAGGGCCGGCTCCTGCTCGTCGTCGCGGCCTGCGCCGCGCCGGTCGTGGACGCCGGCGCCGCGCTCGACGCCGCGCGGGCCGCCGCCGCGGCCAAGAAAGGGTCCGCGAAGAAAGGCCCGTCCGCCGCCGACCGCGCGCGCGCGGCCCAGGCCCGCGCCACCGGCGCCAAGCCCGCCAAGGCCGACGCGCCGCGCGCCAAGAAAGACGCGCCGCGCACGGCGACGCCCATCCAGGGCAAGCGGTCGGCGGCGGGCGAGATCGCGGCGGCCAAGGCGGCGGCGGCCAAGGCGCGCGCGGCGGCGGCGGCCGCGCCGCCGCCGCCGCCGCCGCCTCCGCCGGTAGCGGCGAAGCCCCCACCTCCGCTCGAAGCCGAGGCCGAGCCGCCCAGGAAGGGCCTCTTCGGCTTCGGTTCCAAGGCCAAGAAGGAGGAACCGCCGCCCGCCGTCGTACCGGAGACGACCGCCACGACCACGGTAAAACCAGTGGAGCCCAACGAGACCCTAACAACGACGCCTCAAGCCAAGAAAACGGGCGTCGAGACGTCGGCGAGCGTCTACAAACGATTAGAACAGGCGAACACGTCGCAATTACTAGACCTGGTGCTCAAGGTCCCGCTCCGGTCCTTCGAGTTGGCGCACGACTCGCGGACGGGCCGAAGGCAGCTCGGTGCTTTAGGAGAAGATCTGGAGTACTTCATGCCCGAGGCCGTCAATGTGGGCCGGCGGGCCTTCCCGGACCCCGACGACCCGCGCAAGGCCATTTACGTCGAGAATTTCGCCCACGTCGATGCCACGGTGCTGTTCATGCACTCGTTGGGTGCGACGCAAGAGTTGGCGCGGAGGCAGGAAGTCGCGGAACAGGCGCTCGTGACGCTCACGGACGCCGCGCAACGCACGCAGCAGCGGCTCGAAGTCGTGCGCAGGGCGGCGGAGGCCGAACGGGTCGCGGCCGACGCCGAGCGCAATTATACGTTGACGGAGCGGGCCGAAGCGGCTCGATTGGAAGAGCGACGTCTACTAGCGGAAGACGAAGCGGAGAAAGATGCGGTAGAAAGGCGAGGAAGAAGAGAGAACGAGACGCTCGCGGGCATCGACGACGCTACAAGAAAGCGCATCGAAGACGCCGACGCGAAGATGCGACTAAGGCAGGTGCGATCCTTAGAATTGGAGGAGGAGACGGTAGCCCACGCCGAAGAGCTGAGGAGGCTGACCGACGAAGCGTTGGCCCGCCGCAAGCTCGAGGACGAATTGGCCATCGAGGCGCTGCGGGCCAAGGCCGAGCAGGCGCGAGCCGTGGCGGCGGAACGAGCGAAAGCGGAGATGGAAAGATTAAATGAAGATGTTAGACTGAGGGCCATGCGTGCTAGAGCGGACGAAGCCAGAAGACGATTATTGGCGGCGATCGCGTTAGCGTTCGACTACATCGCACGCGGCGCCATGACGTTGTTGGGGGAGGACCCGCGCATGCTCGCTCAATTAGTAGGTGCCGTGATCGCGTGCGTGGCGGGGGCCTACTTTTCGCGCGAGTTCGCCATATTAGCGCGGAACCTCGCCGAGGCCTACTTCGGGCGTCCTAGATTAGTGAGAGAGACGTCGCGCGTGCGGGCCGCGCGCCTGCGCGACCTGGCCTCTTTTGTGTTCGGCAAGGCCGTGCGGGCGCCGTTGGCCGTGGTGAAGGACCGCGCGCGCGTCGCCGGCGAGGAGGGTTTGCTATGTGTACGCATCGTCGTTGATAGAACGGGCAATGGGGCATCCATCATCGGTTCCTGGCTGCGCGACGAGGGCACGACGCTGCTCGACGTCTGCCGGGCGCTCGGGCGATTTGTGAAGAACGGGGCGCTGGCCCTCGTCGAACTGCTAGGTCTGATTGCGTTCGCGGTGGCGGCGCGCTTGAAAGTGCTCGCAAAACGCATCGCGCTTCCCAAAAACCAGGCGGCGGCGCGCTTGGCGGCTTTCGACCTCCGGGCGCAGCTCGCCGGCGTCGCTTCATTTAGACGCAAGGACGCCGCGCGCATGCGGGGAGAGCGGCGCGACGGAGCCCGCAAGGCACGCATTGATGCGGCCGAGCGGCGCCACGCGCGGCTAGCGAAGCGAATCAAAACGAAGGACCGGCGCGCGGCCCGCGCGGCGGCGGCGAGAGCTTCTCGAAGAGCGCGTGTCGCCGACGCGCGCCGGGCGAGAATTGAAGAGAAGGCCGAGGCGTTGGTAAAAAGGGAGACGGATTTTCTGGAAGGCGTCGTCCTGCCGCCGGGCCTGCGGGAGCGCCTCGTGCGCCTCGCGACGGCGACGCGCAACGCGAAGCAGAACCGGAGCCCCTTCCGCCACATGCTGCTGCACGGCCCGCCGGGCACGGGCAAGACGCTCTGTGCCAAGCGTTTAGCTAAAGCGACGGGCCTGGAGTACGCGCTGATGAGTGGCGGCGACGTCGGCCCGCTCGGGCCCGAGGGCGTCACGGCGCTCCACGCCTTATTCCGGTGGGCGCGGACGTCGACGCGAGGCGTGCTGGTGTTTATCGACGAGGCCGAGGCGTTCCTCGCGTCGCGGGCCAACGGGAGATTAACGGAGCACATGAGGAACGCGCTGAACGCGTTTTTGTATCAGACGGGCACGCAGTCGCCCCATTTTGTCTTGGTGCTGGCGACGAATCGCGCGTCGGATTTAGATGAAGCGGTGTTAGATCGGACGGACGAGGAGATCTACGTCGGGCTGCCGGACCTACCGGGGCGGCGGACTCTAGTTAGATTGTATTACGGCATTTACTTAAGAAGGCTGGCGGAGCTGTCGACGTCTCGCTTAGCTAGATTGTGGCGCGTCATACGACGGCTGCCGGCACCGTTGAAGGTCGAAGATGGAGTGGATGAGGAAAAAACCTTCGACGCGATTGCGGACGACACGCGCGGCTTCTCGGGTAGGGAAATAGAGAAGCTGTTCGTGGCCGTGCAGGCCGTGGCTTATGGTTCGGGCGGCGTGTTAGATTTAGATACCTTCCTCAGTGTAGTAAGACACAAGGTGGCCGAACATAGAAACAAGGCGCTGATGAACGACGCCGGCGACGCGCGGCCGCCGTCGGCGCTCAAGAAGCCGGCGCGGTCCTGGATCACGGACGCCCAGGCCGGCTTGGACCACGAGGACTCTCCAAGTAGAGCCGAGGTCGTCTCCGTGTTTCTGGACGACGACGAGGAGTCGCTCTACGGTGATGAATCAGTGATGGGCTTCGAGTCGCCCGAAGCTAGACTGAAGAGCCCGCCGGGCTCGGACCCGCGCTTCCGGTCGCCGCGCGCGCGCCGCGTGCGGTCGCCCGAGGCGTCGCCGGGGGGGCCGCCGAACTCGAACAATCCTTTGACGCCGCCTCCACCAAAAGGCGACAGCCCGGGGCCCATGCGCGACGCGCGGCATACGCCCCGCATGGCTCTGTCGTCGCCCTTCGAGGCGGCGATCGCTAAACGAAGGGGCGAGGTCGAATTCGCGGTCGAGGAGGATAAAAGTGTGTGATCTTATAGTTCCACTCCCGCCGGACAGGCCGCTCGTGTCGGCCTCAAGACGCCATCCGCCGCGCAGCGAGGGGGCTTAAAACAACCCCACAGCGCCCGCAGGAGCGGGTGGCCCGCGAGCGCACGATCGACGCGAACTCGTCCGCCGGCAACACCGCCGAGGAGCGTGTCAAGCGGGACCGACTCGTGGGTCCTGAAGAGTTGGATCGACCGCTCGGCGGGGCAGCCGGGCAGTGACGCGTTCCAGAAAAAATCGGACCACGGCACTTTTGGCAGATCGCGAAAACAACTTACTATTAGTTGTGTAGTTTTGCGTCTCTCGATTCTCAACTCGTCGTGAGTGATATTGATCATTTGACAGCCTCTGAGTTGCGCGCGGCCCTTTGTGTACACAGTGTAACTCCCACTGTCACTGAGTCTGTCAGCACTTGCTCAATGCTCAGTGCTCAAGGCCTTGGCCGGCTAGGGATCCCTAGCCTCCGTGGGCTTGAGCGCGTGTTCTACGGACCTTACGAGGGAACGAGATCACGCGTTACGCGCAACGCAAAGTGCCGAGTCGGCAAAGTTGCTTGCTAGTGTCTTACAGGCCGCTAGCCCACGCGTCGCTCAGAGCTCACACAAACACATCGTTACGCGAAAAGACCCCATCACCACCGCCAGCCGTCGTCCTTGAGCAGCGACACCTTGTTCCCGCGCTGCCCGGTCATGCGCCGCGCCTGCCGCGCCTCCAAATCCTCGAAGGCCTTCCGTGTATTCGAATCGAGGGACTTCGCCGACGCCGTGCCGTCTTCGGAAGGCAGCCGCTTCCGGATCGTGCCGCGCTGGTGCGGCTTCTGCTCCGGGGACTTGATCAGCGTCAGCTTGCGGATGGCCTTGTTGTCGAAGGCCTCGACCTCCAACATAGCACCACCTTGTAGCGCAACAGTAGACGTCGTCACGAAGGCGCTTTTAGATTTGTGGCCGCCGTAGGCGCCGCCCGCGAGGTCAAACACGTCCTGGTACTTCCGCGTGTCGCCGGCGAGCCCCTCGGAATTGATCGAGGCCTGTGGTGTTGGCGCACGTTTCGTAGAAGGGTCGTGGCGCGTCGCGAAGAAGTCCGTCGGTTGGGCGTTCCGGGGAAACTCGGCCGTGAAGAGGGGTCTGATGGTTCTTTCGCCGCCCTTCCACGTCGCGGGCCGCCAGGCCGAGCGCTTCGCTATGTCCAGATCGCGGATGCGCCGCACGATTTGCGTCGGCTTGCCGCCGCGGTCGAACTCCTCGCGCGCGTGGCCGAGGAGCCGTCGAGCTTCCAGCGCGTAGGCGTCGATGGCTTTTCTAGCGTTATCTCGGTCTCGCGACGCGTCCGCCGCGTCCAGGGACCGCAATAACCGCTGCAGCCGCCCGGCGCACCGGTCGATTGCGGGTTTGGAGGGGAGGTTCATGCGGTCCGCGACCATGCTGAACCCCTTGGCCTCCCGCAGCAACAGTTCGAGCGTGTCGCGGCGGCGGCGCCGCTCCGCCGCGTCCGCTCTCTTGAATGCCGCGACGGTCGGGTCCCGGCGCGGCGCCCGCTGGAGGGGGGGCCCCATGGACATGGGTGCTCGCTGCCCCGCGCCGCAAGCGGTCGAAGGCGCGCTGCCCCCGAGCTGTTTTGTGCGTGCAGGCAGTGACGCCCGTCGGGAGGCGCCCCAGGGTTCGCGTGCAGGCGCTTGCAAGCCTGGAGAGCAAGCAGCGCTGATTTGGTTCGGGTTCCGCTCTTCTGGCCATGTCGGGCGATAGCTCGTGGGTTTTGCACATGGTGGTGTACTGCAAACAAGGAGGACTTAACTATTCCGGCGCGGAGGAGGAGGAGGAGGGATCACGTGGCCTTCGCCGAGCGCGTCCGCCGCGCGCGGCGGCGGCGCTGCTGCGAGGCGCGCTTCTCCGCGGCGGCCTTGAGCCGGGCGAGCTCCTCCGCCGCCGCGCGAGCCTTCGCCTCGGCCTTGGACGCGGTGCCGTCGGAGTCAGTCGACGTGCGCACCGGCACGGCGCCGAAGTTACCTGCGGGATCTATAGTCGCAACTCGATTCGCGGTATTTCGGACGCCGTGTCGATGCCGCGCCACGCGGCCTCTTCCAAGGGATTGCGCGGCTCGAGCGTCCGGCGCGAAGCAGGCGACGGCGCGCCGGTCGACGTCCGCGGCGTCATGCCCTTGACGGTCGCGGCCTTGGCTGTCTCCACGTGTTCCCGCGCTTGCGCGATCTCGCCCTCGGCCAGGTCGAGCGCGCGGAGCGCCGCGTCCAGCGCGGAGGCGGCGCTCCGGCGGCGGACCGAGGCCTCGCGCCGGCAGCTCCGCGAGAAGTCGTCCAGCGCGTTCGCGGACGGCGGGGTCTCGGCGCGGCGCGACGACGAGCGCCCGCGCGAGTCATCACTCGGTCGCAGGGGGCTCGTCGCGCAGGGCGGCGTCGAGACCGAGAGCGCCTTGCGGCGGCGGCGCCGGCCGCCGCCGGAGCTCTTCCTTCGGGACGGCGTCGGACCAGGTGGTTGTGCGACAAAGGGCGGCGGCGTCGCGGACTCGCGTGTCGGCGGGATGACAACCATCGCGTGTAGTCCGATGTAGCGCGCGCAACGTCCGTTCAGGTGCTCACAGTTAACTCGATCTCACCGATTCTCACGCAACCGCGAGCGCTCCTCGCGCGGCGAACGTTCGAAAACCGTCCAGAAGCGACACACCGCGACCCTCTCGTGGGCAACGCGTGACGGCCCTGGGAACCCGTTTTGATGCGAGCTTTTTTGTCGGGCGCTGAGTCGCCGCTGACGCCCCGACAAGCGTGTTAGATAGCGAGTTAAGGTCGTAGCAATACGGTAGAGACACCGCGTCAACTTGGGCGAGCGTTCAGTGCTCAAAATAGCGTATACAAGCTAACTTTGCTCCAGTGCTCCACGCTCTCTACACACTCTCTCTACACACCAGAGCCTGCTCGGCGCTCCGACCTCACCTGGACCCGTGAAGATGCGAGTCCTACTATTACTGACGACTGCGTCGGCGTTGCGGCCTCTCGCCCTCGACATCCCGCGCGGCGGCATCAAAAAGCACGCCGAGAAGGCGAGCAGGCTGGCGACGGTCGGCGCGGCGTTCTTCGCCGCGACGGAGCTCTCGGAGGGCCTTCTCGCGATCGGCCACCACCACGGCCTCGCGCTCATCGCGGTCAGCAAGCTCGCACGCGGGTTGCAGCAGGCCGAGTCCGTCGCGGTGGAGTCGAGTAAGCGCCTCGGGAGACTGCTCCGAGCCCCCATCACGCTTCCGCTCGTGTGTCTCACGGCGATCGTGACCTCCGCCTGGGAGGTCTGGAAGGACGCGCGGCTCGACGCGAAGGTCGGCGGCCATCACGGCATGGTCATCCTGGCCCTCTACGAGCTCCAGGAGGTCATCGAGGACGCCGCGGGCGAGGAATCGAGGGGCCGCTTCGGAAAAATCATCCATTTCCGTCCCCTTAAGCTCGCGCTGGCCCTCGGCGCGCTCGGCGCGGCCGGCTTGGAGCTTTCCGAGGACCTGAGGCCCGGGGCCCACCACGGCGTCGCGCTGCTCGCGGGCGTCCTCGTCGTCAAGACGTGCGTGTCCATCTGGGAGGCGCGAGAGTAATAAAATCTCATGTGCGGTTACTTCAGAGGGGCGCCGTGCCCGTCCGATAAGCGGAAGCGAGTCGAGTGTTGGTTTTGGGGGGGCGGGATATATAGCTAGCGTTTGCCCGGCGGCGGCATGGGCGTCGCGGGCCGTCGCGCGCCGCCGCCCATGAGCCCCGTCGGCCGGCGGTCCTGCGCCGGGCTCAGCGTGTCGATGGCTACCGCCGGCTTCAGGATGTGGAAGCTGCACATGAGCGTCTCGTCGATGGACATGATCGCGCCCGCGTTGTCGAACTCGCCGCAGTAGTTCGGCGCCGAAAACAACGTCACGAGCTGGCGCGACGCGAAGAACTCGTAGCCGTCCTCGACGACCTGGTGCGCTCTTACTAATAAATCCAAGTCGTGCTGCTTCAGGAACTTCTCCACCACGTCGGGCCCGAACGTGTACGACACGCCCCGTTCGCTCTCCGCCCAGCCCTTCGTGTGGGGCTCGGGGTCCGCCCAGAGGAAGTCGCACATCATGCCCGCGTCGGGCACGTCCGTCGGTCTCCTTAGTGATGTTATTTGATCAAAGGTCCTCAATTCCGGAGACAACCCGCCATGGACGCAGAAGATCTTGTCGTCCACAACCGCGGCCACGGGCATGCAGTTGAACACATCATTGAACTGCTTCCATATTTTCAAGCCGTAGGCCCGCTTGCACTCGTCGCAGAACCCGTAGATCCTATTGATCGCCGCGCACTCGTGGTTGCCCCGCAACATGAAAAACGTGTCCCGATGCTTGGCCTTATAGCACAATAACAAGAGGACGGCCTCCAACCCCGACGGTCCTCTATCGACGTAATCACCCAAAAATAAATAATGGACATCCCGCGGCCAGCCGCACTCCTCGAAGAGCCTCAGCAGGTCTTTATACTGCCCATGGATGTCGCCCACGATCTTCAAGGGTGCTGTTAACTCAAGTAACATGGGCTGGGCCAGGAAGACCTCCTTCATCTTCCTTAATAAAGCCATGACGTCCTTCTGGGGCACGCAGGCGGCCTGCCTCCCGCTCAATCCCCCGAGCCCCATCGGCCCCGACCGCCGCGGGTGCACCGGGCCCTTCTGGTGGTCGAGCAACTTCTTGATCATCTCGTCGACCATGGCGTTGAACTCGGGCTCGTCGCCCATGGAGTCCGCGCGGCCGCGGCCGCGCGCCGGGCCGTCGGCGGCGCCGCGGCCCGGGCCGCCGCGGCGGCCCGTGGCGGCCATGGACCGAATGGTGGACGCGTGCGCGCGGCGGCGCCTCCTCCCCAAGAACCCACTGTCCTTGGATCAGGCCTACGCGGCGCCTCGCGAAACGCGAGCGGCGGGCTGCCTGGGTTTGAGCGCGAGGCCTCAACAACGTGCGGCCGCGGGGCTGCCTCCGGCCGTCGCCGCCCTCGACAGAATGCTGCGGCGGTCGGTGCGCCTGTGCAGCCTGGCGTTTGCGTCGCGGGCGCTACTATTTATCGAACGCGGCGGATGCTGGCTTTGCCCGCAGACCCCCCCCTTTTGGCCGCTATATGACGGGCGCGGCGCGGTTTCCAAGTGGGATGCGGCCCGACGCCTCGGGGGGACGCCTCGGGCGCCCGGCGTCGGCGGGGCAGCCATCGACCGGCGCGCGCGGGGTTGTCCCCCTGCCCTCTTCTCGACAGGCGCGGACGCCGTATCCTTTTTTTAGGTCTTCCTTTCGGGAGGTGTTGCGCGGGACGGGTGTTTTATATATGCCTGGTTTTCGGCTTGCTAGTGTCTTACAGGTCACGCTAGCTAACCTGCATTTCCTAGAAGAGCGGCCTGGTACACACAGCCTGCCTGCTGCTTTTGCCATTTCGTACGTTCAGCACGGAGCCTTGCATCAATTACTCCGAATTTCGGCTGCAGCCAGGTCGCAAGAGGTGCTCTCCAGCAGCTACAGACCAGCCATGAGTAATTTTTTAACAGAACTGGCGGACATGTTCCCGAGCTGGGACGCCGAGGCCCTGCGCGCGGTGCACGAGGCGAACCGCGGCGACCA
Source organism: Pelagomonas calceolata (assembly GCA_918797485.1). Taxonomy (NCBI): domain Eukaryota; class Pelagophyceae; order Pelagomonadales; family Pelagomonadaceae; genus Pelagomonas; species Pelagomonas calceolata. The sequence continues at coordinate 3,172,346 of CAKKNE010000004.1, forward strand.
GGAGAAGACGATCACGCAGCTCCTCGCCTGGACCGCGGAGGACGCGCCAGGACCGCAGCAGCCGGCCGCGGCGTTCCCCGTCGTCTGCCCGCCGGGCGCCGGGCCCGGCACGCAGCTCCTCGTGCACGCGCCGACGACGGGCCAGCAGATGACCGTCGTCGTGCCAAACGGCATCGGGCCCGGCCTCCAGTTCCTCGTCGCGCTGCCGCCGCAGTTCGCGCGCGCGACGCCCGCGCCGCAACCGCCGGCGCCGCCCCAGATCCACGACGCCGCGCCCGTCGTGCTCGAGCGCGCCTTCTACGACGACATCATGGCCAAGCGCATCACGGACAAGATGGCGCCCAAGGCCACGGGCGCCCTCCTCAAGGCCACGGCCAAGTTCAAGCAGCTCGCGCGCAAGGCCCGGGCCGAGGTCGCGCGGCGGCCGCACGTGCGCCGCCTGCCGAGCTCGCAGGACGGTCAGGTCATCCGCGACGCGACGCGCGAGGACAAGATCGCCGCGGGCAAGGCGCTGCTCGGCCAGCGCCTCGCCTTCCTCGCGCTGCGCATGGTCGAGATGGAGGACGACGGCAACTGCCAGTTCCGCGCGCTGTCCCATGAATTGTACGGCAGCCAGGACCACCACCTCCGCGTGCGCGCGGGCGCCGTGGCCTACCTGCGCGCCCACGAGGCCGACTTCGCGCCCTTCGTCGGCACGGCGGCCGACTGGGCGAACTACCTCGGGCGCATGGCCAAGTCGCGCGAGTGGGGCGACGAGCTCACGCTCCAGGCGGCCTGCGGCGCCTTCGCGGTCGACGTGCACGTCATCTCCACGGAGACGGAGCACTTCCACCTCGAGTACGCGTGCCCCGTGCCGTCGGCGGCGACGCCGCGCAAGCTGTTCCTGTCCTACATCTCGCCGATCCACTACAACGTCGTCGTGCCGAATAAGTAGTTCTCTCCTGTCTCACAGAAATCACATACTTAGTGGCTCACGAGGAACGGGTTGAACGGCTTCTTCGCCCCCGGCTCCGCCTCCTTCGGCGCCTCGCGCACGAGCTCCGCGCCGCGGAGGAGCGCCGCGAGCTCGGCCTCGGACACCGGCGGCGGCTCGGGCACGTCGAAGCCGTAGATGCCGCGGTTGATCTCGACTTCCGGAGGATGGAACTTTTTGGGGGGCGGCGGCGCCTTCACCTCGGAGAAGCCGGCCGACGTCGTGCCGACGTCGCCGGCCTTCCAGTGGCGCTTTAGCAGCTTCGACGCCGCGGCCTCGGCCTTCGCCGGCGCCTCCGCTTGTTCGCGCTCGGCGCGCTCGCGGGCCCGGACGCGGTCGCCGCCGAAGGCCCGGACGACGCGCGCCTGCTTCCCGATGAGGTCCGCGGCGCGCGTCACCTTGCCGAGGCCCCGCGCGGCCCACGTGTGCTTCGCGTGCTCCATGACGCAGACCTGGGCCACGGTCAGGTCGTCATAATCAATCTCGAGGAGGTGCTTCGCCTTGCCCTCCTTATTTTTTTGCAGCTTTTTATAAGCCTTGACGAAGGCCCGCTCGATCTTATCCAGATCAATCACACTCTCGTCCAACCCCAACTTCCGGTAGTACTCCGGCAGCCTTAAAATGTGTTGGTGCTCCTCCCGGAGCCGGTCCGCCTCCTCGAGGCACGCCGTCTCGCCCCGCGGCCGCCCGTCGTCGCCCAGCGGCACCTCGAAGTCCTCGTCGTCGTCGGGCTGCTCCTCCGGGACCATCTGGGGCCGGGCCCGGCCCATTTTCTTTTTGGCGGCCGCGACCTTCTCGTGCAGCGGCACGGGCGGTTTCCAGTCAGATGGTATGGCGTCGAGGTGGGCCGTCGCGCGCGCCATCTTCTGGGGGTACTCATCGAAGCGCTTCCACGTGTCCGCCTCGCACGTGTCCTCGGGGTAGGCGCCGCGGTCGTCCTCGGGCAGCGCCTCGGGCGCGACGGGGATGATCACCTCGTCGCCGCGCTCGGGGTCCCCGAACTCGAGCTGGACGGGCATCTTGGGCTGGCTTTGTTTTTATGCTTGGGCTGGCTTTGTTTTTATGGGCTGCTGTACTGCCAGCGTGCTGTGGGCAGCCGACCGCGCCCGGAAGCGATGCGACCGTGGAATGCCGGCGCGCACGGGTCGTTTGCGTGCCGCGTTCCAGGCCTGCAGGCGCTGCCATTTGAGTGCGGGCTCTCGCGCGGCCCACTAGCCTACACAGGGAAGCCGGCGGAGCCATCGCCGGGACCGGGACCTTCTCGAACGGGCTCAAGGAACCGTCTTCAAATCGCGATCATATCTAGCGCGGCTATCTAGCGCAAACCCAATAATGCAGAGCGTGCCGCTGCAAGATCACGCAGTGATTTGCGGACTTCTTGGGCAGCCTAGTCTGCAACACGCTGTGATCGGTTTTGGGCGCAAAGGGCAGTGCACCAGCAGATTAAGGGCTGCTCCTTCCCTGGGGCAACAACATGGCTGTGGAGGTGGCGGCCACCTCCTTGGCGGTCGGTTTGGCCACCGCCCTCAACTCCGCCGTCCGCGGGGCCACGGGGAAAAGCATCGCGCAAAATTGCTCGTCCCTCCTGAACAAGGTGCGGTCCAAGGTGCTGGGGACGGTCGTCGACGTCAAGGCCAAGCAGCTCGCCGACGACGCCTGGAAGAAGGCCGAGGACAGGATCACCGGCTTGGAGCGCAATGAGCGCTTGGCTTTCTCCCAGCGGCTCGCCGCGCTCGGCAAGACGCTGTGGAACCTGGAGGCCAACCCCATCGTGGAGGACGAGGGGGTGAAGGGCGCGCTGGACGGCCTGCGTGGCTCTCTCGAGCGCGCCGTCGAGGGCACCGACGACGCCGCCGCGCGCGGTCGCGCTTCTACAGATATCCAGGGGTACGCTCAGAATCTGAGCATAGCAATGACTGCGGCGTCCGCGAAACGCTCCGACGCCTCGGCCGCGGCGTCCGCGAACCGCTCCGCCTCGTTCCACGCCGAGACTACGGACGGCATCAACGAGCTCAATGCCAAGATTGATGCCCTGCAAATGAATGAGGCGGCGATCCAGGACCAGTACGTGTACGACCCCTACGACTCGGACGACGACCAAGAGGCGTCGCTATTGGGTTGGGGCTCCTTCGGTTCGACGCACAAGATGAGAAACGAGGAGGATGGCTGCGTATACGCCGTCAAGCTCATCAACATCAAAAGGGCGGGCACCGGCGTCGAAAAGCTGCGGGAAGAAGCCGCGCGCCTCTCGATGCTGAATCATCCGAACATCGTCCGCTACTTCACGGCCTTTCGCTTCAAGAAGAACAAGTTTTTCGCCATCGTCATGGAACTGTTGAAGGGTGGCTCGCTGCTAGAGCGCCTCCAACGGGTGTCCGGCCCGCTCACTTCCGGCCAGCGGCCGCGCGAGGCGCAGACCGAGCAGTGGGCACGGCAGGTCGCGTCGGCACTTGCGCACATGCACGCGCGACGGATGCAGCATCGCGATCTGAAACCGGACAACGTTCTCTTCGACGAGCACCAAAACGCGCGAGTCATCGACGTCGGGCTCGCCGTGGTCGTCGTCGCCAAGAGCAAGGTCTCTTCGAGGGGCGGCGCCAACAAGGTCGGCGCCTTGATGTACCAGTCGCCGGAGAAGGCGCAAGGCCGCGCATACGACGGCAAGGACGACGTCTGGGCCCTGGGGTGCATGCTCGGCGGCGCGGTCACGGGGAAGTTGGTGGAGGCTCGCAGCACGGGCGTTTTCGCGCTCGACCCCGAGGCAGTGAAGGCGTTCGTCAAAGAGACCAACGCCGCGTCGGCCAGGTTCGGCTGCCTTGTCACCACGATGCTTGCGAAGAATCCGATGGTGCGGCCCGCGGCGCAGGGCGTCGAGTGGGCACTCGCAACCGGCGCGTCGGTATTCGCGGGTGGCGCCGCGATCGTCGAGGAGGAGGAGGAGGAGGACGAGGAGGACGAGGCCGAGGCCGAGCAGCGGCGCCGCGCAGCCGAAGCCGAGGCCGCCAGGGAAAGGCGGCAACGCCTCGCCGCCGAAGCAGAGGCGAAGGCCGCTGAGGAGAGGCGGCAGCGTCTCGCTGCCGAAGCACAGGCCGCCGAGGCAGAGCGGAAGCTTCGCGCCGCTGAAGCGGCCGCCGAGGAGAAAAAGCGGCGCGAAGCCGCCAAGGCCGCCGAGGAGAAAAGGCAGCGCGAAGCCGCCGCGGCCGCCGCGGCGGAGCGGGCCCGCGCCGAGCTCCGCGCCGTGCGAGACGATGCGGCGCGCCGCGAGCGGGCCCGCGCAGCAGCCAAGGCCGCCGAGGCGGAGCGAAGACGCCGCGCCGAAGCCAAGGTCGCCGAGGAGAGGCGGCAGCGTCTCGCCGCCGAAGCACAGGCCGCGGAGGCAGAGTGGAAGCTTCGCGCGGCTGAACGTCGCGCCGCGGCCGCCGAGGCGGCTGCCGATGAGGAAGAAAGAGCCCGTAATTCTGCGCGACTCCGACGCGAAGCCGAGGCGCTCTGGGCTGAGGAGGATAGGCAGCGCCGCCAACGCGAAGCCGCGGAAGCGGCGGAAAATCAGAGAAAAGCGGAAATCAGAGAAAATCAGAGAAAAGCGATCACGAGGGGGGTCGCTGCCCTCGTGACGGGGGGTTTGTCGGAATTGTACTATCAAAATAAATAAATAAATAAATAAATTAGGGAAGACCTAAAAAAGGAACAAGCTCCTAAGAACCTTGTCCTGCTCGGTCAGCATGCCCAACCGAATTTCATAGTTGGGTTAGACCTGCAAAGCACCGTACCGTTTAGGACGGGAGCAAATCGGCCGCCCATGGTCCAATAGCAAGCGAGGCTACCGGAACAACGGACTTATTTCTGGTTTCAACTGCTCCCGAGCAGTTCCACGGGCACATGTGGCCAGACTCGTGGAACTGGCCGATAAAGGGGTTCGTCGGACGCGATGGGATAATGGAGCTTACGTTCGTGGATCCGGCGACGGGCGAGCACACTGCGTGGTTCGGAAAAATGTTGTAAAGAATGTGTCTCTGGACGGGCGGCGCGTCGTGCCTGCGTCGGGCGACGAGACGCTCAAGGTATCGTCGGGAAACCTTAAGCGCGGCCCGGGGCAGGTAGCAAATAAATACAAACTAGCAAGCTTACCACGCGCTACCGGACGTCGCCGACCCGAAGAAGCCCCCGTCCCGGTCCGGCCGCACGCGCACCTCGACGTCGCCGTAGACGAAGGTGACGCAGGATAATCTACAGGACGGCTCGCAGCCCTGGAGGTTCAGCGTGCCCTCCTCATCATTAGATTTGCGGTTCGTCGCGGCGGCGCCGCCGACGACGTCCACAATACACGTGCCGCACATCTGGTGGCCCGCGCAGTTCGTCCAGGCCGTCGTGCCGCGGTAGACGTCGATGCCGTCCTTCACGAGCGCGTCCCTCAGATTCGCGCCCGCCTCGACGACGATCTCGCGCCGCTCGCCGCGGTCGTCGACGGTGATCGTCGCGGCGCCCGGCGCGGCCTGTGATCGGCCCACGGCCGCGAGCAGCTCCGTTCGATCGCCGCGGAAGAACTCGAGCCGCGCCTCCGCGTCAACGGCGGCGAGGCGCGCCATCGCCGCGTCGAACGTCGCGTCGAAGACGGCATCGCCGTCGATGGCCACGAGCTGGTCGCCCGGCGCCACGGCGCCGGACTGCTCCGCCGCGCCGCCGGGCAGCAGCGCGCGCACGTAGACGCCCACGAAGCTCAGGTCCGTGCCCCACTCGACGCCCGTCGCGCCGCGCGGCAGCGCGACGAGGGACGCCCGCGGGTCCGCGACGACGGCTCCTGCTTCTATTCCGGCGGCCTCGCGCGCCAGGTCCGCCGCGGCGTCGGCGACGGGCGGCGCGTCGCCCTTGTCCCCGCGCTTGCTCGGCGGCGTCCACCGCCGCTTCTTCTGCTTCGGCGGCTGCCAGCGCGCGCCGTCGCGGCCGGGCGGTGTCTCGGCGCAGCGGCGCGAGGGTGGTCGCGGCGCGTTCGTGGGGGCGACTAGCGCTGCTGCTGGCAGGGCTAGGGCCCACCACGGGACGCGCATTGTTCCTTTGTGATGATGGGTGTCTCAGCGTCGCATCCGTGTGATTATTTAAGAGATTTATAGCGAGCTCAGGCCACCGATGGGCCCCGCGTTACTGTGTAAGCTGGCTTTTGTCGAAGTGGTCTAGTACCTCTCTAGCTAGGTAAAGGCCCCTGATTTTTGTTTGGTTGGCTTGGGCCGGGCGCTTAGACGCTAGGATCGCCTTTAGGAGCCCTTCAGGACTTCCCAGAGAAGGTCCCTGCCAGCGGGAGTGCCAGCTCGCACCGCTACGCGTCGTACACCAAAGATTTCAGGAGGCCCAGCGCAGCAGCAGCGCAATACAGCTGCACGACCCAAATGGTTGTGATCCTAGGCGACGGCACGGTCGTCGCGGACGACGATCCGCGCGCCCGCCTGCGCCGGGCTCGCCAACAGTTGCCCGACAGCCGCCTGAAATATGCTCTGCTGGCGGTGGCGCTCGCAGCCGCGTACAGCTTCGTAAACGCGCCGGCGTCGGAGGCCGCCGGAGGAAAGGTCCCGGCCATGAATCGCGCGCCGAAAGACCACTGGCTCCACCTGTACTACTCGCCGTTCCTGGTGCGCGACCTCTCGACGTCCTCGGCGCACCAAGATCATAGCGTCCTCGGCCGCGTAAAGCACCTGTTCCGCCCGGGGTTGGGCAAGGACACGACGCTGGATAGTAAGGGCCGCGAGGTCGATTACGGCGGCGCCGACGGCTCCGCCTTCGAAGAGATCGACATCGAGGACCCGGACTCCGTCGTCGACAGTGCACAAATCAGACTTTGGCACCCGACTCACTGGTTGATTTGCGCACAGGTCGTCGGGACGCGCTGCGCGTCGACCAAGTTCGCGCTCTCCGTCTACTTCTGCGGCGCCGCCACCGCGAACGGCGACGAACTCAATACCTGGAACGGGTGGGCCGGCGGCCTCGCGGCTCTCCGGGAGACGCTCGAGTCGATGCACATGCTGTCGAGGAAGGGAGGCGTCCACCCCGCCTTCGTCTACGAGCTCTCCCTCGGCCAGAAGGAGCGGTCGGACCCGGCGCTCGAGCACGTTTGGACAATTGTGGCCCAGCCCGACGGAACCTACATGTGGCTGCAGTCCTATATTCAGCAGTATACGCTCCAGAAGTGGATGAAGGAGACGCTACGCCGCGGTGAGCAGTATCTTACCTACGAGCAATTGGTGGCGAAGCTCGACAAGTACCAAGAATTACGCGCCGCCGCGGCGACGGGCTGGACCGCACGGGCGAACACGCTGTACAAGGAGCTCTTTTGGGTCGACGTCAGGGAGAATGGGGACGTCCGCTTCTCGGCCGCGAACGCCATCGAGGACCTCTGGTGGCAGATCCGCTGCAAGTATCCGACAGCCAAAACGCCCCCGCCGCGAGGCCCCGGTCCCCGCGCGGGCGAGTCGCGAGGGCCGGATACGAGTAGCGGGGACCGGTCCTAACTCTGTCGTGTTGAATACACAAGTTGTTACCCTCTCAGGCGTCGTCACTCTTCTTCCTCGGACTCTTCCGCTTCGTCGTGGCACGCTTCTTGGCAGGCTTCTTCGCGGCCGGCTTGCGCGCGCGCGGCGGCTTGGGCGCCCGCCGCGGCACGGCGGCGGGCATCCCGGGGATGCCCGCGAGCAGCGACGGCGGCAGCCCCGCGAGCGCCGCCGCGAAGCGCCCGCCGCCGCCGCCGCCGTAGTCGCGCTTATATTCAATCACGTACTCGGGGTAGACTTGCGCGTTGTCGAAGACGCCGTACATGGACCCTTGCGACGCGCAGTCGTCGACCGTGTCGGGGTTGTTCGACACCGAGTCGTTCAGACGGCCCGATCCCCCAATAGCCGGCGGCCGCCGCAGGCCCGGCTGGCCGCGGCCGCACTCGCCGAGCAGCACGCGACACACCAACATCTTGAGCGCGTCCTGCGGCCGCGCGGCCGTGCCCGCGTGGCGGTGCCGCACCAGCGCGCTGTGGTCGGGCATGCGGCAGTACTGGTCCGAGTAGCTCGACTGGTCCGCGAAGTAGGCGCAGGCGCCCATGGCGCCCGTGATCTGCGACAGTCTAAAATCCACGTTCTCGTCCAGTATGCAGTCGATCGTCGACGGCGCCGCGCCGTGGAAGAGGTAGCGCTCTCTACAAGGATTCGCGTCGGGCAAACAGACGGGGTTCTCGGCCTCGTTGAGCACGCCGGGCAGCACGTCGGACCGCCAGACGCGGTCCTCGTCGCTCGACGACGCGCGGCGGGCCATGGCCTCGCGCCGCGCCGCGTAGGGCGCCCAGAGGTGGTCATTCACACAACGCTTGATGGACGAGATGTTCGCGTCGGGCAGGCCGCGTGATTGTAATCTTGCAGCGACCGACTCGTACTCGTCCGAGCCCGGCGTCAGTTCCACCAATAACTTCTCGTCGACGCCGGCGTCGTCAGGTAAACGCTTGCCGTCGCCGTCGCGCCGCCAGTAGACGGGACGCTTCGCGCGCTTGGCGTCGCCCGTTTTCTTTTGTAAAGAGGCGACCTGCTGCGCGAGCTGCTGTTTCTCGGCCAGTAACGATTTGAGGAGCTTGGCCTGGGCGCCCTCGGACAGGTCCGCGGCGTCGTCGAGGATCTGGACCTCCGAGTCCTGGCTGTCCGGCAATGCGGGCGCGGGCGCGCCACCGACGATCTCGACCTCGTCGTCGCTCTCCGGCGGCGCTTGGGCGTTGTTGGCGGCCTCCTCGTCGCTGTCGAGGATCTCGATGCACTCCATGTTTCCTTCTGCGCCGCGGCGGGTCGATGCGGTATCGGTCCGAGGTTGCTTTAGGAGCGGCTACGGCGTGCGCGCGCGCTTTTTTGTCTTGTCCGGTCTTAAGGCAATACGACAGGCTGCGCCACGTGCCGCCGGCGGGCCGCGTAGAGAGTTATGCGCTCCAAAACACCGGCAGCGGCCACAAATCGCGTGGCTAGCGTCCTGTAAAGACACTAGCAAGCGGCAGATCCGAAATAGGGTTGACTTGAAAAACACTCGGAGGCGTATAGAAAAGCAAAAGAAGACTCCTCAGCAAATACAAGCCGCTGTCGTCCTCATCATCTCACATCTTGCCAAGTGAGAGCCAGCTCCACACGCGGTAGCCGGCATCGGCGCGCTTGTGATCGTTTGCAACGCGTCGCAGCTTCAACTCATCCATCCGTGCGAGTTTGCAACAGGTGGCGCTGAACGAGCCCTCTAAAATGAAGCTTGCTACCACAGTCCTCTGCTGCTTGGCCACCGTGCACGCCTTCACGCGACCAAACGTGCGCCGCGCGCCGACCGTGCGACGACAAGCTGTCGACGTGCGCGCTCTCCCTTTCTACACCGTGGCCGAGACGGGCGCCGGCGCCGACGACCCGTTCTTGCTGTCGCTGGCCGGCGCGTCGATCGGGCTCTTCATCTTCGTAGTCGGTGGCGCGGCGTACCTTACCTTTCAGGAGCAGCAGTCCAAGAAGAGCATCGAGGAGGAGGACACGAAGCCGCGGCTCCCGACGCTCGCCGAGCTCGAGGCCGAGGGCGTGCGTGACGAGGCGGCGCTCATGAACGCGGCAGACATGCCGGCCGCGACGAACCGCAACGAGCGGCGCCAGAACAAGAAGCTCCTCAAGAAGCGCGTCGAGCCGCAGCAGGACCGGGCGCGGTTCTAGCACTTGTAACAGAATTAGTCAGAACAACAACTAGGTGAGCCCAAGCCCGGGGATCGACCGCGCCGGCGGCGGCACGCAGCGCTTGCAGCGCCGCGACGTCGTCTGCCAGCAGACCTTCGGCGAGCAGTCGCAACAGACGCAGCGCCCGCACGCCCGGCAGTGGTGGCGCCGGTAGTACGTCGTGAACTTGCGCCGACACAATTGACACGCGGGTGCGTCTTTGTCAGGCGTCCAGATCGGGGGTGCCTTGGCGGCCTCGTACCGCTTCACGAGTTCGGGGTCAGGGGGCTCGACGGCGCGGAGCCGGGCCGTCGCGTCGCTGCGCCGCCGCCAGAGATCGGCGGCGGGCGTGTAATACCGCGACACGCGCCCCGCGGCGAGCCAGTCACGCCGCGGCACGCCGTGCGCCTCAAGATATGCGGCGAACGCTGCGTTGTCGGATGCCGTTTCGCACCCGTCGAGCCGCTCCGACCGCACGAAACTGATGCCCGCTCCTAGTGCGCGGTGCACTCCGGCACAGGAGATGCAGAGCGAGACGTTGTGCGTCGCGCAGAGCCAGCGGTCGTGGGCGCAGGCGGCGCCGCAGTCAAAGCAGCAGGCGTCGTCGAGCGCTGCCGCCGGCGCGGCTGACGGCTGGGCAGCATCTCTGGACATCGCGTCTGTTCTGGCTCGCTCGCGGCAAGCGCCGCGCCGCTCGCCTGATAGACACCCTGCCTCTGCACCTGTAGACACAGTGGCTCCGCTGGACCCTCAGGGCTCGCGCACGCTTATGAAACGCTGCTGGTCCTCACAAATGGTGGCAATCAGCGTGGTCACACGTGTTTTTTGGGCACTTTGCGCCAGCAAAAATCCCACAAAACCCGAGATCGCAGGGGCTTGAACGCAAACGTAGGTCTTGAGATCAGCTTTTTGTATAGCTGCAGCCATCAATCGTTGCGGCAAGCATCAATCGTATAGCTGCAAGCCATCAATCGTCGCATTGCTGCGCCGCTTGTGCTTGCTTCGCCTGCACTCACAGCTCGCCGCTGCATCAATCCATTGCACACAAGCGCAATCCTGCGATGTCGCGATTCCTGCTCGCCCTCATGCTCTCCGCGACGACGGCGCTGCGCGTCGTCACGCGCCGCACGCTCACGCCGCGCCGTGCTGCAATGACCATGAAGGAGGGCGCGACGACGGTGGTCGTCACGGGCGCGTCCAGAGGCATCGGCGCGGCCATCGCCAAGGATTTAGGAGCGCAGGGCTGCAACGTCGTCGTCAACTACGCGGCGTCCGAGGGACCGGCCCTGGAAGTTGTGGAAGCCATCAAGGCTTCGGGCGGCGACGCCATTGCCATAAAAGCGAACATGGCGGAGTTGGACGACATCAAGGCCATGTTCAAACAAGTAGCGTCCGAGTTCGGGGGCTGTGATGTGCTGGTGAACAACGCGGGCATCACTAAAGATGGGTTGGCCATGCGCATGAAGCCGACGCAGTGGCAGGACGTGATTGACGTCAATTTGAGCGGCGTCTTCTACTGCTCGCAGCAGGCCTTCAACCAGATGGCGAAGAAGCGCAAGGGCCGCATCATCAACATGTCGTCGGTCGTCGGGTTGTTCGGCAACCCGGGCCAGGCGAACTACGCGTCGGCCAAAGGTGGAGTGTGCGGCCTGACCATGTCGAACGCCAAGGAGTTCGCCGCTCGGGGCGTCACCGTGAATGCGGTCTGCCCCGGATTTATTGGTACGGAGATGGCCAACGAGTTAGGAGAGGACATGCTCGAGAAGGTCAAGAGCGCGATCCCGCTGGGGCGCCTGGGCGCCGCCGAGGAGGTCGCTGGTTTAGTGAGATACCTCGCGCTCGACGAGTCGGCGGGCTACATCACGGGCCACTCGCTGACCATCGACGGCGGCATCGCGATCGGCGCGGGCTTCTAGGCTGGTTCTCGGGTAAGGGCGCGTTAAGATCCTCTTCGTCGGCGGCGTAGCGCTCCGGTGGGGCGGGGAGCGGTGGTGGTTTTTCTCGTGGCGGCCGCGCGCCCGCGGTTTTCTTCCTTTCGTGTCCTCCGTCGCAGGTATCGGACTTGCCGGCGTAGGTCTCCGGTGCGGCGGGAAGGAGCGTTACCGCGCCTCACGGATGGAGGCGAGCAGGGCTCGTAAAATCGACGCCACTCCGCGCGCACATTGGCGCGACCGCGGAGCTCTCTTGCCCGGGCAGAGTTGAGGAGACGCACATCGGAGACGAACCGAGGAGAGTGAGCCGGGTCAGCCGACGCGCGCTCGGTCCAAAAAAACAGAGCTAAAAACTCGGGCTTCCTCGTTCGTAAACGCGCGCGGCGGGCGAGAAAGGACGCCCTGAACGCGTATACAGCGACGCGAAGCCACCGGCAACGCGAGACAGCGCGAAACCGCCGAAGAAAAAAAGCGCCGCGACTCGGGCGCGATGGCTGCCGACGAGAGCCACGACGGGCCGCCGGCGAAGCGCCCGAACCTGACCGTCGACTCGTCGAGCGACGACGAGGCGCCCACGCCGACGGAGCTGGGCTTCGACGGCGACACGCACAAGTGCTCTTCGTGCCACGTCGTGAAGAAGGTTCCCGAGGACTTCGTGAATCCCAAAACAAAACGCGTCGGCAAGACGTGCGCCGAGTGCATCACGCGCGCGCGCTGGAACGTGAGCCCCGCACTCCCCGCGGCGAAGACGTCGGGCCGGACGCGTCGACGGCAAGCTGAGCCCGCAGAGAAACCCAAGTCCTCGTCGTCGAAGCTGCCGTGCCGCCGCGGGTGCGGCCGCTCCTTCAAGAACGCGGGTGCGCGCACGAAGCACGAGGCGGCGTGCGCGCACGGGCGCGACACGGAGGAGGCGGAAGATGCGAACGACGACTTGATTGGACAGAAGGTGATCAACGTCTTTCCCGGCGCGGGAGGCTTCCGCATGGGCTTCGTCCGCGAGCGGGTCCTCCCTGTGTGGAAATCAACCTGTGTATCGGCTGCGACCACGCCATCAAGCAGGCGTCGCGTCGATGGCATGGAGGTCGACGCCGACTCGACGGCGCCGTGAAATTTTGATTTCTACACAGGTTCCTCCGCCGGCCGGCTCGGTGCGGATCGGCAACTACATGTGCGTCTGGCACGATCACACGTTCACGGAGCACCAGGCCGGGAAGATTCGAAACAAGCTGCTGCGGGAGTGGGAGTGGGCTGAGGTTCCTCCGGGCGAGATATCTCCGACTTTCCGAGAGCTCTACAAGGAACATGTCGGCGACCGATACGGCGACGCAGACGGCTCTTCGCGCGGACGCACCGTTGCAACGGCTCTGTTCGGGGATCCCAACGCCCTAGTGTAAACATATATCTTACGCAACCACCACGTCCGTGTCGTCGGCCCCCTCGAACTTCGGATACACCCTCTTGTACAGCTTGAGGAGGACCGTGTCCGCCTGCGACATAGGCCTCGAAAGTGCCACTTTAAAGTGGCCGTGCGTGCCGATGGGGCAGGTCATGTGGCACGTGAGGCCGTGCTTCGTCACGAGCTGCGCGGGCTTGAAGTACGCGCAATCCTCGGGATTCTCGAACATCTTGTAGACCGTGGCCTTGCGTTTATGTGTTCGTAACGGCACGCCCGACAAAATACATCTTTTCAGGATGATGCGGTCGGGGTCGCAGGTCAGCGCCGAGCCGATCGCGCAGGCCTCTCCACTAGCACGAAACAGGACGACGGGCGCCGGCGCGTACGTCAGGGGTCCTAAGACAGAACAGACGACGTGGTCGCCGGGCCGCAGAAACCGGCTTGATAAAGCCCTTGCGCTCTTGGGCCCGTGCGACGAGTAGATCGGCCGGCCCCGCCACCGCCGGTGGCCGCAGACGACCTCGACGAGTTCTTTGGATGGTAAAGGCTGCGTATCACCAACGCCTAGCGTCGTGCGCTTCACGAGGAAGTGCAACACAGTGAGACGGTTCTCATGTTTTAATAACGACGACACACCGGCAGAATCGTTGATTAAGGAAGAAGCATCACACGCACGCACGGTCTCCAACCTCATTTTGACGTAGGCGCCCACGCCGACCTCACCCTTCTCGGCCAAGGCTGCCTTGCGCTCCGCGTCGAACCTTCTGAGAGTGTGGACGTAGCCGTACTGGCGCGGCAGCGCCTCGTGCGCATCGAAGGGCGACGCCTGCACGTCCCTCAGAGCCCGGTACCGCGCGAACCGCGTTCGCGCCGCGCACCCGGCGGGCACTTCCACCTCGTCGGGAAACTCGCCGTCCTCGTCGTAGCGCTCCTGTAAAGTTAGTGGTTTCTTCACTTCTACCTCCTCTTCGCGCGTGGACGTGTTCAGGGCCTCCACATCAATGCCGTCATTATCGTCGTCGTCGTCATCAGAACCGTCCCACGCGGCTTGATAGTCGCTCCTCAGCTTCCTTGGTTGTTCTACTTCTTCCTCCTCCATGTTCTCGAGGTTCTGCTCGCCCATGAGCTCGTCCGGCGTCGCGGCCGACTTCAGGGGCTCGTCACATGAACCTTGTAAGGTTTCTGATGGTGTTGTTGCGTCGGACGTCGCGTAGACCTCGCAAGTTGTGATGCGCGCGGCACCCACGCCGCGCACGTGCACCAGTCGATTCAACGCTAAAGGAGCGTCGCGGACCCAGCCTTCGACATCTAGTAGAGTGCCATCGGATGATGCGTTCTTGACGTGGATGCGACAACGCGTCTGCCGCCAGCGCGGCAATTTCGAAGGAGCCGCCCTAACGGCTTGCGGCGCGTTTGCCGCGCCGTCGCACCACGGCACCGCATCCCCAAACTCGTCCTTGAAGAACCGTCGCGCTATATCCAGGCGATACGCGTCCGGGGCATTTCCCGAAGCGACGCCGACGATGGTGGGCAAGCCCTGGGACTTCAAAGCAGTCAAAACATCGTCGGCCTCGGGCGAGTAGGTCTCGGGCTCCTCCGTGTCCATGTCGCTTTTCTTCGTAGGAGCCAGCACGCAGACGACCACATCACACGCCGCGGCCGCGTGCAATGCACTTCGAACGTCGCCGTGCGCCGTCTCGATGACTTGTATGTTGTCCTCCCTTAAGGCGTTTGCTACATCTATAGCAGCGTTTTCCGCGAGGGGCACGACGGCGCAGGTCAAGGGCGCGTCGGTCGCCTGAGGCTTCCTCGACGACCGCTGGCGCTGGTCCTTCAGCTGCTGGGCCCGTCGTCGCCGTTGCTCCTTGGCGCCGGCGGCGGCGCCCGCGCGGCGGCCCGGGCCCGCGCGCTCGACGCGGCCCGCGCCGCTCGCGCGTTTCTGGGCGCGGTTCGACTTTGTGGTTTTGTGGGACTTGTTTTTTTGTTTCAGGCCGCTGCTGGCGCGGTGGTGGTGGCCGGCCATGGCTGCTCTTTTTGTTTTGCGCTCTCTGGGTGCAGCGCTCTCTGGGTGCAAGCCTGTTTTTTGTCTTAGTGATGGACGCAACGGCCTTGAACTCCACGCAAGCAGTGCGCACGTGGGCTAGCTTTGCAAATCCGCCCGAATCACACAGCACTGCCTGCAGGCCGATTTTATCGCTCGATGTGCCTCTCAGCCCCTGGATTAGCTAGCGGCGTAAGACACTAGCAGACCCTCTATTTGACCGGAAACGTTGAGAGACGCGTCGGATAGATCACCTGTTCGCGTACTGGGTGCAGAGACGGTCCTCAAGAGGACAGCTGATGACATGCATGCATGACAAGCGGCACATGCAGCAGCCAATCCGTACGGATGAGTTGAAACAGCAGTATGCTTCAAAAGTGACGCCATCGATGCGATAATCATGTGTAAAAGTTCAACAGATAACGAGGACTCTGCAAAAAATGACAGCACACAGCTCCCTGCAGCCCTGTGGGAAGCCTTGTGCGTCGGACTCGTCGTCCTCACGCTCTGGCTCTCGATCGGCGCCGCCGCAGCCCCAAGAGGCCCGGTCTTCGCGCTCGAGTGCGTCTTCGTCGCCGGCGTGCTCGGCGGCCGGCTCGTGTCGCTTATCGCGAAGAAGACCGAGGTCCCGCTGCCGCCCCTGGTAGGGATGCTCGGCGCCGGTATTCTTTTGAGGAACGTGCCCTACCTGCGGACGTACGTGGGCGAGGCCGTCGACGCGGGCAGCTCGTCGGCGCTGCGGACGTGCGCCCTCGCGCTCATTTTAGCAAGAGCGGGCCTAGGCCTGGACGCCGCCGCGCTGAAGCGCCTGCGGTGGGCCGCGGCGCGCCTCGCGGCCGTGCCCTGCCTCGTCGAGGCCGGGGTCGTCGCTGTGATAGCGTCGCGGCCGTTTGTTTTTGACTTCCCGGCGGGGTGGGCGTGTCTCCTGGGCTTTGTGGTCGCCGCAGTGTCGCCGGCGGTCGTCGTGCCATCGCTCCTAGCATTGAGGGATGCGGGCTACGGCACAGCGACGGGCATCCCGACGCTGGTGGTCGCGGCCGCGGCGCTGGACGACGTGCTTTCTTTAGCAGGTTTCGGGATCTGCCTGCCCTTCGCGGTATCGTCGGCGGCGCGCCAGGGGGTCCTCCCGTCGACGGCCTGGGCCGCGGCGGTGCGCGCGCCGGTTGAAATTGTTGCTGGATTATTTGGCGCGTGGCTCGGGTCGCTCGTGCTGCGCCGGTTCGTCGTCGAACGGCGGCCGTCCGCGCTGCGGGCCGCCTCAGCTTTAATGCTCGTGGCGCTGGCACTGACCTTCTCGCTGAAGGCGCTCGGCTTTTCGGGCGCGGCGGCGCTCGCGGCTGTATGGAAATCAAATTTCAGGCGCCCGACGCCATCGACACTCCGCAACTCACTGGTTGATTGCCACACAGGCTCGCGGCGCTCGCGCTCGCGTTTCTGGCAGGATCTTCATATAAGGCCGCCGGGGGCGTCCTCGGCGAGCTGTGGTCGAGCGTGGCCCAGCCGCTCCTCTTCTCGCTGCTGGGGGCGGCCGTGGACCTGGATGTAATAAGGGGAAGGGACGCGGGCCTCGGCGTCGCTTTGATCGTGATCTCGGGCGCCTTCCGCTTCGCGGCGACGTCGAACGCCGTGCGCGGCTTTTCGTTGAAGCCGAAGGAGCGGTTGTTCGTGGCGCTCGCCTGGCTGCCCAAGGCGACGGTGCAGGCCGCCGTCGGGGCCGTCGCGCTCGACGCGGCGGACTCGTCCGGCGAGAAGGAAAGGGCGCGTGTCGTGCTGACCGTGGCCGTCCTGGCTATTATATTGACTGCACCGGTCGGCGCAATCGCTATTTCTGTAGCGGGGCCGCGGCTGTTGACGAAGGATGAGGTCGCCGAGGAGGCGCCGTCGCGGGTTTGATGTTTTGTTTCATAAGTCGTTGTTCATATAGTACTCGTCTTACTGTACCGACTACACACCACACGAAAACCTAAAGAACCGTATCGCGCGGTTTAAGCTGATGCCTAGTGTCTTACAGCAGCTAGCTCCAGCCTCTCACAGCCATGGACCACTCTGTTGACGAATGTCGCCGACGGAGCACTCGACGTCACGCCCAGCGACCGAACTTCCCGGCCGCGCGCCCCCTGAGCCTCTCTCACACAGGCCGCCGTTACCATCTTCAACAACATCTTTAACCGGGACCCCGCGGCGGTCGAGGAGCTGCGCCGGCGCCAGTCGCAGACGGCTAGGGCGCGGCTCGCCGCGCTGCCGCCGCTCGGACAGCTCTTGTTCCACGTGCAGCTGGGGAACTGCACGTTCCTGGGCGCGATCGACGCGTGGATCGCGCTCGGCGCGTCCGATGACGCGACCGCGCGCGCCGCCGCGCGCGCCCTCGACGCGCTCGCGTGGCGCGTCGTGCACGCCGCGTCCCGCTCGTCATCTTTAGCAGCCGGCGCCGTCGTCGCCGCCGTCGCGCGCGGCGCGGCCTCCGCGCCGGGGCTCCGGCTCGCCGTCGCCGACACGGGCGCCGCGCTCGCGCTCGCGCCGGCCGACGCCGTCGAGGCCCCTTCGTCCACGTTCGGTTTGGAGGCCGCGTCGCCGACGCCCGAGGTCGTGATGACCGACGACTCCGCTTCGACGTCTGCCGGCGCCGCTTTAGAGGACGTCGCGCCCGCGCCGGCCGCCGCCGACAATTCTGAGAGCGATGACGAAGAGACCCTCGAAGTCATGAGAGCGCGCGTGCAGCTGCGCCAGGACGAGGCGTCGTCGGACGACGACTCCGACGACGAGGACCAGGACTCCTTCCAGGCCATCGCGCCGGACGCCGAGGCCGAGGACGTAGAGGAGGCATTACAGAACGCCGAGTCGGAGGAGCTCGCGGTGTCGGCGTCCGAGCTAGCTGTTCTAGAGCGGTACCTCGCCGAGGCCGTCCGCGAGGACATCTTTATCCCAGGCCTCAGGGACGCGTGCAACACGAACATGAGCAGCTTCGAGCACATGCTGCTCGCCCTCCGACGACATCATCCAGACAAGGACCTCTCCACATTAACGCTCCTCGCCATCTTCGACACGGAAGACCCGTCCATCATCAACGCGATCCCGCGGGACACCTACCTCGGCCGAGTCAACGACAGGAAGAGGGCGCTCGACCTGCCGCTCACGCCCATCACTCCCAAGCCCAGCAAATCGGAACTAGCAGAGCTCCGCGCCGCAGAGGACGCGACGCGTTCCGCGGAAGCAGAACGCCTTCAGGCTCTCGAGTCGAGGACGTTCAAAGAGCAGAATCGCTTAAGCAGCATCAGAACGTTGCAGAAGTATCAAGCAGAACGAGAGGCCAACGACGGCAAGGTGCTGACGTTCCAGCTGCACGCCGGTTGTCCAGTAGCCTTCCCAAAACAAAACTGGTACCTATACCTCTTCCGCCACTTAACAGCACACAATCCAGGAACGACCCGGCAAGGGCCGACACCATTGTCCCGGAAATCAGTCTATTTCCCCTCGCTGACGGCGTGCACGGCCTGCGAGGACTGGGTCCAGGAACTCGCCGAGGGAACCGCGTCCGTGGGGGTGCCAGGCGCCGGCTGGGCCCATCCGCGCGACGGCGTTCTGAAAGTCGCGCGGGAGGTCCGGGCGGCGTTCCCGGACATCACGTTCGGCGACGTCGACTTACATGTGGCCGGCCCGTCGAAACGGGGGCCGTCCGCGGCGCCGGTGCGAAGCAGCAAGAGGGCGCGGCAGCCTCCCAAATCGAGGGACGTCTAGGTTGTGGCCAGGGGCGCGCGCGCGGAACGCGGCGCCGGCGGTAAAAAATGAAAAAAAAAATTCGCGTCCATCCGCCCGCCACCCTTCCCATCGGTCCCGCCAGAGCTCTGGGACGCCACAAAAGGAAGTTCAGGTCGGCGCGTGGAGCAATTCCCTCAACCAGCTCTGAAAGTCCGTCTCGCGCCGTAGCGCTACCTCTTTTCCGTTGAAGTGGTCCGCGGCGACTCGGCTAATGTCCGCGGTCTCCGAGCAGCGCCAATTCCAGCGTTCAGGGCGCACTCGGTCGCGTCGGAGAAGGCGTCGCGTCTCGAGCAGTAGTGAATTCACTCTATGAGGAGTGACTTCTCGTGCGTCTCGCGAGGCCATTCATTTTTATTTTTGCGGCCGCACGTACGTGCACGTACGTGCGGCCTGTAGCGCTATCGGCGCGTCATGTTTTTTTTATTGTCGGCCATCCTGTGGCCGCGGCAGCAATTTGCGGACTTCGCTGCGTTAGAGCGCATGTATGCGAACACACGCAGTGATGAGACCGTACCAAAACTCTCTGCCCTGAACACACGCCGCGGCTAAGCCTCTGCGATTAGCTAGCGGTTTAAGATACTAAGCTCGCGAAGCAGCGCTGAAATTGAGAGCTCGCTGTGTGCTAAGGATCAGTTACTGAAGAGTCTTCAGACAGAGTTACACTACACGGCTGCAGCGAGAGCGCCGTCGAAGCAATGCGACTCCTCATGCGCCGACTAGCCCTGCGGCCAGGCACTGCTGCAACAAGAGCGACGCTGCGGAGGGCCCTCTTCACCTACGACCTGCCAGCGGAGCGCATCGCGTCGCATCCGGCGGACCCGCGCGGCAGCTCGAAGCTGCTCGTCTACCGCAACACGCATCTAGAAGACGCCACCTTCTCTGATTTAGATGGATATCTGCCCGAGGGCGCCTTGGTGGTCGCGAACGACAGCCGCGTCGTCCGCGCGCGGCTGGCGTGCTCCACTGATGGTGCGCCGTTCGAGGTGCTGTTGTTGGCGCCGGCCGACGCGACCGCGGATCCCGCGGCGCTCGTCGCAGCCGGCGCGGACGGCCAAGCCTGGGCCGCGATGGCGCGAACGACAAATATAGGAGAGGGCTCGATCCTGAAGGTTGAGGGCTCCGAAGCACATTTACGAGTGTCCCGCGTCGTCAGTCCCTGGGTCGAGCATGGCGAGGACGACGGCACAGAGGTAGAAATAGTGGTAGAGGCCGCGGGAACGCTGGCCGACCTCCTCGACGTGTGTGGCGAGGTGCCCGTGCCGCCCTACCTCGGGAGAAGCGTAGAGGCGTCGGACGACGAGGACTACCAGACGACCTACGCTTCTGAACAGGGTTCCGTCGCGGCGCCGACGGCGGGCCTCCATTTTACCGGAGAGCACTGGGCGCGCGTCCAGAATAATTTTGAGACGGCGCGCGTGACATTACATGTCGGCGCCGGGACGTTCCGGCCCGTGACCGGTTCGATTGATGAGCATGACATGCACGCGGAGCGCTTTTCGGTGACCCGAGCGACGGTCGAGGCCTTAATTGCGGCCAAGCGGGACGGGCGGTCTATTGTCGCTGTGGGCACGACGTCGTGTCGAGCCCTGGAGTCGCTGTACCTCCTGGCCGTTAAAATTGCTTCCATTACTCCCTGCGCGATGAAGGGGCAGGAGTTACGCAAGCGAGCGGTTCTCGGAGACCTCGGTGCGCTGCCGCAGTGGAGCGGCCGCGGCGACCGCCCCGACGTCGTACAAACGTTTGAATCTCTCTTGCAAACGAGCCCGGCCGACACTTTCGCGGCGTCCACGTCCCTATGCATCACGAACGACGGGCGGTGGCGGTTCTCCGTCGTCGACGCCCTCGTGACGAACTTCCACCACCCCGACTCGACTTTGTTACATCTGGTAGACGCTTTTTTAGCGGGCAAAGCCCGGGACTTATATAGGAGGGCCCTCGCCGGCGACTACCGGTTCCTGTCGTACGGCGACGCGTGCTACCTCACACGTTCGATGGATGAGCACGCGGCCGCCGCCGTCGAACCGCGGACGGAGCGCGTCGCCGGCCTCGGCGCGGAGGAGCAGTGCGCCGCCGCGGCCCCGAACGAAACGGAACGACCGAAGGTCCTCCTCCACAGCTGCTGCGCGCCCTGCTCGGGGGCGATGATCGAGGAGATGGTCGAGAAGCAGGACGCCGACGTGACGATCTTTTTCTACAACCCGAACATCCACCCGCGCGCGGAGTACGAGTTACGTAAAAGAGAAAATGAAGAATACGCGCGACGGCTCGGCGTGCCGTTCGTGGACGGCGATTACGACCCCGACGAGTGGTACAAGCGCGCGCGGGGCATGGAGTTCTCCCCTGAAAGGGGTTCTAGATGTACGATGTGCTTCGACATGCGCATGGACCGGACGGCGCTGTACGCGCACGAGTGGGGCTTCTCTCACATTGCCACCACCAACAGTACTTCTCGGTGGAAAGATGAGCAGCAAGTCGACGATTCGGGGAGGCGGGCGGCGGCGAAGTATGACCTGACGTATATGGATGATGACTGGAAGACGGATGTCATGACGGCTCGAAAATACGAGATCAATGCGCAACAGTCGTTCTACAAGCAGGAGTACTGCGGCTGTTCCTTCTCTTTGAGAGATAACAATTTTCATCGGGCGAAGGAAGGCTTGGATCCGATAAAACCGGCGCAGGGCGACGTGTATAGTGATCCGCTGGCGGACGCGGCCGAGGAGTCCCCTGAAGTGGTGGATGCGTTCTTTCGGGACGCGCCGGCCTTCTCCGAGGAGTTGCGGGGCGTTTATAAAACAAGGCGGCGAGCGCGCGACGCGTCCGTTTCGGGGAATAATTGGTAATGTTTGTAACTCAGCCAACAGGGGCGACGGCGGACGCGATCGCGAGCGCGAAGAGGAGTAGTAGTATAATTCTAGACTTAACACAGACCTCAGGGCTCCACGACGACGACCTCGAGCGCCGTCGCGGCGACACAGCTCGACAGCGAGAGCTGGTCCCGCCCCACAACGCACGCGCCCGAGCTGTGCACGAGCCGGCCCGCGTCGAGGACGAACGCCGTCGCGCGCGCCGCATTTCCACTTTCGAGCGCGTCGCAGCGGCCGACCGTCAGCCCCGCGGCGCCCCCCGGTCTCAAACATCTAAAGTCAGAAGAAAACCGCGGGTCGAGGCTCAAGATTTCAACACCTTTCGCCGTGTTCGCGAGTAGCGCGAAGAGCTGGTCCGGCGCATGGCGCACGGGCTTGGAGAAGACGAGGCGGTTTTGGGTACCGCTCGCCGCGAGGGCGTCCTGCTCCGACTCCTGGACGCACTCCCTCAGCACGACCCGTTCACCGTCGATCGTGGCGCAGCGCCCGTCTCCGCTAACTAATTGAGCTGGTTGTGGAGGTTCCGAAGAAGGGAACCAGGCCGGCCAGGCGCAGCGGCCCGGTGGATCGATCTTGAGGTCGCCCAGCGGCTTGCCGCCGAAGGGGCCCAGGCTAGGCATGCGCCGGTCGCGGAACCGGCAGTCGTGGAACAGCAACACGCAGATGAGGTAGTTGCCGACCGAAGGACGTGAAGAACGCACGCTCGGGTTGCCCTGATATGACGCCAGTCGCCCGCAGTCGGCGCCGAAGTGCGACCGCACGACCGTCTGAGCTAACCTAACCTGCGCCAGATCCGCGAAGCCCCGGTGCTGGTCGCCGCAGTCCTCCTTATCGCCGCAGATCTTCTTCGCCAGTAAGTGCTCCGTGTGGCCCGCGTGCGTCTTGAAGCGCTTGCCTCTACTACCGGAACAGCAGTACTCTTCGACTATATCTCTTGCTATCAGATCGGCCTCTTCTGGTAAACATCGTAGCTTCTCGACGACCGCTCCCCGGATAGCCTCATAGTCGCAGGGCGCCTCGGGCCGCTTCTTCTCCTCGTTCGACCGGCCGTGGAACGGCGACAGGCCGTACGGGTTGCCGAAGCACCAGGTCCTCCCGGTATTGTCCATATCTATGAGTCGTTCGACGAGGTCACCGGACGGTGCGACCATGACGTGGTCGTTCGCCGTGAGCATCCAGACGTCATTGACGGATACTTTATCTCTTGAAAAGGATTGGATGGGCGGCACGGGCCGGAGCCAGGCCGAGTCGCTCCGCGCGAAGCAGAAGTATGCATACTCGAAGTTGCGCAATGCAGAATACCGTAAAGCACCCCGATAGGCCTGGTAGCGGTTCCACCACTGGGACCTGTGTGGAAATCAATCAGTGAGTAAGGTTATCCTGAGAAGAATTGCGTGGACCTTCGTGAACCTCCACGCCATCGAGCCGACGCGGTCACGGGCGCAACGTCGCGTCGATGGCGTGGGGCGCCCGACATTTGATTTCCACACAGACTGGGACCAGAGCGGCCGGTCGAAGGCTCGCAGTAGCGCGAGGGAGCGCTCCTCGATGGACAGCGAGCGCCACGGCAGCAGGGTGCCGTTTCTCAGGCCCGCGTCGCTCTCGGTATCGCCCTCGTCTTTACCTGCTACGAACCACGAGACTTGTACTGGCTTTAAGGTTTGTAACATCGGTCTCAGAATAGAATCCGGCAGGTGTCCGATTATCGACGGCACGCCGCGCGCGCCCGAGATCTTCCGGTGGCCCTCGCTGCCCTCGGACGCCTTGACGCTTCTGTCTAATCTCAAAAACACGTCGACGGCGGCCCCCTGCTTCGCGAGGCCCCCGATCAAATTCCTTCTGCATAATTCGTAGACGCGCGGCAGGAACAGCGACCGCGTCTCTCCCACAATCAGCACGGCCGCGCGCGGCGGGATTGGTTTTTGGATTGGCGTTGACGCCGGTGCTTCGAAGCGTGCGATGGCCATCGAGCACAGTTGCGTCACGCCGCCTAACAGTGCAAGGATGCAGACCAGCTGGCAATTGCTCTTGACGAAGCGCGCCGGCGGCGAGCGCTTGCGCGTGCTTTTGGGGAGGCAGGGCGCCATTTTACGTGCGGTTGCAACCGCGTGGAGGTGGCGTGGTGATGGTCAGCGTCCGGACTCGGACTCGTCTTCGCGCACGCGCTGGCGCTTCAGGCAATAGCTGCTATTCAGGAAATTATAGTGTTACTATTTGCTTGCGATGTTTAGGCAGAAATTGTCATGGCATCGCTGTCCTGAGGCAATATAGCTACGCGTGCGTCGTTTCTATTGCACTCTCAGCAGCCTGCACCCAATTTTTCTCGCTGGCCCAAGCCCTGGCCTGCTTCTAGTGTCTTTACAAGCCGCTAGGGAGAACGCCGTGTTAGGAATTTACGGCAATCCTACAAGAGCGTAGAGGGCAGCTACAATAAGCGACGCACACGAACCGGCGACGCGCGGGACTACATGCATATAACTTAGCGAGAACATAACCTACCGCGCGTGCCGCTTGACGGCCTCGTTGAGCGACGCCGTGAAGGCCGCGCCCTGCGAGGGCCCCGTTTGTGGAGAACGGATGTTGTTCACGACCTCCCGCGTCTTCTGGATGTAGAGCGCGTCCATGTTCACTCTAATATCGGTCTCCGTGTCCTCGATCAAGGTGCCCATGTTGTGCATGTGCGTGTGCTCGGCATCTATCACAGATCTTTTTTCAGCCGTCCTAGTAAGAGTACCGGACAGGTTCGTGTCGCCGACGCTTTCCTTCTGCACGTCCATCGTTAATATGACGGTTGTCGTCAGTTTGTAGTTGGCCGCCTTGCCGTTGTCCTCCAAATTAACTTCCACGACATGTATGGAGTCCCAGCAGCCCTCCGTGACGAACTCGTGGCCCGATACTTTCTTCTTGATGAGGAAGCAGCCGGCGAAGTCGTCGCCGTCCAGCTCCCAGAGGTATACACTTGAAGTGCCTCCCTCGAAATACAACTCCCTATAACAATCAAATAACGTGTTGGCCTCGACCTCTAGGCGTCGTAGTTTCTCTGACGGTACAAAACCATCATCAATAGGCGGATCGTACTTGTTCGACCACGGGCTTCTATGAGAGTCGCCGTCGCGGTTATAATCGCATAGGAGGTACGCGCGGCCCGTGTCCTTGCATTTGGCCTCCTCGAGCGGCTGGTCGACGCGCTGCAGGAGCTCGTCGGCGTGTTCTGGTATGAGATTGCATATGGCGTTGAGGTTGTGGGCGATTTTATTGGGGGGCATGCGTCTCATGATCGACAAAGCCGCTTCTATCGGGTCGCGCTTCGGCGGCGCCGCTGCGGCGGCGGCGTCGTCTCCCTGGGAGACCATCTCGGCCATCCTGCCCACTAATGCCAAGCGGTGCTCAACGCAAGCCCAGATTTGGTGGTATTCGCTGCGGTTGCAAAAATTACAGTGCTCCTCGCTAGAAACTGCCGCCAACTTATCGCGCGCCGCGAGGATGCGGCGCGAGCTCGAGCTGGTTTTTTGGACTAGTATGTTATTACTAGCTAAAACTGCTGGGATCTCCCCCTAGCGAGTCTCTCAGCGAGTGCACCCGGGAGGGATAAAGTACCACTACAAAAATCTTAATCCCCACCACCCTCGCGCACAACCGCCCGAGAAAAACAAACCAGCGTCACCAACGCGACCGGCGCCAGTAACACTGAAAACCGCACCAGCGCCCCGTCGGCCGTCGCGTTATAACCCACAAAGGCCCGCGCATTGCCCTCATAATCGGACCGCCGCGGCGCCTCCACGCCTCGGAGTTGCGGCGCCGCGACGGCCTCCAACAACCACCGCAACGGGTCGGCATCAGAAACGCCGCGCCAGCCTCCACAAAAGTCGCGCGGGAAGCGGAAGAGCCCCGCCCAAGCCAGTAACGACGCCGCGACGAAGGCGCCGACGTCGTCGGCGTGTTTCGTTGCACACGCGGCCGCGGTAATAATACAGCGCGATAGTATTGAGGCGCCGACGCAGCCTAACACAGCTGTGGAGAAGGGTCTTGGTTTTAAAGATAATCTCGCACATGAAAAGGCGACGGCCACGGAGACTATGGCTGAGGCCAGGACCAGCACGGATCGCACCAAAATTCGCGAGACCACAGCCAAGTACACGGAAACGACGTCGCGCTCGTGCCGGACACGCTTCAAAAAAGCTTTTTCGTCAGCACAGGACCCGGGAATAGGATAAGTGAAGGCCGCCAGTAACCCGTAGCACAGATACAAAGTCGCGCGCGGGTCGTCACGACCTTGCCCCGCGAACGCGACCCCCAACCAAACAGCGTGGAACACCGGTGAAGCGTAGAGCGCGCCAACTCGTTCGCGATCCTGCATCAGGCAGGCCCAGTCCCTTTTTACTAAGGAGGAGAAGGACCCTCGCGACGGCGGAAGCAGGTCGTCTTCTTCCAAATCTCCCCAGGCCGCCTCCCGCGCGGGCTTCCTCTTCATTGTAGTACATGGAAATGCTTCACCTAATAACGCTTTCGGCGGCGCATCATACGCAATGTCGCAGCCGCCCTCGGTCCTCCGACACAATACCACACAACGGGAAAAGTGGAGCCCCTGGTCGGCGTTGATGCCCGGCGCCGCCGCGACCACACAAAAACCCTTCTTCGCGAGATTGGCGCAGCACTTTGCAATTGATGCGCCGCTCACCGAAGAGAGCGCGTCCCGTCCTGTCGAGGTTAAACCGCACGCGTCGTCGATAAAAAGGACGGGGGCTTTGGTGGCTGCGGCGCAGGCCAGCGAAATGCGTCTTCTTCTCAATGATACCGGTTCATCACACTCGGAGTAGTTCACGGGCCGATCCCTCGATGTGACGCCGCACAAGTGCAAACAGGCTTCTACATGAGACTCGTCGTGGCCACTTAGTTTAGCGGCGTAGGCTACTAAGCTACGCGCGTCGAGCATGACGCATCCATCAAGATGGTCCGTGGACGCGGGCACCCACGCCACACGCGCGCCGCCGCCGCTCACGTCGTTGATGTGCACGGCGCCCGCGACGCGTTTTGTCGTTCCTGCTCTTTGGGCCAGGGCTCTTAATAAAGCTCGCGTCGCCTCCACGTCGTCGCCGATGATCGATACGCACTCGCCGCTCTTTATATGTAATGATGCGCCCGATACGACCGGAGCGAAATCCTCATCCGTAATCGTGAGGTCGCGCGCTTGTATCGTGGACGGTGGGATCGTGATGATACCTTCTTCATGATCTTCGTCGTCCTCCTCCTCGGGTACAAAGCACCTCCCCCGCAGCTTCCTCGGATCGACTGAAATGGGTTCTTCCGGCGCGCGCGCGAGAAAACAATACGAAATCAGTCGGAAACAAACAATAAGGACCAATAAAGATCGCACACACATCTCAGATGAAGACCTCGAAAACCCGCCTCGGGCCGGCGACGGCGCCCGATGTCTCTTGAACCTCGGTCTTCGGGAAGAACGTAAAACCACGCCCTCGACGAACCACCTTAATGGATTCACGCGAGCGACCCAGGCCAACGGATGATACGGGGACATGTGGGCCAGATCCAAGCCGAAACCAGCACATAGCGAGAAGATCAAAGCGAGCGCTCCGAACTGCCCCGACACTTTCGCTGATGAGATGCGATCCGTTCTTATCGATGATTGTAAACGTACGGAATCACCGTCGTCGTATTGGTATGATGCTAACGCCTCGACCAGACACGCTGCAGATAAAGCTAACAAAACGCCGAGCACGTACACGATCCATAGATTATTGACACCTCTTGGATAACCAGCAGCTCCACTCACTATCAAAGGGGCCGTGCCCCTTGCGAGTGAATCCACTACTAACAGAAACGTCCTCACAAGTAAGTGAACAAACCAGGAGCACTCTCGGCTGCGCTGGAACGCGCCGTGCCTCCGCACCAACGCCGGCGCATCATGGAGTGTCGCCCACAGGACGAGCTGCCCCCCGCAAAAGGCTGAGGAGGTGGCGTCCCAGGCTTCTAGTCCATGAGCCCCCTGCGCGTCGCTGTCCCAAAAGAGACACGCCCACAGCACGGCGATTGCTTTTAATATGGAGTGCTTCCTCACATAGTCGGTTCCATCAAAATCCCTCCTGCACATCCAGAAGATACGTTTGTATAGAGCTACATCTGGCCCTTGAAATGCGTTTGGCGCGTGGTCTTGACACGTGGTTTGCGACACGTCGAGCTCCATGGCCTTGTATTCTACTGAACGCTCGTATTGTTCTTTGCATTTTTCGTCGGTTCCCATTCTTTCTAAGGCGTCCAGCGTTTGATTCCTAGCGCCGCCATATAAGATAGCACCGTGTCTCATCAGTAGGACGTGATCAAAAATTGAGAAGGTAGCATCGTCTAAGACCGAGTCAATCGATACAATAACGACGCGCCTCCGCGACACTTGTTTGAGAGCCGTCGCGACGAACTTCCGCGAAGGCATATCTAAGTTGCGAAAGGCGTCTTCGATACATAGTATAGGAGGCGCATGGACACAAGCCTTCGCTATGGCAACGACGACGGCCTCCGCTCGATGGGACGGGATGGCCAGGCCGTCCAAACCCAAAGCGCGCAGTAACGGACAGGGCTTCACAACGCCAAAGCGCACTGCAGAACTCGCCTCGACTCGACTTAACGCTGTCAGAGACGACCGCATTTCGTCGTCGACCATCGCACCGTCCACGTAAGCGGCGCACTGTTCACAAGCGTCTCTACCACCGTAGGCGACTCTTCCTCCGAGCAACCCGCCGCGCGCGCGGCAACTCAGCAGTTTCAGCAGACTACGTTTGTCTACTGATGACGGCCCTACGACGGCGCAGCAGCTTCCTTGTGGAATGAAACCCGTGGCGCCGTCGATGATCAGGCGCCCCCGCCGCGTCGCGTAGGTCAAGCAGTGGAACGAGAGGCTCCAGTCCCTGCGCAGTGCCGCCTCGGGCGCCATGGGCGGCGGCGCCTCGTCGTAGCCGCCGAAGAGGCAGTCGTGGATCATCGTCGTGGCTGCCCCATGTTTGTTGTTTGTTTACTGCCTTTGCGGCAGCGGGCAGCCTAGGAAATTGGAGTCGATTTTGCTAGTGGACCGTGCCCCATAATATCTGTATGCAGGCCTGGGTGCGTCCTGTAGTGATGCGTCCGGCCGCCAAGACGCTGTGCGAACGAGCTAGCGTTGTAAGAGCACTAGCAGCAAGCAAGCAAAAGTTGATTGGCAATTTGCTGGGCGCAAAATCTGCAATCGGTTTCGGCCAGCGTTGTTGCCTTGCAGCTACAGTTGACCGCAGCCTTGTCGCCACCAATGCGTAGAGCACGCCGGCTGCCGATGCTGCTTGCAAGAGAGATGCTCTCCTTGCATTGAGCACAATCTAGTGCGCGCGGACGCCACCGGACGCTGTGAACACGTTTCAGTGGCATAAGAAGCGCCGACGCCGCGCTGCGCACCATCATTGCGCCGACGGCTTAAGTGCACAAATAAGCCGCAGCCGACGATGGACCTCGCCCGCCGCCTCAGCAGCGCGTTGTATGGCGACACCGAAAAGGGCACGGGACTAGAAACGGCCGACGTCAACGACCAGGAGACGCTCGACAGGTTAAGGGACGACGCCAAGGCGCAAGCTAGGGCTCAGATCGCGAATGACCTCAAGAAGTTCCTCAGGAAGAAGAACAACAAGCACTCGCCGCCGCCCCGACGCCGCAACACCTACGAGGCGTGGATCGCGCAATTACATCCTGAGAACGCGACCGTCGTCGACGGTATTGTTACCGATGTGGACCCTAGGTTCTTTAGTGAAGGTAGCGACCACCGGGCCATCTGGAACTCTCAGAACCCGGAGAAACGTGTGGACGCCATTGTGAGTTTAGATGACAAGTACGCGCGCTTGGATCGCGCGGCGACGTTAGTCCAACGAATTTATCGCGGGGCGCACCTGCGACGAAAACTGAGGGAGTCGATCTTCGCTCGTAAACGAGCGGCGCAGGACGCGTGCCTCCAGGCGTGGCAGGTCGCGTGCGCGCCTCTACAACACCGAGGCGAGGCCTGGGACCGGCTCTTCTGCGACGCGTTGCCTCGGGGAAGGCGGCCGTCGGGCGTCGTGAAAGCGGCCGAGGCCGAGGCCGAGGCCTGGCGTCATGTGGATGCGACGCCCGAAAGTAAAGCTCGGTTCAGGGCCGAGAGCAAGCGCATGTACAAGTTCCTGCAGTCGTTGGATAAGCGCGACGTCGGGACGATCGCTTCCGCGTTTGGGTTTGGGCCGAAGTCAAGGAGGCGCAAGCGCAAGGTCGTCGCGGCGTTGTTCGACAGCGCGCGCACGGCGCCGCCGTCGGCCGCCTTGCTGCGGCGCGCGCTGCGGCCGGAGAAGCCGCCAGTACCAGCGCGGCGCAAGACCATCATCGGGTCGAACGGCTCGGGCAGCGGCGACGCCTGCGACGCGCTCGCGCCGCCGGACCCAGGCCAGGCGTCCGCGTCGGACGCGGCCCCATTCCGGTACCCGCGGAAGCTCGGCGAGGGCCGCGGCAAGAAGCTCTGGGAGTCGTGTTGACTCTTCTCTTCACTCGTGGATAACTATGTGTTCTGATGGTGTAGCTGCCAGGTCCTCAGCGCGGTCACCCGCGCCCGCGTCCGACGTTTGGCCAGGGAACTTTCCAGCGGGGAGACTCGACGGCCATCCTCACGGGGCGCCGCCCGAAGCCCAGATCCGCCGAGTCTCCCCTGCAGTTCCACTCAGGCGTCGACGGGCGTCGGCCGCGGCCGCGAAAGAAAAATTTTCGCCGGAACTCCCCTCCGAGCCGGCGCACGCCGTCGGCGGGACGAGCCTAGGCGATCCAGCGCCCGCCGGAGACGTCCTCCGCGGCGGCGTAAGCTACTAGCCAGAGCGCCGGTGGCAAAAGCTCGAGCGGAGCCGAAGCAGAGCGTGCCAGCCCGATACGGCGACCGCGTGTCCGGGCGACCGCAGCCGTCCGCAAGAGCCCGCCGGTCGGCCCGCGGCGAACTCTGGCCGGCAAGCTAAGGGGCAGCCCCAGCGCCGTCGAGCAGCAGGTCCACCACCGGCGACAAAGAAACGGCGGCGCGGGACGATGCCCCCCCTCCAGACGCCCGTACGACAGGAGAGCAAGGAGGACATCGAGAGGGAATCAGATAAAAAACTGAGTCGCGAGCAGACGGAGCGGATGCTCGTCGACGTGAGAAAGCGCGTCCGGAAGCAAAAGGCCAAGACCTGGACCATCGATCCCGTGAGATGTAGGGAGGCGCAGTGGTGGGACGCCGTCATTTGTTTAGCGTTAGTTTATACCGCTCTGGTACCCCCAGCAGAAGTCGCGTTCACGCCACCGCAGAAGAAAGTCAAAGTCAATGCCCTGTTCTGCATCAACCAGGTGGTCAACTTCGTGTTTTTTGCGGACATGATCTTGCAGTTCTTCCTGCATGTCCAACTCCCGAAGCACAAAGGCGGCGTCTGGATAAGGAACCACAAGAAAATAATAAAAAGGTACCTGAAAGGGGCATTTTTTGTGGACTTTGTGTCGATCATACCTTTTTCTGCTCTGACCTTTACGGGCATCAAGATTTTCAACAACCTCCAGATGGCTCGACTGTTACGTTTATTGAGGCTCATGAAACTACTGAGGATGTTCCGCGGGAGTCGCTTGATCATGCGCTATAGAGCAAGCATGACTCTCAGCATAACGGGAGCGAATTTGATAGGGTTTATCATATTTACGGTGTTAGCTTCCCATTGGTTGGCGTGCACGTGGGGGTTCTTGGGCAATCAAATAGGACGCGATAGAAACTCGTGGATGGCTCCGTTCTTAGAACCGGACTACTTGAAGGGAAAAGCGGAGGACGAGGAGTGGTTCTCGCCGAGTGGCTTACCGGTACCGTGGGACGTGCAAAACCCGCAGATCCAGTACCTGATGTGCTTGTACTTTACATTGACCACATTGACGACTGTTGGTTATGGCGATGTCCACGCTCGGAATGTGGCTGAAAGGGCCGTTGTTTCCGTAATGATGCTCTGTGGGGGATTGATGTGGGCCTGGATCATCGGTGCCGTGACCCAAGCCGTCACGACGCTGGATGTCAAAAAAATACAGTACAACCAGATCTATGACCAGATCAACTGGATGCTCTTGGATCTCGGGGTCGATGCGCGACTGTGTAGAGATTCTAGGGAGTTTTTGCTGAATAGCGTCGAAATTCAGCGAAGACTGGAGTATTCGCGTCTCATACAACATCTCAGTCCAGATTTGAGATGCAAGGTCTGCGAGAACGTGTTCAGTCATAAATTGAACGTCGTACCTTACTTCCGACATACGTCGCAGCTGTTAAGGCTGGGTATTTTTGAAAGATTGACCCATTTGTTGTTTGCACCCGACGAAGTCATTCTGAGGAGAAAGACCTTGATGATCATCGAGAATCATGGCTACATCGGCTGCCAGGGTCGGTTGTACATGCGGGGCCAGCCCGTGTTCCTCGACTTCCTGACGGCGGACGAGGATCCGCCGCCGCGCGCGTTAGCGTTGAAATTCACGGAGGTCTCGGCACTCACTAGATCCGCCTTAGACGCGGCCTGTGCGGACAACCCGAACGATACGTATCGGATCACCAAAGCTCGGGTCTACTACGGCTTATTGAAACTAGCGAGAGAAATAATAGCCTACTGCTCGGAGTTGGAAGGCTTATCCGCGAAGACGCACTGCGGGCGGAACTCGCGCAAGAGCATGGCGAAAAATGTGGCGCAACAGTTGGTGGCCCATGGGCACTCGCCGACGCAATTGCGGCGACTAGCCTCGCACAACAACCCGCGCAAGCGCTTCGGCAAGGCATGGGCCGTCAGTCTGCATCCCAGCGCTCAAGTGTCGGAGGCTGAGAGAGTTGACGCAGAGGAGTTCTCGCTCAGCGCGCCCTCTTCGGATTTCGCGTCGGCGCTCGACGCGTTACGGAAGACGTCGTTGACCGAGGAGCAGGCGCGACTCGTGTCGCGATTAGCGGAAACTCTGGAACCGCCGAGGCCCGCGGGCCCCGACGCGGCGCAGATCTACATGGTCCCCGCGCGCGTTGCGGGTGGGGCTATTGTCCGGGAAGGTGTGGAACTCGACTCGCCGATCGTGGCGACCTGCCCTCCCGGTACTGCTCTTACAATTACTGGAGAGGGCACCGCGGCCAACGGTACAGCTCGTTTGAGGGTGTCGCAACCAGTATCAGGCTGGGTCTCCACGAAGTCCGTGGACTTCGTCGCGCCGCCTCCCACACCGACTCTGAAAGCGGCGCCGTCGACGCCGCGGCGCCACTCGACGCCGCGGCGCGCGCGCGAGTCCGAGGGCCGGCCGTTCTCGCGCTGGCGCGCGTGAGGTAAGCTTCTTTTGTGACCCTACTGGTCTGCTTTTTGCGCGGAGGCGGCCTTGTTTCATCGAGTCACTGCGCCATCAAAACGGGTTTTACAGCCTGCGCAATTTGCTCAGTACGCGCGTAGTGCTTGACCACGCACGTACACAGAGAAGGCGGCGGCGTCTCGTCACACTTATTACCCTATAAGGATACTGTAGCGTTGCCAATATATATGATCAGCCCAATTGGCAACTTTGCATATTGATTGATTTGCAATGCCCCCCACAGTCGCGCGGTACGAACCGAGAGGGCTGTCCAAGCCCGCGATTTATACTTTTCTCGGCCTGGCATCGCTCCCACGTTTCCGAGGTCGCAGCGTTGATGGGCCTCGGGCGGCAAACCCGCTACGCCTACTCCCGCGGGAGATGGTGCTACATGTCGCGCGCTTTGCGTACCGCGCCGGGTATCACGCCCACTGGGTTCAGTTCGGCAGTGACGAGGAAATCGCGGTCGCGCTCGACGTCACGGATACCTCGCACGTTACAAGACTATCTTGTATGGTCTCGAGCAAAACCTACTACGTCGAAGTACGCTTCTCCTACGCCTGGTGGGGCATGGGCTTGGATATTCTTGCCCTGGCCGGGCTGGCCCAGCAGCCTGAGGGGCAGAGAAAATTTCGATTCATGCTCGAGCACAATGATGGAGTTGGCGGCCACGACAATGGCCATATCGCTGTCCTCGAGCGGAACGTTGATGATGATATGCTAGAAATGCCGTCGCTAGGCGTTGACTCCTGGTCGTACTGTCAGGATCCCGTCACGATGTCTGTTCTCGTTGACATGGTCCGAGGGTGCGTGACATTTGGTCTCAATGGTCTCGCCGGTCCCTGCGTTCGCTTTCCGGCGGACGACACGTGGCGGAGCGGTGTCCAGCTCGTTGCCCGAAACTTTCCCCTGCTTGCGCCAATGGACGGAGGTCGATCTCAGGGTCGATGCATTGTCTCGTGCGCAACTCCGCCGACCCCGCCTTCGATGCTGGCGGCGGCGAGCCATCCTAGGACTGTGGCGGAACATCTCGCCGCTGGTTCTTTGCGCACGCCCACCCCCCCGGTCGGCGGCGGAATTGATTGGGGCGGGGTAGACTAGCGCCGGCCGGGTGGCTAGGCGGCCTAGCTCTATCTAAGCTATCTAAACAAAGCAGACTAGAACTCCAAGTAAACAGCAACTCGTAGTCTTGTAAGTTCTTAGACGAGCTGCCGCGCGGGCACGCCCGGCGCGCCGACGTCGAAGCCCAGGTCCTCGGTCAACCTATCCCTCTTGGCTTTGACCTCGTCGCCCGTCTTCTTTAAAGCTTTCTTGGCGTTGCGTCT
Source organism: Pelagomonas calceolata (assembly GCA_918797485.1). NCBI lineage: Eukaryota > Pelagophyceae > Pelagomonadales > Pelagomonadaceae > Pelagomonas > Pelagomonas calceolata. The sequence continues at coordinate 3,206,683 of CAKKNE010000004.1, forward strand.
CGACATTTCCCGCGTCTTCCGGATTGACTCGCGGTACTCCCGTCGCTTCGCGTCGACCTGCTCCTGCAGCGTCAGCGCGGCCGCGGGCGCGGGCGCCGGCGCCGGCGCGCAGCCCGGTCCCGGTGCCACACCTTCACTTAAATAGATAGAGTCTTCGTCGAAGTTAGACGGCGCCGTACTCTCCACGGTAGACTGCAGACTCCCACAATCAGCTTTGGGCATGAAGCGTTTTCTATGAGCAATACTATCAGCGAGGACCTTGCGCTCCATCTCCTCGACGTAGGACTTCTCCCTCAGTAGATAGGTCAGGTGATCGGGCACCTTCGAGGGGTCCAGACCATTCACGATCGAGTCCGGTATCGTCACCTCGAGCTCGGCTCCGGCGCCGACGCCAGTAGTCTCCCACTTATCTGAAGGACCTTTGGCATCAAACACCTTCCGGGGCCACCGATGGCCCGGTAGGGGCTTGCCCCCCGTCCGCAGCGCGTGGCAGAACACCGTGTCCGGGAATCGCAGGTCGGCATCTTGGCGGTCCATGGGCAAGGGCGGCCTCCTCACGACCACTTTCCCGGGGTTCGGCGGGGCATTACGACGCATGAACGCCACAAATTCGTCGACGGTAACATCACCACTTCTGTCAACATCAATCGCCTTCCACAGCCCTTGGACCCAACAAGTAGAAAACATTTTTTTCGTCAAATTCAAACAGGGATACCCTCCGCGAATACAGCCCAACAACTCCTCGTAGCCTAGTCTACCACTCCCATCGAGATCCAACATCACAAAAATCTTGTACCAGTTGAAGCGTTCCTCTTGTAAGGGGCCCTGCTGCGTCTGGAAGAACGTCTTTCGTTCGTGCCTTGTCTCTACCGCTAAATTCAAGCGATTCACCAACGCTTTCAACTGCTTATCGTCGTAGTCGTCCCAGCCTGCCAACACCAATAGGTACGTGGCGTTCTGGAACTCGGCAATAGTCACTTCTCCCGAATCGTCTTCGTCGACGAACGCCCAAAAATCTCTGAGCAATTGAGGATCCTCCTCGAGGCCCATCGCATAGACCGCGCCGTTAAATTCCCCGTAGTCGATGCGACCGCTCCCGTCGTCGTCGATCTCATTAAACATGCGCTCCCAGTTGCCCCTTAATGTTGATACCGTACCCTCAGCTTTGCATCGCTCCTTGAACCGGTCGTTCATCCGGATCAGGAACTCCCTCAATTCCTTCAAGGGAGCCTTCTCGATCTTCTTGCGGCGTAGTTCTTCTCGACGCTTCTCTGCCGCTCGTAACTTACGGTTCAAGGCTCGCCGAATCGCGTGCTCCCACTCCATCAGACCAACTTGCCCGTCGCCGTCCTCATCTATCGCCTTGAGTGCCGGTTCTAAGCGTTCCGGATCCATCAGGTACTGCAGGTCCTCGTGGCCGCAGTTCTTCAGGAAGTGCTTCACCTTTTTGTTGTTCTTAATACCTTCGAGGATCTCGTCGCGATCCAAGCTTCCATTGAGGTCCGTGTCCATCATGTCAAAAACTTGTCTCGCTATATTTAAGAATGAGCCAGCATTCACGTAGCGGGGCTGGACCGGCGCCATGGTGCTGCGCGTTTCTGGCTCCGTGCGTTATGGCGTCGCGCCCGGCGGAGTGGCGGCGCGCGCTCGGCGGCGGCTTAGGGCGTGTTAGTGGTGCTTGTTTGTGTGGCCGCGGCGCGTGCCGCTTTTTTGCTGCCCGACCCGCTTCTACGCAACTAGGGTGGTGTCTCGAGGCTGCCGGTGGCGCCGAACGTGGCTTTTGGCCGGCTTTCCCGCGCCAATTTGACAGCGCTGCTCTCCCTTGGGCAGCAGTTACGTGCGATCGATTTTGCGCCGTTTCGCCGCAGCGTATTGTCCAAGAGGTCTGTTCAGGCCTGGCTAGAGTCGTAGACCCATCATCCCGGCATCTTCCAAACTCGACCTTGAGAGGGCTTGGCTATCGACGTGTGCGGCTTTGCGAGCTGCGTACGCCACTGCTGAAGCGCACCAGCTTTCGGTATCGCGTGCACACGTTCAGAGGGACCAACACTCTCAGTCTGCAAAGCAGCGCCGCGCGACGTTGTGTAGATAAAACAAGAAAGCTACCAGTCATGGCCAAGCTCCTCATCGCGCTGCTGGCGGTAGCCACTGCCTACAACCCCATCCGCCCCGGCCGGACCGCGACGAAGCTCCACGCCGCGACGCTCGAGCGCGAAGCCAAAGTCGCGGAAGCTGTGGATGCCGAAGTCGACAAGTTAGTTGTTACTCCCGCGATCGAGAAAGCCGTCACCGAATTAGTAGACGAGGAGTGCGACGTCATTGAGCCCGAGCCGGAATGCTTGGACGAGGAGAAGAAGGAGGAGACCAAAGGACTACTGAGGCGGCTCATGAGGTCGTCCGTAAGTGGCCCAACCGGCAAGTCGGCCACCGCCGCCGACATTATTGATGGGGAGATGCTCGAGAAGGGCTGGGAGAAGCGCGGTGGGCGCGGTTCTCTCAGAAGAAATTTGGAAGTGTGGAAGGCACTCGCGCGATGCGCGTTCAAGGTACTGAAGGCAAGAAAGGGGTCTTCGGAGGACAAGACGGCGGCGGCGACCTTCGCGCGCGATCGGTTGTTGACGTTAGGCCCTACGTTCGTCAAACTAGGGCAAGTTTTGTCTACCAGAACGGACGTCCTGCCCGCGGAGTACATTGATGTGCTCAAGTCGCTGCAGGACGACGTGCCCGCCTTTTCCGGGGAGCGCGCCGCGTCCATCGTCGCGAAGGAGCTCGGGGTGTCCTCTGTTGATGAGGTCTTCAGCGACTTCAGCAAAGAGCCGATCGCGGCCGCGTCGCTCGGCCAAGTCCATCTAGGAACCCTAAAGAAGAACGGCCAGAAGGTCGCCGTCAAGGTCCAGAGAGCTGGACTCAGGGAGCTCTTCGCGACCGATCTCAAAAACTTGAGAAAGTTGTGTGAGTTACTCGACTCCGTCGACCCTAAATCCGACGGCGCCGACCGGTCGTACATCGACGTGTTCGACGAGTCCGAAAAACTGCTCTACGAAGAAATTGATTACTTAAATGAGGCGAAGAACGCCGACAGATTTAGGGAGCAGTTCAAGGACGACCCCCAGGTCCGCGTGCCGGAGATGATCTACGAGTATGTTATCTGTGTCCCCATTGCGACGCCGTCGACGCCTGCCGCGCCGCGGCGACGGCGTGGAGGTGGTGCGGATCTCCTACCGGCACGCCATCGCCGAGACATCCCGCGACCGAGAGCTCATTCTGTCACAACGCACAGGTACTCGACGCCCAAGGTCCTGACCATGGAATTTATTGAAAGTTTCAAGCTCACGGACATCGCAAGAGTGGAAAAGGAAGGCCTGGATAGGAAGGACCTGGCGAAGCGCGTCGCTGACACGTTTCTGTACCAGATTGTAGATACCGCCTACTTCCACTGCGACCCGCACCCGGGCAATTTGGCGGTCGACACGTCCGGCAACTTGGTGTATTATGATTTTGGGATGATGGACGAACTCTCACCGAACGTCAAGGCGGGGTTCAAGGAGTTCTGCTTCGCGCTGTTTGAAGGGGGGCCCATGATCGATGATATTCAATTAGGAGTGAAGGCGAAGCAGTTGGTGGATGCGGTCGAGACGGCGGGCGTGTTGGCGAAGGGCGCGGACCGATTGTCGTCCGAGCAATTGGCTCGGTATTTTATCAGAGCGTTCAAGGACAAGCAACTCGGCAAAGACAGAAGCGACGGGCCCGGCATCAAGTCGACGCTGGGCACGGAGTTGCAATCCTTGACCGAAAGCCAGGTGTTTAGATTCCCCTCAACCTTCACATTTATCTTCCGAGCTATTGCGTCGATCGACGGCATCGGCAAGGGCCTGGACGAGGACTATGATCTCGGTGAATTCGCGCAGCCCTTCGTGACGAAACTTATTGATAAAGTCAAGTACGGCGGCGACAATTCGAAGAAGTCCCTTGCGGTCTTCGGGAAAGCGACTGGGCTCAATGCGGAAGATGTCAATACGGCACTCACCCAACCTAGGAAGATCGCTTACTTGGAGGAAACTATGAGAAGTATAGAGCAGGGCCAGCTGAAGATAAGGGTGCGTTCGCTGGAAAACGAGATGGCGTTGACTCGTTTGGGTACGCAGTCGTCGGGCATGACGAATCTCCTGCTGTCGTCGTTGGTGCTGAACGTGGCTTCTGTGGCGAAATTGGCGCGCATTCCTCAGCTTGGGCTCTTTGGTGTTGCTGGGTTGTTAGGCTTCTCCGGGCTTTCCAGTCTTCTGAAGCTGTCGGCGCTGGACAAGAAGGCGGCGAAGTACACGTCGAAGGAGTTCAATTCCTAAGTTGATTGAAATTCGTTTTCCGGGGGGGGCGCGGCGGCGGCGGCGGCGTCTGGTGGTCGTGCTTGTGTGGCGCTAGGACTAGTGGGGGACACCGCGCTGCCGGTTCATGAGATCCGGCGCGAGCAGCGGCTTTCATAACGGCATACTTTCCGTGCCTGGACAATTGATTGTTACGGTGCTAGAACTAGTGGCGGAGCCCCGGGGGGAGACCGCTACCTGAAAATACTAGTATCTCATTGTTGCGCTAGCAGCCAAAAAGTTTCGTGACGATTTTGTGCCTGGTAACTGGGGTAGGGTATAGACTGGGCCGAACAACGCTTTGTACCGCTCGCCGCTGTCGCCGTGGCCCGCTCGCCGTTGTTCTTGCGGCGCCGGATTGTATTCCGCGGCTCCACGGCAGCAGCCCAGGCAGGAGAAATCTACGCGTGTCGGGAACGCCAGCCGGCGCGGCGGCTCCAAAACAGTCATTAAACCATGCTGCGCTGGACACTCATCCTCCAAACGGCACAAGCGGCCACGTACCTCCCCGGCGTCGCGCCTAGGAGCTACAGCCCCGAGGACAGTCTCAAACTCTACGTGAACAAGCTCACGAGCACGCACACGCAGATTCCCTACGACTACTACTCGCTCCCCTTCTGCCATCCTAGAATCAAGCAGGTGTCAGAAAATATTGGAGAGAAGCTCGCGGGGGATAAGATCGAGAACTCGCTCTACAAGTTATCCGTACTGAAGAACCAGCCCTGCAAGATCGTGTGTCGGAAGAAGGTGACGAAGATCGGGGCGAAGCGGTTCGCGCGAGCGATCGATGACGACTATAGGGTCCATTGGATCGTCGACAATTTACCGGCGTCGACGTTGTTGACGAATAAGGTGGATCCCACGCGGCCGTATCATGTCAGGGGCTTTCCCGTCGGTTTCCGGCAGGAGGACGAGTCGGGAAAAACTCAACATTTCCTGTTCAATCACGTTAAAATTGTAGTGTCAGTACACAGGGCGGTCGAGCGATCTACGGAGGAAGATGAGCGAGTACGTGTAGTAGGATTCAGAGTGGAACCCTACTCCATCAAGCACGTCTATGATGAGAACATACCGTTCAGTACCAAAGAAACGCAACTCAATACGTGCTCCGCGCAACGACCGGCGCGGAACGACCCTACCAATTACCAACGGATTGATGGCTCAACAGAGGTAGTATTCACGTACGACGTGGAGTGGGAGGACAGCGCGACGCCCTGGGCCCACCGGTGGGACGTATTTTTACAGGGCAATCCGGACGACAAGATCCACTGGTTCTCGATCACGAACAGCACGATGATCGTCGTCTTCCTGACGGTCATGGTCGCCATGATTTTGGTGCGGACTCTATCGCAGGACATCGCCCACTATAATGATGCTGCTTTGCTCGATGAGGCGAAGGAAGAATCGGGCTGGAAATTGGTTCATGCTGACGTGTTCAGACCGCCTTCATTTAGCCCCATGTTATTTTCGGTCTGCATTGGATCTGGGGTGCAATTAGGATGCATGGTCTTGCTTACGTTGACCTTCGCGCTGTTCGGGTTTCTGTCACCGGCCAACCGAGGGTCACTCATCACCGCGTTATTGATGCTCTACGTCTTCGCGGGCGGCGCGGGCGGCCACGCGGCAGCCAGACTCTACAAGTCATTTAGGGGCACGGACTGGATGCTCAACACACTGTTGACAGCAACTCTGGTGCCGGGCTTCACGTTCGCATGCTTCCTCGTCATAGACATCTCGCTCCTCAGTGTCGGAAGTTCGGGAGCCGTGCCCGTCTCGACACTACTGACACTAGTGGTCCTGTGGTTCGGCGTGTCTGTACCTCTTGTCTTTTTGGGTGCATATGTTGGATTTAAGAAGGATGTAGCACCAAACCCCGTGCGGACGAACCAGATCCCGCGCCTCGTGCCGCCGCAGCCCTGGTACATGCACCCCGCCCTTACTACCATTTTTGGAGGTATCCTACCATTTGGGGCTGTCTCGGTCGAATTATTTTTCGTGATGAGCGCGATCTGGCTCCACCAGATCTACTACATCTTTGGATTTTTATTCTTAGTAAGCATGATCCTCGTGGCGACGTGTGCGGAAATTACGATACTCCTTTGCTACTTCCAGTTGTGTAACGAGGACTACGCGTGGTGGTGGCGTAGCGTCATGAGTTCGGGCGCGTGTGCCGGCTACGTCTTCTTGTATGCGGTCTGGTACTTCATCTCTGAATTGGAGATCACTGGAGGGGTCCCGTCGACGCTCTACTTCGGGTACATGACGCTCGTCAGCGGCATCTTCTTTTTAGTGACCGGCACGATCGGCTTCTACGCTTGTTTATGGTTCGTGAACAAGATCTATGGAAGCATCAAGGTGGACTAGGTCCCCTTCCCTTTTTTGCCCCGGGTAAGCTTGGGTACACAGTCACTAGTAGTTAGGGGCGCGGCGCGTCGAAGGCGCGTAGGCCCGTCGCGTCGATGGCGTAGAAGACGCGGCACTGATGCTACCGAAACACCGGCGGCCCACCGATCGTGAAGCCGTCGTAGCCCTGAAACCGAGCGCCGACGCCTTGATCGTCTTCCCCGATTTCGGGGTCAATGCACGGCACCATTTGGTCCGCTTCACGCTTCTTGAGTCGATCTGCGCAGCCCGCGTCGTCTCGTTTGTACCGCTCGGAGTCCGTCATCGAAATTTGTGAGGTTTGTGCCTCGACTTTCCGCTTCTTCACGACGGGCGCGTCGCACAACGGGATCTCGCCGTCACTGCTGTCGGAATCGGAACCGTCGTCGGCCGGCGCTGGCGCAGGCGCCGGCGCCGCAGCGTCTTCGTCGACGGGTTGGGCATCGCTACCCGTCGTCGAAGGACCGGTGTGCGCCGCTGACGCAGCCTTCGGCGTCCGGGTCATCGCTCCCGCAGCAGTCCCAGGCGTAGACAATCAGCGGTAGGTGCGCCACCGCCGGGTCGGATGAAGAGGTGCCGTGCAGTTTGCCGCGCTCGGAGCCTTGCCAGGAGCCGGGGTGCGTCTTGCAGGGCGTCGGCGCGGCTACGTCGAACGATTTCAGGCAGTGGACGCAGACTGGCATTTACAGCCTCCAGGCTCTACAGCTCCAGGCTCCCCGTTTTGGCGCAAAAACGTGCGAACCTTCAAGGAGAGGTGTCGAGTGCAGCTCTCAACGCCCACTGAGCAACCTTACGTGCCCCGGCGCCTCCGCTTGTGCTGGCTTGGTTGATTATGTTCGCATGCTAGCGGCCTGTAAGGCACTAGCAAGCGCGGGTTTTGCTGCGAAAAGGACAGATTCACGCTTCCGGAGCGTAGATGGACACGTTGGACAAGATAACTGACCATCCATTGTCACGCCACCGCGGAGTGCAAGACCTGGTTGCCCCCTGTCTTTCACCTCCTCTCAACTTTGTACAAACTGCACATTAACACAATGAAGGCTGCCGTTTTAGCCCTCGCCCTCTCCCTGACGCCGGTCGCCGCCGAAGCATGGGCTCCTAGACCGATGCCGTCCCTGCACAAGAGTGCACCGATGCGTGCTGAGGCTGCCGTCGCGGTTACGGGCGGCTCAGACGCGCGCGCCGGCCCGGCGGGTGTCTACGACGCCGCCGTGACGCTCGGAGCTGGCAAGGCCGCCACGCCGATCTCCAAGCTCATCCCGCTCAGCTTCCTGAGCGGTCCGCACCAGTGAATGAACCAAATTGTCGCGGCGCGAATCACTGCACCCGACTCACTGTTCGATAAACGCAGGCGCGCACATCGCCTTGGGTGCGATGCTGGCGGTGTCGGTGGGCGGCAGCGTCCCCGGCATCAAGGCCGCGAACCCGGGCGTGCAAAGGGCTTTGCTCGGCGTCATGGGTTTACCTATGGGTTTACTGATGGTCCTCGGCGCGGGCGGCGAACTCGTGACGGGCAACATGGCCGTCTGCACCGCGGCTTATAAAGCGGGCAAGGCTTCTCTGTCTGATTTATGCAGAAACCTCGGCACGGTCTACCTCGGCAATTTTGTTGGATCGTTAGCCGTGGCAGCTCTAGGAGCCTGGGCCTCGACGGGCGTGACGGGCGGCGCCATCGCCGTCGCCACGGGCAAGGTGAGCGGCACCTTCGGCGCGGCCTTCGCCAGAGGTGTATTGTGCAACTGGCTCGTGTGCATGGCCGTCTGGATGGCCACGTCGCAGAAGGATTTGATCAGCAAGGCCGCGGCCGTCTTCTTCCCGATCTCGGGCTTCGTCGCCATGGGTCTCGATCACTCGGTCGCGAACATGTTCCTCATCCCGTTCGGCATCTTCTGCGGCGCGGAGATCACGTGGGCGGACATGGTCATGAAGAACCTGGTGCCCGTCACGCTGGGCAACTTGGTCGGCGGCGCGGTCTTCGTGGCCGCGGCGTACCACTCGGCCTACGGCAAGTAGATCTCGCGCGGCACTGTACATACTCCTGATCATACGCCCGCTGAGGGGGTTCCCTCCTTCTAAGTCACATATAAGTAACCGAGGATAGATGAAGTGGACTCACATATTAATCGAGACAGAGCGGGGGCGAGGCGCGGCCCATCGACCGCGCGTGGCCCATCAGCTATTGGGGCAGGAAAACTTGGTGGCGGGGCGCGTCCATGGCAGACGCGGCCGGGCCGTCTCCGTACGCGCTTAGAAGAGCGTGGCGCCCGTCTGGAGCTCCTGGACGATCATGCCGGCGGCCGCGAGCATGGCGAGGCGGCCGTGCTGGAGCTCCTTGGTCTGCATCTCCTTGAGCGCCTCGGGGTCCTCGGGCTTGAGGCCGAGGGGATCGAAGTCCTGCGCGCGAAACCGCCCGGGTGAGTCGCGAGACGAGTTCTCTCTCTCTTCGAGCCACGACAAACAAGCGCGACACACGAACAACGTCACAACACACAAACAACGCGCGACACACGCCATCGATGCGACACATCACATGTCGACAGGTCGACGTTGACGACAACATCACAACAAACAAACACCGCACAGTAGGTAGGTTTCGGCACTGCGCGGGACGAGGTCGCCGGGGGTGTAGCCCGGGCGGAGCTGGAAGTAGTTCTCCGGCACCGTCGGCTCCATCCAGCCGCGGAGCGCGCGGAACGTCTCCGGCACGGCGATGAAGAGGAGGATGACCGGCCAGAAGCCCGTCGGCACCTGCCAAAACTGGTTGATGCCAATCCCAGAAATCTTGCCCTCGAAGAGGGGCGTGAAGCCCGACTCGCCGACGAGGAAGCCGAGCGACGCGAGCATGGCGACGCGGCCGTGCGTGAGCTCGGCCTCGCGGTAGCGCTTGAGCTCCGAGGCGGAGACGTCGTTCGAGAGGCCCGCCGGGTCGAAGAAGCCCGTCGGGTTCAGGATGCCCGGGAGCGACTGCACGTCGTCGAACGACGAAGGGTTGTACATCGCCTGGAGCGACGACGTGGCCTTGGAGGCGGCCGGGGCCTGGAAGGCCGCGGCGGCGCCGAAGGTCGAGGCGAGGAGGAGCTTGGAGTGCATTGTGTTGTTTGTGTCTGCGGGCGGCGGTGGCGTTGTTGAATGTGGATGTCGGGCGCGTCGAGCGTGCAGTGTGTGCGTAATGCTCGGCACAGCCACCGTGATGGCCGCGGCGGCGCCGCGTCGCGTGCCGGTGGCGCGTGGCGTTGTTGACATTAGTATGTCGGTCGCCTCGGCCGCGCGCGCGGCCGCGAATGCGCGGTGTCGCTTGCAAAACAAGCGCGTTGCTTCGCGAGGGCAGCGCGGCGACCGCGGCAAGTGCCGTGGGCGCGCGCGCACGGTGTGAAATGCATCGCTGCGCTCATATGCAGCGCCACACGTGCTGGTGTCCGCGCGCGCGGCCGATTTTCACCGCGTCTTCGCACTGTCGTGCTTTGTTAAGGTCGGCAGGCGTTTTGCATTGGTCGCTGGGTCCTTTCGGTGCAATGGCGACGCTGGGAACGCACGACTCAACTGCGAGGTGTTCGTGCTCGATGGTGCTGAATCAGCCCGAATTCGCGTGCGGGAGTTGAGGTCAAGTTCGCAGGCATGGAAACAAAGCTCGCACCAAGTACAATAGGCGTCGGCGAGGACACATTGCAGCGCCCAATGGCCGCGGAAAATGGAATTTGGCGCGAGCGCACGCACGCGGGCGGTCGGATGCACGGCAGCACATGCCACTGGTGTGCATCGCGACCCGTCCCGTCCGTATAGGTGGCCCGAAGATCGGTCACCGCACCCAGTGTTCCCCATGCACACAAAATACTACTAGTAGCACAAGAATTAAGACCCGGGCGCGCGACACCAACCATCACCACTCCAAATCCTCCGGCAAAACAGGATGCTGCAGCGGCACCACCGACTTCTTCTCCTTATCTCGTGGCAACGCTTTCCGCATGTCGAAGGCGTCCTCCGTGCCGCTATAATAACCTAAAACCCGCCGATAGACCGAGTAGCCGAACGCCTCGTACATGCCTATGGCCAGCGAGTTCGAGACGCGCACGAACAAGTCGACGAAGTAGGCGTCGAACACGTGCTCCGACGTCGCCTCGAGCGAGTTCATCAGTTTTCTTCCTAAACCTCTCCTCCGAAACTCGGGCGCCACCGTCACGGCCGTGACGTGGCCGTGCCAGAGCTCGCCCTCACCTTCCGCCTTACCCATGACGTAGCCCATCAGGTTGCCCGACGGGTGCGCCTCGGCCTGGAAGAAGTCCGGCCATGTGCTTAGGTATTGCAGGTAGAACGACATCTGGTACGTCTCGGTCAGCGGGTCGAGATTGACGTTGTTGAACCGAAATAGGTCCTCGCAGCGGAACTGGCGCGTCGTCGTCATTTTCGTTTGTTCGGCTGGCCGCCTCGTTCGCCCGCGGAAGCAATTGGTGCGCCACAGGCTGCAAAGGCAAAGCTGCAAACCTGCCGCGGCGGCTGGCGTTACGCGTCGTTTCGTTCGCCCGCACCGATCAACGGCGTGTCGAGAGCTTCTCTACGAGCCGCGGTATCAAGCGGCGCGCTCGAACGCTGCGTGCTGCCAAACCAAAAGCTGGGGCTCAGCTCTGGCAGCGAGTTTTTGGCACCAGCTTGCGCGCGCGAGAACGCGTAAAGGGGAGCAGGCTAGCCATATAGCTGCCGCGACGCGGCTGTAACGGCAGAAGTTGAACCGCGGAGGCACCTCGCAGCGTTTGCAGTGATTGCAGAGAGAGCATCATGCTGCTCCTGAGGCACGCCGCGCGCGGTGCGATACGACGGCCGCGCATCGCTGCGCGGGGCGAGCTGCGGCGACCGCGCGCCGCCGCGCATCGCTGCCTCGCAACGACGCCCGGCGACGACGACGCAACCACGACACCAACACAAACGCCGACGGAGGGCTGGACCGCGAACCCGCCCGAGGCCTGGATGGAGGTCATGAACCGGCCCCAGCACTTGAGTGACGCCGTCGACGCCATCACGCCCCTCGGCTACTACCCGTCTGATCTTGCTTTGAGGTATGTCGACTTTCTGTCGAGCACGTTCGACCTCCCGTTCTGCGCCGGCATTATTGGAGGCACGTTTTTGCTGCGAGCGGCCATGTTTCCTCTCTCAATAATAACGATGAAACATACCGCGAGAATGCAAAAGGCAAAACCCGAACTTGAGGTCTTGCAAGAGCGGATCAACAGCGATCCGAGCGTGAAGACCGATAGGCGGAAGATGGACGCGTATCAGAGACAGATGGGCGCCTTACTTGCGAAACATAACGTCAAACCTTATCTCATATTCATGTTCCCGCTTGCGCAGCTGCCCGTTTTCATGTCCATGTTCTTCGGGCTGCGACGGGCGGCGGAGTCGTTCCCGGCGGAATGCGCATCCGGAGGCATGCTCTGGTTCCCGGACCTGAGCGTGGCGGACCCGACGTACGCCTTACCTTTGATAACTTCGGGACTGTTCTTAGTGATGATCGAGGTCGGCGCCGACGGCATGAACGCGTCGGCGAACAAGGACCAGGCCAAGACCATGAAGAACGTGATGCGCGGCATGGGTGTCTTGATGGTCCCCTTTACGTACCACTTTCCGGCGTCGGTCTTTTGTTATTGGGTCTCCGCGAATGCGTTCTCCCTGGGCCAGACCGTCTTGCTGAACAAGGTGCCGGGCGTGCGCGAGGCCTTAGGTGTCCCCATCGTGCAGACGCAGTCGAAGGTCCGTAAGCCGACGGCGCCGCCCGTCGAGACGGTCTTCGGTCGCCTGGAAAAGGCCATCGACACGGCGAAGAAGCAAGCGGCCAAGGACGACGCGCCTCTGGTGGCCGCCGACGTCTTCGAGAAGAAAGCCGAGGACGACGCCTTCCTCAAGTCGCGGCCGGCCCAGCAGGTGGTGACGCACGCGCAGCCGCCCAAACAGACCGCGACGCCGCCCAAGCAGCGGCGGAAGAAGAAAGGGAAGAAAGGAAAACGGTAGCACGGGTCTGGGAGCACGCGGCGGCGGCGTGCTTCCTCTCTCCGACGGCGTCGCCACGGTCGCGCCCAACGTAGTAGTATATTTAACGATAGCATGTCTTACTTGTTCGAGCGATGGAGCTGTGCACCTGAACAGGCAGGTCACAGGCTCTTGAAGCGTATCCGCGCTTTCGACTCAAACTCGAAAAGCCCTTCCTGACAGAGCGCGTGAATAGCATCGATGTCTCCGCGCAATTGTCGCGCGTCCTGACTACGCAGCATGACGCTCCCGGGCGTCGTCAGGAAGTCGACGGTCGGCGTGAGCTCATCCCCTATTTTCGTCTTGATCTCCTCGCCGACGTACGACTTCAATGCCCTAATTTTCTCGAGATGAATCGACCGGACGACGCCCGACGCGTGGGCGATGAGCATGACCTCGACGGCGCCGCCCTCGAAGTGCGCCGGTCGAGCCGGTAACCGATGGACGCGATACGGCCGCTCGACCAGGTCGAGCATCACGGACAGTTGGTCGTAGCCGATGGTCGGAGCCGACAGCTCGACGAAGGTCCCCTCGCCGCCGTGGGGCCGGCAGCCCACCTCGACCAGGCACGGCTCATCACATGAATCGAGCCACATGACCTCGGCGTGGCTGGGGCCGTGCCGACATCCCAACGCGTCGAGGACCCCTCGGACGTATTCCGTGAGTTTCGATTCTCGGACACCGTCCTCCGATTGATACAGCTCCATGCAATAATAAACGAACTGCGCCCCATTACAAGGCCGCTTGTCGTACCGCCAGATGGCCACGCACTTGTGGACGCCCTCGACGGACACGTGGTCGACGACGTACTCCGTGCCCTTCATGAACTCCTGCACGAGTACGTTGTCGTTGCTCTCGCCGAAGACCGTCTCCGTACCCAAGATCTCAGAGAAGCGCCGTTGGCACTCCTCCAGACTCTTGGCAATATAAACACCGTCCGTGCCCGCGCTCTTGCAGGGCTTGAGGACGCACCACGCCGAGGTCTCCGTATCATTGACGCCTAGGGCTTCGCAGAAGACGCGCGCAGAATCCCAGTTCGAACAGAGCTCCTGGCGCACGGCCCGTAGACCCGCATTTCTCACGCACTCGCCCATGGGGTGCTTGTCCCTCCTCGCTAAAGAACGCTCGGGCCCGTTCGACGGGTGGCCTCGTAATGCGGACGTTAGCGCGTCGTGGCACTCGACACCGCTCTCGCAGCCGACCAGGACGCCGAGCACGTGGGCGTCTAATGAGCGTAAAGCCTCCACCGTTTTTGATGGATTTTCGGCGTCATACTCAAGCGACGCGTGCCAATTAAGTGTCAGACCGTCCGGCAGGCAGGACGCGATCTCGTCGGGGAAGGCCTGCGACAGCACTCTAACGATCAGGAAGCCGCGGTCCGCCGCCATCGCGGCCAGCGTCGCGCCCGTGGACAAGGGGTCGACGACGACGACGCAGTCCGGTCTGCCGTCTTTCGCGGTGCTTCTATGCTTCGCGAGGGGCTTGAAGCGCGCGTCGTCGTCCGGCGGGGCCGGCGGGGCGTCGATGCTTCGGAGGGCGTCGTCGATGGCGTGCTGGACCGTTTTTGAGGAGAGGCAGGCTCTTTCGACGACTTTCCTCAGCGACGCGGCGTCGAGTCTTTCGAGCTTCATGGCGATGGACTCGGCGGGCGTCGTCACGTCCCAGGTCGCGCGCCGCGGGCGGGTCGTGGTGTCGCCGCCCATCTTTTTTCTTTTCCGCGCCGGCGACGCCTGCTTTCTCGCTGGCTGGCTGCGCTAGGCAGCTGTTGCCTTGGTTGCTTGCAACAGATGCCTCTCGCTGCAAAGGCTCGTAGTCGCGCGGTTTAGTGCGTCGTGGAGCAGCCAGAAATGAGTCGAGGACGCGTGTAACCGTGTGTCCCGTGCTGGAACGCGCCCGCCAAAGTTGGATCGAGCTGACCAGTCACATCCCGCACGTTTTAGTGATGAGGCGTCAATACCCCCTATTGACAATGACGGAGGGCGAGGAGAGCTGCCTGGGGGTGGTGGATTTTTGCGCTGAGAGCATCGCCCGCCGCGCGGAGAGCAGAAAGTGGGCGGGCAGCTTTAATGGAGGCAGCCGACGAGGCGCAAGGACCGGGAACCAGCACTAATGCGCCATCTCCTGCTCGCATGCATCGCCGGGGCAGCCCGCGGCAGCAGGCTAGCCATCGATTTCAGCACCGACGAGGCGTTTAGCATCACAATCGATGGCACACAGTGGCTCCACGGCGGCGGCGCGAGCCTAAGACAACAACGGCTCCGACCCAGCGGTCCGTGGCGACCGATCAAAGGCGCCGACGCGCGAGGAAAGTACAAGGGCCGCGCGCGGCGCTACGGCGCGCTCGAGGCGAGCTACGCTCTATATGACAACGCCGTCGTCTTCACGCAGCGGTTCCCCGACGGCGCCACCGTGTCGCCGCGCGGCGTCGAGGGGTTGGCCAGCGAGTGGCCCGTGCTCGGGCCGAGCGCGCAACGGCTCGGCGTCTTGACCTTTGGCGGCCGGTTCATGGAGACGAGCCGTGCGACGAAGTGGACCGGCGCGGGCTCGGTCGAGAGCGGCGCCTACGGCGGGCCTTTCGTGCTCTTCGACGGGAAAGGCGACGCGCTGGTCGTCTCGGCTGCCACGGAGTTTGCAGCACACTCGCACGCAGCCTCAACGCAAAACGCTTCGGCCGTCGCCTTCGGCGTGCTCGGGTCCGTGACCAAAATCCCCAGAGGCTTCGCCGTGGCGACGGTGCTCACGCTGGGTCAGGAAGGTATTACATCAGCCGTGCGAACCCACGGCCGGGCCCTCCTGGCCGGCACGGTCCGCCCGCCCGACTACGCGACGCGTTATTTAGGCTACTCGACGGACAACGGCGCCTACTATTACTACAATCCAAGCAAGGACTACGGGACGACGCTGCGGGCGGTCCGCGCCTACGCCCAACGCGAGCGGATCCCCTACCGCTACGCTCTCCTGGATAGCTGGTGGTATGAAAAAGGCTCGGGCGACGGAGTCCGCAACTGGTCCTGCACCGCGCAAGCGTTCCCGCAAGGGTGTCAGGGTCTCTCGGAAGAGCTCGATTGGAGGTTCATGCTACATAATCGCCAATGGAGCTCCGACAACGTCTACCGGGGCGCCTATGACTTTGCGGTGGAGCCGCCGCTGGCGCTGCCCCTCGAGCAGCGGTTCTGGGACGACCTCATGCGCAACGCGTCCGACTGGGGTATGATTGTCTACGAGCAGGACTGGCTCTACACGGAGTTCCTCGGTTTGAATGCCACTCTTCTGCAGTCGGCGACGGGCGCGAGAAAGTGGCTCACGCAAATGTCGACCGCGGCGTCCCGCGTGGGCGTGACGGTCCAGTACTGCATGGAGATGGCCCGTCTCGTTCTCCAGAGCGCGACCCTGCCAGCCGTGACGCAGATCCGCGCCTCCGACGACTACAACCCCGCGGGCGATTCTGGAAATTGCACGCCGCCAGCGTGCAACCCGCCCGTACAAGTAGATACCTACTACATCGGCACGACGTCTTTATTAGCTTGGGCGCTGGACCTAGCGCCGTCGAAGGACAGCTTCTGGTCGACGTCGGCCCAACCGGGCAATCCTTACGGTGATGTGGCCGAGCGCTACCCCGCGATGCAGGCCGCCGTCGCCGCGCTGTCGCGGGGACCGGTCCAGGTCTCGGACGGCGTCGGGTACTCCGATCGCGAGCTGATTATGCGGACCTGCGACGAGGCGGGGCGTCTTCTTCAGCCGTCGCGGCCCGCGACGGCGTTAGACGCTGCCTTCCACCGCTCTGCGGGAGTCGGCGACGGTCCACTCGCCAGATTTCCAAACGTTTTGCCCATCACGGCCACGCATACGCGCATCGACGGCTGGAAATGGGCCCATATTCTTGTGATCAACCTCGAGGAGCCGTTTATGCTCCTGCCGGCGCATCTCAGACCAACCGACCTGGGCGCCGGCGAGCACGTCGCCTACTCTCTCGCGGCCGCGTCGACGGCGTCGCAGCGACGTGGTGATGCCTTGTCCGTGCTCGGAGATTTTCGGGACGGCATAGCCATCCCGGCCTGCGGCGCGGGCGACTTCCGCCTCTACCACGTCGCGCCGCGGCTCGCGAACGGCTGGGCCTACCTCGGCGAGCTCTCAAAGTTCGTCCCCGTCGCCGAGGCCCGCACGCGGTCTTTGCGGTTCGACGTCAATAGCGTGTCTGTCTCGCTCTCTGGCGCAGCGAGCGAGGAAGTTGTTGTCACGTTCCTCGCGCCGAACGGGACCGTGGTCTCCGCGGAGTGTGTGTTGTCGGCCGCAGGGCTCGGGGAGGTGATTGTGGGTTAAGTATGTCATGTGCGAGTACAACAGAGACATTACAATTCATCAGAGTAGTGATTGTGCCAGAACGCCGGCCGCCACGCGGTGTCGAATTCGTGGTGGAAGAATACAACGTCGGCGCTGGCGAGGTGCGGGCAGCCGCGGCTCCGGAAGTAACAATAGGGCAGGACCGTGACGTCCTTCACCGTCGTTGCCCTCGCCCAGGTCGTCGCGTCGTCGGCTCGCTCGCCCGCCGCCTCGCGCAGCGCGCGGTTCGACGAAGCGCCCGCGTACGCTTGTAATGCGTCGCCGAGCATGGCCGGGCCGGTCAGGTCGAGCACCGGGATATGGCCGCCCGCGCAGTACGCGCTACGCTCGCCCGCGCATGCCTCGGCGTCCCCAGAAAACGCCGCGATGCGATCCGCGGCGAGCAAGGCGGCGTGCAACGGGAAACCGTGGCCCTTCTCGCAGGCGAACGCCCAATTCAGCGGCGCCGAGGGGTCGTCGGCGACCGAGCCCTCCCACGCGAAGACGCAGCCGTCGATCTCGAGTTCGGAGAGAGGATCGTCGATGCAGACCGCATCCGCGTCGAGCCACCAACCTCCGTAAGTGTGGACAAGCAGCAGCCGCGCGAGGTCCGTGCGCAGGACGAAATGTTTCGAGAACGGTGGTCTCCGAAGAGCATCAATGGCGGTCGCGATTCTCGCGTCGAGCGCCGCCGCCTCGTCGAGAAACGCGTCTAGCGCCGCGTCGTCGTACCAGATCGTCGCGTAGCCGGGGTTCTGTACCGCGCAGGAGACGACGTTGCGCCGCGTGCGACCGAGTCGCGCGCCGCCGCCGGCCGCCGTCAGCGCCGCGGCGGAGAAGTTGTGGGACCGGTGTAGTACTCGCAGGTCGTCAATGATGCGCGGCGGCGCGTCGTGCCAGTGCGGCACGCCCGTCGCAGCGGTCTTGCGGTGGTCTAGGTACTGCTGCCCATGAATGACAGTGATTGTGCACATCAATTGCCATATCATCCTGGAGTCATCGAACCCTTACGCATGGATCGCAGACGAAGGATTTGGGCTGCCCGATGCAGTGACGGCGTGTTTAGGCCACCAAAAAAGCAGGCTTGTCGGAATTCCTAGTGTCTTACCGGCCGCTAGCAAAGCCGTGCACAAACTATATTCGCGCCAAACTTCAGGCAATTTTAACTGGCCCTAGCCGAATGAGAAAATTGTGCGCGGACATAACAAATCACATCAATAAAGGTCGACGCTCCGCCCCGCGAAAGCCGCGTCGACGGCCTCGACGAGCTCGCCGAGGATCGCCTCGACCAGCCCGGGCGAAAAGCAGAAGTGCGTGCAGTCGCGGCCGCCCGGGTGCAAGTCCCAGAGCGGCTGCGTGAGCTCGTGGAGCCGGAGCATGCGCAGCCGCGGCGTCGGTCCGCCGGTGCGGTTCCCCTGGGCCGCGCGGAAGGCGTCCCAGGCGACGGCGTTGCGCCAGCCCGTGTCGAGCTCCGCCTCGGGGTGCTGCCGTCCCGCGCCGTGGCAGGACGCGTTGTGGAACGACGCCGGCACGCAGTTGTAGTGCGCGATGGGGCGCGCGCTGGATTTCATCCCAGATGCGAAGTAGCCGCCCGTCGTCGTCGCCTGTGTGGAAATCAAAATTTTACGGCGCGTTCCTCCACGCCATCGACGCGACGCCTGCTCGATGGCGTGGCGATGCCGGTTCCGCTCGACCGAGCCACGACGGCCGCGTCATGCACCCGACGCACTGGTTGATTTCCACACAGATCGTCGCGAAGTGCTGGGCCGTCGTTTCCGCGTACAGGGCGACCGCGCCCGCGTCGACGGCCTCCATGAGGACGGAAAAGATGACCTTGAGGTGCGCCGCCAGCTCCGCGTGGTCGTGGTGGTGCAGCCCCATGTTCGCCACGAAGACAGTTTGGGAAGAGGCCGCGCCCACCACGCCCCGCTGCCACGCCTCGTTTTCGGTGGACGGTATTATAGGAGCCCCCGCTGGAAGCAGGCTTCGACGAGCGACGCCCAACTCATCGAAGGGACTGAAGCCGCAGTACTCTTGGCTCGTCTCGACGATCTGCCGCGCCACGGAGTCGCCCATCCACCGGACCAGAGTAATGTCGCGGCGCGCCCGCATCTCACGATACGCTCCGCAACGATTGGTCGCGTTGGGCCCGGGGAGCCAGCTCGGCCACGCGTAGGTCGACTTACGCGCCCGCAGCGCGGGCCAGCCCTCGTGCGGCCGGTTCGGTACCGCGTTCACGAACTTCGGGCAGTCGTGGCGCGTCTGGTGCTTGCCGTCTTGCCGATGAGGCTTGCAGGCTTTTTTTGTGCAGTTGCCCGCCGTGAAGAGCAGGCAGGCCTCGCAGTCAGTGCGCGGCACGGCCGCCCAGACGGCGCGCTGCGCCGTGTCGTTCCGCGACGAGAGGTCGTAGGTGCGGCAGGCCCGCTCGGTCGCGCTGGCAGCAATGAGCGTGCAGAGCAGGTGCCGGATCATCTCTCAGCTGCAGCTGTCTATGCTGCGCGGCGACCGTGGATATGAGGAGGTACCCTATCCTCTTGCCGCAGCCATTGCCATTCGGCCTAGCGCCGATAGCAATCGAGTTGCCGAGTGATATATGGATCGCAGACGAAGGATTGGGCTGCCCGATGCAGCGGATAGCGCGTGCCAGGCGCGACAAGTGACGGCTTGTATTGCTAGTGTCTTACAGGACGCTAGCGGATTATCCCGGCACACGTTAAGTTTTCAGCCCACGCGCGGCAGCCGGTACCCCGCCGCGTCGACGGTGTGACAACGCTGCGCCACAGCCCAGGTGCCACGCGCACCACCGGACACAAGAGCCCGCGCGTCTCACGCGTCGTTACAGCAAAACCGTCTGACGACGCAGCAGCGGAGTAAAAAAGCGACCATGGAGTTCATCACGCAACAAACACAAAGCATGAGCCTCGCCGGCGCGCCGCCGCAGCGCCAGCCCAAAAAGTACGGCGGCGGCGGCCAGCGCCACCAAAAGAACCGCCGCGGCGGCAAGGCGAATCACAACAAACAGAAGCAGCCGGGCGACAACAAGGAGAACCAGAGGAACGGCGCCAACGCGCGAAGGAGGCACCGCCAGCACCGCGGCGGCGGCGGCCAGAAGCGGGCCCTCGCGGCCGCGGCCGCGGCCGGCCAACCGCCGCCGCAGGGCTTCTACTGGGTCGGCTACGGCGGCATGCCCTTCCAGCCGGCGCCGGGGACCTACCCGAACCGGACCTACGTCAGACCCAACGTACAGGCGCCGCCACCGTGGCCGGGCGTCTTCCACGCGCCGCCCCGGGCGCCGGCCGAGGAGGGACCCTCGTTATGCTTCACGGTCGGCGACACGCCGGCCAAGGCCGTCGTCACGCCGCAGCGCAAGCCGTCTTCTACAATCTGCCCGACGACCTGCGGGCCGACGCCGAACTCGGACGCAAAGCTGCGGCGGAACCTCGCGGACGTCTACGCGTCCTTCGACTGCGTGCTCATGAACCACGCGATTGAAGTGAGCGAGCGGGCGGCGGCTGCACGGACACAGGGGCCACGCGAAGAGCTCACGGCCGACGCGGCGTTGGCGGCGGCCGCGGCGGCTTCTGCGGATGCGGCCCTTGCCGCTGCGGCGGACGCCGCGCTCGGGGATGCTTCGACGTCGTCGGAGAGGTGACACGGTGCGTAAGAAGACATATCGTATGAGTCCGACGTCGCGTCGATAGCGTTCCGCGCTGCTAGTGTGTTACAGGCCGCTAGCTAAATAGCCCAGTGCCAAAAAGTGGTGGACTGCGGCGCACAGATCGCTGGTACACCAGCCGTAGCGCGGTGGTTCGAACAGCGCCTGATCGCTGCTAGTGCTGGCGAAGAGAAAACGGCACCTCGCGCCGTAGCGTAGACAAAAAGCTCTTCAGACTCCCAGAGCCCCTGGCCGAAAAAAGCGCTCCGGCGAGGACAAAAGAATAAAACACGAGGTCAAAAGCATAAAATGGCCGCCCTCGTCGCCAGCCCAAACCAAGACACCCCTTTGGGAGGCGAAAACTACGTCGTCGTGACGATCGAGGAGGTCGAGCTCTCGCTGAACGCCGTCGTCGCCTTACCGAGCGACGACGAGGACGATAATGAAGGCGCCGCCGACGCCGCGCTGGAGGCGCGCGTGGCGGCGACGCAGCAGGTCGCCGACGTCCAGGAGCTCTGGATGTTAGATAGGTCCGCGAAGGCTCGAAGGGACGCGGCTTTGTTAGGCGGTTCCTCTGAAGCCGTCGTGCCCGAGGACGATGAACTGAGACGGAATCAATTACGGGCGTCCCTCATAACGAGGCAGGCGCCCTCACCACAATTGAATCCGCCGCCCTCGTTTACGACGACCGACGACTTGGTCGCCCACGTCCAGGAGGGCGTCACGTACACGCACGCGGTCAAACAAAGCGCGACGAAACGCGACGGCGGCGAGGCGCAGTCGCGGAGGGACGTGGAAAGAGACCGGTTGTTGCTGGATGGGCGGGGGCCGGCGCTCGAGGGTGGTAGGGTCGGCTACGACCGCGTCGTCGCGTCGTTGGTGAGCGCGCAGCGGAAACTCGTGCAGCGGGCCGACGCGGCGGCCTGGCGCCAGAATGTAAATGATGCGACGTACGATGCCTTCGCCAAGGCGGCTCTGGTTGCGGTGAATCGCACGGAGAGCGGCGGGGCCGCCTTAGACGCGGTCGTCGCGACGGTGGCCGGCGAAGACGGTTCAAAACTATTAGTACCGGTGCCCGATTCCAGAAGAGCGGAACCTTTGAGGGTCCACTTGGATCTGGGGCCGTACGCTTGTGACGACGGCTGGCGCTGGGGCATTAGGGCAAGGGTCGAGGGCACGACGTTCTACCGCCTCTTCGCGCCGGACGACTTCGACGAGGAACGGTTGCGGTGTACGGCGCGCTACGCGAACGCGCTGCTGCTGCCGCTCGACGGGCTGGGCGCCGAGGCGGTCGTCCGGGACGCGTCACGCGCGAGCGTCGTCGTCGCGCTCGAGCCGCCGGATCCGAAGCAGGCGTAGTCCCTCTCTCGTCGTGTGTATGTAGTAGTTTCCATTGGCCTGTGGTTTTACGCGGCGATGGCGTCCGGGCAAAACCTGTTTTGTTGCTCGAGTCTCGAGGCTGCAGCAAAGAGCGATTGCCGCGATAGCCGTAGCCGCCCGCGTTCGTGAGTCGCTCCTTTCAAACGCCTCGAGACGCGCGAACGACGAGCCATCAATCTCTCGGCTCCTGCTGCACAGTTTTGCTTCAGTGATCCACAGGCGATTTTATTGTGAGGACCGGCGGAGCTGCGAGCTTAGATACACGATACAGGCGATGCCCGAAGCCGCCGACGCGCCGGGCGCGGAGGAGGAAAAGGACGACGACGCGGGCCTGGGCGGGCTCTTCGACGACTCGCCGGACTCGGAGCCGGGTTCGCCACACATCATGAGCGCCGCCTGGGTCGAACAAATGGCACGTGACCCAGGTTTCCAGCGGCATTTGCCTGGGATCGATCTCGCCTCCGCGCTGGCACGGATGGACCTTTCCCAGCGGGGTCAGGTCACAGAGCTCATAGCCAGGATCGAGGAACAGATGGCAAGAGCCGACGCGGAGGAAGCACGATGCGTCGCGACTGAGGCACAAATTGCCGAGGCAGTTAGACGACGCGTTGCGGCGGAGGCACGAATTGCCGAGAGCAATAGACAAATCGCCGAGGAACACGCGAACGACCAATTCCCGGCAGGCGGGTAAGAAATGATAAGGTTACACGGCGAACAGCGCCTCCCACTTGTCCCCCCGCTTCGGCGGCGGTCGCTTCGGCGGCGGCTCGTCGACGTCCTCCGACGGCTCGACGACGACGCGCCGCTGCTTCCCGTCCACGTCCTCGAGCAGCTCCTCTGCCAGCGCCCGCGCGACGGGCGACCCGCGCCGGAGCGCCCGTCGCGACACGCGCCGCGCGGAGAGCTCCGCGGCACACAAACGCCCGGGCCCGGCCCAGGCCGGCGCCTCGCCGAGCCGCCGGTACGAGACGGCGTTCCGCGAGACGACGTATGATTCCCTACATTTCAGGCCCTTCTGCGCGCGCCGCGCCGCCGCCGTCTTCGCGCCGCCGACGCCGACGCCGAAGAGCCGCGCGAGGCCCCGCTTTTTGGGAGTCCCAACGTAGGCGTCGACTCTAGTTTCAAAGCCCTCGACGGCGAAGGTGGACACGCGCGGTTCCAAAGCTTTGTCTGCCGTCCGCGAACGGAGGGCCACCGTCGTGCCATCGCGACGCAGTCCCAAGCGCACCGTCGCCGCGTAGGGCGGCGGCCGCGCTACGCTACGCGGCGGCGCGTCGGGCCGCGCGCGCCACTCGATGAGTTCGTCGCTTTCGTCGGCGTACGCGTACCTCCTTCGCACCTCGAACGCCCGCGGCTCTACCAAAAAGTCGTCGTCGTTCACATCATCCTCAGAATCGCCTCTTCTCGCGTCGCCCCGCAGCGCACGCGTCGCCTCGACGCCCTCGAGCCGCGCTATAACCACTCCCGTCGCCGGGTCCGTGAGCTGCCCGCTGCAGCGCCAGTAGTGCCACTGGCGCCCGCAGCCGAAGCGGGCGTCGCGCCATTTGTTAAATTGACGCGCGCGCGTGCGGAGCTTGTTGGCACATGCTGTTGTTGCCAGAAGTAATAGCAGGCAGCGGCACGGCTTCGTCATGCTCAGCGAACGGCCGCACGGGTGCGCGCTGCAGCGATGCGATATCAGAACGGTCTGCGCGCGCGTCTGTGCAGCTGTGGGCGAGCTGTGCGGCTGAATGGGGCTAGCGGTGCGTAACACACTAGATTTCTTTTTGCTTTGGGCTGCCCATCGCTGCCAAACACTGGCATACGTGCTCGTCGGGCCCGCAGAATACGCTCCAGGCCGTTGAGGCTGCCCACTCCCACGCTTGCCGCCGCGGCAGCAAAGACAGACAGCCATGGCACCCGCTCCCCCAAGCAAGGAGCTCTCCAGCCTCGAAAGCACGATAATCGGAGGCATCACTGGGAGCATCGCGGAAGCAGTGGTCATGCCGGCATTGGTCATCAAGACGAGGATGATGGCCCAAGGCGCCGACGCGTCGCTCACGAGCTACCGGAGCGCCGCCCATGCTGCCTCGACCATGCTCCGCGACGAAGGGTTTGGCGCGTTCTACAAGGGGCTCGGTCTCTCTGTAGTATTCACTCCGTTAGCGCGCGGTTTGTACATGACGGGCATCGAAATGAGCCATTCGACCTTCGGCTCCGGCACTTCCGCGACGGATTTTGCGGCCGGGATGAGCGCCCAGCTCGTGTCGTCGATCGCGTACGTGCCCCGCGATATTGTGGTGGAGCGCTGCGCCATCGACGGCCAGATCGCCAAGCAGGTCGGCTCGACGGCCTCGTCGCTCGCGGCTCTGCGTACAATTTTCTCGACGGAGGGCGCCATGGGCTTCTTCCGGGCCTTCGTGCCGCACCAGCTCGTCTGGGTGCCCTTCAACGGCATCTTCATGTGGGCCCTGGGCCGGTGCAAGCAGTTCGGAGACGGTGAGCAGACCTACATAAGGGGCGTCGGGAACACGTTCTGCGCCGCGGCCTTCGCCGCCGCGTGCACGAACCCGATCGACGTCATCAAGACGCGGATGCAGATCGCCGGCGCGAACACGGAGGTCTTCGCCTACTCAGGACCGGCGGACTGCCTGAAGCAATTGATAAGGAAGGAGGGCGTGCGCGCCCTCTTCGCCGGCATCGGCGGGCGCTTCCTCTACACCGGCCCGGCCTTCGCGATCTTCTTCCCGACCTACGATTTGCTGAAGACGGCGTACGTGGCGCTGTGACGCGCGAGGACTCTTGAATTCGCCGGTCCGGGGAGTTGTGTGTCGTCGCTGCGACCACTGGGGCCACGACGCCATCGACGCGCGCGCGGCGGCGACCACGCAGATCTCGTGGCGCAGCTCCACCTGCTCGAGAGCATTGATTTGCCCATAGTTAACATAGTAAGCCTGTTGTGCATTAATAAACGAACGTAAGTTACTTCAGTACAACCCTCCTACTTGCGCGGCTTGCCCTTGCCGCCGGACTTCTTCTTGGCGACCTTGGACACGACGGGCTTCTTCTTCGCCGCGCCGGGCTTCGGCGGGAGCACCTTGAAGAAGGAGTCCATACGCCGCTGGGTCCGCGCGCCCTGAGCTTTCACAAGTTTCTTGAGCGCGCCCTCGACGCGGTCCGCGTTGAAGCCCATCTTCTCGATGAGGAACTCGCGGAGCTTCGCCTCGTCGGGCTTCTTCCACTCTAACGATACATCGGCGGCGGGCGTGACCTCGTGCTCGAGGAAGAGCTGGCGCGCCCAGACGTAGCGCGGCAGGAAGGGGCCCTCTTCTTCCGGTTCCTCCGGCGCCTCGGCCTCGGCCTTGGGCACCTTAGCGGCCGTCTCATCGCTGGCGTCCTCGCTCGGGCGCTTGGCGGCGGGCGTCTCCGCGGTTGCAACCGGCTCCGTGGCCATGGGCTCGGCGGCCGGCTCGGCCGGCTCGACGGCCATGGGCTCGGCCGCCTCGGCGGGCTTGGCCGGCTCGGCCGCGGGCTCGGTGGCCATCGGCTCGGCCGGCGCCGGCTCCGACGCGGCGGCGAACGCCGGCTCCGAGGCCGCGCTGAACGCCGGCTCCGAGGCCGCCGCGAACGCCGGCTCCGGCTCAGACGTCGAGGCGAAGACGGGCTCGGAAGAGGCCGCGAACGCGGGCTCGGAAGCCGCGCTGAACGCCGGCTCGGACGAGAACGTCGGCTCCTCCGCCGCCTTGACCTCCTTCAGCGGAGACGGCTTCTTCGGCTGACCAATCTCAGGCTTCTTCTTCTTGGGCGGCGCCACGCCTTGCCCGGCCACACGTTCATCGGGAGGCAGCCAGTTCGCGGGAACGTTCGCGCGATCCTTCGCCTTGAGACCCTTGCGCAGAATCTCTTCAATCGAACCGTGCTCCTTGATGAGCTTGAGAGCCGTTTTAGGACCGACGCCCCGGATGGTGCCCGAATAGTCGCAGCCACATAAAATGCAGAAGTCGACGAATTGGGCATTCGTCAGCTCCAGACCCTCCAGCACGCGTTGATGCGTGATCTCCAGAATTTTTTTATCCGAATCTTTCCCCTTCTTCGTGAAGGTTAAGTTCCTTAATTGACGAGTAGCCCCAAAAGTTAACGCGTCCATGTCCTCCGTGCCGACGGCGTGCGCCTTCCCGCCTTTCACGAGCTCGCCGCATTGCGCTTCCGCTTCACAAGGAGCTTCGACGACGGGCACGCCCATCATCCTCAGGAGGGCTTTGACATCTTCACAATCCTTGCGACTGACTTTTGTTAACATACCACTGTACTTTTCGATGTCTTCGGTGTTGCCCTCCTGTTGCGCCTTCTTGAGCTTCTCCTCGGCCTCCTTGCGCTTCGCTTGGCGCTTGGCCAATTCTCCATCTTTGGCCTCGGGCGGTCGCCCGTCGAAGACGTAAACCGGCTTCACGCCGCTTTCGAGCAACTTAATCGTGCGGTTGAACATGCCCTGGATGTGGCTCGTCTGTTCTCCCTCACTATTGGTGAGGACCGTGGCCGGGCCGCCCTCCCTACCATGGCCTCGGATCGCAATGAGGAACTGGTAGAGCGACATCGACGCGTCGATCGCGACGATGCGGCCCGTGTAGGCTTCCGGGCCCTGCAATTCCCGCACGGCGCCCGGGGCGAACTCCTGGATGAGGGGCATGAGGCCCTTGATGCCCATGGTAGCTGTGCGGCGCTTTAGCGCTCGTTTGGGGCTTGGCGCTTAAAACGCTGTGTGCGGCTCGGCCGCTGCGAATGTGGCGCGGCGGCGGCGTGAGGTGGCGCAGCGGTGCTGGCGTCAGCTTTTGACAGCGTTGTGGCTGTCGGCGGCACGTCTATCGCGTGTGTGAGGCTGCGAGAGAACGATTTTCAAAATCAGTCTCGCAAACTAGCGTACATCAGCCCACTAGCCAGAATCTTGTGGCGCCCGCACTGGCGGAGGGCTTCAGAGTACCCCAGCGAGACAAAGGAAGTCATTATCACATCAAAATTACAACAAAAAAGCTCGTCTCGTCACCGCTTCTTCCGCCGCTTCTTCCGCGACGACGCCGAAGCCGCAGCCAAAGAGGCTTCGCGGACGCGCGCCATCAGCTCCGCGTCGAGGCGCACAACTCGACAAACGCGCCGCGACGTCACGACATCCCGCGCGGGTGGCAAGGCGCCCTCGTAGAATGGTGACGGCGCCCCGTTCGACGACGCGAGAGGAGGCAGCGTCGGCGGCGCGCCGGCGCCGTCCCGCGCGTAGACGTACACGACCGCGTCGATAGCAGAGAATGATTTGCGGTCGCGCGCCTTGCGATTCGCGTACGGCTGGTAGGCGGCGCGGTCGAAGACGAGCGCGCCGCGGTACGTCAGGAGAGCATGAGAGACCAAACACGGGAAGCCCCACCAACTGAACGGCTCCTTGGTCTTGTGCGCTACATGAATCTCGCCGCCCGGCGCGAGCAGCGGCACTGCTGAGCGCACGAAGGCCCGTACTAATGCCTTGTTTTCTTCGATGGCCGAAGCGTCCGCCTTCCCGGAACCTTCCGAGTTCCCGTCTTTTCCATCAGAGACGGGCAGGCACGGGAAGTTGAAGACGATGCGGTCGAAACTTTCATCAAATGAGAGGCGCCGCGCGTCGACGCCGTACCTCACGTCGTCGATGCGCCTCGCGTGGCCGCGCACATCCAAACCATCGTACTCTCGTTGCAAAGTCTCCAGGTCCGGTTCTAGCGTGGACGCGGTCAACGACGCACACTCGCCGCGCTCGGCCAGCGCCACGGAGAAGGATAAATCTCCGTCACCCACGGTAAGGACGCGACAGCCGCCGTACAGCTGTCCTAAATCCGGTCCGGGACTCTCATCTACGACCCTAGGACAGCTCTCGGGTCTTTGTGGAGGCGGCAGCGGCCGGCCGGGCGCGCCGTGCTGGCAGATCCGGTGCGCGCAGACCGCGCAGCCATCTAGAGCGCAGCGAGCGGTGGCTTGCAAACAGTAGAGCGTCGCGAGGTCGGCGCGTTCCGTCGCGGGCGGCGGTTTCTTGGGACGCTTTTTGGGTTGTTGTGTTGGCTGCACGTCCGCCATGGCTGCAGCTTGACACCGGCAGTGCAGCGGTGCCGCACGCTGTCGCGGCGATGGCGTTGGGTGCAGCAGCGACGTGCAGTTGAGACGACCACGATCCGGTGTCTGAGAATCTCCTGGAGCGATGCGTACAGGCACACTGTACAGGCACGCTGCTGTCCCGGCAGAGCTAGCGTCTTGACATACTAGGCTCCGAGACGACTGCTCCCGCAACCTGTCCAAGGGACGTGTCCTCGACACGTAGACAACTCCCTACCTCCGGCCTCTCCAAGACATCTTAAAGCTTCGGGCTTTCGATCATCTCGCGGGCGTCGCCGCGCGGGCCTTCGGACTAGCTGCGGACGTGCGCGGGCAGCTTCTCGACGCAGCCCCCAACATCTAAAGAGATCGCCAGTGCACTCGAGCGCTGCGCGCGAACGCAAGGGCGCGCGCGCGGCACAGGACCAGCTAGAAGCCAATCCAGCCCCCAAGCATGAAGCTCTACGTCGAGGACGAGGAGGGCGACGCCGTCTGGGTCAAGGCCACGCTACCGAGACCGCCGGAGCAGTACGAGCCCGGCCTGGTCGTCGACGCGGTCGTCCGCGGCCGGCCGATGAGCGTGAAGCTCCCCGCGGAGGAAATGTATCAGCAGGAGGGTCTGGACATGGAGAACTGCGACGACCTTTGTGATCTCGGGCACGTCCACGAGGCGTCTATTTTAGATACGATCCAGGAACGGGCCCATTGTAGCAAGCCCTATACCGCGGCCGGAGACGTGGTGGTCGCCGTGAATCCGTTCAGGTGGCTGAAATTGTACACGCCCGAGTTAAGAGCGCTACATAGCGCACCACCCAACTCGTATGAAGAACGTCGAGCTGCTCATTGCTATTCCGTGTCCGGTGCCGCGGCTAGAGGTGCCGCCAGGGGAGACGACCAGTCCATCCTCGTGAGTGGTGAAAGTGGTAGTGGAAAGACCGAAACCGTGAAGATCATGCTCGTCCATCTCGCCGACGTCGCGCGGCACGGCGGGGCCACGCAGCAGATCATTACGCAAGTTTTAAGGGCCGGGCCTCTCTTGGAGTCCTTCGGCAACGCCGCGACCCTCCGAAACGGCAATTCGTCGCGCTTCGCCAAGTTCCTGCGGATCGAGTTCGATCGCCGTACAATGGCCCTCGAGTCCTCGTGGTGCGAGACCGCTTTATTGGAGAAGACGCGCGTGGTGGAACGAGCCAAGGGCGAGCGCGCCTTCCACGTCTTCTACGAGTTGTTACAACAAAGAAGACGACGCACACCGAAATACCTGCCGGAGCACCCTTGTAGATCTGCAGATGCCTCAGCAACCAAAGCGCGCGGCTTCGACGACCGCCAGTCCTACCCAAAGATGATTGAGAGTCTAGAAACGGTGTGCCAGCTCGACGAGGCCGAACGGGAAGCTTTGTTGCACTGCGTCGACGCTGTTTTGAGCTTGGGCGAGGTCCAGTTCGACTCCGTCTACGCGCGCACGGAGGACCACGGCTGCAAGGTACGGAACGCGTTGGACTTGACGCAGGCCGCTAACGCCTTGGGTTGTGATCATTCATTACTGGAAGAAGGTTTTCTTAGACGTACTGTTGGTACTTCTACTACTTCGTTAAGTGCGGAGCAAGCGGCGGACGCGAGAGATGCCTTGGCCAAGGAGTTGTATTCTAGACTGTTTGATCGCGTTGTCGAGTTGTCCAACGCCACCACAAAAAGGCAGTGGGCGTTGCAACAGACCGAATCAGTAGTCATCGGGATGCTCGATTTGTTCGGCTTTGAATTTTACGGTGCGGCCGGTTCGACAAATGGCTTCGAACAACTCCTGATCAACTTCGCCAACGAGCGGTTGCAACAGAGATTTGTCGCCGACGTCCTGGCCAGAGCGCAACGGGAGTTACTAGCGGAAGGCGTGCCGTGGACTAGAGTTGATTACCAGGACAATGCCCAGGTCCTAAGGTTGATCGAAGCGCGAGGCGGCCTCGTGGACATCCTGAACGAGGAGTGCATCCGCGGCGGGAGCGGTGCCGACGCGAATTTCGTCGGGAAATTGCTCAGGACGTATACCGGAGATATCTTAAGTACACCGAAGATCCGCATCACGCAAGCAGGAGAAGCGTTACCTTTCAAGATCATGCACTACGCGGGCGATGTCTTGTATAGATGTACTGATACCGCTTCTTGGGTCGAGAGGAACCGGGACGTCCTACCGGCGAAGTTAGTCGAGGCCATGACGACGCCGGCGGGCCCAGCCTCACCAGGAGGCTCGGCGAACGTGGCGTCGCCCGTCGCGGTCTTTGGCGCCGCCGAGGCGAGGCAAGCCGCACTCCAGCGGAAGCAGCGACGGCAGTCGGGCCAGCGAGCGTTGAGGCGAGGCTCGCAAGTCAACGCCGCGGAGACCGTAGCCTCGAAATTTAGGGCTCAACTGAAAAACCTGATGCACCAGATCGCGGCCACGAAGTGCCGCTACGTCCGGTGCATCCGCCCGAACGACGAAGCGGCGCCGATGGGCCAAGCTGGGTCCTTTGATCGCATCGCCGTGGTGGAGCAGTTGCGGTGCTGCGGCGTGTTAGCTGCTCTACGAGTAGCTAGAGCTGGTTATCCTGATAGAAAGCCGTTGCGGGCCTTTGTCGAGAGATTTGCGGTTTGTCTGCCCGGCGATGGCCGGTCGTCCACACTGAAGCGGTGCCGCGATGCGGCGAACGCGGCGGGCTTGGGTGATTTCGACGCTTCTCTCGATGGCCTGGCCGTCACGGACGACGTCGACGCGCCGACGGCCCAGGACCTGCGCGAGGGCGAGGACGAGGACCTGGTGCTGGATCGGGCTGTGGTGGCTGCGGCCCTACCTTGGAGGAAAGCCTGCGAGGACATCCTGAGGTGTCTGGAACGGGGTGGGAGGAAGGGCGCTTTGGCCAAGCATCCTGCTCTGAAACCGGGACGGGTCTTCGTGGGCAAGACGAAGGTCTTCTTGCGGGATGGTGCTCTGGATGATATTGAGAGAGTACGAGCAGTGGTATGTTTTGATTTAGCGGCGCGGCTGCAGGCTCATGGTAGAGGATACCTCGGCAAGAAGTACTACCGGAAGGTGCTGCGTGCTTTGCTGATCGTGGCGTGTGCCTTGCGCGTGAAACTGGCTCGTAGAAGGGCAGCTAAAAGGCGACGACTCGTCAAGGCCATCTCCTGCTTTCAAGCGAGATGGCGCGGCATCGACATCCGCATGGTCGGCTATCTACAGTTAGCGAAGGCCGCGGCGTTGACGATCCAGACTAAAATAGCCCGTCCTGAAGTGGCTAGACGTAGATGCATCTTGGTACGAGACTTAAGGGCGCGAGGAGAAAACCTCGACTCGATCACCAAGCGCCTGAACCGCATCGCCATGGAGAAGGCCGGGAGCATACCTAAAGCGTCAAATCAGAGAGGTTCTGCCGTGGCGCGCGCCGCGTCCATGGGTACGAGAAGTGGGAGCGGCGGCTCGATCTCTGGGACGGAAAAAGCAGAACTTGAGGGCGAGGCAAATGCTATGAGGGAATTGGCGGGCGAGGCGTCCAAGGCGCTGGAGGAGATCCGGGCCGAGAACGCGGAGCTGCGCGAGAAGGCTCGACTACTGGCGCTGGACGTCGAGGCGGAAAAGGAAAAAGGGCGAAAGTGGCAGCAGCGCGAGCAGGTCCTGGCGGCGGTCGTGGATGAGGCACGACGGGAGGCTACCAAAGCGACAGCAGCGATGCACCGCCACATGGCCGATTCGGCGGCGCTCGCGGGCGCCTCCGAGGCGAACGACGCGTACGCTAGATTTAGGAGGAAGTTACTTAGGCACAGTGATTCAATGACGCCGGCGATGCGTAGTAAACTACTTGAACAAAAAAGACCGACGCAGAAGGTGACCATTACCAGAGCTGATTTAGCTAGATTTGTCAATGATTGCCAGACGGTAGGGCTGGACGTCGTCAAGCACAACCGCAAGGGGAAAGCAGAGAGAAGGTTGTTGAAGCTGACGTCGGACGCCGCGGCCCTATACTGGACGATGCCGAACGGCAAGGCCGCTTCCAGTAAAGAGCGCTTCTACCTGCACAAGTGCCTTGAATTGAGAGCCGGCCACGACGTGGATCCCGATGCCAGGAACAAGCTCATCTGCGGGACGGAAACATTACGAAAGTCGCTGCAGGCCAAGCACTGCAAGCTCGCCTTCAGTTTTATCTTCGCGGACCGCACCGTGGACATCTCGTTCGCGACGGTCGAGGACTGCAAGCGGTCGATGCGCTACTTCAAGGCCCACGTGCAGGACCTGAAGAACAAGGCGGACCACGCGGTCATGCTCAAGGACGAGCAGCACATCGCGTCGACGCCGGTCGGCAAGAACGGCGCCTTTTAAATATCCCTCATCTCCCCCGCTCGCCGTCTCTAAGGGATCCTCGAGTTATCTTTTGTCGCGGCGCGGTTGTTCCCCGTCGTTGTAGACGCGTAGTGATACGTCGAAAGCGTATGGTAGACGGTGTTTATGATACGATGCTGGTGCCGCCGCGTATCGAGGCATAATAAATAAATAAATAAATAAATAAATAAATAAATTAAGGAAGACCTAAAAAAAAGGAACAAGCTCCTAAAAAACGGGTTTTCCAAGCCGAGTCAAGCCGCCGCAAGCCCTTAACTCACCGCAAAACGCAAGATGATCCTCACAACTTGCGCCGCCTGTGCCGCCCCACTGGCCCACGACGCGCCGCGATGCGTGCGCTGTAAGCTAAGATACTGTGATGCCACTTGCCAACATGACCACTGGCGCCGCGGCCACAAGCAGATGTGTAAGAAAATACACCGCGGCGGCAACGCAGAACAGTATAATGCAGACAAAAAATACAAGGAGGCCGTCGCGGAGGCGGTCGAGGCCTGCGCCGACGACACGAAGGGCCAGACGTGCTACATCTGCACGCAAGCTCTCCATTGGAAGACAAAGGAGGGCCTCGTGCGCATGTGTGCGTGTCGCGGGACGGCGGGTTTTGCCCACGTGTCGTGTCTGGCGGAGCAGGCCAAGATTTTGTTCGCGGAGGCCGAGGCGAACAATTTGGACAAGAATGCGTGGAATGAGAGGTGGAAGCGGTGGCAGAAATGTAGCTTGTGTGAACAAGATTACCACGGCGTCGTGCGGTGCGCGCTTGGGTGGGCCTCCTGGAAGACGTACTTGGGGCGGCCGGAGACGGACCAGATTCGCCGCATGGCGATGAACCTGCTTGGGAACGGCTTATACGCTGCAAATCGGGACGAGGAGGCGCTGTCCGTGTTCGAGGCCAATTTGGCTACGCTGCGGCGCTTTGGTGCACCAGAGGCCCACTTGCTCGACATGAAGGGCAATCTTGCGAGCACGCATCATAAACTCGGACGGCACAAGGAATCGTTATCCACCACCCGAGAAATCTATGCTGGAGTCAAGTCACTCTACGGTGACCGCCACTTTCGCACGCTCCAGGCGGCCTTTAATTTGGCACTTGCGCTCAACAAACTAGGGAAGTACGCAGAGTCCGAATCATTGCTGCGCGGACCAATCTCGGACGCTCAACACACGTTCGGAAACGACAACGAGTACACGCTCGATCTTCGCTCGGTGCTCGCAGACACTCTGGCTTGTCTCGGTGGCATCGATAATCTGCGCGCGGCCGTGGCTATGCGCGAGGACGTTTATAAACGCACGCGGCAGATCTTTGGGGCTCTGCACCCGATGACACAACGACGCCAGCGTCGTCTGGAAGAATACCGGGCGGCGGTTGCGCAGGGTTACACTATCGTACGCGAGCACCGTGACGGCGGCCGGGACGACCCGAACCCCTAGTCTGATAAGTCCATTTTACGCGAGACGGACTAGTCCCCGTCGACGAGCTGGTGGTACGACGTCGTCACGCTCTTCAGCTCCCGCTTGGGCGCGTAGAGCCGCACGCTCCGCGCCAGGAACCTAGAAGAGGTCCCCGGGTCGCCCTCCATCATGATGCCCTTGCGCACGGAGATGGGCAACTGCCCCTGCCGGTCGTCCTCGTCGACAAAACAACCAGCCTCGACGAAGAACGCCTTCTCCTCGTCAAGAGCGAAGGGGCACAAGGCATAACAGCCCGGTAGGATACATAAAACGGCGCCGTCCTCGCGAAACACCACGGAATCATAAGCAAGACCCGGCTCGGAGACCTCCCCATAACTCTCCAGCAAGGTCCTTTCGGTCTTGGCATCAGTAGAAAAAAGGTCCCCGGGCATCCGCATCTCCAAACCCCGATAAAACCGCTCGCCGTCACATCGCAACACGAAGTCCTGCTTCAGAACCCTACAAGCGCTGTTGTCCGGCCGTCGGACAGTAGCATCTCCGGCCCATTCACCACTTACAGCGAAGACGTCGTCGACCTCGGCCGCTAATGCCGCGCCCCCTGTGCTTTCCGTCGCGCCCACGCGCTGTTCGTCTAAGCACGCGATGCGTTTGAGTAGACCAGTCGCGCCATCATATAAAGCTAGGATACGTATCCTCGCCTCGTCCGACACGGCGAGACCCGTCTCGATGGTGAACGATGGGGCTGTACCAGCGACCAATGACGACGCGCGGTCGCAGGAGTAGGAGCCGTCGAAGTCGCACACGACGTCTTTTGACGGCAGCGTCGTCTCGATGGCGTCGTCGTCGTCCCAGCTGAATCGTTCTTCGAGATCGCCGTTCGTGCGCCGTTTCACGGCCGCGGAGTAGCGCTTTCCATCTAAATCCGCGTCGTAGTCCACTCTTCGTCTAGTGGCGTCGACGACGACGGACCGGCAGACGCCGCGCCAGGCGTGCGCGTTGTACTGCAAATAGGATTCGCGCTCCGTCGCGTCGGTGGCGCTCGCGCTCTGAACGATGCGGTGCGGCGCGCGGTGTCGCAGCCGTGCTGGTTGCAGCGCCGCCGCCGCGGTGATCAAGGCGGCGATCATGTCGCTACCGCGGCTGGCGCTCCCCCTGGCAGTGCAAGCCTGCTGTGCTGCCGCTCACGCGCCGTCGCGGCACGGATGCGCGATGCCGCTTGGCTCGATCGTCTTTCGACGGAGCGCTGCGAGTGCTGACCGACTCACGAATCCGCTCGTGCGACGCAGCGTCTGCCAGCGTTGAGCGAGGTGCTGCCTGCGGCGCTTGCCCTTAAGAGTGCCTGCACCTGTCGCCGCAAACGTATCGCACCAACGCACAGCTCTCGTCGGCGTCGCCAGGGAGTACTCACGAAGGCGTCTGAGCGACCAGCAGTCGAAGACGCGGCCGCCGCCGGGCGCACAGTGAGCTGCTGAAGTGCACGCCGCAGGACAGCCAAGCGGCCGCACGTTAAGCCATGCGGCGCGCCGCCGCGCTGGCGATGCTATGCGTAACAACAGCTCTAATCCCGCCGCTCGCGAAACCCATAGCACGACGAAGGGCCGTGCCCGTCGACATCGAGACGAGCGACAGGAGCGACTGGTACATTTTGCAGTGCTACGTGGGCAACGAGTTGTGGTGCGGCGAGACGCTCAAAGAAATACTGTCGTATCCGGAGAACGCCGAAGCCAAGTCGCGAGTCGATGAGATTCTCGTGCCCACCGAAAAAGTCGCGTCGACGCGAGGCAAGAAGGTCTACCATAAAGATAGAATAATATACCCAGGCTACGTCTTCGTCAAGTGGCGCCCGGACCAGAACTCCTGGGCGGTGCTGACCAAAGTGCCAAAAGTAGCGAATTTCGTGGGCGACGACAAAGGCATGCGCAACGGCATAGGAGATGTTGTTGTAGGGTATAAAGGTGCCGTGACGCCCACACCATTGACAGAAAGAGAAGTGCAGGGCATGCTCAAGATCCACCAGGAGGGCCAGGACGTCGGTCTGGATTCGATCGTAGATAACTATGCTCTTGGGGATATTGTCGCGGTCGTCAAAGGTGACCTCACCGGAGAACGAGGGTTGATTCGTTCAGTGAAGAACGACCAATTGATCATTCGATTGACGGGCGGCACGTCGGCCTTCGACGTCCCTCTGGACCCCGACCAAGTGAGATTGTTGACACCGGAGGAAATTGCCCAGATGGAACAGGCCGAGGAATTGGCCCAAGCGCGGGCGGACGCTGCTGCTCGCGAAGCTGCGGAGAGAGAAGCTCGGAGATCGGGCGAGGCGGACTATGGGAGAGGGGACGCCGGCCTCGCGTCGCGGCGACAGCGCCGTGCGGACAGGAAGGAGCAAGATGTCTATGATGTCGACGACGGCGCGGGGCGAGCGGCTCGACGAAGCAGGTGGGACACGATGGCCGAGGCGTCGGCACGGGAAGGCGCGCTAGGCTTTGGAAGTGCAGTGGATAGAGACCTGGACGAAGATGAGTATACCACTGCAGAAGATGATCCGGATGATGCGTTGCTGGGCCAGCCGTCGGAAGCCGATGACGCCTTCTTCGACTCCTTGTTTGCGTCCATGGGCGACGACGAGAAGCCGAAGAAGGAGAAATCGAGGAAGGCCGAGGCGGCGTCGGACGACGACTTGCTGCGATCTTTGTTGTCCGATGATAGTGAAGACTTCGAGGAGGACGAGGATGAGTCCTTCGCGTCGTTTCTTGGATCTGATGAAGATGATCTGGGCGATGAGGACGACGCCGAGTTATTGTCTATCCTGGGCATCGGCGGCGACGACGCGCCTCCTGCGGTGCCCGTCGCCACGACCGACTACGACGCGATGAAGGTGCCCGAGCTCAAGGCGCTGCTCAAGGAGCGGGGCCTCAAGGTCGGGGGCAAGAAGGCGGACCTCGTCGCGCGGCTCCGCGAGGCGGCGTAACACTGTGTACCTAGATACTTAGTCGAACAGCGACGACGTCGACGCGGGCGCCTTCGGCGAGCTCCCGAAGAGCGAGTTCTCGCCCTCGTCGTCCGAGCCTACCAAATCGCCGAGGACCTTGGACCGCGACGCCGCGAGCTTGGCCTGCTGGGCCTTTTTTGCCGCTTCAATTTTGCGCCGCTCGGCCTCCTCGGCCTCCTTCTTCAGGCGCGCCTCTTCCGCGCGCTTGGCCGCGAGGGCCTCGCGTTCCTTGCGCTGCGCCTCGGCGCGCGCCTCGGCCTCCCTTCTTAGTTGGTCCTGGCGCTCCCGTTCCCGTTGCGCGCGAGCCTCGCGCTCGCGCTGCTCTTGGGCCAAACGCTCGGCGTGGGCTCGTCTCGCCGCCTCGCCGCGCTGGCGCTCCGCTTCTAAACGCTGGGCGTGCTCCCGCGCGCGCGCGGCGCTCGGGTCGCTCGCCGACCCGGGGCCGTACGCCGCGGGCTGGGCGCCGTAGCCCGTCGGGCCCGTGCGCGAGCTCGTGGAGGGCGCGTAGGCCTGTCTGGTGGGGCTCGCGGCGGCGTAGGCTTGGGGCGCGGGCGGTGGGAGCGCGGCTGTTGATGGTATGGCGGCGCCCTTCTCGACGGCGCGCAGCAAACGGTCCATCGTGACCTGCTGCGCTCTTACTAAACTTGTCAAGGCGTCGATGCGGTGCGACTGGCCATCGATCACTTCTTTGAGATCTGCGATGGTCACCTCGTCGTCCTTTTTGGCTTCCTCCATGGCTGCGGCTGAAGCTGTGCTGACTGCTGCTTGCGTGCCGTGGTCCAGGAAGGCCCACGCTGTACACAAGGCAAAGCCAAAGCGCGCTCCCCGGAATTAGCTAGCGGTCTGTAAGACACTAGCACGCTCTCAGACGGCTTTTCACCAGCGTGGCGGCTGTTGTGAGCGGCTAGAGTACGCTGTCGTGACGGCAGGAGAGCCTCCATACACCCCTGCTGCTGCACGAGCGGCTGCGCCATTCATAAATGCTCCGCGCCATCGCTCTGCTGGGTGCTGCCGGCCGCGCCTTCCAGGCTCCAGCTCTGGGCGTCGCCGCGCCGCTCTCGCAACGCGCCGCCGCCGCGACCAGTGCCGAGATGACTGATGTAGCTCTCGAGAACCCCACCTGCCGCGACCGCGACTACGCCGGCAACGCGGCGCGGTACCTCGTCGACCTGCACGAGAAGAAGGCGGTCTTCGACTTTTGCGGCGGCATGATGTTCCAGCTCGTGCTCACCGACGCTCTGGTCGACAAACTCAAAGGCCCGGACGCGCCGAACGTCGTGATCCACGACGCGTCGACGCGGCGCATGGCGCAGGTGCCAGGGTATGATAAATCCAACTTCGCCGACGACGCGACGTTCTTCCACGGCCGCGAGGTCCGCAAAGTGCCGAACGCCGCGGGTGGCATGAATTTTGTGCTGCAGCTGTCCGCCGTCGAGGACAAGGACGGCTGGGTCGCGGGCGAGCGCGACGGCTACGACGGCTGGGGCCACGACTCGTCGCGCGTCTGGCGCGACGGGAAAAGGTTAGAGGACGAAGGCGTCGCGGGGTTTCGGGAGCGCTACGGGCCGAATTCCTTCACGCTGAACCACCGCTTCTACCTGCATTTGGATAACACGAACCAGCTCTGGCTCTCGGCCGAGGACGGGTGCGAGGGGCGGCTCGTCGACCCGGGCGAGAAGAAGAAGCTGTTCGGCCTCTTTTAAGTTTATCTATAGATACTTAGTCTACCAGGCCTTGTTGTGCTCGCCGGGCATGAGCTTCTTGCCCTTGCCCTTCAGGGCGGCCACGGCCTTCGTTTTCAGCATTTTGTTCCACCACGCGCCGAGGCCGTCCGGCAGCTCGCTCTCGTCGACGGCCGCCGTGAAGGACGAGATCGCGAGCTCGAGGGCCGTGAATAATAAGAAGTCGCTGTAGTTGACGGGCGCGTCGGCCGACGTCACCGCGGCAAAATGCGTGAGCCACTTCTGCTTGCGGTCGCTCCCGAAGTCGGGCTTCGTGGCCTCGGTGATAAAATCCACGGCGTCGCAACAAATCTGGAGCGCCTTCGCGTCGGCGGCGGCGTCGGCCGGGGCCAACCCGAGCTCGTGGCCGAGCACGTGACAAATGGCGGGCGTCTGGCTCACGACGACGCCCGACGGCGTCTTTATGGCCGGGAGCGCGAAGATGCCCTCGGGCTTGTGGGACTGGTCCTTGATCACGTATTTTGTGCCTGCGCGGTGACGGCGTGGTGAGCCGTCCGGGCCTCAGGCCCTCAGCCGGCGACGGGCCGACGGAGTCACGGCGCCGTCGGCGCGGTCGCGACTGGAGCCGCGCGCCACGGTTGCGACAAATCCACGCCATCGACGCGACATTAACAAGCCCGAAGCCGCGTCGATGGCGTATCGTAGGCGCGGGCTCGGACCACTCTCCTCAAAAATGAGCAAAGGGCTTAGGGCTCTCCCATAGAATTCTCCACACGCGCCCCAATAATACAGCTCATACGCCATTGCGGTGAGTGAATTGCTGATATTCGCCGCGCAATCCTATAACCACTGGCAGGCCTGTAAAGCAGGTCTATATATGGTATGGTATGGTATGGTAGGTGTATGGTCGTCACATCTCATAAAACAACTACTTACCCCGCACACGTCCCAAAAATATCCAGCTCCCACACGCTCGTCCCCCACCGCGTCCCCGGCCGCGCGATGTCTAATTTGATCTGGTCGACCGGCGCCATCGAGTTCGAAGAAAGACGATGCAAAATGCGCTGCTTCGCGGGTCGCGACTCGACAGCAGAAGCGCCGACGGCCAGGCTGACCCAGGCGCCGGTTTTACTCCGCCCTTTGAGAGTGTAATCGCGTGCGAACGCCGACTCGAACTCGACGTCGATGCGCTCGACGACGCATGTCGCTTCGAGATCCACCAAAAGCCAGTGGGCGCCGGGGATGGGCGCGCCCTGCATGTTTTTGGCCGCTTGCCATCGATCCTTCAGCCAGTCGTTTTTGAGACCGTTCGTGACGACCGAGGCCTCGCCCAGATTACCTCGCACACTCGCGGTAACTGGTTTATTCCTCGATATTAACCGCATCTGCTGGTGCGGCGTCGGCGGCCGCGTCAGGTCGATGTAGTGGACGAGGCGCTTTTGCGGAGGCGCCCACTCGTGCGGGTGGGGTAAATTCGTGTCAAGCGTTGGGGTCGCGATGCGTGGTGGTGGAGGTGGTTCCTCGTCGGCGTCGCGACGGGTGCATGCGAAGACCATCACTGCCAACATGAGGGCAGCCCCTACTCTCTTCAGGTAGTGGTAGCGCGGCGGCGGCAGCGGTGCCGCCTCCTCGTCCGGGGCGTCGTAGAAGAGACCGTCTTCCTCCTGTTGTTCCTTGGTCCGTGACCGCATCTTGTACATGCTATTTAGGCTGCCCCAAAGCGCCTCTCTGGCGCGCATGATTTAACTCGACCCGCGCGCTTGCAGGCGTCGTCGTCGTTACTTGTTGGAAGGTGTATAGAAGGACTCATGGGCTGTGGGCGTTGTAGTGGTCTCAGCTGTGCGGGTTCTGACCCCGCGCCAAAAATTGAATTGGCAGCTTTTGTGGCATTGAATAGCAACTGCACTCAACGCAATGGCCTTCTGCGACGTTACGAACCACCGCAACGACGGCACCGTGCACGGGGCAGCCCCTGCTAAAAAATTCGGCTGCGGCGACGGCGGCACAAAGCGCTATCACAACGCCTACAACGCCTGCGACCAAAATTACTGGCGTGACGTGCATGGCTACGACTCGCGGGACGACGGATGCACGAGGCGCGATGAAGACAGCTACTGCGAGCGTCGGACCCGAGGCTACGACCGGGAGCGCTCGCGCTCGCGCTCGCGATCACGGTCGCGATCGCGGTCGCGATCGCAGTCGCGGTCGCCGGTGGTGCGGCCGGCGTCGCCGCCGCCGCGCCAGCCCACGGCTACCCCCAGCACAACTGCTGCAGCTCTCGTGCACAAGGCGGTGTTGGCAAACGAGTTTCCCGCCAAGGCGTGCCCACTCTCGTACCGGTTGCCGCTCTACGAGAAGATAGCGAAAGAGGCGGAAGCGGCCGGCGACCAGGCCGGCGCCGATGCACTCCGCCAGGAGTGTAAGGACTGCTGCCGTAAGACAAAAAACAAGTTTCTGTCGGACAAGGCGCTGTTTTCGCACCTCGGAGCTAACTCGGACGACAATCATTTCTTCCACGGCATCGCCTTACAGGCCATGGCGCAACGAATTGCGGAGGGCCCACTCGGCCCGAAAGGAGAAAGTCACTTGTTTCCCTCGACGAACGTATCGGCGCAGAACATCAGGAACAGATTTCCGGAACTCATGATGATGCGGGCTCGCCGGGCACGCCTTGCATCCGCGACGACGCACAAATGCACGTCACAAATGCGTGGCAGGTCGGGATTATCCGCGACGACGCCACAAATGCAGTGGCGGGCCGCCACCGACGCGCTGGGCCGCACCTACTACTACAGTAGCACGGGCCAGACGAGCTGGACGCGGCCGACCGGTCTCGTCACACCATAATCTCGTGGGCGCACGCGCAGATTTTGTAAGAGGAGCGCGCACGCTGTAGCGTGGCTCGCCCCCACGCCTCGCCCCCCATTCCCCAAGAAGTAAGTGCAAAGAAAACTATAAAAAGGACTCTCTTGCACTAGTGTATTTTTGTTACGGTGAAGGCCTCTGGCCCGCTAGCGGAACGTAAAGACACTAGC
This sequence comes from Pelagomonas calceolata, assembly GCA_918797485.1. Classification (NCBI taxonomy): domain Eukaryota; class Pelagophyceae; order Pelagomonadales; family Pelagomonadaceae; genus Pelagomonas; species Pelagomonas calceolata. The sequence continues at coordinate 3,248,365 of CAKKNE010000004.1, forward strand.
AAGCTGCCACACGAGCGGCTGCTCAGCGTTGTACGTGACTGACTGGACAGCACCAACTACCGAGCAGTAGTGCAGCCGAAGACGCTTCGGCGCAGCGAGATCCAGCGCTAGCGATTGCACCCGTGACAACCTGAAACCTGACCATGCCCTCCCACCTGCAGCCTCTCCTCGTCGTCGCATTGATCGCATTCGTGCCCGCGGCGACCGCACTAGTGGTCGGAGGCATCGACATCCCACATGCAAAAGTATCACCCACGTCCCGAGCATTAGAGGACCAGACCTACCCCGACAGGTGGCCCTTCGACGCTCGGGATTTAACGCCGCAGGACCCGAGCGACGACCAGCTCTTTTATCTCATCCCGAAATTCGTGCAGCATGCGGGAGCGGAATGCAGGGAGTCACTGACAAAGTACTACGGCTGCGTCCTGCCGGATAATGGTGATGTGCTGGATTTGTGCAGCTCCTGGACGTCGCACTACCCCAAAAACTACAAAGCGAAGCGCTGCGCCGCGCTCGGGTTGAATGCGTTGGAGCTCCTCGCGAACCCCGCGAAGACCGAATGGACCGTGCGGAACCTCAACAAGGACCCGACTTTACCTTATGATGATAATAGCTTCGACGTCGTCACGAACAGCCTGTCGGCGGACTACCTCACGAGCCCCCTCGAGGTGTTCAAAGAAATCAGGCGCGTGCTCAAGCCGGGCGGCCTCGCGGCGATGGCGTTTACAAATAGATGTTTTCCCTCGAAAGTAGTCCCGTGCTGGACGCGGCCCTTCACGGAGCCGTCGCACGCGCGCATCATCGCTTCTTATTATCATTATGCGGGCTTCGATGATGATGATATATCGGTGGTGGACGTGTCGCCCGACGGCTGGGTGGGCCAGCGCGATCCCATGGTCGTCGTCCAAGCGCGGAAAGCGCCGGCCGACCGGTTGGGGAGCCTCGAGGCGCTGGCGTAAGTATTTGTTGTGAAACTGCACACGGGACGCGTCTTAGGCGGGGGGAGGGAGGAAACAGACTAGCCCTTCATGGTCTTGCCCGGCGGCAGCGCGCGCGAGGCGAAGCCGTGGAACGAGAGCCGCGCGGACAACTCCGGCGGCCCGCCGTCCTTGCCCTTGGTCCACTGGTAGAGCTCCGTGTTCGCGCGCGACTCCTTGTCCGTGACGACGGTCGTCTGGCCGTGGGCCCAGCCGACCTTGAAGTTCGTGATGCCGTTCCGTTCTTCCTCGGGCACGTTCAGCACGACGCATTTTATGGAGGCGGGCACGTAGGTCTTGGGCGGGCCGTCGTCCTTCTTCACCGCTCTCTGAGGCTCGGCGGGCTCGAAGCAGGCCTCGTAGTCGTCGCAGCGCGGGACCGGGCCGCCTCTCACGCCCTGGGGCAGGACCTCGACGCACTTCGCACTCAACCAACCATTGAGCGGCTCCGTGACGCGGCAGCGGCCTATTTTGGTCCCGTCGCCCTTCAGGTGGAAGCCCGACTCCCACACCCGCACCTCGGCGCCCGTCGGCAACTCTCCTATTAACTCAGAGTCGAGGGCGCGGCCCGCGCGGACGACGGCGCCCTGGTTCGCCTTGACTCGACATAGGTGGCCGCACCAGGCCTCGGCGACCATCGTTGACGTGGTACCTGCGCGCGGCGCCGCGTCGCGTAAACCGCCCGAGGGAATCGAACCCCCACTGCGCGGGCTAAAGCCACGAGTCCTCCCATTAGACCAGAGCGGTCGTGGACGCCGGCGCGGCGCCTCAGTCTCGTCACGACGACTGCGGAGGCGACAGCTTTGCCTGTGGGGAATGGGGTCTGGCGCTGCGCTTTTGATGCGCGCGGCGACGGCGTGGTGGCTGCCCTCTCTTTGGCGGTGCGCGCGTCGATTACGAGACACGCGTTAGCTCACCTATGCACTGCACAGCGAGGAATGCCACCACAAACAAAGTGGCCTCTTGCAAACGAGTTCGGGTTTTGCGCGTGACCACCGAGCTCTGCCGCCACGTAGGACTCCTCCTGATGCACAGCAGAATGATGCCTAACGGACGCATCCCGGGAAGTGGCTAGTGTCTTACAGGCCGCTAGCGGATTATATGCTCTCCGCGCGCTCGAGAGAGAAAGCGGCTCACGGGTGCATTTCAGACGCGCTCACGCTGTAGACCAGTAGCTGAGACTGCCACCCAGCACTCCAGCAAAAAAATCCGCTCCGCGCGGCGCTCAGCACGAGCAACAGCCTCGATCCACCCGCAGCGAAACGCCATGGCCGAGATCACCGTCGGTTCAGAAGTAGAGAAGAAGTTCCCGGGCTACGGTGTTTATCAGGGCACCGTCGAATCCATTGATGGTGATACGTGCCTCGTGCGGTGGCGCTGCGCCGAGCCCGAGGAACCCACGACTTTAACACTGGCCGAGGCCGCCAAGTGCCTCGTCACCAAGCACAAATCACCCCCATCGAAGAAGAAAGCCACGAAGAAGCCCGCGCCCAAGCGCGCCCCACCCACTGATGATGAAAAACCGTCAAAGAAGACGAAGAAGGACCCGCCCAACGCGGCAGCGCTCGCGAACGCGCCGGGCGACGCGAGCTGTGCGGCCGAGGTGCGCACGGGCCTCAAGAAGGTTGAGGCTTATGCCCAGAACTGGTTGAGCAAGCACAAGAAGGATGACGCGCCTTCGGGAAGTGAGGTCGTCGAGATGTTGAAATTGCTCAATGGGAAATGGCCGACGCAGGCCCGGCCGAACGTGACGGACACCGGAAGACCGGTGCCGGGCATGTGCGCCGGGTTGGTGTTCGCTCTAGGGCAAGGTGCTCGCACGTCGCTGATCTCGACCAATCATCCCCAGATGACGAAATTTCTGGTCAAGTGGTGCCGGGCGACGCTCCCGAAGACGAAGAAGGGCGCGGAGTTCCCCTTCTCGTCGCTGCAGGTCAATTATAATTATGCGGTGCGATGCCGCGTATCTTACCGTCGCGTCGATGGCGTCCACCGTTGACACGCGCAGGCCAAGAAACATGTTGATGGGAATAATATAGGACCGTCCTACATCATCTCGCTAGGGAAACACACGGGCGGCAACCTCTGGACGGCGGACCAAGGTATCATCGAGTGCCACGACCAGTGGAAATTGTTCGACGGGAATACCGAGCACTACACGACGCCCTTCAAAGGTGAAAGGATTTCATTTATAGCCTTCGCCCACGAGCAGTACAACAAGCTCGAAGCTCCAATCGCGAAGAACTTACAAAGCTTAGGCTTCACGGCGGCGCGGTCGGATCGAAAGGATCTGGAATTCTTCGCTCGGTTTCGGATTGAGCGTAGTTACTTGACGGAGGAACACAACGCCAAGTTCAAGGCCGAGCTCAAGAAGCGCGCGCAGAAAAGCGCGCCGGCCTCGACGCTCAAGCTGCATGATGTGGCGGTTGAGTGCTATGGCAGGCAGGCGGACCGGGGCGGCGGCTGGATGGCGTTCCACGGTATTAATGGTGTGGAGACGTTGCAACTCACCCCGAACAGTGTGGGCATTTGGTGCGCGGAGCTCAAATTTGTTGATGGCAAGCTCGCGTTAGTTTCGCACAAGCGGTTGGACTTCTATAATAAGAGAGAAAAAGCCACCGCCGAGTTCCAGAAGCAAGTCGAGAAGATGAAGGACGGCACGCCCGTGTTACTCGGTATTGCTGATACGGCCTGCGCCGCGTCGCGGCCGTTGGGCCAAGGTTTGTATAATGCGCTCTACAAGCTCGGCGCGCCCAAGGACATGCCCAAGATCGAGTACCGGGCGGCCTGGGCCTTTATTGGCTATAAAGGAGCGAAGGCTGGTACGGCGCAACACGCCATGGGCACGCGGTCCACTCTATTGAGATTGGACGCGTCGATCCCGAAGAAAGGGTCCCTGGTGAAGAAGGACGTCGACAACACGTCGATCATCGACGTCTGCATCGGCACGGGCCAGGACTCTGCCAAATAAGTATCTAGTAACAAGCAGGTAGTTTACTTAGCGCGGAGCGTCGGCTCCGTGCGACACGATGTTGCGCCTGGGGCGCGAACACAACACAAAATCAGGTGGAGGGCTTCGCCAGGCTCCACTTCGAGGCGGAAGCGCGCGACTCCGTCAGAGGGCTCACCACTGGTTGCTCGATGTCGAAGCTCACGGCGCGGACCCTCGTGTCCTCGGGCACGGCCTCCACGGGCGCCACGGGCTTGGCGTGGCGCGACGCCGAGAGCTCGTCTTCTGGGCCCTCCTTCGACTCCTCGTCGAGGACAGCGTCTACTTCTATCGGCTTCTCCTCGGGCTCGGCGAGCGTCGTCCGCTTCGATTTCAGGCACGCCGCGACGGCGCAGCAGACGATGGCCAGGACGACCAGTAAAGAGGTCGTGGCGCGGCTCCGGCCGCCGCGGGAGGCCGCGTGGTGGACGGCCGTGGCGTTGTGCGCCGCGGCCACTGCCAGGCAGAGCGCTGCCCTGATGTGGATCGTCATACCGCCGACCGGGGCTGCCGTTCACGGGCCAACGTGTTCGAAATAATACATGGTACCGTGTTCGCGAAGCCCTTTTCGCGTCTGTCACCGTGCTTGCGCGCAGCGCAGATGACAACAGGTCTGTGATTCTGCAGACCTTCGTCAAGCGCGCTGCAGTCTCGGTGCGGCACGGTAATCGTGCGATGCCTCGAGGGCATGCGTGCAACGTTGCGCGTGGATGCTTGCTTGGACGGGGCCTAGCGGAGTGAGGCACTAGCCAGGGAGAGGACGCAAGTTTCAAATCCTTACGTCGGCCCATCGGGAGCTCTGTGCACGTCGGTGCGCTCGCAGACAGTTGCTCATTACGGCTGCATCGCCTGCTCTCGCCGACAGCCGGCGATAGCGCACCACTGTGCTGCTGCATTGGCAAAATGGCAGCACACGTAACCCAGCAGCTCAGCAGCGCTTCCTTGGAAGACGCCTGCGACGACGACGACGTGTATGAGGTCTGCACGCACGTCGCCATCGTGAGAAAAACACCGGAGCTCGACAGCCCGGAGTTAGCCGCTGTCCCAAGAGGAGCAAGAAATCTGCTGCTGGAGGGCGACTTAGGGAAGCTTTCCAAGCACGTGAGGCGGGTGCGCTGGCGGGTAGGAAGGGACGAGGGCTTTGTTTCCAGAAGATGTGTGAGACCTGTCTCCTGGAAAAGTATCTGCCGACGGACGGGACGAGCGCGCTGGCGGTTGGATGTTTCCGACTGGCGGCCCGTGCGCGGCGAGCAAGGTAGGGAGTGGGCGTTCCTGATGGATCTGATTCCCGAGCCGTCAGAGAAAGAAAGAATAGGGAGGTTCCACCACGCGTCCGACCGGTACAAGGCGTTAGTATCAAGGTTATGTGCGCGTAGAGTGTGCGCCGTGTGTTTAGGGCTCGAGGACGCGACTGTCGAGGTCGGACGGACCAAGGGCAAGAAGCCGTTCTTGTTACAAGGGGGTTCAGATGAGAAGCCGAACTTCAATTTCAACGTGAGCCACGACGGGAGGCATGTCGTCGTATGTGCGGAGCCTCGTACAGTAGTAGGTGTCGATGTGTGCGCCCCTGATTCGGAACGGAAGGGCGGCGGCGAGCACGACCTCGAGGCCATGAAAGATATGTTGACAGCACGGGAGTGGGCCTGGTTAAATACTGAAGATAGAGCTGAAAGATTCAGGTTGCTGTGGAGCGGGAAGGAGGCCTTCGCGAAGGCTCGGGGCGACGGCCTGGGCTTCGAGTTCAAACGGCTGGATCTTGTTATCACACAAGTCAAATGTAAGGATGGGCGACGGCTCTTCGAGGGTAAACCCATTGTGGATGGTGTTTCACTGGAAAAGGAGTGGCGCCTGTCGCTCGAAATCTTCGAAGATGGACACGTCTTTGCCTCCGCGAGAGGGCCGGTCCATGCTGTCGTAGATGCGCACGGCCTGTTCAAAGCGACCCTTCGAAAGCAATCAATCACGTCTGAAGAGTTAGACGCAGACTTACATCTCGAGTGGACGCCTTTATCTATTGCAGACTTAGTACCCGACGAGCAGAGGAAAGCCTACCTGAGGTGCGTCGACGACGATGAGAGATCACTGGCGCCGCCTCCACCAGCACTGTCGCCGGACTCGACGACGCCCGGCTCCGTGCGCTACCAGACGTCGCCGCCGCCACCGGGCGACGTGAAGAAGGGGTCTGGCGTTTATGTAAGTGAGGCGCCCATGGACTGCCAATGGGCCGTCTACGGGCGCGACGACGATTATCGATCTTCTTGTGCGAAGGATGGGTGTGTCACGAACAATAGGGGCATGATCCTAGGTTATCTCACGGAGACGCAAGCGGGGTCGGCTTCCGAGGAGTTTTTGGGCGAGCTCGAGCCCGACGCCACCGGTTCGGCGTTGAACGCGCTCGATGGCCAGGATACGCATATTTGTACATTACATTTGGACGGCTGTCGTTTAGTATCATTGGAAGGGTCGACGCTGTGTGAAGTCGACCGCTCGGGCCGGATTCTCGGGCCGCGGTCTCAAGTATTAGGTGAGGTCCGGCCCTTTTCCTACGCGATGCAGCGCGAGGTCGCGCTGTATCTATGCTTCCTGGACCCGGGTTTATTGGATTCTCAAGTGTAACTTTTCAAGTTTGTGCCAGTGGTACTCGTTCTCTCGCGCACCGTCTAGGATCACGCCATCGCCGCGACAACACACCAAGACTAGAAGAGATGAATCGTATTTATAGGTGACCGCGTGGGCCCCGCCCGGGCGGCGGCGACCGGCGTTCGCTCGGCACGTATGTCACATGCGCCGTTTTGTAGCGAGGCCGTTTTTCCAGGCTCACAGGAGCCCCCCAGAAAAGTGTCGCCGCGCTCGAGGGCGAGCGCAGTCTAGTAGCCGCCGTAGCCCTGCTGCCTAGGGGCATAGCGGCGTCTATCAGCATCGCCATACCCCACGGACAGCAAGTTGAGAGCTGCCGTGTCCGCCGCCAACGAATCGGCAGCATAGGCGTCCGACGACTCGGGCGCCGGCGCGTAGAGGCCGCCGCCGCCAAAACCATTGGAACCAGAAGGCGCCGAGGGCGCCGGCGCGCCCCAGCCGTCGCCCGCCGCGGAATAATTGGTAGACCAGATGCTCCCGGAGTCGAAGAAGCCGGCGCCGGCGACGGGCGACGCGTCCAGCCGAAACGCGGGGCGGTGGCCGTTCGATGGCGGCGCCGGCGCCGGCGCGTTCCACAAACCAGCCACATCTAACGGCGGCTGCCTCGACTGTTGGGGAGGTGGCGGCGGCGCCGGCGCCGGCTGGCGCGTCCCGCCCAACAGCGAATCTAGACCCGTCGAGCCCCCTCTGCCGAAGCCGTACTCGCCGCCGAGAGACTGGAGGTTGTCTGTCGAAGACCCGTACCCGTAGGACTGGGTAGGAGCGCGCGGCGGCCGGCCCTCCGGCCGCTTCTGCTGCTCCTGGTCCCGCAGCGACGCCGCAATGGCCTGCTGCCGCTGCTGCTCCTCCAAGAGCTCCGCATTGCGTTTAGCCTCGGCCCGGCGCTGCTGGCGATTCGGCGCGTTCTCACTATCGCTCCCGGCCCGGTTCCGGCGCAGCGTCAGAGGATGCTCCGACGGCAGCGGAATGCGCTGGACGCCCGTCGCCGCGACGATGGCCTCGCGCTTCTCCTTGTTTCTTTCCTTCTTCTCCTTCTCGCGCAGCTTCATCTCGCGCTTGTTCCGCATGATTTCTTCCTTTTCTACGGCACTGAAGGCGTGCGGGTTGTCGTGGTACGGATTCCTACAAGCCGGGCAGAGATTATTCAAATTCTCCTTGATGTGGTGCCAGCACCACATGCAGACCTGCGTGTCGCGTGGTGAGTTTGTCAGCGTTGGGCGGTGCTCTCTCGCGCTCTCTCGCGGTCGCGTCGACGACAGCCTCGGCGCGTCCGGGGGCGCTCTCAGCAGCCCCGGAGCCCGGCCCGGGGCGCGCCGGGCGTCGCGCTGCTCGTGCCGGCCGCGTCGCGCGCGCGCGCGGCGACCCGAACACAAATTAGTTCGCCAGCTGTTTTCTCGTCGGACGCCGCGTCTCGCCTGGTAGCCACATTTGCACGGCAGGAAGTTCTGGTCCGAGATGTCCAGCTCCTCGCAGCACAGCGGGCACACCTGCTCGTCGCTGTCCGACATGATTGCGCCGCGCTCCTCGCTCCTCGCGCGCTTTTGGCCTAGCCTCTGCCGCCGCCGAAACTAGGGGTCCCCAGCCTTCAGCGCCCAAAGGGTCGCCTTCGGCTCGCTGTCCTGCCTCCCGCCAACGCCCGCTTGGGTAGCGGACTAGCTGCGGCGGGGGCGCGCGTCGCTGTGCCGCAGAGGACGGAGGACAGGCTAGTGTGCTCCGCGGCGCCGCGCTTGAATTTTCTGGCCGTCTGGCAGCCTCTGCAGGCCTCACAAAGACAAGCGAAGCAACCGGAGCCGAAAGCTGCAAATTTGCTAGTGTCTTTATGGCCGCTAGCTAGTCCATCCGCAGCCAAAAAGCGTAGCTGCTAGGGCTGCCCCACGCGGCCGCCGCGACAACGAGATGATCCTCACGCAATGCGCCGTCTGCGCCACCGAGCTTGGCTTGACCTTGGGCAAGAAATGCGGTCGCTGCAGCACGCGCTACTGCGGGGCAGCCTGCCAGGTGCAGCACTGGAAAGAGGGCGGGCACGACCAGCTCTGCAAACCAATAAAAAAGGCTGGCGGCGCGGAGCAATACAACGCAAATAACAAGTACGCGGAGGCTGTATCGGTCGCGGCGGAGGCGTGCGCGGAGGACACCAAGGGGCAGACGTGCTACATCTGCACGCAAGCCTTGCATTGGAAAACGAAGGAAGGCCTCGTGCGCGGGTGCTCTTGCCGCGGGACGGCGGGCTTCGCGCACGTGTCGTGTCTGGCGGAGCAGGCGAAGATCTTGGTTGCGGAGGCCGAGGAGAACAATTTGGGCCACAAGGCGTTGAATGAGAGATTTGCGCGGTGGCACACGTGCGGTCTGTGCGAGCAACGGCACCACGGCGTCGTGCTGTGCGCTCTCGGGTGGGCCTGCTGGAAGACCTACGTGGGGCGGCCGGAGACAGACGCTCACCGGCTCGTGGCGATGAGCGTGCTTGGGAACGGTTTATCCGCAGCAGACTATAACGAGGAAGCGTTGACTGTGAGAGAGGCCGAGTTGGCTATGCTGCGGCGCGCTGACGCACCAGAATATAACACTCTCTCCGTGATGAGCAATCTTGCGATTGCGTATGAAGCGCTTGGACGACCCGAGGCCCTGCAAGCGAAACGGGACGTATACTATGGATATTTGAAGCTCCAAGGTGATGAACATCAACATACCCTCAATGCAGCCAGCAACTACGCGTGGGGTCTTGTTCAGCTTGAGCGCTTCGAAGAAGCCAAGGCACTGTTTCGCAAAACGATACCCATAGCCCGGCGCGTTTTCGGCGAGGGTAAGGAACTCACGCTCAGGATGAGATGGCTTTCCGCAGAGGCGCTCTACAAAGCCGACGGCGCCACGCTCGACGATCTCCGCGAGGCCGTGACGACGCTCGAGGACACCGCACGGATTGCGCGGCGCGTGCTCGGACCTTCGCACCCGACCACAGAAGACATTGTGCGCGATTTGCAACTCGCGCGAGCGGCGCTTGGCGCCCGCGACGTCGAGCCTCTCCGGGAGGCCGTGGGGGCGATGGACGTGTAAGAAAGACTGTTTACACAATAGCAACCCCCAGAAGAGCGACGAGGGCCGCTCCCGCGACCCCGCGCCGCGCCGCCGCGTTGCAGGGGATGTCCACGTCGTGCTTGTACGCCTTCTTGTTCACGCAGCACGTCGTCTCGACCGTGAAGCCCGCGATCTCGTATTTGAAGGGCGTGTCGTCCAAATTGGACAGGTCCGCGTTAACGGTAGAGATGCCCATGGCCTTCTGCTCCGCCGCCGTCGGGTAGCACTGGCTGTGGTTCGCGCAGCTGCGAATAATCGCACATTTTCTATTTTCTGGATCGACGTTATCGCGGTTGTCGGGGTCGTGGAACTCCTCGCAGACCTTCGTGCGCGCGCAGTACCAGGGCCCCGCGCAGCTCGGATCATTTTTGTTGTCCGAGAGGCACTCGGCGTCGCAGAACACCGAGCGGAGCATGTACTCGTCCGTGCCGGAGTAGCACTCGGAACGATCGTCGAGCTTCCAGCGCTCGTCCTCCATGCCGCCGCCCGTTCTCGGTTTCACGGCGTCTCTTACCTTCTTGTATTGATTGTCGCCGAAGGTCCATTCTTTTTTCGCGCCCTGCTGGAAGGTCGTCGTCGTCTGCGTTTGTTGTTGGGCCGTGGCGGCGGCGATTGCGGCGAGGCGGAGGAGGCGCCGCGCCATCGCTCTCGCGCGGCCGTGGCGTTTTGGGTCACAGGTCCAATATTTAGTCTTTTTATAAGAGTAAAATAGTGTGAGCGGCGCGACGGGAACCGTACAGGTCGGAGGCGGCGGTTATGGGTGTCCCTCTGAGTCGCCTTGAACCGCGCCGGCGTGCCGACTGAGCGCGAAAGCCAGTCGATGAAACCACTGGGCTAGCGGCTGTAAGACACTAGCATACAGCAGCAGACGAGACCGAGCGCTCGACGCCACGACGTACACGCCGCGTAGAGCTAGAACGAGAAGCGCGCAAGTGCTCAGCGATCACTGCGCCAGCAGCCAGCAGCACGCAGCGACCGCTGAGCCGCTGTAAGCACTCGCCACACAGCAAGGCAGCAAGGAGCAACTGAGAGAGCCAGGCGAGCAAAAGAAACGATGCCCAAGGCCCGCTTCACCGTGAGCGACGTCGCCGCCATGGCAAGAGAAGTGCGAGAAAGGTGCGGCGACTGGCGCGTCAACCAAATTTATGATGGGGACGCCCGGACGTTCGTCCTGAAGCTGCAGCAGTCTGGAATTCCAGAAAAACGCTTGTTACTCCTAGAATCGGGCACGAAGTTCCTCGTCACCAAATTCGATGCGCGCGAAGATCCACAAGCTATGCCGTCGCCCCTATGTTCGAAATTGCGTTCATCGTTAAAAGGCAAGCGTCTGACCGACGTGAAAGCGCTTGGTAGAGATCGAGTCGTTTCCCTGCGCTTCGGCGCCGGGCCCGGCACGTTCAACTTATTCCTCGAGCTGTACGCCGCGGGCAACGTCGTTTTGTGTGATGCGTCGTATGTCGTGGTCGCCGCGCTACGCACCGACAGCCTCAAAGTCGGCGACTCATATACTGTTGCGGTGCGGGCCGTGGCGCCGCCTTCAGAATTACTGCCTGCTGATGGACTACAAAAGTTCTTGGAAGAAGCTTTACGCACGCGCGTCCAGCGGAGCGAGGCCGCGGCGCTCGCGCAACAAACGAAGAAGAAGAAAAAAAGAAGAGGCGCCTGGACCCTCGCCCAGCTTTTGTTGGATAGAGGTAGTGGCGTCGACGCCTACGGCAGTGATGTGGTGGACCACTGTATCGTAGCGTCGGGTCTCGACGGCTCGTTACCACTAGCCGAGCAGCCCGAGGACTACGTCCACAAACTCCACGCGTCCTTACGAGCCGCGCCATCCTTGGCCGACGCCATCACCACAGGCACTTGTGGCAAACCTCGTCTACTGTTAGAAAACGACAAATTCGTCTCGTTCGCACCCGGCGTGTTTTTGCAGCACGAGGCCTACGACGTGCGAGAATTTTCGTCGTTCTGCGAAGCGGTAGATGAATACTTCCGGGAAACGAAGGAAACGAAGTTACAATCGAAAGCTAAAGATGCTACCCATGCTATTACCGCGAAGGTCGAGAAGATCCGCATCGATCAGAAACAGCGCGTTGACGATCTAGAAGCTTCCCTAGCACTGAAAGAGAGAACTGCATCGTTGTTAGAAGAACGAGCGGACCAGATCGACGCCGTCGTGCAGGTGCTGAACAATGCGCTACAGTCGGGCTTGCGGTGGGATGAAGTACAAGATTACGTGCGCGAGGAGCAGGCGAAGGGCTCTCCCCTCGCGTCGTTAATTCAAGAAATTGATTTTGAACAACGAGTAGTGACAGTGGCACTAGATGAGTGTTCCGCAAAAGTCTCGCTCGATGAAAGTGCGCGCGCCGCATCATCCACACTATGGTCGTTGGCAAAAAAAGCTAGGATGAAGGTCACAAAAACGCAGGAGGCTTCCGTCTCTGTCATCAAAGCGGCCGAGAAACAAGCCGACAATAAGTTGAAAGCAAGGGCCTGGCAGCAGGACGCATCGCGCCTGAAAAGACAGAAATCCACACAAGCGTGGTTCCAGCGCTTCGCCTGGTTCGTTTCCTCCGAAGGGTTCTTAGTGGTCGCCCCTAGGGACAAAGGACAATGTGAACAAGTTTTATTTGGTGGGGTTCTCCGTCCTACCGATGCTCTGGTGCTCTGCGAACAGAACGGCCCCCCTACAGTAGTACGAGCTAGGAATGGTGTGTTATCACCATTGGCCCTGCACGAGGCCGGGTGCTTCGCGGCGTGTCGCTCGGACGCGTGGCAGCGGCGGGATCGCGCGCCGGCCTATTGGGTGCCCGGGTTTTCTGTGCGGCGCGTCGGCTCATCTAATAGTACGCAAGTGCTGAACGTGCTGGGAGACGTAGCGATTTCATCTGGTACGAAGAAGACGTATTTACCACCTACTCAACTAGAGCTCACTTTCGCGCTGCTCTTCAAGCTCTCGGATGACAGTCTGGAGGCGCATTCAGGTGATAGGCCCGGTCGCGTGCCCGACGAGGAATTGTTGCGGTTGACACCGTCGGAAGAAGCTACGGAAAGTGAGGAGGAGGTTGCGCCTGTTGTTGTCGAGGACGCTTTGCCGCCCGCGCCGGAGCCGCACTTCGCGCGTACCGGCCTGTGTGGAAATCGACGCGCGTACCGGGCACGGGGACAATGTCGCGTCGATGGCGTGGAATCGCCGCGCCATCGTGCGGACGCGTCGCGTCGGTGTGGCGCCCAAAATTTGATTTCCACACAGGTACCGGCAAACTCACGGCGAGGGAGCGCAAGCTCCTCAAGAAGTATGGCGGTGATATCGACGCCATGCGCGAAGCGGAGCAGCGGCGCATTGGGTCTAGAACGAGAGAGGGTAGACGGGCACCGTCGCCCGAGCCTTTGCCGGTAGACGAGGAGGAGGAAGTGCCGTCACCTGTGCAACAGAAGAAGACTAGTAGAAGACAGCGCGGCCAGAAGAAGAAGAAGAATAGACGGAGGGACGACTCGTCTGAGGACGAGGGACCGCGCGTGCCGCTGCGGTTGCAGAAGGTGCCCACTATATCTCGTAAAAAGAAGACGAAGAACGAGGGTTTGGAAGTATTAATAGGGATGGGCTTCGCTAGAGATGCCGCCGCCGCAACGTTAGCCGCACATGATGGTGATGTAAATGCCGCCGCGACGGCGTTGTCCGCCTTTGATCAAGAAGAGGAAGCACCGCCAGCACCACCGTCGACGGCGGAGTTGCTGGACGGGACTTCATCTCAAGCCGTAGCTCGATTAGGCCCGCTCGCGTCAGACGCGTGGGCGCGCTGTACGAGGGAAATTCCAGCATTGGACGAAGCGGCGATGGCTTATGAATTACACAGAGTGGCGGATTTGAATGACGACGCGAAGGCTTGTCAGGTTTTTGAGGCCTTTTTAACGGCCGACGTCGAGGAGCGGGAGCGAAATGATAGAAGGAGAAACGAGGCCGCGGCTCGCGAAAAGCGCACTGGAATCGCAAGTGATTTCGTGGAAGCGCCTAGGAACCTGCCCGCCCTACTCTCGGGCATCTGCCGACGAATTGCAAGAGGCGACGCCCCGAAGACGACGAAAAGTGCCGGTATTGTTATTGAGGGAGACGACGCCGAGCATGTCGCGAGGTTGACGGGGACGCCCCTACCAACCGATTCATTAACAGAAGCCGTCGCCGTGTGCTGTCCTACGAGTGCTTGTAGAGGATTTGCGCACTCCCTCAAACTGCAGCCGGGGGGGACGAAGAAGGGTCGGGCCGCGCGCGACGCTCTTGAAATATTAGCGAGAGCGGCTTCTGATCATGTGGATTTGATACGAGACGTCGACGCGAACGAGGCGATCCTCGCGCTGGTGGGAAACACGCGCGTGACGCATCAAGCGGCTTCTCAACTAAAAAAGGATCGAGCGGTGGATGAAAAACAAAACAAGAAGAAGAAGAAAACTAGTGTGTAAGTAATGTTACTGGAGCGGTAGGAGTCGGCACCCGAGGAGCCCCTCGCCGGCCCATGTTCTAGCAGTCATCTCGAGTTTCACGCGATTGTTTCCCCTTTCTACCCAGACGGCAAAGGGCCGTCCCACGTGTCCCAGCACGAACGGCTTCACCTGATCTAATGAGATCGCGTCGCCGAAGGCCACGACCAGATCTCCCAGCCTCAACCCGGCCTCGGCCGCGGGTGACGAAGCGCGCACCTCGGTAATCGAGCACCAGGGCGCGTTTGAGGGCGGCGCCGGCGGCGGTTTCACACTACGTGAAGGCGGCGGCGTTGTCCGAGCGTCCTCCGGCGGCGCGGCGAGCGCGATCGGTAACAAGGCTTCGATCTTCTTCATCAGCGCCTTGTGGTCCGTTCTTATGGTAGCGTGGCGGCCGCGCTGGCTTCTTACCCTATACAGATCCAAGTCCGCGCGCGGGTAGCCCTCGGCGTCGACCAACGCATCCTTGAGGCCGACGCCGAGGCCGTCCAATTCAGAGACGATGGCCGCGGCCTCGTCCTCTAAAGCTTGGCGCTGCCTTTCTAATTCCTTGAGCTGGGACCTGGCGTCGTCGCAGTCCATCTGTGCGGCCATTTCTCTGATTCTATGGCGATTTTGGCGTCCTGGTTTTGTGTTTTGTGCTTGCTCTCCTGAACTTTGTCTGCGTTTCTGTGGCGGCGGTGCAATACTGCTGGCTGCGACTTGTCTTAGAACGACCTCGAGTGCTGCTCTTGGCCCGCGATTGCGTCGCGCGGCACTTTTTAGCCGCGGCGCGCTTGGCCTAGCTAGCGTCGATAAACGTACTAGTTTTGTTAGCAGCCGAACTTGCCAAAAAGCGCCAGTGCACGGCGCGATTGGACCGGTAGACATAGGTAAACCGCTAAGGCGTAAGCCCATCCACAGGGGATTGCTATTCCCAAGCAGCAGAATCGCTGCGGCCGCCCCGGCTGTGTTCGGCTGCCTCGCTTCCAGAGAGAGCATTCCGTAACTTAATGGAGACCGCGAGCATCACCTTCTCCCGCGCGGCGCCCGACGAGGCCTGGGACGCCAACCAGACCAAGGAGGCGCCACAAACGGTCTGCCTCGCGTGCCCGCCGCACAACAAGCACACCGCGCACACGTGCGGCACGCGGGGCCGCCTCAACCCGTTGCCGCGCGGCCCGAAGAAGGGCCGGAAGAAGGGACCGGAGCCGCTCGCCGAGCTGTGCGGGGCCTGCATGGGAAAAGGAGGGGCCCACACGTGCGGCAACTTCGGCGACGACGCCGTGGCGCCGCCGCCGGTGGCCGCGCCGCCTCCATTGGAAGAAGACGACTCGAGCGACGCGGACTCGGCGGCCTTCGGCATCACGTCCTTCGAGAACGAGGAGGAGCTGCGGAAGGCGTGCCCGCCGCCTCCCCCCAAACCCTCGAGGTCGCCGTCGCCGTCGCCGCCGCGCATGCCGTCGCCGCCGCGGCGCGCGCGCCAGAAAGGCGGCCAGAAGTGCGGCCCCTGGTTCCAGTATTGGTTGGAGAACGACGCGGCCGCCTCCGAAGAGTTCTGGCAGGCGCTCGGTGACGCCGACAAGCGGCCTATTAGGGTCCTCTGGACGCGCAAGTACGAGGAGAGCCTGCGGGCCACGGGCCAGAGCATGTGGCTCCAGAGTCCACCGCCCCTACCCCTCCCGCTCGCCGCGCAGCAGCGCTACCGCTCGCACGGGAGAAGCCCGTCGCCGTCGCGCACGAAAGGCGCCGGCATCCGTCCGTCGCCGCCGGGCTGGCGCGCGGGCGACTCGCTCGAAACATTTGAGAGCGACCGCCCAGCACCCGTAAGGGCGCCCGGTGCGGTCCCGAAGCGCTACAACAACGACAAGGCCTGGCAAGTCAAGCCGAAGCGGCCGCGCATCAAGGACGCGCGGCCCGAGGTGCCCCGGGGCACGCGCGTGCGGCTGGCCGACCCGCGCTTCCGGGGCAAGCTCGGGACCGTCGTGGACCACAAGCACGCCTGGTACCGCGTTCAGTTGGATACGGGCGGCGTCCAGTCCGTGCGCGTCATGTTCCTCCAGCGCGAGGACGGCTCGCCGATGCACCCCGAGTTCGCGCGGCGCATGGCGGAGCTGTCGAGCGACGAGTCGGACTAGTGCTCTCTTGGCGCGTAATTTTCCCCCAACCACGACTCTACTTAATAATAAGGCGCGTGAAGCCAGTAAAACTCGACGACGCGCCGTACGAGCTCAGGCGGGAGGACATGGGCGAATTTCGGGATGAAAATTGCGTTGATGGCGTGGCGGCGCGCGCGTTCGTAATTCTGGAAGCCGTTCCCACGAAAGCCGCCTGCCTTGAGTATTTTTGCAAGGTAAGGATCAGGGTGCGCTGGGGCCCTCAAAAAGGTGGCGCCCGCTCTGAGGAGGATGGGGTAGAGGCTCGGGTTCATCCAGGCTTTGTCGAGACTCAGGTCTGGCCTGTTAACCGCGGCGCCTGCTCTCAGGAGCAGGGCAATGCACTCCCGGCGCCGTGCGGAGGCTCCGAATCCAACTGCAAGCGCTAGCGGTAAACCACTGCCGCTCTTGGCCCCCGGAGCGCAGGCCGCATTTACATTCGCCCCGGCCTCGATCAGGGCGGCCACGAGAGAGACGCGGCACATCACGACAGCGAAATGTAGCGGCCTCCATTGAGCGTGCCATCCAGGGTGACGGCATCTAGGTGCATTATGGTTATCGTTCGCGTGTATATCCGCTCCCGCGCCGACGAGTGCATGAAAGCAGGCTAGTCGTTCTTCCAGGTTATCCGCGGATTTGCCCTCGCTACTTCTAGTCGAGAACGCGGATTTGCCCCGCTGCCATCCGCACAGTAAATGAAGTGGTTTTAACCCATGGTGTCTGGTAGGAGCGTTTGGTGAGGCTCCTTTCGCGAGTTCTCGCCGCAGCGCAACCAGATCGCCGTCACGAGCGGCCACGTGTATGGCCAGAAGCACCATGGCCCTGTACAGCCACACGAAAGCAAAACGGAGCAGGCGAAACCCGTCCCAATCAGAAAATCAGATGTGCCAGGCTAGCAACTATCTTAACAACCACAATGTTACGCCGCGGCGCCGGCAGCGAAGGACACGCTGCGGTCCGGCGAGTTATCCCCCACCAAGCACGCCCGCGGGACGTAGCCGGCGTCGCCACCCTTCGTCGCGAAGATCCAGCCCGGCTCGCCGTCCAATTCGTCGCGCTTCACTATTAACGTATCGCCCTTCCGCATCCGCATCTCCATGGCCTCCGTGGGGACGTGGGCGCGGCGCGCCTTGATCCGGCACAGCGGCCCTCTATCCACTTCGATGCCCTCGGCGGCCTTGCGCTTGTTCCAGTACGACGCGCTCTCTTTTACCGAAGCCGCATCCGGCGAGGCCGCCGGTGCGGGCGCCGGCGCCGGCGCCGTCACGTCTTTTTTCTGCGCCCGGGCCACCTCCGCCTTCGCTGATAGCCGCTCGGGGTTCCACGAGTCCCGGAGTTGCCCCTGCGACTTGCCCCACACTAACCGCATCATGAGTTCGCGGCACGCGTCCATGGACTGCGCTATGAGCGTGGGCGTCTTGGCGAACGTCTCCTTCTCGCGACCCTTCATCCGCGCATTCAGCGTCTTGACGACGCCCATCAGCAATGCTTTACGTAAATTCGGCTTCCTACCAATCAACACGCCCAACAGGAGACAATAAGGCCGCAAATACGCGACGTGCTGGTGCTCCAAGTCCAGACAGATGTGCTCGACCAACACAGCATTGTCAAAAGTCCGGTCGTGCATCACTTGTTCCGGCTTGTTCGCGTGTCGAAACGCCACGGCCACGGCGGGCAAATCCTTCTTCTGCTCCGGTTCGAGAGCGAATTTCAAAAAACGTAACTGCTCGCGAGGCGGCTCCCTTATGAAGAACGCAGCAACTTCACCAGACAGTAACTCAGCATCAGTAGGAACCTGCTTCACCGGTGCACGCGGCTTCACAGGAGAAGCCGCCCTTTTCTTCGCGATCATTTTTATGGTTTCGACGGCCTTCTTCTGTTGCTTCGCATCTTTTTTCGCAGCTTCGGCTTCCTGCGCCTTCGTATCTTGTAGATTCTTCTCGGCTATCGATCGGCGAATAAATTTCACGCGCTCCATCTCCTCCTGGACGCGAGCTTTCGCCAAAGCTCTTTTGGTTTCGAGGTCCGCGTACGCCGCTTCGCGCCTCGCCTTTTTCAAGTCGTCTTCCTGGCGCTTGCGTAGGGCCGCGTCCATGCCGGGGCCGTCGGAATACTCCGACTCCGACGACTCATCTGATGAAGACTCCTGTCTAAGCTGTCGAGCCTGCTGCGCCAATTGTTCAGCCTCGCGCCTAGCGCGCGCTACCTCCGCCGTCGCGGTATTCAAGGCTTTGGAAGCATCACCACCGGACACGCGTTCCGTCGCCGTCTGGACGTACTCCCGGAGTGCCCGTGTGTCATCCTGCGGAGCACTTGCTTCGGCCTTTTTCGCCTCGCGCTGGACGCGTTTTGCCTTCCTCTGCTTCATCTTCCTTCGTAGTACCGAGGGCGGCACGCGCGTCGGCACGGGCTTATTCTCATCTTCACTAGAAGTACTATCGGCATTCATATCGTTCGGCCTCGCCCACATCTTTCTACAAGCTTCTACCTCGGGGTGCAGCGGCGTCGCGCCGAACTCGTCATCAACTTCATTCCGCGCGCGCGTCGAGACGCGTTCGGCCGTCGCCGCGACGTCGGCCTGGGCCCGTTCCACTTCCCTCACGAGCTTGGCCCTCCTTGCCAATTCTTCCGCTCGTCGTTCCGAGACGGACGCCTCTTGGAGGTTGTGTTTCACGGCCATGTCCGACGCTATGCTCGGCTGTGCCAGCGAGCCCGACGCGACGGACGGCCGTGACAATGATCCTTGTTCTAATGAAGGTCTCGATAATGATCCTTGCTCGAGCGACGGTCTGGATAGAGACGCCTGCTCGAGGTCCCTCATCCTCCTTGCTTCAGCAGCCTGTCGAGCTTTCGCCTTGACCTCCTCGGAGGGCTTCCGCTTCGCTCGTTCGACGGCCGCCGTGGCCCTTGCTCTATCGCGCTGGTCCTCGGACGGCTTCGTGAACCGCGAGCCGTGCGGAAAGAGATTCAAAGCGGGCACGGCGTCCGGCGATGACACACGTCCGGCCGGCCGGTTCACGCGCGCCATGTCGCTCTCTGATGAATATTGGGAGGCGGGGTACGAGTACTCGGATACCGCTCGAGATGACGCCATCGGGTCCGTGCGAGACGTCGGGTGTGACGACCGCGCCGTCGGGTGCGACGAGGCCGCGGCCGCCTCGAGCTCCTGCTTCGCCGCGGCGTAGCGCGCCGCCGACAGCTTGCGGTCCATTGCCCGTCGCTCGATGTCCTCCGCGCGCGCGACCATGCGCCGCCGCATCAACTCGACCTCCTGCAGCTGCTTGTTCGCCTCCTCCCGATTTATGAGGATTTCCTCCATGGGGTTCAGATCCGCGATCGAGGGTCCCGTCTTCCGCTTCGGCGGCTTCGTGCCGCCGATCTTTGTCTCGGGTACTGAGTCCTCGGCGATGGCGGCGAGCTCTGGTTCCAGCGCTGCGGCCGCGGCTTTTTCCCGCCGTCGTTTTGCGATCTCCTTGCGCTGCTCGGACGTGAGCGGTTGGCGCTCCGCCATCGTCGCGGACGCCGCCGGGGCAGCCTGTTGACGGTCCGGAGGCCGCCTGGGCAGCTGCCTTCCGAGGCGTCGAGCCGTCAAGGCCGCTGGCAGACGGATTTAACTCACAGCGCGCGGTTGGCGTTTTGCTTGCTAGTGTCTTACATCCGCTAGCAACGCCGGCTTTTCACAGCGCTGGCTTGTCGAGGTACAGCTGTCCGGAGGCCGCATCGGTGGTTGAACGGACGCACGGATCGCAGCGCTCGGCGCAGCGGCAAGCGCAGGTAACGCCGACGACGTGTGCCCTCCAACAACGAGTATGGACACCGCGTACCTGCTACTGCGCTACGCGGCCGCGCTCGTAATAATCATGGTCACGACCCGCATCCGACGGCACCTGCGACGCAAAAAGGTCGTCGCCTTCCTGCACCCCTACGCGGCCCAGGGCGGAGGTGGCGAGCGTGTGCTGTGGGTCGCGGTCGCCGCGTTGCGCAAGGCGCGGCCCGACGTGAGGATAGTGATCTACTCCGGCGACGGGCTCTCCGCTAAAGAACTTGTAGCGCATGCGCGCGAGCGGTTTGGTGTTGCGGTGCCGGACGTCACCATACAACCCGTGTGTACACGACGATTAACAAACGCCAAGACGTGGCCCGTCGCGACGATGGCGGGGCAGGCGTTGGGAGCGATGATTCTGGCCATGGAAAGCGTCCTGCGAACGCCGCCCGACGTCCTCGTGGACACGACGGGGCTCGCGTTCGGCGTACCCCTCGCCAAATTGTTGGCAGGCTGCGCGGCGGCGGCCTACGTGCACTACCCGGCCGTGTCGCAGGACATGCTCGATGCTTTGGATAGGCCGGCGTTCAACAACTCGAAACGCTGGGTACGGCTACGGCGCGTCAAGGCCGTCTATTACCGGCTGCTCGGCAAAGTATACGGGTGGTGCGGCCGGCGCCACGACGTCGTCATGGCGAACTCGTCGTGGACGCGCGGCCACATCCAACAAGTGTGGGGCCGCGGCGCTTTATTAGCTTACCCGCCGTGCGGCGCGATGAAGGGTATTACTAGAAAAGAGACCGGGAAAGTCACCGTCCTGTCGCTGGCCCAGTTCCGGCCCGAGAAGGACCAGATGAAGCAGCTCGAGGCCTGGGCGTTGTTACCTCCAGAAACGCGGCGGAAGGCCAAACTCGTGATTGCGGGCGCCGTCCGCCATGCCGACGACCAGCGCGTGTTGGATGCCCTGAAGCGACAAGCAGTAGGTATGGATGGCGTCGAGTTCCTCGTGTCCGCGCCACGACATGAAATCATGGCGCTGCTCCAGACGGCGTCGGTCGGGCTGCACACGATGCGATTGGAGCACTTCGGAATTGCGGTCGTCGAGTTCATGGCCGCTTCATTGGTAGTTGTGGCCCACGCGTCGGGCGGGCCCTTGCTGGATATCGTTGGTACTAGTGGAGAGCGCGGCTTCTTGGCGACGGACGCGCGTGACTACGCGGCGAAGCTCTCGTCAATAATCGAGATGGACGCGTCTTCACGTCGAAAAATTGGGGAGAACGCGAGGGCCTTTGTGGCGGAGCGGTTCTCTGATTCTGCTTTCGGGCGGACGTTCGTGTCGGCCCTCGCTGTGTTGTTGAACCCTGCTAGGCCGCCGGCGGCCGCGACGGTGCTCAAGGGGGGGCTGAATTAGGTTGTGTTTTTGTATCTTACTCACCTACCCACCTTTTCCGCCGCTTTATATCGGTCGATAAACTTCTCCACACCTCCTATCATCTCACGTAGTCTTTCCCTGGCTCGCACGTCGGGCAGGACCGCCGGGTCATCCCACTTGCCTGAAGCGCATAAATCGAACAACTGCAACGGTATGGACTCGCCCACACCGTCCCAGCGGCGCGCTAAGAGGGGGCAGCATTGCGCGTGATGCGAAAAATCCAAGGCTTGACACTCCTCCTCGCAGTAGCGAGCCACCGCGTGAAACGCGTCGGGAGAAAACGCGTCCGCGGTCCGCCGCGAATATTTGCGTCGGGGTTCGATAACTTTTCCTCTTTTCGCTCAGCGCCGATGCATATGACCCTGGGGCCCCGCCGGGGCGCCTCGGACCAGCCCCGCTTTCGTCCAGCGGCGAGCGCGGCGCGTTACGAGGCGAAAGCAGGGTTCGAGAACGAGCGAATACGGCACCGTTTTGAGCGCTGTAAGTTACGAGGGGCAAGTCACGGCCCACGTAGAGCCTGTCGCGCGGCCCAGGCCTTGGACGTGCAAGACGGGCCGAGCAATATCGATTTTTTCTCGAGCGAGGCGCGAGCGAGCCGCAAGGAAAACCTGCAATTAAATTAATAGCTAAAAAATAGGCAAGCTCAAGGGGGGGTAAATCGCGGAGCTAGCGGCATGTAAGACACTAGGAACATAGCCCCAAGGCAAAAGCAGAGTGCTACGAGCCATATAAGTCGATAGCGGTGGTCAGAGCAGCGCAAACGTATTGGACAGCTGGGTGGGCTCAAGACTTGCAGCACTGCGCGACGCCACCACGCAATAGCAGCAGCAGCATAAAAAGCAGACAGCAGCACAAATCGCCGCGGCGGCGCAAGCGACGCACAAATGGTTTTCCTCACGATGGTCGACATCTGGCGCGAGACGGTCGAGGAGCTGGGCGGCCTGCGCGGCTTCTTCTACATCTTCCTCGTCATGGTCGTCTTCACGCTGATCGTGCAGTGGGCCGTCGGGCGCGCGTCCGCAACACGTGCCGCGAAACGCATGAACCGCCAGCGCATGCGCAAGCTGCGGTAGCGCTTCGCCATCCCTAACCACCCAACATGCCGCCTCGCGTTTACATCCCTGTGACCGTCCAAGACGAGTCTGAGAGACCACGGTCGCCACGCGGCCTCGGCGCCGTCGTCAGCGCGGGCCTGATGTCTGCGGACGACGGCCCGCCCGAGTGGCGCGAGAAGATCTTCGGCTCCGCGTGGTGGTACCGCTGGTCTTCCTTCGCCTACTGCCTCGCCGGCGGGCTGCTCGTCATTAGACCAGCACCGATGTACCGGCACGCGCGGCCCTGCTGCTTTCTTTTCCCGTTCCGCTCCATGGGCGCGCTGATCTTTTTGAACGGTATCCTGTCGTACCTGGCCGACACGCACACCTTTGGCCGACCTTCCGCGTGGCGGGCGGCGGACTCTTACGTGGCGACGTTCAACACGATCCTACAGTTCGTGCTAATTTTGCTGCAGATCATCGGCCCGATGTCCTTCCCACGCGACATGGTGACCGTCTTCACGGCGTCGCTGCTCGTGGCGATAGCGTGCAAGCGCCGCGCCGTCGCCGCATTCGCGCGCCGAGACCGCGACGCGTACCTCGTCTGGCACGCGCTCTGGCACGTCGTGCTGCCCGCGGGCGCCGTCGCGGGGCAGCTGCTCTTGGAGCCGTAGCTCGACGCTGTTTAATTTTTTTCTACAAGTATCGAACCTAACGTATGCTAGCGGCGTGTAAGACACTAGCAAGCCTGGTAACAAAAAGTACCAACGCGGCCCGCGGCGGCAGCGTCGCCACCGTGCGACGACTCCATGAACTCGGGGCTCCCTGCGCCGTCGGGTGCGAGATCGAGACGAAATGGTATGATCCGCGCACCTGGCTCAGCGACGTGTACGAGGGCGACGGGAGTTTGTGTCCCCTCCGCGTCGCGGCCGATGCGGGCCACGCCGACGTCGTCGCGTTCCTCGCCGAGCTGCTGCCCGACGTCGACCCGGCCACCGGCAAGCGCCAGACGAAAGAGCTCTAGATATACTGTAAGGTATTAGGATCTCTCTCAGGTTCTCTCTCGAAGGGGAAGGAACGCGACGTCCAATCGGCCGCACCGCTTAATACCACCATTTCCACCAAAACCTACATGCCCGGCCCGAAGTCGAAGGCCTTCTGCGGCGTGTTCTGCGCCACCCCAAAGGCGAAGTTGTTGCCGATCGTTTCCGGCGCCACGTTAACATCTTCCTCGTCAACTCCGAAATACGTCTCCAGCACTCTGACGGCCTTCTCGTAGATGTCATTGTTGTCGTGCTGCTGGAGGTCCTCGATCTTCTTCAAGCCTTCACTGTCGGCAATATGATTGGCCATCAAGTTATGGCCGCCCATTTGTTTCGACTCCGCGTCGCCGACCTTGAGGATGTTTTCTAGGGCCTCTAACGCTACGATGATGATCTTGACGTCCGCGACACTGAGCAGTTCGCATAGGGGCGGGATGCAGGCCTGGCTCACGAGGAATTTAATTTGTTCCGGGGTTCCGCCAGAGGTAGCGTTGGAGATGGCCCACGCGGCCTCTTTTCTGATGTCGAATTCCGCACTATTCAATAAATTGACCAATGGAGGAATGACATTCGCGTCCACGACGGACTGGATCTGGTCCTTATTACCCGCCGTGATGTTGCTGATCGTCCAGCAGGCCTCTTTTCTGATACCCTTCTTGGGATTACCTAACAGTGCTAACAAGCAAGGCAGCGCCGAGAAGTTGATGATGATCTGCGTCTGTAAATCATCACCGGTCACGATGTTGCCTACGGTCCTTAGAGCAGGGGTCTGCACCGACGGCGACGGGTGCATGAGCAGTTCCACCAATCTTCTACATACACCAGCTTCGATGACGGCCTGGATCTTCTCATTAGGACCATCAGATAAATAGGATAAGGCCCAGCACGCGTCCGTCAGGACCTCTTCGTCCGGGGAGTAAATTAATTGTGCTAGGGTAGGTAAGGCGGGCCTTACTGTCCCGAACTCGGGCTGCGGCTTGCCTCGGCAGAAGTTCGAGAGGGTCCACGTCGCGTTCCTAAGCATGCTCAGCTTGGAATTCTCATGCAATTGCTGCAACAGGGGCTGCATCGCGCCTTCTCGCAACACTAAGTCGCGACACGTGGGAGAATCACCAGCAATATTCCCCAAAGCCCAGACGGCCTGCTCCCGCACGTCATCGTTCGGCGACAAGAGCAATCTACAGAAGATGGGCACGGCACCTTCCTCAATCACCACGCGCGTGTGGTCCGAGGTCCCGGACGCAATGTTCGTCAGCGCCCAGGCCGCCTCGAACTGCAACGCCGGCGCGTCGTCCTTTTGTAAGAATTGCACTAAGCGAGGCACGACGCCGGCGTCGATGACCGTCTGGATGGGCGGATTCCGTTCGATCGATAAGAGTTTGCGGAACTGCGTCGTCGCCTCCAAATGCACCGAGGGATCCATACTATGGACGCCCGCGACCAGATTAGGCAGCTGCTCCAGCTTCTGGACGACCGTCGCGTCCATCTGCGCGGGCGTCTGGCCCTGCGCCGGCCGCTGGACGCCCTGCCGCCTTTTATTCATGCGCTCCTCCTTCTTGGACTTGCGGATCTGGATCGTCGTCTCCTCCCGCCGCCTCCGCGAGTCCTCGGCGGAGATGCCGGCCTTGAACTGGCTCTTGCGCTGCGTGGAAATCACCGGATGAGAGCGGCGGGCGCGGGGTTTCAGGGGACGGCTCTCTTCTCTAGACGAACGAGCGCGCGCGGCTGCGGCGAGCAGCGCGCGGCTGTGGGAAGGGCGCTCGCCGGGCCCGGCCCGCCAGCGCTGCGCTGCGCGTCGTTTCGGCCGCCAGGCTCGCCACAGAGGGATTGGGTAGGGCGCGTGCTGCGGACGCCGAGAGCCTCGCGTCGCTTGGCCTTGCGAACCCGCTCATATTTGCTTAATTTCTTGCCTCTACTGAGCCCTCCTGCCCTGGCTTTAGGCTCTGCGCGGGCGTGTGTGGAAGGTCTCGGCTAGCTAGTGTCTTACAGACGCTAGCTGCCAACCGTCGCAAACGACAGCCGTCGAACGGGCTATTGCCGAGTCCCCGAGAGGTCCTGGATACGCCTGCTCGAATTTGTGAGGCTGTCGAGACCAGCAAAATAGCAGGCCCAGGCAGGCCAAAAAAACAAGGTCCGCCGGCGTACCGTTACGCGCGGAGCGTTTTTAGAATCATTTGTTGTCGTGCGTCGTCGTGGCGCGGCGGCGGCACCGCTCGTCGGACTGTGTACAAAAGCTCTCACAGAGAGCATTGTGAGACGCATTGATTAATCGGCCGCCGCGGCGACGCGCGCGGACCAATTGTGCGCGATGAATAGCGCCATGAAGGCCCTCGCCGCCGAACGCGCCGCGAGGAACGGTAGCGCCCTCCCGCGCCAGACGCCGAAGCCGGCGCCCCAAGGTACCCGCGTCGCGTTCACCGGCCAAAGAATCAAGGCCGAACCGAAAGCGATGTTCGACAAAGAACTCAATAGCGTCCCGCGCGGTCACGAGCCGCGCATAATCAAATTTCCTGGCGGCCGCGCCGCGCCGTTCCGACTCACGACTCGCACACGTGTGACGAGTCACTTGTTGATTTGCACAGGCCTCGAGGACCTCGTGAAGCCCCTGCCCCCGGGCGACGCCTCGACGGTGCACACGCGCATCCTCGGCGTCGCCCAGAACATCCTCGACGCGCCCGACGACATGTCGGCCAACGGGCCACGAGTAGTTAACAAGGAGAAGTTCCTGCGAGCCCTCAAAGGCGCGCGCAAGCCCGAGGACTTGCTCAAGCGCATCGGCTTCGCGACGCGCCGCGGCGCCGACAAGCACGGCAAGCAGGTCGACTGGCTCGTGTTGGATGTGGTCAACGAGACGGAAAACGCGCCGTCGGACCTCCAGAAGCTGAAGCGCATCGCGAAGGCGATCCAAGATG
Source organism: Pelagomonas calceolata (assembly GCA_918797485.1). Taxonomy (NCBI): domain Eukaryota; class Pelagophyceae; order Pelagomonadales; family Pelagomonadaceae; genus Pelagomonas; species Pelagomonas calceolata. Next base: position 3,274,832 of record CAKKNE010000004.1, read on the forward strand.
CGGAGGCGCGCAACGCCCCGAAAGCCCACCAGTCGCGCGCGGACGCGGACGCGCAGGACCGGACGCGCATCCTGCGCAACATGGCCGAGGACCGCATGGACGTGAGCGCGAAGAAGCCCAAAAAGACCGCCCCTACGCCTCCGCCTCCGCCGCAGCTGATCGTGCGCGTCCGAAGGGCCGACGGGTCCGTGACACGCGTGGCCTTCGACGGCGCCCCGACGCTCGACGACCTCCGCGCGCGGAGCGGCGCAGCCGAGCTCTTCGCCGACGAGGCATTGACGCGGGCGTGCGCCGCCGCGGACCTGGTGCACGGCGCCGTCGTCTACGCTCCGCCCGACGGTGACGCCGTGGCGGACGGGGAGGAGGGCGGCGACGCCATGGTGGGGGAGGAGGAGGGCTAGACTCTAAGAAGATAGATTAACGGGCGGACACCATGACGTTGTCGATGAGCCAGTACCCGTCGTCGCTCGTGTCGCAGAGCTCCTTGCAGTCCGCCGCGTCCCGCAGACTCAGCGCCCACTTCGTCTTCACCCATAAACCTGAAGGGTCCTGGAGCTGCACGGTTTGGAACGCCCGGTTGCCGTCCACATTTAAGTTCATCGTGCCCTTGAACGAGAGGTCCTCCCACCTCAATAGTATATCATACTCCGAATCCATGACGAACGCGATGAAATCCTCGTCGTCCACCGGCTCGCTGCCGAAGGACGACGCCGGCGACAGAAACCGTAGTAATGTAGGAACGCCGGTGTTCTCCGTCTCCTCGACCTCGGCGACGCGATTGCCCTCGCGCAACGCCCGCAACACGCCGGAAATCACTTCCCCCGGCGTCTGGCCCGACGACGGCGCGAACTCGCTCCAGTCCGGCGACGTTAATACGGGAGGTAAGAACGTGTTCGTGCCCATGGAACGGTTCTGCAGCGCCTCGTTGAGCTGCTTCGACACCAATGGAAAATCGCCCTTCCGCGCCAGCGTCTCGTAGATCTCGGAGTCGGCCATTGTTGTATCTTTCTCCTCGAGCTGCTTCAGGCGCTGCGCCTTGAGCGCGGCGTACATGTCCTTGTTCTCGCCCTCGTCGAGCCTGTGCGGTTACGGACGTCGCGTCGATGGCGTGGGGCGTCCGACATGTGATTTCCGCACGGCGTCGAGCGTCGGCGGTCTTTGATCCGTCTCGTCCTTGCCTCGGAGCTTATCCCACAGTTTTTTGGCTTTACTGCGCTTGGACTCCTCATCATCAGCCGCTCTGAGGATGCAAGCCGGTGCGCGCGGCGCGCCGCGGTGCAGCACAAAGGCCGTGCAGGCACTGGTGGCTAGCAGAGCGACGGCGCCACGGCGCGGCGCCATTTCTCTTCACCGCCTTGCGAAGGTTACAAGAGATGAAATGAGCAAATCTGGATGCAAACGGCTGCTCCGCGGCGGAGTTTTGGACGTGAATCTGAATCCCGGCTTGGCTTGCTAGTGTCTTACCAGGCCGCTAGCTCGATCAGGTCATTAATTACGACCGAGATAAGGCTCGCATAAGTTCTCGCGCCGATAGCGTTTGTCGCCTTATCTCGCGTAGTCGCCCACAACTCGCAGTCCGGTCAAAAAACCGCCGCGGCACGTATTCCTTGAGCCAGGTCAAAGAGAGCAAAAAAAAGGTCACAAATGCTCGCGACGCTCGCAAGCGCCGCCGCCGCGCCCCCGCTAGCACCGCCAGGCGCCGCCGATGCGCCGACACTAGACTTGTATGTGGGTGACGAGCGCCGGACCACCATCACAACAACCTTCGGCACCGCGACCGAGGCCCTCGCGGCCGCCGTCCTGATGCGGCCCGGGGTCCAGACGACGCGTAATCAAATTTTGTTAACAAGGCCTGCACTTGGGTCGGCTTTGCTGCTATCCTCGCGCGCGTTTCGCTACCAAATATTGGACATGCGATTGCTTTGAGTGGAAACGACTCCTTTTTCGCGCGAGCCGACCTCACAACAAATTATGGTGCACCTCGACCTCTTTGCCATTAACATGCAAGCCCCAAGGCGTCCAAGCCATCTGTCTAGAAGAGAGTAGAGCCGTCGGGATGCGTGTGCGAGGCCTCTTTGCCGAAACATATCGATATGTCTGTGGACGTGTGAGCTAGCGGTGTAATGCGGAGCTCACCGCGCTCGCAGTTCTGCGCGCCGTCGTGACCTAACTAGAGGCGAAAAACACAGCGCCAAAGGTGAGCAAGCACTGCGCAACGCGCCGAGCCACCAGTCGGCGCAGCAGCCGAGAAACCGTGAGAGCGCCAGGACGCTCTCCGGTGCCGCGCGCGAAATTAGAACGAACCGCGCGAGCGCCACACACGGAAAACCGATGTGCGACTGCGCCGGCGACGCCTCGTGCGTCCTGCGCTTCTGCCGGGCCATCAGCTTGGACGCGCCCAAGGTCGCCGACGTGCGCGCCGCCGCGGACTGCGTCGAGGATTTAAGAGGAGCGGCGCCCGACGAGGTCGAGGCCATCTGCGCCCAGTGGAAGGTGCTCGCGAAGGGCAAATTTAGAAGAGCCGTCGCGGCCTTACAAGAAGAGGTGCGCCAGGGCGCGGACGGCGCCTTTGATCTGGACGACGCCGCGCCGGTGACACCCGCGGCGCGCGAGGGCGAGGTGCGGGCCGCGGTCGCGCGGGACGGCGGCGGGCCCGAAGAGGCCCCGGCGCCGGTGGAGGCCCCGGCGCCGGCGCCCGCCGAGTGGCTCGCGTCGCGCAGCGGCGTCCGCGTCGGCGCGACGGTCGAGAAGCGGTTCCCGGGCTACGGGCTTCACAGGGGCACAATCGTCGAGCTCGGCGCCGACGACGTCGTCGTCAAGTGGGAGACGGACGAGCGCACGACGCTCTCGCTCAAGGAGGCCTCGCGGCGCGTCATCGCCGCGCCATCCAGAAAAACGGAGCGGGTCGCGCCGGCGCCGGCGCCCGCGGCCGCCCCGCCGACGTTCCGCGTCGGCGACCTCGTCGTCGTCGCGCCCGACACCTCGCCCGGCCACAACCGCGAGGGCGGTCCGGGCACGATCGTCGCCGCGAACGACGACGGCTCCTTCGACGTCCGGTCGCCCGTCAGCCGCCACACGATGCTGCGCGTGTCGCCCGCGGACCTCGCCCACGACGAGGCCGCGCGCGGCGGCCGCGCGACGCGCCGGAGCGGCGGCCGAGACGACGCGCCGGCCGCACCACCGCCGCGCCGGCGCCGCGCCATCGCCGAGAGCAGCGACGACGACGACGCGCCCGCCGCCGAGCCGGCCGCCGCCGAGCCGGCCGCCGCCGAGCCGGCCGCCGCCGAGCCGGCTGCGGCCGAGGAGCCGGCCGCAGCGTCGCCCCCGCCCCCGCCCCCGCCGGCGACGCCGAAACCCGCCGCGGCCGCGCCGGAACCCGCCGCGCCGGCGCCGGCGCCCGCCGCGGCCGCGCCACCCGCCGCGCCGACTAACGGACAAGGACAAGCACAACCGGCGTGGGCCGCCGTTTGCACGGAGGTGCTGGCCGCCGTCCGGGACAGCAACATCATGGGCGTGCGCGACCGCCTCGTGGGCCGCGGCTTCCGCTGCGGCCCGGTCTACGGCGGCAGCAAGCAGAAGCCCGGCCAGGGCTACTATGAGATCACGCCTCCGCCCGCATTCCCGTCAAGCTACTACCTCGTCGGGAAGAACGTCCGGATGAACAAGGAGGTGCTGCGTTCGAAGACCCAGCTCGTCAAGTACTTCGAGGCCTGCCTCGCGCTCGCGCAGAGCGGCGGCGCGTACCGCACGCAGTCCGAGCGCGATGAAGAGCGCCGCGCCGCGATGGAGAGCAGCGATGACGACGACGACGACGACGACGCGGCGCCGGCGCCGGCGCCGGCGGCCCAAGTGGAGGCCGCGCCGCCCGCCGAGGCCGAGGCGGCGCCGGCTCTCGCAGACGAGTCGGAGGAGGCCGACGCGCCGGCCGCGGCCGACGACGACGAAGAAGAAGATCCCGAGCTCGCGGCCATCGAGGACGGCCGCGCGGCCGAGGCCGCCTTGATCGCGGAGGGCGAGCGCCGCCTCGCGGCGGCGACGGAGGACGAGATCCGCGCGGCGGCGCCCTACGCCGAGGGCGACCAGGTCGAGGCGCGCTTTAGAGGTGGATCTAATTGGTACCCGGCCGTCGTCGTCGCGCTCGTCGTGGACGCGCGAGGGTCGTTCTTCGTGGACCTGAAATACGCGGACGGGTCCGACCACGCCGAGGAGGCCGTGCCCGTGGAGCTCGTGAGGCCGCTGCGGCGGCGCCGCCAGGCGACGGAGGAGGCCGTCGTCGAGGCGCCGGCACCGCCGGCTCCCGTCCCGGCGGACGCCGTCCGCGTGCTGCACAAGTTTAGCGGCTACGGCGACTTCGAGGGCTCCGTCGTGTCCACGGAGGCGGACGGCGCGTGTTCAGTGAAGTGGGACGCCGACGGTTCCATTACAACTCTCGACCAACCGCGGTTCGAGCGCGCGCGGCGCCGCTACGCGGAGAAGCACGGCCTCATGCCCCCGCCCTCATCGAGCGGCCGGCCGAAGAAGGGCGCGCACGACACGCGCGCGCCGCCGGCGCCGGCGCGCGGCCGCCAGGCGCCGACGCCGGCCCGGACGCCGACGACGCAGAAGCGGTCGCCCCGCGCGGCGCCGCGACGGTGGTCGGCGGACGAGGAGGCGTCGCTGCGCCGGCTCGTGGGCGAGCTCGGGCGCGACGCCTGGGAGACGATAGCGGAGCGGCTGGGCACGGGGCGGTCGGCGAGCGCGTGCGAGCAGAAGTGGCAGGCCCTGATGAATTGGAGCTCGACTCCCGCGGCGCCGCCGCGGGCGCCGCCGCCCGGGGCGACACCATTGCCGGACGCGCCGACGCCGCCCGAGCGGAAGCCCGCGAAGCGCGCGCGGCCGGCGCCGGCCGAGGAGGCGCCGACAGCAGAAAGGCCGTACCCGGTCGGCACGCAAGTCGAGGCGCGGTTCAAGGGCGGCGCCAAGTTCTACGCGGCGATCGTCGTCGCCGCGCGCGACGGCGCCGTCGACGTGACCTACTGCGACGGCTCGAGCGACTCCGAGGCCAACGTCCCGCTGGACCTCGTGCGGCCGCTGCAGCGCCGCAAGCGCACGGCGGTCGTCGCGCCGCCCGCGCCGCCGCCCCCCTCAAAGAAGCCCGCGAAGAAGAAGCCCAAGGCGAAGCCGGCGACCAAGGCCACCTCGGCCATCTGGGACAATGGCAGCAGCTGGCGGCCGCGCGCCGAGGCCGGCACCCGCAACCCGGCCTATCACGGCTGCGGCAAGTGCCGCTGGAGGCCGAGCGGCTGCCGCGGCTGCATCGCCGCCGACGCGGAGCGCGGGCCCCAGCCGCCGCCGCGCCCTTTGGTACGGGGCGCCGTGACCGTCGCGGCGGACAAGTTCCTCGCGCCGCTGCTCGGGGCGGTGGGCGTTCCCGATGCGGAGCGCCGCGCGTGCTGGGCGGGGCAACGGCAGACGCTCGAGTCGCTCGTGAGCGTCACGTCCGCGGGCGTCGTCGACGAGAACGGCTTCGGCGTCGTGGCCAAGCAGCCCCTGCGGGCCGACCAGATCATCATCGATCCGACGGTGCTCCTGGTGCCGCGGCCCTCGGATTACGCGCGCGCGCACCTGCCGCCCTACGACTACATCGCCTTTGGCGCGAACGATTATGCGCTGTTAAGGGAGGTCGCCCTGAAGCATTGCTCGCTTACGTTCTATTTGAACGGCGCAGACTATGCTGGTTCAAGGCACGCGCCGAACGTCAAGTGGTTCGTCCACCGCCACGGCCGCGGCGGCGCGCAGCTCGCGTGGAAGCTGCTTTCGGACGTCGCCGTGGGCGAGGAGCTGCTGGCGACGTACACGGCGCCGGAGTTCGCGGACCCCCCGGTGTAAGAACTGTGATCTAGTTTCGATTCCTTTGGGACCTACGTACCCCTCAGAGAGTTTCTGCACCGCTTGATGTTCGCGCCGCCCGCGGGCCTCGCGGTGGGGGGAGGCCGAGACAGGCATATGAAGAGGCGCGGATGAGAGGTCTGAGAAGAGAAAACGATCCACACGACATCCGTTTTTTTTCCAGTTGCAGTTTCCCCAGCGTTCTCACACATCCCAGGAGCTCAAAGCATCACTGCTGACTATTACGCGCGACACAGCGTCTCAAATTGCACGGCTTCACTTCTCACAGCGTAAGCGCGACCCAGAGGTACTAACAAGCCCACGCAACGCTTCTCTCGCGCGTTTCGAGAGATATATACGCACTTTTTTTCAGCCCTCTAACTCACCGTGTCCAGAGAGCGCGCCCAGTTCGTCCCGGCCCTCGCAAGCGTCTTATTACCTCCTCCTTGACCCGTGGGCGCGCCCGGGGGGGTCGCTTCTGCAAATCACTCGCTTGCAAATTTTTCGTCGCGGCGCAAGTGCGGCGACTTCCGCGCCCGCCGAAGCGAGACATTCCGCGCAAGGCCGCGAGGCGAGACATCACGCGCGCTCCGCTCGCAGACCCGCATCCACAACCAGACCAATCATGCCGTCGCTTACCAAGGTCCTCCTCGCTTTAAGCCTCGCCTCCACTGACGCGTGGTTCCAGAAGACGTTCTGCTCCTACTTCGAGGAGCGCGCCAACAAGTGCATGTGCCAGAACCTGCCGCAGGCGATCGCTCTCGAGTTTGGAGATTCAACTGAAAATCTCGAGACGAACACGCAGTGGCTGGTCCAACCGGAGCAGATCCTCACGTATCCGTGCTCTACTGGCTACCTCGGCACGAGCAGCGCAGAAATCAACATGATCGGGCAACTCGACGTTACTCGAGAGTCGAGCCTAGACCATGATTCCCGCACAGGCAACGCCGCCGCAAACTACGAACTCGAGCACGACATCCAGGACGCCATCACCGATCTCGGCGAAAGCTTGATTGATTCGGTGAAGTGTGGCGTCAAGTGCGACATCAACAACAACGCCGTCGCGAGCGGCACCCTCGACACCGGTATCTACGAGTCCAACAACGCGAACTCGATCTTGGAGGCGAACCGCTGGGGCTGGCCGATCTACAATCACGAGGAGATCGAGTACCTCTGCGGCGCCCACCCGGGCGTCGGCCCCCAGTCCGAGCGCACCGGCGCCCTCGACAAGTGGTGGATCGACAAGGGCTTCGGCGAGCTCGTCGACGGCCTGAGCGCGTGCGACTGCAAGACGGACGTGACCTTCGGCGACGGCTCCATTGGTTCCATTGCGACGGGCTGCTACCGCTGCGCCGGGACTATCACGTACGGCATCACCGAGTCCACCGGCTGCTACGTCAGCGACTCAGTGTCGAATTTCAATCGATGCGATATAATCGTGCCAACGAACGCGTCGCATTTCCACACAGGACGTCGGCCACTAAGTCCGGCGCCGGTCGTGAAACTACCCACGCGACCACGACTACGACTACGAAGCCTACCGCTCCTCCTCTTCCCCAACCAGTACCAACGTGCCCATCTCATCTGAACCGAGCGCGTGCCGTACCCATCCCCCGAGTAGAGTGAGCCCTGTCTATATAACATACCCACGTTACGCCGACGACGACAGTGCCCCCACGCTCGCCTCGAGCGCGAGCCGCGCCACCTCGGGGTTCGGCGACCGCACCGTCACGAGCGCGGCCGACGTCGCGAGGAGCTTGACGTGCCACAGGCAGATCGCGGCCGTCGGCGTGTGCGTCGCGGCGAGGATGAGCTCGCGCGTCGCGGGGATCGCCTCGACGAGCACGGCGCCGACCTTGGCCAGGCCGGCCGCGACGGCGTCGGGCGTCGTCTGCGTCGGAGTCAACGAGACCTCGGCGCGCTTCTCGTGTTTTGTGGGACCCCAGCGGCCGCCAAAGTCCGCCGTCGTCAGCTTCTCCGGGGCGAACGCCGTACTTGGTGTGGCCTCGGTTAAAGATAAACCGTCGAAGGCCGCGAAGGGGTCGCTCGCGGTAGAGGGAGGCGGCACGGGCGCCGGCGCCGGCGCCGAGAGGTCTCCTAACAAATCTGAGACCGGCGGCGGCGGCGGCGCGGGCGCGGGCGGCTCCTCGGGCGCGCCGAGATCTAATAAAGACGGCTCCGGCGCCGGCGGCGGTGCCGGCGGCGGCGGCGACCGGCTGGCCTGGCGCGACGACGCGTTCGACGCCTTGCGCGGCGCGCGCCGCGGCGCCGCGGCGGTCGCCGCGCCGACGCCGCCGAAGAGCGCGGCGGCCATGCGCTCCTTCTCGGCCTGCTCCGCCGTCTTCTCCTCGGGCTCCGTCGGCGTCGGCGCGCGCTGCTGCTGCGTAGGTGCGGCGGCCGGTCGTGGCGCCGCCGGCGTTGGCGCAACGGGCTGCCGCGGCGCGCCCCAGGGCCCCGACGCCGCCGCGAGGCCGCCGCCACTACCAATGGCGTTGCCGCCGCGCGCCGTCGTTCTTTGTGGAGGCTGGTTCGCGTACTCGGCCTCCTGGAGGCGCCGCGCGATCTCCTCGTCGTTTTCCGTCGAATCGCCCATGGGATACGACGTCTGTTGCACCCTTCTTCCAGGCTTCTGGGGCTCGGCGTAGGCCTCGAACTTAAAGTTGGAGGTCTCCTCCTCGGACTCGGACTCCGTTTCATTCTCGTCGTCGACCGGTTTTTGGTAAGGCGCGGCCCCCGCGTTCAAGGCAGAAGCGACGAAGCGATCCAAGAAACCTAGGGCGTCGCCGCCGTTTCGATCTTCTCCTTCTCCGGTCACTACACCATCCAGCGGATCTTCGAGTGAGGCATCATAAGGTAATGCATCTTCCAACAATCCGGAGTCCTCCGTCGAGGCATCCAGCAAGTTCAACGCTTCGAGGGCTCGCTGCTGCAACTCGATGTTCGAGGACGATGCGAACCGTTCAGCTAACGATCTTAAAGCTGCTTTTGTGTTGATATCATCACTTTGAGCCGCTAATTTGATCAGCGCAGTTAACAATAGTTCACGAGCTCTAGGTGCACCCTTCAGTCTAGCATCGTCCGCAGCTAGTGTAGCAATAGCTTCAGCAACGCTAGCAGACTCGGACGACAGCTGCGCGAACTCGCCCAGTACCCAAGCTAACACGTGGAATAACCCATCAGGTACCACTTCCCGGTGGAGCATGCCCACGAACCGATCGACGGCGTCCGCTCTAAGAGCGTCGGCGTCGCCCTCCTCGCCGCCCTCGGCCACTAACGACAGCATCTGCTGAGCCACCTCGTTAGGTACGAGCTCACCAGCTAATTCCATGACCCTCACGATCGTCGCGACGTACCAGGCGTTCGACGGGGCGAACCTCTCAGCTGCGGTGCACAACCTCGATACGAGAGCTCTTCTCAGAAAGTCGTCGGTCGACTGTTCTAGAGACTCTACCAACTTCGAGGCGATAAATTCGACGTTGACCGGATTCATCATCCGGTAGAGTAAATCCAAAGTCTTTCTTTTTAGGGTATCGTCGACCGACGACAGACAGTCGATGACGGCTAATTGATGTTCCGCCGCGTATTTCGGGTGCTGTTCTACGACCTGTGCCAAACCTGTGATTCCTAAATATTTCAAGTTGTGGTTCTCCGAACCTAAGAACCTAGCGATGGCTCTCGCGGCCTCATCTAACAGGTTGTTGTTCGGGTAAATGGTCGTGACGGTCCGTACGCACTCGTAGACTATCGCGTAGCCCACATTAATACCCGTATCGGCCCTCCGAATCACATCGCCCAGCACCTCGTACATACCCTCTGAAGTTGATTGATCGGCCCGTCCTAGTAGAGCCAAGATACGGAGCAACCTGAGTTGAGCCCAAGGAGCGGGCATCCTATGGTAGTCGAAATCTCTAGGTAAACGATGTTCCACGATCTGTTTTAATATAGAAACGAACGACGGCACGAGCTCCTTGAATCCCAAAGGTTTTTCTGTGATCTGAGCGTGTAGTAAGCACAAAGATGCGGCCATAACGGAAGGGTCTTTATCACATAAAGTACGGCGCATCTGCGGCCCCAAGTGCGAAACAGCGGAGGCGTCCAATCTATGAAATCTATGTAAGACCATGACCGTCTTCTTTCTGACTAATTCTCTATCATGTTGCAACAACTTAACGACGTGAGCTAGGAGCGGTGGAATCATATCCGTCGTAGCTAATCTAATCGTAGCACCCAATGCAGCGGCCACCTCTAGAAAGTTGGAGGACGTCATGTCCTGCTGGAGTTGATTGACCAACATAAATCTAAATTCGTGATCAGGAGATAAACACAACCCCGAACATAAATACCCAACGCGCTTCTGGATCAAGTTCTTCGACGCCGCCAACTCGATCGCGCGGATGTACCCAAAGGCCGCGTCGTGGCCCAACATTTCCACATATATCAATCGCACGAGGAACTCCTTCATTTTCTTCCTCGATATTTTAGCCTCAGGCATCTTCTTTTTTAATGTTTGGACCTCATCACTTATGATGCGATCCTCCTGCTGCTTGGACTTGGATTCCCCAATAGCTTTGACCAAGTCGAAGAAGTCCTTGCTCAGGTGCGCGGACATCATCGAGGCCATGGTCGCGGCGGGTCGCGTTCGGTGCCGCGGTTTTTACTGCGTGCGCTGTTGCGCTGGTGCGGCGCGGTCGTCGCTCGTCCCGCGAGGGTTATGCGCACTCGCAAAACGCCCCCGAGTCACCGCGCGCGGCCGGGTCTCTTGGGTGGTGCAGGTGGAGCTTACGAGGCGCGCTCGGCGACGCTCGCTTGCGCCAGAGAGCACTGTTGGCTAGCGCCCGCAAGTGTTAAATCGCCGAAACTCGCGCGCGTCGTCGTGCACGGCTGCCGCGTCCAAGCCAGCATTTTCTGGCTAGTGTCTTACTGCCGCTAGCTTGCGCTGCGGCCTTGACAAGTGATGCGAGGAAGGACCCGTGAGCGGTTTAGGCAATCGTTCGATCGCTGGGGTCAGCTGTACAGCAGCAGACCAGCATTATTGCAGCAATGGCAGAGCTTGTTTCGCAGCAGTCGAGCAGCCCTGTCTACCGCGCCGCCTGCGAGCTGGCGGCGTATCGTCTGCGCGACGCGCTGACTGACAAACCGTTCATAGAGTACGACAGTAGCCTCAGAACGGTGCTGCTGCGGTGCCTGCCGGATGAGGTCGCTAGCATCGCTGTGTGTTCGGCGGTCGACGGGTCTCGCGCACTGCTGCATCGTGACGCTGTGAGCGGTCCCGGGTATGTCTTGGACACGGCGACGAAGACGTCGCCGCCGTGGCTGAAGCGCTGCGGCCTCGAGCCGGGCTGGAGCCGGCCGTACACGGACCCCGACACGCAATCGGTCGTCATAAGCTTCGTCGCACCGCTCGTGCGGGACGGCAAGGTCGTCGCCGCCGTAGCGGCGGGCTCGATCCCCGTCGGAGCGCGTGCAAGCAAGAAGCGGCCCGCGGCGCCCGCGTGGCTCTCCGTGACGGAGCCGCGCCTGCGGAGCCGACTCCTGTATCCGAATCCGGTTTGTTTGCTGACGACGTGGGGCGAGGTCGACGGCTCATGGCGCAAGAACGTCATGACCATCTCGTGGCTGACGTGCCTGAACAACGACGCCGACGTCCTCCTGTCGATCAACGCGCGGCGGCACAGCGCCGCGGCGGTGCTGTCCGGGCGGGCCTTCGGCCTCTCCGTGCCGACGTCCGATCTGGCGGCAATGGTTCTGAAAATCGGCGCCTGCTCCGGCAGTAAAACGGACAAGCTCGCGACGGTCGAGGGCTTGGCCGCCGTCGAGGCCGACGCAGAAGCCAAGGCCGGCAAGGGCGGCTTCGCGGCGCTCATGAGCGACTCGTCGGACGACGACGACGGCGTCGCGGCGCCGCCGGACGCGCCATGGTTCGTCGAGGGCTGCGTCGCGCGGCTGGCCTGTGTGGTGGAGAGGCGCCTGACAGAGGGCGAGGACCACCACGTCGTCGTCGCCAAAATCACGGACGCGTCCGTGCGCGAGGACTACTGGGACGGCAAGACGTTCCGCGCGCCCCACGGCCGGGCGCCTTTCTTGTCTTTCCTCGGGTCGCAGAGCTTCGGGCACACAGTTCAATCATAAAAATTTATTCGGCACTAGGCTTGTCGAGCCCGCCATCCAAGTCGGACAGGTCGACGTCGTCATCGCTGTCCGGCTCGTCGGCCGCCACCGCGCTAGCTGGCGCGAACGAATCCGCGCCCTGTAACGCCGACATGTCGAAGGCGCCCGCGTCGTCCTCCTCGTCCTCGTCGACGTAGCGGCTCCAGTCCGTGGCCACGTGTCTCTTCTCGAAAACTTTATCATTTGTCAAACGGCACCAGTGGTCCGCCTCCTGGTCCTTCTTCACGACGTGCATCTGGATCGACCTCCCATGCACCTTCCAGACCGACTCGTCGGGGAGGACCTCGGCCGCGAACGTGACGTCGAAGGCGTACTTCTTCTCGTCGGCGTCGCATTGGAATTTTAGAGTTGTGCTTTGCAAATCAACGGTAACGCCCGTCGCTTCGGCTACTTTTATCACAACGTACAAGCCGTCCTTGCGCTGGCTCCACTCGATGGGCGGTACTATCGTGGCCAGGGCTGCCATTTTTGGTGCTGGAGGCTGTCTTGGTCCTGGAGGCTGTGTAAGTGTCCGAAGCGATGGAGTGCTCTCTCAAGATTCGCGCAGAGCACCTCTGGCAAAGTCCTGCACCAGCACTGAAGCTCTATTGGCAAATCTGTGAGAGTTTGCACAGGTTCCAAGCCGCGGAGTTCCAGGGCATAATAATGCTAGCGGCTTGTAAGACACTAGCATGATTGCTCGGCTCTTACGCTCTTTGTATAGCGCAAGCGAGCAGCACAGCGGCGCGAATACGAACCGTCGCGTCTATATTGACCCCGCAGCCCAGCCTGTGCCACTCGCTTGACCCGCGCTTGCCTCGGCGCGGTTTGCAGCAAGTGCTCTGGGAGAGTGCTCTGCGGTGAAGCTGTCGCAGCCCCGTGTCTCCAGACACGTGCACTGCACGAAGATTAACATATAACCGCTGCCAGACGCCATCGACGCGTGTTTTGGAACGCACGGTATCTGCACGCGATAATGGCGACCTTCGACGGCCTCTTCGATCCCGCAAAAGTAGCGGAGAAGCGCCGCCAGGACGCCGAGAAGCGCGAGGCGTTAGCCAGGATCAAGGCCTGGGCCGAGGAGCTGCTGCCGGAGCCCGCTCGGGGCCGCCTGAAGGTGACGGTGAACGAAGTTGTCTGTGGCGACCCGGCCTGCGCGCCGATCGACACGGTCGTGGAGTTCTGGGGCGAGCTGCGGACGGGGTTCGGCATGCCCTCGCGCGCGGCGGAGGTGACGCACGCGGACCTCGTCTCGTTTCTGCCGGACGAGGACGTGCTGGTCGCCTGGGCTAGAGGTTTTGACGCCGAGTGGCCCAAACCGGCGCCGCCGCCCGCGCTGAAGCCCGAGTTCTCCCCCGGAGACGACGTCGAGGCGTGGCTCGGTGGGCAATGGCAGCCGGCCATCGTCACCAGCGTATGGCACCGCGAGAAGGGCTGGCCGCTCGATGCGTACGTCCCTTATCGCGTCGACGTCGTGGACACGATGCGGACCTGCTACGCACCCACTGTGTCTCATGTCCGGGCGCGCCGCCGATCGCGGTTGCGCTCTCGGTCGCGCTCTCGCTCTAGATCGCGCTCGCGGTCCCGGGACCGCGGCGACCCGCCGGGCGCCGCGGCGAACGGCATATTCCCGACGCCGCACGAGCCCTCGTGGCGCTTCGACGTCGGCGAGCGGGTGGCCTGCAAGATGGGCGAAGACACGTGGCTGCCGGGCACCGTCGAGCTCCGCGACGAGCCGGACCCCGCTGCCTACCCGGGCTTCGCGCTGCTGCCCTACGTGGTCCGCATCGACGACGGCTTCCGCATGGTGTCGGCGGCGCGGGACAACGACGCGTTCATCGTCGCTGAAAGGGACATGCCTGTGTCTGCGGAGGGCGAATAAACTTAATAGTGTGACTTACTCCTTCTTGGGGGCGGGCGCCGGTCGCCAGCGGGGCAGCTCAAGAAACTCGACGACGACGTCGATGAGCTCCTGGGGGAGCTTCTCGCCACGGTCCATGAGCCGCGCGAGGACGGCCTCCTCTATGCGTGCCTGCTCGAAGGCGAGGTAGCCACCCGCCTCGTGGAATTTTTCGAGCATGGCGCGATCGCTGGGCGAGAATCGGTCTGCCCATCGGTCACCAATATACATGTAGGGCCCACCGCCGCGACCCCTTTCGTAGGGGCGTTACCCGCGTGACGCTCAGGGTGACGGTAAGTGAGCCGTCTCGTCGCCGGGTGTCGAAAGTGTCGATTACTAAGGAGCACGAGCACCGCGAGTCCCGCCACGACTCCTGCGAGTAGCCGCCGCCCGGGATGCATTGCAAGGCAGGCCTGGAACACTCTCTGAAACTCAGTGAGCCCCACGCGTTCTCAAGCCTTCCAGTGTTTATGTGGCACTCGTGCGGTCTGATGTCATTGCATGGTGGCGTATTTTTATGGCTACACCGCGCTACGCCGCGAAATCGGCAAATTGCTCGGCGTGTTAGCTAGCGGCAGTAAGATACTAGCAAGCAAGCACTTTTTGCCGAGTCGGGAACCACCTCCCACGCCGCGCAGCGTTGTTCATTCGCTGGTGCGCACCTTCTCTGGGTCAATAGAGACCCAGCACCGAGCCCTGTGGGTTGACCAGGCCTACAGCGCACCGCTGTGCCCTCTCAAAGAGGTGCTGCTTTTGCATCGATTAAAACGCGACAGGGCGCCAAGACGGCACCAACACACATCCTGCTGCTCGCGGCGCTAGCCACGATCACCACAGCAAGGCTAGCGCCGCAGAAATCGAAACCGAGGCCACTCATGGCGAACCTCGACGCCGGGAACGGCGACTGGCTCCGCTGGAGCGACGACGCGCCGCTCACGTCCGAGACGGGCGACGACCGCGACCGCGCGACGCTCAAGGTCGTCAACGAGTGCTCGAAACCGCTCCACGTCCAGTGGGTCACGGCCGGCGGCAAACTGCGGAACCGCCGCCGCGTCGCGCCGGGCAAAGGGCGCTACGCCATCCTCGACAACTCCGTGAAGAACGAGCACACGGAAGGCACGCTTGTCGGGGACGCCTTCGTCATCTACGCGGGCCTCGACGACACGCCGCCCGAGACGCTAGAGGCGCTCGACACGGCGGAGATCGTGGGCTTCCTCGCGTGCACGGGGAAGGACCCGGCGCGGCCGCGCGTCGTCACCGTCGCCGACGCGGGCTTTTTTAGTGGTCTGGTCGGCGCGAAGACGCTCGTCGCCTCGCACACGGTCGGCGCTGCCCCTACGGAGGAGGACACGAAGCCGCTGCACCCCTACGTCTACAAGCGCGAGACGGCGTGCGGCATTATC
Organism: Pelagomonas calceolata; assembly: GCA_918797485.1. Lineage (NCBI taxonomy): Eukaryota > Pelagophyceae > Pelagomonadales > Pelagomonadaceae > Pelagomonas > Pelagomonas calceolata. The sequence continues at coordinate 3,290,150 of CAKKNE010000004.1, forward strand.
ATAGATGTGGACGACCGGTGCTACGAGCGGGGCGAGCGCGTGCGGGCCTTCGTCGCCGACTGCGAGGCCGCGGCCAAACGGCTCCCGAAGAACGCCGTCGCGGCGATCCGCGACGCGGGTTGTAGGATAGTGGTGCACGAGGAGACGGGCAAGTGGACGCATATGTGCTACCACCCGCGCCAGGGCCAATCGTGGCTCCGCGACCAGGGCTTCGACGAGAACTTGGCTGGGTGCGTCCAGCTCTACCGCCTCGACGACTACGCCGGCGACCGGGGCCTCTGGGGCCAGGGAGGTTCTATTGTGCACGAGCTCTCGCATGCCTACCACGACTGCTACCTACGAGACGGCCACGGGAACAAGTTCATCGGGCGGCGCTACGACCGCGCGGTCCACGCCGAGCGGCTCTACGACGCTGTAAGGGTCAAGGGCCCCCAATCAAAGCCGCGCGACGCCGCCGAGCGGCGCCTGCTGTTCCTGCGCCAGACGGCGTGCGGCTGCATGGGCCGCGTCGATGGCGTGGCGCGGCGCCACTACGCCGCGACGAACGCGGCCGAGTTCTTCGCGGAGCTCTCGACGGCCTACCTGTGCCGCGACGACGAGGACTACAACAAGTGGGAGCCCCACAACCAGCGCCAGCTGTGGCAGTTCGACCCCGAGACGTGCAAGTTACTGGAGCGCGTCTGGGACGACGGCGAGGCGCTCGACGACGACTGTGCCGACGAGCCGCCGCCTCCCCCGCCGCGGTCGCTGTGCTGCCGCGTGCTTCGGTGGGGGGCCGTGCCTTCGGTGGGGGCGGAAAGCGCGCGACGCCTAATTGTGTAGTGAATGTCTTCAGTTCGAAATACAGAGCTTAGTGATGAGCCTTTTGCTCGAGAGGGAGACGCGGACCTTCTGCCCGTGCTAATTCTTCTTCTTGCGCCCGCGCTTGCCCCGGGCTTTGCCGCAGGTGTGCGCGACGTGCCGGCCCTCGCACGCCTTGCACGGCGGCCGCGGCCGCTCGACGCCGACCGGGACGCAAATCAAATCCACGTCGAGCCGGCCCTCGTCGCCGAAGGAAATGCTGCGCTTCCGGCCGGGGCCCGGCGAGAAGACGGCCTCGCCCGCGTCCGACCAGGCGATCTCCTCGACGCGCTCGGGCACCCAGGAGGCCGGCGACCGGGGCGCGGTAGACCGGTAGACCGGCGGCGGGGGCGGCGGCGCGCGGCCCGTCGGCAGCGTCCGGCGGACGCGGTAGTCGGGCGACGGCTCCGGCGACGACGGCGGCGACGGCCGGCGCGGCGGCGTGTCCGGCGCGCCGGGGACGAGCACCGCCGGCGAGAGCGGCCAGACGATGCCCGAGTGGTCGAGGCGGACGTCGTAGCCCGGCGTGCGCAGCGAGACGACGGCGCCCGTCGGCTTGCCCTTGAAGTGCAGCACCTGGACGCGCTCGCCGACGCCGTACGACGCCGTGCCGTCGCCCGCCGCGACGCGCCGCGGGGGCGCGTCCGGCTGCGGCGGCCGCAGCACGTCGCGCCCCAGGTCCTCGGCCTCGAGCACCGCGAGCTCCTCGGCCGTGCGTCGGGCCTCGGCCGCGTCGTAGACGTCGCTCTCCACGTCTCCGGCGGCCGGCGCCGCGGCGGGGGGGTCCTCGTCGTCGTCGTCGACGGGGCGGAGCTCGTTGCCGCGGAAGCCGCGCTCGCGCTTGACGCCGCGGCTGAGGCGCACGGCCACGTCGAGCCGCACCGTGACCCAGCCGTTCGCCTGGACGGCGACGACGACGCCGGCGGCGCCCGTCGGCGTGCGGACGCGCGCGCCGGCGACGACGCGCGGGTCGCGCGGCGGGCCCTTCTTCGACGCGCGGCGGCGCTTCGGCGCGGGCGGCGCCGCGGGCTCCGGCGGCGCCGCGGGCTCCGGCGGCGCCGCGGGCGCCGGTTCGGGCGCCGGCACCGCCTCCACCACCGAGAGGAAGCGCTCGGGCGTCGCCCAGATCAAACCGTCGTCGTCGTAGCGCACGCGCCAGACGCGGTCGGTGAGCGAGTTCCGCAGGCCGTCGACGACGTCGTCGGCGCCGCGCTCGACGACGGTGCCGCGGTACCGCGCCTCCGTGCCGACGCGCTTCACGAAGTTGGCGCCGAAGGCGTGCGGCGCCGCCTCGACGGCCGCGCCGACCGCGATGCGGCCGCCGTTACTGATATCGCTGGCTTGATCAAAGGGGCTTCCGAGGCCGCCGGCCGGCGCGTGCTTCGGAGCGCGCGGCGGCGGCGCGGCCGGCGCCGGCGCCGGCGCCGCGGCGTCGCCGTCGTCGCCGTCGCGCGACGCGGAGCGCGCGCGCTCGCGCAGCGTCTTCGCGCGGTCGACGTAGCGCTCGCGCGTCGCCGCGTCGGCGGACCGCCACATCTCGCTGAGGCGGTTCCGCACGGCCCGCTCCAAGTCGCCGGGGTGCTCCGCGCGCACGGCCGCCCGGTTGTCCTGGGCGAACAGCTCGCTCGGCCGCATGAAGCGCCGGCCCGGGCTCGGGTCCCGCGACCGCGGCCGCGCCGGCGCCGGCGCCGGCGCCGGCGCGTCCGGCGGCGACGGCGGCGCCGACACGGCGGCGCCCGGCGGCGGGCTCGCCGCGCGCCGCTTGCGCTTCTTGGGCGGCGGCCGGCCCGAGCCGTCCGACTCCGACGAGCTCCGCACCGTCACCTCGGGCACGGCGTCGCCGGCGGGCTCGGCCGCGTCCGACGCGTCCTCGTCCGCCGCGGGCGCGGGCGGCGGCGGCGGCGCGGCGGGCGCCTCGCCCCGCGCGGCCGCGAAGCGCCGCTTCATCGTGTCGAGGAACGAGCCGTCGTTCGCGATGGGCGCCGCGGGCTCCGCGCGGGCGGCGGCGAAGCGCCGCTTCATCGTCGCGAGGAAGGAGCCGTCGTTCGGGATCGGCGGCGGCACGGCGTCGAGCACGACCGGCGGCGTCGGCGTCCGCGCGCGGTCGAGCTCCGCGTCGGCGACGCCCTCCCAGGCGTCGGGCGGGCCGTGTCGGCGGTCGTAGGCGTCGGGCGCGGCCGTGCGGTCGAGCTCCTCGGCGGGCGGCAGCTGGTCGGGCGCGACGGCCTGGCGCCGCAGCCGCCAGCCGGGCCAGTCCGCGGCCTTGACGATGCCGGGGTAGCCGTTCGCGCCGAGCGACGCCTCGTCCTCGGCGTACTGCTTGGCGCCCGCGCGGAACTTGAACTGCTTGTAGGAGCTCGCGTGGCCCGCGGGCGGCGGCGGCGACGCACTGCGGTCGCGCTCGCGCGCGGCGCGCCGCTCGCCCCAGTGCGCCGCGCGCTCCTCTTCTTCGCGCATGGCGCGGCCCGCGCCCGCCGCCTCGGGGCCCTCACCTGGGCTCTCCCGTGCGGCGCGCGCCGCGGCCGCAGTCACAGCGCGGGGCGGCTCGTCCATCGATTTCTCGCAGGAGTCGTCGTCAGCGATGAGAGGGCCAATCAAATCGGTGGCGCCCCGTCGGTTCGGGCGGCTGGTTAGTGCGCTGCAATGCGCTCCGCTTGGCAAATCGAAGGCCAAATCTCCCGGGTATTTCACCGAATCACGCATCGGTCGACGCCAGGCAGGAACGCCCCAACACGCGACCCAGAAGAGTCCTGCGTGGATGGCTGCCAAAAAAACAAAAAGGGTTCTGCGTGCAGCGCGATCAGGCTCTCCGAGCCGGGCAGCCGGCTATGGATGGCAAATAGCTGCCCGAACTCGTCAGTGATCCTTCCTTGACACTACGCAACGCAGGGGCGGGTCCCGCGACGCAGCGTTTTCCCCGAGGGGGCACCGGTGATGGCGGGCATCTACCAGGACTTCAGCCAGTCGCTGCGGCGCAGCCCGAGCCCACCACCGACGACGTACAACCCCAGGAACTACGATCCCTCGCCTCCAAAGGTGGTACCGCCTCGGCCGCGGCCGCGCCGCGCGCCGCCGACGCGGGCGCCGCGGCGGTCGCGGTCCAAGAAAAAGGAGTGGAAGAACGCCTGGACGCAGCGCGCCCTGACGCCGCAGACGCTGTCGCCGCCGCCGCGCGCCGATCGCGCGCCCTCGGCGCGGAGCCCGCCGCCCGAGCTGCCGCCGGCGCCGGCGCCGCCGGAGTCCGCGCCGCCGCCGCCGCCGCTGTCGATCCGGACCGCGCGCAAGCTGCTCGATGCGATGCGCGCGCGCGGCGTGGCGGCGCAGGCCGAGACGCGGGCGCCGCGCCTCGGGCCGCTCGACGACTCGTGGTCGCCGCCGTCGCCGCCGGCGCAGCCCGACGTCGCGGTCCGCGCGGCGCGGGCCGTGCTCCGCGAGCGCCGCGTCGCGCCGGGCGTCGGCGAGTGGCTCGTGCGGCTCCTGCTGCGCGTCGAGGCGGACCCGCAGGAGGGCTGGAACGCCAAGCTCCGGCGCCTCGACGCCTACCTGCACCCGCCGATCCCCTACGACGCCTCCGCGCCGGAGCGGCCGGCCTCGCCGCCCGTCGTCGAACGCCCGTTCAGCGCCGCGGCCGTCGACGCGCTCGCCGGGCGCGTCCCGACGCCGACGCCGCTCGACCGGGCCCGCTTCCTGAACGCGACCGCGCAGCCGACGCCCACGGCGCGCCGGCGCCTGGCCTTCGCGACGACAGCGCCGGCGACCGCGTCGACGCGCTCCACCGCGCCGACCGCGCCGACCGCTCCGACCGCTCCGATCGCTCCGACGCCCGGCCGCCCCGCCGTTCAGACGCCCGCCGTTGACGCGCGGTCGTCGCCGGCCGTCGCGCTGCTGCGGGACGAGGCCGAGCGCCTCTTTCCGACGCCCACCGCGCGGGCGCGCGCGGAGGCGTCCGAGCGCCTGTTTCCGTCGCCCGAGTCCGTGTCCGCGGACGAGCTGCACCGGCTCTTCCGGACGCCCGAGGCCACGCCGGCGCCGAAGTCGCCCGAGGCGTCGCCGCCGGCCTCGCCGCCGACGCCCGCCGAGACTCGGGCCTTCGAGGCGACGGCGCTCGCGGTGACGGTCGCGCGCGGCGGCTCGCCCTCGGTCGACGTCGACGGGGGCGACGGCTTCGCCTGGATCGCCGTGCTGCCGCCGGACCCGAAGCCCGTGCCACTCAAGGCGCCGAGCCCGCGCGCCGCGCCGGAGGTCTACACGCCGCCGCCGCCGCCGGCGATCGTCGTCAAGCCCGGGCCGATCGCTGACGAGGTCGCCTGCCTCGCGCTCCTCCGCCGCGCGGCCTGCGCGCTGCCCTTTGACCTGCTGCTGCGGTGGCGCGCGCACCTCCGGACGGCCGGGCGGCGGCGCGTCGAGCCAAAAAGGCGGCGCTCGCTGGGGGACCCGCCACGTAAGGCCTCGACGAGGCCCGCGCGCCGGGCGTCCATCGACTCGACCGTGTCCCAGGTCTCGGCCGTCGACGACGCCACGCGCGGCCGAAGCTCCAAGCCGGAGGACGCGCGGACGCCCGCGCTGCGGCGGGCGGCCGCGCGCGTCTTCGACGCCGTGGTGCGCGGGCGGGCCCACGCGGCCTGGCGCGCGTTCGCGCGGAAATGCCGGCGCCTCGACACGCACGCGGTGCGGCGCGCCAAGGCCCGGGGCCTCGCCCGCTTCGCCTTCTTCGCCGAGCGGCGCCGGGCCGTCCGCTCCTTAGTGGCGCGGGCCCGCCGGAACGCGCTGTTCCGCGGCGTCCTGCGCTTCGCCCACGTGCGGCGCAAGGCGCTCGAGGCGCGCGCGATGGACGTGCACGCCCGGACGAACGCGAAACAGCGCGCGCTGCGGCGCTTCGAGGCGTGGCGCGACTGGATGCAAAAGCTCCGCGCCTGCGACGCGCTCGCGCGCCGGCGCGGCAAGGAACGGGGCCTCGCGCACGCCGCGAAATTCGCGCGGATGCGCGTCTTCAAGCGGCGCCACCGCGCGGCGGTCGTCCTCCAGTGCGCGCGGCGCTGCTTCGATGCGCGGCGCGCGGCCCGGAACCTCCGCGGCGTCGTCGACGCGCAGCGCCGCGCGCGGGGCAACGCCGCACGCCGCTTCTTCCGGCGCGCGCGCGCGGCCCGCCGGACGCAAGCCCATTTCCGGGGCTTCCTCGCGCGGCGGCTCTACGCGCATAGGCGCCGACGCTGCCTCCTCGCCGGGGCCAATTTCCGGCGGAACGTGGCGCGGGCGCGCTTCGTCAAGCTTCGCTGCGCGACTATCCGGCTCGAGGCGGCCGCGCGGCGGCGGCCCCGGCGCCGCTGGTTCGTCGGCGCGCGCGTGGCGTCGCGCGTCGTCGCGCGGCGCGCGCGGGGCCGCTCGCGGCGGCTCTGGTACCTCGGCGCGCGGGCGGCGGCCATCGCTCTCGAGGCGCTCGTGCGGGGCGAGATCGCGCGGGCGGCCTACACGCGGCTCTGCGCGTCGATCTGGATTCAGACCTACGTCCGGGGCTTTGTCGCTCGCGTGCGCTTCGGCGCGCTGCGCACCGTTGCGGTTCGGGCGCAGACGCGCGCCCGCGGGCGGCGGGCGCGACGCCTTTATCACGAGGCGCTCCGCGCGACCGTCGTGCTGGAGACCTGGGTGCGGCATCAGCTCTGGCGCCTGCTCTTCGGACGGCTCCGGACCGCGGCCTTGCTGGCGCAGCGCCACGTGCGCGGCGCGGCGGCGCGAAGAGAGGCGGCGCGGCGGCGGAAGCGCCGCGACGCCGCGACGGCCATTCAGCGTTGCGTGCGCGGCCGGTCGCGGAATGTGTGGTTCCGGGGCGCGCGCGCCGCCGCGACCTGTCTGGAGGCGCTCGCGCGCGGTTGGTTCGGGCGGGGGCGGGCGACGCGGCTCCGCGCGGCGATCGCCATCGAGGCGGCCGGGCGCCGCTCCATGGTGCGTACCTGGTATCGCGGGACCAAGCGCGCGACGGTGTGCGTCCAGCGCCGCGAGCGCGGCGTCCAGGCGCGGCGGCGCTACGCGGAGGCCAAGGGCGCGGCGGTAGTGCTCGAAACGACGGCGCGGCGGCACCGCGCCGCGACGTCGTACGGGAGGCTTCGCGTCGGCGCGGCCGTGGCGCAGACGCGCGCCCGGGCCGCCGCCGCAAAACGAGAAGCGGCGCGGCGGCGGCGCCAGCGCGCCGCGGCGACGCTCGTGCAGACGCACTGGCGCGCGCGCTCGGGGCGCCAGTGGCTTGACGACATGATGCGCTTAGTCAGGATGGTCCAGGCGGCATACCGCGGCAGCCGGGCGCGGAGGTGGGTGCGGCGGTACCGCGCCGCCCGCGCGATCCAGGGCCCGTGGCGCGGCGCGGCGATGCGACAGGTCCTCCGGCGCGAAGAGAGGGCGGCAGCAACGCTGGGCCGCCACGAGCGCGCGCGCCAGTTCAGGCGGGAGGTCCGGCGGGCGGCGAAGCGCTGGCGCTACCGCAACCTCCGGCTCACGCGGCTGCAGGCTCTGGCGCGCGGCTTCACGCGGAGGTGCCGTATGCGTAACGCCGCCGCCGCGGTGCTGCAACGGTGGGCGCGGTGCTGCGCGGCCTGGCGGCGGTGCGCTTGCTTACGGCTCGCCGAGGCGGCGACGAGGCGCGCCGCGCTGCTGTTCGGCGCCCGCCTGGCCCTCAAGCGAATGAAGCGCGACGCCGACGAGGCGAACGCGCGGCGCGAGGCCGAGGCGCGCGCGACGATCGGCAACGTGCGGCTGCACTCGCGCCGGGCGTTGTTAGTTTTGCACGATTTCGCGAAGGCGCGGCAGTGGCGCCGTGCGACGGCGGTGCACGGTAGAGCAGTTACGGACGCGCGCTCCCGGCGCCGAGCATTGCGCAAGTGGCGGCGCCGCGTGCGCCAGGCGATCTACGAGCGCATCGATCGAGGGGCCACAAAGTTCCTGACGCGGCTCCACGGCGCCGTCTGCGCCCGCAAGGCGTCGCGCCGGGCACGCGCCCACTATCTGGCGTCGCTCGCCTCGCACGTCTTCCAGTGCTGGTGGTTGAGGACCTTTGGGCTCGCGAACGCCGTGCGCCGCGTGCTGCCGTCGGAGGCCGTGCGGGCGGCGATGGAGCGGGAGGAGTTTGATGCGTCGCGGTACGATTTGTCGGTTGCGTTCTCGCCACTTTAGTGTTCTAAGTTTTCTTGAAAAGTGTTTATGCTTACTGGTAACTATCCGAAGGCGTTTGCCGGCTGCAATGATGCAAGAGCAGCGAATACACAACTCATCGGAGCTAACGTAATCGACATACTAGCAAATTCAAAAGATACGCCTCGATAGCGTCAAAAGAATGACCCAAATTCAGAATACATCCTGATCGTTCGCCGAGACGAAATATTTCAGAGTAGCGGCCCGGGAACATACCCTCGCGCCTCCCGGAAGGCACCGCCCGCGACATTCGCGAATGAGTCTTCCGGCTTGTCAAAATACACCAGCGATTGATGCCGCCTTTTACTATCCAATTGGTACATTATATCAACTCCAGCCCGGTTTTCATCCACAATCGACGGAACCGGAGCCGACGGCCCGCGCTCGGAGGGCGGGAGAAGGATTCTATTAGACAACTCCCGAGTTTATGTTCGTTTCCTTCCGTTTGTTAGTGGTAGATTCCATCTAGCCCGCATCAGCGACCACTGAGCTATTTTAGATATTCCATTAGAGCCTCGGGATTCGACGACTTCGGTACCTCGCGTTTATACATAGAGTGGCCCAGAACCCAAATCCGCGAGTATCAGCGACGATACTATCCAGATGGACCATAACGCCGTTGTTCTATTCACAATCGACCCACTTTCCCGTTCTCCGCGGACGACGGTACGTTGACGGAGCACCAGAAAGGCCCCAGACCGGTGGGTTGTAAAATAAAATTGCGTTTCAGCCGCTTCGGGTGTGGTACGGGCCAGATAACCGGCTTGATTGTGTACTACATTGCTCCAAGACCCAAAGATGCTCGGCGCGGGTCGTCGGTCTCGGGACCACAACATCACGTCAATTCGAGCTAAATACATGGACCTGCGACCATCAGCCCGTGTACCATCACCATGGACCATGACGCGATCATTTATTCCATGATCGACCGACTTACGCGAGGTCCAGATCAAGATGTTCACGTCCCAAGCGTGGGCAGCCCAAAGTACCCTTGTCGGCGTGTAGATGGCATATACTTGTAATTGACTATCGGTGGGGTAGTATGGGGTCCGACGAGACCGCTATTACGATTCCTGGGGGGCCTCGGGTAATTGACGTTTTTGTCGGGAACGGGGCGCCATCGGGCCCAAATTATTTACTTTTTTCGGGGGCAGATCTGCTCCTGGAGGCCTCTCGGGGCAGGTCTGGTAGTGGGTAAGCGCCTGTGCCGCACACGCCATCGATGCGGCAGTCTAGTGCTCTCGGAGAGCCCTGAAAGCAAACCATGGCCTATTGCTGCTAAAGTGGCGTGGGCTACTGAGAGAAACCGGCCAAAAATGCTTGAAGCGCCGGCGCATGCGGTGTAGGCGCTGGCACGTGTAAAGTACCGACCCTAGGCGACCCCAGGGACACCTCTTCGGCGGGGATTGACAGGATTAAACCGGCGCGGCCGCCATGGACCGTAGGGCGCCCTCGGCCGCGAATTAAAAGATTTCCTTTTTCGCCCCCCGGTACGTGTCCCATTGGTCTCTTTGGACCATTAGCTAACTGAAAGGTACTCAAACAGCTGCATGGCGAATTGGTTTGCTAGTGTCTTACATGCCGCTAGCTGGTCGAGTTACCCAAAAGCAAGCAGTCCTCGCCTGCGTTTGCACGCGGGCACAAATATGAGGCAAGCGACGTGGGCCCTCGTGCTGGCATGCTTGTTCGCTGAGGCACTAGCCAAGTGCACGCCTCTGCGCGCACGCAGCCTCGCTGCTGCAGCAGGCCTCCGCGGCGGCGTCGAGCCCGAGCCCGTGGTCAATTCGACGACGCCTAAGAAAAAGAAGAAATCGAAGAAAAAGAAATCGAAGAGCAAGGCGTCGGCTGCAAGCGCGCCCGCCGCAAGCGCACCCGCCGCCCCGAAAAAGCCCGCCGGCCGCAAGCTCGGCGCGCCGCCCGCGCCGCCGACGACGGGGCGTGCCGCGGCGGCGGCGACCGCTGCGCCCGCCGCGCCGGCCGCACCGGCCGCGGCACCACCAGCTGCTGCACCACCGGCCGCGCCGGCTGCGCCGGTACCGACAGCGCCGCCAGCAGCCGCCGCACCACCACCAGCCGCCGCGGCACCGCCCACGCCTCCGGCGCCGCCGATGACCGCCGCCGCCGCGGGCGACGCGGCCGCGGCCGCGGCTGCTGCGGCCGCGGGCCCGCCCGCGCGGACGCCCGGCAGCCTCGCCCGGCGGGCCGCCGGGAAGACCTTCAAGGGCAGCCTGATGACGGCGGCGGCCTTCGCCGGCGCGGCGGCGACGACCGCGATGCCGGTCCCGAACACGATCTGCATCGGCGCGACGCTCGGCTGCGCGCTGCGGACCTTCGTCGCGTTCTACTCGACGATCGCGTTCATGGTCGTCGGGCGCGGCAAGCGGCGGGCCGCGGCGGCCGCCTCGAAGAACGCTCAGTTGGCGGCCCAGGCGGCGGCGCAGGCGGCGCGCTAGCGTTCTCTATACTATCCTATTATTAGTCTTGGTGGTCCTCTGAGGCCCCCGCACGTTGGCATCGAACTCGTGTGTCATTTTGAGCGTCCTTAAACGCGTGCACCGCGGCTCCCCGACGAAACCAGCGCTGCAGGGCAACAACTGTTCCGAATCTAGCGGCCGGAAGATTGTCCGGGCACGAATCGGCGCCCGCTTGGTCCCGTGCACCAACTCCAAGTGGAGCACTGCAAAGTGCAAACTCCGCGCGAGGGGACGCCCCCGACCGAAGTTGGCTGGACGGCAAGAACGATAAAAGACGACAGCAACCACAGAAGAGATGGAACACCTCAACAACCTCTTCCAGGCCGCCGCCGCCGGGGCCGGCGCCGGGGCCGACGGCGGCGGCGCCGGTGCCGGGGCCGACGACACCGGCAACAACAATAACAGCAATAACAGCAACAACACCCCCAACAATAACGCAAACAACGGCAACGCCGCGCCGCCGCGGCCGCCGCGCTCGGACTTCGCGCGCGAGGCCTACGCCGCCGCGTTCCAGCACGAGATGATGAACGCGTTCGGCCTCGGCGAGCAGTTCGTCGCGAGCCGCGTCGCGGCCACGTCCCGCGAGGCCGCCCCGGAGCAGCGGACGGGCCCGCCGCCCATGGACGAGGCCGCGCTCCGCGACCTGCCCGTCGTCCGGGCCACCGAGGAGGACCTCGCCAAGGACGGCAACCGCGAGTGCTGCGTCTGCTTGGAGGCCCAGGAGGTCGGCGACCGGGCCACGAAGCTCCCCTGCGGCCACCTCTTCCACACGGAATGCGTCGTCCAGTGGCTCCGCAAGCACGGCACGTGCCCGAGCTGCCGCTACGAGCTCGCGTCGTCGGACGCGGCCTTCGAGGCGTCGCGGCGCGAGCGCATGGCGCGGCGCGTGCCGCGGTACCGCCGGCGCGAGCTGAATCGATTACCTGTGCGCGAGCTGCGCGCGCTCGCGGCGCGCGGCGACCGCGTCTTCGCGGGCCTCACCGAGAAGGCGGATCTGGTGAAGGCCCTTATTGATGCTAACCTCGTCCAGATCATCCCGGAGGAGGTGCGGCAGCTCGACGCGACGCGCGCGGCCGTCGCGGCCTGGTCGATCCGCCAGCTCAAGCAGCTCATGGCGGACGTCGGCGTCGACTCGACGCGCTGCGTCGACAAGCGCGACCTCGTGGACGCGATCGCGGCGTCCGGCCTGGTGGCGTTCGCGGCCGACGACGACGACGCGACGGCGCCGGCGGACGAGGGAGTAAGTTAAAGAAAGACACGACGTCGCGAGTCGCATGAGCTGGTCGCATGAACATTATCCGCTGATAGTGGCGTCCGTTGTTTTCAGGCTTTGCGAAGGCAGCAGCCAGCACACCGTAAGCGGCAGTGGTGCGGCGACGGTGGGGCAGCATGCGGTGAACGGTGGGCAAGCACCATTCCTGAAGCCATATGGAGCGCCCGGCGCGGCCGCGCCGCCGCCTCCGGCGCCGCCGCGGCGCGGAGGCCGGCAACAAGGAGAATCAGATCCCGGCGGCGGTGCTCGCGACGTGCGCGCCGCCGTTGCGCCTCGCGGTCGAGCGCCTGAGCGGCGCCCATGGCGGCGCCAAGCCGCGCTGGATGAACCTCGACAGCCAGGTCAATAGCCTGGAGGCCGTCGCAATACTCCACGCGGCGTGCAAGGCCCAGGCGACGCCGTCGCTCGTGACGCTGTCGCTGCGCTACTGCGCGCTGCCAGCTGCTGGCGCGGATGGACAAGACGGCGCAGATGGACAAGATGGTGGGGGCGGATCCGATGACGCGTTGGATGCGCTCGTCGAACTCGTCAAGGCAAACGTGAATCTCGAGACGCTCTACCTCCAGGGAACCGTGCACGAGGCCTGGAAGGACGCGCTCACAGAGGCCTGGCACGCGCGGGGCGCCTTGCACCGCATCAGCAACGACGGGCAGACGTTCTTCCGCAAGGTCGACCTCGCCTACCTCCGGGACCGCGCGAGTCACGTGCCCGCCAAATTTATCCGGGCCAAGAAGTCGAAGAAGGCCCCGAAGAAGGGCAAGAAGAAGAAGTAAGACTGTGCTAGTTAGCCGCCGCGCGCAGCGCCCGCGCGAGTTCCGCGCCGTCCTCCCAGTAGGCCACGCGCGCGTCGAGGACCTTCGCGTCGTCCTTCATGGCCTCGAGCTTCTTCGCGAGCGGGAAGCCGCTCCGCGCGCAGACCGTATCAGAGGCGCGCAGCCGCAGGCAGGGGCAGAAGTCCCCGGACCCGTCGCCGACGTAGACGACCCTGCGCGGCCGCAGCTCGGCGCGCCACTGGTCGAGCACGGCGCCCTTGCAGAGGTTCTCGGGGCACCGCGGGCAGCCGTGCGGCCGGTCGCGCGGCTGGTACGGCGCGACCCGCAGGATGTCGTCGTTGTGCGTCTCGTGGTCGTCGTGGTCCTCGCGCGCGTAGGGCTCCCACTCCCCAAGATTCGTGGCCACGGCCGAGAAGTGGCGCTGTAAACACGCGGCCCGCAGGACCTCATCAATAAAAACGGAGTTCGCGTCCGACAGGATGCGCTGCTCGCAGCCCCTCCCTGCAAGCTCCCGGACGACCTGGACGACCTCGACAAACACCGGGATGCCCTCGAGGCAGTGCTCGATCTGCCTCCGGGAAACCATGTGCTCCTCGCCGAGCTTTGTGAGTAAATGGTCCATGAGCGCCGTCCACTTGCCCTTGCCGAAGATGGCCGGCCGCTCCGCCTGCAATTGCTTCATCTCGTCCGTTAAAGCAGGCGCGAGCTCGCGCAGCACGAACGTGTCCGAGTTCTCGTTCACGAGGGACCAGTCGAAGTCCCACACCACCAAGACGTTGCCCTCGCCTTTGTCGGCGGCGAGCGACGCGCCTGCGCAGCGGCTCAGCCACATCGTGGTTCTCGGCACTGATGTTGCGGCTACGCCGGGGACAGGAGTGAGCCCCTTTTGTGAGTAGCTACTAAGGTGGGCTGGACAACACGTCGACGAGCGCGTGCCTCGCGCTGGCCGAGAATGAACAAGAAACTCCGGACTTTCTCTCTGCGTCCGGCTGCTCGCGGCGCGGGAGGGGCAGCCTCTCGGAGGCGCTGCAGCTGCTTCCGGACTCTCCGGCGCGGACAGGGCGCTCCCGCTCTAGAGTGGTCCGTGGGGAGCTATCCGTGCGTGGAGGGCTTCGTCGAGGACCCGTACTAGTGTCTTACTACGCTAGGTTCGCGTTTTGCATGCAAATTTTGGTTTGCGCTCAAGAGCGCACTAATAATTACGCCAATACTTCACTGTGAACGCCTTCGCCGCAGCACTTCCAGCCGCGCGGGCCGACATAGCACATAGCACATAGCAAAGGGAGCCAAGGGCCTGCAAGCAAGGGCCTGCCAGAACAGAGGACACAGCGCAGCAGGCCAGCCAAACCTAACCCGCGTAGCGCCAAAGCCATCGAATTGAACAACAATGGCGTCCTGGCTCGCCGCGCTCCTGAGAGCGGCGAACAACAACCGCCGCACGTGCCTGATCGGGGCCCTCGCGCTCTGGCACCTCGTGCGGTGGCGCCGCGCGAGGGAATTGGAGGACGAGGAGCGCGTCGCGCGGGCGGAGGCGCGGATCCGCGACGAGCGCCGGCGGCGCGACGACGCGCAGCGCGAGCGGCGGCGGCGGCGGCGGCGGCGCGCGGGCGCCTACACGCTGCAGGAGGCCGGCGCGACGCAGGGCGCGCTCGGCGACGAGAAGACGAGCGGCTACGGCTGGTTCCTCACGAAGCCGCTCCAGTCCTTCGACGAAGTGTCACGGGAGAAGAAGGCGAAGCGGTCCGTCCGCTTCCAGCTCGACGCGGCGCAGGAGTTTTATGGGTTTGCCTTCCGGTGCCGCGATTCGATATGTGTCGCGCACGGCACGCAGCCCGAGTTCGTCGGGCTGAGTTTGACAGAGTGCTTAAGAAGGACGCGCAATGACGCCATCGACGGGGAGGAGCTCCACGGCCGCTTCTGCGCGGCGGCGTCCGTCGAAGGCGGCTCGTGGGTCGAGTACGCGTGGCGGCGCACGGCTTCATCTCCCCTAAAAACGAAGGGCGCCTGGATTTCTAGAGTTACGGCGAAGAACGGCGACGACTTGTACGTGGGTGTGGGTTTTGCCGTCTTGCCGCCCATTCAAGCACCGACGGACGGGTTGTATGGGTTTGTGGTGAACGGCGACGGGAAGATCGTGGCGCACGGCGGCTCGCGGGCCTTGGTGGGCAAGACGCTCGAGGACGCCGTGCGCCTCTCGGACAACAATGAGGTCGATGGCGCGGAACTGACGCGGCGCATCGTGGGCGCGGGGGAACGGGGCGGCGGCTGGCTCGCCTACCCCTGGCGGAACCAGGCCTCGGATACGTTAAAGGGCAAGGGTTGTTATGTGGTGAAGCTGCAGCGGGACGCAACCGAAGCGACGGACTCGGGCGGCGAGCTCTCGGGGAGCGAGCTGTCGGGCGGCGAGCTCTCGGACGAGGGTATATTGAGGCGGAAGGTCGGGAGGCGGGCCGTCGGCGCGGACACGGTGCTCTACGCCGGCGTGGGCTACTTTGAGCGCGATGCGCGGCACACGCCGCCCCAGATCCCGCCGTCGCCCGAGGCGGCGCGCGCGGCCCTCAACGCATTGGTCGAGGTCGTGGGCGGGGGCGCGGACCCGGCGACCGCCGTGAGCGACGACCGGCTGGGCGCGGCCGCGGCGGCGTCGACGTGCTGGTCGCGGACGGCGCTGCCGCGGGAGCTCGCGGACGTGCTGCGAGAAAGGGCCGTGGCCCACATCCGCGACGCGACGATCTCGTTCTGATTTGTGTCCTTTTGTGACTGTTGCTTTGCTTAGAGCTCTAGCTCGCTAGGCCGCCTAGCCACCAAGCCGCCGCCTCGCTGCTTGACCGCACGCCCGCCCCGCCCTCGGCCCTCATACGCCGTCGCCCCGAGTGTGCTAAGTATAATTTGTTACTCGATGACTAGATGATGTCGGCGATGCGTGAATTCAGAAGTCCACCTCCCAGCCGTCCTGCGGCTGGTAGTGGACGAAGACGTTCGCGTAGGACCGCCCCTTGAATGGAGACGGCCGCCCGTGCAGCAGCCGCGCGGACTCGTACAAGAGCAAATCGCCGGGCTTCATATTCACGGCGTGCAATTTGCCGCCGTGGTCCAAAATCTCGACGGGCCAGTCGTCGCCTCCACCCAACTCCTGGGCGACGTTCATGATGCCGCTGACGACGTGGGTCTGGGCCGTGTCGACGTGGAGGTGTAAGTACGAGCCCGTCTCGTAGGTTCTCACACCATAAGCAGACGTGCCCTTCAGGGGTCCCACGGACGGCGCCCAGGCCTCCATCGTCTTTTGCAACTCGTCGAAGACGAAGCGCTTGACGTCCGGGGGTAAAGGCGTATGCCACGTCGTAATTTGATGTTGATTATACAAAGGGCCGCCGTCGTCCTCTTCCCTTCTATGGGTCGCGTGGCTCGCGTTGTAGAACTGTTCCACGGCCTCGAAAACAGGTGAAGGCGTCCTTATTAACCGGAAGCCGTCTTCAGTGACATTTGGCGTTAAAGCGATCTGCACATCTGATAGAGCCTTCCTCTTTTCAAAGGCGAGGTCCCGCACCTTTTCTCCTACCGCAAACCGCACGCGCGCGTCGCGCCCTTCCGGGCCTTGCAACGAAGCCAGACGCTCCATCTCCTTCCGCTGCCCTTGGGCCGCGTGCGGGTCGTGTGGAATTGATCCTTCTTGGCACGTCTCCGCCTCCGCTATCAACGCTTCGTTGATCACGGCCGCGTCCCCGACGCCGCGCACGGTCACCTGGCCCAGGAATCGTCCCTCTTCGTCGCCGACGGCGAAGACGTGGCCCACGAATGTGCCCAGCGACGTCGAAGCGCCCGGCGCCAGAAACGACACCTGCTTGTAGGGCGAGTGGTCCCTTAAACCTTCCTCCTGCTCGAGGTCGAACCAGTGGAGCGTGACATTGACCTCCAACTCGTTCGTCACCAAAAACTTTTTCACCGCCATGGAGTGCCGGACGCGCTCGGCGAGCGCGTAGCGGAGGCCCCTCGCATCCGACAACGGGATGGAGACCGCGTTTTGTAGAGAAGGCGCCTCCTCCTCAATGTCGTCGCGCGGCTCGACCAGGAACGCGCCGCACGCGTCGTCTCCATCAAAAGGCCACGCGCCGCGCCACTGCGACCGTCTTGCCACACCCGTCGCGAGGAAGCGCGCGGGCCGGTTCCGCTGCGCGTGCCTCAGACTCACGAGCAGCGACTGCGCGTCCACCGCACCGCACGGCGCACATGTTGCGCAGCTCTTTCGGCAGCTGCGCAGCATGTATCCCGGGTTCGCGTCGCACTCGCCCGCGGCCGCCCACGTCGCGCACTGTTCATGCTGATCGTCGCAGGGCGTCTCTACGTCGTCGGCGGCGACGACCAGCGCGGCGGTCCAGCCGTCGCGCGGCGCGAGCTTCCTGATATCGCTCCACGAGCTCACGTTGCGCGCGTGCCACGACGTGTCGTAGAGGCCGTTGACCACGTGCGGGAGGACGCGCGTGTCCTTTTTTTTGCTGTGCCAGAAGGCGGCGCGGGCTGCGGCCAGGCCTATGAGCAAGCGCACGGCTGGCATGGCTGGGATGGCAGCTCTTGACAATGTTTGACAAGTCCAGCGCTGCAGCACTCTGACAGAATCTACTTTCGACAGTGCTGGAGCACAATAGCGTGCAACTTGATGAGCTTGACGCGCCTGCCTAGCCTAGCCTGATTTAGCTCGTTCGACCCCGGCTGAATTTTTTCGCGCTAGTGGCCTACACCGCTAGTCATTATGGAGAGCATCGAAGCGCTGTAGCCAAACGCGCGAGTTACGCACGAACCGCACGCGCTACGCACTCGGGAGACCACCCTCTCGTCTCAGAAGACAGTTTATCACGCGCGCGCTTCGTACCGGAGCCGCACACAGGAGCAACAGGGTTCGGAGAGCCTGTGGTCAGATTCGGCAACCAAGCCGATAGCCGGCAAGGATGGCCTGTTATGGCCGCTACGAGCCGACAGCGTCGAGCAGCGGCGGCGGCGACTGGATCGCCAGGCTCGAACAAGGCAGCGGCCCCGTAACGTCGCCGCAAGTCAACGCCATCGCGGCCGAAGGTCTTTACGACTATCAGAAGGAAGCGGTGCGCCGGGCGCTCGAGCGCGACGGCCGCATCTTGCTGGCCCACGACATGGGCTTAGGAAAGACTGTAACCGGACTTACGATCATGAACCACTACCGCGGCGACTGGCCGTTATTGATCTTGTGCCCGAAGGCCGTGCTGACGCAGTGGGCCGAAGAGGTGGCGCGCTGGTGCCGCCACCCCAGAACTGGGCCGCCCACGACCGCGATAGTCAAGGGCAAAGTCACGCGCCAGGGCAAAAGTGTAATTGACATAAAAGGCTCCGTCGTCCGCGGCGACATGAAAGTGAAGAAATTCGACGGCGAGGTCAAGGTCGTCATCACGACCTTCGACGTGCTCGCGCGCAATCTCGACGCGCTGCGCTTCCGCCCGGGCGGCGGCGCGTGGCGCGCCGTGATTCTGGACGAGTCGCACAAGTGCAAGAGCCCGGAGACGAAACGGACGCAAGCCGTGTTGCCCGTGGCGCTCGGCGCGGCGCGCTGCGTGCTCCTGACGGGGACGCCGATGTGTAGTGGGGCCAACGACCTGTGGACCCAGATTAACATGGCGGCCCAGCCGCGAGCTAGGAGTGCATTGATACCGTTCGGGCGCTTCCAGCGGCGCTACTGCGAGCACAGCACCATCCGCACGCCCTACGGATCGATCGACCGCTACAGCGGCGTCAAGAAAGAGCATGAGGAGGAGCTCAACCGCGTGCTGAGAACGGTCATCGACCGCGCGAAGAAGGAGGACGTCGCGTCGCAGCTGCCGTCGAAGACCGTCGCGCCGGTCTACTTCACGGCCTCGCCCGCCATCCGCAAGAAGCTCAACGAGCGACAGGCTCGGTTCAAGGCGATGCAGAAAGCCGACGAGATCGCCGAGCTCGAGGGCACCGACGAACGGGTGCCGACGCACGAAGTACTGAAACTCTTCGTCGATAACGCCGTCGAGCGAGCTGAAGCATCAGCGGAGTGGGTCAAGGAGTTCTTCGTCGAGCGCGAGGGCGACGACAAGTGCATCGTCTTCGCCTACCACCGCGCCGTGCTCGACGAGCTCGAGAAGCACCTCAAGAAGTGTACCATGATCCGCATCGACGGCTCGACGTCGTCGCGCGAGCGCGAGGCGCTCCTGGATCGCTTCAAGACCGACGACAAGTGCCGCATCGCGCTGCTGTCGCTGGGCACGTGCTCCACGGGCCTGAACCTTCAGCACGCGCGGACCATCTTGTTTGCGGAGATGTACTGGTCGCAGACGCTCCACGCCCAGGCCGAGGACCGCATCCATCGCATCGGCTCCGAGGAGCCGTGCAACATCTTCTACGCGATGTTTCCCAATTCATTGGACGGCATGGTCTACGCGTCGCTGCGGCGCAAGGCGGAGACGGTGCGCAACGTCGTCGACGCGGCGCCTCCTGCGACGCCTGCGAAACGCAAGCCGGTGCCCAAGGTCACGCCGGACGCCAAGGGCGTCCTCGACCTGACGACCGCGCTGGCGAGTGGCCCGCCGCCCGTGACGCCCAAGAAGCGCCGGCGCATCATCGAAGAGAGCGACGACTCGGAGGACTGCGAGATGGGCGAGACGCTCTCCGCGGAGGAGCGCTCGCGCCGCGCCCAAGCTGCCGCCGAGCGCGCGGGCGACGTCCAGGACGTCGACGACGACTGCCCCCTCGAGTGCGTCCCCGTGAAGAAGTAAGCCTGTTTCTGTTACAGTTACTCATCGGTCCATCGCCTCCGTCAGGAGCGGCGTGCCGGCGTAGGGCGGCGGCTTCGCCGTCTGCGCGACGGGGTTATAGCCCTGGTAATTTCCCGGCGACGCGCCGCCGCCCTCCCTATATTTAATCTCGGCGTCGACCTGGGCCGTCATGCAGCCGGCGGTCGCGAAGAACACGATCTCCGCGATGAGGTCCAGCAGTCGCGCGAGGTGCCGGAAGTTGCGGTTGAACATGGCGATGCAGTGGCAAACACAGGACAAAACTTGCACGAAGTTGTTGAACCGGATGATGCGGTTGTCGCACTCGTCCGCCGCGAGGTGGTACATGTCCATCAGCAGGAAGCGCGTCGACGACACGGCCAACCCGGGACAGAGGCAGGCCTCGAGGCACATGCACGTCCGCGGAAACTCGCGTTCCCCGCAGTGGCCCGGCTGGAAGCACAGGCAGGCCGGCAAATACCCCTGGCAGCACAAATAATTCTCCCACTCCGAGCCCGGCGCCACATGATTCAGCGCTCGGTACCGCATGTGCCACTGGCAGCAGATGAACGTCACCGGGAAGCCGCCCGCGAGGCACTGGAGCGGCGCGCGGAGCGGCGCGTCGCCCATCCCCAACTGGAAGGTCTCTCTATTCGTCGCGTACTTCTCGTACGTCGCGCCGCGGCCGCCCTCGGCGCCGTACTCGTCGGGCCGCAGCGGCTCGCCCGAGAAGCAAAAACACAGGGAGTTGCAAGCCATGGCTGGTGGTGGTTAAGGGAGGCAGCCCGCGTCGATGGAAGGGCAGCCCTCGGCGGCCGCGTGGGATGATTTGTGCGTTCCTGCGGTGGCTATACGCGTCGTAGGCTCGCGTGCCAACCCGGCGTCGAGGATGCGAAAGCAGAGAAACGCGAGGCGGCCGAGCCGCTATCTATCGATGCGCTCGGGCCGACGACTCGAACACTAGGACTTACTGCGTCGGCATCGACCCGTCCGTCGGCGGCGACGGGGCCCGGGCCCTCCGGGGATCGGGCGCGCTGGCGCGCAGCTCCGCCACCCGTGCCGCCCGCGCCTCCTGGGCGGCCAGGCGCGCCTCGCGTGCGACGCGGTTCGAGCGCTCCCGGACGACCTCCTCAGTCTTTTCCTCGCGGTCCGTCCCAAAGGAGCGCAGCGCGTTCGCGCGCGTCTCCTCGTTCGCCCTTTTACGCTCGAGCCTCGCCAACCTCCGCTTCCGCTCGGCGTCCGCGCGCGCCGCCCGCGCCGCGGTCTCGTCGCGCCGCGCCTGCTCCCGGGCCGCGTCCCAGACGCGCGTCGCGGCCTCGGGCCCGCCCGGCGCCGTCGCGATCAACGCCGCTCGCGGGCCCAGCGTCGAAACCGCTTGGTCGAGCGCCGCGTCGTCGTCATAGCGAATACCTCCCGCCTGGCCGAGGTCGTAGGGCGCACCTTTCGGCGCGCAGGCGTCGGCGTAGGCGCGCACGTCGCGCAGCGTTTCGTCGGTGCTGAATGCGGCTTCTAATCTCGCGCCTGACGGCAGCCTGATCACGAGCGCGACGTGCGGCGACGGTGGCTTGTATGAAGCGCACCAGGCAAGCGCCGCCCGAAGCTTCGCGTCGTCGGCGTTTGCCAGCGAGATCGCGTCGGCGCGCTCGTCGCTCTTAAAGCCGAGGCTCGCGAGGAGCTCGCGGCCGCCCGGCCGCCCCAGAAGGCGCTGCTGGCATACGCGCCCCGACTGCTTGAGGCTCCTGTATTTCTCTTCGCCGGGGTTGTCCAATATTTTGGACAGGATCGATGCGACGAGTTGGAGGAGGTCCTGCAGCGCCTCCGGTGGGTTCAGGGCAACCGTGCGACGCGTGCGTTCCGTGGCGGTCCATGCCGGGCCATCACTGTCGAACGTGGCCATCGATGGTAATCGGGCAGCTCCGTGGAGGCGCACAGGCACTCCCTGGGATAGAGCATGCTAGTGTGTTACCCATTAACTTTAAGTGAGGAGTTCCTACGCTCCGGCAGGCGTCAGAGCCCGAGGCAGCCGCAGCCCGAGTCCTTGGAGTTGAGGACGATGCGCGTGCCGTCGGGGTTCGTCTGGACCTGCTCGCCGTCGACGGTCGTCTCGATGACCTTCCCGTCCTTGTTCTGCTGGCGCTTCGAGCCGTCGAGGTAGGACGTGATGACCGTGCCGTCCTTGTTCGTCTGCGTGCGCGTGCCGTCGAGGGCGATCTCGATGACCGTGCCATTCAAATTTTCTTGCACTTTGCTACCGTCGTCAAAAGTTTTCATGACGCCGACCTTGCGCCCCGCGCGGTCGACGGCCTCGGCGGTCTTGATGACGCGCTTCGGTTTTGATGGCGGCTCCTCGGCGCTCCACGACGCGGCCTTGGACGGGATCTCGGGCGTCATCGCGCGCGTCGAGTCGTCCTTGAAGGACTCTTCTTTTGAGGCCGCCTTGTCGAAGATGCGCGAGGCCATCTTCTCTTGTCAATCGCTGCAACGACGACTGGCGGCTGCGCCAATCGATGGATAATCCTGGAAATTCAGAGGTCGATTAAACCGCGTCGGCGCGACCGGTTCCGCGTCAGCTGGCGGATAATATACAGTGGGCCGATACGTCGAGATAGGATCTCGACGCAGAAACCGGGCGTATGGCGCCGTGGCAAAGTTGGCTTTAGCGGAGCTAGCGGCATGTAACACTCTAGTAAGCTCAAAGGCAGCCGGGCTGCACATGAGGCCATGTGCTGCACACGCAAAAACACGGTTGGCGAGCGAAGCGGAGCAGCGAAGCTGCGCAGCGGAGCCGCCAGCCGTGTTTTTGCGTGTGCAGCACAGGCCTCATGTGAAGCCGCACAGGCCACGGCGCTAGCGATTTGGACGGATTTTGGCACGACTGCTCTCGAGGCCTTTCGACGGCCGCGAACTCTACGTTCGCGCGCTGCAACCGCGCGCAGCAGCTGCCAGACATCCTAGGGCGCCGCGACGCCAAAAATTCTAGCTGTAAACGGTTCTAGACGCGCGCTGTGCGCGAAAGACGCGTTCGCCGAGAATCGCCGAGATGCAATTTTTCACGCCCTTCCGTTTTTGCGAACTTTGAGGCCCACGGCATCGTTTCGCGTGAGTTCTGGGACGCAGCGAAACCTCTGACGCGACTTCAAAGGATTTTGTGAGCCGTGCCGGCCCGGCGCATCGAGTCGAGAACGAACGCGCAATCGCAAAAGTGCCGAACAGATGGATGCGCGCTACGCGCGCGGTCGCACAGCACTCGTGGAGCGTCGCGAGCGCTTCTATCGGCTCGGAAACCGCCTGTCGGGGCATTTAGCGCCTTTGTTTCCTAAAATTCAATTTCTTAAATATACTAAACGGGTTTCTCAGGGACTCTTTCTATGGGACCTACTGGCCACTCCCGGCCCCAGAAAGGAACAAACGCCCTACAGCCCAACCCGACGCGCCCATAGGGCCTCCCTAGTAGGCCTAGAGCGGACGGGAGCCGGGTCGCGCATTCGCGGACGGCCACCCGACGACCGCACGAGCCGCGACGATCGATTCCGCCAGTTTGGCGGAGCACCACAGTTGCCATGATCACGTATAGCGAGCGATGCGACTCCACAGCGCGTCATAGCGATCAGTGGCTGGTTTTCATCCGCGCACTGCACTTGTGCGAAAACGCGTCTCGGCGCATGGGTGTGTGCGAGTCCTAAAGAGTGTTATAAGTCATGCTGGCGCAACGGACGTGTTGTATGTATGGTCGGCAACTGTCCCGTGGCGCGAAATGAGTCCGCGCGGCGTTTACGGGCGGCCGTGACCGATCGTAGGCATCGCAGCGCTTTTGGCTAAAATCATGCGCGCGCGCGTTTTTTTCCGTGTGTGAAGCCTGCGCGCAGTCGTTCGAGGTCCAAGGACACCCCTCGTAGCCCCACGTGTGAAACGGAGCGATTTTTATTTCGCGCGCACACGGCGCACACGGAGGGCTAGTGTGTGCACAAATCGCTAGCGCCGTGGCCTGTGCGCGCCAGCGTCGTATGGATGCCTAGAGCTGGATTTTTCGGAAATTGGCGCTTGTCTGCGCGCAGCTACGACCTCATACACGCTGCAACGGAAACGTACAGAACAGCTAGTGCAGCTGTGACGAGCAACAAGGCTGTCAGCCATTTGCAGTTTTTAAGGCATCTGCTGCCGTCGAGCAATACATGGCCTCACAACCCACAAAAACGATCGAACCGATGACGCCCAACCGCGCGAAGACCGTGGTCGGTGTCGTGCTCGACGACCGCGACGAGCACACGGCTGCCGCGCAGCTCGACCGACTCCTGCAGCGTCCGGGCTACCGGCATCATCTCACAGACGCATGCGCGGCGACGCAAGAGATTCTACTCGGCCACGCCGACGCCGAGGAGCGCGCGGCGGCGGCGAAAACCCTCGACGCTGTCGCCGCGAGGCATGGTATTACTCTGCGCTTTCGGGCCGGTACCCTCGACGGTGCTGGTACCATGGTAGCGCTCGTGGACGCACGAACAGCTCTGGCGACACCGACAAAGCGCAGAGCCCTGGCGGACGAGAACCGCCGGCGCGCCGACGCCGACGAAGACGCGTCGGAGTCGGCGTCGACCGCGCCGCTCCTTCGGCTCGACGACGAGACCTGCGCGCCGCCGAGCACGCCGCTGAAGCCGCGCAAACGCGAACGCGGCTGCTGGTGCCGCGGCTAGGACGACTGGTAAGTCACTGTGTATGATACTACGAGTAGGAAACAATTTACAACCTCGCGCGCGCCGACGCCTCGTCCTCGGCCAGCTGGAGCAGGTTCTGCTGCGACGGCGAGCGGCCCTTCGCCGCGTCGACCAGGGCGCGGAAGCGCGACGCCGCGTCCGCCAATAGCGTGGCGGGCGCGTCGTACTCGAGCACCTTCCCATCATCTAAGACCAGTACCCTATCCGAGTCCAGGATCGTGTGCAGGCGATGCGCGATGGTGATCGTCGTCGACCCGACGAAGCCGTCTCTGATTTGCCGCTGGATCGCCGCGTCGGTCTCGTTGTCTATTGATGCGGTCGCCTCATCTAACACGAGGATGCGAGGCTTCCGTAATAAAGCTCGCGCGATGCACACGAGCTGCCGCTGGCCCACGCTCAGGTTCGAGCCCCCCTCCTGGAGCACCTCCTGCAACCCCTTGTCGTAGGACTTGACGAGTGAACCGAGCTCCGCCTTTTTCAAGGCGCCCAGTACTTCCTCGTCGCTGTATTCGTCGAAGGGATCAACGTTGAAACGCAACGACGCGGAAAACAACACGGGGTCCTGGGGGATGATGAAGAGGCCCCGCCTTAACTCCCTCAGACCTAATTTGCGCGTGTCCATCCCATCGATAGAGATAGAACCGCCATCTAGCTCGACGATGCGAAATAGAGCCGCCGCTAACGAAGATTTGCCACTACCCGTTCTTCCCACAACCCCAACCCGATGACCACCTTGTATCGATAGAGATACGCCCTTCAAAACGAGGGGACCGTCCCGATACCGCATCTTCGCATCGTCG
Source organism: Pelagomonas calceolata (assembly GCA_918797485.1). NCBI lineage: Eukaryota > Pelagophyceae > Pelagomonadales > Pelagomonadaceae > Pelagomonas > Pelagomonas calceolata. The sequence goes on from CAKKNE010000004.1 coordinate 3,314,959, forward strand.
ACCACGATGCTACCGATCGACGGCGTCCACGCGTCATTTGTTAATGAAACAACTTCAGCCGCCTCCCGGGGTACCAACGGCTTCTCGTCGCTATTCTTGTCCCGGAAACAATCCCCATACTCCCCAATCCTTTCAATGGCGGCCATATTTGAGGCTAATAAAGTCGACAAGCGCACCGCGTTCTTCAAAAACCCGGTGATCTCGATGCACGCCGCTAGGGCCAGTCCTAGTAATCCAGGAGATAACAGAGAACCTTTCGACGCGACAGCCAACGCCGCGACGGACGCCGACGAAATGGCCGCGAGCTGATCTAGTCTGACAGCGAGCCAGTTGTACGCTAATTGCTCGTTGACCACACATGAATTCAAGCCGTCCAACCGGTCTCGTAACCGCGCCTCGAAGCGCGCGACCGCTCCATACGCTCTAACAGTAGAAACACCGTTCAGAATCTCCGTGAAGTCACTTACGACCGGCGAGCGCGCTAATTTGGCCAACCGCGAGATTTGGGTCGACGAGAATCTAAACCTTCGATCGATCTGCCTGTAGACGAGTATGAGCGGCACGGCCAACACCAGATACATGCCTTTGGTAGCAACACATAATGCCACTACAGCTCCGATCACATAGGACGCGACGCCGGAAAACTCGGACATCGTCCTGCTTAATTCCGTGTCCACCGTCAAGATATCTCCGCTGAATCTGTTAAGTACTCTACCAATAGGCGTCACGTCGAAGAACGCCGTCGGGGCAAACAAAACTCTTTCTAGAACGGTCGCATGTAATGTATCTGCGGCTCTAATACGATGATGAGCTAATACGACCCCTCGAATAGCCAAACCCGCAACAGCACCTAAAGCGTAGGCCAAATATCTATAAACGAACTGCATGACCTCGTGTCGGCCCGGATCGTCGTGTCGCGTCGTCCACCGGGCCAGATAAAACTGTCCGGCAACCTCCGACGCCCGTCCCCCTAAGAGAGCACATAAGGCCACACAAATCCAGCCCCAGCCGCCCGCCCGCGCGAAGACGAACCACGTTCTGTTACTGACAAGTCCTTTCTGGGCACCTTCGGCCGACGTTAATTTCCCGTCCTGCTCCTCGTCCACTTCGACGGCCTCGACGGAAACGCCCGTGCTCTCGACGGCGATGGCCTCCACGACCGGTGTCTCGGTCTTTTTGTTGTCGTCTTCAGTGGTCAACTCGCCCATGTCCACACCCTGTTGTGTAAGTTCGTCATAGCTACCAGTTGCGGCGATTTCTCCATCCCGCATGACCACCACCAAGTCGCATCGAGGTAGGACCGCGGCGTGGTGCGTCACTAATATACGAGTTCTCCCCTCGAAGGCCTTGCCGGCGATGCACTTGTTGACTAAGTGTTCCGACACGTGCGCGTCGACCGCCGACAACGGATCGTCCAATAGTACAAGACTATTCGTCGAGTAGGCCGCTCGCGCTAGTGCTACGCGAGCCTTCTGCCCACCGGACAAGTTAATGCCTCGTTCCCCGATCTCGCAGTCCGCGCCGCCCGGTAACTGCCCCAGATCATCCTTCAGAGCGCACTGGGCCACTACCGAAGCGAACCGACCGTCGTCGTACGCCTCCCCGAACGTGACGTTATCCCTCAAAGTCGCGTTCAAGACCCAGGGCACCTGGGCGCAATAAGCCACACCCTTACTGGTGTCTACGGAACAGGAACCTTCAACAGTTTCCATCTCGCCCGCGAGAGCCGCTAGCAACGAACTCTTGCCGGAGCCGACGGGGCCGACGACGCCGACTAATGATCCTGATGGTATTTTGAGCGAGATGTTTCGCAGCGTCGGGGGCTTCACCTCCGCCGGCGTTTCTTCGTCGGGCTTGGGCGCCTGGCCGCCTTCTACTTCAGTAGGCTTCTCCAACGACCACGCAAAAGAACCATCTTTCATCACAACGGCGTGCTCTTCGGACGACCCGCTTGCGTTCTGAGTAAGCTCGGGCGCGACCAAAAACTTGGCCATGCGCCGCGCTGACACCCTATATGTGAGATAAGTGATGAGGCAGAACGGCAGGAACGCTAATGGCAATCTCAGTAGCGCAAACAAAGCTAGAGTAGAAAAGGCCGTCGACGCATCTAAGGATCTACCAAGTTTCCGCGTATAGTACCAGAAGATCAAAACGGGCTGGAAGATGGGCGCGCCGAGCATAATAACGGCAAATCCTAGCCCTATGATAAAACCCTGCCTCCATAGTACTTTGGATTCGTTATCTCGCAACGCCATGACCTTCTTGAGGAAGGGCCGCTCCCAGGCTAAGTACTTGACGACGCGCACGCCACCCAAGACTTCGTTCATTACCTTTACTCTTTTGTCGGCATGTCTCAAGTACTCTTTCTGGTACTTTAAGTAGGGTATGAATACGAGAAACTGCAACGGTACGATGGCCAGCATGAAACCCAACCCTACTAGTGTGCATTGCCACCCCAGGATGTTATTTAACAGTAGTAAGCATAGCGTGATAATCACTGGTCCGGAGAACAGAATACCAATAAACAATAACAGTCTTTGTACGGAAAAAGCATCCACGGAAAACAACGTGACGATCTTCCCCGTGTCGTACTCCGCTCTAGCGGTAGGTGACAATCTAAGAGCTTTTTCATACAACGCTAATGATACGGCCGAGTACATCTGGCTCCCAAAGTGGACCATGCACGTGTCGTACCTCGAACGACATAGACTCCCAATTGTAGGTGCTAGATACAGCGCCGCGACGATGGTCCACTGCGCCCTCATTGACAAGTTGCCCCGTCCCTCGAAATGCTTGACCAGAATATTCAGGCAGACGGCCGGGACTAGTTGTAGAACGCCTTCGACGAAGTAGCACAATAACGCCGTGAAAAACCGTAAGTAGCCGCCGTCTAGAGACCTCAGCTGCGCGCCGAACAGGTCCGGTACTTTGCCGTTCTTCATGGCCTTGTCGGCGAGGGGGTCCCAGGCCTTCCTGAATCTTTGAGAAACGTTGGCGGCCTGGTCCGACGGGATGGGCCGGCCCATGTCCCTTAGCGTAATATCCGAGCCTTTGGCTAACAGAGGCGTCAAGAAATGAAGAGTAAGTCTATTAGCGCAGCCCGCCGTTTCCTCCCGCGACGGTCGTTTCGCGGCTTCTTGGATTTCTTCTATAGTAACGAGCTTCATCATGGCCGTCTCCTGCTCGGTCATTTTCGACTTCGCGGCCATGCTTGACGTTGAACGCTCGGCGGTTTAATTTAGGCTTCGTCGACGGCGTTTCGACCGCGTGCGGTTGCGCGGCGGTGTCGCGGTGTTCGCTGTGCGTCCGGCGAAACAAATGCCGCGTCGCGCGTCCCGCGGGCGGCCGGAGAACGCGCTGGCTTGTTGAACGCGTGTAGCAGCTAGGCTAGGGCGCAGCAGCTCGTCCGAGCCGCTGCGCTTGAAGTGAATATCACTACTAGCGTGTTGCACCAATGCAACGCAGGTCGTCGCGTGTGCACGGCCGTCAAGACGTGTTTTTGTCTCAACCTGGTCACCGAACCCGTACTTTAGCCGTTTGACGCTATGCAGGAGCAGAGGGAGCCATCTGACAGGAACGGATCCCTAGATCGTATTGGCCTCGTTTCAGCTTGCGGCGGCGCGGGCGCCCGGTGCCTGTTAGACGAAGCTTGTTAGACGCGCCTGATTCGCGCACTGCTGGCCGAACAAGCGCCAACGCAACTAACGGTACGCCAAAAAAGACGCACGGAGCTGCCCGCTGTCATCACACCATCAGAGACAATGCTGCTCACCCCAGACCGCCGGCTGCCCCGCGGCGACCTCGACAGCCCCTTCGCCATGGACATTCTTGGTGAGAAGGGCGAGTGGCGCGGGTTGTCGGCGTCGCCGGCGGCGCGCTACCGCGCGTCGTCGCCGATATTCTCGCCCCTCGAGTCGCCGGCGCCGCCAAGGTCGCCGCCGCCGCCGTCGCCACCCATGCCGACGCTCCGTCAGACGGCGGGACGCGCACCGCCGCCACCACCGGTGCCCGACGACGCCGAACAAAAACGCCGCCGCCTGACGATGAACGCCATCGCGCGGGCCGCGCGGCGCCGCGACGGCGCGCGCGTCGTGGGCAACGCGATGCGGCGCCTCTCGGGGAAGCAGCGGGACGCGGCCTTCCGCCGCTGGCACGTGTTATCAAAGGACGAGAGGTGCGAGGAGCAGGAGGAGCGCAGCGACAAGGTCAACACGCTGCTGCAGGCCGTGCGCCAGCTCGAGGGCCGCCTGTCAAATGCGCTCGCGGCGCAGCAAGACGTGAATAAGGCGGGCGCGGCGCGGCTCGCGTCGATCTTTCGGAATAGAGAAAGGCGCGCCGTGCGCCACGCGTGGTTGAGTTTGAGAGCTACTATGTACGTCGCGGTCGACGTGGCCGCGTATAAAGCGATGGAGAAGGAGCGGCGCGAGGCCGAGGCGGCGCGCATCGCCGCGGTGCGCAACGCCGCGGAGCACCAGATCGCACTCGACGCCGCGGACGCGGCGCGCGCGGCCGCCGAGCGCAACAACGCAAATATCGTCGAGGACGCGCGGGCCCAGCTCGACGCCGCCGAGGCGCTGCGCAGCAATCTATCAGACGGCCTGGAGGCGGCTCACAAAGAATTGGAGGAGGCGCGGGCCGAGACCGGGGCGGCGAACGACGCGGCCGAGGACGCGACGGCCATCGCTGTGGAAAGAGCCGAGCGCATCCACGAGCTCGAGCGGTCGCTGGCGGAAGCGGTTGCCTTGCAGGTGGCGCGGGCGGAGCTCGAGGAGAGGTTGGCAAGGGAGCGCGACGGCGCGCTCGGAGATTTGGACGCCGCGAAGCGCGACCACGACGAGGCCCTGGCGCGGGAACGGCGACGCCAGGACGCCGTGCGGTGCGCCCACGACGACGAGCTTTCGGAACTACAGAGCGCCGCCGCGGCCCGCGAGCGGAAGGACACATTGTATCGTATGAAGATGGTCTCGAGCGCCCGGCGCAGCGGCGCGTCCTTCTGCTTCATGGTGCTGCGGCGGTGGCGGAAAGGGCGGGTGACCCAAGCCTGGCGCTCGTGGGCGGACGCGACGGCGCGCCGCCGCGTCGCGCGCGCGAAGGCGGAGCGATTTATAAGACGCCTCGAGCACAAGCGCGCGGCGAAGGCCTGGTCTTTATGGGAAGCCGAGGCCCGCGACCGCGCAGAGAAGCGGCGGCGCGCCTTGGAGACGCTCCTCAACCGCCGGGCATCAAACGTGCTCGGCCAGTGGCGGCGGTCCGCGGCGGAACGGCGGCGCCAAAACATGGCCCTGGAGGCGCTCGTCAAGCGCCGGGCGTCAAACGTTTTGGGCCAGTGGCGGCGCCGCGCCACAGAAAAGAGGCGGCAGAGCATCGCCCTCGAGGCGCTCGCGAAGAAGCGCGCTTCCAATATCGTGGCGCGCTGGCGGCAGCACGCATCAATGAAAGCGCGGACGAATAGTGCGGCGCGGCGGCTCGCGCGGTGCCTGCGCGGGTGGCTCCACCGCGGGACGTACCGCGCTTTCGGAAAGTGGCGACGGGCCGTGATCCACGAGGGCGTGCTCGAATATGTGGGGCGGGCGCAGAGCGCCGGGCAGCCCGACGTGCGGCGCCTCTCGAGCGCCGTGTCGAACGTCGACGGTTTTACGTTGGTTGAGGGCGAGGCGACGCCGCTGACGTTCAAGGGGCGGCCGATGCTGCGCGTCACGGCGCTTTTCGAAGGCCAAGGAGGCGGGCAGCGGCCGCGACCCTCGGCCGGCCGGCCGCTCGATACCGTCGCGAACCTGGCGCGGACGTCTCGGCGGACGCCCAAGGCGACGCGGACGCCGCGGGCGCGGGCGGCCAACGTACGGAGGACCCTCACCGCCGGGGCCGACTTCGCCGTCCCGCCCGTGCGCCAGAGCTACAAGCAGACGTGGGGGGACTGATTAAGATCTATGGCAGCCCTATAAGTCCAAAAACCATCTCAAAACCCGCGGGGCGCAGGGTGGAGTAATAGTACCGCTTGAGCGTCATAGAGGTCCTCAGAGAGCTAGCGACCTCTGCCTCCGGGGCCGAGACCTCCCCGCGCCCCGCGCCCGCGCCTTTACCGGTTTTAGCCTGCCACCCATCAAACCGTCGCGCGGCAGCCGCAAAAGCGCACCAGGCAAGCCTGTGCCGCCTTGCACGCTGCCCGACGAGGAGAACGGTGAAAAGCACGCGTGCTGTCCACCGCTCGCTGGCTCATTTGCTGCCCAAAGTCCGTGCAACAGCGCCAACGCCCAGACCAAGCCAGCATGCCCCGCTCCCGCGACCGCTCGTCCCGCGACCGTCGACGCTCGCGCGACGACAGCGACGACGAGGACATCGACGAGGTCTGGCGCGCCGGGACGACGAAGCCGAGATCGCGGCGCCACGACCGCACGGCGCGCTCCGCGGAGTACGACGAGTTTTTGAGAACAAGACCGGCGCCAGCCCCGACGCTCAGCCCCCGTGACAAAAACACGAGAAGTTCCTGGGACTTGGCTGCGTTCGCATCCCACAGTGTCGACGTGGACTGGGACGCGGACCCGCGCGAGGAGCGGCGCCGCGCGCCGAGCGCGGGCTGGGCGACGCGGTTAGCTGCGGCCCAGTCGCACGGCGGCCGAGCGAGGGAACACGACCTCACGGAGAAGCTGAAGACCTTCGGTTTTTTTGATGATTTCGACGTGGCCGCGGACACGGTGAATGACGGCGACTACTACGCGTCCGACTCGCTGGTCGCCGAGGCTAGACGGCGGCTGCGGAAGACCGATCCATCGAAGAAGGACGTTACCACTGTCAAAGATGACAAGATTGACCCGCGCAACCTGTCTGATATTGCCACCGACCTCGATGCCGCCCTGGGCACCTTGACGCAACGGTTATCGTGTACTGATTTACTACCAGAACAATCACAAGCCTACGAGACGCCGTTGTATGACGCTACGCCTTCAACTCAAATGGAGATGAAGGGACCCCAAACTCTCAGCCAAATCTCCGAGACGCTCGATGCGGCCCTCTACACCTTCACCAAGTCCTATCAAGCGAAAGAAGCCGCGGAAAAGGCGGCCCAAGAGGAAATTGAAAAACAACGGGGTCTGGAAAGGGCGGAAATAGAAAAGGAGATCCGGGCCAAGCACTCTTTGGAGCTCATGGAGGCCGCGATCGCGCTCGGCGAATGTGATTCTAAAATAGAGGGCGAACGGAGAGACGATGACGCCTACCTGGGACCTATAAGAGACATGCGCCGGTCTCTGGACGGCGAGGAGCCGCTGCCGCCTGCCCGAAGAGCGGCCACACTCAATGATTCCGTCTTCCACTATCCTCCATCTCAACCGCAGAAGGTCCCGTTCCTGCCCCTCGGCGCCATGGGGGACACGAGCCTCCCTCCACCCGTGCCGCGCGTCGAGCAGAGGCCGACGGGTTCCCTGAACGACGTGTCGCAGGGCATCGGCGCCGAGCTCGACCTGGCGCTTGGTTTGATGCAGAAGCGCCTCGGTGCCGAGCAGATGGTCGCGAAGGACGGCGACGTGAAGCCCGACGCCAAACCGAAGGTTATGGAAGACCCTGAGTCGAAGGGTGAGTTAGATGAAGACGAGAAGAAGAGGCTCATGCGGAAGGAGATCGAGGAGTTCGAGAAGCGCGTCGACGATGCGGAAAAGGCGGCGACGGCGCGACGGGAACAACAAGTTGATGATTTAGGATCGGACTGCAGCTCGGAGCCGCGCGACGAGCCCGGCGATTTGGGGCTCGGCGGCGCGCGCGCGCATAGGTTCGAGACGGAGGAAAGTATAGATAGGTTCCTGGCGGCGGGGCCAGCTAGACCGCCGCGCATTGTTGATGTCGCGGCGCGGCCGCGATCCGTCGAGCGGCCCCAGCCCCTCCGAGGCTCGTTCGAGCGGTATGATGGAGGCGCTTTACAATCGCGTCGAAGCTACGAGCGGCGCTCGCGCTCGCCTCCCAGAACTTATGAAAGGCGCTCGCGCTCCCCTCCCAGAACCTACGAGCGGCGGTCGCGCTCGCCACGGGTGAGCTATCCGCAGTCGCCCTTCGCGGACCTCGCGAACATTTATGACGCGGCGCGCGACCGCCACGAGCGCGTCTCCTACAAGCGCGACGACCGAGTCAGAGTCGTTGAAGAGCGCGCGACGGAGGCGGACCTGAGCGCGGCCGAGCGTCTGGAACGGGTGAAGACGCTCCGCGAGACGGTACGCAAGGACCTCCGCGGCTACGAGGACGGCACTGCTTAAATACCACACACTTAAGTAATCCTGCGGCTCTTGCCGACGCCCTTGCGCACGCCCGAGGCCTCTCCCCCATAACCCTCGGCCTCGTTGCGCATCTCGCGCACCTGGCCCTTGCGCCGCACGACGGCCCTGGCGTACTTGATCTTCTTCTTGACGCGCGGGTTGCGGTACTTGTTCGTCCGGTGCGGGGCCAGCCCCTTGTTGCGCACGACGGCGCGCGACGCCGCGCGCCGGTCGTCGGCCGCCGGCGCGTCGAGCTCGTCTCTCCAACTACCGAAGCGCGGCTTCACCTCGTACTTCTGGCGCTTCTTCCGCCGTCTTTCCTGGGAAGCGGCGTACAAATCGTCCTCCTCTTGGGGCGCTTCCTCTGTCGGCGTCGGCGTCGCCACGGTCGCGGGCGCCTCCAATGATGCCGAGGCCTCCAAACTTCGTAAAGCGATTGGCAAACGCTGCGCGATCGGGTGTTGTTGTGGATCGACGCCCTCCGCCCTTAATAATTCGTAGAAGCCCGCGTCGCATAATAAACCAAGAGCTTGCTGCTCCCTTAACAAACGTAAGATTGTCGCACTTGGCTCGGCGCCCTCGACGGGCGCCTCCAGCACCTCCAGAGCTCTCTCTGCAATAGCTTTGCGGTCGACACTTTTTCGAGAGCCGCCCTTCCGCCCGAGCGCCGCGAAGAGGTCGCCGCCCTCCTCCTCTACATCATCGTCACCATCCCCATCCAACGCGAAGTCGTCCTCGTCCAGCGCCTCCAACGCCTCGCGCTGCTGCGCGCGCGCGAGCGCCTCCTCCTCAACGGCGTCCTCATCCTTTTGGCCAATTTCTAAATCGGCGGTGTCGCCTCCATAGTAGGTGCGGCGCGACGCGCCCCAGTCCGTCAGGCGCTCGTCGTCGGCGTCCATCGCTGTCTGCTGCTGTCTTGCAAGTGCAGCCTGCACAGCGATGAACTCACGCGCACCGCTGCAATCGATGCGTGCCGCTTGAATGCGAGAATTGGTGCAGTGAGCACCACTGTTAGCGGGATCTTGGGCTCTAATCAGCGCGGCCAGTGGGCTGTGCTCTGTGCCTCGCTGCCTTTGTTTTTTTGGGCTGCAAAAGCAGGCAAAATGGCAAAGCCGTAGGCTCCCGTAGAGCTCTATTCTGTGGTCTCCTCGAGCTCTGCCAGGCTCAATCTGACCGCTGCGAACGCGTGTCGCCTGCAGAACGGGCCGCCGCCGCGTGCTGGCATTGGCAGCAGCCATATAAGCAGCCGCAGCAATCGCCGGCGCGTCGACGTAGCCGCGCAGCCTGAGCCATGGAGCAGCAGCGGCCGCGGCGGCGCTGCTCGCTGGCGCGGGTGCTTGTGGGCGTCGTGATCTTCGCTCTGGTCGCCTTCGTCGCGACGCACGGCTGGCTTCAGTCGCTGCAAGACGTCGAGCGCGAGGTCGAGCACCTCTTTCATCCACACCAGATGGGGCGGGATCACTTCGTGCGCGCGCCCACGGACGGCGCGGACACGCTGTGTGACGAAGGCGGCTGCCGCAGCGTACCGCAGCCCGAGCTCCCCGTCGAGGTGCAGACCGACGCCACCGACGACGTGAGCCGGCCCGGGACGCGCCAAAACGTGGCCGAGCGCGTCTACCACCGACGGAGGCAGGGCGACGGCAGCACGGCGGCCGAGGCCGCGGCGCGCGCCGAGGCCGAACGCAGAGCCGCCGAGGAGGGCGAGCGGAAGCGCGTCAAGGCCGCCGAAGCGGCTGCCGCGCGCGAGGCGCCGCGCGAGACGCGCCACCATTATCCAAGAGAGGACGACGGCGCGATACGGGCGCGGCGAGCAAGAGAGGTGCACCTGGGCATCAGGGACGCGGGCCCGCACGCGCTGGCCACGGGGTACACGGGCAGCGACTTTGTTGAAGAGGACAACGATCCGAACGCTCCTGAAGATTTACAAAAACATTTCGAGGAGACGGCTGTATTGTGGGATCGCGTACGAAGGGAGCTCGACAAGCTGCCGATTCCGCTGGTCGAGGAACCAACAGGTAAAGAGTTATATCATCAGGGCTACGATCCGTGGGACTTTAAGTGTTACGACCTGTCCTGCCTCGAGGGGAGAAACCTGACTTACACGCCGCCGCCCGGCGTCGTCGTGAGGGCGGGCGGCAAGCGCGAGTTCGATAATGAAGGTCCCAACGTGCACGAGTCGCTGCGGATGTTGGGAGGCAAACCAGCGACGGAGCTGCGCGAGTTCCCCGAGGTCGTCGCGAAAAGAAAAAGGGGCGAGAAGCCGTACCTCGATGATGATGATGAGGCCGGCGGCGCATCTCTCGAAGCGGCCGTGGACGTCGGTGTCAAAGCGACGCCCGCCCGCGGCGACGACGACGGAGAGAACGCGGCGCCGGCCGCGGTGTCGGATAAGAGCGCCGTCGTCTTCGCGGGCGGCTCGTGGGCGCCCACCGCGCAGACGGAGCGGACGACGCCGGCCCCCACCGCGCGGCCGAAGACGACGCTGACGACGCCCATCGCGTGCAAGTCCGCCGTCTACTGGCGCGCGCCCTCGCACGCCCGGTCTACGTTGCGAAGACGGCATCAATCGGAAACGCACGAAAAGCGCTATGTCACTTTCGAGCCGGACCACGGCGGCTGGAATAATATAAGGATGGGCATGGAGACGGCGGCGTTGTTCGCCTGGAGCACGGGTCGCATTTTGGTGCTACCGGCCAAAGCGCGACTGTACTTAGTAAGCAAAGCCTCAAAAGCCCACGGTCCTTTTGATTTTTATGATTTGGATTTGATCACGGAGGGCGGCGGTGTTACGACAACAGAGGAGTACCTCAAGGAGAGGACTGGGACATCAGTAGTCGAGGGGTGCGCTGACGAACACCTGGCGTCGTGCAAAGCCCTCCATTTCAAGCTGCGAGACCTGGCCCATACGGTGCTCTGGAAGCCTAGGACTGATTTCTTAGTACTTGGGACACGTTTTGGAGCGCCCGACGACACGACGACTCGTAGTATAAAAAAGCACGCCGCCGGCCGCAAGCTCGTGGATGTTGATAGACATCCCTCACATAACGCTACTACTATACATTTCGCGACCGATGCAAAGCGGGATTTGCGCTTCCTGACGCACTTTTATACCTTTATGCGGTGGTCTAGAGCTGATATGGGACGAGCTGCTCGAAGAGTCGCGAGGGACGAGTTACGATATCGGCGCGAGATCCAATGTGCCGCCGCGGAGGTCATTGATCTACTCAAGGAGAAAGCCCATGGAAGGAACTGGACGGCGATCCACGTGCGGCGGGGCGACTTCCAATTCACCGAGGCGAAGGTCGACGCGAACGCGGTCCTCAAAGCCGTCGATAGTGTGGCCCAGGATTCGTTGATCTATGTCGCTACGGACGAGCGGAAACGCGACTTCTTCGCTCCGCTCGCGCAGAAGTATTCACTGGTATTTCTCGACGATCTGGCGACGAAGGGTTCCAAACTCCAGGCCGCATTGCTCGAGGACCCGAACTGGGCCGGCATGGTCGAGCAGCTCATCTGTGGGGCTGCGCCCGTCTTCCTGGGCACGTGGTGGTCGACGTTCACGGGGTACATTACGCGCATACGAGGGTATCGAGGCTTGCGTCCATCGACGTTTTACGTGTTGCCCAAATATAGAGACGCGTTCATCAAGACGTCGAAGCCCGTCGGCGGCGCGGCGTGGTGGCGCGAGTGGCCGACGGGCTTCGAGGATATTGATGACGATCATAGGTTGTTCGCCTTCGCGCGGGAGATGAGCGGTCATCGTCATCAAGATTGGCACGACGCCGAGTAATCTTAGGTTGTGATTATTATTTTTTTGCTAGTGTCTTGTCATGAGTCAGTTCGGCAATGAGTCTGAGGAGATACGTAGGGCTCCGCGCGCGGGCTAGCGGTAAGATACTAGCAACAACAACACAAAAAACGAAAACAAGGCTCAGCGGGCGCGCTGGTGCGCAGCAGACGCGAGCGCTCGACCATCTGGGCGAGCAGTACGTCCTCTTCAGCGCCGGCCAGCCCTTGAGGTCAGCGCTGCAGTTGTGCTGCGCGAGGGGCCTGCTTTGGAGGTCGCCTTGTCCAGCGCTCTCGTCCGGCGTCTACGGCAAACATGGTACAAGGAGGAAACCCGCGCGGCAAGAGCAAGCGCGGCGCGCGCGCGCTCGCCAGCATAAAAGGCGGCGAGGCGGTTCCGCCGGAGCAGAACGCGACGGCCTGGGCCCAGCGCCTAGGAATCACGGATCCAAAGGCCATGAAGGCGTTCATTATTGATTTCCTGCGCCTCGAGCCGGCCACGCAAGGCCTGCCCGTGCCGCCGTCCGATGGCTCACGCTGTACAATCTGCCGGCGGAAGCTGTTTCTCGACTCGCACAACAAGTTCGAGTGCAACGGGCTCTGCACCTCCGGCGTCAAGGCCAAGACTATTTTGGCGCTCCGGGGCCAGGGAAAAACGATATCGGTGGGGCGGACCGGCGGCCAACACGTGACGACCTACAAAACGATGAGCGAGCACGCGCGGGAGTGGCACCGGCGCATCGGCGGCGGCGTCGACGTCCAGACCTTCGCGACGTTCTGGGCAAGCCTGCCGGCCGAGTACCGCGCGACGACGGCGCCGCCGTCCGAGGGCGAGCCCTGCCCGCACTGCAAGAAGCCGATCAAGTTCCAGCGCAAGATGGTCTGGCGCGGCTCGACGCTGTCGAAGACGCGCATGAAGTCGGAAAGCACGGGCGGGAAACTCAGCGAGAAGTGCGACGGCGCGTGCAACGTCCAGAACGGCAAGGGCGTCGTCATCATCCTGAACGCCTGGACCGACGCCGGCCACGCCTTCGTCGAACTAAAGGACCCGGCCGCCGAGCCGCGCCAGCCGCCGCGCCGCGCGGCGCCCAAGAAGAAGCCCCGCGCGCCGGCGCCGGCACCGGCGCCGCCGCCGGCCGAGGTCGACCTCGACGCGTGCACGCTGCACAAACCCCAAAAGGAGGAGGAGAAGCGGGACGTGAGTCCGCGGCCGAAGTCCCGGCCGAAGGCGCGGCGGGCGACGCAAGCGGCTCCCAAGGACTGGTTCCAGGCGCCGACGCGGCAGGAGGCGCTCGACGCCGCCGCTGAGAGCGAGCCGCGCCGGCAGCGGACCGGGTCCGCGTGGAGCGCGTCGTCCGAGAAGGCGGCGCCGGCGCCCTCGACGCGGGGCCTCGTCGTCGTTTGCGTGGGCTTACCGGGCGCCGGGAAGAGTACTTTCTTCCAGAAGCACTTTGCGGCCGTTCCCGGCATCGTCCGGTGTTGCCAGGACGTACTTAAATCTCGGCAGCGCGTCATAGACGCGGTCGACGCGGCCCTCCAGCGCGGCGACGCGGCGTTTGTCGATCGTACGAACGTCAATAAGGAGCAGCGCGCGCATTGGGTGCGCCTTGCAAAGCGTCATGGCGCCCGGTGCGTGGCGCTCGAGTTCCGGACGCCTGCTGACTTATGCGCACAGCGCTGCGAGGCGCGCGAGAACCATGAAGGAGGGGTCGATCGCACGAACCGCGAGTGTCGGCGCATCGTCCGCATCATGAGCGACGAGTTTCGCCCGATCCGGAAAAACGAGGGCTTTGATCAGATCTTCTGCGTCGACGAGGACTATGCTCCGACCAAGTCCGTGGCGGCGATCAAGGGCATGATTCCCTACCGCCCCGGCGCGACGAGCGTCGACGCGGCGGCGCCCGCGTTCGTCCCCGGCGCGCCACCGCCGGCGAACCCGACGTGGGTCCACTCCTCTTCGAGGTTCGTGCCGCCGCCGGCCGCACAACCCCCGCGGTGGGCGCCTCCGCAGGAAGACGCTGATTTGGCGCGGGCGTTGGCGGCGTCGCGCGCCGACATGCACGCGCGGCCGCCGCCGGTCCCGTCGGTGGACGCGGACCTCGAGCGCGCTCTTGCCGCGTCGGTCGCCGAGAGCTACGCGCCGAGCTACGTGCAGTCGACGGCCGACATCGTCGACGACGACGCCGACGACGACTTCGACCTGCGCCGGGCCCTGGCCGCCTCGCTGGCGGAGACGCGGCCGGCGACCTCCTACTACGCGCCGCCACCGGCCGCGTCCTACGCGCCGCCGCCGGCATCCTACGCGCCGCCGCCGCCCGCCGGCCCGCGCGGCGAGGCCGAGGTGTTGCTGCGCGAGATGGGCATCTCGCCGCACCTCGCGGACCTCTTCGTGCAGCAGGAGATCAGCCGCGACGTCGCCCAGGCCGTCGAGCGCGCCGACCTCGAGGGCCTCCTGTCGGAGCCCGACATCCAGAAGTTCCTACGCTGGCAGCGCGTGCACTAGCATGTGTCGAGCACGCGCGTCGATGACGTGCACCGGCGGACTAGGTAGTAATTGTTGACAGTTATTCTAGAATTAGTCTGGCATGTCTGCCTGATCCGGGATATCAGCCTGGTACTGGGCCCCGACGCGTGACGCAGGCGGAAGCGGCTCGCGGGGCGCCGGAGCCTGCGGAGGCGGTGGCGGTTGCGGCGCGTCCGGCGTCGGGTCGGGGTCCTCCTTCGCATACCCACAATAGCCGTACTTCTTGCAAACCGCAATATGCTCCACCACCCTCTCCCGCAACGCCTTCATCTCGCGCAGCTTCGCCTCGAGCTCCTCGACCTCGCGCTCGTCCCTTCCTCTTTTTTTGAGGGGGTTCCCGTCCCTTCTACGTTTCCCCGGCGCCGGTCTGTTGGCAGGGTCGTCCTCCCAGGCCGCCTGGGCCCTTTGCCGTCGCACGTCGGCCTGGATCGCGCGCACCATTTGAGGTGTTGGCACGGGCCCGTTCTCCGTCATGGTCCAGGACTGGGGTGGCGGCGCCGGCGCCGGCGCTTCGGCCGGCGGCGTCTCCTCCATACCTACGTGCATCAGAACCACAGAGATAAGAAAGGTGAATCTACACGGCCGTTTTGGCTTCGGTTGTAGCTTGTAAATTCGTTGTTCGTCACTTGCACGAAGGAAAGCCTCAGCTTCTATGGGTGTGTGGAGTAGTAGTGGTCCGCACTGCGGTTCTCGGTGCCGGCTCGCGCGCCTCGCGGCGGTTGAGTCCGTAGGGTTTCAAGTCATCGGCCCTCTCGTTTGTGTGCAGACATTTGATTGGAGGACGCGGGGTCGCACTTTTGCTTCTGTGGAGCGGTGCGTGCGCCTAAGCGCCGCTGCGGCCGGCGCGTTTTGCTGCAAAAGAGCGAGGGAGCAGTTTTGGGTGCCTTGTATGCCACCGCGAGCGAAGGCAGTCGGCACAGCGTTCCGCAGTTGTCAAACGAGTTCCAAAACGGCAGTTGCAGGCGCACCAGCCTGTTAACAGCTTGCGTACGGCCGCCGGCAAGCCAAAATGTGCTGTAGGGCACGGGTTTTCAGCGTTAAACGCCCAGCCTTCCGTGCGTGTCTACACACGTACCGGGAGCCTCGGAAAGCTCCTGGCCATTGACGCCGGGGCGGTGCCTGCTAGCGGCCCGTGAGACACTAGCCAAGCAAACACAGCGGGAGAGCATATTGTTGCCAGGCGCGTTGGGAGCCAGGGCCACCCCAAAGCGCCCGATACCAGTGGGAGGCTGCCCCAGAGGCACAACGAAGGCGTGGCCGCGTCAGAGAGCGCCGCGCGAAGGCAGCCCCATTGGAGCGCCCACAAGCCCCAAAACAACACGATGGGACGACGAGAGCGTAGTTGAGCGGTCACGGACGCTAGACTAACCCTTGCGACGGCGAAGCTGTGTACGCTGGGACGCCGGTGATGTCGGAGACCGAGGAGCAGCTCAAGGCGCGCATCAGGAGGGAGGCGAAGGAGCTCAATGAAAGAGTCGCGCGCGAGGCCGCGGAGGCGAGGGAACGATTGCGTAACAAGCCCGACTCCCCGCGGCACGTCACGTTCTCGGATGAACCGCCGCCCGTCACAAAGAAGCGCCCTACCTACCACTCGGGACCGCTCGAGTCGAAGCACGGGTCTTGGACCCTCACCGACAAGGAAAAAGCCGAGTCCTCCTTCCATGAAGAGCGATTAGCAGTCAAAGAGAAGCCAAAGGAAGACAAAATAGTAGTAAAAGAGGAATATACAGGACACGCCTTCGGCGCGAAGCACGACAAGGAGCGAAGCACGGGTTTCGGCGACACGAGCAAGGAGGCCGCGATGCCCATGCACCTGAGGTTGCGAGACAATCGCAAGGGCGCCATGGTGCTCAACAAGCAGGGCGGCAAGTCTCCCTGGCGCGTGTCTTGCGAAGTGGGGGATCTCGAGGGGGAGTGGGAGTCTGAAAGGAAGTTGTGCTTTGACTCGTTGCAGCGCATCCGGAAGCGCGACGAGGACGGCAACCTCGAGCCAGGCTACGACGAGGACATCCTGCCGCACCAGTTGAAGCACGCGAATGACCGGCATAAAGTCAAGGCGACGCACGGCGTGCCCGATAGGACATTGAGAAGATACAAGGGCGAGTGCGACGAGACGTTAGCTGGCACGAATGCCAAACGAAAAAAGTGGAAACGACTGGAAGCGGCACCGTCCGTCGATCCCATGGAGGTCGGCGACGACGCGGACCACATGCGCGCCATCGCCAAAAAAAAGAAAGATGAATTGGAAAGGGCCGCGGCGAAGATGCGCGCTCGCGTCGAGGCGTACGAAACTGTGTGGAAATCAAATTTCGGGCGCCCCGTGACTGCGTCTGCTCGATGGCGTGGAGACCTCCGCGGAGCGTCGCGGTCGCTCGACTCGTCCGAATGGCCTCAAAACTCGTCTGATGGACACGAGTCGCGTCGATGGCGTGAAGGCGGCGCAGAACTCACGGGTCGATGTCCACGCAGGTACGAGAATCGGATGATCGACGACGAAAGTGACCAGATCCCGAAGCCCGAAGGTATGTTGAGCTTGGAGTTGAAGCAGAAGCGCTTGCAGGCCGAGGGCAAGGACTTGTACGGTCGCGAGGCCTATGAGTTGCAATTTCTGTCGATACGGTGGATCGACAAGAAGATGATCCGCGAGCGGCAGAAGAAGCGGGAGGCCCAACTGGCGTTGAGGGAGCGGTGGAAGAACTCCGTGAAGGTCGACGAGAAGAAGGCGGAGACGTTCCTCGAGAGGGTCAAGAAGCGGCTGTTGCGACTCGTGCTCGGCGAGAAGGCCGTGTCGCGAAGCATGAAGGGCAAGGGCGACCCGGCCTTCGAGAAGCGCATGAAGGTTTTGAATTTAGCTCGCACTTGTTTCATGATCATGGATGCTGATGACAGTGGCACGTTGTCGCGGGACGAGATCCTCACAGCGGTCAAGGAGGACAAACGGGTCCTAGGCTTCCTCCGGGAGTGCAAGGAGGAGGTTTTACGTGATTTGATGGTGCCAGAGAAACTAGAAGAAAACTTGGAGAAGATGGACACGGACAAGTCGGGAGCTGTGTGGAAATCAACCAGTGCGTCGGGTGCACCCGACAATTCTTCACTAAGTCATTTCTCGGCGATGACGCGGCCGTGCTGGCTCGGTCGAGCGGTGAGGAACGAGCATCACCACGCCATCGAGCAGGCTTCGCGTCGATGGCGTGGAGGACGACGCGATGATTCAGCACGAACGCGCCGTAAAATTTTGATTTCCACACAGGTCCGGAGAAATTGATATGGAGGAGTGGATCAATGCGGTGACTTTATCGTTGAATGCGGAGATGGAGAAGGAGAAGGAATTGAGGGAGAAGGCGGCGGCGGCGCTGGCCGAGGTCCTTGAGGGCGAGGACCTGGACGCGATCGAGGCGGCTTTACAGGAGGCGGTGGCAAAGGGCGTGGCCGAGGAGGTTTTGGCGAAGGCCCGGGCGACGCACAAGAAGCTCGAGAGGAAGCAGAGGGGCAGCCGATTCAGCCGGGGCAGCCGCGCCAGCCGCGCGAGCCGGGGCAGCCGCGACAGCCTACCGGACGAGGAGCGCTCCGTCAAATCAGACGTACTGAGCGTGCACGCCGACGACGCGGCCGCTCCGGCGCCGGCGCCGGCGGCGCCGGCGCCGATCGAGGACGAGGCGGCCCCGCCCTCGTCGGCGGCCGGTCGCATGGAACAAGCTTCTGAGAGGCCGAAGACGTCGCGCGGGCCCTCGACGCCTCGAAAGAAGAATCGCGGGTGGCTTGGTTTCGGCAAGAAGGAGACGCCCGTGTCGCCGCCGAGCGCCGCCGTCTCGCCGGAGAAGGCGGGTCCCGAGGCGCCGGCGACACCCGGCGGGCCCGCCGAGGCGCCGGCCGAGGCGCCGGCCGAGGCGGATCGCCTCGCGCGAGCGGCCGCGGAGCGATTGGCGGCAGAGCAGGCCCGCGAGGCCAAAGAGAAAGAATACGCCGAGGCCGAGGCCGCGCGCGTCGCCGCGGAGGAGCGACGCGCCGCGGACGAGGCGCTGGCCGCGAAGGTCGCGGCCGAGGAGAAGGCCAAGGATGATGAGGTCGCCGCGCGGGCCAACAAGCCCCAGATCGACGCCATCCTGGCCGACCGCGACACGTCGAAGCAGCAGAAGATCCTGGCGATCAACCGCCTCAAAGACCTCCCGGCGACCGTGAAACAAAGAGCGATGCAGGCGGCGCAGACGGGCAAGGACTTCACGATCTAGCACTAAGACTCAAGAAAGATTAACACTCGGGGCGACGGCGTATTGGGGCCGGGGGTGGGACGGGCGTTGCAAAGCAAGACTACTACTACACATTCTTAGGGGGGCTCATCGCCTTTTCAATGGCTGCGTCGACGACCTCATCCACTTCATCTTTTTGACCGCGCACCTCGTGCAGCGACCCCCACGAGCCGCGGAGGTGGTCGTCGGACGTCCGCCGCGGCGACGGCGCCTTCTCACCCTCAGCGCGACGCCAGTGCTTGCTATTCAGCAACCCCGCGCGCTCATCAAAACGCGAATGGGGGTCCTCTTCCACCACAACGGGGACCTCCGTCGGCCGTCGCTCCTCGATTAAACCTTCGGCCTTCATCTCTTCAATAATCTGGTCGTCGATAGAAAAGTATTGTATACCTTTCGGCGGCACCCAGGTCCCCTCGAACAACCTTAGTTTTGGTGGTTTCTCATTTGGTGAAGCGAGTCGTAACTCGTCACCACAAAGAATTCTATCGGACGTATACGGTTCTTCCACCCCACACCACAATATTAATAATGACGCACCGTCACTACCTGATTTAATTTGATGTACTGAACCGACATCACAATGCACGTACTCCCCGAGCTCTATCGTCGACTCCTTCCAGACGGCCTTTTCGGGTATATCGCCGCACCTCGTGGGAGTTCGATTCCGCTTCTTTTCTGTTATCTCAGACAAATCTAGCAGAGGTACTTTTGGTTCTTCATCCTTGCCCAAGGTAGGTACCGTGCCACAAAGCCTCAATTCATGCAAGGACCCGCTCAGGACATAGCATAACTCGAGCGACACGTGGCCATGTAATCTAGTTTCATAACCAGGTGGCAAGATGATACATTGGACCTGCATGTCGTACCCATTACTTTTACCAGTACTTTCGAACTCGTCCAGAGAATCACTCTGATTGTCCCGTCTGAAGCGCTTCTGCAATTCATCCAGAAATGACAAGGGAAAGCCCTGCGGATCACTCACTAAAACACCGGACTTGACACAGATGTCATTGACCAATTCCGCAAGATCGGGCCAGACCAGCGCATCCTCCTCTCTGTGAATTGGATAGGGCTTCCCATGAATAATATCCGGTAATTTCCTCAACGTCTGAGGGGCTGCTAAAGAATGGAACTGCAATGTACCTCTAGACCACGGGGCCTTGTCCCTTTTAGCTCGCGCCTTATCGGCTAACCGCATCGCCGCTTTCTTCGCTAAAATAGTCTGGGCGAGCGGGTTGATCTTGGCACCTTGCAATAAGCGAGGCAACGGCTTCTTCTTCTTTTTACGTGCTTCCCTGAATGCATGTTTGAGGTGCTTGGGGATTTCTGGTTGTAAGCCTTCTTTCAACCAGTCCGGGAGCTCCTCTTCGTCCGCATCGATACCTAACTCCGAAGCGCGGTCCTCGCACGTGTAGGGCTTCCTTAATTTTTTTACTGGTATGTTTCGTATTATATCATCAAGTAAGTCGCCCGGTTGCTGTTCCTGGCTCGAGAAGAGGCCGTCGCGCAGGCCCTCCTCGAGGAATTGCGCTAGTTCGTTCTCCGTGTTGTCCTCCTTGTGTGGATGTCTTTCTAGCTCACTCCCTGGAGACAAACTTCGCTGGCCGATTGTATGAGCGAGCGTCCGCCCTCTGTCAGGTGACCGTCCTAAAGTTCTCAGTAGATCTTGGTCCGTGGACTGTGATTGTAATTGTTGCCTTAGAGTCTCGTTCTCTGCCTTGAGGCGCGCGTTCTCGGCCTGGAGGGCCTCCAGCTGGGAGCTCATGTGGTGTTTTTGGCGCGGCGGCGTGCCCAATCGCTGCCGCACGCCCTTTGTGTGTAACGAAGGAATCGAAATGAGGGAGAGAGGCAGCCGCTTGCCCACGACTGCCGGCGCTCACAGGCTTTGCGCCGCGCCCGGCAGGCTGCCCACCACCATGTGAAATTGCGGCCGCCATCGCTGCGGGAGGTCCTCGGAGCGCCGCGGAGCATTGCGACGAGTCGCGCGCGCCCGCGAGCCGTCGGAAATTGCGCGCTCCGGAGCCCCCGTTGGCGGCGCTGTGGCGCTGTGGCCCGCGAAGCTTGTCGTGTAAACACGCCGTCGCCGCTGCCCCCGGCGCCGAGGCTGCCCCAGACGCAAGAATCGACCAAGGCACCCCACCACAGCACGCCAACAGCGCCGCGGCGGGAGCACGTTACCAATATCCAAGCGCAAAGCGCCTAGCGCCAAAGCGCCCCACCGAACGCCAGGATGCCGGGACCAACAAAAGCCTGGGACAACTCGTTTGCGTACGGTGCGGGCCGCGACCCGAAACCGTACAAGAGCGTCCACGTCGGCACGGGCGGCGAGAACGCCAAGTCCGACGCGTGGTTGCAAAAGTCGATGTCTAATCTAGAGAAGACAGGTGGGAGTGCGTACAGAAACAACATGTCCGAGAAGGACCGCGAGAAGCTGCTGTCGAGGATGGCCGCCGCTGGCAGGGAGTACAACCGGGGCCACATCACGGAGGCGGCCTATGGCAGGTACGTTACTCAGCTCTTGAAGGGTAATAAACGACAACAATTGAAAGACATTCACAACTCGAGGAGGCCCTCCAGTTCGCCGTCGTTAGGTCGCCGAGCGCCCGTCGCCGAGGGCCGCATGGAGCGGCCCCAGCTCGCTGATTCTCTACCGAGAAGAACGATCCGAGGCCTGGACACGTCCTATGAACAAAAAGTGCGGGCTCGCTCGGCTCGGCAGCGGACCCGAGCCCTAGCCTGGATGGAGAAGGTCGCGAAAGATGATCAAGATGTAGATGATGAGCTGGATGATGCGCTGCCGCTCCGAGAAGGCGCCGAGGATCGATCCGAGCGCGAGGTTACTGTGAGTAAGGCGCCGCGTAGTACGACGTCTGCGGCTCTGAAGGAGGCTCTCGAAGGGCAGTTCGGTCGGGTGAATCGCGTCGATCCCAACGGACGGGGGCAGTTCCTAGTACGCTTCAAGTCAGCAGGTGATGCGCGACGGTGCGCGAAGGCTGGGAGGTGCTTGCTCAAGACGCGCGTGTTGGCGATCATCCCGCGGGACGGCGATGTCCAGGGCGTGAAGAAGATCTGTAGCAAGTTCGGACGCGTTTTGAGTTGCTTGGAAGTGATCGACAACGGCAATAGGGGAGCCGTGGTCACGTTCGAAACAGCAGGTGCAGCTTCAAGGGCCGTGGGCGAGCACCCGATCACGGCGCCGAACGAACTTGATATAAGTGGCATCCCCGCCGGCTCAACCGCGGAGCACGTGTCCTCGGCTCTAGGCGGCAAGCGAGACGTAGTACGTTGCTCGTTAGATCCGGACGACCGCTCCAAGGCCATTGCGGTGATTGTGAACCCGACGATCGCGTCGCGACTTGTGGGGAAGAAGCTCGAGATTGGCACCGTGTCCCGAGGCGGTTCGGCTTCTGCGCTAGAAAGAGCCCAGTTCCAAGCCAGCAACGGAAGAAATAGGGGCCCCTGGGGCTCGTGCCTCGTGTCGAAACCCTACGCGGACAACGCGAACCACAGCTATGGGTGGGACCGAGGGCCCACCAAGTGGGACGAGTTCAAAAAAAGAGCTGCTGGTACTTATGATAGCAAGGCCGGCCAGAAGCTGCCGGGCAAGGCCCGGGCCTACACGACGACGAAGCACTACCTGTCTGCTGCGCTGCGCAAGACGACCCTGGAAATCGGCTCGCACGACGTCGAGCTGATCGTGTCTTCGAACTAAGCCTCCCCCCTCCGAGTAATTCACATGGAATTCCTTACGAGATTGATTCGCTGTTGTCTCCACACTTCATCGGCTTCCTGCAAATTCGTGGATAGATAGGCGTGGAGCTGCGTCGCGCGCGTCTTGGCCAGCGCCAGACAGGTCGCGAGGGCCTCCGGATCTAAGCCAGAACCGCTTGACTGAGAAAAGCACAGCTCGCCGTGGGCGTCCAGACCCGCTATATATAAAGCGGCGGCGGCCGCCTCCTCATTACAATCGGGATCCACACAAGCCGTCCGACACGAAGGACCAATCACAACAGGCACGGCGACCGGTAGCCGCGTCAGCGGCAGGGGCAGGGGCACGACACTATCAACGTCCGCGAGTTGCACAGAGTCGCCCGTCCCCGTCGCGACGCGGCACCGCACGTGTTTCAGACACGCCGCCGCGCCGAGCGTCATCGCTTCCAACGCGTTGCCCCGGTCTATTAACAGGGACACGTTCAGCGCCACCTGCCAGCACGCCTCGCCGCCCACGACGCAGAGCGCTTCCACGTCCAACGCGCCGCCGTCTCTATAGCAGCGTTCCAGAAACCGTCTAGCTTCGTGGATGATGGTCGGGTCGTCCTCATCGTCGTCATCTCTAGAACGCGGCGCGCCGTCGACCTTGACTCTCAAACTGCCCTCGTTCGGCCGCCACGCGTCCGGCGCGCCGAGGGCGCAGGACGCCCGCGCTATAACCCGCGTGCCTCCCAGAGAGACCTCGGCCGTCGCCGCGTCGTCGCCCCTTTCTAGTTGTACGTCGAGTTCGCGGCCGTCGTGGCCGGCGCGGCCGTCTCTTCTAATCCCTTGCGGGGTTATGACGAAGGCGGCTGGCATGTTGCTATTTTGTGCTGTGCGCTCGGCTGCTGCTTGTGCAGGGACCTGATTCGTGCACGGCGCAGCGTGAAATCAGCTGGGCGCTGTCTACGGTCGATGCAGGTATGAAAACTGACCACAAGCGTGCAACTGGCCGTGGTACGCGAGTAAAATCAGGCTGTGCAGCTCGACGCTGCTTGGCATGCTAGTGTGTTACAGGACGCTAGCCCTGCCGATTTCAAAGCGCCGCGCACAACTAAGCCTCTGCGGCGGCGTTGGAGCTGAGGAGACCCTCGCTGGAGCGCTTATCCAGTCGTGTTGTACCTCGCCGCGCGAGATCCGGCATCCGCTGGGGCGCGCATCAAAACCGCAGCCCTAACAGCGGCGAAGAGTCGGGCCTATCGCGCAGCGCACGCTCGAAACGTGGATATCCACGCGGCCGTGCGAGCTGCGACGGCACCAGCATCAATAGCGACGGCGCGACGTTTCATCCGTAGCGCTCATCCGCGACTGACGATCCGCCGCTGCTCATCCGTAGCGCTCATAGCGCGAGGGCGACAAAGGGCGGCTGACAAAGACGCAAGATGGCGCCCGAGCCCGTCTGGCAGCAATTACAAAAAAAAACTTTCACAAGATACATCAACGGCAAGCTCGCGTCGAAAGGACTCCAAATCAATGATCTGTATGAGGACGTGAAGGACGGCAAAATTTTGTACCATTTCCTCGAAGCCCTGACAGGAGCATCATTAAAGAAGTACGGCCGCTTGAACAACGGCCGCATGAAGATCCAGCGGGTCGCGAACATGAACGTTGTATTTGCTTTCTTGCCGGACGCGGATGTCAAAATATCAAACATTGGCGTGCTAGATATTGTGGACGGGAAACCGAAGAGCGTTCTAGGATTGGTTTGGAGTATTATCGCCTTTTATCTGGTGCGAGATATCGGTGGCGGCGGGGAGCGCGACGTCGCCGCGGTCAAAAGGAGAGTCCTGAGGTGGGCTAGGAGACGGTGCGGTCGACGAGCTCCCATCAGTGATCTGACGAAGTCGTTCAAAGACGGGAAGGCCTTCCTAGCGATCTTGAACGATGTGGATGCGTCAGGATCGCCCTACGAGCCTTCACAAAATCCGGTCGAGAATTTCGAACGCGCTTTTTCAGATGCGGAGCAGAAATATGGCCTGCCGAGGATGCTGGACACGTCGGAAGACTGCTGGCGCGACGAGATAAGCATGCTTACTTACTTAGCGTCGATGATGGAAACTTTGCCAGAACGCGTCGAGCAGCCCGACACTGGTACTTCTACAGACGCGTGGCTCGACGCTCGGTCAGATGAGATTGGGGAACGGTTGGCGACCTTATGTGCGTGTGCGTCCACACCCTCTGATAATGCGGGCAGAAGCGCAGCGACGGCCATTTTGAAAGCAGCAGCATCACGCGCGGGTTTGACGGAGACGGCCCTCGGCTCGAGTCGCGTCTTCTCATCTACCATAGACGCGACGAAGCCGACTTTGTTATATCACGCCTCGACACACGTCGAAAAGCCTCATAATGCCGCGTGGCGCGACGTCGTCGATGCTGCGCCCTTTTCCGATATTGTCAAGGACGGCCGCGTCACTGCTGCCGGTAGTAGAGCCAAGGGCTCTTGCCTAGCTCCATTTTTAGCGTGCGAAGCTTGTCAAGAGAGGTCGCTGAACGTCATTGTCGTCATCGGCTCTGGTGACGATGAAAAGAGCGCGGTCGACGTGCGAGCATTAAAGGTGGAGGCCGATTATGCGCTTGTTAGTGATTCGTCGTTGACATGCGCGCCGCCTGGTATGGCTACTCTTGTCTTCGGGTGCCGCGGCGACGCGCGTCTATGTGTCAAGAAGGACGATGGCGATGAGCTGGCGTCGTCGATCGCGTGTGTGGATGTGAGTGGCCTCCCGTCGTTGACGGGTGTGGCGCAGCGGTCGCCGCACGGCGTCGACGCTACGAAGTCATCCTTCGTCGTCGAGCAGCTCGCTACGTCACAAGATGGCGCTACGGCTTCAATACGAGTGCTGACGCCGCCGGCGTATGACGGCGACGTTAACCTGTCCAGTCTGGGCACTGTCACGGGCTCATTAAAGCCGGGCTACCTCACCGAACCGAACCAATCTTTTGCTGACGCCGTCGAGCGCGCCCAGTGCAAGGCGTACGGTGCGGAGGAGCACGCTCGTGTATTGTCCGCTTCTTATTCACCAATCGCCTGCGCTCTATCAGAAACGTTATCAGACTGCGCCGTCTTCCAGAGTGGCCGGGCGCCGGCCTACGTCGATCGCAGTGGACGGCCGGGCGAGAGCGTGGCCGTGAATGACGTCATCGGCGAGGCCAAGGTTTTGGCAAGACTCATGCGGTGCGCTTCCTCGGACCTCGCGCCGCCGGCGCCTTCACCAAGGCCGTTCGCGAAAGTTATCGACGAGCCGAAGACGCCGACGAGCCCGCACTTCGACGGGAGGCAGATCGGGTCACCGAGGCAGCGCCGGAAGCTTCCCGCTGGTAGGGTCTGGCCGCCGCCGTCGCCGTCGTCGACGCGACCATCCGCGCCTCCGAGGAGCCCCTCGTCGGCGGCGAAGCCCAAGCCGGCCGACGACGCGCCCATTGAGCCGACTTATCAAACTTACAAGGGGCCGCCTTCACCAAATCTCCAGGCCGTCGCCGCGCGCCTGGAAAAGTCCGACTCGGAGCGCGGCGACACGCCGCCGCCGCCCTCGCGCGGCCACGGGCCGGCGTCGCCGCCCGCGTCGCCGGGGCCGTCCGCGCCGCCGTCGCCGTCGCCACCCAAGGCGCCGCGCCCGGCGCTGTCGGCGCCGGCCGCGCCGCTCGCGGCGCCGGCCGCGGAGGCGCCGGCGCCCGCGCCGGCGCCCGCGCCGCCCGTGGCGCACCGCGGTGCCTTCGCCGGCTGGTTCGCGCCGCGGCCCGCGGCGTCGCCGCCGCGGCCGCGCGCGGACTCGCCCGCGTCGCTCGACGACGTCCCGTCGGCCGAGCCCACGCCCAGGGCCGCGGCGCCCGCGTTCTTCGCGGCGGCGCCGGCGGTCGAGCCTGCGGCCGAGCCTCCCTCGGAGCCGACGCCCGAGCCGGCGCCGGCGCCGACCGCGCCCGCCGCGCCGTCGCCCGGCCTCGACGCGCCGACGCGCGCGACGGCCGAGCGCCCGGAGGCGCCGGCGCCGGCCCCCGTCGACGACGCGCCGGCGCCGGAGCCGAGCGCCGACGCGATGGCGGCCTTCCTGGCCGCGGCGGCGCCGGCCGTGCCGCCGCCGCGCGCGAGCCGCACGACCAAGGTCCTCTTCACGCCCGCGGTACCAGACAAAGAGGACGCCGCGCCCGAGGAGTCCCACCCCCCGGCCCAGGCGCCGCCCGCGCCGCCCGCGCGCACGCCGCTCGCCGAGATCGTCGGCCGCGACTCGCACGACTCGGCGCCGGGCGACCCGGGCCTTCCCATGAAGATGGTGTCGCGCGAGTCGACGCCGCGCGCGGCGTCGCCGGTTCCAGAGAAGGAAGACAGCGACGCCGAGTCGTGGGAGACGGGCAGCACGCACCACGACGACGCGCGCTCGACGGCGTCCGACGAGTCCTGGGCCACGGAGGCCGACGACGCGCCGGCGGCGAGGCCGCGGACGAAGCAAGCGAAGCGCCGCCACGTCTGCCCGACGACGCTGCCGCCGCCGCGGCCGTCTCCAGTCAAAAAGTCGCCGGCGAAGGCGACGTCGCCCGGAACGTGCCGGGCGACGCGGCCCATCGTCGCGCCCTCGAAACCGGCGCCGCTGCCACCCGCATCGGCCAGCAAGCCGCGCGCTCCCACGTGCCCCACGACGAAACACCCGCCGCGCGCGTCGCCCGCGAAGCCGCGGGCCTTCAGCCCCGCGAAGCCGCGCCTGCCGCCGTCTTCGCCGCCGGCGCCGCCGTCGCCGCCGCCGCGGTCGCCGCCCGCGTCGCCGACGGAGTCCTTCTTCCAGGGCGACCCGTCGCGCGACTCGCCGGGCCGCGACGAGCCGATTCCCGAGCTCGCGACGCCCGCCGAAGTCATCGACGAGATCAACCGGGTCAGGCGGGACCCGGCGGCCTACGCGGCCTTCCTCCGGTCGCACGTCGCGCCGCGCTACCGGTTAGATGGTTCGTATTGGCCGCGCGAGGCCGGCGCGCGGCCGCACCGGACGCACGACGGGCTCGCGGCCTGTTGCTTGCTGTGTCCTTTTTTTTTGAGGTGACTTCCCGGCCGAGCAACTTCCGACCCATAGCCCACGGCCCAGCCCCTGGCGGACCCTACGGCCGAGCCGACCGCCGAGCCGACCGCCGAGCCGACGAGTACGCCGCCGCCACACGGACGCCGTCGACGCGCGCGTCGCAGGCGAGGAGGCCATCGCCGAGCTCGACGCGCTAGGAGCGGATTGTTTGCCCCCTCTAAAAGCGCACGTCGGCATGACGCGCGCGGCGGAGGACCACGTCGAAGACCTCGTAAGAACGAAGAGACTGGGCCACACGGGGTCCGATGGCAGCGCGCCGGCGCAGCGCCTGAATAGACATGGGAGGTGGTTCGAGCGCGCGTCGGAGTGCCTGTCGCACGGGCGGCGGACGGCCGTGGCCGCCGTCGCGCAGATGATCATCGACGACGGCGTCGCGTCGCGCGCGCAGCGGCGCGGGCTCCTGTCGGACCGCGCGCGGGCGGTGGGCTGCGCCCTGCGGATGCACCCGCGGCACGGGGCGGTCTGCTGCGTGACGCTCGCGGGCGGCTACGGCCCGCCTCCCCTCAAAGAGGCGCGGAAGGTCGTGGCCGACGCGGTTAATTTACCAGACGACTTCGAGGAGGTGCTGTTTTCCGTGCCCGTCGTGGACATCCACGACCGTGTTTATCAAGCGCTCGAGCGCGGCGGCAAGGTCGTTTTGGATTATGCGCCCGGCGCGCTGAAACTTTCCGTCTGGGACGCGGCCGGGAAGGGCGAGAAGTTCGCCGTGGACTGGGACCCGGGGCTCTGGGAGGTCTAGTTCATTTGAGGGCTGCCCAAGTTATAAGCTTTCGTGTACTACTATTTTTTTCGTGGTCGCCTGTTGGAAGACGTGAGTCGTCCATACGCCATTCGTGTCACGGTGGGCCACGGTGTGGCCTTGCTTTGCTTGGAGCTGGGCCGCCTAGCCACCCGGCCGACGCCTCCCCTGACCGCGTACCCGTTCCGCCCCAGGCCCTCATACGCTGTCGCCGAGGGGTTGGTTCAAGTTTCTTTAACTACACATACTACTTACGCGGCGGAAGAGCCTGCCGAGAGCAGCGACGCGCGCGACGGCGACACCGCGGACTGAGAGAGATCAAGCGCCGTCGAGTCGTCGTACATCGACTTGCGCTTGGTGCCCTCCGGCCAGAGGCCGCGGCTCCGCCGCCCGAGCTCGACGATCACCTCATCCGGGTGGCGTGGCGGCCTTCCCATCCTAAGATCTCGCTTGTTTTCGGCTTCGGCTTTCCTGAGGTCCTGCGTCGCTTCCCGCCGCAGGACCCGCACGCCGCTCGACTCCTCCGGATGAATTTCGGTCCAGTCGCGCGGGAAGAGGTGGTGCGGGCTCGCCAGCGCCGCCTTGTTGACGGGGGGCGCCTCGTTCTTCTGGAACTCGGCGCGGTGGACCCACTTCTTCAGGGCCGTCTCGTGCTTGTCTATTGTGGCTTGTAGTGCTTGCGCGGCGGCGTGGCCCGCCGCGTGCCGGTCCTTCAGGATCGCGCGCTCGTCGACGATGCGGTCGAGGCGCATGAAGATGGGCTCCTCGTCCTCGGGGTTCTTTCGTCGGCCGCGGCTCATGAATTTGGCCAGCTCCGCGGGGGTCATGCCGCTGTGGGGCATCGTGTTTTTTGGTGTCTGCCAAGGATGGTGGTGTTGTTGTCTGATGAGCGGCAAGGGGCTGCCCCGCCAAAGCAGGGGGCTCCGGGAATGAATCTGTGCCTCCTTTGTGGCGTGCTGCGTGCGCATACGCTCTCGCAGACGCGAGCGCGTTGCGGAGAGGCTGCACCCCGTACCCAGTACCCGCGCGCGCGCTGAAAAATGCTGAAATTTTGCAGGCAGCTCTGTGATGGGCCAATGAGCACCATGTGAGGCGTGGGAGGGCCGGGACGCGACCTTCGTGAAAATGTGATGACGACTTTGTCCCAGCCCAAGATTAGGTCTCGTGCCGCAACGAAAACGCCAGACACGACTCTAGGAGGCCGTTGGAACGATTTTTTCAAAGGCCTGCGCGACGCTGCGCTGTCCTGCGACGCACAGCACGCGCTGGGGCCGCCGCAGCCGGATCCAATCGAACCACTTTAAAAAACAGGCCAAACAAAAGCCATGCCGGGACGCGCTAGGAGTAATAGCTTCAAGGTCTGCGCCGCCCTGCTGGCCGGCGGCGCGAAGGCGCTCGTCGCGCCGCAGCAGCCGCGTTCAAAAGCCACCGCATTACGTGCGGCGATGAGCGAACCCGAGGAAAGCCCAGAAGCATGTAGAGCCAGAGCCCTAACGGAAGAATACGCCGAGACCAAGACGAGCGACGACGCCGTCTTCGCGGAGCTCTGGGAGCGCGTCTCCAAGTCTAGGAGTGACGCCGTCCGGCAGGACCGATTAACCGCCTCAAACTGGAGGAGGGGCGCCCACGACCGATTAGCTGCCGTGGAGCTCGAGGACACGCGGGTCTGCCAAACTAGATTATCTGGACGGACAGTGGCCTTCGGCACGGCGGCCGGCATCGTCGTGTTAGTAGACCTCGAGGCCGGGACCGTCTTAGACGGCTTCGACGCGCATACGGATGAGATCACGGCCCTGGAGTGGGCCGGGTCGGAAAAGCTCATCTCCGGAGGCGCGGACGGCGCGGTAGTCGTCTACAGCCCGTCGCGGTGCGGCGAATCGTCGTTGTTTGAATTAGTAGAAGTTGATGATTTTGAGGACGACTTCGACGAAGACGAGGAGGACGCTGGAGTACTAGATTCTTTATATGATGCCCTGGACGCGCTGCAAGACGGCCACGACGCCGACGCCGACGCGGCGCTCGCACGGGCGGCGCTCTTCGGCGGCGACTACTACCCCGTCCCAAAAGATGATAGGATCATCATCGAGCACCAGCGGGACCGGGCGGACGTCGCCGACGTACTTGGGGAGATGACCGAGGCGCCCGAATCGGACGGCGAGCCCGACGTTGTACTAAGGGGCCATTCGGCGCGGGTGACCGGAGTCCGCGCTTTGGACGCGAAAGCGTCAAAAGTACTATCAGCTTCCTTGGACCGGCGGGTGCTGCTCTGGGACGTCGAGCAGGGCGACTGTCGAGAGGTCGCGGTCGCGCCGTCGGCCATCTGCTGCCTCGCGGTGGCGGACGGCGTCGCGGTCGTAGGGTTGTTGGACGGTTCCGTGGAGGGCTACGACCTCGAGGATGGCTCTAGGGTTTTCAGGCTAGAGGACGCGCACGAGGGCGCCGTCCGCAGCGTCCACTTCGGCGACGATGGCGCTTCGCCGCTCGACGACACCGACGCCGGGCCGCGCGGACGGTTGCTGTGCACGGGCGGCGCCGACGGCGTCGTCAAGTGCTACACCATGCGCGGTGGCGCCGACGGTGAGCCTTTGCAACCACAGAAGGCCGATGGCTGCCCCCTCGAAGCTGAGGACGTGCCGATTCACTTTCGCGGGAGGCGTTCCGGAGCCCACGCGCTCCGGGGCCACGCCGGCGCCGTCGTCGCGGTGCAGGCCGACGACACCAAATTGGTCTCGGCGTCCATCGACGGGTCGGTCCGGTGCTGGGACCTGCGGACGGGCGCGCAGCTGTTTGCGCTCGACGGCCACTCGCGGCACATCACGTCCTTGCACTTCGAAGGACCTTTGTTGGTGAGCGATGGGACTGGAGGGAATGTGGTGGTGCATGACTTCTCGGGCAAGGTGCGGAGTTGACCCTTCGTAGCCATTTGATTATAAGCTGTGTTCATACTACTAGTATTTTCAAACAACAAGTTACTCCTTTTCCTTCACCAGCGCCTTCGCCTTCGCCATGAACGACCCGTCATCCTCAAATGCATGGGTCCCACCCGTGCCCTTCGCGATCGCGTCGCGTTTCGCCTTCGCGTCCTTCTTCTTCCTTCGTTTCGCGGCGTTCTTCGCTGTCCGCGCTTCGCACTCCTTGCGCTTCGCCTCGACGCGCTCCGCGTGCTCTCGATCTCTTCGCTGCTTCTCGTCGTCGGCGTCGAGCTGCTCCTGGCGTTTTTGCTCCGTGCGGCGGTGCCGCCGGTAGATGTGGAAATCAGACGAACCAGCACCCGCCTGCGACCCCATCACATTATCGACACGCTCCGTCCGGAGGCGCGGCGGCGGCGCGTCTCCCTCCGCAGCCGGCGCCGCTGCGGACGGGTCGATCTCCGCCGACGCGGCCACCGCTTCTTTCACGTCGCCGCCGGGCACCACCGCCACTGCCTCGGTGGCTGGGTCCTTCTTGGCGCCGCCGCCGGCCATAATTCGGAGGCCGCCCTGGCTCGTAGCCATCGCGGTAGCGTGGGTGAGATGCTATTGTCCTGCGCACTGATTGCGCAGGCCTGGGCGAGAGTTCCTCGTGCGCAGCGTGGCAGCGCGCAGGCGTGGGTGAGAGCTGCTCCTCGTGAGCAGCGCAGGCGTAACACAGGTCTTGTGGGCTGCAAAAACCAAGTTAGGGTTTTGCAGCTTGCTAGTGTGTTACATGCCGCTAGCCCGAAGGCCACGCTTTGCCGACGCAACACGCCCGGGTCTACGTGGTCCTGTCTCGAGGTATCGCCACACTGTGAAATAAGCCGCAAACTGACGCGGAAACCGGTCGCGCGCCGCGGTATAAAAGACCTCTGATTTTCCAGGATTATCAATCGATTGGCGCTTGCCGCTCGCGCAAGCATAAATAGGAGAGTGCAAGTAAAATGCTCATATCGGTACTCACGGCCATCGTCGTCGCGGCGGCGGCCGATCGCGCACGAAACGAGACATACTGCGGGCGCGCGGGCAGAGGGAGTTTCCGGTGCCGAGGCCGCGGCCGCATACCAGCTTGACCGCCGCGGCTCGAGATACCCTCGCGAGTTCACGTCTAGACTCAAGTCACTCGCGAACGACGCGCGGCTCCGCGCCTGGTACGCCGAGAATCTGGACGAGGTCTGGCACCCCAAGGTCCGACCGTCGCTCCTTGGATTTTTCGCGCGACACATCCGCCGGCCCGGCACGGTGCTCAATGGGCGCATGTGGGCCGCGACGGCGCATCGCCAATCAACACGCCGCGCGCGACGTGTGATCGCTACGTATCGCTTGCGCGGCGGCCCGCAGTTCGACGATCGACGCCAGGCGCTCGAAGTTGCTCAGACGCTACCCGATTACCACACGGGCCCCGTGGGCGAAGGTGGGTGGCTCAAGGCCCTCGGCGAGGCCTCGCACGTGCTCTGCGTCCACGGCGGCGGTAATGACCTGAACCCGCGGCTCTTCGAAGCATTGTGGATGGGCGCGCTGGATCTCGGCCTCGTCAAGGACTCGACGGACGCCGCGATGCTTCGGGGACGCGGCCCGTTCGAGACGACGATGAGTTTTGGCGGCCGCGACGCGGCTTCGAGCTTCGGCGACGCGAGCGCGATCGTCGGCGCCATCGTCGACATGACCGTCGCGGCGGACGCGAAGTACTTCGTCGGCGGTATGGGCATCTCGACCTTTGACAGGGGCGTCGTCGACATGCGGAGCACGCGGGACCAGTACCGCGCGGCGCCGGCGACGCCCGCGAACTGCACCTTCATGGTCCGGCGCCACCGCGGGCAGGAGCCGTCGCTCCGGCACTTTACGTCGTTTCCGTGATGAGTATCTATCACGTCTCGGCGGCAGCGGCGACTCGTCGTAAGTAGCTTTTATGTCTGTCCGCATATCGACAGCGTTCCACTAGCGGTACATTAGTCGGAGCCGGTTTGGACGCTTGTTAGCGTACATAAAGACACTAGCAAAAATCTGTGAGAGCAAAAACAGGCTCTGTGGTCTGTTTCGCGTGCGCAGGCGCGCTTTGATACTTCAGCCTTACGGAGACTGTTGCTGCCGTATTTGTCTCGCTGCCCACAACTTCCCCGGCTCCAATCGGTGCGGTACTCGCGACAATAAGCCAATGGCACGGCTGCTCCTCACATGGCTCGCCTGTCACGCGACCGCCCTGGTCCCACCGACAAAGCACAAACAGCGCCTGACCGTCGCGCACAACGTCGCCTCGGCGAAGCCGAACGCCAGGAACGCAAAATATGTGGACCAGCTCTTAGACGTGGCGGCGGGAACCGATCGGGGCGTCAGGGCCAAGGAGGGCACGCGCAACATCATCGACGGGCTGATCGCGCGGCTTGAGCGCTCGTACAAGGGCACGGACGCGTCCGAGACGCCCGAGTGGCTGTATAGGGACAGCGAGGTCGTCTACGTCGGCCAGCGGTCGAGCAAGCGCGCGAATGCCGCGGGCGGAAGATTTCGGGGCCGCGTCGGGCGGCTGCTCTTCCGGACGACGGCATTGTACCAGCACATCCAGCGGGACGGCGAAAGTCTAAGAGCGGTCAACGCGAACCGCTTCCGCTTCCTCGGCTTGCTGCCGGGCTGCGCCGTGCTCCGGGGCTCCGCCGAGAAGGAGAATGACTTGGAAGCGCTCTCGGCGAAGTTCGACCGGAAACTCTCCGAGAACACGCTCCGCGCGTCGTTCGAGCGGCCGAAAATCGCCTTCGGGCCTCTGGTCTGTGAGGCCGGGCCCGCGTCGGTGGTGCGCCTCGACACGACGTACCTCGACGACCGCGTTTGGCCACCGTGTGGAACACAAGTTGGTGATCGCGATCGAGGAGGAGCACTCTTTTGTGGGATGTTGACCTCGCAAGGACTGATATGCGACAGGAAGCTCCGTACGGGGCACACCGAGATCGAGAGACGCGACAGACACGCGCGCGCCTCCCGCCCCCGCTCCTGCCGATCTTGTTACGCGCAGGTCCGCATCTCGCGCGGCGGCTCGTCGGGCACGCCGTTCGTCTTCCGCGCGTGTTCGGACACGGACACGCGCAAGGACGCCTGGAAGCGCGTCGCCGAGGCAACGCCGGTCTCCGCGAAAACGGCGGGTGTCGGCGTCGGCGCGCTGGCCGCTGTTGCAGCGGGCACCGCCGCGCGAATCGGGACCAAGAACATCGCATTTGCGCCTGCTGTGGTCCTCGCCCTTGCTTCCGCCAAGCTCTTGACGAGCACTGGAGGAATAGTAGTCACACGCGACCCCGCGGTGGCGTCGTACAAGAATGCGGGCAAGGGGGGCTGAGTACTACACATTTGTCTGCTAACCATCGAGTGTGCGCGATTCCACGAGCCGACGACGGACTTGACGACGGCGACGTACGTACAAAAAAAGACATGTGCCAGTGGCGGGTACATTCACACATCCTTACACAGTTCCATCTGCTGCTCGATGGCCGCGGCGAGCGGCGCGACAGCCTCGCCGGGCAGGT
The DNA here is from genome assembly GCA_918797485.1 of Pelagomonas calceolata. NCBI lineage: Eukaryota > Pelagophyceae > Pelagomonadales > Pelagomonadaceae > Pelagomonas > Pelagomonas calceolata. Next base: position 3,349,765 of record CAKKNE010000004.1, read on the forward strand.
CGTGCTTCGAGCAAAACGCCACCGCCACCGCCTCGGGCACGTCGCCCTCGCAGACGCGGATCGTGCCGACGCCGTCGACCGTCAGCTCGAAGAGCACGCACGAGGTCTCGCCGCGGTCCCCGGTGAGCGCCACGTGCGTTTCGGGAAAGAGCGGCACCGTCGACCGCGCGTTCTTCTCGTCGCGAAAAGATGGCCGCGCGAACGCGCAAAAAAACACGAGGCGGTCCTCGTCGGACGCGTTGGCTAGTCCTCGATGATCAATGCGGTAGTCAAAGAGGAGCGCATCGCCCGCGTCGCACATCACGGCGACGCCGTCCTGCCTCAGGCGCTTCACGTCATTGGCTCGAGGGCGGTGACTGCCGAGCCGGAACTCCGTCGGGCCGTTCGCGGCGGTGAGTGGCTGCAGCGGCACGAATACCGTCAACGCGTTCGGCGATTCGCTGTTCTCATGATCCCCGTCTTTATGCCAACGTTGGTGGTCTCCACCAGCGTTCGCTCTGGCCACCATGACGCCGCTGTACAATATGGCGCTGCCGCCGAGCGCCTCCGTTGCGACGTCGAGCACAGCAGTTCTCGTTTCGCGCAGGAGCGCGTCGAACGGCGCGGCGTCGCTGTTGAACCGCAGGTCGACGCGGCCGCCGTCGCGTTTGAGGTATTCGGCGAAATCTCGGCGATGGAGGCGCACCGCTGCGTGATGCGCTCCCGGCGCGGATGCGTCGAGGTCTCGTATGTTGTTTGTGATCGCTGCGTCTGAGCAAGCGAGTGCTGCTGCAGCCGCAGCTCTGCAGATAGCAATCGTTTCTTCCTTTACGGCTCCGGGCACGACTGCTACGCCTTGCTCAAGGAAGATGGAGGCTGCAGCCTGCTGGGTGGTGCCAATCAAGCTCGCAGCCATACTGGCGCAGCGATGGTGAACTTGCAGAGCTGTGCACGAGGGTCAATTTACCGGGCCGCACAGTGCGGGAGCTAAGCCTAGCTGTTTTTGGGCGCTGCAATTCGATGCAAACCCGACCAGTGGCGACGGACTTGCGCCTTTGCATCGGCGCGCGAGCAGCTACACTGTCGGCTGCGCCTCAGCATCGTGTGGCACAGCATCGCCGCATCGCTGCGCTGCGACTTTCGGCATCGCTGCGGGCATCGCTGCGGCCAGTACCGATATTGCACTCGCTGCACACTGCTGCACCGCTGCGCAAACCGCTGCGCGAGCGCCGCGTCGAGGACTAAGCGCCGCACGGCGTCGCAGCGCTGCCACCTCATCGCTGTCGCATCGCTGGCGGACCGACAACGGCAACACATTGCATCACAGCACACTCACATAGTCTGACGCGATGGAGGACAGCAAGCTCCAGAAGCTGCACGAGACGCTGAAAGCATTGGCGCCGAAGGGTAAAGTGGGAGGCCTCGGCTTCTACGCCAAGGCCGGCCACCGGTCGAGGCGGTCGGCGGCCGACGGCATGCCCGAGGACAAAAGAGCATTGTACTCTTTTTTTGTGAGGGCGGGCGACGGGCCGTCCGGGCACACGCACTTTGCGGACGACGGCGACAAGAAACTCAAAAAGAAAAAGAAGAAGAAGACGAAGACGAAGGCGCCGCCGCCGCCCTCTTCTGATGAATCGTCGTCGTCGTCGTCCGAGGACGAGGACGAGGCGCCGCCGCCGCCGCCGCCGAAGAAGACGAAGAAGCGGAAAGAGGCGGCGGCGCGGCTCGCCGACATCGACGCCGCCTACGAGTCGGCTCAGGCCGCGAAAGCTAGAAGCATCGACGAGGCGTTCGCGGCGAGCCAGGCTTCCGCGGCGGCGCCGAAGAAGAAGCGGAAGAATGGTACTGCACCCGTCAGAAAGGAGAAGAAGCGCAAGAAGTCTAAGAAGAAAGATAGGTAGTCCTATAACCCCGAAGCTACCTCTTGAACCGCCGCGGCCGCAAAGGAACCACAGGCCGGAAGCCCCCGCGCGTGCGGCCCCACGAAGAAGACATAAGCGCCTCGGCCTCCTTCTTGACGAAGGAGAGGGCCTTGGTGCCCGACGTCTTGCAGAGCTGGACGACGATGGGCCCCGGCAGCCAGGGCGGTAGCGCGACCTCAGCCGAATACCAGACGCGCGACCAGCCCTGTTTTGTGGGGTGTTTTGCCACGTACCACTGGCCCTGGACGTCGACGAAGTCCGAAGTTTTCTCGGGGTCGAGCTGCCACGTAACCGTACCTTTTTTCGGGGTCACGGTGTGGTCGTAGTAGCAGTTGAAAGTCTTGACGCCACCAGCAAGCTTCATGTGCACTTTGATATTTTCCGTGCCCTTCATGCGGTTCTGGGATCGTCCATAGACCGTGGAGTACGAGCACTGCGCGAGTCGGCCCGCGTATCGGTCGAACGTCGTCACGGCTTTCAGAACAGTAGCAGGCGGCGCGTTCATGTCCTGGACCGCCGTGCCGCGGCCGCCGGAGTCGCCCCGTAATCGCTTCTGGAGCAGTACCCTTTTACCATTATCTAATTGCTGGAGTTGGTCCTTCGACAGGTTGTTCTCCCAGCCGTCGCCGTTCAGCGTGATGGGCTTGATCTTGCCTTGTAGAGGCTGGTTTCCTATGGAGTTGGCCTTGATGAGTCCATTCCCAATCTTGGCCGAGGCGAGCACGACGAGCGCGGCTATCAACGCTTTGATCACGTTGGGCGAGCTCGGGATGTTTGACAGTATGTTTGAGAGTGTTTTGCGCGCGCGCTCGACGGGGCCTTCACTAGGTGGCGCGTCGGACATGGTGGCGCGTTGTAGCGCGCGCGTAAGAGCTGTAGCTTTTTGCTTGCAATAGGTGCTGCACTCCTGTGCTAGCTAGAGCTGGGCAAGGATTGAGCAGCGAACCAACGAATCGATTCGTGGCGCGTTTCGCACGGATTTCTAGCAGATTCGCGAGGAGGCAGGCGTTCACAGTGCCTTAACTCGTATTGCAATGGGCTTGGCTTTGCTTGCTAGTGTCTCAGGCCGCTAGCTCGCCCCCACGCCTCAAACTTCGAGTCCAGGGTTCCTTAAAGAACAGAAAGTTGCACAGGGGCGGGGGCATCGCCCGCTTGCTATATGTGTCTAGTGTCTTTACAGGCCGCTAGCATCGATGCCGGCGCGCAGCGGGCGATATAGCGCCGCCGCGACGTATAGAGCTAGGCATACATCGCCAGCAGCAGCGCATAGATCATAGCAGTCATCCAACATCGTAAACAGAGGGCTGGGCCGTGACTAGCTGCAGCTAAACAGCATGGCGTCTGGATTTAGCATGTCCCTGGGCGCCGCGCCGCCAGTGTCAAAACCGAAGATAGGAATAGCAGCCTTCGGCGACGCCGCAATTGACGACGACGCGCCGCCGCCGCCGCCGCGCGACCTCGTCATCCCGCTGACCAAAAACCCGTGGAAAGCTGATCCGGGCACGCCGCCCCGCGAAACAGATGACTTGGACGAGGCCGCGGCGGCGGCCGTGATCGCCGAGGGCATCTCCGTGACGCGAGAGAAGAAGGACCTGGTCATTGCGGGACCCGCGCCACAGGAAGAGACGAAGCAACCCTTACTCAAGGCGGCGATGCTCCCTGGGTTAAATGAGCTCGAGAATGATGATCAACGATTTAAAAGAGATTTAGAAATGAGGGCGGACGACGTGGACGTCACGGGTGACGCCTATCGATCTGTGAGGATCGAGGAGTTCGGGAGAGGCATGTTGAGAGGTATGGGCTGGGCGGGGTTCACGGAGGACGACGAGAAGAGATTTGCGGACCCCGTGGCGCGGCCGCGCGGGTTGGGGCTGGGTGCGGCCCCGAAGCCCGCGGAAATTTATGATCGGCGAGGGAGACTAAGGGAAGGTAGGACGGCGACGAACAAGGACGCGGATAAGCAGTGGCTCGGGGCCCAGAAGAAGCAGGCTACGGAGGAAGTGGTTGCTTTGCGGAGCGGCGACATTGTCCGCATAGAACGACCTAGAGGAGACCGGACGCTCGACGAAGACTTGGTTGGTAGGAGGGCTAGAGTGCAAGCTCCCTCGGATGCCGCAAGGCCCAACCATTCGAGAGTGGTCCTGGAGAGGTCGGGCGAGGTGCTTTGTATACCTCAAAGAGCGTTACGGAAAGATACTTCTACCAAGCCCTTCCGCGAGGCCGAAAAGCGGAAGCGCGCCTCTCAGAAAGAGTCGACGAAGAAGAAGGCCCGGAAGGACGAGCCGCCCCCGAAGCCGTGGCTTGTTGCCGGTATAAGGGTGAGAGTGGGTAGAGACGGCGACCCGTTATTCAGAAAGAAGGGTAGAGTATTAGACGTCTTGTTGAGCGCGGACGGGAAGAGGAGGGCGACCCTGGCGTTGGACGGCGGCGGTAGGGTGGATGAGCCGGGGTACAAGGAGAGGTATCTCGAGACCGCGCTCCCGAAAGACGGCGGGCCCGTGCGCTGCGTCTTAGGTGATAGAATGGGCGCGCACGGCGTGCTGGTCGGTAGGGACCGGAAGAAGGAGACCGCCACGATTCGGTTCGACGACGATGATGTTATAGAGACGGTGCCGATGGACTTCGTGGCCGAGTGGTGCGGCGGCGACGTCGATATGATGTAATTTTGTTGTTGTTTTTTTTCTCTTCTCTCCGCGGCGACGGCGTCGTCGTACGCATTCCCGTTCCCGTGCTAGGGCTGTAGGCGGGCTTCTGAGGCTTTTTTAGGCTGAGGCTGAGGCTAGTTACGTCGCAGGGCTCCCCGTACCCCTCCCGCTCCCCCCGGGCCCACCCGTCCGGCTGGACTAGGACGCAAGGGCTGAGTCACAGGGACTCGCACGCCCCCCCTCTTTTGGGACGACCCCCGTCAGGGTGTGGAAACTGGCCACTGGCTCCTCTTTTATGACGAGCCGGAAATCAAGTGGTGAGAGAGATGCCCTCGCACACCAGGCCGAGCAATCCTGAAGCGGGGAGCGAGAGCTCCGACCCGCCCAGACGGCCCTTGACAATAACTCGTCGGAACGGAACTAATGGGTTCAATGGATGCCCCAGCGATTCGGAGGGCCTGCGAAAGCTCGGCCGGCGCGGCCAAGGTTACGGGGGGCGGCATGCCGCCGCCCCCAACGCCTCCCAGGTCGAGACCAGCTCCGCTCCGTAGGGTCGGTCCGGTCGCAGGCAGATGAGGCTCGCCGTCATGCCGGCGGCAGAACTTCAGGAAACGGGCCGGATACCACCGAACGTGCACCACTCGATGCCCGAGGATGGGCGCCGTCCGTGTTCCGGGCTCGACCCGCCAATAAAAGAAAGTGGGCGCGCCATGCCGGCGACGCCCGGAAAGAAAGATCGGTTGACCTGCGCGTGGGGCCTTCAACCCAAAGGGCGGAAAGACGCGACGCGAGAAGGCCAGGATGGTGGAAGTCGCCGACGCCGCGATCATTTGACGACCGCGAGCGACGGGACCTACCCCGCGAGCGTCGCCGAGAACTCGATGCCCGAGGGGGCGCGGCCGCGGGGCAGCCCAAAAAAGTAAGCAACAGAGCGTGAACAAGATGAGACATCGCCGGCGAGCCCGGCCGCGCCGGTCCGCCCGCGCGACCGACCACTCGACCGCCACGATTGACTTGACCGGCGTCGGCGCGAACGCGAGTTACCCCTGCGGGAGGTCCGCCGCAATGGACCCGCGGACTGGTGCGCGACAATCGCGCGCAGAAGCGGCGGAATCGAGTCGGCGCTTTGATCATCAAGCCAGGCACCGAGCGGGTTTTTCGTGCGGGTCCCTGGGCCCAAATCGTTTCCCGCTCGTCTGGGTTTTGGAGCGCGAGACCTCGACATCGTACCCGTCGGCCCCGCCGTAGAATTCTGAGGTTTTATTGCTAGTGTCTTACGGGCCGCTAGCAACTATCTGCGCGCGCGAGGCGCGCTCACAGAGCTGCGATACAGTTTAATTGAGGCCATTAAACGGCGTCTCGCAGCGCTTGCTGCCCGCGCGAAACGACGTGACAACGCGCACCCACGTCTACTACCCACAACCCAACCCTATGGACAGCAAGGCGGACTCCAAAATGGAGGACGCAGCCAACGTGGACGAGCCCGGTACAGACAGCGCCGAGCCGAATAAACAATTCCTCCTCGATCGCATCGCGACGAGCGACGGATTCAAGGACGCCAAGGCGCACAAGGAGGAGGACGCCGCGCCGGAGGCCGCGCCCGCCGCGGACGCGAAGGCCACAGAGGAAGCGTCGTCCGGCGAGGACGCGTCGCCGCCGAAGCGCCGAAGACCCCTCCTCGTGGACAACCTGGAACCGCTCGCGCGCCACGCGTTGAAATATGGAGAGTTGGTCGTGTCGAAGGGGAGCGTGCTGGACGCGCACGTCGGCGCGCTGGTGAACGCGGCGAACGAGGGCTGCCAGGGCGGCGGCGGCGTCGACGGAGCCATCACGAGCGCGGGCGGCGATTTACTCGCGGAGAAGCGCGAGGCGCTGCCGTGCCTCGCGGGCAGCGACTGGCGGCGCTGTAATACCGGAGACGCCGTCGTTACCAGCGGCGGGCCCTTCGGGTCCCTGCGATGCGACGCTGTCATCCACGCCGTCGGCCCCAATTACCACTCGTTGCCGGACGGCGAGGGCGACGAGCTGGCGCGGGGCGACGCTTTACTTAGGTCCGCCTACGTTTCGAGTATGGCGCGCGCCAAGGAAGAGAAGTGCAAGACCGTCGCCTTTTTGCTGCTGTCGGCGGGCATCTTTCGCGGGCTGCAGTCGCTCGACACGATCCTCGCCATCAGCGTCGGCGCCGTGGCCGACGCGGCCTACGAGGGCCTCGAGCGCGTGCACCTCGTGGCGTTTACGCCTGGCGAGCAGAGGAAGCTTAAGGCGGCGGCGGCGGCGCGGTTCGCGGAGTAGGGTGCCCGCGTCGCCTCGACGGCGCGAGGGTGACGCCATCGCCGCGACAGCTCTCTTCGCCTCGACGCTACGGTGTGCCCGGTGATGTGTAATAGTATCGTCCGTCGAGTTATCAAGTACGGGTTTGGCTACTAGCTTTTTTACGATCGAAACAAGCTCAAAGCCAGCACCAAAACGCAAATTTCAGGGTCCCCCCCCTCCGGCGCCGGCATCCTCGCCCGTTCGCGGGGCGGGCGCGCGGCCGTCTTTGGGCCGTGGAGCCGGTCCCCGGCGCCTGTCGGTCGTGCTTTGGGGAATAATCTATCGCTTTTCGCAGTGGGGCTTGAGGCGCTTAATGTGGCGGTGGTGGATGGTGGTGTTGCATCGAAGCATTGGAAATCGCTCGTGCGCCGGCGTCTGCACCCTTATTTATACCCCAAGGGCGTGCGTTACACTTTGCATACCCTCCAGCACTGCGGGCGCGAGCGTTGATGGCGCGCGTCGCCTTGCTGGCGCAAAAGTGTCACTATGGTTTGGGCAAGCATAAAACGTCCCGCGGCGACGCGGCGCGGCGAACTCGTCGCCCTAGGAGGGCACCCCCGCACGGCCCACGCGGGCGGGACTCAGAGAGCGAGAACGTTACGGTAGTACACACACTGCAAACACCAAGGGCGCGCCGTGCTCGCGCCGACGGCGCCCGCGCCTGCCTCCGCTCAACGAGTTTCCGCGCAGGCCTGCCAACATGAAGACTATCATCTGCGCCGTCGCGCTCCTCTTCTCGTCCGTCGCGCCGGTCGCGCACGCGATGGGGAAAATCGACGAGACATGCCCTACAATTCTGGCGTGCAATGACGGCGCCCCGTGCGCGGCTGGCCAGTTCTGCGCCGTATTGGAAGGGCACTCTGAGGGATTTTGTTCGCCTTGTGTATTGGTTGGGCACTCGGATCCTGACGCGTGTGATGAGAGAGGTCTGTCGAGCGCCGGGCTAGCAGACTGCCAGGCGTGCTGCGGCCTCTAAGCTCGTCGTGGTCGCGGCCAACTGCCCCTGAGGCGCTCTCGCCTCGCCGGCCCCCTTCGCGCCGCCAACGGATGTTCCCCCCATCCGGGCGCGTAGTTCTGCCCCGGCCTAAGCTGTTCAATATATGGTGCTTACTCGGCGACCGCCACCTTCGCCTCGGGCGCCCCAGCAGCTTTCGACGCTTGGGCCGCCCGGTCCGCCTCCTCAGCTAAAGCTTTCTCCCCCTCCTCCCTAGACAAAAGCCCGCAGTCCGCAATCTCCACCGCGTATGAAGACGGCGCGTCCTTGTCGTCGACGTCCAAGGAAGCCACCCTACCAACGAATTCCAGCCCCGACACGACCTCGCCGAAGACCACGTAGGAATCATTACAATGCGTCGCCTCGGCACAGGTAATAAAAAACTGGGAATGGTTGCAGTCCTTGCCGCGGTTCGCCATCGCCAGCCGCCCGGGCTTGTCGAACTTGAGCTTGAAGTGCTCATCGGCGAAAGTTCGCCCATAGATCGATTCTCCGGAAGATCCATCTCGTCGGTGCACGTCACCGCCCTGAATCATGAAGTCCTTGGCTATTCTATGGATGGGCGTGCCCTTGTAGTGCAACGCACTGCCTAAGTCCCTTCCTTTCTTGCCGCCTTTACATAGCGCTAAAAAGTTCTTCGATGTCCGAGGGCACGCGTCGGCGAAGACCCGGAGCACAATGGTACCATCGAACGGTTGCTCTTCGCTACTACCGCGGGGCGTCGCCCTGATCCTCAAATAAGCGTAGGGGTTCTCAGTAGTAGAGGGAGGCATGGAACTCGGTTTATCCTTGAACAATGAGGCCTTGTCAAAAGTGCCTCCGAAGGCTTTCTTCTGTTGCTTCGACTGTTCGGCGAATTTCTTCCGTAAATCGCTCCAGGCGCTTCGCACGGCCTTGTTTTTGGGGTCCAGCGTGTTCGCTTGTTTTAGATCTTCCCTAGCCTCCTCCAGCAGCCCCATGTGCGTCCGCGCCACGCCTCGCCTGTATAAACCTTTGACAGAGTCCGGGACACATTTTATAGCTCTTGTAGCATAAGCACAGGCCCCGGGCCAGTCCTTCTCGTTCAACGCGCACTGCGACGCGTTCAGATGCGCACTGAGGTAGATATTCCCCACATCAGTAGGCATCGCCTTGTTCTCGCGCGAGTAGTAGGCCGCGTCGCAGTAGAAGATGGCCTCGGCGAATAGAGAACGCGCTTCCGCCCAGTCCTTCTTGCCATAAGCATCCAAACCTGCTTGCTTCTGCTTGGAAGCTTCCGCGAGTTTTTCTTCCGAAGTCATCATATTTAACTCTTTTTTTTTCTCGCCACAACTGAGTAACTCCACATCAAAATGTAAGGTAGCATCGGGCGGTATGGTGGGCGGGTGGCCCTCCTTGCCGTAGGCCCACTCCGACTCGATTTCTAACAAAGCTCGCTCCCCAACGGCTATCTTCTCAAAAGCCGCGTCCCAGCCCGTGATCACCGACCCGGCGCCCAGCTCGAACGTAAAGGGCTGGCCCCTTTTGCGAGAGCAGTCGAACGGTTCCGTACTGCCAGGTAACGTGCCCGTGTAGTGGACGCAGACCTCCATGCCCGGCGCGGCGTAGACCTTGGGGTTCGTGCCTTCTTTTGTAATGCATTTCCTTACGCCCTGCTGGAGCTCCTCCCAGTCTGGTGTATTTGTTGGTGGGCCGGCTTCGTCGGACATGTTTGTAGCGCTCGCGGCGGTGGCGTGAGAGTGGTGTCTGAGGGTCGCGGCTGTCAAACTCCGCGGCGACGGCTCGGTTTGCACTCAAATTTGCAAGGGACCTAGTTCGCTGGTACGGCTAGCATTCGCGGCGATAGCTTCGTCTGCGATGATAGATGGGCTGTGCGAGCTCGCAAAGTTTGCGATGTCTTCGAGCCAGCGTCCGTATCACACTAGCAAACCGCCAGGTTTTGAACGACCGGCGCGCCTGCTGAGGATGACTCGTATCCCTCCTTCGCGCGTAACAGGTGGCCCAGAAGCTTGAGTTAGGAGTGACCGCGGTCAATTTTGTGCCGGTCGCATTGGCGTTTGGGCGTCCGTGAGGACCCTGTGGCGGCCAGATTTGGCTGCGAGGCCGCAGGACTCATTTTTTTGGTCACAGCACCGCAACGGTTGCCGCGCGTTCGGTTCTACGACGTGTTTGCACGCATTCTGGTGAGGGCACCAAACTAGACAAAAAGGCGCCGCCGCCGCGCACCGGTGGCACAAAAAATGGAGCGCTACGACTGCAAGAAGGTGGTGGGAAGGGGCACCTACGGAAGCGCGGTAGTAGCGACGCGCAAGGCCGATGGACTGCGCTGCGTCATCAAGACCATCGGTCTAAGGTCCTTGTCTCGAGGCGAAGCGAAATTAGTCCGACAAGAAGCGAGACTACTCGCTACCTTGAGGCACCCGCACATCGTCTCGCACCTCGAGTCGTTTGGAAGGAGGAACTCGCACGGCGGACGAGAAGTGTGTATTGTGATGGAGTACTGCTCGGGCGGTGATCTAGAACAGTGGGTTTCGAGACGAAGGCAACAACGCAAGAAGCCCTCGGAAGGCACAGCCCTCAGAATCTTCGCGCAAGCCTGCATGGCTTTAGAACATGTACATGCTCATAGAGTGGTCCATCGGGACGTCAAGACGTCGAACCTATTCATTACGAGGGATGCGGAGGGGCCACCCGTCGTCAAGTTGGGGGACTTCGGCATTTCGCGCGTGTTGGGCGCGACTGGGGATTTAGCAGCGACCGCGGTCGGAACGCCTTGCTATATGGCTCCGGAATTACTCGACGAAAGGCCCTACGACTACAAGGCCGACGTCTGGTCCGCGGGATGCGTGTTGTTCGAGTTACTTAATTTGAAGCGGGCGTTCGAGGCTCGGAGCATGCCGGCTCTCGTTAGACTAGTGATGAGGGGTCGAGGTGCGGGCTTTCCCTGTCTCGATGCTACTTTTACGTCCGAATTGCGACGGTTATTTGCGAAACTACTGTCGCCGAAGCCTCGCGATAGGCCGGACATTGTCGAGATTCTCAGAGCACCGATCGTCGTCACGGCGTGCGACCGGGTGCGGGACGGGTATTCTGGGGAGAGTTCACCTCCATCACAACCGGTGGTTCCTGAGGAGGAGCTGCGCCAGCGGTTGAAAGTGCCCAAGCCGCCTTGTAGGCCGGCGCAGCCCGTCGCGCAAAAGCGCCGCCTCGACCTGCCTGCCGCGAAGCAACGGTTGGACTCCAAATTCGACGACGCCAAGACACCAGCAAGGCCGCCGCCGCGCTTCGTCGCTCGAGCGAGGGCCGCCGAGGAGCGCGTCCTCGAACGGGCGAAGCGCGCGCGCGCTATTAGGGGTCATGGTCAGAGGCGCCTCGCGACGCTGGACGAGGATGCCAAGCAAGCGCCCGTCGAAGACGACGCGTCGTCGTCCTCATCAGAATCAGAGGACGAGGCCTCCTCCTCGGACGAAGTGGAAGAGAAGCCGCAGCCGAAGAAGGAGCAGGCCGAGTACAAGGCGTTAGGTGGAGGCTGGTGGCTGAAGCGCGACGCGGCCTCGGACCGGTGGTTCTACGTCAACGAGGCCTCGGGCCACTCGCAGTGGGACCTGCCCGACGGCGTCTCTACCAATGCGCCGCGCGCCGACGGCGTGGATGCGGCGGCGGCGAAGCGCGTGCGCGACGCCGTGCGGGCGCGCGTCGCCGCGCGCGCCGGCGCCGCCGCGCGGCGCGCGCGCGGCCCGTCGCCCTCCGCGGCGCCCGCGGCCCCGGCGCCGCGCGCCACGCCACCGGCGCCCGCGCCGGCGCGCCGGCCTTCTCAACCGGCACCCGCGCCGGCGCCGGCGCGGCGCCCGTCGCCCCCTGCGCAAGCGGCCCCGGCGCGGCGCCCGTCGCCGCCCGCGCCCGCGCCGGTGCGGCGCTCGTCTTCGGCGCCCGAACCGCGCCAGTCGCCGCCGGAAGGAGCGGCGCGGCGCCCGTCGCCAGCACAAGCGCCGGCGCCGGCGCCAGCCGCGGCGTCGTGGCTCGGCTCCCTCGAGGCGCGCATGGGCCGGCTCCGCGAGCAGCTCGGCGGCCTGCCCCGGCCGCCGCCGCCGGTGCATCGCGTGGCCATCCCCTTCGAGTCGCCGGATACATCATCGGGCCCGGCGGCCGACGACGCGAGCGACGACGCGTCGCCCGCGCGCAAGGAGAACACGCCACCGCAACGGCCCGCGAAGGGCCCCGCGCTCGCCGCGGCGCACGTGCGCGAGCGCGCCAAGCTCAAGGCCGACGCGGCGTCGGCCGCTGCCAAAGCGGAAGCGGCGGCGGCCGCGCGCGAGGCGGCGCAGCCGTCCGCCGCCGAACGACGCGCCTCTGCCCGAGAAAAGTCGCGAGCCGAGTTCCGGGCCAAAATAGCGGCGGACCGCCGCGGCCGGTCGCCCTCGAAGCGCGATGATAAAGTGGAGGTCCTCGCCGGCCCGATTCCGCCGCTGTCGCCGGCGCGGCCGCCCGTCGTCGCGCCCGTCTCGCCGGGCACGACGGACGCCGAGGTCCAGGACCTCGTCGCCAAGCTGCGCGCGACGCTCGCGCGACGGAAGGACAAGGCGCCGTCCGACGACGACGTCGTGCGCGCGGTCCTCGCGGGGCGCGCGGACGCGTGGCCGCCGCCGCCGCGGCGCACCGGCGAAGAGTTCTTCGACGCCCGCTCGTGATCTTTCTTTCGACCTGTGGTAAAGTTTTCTACAAGACAGTTACTTATCTACTTTCGCGCCCCGAAGACGAAGGGCTCCTCTTGTCCCGAGGCGTTTGCGCCAAAGGCGAAGGGCTTGTCCGAGTGCGTTTCCGGCGTGACGGCGGGCGGTTCCGCGACGCTTGCGCCGAAGACGAAGGGCTTGGCCGGCGAGACTTCCACGACAGGACTCGGGGCCCGAAATGCGAGCCGCCCCGCCGCCGCCGCAGCGAGCCCGTCGCGCTCCACCGCGAGCCTGTCACGCTCTGCCGCGACCGCCGCGAAGGCTGCGTTGGCGGCCGCAAGCGCGTCTGCTTTCATGGCCGCAGGCCCGTAATAGTCGGCCACAGGCCCGCAGTAGTCCTCGTCGTCCGGGTCGGCCTTCCGCTGGTAGTCCTCCACATCATCAAGATTTTCCACCACCACGGGCGGCGACTGGAGCGGCTTGCCAGCCATAAGTGCCCGGAGATCGACCATGAAGGCCTCCATCGCTGCCTTATCGTCGGGAATGTCGGTAACCCGCATCTCGTGCGCGGCGAGCTCGAGATCCTTTACCTGGGAGGGCGACATAGATGGAACGGCGTCGAGTATGTATTCTCGGAGATATTCGTTATGGTTTCTCCCGAGGATGAAACCAACAAACTCAAGCAGAGAAGGGGCGAGACAGGGATGGGTGGCTAATACGTCGTTGTGCCTGGCAGATTTGTAAGTCCCATAGTGGAATTTGAGGCGGCGTAGATTTGGCAAATCATTGATGAAGTCCCATGCACCCCAGCCATCTAGAGTTCCTTCAAGCTCCAGGCGCACGAGAGACGACGCGCAGGCGTACTCCGTAGGCAGCGCGGTTAAGTTATTGTTTCCGTTCAGCGTAAGCACCTCGAGCATGGGCGGCCCACGCGCGAGCACGGCTGTTTCCTCCAGCTGTGGCATGTAGTCGGCGCGGAGAACGCGCAGCGTGCATAACGGGACGAGGGCCTCCGGCAGCTCGACGAGCGATTGACCCGACAAGTCGAGCTCGACGAGAGCCGGTTGATTCCACAGCCGGAGCCACGAGCTGTCGTCGGAGGGCCAAGGATTTGGGGGGACACACGCCAGTTTTGAGCACAAGAGCCGACCCTCGCGCGCCAGGACGTCAGCATCCACGCCGAGACCAACTACTTTTAGCGGCGTAAGAGTGGATGCGACTTCGAGCCGCATGGCCGAACGGCGCGCAACCGCTGCGAACACGAGAGACGAGAGTCTCCACGCCTTGCGCATGCGCACCACCGATAGTGCGGGCGCGTTATCAATGAAAAGTGAGAGTCCCTGCCAGTATCGGGTGATGGTTGTGCGAGAGAAGCCTCGCGTATCAGAATCGAGCAGCACGAGCTCGTTCGTCCAACGCAACGGCGCGTACGCGCGGGGCGGGACCGTCGAGAGCATGCGCACCGCGTCCGCTTGCGAGAGCAGCGTGACCCGCCACACCGTCGGCGCGTGCTCACCAGTTGTCACGAGTGTTTCGCGCGCGTACTTCTCGCTCGCCGCCAGCGCGACTCGTTGCGAACCATCGAGGTAGCGCTGCGCCAGCGCGACGAAAACGCAGGGCGGTAGCTTTTTAAAGGGAGAAAGTTTTTGCTCATCCTGGCAGGTGAGAGAGCCGAGCTCGTTTTGGAGCGCGTCAACTGCTTCGTTCGCAGCCATGTTGGTGTGCTAAATCAAAAGTAGCTCTCAGAGTGCTGTCTCAGAGTGCTGAGCCACAGCGGCGACCTATGCGCGAGCTCGCACGCCGCCTCGAAATGGCTGCGCGTTGCTCCTGCGCTGGTCTACGGTGCCATACGAGAAGTTATGCGCTGGCTACGGTCCCGCAAAAAAAGGCGCCTTCATCCGACAGCTAGCGTCCTGTAAGCCACTAGCAAGATCACACACACGTATTTAGATAACTAGCGCCGCCGTTCTTCGCGTCGCAGAACGCCGCGGCCGCCTCCCAGTCGACGACGGTTGCCCGGCAGCCCGCGGCGGCCGCGTCGACGGACGAGCCGGCCGCGACGAACGCCGCGCCGCGCGGGAGTTGGACCGCGTCGCTGTCGACCCAATACACACAGGTCTCGCACTCGTCGAGGCACCGGTCGAACATGGCGCGGTCGTCGCCGCGCGTCGCCCGCCGGAAGAGGACGTCGTCGTAGCCTTCCTCGCGCCGCGCGACGTCTTCGGGGACAACTGCCGATTCGACGCGCACGAGGCGCGCGAGTGGCTCCGTCGGGTCGGCCCGCCGCGCCGCCTCGCCGCGGATGCCGCTCGTGAAAATTTCGCACATGTCCTCGAACACGTCGTCGTCGTCCTCGATCGCGCAGAGCACGTCGACGCAACCGCGCCGCCGCGCCGTCAGGAGGCGCCGTGCCCGCCCAAGTGCCCAATCAAGGGACGGCTCGCTCGACTCCGGCGCCGTCGCGCGGACGAGGATGTCGTCGTTCAGGCGCGCGACTCTGTGGGCGCGGGCGTTGCTGCGCGCCCACGCATTGCCCGCGGCCGCTTCCAGCGCCGCTCGGCGCGAGTCTACTTCTCGTCTTGCCGTGTCGTCGGCAACGAAAAGCTCGATGGTCGGATGCGCGAGCGGTGCTGGCTCGTGGAGCGTCGGGTCGACGACGAATGCAGTGGCGTTAGTGAGCTTCATCAATCTCGTCGCCAACGTGCCATCTGGGTCGACCGCTCTCGGTGGAGCTGTGAGCAGCACTGCATTGTTGCTGCGCACCATGAGCTCAGGTGGTGTGAGGGCCGCTGCGCTGCAGAGGCATGGAATAAGGAATAGCATCAGCACGGGGGTGGTTCAGAAACTGTTGGGAGCATGCGTGAATGCACGTATACCGCGTTGGGCAGCCTGTGCAGACCGCATGCGCGTCGCGCCTAGCCAACCTTGCTCTCGGAGCTAGCGCTGTAAGACACTAGCAAACGTCGAGCGTCGAGCTCGAGCGCGAAAAGGCAGCAGCCCGAGCGCTCGCGCTGCTTGCGCGAGACGCGCACCGTCGCAGCGCTGTAACACGTGCCCATTATTACTGCTTGGGCAGCCTTATCGAACGATGCGCAGCCTGTCACTACTCATCCTGATCTACGACGCCATCGCAGACGAGACCTTCGTGCCAAGAACATTAGTAGAAACGGACGACATCCCTCTCAATGGCGAGGACTCTACTGATGCCGGCGCGGCCTTGGTGAAAAGTGGCGCCTACGCGGAGCTCCGCCAAGCAGCACAAACGACCAGCGCTACATTAGAACTGCGAGCGAACGCCGCGCTCACTTACCTACTCGAGGGCGATCTGACCACCGCGGACATCGTGCTCTCGCATTTAGCAAGGTGGTGCCGCACGAAGTGGAACAAGACGCTGCCGGATAATGATGAAATAGCGTGGCTCCACGCGCCGTGCGGGGCCGTCAAGAAGAACTTATTCTGGACCTTGGAGACGCGCGAGACGCACTTCCAGCTCTGGGACCTGCAGGAGGAGATCATGGACACGTACAAAGCGAGATTGCGTGCTGCCCTGCGCGGCGTCGGCACGTCAGAAGGAAAAGCGCTCTCGGTCTACGACGTGGGACTAGGCGACGCCGTCTGCAAGCACCGCACGTTACAAGAGCAGATCCAGAACCCCTGTTCCCCAACGATGCACGGGTCCGCGGCCACAACCCTGAAGGTGGAAGACGCCTACCTGGATCTGTTGAGACGGGGCCTGACGAATTTTTTGCACGCGGACTGGCAGAACATGGACTGGCGGCCCTACCTCGAGGAGGAAGGTTTAACACATGACGCAAAGGCCTGTTCGGTACAGGAGCTGTCGCACGTGCCACCGGCCCAGGCCTGCGAGCAGCCCTGGGGTCCGGCCTGGCGCGCCGCCGGCGTGTCTGGATTGGCCTCGGGAAAGGAGGGCGAGGAGGCCGAGCGGCAGAGGAGGCGCTTCCAGACGACGTTGGCTGTTGCCGACTTAGTTCATTTGGAGGTCGTCGTGGACACTATTTTAACAGATAATGTAAAGGGCGACTTCATGGAGGCCGGCGTCTTTAGGGGAGGCGCCTGCATCATGCTGAGGGGGCTCCTGGCAGCTAAACGGGACGTGCATCGCAGAGTGTACGTCGCGGACTCGTTCGCGGGCATCCCGCCGCCGCGGCGCGCCATCGAGGACGTGTCGACGGGCAAGGTCCTGGATCCGGAGCTCGACCCGACGTTTGATTGGGTGGATCGGTTTGTGGCGGGCGAGGATTTGGTGCGGTACAACTTCCGGCGGTACGGGCTGCTGGACGATCGCGTTCGATTTTTGAGGGGCTTCTTCAACGAGAGCCTGCCGCCGGTTTTCGGGTCCACGTCGACAGAACGACCTGTTACAATCAACAATGCCCCGACTCTAGCGTTATTGCGCATCGACGCCGACGCCTACGACGGTGTGCTGGACGCTCTGGAGGGCGCCTACCACCGCCTGTCGCCGGGCGGCTTCGTGATTATCGACGACTGGCACCTCGGCGGCGCGCGCGCGGCGGTCCACGCGTTCCGGCGGCGGTTTTCCATCAAAGGCCCGATCCGGTCGTCGCCGTCGGATTTGGTTCTCACGTGTTCAACGGATCTGACGGCGGTGGCGTCCTGCGCCACGGGCCGCGCCTTGCTCGCGCAGAGCAAGGCCTACACGGTGACGGTCCTGCCGCACGTCGCGTACTGGCGGAAGGGCTGGGACGAGCCCGGGCCCTAGTTTTTTTCTTCGCGATGGCGTGCCCCTCTACGCCGTCGAGGCGACGCGCGGTCGCGGCGATGGCGTGCTGGTGCCGTATTTATCTTAGCTTAAGTATAGTTGTGTGTCTTACTCTTACTCCGTTACTCCGCGACGCGAGCCCGCGCTCCGCCGTGCGCGTGTGGCGTAATCGACTCCCAAATCGCCGCAGAATTAGGTAGCTCGTCAGCCTGCACGCGAGCCGCGGCTTCGGCGGACCAGCAAAGCTAAAAGAAAAAAAAACGGGTTTTCTAGCTTTTTGCCGCGCCTTGGGGCGTAAACCCGTTTTGCAGACTTAGCTAAACTCCGGAATACCAGAGCTGGGTTAAGTCCGCGCCCCGCGGCCCCCGGGCCACGGGAGGGAGCGCGGCCGCGTCCATGGCCGCAGCGGTGCCCCAAAGGCAGACTCCGCTAAAAAAATGGATCTCTGATGGCTGTGTGTGCGTGAACACGGCCTCCGGCGGGAACGACGACGTGAACGCTGTACCGGTCGCATTCGTGGGCCTGGAGCTCCTCGCGCTGTGCCGCCGCGGCGGACAAACCCCCGCGTGGGACGAGCCGTCAGTCGCGCCGGAGGAAGTCTTCTTTAGCGTGCGACGGAGCGCGTTCGTGGCGGTGACGGCGCCGTCGACGCTGCGAGGTTGGGTCAGACCCGACGGCGAGAACTACGCCGAGGGCCGCGACTTCTTCGTCGTCTCCGCGCTTGTTGGAAGGCGGAGGCTGACGGCGAGCGAAATTTTGAGGAAGAAGACGACCGGGGCGCTGCGCTACGAAAGCATGGCGCGGCCGCCGCGTCCGCATCGCACGTCCGTCCGTCGACGTCACCCGCGCAGGTATTCATGTCGCCAGGGCTTCTCGGAGCGGTCGTCTTCGCCGATCGCCGGCGCCGCAGAAGAGCTGGGGCTGCTGCGACTTCGCCGGCCGAGTGGAAGGAGCTCGACGCGCAGGCCGTGGCCCTGTGCCGGCCTCGCTGGTCCGGCGAGACCAGGCTCGTCCCCGAGACGTTGATCGCGCTGAGCGCCTACGATGGCCCGCCGCGACCGGCCCGGGGCTCGGCGTTCCGAGCCGCGAGGGATCTGCTCGCTCGACGCGTCCCGAAGCGCATCGACACGAAGCTGTCGATCGACCAGACGGACGAGCTCGTCGTGACCGCGGCGATCCTCGAGGCGCTGGCTGGCCGCGAGGAGCCCGACGCCGACCTGCTCCGCACGCTGAAGCCCGGCTTCGCGGACGTTGGTATCGAGCTCGGCGACGTGAGGCAGTTCGGCGACCTACGGCTCACCGCGCGGAACGCGGTCTACGTGCACGTCGTCTCGGCCGTCCGCAACCTCCTGCGCGCTCCGCGTCTCTCGCGACCTATCCGGGCCAGCGAACGCATCGTGGACTGGATGCGGGCGCTCTCAAAGGCGCCGATCCTCGCGCCGGCCGTGCCGAAGCCCGCCAACAACGCGCGGCCTCTGGAGGCCGCGTTGAAAATCGTCGCGGCGATGCTGGCGGCGAAGAACGGGCCGACGGCGGCGGCGGAGACTGCGCAGCGCCAGGAGGCGCATCTGCGGGGCGGCGGGCACGACGCCGCCGCGGACTTCATCCGGGCGCCGTCGACGAACCAGGCGTCCAAGGAATGCGAGCTCGTCGCGGCGGCGTCGATGGCTGTGTTGAAACGGCTACTCAAAGACCGCGACGTGACTATTACGAGCGACGCGGGGTCTCAGACGATCGCGGGCGTCGCCCATCACTTCCACGCGTTCCGTATGCTCGCCGTCGTGCCCACGGAGGCTGCTCCAGCATGGAGGCTGTCGGCCTGGGCGAAACGAGCTGCGGCCGCGCAGGAGCGGGACTCGAGACGGCTGGCGCCGGGGCTCTTCGTCCCGGGCGACGCGCCGCCGGGGGACCTCAGCGGTTACAACGCGTATGTTAGGGCAACGGCGGGCTCAGCGCATCAGGCCGTCGCCGACGGCCCGGACAAGTTCGGCGAGGCCTCCCGAAGCGTCGGCGAACGGTGGAAGGCGCTCGGGCCGATCGGGCAGCGGCCCTACGACGATGAAGCGCGGGACGAGAACGTGGATCGGCTCAAGGCCCGGGCTGATTACGCGCACGCTTCGGTCCTGTGGGGCGCGTCCCAGGGAGCGCTCCCGGAAGCGCGGGCGCTGATGGCCCAGCCCTACCGGCCGGGCCTGCCGCAGACCGTTACGGCTGGTGGGCTCTTCGCGTCCGCTTTTCCGATTGATAAAGGGACTATCGCTGCGCACTTCGCCGCGGCCGGCAAGTCGTGGGACGAGCTAGATCCTACGGCGCGCCAGGCTTCAGAGGACGCGGCCTCCGATAGAAATAGGGACCTCGCCGCGGCGACGGCCCGGGCGACGCTCGTGCCGCAGCGGCTCGCCGACCTGGGCGCCGACCGTGACGCGTGGGCGGCCATCGCCGCGCGTGCAGGGGTCCCGGCCCTGCCCACGGCCGAGGCCGTGCGGGCGGAGCCGCGGTCTCTTCCCGACGCGCTCAACGAGTCGCTGATGCGACTGAATTCGATGTGACTGCATGACCCGCAGACGCCCCCTACGGAGTGCTTCGATCGCTCTCGTCATCGCGTCGTTCGTGTCGACGTCCGTATATTTTCGCAAGCGCGCACAAGGCGCATCGTAATAACATGACCATCATCCCATTTGACTAGTACCATTCGGCCGGCGCGGACTCCGCGCTGAGGCACGCCGCTGCTGCGTCCAGCTAGAATCCGTACCGCCAGGCGTGAAGTGGCTCCGCGGCCTTCGGACGCGTCCCGAGAGACGCGTATTTTCACCTGAAAACCCGTCGCCTCTCACAAACCGATTTGCTCTGCCGCGCCTCCCCGCCGTCCTCCGTCTCACAGCCCTCCTCAGAACTGCTTCAGAGCAAAGCCCCGGGCCAGGGCTTAGGCCATCTTGCTCTGGTGAGGCGGAGGCGGCGCCGCCCGGCGCCGTGCGCGCGCAAATGCGGGATGCTCATCTGATCTGTCTGAAGGTCGCCGACCGGACCGGCACGCGCTTCGTCGCGTGCGCCAGCTCCGAGTGGACGGTGGCGCAGCTCAAGACGGTGCTGTGCGCGGCGTCGTTCGGACAGAAAGGCGAGCTCCGCCTGCGCCCTAGCGAGATCGCGCTCTCCCTCTGCTCGGTCCAACTCGCCGACCAGCGGAAGCTCTCGGACTACACGTTGGTCCGCGACAGCGTGGTGAGCGTGCGCGTGATCGGCGCCGACGACCGCAAGCCGCCCGGCCACCTGCCGAAGTGGCTGAGCGACGTGGAGCTGTCTATTGTGAGCTGTCCCCTCGCGATGGTGGGCTGCAGCAGGAAGGCGGACGGCGAGCTCGTCGCCGAGGCCTTCCAGGAGGCGCTGGAAGCCTTCGGCCCCGTCGACCTCCAGCAAGTCGGCGCCTGGACCGTGGACGGCGCCGGCGACGGCAAGGTCGCGCGGCGCGTGCTAGCGGTCTTGCAGCGAGAGCTGTGTCGGAAGGCGCAGGGCGGCGACGAGGAC
The DNA here is from genome assembly GCA_918797485.1 of Pelagomonas calceolata. Classification (NCBI taxonomy): domain Eukaryota; class Pelagophyceae; order Pelagomonadales; family Pelagomonadaceae; genus Pelagomonas; species Pelagomonas calceolata. Next base: position 3,370,530 of record CAKKNE010000004.1, read on the forward strand.
GACGTGGACGACGAGGCGGAGCTGCTCCCACTACGCGTACGACGCCCCCCCATCGGCGGCGACTGCGTGCCCCATTCTGTGCACGACGCCATCAAAGGTTTGATGCGTCGCTATTTTGCGGCCTGTAAGCACTCCTCGGGCACGAAGTCGAACGATGTGATGAGCCGGTCGATCGAGAGCGCCTGCGCGCTCCTGCGAAAGCTGTTGACGGAGGTCCAGCAGAGTGGCGTCGTCGTGGAGGACTGCGCCGAGACGCGCTGGGGCAGCCACGCCCGCGGAGCGCTTCAGTTGGCCGTCGCTGCGCCGTTCTTGGCCCGGGTCTTCAAAAGCCACTACGGCATCACGGGCGCCGAGGACCTGAAACAGCTAGACTGGAAGGAGCGGCGGACCTACTTGATGCTCACGGAGGCGCCCCTACGCCTGACGCTATTTATTTTGGGCGAGCTCCACTACTACCTCTGCCAACCGCTACTCGACTGGGCCAACGCGTGCTCGAGCCTGCGCTTCGACGAGATCGGTGCCAAGGTCCTGGAGCTCGGCGCCGCGTCGCTGATGACGCCGTCGGACCGGCGGGACTTCTTCCCGAACTCCTACGCGTTCGCCTGCGCGGCGGGCTTCGCCGCCTCCGACGTCGACGCCATCGTGACGAAGCACGTGGCCAACTTCATGAGGTACATGCTGAATCGACTGGACCTCGTGCGGCGGGCGCCGTACTGCTACACGTTCTTCTTCTCGCCCGAGCACCGCCAGCGCCTCGCCCAGTCCCTCGTCGCTGCGCTAGAGGCCTACGAGCGGGGCGAGGGCGACCTGGAGGCGTTCGAATTCTGCGACACGCTGGGCTTCCGCGAGTCCGACGAGCTGGCCGCGGCGCTGCGGGAGGTGGCCGCCGGAGGGCCCCTCCCGCGCGTGCTTCACAAGCGCGACTCTGCGTCCGAGCGGTGCACCCGACTCTCATCGGTCGATTTACACGTAGGCGCATCGCCGAGACCCACGGCGCGCTCACGTTCGGCCAGGCCGCCGCCGAAAACGACGTCCACATCTGCCAGCAGCTCCTCGAGATGAACTTTCGGAGGCCCTTCATGCTGTCGGTCATGTTCTTCCTCTTCGGCTCGCAGATGGATCTGACGGACGCCATCCTCGAGTCGTTTCCGGACGACTCGCCGGAGCTCCGGGGCCTTCGCGGCGAGAATCGCGGGCGCTTGGCCGACGAAAAGGCCGCGCGCGGTGCTGAGGACGCGGCGCGGCCCGACGTCGCCATCACGGAGGCGGACGCCGCGGCCGTGTTAGATGCGACGACGTCCGCGAGGGACGACGCGACGAAGTCGAAGGACTGCGCCGCGGCGGCGATTGCGATCGCGGAGCGGCGCGGCACCCGGGCCATCGCGGAGCTGCCGCCGCACACGGATGGCGCGTGCGCCAGCTGCGGCGACGCGGCGCCTCTGTTGGCGTCGTTCTGCCACGATACGGACTGCGACTCATACTGCGCGCTCTGCGCGCTTATCGCCGCGAGCCAGCCCGGCGTGGAGTTCTGCTGCCCGTCGTGCGAGACGGCGACGGACCGCTTGCTCGTCGATGTGGCCGCGCAAACGTTTGTGACAAAGCTCGAGGCTGCCAAGGCCGCGTCCGCGACGGCTCCGGCGAAAAAGAGGGCCCGAGAGAGGGGCGCGTGCTCCCACTGCCAGACCAACTACGGCGTTCACGTCACGGGCCACAACAAGAGCAAATGCCCGTTCGTCGCGCGCGACGGCGCGCCCGCGCCTGTGCGCCGCGTCAAGCGCCACCGCGTCGCCGCCGCGGACGACCAGTCACTCTTCTTCGGCGAGACGGCGTTCGGGGACTCGCGGGACGAGACCAAGGGGCCGGCCTTCACGTCGTGCCTCTGGGGCATGTGAATCTGTATCTGGGCCCGCACACGGCGGGTCCTAATTACCATTATTTCTGACTACATTCCTCTCGGGGGGCGGCTCGCGGCGAGCACTCGGTTCGCGCCGCGCCGCGCGCCGTGCCGACGCGGCCTCGGACACGGTGCGTCGCTGGGGACCGCGCCCCGGCCGGAACCGCGTCGCACGTAACTTTCACCGGGCCGACCCGACGGCCTCGACGCGGGGGGCGCGCGGCCGCGCGGACGCGCCGCCGTCGCGACCAGCCGCGAGGCCTTGACGGCCGCGGCGACGCCGGGCTGCCGCTGCGCCAACCGCTCGCTTCCGGCTAAACCATTTCTGTGGCCGGCGGGGCGCCCTCGGCCGAAAGCGCGAGAACGTCGCGCGGTCAGCAAAACGCGTGCGTCGCGCCCCGTGCAGCAGTTACGCTGGCGAAGCACTCCTCCAGGTCCCTTCTTTGTAGTCCGGGAGCCGCGGCTCCGCGCGTTGCGCTGGCGGCGTAATTTACGGCCGTCGAAGGCGCGTCGGGCCCAGGCCGCGCCAAAGGCCGCCCTAGCGTTCCCCGCCAGCGGCGCCTCGAGCAACGCTTGACCCAGCCCAGGCCAGGGGGTGTCTGCGGCTACCGCCGGCGCGCAGCAGCCCTCGTATCGAGCCGTGCACGCGCCGCTGGCCTGAAAAAACGGGTTTCCAAAAAAACCCGGGACGAAATTACGGGTTTGTGTCCCAAGGCCGCGCAGCGGCCTGGTGGATACACGCCGGGGCCGTAGTGACAAAAATTCGCCGCAGATAGAGGGTCGTCACGCAACAAATCTTGAGCTCTTGTCGAGCATCTGCAGGCCTGAGAAGCTGAGATCTGAATCCAAAATGTCCAGCGACGATAGCGGCGTCGACGAGACCGGCGTGGACCGCATGGACGTCCGCATCGTTCAACACATGACTCTGGGCGCATTGCCGCACAGCGACGCGGTCCAAGCGCTACTCGCGAGCGACGGCGACGTACTGGAGGCGTGCGCCAGAGTCGTACCACGGGAGGACCCCCATTTCTCGGACCGGCTCACGGCCGCGGCAGAGGCGGCGAGCGCCGAGGCCGACGTCGATGACGCGTTGGACGTGGCCAGCCCTTTGGGCGCGGCGGGATCGATGCAAAACAAATTACGAGAAAACAACCTATCTGCCGGCGGCGACATCGACGGCGTCGACGCCTTCGACGCCAGAAGAGCGTCGCGCCGGGCGTCGGATCTGCTCCGCAGAGCATCCTTAGCAGACGACGAGGACGAGGAAGAAGCCGCGGACGTGCCACAGATTTACGCGCGCTGGGGCGGCAACGGGAAATCCGACCCAAACACAAGAAAGACGTGGACGCAAGAGGCTCTCGAAACGTACTTCGATAAATATGATGACGTCCCATCAGGCCCGGATTTTGAAGCGGGCGGCGGCAGTGCCCGGGTCGCTTCAGAACTACGAAAGATCAAGAAACGTCGTGATAGAGCTCAGAAGCGGCGCGCCGGCGAACAAAGACTCCAAGCGTTAAGACAGGCCGGTGGCATTTATAGTGGCCCGAACGCCCAGTTCCCGACGGACGGAAATGGAGTGATCACGAAGGTTAAGAGAGAAGACTGGGAGGCGGGTGGTGGAGATCCGAAGGTCTTCAAGAGCGAGTCACAGCGCTGGCGCACGTGGCATCACGCGTCCGAGCGGACGGTAGATCTGCGCGAGGCGCCGACCGCCACGGGAAGGGTGCCCAACGCATTCGTATCTCCGGGCCGCAATTACTTTTATTTCTAGAAAATTGGGCGGTCCGGAACGGCCGAGCGGACTACGGGCGACGCTTGTTGGAGGCGTGCGTGCAGGGCGCGTACGGAACGGCCGGTTTGATTGCGGGCCTCGATCCGGTGCAGCGCGAGCTGGCTGTTCGAGGCCGCGGCGCAACACGGATGGCGGATCGCCTGGGCGCAAGCAAGGACGAGATCGATGCAGTCAACGCTCAGCTCGGGGTGCTCGGCCGCGAGTTCTCGGACTTCGTACTGGCGGCGGCGGCGCGCGACGAGTCCCTGCCGTTCTCACTGCAGTTCTGGGACCCCACGGGCGGGCTGGACGCGCGGATCCACCGCGTCACCGACATAGCAAGCCTCGTCGACGACGACGAGTATAACCACTGGGGCGACTGGACGGACACGGCTCTCAAGTCCCAGCTCTACGGCGCGCTCCAGTACGGCGCGCGCTTATTGACCGACGATCCAAGTTTAGTTCTGGCCGACGAGGTCGACTCGAGCTGCTTCCGCAATTTTGTGGACCGCCGGAACAAGTACAATCTCTCCGGCTACGACTGGACGATCTGGTTCGGTTGGATTCCGTGTAGAAGCTTGCACGGGATAGCCTTAGCTTGGTGCCCCGGTGCCTTCTGGGGATCGACGCGTCTCGAGTCCATCTGTATCTCTTGATGTTCGCGCAGGCCTGGACTACCGTCTGACGTACACGCACCCCATCACGAAGAGGCGCATCGTGATCTGTCCGCAGGTCGTGCGCGACGAGCTGCGCGCGCGCGCCGCCGCGGCGCGTTCGGACGCGTAGCGCCCGACTATACGTCCCTCCCCCACATGGCCCCGGCTCAAACCTGGCGGCCCGTTCCCCCGGCTCTCCCCCCTGGTCTTTACGGACCCTTAATGAGTCACTCCGAATTAGCTAGGCCGCAGGCAGGCCCGTGTCTTACTCCGCGAGCCCTTGCTCCGCGGTGCGCGTGATCGACTCCCATATAGCCTTCGGAATTGGTAGCTCGTCGGCCTGGACCCGAGCCGCGGCTTCGGCGGCGGACCGGTCGCCCGGAACTCTCGCGCCCGCGTCCTTGACAGCTTTACAGACGGCGGCGGCCTTTGCGTCGAACTCGTCGACGAGCGCGTCTGGCTTCACACACAGGAACAGGTGGCCCCAATTCTTGGCGTCCTTTTTGACCTCCTGACCGACGACGGCGCCGCCTGACAGCGCCCCTGCCAACAGCTCGACGCACAGGGCTAGACCGGCCCCTTTATGTCCGCCTGTGTGGAAATCAAATTTCGGACCACACTAACTCACTGGTTGATTTCCACACAGGTGGCGTGCCGAACGTCGCGATGGCTCCTCCATCTAACACAGCGCCCGCGTCCGTCGTCACCTTCCCGCTCGCGTCGTAGGCGACGCCTTCCGCGAGCGGCGCGCCCGTGGCCTTGGCCGTGAGCACGCCGAAGAGCGCCACCGCCGACGTCGCCATATCAAACGAGAATGGAGCCTGGCCCTTGCGCGGGACCGCGACGGCCAGGGGGTTCGTGCCGAATACTGGGGAAGCGCCGGCGCTTGGCGCGACCTGTGCGACGCGAGGTTCCATACGCCATCATTGGCGCGAGTCGCAGCGTGAAGGCACCGTCGGACGCCGGTCGCGGACGAACTCCGGCGAATTGGCCAAGGCGAGGCAGACTAGACCTCGTTTCGCCTGTCGCTCGGCGTAGAATGCGAGCTGGCCCGACGAGGTTGAGGTGTTGTAGGCGCTCACCACCGCCACCTGTGTAGAAATCAAATTTGACGCCGCGTTCAATCGCGTCGACCTCCACGCCATCGACGCGACGCTTGCTCGATGGCGTGGCGATGCCGATTCCTCACCGCTCGACGGAGCCAGCACGGCCGCGTCACCGCTGAGAAATGACTTAGTGAAGAAGGATCGGGTGCATCCGACGCACTGGTTGATCACGTTGTTTTCTAGCGCTTTGTCCGCCGCCAGGTCCGAAGCCGTGACGGCCGCGAGCATGCCCGGAGCTTGATTCGCATTGATCGCAGCGGACGTCGCCGTCTCGCGTTCGACGACGGGCTTGCCCGCGCCCGGTTGTGGTGCCATGAGTGACGGGTTGAACATTTTCACGAGGCCTTGGTTGTTGCCGCATAATTCGGCCGCGGTCATGATCTCCGCCTGGACGTCGGCGGCCTCGTCGTCCCATCCGATCATGCGCAGCGCTTGCGCCGTCGTCGACTGAGCCTCGTGCACAGAGACGGTGACGGTGTCCGCAGCGGAGAGGTGGCGCACTGTGCACACCCTCGTGCGCGACACGGCGCGCATGGCATGGCGGAGGAGCATCGTAGCGGTGCAGAATGAATCGATGCGGGCCAGTCCGTGTGCAAGGTGCGGCCTTAACCGCTAATGCGAGGCAATGCAAGCCAGACTGCTCATGACTCGATCTTCTAGTGTGTAACAGGACGCTAGCCTCGCATAATTGGTGTTTTGGCAAGAGAGGCGCCTGTGGGCGCTGCTGCACCTCCGGCGAAGCGATGAGCATCAATAACTGACGTACGATCACAAAAAAGGGCAAATAATGATGGCTGCAGCTGACTGCACCTGGCCCCAGCGCACACGGCCGCTGCGGCAGCTTACAGACGATCAGTATGCAGCCTGGGAACGTGATGGTTATGTCGTGCTGCCAGGCATTGTGCCGCTCGATTTATGCGAAAACGCCGCGGCAGCCATACGACGATTCATCGGCGCCGACGATTCGAGGCCGGTGAGTTGGTACACGAACACTGACGACATTTACGACGCGACGCTGTCGCCGCGGCCGGCGCACGGCCCCTGCGGCATGGTGCAGCTGTACCACCACGCGACGCTGTGGGCGCTACGCCAGCATCCAGCTATTCATGCGTGTTTCGCGGATGTGTACGGCACGGAGCGCCTGTACGTGACGTGCGACCGCGCCCATTTCAAGCCCCCGCAAAGCGCGGCGCACCCAGCCTGGTCCGATGCTGGTCCCGTGCACAGCGGCCTGCACTGGGACGTCGACGTCAAAAACACGCCGGTGCCGTTCTCGGTGCAGGGCGTCGTGTATCTGGAAGAGACGCGTGCCGAGACGGGCGCGCTCCGCGTCGTGCCCTCGTGCCGCGGGCGGATCGCTACGGTAGACGACTCCGAGGCCGTCGCGGTCGAGGGACCTGCTGGGAGTTTGGTCCTGTGGCATTCGGCGACGAAGCACGGACCGGGTCGGAACACGTCCGATCGGCCGCGCGTTTCGGCCTATGTCGCCATGCTCCCCGTCGATGCCTCGCCGTTCCTTGGCGATCGGCCTCCGGATACCGCGTTGTCGTTGAGTGACTCGGGAACTCTCAAATACGACGAGGACCCGCGGCGACCGCGCCTCTCGCGCGACGCACGCATCGACCGCTGGCGGCGCCGGCTGCCGCTGCTCGACGAAGACCCGCGCGAATCTCAGCTCGACCGCGCGCCGCCGGGCGAGGAGGACGGGGAGCCGTTCGGCGGGCTCACGCCGCTCGGGCGGCGGCTTGTGGGGTTGGACGAGTGGTCTTCCTCGTAGCTTTTGTTGTTGTACCTAAGTCTTGAGTATACTGTGTTGTGAGGTGCTGGAATAGTAGGCGTCCCCCGGGAGACAGCGTCTAGAGACAGCGTCTTTTTGCTAGTGCCTTACAGGCCGCTAGCCTCGTATGGGATTAATTATTGACGTGTGGCGTTTTGTCCCCGAACTCGGTGTAGGCGCAGCACCTGACTCACACAGCTCGCCACATATCTCAATTTACCCGCCCTCAGCGCTACGCCGAACCTCGCCCCGATCTGTTGGGCGCCGACGGCGTTTGACGCAGATTTGGTCCATGGCGTTTCTTCGACCAGTTCCTCGCCTCCTCTTCCTTGCAGCGACGGCAGCGACGGCGCTGTCACTCAGTATGCCTCGCTCCGCCCTCCGCCGTCGCACTGCGCCGCCGCCGCGACCACAACCGCCGACCGCCGCCGCCACGACCGCTGCGGCCGGGCGCACCGCCATGAGCGCCTCCGCCGTCGCGACCGACGACAAAGATGGCGACCACACGGAGACCGCCGCCACGGCCACGTCCTTCGCCGGCCGGGCAGCGCTCGTCATGCCGTTCGTGGCCGCGACCGCAGCTTTAGCAAGAGCGGGCTTCCCGTTGTATGGAGCGGCCTCGCCCGTGCTCGTCTTGGTACACCGCTTCCTGAAGCCCGACGGCGAGCCCTTCGTGGAAAGGACGGTGAAACTGCTCGCCTTGGCGAGCGTCTGGGCGTATTGGAGCGCCGGCGTCGCCGGCTTGCTCCTCTACGTCTTGTTCCAACTACCAATCACGGCCTACCACGCCTTGGCGGTCTACGTGCCCCTTCTCATCATAGCCTTCAAGCGGGACCGGAACGCGAGGTATGATCGGTACAAGCGGTTTATTTTGAGGATATTATTTGATGCACCTCTCATAATAACGGCGATCTCACTGAGATATCTGTGCGGCTGGCACCTGTTCACGCCCTTCGCTTCCATAATAGATGACGAGGTCGTCCAGGGCACGTTACCTTTCGCCTGCGACGTGGCCGAGCTCGCGGCGGAGCCGTACAACGTGGGAGCTGTGGTGAACATGTGTTCCGAGTGGGACGGGCCCCTGCAGGCTTATGAGAGGTACGGCATCCAGCAGCTGCGACTCCCCTTCCAGGACACGACGGCGCCGCACGAGACGGCCTTGAGGAGGGGCGCGGCGTTCATGAAGGAGCGGCTCGAGAACATGGAGAAGGGCAAACGTATCTACGTGCACTGCAAGGGCGGCATCGCGCGCGCGTCGACGATGTCCCTGGCGCACTACATCATTAACCGCGGCGAGGACCCGTATGAAGCCGTCGACAAGCTCAAATCTAAAAGGTCGGTGGTGCTGCGGAGCGCCGCGGAGTACGAAGGAGTGAGGGCCATCGCGCGCGACCCCGAGGGTAACCATTGTGAATAGTAGAACTTACTGCTCGATGGCGTAGGGGAGAGATAGGAGTCGATCTTCGGGAAAATTATTTGCTAGTGTCTTACTACCGCTAGCGCGAGATTTTAACTGCGCGTCGGAGCTCAATGCGCATCGAGTAATAGCTATCAAGCGGTCGAAACATTTCTTTTGGAGCCAAATTGACACCTGTCTGCCGCCTGCATCGAAAACCGGCGCTACGGCAAGTCAATTATTAGCAGCCACTGAGTGGTCAGCTGTTTTGGTCCTCAAAGCACGCGCGACGCGACACGACGCGACAAACCAACGTGAGACATGGCCACCCCGACGCTGGCTCCCACGCTCATGCCCACAAAAAGCAACCCCTTCAACACGTCGAGCAGCGACTGGGCCGAGATCCGCGTGACCCTGCTCCTGAACGCATTCATGGCCGTCTGTCTAATTGGTGTAGCGGCGTTCTACGGCAATCTATCAAGCGTCTACGCGCCGAAGCCGCGGCGCCGGACAAGCGCCGTGCGCAGTGGGCTGCGCGGATTTAGAGATGCGTCGAGCCTCGACGACGAAGCTTTAGGCAAGGCCGTCGGCCCGGACGCGCAATTATTGATTCGCTTCCTTCGTTGTTGGAGAGACATTACGACGGTGGGCGGCCTCGTCGCCGCCGTCATCTTGTTACCGTGCTACGCCACGGGCCGCCACCGCGAGTCCGGCTTCTACGCCTGGACCATCGCGAACGTCAAGAAGGGCGCGCCGCGGGGCTGGGCCGCGGTGGTCTTCATGTACTTCTTCACGTGCTACGCTCTTAGACGGGCTGATAGGGAAGCAAGGCGCTACGCGAAACTCAGGTACGACTACCTGAGCCAGGTTGAGGATGACGAGGACGGCCCCCAGGCCCGGTGTTCCGTATTTGTCGAACGCGTGCCGCGCGACCTGAGGAGCGACGGCGCACTTTTGAATTATTTCAGACGCCTCGCGCGATCTGATAACGCCGTGCACTCGGCCGTCGTCTTCCGGGATTGTAGGAAGCTCGAGAAGGTTAGGCGAAGGCGCGACGAGGCTAAAAAAACGCTCGCTAGCAGTTCCGAGGGCAAGACTCTGTACAGAGCGCGGTCGCACGTCGACGCGATAGCATGTGGAGGCCGGCCGCGGCTCTGGTGGCGCGCCTGCGATGCGCGGCGCTTCTGGAGCGCCCGGCTCGAACGATTGGAGAATGAGTTGTCGAACGGACGAGCCCTCGCCGAGAACTATTCGCAGAATGACGAGCCGTCGTCGCCGCTGTTGAGCGGCTCGTCGCTCGAGGCGCGCGTCCAAGAAGCTGCAGATAGGACGCAGCGCCTGGCGAATACGACGGCGCGCCGCGTCTTCCGCACGTTAGCTATCGAGGATACGGCATTAGGGGAAGCGTTCAAACCGTCGGCGACGGGCGTCGTCACGTTTTCCAGCGTCGGTATAGCGTCAACACTGGGCCAGCTACAGCTCGCCTCCTTCAAAGGCTTGAAAGCGGTCGTCCCGGCGCCCACCAGATCTGATGTTGTGTTTGCGAACGTCGGCGAGAAGGCGTCCGGCGTCGAGTGGCGCGCGTGGTGCTGCGACGCGTTTTTAGTCTGGTGCGGCGTGCTGCTGACGCCGCTGATTGGCGTGATTCAGGGCCTGTCGAATTTGGAGAGAATTGCCGACGTCGTGCCGTTCCTAAGGCCCTTCGCCGAAGACGACGAGTATGCCGCTATAAGGGATGTGGTAACAGGTTATATTCCCGTGTTGCTCGTGCTGGGTTTGTTGGCTGTAATACCTTATGTGTTGGAGTCCCTGGCCTTGAATTATGTGAGATTGAAATCGCATTCGTTGGTGCAGCGCTACGTCTTGGACCGCCACTTCTATTTTCAATTATTGGCCATCTTCGTCACGGTGCTCTCCGGATCGCTCGCGGACGTCGTCAAGGCCTTCATCGACAGTCCTTCCTCCATCGAGACTTTACTAGGACGGTCCATCCCGGGCGTCGGTGCTTACTTTTTACAGTTATTAACAGTAAAGGCCACGGTGTCGATCGCCGTCGAGGCCGCGCGACCAATTCCATTGGCACGGGAGCTGAGTCTGCGGCGCCTCATGGAGCGGCGCGACCCGCCTTCTGAAGAACTGAAACTGGGCCACGCCGTGCCGCAGATGCTCATGGTCGTGCTCGTCGCCGTGCTGTACGCGGCGATCGCGCCGTTGATCCTGGTGCCGGCGGCCATCTATTTCTGGCTCGCGGAGCCCGTCTACCGGAAGCATCTCCTGTTAGTATATACAAAAACGAGCGAGGGCGGCGGCGCGGCGTTGTTTCCCGCGCTCGCGTACTTCTCGGCGCTGTCGCTCGGGATCGGCCAGCTGGCGCTATTTTCATACCTGGCGTTATCCGACAAGACGGTCGAGCACGGCGACGCCTGGCGCCAGGCATTGGCGGTGGTGCCCCTGCCCGTCATAACGTACGCACACTACCGCCGCGTCGTGCAGCGCTACGTCGCGCCCGCGGTCCACCTGCACCGCGACGCGGCGACGCGGCGCGACCTGTTTCGGGACCTCTCGGAGCGGCTGACGGAGACGTATTACAGGCAGCCGGCGCTTGTGGACGACGACGACGTGGCGCCCCAGGCGCGCCGCGCGTCGTCGAGGAGCAGTACGGGCGAGTGGGACCTCGAGGCCCTGGGCGAGCCGGAACTCGCTCGAACGACAACTCCGCTTGTGTAGTAAACATTGTGTCACATAATTACTCCCTCACATCGTCGTCGCCGAGCGCGACCGGCTCCGTCAGCGTCTGGAACGAGACCGGCGGCGGCTCGGTCGCGACCGGCGGGTCGTACGCCTCGGCGCGCGGCGACCCGGATTGCCACCGTCGGGCCGTGTCGTCGAGGCGCTCCAACGGCAGGCTCATGTCCACGCCGCCGATGCGGTCGGCGGCGGCAAACAACGGCCGGATGAACGCGATGAACCCTTTCTGGAACTGGGCGAGATCCGTCGCGTCGCGCGCAGGCACCGTCAAGGGCAGCCCGCGCTCCCGCTCCAGCTCGGCTTGCCGCCAGAACTCCTCCATGACGAGCGCGGTCCATCGTCTATAGACAGGCCAGGGCTTCGCCGGGTTCGAGATATCGCATGCATGGATGAAGATCTTCAAGCACGGGACGTGGTGTTCTGGGGTACAAGCTTCATAGGAAGTACCGCGCTCCTTCGCCTTTGATAGCGCCCGTTCGAGCTCGAAGATCTGCTGCGAGTGCTCCTTCATGTCCGTCGCGAGCAGCAAACCGATCCAGAGCGCGCGGTTCTGCTTCTGGTCTGTTGATGGACGCGTCCTTAAATAAGGTTTGGCTAGATTGAGTGCCACGGCGGCGTGCATGTTCTCCAGTGGAGACGCGTCGTTGTAGCGGATGGCGAGCTCGTGGCCCGTCTCGACCAGGAAGTTATTGGTCAATCCTGGATGGCCCACGTCGTGCGACAGGCACGCTAACAACGTCACCAGGACGACGTCGTCGTCTAAGGCGTCGTCGAAGGTCGGCGCGAGATTTAAGAGAGCGTGCATCGCCTGCAGGACGTCGGCGCCGTGTAAACAGTTGTGGTAGGGCACGTCCTGGTACGACGCCAGCATCTTGGACACGACCTGGCGCAGGATGGGGGACGCCGACGCCGCCCGAAAACCCCTCGCCTCAAACACGACGGCGTCGACGATTGCTCTACTAGCCAGCAACGTGTCGCCCTGGAATCTGTGTGGAAATCAGCCAGTGAGTCAACATCGCGTCGATGGCGTGGGGCGCCCGAAATTTGATTTCCACACAGCCCGGAACGCGTCCACGACGCTCCACACGTCAAAGCCCCAGGCGTTGACCTCCGACAGGGCCGCCTCGAGCGTCTTCCGGCGCTCCTTTGGGACGCTCGACGCGAGCTGCCGTTCGGAGATCAAGTCGGCCACCGCATTTTTGCACGCCTTGCGCAGCTGCGGCGTCTCGGGGCTCGGCCTTCGTTTCGCGAGCGGGTTCGGTTTTAGTGGTGAGGCGCCGTAGGCGTCGACCACCGCGTCCGCGGTTGACGGGTCGAGGTCCTCGGTCAGGTTGCTGTGCATCCTCACAAAGAGCTCGTCGCCGCCGCCGTGCTTTTGACGCGTCGTCGTCGTAGCCTCCTTGAGGATTCGTATTTCGGCTGCGGTCAATGTGATTTGTGCATCGCGGTCCCCGGGCAGCGCCTCAAGCTTTGTGCGTAGCGTATGGCTCGCGTCCGCGTCGCTTTGCTTGGGCTCTGTGCCGAACAGCAGCCCGTAGAGGTACTCCATGGCCGGAGCGCTGCAAAATTCGGCTGCCCCCGGGTGACGTACCAATGCCTGGGCAGTCGTGAGGTGTCAAAGCACAGGTTGCGTCGATCCCTGCTTGGTTTTTACCGATCAACTGGCGCCGCACTGATTGGCTTCCCCGCACGAATATGCCCCCAACTTCGACAGTACCCGAGGCTTATTTCGGATGAGAAGCGACTGCTCTGATGTCTTGGCCCGCAAAGGGCAGCCCGACTCTACTAGCTTTTCCGCTCATCATCCATTTGGCAGCGCCTCTGTAGCTTCGGCGCCCGCAGCCCAAACGCATCGATTTACGCCAGCAGCGGCGTAAACCGATCGACGGGGTCGACCATAGATCCCAGCCGCGCTTTCGCCCCGTGCCGGACCGTGCCCGCGCGCCGGTGGCCCCGCAAAGCCCCAGCCAACTGGGGCAGCCCCCGGCCGCCGCGACGCCGTCGACGCGCCGCCACGCCGCCTCGACGTCGTCAACGCTCGACGCCGTCGACGCTCCACGCCTGACGCCCGACCGCGCGCCTGATACAATATGGCCACGGACGGCTACGTCTCGCACCAGCAACAAAAATGGGAGACCTATCTGGCGGAGCACCAGATCGAGAAGATCTTCCGGGACATGACCTCGGACATTATCACGAAGCAGCCCCAGGATTCCATACAACACATGATCGAGTGGCTGCACAAGTTTAGGGAGGCGAAGACGAAGCCGAAGAAGAGTGACAAAAAAGGAAAGAAGGGCCGCGGCCGCCAGCGCGTCGTCGAGTCGTCGGACTCCGACTCCGACGATTCCTCGGAGGACGACCGGCCCTTCGTCGCCGTCAAGCAGTCAAAAACAAGACGGGGCACGATCGCCGCGCCGCGCCTGAGCCTGACGAAGAACTGGACGCCGCCGTCAGTCCCGAAGGAGGCGCACGAAGAATCGTTCCTAGGACGGCAGCTCATGACCATCTTCTTCATGAAATCGTGCACGAGGAAGGAGCTCCACGTGCTGGTCGGAGCCATGTCGACGGAGACTTATGAGGACGGTGCCACGATAATCAAGCAGGGCGAGCGGGGCGACGCGTTTTATGTGGTCGAGGACGGTGAGGTGGTATGTATGAAGGATGAGGAAACAGTGCTGACCATCCCCTGTCCCTCTACCGAAGATCCTTCCGTGGAGCGGCGCTACTTTGGGGAGTTAGCGTTGCTGTACGACGCACCTAGAGCAGCTTCTGTGAAAGCAGTTGGTAGAGTTAAATTGTGGGCCTTGGACAGAACTACATTCAAGTCCATTTTACAACAGTCAGATGATATCAAGATGATGCTCTACTCGAAGTTCGTCCAGTCGATTCACCTATTCAGAGATCTAAAGCTCTCGCAAGTGAACGCGTTATGTGCATCATTACAAGCCCAGGATTTTGATGACGGGGACACAATCTTCAAGCAGGGCGACGACGGCGACGCGTTTTATATAGTGGAGTCGGGTGAGGCCGCCTGTTTGAAAGATGGGGTCGTCGTGTCCATCGTGCACGAGGGCGATTACTTCGGCGAACTGGCGCTCGTGCGGAGGGAGCCGCGGGCGGCGACGGTGCGCGCGAAAGGGAAGCTGTCCGTGCTCAAGATCGGGGCGCGGGCCTTCAAGCGGTTGATCGGGGTCCTCGAGTTCGACAAAGTTTACTAGTCCTCCCTTGTGTGTGTAAGGACGGGAATCTATGCTCTGTGTGACCAATGCGAACCCGGCGCGCTGCACGGACTTCCGCCGGGTGAAACAACACCCTATCGCCAATCCCTACAAGACACAGTGGCGAAGCGCTCGGGGTCCGTACTACCTGGGGGTGGGCACAATAAGTGACTCTCTCTCTCTCTCGGTGCGCACGGCCGAACTACTTGCCGAACTTTCGACAAAATAGGTTACACATCATACCGCTCCCTCATCAACAAACCCCTGCCCGTCGCACCACTCGCACTTCGATTCCTTCCCGAACATGACGCGCACGCCCTTGCCATTGCAGAGCGGGCACGGCGCGGGCCCATTTTCCCCACCAATCATCACGGCGTCGATCTCTCGCGTGACTTGTAAAGATCGGAGGTACGCGGACCACTGCTCGTCAACGTCCGTCCGCGCCTCGGCGGCCTCTCGTTCTGCCAAATCCTGCAGCATGTCGTCCCAGACAGCCTGACGGTCGTCGTCGCTGCTCACCGGCGCCGAGCCGGGGACCGGTGCGGAGGCCGCGTTTTTTAATACATCGGAATAATCCCCGACCCATTCGTCCGCCGCGTCGGCCACCGGCGCGCGCGCCGCCGCGTCGAGGAGGCGCACGGAGTCGCTCGTGATTTTGAACGTCGCGATCGCCAGCGACCTGTGTGTAGAATCGAGTTTCGCGGCGCCCCCACGCCATCGACGCGACATTTGAGTTCCACACGGTCGGCGACGGCATTCTTGCGAGAACGCGTCGTGCGAGCGCGTTCGCCTCCATCAAACTAGAGCAGCGATGCGTCGTCGTGACGCCAGCCTCCGCTTGGGCCGCCGTCGAGCCGAGACCTTCGTACGTAAAGCTCCGCGGCGGCGAGAACCGCACCTCGTAGTACTCTTCCGCTTCTGGCGGGTCCCAGGGATTTCTGGCGTAGCGGACGGTCTTGCGCCCGTCCCGCGGAGGAGTCGGCGCCGTCGCTTTTGCCCTCATCTGCGCAAAGTCCTCGGCCGAGGGAAACTTGCCAAAGGTAGAGTCGCGCCGTCGGCGAATTTCGGCGAAGGGTTCGAGGCTCGTCGTGAGCAAGGTCTGGAGCGGAGGCTCGCCGATGCCTAATTTTGAAAGCAGCGACGATGTGACCGCCGAGAGGCCGAATCTCGCGCGGCGCAGCGCGCCCTTGGGGCCCACGCTGAGATCGAGAAGTGCGTGGCCCTCAGGTAGTCGAGCCGCCGCGTACGTCTCGAGCGCGCCCACGACGTCTCCGCTGGTCTTAATAAGGGCATCAGCAAGCGCAGCGGCGTCTTGCAAGGCGCTGTTGCAGCCCTGGCCCGAGGCACCGCCGGTCGAATGGGCCGCGTCTCCCAGCAGAGCCACGCGACCGTACGTGTACGCGTTGCAGCGGATCGTCGCTGCACGCGACGAGTTCTGCCGTACGAACTGCTCGCCGACCGCCGTCGTGTTGAACGCGGCGCCGATGAGCGCGAACGAGTCGGCGAGCAAAAGGCGCGCCGCGTCGGCGTCCGTGATCGTGCCAGGGTCCTCC
The DNA here is from genome assembly GCA_918797485.1 of Pelagomonas calceolata. Lineage (NCBI taxonomy): Eukaryota > Pelagophyceae > Pelagomonadales > Pelagomonadaceae > Pelagomonas > Pelagomonas calceolata. Next base: position 3,386,652 of record CAKKNE010000004.1, read on the forward strand.
TCACTGGGCCGCCAGCTCAGCAGGGCGCACGCGCCGTCCTTCGTCGGTTCCAGAAATGCGGCGAGCCCGCCTTTCCCCGGCACGAGATGGACCGCGTCCGGCGCGAGCGGCGCCGGCATACTCGAGAGCCGCACGACCTTGAGGGAGCCCGGCAGCTCGATGCGCTCGACGTCGAAGCCGGGGCACCTCTCGGCGATGGCACCGCGCGTCGCACTGTTCACGCCGTCGCAGCCCGCGACCAAATCGAAGGTCTCGCCGTCGACGGCGCCGGTCAGCGGGTCGACGTCCTCCACTTTTCGTTCAAAAATCATGCGCAGGCGGTCCGACGCGTGGCGCCGCTCCAGCTCGTCGAGCAGCGCGCCACACAAAGCCGTCTGGTAGATCAGGACCGACGGCTCTCGCGATGGGTCCGGCTTCCGCAGATCAATAGCGCCGAAGGGCAGGTGGATCGTGAACCGGTCGCTGCCGAAGCCCGCGCCCTTCACTTGCTGCCAGAGCTCCTCGTCGCAGGACCGGATGGCCGTGCGGCCGCGCAGACCGAGGCCTAACGCGTACGCACGGCCCTCGAGCGCGTCGCTGCTGCGCGGGTCGGCGCGGCCCTCGAAGATTTTTACGGTGCAGCCAGCATCCAGCAATCGATGCGCGAGGAGTAAGCCACTGGCACCTCCGCCTACGATGGCTGCACGTAAGCCCTGGAGAGGCGCGGTGCCGGGTGACAGGCCGCGGACGACTGCTAGCAAAAGGATGCAGTGGCAGCGCATGTGTGCTCTCAATCTTGCAGCTCTTGCTCGCACGCGTCGACAGCGCGTCCTGGGCAAAGCTTGCGCAGGACAGAATGATCTCTTTGCAACTGTTGGCGACAAAACCATGCACGGCCGCACAAGCAGCTAGCGTCGCAAGCCTCTAGCAAATGTCTTTGGAGGCTTCGTTTTTCGGAACAAAATATCCCTCGGCGAGCCGTGACAGACCGCTGGAGGCGATACAGCAAGAAGTTGGAGGCGGTGACGGAGGCTGCACCGTGTGGACGCTGCGCCTCTATTCAGGCCGCACCGCTCACTTAGAGACACAAATAGGCCTTGCACGAAGCCCGCCACACGACTCGGTTGACAGCCACGCGAATTGACCGCCGCCGCAGAGGCTACAGAGCCACTTTGCTGTGGCACTGAGTAGCAACCTATCGACAGCCGCGGCGCGCCGACAGCGACCATGCCTCACAAGCTCCTCGCTACGCTGGCCATCTCGCATGCCTTCCTCACGACGGGGCCGCACCACCGGCGGAAGCTCGCGCTAAATGTGATAGAGACCGACGAGTGGCTCACGGCGCAGGACGCCGAGGGCCGGACCTACTACTACCATGCTGTAACGATGGAGACGAGCTGGACCGATCCCAGGATTGTCGTCGAGGAACCAGCGAAACCGGAAAGGCAGCAGCTCCACGCGCTGCACGTTTTACCGTCCAATGTAGACAAAGACGCCCTCTCTCAAATATTGCATAGTGGAGACGCCATGGACGAAGCTAAAACAGAACAAGCCTTCTGGGCCGTCGTGAACGAAGTTGATAGGGCGGAGGCGCACGACGAGCCGCTGTCGGCGGACGTGCCGCGCATGCTCCACAGGATCTTCGATGCGGACTTGCAGCATTTATTGACGAGGGAACAAATACGAACAAATCTGACGTGCATGCAACCGGCTTTAACAGGTGCCGCGAACGCCGGCAACTCCATGGGCTACATCATGGACGACTACGCGCACAAGGACCTTCCTCTTAAAGAGGGTAGAGCTTGTGAAGGCGGGACGTGTTGCGAGGCCTGCTCGCGGAACATCTTCCCGTCGTTCATGCTACCGGGAGAGTGCTCTCCGGACATCTTTCCCGGTCTCAATCAGTTCACCTTTAACGAAGTGGAGGGTCTGCCGTCGGCCTCTATTTTACAGTTTATTCGATTGATCGAAAGAGTACGAAGGACGATGGCCCACGAGTACGGGTTGGACCTCAAGACCATCCTGCCGCTGCAAGCGTATGCGAGGAAATACGTCGCCGGGACGACGCAGCAAGGCGGCGGCGGGGGCGAAGGCGACTACGTCATACTACATACGGACGAAGCCACGCACTCGGGCTACCACTACTCGTCCGTGTTATATTTGAATGACCAAGGGGTTGATTTCACGGGCGGCGACTTCATTTTTAACGACAAGGCCAAGGAAGGTACCTATCATATACCTACCTCCGAAGAGCTCGAAATGCTCACGATGGAGGAAGAGCTCGAACGAGGGCGGAAGTTCGGGCGGGAATTAACGCCCTTCCACCCCAGTCGTGGCGCGGCGGTCATCTTCAGTAGTGGGTGGGAGAACATGCACGAGGTCTATGCTTTGGAATCAGGTACGAGATATGCCGTGCCGAGCTTCTTCACGACGTGCCCGGTCCCAGAACAAGCGTATCAGCAGATGCACGTCGGCAAACCTTCGTCAGATGAGCAGATTGCTGATGATTGGTTGCATTTGCTACTTGCCCATCGAGCGGAGTCGCCCGTCGAGAGTGTTGGGAGGGTCAAGGAGCTCCTCATGAAGTGGCACTACATGTGCACGCCGTTGGATCAACACTAAACACTTATACATCATCAATTTTCGGGGGCGCCGCCGTCGCCGCGCTCATCGGCGGCGTCGCGGCGGCGCTCGACCGTGCCTCCCGAGAGCGATCCGTGGCGTCGCCGTCACCACGTCGTGGAGGGCGCAAGGAGAAGGCGTCGCGGCGATGGCGTCGGGAGCACGCACGCAGACACCGTGGCGTCCTCCACGCTCGTCGGGTGTGAGATCATAGTTCATTTCGCTCCTTCTTGCGCGCGCGCTTCCTCTCCCGATAGACGCGCGCGCGGTCGGACGGCGAGAGCGACGGCGCCTGGCGCGGCTGCGCCTTGTGCCGCCTTGTTCCCTTCGAAGGCCTTTTGGAGCGCAATCCCAACGCGTCGATGGCCGTGTCGACGTGGTTGCCGCCGGGCAGGCCCAGCTCGGCGGCGATGTGGTGCGGCTGCAAACCTTGGGCATGCATCTCCGTGATCTGCGCCCGGTCGTGGTCCGCGAGCTCGCGCAGCACGCGCGCGTGGCGTTTTTCTCTGTGCCTTAGTGATTCGCGGTGCGGCTGCTGGGCCGCCACGGCGGCGGCGCAGAGTGCCAGGAGCCAGCGGCGCCGCATCCTATGTGTGGGGCAGCCGTTGCGGCTACGTATGCGCTCGACAACGACGCATCGTGCTATGTACCTCCAGTTTTGGGGCGCTGGTGAGCCATGATTGCCGTCTCTTCGCGCTGCGTCGAGTGCGCTAGTGTCTTACTGGACGCTAGCTCCGCGACTCAAGCCCACCATTGTTTTTGAGGCCTCTGGAGCGCTTTGCGAAGCGTGCGCATATTATTTGTGCTGTAGGTGTTGCTCTGTAAGCGCAGGCTCCTCAGGCTGCATCAGTGCGTGGTGTAAAACACAATGCGCTGCGCAGGGCTGCTGGTGCTGGGCCAAGCCATCAATGCTGCGGAGGACATCGCCGCGGACGCCGGCGGCCGAGGGGTGCTCTTACAGCTCGTCGTGCGCGGTCCCGCGGCGAACGCGACGCGCCAGCGGTGGCACGCGCTGCACGACCACTTCGAGGGCTCGGACGAGGTCTACGTCGCGCGCGTCTTTTGCGACGAGAACGACCCGAATAGTGACGACGACACATGCGGCGCGCTGCTGGGCGGCCGGCGCGCGGTCTACCCCATCGTGCTGTACGGCGACTGTTACGAGCCGGAGGCCTACTGGGGCCCGCGGACGCTCGACGCGCTGAAGGCGTTGGGCGAAGGCATTCGCGCGCCCTGCTCGGCGTGGCGGCCCGACCGCTGCGATGGCGCTTCAAAAGCCAAGCTGGAGGGCTTCGAGGCCATGCCGGCGCGGGGCCTCAACGAGCTCGCGCGCACCGAGGCCGTCGCCCGGCGCGCGAGGGTGGAGGCGCACGAGGCCGCCCTCGAAGAGAAACGCGAGAGCCTGCTCGAGGAGTGGGAGGCGCTGGGGACGGTGCGGCGAACGAAGGCGCAGCGCGTTTCTGATGAGTTAAGGGCGATGCGCGAGGTCCTCGCGTCTCGCGGCGTCGGCTGGTCCGAGACGCGCGCGGCCGTGACCTTCGAGGAGGAGTCGTACGCGGCATCGGAGATTGCTGATGATTACGAATATTCGGCTTATAACGACGGATACGACGAATACGACGAGCTGGGACCGTACTACGATTATGAGGACGAGGACGCGTACTACAGCGAGTACGGCGGCGGCTACGACGAGGACGCCGACGTCGACGAGAGCTTGTATGCGGACTACTACGACGAGTACGAGGATAGTCGACGATAAGAGACGATATGTTTTCGCTAGTGTGTCGATGTTACGGTGCTAGGACTAGTGGGCGGAGCCCCTGGGGGGGAGACACCGCGCGTCGCCGATTCAAGCAGAACGCCTCGGCAAACCCCGCTAGTGTCTTACAGTATGCTAGCTAGTCCAAAACGCCGTGCCATATTTTTCGCGCTGGCAGTCGCTACCTCAGCACTGCAAGTAAGAGGAATAGGTAATATTAGAGCTAAGGTACCAAGGCACGCAGCCACGCGCTTGGCATTGCTCTGGGTTAGTTGTGCAGCTTGCCAGGTCATCCTGTTCGTGGGGGCACGGGCAGGTCGGTCGTGAAGCCCGACCGGAGCGGCCGCGCGAAAAAGCTTGTGCTTGTTGCTTTAATAAACTGCTGACACATATTTGCCATGAATTCGTACCCCGCGCTACGACGAGGCGGCCGGCTGCGAAACGCGTTCCTGCTACTACACATCGCACAAGCCTTCGACTTCTCGAGCTTCGGCAAGAAACCAGCACCAAAGAAGAAGACCTTCCAGGAATCCTTCGAGACATACAAAAACAAAATCAATTTACCAGAGGACGCCGGCGCGTTCGCGCGAGGCACTTTGGCGGGCATCGCCCTTTCAGTATTTGTGGCCGTCGGGCCCGTCGGCGACTCCATCAATACCGAAGGGAGAGAAGCTAGGGAGGCGGCGGCCCAGTTCGAAATTGTATTAGATGCATTAGATAAGCGCTACGTCGATCGCGTGTCCCCAAAAAAGCTCATGGAGAGTGCGGTGGAGGCCATGTTGGCCACGCTCGACCCCTACACGGAGTACGCCAAGTCCACCCAAGCGTCGGACATGATCGAGAGCGTCGAGGGGCGGTATGGGGGCGTTGGATTAGTTATATCGGGAAAACCCCGAGATTCCAAGGACCCGGTGAAAGCGATGAAGAGCGGCGAGGTGGACGTGGCCGTCGTCGATGCGTATGAGGACTACGCCTGGGAGGCGGGCTTACGGCCTCGGGATACGTTACTGTCGATTGGCGGTTCGACGCCATCCGGCAGCTCAGGAGACGCTGTGTTAGATGCAGCTAGGTCATCATTGCGAGGGAAGCCCGGCACCGACGTAAGCGTGGAGTACAAGCACCCCTGGGAGACGACGCCACGGACCACAGATCTTAAGAGATTTGCGGTGCGAAGGCGAGACGTCGAGTTAGTTACGTTGTTACCGTCCCCAACAGCGCCTAAAGTCGTGGCCTACGCTAGAGTAGGCGGCTTTTCGCGCGAGACGGCTCCGGAATTGGTCGAAGGTCTGGCTTCCTTACGCTTCGACAGTCAAAAGTCGAAGCTCGAGGGCGTGATCATCGATCTGAGAGGAAATCCGGGAGGGTTGCTAGATGCGGCGGTGGACGTCGCGTCGTTGTTCCTGCCGCCCGACGCCGTCATCGCGTCGGCGGGCGGCCGGGGCTTCGTCAGGGACGCGACGCCTTCGGGCGAGACGCCCAAAGAAAAGGACGGTGTGGAGCGCGTCGAGTTTAGAAGTAGAGCTAGAGGTGTCACGTTGTTCGGCGTCGCTCCAGTAGTTGTTCTAGTGGACGGGCAGTCCGCTTCTGCCTCAGAAATCGTCGCCGGAGCCCTACAGGACTATGACGCTGGTGTTGTCGTCGGTTCGAGAACTTTTGGGAAAGGTCTCATTCAGGACGTCTCTCCATTACCATTTGACGGCGCGGCACTGAAGGTCACGGTTGGCAGATACTATACCCCGTCCGGCCGGTGCCTGCAAGAGCTCGACTACGAGAAGGAACGGGCATTATCCTCAAAGAAGGAAGTCTCGCCGAAGGAATCTTTCTACACCGTGAATAGCAAAAGACCCATCGAGTCGGGCGGCGGCGTCGCTCCTGATGTTCTGGTGGAGCCGGACACGCTCACAAAAGCCGAGACCGCTTTACTGCGCAGTGGTGTCGCGAACAAGTTCGCGGACGACTGGGTCGATAAAAGGCCGGACGTGGCCAAGACCCTGTATGCTCGAGGTCTGGAACCGGACGCCGATGCGGCATCCTTGGTTCTACAGAGGAGCGACCTCGACTCACTGAAACAGCGCGCCCTGAAGGCCATTGCGGACGATCCCGACTCGAAGGACGGTCGAGAGGCCAAGCGCGAGGTCGAGGACGCCTTCCGGCGGCACCCCGACCGCATCCTCAAGGTCACCGACGCGTTAGTGAAGGAGCGCTTCTTCCGGAGTTCCGCTCTACTGAAGGCGCAAGTGTCAGATGAAAAAGCAGTCGTCGCGTCGATGAAGCTGCTGTCAGATAAGGCGCGCTTCGACGCGATCCTCGCGCCTCCGGCGAAGTCTGCTGCGTCTGCGCCGAACGCCGTCGCCGCAGCCGGCCTCGGGAACGCGGCCAGAGATGCTTCTAGTTCATAATGTGTTTAGTTCATTTCCCTCCCAGGTGCTTTGCCGCTCGAGCCCTTTGCGTGCTGTGGCCGGTGCGCATCCACGCGCAGCCGCCGTGGAGGGGCGAGCACCCGCTCCGGGGCTTGTACTCGCCGATGGACCCCCGCTCGAACTGCGCGTCCGGGAGAACGGCGGGACAGGACGGGTCGAACATGCAGGGCATCGGCCGGCCGTCGAAGGGGTTGATCGCTTTCTTCGTCTGCGGGCACGCGAGGACGTCGCGAATGTCGGCACGACCCGTCGCGCGGACTGCGGCCACATTAAAAAAGGTCGAGCCCCGCGTCGGCACGAGGAACGCGCAGCGCGAGAAGAGGTGGTTCTCCACGAGCGCCTCGAGCGCCGGGTCGTCGACGCGGGCCTCGACGATCGACACGTTGTCCGCCTTCGCGAGGGCGATGAGATCTCGCTTCAACCACGCCGAGTGACCATCGGAACCAATGAGTAGACCGCCGTCGTGCCGCGCGACCGCTTCTCTCAGGCGGGGCCACACCTGTGTGGAAATCAACCAGTGCGTCGGGTGCCCGACAATTCTTCACTAAGTCATTTCTCGGCGATGACGCGGCCTCCTGGCTCAATCGAGCGGCGAGGAACCGGCATCGCCACGCCATCGAGCAAGCGTCGCATCGATGGCGTGGAGGACGACGCGACGATTCAACGCGAACGCGCCGTAAAAGTTTGATTTCCACACAGGGCCCCACATCGCCGGCGCGCCAGTCCGGGCCCTTCTTGCGCAGGTGCACGCCGACGCCGCAGCCCTCCGACCGCGCGAGCGCCGCATCGACCGCCTTCCTCACTGGGCGACATGCACGGGTTCACAACTAGACGAAAATACCCGGACTTCCACCTCATCCACGTGCTGCACGGCTTCTGGTGGCACTACGGGTCCTTGGTGCGGCCGGACCTCGAGGCGTACCCGGAGGACATCTTCCGGAGTCTCTGCGAGCCCTGGCTTGACCCCTACGAGTACAACGAGCACGTCCACACGTCCATGTTCAAGGAGTGCCGCCACGGGGTGGGTCATGGCGTCTTCTACCCGCTCGCGGCGCGCCAGGACCCCTCTCTGGTCAGCGTGCGAAGGACGCGCCTCGAGGGCACGTTCCCCGTGAGCGACGCGACCTACTGCGAGGGGCTTAGGATTTGCAACGGCGCGCCCAACGAGGCGGGGCAGACGGCGGTGTACGGGGCCAATTCCAAGTACGGGCAACGCGTCGCGACGGCCAAGTCCTGCTGCTACGGGGGTCTCCGCCACTCCATCAAGCTCTACTCGCCGCGCATGCCGACGGACTGGAATTGCCGGGGCCAGACGGACCCCGCGATCCAGGCGGCGGTCAAGGCCAACAGGCCCATTAAGATTGTGTAAATACTATACCTCAAGAATTATTCCACGCGTCGCGCCACGCAGCCACCCGCGCAAGCGTCGCCTCGAGGTCGGCCTCGCTCTCATTCCTCAACTCCACGACGACCTCCGCGGCGTAGGCCTCTCTGGCTTCCTCGAGGACGACCTGCATGATCTCGCACTGCAGATTTTCCTGGAGCTTCGGCTCGGGGTAGCCGCGCGCCGTGAGGCGATCATATAAAGTCTCGGTGCCGACGCGCAGCACGAGCACCAAATCGAACCAGCGCTCGGGGAAGAGCTCGCACGCGTGGTAGTCGACTACAAACCCGCCCCGGCCCAGGTCCGGCTCCATCGCGTCCAGCACGCGGTCCTCGTCGAGCACTTGGCACTGCCGCGCCTCGTCGAACTCCTCGAACGCTTTCAATGACTTCGCGAGCTCCGAGACGCCGAGCCGCTGCAGGCCGAGGCGCGCCGCGATGGCCTCGGCGGCGCGCGTCTTGCCGACGCCCGGCGTGCCCGTCACGAGGATGTTCGGTCGTGCGGCTCCTTTCCGGTCGCGCTTCTGGGCCGGTGCCGTTTCCTCGGACTTGCGCTTGCGGGGTTCCGTGAGCTCGGCCATATTTCCACGGTGTGCGCGTGATGTGCCGATGAAGCTGTTGTGATGCAGGAGTGTTCTACGGTGTGCCGAGGCGATGGCGTTCGGCGCGCGTGATGCAGCGATGAAACTGCTGTGATGAAGCAGTGCTGCTGACAGAGGCTAATGAGACTCACGTCTGAATTCTGCTGCCACGGCCAGCTGTGCACTGTCAACGAGTGCGTACGGCGGTGGCAATAACCAGAATAAGACGTGTATTACGTCGTTTTTTGCGTGTGCATGCAATGCTCCTACTGTCGAGGTATAAGGTATAAGGTACCATACCGATACCTTATACCCGGCGGCCGGGACCAGCGGCCCAGCGACGACTCCCCGGAGACTCCCTGGCAAGGGGACGGAAGCCTACGGAGGCTTGTAGGACGAAACCGCAAGCTCCTTCCTTGCCACCCACGCCCAACCTGGGCCGGCCGCTGTACCATTTCGCTGAGGTCGAATCACATCGAGCAGCACGCATGGGACGCTGAGCAGCAGCACATAGACGACACACGCCGGTGTTATGGGCCGCGGCGGGCAGAAAGCGGCGCCGGGCAACCCCCTCACCAGCAGGCGTTGGTCCAAGGGCGAGGACCTGCGCCCGCACACGCCGCAGGAGTATGATGATGACCTCAACAACCTCTGGGTCGTGCATGGAAGGCGCTACGACCTGGCGCCCTTCCGGGACGTCCATCCGGGCGGCGCGACGGCGCTCGATTTGTGCCGGGGCAGCGACGCGACGCGGCTCTTCGAGCAGTTCCACGTCATGAACGACAAGCACCGCAAGGCGCTCAAGAAGTATGAAGTGCGTGAGTACAAGCGGTCCGAGAGCCCCCCCGGCGTCGAAGACACGCCTCCTAAGGACAGCGAGCGCAGCGCCTTCCACGAGGACCTGAAGGCGATGCTGCGACGGCACTTTCCGGATTTATATGATGGCCACAAGTGCACCTACCAGCACGCGGCGTGTCTCGGGGCGACCTTCGCGGCGTATGGTGTTGGATGGGTCGGGTGGTGGCGCGGCGAAGTACTGACAGGAGTGTTTTTGTTAGGACTGTGCGCCTGGCTCATCATGGCCAATTTAGCACATGACGGCTCGCACCACGCCGTGTCGCGCAAAGCCTGGATCAATGAGATTTCACTACTGACCTCGTCACCGTTACTCTACAGTTACGGAAGCTGGTACCAGCAGCACTGTGCGTCTCATCACTTAGAAACGAATGATCCGGATCTCGATGTCGACGTGCAGCACCACCCCTTCGCGCGGTGGGAGCGGAGCATGTGGAAGGACCATAACCTCACGGGTTGGATCAACCTATTGTGGCACTTCACGGCCTTCCTCGTGTCGACGGCGAACATGTCGCTCACGCACCCCTGGAAATTTGTGTTTGTTCCCTGGGTGAGAAGGCACCTAGGCTTGGAATTGCCACCCTTCTTCGGCGCCGACAACGTCGAATGGGCCGCGAAACAGAAGAAGGCCAACAAACACGCGCCCCACGAGCTAGCATTTTTCAGAGTGTCAGGAAGGATGCATAGAACAGGATTCTTCGACGGCTGGCGCGGGCTGCTGAGTGTGTTGGGGTTCGTTATGTCCGTGGCGTTCGTCACGGTGCCCTTCTTCCGCTTCGACACGATAGGAAGAAAACTACTGTTTGCGCTTGGGCCCTACGTCGTCACGTCGGCCTTCTTCTTCACGGTGACCCAAATTTCGCATGTGCAGGCCGAGTGCCAGCGGCCCGACCCGACCAAAGACTTCTTCCAGCACCAGGCTCGCACGTCGCTGGACTACGGGTGCACGTCGGAGTTCTGGCGCTTCGCGACGGGCGGGTTGAATGTGCAAAGCATCCACCACGTCATGCCGGTCGTGAACTCGTGTCATTATGCCAAGTTGTACCCGGAGTTCTACGCGCTCTGCGAGAAGTACGACTGCGCGCCGGCGACGGAGCCCCACATTTTGAGTGCGGGCTACCGGCACCTGAAGCACGTCTACGACCTCGGCGAGCTGTACCGCGGGCCGGACTACTCCGACTAGATCGACTCTGTTATTATGCATAGTAATTATCGCATTGAATATACCTTCCTTTTCTACCTTCCCTTGGGGGCTCGGCGACGCCTCCGCCGCAGGAGGCGGGTTTTTCATGCCGATTTTGCTCAGCGAGCCCCTCACGCACTCACGTGGCGTCAGTACCGTCAGTGATCACCTTTAATCGTGTTAACACGTCGCGGAGTCCACTCTTGGAGGGACTCTTCGCCGTCACACTCACACAGCACTAAAAAAAATTTGGCCTATTAGATCTGCCCGGGAGCACAACCGGCTCCTACTCGCGCAACCTCAACCACTTGTGGCTCATGGGCGCCATCGTCGGCATCTGGCACGGGCCGATGACGGAGCCACACGGAGCCGCGCGCCAGTGGCTCACGGCGGGCCTCGAGGAGAACGCGACCCACCTGCTGGTGGACGTCGACAACGCCGAGCGGCTCGTCGCGGCCGTCAAGGCCGACAAGAAGTGGCGGACGGCCCTCGTGCAGAACGCGCGAGGCGTGGCGGAACTGTTCGTGTGTCCGCGTTGCCTGCGGCAGCACTACGTGTCCGTGATCGTCGCGCTGCGCGAGCGCTTCTACGAGTTGGACAGGACGATGAACTCCCACCTGCGGGACGCCGGGACGCCCGCCCAGCGCGCGGCGGAGGCGGCGTTACAAGCATTTACGAAGGAACGGGAGGCGGAGAACGCCTATCGCCATTTCCAAAATAAGTACAAAAAACGGAAGGACAAAGGTTGGCGGAACATGGGAAAAATGCGGGAGGAGAAGCACGACCTCAAGGAGGCGCTCTCGGCCGAGCAGACGCGCGACGCCGAGCGCAAGGCCGAATTGCTCAAGGTCCTCGAGGCCGAGAAGGCACAAGCACCGCCGTCCTTCGCGGAGCTCCTGCGCCTCGAAAACTGCGAGGCGCGCATGACCTCGCTCGTCGAGATCACGAAGCCACGGACGCGCGGCGGCGGGCGCCACTGCATCCACGGCGGGAGAAAAGAATGCCCCGACGTCGGCTTCCAGCGGCGCGGCGCGGGCAAGGAGGCGTGCGCGCTGCTCGCGAAGCTCGTCACGTAGTTGTTTTCCCCGGCAAGCGAGGCGACCCATTTACTCTACCACCGGCACGTCTCCATAATATTTTAACATTAGCCTAGGGGTTCGGCAGGCGCGGGCCGTCCCAGCCGCGCCTCGCCTCTGCTAGCCGCGACCGGCGCGCCATGTTTCTGGTATGGGCTGCCATTCTCTCTTTCTTGCGCTGGTAGTGCTGGCGCCGGATGTTCTTGAAGCGCCGGCGCTCGCGCGCCAGGTACTTGGACCGCCTCGGGCCCGCGCGCTCGGGGTAAGACGCCTCTGCCTCGGCCAGCAACTCTTCCCAGTTGCCGGGCCGCTCGCCGGCATATTGTAAATCGCCGGCGGGCGTCGCGCGCTGGTTCCCTCGGTCCTCCAGGCGCGAGCGCTCGAAGAAGTCGTCCCCGAGCGCGTCGAGGCTCCGGTTCTGGTCGTCGTCATCTCCTGATGTGGTGGCGAACGTTGCGCACAGCTGCGGGCGTGCCAGAGGCGGCCGCGCGGCGACCAATCTGAGCGATGCTGCGCGGCGCGCGATGGGTGCGGCTGCACCCTGAGGCCCTGCGGCGGCCAGATAGCCCCGCGCCGCCGCGCGGCGAGTCAGCAGTGCTGCACCATTTGGGCTAGCGGTGCCAAAACAGAGCGGGCGCGCGCGCAGCGCTCTCCGCGCGACTGCTGCGATCATATTGGTGGACTGTGATTACTCTGAGTTGTATGCGATGGCACAACGCGCCGTACATGCCCTCGATACCCGCTAGCGTACAGTAAGACACTAGGAAGCAGCTGGCCGAGGGCTGGCCGCTTGGATTTCGCTGCCTTACGCTGCTCAATATACCCCTAAAGCAGTGCTCAGGCACTCGTTTGCCATCCGCCTCTCGCTGACAACACCTCGCTCGCACTCTGGCACGAATCAGCCGCGGGCCAGGATAGCCAGACCGGAGAGCTCGCAGCCTGAGCGGCGAAATGGAGCAATCCACCAAAAGCGAGCAGCAAAAAAAGCGCATGGAGCAAGCCTTCGCGAGCGCGAAATGTGCGCCGCCGCCCATCGCCGCCGCGTTCGCCGCAGCAGAGCGAGGAAAAACGGCGGACGATCCCGACCCGCTCCTGACGACGCCGGCGCGCCGCGCGCAGCTCGCCGAGGGGCTAAAAACGAGAGGCAACGCGCACTATTCACATGGAGACGACGCCGCGGCCGTCGATGATTATACGGCTGGCTTGAGGGCATGCCCGGAGGACAACAAGACGTTGCGCGGCGCGTTGTTATCAAATCGCGCCGCCGTCCATTTACGGAGAAAGGAGCACGACTTGTGCATCAAAGACTGTAATGAAGCTCTGAAGCTCGACGCTAGTAGAGCCAAGTGCTACTACCGAAGAGCGGCCGCGAGGGAACAACAAGACGCGTTAGAAGACGCCTTCAAGGATTTGAAGATCTGCGTCCAGCTCGAGCCGACGAATAAGACGGCGGTCAACGCCGCGAGGCGCGTCAAGGAGAAGCTGACCGAGAAACTTAAAAAAGATAAAGCGTTTGCGACGCCGGCGGAAAGGCTCGCCCTCCAGATCTGCCAGTGCGTCGAGACCGAAGAGCTTGACGAGAGGAAGCTCGCGAACCTGTTCAAGGCCGGCGCGTCCCTAGCTATCGAAGATGAGTGTGCCGCCAAGGCGCTGTGGCGCGCCGGCGCCGGCGACCACGCCTGCCGCAAGGCCAAGGCAAAAGGTACTACTGCTGATTTACGAAAGGCTGCTGTGTGTATGCTCGGCGCCATGGCCCACAAGGCGGCCATCGCCGAGCCCTCGATGGTCTGGCAGGTCGCTGGCGTGCTGCGGAGGGAGGGCGAAGGGTTCTTTTCGACGGATGCCGCGGATTCTAGTATAGCGCTCTGCGCGGCCGTGGTGGATGCGGCGCCGGCGGAGGACGAAGAAGATGTGCAGGGAGATGCCGACGGGGACTTTGAGAGAGAAGTTGAGTTGGATCTAGACGAGGACGCGATCTCCGAGAGCGACGACGACGAGCTGGCTCCCTCTAGACTACGAGCCGCGGCGGACGGCGCCGCGGCCGTGGTGGTATCTAGTGCTTTAAAGCACGGTTCACGGCCGACGCGCATGCGCGGGATGGACCTCCTCGTGAGGTGGCTCGCTTCAGGATCAGTGAAGGGCGCGCGCGCGAGATTGCGCAAGTTTTTGGGATTGGGTGAAGACAATCCGTTACGAAAGGGCGTGCTCGCGGGTCTGTACGAGCTGCTCGATTCCATCACTGACGACGAGCGCGTGAAGGCGCAAGCTTGTGTCGCGAGGATCCTGCGAGCCGTCGGCGACAAGGTTACCGGTGATTATATATGGGCTACGCTCCATCAAGATTTTATCGATGCGTTAATTGAGGCATCGTGTCGGACGTTTCCATTACGAGCTCCGGACGCCATTGCTGTGAACGAGGGCGCCTGGTCCTCTGATTTGTCTCAGCAGAAGCGGAAGGCTTCGTTATTAGCAGCGTGCCATTTAGCATCGACGAACTTCGTGGTGGAGTGCCTCAAGTTTATTGATATATCAGCAATCGCGAGGTTGTGCGCGACGGACGAGCAAGGCGAAATCCTAGGCTGCGAGGCCCTCGCGGCGTGTGCTTCCTCAGAGTCAGGACGGTCTGCATTAGCTCCCTTAGTACAAGCAGGGGAATTAGAGAGGCTGATGCGGGAAGGTCGGACTACTTCATCAAGGTCGGCCGCGGCGAGCGCCGTCGCCAAGTTAGGCTTGGCGGCCAAGGCGCTCAAAGCTGGAAGTCATGAAACGGGCAAGTTGTTGGACGCCGCGGCCCAACTACTCAAGGACGAGGACCCTGCGGCGAAGGACCGGGCGGTCGAAGTCCTCGCGGGCCTTTCGGGTTCCTCGCGCGCCAAGGAAGAGATCGCTCATGGAAGCGGTCGTAGTGCTGCGTCTCTAGGTTCCATCTGTGACGTAGCCAAGCAGACGAAGGGCTCGGACCCGCGAGCGTATGGGCTTGCTTTGATACTGGCCAATTTGACAGTGACGAATGATGAACTACGGAGGAGGCATTTCCGAGAAAAGGAGATGGACATTAGTCCCGATCAGTACGACGAGTTCATGCGCATCACGAAACAAAAGGATCCCGAAGACGCCGATAATGATACACCGGATCTAGCGAAAGCTCGCGCTAGGAAGTTATGTATTAATGATGGCGTCGTGGCGATAGCAACTCTAGCATCCTCGAATCCTTCCTCAGAAACAGCGTCGAAATTGGCGGATGCGCTCTGTGCTTTAGCTACTGATGTTGATATGAGAGGTACTCTCATCCAGCAGGGCGGGTTCCGGTCGGCCGTCAACTTAGCAAATAACGACAAGAATGATGATAGGTGCCGGTTATCGGCAGCCCACGCCGCGGGCAAAGTACTGATAACGACGGACCCGCGAAAATTAACGGACGACCAGCAACTTTGTGCTATCAGACCTCTACTGTGGGCGTGCCGCCACGTCAAGGCGACCGATTTAGCTGTTTTTGAGCAACTACTCGCTCTGACGAATCTGTTGAGCCTGGGCGCGACGGCTCGAAGACGGGTGGCGGTAGAGAAAGGTATTCATGCTTTGGAATATTTACAATTTAGTGACCATCCCGAGGTCAAGCGCGCGGCCACCGAAGCGTTATGTAACATGGTGCCTGATAGATCGATGATCAAGCACTTATCTCGTTCCGATAAAATGAAGCTGTGGCTGGCGCTGTGCCACGACGGCGTCGAGAATGATGCTCGGTTGGCGTCCGCGGCGGTCGGGTGCCTGGCCATGGCTTGTTCTGATGTAGATGTCGCTAGAGCCGTCGCCTCCAATAACGGCGCGGCGGCGTTAATAGCCGTCCTCGGGTCCGCGGACCCGTCGCTCGTGCACCGCGCGGCGTACTGTCTCACGGCTTGTTTGGAGGATAGTAAGGCGCGCGCGCTTCTGGCTTCTTCCGACATGAAAAGTGCAGTGGAGAAGGCCTCATCAAAATTCGCGGAGGGGCCGGCCGCTGGTGCTTTAAAGGACGCGGCCGCGGCGCTCGCGCGCGATTGGCCAGACGAGGAGGAGGAGGACCCCGTTGAAGATGATGATGCGGACATGAAGGAGCTCAATGAGTTCCTGGACGAGGAGTAAGCCTAGTGTTGTTGATATACTTACTCCGCCTCCGCCACAAGCAGGTCCAGCCCCCGGTCCGTCCGCCGCAGCGCCTCGACGGCCTCCGCGCTCTGGTCGCGGCGCAGGACGAACTGCTCGTCGAGCGCGAAGAAGGCCGCGAGCGCGTCGCGCTCCGCCGCCGTCAGCGCCGGGTGCCAGACGTCGACGGCGACGAAGCGCGCGCCGCCCGCGCCGGCGAACGTCGCGTGACGGAACGTCGTGTCCAGGAGCAGCGCCTCGCCCGGCGCGAGCGCCGTCTCGACGCCGTCGACCACAACGCCGCCGCTCCCCGCGACCAACACGTAGAGCGTCGCCGTGTAGGCCTGGAGGTCCGAGTGCGGCGCGGTGCGCGTGTCGGGCGCCTGCTCCAATAACGCGACGTGGCGCGGGCCGAGGTCCGGGACGCCCTCGAGCGCGTCGAGCAGCTGCGGGAAATGGGACCGCCCCAGCGCCGTGGCCCGGCCGTAGGCGTGCGCCGTCGCCGCCTTGCGCTCCGCGACCGGCTCCACAGCGTCCTCCTCCGCACCACCGTCGTCCAGCAACTCCGCGAGCTCGTCGCTGAAGTCGAGGGCCTCCTCCTCGCCGTCGCGGTACGCCGCGTCGAGCGCCTCGAGCGACGCCGCGAGGTCCTCGGGCGCGCCCGCGTCCTGCGTGGACATCTTGAGCGGCTCCGACTCGAGCTCGCCGAACTCCTCCATGATGCCCTCGCCGAACTCGTCCTCGGCCTTGCTGTCGAGGTCGAGAAACTTGTTCTCGTCGCTCGTTGCCTCGCTCGTTTCTACTTCGGGCACCGCGGCGAGCTCGCTCCCGGCCAGACCCGCCACCGTCTGGCCGAACGATGCGGCCCACGCCGGCAGCTCGAGCTTAGGTTGGGTCTCGAGCCCGGGGTACGCGTGGAGCGCGGAGACGACGCGGCGCCCGTCGCCGTCCTCGGCGAGCGCCGAGGCCGCGTACCGCGATACGAACTCCGTCCGGTTCCGCTGGTTCGCGCTCAGCGACAGCACGCGGTGCAGCGTCAGAAAGTGCCGCAGGCGCGCGCCCGCCGCCGCGTCGGCGCTCTCGACGGCCCGGCACTGCGCCTCGCCGTCGAACTCGCGCCAGAAGGCCGCGTCCCAGGCCGGTGATTTCGTTCGGCTGTCGCCGCGGTAGAGCGCGGCTTTGGCCTCGAGCGCCTCCTCGAGGGCCTCGAGCGTCTCGAGCTCGTCGCTCGCCGGCGCGTCGAAGAGCGACGGCGCGGCGCCGGCGCGCGTGGCCGCCGTGCGCGGGCGGGGCGCCGCCTGCAGCGCGGCGCTCCTCGCGAGGGCAAGCGCGATGCATGCTGTCCGGAGCGCCATCGCTTTTTGGTTGCAGCAATGTGCTGCTCGGCGCTATGCAACAAAAGCTAGTCAGCGAAGCAATGCAGCGCGTTTCAGAGCGAATAATGCAAACTGTCTCGCAGTGTCGTTTGCAATGCCGCGTGTGTGGAGCACACCAGCCGCAAGTATTCCTAGTGCCTTACAGGCCGCTAGCTAATTCCACGCAACCCAGTCGCAATCCTATTGTGTGGTTGCTACGGCCGTAGGTCCAACGCAGGACGTCAACAGAGCGCATCCGCGCAGCCCTCTCTTGCTCTTTTCAGTGCGCGCACGTTGCTGCAGCAAGCGCGGCCGAGCAATCAAGTTCCCAGCCATCCGAGGAAACCGCTGCGCACGCGCGGAGCGATCATCAACCACGCGCCTACGCCAGTCGTAGTCGTAGCGTAGCATCCGCGCCACACCAACGCGCCGCAGCGATCATCAACACGCCAGGATCACCGCGTAGCGTAGACGCGCCCCACCACCAACCATGGTCCAGATCGAGATCCCCACCGAGTTCGAGCCCCACATGGTCGAGAAGATTAGAAGTGGAGCGCTCGTGCTCTTCTCGCTCCTAAGCTTCTGGCTCATGTCGTCGGCGAACACGAGCCACCACGCGCAGTTCCATTATGAATGGTATCCGTCGTTGACGTTTTTTGTGTGGGTCGGCGTGCTGAGCTTCTTGTATTCGGGAGGGTTGCTGGTCGCGCAGCATCTCAACATGCTCGACGGCGAGCTTGGTTTAAGCTTACAACAAAAGGGGCCCTACGTCCTGCTCTTCCTGACGTACACGGCGGCCGTCGCGGCCTCGGCCACTTCCTCTGATCTGCACCAGGTCTTCGACGTCAACGACGGGCCGGTCTGCCGCTCGCGCATCTCCAACTCGCGGGCCGAGGCGGGCGCGCACTTCTGCGGCGACTTGGTGGCGGCCTGCGTCTTCATGTACTTCCTGAGCGCGACGTACGCGCTCACGATCGCCCTGCGTTCAGGAATGGGCGGAGGCTTCGCGACGGAAATGACGGGCGGCGGCGTGACGGACGGCTTCGCGGGGAGCACGGGGTACAACGACCTCGACGCGGCGGCCAAGGCGGACATGCGTCCGCCCGGCCCGCCGCAGATGAATATCTAAGCAGCTTCTTAACTAGTATGAACAGACAGAGAGCGAGGGCAGCAGGGCCTCTGGCGGAAGGAGCGGGTGCGGGTTTCCTCGGCCCGGCGTGACCTCCCCGGGAGGTCACAACGGGCGTCATAGCGCGGCTTCCGAGGCGGCATACGGGAATTTGAGTGCCGTCAAGACACGGCCACGTCGTCGAGATAAATCGTGTCGTCCTCAGGCGCGGCGCACTCGACGGGCCGTCGTATGGACGGTAGTTTCGGCGGCGGCGGTGCGTGCCGTACGAAGCACCGGTGCGCGAGCGCGAGCCCCACACCGGCGACCGCCAGCCCCACGAGACATAACGCGACGATGCCCAGCACGAGGGGCCACGACGTCCCGTCCGACGACTTCTTATCAGCAACAGAGCAGCCCCCGTCCCAGTAGGCCTGGGGGCACATGACGACGATGTCGAGGTCAGAAACGCACGCGGACCCCTCCTCGCCTAAGATAGATACGGTCCGCCGATCCAAGACCGTCTCCCCGTCACATGCATAGACCATGGACCCATCACCTTTCTCCGTGCCGCTCTCGTCGTGAATTGACAGCGTCGCCGAAGTACAAGAGCAACTTTCCACAGTCAGCGTGCGCGTCGGGACCTCGTCGGGGTCGGGGCTCGCGACGCCCCCGAGCACCGCTAAGGCAGGCGTGCAGTTGCCCACGCGCCCGCTGCAGCCCGTGACGCCGGCTGCCGACGACGCCGCGCAGCCCAAATACGCGAGGTCGTTGCAGGCGGAACCGCTTTCGTAGAACTTGACCTTCCACTCGGGCCGCGTGTTCGCGTTGCCGTCGTTCGTGGCCGCGGCGATCGTTGCTATCGTAAGCAGTCCTGCCGCCGTTCCGAGCGGGTACATTCTTGTGTGTGTAGACCCCGGTCGCGCGCGCGCCGCGCGCGACCGCCTGTTTTTAGATTACGGTCGAGCAGGAAGGACGCTCGACCCGACGCGCTACGAGCGCACGTCGCCTGTTTTTAGATTAAGGTCGAGCAGGAAGGTCGCTCGACCGCGCTATTTTTCGCCTGCTTTGGCTAATATGCTGCGGACCCCCACCGCTCAAAGGGGGCAGCCGCGTCGCCGCACCCACAGCAGCGATGGACAGGGGCTCGTGACGCGCGGCCCGCACGCTGCAGCGCGTCTCGCGCGTCGCGGCCACGGCGTCACAATCACAAGACGGCCGGCTCCCAAAATGTTGAAGGCAACAAAGGGGGACAAAGGGGGGTGATCTGCGCGCGCGGGGGCGGACCGCTCGCGCCGGTCATCGGTGTGGGCTGCGTTGTTGGAAGGCTCTACGCGGAACTCGGGGTGGTGTTAGGAAAGGCGCGGCTCTAGAGCGCGGCCCGCGCCCGTCACGCGACCACCAGGCCTACCACCTACCACCATTCGACCACCCGCCGATGACCCGGCGTAACTGTGCCATCATAGTAGGTACGTTACAAACTGGCGTTAGTTAGCCCGACCGCCGCGGGTCGGGCCGCCCGCGGACCGCGAACGAGACGTTGTTCTCGCGGTAGTCGTGGCCCGGCGGCGCCGACGCGACGACGCGCCGCGCGCCGGCGCGTTCGTTTTCCTCCGGGCCCCAGAGGAAGTCCAGCGTCGCCGCCGCCGCGTCGGCAGCATCGTCATCAGCGCCGGCCTCGAGCGTCGCCGCGCCGAGCGCCCGCACGTCGAGGCGCGCCTCCTCCATCGTGTAGCTCGTAACAATAATTGGAATGGAGGTCCGCAGCAGCCCCATCAACGTCGGCCGCCACGAGTCGTAGCCCCAGAAGCCTGGGTGGAAGGCTATGACCACATCCGGCGCGGCCCGCCACACGCGCCTGTTGTCGACGTCGTACGCGCCCGCGTCGTGCGTCACGCGCACGCGGCCCCGGTACGCCCGCGCGGGGCGGTCGCGCACGTCGGGCCCCACGACCAAAACGTCGAGCGTCTGGACCTTGAGCGCGTCCGCGAGCAGGATCCACAGATCATCATTTCCCTCAACGTGGGGCTGGCCGCCGATGGCATGCACCGTCAAGACCTTCTTTTTGAATCCGAGCTTCCTGATCGACGCCGCGGCCGTCGCGACGAAGGACGGGTCCACCTTCTGCTTTGCGACGGCGCGCATGACGAGCTGCGCGAAGGACGGTTCGTCGTTGCTCGCCATGGCTACGTCTGCCGGAACGCCGCGCCAACACCAATAACGCACGCCAAAAAGAGCGCCGCCGGGCCCGCGTGCCGCCCGCGCATCTGTAGCGCGGCCGCCGCGCCGCCGACCATGAAACCCGTCACTCCTCCGATGGCGCCCGCCTTCGCTTTGCGCTCCCACACGCCCATTTGCTTTTGCTTTTGCTTGTGTCTGCCGCTGCAGCCAGCTCCTCGACACTGCACAGAGTGGGTGTCTGCGGGCAAGTGGGCAGCAATGCTCGCGCGCTTCAGGCGTCAACAGCTGTGTGTTCGCACGGATCTCAGCGTGGATTATCTGCTTGAGATCACGCTTGATGAGATCACGCTTGATTACGCAAAAACGCCTGCAACGCAAATCGAGGGGCTAGCGTCCAGTAAGACACTAGCAAGTAAACTGGGGGAGCGGGAGGGGTACGGGGGACCCTGCGACGTAACTAGCCTGAGCCTGTAAAAAGGAGACAAAACAACACTAAACAGTCTAGGAAGAAAACGCGACGAATGCCGGCAGCTGCCGCGCCGCGGCGTATATCTCGGAATGGCACCAGCTTTCCTCGAGGACGCGCGCCTTGGCCGCCGGCGACGCGGCCAGGTCGCCGACGGGCTTCGGAGAGGCGACTTCGGGGGCGTCGACGTCGTAGAGGCCGTATAAAAGCGCCGCGAGGTCGCGCAGGCCGCCGCCCGCCAATGACGCCGCGTCGACGATTAAATCGAACGCGTCGAGGTTGCGGAGCGCGCGGTCGCACTGGCTCCGCGTGACGGCCACGAGGCGGCTGTATTGCATACCGGCCAGCCGCTGCGCGTGGCGCTGGACGCCGTGCGGGAACGACGCGTTGACGAACGCGTCGAGGTCGTCGAGGTCCTCGTGACGGTCGTAGTACGAGGACCGGACGACGCGCCACGCGTCCGAGACGACCGTGAAGGCGAAGACCTCGGGCGGGAGCGTCGTCGTCCACATCAGGGTCGGATTCTCGTCGTAGAACTGGCCGTACAGGACGTCCAGTGCGCCCGCCTTGCCCCTGAACTTCTTCGGCATCGAGCCCCGATTGCGCACGCGCACTTCGCGGAACCTCTTCGGGGCGTAATGCTTGGGGATCTCCTTGCCGTGACCTTCCACCTGCGACTCCCAGCATGTCAAGCCCCGGTCCTCACAAAGGCCCTGGATCAGGTCTCTCACACGCACGCCGCCGGCCTTGCCGAGGTCCGTGAACGACACCGACGCGTAGTCCCAGAACGACTTGCGTCGGTGCGCGCTGTCTTGGATCACGCTCGACTTGTATAAACGCTCCTTCGGGCCCGGTGTTTGGGGGAGGGGCTTCGCTATGAACCGGTCGACGCGATCCAACAGCTCCTGGAACGACGGCCGCTCTTCCGGCTGGCCGCGGCCCGCGAGGCGGATCAGGCCGCGCAGGAACGCCTTCGACGCCGCGTCCTCGGCCGCGTCCGCGATCGCTGGCAGTAACCACGGCCGATTCGCCACGTCGTAGATGTGGGTTTTGTCGGATAGCCGCATACATTTATTGTTGACACATTTCCCGCGGGCCTCGGGCGCGCCGCGCGCCCCGGGCTCGCAGGTCCCCGCGCCGCGGCACGAGTGGTTCTCCTTCGTGAAGGGGCAGTCCGCGTCCTGCGCACATGTCCTAACGTCGCGGTTCAGCATATTCGCGGCGCCGCGGTGCGGCCAGGTCCTCGCCACGGCCTCGCCAAGTAAAGAGTCGCCGCGGAGGTGCGGACCGTCGACGAGATAGATCTGGCCGTTTCCATCCAGAGTGAACTGCTCAGCTTTAAAATCGTCCTCGAGAAAGCCGGCCGCCGTCCACGATTGGAAGCACGCTAACAGTGACCGCGCTAATTGGAGCGGCTGCTTTGCGGCGCGCGTGCGGAACGCGTCCGAGAGCACGGTCGGCGCCGTGCCAACGCCCTTCGACACGCCCCGGCCGATGCGCTCGCCGCCGTCGCTCAAAACGTAGTAGACGTGCGGCCCGTCGAACCAGCCGCCCAACAATTCCGGGACGCCCGGCGCGCCCCTTAACGCCTCGAGGTAGACCAGCTCGAGGTAGATCACGCTGCCGCCCAGGTCCGCGCCCTTCGGCTCTCCTCTGTGCGGCCCGGACCGGACGCCGATCGCCCGCTTCACAACGACGCTACGACTACCGACGCGTGCACGGAAGACGCGCTTGGCGATACTCTGGTTGCCGATCTCGTGCCACGGCTGCGGCACGTCCCCGGCCTTGCGGACGGTCCAGTTCGGCGGCGTGAAGGCTTTGCCGCCCTTGTGCGCCGCGCGGTACTCGCGGCTGTGCTGCTGGAACCACACGTCAATCGCCGCCGCGCGCTCGACGAGCCGCCGGTCTGCCGGTCCTTTTGTGGGCTTCACGTTGGCGCCGGATGCGACGAGCAGCAGGGCGACCATTATCAGTCGTCGGGCCATCCTCTCGCATGCAGCCCCTCTTGCTCAAATCGTGCGGCACGGCTGCCCTCGTGCTGCAGCCGTGTAAATCGTGTGATTTGCCATTGTGCCGACCGCACTATGAGTACGAATTGCGCACGTAAAAGCTATGACGTCGACAATGAATTTTGGTGATACCTAGAGTGTTGCAACTAGATCGAAAACGTTGCCGCGTCGTTTGCGTGTTTGTGCGGCGGTCACCACGCGCTGCGCACGCAAAATTACACGCACGAACGCTCACGGCGGCGTGCGCGAGGCTCGGGCGATGCGGGCTGCGCCGTGACCTCACACAGTGGTACCGTAGCCTAGCCATCAAGCAAAGCAGCCCATACTCACAACGCAGCCATACAACTAATGGGCTGCTGCACCTCAAAAGTCAATGCGGATCCCGTGTCGACGATTCTCGTCATCGGCCCGGAAAGCGCCGGCAAGACCACGTTGCTCCGGTCCGTCGGCCGGCGCTGCGCCGGCGCCGACGAGAGCCAGCCGGTCCGGACGATGCCGACGATAGGCCAGGAGGTCGAGTACCTCGAGGCGCCTGGCGCGCGCGTCATGCTTCAAGAAATCGGGGGCTGCATGGCGCCGACGTGGCCGCGCTACTACGACCGGGCGGCGGCTGTCCTGTTCGTCGTCGACGCGGCGGCGCCGGAGACCTGGGCCGAGGCGCTCGTTTTGTTAGAGGAGCTGGTCGGGGCCGTGCAGAAGCCCATTGGAGTCGTGCTGAACAAGCTCGACGCGGCCGCGGCGGACGGCGTCGCCGCGCGCGGGCTCCTCGGCCTCGAGGAGCTGGCCGTGGACGTATTCGAGGGCTCGCTGACGGGGAAAGGCGCCCTCGTCGACGACCTGAAGGGGTTCGCCCTGGCCGCGCGGCCGCTAAGTATCAAGTAGTAGTAGCACAGTCTTTCTTACATGCCAGTGGCCGCGGCGGCGAGGAAACGCTCCGTCATCTCCCCAAAGGCCGGCCAACCAGCGAGCCCCTCGGGCGTCGCGGGATATTCGCCGTGCGCGAGGCCGGACGCCGCGTACCAGGCGCCGAGGGGGCCGTGGAGCTCCTGCAACTCGGCGAGCTCCGGCGCTCCCTCCGGTGCCGCCGCGGGTTCGAGCTCCATCGGCGCGGTCACTTCCTCGGCAGCAGTGGCGATAGGTGGCTGCGCCGGCGCCGCTTCGGCGACGGGGGTTGATGGCGCCGCGGCGGCCGGCGCCGGGGTGGCCAGCGCCGCGTCCTCACGCTGCAGCGCGAGCGCGATGGCCTCGTCGCTACTGACCGAGGAGTGCGGGAGCGCCGCCGCCGCGTCCGCGGGAGGCGGGGACGTCGCCGCCGCGGGCGCAGGCGGCGGGGGCGTCGGCGGCGCTGCTGCGGGCGCCGCGGCGGGCTCGGCGGCCGACGGCTCCTCGAGCGGCTCGAGTTGTTCCGCGCGCCGCGACGCCGTCTTGCCGTCGCCGAAGGTGATCGTGTACCAGCTGCCACCGCCCAGCGTCGACTTGCATCGCTGCCCCGTTTCGAGGTCGCGGCACGGGCAGCCCGGAACGCGCAGTTTCGCGGCCTTCGCGTCCCTCAGCGACTCCCTGACGGCAATCTGCAGGTGGCGGTCCTCGACGCCCGTCGAACGGTCGACGGCGCCCGCGCGCCGCGGCGCCGTGGCCACGAGGTAGCCGCAGCCCTGCAAATTCCGCGGCACGCCGCCGATCGAAGCCAAAGCGTCGGCCGTGCCCGAGCGCTCGTCGGGCCGGGTCTCGGGCATGCCGGACGCGTCCTCCTCGTAGGTCGTCAGGACCTCGTCGCCGGGCTTGACGTCCCGCACGAGCTCCCAGCCCCACAACACGGCTTGTCCGCACGTGGCCTCGCGGCCCCGTAAGGCGCGCCAGGCGACCGTGGGCTGCTTGGCACCTCTAGCTTCGTTGACGAAGAAGGTGCGCGTCGCCACTCTATTTTCTTCGTCTCGAAGCACCATGTAGCCGTCACCTCCGATGTAGACGTAGTCGAAGGCGCCCAAGCGCTTGTAGCCGTCTCCGACCTTGTGAGCGACGCCCGGGTCCTTGAGCACCGTGCCCTTCTTTAATCGCTTGGTGAAGAGCACGCCGCGGCCCGCGGCGTCGCTCTGGCGCGCGTCGCCGACGTCGCGCGTCACCTCCGTGCACGCGCCGAGGCGCTCGAAGAGGCGTTTGGCTTCGGCCGTGGCCGCCTGGTCCTCAACTTCGGGCAGGCCGAGGCGCGCGCGGACCTCGGCCGGCTCCGGCGGCGCCCAAGGGTCCGGCGGCGGCGGCCGCGCGCGCGGCTTGCGGGCGCGCTTCGGCGCCGGCGCGACGTCCTCGTCGGAAGACGACGACGAGGCGGACGGCGCGCGCGCGCGCTTCTGGGGCGCCTTCTTCGGCTGGACAGCCTGGCCCAGCGGCACGGGCCCCTTGTTCGCGCCGCCGCGGAACGACTGGATGGGCGTGCCGTCGGGCAGGTAGAGCACGTGGTAGGCGTTGTGCTTCGACGTGACGCCGGTCGCCTTCGTGAAGGCGGCCGGCGAGTCGTAGGTCTTGCCCTTGTACTGGAGCCGGCCGTCCTCGAGGAGCGTGCCCTCGGCGCGATGGTGGTCCGGCAGCGACCGGTGCCACTCAACGATGATGGGGCCCGGCGCGATGAGGCCCGCGGCGATCAAGCCGGCCAGCGTGCCGTGGTTCGCCACCTGGCCCTTCCTGTCCCGGACGACGAGCGCGGGCACCGCCGGCTTCGCGTCGGAGCGCCGCCGCTTCGCCGGCCGGCGCTCCGGCGTCGGCGACGGCTCGGTGTCAGAGTCGGAGTCCTCGTCGGCGGCCGGCGGCGCCGGCGCCGGCGCCGGCGCTGGCCTCGGCGCGGCGTCGCGCAGCGCCTTGATGTGGCACGGCTTCACGCGCCCGTCGTGGTCGCCGTCGTCGAAGTCGACGGCGTAGAGGAAGCCGTCGCCGTCCGCCTTGACGGCCTTGATGGTGCCCTCGTACATGGCGCCCCACGCGCCGCGGTAGCGCGCCTTGACGCGGTCGCCGACCTTGTAGGCCGGTGCTTCCGCCGCGGCGTCGTCGGCCGCCGGCGCTGGAGCTTCTTCTGAGCCCGAGTCCGAGTCCGACTCCGAGTCCGACTCGTCGACGGCGTCCCGGGCCTCGTACTTGTCGCGGATGTGTTGCGGGGCCAGCCTGTCCGGATTATTGGCGATGAGCCGGCTGATGTAACCGTCGGTCATGCCCGTGTACGCCCTCGCCGCGTCCACCCGAGAGGCAAAGCGCCGCCACTTCTTGTCGCCGACGCGGCGGATCTCGCAGGCTTGACTCCGACTCGGCGCCGGGACTTCCTCACCGTCGGAGTCGACGGGCCTGCGCGCCTCGAGGTGGCGCAATCTCGCTGGGCACTTGTCGGGATGGTTCACGAGCTTCGAGACGTCGGCCGGGGTCAGGCCGAACGCCTTCGCCGCGTCGTTTTGCATAGCGAAGCCGCGCCACGCCGTGTCGCCGACGCTGCGCATCTCGATGACGACGGGCCGCTCGTCGCCCGAGTCCGACTCGGGAGCTTCGTCGTCGTCGTCATCATCGTCGTCGTCGTCGCTCGGCTCCGGCGGCGGCGGCGGCGCGCCGCCGGTCGGCGGCGGCGGCGCCTCGTCGTCGTCGTCGTCGTTGTCGTCGTCCTCCCCACTCGGATCCGGCGGCGGTGGCGGCGCGGCGGCGGCGGGCGCGGGCGCGGCCGGCGCCGCGGCCGGCGCGGCGCCAGGCAACGCGGCGCCCGGCTCGTTCAGCGCCGCGACGGCCTTGCGGAACTTCGCGCGCACGAGCATCTTCCACTGCGCCGTGAGCTCCGCGAGTTCGGCCGGCTCGGCCTGACGCACCTCCTCGATGCAGTCCGCGACGGCGAGCACGTCGTCCGTGCGCGCCTGGACGAGCGGGATGCTGTCGCAGAAGCGCTGGATGCAGGGCGTGCGCCCGCCGCAGGGGCAGAGGACGTTCATTTTAGCGCTTTTGGGCCTTGGCGCCTTTCGGGTGTAGGGCCGAATACGGGCCCTGCGCGCGCCTCTGGCACGGATGACCGCGCTGCGCCGGCTCTATTCGAAAGTCGCCACACCCTGCGACCCGTGGGTCGCTCTAATGGCGTAGAACAAGGAGCCTCGACAAAAGCTCTCTGGTTTGCTAGTGTCTTACATTACGCTAGCAAACAGATCCAGCCTCGACCCAAGTTTCCCTGGGAACGCGCTGCAGAAGCGAGGAACGCTGCCAGTACACTACTCAGAGCTGCCACAATGAGGCTGGTCCTCGCGCTCTGCCTCTTGACCGTCCAGGCCTTCCAGACCCCGCGGCCCAGACCCGCGGCCCAGATCCAGCGGCGCGCCTTCCTCGACGACGACGACGTCAGTGATTCGGCGTGATTTCCGACCTTTTCCGAACGTCGACGCCATGCTGCACCGCCTCGACGCCGTCGACGCGGCCGCGTGAGAGTCTACGCGTCTCGCGAGAGCGCCGCGGCAGTCTCGCGACGGTGTTAATCACACAGGGCTCGATCTGGGACACATTATTAAGAAACGGACCCATCAGCTTCGGGATTAGGGTGGCGCGGCCCGACTTCTACGAAGAGACGGTGGTCACGTACATGGAGACGAAAGGAGTGGATAGACTAGAAGCGCAGCGGCGCATGGACTTCATGTTCAACGACCCGAACGGCTTCGGCGTCAACGAGTTGCGCGAGGAGCAGCTGGGCGAGAAGATCAACTACAACGTTAAGTCGGGCGTCCAGAACCGGCCGGTCTTCAGTGCCTTCTGGGCCGCATGGTGCTTCTACTTCTTCTTCATCTTCCTGCCGACGCGCGTTTCTGAACTCGGGGGCATCGACTTCACGCCGTCGAAGTTCGACATCATGGGGCCCTACAACTAGATTCACATAACTATTTAAGAAAGTCTGCTGAGACCTCCAACACGTTGCCGTCGGGGTCTTGTATACGCTCAGCTCTATCGCGCGCCGCGAGCCTTAAGGCGCCGACCGCGGAAACGCCTGTTGATGGTGGCTTCGCCCGTCGATCGGGCACGAGGAGCACACCAAAAGAAGATGGAGCCGCCTCTAGATAAATAGAGCCCTTGGGCGGGTTGGGATCAAAAGGCGACTCGCCCTCCTTCTTGTCGAAGGGCCGCGCGCGCGGGTACGGGGCGCGCTTGAACCCGTGACTTTCGTACCAGGCCGCGCTCTTCCGCGCGTCTTTTGATCGGTAGGCCACGTACATGAGGCGGTCGGGCGGCTCGTCGCCAACGAGCAGCCGCAGCGGCAACCCGCCCGGCGCGCCGACGGACCAGGCGCCGTAGCCGTCGCGCAGCTCGCCCCCGTACGTCACCATGCGCGACGCGCGGAACTGCAGCGGCAACGCGATTTGGACGTAGAGGACGGCGTCCGTTTCTGGAGAAGCCGGCGCGACGTCGTTCGCTGGTTGCAGCTCGAGCGAGAAGTGGCCGCCGTCGACGTCGAACGACGACACGCCGAGCGTGAAGTCCTTCGGCCGCTCGAGGGCCGTCGGGCCGAACGAGGCCCGCGCGGCGCCGCCTTTTTCCGCTGTTACGGTCATTCCCAATGCTTCACTTAAAAACGCTGCCGTCGCGGGCACGTCGCCGCAATTGACGACCAATGAGCGCGGGACGAGCGGTGCGTCGGCGAAGGTCGCAGCCTGCGCTGGCAGCGGTGCCAGTGCCAGCGTCTGCAGCACTGTACGGCGGTCCAGGCTTTGCGGTTGCAGTCGCATGGCTGCCGTGGCTGCAGCATAGATGCAAACGGTTCGTATTATCGATGCGGGATGCATGACTGGCTGCATTTTGGCGCTCTGATGTTGTGCTGCTGCACTCCAGTCCTCACGGCCCTCAAGGTGAATGTGCGACTATCTATGCTTCCCGGCGGACGGAATGCATCCAAAGGAGCCTTCAGATGGGTTCGAAATTTTCTAGTATGTTACGAGGACGCTAGGTTTTATTTTGCGCGATCGCCATCGTCGTGCAGCTATTGCGAAGTGCTCGCTTAGGTAGCTCTCCAACCACCAACGTAAGTCGTCTCAGCCGAAGCCAGAGATCACTTCTCTGAACTGAGGACTGCCCCGCCCTCCCCGCTCGCCAGCTTGGGTGCAAAGCGCAGCGAGGCTGCTTGCAGCCCTGCGCAGCGCCGCGCGCCGTCGCCGGCTCCCCGCGGTCCACGAGAGAGTAACAACGCACGCGAGAGAGTAACAAGCGCTCACTTTGTTACGCGCGCGCAGCTCGCCGCCGACGACACAAAAAGCAAAAATGCCGACCAAATCGAAAGCCGCGAAGAAGAAGACCGTCAAGTTCTACGTCGACTGCTGGCAGCCCGTCGAGGACTCCGTGCTTGACGTCGCGACCTTCGAGAAGTTCCTGCGGGACACGATCAAGGTCGACAACAAGGCGGGCAACCTCGGCGACAAGGTCGTCCTCAGCACGGAGAAGACGAAGGTCGTCGTCCAGGCGACGGACGGCGTCATCGCGAAGCGGTACCTGAAGTACTTGACGAAGAAGTACCTCAAGAAGCAGCAGCTCCGCGACTACCTCCACGTCGTCGCGACGGCGAAAAACACGTACGAGATGCGCTACTTCAGCATCAACTCCGAGGGCGACGACGAGGCGTAAAAATTGTTACCTTAGTGAGTTCGTGCACCGCAGCAGCACGTCAGCTATTTCGACGTGCGGCGGCGCCGTGAGGATATACAAAGCCGCGTCGACGACGTCGCGCGCCTCCAAAGCGTCGGCCGCCGCATACACTAAGTCCGACGCCGCCTTTCCATTTTTCGCGGCATAGAAGTCCGACACGACGAGCCCGGGCGAGATCGACGAGACTCTGTAAGGAGACTGCTTCGCGCGCAGTTCCCGCCGCGTCGCCTCGGCCAGCGCCCGCACCGCGGCCTTGGACGCCGCGTAGATCCCCAAATCCGTCGCGTCGGGCATTCTATGAGCTGAAAGTGAGGAAATGTGTAGCACGTGGCCCCGCGGCGCCTTCATCCTTTCGAGCAGGGCGAAGTAGGCCGTGGACCACGCCGCCGGCGCCACCGTGTTGATGGCAAACGTCTCGTTTATTGCGCTTTCGCTGCCCCCCAGGACGACCGCGCCGTCCCGCGCGACGCCGGCGTTGTTGATCAGAGCAAAAGGGGGTGATGCACAAGCATCCAAGGCCTTTGTGATCGTAGCTGGGTCGGTCACATCCCCAACCACACAAATGATCCGCTCACCAATACGTTTCCGTAACGCTTCCAGCCGGTCCGCCCTTCTAGCCACGGCCACGACACGTACTTTCAACTCGCAAGCAAGCGCCTCGCACAGAGCCGCCCCAATACCGGCGGAGGCGCCCGTCACGATGCAGACGCCGTCGACGAACGCCGGAGACGCTTCTAGCGCCAGCGCCCTCGAACAGCGCGGCTGGTCGCGCGCCTTCCGTTTGATCGCATCTTGTTCCAATTGTGCTTTGATTTTATCAGCGACAGTCGACTTCTTCTTCAACCCCCGCGCGAATTTGGAAAACGCGCCCTTCGAGAGCGTCGAGTCGCGGAACTCGTCTTTCAGTCTATTGCCATCAATATCTTCTCTAGCATAACATAAATCAACTCGAATCACGAGCTTCACGCCCTTCGTCAAAGGAGGACACGCGTGCAGGATGTCGTGCTCAAACACCAGAGCCATGCCTCTTTTGGGTTTGACTGGTATGCCGCGCTTGTAACAGACCTCCGGGAAAACGTCGTCGCGCGGGTTTGCTGGTGGAGGCGCGGACTTGGGCGAGGGCAACAAGCACGTCTCGCAGCCCTCGTAGCCCTCATTCAGATACAACAGTATGGTGAAGAGACTCGCGTTCGGCTCCTTCACA
This sequence comes from Pelagomonas calceolata, assembly GCA_918797485.1. NCBI lineage: Eukaryota > Pelagophyceae > Pelagomonadales > Pelagomonadaceae > Pelagomonas > Pelagomonas calceolata. Next base: position 3,417,591 of record CAKKNE010000004.1, read on the forward strand.
GGCGTATGTTTATCCCCACCAGACGTGTCCGGGTGCGGCGCGACGCTCGCGCCCTCCGGGTACTTGACAAAGCGGAAGGTTGGGGTGACGCCGACCAAGCGCCTCCTTTTGTGGACCGGCGGGCAGAACGGCCTGAGCCTCTCGAAGATAGTAAGGGCCCACGCGTCATCATCAAAACGCGCTCGCAAGCCCGTCTGCAGCGGCGCCATGGGGCTCGGTTTCCAGCCGCTCGCGTCCGCCATTTGTATTAGTTGGGAGCACTCCTTGGCGTCGAGGACGTCGTCCACCGTAAACGCGAGTTTCGAGTTGTCGAGCGTCCACTCCTTCGGCAGCCGGTGGCGCGTGTAGGCGCGGTCTTTCGCAACCATGCTAGCCATTTTTTATCTGCTGCGTCGACGGCTACCGCGTCGATGGCGTCTCGAAGTCTGGAGAGCTTATCTCACAACTGGGGCAGTACTGTGTGTAGTGATCGATCCTATGTGGACGGATATGCAGCAAATGGGTCCAGGAACCTCGCTGCGACCGTCTTGCGCAACAGTGGAGCCGATTTGCCTGCCAAAACTGGTTTGCGGGCGTGCTAGCGTCCTGTAAGACACTAGCCGCAAAGATGCGGATGCCCTCACGTGCTGCGGCGAGCGATTACAAACACACACATTATCTAGAGACCGCGGGCGACGCGCACGGCTCCAGGCACGTCACGAAGCGCCGGAACCGCTTCGACAATAAGTGGTCGTCGGCCTTGTCGAGCCAGCGCAGCATGAAGTTGTAGACCTTGGCCGAGCCCGCGTTGTTCTGTTCGTAGAGCCCGAGCTTCGCCTTAGTTAAATCAAGAGACTTGGCCCCGAAGCGGTAGTGCGAGAAGCCGTAGGCTTTCAGACCCCGCGGGAGGGCCTCCTCGCCCTCGACGTAGTGCGACGACGCGTACTGAGTTGATTTCCCCATGAACGAAGTCGGCACGAGGATCCACTTCCGCGGCTGGCCCTTGAGCATTTCTAAAGTCGCGAGGCAGCGCCGCGGGAACTGGCGCCATAAAGGCTCATTAGTAATAGAGTTCAAGCGCCAGGTCTCGGCGATGCGGTCGACCATGGAGCCGAGCACGAAGCCGTCGCCCGTCACGAGGGCCGCATCAATAAGTGGTGTTGGAACGTCGAAGAACTCGTCGAGGTCGGGATACATGAGGTACTTGTTCTTCGGCAGCGTCTTCAGGTAAGCGTTGACCGCCTCTCTTTTTAAATCTGACGTGTACGTAGATGCTTCTCTCAAATTATCGGGGTGTACGACTTCATCGAGGATGGGCTTCACGTCCTTCAGTGAAGGCGACACGATAATGAGAGAGCGGCCGGGCTCCTTGAAGCGGATGCCCCGCGCCGCGTAGAAGGCCAGGAAGTGTTTCAGCAACTCGGGATTGCGGCTCGTCACGTAGGCGAAGAAGTAGAGCTTGCTCGTGAGTGTTTTGTTGAAACGCTGCGGCGCTCCACAATTCCCGTCCTTCGTAAACACAAGCGTCGCGTTGAGGTCGTGCTTCTGCTTCGTGGGCGTGAGGTGTTGCGCCCCGCGCCATCGACGCGATGCTGCCTCCGCAGCTGCGTCTGCTCGTTTCGACTTGGCCGGCGCGGCCGGCGCCTTCACCTCCTTGCGGCAGTGGCGGTCGCTGCCCACCGTGACGCAGCCGGGCAGCTGCACCGGATATTTCTTTCGCTGGTTTTTCCGCATTAACGCCTGCTGGCGCTCGGCGTCGAGGTACGTGCCGTCTTGGAGCAAATTGTCCGCCTGGTATTTGGCATGTTTAATGCCGTTCGCCGCGGCGCGCGGCAGCAGTAACAAGTATAATAGGTTCATGGCATCGTGCTAAGGGCTGCCCATGAACCCCTTGGATGCCTTCGAGGCCTTTGCGCCGCGAGAGCTGCCCGCATTTTTCACGCAGAGCCCGCACGTAATTTGAATCTTTTGGCGCCCGCAGAGTATGAGTGCTCACGTTCATCACCGACCCTGGCGCACGCGTGGGGGCTGCTTTTTCTCGTCGTCGTTTCGGCCTAAAAAAAGTGGCTCGTGCCAGGTGTGAGAATGACAGCCAAAAAACAGGCATAACGCGCGTGCACCATGGGAACGCGCAGCGACGCGGCCCGCAGCCGTCGCCGGGCAGCCCATCAATAGCCTAGATCGATGCGCCGCGGCGCGCGGGCATAGGAAGATGCAACTAAAGGTGCTGCTGCTGCTGCCCTATACTATAAAGGCGGCCTGCGACCTCACGAGAGGCAAGTGGGTGCGCGACGACGACTACCGTAACCAAGCAATACAGCACTACAAGCAGTGCTCGCCCAAGCTAGCGATCCGGCCCAGCAGCCGCCAGTGCGGCAATTCGCATCTAGCCTGGCGCTGGCAGCCCGACCGATGCAAACTGCCGCCCCTCGAAGTGCGGTGGTTCCAGCACTTCACTTCTAAAAATGTTTTAAGTTTCGTCGGGGATTCGCTGGCCGGAGACCAATTCACGTCGATGGACTGTTTGTTGTCTGCGCGAGAAGCTTTTTTTTGGAAGCGCGAGTACCACAAGCTCCCATTCTTGGTGGACGAGGACTACTACCCGGCGTCTTCCATAAAAACGGCCTTCCTGAAAAGTAGGAAGGACGAGGCCGCGTTATGTATGCGATCTTATAGACGACGCCAGATCACGGCCAATTGCACGATAGATGCGGTGATCGTGCATCTGCGGAACGCGCAGCGCATTTCCACTTATGCTAGATCGTTTCGACGAGTTTTAGTTTTGAACGCGGGCCACCACTTCGGGCACGAAAAACTAAATGTGTGGTTCAACTACAGTAAGGGGCCGAGTCGCTGGTCCGATTTGGTGGAAGCGGACAAGTCCGCGCCGAAAGACGACGAGCGGCACCCTTCAAAAGCGTGGGAGGTGGCTCTATCTACGGTACTGCAAGCCACGCAGTCGCCGAAGTGGAATAGCTTCACCGTCCTCCAGACGGTCTCGCCGACGCACTACACGAGTGGCGGCTGGCGCGACGGGGGTTCGTGTGGCGCGACGGAGCCCGCGACGTCCGCCGGCGAGTCGTACCGAAAGGAGTTCGACGCGCAGCGGAGGGCCGCCGACGCCTTCATGCGCAAAACCACAAACGCGGCGAAGCACGTGCGCGTGCTCGACGTCTTCAACGTGTCGGCGCTAAGACCGGACGCGCACCCGGGTAGGTACGGGGAGCTGCGGCCGGGCGTGCGCGACTGCAGCCATTGGTGCCTGCCCGGCGTGCCCGACGTCTGGAACCAGTTCCTCCAGCACACGCTGCGCTGCCGCGCGTGCGCGAACGGCGGCAAGTGCCGGCCGGCCTACGTCCAGGACTGCTAATTCGATGATTGCTTTGCTTAGAGCTCCCGTCCCGCCCCCCGCCCTCATGCGCCGTCGCCCCGAGTGTTAGCTCGGAGGCGACGACTCGCGCTTCGTTGCGGTAATTCGCGCGTCGCTCGATTCGAGTGTACTTCGATTCGCGCGCGACCGATTGATACCCGTCATGCTATTGTACAACCGATACGAGGCTGAGGCTGAGGCTACGTCGCAGGGTTCCCCGTACCCCTCCCGCTCCCCCCGGGCCCACCCGTCCGGCTGGACTAGGACGCAAGGGCTGAGTCACAAGGGACTCGCACGCCCCACGAAGCTAGTGTGTCGATACACTAGGACTCGTCTATGAAAATTTCAGCACACGCGTCATATCAACGCACCCAGCCTATTTTTGGGAAGCATAGCTGCATCATAATGTATTGACCCAAGCCGAGAGCATCACACGCACGGCTGGCACCAATGCTGCCCCTACAGCCACACTGGATGGGCAGCTAGACGGCAGTCTACGCAAGCTCTCCACAAGCCTCGTCCAGACGCCATCGAAGCGACTGCCCCCGACGGCGTACGCGGCTGCCCCTTCGGCATGCGGCGCGCGGCGCTCGCGCTCGCGGCGGCCGCCTGCGCGTTAGGCGCGAAGCAGCCTGAAGCAGCCACGCGCGAAGCAGGGCACGGCAAGCCGCGCAAAAAGTACGGCAAGCCCTACCCCGAGACGAAGGCCGCCTGCGGCGTCGTCATGTTCGGCACCGGCGACGATTATATACAATACTCGGCGCGCAACGCGCAGCGCATCGCGGCCCTCGCGCCGGGTAAAAACTGGTGCGCCGCCCAGCCGGATTTAGATAGGGTCCTGGTCGTGTACTTCCACGACAATAAAAAAGCGGACACGTTGGTGCGAAAGGGCCTGGGCGGCGCGGCGCCGCGCTTCGAGCTGTTTTATCTGGGCACCCGCGCCAAGCCGCGCATGGCCAAGTTCGAGGCGCTGCCGGGTACCAAACGGTGGGCGCGGGACTACAAGTGGCTCCGGCCGCAGTATTATAAGAGGAGCCCCTTCCGGACGACGCTGAACATGGACGGCGACGCCGTGCCCTGCGGCGCGCGCCTCGTCGAGGCCTTCCGGGCCTTTGCGGAGTCAAAGGCCGCCGTCGCGGGCCTCTGGCACGTCGGGGCGTCGTACTCGGGCCTCAACACGGGGTTCATGGCGTGGGACAAAGAGAAAGCGGACCCACTCCTCGCGGCCTGGGCGGACGACATGCGACGCGCCATCCTGGCGAATCGGACCATCAGACACGACCAGCCGTCGCTCGCCGCGGCGCTGAACGCGACGAGCGGCGTTAAGGTTCTACGCTTCTCGGAGGCGAACGTCTGCCGCGTCTGCCGCGCGGATAAAGAGGGGCATTGCGCGTCGACGTGCGCGGCGGACAGCTGCTGGGTCGACCACCGCGACTGGGGCCCGAATTACAACAAGGCGGGCATCGACGGCATCGCCAAGGTCGACGGCGGCACCAAGGTGTCGAAGTGGAAACTTACCCCGGCTCCCGCGGAGCATGAAGCGCCCGGCTAACCGTAACTGTGTATATTCTTCCTCCTCGTCGTCGAAGTCGTCCGTTCTCGTGTGTCTAGCGAGTTCTCCCCACCGCGCGGCTGGGCTCATGCGAAAATTTCCCTTGTGTTTGGGCGCACGGACGTCTCCGCATTCCTCGCAGACAGATCAGCACAAGACTGCTGCCCGGAGTTTGACTTCACCCAAATCGGACGGGTGCCTGACAATTTTGGCCGTCCGTCGCGCGTAGCGCAGCCAAAATGATGGTAGTGAGCACTCAAATTAGGCCGCATCGGGCTGCGTGAAAGCCAGGTCACCTGCCGAGGGCCAGGGGCAGCCATGCGCCTGGTGCTCGTAGCCGCGCTGGTCGCCGGCCTGGTACACCTACCGGATGGGGCCGAGACGCCACCGGCACGGCGCGCGCTGGGCGTGAATGCCACGGCCACGGCCGCGCCGACGACCGCCGGGCCCACGCCCGCGCCGACGACGGCGCTGCCCACCACGGCCGCGCCGACGACCGCCGGGCCCACGGCCGCGCCGACGACGGCGCTGCCCAGCTACGCGCCGACGACGGCGCGCCCGACGCGCCGGCCGACCTGGAGCCAGGCGCCCACGACGGCGCTACCGACCTATCAGCCGACGACGCCGCAGCCAACAACACAACAACCGTCGCCGGCACCGACCACGGCTACACCGACGACCGCTCAACCGACGACGTCGAAGCCGAGCTACGAGCCGTCCCCAAAACCGTCGCCGGCGCCGTCGCCACAGCCGACGACGCCGCATCCAACCACCCCAGAACCGTCGCTCGCGCCGTCGTACACGAAAGCTCCGACGCTGAGCATGGAGCCGACGCTGGGCCCGACCCCCACTCCGATCATCGTCGCGTGCGCCGGCGACTCGATCACCCAGGGCGGCCACGAGGAAGACCTGGTCGATGGGACAGCTGGACACAGCTACCCCGAGCTCCTGCAGGATTTATTAGGCCCGGGTTACCGCGTGCTGAATTTCGGCAGGAGCGGCACGTCAGTGGGCCCGGAGAAGCCCTGGCGCACGGAGGGCCACTTCGAGAGCATGATAGATGTGAAATACGATTTTGCGATCCTGACCTTTGGCGCGAACGACGCGAAGACGGACCGGTGCGAGGCCTGCTGGGGCGCCGACTGGGACAGTCATGCTGACGAATGGGCGAAGAACTATGTTGACTTGATCAGTGATCTGCGGGATTACAATCCGACGGCCAAGTTCTTCCTTGGTATCAACACGCCCTACCTCGGCGGGTCGAGCAAGTGGGGCACGGAAGCTCTCACAGTTGTCAACGACATCCTTCCCGTTTCAAGTGCGGCGGTGGCATCGGTCATCGGCGCGCGGGGCACCGTCGACTTCCGGAGCGGTTTTGTATTGGAAGACGGCACGTTCGACGCGACTTTGTATGACGACAAGATCCACCCTAATAATGCCGGTTATGCTAAGATGGCCGCCGCCGCTTACACAGCTCTCTTAAACCCAAATATGTTGGACGTGCCGGCGCCGTCGCGCGCGCCGACGTACGCGCCGACGTACACGCCGTCGCCCGGGCCCACGGTAACCATGGTGCCTACTACATCGAAACCATCTTCTGCACCGACAACTGCTAAACCGTCGCCAGCGCCTTCTATGACTTTTGCGCCGACGGTCGCGCCCTCCGTCTCGGCGCGGCCTTCCTTGAGTCCCTCCGCGGAGCCGTCGTCGTCGCCGACGACCGCGCGGCCCTCGGCGTCGACGCCCGAGCCCACGGTGCAACCGTCCACGGCGACACCGACGACCGCTCAACCGACGACGTCGAAGCCGTCGTCGTCGTTTGCGCCGACGGTCTCATTATCTACTCCACGACCGACCCTCTCCGTGACCGCGGGCGTCGTGACCATGACACAGACGGTCTCTGGTATTGCGGTCGAGGACGCCCTAGTCCACCAATCGATCTTCGCATCCACAATGGCGACGATGGCTGGCGTCGCGCCGGAGCGGGTGACGGTCACCATCTCCACAGATACGCGCCGGCGCCTGACGGACACGCTGACCATACGATACGCCGTCGCCACACCAACTCTAAGTGCCGCCGAGGCGCTCGCCCGAGACATGGCGGCCCTCGCGCCGGCGGACTTCGACGCGGCGCTGCGGCAGGAAGCGGCTAACGCGGGCGCGGCGGACGCCTTCGCCGCCGTCTCCACCACATCCCTCTCCGCGCCGGAGGCCGCGCCGGCGGCGCCCGAGAGCGAGCCGTCGCAGAAAGGCGGCAACGACGCGGTCGACGGCGCGAGCGCGGCCGTCCTCGGCCCCGTGATCGCCGGCGCTTTTCTGGTAGCGGTCCTTGGTCTCGGGCTGGTCCTGCGGCGGCGCCGGCGGAAGCTGTCCAAGGACGTCGCCGAGGCGATCGACGTCGACGTTGACAAGGACGTCGAGGAGCCGCCGCGCATTGTTTTTCATGAGCCGCCGCCGCCACCGCCGCCTCCGCCGCCCCTGCCTCCCCAGACGCCCGGCGCGGGGTCGCCCGCGGGCCTCGTCGAACTGGACGGCCTCGCGCCGCCGCCGCCGCCGCCGCCGCCCCCGGAGGACCTGCCGCAGAGCCCGAAGGTGACGCCGAGCTTCTGGGCGCGGACCATGACCACGGTCCGCAACCTGCGCTCGGGCAGCCAGGACGACGACGACGCGGCGCCGTCGCCCGTGAAACAGGTCGAAACCGTGACGCCGGCGCCCGGCGCCTCGCCGCCCGCCCGCGACGCGTCGACGAACTCGGTCGGCGCGGGCGAGCGGCTGCGCCTCGCGATCGCCGGCTGGCGCGGCCCGCCGCCGCCGTCGCCGTCGGACCGGGCCTCGTTCGACGAGGAGCTGCGCCAGTTCGACGACGACTTCAAGGAGGAGGCCGTCGCGGACTTATTTGAAGCGCACCTCGCCGACACGCCCGTCGCGACGCGGCCGCCCGTCGACGTCGTCGACGTGTCCCCCGTCGGCGAGGAGGAGGACCGCGACGTGCCGGCGCAATTAGAATAAAGTAACGATATGTGTTTTATTTTTTTTCTCGTTCGGCCCGCGGCCGCGCGACGGAACATGAATGGCCTTCCTCCGGAGCCCCAACCGGGTCTGAATTTCGGTGAAATACCCCGCGATCGCATTCTTACGGCCTGCGAGATTTAAATATTGCCGCCCCAACGTTCGGGCTTCAAGTTTGTGAGGTGGTTCTGCTCTGAACTAAAGAACACCGCGTAACGCCATCATGCGGCGACCATCGCTGGTTCTGTTATTGTCTACTGGTAGCGCTTTGCGTCCAGCGACGCCTGCAGCAAAAATCAGCGCGCTCGGTAACGCTGCGGACAAGAAGAACACGCCCAAAGACGTCTACGTGGCACAGACGCCGAGTGGCCGGCGCGACACACAGAGGTTGAACGCCGCAGCGCTAGAAGAAGAACTCAAGACCAACACGCCGTACTGGTACGACGACCGCATCCACTCCTTCGGGAACGTGGGCTTCGGCGGCGTCTTCGCGTCCGTGTGCGCGCCGCTCGCGACGTGGGCCATCGACCAGGCGGCGTACGAGGGCCGCGACGTGCGTAGTGAGGCGTGCGCCGCGGCGGCCGCCTCCATCAAAGATAGACGGTCACGGGCGGCGACAGCGTGCGCGGCCGCGTTCGACGTGAAAAACGTCGTCGACCTCGGCTGCGGCAGCGGCGCGTCGACGCGGTGCCTGCGGGCGGCCTTCCCGGGCGCGACCGTCACGGCCGTCGACACGAGCGTCCACTTCCTCAACGTGGCGCGGGCCCTCACGAACACGCTGCAGAGGCGCGTGGACTTCCGGCTCGTCAACGGCGAGGAGACGGGCCTCGAGGCGTCGAGCCAGGACGTCGCCGCGCTGTGCTTCGTCTTGCACGAGGCGCCGGCCGCGGGCCGCAAGGCGCTCCTCAAGGAGGCGCGACGAATCCTGAGACCAGGCGGGACGCTCATGGTCCTCGACATCGCCCAGACGTACGAGCCCTCCGACGCCATGGCGGCCGGCGAGCCCTACGTCTACGGCTACATGAAGAATATTCGAAGGGACATCGACGCGGCCGGCTTCGCGCGCGTCGAGGAAAGTTACCTCGTCGCGGACCGCGCGACGCTCTGGTTGTGTGCCAAGGACGCGCGCGTGCCCCCGAAGAACAACATCCTGTCGCTCGGGAGCTTCACGCCCGCGGTCCCGGCGGACGCGAAGAACAACGTCCTGTCGCTGGGCGAGTTCTCGCCGCCGTCGGTCGAGGCGGCCGAGACGGTCGCAAGGCCCTGAACATCTCTCCCCTACCACTCTCTCCCCTCTCGCGCGCCACTCTACCGGACTGGCCGTCGCTGACTACTCCCCTGTGAATGATAAGTATGTATCATTGTTCCGCACACCACTTTTCTTCTTCTTCGCCGATTCATCGGCCGCTGCGGACCGCGTGCTAGAGTGATGCTTTTTTTTGGCTGAAACGTCCGCGGTACAGCAACTCCAAAAGTTAGGAACGCCTGGAATGGTAGCCCGGGAGCCTGCGGCGCGACGGCCTCTGCCTGTGTTCGATACGAGACCATCTCCTGCTTTGCATAGGTTCAAGGAAGACTTGTTCCACAAGGCGGCCGTCCCGCGGTGATTTTTTTGGCGCTTTTGTCGAAGCACCCCCGGCAACCGACGAGTGCAGACTGCTAGGGAAGCCTCGTATGGAGTCCGGGACGCCTGCGTTGGGACGACCCCTGCGGCAGCACACCTGCACAGGCCTTGGGCGAAGCAGCTCTCAGTAATTGTTGCACTCGCTGGAGACCGCAGTCATAATTATACACGCTCGAGGCCGCTGCATTTTAGCAGCAGTGCCACAGAAAACCGCAAGCGCAAGAAACCGCAAGTCCGCGCGCTTAGGTAGAGCCTAATCGCCCACAGACTGCACTGCACAACAACAGCACCAGGCTAACGATGGCGCCGACGAAGCGCACGACCAGCAAGGTCGCCAAGAAGCCCGGCGCAAGCAAGAAGAAAAAGGCGCCGGCGCCGCCGCCGCCCGAGCCAAGCTCGTCGGACGACGACAGCAGCAGCAGCAGCGACGACAGCTCGTCGGAGGAGGAGGTCGCGCCGCCCGCGCCGGCGCCGATGGCCGTCGACAACAGCAGCGACGACTCGTCGAGCGACGACGACTCGTCGAGCAGCGACGACGACGAGCCCGCGCAGCCGGCGGCCGCCGCGGCGGCCTCGAGCTCGGACGACTCGTCGGACAGCTCCGACTCGGACGACGAGGCGCCGGCCGCGCCCGCCGCGGCGGCCGCCTCGAGCTCGGACGACTCCTCCTCGGACGACGACAGCTCGGACTCGGACGACGAACCCGCGCCCGCGAAGGCGGCGCCGGCCGCCGCGGCCAGCTCCTCGGACTCGGACGACGACTCGTCGTCGGACGACTCCTCGGACGACGAGGCGCCCGCGAAGCCGGCCGCCGCCGCCGCCGCCGACAGCTCGTCCGACTCGGACGACGACTCGAGCAGCTCCGACGACTCCGACGACGAGCCCGCCAAGCCCGCGGCGCCGGCGGCGGACTCCTCCTCGGACGACAGCTCCGACGACGACTCGTCGAGCTCCGACGACGACGAGCCCGCCAAGCCGGCGGCGCCCGCGGCCGCCGCGGCCGACTCGTCGTCGGACGACTCGAGCAGCGACGACGACTCGGACAGTTCTGATGATGAGCCCGCCGCGCCCGCCAAGCCGGCGGCACCCGCGGCGGACTCGTCCTCGGACGACTCGAGCAGCGACGACAGTTCTGACGACGACGACGAGCCCGCGAAGCCGGCGGCCGCGGCCGACTCGAGCAGCGACGACTCGTCGAGCGACGACGACGACGAGGAAGAGGAGGACGCTGCCGCGCCGGCGAAGAAGAAGGCCAAGACCGAGGATGCAGAAGTAGATAGAACAGTTTACCTGAAGGGCCTGCCCTGGTCCGTCGACGAGGGCTCCGTGTCGAGCTGGATGGCGGCCTGCGGAAGCGTCGAGAAGGTCGAGCTGCCCATCGGCGCCGACGGACGCGCGTCCGGCGCCGCGTTCGTCATTTTTTCATCTACCGATGAAGCGGAGAAGGCCCTGGAGATGAACGGCGAGACCTTCCCCGACTCGGAACGCTGGATCAAAGTCTTGAGAGGGTCGCACGGCCGCCGCGAGTGGGACGACGCGGGCAAGCCCAACGACGACAACGTGTCCTCCATCTTCATCGGTAATTTGTCCTGGACCGTCGAGGAGTCGCACGTGCGCGAGTGCTTCGCGAACTGCGGCGAGATCCTGAGCGTGCGCTTCTCGACGGACCGGGAGACGGGCGAGTTCCGAGGGTTTGGGCACGTCGACTTCGACACTCCCGATGCCGCCACTGCCGCTGTCGCTTTGGCTGGCGCCTGGGTCGACAACCGCCAGATCCGTGTCGACTACGCGAAGCCGAAGCCGCCGCGCGACTCCTGGGGCGGCGGCGGCGGCGGCGGCTACAGCCCGCGCGGGCGCGGCGGCGGCGGGAAAGGTGGTGGCCGCGGCGGCGGGCGGGGCAAGGGCGGCGGCCGGGGCGGCGGCCGGGGCAAGGGCGCGAGCCCGCGCGGCGGCTCCACTTTGAAGCGGGGCTCGGGCGCGATCGCGACGTCGACGGGCAAGAAGACGACGTTCGACTAGTGGCGTCCCTCCCCCATCCCTCCTCCCCCCACGTAACTATCGTCTACCCCTCTTTTTTTCTGCGCGTGAAGCACACAAGATAGACTTAGAGGAAGGGAAAGGAACTAGACGCCCGGCGCGACGTAGGCCAAAACCGTCGCCTGGTCGTGCACCACCGTCCGGCACGACGTCGGGCCCGGGGCAATCGCGGCGCGGAAGGTGGCTCCCAAAGCGTTCGCCCCCAACGCCTCGGCGACAAGCGACGGCTCGCCCGGCGCGCAGGAGACGCCTGAGAACTCCAGGATGGCCGAGTCCCCGTGCGCGCGGCGCGCCGGCGCGACGCTCGCGAGCACCGCGCGCTCGCGCGCATCCCGGTCGCCCACGGCACGCAGCCGCAGCCGTGTTTCGCCTGGAACTATTGTCTGCGGGCAACAGCACACGGCCAGCGACCCGTGCTCGACCTCGACGGGGCACGTCCTTCCTTCGGAACCGGTCATCAATTCAGCTAAAATGGTGTCGCGGCCGTCCTCGTCCAGGCCCAGGGCGCTCTTGCGCACGCGCCGCCCGTCCACGCCCGTCACGAGAACTCTATCACCGCGCGGCATCGGCAGCGACGCGGTCACGAGCGAGTGGTCCTCCGAGAGGGGCGTCGAGCCCGGCGCGACGACGACGTGCAGGCCCACGAGCGAGTCGACGCCGCCGTCGAGCGCGAGCCCCGCGACGGCCCCCTCCTCGAGCGCGCGGCCCCGGCCCCCCGCTACGACGGGGCCGTCGTCGTTCACCACTCCACCCACCTTCGGCGACTCGGGCAGCACGCCGTCCACTCTCCGAAGCCAATCGTCGAGCTTATTGCGCTCCGAGGGGCTCCCGGCCGCCGCGAACAGTAGTAACGACGGTGGTGCCTGCACGAACCGCTCCCAGTCCTCGAGCGCCGGCAGGCACCCCGCGTCGCTGGCAAACGCCGTGGCCGTCGCGCCGTCGGGCATGGCGAGGAGCGTCACCTGTGTGAAAATCAATTGTCGGGCGCCCCACGCCATCGACGCGATGTTGTCTCCGTAGCTGCGTCTGCTCGATGGCGTGTAGATGCTCACGCCATCGACGCGACGTTGTCGCCGTGACCGCGTCGGTTCGATGGCTTGAGGTTCACGAGGATCCACGCAATATCCCTCAGGATACTAACGCACTGGTTGATTTCCACACCGAGCATCACGGCGGCGCGCGGGTTCGCGCCGTCGCAGGCCTCGCAGAACGCCTCGCGGTGGCTCCCGAAGCCCACGGCCGCGTCGAGCTGGAGTTCATCGACTAAATGCTGCGTGACGGTCGCGACCGAGCACGGGCTCGCGACGACGACCGCGGCCATGCTCCGCGTCGGCGCGACCTCGGGCGCGAGCTGGGCCGCGAGGCGGGCCGCGAGCGCGTCCGGGTCTTCGGCCGACGAGCGCGATCCGACGACGCGCATGGTGGTCTTGCTCCTCGCGACGCGCGCGGCGGCGAGGCGCTTGGTGGTGACGGTGCGCAGCGACGTCATGGTCTTCGTTGTCTTCGTGTGCACGGTGCGCAGGGCACCTTGCGCCGGGGTCTTGCTCCTCGCGACGGTGCGCAGGGACGGCGTCTTGGACTGGGCATTGCGCAGGGCCGCTTGAAGCGCCATTTTTGCAGCGATTTCTCACCGTTTTTTGCTTGCGACGCACTTTGCTTTGATTTTGCGAGACTTTCGAGGCGCGCAGTCGGTGTATCGACGTACGTACAGCAAGGTGACCGCATCGAGTACGGCTGTCCCGCTTCGGCACGCGCCGGATCCTAGCATCGAGCCCCAGCGCCACGCGTCTCTCAGATGGCTGCCAAGGAGCCGTTCCGACGAATCCCATGCTGACGGTATTGGGACACTTTGTTCGGGTCGGCAGCTCGAATTTGCGTCATCGATGCAATCAGCTCTGCTGGTCGTCCTTACGCGACGCCAGGAGCACCAGCGGTTGCTTTGATCGGCGAAGGACTGCTCCACATTCGTAGTTACCATGCTGCGCGCGTCGTTCAGCACGGTCGCGCGCCATGCGGCGCAGCCGAGGATCCAGCTCTCCACGGCCGCGGCCAAGGCGGCGCCGACGATCAAGGTCGAAGTGAACAACGCCGGCCCGAGCGCCGCGGAGCTCAAGGAGGAGCGCAAGGAGACCATGACCAAGGCGGCCGCCGCGAAGACGAGCGGCAAGAGCGGCTGGCAGAAGTTCGTCTCCGGTGTTTTAGATGTGATCCGCCCGGCCTGCGCCGCGGTCCACACGCCCGTCATGAAGGTCCTGGACGCGCCGTCCCGCCGCCGCGTGCAGAAGGCGGCGTCCGTCGAGGATTTGCGCATCGCGGCCGAGAAGCGGATGCACGCCATGTGCTACGGTTACTTGGCCGGCGGCGCCGATGAAGAGGTCGCGCTGCGCCGATCGGTAGACTGCTACAAGGACGTCGAGTTGCGCCATGCCGTGTTGCACGGTGTTGGGCATGGTGAGGTGGATCCTTCCACGACCATCTTAGGCCACGAGGCCAAACTCCCCTTCTTCGTCACGTCGTGCGCCGGCCAGCGCATGTTCCACGCCGACGGCGAGGTCGCCACGGCCAAGGCCGCCGAGAAGCACGGCGTGCGCATGGCCCTGTCTCAATTAACCACCTCTACTTTCGAGGACGTCCGCGAGGCGGCCCCTACTTCCGCCAAGTGCCTCCAGCTCTACGTGTGGCGCGACCGCGCGCTCCTGAAGGAAGTGCTTGATAGGGCCAAAGAAGTGGGCTTCACCTCCCTTGCGTTAACGGCGGACTTCTCGTGGGTCGGCAACCGCGAGCGCGAGACAAAGACGGGCTTCACCGTGCCTCCTTCGTATTCGGTCCAGCAGTGCGTCGACGCGGCGCGCTCGCCGGCCTGGACCTTCGACTTCATGAGCCGCGTGCCTTATGGGTACAAAGCGGTCCCCGACGCCGATTTCCCGGCCGAATCCCTCGTCGACTTCATCGCGCAGCAGATGAAGCCCGAGTTCGACTGGAAGGACGCCGAGTGGCTCTGCCAGGAGTGGGGCGACACGGGGCCGGTCGCGCTCAAGGGCGTGGCCCGCGGCGAGGACGCGAAGCGCTGGCTCGACATCGGCGGCAAGGTCATCTGGGTCTCGAACCACGGCGGCCGCCAGCTTGAGAGTTCTGTGGCGCCGTTCGACGTGCTGCCCGAGGTGCGCAAGGCCGTCGGGCCCGACGTCGAGGTCATTATGGACGGCGGCGTGCGCCGCGGCATCGACGTCGTGAAGGCGCTTGCTAGAGGTGCGGACTCCGTGGCGTGCGGCCGGGCCTACTTGTACGGCCTCGCGGCGGGCGGCTTCGAGGGCGTGGACAAAGCGCTCACGTTATTATCGAAGGACGTGCACCTCGCCATGGGCTTGTTAGGTTGCCGCACGGTCGCCGAGTTGAAAGCTAGAGGCCCCGAGTTCATGCTCCACAAGCAGAACTCGTCGTTCGTCTACGACAACGGGACCGGTCTCCAACCCTACTTCGGCGCGCCGCCGTCCAAAATATAGATATATATACCCTCCCTCCCCCCTGTAAACTTACTTGGGTCGGCCGGGGAATTCGTGTTTACTATCCACTACCTTCCGTGCGCTCTCGGCTCAGTCGTCTTTTTGCCGGCGGCCTCGCGCATCGCGCGCTCCAGGTCGCTCTCAGGCGCGTCTGCGACGGACACCTGGGGCGGGGGCGCGCCGCCGCCGCGCCGGGAGCCGCTCAGCGCCGCCGACGCGCCCGAGAGCTCCGCGCCGTAGCTTTCTGTGGCGGCGCCCAGGTACTTGACGTCCGGCCGCTTGAGACCACCACAGTTTTCCCCGAAGCACCCTTTGTCGTTGCAGATGCAGAACTCGCCTCCCGGGGTCACGGCAGTGGCCGGTTCAGATGGCCGGAGGAGCAAAAGGCCTGGCGCCGCCGCGAGCCAGCGGCGGCGTGTCGACGCCGCGCGTGGAGTCAGGCCTTGTGATACTTGTGCCAGCAGCGCGCAGGCGAGAATCCGCGACGGCATAGTAGTGAGAGCTCTGGCTGCTCTGAGAGCCCCTGAGTGTGTGAGCAGCAGGGAATCAGCACGAGTGCTCGCAAATCGATCAGCGCTCTCTAAAACTGCTCTAATTAACGCCCCTGGCTGCGAAATCACCTGTAAAGGGCGCTTTTTTAACTTAGAGCGCTAACTTATAGCGTTAGCGTATAGTAAGACACTAGGAACAGCGCGACCTTCGGCCTAAATCCAGCCCTCTGGGACGCCACAGGTACGCTGTGGCGCTCCCAGTTAGCTGCTCGCACTTCTCTCACAGCCCTCGCAACGCTCTGGCCGACGCCCGCAACCGAGTCTGTGAGAAAGTGAGGAGTAAGAAGGATGGCCGACGACGCCCCAGCAGCAAAACGCCCCAAAAGCGCACCCAGCGAGGAGACCTACCCCCACCAGCGCATCAGCATCGAGGTGGGCGAAAGAACATTCAGATGTTCAAGAAGAACGTGGACGCAAATAGAAACGTCAGTAATAGCGGTGGCCGTGTCGCTCACGACACCTGGTGAAGAGCCGATCACGCTCGACTCGTTCTTCGACGAGCCTCCCCATGCCTTCGAGCGCGTCGTGACGTATCTGCGGTCGAACTGCACGAACTACGAGCCGCCACGCGACGACGTGGACCTCGACGCGACGGCCACGACGGCGCGGAAGCTAGGCTTCGCGCGGTACGCGGCCCATTTGAAGCTAGAACGAGTACGACGCGACTTAGAAAGGGAAGCGTTATATTTAGACAGTGTGTTACGAAGAACGAAGATCTGCGTCGACGACTGGCGGCGACGAACGAGGCAGGTCGACGTGAAACCGATCATCTTAGATGTGGACGCGGGCGACGACGCGCACCCGCCGGCGTCGGAGCGACTGAGGCAATTAGCACCTGCCTTAGAAGACACGGACGCGTACGGCCACGCGCGGCACTACGCGGTGAAAGCCGCAACGCCGTTGCGCGCGAAGAGCGGCATGGAGGCCGATGCTAGAGGTTCATCGAAGGTGTGCGTTTTACTAGAAAGCGAGCGGCCGCTGCGGGATGCGCGGGACCAGAGCCACCTCCCGCACAACTTGTTGTACTGCGCTCGGCTCCAGGAGGACATTATATTTCGGCGACTTGGATTACAAAGGGTCTTGTGCCGCTTCCCGCTGGAACATCGCAAAAGATCTACTGTGATATCGTCGGCGCATCTATCAAGAGACCTGTACCGCGACCTATACGCCTATCAAGGCCACGAGCTCAACGAGAGCGATCGCGCGGACGGCATCGAGTTCGAAAGGCCGTTATATGGGCTGACGGGCGCGCCGGAGGGGCGGCCCTTCGTGAGCCTGCCGCAGCCGAAGCCTAGCTGTAGGCAGCAGCATCCTAGTTGGCAAGAAGACGACGAGGACGACCAGCTCTGGTTCGACGCGGACCCGACGGAGCAGGCGCGCCACGACCTGCTGACGCGGCTGCTGGCCGATCTGGACGGCTAGTCCTGCGTAAGACTCGGAAGCGTGCTAGGACTGACCATCACGCCTCGCCGCGACCCAACACGCACTTTCATCGCGTCGCGTCGATGGCGTCCAGTGGTCCGTTCACCTCGGCGCCATCGATGCGTCTGCGCGACGGCGTGGGGGCCTCAAGTGTTCTTCTTCCACGTGACCACGTCGCTGGCGCGCAGCAGTCCGCGGGGGAAAGGCTAGAAGCCGTAGCACAGGCGTGTCCCAGGGCTTGGTCCCCCGCCAAGGGCCTCGGGGAGATCTCGGGCGGCGCAGAACGCCGGCGCCACGTTTACCCCCTACTCCCCGGCGCGCTGTGCAGGGCGGCGCTGCGACGTGAATTTGGCGGCACTCACACGCCCTCGTCTCAAGCGGAGCACGCAAAGGCGACCGAGTTTCTTAGATTCCAAGCGGGGCTGCCCCACGAACAACATGGGCGCCGGCCAGTCCATGGAGGTGGAGCGCGCCCTCGACGAGGCGCCGACGGCCCAGGCCGCGGCGAAGGTACTGGGCGCCTTGGAACCGGGCGCGCTGGCCGAAGCTTTGAAAGATCAGGGCGTAAGGGACGGGCCCGACTTATTGTCACGTCTCGAGGCGCTGCCCACCACGAAAGACGTCGCGCCGGTCGACAACTTTCTGGACCGGTTAAGAACAATAAGAGCGGCCTGTGTGAGGGTCGAGGCCAAGGGCCAGCAGTTAAGGGGAACGAAGCAGGACCTCGATGATTTAGATCAGAAGAAAAATTCCAACGCCGACGACCTGCTGTACGCGACGCGCGTCGACCTCGCGGCGCAGCTCGCGGCGTTGGACCAGCACGCTGTGAAGCTGAGACACATGGAGAAGATGCTGCTGTTGGAACGACTGGAGGGGGCCAAGGGCCTCGAGAGCCCGAGGGCGATCGGCAAGATGCCGCCGCACCTGCCGATGAAGGAGGCTGAAAGATTAAATGATACGAGACGACGCGAGGCCAAGGCCTATACGGCTAAATCACCTACCGTTAGGTTTGAGGACGGCTTCGCGGGCGTGGAAAGGGACAAGTTCGGGAGCCCGGTGCTTAAGAAACGACCGATGAGCCCCTTCGAGGAGCACTTCGGGCCCGAGATTGCCAAGGACGAGGGCGACGACGCGAGCCCGCGCACGCTGGCGCGGTGCATGACAGCAAGAGCAGCGACGCGCGCGCAGCAATTGATCGTCCAGCACGAGGCCGCGAAGCCGGACCCGGTCGCGGTGGCCAAACAGGACGAGGAGCAGTCCTGTTCCAGTATCGAGGAGGTCTTCGAGCGGTTCTGCGGGCTCTATAGACTCGAACACATGACGAACACGATCTTCGCCAAGTTCTGTAGGGATACCAAGGGCGTCATTTCGAAGAAGACCTTTCCCGTGCCGATGATCGACATGGTCCGGCGCCCGTGCGGACAATTATCGAGCCGACGCAGTCGCGGCGACAACGTCGCGAAATTTGATTTCCACACAGGTCTGGACCAAGGGCGCCGGAAAAGCGAAACACGTAGGGTTCAAAAAATTCCTGAAGTTGCTCCATTTGATTGCGGCGCAGAAGGGCATCGAAGACGACAAGTTCGTCGCGGCAGTCGTCAAGCGCGCGCGCATCAAGACCAAGAAAACGGTAGCAACGTCGCCCGTTCTGGGCGGCCGGAAGAAGCACTAGGGGGCTGGTTGCTCGTAAGACTGAAGATACAACATTCAAGTTACTACTAGCTAATCGTACACGCGTTGGTGCTCGCGCGCCGCTTCTCGAGCCGTCGCTTCGTCTCGTCGATGGCGTCGATGAGGCGGCGCTTCTGGACGTCCGTCAGATCGACTGCGGCGTCGAAGTCGGACGCTTCGACGAAAGCCAGGTCACTCACCGACTGCGCCCCGAGGTCGCGCAGGATTCGCAAGGCGCCAACTGGCACGTCGAGATCTACTAAAAAACGTTCGAGCTCCTTCGCGTTCGCGTCTAATCGCGCCGCGGCGTCCTCCGTGGACTCGAGCAGGAGGTCCAGGATCGTGTAGCGCCGCCGCGCCTTCGAGTACGAACTTACCGCCTCCTCGGCCCGCGTCGCGCGAGCAACCAAGTGCCGTTTCGCTTCGAGGTGTTCCTCGATGGTCGCGTCGAGACGGTCCTGGAGCTGCGCTTGCCTGCGCGCGACAATTGGTCATCCGGGGCGGAAAGATAGATCTGGACGCGGGGATCTCACCACTTGCCTTCGGACTCGAGCATCGCGTTGGCGTCCGCGAGCGCCTCTTTCGTCGAGGCAGC
The DNA here is from genome assembly GCA_918797485.1 of Pelagomonas calceolata. Lineage (NCBI taxonomy): Eukaryota > Pelagophyceae > Pelagomonadales > Pelagomonadaceae > Pelagomonas > Pelagomonas calceolata. The sequence goes on from CAKKNE010000004.1 coordinate 3,436,904, forward strand.
GTCCTTGGCCAAGTTTGCGTAGGCCGCGCGGCTTCGACTCACGTCGGCCTCGAGAGCGCTGCATCGCGAGGTTAGGCGCTGAACGTCCGTCTGGGCCGATGCGACGGCCTTCCGACCTTCCTCGGCCGCGTCTCGCATGGCTATCTGCTCGCCCTCCAAAAACGCGACGCGTTCCCGCAACGAGGCGATCTCTTCGCCGGCCCTCTGCGCTTCGGCATCTCGTGTCCGATCGTGCCGCTCCATCAGCGCCCTACAGTTTTCCGCGGCCCAGCGAACCGCAGCCGTCGCCAAGAACCCGGCATCTCCCGGACCGCACGCTGTCTGGAGCGCCGCCGTCGCAGAGACGGCGTCCGCGGCCGCCTGTTCGGCGTCCGTGGCGTCGTCGAATGGCGTACACGTTGTGTGCGCCTCTCCGCGCGTCGCGCGCAGGCGAGGGGCTAGCTTCTTTTCGACCGCCGCGGTGGCGCGTGAGAGGGCCGTCCGGCACCGATCGCGCCGCCGCCTCAAGTTTTCGGCGAAGTCGTGGTCGCAGCGGCGCCGCGCGTCTAGCAGCGGCCGGTCGCCAACGCTCGAGCGCAGCACCGCGTCGTTCGACGCCGCCGCCACGATCCCGTCGCAGGCTCGGCACCCCTCCAGACGCGCGGCCGCGAAGGCAGCTTCAGGGGCGTCGTCCGGTACGGCGAGTAACGCCGCTGCGTGGGCGGCGACGCCCGCGTCCACGGCTGCGTCGCACTCGGCCTTGACGACGGCCATCCAAGCCGAACTGACCACGGGCGTCGCTCCCGCATTAAATGCGTCGACATATGTCGCTGCGAGTGCCACAAAGGTCTTGCCGCGTAGAGCAGCGCCCCTGACTCTCTTCGGCCGCGGCCTTTCACTCAACAGTCGTCGCCGGAAGTCCGCCAAAGCAGCCGCAAAGGCCGGTCGCGGAGGTTTGTTCGTGTCGGCGCGGAGATCCGATTCGGCCTCGTAGGGGCGCGGCAGCGTCGCGCACCTCCGCCGCTCGAAGGCGAGCGCGATCGCGGCGCGATACTCGTCGCTCTCGCGTCTATTCGTACGACGAAGGCTACTCTCGAGGTACTCGTCGCTGTCGATTTCGTAGCCGTCCGCGTTGACGAGTTCCAGCGCGAAGTCCCTAAGCACCCACCAGAGGTCGGGCAGATGGTCGGAGTTGCCGCCTGCCTCGTCCGCCTCGATCTTCCGCGCGAGGCGCGACACGAGTCCGAGACTTGCAATGGCTCCTTCGTCGAGAGAGCCCGGCGAGTTGTAGACCAAAGATGACGCTAGTAGTGCGGCCAGGGCGAACAATGTCTGGTCGTAGTTGGCGTCTACACCCAAGCCACCCAGCCCCTCGACGTCGATGAGCAGCAGGGCCGCCGGCGCGCCGCTTTCCGTCTCGATGTCGGCGGGCCGGCCCCAGACGTCTAGTCCCTTCGTCTGCCGCGACGTGCCGTGGCCTACGGTGAAGCCTCGACTACCCGCCGGGTCCCGCAGCCAGTTCAGCAGCGACGACTTGCCGGACCGGTGCGGACCGCACATGGCCACGACGCAGAGCTCCGCGTCGATCGCCGCGATCACGTCCGCGGTCTCGGGCACGAGCCGCAGCTTCCGCTCTCCTTCTTCGTCGACTACTTCGATGAGCGGCAGCGGTGCGTCCGGAAAATCTGTCGTTGCTTCCAATTCTGGCTCCACATCGGCTGCGTCGACGGCGTCCGCGTAGAGGTCTGCCATGGCTCACAGTCTCGTGCACGTGTGTGGTTGGGGCAGCATGGCCTGGAAATGGAGACTATTTTGCGACAACCCCCTTCGTGCGTATGTGCCTGAGGCGGTTTGCGGGCAGCTTTTACACTCAAAAAAATCTGAAATTTGCTTGCTAGTGCGTTACAGGACGCTAGCAGCACTTTGCGACGGCTTGGTCTTTGGCTGATTTTAAATAGTTTGACGCCTTGGCTCTAGCAAAACCTGCGAAACGTTCGACCTTTGAAGCCCAGCGAACCCATGGCTGAAGAGGGCATGTCAGCGGAGGAGGCCGAACGACTGAAGAGGCTGCTGAGCGCCGAGGACGACGAAGAAGAACTCGACTATGCGGAGCCGGCGCCAGCGCCGGGTCCAGCGCCCGCAGCGCCGGAGCCGCCCGCGCCCGCGGCGCCGGCCGCGCCGGAGAGCCAGGTCGAGGCCGATGCCGCGCTCGCCCGTAAGCTGGCGACCGCGACGGAGGGCGACGAGGCGCTCGCGCGCGCCATCCAGGCGTCGCTCGCCGACGCGGCGCCGCCGGCACCGGCCGAGGACTCGGCCGCGGCGGGCGAGGCCGAGTGGGCGCGGCAGCTCGCGGCGCTAGAGGCCGAGAAGGCGGCGCCGCCGCCGCCAACGAAGCCTGCCACGCCGCCGCCGCCGCCGCCGGCGAACACGACCTGCTTCGTGGCCGTCGTGGGCTTCGACCACGCGCGCGGCAACGTGCTGGAATGGGCCTTCCCCGGCGCCGAGGCCGCGTGGAGCGAGAGCCTGCCGTTCGCGGCGCTGCCCGATGGTGCTCATCATGTTGCTGCGGGCAAGGGCGAGGTGTGTAGGTTCGCAGTAGTTCGAGAAGACAAGACGCGGCTCTACGGCTGCTCCTGCGTCATGCAGGCCGCGCCCGACGAATTAACAGGCAGAGCAAAAGCCCAGGCGACGCGGTCGCGCGTCCAGAAGGCCGTCTGCGTTTTACATACTTCGAGAGACGTGGCCTGGTCGGCGCGGCTCGGGTCGAGGATCGAGGCCTGCGCCGCGGCGCTGTTCGCCGGCGGCGACCTTGATGATCGCGGTTTGTTGCGCGACTTCCATTCGTCAGTAAGGGAGATGAAGGCAGGTGAGCCGGCGACGCACTTGTTCGATGCTTGTGCTCGTTTAGGCTTCGCCGGGGCGCTGCGGTGCGTGAAGGCCCTTGCTTTAGGCCACGCCCTAACTTTTGTGCACGCGAAGTCGGTCTGCGCCGCGCCGGACGCGGCTCTAGCTTTCGCGGACGTGTTGTATGCGTTCGACGAAGACAATGAGAGTGTAGATAGTGTCGCGGTCTTTGGAAGGGAGCTCTCCACGCAAATGAGAATCGAGCCCGCGGTGGCGTTGATGGATCTGGACCGCGTGGTTTCCGAAGGCGACGAGTTCCAGGTCGTCGCGGGCACGGCGAACGCTCATTTAGCGGAAGCGGGCCTCGGGCCGCGCCTCGCGCCGTGCGTCGTCGCGCGACTGGAAGCGGACGCGCCCAAGGCGTCGCGGGTGCGGGCCTTCGGGCCCTCGCAGTACGCGGCGGGCGCCGTCTGTAGATTGACGCCCGTCGAGGAGGCGCTGGCCGCGGAGTTGGATGAAAGGGCCGCGAAGGTCTTTCAACGGGGCGACGGCGAGGGTTTTAGGGATGACGACCAGTGGGCGAAGCACGCGCTGCGGGCGCATTTGCGGGATGTGTTGGATCGCCTCGCTGCCTGTCCACTGGTGCCGGGGCCCGAGGAGGGGGATGTGGTGGCGGATAGGGAATTTGCCGGCGACCTCGCGCGGCGCCACGGCGGGCCCTTCGTGGCGGCGTTCCTGGACACGGCGCCGGCGGTGCGCTTTTTAGCCCAACGGAACCCGGCGCTCGCCGACTGGCTGGCCGTGGCCGACGCGCCGACGCTCGCGCGGTCCTTCGACCCGTCGCTCGCGGACCGTATTGGGTTTGCGCGCTTGCACGTGCGCGAGGCGACCAAGGACCTGACCGTCGACGACGCGCTGGCCAGCGGCCAGAAGGCCCTGACGAACGTCGCGGCTCAATTGACCAATGTTGGTGCAGGCCTCCAAGAGCGCTTCCCGCGCACGGCCGGGGCCTTCCGCGGCGGCGACGCCGGCGCGGCGGCGGCAGCAGGCGTCGGGCCCGACCTCGCCCCGGACGGCGCCGCGGCCGCCGCGGCCTTCGCCCAGCCGACGCCCGCGGCTTCGCCGCCGCCGCCGCCGCCGTCCGGGAGCCCGAGCGCCGCGGGCCGCGTCGCCTCGCTGTGGCGGGATCGGCTCTCGGTGATCACCGAAAAGGCAACGTCGGCCGTCCAGGAGATCGCCGCCTCGGACCAGGTCAAGGGCGCGCGGACGCAGCTCGGCGACTTCTTCCGCCGGAGCTCCTCGACGGCCAGCGGGGGTTCGCCACGCACGCCTCCGTCGGGCGGCGAGGGCTCTTCGGCCGCGCCGGGCGGCGGCGGCGAGCGCAGCAGCGCCGAGGTGTGATGTAAACTTCTTGTTTTCCGATCGCGGCGTGGTCTGATCCGTGCGTTGCCTCCATGACCTTTCCGAAAGGTCAGAAAAGTCCGCCAGAGCCGCAAGGGCTTGCCTTGCCCAGATAGGGCTCCCGGAGAGAACCTGCGCGCAGGTATAAGTAAGGCTAGTACCTATCTGCGCGCTAGCTAATAACGCAAAGGCGGCAGGCCCGGGCGCATAGCTCGAAAGACTCAAGCAGCCATGCGTGAGGCACCGAGTCCAGCATTGAACACATCAGAGGAGGAGGACGCCGCAGCCCTGGAGCCAACAGAGGACGCCGCAGCACCACCAACAAAACGCGGCCGCCACCGTGTCCTCGCCTGCGCGACGCTCGCGTCAATCATAAATGCCTTCATGTTCATGAACTTTTCGCCTATCGTCGAGCTCAGCCGGAGGCGCTTCCGCGCAACGGAAGGCCAGGTCTCGTGGCTCTACTCGGCGGCGCTGCTCGCCACGCTGCCCTGCTTCTTCGCCGGGGCGACGCGCATGTCCAACGCGGACACGCAGCGCGGCGCCATTCTCGCCATACATGGGTTGAACGCCGTCGCGGCGCTGCTGCGGCTCGCCGCCGTCGCCCGGGCGAGCTACGCCGCCGCCGTCGCCTCGTCGCTGGCGCTGGGCGCGGGCACGTCGCTCGTCGTCGCGTCTTACGCCGCCGTGCCGTTGTTGTGGCTGCCTCCACAGGAGCGCGCGGCCGGCGTCGCCTGGCTCGTGCAGGGCAATTATGCTGGGTGGGCCCTCGGGGCCGCGGCGACGCCGGCGGTCGTCGTCGACGGCCATTCGTTCGGGCGATTCATGTTCCTCCAGGCGCTTGCGTGCGTCGTGATGGTGCCGGTCGCGCAGCTCCTCCTGCCCGGGAGCGCGGCGACGCGGGAGCCGTTGCTCGAGGGGCCGCCGGTCGCGCGGGCAACGCTCGGGAAGACACTTACGGACCTGGCGCGGCGACCGCGCTGGTGCGTGGCGTGCGCCGCGTACGCGGTCGCGGCGGGCGTCGGCTTCGCCGTGCCCGCCGTCGTGGACGACATTCTTGGGGACGTCTGCGGCGCGGCGCCGCGGCGCGCGGCGCGCGTCGGTGTGGTTTTCATCTTGGCGGGCGTGGCCTGCGGCGCGTTACTCGGTCGGTGCCCGTGCGAGAAACGCCGGCGGCCGCTGCTCGTCGCGCTGCTCGCTCTCGGCGCCGTCGCGCTGGCCGCTCTTCACGTTGCGACGGCGCGGCCGCCGTGCCGGCCCCTCGACGCCTTCGGCGGCGCGGCTGTGGCGGGCGCGGCGACGATCGGTTTTGTTGGGCCCGCGCTGGCCGAAGCAGCAGCGAGCGCGGGCCCGGACTCGACGGTCATGGCGGGAGGTATCGTGGAGTGGTGGATCCAGGTCCTCGGCGCCGTCGTGACGCAGGCCGCGACGCGCCGGAACGGGTTCGCCGTCTGCGCGTGTGCGCAGGCCGTGGCTGCCGTGTTGCTGGCGGGGACGCTGCTTTGCCGACGGCCTCCTGAGGAGTAGTGTTTTTTGTTGTCCCCCTACTTAAGTAGCTGTCGCGACTGACTCCGCAGTCCATTAAAACGGGTTTTACAGCTAATTTTGCAAATTTTGTGCTGAGCGTGCACGCGTAGGCTCGGCGCGCATATCGCGTGACTCTAGATCGCGCCGCACGACCGGTGATTGCAGGGGAGCGCGACATTACAAGCTCGTGGCCCCTCACCTCTGAATTGCACTGCAAGTACTATCATCCTCAGTGACGACTTCTAGCGGTCGCACCGGTCCTGCCTGCGTTGCATTTATTCCCAAACTACTTGCCCTAAGCAACAGGGGGACCTATGGTGTTTCAGTTGGCAGCATGAATTCTACGCTCAATTTTATCGATGGTCATCAAATTAGCTATGCGGTGGCCGGCGCCTGCGCGCTTTTCCTCTTCCTGCTCTTGCTCTTTGAGTTACTACGGACGCGCCTCTATTGGATTTACGAGCCTCGCGTCCATCGCGACGACTACAAGTCAAAGACGCCGCCCGCGCCAGACAGACGTTCTTCGTGGTCGTACTCCTCACGATCGTGCTGATCCCCGCCTGCGTCGCCTACTTGTACTTCTGCCGGAATCGGAAGGCAAAGGTCGAGCAGCAACGCGTAGAGCCTGCCCAAATTCGTCGAGCTCCCTCGCGCGAGGAGCTCGTCGTCGGCGGCGCCGCGCCTCCGCCGCGGCGAAGACAACGACGACAGATCCACGTGCTCAAACTTTGGCTCTACGCCCTCGCCTTGGTCTTGTTCTTCGGGGGTTGGCTGGCCTGGAAGAACGACTTGAACGGAACGTGGTGCTTCCGCCGCGACTCGCCGTTCTATTGGCTCCAGGGCCACGCCGTCTGGCACGTGTTGACGATGGGCGCGCTGGGCTGCATCTACTAATTCTTTCGATCAGAGAGACTCGTCGAGTAGCCACTCATAATTTAAAACATGTACCTAGGAGGCGCCGCCGCCTCCCTTCACAGATGCGACGGCCGCGGCCTCGCGACCCGCTTCGAGCGCATCGTTCTCGCGCGGAAACAGGAGCTCGACGCTCGCCGGCGTACCGTCGTGGTTATGTAAGGTGAGGGTGCCTTCGGCGATTGCGATGCTCGCGCGCCCGCGCACGAGAAAGTCGAGGCCGATAATCGCCTCGAACTCGACGTTGGCCGGGAACCGCAGGACGTCGAACGCCGCCCGAAACGGCACACCGCCCACGATCATCTCGCAGTAGTGCACGCGGCCGCAGCCGTCCGTGGCCCCGCCGAAGCCGCCGACGCGCCGCGTAAACGAGTCGTCGACGAGCTCCCCAAGGCCGCAGCGGTCCGTAGCTTCGACGCCCAGCGCGCTGCGCTCCGCGCCCGTATCCAGGAGGGCCAAGACTCGGACAGAGTTGATCTCCAACGGCACGAGGCGTAGCGCCTGCGATCTGAGCATGCCGGCGATTAAGCCTTTCTGTAAGTTCGTCGGAACGTCCGCGGCCCAGTCATGCTGCCGGATGGCCGCCGCCCGGGCCTTGACGGCGGCGTCGTCGCGCGGCGCCGCTTGGGCCGCGAGCTTATTGCGCGCGCCGACGAGTTGCGTGCGGAACGCGGCGAGCGCCGGGGACGCGTCGCCTCCGCCTGCGGCAGTCATCTTCGAGTGCACAGTCGGCGCCGCCTCGCGGACCAGCTGCGCGAACGCGGCGGCGTCAAGGTCATCGCCGTTACCAGGTGACGTCTTGAACCGTTCGAAGACCGCGCGCAGCTCGTCGTGCTCCGCTTGGGTCGAGGCCGCGGCGCCCATCTAGACGGCCGTGATGATATCAGTCGCCGCGAGCGGCACTCTCCGTCGACCACCGGCCCGCAGCGCGGCCGTCGACGCGCTGTGCGCGGCAGACGCGAGGGCCACGTCCGACACGAAGAATGCCGCGACGACCGTTCCCAGGTCGCCGGGCTCCAGAAACGCGAAGGCGCTCTGCAGCGCCGCGTTGCGCGTCCAGCGACTCGTCCACTTCTTGATGAGGCCGCTGTGCGGCGAGCCGACGACACCGCTATCTCGCAAGAGCAGCAGGTCCTCGCCGGCGAGCCAATCCACGACCTCGCGGAGCTCGTCGTAGCCGAGAAAGTCGAAGAGCGAGCGCGGTGCGGCAGTCGCGTCGTCGGCAGTCGCGCCGGCTTGTGTGGCTGCCCCTGTGGTCTCCTCTGGGAGAGTATCAGGTACTGCTGATGCGGGAGCGGCTGCCGCCTCTGTGCTGCTGCTGCGGGTGGTCTCCGTCGTGCCTTTCGTGGCCGCCCAGCGCAGGCGTGGGTGCGCCGTGCGCGTGGGAGCCACAGCGCCACTCACAGCGCGCTCAGCTAGGCGCGCCCACACAACACAGGCGAGGTCGGAGGCCGGCACCGCCTCTAACTGGCTCGAGAACGGACTCTTGTTTGGACTCATGCGTGGCTGTGATCCCATGTGCACGGGTTTTTGCGAGCGTTTGATGCGCTAAATTGGGGCAATAGCAGCGCACTTCGGCTAAATTCGACACGTTTTGAAGGATTCTGGACCTTTCACTGCGTGATAACTGCTCACGAGATCGCCAAGACCCCGCACCACCTGTGGAGCCAAGCTGCTGGCAGTGCCTGTTTGCTGCCAGCTCGCGTTCGCTGCGAAAGGCTGCGCACGACAGAGGGCTGCCAAGCAGCCATGGCCGGCTGGGACGACACGCCGCCGACAAAGACGGACAAGGACGCCCAGGCGTCGCACTTCGCGTTCAACCAGTTCAGCGCCGCCTTTGCCACGGACGCACCGATCAGCGCATCCAAATTTGGACGAGAGAAGCGGAGCTTCGACGATTGGAGCGCGCCGCCGGTCTACGCGCTGGACGAGCACGCGAGCAACAAGCCTACGTTGTTCGTCGGCAACCTGAGCTGGACGATCACGTCCGAGGCGCTCTTCGCGCGGCTCGGGGGCATCGGCTCCGTCGTCGCCTGCGAGGTCAAGCGCAACGGCCGGGGCCAGTCCAAGGGCTTCGCGCTGGCGACGTTCCAGTCCGAGGAGGCGGCGCAGCGGGCCATCGCCGAGTTCCACGGCGCCGTCCTCGAGGGCCGGCGGCTCGTGGTCCGGCCGGACCAGAGCGAGGGCGACCGGCAGCGCGCGGCCCTCGGCCTTCCACGGCCGTCCGCGGTGGCGCCGTCGGCGCGCATCTTCGTGGGAAATGTACCCTTCGCGACGACGCAAGAGGAGTTCGCGCGCGTCTTCGAGGACGCGGGCGTGGGGGCGCGGCGCGCGGCGCTCGCCGTCGACGCGTCGGGCCAGTCGCGCGGCTACGGGCTCGTGCGCTTCAAGAACGCCGAGGCCGCGGAAAAGGCGCTGGCCGCGCTGGAGGGCCTCGAGATCGGCGGCCGGCCCGCGCGGTGCAAAGTTGACGAGCGGCCGGACGACGATGCCGCGCGCGCGGCCGCCGCGGCCGCGGCCGCCAAGGCGCGGCTCGACGGTAGTCCCTCGTGAGGCGGTTTTTTAATTTGTGATGTTGTGATTTTTACTCATGACTCCGTCGCTGGTGTGCGCCTCTCGAAGCGCTCGGCGAGCTCGTCCGCGTCGCAGATCACGCAGCCCGAGGGCCGCAGCACGGCGAGCTCGACGTCCGTCGCGACGGCGTCGCTCCGGTCCGTCGGCGGCGACGCCTCCGCGGCCGCGACGGCCGCCGCGTAGGCCGCGTCGGCGCCGTCAGAAACGTCTGCGCAGGCCGCGGCGGCGCGCTCCAGGTCCGCGATGGTCGACCCGTCGGGCGCGGCGCCCGCCGTCGCGACGCCGCCCACGCCGTAGGCCTCGTAGGCACCCGACGGCTCCGTCCTGAAGAGCCGCGGCTCGCTCGAGCCCTCGTCGAAGCCGCCGATGAGGAACGCCGCGCCGTAGGGCCGCCCCGCCGCGCGCGCCGTCGCCGCGCGCGCGAGCCGGCCGAGGTGCCGCGCGCACGCCTCGACGGGCGGCGCCTCGCCCCAAGTGCTGCGGTGCCTCCGGCAGAAGTCGCGCAGGGCCGCGAGGAGCTGCAGCGCGTCCGGCACGAGGCCGCAGGCGACGCACGCGATCGTGTCGTCGACGCGGTGCACGCGCTCGCGCCACCGCCTTTCCAGAAACGCGCCGGGCACGGACCGCGCGTGCGCCGACCGCACGGCGGCGAGCGCGACGCCGTCGGGCGCCACGGCTCCTACTGCAAAACTGCCCCGCGCCACGTTCTTCTCGGCGTACTCCACCTGGTAGACGCGGCCCTCCGGGCTGAACAGGCAGCCGCGGTCGTAGAGGCGCCGCTGGCGCTCGGACGCCGAGGGTTTGGTTGGGGTGCCGCCGCGGCCGCGCGGCGCGGCCAGCGCGCAGGCGGCCAGTGCGTAGAGAGGGAGGAGGCGCATTGCTGTGTGGCGCTCGCGGCAGCTGCGCTCTAGCACTGTGTAAGGCAGGTAAATTAACTCGCCTGCAAGAAACGCTAGTTATACGCTGCTCCTGGAGCTGTCAAAGTGCGGCAGCTTTCTAGTATGTTACATCCACGCTAGATAACTTGCCACCTCGCGCGTGCTAGCCCTGGACGCGGTCTACACCCAACAAGGAAGACCAGCAATTATGCACTGTCGTTCCTGAATCATGATCGATGCCTTCCCGTAGCCTTTCCAGCAAGTGACGCCGTTTCGGGCCACTAAGCTGACACGCCAGCTATGATCCTCCTACCCGGTTTCGCCCGCTTGGCGTCTTCTGGAACCTCTCAGCCGTCGTCAAAGGGACAAAAGGGGAGCGCTCGCACTGCCCTCGGACTCGCGTCGCTGCAGCGCATGGCGACCGCGCTCAGCGGCTGGCGTGTGACGCCCACCGACGGCTTCCCGCATCTCGAGAGGCTCCCACAGGACTTGGCATGGCACGCTGCGTCATTCTTGACTGCGCGAGAGCTCATGAGATGCGGCGAGGCTTGCCGCGCGCACGCGGCGGTCTGCCTCGAGGCGAACGAGCCGTGGGACGCGCTGCGGCGGCGACTCGCGCGAGCCGCGGGCGTTTCGCTCACGCGGCGGCCTGACGACGCCAAGACGCCGCCGGCGCGCCTGTTTTTCGCCGACGCGCGGGCGATGCCGGACCGCGTGGCTGCGAGCGCAGCGGCAGACGCCTGCGTGCTCGTGGTGGACGGCCGCGCTCTGGACGTGACGGCCTTCCTGGACCAACATCCTGGCGGCGGCGAGCTCCTGACGGAGTTTCGAGGGCGAGATGCGAGCCTAGCTTTTGACGAGGTGGGCCACAGCTTCTTCGCGCGGGCGATGCTCGACGCGTACGTCGTCTTCGCGCCGGAGCGCTTCGTCGGCGGGCGCCTCCCGCCGCGGCGGCAAAATCGTTCCGCGGGCGACGAAAGGAGGACGCTCCTGAGGTATGGCTTTGCGCGAAGCCGCATGCGAGGTGATGGGTAAATTTTCAAGTTTGTAACACAACATTAGGGCGCAACGACCTCCAAATCCACGACCAGCAGCCGGTGGTCCGACGGCGCGTGGCCCTTGGCACCTTCGACCAGATCGCAGCCCAGCACGGCGGCGGCCCGCGGTCGCAATCCCAGGCCCCGCGCGAGGACGCGGTCGGGCCGCGCCGCGTCCAAATTCATCGTCTCCGGATTCGGAAAAGTAGCACCAGAATCGAGGGGCCGCGTCCGGGCCCAGGCGTCGACGAAGGGCGGGCCCTCGAGGACGAGCGGCGCGTCGGCCGCGCACGGCCCCCCGACCAGCCTCAAGATCTCCGGTTCCAGGGTCAGCGCGTCCAGGGGCCACTCGTAGTCGGGGTACGTGTTGAGGTCCCCCACCAACACCTGGCCCAGGGCCTCCTCGCGGCCCCAGAGCGCGTCGAGCCACGGCCGCAATATCGTCGAGACGCTGTCGCACTGCTGGCGCCGGTCGTAGGACAGGTGCGCGGCGACGACGCGCAAGTTGCCGAAGGGCGTCTCGGCGAGCACGCCGAGCGCCGTGCGCGGGTTGCGGTCCGACGACCGCGCCGCCGGCGGCATCGGCGCGAGCGCGTCGTCGTCGCGCGGCAGCGGAAATTTCGAAAGTACGCCGACGCCCTCCTCGGCCCAGCCCGGTGGCGCCGCGCCGCCCGCGCCGCCGCCCGTGCCCGGCACGTAGCGCGAGTGGGGGAACTCCAAACCTTCGGCGGCGCAGGCCTCGCGCAGCTCGTCGACCCAGCGCGGCTCGCCGCGCGCCTCCTGCAGCGCGACGACGTCGACGTCCGCGTCCCGGAGCAGCCGCGCGAGCGCCGCGCGCCGCCGCGGCCACGTGTCGGCCGCGGGCTGCCAGAGGTTCAGCGACGCGACGCGGAGCGTGTGCGGCGTTTTAGGTGCGGGCACGGCGTCGCAGAAATCGTTCGCCCGGTAGGCGTCGCGGGCGGCGCCGCCCGCGTCGATGGCCGCCTGGCGCGCCGCCTCGTCGCGCGTCGCGTCGACGCGCGCCACGAGCACGTCCATGGCCCGGCGCCGCGTCGTCCCATCGATCACTTCGCCGCCGGCGGCGAGGCCGTCGACGGCGCCGCGCGCCGCGGCCGCGGCGACGGCGCGCGCGGGCCGCGGCTCCTCGGCCGGCGGCGGCGGCGGCGCGGCGCGGTTCTTGCGCGCCCGGACGCGCTTTTGGGCTTGGCCGTAGGCCCGCGAGAGCTCCCGGCGCAGCGCCGCCGCGCTCGCTTCCACGGCGCGCCGCGTTGCGCTCCGGTCGTCGAGCGGGTGCACGTACTGCGGTCCCGCCGTTTTTTTGTCAGCAGCGCCTGTCGTGCCGGTCCCGCGCGTGGCCTCGTGCGAGCGGGTGACCTCGACCTCGACCAGCGACGGCAGCAGCAGCGCGCGGGCGCCCATAACCAATACCACAATCCCTACGACCGCCGCCGCGAACCAGAGCTTCCGCGTGCGCGCGTGCAGGTGCTTGGCGTGCTTGTCGTCGTCGTGCCGCAGCGTCGTCGCGCCGCTGTACGCGGGGAGCGGCTGCCGGCGGTGCATGGCTTAGCGCTAGACGACGTGGATTTTTGGCCTCTGGCCAATTGTGGAGATAAAAGTAGACCTTTCCCGGTCGAAAAGTGATGCGTGCCAGGCTTACAGTGCAAAAACTGCGGTCGCGGCGCTTCCTAGTGTCTTACTGGACGCTAGCAAGTTTTTATAAATCACGCAAGCGGCGTGCACGCACGGCCTGACGCCTGCACAGCTCGCCTAGCGAGTGCATTCTTTCTAATTCAGCGCGGGCTCGAGCCCATACAACTCTGCACAGCATAGAGATGAAGTTCCGCCCCTGCATCGACCTGCACCACGGCAAGGTCAAGCAGATTGTTGGTGGGACGCTGCGAGACGACGAGGGCAGCGCACCCGCCGAGAACTTCGTGAGCGACCTGAGCGCGCAGCACTACGCGGAGATGTACCGCCGCGACGGGCTGACGGGCGGCCACGTGATCAAGCTCGGCCCGGGCAACGAGGAGGCCGCGCGCGCGGCGCTCGCGGCCTACCCGGGCGGCCTACAGGTCGGCGGCGGCGTGACGGCGGCGACCGCGGCCGAGTGGCTCGAGCGGGGCGCGTCGCACGTCATCGTGACGTCGTGGCTCTTCGACGGGCCGGCGCTGTCGCGGAGTCGGCTCGACGAGCTCGTGGCCGTCGCGGGCCGCGAGCGCGTCGTCCTCGACCTGAGCTGCCGGAAGCGCGACGGCGACTACTTCGTCGTCACGGACCGGTGGCAGACGTTCACGGACCTTAAGGTGGACCGGGCGACGCTCGAGGACCTGGGGAGCTACTGCGCCGAGTTCCTCGTCCACGGCGTCGACGTCGAGGGCACGCGCGTCGGCATCGACGACGCGCTCGTGACGCTCCTGGGCGACTGCTCGCCCGTGCCCGTGACGTACGCCGGCGGCGCGGCGGCGCTGGCCGACCTCGACCGCGTCAAGGCCCTCGGCCGGGGCCGCGTCGACCTGACGATCGGCTCGGCGCTCGACGTGTTCGGCGGCGACATCCCGTACGCCGACGTCCTCGCCTGGCAGGCGCGCGAGGACGCCTCTTAATTATTAACAGCTCACTAGTCTGGGGCTATCTCGCGCCGAAATGCAGCCTTGCAGTTCCCTTTGCTAGGCCTGCGACCGCCGCTTGGCCGCGAGGAGCGCGTCGAGCGACGTCCGCCGCCCGTCGTCGGCCCAGCCGTCGCCGCGCGCCAGCCGGGCGGCGCCGCGCCAGACGAGGTCCCGTCGGGCGTCGTTGTCCGCGGGAACGACCTCCTTCCCCCCGGACAACTCGCGCCGGATGCGGCGGCCGAAGCCTCTCACGGCCGTGCCGCCGCCGGCGAGAACAATCGCCGAGGCATCGCTGGCGCGGGCAGCCGCCGCGCGCACGAGCTTGACGACCCCCGTTGGCTCGGCGAAGAGCGCCTCGACGCACTCGAAGCGAGCGCTCGATAGACCGTCCGCCGTCGCGCAAAACTCTAGTTCTTCGGCGCTCGGCAGTACGCGAGCGGGGCTTACATGACGGCAGTATGCGAGCGCGCGAACGGCTTCTTCGGCCTTGTTTAGGTCTTCTATGCCAGCACTTCGCGCGAGCGCCGCGGCCACGCCGTCGAAGCCGACGTGGCGCAGCCGCGTGTATGCGTGTGAGTGGATGTTGTGCGCGCCCTCGCGAACGGCATCTGGCACCCGACCATCGCGGTCCACGGGCACGGCGACACTCTCTGTCGCCCCGACATCAAGTACAACGCACGGAGGCGCCACGCCCGCGCCCGCGACGGCGCAGAGCGTCGCGTCCTCGATCCGCGCCCGCCGGGCGCCCGCGCTCAGGAGAGCATTTAGGGACCGCGTGCGCGACGATTCGCTGGCGAGATGGGGGGACACAACGCAGAGCGAAAGCCCCTCGATTGATCCGAGGCCCACCGCGGCAACGGCGTCCGCGACTCGCCGCACGACGGCCGCCGCGTCTTCGCGCGGGCGCCGCGCCGCCGGCGTCTCGGACTTGAGATTTTCGAATCGTTTCGCTCGATCCGCCGCGATAGCCGTCGGAACTGGCAGGCGCGCCGGCGCTCGCGCCCACGCGAGGCCGACGCGATCCCCCGTGGCACCCAGCTCCACGACGACGATGCCTGCGGTCCGTGCCCGCCACACCAGGTAACGAGCGGGGTTCCACTCGTTTGTGTCTTCGGCCCCGGCCGCGCCGCGCCAGGCGGCCGAGCAGCCCTCGGTGCTTTTCGCCCACGTGCGCTCGACGCGACAGGCGCGGAGCAATGCATGTCCGTCGAGATACTCCAGGACTTGGTTGAATACGTCGTCTGGCAGCCCAAGGGGCAGCCCGGTGGTGCTCTCCGTAGAGTTGGGGGCCGTCTCCATGATCTAAACCACTGGGGCGGACGAGAATCGACACGGCCGGCCCGAGAGCATTTTTGCTAGAGTCTTACATGCCGCTAGCCTGTCCTTGCTCTCTTGCCAAAAAAGGGTGTGTTTTGCTATATCTGCAAGGGTTGTGAGCAGCACACCTAGGCAGCAACTGAATCTAGTCACTGCATCGCTAAGCCACTAGACATTGGGTAGCATGGCTCTCAGCGCAGCCCAGCTCTTCTCCGTCACCGGCCGCCGCGTGCTCGTGACCGGCGGCGGCTCGGGCATTGGGGCCATGGTGGCCGAGGGCTTCGCGGCGAACGGCGCGCGCGTCACGATCGCGTCGCGCAACGAGAAGGCGCTGGAGGAGACGGCGGCGCGCATCCGCGAAAGCACGGGCGGCGAAATAGATATAGCGGTCGCGGACCTCGCGTCGCGCGAGGGCTGCGAGGCCCTCGCGAAAGATTTCGGAGACCCGCTCGACGTCCTCGTGAACAACAGCGGGACGAGCTGGGGCGAACCGATAGAACGGGAGTCGGGCCGCGCGAACTGGGGCTGGGACAAGGTGTTGGATTTGAACGTCAAGGCCCCGTTCTACCTGACGCGCGCGCTCCTGCCGGCGCTGCGCGCCGCGGCGAAGGACGGGGACCCCGCGCGCGTCGTCAACGTCGGCTCGGTCGCGGGCGTGGCGCACCAGCCGACGCCGACGCACGCGTACGACGCGTCGAAGGCGGCGCTGCACCACCTGACGCGCAAGTTCGCGAGCGAGCTCGCGCCCGACCTCACGGTCAACGCCGTCGCGCCCGGCTTCGTGCCGTCGCGCATGTCGCGCGGCCTCGCGACGTGGGGGTTGGATTTTGAGAGAATTGCGTCCCGCGTGCCGCTCGGGCGCGTCGGCGGAGCGCCGGACATGGCGGGCGTCTGCCTCTTCCTCGCGTCGCCCGCGGCGGCCTGGATCTCGGGCGCGATCGTCCCCGTCGACGGCGGCCACCTCGCGCGGGGGCTGGACCTGCCGGCCGGGGAGGACTGACTAAGTTGCGTCGTTGTGAGGACGTTTCTTCGAAGCATGGCTTGCTAGTGTCTTACGGGTCGCTAGCTAGCTGTCGCGGCGCCTCCCACAGCGCAGCGCGTGGGCGTCCAGGCAGTTAGCATTCGAACTAGCACTCGCTGACGTGCATAAATTAGACCATGGCAAACGACGAGCCAGCATCAGCACCAATGCCTCCGCCGCCACCACCAGAGGTCGAAGACGTCCCGACGGACGACGACTCGGCGCCGACAGCGACGTCGCTCGAGCGCCGGGCCACCGCGGCCTTCCGCAAAGGACGGTTTAGCCGAGCCCACGACCTCTACACGGCCGCGCTCGAGCTCGAGGGCGGCTCCGCGGAGGACGCCGCCGCGAAATGGCTTGCGCTCGGCAACCGCGCGGCCTGCCTCCTGCGGCTCGAGCGGCCGCGCGAGGCGGAGGCCGACTGCAGGGAGGCGCTGAAGCAGCGCGCGCCGGCGAACCTTTTGGCGCTCTGCGCTGTGGCGTGCATGCGCCAGCCCGGCGAGGCGCACCTGATGGCGGCCTTCGCGTGCTGCGTCGAGGCGCTGTACGTGGAGCCGCAGAACGCCGCGGCGCGGCGCGTGCTCGCCGACGTGCGAAAGGCGCCCGGCGGCCGCCTGCTCCGGCCCGAAGACGCTGCGCGAGAGCGCCTCGAGCAACGCATGCTCCGACGGGGGGAATCGGGGCGCATCGGCTACGCGCTCGCCTACTTCGACGCCCTCGAGCGCCTCGCGCCCGAGGACGCCGTCGCGCACCTCCGCGTCCAGAGCTGCTGGCGCTCGGCGCTCACGGGCCGCATCCCGGAGCCGATCCAGGCGGTGCCGACGGGTGCGCCGGCGTCGCTCGACTAGTTTATTATTACGTATGCGTTTTTTATGACATGGGCGTTTTGTTAAGGTTAGGTATGCGCCGGCTCCGTTGGGTCGCCGACGGTGGCGCCTCAGAAGCTGAGCCGCGTGCGCTTCATGGGGCTGAGCGGCTCGTCGTCGTCCGTGGCGAAGCAGAGCTCCTTGGGGTCGGGCCGCGGCTTGACGTATTTCCGCGCCTGTATGAAATCAAAATTTTACGGCGCGTTCGTGCTGAATCTCGAGGACCCGACACACTGATTGATTTCCACACCGTTTCGTGCGCAACTCGAGCAGCACCAGGCGTAGAACTCCGCGCGGAGCAGATCTTTCGCCCGCTCGACGATGAAGACGTCTTGCGTCGTCGAGCAGACGACGCAGCGCGGCGAACCCGGCGGCGGTGGCGCCGCGTCGTCGTCGTCGTCGTCATCGTCAAAGAGCACCGTCCGCGTCGGGTCCGGGGCCTTAAAGGGGGCGCGCACGGGCGCGTCGTTCGCGGGCGCCTCATCGTCGCTCGACGAGTCGCCACCCGCCGTCGGCGGCCGCGCCGGCGCTTTGCCGCCCGGCCGTCGCCGAGTCGGCCGCTCGACGGGGCGCGCGGTCTGCGAAGAGTTGCGTTTTTGCCCTTTGCGGCGCGGCATCGTAACGATCAGTATCGTTTTGTTTTGAACCGAGTCTAAAAACTGACCGCCGGCCGGCGGCTTTCGATCTCGCTGGTCCCCTCTGACTCCAGAGCCTCTCACGTGCGAAACCCTGGCCCGTCTACCGCGACGGGCGCATGAAACCGGCGCCTCTGTGAAGCTGTAAAACCCGTTTTGTTCAGCGCAGGGCGCGTTCCTAGGACGTGGGACGATGGACGAACAATGTTCAGAGGGATTACCGAGGCGATTCTGCTCAGAAAGAAGTGCTGTTACGAAAGACGAGCACGGTACCAGGACAACGCGTCAAGTCGGCAGGACGTTGTCCTCGATGCGCGAGATGTAGACGTAGCAGTCCGTGCCGTGGCCCTCCATGGAGAGGAGCTTGAGGTCCCCCCCAAACAGCGTCGCGTAGACCTTGGCGAGGGGCAGCGCGTGGCCCTCGTCGGACGCCGGGCTCAGCACGTCGGGTGCACCCCCCTGGAGCGATGCCGGCCCGAGCGCCTGGCAGAGCGACTGGTCCGCGAGGTCGTTCGCGACCTCCTTATAATTTCGCGACGCGGCGGAGAAGGAGAAGATGCGGTTGAGCTTGGAGCGCGGGATGCCGCCGGCCGTGTCCGAGACCTTGACCACGACGTCCGAGTTGTCGTCGGCGTCGGCGATGACGACCGTCACCTCGCCGAGGGGCTCGCCCGTCGCCGCGCTCTTCACGAACGCCGCGCGCGCCGCGTTCCGCAGCACATCCCTCAAGATCTTGTAGAGGTGCCGCGGCAGGAACGGGATGGTCGCGCCCTCGCCGCGGCCGAAGAGCCGGAACCGCGGCAGCCGGCCCTCCGGGTTCCGCGGGCTCCGCAACACTTCCTCCTGCACGTCGGCGATGGCCTGGACGCTCACGTCGAAGGGCGACATCTCGCGGTCCACCAACCCGCAGACCGAGGGCTTCGGGTGCGCGCGCAGCTCCGCGGCCTGCGCGTCGTAGAGCGACCGCGCGCGGAGCAGCTCGTCGGGCTCGAGCACGCCGTCGCCGTCCGCATCCAAGCCGCCGAACGTCCCCCAGAGGTACGCGCTCTCGCCCTCGGACGCGAGGCGGCAGGCCCGGTGCTGGCCGAGCAGCAGCCGCAGCGTCAGCCGCTTCGCGTAGAAGTCCGAGAGGAAGGCGTCGACCTCGTCGCTCGCCGCCGGCGCGCGGTGCAGCCAGCCGCCGTCGTCGAGCGCGCCGAAGACCTTGGCGCGCACGGCCCGGCCCGCCTCGCGCACCTCGTCGAGCGCGTCGCCAAATTTAGCTTCGCGCTCGAGGAACGTCGCGCTCGGCTTCCGCCGCCACGTCGCCCACTCCGGCGGCGGGCTCACCTCCGAGATCTTCGCGGCCGAGGCGCCGTACCACGCGATGAGCTCGTCGAAGGCCGGCAGGCCCGCGAGCGACGCCGGCGCGCCGTCCTCGAGGCTCACGGCCATGCGCGCGAGGAGCGGCGGCAGCACGCCGTGCAGGTACGCGCCCGCGCGGCGCCGGTCCGCGACCTCGCCCGTGAGCTGTTCTAGTGTTACGCGGGGCGTGCGGACCTTGGCCAGCGCTCGCACGGCGGCGGAGGCCATTCTAGCTTTCCTCTCCGGCTGCCTGGCTTTTGGACGAACTAGGATTAGGCGTCCCTCGCACAAAACAAGCCTGGCCCCCTTACTGTATGGCCTCAGATTGCAAAACGCTCTCGATAATCATGCTAGCTTGCTAGCGTCGTAGAGATACTAGCAATCACTGGCCTACATCGCACGCCGATACGAGACGTACAGCAAGTCACATTTCGTGATTCGTGTCACGTCGTGTAGCCCTGTCACTGTAGCTGACGCTAGGAGCCGCCCCACCGTGCGCGCCCCAGCTAGGAGCCGCCCCAGCCTAAGAGCCAGCCGCCGCACCGCGCGCGCCCCACAAGACATTGCCTAAATCAGCACACAAATGTCGGCGATCTTCAACTTCTCGTCGTTGGTCGTCGTGCTGCTCCTCTTCGTGTGCACGACCGCCTACCTTCGCGCGCTGCGGCCGACGATCTTCGACGGCCACCTGACGGCCGAGGACCTCGCGGACCCGCAGTCCCACCGGCGGCGGACGGGCGTGCGGGGCTTCTGCTGGCGGGCCTCGCGCGTCGGCGAGCGCGCGTCGCCCTACGTCGCCGTCTCGCTCGCGGCCATGGCCGTGCACATCATGGTCGCGTGACCGTTTGTGCAAAAGGGGCGCTTACTGGGTAAGTCCATGTTATGTATAAAAATCCGCGAGCGAGAGAACACTCATAAAGGCAAACACACTTACAAGAAACACCCGTCGCCGGGGCAGCGCGCGTCGGCCGCCGCGGGCCGTCCGGGCTGTCGTGGGAGCCGCGCCGCGACGGACGGGTCGACGGCGAGCGACCGCGCCTCGGCGGCGGCGCACTGGCGGCGGATCTCGTCGAGCACGTCGGCGTCGTGGCAGCGCCAGAGGTTGAGCGTCAGCGCGCCGCGCGCGGCCGCGGACGAGAAGCGCTGGAGCAGCGCGGCCGCGGCGTGGCGCCGCGGCACGGGCTCGTGGTTGAGGCCGACGAGGACGTCGCCGGGCCGGACGTGGAGCCGCGCCGCGCGGCCGCCGACGGCCGCCGCCGCGAACGCGCCGTCGAGCGCGGCGCGCCCGGGAAACGCGACGCGCGCCCACGTCACGCCGGCCGCGCCCGCGCCGCAGTGGACCTGTGTGGAAATCAACCAGTGAGTTAGGTTATCGAACCTCCACGCGCGGTCACGGGGACAACGTCGCGTCGATGGCCTGGAAACTCCACGCCATCGAGCAGGGCAGCTACGGAGACAGCATCGCGTCGATGGCGTGGGGCGCCCGAAGTGTGATTTCCGCACAGCAGTGGACGCAGAGCTCGCCGCCGGCGGGCGCGCCGCCGCCGGCCGCCGCGCGCCCGCGCCAGAGGAGCGCGTCGACGGCCGCGAGCGCGTACTTGGGGTTCGACCGCACGAGGTCCTGCAGCTCCTCGGCCGAGGCGCCGCGCGGCAGCGGCTTCCCGTTGATGGCCACGAGCACGTCGCCGGCCGCGACGCCGGGCGCGCGAGCCGCCGCTCGCACCGCCGCGACCTCGATGCGCCGCGCCGCGCGCGGCTCGTTGCGCAGCGCCACAGCGGCGCCGAAGACGCCCGGCGCGAGCCGCGCGCGCCGCAGGCTCGCGAGCCCGTTCTCGGCGACGACCGCCGCCGCCGCGGCGCCGCCGCCGCCGCGCGCGACCGCCGCGGCCCGCGCCGCCGCCGCGCCGCCGCTGCCCAGCGATGCGTCCGAGTCGTCGTCAGAATCGTCGGCGCTGCTGCTCTCGGCAGGCTCTTCCTCCGCGTAGACGACGTCCAGCCCGCCGAGGAGCTGCGCCATCGCTCGGTCCCAACGCGAGGCAGCCCTTCCTGTGCCGTGCAAGGCGTCGAGGCCTGCGTGCCGTGTAGGCCTGGGGGCAGCCAGATGGGCAGCCGCAGGCGCCGCGTGCGGGTATCTTACGTAGGCCAGCCTCTCGGAGGTCTATAGTAGGGGCCTACAGACCTCTTGGTGCCCGTGTCATCTGCCCGTGCCTCCCGCGGCGCGAGTGTCGGGTTCGCAACGGAGCCGGCACAAAGCTGTGCGCGCGGTGGTATTATTGCGAGAGGACACTCGTCGTGCTAGCCTAGGCACCGGAGAACACTCTCCCAGTACAACACCTTCGTTCCCGTCGCCGGAACTGCTGCCCCATCCCATTGTTTCACACAGCAGGCTGCCCGAGTCTCGACGGCCGAGGCGCCTTCCATGTGTCGAGCGCTCGGCCGCGCGCGCGAGCCGGCACGCGCGTCGTGCGCGTCGCGGCGACGCCGTCGAGCCAATGACAGATCCGCACGCGCGGCGCGTCATGCGTCGCGGCGACGCCGTCGAGCCAATATCAATTCCACGCAACGGCGCGGCGAGCGCGGGCCGAACTCACTCCGCGCGCAGGCGTCCCCGCGCGATGGCGAGCGCGTACCAGAAGGAGTTCGTGATGCCCGAGGAGTTCCCGGCGACGCTCCGCGACTTCACGCGCGAGGTGCTGCGCGACCAGCCCGAGGACGTGGCCAAGTACGGCTACGAGTACTTCCTGAAGAAGATGGAGGAGGCCAAGGCGAAGGCGGAGGGCTACGCGACGTAGCGAGCGCGGGGGGCGCGTACGTTTTGTCTTTTTCTAGCTACGAACTTGAAATAATCCATAGGACTTCACGGTGATCAGAGCGGGAATTAAGCTCTGAACTTCACTATTCGGGGGTCAGTCGGAGAGGTTTCTTTTCAAAAGCCATCCGCCTAGGCCTGTATACATGTATACTATGTGTATGTATATATACATATATATATATATATATATACGGATTCCTAGTGTGTCGATACGCTAGATCACTAGGTCTTGCGGCTCGCCAAAATACACCAGCGATTGACGGTGCCTTCTAACGTCCAAATGGTACATCATATCAACTCCAGCCCAGTTTTCATCCACACTCGACGGAACCGGAGCCGACGGCCCGCGCTCGGAGGGCGGGAGAAGAGTTTTACTAGACAACTCCCGAGTTTATGTTCGTTTCCTTCCGTTTGTTGATGGTAGAGTCCATCTAGCCCGTTTGAACATGCACCTATGTGAATGAAGTCATCCGTTAGAGCCGCGCGATTCGACGACTGCTGGCCCCCACGTTTATACCTAGACAAGCCCAGAAACCAAACCTGCGAGTATCAGCGACGCCACCATCCAGATGGACCATAACGCCGTTGTTCTATTCACAATCGACCGACTTGCCCGTTCTCCGCGGGCGACGGTGCGGAGACGGAGCACCAAAAAGGCCCCAGCCCGGTGGTTTATAAAATAAATTTGCGTTTCAGGCGCTTCGGTTACGGGACGGGCCAGCTAACCGGCTTGATTGTGTACTACATTGCTCCGAGACCCGAAGATGCTCGGCGCGGGTCGTCGGGCTCGCGACCCCACGATCGATCGTAAATGGGCGAATTGCTTGAACCTGCGACCATCAGCCCGTGTACCTTCACCATGGACCATAACGCGATCATTTGTTTCATGACCGACGGACTTATGCGAGGTCCAGATAAAGATGTTCACGTCCCGAGCGTGGGCAGCCAAAAGTACCCTTCTTATAATGTAGATGGCATATACTCGTATTTGACTATCGGTGGGGTAGTATGGGACCCGACGAAACCGCTACGGCGACTACTGGGGGGCCTCGGGTAATTGACGTTTTTCACGGGAACGGGGCGCCATCGGGCCCAAATTGCACACTTTTTTCGGGGGCTGATCGGCTCCTGGAGGTCTCTCGGGGTAGGTCTAGTTGTGGGTAAGCGCCTACGCCGCATGCGCCGATTCTTGGGGCCCTCCGAGAGCTCTGGAAGCCATTGCCAGCTATTCATGGTTTTGTGGGCCGCAGCGGTGAGAGAATTGGTCGATTATGCCCCGAGCCCGGGCGCATGCGGTGTAGCCGCTTGCGCGTGTATTTAGACGACCCTAGGCGACCCCAGAGAGGCCTCTGGACCACGGATTGACAGGATTAAACTGGCGCGGCCGCCATAGACCCTGCTGGCGGCGTCGGCCGCGAATTCATATATACTTTTTCGGCCCCCATTACGTGTCCCATTGATCTCTTTGGACCAGTAGCGAACGGAACGGTACTCAAACGGCTGCATGCCGCGTTCCGAGTTTGCTTGCTAGTGTCTCTACACGCCGCTAGCGTGGAGTTCATGCGCCACACACGCTACGCTACGTAGCGTAGCGAGTTCTAGGCCTGCGCTGTGCCAGCAGCAGACCGCAGCTTCACGCCGGCGACGTGTGCTAGAACACTTGCACGCCTTCGACGCTGCAGACGCTGCCTCCGGCATACTGCTCTCTGCAGCTCATCACAGCGCAGCGTTGCTCAAAACGCGCTAGACTTGGAAGCAGCGATCAATAACTTGCGGCGACGACGCGACCGCACCGATGTCAGGACGGGCGCAGATCCTTTCCCTCTACCGGCGGATCCTGTTCGCGGCGGCGCGCTTCCCGAGCAAGAACCGCGCGAACGTCTACGCCGAGATCCGCGACGAGTTCCGGCGCAACGCGACGCTCGCCGAACCGGAAGCCGGCGAGGCCGTCGCGCTCGCGCGCCAGTCGCTCCGCCAGCTCGAGGCCTACACGACCATGACGCGGTCCAGCGGCAACTGGGAGATCACCATGGAGAAGAACCCCATGCCCAAGCCCCCGAGCGCCGACGCATCATCGAGTGGCGGCGCGGCGGGCGCGTCATGATTGTCGGCGTCCGCCGGGGTCGTAGCGCCTCTTAACGATACTGTGTTGTGACAGCGTTCATAGCCCGTGCAAAAGACGACGCGCATGGATGCTAGCTCGTCTTCGTTTGGCTTGCTAGTGTCTTACAGGCCGCTAGCCCAGTGCAAAGTGCCCGACAGTCTTCACCTAAAATAGTAGTAGCGGCGCTCTCGCGGAGGACAATCCACACGCGGCGCAGGCCACGCATATCCAGGCCGCTAGATCCGGCAGTCTCTGATTAGCTGAAGAAGAAAGGTGAAACCAAATGAAAAACCTGCTCGAGCGCACGAAGAGCGGGCGCCGGAAGGGCTCGCTCGGGCTCGTCCTGGACTCCGACGCCGCCGATGAGGCCGCATCTACCAACGGCGCCGCCGCCGCTCCGGCACCCGCCGACGCCGTCGAAGACGCGAATCACGCGACGGCAGGCCCGGCACCCGTCGTCGACGACGCGACGGCGGGCCCGGCGCCAGGCGACGGCGGCGACGGCGCCGCCCCCGACGACGACGGCTCCGAGAGCGAGCTCGCCGACGACGACGGCATAGGAGCTGCGGGACCTCCGGGACGCGCTCTTCACGGTCAAGACGGCGCTCGTCGAGATGCGCACGCGGTCCTCGCTCGTCAGCGACTCGTGCGACTCGGAGGACGCGCGCGCGCCGCTGTGATTAAGACCTTTGCGAATACCGGAGTACGCGCTTGCTTTGCTGAGAGCTAGGCCGCCTAGCCGCCCGGCCGCGCCGTGACGCCGTCGCCCCGAGTGTTAGCTCGGAGGCGACGACGGCGGGGGGGGAGCAGGCCGGACGCCGGAATCCCAGGTCCGCGCCGGTCTGACTTGGTACTTGCGCCGGTGGCGCACGTTGCTTTGCTTAGAGCTAGGCCGCCTAGCCGCGGAGCCGACGCGGGGCCTGCTTGACCGAACGCCGGCCTCCATACGCCGTCGCCCGAGATAGCTCAGAGGCGGACGGCGGCGGGGGAAAGCACGTGCTATTTAAATTACTCCGCAACTCCCTACTAGATGTAGATCGCGGTGGAGAAGTGGAACGCCGCGACGAGCTGGAACGGCAGCTCGAGGGCGACGAAGACAATCCCAATAGCGTTCATGATGACGTCCACCCGCAGCACGTAGAGCTGCGCATAGATAAAATACCAGTAGGCCGTCACGCTGCACGGCGTGAGGAGCAGCGACCAGATCATGGGCCGCAGCATCTCCGTCTTGTTCGACTTCGACGCGAGGAAGAGCCGCGCCCACTGGACGACGGCGAACACCAGCACCGTGGCGACCTCGACGGGCCACATGTATTTTGGGTAGTAGTAGCTACTTCCTTTATAGACGAACGCGCACGCGTTGAAGGCCGTGAAGCCGAGCACGAACCAGTTCTCGAAGTAGATGAGGATCTGCAGCGGCAAACTTGATAGGATCGCCGTGCGCTGGCCCTGGGCCTGCATCGCGCCGCCCAGGGTCGAGGGGCTGCCCCCCTTTCAGCTGGGCCGCCGGCCGCGGCGGCGAGCGCTGGTTGTGCTGACGGACCACTGGGCTTTTTGTAACCCAGGGCGGATGTCCACCGATTGATATCGACGGTCTCTGCGCGAGCTCGGCGCGATGGTCCGCAAAACAGCTCAAAACCGGTGCTCGCGGGTTTGGCTGCGTCCGTGGTAGGAGTCCTCCCGCCCTGCGACGTGGTCTCCATCGTTCGAGGAGACGTGCGCGCGGGTTGAGAGCAACGTGCGGGCGCGCCTGTTGCAACTTCGACGACGACGACAAGTCCCAATGATTAAATTAAGCCCCTACGCGCTCACGAGCTCCGCGAGCGCGTGCGCGGCGTCGAGGTCGTGGAAGGACTCGACCGACGCGAGCGACCGCGCGCGCTTCAGCTTCGGCGAGAGCGGCAGCAGCGGCGCCGGCCGCGCGCGCTTCGGCGGCGGCGCCGGCGCCGCCGGCCGCCGCTGGCAGAGCGAGAGCGCGTTCACGTAGCGCGGCCCGTGCGCGGGGCTCGGCCGCTCCACGAGCCGGTACCAGCGGGTGCGCCCGCCGACGGCCTCGCACGCGACGCCGAGGCGGCCGTCGGGCTCCCAGTGGACGTCCGCGTCGTCGGAGACATCCTCCAGGCAGGCGGCGGGGTCCTCCTCGACGGCGTAGGCCGGCGCGTCGTGCCGCGCGGCGGGGTCCGGGTGCACCTCGACCCGCAACAGCTGCTCGAGGTCGTCCGCGTCGCCCGCCGCCAGCATTCGCGTCACCTCGAAGGCGTCTATTGGTGCGAGAGGCGTGCCCTGCAGGAGGTCCTGGGCTCCCCGAAACCAGGCCGGCGCCGGCCCCTCGAGCACCCAGCGGCCGTCGACGCAACGGCTGCCGACGCAACGGCTGCCGACGGCGGAGGTTGTGCGGCGCGGCCGCGCGCGCGTGAATTCCGCGAGGCGGCTGTCGAGCTCCCACCAGGGCGTCAGGTCGTCCGCCGGGCCCGCGAGCAGCGATCTCGCGGTCGGCTCCGCCGAGCAACTGCCGCTCCACATCCTGCTCGTCTCTCTTGCGAACTGCATCGTCCAGCGCGGTTGGGTTGCGGTCCCGCACCGCGTAGGTCTTGCACTTGCAATATGATGGCAATTTCGCGCGTCGCAAAAAGCGCACTGTACTTGAGATCACTTGCCACGTTCGAGCTGGGATGCGAACCGATTGGCTGTCGGAAAACAACCTACAGCCCCGCTCGCACAGCTGAGGCGCACCGCGGACGCGATCCTGAGAGAAGGGGAGAAGCGCACCTTCCCCCGCATAGTCGATCGCGCGACGTCAACGAACGCGAGCAAACCAAACTCATCTCCGCGTCGCTAAAAGCGCTCGTTTGGGCCGGGCACACACTGCGCCGTCGATGACGACACCGCGGAGTCGTTGCGCAAGGGCGGCCGCGGCGTGGCCGACTGGCGCGCGTCACGGCGGCGGCGTGGGGGCTTCCGCCTCGCCTGCCGTCGGTACGAGTAGGTAGGATTGAGATCACTTCGTTGGCCGTCCGTACGTTTCTGCGAGGGGCACGCACGAGATTTTTTTGTGTGCTGAGCAACAACCAGCAGCGGAAGGAATTGTTATCGCGCATGCCATTGCAAACCGCAAGATGATACGCGCAGCCGCGAAGATGTGGTCTGGCGTCCAGGATAGCGAACCGCCGCAACCGCGCCGCTCGTCTATCAATTTAAAACCCTGGTGGTCACAAGGTGCAGCCGAAACGCACGCGGCGACGCGCAGCGGCATCCGCGCGCGCGACAGCCGGCTGGTCGACAACCGCTGGGTGTTAGAGGGGCCGGCTCCGGCCTGGTTCCGCGGGGCCGAACATCTCCGAGAAGGTACGCCCCTTGCGCTGTCGGACGCTTTCCGCGTCACCCAGATGCTCTCGGCCGGCGACGCGGACGACCTAGAGGCGCTGTTGCGTGTCCAGGTCCACCGGGACCCCGCGGCGCGGTCTGCGCCGGCGTTCGCGGTTGAGTCGGACCCGGCCGCCTTCCGGCAGGAGGTTTCCGACGACGCGGACGTCTACTGGGGCCCCGACGGCCTCCTCGGCGTCGCCGGGCGTGATGTGGGGAGAAACCGCCATTACCAGCTCGTGGAGCGGCCGAGCCCCGCGCACGGCCCGCGGTTCGTCGCGAACGCGCTCTCGCTCTGCCAGCGCCAGGCGTCGCGCCCGAAGCGCGCGCGGCCGGCGCCGCTGCTCCCGCTCTCGCCGCAGCTGAAGCGCGCGCGGTCCCTGGCGTCGGTGGACAACTTCCACGACATCGACGCCGCGCACGCGCTCGCGGAGCTCGTGAGCGCGTAGACCGGGCGGACCCTGTGTCGTGTGCCTAAGATATGTTCAAGTCACACACTTACGGCCGGCTGGATCTAGAGCTCCGGCCGAGCCCCGCCTCGGACCCTGAAGGCGTCCGCCGTCGCCGGCCGGTTGCGCGGGCCGGCGACGAGGTGCGGGATGGCGTCGATGGCGGCGCGCTCGGCGGGCGCCAGCGGCTCGCGCGCGCGGGAGAGCGCGTCCAGGTTCTCGGCGACGTGGCCCGCGTCGCGCGACCGCGGGATCGCCGCGTGGCCCGCGTCGACGTGCCAGCGCAGGATCAGCGTCGGCACGTCGACGCCGCGCCGCGCGGCGAGCTGGCGCAGTAGCGGGTCCGCGCGCGCGCCGACGCCGCGCGGCCAGCCGCTCAGGGAGCTGTAGGCGACGACGGCGATGTCGAGCTCTTTGGCGGCGGCGAGCACGTCGTCCTCGCCGGGCTCCTGTTCGCCCCTCCGATACACGTCAACCTTGTTCTGCAGGGCGTCGGGGACCCAGATCCCGCCGAGGGCCGGGTCCTCGGCGAACGCGCGCAGCTCGACGGCGTTGAAGTTCGACACGCCCAGCGCGCGGAGCGTGCCCTTCTTCTGCAGCTCGACGAGCGCGCGCCAGGCCCCGGCGAGGTCCGCGCGCGCCTTGGCGTCGTTCAGGAAGTTGAACGCGGAGTGCAGGCTGTAGAGGTCGACCGTCTCGACGCCGAAGAAGCGCAGCGTCTCGGCGACGCGCGCCTTCGCGCCGTCGTACGAGAGGTGCGCGCGGTCCGAGAGCTTCGAGGCGAGGAAGGCGCGGCCCGGACCCCCGGATTGCGCGAGGGCGCGGCCGACGGCCGCCTCGTTGCGGTAGGCCTCGGCCGAGTCGATGTGCACCGGCGGCGCCGCCGGGTGGGCCGCGGCCCAGGCCAGCGCCGCGCCCACGCTCGCCTCTGACTCGTGCTCGTCGAGCCAGCACGTGCCGAGGCCTAGGACCGGGAGCTCGACGCCCGCGCGGGGCAGCGGCACCGTCGTGCGTTGCGCCTTCCGCCCGCGCCACCAGGACTTTACGCCCGTTTCGGCCGCGCCGGCGGCTTCGACGACGATCTTGCCCTCCCAGCTGGCCGGCAGGGCCGAGATGGCGCCCCGCAAGTTCTTCGCGATGCGCGGGAGCTCGCGGAGGCTCCAGTCCAATCTGCGCGGGTCGTGATGCACGTCGAGGGCCGCCAGCGTGTGCTCCTCCGTGGCGGCCGCGAAGCGCCGAGCGTTGGCGTCGTCGGGCGGCGCAACCGCCCTAAACAGCCGTGCCGCGTAGAGCGCGTACTGCTCCGCGACGGCGGCCGCGGCCCCCGCGTCGTCCTCGGGCAGCGTCACGTCACTGGGAAGCTCGCCCCGCAACACGATGCCCTCGAATTCGGCCACGCGCTCTTCGAGCGCGGTGTGGCCGTCGAGCGCGAGGCGCGCGCCGTCGAACAGCGCCGCCTCGGCCGGCCGCCGCGGCGGCGCCGCCGGCAACGCGACGGGCAGGCCGAGCGCACGCCGCGCGTCGGGCGCCCAGAGCCAGCGGTGGCTGCAGGCCGCCGCGCAGTGGAGATTCATAAATCTCACGTTCTTGGAGCACTCGTCGGCTTCGGCCCACGAACGGCAGTCGTGTTCCGGGCTCGGCGGCGCCCGCGCGTCGCTCGCGCACGCGGCGCGGCACTCGACCAGCATGAATTTGTGGTTCTTGACGCACTCGCCCTCCCGCGCCCATTGCTCGCATTTCTCAGGGGTGGCCGCGCCGCGCGCGCCCAGGGCAGCGAGGCCGATGCAGAGCAGACGCATCCTGCCGCTGCGCGTGTGCGTGTGGGGCCTCAAGGCTCGTGGAAAGCAGTGGTTTCACACCGTGTCACGAGCCACGGTGAGCAGCGCTGGCGCAGCCAACACGACTTTGCAGCGCAATCGTGCTATTCCAATGGCTGGATGCCTTGCGGCGCTCGCAAGGCAGCTGTCGGTAAAAAACAAAAGCAGCCGAGAAGCCCGAGCTAGCGCTGTAAGACACTAGGGATCTTGCTCCGATCGTCAAGCATCGGTCAATCATCACGCGGTGCCAGCTGAGTAAGCAATTTATAGATCACCAGGAACTGTCCTCTTGCCCGCGGCTGCCCGCATCCATCGGGCGGGCAGCCCTTTCAGTAAGAGAGGCTGCAGGATGGGCGCGCCGCGGCGAGGACCGCCCGCGCGCAAGAAGCTGCGCATGCTTGCCGCGGCGGGCTTGGCGGTCGCGTGGTGGTTCGCGTCCACGGACCCGCTCTGCCTGACGGAGGCGGAGTCCGCGGCCGCGTACTACAAGGACCACATCCGGGACTTCTCGAACAAGGCGGACTTTCGCGGCGTCGAGCGGCTCCTCGCCGTCGCGAGGACCGCGGGCCTCTGCGCCGACGCGGCGCGGGCGATCCTCGTGGCCGGCGTGAACGAGGGCCAGCTGTCGGACGTCGTCCTCCGGAGCTGCCGCGGCGCGGCCTTCCACGGCTTCGAGATCCAGCGCGACGTCTTCCGGCGCGCGCGGCTGCGCCTCCGGCGGGACCACGGCGCCGCGCGCGTCGCGATGCACCGCGCCGCGTGGTCCGACGCGGCCGCGGCGAAGGTGGCCTACAGCGGCGAGGGCGAGACGGCGTCGCTGTTCGTTCCGGACGAGCGGGGCCGCTTCGGCGACTGGGCGCGGCACGCCGCCGACGGCGTCGCGACGGTGCCGCTCGCGGACGTCGCGGACCGGCTCGCGAACAGCTCGATCCTGTACGTGGTCGTCGACGTCGAGGGCCACGAGCCCAAAGTCCTGCGGGGCATGCATCTGGAACGGGGCTACGCGAAGCGATTCCCGCTGTTCCAGTACGAGCTGGGCGGGACCTGGGGCCACCACGACCCGCGGCACAACAATGACTGGACGCAGGGCCGGGCGGCGGGCTACCTGCAAGACGCCGGCTACGAGCTCTACCTCGTCGCGACGACGGGGTGGCTCCGCGTCACCCCCGACTTCTTCCCGGCGGCGAGCTTTTTGAACGGGGGCGACGGCTGCTGCGCCAACGGCAACGTGCTGGCGGTCCATCCGGACCACGCGCCGCCGCCGATCGTCGCCGCCGTCCGCGCCGCGGCCGCGACGCACGCGCTCGCGTTCGCGGCCCGCCCCCGCGCCTGCCGCCGCCTCCGCGCCGCGCACGCGCAGGTCGCGGCGTGGTGCCGCGCCCAGCCCTCGCCGGCGCGCTGCCTCGCGCAGTGCCGCGAGGAGCGATGACCCGGGGGGACACCGGGGTGTCGGTTTGCCACTTCCCAGGTCATTCGTTCGACCAGGCAGAGTATTTACCTAGGTGTTTATCGTACTAGAAGTATCACAATGTACTCCAACAAGGGAGGCGAAGCGCGCCTCCTCATGGGGGGGGGGCTCCTACGGCCACCATGCGCGTACAATTCTGCCCGCACCGAGGAAGCCAAGCGGCCCGCCTCGCCTCCTCTATGAGACGGCCCCAGTTGCTCGCAATCGTGAGGACGTAGGACCGTGCCTCGAGCGCTAGGATGAGCGACACGAGGGACTCGAGGCCAAGCGCGCCGCTAGACCGACGCGCAAAATCGACCGGAGAGAGCTCGTCGCGTCTTTTCGGTTTATGTTTGTGTTTCTTTTCATTTTTCTTTCGTTTTTCGCCTGTCGGAGCATCCGCGCCGCGAGAGGCCTGTAAGATGGCGGCCGGATGAGTGTAGACAACCCAGCCTTCGCGGAGGACGACTGCCTGTTGGAAAGCTTCGAGCGCCGTGTAGTCCTCCGTGACGACAAAAATCGGGACCTCGCGACTCGGATGACGAGGCCGGTCGGCGAGGAGCCGGTCGACGGCGGCGACGTACGTGTCGATGGCCGTGCGCGGGGACTCCTTATATTTGTCTCCCCAGCCTGCGTGCAAGACTCACTTCTCGGCGACGACCCGATCGCGCTGGCTACGAGTTGTGGACGGATGGTAGGCCAGGAGACCGCCGAACCGCCACAGGCAAGCCGTCGTGTGAAGGCGCACAGGCAAGCCGTCGTGTGAAGGCGCCTGGAACATGAATTGCGCGCCGTTCCCGGCGGATGTGAACAGTTATCAGATCCTTCGGCGCGCCGGCGCGCCCGAAGATCACGCGCGCCGCCTTGCGCGCGCGGTCGACAACCTTGGGCTGGAGATTTTCCAACATGAAGGCAACGGGCGCATCCAGGCCGTGAACTCCGTCGCTCTGGCCGGAAAAAGACGCCATTGGCATCGGCGAGAACGCCGGCGGTGCGGTAGGCGTCGCGCGCACCGGCCCCGCGCCGTCGCCGCCGTCGTCGTCGTCGCTCCTCGCGACGCCGGGGTTCGCCAGGGCGCCAAAGTAGCACGAGAGCGGCGCGAGGAGCTCGCGGCGCGTGCAGAACGCGGGGTCGTCCCAGATCCAGGCCCGGCTCGACAGGCGCGGCAGGACGCGGCAGGCCGCCTCCGCGCGGTCCGAGAACGAGTGCCGCGCCGTGCCGCTCGCGTCGGCGCACGACACCGCGCCCCGGGGCACCGCGACGAGGGTCAGGTTGCGCTCGTCCGCCCAGAGGAGCGCGTGGGCCCACTGGTGCAGGTCCGAGCCGAACCCGTAGTCCGTGAGCTCGTAGGCGGCCGCCGCGCCGCCGGCGCGCTGGCGCGCGCCGACGCGGCGCGAGAAGTCCGAGGCCGCGACCGCGCCCGGCTGCCCCCAGGGGAACGCGAGCGGGGCGCCGCCCCCGTCGGTCGCCGCGGCGCCGTGGTCGTAGAGTCCGTCGGCGCAGGCGCCGCGCGGCCGGGCGCCGGGCGCGAACCACGCGTCGACGGCGAGGCTCGGTTCCACGAAGCGGTCCGGCGCCCACGCGCGCGCGCCGTCGGCACGCTTGCGCGATATTTGCGCGGCCATGAGCGAGAAGCTCGAGTGGCCGGCGACGAGAACCTCGGCGTCGACGAGGAGAAAAAACGAGACGAGGGCGTGGAATTCCAGCGCGGCGCCGGCGACGTCCGTGTGGCGGCTGCGGTGCGCGTCCGCGGCCGACACGGCGAGGACGCCGGCGCCGAGTCGCGCGCAGGCCCGCTCGACCGCGGGCGAGTTCGAGGCCACGAACACGGACGCCGGCGCCACGCCCGGCGCCGATCGGAGGCACGCGGTGGCGTCCGCGGCCCGGCGGAGGTACGCGAGGCAGAGGTGCTGCGGCGGCTCCCGCGCGTGGAGCCGCTCCTGCGTCAGCGGGCCGCGGACGTAGAGCGGGTTCTCGCCGAACGCCGACCGGACGTGGACGGCGGCGTAGCGCCGCGCCTGGCCCAGCGCGTCCCTGCGGCGGTCGAGTTCGGCCCGCAGCGCCGCCGTCCTCGCGAAGAACGTGTTGAATCGGCAGTGCGCGTCGTCGGTCCGGCGATCCACCTGGTGGAAGCCGGCCGCGGCCCGGAAGTTGCCGACGGCGTCGCGCACGGAACCGGGCTTCGCGTACGCGGGCGCCAACTCGCCCCGAAGCAGCGCCCGGAACTGCGCCCAGCTTCCCCGGGCGGGGCCCGTCGAGCGCGTCGCGCGGCCGAGGAGGCCGAGGAGGCCGAAGAGGAAGCCCCCGCGCGTCGCCGCGGTCTCGGGCGGGTCCCGTCCGAGCGCGATCCAGCCGTCGCGGTACGAGAACGTCTCCAGCGCCCGGGTCGCCGCGGGTCGCGCGTCGCACGACGCGTTCCACGGCACGGCCGCCGGCGCGACGGCGCGCCGGAAACCGGCGAAACCCTCGAGGTCGATCCACAGCATCGCGTCGACGCCGTACGCCACCTTCGTTGCGTCGTCCAGCGTCATGAGCCAGTTCCCGACCGACGAGTACGCCTTGACGCACACGCCCGGCCCGCCGCGCGCGGCCGCGCGCGCGGCAACGTACCGCCGCGACGCGGGGCACGGCGGGCCGTCCCAGTCCCAGGGCGCGAAGGGCGCCGCATCGGCCACGACGAGTACGACGGCAGCCACAAGCGCGACAGTGGGCCGCGGGCTGCGCGGGAGCCTGTTTGCACCATCCTCTGCGAATGTCATCACTCGTTGCAGCTCGTGTGGGCAGCTATAATATTATATTTGCATCCTCCCGCAGCACATTGCCACATGACAAGGACAATAATGCCCCAAGGCCGGAGCGTAGCTCTTTTTACAACTCGTAGGTAATCTGCATAAATCAAGATGAGACCGAGCGTGTGTGCCCAAATTGATGCATGATCAGTCGGAGCCTCCGGGCTCTCCATGGCGGGCTGCCCTCTGTGCAGCGCTCTTTGTCGCCGGCGGCGCCTACCACTTGCGGGCCCTGCGGGCCCTGCGGCACGAAAATGGGGCTCTGCGACGCGCCCAAGCAGGCAAGACGGCGGAGCTTGCACTGCTGCGTGCATCTGACGACCGGCGGTTCGAGTCCTACCGCGCCCACGTCGACGCGTTGCGAACGCGACACCCCCGTCGTCGCGGGAACGCGACAGCCGAACACGTGCCCGTAGGAATCCTCGTGCGGACGTTCGCGGGCGATCTGCAGTGGC
This sequence comes from Pelagomonas calceolata, assembly GCA_918797485.1. Classification (NCBI taxonomy): domain Eukaryota; class Pelagophyceae; order Pelagomonadales; family Pelagomonadaceae; genus Pelagomonas; species Pelagomonas calceolata. The sequence continues at coordinate 3,471,084 of CAKKNE010000004.1, forward strand.
TCGCCTACTGCCTGCGCAGCGTGGCCAAATTCGCGCAGCCGTACGTCGACGGCGTCACGGTAGTCTTTCCGGAGGCCGACGACGCGACGGTCGGCGCGTTCGTGCGATTGGCGCACCCGTGGGCGCGGACCAACGTGTCGACGTCGGCGGCGGTGTTCGCGGCGGCGATGCGAGCCGCACACCCGCACAAGTTTGCGCGGTGCCACGCGGGGCAGTGCCTACCCGACTGTGCTCTTGCGGCGTCCTTTTATTCTCTTCGCGTTGTTGTTGGCATCGCGTGCCACGTCCACGTCGCGTCGATGGCGCCACGTGCCACGCCATCGACGCGATGCCCCACGCAGACGCGGCGCAGATCTTCGACAAGCTCTGCGCCGACCTCTACGTGCCCGCTGCTCGTTTCGTTCTCCACCTCGACAGCGACACGGTACTCACGCGGCCGCTCGCCTTTTCGGACGTCTTCGATCCGCGCACGAGAAAGCCCCTGATGCCCCGGGTCCGGTACGCGCCGGGTTCGGAGGCGGAGTGGCGGTGGCGCGCCGTCACCGCGGATCTCGTCGGCATCAAGGCCGAAGACCTAGAATTCCAATTCATGACCCGTCAGGGCCTGTGCTACCCGCGCGCGTTCTACGGCACCTTTCGACGAGCCGCCGAGCGGCTCCATGGACGCCCGCTCTCCGAGTGGCTGGTGGACCGCTTCGCGAGCACGAAAGGTCACCCGGCGTCGGAGTTCGAGGCCCTCGGAGCGTTTGCGTACTACCGCGGCGGGCGCGACCAGTTCGCCTGGCCAGCCGTCACTCAGAACGCGGCGTCGTCGTTCCCCGCGCTCCAGAAATTGTCATGGGGCGGTCTCGATACGACGCTGCGCCTCGTCCTCGAGTGCGTCATTGCGGGTGCGTCGACGCCGGGGAATTGCGAGACCGGTCTAGGCACGGTGAGTTAGGCCTCCGAATCGCGCCGATCCACGTAGCGAGAAATAGGGATGTTTCAGTACAGATACTTAAGCCCGTCGCCAACCCGGCGGCTCCTCGCCGCGGCCCGCGGGCGGTCCGTAGGTCCGCTTCCAGAGCGCCCGCGCCCCGGCGGGCGTGAGCGAGACGTTCCGCGCGCGGAGGTCGCGCGCGAATCGCCGGCTGACGAATATGAGGTCGTACGTGCAGTCCGCCGTCACCTCGCCGGGCCGGCACGGCGGCGGCGAGACGTCGTATTTGACGTCGAGGTGGTACCATCGCGCCATCAGCGCGACGAGCGCCGCCGTGTCGTTTTTGGCGGCGCCCTCGACGCTCTCGACCTGGACGACGTCGGCGGGCGTCGCGGCCCAGTCGACGGACCGGAGCACCTCGAGCTCGGCGCCCTCGACGTCGACGCTCACGTAGTCGAGGCGTTCGACGCGGCGCTCCCGCATCAGCCCCGCGACCGTGTAGCAGGCGACGCTCGTCTCGCGCGCGACCTTGCCGCGGTGGCGCATCGCCTCGAGCCGCGCGGGGTCCATGTCGTCCGCGAAGCCTGAGAAGCCGCCCTTCTTCGAGAAGACGAAGCGCCGCGCGCCGGCGCGCGCCGCGACCGCGCCGTGGTAGTTCCAGCACCCGGGTCGGTTCCGCACGAGCCGGTGGAACTCGTCCGTCGGCTCGACGCAGAATCCCCGCCAGCCGCGCTGCTCGAACGCGTAGCTGTTCGAGTGGGCGACGCCGTCGCGGGCGCCGAATTCCAGGTAGACGCCCGGCCCGGGCCGGTGCCGGAAGAACCGCTCGTAGACGTACAAATCTTGGCCGGCCTGGGACCGGAAGCGACCGCCGGGCCCGAGCGCGACGACCTTCGTTGCCGGGCCGACGCCGACCGGCGCGCGCATGGCGGTGGAGCACAGGATCACGATAGCTATGACCGGAAGGACGAAACAGAGCCTGCGCCAAGCAGAGGGGCTGCCTATCGTCGGCATCAATCCGTCTTCAGCCCGCTGCCCCCTGGACCAGCTGCGTACACGCAATGTGATCTCAAATCTGATCTCGGCCCGCTGCCCCCCTGGACCAGCTGCGTACACGCAATGTTCAGAGAGTGAGGTATAGAGGTATAGAGCTGAGGTACCTGAAGATAGAGTGAGTTTACGCGGGTTTTTATAGATTGAATCCGACCAATCGGGATACGGGTCCAGCACGCCGGGGCGCGGCCGGGTACGTTTGATTACAAGCGGGCAAAACCCGAACCGGCTGCTGCCATCTCGATCTCGACCTGAGAGCAAAATCGAGAACCCGAATGGCTTTGTGATCGCTGCCCCTCGTGGGGCATTGCGTGCATCGCGCAGGACGATGCGGTTGTTGTTGATGGCGTGGTGGGTCGCGAGGCCCGTCGCCTCGGCAGCGACGGCGTGCCTGTACGCGCACGGCGACGCGTCGCGCCGGCCGCGCACCTGCGTCGACGTGCGCGCCCTCTCGCGCCAATCGCCCGCACGCTGCGCGACGCGGTCGCTGCGGCACCAGGTCTGCGCGCACGCGGACGGCGAGCTGGTGCAGCCGTTCTTCGTCCACGCGGCGACGGCGGGGGGAAACGCGTCGAGTCCGGGCCCTCCCACCGAGTACGTCGTCGAACACGGCGTCTGCCGCGCGGCCGCGCGCGGCGCGGCCGACGCCGTGGGCGCGGCGGCGGGGGCGCACGAGTGCGCCGCCCGGTGCGCGGCGCGGCTCCTCGCCGCCGGATGTCGCGCCTGGAGCTTCGCGAACCGCAGCTGCGCACTCTTCTACGACCGCGGCGCGCCGCGAAGCGTCGAGAGGAGCCACGACGCGCGCTGCGCGAGCGGCGAGGTCGACGCTCCCGTCCGCGTCGTCCGCGACGCCGTCGTGTCGCACTACGGGACGCACGTCTGCCCCTGCCGCGACCTCGGCGCGCCGTGCGTCGTCACGACGCTCGCGTGCGGCGCGGACGCCGACGAGCCGCTGTCGACGGACGCGGCGCTCCGGCGGGCGCGCTGCGCGGCGCCGAGGTCCGACGCCGCCGTCGTGTCCATCGCGCAGCAGTTCGGCGCGGCGACCTACCACTTCCTCGTCGAGGACCTCGGCCGCTGGCTCGTCGCGCGCGGCGCGGTGCCGCATCACGCGCGCGTCCGCGTCGCCGCGCCGGAGCACCCGGGACGCGCGCGCCGCGAGCGGAACTGGTGGCAGCGGGCCATCCACGGCGACCGCGACCCGCTCCGCAACCGACCGCAAATCGTCGAGCTCCTGCGGCTGACCGGCGTCGGCCGCGCCCGGATCGAGACGGGGCCGGGCCCGTTTCGGCTCGTCTACGCTCCGGCGCAGTCGCCCTGCGAAGGGCCGACGATCCACCACCTCCTCGCGCTGCGCGCCGCGCTGCGGGCGGCGGCGCCCACCGCGGCGAAGCCACGCGTCGTCGTCGTCCGGCGCGCGGCGACGCGCGCGCTCTCGAACCACGACGCGCTCGTCGCCGCGCTCGTCGGCGCGGGCATTGACGTGGCGGTCTACGACGACCGCCCGCTCCCCCAGCACGAGATCCTCGCGCTCTTTGCCACCGCGCGCGCCGTCGTCGCGCCGCACGGCGCCGGCCTCGCAAACATCGTCGTCGCGCCGCGACGCGCGATTGTCGTGGAGATCCGCGACGCGCGCCACTCCCGCTGCTTCCAGTACCTCGCCGAAGCGCTCGGCCTGCGATGGGAGGGCCTCGCGTCCGTCGCCGCGCCCGCGGCGGACTTCATGGCCGCGCCGCTCGTCGCGCCCGTGGCCGCCGTCGTCCGGTTAGTCGTCCGCGCGGCGAACGCGACACTGGACGCGGTTGTATCTAAAAGAATATGACTCGGACATTTAATTAGGGGGTGTCGTCAGCCTCTTCCATATTGTCGCGATCCAGGGGCGTGGTCGTCGTCTGACCTTGTCGGGCGGCACGACGAACGAGCCGAGCCGGCCGTCGGCGAGGCGACCGAGGTGCCCCCAGAGCGCGTCCACGTCGATCGTGAAGTTCGCATCATGTTCGCCGTGTCTGGGGCAACTCGACCGAACGGCGGGGAAGTACGAGTAGGTGAGGTTAAGCTCGGTGAAGAAAGCTGGTATCTGCTCGAGCCAGCCGGTGCCGCGGCTCGGGCAGGCCATCTCGACGACGACCGTCCCGGGCCCGGCGCACACGAGGTTGGCCATGTGGCCGCCGTGGGCGGCGAGGATGAAATCGGACTCGTGGAAGAGGGCGCACTGACGCCAGGGCGGGAGGCGGCCGAGGTCGTGGGGCTGCGCGACGACGGCGCCGAAGCGGCGCGCGCGCGCGACGAAGGTTCCGGCGTTGAGCCAGGCTCGCCGCCGCGTCGAGGCGTGGGCGTAGACGAGCGCGCGCGGCCTCGACCCATCTCGCCGCTGGTCGCGGACGAGCGCGGCTCGGAGCCGGCCGCTGAAGCCGGCGGGGGGCGCGGACCGAAACCGCGCGATCTCGGGCACGACGAGGCCGCCCGCGAAGCAGAGGCACCCGTCGTCGGCCCGGAGCTCGACGGCCGCCTGGGCCGTCGTCCGGTTGCCCAGGTAGGCTCGCCGCAGGACCCACCCGAGCCAGGTCCGGTTGAGGCTCGCGTCCATCGGGACGAAGACCTTGTGCGTCCGGCCGAGCCGCACCCCCTCCCCGAGCGCCTCGACGGACCACAACACGTCCATCAACTGGTGCACCGGATTCGTCGGGGGCGCGGTCAGTAGCACGGTCGGCGCGTGCACCGTCCGGCACGTCCGCCGTCCTCCGGCGATCCGCCGCAGCCACATCGTACCGTCCGCCGCGGCGCCGTCCCCGCGCCCGTCCTGGAAAAAGTAGTCCTGCCCCTCGCTGTCCGTCCGCGGGACGATGCACGCGCCCCTCCACGTCGTGCCCACCACCACCCGGGCCGAGAGCGCGGCAAGGCTGAAGGACCACCACCCCATCATCGATTATCTATTGATTACTGGTGTCCGCCGGGTGCTGCCCCAAGTCATCTCACGCGAAGGGACAGCCGCACCCGCGTGCGGTCCAACTATTGATCTTGCATGACGCCATGGACGCCAGTGCCCTGGGCTATAGCCTAGTATGTCTAAGGCCGCTAGCAAACAGGACAGGAAAAAAGGGGGGGTAAGAGGCCCTGTCCGTGTTGGCGGGGATTCTCTGACTTGACATCATCAAAAAAAAGGCCGCAGCGGGAGGCCAGGTTGCTTCCAGCGCATAAAAAGCGCTCCCAGACGAGCTGTGGCTCCCAATGCAAGGCGCGGATGCAGAGCGGCGCGAGGCAGGCGAGCGCCTCGCCATCCAGACCTATTTCGTGGTCGCCATCCTCGTGGTGGCCGTACCGCTCGCGACCTACCATGAATACGTCGCGCGCGGCGCGGGCGCGGGGCTGCTGTCGCCGACGGACGCGGCGAGGACGCGAGCGGACATCGCCGCGCGGCTCGAGGGCTTCGGGCGACCGCCGCGGCGGGCGGCGCGGCCCGTCGCCGGCGCGTACAGCGTCGAGGTCGTCTCGGTGAACGGCGCGGCCGTCGACGCCGACGCGACGCTCGGCGCGCTCGTGCGCGCGGTCGACGCGCGCGCCGGCGTCCGCGCGGCGCTCTCGACGCGCGAGCTCTTCGTCGACGCGGCGCTCGCGCACGGCGGCCGCGAGCGCTACGCGCTGGACACCGTCCGGGTCCTCCTCGCCGAGGCGCGGCGCGCGCGGCACGCCGTCGAGGCGCCGTTCCGCGGACGCCACCGGACTTTGCGGTTCGTCGCGATCCCCGCCGCGCCGGGGGCGACCATCGAAGGCAACGGAACCGCGGTGATCGCCGCAGCGCGCGGCGCAGCGGCGGACCCGGGCGGCGCGGCCCTCGTGCACGCCGGGGCCGGCGGCGCCGACGCGTTCCTCCGCCTCGCCGCGTCGCGGCTGCGCGCGGAGTGGGGCCTCGGAGCGGGGGCCGCGGACGCCTTCCGCCTCGCCGACGCCGAGGCCGACGCGCTGGCGGTCGCCGCCGCCGAGGCGGCGCTCGCCGACGCGTTCGACCGCCTCGACGACCTCCGCGCCGTCGGCCCGCTCGCGCGGCCGTCCGACGCGCCGGCCGTCGCGGCGCGGCTCCTGGAGGCCGCCCGGACTGCGCGCGACGCGCGCGCGGCCGCGACGGCCCTCCGCGGCGCCGCGGACGCGCTCGACGCCGCGCTCGACGACCCGGCCCTCGCGCTGCCCGCGCGCATGCCCATCGAGCACCTCGCCGCCGTGTACGCGCCGATCGTCGCGCCGCTCGTGGCGCCGCTCGTCATGGGCTGCGCCAAGGAGACGCGGCGGTACCGAGCGACTGCGCGCGGCGGCGCCAAGGAAGACTGATGTGTAACCCGAGGGCTTGTTTGCTTTGCTTAGAGCTAGGCCGCCTAGCAACCAGTGGCACCACGACCCTGACGACACAGCTTGACGTTGACACGACCATCTCACGACTTGTTATTTTCTGTACGAGCTTGTAGGAGCTTGTAGAGGTGCTTCGGCCGGAAATCTGGTCGCCGCGGTGCACGATGCAGCACCAGGCAGCACCAAGTGCAAAAGAAAGCCTGAAAATGATCGACCGGGGCTGCCATGAGGCCGCGCGTCCTCTGGGGCTGCCATGAGGCCGCGCGTCCTCTGCTTGTGCGGCCTCCTCGGAGCAGGATGCAGCCTCACCATCTATCCGCCGGCGCCGGGCGACGAGGTCGACGCCACTGCTCATTTATCGATCGACGGCCGAGAGCTGCCGCTCGTCGTCGAGCCCGGCTCCGGGAAGCGCTGCGACGGGCACCCGGCGCTCCCGTCCAGCCGCGCGCGCTTCGCGAGCGACGGGACCACGCGCGCCATCCTCAGCCTCGGCGCGACGCGCGGCGCGAGGCTGCGCGCCGTGGGAAGAGACGTGCGAGTCGACGCGACGAACGGCTCCTTGGCGTTCGTGCTCGACCGGCCGGACCACTACGTGCTGCGCGTCGCCGGCCGCCGGTTCTACTTCTGGGTCGACCCGCTCGCGGCGCTGGCGCGGCCCGCGGGCGCGGCGTCGTACGACGCGGAGCGGCGCCCCGGCGACTGGCTCGCGCGGGCCCTCGACGCCGGCCCCGTGGCCCTCGAGGCGGGCCTCCACCGCTCGCCCGCGTTCCTGATACCATCCCGCGGCGAGCTGCACCTCGCCCCGGGCGCGGTCCTGCGCTACGACGGGAGTGGCGGCGGCGCCGGCTTCGTCACCGTGCGAGGGGAGAACGTCACCGTCGGCGGCGTCGGAACGATAGACGCGTCGGACTTCGGGCCGGGGCACAACCTCCTCCTGGACGGGGCCACGCACGTCCGCGTCCTCGACGTCTTCTTTACGAAGAGCAGATGGTGGGCGCTGCGCATTCGCGACTGCGACGACGTGGCGCTCGACCGCGTCAAGGTCTTTAGCGGCACCGACGGCGTCGACGTCGACGCGTCGCGCGACGTGCGCATCGGTCGGGCCTTCGTGCACGCCTGGGACGACGCCATCGCGATCAAGGCCACGGTCGCCGCGGAGGCGCGGGGCGTCCTCGCGGAGCACTGCCTCGTGTCGAGCCGGAAGTCCGCCTTTAAAATAGGCACGGAGACGCTCGGGGACATCCGGGACGTCACCGTCCGCCGCTGCGACGCCTTCGAGACGGCGCGCGGCGTCTTGATGGTGGGCAAGGACGGCGGCCGCATAGGAGACGTTCTCTTCGAGGACCTCTCGATTCAGCTGCGCGCGTACGCGGACGAGCCCAAGGCGGGGCGACCCATCGTCGTGGAGCTCATGCGCCGGCTCGGCAGCTCGCGGTTCCGAACTGTGTGGAAATCAAAATTTCACGGCGCCGTCGTGCTGAATCGTCCCGTCGTCCTCCACGCCATCGACGCGATGCCTGCTCGATGGCGTGGCGATGCCGGTTCCTCACCGCTCGACCGAACCAGGTCGGCCGCGTCAAGTGCACCCGGCGCACTGGTTGATTTCCACACAGGTTCCGAAACGTGGTCTTCCGAAGAGTGCGGAGCGATCTGCGCGCGCCGCTCTATTTCGGAGGCAACGCGCGGACCGCGCTCTCCGGGATCCGGCTCGTCGACGTCGAACTGGCCGTGGCCGCCGCGCCGTCGCCGACGAGATCGTTCCTCGCGGAGTGCTCCGAGGTCGCGCCGCGGGGCGTCGCGAGCGAAAACCTCACGGTCCGCTGGAACGGCTTCCGCAGAGCGTGGGCGGGCGTCTCCGATCGCGGCGGCGGCGCGGACTGCGGGTCGCTCTGGGTGGCGACCGTCCACACGGCCGTCGAAACCTGGCGCCGAAGCGGCGTCGCGCCGGCGCTGCGGCGGCGCTTCGGACGCGACGACGCCGCGAAGCGGAAGTCCGCGCGCGCGGAAATGGCCTCTCGCGTGCGCGAGGGGGCGAGTTAGTGTGTTTTTGTGTACTCCATTCCTCCACCTTGATCCCTGATCCCAGAGTTCACGAGAGAGTGAGAGTCGCTGTTTATTTTCGTAGGAGCCGCGTCGGCCGGAAAATCCGAGTGCGCTGGAGCGAATAGAAATTCCTCTGAGTAAACTTCATACAACGCCGCGCTTCGGAAATCCCGCGTGGGCTAGCGGTCTGTAAGATACTAGGGATGCCTAGCAAGCAATGCACAAGCATTATGGACATGATTGGCTGCCGCACTGAACTAACATGAAGCCATCACCCCCCAGCAGCCGACTGCCGCGGTGGGCGACAGGCGCCGGGCTGCTCGTGCTGCTGCCCGTCGCGGGCTGGGCCCTGGGGCGGCGCTTTGCACAAGCCCGCTGCTCGGAGACGGCCACGCTGCTCGGGTCCGACCCGCGGCTGGCAAAGCACGCTGCGCAGACACGCGAGGCGAGGGGCGAGGCCGTGTTCCCGCTGGCGTGGCCGGCGCGGGCCAAGATGCATAAAAGAGAGCCGGAGCCACTTTACAACGCACCGAACCCGACGCAGCGCGTCGCTTTCGTCGTCGCGGGCGGCCTGCGGACCTTCGCGAACGCCAACGCGCATAGATCGCTCTTCTGGCACGGGCTGCGCGCCCTCGGCGGTTCCGTCGAGGCCATCTTCGTGGTGTCGACGGACCACGGTTGGCACTCCGACGGCCGCGACTTCCTGCGTCGCTCGCACCACGCGGACCGCGCGAAAATACGAGACGCGATCGCTGCGTTTGATCCCGTCCACGTCGAGGTCCACTCGAACGCCGACTGTTCGAACGAGACGATCGCCCGCCGGATCGCGTGCTGCCCCGCCGGTAACCCAGACTCCAGAGTCCCCCAGACGTACCCCAGGCTCCAGGCGTACTGGCTCGCCGCGTCACTCGACGTCGTCCGGGCGCGCGAGCGCGCGGTCGGGCGCCCGTACGACTGGGTCGCCAGCATACGACCCGACCTCGTCCTGTTGGAGCCGCTGCCGGTCCTCGCGAACCTTGCGCCCACGCGGCTCTATGTGGCCGCGAAGACCTTTACGACGTCCAACATCTGGGACGTGTTCTTCAGTGCGGAAATCAACCAGTGCGTCGGGCCGGCCTGGAGGTATTATTTACTATTCTGGCCGCCTCGACGCAGCGCGAGAGTGCTTGGCGTCCTCGCACGAGGCGTCTTAGGCTTACTCACCCGAACGTTTGATTTCCGCACAGGTGCTCTTCCTCGTGCCGCGCGCGCTTGTCGCCGACTTTGGCGCGAGCTTCGCGGCGGTGCGCGACGCGTGCCACTCCGAGGCGCTCGAGACCCAGCTCCGGGACGAGTGGCGAACGAGGGGTGTGCCCTACCAGGCGTACCCGTTCGCGGCGACGCTCCTGCGGAACGAGGGCCACCTCGACTGCGGGTACTTCCGACACACCGCGCTCGACCTCTTCGGGTCGTCGCGCGGGCGCGCCGGCGGGGCAGCCGTCGACCACGAACAGTGGTGCGGCGAAATCTCCGGCCGCATCTCCGGCGGCGCCGCCCTCTTCCCGCCTGTGAACTGGACGCGGACGACTAAAACAAAGCCAAGCTAGAAAATAAAAGACTTTCAAGTTTAAGTAAAGTCGCCCGGTCGCCGCCGCCGCTTGGACTTCATCAGGGCATTCATGTCTGGCGTGAGGATTTCTCTCGTCATCCGGAGGAGGGTGTCGCTGGGGAGCGCTCTGCGCTGTCGGTCCGTGATGGCCGACAATTCCGTAAGCGCCCGATGAGCTGCGTGGACGTCAGGCGTGTCGACGATGCTCGGTTTGCCGATCAGGTCGGCCGGTGTCGTCGGCGCGGCGCCTCGGCGGCGCCGCGGCGCCGTCCGCCTCGCATCTCGGATTGAGTCGGTGCGTAGTGCGCTCATCGTGACGGCGAGCGCGTCCCTGTAGGCCCCTTCGTCGTCTTCGATCTCCCTCGTCTCTGACCCTTGTTCCGTTGACGTTCTAGACGCGCGTTCCAGCCCCTTCACGACGCCCACACGCGACGCGCCACTGTCGCGCCGAGCGGGGCGCCGCGCAAGCGCGTCCTCCACAGCCGCAGCGGCCTTGGGAGGCGAGCGGGCCCACGAGGTCTCCAATGCATTCGCGACGCGCCGTTCCAGCGCGGCCTCAAACTCGTCGCAGATGCGCCCGTAGGCAGGCGGCGGGGCACCCCCCTTCTTCGCGGCGCCAGATCTAACAAGGGCATCGAGTGCCGCTTTCGCCTGGACGTCGCGCCGGGCATTTACGATGCGCTCGAAGTTTTCCCGTTGTTTCGCGCCGTCGTTGAGCTCGAGCATTGCCTCAAAAAACGATCGCGGGACTTCGAGCAACATGCTCCGCCGAGTCGTCGTCGCCGTCGCGAGGAAATGGGTCAGACCCTCTGCGATCTCGACGTCGCCGAGCATGGAGCCGGGCCCGAGCCGCAGCAGATCGACGCGTTCCCTCCGACTACCGACGGCGACGGCGCCCTCGAGCTTGAGCTCGCCCTGCACCTGTGTGGAGATAAACCAGTGAGCGGACGATAATTCTTCACAAAGTCATTTCTCGGCGACAACGTGGCAGTGATGACTGAATCGAGGGGTGTAAAGCCCACACCGCCACGCCATCGAACAGTCATCGTGTCGATGGCGTGGATGCTATGATTCACCCGTATGCGAGAACACCCGCAAAATTTGATTTCTACACGGCCCTGCACCACGAACGCGATGGTGTCGCACTGCAAGCCGCGCCTCGCGACCGCTGCACCGGCACAGACATGACGTTTAGTCGACCTCTCAGCGAGCTGCATAAACGACTCCGGCCGCCAATGCTTGAACGGTCCGAGATCCCGAAAGAACTTTCGCGTCTGCATGATCTCAACTCGCCGGAGGTGCTCGACGGCGAGTGCGTTTCGGTAGTCGTCGCCCCGCACCTCAAGTACCACGCAAGGTTCGATGCACGCCGCCGTGTCGACGTACGGCGAGTCGGCGCTCGACGCGCCAGTGACGCCGACGCTCCGGAGCAGGGCCCCCTCGCCGAGGCCCGTGCCGGCCTGTGTGGAAATCAAATTTCGGGCGCCCCACGCCGTCGTGCCGTCTCCTTCATTGAATCAGCTCGACTGCGTGGAGGTTCCACGCCATCGACGCGACGGTGTCCCATGACCGCGTCGGCTCGATGGCGTGGAGGCTCACGAAGATCCACGCAATATTTGTCAGGATAACCTAACTCACTGGTTGATTTCCACACAGGTGCCGGCCACGACGTCCTTGGTCGCGACGCCGAGCGTGTCCCACTCTGGGTCCGCCTCCGGCCGCGGGCGGCGCGCCTCCGCTGGCGCTGGAGCGGCGGCGGCCGGCGACGGCGCGTCGGCAATTCTTTGCGCCGGCACCGGCGCTTCGGCGACGTGAGGTGAGGCCGACGCCGCCGGCGTCGGGGCTGACGTCGCGACGCCGAGCGTGTCCCACTCCGGCGGCGGCGAGCACGCCACTCCGGAGGTCGCGGACACGTCCTCCGCGGGCGCCGCCGTCGGCCGCGGGCTCGCCTCCGCGGGCGCCGGAGCGCCGGCGACCGGCGTGGCTGCAATCCCTTGCGCCACCGCCGGTGCCTCGTCGACCGTGCCGCGCGCAGCGCGGGCGAGCTCGTGCGGTCGGCGCCGCAGGACTGCCCGTCGATCGCCATATAGTTCCCGGCATTCTCGCGTCATGATCGGCGTCGAGTGGCGGAAGAGCTTGATCAAGCCCGCGTGCAGCACGTAGTACTTGTCGGCGACGTCTCCCTGGAGCCACAGCAGATCCCCGGCCGCGCGCTCGGTAACCGCCAGGTGCTGGCCTGTGTAGAAATCAACCAATGGGAGATGTGCACCACCATGCCGTCAAGCCGCCGTGAAATTTGTTTTCCACACGAGGTGCTGACAGAGTCCGGGCAGCGCCGAGGCGTCGGCGCCGGCGAACGCGCCGGACGCCCACGCGACGAGGTCGGCGACGACGGCGGCGTCCCTCTCCCCGGGCGCGTGTTCGCGGAGCGTCGCGAGCATTGCGTCGTGGCGTGCCCGCCGCGCCTGTACGTGAATCATGATTCAGCAGCGGCGGAGACGCTTGGTTTCCGCGACAATTTGGTTTATGCACTGCGCCTCGCGCGAGCGCCCCTGGTTCGTCTCTCCTCGCGTAACTTATGCAACCAGACGCGCCAGGCTCCGTACAGCTCCCGCTGGTTTGCCAAAGCTGCCTGCCGGGCCATCCTGGTGAGGAACCGCTTCAGGAAGGCTGCCCCCCGGGCGTCGGTGTCCCATGCTGCTGCTCCCGTTTCCTTCTCTTCTAAAGCCATCATCGCGCTCTTGACACAGCACAGCAGCCCAGTTTTAGAGAGGGCGCTGCGTCAAAGAGCTTGCTAGTATCTTACAACCGCTAGCTATCTGCTGCGGGTTTCTACATCGATAGCGTACTTTTGTGGGCGGAGATATGTAACAAATCACTTACTAGTGGACTGCGTCTTCGATGGAGTGGGCGCCTACATGAAGGCCATGCGCCGCCCGCACCCGCCGTCCGCAAACGGGCACTGCTTGAAGGAGGCGCCATGATACATGATCTTGACGCCGTGTAACTTGCAGTCCTCGTGCTTGCAGACGACCCATCTGCCAGAGTCGGGGTCCTCCTTCGCGCGCTTATGCGCCGCGAGCCTTTTCGCAGTCGAGCTCTCTTTCCTTTTGATGGCGTCCTGCACGGGATCCAGTCCGCTCTCGTTCCTCGCTTTCTCGCGCCGCCTCCTAGCCCTCCCCCTCGCTTTCTTCTTTTGGTCATCTAGTTTTGTGCGGTGATTCTCGACGGTGGCCTCGCCGTCGTGCGGGTCCGTGCCCGCCTGCTCGGCGTAGGACACGCCAGCGGCCGCGAGCGCGTTCTTCTTGCGCTTCTCGGCGAGGCGCTCCACCTCTCCTGGCGACCGCGACGCCTCTAAGGCAGCTTTCTCCTTCGCTCTTGTGAGGATGCGCTCCGCGAGCGCGTCGGCCTTGCGCGGCGCCGTGCGTCGAGTCCTCGCCCGCGGCGCGTGCGCCAGCGTCGCCGCGAGCTTCTCCGCGGCCTCCATCGCGTAGATGAGGAGGAGCCGCTCGTCCGCGTCTTTCCCTTTCGACTTGTCCACGGCGCAGCGGTAGCGCTCCAGCGTGGCCTCCGCAACCAAATCGAGGTCCGCGAGCGGCTCGTCTCCAGCTGTCTCGAGGTTGCACGACGAACGGGCGTCCAAGGGTAGGCAGCTTCCCGCCCCCCTACCAACATCCATCCCGCGGAGACCGCCGCCCCCCTTCCGGGAGGAAAGCGTCGGAATGCGGCGCGGTTGGTTCGCCGGATGCACCCGCAGCGCATTGGCGATGTCCGGGTCCCGCTGCTGCAGAGCGAGCTGCGTCACGACCCGCTCCGCCAAGCCCGGTTTTCCAGCGTCGGCGTAGATGTCTTTCGCCACCCTGACCGAGCCGCCGTGAAAGCTCCGCACCGAGTCATGGAGGGGCTGCTTCGTCAGGTTTTGGGGGTTACTTTCTTCTATGAGCGCCAGGCAGTCGACGACGCCGCGGATGGGGTTTCTGAGCTTGCCGTTTGTAGGCGCGTACGACGCCGCGCGGGTTCTGAGCCCGTCGACGCACGCCGCGCACGCGGCCACGACGAAGGGGCCGCGCCGCGGCCTGTTGGTGCAGCCGGCGAAGCCGAGTGCGCAGAGGCAGTGCGCGCACGTCGGCGCCTTGGTCTCCGTCGTTCTCGCGAGCAATCCTCGGCGGCCGCCGCCGAGGTCGATGACCTTCGGGCAGACGAGGCACGTGTTCGTTTGATCGGCCTCGACGCTCCCCTCGGCGTAGAACACCTTCAGCTTCTGTCTTTCCGTCGCCATGCTTCGCTCTATCTAGCGTTTCGCTGCGCGGTGTTGCAGCAGCGCTGACAGCTGATCTATAGAGACCAGCACCCGCGCTCCCAGCGCGTAAATGGCAGCACGCGGCGCGCCTGATCCTCTGCTCTGCCTCTCGCGCCAAAGCTGCAGTCAAATGCCGGCCGCAAAAACGCGCGAGGGACGCTAGGTAGAGGCATCGGGAGCGCTACACACTAAATACAATCCTCCTTACAACAGAAAAACCGGCAGCACCGGGGAACCCCGCGCGACAAGACAAGAGCTGGGCCATCTAGCGGCGACGCGGCCCGCGGCCCTGGTCGTGTATCTCTCCGAACGCCGCCGCCCTCGCGCCGTCGCCGAGATGACGTACTCCGAGCATGCGCTCCCATCAAACGCGGCGTCCTGTTCGTCGACCGGGAACGCGACATCGCCCTAGATGCGCACGGCCTGTGGCCCTACATCCAGCCCGGGGCCCGCCGAGACCTCGAGCGCGTCGACTTTCCGCTCTTCGAGACTAGGACACCACCAGCAGGTCCGGTTCGTGCAACCTTCACGCCATCGAGCAGACGTAGTTCGAAACGACGCCGCGTCGACGGCGTACTGATGCAGGCCTTCGATTCATGATGTGCAGGATCGTCAAGACCTCCATCCGAAGAGGATGCGAGCCCGCGCGCGTCGTCAGAGGTGGCGCGTCGACCGCGGCGCGCCGTTTCACAGCGTGCGCGCCGAGCAGAGGTCGGCGAACGAAGAGTGCCCACGCGTCGTTAGACGATTTGTGCGCGGCGCGCGAGAGTCTCCCGCGCCGCCGAGGCGGGGCTGGGCTGCAAGCTTGCTACCGCACTACTCCCTCTCCTGAGGCGCAACGCTGCGACGCGTGCTGGAGCTGTTGAAGCGTTCGTCCTACGCTCCTTTGGAACCGCTACTCTGCCTGGCACCAGCGCTCGCGCGTGCGGCGAGGCAAGCTGGCAATTGCGCAAGTTTTTGGTCAAGCCCCGGGTTTTCGGGCCTGTGATTTGTCCTTTTTGCGAGCGTCTTCGATTCTCAGCACACACTATACACTATTACACGCTAGTAAAAGGCGCGAGCCGGCCGCCGGCCGGCGTTTTGGCGCGCAGACATAGCCACCAATATCTCCTCTGCCTCGCATACTTTTGCGAGCGACAGAGCACCGTCAAAAAGTTTCACAAGTACGCCGCCGTGTCAAACAAACGCGACGCCGCGCGACCGCGAGCGTTTCTGCAAACCAAATTTCTCACAAGCATAGAAATTGCCCAAAAAACGCCGACGCCGCGACGACGCGGCACCACAAAACACAGCGTCTCACCCGCCACACAGCTACACATCGCCACGAGACTGGAGAGCCCACCAAAACCATTCCCGCGCGAGACGAGCGCTTCTCCGTTCCGCAGGCAGACGCGCCGCATAAAACATGTCCGGCAAGAGCCAGAGCACCCAGATGGACGAGGACAAGGTCGTCGATTACTGCGGCGCCAGCGGGGCCAAGAAGGCCAATTTGACCACGCCGCGCCTGATCATTACGTCCAAGACCGGCCCGTACACGACGGTCAGCGCCGACGCCACGGTCGAAGACACCTGCCTCAAGGTCGGCGCGCCGACCGCCGGCCTCACGCACCTCATGCTCCACCTCCGGATGGGGGACGTCGAGATGGACGGCGACGGCGACGCGAACAACCCCGACGTCACGGTCCTCATTAACGCGTCGACGAAGAAGAACAAGTTCGTCTCCGCCTTCCTGCCGGCGCTGGCCGCCTTGGCCCTCACGGGCCGCATGGAGCGCCGCGCGGCGGCCATCGAGGACTGCATCAACGAGACCGGCGAGCTGCGCAAGGAGCTCGCCCGAGACGCGGCGCGCGCGTGCCTGGTACGTCTCGCGCGTCGCGTCGCCGGCGTCGCCCGCCGTCGATCCTCCCCCGCGCAGGCCGACCTGCCGAACAAGACGACCGACGAGGCCTTGGCCACGGTGGGCAAGGCCAACCGCGTGTGAGGAGCCAGCGTCTTTCTTTTCTCGTGGTCGTTTCTCACTCAATCTATCGTAGGTTAGGGGAGCCCGAATCCGACGTGCGGCCGGCGAAGAAGCACTGCGGCGGCAACGGCAACCAGCACGACACCAGCGCCCCATTTATTGTTTAATGCGAAACCCAAACCAAGTCCGCTCCGCAGGAATGCGACGATCAACCAGACCAAGTAGATTTGATAACCGTCGCCGCGCTCGCGACGACGACGCCCTTCCGCGTGCTAGGAGGGTAAAAGTCTAGATGACGACGTCGCTGTCACCCAGGGACTCGTCCGTCGACGGCGTCGGCGGCTGCTCGCGTCGGCGGCGGCGCCGTCGCTCGGTCCCTCGTCCCGACGCCGAGGCCCACCAGGAGGAGGCTGCCCGAGGTGGCTGCCGTGCGCCGGCGCGGGCGTCGAGCGGGCGCGCCTCGGGGCCCGCAACGCTCGTCGCGCCGCAGTCGCGGTTTCGCGCTACGTCGAGCCCACGCACACCAACACCAAGCCCTGAGCCTGAGCGTGAATTCACTTTGTGCTTGTACGGGTTAATGTTTGGCGGCCGAGAGCAGGCCTTTGACGCGAAATTTCCTCTCTGCAAGAATCGTATAGGCGCCGGGGGCCATGTGTGAAAATCATTGCTAGTGTCTTACATGCCGCTAGCTAGCTTGGTCTTTGTGTTGCCGTCCTGACGGGTCAGAGCGTCGCATGCATGCGCTAGGACCGATAGAATTCGTCCGCAGTGGCTGCACGCTGCAGACTGCAGGCCTGATCAAGGAATGAAAAGCAAATAGCAAACGGCTGAATGCGCATGCGCCGCGGACGCCTCAAAAAGAAGACGAGCGACGGCGACGGCGGCGCGGCCCCGGAGAAGCCGCCGACGCGCAGCTGGCGCCGGGTATGTCTCGCCGTCGCGTGCGCCTGCGCGGCAGAAGTGCTGAGCTGCCGGCGGCGCGTCCCGGCGCCGGCGGGGTTCGACGCGGCGCGGGCGGCGACGCACGCGAGGGTCCTCGCGTCGCTCGGGCCGCGCACCGTCGGCGAGCGCGCGCTGGACGCGGGGCTCGCGTACGCGCTGCGGGAGGCGCGGCGCGTGCCGGACGCGGAAGTGGAGGAGTGGCGGAGCGGCCGCGGCGCGGTCGACCACGCGCAGTTCCTGGGCGGCTTCGTGGGCGTCTACGACGACGTCGCGTGCGTCGTCGCGCGCCTGAAGGGCCGGGCGGAGGGGAAGGGCGCCGTCCTGCTCAACGCGCACATCGACTCGGCGGCGAACGCGCCCGGCGCCTCGGACGACCTCCTGGCCGTCGGCGTCTTGCTCGAAGCCCTGAACTATTTCTCGAAGAATAGGCCGCGGCGAGATCTCATCGTCCTCATCAACGGCGCGGAGGAGACGCACCAGCTCGCGGCGCACGCCTTCGCGACGCAGCACCCCGCCGCGGAGGACGTGCGGTTCGTCGTGAACTTGGAATCGATGGGCTCCGGCGGACGGGAGTTCATTTTTCGCTGTGAGCGAGAGGATGTGAGCCTAGCCCTCCGCGGGACGACCGTCGCGCGCGGCTCCGTGCTAGCGGAGGAACTGTTCCGGGCGGTGCTCTGGCGCGCGGCGCGCACGGACTACGCCGAGTTCCTGCGGGCGCTGCCGCGCGCGGGCGTCGGGGGCGTCGACGTCGCCTTTCTGGAGGACGGCTACGCGTACCACACGTCCCAGGACCGCCGCGTTTCCCTGAAATCGACGGCGAGCGAGGCCGCGACGCTCGTCGATGTCGTGGAGCGGCTCGAAGGGGTCGAAGATGACGCGGAAGTCACGCACGGCTTCGTGTTCTTCGACCTCCTCGGCGTGGTCGTCGTGGGCTACTCCGCGACCGTCGCGCGGTGCCTCCACGGCGCTGCGGCGCTCGCCGGCGCGGTGGAGGCCCGGCGCCGCGCCGGCTCGCCGGCGGAGGCCCTCCAGGCGTTCGGTCGGGCGGCGCGCGCCGTCTTCGCGGCGGGGCTCGCGGCGGCGGCGTTCGGCGCGGTCCTCTCCCTCCTCGCGCCGATGCGATGGTACGCGGGTGGCGTGCCCGCGGCGCTGGTGCTCTTTCTGCCGCCGGCGGCGTTTGTCGGCGCCGACGAGGACGCTCTCGCCCTCTGGAGCCTGGTGTGTGGACTCGGGGCGCTGTTTAACATAGGCGCGGCCTACGCGGCCTGCGCGGCAGTGTTGGGGTTATTGTGTCGGTCTCTGCGGCCGGTGGCGCTCGTCGTCTGGATCCAAATCGCGCACACGCTCCTCGGCGTCGCGGTGCCGCTCCTCGGCAGGGTCGGGAGCCGCGTTCCGTTGGACGCGGCCGTCGGCGCGCTCGTTGGAATCCTTGCGGGCCTGATCCGCACGCTGACGCCGCCGTGGCCGCGGCCGCCGAACAAACGAGTGAGCGTTAGCGTCTTGGCCGGCCTGCTGGTCGCCGCCTGCGCGGCGCCGGCGTTCACGGCGGCGCGGCCCAAGCGCCTCGCGCTGCAGCACGTCTCCCGCGACCTGGAGATCTCTCGCGACAGCGGCCTCTGGGTGATTCCCCTGGACGGGTCGCGGCTGCGAGGACTCGGGCGGGCGCTGGGTCGCGCGACGCCGGTCGCGTGCGACAAGACGAGGCCGCCGTGCTACCTCGAGTACCCCTGGTTTTTTCCGTTCGCCGATATTGTGCGGGGCGACGTGTGGCTCGATGCGCCTTCGCCAGACTTGGCCGGCGACAAGCCGGCGTCGCTGGCGCTGGCGCGAATTGGCGACGCCGTGGACGTGAGCGTCGAGGGCCCCTCGCACATGCACGTCGTGCTACGGGGCGACGTCCGCAGCTGGTCGTTCGCGGGCGTGAGACGCGCGCCGGAGCCGCGGCGCCGCGCGGAAGGGGTCTACCTCGCGCAGCTCACGTGCGGCCGGGCGCGGTGCTCGTTCCGCATCTCGGTCCGCGTCGACGGGCCGCTTGAGGTCTCCCTGGCCGCCCACCGCCCAGTGTTGACGACAGAGGCGCTCGAGAACCTGCGGCGCGACCTGCCTCCCTGGGCCGTCGGGGCGGAATGGGGGAAATTTGTATCGGAGCTCGTCTTGAGGAGTGTGTAACAATTTTGTCGTCGTCTTTGGTATACCGAACGATTCTTACCGAGGGAGAGAGGGAGGGCGATGGCGAGGGCGAGCACGACGCATCACGCGGCGAGGACGAGCACGAGGAGCGCGGCGCTGACGCCTGAGAGGCGGTGGGCGGCGTCGACAGTGCGGGTTGCGGTCGGAGCCACGGTCGGAGCCACGGTCGGAGCCACGGTCGGCCGGGGCGTTGGAAACGGACAGTCCACGCCTTGGCGCATCACGCCGCACGATGTCGACGCGCACTTGGTGCCGGCAAACGCGTCTTGAAAGGTGAGGCTGCCGTCCCCATCGGCAAACTCAACGTCGTCGTCGACGCACCAGCCGAGGTCCTGGTCGAAGGACGTGGCGCTGTGGAACATGTAGCTCATGTCCGTGACGCTGTCGACCGTCCAACCACTAATGTCTTGGTCGAAGGCAATGGCGGCAGCGAACATCCCTATCATGTCCGTAACGCCCGCGGTATTCCACGCGCCTATGTCTTCGTTGAAGGACGAGGTCTCCTGGAACATATCAGCCATGTTCTTGACGCTAGAGGTATCCCACGCGCCTACGTCCTGGTTAAAGGCCAAGGCACCGTTGAACAAGCCCCCCATGTGCGTGACACTGTCGACCGCCCAATCACCGATGTCCTGGTTGAAGGACGAGGAACCGTAGAACATCCCGTACATGGTCTTGACGCCGGAGGTATCCCACGCGCCGATGTCCTCGTTGAAGGTATTCGCAGATGCCGGAAGCACGCAGGAATCACATTCGGGGCAGGGTTCATCATCATCCTCGTCCATCCAATCCTGCCGCGCACAAAACAGCCACGACATGTCCGTCACCCCCGATGTCTCCCACGTCGAGATGTGGCCGTACGTCGACTCGGCGGCCGTCGCGTCCGAGAACCACGCCGCGACTGCCGTTCGAATGTGACTATCGGTCATGACGTAGCCCGTGGGGCGCGGCGTCGGTGCGGGGACGCAGTTGCTGCTTTGCACGACACCGCACGACGTCGACTCACACGCGGCGCCAGTAAACGCCTCTTCGAAAGCCTCTTCGAAATCCACGTCGTCGTCAACGCACCAGCCGAGGTCCTGGTTAAAGGCCAGGGCTTCCATGAACATCTCTTCCATGCTCATGACGCTGTGGACCGCCCAACCACCGATGTCTTGGTTAAAAGACGTGGCTTCGGCGAACATCCCGCCCATGTCCTTGACGTTGGAAACGGGCCAGTTGCCGATGTCCTGGTTGAACGACGAGGCGTAGCCGAACATTTCGCCCATAGACGTGACGCTGTGGACCGCCCAACCACCAATGTCCTGGTCGAAGGCCGAGGCGCCGCGGAACATCTCGTGCATATCCGTGACGCTGCGGACCGCCCAACCACCGATGTCTCGGTTAAACGACGAGGCCTCGTTGAACATCCCGTACATGGTCTTGACGCCGGAGGTATCCCACGCGCCGATGTCCTGGTTAAAGGCGGAGGCGCCGTGGAACATCCAGTCCATCCTTGTGACGCCAGAGGTATCCCATGGGCCGATGTCCTCGTCGAAGGACGACGTCGACGATAAGACGCAGTCATCATAGCACCCGTCGCCATTCGCGCAGTCCTCAATCATCCAATCAGCACGCACGCAAAACAACCATGACATGTCCGTCACCCCCGATGTCTCCCACGTCGAGATGTGGCCGTACGTCGCCGCTGCGGCCGTCGCGTCCGAGAACCACGCCGCGACGGCCGTTTTTAAGTTGCTGTCGGTCATGACGTAGCCCGAGAGCACGCGCCGCTGCTCGTAGTGCCGCTGCTCGTAGTTTGATATCGCAGCCACGTCGCGGTCGCCCGCGGGCGCCGCGGCGGACTGGGAGCCCAGGATGGGGCTGCTCAATCTATGATGCTGCGCGGCTGCCCGTGAGCCCACGCGCCGCTGCTCGTAGTTTGATATCGCAGCCACGTCGCGGTCGCCCGCGGGCGCCGCGGCGGGCTGGGAGCCCAGGCTCCAGGTGGGGCTGCTCAATCTAATTATGGGGCTGCGCTGCGCGGCGGCCTGTATGCCTAGTACCGCCAGGGCTGCGAAGGATGGAAACATTCGTGCGTTTCTTGCTGCTGTTGCTAGTCTCTGCGTTAGGACAGCTGTTGGGATCCTTGGTGTCATCTGACGCCTCTATGTGTCCGGGTCCAGTAAGGTTGTAAGGGTGGGCGCACGCATGCAACCGGTGCGAACGAGGTCATTTGCGCGATCTTTTTTTGCGGCATCGAGCTAGCGGTGTAAGACACTAGAATGCTATTTTTGGTGCGGCGTTTTTTGCACGCCGGCATCGCGAGCACAAGGATCGTGCGTGCGGAAAAGCCCTAGGAACTAGTACCCTCCTTCACATCTGGCAGCTGCCAGGAGAAGCGCGCGAACCTCGATCATTGGAAAGCATCTGACTTGCCAGTTGATTCTAAAACACAACCGCAAGAGCCAAAACAAACACAAGAAGCCAAAACAAACACAAGAGAGCCAGAGATGTCGGAGCAGGCCGAGGGCTGGCACACCGACGCGAGCGGCCTGCGCGTCAAGAAGTGGGACCCGCACCGCGAGACGCGGCGGCGCGGCTACGAGCGGCAGCTGCAGCAGCACCAGGTGCGGCGGCTCGAGGGCGCGACGCCGTCGTCCTACGCCTCGAACCAGCCGGGCACGCTCGCGGCGCGCGGCGCCGCCGCGCGCGCCAAGGCGCAGCAGTCGCGGGACGCGCGCGTGGGCCGCGCGAAGAAGTTCAACGACCGCCACGCGGAGGCGCTCGTGCGGCGTCAGAAGCAGGGCGCCGCGGCGTCGCACCGCGAGAACGACCGCTACATGGCCGACTTCCGCGACGCGTACGGCCTCGCGGCGCCGGCCGAGCCGGCCGGCGGCCCGCGCGGCGCGGCCTGCGCCTTCTCGCGCGCGCGCGTCGCGTCGTGGGGCAATCGAGAGGTCGACGCGGCCGCGGCCGACGCGTTCCGGCGGGGCCCGCGCGACCCGCGCGGCGCGCTCGTCGACTGCAGCGACCGGCCGCTCCTCGCGATGTCCGTGTCGGACGACGGCGCCGACGTCGTCGCGGGCGGCGCGGACCACGCGGCCCACGGCGTCGACGTGGCGCGCGCCGGCGCCAGGCCCCAGCGCCAGTACCACGGCAAGGCGCGCGGCCACCACGAGTGGGTGACGGGCGTCGCGCACTGCGGCGGCCGGAGCGTCGCGACGTGCGGCGCCGACGGGCGGCTCTGCCTCTGGCGCTCGCCGCACGCGTGCGAGGAGCTCGTCACCGCGGACGGCGCGGCGTCGCTCTCCGTGCTGCTGGCCGACGCCGCGCGGCCGCAGCTCCTCCTGGCGGCGGGCTACGACGGCACGGCGCGGCTCTTCGACGTCGGCGGGCGGCGCGCGCGCGAGGCGGGCCGGCTGGCGCCCGGCGGCGGCGCCGGCCGCGCGCCGGTCCTCTGCGCCGCCTGGGACCGGGAGGCCTGCGGCCTCGGCGACCGCGACGGCCGCGTGCTCGTCTACGACCTCGCGACCTGCTCGCGGACGCGGCTCCTCCGGCTCCCAGCGGCGTTTGCGCGATGCCGCGCACGCGACTCACCGGTCGCTTTCCACCGCGCAGGCCCCACGAGGAGGCGGGCCACTGCGTCGCGCTCTGCGCGGTCGGCGACCGCCTCGTGAGCGGCCACCAGGACGGCCGCGTGCGGGGCTGGGACGCGCGCGACCGCGACGACCGGCCGGCCTGGACCGCGCCCGCGCACCGGGGCCGCGCCGGGGCCGGCGCGGCCTCGTGCGTCGCGGCGCTGGCGGACGACGCCCTCGTCGCGACGTGCGGCGCGGACCGGCGCGTCTGCGTCGTCGACCCGCGCGCGCCGGACGCGCCCGTCCACGCCTTCCGCGAGCACCGCGACTTCCCCTACTGCCTCGCGACGCTCGGCGGGGACCTCATCTTCACGGGCGCCGGCGACGGCGCGCTGCTCTGCCACGACGTGCGCGGCGCCGGAAGCTGCGCGTGGGGCCTCGGCGCGGGCCTGAGCGCCGTGCGCTGCGTCGACGCGCGGCCGGGCCAGCTCGCCGCCGCGGGCGACGACGGCAACGTAATGGTCTGGGAGTTTTGAATTTCACACTACATACATATCACATTACGTCCCCCCCTCCGTCGTCGAAGTCGAGCATGAAGTCCTGCGCGTCGACGAGCTCACCCGCGACGACGATCACGTCGGAGCCGTCCTCGACGTCGAGGTCGACGAGCGACTCGCCCACGAGCCGCGTCACCTCGCGCAGCTCGTACTCGTTCATCTCGCCCAGGACGCGGAACGAGAACACGCCGCGTACCTCGCGCGCGAACCTGTGTGGAAATCAACCAGTGAGTTAGGTTGCCCGACGGCCGCGTCAAGCGCCTCGCCGCCGCGGCGCCGAATTTCGTCTCCGTGAAATTTGATTTCCACACAGGCGCGATACGCGGCGTGGTCGGGTGACAAGCGCAGCACGAGCCGCGTCGGCGTCCCGCCGCAGACGTAGACGCCCTCCCAGGCGCCCGCGAGGGGTATTGACGCGTCGGCGGCCTCGTCGGCGTCGACGCGCTGGAGCGTGAACCGCGAGCAGGCCGCCATGATGTCACCTTCCCCATCAGTAATTTCGCCCGACAACGTACAGTTGTCCTCGAAGCGGCCCCGCAGCCCGACCGTGATCCAGCCCTCGGGCTGGTCGAGCCAGGCGCCGGCGACGAGCTCGAAGGCGCCCTCGGCGTCAGGCAGGTCGCCCCGCACCTCGAACGCGCCCTTGACGGCGTCCGCGCGGTCGCGGCCCTCCTCGAGGTGGGCCCGCACGACGCCGAGGAGCCGCTCGCGCCACGACGACGGCTTCGCCGCCGGCGCCGCATTTGTTGGTGGCCGCGCCGGCGCGCGGCCGTTGATTATTTCGCAGTCCGGGCCCGCGAGCGAGGTGCAGCGCTGTGTAGTTGCTTGTCGGAGGAGGAGGAGGAGGAGGGCTAGGGCGTGGCGCATGGTGCAGCTCTGGTGCAGCTGTGCACAGGCTCTGGTGTGATGGCCTCAGGGCTGCGGTGCGGATGCAGCCGTACGAAAAGTGATCTCCGCGTGCTCCGGAGGTACTTTGCAGGCCTCTAGGAGGCACGCAGACTCGTCGCAAAAGCCAGGCAAGCTAGCTATTGAGGCTCTAGCGGCAAAGCCGAACGACTACCGAGGGCGTAAGCTTTGCGATAAATCAAATTGCAATTCCTACGAATAGTCTCGTGTCGTGCGTCGAGACCCGTGTGACGGCCGCCCCCGCGTCGCCCTCGGCGCGAGGGCGCAATGCTGTGTTCTCGTCTCCGTCGCTTGGGCCCGGGGAAGGACGGGCCGCTTGTAGGAATCGCCAGGGAGTTGTTTTTCGGCCGAGGGAGGAGGTACTAAGACGCCGGACGCGCGGCGCGCCCAGCATGCCCAAAAACGCCAGTTTGCTAGATTCGTCCGGTTGGGCGGAGCAATAGGCTGCGGCAGGGGTGTTCCCACGGCTCCTAGACACCCCAGAAGGCAGCTGAAAGCTGATGACGACGGCCACGCGCAGCTGTAGAGGACGTCTATCTACAACCCCGGCTAACCTGGGCCCGTCACCACCCCCGTGCGGCTTGCTGGTTGCAATCTTTGCCGACGGACGCAGCGTGTTGGCGAGCGTCGCGTCGCGGGACGCCAGCTTCGGAGTCTCGGATCCAGCCTCGCTCATAGCCCCAAAACAGCGCCGCGGCACGCCCGTGGCGCCCCCAAACGGGACCCAGACATGCCGCGACCCGGCAGACGACGACGGCATACTCCCACAACAGCCCTCCTGCTCCTAGCAACAAAAACCGCCGCGTCGACGCTCTCGCTCCGGCCCAAAACAACAATCAAGCCGCAGATTAATATTGTGGACTACCCGCCGGCGCCGCCGGACCCGACGGACTTTAGTTTTGATTATGACGCCGCCGAGGCCGCGGCGAACGCGCCCCGTTTATTAACCAAGGACGAGGAGGTCGCGCTCGCGCGGTCGGTCCAAAGATTACGCCGGTTGGAAGACGTGCGCAGCGCGCTGGCGCACGGCACGGGGCGCACGGAGGAGCAGGTGCCGGACTTCGAGTGGGCCCAGACGCTGGGCGTGGACTTTGAGTACCTCAGCGCCGAGAAGCAGCGCGGCGCCGCGGCGCGCGCGACGCTAACCCAGGCGAACCTGAGATTGGTAGTGAGCATCGCGAAGCGCTACCGGTTCTGCGGGTTAGATAGGGAGGACCTGCTCCAGGAGGGCGCCTTCGGCCTGTCGCGCGCCGTCGAGCGCTTCGACCCGGAGCGCGGCTTTCGCTTCTCGACCTACGCGACGTTCTGGATCCGCCAGGCGGCGCTAAGAGCGCTGGCCGAGCAGAGCCGGGTCATCCGCTTGCCCGCTCATGTCCACGACCAGCTCGCTTCTCTGAGAAAGGCGTCGCGCGCGCTCCAGTCCGAACTGGGCCGGGACGCGTCGACGGACGAGCTCGCGGACCACCTCTCGGCGTCGGCGGAAAAGGTCGATTTCTTGCGGCGCTGCGAGCAGCAGGACCCGCAGTCCCTCGAGGCGGCGCGCCAGGTGAATAGAGGTAAGGGTTCCATGGCGAGCAACCAAAACGGTAACGCGCCGAACTTCGCCGAGCTCCTCGCCGACCAGACGCCGGCGCCGGAGCAGGTCGTGGAACAGGCGCACCGCTACGAGCGCGTGACGAAGCTTTTCGACAGCGCGCTGACGGCGCGCGAGCGCGACGTCCTCGGCATGACGTTCGGGCTCGGCGGCCGCGCGCCGCTGTCGAAAACGAAGATCGCGGAGCTGCTCCGCGTCTCGCGCGAGCGCGTCCGCCAGATCGAGGTCCGCGCGCTCGGAAAGCTCCGCTCGCACGTCCGCGAGCCGCGTGCCGCCTAACAATTCTAGTAGTTCTCTCGCGTCGATGGCGTCGCAATCACAAAACACTTACACGCGCCTCGACGCCGAGGTCGCCAGATACGTGCGAAAAGACGAGGGCAGCGTTCGTCCCGCCGAAGCCGCTCGACGTCGAGAGCGCCACGCGCAGGTCCCGGCGCGTCGCCTCCACGACGAGCGTCACGCGCGCCGACGTGGGCAGCGGCGCCGCGAGGTGCGCCGTCGCCGGCGCGAGGCCGTCTCTCAGGGCCAGGACCGCGAAGCAGGCCTCGAGCGCGCCCGCCGCGCCGAGCAGGTGGCCCGTCGCGCCCTTCGTCGACGCCACGAGCGCGTCGTCGCCGCGCCGCCCTTCGAGCAAAGCCTCGAGCGCCGCGAGCTCGGCCGCGTCGCCGGCGGGCGTGCCGGCCGCGTGCGCGTTGACGTGGTCGATCAGGTCAGGCTCAAAGTTGGCGTCGCCCAGCGCGGCGCGCGCGGCCCTCAACACGCCCGCGCCGTCCGGCGGCGGCGCTGACATGTGCACGGCGTCGCCGCCGAGGCCGTAGCCCCGCAGCTCCGCGTAGGCGCGCGCGCCGCGGCGCGCCGCGCTCGCCGCGTCCTCGAGCACGAGCACGGCGGCGCCCTCGCCGAGCACGAAGCCGCTCCGCGCGGCGTCGAAGGGCCGCGCGGCGCCGTCGCGCGAGAGCGCGCCCATGCGCGCGAAGCCCCGGAGCGCGACCTCGTCGACGCACGCCTCAGCGCCGCCGCAGAGGGCGACGTCGCAGTCCCCGCGCTGGACGAGGCGGAACGCGTCGCCCACGGCCTGGGCCCCGGCGGCGCACGCCGCGGCCGACGTCTGCACGGGGCCCGCGCAGGCGTGCTCGAGGGACACGGCGCCGGCCGCCGTGTTGCAGAGCGCGCGCGGCACGAAGAACGGCGAGAGCTTCTTGCCTTCGGCGACGCGGTGCGCCGCGTCGACGATGTCGCCCAGGCCGCCGACGCCCGACGCGATCGACGCGCCGCGCCGCGCCGGCGCGTGGGCCTCGAGGCCGCCGGCGTCGCGGACCGCCTCGGCGGCCGCGCGGAGCGCCAGCGCGACGACCCGCGCCTTCTCCCGCTTCTCGTCGAGCGCCAGGTCGCCGCAGCGCGCCGCGACGAACGACGCGCCGTCGATGTCGAACCGTGCTGCCGCCGACTCGCCGCGCTGCGCGCGCCGCCAGCTCTCCGCGGCGGTCCCGCCGAGCGGCGACGCGCAGCCGAGCCCCGTCACGACGACGCGGCGCAGCGGCTGGTGGAGGCGTGGTGGGGGCAGCATTGCTCGTTTTTGCAGTCTGCAGGCGTGCAGCGATGGTGTTGCACTCTGCGGTTCCTCCGCTAGCTGTAAATCAACAAATGCGATGCGCGGCTCGAGCCAAAGGGTGGTGCTTGCTAGTGCCTTACAGGACGCTAGCTACGGAGCGCTTCAAGTCACTTTTTACGCTGCATTGCTGCAATCAGAGATTACGCGGAGGCTTCGAATCCTTGCTCGCAGCGGTGCAGACCACGCGCTGCACATCAGCAAGCTCAAGCTTAACACTTGGTGCCAAGCTAGGCTGCAATGGCGGCTGCAAGGCCCTGCAAGCTGCTGCTAGCAATCGCCGCAGCGGCGCAGGCCACGACCTGGGGCGGCTTAAGGAATCAAGGCAACACCTGCTACCTCAACAGCCTGCTCCAGACGCTGTTCCATGTGCCGGCGCTCCGGTCGGACGTGCTGGGCCGGCCGGCGGAGCCGCGCGGATTGATGAAGCGGCTGCGGACGGCGCCGCGGCCGGCGCGCGCCCTGGCGGACGTCTTCAAACGGCTGGCGCAGAACGCGACGGCGCAGACGCGCGGCCTCACGCGCGCGCTCGGCGTGAGCGGCCTGCAGCAGCAGGACGCGCAGGAGTACCTGCGATTGCTGGTCGGCGAGTTGTGCGAGGACGCGGCGCTCGGGGATCGCGTGCGGAGCTGCTACGAGGGCCGCGCGGAGAATTTCCTCGAGGCCACCGACGCCGAGGCCGAGCGCCTGGGCGAGCGGCCGGCCAAAATTCGCGAGGAGGCCTTCCTGGACGTGTCGCTGGACGTGGAGGCGGAGGACGGCACCGTGGAGGGGGCCCTCCAGCGCTACCTCGAACCCGAAATTCTGGACGGCGAGAACCGGTGGGCGTCGCCGGCCGGGCGCTGCGCCGCGCGCAAGGGCGTCCGGTTCGCGCGGCTGCCTTCAGTAATTGTGCTCCACCTCAAGCGCTTCGCCTACGACTACATGCGGGACGAGGTACAAAAGAAAGGCGCGCCGCTGCGCGTGCCCTTCCGGCTGCCGGCGGCGGCCTTCGAGCGCGCCGCGCCCGTGGAAGAGCCGGAGGAGGGCGAGGAAGCCGTCGCGCCGGCCGGCGCCGAAGAAGCGCCGCCAGACGACGACCGGGACCCGTACCTGCTCCACGCCGTCGTCGTGCACGTCGGCGGCGGCCGCGGCGGCCACTACTACGCGTACGTCGACCCGCTGCTCGACGGCCGCTGGGTCAAGTTCGACGACGACCGCGTCTCCGCCGC
This sequence comes from Pelagomonas calceolata, assembly GCA_918797485.1. Classification (NCBI taxonomy): domain Eukaryota; class Pelagophyceae; order Pelagomonadales; family Pelagomonadaceae; genus Pelagomonas; species Pelagomonas calceolata. The sequence goes on from CAKKNE010000004.1 coordinate 3,499,857, forward strand.
CGACGCGCGCGTCGTCGCCGCGGAGGCGGCCGGCGCCGAGCTCGGCGGCGGGAACTCGGTCGGGGCCTACCTCCTCCAGTACGTGCGCGCGTCCGCGGCGCCGCGGCTCGGGCTGCGCGGGGTCGAGCTTTAGTTTCATTTACTTTGTAATGCTCGGTCTCGTTAGTCTACTGTTACGGTGCTAGGACTAGTGGGCGGAGCCCCTCGGTCTCGTCGTCGTCGTCGCGCGGGTGCGCCTTTTTTCTTGGGTAGGCGTCGGCGACGCGGCCTATTCGTGGCCGCCGGACGTATCCGCTGTGTCCGGAGGGAAAGATGCCCGTATGCGCGTGGGGCGGCGCCGTCCTGTCACAGGGTTGATTTTGTAGCAGGGAGAGCCATTTTGGCAGTCGCCATACGAGCTTGTTGGCGTAACGCGCGGGTAGCACAGCTTTCGATTGCATCACGCAACATACCATCACTGCGCTCGAAAGCTGCAGTGATCGCCGCGACACCGCTAGGTAGTTGCCTGTGCCCAAAAAGGCTGTGCTTGCAGCAGTGCATCGCCGCGCGCGAAAAGAAATAAGCTAACGCAACGATGCGCCGCGCCCTGACGCTAGCGCTCTGCCTCGCGGCCGCCGACGCGGGCTTGAGGATCGGCAAGCCGTCCGGCGCGGGCGCGCTGAAGATGGCCACGCGCGAGGAGGAGAAGAAGGCGAAGGAGGAGCGCCGCGCGAAGCGCAAGGCCGCCATGTCCAAGGACCCGGAGCAGGCGCGGAAGGAGCTCAAGGAGCGCCTCGCGGGCTATAGTACCGGCGAGGCGCGGGCGCGCAAGTACATGCAGATCGCGCGGACGAAGAAGTTCGGCATGAGCGACGAGGAGTTCGCGAAGCAGCAGCAGACGTACGGGCGCGTCGCCATGGACGAGGCCCAGATGGAGATGCGGCGGCGGGCCGAGAAGGCCCGGGACGCGGTGGAGACACAACGCATCAAGGAGAACCGGAGCCGCGTCTTCCGCCGCGTGACGGGCCGCGCCGCGAAGGCGACGGACCCCGTCGACGCGGACCCAACCCTGGCCCCGGTTGCGGTGGCGGCGGACGGTAGCGTGGCGGCGGCGCCGCGTTCTACCAGACTCTCGCCCGCCGCGAAGAAGGTGCTCAAGGGCTCGGCGCTCGCCGCGGCGGCCGCGGCCGTCGGCAAGCTCGTGGTCGCCAAGATCGCCGAGCGGCCGGCGGCGGCCCCGCCGGCACCCGCCCCGCCGGCGCCGGCGCCCGCCGAACCGGCCGTGGACGCCGCGGAGCCGGACGCCCCGGCCGAGGAGGCCGTCGCGCCGGCCGGCGCCGACGACGACGCTGCCGCCGCTGAAGACGGCGCCGCGGCCGTCCCCGGCATGAGCCCCGAGGCGGCGGCGCGCCTCGCCGAGGCGAAGCTGCGCGAGGAGCTCCTCGGCCGCGTCGAGGGCCAGTACAAGCTGCGCGGGGAGACGTGCCCGCTGAGCGTGCAGAAGCAGACCGTCGCCGAGCTCGAGGCGACGCTCGCGGAGCTGCGGGGGGAGCGCGAGTGAGTTCGTGGTGGGTAAACACGCAATGTCATCGTAGTAGGACGCGCTACTTCGCGTCGAGGCGCGACGGACTGATCGGTGCGAGCCCGCCGTGTGTCAATCGGTGCGCGCGGGTTCATTATATCGTTGCGGTGCTAGGACTAGTGGGCGGAGCCCCTTGGGGGAAGACGTGCGCGGTCAGGCTCAGGCTAGTTACGTCGCAGGGTCCCCCGTACCCCTCCCGCTCCCCCCGGTCCCACCCGTCCGGATTTTGCTAGTGTCTTACAGCACGCTGGGACACGCGGCATTAATTTTCATTTTTCGCGCATCTAATCGCTGCCTGGGAGCTGGGCATCGCTGCGGCCTCATCGGTGATCAGTTCGCGCCCGCAGCCCGTCGCTGCGCGTCGCTCAACGCTCGCATCCACCGCTGCGGCTCGCTGGATAAAATAAACAAATAGAAATCGAGGAGAGCGGCCGCTCAGTAGTAAAACCATGGCCGATTTCAAGGGCGACGACGAGGTCGCCGCAGCAGCGGACGCCGTCGCGGACGTGAAGCTAGAAGAAGAGAAAGCACCGGAGTTTCCGCAGTTCCCGTGGCTTCCGCCCGGCAAAAAACCGCTAGCCGACGGCGAGTACGACTGCATCGTCATGGGTACCGGATTAAAAGAGTGCGTCCTGTCCGGCTTGCTAGCCACAGCGGGAAAAAAAGTGCTCCACGTGGACCGCAACTCGTACTACGGCGCCGACTCCGCCTCGCTGAACCTAAGCAACTTGTTTGCGAAGTTCAACAACGGCAAGCAGCCGGAACAGCGCATCTTTGATGTGCTAGGCCAGAACCGCGACTATAATGTTGATCTGATCCCGAAGTGCATCATGGCGTGTGGTAAATTAGTAAAAATGCTGATACATACGAAAGTAACAAGATACTTGGAGTTTCGGTCGCTAGATGCGTCCTACGTGTATCGGAACGGCAAGATTTATAAAGTGCCGGCGACGAAGATGGAGGTCGTCAGTAATGGTTTACTAGGCTTGTTCGAGAAAAGGCGCATGATCAACTTCCTCATGTATTTGCAATCTTATGATGAAAAAAAACCAGAAACACATAAAGGAAGGGATTTGACGCGGATGACGATGCGCCAGCTCTACGACGAGTACGGGCTCGAGAAGGGGACCAGGGAGTTTGTAGGGCATGCCATGGCTTTACAGTTGAACGACGACTACATGGATCAACCGGCTTTGTCGACGGTGAAGGCTATTATTATGTACTGCTACTCGGTCGATAGATATGGCAAGAGTCCTTATGTTTATCCGATGTACGGGTTAGGAGGCCTGCCGGAAGGGTTTTCGCGGTTATGTGCGATTCACGGCGGCACGTTCATGTTGAATCGCTCAGTAGATGAAGTATTATTTGATAATGAGGGCAAGGCCTGGGGCATTCGCGGAGACGATGAGATTGCAAAGGCGAAGATTTTTATTGGAGATCCCTCCTACTTCCAGCCTTATCAGAAGTGTAGGGAGATCGGCAAGGTTGTGCGGTCCATCTGCTTTTTAAATCATCCGATCCCCAATACCAATGACGTCGACAGTCTACAGATCATCATCCCCTCGACGCAGCTGAATCGGAAGAACGACATATATGTCGTGCTCATTTCCAATTCGCACCAGGTGACAGCTGCAGGCAAGTACGTGGCCATTTGTTCGACGGTCGTCGAGACGAGCGCACCGATCAGTGCATAAATCAAATTGTCGCGGCGCGCCTCGCCTATGGTTGAATTACGGCATCGACGCGACGTCTGCTGGATATGCGTTTGATTTGCACACAGGAACCGATGCGTGAACTCGCGCCGGCGCTGGGGCTGCTCGGCACGATCATGACGCGCTTCGACGACGTCGTACCGCTTTACGAGCCCCTCGCCGACGGCCGCGCGGACCAGTGCATAAATCAAATTGCAGCGGCGCGTCTTCGCAACTGCTACCACCATGGCCTCCACGCCATCGACGCGACTTCAGCACGACGGCGTGGCGGTGTGGTCCTCACGGATCGATTCAGCCACGGCCGCGTCGCCGAGAACTCACTGGTTGATTTGTGCACAGGAGCGGACAACTGCTACATCTCCAAGAGCTTCGACGCGACGTCGCACTTCGAGACGACGTCGCTCGACGTGATCGACATGTACGAGCGCATCACGGGCGAGAAATTAGATCTGGACAAGATGGCCGACTCGGCGCCGGACGAGGACGGGTACTAGAGGGGGCCACATGTATAAACTAGAACACATCATTTACCCACAACTCCCCGTCGAGGGGGCGCCCGCGCGCCTCGAGCGCGTCGGCGAGCGCCTCGCGCAGAGCGATGTCTGGCAGCGACACGACGAGGTCCTCGACGAGGTCGACGCCGAGGATCTCGTCCGCCGCGTCGAGCCAGGCGTCGGGCGCCAGGTCGCGGCGCGACGCCCGCCGCGAGTTCTGGCGCAGGACAGAAAATGCATCCGCGCCGCACTCGCACCGGACGGCCTCGAGCGTTGCAGCGGCCGCGTCGCTGCGTTTTTGAGTCCACGCGTCGTGCTCGGCGACGACGTCGTAGAGTTTACAATGTGGTGTGAGTCCCGACCCGTAGACGCGGTCGACGCGCCGCCCTCGGTGCCACACCAACCGTTGACCGTACGACACGAATGCAATGCGGTGCTGCGGTATCGCTTTCGCCAGCATGCGCTCAGTGCCATTCACGCGGTCGTTCGCATCGCCCCACGCGGCGCCGACTTTCACCGGCAGCTGCGCTTCGCGGAAGTAAAACGTGAAGCGACTCGCGTCGACGCCGCGATCGTACTCGAGGCGTTGCAATACATCGGCGACGGGGCGCAGCGCCATCGCTTTGGCTGCGGCCAGCAGACTGCATATACTGCATACTGCTGCACACCAGCGCATCGGTCACGAATTCGGCCTGCAGCAGGCAGCAGGCAGCAGCAGCTCTTAAAGCATCAGTCCGCGATTTCAACGCTCTCGCGCAGCCGTGCGCGGCACAGCTGCGAGCAGAGAGTCTACTAGCAGCCCCCACGCAGTCCCAGCACGATTGATGGCGGAGCAATCACTCAAAAAGCTCCGGCACTGCTGCACACTAGCACGTTATTACGCTAGCTATTATCGATGCGGCAAGCGCGTTAGCCCGCGTTTGTCCACCACCGCTAGTCTTTACACCGTTTTATAGCCCTGCGCAGCGCTGCGCACGACAGCGGGCAGTCCTGCCGAGTCATACAGCCTCCGTCCTTGTGCAAGGCATACATATGGCCGTGCACGTCTCCCGGGCCGAGTTCGAGGCCCAAGCGGGCCGTAGCACGCTGCCGACGATCTCCTGTCCCGAGTGCGGCGTGCCCACGATCGCGCGGGACGACGGATTTCTCTGCCTCGACTGCGTGCGCGCGACGTACGACTGGCGCGCGCCTTTGGAGGCGCACCTGAAGAAGCACCCCAAGCTTTTGACTTTAAGGCGCTGCACGGGCTGCGACCGCGTCGAGACGACGGCGGCGAACAAGAAGGAGCGCCGCTGGGAACGAGGAGATAGGGACACCGACGAGCTGCTGGCGGTCTTGTTGAGACGCGTCAAGGCGCAGCTCTTCGGGAAGAAGGCCCTGGATCTGGTGGACGGTTTGTCCGCGGGCCTCAAGGCCGGCGACCCGCTCGCGCTCCGGGACGCGCGCCTCGTCTGGACGGAGCCGCACTCGCGGCGCCTGAAGTTGGAAGTTGACGTGGCGCACGCGTCCGTGCGCCAGCGCCTGCTGCTCGAGTTTGTGGAAGAGCGCTGCAAGTGCGCGGACTGCGCGGGCGAGGCGCGGGAACGGAGAAACCGAAAAATGGGCAAGGGCGGCGGCGACTTCGGCGCGCGGGTTCAAATAAGAGCGCACGGCGGCTCCTGCGCGCGGACGATGCGGTCGCTCGAGGACGCGATCCGCGCCATCGGGAAAACAGGTTTGATGTTCGGCGCGGCGCGCCTGCCGCGCGGCAAGGGCCTGGACGTGGACTTCGCGCAGGAGAAGGACGGTGATAGATTTGTCGACGAGCTGCGGCGGGCCGGGCGCGCGCCGCTGCGCGTCGCCTCCAAGACGCGGAAGCTCGTGACGCACGTAGCGACCCGTGCGGACGTATATTCACGCCGTCGATGCGGCTCACCGGTCGATGTGCCCACACAGGATCCGAAGGCCAACACCGTGGAGTACCAGAAAACCATTCTGCTGGAGGTGCCGCCCATATCAAAATGGGACCTCGTCGTCAAGGAGCCGCGCGGCGGCGGCGGGCCGGCCCTTTACTTGGTGTCGTCGGTCCGGCGCGAGATACGGCTGGATCGCGTCGACGGCGTTGGTGAGGAAGAAGTGAACGGCGAGCAGTTCTTCCGCAAGCCCTTTGAGAGCGTGGCGTCGGCGGATGCGTTAATAGACGTGCGGGTCGTCGACGCCGTCCCGTTGGACGACACGAGCGTTATGGTACAGCGGCACGAGGGCGACGCACCTGTTCAAGCTGATGCGTCGCGGCTGCCCTTGGCGTCGCAGAAATCAGACGCCGTCGTCAAGGCCTACGATGTCGAGTCCATCGTGGGCGCGGACGTCAAAACGAGCAGTCGCTACGTCCTCGTCGCGCCCGGCGGCAAGAGGGACGTCGGCGACTCCACGACGACGGCGTCGACGGTGCTCTCGCGGAAACAACAGCGCCACGCCAAACGGCGGGCGAACTCATCAGCGTCGGTGGCCTCGGACGCCCCCACCGAGCGCGACTTCGGCGAGATCGAGTTCCGCGAGCTCCTCGACCAGCCCGACGCGATCCCTGAAGAAGGGGAAGAACTCGACTTGGAGCGCCTGCGCATTGCGTCGGAGGACTCGGAGGCGCTCGACGCGGAATTCTTTGGTGCGTAAGATGTTGTGACATGATTACGTGCCTACGTACTGGACGGCCAGGTCCTTTTCGGAGCTTGATCGGAGGAAGCTCAGCAGTGCCGAGGCCGTTTGTTCGGGCTGCTCCCACGGCAGGCAGGCCCGGGCGTCCCGAATGATGTATCCGCCGGCTGGAAACGGGAGCTGCTCGAGCGCCTCGCGCGTGCGGTTCACGGGATCGCGGGCTCCCGGGAAGACTCCTCGGATGATCGAAGTCGGGACCATCAAATCCGCAAGCAGGCCGCCCCGCTCGTCGCGCCAGGCACCGCCGGCGGGTATCGTCCCGCAGAGATACGACAAAGTAGCAAATCTCCCGCGAGAGTCGCGAGCGCTCTCATAACACTGCTTCACCCAGGCATCGTCCGATTCGCCGGCGAATAGATTTTTATCGGTAAACGACCGTATGCGCTCGCCCTTCTTCCCGCGGAGCCGGCGAAAGAACAGATTTCCAACGGGCGACGAAGAAACCGCCCAGGCGACTCGCTGGATGCGCCGCGGGGCGCGGGGCACGGCCGGCGCGGTGCGGTCCGCCTCGACGCCCTCCGACGCCACGAAGCTCAGAGGCGGCGGCGAGAGGCAGGCCACGCCGCGCACCGTGTCCGTGCCGCCGAGGCGCCACATCTCGAGCGCCACGGGCAGGAGCCCGCCCTGGCTCACCAACACGCACGGCTCCCCGATCACCTCCCGGACGTAGGCGTCAAGCTGCCCCGCCCAGACCTCGGGCTTGTAGAAGCGCCTCGGTTTTGGCTTGGCGTCACCGGTACCCAGTAGATCGGGCGCGTGTGTGTCGCCGCCGTCCCACACATCCTGAAAACGCGCGTAGAATTGTCGATCGATGCCCACGCCCACCGGCGGGATCAATAGCAGCGGCGGCAGGTCGGCGGCGCCGCGCGTGACGCGAGCTCCATAGGTTTCTCGGCCGTATTTATGCTGCAGAGCTGCGCAGCCTGTTATCAGTGCGAGCCGCAGCATTGTTGAGCTGTGCCGATCTAATACAGCTCCTTTACTTTCGCGGCAAAGCTACGCGCGTGCCAGTGAGCTTTATCCAGCCTGCAGCCTCCTTGCACTGGCGCGCTCTCACAACCTAAATCGGTGCGGAGGAGGCCGAACAGCTGCAAATAAAAGATGCCTCGTCAAGCGCTGCGTCGATCGCTGCTCCTTGTTGCAGCAGCCGCAGCGCTGAAACCGCTGCAGCGCCGCGCTGCACTCAGTGGCCTGACCAGCGCTGCACTCGTGCAAACGCAGCCGGCGCGGGCCGACGAGCTCTCGTTCAGCAAAGCGAGAAATGGTCTCGAGTACGCGGACGCCAAGGTCGGCAGCGGCTCTCCGTTTAGAACCGGCCAGCGCGTTGCCGTCGACTACGTCATGTCGACGACAGGCGCACGGTACGGCTCGAAGATCGACGCCACTAAGGACCGGAACGAGCCGTACTCGTGGGTCCTCGGCGACGGCACGACCATCCTAGGTCTCGAGCAAGCGATCCTCGGAGGCGACGGCGTGCCGCCGATGCTCCCGGGAGGCGTGCGACGCTTAATTGTTCTGGTCTGTGCATAAATCAAAATGCCACGCCGTGCTGAATCTTCGCGTCGACCTCCACGCATCACCCGACTCACTGGTTGATTTGTGCACAGGTTCCCGCGGAGTTGGCCTACATCGACAAGGCTCGCCCCGCGAAGAACTCGTTGCAAATACAGGACTGCGAGAAGGGTCGCGGGCCGGTTCCTCCTAACGCGCCGGAGAGAGCTGGCGATATGGGTGCCGGCGAGTACCAGCGGTTCAAGAACATTTATTGCAACCCGAATCGGCCGTACCAGCCGGACCTCGTGCTTGATGTCCGGCTGTTCGGGAGGAAGGGTGGATAAGTAGCATTAAAATGTAAATTCGGGTTTCCAGCCTCAATACGCTTCGGCTATAGGTGAGCTTGGATTGCTAGAGTCTTACAATCCGCTAGCTGATTATTTTGCAGCTCGCACGCCAGCCAGCGCTTTCAGGCTTTGCATTGCAAGCGAAAGTGCAAAGACCTGCAAAATAGAGAGCGACGCATAAGCACTGCAGCAGCACGCACGCAGCCGAGGCCAGGAAACCTTGGCAACAAGACAAAAACAACCAAGGAGCAAGCGATATGGCAGCCCAAGCCGCCAAGCGCATCAACAAAGTCGGCTTCCTCGTGGCCATGCAGGAGGAGGCCGCGCCCTTCATCGGCGCCCTAAAGCTGCAGAAGCGCGCGCCGCACGCGCGCGCGCCGATCGTCGTCCACGAGGGCTCGTACAAGGACGCGACGGTCCTGGTCTACAGCCCCGGCGTCGTCGACGGCAAGTCTCTCGTGGGCACGGACGCCGCGTTCCTGACGGCGTTCCTCGCGGCCGAAGATGGATTGGACCTCTTCGTGAACGCGGGCACGTGCGGCGGCTTCGCAAAAAGGGGAGGCAAGGTCGGCGACGTCTACTGCTGTGGTGAATTTAAACACCACGACCGCCGCGTGCCCATCCCCGGTTATGATTCAATGTGCGTCGGGCACCGCCGGGCGACGCCCGCGCCGGGTCTTGTATCAAAACTCGGCCTCAAAACGGGCCTCTGCACGACGGGCAACTCGCTGGACTGCTCGCCGACGGACGCGCCGATTATTGAAGAGAGCGGCGCCGTCTGCAAGGACATGGAGGCCGCGTCCCTCGCCCACGCCGCCGAATTGTCGGGGACGCCCTTCCTCGCGATCAAGGTCGTGACGGATATTGTGGATGGGCCCCACGCGACGCAGGACGAGTTCCTCGCGAACCTGTCGACGGCCTCGAAGGCGCTCCAGAAGGTGCTGCCCGAGGTCCTCGACTACGTCACCGGGAAGAGCGTCGCCGAGCTCTAATAGAACACATGTATCTTATGAAAGGTCTAGCTCCTCCACCGAGGAGTCCTCGTCGGACTCGGTCCTGGGTTCCTCGTCGTCGGACGACTCGTGCGTCTCGTGCTCGTCGAAGCGGCGCGTGCCGAGGTCGACGCACTGGACGAGCTTTTGCGATGCGGCCTCGAAGTCGACAAAGGCCGGCACGTCGATGGTACACACACACGCGTGCGCCGTCGGCAGCGCGCCGGGCGGTAGATGCCGGCCCGCGTGGAGCGTGAACGGGTGGCGCCCGCCGTTCAATCCTACCAAGTGCGCGAAGCCGCCGACGGGCACCCTTCGAGACCCCGTCGCGAACTGGAGCAGGCCGTGCAATCTCTTCGGGTGCGTTTTCGACCAACCTTCGACCACATTCCAGAAGAGCTTCACTTCCTTCGCGTCCGGTTGTAAACCACCCGCGTAGCGCGTGTGTCTTCTCCAGTCGGCCACGTCCACGCCCCTTAACCCCGACAGTAATCGACAAAAATCTAAGGGAGAGAGCATGCGCCGCGCATCCCTCAAAACCTCCGACGGCATGACGGTCCTCAGGCCCCGCGCCATGGCTTGGATGGGCTCGCGCAGCGACCCCCGCAACCGATAGTCTCGCATTGTCTTCACGAACTCATTCCGAGTATCGGACGTGACGGCCTTATCTTCACCGCCCTCCACAAGCTCGACGCGGCTCCCTGGAGCTACCGCCCGCGCTTCATCTGATGCACCTAACACATCAGCCAAGGCGAACGTCCGCGGCGCCCCCTCCATCGGTGATACGTCCTCCTCACCATCGTCGTCGCCGGCGTCGTGCTCCGTATGATCCAACCCGTCCGTGAAGTCCAGCTCCAGCCCCTCGACATCGTTATTTTCGATCCACGCCATCGAGGCAGCGAGCTGCGGATCTAATGATTCTAAGTCGCCCTCTGAAGGCGGCTCGCCATCATTTAATAACCAGGCACACACATACGAATGTAGAGGCAAATCTAAAGTAACTTGCTGCCAGACCGCCAGGCCGAACAACCTACCGAGAGCTTCGAAGTCGCCCTCCCAGTGCGGATTACCATACATTGAAGCCGCATTGGGAATAAAACTCCGACCCCCATCACAAGTCCTTAGTAACGACCCTCCTCCCCTAATAAACGCCCTACGAGCCAGCAGATCCATCCACTCCCTTGCGACAGCTGAACCGACCGCACTTTCACCTTTAAATCGGACCTCAAAGTCCCCCGTCACGTCTTCGGCGAAAAGGCCCGTGACGTCCTTCTTTTGTGTGCGCAGCTGCTCCAACTGAGGAGCGTGTCGATCACATTCGACAAACGCCAGAGCTCGCTCGTCGTCGTCATGTAACGGTCGGTGGCACCGTTGGAGTCGCCTAGCGAGCCAGACTCGTTTCTCCGCGGCAGTCATACGTTGTGTCAAAGCTTTCAGGTCATCATTCAATGTTGGGGAAGGCTTTGATCGATACACAACCTCTGCCAAAGCCCAGGCTTGCGAGGCGTCTTTCGGCACGCCCCGCAAGGGCCAGAGCGGAGCGGCACGGAGTGGAGAAGCGTTTTCTGACCGATTCGTGTTCCTTATGGTGGAGACTTCGAATTTCGTCAGAGTCTTCTCCTGACACTGCTTCTTGAGCAGTTCCCCATCCGCACCACAAACCATGAACCCACCGATGGGCGGCGGAGACGCGCCAAACACGCCCATCCGGAACGCGGGCCTCGCTAGCCCATCGTCAAACAAATCGTTGATGACGACTACAACTGAAGCACCGGCCTCCTCACTGAGTCGCACGGCCGTGGCCCAGTCCGGCGCCTTCGGCGACTTGCGGATGTGCGACCGGTCGACGATGACGGCGGAGCCATCTTGGACCTGCCAATCCTCAGAGCCGATGGGCGCTGATTGATCAGAACTGATTGTTTGAGTAGCAACAGCATCCGCGAAACGCTCGTTCCACGACGCAGGAACGGCCGCAAGCTTTAGGGAAGAACCATCAGAGAAAGTCGCCGTCAGTTCCCCGCTCACGGGCAGCTCGGCCGCACTTTGATCGAAGTTCGCCAGCAGGACCATGTCTTCCAGCGTCGCCTTCGTCGGCCCGCCGATGCCCAAGGTACCTCTTAGCTCGTGGAAGTAGTCGGCCCAGGAAGGGGTCGGGGCCCTACCTTCCGCCTCGTCGTGCTCGGGCTCCTGGTTTATGACCTCGGCGGCCAGTACTACCTCTTCAATAGGGTCATCTGGGACCGTCTCTGATGGCGGCGGCGGCGGCGCATCAACATCGGGAACGTCTTCCTCCTCGACGTCGCCTGCCAGCGCCGCCGCCAATGAAAGCATCGCCGCGCGCGCCGGCGCATGACTTGTCAATGCTTCGAGCACACCGACAGCCCTAGTCTCCTTGCAGGCCGCCGCCGCCAGCTTTTCGAGGAGCGGCACGCCGCACCAGACGCCCGCCGAGACCCTCGATGCGTCTATCGACGCGAGCTTGGATAGTGCACCACAAGCATGAGCACAAAACAAGTCGTCGCCGTCGACAAACAGCAACAAATAACCCAATGAAGCGGCGAGCCACTCGCCCAGCCGCGCCGCGGGCGGGCCGTTGGCGTCGCTCCTTGCTCTTTGAACGGCCTCGTCGTCAAAACGTCGTTGTAACCTCCTTGCTAATTTTTCATCCGACTCCTCGTCGCCCCGCTGCTCTGACTCCTCTGGTTCTTCTTCAATGCCGCCGCGCCGCGCCACTCTAATAGCGGCGTCCCAGCGCCAGCCCGGCCGGACGAACGCGTCCGCTTCCAATGTAGAAGACATGAGCCGGTCCCCACAAGCCTTGATGACGCCCGGCAGGCCCAAGGGCGGGGCCCGCTCGTCCCGGACGACCACACAGAGGTGCAGCGCCAACAGCTCCGCGTCGCGGAAGTGCTCGCACTCGTCGCGCACCCAGGGCTGCGCGCCCCGCTCGAATAGTCTTTCAAGCCACGACGCCGCCGAGAGTCTAGGTGATAAAGCAGCACAACCACACACGACGCGCTGGCGCTCCTTGCGCCGTGCGGCCTCGTCCCGCAAGGGGTTGCGGTTCTCGGACGACGTCGACTGCGTGTCTCCATTCGTTGGCTCGCCATCACTGTCGTTGTCGTCCCCCTCTTCTGACAGGGGAGAGGGCTCCGGCGTCGCGTCCAGCAGCCACTGCGTCGTCGCTCCTAGTAAATGGCGCGCCGCGCGCCTTCTTATGCTATCGAGCGCGTCCGGCGCCGCGGCGAGCACGGCCAGGGCGTTCGCGGCGAACTTGGCGACGCCGTGGCTCCTACATCTTTGCTCCATGCGCCAGCCGCAGCGCAGCGCGTGGCGCAGCGCGTCCACCACGCGCGGCGCGCAATTGAGTCGCGACGCGGCGCCCGGCTCCGCTCCCAACAACTGGCCGCAGGCGAACGTCGCGCGGTCGTAGGCCTCGCGCAGCGGCGCGCAGTCCCTTAATACAACCAGATCGCACTCCAGCGTGCGGCAGAGGTACTCCAACAAAGCGTCGAGCGACTGCGCCCGTTCAGATACGGCCGCCGCCGTTAATCTTTCAGGCGCCTGGAGCAATTCGAAAAGACCTTCCACATCTAAGGAGGGAGACACGAGCATCGTCCTAAACACGGCCGCGCGCGCGGCCTGGGCGGGCTCCGTGTCCGCTCTCGCTTCGCAGCGCGCGAGCTCCTCCATCAACCGCACATTCCCAGGATCCTGTTTGAGGCCCGCCTCGTAGGACGCGCGCGCGTCGGCCCTTCTCCCAAGTCGCCACTCCGCCGCGCCTCTTCTGAGGTAGCCCTTGCCGAACGCCGGATCCAACCACAGGCACCGCTCGGCGTCGTCGAAGGCGTCCTCGGCGCGGTCTAGTTGTAAGAGAGTCGCGGAGCGGTTCGACCAGGTCGTCGCCTCCGTCGGATCGTGCAGGGCGCTCGCCGAGTAGTGGGTGAGGGCCTCCTCGAAGTCGCCGTTGGCGTAGGCCTCGTTCGCGCGCTTCCGCAGGGCCTCGGCCTTGGCGTCTTTTTGCGTCGTGCCGGGGTAGAGGTCGGGGTGGAGGATCGTGCGCGGCGCCGGCTTCATTTGTCGCTGCGATTTTTGCCAGTGGTAGTGTACTCGCTTAGAGATGGCCGGTGCGCGGTGAGAGATGCGCTGCGCTGTGTGTGATCAGCCAAGGCCCTCGCAGTCTCTTCTAATCCGTGGGTTACACAGCAGGGCTCGAGATTAGAGAGCTCGAGTCCACATCGATTGCAGCATGCTAGTGTGTTACAGACCGCTAGCTGCGCTGTTACGAAACGTCCTCGACCACCCTACACCCCCTTTGATTTTAATCTATCCGAATTCTTTATCCGAAGTGCCTAGCTACAGCCCGCCGCTGCCGAAGCCCGCGAGCACAAAAAAGTTGAACGCGATGAGCCCGAAGCCCACCAACGTGAGCGTCGTGGGATCGCCCTTGAGGAGCTCTTTCAAGTTGATCCCTTCGACGTCGTACTCGGGCTGCTCCGGGATTTCTAATTTGCGGTTGCCTTCGTCGTTCGACCCCGCGCGCAGCGCCGTCGATGGCGCGGCTGGCCGCCGGAGCGCAGAAATCGTGCAAGTGCTCAACGGCGCGACCGCGACCGCTTTGTGAGGCGCCGGCATCGATGCGCCGCGCAGCAGCGCATCACTGCATCCCAGCAGTGTGAGAGCAACACAGAGCTGTAACCGCATGGTACGTTCTCGCGTGCGCTGTCCTGTTATTGCTGGAATAGAGTCGCAGTGCTCTCCTCCAATCAATTCTCTCGACCAGTCCTGGTGTTTATGGCACCACTTGGCCCGATCAAATGCCCTCTCCTGCCCAAGTCTCGCAGGCGAAGTTGGGCTGGCCTTCGAAACGAGTCTTCCACGGCCATTCCCTCAGCCATGCACGAGTGGTATGAGGCGCGGACGTCTAGCGGCCGTAAGACACTAGCATCTTGCTCAAGTTTGCTAAGCTGGCATTTACGAGGCGTTTTGTGCATCGTTCTGCACTCCTCGGCGCTGGGCGTTGCTCACACGCTCAACTCCGATCACGCAAAGAAACTGCGTGCACCGATGCGCCGCACCGCTGCGCGTTTAATGCTACTGCTGCGCGTGACTCGCGCCTTCCAAAGCAGTTTCGCGGCCACGACCCGCCGCAGCGTGTGCCGCAACGCTGCGACGATGCAAAACCCACTCCTCATCCAAGAGGGCCTGCCCAAATTCAAATCCATCGAGAGCAAGGACATCGAGCCCGGCATCGCGAGCGTCCTCGACACGCTCGACAGCGACCTGAAGTCGCTCGAGGACGCCATCGACGGCACGTCGTCGTACGAGGCGACGATCGAAGCTTTGGAGAAGATCTCGGCGCCGCTCGGCTTCGCCTGGGGCGTCGTGGGCCACCTCGAGGGCGTGAAGAACTCGGACGCGCTGCGCGACGCCAAGGCGGCGATGCAGCCCAAGGTCGTCGGCGCGACGCAGAAGCTCGGCCAGTCGCGCAAGGTCTACGAGGCCCTCGAGGGCATCGCGGCGCGCGACGAGGTGCAGGGCGAGCGCAAGCGCATCGTCGACGCTTCTTTGAGAAGCATGCGCCTCGGCGGCGTGGCGCTCGAGGGCGAGGCCAAGGAGCAGTACAACGCGAACCAGGTCCGCCTGTCCGAGCTGTCGACGCAGTTCTCGAACAACGTGCTCGACGCGACGAAGGCCTTCGAGCTCGTGCTCACCGACGCGGCGGACGTTGAAGGGTTGCCGCCGTCGGCGCGCGCGGCCGCGGCCGAGAAGGCTTTATCGCTTAAGAAGTGCGAAAAAGCCGACGCCGAGAACGGCCCTTGGGTTTTGGGCTTGGATGCGCCCTCATACATCCCCGCGATGCAGCACCTAAAATCCTCGGCGCTCCGCGAGAAGCTGTACGCAGCGTTCGTCACGCGCGCCGGCGAGCAAAACGCACCGCTCATCGACGAGATCCTATCGTTAAAGCAGAAGCAGGCGAAGCTCCTGGGCTTCGAGTCGTATGCTGATGTGTCGCTGGCGTCGAAGATGGCGGCCAGCGTCGCGGAGATCGAGGAGCTCCACGTGCTTCTCGCGGCGAAGGCGACGCCCGCGGCGCACCGCGAGCTCGCGGAGCTCAAGGAGTATGCCTCTTCGAAGGGCCACGAGGGCAACCTCGAGCACTGGGACGTGCCCTACTGGGCGGAGAGGCTCCGCGAGGAGCGCTTCGATTATAGCGACGAGGAGCTTCGGCCGTACTTTGCGCTGCCCGCCGTCTTAGATGGATTATTCCAACTGATCGAGCGCCTCTTCGGCGTCACGGTAGAAGCCGCGGACGGCAAGGCCGAGGTCTGGAACGACGACGTGCGCTTCTTCGAGGTCAAGGACGGCGACAAGGTCGTGGCGTCCTTCTACCTGGACCCCTACTCGCGGCCGGCGGACAAAAGAGGCGGCGCCTGGATGGACGTCTGCGTCGGCAAGTCCAAGGCGCTGAAGCGCGACGTGCCTACCGCCTACTTAACGTGCAACGGGTCGCCGCCCGTCGGCGACAAGCCCTCGCTCATGACGTTCGACGAGGTCAATACTTTATATCATGAGATGGGCCACGGGCTCCAGCACATGCTCACCAAGGTCGAGGACGGCGACGCCGCGGGCATTAATGGAGTGGAGTGGGACGCCGTCGAGCTGCCGTCGCAGTTCATGGAGAACTGGTTGTTGGATCGCCCGACGCTCTACGGCTTCGCGAAGCACTACGAGACGGGCGAGCCGCTGCCCGACGAGTTTTATGATAAGCTGAAGGGCTCGAAGACGTACAACGCGGGCTTGGCCATGACGCGCCAGCTGGCCTTTGGTATGTTGGACGTCGAGCTCCACAAGAACCCTCACCTCACGGAGCCGGTCTTCGACGTGCAGAAGCGCATCTTCGGCAAGTACTTAGCCATGGCGCCGCGCGACTACGACCGCTTCCTGTGCGCCTTCTCGCACATCTTCGCCGGCGGCTACTCGTGCGGCTACTACTCGTACAAGTGGGCCGAGGTGCTGTCGGCGGACGCCTTCGGCGCGTTCGAGGAGGCCGGCCTCGAGAACGAGGCCGCCGTCCGCGAGCTCGGCCAGCGGTTCCGCGACACGGTCCTCGCGTGCGGCGGCGGCACGCCGCCCGCGGAGGTGTTCGAGACGTTCCGCGGGCGCAAGCCGTCGCCCGAGGCGCTGATCCGCCACAGCGGCCTCGCCGACGAGTAATTGTGAATATCTATCCTTTCGTCTCGTCGACGACACCGTGATGAGTGCGTTTCTGTTACGGGCAGGACTAGTGGCGTTCAATTGTTACGGTGCTAGGACTAGGGGGCGGAGCCCTGACTTTTTAAATTGAGCTGAGCTAGTGTATAACGGTACTAGCTGGCTCAAATCACGCAGAGCGTCACTCAGATCTCGTTCCTTTGCGCGGTTTCTGCCTTGATCGCGCAGCAGTTGCCTCACCTGAAGCCTATGCAGTGCGCCTGAGCAGCAGAGCGGTCGCAAATATCGCCTACATAGCCAAAAGCAGACTCAGATCAAAGGGCCTCCAGTGCTCCGAGTCGACGCACGTCGAACTGACGCTCAAAAACACACCCCATGATGCGGATCCGACGATATCTCGCCCTGGGCGCACAAAGCTGCGTCGGCGGTGCGCGTGCCCTGTCCGACGCGGCGTCCTTGTCCCTGCCTCGCCGTCGATGCATCTCGTGTCGATGCAACTCGTGACTATCTCGTCCGCACAGGTCGTGGCAGGCCGCCGGCAAAGGCCCGAAGGTCTCCGGCGCGGCCAGCGCCTCGCTGAAGGACGGTCGAGTACTGCTGTGGGGCGGCCTGGACGAGGCGCGCAACGCCGTTGACAGCCTGTACGCCTTCGAGAACGGCGAGTGGACTCCGGTCGAGACGACGGGCTTCAAGCCCCAAAAGGCCATGTACGCGGCGGCGGCCACGCAATCTTTAGTCGGCACGAGCGGCAAGGAGGAGTTTGTGGTCTGCGGGGGCTGGGACCCGGGCGAGAAGGGCTCGGGCGGGTCCTTCAGCGACGCCGTCCACGCGCTCGACGTGAACAAGCTCGAGTGGCAGAAGGACGACCCCCTGCCGTGCGGCCCCGTGTCGCGGCACGCCGCCGCGACGGTCGGCGGCAGCGCCGAGGGCCGCATCTACATCCACGCGTTCCGGGACGGGGTGGTACGGCGCGACGCGTGCGGCATCGCCAAGTCGCACAAGACGACGGGCCGGGGCCCGGAGAGCCTGTCGATGTGCGCCGTGGCGCCGGTGGGCGACGCGGGCTTGCTGGTCGTCGGCGGCGCGACCAAGAACGGCGAGTTCTCCGACCGGGCGTACGTGCTGGACACGAAGTCCTACGAGTGGACGGAGCTCGACGCCCCGGACGGCCCCACGGCGCGGGGATCGGCGTGCTGCGCCGCGCTCGACGCCAGCCGGGTCGTCTTCTTCGGCGGCGCGGGCAAGGGCACGGACTCGCCCGGCTCCGGCGGCCTCAAAGCGACGGCCGAGACCTGGCTCCTGACGGTGGACGGCGCCAAGGGCACGTGGGAGCAGCTTGACGTCGCCGGGCCGGCGGCGCGCGTCGCCGCGACGCTCGACGCGCTCCCGGACGGGCGCGTCCTTCTGAGCGGCGGCTGGGACCCGGCGACGGGCGGCACCTTCGACGACGTCTGGGCCCTCGCGCTCTGAGGTTGGCTTTGTTCCCTTGTCCTATAAATTTCCTACAGAATTAGTCACACAGAACCTAGGGGGGATGGACGCACGACGTCCCGTTGCGCGCCAGCGCGCGCCGCTGGCGCCGCGACAGGTCCAGACGGTAGCCGTGCATGTTGTCGCCGTCGGCGCAGGCGGCGCCGGGACGGGACGCGACGTTCAGGCACCGGACGACGTTCGAGCAGCCGGGCACGCTCCTCACATCTATCCCCGTCGCGACGACGCCGCAGGGCCTGGACTGCGAGCAGTGGAGCATCGCGGCGACGCCGGACGTGTGCCAGCCCGTGAGGCCCGACACGGTCACGTCCGACACCGCGACGGCGTCCGTCTCGTTCGCGCACGTGCCGCGGTGCTGGCTCGCGGGGCAGTAGAACTGGTCCACGACCAACGGCTGGCCCACGGCGCGCACGTCGAGGTTCGAAAACGTGACGTTGCGCACGTGGCCGCGGCCGCCCTGCCACGTCTTCACGCGGGCCGCGTTCGACGTCCGATAGAAGCGGACGTTCGCTAATAAAACATCCTCGACGGACTGCTCCGTGTGGCGTTCGCCGAGGCTTCCAATCGATAGCCCGTGGCCCTTGTGGAAGAGGCCCCCCAGCACCTGGACGCGCCGCGAGCCCTCCTTGATGGCCACGTTGTCGTCTCCCGTCGAGACGTGGCACTTGCTGATGGTGACGTCGGACGAGGCCAACACATCAATACCGTCCGTGTTCACGGATCCCGACGGCGTCGCGACGCGGAGGCGGTCCAGCTTGATGCGCTCCGAGTCCAGCACGACCACGTGGTAAAACGGCGACTCGACGAGGGACAGGTAGCGGACGACGCAGTCGCTCGATTCCCGAATCACGAGCAGCGCCGGCGCTCGTATCTCGGGCCTCCGTTTGCGGCGCCGCCACCACGGCTGGCCGCGGCCCTCGATCGCGCCGGAGCCCGATATGACGAGGGACCGGCAGTACCGCAGCTCGAGGAACGCGTACCGCATACGCTGGCGCTCCGCCGACAACGACGCGTCCTCCTGCGGCGGCCGGGGCCAGCGCTCCATCACGGGCGCCCGCACCGTGCCGTCGATGCGGATCTCCAGCTCGCTCTCCTCGACCAGCGCTATTGGCGACAGCAAAAAGGTATGCCCCGCGGGCAGGAGCACGACAGCCCTTTTCACGCCGCGCGCCGCGGCGACGGCGGCCTCGAACGCGGCCTTGTCGTCCGCGACGCCGTCGCCCTTGGCGCCGTGGTCCATGACGCTAATCACCGTGCGTTGCGTGGACGCCGCCTTCGCCTGGGCCGCGCGCTCGCGCTCGCCGTCGTGCTCGCGCGCGTCCTTTGCGTACGCCGCGTCCGCGCCGGCGACCCACTTCCGCTTCTGGTTCATGATCTCGAGCTGCGCCGGCGTCGGCGGCGGCGGTGGCGGACGCGGCCAGCGGTCCGCCAGGGGCACCGTGCGGTTCGGCTGCAGGCGGTCGAACGCTTGCGCCCACGGGCGGCGCCGGCGCGGGCGCCCCCAGGCTGCCGAGGCTAGTGTTGCGCACACCAGCGCTGGAACAAGGCATTTGCGCATTTTTTTCTTGCCTTTCAGACGCGTGGCGATACACATTGATCATCCATGGAACTTTTGAGGTCCAATTTGTAAGCCTTCGGCGCAAAGCGTGAAAGTATGGTATGGTATGGTATGGGATGGTACCTTAGGGCATGCTAGGCCCACTTATTTTTTTTACTTCCTACTACCGGTGACCCACCTCAAATTATTGGCACATAAAAGGAGATACCCATCTGGCTATAAAAAAAATAGTAGGTGGTAGGCAGGCGGGGGTGGCATTGTCGCTGTGATCGTCGGACGCGCGAGGACATATACTACAAAGACTCCTTACACACAAACAGAGCAACCCATCATCAGGGATGCGCACTCGTATGAACGCACGGCACGTCGCCCAACGCCTCCGTCATCGGCCGCGTGATGTCCAGCCGGAAGCCGTGCATGTTGTCGCCGTCGGCGCAGGCGGCGCCCGGACGGGGCACGACGTTCAGGCACCGGACGACGTTCGAGCAGCCGGGCACGCTCCTCACATCTATCCCCGTCGCGACGACGCCGCACGGCGTCGACTGCGAGCAGTGGAGCATCGCGGCGACGCCGGACGTTTGCCATCCGACGATACCGGACACTTTCACGTCCGACACCGCGACGGCGTCCGTCTCGTTCGCACAGACCCCGGGATGCTGACTCTCGGGGCAGTAGAATTGATCGAGCACGAGCGGATGGTAAACGCCGCGCACGTCGAGGTTCGAGAACGTGACGTTGCGCACGCGGCCGCGGCCACCCTGCCACGTCTTCACGCGGGCCGCGTTCGACGTCCGATAGAAGCGGACGTTCGCGATCAAGACGTCCTCCACGGACTGCTCCGTGTGGCGCTCGCCGAGGCTTCCAATCGATAGTCCGTGGCCCTTGTGGAAGAGGCCCCCCAGCACCTGGACGCGCCGCGAGCCCTCCTTGATGGCCACGTTGTCGTCTCCCGTCGAGACGTGGCACTTGCTGATGGTGACGTCGGACGAGGCCAGCACGTCGACGCCGTCCGTGTTGACGCTCCCGGGCGGCGTCGCAATACGCAGTCGGTCCAGGGTGACGCGCTCCGAGTCCAGCACGACCACGTGATAAAACGGCGACTCGACCAGAGACAGGTACCGCACGGCGCAGTCGCGCGATTCCCGAATCACCAGCAGCGCCGGCGCCCGGACCTCGGGTCGTACCTTCCTCAGCGCCCACCACGGCTGGCCCTGCCCTTGGATGGTCCCGCGCCCCGATATGACGATAGCACGGCAGCGCCTCAGTTCCAGAAACGCGTACCGCATACGCTGCCGCTCCGCCGACAACGCGGAATCCTCCCGCGGCGGCGGCGGCCAGCGTTCCATGGGAGGCGCCCGCACCGTGCCGTCGATGCGGATCTCCAGGTCGGTCTCATCGACCAGCTCTATTGGCGACAGCAAAAAGGTATGGCCCGCGGGCAAATGCACGACTGCATTTGTCTTGCCCCGCGCCGCGGCGACGGCAGCTTCGAAAGCAGCTCTGTCGTCCACGACGCCGTCGCCCTTGGCGCCGTGGTCCATGACGCTAATCATCGCCGTGTGACTGCTCCCGGCTGCCCGTGCGCGCTCTTCGTCGTGCGCGCGCGCGTCCTTGGCATACGCCGCGTCCGCCTTGGCGAGCCACTGCTGCGTCCGATCGGCGATTTCCACGATCTTCTGCTTGTAAGAGTCCACGAGATCCTCCATGCCCGCATCGCGCGACACTTTGAGGATCAAGTCTTTTCGCGTGACCCGATCTCTGGCGCGGACCAGGACCGTGTCGCGCTGCTCGTGGTTGTGCGGGCGCGCTGCTGCTGCGGCGACGGCCACCAGCGTTAGCGCTCTATGCATCATTGTTTTGCTGCTATCTGCGGCATCGATAACAACAGGGGCCGTGCCTTTGCGCCTGTCTCGTCTCGACCGAGCAGATTAGCTAGCGTCCTGTAAGACACTAGAAAAATTAGAAGCCTCGAGCTCCTTGGGAGCGGCACGTGGATCTCCGGCTGCGCGACCCTCTTCGCAAACGTTGTCGTGGTACCGAGGACACGCTCGCTTCTAACTCGCAGGATCGCCGCCTAGAAGAGGCAGCCCAAGCCCCAGAGACCCTACGCCAGGAGTATGGCCGACGAGCCCGAGTGGGCGCGGCAGCCCCCGCCGGCGCCGCCGCCGGCCGCGCCGCCCGCGGCGGCGAGCCCCGAGCCGGACTGGGCCAAGCCGGCGCCCGCTCCATCAAACGAGCCCGCGTGGGCGCGGACGCCGGCGCCGGCCCCCGCGCCTTCATTGAATGAGCGCGTCGGCGCCGCCGTTGTCGGCGCGGCGATTGGGGCAGCCAAGCCGCCCATGGACATGTCCTTCTTAAATTTACCGAAGCCGATCCTCGCGATGCGGTTCATGAACGTGCTGAGCGCCTTCATGCTGAGCTTTTGCGCTATTACCAAACTCATGACCACCGATAGATTGGCGCCGGGCATCGTGGCGGTCTACATCTTTATTTTTGCCGTGGCCATTTTCCTCTTCGAGCTGCACATTCCGCAATTAGGAAGGGGCCTCGCGGAGAATTTGGGGTTCCTCTACTCGGCGATGGGCCGCTTCTGGTTCCTGATTCTGGTGGCTATATTGGCAGCGTCGGGCCACGGTTTGTGGGGCATCTTCACGGTCATTCTGGTGGTGTGCACGGCCGTCGTGAACGCGCTCATCTGGTGGAAGTACCCCGACTACGAGAAGGGCTGCCGCATCGTCGACCTCGGCCAGGCCTGAGGCATCCAATTCTCTGGAAATACATAATCACACATTTATACACACTACTAGCCTCGGAGGAGCACGTTCTCGACGGCCTGGAGCTCCTCCGCGGGGTCCTCCTCGGTCTGCACTGGTTTTGTTTCAAAACCGTCGAAGTGCTTCCGCGCGACGAAGCGGAACGCGATGGCCGTGAGCAGAACAAGTACGGCGCAGAGGAAGAGGACCGCGGGTCGGCTCACGCCTAGATGGCCCGCGGCGACGAAGAGAAAACCGCCCATCAGGTCACCTACTGCCGTCGTTAAGAGGTAGAGCGCCGAGACGGATGCGCGCATCGCTTCGGGTGCTTTCTCGTACGAGTACTCGAGCCCGGTCACGCTCACCAGGATCTCGGCGACAGTGATGAGAAAGAGCTGCGGAAGCTGCCAGAGGATGTTCACGCGCTGCCCGCTGTTCACCCTCAGGTCCAGGAGACCAGCGACGACGAACGCGGCCGCCGCGACAATCATGCCGGCCATCATGCGCCATGGCGCGCGCGTGCTGACGCCCCGTCTTTCCAATGCCGGATATATAACCTTTTCGAAGAGCGGCAGGAGCAGCAGGATGAGGACGGGGTTGATGACGCCCATCGTCTCCGGTTGTAGTTTGCCCTTGAAGTTCTTCATCTCCGACGCCTGGACGACCCAGATGCTCCCTTGCTGGTCGTAGAGCATCCAGAACACGGGCAGCAGGACCATCACCTCGCCAATCGACCGCAGCTCCCGGGCGTCGTCGTCGTCCGGCACGCGCCACGCGCACGCGCGCCAGATGGCCGCCGGCACGCCGACGCCGCCCTCGCGCGGCGGCAGCATCGTGTATTTGCGCCGCCCTCCAATAAAAACGGCGAGGGCCGCCGCGAGGAGGACCGCGGGCACGGCGAACGCAGCAGCGTAGCCAAAAATGGCCCGCATGGCCGGGACGAGGAGGTACGAGAAGACCGAGCCGAGGTTTATGGACGCGTAGAACACGGCGAAGTACCGCCGCGTCGCCTCGCTCGCGTCGCCGATCGCGTTGTCGATTTGATCCGCACCGAACGTGGACACGCAGGGCTTGATGCCACCCGTACCCAAGCCGACGAACACCAGGGCTACGATCGTCCAGGGAAGCGACGCCACGGCGGCCGCGGCCACGAGGACCCACAGGCCGACGGCGTAGACGCTGCCGAAGCGCATGATCGTCGCGTAACGGCCCCAGCGCTCGTCCGACAGCCAAGCGCCGACCAACGGCGCGGCGTAGGCGAGCGCCGAGGTGAACATGAAGCCAGCCGCCGCGCTGCTCTCGCGCATGTCTAGGCTGACGAAATAGAGAGTGAGGATTGCTCGAAAACCGTAGTACGAGAACCGCTCCATGCCTTCCATAAGGATGATGCGCCAAACATGCGCAGGCGTGCCTGCCAGCATGCTTGCTTGCTCTCGTCGGACTGCGGCAGGTGCTGTGGAGCGGCGGGCAGCTTTGCACCCAAGCCGTGCCGCTATTTATGCGAAAGCACGAAGTGCAGGCTACGCAACGAACTAGTAATGTCTATGCGTGGCAGTGCTTGTAATTTTAGCGTACCGACAGCCCGGAGAAGCACTCAAATAGCAAGCCGTAATCCCGCGTGGGCTAGCGGCATGTAAGACACTAGCAAATGTGCAATCTCCGTACTTACTCACCCCGGCACGGCAACGGGACTCGAGAACGTCACGGTCCGCAGAGCCGCCGTCTCGTCCGGAGGCCGCGTCGACACGTGGACGACCGCGGGCCAGCTCGACCCGGGCCGGTACACGGTCACGGCAGTGTAATCGGGGTCAGCCCGTCTCTCGCGCGGCGGCTTTCGTTTCGGAGACTTCGGCAGCGTCATATCGAAGCGCTTCGTCCGGTCGAAGGCCCCGAGCAGGGCCTGCATCGGCTTCTTGGCCGCGGATACCTTCCGATACCTCGGGGGCACCGCCGCGGCCCGCTTCCGCCGCGACAGTTCGGCGTCGAGCCGCGCGGCGAAGGGTCGCCGCGGCCGCGTCGAGCGCGCCTTCGGCGGCGGCGGGTCGACGCACGCGGCCCACTCGGCGCACTTCTCGATGACTCGCAGCTGGTCGAGCTGTTTGCGCTTCTCCGGCGACGTGGGGGACCCGGGACCCATGAGCGCGTCGAGCATCTGGCGCCGCCGCGCGACGGAGATCTGCGTCTCGACTGCGAGCAGGTCGCTCGAGCCCTTCGCCGCCGTCTTTCGGAGCTCGGCCGGCCGCAGTCCGTTCGTGATGGCGAAGTCGCGGAACTCGTCCATGTTCAAGCCAGGTTCGCCGTCAGCGTCCTTCTCGTTGATGGCGTTGGCGAGCCGCTCGACGGCGGCCCGGTCCCGGGCCACGCCCAAAATGGCCATGGGCTCGATGAGCTCGCGAGCATCGACAGAGCCGTCCCGCGTGACGTCGAGCGTGCGGAACCAATCCTGCGTGGAGGTCGACCGGTGCGTGCCCTGCTTTGGACGAGGGGAGCGGGTCGCGTCGATGGCGTCTCGGTCGACGGATTCCAAGGACGCCGCGTCGCACCTCGACGTCCCGCTTCTGCTCGTCCTTCCGCCGCAGCATCTCGTAGCCGACGAGGCCGTGGATCTTCGCGTGCTTCACCGTGTCGACGCGCTGGCTCTCGGCCCAGGCGTCCTGCAGGATCTTCTTCCGTCGCCGGGTGTCGCGGCTCAGGGCCGCGAGCTTCTCATCGGCCGTGGGCTCGCGCTTGCTCTTGCCGATGGAGAGGTCGAGGAGGTCCAGCATGGTGCTGCTGGGGTAGGGTTAGGTTAGCCGCTCCTACGTGCTCCTTAGCTTGGCAATCGTTCGTGCCGGAGGGAGGCCGACTGCGGGCTGCAGCAGCACGCACACGGGCTGCCCGAGAGCCCCAGGGGAGCTCACGGAGGCTGCCCCAACGCGAGCATCTCCCAGCGTCGGGTTTTGAATTGCTAGCGCCATAATTGCGGCCCGAGGCCTCTCCCGACCCCTCGCCCCGGGCTCCTCGACGACGGATACGCCGCAGAGACCTCACCGGAGCGGACCCCCACCCTGGCGAGGTTAATGATGCAGCGGCGCCTCGATCGAGGCGGGACGTCTTCGGGGAGCCCGGCTCGGGCGATTTTCGGGGCGTGGCAGCCTCCTTCGCCCCAGCGGGCAGCCGTCTGACCCTCGGAAGCGGCGGGGCAGGCCCTGCGGCGCCGCTAGGGCCCTGCCAGCGAGCGCGCGCTCCTGGAAACTTGGCAAGCCGGCGCGCGGGAGCGGCGCGGCGCGCGCGGAACTTGGCGCTGCGCGCGCGGGAGCGGCGCGGCGCGCACACGGCGATGGCCACGCGCGTGAGCGCGACGGCGCCTACGTCGTGTCGACGACGATGGTGGCCCCGGGCCCTGCTTATGATAGCGGCGGCGGCGGCGCAGTGCGACTATAATGACGATTCCTGCATCGTCATCGTCGCCTGCGGCGACTCGATCACGCGCGGCGGTCACGGCACGAAGGGCTGGGACTGGCCGGAGCTCGTCCAGGACGAGCTGGGCGACAATTATCTGGTCATCAATAGAGGCGTGAGCGGCTCGACGCTCACGGACTTTACGGACCGAGCCTGGATCGACACGTCGCACGGCGAGGAGGCGTTGGAGGACTCGCGCAAGGCGAACGCGTTTGTTGTTGCTTTAGGTACGAACGACGCGAAAAGTGGGGGCGACGAGCCCATCTGGCCGCTCCTTGGGCCCCACGAGTTCGCGGACGCCTACGAGCACGTCCTCGATGAGCTGAGGGACGCCGCCGACGAGGAGCCCATCATGTTCGTGGCGACGCCCATCCCGCAGTCGGAAGATTCGGGGAAATGGCCGGACGTCGACATCCTGAACGTCGAGATGCCGCCCATCATCGAGGGCATCGCTCATGATAATGATGCTATTCTAATTGATGCGCACCTCGCGGACTTCTACGACGCAAATGGTGATGTAGACCCCCAGTTTTATGATGATTCTGTGCACCCGAACGACGCCGGCTACAAGCTCATCGCCTCGGCCGTCGCGGACGCGATCCGACAACAGTTCCCGGCGCCGTCGCCGCGGCCGACGCATAAACCGAGCTACGCGCCGACCGTGCGGCCGTCGTCACGGCCTTCGCCGCGGCCTACATTTATACCGTCGCCCGCGCCGACGCCGCGGCCGACGACGCCCGCGCCGTCGCCGGCGCCTTCATTCAGGCCAACCCAAAAGCCGTCGCCCGCGCCGTCCTCGATACCGACGGCGGCGCCCACGCCGGTACCGCGCGCCTCGTCCAATAAACAGGACGAGCCCGTCTCGGCCGCGGGCGCCGCGGTCGGCACCGTGCTGGGCGCGTTCGTGCTCGTGGGGTCCTACGTCTTGGTCCAGGGCGTCCGGAAGCTGCGGCGGAAGAAGGAGCGCGTCCAGGGCGCGACGGACTCGCCGCCGCCGCCGCCGTCGTTCTCGCCGCCGGGCGACGAGAAGGGGCTCCTGTCGTCGCCGGACAACTGGTGGCGCAAGCGTTTGGCGGGAGGCACGTCGCGCTACGAGCATAGTGATGATGACGTGCGCATCACGGTCGACTTTGGCGGGCGCCGCGTGCCGGTGGCGAACGCACGGTCGAACTCGCCAGCCGGTTTTGGGAAGTGGTTCCGGCCGCTGTCGCCGCGGCGCTTTCTCTGGAAGAACTCCTTCGATGCGAGTGAGGCGGCCTGCCCGACGCCCGACGGCGAGGAGGTCAAGGAGGAGTACCCTGATGATCGTGTCAAGCGGCCGACGCCGCGGCGGCCCTTGGGGGAGGCCTCCGACGTCTTCGCCATCGAGATGTCGCCGCGGTCGCACTCGCCGACGCCCACCGATAGTAGTTTTGCCGAGTCGCTCGGCGAGTCGGACGTGGTGGTGGTGGCGCTCGACGTCGACTCGCAGAGCGCGCGCTCGGAGTCGCCTCCCTTGGAACCGTCGCCCGCCACGCCGCCGACGTCGCCTCTCCAAAAACTCATGAAGTCGGTCTCGAACAGCATGCTGGGCAAGAACAGCTGGGCGAAGACGCAGGCGTCGCCGGCGGCGCAGCGCGCGCGGCGGCGCGCGTGGTCCGAGACCGACGACTTCTCGCGCGGCACGCCGTCGCCGCCGGCCTCCGACGACGTCAGCTCCGAGGCGAGCTCCGTGCCGCCGCCGCCGGCGGCGCCGTCGCCGCAGCCGCCCTTCGGGTCCCCGGCGCGGTTTCCGCAACCCATCTTCGCCGACGACTCGGACGATCTCTAGTCCCGGCTTTCACCCCGGGACGCTCTCTTAATTTATTAGCTGTGAATTCTTGTCTCTCTCTGTGTGCCCGCGGCGACGACGATGTCGAGGCTGAACGTAGCAGTTCGCCTTCTTACAGTAGCGAGAGCGCTCTCAGTGACGGTTAATGGGACGCGTTTTTGTGTACGTGTTGCTTCCCACCTTTTCCGGTCCATTATGCTAGCGTGATAAACGTGCTAGCCCCTGGACAACGTGTGTCAGCTGGACCAAAAAACGGGGATACACCACATATGAGAGCATAGCTTGTGCCTAGGCAATCTCAACTATTCACCCAGTGCCAGCGCTGCACCACTAGCCCTCAGCTTGCAGCTTACGCGTGCAGACATGGGCGATTTTGCATCCCCAGAGGCAGGCGGCGATGCGACGACGCCGCGGCGACGCAACGCCGACGAGGACGCGACGACGCCGCGGCAAGAGCCCCGCGACGTCGCCGCCCCGCCGGCGCGCGCGCGCCGACGACGAACCCACACCTTGAGCCGCTGCGCCTTCCTCCTCAGCTTGCGTGGCTGTAGTGGCGGCTGGGTCGACCCCGACACGCCGAAGCAGCACCTCAAAACGAAGAGCCTAAGACGGCCGGAAGCAGGAGAGTTCGAGCTCATATACAGTGACGAGTTCGAGGTAGCAGGCCGCACGTTCGACGACGGGCACGACCCGCGCTGGACGGCCGTCGACAAGAACGACTACACGAACATGGCCCTGCACTTTTATAAAAGTAAACACGTCACTACCAGTGGAGGCGCCTTGAACATCTCGACGAGGTACGAGCCGACGTCGTTCATGAGCGCGGAGGACAAAAAAGGTTTCGTCGAGATGCAAAAGCGCACGAAGCCCTACGCGTCGGGCCTAGTACAGGGCTGGGGCAAGTTCTGCTTCACCGGTGGGATCATGGAGGTCCGAGCTCGATTACCCGGTGCCGGCCATGTGGGGGGATTGTGGCCCGCGATGTGGTTACTAGGTGCTCTAGCTAGAGCTACTTATGTAGGCTCGACAGATTGGATGTGGCCCTGGTCCTTCGACAAGTGCGACCGGAGCCTGCAGCCAAAACAAGAAATTAACGCCTGCGAGCCGAATCCTCATTTCGGCCTCCATTCCAAGGAAGGTAGAGGCGCGCCGGAGATCGACCTGCTCGAGGCCATGCCCGGGTCTGGCACGCTAGGTTACGGTCTCAAAAAACCTTACTTCAGTGCATCGTATCAGGTGGCGCCGGGCAAGCCGCATGATAGACCGATCGAAGGGAAAAAACCGCGCAAGGGCCAGTGGTACGAGAAGGGTTTGGAATATGGCAAGAACGCGACGGTCAACGCCTTCTTCTATGGGGAAGAACTGAGCCACAAGACGAAAAGAGATACGTACGTCGCGGACGCGGTGTCGGCCAACCGCCCTATCACAGACGACCACTTCCAGAACTACCACACGTATCGGCTCGAGTGGTCGACGACGGAAGGTCATAAACACCTGTCCTGGTTCCTGGATGGCGAGAAGGTCTTCCACATGCCGCCGGAAGCATTGGAGCTCACAGGAGCCAAGATGCCCGACGAGCCCATGCACATCCTGCTGAACACGGCCGTGAGCAGTACGTGGGGCTTCCCGGCACCTTGCCCGCCGGGCTGCGCGTGCGAATGCTTCGATTGTCAAGGATCACTACCCGACCCGGCCTGCTCGTGCGGCATGCCCGAGGGTTTATGTGCGATGCTGCCGGCCTTCTATGAGATCGACTCTGTCAGAGTCTGGCAGCAGGCTGATGAACCTTCCCATAAAGTAGGGTGTAGTACGGACACGAGACCTACCGCGAAGTTCATCGAGGGTCATAGACATCGCTACTTCGACCCCTACAACGACGAGACGCAACCATTGAAACCCCAGGTCCACGGCGGTGGTACTTGTACGAAAGATAAGGACTGCGGGCGGGCGTCGGCTTGTAAGGACGGTCAATGTAAGTGCCAGGGCGAGTGGACGGGCCCGCACTGTAGAGCCGCCAAGGCCTTTGACGATCACGTCTGGGAGCACCCGCCCACGCTCTCCTTCTACGGGCCCGTCGTGCCGGCGTCTTTATTGAGATTCGGGGCGCTGCTGGTTGGGGTATTGGCTTCCGTCTTCGCGCTGCACGTCGCGCAGCGCCAGAAGAAGGACCTTAGTTAGTATTGCACATAAAACGTATCAATCGAAGTCACATACGCCCCCGCGGTGGCGTCCAAGGACGGAATTCCCCTTGCCGGGACGCCACCGACTGCGTGTGCGGGGACGCGTGGAACTCGTAGTCGCGGCGATGGCGTGGCGGTGGGGTTGACGCCACGTACGCCCGCCGCGACGCCATCGCCGTGCGGGTGGGGCAGGACTACTCCCGTCGTTCCCGCGCCATCGCCGCGACACGGACGGGGGCACTGGGAGCGGACCCGCGCCGACACCGCGCCCGCAGACGTGTCCCGGAGTAAGAGGACCCGTATGCCCGGGCCCGCGAGAGGTGCCGCGTCGAGCGGCCAAGGCTAGTACCTTCGAACTGAGGGCCGGCCGCTGCTCCAGCGCCGATGAAAATCGCAGCCGGCCGAGGCCGTTGCGGAGCCATGGATCCTACAGCTGCGTAGGAGCCTTGCGTGAGCAGCGCTCGCGCACCACCGGGCAGCCTTTCCGCCGCGGACGCCGGCAAGCCACTCTCTGCAGTGTTGCCAGGCAAGCAGCAGACGCAAAGCGCGAACGCGCAGTAAGGGGCACATCAATCAACAAGATGGCCCACACAACAAAAAAAATGAAGCTGAAGCGCACGATGCGCGAGGTGCTCGACGACGAGGCGTCGGCGATGAGCGTCGAAGAAGAGCTCATGAACAACGTGGTGAAGATCAATGGGGTGTGGCAGTTCCGCTCGACCCAGAAGATCTCGAAGCGCCAGAAGGAGGCCCAGGTCCAGCGCATCCAGGAAGAAAAAGCAGAGGAACAGCGCCAATTGGCGCTGCTCAAGGCGGAAGAAAGTGATGATGAGACGTCCTATCCCGAGGTGCAGCCCGAGGACCTGAACGTCGGCGAGACCTTGGTTCCGGCTCGATTGCATCCGGACTACGAGAACTATGTGCGGTTGGCCATCGCCGGAGTAGATAGGTATGATTTGAGGATAATCATGCGCAAGGACGGCCTGGACACGGGCACCCTGAAAAGGCCGGAGAAGAAAGTCATCCTGGGCAAGAAGATGGTCGAGGCCACGGCCAAGAAGCAGAAACAAGCAGAGCTCGAGGAGACCCCTGAAGAGATCGCCGCGGCCGAGCGCAAGTTGAAAGCGGTCACGATGCGCAAAGTCACGCGCGTGAAGATGGAAGCTATTGAGTCCATACAACAGCAGCAGGTCGACCTGATGCGACTCGCTGATAAGCTCGTGGAGCACTACGGGAAGGTCTCGAATTTTGTGGGGATCGAGGCCTTTGGGGACACGGGGATTGGCTACTCCATGCAGATCGAGGACACGACGATGGTGAAAGGTATCACGGCGTTGTTGTTAGATCACGCCGCGCGCGAGGAAAAAAAGAGGAAAATCTACGCCGCGAAAGATGAAGAAGAACTCATGGCGCTGGAGTTCGAGCTAGATAAAAAAGAAGATGATGAAGGCCACGGGAAGGATTTCACGCATGGTAGTCTCATCTACAAGTTGGAGCGCATCGCGTCGTACATGCAGTACCTCGGGTTCCTAGGTATGTTAGATGTCCCGTGGACGTCTGGTGTCAGGTTGTTCCTAGTCCAAGGCTCCTTCTTCTTGGACTCGCACATGTGGCCTTTGGTCACGGTTCATCGGTGGATCTGGGAGAGCGGCAAGGTCTACAAAGACGAGGACCATGAAAAAGCGGAGCACGACGCCTACGCTGCCGGTTTTGAGACCCAGCCTGGTGATGATCGAGCGGGCGGCGCGCCGGCTGTGGGTGGTGGTCGGGGCGGTGGCCGCGGTGGAAGATATTTGATAGGAGACTTCTACCTGATCGACTTGTACTTCTACCGTGACGTTACAAGATACTGCTATAGCTTAGCATTCTCGGCCATCCTCCTCGTGGCCTTCTTCTTCCTCTGGCAGGTCGACGACTATACCGATCCCAGGTTTACGGATCGGTGGCGGCTCATGCACATCGAGCACTGGTGGTCGTTAGGTGTTCCGAGGTCGTTCCTCTACTTCCTAGGGTACTCTATAGTACTGGTAGTAGCACCAGCCATAGCCCTGGAGTACACGTACGGCACCGCGGGCGAAGGGTCGGAATACATCGCCGAAGGCCCGGGGAAAGAGAAAGGTGTAAATAGTGGTATGAACCGGTCCATGAAGCACGCGACGACCATGCTCGTTGCCGGTTTGTCGTTGACCGTATACGTCTGGTTCTTGTATATCTTCTTCACAACCATGATGCGCCGAGTGTTCATCGCCAAGACGAAGCATGCGAAGGCGTATTCATCAGTAGTACTGTTGAAGAACACCTTGAAGTGGAAGGCTACTCTATTATTAGTGCTAGTGTTCCTGAACTACATGCCGACGTGCTTGTATGTGTTGGGGGGCATGGTACCTGTTTATTCCTCAAAAGTCTGGGCCGAGACTCTGAAGTACGACCCCTACTACCGGGAGGCGGACTACACCATGCCGGACATGGTGCCGCCCGACTACGGGTCGAACATGAAGGATAGGTACTGGCTCAACCCCGACCCTGGTTTGGAGCCCGTCGATCCTCATATAAGGCCCTTGAATCGCTACCAGACGCGGAAGACCCAGCGGAAAGAGAATATCTATGGCTACACGGGAGGCGGCGACGCGACGCCCTGGGAGCCCGTCAACTACGCGGGGTATCGCCACTATCCGTGTTATTATTTATCCTTCCCGCCGGAGATCGCTTCCGAGCCGGAGTCGTCCCACCACTCGGACCAGGGCGTCGTGCGCAAGGACACGGCGATCTATGGCGGGCGGCTGCGGCCGCCCACCTTGACAGACGACCCGGGCCTCGACATTCTGGAAGCGACGGATTCTAATGGAGAAAAGTACTGGTACGAGAACCGGCCCGAGGAGGAGAGCTTCAATCGCGACGGGACGAAGAAACCCATCAAAAGGTGGGCCTACGACCCGCGATACCGGACGGACTGGCGGAACGAGACCGCATTGCGAAAGTATCCGACCTACGACTGGTCCCGGGCGTCGGGGCGCGCGGGCGGGCGGGATCGGGAGTTCTGGCGCTGCGTCTATAAGAAGCGCTGCAGCCACGAGTGGAAGGACTGGTGCGCGGCCAAAGAGAAGGGGCCG
Source organism: Pelagomonas calceolata (assembly GCA_918797485.1). NCBI lineage: Eukaryota > Pelagophyceae > Pelagomonadales > Pelagomonadaceae > Pelagomonas > Pelagomonas calceolata. The sequence goes on from CAKKNE010000004.1 coordinate 3,532,709, forward strand.
TCCGTCATCACGCCCATGTCGTGCCGCCCAGAACCTTTAGGATGGGCGCAGTACGAGCCGCAGGAACGCAAGCCGCACCAGTGTAATAGAAGAGTGGACTGCATGGACGTGGCTGGGGTGTTGTTATATACGACGTCTTGTCTAGCGGCCGTGTTTTATGTCCTGGGCACACCACTACTCGTGAACTACCTCATCCAGCTCACGAGAGCGCAATTGTACGAGTGCGAGTGGTGGACGAACTACGAGACGGCCTGGCGGCGCTTCAACGTCGTTTGTGTGGAATGTGAAGCGTGGTCCATCGTCCAAGTGGTCTTGGCGGTCGGGGAGGTGTGGAAGGAGCAGGCCGTCCAGGACTTCGTGGAGTACCGGAGGAAGGGGCCCGCCTTCGTCAAGTGGGCGCTGGGGTGGGCCTTCTACATCATCTATTTGGTGGCCTGCTGCCCGTTTCGATGCGTCCTGAAACTCTGCTGTTCCATCGACCCCGACAAGGAGCGAAAGAAGCGCAAGTACCAGGCCATGATCTCCGACGCGTTGGATGGGCCTTCTAGAGTGGCCCGCGTCCTGAAGTCGACGGGAGCTTACGTGTTTGCCGAGGACTCGAAGGAGGACGACGTGTCGACGCTAGGCGGCGACTACGTCGACCCCTTCGCGGAAAAACCGAAGCCCGAGGGGTTCAGGCAAAAGGCCAAGTACTACGCCGTTTGTTTTGTCACTTCCATATATAACGGCCTCGCCTTCGTGCTGTGCTGCCTGGCCAAGTGGCTCGGCGGCAAACATCTCGCCCGAGACAAGGAAGAGGACGAGGAGGAGGTCGAAGTGGACCCGAACAAGCCTTTTAGTCTGGAGGATCTCATCGACAAGGACGAGTGGGAGCCGCCGCGGACCGACGAAGGATCGATCTGGATGCGTTTTAGAGGATACAACTACAAGATCGCGGTCGCGCAGTGGTTCGACAACATCATCATGTTCGCGGTCGTGTGGTCGGTCCTCGCCCTGGACTTCATGCCCACGCGGCCCATCATGGAGGGTCTGCTCGGGCGGCACGGCGACACGGCCTACGCCGCGAAGTACTGGTTGAAGATCTACAACCGGAACAACGCTTATTTAGATATGCGGAACTACTCGGTCACCGACGCCCTGTCCATGGGGGTAGACATACCTTATGTGGGGCGCTCCGCAAATATCACGACCTGGGCCGAGAAGGAGAAGCACGCGGACTACTGGTTCGGCGACCCAGTCACGGGCGAGAGCGCGGCGTACGGCGACGACGATTTTCATGAAGGTGACCCGCGCAAGCCGGACGGGTACTGCGGCTTCGGCGGGGAGTCGAACTGCATGTTGTATTTCTCGGTCCAATGGATCGCCGGCGTCGTCTTCTGGTTCGAGGTCCAGATCAAGTGGACGGGCTGGGGCAAGACGATGTATTTTAAGGACTACTTCAACTGGCTCGACGTCTTTTTGCTGGGCTTCTGGGTCATGAACACGCTGATGTTGGTGTTGTTCGCGGGCGGGTCGGGGGGCGGCGGCCTCGGGGCCCTCAAATCCCTAAAGGCGCTGAAGTCGCTCAAGTCGCTCAAATCCCTGAAGGCCCTGAAGTCGCTCAAGTCGCTTAAAGTACTGCGATTATTGAAATGCGCGAAGTACATCGACCCGTTGATGTACCAGATCAAGCGCTGGTTCCTGCGGTGGATCGCCGACGACAAATTGGCGTCCAAGGAACTATTAGCGAAGAAGAAGGAGACCATGTCCGAGTGGCGCGCGGAGCGGTCCCTCCCGGCGAAGATCGAGAACCTGAAGAAGGGCTTCCAGCACGCGAAGCGCGAGTACTCGGTCTGCTTCGACGAGTTCGAGCGGGATCATGAATTACAAATTACGAACTTTGAGGCCGTCGTCGACACGGCCGCTTTATCATATCTAGTGGCGCAGTTCAAGAGTAACGCGCCGTTCTGGCGCCTCGTGTTGCTGAGCGAGACGGCGGTGTTCTGCGTCATCGTGACGTGGCTGAAGGCGTCGCAGCCGCCCTGGGCGATATGTCTCGGTGGAGCTTTGGTTAGATCGTTGTACGCCTTCGCTACCTTCATGAAGAAGCCCTACCTCTACGTGCGCGAGGGGCAGGTCGACGTGCAGACGAGGACGGTCACGATCCTCTTGATGATCTTCGGCGCCATCCTCGACAAGGATTTGCGAGATCAGCGAGGCACGAAACCCGAACACGAAGCGGCCTACGCCGAGCACAAGGCAAAATTTGCGACGGAGTCCGCGCGGACCGCGATCAACACCTGGGCGTTGTTGCTCATGGCCTTTAACTGGTTACGGTTGGCCTACCTGTGCCGCTTCCACGAGATGCTGCGGGACTTCCGGGACTTTTTAGTATTCCAGGCCGACGCGCAAGTTGTCAGTCTGTTAATCTCGTACGTGGACTGGAAGTGCTACGCCTTCGAGGACTCGAATTATGGATTGCAGATGATGCGGCAGTGGGACGCGTTAATAGACAGACACCAGGCGACGATGTACTCCGTGCCCTGGTTATCCCCGCGACCGGCGAATTTGCTGTCCTGGTACGAGACGCTCGTGGTCATCCGGTGGGCGGCGATCCGAGACATAAGGGTGACGACGATGCGGACGCCGACGGGGCAGTGCATCTTGCACTCGGCCATGCTGAAGGGCGAGCCCGAGGTCGTGGCGTGGTTGCTGTACAACCATCCCGAGTTACTGGCGGTCACGGACGACCAGCGCGACTCGCCCGTGATTATTTGTTTGAAGGAGCTAAGTGCTACATTACTCAGACACCACAAGAAGCCCTCGGACAAGACGGCCTGGAAGCGCGCGAAACTAGCGGAAATTTTATTGAGCGACCAGGTCCAGCAGTTTAGGGTTCCGTGGAATTTGACGCATTTCCGGGGTCTCGGCGACATCGCCGTGCCGCTGCTGGGCGAGCTGGCCCAGCAGATGGCGCTGGCCTTCAACCTGACGCCGCCGGCGGGCTTCGTGCGCATCTCGAAGTGGCACAAGTACCCCGGCGACATTCCCAACTTCCTGGCGCAGTGCTACGTGGCTTGTCGCGATAGTGTGGATGCGCCGCGATGCGAACTGGGCGACCTGGGCCGGGTCACGTTCCAGGCCCTGATGCGCGCGCTGGAGATGCGCCAGACGACGATCACGATCTCGTCGAACTTTTTTAATTGTTATCCGATTAGTATCGTGCGCATCGACGCTCGAGCGAATAGATTAGATTCAGAAACAGCATCGTACGCCGCGCACGCCGTGTCCCGCAATTCGGCTTTGACATATTTAGATCTGAGGCAGAACAACATCGACGACGAAGGAGGTGTCGAACTGGCGAAGGCGCTGGGCAAGAGCACCTCGTTGACGCTCTTCTCCATCGCCTCGAATCGCCTCGGGCCGCCGGCCGGGTTGGCCTTGGGCAACGCCCTGAGGAAGCACCCGTCCCTCAAGACGCTGAACGTGGCCAACAATAGGTTAGGACCCAGGCTCATGTACACGAACGAGTTTACAAAGAAGAGCACGCCGTCGAGCGGGCCGCAATTATGCCGAGGCTTGAGGTACAACACGGTCTTAACCTCGTTGGATGTGAGCGACAACAGTTTGGGACGGGACGCGGCGAAGTCCCTGGACAACGCGTTCCGGAAGAACCCCGAGAGCGCCTTGCGAGTCTTGGGCTTCGCGGGAAATGATTTAAGGCAGGAGGGCGGGAGATATCTGGCCCACTGTCTGAAGACCCGAGTGCAGTTGACGGCTCTCGACGCGTCGCGCAATAGACTGGGAGTGGCGGCGGGCGTGGCCTTTGCCGGCGCGATCAAGAAGAACTCGGCGCTCTGCCATTTGAACCTCGAGAAGAACGGCCTGGGGACGAAGGGCGGCAAGAGTATCGCGGTGGCCGTGCAGGACAACCACGCCCTCGTGTCGCTGGACCTCTCGGATAACGGGTTCGGGCCCGACGTGCTGCGAGCCTTCTCCGCGGCTTTGCTCAAGCAGGACACGCTGACCTACCTGGACCTGTCGGACCCGACCGGCAACAATTTGACCACGACGACGTATCTAGGCGGCGCTGTGGAAATGTCCGGAGGCATGCTCGCGTCGATGGTGCAAGGGAACAAAGTCTTAGCCGCCTTGGATTTAGGTGGAATTGAGTACGAGACCGAGGAATTACTAGCGGCGCTGACGGGCTTCGCGAAGAACACGGCGTTAAGGGACATCGGCTTCCGGGGCCAGCCCTTCGACAACGCGTCGGCATTGACGTTGTGCAACACGCTCGAGATCCACCGGCACCGGGAGGCGGCGCGCGACGAGAAGCTGGCAGCGCAGGGCGAGACCTTTGAGACCAGGGCGGCGAAACGGAAGCTCACGGTCGTCGATTCGACGCAATGGGCGGGCCTGGAGCGCATTGACCTGAGCGACTGTCGGATCGGGCCGCGGACGGGGCCCGTCACCGTTGCTGCTTTATTTAGCCTGCCCCACGTCAAGGACGTGTTATTGTCAGGTAACGATCTAGGCGCGAAATTAGCCGAGAGAGTAGCGGACCTGTTTTTGGACGACGACTGCGAGGTCGAGTCGCTGGACATCTCGCGGAACAGGCTGTCGGACGTCGGGGGCGGCCAGGTCGCGCGCGCGCTGGAGCACAACGTCACGCTGACGGACATGGACCTAAGTGAGAACCAGCTCACGGGCCGCGTCGGTATCGCGATCGCCGACGCGACCATCGAATTGGTCGAGTCGGGCTTCGTCGCGCGGCCGGCGCACATCGTGCGCCTGTGTCTCGCGAACAACCCGCTCGGCACGGACGCGGCCATCGAATTATTTAGGGCGATGCGCAACCCGGTCTGTCGGGATATTGATTTGAGCTTCTGCGAGATCGGGCCCGGGGCGGGCCGGGACTGCGGTCTATGTCTGAGACGGTCCGTGGTCCAGTGGACGCGGCTGAACCTCGAGGGGAACAACCTGGGCAAGGACGGCGCGAACCCCATCTTCTGGGCGTTGAGGGTGAACTGCACGCTGACGGAGCTATTGATGTCCGATAATAAGATAGGGGGCGACTTCGGTACCGATAGAGACAAGATGGGCGAGCACGGGAATTCGCTCGCGGGGGCCATCGAGTACAATTACACGTTAAGAAGGATGGACCTGGCGCGGAATGATCTATCAAGGGAGTGCGCGACGTGCGTGGCCCACGCGCTGCTCGAGAACCCGTGCCTGGTCGCGTTCAACTTCGAGCGGAACTCGTTCGACGCGGGCGCGGCGGACCAGCTGGCCACGCGCCTCGCGACGGACGGCCAGATCAAGTTTTTGAACTTGCGGTGCAACCACGTGAGCTGGACGGGCGCGGTGCGCTTCGCCGCAGCATTGGAAACGAACATCGGATTACTGCACCTCGACCTGGGCTACAACGGCGCCGGGAGCTGCGGCCCCGTCGCGGGCCGGGCCCTCGCGTCGGCGATCGAGAAGAACGAGAATTTGCGGCACCTGGACCTCGAGGGCAACGAGCTGGGCCCGGAGTCGGGCGTCGCGCTCGCGACGGCCATCACGCGGAACAACACGCTCCGCTACCTGAACGTGCGCAACAACCGCTTCGACGCGCGGACGGGCGAGAGGTGGCTCGCGGGCGTGACCGCGAATTTGGGGCTGATGGAGATCTGCTTCTCGGTCGTCGAGATCGGCGACGACAACTTCCAGAAGGTCGCGCGCGTGATGAAGGAGCGCGCGTCCGTGGCGGGCATGGAGGACCCCGACGTTCCCAGTGGTGGGAACACCGACGTGTTCGCGCTGGCGGAGGTCGACTCGGACAGCCCGTCGGACTCGGACTCGTCCTACGATTGAGCCTAACTAGTTTTGTGTACTCTTACGTGAGGCCTAGCGCGAGCGCCGCCACGACGCACGCCAGGGCCAGCGACGGCCGCAGCAGCCCCGCGCCCTCGCGCTGGGTGTTGTACTCGCAGTACTCGCCCATGTGCAGGTCGCTGTGGCACCAGCAGCCCGTGAGCCGCACGATGAAGTCGCGCACGAGCGGCTCCTCCTTGAACGTCACCGCGGCGGCGCGCGTGGCCCGGAAGCGGCCCACCAGCGACCGCGGGTCCGCCGTCGCGCTCACGTTCGTGGCGTTGTAGACCGTCATGTGGAAGTACTTCCGACCGGTTTTTTCGAAGAGCGCCCGCTTCGACAGCGGGTGCGCGAAGGAGTCGTCCACGCTGTGGCCCAGGGCCACGGGGTCCTCGAGGAAGGCCGTCCCGTTCTCGGCCTCGAAGAACGAGTCGGACTTGTCGCCGCGGCCGAAGAGGGGCGACGGGCAGAAGCCCCCGAGCGCGTCGTTGGCGCCGGAGTCGGGGTCGCACTCATACGGGTTCGCCGCCGAGCCCTTGTCGTCCATCCGTTTGGAGCGGAGCATCTCGGCCGAGCACGTCGGCCGCCGCCACGGCACGCCGAAGCGCGAGCCCGCCCGGTCCTTCTCGGGCCAGCCCGAGGGGCCGTCTTCGATCGTCGAGTAGGCGGCGACCTGTGTGGAAATCAAAATTTTACGGCGCGTTCGTGCTGAATCATCGCATCGTCCTCCACGCCATCGACGCGACGCCTGCTCGATGGCGTGGCGATGCCAGTTCCTCACCGCTCGACCGAGCCAGGACGGCCACGTCATCGCCGAGAAATGACTTAGTGAAGAATTGTCGGTGCACCCGACGCACTGGTTGATTTCCACACAGGCGGCGACGCCGCCCGTGCGCGTGGGGCACATGATGCCGTCGAGCTCGCAGAGGATGTTCGCCTCGCTGCGGAACATCGTGAGCTGGGGCCCCAGGTCCTCGCCCTCGAGGTAGCCGGGGTCGCCGCCGATGAAGTAGAGCGTCGGCACGCGCGCGACCTCGATCTTATTCCCGGCGGGCCGCCGCGTCTGGGGGTCCTCGTTCCGGGAGGCGCAGTCGGTCGGGCTCAGCAGCCCGGCCGGCGCGCCGTAGGTTCCCCTCTCGGGCCGCCCGCAGACGGGGACGTCGTGGCGGTAGAAGAAGGGCACCATCGTGTGGCTGTACTTCCCCAAAAAGAAGTCCTCGTTCGCCTCCTGAATTTTAAAAATTTCGAGCGTCGAGCAGATGTAGCGTTCCGAACCCTCGGCCATGCCCACCTGCGCCCAGTCCAGGCCGTCGCGCGACCACCAGAGGTCCGCGTAGGCGTCGACCATCTTCGTGACCGCGATGCCCTGCTTGCCGACGTAGCCGCCGCCCGTGAGCCACATGCGCGGCGCCAACCTTCCGTCGTGGCGGTACCGCGCGTCGCCGAACTCCTCGGCGTGCGGCGTGGCGTCGTGCATGCGCGCGTTGAACGCGATGTCCGAATATATATCGGACGGCTCGGACCACGCGACGAGCGAGTGCCACGCGCGCGCGGGCCACGGCGCGAACTCCGCCTTCAACGTCCAGTTCGCGCCGTCGAGCGAGTACCAGACGTCGTTCCGCGCCTTCTGCCCGTCGAAGAGCGGGTGGCGCTCGGGCCAGCCCGCGAGCCCGCCCGTCAGGAACAGCGCCTCCTGGCTCCCGTTGAACGGGCCCTTGAGGACCTTGTGGGGCCCCTTTTCGGGTTCAAATTCCACGACGGTCGTCAGTCCCCGCTCGAGCTGGCTGATCTTGCACGTCTTCGGAACTTCGAGGACGTCCCCGACGCGAACTTTTTTGCACTGCACCTCCGGCACGCGCTGGGTCTGGAAGGTGTAGCCCCAGCCGTTCTTGCGGCTGAACTGGACCGTGACGCCCGCGCCCGCGCGCGGCGCCCAGCGCCGCGCGTCGCTCACGGGATTCCAGCTCTCGGGGTAGTCGAAGAGCCCCGTCGCCGGCGCGACGAGCTCCCAGCTCATCTCCCACTTCTCTCGGACCACATACTCGTCGAGCTCCCCCAACCAAAAGACGTCGCGCCGGTCGTCGAGCTTCTCGTAGCCCCGCCACTCGAAGGTCCCCGCCCAGACGTCGTTCGTCAGGGGGCTCCCGCCCATGATGAAGAGGCGCCCCCGGAACATGGCCGACGAGTGGTAGCCCCGGGCCGGCCACGGCGCCTCGCCGACGAACCACCAGCTCACGCCGTCGCGCGACGCCCAGACGTCCCGGTCCGGCTTCGGCGTGAAGCCCCCGAGCAGAATCATGGCGTCGACCTCCGCCCGGTCCTCGGCGACGATGCACGGCACGTGCGTGCGCTGGGGCGTCCACTTCAGGTTGCCGCCGATGCCCTCGTTGTCGTTCGTGACGGCGGCCGCGAGGACGTCGTCGTAGAGCTGGCCCCGGTACGGGCCGCTCAGGAACTCTCCAAACTGTTTCTCGATGCCCCGCGGTTCGCCCGAGCAGTCGCGGAGGGACCCGCCCTTGTTCTCCTCCGTGTAGGCGCAGGGGCGCGTCTCGGAATCGGCGCTGTCCGGGTCCACGTAGGCCCAGTCGACATCCTCCTTCCGCGGCTCGTTGCCCGTCCACGACGGGAACACTTGAAAGCAGTCCGTCTTCTCGTCGAGCTGGTAGTCCAAATACGCGTCCCGGACCGCCTGCCAGCCCAGACCCTGGGCCTGCGCCGCCCGGCACGCGTCGCTGGCCACCGAGGGGTCCTGGGCACACTCCAACAAATCCTGCCTACAAATACAGCACTGGTCGCCGCCGTCCTGGCGGCAGTCCTTGCCCTCGTCGACCGCGTCGCTTCCCCTCACCTCGTCCGCCATGACGACGGTCACGTTGTCCTTGCGCGTCTTGTATTGGTCCCGGTCCAATCTAACTGTAGCCACGACGACGTCCAGCGAGTGGCCGAAGCGCTCCCAGAAGGGCGCGATGTCGCCCGGCTGCTGGACGTCCTCCATGAGGAACGCGCTCGACGTGCGCCTGACGAAATCCCCCCGCAACTGCCTCAGCTGCTGCCAGTCGTTCTTCTCGATCGTGTAGATCCAGACGTCGGCGAGGCGCGACGTCCGCTGGAAGTTCCACTTCTCGTACTGGTCCGTGCGCCCGCCGACGACGTAAATCGCCAACTCGGCCGGGCTGTCGGCGTCGGCGCGGTAGGGGAAGACGACGGACGCGTGGCCGTGGCGCGGCGTGAAGGTCGTGGTCGCCGGCGTGACCTCGGCGAAGCGCGTGCAGCGCCCGCCCTTGGCCTCGTTGCACGTCTCGCACTCGCGGATGCCCGCCTGGGCCGCCTTGAAGCAATTCTCCCTCTCCTTCCGGGTCTGGGCCTTCTTCGGCCAGCACTCGTCGCCGTAGAGCTCCTCCATGATGTACGTGGGCAGCGCCGCTTCCGTAAAGCGGAGGAGGAGGAGGGCGTACGCGAGGCGTGCCATGGCTGCCCGTCCGCTATCGAGGCTGCCGCCGGGGCATTCTTTTGCTGCCCTGGTTACTCGTCGATGGAGCGCGTCTGAGCACGCACAGAGGAGCGCTGCCGGACCGAAAAAACCTAGTGCGTCGAAAACTCTAGCTAAATTACTAATCCGCCGAGATCTCACCGGGAGTGGGGCGTGGCGATTGTCAAGGGTCGGGCCGAGTGCCTACTGGCTTTGTTGGAGTGTACGGTGCCGAACGCGGCCGCGGTCCAAGCTCGCCTGCGGGAAGTCGCGGGGCAAATTGATTGAACGGGCGCAATAGCGGTTTGTGTCGTATAACAATCAACCTTACTACCGCCCAGCTCTACGCGGCGGCAGCGGCGCCGTCGCCTTCCGTGCTCGAGAGGATGTGCTCCGTGATGTCGAACCGCTCGACGGACTTCCCGTCCAGGGCAACGCCGTCGTCGCGCCGCACGGTCGCCTCGAGGCGCAGGATGACCTTCGTCTTGTCCAGCGCGCAGATCGCCGTGCCCGCCGCGGCGCCACGGACACCCACGAACCCGAAGGGCATGCGGTACCCGATCGGCTCGATGTGGTCCTCGCCGCCCAGCAGGCGCAGCGTGTCGTAGACGAGCTTCGGCAGCGGCCTCGTCTTGGCCATGGCCGTGTCGGTGATCGACACGAGCGCGACGCGCCCGGCAGGCATCCGCGCGACGTGGGCGTGGAACGCCTCGGACTGCGCCTCGACCTTGTTGTAGAGGTCGAAGCGCTCCAGCGCGACGCACCGCAGGTCGCCGTTCTTCTCTTCCAGCTCGAGGAACCTGTGTGGAAATCAACCAGTGTGTCGGGTGCACCGACAATTCTTCACTAACTCATTTCTCGGCGATGACGCGGCCGTCCTGGTTCGGTCGAGCGGTGAGGAACCGGCATCGCCGCGCCATCGAGCAGGCGTCGCGTCGATGGCGTGGGGGTCGACGCGATGACTCAGCACGAACGCGCCGTAAAATTTTGATTTCCACACAGCGAGGAACCAGAGGCCCACGCGGTTCTTCGGGAGCTGGATCGTCACGAGGCCGGCGTCGTCGACCGTCGGCTTGACTTCTAAATTGGTCGACACGGGGTTCGTCCGCTTCGGCGCGTCCCACGTCGCCGGCCCGAGCTTCGCGGCCGGGGCCTTGGGCTTGAAGAAGGCGTCGATGCGGGCACGCTTGGCGGCCCGGCCGCGCACGAAGCTGAACCATCCCGCGCCCTTGCCGGCGGAGTAGCCGTTGCATTCGACGCCGACGGCGCCCGGCGCGGACGGCGGCGGCCGCGCCTTCCGCCGGTCGTCGCGGAGCGCGAAGTACGCGTCGAGGCCCTCTCCCGTCAGCTCCGACTTGTCGATGCCTGTGTGGAAATCAAATTTCGGGCGCCCCACGCCATCGACGCGATGTTGTCCCCGTGACCGCGTCGGCTCGATGGCGTGGAGGTTAACCTAACTCACTGGTTGATTTCCACACGGGTCGATGCGGAAGGCCTCGAAGTACGGCAGCTCCTTGCCGTCGCTACTCCCGGCCGTGAAGCCCAGGGCCCGCATCTCGCCCGCCGTCTCCTCCGGCATCTTGTTGTAGGAGCTGTGCGAGAAGGCCACGATCGAGATCCGCGTCGGCGCCGCCTTGCCGGGCGCCGCGCGGAAGGGCATCGTGTAGTGCTCGCTGTTGCCGTCGAAGAGCTTCCAGGCGCGGTGGCACTTGATGACGCTCTCGCCGCCGCCGCCGCGCAGGACCTTTTCGCCCTTGTCGTTCTCTTTCTCGACGAACGTGTCCGCGACCCAGAGCTCGCCGCCCGCGTGGTCGCCGAGGCTGATGATGTGCGAGGGCCCGATGTTGTTGCCGTCGACATGTTTCTTGGCCTGCGTGCGCGAAGCTCCGCGTCCACGCCATCGCCGCGACGGCGCTCCATCTCCACACCATCGCCGCGCGGTGACAGGGGAAGGCGCCGTGGGACGCCGCGCGCGACGGCGTAGTTGTAGTTGATCTGCAGCGACGAGAACGGAAAGTCCGGGAGCTCCTTCGTCGTCCACGCGCAGACGAGCTTCACCAGGTTCTGGAAGTTCTGGCTCACGGCCGAGAGCTGCATGCCGACGCCCCCGAGCACGTTCACGGCGCCGAGGCACATGCCGGTCACGGCTTTGGCGTCGGGCGACACGTTCGGCCGCGCCTGCGTCGGCCACTCGCCGATGCCGGCGAGGACGCGCTCGACCGCCTCCGTCGTGATCTCATTGGATTGGAGGGCGGCGGCGGCGCGCGCGTCGGCCTTCTCGAGCTGGCGCCGCACGGACGACGACCACGTGCCCTGGGCGACCTTCTTCTGCGTCTTCGCCTCGTTCTTGGGCGCCGCCTCGGCGGGCGGCGCGCCGGCGGCTTTCTCCGACGTCGACTTGGGCGGCGCGGGCGGCTTTACGGCCGGCGTCGCCGCGACGGCGTTTTGCTGTGTCTTTTGAGCGGTCGCTGGCGCCTTCGCCGCGGGCGCGGTCAGATCCTGCGGTTTCGTGTTGTTTGCAGCCTGCAAGGCGCTTCCCGGTTTGGCCTTGGGGCTACAGAAAGCGTCCATGGCTGTGAGAGCGCGTGGCAGCGCGTGGCAGCTTCTCAGGCCACAGGTTGGCCGTGCGCTGCCAAAACGGAGAGCAAAACCAAAAGGCGCGCGAGAGCTTAGCGGCATAAACACACTAGAAAAGAACAAAAATCTCCCCGAGGCACCCTCGGAGCGTCCTTTACAAAGTAAACGTATATATACAAGTTCAAAATTTATTAACAAACTCCAACTCGGGCTCGTAATCGAGAAACCGGCTCTTGAACCGCTCCGTCGGCGCGCGGCACGTGTCGCTCGCCCCGAACAGTTTGTAGCGGTACTTCGCGACGAGCCGGTAGCCGGCGTCCCGGAGCGCCGCCGGCAGCGCGTGGAACGCGGCGACGTAACAGAACGGCGCGTCGAGCAGCGCGATCACGCGCAACGCCGCGTCCGACCGCAGGTAAAAGACGTCGTCCTGGATCACTACGAGCGTCGACAGCGCCTCGGCGCCGCCCTCGGCGTAGCGGCCGGCGCCGGCCCTGTGCAGTGCGTCCGCGTGCCGCTGTATCGCGCCAAACCGGACCCGTCGCGAACTGTCGTGGTCCGCCACGAAGTTCACGAAGCCGTCGCACAGATTGCAGACGCCGTCGAAGAAGAGCACCGTCTCCACGCCTTCTGCGGGTCGCAGCGCGGCCGGCACGGTGACGGCCGCGTAGAGCGCGGCGCTCGCGGCGACCGCGGTTATGGCGGCCCAGCGTGGCATTCTGCTGCGTCACGAATTCTGCTGCGGTTAAGCTTAGGATGAATTCTCGGGTACGAATTCTCGCGTACCCGAGCTGGCACAGTCTTGCAAGCTGTGTATGAACTGGTAGCACTCCGGAGAGCTGTCGCTCGCAAAGGGGTGGTGCTCCGCAGTGACGAGATTGACAACCCAGCGCGAATTTGACGCGTTGTTGCAGGAATGCGGCCACACTGGTCAAAAATATGCGGAGCCAGCGGCATAGAGACACTAGGTACCCTTTTTCACCGGGGGCTTGTTGAGGCGGTTCTGCTTAGAAAGAAGTGCGCTGTTATGAAAGATGCGGCACGCGCCCGCCGCCGATGAATCGGCGCGGTGCCGCCCACTAGTCCTAGCACCGTAACAGATAACACGCACGCGACGCCGCCGCCGCGCCTATTCACCAATACTACTTACCCCTTCGCCTCATCATCATCATCGTCGTCCGACCACGCCTCGAGGCCCCCGTGGAGCGCCTGGAGCCGCGCGAGGTTCGCCTCGAGCTCGCGCAGCTCCGCGTCCGCGGCCTCGCGGAACGCGTCGCCGTCGCGTCGGAAGACCGGCAGATTCGCAGACGGCGCCTCGGCCCGCGGCGCCTTCAGGAGCGCCTCGACGCGGCCGCGCGCGCCGCGCGCGGACGACAGCGCCTCCTCGGTCCGCGCGGCCAGCGCCGTGCGGTCGAGGTCCAACGCGAGCTTCGGCGGCGAGTACTCCGCCTGCAGCTTCATTTCTAGAGCTTTCCGGTCCGCCTCGCGCGCGGCGCGCCACTTCTGCAGCGACGCGAGCGCGCCGTCCATTTCCGTCGCGGCCGCCTTGACGTCGGCCTCCTCCGCGTCCAACGATACCGAAGAAGCGGCGTGGGCCGCGATGGCCGCCTCGAGGTTTTCGGGAGGCGGCGGCGGTTCCGCTTTTGTAGTCTGCTCCTCCCTTAGCTTCGCCTGGAGCCGCGCCAGGGCCTGAGCGACAGCCACCTCGTCCACGGCGTCGTCATCACTTTTCAAAGCCTCGGCGAGCCGCGCGGGCGTCCGCCACGCGGGGGTGCCCTCCTGGACGGGGCTCCGCGGCTCGGTCTCGATGACTCCATCTAGATCCACGGCCGCGAGGAGGCGCTGGCGCGGCGTCGAGAGCTTGCCCTCGTCTGCCTCCATTTCCGGCGCGTTGCTGTGGTCCATGAGGGGCTGCATGTGCTTCGTGGTGCGCGGCTGTCCGGGCTGCCTCGGCGCCGCGACGACGACGAATTACTCTGATTCGAGCTGTGCTGGTGCGGCTGCGTCTCTCGGACCGCTTTTGGCAGCACCGACGAGCCCCAAAACCGGCAAAAAGGGCTTCATATGTACTTAATATTTTTTTCTTCTCTGGTACAATCGCCCAGCCAGACATCCTCCCATCCGCCCCACGACGTTTGGTCGCTCGCGAGCAGAGGTCACCTTGGACAGCTCGACGGCCTCCTCTCCAAGCCTGGTTTTTTGCGACATTAATTAGGCGCAGCCGACAGCCGACCGCGGAAAGCTGGTCTTTGCGCGAGCGCTACACTCACAAGTGCAAGCGCTGGTGCGAGGCGCCGAGCGCTGCAGCACTTTGGGCTGTGAACCCAAGAGAGGTGAATTTTTTCGATTGGGCGTGTCGGGCCGAGCGGTCGCCGGGCGCTCGTTCAAAAAGAGCCTCGCGCCGCCGCCGTCCGTCGAAAGCGATCAAGGCGCACCGATCCGCAGCGTCGCCGGTGAGCTAGCGACAAACCGGGCGCCGTCGCCCGCCGGCCAGACGCCCAGCAAAAAAAATGGCCGTCTCCATGACGCCGGCCATGCAGGCCGAGATTAGGATCCTGCCGGGCAACGACAAGTGCGTCGACTGCGGCTCGAACCACCCGCAGTGGGCCTCGGTCACGTACGGCGCGCTCATGTGCCTCGAGTGCTCGGGCGCGCATAGGGGCATGGGCGTGCACATCTCCTTTGTCAGAAGCGTGACCATGGACTCGTGGTCCGACAAGCAGCTCAAGATGATGACGCACTCGTCGAACGACGAGCTCGTGGCCTTCTGGAAGAAACACAATGTCGACCCGCGCATGCCCCACAACGCGAAGTACCACGAGCCCGCGTCGCAGCTGTACGCCGATCGCCTGAAGGCGAAGGTGGAAGGGAGGCCGTTACCCACCAAATTACCGGCTCGCCAAGCGGCGCCGACGTCTGCGTATGATGCCCCCGGTGGCGGGTCCATGTCCGCGGGCGGGTTTGGTGGTGGCGACTCCAAAGGATCGGCGGCTTTGGCGGGCGAGACGACGGAGCAGTACGTCGCGCGCCAACGGCGCCTCCAGGCCGAGGCCCGCGCGCGCATGCGCGCCAAGTTTGGTGGTGGTGGTGCCATGGGCGGCGTCGGCTCAAATAGTGATTATGACCCCAAGACGGGTACTTATGGAGGTGGCGGTTTAGCAGGATTAGGCCAGGGCGACATCTCACTCAACAACGTGCAGGACGCTTTAGGGCAAGGTGTGGGCAAGCTGCGGTCCTGGGGGTCTCAATTAGCAGAGGAGGAAACTGTACGGGACCTGGGCTCGAAGACGGGCGAGGTCGCGGGGGCGGCCTGGGGCGGCCTGAAGCGGTGGGGGTCCGTGCTGTCGGACAAGGTCAAAGATCTAACCGTCGCGGACCCCGAGCCCGGCGCGCTGACGGCCGGTCTGGGCCAGTCGGGCCTGGCGCGCGGCTCGTCGTACGAGGGCTTCGGCGGCGGCGGTTCCTCGACGTCACTGCAATCGATGGGTTCCAACGGCGGCTCGTCGGGCTACCAGGCGTCGCAGGAGAACGGCTTCGGGAGCGGGAACAACCGCCTCCAGACGATCCAGTCGCTGGGCTCGGACCCCGACGGCGCGTCGATGCCGCGCAGCGCGTCGCAGCGGTCCTTCGCGTCCTCGGGCTCGGGCGGCTCGCGCGGCCGCGCGTCGCCGCCGGCGCCGCCCGCGCCGGCGCAGACGGCGCGGACGACGTCGTCGCCCGTGCCGCCGCCCGCGCCGGACCTCGCGGCGGGGCGGTCGGCCTCGGTGCCGTCAGCAAAGCCGTCGGCGCGGAAGGCCAAGAAACTCGAAGTGGACCCGGACAAGGACTTCTTCGACTCGTTCGGCGTGTGAGCACTATCTGCGGGCCCGGTACTTATGCTGCGTGTAGCGGCGGTATCGGCATTTATGACCAAATTAACTATATGATGATAAACCTATTACTCACAAGCTACGATGCAGCCGGTACGCGCACCTCGGGAAGCCGCGTCCCGTCCGCCTCGACGGCAACGGAGAGCGCCGCGTCCGCGGCGATCGCGACGGCCGCGAGGACCTCCGTCGCGGCCCCAAGCGCCGACGCGTCGACGGCGGCCACGAGCGCGCCGCCCGCGAAGACGGCGACGGCGAGCGCCGGCCCGGCCCCCGCGACCGCGACCGACGCGTCGCTCCCGAGCGGCAGCGGCGCGCCCGCCGCGGCGACGGCGACCGCCGCGGCCGCGAGCGGCGCGAGCGCGGCCTCCGCGGACGGCTTGTCGGTCGGGAACGCCGCGAGGCGCGCCGCCGCGACGCTCACGTCGGCCTCGAGGCAGGGCAGCGCCGTCTGCTTGAGGCAGAAGTCGGCGCGCGGCGACGCGAAGGCCTTGGCGAGGCCCTTGCCGCGGCGCTCGGCCGGCGCGGCGGTCTCGGGGTCCGCGCCGAAGGCCAATAAAGCCGCCTGGCGCGCGGCGCCGACGCAGGCGAGCTCCGCGGCCTCGCCGAAGGCCGCGACGGCCGCGCCCGGCACCGCCGCCACTACTGCCGCGCGCAGCGGCGCGGACCGCGCGGCTTGGCCCGCGAAGATTAAGAGAGGACTCGATCCAATGGAGACGGCCTCCACCAATGATTGTGCCTTCGCCACGACGTCCGATGTCAAGTCCTCGAAGCGCGCGCGCGTCACGCGCGCGCGCGCGTCCATGCCGTCGACTAACGCGTCGGCCTCGACGTCGGCCTGCGCCGCGCCGTTCGCCAGGAGCTTGGCGGCGCGGGCGCAGGCATCTCTTAACTTGCGCTTGGCCCGCGCGCCGCCCGTGTCGACGTCGATCTTCTGCCGCCTCCGGAGGAAGGTCGCCGCGAAGACGTACAAGCAGGACGTGAACGCGTCGCCACTCAGCGACGCGTCGTCCTGACATTTGGCTCTCTCTAGGATTCCAGTGGCGTGCCTTGTATACGACGTCGCCTTGGCACGAGTCCCGCCGACGTCCAACACGACGACCGAATCGCACGCCACGTCGTCCTGGGCGGCGAAGCTCGCGACGCTATCACCTTCGTCGACGACTTGCAAAATGCGCAGCCCGGCCTGGGCCGCCGCATCCAACAAAGCTTTGCGAGAGACCGTATCAGCCAAAATATCCGACGGCGCGGCTAAGACACAACATAAGACCTCCTTCGCGTCCGCTCCTAATGTATCAGCGACCCGCGTCCGCAATTCACCGAAGATCTTCGCGACGACGTCCGAACCGCTTAAAGCAGCAGTTACCTCGGTCTCCTCGCCGTCCTCGTCCCAGACGGTCTTGGCGAGCTGCAGCGTGGCGCCATCTATTTCGACTTTCCCGGCGCCGTGCGTCGCTAACCGGGCCTTCAGCGCGCCTTCGTCATCATTTGAATGGGGCAAGCAACTCAGCGCGCGCGGCACGGTCGCCGCCGGGTTCTTGGCGGCTTGCGACAGGGCGGCGTCTCCTACCACACACTCGCCCGTGCCTCCCAATGCGACAGCACAAGGCGTGCTGCGCGCGCCCGACTCCGACGCGACCAATGAAGGCTGGCCGATCGCGTTCGTCGTCGCGTCGCGTCGTATGATGACGGCGCGCGCCTCGCAGTAGCCGATGGCGATGCCGCAGACGTGCTGGAGGGGCGGGCCCATGTCTTTTGCTTTTTTGTAGCAGTGGCTGTCCACTGGAGGTTACCCAGCTATGCAGCTACGTGCTGTCCGAGCACCGGTGCTGCAGCAGCAGTTGGCAGAGGTATCAGAGACACACGCAATGCGGTCAGTACGTAGCCGCAACCACGAATGCGGAAATGCAGCCGGGTGACAATGCATGCAAAATCGCCCAGCCTTGCCGGCCGGGGTCCCGCGAATTTATGCACGGCTCTTGGAGGAGCGCCTCCTGGGACGTCTCTGGAGACCTCGACCTCTGCCGTTTGTTGCAACGCGACGGATCGGCAGACAGAGGAGCACCTGCAAACGTGAGAGTACAGCGGCTAGATTGCCGCGTCGTACAGCGGTTGCAGGCTTTCGAAGGAGTAAATTCATCATAAATATACGAGTTTTGCAAGGCGCTTGCCTCCCAGTCCTGGCAAAGCTGCTATCTGCAGCTCCATTGCCATTTGCACATCATGCTTGCTGCCATGGTATTTGCCACAGTCGCGGTCGCGCTCGGACTGGCGCCGCGTGAGTCCCTCACTGGGCGGCGACCGATGGCAGCCCCACGCTGCGGCGTCGTGCGGACCGGCGTCAGGCCGAGCGCCAGACGCTGCGGCGTCGCGAGGACCGGCGTTAGGCCGAGCGCCAGACGCCGCGGCGTCGTGCGGCCCGGCGTGGCCACGGACTACTGCGTGCAGACGCTCGGCTGCTCGCTCGAGGACGCCGTGAGGGCGGAGGCGAAGATGCTGCCGCAGGTGGCGAACTCCGTGCGGCGCGATAAGGCCGAGGTCGTCTGCGCCGAGCTGCGGGCCAAGCTCGGCCTCTCGGATCACGAGATGCGGAAGCTAGTCCTGCGCGTGCCGACGGTACTGACGCTCAACATGGATAAGAACGTCAATCCAAAGCTCGACTGGCTGCAGGAGCGCCTCGACCTGAGCCGCGACGAGCTGAAGAAGATCTGCCTCACGCTGCCGGCGACGCTTGCCTACAGTGTCGACAAGAATTTGGAACCGAAGCTGTCCTACTTCGAGCACGAGCTCGGGATGTCGCCGCGCGAGATCCGGTCCAAGATCATCTCGATGCCCGCCCGCCTGGGCTACAGCATCGAGAAGCGCTACCGCCCGCGGCTGGCCGCCATCCGCGCGACCGCCGGCGCGGACCCGGCGGCCGTCATCGACCGGATACGCGCGGCGGACGCGGAGTTCTGCAAACGGACCGGCGTGTCGATCGACACGCTGCGGCGGGAGCAGGCGAGGGTAAGGCGACGATAATGTAGTCCCCCCGGCGGCGTCAAAACGGGTTTTTGCTGCAGCTTTTTTGCAGATTTGGTCTCAGCGGCCGCGTCAACAACCGCGGCGACGTGCGAGTCACTTCGGCTAAAACGCCTTGGCCGCTCCACAGAAGGCGCCACACCGCTAACCCTCAATCTTAGTCTAGAGCCATAAACCTTTCGAGTGAATCGTGAGAAATGGATTTTGACGGCGTTGAGGCGCCGCCGCCGTCCGACGGCCTCGAGCCCGAAGACATCAAGTTCATCCGGAGCCTCCGGACGTCGGCGACGGGGCCGTCGAGCGACGGAGAGGCCGGCGAGCGACTCGGAGGCATCGCGCGGCGTCTGTCGTCGCGGACGGTGAAGAAGCTCGAGGTCGCCAGCGACGAGATCGAGCTCCAACCAAGCGTCTGGGACTCGGCGCTCTTCCAGTTCGCGTCGGTCTCGGGCCGCGGCGCGTCCGTGTTCACGCTAGTGCTGCTGGTCGTCATGCGGGTGCGGGTATCCGTTGACGGACCAGGCCCTCACCGACATAGAACAGGGGTGCTCGGTGGACACCACTGGCTTCTACCACGGTGCCTTACGCACAATGCCGTGCACGGACGTCACGGCAGAGGGCGACGCGTACGACGCCGTCGCGCTCGACGTCATGAATATGACGCGGTGGACCGCCTTCCAGCGCTACCTGGACCACAAGGCGCGCGACTCCGAGTCCATGCCGGTCGACCTGCGGAGACAGGTAAATGTCTACGTCGGCTACCTCAAGACGTACGGGTGCCGCTACCTCCGCGACCCTAGCGTCTGGCACGACCTCAACTCGACGGAGGACGCGTTCCGCGCCGACGCGAGGAACGGGTCGAAGGCCATGCCGCCGTACCTGAGTGGTCGCAACCTGTGCGTGAGGGGGCGCGGCGGCCACAAGCCGTTGTCCCTTTTTTGTCCGCAAGCGTGCGGCTGTCACCGCGGCGACCGCGATTGCTCGCTCCGATGCCCGGAGCGCGAACCGGCGACGCCTACATGCCCCGCGCACCAGGAGGCCATATGGGTGCGGGAAGGGCGTCGCCCGGGCCACTGCCCGCGCTTGCCTCGCTCGCAGCTCCTTGACGTGGGTGTGGACCACGGCGGTATGATGGGAGAGATGCCCTAAGGATCACACACATTAGTCACCGAGCGGCGAGTAAATAACCCGTCGCAGCTCGCCCGTCGCCTCGTCCGCGGTCACCTGGCAGACGAGGTCGAGCCGGTACAGCTCCGCGCCCCCACCTTCGTGCAGCGCGCACCGCAAGACGCCGCAGTTGGGCGCGTCGCCGACGAGTTTCGCGGAGCACGCGACGTGCGCGGCGCCGGCGTAGTCCGCGGGTGCCGCCCGGTGTAGCTCGACGACATCGTCAGGCGCGCCGACGATGTCGCGCGCGTAGGAGAAGAACCACTGCACGTTTTGTAGCGGTCGCAGAGCATCGAACGTGATGTGCAGAGACAGCGGCGCTCCGAAATCGCAGTCGTTCGGATCTATTTTGATTCGTGTGACCGCTACGCATGCGTTTGAGCACATTTGTGCAGCCTGCAGCAGTCTTTGTTTTCGGAGCCCGCGGCAGTAGGGATGCAAAGAGCTGCGTGACGGGAAAGGCACAGCAGCAGTCTCCAGTCTGCCTCCCCGCGGCAGCGTGAGTGGACGATGCGTCGCGAGGCGTGGGCCAATTAGGCTACGAGCTAAGTCAATAGAGTTGCTAGCCCACGTATAGCTCGGGTGCCGCCCATAGTCCTTGCACCGTAACAACATAAGACCTCGGGATTTAGCTCTAGCATCGACCGCTTTAAGGGGTAAGCCACAATGCGCCAGACTGATTTCGAGAACTATCCACTTTACGGCGAGCGACTAGAACGTCGACGCCGGCCGCGGCCGCCGGATGCGAGACACGTGCGCCGGCGGCGGCGCGTACGCGCGGTGCACGTCGGCCCGGGGCCGCCCCCAGGAGTCGTCCGTCGCGCCGCGGATCATAAGATCGTTGAAGCCGGCGAGGAGCGTCGCCGGAAAGAGGCCGCCGGACACCGGGGGCGCGCGTCGCCGTCGCGGCGCGGGCGCCGACGTCGGCCGCCGCTGCGACGGCCGCGGCGCGGAGTAGGTCTGGGCGAGCGGGTCGAAGTCCCCAGACTTGATCGACCGCCGCTTCTGCCGCCGCAGCCCCGACGCGATGGCGCCGCTGAAGACGGGCGCGGGCCCGGCGGGCCCCGGCGGCGGCGTCCGCCGCGACTTTGTGGTGGACTGCGCCGCGGGCGTGCCGGGCCGCGCCTTGACAGGTGTCTTCTTCCGGCGCCGCTTTTCTGCCGACGGCGGCCGTTTGGTTGGAGGCAGCGTCGTCCCGTCGAAGGTCGTCCGTCCCGAACTCCGCGGCTTCTCGGCACGCCGTCTAGCTTCGCGCCGCGGCGGCGAGCCTAGTAGTTCCACATCCCTAACAATAGCCTTGAGGCGCTCGTCGGGCGACGGCGCGCCGTCCTCGGACGGCGACGAGAACCCGCGGCCGTAGGGGTCGACCTCGTCCGCGTAGGGATCAACCACCACAGGTCGCGACGCGAAGGTCGGTCTATCGGATGCGACGGGGCTCTTCTTCAAGCCTGGGTTGGATGGCTGAGAAGTCTTCTTGAGGATGCCGCGTCGGGGGGGCGGCGCTTTCAGATTCGGGCCCCTCCCACTCCCCGACGGGCCGCTCACGACGCCCCGCATGCCCGCGTCCCGCCGGTCGACCCACCTTAGCCTGGTCGCGGCGTGCGCCATCTCGTGCGCAGCGCTCCGCAATTTCGCGACGTCGACGTTGCACTTCGCGTTGAAGAAGCTATTCACTAGCTCTTCCTCGTCCTGGACCAGTTCTTCCGCGTCCTTATCGACGACCGCGTCCCATGATTGGATCCTTGCCGGCGTCGCGTCCCATGCTTCTAGGCGTCTTTGCGCGTCCTCATAGGCCTGCCTCCGTTTCTTCGCCGGGAGTCTTTCTATTTTCCGACAGCGCGCTTTTTGTAAGCGTCGATCGAGCGCCGCGAGCTGTTTCAGGAAGCCCGGGTTGGGGGCCGCGTCCGCGCGCTTCGATCGCACAAACGCCAACGACTTCTCGAGGCCCCACTCGTACTTGTGCATCAGGTAGGCCAGTGCGCAAGCTACTGCTCTTCCAGTACCTCGCAGCGAATGGATCAAAACCGCCTCGCCAGATATAAGGGCTTCGTCAACAAAGGCGCAGATCTGCTCCGCGACGACGCATCGCCCCGTGTCGTGCGCGTCGAAGAGTCGGTACGACGGCTCGTCCTCCCAGGAGAAAGTCAAATAGCGAATACCGTGCGGCGCCCACAGGTTCGGGAGCTGTCTTCCCGCGCAATTGATCACGTACGATATTTTGTTCATCTCGACGAATTCGCCGTCCTGGCTGGACTCGCCGTCGGCCACGAAGATGCCGTCCTTGATGCGCGTCGCCATTTTGGTCTTGCGGCTGCTGCCTGGCTAACAACGCGGCTGCCCAAGCGTTGGGGTTGCCGGTGGGCTGCCTCTTGCCTCTGGCAAACCGCCTAGGCCGCTCGTGCCATGCCCGCGATCGCTGGGCAGGACGCTGCCCCGGTAGCGCTTCGCCGATATCGGTAGTTGGCGTGTAGCGCGGCCAACAACACCAGCATCCGCCGCTGTGGCTAGTAAGTTTTGATTCTAGTATGTTACCACGCTATCGGAGCTTTTTTTGCGCGACTGTGTTTTGCACAGCCGACAGCTCACGCTAGCGCGCTGTTTGCAAAAGGCGAACGCATCCAGCAGACGCCATCGACGCGCCGCGCTGGCAGATACAACTTTCCGCGCCAAAAACCAGCGCGTTGGCACGAAACACCGGATCGCCTAGACCGCAGGAAAATGCCTTTAGACATCAACACCATCCGCGCCTACAAGGGCGGCGACCCCGAGAAGGTCCGCGAGTCGCAGCGGCGGCGCTTCGCCGACGTCGCGTTGGTGGACAAAGTGATTGCGGAGGACGAGGAGTGGCGGCGCCTCGTCGCGTTGGCCGACGACAAGCGAGGCGAGAAGAACGCCAAACAAAAAGAAATTACCGCATTAAAAAAAGCGAAGAAAGAAGTCGACCCGCAGATGCTGAAAGATTTAAAAGCGTTAGATGCGAAGGTGAAGGAAGCCGAAGCCGCGACGGAGCCGCAACTGCAAAAAGTGCTGAAGCTGTTCAACACCATCGGGAACTTGGTCGAGGATTCCGTCCCCGTTTCTAATGATGAGGACAAGGACAACGAAGTGGTCAACAAGTGGGGTACGTGTAAACAAGATGCTAAATATTCGCACCATGAATTACTATATATGATCGGTGGCTACGAGCCGGAGCGCGGCGTGAGAGTTGCTGGTCATCGAGCTTATTTTTTTACGGACTATGGCGTGTTGCTCAACCAAGCTGTGATTAACTACGGCATCGCGTTCTTACGAAAGAAACAGTACAAGATCCTCCAGCCGCCCTACATGATGAATAAGGATTTGATGGGCGGCGTCGCGCAACTCTCGGAGTTCGATGAAGCGTTGTATAAGGTCACGGGGGGCGACCAGGAAAAGTATCTCATAGCCACTTCTGAACAGCCCATCTGCGCCTACCACAAGGGCGAGTGGCTGCAGGAGTCAGAGTTACCTCTACGATACGCGGGTGTGTCCACCTGTTTCCGGAAGGAGGCCGGTTCGCACGGGAGAGACACGTGGGGCATCTTCCGCGTCCACCAGTTCGAAAAAGTGGAACAGTTCTGTTTAACGACGGGAGACTTGGAGAAGTCCAACGAGATGCACGAGGAGATGCGGGACATCGCCGAGGAGTACATTCAATCCATGGGCTTCCCGTACCACGTCGTGAACATTGTGTCTGGCGAATTGAACAATGCGGCCATCAAGAAGTACGACATCGAGTGCTGGTTCCCTTTTCAAAAAAAGTATCGCGAACTCGTATCTTGCTCGAACTGCACGGACTACCAGTCCCGAGCCATGGAGGTGCGCTGCGGCGGCAAGAAGATGGGCTCGCGGGAGAAGAAGTACGTGCACATGCTCAATAGTACGTTGTGCGCCTGCGGCCGGACGATATGTTGCTTGCTCGAGAACAACCAGACGGAGACGGGTGTGGTCGTACCTGAGGTGTTGAGACCCTTCATGGGCGGCGTGGACTTCATGCCTTTTATAAGAACGATGGACGGCAAGCCCTTCAAGGCACCCCAAGCTCCTGGGAACCCGGAGGCGGCGGCGTGCGCGGCCCAGGGCGACAAGATCAGGCAGATGAAGGCCGCCAAAGCGTCCAAGGAGGAGATCATGAAGGCCGTCGACGAACTCAAAAAGCTCAAGGCCAAGCACCTCGAGGTGCACGGCACGGAGTTCGCTCCCACCGGAAAGGTCGAGGGCTCGCGCAAGGACAAGAAGAAGGCCGCTCCCGCGCCCGCAGCGCCGAAGGCCCCGAAGGCGCCGAAAGCGCCCAAGGCGCCCAAGGCGGCGAAGCCGCCCCCCGCGCCTTCTGGTGGAGGCGCCCTCGCGGAGCTGAACGGCCAGGTCGAGTACGCTCCTTATTTAGGGGGCTACGCGCCGTCGGCGGCCGACGCCGCGGCCTTCGCGAAGCATAGGGGTGCGGCCTGCGACGCCGCGGCGCTGCCGCACGCCGCGCGGTGGCTCGCGCACATGGCGTCCTTCGACGACGCGGCGCGGGCGGCGTGGAAGTAGATGACTGCTTCTTAAGAGACACTACTAATTAGCCGCTCGACCGTCAGTCGCGTGTCCTTTTCTACGATTCCGCGGATCATGCCCTCGCCCCGAACCATGGCCCTGTCGGGCACGGGCCACCACCGAGGTAGAGGAAGCGTCAGCGCAAAGTCGCCCGTCGCTTCCAGTTTACCGTCGCGGGCGCTCAGCTCCGTACACGCCTCGACGCCAATGCCGGCTAGGCCGGACACGAGGCGTCGCAGCGGGCCGGAGAAGACCATCTGGCACTTCTCGGTGACATAACGGATGCCTGCGCCCGTCCTTTCGACGCGCAGCGTCGCGACGGGCTTGCACGCCAGTAACCCAAAAAAGCCCACCGAGGTGATCGCGGCCTCGTAGCGATCCCCGCCCAGCGGCGTGACGGCTTCGACGGAATCGTCGAGCCGCACGAGAGTGTTACCGTCCATTTGTCGCAGGTATTGACGCATGCGATCGTCGCAGGGCGCGGCGACTTCGGACCTCGCAGTCCATCGCACGCTCCGCGTCGGTTTCTCGCCGCTCGCGGCGGCGGCGCGTCGCGGGGCAGCGCTTGGACGACGCGGCGCGATCCATGCGCTCAGCCGCCGTCGTGTGGGAGGCTGCCCGCGACCGTTTGCAGCTACAGATGCGCAGGAAGAGAGACAGACAGCCAGCACGCGGATGAATACCCGTCGTCGCATGTTCCTGTAAGCAGCCACCGACGGTGGGCAGCGGCGGCACGAGTTGGGGAGGCTGTCAAATGGAATCCAGACTTGGTGACTGGACCAACCCTGCCCCTCCCCCCAAAGCTCGTCACAAAGCCATCGGAATCATGCGTCAGAGGCCTTTGACAAGCCCCGCGACCACTTCATGCTTGCTAGTGTCTTACATGCCGCTAGCAAGGCCTCGAAACCGCGCCAGACACGGCTCTGTGCGGCGAGAGCTGCCATAGCTGCCTGCCACTTGTTTCAGACACTGATAACTCTTGCCTGCAGCGCCCGCAGTCAGTGTTGTGCGCTGGCACGTAGTCTCCACATCACTCTGAGGATGCGCATCCTACTTTTTCTAGCCGCAGCCGCGGCCTTCCAGCAGCCGCCGACGCAGCACAGCTCACGCCTAAATGCAGCCAAGGGCGACCTCGACGACGACCTCTCGCCCGAAGACATGGCCAAGTTCGCCGCGCAAGCGCCGTCAGAGAACGAGCAGGCGGCGCTCTTCGCACAACTGAAAGAACAGTTCGCGGCCATCGAAGGCAGTACTTATGGAGGCGCCCGCGACGAGGACTACTTTGAGGAAGAAGATAAGACGTTGGAGGCGGAACTAAGAAAAGCTGGTGGCCGCCTCTCGAAGCAAGATCAGCGCGACGTCGATCGCGCGGCCCTCGAGGCGACCTTTGAAAGAGCCAAGGAGGATTTCAAGAGTACGGTGGAAAAGATGAAGGAGGACGACCTGGCCGTCACAAATATCAAACGAGCGGAACTCGAAGAGGAGATGGCCGCGGAGGCCAGAGCCTTCGAGACGCGCATGGACGCTTTAGCGCGCGAGGCGGGCGTCGACCCGCGCGGTCCTTTACCGGAATTTGATGAGGACGTGATTGTGACGCTGGACGACGTGCTGGCCGAGCCGGCGCCGGTGGCCAATGTACCTGTATCGAACGCCGTGCGCGTGTGTGGAGCGAAGGGCGGGGCGCTGCAGGAGTTAGTTGTGGACGAGCTCAAGAAGCTGGGTGTACAAGAGGTGTCCGTGGGCGACGCTAAACGTGGCAACACGGGCACGTTGGTATTGGTGGACGCGGGCGAGGCCGAGGCGAAGCGCCTCGTGGAGACTGCGAGGCCCCGACGCGTCGTCGTCGCGTCGCGCCAGGGCGTCACGCGGTCCGGCGAGTTCGCGTTTTTGTTCCGCAAGGGCGCGCTCGACGGCGCGCGCGGCGTGGAGGGTGCTGCCAAATTAGCCCTGCAGAAGATTGGCGAAGGGGGTGAAAGTGTTGTGGTCCGCCTGGGCGAGGCCAAGGGCGCGTCTGGGAGTGCCGTCGTGGAGGTCGGCGACACGCTCGACGAGGCCACTTCTGTAGATGTCGCGGCGGCGGCGTTGGCGCGGTGCTGCCTCGACGCGCGCGTGGCGAACGCGACTATCGCAGTCAGCGGCGCCGACGCGTCAGTGGACTGGAGCGACTTGTTGCTAAAGGCGGACGGGCCCGAGTTGTTGAGGAGGCCCGCACGCGCGTCGGAGAACGAGGTCCTGAGCTGGGTTCGGGAGTGGGCCACACTATGGACGAAAAAAGGCGACAACGCGCGGCGGCTCACGACGCCCGTCGACGTCGTGCCGACGCCAAACGGCGCCGAGCTCGTGTTTGTGGACAAGCGGGCTCCGAAACGATCCAAGGCCGGCGGCGTCCGGCTCGTGGTCGAGGCTGTGGACGGGGTGCGCGTGCGCGCCGTCCGCGGCACGTACAGCGAGGGCATCGCTGTCAAGGCCATGTCCGAGGACCTGATCCTGGCGCGGCTCGACGAGGACATGGCGCGGACGTTCGGGTAACTTAATTAATCTAGTAGGATCGTTATGTACAAAACTTCGGGAAAAATTGCTCAGCGGCGGCCGCGGAGGTTCCGACTGCTGGGTTCAGGACAAGGCGACGATGGCGTATCCCCGGAGCCACTACCAAAGCACGGCAGGGCGGTCGGCTCGGCCTCTTCGGTGGCGGTGTTGCCATTGGCGGGTTCCACAAAGTATAGCTCCTCGAGCGCGTTGAGTCCGCGCACCGCTTCCGGAAGCGCGACAAGTTTCGTGCACCAGGACATAGACTCCAGTTCCTCGATCGAGCCGATGGCGTCCAGTCCATCAATCCTTGAACACTTTTCTAATGTGAGGCCCGTCACGCGCCCATTGTTCACGGCGACACCTGTCCACTTGCTCGGGTCCTCGGAATCTCCAAAATAATCATTTAGCTCGATCGATGAGTCGCGTAAGAACGTTAGCGCCTCGACATCATCTTGCCACGAGCCGCGCACCGAAATCCCCGCGATGGTCCAGCCGATGCTGAAGAAGACGACGCTCACGAGCATGCATAGCGCGACGACTGGCAGAGTCACGACTTTCTGTCGTTGTCTCAGGTGTTTTGGTCTGGTTGTGGCCCTGTGGCAGTAATTTCGCGTGCGTTTTGACGGCTGGCGCGGGTGAACTTGGACAAGGGTCACTGCTTTCATTGGTATTCAACTTATAATTCAAGCGCTCGCGAGGCTCAACTCTCGGGAATTTTGTGCTTAAGAGCCGCGTTTCATACGTTAAGGCAACGTGGCAAGGTATCACCGCGAGAGAGTCGCGGGATCAATGTATTCTCCAGCGTTTTTTGGTCGTTTTGCCCAGCAAGACATGAATGAGGCACTAGCTTAGGCACTAGCTTACCGAGAGATCTACGTAGACATTACACCAGCAACACATCACTACAGACCAGCTGCGACGACGACGAACGCCACAATGCCGATCGACGCGACCGAAGCGCGTGCGGCGTTGTCGGTGGTATACCGATACCATACCGAGGGACCGTACGTGTGAACTTTCTTAGAACGAGAGGGGGAGGGACGAGAGGGGGAATCATATAGTTCAGCGACGCTTCTTGGGCGCCGCCGGGCTCTGAGCGGCAGCGGCACGCTTTGACCGGCGTGGGGGCGGCGCCGGCGGCGCTTCGGCGGCCGCCGCCGGGTTTGAAACGACGAGGCCCGAATCCGCGAGCGCCGGCGCGAACACGGGCGGCGGCGTCGGGCCGGCGGCCGGCGACACTGCGGTGACGGCCGCGGCGGTTGCGCCGATTTGTCGCAATCTGGCACGCGTCCGGTCGAGCTCCTGCTGGAGCGCGCGCGATCGCGCCCTTTCGAGCTCGAGGTCGAGGGCCGACACTGTCGCGCCGCCGAGCTGCGCCGGCCGGCGCCGCGCGGACCCGCCCGGCAGGAGGCCGACGCCAGCCAACGTGTCAGGGAAGGCCGGCGGCAGCAGGGCCGCGATGTCCTCGGCGCCCACGGCGCGCCGCGCGCCCGGCGCCGTCGGCGGCGGCGCAGCGGAGCTGCCGCCGACGCGTTCGGCGCTGTCCCAGTTGAACTCGGCGCCGCACGCGCACGACATGTGCGCGCAGCCCTCCGAGCGGTAGATGAGGACGTGGCACTCGGGGCACGCCCGCGTCGAGTCGCCGGCCCAGGCCAGGAACGCCGCCGTGCCGTCGTCGTCGTCATTTGAACCCGCCGCCGTCCGCGCCTGCAGGTCCCGCAGCCGCTGCTCGTAGGAGCGCCGCGCGCGCGCTAAATGGGCCTGGTAGGCCTCCGGCTCGAGCAACAGCTCCAGCGCCTCGCGGGGCAGCGGCGTCTTGCAGCCCGGCGTCGGGCACCGCGTGTAGATGGCCCCATCGCGCGCCTGGATCTCGAGCCACCGCGCCGCGCAGGGCGCGCACATGTCGCACGCCGACGCCTGGCCGCCGACGTTGGCCGGGGGCGGCGGCGGCGCGAGCGCAAGCGCGTGGTGGTACGGCAGCTGGCGGTGCAGCGCGATCGTGTCGCGGCGCGCGACGCGTTCGCCGCAGGCGACGCAGTCGAAGGCCGGCCGGTTCCGCGCGGCCTGGTTCTCCTCGGGAGGCAGCAGCGCCGCGAGCGTCTCGAGCGACAGCGAGGCCTGGCACCCCTCGGCGGGGCACGCGACCCGGCCGTCGTCGCTGTTCAGCGCGCGCGTCGCCGTCTCCCGGGCGCAGCGCTCGCAGGCGCAGTGCGCGCACTGCGTCCGCGCGCGCGGCACCGCGGACGCGGGCCGCTGCGCCGTCAGGTCGTAGTAGACGGCCGCGTCCCGGCGCGCGCGCCGCGGCGGAGGGCCCCGCTCGAGCACCGCGAGGCCCGCGAGCTCGGCGGGGTGCGGCGCCGTGAGGTCGACGACGTCGCGCTCGGCGGCGTACTGGGCGCGCAGGCGGTCGCGCAGGCGGGGCGCGGGCGCGCCCGCCACCGCCGCCTCGCGCCTCGCCCGCGCCGCCGCGAGGGGCGACATGCCCGCGAACGGCGTCGCCGAGCTCGAAACCGCGAGGCCCGGCGCCGGCGTCGCGCGCGTGGGGACGCGGCGGAGCGAGACTCCGCCGCGCGTCGCGCCGACGGCGCGGGCGCGCGGCGGCGCGGGCGCCGCCTGCGCCCGCTCGAGGCGGTCGCGGTCGCGCTGCTGCGTCCGGCGGCGCGCCCGCAGGGCGTGCAGGGCCGAGGGCGCCCGCGACCGGCGGACCCAGGGCGCGAGCGTCCCGGTCCGCAGCTCTATCAAACCGCCCGCCGCCTCGCCGCACACGCAGCACGGCGTGCAGTGCGTCTCGAGGACGTGGCGCGTCATCGTCGCCCAGGCGGCCGCCGTGTCGGCCGGGCCGTCTTCAGTAGAGTCCGGCGTCGGCTCCGTCAGCCCGCAGACGCCGCAGCAGATGCCGCGCGGGAGGCGCGTCAACGACGCGGCGGCGACGGAGCGGCCGTACCAGCCGGTAGCCATGGTTTTCTCTTGCTGGAGATCTGTCGCGTCGATGGCGCGCCGCTGGCAAGTCCGAAGGGCCGTGCGACGTAGCCGGCGTTCGCACGAATGTATTTTAGGTGCTGCTGCTCTCAGGCTCTTTCTTTGCTCCTCGGCGGCGCCTTTTGGGGCGCTGCGCTTGCGATATTCGTGGGTGGCACTACTAAGCGGTTCCTTGCTCGGCTTGCAGGCCTCTCGCAGGTCCCGTAGCGTCCCCGAGGACCGTGTTTACGAGACGAGCGCTCTGTGGGCAGCAAAGTGCAGGTGGAGCGCCGACCAGAGGAACCACCCGTCTGCCCACCCCTACCCGTGAAGAGAGGGGATGGCTCGCGGAGGACAGGGCTGGAAACGCGGGGTGGTTGGGCCATGGCCTTTGGCAGCGCCCAGTTGCTTTGGCAATGCCCAGGCGGCGCTGAGCACGCCCACGCCCGGCAGAGACGAGCGCGGCGCCTCGGAACGCAGTTATACATAGAACGCGTGCGTCGAGGCAGCCTCATCAACCGCCGAGGCGAGGGCTGCCCCCAACCCAGCCAAGGAGGCATAGGACACCATGCCGGTCGCCGCGGACCACGTGAAGAAGGAGCGCGCGCCCGGCGTGCTCGAGTCGCTCGACCAGCTGCGCGCCGACCGCAAGAAAGCTGTGCAGGCGGCGAAGCCCAAGTACATTACGCACGACCCCGGCTACGCGGACCCCGAGCTCGTTCCTTCTGTTCGAAAGACGAAGCCCAAGAAGCAGAAAGTCGTGCACGAGGAGGACGATGCATCGGACGGAGAGACCTCGTCGAAGGTGCCCGACGCGCAAACTTTGCAAGGCTTAACGTTAGGCTTGCGGCCGGTCCGCGACAAAGCTCAATTGGACGGCCAGCCCAAGTCCACGGACTTCGGGCCGGATGTGTTCGAGCGGGCGTCTCCAAGAGCTAGAGCTACATTAAGGACGTTCCTCTGCGACTTTTTGGTGGACGACAATCGCGGCAACGTGCGGATTCGGCGAGACATTGATTTGACGAACTACCGGAAGGAGGCATTACGGCCGGTCACGAACTCGATCATACAAGAGGTTTGTGTGATGCAGCCGCGCATGGTGTCGCTCAACGTCTCGGAGTGCGAGGAGCTCACGGACATGGCGTTACTGACTCTCGCGAAGCACTGCCCCGAGCTCGAGACGTTGATTGGTCCTGGGATTCCAGGATTCACTAGAGTGGGTCTTCGAGCATTAGCTCTAGGATGTCCGCGCGTGACCACGCTAGAATTATCGAGGTGTGCTTCGCTCGATGATGATGCTCTGAATGCCATCGCCGCGTCGCTACCCCATCTGAAACAACTAGTAGTGGAAGATTGCCAAGGCGTCACGGACGACGGTTTGGCGGTACTAGCTTCAGGATGTAGAGGATTGACGAGAGTGGACGTGTCGGGCTGTCCTAGGGTCGGAGAGTTCGGCGATCGGGCATTACTAGCCCTAGGACGGTACTGCAACGACCTCGTACGATTAGACATGTTCGGCTGCGCGCACGTGCAGGACGCGGGCATGATCGCGGTCGCGCGCGGTTGTCCCCTTCTGGAGGAGTTGCGGGTGACGGGCTGTCGGGAACTGTCGGGCAAGGCCCTCTCCAAATTATCTCGGTGTAGGAATTTGAGGGATTTGAGCATAGCGGGATGTGTCAGAGTGCGCGACGCGGACATTTGTAAATTGGTCGGCGTCTCTCCAGATTCACCAAAACCACCACCACCACCCGGAGGGGAGGTGCTGGCCAAGGCAAGGGCTCATGGTACGCCTACACGCGAGGCCATGGAAGCCATCAAGCAGCAGGCTACTGCGAGGCCCCCGATCACCGGGGGCGCGACGCAGCTCGAGAAGATCGATCTGAGCGAGTGCCCCGACGTTAGGGCAAGAGCCATCGGCGCGATCGCGAGAAACTGCCCGGACCTCAAGGATCTGACGTTAGTCGGTTGCGTCTCGGTGGGCGACGAGGCCTGCGAGGCGCTCGCGCGATACTCGACGCGGTTAAGGCACCTGGACCTGAGCGACTGCCAGCGCATTTCGGAGCGGGGCGTCGGCGCGATCGGGCGGAACGTTACTGGTTTAGCTAAGTTGAACGTGACGGGGTGCAAGAAAGTCGGTCGAAGGTTCCTCCTGGATCTGATCGACGAACTGCAGTTCTGCGATTTAGCTAGAGACTACGTGGGCTACCAACCCAAAAAGAACGCGGACTGGCTGCGGCGGGAGGCGGAAAGAAGGCAGCGCGAGCTCGGGTCGATTATCAAGATCCAAGCGCTGTTCCGCGGCGCAGTATTTAGAACGGGCCTCGGCGCCTACCGAAGGCGGGTCTTCTTCGAGCGCTGCGTGACGAAATTGCAGGCCTGCGAGCGAGCTAGAACATGGAGGAAAAGAGTAGCGGCCGTGGCGCTCGCGGACCGCGAGCATAGGGCCGCGACGTGGTTCGCGGCCATGTACCGCGGCAAGATCGCGCGGCGCATCGTGGCGCAGTGGCGGAACCAGCAGGCGTCGGCGCGAAAGACGTATCGCGCGGCCATGATCATGCAGCGGACGGTCCGGGCCCACCGCGCGAAACGGAGGGTGGAGTCGTTCCGACGGGCCGTCGAGGCGATGCGCTTGGATGCGGCCAGACTGCGCGCAAGGCAGGAGTGGCGCGCCGTCATGCTCCAGGCGGCGCTTAGAGGTATGTTCGCGCGGCAGGAGGCGCTACGACTCAAGGCAATACGCGACGCGAAGCGCGCGGAAGAGAAAGCCCGAGCCGAGGCCGCTCTTAGAATACAAGCGCAGTACCGCGCGTCTCTTGGGAGAGACGAAGCTACACGAAGACGGGACGCCCGTGCTTACAGAAGGTGGCTCTGGCGCACGGCTCGCAAGATCCAGAGCTGGCTGCGGGGCTGCTGGGGCCGCATGCGCGCGGCCGCCGTTAGAAAAGCCAAGGCCGACGAGATCAAGAACAAGATGGCCACGAAGATTCAGGCGGCCTGGCGCGCGGCAAAGTCGCGGTATTTGGCCACCATTCAAGCCTCTCTGGAAGCCTTGCGAGCGGAAGAAAAGGTCGCCGTCGTGCGCATCCAGTCGTCGGCTCGGGCGTACTTCGCGCGCAACGTCGTGCAGCGGAAGCGCGAAGCGAAACGATTGCTGGAGCTCCAGGGCGTCGCTGCTGCCTTAATTCAACGAATATTGAGAGGCCACTACGGGCGGACGGCCTGGGAGGTCGCGCAGCGCCAATTAACATTACAAGATCGGGCAGCTCCTCTCTATTCGAGGCTGAATGTACTACTGGATGAAAGTAGAGAGGCCGCCGACGCGCGCGACGACGCGACCAAGGCCCACGCCGAGGCCCAGGTCGAGGTCACGCAGATCGAGGCCGAACTTCGAGAATTGTCGCGCGTGGGCCACGACACGTGGGACACCGGTAGACTCTCCCAGGGCTACGTGCAGCGCTACAAGACGAGCTTCCTCAAACACAGAATCATCGAGCTGCTGGCCAACAAGCGCGCGGCCGTCGTCGAGTTCGCCGACATGGCGCGCGAGAAGACCATTGTGGCCAGGGACAAGGCGCGATTGATTCGGGAGGTGCAGCGGGAGATCCGGCCGCTCGCCGACGGTCTTGCTGAACGCACTAGACGAGAGCGCGTCCACCGGCTGCGGACGAACGTCCGGCGCAACGCGGCCATGGCGACGCGCTTGCAAAAATTGACAAGGGGTGTCGTCTGCCGCCAGGCCTTCGATCGGTTGTTGTTGCGCGGCGTCGACCAGTGGCTTGTACTCGAATGCGAGCTGTCGGGCGACCCCTACTTCTACAACCGCTTCACGGAGGAACGGCGCGACGTCCGGCCGCTCGAGCTCGACTACGGCGTCATTGTTTCGAGAAGGGACTTCTGCATGCGCGGCCGCATCGGCCGGCTCATGCAGGAGGCGCGCGACGCCGGCACGCTGCAGGACGTGCCTGATGATGACCCGGAGAACCAGACCGTCCAGACGCCCGTCGACACGATGCCGTCGATGACGACGCAGGGCACGGCGCGCTTCACCTGGACGTCCTTCGATGGGAACAGGCCGCCGACGCTGGACCAGCCGTCGCGGGCGTCGTACGACCCGTCCCTGGCGACGTCGTTCGAGGAGTCGGAGCAGCACATAGACTCCGTTCAGGAGTATGGGTAAGGGTTTGTCTAAATAGTTATGGCCGGTGGTCCCAGGAGGGCCGCCGCCGCTGCCCGCCGCTGCCGCTCAGGTCCGCGGGCAGATATTTCGGCGCCGCCCGCGGAGTGAGGCTGCCGTGCGAGCCGGGCCCGCGGGGACTCTGGCTGCGTAGATCGGCGGGAAGATATTTTCCGCTCGACAGATCCGCGGGACTCCGACTCCGCGCTGGCAGAAAATCGCGGGGACTCTGGCCGCGCGGCGGCAAGAAGTCGGCCGGCGACGCACTCCGCCCGCGCTCGAGGATCTCAGAGAGGTCCGCCGGCGACCGCGTCCGCCCGCGCTCGAAGATCTCCGGCGCCGCCGGCTCGAATGACCGCCGCGACAGGTCGGCGGGCGAGGCGCTCCGCCCGCGCCCGCGGACGTCGGGCATTTCGGCGCCGAGCCGTATCTTGTCGAGCTTCAGGCCCAGCTCCGCGACGCGCGGCTGCGGCGTGTTCCGCGCGAGCGGGTCGCGCGGCGGCAGGCCGCGGCGCGCGGCGGGCGTCGGCCGCGAGCGCGGCGGGCGCGCGTCTGCCGAAGCGGCGTCGAAGGACTTGGGCTCCGAGGGCTGCGGAGTGACCAATGGAGGACCCGGTTCATCGAAGAAGTGGCGGCGCATGCCGACCGGGCGCGCGTCGGGCGTGACCGCGTTCAATGGAGACAGCGCCGCGACGCCGCGTTTGACGGGAGGCAGCGCGTCTTCATTCGACTGGCGCGGCGTGCTCAGCGACGGCAGCCGCGCGGGCGGCCGGCCGTCACTCTTGGCCTCGGGCTGCCGCCGTCGCGTCTGGCCCAGGGGCTCCAGGAGCCGCGGGCTGTCGAGGGGCCGGCGGCGGTCCATCCGGTGGTGTCGAGGCTGCTCCTGGCAGCAATTAGGTTTACGAGCGGTGGCGGACTTGCTGGTCACGCCGGCGGGCGTCCGAGGCTGCCCCACGAGCTACTCCGCGGGCGACGCGCCCTGACGATGCCCGACTCGGGCCGAGGTTTTTTTTTTGGCAGCACCCCGGAGCCACTCGGATGGCAGTTAATGGCAAACATGGGCTTCAGAAAACCCGGGGGTTTAAAACTAGAAGAGCCCAGCCGCCGTTCCCGCGACCAGAGGAGAAGTTCCAGTGCAAGAGGAAGCAGCCGGAGCGCCGCGCAACAAGACGATCGGGACCAACAACGGCGCACGCTTCTCTCTCTGGACCGCGCGCCGCCAAATTTTCACGGATGGAAAATAGACTGTGAGCGACGCGCGGAGCGCGGCTAGACGAGGAGCGGCGGCGATTGGAGGAGGGGGACAAACACGCGCGAGTTGCAGCGGCAACTCGACGCGCAAACTGAAGTCGCCGATTTGAAAGAAACAAAGCCACGGTTTGCATTACAAAAAACACTCTGCGCAGGGCCGCATCACCTGAGACAGGGCGCGTCGTGCAGGAGCTTCTCTCTGGACCGCGAGGCGAACGCGCTCTCCGCGGAGAGAGCGGCACGACGGCGCGACGTTGGGAGAAAGGGCATGGAAAATAGACTGTGAGCGACGCGCGGCGGCGCGGCTAGACGAGGAGCGGCGGCGATTGGAGGAGGGGTTCCGGACAAACACGCGCGAGTTGCAGCCGCAGAAACTGAAGTCGCCGATTTGAAAAAGAAACAAAGCCAGCTCAACCTCGGGCGCTTTATGGCCTTCGACGGCTTCGAGGCGCCTGGCTGGGTTCTCGTGTTGCGTATTTACCGGAGGAGCCGCCGCCGGATTCGGACTTCGAAGGCGTCGTGGCCCGTGGGCCGTCGGCGACTTTCTCAGTAGAATTTGTGGTGGTACGCGCGGGCGGGGGAGATTGGCCTCGTGCGAGCTCACTTTGCGTGCGCGGAGTACCGGCGCCTCCAGGCATTTCTCTCCAGCCGAACTACTGAAGACAACCATGGACGTGGAGATGACGGGGAACTACGCTCGCGTCCGCGGGCGCCGGCGCCGGATCCGCGGAGGATCAGAGGCACGCAAGACCATCGACCCGATCACTGGCAAGCCTATCACCGACTTCCAGTCGCCTGGGTTCATATTACTACGTTAACCCCAATCAAATAAAATGGTGTCTACCAGTCAGAGGCAGAGGGCCGCGCCGTTCACGTTGATTACGTCTGCTCGGGCGACATGGCCAACCTCCAGACGGTGTCGAAGAAGGGCTTCGCGACTGGGACGTCGGAGAACGCGCGGCCGTGTTATTGTTGCGCGCAGACCAACAGGCAGATGACGACGCCCAAGGTAGTTGACGACCTTTGCGACGTCTGCAGAGGGCTGGCACGGCTGCCGCTGCGCCGACGGAACCACTTGCACGCGCGCTTCGCTGCTTATTGGAAAACCCCAACCAAAACGGGTTTTACGCAAAGTTCGACTGTCGGACGCAATTAGAACACGCCACGCCAAATTCTGATGCGCTCATCTCCCTGGCCGTGCGTCTTGCATTTAGAAAACCGGACGCGCGAAGCGTTGCCAATTTGTGATCTACGAGGACCCCGTGCGGCCGCGCCCCTCTGCGCGCCGGACGACGCCAAGCGGAGCTACGAGGCCACCGATGGTGCTATATCGAAAACGAAGATCTGCACGGAGCATCCCGCGGGCCACAGCTTATTTGCCCGGTTCTCGCCCCTCTTGCGGCCACGAGGCGACGCGGGCCACAAGCGGCGGATGGTGCGCTCAAGCCCGGCGAAAAAGAGCGTCGAGTAGGCTGCGACGAGTCGGCGCGGACTTCTCGGGCGTTGGGACGCGTGAGCGTCGGCACGTCCGCGCCGGCGACCGGCGCCTAAACTCGCACGACGCCGCCGTCGCCGCCCAGCAAACGACCAGTCTCGACCTGTGTTTGGGCAATCTAATAAAGTCAACCAAACAAAAAGTCAACTTTGTCAAATCCCACTAGTCGGCCGTAGTGCATCACCTGAGACAGGGCGCGTCGTGCGGAGCCCCGGGAGCCCCGGCGGACGCCCGTCGCGCCGGCGCCCGACCATTGGGTTACGCAACCCCAATCAAATAAAAAGCGTAAGCTGCCCCGGGCTGGCACCGCCGACGGAACCATGGTGGACGTGTGCCGCTCCTGCGAGGCCCCGTGCCTCTGCGCGCCGGGAGCCGAGCCCCGCGGGCAGCCCCCGTTCTCGCCCCTCTTCCACAAGGTGCGCTCCAAAAAGAGCGTCGAGTGCTTCGTGACGGCGCGCATGGCGTTCGCCGAGACGCCGCCCGGCACGGCGGCGTGGCGCGTCTGGCAGCTCGAGGCGGCGGAACACGTGGCCACGGTGGCCGTCGAGGTCGAGCGCGACGCCCTCACCGTCTGGTGCGGGCCCTTCGACCTCGCGGCGCCCGACGCTGCGCCGTGTCTCCTCGAGGCGTTCGCCTGCCTCGCGGCGCCGGACCAGACCGCGCCGGTCGTGCGGGAGCTGAGCGGGGCGCAGTGCCTCGCGTTCCTGGCCGGCGTCCGCGCGCAGTGCGACCCCGCGACGACGCGCGTCGTCGACGGCGTCGTTGACGGCGTCGAGGTCGTCGTCCGGCGCCTCGGCGACGACCGCCCGGTCTCCACGAACCTCAAGCGCCGGAAGAACCGCTGACTTGTTTGATATCCCATTGCCATTGTGGTTTGCCGCCGACCGCCACGACCGATCCTCCTTTGTTTGTACCACTTGCGCGCCCTCTGGTGTTCGCCCCACGCGAACGCCGACGGCGTTTGTCTCTCTTCTGCCCTGCGGCCCATTTTGCACCGCATTGCTGTTCGCCCCGTTTGTCTGTGCCTCGACGTTCGCCCCACGCGAACGCCGCCAGCGCCGTTTCCCCGCCTTGCCTGTCGCCCCCAACGTCTATCTGACGCGCCTCCGCACGCGCCTGCCTCTCTTCCGGCATCTGAATCGCATCCCTACCAGGGTGTTTTCTAACATAAAGGTGTACACATTAACATTGTTCCTCGAAGGCGCTCGCGACGAAGCGCTCGATCATGTCGAGTGCTCGTGAGGGCGCGTCGTGCGGTACGAGGTGCCCCGCGGCGTTGACGGTCAGGTGCGTCAGGCCGCCGCAACTCCGGTAGTAGCCAGCGATCCCCGAAGACTTCCACGCCTTTCGCGGAGACTCCAAGAAGCGACGCGAGCCAGTCCAGCTCCAATTCGCGAGCCAGGCCTCCGTCGCGGCGACGCCGTCGCGGGCGTCGAGCTGACCTTGGTACAGGAGCACCGGGACTCCCGCTGCTAATACTGGTTCAAGGAGAGACGAGTAGGGCTTCATAATGTCGTCGTACAAATTCTCGTGCACCGCTCTGCTCTCTTGGCGCCACGTCGCGTCGGCTGGAAGGTTCAGGCTCTTCTTCGTCTCGGCGCTATTGAGGAATGCGGTAAATGGTTCGTCGTACTCGCCGTACTTGAGAAAACTATCAACATTCGGCGCCGTATCCGGCCCGTTCGCCCCGTCGATATAATCGAAGAGGACCGACCTCGCGGCGGTGGCATTCGACCAGCGCCCAGCGTCGATGTGCGCGGCGATATCTAAGGCCAATCGATACGCCCTGTCGCGTTGCGATTGGTCGAGTATGCCTACGGCGTAGTAACTTGCTGGGACTGTCAACGTCATCTCACGCGGACACGTGAGCCCGTTTCCAACCGCGACGCCGGAGACCGGAATGCCGTGGGTGACAAACCGCGCGGCAATTGCGGGCAGGTACTTGCCGGCATAGCTCTCCCCCGTCAGCCAGAGCTGCTTGGTCCGAGTTTCTGGATACGCTCCGTAGAAGTTGGCTAGGAATGCGGAGAATGCTTCTGCGACATCGTCTTGGTTGCGGGCGTACGCACCTTCTTGTGCAACACTGAAGCCGGTGCCGGCCGGCTGGTCCACGTACAGCACGTCGAATTTATTGTTCCACGATGCGTTTCTCGTGTGCAGCGAGCCGTCGTCAGAGACAAAGTAGGGGCCGTTCTCGAGAAAGAGACCCATCATCGACGACGAGCCCGGGCCGCCATTTAGCCACACGAGCAGCGGTGCCGCTTTGTCGCCCTTACGCGCGGGGCACAGCCAGTAAAAGTACTGGCGGCCGGGGCCCGCTGGGAGACGGCCGGCGAGCTGCGGACCGAGCGTGGCAGCCGTGGCCGCATAAATGTCGTACTTGGTTTGCGTTGCCAGGCATAGCGCTGCGAATAATCGATGCATTAATAGTGCACTGCGCAGCAGCGCTTGTAAGACACGCTAAACAATTTGCAGTAACGATTTGAGGTCCCAGCAGCAGTACCGCACCGTGCGGAGCTGCACGGGTATTCGGGAATATTTTTGTGCAGATTTTGGCTACGAACGAGGGTACTAAGTCTTTGTCAACGCTATGCCTAGTTAGACATACTAGCAAGCAACAAGGCTTAGCAAGCAAGCAAATCGGCGGCGCTTTTGCAGGACCCTGGGTACATTTTTGCACTGCCGCTAGCCGTCTGTATACCCCAGCACGCCCGCGGCACGCCGGAGCTACCCCTGCTGCCGTAGGGGCAAGTTTGGGCACACCTAAAAGCAGCCATGGTGCAAACGCGCCACGCGGCGCGGCGGCGGCAACGCAACTGGTCGATGTGCCGCATCTGCGAGACGCTGTGGACCATCTCTGGAGTCTGTTGCCTCTGCTACCTGATGCTGCAGCCGCACCTGATGCTCGACGCCGCGCACCGCGGCCACCACCCGCAACCACCCAAGGCGGTGCCGCACGACCTGTCGCCGCTCGAAGCAATGCTAACAACGACTGAGGCCCTGGCGAAGGCCCGGGGCTGGCCGAGCCGCGCGGCGCGGGACGCGCTCGCGCGCGGCCTCGAAACAAGAAATGGGCGGCCGCGGCCGCGCCGCTTTGAGAAAGGCGAGGGCCCGCTGTGCGCCGTGCTCATGTGGACGGCGACGTTCGTCCTGGAGATCGCCAAGTTTCGCGTCTTCGAGCCGTTCGTGGCCGAGCTCGACGCGCAGGTGCCCTCTATTAATATGAGCGCCCTCGTCGACTGGACGGAGCTCGGCCAGGCGCACACGCTGCTGCACGTCTTCGCGGAGCACCCGTCGCAAGTTTTGAGAGGCGGGGCCGTCTCCACAATACCCGACGGCGACGCGACGCGGACGCTCGGCGAGCGCGTCTACCGGAATGTAGGAAGGGTGCGCGCGGCGGAGCGGGCGAAGCGCAAGCTGAAGCGCCAGGAGACCAAGGCCTTCTGCGACACGCTCAATCGGTCGGCGGCGGCCGGCGTGTGTTATGGGAGAGACGACGAGCCCCGATTGGGGTGGATGAAGATATCTGGCTTCGCCCTGGCGACGGACGGCACGATGCTTGCCCTTTTTGACGACGTCTCGGGCTGTGTGGAATCAAATTCCGGGCGTCCCACGCCATCGACGCGACGTCGTCCCCGTGACCGCGCCGATGCAACCTAATTCACTGGTTGATTTCCACACAGGTCGAGGGTAATATTGAGGAGCTGCGCGCGGCCCTGCGCCACGCGGCCGATCCGATGTTCCCGGCCGGCGCCGTGCGGCAGACGGCGCCGCTGCATTTGGTCATTGGGCGCTTCGTGGACTGGCCCGTGTTGAATGACCTCGACCGCGCGCGCGTGAACCTGTGCGTCGAGCGCTGGGCGGCGGCGCTGCGGGAGCACCGCGAGCCGCAAGATGGCACGGAGGTGCCCTACGTCGGCGCGACGGCGCGGCTCTACGAGCTCGAGCTGGCGCGCGACGACGCCTTCGGCTTCTTCGAGCGGGCGACGCACCGGAAGGTGCCGCTCCTCGAGGGCTACCCCGAGGAATACTCCGACGACGAGTCGGTCCGGCGCGAGGCCCGCAAAAAGAAGAAGAAGGACAAGAAGGGGAAAGAGTTTTAGTTTTTGTTGTTGTCACTAAGTCCTGCCAGTGGTCCTACTAGTACGGTAGACTAGGAGTACGATACTATTATACATTGTCGTCGTGGCGGCTCGAGAACGCGGACGTCCGCCGCGGCAAGTTGGCCCGCCGGTGTTTTTGCGTCCGCGTCTTGAAATTCGACTCCCGATACAACTGGTATATAGGTCGAGTAGAAGTGGGCCGT
This sequence comes from Pelagomonas calceolata, assembly GCA_918797485.1. NCBI lineage: Eukaryota > Pelagophyceae > Pelagomonadales > Pelagomonadaceae > Pelagomonas > Pelagomonas calceolata. The sequence continues at coordinate 3,573,908 of CAKKNE010000004.1, forward strand.
GGAACCGAAAGGCGTGCCGATCTTCATTCCCTGGAGATCCGCGGGCGAGACGATGCCGGGCCGCACGAGCAGCGCCTGGGACTCGCCCTTTAGGTGCGCGACGTAGAAGTTCCGTAACCTGACGCCTCGCGCGATCGCCGCGGCCGCGGGCGTCGAGCCCAGTAGACTAATTTCGAGGTCGCCGTCGTCGATCTTCGAGACGGCGCCGACGCCCGCGGACTGCGGCAGACATACGACCTCGATGTCAAGCTCGCCTTCGAACCAGCCGCGCGCGCATGCGACCTCGAACGGCTGCGCTTCTGTGAAATATCCCAGACGCACGACCTCGCGGGCGGTGGCCGCCGCCGCGAGCAGGAGGAGGGCGGCGGGCCATACGCCCCGCGCGCTCATGGTTTTACCGCAGAGTGCGCAGAGCTTTTTCCTAATTTCGCACTGAGCCGCCGTTACTCGCTTAGGCGTCAGTCGTTCTTGAAAAGAGTATATAAGCCCGCGGCGTAGTAGTCAGGCGGCCAGGTAAAGCTACGTCGCGGCCTCATCTGCCAACTTGCGTATACGTCCCTGTCTATATACATGTAAGGTAGGTAAGGTAAGGATATAAGGAAGTCCTTTGAGACGCTCCTCAGATGATTGGGGGGACATCCTTTATAGTCGCTCAGATAGATCGATAGGAACAAGCCTTACCCCACCCCCGCGCGCCGCCGCGCCGCCACGAACTGCTCCACCCAGGCCGCCGTCTTCGTCAGGTAAAACTCCGGCGACGGGTACGCCAGGTACGTAGTGACGCCCGGCCGCTCCGGCGTGAACGCCGCCGCCGCGGTTTCGATCTGCGTGCCCTCGTGCCACTCGTTGAAACTCGTGACCGCGACGCGCGCCGCGCCGCTCTCAAGCGCCGCGCGCCAGCTCCGGTCGTAGTAGGCGCCCGCCTCGCGGCCCCGCGAATTCGCGCCGTTCCACGGTCGCACGCGCAGGTCGTCGTAGCCCGGCGCGACGCACGGGACGAAGAGGCCGCCCTTCGCCGACGCCCGTGCGACAAGCCCTTTCCAGCTCGACGGCGTCGAGGCTTGCGTGAAGCCGGTAGCGCCAAAATAGCTGTAGGCCCCGTCGAAGCCGCCCGCCCCACCCACGTAGTCGTCGACGTGCTTCGCCTCCAGCGCCAGCGCGATGAGGAACGCGCCGTCGTTCGCCGCGACCCGCGCCGCGCGCCAGTCGCGCGCGGCGAGCTGGTACGAGTCGTAGGCGAAGAACACGCACTTGCCGTCGATCTTGTGGTAGGCCTCGTGGGCGCCGTACGTTCGGACGGCGTAGGCCACGTCCTTCAGCTGCGCCGCCGCCGTGCGCCCCTCCCAGGGCTCCAGGTGGAGGCAGAGCTCCAGGCCGAAGCGCGCCGCCGCGGCCAGCAGCCTCTTCACCAAACCGTCGACCTCGGGGCCGTTCGCGTCGCGCTTGCCCGGCGGGTACCAGCTCACGACCGCCACGCCGACGTTCGCCTTCCGGAGCTGCGCGAAGTGCGCCTCAATAATTGAATCGTCGGCCGACGAGTAGGCGCCCAGCGCGGGGAAGAAGCTCGCGCCGACGTCGCGTTTTTCCGGGTCGTGGACGAAGGGCGGGTACTTGGCTCGGACCGCCGCGTCCCAGTGATCTAGATGCTTGTGGTTCCAGTGCGCCCAGAGGCCGTCCGTCGCGGGGTTCTGGTACCAGGCGTAGTAGAAGGCGTAGACGCGCGGGTCCAGCTTTTTTTGTGTCGCCGCGGCGGTCGGCGCGTTTGTAGCAGCCGGTGCCGGCGGCGCGGCGGCTGGTGCGAACTCGGCCATCTGTGGTCGCAGCGCTTTACCGATGAGCACGCCGATTGCAAAGCAGGCCGCGACGTATGCGAGTGCTGGTATGCGTTTTGGCTCCTCACTGCTCCTCTTGCTGCTGCTCGATTTGTGGACTGGCAGCACTGGTGCCTTGGTGCGGCCGCGGTGCATCTAGAGCGCTGCCAGCTGCACTCAGTTGGCTGCAAGCGTCGCGAAGGCAACTTGTATACAGCGCACCACTGAATCTACTGTATTTATTCGATCTATGCGACCCTTTTTGCTCGGCTGCCCGGCTAGCTAGTGTCTTACAAACCGCTAGCGACTCCTCCGCAAGGCGTATCAATCCTTCCGGTTAATATTACCACCCCCGATAACGAAACTCTACTGGTCCTTGGGGTCGTCGTCCTCGTCGTCCGATCGGACGTCCTCCGCGCGGCCCGTCGCCATCATGCGCACCGCGACCTTGATGATGAGGTAGAACCAGTAGCACTGGAGCCCGTACAACGTCCACAATAAGGCCACGCAGGTCCATTCCGGTAAACCTTTCGGGAAGTAGCGCGTCGCCTCGACGTGCGCGCTCCAGCAGACGTAGGGATACATCGCGATGCGCGTTACGAGGAATACCAACGCAAACAACTCGAAGACGCGGTCGGCGCAGAACGTGCATCTTTGAGCTAATTTTTTGTCCCTGGATTCCCGCGCGTCGCTCACGTACTTGAACATCTTCGCGAGGTGTAGAGGGACATCGGCCGGATCCAACAAAAGCATGACGACGCAGCCCACGCGGTTCCATCCATATAGGTACGAAATGCCCACCACGGCAACAGTAACGGCGTGGTGCAGCAGCATCTCCACGAAGTCCTTCCTTTTTGGCTCCAATAGGACATTGACGAAGCCCGCGACGTATCGAGCCCCATACAGCAAGTAGTAACACCGCAGGTCATCGCGCATGACCTCGTGGCCCCCGTCCGCGAACCCGATCCACCAGTGCTTCGAGGGCCAGAACCACGGCTGCGACGGCACTATCACTAGACCTATTAACGCGAAGGAGCCGTAGACCAGCAGCTCCAAACAAGCCTGGGAGAACTTGACGACCATCCTTCTTAAGGCCCTTGTCGGTCGTTTTGGCGTGGCTAATAAGAAATTCGCCAATGGCCGCGCTATTATGAGTCGCAGCGCCCAGTTCAGCGCGAGCTGCGCTGCAATAAATAAGACGAAGACGTAGCCGTCGAGTCGCGGCAAGGGCGCCCGCGCGCCTAATTCGGCCTCGTCGCGCGTGAACGACTTCAGGAGCAGCGCGGCCTCGTCGAGCGCCGCCGCCGGCGACGCCTCGGTCGGCGGCGCCTCGGCTGCACTAAACCAGGCGGACATGGCTAGCTTGCGGCTGCAGCAGGCGCTGCGCAGGACTCACGCTGCAAAAACGCGTGGGAGGCGATCACTTGCGATGCCTAAGGGTGCAGTTTCGCGCGCGGTGACCTCTATCTCCCCTTAGATGCACGGGTCGATGCTTGCTTGCCTAGCCTAGTGTCTTACACGCGCTAGCCCGGACAAGGCGTATTCGTCCGGTGAGGTCTCGGCCAAGCGCCCCCTCTCGGCCTCTCCGCTCGGCTGGCTACTCGATCCTAGCGCAGTAAGACACTAGCAAGCCCAGGGCGCTTGGCTTGTGAGTTTAGCGGCGCGAAGGCTTTTGCCTCGTTGCGTGGGAGCACTGGCAGCCACAGCACACATCAGTCGAAGCGAGGAACAATTCGCAGCGGCGCTGAGCAGTCTCTGCAGGCACAGCTCCTGGAGCAAAGACAAGGATGAGTTACGCGTCGCCCCCGCCGTCGCCGCCGAAGAAGACCCTCCAAACGATGAACAGCCAGGACAGCGACTACCAGATCCAGCAGCCGAAGCCGCAGTCGCGCATCGTCCTCGCCGGGTCGCTGGAGGCGCGAAGCCGGGACGGGAAGAAGTGGAAGATGCGGCGCGTCGAATTACTGGGCAGCGGCGAGTTACTACTAAGAGGGAAACGAAATGCGACGCGCTACCTGCTAGATGGGAGGTGTACTGTATCTACAGTAGAAGCCAAGGTCTCGGACAAAGGGATACATAGCTTCAGCGTGAGCTGGCCGGCCGGCGCCTACACGCCGACGCCCATCCCGAACCGCCTCCAGACAAAAAACAAAAAGATGGGCGAGTCGAGCGACTCCGAGGACGAGGGAATCAAAATGAGGGAAATCGACGCCGAGCTCAGGCAGAAGAAGAAGCTCACGAAAAAACATAGAGCGGGCAAGGGCATGCTCGCGACGGCGGCGACGGCGACGACCGTCGTTGCGGGCGGTGTCGTGATCGGCGTCGCGACGATGGGGATCGGCTTGGTGCCCTACGCCGTGGGCATCGCCGGTCTTGCTGGTGGTGGTGCTGCTTATTTAAAGTCGTCGGAGAAGGAGCTCCACTTGGAGCTTGGAAGTCGCGACAAGAAACTAGCTGATAGATGGCGTTCTTTAATAGATGACATGGTCGCTAGAAGAGCCGCCGCTCTAGATCTGGCCGCGGGCGTCGACGCTCAGTCAACGATGGAGTCGTCACGTTTGGTAGCGCGGCCGGACCGCGCCATCGTGCTCAGAAGGTCGCGCGCGGGCACCATGGCGACGTCGTCGTGCCGACGCGTCGTACGAGCGCCGCCTCTCCGATTGTTCGTGGCGTTATTGGGCGGCGAGCGGGGCTGCTGGGCGGCGCACCACGGCTGCATTCGGGAGGTGAGCCAATTAGCTGCGATAAATGACCGCTCGGACGTCGCCGTGCTCCAGATCGCGGGGCTGGCGCCGCCACAATTGCCGCTCGCGGAGTGGTTTTCGGTCTTGACGACGTCGCGGAGCGTCGGCGATTTTATCTACGCGCTGTGGGGTTTATGTGCCGCGCTCGCGAATCTGTTGGTGGCCGCCGCACGGCTCTACGCGCCGATTTTAGTAAGACCCTGCGTCTTCCTCGCTTCACTCACCGCGACGCGGCCGCGGGCGTGCGTCGTCGCGCGGACGTGGCGCGTCGACGACGACGGCGCGTTTTTGGTTCGGCTCGAGCCCGCGGCGGCGCCGCCGGGCGCTCATGTCAAGGGCATCCGGACCCAGCTCTGCGCTGTTTTAGCTGTGGCGCCGCACGCCGACGACCAGCTCAAGTCGGAGGGAGATGAAGAGTATGAGCCGGAGCGCGCGCTCGTGTCGGCGCGCGTCGCGCTGGTCGACGGCGGCGGCTGGCTCGCGCCGGGGCGGGGCTGGGTTCCCTCTTCGTTGAGAGCGGCGGCGCAGCGCCTCGTGGCCGACGCCGTCGCGTTGTCAGTGGGCGACCTCGCGGACGCGTGGGAGCACGACGTCGCTTCTATAAATGAACCGGAGGACGAGGACGCGTCTTTTGAAAGAGAGGCGCTGCGGGCGCGCGCGACGCCGCCTTCTGTGTCTCAGCGCAAAGTGTCCATCGGCGGCGAGCGCGCGCGGCTCGAGAAGATTGTGGTCGAGAAGCAGGGCGCCGAGCGGTCCTTGTCCTGTGTTTTTCTTCACCTTTGCCCGTTGGTCTCCCCTTACGCCGTCGAGGCGACGCCCTGACGTCTCTCCCGTCGCAGGCGCGCGGCCGTGCTGCAGCTCCAGCGTTTACTTAGAACCGCCGACGGCCTCACGACGGCGGCGTCCCTCGGGTCCTTCGACGACACGGAGGACGACGACCTCGCGCTCGCCGAGCCCCAACCGCACGAGCGGCGGGCCCTCGCGGCCCTCGCGGCGGGCCTCTGGGCGCGCCACCCCGCGGCGCGGCGGCGCGCCGACGCGCGCAGCGCGACGCGCGCCTCGACGTCGGGCGCCGACGACCGGCGCGCGTGGCGGCTCGTGCCCGTCGCGCAGGCGCCCCGCGGCGTCGGCGGCGACGACGACTTCGTGGCGACGGTGCTCGGCGTCGCCGGCGTGTCGGCGGTGGCGTACTGGCTGGCTGGCTGATCGGTCTTCTTTTTTCCTCTCTAATGTGATTCTTCTCTTTGAAAAACGTACTGTGCTTTTACCCCACCAGTACGCCATCGACGCGATCCGCTCCCAAACCTGGGACCAACCCCGATTTTTTCAACCTCCAAAAAAAACACGTCGCGACGCGAACGCGCTACAGACGCCCCGCCAACGCAATATGATCCTCACAAATTGCGCCGCCTGCGCCGCCCCACTGGCCCACGACCACAAGAAAAGGTGTAGTAGGTGCAAGACCAGATATTGCAATGAGGCCTGCCAGCGCCAGCACTGGGAAAGGGGCGGACATGAGGCGCTTTGTCGACGGATTAAGCGGGGCGGTGGCGCGGAACAATACCACGCCGACAAAAAATACAAGGAGGCAGTCGCTGAGGCCGTCGAGGCGTGCGCCGAGGACGTATCCTCGACACGCTGACCAATCTTGCGGGCACGTATCAAGTTGTTGGGCGGGTTGAAGAGGCCAACCGCATGCTACGAGATGTATACTCCGGGCGTTTGAAGCTCCATGGCAAAGAAGATAGAGATTCCATCAAAGCAGCCGGCAACTACGCGACGACGCTGGGCAACCTCAAGCGCTACGACGAAGTCAAATCATTGCTGCGCAAAACGATACCCGTGGCGCGGCGCGTTCTCGGAGAGAATGATGATCTTACGCTCACGATGAAAGCGATTTACACGTATGCGCTCTACACAGACCCCAGCGCCACGCTCGATGATCTCCGCGAGTCCGTGACGACGCTTGAGGAGACGACACGGACCGCCCGGCGCGTGCTCGGGGGTGCGCACCCGCAACTGAGGGTGTATGAGCGATTCCTACGAAACGCGCGAGCCGCGCTCGCCGCCCGCGAGACGCCATCAGCGAATGCCTAAAGAACAAACAACAACAACACAAGCTTACGTCGCCTCGCGCGTATACTCCTACCCCACCAGCACGCCATCGACGCGACGCCGTTAGTGGCGGAACTTGAGTCTTACACAGGGGGGAATCTATCTACTACCGCGCGTCGTACGGGTCGTCCTTCGTACCCGTGCCCTTCCAGGCCTCAAGCTCCATCGCCCGCTGCGAGTAGAAGCCCTTCTTCTTCTTGATGCCCTCGCGCGTCGACCGGCGGAGCGGCCCCGTCCGTTCGACTTTAACTTTCTTCAGGCGCGGTTTCGTGGTCCGCGCCGCCGGGGCAGCATCGGCGTCGTCGTCGTCGGCGCCGGAGTCCCGAGCGCGCTTGCGCGACATTGATGCTACGACCGGTTTCGCCGCGGCGCCGCCCGCGGCGCGCCGGGGCGGCGGCTTGGCGCGCGGGCTCGTGGGTTTGTTCTTGGCCGCCTCGGCGGCCGCAGCTTTTGCGAGTGCTTCCTGGGCTTCTTCCGCTTTCCTGGCTTCTTCCTCTTCAGCAGCGCGCGCCGCTGCGTCGCGCTCGGCCGCCGCGGCGGCCTCCTGCTTCCGGCGCTCGTCGTCGGCCCGTTTCTGTCGTGCACTTTCCTCAATAGCTCTCGCCTTTTCTTCGGCCTCCCTCTTTTTCTTCTCTGAGGCCTCCTTCTTTCGCTGGGCGGCAATTTCGGCCTTCTTGCGCGCCGCCTCTTCGGCCGCCTCGCGGCGTTGCGCCTCTCTCTCCGCATTCAAGCGGGCCGCAGCCTCCCTCGCCTCGACTTCTTCCCGCGCGCGTCGTGCCGCGTGCTCCTGCTGCTCCCGGTCGCGTTGGGCGCGCAAGTCCGCTTCGGCGCGCTCCTCGGCTAGCTGTGCTTCCTCGAGGCGGGCCCTCTCTGCACGCTCCGCGGCAACTCTCTTCTCTTCTGCAGCGGCACGTTCGGCGGCGACGCGTCGCTGCTCCTCCGCGGCCCGCGCCGCTGCGGCCTTACGCTCTCTTTCTTCGGCTTCTCGTTTCATGCGCTCCTTTATTTCTCTTGCCGCCTTCTCGCGGGCGAGACGCTCACGCTCGGCCTTCGCGGCTTGTTCCTCCGCGCGTTTCGCCGCGGCCGCCTGCTCCTCCGCGCGTTTCGCGGCGGCGACCCGTTCGCGCTCGATGCGTTCAGTTTCCTTGCGTTTTGCCTCCTCGGCAGCAGCTCTCTCCTGGGCAAGCTTCTTCGCCTTCGCCTCTGCTTCGACGCGTGCCCGCTCCTTGGCTGCTTCATCAGCACGTTTGCGCGCGGCGGCGGCCGCCGCCTCTTCCTCAGCGCGTCTTTTCGAGGCGAGCTCATCCGCCTTGCGTTTGGCCTCCGCGGCAGCTCTGGCTCGAGCTTCGGCCTCCTTTTTAGCTTTCGCGTCGGCCTCTTCTTTTAGTCGAGCCTTCTCGCGCGCCGCTGCCTCGGCCGCACGCTTCTTCGCGAGCGCTGCAGCAGCATCCTTCTCAGCCTTGAGCTTGGCCGCAGCGGCTGCTTTTTCACGCTGTTCTTTCGCGAGAGCCTCGGCTTTCAGCTTGGCCGCCGCGGCGTCGGCCGCCTGTTTCTTCGCCAAGGCCTCCTTCTCGCGCCGCTCGGCGTCCGCGCGAGCCTTGGCTTTTGCCGCGGCCAAAGCTTTTGCTTTTTCCTCCTCTTGTTTCTTCTTGGCGGCGGCGGCGAGCGCTTCCGCTTTCTTCGCCTCCGCGAGGCGTTTTGCTTCAGCATCGGCCTTGGCCTTGGCGAGAGCGGCATCTTTCTTCTTTTTGGCCTCGAGTTCCGCTGCTTTCTTCGCTGCCGCCGCGCGCGCGTCTGCGGCAGATTTGGCCTTCTGTGCCGCGACGGCGTCGGCGCGGTCCTTTGCGGCCTTAGCGTCCGCTGCTTTTTTTGCTGCTGCAGCCTTCGCTGCCGCGGCCTGCTTCGCGGCGTCGGGGGCCGGCGGCGGCGGCGCGGTCACGACCTTACCTTTGAGAGGCTGCGGCGATGACGGCGACGCTGGCCCGACTTTGGCTTTCAGAGCGTCAAGAGCCGTCTTCTGTGAAGCGTTAAGGTTGCCCGCCGCCTCCCTCTTGATCAGGAAGTTGTACATGGCCTTCTCGGGGCCGGTGAGCGCCATGGCGAATTATTTGACTGCAGCGCTCCGAGAGGCACAACGCCACAACCCCGGCGCGGTGACGCTTGAACTTCGCGTAGCGCCCACAGAAGGTCCGGGCTACGTCCCACGCGTGCTCAAAGCCTGTGCAGCGTCAGGGGTGTCGCGCACGACGCTGAACAGATGCCGTCGATCGAGAGCGCTGTGCTTCGTACGGGGCTCTCCCAAAGCAGACCTCTTGGAAACGCCTCAAACAGCAACCAAGCAAGGCCCACGACTCCCCAGCACCGCTCAAGCCGCCGGGCAAGCGTAGGGCCCCCCAAAAAAAGTCACTTCACAAAAACTAAAGCTCCCCCTCCTTCCTATCCCGCAGCTTGTACCACCGCTCCCCGTCCGGAAAAATCAACGACCCCGAGCCGTCGAACGTGTGGATGCCGTCCCAGCCGGCCACGCCGCCGATCGGCCCAAAATCCATAAAAAAGCTCTCCGACGACTTGGGCCAGCCCCGGAAGGCCCCCACCAACTCGAAGAATTTCACACCATCGTCCGTGCCGACGACGGTCACGGACACGCCCTTGATTCTCCCGCTCCTTCTTGAAACGACCCTCAAACCCGCGAGGCCCCCGTCCCAATCCTCCGTCGCGTAGACGCCGTCGAAGGGCTGGTCCCCCTCTACCTTCACAGCGGCGAAGCCCGCCTCCCGCCGCCGCCACTCGCCGCCGCCCTCCCACCGTAGCACGTCGCCGTCCCAGGTCGCCTTCCTCGACTCCGTACCATCAATGTGTGACCAGTCCAGGGCCAGCTCGCTCGTCCCGTCGTAGCTCCCGTGCGTCGTCCAGACCGTGCCGTCCGGCAGGACGCCCATCGCGTGCGCGCGGCCGTCGTCGTGCACGTAGACGGCCCGCGCGCTGGCGAGGGCGTCGCAGGTTTTGGATAACTTGCCGCAGGCCGACGCGTCGCTGAAGAGGCCCGTCGGTTGTTGGGCCGTCGCGCCGATGGCGTAGAGGAGCACGCCCCAGGTGGTGGGGCTGCCCATTCTCGTATGCATGGTCTGGCGGGCTAGCCTTCTTAACCAAAAGGGCTGCCCAAACGATGCGGCGGGGTCTTCTAAATGTCCGGACTGAGCGCTGCGTGGCTGTGCGGTTCAATTGCCGATTTGCACATCGCTTTCGGGGCTGAAAACTAGTGTGTGTGTATGCTAGGTAGCTGCCTCCCTTAAACTTCGCAAACTACGCGTACGCCGCCACACTTGTCAAGCGTCGCGGGTAAACGCCACACACGAGACCTGGCCGCGGTGGTGGGCGCAAAAAATTGGACGTAACCGCATCACCAAGCGCCGTAGACAGTACAGCATTGCTACCGCCTGATCACATGTCTTACGAGACCGCCCAGAAAGTGCAGCAGCAGCAACTCAAGGACCGCGTCGTGTACGCAGCGATCATAGTACTGGGCTTTGTAGCTTTGTATATCAATATCAAGCGCGCGGCCAACGAGCACGCGGCATGGGAAAAAGGAGAGCACAACTAAGCCTGCTCGCGCTGCCGATCGCCGCGCTACGGATGACGACCATCGACGTAGCCGCGGTGCGCGCGGCCGCCGCGCCCTTCAGCTGCGCGATCCTGCGACGAGGAGACGACAAATTGCTAGCGGAGGTGAGAGGAGCCGACGCGCAAGCTGCCGCGGGCCGCTTGACGTGCTACGGCGGCAAGCGCGAGCAGGGCGAGAGCTCGATTCAATGCCTTGTGAGAGAACTTAACGAGGAACTCGGCTGGGCGCCCGAACATATACCTGCGGAGCCGGCCTGCTCGCTGCTCGTGGACGGGTACCTGATCGCGCACTTCTACGAAGCGAGCGTGGACCGCACGGACTTTGAAACCGAAGGCCGGGCGTTCGAATTCGTGGACGAAAGCGACGCGCGCTGGTCGGCGTGGCACGCGCGCATATTAGCCGCGAGGCGCCGCGGCGACGCCGTGGCAGTCTTCGACGACGGCGGTGATCCCGCCGCGACGCTCGCGCTCCTGCGCAAAGTGCCGACGGCCGGCGAGGAGGGGCTCGAGCGACGCTACTACGAGCCATTGTGAATGTACATAACTAAACTAACAAATTATGACTCAGACTCATCTTCGGGCCACCAGGGAGGCACGTACGGCGCCGCGCGCACGTCGCTCCCCTCCACCCTAACGTCCAGCACCTCGCCGGACAGCGCGAAGTCCAGCTTCACGTCCGCGACGGCCGCCGTCGACTCCGGCGAGACCGCCACCAGCTTGCCGACGTCCTTGCCATTTGAGACGAGCTTGGCGCCGACCGTAGGTACATCAACAGATAGGGGCGCGAAGGGCACGGGGTCCGCCGGCGGCTCGGCGCGCGCCGCCGAATGCGTTACGTCGGTCTCGTGCAGCGCGACGGGCATGAACCGTCGCCGCACCTGGCCCCGGAACTTGGCCCTTGCCGTGAGCTCCTGGCCCAGGTAGCAGCCCTTGTCGAAGGCGATCGCATTCAACGCGTCGAGGTTCGCGACGAGCGGCACGGCACCCTCCAATTCCTCGCCCTCCGCGACGCCCAACGCGAGGCGCCTCCTCAAATACAAGCCCGGCGCCTCGCCCTCAGTACCTTTCTCGACAATACCGCGACTCCCTAACAATTCCGTCCGCGGGTCGGATCCACTAACAACGCAGTTTTGGAGCGTGCTCGTCGCCGTGACGACGTCTAAGTCCGCCTCGTCCCTTATTTTCACGTCTGCTCTCAACTTGTACATCTTGAGGTGCCTCAGGAGTTTTGGTGCGGCCGCGGCGGCGCAATCAATTAACACCGCGTCGTCGTGGCGCCAGAAGCACGCGTCCGCGAGGACGCGCCCCTTCGTGGTCAGGAACGCCGCGGCGAGCGCGGGCGCACTTCCCTCGAGCCAGGTCGCCACGTTGTTCGTGCAGAGGCTCTGCAGGAGCTTGCTCGTGTCCGCGCCGCGCAGGCTGAGGACGCGGCGAGCTGCCATATTATCGCGGCGGCGGCGTCTGGGTTGAGAGTGAGCACAGGCTGACAGAGAGCGCGTGGCAGCTTCGTGCGCAGCGGTGACGCGGACGCCGGCTGGCACGTCCTGTATGATGCCGAAGCGACGTGTGTGACGACTCTTGATGTCCTTCGCGAGAGTGGGCTGTGCCACGGCTGTGCTCAGCTGCTGCTGCAGGCCTGCGGGTTTAATTGCTTTTTGCCGCAGCCAGCCGCTGATCGATAGCGATCGTTTAAAAGGTGTCGCGTGCAAGCGCTGTCCACAGCTTTGCACCTTCCAAGAGTGCACGCTGCGGCAACTAGTGAGTGCACCACACTCACTGCAGCAGCAGCACCATGGCTGCCGAGCAGGAGCCGGTCTACCTCATCGTCGCCGAGAACGCGACGACGTGCCGGAACATCTTGGCGCGCGGCGGCTGCGACCGCTGCGCGCTGCGGCACTGCGCGCCGCCGTGGGCGCTCTACGACGCGGCGCCGGCCACGCTGCGCGGGGCGCTGCGGTCGGCGCTCGACGTCCCGCAGAACGAGGGCTGCTCCCTCTGCCTCGGCGCCTTGGCGGAGACGACGGCCCGGGCTGTTGCACATGCATCGAGCGAGCACGCGGGCCTCGGCGCCGCCCGCGGCTGGGCGCTCCGCGTCGCGGCGCCGCCGTCGTGGGCCGTCCGCGACGCCGCGGCCGGCGGGACGACGCACTCGGTCAAGGACGCGCTGCGGCGCGTCGTCGCCGCGGACCTCGACCGCCTGTCGCCGCCCAGTAATTCGGAGGCCGCACCACCGGCGCCCTGCTACTTCGACCTGGCCTTCGACGGCGCGCCGGACGACGTCGCCGCGCTGCCGGCGCGGCTCCGGCCAAAGCCGCCGAAGCAGAAGGGCCGCGGCAAGCGCCCGAGGCGCGCGCCGGAGCCCGTGCCGGCGGCGCGCGTCGCCGCCGCGCTCGAGGCTCTAGATGCCGACGAGCGCGCGGCGCTCGCATCAATTCTCACCACGTCTCCGCCCGTCCGCGTCGATGTCAAGTGCGCGCGCGAGCCCGTCTATCTGGCCTTCCGCTACCGGAAGTTGGGGCGGCGCACGCCGCAGTCGAGTTGGGTCGTCGACGGGCGCGTCAAGGGCGTTGGGTCGGTCGAGGAATATGTTTGTAAGGCGGCGAAGGCCGTGGCCGACTGCGACGGCGTCAAATTCGCCGCGTCGGGCCGCGAGGACTGGGACGTGCGCATGCTGGGCAACGGGCGGCCGGCCTACGCCGAGCTGCAGAATTGTCGAAAGTGGTCTTCCACGGACGTCGTCGGAGACTTCGCGCGCGAAGTGGCCAAGGCTTCAAACGGTGTAGTGGAGGCCCTACACGTCGAAATCGCGGACAAGGCCAGGGCCGACGCCGTCAACGCTTCAGCTGAAACAAAAGTGAAGACTTATGCGTGCGTCGTGTGGTTTTCTGCGGATCGGTCGGCCGAGGACGCGCGGCGCGTGTCGGCGAGCGCGCCCCTGGCCGTTCAGCAGAGGACGCCCGTCCGCGTGATGCACTCGCGGTCGCTGGCGACGCGCGAGAAGCGCGTGCTGCGGCTGAAGCTGACGATGACCAACCCGCGGTTCGGCGTCCTGGAGTTGGATACGAGCGCAGGGATGTATATCAAGGAGTTCGTCCATGGCGATCTGGGCCGCACGGAGCCGTCGCTCGCGTCGTTGGCGGGCTGCGACGCGGACATCCTCCAGCTCGACGTGCTCGACGTGCACGACGACGTCGCCGCCGCGTCTAGTTCTAGTTAGGTAATCACAGTGTTAGTCACGCGCCCGTCGCCACGCGGTCGCCATCTTCACGCGGCCGTCGCCGCCGCCGTGAGCTGCTCACCCGGCATCGCGCCAGAAAGAGAGGACGTGCCAGCAGGCGCCGTTCGGCAGGCGCGCGATGCGCTCGAGGCGCCGGCTATCCTTGGAGCGGTCCCGGACCTTGGCGCGGCCCCGGACGAGCAGGCTGCGGAGGCGGAGGAAGCGGCGGTGCGGCTCCCGCACATAGGCCTTGTAAGTGCCGTAAGCGCGGACGCCGGCGACGAGCTCTCGGCACTTGGCGAAGGACTCGTCGTCGGCGTAATGTGGGCGGCAAGATAGGAAGTCTTGCATCAGCTCCTCGGCCGAGAGATCTCCCGCTTCGGTCGAAAAATCTCGCATGCATCGGTCGATCGAGGCGCCCGCTCGGAGTAAGACTATCAGGATTTCTAGGCCAGAGCGTGAGACTAGTCTCTGATGCGACGCCCTAGAAATCTCCTCCTCCTCATAATCCACGCAAAAATCGAATTCCTGTAGTAATACACCGAGTGGTGTTTGGTTTCCGTGTTCCGTTCTGGCGTTTACATTGGCTCCTGCCTGGAGAAGCAGCGAAACCATTGCTGACGCGTAGCCTTCTGGATAGCATGCGTAGTGCAGCGGCTTCCAACCATATGAGTCTCCCATATTTACGTCGCCGCCTCGCGCGGTGATCATTCTAGCGCACTGGATGTGGTGCGCTTCAATGTTCGAGTTCATGCATAACATGAGAAGCGATAATCCCGATTCATCTCTATCATTGATGGCTTCCCGGTCCTGCCTATCAAGCCACCTTTCTACAACTGGGATGTCGCCCTCCGACGCAGCACTGCAGATGTCGGGCGGAAGAACCATTCTACACGGCGAGCTCGTCGCCGAAGGCGTGCATCAAAATAACAGACCCGACGAAGAAGCAGACGGACTTGTGGTCCCAGGCGCGCGCGAACACGCCCTTCATCGTCGCCCATACGTTCGTTAATTTGACGCGCGCGCGGCCGAGTTGGTCGTCGCCGGCGTCCATGGTGGCGTTTTGGTGGGTTCTAGAAGGCGGCTCTGGCGCAGCGATGGAAGCGCAGCGCGGTGCTGTGGCAGGCGTTGTGTGAAGAAATGTGTACGCTCAGCAGTCAGGCGTCGCGGCTGGTTTTGCGCGACTCACCTGCGACTCTAGAGTCTCTAACGCTAGCGTGCGGCGACGTTTGCCGGCTTCAGCCTTCGAGCGACGCATCCCAGGAGCCATGGGACAGACGGCGCCGACCAGGAGGAGCTCTGATGCTGGCCCTTGCAGCTCGAGCTTGCCCTGCTTTTGCCCACTCACAGCGCCAACCGCGAGACCAACGTGCGTTAGCAGTGCAGCGAAACCACCACGAACGACCGATGATTACGCTACGTGTGTGTCGCCTCGATTGAGGACGAGGAAGCGGAGCAAGGCAGCTCTGTGCAAGAGAGCCCTGCCTAACGCGCGGCGGGCGCGCCGAGCCAAAGCGGAGGCGCGCCGGCCTGCCGAGAGACCTCCGAGGCTGTGCTGGGCGGACGTTCTCGAAGAGCGCTTTTGCTTGCACACGCGACGACCGAAACGCGGCCGAGACCCTTCGGTGGCTGCGGTATCCTCAACGCGCGACGCCCCCGCAGGCAACAGAATGAAGCTCCTCGCGGCCCTCCTCTTCGGCGCGGCCTCGGCCCTGCAGCCCGCGCAGGTGAAGCCCGCCGCCGTCGACCGCCGGGCGGCGATGAAATTCACGTTCCCCGCGGCCGTCGCCGCGGCGCTTGCACCGGCCGCCGCGCTCGCGGCCAAGCCGCCGCAGCTGCAGTCGATGCAGCCGCCGCGCCGCGCGAAGACGGGCCAGATCAAGACGGGCAACGCGGGCTCGATCATGAAGAAGTAGGAGGTTTGTCGATACGGCTCTTCCCTAAAAAACAGTATCTTCGATTATACACACTACTCGTACCTCGCCGGCGGCGGCGGCGGCTTGCCCCCCATCCAAAATGAGGCGACCCAGGCTTTCCCGAAGGCGCCCGGCGCCGCCGTGCGCTTGAAGCGTGGCCCCCACGCACCTAAATCCAGCGACTTCTTGTAGTCCTCCTCGCGAAGTTTCGTTTCCGCGTACTCCTCCACGGAGAGGCCGTCGGGCACGTACGCGCGGCTCGCGCGCAGCTCCGCCGCCTTTGTCGCGACGCGTGCGGCAAAGCCGTCCTCGCCGCCGCGGGCCCAGCGCGCGACCGCCGCGAGGACCGCGAGGGCGACGGCGCTGCGCCTCGTGGGGGCCATAGATGCGACGACCGCCGCGCCCGCCGCGATGGCGAGCTGGCGGGCGATCACCACGGCGGGAACGCGCTTTCGCCGCGGCGACAGTGCGGCGTCGCGTTCGGCGCTTGCGACGGCCGCGCGCTCCGGCGCCGCCAGCGCCGTCGAGAGCAGCACGAAGGCGCCGAACACGAGGCGCGCCGCGAGCTTCGGACTGACGCGGCCCGTGGCGGCGACGCGGCCCGCGAGGCCGACCGCGACGCCCGCGGCGGCCGGCGGCGAGCGCTTCGCGACGACGGCGCGCAGTTGCGAGGCCCACGCGCGCACCGCCGCGTCGTCCGCGGGGCCCGCGTCCTTTATGCCACCTGCCACCGCGCCAAGGGCTGTGCGCTGCGGCAGCGCGGCGTCCAAGCGATGCGGCAGCGCCGCGTCAAATCGATGCGGCAGCGAGGGGCAGCGCTGCAGCGCGGCCGTAAACGGCAACAGAAGCGGAAGCAGGAGTCGCAGCGGTGCTCGCATGACTACTTGCGCCATCGATGCGATAACTAGAGGCCGCAAGGAATACTCTGCGAAGTCCCCAGTTGATGGCTCGTCGACGCGTCGATGATGGCTCGCTAGCGGTCTGTAACACTCTAGAAATGTTTTTTTTGTGGCCCAAGCTTCCGCGTAAACATCATTTCCAATTCACCCGGGCCATTCTAAAAGCAGAATCACTCATCCGTGTGGCGTACTGCCGCTTGACGGAGCCAAAACGAGCCGCTGGACACAGCATGCGAGATGCATAGCTAATAATGTGGGAGCGCTTTGGCAGCGACCCGGAGGACGCGGCGCCCGCGGCCGTGCTGCGGGCGCTGCACCGGCGCGGCGTCGGCAGGCTCCTCCGGGTCACGACGTCGCCGTCGCACGTCGCGCTGACCGTCGCTGCGCGGTGCGACCAAAGGTGCACGCTCGTCTTCGCCACGACACCCGACGCGCCGCCGCGCGACGCCGTCGAGGACGTGGCGACGGCTTTGTCTGAAAGCGCGGAGGCCGGCGCCGTGGCGTGCGCCGTGCCGCGGGCGCGGGCCGTGCGACACGGGCCGTTCGTGGAGATCGCCCTCTCCGAGTCGACAAAGTCGCGAAACGCGACGCTCGTCATCGTCGAAACTTCTGGAAGAGCCGACGTCTGGTGCACCTCAACTGAAGGCTGGCGCCGGGCGGGCGGCCTGCAGCTCACGGATAATACTATCTCCTCGGCGGCCTTCGACGGCCGTCGCGTCTTCTGGCGCGAGACTGGGGGAGTCTTCTGCCGCGCGCTCGGCCGGCGGAGCGGCCGGCTCGCGGCGGGCCTGCGGGCGCGCGCGGCCGACGCCGCGGCGGCCTCGTCAGAAAAGCTTTTTGCCGCGGGCCGCGGCAAGGGGGCCTGGCGCGTGAGCGAGGCGCCGCTTATTATTAGGAGGGGAGCCTTCGAGCGGTGTCTGGGCGCGTCCGGCGTCGTGTGTCGCGACGGCGACGGCCTGCTGGTCGTGGCGGCCACGGGCGACGTCATATGTGTGACCTACGGCGACGCCGGGATCGAGGCGACGACCTTGGGCCGCGCTTCACAAAACGCGGTCGCCGTGGCGCCCGTCGACGGCGGCGTCGCGCTGCTCGCGGAGGGTTATGTTGTGTTCTACCCGCGTCGCGGCGTCGTCGCGCGCGTGGCCGCGCCGAAAGGCGCGGTCGCGCTCTGGGCGCACCGCGGCGGCGTCGCCGTGCGCGATATGCATGGAGGCGTCTGGACGCTCCGGACGCCGGACCTCCGCGCGCCGCCGCCGCCGCCTGTTGTAAAACCTCCAGCCGTCGAACCGCGCCCGCGACCGCGGCCGCGCCGCGACTGGCATAATTCCAGAGACGCCTTCGCGGCCGCGCAGCGCTTGGCCGAGGCGCCTTCCGCAACACCGCTCCCGTCACTGAAACGGGCCGCGCGGCTCGCGCGCGAGCTGGGCCTCGACCCCGCGACACTGTTTACCGACGGCGACGAGCTGCCGTCGATGCTGTTCTTCTGCCGCGAGCGGCGACGAGATCGGTGGTTCGGGTGCTTCGAGCTGTTGTGCCACGTCTGCCTCGCGCTGCGGCCGGAGGCGCTGCCGAAATTCGTGGCCGACGTGATCGCCGCGAAGCGCCGGTCGCGGGCCATGCGCGGCGAGGCGACGGACTCGTCTTCGTCGGACTCCGACGTCAGCTCCGACGAGGCGGAGGGCCACGCCGAGGAGGAGGGGCTCCTCTTCTGGACGGGCGCGCCGGCGCCGCCCGCCTTTCATGCGGCGCCGCGGTCGGCGGCGCCCGCCGTGTCCGTCGCGCTGCCGCGGCGCCGAGACCGCGCCGGCGACGCGTCGTACGAGCGCCGCGCCGTCGCCTGCCTGCGCGCCGTGCCGGGGCTGGCGCCGGCGCAGCGTGACGCGGTGGAGTTCGTGTGTGCGCGGTATTCTAGAGCGGGGAAGGCGTTGGGTCTGTGATGTAAAAAATTTTGTGAGAGTTTCTTATCCAGAAGAGTCGTCCGAGTCCGATGAGGAGTCGTCCGAGTCGGCCGTGCCGCTCAAGTCGAAGAACGACCGCTGGCCGCCAATGATGTCCGAGTCGTCCGAAGAGGAATCGTCCGAGTCGTCACTCGAGTCCGGCGGGTTGCCCGAGTTGTTCTCTACGATCAGAATACAGGCGTCGAACGGCCATATCATCTTCATCTCTCTTCCGTTCATCCCTCTTCCGGACACTCTGTACGCACGATATTTTTCCGAGACACCTACGACCCTGCCTTCCCGCCCTTCTGGCCTAAAATAGTCCGGCCATGGGCCAATGTTAATGGCTTTTTGGCTGCCCGGAGCAGGCCGCCCGAAGAGCCGTTTGAGCTCGTCTCTGTCGTCGATTAATCGGATAATTGCCCCGGCCTTAAGGTCGGGGCGCCATGCGGTCATCGGGCTGCGCGTCCGGCCCGATAAGATCGACTCGACTTCGCGAGTGACCCCTGCGGCGGCCGCTTTCGTCAAAACGCCTTTGTGCTGATCGCGCAGCGCCAGCGCCTCCCGCAGCACGTCGCATTCCGTCGAGGAATCCAGCGCCGCAGCGCGGTCGAGGTGCACCTTAGCCGCGTCGATGCCGCCCGGCAGCGCGCCGGTGATCTTCTTGCGGGCCGAGGCCGCGTGCCACGCCGCCGCCGCGTCGTCGTCAACACTTTCGCTCTCGAGCAGCGACTCGACCAGACTGCGGGTGTTTTGGGCGGCGACGAGCCGAGCGCCCATGGCGGCATTCGTGACGGGGCTGCGATTGTTAGAGCTCAGCCACTTCGTGATCTGATCTCGCTCGTAGATTGCTCCATCTTCCGCCATGACCGGGTCCACGACCAGGGCTTGGCTGATGGGGCAGGTCACGCTTGAGAGCACCGCGGATGCTAGCATATGACCGGACGCGCCTGCATCATCCGTGCGCGCTCGCTTTGCTGGCTTAGGCATGGTATGCGCCTCGCAGAGCTCGTACACATGTGACCGGAGAGGCTGAGCTAGCGTAAGCATACTAGTATCGAGTTGCGTCCTAGTACCAGCCGGACGGGTGGGCCCCGGGGGAGCGGGAGGGGTACGGGGGACCCGCGACGTAACTAGCCTGAGCCTGAGCCGAGTTGCCTGAGCCTGAGTTAGGCGCCGAAACAACACGTCAAACGTGTACAACAAGAAATAAGGATTTATATCAACAAGACTGACTACGCGGACAGCACCGTCACCGAGTCCAGGTCGTCCACGAGGTCCATGAGCATTTCGCGGACCGCCGAGTTGTATTCGCCGGGTCCCGAGACGACGACGCGGCAGGGCTGGGGCATTTTTTGATACGCCTCACTCAAAATCTGGGCCGAGAGCCGCCCCCGGACCACAGAGGCGTTCTCCAATCCTGCGACCGCCGCGTCGACGTCGACGTCGGGAGCATTCGGGAACGGCACGTCGCCCTCCGCCGCCGGCGACAGTAATAAAGTACAATTCCGAAGTCCCGCGGCGTCGCCCTCCTCGCGACACCACGCCGCGCACCGCGGCGCCATCGGGGCGTCGTCCTCCCTACAAGAGAGCAGCACGTCGATGGGCACGCGGAGCTGGTCGCGCTTCGGCGTCGAGATGCGGAGCGAGCCGTAGGGGTCGCGGTGCGCCAGGATCTGCGGGAGCGCGACGACGCCCGTGCCGGCGAGCAAAAGTAGGACCGAGGCGGGCCGGAAGGAGGGCCCGTCGTCGTGGACCAACGACGGCACCGCGAGCGTCCGCACGGGCCGCGACAGCCATATCGTCTCGGGCTTGGTCCGATAGAGCCACGACGTCGCCTTGCCATCAGCATAAATCTTGATCAAAATTTCGACGCGGCCCTGCTCCCACTGGTGCGCTGACGAGATGGGCGTGTAATCCCTTTCGATCCAGGGCAGCGGGCCCTCGTCGTTCGCGCCGACCTCGGCGAGGAGCGTCGTGTGCCACGTGATCGGCCGCGGCACGCGGCCCCGCCCGCGCGGGTGCGGCGTGCCGCGCTTGCGGTCCTTGGACGTGTAGGTGAAGACGGCCGCGTGCCGCGACACCGGCTCGACGGACTCTAGCGACCACTTGGTGTACTCGGCAATCGCCTCAGGCATCTGCCCTGTCGAGTCGGCGGAGCCCACCTGCCTCCTCAACCAGTCGAGCTCCTCGCGCAGCCGCGGCTTCCCGACGGCCTCCGCGCCGAGGCCGTTCAGGGCGCTGTTCCAGTGGTAGACCTCCTTCGCGCGCTCCCGCGCCCGCGCCGCGCGGAGGCCCGCCAGCTTCTGCTTGATCTGATCGTCTTCCAGGTTCGGCTGGAGGCCCGTCGCGGCGGCGACGACGTCGGCGGAGGCCTCCAGAGACCGAATGAGGGTGTGCACCTTCGGGCGCTCCCCGCGCCTCACAACCACGGCGTTGGGCGCCTGGCTGCAGTAGCCGAGGCAGCCCGTCTCGTGCACGGTGCACTGGCCGCCGACGGCGCTGGCCAGCTCCTCTATTTCTGTGAGCACTCCTTCCGCGCCCCGGTTCAGACAGGTTCCGGCGTGGCATACGTGAACTTGGGCCATGTTTTTCGCTGCTGCACCTTCGGCGCAGTATGGCACTCAAGGGTTACGTTTGGGCTCAAGCCGCAAACTAGACAGCTTCTCTGGCAACCGTATGAGCACCTATTTGCCTCAGCGGTGTTGGAACTTGTAATCAGAGACAACTGGCTTGATTATACAGGCTTTGCTTGCTTGCTAGGGATCCTAGTGTGTTACAGCACGCTAGCAGTTTTTGGGGAAACATCTAGGTGTAGTAATATTCTTAGGGGAACAACATCCAACCAGTAGTGCCGTGCACTCAGGCCGGCGTCTGCGGAGCGCGCGACCGGCGGACGGCTGACGGGGGCGACCGGCGGTCCAGGACGTCCGCGACGCGCTCGGCGGACTCCGGCGACTGCGTCTTCCAGAGGTGCTGCAGCAGCGAGGGCGTCGACGGCGGTGGCCCAGGCGGTGGCGGCGGCGGCGGTGGCGGTGCGGACGGCGGCGGCACCCGCGCGGACCGCGGCCACGACGGCGGAGCTGCAGACGGCGGCGCCGCGGACGGCGGCGGCCCGGGCGGCGGCGGCCCAGGCGGCGGCGGAGGTAGAGGCGGTGGCGGCTGCTCGGCGACAACCGGCGCTGGGGGAGGCGGAGGCGGCGGCGACGGCCGCCGCTCGGCGACCACCGGTGCGGGCGGAGGCGGCGGCGGTGGCGGCGCGCGGCTTAGAAAGCGGGGCTCGAACGTGCACTCGGCGACCTCGGCCTCGTTGTTCGCCGCGCGCTCCTCCGCGACCTTCGCCCGCGCGCGCTCGAGCCAGGCCTGGTTCCGGTCCGCGAGGGACACGCCCTCCGTTGAAGAGCGGGGATCGTGCAGCGCCGGCGCAAACGTGTAGCCCGCGAGCTCCCGCTCGGCCTCGCGCGCGCGCCGGTCGCGCATGCGCGCGCGGCCCTCGGTCGCGTCGCGGTACAAGCGCGCCGCGGCGGCCGACGCTCTCCTCGTCGCCGCCATCTCGCGCGAGGCTCGTCGCCCGCCCGCCTCGCCCGACTCGCGCCGTTTGGCGCCGAACGTCGCCCGCACGGACCCCAGGAAGTCGCCATCCGCGACCTTGGCCCGCGTGCCGTGCGGCTTTGGCCTGCGCGCAAATCAACCAGTGAGTGGGTGCTCGCAAAGTCATATCTCGGCGACGACGCGGCTCAAGTCGCGTGGTCAGAGAACCGCACCGCCACGCCGTCAAGCAGGCGTCGCGTCGATGGCGTGGGAAGCGCCGCGAAACTTGATTCGCGCACAGGCCAAAACCGCGCCAGGCGCTCCGCGGCGGACTCGTCGTGCGCGACCGCGCGGCTCCCGGGGCAGACGTGGCTCGTGCTGCGCGCGTCACGCGCGGCCCGGTCCGCCGCGGCGGTGCGGCGCCGCGCGTCCTCCTGCCGCCGCAGCGCGTCCACGTAGAGCGTCGTCGCGCGCGCCGCCGCGCGCTCCGTCCGGCCCCGCGCCGCACGCGCCGCCGCCGCGCGGTCGGCGTCCTTCCGTCGCGCGAGGTCCTCGGCCCGCGCGCGCGCCGCCGCGTGGAGCCGCGCGTGGACGGCGTTGTCGCGCCGGAGCCGCGCCGCCTTGCGCGTGATCGCCGGCGTCGCGGTTCGCGCCGCGCGCTCGCGTTCGGCCGCGGCGCGCTTCGCGACCGCGCGCGCCGCGGCGCCGTGCGCGTGGAGCCGGTCCTCGACGCGCACGGCCGCCACGACCTCCCCGCCCGCGCCCGCGCCGCCCGCCGCCCAGAGGCCCGCGTCGCGGCTCCGCGCGGTCGCCGCGAGGCTTACGCTCGCGTCGCAGAGCCGCGGCGACCGCGGCTCCGCGTCAAGGGCCTCCTCCGCGGCCTGGCGCTCCGCGGCGAGCCGCGCGTCCTCCTCCTGGCGGCGGCGCCGGCGGTCCGCGTCGGCGTAGAGGCGCTGGCAGGCGGTCGCCATCAGTACTGTGCCGGTGGAGGCGACTGTACAATGCGAGCACTGGGGCAGCGTATACGTCCCTCCGCCGCGGCTCCGAGCCCACGACTGCGTCGCGGTACCACCGCACTGATCGTGCAGACACAAAGTGGCAGCCAAGCAACAGCTCGAGGCTGCCCCGCACGGCGCGCGGGCGACTTCGGGGCGGCGGGGACTGCTCGGGCGCACGCGGGGGCGCGTACGGATCGATAGCGTTGTGCCCGACGAAGCCTTTCGCTCTCGCGCCTCGGCGGCGGCGACGCGAGTCACGCGACACGGCACTGCTCCGACGCCACCGACGCCATCGACGCGACAAGGACGAAAACTAGAACAATATTACTCGTCGGCCTCCCGCAACCGCGCCACGACGGGGTACTTCCGCGCGAACAGCTTCTCCCAGTCGTCCAAGATCTTGACCTCCTTCTCGTCGAGGTCACCTAAATCGGGCCATCCTCTATCAACGTCCTCGGGCTTGAAGGACATCTTCGCCAACGCTCTAGATGCGTCCTTGCCACAGAACAGGTGGTACGAGCAGCCCGCCCCATAGAAGCCGACGCCGCCATAGCCCACGTCGTAGACGTTGCCCCGCACGCCGATCAGGTGCTCGGCGCAGCATCTTCCTGGAGATGGTGCGCAGGTGCCCGTGCCCCTCTCTAACAATTCGGCGCGCGAGATAACCTTGGTGGAGGGCGGTGTCGCCAGCCTTCCAAGGATCGGGTAGCCCTTCAGCTCCTTGAACTTAAAATGCCATTCGTCCAAATGCTCCCGCTCCCCGTGGTTCAACCCATCGATGGGCTGGTCCAGATCTACCTCTTCGAGGGACATCGTCGCGAGGCACTTCGACGCGTCCCGGCCAGCAAATAAAGCGTACCCACCACCCGGACCGTAGAAACTTCTCGCTTCGGAAACATCAAACACGTCGCCCTTGACGGCGACATACAACGGCGTGTCCTCGTCCTTGCCGTCGAATTCTCGGAGTTGCTTTGGTGTGAAGTCGCGCGGCGGCTCCTCGTCGTCTTCCTCATTAACTGGTGCGTGCGTGCCGTCTCTTTCGGGTTCGTTCGTGATGATATAGGCAGCATACGCGCCGAAGAGGACGCACAGGAGTAATGCTACCGTCGACGTCGTCGAGCCGCCGGTGAGCCATTGTAGTAGCGACGGCGCGTCTTTTGTTATCGCTTCGGCGGCGGCGTCGGCCATGCTTATCTTATCTCTATGCTATCTCGCGCCGCGACGATGGCCGTGTCACAGCTGCTCAATGACAGTGCACTGTGCTAGATCCGTGTGCGACCAATTATTCGTGGCGCAAGCGTTCGCAGCTAT
Organism: Pelagomonas calceolata; assembly: GCA_918797485.1. Classification (NCBI taxonomy): domain Eukaryota; class Pelagophyceae; order Pelagomonadales; family Pelagomonadaceae; genus Pelagomonas; species Pelagomonas calceolata. The sequence continues at coordinate 3,598,008 of CAKKNE010000004.1, forward strand.
ATTGGCCCAGCAATTAAAGCTTCTCGCGCGCGCGCACAAGTGAATCGCTGCTGCGCTTTGCCTACTGCACTTTGCCACTGCGCCAGGCTGTAAAATCGACTCTGTCCTCCGTTTTCGCACCTGTCGTCTAGCCGTCTCGCGCCAGAGTTCCCCGGGGCGGCTCGACCAGTAGAAGCTTTCTTGTTTTTTCTAGTGTGTTACAGTGCAGTAGACTTTTGAGAGGCAAACTCCAAAAAAGGCCACCAGAGGTCGCTGTTTGAGCCGCACGGGGCTGAACCTGTGCGTTGCATACTACAGCTCGACGCAGCGCCGCCAACACCGCGCCGCTAGAAGAACTGCTCGGCTCCCGGCGTGAGCAGCTCCGCCAAAACCAAGTTCGCCACAGTCAAAAGGAGAGATGCCGGTATCAGTGAACAAGATCGACACGTCGGTCGTCGCCGAGACGCTGCGCCAGCAGATTAGGGAAGACGTCGCCATCGTGCCCGGCGCGCGGCCGCGCCTCGTCGGGTTTTTGGCCAACAAGGACCCCGCGGCGCGCAAGTACGCCGAGTGGACGGGCCGCGCCTGCACGAAGGACGGCATCGACTACGTCCTCAAAGAAGTGGAAGCGTGCGACTTAGAAGGAGCGTTGAAGGAGGCGAACGAGGACGCGGGCGTGCACGGCGTCCTCCTGTGCATAATTCAAAATTTCACGGCGCCTTCGTGCGGAATCGTCGCGTCGACCTCCACGCCATCGACGCGCCGCCTGCTCGATAGCGTGGCGGTGCACCCGACTCACTGGTTGATTTGCACACAGGCATCCTCATCTACTACCCCGTCTTCGGCGCGGAGCCGTCTTTTTATGGAGGGTCCATGGACGACCAGTTGAGGGACAACATCGAGCCCACGAAGGACGTGGAAGGTCTGTGCAAGAAGTACCGCGACAATCTCTATAGGAACGTGAGGCGCGTCGACAAGTGGCGTAGAAGTGTAGTCCCCTGCACGCCTTTAGCTGTGGTGAAGTGCCTCGAGCACTGCGGCCAGCACACGGGCGCCAAGGATAGCGGCATGGCCGGGAAGGTCGTCGCCGTCGTTAATAGATCGGAGGTCGTCGGCCGGCCGCTGGCAGCCATGCTCGCGAACGACGGCGCCACGGTCTACTCGATAGACATCGACTCCATCTACGTCATGGAGCGGGGCCGCATGACGCGCACGGACGTGACGCCCGACGACGCGATCAAGGCGGCCGACGTCGTCGTCCTCGGCGTGCCGTCGCCCCAGTACAAGCTGCCCGTGGCCACGCTCAAGAAGGGTGCGGTGGTGGTGAACGTGTCGGGCTTCAAGAATCTGGGCGACGCGCAGGAGGGCGACGACGCCGACTACACGTACATCCCGCTGGTTGGAAGGGTCACGGTGGCGTGCCTCGAGCGCAACTTATTGACGCTCTACAAGCAGTACCACGTCGGCAAGATCTCCCTGCGCTACCGCCTCGCCGAAGAAGTCTCGAAGCTCGGCGACGTCCTCGGCGACGAGGCGTCCGCGACGAAGCGCCACTACGTCCTCGCCGGCCTCGGCGTCGCCCTGCTCTACGCGTTCCTGAAGCGCTAGAAAGGAGACGTGGGGGGTGTCTGTCGATACTGTTAATAGTCTGCCTATAGTTTCCAGAGGAAATAGCTATAGTCAATTCGGGTTTCGGGGGCGCGCGCCTAGGGAGGGGTGACGGGGGAGCTATCCCCCGTGGGCGTGTACGTAAGCTTGCTGCCGGTCCTAGAAGCGTGTGTCGTCGTCGCCGTGCACGGGCGCGTTGGTGAAGTCCGGGTTCCCGCCGACGAGCCGGAGGCCGTCGATCTTGATCCGGGCGAAACCGCGTCGTCTTGACGCCCCAGCGACGGTAAAGGCGGTTCTTGAGCAGGCCTATAGTTTCCAGAATGGTTCATTTTCGTGCGGGTGCGAGGAGAGAGCTTCAGCGCTAGGGCGGTCGGATCAAGCTAAGTTCAAGGAGACACCAAGGAGGACCCCGCTGACATAGCGCACGCGCGCAAATCAGCCCAGAGACCCCGGCGAAGGCTTCAGCGGCGCCGCGCGGCCAATCTAAGCTGCGCAAGGCCCCCGTAGGCCACAACACAAAAAACACAGCACATGTTGATCAAGATGAACGACGACGACGACAACGAGGCCGACCCCGGTCCCATGCCCCTGTTAGAGGATTGCGACTCCGCGGACGAGCGCGAGCGCCTCGAAGCCTCACAAAGGGTTTTGGCCCAGTCGAGGGCCGTGCGCAAGCAGAAGGAGCAGGCGCAGAAGATTCAACAGGCGCGGCTCGCAGAGGAGGTACGCAGGGCGCGCGACAAGGAAGAGGCGGCGATGGCCGCGACCTCAGCGCTGCTGGCGGCCCAGATCAAGCGCAAGCAGCTCCGGAGCATCGAAGCGGCGCCGGAGCCGGAGACGTCGCCGCGGAGCGTCGTGATGCCGCCCTACGCGGCGTGGCGGCTCAATGCTGCGCCCGTCACGTTGGACCTGGCTTGGCGGGGCGATGCGAAAGTCGACGATGTGCCACCGCCTCTCGTCGAGGCCGAGCCGAAGCCGAGCGACGTGGAGAGCGTCGTGGCGGCGATGGGCGACGACGACGACAAGTCCATCGTCAAGGACGTGGCGGCGACGGACGACAACGACGTGCCAGTCGTCGTCGAGGACGTCGCTGCGGCGACGGGCGGCCATAAGGCCGCTCACGATTGCCAGGAGCAGCCCGTCGTTGAGACAGGCGGCACTGATGGCGCTGCTGGCGGCGGCGCCGAGAATGGCGGCGCCGATGCCGACGCGCATGGCGTCGACGTGCAGAGCGCCGACGTCGAGATGGAAGGCGCCGACGCCGAGGAGGGCGGCGGGGGCGACGAGGAGGAGGACCCGCTCGACACTGACGGCGTCGAGGCGGCGACGGGCGGCACCGAGGGCGGCGTCGTCGTCGAGGAGGGTGCCGCGGAGGGCTGTGGCACGAAGGGCGTCGAGGCGACGCGCGGCGGTGCCGACGGCGAGGAGGACGACCCCGAGGCCATGGAGGAGGAGGACAACGACGACACCATCTTCTACGTCGAGACGGGCGTCGAGGCGGGTGTCGTCGAGGCGCGCGTCGTCGACGACGTCGAGGCGCGCGACGTCGACGACGTCGTGGTAGGGGCGACGGGCGGCGTCGTGGAGGGTGACGGCGACGCCGTGGCCAACGCTGCGTCTGCGTCGGCCATCGTCCGGTTCACGGCCGGCCCGCTCCACGTCTCGACCAGCGCCCTGGACGAGGTCCTTGACGTGGGCGACCCCGTCGTCGCCCATTACGGGCACGGCCTCGTTGAGGGCAAGACCGTCGTGCGCAAGGCCAAGGAGCTCTGGTCGAAGGGCGTCGTCAAGGCCGTGCATCGGGTGTCGTCGCGTCGCGTCACGTACGACATCCTCTACGACGACTGTGGTACGTGCGAGACGGGCGTTCTCGCCTCAAACGTCCGTCGCCGCAGTGCCGACGGCTGTCCTGGCCACGGTCGCCCATTAACAAGCCCCCGGGCCGGTCTCGATCTCGTCGAGCCGGTGCCGACGAATGCCCCCGGGCATTTGGTGGAATCATTCACCACCTTTGAAGTACCAACGGCGCCGCCGCCGCCGCTCATCACAGCGCCGACGGAGGAGCTGACGGAAATATGCACGATCTGCCACCACGAGGTGTCGGTCGACTGCGACGTCGTCCTCAAGTGCTGCCACGTGTTCCACATGTCCTGCCTGGGCGAGTACAGCAAGCACTGCGGCCACGCACCGACGAGGCGCTCGTTCCAGGTGCCGTGCGCGAATTGCCGCGTCGTCGACCGCGTCGAGCTCGGTACGAATCCTCGCGGTCCACAGCGTTATAATCCGCAAGAAGAGGCGGAGCGTCCTCAGTTAGCTACGAAGAAGAGGCCCGCTGCCGCGGCGCCCAAGCTCAAGAAGAAAAAGAAGAAGAAGGCGTCGCCACATACGGCAGTCGTCGTCGACGAGAACTACAAGCCCACGCAAGTGGTCGAGCCGTTGTGGCACCCGTCGGGCTGCGACCTCTGCTCGCGGCCCCTCGTGTTGTCAGCTGGTCGAGCGGTGGTGATCGGCTGGCTGCCGGCGGCCGAGAGTGGGGTTCCTCGACATCCACGGCAAGCCCGCAGCTCTTTACAAGGCGGCCTTCACGACCGGTCGCCGCGTCGGAGAAGAGAAAGATCTGGAAGAAGACGAGGTCCGCAAGTACCTCGCGCCCGAGGCGTTCCCTTCGGCTGACGATTGTGTTGCGCTCATGACGGTCGGGAACGGCTGCGGCGACGACCGTATCTGCTGGACGACGGAGTTCGGTGGCGAAGGCGCTGGTGCCGGTGAGAACGCCTTCGAGAACCACGTGCTGTTGCAGCCGGAGGCCGTCTCTCCGCCGATGCGCGACGCGCTCCTCGGCCGCTGGATCGAGGTCTACTGGGCGGGCGACAAGGTCTGGTACAAGGGCCGCGTCGTCGGCCAGAAGATTATCAACGGCGCCATCCAGCTCAGTGTGAAGTACGTCGACGGCGAGCAGCACGACGAGGCGCTCCAGGACGAGCCGTTCGCCGGCGACGGCGTCCCGCCGGACGATCGCAAGCCCTGGTACTGGCGCTACGCCGAGCCGCCGAAGACGGCCGCGCTACCGGACGAGTCGGCCGACGTGCCGCCGCCGCCGGAGTTCCAGCTCTGCCGCGAGCTGAGCGAGGTCTGCGAGAGCGTCGAGACTTCGTCGTCCGTCGAGGCCATGGAGATCGAGGCCATGGAGACGCATTCGCACGCCGCAACGCCGAAGCGTTCGCTGACCGTCACGTTCCGCCTGGACAACGCCAAGAAGCAGAAGACGGACGTCGACGCCGAGGCCGAGTTCGAGTGCAAAGATGAGAACCAGAACAACGCCATGGTCCTCGAGCTCCTCGCGGCCGTCGCGGCGTCGCAGCGCTGCCTCTGAGATTGGTCGTCTTTCCCCTGTCGCTCGGAGTTGCTGAGAAGCGCGCACTGGTCGCCGCCAGGTCGGCGTACGGAGCTTCTATCCCCCACAGCCCTGTCTAACATAACTCACTCCGATTACAGTATAACAGGGGGAAACTCCCCACTCGTCGCGGCGAGTACCCCCCTGACCGAACTACTCTAGAGACTACCTCATCTTCTTAACCTTCTTCTTCTTCGCGGACTTCTTCGCGCCGCCGCCACCAAGGCCCTTCGCAACCACCTTTGACTTCTTCTTCTTCTTGAGCTTGCGCACCGACGCCGGATCTAATCCAAACTCGCGGTCGCCGTCGAAGAAGAGCACGTCGATGGTCCCGTCCGGCGCGACCCTTTCCACGGTCGCATCAAACAACTCGTCGACGCCGACCATGGGCGCTTTCACTTTATCGCCCACGCTAAAAGGTGAGCTGGCAGCGATGGGCGACCCGAGGGACGCCAGGAACCCGTCCATGGCCTTTTCCAGCCGCGCGAAGTGCGGCGCCGGCCGCGTCGCGGGCGTCGCGCCCTTTGTTGTTCTAAACACAACATCCGCGTAGAGGTCCCGTATTGTCTTCGTCGTCTTTGAGGCATGTTTTACCGTTTTTTTCGACGCCTCCGCGGCATCAAAGGTAGAATCAGTAGTGACCGCCTGTAGCGCCTCCGCAATAGCACCATGCGACGAATCATCAGAGCGCCAGCCCAGACAGGGCAGGGTCTTGCGCAATCGGTTCCAGTAAATATCCGCGGGGGCGTCGTTCGTGAAACCTCTGTATTGATGATCCGCGCCGGCCGCGTCGACAACGGTCACCGCGTCCAAGCCCCAGACGTGCGTGTCCACGCCTAAAGTTAAATGTATGGACGGATCATCAGTGGCGCAGTCCAACGTATCCGTCGTGTGGGGCCAGCCCGCCGGCACGTACAGTACATCGCCCGGTCGTAGGGTCACGTCTAAGACGGGCTCGTCATCGAATTCGTCGAATGATAATACATCAGTGCCCTTGCCGCGCGCGAGCGGGTCCGTTTCCGGCCGCTTTGATTGATCCGGCGGCCGCCACACCCTCCAATGCTTCCGCCCGAAGCACTGAAACACCAAAACGCGCTGCTTGTCCGTGTGCGGCGGCGCCGACGTCGCCGCGCCGGCGCCCGTCGCGTAGGCGTTCGTGCACACCGGCAACCCAAAAGCGTCGATGGACGCTAAACTTAATGCCGCGACCCTCGAACACGTCGCGTCCAATGAGTTCAAAACAACGGTCTGGGACGCATCTAGCACACCCTTGACGTCGTCGTACGTGATCGGTTCGTCCTTCACCCCAACTCTAGCCATCTGCCACGCGCCGCCCGCGCCTAAAACTCCTCTCCCTGCCTCGCGGACCTCTCCATTACTACACGCCGCCTCGAGCTCCTTCAAGCCGAACCATCCATCAAAAGCGTCGATACCCTCGACGAGGACCGCGTCGTCGTCGTCCCAGGCTCGTATCAGCTCGGGTTTTAACAATTCGAGGGCGTCGCGGACTTGTGCTGCTGCCTGCAGGTCGTCGTGCGCGTCGTCTCGGGAACCATCTTTGAATTCCTCCGCCACGGCCGCGGCCCAGGCGTCGCCGACGGCGTCGCGGCGCGCGTGTCGTCGGTGGCGCGAGAGCACGGGTGCGGTGAGGGCGGCCGCGGTCGCGCAGCACGCGACGGCGGCCGCGCGCCACGGCGCCATTGTATATTTTGCTTTTCTTAGAGCTATGCCGCCTAGCTACCAGAGGACCGACGGGCCTGCTTGACGCTCTGTGCTATGTGCTGCAGATGCACTCACAGCTGCACGAGATGCTCTCCGGTTTTTTTACGGCCCAAGCAATGGTGCGCGGCAGTTAGCGCCCTTGGCAATTCAAGTAAGATCGCGCTGCGATGGCCCAGGAACGCGCAGGCGCAGCACGGCTGTGGTTGCCGTCGCACGTCGGCTGTCGCAGCTAGCTGCATAAGGACACTAGGAAAATCAACGCGTGTGTCGCAGACACGTTCCCCCCAACGCCGCCGACGGGACTCATGTTATTTTCATTTAAATATATGGGGGATGGAAACAGGGTACGTATGTGCATGTTGACCGAGGCTACCGCGACATGGCCACCTCCTTCGGGACCTCCACTCTATCGACGGCGCCGAAGTTCTCCTTCATCAGCCCGGCGATGACTCCCGCGATCTCGTCCTCGTCGTCGATGGGCACGTTCTTCATGTGCGGATCTAAAGCTAAATGGCCGCCCTCGCCGATCGTGCCGCCGAGGAAAATATTTGCCCCTGCCACAGCCTTCATCTTGCCCTCGTCGTTCTTGCGCTTCGCCGGCGCGCCCATGAGGCCGATGTCCGCGGCCTGGACCTGGCCGCAGGAGTTCGGGCAGCCCGTCCAGTGGACGCGGACGGGCTTCGGCGCTTCGACGAGCGCGTCGACCTTCGCCATGACCCGTTCCGCGACCGTTTTCGTCTCAATAATAGCCAAGGGACAGAACTGCGCGCCGGTGCACGAAACCATGGGGCCCTTGACGTTTCCCGGGTCGACGGCTAACCGGCCCATCGTTAAAGCAGGCTCCTGCAGTAAGGCATCAATGCTGTCAGCAGGGACGTTCGGTAATATAAAATTCTGCTCGACGGTGAGTCGGACTTCACCCTCGCTATACCGATCCGCGAGATCGGCGACGTGTCTCGCTTCCTCGACACTTAATCTACCAGCGGGCACATGCACGCCGACCCTCCTCAAGCCCTCATCAGCTTGCGCATGCACTCCGAGCAATTCCCGCCTTTCAAAGGCGCCCGTCTCGTGGGGCTGCGCCTCCTCCAGGACGACGCCCCGCCCGTAGGACTCGACCTCGGCTTTAATGGCTTTACTGTATTCCTCGACGCCCATATCTTCCACCAACCACATCAACCGAGCCTTCTGTCTATCTTTCCGGTTGCCCTCGTCTCTGAAGATCCTCAAGATCGCCTCACACAACGCCGTCACCGAGTACGGATCCGCCGGCACCCACAGCCCCAGAGGCACAGATTCGGCGACTCTCTTAATGGACATGTAGCCTCCCACCACCACGTTAAACCCAATCCTTCCATCTTGATGAGGCACCGGGTCCAACCCGATGTCATTTATATAGGTATGAGCAAAATCATCACGCCCCCCAGAAATGGCAATGTTGAACTTCCGCGGCAGGTTGCCCCACTGCGGGTTGCCCCGCTCGCCCGTCTCCTTGTCTAACGATATGAGGTCGTTGATCGCATTGGCAATAGGCCGCGTGTCTACCAATTCCAAATCGTCCAACCCGGCTAACGGGCTTCCGACGACATTTCTCGCGTTGTCCAACGCGCTCTGGAACGACGTCATGTTGTGGTCCGCATGTAAAGCTTTCGTGAGATCCGCGCCGTCCTCGAGCGTCAAGCCTCTGAGTTGTATATTTTGCCTCGTCGTGATGTCCATCACTCCTAATTCATCACCGTACGGCTCGATGGTATCGGCGAACAACCTAAGAGTGTCGGCTTTGACGATGCCGTTCGGGATCCTCAACCGCATCATGAAGCGCCCGGGCGTCCGCCTAAATCTCGACAAAATGCCCGTCCACTTGAGCCGCGAGTTGATGTCGAAGTCCTCGATCTCGGAATAATCTAAGGTACCGGCGCGAATCTTCGCTGCGAAGTCGTAGAGGTCCGTCCACGCGTTCGTCGGGTCTTTTTTGAGCTTGCCCTGCTCGATCTTGTTGCCCGCCTCGGCGCGCTCGAGCGTGGAATCCTGCGCGGGGCGTTTCGTGTGACCTTCGTGCGCTTTTTACCACTCTCTCTCGCTCCGGGCGACCGCTCGCTAGTGTGTGCGGCGACGGGCTCTCTCCAGGAGAAAAAACTCGCAGCGTGGCGCGACAGCACCCAGCGCTCACGAGGTGACCGCTCGCAGCGCGCGCGCGGCCGGCGAGGCCGGCTCGCGGATGACCCACTTTTTTCTCCGGGCAGACGACGCGACAGGCGCGGCAGATTTTGAAAGGAGTGTAGGAGCGGTGCCGGGGCACCGTTATAGCGTCGCGCTGCGCGCTTCTCTCGCGATGCGTTCGTGCGACGAATTTTGCAAATGTTTCCTTTGAGTTGCCGCTCTGCAATTTACAGGTAAAAAACTGGTGCCAGTCCGACGGCTTTGGACAGCGGTAGGGTTGTGGTAGACCATCGCGCTCGCGCAGCTTAAACATACTGCTGCTGCGAGCCGCGCCATCTTCCGTGGCGCCCTTCGCAAGTCACCCGCAGGGCGTCAAATTACAAAGTCCAGCCCTGACGCGACGTGGTCACCGTTGTGAGATGGTCCGATTTTGGTCTTCCTACGACTCCTTGCAAACCTCCGGAGGGCCTGGGACGCCAGAAGACGGCTGGCGAAATCACATCGCCCGGCGCTGCGGATGTTGCGAGATCGGAGCGCATCCGCGGAGCAAAACGCGCGAGGACGCGAGAGGACGGTTCGGGCGCTCGCATCGATCGCTACCACGGCGACTGGCACATTGGGGCAGCCATGAGCTACCTGGACCGCTACAAAAGCACCACGGCGGCGGACCGACCACCGCCGCCGCCGACGCCATCAACGAACGCGACGCCGCCCCCGACGCCGCAGTACGGCGACCGCCGCGTCGCGCGCGCGGCGGACGCGGCGAGAATCCGCGCCCACAACAGAATCATGAGGCGGCGACTCGCGGCGACGAAGCCGCAGATTATTCATAGGCACTCGGAAATAGTCATCGTCGCGCGGCGCGAGGCGCGGGCCCGCCACATCGACGCGCGCGAGCGGCGACGGGCGGACCTGCGGCGGAGCGAGCGGGAATCGAGGCGGCAGCGCCGGTCCGCGTCTCCTGCAGTGCATAAATCAAATCGTCGCGGCGCGTCTCCGCCACTGCTGCATCGCCGAGACTCACTGGTTGATTTGTGCACAGGTCGCCGGTGCGCGCCGAGCGGAGGCTCCGGCCGGGGACGGCTGCCGCACGCGTTGCGCTGGCGGCGCGGCGTGAGGAGGATCGGGCGGCGCGGAGGATCGAGCTGCGCCGGCGGAACGCCGAGCAGGCGCGCCGCCACCGCGGCGCGGCGAGTCGGTGCGACACGCGGCTGTCGACGCCCGTTGAACAGAGGCGGCGCCATCTACGACGACCGCCGGACCCGGATCTGGTGGCGGAGCTCGCGCGGGTCCTGGCGGGCCAGCTTTGACGCCGCGCGGAGCGAAAACCCTCCTCGCGCGGCGCCAGCGTGGATGGGTGCTTTCACCCTAACGGCACGCCATCGGCGCGGCGCGGCGATTCGGCGCGGCGATGGCGTGGAGCTGCACGCAGCGGGGGGACTGTAAGATGTGCACTTTTAGTAGGAGACCCTTGGCGGCCTCGAGGGGGGAGGGGGGAAGGGCACAAATAACTCAGACGCGCTTCATGGGCTCGGCGCCCTCGACGCCGTCCGCGGCCGGCGGCGCGCCGCGGCGGTCGAAGGTCGTGAGGACGGAGTTGACGGCCGTCATGTAGGCCTGGGCGTCCATGGGCTGCGGGAAGGAGAAGGTCTTGGAGCAGGGGTTGCCCGTGACGGGGCCGCAGAGGCCGCACGAGTTCATGAGGAAGTTGACCTCGTTCGGGATGCAGCAGCAGGGGAAGGGCACCTTCGGCGTGGCGACGGAGACCCACTCCTCGGAGCAGCATTTCATGCAGCAGCACATGCAGCCCGAGTCGACGATGCGGACCTCCTGGCGGCCGGCGCAGCAGTTCTCGCAGCAGCCGTCGGCGCAGCAGACGGCGTAGGGCGGGCGGTCGAAGTAGGTCACCGCGATGTGGTCCCACTCGATGCCGCACATGCCGCAGCACGGGCTGATGGCGAAGTTGCTCTCGATCGAGTTCTCGCGCACGTAGAGGTACGACCGCTCCAAATCGAAGCGCGAGCAGCAGTAGAGGCAGGCCTGGCAGTTGCCGCAGCAGTTCAGGGGCTTGACCTCGGCGTTCATGATCATCTGGATCTGGCGCGGGTCCTTGAGGCCCACGGCGCCGGACATGTCCGTCACGCGGTCCGTGTAGCCGCCCTGGCGCACCTCGGCCATGGTTGCGAGTGTTGTTGTGTGCGCGGGGCTGCCCCTTTAGCTACTTCGTGGGGTTTTGTGCTATCCTTCGCTGTGACGGCGATGAATAGGCTTCGATATGCCAAGGATGTAAATGGAACAGCTCGATGATGAGAAATTCCCGTTGGGGGAAATTCCCCCCGCGCGATGCAGTCCGTGGCACGCGCGAGATACCTCGGCGGACGGTTCTGACGGCCGCGGGGTCGCGAGCTACGCGTCACGGTAGGGAGCCCAGGCGCGCGCGCGCGACCGGAGCATCTACGCGTCGACGGCGCCTCGTGGGAGCAGAAAGACAACTATAAACAAGCGCCCAAGCGACCTAGTCGTCCGCCGGCGCGCGCGCCTTCTTCCATAGGCACAGAAACGGCGACGCCGGCGGCGGCGGGCGCCCGTTCACACCATCGACCCAGGCTTCGATGGACGCGAAGCCCGCTTCTTGACTAAGGCGCTCCTCGTCGCCCTCGACCCAGCGCCGCCGCCGCCGGCCGCCCAGCTTCTTCTGGAGCGCGGCCGCGAGGCGCTTGTTGTAGACGATGTCTGTCGAAGAGCACCACTCCTGGTGCGTGAGCGTCGCGACGTTGTCGTAGACGCAGACGCGGAGGACGGGCGAGAAGCGCAGGACTTTCACGCGCGGCTTTTGGGGCGGCGCCGGCCGCGCGTTCACGATCGATAACATCGCGCTCCGATATACATCCACCGCTACACTTTCCTGCTCCTCTTCGTCGGGCGCCGGCGCTATTTTCGACCCCGTTTCGATCTTTTTCCGGACCTCGCTTTCAATATCAATCGCAACCTCCGCGGCCTGCTTGCGCGGCGGCATGCGTGCAAGGCGCTCGTTCATTTCCAAAGTCTTCTCGAGCGCGTGATACAGGACTTCGGAGACGTGGAAGTGGTCGCCCCGCCCTAGGGACTTGCGGACGGCTTCCACTTCGCCCGTCTCCCTCTCCCGCTCGCCGAAGAGCAGGGCGTAGGTGCTTTTCAATTCGTTCATCGCAGTCTCGGCCTTGTGCTTCAGGCGCCTTATTAAAGGCTGGCTTCGCAGTAGAGCCTGCCGCGCGGCGTCTTCGGCGCGCCAGACGATCGACGACTCTTCCCTGACTTCGTCGTCCCGTTTGGCGCGCAGCTCGCTTGGGATCGGGCGCGGCTTGGTCCTCAGCGCGGGCTTGGTCGGTGGCGGGGCTTGTGCGCCCATTATGCCTCAGGAGGCACAGGTGCCGAGGCGCTGCCCCGCGGCGCGCTCTTTCGTGCAGTGGATATGGTGGGTAGGCTGCGGCCTTGGGGCGCGGTCGCGGTGCGCCGGCGGTGCGCCGGCGGCGTGTTACAGCGAGGTGGTCCGAAGGGGCAGCAGAGTTGTGAGGGTGCTGGTGTCGTATCGGGTCGTGTTTCCTTGAGGTGTCTCTACTCGTCGGGAGTCCTCTTTCGACGATTGCTTGCCTTGGTCACGTATATTTCGTTTTCCCTAGTGTCTTACTGCCGCTACCCACTCGATTTTTATGGTCCATGCTTTTTTTTTGGCATGCTGCTGCACATGCTGGCCCAACGGTGTTGCTAGAATCGTGAAAGCATCTGTGTGCCCAGCTCCGCAGCTTCAAATCGCGTACGAAACCCTTACTGTCAATCTCTGCAGCCCTGCCAAAAACAGCAGCATCTGTGTGCTCCTCACAGCGGTGCAAAAAACATGGGCGCCACCCAGAGCACCCGACCAAAAGTCCTCGTCTACGGCGCGCCGCACGCCGGCACGAAGTCGCTCGTCAAAGCGCTGGGCGACGCCGAGTTCGAACTGTTCACGAGCGACGACGGCGCCGACGCCGACGCTGTTGTTTATGTGGTGGATGCCAACCAGCCGACGCAGTGGACGGTGCCGATCGAGCTGCTCCACAGCGTGAACCTCAAGCTCGGGCGCACCGTGCCGCTTTGCGTCGTCGTGAACAAGCGCGACGTACCGGGGTCGGCGCCCGCGCAGCAAGTTCTGCCCCAGCTCGCGGCCGCCGCGTCGAAGGTCGACGCCTGCGCCGCCGTGGGCGGCAGGGTTTGGCGCGTCGTCGAGGCGAGCGCCGTCACGGGCGACATCGGCGTCGCGGCGCTGAAGCGCGTCCTGCGGCACCTCTGCGACATGTCCGACGTGAGCGCAAGCATCCTCGCGCCGCGGTCGAGCGGGGGCGTGGCGGGCGAGGCCTGCGGCGCGAGCGCGTCGCTGCCCTAGCTTTCTGTTTGTGTGTGTGTTCGTTTGGTGCCGCGGCTGCCGCGCGGCGGTGGGGCGGATTTCAGGTCCTTGTCCAGGGACTTGTGTTCGCTTGGCGCCGGCGCGCGTCGCGACAAGGCAGACGCCGTCGCCGCGACGCACGAATTAACTATGTGTCTGTTACCCTAGGACATCCAGCGGTCGTCCTGGAGGCGGTAGCGGTCCCTAATATCGGCATCAAGAGCGAGCGGCTGGCCGGCCTTGACATCCAACGAAGCCAGAGAGGAGAGCACGGGCAAGGCCGCCTTCGCCAGTTCCACTAAAGACGCGGAGCCCGCCGGCTGCAGCAAAGCTTCCAGAGGAGTGTTAGGAGGCGGCGCATACGTGACCTGCAACACTTCAGCACCCGCCTCAAACAAGTCGAGCTTGACATCATCGAAGGTCCGCAACTCATCACAAAGGTGCCTATCTAAGGCATCTTGCCCGAACCACGTCTCGCCCGTCGCGACCTTTTCAATGTCCAGAGATGGCCGTTGCCCCTTCACAAATTTTTTGAACAATGAAAAGATCTCCTTGATGTCGGCCTCGGTCTTCGCGAGGTCTTCTTTAGTCACTTTTTTCGTAGGGGTCACGGTCCGCTTGAAATCCCCAGCAGTAACCGTCTGGAACTCGATGCCCTCCTGTTTTAACCTCTCATACGCATTAGGAATGTCCGTGATGACGCCAATGCTCCCAAGCACGGCGAAGGGCGACGCGATGATGCGATCGCCGCAGCACGCCATCATGTAGCCTCCGGAAGCTGCAACTTGTTCTACACACACCGTTAATTTGAGTCCGGCGTCCTTCAATCTCAACAGTTGGGCAGCCGCGAGGCCGTAGCCCGTCACGGTGCCACCGCCCGTCGTCAGCTTGAGGACGACCTCGTCGCCTCGCGAAGCATCAGCGGTCTTCAACACTGCGGTCACTTCTTCCCTCAAATTTGCCGTTTGGGAGGCTGCTGGATCACCATCAAACTGTAAAACATACGCTCTTTTCGCTTCCGTGGAGTTGCGCAGGAAGGATAATGCGTCACTCAAGCTTCCTTCGAGCGTGCCGTCGCGCCCTTCACTTGCTAATTGCCCTAGTCTCCTTCTAGCTACGTCGTCCGGCAGGTGCGAAGCCACAACTCCCAAATAGTCGAGCTCGGCGACTTGTTGTTCTTTGGTCGCGTCCGCTAAGGCATTTAAAGCGTCGTCGCGGTTCGACTTCGGGGAGCCGCCGAAGGGCATGAGCTTCTTGACCTTGGCGCCGAGGCCGCTTTCTTCGATGACTGCCGTGGCGTTCTCGGCCGACGTCGCGTTCGTCGCCGCCGCGAGGCCGCGGAGCGTCGCCCGCGCGACGAGCACGTTCTTCCGGGCTTCCGTGGACTTCTTGAGGTAGTCTCTTTCAGCGTCGGCGACGGCGTCGAGGGCTGCGCGGGGCGCCGCGTCGATGGCGTATGCGTCGGGACGCCGTCGCCGCGACACGTTGAAGACAAAAAAACACTGGCCGCGGACCGTCGTCCGACAACCCCGCCAACCCGAGCTCGTCCCCAAAGGCCTTGCCTAATCTACGGTTGCGCCGCGCTTTACGCGCCGCGTACCGTCCCGCCGACGCACTCTCCAGCGAGAACTCGAAGGACTCGAGCCGTTCGTTCAATCTCTCGACCTTGAGGTACTGGGGCGCTTTGGGTCGGTTCGGCGCCCGGCGCGGCTTCTTCCGCCCGAAGGGCAGTCCTGGAGGTTGTGGTTGTTCATCTTCAAGGGCGAACTCGTCGCCGAAGGCCCCGCCCTCCAACTGTGACTTTCGGTCCTCGTCGTCTCCGCCAAAAATGGCATCTGCTAAAGGAAAGACGACCAACGCCACGACGAACGCCGGCACGCCCCACGCTATTAATGTTTTCACCGTGAACAAGGACAGGTCGCCGGCGACCTGGCCCGTGCCCGCCGGCAGCGACGGCACCCAGCCCGGCAAGCTCGGTAACGCCTGGACGGATGTTTGTCGCTGCGGTTTCGTGACGTGTAGGGGGCGCGTCGGCGGCGCGAAGGCGCTGCTCGTTTGTAGCGCTGCGAGGAGGAGGACTCTCATGGTCTCTGCTGACTAGGGAGAGCAACTTGTGTTGTCTGCGGTTTTTCGGTTCGTCGCTTCGAAATTCGTCGCTGTCTCGAGTGGTTCTTGCCGTGTTGTTGATGACAAGTGCAATGACAGCCTCGCGCGTGCGACACGGCAGAGCCAGCGAGGGGGTCGGCTGCCACAGGCAGAGGCCGAGGGCTCGGGCCGCGCAGCACTCTACTAGGAATCGCCACCGTGCACTACTCATGTACGTGAATTCAATTTACACAGTCGACTTCCGGCGAAGTCCCTTGAAATCACGACCCTAGACCGTGATGCCGCCCTCGCGCACGCCGTCGACGAGCGCCTTCACGCGGCCGTGGAAGAGGTACTTGTGGCTGCCCGAGAAGCGGTCGAAGTAGAGTTTGTCGAGGCCCTTGGCCTTGGCGCGCTCGGCCAGGAGCGCGCCGACGCGGCCCGCCGCGGACCGGTCGTTCCCCTTGGGGTTCTCCGATTTGATGCTCTCGTCGAGCGTCGACGCCGCGCAGACGGTGTTACCCTCCTTATCGTCGATGACCTGGGCGTAGATGTGGTTGTTCGACCGGAACACGTTCAGGCGCAACCGGCCCTTGTCCTGCGGGGGAGAAGCATGTCAGCCGCAGTTTCGCGGGCAAAGAATGGTGGGCGCTGTCGCGCACCTGGTTGGCGATGCGCTTTCGTCGGATGCGGTACGCGATTTGGCTCCCGCTGGCCGCTAAAGCCGTCGCTTGTTTGGGTGCTGCTGGCGCCACGAAGCCGCTAGCCGCGACGGCTAAAATTGCGAGGGTCACTCCGCGAAGCATGATATTGCTCTAAGCCGACGGCAGTTTGCGCCGCGCGCCCTCCGCGGCCGCGTTTGTTGCCGTCGCTATGCGATTGCAGTCGACGCACTGAAGGGAGAGCACCCGCCGGACGCGTCCGATGGTACATGGGTAGAGCGCCTAGGAGTAGCAGGGGTCCCGAGTCGCCCCGGGTCCGTCCAAGCGCCGGAGTCGACCCTCGCGGCGCGCGGCCGCGCGGTACTGGTCCTGTGCGGTCCTGTAGCCGCCTTTGCCGACCGAGAGATAAAAACACATAGATACTTACACCTCCCCCGCCCGCCGCAACCGCCTCTCATACTCCTCGACGACTTTCGGCGGCCGCGTCGCCGAGAGGTTCAGCATCCACTCGTACCTCACGTCCCCGGCGAGCTCCGCCGTGATGCACTTCGCGGCTTCCGGCGACGTCCGGCCCGCGAGCGACCGGTCGCGCCGCGACGTCCGCTGGTGCTTGGAGAGCGTCGGCTGGCAGCGGCACCGCGTTTCGCACCCTAGAGCCGTCGTGGTCTTCTTGATGGTGCCGCAGAGGTCCCCGGTGACAGCCTCGAACGAAAACCTCAAAAGCTTGAGCCCGTTCGCGCGCGCCGCCCGCAGGCCGCGGTCGTACAAGTCGCGCTCCGTCTCGAAGTGGCGCTTGAGCGCGCCGGGCGCGTGGCAGAAGTCCTCGGACGCCCGCTGCTTGAGCTTGGCCTCGCGCCTGCGTCGGACGGAAACGTCGCGAAACCGCCGCGGTAGACTCTCGTGCGGCCGCGTCGACGGCGTCGAGGCGGCGCCACATCGCGTCGACGTCTGCATGAAGACCACATCAGTGAAGCTCATTTCCCACTGTCATCCTCACACCGAAGACGTCTAGGCGTCGACGCGGGCCATCCCGAAAGCCATCGACGCGACGCGGGCCCAGCTTCACGCCATCGACGCGCCGTGTCGAAGAAGAAGGAACGGACACTGAGCCACTCGCCGCCGCGCCGCCAGCGTCCCGGAGTCCTCCCGCTTCAGCCCCGCATATCTATGAATCTCAAACGAGCTCACGGCGCGCGCGAGCGCGTTGTGGCGGTAGACCGCCACGACGACCTCGAAGCCGGCGCCCCGCGCGGCCGCAAACAAGTCCTCGGGCGAGCGCACGTCTGTCCTAGAAGAATTGCGCACGTGGCTCGGTTTTATGTGGGTCAGCAGTTGCCCGTCCTTGCCGCACCGTTCGAGGCGCTTCTTTCGCAATAACACACCGGACGCGTGCTTCGTGTTGAAGCCCTCCTTCATGTGCCGACAAAAGTTCATTCGTGCCGACCGCCGCAGGGTCAGGCAGTACGTGTCCGTTGCCGATCGGCCGTGCGCCCAGAGAATAACTCCTCGTTTCACGAGCGTGTTGTGGCTGATCGTCGGGGCGCTTCCGGCGCGGTACACATGCTTGCCGGCCTCGGCCACCACGACCAGCACGACGCTCCAACGCATCGGTCAGCGGGCTGCCATCACGTCGATGGCGTTTGGGCGGTGCTACCCGTTCAGGGCAGCCTTTTCAGCAGGTGTGTGCAGAGCTAGCGGGCCGCCATTACGTCGCGTCGATGATATCTGGGGGGTGCTACCCGGTTCAGTGCATTCAGGGCAAAGCCAAAGTCATTAATTAGCTAGCGTATTGACGCACTAAATTTTGCTAAACTCGACGTCAAAACCGCAGCAACGGGCGTTGCAGTGCACGCGGTCGTGTGATTCGGGCACAGGCGTGCAACCCTGCGCTGCCAGCAACAATTCCGAGCAGCGACTGCGCGAGGACAGCTGTGCCAAGGCTGGATGCTGAGGCGGAGCCTCGCGGCGATGTTAGTGGCGAGGCGCTGCGTGAGCCTCGCTGCAAAACATAGAGTAGTCGTCGTGGGAGGCACGCACGGCAACGAGTACACGGGCGTCTGGCTCGAGAAGGCGTTGAGAGATAAAAGCGAGACGATAGTGGGCAACCCAGCTGCTGTGGAGGCGAACCGGCGGTTTTTAGATGAGGATCTGAATCGATGCTTTTTACGATCCAAACTCGACGCGCCGCCTGAAACGAGGGAGGCACTGAGAGCAAGGGAAGTCGACGCCGCCCTGGGTCCGAAGGGATCCGATGATGCCGCGGACCTAGTGATCGACCTCCACACCACAACAGCAAACATGGGCGTGACGATGATTTGTGATGCGTGGTGCCCCTTCGCGCTGCGAGCCGCTGTGTATGTCAAGCAGCAACTCGACGACCAACTGCTGCTCGGCCAAGACGTCAAGATCATGTTTAACGACGAGAAGGACAAGGAGAACGCGCCTTATCTAGCTTCCGTCGGCAAGGCGGGCTTGCAGATCGAGGTCGGCCCGACGCCGCAGGGCGTGGTCCGGTGGGACGTCGTCGATGCGACCAAAAGAGCCTTAGATGCGGTCTTAGAATTATGGAATAAAGAGTGCCAGGGCGAGTGCGTCGACCTACCGGCTGAAATCGATGTTTATTCGGTCGCGGAGGGCTTCACGAAGCTGAGCTGGCCGGTGGACGATGATGGTTTTCCGGCCGCGGTGCCGCACGAGTCGATCCAAGATCGGGACTGGTCCACCCTAAGAAAGGGCGACCCGCTCTGGAGGGATAGGGACGGCGAAACTGTGGTTTATGACGGCTCGTTTGGAGATGAAATTGTCCCCATCTTTGTCAATGAAGGCGGCTACTACTACGCGTCGTCGGGCCGGGGCATCGGCGTCGCGCAGAAGCGGCGCGTCGCCGTGCCGCCGGCGCCGTGATCTATATGCTTGGGGCGCAACGCCTGTGAGGGCGGAGCGCGTAATTAGGAATACCACAAAACTAGTTTACGCGAACGGATTGCCCGCGACGTGCGGCTGCCGACCAGAATCAAAAGGATTGCTGCCGCGCGGCGACTGCTGTTCCGCCTGGAGCCGCCGCGCGAAGGCCAGGTCCGGGTCTTCCTCGACGGGACCGCCATTATCCAAAATCCAGTTCACGACCGCGTCGACGTTGCGCCGCCCCGCGGCGACGGCTTTCATGGCGTCGTGCTCGCCGAAGCCCATGGCCACGACGTTCTGGATGAGGTCCTCGCACGACGCCGCGTCCGGCTCCTGGGATACCGGCGGCGATATCAATGGAGACCCGGGCATGAACGGGTTCGTGGAGGGCGCCGCCGACCGCCGCAGCCTCAGCGACACGGCCGCGTCCGCGCGGCGCTGGCGCAGTTTCGCGACGACGTCCTCGGTCGTTTGTACAAATTCGTCGCCCACACTTAATAGGACGTCGCCGGGCCGAACTTGGGGAGAGCAGACCGAGTCCGGCGCGAGCGCCGCGACCTCCACCGTGCCGGCGCCGTTCCGCAATTCCAAACCTAAACCCCGCTGGAGGTCGACGGGCACCGTGACCACGAAGTCATCGTTTGTATCTGGTAATTGCAGGGGCGGGGGCCGCGGCGGCGGCGGCGGCGATGAGGGAGGCGGCAGCTCCGCCTCATAAGTTTGCGGAGCCAACCCAGGGGGCCGCGGCAGCGGCATCGTTTTTGTCTGAGCCAGGGTGTGCGACGTGTGCGAGATCTTCGGACCAAGGTCGCGCCGCGCGCCGCTCGGCCGCGCGACCAAATCGCCGGCGAGGCCCACGATATCAAAGTCCGTCGCCCGCGTCTCGGCGCCGCGCTTGACGAAAGCTTTGACGGCGCGCGGCGGCGCGTCTTTAACGGCGAGCGCGGCGCGGCGCTTTGATGCCGCGTCGCTAATCACGTCGCGCCACGCCGCGGCCGCCTCGGCGCTCTCCGCCCCCAATACAAAGCTTTTTTGCGCGGACACTATGAGTAATTCCCAGGGCGCCAGGCCGCGCGCGTCGCCGGCGCCGCCCCGCGACTCCGTCGCCGACCGGCAGCAGTAGACATTTTCCAGTTTCAGCGTGCGGTGCAGCACGTAGCGCTCCTCTTTACCAGGGGACTCCGGCGCCGCGCCCATTTTCTGAAGGGCCCGATCCTTCATGTTCGCGTCGCCGTAGCACAACCGGTCGTCGAAGAGCGCGGCGTACGCGTCGACGGGCCCGTGCTTCGTGATGCGTAAGAGGGGCCCGTCCCGGACCGCGTTCAGCGCGCCCCAGGCCTCGGTCTCTGCACATTTCTTGAAATTCGCCGCGGCGCGCGACGTCGAGGCGCGCCGCGCGTGCTCCCTTTCGACGTTCTCGTCGACGGCTTTCGCCACGCGCTTCGCACATTCTAACGCTCGGCACGCGTTCGTCGCATCCGCGTTTGCTTTCTCGAGGCGCTTGCCCAGCTCGCCCAACAGCAAGACGTAGCGCGGCGGCCGCTGCACGGGCATGATGGCCAGTGAAGCTAGAGTCAAGTGCCGTTGATTCGCCGGCTGCAGCTCGCACGCGCGCGCGAAGGCGTCCAGGGCGACCGAAGAAGAACGCATCGCCGCCAAATCCTGCCAGGCGCGCGCATATCCTAATGCGTACGCTCCATAACTTCTGGCAAGCTGCGTCTCGTGGCGCTCGAAGCACTCGGCCCACGTCGCCGTCGCGCCGGCCTCGCGCAGTTCCGCCGCGAATTCGCCGCAGGATGCGCAGACCTCATCCAATGGACCGAAGAGCCGCTCGAGCGTCTGTTCCAAGCGTGGCAACTCCGCGCTGACCTGCGGCGCCCAGGCGCGCAGCGGGCCGACGAAGACGTCGCTCAGCACTTGTAAATCGCTGGCCAGGCGGTCCTCCGTGTCCGCGAGCTCCTGGGCTGCCTTGTCCATCCTGGCAGCACGTGTACGGCTCGAAATCGCTGCGGTCTGGAGGCTGGAGCTCGAGCATTGCTTGCTAGTGTCTTACAAGCTAGCTAAAGCGAAATTTTTAGCCCGAGCATTGGATCCGCCTAGTTATTAATAATATAAACAAGCCCCCAAATTCACAATTCATCATAGTCGTTCGCCGAGACCAAATATTTCAGAGTAGCGGCCCGGGAACATACCCTAACTGCTCCCGGAAGACACCGCCCCACCGCGACATTCGCGGATGAATCTTACGGATCGCCAAAATACACCAGCGATTGACGCCGCCTTCTAGCGTCCAAATGGTACATTATATCAACTCCAGCCCAGTTTTCATACATATCAGACGGAACCGGAGCCGACGGCCCGCACTCGGAGGGCGGGAAAAGAATTCTACTAGACAACTCCCGAGTTTATGTTCGTTTCCTTCCGTTTGTTAGTGGTAGAGTCCATCTAACCCGCATCAGCGCCCACTGAGCTATTTTAGATATTCCGTTAGAGCCTCGCGATTCGTCATCTTCACGACCCCGCGTCGATGGCGTAAACGGGCTCAATCCTAAATCCGCGACTATCAGCGACGACACCATCCAGATGGACCATAACGCCGTTGTTCTATTCACGATCGACCGACTTGCCCATTCTCCGCGGACGACGGTGCGTAGACGGAGGGCGGGAAAGGCCCCAGACCGGTAGTTTATAAAATAAATTTGCGTTTCAGGCGCTTTAGTAGTGGGACGGGCCAGATAACCGGCCTGAGCGGCTACTACATTGCTTGAGACCCCACGATGCTCCGCGCGGCTCGGCTCGGCCGCGAGCCCACTATCTAGCTAATTCGGGCAAAGTACTTAAACCTGGGACCATCAGCCCGTGTACCATCACCATGGACCATGACGCGATCATTTATTCCATGATCGACCGACTTGCGCGCGGTCCAGATGCAGATGTTCACGTCCCGAGCGTGGGCTGCCCGAGGTACCCTTCTTATAATGTAGATGTCATATACTTGTAATTGACTATCGCTGGGGTAGTATGGGGTCCGACGAGACCACTACGGCGACTACTGGGGGGCCTCGGGTAATTGACGTTTTTGACGGGAACGGGGCGCCATCGGGCCCAAATTGCACACTTTTTTCGGATGCAGATCGGCTCCTGGACTCCCTCCGGGATAGGTCTGGGGTCGGGTAGTCGCCTACGCCGCATGCGCCAGCGTTTGGGGCTCTCCAGAGAGCTCTGGATCGAAATCTTTGGCAAATCATGGTCCAGAGCTCTGGAGCGCAAAGGACCATGGAGATGTACCTTACTCTAGAAGCGGCGGCGTAGGCGGCGTAGGCGATTGCACGCGACCACTAACGACCAAAAAGCGACCCCAGGGAGACCTCAGGACCACGAATCGACAGGATTCCATCGACGCGGCCGCCATGGCGGCGTCGTCAATTTCGCGAGTAAAAAAAAGTATTTTTTTCGCCCCCCAGTAAGTGTCGTATCGATCTCTTTGGACCATTAGCGAACCGAATGATGCCCAAACGACTGCTTGCTAGTGTCTTACAACTGCTAGCTGTCAAAAATGCAGCTTTGCCCACCTCGCTGTGCAGTGTATGCGACATTGCACGCGGTGTAGAGCAGCAGCAGCTTCACGCCGGCGACGCGTGAGCCTTTTGTACGCCTTCGACGCTGCACTGTGCATCACTGCCATCACTAATGCGTTACCTAGCATTGCTGCACACGATGAGCAGCGCCATCACGCTCTACACGAACCGCATGTGCCCCTACGCCCAACGAGTGGCCATCGCGCTGGAGCACTCGGGGTTGCAACATGACAAAGTCGAGGTCGACCTCTACGGCAGCAAGGGCTTCACGAAGAAGGACCTGAAAGCCGTCGAGGCAGCCGCGGGCTTGGCGCCGAAGGGCTACATTCCCGTGCTCTCGATCGACGACGAGACGCTCCGCGAGTCGACGAAGTGCGTGGAGCGCGTCGGCGCCCTCGCGCCGGAGAAACTCGCGCCGGGCGACGCCGCGGCGGCCGCGTGGGCCGTGGCGCACTGCGACGGCCCGATCACGCGCTCTGGCAAAGACGCCGTCTTTTCGGGCAAGGCCTCGACGCCCGAGTTGGAGCGCGCGCTGCGCGACCTCGATGCGCGGCTTACTCGCGATTTTGTCGCCGGCGACGCGTTTTCGACCGCCGACTGCGTGCTGCTCCCGTTTCTCTTTCGCATCCGCAAGGAACTCGACATCCCCGCCGACGCGTCGCGGCTCCGAGGCTACCTCGACCGCGCGTTCGCGCACCCGGCCTTCCGGCGGACGGTGGCGGAGCCGTATTGGTGGTGGTGGTAAACATGTTGTTCTCTAACCCCTGGGAAGAGCCCGGACTGGCGGACGCGCGGGCGGCGCGGCGCTGCGAAGAGTGAGCCCAGGGTGTCACTAGCCCCGGTGCTTCTTTTGAAACTCTCGCTCTAGCATGTTGCGTGACCCCGGACGGCTGGCGGGGCTTCGCACACTTCCAAAATTCAAACTCAAACAAAACGGGTTTCGCCAGGGAGTGTCGACGCGCGTACGCCGCGTTTTGCCCGTGCTGGAGCCTGCATAGGAGCGAAAGGCAGTACTCCAAGTCCTTCTCAAGCTCTCCTCGCGTTGCCGAAACCGGTGAGCCGCCAGCGCCCGAGTACACCACCTGCAGCTGCACGAGGGTCACGCCGCGCCGGCGACGCGACGGGCGCAGAACCACCGCATCGGTCACGCCGTCGACGCGCGACTCCCACCGCAGGTCAACAAGCAGCCATGGCGCCCAAGAAGCGCAAGTCCGCGGCCAAGACCAAGACCGCGACGAAGAAGAAGGCCGCGTCTCCGAAACAACCCAAAAAAGCCGCCTCCCCGAAGAAGAAGAAGGGCGGCGCCTTGGACTTCGACGTCTACGCCGACGCCGACGAGGGCGTCGTGACCTTCGAGGGCCTCGCGCAGCTCGCCGACGACCTCGGGATCGACCCCTCGTCGGACACGAAGCTCCTGGCGATGTGCTGGCGCCTCGGCGCCGAGAAGCCCGGGTGCCTGTCCAAGGAGGAGTGGGCCCGGTTCGCGGAGAACCGCCACCTCCCGACCTACGGCAAGGCGCAAACGGTGAGCGTGCTCAAGGCGGGATGGAATTCTCTAGATCCGAACTTCTTGGACAATTCGGAGTTCAAGCCCTTCTTCCGCTTCTGCTTCGAGTTCAATCGCGAGGGGACGAAGCGCTTTTTGGAGCGGGACACGGCGCTAGCTTTATTACCTTTATGTGTGGAAGATAGATCGCGGCACACGCAGCTCTTCCTCGAGTTCCTCGGCACCAAACCCGAGGACTTCAAGCTCAACCGGGACCAGTGGTGCTCCTTCCTCGACTTTAGCTTGGCCGTCGGCGAGGCGCCCGAATTCTCAGGCTGGGACGCGGAGGAGTCGTCCTGGCCGATCCTGCTCGACGAGTTCGTGGAATTCTGCCAGGCGAAGCTCAAGGAGTCGTAGGCGTGTAATCGCGTGTGTTGCTACTAGTGTACTTACGCGGCCTCGCGCCAATACGCCAGGACATTCCAGCACGCGCCGTTGGGCAGCCGGAGGATGCGGTCGACGCGGGCGTCCGTCGTCTCTGCGTAGCCGCGAACCAGATAACTCCTCAGGCGAAGGAGCCGCTTGTGCTCGACGCGGCAGTAGGCCTTCCACGACCCCTCGCGCCGGACGCCGGCGACGATGGCCTTCATCGCGACCCAGTCTGCATCGGCCGCCAAAGCCAACGCGACATGCGAATGAAGTTCGGCACGCTGAATGCACCACTCGGCATCCTTGGGCGCGGGTCCGTGAATCACAGACCCAGCCTTGCAATTATCTAGCGACGAGCCTGCTCGCAGCAACATCTTCAGCACCTCGAGGTGGTTCTTGAACGGGCGGGGCCCCGTGATCAGCACTCTGGCGGGATCGTCGAGTAGCAACCCTACAAAAGAAGTCGTAATTCCACTCCGTTCGTAGCCCATCACTCTAACGTCAGATCCCGATGCTAATAGGAGCTTAACCAACCGTGGCGTGCCATTGACTTCGCAACGAGACATGGGATAACCAAGCGGCACATAACCCCATCCATTTCGGCGGTTCGGATCAGCGCCATGAGTTAACAGCAGTTTTATAACTCTGATTTTGCCCTCGTCGTCCCCAATGCCAGGAGAGTCAGGGGCGAGCGCAATGCTGAGAAGTTGAACGGGCATCGTCCTACCCGGCACAGTTTCGCAATCATCGTCGACGTCGCGCGGCTCCGACGCGAAATAAGCTTCCAAGACGGCGAGATCGCCATCGCGCGCGGCCTGGACCACATCAGCCGGCACGACCATCTCGGCTAATAATCGTCCATATGATGCCCTTCGTAACTGTCGTTGCCCTCGGTGCAGGCCCACGCAATTAGGACGGCGGCCGACGCGAGCAACGCGCAGCCCGCGAACGACACGAGCGCGAGCGCGAGGACGGGCCGGCGCTCGAGCTCCTTCGGTTTCGGCGCGTCGGGCGGCGGGCTCTCGTCGGCCTTCGACTCCTCGCGCTGTTCTTTCTCCTTCTGCGACCTAGTGAGCTCGACGCCGGTTCTCATGTCCCGTCGCGTCAGGACCGCCTCGCTTTTGGTCACCAAAGGACTTGGGCTGATTGAGCCGCCGGAGAGTCACGCGCGTGACGTAAAACGTGACGCGGTAATCTCGACCGAGGGCCACGGGAGCTCAGGTGCTGCGACCTTGTCCAATGCCAAAAATAACTAGTGCTAGCGGCGTGTAAGACACTAGCAATGCAAACAGCTTTTCAGCCGCGACATGCATTGCGCGCGCGCGCGGTCATAGATCGTTGGTGACGGACGCAGCGAAGCGCTGAGGCTGCGGCGCACTGCTGCGGCTTTTTTCCGCGCGTCGCGCCGCAGGAAAAGGCCTAAAATCAAAGCCTTGCCGCCACACACGTTGACGAGCGTCGCACCACAGAGAAAGGCCTAAAAACACAAAGATGGGCATCCAAGGCCTCCTCCCCATGTTCCGGGGCTCCACACGGGACGTCCACGTCTCGGCCTACGCCCACAAGACGCTGGCCGTCGACGGCTACGCGTGGCTGCACCGCGGCGTGCACGCCTGCGCGACGGAGCTCGGCCGGGGCCTCCCGTGCACGCAGCACATCGAGTTCTGCCTCTCGCGGGTTCAGATGCTGCTGCACTACCGGGTGCGGCCCCTGCTCGTCTTTGACGGGGGCGCGCTGCCGGCCAAAAAAGCGACGGAGGTCCAACGACGGGCGAAGCGCGACGCGGCGCGGCGCAAGGCGCACCAATTACTAAGAGAGGACTCGCACGAGGCCGCGCGCCAGGCCTTCTGCGCCGCGGTCGACGTGACGCCGGCGATGGCGGCGCAGCTCTGCGACGCGGCGAAGGCGCGCTGGGGCGACCGCGTCGACTTCCTCGTGGCGCCCTACGAGGCCGACGCGCAGCTCGCGCAGCTCGCGCGGAGCGGCCAGTGCGACGGCGTGATCAGCGAGGATTCCGACAATTTGCCGTACGGCGTGCCGCGGACGCTCTTCAAGCTCGACGCGACGGGCCAGGCCAAGGAGATTGCGCTCCAGGACTTGTATGATGCGCCGGAGGGCGTCAACGCGATTTCTATAAGGGGCTGGACGCACGACATGTTCGTGCTCATGTGCTGCATGTCCGGCTGCGACTACGCGGAATCGGTGGATGGCGTCGGCGTGAAGAAGGCCCACGCGCTCGTGGGCCGATACCGAGATTTTGATAGGGTGCTGCGGGCGCTGCGGTTCGAGCACACCGTGCCGCGCGACTACGCGCAGAAGCTCGAGCGCGCGGTCCTGACCTTCGGCCACCAGACGGTCTTCGACCGGTCGTTGAACGCGGCGTGCTACCTGACGCCGCTCGCGCGCGGCGTCTCCGACAAAATCGGGTCGCTCGCCTTCCTGGGGGCGCCGCTGCCCCAGCGCGTCGCGGCGGGCGTCGCCGCGGCGCGCCTCGACCCGGAGACGCATCTGACATTGGAGCGGAGCACGGGCACGTACCGGCTCGCGTCGACGGCCGAGCTGCCCCAGACGACGACCCTGGACGCCTTCGTGCGGTCGCGGCCGCGCGCGCCGCCGCCGCGGCCGCCACCACCAAAGCCGCGGCCTCCCCCAAAACCGCCGTCGCCGCCGCCGGTCCGGACGGGCGCGCGGTCGGCGCACTTCTCGGCGAGCCCGCCGCCGCGCGCGCGCGTCTTCCGGCCCTTTGTCCCGCCGGCGCGCGTCGACGGCGCGGCGCTTCCTACAAACCGGTCGCCGCCGCCCGCGCGCCCCCGGAGCCGGTCGCCGCCGCGGCCCATGCTGCCGTCGACCAAGCTCCGCCTCGGCGCGCCGTCGCAGCGCCGCGCGCCGCCGCCGTCGCCCGACAAGGAAAACCCGCCGCGGAAGCGGCCGGCGCCCGTGGACCTGTCCGCCTTCGCCTTCGACCGCACGCGGCGGCCGCGCGCTGCAGAAGCGAGCCCGCCGCCGCGGCGGCCCTTCCAGCAGTTCGAGCGCGGGATGCCGCCCGCGAGCCCGGTCGCGCGGCGGCGGCAGCAGCCCTTCTCGCGGTTCCGCTATTCCCTGGGCGAGGAGGACTCGCAGTCGCCGGGGACGTGATTCCCGGCCCATCACCAAGTACTAAGACATGTAAGTGTGATCGTCCGGGGGCGCCGCGGTGTCTCCGATGTGCGCTCGGCGTATCGCGGTCGTCACCGAGAGTCAACGCCGTGAGAGGGAGGCCTCGCCGTGGACTGTGCTTCCCCGCATCGCCAAAAGGCCGCCCGTGCTAGACCCAAGACCCACTAGCCAGACAAAGCCAACGCCAGTTTGGGACAGAGCCTGGGCAGCCGCGCGCGCGCCACAGCTCGCAGCACGCATTCGAACGACGCCGCGGCGACGTCTGGTTACTGCCGAAGCATTGAGGCAGCACGCACGCGCGAGTAAGGTGCTGCTGTGCAAAGGGCAGTGGGGCAGCACAGTAGCACAGCCAGCAAAAAACCGGGACAGCCAGCCAAAAACAAGCAATGGGCGCCGGCGCCTCGTCGCAGTACCGCGCGGGCGACGCGAACCACCGGCCGCCGTCCTTCGCCGAGGCGGTGGCGACGAAGCGTCGAACGACCCCGAACATCAACGTGGTCGTCGACGGCATGAACGTGGCCCTGGCGAACGTTCCCGACTACGAGAAGGATCCTGCAACGAGGCGCCAGTGCGCCCTCGAAGGCTTGCGGCTCTGCGTCGAGTTCTTGATCGAGGCCGACGTCGCCTTCAAGATCTTCGCGCCGCGGGGCTGGGTCGACGACCACCCCGAGACGGAGCCCCTGCAGCGCTCTAAATTGCTGTTCGCCACACCGGGCGGCGCGGACGACCGGTTTCTGTTGAGGCACGCGGAAGCGCACGGCTCCTTCGTCGTCTCGAACGATAGATTTATGGACCACGCGCGAGATAGAGGCTACGCGCAGCGGTGGTTGGACTATAGACGGGTGCCGTTCATGTTCGACCCGTCCTTCGCGCCGGACCCGGACGCCGTCGCGCGCATCCGAATCGCGGCCGACGGCCGCGCGCCGGCCTGGGCGGCGGGGCCCGGCTGCGAGGACATGGTCGACTCGTCGCCGGAGGTCGAGCGGCATCGACCTCGCAGCCGGCCGCACTCGCCGGAGCGGTCGCCGCCGTCGCCCGTCTTTTCGCCGCACTCGCCGGACGCGTTCAGCCCGAATCGCCGGTCCGAAGCCTTGGAACGCCTCGCCGCGATCAACGACGCGACGGCGGCGCGCGTCGAGGCCGCCGCAGACATCGTCTTGGGACCGGCGGGCCCGGCGAAGCTGGATGACACTACCGAATGCCTCGCGGTGCCGCGGGCCGCCGTCGGGCGCGTCATCGGCAAGCGCGGCGCCACGATCAAGGGCATCGAGCGGGACTCGGGATGTAGGGTGAGGGTGGTCGACGGCGACGACGACGGCGACGACGCCGAGGTGCGCGTGTCGCACCCGGACGAGGCGCGGCGCGCGGCGGCCCTGGACGCCGTGCTGGCCATCGTCGAGCGCGACCAGTACCGGCCGCCGCCGTCGCGCGGGAACACGGCCGACCGGGGCCGGCGGGACGAGTTTTAGTTGAGTCCTATAAAGATATCAGATTAGCACAAAGACGCTTAGAGTACACAACTAGCGGCGGCCCCGCTTCGCGTCGCCTCCTGGAGTCCCGCCCTCGCGCGCGCGCTTCTCCCGCTGCTTCCGCCTTTCTTCTAGCTCGCGCTTCTTGCGCTTGCTATCAGCCTTCATTAACTGCTTGTAGGCCTCCGGCGTCATCTCGTCGCGCAGTAGATGGAAGAAGACGCCGCCGGGCGTGCGCTTGCGCGAGCCGTCCGCCGTGGCCAGCCCGCCGTCGCGCTGCGTCTCGACGACGCGCTTGAGCAGGCGCTTGGCGGCCTTGGCGCCGATGGCGATGATCGCCTCTCTTAGTAAACGGATGTTTTGCTCGTCGAGCGCGCGTCGCGCCGATTTGGCGACGCCCTCCTCCCGCTTCGTGCTGCCGCGCTTGGCGCCGAGCGCGCCGCCCATCTTCTTCGACGTGTCCATCCTCACTCCCCGCGGCGCCGCCGCGGTCTCCCGCTCTTCCATCTCCATGCGGCCGATGGAATCGATGATGGCCTCGATGTCCTCCTCGGTGGCCGGCGGCGCGACGGCGATGTCCTCCGAGAGGCCGGTGCAGCTGAGCTGCTGCGGCGTCGGCTCCAGGCCATCGATGCCGAGGTCTAGATGCGCCATCGTGCAGCTACGTAGGGCTGATCTGCAGCGCGCAGAGCGGCAGCGGTGCGAATGGGAGCACTGCGCAGCGACAGAGCTTGCTTGCGAGATCTCTGGACGCTCCGCAGCTGAAAAAAAGGCGGGACGCCCAAGCTAGCGTCATGTAAGGCACTAGCAATGCCAAGCCAAGCTGCAGCCGCGTAACTCGGAGCGTGCAGTGCAGTTCGACAGTGCTTCTGCACACGTATCGCATCACTGTGCACTGCTGTCCGTTGTGAGGACAACAAACGCTGCAACCAAACGCCGTCACGCTCCACCATGCTCGTTGCAGCAGCCCGGCATGCGCGCCCACTGCTGCAGCCAGCAAGACGACGGCTCGCCGTGCAAGCCGTGAACCTCGACGCGTGGCTCAAGGAGCACGGCCCGACCCTCAAGCCGCCCGTCGCGAACAAGCTGCTGTTTGGCGGGGATCTCAAGGTCATGGTCGTCGGCGGGCCGAATCAAAGAAGGGACTACCACCTGCAGGAGGGCGAGGAGTTCTTCGCGCAGCTCGAGGGCACGCTGACGCTCAAGACCATCGAAAGGGGGTCGTTCAAAGACGTCCGCGTCACCGGAGGCGACTGCTTCCTGCTCCCTTCCCGCGTGCCGCACTCGCCGCAACGAGAAGCGGCCTCGCTCGGGCTGGTCTTCGAGCGGTCCCATATCGAGGGGGAGATGGACGGCATGCTCTGGTTCGACGCGGATCGGGACTTGAGTGGACGGTGCGACCTCGACGAAATCGCGTACGAGGCGTACTTCTTTTGTTCAGATCTGGGCAAAGATTTAAAACCGGTCATCGAGGACTATGGGCGGTGGAAGGATTCGGGCGAGCCGCCGCGCCGCGTCGCCGCGCCTCCCTTGGTTCCCGACGACGTCGTGCCGCTGGACGTCCCGCAGCCGCTCCAGCCGCGCCTCGATGGGTTAGAGCCGTCGTCGACCATGTTGCTTCATAGGGGCGAGGAGGTCATCGTCGAGGCGCGCGTCGGCGTCCGATGCTTTCGCGCGGCCGGCATCGCCATCGCCTTCCGACACTCATACGCCATCGCCGCAGGCGCACGCGGGCCCGAAGAAGCTCGCGACGGGCGGCAGCCCCTTCGAGGTCTTCGTGTGGCAGCGCTCCGGCGCGTCGCGCGGCGTCGTCGACGGCGAGGAGCTGACCCTGGCGGCGGGCGACTGCTGCCTCCTGCCGAAGGCGACGCAGTACGCGTGGGACCTCGAGGACGGCGTCATGTTGAGTGTTGCGAACGCGTTTACGTAATTACTCGGACCTTAGATTCCAGTCCACGAGGAGCGCCTTCTGCGCGGAGGAGAGCCTCGGCAGCGCGCCCCTTACAACCATCTCGTCGACCTCGGCGAGCAGCTCGGTGCGGAAGTCCTCCATGGCGCGGTCGTGCGCCGTGCGCGCTCTCTCCAACGCCTCGGCCGAGACCGGCGGCTTTGGTGTTTCCGCGAGCACCTCGGGCTCGAGCGGGGGCTTCGTGAACGACCGGCTCGTCGGCGGCGCGCGGCGCCACGAGTCGTTGCCGGCCCAGACGACCTGGCTTTTGGAGCGCGAGAGAGGCGCGGGCTTGGCGCGGCGCAGGACTCGCGCGGCGCAGCGTGCGGAGAGCATGGTCTGGAGTGGTTACTGCAGAACTGCGTCTTCTCCGGTACGCTTAGATGTGCTTTGCTGCAGTCGGAGGGCTTGTACTCTCCAGCGAGGACGAATCTAGGACTCGCGATGCTGTGGCTTCGAAAAAACGGCCGTCGACTTTACGCAGACGACTCCTACGAGATGCTGCGACTCGGAGCGCTGTGATTTGCGGCTCGGTGCGCAGCGGCCAGTTGCAAAAAGCGCAAAATAGAGCTTCGCGCAAGACATATATTGCGAACAAAGAAGAGCTTTAGGAGGGCATCCAAAAACGCAGACGTCCTTGGAGAGGTCGGGTCTGTAAAAATCGAAGCAAAACGGGTATTTTTTAAGCTCCGCGGCCGAGTTTGAGCGCATACCTGCCCGCGCGGCAAGTGCGATAGGCGCAAAAGCAGCTCTACAGCCCTCAAATTGCGACACGCAACCGCTGCCGCTGCGAAAACGCCCGCCGCGGCGCCAGAGTTTAAAAGAGTTTAAATCTAGCATTGCGGACCGCGCGGCCGCACGCCAGCAAAAGCAACGATGAAGGTCCACAACCCCATGATCAGCTACCACTCATTGGAAGGAGGCAAGTCCGACCGCGTGATGGGCGTCGACGCGCACCCCGACGTTTGTCAAGGAGTTGTCGTCTTCGCGACGGTGGGAGGAGGCGGAAGCGGCGAGGTCCGGATTTGGAGCATTGCGCCGGGCGACGAGCAACCGAAATTTAGGTCAGCTTTGGCGAAGGGCCACGACGGCTCCGTGAATTGTGCCAGGTGGGCGCCCGACGGGTGTCGCCTCGCGAGCGCGGGCGACCGCGGGACGGTCTGTTTGTGGCGCGGTGGGAGCGACGCGGCCTGGTGGTGCGAGTTGGACGAGAAGAACGAAAGAGCGAGGTGCGACCATTTGAACCACGCGGACGACGTCTACGATGTCGCGTGGAGCCCGTGCGGCAAGTGGTTATTAACAGGAGCGATCGATGGCGCGGCGACGGTCTGGGACACGTGCACGCGAAGGCCCGTCAAGGTATTGCGGGACCACGCCCACTACATCCAAGGCGTGTGCTGGGACCCTCTTGGTAGTTACTTGGCGACGGCGTCGTCGGACCGGTCGCTCAAGGTTTATGAATTACCCCCAAAATGGCACGCCTCGAAGAAGAACCTCAAGACGACGACCGTGCGGTGGTGGACGGACCCTCACGAAATTCCCCAGAAGAAGGGCAAGAAGACGGCTGAGGAACCCAAAGCGAAACCGAGGAGCGCCCTCTTCGCGTCGGAGACGGCGCACGCGTCGTTCTTTCGGAGGCTCTGTGCTTCGGCTGATGGGTCGCTCATCATAACGCCGGGCGCGGCCTCGAAAGATAACGCCAAGGGCAGCGTCACTTTGTCTAGAACGCAGCTCGATCGGGGGCCGGTCTCATTCTTACCCTCGCCGGACGGCTCGGCGACGGCCTGTAGAGCGTGCCCCGCCCTCATTGAAGGTGGATCGAGTTCGCTCGTGGCGGTCTGCGCCCACGACGCGGTGGCGGTGTACGACGTCTCTTCCAATAGTCCACGCGCGCTCGCGTCGGGCCTGCACTACGCCGCGCTCACGGACGCGGCCTGGGCCGCCGACGCGTCGCTCCTCATCGTCGCGTCGGCCGACGGCTACCTGTCCTTTTTACGGTTTGAGCCCGGGGATTTGGGGGCCAAGTGCGCCGCGCCGCCGCGCGTGCCGCTCCCGGCGGGGCTCGACGACCTGCCGCGCGCGCCGCCCGCTCCGCAAAAGGATGATGATGTCGTCCTCGTCGGCGTGACGCCGGCGCCACCCCAAGCGCCGTCGACGCCCGGCGGCGCGCCGGCGTCGCCCGCGGGGAGCGCCAAGAAGAAGAAGCGCATCGCGCCTACTTTATTAGCGCCGCCGACGCCCGTCAAGAGCCCGGCGAAGAGCCCGGCGAAGGAGCCCGCGCCCGAAGCTGATGCTGCGCCGCCGGCCAAAAAGAAGAAGCGGATCGCGCCGACGCTGCTGTCGGCGGTGCCGTAGAGAGCCTGGGGTGTAACTTCCAAGTAAATGCAGTGGCTCAGGCTGGCTGCTCAGGCTAATTACGTCCCACTACCCCTCCACGAGCGACGGATTGAGACATCAAAACGGGTTTTCCAGGGCGTTTTTGCGGCTTGCGGCGTAAGTCGGTACGCGACGGTTGTGATCGACTACGCGAGAGCTTACAATGGACCGAACTCTAGCCATCACAACGGTGTGCAATGTGTAGTAGAGAACTCTGACCAAGGCCACAACAGTGACAACACTGGCAAATAAAAATAAGTTGAGTGATGCTGTGGCGGCTCCTCGGCCTCCTCGCCGGAGCGGTTTCACAACACATCAATAACGCAACTAAATCGTCCGGCACCGGCCGCGGTGGCGGGCGCGCCGCCGTCGCGCTCGTCGGCGGATTCAGCGATGCCCGTTCTGCGGCGGGGACCCGTCGCCGGTGGACTGCTCGAACGACGCGCGATCGCCGTCGCCGGTGGACTGCTCGAACGACGCTCGATCGCCGTCGCCGGTGGACTGCTCGAACGACGCGGCGATCGCCCTCGCGCTGTCGAGGAGTTGGGCGTAAGAACAATAGTAAATTAAAAACGGGTCGTCCGGCCGGCGGCGGCGCCTACTTGTGCGAGTCCTTCTCCTCGCCGTAGTCGACGGTCCGGCGCGGGCCCGGCGCGGGCCGCGAGAACTGCGCGCCCTTGAACTTGATGGCCTCGAGCTCGAGCTGGCGGCGCTCCTCGGCCTCGGCCATCTTGTTGTCGAGGTCCTTGGCCGTCAGCGGCTTCTTGGCCTTGCGCTCGCGCTCGCGGGCCAGCAGCCGCGCCTCGATGGGGTTCCGCGCGACGACGTCGTCGTCCTTGGACTCCTCGCGCGGCGGCCTGCGCGGCGGGTACGCGTCGCAATCGCTACGGCGGGGTCGGCACCGCCGCCGCGGCGCGTGTGTGTTGTGGTGGTGATGGCGCGGCGGTGGCGCGGCGGCACGGGGCTGCCCAGTGGTCGGGCAGCCCCAACCGGTATGCGCCGAGGCAGCCCCCGAAACCGTGCGTGGCGCGTCGACGGCGGCGACGCGATGTGCGTGTATCGTTTATACGCTGCCTCATGCATTTTTGTCGTTGCTTCGGTGCGGCCGGCGCTGCGCTTTGCGCTGTTGTCAACGGGCCTCTTGCCCGGACACGAGCGGGCGACCTCGGCGAGGCTTGAGGGGTGGCTTGAGGAATGGCATCAGTGACTTATGATATCCGGACGCGTAGAATTTCGCTAGTGTCTTTACAGGACGCTAGCCTTGGTTGCGGTGCTTTGGCGTCGCTCTCCCGGGCTGCGGAATCGGCCCTTGCTCGTTTTTTGGGCATCGCACGACGGAGCCGTACCAGCGATCACGACTCCAAGAGAAGGAAGCGCCAAGCCCACGAGCTCCCTGCCCGCAAGAGCTGCTGCCACAGCTCCACGCGGACCCCAGGGACCACCGCGCCGCGCGCGGAGCAGGACCCAAGATGGCCAAGCTCGTCATCATCTTGGTAGCGTCCGTCTCGACCTACACGCTGAGTCGGAGCTCCGTGCTGCCGAACCCGCCGCCGCAGCGGTCCTGCGCGGCCCTTAAAGCGACGGGCGGCGCCTCCGCGGAAGCGACGGCCGCGACACTTGTCGGGGAGGCCAACGCGAAACTCTTCGATGCCGCCACGCTCAAGGTCCTGGACTCGCTCGCGGCACTCGGCCAGGGCCACCTCTTCGACGGCTGGCCGGACGCGGGAAAGGACGACGCGGGCAAAAAAAAATTAGGAGAAGCTTTGCGGCGGACGGACGCGGCCTACGCCGGTGGGTTGCCTGCTTATGTGACCAAGGCACGGGCACTGCTCGAGGCGTCGCAACGTGGCGACAACCCGTTCGACGGGTTTTCTCCGTCCATACCTGATGGCGAGACGCTCACATTTGGAGGCCAGAAGATGGCGGCCATGGAGGAGGAGGGGTTGGTGGCTGCTCGGAAGACGGGCTTTGTGCTCGTGGCGGGAGGCCTGGGCGAGCGCCTCGGCTACGAAGGCATTAAATTAGAGTTACCGGTGGAGTTGGCCACGGGCAAGTCCTTTCTAGAGTTGTACGTCGACTACGTGCTGGCCGTGCAGGACCGAGCGCGGACGGATTCTGGGGATAATTCGTTGGTGATACCTCTAGCTATCATGACTTCGGACGACACGGACGCGAAAACGAGAGAGCTGCTCAAGGAGAAGGGCGACTTCGGCGCGGCTCCGGGCCAGATCACGATCATCAAGCAGGACAAGGTCGCGGCACTCCAAGACGCGACGGCTGCTTTAGCCCTCGATCCCAGTGATAGGTGGGAATTACTCACGAAGCCCCACGGCCACGGCGACGTCCACGCCCTCATGAAGACGTCGGGCACGGCCGACGAGTGGCTCCAGAAGGGCATCGAGCACGTCTTCTTCTTCCAGGACACGAATCCGCTTGTGTTGCATACCGTGTTACCGGCACTAGGTGTGTCTCGCTCAAGGAACTTCGCGATGAACTCCGTGTGCGTCCCTAGGAGAGGGGGCGAGGCCGCCGGAGCGATTACGAAGTTGGCGTCTACTGATGGCGATTCATCAAAAGATTTAGTTATAAATGTGGAGTACAACCAGCTCGAGCCGTTGCTACTCGCAGCCACGGGCAAGGGCGACGTCAACGACGACTCCGGCTTCTCGCCCTACCCGGGCAATGCTAATGTGTTAGTACTCGGCCTGAAGGAGTACGTCCAGACCATCAACGGCAAGGATTCCGGAGTGGTGGATGAATTTGTGAACCCCAAGTATAAAGACGCCGCGAAGTGCGAGTTCAAGAAGCCCACTCGTCTAGAATGCATGATGCAGGACTATCCTAAATTATTAAGGAGGGAGGTATCGTCCGCGAAGGTCGGCTTCACGACGTTCGAGCGCTTCGTGGCGTTTTCTCCGGCCAAAAATGATCTCGAGGCGGCGCGGTCCGCGTCGAAGCAGGGCGAGCCGCCGGGCGCCGCGGGCTCGTGTGAATATGAAGTGTATGCGGCGCACGCGTCGCGGTTGGGTCTGGCCGAGAAGGGCGTGTACAAGAAGACGCGGGACGTGTCCGGGTTGACGGGTTTATATGGAGGGCCGCGTATTGTATTATTACCGTCCTTCGCGCTGACGCAGGCCGACGTCTCCAGTAAAGTCTCGGCTAACAGCCTGAAGCTCGCGGACGACGCGACCTTGGTGCTCGAGGGGCCGCACATTAGGATCGAGTCGCTTTCCCTGAACGGGGGCCTCACGATCGTGAATGCGCGCGACGACGCGACGCTCGTCGTGCGCGACGCCGACGTGGCCAACGCCGGCATGGCTTTCACAGACATCGCCGACGCGGACCTGCCCTCGTCAAAACCCTTCGAGAAGATCCGCGGCTACAAAGCTATCGACGAAGGGAGCCTCCGCGTAGAGGTGCCCGGGCCGGGGCACTGGGTGCTGACGGGCGCCGGGGAGCTGGAGAAGGTCGGGGACAAGGCGGAGCTATAGTTGGGGGCTAGTTTTAACGATCTTGACACGAAATAGATGCGCCGTCGCGGCCTTTGGATTTCGGCATTCGGCCTGCTCCCCCCTCGCAGTCGTCGCCTCCGTGCTAACACTCGGGGCGATGGCGTATGGGGGGCGGGGGCGGGGCGTTCGTTTAGCAGGCCCCACGGCGGCTTCGCGGCTAGGTGGCCTAGCTCTAAGCAAAGCAGAGACACGAAATATATACGTTATACCACGGGTACACAGGGGAAGTCACGACGGCGGCATCGTGAAGGGCGCCGGGCCGTCGCCGTTCTCCGGTTCCGAGCGGCCGAAGCCCGGGCCGATGCTGGCCGGCGGCGTCGCCGACACGGCCGGCGCCCGGCCGTTCGAACGGTAGGGTTGATCTAACGCTGACGGCGGCAGGGCGAAGCCATTCGTAGAAGAACGGCCGAAGCCCGGCCCGACGGTGAAGACGTGGCCGTTCGCCGGGAAGACGTGGCCGTGCGGCGGCGGCGCCAGCGAACTCGAGACGGGCGCCGTGCGCCGCGCGAGCGTCGGCACCGGTTGACTGTTGGCCCGCGGGATGTTCGGCTGGGCCCGGCCTCGATACGCGTACGCCGGGTTCCGCGGATCGAACACCGCGTCGTCCCTAGCTTTCGCGGCCGCCTCCAGATCGTCGAAGAAGCCCACGCTAATACCTTGTAAATCCTGCGCGCGCCACTGCTGGGCCCCGCGGTCCCAGTGCACACCTCTATAATTGCCGTGGATACCCTTGGCGTCCTTGCGGTCGACCCACTCTGTCAGAGGGTAGCGCTCCGCGTAGGCGGGCCGCGCGTAGCGCGTCCCGAGCTTCTGGGTGGACGCCGTTACCAATGAATTGGCAGCGACGAGCTCCAGTAAGGCCTGGTCCTGGGCCCGCTTGTCGCCCTTGTGGCCGAAGAGGTCCGTGGTTTGGGCCCAGCCCGCGCCGTCGACCCTTTCCAGGGCCCTGCCCTTGCGCTCCTCGACGAGCGACCGCCGCGCGTCGCGCCTTTCCTCGAGTGCCTTCGCGACGGCCGCCGTCCGAGCCGCTCGGAGTCCCTTCACCTCCTGCCAGCGTAAGGCGACAGATGGGCCCGGGATCAAGGCATTCTGGTCATCCAGCACTTCGATCGTCCCGTCGCCCGCTAAACAGCCCAGTACATCCCGGATAAGTTCCCGCTCGGATCTCGTCGGGAACAAGTAGCAGACGTGGCCCTGCGTCCTAGGTCTTCCTCTACAATCGTAGCCCAGCCGGCACATGCGGCCCGGCTCGAAGCGGTTCCGCGGCACGACGGGGCAGGCCGTGTCGTCGATGGCGTAGCCCGACGCCGGGTCGTGCAGCAGGGCTTGCACGATACCCGATGAAGCCTTCGCCGCCAGTGACAACGCCGCCGCGTTCCGCGCCTGGACGCGCGTCGTCCTAAGTTGTTTCACTGCATCTAGTAACGACCCAGCATCATAGCGCGCGTCGTGCTTATCTTCAGAAGTGTATGAGGTCCCTCCCGGCGCTAGTACTAATTCGCCGTCCTCTATCAACGCCTCCAGTGCCGCCGCGACGGCGCGCGGCCGGTGGATCACGCCGTCTAGGATACGCTTGGCCACGCCCCTAAACCCGCCCGTCTCGCCCGAGGGCGCCGCGTGCCGCGACCCGTGGAACTGGAGGCGGATCCTGAAGCGCGGCGCGCCCTCCGTCCCAAACTCGTCGCCAGAACCGCAATCTAACAGTTCTTGTACTAAAATAGACCGTACCGATTTAAGGATCTCCTTCCGCTTATTGTCGTCAATGTCCTCGCCACCGTCGCCGGCGCCGACCTTCGCCGAGCACTCCTCGAAGAGCGTCTTGTTGCGCGCGTCCACTTCACTCAAATCCAAGGGCTCGAACGTCTGGATCGGTGGCGGCTGCAGGGCGTCCTCGGCGCCCAAGCGGTCGGTACAAGCTTTCGAGCACCGGATATAACACGCCATGGCTTGACTCGGCGCGCCGAGCGCGAGGTACCGCCGCGACTCCCCTACGACGACGACATCGCTAGGCAAGCAGTCCTCGCAGAAGGCCTTGACGCACCCTTCGCATCGAAATAACATGCCGCCCGCGGCGGAGGTAGATTTAGCACATACCGAGCACGCGTGCTGCGGGCACTGCCACGTCGCATTGTGAGCTTCCTTGCCGGACGCGCCGTTGACCGCGCATTTCGAGTGTAAGGCAACGGGGCACAAGCGACACTTTTTGACCTTATCATTACAGGCGCCGTGGCAGGCCAAGCACCGGTCGTCGTGCTTGTAGTCGCGACCGGCCACAATCATCCTCCGATGTTGCACGGCGAACCGGCCCTTGTCCTGGCCCTTCAATTCCCTCGCAAAGACCGACGCCTCGCCGTTCTCGAGGTCGTACGCGTTCTCGCCGAGCACCGGCACGAGCCCGATCTCGGACTCGACGAGCTGCACCCTTTGTTTGCGTTCTCGCTTGTCCGGCATCCTAGCGAGCGCTTCCGTCCAGGCGGACGCCACGTCGGCCATCGATTGTGGAGCCGCGTCGACCCTTAACCCAAATAAATTCCGCGTGTCGATCGCCTCCGTGGTCGCGTCGAAGTCCGACGCGTTGTGCGTTTGCTCGCCCTTGAGGTTTCCTACTGACGTCGTCTCCGTCCTGGAACGGTCGACAATCGCATCTAAGTCCGCGTCGGACGGCTCCGCTTGATTCTTAGAATCAAATATAGCAGCAGCACCGAACTTGACCATAGACAAAACTTCTGAAGCCGTCATGGACTCCTGCTGCTGGTTCTGGTCGTCGCCCCTATTGACGACTTCGCTCAGGTACAGCTTCTTCTGGGACCTCTGCAAGACGCGCTCCTCGGCCGTGCCGGCCGCACACAACCGATAGACATGCACGGTCTTCGTCTGGCCCAATCGATGGACCCGCGCCATGGCCTGCAAGTCGGCCTGCGGGTTCCAGTCCGAATCGTACAAGACACACGTGTCCGCCGACTGGAGATTGATGCCTAACCCGCCCGCTCGCGTCGTCATCAAAAATAAGAATAACGGAGAACACTCCTCATTAAAGGCCTTGACGTTGATGGTGCGTCTCACCCGATTCGTCGCGCCCGTCAACCGACAGAACGGCCAGCCCCTTAACCGACAGTAATCATCTAGGACGTCGACCATGGCGGCGAACTGACTGAAGACCACCACCCGATGCTTCGCTTTGTGCAACTTCACCAGGAGTCGATCCAACACCCGCAACTTGCCCGACGCGGCCACGAGTTCCTCCAGCGTCGTCTCATCTGGATTTCCCTCCGCGTCAGCAAATAAAAAAGGATGGCAGCACGTCTTTCTCAGCTGCATGAGTAGATTTAATAGAGACTTGTAGGCGCCGCCCGAGCCTTTCGCTTGGTCATCCTTTTCTACTCTAGCTAAAGCCCCGTGGTCCTTGAGCAGTAAAGCTCGGTACCAAAATAATTGTTGCGTCGCGAGGGGGCAGCTCACGACCGTTTCGAGCTTCGGCGGTAGGCCTCGCTCGACGTCCGTCTTCAATCTTCTTAACATTAACTTTGCCAATAGTTTTTGTGCGGCTTGGAGCATGGACTTGTCCACAACACCCTTGCCTAAGTCATACGCCTTGTCGAAGGGCGTTCGGTCCGGCAACGCCTCGGGATGCAGGAAATTCAGCAACGCCCACAGCTCGCTGAGGTTGTTCTGCAGCGGCGTCCCCGTCAGCAGCAACACGGAACAGAAGTGCATCTTGCGCACCGTCTGTGCGATCTCGGTGTCGATGTTTTTTATCACATGACCCTCATCCAACACCAAAACTCTCCACACGACCTTCTGGACGAGGGCCGTTCGTAATGAGGCGTTCTTGGCCATCTCGTACGTCGTGACGACGACGTTGTACTCGCCGCAGTTTTCGAGGACTTCCTTCCTCAATCGATCTCGCTCGCCGACGTCCGACGAGTGCAAGCGTAAGACTCGTAACTCGGGACACCACCGCTTCAGTTCATTGGTCCAGGTCGAGAGCACCGACAAAGGACACAGCACGAGCGACGCGCCCTCGAGCTTCTTCTCGAAGCGCAGCCACGCCAAATACGCAATAGTTTGTAATGTTTTTCCTAAACCCATCTCGTCGCCCAATATAGAAGGGACGAAGCCGCAGCGCTCGTGGCGGTCGGCGAGCCAGTCGAGCGACTGGAGCTGGTAGTCCCTTAATTCAGCTTTGATGGCCTCGGGCTGGACGAGGACGCGCGCGACTCTATCAGGTAGTGGCTGGGCCTTTTTCGTCAGAGCGTCGAGGTCTTTGCTTGACGTGAAGGGCTCTAAACAACTCCGGTGCGCGGCGTAGAAGGCCGCGCGCGGCGCTTTTGCGGCCGCGAGCTCCTTGCGCAGCTGCGCGTTGAGGCGTTGGCGCGCGGCCTCGCCTCCACTCGGAGTGGTCTTCCGTTTTTTAGGAGCTGCACCTTTGGGAGAAGCTCTACGCTTCGGAGGCGGCGGCGCGTCGACCCTCGGCTTCTTGCGGCGCTGGCCGCGGCCCGCGCCCGTCGAAGGGCGGGGGGCCTCGCAGGCGGCGCACGCCGTCGCCGCGGGCTGGTTAAATAAAGTGCAGGCGGCGCAGGCCCACTGGTCGCCGGGCGGCCGCAGCGTCGTCAGGATGGTGGGCTTGGCGGCGGGGTCCATCTGTTCCTCTGCCTCGGCGCTGCAAATGACAGGCGAATAAGGCACCAATGCCTGTCTCTAGGCGCTGCAAGCGCGGCCGAATAAGGCACCAATAGGTTTGGCCTCTCTGGGCCGAATCAGTGCCGCGGGGCGCAAATAACTGCAACAGACCAACTCTCCGGGCTGCGAAAGTACGGAACGCTTCGAAACAAGTTATTTGGCTCACGCTCGTCGCGGATGCGAAGAGCGCAAACTCGCGTCGCGGAGATGCTGCTCTGCGAACCCGAACTTTTGGTTTTGTGCGCCGGACCGTTTCAGGCCTCCAACCCTCTCATTGGACGCCCGAGAGGCATGCTGGGCTCCACTCGAGCAGCGGAGGACTGGCATGTCGACATGCTGCAGCAGCACAATCAGCTTTAATGATGTGTCCGCACACCAGGCCAACGACGGCCTACCAATGCTGAAATGACTCACGAAAGATGAGAAGACTAGCTTTGGCGGCTTGGCTTGCGACGCTGGCAGCACCGCTCCTGCCAGCGACAAATAGGCCAGCCCTCCGGAGGCCGCGCGCCGCGCCGGTCGACGCGGGAGATACTTCGGGTGACGAGGGCATCGATGACGCCGGCGGCGCCTCCCTCGCCGAATTACTGAAGCGGGCTGGCGCGACGCGGACCGAAATCGCCGCCGCGAAAAAGATCAGTACGGAGAACGCCGAGGTGATCGAGTATTTGTTAGATGATGCGGGCTTCACGACGCAGGACGTGAGCGAGATGCTCTCGCTGAAGCCCGCCCTTGCGAAAACCGCATCGGTGGCGCCGGCGCGCGAGACCGTCGAGTTCCTCAACGCGACTTTTAACCTAAGAAAGTGCGACCTGCGCAAGATCTTCCGCGAGCAGCCCGGGCTGTTGTTGCCGTCTCCCACGAATAACGTCATCCGGGACACGGGCGCGTGCCCCGCGGTCCTGGCGACGGCGTCGGGCGGGCCGGCCGCGGGCCCGCGCCAAGAAACGTCGACGAACGTGTATGACGTCGTCTACCTGCTCTCCTCAGTAGGAGTAAAACCAAAGAACATCAAGGAGATGGTCGTCAGGTGGCCCCAATTACTTACTTTACCAGTAGCACAAATGCTGGCGGTGACAGATTACCTCGGGTCGTTGCAGTTCGAGGGCACGGTCGGGTCTTTATACAGGCAGCACCCCTGGGTTTTAGCTGCGCCGGTGGGTACGGTGCGACGGGCCGTCGAGGTTTTAGTGGATGAGATTGGCGTGCGGAGGCTCGAAAATGTGGTAAGAGCGTACCCGCGGGCCCTGGTGAAAGGGAGGGACGACCTGCTGGAGCCGGCGCGACTACTGCAGGACGTCGGACTCGAAAGGGAGGACGTGGTCTTGGTTATTGAGGCGTTTCCCCTATTATTTGGCTTGGAGCCTTTGGCG
This sequence comes from Pelagomonas calceolata, assembly GCA_918797485.1. Lineage (NCBI taxonomy): Eukaryota > Pelagophyceae > Pelagomonadales > Pelagomonadaceae > Pelagomonas > Pelagomonas calceolata. The sequence continues at coordinate 3,640,928 of CAKKNE010000004.1, forward strand.
ACAAGAGGTGTCCTCGCGTTCTGGCGCGACGAGCTAGGATTGAAAAAAAATGACGTGCCGCGCGTCTGCCGCGCGTTCCCTTCGTTGCTGGGCGTGGACGTGCAGAAACAACGGAAAGTCGTGGCCTTCCTGCGGGAGATCGGGGTGGTCAACGTCGCGCGGTTCGCGACGCGGCTGCCGCCCGTCTTGGCCTATGACGTGGACGCGGATTTGCGACCGAAGATGGCGCACCTCGCGGCGTCGGCCCTGTCGGTCTACGACGTCGTGCGCTTTCCCGCCTACTTCTCCTACCCCTTAGACACGGTCATCCGCCCGCGCACGGCCTTCCTCGAGTCCTATGGCCTGCCGCTGACGCGCTTCGAGCTCAAGACGCTCTTCACGCCCGGCGACGCCCAGTTCGCGAAGCGCGTCGTCGGCGCGGCGCCGGCCGAGTACGCTTCCTTTAAAGCCGCGTTCATGAAGGAGCTCGCGAACCCGACGCCCAAGCCGCGCGGCGGCCTCCTCGCGGCCTTCGTCAAGCCCGAGATCACGTCGGCGACGGGCAAGGCCTTCCCGACGCTCTCGCCCGGCGCGCCCGACGTCGCCGGCGGCGGCGACAAGCGCAAGCGGCGGCGGCGGCGCGGTAGCGGCGGGCCGCGGACGGCGCCGTAATTTATTAACTTAGTCCTTGGGACCTGCTACTTGCCGCACTTCGCCGCGACGGCGTCGCGCCTCCCTTCCTAGGCGTTGTCGGCCGCGTCGAGCGCCTTCTCCGCGGCGGACGCGCGGCGCTCTTTCGATTCGAGCGCGCCCTTGAGGTACCTGTGTAGAAAATCCGGTGCACTCATTTCTCGGCGACGGCGCGGCCGTGGAATGTCGATTTCCGCACGGTCAGGACGGCATCTCCGCCTCGAGCTTCTTTAGCTTGGCCTCGGCTTTGGTCGCGCGCGCCTCCGCGGCGTCGAGGGCGCCCTCGGCCTTCTCGGCGCCTGTGCGGAATTTCCTTTGTGCTGAATCTTCGCGTCGACCTCCACGCCATCGACGCGACGCCTACCCACGGGTGGTTGATTCCCACACGGCTCGGCGCGGTCGCGGCAGTCCGTGAGCTCCGTGTCGCGCGCCGGTCCCGTGAGGAAGCCCTCGCGTTCCGAGCGGCTGTCGCAGAGGAACGTGAGGCCGAGGCGGTAGTAGTCCGGGATGACGCAGGGCACGACGAGGAGGATGAACAGCGCCAGCAAAAAGATGCACGCGCCCGCCACTTGGTAGAACCAGCCCGTGCCCACGGAGCGCGTCGCTGCGACGAGCAATGCCCAAAAAAGGTACCAGCCGCCGCGGCCCCAAAACGTGTAGAGGAACGGCACCCAGCGCTCGACGAATGGCCAGTCTTTCATTTCGACGGAAATGGTGATCGCGCCGGCCTGTGCAAAAACCGACGAGCATCAAGAGGGTGCGCCATCGAGCAGACGTCGTCACGCGCCGCGACAATTTGATTTATGCACTGGCGCCGGCGAGGATGAAATAGATTGCGACGAGGAAGGCCTGGTAGGTGCTTAGCTTAAATTTGCCTCGGAACCTGGGAGGACATACGTAGGGCAATCGGCGCCCACGTTTGATTTTCCGCGCCGCGCGCAACGCGAGCGAGCCCGCGATGATCAACACGACACCAGTGCAGACGCCGGCTATATTTTGGATCTTGCCCACCAGTAGACCGCAGGGGTTAGGGCGCTTTGTTTCAACGGCTCTGGCCATGCTCGGGTTCTGGTTTCTTACGTCGCCTAGGCGCCCGCTGACCACAGGTTTACTGGCCAGGCCAACACAGTATACTGTCCGGGGGCAGGTAGCGCGTCAGCTGACCTGCCTGTATCAGCCGCAAAATAAATAACTAATGAGCAATTAATGGATGACGGAGGTCACGCAATTCACACAGCACACCTTGCGTTCCATGCAAAAACCCGTGTACAGTACCACATCTGTAGAATACTTACTAAACGTACTTCTCCCAGTCCGCGAGCGGCGCGTCCGCGTCGGCCAACGCGACGAGCAGCTTCGCGGGACGTAAATACGGGACGTCGGGCCGTTCCGCGGCGAGCCGTTCCAGCGTCGCGCGGCACTCGCGCAGGCCCCGCTCCTCGGCCCACTGCATCGGGCCCCCCTTGTGCCGCGGGAAGCCGTAGCCCGAGGTCCACACGACGTCGAGGTCCGACGGCCGCAAGGCGAGGCCCTCCTCTAGAACTCTAAACCCTTCATTCACGAGCGCCAGGAGCGCGCGGTCGAGGATATCCTCGGCACCGACGCTCGGGGACCCGTCCTTGAACTGCGAAACGAGAGCGTCGACGGCCGGGTCGGGCGACGGCACGCGCGGCTGCTCATACAAATACCAGCCCTTGCCCGCCTTCTGGCCCAGCCGACCGGCCTCGACTAAGGCATCCGCCACGTCTGCCGAGTACTCTACCGCGGGGTCGCGCGTCGCCGCGTCCGTGAGGCCCAGCGAAGTCCGGACGGCGTAGCCGATGTCATTCCCCGCGAGGTCGGACATCGCGAAGAAGCCTGCGCGGACGAAAATGTCGCATCGTCGCGACGCGGTCGTGGGCGCACGCCGCCGCGGAAGATTAGGACTCGGCAAACGCGCCCATGGCCATGCCAAAGTCCCGCAGCGCCGCGTCGACGTTTGAAACACCGACGTCGCGGTGCCGCAGGAGCGCCAGGCACTCGCGGCCGTACGGCTCGAGCATGCGGTTGCCGATGAAGCCGAACGCGTCGCCGGCCAGCACGGTAGTCTTCCGGAGCCGCTTCCCCAGCGCCATCGCCGCCGCGACGGCGCCGTCGCCCGTCCGCGCGCCGCGCACGTTCTCGAGGAGCTTCATGACGTTCGCGGGCGAAAAAAAGTGCGTGCCGACCTGTGTGGAAATCAAATTTTACGGCGCGTTCGTGCTGAATCGTCGCGCCGAGAAATGAGTTAGTGAAGAATTGTCGGGTGCACCCGACACACTGGTTGAAATCCACACAGGTGCCGACGACGCGCGTCGGGTCCGCGACGGCGTCCGCGATCGCGTCGATGGAAAGCGTCGACGTGTTCGACGCGAGGACCGCGGTCGGCTTGCACGCGCCGTCGAGCCGCGCGAAGACGGCCCGCTTCGCGTCGAGGTCCTCGTAGATCGCCTCGACGACGAGGTCGGCGTCGGCCAGCGCGGCCACGTCGCTCGCGACGGCGAGCTTCTCGAGCTTCGCCGCCAGCACCGCCTCGGTGAGCCGCCCCTTCTTGAAGGCCGAGGACCGCCGGTACGTCGCGTCGATGCCCGCCGCCGCCGCCGCCGCCGCGGTGTCATCGACGTCGACGAGCGTGACCGGCAGCCCCGCGTCGAGGAAGCACATGGCGATGCCGCGGCCCATCGTGCCGCCGCCGACGACGCCCACCGCGTCGAGCGGCGCCGCGCCCTTGGCGTCGACGCCGGGCACCTTCGCGCAGGCGCGCTCGGCGAAGAAGAGGTGCTGGAGCGCGCGCGCCTCGGGCGTCGCCTTGAGCGCCTGGAACTCGCGGCCCTCGACCTCCAGGCCCGCCGCGAGCTCCGAGCCCACGGCGGCGTCGACGCAGCGCAGGATCGCCCGCGGCGCCGGCAGCGCCGCCCGCGCCTCGAGCGCCGCGCGCTTCGCGGCGTCGCGGAAGCCGTCGACGACGACCGCGTGCGCACGCCGGGCCGCGCGCGTCGTCACGAGCTCGACGGCCGCGGCCTCGAGGCCGGCCTCGGGAACGACGACGTCGACGGCGCCGAGGGCGAGCGCCCGCTCCGCGCCGATCGGCGCGCCCGTCAGCATCATCTCCAGGGCCGCGTCGGCGCCGACGAGCCGCGGCAGCCGCTGCGTGCCGCCCGCGCCCGGGAGGAGCCCTAGATGGACCTCGGGCAGGCCGACGCGCGCCCGCTCGCCCATCGCGCGGTAGTGACAGGCCATAGCGAGCTCAAAGCCGCCGCCGAGCGCTGTCCCATGGATTGCCGCCGCGGTGGGGAACGGCGCGTCCTCGAAGGCGGCCATGACCTCGGCGAAGGAGGGCGGCAAGTGCGGCTTCGAGAACTCCGTGATGTCGGCGCCGGCCGGGAACGTGGACCCGCCGCCCGCGACGACGAGGCCCGTCGCCGACGCGCCGATCGCGTGCTCGACGCCGGCGACGAGGCCCGCGCGCACGGCCGCGCCGAGCGCGTTCACCGGCGGCGAGCTGATCTGCAGCACGGCGACGCCGTTCTTCAGGGCGCACTTGACGGCGCTGCTGGTGGCCATTGCTGCTGCTGCAGTGCTAATCTCGCTGCAGCTCCTCTGGCTTTAATGGCTTTTTGCTGCAATGCTACTCGCAGCAGGCCACAGCTTTATCCTCTCTAAACTCTGCCCTTTGTTCAGAGGGCAAGAGGCTTTGGAATGCCTAGTGTCTTACAGGCCGCTAGCCGCACCAACGAGGCGTTGCGACGCGAGAAGACTCTCAAGGGTTCGCCCACAAGTCCGCGGAAGTGTGAACTCCGGCGGCTAGTGAGAGCACAGTCTCCAGAGAGGAGGCGCGTTGTTGCTCCCACTTGTGGGCATCCCAGTCCCGTGGAGCATGGAACAGCGCCAAGCACTCTGAAAGCATAGTATTCTGCTTGGCGGGCTGCCCCCTCTGTACTCTCGGCAGCCTTCGAGTTGTGCACCTGTATGGCCGACCCATCCATCGGCGGCGGCCGTGATGTGTGGGCCAGCACCGCGATGCTCGAGGCGACGCGGGCCGAGCGCGCGCGCCACGCGGCGTCGTGCCGCGACGCCGCGGGGGCCATCGCGGCGGCCGCGGCGAGACGGGGCCTCGCGCCCATGGCGCCGCTCGGCCGCGTCGCAGCGCTGCGCGCGGCCCTGACGCGGCTGGGCCTCGACGACGGGGAACTCGCGTCGGAGGAGACGCTCGCGGCGGCGCTGGGGGACTGGGCTCTGCAGCACGCCGACCGGAACGTCGCCGACGACGGCCCGCACATCGGCGCCGGCGACGCGGACGACCAGGACCTGCTCGCCGCCGCGGCTATCTTCGACGTGCGCGTCGTCGTGGTCTCCGCCGCTTGCGAGACGCCGCTCGTCTACGATTTAGGCAACGAGGACGACGAGGCGGTCGTGGTCCTCGGCCACGGCGGCGGCGCCGCCTACTGCGAGCTCGCCCCGAAGCACGTCCCGAAGTCTCACGCGCGGCGGCTCCACGCCGCGGCCTACGCGGCGCTCGTGGCGCAGCAGCACGCGCCCGCCGCGGCCCTGCGCTGCGTCCTGTGCGGCGCGGTGCGGCCGCGCGCGGGGCCGCCGTCGACGAAGCCGCCGCCGCTCGACGAGGCGACGCCGGCGGACCCGGACGCGCTCGCGAAGCTTCGAGCCGCCATCGACGCGCGCGCCGCCGACGTCGAGTCCTGCGAAGCCGCGCTCCGGGAGAGCGAAAATGACGCGTTCGCGGCGACGTTCGGCGGCTCCGGCGGCGACCCGGCGCTCGCCTCGGCCGCGGCGGTCGCGCGGCGGTACGCGCTCCGGGCCGCGCGCGCCGAGCTCGAGGCCTCGAAGGCCGCCGCGGCGGTCACAGAACTACGGCGCGACCTCGCCGAGGCGCTCGCGCGCGAGGCGGCATTACGAGCGGCGCATGCTGGGGCATCATAATGTGATCTAACCCGAGCGTGGCCGCTTACTACTCCCTCAAAGCGAGCGAGGAATGGGGCGGCGCGCGTTTTTTGGGGGACGCTGTTTTTTTTTCGATAGGTTTGATTCGACAGGTGCGAAGAGGTTTCCCCCACACATGCGGGGCGGTGCCGAGTGCTGGGCATGCGTCTGGTAGTTGGCATTTTGGTGTGGGCGCGGCTTGCTCTCCCTGACTCCTGCCCAGTGCCGGTGCAAAAGGAGCTGGGAGCGAGCGAAAGCAGCCCCCCGCAGTGCATAAAGAAGGACCCAGAGAGCACGCAGAGCACGCAGAGCCGGCTGCCCCAAGCGCGCAGCCCGGCTCCGCCCCGAGAGCCCGACGCACCTCGGGAGCGCCAGCAAGCCGGACAGAGGGAAAGGCAAAGCAAGGAAGCCCAGCACCAGCCCAAGCAAGGAGCTAGCAAGCGCGCCGGCCCCGTCGGGAGAGACGACGATGCCTCGGGCGGCGCGCCTGCTCCTTTTGCTGCACGTCGCCGCCGCCGCCCTGCCTCCACCGGCGCCGTCGCCGCAGCCCGGCAACCCAACGCCGTCGCAGAACGCGGATCGCGGCGTGCTGAGGAGGCAGGACGCCGCGGTGCCGCCGTGGCTTTTACGCGGCGCGGACCCCGAGACGGTGCGCGCGCTGCCCCTGGACCCCGGCGCCGCGCGTCGGGGCCTGCAATCCTCCTCCGACGCGTGCGACTACGTCTCCGTGTCGGGCTCCACCTATCAAAGCGGCAGGCACGGCCTGTACGAAGCGACCGGAACCTGCAGTTCCGCGCCCTCGTACGAGTGCCTCGACTGCAGCAGTTCGGGTCAGAAAATTTGGTTAAACGATGCCTGGGTTATTGGCTCTGCTGGCTGCGGAAGTGGATCTGGTGGAATATTTTCCCCCTCCGACCCGGACGGAGACCTCGCGGCCATATCCAGCACGTGGGAGGAGTGGACCGGGAGTGCAATTGTTTCCAACTCGGACATCGCGGTCACGTGCTACTCGTATTGTAAGAAGATTCCCGGCACGACTGCAAAATATAGGTGCTTCGACTGCGCCGACGCGAGCGCCCAGGCGAGCGTCGGTGACGGCCAGTGCGACGTCGCGAACAACGTCGATCCGTGCTACGACGGCGGCGATTGTTGCGAGACGACCTGCATCGACGGCGACACGCACACGTGCGGCTCCTACGACTGCAAAGACCCCGACGCGCCCCCGGTGCCGGACCCGTACTACCCCGACGCCGCGTGGTACCTCAAAGCGATCAGCGTCCCGGAGGCGTGGGCCGCGGGCTACACCGGCGCTGGCGTCCAGATCCTCATCAACGACGACGGCGTCGACAACACGCATCCGGACCTGGCGAAGCTCGACCTGGCCAACTCGTGCGGCGTGTATGCCCCATGCGCGGGAAGTGACGGCGTCTTTGACTCGCACGGAACAAGGTGTGCGGCAATCGCGGCCGCCGACTCGAACTCGGCTTGCGGAGTCGGCGCCGCGCCGGGCGCTGGTATCGCGTCGTGCGTCCAAAGCTTTAGCAATTGCGACCCCGCCGCGAGTGAGGACTCCCTCACGCACAACTACAATGTGAACGACATCTCGTCGAACAGCTATAGCAGCGACGACTGCGAGCGCTACGCCACTTCGGCGACAGACTGCCCGTTCGAGTGTCCCTCGGTGAGCTCGGACGACTGCCCGTGCGACGCGTGCGATGGCGACGACTGGGCGTCGGGGCAGCTCTCGTCGACCTGCGAGGATGCTGTCGTGGATTACTGCACCAGCTATTTCAACGACGACGTGACGCCCTGTTTGGAGCTGGACCACTACTTCATCCGGTGCGGCTACGGCCAGATCTCGAGCTACGCGCACAATCAGCTCCTTGAGGGCACGACAAATGGTCGAGGCGGCCTGGGCACTGTGTACGTCTTCTCGGCTGGCAACGAATACGACCTCGGCATAGACGTCAACTACAAGAACTACGCGAAGACCCGCTTCACGATGTGCGTCGGCGCCGTTCACGCCGATCTTACGCACTCCGACTACTCGACGAGTGGCGCCCCCGTATTCATCACCGCGCCCGGCGGCGACGGGGGCAACATGGCCGTGGCGCGTCCGCTCGCAAATGGTTACACGGACGACTGCGCCGACGCCGGCCAGGGCACCTCGTTCTCGACCCCTTTGGTCTCCGGAGTCGTTGCTCTAGTTTTGGAGGCAAACCCCAATTTGACGTGGCGCGACGTCCAGGGGTTGCTCGCCGCGACCGCGCGGACCGACTTCAATGACGAGAATGACGAGACCGGCCAGTGGACCACGAATCAGGCCGGCGTCAAACACAGCTACAAGTACGGGTTCGGGCTCGTCGACGCGCACGCTGCTGTTATTGCGGCGCAATCATGGGCGACCCTGGGCTCCGAAATAACGCTCGTGACGGCGACGACGAGCGGCGCGGCCCTGCTCGACTTCGACGGCACCGAGCACTGGGTCGAGTCGGAAGCGGCGGAGTTCGGTTCGTCGGACTTTATTATCGAGAGCGTCGCGATCTACGTAACTATAGAACACCCGCGCCGTGGCGATCTAAGGATCGAGCTCGAGCGGAACGGCGTGACCTCGCTCCTGACGGACGATAAGCTCGAGCTCGGTAAGCGCTACACGAATTGGAAGTACACCACATTGAGACATTGGGGCGAGACCGCCGCCGACGGGGCGTTCACGCTAAGGGTAGCGGACCGCAGAGAGGGCTCGGGCGACGACGACGACCACGATGCGTTGACGACCAACGACGACGCCGACGACGACGGGGACGACGACGGCGTCCTGGTGAAGTGGACGCTGCAGCTCTACGGTCACGATGGCGACACGTCGACGGCTTGGACGCCGCAGCCGACACCTCGGGGAGGTTGTGATTCCGTCGCCGTGTCGGGCTCCACCTCTCAAACCAGCAGCCACGGAACGTACTTATTTAGCGGTAGATGCGAGGATAAGGTCTACTACAAATGCTCCGACTGCAGCTTCACGCGATACCTCTGGTTTAACGATGGTGGCTACTGGGTCATCGGCCAAGACCCAGACGGCTGCGATTCGCTCAATGGGTACATATATATCATCTCAAACGATGACCTCGCAGACGTCTCCGGAAATTGGATAGAGTCTACCAGCTCCGGGTGGACGCCCAACTCGGACATCGTTGTTCAATGCAATTCTGACCCGACGCCGCGGCCATCGCCAGCCTTGTCGCCCGCGCCCGCGCCCGCGCCGACGCCAGCGCCTCTTCCGGCGCCGACGCCGCGCCCGACCCTGTCGCTCGCGCCCGCGCCGACGCAAGCGCCTCTTTTTGCGCCGACGCCGCGCCCGACCCTGTCGCCCGCGCCCGCGCCGACGCCAGCGCCTCTCACGTGCTCCGCCTGCTGGGACCACCCCGTGGCGGCGCTGGACTGCGCGGCGCACGGCGGCCCGCTCCGCTTCGCCGGCGGCGCGATCGTGGCGAACGGAATCACGGCGGCGGACGTGTCCTACTTCCAGAATGCGAACCCGGGCGGGTTGGCTTTGTATGAGTCGCAGGACGGCGCCTACCCCCTGCTGGCGGCGGGCGACATGCTCTGCCGCGTCGCCGCGACGGCGGACACGTCGCAAGCGACGGCGCGGTGCTTCACGACCGGGCGGCTCGAGGTCGACGCGCCGCCCGCGGCGGCCGTCCTAGGCACGACCTACTTTTACGGCGACGCCGGGGTGCTCTACGCGGTCCACAACGTCCACACGGACGCCGCCGTCTTCGAGGCCGCGGGCTTCGACTTCGGCGAGCCGGCGGTCCGCGACGTGGCGCCTGTCGACACGTACTTGGTCGGAGTCGCCGACGGCGCCGCGGCGCTGGTCGTCGTCAAGGCCGACTTCACGGGCTACGTGGCGCTCGCCGTCGAGAGCGCGTTGCCGGGCGTTGTCTTCGACGCCGCGTTCGCGTTCGACGAGGGCGTCTACGTGGCCGGGAGCGACGGCACGTTATATAAAGTAGACGTTGATTTAGGGACGATCGATGACAATTGCTGGGCCGATTCCGGGGAGGCTGCGCCGGCCTGCGCGGCGACGGCGACACTCAGTGCCGCGGGGCCGGCGCCGGCGGGAACTGGCTCCGGCACGAACTGCGCCGGCGCGCTCGAGTTGGGCACGGCGGCGCCGTCGTCGGAACCGGCGCCCACGACGCCGGGACCGTCTTCACGCCCGACCTCCGCGCGGCCGACGGCCCCTACGACCGCGACGTACAGGCCGACGCAGTCTCCCGTCCACATCTGCAATGGTGTGATGCAGACGGCTCCGTGCGGCCCGACGTATGTTCCTACTCCTTCGCTGCCGACGATCAAGCCCGTCCCGGCGCCGACGCGCGGATCCTGCGTCCACAATAGCGATCTCCGATAGATGGAAACGTCTGTGTTCTGCAGGTATGCGCCGAGCTTGCTGGCTCCGACATTCGAGCCCGTGCCAACTGAGGCCGCCACGACCGCGAACGCGCTGGCCTACGCGCCATCGAACGTACCGTCATACGAGCCGACGAATGCGCTGGCCTACGAGCCATCAAGCGTACCGTCCGAGAGTCCAACCGCCGCGCCGACAGAATGTCGCGATGCATTGACGGCGGCCGTTTGCGCTGGCTACCTGTCTATCGACGCGTCGGCGTGCGACTCGCTCTTCTGCGCGGGGATCGCCTGTCCGTACTCCCGCATGTGCGACGCGACGTGCGGTCTGTGCTACACGGCGGCAGAGCCCGTGCCGGCGCCGACGGCGGCGCCAACGCGGGCGTCTGGCGCGCCCTCGGCGCTGCCGAGCCCCACCCCGTCGCACCCGACGGGTTCGCCAACGTTCGGACGCACGGGCGTCGTCCAGGTCGTCCTCGCGCCGCACGACCGCGACGCGTCAGTGATTCGCGTCTACGTCGAGCTCAGCGCAGACCTGGGCCGCTTCGTCTCGATCATGCTCACGTTGGGCGACGGTGCGCCGCTCGTCGCGGTGCGCGCGGTGGACGACGAAGGCGACACGTGGTTCAAGCTGGACGGGCCGGTGCGGGCGGGCTGGCTCGGCGAAAAACCGCGCGCGCCGGGCCACTGGGCGGACCTCGTCTTTGACGCCGACGAATTCGACTTTGCGGCCCTCGACGTCGCAGCCGTCGATATAAGCACGGAGACGCTCGAGTCGGTTGGCGACAGAGCCCGCGTATTCTACGAACGGCCTGGCGGCCCGGGCGAGGCGCTCATCGTCGCTCGCCTCCTAGCCGGCTCGTCCACCGCGCTGGAGGTTTCCGTCGTGGCCGAGGCGACGGTCTGCGCCATTGGGCTGCGCTGGCAAGCAAATGTCGAGGCGGTGGCGTTCGACCAAGGCTTCGCCGGCGCGACCGCGGCCGACAACCTCCCAGGATCAGCGATCGGGCTGTTTGCGACGGAGAACTGCCTCGCCGGCGGCAAGTCCCAACCCGTTGTGACGCTCCACTTCGCCGACGGGTTCGACGTCGAGAGCTTTGGCTTCCTCGAGATGACAGTTGCCGACGACGCCGGTGCGGCGCTCGCAGCTTCTTCTCTTTCGCACCTCACGACGGAGGCGGTGTCCGACGCTCCGACGCTGTTGCCTACCGCGTCGCACCCGCCGACGCGCGTGCCGACTATGGCACCAACAAAGTTTGAACAGTATTGCGGCCCGGATCCGGGCGACGTGGACGGAGTAAACGGCGTTGATGTTACGGACGCCCTTCTTGTCGCGAAGTACACGCAGGGCCAGGACCTGCCGACAGCGGCATGCGACACGCGCATCGCGTTTGGCTGCGCCGACGTCAACGCGGACGACGCGACGGACGTGCTGGATGCGCTGCTGATCGCGCGGGCCTACGTCGGGCTCGTCGATCTGAACTGGCCGGGACCTCCGTCAGCGGCGCCGACGACCGCCTTGCCGACGACCGAGGCCCCTACCTTTGCGACGGAGCCGCCAACGGAACGGCCCACCTACTCTCCCTCTGAGCGGCCGACAAGCCCACCGTCGACCGGCATTCCTTCCTACGAGCCGTCGGCGCAGCCCACGACGCTCTGGGACCCATCTCCGGCACCTACGGCGCCGTCGTACGCACCAACGGCAGCGGACACGTACGAACCAACGCTCGGCCCTTCGGCCCAACCAAGCTATCCGCCTTCTGCCCAGCCAAGCTACGAGCCTACGACCTCCGCGCCTACTGAACCTCCGTCGCGCTGGCCCTATTCCCCGACGCTCGACCCTTCAGCTGCTCCGAGTTCCGCGACGCCGCTACCAAGTACGGCAACGCCGACGACGCAAAGCCCGTCGATCGCGCCGACGTATGCGACGAATCCGCCGTCCTTCTCGCAGCAGCCATCGTACCATCCGACGCGGGCACCGATCCCATTCCCGACCGCCCGGCCCGTGCCACAGCCGTCTTATAGGCCCACGCCGGCGCCGCTGCCGGCCCCGACCATGAGCCGGCCGTCTTACGGGCCGACGTCGGCGCCATTGCGCCGCGCTCCCTCGTACTGGCCCACGAGATCGCCGATCCCGGAGCCCACCGTAAGGCCGACCCCTGCGCCGTCATACAGGCCGACACCACTGCCGACACTGACGGCGAGACCGACATTGCCAACGGGTACGCCCTTGGACGACACCACCATCCGCACGGCAGTAACGGCGTGGTTCGCGGACCAGAGCGCTGCGGAGGCGACGTACGGCCACATCTCGACGTGGGCGACTGGCGGGGTGACGGACATGTCGGAGTTGTTTTGCGCATCAGATTATAACTGCGGCTACTTCAACTCGGACGCGGCGTCCTTTAATGAGGACATCGGAGCGTGGGACACCTCAGGCGTAACGAGTATGTCCTACATGTTCCAGCTCGCCTCGGCCTTCAATCAAGACCTCAGTGATTGGGCGGTCCACCGAGTTACGAGCATGGAAGAGATGTTCAGTCTCGCCGCATCGTTTAATCAAGACCTCAGTGATTGGGCGGTTGATAGTGTCACGAGTATCGCGTCCATGTTCATCTCCGCCTCTGCCTTCGACCAGGACCTCGGCTGGTGCTTGGACGACGACGTGGAGATGGAGGGTTTTGCGGGCGGCGCGTTCGACAACACCCCGTGCGAGTCGACGTATTGTGGCGTGATGTGGGAGACCAATACTGGCGACTGCGACGTATCGCGCACGGGCAACGTCATGGTCAACTGGAAAATTAGATGGGCAGTTACCGCGTGGCTGGCGGACGCGACGGCCGCCGAGGCGACGTACGGGCACATTTCGACTTGGGAGACCGGCGGGGTGACGGACATGTCGTATTTGTTTTGCGAAAACAATAGTTGGGGGTCGGTTTGCTACAACACGGGCGCATCATCCTTTAACGAGGACATCGGCGCGTACGATGTCCTCCATGTTCTACTTCGCCTCGGCCTTTAACCAGGACATCGGCGCGTGGGACACCTCCGGCGTCACTACGATGTCCTCCATGTTCATGTACGCCACGTCCTTCGACCAGGACATCGGCGCGTGGGACACCTCCGGCGTCACAACGATGCAGTACATGTTCTACTCCGCCTCGGCCTTCGACCAGGACCTCGGCTGGTGCTTGGACGATGGCGTTGACTTTGATCCCGAGGGGCATGGCTACACCATTCAAGACGCGTTCTCCGGCACGGCGTGCGCGTCGACGTCGTGCGGCGTCACGCAAGTGGACGACGTCGCAAATTGCCCGACGCCTGCGCCGACGATCCTGACGTATTATCCGACGCCTGCGCCGACGTTTCTGACGCCATTGCCGACGGCGGCGCCCACGAAATCACGGATCCCGTCATATATGCCTACGATAGGAGAAGTGCCCTTGGACGACACGACGATCCGCACGGCAGTAACGGCGTGGCTGGCGGACGCGACGGCCGCCGAGGCGACGTACGGCCACATCTCGACGTGGGAGACTGGAGAGGTGACGGACATGTCGTATTTGCTTTGCGCGAATGAGTACTTGACTTCCTACGGTTGCAACACGGCCGCGGCGTCCTTTAACGAGGACATCGGCGCGTGGGACACCTCCGGCGTTACAACGATGTACTTAATGTTCTACTCCGCCTCGGCCTTCGACCAGGACCTCGGCTGGTGCGTGGACGACGGCGTGGACCTGGACTACGCGTTCGGCGGCACCCCGTGCGAGGCGACATCGTGCGGCGTCATGGCAAAAGAGAACCCTGGCGATTGTGATGTCGCGAGCACAGGAAACGTCATGGTCAACTATAAAATCAGAACGGCCGTCGACGCGTGGCTCGCGGACGCGACGGCCGCCGAGGCGACGTACGGCCACATCTCGACGTGGGCGACTGGGGGGGTGACGGACATGGAGGAGCTGTTCGAAGATGCTTCGTCCTTCAACGAGGACATCGGCGCGTGGGACACCTCGGGCGTCACGTCGATGTACAAGATGTTCTACGGCGCCTCGAACTTCGACCAGGACATCGGCGCGTGGGACACCTCCGGCGTCACGACGATGTTGGGGATGTTCTACTCCGCCTCGGCCTTCGACCAGGACATCGGCGCGTGGGACACCTCCGGCGTCACAACGATGTGGAAGATGTTCTACCGCGCCTCGACCTTCGACCAGGACATCGGCGCGTGGGACACCTCCGGCGTCACAAGTTTGGACTACATGTTCTACGAAGCCGAGGCCTTTAACCAGGACATCGGCGCATGGGACACCTCCGGCGTCACAAGTTTGAACTACATGTTCAAAAGCGCCTCGGCCTTCGACCAGGACATCGGCGCGTGGGACACCTCCGGCGTCACGTCGATGGAGAGGATGTTCGCCCTCGCCTCGGCGTTCAACCAGGCCATCGGCGCGTGGGACACCTCGGGCGTCACGACGATGTACGACATGTTCTACTACGCCTCTGCCTTCAATCAGGACATCGGCGCGTGGGATACCTCCGGCGTCACAACGATGTACTACATGTTCTACCAAGCCTCGGCCTTCGACCAGGACATCGGCGCGTGGGACACCTCCGGCGTCAAAAAGATGCACGGGATGTTCCGCTACGCCTCGGCCTTCGACCAGGACATCGGCGCGTGGGACACCTCCGGCGTCACGTCGATGGAGTACATGTTCTTCTTCGCCTCGGCCTTCGACCAGGACCTCGGCTGGTGCGTGGACGACAGCGTGAACCTGGACTACGCGTTCGACAACACCCCGTGCGCGTCGACGTCGTGCGGCGTCACGCAAGGCAGCTGCCCAACACGCCGCCTCACCGCCGTCGTCGCGCCCAAGACGCCGGCGCAGCTCGTCGTCGAGGCGTCCGGCGCGGGCTTTGTCGTGGCGGTCGAGATGGGCGGCGGAGTCGCCTACGGCGCGTTGCAAGTCGTTTTCTCCGCGCCGCTCGCCCGCTACCACGCGTGGCACGCGTCGACGGGAGACTATGTCCAGGGTGCGCGGGGCGTGTCGTGGTTCTCCGCTGTGGAGCCGCTCGAGTCCGGGGATTTCGCAACCTTCTGGGCGCCGGCCAAGCTGCGCCCGAGACGACGACAAGAGTCTCACCGCGCGTGGTGCCTGCCGGACGGTCTCTGCGCCGCGAGAACAGTTCCCGCGGCGCGCCGCGCCGAGAAGCGCCCGAGTTCTCACCCTCGGCCGACCCGGGCTCGCTCCTGCGCGCTTCCTCACTCCGCCGCGAGCGCTCGACGCGTCAACTCGCGCCCGAGACGCCGACAAGGGTCTCTCCAAGGGTCTCTCCAAGAGTCTTGCCTCTGGGCGCCGGCCAAGCCGCGCCCGAGACGACGACAAGGGTCTCTCCAAGGGTCGCGCCGGCCGGACGGTCACTGCGGCGCGAGAACAGTTCCCGCGGCCCGCCGCGCCGGGTAGCGCCGGAGTTCGCGGCCGACCCGGAGCCGCCCGGACAGGCCGCCGCGACCGAAGCTGAGGCCCCCGAAACCGCGGCGGCGCCCCTGCGGCGCGCGACTTCCCTGCGACGCGAACGGAGCTCGCGCAAGCTCTAGTGGTCTGACCGCCCCCCCTTCCTACCCTTGGACCTCCCCCAGAATGGTCTGATTGCGGACGAGTGTAAGCAGATTATATAGAGGAGCCTCTACTCGGAGCCGCGATCCGGCGCGACGACGCACAATGCAGCCAATTCTCTACAAGACCAACTTACACTAAACACCTCACAGCGCCATGAGCTTGCCCACCTCGCGGGGCGAGTGGGAGAGTTCCGGGACCCCGATGGGCCGCCAGGCCCTCGCCCCGCCGCGCCGCGCGGCCCACGCCTTCACGTTCGCCAAGACCTTCGACAACGGCAAATACTTCCGGCGCAACACGTCTCTTTTTTTGAGCTGGGCTGCGCTGTAGAAGCACTTCTCGTAGTCGGCCAGGTCCTTACGAATGGCCTCGGTGTAGGCGGCGCCCTTGTCCAAGTTCGCCCGCCAGATCAAATACTGCAGGTTCTCGATGCGGTTGATAAGCCGCAAAGCGTCGTTTGGCGTCTTGTCGTGGTTCCAGCCAGGCTTCTGGCCCAGCTCACTGAGCCACTGCGCGACCTGTGGAACGTGGACCGTGAGTGTCGCGTCGAGCAGACACGCGGCGTACAGCGTCGCGTCGCGTCGATGGCGTACCCGTAATGATGGACGCAGGATCTAACCGCCTTGATGTGGTCCTTGTGGATCACGCACGACGGATACGGCAATCCACGCTGCACGCACTTCTTCTCCAGTAGTTCTTCGATGTTCACGTCATCAGGGATGGCTGCTTGCAGGATTTGCTGGACCTCACCCGCAGGGAAGCCCGTGAGAAGTCTGCAATTTTCATCCGTGAGCTCGCCGCCCAGACCGTCGGTTAATGCGAGACGGAGGGTCTGCCGGACAAGTTGAGCTAGCTGCCTTTTTCCAGTACCCTTTCCACCGCAATTGCAAGCGGACACCTTGCAAGCCCTGCCACAGAAGCAGCAATACGGTTCGTACTTCGCTTTCTGCTCTTTTATTTGCTCTGCATGATCTTTCTGGTATTGCTGATTGTACATCGTAGTTGGATGATGGAGGTAGCCCTGCTCGTCGTCCCTCTTTCTGGGGGCTAAGGAACCCGAGGCGATTCCGGCTTCTCGATTCCTTTTCGAAAACATCATTTTACGGAAAACCCAGGAGAAGACGTAGTCCGGGTGCTCTTTGGTTGGCTGCTTCGATCTTCCATAATACTCCGGATTGTCGGGGAAGAAACGAGGACGTTGTCGCACACTCTTGAAGTCGACCGCCATTTCTTCCGAGTCGTCCGTGGCGCCCTCCTTGTTGACGACGTACACCTGGTCAGCAGCGTTTGACTCGACGATTTCCCACTTCGGAGCCCGGTATCTCACGTCATACCCGCGCACGTCGACGAGCGTTCCCTCATCCAGATGTACAAAACGGGGCGTGAGCAAGCCGGGGTCGTAGTGCGAGACAGACCCGTCCTCGAAGCGCACCCTAATATAGCCGTCGGGCGTGCTGCAACCTTCTGGCAGCGCGGTGACCTCCCAGTACTCGGCGCTATCTTTGAGGTCCGCGGCATCGTAGGCGTTGAAGTATATCACGCGCTTGCCTTCGGAGTCCTTGTATTTGCTAGCAACGAACGCATTTGACGGCGGCGCCTTCTTCTTCTTGCCTTTGGTGGCGGTGGTCTTGGTGGTGGTCTTCTGTGTTTGCTTTTTAGCGGCCCTTGGTTTTTTGCCGCGCTTTCCTTTCTTGGCCGTCCGGCCAGCGCGCTGACTCCGAAAAGCGGCGCGCCATCAAGGCCGCGCGCAGCGTCTAGCGTTACCCACAGCGCTTTGCGCGGCGCCGAGGCTAATCTAGCGGTCTGTAAGACACTAGCAATTCAAACTTGAGCCCGGACGGCGGGACCAATCGACCGGGCTAGGCCAGTGCAGATCTCTCCGGTTCGACATCCGGAGGCACGACCCGCACCGGAGGCATCACCCGCTGAAACGAACAGTGGGCTGCCCCCACCCGCGCCACTGCGCGTTGCGGAGCCACGCGGCTGCCTCGCAGCTCTTGACTCACCATTCGGACTGCTGCAGAACTGCGCGTCGCGGAGGCACGCCTTGTCTTGCTGCTGCTGCTGCTCAACTATGAATCCGGATGGGACATTTGTTGATGAGGACGGGGAGACTGAGGATTACCACGTGACGGACGTCTCCGAGAACGATAGGAAGCGCCTGCACTACCTGAAGAAGCAGCAGCGCAAGAAGGACCACGGCAAGAAGCACCGGCCCCGCCACCGCGGGCCGGCGCCGGCGCCGGGCGAGCGCCGCGAGCGCCGCGAGCCGCGCGACCCGCGCGTGCTGAAGCACAACGAGCGCAGCGGCCGCGGCATGGCGACCAAGCACCGCGACGCGCCCGGCAAGGTGAACCGGTTCCAGGAGCACCTGCACGCGCGCGAGGAGGACCAGGAGCGCCAGCGCCGGGAGCGCCGGAAGAAGCGGGCCGAGGCGAAGGCGCAGAAGGCGCACGCGCTGCGGCAGACGGTCGTCGAGGACGACGACATGGGCGAGGTCCAGGACATCAGCGGCTGGGACCACAAGGACGAGCAGGAGGCCCGGGGCCGCGAGATGGCCCGGCTCGACACGCGGTGCCGCGCGCGCGAGTTCGTCCTGACGCTGCCCGGCGGCGGCTGCTGCGGCATCTACGGCAAGGTCCGCGCGGACGTGCGCGTCGACCCCGGCCTGCCCGCGCTGGCCCTGCACCTCCTCGACCTTACCGATAGGGACCTGTCGCGCCACTGGGTGCTCTTCGACGAGGCGGCCGGCGACGACAACGAGATCTCGCACGACGAGTTCTTCGACCTCATCGACGTCGACCCGACGACGTTCCTCAAGTGCCTCGTCGACGCCATCGTCTTCGACTGGGCGGACCTCGACAAGGACCGCACGCTGTCCTTCAGCGAGTTCCTGCTGGCGTCGTGCGTCATGTGCACGCTCACGCAGCGCCAGCTCGCGTTCTTCGTCTTCGCCTACTTCGACGAGAACGACGACGGCCACCTCGACTACCACGAGCTCCAGCAGATCAGCCACGCCATGGAGGGCTCGCGCTTCGGCGGCGACATGGCCAAGTTCCTCGACGTCTGCAACATGATCCAGATCGAGCACCACACGCACAAGGTCGTCGAGGCCCGGAAGATGGGCTTCGGCGGCTTCCAGGAGGCGTGCAACCGGTGCCCCCTCGTCGTCCACCCGATCATGCGGCTCCAGGAGGCCATGCAGATGCGCACGCTCGGCGCGGACCGCTGGAAACGGCTCCGGGACGACTACGGCGGCGACTTCCACCACGAGATGACCGAGGCCGGCCTCTTGATGCTCGGGGAGAAGAAGGAGCTCGCCTACGAGAAGAATGATTCTTCACTATCATTCAGGGAGACGGCGGCGTAGCCGCCACTATGCTCATTCAGGGCGTAATTCACAGATCACGTTTACTACGAAGTACTAGCGGCACCGCCCGCGGCCCCGACGCCTCCGCGGAGGCGTCTCGTCGCCGAGGGAGTCCATCGACCACCGCGACCGCCGGCGGGTCGGCTGCCGCGGGGCGTGCCCGCGCGCTGCGGGCTGCTCGCGCGCGGCGGACGCGCTAGCGAGCATCATTCCGAGCGGAGACAACGCCGTATGGTTGACCTCTTGCGGCTTGGCGAAGATCGCCGGCAGCGCATGGTCCCTCCGCCGGCGGTCCACCGCGCGCGCCTCACGGACGGCTTCGCGACGCAGCGCCGCCGACCGCAATGCGCAGGAAATCCCGGCCTCCGTCGCCCGAATGCTCGCCAGTTCCTTCTGGCGTCGGCGGCGCGTCTCTTCCCTCCTGAACTCGAGCGCGATGCGGCTCGGCGCGTAGCCGGCTGCGTGCTCCTCCTCCGACGCTGCCTCCGACCCGTCGTCGCCGTCGCTAACGCGCGCCCACGGAATCTTCGTGCGCAGCGTTCGCATCCTTTCCGCGTCGGACTCCGAGTCCCAAGTGACGGTCCGGCGGCGCTCGGGTTCTTGCTGCTGACGGGCAGTGGCGGCGGCCCGGAGCTTGTCCTCGCGTTGCCCGGCAGGCGGCAGCCGTATCGCTACGCGGCGTTTCGTGGGCGCCTTGCGCGCACGTGCCGCAGCGTGGCGTATTTCCGCGTCCCGCTGGCGCTGCGCGTAGTGCTTCGCCCGGACGAAGGCGTTGATCTCGCGCGCCTGGCGCTGCTCCCACGCCGAAGGCTCGACGACCGGCGACGAAGGCGGCTGCGGCGGCGCGCGGGCGGCGAGGCGCGCGGCCTCCTCCGCGTCAAGGTCGCGGCCCCGCCGTCGCCGCCGCCGGGACTGCGCCCGTGACCAGAATCGCTCGCCCGGCGACCGCTCGACCGCCGCGGGCTCCGCGGGCGCGTCCGCCTCGTCTTCCGACTCGTCGTACGCGAGAGCGTCGTCCTCTTCCGCTGGCTGCGGTGAGGGTTCCGGTGGAGCGTCCCGTCCGGAGCAGCGCACCGCGAAGGCCAGGGCGCTGGCCCGTAGCTGGCGTGGGATGGGCTTCGCAGGCATCGTATCGGCTGCCCCCTAATCAACGCGCTCCATTGGACGCCGCATGGCTATTGTGTTCAGTATCTGGGGTGCGCGCGCAGGAGCTAGCCCATGATGCAGCCCCACGAGAGCGGCGCTCTCTCTTTGGCCCTGCACAGCGCGATGCACAGCGCAGAGCGCCGACAGGCAGCCCACGGTGATTATCCGAGTACCACTTGTACTGGAGGCATCTTATGAATTGTATAGCGATGCTTGCGGCTAATTCTCAGGTTGTTTTCGACGGGTTTTTGGTCGATTTTGTTTGTTTGAACCATCTATTTCTGTGTGCGTTTGCGGCAAGCACACAGACGCATATTCTGTCCTGTGCCTGTGCGCGCCTAAAAGCAAGCACTGCTAAGGCCACTTACAGCAGTCATACAGAGAGCAATGCCCTGGCAGACCGTCGACGCGCGGCCGCAGAAGCGCCGCAAGGGCGACGCCGTCGAGGACGCCGAGCGGCGCGAGCTGCGGCTCCGCCGGACCTACAACGAGGCGGCGGCGGGCCACGCCGCCCTCGCGGCGAAGGCGGCCTCGGCGCCGCCCGCCGACGCCGTCGCGGCGCTCTACGAGAAGATCCTCGAGGACGTGGGCTCCGCGGCCAAGGAGAACGAGGCGCCCTGGGACGCGGCGCTGCGCCTGGCCTGCGCGCGGCACCTCTCGGAGCTCCTCGAGGCGGCCGGCGACCGGGCCGGCGCGCTCGCCGCGGCCTGCCGGGCCGCTGACGCCGGACGGAACGACGCCGGGTTGTGGCTGCGCGTCGCGCGCCTCGCACGAGTCGCGGAGGGCGTCGCCGCGGCGCGCGTCGCCGTCGGCGCGCTCCAGCGCGCGGCCGCGCTGCGCCGCGCCGAGCGGGAGGACGACGGGGCGCTCGAGCGGGCCGCGCGCGCGGTGGGCGTCAAGCGCGCGTGCTTCCGCGGGGTCGCGGCGGACGGCGCCGCCGCGCCGCCGGCGCCTCCAAGGACGGTGCGCGCAACAAAGACGTGGACGGGCCTTGGGAGCGCGCTGTTGGCGGCGCGGGCGGCGCTCGCGCGCGACGCGCGGGCCGGCCGCGCGACGCTCGACCACCCCGTCGCCGTGGAGTGGATCGCCGAGAAGAAGAAGGCCGAGGCGGCGCAGGCGAAGAAGCCGGCCGAGGCGCCCGGGGATGAGAAAGCCAACGAGGGCAAGGACGACGAGAAGCGGCCGCGGCGCGGCGCGCGGCGCCGCGGCGCCGCGCCGACGGAGGAGAAAGAGGAGGACGACGCCGTCGCGGAGCTGCCGCTCGCCGCGCGCGTCTTCGGCGCGCTCCTCGACGGCGCGCCGCCCCCCAAGCCGCCCGACGGCGTCGCCGCGGCCTGGTTCGCGCGCGCGCCGGCGGCGCCGGGCGCCGCGGCCGCGGCCGCCGCCGCGCCGCCGTCCTTCGCCGCGCCGCGCCGCGTCCGCGACCACCTCGCGGCGTTCGTCGCCGCGGCGGCGCGCGCCGAGGCCGCGTGGGCCGCGGACGACGCGCGGAAGGTCTTCGCGGAGGCCGTCGCGGCCGTCGACGGCGCCCTGGACCCGGCCGCGCTCGTGGCGCTCGCCGAGGTCGATAGTTCCGCGCTTGCGCGCGCGAGGCTCGACCCGCGGACGGCGGACCGCCCGGACCTCGCGGCGCGGCTCCACTGGCTGGCCGCCGAGGGCGCGGCGGCGCGGGGCGACGCTTTTGTTGCGCGGGCCGAGTTCCAAGCCTGCGCGCGGGCGCTCCTTAAGCACGGCGGCGTCGACGCCTGTGTGGAAATCAACCAGTGTGACGGGTGCACCGACAATTCTTCACTAAGTCGTTTCTCGGCGATGACGCGGCCGTCCTGGCTCTGTCGAGCGGTGAGGAACCGGCATCACCACGCCATCGAGCAGGCGTCGCGTCGATGGCGTGGAGGCCGACGCGACGATTCAGCACGAACGCGCCGTAAAATTTTGATTTCCGCACAGGTCGACGCCGTCGTCCACCGCTGGCCCGCGGGCGAACCGCGCCTGAGCGGCGCGGCCGTGGCCCACCAGCTCGCGGTCCTGGCCCGACGCGAGGGCGATTCTCGGCTCGGCGACGGCCTCGCGGCGGCCGCGGCTGCGGGCGGTGCGGCGCTCTGGCGCGAGGCCCGGCGGCTGCGGGCGCGCGACGCGGCCGGGTTCGCTGGTCTGCTCGCGGGCGACGCTCTGCGCGGCGCGGGCGTGCTCGAGGCGCTCTGCGCGGCCGTCGGCGGCGCGACGGACGTCGCGGCGGACGCCGCGGCGATTGCGCGGGCCGCCGCCGCCGACCGCGCGCGGGCGGGCGAGGCCCTCGACGCCTGCGTCGCCGTGCTCGACGCGCTCGCGCGCACGCCGCCCCAGGCGGCGCGGGCGACGTTCGGCCGCGGGGCGCGGGACGCGGACGCCGCGGTCGCGGTCGCGGCGACGGCCGCTCGCCTCCGCTCGCTCCTGGACACGACGGCCGCGCGCGCGGCCGTCGCCGCGGCCGGCGGCGACGCCGTCCGCGCCGCGCTAGCGCGCACGGTGGCCGTTGCCGCGGCCGGCAGCCGCGCCGACGCGGTTCTCGACGCGCTCGTGGCGGCGGCGGCCGTCGACGCGGTGCTCGGCGGCGCCGCCGCGCGGGACGCCGTCTCGCACGCCGCGACGGCCGCCTGCGCGACCTGCGCGGCGGCGCTGGGCGCGGCGGTCCGGGCCCGGAACGACCCCGAGGTGCTGAGCGCGGCCGCGTGCGGTGAGGCGCTGCTGCAGGCCATGGGCCCGCCGGCCGCGCGGCGCCACCTCGCGGCGGCGGCGGCGCTCCTCGGGGCGCTCGAGCGCGCGCGGGACAAGCCGCGGCTCGCGAACCTGCGGTGTCGCGCCGCCGCAGCCGCCGTCCGCGCGGCCGAGGCGGTCGATCCGGCGCGGGCCCCGGCGGTCGTGCGTGACCTCCTGGAGCACCTCGCGGCGCGCAAGTGCGTCGACGCCGGCGACGCGGCCTTCCTGCGCGCCGCCTGCGGCCTCTTCGCGGATCGCGCGGCGCGCGCCGCGCCCGGCCGCCGGCCCGTGCTCGCGCGGGACGAGGAGCACGCGGCGGCCCAGTGCTTCTACGATTTGATCGGGGCCAAGGTGCTGCGTGACGCCTGCGCGGGCCACGTCGTCTCCGAGGCCGCGCGGAAGCGCCGCGCGAAGCACTTCGAGGCCCGCGACGGCTTCGCGCTCTTCGCGGCGCCCCTGGTCCTGCGCGACCGCACCGCGGCCGACGAGCCGCCGCCGCCCCTCGTGGGCCGCCGGGACCTCCTCGAGACGCTCAACGGCGCCGCCGGCGCCGCGGCGCGGCTCGCGCGGCGCACGGTCGACGACGACGACGTCGACGCGTACCTGTTCGCGCAGAAGGACGCGCCGCAGCACTGGCCCGGGGCCCTCCTGGCGGGCGTTTACGAGGAGTCGCCGCCGGAGGACGACGACGCGAGTGTCACGGTTCCGGACGACGACGCCGCCGCGGCCGCCGCGGACGACTACGTGGCGGAGATCATGGCGCGGCGGTTGATGGGGCGGGACAAGGAGGCGGCGCAGGAGGAGGCCAAGGCGCCCGCGAAGCGCGAGGCCGCGCTGCTCGACGCCGCGGCGTGGTGTGCGCGCGCCTGTGCCTGTCGGCCGCGGGACGCAAGGCGCTGGCTCGCGCTGGCGCGCTGCTACGAGGACCTGGCCGCGCCGCTGCTGGCGCTCGGTGACCTGGGCGAGCCGTTCGCCGCGGCGCCGCCGAAGCGGCCCCTCAAGGCCGTCGCGCGGCTGCCGTACGCGGCGTCGACGGACGCGGCGCTCCAGTTCGCGGCGCCCTACGCCGCGCCCGGCGAGCTGCGCGCCGAGGCCGCCGCGACCGTCGGCGCCGCGCGCCTCGAGGCGGCGAAGCGGGCCTACGCGCTCGCGCACGCGACTTCCGGAGACGCGGCGGCCGCGGCGGCCGCCGCGCTCGCGCGGGGCCGCCTGCGCTACGCGGACCTGCGGGAACTGGCGCTGCGCGGCACGTCCATGCCCACGCGCCAGGCCGCCGGCGACGCCCAGCGCTGCTTCGAGGCCGCGTCACTAATAGGCGACGCGGCGCAAAAGGCCTTTGCGCTCGTCATGCTCGGGAAGATCGCGTGGCGGTCCGACGACTACGACCTCGACGAGCGGCGCCGCGACGCCATCGTCCTCTTTCGCCGGGCGTACGACGCGCTGCCGGCGACGGGAAAACCCACGGGAAGGGACGACCCGTACCCCTGCTACCGCCTGCACGCGGCGCGGCTCAAGGTTGCGCTGGACGCGGCGGCGGGCCGCGTCACGCCGCTGGCGCTGCAGGCGTGCCGCGAGACCGCCTTCGGCGCAAGCGACGGCTCCGTCGCGTCGATCGTCGAGGACTGCGTCCGGGCCTTCGAGGCCTGCCGGAAGCAGGACCCCTACCACGCGCGGGCTGCCCACTCCCAGGCCGTGGCCGCGCGTGCCCAGCCGACGCTCAGCCTCGCGGCGACGGCGACGGCGTCGTCGAACCGCTTCTGCGCCGAGGCGGACGCGCGGCGGCTGCAGGAGCGGACGCGCGTCGCCGTGCGACGCGGCGCGGCGGCGGCGAAGGACGTCCTCGAGAAGGCCCTCTTCAGCGGCAAGCGGCCGCAGGTCGTCGCGCTCTGGCGCGTCGAGGGCGACGCTGCGACGCCCAGGGAGTGCCTCGACGCGGACCACCGGCGCTACGACCGGACGCGGTTGAAGTACGTCGCGCTCTTCGCCGACGTGCTCGTGGACCTGGGCGACCACGGGCGGCTGCGAGATCTCGAACATCAGATCTGCCAGGCGCGCGAGCGGTCCCGGTGCACGGATTTGATGGTCGATTGCTCGCGGAACGCGCGCCTGCGGGCCGTGGTGGGCGCGCTCGACGACGACGACGGCGGGGCCCCGCTCGCGCTGGCGGCCGCGGCGGCGCTGCGCGGCGACCGCGGCGCGCTCAAGCGCCTGCCGGCCCCGCTCGCGTTGGGCGCGGTCGCCGACGCCCTTTTCGTGGAAGCGGCTCGGAAGGCGATGCCGGGCCTTCTGACCGCGGCGGCGTCGCCCGCCGAGGCCGTCGAGGCGGTGCGGACGCGGTGGCCGGCGCTCGTCCCGTCGTAGTAGTCGTGTGAATCATACAAGTATCTTACATGCCAGTGTCATGCACTCGCGGTGGCGGCGCCCGCGACGAGGTCCTCCTCCCCGGAGCCCTGAGCCGGGACGGACGCGAACGCGGCGCGCGGTAGGTGCGAGCAGTCCTCGAACACAATCGGAAAATAGCGGTGGTAGTAGAGCGTCGCAAAGCCACCGCCGATGACCGCGCCGCCCACGACGTCCGCGGGCCAGTGGTCGTTGTCCACGACGCGCGACGCCGCCACGAAAAGCGACAGGCCGACGGGCAGGAGACCGGCGACCACGGCCGGGCCGCCGAGATCGACGCCCTTGACGCGCAGTGGTCTCCCCAGCCGACAGGCGCCCAGGATGCAGTAGGACGTGTAGAGCATCGTCACCATGGAGAGGCCGCTGTGGCCCGAGGGGAACGACTTGAACGCTTCTTCATCGTCGCCGGTGCATTTCCCCGTCGCCGCATCGAAGCCGCACTGGTCGTAGAAATACGGTCTCCAGTAGCCGCAGTAGCGCTTCACGCAGTCGATGCAGAAGGCCGCTCCGCCGAACGCGTACGCGATGCCTTGTATCCGCAGCGCCGTCGCTCGCGTACACGTGTCGAAGAGCGACAACACAAGAAACACGACCATCGGCACGACGCTGCAGATGACAAACAGCACCGACGCCGGCACGATCTGCTCGCTCGACGACTTGTAGTCGTTATTGAGCAAGGGCGACACGGCCCAGTACGGCTGCCCGGCGTCGAAGGCCTCGACCTCCGGCGGCTTGCGCTCGCGCTGGTGGATTGCTTGGCTCGCGAACCATAAGACGAGCATCCAAGCCACGGCGACGAATGTGTCGAGAGAGATGACGTGCTTCCACGACTCGACCGCGCGGTCCCACATCGCGCCTCCGCCGCGGCCGGGGAGGAGGGGTTGCTCAATGATGCCTAACAGGTCGCAGCGCTGCGGCCAGCCCTGAGGCTCTCCACAGTCGTGAGGCTCTCCCAGGCCTGGATCCCCCCTTGAAGACTAATGCGCAGTTCTCAGCCCGAGGTTCTAGCGACTGCTCAGCGCTTGACCTTGCGCTCTCTCCTCCGCAAGGCCCACAGCACGACCGGTTCGAGCGTCAGCGGTACCCGGCTGGCCCAAGAGCATCTCGAATTATTTTTCTCGACTAGCGGAATGAATAGGCACTAGAGAGAGCCAATTCCTCCAGCGCGGCGCTAGTTGGTCGCCTGCCATTACGAGGCTAACCGAGATCCCCCCCCGTAAGCCCGGATCCCACGCAACACCCTACCGGGCAGCCCCGGAACCATGATGAGGGCAGGCCTACTCGCCTGGCTTGCGACCGCCCTCGGCCAGTTCGTCAAGCTCCGGCTCCACCCCCGCGACAGCCCCCCGGGGCGCCGGCGCCGCGCGACGGCGCGCGCCGCGGCCGCCGGCGCCGAGCTCTACGAGGGCCTCTGGACGCACTACGTCCATTTGTACGTGGGGACCCCGCCGCAAAAGACGTCTGTAATTGTGGACACGGGCTCGTCGAAGACGGCCTTCGTCTGCGCCGGCTGCGAGGCCTGCGGCGCCCACGAGAGCCCGCCCTTCGACGCCAGCAAGTCCGAGACGTACGAGGTCGGCACCGGCACGATGTCGGCGTCGTACTCGGAGGGCTCCGAGTGGCGCGCGCAGCGCGCGCGCGACGTCGCGGCCGTCGTCGACGCCGACGGCACCGTCGTCGCCTACGCGACGAAGGACGGCGCGTCGAAGTTGGGTGAAGCGTCCTTGGTGCCCGACGCGCGGCCGGTTTCCATCCCCTTCGGCTGCATCACGCACCAGACGAACATGTTCGTGGACCAGACGGCGAACGGCATCTGGGGGTTGCACGGCGACGGCGCCGATTCCGTGCTCCAGGCGCTCTACGAGGGCGGCGCGATCGGCGAGCTGGCCTTCTCGCTGTGCTACGAGCCCGTGGATCCCCGGTCCAAATCGTCGCTAAGGAGCGGCTTCTTCGTCGTGGGTGGCGTGGACGTGACGCACCACGTGCACGACATGCAGTTCGCGGAGCTCAAAGTGACAGGGGCCTTCTACGCGGTCGAAACTTTGAGTGTCAGCCTCGTGGGCGCCCAGGGCGACGAAGTTAGTGTAGAGGCGCCGGCGGGCGAGTGGAACCGGGGGAATGGCCTAGTCGTGGACTCGGGCACGACGGACATGTACCTGCCGCGGCGCGCGGGCGAGGCGTGGGTCCGGGCCTGGTCGAAGGTGTACCCGCGCTGGACCTACGACGCGGACAAGACGTTCACGATGCACGAGAACGAGCTGAGCGCGCTGCCCTCCATCCGGTTCCGGTTCCGCGGCGTCGCGGGCGAGGTCGAAGTCGACGTGAAGCCCGAGTCGTTCGTCGAGAAAGAAGATAGGAGCTGCAGCGGGACGTGCAGCTACTTCGCGCGCGTCTACCTCGAGGAGGCGGCGGGCGGCGTGCTGGGCGGGCCCTTCTTCTCGGGGCACGACGTCTTCTTCGATTTGGGGCGGGGCCGCCTCGGCGTCGCGCGCGCGGCCTGCGACGCCGAGGCGGGCTACCGGCTGCCGCCGCCGGCGCCGACGCCGGCGCCGACGGTCGACGCGGAGCGGCGCGGGCGGGCGCGGCGGCGGTGGCGCGCCGCGGCGGCCTACGCGGGCGCCGGCGCGTTGGCGCTCGCGCTCGCCGCGTGCGTGCTTTTGCGGCCGCGGCGGCGGCGGTGGCTCATGTCGGGCGGCGGCCGCGAGACGGAGCTCGTCCCGACGAGCGAGGTGGAGAACATCATGCTAAAAAATGTCGACGTCGACAAGGCCAAGCGCAGCGACAAGGGCAGCGACACGTCGAGCCGCTCGAGCGAGGAGGACGCGGAGATGATGCTCTAACGAACCTGTTTATGTACACAATAGTTATAAGAAGCTGAGAGAGTCCGGGGTCGCCCCCCGAAGACCGGTGTCGTCCTCTGCTGAGATGAGTTGAGAGTCAGGGGTCGCCCCCCACCGGCAGAAAGTCAAGGCCGAAGACCGTGTCGTCCTCCGCGTCCCCAAAGTCCAGCACCCCCACATCGTCGAAGGAGTCGTCCTCCTCGAGGAGCTCGATGTAGCCGTTGTCGACGGAGACGATCGCGGCGAGCGACGCCACGGGCACGGGCCACGCGCTCAGGAAGTCGCGTCCGCCGTCAAAGGTCTTCTCGACGAGGACCGCCAGGCCCGCGGGCCGCGCGCCCGCCCGCGCGACCAAGCGGAACATGGCCTCCTGGCAGCTTCCTGAAGCTAGAAAATCGTCGACGACGAGCACAACGTCGTCCTCGCTTAGGGCGTCGCGGGGCAGGTACAGCTGCTGGCCCGGGCCGTAGTGCTTGGATCTGTAAGTCACGTCGAGCGCGTCCGCATACGCACCCCTGCCCATGGCATTCGCCACCGCGCCCGCGCCGGCGGCCTCGCGCCGGCAGGCGACGAGCGGCACGCTCATGAGCCGCGCGAGCGGCAGGGCCAGCTGCTGGCCGCTCACGCCCGTCGTGAGGATCTTCGTGGCGGCGTCCGTGACGTCCGGCCCGAGCCGCCGCCGCAGCTCCGCGGCCGCCTCGTCCAACAAGGCCACGTCGACGACCGAACCCACGAAGGCCGAGACGTCCACGTTCCCGTTCGTGAGCACACGAGCCTCGTTGCGCAATCTTTCGCGGAACGCCTCGGCGCCGGGCGCCGCCGGCCGCGGCCCCGCGAGGGCCCGCTCACGCCGCGCCTCGAAGAACTCGAACGTCAAGTCTTCGACTGCCTTGTCCTCCCGCGGGTCCTCGCCTGTGCGGAAATCAAAATTTCACGGTGCCTTCGGGCTGAATCGTCGCGTCGACCTCCACGCCATCGATGCGACGCCTGCTCGATGGCGTGGCGGTGTGCCAGTTCCTCACCGCTCGACGGAGCCAGCGACCACGTGCACCAGATACGCTTGATTCCCACACAGGTCCTCGCAGAGCGCCTGGAGGACGCCCTGGAACGCCTCGGTGCGCGCGGTCATGGCCGTCAGCGCCGTCGCCGACCGCAGGTCGCAGCGCGTCTCCGCGCGCGCCGCGAGCGACGCGTTTTTGGCCGCGTCGTGGAACGCGCAGCAGGCGACGAAGCGCGTGCGCCGCTCGCCCGGCGACACCGTCGCGAGGCGCTCGAGGAGCCGCGTCGTCTGCGCCTCCTCGACGTTCGGCACCCGGTACGCCGCCGCCGCCCGCGGCAGGAGCTCCCGCGCGCCGGCCTCGAGCGCCTCGACCTCGAGCACCGTGAACTCCGCCACGCACGGCAGGCCCGTCGCCTCGGAGACGTACACCGCCCGTTCCAGCGCTTGTGCCTCCTCGTCTCCATCCGAAATCTCGACGTCGTCAACATTTAATGCTTGCTCGACGCCGAACTCGCGGAGGAAGAACTTGGCGTACCGCGCGAACGGGCCGGCCGCGACGGCCGTGCACCAGCGCCGGTCCAGGCCCGGCACCTTCGTGTCCGGCGCCGGTCGCGCGAAGTCCGCCGCCTCGAGCGTCGGCGACGACGTCCTCGACGACGTTACTAGAGGAGGTATTTCCTCGACGTCCTCCTCGGCGGCGGCCACAGGCGCGTTGTAGAACTCTGATACCGCGTCCTCATCGTCCTCCTCGTCCTCGTCCTCCTCGTCCTCCTCGTCGTCGTACACGTAGGACGGGCTCCCCTCGGCGAGCGTCGAGAAACTCTCGAGCGCGCCCTCGACCTCGAGCGCCGACGCCGACGGCCGGCCGATGCCGGCGATGGCGCGCCGCCGCGCCATGACCGCGCGCGCGCGGCCCGCGCCCATGCCGTCGGCGACCATCGACTCCTCGTCGAACCAGCCGGCCATCGGGTCGTCGTCGCCCGCGGCCTCGTAGGCCTCGCCCCTGTTGCCGAACCAGTTCGGATCATCTAGCGCGGCCTCGACGTCGTCGCGGATGCGCCGTCGGCGCCGGCCCGTCCAGTCGTCGACGGACGAGTGGTCCGCGCTGCCCTTCTCCTTGCTACGCTGGCTGCGCTTGCGGGCCGCGAGGGCCGTGGTGGGGCCTGGCCGCCGCGGCTGGAGGAAGGCCTCGGCCGCGAGGAGCAGCGCAACGAGCGCTGCGCCCCGCATGGCTGCGCGAGCGCACTGATTACGCGCGATTCACGATGCTGCAGAGGCAGGCAGCCATCTAGTGTCTTACCGCTAGCTTACCTTGCAGTCACGCCTGATGACATGGCCAAGGCGTGTCCCACGCTTGAACTCATCGCCTCGGATGCAAACTCCCGAGAGTCGGTGGTCGGGCGGCCGCCAGACTCGACGTCTCCGCCATATTTCTCTCATCAGATAGTCTCTATAGCGCTGCCCTCGCCAGGGGCAGCCACTGCCAGTCCGACTCATAGCCCGACTCATCATATAGCAGAGCCCGCGGTTGCCCAACAGCTTACCACCGGCACCACCATGGGCAAGAAGCAGTGCGGCGAATCATGACCACCACGCCATCGACGCGATGCCACCCAACTCACTGGCTGATTTGCGCACAGGTAAGAAGAACAAGAAAAAGAAGGGCGTCCTGAAACAGATGAAGAAGGCCAAGAAAAAAGCCAAGAAGCAGGCCAAAAAGGCCGCCGAGGCCTGCGAGGACGCCGTCGAGGACGTCGTCGACGCGGCCGAGGACGTCGCCAAGGACGTCGTCGCCGCCGCCGAGCGCACGATGGAGGAGCTCCAGGACATGGCGACGCGCGCCTTCAAGAAGATCCTGGAGGCCGCGGCGAACGCCATGGTGGCGGCGGCGCAGGACGTCGGCACGTGGGCCCGCGACGACCTGAAAATTCCGGTGCCGGGGCAGGAGCAGTTCGACGCGGCCGCCGAGCTGGTCGGCGGCGTGCCGTTCGTCGGCGGGAGCATGGCGGGCGCGATGACGGAGAAGGTCGAGGAGGTGGCCCAGGCCTTCCTGGATGCGATCATAGCGGTGGCGACGGACCCCGGCTGCATCAAGGCGTTTCTGGACCCGATTCTCTCCATCGACCTGGACGACGCGGTGGCGCTCTGCGAGAAGGGCCTCGACGGGCCGGCGCTCGCCGAGTTCTTCGAAGAGACGTGCGGCGCGGCCATCAAGGAGACGATGACCGGCGTCGTGGAGGGCGCCCTGGAGGGATGCGCGCTCACGGCGGCGTTCCCGTCGGCGAAGGAGGCGTATAACGCGATCGCGGGAAAGGTGCCGGGCCTCGACGAGATCGAGCTATCCCTGCCGACGTACCTCTTGGACAACTTCGTGGAGGGCTGCAAGAAGCTCCTCTGCGAGAAGGAGTACGATGCCAAGGCGGGGGCCAAGGACTCGGGCGACGACGACCTGATGGAGCTCTTCGGCGACTTCCTCGACCCGGACTCGTCGGACTCGGAGAGCGACGACGGCGACGACGCGACGGCCGACGACGGTGGCGAAGGGGGCGCGACGAAGGTGCTGACGGACCTCGGGGCCTCGGTGACGACGATGGCCGAAGGAATGTTCGCCACGGTCGGCGCTCCGGAGGAGCCGGAGTAAATCATCTAATTCTATCTCCCCGAGCCCCGTGGCGGGGTCAGGGCTGCAGCCGGTTCGCGACGTAAAACGCGTCGATCTTCGCGATGAGCGGGTACGTCTCGTGCGTCCACGCCGCGAGGTGCGGCCGCAGCTCCGCGAAGGTCGACACCCCGAACAGCTCGAGCATCGCCGCGCGGTCCGGGATGACCTGCATGAGCACGACGGCCAGCTGCCGGAAGACGACGTTGTGGTAGGGCCCCAAATGGGCCTCGTAGGCCCGCGTCAGGCACCCGTTCAGCTCGAGGTCCGGCCGCCTATCTAAGGTGTCGAAGAAGTGGCTCATGAAGTTCAATATGCGCTTGAGCCAGACGAACGCCTGGGCCGTGCTGTCGGGGTGCGTCGCGTTGTGCAGTGCGACCTCGTCCCTTATTAAGGTGTGGAGCGGCACGAGGGGCGCGCCGTTCCTCCTTAATTTTTTCACGTTGCCCTCGACGTCCTTCGCCGCGGCGGCGTGGATCGCGCTCCCGAAGGCGCCAAACGTCGGCATGAGGGCCTGGATGCCGTCCATGAAGGGCTGCGCGTGGACGGGGTAGGCGGCCTTGCGCCCGCGCGCCTTCCGTAAATAAGTGGCGCTGTTTCGGAGGCCCTCGATCGCCGGCGAGGCCCGCGTCCGGCGCCACCTCTTTTTTTTGACGGGTATGATTGTGACGGGCCGCGCCGTCAGGCCCTCGGTGCGGTAGGTCGCGCAGCACGGCAGCCACCAGGCGAGACCATAAAAACTGTGCGGCCGCGTCGGGTCGCTCGCGTACGGCAGCCGTGGCCGCGGCGGCGGCGGCGGCGGCGGGAGCGGCGGGCTCGAGAACAGGGCGACGGCGACGGCCGCGGCGGCCACGGCGCAGGCGACGGGCGGCGCGTACTTTTTGTAGCGCTTCGGGTCGAGCTTTTTCTCCGCCGCGCGCCCGACGTCGGCCAGGTGGTCCGACGACGAGGCCCTCGCGACGTGTTGCGCCGCGTCGTTGACTGAGGAGAGCATGGTTCGAGACATGCGCCGCGCGCAGTCCTTTGCAATTATTTTTTTGAGTCCACAGCTCACTCAACAACGCGCGCCCGTCCGGCACAGCCTTGCGGCGGATAATTTCCTCTGCAGCGCTGGTTCAGTTGTTGCCGCCCTTGACGGCGTGCCCGCTCTTCCAGGAACAGCGGGAGCTTGCCCCCGCAGCCGTCAGACGTCTACGAAACCTGGCCTATCGCTTGGCTGGCTATGCACCGCTTGGCAGCAGATCCGCGCAAAAACCAGCTGTGTTTGCTAGTGTCTTACATACGCTAGCTCCTACAAAGCCCGGAAAAACCGCCCCCCATGGTTTCCCTACAACATTATTATTAAGCCGGAGGCCTACGGTGCCGCTGCTTGTTGAAGAGTCCGCACCCCGGCGTGTGGTGGTCGCCCAGCGCGGTGGCCCGCATCCGCGCGAGGAGCCGATCCACGCACCCCGGCCGGTCGCGCTCGAGGCCGAGGACGCGGCACGCGTAGGTGACGCCGCTCTTCTTCGTGGTCCACGCCGCCGGCGGCGGACCGCAAACCTCGACGTCGCCGTCGACGGGCGCCAGGTCGTAGTAGCGGAGGACGCGCGTGTGGTTCGCCGCCGCCAGGACCAGGGGCGGCTGCTGCAGGCCGCAGCGCCACAGCCGCTTTGATTCGTCCCGGGGGTACGTGACCTGGACGCGCAGCGCATTTGCCACTCCCCTTTTCACGTCAATATCACAATACCGCTCGAGGTCGTTCACCACGAGCGCGTCGGCGCGGAAGCGCCGCCGGTTCACGGCCTCCACGGACGCGCCGAGCGTCGCCGCGACGTAGGGGTGCTCCACATTAAATTTCTCGAAGTAGGCCTGGCAATCCGATTGGTGCCGCGAGAGCGCCGTGACGACGGCACCGCCCGAATCATAGAAGCGGGGGAAGAGCACGTTCGGCGCCGCGTCCGCGTCGAGCAGCGCGACCCTCCGGACGCCCAGCGGCAGGAGGTACTCGTCGACGGCGTCCGGCGCGAAGTTCATGTGGTTCAGGAGCCCGGGCCGCGAGCGGCAGAAGCCCGGCAGGTCGTAGGCCACCGTGCTGAGCTGGAAGATCTCCCGGAGCGCCGGCGACGGCTCGGCGAAGCGGATGGTGTTCACGGTCTTCGTCGCCGCGTAGCGCGCCGTGTCCGCGCGGCAGCCGGCGCTCCGGTTCGCGTCGAACGCGGCGCAGCCCTCGAACTCCGCGAGCGCGGCGTCGCGCGACGCGTGGACGGTTTGGGCGGCCGCGCAGATTTGCTGGGACGTGATGTCGCCCGCGTGGAGCACGAACCACTTGTACTTGCGGCCGCCGCGGCGGTCGAGCGGCACGTGGTAGGCCTGGCGCATCGAGGCGAGGGCCTCGGCCATGAAAATAGCCCCAAGCGAGGGGGGGCCGGCCGACCAGACGCCAACGAGGCGCCATGCTCAAAGTCGTCCTCCTCGCCGCGGCGGCCACCGCGGGCCGACCAAAGACCCCCATTTTTTTCTTCCACTTCCACAAGGCGGGCGGCACCAGTTTCTGCGAGCTCTTCAGCCGTGCCGGCCTGCGCACGCCGGCCAAGATGACGCGCCGCGGCTTCGAGGGATGTAATTGTAATACGCGGCTCCTGGGCAACAACGCCACGGGCCACCACCTGAAGCAAGCGCACACCATCGACGAGACGTGGCGGGCGGGCGGCGCGGCGCGCATGGCAAGCGCCATGGCCGCGGCGGGTCTGGACGTCTGCATGATCGAGGAGTCCTGGAAGTTCCCGACGCCGTCGCGACCGTGTGGACATCACGTCGCAGTCACGAAGCCACCATCGCGTCGACGGCGTCGGGCGCCTGAAATGCGATTCCCACGCAGGTCGCAGCTGCGGACATTCGCTGCAGAGTGGCGTTCGCTGGGCGGCGTCCTGGCCACGTCGTTCCGCGAGCCGTGGTCGCGGTTCAGGAGCACGTTCCTCCGGGAGCACGGCTACGCGCGCGCGACGAACCTGACCATCGCGCAGTTCGCGAAACGGAATTACGCGCAAACGCCCACGGGCGGCGCGGTCGTCAAGTACGGGTTCTTCAACCGTGCGCCGGCGGCGTCCTCATTAATCACCCGTGCCGTTCAACGGTACGGGGCGACATATCAAGTTACGAGCGACTTGATGTCTAACACACAGGCCCGAATTTCTACGTCCGGCTCCTGAACGGCATTTCCGAGCGGCCCGGCGAGAAGGAAGTCGTCATCGGCCCAAAAGAATTACGGGCGGCCCTCGAGGTCATCGACGCTTTTCACTACGTGTTTATTCTCGAGGGCGACCTCCAGCCGGCGCTTCGCTCCGCTCTACTGGGCAAGGAAGTGCCGATGCCGGCCCGGAGCAACTCGTTCTTCGCGTCGGCGGCGCTCCGGGAGCACCCCGATCGGCTGGCGAAGCTCCCGCCGACGGAGTACTACAAGCGCACGTTTCGCCGGGAGAACTGCGCGGATTTTGCGTTCTACTACTCCTTACAGAACCGAATCCACGCGGCCGGAACGTGTGCGGGGTGCGAGCGACCGCCGGCAGATTTCTTCCTGGAAGGGGAGAAACATCCCCGGCCGCGATGCTTCGGCGTCCAGGACGTCGCCGCCGAGCCGTCGCTCTGGGGCGCGCTCGTGAAGTTGTGGCACGGTAATTAAGCAATTTACGTCGCTCGCGCGTGACTGGCTAGATCGCGACGCGCTCGCGCTGGACCCACGGGTAATACGGCGTACCCAGCCAGAACTTGAGCACGTTGAAGAACAACGGAGCGGGGAGCGGCGTCCGGGAGACCTCGAGGGCCCGTGCGCGGCGGGTTCGGCGCTGCGCGTCGACGGGGCCGCTGGACGGCGCGGCCGCGAAGAGGCGCGCGACGACCGACGGCGTCCGCGGGCTGACTGTCGCGCGGCCGCGGTGACCAAGCTCCCGCAGGACCAACATTTTCTTGTGGTCGCGGAGCGCGTAGCGCTTCCAACCACCGGCGGCTCGCACGTCGATGAGGAAGCGAGCTGACCTCATGCAAAGGAGCCGGGAATCGGCATAGCAAGTGTGCACTTTTGTAGACACGCTCGTGAACAAGCTCCGCGCCGACAAGATGTGCAAGGGCTGTTCGCCGCCGCCGCCTGTGCGGAAATCAACCAGCGGGGACGACGCTTCGATGGCGTGGGGCGCCTGAAGTTTGATTCCGCACAGGCCGCCGCACCGCTTCTTCCGCGGGAACGAGGGCCACCCGCGGCCGCGGTGCTTCAACATCCACGAGGTCAAGCCCCACCCGTCGCTCTGGGAGACGATGACGGGGCTCTGGCGGGGCAAGGGCAAGAAGTCCTTGATCAACGCCGCGATCTACCTCGAGACGCACGAGTAGGCCCCGCCGCGCGCGGAACACCGCGCGGCTGGTGGGTATGTCCCGCGAAAGGTAATTTGCTTCGTTGGCTAGATCTACTTGCTTCATCCGGGTAGAAATTTTAAGATAAAATTATTACGTGGTACCTAGTGCGACGGCGGGTCGTCGTCGCGGAAGAGCGGGTCGTCGTCGACGGATTCCGATTTCTTGAGCCGCGTTTCTTTTTGACCGTCGGGATTGGGACACTTCCGCAGCAGCTCGAAGCGCTTCTCGTCGCACCCATAAACCTTGGGCTCGAGCTTGATGACCGTGTTTAAAGGAATGGACACGTACGGCGCCTCCTCGCGCGGCATGTCCATGAGGTACGCGTACAATAGCCGCAAAATACCTTGATGGGCCACGATCAACAACGGTTCCCTATGCCTATCCATCTCGAAGACCATCTGATCGAGCCGATGGATCATGTCTAGGTAACTCTCGCCCCTTGGATACCTGTACGCCAGCTTGTCGTTCTGCCTTCTCCTGAATTCGTCGGGGTAGTGTTTTTCTATTTCTTCGTAGGTCATCCCGTCGCACACCCCCGCAAATAATTCATCGAGATTCGACCAGGCGACCGGTCGGAGCTGCACCCACTCCTGCGCATGATCGACGTCGTCCTGGTCATAATCAATGGTGATGGAGTGGTGCGAGATGTATCTAGCTGTTTCTCGCGTCCTTCTGAGTGTGGAGGTCCAGAGCCGCGCGGGCCGCTCGCCCTTTTCTCCTTTCGTGACCTCATCTCTACAAAACCTTGCTAGAGCCTTCGCGTAGGCGTCGCCGAGCGGCGATAGGCCGGAGTCGCCGCCGATCTTCCCCAAGACATTATACTCGCTCTGCCCGTGTCTTGACAGATAAAAGGCGTGCGGCTCCATGTGTAGGTGGCTCAAAAACTGGATCAACCGAGAAGGAAGAAACCCTCGGACGTTGTTGATCACGAACCGCCGACAATCGACGATCTTGATCCAGGACCGGTTCTTCTCGACGCCGTTCGTAGAAGGCGCGTCGATGGTCTCGTACGTCGACTCGTAGGCCGCGACCCTCGCCCGGAAGTCGCGCGTCGCCTCGTCCACGGGAATACCGACATAATCCGGCGTGCCCAGCTTACAATGCCTTATATTCCTCTCGACGGTCTCGGGGTCCGTGCAGACGCTCTCGATCATGATGATTTTGACTTCTAAGGATTTGAGGGTCTGGATGGCGTACTGGCGCTTCGCGAGCGTCGAGTGCGTGCCATCTAAAATAGCTACGCGTCCATCATTTGCCTCCGCGACCCACTCCTTGAGGTCTTTTAAAGCAGCATCCGTCGCCGCCTTGCGCTGCTTCAAGCCCACGGGATTCGCGGGGTCGAACCAGGCCGCGTCGTGGTGCGGCCCGTGGAGCTCCCTTCTATAATTCCCGATGTTGAATACTCTTACAGAAGCTGCATGAAAAAATTCCAGGTATCGACAGATCTTCCTTGCAATAAATGTCTTTCCTCTCGCGGGCAGTCCGACTAAAATGAGCACAAGTTTGTCCGAGGGCGTCCTATATTTATTCGTATTGGGCGCCACGTCCAACAGCACGGGGTTATCGCGCGGCGACGACGCGCCCGGCGGCAGCTGGGGCACGGGATTATCTACGATGGTCTTGCGTTGTTGTACAGGAGAACTGTCCTTGATGCTAGATTGCGAGAGCTGCCTGCTGAGGGCGGACATGGCTTTTGCTTTGCTGAGCCGCGGCTGCTGCAATTTTCGAACGGTGCTCGCACAGTGGCCGAACGCGCGATATGTACAGTACTTCTGCTGCCTCAGAAACGGCCAAGCGACGCAAGATCCTCCTTGCTCGCCTTGGATGCCCTTGATTATAAATTCGAGCTAGCGGCCGGTAAGGCACTAGCAAACAAGGAACCCGTCGGGCACTCGTTGTCTGCCCGCCGAGGAGCTGCCAGGGCCCTCCGCAGACCCGTAGTTGCACAGCCCCGAACCATCACTTCTTGTTTAGAGTTTGGGGTCACAGGTTGTTTAAAGCGGCTGCCCCGCTGCGATGCATGGTGCAAAGTAGTGCACGCGTGGGTCGTCGAACGAATTGCACTTGATCAGAGTGCAAAAACGACCATGGCAACGACCACAACCAACGACGACCCCCTGGTGGACCGCCTCGCGCGCGCGCTCGCGCGGACGGATGTCCGCGCGGACGGCCCGACCGTAGATAGAGTGCAGCGCGCGCTGCGCGACTGGCGGGACGAGGACTTTGAGAACATGAGACCAATGCGCCAGTCCAAAAAAACCGCGACGCCGTACGAGGTCTGGAGGGCGGCGCAGACCACCGCACAACCGAAAAAGACGAAGGTCCTCGACGCCCGGGCGCGCCGTCAATTGGTAGAACGCCTCGACGCCGCTAATAAACAACGCACGGAGAACGCCGAGCGGCGACGGGCCGCGGCGCTCGGCGAGGAGCTGCGAAGCACGCCCTTCGCGCCGCAGCTCAACGCGCGAAGTTTAAAGTCGACGCGGCCGGGCGTCGCGGAGACGAGCGCGACGGCGTTGCAACGGCGCGAAGCAAAAGCGCAGAAGGTTAGAGAAAGACGGCACGAGATCGAAAGGCGCGAGTGCACGTTTGCGCCGACCTTCGCGGCGGCCAAGACGTCCTCCAAAATATATAAAAGGGCGCGCGGCGCGGCGCCGCGCACGCCCGCGGACCGCGCGGCCTTCCAGGCCGCGGCGCGCGCGAAGACGGAGCGCATGCGGCAGCGGCAGGAAGAGGCCGAAATTGCCCAGACGCCCTTCGCGCCGCGACTCAACGGCGCATCCATGAAGATCGCCGCGTCGCTGCGCGCGTCGGGCGCCTGCGCCGTGGACCCGCGGTCGCGGACGACGACGACGTCGCCGCGGCGGACGCGGCGCGTCCACGTGGACGAGGCCGCGACGTTCGCTCCCCAAATCTCCGAGCGCGCAAAACGGTACGCGCCCGCCGTGAAGGACGTCCATAACCGGCTCTACGCGAAGACGGAGGCGCGGTTCCCGCGGTCGCCGCGCGGGGCGGCCGCGCCCGAGCCGGCGCCCGTGGCGGTCCTCGCGTACGGCCGCGACGTCGACGAGATCCTCGGCCTCGTCGCGACGGCGTTCCGCTCGCGGCCGCCTCCCGGGGAGGCGTGGACGTGAGTAATCTAATTTCTAGTATGTCGATGCACGCTAATTAATAACGAAGAGCGCAAGCCTCGCCGGCCCCTGTTTGCCCTGGTTGTGCAGGTTTGCGCACCAATTCACGTGCCGTAGTGCTTTTTGGAGGCGAGCTGCACGCAGCTGGCAGCTTTACGCTCCCCCAAGTGCGTCGCCCGCTGGACTGCACCCAGGAGGGCTTAGTGCAGTTACGAGCAGCGCGGCGGAGCTCCCCGGCGCGTCGCCCTGAGAACAGCAACAGAGAGCGCATAGTGCAGCTACGCGCAGCGCGGGTCGCCGCAGCGCCGTTGAGCAGCGCAGGGCGCCGCAGCGAGCCATGGGCGGCGATAAGAAAGAAAAGAAGAGCAAGAAGAAGGACAAGGCCGACGAGGGCGGCCTCGTCATCGCCCCGTCGTCCGTCACGCCGAAGCTCGACACGTCGGGCTGGCCGCTGCTGCTCAAGAACTACGACAAGTTGAATGTGCGGACGGCGCACTACACGCCCATCCCCGCGGGCTGCTCGCCGCTCAAGCGGCCGCTCGCCGAGTATTTGAGATATGGCTGCATCAACCTGGACAAGCCCGCGAACCCGTCGTCGCACGAGGTCGTCGCCTGGATCAAGCGAATTTTGAGAGTCGAAAAAACGGGTCACAGCGGCACGCTGGACCCGAAGGTGACGGGGTGCCTCATCGTCTGTGTCGACCGGGCGACGCGCCTCGTGAAGAGCCAGCAGGGCGCGGGCAAGGAGTACGTCGCAGTGCTGCGGCTGCACGGCCCCTGCGCCGAGACGAAGGTGAAGCGCGCCGTCGAGACGCTCCAGGGCGCTTTGTTCCAGCGGCCGCCGTTGATTTCGGCCGTGAAGCGGCAATTGAGAATTAGGACCGTCTACGCTTCCACATTACTCGAGTACGACGCGGAACGCCACCTCGCGGTCTTCCACGTCAAGTGCGAGGCGGGGACGTACATCCGAACGCTCTGCGTCCACCTCGGGCTGCTCTGCGGCACGGGCGGCCACATGCAGGAGCTGAGGCGGGTGCGGTCCGGCGCGATGGACGAGAACCGGCACCTGTGCACGATGCACGATGTTTTAGATGCGCAGCATCATTTTGATGCGACGAAGGACGAGTCCTACCTGCGGCGCGTCGTGCTGCCGCTCGAAATCCTGCTGACGGGGTTCAAGCGGCTGGTCGTGAAGGACTCTGCCGTGAACGCGATCTGCTACGGCGCGAAGCTCATGCTGCCCGGCTTACTACGCTTCGCCGACGACATCGACGTGAACGAAGAGGTCGTGCTGATGACGACGAAGGGCGAGGCCATCGCCATCGGTATCGCGATGATGACGACGTCGGTCATGGCCGACTGCGACCACGGCGCCGTCGCGCGCGTCAAGCGCGTGATCATGGAGCGCGACACGTACCCGCGCAAGTGGGGCCTCGGGCCCATGGCGACGAAGAAAAAGGCACTCGTCGCGGAGGGCAAAGTCCACAAGAACGCGGCCTACCCGGCGCCCCTCGAGGCGTCCTACGACGCGAAAGATGCCACGCCCGCCGACGACGAGGCCGCGCGCAAGGCCGAAAAGAAGGCGAAGAAGGCCAAGAAGAAGGCGCTCGAGGGCGGCGAGGAGAAGGAGAAGAAGAAAAAGAAGAAGAAGAAGAGCGATGACTAGCTTCGCGCTCTGTTTGGGTAAGGAGGCGGGTATCCTATTTCTCTGGTACGGTGCTGGGACTCGTGGCCCACCGGGTCCTGCGTCCGTAGATTGCGTCCGTCGCGCGCGTTGCGCCGCTCCGTCACGTAGTTGGAGTCATGGGCGCCCAGGTCGATGCCAGGCCATTGTAATGCTCCGCGTCTAGACCCGTATCGACCTGAGGACTGGAGTAGGACCGGAGGACTATGTCCCGTGCCGGGGACCCGAAAAAAAAAAAGAGGGGGCTCAAAAACTCGAACCGGTAGCGCGACCAAAAGAGGCAGCATATCCGCCACCGTAACGCTGCCCCAGCACGGCCACACGCGGACGAGGCCATCGAACGGTCAGCCGCACGCCAGGGGCTGCCCCACACGCAACAATGGCCGCGGCAGCCGCCGAAGCGGACGCCAAAATAATGGCCGAGAAGTTACCAGAAGGAAACATGAAGGTGCTGGTCGACGTCGGCGGCGCGGGCTTAAGTAGGAGACGCATGGAGATCCCCGTCGGCCCGGGCACGCAATCGTTAAAATGGCTTGGTTTGGTCGCGGCTCAGCGCCACGCTTTGCTCGCGAAGCACACGAAGACGGGGCGACGATCAAAGCAAGGGGCGCAGCCCGACGAGGGCCAGGGCTTCTTCCTGCCCGAGGACATGATAGGGCCCGGTGGTCGTTTAGCGCCGACGTCTATCATTCGGGACGTGATTCGGGAGGGCGACGTCATCCAGGTCGACCTCCAAACATCA
Source organism: Pelagomonas calceolata (assembly GCA_918797485.1). Lineage (NCBI taxonomy): Eukaryota > Pelagophyceae > Pelagomonadales > Pelagomonadaceae > Pelagomonas > Pelagomonas calceolata. Next base: position 3,682,672 of record CAKKNE010000004.1, read on the forward strand.
GTAGAGCTCGACGAGATCAACGCGCCGGTCCAGACGCCCTGGCAGGTCGCGGCCTTTGAGTGCGGCGCCGCGGGCGCGCAGCGGCGGCGCGGCATTGAAAGTAGAGAGGCCATCGCGGCGCACGAGGCGTCGATCAAGGCCGAGGTCGACGCGCGGATCGAGGGCGACGAGAGGTACCGAAGGGCCTACGCGGCGTCGGCGTTAGCGTTGAGACGGCACGTGCCGCCGCCCGGGACGGATTATCATGTCGTCGTGGCGGGGCGGCTCGTGGACCAGGCGGACTTGGACGCGGCGCTCGACCTCGACTGGCCGGTTTTAGAAAGAGCTCTCTCGGACTTGAAATGCCCCGTGTCGGGGACGGCCTCGGAGGCGTTCCGCGACGATCTGCAGGAGGTTTATGGGGATCTGAACGCCGTCTTCTGCCTCTACGCGGGCCTGGGCCGCGTCGGCGCGCCGCACGGCGCGACGCCGCGGGACCTCGCGCACGTCGCGCACGCGTGCCGCCTCGCGCTCGTGCGCTACGGCGCCGAGGACCGGCGCGCGGACCGGGACCGCGTCCACCAGACCTTCGAGGGCGCGCGGCGCGGGCGCTTCGCCGAAGCGAAGGAATGTGATGAGGAGGATGACGCGGCGACGGTCACGACGCCGGCGGCGCTGCTGTCGCGGGCCGAGTTCGTCGCGGCGCTGATCGCGCTGGCGCGGTCCGCGGACCCCGGGGCGCCGACGCTGCTGGACGAAGCGCAAGGCGACGACGACGTCCACGGCGAGGGGCCCAAGAAAACGACGCGGCCGGCGCCGTCCTCGACCATCGACGCGCTCGAGGTCCTGGCGACGCGCCACGTCGCGCCGCTGCTCGCGCGGCGGCGCGAATCGGTAGTAGCGTGCTTCGACGGCGCGGCGATCCAGGACGCGGTCTTCGAGCGCCAGGCGCCGCTGCGCCGGGCCTTCGACCACTACGCCGACGGCGACGGGATGACCCTCGCCGGCTTCGGGTCCGTGGTCCGCGCGTCGAGCCTCGGCGAGCTCGTGCTCGCTGATGAGGAGGAGGGCGACCGGGCCCTCGACGACCGCTGCCGCGCGGCGTTCCGGGGCGCGCAGGGCGCGCCGGCAGGCGTCCTGGCGCTCGACGCGCTCGTCTTCGGCGAGTTCCTCGAGGCGTACTGCGCCGCGGCCGCGGACCTGCTCGGGGCCGAGTCGTGCGAGCGGGGCATGCTGCTCGGGCTGGACCTGCTCTGCGATTTGAGCATGAAGCTATAGCATCTGGTTAATTTTCGCCGGAATTAATACACTAACATTACAGGAGCTCGCTTCGGAGGAGAGGCAGCCAGCGCGCCGCCTCGCGCCGCTTCCGCGAGTCGCGCGGATGATTCGCGACGTCCTCGACCCATTGTGTGTGGTGTTTGACGTATGAGCGGCGCGCGGCATCGGCGCTCGGGAGACCCACAAGCAACTCCGTATCGGACGGCGCGGCGGCCGCGTCGCGGTCGGCCCGGATCGTGACGAGCAAACGACGCCCGTTCGGCCGCTGGTTGGGTCCGTTGTCGTCTAACCAGCGTTCCTCGGCGACGCCGTAGCCGTTCTTCGCGAGCGTTTCGCGCAGGCTCCGCACGTTGCCGATCCAGCACTGAGCTGGTTGGAGCACAAAGCGCCGCGGCGGTGGCGCGGGGCCAGCACAAGCGCCTTCGACGACGGCCGAGGCGGTACGAGGTCCAACGCCGGCGACGATTGCGGTCTCGCACCATTCCAAGCGTTCGTCCGCCTGGACCGCCGCGACGCCGTCGCCGAGCACGTACGCCGCCGGTTCGAGGCCGCGCTCCGCGAAATGGCGCCGGCAACCGTCCAGTGGGGCCTCTGCAACGTCGACGGCCGCGACGGTGCGACCCCTGTCTGCGAGCTCTGCGGCCAGGTAGCCGTGATCGCAACCAACGTCCGCGACGAGGCCTCTCGGCAACGTGCCGTCCGCGAAGGGTCGCTCCGCGAGGTCGAGGCAGTGTGTGAGGCGCGCGCCAAGCAACGCGGCTGCTGGCGTCGCAATGAATAGTAGTATGTGCAGCAGCAGCATGGCAGTGGGAAGCTTAAACGTACGTAGCGCTCATCGTAGCGTCAGCACTCTCAGAATGCAGCAAAGCGTGTGATTTTTACTGCTCTCTCGCGACGTGTGCGTGCCCGTCGAGCAAGTTTGAGCTTTGCACTACTGAGGAGCGCTAGTGTCTTACTGGACGCTAGCTTCCGGGCCATCGATAAAATCGGGGCCAGGCGGTGTAGCCAGACGATACAAAGGAACGATTGACAGCAACCACAGCCCAGACGAAATGGGCGGGCCTGGGCCTCGCACTTTAGCAGCGTCCGGACACACCCGACGCTCAACCACAGCCTCCTCCACCGATGCAGCGGCTGCGAACCGCGGTCGCATCGATGGGCGCGGTTTGCGGCGAGAAGTCGCAGCGACGGCGCAGACCTCAACCATCGCTCACACAGGCGCGGTCGGCTGCGCGAAGTGCTGCACCGTCTTCGCGACGTCGGGCGTGCTCTTCCTCTGCCTCATCGGCACGCTGCTGACGAAGCAGCCGCTCTACGTCCTCGGCGTCGACGACCCCGAGGCGGCCGCGAAGAGCGTCTTCGACGCGGCGTGGATGTACTTCGCTGTCCTCGCCGCGAGCTTCGGCGTGCTTTTCTGGGACCGCGCTGAGCAGCGCCGCCGGCCGGTCGGCCGGCGGCCCGGCATGCCGGAGTACGGCGCGATCTCGCACAAGGACGACGACGACCTATGAGGCGCCTCTACCTCCCTGTATAACTAGACCGTGTGAAGTATTCGAGCAGCAGCTCGAGCAAGCTCGAGCAGCGCGTCCGTCGGGGCTTTTCCGTATTCTCAGGCTAGCACAAGTCACTTATTACACAGGTGCGGCCCAATCAAAGCTCCTCCGAGTCCCCGGCCATCTCCGGCGGCGCGGGGCTCTGGGCCTCCGGGTGGTCCTTGAGCCACTGCGTGTACTGCTCATCCATCTTCGCATTGGCTCCGGCCTTGATGAGGGCCTCGATGATGTCCTTGTTGATGATGCCCATCTCGTCGCCCTTGATCGCCGCGACGCGGAGCGGCGTCGTGCCGTACGCGTCGAAGGCGTTCGGGTCGGCGCCGTGCGCGAGGAGCGCGGTCAGGCACGCAAGCCGGTCCGGCGACGTCGCCGCGTGGATCGGGCACAGCCCGGCGCTCGCGACGCAGTGGCCCGCGTCGGCGCCCTTCTCGAGCAGCGCCGCGGCGATGTCGCAGCGCTTCTGGCGCACCGCGACGAAGAGGGGCGACTTTTCGTCGGACTCGGCCTCCAAGTCCGCGCCGGCGTCCAGGAGCAGCCGGACCGTCGCGAGGCTCCCGGCCTGTGTGATAATCAAATTTTACGGCGCGTTCGTGCTGAATTATCGCGTCGTCCTCCACGCCATCGACGCGACGCCTGCTCGATGGCGTGGCGATGTCGGTTCCTCACCGCTCGACGGAGCCAGCGCGGCCACGTCGTCGCCGAGAAATGACTTAGTGAAGACCCGACACACTGGTTGATTTCCACACAGCTCCCGGCCCGCACGGCCGCGTGCAGGGCCGTGAAGCCGTCCGGGGCCGGGCCGACCTGGTTCGGCGGCCGGTCGGGCGTGGGGTCGACGCCCGCGGCGTTCGGGTCCGCGCCCTGGCCGAGCAGGTACTCGACGACGGCGGCGTTGCCCCCCTGCGCGGCCACGTGCATCGGAGTCCAGTTCGTCGTGTTTAATTTGACATCGACGGCGTCGCCGCGCGCCACCAGCTTCTCGCAGCAGTCCGCGCGCCCGCCGAAGGCCGCGGCGTGCAGCTCCGTGGCGTCGAGGTACTTGGCGCCCTCGTCCTCGCGCACGTCCTCTTCCAGCTCGCCGACCTCGTCGCCGCACGCCGCGAGGACATACGTCAGCGTGACGCCCTTGCCGCCGCCTTTCAGGCGCGTCTGGAAGGTTGTCTCCACGCTATCAATGCCGGCGCCTCTTTCCTTGATGCTCCAGGCCTGCGCTGCGGAGCACAGCGCCAGCAGAGCTGCACAGCGCATGACTGCAGGTATTTTGGCTCTGCGAGGTTACAGGAGTCAAAGGCGGCTCGCTGTGAGAGCCAGGAATCGATGCCGCAAGTGGAAACCCACCGCTTGGCTTCGCAAGCGCAGCCGTGGGCCAATAGCTAGCGGCGGCAAGGTACTAGCAAATAGAGGCTTTTGCGGCGACGCTGTCTAGCTGCTAGACGTGCACTGTACGCATCGCTGCGCGCATCGCAAGACACCTACCGCACCGTACACCACTGCGCAAGCGCTAGTCAACGCAGCAACCGTGCACAAGCACAAAATCGACCACTGTGCCAGCATCACTTGCACGCAAGCAAATTCGACCACTGCACAACACAAACAAATGCCACCCAAAGCCCAAGACAGCGTCGACCAGCCGCTACAGGCCGTCGTATTAGCGCACGACCTTGAACAAGCCTTCCGGCCGCTCCAAATGTCGAGCGTTGAGCTCTGTGGTAGAAAAATATTGGACCACGCACTCGAAGGCCTCGCGCGCGCGGGCTGCGGCGAGATTTTAATAGCGGGCCGCCCGGAGGATTGTTTTGAGCCGCCCTCAAACTTATTGGGGAGGGACGGCCGCGCCGTGAAGATCCAACACGTTGCGCTGGCCGGGTGCACGTCCGAGGGCGACTACCTTAGGGAGCTCGACCGGTGCGGTTCTGTGAAATCGGACCCCTTCATACTGTTGAGGGGCGATTGCGTGGTAGCCCTCGACAACTTGTTGCCCATTGTGGAAGCCCACAAAAGGCGCAAAAAAACAAAAGACGCGGACGCGACTTTAACTGTTTTGTTGGCGGACGGCGGCATGCGCGCGGCGACGTTGCGGCCTTTGACGTATGACCCGCTCGAACTACGAATCGACGGCGAGACGTCACGAATTTTGGGATGGTACGGCGGCGGCAATGCTCGAGACCGCACGGCCTTCGAGAACGGGTTTCTGGGCGACGAGTCCTACGCGCACGAGTGTACTGATATAAAAGCGCCTCAGAATTTGGTGGACTGCGGCGTCGACGTCTGTTCATTGGAGGTCCTGTTCCGCTACTCGGAGAACTTTGATTATCAATCTATTAGAGGAGACTTCCTACCTACGGAAACGGGCAACGCCGAGCTCGGTCAAAGAGCGTACGCCCACGTACTCAAGGAGACCGAAGGTCGGGCGGGCCGCGTCTACGACCCCCGCATTTTAGATACGTACGTGCGGGATTTACTAAGGGGCTGGTTCGCGCCTGTCCTTGTGGCTGAGCGGCCTTTGTCTACAGTCGACCGCTCCGCACAAATTGTGGAGCCGTCGTACGTCGGTCGGGGCGCAACTCTCGAGGCGTCTGTGGTCGTGGACCAATCTTCAATAGCTGCGGGCTGTATTTTACGAGAGCGCGCGCGCGTCCGCGGGTCTCATTTAGGCCCACGTTGTATCATCGAAGCGGGCGCGTCCGTCGACTGCGCGGTGCTGGGCGCCGGCGTCACCGTCAAGGCCGGTATCAGCGTCCCGCGGGGCTGCGTCGTTGGCGAGGGCTTTGTCATCAATGAGGCGCCTCCCGAATTCTCGCGGCTACCGGTGCAAGAAGACTCGGATTCTGATGAGGACGACGACATGGCACTCGGCGCGTTGGGCAACGTCGAGGCCCTGCAAACGAGAGCGAGGGCGACGTCCTGGCCGCCGAATTCTGATGATGAAGGAAATGAATCGGACGAGGACTGGGACATCGACGAGGCGCAGGCGCGGGCTCAAAAGGCGTCGGACACGTTATTCACGTCCACCGTGCGCGAGATGATCTTGGCGGGGGACCGCAACGGCTCCGCCGTCGAGTCGCTGATCATGGAGGTGAACTGCTACAAACTGAGTGAGAACCGGTCGTTCCGCGACGCCGCGCCGGCAGCTTTGGAAGCCGTCGTCGAGCTCGCTTTTGCTGGAAGGGAGGGCAAGGGCGCCTGCGCCCAGGGTCTGGTCAAGGCCATCGCGCGCTGGAAGCCTTTATTAGCCAAATTACTTAGTAGTGGCGCGGCCGCCGACGAGCGTTTTGCGGTGGACGCGCTCGAGGAACTCTCAAAGACGCGGCCGCCGCTGAACGAACCCGACGTCTTCGCGCTCGCTCTGCAAAAGCTCTACGAGCACGACGTGTTGTCCGACGAGGGCATCCTCGCGTGGGGCGCCGCGTCGGCGTCGCCTTTGAGAAATTCGCCGCAGGTCGGCCAGCTCCTCGCCTTCCTCGAGGACGATGACGAGGACTCCGAGGAGGAGTCGGACTGAGTAAGGGCGCTATTAGTTTATTTAATACTGGTTGCGACCCGTGCGATAAACGCCACTACCAGCGCCTCCCGCGAGAGAGAGAATTTTTTAGCTAAGCGGTAAGACACTCTAGAGCGCCAGCGCATCATCAAGTTCGAGTCTTAGCTCTACAGCATTGCTCGTGCACGGCTAACTGTTGCTTTCGGTAGAGTGCCGACTGCACATCTCGCAGTATAGCACTTGCAGACCAGCTGTGCGCATCTCGAACGCCAAAGAGAGCACACACGCATATAGGGAGAGCATGACACAGATGCGAGCAGCCATCGTCCTGCTCGCGGGCGCAACCGCGTTCCGCGGCCCCATTATGAGACGACGGCCGCTGGTCGCGCCAAGACAAGCCGCAGCGATCTTCGAGCAAAAAAAGGGCGGCGCCGCGCTGTCGCCCGAGGCCAAGGATATACTAAAAAAAGGCGAGGCCCATTTGAAACGCGTCAACGACCTCGAGGCGACTTATGATGCGAAGAGCGACGCCGAATTGCGGGGAGAAGCCACCGCCCTGCGCGAGGCGCTGCAGCAGCTTGAGAAAGACGAGGACGCCCCAGCTGATGTACAAGCAAGAGCCTTCGCGCTCGCGCGCGAGGCCGCCTGGCGCGTGCTGCAATTGCGGGCCTACGACGTACAAATTTTAGGAGGCCACGCGATGAGCACCGGCGCGCTCGCGGAGATGGCCACGGGCGAGGGCAAAACTTTGGCAGCGGTCGCGCCGACGCTGTTAGGTGCGTTGCGGGGCAAGGGCGCGCTCGTGGTCACGGCGAACGACTACCTCGCGCGGCGCGACGCGGATTCCGTTGGTCTTGTTTTTAGGTTCTTGGGGTTGAGCGTGGGTCTGGTCGAGGCGACGATGACTCCCGCTTCCGAAGAGAGGAGGGAGGCTTATGCGTGCGACGTGACTTATGTGTCGAACGCCGAGATTGGCTTCGATTACCTTAGAGATCAATTAGCGTTAGATGAGACCGATTTAGTGCTGCCGCGGCGGAGTGGTGAAATCGAGGACCTGTTCTGGTGGTGTCTCGTGGACGAGGCCGACTCCATACTGATAGACGAAGCGCGGACGCCGCTCATCATCTCCGAGACGACCGAAGCGCCCGCGGCGAAGTACGAAGTGGCCAGGGACTTGGCCGAGGGCGTTTTGAGTGAAGGATTACACTACGACGTCGACCGCAAAGGTAGAGCTGTGACATTAAATGAAAATGGCTACGCGGAGGCCGAGGGCGCGTTGGGACGGCCGCTCTTCGACGCGAAGGACCCCTGGGCACCTTTCTTACTCAGCGCTTTACGGGCCAAGGAATTACTTGAAAAAGATCGGGATTACTTAATAGACGAAGCACAACAGGTCAAACTCGTCGACGCCTTCAGCGGGAGAGTACTGGAAGGCCGAAGGTACGCGGACGGGCTCCAGCAGGCCGTCGAAGCGAAAGAAAGGCTCCCCTGCTCCAATCAAACTAGACCATCAGCGCAAGTCACGTTCCAGTCCCTCTTCCGGACCGTACCCACAAGATTAGCGGGCATGACGGGTACCGCAGCAAGCGATGCCAAAGAGTTGAATGACGTCTACTCACTCGTCGTCGTGCCCATCCCGACGGCGTTGCCGGTTGCGCGCAAGGACTATGACGATGCGGTCTATCAAACCATCGACGCGAAGAATAGGGCCGCGGCGGCCGAGGTCGCGCGCCAGCACAAGGAGGGCCGGCCCGTTTTGGTAGGTACGACGTCGGTCGAGGCGTCGGACGCGTTCGTGGAACGGCTCCGAAATGATTATGGTTTGGATTGTGAAGTGCTGAGCGCGCGGCCGGACGTTGCCAAGCGCGAGGGCGCCGTCGTGGCCCAGGCCGGTCGGTTAGGCGCGGTCACGGTCGCCACGAACATGGCGGGGCGAGGCACTGATATAAAACTAGGGGGCTCGGCGTCCGATGTCGCGAGGTTGTACGTCGAGGAACGGTTGAGGGGTGGTGACGGTGCGGATTTGCTGGGCGTGCGCGGTAGGGAAGAGTCCTTGTTAGAAATATCATCGGCAACGCACGATCTCGTCGAGGCCGCGTCCAAGGCCGCTGTTGACTTGTTGGGAGACGACCTCGACGAGGGCGTCGCAGATTTAGTAGCGCTGGCGGCGGACGGGCGCGCCGTGAGTAAAGCGCCGGCGGTCCTCGCGGCGCGTAAAGCCGTCGACGCCGTCGCTAGTGATGTGAACCAAGTCTTGAAAGAGGAAAAACAAAAGGTCGAAGCATTGGGAGGCCTGTACGTCGTCGGCACGGAGCGCCACGAAAGTGTGAGAGTCGACGACCAGTTAAGAGGTAGATCAGGACGCCAGGGCGACGCCGGCGCGTCGCGATTTTTTGTTTCCGTCAAGGACCCGATGTTCGTTAATTTCGGGGGCGAGCGCATCGCCGATATGATGAAGACCTTTCGGGTGGGCGACGACTTACCGGTCGAGGCGAAGACGGTGACGGACGCCCTGTCGAAGATCCAGCGCAAGGTCGAGGATTTCAACGCCGAGCAGCGCACTAATGTCCTCAAGTTCGACGACGTCCAGGACGGCCAGCGGCGCGCGTTGTACGCGACGCGGCGGCGGTTGTTGCTTGCTGATGGTGATGAGGCATCGCAAACCTTCACGCGCTGGGTCGCCGATGCGATCATCGCGACGGCGCGGAGCGTCGACCGCGACGTGAAATCAGGCGACGACCCGGACGCTATGCTCAGCGCGAGGCTGGGACAGTTCTTCGGTAAAGCGCCCGCGCTCGACGCCGGCGCGCGCACCGCGCTGAAAAACAGCGACGCCACGGCGCTCGCGGAGGCGCCCGCCGTCGCGGCGCTCGCCGGCGACATTCTCGAACGCGTTGGAGTGGCGCGGCCAATGCGGCCCGCGGCCGAGTCCTTCACGAAGGTTGCGCTCTTGAGGCTTGACGCTTTATGGGCCGAGCACCTCCTGAACATGAACTACCTCAAGGAAAACGTCCAGCTGCGGACGCTCCAACAGACGGACCCCTTCCAGGAGTACCAGCGCGAGGGCTACGACCTCTTCCAGGCGCTCCAGACGCGGGTGCGGGCTGACGCAGTTTATTCAATGGTCTCGATGGCGCGTGGGTAACTAGTATTGATTCAAATTACCGACGTTTCTTGCCTAGCTTCGCGAGGAGGCGGCCCTTGGCCGTGCCCGTCCCTTTTTTCGCCACGGTGTGCCCGGGCGCCTTCGCCCACTGGCTCGGACGCGGGGCCGGCTTGGGCACGGCCGCCGGCTTCGGAGCTTTTCTCGGCCGGGGCGCGGCGCGTTTCCTCTCCTCCGCCGCGGCCAGCTCGAACTCGGCGTCGTCCTCGTCGAGTGGCGCCGGCGCCGGGGCCATGCGGTCCCACGCCGGCCCCGCGCGGTAGCGGACGGGAGCTTCCTCCGGAACCGGCGGCGGCGGCGCTGCCGCCGGGGCGGGCGGCGCCTCGGTGCCCTCCATGTAGTAGCCGAGGCCTTTGCTACCCGTCATGAATACGTAGCCCGGCCGCGCGCCGCCATACGACGCCGCGGGCGAGAAAACAACCTTCGGCGGCGGCGCGGGCGCCGCTTCGTCGTCAGCGCCGCGTTGGAGCTTGATCGTGAACTTGGGCTTCGGTTCAGGGACCGCGGCGAGTGCCTCACGTGCTGCTTCCACGAGTTCCGTCGTGCTGGTGCATCCGGCCGCTTCGGCAGCAAGCGTCAAGAACGGTCGCTCTCGGTCGTCGCACGCCGCCTCGTCGGCCGCCCAGGCCCCGCAGGCCTCAATGAGCGCGGCGAGGCCTCGGTGCTCGCGTGCCGTGAGTGGCGCGGGCGTCGTCGACACGTCCACATCTTTATTGTCCTCGCGCGTCGTTAAGGCGACGAGCGTATCGAGCTGCGCGGCCGCCGCCGTCGTCTTGAGCCGGACCAACGCTGTAGCGAGCCCGAAGAATAGGCACGGCACGAACAAGGGGAACGTGTACTCCTTCTTGACGTGCGTCCGCTTTTCGATGTCGCGGACCGCGAGCTGCAGGTCCACGGTAGCCAGGCCCGGCAGGAAATTCCCCCCGAAGACGAGCGAGTCGACGGGCGTCAGCACGGCGTGCAGCCAACCGCTCGGTATAAAGAACGTTTGCCCCGCGTTGATCTCGACGCGCGCGCACTCGGTCGGGCCGCCGATCGTGTCTGGGAAGAAGGTCGAGTCCTGCTTCGCGTCGCAGATCCAGGCTTCGTAGGCTTTCAGGTTCTCAGGCGTGGGCTTGATTAAATAGAAAACCTTCTGTCCCCGGAAGACGTGGTACCACACAGCAGTGCCCCCAAAGTCCACGTGGAAGTCTGTGTAGCATCCAGCGGTGGACATCAAGCAGTAGTATTGGACCTGAGGCCAGTGACCTTGGGCCCTCAAATTCGCGGGCCACGCCGTGTCGATCCAGTCTCGCTTGCGCACGAATTCCGGCGACACAACCTGGCCGGCCAACGCCGTCCGCGAGAACTCGAGCGAAATGACGTTCAGGACCTCCTGACGGCGCGGAGCATCATAATAGCGGCTCCAGTCGCCGAGGGACCAATGATCTAAATTCGTCTGGTCGCGCGACCGCATGACCTGCACCGGCTTTTCTTCGCCGATAACCTTGGCCACGTCCCGAACCATGAAGTGCGGTTCCGGCAGCGTCATACCCAGGCCCTCCGTCGATTCAATAATTGCGGGCGTGCGCAGGTCCGTCTTCCGGGCCCAAGCGTCGTTTAGGTCGCTGCCAGTCGCGAGCCGCGCGACGCCTAGCGCTGCGCCATCCAGGAACTCATCCTTTGTGCGTTCGAGGTGCGGGATCCAGCGCGACGCAAGGCCGACCTTCTCGACGCCCTCATTGACTGCTGCGTAGTCCACGGCTTTGCGCTTGCGCTGCGGGCGCGCTCCGGGGCCGCGCATGGGCTCCATTGTTGTACAGCCGCTCACGAGCTGCGAACGGTTGGTTTCCCGCAGCAGTACGACCCAAAAAAGGCTTTGAGCTCCGAGCCGAGCTAGCGTACCGACACACTAGGGTTCTAGGCTAGTACGTTTATGTATACGCTAGCCCAAAATTGCTGCAACTCGCACCGACTGCAACTCTGTCGTGCTGAACATTCGCTGCTCGGCTTGCACACGTTTGCAGCGGTGCGAACACAATGCTGCTCCATGTATGGCTTGCCCTCAGCACCAATGCGCTCGCGCCGCATCCACCGCTGCGCCGCACCACGCGTCTCCACGCCCGAAGCCCGCAACGCCGGCCGCGCGCCGTCGACTACGGCGACGCCTCGCTCGACGACGATCTCTACTACCTCCGCGACGCGGACGACGCCGAAACGCGGCACCAGATGGCGTACGAAGCGTCCGCAGCCGCGGCCGCGGCCTCGTTCCTCGAGCCTAGCCGTGAGGCGGTTGCCGAATTCGTCATTGCGACGGCGCCGCCGCCTCCCACGCCGCCGCCGCGCTGGGCGACTTTTGGTGGGTGGGAGTGGCGCGAGCGCGTCGCCGGCGACCGCCGGGTCTGGGAGCGGCGGCGGCCCGGCAGCGACGACGACGCGGAGGTCGTGCTCGACGAAGACGCGGCGCCCGCGACGCTCACGAGCGAGTTCGGCGGCGGGGAGTATCGTGGCTTCGTGCGCGGCATCAGCGACGCGAAGATATCGCCGGACGGCGAGCGCGTCGCGTACACGGTCGACGCCGCCGGCGACGAGAAGTACGTGTGCGAATTCCTGCCGGAGGGCGTACCGCCGGTGAGGGACGTCGACGCGTGCGTGGCGTGGGGCGGCGACGGCGACCTCTATGCGCTGCGCACGGACGCCACGGGCCGGCCGCACGAGGTCTGGCGTATCAAAGACGGCACGGAATCGCTGGTCTTCCGCGAGGACGACCAACGCTTCCGCATCGAGGTCATACCGGGGGAAACCGTACTCTTCTTGCTGCGGAGCCGCGACGCGGCCGAGGTGCGGGACGCGGCGGGGGCCGTGCTGGTGCCGCGGCGCCAGGGCGTCGAGGTCGCCGCATGCGACCTGCGCGACGGCGTGCTTTGGCGCGTCGAGGACTCGGTATTGCTGCGCGGCGAGGACGCCGTCGCCGTCCCCGGCGCGGCCGCGCTCGACGCCGTCGTGGCCGCGGGCGCGGACCGGGCCGTCGTCGGCGGCGTGGCCGACGCGAGGGGCGCGGCGTGGCTCGTCTCCGACGGCGAAGTCACGCAGATCGACCCGCCGGCGCCCTACGACGACGTTGAACTACGGACCGACGTACCAGTGGTCGAGGGCCTCGTGGCGCTCGAAGTCTCCGCGCCGCACCGCTTTGCACGCGTTTTGCGCTATGACGTCGCGAAAAACGCGTGGGCAGACGCGCCACCCCCACCGACGCCGCACGAGAGCGCGCTGGCCGTCGAGCGCTTCGAGGTCGAGGGCATCCCCGTGTCGCTAGCTTCGTCGCCCAAGACAACCAGTGCCGTCGCGATGTACGCCTACGGCGCCTACGGCGCGCGCCTGCCGCGCGCGCTGGACGCGGAACGGTGCGCGCTCCTCGAGAACGGGTACGCAGTGGCGAGCTGCGGGGTCCGGGGCGGCGGCGAGCGCGGCGCGGCCTGGCACGCCCAGGGGCGGCGCCTGGACAAGGAGCGGTCGGCCGCCGACGTCGTCGCGTGCGCGAGCGCTCTCGGACAACGCTACGGCCGCGTCGTGGCGCGCGGCCGGTCGGCCGGCGGGCTGAGCGTGGGCGGCGCCGTATGCGCGCGACCGGACCTCTTTGCCGGCGTGGCGCTCGACGTGCCGTTCTTGGACCCGCTTGGCACGCTCCAGGACTCGACGCTGCCGCTAACGGTTAATGAGTGGGAGGAGTTCGGGGACCCTCACGACGCCGCCGCGCGCGCGGCGATTGCGGCCTACGCACCACTGCAGCGTGCGGCAGGCGTCGAGTCCTTCCCGCCGTGCCTGCTGCGGCCGGCGCTCCGCGACGCGCGCACGGGCTGGTGGGAGAGCTTCAAGTTTGCCGCCGCCGTGCGCGACGCCACCGGCGACGCGGCGACCGTGGTCGTGCACGCCGACGACCGCGGACATTTCGGGCCGGCGGCGGGACGGGCGCGCGCTTACGATGCAGCATTACCAGTCGCGTTCCTGCTGGCCTGCGGCGAGGACGCGCTCGCCGCGGCCGTCGACGCCGTGCCTGCGGACGAGACCAGCGATGCGACCTTCACCGTCGACGCCGCCCCAGACGCAGCTTTGCTGACAAAGGCCGCCGAGCTCCGCACAGAGGTCTTCTCTCCCCACCTCACGACCGTCGGCAGCCGATACCTCCAGACGCGGCGCTACGAGGACGAGCTCAAGGAGGCCGCGGGCGTGGCGGTCGCAGTGAGCGGCGGCGACGTCGTCGGCGTCGCGTCGGCCGCCGCGGTGCCGGCGGACGCCTGGTACGTGTCGGCCGTCGCGACTGCGCCCCAGTGGCGGCGCCGCGGCGTCGCGTCGGCCCTGCTCGACGCCCTCGACAAAACGCGCGGCCACAACGCGGCGCTTCTTCACGTCGTCGAGACTAACGCCGCCGCGCGCGCGCTTTACGAGCGCCGGGGCTTCGAGGCCATCGACGAAAATTCTTTGGCGGCCGCGTGCGCCGCAGCGGTCGCGCGCGAGATCGAGGGCTCCGACGAGGCGCAAATCCTCATGCGCCTGCCCGGCACGGGCAAAAAGCCGAAGCCTGCGAAGGCGCCGAAGAAGCGGAAGCGGTCGAAGGGCTTCTCCCGCAAACGATAAGGATTGTTGTTACTAATTCACAGGTTTCTTTACAAGGATACTTGGGGGTCAAAGGACTTGTCAAAGGGGGTTGCTCGGCGCCTCATCCTTGGCGGCGCGCCGGCCGTAGCTCTTGCACCAGCGCCAGAACCAGTGCGAGTGGAGCGCGAGCGTCGCCACCGCGCAGGGCCAGAGGAAAAGGCCGTTGCCGTACCACTGCGCGAGGAGGTACAGGTTAAGGCCGACGCGGAACGCTGCGAAGGATACCCCGTACGGCAGGTCCAGGCGGCAGGCCGGGAAACATTTCCCAAGCGCGAGCAGCGCCGTCGGGATCTCCATCGCGAGCGTCGACGCGAAGCCCACGCTCGCGCGGCGCGTTAGTCCCCAGGAGAAAAAGAGCGCGTAGGCGGCGTGATGAAACCACCCCTCAAAGAGGTGAAACTGCTTCGGGTAGTGCACCGCGCCGACGGCGCAGTCGAGCACGAGGAACGTCACGAAGAATCGGCAGGCGAACGTCGCCGCCGGCGCGTCCGTGAATTGAGCCGCGGCGTCGAACGTCGGCCAGACGTGCGCGAGCACGACGCCGAGCGCGAGCGGGCCGCACGTCGAGGCCGTAATGAGTGTCAGCAGCCAGGCGCGGCGCTTCGGTTCAGTCACGCGCGATGCATACAGGGCGTACGGAATCAGTAAAGCCGCACTCGCAATTTTGAGGTCCCTGGAGAGAGTGGATGGGTCAGCCGGATGGTTCAGGTCGAACGAGGTCGCGAGCATGGTACTGTCGGCTTTGTTATGGTGGTGCTGGCAGGGAGAACTTTTTAATGGCCGCTGAGACGGGAGTTTCGCGGGCTTGTGCTGCTTGGTGTGCAGTAGCTTGTTAAAACGAGCTGCTTCCAAGTTCAAAACGACTCTTTGTCCTGTTGCTGGCGCTCGTACGTACCACTTTTTGCTCGTGCAGCCAGCCAGCACATTTGCTGAATAACTCGAGTGCGGCAACCGCACCATTTCACGCTCGCCTTGCATCGTGGAACTCTCGCACACGTGCGGAAGACGTCGCTGCCAACACGAGTTTCGTTCGGGGCGGGCGAGAGCTCATCAAGCTCTCACACACCGAGTTCAAACAGCGGCGCGAGGTCGATCACAACCAGACGCGGCCTGCAAAACGCAGCATTGAAAGCAAAATCGAGGTCTCCGCTGGCGCAACGCGAGCTGAGCCTCCAACACTGGCTGTGCAAGCTGTGCAAGCTGCTCAAAAACCAGCCTAGCTGCTTCAAAAACCAGCCCGAGTCCACAACAATGAAGCTGTTCGTCCTCGTTCTCGCCGGCATTGCTCAACAGGCGACTCCACTCCAACTCCTCAACGCCGGTGGCGGCCGCGGCGCCGGCCTGCTATTGCCGCGGGCGCTGAACGAGCGGCAGCAGTCGCAGATGTACGCGTACGTCTGCGCGAACGCGCGGGGCACGCAGGAGTGGCAGAACCTCCAGGTCGACGCGGGAACGCTTGCGTGCGACGAACGTGATATGCGTGTTCCGGCGTCCTTGAATTTGCTCGGCCTGTGCCTCACTGGTCGACTTTCCTACAGGTTCAAGACCCCCTTCCCCGCCGAACGGCCGCTGCCGTTGCTCGTGCATAAGCACCCGTACACGCTCAAGTCGAACGGCGAGGAGCCGAGGACAATCCTGACCTGGGCCCGCCAACTGGCCTCGTACGCTGCACGCAAGGTGGCCTCCGTGGACGCGACGGGCCTGGCGCCGCGGGAGGAAAGAGCGCGCCTCGCGCGGGCCCTGCGGGCGACGCGCCTGGACTCGCTGGTGTCGATCCTCTACCGTGCGCGTGGCGCCCTGCGGCCGCACGTCGACCACGGGCTCGAGGGTCTAGGACTTGCCGTGAGCCTCTGTGTAGAAATCAATGCAGTTACGGAGACGACGTCGCGTTGATGGCGTGGGGCGTGCGAAATTTGATTTCCACACAGGTCAGCCTCGGCAGCTCGTGCGAGTTCCGCTACGGCGACGAGATCGTCGAACTCAGGTCGGGCGACGCGCTGTTCGGCAACTTCGGCAGCGTCGAACACGAGGTCGTGTCGACGCGTCCGGCGGCGACGGGGCCGGCGTGGTGGAGACGCCTGCCCGCGGCGCCGGGGCTGGCCGGTGAGATCTCGCGTTTTGGCCGCGCGCGGTGCAGTTTGCAAATCCGCCAGGCGCGCGATCGACGGCGCGCGTCGTCGGGCTGATCCGGCCGCCTTGCGACGCTTGATCCCGCAACGCTCCTCTCCCCATCGAATAATAACTTGGTTAAAAATTGCCAGTGACCGATACAATATCTATATCGTTAGACAGGAAGGGAAGGGAAGAACATCACTTGGCGGGCGCCGGCGGCGGCAGGTCCAAATAGCAGGCCGGCACGAGGCCCGTCGTTCCGGTCGCGTCCCGGACCTCGGCCCAGCCGTCCTCGTGAATTTGCAGGACCTTGACGCGCGCGCCGCCCGCGACCGCGAGCTGCCAGGGCTCGGCCGGCTCGAAGGGCTGGAGGACCGTGGCGAAGGGTTGGAGGACCGTGGCCCGCGGCGGCTCCGGGGGCTCCTCTTTCTCATCCTCCGAGGGCGTCGACGAGTACGCCCCGACTTCCTCGTCGGCGTTCGATCGTCGGCGCCGCGAGCAACACCAGGCCCGCTTCCTCCGCTTCTTCTTCACCTCGGCGCCGTCGTCCGACGTGCGGCGGCGGCAGCAGCACCGCGCGCAACACGCAACAAAACACGCCAGGAGAAACAAGCCCGCGAAGGCAGAGTAGGGCCACCCGTACTGCTTCGCCCAGCGCCGCTCAGAGCGCGCGGACGCGGACGCGTGCGCCTCGAACAACGCGTACGACGCCACGTAGATCGTGAGCGACGCGTTGCGCCGGAAGCAGCCGTCGCGGATCGACGCCGTCGTGTGCTCGTGGAGGCACTCGCCGCCGACCCCATCAAAGACCTCGACCGAGACGACGTCGCGGACGTCGGTGGCGATCGACCGGTAGCTCAGGGTCTTGAGGAGCTTGTTCGCGGCCGACGGCGTCGCGACGAAGGTGAAGCGGGAATCGTCCAGCCCGTCGCCCTCGCAGCGCCAACCGCTGGCGCCCCGGCCGAAGCAGTCCCGGTCGCTGTTGAAGTCGGCGAGCGGCAGCAGCGCCGCGTCCATGGAGAGCATCGACGTCGAGAATTGTGCGGCCACCGTCACCCGTACCGCGTCGACGTCGCGGTCCGCGTCCGTGAGCTCGAGGCCCTCCAGCAGTACGGTAGACGGGAACTCGTCGTCCGACTCCGCGACGCCCGCGTAGACGGCGAAGGCCCGGGCCGGGTAGAGGAGCGCCGGCGCGTCGTTGACGTTGATCACTTTCAGTGATTGCGTGGCCACGGGCGACGCGCGCTGCGGCGCGTCGCAGGCGAAGGCGCGGTACTTTATCTGAATCGACGGCACGGCGAGCGCCGACCCGTTCCACATCCGATCCGGCGCCGTGAAGGCGTCGGCCCCGCCCTCGTAGCGGACCGGGGCCCCCGCCGCGAAGGGCGGCCGGAGCTTTGTGGAGAGCGCGGCGCCGGGCCCGACCTCCACGCCCCAGCCGTCGACGAGGCGTCCTTGGGGGGGCGGTTCCACGATTTCCACGCAGACGTCGCCCGGTGCATCACCGAGATCGACGGCCCGCAGTTCGACGTCGCCGCCCTCCTCGGCGATCGTCTGGGGTTCTGTTGGTGTCGCGACGATCGGGCTCCGGACCTCTACCGTGACGTTCGTCGCAAATGACGTGGCGTCGTGCGCATCTATGAGTCGGAACCGGAAGGAGTCGACGAGGAACACACCGGTCTCGGGGTCCATCGCGTCGGTCGTCACGGGACCCTCGTAAAGATAGGAAACCGTCCGCGCCGTGGCGTTCAGTATTATGGAGACGTCCGGTGAAATAGGGCCGTCTAGTACTGCAATTGCGGTGGCGATGGGATCGTCGACGTCGCTGCCTGGCAACTCGATGACGCGGGCCGCGCCGGCCTCGGCTACCAGAGTCATATTCGACGGCACCGGCGGGTCGTTGACTGCGACCGTCGAGATCAAGACCGTCGCGGCACTCGAGATCGACCCCGTGCCACCATCCACCGCCCGATACGAGAAGTTCATGACGTTCTGACCGACGGCGTCGAGCGGCGGCCGCGCGAGGAGTCTCGGCGGGTCCAGGACGTCTCCTACACTAATCGGCGTGCCGTCTAGATGCAGGATCTCGCCAGCCTCCGGCAGCGTCGCGACCATGGCCGTCGATTTCATCGGCTGACTCGCGGGATAGCCCGGTGCCTCGTCGAGGTCCACGACGTTCAGTGAGACGGTCCCGAGGCGCGACGCCGGCAAGGGCGCCGCGTAGAGCTTCGGAGCAATATCTAGGAGTGAGCCCGCAATAGCCTCGCCGTCCTCGTTGATCGTGGCCTCGACCGGGTATGCGAGCGCCGGCGTCTGCGGTAGGCCCGCGTCAAAATTCTGGGCCACGTCGGCGGCGTCGAGCTTGCGGTCGTAGATTTTCAAGGAGAAGATATCACCTCCAAAGGGCTCGGCACCCTCGTAGCGGGAGATGCCGTCCGAGAAGAGCTCGAGCGCGAACGTGTCCGCCCAGGCTTCCGTCGCCTTGAAGTCCTCGTATTCGAAGCCGGCCATGAAATTGTTGTCATAGTAGAGCATGCCATCAACGTAGACGTCAATTCGTTGGCCAATTGAGACGACGACGTGTGAGACATTGCCACCGGCGATGTCCCCAACTAGATCGGGTATATTTTTGTTGAACCACTGCGTGTCGACTCCGTCGTCGTAGGGACTCTGACCGCGGAAGACCATGTTCACAAGCAGCCTATCTTGGTACGCGCAGACCCGCAGGCCGACATTATTCAGCTCCGAATCGTCATCAGCATCAGGCGCGCCGATCGAAAAAATGGGCTGCTCCTCCGTGCTCTCGCCCACGCCGTCGAGGCGCAACCAGAGCTCCACCGTCAAACCGTCAGAGCCGTCCTCGGCGCTGGCGCCGAGCGCGTCGCGCAGCGCGGCCGCGCCGGCGGTGACGCGCGGCGCGGCGCCGTCCGCGGCGACGCCCAGCCCGTGGAGGCAGCGCGTCGAGGCCGTCCGGACGAGCGGCCCGCCCGCGCCGGCGCCGTCGGGGAAGGTGCCGTTCACGCAGTCGGCGCGGAGGAATTGGTATGAGGCCAGCAGCCCCTCGTCCACCGCGCCGGGCGCCGCGCCGACCGCGCTCATGGCTGCGACGGCGAGGAAGTGGGCCCCACGGACCATCGCGCGCATTTTTGGCGGCGCCGCGCGCGCAAGCTGGAAGGTACAGCTTGTGGCAGGGGCCTCCCCGGATGTCCAGGGCCGCTCCACGCGAGGAGAGGTACTTCCGCCCGCCTGCGAGCCCTGGCAGAAGGGGAGAGGTCGCTGAAACGAGGCCAACCAAATCGGTCCGCCCCGCACGAAATTTTGGCAGCAGCTAGCCAACTGTGGGCAAAACGCGAATCGAGGCGGCACCGCCACGCCGCGGAACGCGGCTAGGGCCCATTCCCTTGAAGAGCCGACCGAGCGGGCAGCCTTAAAAACACCATGGTGTCGCCGCGCAAGGAGCACAGCGGCGCAGCCAAGGCATTGCGGAAGTGGCACAAGCGCTGCCGCGACCCCAAGAAGTCCGCCGACGACATTTTGGATTTAGCACTAAAAGCTTTGGACGACGCGCATGGCGGCGGCCGCGCGCTGCTGGCGCGGGGCGCCGGCGAGCGCACCGCGGCGCTGTTGTTGCGGGCCGCGGCGCGAAAAATGCGCACAACACCACCAGCCTACCTGCGCAGCGTGGCCTGGTCGCTCAACGAGCTCGACGCGTTTGAAGCCGCGGCGCTGCGCCTGAAAGCTAGACTGCTCCCGGGCCAGCCGGACTACGCGCGGCTGCGATTAGCTAGAGACGCGGCGCGCGTCGCGGCCGGCCGCGCGCCGGCCTGGCCGCTCGTTGAAGACGACGACGCGGCCGCCCATGCCGCGATGCTGAAGCTCGCGGAGGTCGCGGACGCGCCCGGTGCTCGGAAAATGCTGATGGAGAAGGGCGGCTCGCGCCTCGCGGCCTTCCGCTGCGCCGCGACGGGCCGCACCGTGCTCCACTCGGTCTGCGACCTGCGCCGGCGCGGGGACGACACTGCCGGCGCCATGGAGGACGACGGGAGCAAAGACGACGCCTGGGACGCGGACGCCGTGCGCTTCGCCGACGCTCTCTTAGCGCACGGGGCGGACCCCGGTGCCGCCGACGACTGCGGCGCGACGGCCATCCACCTGGCCGCGGCGCGACTGCGGCCCCAGTTGGTCGCGCGCCTGGCCCGCGGCCAGTCTTCATCAATCGACGCGCGCGGCCGCACGCCGCTGCACTACGTCGTGACCGGCTTGCTGACGACGACGCGCCGGTTACGCCCGCGCACGCCGGCGCAGCGCGAGGCCGCCATGGCTCGATTGGAGCGCGCAACTAGGCGCGCGACGGAGTGCGCCACCGAACTGCTTTCGACAAACTCGCCGACGACCCGTGATAAAGCCGGGTCCACGCCGCTTGCTTTAGCCTGCGCCGCGCGCGCCGCCACGGACCTCGCGGCCGCCTTCGCCGACGCGCTCGCTTCGTCGAAAGACGCCGACGACGAGGTGTGTGTCTGGGACGCGGCGAAGGGCGCCGCGAAGGCCGGCGGCCACCGCTCGTTGGCTCTGCTGCTTGATCTCGCGCGGGCGCGGGGCTGGGATATATCAACGGAGCTGTCTCCGTTATTAAGGGCGGCGTGCGAGCGCGGCGCGCTGCGGTGCGCCCGTTTGCTCCTGGAAGCGGGCGCGGACCCCGACGATCCGGGTGGCGGGTCGTGGCCGCCTTTACATATTGCGGCGCGGCGCGACGACGAGCCCCTGTGTCGGTTGTTACTGGACAAGGGCGCGAAAGCCGCGACCGCGGTCGCCAGGCCGCTCAAGGACGTGTTCGCCGACGACGACGACCTCGCCGAGCCGCCGTCGCCCGAGATGAAGGCCTTCCGCCGGAGAGCTGTAACGGCGCTGGCGGACCCGGCGCTCGCGAAGATTCTGCTTCCCGACGACCGGACGACGCCGGCGTGGACCGCGGCGGGCGTCGCGGCCCTGCGGGGCCACTGCGACTGCGCCGCGGCCTGCCTGGCGCGGCCGGCGCGGGGCCGCGACCGCATGGAAGGAGACGGCGTGGGCGTGCTGACGGCGGGCGTTCTAGGGGGCGGCGACGTCGCCTCGCTAGGAGAAGCGCTCGCCGGCGCCGCGCGCGTGCCGACGGCGTCACTGGCGAGATCAGCTGACCGCAAAGACGCGAACTTCGGGGGCTGCCGGCCGATGCTCCTCGCCGCGGCGCTCGGCCGCGCGGACGCGCTCCGGGCGCTCGCGCGGCTCGGCGCCGACAGCGACGCCTTCGTCGAGGTCGAGCGGGACGACGCCGTGGCCGCCGCCGCGCGCGCGGCGCGCTGCGAGGGCGCCTTCGAGGCCTGTAACAGGGAGGTCGACGCGGCCGAGGCCGCGGCCGGCCCCAACGATCTAGAGGCACGCGTGGAGACGGCGCGCGCCGCCGACGCCGCCGCTTCTAAGCTAAGGAAGGCGGCGGAGAAGCGTTTAAGAGCACCCGAGTTCGAGGGCGCCGTCCGCGAGCTGTTCAAGCCGTCGCGGCCGCCGGACGGCGACCGGGCCACGGAGTACGCCGCCAGAGGCGCGTTGCTCTGTTTGGGCGACGAGGCCGCGGCCTCGGGCGACGGCTGGTGGAAGGCGGCGCGCAAGTTCGGACGAAGACTACGCCTGGCCGACGCTTTATTGGCGGTGACCGACGCCGTGCACTCGCAGCCGGCTTACCTTTTGACAAGGCAGGGACCGCGGCGCGCCGTCGCCGAGGCGGCGTCGAAGTGCGACGAGGCCGGCGGCGACGCCCTGAGCGCTTTAGGTGCGTGGTTGCGTTCTTGCGTGAGCGCGGCGGAGGCGTCGCACCCGAATTTGCGCGCCGCGCGCGCCGTCAGCGCCGCGCGGCGGAAGCGCGCCGACGCCGACAGACGCCTGGCTGAAGCGCGGCTGGCCGTGACCGCGGCCGCGGCGCCGCGGCGCGGCCATGCCACAGATCCTCACGCGGCGACGTGCACGGTGGGCCTGATTGCGGCGTCGCTGGCCTTTGGCGCGGCAGGCGACGCGAGAGGACCTGCTCCGCTACTAAGGGAGGCGCGCGAGCGGAGTCAAGCGGCGACGGCGGCGCTGGATTTAGGAGCTGACTCGGAAAGGCGCGACGGGTCGGGCGCGACGGCGCTGGCGCTGGCCGTGCGTCGCGGATATGTGTCCTTTGCGCTGGACTTGGTGCAACGGGGCTCGAGGCCCGACGGCGGCGACGGCTCGGCGCTCGAGGCGGCCGCGAGGCTCGCGGCCGCGGGCGCAGCAGGCGCAGGCGAGCTCGTCGAGGCGCTGCTGCGGGCCGGCGCGTCGGCGCGCACGCGGGGCGGCGATTTAGCCTTGCGAGCCGTCGAGGCGCGCGGCGCGCCGGCAAACGTCGCCCTCGCATTACTCTCGCGGGGCGCCGCTTGTGCTCCGACGACAACAAAGAAACGGCCACAGTCCGTTGCAGGGGGCTGGCGCGCCGTGTTCGCCGCCGGCGACGAGACGCCGCCCTCGATCCTGGCCGAGGTCTGCGCCGCGGCGGCCGCGGCGCGCGCGGCCGCCGCCGACGCGGACGTCGTCGAGCGCGCGCTCGGCGGCGCGCCGGCGACGACCTACGAGCGGAAGCTTGGGAGGCTCAGGTGTCTTGACGGAACGCACGAGCACGTCGGTCTCGTGCTGGTCGACGACGACGACGGCGCGGCCGGCGACGCCGAGCTCGAGGACGGCACGGCCGTCAAGCTCGCGCAGCTGGCGGCGGACTGCCGCCTCTTCTGGCGGTTGCGACGGGCGCCGCGGCCGCGCGTCGCCACGAGCCTCCACGCGGCCTGCGCGGCCGGCGCGTCGTCCAAGGCCCTGGACCTCATTTTACGAGGCTCTGAGGACGCGCTGACGGCGCGCGACGCTGATGGGAGGACGCCGCTCGGCGTCGCGCTCGCCGCCGGCCAGAAAAGTGCCGCAGCCTGGTGTCTGAAGGCACACGAGCACTTTTCCCAGGAGCAGGCGGCGCTCGCGGACACGACGAATGCGTGGCCCGAGCCGCAATTCGACGCGGTGTGTTTGAGAGCGGCTTCTAGAAGGGCCCACGGCGCCGATGCCGAGTTAAGAAGGTGGCGGCGCCAGTCCGTGCTCGTCGATGCCGATTTGGAGGCCGAGCACGCGGCGGTGGATCGGGGCGGCGCGGCGCCTCGATTAGCCAGCGTTCTAGCGACGGCGGGCGCCCTGGCGACGGAACTCGCCGGGCGCCGCGTCGCGTCGCTCTGGAGCCAGGAGGCGCCCTTGCTCTGCGCGGATCGGGCCAAGAAGGCGTTCGGGGAGTTTGGCGTCGCGCCGTCGTCACTGGAAGCGCTGAAGCAGTTGGACGCGGAGGGCCTGAAGCAGCGTATCACGTTAAGGGCAGTGGAAGCGTCGATGCACCTATTACTAGCGCCGCGGCCGCGGCGCGCGGCGCCGGTCACCGACTGGGGCGACGAGCGCGAGCAGGCGCGCGAGAGATTGGAAAGGTGCCTCGCGCTCTTCCACGCGCCTCCTTCCTATGCCGATGGGCTCGAAGTCGAGGGGAACGACCCGGATCCATCCGATGCGAAGGTGCCGGCCGGCGTTTTGAGGGAGGTGCGGAACTACTGGAAGAATAAACCGGACGAGGACGGCGCGGAGCGCTTCCGGAGTTTCCTGGAGCTCTGGCGGCGCAAGCCGAAGGACGTGTTGAACGCGGTGGACGCGGGGCGCGCGGCGCTCGCGTGGCTTCGTAGGGTGGCGGCCGCGCGCATCCTGGATATTGTGGCGGCGCACGCGTCGAGCGGCGTTGACGAACGGAAGCTGGCCCACTCGCTGGCGACGCGCGCGACAGCTAGAGCGGCGCGCGACGACATTTTAAGTGAGGAGCTGCGCTCGGCACAAGCGTCGCTCGGCCACGCGTCGCGCGGCGCCGAGCGCATCGCTAAAGTAGTGAGACGGCCGGAGATGAGCCGGAAGTTGCGGACCGTGGACCTGGTCCACCGCCGGGACTGGACCATACTATTGTCGACGCCGGACGCGGCCCTGGGCGACCGGCGCCTCGTCGACCTGCGGATGGCCGTCTGCGGCGCCTGCGTCGTCGTGTGCAGCGCCGTCGACGGGCCCGACGACATAGACGAGAAGCTGCTGGAGCCTCTCGAACGGGCCTGGCGGCGGCCCGTCACGGCGCCCGTCGAGGACGCCGGCGCCGCGCGGGCGGCCGAGAGGTTGCTACGCGCGATGCGGTCCTACGACGCGGCCGCGGCGCGGAAGCGCGCCGCCCAGGACGCCGAGTTCGTCGAGACCCTGAGGCTGGCGGCGCGGGATGTCGCGGCGGCGCAGCACGACGCGCAGCAGTTCGCGACGACGGACCCGGACGACGCAAACCGGACCGCGGCCGACGCGGCGGCGCGGTGGGTCGTCGCGGCGCACCGCACGACGGCGCATCCGCTGCTCGCCGACGATGACGAGGAGGAGAATCTCTTGGATCTGGCGATCTCCGCGCTGGGCGACGAGGACCCGCTCCTGCCAAAAGTGCTCGCGGCGCTGGGCGCCGAGCGGAGCGCCGAGCTGGCCGTGCGGAAATCGAATTCCGACGGCGACTGCCCGCTCGTGAAGTGCTGCCTCACGCCATGGAAGCCGCGGACCCTCGCCGCTTTACTTCGGGCGGCGGCAGGGTCGGGCTTCGGCGGCGAGGCCTGCCACGACGCGCCGCGGAAGGAGGGGCGCGCCGCGCCGCTGCGGTTGGCGCTCGAGAGTGCGCCGACGGCCTCGTTCCTGCCGCGCGGCCTCCAGTCGAATGTGGCCGACCGGCGGAACCGGGCCGCCCTCCTGGCGCTGCTCCAGGCGGATCCGCACGCGGCGGCCGACGACGGCTCGCTCCTGCAATTAGCGTGCGAGAAAGGCTATTTGGACCTCGCGGCGGCGTTGTTGAGCCATGGCGGCGTGCTCGGCCCGGGCGCACCGCCGGGCCGGCCCGCGCCACTCCATGCCGCCGCAGAGGCGGGCGACCGCGCGCTGTGCGCTCGAGTTCTCGCCGCCGCGGCGCGGGCCGGTGGCGCGAGCGCCGTGCGCAGCGCGTTGCTCGCGCCGTGGGAGCCCAAGGCCGTCGAAAGGGTCGGGATGAAACAGACCGCGGGCTCCGAAAAGCTCATGAAGAAGCTCGCGGCGGCGCAAGCCGACCACGTCGAGGAGGAGGAACAGGGCGGGGCCTACGCAGTTCATTGTGCCGTCCGTGGCAAGGCCGACGACTGCGTCGAACTACTCCTCGACGCTTTGCGCGACCCGGCGATGGTCTCGCCGACGCCGCTGCCCGACGACGGCGACGCGCACCGGCCGCGGCATTACAGAGACGCGCCCCTCGGGTCCTCGCTTTTACATGAGGCAGCCTTTCGGCAGGCGCCACAGTGCCTCGAACGATTGTTGCGCCACGGCGGTTTTGACGTATCCTCCAAAGCTCACTTTAAGCCTGTGGGGATCGTGACGCCCCTGGAAGTTGCGGTAAGGCGCGGCGACCCGGCATGCGTCGCCTTATTACTGCGCCACGGCGCCACGCCGTCGGCCGCGGACGCGTACCAAGGGGCAAAGCGCGGCCGAGGCGCGTCCTCTGCGCATATTCTCACCAAACTCCTGAGCGACCGCGTGCTGGTAGATTTAGACGCGCCCCTCGACAGTGAGTCGAAGGAAACGCTTCTACACACGGCCTGCCGGCACGGGCAAACGGACTTCGCGCGGCTGCTCCTGACGTGGGGCGCGTCCTACGCCGTCCGGGACGCGGCGGGCGCGGCGCCGATTCATAATGCAATCGCCGCCGGCCACGCCGACGTGACCCAGATTCTCGCTCAGTACAACACGGACTACGACGCCCAGGCGCACGTCCTGGCCTGGGGGCTGCGGCGCCACGCGAGGCGGTGTCGGCGGAAAAAGCTCGCGGTCGACGCCGTCGCCGAGGCCGCGCGGAACGACGAACTCTGGCCGAGTCGACTGACGATGGAGAGGGCCGCCGCGCGAAGGTCGAGGCCATCGCCGAACTCGGCCGAGGCGCCGTAAGAATTCACTAGACAAGTACGTTTTGACCTTCGAGATCGGCCGCGTCGGCTGCGTCATTGCCGTGTCGCACGCTGTACATAAGAATTCACTAGACAAGTTACGCGGTTCGTCGTTTCTCGGCAGCGTCTGCCGCGTCGCACAGGTTGACGAGGTCGTCGAGGAAGTCGCACAGGGAGAGGTCGAGGGGCGCCCGCAGACAAGCGAGCGCGTCCTGGCTGCGCCGCCGGCGCGGACCAGCCGTCGCGGGCCGCCGTGCGACCGCGAACGTAGGCGCCCGACCGACGGCGCCCGGGCCCGCCGTCGAGGGCCGCGCCCGTCGTTCCTGGACAGGCGAGTCCGGCGCAAAGGGAAATCGCTCCGCGAACGAGGGAATCTCCATTTCCACGAGGCGTATTCGCTGGGCCGGGTCCGGCGGCCTGACACTCGCCTCATCGGGCGCGGGCGCGACTGGGTCCGCGTCCTCGTCGTCCGAGGCCCCGTCGTCGTCGTCGGCGTCGTCCAAGTAGCCGCCTCGCGCCCGTCGCAGCGCACGGCTCACGGCTTCGGCTGTTACTGGGCGCGGCGGCCGCCCCGATTGGGGCCGATGATGTCGCGGCGGCGGCTCGTCGAAGCTGACCGTGCGTACCGCGGCGGCAGCGTCGCGCGGCGACGACTCGCGGCTGGGCGCGCGCGCGGTCGTCGCCTCGGAGAGGGCTTCGGAGCGCGCCGTCAACGGGCCTGCCGGCGGCGGGTCGATGCGGCACAGCGCCTCACGCACCAACGACTCGCTCGCCGTGAACTCCACCGATTGATCCTCGTCGTCCTCGTCGCAGAAATTGCGGTTCGCGATCTCCTGCGACGCCCGGAAGGCAGCGGGCGGTGGGAGGCGCTCCTCTTCTGCCGGGGCGGCTGCCACCAGCTCTATTGGTGCTGGTGGCGCTGGTGCTGGCACCTCTTCCTTAGGCTTTGGGGGCGCTTTTTTCCGCCACAGGACCATTATCGATGCGTCCGGCGGCCTACGACGCGAAGCGGCTGTCGATGGATGCGGTTTTGGCTGCCCTTTGCCGATAGATGCGGTTTTGGGCTGCCTTTACAGGCCTTTTTATGGCGCTGGCAACAACCTTGTCCCACTAGATTGTCCTACTAGCATCACTATAGCCCAATGTTTACGAAGCGTCGACGGGCGTGACTCTAGCAGTCCTTGGCTACCCCACGACAAGTCCCCGCGACAATACTAGGGCCGGTATCTTAAAGTAACTTAAGCTTTCCCCGGCCCAGACCTCGCGCCGCGCGCCAAAGCCAGCCTCGTGCGCTGCCCCGATTGCACCCGAGGGCCGAGGACACCCGTAGCAAGCTGCTGAGCGGCCAAGCGCTGCCTCAGCGACCGCGTGCGGAGTTAGCGACTCGCCAGCTGCCCCGCCAAGCCGGGCTGCCCTCTAGACGCGTGCGAACGCGCAGCAGAGGAACGATGAAGAGCACGACGACAGCACGACTCCGCGCGCGGCGCGCCCAGGCCGCCGGCGCGGCGTTAGCACTGGCGTCCGCATTGTATGCGTTCCGCGGCGGCGCCCGCCAAGCGATGAAGTTCACGCGCTTCGCCGAGGCCGAGGACGAGGACGAGGAGGACGAGGACGAGGTCGACAAGGACATTCGCTTGAAATTGGAGGGCGTTGTCATCATCGTTTCCGGGATGATCCTGCTGTCGATCGGCTTCGAGCAGGGTCGCGAGGTCCTGTTCCACCGGACGTCCGAGTCCATGCGGCCCATTTTGACGTCCATGTTTTCCGAATTGACGACGCTGGGCTTCATTTCCGTTACTTTGTTTGTCATATTTACCATACCCTGGATGGAGACTTTATCAGAATCTATTTACGGGGAGGAGGAAGGGAGCGAGCTGGACGAGCTGAGCGAGACGGTGCACATGGTGCTGTTTCTGGTCATGGTGTTATTCTTAGCTCAAGCCATTGGGTTAGTCGCGCTAGGTAATTCGATCCAGAAGCAGTGGCGGCTCTGGGAGACGTCGTCTATTAATAAGTTGCCCAGATCTATTGTGGGCTACGTCGAAGATATCTCCAGGAGGCCCTTTGCCGTCAACTTGTTCACGCATCGCCTGCCGGTGCCGTACCGCATCCTGGTCTACAAAGCCACGCGGGATACATTTGTGAGAAACCACCTGGCCAAGACGCCGGACTTCGACTTTTCGGCCTACCTCTCAGCTTGTCTCGGGCACACGATCGCGGAGATCGTCGAAATTCCCATGAACACGTGGCTGTTCTTTGAATTACTCTTGATACTCTGCTGGGTGGCCTTCTTCAACCTCACGCAGGACTGGGGCCTGGTCATGTGGCTCGTGATAGGCTACTTCACGGGCCCGATCTTAGCTGCCGTATTACATGCCAAGATCCGCGGCATCGTGCAAATGCACTGCGCGAACGACATAAGGGAGATCCTGAAGGCCAAGGACAAGAAGCAGATCGCCGTGTATGGTGCGACCGGTCATCACCATGGATTGGAAGAAAATTACCACCTCAACTTCTGGTGCGGCAGTTCGACGAAGTCGGCCTTTACGTTGGACATGATCCGCGTCGTTTGTCTCGCGCAAGCGATCTACGTCGCCGTGGCAGTGACCACATACGTCCCGCAAGCCTTCGCGGCGTCGTGTGGCCCGGCCATGGCCGAGTTTCTGTGTCTGGATCCGCTGTGGGTGAAATGCACGTTCCTCGTCATTATGTTCCTGCCTCCCATCATCGTCATCACGAAGATGCCTCGTATTTTGGAAGACTTCACGGTCGCGTCCAACATCGATACCATGGTCCACCACCGTATTCTGTCGAATGTCCAGCGCCGCTCGAAGACGGTCGCGGCGTTCGAGGCCCTCAAGGTCGTCCAATGTCTCTCGGATACGGCGACTCTGAGGGCGGTATTAGCCGGAGAAATGGGCGAAGGCTCGGCGGGCAACGTGTCCAAGGAGTTCAAGGAAAGGATGGCCGAGCGCAATCGTAAGCTAGCACAACTCTCGGCGTCCGGACGGAAACAGCTCGAAGCCCGACAGAAGCGCCACTGGCACCACGTCTTTGAAATCTTCGACGACGACAACTCGGGGTTCATCACGACAGATGAGTTCCGAGAACTCGTCCAGAAATTCGGCCAGACGAACGACACGAGCGTGATCGAAATACTGATCAAACACCTGGACGAGGACGGGTCGGGCCAGATCGAGTTCAACGAATTCCTGGAATTCGGCATCGCGCTCGAGGCCTTCACGGAGTCGATGGCCGACAAGGAGGAGATGAAGGCAGGCATGTACCGGTTGGTCGATAAAGATGACTCCGGTACGATCACGCTGGCCGAATTGTTCAAGCTACTAAATGAGGATCTGGGCATCCACGTTTCCATGGACGACGTCTACAATATTGTGGCGGACCTCGATGAGGACGGAAATGGGGAATTGGACGAGGAGGAGTTCGCGGTCATGCTGGACCGATTGCACGTGTATGACACGTCTACACTAGATGAGGTGATTGCGGATGAATCGACAGGTGAGGGGCTGGATGCGAATACTGGGGTGACGCTCTTCGAGTCGGTGTTCGGGGTTTCCTCAATGTTCGGCCGCGACCGGTCGGACACGGGGGGGTCCGACGACTCCGGATCGGGGAACCTCGCGGAGCACCTCCTCGACCCGCGGGCCTGCTGAGCGCCTTTGTGCGCTTTCGCTCGCGTAAATTAATTTATCAGAAACTACGCGTTACTTGTCCCTCCCCGGCCCGGGCCGGACCTTCTTGAAAATTCACACACAACTTACTTCAGAACCGAAAGGTCGGCGCACGCTGTAGGCGCTCCGGAGGCGGCGGCGTGCTTCCCGCCCTCGACAAAAGCACGGCTCCGGTTCGCCGTCCAGCCCTGCTCGAACGCTGCGCGCGCCGCGGCGATCGATCGGAACGCGGAGTCCCGGCCATGAGGCAAAATCTCTGCGCACGTCGATAGCACGTAATTTTCCGCGAGAGCTTCAACGTTGGCTTCCACCGTGGTCCGGTC
This sequence comes from Pelagomonas calceolata, assembly GCA_918797485.1. Taxonomy (NCBI): domain Eukaryota; class Pelagophyceae; order Pelagomonadales; family Pelagomonadaceae; genus Pelagomonas; species Pelagomonas calceolata. The sequence continues at coordinate 3,712,934 of CAKKNE010000004.1, forward strand.
GGGCGAGGCGCCGTGGCCGTCCATGAAGAGGACCGCGTCGCCGAAGGCATCCTGCAGAAGGCTCTTTGTGCGCGTCGAGCCGCTGTCCGCCGCCACGAAGATAGCGAAATCTAGCTTTTTTCCATCCGCGACGAAGGTCTCCTCCGCGGCGATCGCCTCGGCTACCGTTCGCATCCACGACTCGTCGCCCTTTTTTGTGCCCCACTCGCTCGTTCGATCCGCAGCGACGAGATGGACGCCGAGGTCGCAGGGCCGCGGAGACGACGCCAGGATCGCGCCGATCCGTTTCAGGACCGTCGCCGACGGCTTGAACAGAAAGTCCTGCAGCGCTCCGGCGTCGGCCAGCGGCGATACACCTCCCAGCCTACACGTCGCCGCCCAGGACCAGTCGTCTTTGCTGGCGGTGCAGACCACGGACGGCGTCCAAGTCGTGTCGCCGCGATAGATGTCGAGGAGCATTTTTTGATCCCGCGTGTCGCGGACGACCCACTGCTCTTCTGGTCCTCGACGCATGTCCTGGACGTGACCGCAGCCGCTCTTCGCGAGCAGCTGTTTCTGAACAGAAGGCGGCATCGAAAAATCGACGAGGTGCGGTTGTAGTAGATCCGTGACGCCCGCCGGGTCGCAATTTTTATCCAATATGTGGTCGCGCCCCCGACAGTTCGTCCGGCGCGGCCAGACGATCGCCAGGGCGCGGCCGGACGCCATGGCCAGCGCGAGCGTCGAGGTGATCGTGGCTATACGAGAAGCGTGGCCGTATATCCGTGCGAAGGCGACGACATACTTCCCCGCGGTGCCCTTGGACCGTTGCCTGTGCGCGAATCAATCAGGGGGTCGGGTGCACGCGTCGATGGCGTGAAGGCCATGATTCACCAGTGGCGGAGACGCGCTGCGACAATTTGACTTATGCACTGACTGGTTGCATCTTCTGGACGCGGCTGTAGTTTTGGAGGAGAGCCGCCCAGCGGCCCGCCTTGCGCTTTTCGATGAGCGCGTCGCGGTCCTTCGCCCACCGGGCGGCCGCTTCCACGGCGTCCTCGCTGGCGGGAGGCTTCGACTCGCGCCGCGTGGCCTTCGACTCGGAGATCTGCGTGCGCCAGTAGTCGACGGTCAGGCGGCCCCAGTCGAAGCTCCGCGTGTCTGCGAGCCGGGCATCACAGCGTCGCAGCACGTCTGGGGTCAGCGCGTCCCAGGCCGGCACGAAGCACGCGGGCAGGCCGTCTAGGAGCGAAAGGGTTATGGGGGAAGAGTGCACAATAGGAACGGCGCCGAACACTAATGCTTCCCAGTGGCGGTGGCAGTCAATTTGGGAACCCGGCGGCGAGATGACGTACCTTGCCTTCAGAAGTTCTCCGACGTAGTGCTCCTCGGGCGTGCAGGGCGCTTTGTCGTTCAGCGCGCACGTCGAGTTGCGCCGGGCAATATTCTTCATGCGGTTCAGGGCCTTGAAATTGCGTTCGGCTACGTCCACGGCGGACTGACGCGCGCCAGCAATGGTCCGTCCGGCGGCATGCACATGGAAGTTCGCGTAGACGTCCACGGACCGCGGCTTGCGCTGCTTGCGCAACAGCGCCAACCCGGCGCCGAGCGCCTCAAAACCCTTCGTCAGGCCCATCGGCATGTGTCGTAATTTCGGGTGCAAGACCCAGGCGTCGTTCTCGTGGCGATCATGGTCCATCACGAACCACGCGCGGAGCTTGGGCGCGTCCAGCAGCCGCGCGAGCTTGTCGAAGCCGCAGGGCGGGTACTGCTTTTTCCGGAGGTAGGCGTGGTCCCAGGGGCTGCCGTGCTCCCCTACGGGATACGGGAGCGTGAGCAGCGTGAAGCCCGCGATGTCGCTGGCTTTGGCGAGGATTGGAACTAGCCGCGTTACGAACGCACAAAGCCCGTCGAACGCGCCTTGTGATGTAGCGTGCCCTAGCGGGACCCAAAGCACGGGGTTCCGCACGCCAGGCCTACGCTGCCCCGCGTATGCTTCGACGTCGCTCGCGTTTCGAAGTACCCGGGTCACGAGCGGTGCCTTCGCCCCCGGCGCGCGCACCGTGCAGCCACTGCCGTCTTGGTCACCGCAGAACGCCCCGCCGAAGTCGTCCGAGATGACCTGGTCTGCGGTTATCGGCGGCGGCGTCGACGCGTAGCGGTAGGCGTTGCTCGCCGCGACCGCTAGCCAGGCCTGCAGCAGACTTTTGCTACTCATGCTCATCCTTCGGAGTGCGGGCAGCCATAGGGCTGCATTTTTTTGTGCGCCACGCCGTACACGGATTGATTCGGCGCAGTTCAGCGGAAAATCACCATCTGTGTCGTGCTGTCGCACGCTGTAGCATGCCTTGTAGCTCCGCACACAAAAATGCCGACACACCCGCACGAATGCGATCCACGCGCACGCAGCGCAGAGAAAAAGACATCCGAAGCATCCAACAACGTGCAACAAAGAACACTAGCTCTTATTCAGCGACCAGTCGTACTCGAAGTAGCGCACCGCGGGCGCGCCGTCGGCCGCCGCGCCGTTCGCGCGCGCGAACGCCAATGTATCATCGAAATCCGCCTCGAACCAGAGGAAGATGCGCGACAGGCGCGCGACGGCGCCGCTGCGCTCCGAGGCGAACCCTTTGGTCGGGTTCGCGAGCCACGTCCGCGTCCGGTCCGCGAGCTGGGCGTCGAGCTCCTTTCCAGTAAACGCGTAGGGCGCGAGGTCGGGGCACGACGCCGACGCGCAGACGAGGCACGCGTGGACGCGCGGCTCGGCGAAGACGAGGCGCAGCCTCTTGTGCTCGACGTCGTTGAGACTCACAACCTCGCCGCCAATGATACCAGCTCTCGAATCCCAGACGGTCTGCTGCTTCGTCGACAGATCTAAAATCGACTTGGCGGGCTTTTCATCAAGAATCTTGCCGATGCACAGGGCGTTGTACGCGTTGCAGTGGAAGGCGAAGTTCTCCTTCGGCGAGAGCTTCGCGACGTCCGCTTGGGCGAGGGACGTGACGTAGGCGTCGAATTTGGATTTATCGGCCTGGAGACCGTCATAATCGACGCGGCCGGCCTTGACGTGTTTCCGGAGGAGCGCGTCCCACGGGCCGTGGTCGAAGGTCGCGCCCGGGCCGTCGGCCAGCGGTTGGAGCTCCCCTTCGGCGGTCGACAGCGCGGGAATCTGTTTCGCGGCGACGCTCTGCTCGAGCTTGTAGTACGGCTTCGCGACGAGGGACTCCAGGCTCGTGTAGAGGTCGAGGGCGGCGCACATGGTGGTGGTGGTGAGTAAGGTCTTGAGCAGTGCGTTGCTGCGCATTAGAGCTGTGCGTTTTGCGTCGCACGAGATCGCGCGGTGATGAGAGGCTGCGAGAGCCTCTGTGCTTTTTAGTGAGGAGGCGCGAAGGGGTTGGCTCGCTCGATGCCGCTCGATGGCGTCTATGAGAGAGAATCTCGCGCGCTGCGCTAACTGTATTTGCGATGCCTGTGGCTGCCGTAAATGCCTTGCCAAAGCTGGTCGTGATTACTAGCGTAATGAGGCACTAGCGTAATTGGCCTGTGGCGCTTTGCGACCTGTTGCACAAGTTGTGTGGGCCTCTATAAAGAGCTAGACGCCCAGCGGTCTCACGCTCGACGGCTTTCGACATTTGTTTGCAAACGTAGCGTCTGCCTTGCGATGGACAGCCAAAAAGTAGCACTGGTCGCCGCTGGCGCTGCAGCCGGCGCGGCGGCGACGTATTACTATGCCACCTGTGGCACCACTGATGCCAAAGCTGCGAAGCCGCCGCCGCCACCCGCTTCCGATGCGACCGATAATGTCATCTGTGACGAAGACGTCCAGAGAATTGTGTGCTACGGCGATTCCAATACGTGGGGCCTCGACGCGTTCAAGGGCGATGCGATGCGCCGTTTTAAGCACCCTTGGCCGCGCGTCCTAGCGAGGAAGTTGGGCCCGGGCTACGACGTCGTCTCCGAAGGATTGAATGGCAGGACGACGATCGTCGACGACCCGTTCATGGCCGAGTATGAAGTAAACGGTCGGCGCACGCTGCCGCCGATCCTCCACAGCCACAAACCGATCGACGTGCTGGTGATCATGCTGGGGACGAACGACCTGAAGAAGCATCTGAACCTGAGCCCGCAGCTCATCGCTCGCGGTGCGGCGACGCTGGCGAGCGACGCGCTGCGCATGGACGTCTGGCGAAGCACGCCTCGGGTCCTCCTCGTCTGCCCGCTCAATATCCGACAGCCACCGCCGTCGTGCCGCTTCGCGTACAGTTTTGACGGCGGCGCGGCGAAGGCCCCGGCCTGTGCGAAACACTACCGGGCCGAAGCTGACGCGCTCGGCGTCGCGTTCCTCGACGCCAACGAGGCGACGCAGATCCCGGACCCGCGGCACGGTGGTGATGGTATTCACCTATCGGCCCAGAATTGCGCGGACTTAGGTGGTGCCGTCGCGGCGAAGGTCCAGGAGATGCTTACGGGGAGCTTCGACGAGACGGCGCACGACACGAGGCCTATCGCCGAGTACTCGTCCCTGCCCGTCGCCGACGGGAAGTCGCCGCGGATTTCGCAGAAGTAAATGTGCACATTGTTAAAATTTACCCTCCCGAGAGCGTCGGCCGCACACTTCGAAGCTTTGTGCACGCGCCGCAGTCCGAATCACAAGTGTAGTTGTAGCCCAGGCCGACGTCCGAGACCCGGTGCGACACCTTATCGACGGACACGCGCTCCCACACCGAGTCGGGCGCCTCGGACCGCGTGAAGTTGGCGTGGAGCCAGACCTGGTTGACGTCCGACCCGCGCCACGTCGCGTCGCGCGTATAGCCTCTATCCTCAAGTAAATCGGCGAGGGCGTCTCCTTTCACCTTGTTCCACTCGACGATGAGAACCTGTGTGGAAATCAACCAGTGCGTCGGGTGCACCGATAATTCTTCACTAAGTCATTTCTCGGTGACGACGCGGCCGTGCTGGCTCCGTCGAGCGGCGAGGAATCGGCATCGCCACGCCATCGAGCAGGCATCGCGTCGACGGCGTGGAGGACGACGCGATGATTCAGCACGAACGCGCCGTACAATTTTGATTTCGACACAGATGAGGACGTCGACGTGGACATGCCTCCAGTCGAAGGACTGGAGAATGTCGAACTCGGACCCCTCCACGTCGATGCTCGCGAGGTCGTAGCGCTCGATGCCGGCGGCGGCCGTCACGTCCTCGAAGGGCACGCAGGTCGCCCGGGTCATGCCGATCATGCCCGCCGGCGACTGCGGCGCGAAGACGCGGCCCGAGCCGGGCGCCTGGCCCCGCGCCCGTCCAAAAAGTACGGACCCGCCGCCGCGGCAGACCGCGGCCTTGACCCGGGTCGCCTTGCGGCGGTGCCGCACGCACTCGTCGAAGAGGCGCGGGTTTGCTTCCACCAGGAGCCCCGTCCAGCCGTACGTCTCCTCGAACAGTAATGTGTTCGACATCCACACACCGTTGTACGCGCCGATCTCCAGATATGTGCCACTTCGTTTGTTCCAGAAGTAGCTCCGGAGGAGCTCCTGGTCCTCGTTGAGCTGCGAGTAGCTCCGCAAGCGCATCGGGAACTTGTCGCTCCCACACAGCGGCGCCGCGTTGCGGCTCGGCGGCACGAAGGCCGCGTGGTGATGTCGCAGGCGCTGCCGCGCGGCGCGCTGGCGCCGCAGCGGGTCCCATTCGGCGTCCTCGGCTCGTTGCGCCGCCTGGTTCCTAATAACAATGTTGTCGTGGCGCTGCTGCGCGCGCTCCTTGCTGCTCAGCGTCACGTGGAGCGGCTTGCCTTCCTTGCTCTTGAGGGTCACGTGGGGCAGCTCCTTGCTATTGTGCTCGTTGCCGCGGCCCTTCTTGTGCGCTCCTTGCTCGTTGGTGCTCTTGGATGCCCCGTCTGCATTGTAATAAAGCAGCCACAGGAGGCTGGCATGCCTCATGGATGCCGCGCGGCTGCCAACGCGCGTGCAAACTGTTCGCAGGTGGTTATCGAGCAAGAAATGGTAGTTTTTGCTGATGGATCGAGCTATGGGGCAGCTATGGGCAGCACAAATGACATTGTCATTTTTTTTCGACCACTAGCTATGCCTACTAGCTGGGCTGCCCCAGCGCACGCCCTAACCCCTCACACAGCTTCATATTGGTGCCATAGAGATACAGAGCGCTGGTCTCGCCGGCGCACAGACAAAATTTGCGCGGGGTTTCGCGCCCCATCCAAACAAAAAGCGTCGAGTGTGCGCGCCAGCAAGCAAGCTTCACCGCGGCAAAGCAGGGCAGCTTCGTCGCGAGCCACCGAAGCGATCAGAGGGCAGCCCGCGCCGCAGCAAAGACAACAAACATGAGGGTCTCCCAGTCGGCCCGCGCGCGCCAGTCTTTTATGAGAGAAGCCATGAGGGACTACCCCGTGCCGGCGCGCGAGGAACTTCATAAGTTGTGGGAGCGCTTCGACTACAACGGTAATGGTCTCCTGTCGCTCGCCGAGATCGACAAATTAGTAAGAGAGGAATACCCGCAGTACGACGACAAGCAGGCCCTGCTACGAGCTTATAAATTTGCGGACCAGGACGGGTCCGGCTTCATCACGAAGAACGAGTTCGCCACGTTAGTAAGGTCTCTGGCCTATTTCAAGGCCCTCGCGGAGGAGTTCCGCGAAGTGGATGCTTCTGGCGATCGCCGCATCGACTTCGACGAGTTCCTGGCCGGGGCGCCGCGCATGGGCCTGAATCTGGGCGAGGCGGAGGCGCGGGCCATCTTCGACAAAATGGACACGGATCATGGAGGACTTGTATTATTCGAGGAGTTTTGTGCTTTCATGGGCCGGCTCAAGGCCGAGCATAGGGATCGGGCCGAATTGCGGAGCGCCGTGGTGGCGCCGCAGCCCGAGTCTTCTTCGAGCGATGATGACGATGTCGACGCTTACTTAGCAAGAAGAAGGGCGGAGCTGGGTCTATCTGCACCTGACGATGATGCCGCTGAGGCCGTCTTGAAGCGCGTCGAAGCGCGGCTGTCGCATTCGCTCGACTCGATCCACGAGGGGCCCTTATCTCGAGCCGAAGCCGCTTTGCTGTTCCGGGACGCGGCGGGCGCGCTAGACACCGCGGGAGCCCAGGATATTGAGAGATGCCTCATCGGTGCGTTACCGGAGCCGATCTACGGCCCGCCCGAAGCCATTGTGGAGCGAGCTAGAACCGTCGCCGATCTGCAGCCCGGGCTCGACGCGGCGCAGTTCGCGGCGTTACTGCGCGGCCTGGAGACGTGGGAATCGGTACGACGCGAGTTCGCCGAGGATAACGACGACGACCACGATGTCAGTGTCGAGGAGTTTTTGTTGGGGGCTTCCAGTGTCCCGCTGGAGATGTCCGACGACGATGCCCGATTGCTCTTCGAGCGCATCGGAAGCACGGATTCTTCGAGGGCGCCTTTGTCGCGATTGTGCGCTGCTTTAGCGCGGCGGGCCGCGCGCTTGGATGCGTCCGAGACGAGACCGACCACGGCCGCCGCGGTCGGCGAGTCCGGCGTCTCCAAAAGGTTGTCGCGGTCGCCGCCGCCGCCGTCGCCCTCCTTAGATGGACGGCCGCTGGCCCCGACGGCGATCGAGGGGCGCAGCCCCCACAGCACGCGGTCGCCGGCGCCGCCGGCTGTGGTGGAAGAGGAGCACGACGATTTCTTAGATCAATTATCGTTAGAGGGCCACCTCGAGTCCCTGGGTGACGATAATAAGGAGGAGCTCCTGCCGCGGTCGTCGCCGCGGCGCCTCGCGCGCGAGGTCGTGCCTCCCCTGACGGCGGACGTCGTCGAGCCGCCCCTGCCGCCGCCGCCGCCCGTGCAACAACAGCACCGGTCGCCGCCCCGAAACCGGCCGCCCCTGTCCATGTGCTATCATGGGGTCGAGGTCTCGGTGCCCATGTGCGAGGAGGCGCGCCTCGACGTCAAGCCTGATGGTTCATTGCGGTTACGCTTGACGGACTTCTCGGGCGACATCACGCTCACGAAGCTGAGCGGCGCGGCGCTGACGCAGTCCATGGCCGTCGGCGACTCCGTCGCGGCGCACGAGGCGTGGCGGCGCAAGCAGCGCCGCGAGACGCCGCGCGTGCCTCCTACGCAACCGGAGACGCGCGAGGAGCGCTGGAGCCCCCTGCAGTCGCCGCCGCGGTCGACTTTTGCACAGCAGGAGCGCGTGCGCGCGCCGCCGTCGCGCGCCGCGGACCCGCTCAACTCGCCGTCGATCTGGAACGCGTCGCCGCCGCCGTCGACGGCGCGCGCGCCGCCCGCGCCGCCGCCCCTCGAGGAGGGGAGTTTTGGCATTTCCGGCCGGGCCATGGCCGTCGGCCGGGAGCCGGCCGCCGGCTCGCTCAAGGCGCGCACGTACAGCAACAGCCGCCCGACGACGGCGCGCCCGCGCACGGCGCGGCCGAAGACGTCCGACCTCCCACTGCCGCCGGGCTGGGAGCGGCGCTTCGACCCGCGCAAGCAACGGACGTACTTCATCGACCACAACACGCGGACGACGTCGTGGCGCCATCCCCTTCGCGGGTAGTGCTTTCCTCCCCTTCCCTGATAAACTGCCTGGTTTAGCTCACATCGGCACCGCGACCGTCGCGTCGTCGCGACGCACCCGTTGCAAACCTGATGATCTCCGCCCGTTTCCCCGTGAGACCACTGGTACTACACAACATGGGTTACTTGCTCAGGCCTTCTCGACCGCGAGGGGGTAGATCGTGCCCTTGCCCTTGAAGCCGCCGAAGGCTGCTCCTCCACTGCTCTTCATCTCGCGCGTCAAATCGCAGCGCCAAATTTTTCCCTCAATAGGGTCCATCATCGCGTTCATGCGGCCGCCGCCTTCCTTCCACGTGCGGTGGCTACCCTTCTGCTTCGTGAACGCGCGTACACGCCGCAAAATATCGATGTGCATGGCCACGAAGGCGGCGAGCGTCGCGCATAGGCATCCTCTGTCCCACGTGCGGATTCTTTTGATATCGACGTAGTCGCACCCGCCGAGCCTGCCACTGCAGACGACCTGGTTCGTGACCTGTGTGGAAATCAAATTTCGGGCACCCGACGCCATCGACGCGATATTTTCTCCGTAGCTGCGTCTGCTAGATGGCGTGAAGTTTCCAGGCCATCGACGCGACATCATCGCCGTGACCGCTCGAATAACCTAACTCACTGGTTGATTCCACACAGCTCTCCACGACAGAACCCAGGGCCATCATAAACAACGCGAGCAGGCTCGCGAAGATCAGCCGGTCCAGGGCGGTCACGAACGGCACGCGCGGAAGCCGGTCCGTTACGGTCCACTGAATCGCGAAGGAGCTGAGCATGAGCGCCACGAGAAAATTTAGTCTCTCAGTAAGTTGGGCGTCCACGTCCATCGCAAACTGAAAAAACGCGAAGGCGACGATGACATAGATCGGCACCGCGCCCTTGAAGATATAGTATGTGGGGTCGCGCTGTACGTGCAAAGACCAAATACAGTCGCGATACACCAAACCCGTGTTCGGAGAGCTGTGCTTGAAGACGCCGAACGTCACGGCCGTGCACACGAACTCGCCCTGCCGCCGCTGCCCGACCCACTCCATCTGCCGCAGCTCGCCGCCCTGGCTCTTCACGTTTCGTCTGTCAAAGTCGAGCTCGATGTCGACGTCAGTCTCCAGTTTCACCTCGTCGGACATACAGAACAGCCAGTCGATGCGGGCGCTGTCGAAGGGGAAGCTTCTGAACCTCTCCTCACCGCCGCCGGCGCTTGAGATGTCGACGTGCGTCGGTTTCGTCTGGCGCCACCACATGAGACGCCCGGGCGCCAGTGATAGGAACGTCACCGGTGGCTCGTCATCCGCCCAGGCGAAATTCGTCGGGAAGCACGCGGCGGGCCGCCAGATGTCTTTCGGCATCGCGCTCGGATCGGACGTGTCGATGCCTGCCGCCAGCAGGCGCGGATCCTCCCACTCTAATACAACCCAAAATGTCGCCTGCAGGAACTCTCCGTTGTGCGTGTCGACCTTGAATTCCTGGACGTTCAGTTCGACACTTACCCGGGTGACGCCGCCGTCCGCCGGGACGGGGCGATCAGACCAGTTCACGGTCGCGGGATCCAGCGTTTTCGGCACCGCTTGTTCGGCGCCATCGTTGGCGCTGGGTACCACCTTGGTCATTGTCCTCACGCGCGCTCACGCCTTAAGGGCAGCTGGACTGCTCAGCAGCTACCACTCCACCTCGTCTCCGCTGCCCCTAGCGTGCAAGCACCGTGCTGGAGATGAACTGTGCGCCTATGATGCCTTCCCGAAGAGCTTCGTGCCCTCACGCGCTGATTAAGCGCTGCCCCGGCAGCGTCCAGACTTGCTGTGATTTCGGAAGCCGCGCACCCTAGTGCGGCGCGCTCTCGTTGACGTATCTGCGCGCAGGCGACTCTTGACGAAGGCCTCCGTGGTGCCGCAAGATGGATTGGTGCCACCAAGAATACGCTTGGCTAGTGCTCGGCTGGAGTCACGGCGTGATCGTCGGTAAAAGGGCTCTGGGACTACACGCCGTAGCCCCCCGCACAACCCAGAGGCGCGGCCCGCTGCGGCCCCACGCCTAAACCAACTTCCCCAGCGCGCGAACACGGGCGCGCTGGGGCTCGCGACCGAGGATAAGCGTTATCCTCAAGTGTATGGCTTCGGGAGGCTTGAGCCCCGAGGTCGCGGCCCGCTTCGCCGCGGCCGAAGAAAATGAAGCAGGAGGAACTTGGGAAGTGGCCCCCCACAAGGAGACGCCGACCAAGAGCCTAGGCGCGCAAAAACTATTGAGCCTCTTCGACGAGCCCGAGGATCTCAAGGCTGAGCCGGAGCCGGCGATCCCCCTCGAGTTCCAGGGCGAGGACCTCAAGGCGGAGCAGCCGGCGCCGCGGGCGGCGAGCGCGTACCGCCCGGCGCTCGCGCTCTGGGCGCTCGCGGGTTTCACCGCGCTGACGAGCGCGGCGGCCTTTATGTGCGGCCGCCGCGGCGGCGCCAAGGCCGTGTGCGGCCAGCGCATGGTCACGGTGCCGCGCGGCCGCGCGCGGCGCCGCGTGCTGCTCGGCGACGACGACGACGCCAAGGGCCTCGTGGTGGCGCCGCCGCCGGCGCGCGAGCTCTTCTTCCACAAGGTGCTGCGCCACCAGGACCCGGCCATGGACCCCGCCGACGCCGTCGCCGTCGTCGCCGCTTTACAAGCGAGAGGCGGCCGCCTCGCCGAGGCGGCGTCGGTGCCCGAGGCCGAGCGCGAGGAGGCGCTGGCCTCCTTCGAGAAGGACTACGGCGCGGCGTCGCGCGCGCACGTGCTGGACGTGCGCGCGCACGTCCTCGGCCGCGTCGCGGGCGCGCTCGACGCGCAGCCGGACCTCGACCTCGTCGACGCCGTCGAGGCGGGCGCGGCCGGCGGCGCGTACGAGCACGCCTACGAGCGCGCGGACGTGGAAGCCGGGCCCGTCGCGACGGCGGGCGGCTTCCTGCTGAACCTGCGCGCGCACGTCATGCGCGGCGCCGACGGCCTGCTCCACCAGAACCCGGCCATGGACGTCGAGGACGTCCTGGCCGTCAAGGCCCGCGCCAAGCAGGCCAAGCTCGCGGCGCGCGGCGTCGGCGTGCGCCGCTGAGGCCCCGCTCCGCGAGCAGCGGTTCGTGTTTTGTGTTTTCGCGGCCGGAAGACGTCCGGCCCCTTCCCTCGTGCGCTCCGTTTTAGGACGGCAGCCGCAGCCGAACCGCGTTTCCCCTTCCCCTTCGCCCGAACCCCCACTCCCCACTTGTGTACTACCATCCAAGAAACGTAGTCTCGTTCCGAGTCAAGGTTCGCGACGGCCGGTGAGCGGACGTCGCAGCGACGGCGTCGAGAGGGCAGCGGGCATGAGGTTGCGGCGTCCGACGTCGCTTCATCTCTACGGACCGACGGCGTATGGGGCCAGGTGGCTAGGCGGCCTAGCTCTAAACAAAGCAAATTAAGAATCGAGGACGGAGGAGGCCTCCACCCCGCAACAACATCACTCGGCTACGTGGTGTCGTGTCGCGCCGCGAGCACGAGTACGCGCGCGAGCACTAAGCACTAAGTACAACGCCATCGACGCGCGACAACTAACACACGGCGGGTAGCGGCCGACGAGACGAATCATAGAAGATAATTACACATCATACGTCGGTCAGAGCGTCATCTCCGCGCCACCCTCGTCCTCGGGCTGCGTCGCGTCCAGCGAGAGCAGGTCGGCCACGGGCGTCGCGTCCGGCGGTGGCGGCGGCGGCTCCTCCGCCGCCGCAGCGCCAGCAGATTCAGCCATGGCGAGCGACTCCTTGATCGCCTGGACCATCATCTCCTCCTCCGTCATGCCCGCGGGCGCGGCGTGGCCCCGCGCCGGCGGCGAGTGGATCGGGTTCGCCGCGGCGCCCGTCGGCCGGTGCCACTGCGTCCGCTTCGTGTTGTGGTCCACGTAGTAGGGCGTGCCGTCGGCGTTGCGGCCCTCCTCCCAGCCCGGCGGCAGCGGGCCCGGCGACGTCGTAGGAGGCGGCGGCGGCGCGTAGCTTTGTGACGGCGCGGCGGCCTGGCCGGGCGGCCGGACCTCGACGATCGTCGTCACGATGCAGTCGAAGTGCGTCTCGGGCCGCGCCCAGGCCGGCACCTTGACGGCGAACTTGCCGGCCGTCGGGGTGGCCACGGACAGGCTGTCGCCGGCCTTGGCGTGGCGCGGGACCAGCACTCTGACAGTTTTACGTGTCTCCTGGCGCGTGCCCGCCTGCACCACACTTCTCGGAGGATTCCGACGGTTCTCCTCGGCCTGCAGCCGCGCCGCGACCATCATGTCGCGCTGCACGTCCGAGAGCGTGGCCGGGTCGGCGCCCTCGCCGCCCGCTAAACTCGCCGCCAGGGCCGCGTCACGCTCGAGCTGCGACCCCTCGCTCCGCGCGCGCTCCTCCTCGCGCTCCATCTGCCGCAGGAACTTTTCCTCGTTCTGCTGCTGGCGCCTTAAAGCCACGTCGCTCGCGCGGCGCTCCCGCAACTCCGGATCCTCCTGGACGGACTCGGCGTTGTCGAGGCGCGCGTAGCCGTCGCCGGCGCCGGTCAGGGTGCCCAGGCCGCCGAGGCGCGGCGGTCGGAGCGCCGGCGCCGGCCGCTGCTGCGCGACGCCGCCGATGGGCGGCGGCGGTTCTTGGGGAACGAGGTTCGCTGATGCGTCGTCAAATTGTGGGGGGGCGTAGGCCATTTTTTTTGCGTGGTCGAGTCCTGTGGTTTCGAGTCAGCAGCCTGCTTTGTCCAAAGAGAGTCTTGGGACGACCTGTGGGTCGAAATTCCGGGCGTCGGCAGCGGTCTGACTTCGGAGAAGCACGAGCAAGTTGTTTGCGTTGCGAAGCGGTGAGAAGGATGCCTCCAAGCCTCTGAAAGAAAAAGCTGGCTTTGGGGGTGCTAGTGTCTTACCGCTAGCTAAATTCGCTCGAGCATTCTTTTTGCGCAGTATCGCCTCTAAGCAAGGCTCCAGCAGCGGGATGGGTCCGTGGCCTCGCATAATGCGGCTGCGAGAGACATCTTGCAAAGCAGGGCGATCACGACGCTCAAACACAGCCGCACAGTCGCGAGACACCCACGCGCGCTGAGTAGTAGCACAACTCGACCCCCTGCCGGTGTTCGGGCAAAAAAATTTAACCCTGCGGAGCGGTACAAAGCGGTTCAGCCCAGAGAGCTCTCTAAAAAATGCCCAGCTGCACGACGAAGCTCGGGCTCGCCGCCCCAACCACGAAGAAAAAGGAGTGCTGCCCGCCCCCACGACAAAAAGGGATGCCTCGCCGCACCGAGGCCGAAGCACTGGAAGACGTGAGCGCGCGCATGCTCCAGGGCTGGACGATGCTCGGCGACGCCTGCCCCGTCGCGGGCTGCAACACGCCCTTAGTAAGGAGCCGCCAGGGCGAGGTCTGGTGCGCGCGCTGCGGGGCGGCGGTCGTGAAGGAGGGCGACGCGATGAGCGTGCCGTCTTCACCTCCATCCACGACGGAGGTAGCCCAAAAGGCGCGCGCCGCGTGGGCCGAGGCCGCGGCTCGTAGTGACGACGAAGAGGAGGACGCGGCGACGGCGTCATCCCCGCGCGCGCGGCCCGGGTGGGCCGTCGAAGCCGCCGAGGCCGACGGCGAGGATGTTGTGATCACACAACGGAAGCCGCGCGACGCCAAGGCGCGGGACGCGGCGTCGGCGGCCATCGGCCAGAAGCTGCTGAGCGGCTGGACGCTGCTGGACGAGGCTTGTGGAAGATGCACGGTCGGCGTGCCGCTCATGCGCGATACGAATCAACGGAAGTTCTGCGTGGCCTGCGACGCCTACGAGGACGACGCCGTCGCGGCGCCAACGCGTGACGACGGAGAGGACTGGCGCAAGTTCATCGTGGACGAGCCGGCCGAGGACCCCCTCGCACAGCCGCTCTCGGAACACCTCGTGAAGGGCTACGTTTTATTAGGCAAGCAGTGTCCCGCCAAGGACTGCCCCTCGCCGTTGATGCGGGCGCCGGACGGGCGCGAGGTCTGCGTCCAGCCGGCGTGCGTCGCCGCGCGTATGATGGAAGAGGACGACGACGACGAGGACGACTTCGTCGTGGACGCGAGAAATGATGACGAGGTGCGGCTGCCGCCGCCCGTGCCGGGGGCGTCGGCGCTCGGCGCGCATTTGATCCGGGGCTACGCGATGCTCGAGGACATCTGCCCGAACGCGGGCTGCAACTCGCCGCTCATGCGGTCGCCGGACGGCGCGGACCGGTGTCTCTTCCTTCGAAGCTCGCGTGGCCCAATGGACACGGCGTCGCCCTCCTAAGGCGAAGATTGCGGGTTCGAGTCCCGCCGTGAGTAGTACTCACGGTCCGCTTCCCCGCGCAGGTGTTATTGGATGCGTCCAGCCGGAGTGCGGCGGCGACGGCGACGGGGCGCCCGCGGCGGCTCCACCGAAGCCGAAGCGCCGGCCGCCGCCGGCGTTCGTCGCGGCGCGGCTCGCGCCCGAGCCCCCCGCGGCCGCGACCGACGACGTCTTCGGGGCCGCGGCACGGGCGTGCGTCGGCAAGCTCCGGGACCAGGCCCGGGGCCTGGCGGCGGCGCGCGCGGCCGACGTGGCCGCGGCGGCGGCGGCGGTCGGCGCCTGCGCCCGGGCGCTCGCGTCCATGCGCGGCGACGCGCGCGCGGCGGCCGCCGAGGCGCGCGCCGCCGTGCGCCGGCGCGTCGGCGAGGCCACGGCCGCGCTCGGCGCGGCGTCGGGCTTCGGCGAGACGCGCGCGGCCGCCGAGGCGCTCGAGGCGCTCGCCCTGGCCGACCAGGCGCTTTCTGCTTTAATTTGACCATTATCCGTAGCCTAGGGACAGCATGGGCACCAGCAGCAGTCGAAGCAGCAGGGCCCGTCGCCGCCGCGCCGGCCGAAACAGATCCCCCACTCGAGGAGGCATCCGCACATGCTGCAGACGCAGCACTTGTATCCGCACACGCACCGGAACGGGTTGCAGTAGCAATCGCCCTCGTCCTCGAAGAACTGGTAGTCGATGAGGAGTAGCGCGGCAGCCATCGCCGCTTTCAGTCGCTGGACCTTTGGGCACCAATCTGAGGCTCGGGCGGTTCGGGAGGCCAGCACACGAGCTTTATTAGTGCGTCAGCTATACTGGATATCGCGCCAGCGCCTGAAACCGCCGGGTTTATTTGGGGCGCGCTGTAAAACCCGTTTTGATTGGCGGAGCACCTCGCGAGGCCTCGCGAGGCCTCGTAAAACAAATGCTACACGAAAGTTATGACAGCATAGTCGTATCCTGATGGGCCCGTTTCTGGTAGGGCACGCGCCCGTCACGCCCTACATTGCGCATGTCCTTGCGCGCTATATCCCATCCAGCCGCTAAAGCCTCGTCTCCGCGGTCCGCGAAGGGGCTCGCGAAGGCTAAGTCCGGATCAAACGGCGCCATGGGATCGCCGCGGAACTGGGGCACGTCCGGGTACTCGTAGACTCTGCGCCGGCCGTCGACCGCATCGGTGCCCGGCCGCAGCGGCCGCTTCGCGTTCATCGGCGGGAACGCGCGGCCCGGGAGCGGGCGGTCGCCGCTCGTCCTGTCGAAGGCTTTCATCTCCGCGACGCCGAAGCTTCTGCCGGATCTGTCTTCCGCGCCCCAGGACCGGGTCGGCGCGCGCCGATGCTCCGCACTACCATAATCCGTCTCGACGCGGCGCTGCTTGGCGGGCGGCGCCTCGGGCCGGCCGCGGACCGCGGGGTCGATCGAGTCGGGCACCCTCTCGTTGCCCCACGCCTGCTCGGGCTGACCGCGGGGCGATTGTTGCGGGTTGACGGCGCGCCGCGGGTCGAAGCCACCCGGCGCGAGGTCGGACGGCGTCAGCAGCGGCGGCTGCGGCTCCGAGTGCACGGCGCGCCGCGCGTTGAAGCCGCCGCTCGGCGGCGAGGCCCGCGGCGGTGCCGGCGTGAAGCCTCCCTGCGGCGGCGGCGGCGGCGCGGCCCAGCCCGTCGGCATCTGCGCCGGACCGCCCCACTGCTGCGGCGGCGGGCCGCCCCACGATTGTTGCTGGGGTGGATAGCTGCCCGGCGGCGCCGGCGTGTAGCCCTGCTGCGGCGGCGCGGGCGCGTAGCCCTGCCGCCGGTCCGGCGACCGCGACCGCTTCCGCGGCGGCTGGCCGTAGACGTCGGCGCCGTCGCCGCGCGTCCGCTGGATCACCGCGACCGACTCGAAGTCCACGCCCTCGAAGAGCCGCATCTTGACCCAGTTCTCGACGAGCTTGACGAGGCGCTGGCGGTCCTCGAGGTCGGCGTCGTCCAACGCGCTGATCGTCGCGAGAATACTCGTGGAGAAGCGCGGCGTGAAGACGTCGTTCTGGCTCTGGTCCTTGCTCCGGCGGCAGACCGCGTCGATGACGTAGACGCCCGCCAGCCGGCAGTGCGCCGGCGCCGTCTTCACAAATTGCTCGACCTGGTGCACGGCAAGCTTATACTCGTCGCGCGCTTCGAAGCAGGCTTTTGCTACTGCTCGCACCTTGGTCTGGCTCACGGACCTGCCACGCTCGAGCTGGGTCAGCGTGTTGAGCGCCTCGTGCAGCGCTCGCAGCTCGGGGGTCGACATCTTTGCACGGTTTCGATTGGTTTCAGCACGATTCGATTGGTTTATCGCCGCGGCGACGGCTTGCGGCGGCTGGAGTTTGTTTAGCTGCTGCTGGATGGAGAGCCTCTTGCACGGCACACGCGTGCACACGGGGCGCGGAGCGTTGCTGTACGCTATCCCACTGCTCGTGACAGCGCGCTGCAAGCGCCACACGGATCTATAAGCCGCCTGGGAGGTGGAGCTCGAGCCGGCTTGCTTTGCTCCTAGGTGTGACACACTAGGCCGCGCGGGATTCCTCAGCGCGGGAGCCCTAGAACCCGCCGGTCTCCTGTTGAGTGCGGATTTTCGCGGTTTCTCTCTTGTTTTGTACGTGTGGTACGTCCTGGTTTATGTATAGAAAAGTAATCACACATATCAGTTACCCGTTCATATCGCTGTGCGGCCGCTTCTGGTAGGGCACGCGCCCGTCGCGTCCAAGGTTGCGCACGTCCTTGCGCGCGATTTCCCAGCCCGCCGCCGCGCGCTCGTCGCCCCAGTCGACCGCGGGCCCCACGAGCGCCGCGGGGTCGAACGGCGCCATCGGGTCGGGGTCGATGTTCGGGCCCGGTCCGTACTCGTAGACGCGCCTTCTGCCGTCCGCCGTGTCCGGAAGCGTCCTGAGGGGGCGTTTAACGTTCATCGGCGCGAACTTGGTCCCATCCCCGCGACTTGGCAAGTTGATGTCGCGGCGGTCGTCCGACACCGCGTCAAACTTCTTCATCTCCTCGACGCCGAAGCTTCGGCCGGCCCGCGGCGGCGGCGCGCCCCAGGCCTTGCCCTCCGACCGCCGGACCGTGGCGCTGCCCGCGTCCGTCTCGACGCGGCGTTGCTTCGCCGGCGGCGCCTCGGGCCGGCCGCGGACCGCGGGGTCGGTCGAGTCGGGCACCCGCTCGTTGCGCGATGGCGGCCGATCCGGAACGCCGCGGGGCGACGGCGCCCGCGGCGCGGCGGGCGGCGCCGGAGCCGGCGGTGGTGCCGCAGGAGCCGCGACCCAGGAGCTCCGCGTGGGGCCGCGCTCCTCCACCGTCGGTGCCGTCGGCGCGGGCGGCGCCGGCGGTGGCGCCGTCGCCTCCGTCGGCTCCGCGACGCGGACGTCGCCCCGCTCCGTCGCGAGGTCGGACGGCGTCAGTGAAGCGGGCGCGTCGCCCTTGGTCATCCAGGAAGGCAGCGTGCTGCCGCGGCCGCGGCCGCCGGGACCAGGCGACGCCCGATCCGGCGCTTGCGGTGCGGCCGGCGCCGCCACAGGCATCTCCTTAAGCACGGCGCGCCGCGCGTTGAAGCCGCCGCTCGGCGTCGAGGACGGCGGCGGCGCGGGCTTGAAACCACCCCGAGGCGGCGGCGGCGGCGCTGCCCAGCCCGCTGCCCCGAGGCTCGACGGCGGCGAGGCAGCCCGCGGTGGTGCCGGCGTGAAGCCGCCCTGCGGCGGTGGCGGCGCTGCGGCCCAGCCCGTCGGCGTCTGCGCCGGACCGCCGCTGCTCGACGGCGAGGCCGCCCGCGGCGGTGCGGGCGTGAAGCCGCCCTGGGGCGGCGGCGCGGCCCAGCCCGTCGCCGCCGGCGCCGGAGGCGAGCCCCAGCCTCCCGTCGGCGACTGTGCCGGGGGCGAGCCCCAGCCCCCCGTCGTCGGTCCTGGAGGTGAGCCCCAACCCGGCGCCGTCGCCGCGCCCGCGGCCGGGTTCCACGGCGGTGCGATTGGGAAGGACTGAGGCGACGCGATGGGCTGCAGCACGCCGCCGTTCGCGGGCGCGATGGCCCGGGGACTCACTGGGAAGCCGCCGGCCAATTTGCTTTCTATTTCGCTCGCGGCCGCGGCCACAGCCTCGTCGGTCGGGCCGGTGATCGTGATCGTCCGCTGCGACGGGTCGCCCGCGTCCGCCTCGCTGGGGATCTTGACGAGCACACCAAACCCCTCCTGGATGCCCTTGTGCGTCTGGCCGCCCTTCCCAATAATCAGGCCGACCTTCGAATTATCGACAACCACCGTCTTGCTGCAGGCGCGGCCGAGGCCGTGCGGGTTCCAGGGCGGCGCGACCTTCATCGGCGGCGCGGCGCCCGTGCGCGCGACGGGCAGCTTCTCCGCTGCCTCATTCAATATAAATTCGATGTCGCGCGCGGCCGCGCCCACGGCCTCTTCACTCGGACCGCGGATGGTGATCGTGCGCACGGGCTTCGTCGGGTCGGGCCTTTTCGGGTCGAACGGGTCCGGCGCGTTCGGAATGCTGACGTGCGCGCCGGAGCGATCCTGGATGCCCTTGTGCGTGGCGCCGCCCTTGCCGATGAGGAACTTGACCTTGTTGTTGTCCACAACTATCATCCGCTTGGCGAGGGGGGCGCTCGCGACGAAGCCAGCGGGGGACGGCTGGCCGGGCGCGCCCCAGCCGCCGGCCGCCACCTGGCTCCCTGCGACCACCCTGCGGGCTTCGTCGAAGGTCAGGGGCGGCTGCGCGGCCCAGCCGCCCGCCGCCGCCGCGTGCGGCGACCCGCTCGTCGCGACGGTCAGGGGCGGTTGCGCGGCCCAGCCGCCCGCCGCCGCCGTTGGGCTCGTCGCGACCGTGAGGGGCGGCTGCGCGGCCCAGCCGCCCGCCGCCGGCCCGGGCGGGCACGGCGCGACCGGCTCCCAGCCCGGCTTGCCGTCTCTACATAACAGGGCCAGCCGCGTGCGCTCGGCCTCGGAGACGTGCGACCAGTTCCGCCCGTAGGCCTCGCGCACGCGGCGGTAGGCGCCCATGAAATCACCCGTCGGGGCCTCGGCCGACGCCTTCCGGGCCTTCTTCGCGATGCGGCCCGGCCGCGCCGGCTCGGGCGCGGGCTCTTTGGGCGCCTCGGACGCGGCCTCGAGCGCCTCGGCGACGTGGCGGTGCAGCGCCTCGGACGTCGCCGACGAGACGCCGCCCTTGAAGCGCGGGCCGCCCGCGGGCGGCGCCGGCGGCTCCTCCCCGGCCTCCTCCTCGGCTTCGTCGTTCTCGTCGTCGTAGAGGTCGTCGCCCTCGTCCGACGGCGGGCTCGCCGGCGGCGGCGCGGGCGGCGCCTCGTCGTCGTCGGAGTCGTCCTCGGACTCGACGACCGTCCGCCGCTTCCTGGCCTTGGGCTTCGGCCGCTGCGCCGCCGCGCCCAGCCTCCGCGCTAGCTCTTCGTCGCCCGACGTGTCCGGGGGCGCCTTCTTCTTTTTCTTCTTGGGCGGCGCCGCGGCGGCCGGCGGCGCGGCCGGCGGCGCCGGCGCGCGCTGAGTGAACTTCTCGTCGAAGTCGTCCTCGTCGGAGGACTGTTGGGCCAGAGGCGCCGGCGCCGGCGCGGGCGGCTTCTTCTTCGGCTTGGCCGCGGGCTTGGCGGCCGGCGCCTTGGGCCGCGCGTCGCGCGCGGCCGCGAAGCGCCGCGCTAGCGCCTCGTCGCCGGACGTGTCGGGCCGCGGGCTGCTCGGCGTCGCCACGGCGGCATCACCGCCGGCCAAGAACTCGGGGTAGGCCGCGCGCGCCACCTCGAGCGGGGACCGCAGCTTCCTGCCGCCGCCGGGCGGGACGTAGTACTTGTCGACATGTCCAGGCTTGCCCGCCCGCGGTTTCTCCTCCTTGGTCCACCCGTCGGCGGCCATGCGCGCCTCGAGGGCCGCCTTGTCGAGCTTGACGGCGCCGCGGCGCTTCGGCGGCGCCTTGGGCGCGGCCTTGCCGCGCTTCTTCGGCGGCGGCTCCGGGGCCTCGGGCTCCTCCTCGGGCTCCTGCTTCTTCGGCGCGGGCTTCTTCTTCGCGGGCTTGGCGGCCGGCGCCTTGCGCTTCTTCGACGGCGCGGACGCCTTGTCGAGCCCGAGAAGCTTCTCGTACTTCGTCCGTCGGCTCCGCTCCGAGCCCATCGCGATGGCGAGAGCGCCAGAAGAGTCCACCTTCTCGGCCAGTAAAGCCAGCGCGGACTCATGCGCGGCGTCCCAGTTCTTCGCCTTGATCTCCCACTCCGACGACTTCGCGACGCGCGCATAACCACCTTCGAAGGCGAGCAGCCGGTCGTCCGGCACACTGTCTTGCGAGGGGTGATCCAGGTAGTCGCATTCATAACTACGGACGCCGTCGACTTGTGCCGGCGGCCAGGCCACGCTGTTGCCATCCGTGTCAACGTCTCTTACTATTGCGGGCCAGGGCTTCTCCAAGGCTTCGCCGCCGAGGCCGAGGACCCAGACGAGGTCGCCTACTGCCGGGCTTGGCGCGGCCGTCGGCGCTGGTGCGGACTTGCGTTTCGGCATTTCTTCTTGCTGTCCACGATTTGTGCTGTCGCGAGAGCGATCCGCAGGCTGGCAGTTTTTTGAATTAGTTGCGCTCACGCTTCGCGCTGTCCACGGAGAGCGATCGCAGGCTGGCGGATTTGGGTGCCTAGCGGTGGCAACCAGCGGTTTCGGCGGTTGTAGCTCGCAGCGCTGGTCGCTTGGGCCTGCTGGCTGCTGCTGGCGCTGTGAGAGGCTTGCTGGCGCGCCGGGCAGACAGACGATCCGGAAAAATATAGTCCTAGCGTGATGAGAGCCACTAGCGAGACTCGCGCGCGTCTTCTCGCCCTAAGTATCAGGGGAACATCATCTTAGAACGACAACAGGAGGGGGAAAGGACAAGAGAGTCACCCGAAGCGCGCGACCCGGCGGCGGCGGACCTCGTCCGCGTCCCGGTTGGCCGGCGGGATGGGCTGGTCTTCGGCGGGCGGCGGCGCGGGGCGTCTCGGCGCGCCGGCGGTGCCCCGCCCGTCCGTGAAGCGGTTGCGCGCAGGCGCCGGCGCCTTGAAGGTATTGATGAGCGCGTGCAAGAGCGGTAGCTGGAGCCAGCACATGCCGGCGAGAGCCCCGCATGCATGGCCGACCAAGGACGAGCGCGGCGACAGGTAGCCACTCACGAGTATTTCCAGCCAGTGCGCGTGGCGCGACGCGACGCGGACGCCCCATACGCTCGACGTGGCGTCCGAGCCGGCCGCGTGGTCGCCGTAGTTCAACACGACCTTCATCGCGAATAGGACGCCGGAGAAGCCTACGGCACAACCACAGTCGTAGCCAAAAGCCCGTGCCAGGAAGGGGGCGACCACGAGCTGAATGCCTGACGACGCGACGATCGAGAACGCCACGAACACAGCCAAAGCTTCCGACCCGAGCCGGTCCTCGAGCAAGACGCCCTTCACCAACAAGGAGCCCATGTTCCAGTACAAGTGCATGTCGTCGGCGTGCGTGAAGACGGACCCAAAGGTCCGCACCGCGACCTCGACCAAGTCCCGCGCGCACCACGCGGCCCAGAACGCGCCGGTTGAAAAGCACACCTGTCCTAATGAGAACGGCATGGCGATTGCGGGGTAGACGTGGGCGGCTATGTTGTAGGCCGCGAGGGCGAACGTGACCTGCGCGCGTCGACGGCGTTGCGACCCGTTGCTCTCGAGAGTACCTCTAGCCCACCAGCACGCCATCGCCGCGGAAAGATCCTGGACACTGCTTTTGACCGGCGGCTTCACGGGTGAGTCTTGGTACGCCTGCCAGACCTTCATGCAGAGCATGATGACCATGGGGCTGATGTTGGCGCCCTGGTCGTTGCGGCCTCGGCGGCGATGATGATAGTGTGGGCGCGGCGCGTGAAACATTGTCTTTCTTGTCTGCAGTGGCCTTACGAGTGCTAACTGCGAGCTTCGCGCGCGCGTCGACGACGCGTAAGGGCGTCGCTGCTGAGTTGTGCTCGGTGAGCCTCCTGGTGGCCTAGCGGCGTATGCGATGTACGATGCGGCAAATGGCTAGCGCGCGCGCAGTCGTGGAGAGTCTACCGGTCTGAGTGCCCTGTCGACCTCAAAATAAGCGTATAGGTGGCAGGCGCTTTGCAATGCCCTGGACACTTGGAGCTCAAAATCTGCTTCTATCGTGCGGGGCGCGTCGACGCGTCTAACGGATAGGAACCAGTTCCCAGGACACCGCAACAGAATAATCTGGACAAAGGAGTGACATGCGTATGGATAAACGACATTTACCCCAAGCTAAGTCACGCCTCCGCCTCAGGCTTCGGCTTCTTGAAGAAGCTCGCGATGGACGGCTGGTTCGCCGGCGCCGCGGGGCCCTTCTTCGGGCCCGCCTCCTTCGGCTTGTAGTCGACCTTGGGGAACTCGACCCGCAGGAACGCGAAGTCCGGCCGGTCGCGGACGGCCTGCGCGACGTGGTCCGCCCGCAGCGTTCTGGTGGAAGCGACGGCGTGCGTCGCCACGGCCAGGTTCTGCACGAAGATCTCGGCGGCCTTGGCCATGACCACCGTAGCCTCCTTGGCCATCGATCTCACTTCGGGGTCGGCCCGGCAGATCTTTTTGACGCGCGCGACGGGGATGATCGTCTCGTGGGGCTCGGCGTCCTTCTTCGCCGGCTTGGGCACGTCGCCCCCTCGCTCCTTCTTCTCGGCGTCGTATCTCCTCTTGTCGGCGGCGGCCATCTCATTATACCTAGCTTTGGCGTCGCCATCTAACGCCTTCCACCGCTGCCCTAAAATTTTGGTGATCTCGCCTGCTTTGCCCGTGATCTCGGGGTTCTCCGCTTTCACGGCCTCGCGCTGCTCGGCGCAGAAGTGGAGGAACGCGCTCACGTTCTTCTTGATGGGCTTGGGGTATTGTTTTGGTGCGTCGTCGCCGGGCGCGGCGCGCTTGACGCCCTCCTCCTTGATTTCTGGTGGCGGCGGCGGCGCTTCGGCGGGCGTGTCCGCCATGGTGGCTGCCATGCGTGCGAAATTGAGCGGGGGGAGCGCGTTTTCTTGCGCTGCTGCGCGCCGCCTCTCTCAAGCAAGGCCGCAGAATTGGCCGCGTTTCTTGCCTCGCAGCTGTTGGCGCAGCAGTCACGCAGTAAATTTAGACACAAAATAGGCCTTCTTTCCAATCTTGGGCTGGCTGCGGGCGCTTTTTAGTCCCGCCGGTGTTTGAAGCTAGCGGCATGTAAGACACTAGGCAAATTCGATGGGTCCGGAAGGCGGGTTTAAGGGGCTCCGCTTACTAGTCCTAGCACCGTAACATGATTCACAGACGGCTTTAAGTACGTCCTTACTCGCCGATACTGCTCGTCCGCCCGCTACCGCTCGACGTCGTCGACGCACCGTCCTCGACATAGGGCTTGTACGGCGCGTCGGGCTTGTGCCACAGGCTGTCGCCCGTCTCCATGTTGAAATAGTACATGCGCTGGTAGGTCTCGTCGTAGCCCTCCCGCCAGATGACCTTCGCCTTCTTGGCGGGCGCCGGCGCCGGCGCGGCCGCGCGGGGCGACCGCGGCGACCCGAAGGCGGCGTCGTGGCGCGCGGCGGACGTAGCCGACGTCGCGCGCGAGGGGACGGCCGGCGAGGCCGCCGGCGCCTCCGCCACCGCGGCCGGGGCGTCGAACGCGCTCGCGGCCTGGGGCGCCGCCGCCGCGCCGAAGGCGTCGGCGAGGTCTCCGGACGCTTTCGGCGACGGCGCGGCCCCGAACGCGTCGTCGAGCTGGTGCGCCTTGGCGTCCTTGAACCCGTCGCTCGTCGCGATGCGGTCGAGGAGGTACGCTTTCTTGGGCGTGGGCTCGGCCGGCGCCGCCCCGAACGCGCCGTCGAGCTCGGCACTCGCCTGGGGCGCCGACGCCGCCCCAAAGGCATCGGCCAGGTCGCCCGACGCCTTCGGCGACGGCGCCGGCTCGGCGGATGCCTTCGGCGACGGCGCCGCGCCGAAGGCGGCGGCGAGGTTCTCCGATGACTCCGAGAAGGCCGCGTCGACGTCCTGGCGCGACGCCGCGAGCGCGCGCTCTAACTGTTCCTGTTCCTCCGCCGCCGACGTCGGCGCGGCGTCCTCAAACAACGCGTCCGCGCCCCCCGCGTCCGGCATGGCGCTGGTCAGAAAGTCCGCGGCGTCCGGCGTCGGCAGCGCCGCCTCGCGCGCCGAGAGCGTCGTGCCCGGCGACGCGTTGTCCGTCGACGGCGTGCCATTCACGTCGTCCGCGGCGGCCTGGGGCGCCCCGAACGCGCTGTCGAGCTCAGTCGACGCCTTGGGCGACGGCGCGGCACTCGCCTGGGGCGCCGCCGCCGCGCCGAACGCGTCGGCGAGGTCAGCCGCGGCCGGCGCCGGCGCCTCGTCCGCCGCCGACAGTTCAGAAGGAGACGCCGGCGCCGCGGCCTCATCTTCGACAGGCTTGGACGCTGACTCGCCCGCATCAAATGAACGGCGCATCTGCGCATGTATGACACCCTCGTCGACGGGCTGGGCCTCCTGCAGGTCCTTGGCCGTGGACGCCCAGGTTTGTAAAGGCGAAGCTCGGACCGTCGACGGCGTCTTGGGCGCCGCTTTGGGCGTCAAGCCGGAGGCTCCCAGATCCAGGCCCGCTTCTGGCATTTCATCCACCCCAATTTTCGTGAGTTCCGAGTCCAGTTGTTTGGCGAAAGCAGCCAAGGGATGGGCCGCGATGGGCGACGCGGGGTTCCCCTCTACAAAAGCTGGTTCCTCCTTGACCGAGGATGGTGGTGAGGGCGTCGGCGGGTTCGTCGAGGGCGGCGTCGGCTTCTCGACGCGCTTCGGCGCGTGAACTCCGACCAGTGCTCTAAGTTTGTCGGCGACTTGCGTGGCGCGCTGCCACGCCGCGGCTGCGGCGCGGAGGCGGTCGGGCGCGGCGACGCATTGTATTAAGACAGATTCAGGTGGCGGCGTCACATGTAGAACACCAAGATCATCTAAGGTGCCCACAAATGCTGCGGCTCTCGGCCTTAATTTCTCATCCGCGTACAACCTTTCTACAACATCGATGGCTTTTTTCCCCGTCTGCGTCTGCCCCTCCAGCTCCTCCATCCACTTCTCGAAGTTGTTCTCCGTTTGCGGGGAGGCCGGGACATTTCCCTGGGAGTCCGTGGACGGCGCCCTCGCTTCTCGCACCTCGACGGGCACGGCGGGCGGTTCGGGAATCGGGGGCCACTGGCGGAACCCCGTTCTCGTGGAAGACAACGGCGTCTTCTTCGGCTGCGGGAGGGGCTTATCCACCGGCTTCGGCTGGCCGAAGATCGTTTCTACCTTCTCCTTATACGGGACCTTGCTTCTCCGGTCCTGCGGCCGATGGTCCTCACTCAACCTCCTCATCTTCTTAAGCTGTTCAGAGGAAGATCTTCGCACTTTCGAGCGGACGGGCCGCGGCTTCTCTCGCGCCTGCCTTAATGTTTTCGCGCCCTCCCGCGATCGGTGGAGGTCCGACGCGCGCTGCGCCCTTAGCTTCTGGCGCCGCTCTTCCATTACGTCAGGATCGTCCTCTTCTATTGAACGTTGCCTATGAGTCGCGTCCAGCCGCTTCATCTCGCGCGCGTGCTCCTTCTTGACGATCGTCGGGTGCGCCCGCCCTCTGGGTAAAGGCGCGCCGTCGACGTGTGTTAATTGTGGTAATAACCCAATAACCAAAGCGCGAGAACTGCCAGTCGTTTCGACGGGGCAGCCCTGGAGTCGTAACGAGCGCAGCAAGGCACATCCCGCGAGGGGCCTCAACCCTTTGCAGGCCCGGACGCGGTTGCCCGCCAAATCCAGGTCCTCCAGGTTTGAGAGGTGCTCGAGGCCGTCGCACGCACCAATACGGTTGTGGGACAAGAGCAGGATTTTGAGTGAGCTACAGTCCTTGAAGCAGCCTTTCACCGACGAGGCGAGGTTCCGCGACGCGTCGACTCGTAGTAGCGACGACGGTAAGGACGAGCCATCGTCCAACGCGAGCTTCCTTAGCAAATTGTACGACACATCTAACGACTCCAACTGTTCAAGTTGTCCGAAGGCCTCCGCCGGTAAAGCTCGCAGGCGGTTCCGCGAGACGTTCAAGGCTATTAATGTTTGGTAGGCATAGGCACTCACAGAGGAGGGCAGGTCCAGTTGGAGCAAGCGTCTCGAGCTCAGATCCAACGCGTCGTTCTCTACGACTGGAGGCGCGTCGGACGCGTCCTCGTCCTCATCGTTATCGTCGGCAGCGGCCTCCTGGTTTTCTTGGAATTTGCCCGGCGTCTCGTGGGCGTGCGCCTCCGCCGCCTCGACGAGCGCGCTCACGTGGCTCCGCGCACGCTCCTCATGGGCGCTCCGATCCGCGGGCGGCGGCGCCGGCGGGCTCGCCGTCGCGTCGACGACCTCGGCAGCAGCATCGTCGTCGTCGCGGATCCAGCTCCGGTCGTCGCGGAAGGACCCCGGCGACGACGCCGGCGACGGCGCCTTCACCACATCCTTGACCTCCGACGCGAGCTCGACGTCGTCCGACTTGGACGCCATGAGCGCCTCGACGGACGGCCCCGGCGGCAGCTGCGCGTCGAGCGCCTGTAGTGTTTCATTCAAGGGCGCGCCCGCCGGGACGTAGGGGACCTCGTCGTCGTCTTCCGAGTCCTCCGTCGGGGCCTTGCTGACGCGCCGCTCGCTCTCGCGCAGCTTCTCCTGGAGCTCCCGGAGCTGCGCCTCCTGCTCCCGCACCTTACTTGCGAGGTCCTCGTCGACCAGGGCCTGGACGGCGTTCGCCGCCGGCGCCGCCTCCTCCTCCTCACTCTCGACGGAGATGTCGGGCGTCGGCGTCTTCGGCCGCTGCTGTTGTCTAGGAGAGGGCCCCGGCGGCGGCGGCGGCTTCGGCCGCGGCGACCCTCTACTGACGACGTCCCGCGCGACCGCGACCATGTCCTTGCCAAGAGGCGCGAGCACACCTTTTTTAGCCTTCACGAGGACCATCTCGCAGTGGTTCTCGAATTTATCTAAAGTAACAGGGTCGGAGAAGGCGTCGGGCGGCGACGGGCCCTTGACGCCGCTCCGCTCCAGCACTTGGAGTACAGCTTTCCGCGCGGCGTCCCGATCCAGCGCCACCGTTGCACCACCTAATGCCCGCGGTCTTCCCAAATCGTCCTGCTCCGTGAATAGTGATTCTCGTAGTGTCAGCTTCGCATTACAATAATCGAGCAGCCTTTCCAGCAATTTCAGTCGCTGCGCGTGGTGCACGCCTATACTTTTTTCGTCGACCTTGAACCGTCTAATACAAGTATAGCCCTTCCCCTCGCCCAACACACCGTGCAGCCTTCGACAGGGCGCGGAAGCTTCCAATTGCCGCGCGAGGGGCATCGTCAGCACCAACCGGATCTGGGCCTCGGCCAGCTCCACCAACACTTTGCCCGCCGCCTCCGTCACCTTACATTTGAGCAGGTTGAGCTTGGAAATGGCCGGGTGCTCCATCAATGCAGCACAGACGTCCTCTACCACTTGATCGGTCCCACAACCCCGCAGGTCGAGCTCCGCCGGGCCCTTGGACGCTCGCGCGGCGTCGACCGCGTCCCGCACCTTCATGGGCACCGCGCCGTTCCTGGCACGGGCGCGGCGGAGCCACTCGCGCGCGAACGCGTCGTGCGCGCCCTCGTGCCCTGTTCTATGAGTCAGGCGCTTGCGCCGCTGTTTCAGGCGGTACTTCGCGCCCATGAGCGTGGCGAGCTTCACCATCTTTGCTTAGCCTTCTTTTGTGTCCGTTTGCGTGGGGTGGGGCTGGGGTGTTGTTGCGCTGCCCGCGCGCGCGTCCGGTGGACACGCGAGCTGTTTGGACCAGCCCGGTAGGAGCAGCCGTCGCGCCGCGCCGGTCGTTGCGGCACCAGCCTGCGCTGCGCATTCACAGCGCTTTACCTTTCACAGTTGATTGATGGCCCGACGAAAGGCGCCGGCCTTTTGGTGCTCGTACGCTTCCTCCGCACCGGCTAGCGCGTAGCCTTTACCTCTGAGACGTCTCGTTTTTCAAGCTAGTGTGTGTCATCACGCTAGCTTGTCTGCCCTGCACAGCTCTGGCTTGGCTTTTGCTCTATAGCTAACTAGAGATCGAATTGAGGTTAGCAAACTACGATCTGAGATCAGTTTGAGCGTGCGCATTCGATTTGAGATCGATGGCAGCCGGACGCCATCGATGCGCGCGATGCACATTGTTGTCTGCCCTGCTTGTTATGAAAGCAAATGCATTGGCGCCCTTCCACCACGCTGCCATCAAATGCCGGGACATCGAGCGCTCCATGAAGTTCTACTCGCTTTTCGGGCTGGAGGAGGCGTGCCGCTTCCGCAGCGGCGCGGCGCGCTGCGCGTGGCTTACGGGCGCGGCGACGCGCCTCGAGTTGATCGAAGTACCATCGTACGTGAACGCCACGGCCGCACCCGACGGCTTGGTGGAGGAGGCCGTCGGCCTGAACCACCTCGCCTTCGACGTGACCGACGAGGCGGGCGGCGCCGACCTCGCGGCGTACCTCAAACAGCTCAACGCGCGGTCGGAGGAACGGTTCCGCAAGTCGCTGCGCCTCGCGCTGGCACCACAACAGCTCCTCGCCGGCGGCGCGGCCTACGAGTACGCGTTTATCGCGGACCCGGACGGCGTGTTGTTGGAGCTCATCCGGCGGCGCAACGCGCTCGGCGTACAGCCCGAGGTCGTGGACTGGTAGTAATGTTGTCCTGTTACTCTGCGTGCGCAAAGACCCGAACTCTGCAGCCTCTCGATGACAGCCTTGGCGCGCGCACGCTCCAATTCGGCCATTTGTGCACCTGTGGCTGCCCACGCACGCTCACAGGTTCCTCGCGACCTCGCGATCCGGCGCGCACCTTGAAACCGACCGGTGGCGGGCATCAGCTTTCACGCGCATCCCTCTGAGCCAAGACCACTGTGGCATTTGAAACCGGCGCGACCGCCGACGACGCGCAGCGCCGATGGAGAACCTCGACCCCGCGCTCCTGGCGAGCTTAGATCCAAGAGCGCTGGAAGGATTGCTGCAGTCCATGGCGGCGAGCATGCCGACCGGCGAGCAGTCGTACAAGGGTTTTACGCCTTCAGAAGACCTCAAAAAAAAAGAAGCCGCGATGCACGAGAGCAAGGCGGCCTACGACGCGCAGCTCGGTGAAGTGATGAAGACCCTGTCCAAGCTCCAGGCCGTGCCGGACAGACAAAAGGCTTCGTTGGCTGCTGCTCAAGCCGCATCAGCGGAACGCATCCAGAAAACGACGGCGGACGCCATACGCGATGTGGAGGCCAGCGCCGCCGCGGCCGAGGCCCGGGCCCTGCAAGAGGCCAAGGCTTCTCGACGCAATTTCCAGAAGGAGCGGCGGCGGAACTTCGACGCGGCCTTCGCCACCAGTGATGTGTTGGACCCGTCTATATCATTAAAGTTAAATCATGCGCTCGTGAACCAGCAGGCGATCCTGCAGAAATTATTCGCGGGCGGTGATGTGATCGAGACCCTCGAGAGCTTCGGGGAAAAGCGCCCCTCGGCTCTGAAAGTTGCTGCATCAATAAGAGGAGGCACGTGCGTCGTCCTGAAGACGCGGGACTTGGGGGCAGTGTCTATTGCTTTAGCCAAAAAATGCAACAATGTTATAGTAGTGGACCCGGACTCGTCACAACTAGGAACGATTTTAGCGGCGGGTGCCGTCGCCCGCGTTTTATTAACGCCCTGCTGCAAGCTGGTGTTCGAGTGGCTCGATTCTGCAGAACCCGTCGACGGTTGTTGTATCGATGAAGATCATCCCGACGATTGTATCGAGTTGCTGCGCGAGCTCATTTATCGAAATTTGTTGAAATTGGACGCGCGCGTCGTGTATGCGCCTTGTACCGCCTTTACCAAGAGTTGTGGTGAAGTTTTCGAGTTCCTGGAGCGGCATAAGCGCTTTTCGGACGTGTCCCACGCGGACGGCATCGTATCTGCTAAATATATTGGTGGAGATTCTGTGGTTGCCGTGCCTTTATCTAAGTGCGGGGAGGACGTGCACATCGAGCCGCCTCCACGAAAAGCGGTGGTCGGGCCGCTGCCGGAGGGCGTCGAGCTGCCGGACACGGACTACGATCCTGGTAAAGAACGGCGCGCCGCCGTGGCGCACCTGGAAGAGACCTACGAGACGGCCCGGCGCGAACTCGGCGACGACCACGCCGTCGTCGCGCGGGCCGCGGCGGCGCTCGCGGCGGCGCGCGCGACGGGCGCGGAGCTCGTGCGTCTAGTGCCTTAGTATGATACGTGGTGAATTAGGAGTGCCAAAATTGGGGGGATACGCTGTCAACAACTCAGGCCTCGGTAACGGCGACCGTGTTGCGCAGCGACGCGGCGGGCAGGCCGCGGCTCGCGCGCGGCTCGCGCTCGGTCAGGGCCATGCGGATGGCCTGGATGGTGTAGTCGCGGCGCGTGACGCGGCCCCGCGTCAGCGCGCCGATGAGGCCGCCCTTCGAGCCGATCGCGCCGTCTTTCGAGTAACCGGCGGCGACCGTGGCTTCAGACAGGTCCATGGCCTCGTCGCCCATGACCTTGGCGGCGATGGCCGGCGGGATCTGGAAGGCGCAGCTTAAACCGAGCGTCATGTGGCCGCCGTCGTAGAGAGCCACGACGCACACATCAAAATAACGTGCGAGCTTGTGTTCTGTCGATTCGCGCGGCACCTCGATGAGACCGCTCTCAATCCCAAAGGCTAAGGTCCTCGAACCGCCGCCCGCCGCCTCGTGGGCGTTCCTAGCCCTCCTGCGGGCGCCACTGACCACAACCGCCAACCCGACGGGCTGCGCCGGCACGCCCGACGGCACGGTCACACTTTCTAGCACGGTCCCCGGTCTTATGACCTCGGGGTAGTCAGCCACGACGGCCGTGACGGCTCCCACTTTGACCGGGTTCTCGGATCCAATAACGACGGTGTGGAACTGCGCTTTGGCGCTCGACGCCGGCGGCGCGGTCACGAGCGCTCCCACGGCCTGACCTAAAGCCTTGAAGGCGTCGCCAAAAGCTACACCCGCCTTCGTTAATTGGACGCCAGCCCGCGAGAAGCGGCCGGGCCCCGCGGTCCGGGCGCCGCGCTTCGTCGGCGAGGCGGCGCCCGGCGTTTTCGGGGTTCGTGGCGTTTGGGCTTTAGGTCTTGGGGAGAAGGGCGTGTGCTGGGTGGCTCTTTTTTGGGGCGTGGTGGACATGGTGCCCAGCGAGTTTAAAGCAGCCAATCTATATTACAGGTGTAGGCGCGTTTCTTGGTCTTCAAGCGCTCCAAGCCCCTACGTATAGGTCTTAGAGAGCTGCGTACGCTACCAGCGTTGCACTACTGGTGGAGCAGCTCCGGGGGAAGATAAAACTTTGAGCGGGGAAAATAGAGCTAGCGTCGTATCGACACTAGCAAATCAAGGAGACTTGCCCCAGCTGTAGTTGGTGGGCATTCTGCGTACCTGCGACGCCGGGCGCCGTTCTACAGCGCAGTTATCACATCTGAGTGCCTGCGAGTGCCCGCTGCGTGAAACCGCCGCCGCACCTCGAGCGCATCACATTACTGCAGCCGCGTGCGTGAAGAACGCACGCGCGAGACGCCATCGCCGCGACCACAATACAAAAATGCGCGTCGCGCTGCTCTGCTGCGCCGCGGCGGCCGAGGCCCTCACGGCCAATAGTGGAGGTGCCGACTGGCGCTACTTCGCGGCGGGCGGCGTGTCCGCGGCCATCTCCCACGGGTATACGACGCCGTTAGATGTCATTAAAACGAGGATGCAGACGAACCCGGAGTTGTACAAGGGCGACGTGTTTTTTGCGCTGAAGGAGATCATCGACGAGGAAGGCTTCGACTTCCTCCTACAAGGTTTGGTCCCTACCTGTTTAGGCTATGGGCTCGAAGGGGCTTTAAAGTTCGGGTGCTACGAGCTGTGCAAGCCGCTGTTCGGCGAGCTGACTCCAAGTCCTTTCGCGAATGCTATCCTGGCGTCGTGTGTGGCCGGCGGCGTCGCCGCGTTGGTATTGTGCCCGCCGGAGGACGTGCGGATACGCATGGTCTCGGACCCGGACTACGCCGACAACGCCGTCGACGGCTTCAAGAAAAGAATCAAGGAGGACGGGCCCCTCGCGTCTTTTGCCGCAGCGCCGGCCATGACCGCAAAACAGGTCCCCTACACCATGGGCAAGCAGGTTTCGTTTGACTACTTCTGCACCATCGCCCACGGTTTTCTGGTCGCGGTGTGCAGTGCCGAGGTGCTCGAGCGCGTCGACGGCCTGACGCCCGTCTTAGCCGCTTTACCGGCCGCGGTGCTGGCATGTGTCCTGAGTCATCCGGGCGACGCGGTCCTCACGCAGTTCTTCAAGGAGGGCCCGCAACCGGGCGGCGTCGCGGGGACGTTGCAGAAGATCCGCAAGGAAGGAGCGCTCTTCCGGGGCCTGAAGGCTCGCCTGCTCCACGTCATCGGCATCATCTGGGTGCAGCTCGTCATCTACGACTACGTGAAGCAGTGGCTCGGGTTGCCGGCGACGGGGCACTAGTCGCGTCTTCTATCTTTCGCCCTATTAAAGTGAGATTTGTGTCTATCTTAGTTACCTGGTTATCGTCGCCGACGCCGGGTCCGCGCGCCCCTTAATCGCGCCCGGCCGCTCCCAGCCGTCGGCCATGGGTGCCACCCATCGTCAACCTGATGTATGCGCTCCGATGGCGTGCTTGATGTTCTTACGGCAGAAACTGATGCTGGTGGCGGCTGCTGATGCTGGCAGTAAAATCGGCTCCTCGTCATCACACACACAGTTAACAACCATGCAGTGCGCGAGCCGTGCAGAATACATCATTGCATGCAGCATGCTTATGCGCAACCGATTCGCAGGTCTGTTATCGTCGCTCTCGCCCTCACTGGTGCTGCCGCTTTTGTGGCGCCGCAGCACCCTGCTACGGGCAAGGCGCTGCGCGCGGCCGCCATTGAGGAGGAGCCGGAGGCGCCGAAGTACCCGACGGTGAACGTAATTGCAGCGGCGTCTGATAATGCATCAACATGATAATTCGCGGCGACCGTCTCGGTCAAGTCGCGTTGCACCCACGCCTCACTCGACGTCCCCCAGCGGTTGCACGCGGGTACGCCGTCGACGCGCGGTGCCGGCCGCGACTCACGAGCCACCGCGCGCGTCGCGGCGACGCCGACTCTCACGAACCACCGCGCGCAGGGCTGGACGGCCGACGAGTCGAAATTCATGGCGGGCCTCCCGGGCGCGCTGCCGCCCATGGGCAACTTCGACCCCGCGGGCTTCACGGAGGGCAAGTCCGTCGCGGAGCTGAAGATGCTCCGCGAGGCCGAGGTCACGCACGGCCGCGTGTCGATGCTCGCGTCGCTGGGCTTCCTCGTGCAGGAGTCGTTCCACCCCCTCTTCCGCCTCGGCGACAAGGACATCGGCCCGGCCATCCGCCACCTCGACGAGGTCCGCGCCGAGGTGCCCATCTTCTTCGAGATCCTCGTGCTTGGCATCGGCTTCGCCGAGATCTCGCGCTCGCTCGCGGGCTGGACGGCGCCGGCGGGCTCGAACCCGGCGGACGGCCCGCTCGCCAACCTTCCGGATGACACGCCGTTCCGCCGCCTCGAGGACAAGTACTACCCCGGCGACATCGGCTTCGACCCGGCCGGCCTCAAGCCCTCGGACCCGAAGGAATTCGCCGAGATGGCTACCAAGGAGCTCCAGAACGGCCGCCTCGCCATGATCGCGGTCGCTGGCTTCTTCCTCCAGGAGCTCGTCAACGGCAAGGGCATCATCGAGAACTTCTCGGCCTAGATGTTTTAATTTAAAGGATGTTATATCGTACGTACACTCTTGCATGAATACCTAGTCGAGTTCTCATGTTACGGTGCTAGGACTAGGGCGCGGAATACCTATCGCGAACCTAGTACGTCAAGACGCTAGCTAGACCTGCTCCGCCGAGCAAAGCTCTCAATACAGTGTACTCCGCGGCTACGTGGCTTGCTCACTGAAGCGTGCTGTCTACTCCCGTCCTGGGAACGCAGCATCTCAGCCGCTGCTGCTCACAAAAAATGGTGCTGCTTGCCAGGTGCTGCAGCTACCGCGTCGCAAAACATCGATTACAAGAGGCTAGGGATGCGCAAAATCTACATGAGATTACCGACTTACTGCTTGACGAGACCCCGCGCGATACGCGCGAGCGCCTGAAGCCAACACAAAATCAATCGAGTCGTTCGCGCGCATCGCTGCCGCCGAGAAACCGCGACCGCTCGCAGGCTGCTGCTCGTCGCGGCGTCGGCGCTCGCCGCGAAGGGCCGCATCGAGACGTGTAGTGGCTGAAAGCTCAACAAATTGAAGGAGGTGAAGCGCTTCGTCAAGGAGCCGGGCCACGCCGACAGCTACGAGGGCCTCGTCATCGACTTCAAGCCCGGGAAAAAGCCACACCTCATCATCGAGGACGATGCAGGCGAGGAGCTGGAACGCATCGACCTCGCGCCCCTGTCGACGGGCGAGATCCACGAGCTCATGCGGAGCAAGGGCTTCGTGCCCCGGGTGCCGGACGCGGGCGCCGCCGAGGCGCTTGAAGCGCAAGCGGAGGCCGTCGCCGACGCCGAGGCGACGCTCTAGTGTTTTGTGACCGTGTGATTGGCACCGCCTCACGTGATGACGGCCGCGCGCGTGTATTCTACGAGACGCGCGTGGCCCGACAGATAGATTTGGCGGTGACAATAACAAGTACAATTTATCTCTCGACACTCCGACCCGGGGCTGTCGCGTCGATGGCGTCGGGCACGACTCGCCGCACGAGGCTAACCCCCTTCCTTTTTCGACGCCTCGAGTGCACGCCGAGCTTGTTCGAGGAAGCTGCCGTCGTTCGCAAAGGCCGCGGGAGCGACGGCGTTGGGCGGCGCCGGCGCAGCAGCGACGGCGTGGGGCGCCGGCGGCGCAGCAGCGACGGCGTGGGCCGGCGGCGGCGCGACGGGTGGCGGCGGCGACGCGTCGGCGGCGGCCTGGCGCTTCTTCGCCTTCTTGCGGCGCCGTTTTTCGGCGTTCTCGGCCTTGCGCTTCTCGTCGGCGCGCTTGAGGGCGTCCTTCTGCTGGGCCGCGGCCTTGGTCCTTTTCATTTCCTTGTCGGTCGAAGCCCCAGCCGGCCGCGCGCGCGCGAGGAGGTCCGCGGCGCCGCTCCGCTTCGGCGCATTTGAGGACGCGGGCTTGCAGACGGGGTTGTCGGCGGCCGCCACCCAGCCGCCGCCGCTGCGCGACTCCTCCTCCTCCTTCTCCTTCTTGATCTCGGCGATGCGCTCTCTTAATGCCGCTTCTTCCTTCTCGGCGCGCTGCTCGGCGAGCCACGTCTTCTCCTGGTTCCGGAAGCTCGACGGGTGCCAGGGCTTCTTGTTCAGGAAGCCGGCGATGCGGTCGCCCATCTTTTTTTTGTGATTTATGCTCGCTTCTGCGGTCTCGCTGCTATGACGGTTTTTTGTGCTGGCAACGCGGCGCCGGCGTTGGTGGTGCGGCAGCAGCTTGTGCAGCCAGCCAAGGATGCAGTGGGATACCGAGCGCAGGCTCGGCTGCTCTGAGGCAGCAGTGATGCGAGTACGAGCGCAGACAGCTGCGCCTGTACTTGCACAAGGTGTAAAGGCCAAAAAGTAAGTGGGCGTCCGAAGCGAGCTAGCGTGTAGACACACACTAGCTTTCAAAAAAAAGAAGTATCTCCACGCATGTCTGGCACCGTAACAGAAAAACGCGATGGAAACGTCCACACCACGGCGCCGTCGATTAAAAGAAAGCACAGAAACAACTTATTCACACAAGCGGAGCGCGAGTCGCGGCCTCGAGCAGGTCCTCGAACGCGAGGTCCTGCGGCGAGAGCGTCCGGCTGACCCAGAAGCCCGCGTCGACGAGGCGTCGCCGCGCCTCGGCCAACGCGTCGGCATCGCTCGGCATGTTCAGCAGCTCGAGCGGGGGCGTCGCCGCGGACGGCGGAGCGCGGAGCCGCGCCACCACGTCGCCGAGGGTTGCCGAGTGGCAGTAACACGCCGGCGTGCGAGCGCGGCCGACAGCGCAATGGATGTGCGCCGTGAATGTCCAAGCTCGGTCCGGTTCGGAGTAGAGCGCGTGCTGCCGGTGGAAGTAGATACCGTCCGCCCGGAGCGCTCGTGCTGCCGCGTGACCGTAAGTGGTACGCACGTGGAGCCTAATGGCCGTTTCGAGCGCTTCAAGTTTTGACGCGTGCTCGGGCCGTAGGTCGCTATCGTCGTAAAGGTAGGGCACCGCGTCGGCGCTGCTGCCAAGTACGTCCCCGACGTAGACCGGCGACTCGACCAGTTTCGTGGGTGTCTCCTTCGGCGCCAGCGGTCGGGCGGCGGCCGTCGGCGTCGCCGACGCGTTGCGCGGCGACGGCGCGCGCGGCGACGCCGCCGCGCGCCGGGCCACGAACGACGGCGAGCCCAGGAGAATCGGCGCCGGCGGCGGGGGCTTCATCGTGTAGTCGTAGGAGCCGGTCCGCGGGCGGCCCGTTGGGGTTGAGGGCGGCGACGGCACGCCCCGCCGCGGCGACGGCGGCGCGTAGGAGTCGCTTCGCTGGCGGAACGACCCAGGGGAGGGCGGTCGCCGCGGCGACGGCGGCGCCGCCTCGCCGATGAGCCGCGACGCGACCCGCAAATCCGGGTGGCAGCGGAAGAAGCGCGCGCGCTTCCGCAGCTCGGGGTGCACGTACCAGGCCACGAGCCCAAATCCCAAGCCCTTGCGGAGCACTTTCCGCGCGTAGCCCGCCGGCGACTCAACAGCTGCGTCGTAGTCGTAGTAGGCCGGGTTCGGCATGAGCAAAAAGTCGCTCTCGAAGTGGAAGCACTCGGGCCGCGCGAGGAAGAGCCGCGTGGCCGGGCAGTCCGCCAAATCCAGCAAGTTCATCAAAAACGAGGGCACGTAGGCCGCGCGCCCGCCGCGTCGCAACGCCGCCGATCGTCCCGGTGTTGAGGTGAGCGTCGCCTTGGTGGTCGGTGTACTGTTTCGCCGAGGGGCCCGAAGCAAGACGTGCGGCGCGTCGAGCTCCCTTAACAACTTCGCGTAGACGGCGCCGGCCTTGCGCTGCCTCAGGTCTTTGCGCGCCTTCTCGACGGCTTTGAGGATGGGGGCGTACGGCGCGGGCTCGGCGCCGGTCGACGCGGGCCAGGCGGCCCGGGCGGCACGGAGCAGCGCGCAGAGCTCGTCGGCGTTCTTCGGCGAAGAGGGTCGCGCGGCGACGAGCGGCTGGGGTCGGGCTGGAGCACCGACGTGTGCTGCCATCTCCTCTTGAGGCCAGAGAGCGGTCTCAGACGTCTCACGAATGGAAAAACGCGACGGCGGCGTGGACAGCGACCACGTATTGGCGCACTCGCGTGGCCAAACCTTCGCAGCCCCTACTGGTCGGCGGTCAAAACGCCGAGGCGAGCTAGCGTCGTGTTGACACACTAGCTTGCTTGCGCATCGACCCTGTCGACCAGCGCAGCCGCAATTGCAGCATTTATGCCATTACGGGCTACAGTGCACTCGTACAGGATGGCCCTGCGAGTTAGAGCATCGCTTATAGCGAGACAGCTGCGTTCCAGGCCAGCATCACACTGCACCACCAGACACGCGACGCCGTCGCGGAGGCATGCGTTGTCGCTGCCGCCCGGCTGCAGCTACCACGCCGACTTCCTCACGGTTGACGAGCAGGACGCGCTCGTCGAGGCCATCAAGGCGCGGCTCAAGGGCACCGGCTACGAACGGGATCACTGGGATGCAGTTATCGACCGCTATAGAGAAAGGGAGATGCTGTCCGTCGACGACGACCTGGCCGAGGCCGCGGTCGAGAAGGTGCGCGCGTTTTTGAGAAGCGAGCAGGGCGTCACGAGCTTCCTGCCGCCGCACTGCATCGACCTCGCCGCGGACGGCGGCGTCATACGCCCGCACATTGATTCGATCAAGTTCTCGGGGCGCGTCGTGGCGGGTGTGTCGTTGGTGTCGGCGGCGACGATGGTGCTCGCCGAGGCCGACCCGGCGACGGGCGAGCCGCGGCCCGGCGCGCGAGAGAGCGAGCTGAGGTTAGAGCCGGGCTCGCTCTACGTCCTCGCGGACGAGAGTCGCTACGATTATGCGCACGCGATCGCGCCCGAGGGAAGAAGGTTGTCGCTCATTTTGAGGGATGCGCCGGAGGACTTCGAGCAGCGGAGCTTGTAGTGTTATTTGTGTTTAAGAATCAGTTATACAAGCAGTGTGGGATAGGTATGAATTTCTCAGCGTCGGCGGTACAGGCGTCGCTTCGGGCGTCGCCTGCGGCCGCGGAGGGCCCGCGTCATGCGGTGCCACGCAACAATGACGCGGCGCCGTGGAGCGGCAGCGACTGCGTTCGCCCCGACCGCCTGGACGATCGTCGAACAGAGCTTCGGGAACAGGCAGACCGCGTTCCAGAGCGCCACGGCGGCCTTGCCCGGCAGCGCCAGCAGCGACATCCACTCGACCGAGGCGACCGCGTCGGGCACCGCCGCCGCGATGCGAAAACAAGCGTCGGGGAGCGCGAACAGCTGGAACAGGATGCTCAGAAACACCATGGACGAAAAAACAGCGAACGGAGCTGCATTCTTCGCGTTGAGGACC
The DNA here is from genome assembly GCA_918797485.1 of Pelagomonas calceolata. NCBI lineage: Eukaryota > Pelagophyceae > Pelagomonadales > Pelagomonadaceae > Pelagomonas > Pelagomonas calceolata. The sequence goes on from CAKKNE010000004.1 coordinate 3,752,273, forward strand.
CAGGGCAGGTTCTCGCCCACGACGAAGCGCGTCTGCGGGATCACGGCCGCCGTCGACGCCATCATAGCCGGCGTCGGCGTCGGCGCCGGCTCGGGGCGCTTCTTCTTCTTCTTGAACAGCGCCGGGCGCGCGAGGCGCCGCTTGAGCGTTACGGAAGGCGCCTTCGTCGGGAGCCGAGAAGGTGCTAATGAAGGACCCGCCTCGACGGAGACTTGTAAAGCGCCCGGCGTCGTCACAGAAGGCTCTAACGCCGTGACGGCGAAGGAGGTCGTGGGGTCCACGGTCACCGACGACAGGAAGAGGCTCTGGCCGAACTCGACTAAGGAAGTAGGCGCGTGCGCCAAGCCAAAGGCATACCCAGGATTAGCGGCCCAGAGCCACGGCGGCGGCGCCTCGAACGACGGCCGGTCCGGCAGGTAGACGTCCGGCTCCTTGAAGAGCACGGCGCCGCCCTCGCAGACGAGTCGGAACGACGCCGCAAACCGGAAAGGGGCCGTGCCCGGTGGCGACCGCCTTGCATAGTAGAAGAACGGCGTCTGCATTATGTTCCTATTTTCTACCACTCGAGCTGCTCCTCTTACTACCACTCTTCCGTCTCTCTCGATCGTGGTCCGGAACTGCATCTGCTCGTCGTCGGCGATTTCCTTGCCCATGTAACTTGTGAGTACTCTTCTGACAACTCGATCCAATCGAGCTCGGATCCACGCCGAGGCGTCGAGGTCGCGGCCCGTCATCGTGAGTTGGGCTCTAAATGAACCTCTTCTCCCTCTCGTCAATACCCGACGGTGCATATTGACCAGCTCCGTCTCGAGCTGCGTCGCTTTCAGTTTCGCGCCGCCGTCAGGTAATTTTTGAAACCCGAGCCACGAGAAGCCCTGCGTGCTTAGTTTAATAACGTCCGGGCAGCGCTGCCGCTGGAGGCCCTCTCCAATATCACACTCGTCCGGTTCCACAACTTCGAGGCAATCAACAGTATCCAACTCCAAGCAGCCCTTCTTCGTCGTGTCGCGCAGCCAGCCGCGAAAGCACTGCTCCGTGATCCAGCTCCGCGCCGTCCGCACGATGCCCTCGTCGAGCTTGCCCAGGCGCCGCTGGGGCGGGAGGTCCACGGGGTCCAGCGTCGCCGCGCCCAGGCGAAGCCGGGAAGGCGAGACCGGCCTCGCCGGCGCGTACGCGGCGACGGGCAGCAGCTGGAGGGCGAGAAACCCTGCCAACGTCCTACGAGGGCGCCGTGGGGCCGCGCGGGCGCCTCCTCGGCCGCGGCCCGCGGCGCGGGCCCGCGGCGGGGTCATTTGATGGCCCTCAACTCAAATTAGCTCTCAGTCGGCCTCTGCGAAATTTCAGGCGCTGCGCTCGGCTGTGTGAGCCGAGAGCACTGGGCCGGTCTCAGGGAGGAAGTTAAAAGCTGTGCCCAGGCTCTAGGTTCGTCGCATGGCCCGTCTTCTTTTAGCAGCAAGCTTGAGCTGCCGGAGCCTCTGCCTAGTTTGAACTTCACTAGCGCAGGAATACCTGTGCGAGGACTCGCGTACGTCCTCAACCGGCACGAGGGGGAGAAACCGGAATCACGGCGAAAAGGGGGCAGCAATTGCGTCGGTTTTGGGCTCACCGCGGACGTCACAGCCGCGTTTCCCAGAAACCCCCCTCAACTTACCCTCAACTAAGCACCAGCCGCGGACTAGAACCCCTAAACGTAAGGTTACTCAGCTCATACTCATCTTCAGGATGCGCTGGACGCGCGCCGCCTTGCGCGCGGCTTTTTCAGAAGGCTTTTCAGAAGCTTTCTTGTTCTCCTTCGCAACAATCCGGGCCTTCCGCCGCGCCTTCCGTTGGTCATCTTCGGCCTTGCGCACGGCCATGAGCTCGTCGTCGTCACTATCGGCCGTGGCGTCGACCACGGCTGTCGGAGCTTCATCGCTATCGGACGCGTCCTCTTCCGTAGCAGGTGTTTTCGTCACGTCCTCCACAACAAGCTCATCATCACTAGATGCGTAGTCGCGGGGCTTCGGGTCCATGAAGCCTTTTTGCACGGCAGCTTTCTTTTTGTTTTCCGATCCAGGCTTCTTCCAGCCCCGCGTCATCTCATGCCCTTTTCCGCCCCTTCGAGCGCGTAGTAGGCCCCTCGCAATCCGAGACGTCCTATCATTCGTGGCCTTGTCCCGATCCAACAGCGCCAGCAGCAAGTCCGCGACGGCGCCCCGCTGCGCGTCTCCGGCCTTTTCGTCGATGATGGCTCGCCTTGCACTACGTGCCGCGGATATAGCCTCGCCCAGCCTCTCGTCGCCGAGGGCGGCCAAAGTCTGGGCGAGCCTATATCTAGCTTTCGAGTTGCGCGGGTCCGCGTCCAACGCCGCGTCGCAGGCCTCCTCCGCTCTTTGCAACCACGCCTTGTTCTTTACATCATCACTCACGTCGCGCGCCGCCAGCTTGACCAAACAAGTTGCTCGGTTGCACTGCAGCGTCGACACCGCTGTTTCATTCTCCTCGGTTAATGCCGCGTCGTAGTGCTGAAGGGCCTTCTCGAAGTCGCCGGCGGCGAAGGCCTGATTTCCGGCTTGTCTAGGTTTCACCTCGATCTTGCGCGGCGGCGGCGGCGGCGGCATCGGCTTTACTGCTTTCTTGGGTTTGGAATCGAGGTCGAAGCCTCCACTCATCTCAATCACGTCATCATCAGTGGCCTTGCACAGGACCGTACCGCCGACCCAGCCCGTGCCACTACAAGGGTCGCACCGCGAGAAGTCGTCGAACAATCGCTTCGCCAGACCCGATTCGTCGGCGTCGCCGCGCCGCTCCGCCCGCAACACCCAGTCGGACAACGCTTCGATTAATAGTCGAGAGGGATTTAAAACGTGCGTCTCGCAGTGCATCTGCCGCGCCCAGCCCAGCCAGAAGGCGAGCAAGTCGAGGCACGCCTTTTCGCCCCCTGGGTACGAGTCGCGCGAATTGGCGACTAAATCAGGGATCATCCGATCCCCCAGATCTAGTAGAGAGCGGTGCATCTTCACCTCGTCGTCGGTCGAGGGTGCCACGTACCACTTCAGCGCTTCGTCGCCGGTGACCCTCAAAAAGATCTCGACGGCGTGCGCGCGGACGTGCTGGTCCTCCTCCTGCAGTCTCGACGCGAGGCCTTCGAGGCCTCCATGCACCGCAAAAACTCTGTGGAAGTCCGACTTGTGGTGGAGCATGAACATGAGGCCGAGCGCGGGCCGCGCGGCGTGGGGCAGTCCGTCGCGCGGGTGTTTTACTATACACGCGTAGGCCTCCCCATCTTTTTCCTCAGGAAAGAAGAGGATCCTCCTCGCCTCGTCCTCGCTGTCGCATTGTGCGAACGCTCTTTTCATCGGCTCGAGCGGCGGCGCACTCCACAATTTCGTGAGCGACGCCCGGAGCGCGTCGTTGTCCGGCGCGTGGGCCATGAGCTCGTCGAAGCGGGCCTGGTCCTTCATAACAGCTGCATCACTCTTCTCCTCGGCGGCCATCGTCGCGTCGTCTGCGTGCAGCAGTATGGGTGGTGCTGGGCCCAGGAAGGCTGCCCGCGCGTCCTATCTATGCGCGCGCGCTGTTTAGTGGACGGATCTCGATGAGTGAGCTCGCGTTACGCAGCCCTTTCGCTCTAATAGCGTGCTGTTCGCGTGTACGGCGCGGGCAGCGTGACAGATTTCTCAGCCCTTGGCAGGCGGGCGGGCGGGCGGGCCGCTAGCCGGGCGCGTCCGGGCGTATCCAGGCCTCGCCGGACGAGTCCGGAGTCCGTCCGTGGTGGGGCGACGGCGTAGGAGGGCCGGGGGCGCGGTCACGCAGACCCCGCGTCGGTCGCGCTTGGCCGCCTAGCTCTACTTGAGCTAAGCAAAGCAAAAAAGAAAACCAAATAAAAACGACAACTTACACAACAACAAACTCCTCAGGAGGAGCCGAGGACGGCCTCGACGATCACCGCGACCGCGCGGCCCCACGTCCACGCGCGCAGGCGCCCGGCGCCCTCGAGCGCCCGCCGCCGCGCGCCCGCCGCGTCCAGATAAATCGCCTCCAAGGCAGCCGTCGCCTGCTCGACGTCGACCTCGACGCCGGCCGCGTCCGGCGGCCCGCCCGTCGCGGGCGCGGCCGCCAGCGGCCAGCACCCGCCGCCCGCCAAGTGGACCGTGTCGCGCTGGCCCGTCCCGTCCGCCAGGATCGTCGGCACGCCCATCGCTAACGCCTCCATCGCGACGAGGTTCGTGCCGCCCTCGCACCGGTTCGGGAAGAGCGCGGCGTCGACCTTCCTCAGGATCCCGGGCACGTCGCCGTGTTGTAACGGTGGGAACGCAGCAATGGCCTCCCGGCGGACGCCGTTTTCCACCAACCAATCCGTCAGCGCGTGGCGCTCGTCCTCGTGGTCCTGATCCGACTTGGGCAGCGGCCCCGGGGTGACCTCCTCGAGCGCCTGCCGCGGCGTCGCCCGAGGCACGCCGACCGTGTGCGTCGCGTTCAGCATCGTTAGGGTCGTCTGGCGCCACGAGTTGCTCCAGGCACACACTAATTGCGCGTTCGCTCGTGGATGCTTATGACTAAACCGCTTGAACGCCTCGACGACAATGTCCTGCCCCTTGCGCCACTCGAGCTTCCCGCCACTGAAGACGCGGAACCTATCCCCTGCATGTCTGATGATGGCTGATGACGGCCCGAAGCCGCTTGACACGCCCTGCACGAAGACGCGGATCGGCGGCAGCGGCTCCCCCTTCCGAAGGAGGGCCTCGCCGAGCCACGTGCTCCCGACCAGCACCTCGTCGTACCGCCGCAACCCCTCCAAATCCGATGAAGGCCAGTGTTCGGTCTCCGCGAAGAGGATGCCCACGTTTCTCACCGAGGACCAGCAGCCCGCGTCCATGGAGTTGAGCGAGCCGTTGACGCCCCACCTCCCTAGCGCGTGCACCACCGGAAACGGCAACGGGTCTCCGGTCGAGATGGACTGGTCGTCGTAGCGGTCCGTGGCATTTAACAATGCCGCGGCGTCGAGCGACGGTTTCAATAAAGACCGCTGCGCCTCCGAAGCCTCGAAGAGGTGCGCCCGCCCGAGCGGCACGGGTAAAATCCTTTCGTCTCCCGCGAGCGCGAGCGCGATGTGCAAGCCCGCGACGCCCCATCCAATACCACCGCCCCAGTCCCAGGCCAGCCCCACGGGCGTCTTCTCTATGGAGGTAGGCGTTGCCACGTAGACGGCCACCGCGAAGGCCGACCCGGACATCTCGAGCTCGACCTTGAACCAGTGCCCGCGCGGCCGCAGGACGACCGACGCGCCCGCTTCCAAGATTTTTGTGGTGTTCCCCTCGACCGTGACATCAAAACAGTCGCGAGTCGTCGATGGATTGTCAACATCTAACTGCTCCGTGCTCAGACACGCGACGCGTTGCGTCGTGTCTGCGCTGGGCCGCAGCGCGAGGGCCACGTCGACGCGCTCACTGGTAAGGATGCTGCCCGAGCGCGGCGCGTTGATCCAGGCGTCGTCGTTGTCATTCGTGTAGGCTCGTGCTTGTGCGAGCAGCAGCAGCCCCAATATCAACATCTTGGGTGCGGCAGCCTTAGGGCGTGCGTTTTCGCCTGGACGGCTGCCTGGCGATTGCGGCGGTCCAATGCGCCTTGTGTTGCGCCGCTACGCGGCCTGCAAAATGCCTCCAGCGCTTGCGCTGCTTGCTTGCTAGTGTCTTACCGGCGCTAGCTACACGCCGAATTCCCTGGGGTGCAGGACTTGGGAACAGAGCCCCTCGCGGCGAGCGGGGAAAGCCCAGAGCGCGAGGAGACAGGTGAGGATAGACACGCGGGCGCCGGACGCCGGACGCAGAGTCCCAGTGATCCCATGCGTCGTCGCCGAGATGAAGAGCGATAATACAAAAACCACTCGCTTACAAATTCCTAGGGTCCACGGACTGCCAGTAGCCCGTCGCCTCGCGCTTCTCGGGCCGCTGCGCGCCCGGCTGCGCGACGCGCGCGCCGTAGGCCTCGCCGCCCTTACCATCATCATCATCACCATCGGGCACCTTGAGCCCGAGCTCGAAGAACTTCTCGAAGCCGCCCACAGCTTTCGCCTTCGCGCGCAATTTGGGAGCCGCGCTCAGCATCCCATAAGTTTGTTTTTCACAAATGGGGCACCGCGTATTACGAGAGCGGAAGTGGTCGCTCGCGCAGTTCGCGCAGAAGTAGTGGCCGCACTGCGTGACCATGGGATCCCTAAAAGGCCCTCGGCAAATATGGCACGCGAAGGGCAGCTCGTCACCACCATCTTTGATCCTGAACTTATCTCTTTCCCTTTCCTCTTCACTATCCTCCCCATCCAACTTCCCGAGCATCTTCCGCTCCCGCTCCCTTTCTTTTTGCCTTTGGAACTCCGCCTCGAGCTGCCAGCCCGTCTTGTAGTCGCCCCGGTCGTGCATAAATTTACAAGAGTCGCCGTAGCCGCAAAAGCCCGTATCTTTATAGTCCTTGCAGACGTCGGGCTGGTAGTCGAAGCGGCACGTGTTTCTGACAAATTGAGGGGCCCTGATAGGTCCTTTGGTGCCCGTGTACTTGTTCGCGCCGATCTGGGCCTCGTCCTTCTTCACATATGATTTATAACCGGCCTGGCCCCTATAGGTACCGTCTCCCTCCGTTTTTTGGAGCTCCAGATTCCTTTCTAGTTGTGCTCTAGTGTCTTTATCGGCCTCGGTGTCGACCTCGCCGTACGCAAAGGCGCCTCCTCTATGATCGATTGGTGCGGTCGTTCGGGAGGACGCGAAGACGGCCGACGCTTGCAGCGCATCCTCGTCGTCCTTGTCGTCGCTTTTCGTCGCGAAGCGCTGGCCGCGCGCCTGCTTCTCGGGCCGTTTCACGATGTCGGCCTGGGGCTGGTCTCCCGTGGCTTCCGGCGCGGCGCGCTTCGCCTGGCCCTTTTGGGTGCGTTTCTTGAACATTGTCAGCGCTTGTTTTGCGTTTTTTGTGACTGCTGCGCGATAATTAGGGCTGCAGCTGCAATGCCGCTTTGTGCGTTTTTTTAGAGAAGCGGCGCGATGGCCCGCGGCCTGGCAGCGCTGCAGCGGTGGCTGGGACGTGCGCAGCTATGGCAGCTCACCCTGGGACGACAGCGGCGCCGTTTTCACGTCGGCTGTTTTGCTATTCCTAGTGTGTCACGACACGCTAGCATGCTCGGGAGGCAGAGTCTGACAGAAGTACCTGGAGCAGGCCCAAGTTAGCAAAAGAGTCGCAGTGGTCTACCTCTTATCGACGCGCCCGCTTTTGCGCATCGCTGTTGCGCGCAAAAATACTGGAGCAGCGCTCACCAGGCTGCAGCCGCTGCACAGCGCCATTGCTGGATGCAGAGCGCCGGCTGGGCTCTACTCTGCCTCTCCACCACCACCATGGCGCTTCTCAAGCCTCCCACGCCCGGTGAGTGTTTCTGCGGCAAGACGCGGATCTCATTGATCGACGCCGACGCGATCGTGTCGTCGAGCATCTGCCATTGCTCGGTCTGCCGGCGGCTCTGCGGTGCGCCGTTCTGCGCGAACCTGCTGACGCCGCGCAGCAACGTGCGCATAGATATCTATGGATCTCCCGCGTCGACCGACGCTCTCGCGGGCCTGCAGACGAGCAAGAACGTCGTGCGCTACCGGTGCACGTCGTGCTCGAGCCCGACGCTGGCGACGCTCAAGCTCGGCAAGCAGGACCTCTACGCGTTGCCATTAGCAGCGTTCCCGCGACCGCATCCTGCGAAGTGGGCGCCGCAGCACCACTTCCATTATTCGGATAGAGTCATGGACGTCCACGACGGCCTCACGAAGTACTCGGGGCGCTACCTGCTCAGCGACGAGTGCGACGACGCCGGGGAGCCTCTGCCGAAGGGCCGGCTGCCGGGCGTCGGGGAGGAGGGCGTTGGGTAATTGTGTTGAATTCGAAGCATGGCTCGCCGATGAGGCTTGGCGGCCAGCGAATAGTATTTTTGAAGCCTGGCAAGCCTGGCCTGGTAGGTATCGGTATGGTACCTTATACCTATACCTAGCCAAAAAACCAGTAGCAGCTGAGAAATTGCGCTGTGCTGCGCGCACGCCGCACTAGAGACTCGCCGGAGCGTGCTACTGCATCCTCGCGCTGCGATCTCCAGCGCTCCCTAGAAAAACGGCGGATCGCGAGTCCAAAAAGCGGCCTGCACCGGAGGCACCGGAGGCCACCACTGAAGACAAAAAAGCAGCCGCCACGACGCAGCTGCTCGCCTCGAACGCGGCCGTGACCGACGCGGATCTCGACGCGCTGCTCCCGGACGAGGGCTACGAGACGCTCGCAAAGCCGGAGGCGCCAAAAACGAACGCGGCCGTGACCGACGCGGACCTCGACGCAATCCTTCCGAACGAAGGCTACGAAACGCTCACACCACCAAAGAAGAACGATGCTGAGCCAAAAGGCTGACCGCGCGCTGGCCGGCCCGGTAGCCTTCGGCCTGCTGGTGACGCCCGTGTGCCTTGGGATCTACGCGGCGGCGAAGGCGAACCACCTCTGGGGGACGAAGCGCGGCGCGCAGGAGCGGAGCCTGGTGTCGATGCGGTTTTTGTTAAGGGCGCTCATCCGGAGCTGCTTCTGGCTGAAGGTCGAAGAACCGGAAGAGGAGGACTGGAAGGAGCTCGCCCTCCCGCAAGATAAGGGGTGCATCCTCATGTTCAACCACACGTCCATGTTCGACGGGTTCCTCATGGCGGCGATCATGCCATCGGCGCTCTGCCGGCGCTGCAAGTCGCTCATGGCGGCCTACACCTTCAAGACGCCCGTGCTCGGCGAGATTTTTAGATTGGTGGGCCACGAGCCCGTCTACTTTTTGAAAGATGACGAGGGCAAGTTCTCCGTGGACAAGACGCGGCAAGCACCCGTCAACGAGCGCATCCGGGCGCACGTCGCGGGCGGCGGCGTGCTCGCGTTCTGCCCGGAGGGCACCGTGAACCGTAAAGATCAAACGAAGTGCCTGCCGCTGCGCCGCGGCTCGTTCCAGCTCGCCGTGGACCTGCGCTTGCCGATCTACGGCATCAGCGCGCTGGGCCAGCACCGCTTCTGGCCCTGGAAGGGCGCGCCGGGCCACCCCGCGACGATCCGCGTGAAGCTCTACGCCGTCGACGCGTGGAACGACATGCTGGAGGCGGGCGAGGGCAAAGGCGCGACGGCGACCGACGTCGCGGACCTGGCGCAGGAGGCCATGCAGGCGTCGGTCGACGCGCTCTCGGCGCAGCCGCTGCCGCCGAACGACCCCGAGTCGCCGGGGAGGAAGGGCCGCTGAACAAGCGGCCGGTCGCAAGGAAAAGATAGGCAAGTAGATAGGCACCCCGCCGGCGGCGGGGGCAAGTGACATAAGCTCTGATGTGTGAGGAAAAGCCACTGAACGGCCCGGGCCGCCGGGGCCGGCGCGCCCACGTAAGTGCCCACGTGCGCGGCCGGGAGGAGGGGACAAGGGACATAAGCTAGAAATGTGTGACGAAATGGCAATTACGGGGGCGAGTGCTCCACCCGCGCGCGCGACTGCCGCGTCAGTAAGAAGGGCCGGGCGTTCTGGGCCTTGTGGGCCTCGACGCCGGCGAGAGGAAATGTCGTTGCAATGGTGTCGTTCTGGGCCTATTCGGGCCTCGACGAGCACCGGGGGGAAGGGGGGCTAAGCGGAGCGGGCGCGCCGCCGTACTCGGTTCGCGTTCGTAAAGGAAGCGTCACCGAGGGCGGCGCGCCTGCCGCCTATCCCGCCTTGTTCGCGCGTCGGCCGCGGCGGCGGCCCGTCTTTACGGGCTGCATCGGCTCCTCCTTGCGCTGTTGAGTTTGCACGGCCTGGCGCGGCGCCGTCGAGATGTTGGTCGTCTTCGTGTCGGCCTTGCCGCTCTTGCGCTGGATGAACTCGTTCGCGAAGGCCGCGACCTGGGGCGTGCTGCCCAGATACAGGGAGAGGTACTGGCGGATCTCGGACGAGTCGGCGAGCGTCATGCAGAAATGCACCAACGTCAGGTCGTCGCTACCGGTAATCTTCTTGAGCTGCGTCTTGGACCACGTCTCGAGGGCCTTGGGGTCCGACGTCGCGACGGGGCCCCCAAAGGCCTTCTGGCCCGTCTGGGCTTTCGGTGGGGCCGCGTTGTACTGGGGCTGCTGGGCCGGGCGCGCGGCCGGGCGGGCCGCCGCCGGCGGCGCCTGGCGCGCCGCCGGCGCGGCGCGCGCGGGCGCGGGCCGCGCGGCCGGCGGCGGCGGCTGCTGGGCCGCGAGGCGCGCGGCCATACTGGCGGGGGGCGCCTGGCGCTGCTGCTGCGACTGGCGCTGGGCCTGCTGCTGCTGGCGCTGCTGGGCCTGCTGGGCCGCGGCCTCCTGGGCCTGGATCTCGGCCATGGACTGGCCCTTGCCGCGGCGGTTGCCGCCGGCCTGCTGCCAGACGGGCGGCGCGGGTTGGGGCGGCGGCGCCGCCGGCGGCGCCGGGGCCGGCGCCGGCGGCGGCGCGCGCGGCGCGGGCCGGGGCTTCGGCGCGGGCGCGGGCGCCGGCGGCGCCGTCCTCAGACCGCCAATACCTAAACCGCCCATGGCGTAGTCGAGCTGCTGCGGCGGCGCCGGCGGTTGAGGTTGAGCGGGCTGGCCGCCGCCCCACATGAAGTTGAAGCCCTGGTTCTGCGGCGGCGCCGGCTGGTCGTCTACCACCAGACCGGGGCGGCCGAACATGCCCGGGGCCGCGGGCGGCGGCGCCGGCGCGGGTTTGGGCGGCGGCGGCGCCGAGAGGTCCTTGGGCTTCGTGACGAAGGCGTCGCCCGGCGGGTTCGTGAAGAGCAGTTTTAATGAGTGGAAGTCGCCGTTCGACCCCTGGCGCAAGGGCAAATCATCGTCGAAGTAGCCCGCCTGGAACCACTGGCGCATCTGGGTGGCCTCGAAGGGGCCCTGCACCGCGCCCTGCGGGTCGCGGTAGAACCACGGCAGCACGCGCCAGCGGCCGTCGTCTGCCGGTTGTGCACGTTGGGGCGGCGGCGCGGGCTTGGCTGCCGCCTCCTCCAGAGCTTGGAGCGCCGCCGCGGCCCGAGCTCGTTGTGCTAGTTCTTCGGCGTCCTCCTGGCCCGTCAAAGCGGGCGCGACGTCCGGCGCTTCGCTGAACGCGGCCCCGAACATGTCCTTGTTGCCCACGGGCTCGCCCGGTAATTTCCCACCACCGGCTTTCCGCATGGCCTGCATCTCGGCCTCAAAAGCTTTCGCCTGCTCGGCCCAGTTCGACAGGGCCGCGGACCCATCATGGTCCCCAAAGGTTTCCGCATCTAGATCGTCCCAGAGCTTCTCGCCGCCGGCCTGGCGCTGGGGCACGGACATGCCGCGCTCCCAGGGGCCCTTCTCCTTCTCAGATTGAGGCGGCGGCGCCTTCCGGCCTCGTTCCAGGGCTTCGCCGTTCTCGGGCGGCGCGCGCTCCTTCTGCCTCCCGACGGGCTGGGCCCGCGCCCACTGCTGGCCGATCTGCTCGACGGTCGGGCGTCTATTGATAGACAGCGGGTCGAGGGGGTCGTTCGACGTGATCTCGCGCGGTAAAGCCGCGCGCATGCTCTCGAGCAACACCGTCCGCTTCCGCAGCTTCAGCAGCGCGGCCTTGTCGAAGGTGACCTGGGGGGCCTTGCGGATGCGCTGGGACGGCGCGTCGGCGCTCGACGCCGACGCGTTGCTCTGGAGCCGCGGCCGCTGCTCGCGCCGCGGCCTCTGCTCCCTTCTCGGCGCGCCGTTCGTCTGCCAGTCGCTCGTCACGGGCGGCGCGCCGAAGGGCTGGCGCGGGCTCCCCGGCGGCGCGCCATTCTGCTGCTCCTCCGGTTCTTCTTGCTTCGGCGTCGTGGGCGCGCCGAAGGACCCGCCGTCCTTGCGCCACGCGGGGCGGAAGCTCCGCTTGGGCTGCGTGCCTGCCTCGGCCATCGCGGCCGATCCGCAGGTTTCGCCGCGCTGCGGGGGCTCTTCCTGTTAGTATTCGCCGCGGTCCGAGCTTGTGCTCGTCGCAGGCTTTTCCTGTTAAACGCCGCGGTCCGCGCTTGGCGCGCGTCGCAGGCTGCCGCGTGCTCCGGAGGATCTCTCCCGGGTCGCAGGCTGGCGGCTCTGGGGGGCCGCGGGCAAAATCTAGCTGTTTCGCGACGGAGCGAGCACCCCTTGTTTTCAGCAGGGGACGCGCCGCGGGGACGAAACAAAGCTGCGCAGGTCCTGGAAATGGTCCAGGCTAGACACTCCTGAACGCAGGGTGTCAATGCGGTGACGGCGCAGGCCCTCCTGCACGCCTCTATTTGCGAGCCTCTGTCGAAGCTCTCAAGCCCTGAGTGCCAGCTGGCTCCTTGCGGGAAGACTCCTCCCGGCGAGAATCGTCTTCCGACGGGTGCTGCAACAGAACGGGCGGCCTTTCGGCTGGACGCAAAACCCGTGCTGTAGCACAAAATCGAGCCTCGGCCAGCATACCATCGCACGGCTGTAAATCTCTGCTAATTCGAGCCGTTTTGAAGGCCTCTCCATCAATGCTGAACTTTTGACAGCGCTCGCGCGTTGAAAAGCCCAGTCACTGGGAGAGCACCATGGCCCAGCAGCCTCAGTGGACCAGCCGCCCAGAAATCGACACGAACTACGCGTACACCAACCACCGCGCCCAGAACGTGACCTGCCTCGCGACGCATGGCACGAAACTGCTCGCCGGATCGGCCGACGGCCGCATCACTATATACGACCTCGAGAAACGCTCGGAGATCGCGACGACGCCGCGGGACCGCAGCGGCCACGACCGAAGCATTGTGGGGTGCTCCTGGTTCCACGACGGCGGAGTCTTCGTGAGCGCGTGCTGCGCGGGCAATGTCGTGGTGTGGGACGCCAATACAATGAAAGCCGCGTGCCGCTTCGACCTGCCCGCCCTGGCTTCCGCGGCGCTCTCACCCATGTCGACGGGCCCGACGGCGGCCGTTTGTGCGGTAGGGACGACTGACGGCGCTTGTAGGCTATGCGACGCGCGGAGCGGAGCGTGCCACTCTTCTCTGAGTCACGGCCGGGGCCCCGTCTCTGCGTTAGCGTGGCACCCTTCCAATGACACGTTGCTCACGGCGGGCGCCGACGGCGCGGCCCACCTCTGGGACGTCCGCACTTTGAAGAAGCGCGGGTCGCTCGACCGGCACGACCTGAGCGGGGCTCCTGCTTCCATCAATGATCGGGTCGCGAAGACGGCCCACGACGGCGGGCTGCGGCTCGCGGCCTTCTCTGGCACAAAGTTAATAACGGCGGGCGCCGACGAGAGATTAAGGGCCTGGGACGCGGACTCGGGGGCTTTCGTTTCGGACGCGTTCGCGCCCGTGCAAATACGAGGGACGCGGTCACCGGCGCCGCTCCAGGCAGCCTTCCTCGAGGGCTCGGCTTTGATCCCCGACGGGCGCCACGCGTCTCTTTTATCATTGGATTCGGCGAACGAGGCGTGGCGGACGCCGGAAGCGGGCCACGCGGGCGGCGTGCGCGCCTGCGCGGTCGCTCCTGGTGTCAATCGTTTCGTCGCGTGCGACGACCGCGGCGGCCTCGTCGTCTGGCGGCCTGCTCTGGTTGTGGAGCCCGCAGTCGAGGACGACGATACGCCTCAGATCCGCGTCGACGTCGCGCTCGCGGCCGAGGCCGACGACGCCGACGACTTCGATTCCCTGCGGCGCGAGTTCGAGGAATCGCGCCGGGCGGCCGCCGAGGACCGGCGACGCGCGCGCGAGCGGCCGGAAGAGGAGGAGCCGCGCCGCCGCCGGCGGCGGCGCGTCGGCGACGTCGTGCGGCGGGCGACGGATCGAGGTGCGTGATCTTTCTTTTTTGTGTAAGGATGTTTGTGTTTCTCCTCTACGATCTTCCAGGTTTTGTGCATCTCACTAGAGTTCTCGTCGCGCGCCGGACAGCCTACAATCCCTGTGTATGTGGCTTCCGTTCTTCTATACGGTGCTAAGACATGTGTGTGGCTCAGGCTAGACATGAGTGTCTGCGGCTAGTGTGTTAAACGATACGCTAGGTTTATAGGAGGTCGTAAAACCGGCGCCTTAAATCCACCGTGATCACAGGCCTAGGCAGCCAACGAAGGGTACCGAGTCTCGTGCTTGACCGCATTGGTCCGGACCACAGCCGTGTTGCACGCATAAAGCCGTGCGTAGAGGTCGCAAGCAAAAACCAGCAGCAGCCCAGAGCTCCAAGAAAGCCAAGATGCCCGCCTCCGGCCAGCACATCACGGGCAGCAAGGCCGACATCTTCACGCCCGTCAATCCTTTAGGCGGCGCCGCGACGGATGAGGACAAGTCCATCCAGGAGGCGATGACCGAGGAGGTCGACAAGCGCATGCGTAACGCGGTGGAGGATTTACGGGAGAAGTACGCGACTGGTGGTTCCAATGTCGAAACTTCGGAACACGGCCCTTCCGGTGCGGCGTACCGGCAGAAGCAGCAGGCCATTGACAATGCGAAAGCCAAGAAGCGCGCCGAGCGATACCTGAAGGAGCAGGAGCGAGCGGAACAAGTCCGACGGCAGGCCGCGGAGCAAATCATCGAAGAGGAGGGCGTCGGCGAATCGAGTGATGATGACGAGTATCTTGATGGGTTGGAGGACGACGGCGACATTTTACAAAATTTAAGGAACAAGCGACTCGCGCAGATGAAGGCCCAGCACCAGGAGAAGATCGAGAATTTACAAAAGGGCCACGGCCGCTACCACGAGATCTGCCAGGACGACTTTTTAAATGACGTCCTCAAGTCGAAGAACACGCTGGTCCACTTCTACCACGCGGACTTTGAGAACTGTAAAGTGATCGATCATCATTTGGCGATCCTCGCGCCGAGACACGTGGAATGTAAGATGATGAAGATGGACGCGGCCAAGTCGCCCTTCTTCGTGCAGAAGCTGCAGGTGCGGGTCATGCCGACCGTCGTCGTCTTCCGGGACGGCGTCGCGTCTGCGAGGTTGGTCGGCTTCGACGGCCTCACGGACGACCTGAAGGCGGGCCACGAGAACGAGTTCAAGACCGAAGTGTTGGAGGGCTGGCTGGCGAAGGCCGGCTGCATCGAGTACGAGGCGACGGCGTCGGAGGCGGAGCTGGCCAAGTACACGCTCGAGGGCGCGCGGCGCGCGCAGATGATCGGCTACGCGGACGGCATCGACGACGTCGAGCAGGACGCGGAGGCAATGTCTCTCAACCAATGATAGGCTACTAACTCTTCAGGTTTGCGGGGAACCCACGCGTTTGCAGGTACCGCACGAGCTCGGGCGCGACGAGCGAAAGGCCGGCGGGGTCGATGCTGTCCATATCACTATTGACGACGGCGCGCGCCGCTGCCCGGGCGTCGTCGGCGGTCCGCTGCTCGCTACGTGCTTTAAAGAACACTCTTATCTCCCGGACCTAAGACACAGGGAACTGGTGAGGGTGGATCTTCGCGCCGTGCTCCAGGCTCTTGACGAGCTCCCCGAGCTCCTCAAATTCGACCTCGTCGGTCAGGACGAGGTACTTCTTGCACTTGCGCAGGGCGTTGGCGGGGGGCGCGAGCTTCATGCTCGGATCCAAAGGCAGGCGCCAGCGCGCCGAGGCGACGGCGTGCCGCTTCCCTTTCCGCGCGGCCTCGGCGACGTTGAAGGCGCGCTCGGCCTCGTCCCAATTCGCCTGGTTAAAGCAAGGGACCTTGAGCTTGTAGTTCAACGTTTCCGACGCCGCCGCGGCCTTCTGCTCGTTGAAGAGCTCGAGCTCTTCCGTGGGCTTGGGCCTTTGTAAAGCTAACTTGCGGCGGCGAAAGAGGTCGGCCAGGCGTTCTTCGGGCGGCTGCTCGTCGAGCTCGTCCTCGACGTCTTTCATAATCACGGTGGGCCAGTACTGGTACTTCCCCGATGGCTGGGTATAACCGGGCCCAGCCTCATCCGCGATCAACTGGCAGCGATGCCAAGAAATCTCGGCTTTTGGGATACACGACAAAGCCAGGGAGCGCTCATAAACCTCGACCAGCACCTCCGTGCGCGTCTTCGCCGCCGCGCACCTCGCCGCGAACGCGTCGTGCCCCCCGTCGTAGTTCTCGGCGGCGACCTCCGCGTAGGCCGCCGCGTAGGCCGTCGTCTCGGCGTTCGCTCGCGCCGCCACCAACCGCAGGCCAAAGTCTTCGAGGCCGTCCCGCGTCACAGTGACTGATGTGATTCTCACGCCGACCTTGCCGCACGCGCCGCTCTCCATCTCCGTGCAAGTCGGTGCCACATACCGTTCGTCGATCTGGGCCCTCGTGCGCTTCACCTCTTGGCCCTTGACGCCCACACCTTCGACATCATCATCTAATACAACACTATATCTATATTTGCCGCCAACGGGGGCCTTGGCCAGCACCCCTGACCCGCCGCCCACTAATAAGACCGGGTGGCCCTTCTCCGTCGCCCAGGTCACGCACCGCGCCCGGAAACCAGCTAACTCCGCGTCCGCGGCGTCGAATATCGCGATCTTGGCCTTGCCCAGCGTCTCGACCTTCTTGAGGTGGGCCTTCGCGTCCTGAAACGCTGTGTCCGCCGCTAATATGCGCAAGCGCCGCTCCTCGCTGTCCATCGCGTCCCAGACCTTGCCCTCCTCGACATAGAGCTGTTTGCGCTGCCACAGCCAAAAGGTGCCTCTATGGACCGCCGCCGCTAAATAGCCGATACTTCCCCCGATCCCCGTGAGTCGGAGACGCCTGAACGCGTCAACGATGGCGGACGTTTTGGCCGGCGGCTCCGTCCGCTCCCAGTTCTGCGCCGTGTCCTTGGTGGACGCGCGCGGCGTGTCCTGGCCCGCTGCAATTAAGGAGGCCTGGAGGTTTTCGACGCAGCCCGCCGCTTCGGGCGTCTCGCTCGACATGAGGACCGCGCCTCGCCGCGCCGCTTTCACCGCGGCCCGATCGGCGCGCGCCGAGTCGGCCTCGCAGGACTGGACAGGATGCTCCTTGTGCTTCACGCCCTGCCCTCGCGGGGTCAATGGCGCCTGCGGCAGCTCCTCCGCGTCCGCCATCAGTACGTGTCTTAATCTTCGCTCGTGTATTTGTGCTGCTGGCAGCGATCGTCCAGCGCTGTGTTACGGATCGTACGCGGATCAGGACTGCAAAAAACGCTCAAAGCCGCTTCAGTTTTTCGCTTGCTAGTGTCTTACAGGACGCTAGCTATCACGCCTGCCGCGATCGTCGCAATTTACATAGTACGCAACTCAACTTCATAATACGGTAAGTAATTATCTCGAAACGACACCGCGTCGCCGCCACCACGCCCCGCCACACAAAGACCAGGCCTGAGAGCCCTGGACCTGGACCCGTGAAAGCCGCCTCGCCAGCGGCGCGCGACACGGCCGCGCATCCCACACTACTCGAACGAGACCTCTGCGATCGTAATTGTTCCACGCGCGCGCGCGCACGCGCGCCGCGCCGCGCCCGCGCCTCGCCGCCTCGCGGCCTCGCGGCCTCGCGGCCTCGCGGCCTCGCCGTCGCCCGCGGGAACCAATCAAGGCCGTCGCGCCACGCACGCAAAATCAGACCTCACAACCGCGCAGGCACATCACTCGAACCAGAAGAAGATCATTATCAAGATGCGGCTCGCCGTGCTGGCCCTCGGCCTAACGGTAGCTTCGAGCCTCGCCCCGAACAAGACGTCCCTGAAGGATGGGTTAGATGCCGAGCGCGACAAGTTCGGTTCGGTCGGGAGGCCCCGGCCTCTTTTGGCGCCCGAGAACGACGTCCGCGCGCCGCGCCCCGGACATTTACGCGACGCGTTTAACGGCGACGACGGGCCGGGCGACGACCACGACTGGCGCGGCGGCGACGTGCTGGACCACGGCGTCGAGCGCGACGTGCCGCCCGCCGACGCTTTGCCTAGTCTGGATATTATAGAGGTCAGAGAGGTGATGTACGACAACCACTTCATGTTTGCGACCGCAGACGCGCACGGCACCGTGAAGGCCGGCGTTTATCCCGTCGATCTGCCCGAGTCCCCGAAGACCTGGTCCTCGATCCAAACGTACCAGGTCTATGGGCCAGTCGTCGTCTCCGATCCATCACAAGACGACGACGCGGACATGGTTCGGTCGTCCGCGAAAACATCTTCAAGCTCGTCAACGAGGGCGGCGGCATCGTTCTCGGCGACCGCCGCATCCTCGAGCTCCTCATGTCCGACCCGCACGGGTCGCCCGGATGGCGCATGGGGCCGACGTACTCTAGCTAGGTAAGGCGACTCGGATGGAGGCGTAATGTCGTATGATTCCAAAGCGTCGAGGTCGATGCGCTTGCACTCTAACGAGCGAGACCCCGGAGGCCATGTCCCTGAATCAATAGATGAACTAACTCTTTTTTACACCACTCACGGCGCCGGGCATCCGCGCGAGGGGCCCGAAGGCCGAGCACGTCTTGAGGTAGCACTGGCTCCCCGCCAGGGTCCAGGCTCGACATGATGGCGTCTTCTGGCACTTGACGCAGCAGTCCGCCGGGTGCGCGCCGCCACTTACAGCCAGGTCGCACCTTCCTTTGAACGCGTCCACATCATTCCGAACTTCATAAGAAGCGCAGGCCGACGCGTCGGGCACGGCGCCCGGGATGCTCCTGGCATACGTCTCGTAGTAAAAAGCTGCCAGGTTCGGGAAGCGGTCGTACTGGTGTACCACAGAAACGACGTCGCCGCGCGGATTGGCCACCTTATGTGAACGCGGGTCTACTGACGCGACTTTAGCCTGGAGGTTCGCAACTAATGCTGTTCGTTGTGAGACAATGACGGCGTGCTTCACCTCGTTCTCATGCATCAACACGTTGTGCACGCCCTGGTCCACCCCATTTCTTTCACAGGGTGCGAACTGGGCATCAGAAACGACCTCGGCCATCTGCGCCGCATAAAGACGACCCTCCTCGAACGTCGCGATGGACACGCCGGAACAGACGATGGGTTTTGAGGCGAGCTTCCTTCTTTTCGCCTCTCCAAAACAGTCGCGGATCCAACCGCCGTTCCAGCCGCACTCGCCGATCGTTCTGGATTCCACTCCATTGAACCCGTAGAAGACTTGTTGGGTAGTGAGCATCGCGCCGAAGGGGTCTGATTGAAAGGCCGTATCGCGCACGTCCGCAAATAAAACACCTCGGTAGTTCCTTGCTCGTCGTTTGTCGAGCTCGCGCGAGATCAGGGGCCACCGCAACGTCGACGCGTGGAACTTGCGGAGTTGCGGCGGTTGCAAGGTGGCGGGGTCGTAGGGAATCAGATCCACAGAAAACCGTTCGACGATCGTATGCAGCGTCCGATCGATCGACGGCCGATCCACAAAAAGGACGAGGTCGCAGTTTGTGGTGGTCTGTCGTAACGACGCCGCGAAGACGGCCAAATTCTTGGCGTCGATCTCCTTCGCGAGGCCGATGACGAGGTCCTTCGTGCCGCTACTCGCAGGCGCCACGACCGGTTGTGCTGGCGTCGCCTCTACCGGCTGGACCGGCGCGCCGTGCTCGGCGAGCAGCGCGCGCGCCGAATTAATAGTAGCGTAGTACGGCGCGAGGTCCACGGGCGGCGGCGGCGGCGCGCTGAGGTAGTGCGACGTGAGGAGCAGGTAGGGCACGGCCAACGCGATGACGAGCGCGAGGGAATTGCGGAGGTTCATCCTTTTGATCGGTTCCTAGCTTTTCGGCGCCGCGTGGGCCAAACAACCGATGATGTAGTGCCTCTCCGGCAAATGCCACAGGAGCACGTAACTTCCAAAAGCGATCGATAGAAGCTGAGCGAGGCTGATCGCTGGGCTGTATCCAGTGATTGGCGAGCGCGGGCAGCGTAGCGCCGAGCAAATGGCTCGAAACGCCCTTGGGGCCAGGGGCAGCGAGCTAGCGGTCTGTAAGACACTAGCAAACGCCGTCGAACAACGCGTCACCCCACTAGTCCTAGCACCGTAACAACAACATCTCGAAGGACGCCGTCGAGCAACCACGGGAACACCGTCGAGTGCATCAGTTAGTCGGATCCCCCACACGCGCCACGAGGGAGATAGCTCAGGAGTACATGTCGTCGTCGTCGTCGGGCTTCGGCGCCGGCGCCGGCGCCGCGGCGTCCGACGAAGCCGGCGCGGGCGCCGCGGCCGCGGGCGCCGGCGCGGCCGCCGCGGGCGAGTCCGGGAAGACGGCCGTCGGGCCGCCGCCCCCAAACCCGTCAAATAATAAGTTGGCCGCGAGCGACTCGTTCTTGTCGCACGCGAGGTACGCCTGCGCCGCGTCCTCGCGCGAAAAACCGAGCTCGCAGAGCCGGCCGACGGCCTCGGCCTCCTCGCGCGTCAGGCGCACGACGTTCTGGGGCGGCGCGCCGCCGCCGCCGCCACCGCCAGCTCCCCGGGGCATGCCGCCGCCGCCCAGCGCGCCCAGGAGCTGCCGCAGCTGCTCGCGCGGCATATTTTGCATCTGCTGCGAAAACTGCTCGAACTGCTCCGGCGTGAGGCCGATGGTCGCCGCCAACTGCGCCCGTTGCTGGGGCGAGATCGATTGCATGGCCCGCGCGAACTGCGCCGCATCTAAATCATCACCGCCCGCACCCATCGCCGGCGCCTCCTGCACGGGCTCGTTCATCATGGCCAGGAACTCGGCCTGGTTGTCCTTGATCGTTTGGAGGAGTTGCGGGTCCTCCCGGCCTAGACCCTGCAGGACTTGTTGCAAGGACGCCGGGTTCGCCTGGATCGTCCTTCGTAACTCATCAAACTGCGGGTGCGACCGCAACACGGCTAGCGGCGACGCCGCCTGGGCCTCGGTCATCTCGACGTTCTGCGACGGCTGTTCTTCCGGAATGCCGTTCATCAGGAACTCGACGGCCATGTCCACGTTGCCCATCGCGGCCCGCAGCGCGGCTCTACTCTGCTCCTCGTGGCCGAAACCCATGGCGTTCAGCTGGGCCAGGGCCTCGGGCGAGACGAACTCGTCGTTCTGGGGCGTCGCGGCCGGCGCCGGCGCCGGCGCCGCGGCGGCGGGCGCCGGCGCCGGCGCGGCTGGAGTAGGAGCGGGCGCCGGCGCCGGCGCCGGCGCCGGGCGCGCGCGCTTGGGCTTCGTGACCATGCACACTAAAAAGGACTGCTCCGTGACGCCCTTGTCGGCGAGCGTCTCGTCGTCCTTGAGCACCTTGCCGCTATGAATTAACTTCATCATCGCGGCCTTGAGCTCGGGCTGGCTCGTCTCGATGATGTCCTTGACGGCTTTGATGCTCGCCTCGGGCGCGGCCTCGACCTTGAAGAGGCGGCCCTCGAGCGTCTTGACCTGGACGATCATCGTCCTCGCTTTTGATGATGGACCTGCGGGCGCGGGAGGGGCGTCGATTGTTTGTGGTGGTTGCGGCGACGACGGCTATGGCTTCTTCTCATGCGCGCGGTGCGCGCGGGCGCCCACACGCGCTGTGACTCGATCCGTGGAAAGAGGGTCACTGCTCAGCGAGGGGCTACGCGCGCGCCGCGCCGCTTCGACCGCAGCGTCGCAAGTGAGTTGTGGGAATGCGCTCGCGTTGACTGCGCTGGTGCGCACCTCTAAGCGCCGCTATGCACAAAAGGCGGGGCGTCGTCTCTGCCGAGGCCCTAGAGTGTCTTTGCAACTTTTACGAAATGGGAGGGTTCGTTAAAGTCCCCGATGGTTCTTCAAGCCTCAATTTAGGAATCCGGCACCTCGCTGCTAAAATCGCACGATCAAAATAGCGTCGACTCACCGCCCGCGACGCCGCGTCGCCTACTGCTGCCGGCTTTGAGGTCCTCCTACCCCTCCTGGAGTGCCGTATACCCGTCGACGGGACACGTGACGCGACCGACTGCTACTTGAGCCGCCAGGCAGCCGAGATAAATAAATAGGTTTAACATATCCCGTCGACGGGATATGCTATACGGCCGTATAACGGGATATGTTATGGGGCTGGGTTGCGTCTTAACGTGGCCACTTCGTACTGCCAGTGGCTGCAAAAGAACGGCAGTTAGATAGTATGGGGGAGGGATCGCCGAAAAGACCAGGGATGCTGGGACTTGACCCAGGATATGAGGATCATGAGGAGGGTCCCCGACGGGGCGGGGAACGAGGAGAAGACTACGCAGAAAAACCCAGGTCGAGCGTCACGTCGGCCTTGTCGCAGAGGCCGCCCGCCATCATGTGGGCGAGGTTGTGGGCGCGGTCGCTGACGCCCGACTTCGCCAGCACCCCGTACACGTAGTCGAACAGGATGTGCGAGTCGGCGATGCCGCTCATCTTGAGGTACACGTTCGTCTCGTCCATCCACCACACCATGTTCATCGAGGGGTCCTTCTTGACCTTGAAATGGACGACGGAGTTCGCGCAGCAGCACCACGGCTTGCAGTTGAGGGGATTGCACTGGGTGCACGCCTGCTTCGAGTCGACGTCCACCGCAATAATCGTGTGCTTGGGGATGACGTTCACGTACGTGTGCGAGTAGAGGCCGAAGCAGTCCGTGTCCATGGACTGCGCCTGGATGCCGCCCTCGAAGAGCGTCAACACGTTCTGC
This sequence comes from Pelagomonas calceolata, assembly GCA_918797485.1. Classification (NCBI taxonomy): domain Eukaryota; class Pelagophyceae; order Pelagomonadales; family Pelagomonadaceae; genus Pelagomonas; species Pelagomonas calceolata. The sequence goes on from CAKKNE010000004.1 coordinate 3,774,707, forward strand.
TCGGTACGGCAGCCGCCCGTGATCGACGGGCAGCAGCCCTCCTTCTTTACCTCGCCCTTGAGGGTGTGCACCACGGCGCCGAAGGCCGACGTGTTCTCGACGATCTCCATGGGCGCGGGCTGCACCCGGTACATCATCTGCCGAAACGGCTGCTGGATCAGGGGCTGCTGCGCCGGCATCGGCACCGGGAGCTGGGTTCCTGGCGTCGCGCCGGGCGGAACGACGATGTCAACAGGTCCATTGCTTGTCGTGACTCGCAGGGTTGCCCCGGGCGCGGCTCCCTCCGGGACGGTGATGGTCGACATCGTCACTAATCGCGATCGCGCTGCGCTGAGATGGTATAGTATAGTCTGCGCTGATGATACCAGTTGATACCCGCAAGATTTCAAGATTCTAGAACCATCCCATGAGCAATCTTGCGAACACGTATGAGATGCTGGGGCGGCTCGAAAAAGAGTCTGCAAATGCGTTCAATGGAGCCGCTGGCGCTAGTAGGTTAGGTTTAGTTAGGAGCCTACACTCATCAGCCCCCGGGGTTCGGGTTGCCCGCGCCCTGGCGCTCCATCATCGTCTTGAAGCCCGGGCCGTCGCGCGGCTCCGGCAGGGCGCCCGTGATGACGTAGTCCAGGACGTCGACGACCTGCGACGCGTCCTCGCAGACGGCGAGCGCCGTCGCGTTGACCTCCTTGAGCATGTGCGACACGCCCGGCGGGTGCAGCGTCACGAGGGCCTTGCCCTTGGCCGTCGCGTAGCCAGCATCAAAAGCCGCGTTCCACTGGCGGTACTTGTCGCCGAAGCGCACGACGACGACGTCCGCGTCGTCGATCAGGGTCCGCGTGCGGATCAGGTTCAGGCGCGCGCCTTTGTTGTCGTAGTTCGGTCGCTTCTCCTCGTCGCCGAGGATGATGGCGCCGCAGTCGTCCGAGTCCTCGTGGCTCGTGTTCGGCGCGTCGATCGTCACGGGCAGGTTGCGCTGGGCCACGCCGTCGCCGATGACCTCGCGCCAGTCGCTGTGGATCTCACCACTCAAGTAGACCTTCCACGTCCGGCTGTTCGTCGACGTCGCGAAGCCGCGCGCGGCCGTGCGCCGCGCCAGGTGTCGGAGAGCGAGCATGTTGCTTGTGTGTGAATCGGTAGTAGTTGTGAGAGCAGTTGTGAGAGCAGTGATGCCTCGTGCGAGCAATGTGCAGTTGTGAGAGCGGTGATGTCCGTGAGAGCAATGTGCAGTGACGCAACAATATGTATGCAAGTGGTCAACAATATGCAGCCGCCGCGAGAAAGCACAGCAAAGAGCTACTACTTTGACGGCTGGAGCACAGGAAAAGCTTCGTTCACCTTGCGGTGCCTGCGTAAGCCTCTTTGTTTGCTAGTGTCTTACAGGCCGCTAGCTCGCTTTGCGCGCGGCCACGCAGTGAGGTTGCCCCGTACCGTTAACGGTACGGGGTGACACAGGCCCTAGTGAGTTTTGCGCCACTAGCATTTAAGCTGTTTTACGCCGCTCGTCAGAACGCTGTTCTTCGCCGCTCGCCCTTTCCGCCCCCGTAAAAAAAAAAAAAATAGCGGCGAAAAACAGCGTTCTGACGAGCGGCGAAAAACAGCTTAAATGCTAGTGGCGCAAAACTCACTAGGGCCTGTGTGCCCCGTACCCGTAACGGTACGGGGCAAGGTAGGCGTCGCCAATTAGCCAACAGAGACGCCGGGGATTGGCGAGACCCGCCTCCAAGCCGCGAGCTACGTCTGAAAGTCGCAAAACTTAGAAAGCTTTCATTGCAATTTTTGACCACTCCTCAGGTGCTCGCCACCGATCCAAGGTTGGCGGCGTCGGCGATGGCCGTGCTCTCTGTTGTAAACATAGCCGTTTTCACGAATCCGCTCGTGCGGCGCACCGCTCACGTCCACGGCATCGCGGCGTATTTGTGCCGCTCCGGCGCGAGTATTGCCGGGCTGCTCGCTCTGGTCGCGCACGCGGACGCCGAGCACTCGCAAGCGTCGTCTGCGCTAGACGACCCCTACGTCCGGGCCAAGAAGCGCGGCGAAAAAGTTCAGCTCGTCTCGCGCATTTTGGTGGCCTTCTACTTCCTCTTTTCAGGCGGCTTCCTGTGTCCATCGAGCAGACGCCGATGGCGTGGGGGGCAACGCGATCGATCGTCTACGCAGGCGTCTTCGCAAGCTCGAGCACGTGGGCCTTCGTCGTCGGCATCGGCGGCGCCGCTGCGGTGGCGAGTGGATACAAGTTCACGGTCGCGGCAGGCTTATTGTCCGTCCTCGTCCTGACGCACGGCATCGGCTCCTACGCGGCCAAACTCGGCGGACACAAACGCCACCGCGACGCCCTCATGTTCGTGGGCGCGCAGGACCTCTCGGTCCTCGCCGCGCTGCTGCTCCTCGCGGCCACGGGCCCGGGAGGTCTATCCGTCGACGCCAAGTACGGGAAAGGCAATTAAGATTAAAAGTTAGTCCCTAGGCAGACTCTTCAGGAGCTCGTCGACCTCCTCCCGCGCGGACGCGACGCTCCAGGCGCCGCCGAACGGGTCCGACAGGTCCTCGACGAAGGACTCGATGAGCTGAAAAGCAGCCACGAGCGTGGCGAACAGGACCGCCTCGAAGCGGAGCGAGCCCAAGTCCACCAACAGGAAGACGGCCAGCAGGATCCTCGAAATGATGACGTAGGAGTAGAGCTTGATCGGCGGTATCGTCGACGCCAGCGCGGACGCCCGCGCCGACCGGGCCGACACCGCGGCGCCGTACGCGTTGACGGCGCGCGCGCAGACCGCGCCGCCGCCGGCCGCGGCGTCGACCTCGTCCACGGCCCCCAGCAGCCGCGCGAGCGACGCCTGGTCCGCACCGTCGGCGGCCTCGCCGTCCACCGCATCGCGCAGCGTCTCCGCGTGCGCCCGGATGGCCCGCCGCGCCTCGCCCAGGTCGGTCTTCTTGCTGCTCCTATTGACGATGTCGCAGACCTCGGCGACGTCGCGGACGGCGAACGCCTCCGCGAAGAGGGAGTCCTGGATCGCGCCCTGCCGGCTCGACAGCTGCGAGTAGATCGAGCCCAGGATCGTCGAGTAGATCAGGGCGAGCAGGGTCACGAACGGGCCGAACGCGCCGACGCCCTGGCTCCGGTCGATGCCCAGCACCTCGACGATCGCGACGTTCAGGTAGTCGTTGCCCAGCACGTAGCCGCCGAACGCCGCGCCGGCCGCGACCACGAGCCTCGAAATGCGGTCCAGGCGCACGCCGCCGACGGTGCGGTCGCCGAAGGTCGACGGCGTAACGCGGTCCACGGACGCGTCGTCAGCTGTGCTGGACCGCGCGATGCCGGCTTTGGCAGCCCGCCGCGCGGGGCGGGCGCTGGGCACAGGCAGACAGACACCTTTCGACACGGCGGTGCGGAGCGGAGCAGGCGGCAGCAGTGCGCGCGCATGGCACAGGAGAATCGCTGCTAGCAGCCGCATCGTTTTTGGCGCTGCCCGGGCAGCCAGGCGGATGGCAGGCGGATCGGAAATCTGATGAAGAGGGCGAATCTAGTGTGTCAATACCCTGGCGCGAGGCGGAAGGATGGCGGGGTTTGCCGAGGCGGTTCTGCTGAGAAGGACGTATGCTGTTATGAAAGACGCGCCCGGCCCGCCCCCGCCGCCGATGAATGCGACGCGCGGTGTCTCGCCCCCCAGGTGCTCCGCCCACTAGTCCTGGCCGTACAGATAACCCACGCGGCGCGCGCCGGAGCGGATCCAACACTACAGGTAAGGTTCTCGTTACACAGGCGCCGGCTCGCGGTCGAGGCTCCAGAAGACGTTCGCGACGGACGCGCCGAGCGCGGCGTCGTTCAGGAGCTTCGTCACGCCCGCGCCCGCCGCCCGCAGGTCCCCGACGCCCTCGCCCATTTCGGGGGTGGGCTCGAGGTAGACGTCGAGCTCGCAGGCCAGGCCGTTCGGGTAGCGCACGTGCGTCCGCAGCGCCGCGACGGCCGGCTCGTCCGCCAGCGTGTCGGCGACGCGGCGCTCGAGGTCGGCCTGCGTCGGCAGCGAGGCGACGACGGGGCAGGTCTTCTCCGCCGGCACGACGCGCACCGTCGCGTCCCCGACGCGCGGCGGGCCCGCGTCGCCGTGGCCGTGCGAGTGCCCGTGCGAGTGGCCGTGCGAGTGCGAGTGCGCGCCGTGGTCCTCGGCCTCCATGTCAAGTAAAGCGACGCGCGCCGCCTCGGCCAGCTGGAAGCTGGCAGACGTCGACAGGTCGCTGTCCAGGGGCACGACGTCGACGTCGACGCGCAGCTTCCCCGCGATGCTCCGGCCTCTTAATGAAGCGACCTGCGCGACGCCCGGCACGGCGAGCACGGCGAAGCGGAGGCGCTCGAGCGCGTCCTGGTCGACCGCATCGCTCAATTCCTGCAGCGCGCCCGCCGTGATCTGGAAGCCTGTGGCCGCGAGCATCGCCGCAACCGCCAGACCCGCCGCGGCGTCGGCGTGGCGGAAGATTTTGAGCGAGCATCGCGCCGCCGCGATCCCGACGAGCGCGACGACGGACGACAGCGCGTCGGACCGGTGGTGCCACGCGTTCGCCTCGAGGACGGGCGACCGCAGGCGCTTGCCGACGCGCGCCGTCGCGCGGAAGAGGCCCTCCTTGGCGACGATGGACACCAGCGCCGCCACCAGGGCGATCTTGCCCGGCTTGAGGCCGAGCGCGCCGTGCGCGTGCACGCCGGCGTCGAGCGCGTGCGACGCCGCGCCGGCGCCGGCGGCCACGAGCATGCCGCCCACGACGAGCGCGCCGACGGTCTCGAAGCGGCCGTGGCCGTACGGGTGGTCCTCGTCCGCCGGTAATCTTGCCGCGCGCATGGCCACTAATGTCACAACGTCGCTCGCGAGGTCCGAGGCGGAATGGGCCGCGTCGGAGATCATCGCGGCGGACCGCCCGTAGATGCCCGCCGCGAGCTTGCCGAACGTCAGGAGCACGTTGACCAATCCGCCGACGACCGTGATGCGGTCCGCCGCCTTCTGGTCCGCCGAGACGCCGGCCAAGATCTTCTGCGTCGGCGAGGCGAGCAGGTGGCTCGAGGTCCAGTCCGCCAAGGCGGGGTTCAGCCGCCCCGCGACGTGGCCGGGGATCTTCCACGGCCTTCTCACGGCGTTGAGTAGCGGCCGCGACGCGGTCGCGTCGGCCGTGGCGACGCGGCCGTGGTTCAAGCGCGTCCTGCTTGGCCTCGCGCGCTCCACAGGGCTGCGCGCCGCGGGAACGCGCACCGCTGGGACGAGTAGCGCCGCAGCGCACCCCAGAAGGAGCAAGACAGCAGGGCCCCTACGCTTCATCCTGGCACCGCAGCGACGGGGTTCGGCACTTATTATTGACGAATATCAACGCAGCGGTGGCGTCAACAAGTGCTGCCGCCGAATACGCGCAGCGGCCTGCCGCAGTGCCTTCTCTCGATCACCGATCATCGATCACCGCTGATCACCGATAGGTTTGCCAGTCAGGAGGTGTGGAACAGCTCTCTGGACAACACGCTTTTTTTAGGGCACGGACGCCCACGTCTGTGCCGCACCGGGCGCGGCAGCACGCACACGCATGGGAACTACAAAAGCAAGGTAATATACACACCTCCGACGACGTGATAACCGGGACAAGCGTATTTCGCGCGCGCGTCGGGGGATACATTAACCCCATCGCGCGCGGTCACGACGCTCGAATCACGACACCACCGCATTCAGAGGACCTCGCCGAATATCTCAACGAGCTGTGGCGCATCTACGGCTCCAGAGAAGCCGACCGGGCGCGCGTCTTCTCGGCCTTGAACGACGAAATACGGCACGCCTCGGACCCCGCGCTGCGACGCCTGTGCACAAGCTCTGCGGACGTCCTGCTGCGCCTCCGGCGTGTCTAGGACCTTCCGGAAGCCTTCAACATCAACCCCATTTTCCGAGGCAATGCGACAGATTGTTTCCGGATCCGACACGTTCTCCCCGTTCTCGTAGATCGCCTCGAAACAGGCCTTCTTCAGCTGCGCTTCCTTCTCGCGCGGCGCGAAGCGCAGGAGCTGGTGCGCGCGTAACGTGTTCGGCCAGATCTTCCAGTCGGCGAACGGCGCGCCGACCTTGCGGCCCTTGGCTCGCAGCGAATGCGTCCAGCCGTCGCTGCCCCACCGCCGTCGATTGTACGCTAGGTAGTCTTCGCCGTTTTCTTGCGTGCCGGGGTCGATCATGAACGGTTCCCACGAGACGGTCGCGTCGACGCCCTCGCCCTTGATTTGGTCGATGGCCGCGTCGAGATTCTTCGCGCCCACCCAGCACCAAGGTCAGGCAAAATCGGAGTATACGGTGACCGTCAGCTGCCGACCACTGCGGGCCACGCCGGCCGACATGGCTGGCAATGCGAGGAGTAGTGTGTAGAGGATGATTGTGTCCCCGGCGCACGCCGCTGCGCGGTTTAAGTGGTCTCACGTCGCGTAGAGAGTCCTTGCTCGAAGTGAGCAAGTCCTGCACGTGTTTGAGCGGTCACTCGCACCGCTATTTTGCCTGAGCTCTCTTTGGGCTTTGCAAGCTCTGCGGAGGTCTGTTGGGTCTGCGTGCACGCAGAGCTTGTTCTCGCTCCTCAGCACGTTAGGTTACGTTGGGACACCCCGCGGCAGCGCTAAAGACGTGCCGTTGCCGCTCCCGTGCTCGCACTCGAGTACTCAAAGCCATGTCGGCTTGGTCTGGCTCCCTCCCGCCGCCGGGCGAGGAGCGTTCCGAGTTCATCGAGGACAAGGGCGTGCTGCTGCGCCATGGCTCGTCGCTCGCGCTGATGGCGCTAGTCAGCACCGCCCTCAATGAGTCAGACGAGTTCGGCGAGGTCGACCCCGAGGACGACTGGAAGAAATGGACCGAGGGAAGGCCCGAACTCAAATTGTACTACGGCGCGCTCATCGACCCATCGAGGGACGGCGCGGACGCCGTCGCGTGCATCCTGCGGGCGGTCCTCGACCCGTCCACACCAGGCCGGGCGTCCGGTCGGAATCGCATTATTATAGATTATGTGACGACGCGCAAGGCTTTTCGGGGCAAGGGCCTCGCAAGCGCCGCCGTGAGCTTCGTCGAGCAGGCGGCCGCGGCCACGGGCTCGAATTGTTACGTGCTCGCGCTCGAAGAGAGCTGCACGTACTGGATGGGCCAAGGCTTCATCCTGGAGCCGTCCAGACGCCTCACCGCCCGCCTGAACGTGTTTCCGGACACGCACCTGCTCCGGCGCGCGGCGGATCCTCCCGATGAAGGCGAAGCATCAGACGACCAGTTCCTCGAGGCCCGCCGGCAACTGGAAGAAGAAGGGTCGGATTCGGGCGAGGACGAGGACGAGGACGAGGGCGAGGCGCTCGTGATCGCCCTGTCTTTGCTTGCGTCCCATCCGGACGCCGCCGAGCGCGACGCGAGCCGCGCGCTCCTACTCAAGGCTGCGACGAACCTGACGAACGACCCGTGGAATCCAGTGTGGAGACCCCCACCACCACGCCATCGAGCAGACGTCGCGTCGATGGCGTGGAGGTCGACGCGCTGATCCGCACAGGTCCAACCCAAAATACCGGCGCCTCCGCAAGCAGAACGCCATCATCGCCGCCAAGGTCGTCAAAGTCACTGGCGCCCCGGAGGTCCTCGCGTGCATGGGTTTCGAGGACGCGGGCGACGAGTGGGTCGTCCGCGACGACGACGTGTGGCAGCGCGCCGCTGCCACCGCGGCCGCGCTGAAGATGTAGTCTGTTGTCCTAAGAAATGTTCATGCGCTGTTCTTAAGAACTGTTACCATGACAGGCGAGGCGCCGCCCCATGAACGCCTCGCGCGCCAGCTCGTAGAAGGCCGCGTCGGCCACGTTTGCCGCGACGAACGCGGCCTCGCGCGCGCGGTCGACCTTCGCGGGCGCGCGGCGCCGCGGGCCGTCGCGGCCGCGGTGGTGCCGCGACAGGCGCAGGAAATGCGACGGCAGCAGACGCTCGAGCTCGGCCGCCGTCGCCGTCGGCCGGTCGCTCAGGCCCACCAGCAGGAAGCGCTCCTTCGCCCGCCGCCAGGCGATCTGCGCCGCCTCGGCGCCGCGAACTCCGGCGCACGCATCGCCGCAGAACCACGCGACGTCCGCGTCGTCGTCGACGTCGAGCACGTTGCGGAAGCACGACGAGGCTTCCGCGGCCAAACAGTCGTCGACCTGATGGAGCACGCGCCGCGGGCGCCCCGCGACCTGCTGCGCGTAGCGCTCGTGCGGGTCCCTCGCTATTGCAACGACGAGCGGCGTCCGCCCGAAGCTAAAGTCCGTCGCCGTCGTCGCCAGGACCACCGCGTACTTGTTCGACTTCAGGAGGCACTTTTGCGTCGCTCGCGCGTCGAGCCAGGCGCAGATCGAGAAGTCGTTCGCGACCGTGAGGGGCTGCATGGCTCGTACGAGTCCCTTCGTCGCCGGCGCGGCGTCCGGCGGCGCCGCCAGCACGACGAGCCGGTGCGCGCCCGACTTCACGGGCGGGCAGGCGGACGCCGCACCCGGTGCGTAGGGCCTCGACGGCACCGCGACGGCCCGCGCCCGGTCGTAGAGTTCGGGCTCGAAGTCGTGCGCGTGGACCACAATACAACCATCCTCCGCGACGGTCTTGTCCTTCAGCACCGTCGCGCGGCAGTGGCGCACGTTGCGGCCTGTGTGGAAATCAAATTTTACGGCGCGTTCGTCCTGAATCCTCCACGCCATCGACGCGACGCCTGCTCGATGGCGTGGTCGTTCTCGTTCCACACAGGTCGCGACAATTATAAGTCATGGGCAATTTCTCCGCGACGAGGCCGTGCGACGCGCGTTGTGGCTGCCTACAACTACGCGGTGTCCCTTAACCATCTAGAGCGATTCGAAGAAGCCAAGGCAGTGCTGCGCAACATGATGCCCGTGGCGCCACGCGTTCTCGGCGAAAATCATGAACTCATGCTCAGGACGAGGGCGCTTTACGCGGAGGCGCTCTACCTTGACGAGGGCGCCACGCTCGGCGATCTCCGCGAGGCCGCGACGGCGTTCGAGGACGTCGTACGGATTTCGCGGCGCGTGCTCGGTGGTTCGCATCCGGTCACGACGGAGGTTGAGAACGACCTGCAAAAGGCGCGAGACGCGCTCTACGCCCGCGGGCTGCCCTGAGAACTCCTAACTACTCAGTATCTTTAAAGAAACACAACATCTTACACGTGAGGGGGATGGACGGCCGAGGGGAGTCACAACGTCCGCCACGAGATTCGCAGCCGGCTCGCAAGAAAAACTCCACTACTTGCCCGCCGCCTTCTCCCGCGCCTCCCTTAATAGATCCTGCTTGCTCTTGAAGCCGATCTCGCGCGGCTTGGGCGTCGCCTGCATCTCGCGCTGCACCGTGGCCGAGACCGACTCGGCGGCCTTCGAGGCCTCCTTCGCGAGGTTCTCAGCCGCCGCCGTTACCTTCGAGACGTCGACCTTCTCCGTGAACTCCTTGAGCTTGTGGTCCGTCCGCAAGGCAAACCGCTGGAAGGCCTTGTTCTCGGCGAGGCCCTTGACGACGACCTCCTGGGCGAGCCAGTTCGCCACGCGCTGGACGAAGGGGTTCGACATGTGTTTGCTGCGGCTTCCGCTGCTCGGTTGCGTGTTAGCTGTGGCGTCCGCGTGTTTGCTGCGGCTTCCGCTCGGTTGCGTGTTAGCTGCGGTCCTCCTGGTTGCTGCAGGCGTCCGCTCGGTTGCGGTGGCTTGGCGTCCTCGCAGCGACAGAGCCCGCTGTGAACGACTGGAGGGGTCCACCGGTGGCTCTAGTCGACTGTCAAGGTCGGCACCCGCGGGCGACAAAGGTGCGTGAGCAAAAAATAGTCGGCTAGCGTTCGAGTAAGACACTAGCGAAAAAGTAATATTGATAACGCCGCGTTACACTCGTCGAGGCGGCCGGGGTTCGGGGGAAAGGGGATAAACAGCTCCTAGAGCGCGGCCGGGATGAGCTTCTCGGCCTTGGCCGCCGCCGCGGCGACCTCCGACGCGCCGCGCGCGGGCACCTCGCACTTCCAGAACGAGATCGAGCGCCGGCCGACGACGGCCGCCTCGTTGTACCGCAGTTGCAGCGAGAGCCGCGAGGCGAGCACGTCCGAGATGTCGCGGAGCACGCCCGGCCGGTCGCCGACGTCGCAGGCCACGAGGAGGATCTGGTCGAGCGCGTCGTCGTCGGCGACGCAGACGATGGTCGGCGGCGCCGGCGCCTCGGGCTCGTCGGCGACGGGGTTCGCGCCGGACGACGCGCCGCCGTTCTGTTGTATTATCGACCGCAGCGCGCGCACCGTGTCGCGCTTGTGCGCCGGCGTCGCGGGCGGCGAGGGTGCCGGAGGCGGCTTCACGGCGGAGGGATCGCTCTTCGACTCCTCCTCGTCGGCGTCGGCCAGCGCGGCCAGGGCCTTGGCCTCCGCCGCCGTCGAGCCGCGGTGCTTCTTGCCCCGCTCGACGACCCTATGCTTGGCCGCCATGACCAGCACGGACTTCTTGTCCTCCTTCTCCAGGTTATCCGAAGACGCGTTCGACGCGCGGCGCATCCGTAACGTACCCTGTGAAGGTGTCTCCGTCATGTCGAGCGAGTCGGCCTCCAACCTACCGACGACGGCCTTGTGCGCCGCCGCGTGCCGGATGCAGAACTCGACGGCGTGGGCCACGTTGTCGTGAAACCACTCGTAGCCGCACTTCCTTTGTACTCCGGCTAATCTTAAAGTTTCCTCGACCCTAGAACCGATCGACGCGAGACACACCTCGACGCCTTTTCTTCTCATATCTGCGAACAAATCTTCCAACATGTGCAAGGCCGTCGAATCCACCGAAGTGACCGGAGTCATCTCGACGACCACGTACTTCGTATCCTCCACTTGCCGACATAACTCTATTATGGTGTCCTTGATGTACGCAACATTGGCAAAGTACATCGAAGCACCCACCCTCACGACGAGCACGCCCTTGACGAACTGGCCGGGGGACTCGCCCTGCTTCACGTTTCGGTAGATGGCCGTGCCGGGCAGCTTCCACAGCACACTGATCTGCGGTCTTACGGATTCGTAGAGTACGACGATCAGCGACATGCCGACGGCGATTATCAAACCATAGAGTACGCCAGCAAACAAGGTACCCAAAAACGCGATGACCCACAGCATGAAATCCAGCTTCCTCACCTTCCAGAGGTGCTTCGCTTCTCCGATCGCAACTAAGTTCACCACTGATGATATCACTATGGTCGCTAAGACGAACTTCGGCAGCTTGCGGATGAAGCTCGGCAGGATGACCAACGCGAGCATGACGAACAACCCCGTCACCAAACCAGCTAACGGCGTCTTCGCGCCCGTCGAATTGGCCACAGCTGAACGAGAAAAGGAGCCGGCCACGGGGTAGCCCGCCGCGAAGCTACCGATCAGGTTCGCCAGCCCAATGGCCCCGAGCTCCTTCCCCGCCGAAAGCTCCTCGCCGTGCTTCGCCGCGATGGATTTGCCGATCGCGATCGACTCCATGAAGCCAATTAATGCGGCAGATATGGCCGTCGGTAAGACGGTAGAGGCCTTCGACGGGACGTCCCTCAAAACGCGAGGTAGGGTGAAAGGGGGTAATCCAGAAGGCACTAATCCAATGGTCTGCACGCCGTAGTCGTCTCGCAGCGTATCACCTAATCCTGGGATGATCATCATCACCAAAGATAAAGTACAGATGATCAAAGGACCGAGGGGCTTCATCCAGCCGAAGGTCTTCGGTTTTTTTGTCGCGAGTTCTTTGACACCCTTGAGCATGTAATACGTGATGACACCCAACAGAAACGGCATCCAGTGGGCTTTTCCTCTAAGAACTTTCGTGCAGATGGCCTTGATGGTCTCGTGGCAGTACTGGGACTTCGGTATGCTGATCCCGAGCCAGAACTTGAACTGCGAGAGGCCGATCGTGATGGCTGCACCAGACGTAAAACCGGAAATGACCGGGTGGCCCAGGAAGTTGATGAGGAAGCCTAGGCGGCAGATCGCGGCGCCGAACTGGATGATTCCGACAAAGAACATGGCCACAAAAACTAAATTGGCGTACGCGTCCGGGCACGTCCCCGCCAGAGAATCGTCGGACGCCCCCAACATGCGTCTTGCTGGATCGTCGTCTTCGTAGTATTCCGGGCACTCGCCCTTGGTCAAAGCGTCTGACAACCCAGCTTCTACTAACAATGACACGAGCGCGACGGGACCCACGGCTAATTGCCCAGAGGTCCCAAAGAACGCGTAGACCACGGTCGGGACGAAGGACGCGTACAAGCCATACACCAAATCTAGGCCGGCAATAGACGCGTAGGACATGGACTGGGGGATGACCATGACGCCGACCGTCAGGCCCGCAATTAAATCGGCCTTGAACCCTTCCTTGGAAGTTCTCGGTAGCCAGCCCAGGATAGGCAGGGCGTGCCTCGCCGCCTTTTCGCACTTCTGGGGGCACGTTGTTTCTTCTTCATCGTCTTTGGACGAGCAGGGCCCCTGGAGAAACGTCGTCGCCTGGCCGCACGCGGCGTGTAAACCAGATACGGTCTCCTGGTCGGGGTCCTTCCGCAACCCTAAACCCACGGCCTGGCCCAGGGACTCCTCCACGGTCTTGGTCGGTAGCTCGACGACGTACAATGATTCTTCGTCGCCCGTGTTCGAGGGCGACGGCCGCGGCGCCTCGCTGCCGTCGTCGGCGCCGTGGTTGGCCAGGGCCGTGTCGGCGACGTACTGCATGGTCTCCTGACGGGTCGGCTTGCTTGCTGCGGTCGGTTTTCAAATGAGTGTCGCTGGAGAGTGTCTCTTGCTGTGCTGCGTACGTCCTTAGCGGTCGTCGGCGCAGCTCGGCGCTTCGCTCGTTAATGAATGCCGACACTCCGAAAAGCTACCGATTGCTCCAAAGTTGTATTGGCTTATTTGTGCGGCACCGGAGGTGTGTTTGCACGCTGCACGATGATGAGATGAAAGAGACTGCTTTTGTCCGACGTAAAGTTTAAGCTTCTATACAGATTCACACGCCTACGGACTCCTCCCGACTTCCTCCAACCGCGGACCGACGCCGAGCAAAGTCCAATTTTGAGGCCAGCCGCGTCTGATTGGTGGGAATGCTCTTCAGTTCAGCCGTCCCAAGCGAGGTTCGAACGAAAGAAAAGTGAGCAATAACTACCCGCACGGACGCCTGCAGCCGCCTCTAGGCCCAGGCCGCAGTTCCGTGCGAGCGCGGCCGGGCGCCGAGACTCAGCAACTCGTAGAACTGGGCGCGTCATGCCGCAATCACAATACAAGCTCTCCTTAGTACGCGTACTGCCCCCCGGCCACGGCGAACTGCTTGTTCCCCGTCCTCCGCCGCTCGACACGGTTCGCGATAGACGCGGCGACGAGCCGCGCCCCGCGTCGCTCCGCGCTCGCCCGGGCGCCGTCGCCGCGCTGGTCCGCCAACGCCGCGGCGCGGAGGCCCTCGCGGACCAGCGGGTCGCGCATGGCTTCGCGGCGGGCGACGGCGCGCGCGGAGGGACCGGCGCGGCGGCGCGGCGGCGGCGGCGGCGGCGCGTCGAGCGGCGGGCGCAGGCGGACGTTCGGCGCCCGCGGCTGCCGCGAGGCGCCGCCGCGGCTCAGGTCCGCCTCGGCCGGCGGCCGTTCCGCGCGCGCGCGCCCGCCGGCCCGCGAGACCTTGGACGCCTTGGCCTTGTGGCCGCGGCGGTGCGGGCACTCGTTGCGCAGGTGGTCCCGGAGCTTGTCGGCGACCGTGCGCGAGGCCGAGGGCGCCTGGTGCACGACCTTGCCGCAGAGCGGGCACGCGCGCTTGCTGTGCGCCGCGTAGGTCGCGGCGGCCTGCCGGTTGTACGCCGCGAGCGCCGCGCCGCCCGCGGGCACGACGACGGCCGGCGGGAGCGGCCGCGCCTCGGTCGCCGGCCAGCGCGCGGCGCACTTCTCGTGATGGAAGCGGATCGACTTCGTGCCGGCCTGGAGGCCGCACATGTAGCACGTCACGCGCCGCGGGCCCCGGGGCACCGCCGGCGCCGGCGCCGCGGCGGTGACGTAGACGTACTGGTAGCCGGCCGCGTCCGTGTTCTCGTCGGCGGCCGCGGGCGCCGCCGGTCGCTCGGGCGCCTCGGACGGCGGCGCGGGCGGCGACGGGTCGCGGCGGAGCCGGTGCAGGCGCCGGTCCCGCTCGTCCTGGAACTCGACCCAGGTCCAGCTGTGCCGCCCCCGCGTCACTTTGCGTCCCACGCAGCGCTCCTTGTCCGCCGTCGCCGGCGACCGCTCGCGCCGGAAGCGGGATGCGGGCGACTGCTCGCGGTGCAGCCGGTCGAGGATGGACTCGCCCTCGGCGGCCGTGGGCGACTGCTCCCGGTGCAACCGGTCGAGGATCGACTCTTCCTCCCCGTCCGGCGGTGGCGGTGGCGCTGCAGCTGCTGCCACCGGAGACTGCTCGCGGCGCAATCGGTCGAGGATGGACTCGCCCTCCACGGCCGCCGCTGCTGTGGGCGACTGCTCGCGGTGCAGCCGGTCGAGGATGGACTCCTCTCCGTCTGGCGGCGGCGGCGGCGGCGGCGCGGCAGGCGTCGACGAGGAGCGCCGCCGGCCGAGCATCGGCTGCTCCGGCGTCAGCGACACGCGGTCCTCGCGGCGCAGGCGGTCGAGGATGTCGGTCGGTTCTTCGTCCTCTGTAGGCTGCCCTGCCTCCTCCTCTTGTGCCATGGTGGGGTCCCCAGTGCTGCCCACCGCAGCGGTGCCGGCCGGCCCAGGCTGCGCCTCGTCGTCGGCGTCTGGCGCCGGCGTCGCGGCGTCGTCGGAGGCGCTCATGTTTGTATGCGCATCGGGCAACGGAGACTGGCACCTGAAACTGGTGCCGACAGGTGAGACGAAGCGCGTTGCTTGTATGATCGATCGGTTGAGCCATCTGGAGTCCTTCCTGCCGGCTGATTCGTACACACATCTAGCGTACAACGGCACTAGCCAAGATAAGGCTATCTTTCAGCTCTCAAGCACAGTTTTTGCCGGCGTCCGGTAGACTCGCAATCGCATCAGAGCTCAAAAAAAACATGCTCAAAAGGTCCCAGCCACCTACCGGAGGGCCTGTGCGAGCCGACAGCGCTGCGCGCGCGCGTCCGGTCGAGCAGCTTGCTGCCAAAGAGGATCGGATCGGAAAACACACATCTACGCGCGCGCGGAGGCCTCGCATTCTCCACTCGAGCAGTCATCTAACGCACGCACCCCCCGCAGACACCAAACAATCTAAAATGGCCAAGCTCGCTCTCGCCCTCCTCGCCGCCCCGGCCGTCGCCTTCGTGGCCCCCGGCCAGCAGGCCGCCTCCAAGGTCGTCGTCAAGGGCGACATCGGCGTCGACCCCGGGCCGATCACCCCCTCGGGCTTCATGTTCGAGGACACGGAGGGCCTCGCCCGCCGCCGCGCCGTCGAGATCAAGCACGGCCGCATCTCCATGATGGCGTTCCTCGGCATGATGGTCCAGGAGCTCGGCATCACCTTCCCCGGCTCCATGACCCTTGACGGCTCGGTCCAGTTCTCGGACATCCTCAAGGACGGCATGGGCTTCGCGGCGCTCTCCAACGTGCCCACGTTCGGCCTCGCCCAGATCCTCCTCTTCGGCGGCATTGCCGAGACCGTCGCCATGCCGGCGTCGCAGTACACGGGCGGCCCGCAGAACCTCCCGGGCGGCTACGACGGCTCGGCGGGCACCATCCCCGGCGGCTACCCGTTCACGGAGCAGATCACGGACCCCGCCGCGCGCACGCGCGCGCTCACGTGCGAGCTCCAGAACGGCCGCGCGGCCATGCTCGGCACGTTCGGCGCCATGTGCCACTCGTGCGTCGACTCGTGCGACCACCACTTCTTCTACCCGATCACGCACAACTAAGCTGCGTCGTCGCCGAGGACTCCGAGCTCGGCGCAAGTGTCGCGCTTATGGACGCTCGTCCCTCGCTTGCCGGTAACAACAATCTGTGACATCGAACCAGTTCTACGAGCCAGTATCTTCAGGAGCCCAGCGGGCGGCGCATGATTCGGACCTTTTGCTGAACCAGCGTGCGCCACGTGTCCGCCCACGAGCTCCGACCCGCGGCGCGCTTCGGACGACGCCTGCGGCCGCCCGCGCGGCCCGCCTACCGGGTCCGGACTCTCGCATAGATGCGAGCTGTGATCCTCATCTCAACCAAACAAAAACTCGTAAGTAGATTCCGCCTGCCCAAACCCCGCTCCTTGCCTGCGCGGCCGCGCGAGAGTACCCTGGCCCGTCCCTCTCCGCGCTGCAGCAAGGGGGCAGCGCGCGCGCGCGCACAAGCGGCGCATGGGGCCCGAAATCCGGGGCAGCCACTTTTGCAATGGCACGGCGCCTCGCGGCCGCGCGTCGGCGGCGCGTACCTCACGCGCGTAGCTCACCCGCCGCGCCCCCCGCAGACAACAAATCAAAATGGCCAAGCTCGCTCTCGCCCTCCTCGCCGCCCCGGCCGTCGCCTTCGTGGCCCCCGGCCAGCAGGCCGCCTCCAAGGTCGTCGTCAAGGGCGACATCGGCGTCGACCCCGGGCCGATCACCCCCTCGGGCTTCATGTTCGAGGACACGGAGGGCCTCGCCCGCCGCCGCGCCGTCGAGATCAAGCACGGCCGCATCTCCATGATGGCGTTCCTCGGCATGATGGTCCAGGAGCTCGGCATCACCTTCCCCGGCTCCATGACCCTTGACGGCTCGGTCCAGTTCTCGGACATCCTCAAGGACGGCATGGGCTTCGCGGCGCTCTCCAACGTGCCCACGTTCGGCCTCGCCCAGATCCTCCTCTTCGGCGGCATCGCCGAGACCGTCGCCATGCCGGCGTCGCAGTACACGGGCGGCCCGCAGAACCTCCCGGGCGGCTACGACGGCTCGGCGGGCACCATCCCCGGCGGCTACCCGTTCACGGAGCAGATCACGGACCCCGCCGCGCGCACGCGCGCGCTCACGTGCGAGCTCCAGAACGGCCGCGCGGCCATGCTCGGCACGTTCGGCGCCATGTGCCACTCGTGCGTCGACTCGTGCGACCACCACTTCTTCTACCCGATCACGCACAACTAAGCGCGTCGTCGTCGGCCCGAAGACCAAAGGACTCCAGAGCTCGGCGCGGCGGCGCTTATGGACGCTCGTTCGTATAAACCTACCTGAATCTTATTTCTTGGCCCTTCCGTTTGGTTGGCTAGTATGTCAGCACGCTAGCTGGTCCTTGTTTTTTGTCTCAAAAGCGCTGGCTGCAATCGCTCGCATTTGTGATTGCTATAACTGAAGGATAAGCTGAAAGACCCCACCACTCCACGCTGTCAAGAGCAAGCTCCTTGCAGGGGCAGACAAGCCCATATTACTATGGAGAGCACCCAGCCGCAGAGCGATGCCAAGCAGAGCGACGCCAAGAAGCAGAGCGATGCCAAGCAAAGCGACGCCAAGAAGCAAAAGGGCCGCGTGAAGAAGCTGCGCCGCTGGGCCGCCGCGGGTGACGTCTACACGCGCGCGCGCCTCGCCGAGTGCGCCGCGCACGGCGTCGACGCGAAACTGACGGCGGAGACCACGCCGCCGGCGAAGGGCGGCCGCGTCCCGACGGTCAAGGGCGACGTCGGCACCGTCGTCTGGCGCGCGCTCGCGCCGAGCCTCGACGCGGCCGTCGGCGCCGTCTACGCGGACCCCGCGAGCGAGACCGAGGCGCGCCGGGAGTGGCCGCCCTGGCTGCGCCTCGGCAACGCGGCGCGCGCGCGCCGCGTCGTGCTGGCCGTCGCGCCGGGCGTGGCCGACGCATCGGCCGTGCCGTTCCTGCGCGGCGGCGTGGCCGCGCGCGTCTACGGCAAGCGCCACGGCGACGCGGACCGCGACGCGCTCGACGCCGTCGCCGCGGCGCCGCCGCCCTGGGAGGCCCCGCCGCCGAAGCGCAAGAAGGGCTCCGGCGGGCGCCGCGCGCAGAAGCGGCGGCGCAAGGAGGCGGCGCGCGCCGCGGAGGCGTCGTCCGACGACGACGACGACGAGCCGGACGTCGACTTGATGGAGGCGCCCTGGGCGCTGCTGCGGGACGCGGTCCTGACGCGGGCGCAGCTGGCGGCGAACGACTACCCCCTGCCGCGCGAGGCCGCGCCGCGCCACGTCGCGCTCGGGGCCGACGACGACGGGGAGGACCTCGGCGTCGTCGACGGCGCCGAGGCGTACCGGCTGCCGAGCCGGCCGCGGGCGGCGGCGATCTTGGAGAGGTGCGGCGCCGAGACGGTGCGGCGGAGCGGCGCGCCGCCCGGCGCGCGCCGCCGCGTCTTCGGGCTCGACTGCGAGATGGTCCAGACGACGGCCGGGGCGCGCGTGGCGCGCTGCACGCTCGTGGACGGGGCGGGCGCCGTCGTCTTTGACGAGCTCGCGAAGCCGGCGGAAAAGGTCGTCGACTACTGCACGCAGTGGAGCGGCCTCGACGAGGCGGCGCTGCGCGGCGTCGCGACGAGCGTCGACCAGGTCCGGGCGGCCCTCCTCGAGACGGTCGACGCCGACGACGTCTTGGTGGGCCACTCGCTCGACTGCGACCTGCGGGCGCTGGGCCTGGCGCACCACGCGTGCGCCGACACGGCGCTCCTCTACGGCCACCCCCGCGGTGCGCCCTACAAGAAGAAGCTCAAGCAGCTCGCGAAGGAGTTCCTGGACCGGGAGATCCAGGACGGGGCCCACGACTCGGCCGTCGACGCGCGCGCGGCGCTCGACCTCTTCGCGCTGCGGGTCGCGCGCGGGCCGGCGTTCGCGGGCGGCGCCGAGGACGCCTTCGCGCGGCTGGCGCGCCACGGCTGCCGCGTCTGCGTCGTGGGCGACGCCGCCACGCTCCAGCGACGCGCAACGGGCGCCGTGTCCGCCGTCCGCGCGACGGGCGCCGGCGTCGCCGCGGCCGCGGCCCAGAAGCACGCTGAAGGTTGGAACCTCGTCGTGGCGCGGCTCGAGGAGGGCGGCGACCTCGACGGCGCGTGCCGCGTGCTAGAGGCCGCCCTCGCGGACGACGCGCTCCTGGTCGTCGTCGCGCAGCCGCCGCTGGACGAGGCGAACCGCCTGGCGCGCCAGAAGCGCCTCGCCACGGACCCGCGCGCGTCGACGGTCTGGACGGCCGAGCGCGAGAAGGCCTGCGCCGCCGCGCTGCAGGCCGCGTCGTACGCGGCGGTCGTCGTGAAGGCTCGCGGTGGCTAACAGTGGTGTGTTCGTTGTTTATTTTTAGAAAGGTTAGTCAGACATGCCGGAACAGACCGCGGCGCCGAAATGGGGCTTTCCGTAGGCGCTCGATGCGCGTCGTTTGCGCTCGTCACGCGGCTCGTGAGAGCTTTAAGTCGGCGCGAAGGCCTTCCGTTTAGTTCAAGGGGGTCAAGAGCTCGACCTTGGGCTAACGTTTGGCGGTTCAACCGGTTCAACAAACGGGTGGCTCAGAGTGGTAACCTGGCCTAACCTGGCCACCTTGCCCCTAAAGCCACTCATTTTCGCTCTGCTCGCGTTCCGTAAAAGTTTCATTCTGGTCGTCGACACTCGAAAGAGCGCTTCTTCGCTATCTATCCGCCGCGCGCGCGCGGCGCCCGTGGCGCCCCGCCACCAAAAGAGCTGTGGCCCATTGAGTGCCTCTTTCCGCCGCGCAGGGACACAAACCAAACAAGCATGGCCGGCAAAACCTTCGCCGACGACGAGCAACCGCTCCTCAATGAGCAGAAGCCCAAGTCCTCGCTGACGCGCGTCGCCGTCCTCGCCGTCGCGTGCTCGTTCGTCCTCGGTTCCGTGGCCGGTACCGTAGTCCACCGCGGCGGCCACCCGTGTGGAATACGCGCCGCACGCCGTCGACGCGACGTTGGCCCCGGGAATCGAACACGTGGTCCAGGAGGCACCACGCTAACGAAGAAGAGAAGTTAAGCGGCCCGTAGCGCGTTATAAGTTGTTTTCCCCACACAGGCGGCCGCGTCGGAGCCATGACGCGCCTCGACGACGTCGCTTCCAAGGACATCACCGCCGACCAGATTACGGGCGAGGACGCGCCCGCCCCGGCCCCGGCGCCCGGGTCCGTACCCAAGCAGATGCCCACTAGCTGCTATGAAGGGGGTCATCTGGCGGGCTATGGAACGGATCTCGCCATGGAGGGAAAGTCTTCCGACTGCTCCTTTATGAAGTTTGCTCCTGCTACGGACTGGGCTACCTTTGGGGATGGATCTTATGACGATAGTTGGATCTTATGCCTCTTCCCCGAAGGTGTCCACGCAGCGCCGGGGTGCCAACAAGCGCATTGCTCCTCGCCGGAGGTTTGCGCGAGAGAGGGCGGCGAGAACCTGGGGCAACCCAAGCACCACGACGGCGCGCTCGCCTGGTCGACGGGATTCGCGGCGGTGACGGTCGCGGCCTCGACGGTCGCCTTCCTCTAGTCCGTCGCTACGTGCAGTGGTACGTCTCCCCTCCCTCCCCCCGCGCTGCGCCGTCGTACTTCTCTGTACTTCGGACGCGCACAACGTATAAAACCCTTTAGTGACTCTAGCTGTCCGCCTAGTAACGCTCGCGAGCAGTATGTTAATTTGAACGTCTGGACTCTACTACTACTAGTACTACACGTGAGAAGTCCCATAATTCGGTCGTCGCTGCGGTAGTAAACTGCCTAAAACAAACGTCGAAGAAACCTACTTAAGAGTCGGGAGGTCAAGCCTCGCCCTCCTCGCGGTCGGCGGCCGTCGCCTTCGTCTCGGCAGCCGTGGCCGCGCGCTCCTCGGCGTCCCACGCGGCGGGCACTGCCGCCGGCAGGCTGAGCCCGTCCTCGTCGAGGTGGAGGTGCTTCGCGAGGCGCCGCGCGAAGGCCGCGCCGCGCGTCGCCGCGTCGGTCGCGCTCGCGTCGCCGAGCCAGGCCGGCGCGTCCTCCGGGAGCTCCTCGGCGCTCCACGTCGTCACCTTCGTCGACGCGGCCGTCTGGGGCTCGAGGAGCCACGCGTCCAAGACGACGGGGCAGCGCTGGTGCGTCGTCGTCTCCGGGACGAGGGCCGACGTCACCGAGAAGCGCAGCCGCAGCCACGCGCCCGCCGCGCACCCGAGCGCCGGCGGCGCCGCGCGCCACGCGATTAGGACGGAGCGGTCGTGCGGCGCCTGGAAGGGCGCCAGGACCCCGCCCTTCTCGTGCACCAGGGCCGTCCGCTGGTCGTAGCGGTAGACGACGCGCCGCTGCACGGTGTCGCGCGACGCGTGCAGCGACACGTGCGGCGGCTCGTCCAACACTGTTACTAAAGCACCAATCGGCCGCGCGACGACGCACGACGAGAAGACCAAAGGTGCGTCGGCGTCGGCGAAGGCCCGCCGGCCGCCCTTGCTCGTATACGTCGCAGGAGAAGCCCAGGCCGGGTCATCACATAAAGTCTCCTCAACCACCAAATCCCAGGCGTGCAGCGCTTGTAAATTAGGCGCGTGCTTGACGGCCTCCTTCGCCTTCTTCTTCACGAACCTTTTAACCTGCTCCGCGTCGGACGGGAGTTGCGGCGACTTGCGGAGCGCGTCCTCGGCCTTCTTGCGTAATCTCTCCTCCTCGGCCTGGGCCGCGGCGGCGGCCTTCGCCCTTTCGTCGGTCTCCGCGAGCTGCTTCCAGGGGTCCGCGAACGTGTCCGTGTCGAGCATGGACTTTTCCAGATCACTAATCTTCTGGCCGTCGTAGGTCACGCCCGAGGCCGCCTCGCCCGGGAGGTACTTCCTCAAAACGCCCATCATGTAGCCGCCCTTGTTTCGGATCGACGAGTGAAGGTCCTCCATGGCCTCGCGGAACTCGTGCAACGCGGCCATGGCGTGCTTCGGGTTCAGTCTCAGTATAGTCTTGATGTGGCGCGTGTCGATGTGGCCGAGGCAGCCGGGGATCGCGAGGATCGCCTGGCGGTAGCTCTCGGGCAGCGGCTGGAGCAGGGGTAGGACTTCGTCGATCTCCGCCTGGGAGGCCTTGGGCGGCGGCTTGCGCTCGCGCTCGTTCGGCAGGCCGAAGCCCAGGGCCTTTTGCTTCGCGTTGAACTCGGCGATGGTCGTCACGCCGGCCTGCTTGAAGAGCTCGGCCATGCGGTCCGTGTCGCCGCCGGAAGGCAGGACGCGCGCGCCCTCGGGCACCTTGGCGCCCTCGCGTATCAACTGCTCGGGCACGGCGTTGTCGTCGCCGATCGCTAATCCAGAAGAAGGGTCGATGCCCGCGTGCGAGTAGCGGCAGTTGTCGCCCCGGAGGCACTTGCCTGTGCGCAAATCAATCGGTGAGTCGGGTGCAACGCGTCGATGGCGTGGCGGAGACGCGACAATTTCATTTATGCACTGGAACTTGCCGTTCATGAAGTCGCGGCACACGTCGTTGAACCGCGGTTGCTGTCTTCGCGGCGGCGGCGGGCCGCCGTAGCCTCCGCCGCCGTAGTTGCCCGGGCCGCCCCCGCCGCCGTAATGGCCTCCACCTCCGCCGCCCCAGCGGCCTTCATCGCGGCCTCCGGGCGGCGGCGGCCGGTAGCTCGGCTCGGGCGTCCGGCCGCGCCGCCCGCGACTCCGTGACCGCGACCGGCGGCGCCGCCCGCGGCTGCGGCTGCGCTCCCTTCGCCTATCGGAGCCCCGCCGGTCCCGGCTCCGCGACCGCCGGTCGCGCCGGCTCCGCTCCCGGTCGCGGTCGCGTCGGTCGCCGCCCCCGCGCTCTTCGCCTTCGGAGCGTCGGCGCTTGCGCTCCGTTCCTTCTTCCTTCGGCGGTTCCTGCTCGCCCATGGTATCGTTACCTTTTTATCGTCGCAGGTCCCGCAGTGCGGACGACACGGGTGCCGCGCGGCGGCGTAGAGGCGCGCTGAGCGAGTGTGGCTGCTGAGCACGGTGTGGTGCCCCCAACGGCTGCTCGCTGTCGTTACGTCGCCCTTCGCTGCACTTGGCAACGCGCTGAGCGGAATAAGACGAACGGACGCGTCCAGGATCAGGTCCCGCGGCTCGCGCGAGCTCCAGCTGCCGAGTTAGCTAGCGGCATGTAAGACACTAGCAAACGCTGGACAAGCTCTGCCGGCCAGAGCTCGGCGAATAGGCCTTGGCCAGCCCACAGAACTCATTTTGGACTCAATCTCGCACTCCTGCGCCGAGGCAGACACTCAGCTCTCTTGAGAAGAGATGTCCAGCTCCTACGATCCCTCCGTAGACCGCGGCGCATTACGCCGCAGAGCCGCAGAGATAGGTAGAAGACGTTTGGGCACACAGCCCCTCTCACCAGACCTGGCAACGCGACGGACGGGCCTGAAACGGTCGGACGACCAAGCCGTCGCCGCGCGGCGGCGCCTCGCGCGCTGCTACGCGGCCCTGCAGGCATCGCCGCGGCGACCAGACTGGGACGCACTGACACGCCTGGCCCGCGGGGCCGAGGCCGCCGCCGCCGCCGCGCGACCAAGCATCGACGGCGAGTCGCCCGCGGCGCTGCGGCGCGAGGCACGTTTCGTCGCGGCGCACGTGGACCTCGCCGAGGCCCTGTACCGCTGCGACCTCGGCGCGACGGCCTCGGCGCTCGTCTCGGCGACGAAGGCTAG
Source organism: Pelagomonas calceolata (assembly GCA_918797485.1). NCBI lineage: Eukaryota > Pelagophyceae > Pelagomonadales > Pelagomonadaceae > Pelagomonas > Pelagomonas calceolata. The sequence goes on from CAKKNE010000004.1 coordinate 3,798,198, forward strand.
AGCCGCGCTCTGCGGCGAAGGCGCCGAATCGCCCTCGCTCAAGGCCGCGCAGCAGTTCTGCTCGGCGGCCTACGCCGCGCACCTGTCCAAGATCCCCATTCTGTTCGACGTGGACTGCGCGGCGGCGGCGACGGCGTCGGGCTCGGCGGACGGCGCCGCGCCCGCGCTCGCGTCGACGCTCGGTCGGCTCGCGGCCGCCACCAAGGTCTCCCCGGTGGAGGCCGACGACAAATCGCGACCGCTCGTCGCGCGGCCGCCGGCGTCGCCGCGCGCCGTCGAGCGCGTCGCCTCGGACTTCGTGGCCTGGCTCGACTCGCGGTCCGAGCGCGGCGGCGTCCTCGTCGTGCTGCTGGACGGAGGGCCGCCGGCGCTGCTCTACGCGCGGGCGTCGGCAGCGCTCCGCAAGAGCGCGGCCGCTCCCAGGAGGCGGCCGGACGCCTTCGAGGAGACCGCGCCGCCGAATTCCGGGGGCTGGTCGCTCGACGCCGTGCACGCGCGATTTGCGGCCCGCGCGGCGGCGGTCGCGGAGCGCTGCCGCGACGCGCCGTCGGACGCGGCGACGCGCTGGCGCTGCTCGCCGGGCGGCGCCGACGCCGACGAGACGACGTTCTTCGCCGCGCGGAGCTGCGCGGCCCTCGCCGTGGCCTGCTTCGTCGTCGACGTCGCAGAGCCGCAGCGCCGCCGCCGCCAGGCGTCGCGCGACGCCGCCTGCGGGAAGTTCGTCGTGGCATTCGCCAGGCCGTTCCGCGACGCGACGGCCGGCGCCTTCGTGCCGCGCGCGCTCGCATCGGTCGCGGCGGCGCCGGTCGAGAAGGCGGACGCCTCCGCCGCGGCGCGCGCGCCCGAGCGGCGGTGCTTCTGTTGGGGTTAAACTTACTTATGACAGTTTTCGTGGCAAAGAACCTCTCAGCGTGCCGCGCCACGTCGCCATGAGCTCGTCGTCGGCGCCGGCAGGCGTTGGTGTTTCTATGAAGACGTTGCCCGTCTTCCAGATCGTCTCGCCCTTTTTGACCGCGCCGCCCGCCTTGATCCCCTCGATCCAGTCCGCGTTCTGGCGCACGGGCGCCAAATCCGCCTCGTTCGACCGCCGCGAGATGACGCGCGCCTCGGCCATGCCCATCGGCGGCAACTTCCAGCATTTCTCGTGCACTTGAGCGAGCTTGGCGCCGCCATCAGGATTCTGCGAGGCGTTTTGGCGGTCGATCAGGGTCTGGTTGTGCTTGCCCCGGAGCTGGAGCTTCAGGATCCTCCCGCCAGGCCCACGCTCGGCGACGCGGTCCAGGTACGTGCCGTGCGCCGTGCCGCCGGGCTTGCCGACCTGCACGCGGGCCCCGTTGCCGCAGATAACCTCACAGTCGTGGCGCCCCCGCAGGACAAGGGTGTACGACGTCCCCACCCTCATCTCGAAGGGCGTCCGCGGCCCGTCGCGCTTGCGCCAGACCCACTCCTCCACGATGTCAGTGTCGGTGTCGCAGATGCAGCCGCCGACCTCCGTCGTCGTCACCGCGGGGTGCCCCGACGGGTGGTTGGCAAAACCATTACCCTGTGAGTCGAAGGACATGAGAACTTTGCCGCTGCCGCCCTCGTCGAAGAATGTCTTGCCGTATTTTGACACAAGCACTGTGCTGGGCAGCGGCGTGGAGGCGCCCGCTGATGCGGCGGCGCTGCCCGGTGCGCTCATCCTGAATCGTGGTGGTGCGCTGCTGCTTTTGCTGTATTGCTTGCTTGCCTAGTTAACGCTGTGGGGCAAGGTGCGATGAGACAGACATCCAAGCGCTGTGCATGCAAGCTCTCACACAGGAGAGAGCAAGCGGAAGCGGAGGAGAGACGGGTCCTTCCGACGCTTTCCCGCCAAAAACATCGTCGCCAACACTGGTGTACGAATCTTGCTAGTGTCTTACAGGCCGCTAGCAAGAGAATATAGTCGAGTTTGCGGCGCCTCGCGCGGCGCACAAAGTGCGCCTACATGCTGTGGTAGAGGTGGTGGTAGCTCGCACAAACAAGCATCCATCGACGCACGCAATAGCGCAGCACTTGCAAGGATGGACTCGGACGACTCCGCGGACGACGACCCCTGCGAGATGTGCGGCGTGGACCCGACGACGCGGGCGTCGAACCTCACGAAGCGCACGCTCATGACGAACGCGCCGACGGGCCAGCGCTGCGGCCACCGTTTTTGTGGCGCGTGCGTCGAGCGCGGCAGCCAGGCGTCCAAGGGCCAGGGGTCCTTCCCCTGCCCGGCGCTCGGCTGCGGCGCGCCCGTGCGGCGCGCGACGCTGGACCCGCGGCGGCTCGACGCCATCGAGGTGGCGCGCGACGCGTCGGCGCGCGCGCGGACGCTCGCCGTGCACAACAAGCCGCGCGACGCGTTCGCGACGCGGCGCGACTACGACGACTACCTCGAGGAGCGCGAGAACGTCGTCCACGCGCTGACCTACGGCGGCGCCGGCGCCGACGCCGCCCAGAAGAAGCTAAAAGAGGAGGCAGAGCGGGCCGCGACGGACATCGCGCGCCAGGCGGCGCAGGAGGCCGACGCCGCGCGGCGGCGCGCCGACGCCGTCGACGACGACCGGCGGCGGACCGAGGCGCGCGCCGCGCGGCTGCGCGAGTCGCGCCGGCGGCAGAAGGATGCGCGCGGCCGCGATCGCGACCACGCCGTGGCCTACGCGCTCGGCGACCGCGACGACGCGCCGCTCGCCGCGCCTCCGGCGATGCAAGCCGTCCGATTGCCGCGGCCCGTCGGCCCGCCCAAGAACGAGCGCGTCGTCGCCGGCGCGGAGCTGGACAGGCGGCGGCGCGCGGGCGGCTGGCGCCGCGAGGCCTTCGGCCTCCGCGACGCCTTCGAGCTCGCGGCCGGCGCCGACGCTGGCCAGCTCACTGGGCCCGCGGCGCGGCCCTACCGCAAGCCGGAGCTGCTCTTCGGCCAGAGAGCAAGTGCCGCGAGCCCGCGCTCGGCCGGACCGCGGTTCTACTGAGCTTAACTTTATGTAGTCAAAGATTTCCCGTCCCCCTCAGGAAGGGGCCGGACCGTGACGCCAAAGTGAGAAATTACCGTAGCTTTTCTCCCTGGATAGCTTGAACCCCGAAACTTGCTACGAACATACTTAAGGTAATGACTAATATTCACGCAAAACAGGGGCTGCAAACGGTAGGGGGTTTTGGGGTGCGCCGGCCGCGGGCAGGCCGCGGGCAAGTCCCTCAGGCTAGCAAGACTAGCAAGACTAAACCAACACAGAATTAGCCAACCTCCTCTGAAGCCGCGCCACGTCCGCACGCGCTCGTTCGACCGCGCCGTTCGCAGCGAGGAGCGCCGCCTCGATGTCCGCGCGGTGCGCGTCGCGCGTCGCCGCCGCGGTTTGCGCGTCGGCCACGGGGAAGTGGGTGTCCGCGCAGTCACCGACGCCGCGGAGCTCCGGGGCCGCCAGGTCTTTTGCAGCGTCGAGGCCCGCGTGGGCGTAGCGCCAGCGCGTCAGCCTATCCAGGTCGTCCCGGTGGATGCCCGACCGGGCCGTCTTGAAGAAGATGGCCTCGAGGGGGCGCACGTCCTTGTGCTCGCCGGGGAAGTAGACGTCCCCGAGCTGCAGCTCCGTCGCGGCGCGGAGGTCGGCGCAGGTCTGGGCGGTCGCGTTGCCCGGCGGTTCCTGGATGCGTGCTCCGCGGCCGCCGTGCGCGAGCAGGAACCCACCCAGGCTCAGCCCCGCGTCGAGGATCGCGCGCGACAGCGGCAGCTCCCCGCCGTAGATCGCGTCGCCCTTGGACGGCGCGCAGAAGCGGTCCAGGTCGAAGAAGGGCGCCGCGGCGCCGTCGAGCTCCCGCGCCCGCAGCGCCAGCAGCATCGACTGGACGTGCGCGGACCGCGCGTTCCCGGCGTCGAGGTCCGCGCAGTGCACCGTCGTGCCGAGGAGCCCGAGGCCTTGGTCACCCGCGAGCGCGTCGCGGAAGACGCGCCACCAGGGCCGCGCCTCGTAGGCGGGCAGGAACGGCCCGCGCACGGACGCGTTGAGGAAGATCGCGTAGGCAAACTCGACGCCGCGCTCCCGCGCCGCCCGCAGCCCCGCCGACCACGCCCCAAAGTCGAAGCACGTGTTCTCGCGCTCCACGACGATGACGTTGTCGCCCGCGGGCCAGTCCACGCTGTGGCAGCCGTTCGCGACGAGGACGAAGACCACGTCCGGGCTCGCCGCGTCGACGCCGAAGCGGAGGAAGTAGCGCGCGTTCGCGGCGGCGTCCGCCGAGTGCTGCGAATACGCGTAGACGACGAGCGTCTTCTCGCGCTTGAGCTGGATGGGCCCCTCTCCGTCGACGGCGACGGCGACGCCGCGTGCTGCTCGCAGGAGTGCGAGGGTGATGAGCTGCTTAAGCATAGTGTTTACGCATGCATCTCCGTTGCGGCGCGGCTGCCCCCATCAGTCGCGTACTATTGCGATACACAGTTCGCCTGCCGCCTGCACAGACGGGCTGCCCACGCACTGTGTTTGCCAGCCGTAGTTCCTAGTATGTCTGTCACGCTAGTCGCTGCGGCTTTGCGACCGGCCACCAACCAATTGGCTTGGCAACGGCATTCAGAGTTCGCGAAAGATCGTTCAGCATTCGTCTGCATCTCTCGTAACCTGCACGCAAGCTTAGCGCACTGCACTACAATCACAGCAGTGCTACAGGGCAGGCAGGAAGTGCGTGTGCGCGCAGCGCTGCAGGAAAAGCGCACCGCGCAGCGCTGTCGCATATAATAGATGGACTGCATCATAGCAGTAGCCGAGAAACCGAGCATCGCGGACGCCATCGCAAAAGCATTGGCGTCGTCGTCAATCACGACGCGGTCCGCGACGGGCGTCCGCACGCACGAGTTCCAGGGTCGCTACGAGGGCCGCCAGTGCGAGTTCCGCGTCACGTCCGTGCTCGGCCACTGCTTCTCGCTGGACTTCGCCGAGGCCTACCGGGACTGGGACGCCTGCGACCCGGCCGAGCTCTGGGACGCGCCCGTCGTGAGCGTGCCGACGTCCGGCGGCGTGCTCAAGAACCTGCGCGAGACCGCGAGCGGCGGCGACGCGCTGATCCTGTTCCTCGACTGCGACCGCGAGGGCGAGGCCATCGCGTTCCAGGTCATCGACGTCTGCGGCCCGCAGCTGCGGCGCGGCGCGGCTATTCGCCGCGCCAAGTTCTCGTCGGTCACGGCGGAGGACATCGCGCGGGCGATGCGGAGCCTCGGCGAGCCCGACGCGAATTTGGCCGAGGCCGTGCTCGCGCGGCAGGAGCTGGACCTGCGCGTGGGCGTGGCTTTTACGCGCTTCTCGACAAAACATTTCCTTGACAAGTACGCTCTATTAGATGCGCGCCTTTTAAGCTACGGCCCCTGCCAGACGCCTACTCTTGGCTTTGTAGTCCAGCGCGAGGACGAGATCGCGACGTTCGCGCCCGAGCCCTTCTGGGAGCTCACGGCCGAGGCGACGCTCGCCGGCGAGACGGTGGACGTGGCGTGGCAGAGAGGAAGGTGCTTCGACCGCGCCGTCGCGGCCGCGCTCGCGCGGGGCTGCGGGGCCGAGGCCGTCGTCGCCGAGGCCAGCGAGGGGACGCGCGCGCAGCCGCCGCCGCTGCCCTTCAACACGGTGGAACTGCTGAAGACGGCCTCCAAGGTCCTGCGCCTGAGCCCGGCGCAGACGATGCGCCACGCCGAGCACCTCTACCTCGACGGCCACCTCTCGTACCCGCGCACGGAGACGAACAAGTTCCCGCCGTCCTTCGACGTCGAGGGCGCCCTGCGCCAGCAGGCGGGGGACGACCGTTGGGGCGCCTACGCGCGGCGGCTCCTCGACGACGGCGCCTGGTCGCGGCCGCGGCGCGGGACCGACGCCGGCGACCACCCGCCCATCACGCCGACGGCGCCCTTCGACGGCGGCGGGCCGGCGGGCCGGCTCTACGAGCTCGTGGCGCGGCGCTTCCTCGCGGCCGTGTCGCCGGACGCGCTGCGGCGGGCCCAGCGCGTCGCGCTCCGCGAGCGGGCCACAGGCGAGGCCTTCACGTTTTCGCGCGAGGTCCTCCTCGAGCCGGGCTTCCTCGAGGTGCTCCAGACGCGCCGCGACGACGAGGGCTGCAGCCTCGTCGCGGCGCTGCCGGCGGCGGGCGCCGCGGTCCCGCTCCGCGTCGATGCCGTGCCGCGCGAGCGGCAGACGCGGCCGCCCGACCGCCTCACGGAGGCCGAGTGCGTCGCGCTCATGGAGAAGCACGGCATCGGCACGGACGCGTCGATCCCGTCGCACATCGAGAACGTCTGCAAGCGCAACTACGTCCAGGTCGACTCTGGCCGGCGCCTCCGGCCGACCACCCTGGGCCTGGCCCTCGCGCGCGGCTTCGGCGTCGTCGACGCGGCGCTCGTGCAGCCCGCCGTGCGCGCGCAGATCGAGAAGCTGTGCGACGTCGTGGCGCGCGGCGACGCGCCGCGGGGCCGCGTCGTCGCGCACGCGATCCAAATGTTCGCGGCAAAATTTGCCTACTTCACCAACAACCTCGCCGGCGTCGAGGCCCTCTTCGACGCCGTCTTCGACGAGCGGCCCGAGGGCGACAAGGCCGAGCGGCCCTTCGCCCGCGACGGGCCGACGGCGCAGTACCTGCTCAAGCGGGGCCGGCGCCTCTTCGCGCCAGCGACGAAGGAGCTCCTGCAGCTGCCCGCGCCCGGCGCCGTCGCGAGCCTCAACGGGGCGCGCTGCCCCGCCTGCCGGTCGGAGCTGCTGCGCTACGCGCTCCGCGACGGGCCCGGGGCCCACGACCGCACGGACGTGGCGTACCCGCTCTGCGCGCGCTGCTTCGACGTCGTGGCCGGCGGCGGCGCCGGCGTCGACGGCGCGCTCGCCGCGCTCCACGCCGCCGCGGAGGAGAGTTGGGGCGCGGCGCCGCCGTCGCTCTGCCTCGAGTGCCCGATGCCCGACGGCCACCCGGCGCTCGGCGCGTTTCTCGTCGCGCGCGATGCGCGAGACATTTTTGGCGGCGCGGCGCGGGGGGTGGCGGTGCTGGAACCGGGACGCGCCGGCGCGAAGACGCGGCCTCGCGTCGTGTCGACGCGGCCGCCCGTCTTCGTGGGCACTTTTCACGCATCCGTCGCGAGCGTCGCCATCATCGCCGGCCCTCGGCTCCGCCTCACATTTGCCAAGGGCGAGTCCCCGCTGGACCAGGGCGCGGGCGCCTGCACGCGGCCGCCCACCGACCCCCTCGTGAAAGCGCTCCTCGCCGCGAAGCGGACGACGCTCGCGCCGCACGTCGGGCGCGGCCGCGGCCGCGGGAAGGGTCGCGGCGGCGGGCGTGGAGGCAAGGGGCGGCGCGGTGGTGGCAAAGGGAAGAAGGGATGAGTGTTTTTTGTTGTTGTCTAATTTTGGTCAGGATTCAAGGTCACACAGAGTAGTAGAGATTTAAGGCCGGTCCACGTCCGACGGGTTCGCCGCGCGGGCCGCCTCGACGCGCGGGTCCTCGACGATTGCCGTCGCCGGCGTCAGCGCGTCGGCGAGGCGTCCGCGCGGCGCTAGACGCGTAGCAACGACGCTTTCGCCCTCGACGCGCTTGAGCCATATCCACGGTGCTCCAGTGCCTGTAAAGTTCGGAACGTCGCGGTCGGCGAGCGCCGTCCCTGGCTTGCCTTCTAAAGACAGAATCGAGTAGTCGGCGCCGTCGACGACGAGCGCCGCGAAGTGGTCGATGCATACGCCCGTTTCCCCGTTGTGCCGGCGCATCATCGCGTCGAAGTCGTCGGCGCCTTGTGTGGAAATCAAATTTACGGCGCGTTCGTGCTGAATCGCCGCGTCGACCTCCACGCCATCGACGCGACACCTGCTCGATGGCGTGGCGATGTCGGTTCCTCACCCGGAGCCAGTGCACCCGACTCACTGGTTGATTTCCACACAGGTCCGCACGGAGCACGCCGTTTGACTGTGTCCGGTCGTGGTGCGGGCAGCACAATCCGGGCAAGACTCCGAGCCCCCCGCACCGGATGTACTCCCAGGGCTTTGCGTCGCTGCCGGACGCGCCCTGCGTGCTCGCCTCGGCAGAACCGCCTGCGATCATGGCGTCCGCGTAGGATTCGGGGTCCGCGCTATCGCTGTGGCCGGCGTCGAACCAGCAGATGGCGCCCGCAGACCCGCCGGTTAGCACGCATCCCCGCGCCGCCGCCTTTCGCAGCTCCTCGTCTAAGCCGAAGCGCTTCCAGCGGTCCACCGCAAACAGTGTGTTTCCGCCGCTGACCAGCACGATGTCAGCGCGCGCCAAAAGAGCTTCGACGGCTCCTGGCGTCGGTGGCATGCGCGCGACGTCCAGCGCCTCGACGGCGACGCCGCGACTGCGAAATCCGCTCACCTGCTTCTCGCGGTTCGCGGCCAGGTCGTACGTCGCCGTGCCGAGGTAGCACAGGAGGCAATCCTTCGCCGGCTTGCTTGTGAGCTTGAGGACGGCGTCGACGATTGCCGGCTCGTGCATGATTGCGGAACCTGAACCACCCAGGACGGCGCGCAGCGCTGTTGTTGGCCATGCAGCAGCCATTATTATACAGCAGAGGGTGCGCATGCGCAGCTGTCAAGATATGATTCGATGAGTTCGCTCGTAGCAACTTGTGAGCGCAAGATGCTAGTGAAGTGTCACTCTAGCGCGCAGACGTCGCCGACGCGCTCCGTGGAGTCCCGCCCGCGCGCACGCGGCGCGGTCGCCCAGGCCGAGGTCCGCGAGCTTTTCCTTGAGAGAGACGAAAGACTTAGGAGGGGCCTTGAGCGCCGCGCCCTTGCGACGCGTGACGAACGCGCCAGAGCGAGAGCGCCTACTTGGCCTCCGACAGCATCTTGAGGTACTTGGCCTTCTTCGCGGCGGGCGGCGCGTTCTCCTTGCTGCCCTCGATCTCGGCGTGCATGCGCGCGACGTCGTCGGCCGTGATGATCTTGGAGTAGGTGGCGTTGATGTGGGCCTTGTAGGCCGCCATGCCGACGTCGGCCGGCGTCTTGGTGCACTCGAAGAAGCCCGGCTTGCCCGAGACGGCCGCGAGGCCGCACGTCGCCTTGCGCCACTGGAAGGTGTCCCAGACGTCCGGCCGGCCGGCGAAGAGCTTCGCGCCCGCGTCGAGGACGGACGTGCCCGTGGGCACCTGCACGAACATGAACGCCCGCGCGCCGAGGACGCCCGAGCCGCCGTGGGCCCGTAACGGGTCCTTCAGGATTGCTTGCGCGGCGCCCTTCGCAGGCGCGACGAAGTTCTTGACGATTCGAAAGTTCACCTCCGCCGCTCCCCCGCGTTCGAGTTGCTGTACCTCGGGTAATTCAGTTTGAAATTGGGCATGTTTTACGGGGCGAACGGCTGAGCTCCTTCCCCGGAGATAAAAGGCTGCACACTTGTATCCGAGAGCTAGTGAAGTGCCACTCTAGCCTTGACAGTCCGCAGAGGCAGCGCTGTGCATGCTCTCTGGTCCATAAAGCTGCCCCACGTCAGATAAATACCTCACACAATGGGCAGCCAGCAATCCGTCGCCGGCGAGCTCCAGGGGCTCCACGAGAAGTGCGTCGACGCGCTGGCAGAGCCGAGCAAGGGTGCCCAAGATGCCGCCCGGCTGCGGGCCTTGCTCGGCGACGTCCTCACCGCGATCGGCCGCCTCCAAGGCGTCGAATCCGACGACGAGGCTCTGAGAACCTCTGATGGGGTCTCTGAGAACCTAGATCTCGGCAACGACGATGAGGGGGACGAGGACGAGGACGACGCTGTCGACGAGCTAGCGCCCGTGGATGCTGATGCGGTAATACGCCGCGGCGAGGTGTGGTCGGACCCTGTGAGGAAATCAACCGTGAGCCATGGCGCCTGAAATATTGCGTGGACCTTTGTGGACCTCCTCGCCATCGAACCGACGCGGTCACAGCGACAACGTCGCGTCGATGGCCTGAGAACTCCACGCCATCGAGCAGACGCAGCTACGGAGACAACATCGCGTCGATGAGGTGGGGCGCCTGAAATTTGTTTTCCATACAGGTCGGACCCGACGTTTCCCGCGAACGAAGCTTCGCTCGGCTTGCGGGACGACGTCGACGAGGGACGGGGTCCTGAGTCTCGGGGCTGGGGCGGCGTCGCTTGGGAGCGGTGCGGGGAGCTCTTCAAACAATGTAGGCTGTTTAAGAACGCACCGTCGCCGTTTGACGTCGCCCAAGGCGGCCTCGGGGACTGTTATCTCCTGTGCGGAAATCAAATTTACGGCGCGTTCGTCCTAAATCGCGCGTCGACCTCCACGCCATCGACGCGGCACTTGCTCGATGGAGTGGCGGTGTCGGTTCCTCACCGCTCGACGGAACCAGCGCGGCCACGTCATCGCCGAGAAATGACTTAGCGAAGAATTATTGGGTGCACCCGACGCACTGGTTGATTTCCACACAGGTTATCTCCTCTCGGCTCTGTGCGTGCTGGCTGAGAGGCCGGCGAGGATTTACAAGCTCTTCGAGACGACGGAGTTGAATACCGCGGGCCTCGTCGGTGCACGACTCTACCTGCACGGCGAGGAGAGACTCGTGTTGGTCTGTGCGGAAATCAAATTTACGGCGCCTTCGTCATGAATCGCCGCGTCGACCTCCACGCCATCGACGCGACGCCTGCTCGATGGCGTGGCGATGTCGGTTCCTCACCGCTCGACGGAGCCAGCGCGGCCACGTCATCGCCGAGAAATGACTTAGTGAAGAATTATCGTGCACCCGACGCACTGGTTGATTTCCACACAGGTGTTGGTCGACGACCAGCTGCCGACGCGGGGCGACAATCTGTTCTTCGCGCGCTCGCGCACGGAGGGGGAGATGTGGGTTTCGATGTTCGAAAAAGCCTTCGCCAAGGCCTACGGCTCCTACGCGAACATCGAAATGGGGTCGACCGCGCGCACTCTGGAGACGCTCACCGGCGCTCCGTCGACAACAACAACAATCCGCGGCCGCGACGCGGCGGCGGCGACCGCAATGTTCGAGACGATAGACGGGGCGCTAAAAAGGCGCCACGTCGTCTGCCTGGGAATGGGAGATCACCCGCAAGATCTGCAGCGGCTGGTGGGGATCGTCGAGAAGCACGCCTACGCCTGCCTAGGCTCCGCAGAAGTCCAGGGCGAGCGGCTCGTGAGGATACGGAACCCCTGGGCGGACGGCACGGAGTACCGTGGGAAATGGTCCGACGACAGCGAAGAGTGGACGCCCGAATTGCGGCGGGACCTGGATCACGGCGTCGCCGCCGACGGTGTGTTCTGGATGGCGATCGAAGATGTGGTCGGCCTGTTCGATGATGTCGTGGTATGTGCTGTGGACGACCACGCTCACTACTGTCACTCGCCGCGCGCGGCGTTGCCGGACGCCAAGACGCGGTTGCTAGCTTTCGAGCTGCGGCCGCTGCGTACGGCCCACGTCGTGGTCACGTGTCGCCAGCCGGACACACGCGACGACGACGCCGCAACCGGCTACCACGCCGTGCGCGCGGCCGTCTACCGCTTGCCCGATGCAAACTCGCCTGCTGCAAAGCGCGTCGGCGCGTCGGGTGGCGAAGACCACACTTACCTGGTGGCCCGTGACGTCGTCGCCGCTGACGCCACGCTACACGCGAATCGATCGTACATTGTCGTTGTCGAGACGTTCGAAGATCGCGAGCGGCTAGGTCCATTGGATGGGACGTGTGTTGTTTCGACGTACGGTGGCGCGACCTGCGCCATCGCCCCGCTCGCGCCAAAACAGGGGGACCTCGCGCAAGCGACGTGCGCCCTGGCGTTCACGCGCTTCGCCAAGGACGCGCGCGAGTCGAACTACGGCGACGACGCGCCCAGCGTGACGCTGCGCACCTGGTCACGCCGCGGAGAGAGCCTGTACACCATGCTCTACGCCAACGCGTCGGAGGGCCTGGTTCTCAAGGAAAGGGTTACATTCGAGCTCGAGAACTGTCAAGTCTACCGCGCCACGCTCGACGCCGACGGCGACGCCGTCGTCGCGCTCACCGCCGTCGACCCAACCGTCAAGGTGACGTTGGCGCCCGGCGCGGCGACGCTGCTCCTCATCCGCAAGTCACCGGACGCGCAGTCGTTCGGCTACAACTACCGCCGAGCGTACTCGATTCGCGGGCGGTAGAATGCTAAACAGACTTAAGCTCGGCCCTAGGCGGATAGCCCGCCCGAAAATTGGGGTCGATGCTCCGCGCGACGAGCGGCGTGTCGGGCCAGAGTTCCGGATCCGCCGGCGCCTCGGCGAGAGCTGGCGCGGCCTCCGCCGGCATCGGCGGCGCGGCGACAGGTGCGTCCGCCGCGGGCAGCAGGTCGAGCCCGTAATCATGGATCAGCTCAGCGAACCAAGACTGGAGCTGGTCGAACTCGAGGAAGGTGAGCCCGCGCGGGTCCTCCGGTTCGTACTTCGAGGCGCACTTGCGGATCACCGGGTAGGAGCGGATCGACCGTAAGATGGGATGATCCTTCAGCTCCTCGCTCGCCTCTCCGTCCGCCATCGCCAGGAGCGTCGCGACGGGCAGATGGTTCGGTGACGGCGTCCGTGCGGTGGCGCAGAGCTCCCCGAACAAGTTCTCAGCGTGGATACGACCGAGATCTCCCTGCCCACTAGTAGTCCCTTGGCTCACAAGCACAGTGCCCTGGGGCGTCTGGGGCGTGCGCGCCCGCGCCTCGACCACCGGCGGCGTGCCGCTGCGCGCCGCCGCGACCGCCGCGTCGAGGCGCTGCGCCTCGCGCGCGTCGAGGCGCCCGAGCGACGGCGGGTACGGTATCGGCGGGTCCGAGGCCACAGAAAAATCGTCACCGGTCAGCGCCGACGCCACGGAGCGGGCGCCCGCCGATGCGGCGGTCGACGCGAGGGCTCGAGCGACCGACGCGGTCCCGCCCCCCTCCAGGGGACGGAGGCGCGGACCCGGCCCGACGCGGCGGCTGTAGGGCGAGTTGTACCGCTGGCGGCCCCGCGGCGCCCCGCGCATCGGCCGCGCGCGCGCCGCCTCTACGATGGAGCGGTCGAAGAACGTTTCCACGTCCGCGTCGCGCGCGACATCCCGCGCGAACGCGGCCTCGGCGTCCGACCCGCCCTGGTGGCTCACGCTCGTCGCGGCGCGGGACGAGAGCTCGTAGCGCGAGCCGTCGACGTCCGTGACGGCGAAGCGGGGCGGCGCGAACGGGTCGCGCGGCCGCGGCGGCAGGGGCTTGATCTTGTCGATGGACGGCATCAAGGGCCCGCGATGGGACGAGCGGCCGGTGCGGAAGACCCCCCGGCGCTTCGCCGCGAGCGCGCGCCGCCGCGTCTCCGCGTGCGCGCGCCGCCGGTCGTGCGACCCCAGCAGCGCCGGCTCCTCGTCGGCGGTCCGCTCCGGCACCGGCGCCGTGGCCGCGCCGCCGCGGGCCGCCAGCGGCAGCGGCAGGCCGTCGGGCCCGAGCTCGGGCTTGGGCCACGCGTAGCCGATGACGTCGTCGGTCGTCGCGAGCCGCGAGAACTCCTCGAGGTAGCGCGCGCGCGCCTCGGCCTCGAAGTCGGCGAAGGCCTTCGCGCGGCGCGCGGCGCCGGGCTCGGCCGCCGGCGCGGCGGCCGGGGCGACCGGCTTGAGGTAGCTCCGCGGCACGTAGCCGGAGGCCCCGTCGTAGGCCGCGGCGAAGACCCAGCCCGTCGCCGCGAGCTCCGCCCGCAGCACGACGACGCGCTGGTCCTTGGCCAACCCGAGCTCCGTGCGCTCGACGGGCGCGATGGCCCCCCGCGCGCGCGCGCGGCAGAGCGCTTTTTCGTCCGTCGCCGCGCCGCCGGCCCGGTCGCGCGCGGCCCAGTAGGCCCGGGCCTCCTCTTCCGAGATCTCGGCCGCGTCGTCGGGCGCCGGAGGCGCCGCGGGCGCCGGCGCCGGCGCCGCGGCGGGCTCCTCGGGCGTGCCCGGCGGCGTGATGTCGAACCCGAACAGGTCGCACATCTCCCGGAACTCGCGCCGGTCGTACTCGGCTCCTAGGATGTCATCCTTATCCTCCTCCGGTGCCATGCTGCCCTTGCCACAGGGCTGCCTTTCCAGCGTCTTGGCCGGGCTATGACTATCAATGATGATCCGCGCGCACCACTGCGCTCATGCAAGGCCAAGAAGCAGCACGATGAGTCCGCCTTTTGTCCTGTGTTTTAGGCACACATCCAGGCGCTGCAGGCGGTGGGCCCATGGGAGACCTCTGGGCACGTTCACCCGACGGACGCCATACATGGCTCTATGTACTCGTAGTGAGGTATACATACGACTCGTCTGTCCAGGCATTGGACTCGCCGGGCGCGGCGGACGACGCGCGCCGTCAAGGCGCCGGCCTAAGTCTCAACACGCAGTTGGTAGTGAATTTGCTTTCGAAAGGCCCGTGGGTGGGCCGCACGCTGCTCGTGAGGCTTGGATCGAATACGCGACCAAAAAAAACGGGTTTGCAGCACGTTTGACCTAGCCTCGGCTTGTACGCCCGGCACACTGGGCCTCTTTCTGTCGACTCTGCCTGAAACGACCTGCGGGAACAACAGATGGTCGACCACAACTCGATGTGCAACAGAGACAAATGAATTGACACAGCAATTTTATTGAATTCCTGCTGTGACAGTGCTGTCACACAGTCACAGTGGTGGCTGCAGTTACTATGCGTCGGCTCGCGCTACAACTCTGCGTCGTCGCGACGGCGCATTCAGCGCGTCTCGTCTATACAACGCCCGGGAGCGCCGAACGCCTTGAAATTTGCGTGCCAGCGAAGGCCGGCTCGACGACGATATTTCATGCCCTCCATCGCGCGATCGTCGGCACCGAGTTCAACGCATCTACCTCCCCCGCCCGAGTCGGCCCGACCCTCGGGTATGTGCAAAACGTCGCGGCTTGGTCCCGGGAACGCGCATGCGACCAGTCGCGACGGCGACGAGAGGGCCCGGATCCGCTCGAGGGAGAACTCCGGCCCATCGCGCTCGTCGTAGATGTAGAATTTGTCGAGCGGCGCGTTCGCCGAGGCTTGGCTCTTGCGCGATGATGCGCGGGCCGGCTTCGCTGGTTTGTCGGCCCATGGCGTCCAGCCCGGCCCGTTGACGCAGCTCGTGAGTCGGCTCGCTACCAGTTTGAGGAGAAGCAGGCCGCCCAACGTCGCGCGCATTTGCTTATTTTACAGCGCACCGTCTGGGCGGCGTTCCTGGTTGAGAGAATTTAAGCGGCGTGATGGAGATGGTTTCAGGCTTTCAGCCCTGGGCGGTGATGAGGTGAGAATGTTGTCTCTGCCTGTTTATAGCATGATAACCACACACAAATTTCCGGTAGAGAGCTGAGCGCCGCAAGCGGTGCAAAAGTGGTCGGATAACGTGAAAAACCCGCGCAGTAAGAAAAAAAACAGTACTCAACTTATCAGTCACGACGACGGCTCGGAGACCGCCTCGGACGCGGACCGGCCCGCCGGCCGCTCGCTCAGGAAGACGCCGTCGTCCGAGTAGACGCGGACGTCGCCGTTCGGCGCGCGGAGGATGACCGTGCCGTCGCCTGTTGAGGCGCCGTCCTTCTTCATCTGGCGCACGACGTCCGCGTCGAGCGCGCGCTCTATTACTGAAGCGGCCTCGGCCGCCGCGGGCCTATCAGTGGGGTCGCGCGCGAGAGCGGTGGAGACGAGCTCGGCCACGTCCTTGTCAATATGAGGCAGCTCCTCTCGCAAGATCCGGAGCCGTTCTTCTGAAGACGCCCGCGCTATTTTTGAGATGCACGTGACGCGCTCCATCGTCGTCCCGAAGCGCGGCCGTAATAACTCATAAAGCACGACGCCCAGCGAGTAGACGTCGGCCTTCTCGTCGTAGTCGTCGGAGGCGAGCTGCTCCGGCGCCGCGTACAACCGCGTCCCGACGCCTCTTGTAATATCCTCGTCCTCCCCAACATCGTCCTCCTCTTCCGGGATGTCGTCCTGGCCGACGTGGCGCGACAATCCAAAGTCCCCGATCTTCGCCACGCCATCAATTAAGAAAATATTCGCCGGTTTCAAGTCCCTATGGACCAACCCGCGCTCGTGGACGTACGTCAGGCCCCGCGCGATCTGCGCAAAAATCTTCAGAGATTGGTCGTCATCATCTCTATCATCCAGGAAGTCCCGCAACGTTCGAGACGAACAGTACTGCATCTGGATGTGCAGTACCAAATCGTAGTTGACCGGTTTGCTCGGTTTCTTCTTCTGTTGTGGGATGCTGACCGGTTTCCGCGGGGCCATCGACGGCATATCTGACGCGCACATGTCGAAGGATTTTAACGTTTCGGTAAACGGCTCTTCGACCTCGTCCTGGGTCCAGGCTTGCGTTGCTGAGGACGGCGGCTGCACGGCGGAAGTTAATGAAGCGTTCGAGGATTGGTGGACCAGTCCCGCATCACTAGAACCGGCCTCGAGCCAGGCCTGGTAGTAGCGCACGATGTGGGGGTGGTCCAGCAACGCCAGGATCTTCACCTCGCGGAGCATCTTGTCCAACCTAGGTCGCCAGGTCACGTCCGACGAGAGCCTGATTTTTTTTATCGCGTAGTCGATCTTGTCGAGCTTGTTCGTGGCCTTGGCGACCGTGCCGAAGCCGCCTCTCCCCAACTTCTCTCGTTCGTCGAACTCGCGCTCGTAGCGCGCCGTCGAGACCAGCGCGTCGGGGCCGAGCTCGGGGATCGCCGGCGGCGGTTTAGGTGTATCATCCTTCTTCTGGAGGCTGCCGAGGGCCGAGAGGGACTGGGTCGTGCGTATTTGTGTTTCTGGAAGCGGTAGTAGCGCCGGCGACGGCGTCCTTTGTGGTGGTACCTTGCGCCTCCGTAACAGCACCCACCAGCCCGCGGCTACTGCCAAAGCGACCAACAGCACCCTTAATAACAGCAGCTCGCGTCTCACTTTCAACGGTAGCGCCGCCGTCGCGTTCGGCATCGGCAGCAGCTTCAAATTCGGCGAATACTCGGTCACGGGCGGCCCCGCGGCGCGCGCGACGCGCGCCGCCAGTCGCGCGTTCTCCGCTAGATCAGAAGACAGGGGCCGGCCCACGGCGTGGGCCAGTAAATCCGTACCGGCACCAGCGACGAGGGCCTGCGAATTTTCACGAGGCGCCGTCACGGCCAGGGACGACCACGCGCCACTTCTAGATGCTCCAAAAAATTCGGTAGGCAAGGCAGGTAAATCCGTCGTCCAGACGATTCTATCTTCGTCAAACGCCGTCACGGCGTAGCCAGTAGTCGTGGAAGCCACTTCCAACGAGGGGAACTTTGGTGGACTGCGTTTTTCGCACTCCCAACCCACGCTCCCTTCCTCCATGCAGTCCTTCGTCTCCTTCTTCAGCAGACCGGCCACGGCCACCACACCCACCCTTTCGGACACGTCCGCCGACGTCAGGCCGAATGCCGACAGGTGCGCGACGGAGACGCTCCAACTCTCCGTGCCCGTCTGCGCGTCCATGGCCGCGACCGTGTACTCCTCCCGTTGTAAGAATGCGGGTGTCCCCTTGCCCTTGTTTCTCTCGCCGTTCTTCCCGTCGTCCGGATGCACCCACTGCAACTCTCCGGTGTCGACGTCCACCGCCCAAATCGATTTCTCTCGATGCGACGTCAGGATCCCACAGTTGCGCCAGGCCGGACCTTCCGAAGCGGGTACCAATGTATCCGGCAAATTCTCGCAGGCCATCATGGGCACGTCCATCGCCGCGAGCTCCTGCGCCGTCGCCGGCAGCGCGCGCGGCTCCAAATCATCATCAAACTGGTAAATCCGACCGTCGACGCCGGGCACGACGCCCGCGCCGTGGTCCCGCACGAGCGGCGCGCCCGACGAGAAGGCGCCCACAGCCTGGCCGGACCACGCGTCGAGCGTCACGACGAGGCCGTCGACCAAACCCACCACGATGCGCTCGCCGTTCTGCGCTGTCGCTGTTGCTGCTAGTAGTGCGCAGGCGAGGCGCCGCATCCTCGGGGCCGCCGGCCGCGCGGCGCGCGGACCTCTGGGCTGGGCTGGAGCTCTCTAGCTGCTTTTGGTCATCGATGTTGTGAATAAGCTATGGAATTGGGCTGGCTGCTGACTTGGTATGAAAAATGAGTTCAAGCTGCGCTTCTTGCGAGTAGTGGGGCGCACTGCGCCTGGCTCGGACGCGCACTGAGGTTGGGCAAAAGTGCCAAGTGTAGCCTCACAAAGCCCACCAGAACGCGTCGCCACGTCTCTCCTCTCCAGCCGAGTGCTCGAAAAACCGCAGGAAAGGGGCGATTGTTCAACCCGCACGATAAGCTAGCGGTGTAAGACACTAGCACAGCTGATAGAGGCCGCGGCTGGCGGAAGAGCAGCGTAGTTGCTGTTTTAGCTCAGCAGAGCATCGATTCTTGCCTGCAGCAGCTCAGCTATTGCCTCATTAGCTGCACACGAACGACTGCACCGTCAGAGGGAGAGAGAGCTGCCCTCCTCGCCGACGAGATTTCGCACTGCTCGCGCGGGAAGATGAGCGATCGCTACGACGACCGCTCGCGGCGCGACGATCGCTACGACGAGCGCTCGTCGCGGGACGACGACCGTTCTTCGCGCCGACGCGACGACGACGACGACGAGCGTCGGGACCGAGGCTACGACCGAGACCGCGGCTATGACCGGGACCGTGGCTATGACAGGGATCGTGGCTATGACAGGGACCGAGGCTACGGCCGAGACCGGGGCGACCGTGGCTATGACAGGGATCGTGGCTATGACAGGGACCGAGGCTATGACAGGGACCGAGGCTACGACCGAGACCGGGGCTACGACAGGGACCGTGGCTATGACAGGGACCGCGGCTACGATCGTTCGCGCCGCGAGTACTCGCGCCGCCGCGACGACGACGACGAATACTACTCGCGCCGCCGCGACGACGACGACGAATACTACTCGCGCCGCCGCGACGAGGACGAGCCGCGCCGCGACGACGATTACTCGCGCCGCCGCGACGAAGACGATAGACGCCGTGAGGAGCGCCACGAACCGCGGCGCGACGACGAGTGCTCGCGCCGCCGCGACGAGGAGCCACGGCGCGAGGACGACGAGTACTCGCGCCGCCGCGACGAGGAGGATCGCCGCCGCGAGGCGCGCCACGAGCCAGAGCCAGAGCCAGAGCCCGAGCCCGCGCCGGTCGACGACGCGCCGCGGCCGCGGAGCCGCGCCGGCTCGCGCGCCAACGACCCGCCGCGGCCGCGCGGCGCGGCTCGTGGCGACCCCTCGCCGGCGGCCGACCGCGGCGACGGCGACGACGATGACCGCCGCGCCTCCGGGGCCTCCGGGGGCAGCCGCCGGGAGCGATCACCGGAGGCCGCGTCGGCGAGCCGGAGCGCGAGCCGCGAGCGCGGCCGGCGCCACCGCCGAAAGCACAAAAGCCGGCGCCGCCGCCGGAGCCCGAGCCCGTCGTCGTCGCCCGAGGTCCGCCGCAAAAAGGCGTCGCGCTGGGACGCGACGTCGGCGCCGGCGACCACGGCGCTGGGAGTCGCGGCGCAGGCCGCGCTCGAGACGGCGGGCGGCGCGCCCGCGCTCGAGCCGGCGGCGTCGTCGCTGCTGCTGCCGGCCCAGGGCCTCGCGACGAAGAAGCAGCGCGAGCTCTACGTGGGGAACCTGACGGCGAACGCCATTTCCGCCGAGGGCCTCCGCGAGCTCTTCGCGTCGCTCTGCGCGGCGCTGCCCGACCACGACGACTCGCGCGGCCCGGCCGTCATCAACGCGCAGCTCTGCGAGGGCGGCATGTTCGCCTTCGTCGAGATGCAGACGGAAGCCCTCGCGTCGACGATGCTCCGATTTCATGGCCTCGAGGTGGCGGGCCGGCCGATGAAGATCGGCCGGCCCGCCGGCTATTTAGATCCCCCGCACGGGCCCGTGCCGCCTTTGGATGTCCCGATGGAGGTCCTGAAGGAGCTGGGCATCTCGGGCCAGGTCGGCCCCGCGCGCGTCGACGTGCTGGGCCAGCACATCGACGCGCGGAAGCGGCGCGAGTTATATGTTGGGAACCTGACGGCGGGGGCCGTGTCCGGCGTCATGCTGCGCGACGCCATCACGCGCGTGCTGGCGGGGGCTCTGGGCGGCGACGGCGGCGGCAACCCCATCGTGCGCAACGCCGAGATCCAGGCCGGCGGCATGTTCGCCTTCGTCGAGTTTAGGGATGAACCGACGGCGACGATGGCCCTCGCGCTGCTCAACGGCCACGACCTGTGCGGCCGGCCGCTGCGCGTGGGCCGGCCCGCGGGCTACACAGAGATGGGGGGCGCGCCCGAGGCGCCGACGGCCGCGTCGCTCGGCGCGCCTTCCTATATACCTCCACCGCCCGCGCCGGAAGTGGCGCCGCGGCCGCCGCCGCCCATCTACGAGTCCGTCGAGGAGCCGGAGCTCCTTGGATAACTAGATACTTAAGTCACATCGGCCGCCGCGACGAGCGCCTCGAGCTCCTCCCACTCGGCGTACATGGCGTCGACCTCGGCTTGGAGGGCCGTCTTCTCCGCGAAAAGGTTTTGAACCTTCTCGACGTCGGCCGAGGCCCTCGTAAGCTCGGCGTCGAGTTCAATAATAGCCGCTTCCTTCGCTTCGATCTTCGGCTCCAGCATTTTGATCTTCTTCGGCGCGTTGTGCGCGGCGCGCCGCGCGTCGTCGGCCGCGCGCCGGTCTGCGCGCGCCGCGGCCTCGGCCGCCGCCTCGTCGACGTCGACCTCCTCCTCCCAGCCGTCGTCGTCCGCGTCGATGATCTCCAGGTATTCGCTCATGGACCCCGCGAAGGAAGAGACGTAGCCGTCGCCCGGGAGAACGAGCAGTTTGTCGCACGTCGCGTCCACCAGGGACCGGTCATGTGAGACAAGGAGAAGTGCTCCGCGAAAATCATTGGTAAGAAACCGCTCCAGCGACTGCAGCGCGCCGAGGTCCAGGTCGTTCGAGGGCTCGTCCAACACTAAGATATCGGGATTAGCATCCAACACGGCCATGAGCTGGAGCCGCCGCCGCTCGCCGCCCGACAATCGTGACAAAGGCGCCTGCCACGACGCGCCGTCGATCTGGTAGCTCTTCAGCAGCGACGCCGCCGCGGCGAGCACGTCCGACGCCGCGCGCGCCGCGTCCGGCCGCCGCGACACGACGTCCACCGCATAATCCATGGGCGACGTCTCGTCATGCGCGTCCAGGGGCGTCTGGGCGTAGTAGCCCACGGTCACGGTCGCCAGGGCGATGGTCTCGTCGTCGTCGTGCTCGACCAGCGCGTTCCGCTCCGCGTCCGTGCAGCCGATGAGCTTGCCCTCGCGCGCGGCCGCGGCCACGACGGCGCGCACTAATGTCGATTTGCCCGCGCCGTTCGCGCCGACGACGGCGATCCTATCGTTGTGCGCGATCTCGTACGAGAAATCTTCAAAAATGACCTCGTCGCCGTACGCCGCGCCCAGCCCGTCGACGGTCACCACGACCCGCTTCCGCCGCGTCTCGTCGCGCCGCCCCGCGTCGCCCCGCGCCGCGCCCGACGCGAGGCCGAGGTCGCCCCGGCCCTCCACTTCCGCGGCGCCCTTCTTGAGCACCTCCACCCTTGCAATGCGGTTCACGGCCTTGGACTGGCGCGCCTTCGCGCCGCGCGCCAACCACGCGAGCTCGACCTCGAGCTGCTTTCTGGTGGAAGACGCCTGCGACCGCGCGTCCGCGAGGCGCGTCGCCTTGCCCTGGAGGTAGGCCTCGACGAGCGACCCTTGTGAAGTTGAGTGCTCATACAAGGCGCCGCCGTCCAGCTCGACGATGGACGTCGCCACGGTCTCGCTGAAGGTCCGGTCGTGCGACACGAAGAGTAGGGTCTTCGACGAGAGCTCGTCGCCCACTAACAAATCCTCGAGCCAGCGCACGGCCCACAGATCCAGGTGGTTCGTCGGCTCGTCGAGCACTAAAATGTCGCCCCCACTCAGTAATGCACCGGCGAGCGAGACGCGCTTCCGCTCGCCCCCGCTCAGGTCCGCGACGCGGCGGTCCTGGAGGTGCTCCACATTCAACTTCGCCGCGGCGGTGGCGACGGCGGCCTCGACGGCCCAGCCATCATGTAAATTCATCGCGTCGGCGGCGCGCTCGAAGCTCTTTGCCACTTTAACGTCGTCCGGCTTTGCCTCGTAGGCCGCCGCCGCCGCCGCGTAGGCCCTTGCCGCTTCCACGCCGGCGCCGTCCCCGCCCAGGAGCACGTCCCTGACCGTCTTCGTGGCGTCCTCGGGCGCGACGAGCGGCTCCTGGGGCACGGCCGTCACCTTCACGCCGCGCTTCAGCCGGACGCCGCCGCCGTCGGGCCGGTCGCTGCCCGAGATGATTTCGAGCAACGTACTTTTACCGCATCCGTTGTGGCCGACCACACAACAGCGCTGGCCCTCGCGCAGCACCAGCGACGCGTCGTCGAGTTGCCGCCGCGCACCGTCGTGCGACTTGACGAGGTTCTCGCCCCAGAGCACAGGCTGGGCGGCATCTGACATCGTCATCGCTGCTCGTCGCGCTCTTCGTCGTCGGCACGGCGCGAGCAGCGGCTCGACGCCGCCGAGCAGCGCTGCTGCCAGCAGTGTCTGCAACATTTTATGCGACATGATACGGTAACGCCAGACGTCTCGCGCTACAGGCCTGCAGGCCTTGCACCACTCACAAGTTGCACACTGATGTCGTGCGCCGACCCGAGGCGCCAAGTGTCTGTGCCCTTATGTGCTTCAACGTCACTCTCTGCGCGCCGCTGCGCTCCCGCACTCGTGACGCCTGTGCGTGGCAGAGCTCGACTGCTCACAGCGGTGGCTGGAGAGCTTGTGCCACAGCCTGCAGCAACGCCGCGTCGCCGCCGCTAGCGCTGGCCATACATCGCATAGATATCGCACGACTGCGTCTTCGTCGCGCAAGGCGCTGCCTGTGGACCACGGCGGGACGCGAAACTTCCGCAGCAATGCTCCCACCATCACCACTCGACGCCTTCCGGCGCGGCATCGGCCAGGTGCTGAGGACGGGCCTGTCGCCGGCCTTCGAGGGCGCGGCGTCGTCGGCGACCGCAAATAGATCCTTGGCCGCAGCGGTCCGACAAAAGTGCCGCGCGGGCGCGTTGACGGGGCCGACGGCGGGCCTCGCGCCGGGCCACGCGCAGGCGAACCTGGTCTGCGTGCCGAAGGCGCACGCCTTTGATTTTGCGCGGTTCTGCCTCCTGAACCCGCGGCCCTGCCCGCTGCTCGCGATCGCGGCGACGCCGACCGACCTGTCTCCAACAATCGCGCGCGACGCGGACCTCGCGCGCGACCTGCCGCGCTACCGCGTCTGGCGCGACGGTGTGGTCGTGGAAGATGTCAATGACGCGTCGCACGTCTGGACCGGGGACGAGCTGACGGGCTTTCTGCTGGGTTGCTCGTTCTCGTGGGAGCAGGCGCTCGCGGACGCGGGCTATCCGCCGCGGCACGTCGAGGCCGGGACGAACGTGGCCATGTACGTGACTAACGTGGAGAACGCCGCGTCGGGCCCCTTTGGCGGTTTTTTGGTTGTGTCCATGCGGCCGTACGCGCCGGAGGCCGTGCCGGCCGTCGCGGCGCTGACGGAGGCGTACCCCGCGGCGCACGGCGGTCCGGTGCATTGGGGCGACCCCGCCGCGCTGGGCATCGGGGATCTGTCCGCGCCGGACTTCGGCGACGCCGTCCGCGTGGCCCCGGGCGAGGTGCCCGTCTTCTGGGCCTGCGGCGTGACGCCCCAGTCGGCGCTCGCGGAGGCCGCGCTGCCGCTCTGCGTGACGCACGCGCCGGGCCACATGTTCGTCTGCGACCTCGTCGACGAGGCGCTGCGCGTTGTGTGAACTCTGAATGTAATGTGACACACCTAGACCTTCTTATGATAGCCGCTCGACCGGCTGCGCGCCGACCCGAGGAGGGGCCTCGAGAGCAGACCGTCGTGTTTTCCGTTGCTGTCAAACTCTGACAGGATCGTCGAGACGCTCCGCCGGAGGCCGCGATCGTCGCGGGCGGCCGGCGACGCGTACGCCGCCTGCGCCGCCGCGGCGAAGGATACGGCTGCGATGAGGAGGATCCCGACGGGTCCGAGTTTGCCGAGCACGTCGAACAGCCAGCCGTAGAGATATGGCCCGGCGCCGCGCGCGCTGACGATCGCGACGACTGCAAGCGCGCCTTGCGCCGCCGCCGCGTCACGCGCTGGTACTTCCAGCATCAGCTCAGCGCGAACCAAAGGCTCGCCGAGGCCCACGAGGATGGACAGTGTAGCTATTCGGAAGACGCCCGCGACACGCGCGACCGCAAGAGCGCCAGCTAACTCCACCGCAGTCGCCGCGTAGGAAATCGCGAGCACACGCTGTCGCCGTCGCGGTCCGAGATGTCTTTCAGGGACAAAGGGCAGCAGTCCCGCGCCGGCGCACCGCAGGATCGCGGCGTAGGCGAGGAGCCACGCGAACTGTGCCTGCGTCATGCCGAGCCGCTGCTTGTATGCGGGAAACAAGACCGGCGCGACCGCTGCGCCGACGTGGGCCAGGACGAACGCCCGGACAAGCAGCACCGCGCGGCGCGACGGCGGCGCGATGAACAGCACCCGAAATCCCCGGCACCCGTCGGCGACCACCGTCGAGAGGTGATCCTTCGGCGGCGCAGCGTCCTCGTCGTCGCTGTCCTCCACGAGCGCCTCCTGAGGCCAGCACAAGGCTACGATGGATGCGGACGCCGCGCAGGCGAGAAATCCCGCGACGAACGGCGCCCGCTTCGACACTTTGTGGTAGAGCGCCGATCCGAGGGCCGAGCCCAAGACCTGGCCCGAAAGCAAGGCGCCGGAAAACGCGCCGTAGCGGCCCGCCAGCACCGCGCCGCGCCCGCCGCCGCCGCCGTCGTCCGCCGTCGCGAGCGCCGCCGCCGCGAGCGGGGCTATCGCTGCGGCTACGCCGTGCGCGATGGCCAACATCGAGAGTGTCGCCGGGTCGGCAACACCGTTCCGCGCGAGGGCCGCGAACCGCAGCTCGACCCAGGCGTCGGCGGCGATCGCCGCGACGACGACGAGCTTCGGCCGCCGCGTCGCGCTGGCCGCGGCCGTGGCGAGCGGCACGCAAACCAACGCCGACGCCGCGGAGCACAACGCGAGCCGGCCGAGGAGCCGTGCGAGCGCCGCCGGCGAGTACGCGTCTCCCAGCAGCGCCGGGAGCAACGCTTGCTTCGCGAAGACGAGCGAGACGTGCACGCAGGTGGCCAGCGCGGGCGCGCCCACGACGCGCGGGTCGAGACCCATTTCGACTGCTGCTTTTATGCAGCGGTTTCAGCTGCCTGCGGCTCCAGCTGCCTATGGCTGCTGCTGCGGCGTTGCCCACTCGCTGCAACCAAGCGATCAGGTGTGGAAGGGTAGCGATAAAAGCAGCAATGTGACGAGATCTGGGTCCACAATGCGCGGCTCCAGGGCTCCTGAGCTTTTTTTGGGGAAATCCCTGTGTGGCTAGCGGCCTGTAAGACACTAGCCAGCAAGCAGTAGTCTCGAATGAGTACGTTCCAGTCGATTACTCGCGTCCAGAGAGGGGGAGAGCGCCAAATGGTGGGTGGGTCGGCGTAGGATTCGTCAGTCGGGAGGACGAGGAGGCCGCGGCTTACGTGGCCTTCGACTCGTTCGGTAACGGCGGCGGGAAGGCCTGGCAGACGCCGGCGCCGGCGGAGAAGCCCGAGAGCGCCGCCGCCGCGGGCCACTCGCTCGCGCCCACGATGCGCGTCGGCGGCGGGCCGACCGACGGCTGCTCGTCGAGGCCCGACCTCGCGTCGGCGCTGGATATTTTGCTGCAAACGAGACCTAGCGATATACCTACTAGCACTTATAAAAGATACGCCTCGATAGCGTCAAAAGAATGAGCCAAATTCAGAATACATCCTAGTCGTCCGCCGCGACCAAATATTTTACAGTAACGGCCCGGGAACATACCCTCGCGCCTCCCGGAAGGCACCGCCCGCGACATTCACGAATGAGACTTACCAGTCGCCAATTTACACCAGCGATTGAAGGTGCCTTCTATGATCCAATTGATACATTATATCAACTCCAGCCCAGTTTTCATACATAATCGACGGAACCGGAGCCGACGGCCCGCGCTCGCAGGGCGGGAGAAGAATTCTACTAGACAACTCTCGCGTTTATGTTCGTTTCCTTCCGTTTGGTAGTGGTAGAGTCCATCTAACCCGCATCAGCGACCACTGAGCTATTTTAGATGATCCGTTAGAGCCACGCGAAACGGCGATTCGGCAGCCCCGCGTTTATCCAAATATTGGCTCAAGACCTGCACCCGCGAGTATCAGCGACGCCACCATCCAGATGGACCATAACGCCGTTGTTCTATTCACAATCGACCGACCTGCCCGTTCTCCGCGGACGACTGTACGGTGACGGAGCACCGGAAAGGCCCCAGACCGGTGGTTTATAAAATAAATTTGCGTTTCAGGCGTTTTGGTTGCAGGACGGGCCATCCGACCGGCCTGAACACCTACTACATTGGATTACCTGTCCCGTTTACAACTCGCGCCTTGTCGGTCTCGGGACCGCATCATCTCGTCAATTTGGGGCTAGTTACTTGGACCTGCGACGATCAGCGCGTGTACCATCACCATGGACCTTGATGAGATCGTTTGTTCCATGATCGACCGACTTATGCGAGGTCCAGATCAAGATGTTCACGTCCTGAGCGTGGGCAGTCAAAAGTACCCTTCTTATAATGTAGATGTCATATACTTGTAATTGACTATCGGTGGGGTAGTATAGGGTCCAACGAGACCGCTACGGCGACTACTGGGGGCCCTCAGGTAATTGACGTTTTTGACGGGAACGGGGCGCCATCGGGTCCAAATTGCACACTTTTTTCGGGGGCAGATCGGCTCGCAGACGCCCTCTGGGATAGGTCTGGGGTCGGGTAGTCCCCGGGACCGCATACGCCGCCGATGCGGCAGTCTAGTGCTCTCAGAGAGCCCTGGAAGCCATTGCCAAGTAATTCATGCTAAAACTCCGTGGGCTGCTGAGAGAAATCGACCAAAAATGCTTGAAGCGGCGGCGCACGCGGTATAGGCGCTTGCACGTGTATAGTACTGACCCTAGGCGACCCCAGGGACACCTCTTTGGCGGGGATTGACTGGATTAAACCGGGGCGGCCGGCCTGTGGACCGTGGCCATCGTCGGCCGCGAATTAAAAAAATTCCTTTTTCGGCCCCCAGTACGTGTCCCATTGATCTCTTTGGACCATTAGCGAACGGAACGCTACTCAAACGACTGCATGGCGCCATCTCTTTCAAACCTAGTATGTCTGTGTCGTTAGCCAGCCTCCGGCCCGGCGGCCCCAGGCAAAAGACAAAGCAATTCCACCCGCTATCATTTATTCGCGTTTCGTTAGCCACATTGTGACCGCCCGTAAAGCAGCCAAGGAGTTTGCTCGTGCAAAACCCCACACGCACAACGGCGCAGCGCTCGTTTCCACACCCAACAGCTAAATGATGATCAACGGCGCCGTCGAGGTGATCACGGCGTCCATCGTCGCCGGGCTCACGCAGCACGCGGCGCTGCACCCGCTCGACACGCTCAAGGTGCGGCTGCAGTACAGCAAGGGCGTGCCCATGTCGACGTCGGTGCGCGGCGCGCTGGGCGACGCGCTGCGCGACCTCGAGCTGCCGCCGGGCACGACGAAGGCCGCGCGGCCGCAGCCGCCGAAGGAGAGTAGACTGTGGCGCGCGCCGCTCGTCGTCGACCTCGTCGGGGCGACGCGCCTCCTGCGCCGGACGCCGCTGAAGTCGCTCTACGCGGGCCTCGTGCCGAGTTTGGTCGCGGTCGTGCCGACGGCCGTGGTCTACATGCCGGTCTACGAGGCCGCCGCGGCGGTCTTCGGCGGCGTGCTGCCGACGCCCATTGTCGCGCCGGCGGCGGGCGTCGCGACGGGCGTGGCCTGCTCGCTCGTGCGCGTGCCGCTCTCCGTCGCGAAGAGCCGCGTCCAGCTCGGCCTCGCGCCGTCGGCCGGCGCGGCGCTGCGGCAGGCCTACGCGACGGGCGGCGCGGCGGCGCTCTACACGGGCTTCGGCGCGACGCTGGCCCTCGACGTCGCCGTCGCCGTCGTCCAGTTCACGGCGCTCGACGCGGGCCGGCGCCACCTCGACATCAAGAACTCGGCGGCGCTGGGCTTCATGGCCTCGGCGCTCTCGACGGCCTGCACGGAGCCCGTCGACGTCGTCCGCACGCGCATCATGGCGCAGCTCCGCCGCGGCGACGGCGCCAAGGCCAAGGGCACGGACTTCAACTACACGTCGCTCGCGGACGGGCTCCGCAAGGCCGCGGCCGAGGAGGGATTAGTGGCGCTCTACCGAGGACTTCTCCCGCGGCTCCTGCTCAAGAGCGTCGGCGGCGCGATCTGGTACTCCACCTACGTGTCCTGCCGCGCGGCCCTCGGCGCGCCCGTCGCGGCCCACAAATAGTGTATTCTGTTAAAATTTAGTCCGTTGACACCCGCATGTTCTCGGATCAGAGGAATTTCTGCGGCGGCTTGGGCTTGTCGTCGGCGCGGAGCTTCGGCCCGCAGCGCGGCGCGACGAGGTCGCCGACGGCGTCGGCCGCGCGGCGCATCGCGGCCGCCGGCGCGAGGCCCTCGGCCCGCGCCGCGGCGTACGTCTGGCGGTACTTGCGGTTGTGGTCCTGGACCTTGGCCGACTCGTAGGCGCGCGCGTCGTCGGCCGCCGCGCCGTTGAATTCTACTAAATTTGGGAAGCACGTGTTCTTCGCGGCCGCATCAGCAAAAGCCGTGTAGGACAGGCCCCGCACCGTAAGCGTCTCGAGGCGCTCGAGCGCCGGCGGCTCGCGAAACAGCGCCGCCGCGTAGGGCAGCGTGCCCCTTACGGTCAGCTCGCGCAGCTTCGGGAAGCGCGCGAGCCCTTCCAGGCGCGGGCGGTCGTGGCCGCTTTCCGCGACGAGGAGCAGCGCCGAGAGGTTCGGGCACCGGTCCGCTAAAGGTTCCAGATCCACACCGCCGGCGCAGCTCCGGAACGACGCCTTCTCGAGCTTCGGGAGGCTCGGCAGCGTCGCGAGGCCATGCACTGACGGGAAGCGGCAGCCCCGAAATTCTATGGACGCGAGGCGCGGGAGCTGGGCCAGCGCCGCCAGCAGCGGCGCGTCGAGGTCCGCTCCCCTTAACCCGAGGTGCGTCAGCGACCGCGCCGCGTCACCGGACGCGACGCCGGCCGGGTCGCCGACCCACTCGAGCGATTTCAAAGAGAGCCCCGCGAGGGGACTGGCGTCGATGGCCTCGCCGCCGGGCCCCGGCGGCAGGGACAGGTGCGTCAGGCTCGTGCAGGCCGCGAGCGGTGTTAGGTCGGTCGGCCGGCACGTCGACCGGTCGCCGCCGCCGTCCCCATATCCAATCTGCGTGACGGCCAGGTGCTCGAGGTTGCCGCATCTCCTCAAGGGCGTGAGGTCGAGCGCGGTGCCGGCCCGGACGCGGACGCGCTGCAGCGTCAGGCCCCGGAGCTGCGCGCAGCCGCCGATCTGCTCGAGGTCCTCGGCGTTGACGGCGGCGAGGTGCAGCGTGCGGAGGCTCGGCAGGTGCGCCGCGATGGGCGCCGGCAGCGGCGACGCCGTCTGGTGCAGGGAGACGTGCAGCAGGGCGCCGACGCGCGTCTTCGACGCCGCGAGCACGAGGCCGTCGGCCGTCGCGGCGTTGATCGCGCCGTCGGCGGCGCCGAAGCGCATCAATGCCTGTTCCAGCTTGACCAGGGGCCACGGCCGCGCCCAGAGGTCCAGCGGCGCGCGCGCCGTCGTCATGAGCCGCCGGAGCGTGCGGTCCGTCGCCACGAGGGCCAGCGTGCCTTGGAGTTCCAGGTGCGGCGTCAGCGTGCGCACGGAGGTGTGCACGGCGGCGTGGAGCCCCGCCGTAGTTCGGGGCTGCTGCGACGTCATCGTATAAGCGGCACCTCACCGGCGAGGAGGTAAGCTCTTCTTGTGTGGTTTCCCTGTAAATGCAGGCAACGCCACTTCGTATGTAATTTGTGTTCGGTGTTTGCGTTATAGGGCGCTTGTCTGTTACGTTATTGCTTTGTTCCTAACAGCGTTTAGAGCTGGCGGCGAGATGTCGGCCATCGATGCCTGTTGGGAGGGAGGTAGAGGCAGCCTCCACCGTTCGAAGCCGTACGCTGGACCGCTGCAGCAGCTCTCTTCCGCAATCATAAACGAGGCCTCGGTTTCTAGAGAAAGGTTCGGCCATCAAAACAGGTTTTCAGCGCTTGGCAGCGCTTGAATTTGAAGCTTAAATGCCGTCGTAGAAGCGCAACTGCAGCTGTGAACCACGCCTTGTGCCACCTTCCAGCCGAACTCATCATACGGCACAGCTCCAGGACGATAAACGTGCTCACTGCTGCCCTCACAGTGCACAGGATGAAACTGCTCCGGGCTGCCATTGCGGCGGCAGCTCTGGCAGTGGACGTGGACGTCGCAGTCGGACCATTCGGGCCCATACAAGGCGCCGAGAACAGACTGCTCGCGCGCCTGCGACGAGACGCCGCGGGCAGCCGCAAACCCGCGGCGGCTGCACGCGTTTCGCATCCGACAGGCCTCCTAGTATGGGGTGAGAGCCTCTTCGCGACCGAGTTCCGACGCGACCGCGTGCTCGTGGCGTCGACGGCGCGAGCGGCAAAGCGAGAAGGCTCTACAAAGTTCGCTAAAGGCTGGACGGTCTTTGCTGATCGTGGGAGGCACTGCGCGACGACGCGCGGGAAGGTGCGCTGCGCACGGCTCGACGGCGCGTGGGGCCTCGCATCAGACGCGGCGCGTGGCCTGCTATTCGTCTCGAGCTTCGGAAGCGACGAGGTCCTGGCGTTTTCCGAGGGGGGCGATTTCAAGTACGCTTTGACTGGTGATCTCGACTGCCCGGAGGGCCTGGCACTGAACGGCGATCAGCTATACGTAGCGAGCTTCCTCGATTCTCGGATTGTCGCGTTCGATCTATCGACGCGGCGCGGAAGGACGCTCGCCCTCGGACCGCCCGTCGGCGTCGACTACGAGTCTCTTGCCTTCGTGCCGGCTGCATTCGACGACGAGCTGTCGGCTCGCGCCGCGAGGCAGCGCGCCGCAGAGATTTGGAACGAAGACGCCGAATCTGCGCCGTTTGTCGACCGCCTGCGGGGCCCCGAACAGCTCGTTGTCATAGGGAATGCGACGCTTGCAGTATCTTCGCTTCACAATGATTCCGTCTTGACGCTCGACCTCGCGACGGGCGAGCTCATTGAAGTCATTGTCGATGGTGCCACGGACGACGAGCTTTCGGGGCCGCTGGGCGTGGCCAGTGCAGGCGCCGCCGTGGCCGCGGCGGCCGACACCGACGAAGACTGCAGCGACGAAGACGGCGGGCTCCTCGTGGCGTCGTATCGGTCCGACGTCGTCTCGGTGGTGCGGAACTGCGGAGGTGTCGCGCCACTGCAGCTGTCGGATAGGCGGCTTCGAGGGCCAGTAGCCATTGCTCACGATGAAGAAGACCCGGGAAGCCTCTACGTCGGCGCATACGAGGCGAGCGCGGTTTTGTATTTCAACGTGTCGGACGCAGGCGCGGATGCAGCGCTCCTTCGGCGCGTCGCCGACCGAGTCATGTAATGTTTAAAAGTTACGACCGGTTGGGGTAGGGGACGATCTCGGCCTGTGCGACCGGCTCCGGCTCCGGAGCGGCCGAGGAAGCCCTCAGCGGCGCGGGCTCGGGCCGCGACCACCGCCAGCACTGGAGCATCAGGAACAGTCCGAGTATAATCACTACGACCAAGGTGCTGTAGAAGAGGGCCTTGATTGGTTTCTCATCGTAGATGCAGCCTGCGCGCGGGCAACGGTTGTGGGCGTGTCTCCGAGGTCTCGCGGAGTGTCGTGTCCGAAAATCTGATTTCCACGCCGCGCTCAGGCAGTGCTCCTGCTTGCTCGCGCAACACAATTTCTCTCCACTCGCGCCGTGGCAGACGATGCTCGCTTCCTTCTTCAACAGACCGCACGAGTGGATCTCCCAACAAGAGTCGCTCGGGTCGAACGAGGCCGTGTCCGCGCAGGACTTGAGGCGCCGTCGCTCGGGCAGAACTTCAAGCCGCCGCGGCGAGGATACCTCGGGCAGGACTTCAGGTCGGACGAGCGTCAGGTTCCGGAACGCGTCCTCGGCCTTCAGGTGGACGCCGCGGCTAGCGAGCGCGACCGAGACGGCGCACTCCGTCCCGTGCTTGGCGTGGATGCCGAGCGGCGCGCAGACGCGCCGCAGCCGCGCCTCGTCGGGCGCCGCCGCGCCGAGCCCGAGCCGCTCGCCTGTGCGCAAACCATACCGTCGCGTCGATGGCGAGAAGCGCCGCGAGATTTGATTGCGCACTGCCACTCGCAGCCGTCGTCCGCGAAGACGTCCCGCCACACCTCCGCGTAGGCCTCGGCCGCGCCGCTGGTCAACGCGGCGAGCACGCGGCGCGGCATCGTTGTGCTAGGTCCTCAGCTGCGCCAGATCTTTAATAAGGAAGGCCGGTTAGGGCGTCTCGCGGGCCGGTCGTGCGTGCTTCCTAGGCCCGCGTCAGTAGCCCTGAGCCCTCTGTACGTACAGCGCACTCCAGTGCTCCTGAGTGGAGCAAAGTTACCTGAAGCTGTCAGACTTTGCGATGATGCCGACGGTCGTCCACCCCTGGTCCCGGCACCAATCGCAGAACGCCTCCGCGAAACCATCACCGTCGCTGGGGATTGTCCGCACGAAATTTGAATGGACCGCCTCGTCCAGCACGGGACTCGTGGCCGACGGGCTGATCATGTCAAAACTGTTCGCGCCCGCCACGATGGAGAGCGGCACGGCCACGGACGAGAATTTGGGCCCCACGATGACTGCGGGTTTTCTAAAATTCGGATAAAAGCAATCATCGAAACCCGACGAAATGTAAGCTTCGGTGAAATCCTTGATCGCCACCGTCGGACCCTGCGAGGTGTCCCAGACGTCGACGGAGAGCACAAAGGGGCACGCCGGCGGCACCTCTGCGAACTCCGCCACGATCGAGCCGTTTCGCGCGTTGAATTGGTCCGCGGCCATCTTCGCCGCGACGGCCCATTGCCTCGACTGGATGTCGCCTTCCGAGAACGGCAGCCAGAGGCTCGCGCGGAACGATTCCCAGCATTTCCAACACTTGCCGTCCCAGGCAGTCGTCGGGCGCGCGCACGAGATTGCCGCGAGTACGCCAAGCAGGGCGTGGCGCCTCATCTTTCTCGCTCTAACCAGGGAAACTTCTTAGAGTGCCAAGAGTTTCAGGGCCGATTGATGCGCGGGCCTCTCCCACGAGCACGAGCTATGTTTTTTTAAATAAGAACACGACTGATCTGGTCTCGTTTTGCCAGATGCGTGGCCTCGAGCCCAAAAAAACGCTTGAGCTAGCGGCGTAACATACTAGCAAGCTGGGTCTTCGAGACGACGCGCAGCAATCGAGCCCTGAGCCACAGACTCACGGGCTTCGAGCCCGACGACAGCAGCCATGAGTGCGCTGCACGCGCGTAAGACGGCGCACGGCACCGCTGCGACAGCCGATGAAGCGGTAGCAACACAAGCAGTGGGCGACCGTCCGCCGCCCGAGGCCCAGCGCGAGCTCTTCGCGCGGGCCTGCGCGGCGCCCGCAACAACAACAATCCTCGTCGACGCGCAGTTCCTCGCGCAGTGGCGCCTGCACACGTCGCGCAAGAGTGGCGCGCCGGCGCCCGCAGCGATGGACAACCGCGCGGCGGCGCGGCGCGGCGCGGTCTGGTGGCGCGACTTCGAGTGCGTGCCGCCGGCGGCCTACGACCTGTTGGTGAAGTGGTACGGCGGCGGCCCGCGCGTTGCGCGGCCCGTCGCGGCGAGCGGTGTTGTTGGAGATGCCGTCGCGCGGCCCTGCGCGACGGCAGTCGCGCGGCCCTGCGCGGAGCCGGTCGACGCGGCCTGCGGCAATTGTGGAAGGGCCCTGGCCGTGGCGACGGCCCGCGGCTGCGGCGCCTGCCGCGCCGTGGCCTACTGCGGCGAGGCGTGCCAGCGGGGCCACTGGGCGCGGCACCGGCGCGACTGCAGTCAATGGCGCGACGACGATGACAAACCATCGAAGGACGCCGTCGAGGCCTTCGCGCGGTTGCGAGATGCGTGCTACGTCGACCAGCGGCGCGGGCTGCGCAATCTCGGGAACACGTGCTACTTCAACGCGACGCTCCAGTGCCTGGCGCGCTGCGCGCCGCTGTCCAGATATTTGCTGAGCGACGCGTTCGTGAAGGATATCAATGAAAGTAACAAGCTCGGGTCGCCGCGGGCCGAGCTCGCGCGCGAGTACGCCGCGGCGCTCAAAAGATGTAGAAGGGCGCCGCGCGGCGCCGTCGCGCCCAAGGGTTTGTTGAATGCGGTCGCGCGCTTCCGGAGCGACTTCGAGGGCCGGCGCCAGCAGGACGCGCACGAGCTCCTGCAAGTGCTACTCCACGGCCTCCACGAGGACCTGAACAGGGTGCGGGGGCCGAAGCCCTACTTCACGAAGCCCGAGTCGACGAAAGCGACGGACGACGCGAAGGTAGCGAGGGCGCACGCGCGGGGCGAGGCGCTCCGCGACGACTCGGTCGTGATGGAGGCGTTCGGCGGTTTATTGAGATCGACGGTCGAGTGCCCGGCCTGCGGCCACCGGTGTGCGCACTTCGAGGAGTTCCTGTCGTTGGAGGTGGAGCTCGAAGGCGAGGACAATGGGACGGAGACGGTCGACGACGACGACGACTCGGGGAACTCGGACGACGATTCTAATGATACGATGCCGGCCGGGGCCGTGGTCCTGTACCCTTCTCCTGTAGGGATCCCCTGCCCGCCCTTCGAGGTGCCCGACGAGGGGAGGGTCAAGGCCGTGCGCGCGGCGGCGGCGAAGGCGCTTGATGCGAGTGTGAATGATGTTGTGCTCGCGACGCTGGCCGCGGGCGACGTTGTCGACGACGGCGACGAGCTCCCGGACGGTTTGGCCGCGCTCGCGCTGCCTGACAACTCGAACGCGTGCCTCGCGTACGGCGGCGAACCCCTGCCGCGCGCCGTTTTATATAAACCCGACGAGCCCGCGGCGGACCTCGCCGCGCGCGCGCTCGCCGCCTACGATCAGGTAGTAGGCTCCGACCCCTGCGCGCGGCTCCGCGTCGCCGCGCGGCCCGCCAACGACGACGACGACGACGCCGTGTCGGTCGGCGACGACTGGCGCGTGGCGCGCGACCGGCGGCGGAAGAAGCGGCGCGACGGCGACTGCGGCGCGTTGCTGGGCGCGGCGCGCGTGCACCGCGTCGATGTCGTGCTCGACGAGGACGAGGATCCCGCCGAGAAGCCCGCCGAGAAGCCGCGCGACCGCGCCGCCGTCACATGTGCAATCACCTTCGCGACGGCAGCGAGGGAGACGGCCGCGGTTGTCGAAGAGGGCGAGGCGCTCGAGCGGCGGCGCCGCGCGCGCGCGGCGCGGCGGCGGTCGCGGCGCGCGCTCGCGCGCGCGGCGCGCGAGGTCGCCACGTGCGACCCGCTCGCGGGCTTAAACTTGCCCTACGTGCCGCGCGTCGCGCCGCTGTCGCTGCGGGGCTGCCTGCGGCGGTTCACGGCCCCGGAGACGTTGCTGGAGGAGGAGGCCTGGCGCTGCGAGGGCTGCGCCGCGATGCGCCGCGCGACGAAGCGCGTCGCCGTCTGGCGCGCGCCGCGGATCCTGGTCATCACGCTCAAGCGCTTCGCGTTCGCGCGGTCGTCGCGCAAGGTCGATAGGTACGTCGACTTCCCGCTCGAGGGCTTAGATCTGGCGCCCTTCGTCGCGCACGCGGGCGGCGAGACGGGGCGCGCCGACCTGACCTACGACCTTTTTGGGGTGGTGAACCACTTTGGCGCGGCGGGCTACGGCCACTACACGGCCTTCGTGCGCGACCTCTTCGCCGTGGGCGGGCCGGGGCCCTGGCTGCGCTGCGACGACTCGAGCGTCGCCGAGGTGCCGGCCGACGACGTCCGGTCGTCGGCCGCGTACGTGCTCTTCTACGCGCGGCGCGACGCGGTCCGGGCGGAGAGCCTGTCCTCTCCTCCCGATAGTAACGTGTGAGTTTAGTAATCTGCTTTGGCGGCGTGGAACGATGCTTCGATATTCTGTTACGCTAGGACTCGTGGGCTAGCGCTGAGAGACACTAGGGCGCTGCAGCGGCGCTGTGTGTTGCCGCAGACAGTCTGCGTGCGCTAGCTGAGGCCAGAGGGCGGAAGCCATTGAGCCTCGGCCGCGTCGTGCGCGGTGCGCGAGAAGGGCTGCCTCTCCAACGCCATCGACGCGACAGGCTCTGGCAGAGCAACAAAGTCCAAGGGGCAGCCAGAGGATGGCGGATGACGCCGTCGCGGCGACGCACAAGACCTTCGCCTACCTCCATGGGCTGCCCGTGCCCCTGGACGAGGTCTGGTCGTGGGTGGGGGACCGGCCTGTGGACGTGACCGTGATCCGGGACGAGAAGGACTGCGCGGCGCAGGCCGCCAAGCGCGAGGCCCAGCTCGAGTTAGAGAAAAGACTGGAAGAGGTCGGCGCGCTCTTCGGCGTCGACGACCGCCACGCGCACCGGGGCCGCGGCGGCCCGCCGCCGCCGGAGCGGCCGTGGTTCGCACGGAGCGGACCAAGCGCCGCCGCCGCGAGCGAGCTCGAGTACGCGCGGGTCGCGCGGCTCCCGAGGGACCTCGCGGTCGACGCGCGGCGCGCGAGGGAGGAGGCGGCGCGGCCGACGCGCGAGGACCTGCGTATGCTGAGGCTGGAGCGCTCGCGGCGCGCAAAGACGTTGCAGAAACTCTTCGACACGCTCGCGATACCCGTGCGCCAGCGGCCAATTGCTGACGTTTACCACCCAGCTACATTACGCCCGTTCAGCCCCGGCGGCGGGCCCATCGAGTGGACCCGGCGGCCCTCCGTCGCCTGGACCTGGGCGCCTCCGAAGGTCGAGGTCGAGGCGCCGCCGCTGACGCCCGCGGAGCGGGAGGAGCGCGCGGCGCGCGCGGCGGCGCAGCGCGCGGCGTTGGCGCGCATGACCTCGCCGATGGAGAAGCGGCCGCCGCGGAAGCCCAAGCCGCCGGAGCCGTACCCCGACGACTTCGGGCCGCCGCCGGAGGCGCAGGCGCCGGCGCCGGCGCCCGAGCCTGTGGCGCCCGAGGAACTCCCTGCGGCCGTCGAAGCGCCGCTTGTACCGGAGCCGCCCGCTACCGAAGAGCCCGCGGCGCCGGCCACCGCGCAAGAGCCAGCGCGGCCGCCGTCGCCGTCGCCGTCGGAGCCGCTGGCCAGCGGGGAGGAGCCGTCGTACGCCTGCGAGTCGTACGGCGACGACTTTGCCCGGGCGCCGGCGCCGTCGCAGGACTCGTACGCCGCCGACTTCCTGGCGCCCGAGCCGGAGCCCGCCCCAGCGCCGCCGGCCGAGCCGGAGCCCGAACCGCACGAGGCCGCGCCGGAGCCGGCGCCTCAACCGGAGGAGCACGGGCTGCAGCCCCGGCCGTCCCAGATCTCCTACGAGACGTACTCCGAAGACTTCGCGGCCTCGGCGCCGGCCTCGGCGCCGGCCTCCGCGGCTCCGACGCCCCGGGGCTTCTTCAGCGCGGAATCCTCGGCCTCGGGGCGCCGGAGCTCGGCGGAGCAGTCGCTGCGGGAGCCCGTGCCCGATCCTGATCCGGAGCCGGCGCCGGAGCCCGAGCCGGAGCCCGAGCCCGAGCCGGGGCCGGTGTCCTGGGAGGCCTGGACCCCAGCACCCGCGCCGGACCCGATGCCCGCGTTCTACTGGCTCATGCGGCGCGAGTACGAGGGCGACCACGCGGCGCCGGCCAGCACGAACTCGCCGGGCCGCGGCCTCGTCGCCGCCGTCGCGCGCCGCGCCTTCCATCCCGAGGAACTGCCGGAGATGGCGCTCGACCCCGGCGAGCGCCTGCTCATCCTCCGCGACGAGTACGACCCGTCCCCGGGCTGGATCTTCGCCGCGAAGGGCACCTCGAACGCGGGCTACGTGCCGAGGAACTACCTGGATATCGACGACTCGGACGGTCCTGCGGAGTAATTTTTACTACTCTAGATTACTTCCTCGCGCGATCCGCGACCGTGCGACGTGATTGCGTCTTGAAATTCCTAACTTACAACATTTACACGAGCAGCTCCGCGAGTCGCTCAGGCGTCTTGGCGTCTGCAGGG
Source organism: Pelagomonas calceolata (assembly GCA_918797485.1). Lineage (NCBI taxonomy): Eukaryota > Pelagophyceae > Pelagomonadales > Pelagomonadaceae > Pelagomonas > Pelagomonas calceolata. The sequence continues at coordinate 3,836,280 of CAKKNE010000004.1, forward strand.
AGCTGGACCTCTCCGGCCGCGCCGGGCATCGCGTTGAACACCGCGGACTTTTGCAGCTGCGCCTTGTTGCGCTTGATGATGCCCACGTCCGCGCCGACGTAGAGGAGGTGGTAGAACTTCCGCGCATTCGCTGGGCCGTCGAGGAGGCCGCAGAAGTTGACCGCGGCCTCGTCTAGCGCCGCGACGAGTTCCGGTCGTCCCGAGCCCTCGGCCGCGAGACGATAGGTCTTCCCATCTAGCACATAGACGACCCACTCGACATTGCTCATTGAGTCGTCTCGCACGCGCGCCCAGCCGTCGACGACGGCTGCGACGGCGGCGTCTGCCGTCTTCATGCCGTCGGCGCTGCTTTTATCCATTCGTGCGTATGTTTCCGCCATCGATGCGATTAATACACGATCGGTTCGGCGCGTATGGCAGCTGGCTGTTCCACTCAGTAGATGCAGCTGTGGCTGTGGTGCCCAGGGTGCAGCCTAAAGCGTCTCACGGCTTCGCAGCTTGTGCGCAATAAACTTGCGACCAACAATCGTTGCTAACACAGGCCGTCCACTTGTTTAGCGTCGCGGCGCCGCGGCCGAGCTAGCGTTGTGTGACACACTAGGAAGCTTGGCCGGGCAAATTTGCGCGGCCAGAATTCGGCGTTTCACTGCGTGCTACGAGCCTAACGTTTGCAGAAGACTGCTTAGAAACGTCTACAGGCCAGCGCTCCAGGCACCAGGAGGGTGAAGGATGCGCTACCTGGCCACCAATGTTGTGCTATTGGCCCTGACACTGCAGCCAGCATTTTCTCAGCAAATGCGCAGGAGTAGTGGCAGAAGACACTTGCGCAGGCGATACCTCCCGTCAGACCTCGACGACGCCCGAGAGACCGACGACACGATCGAGTGGGACGATACGACCATCGAGGACGACACGCGGGTTGTCGGCCCGCGGTGGCGCCGCCGCCCCTACGGCGTGATTGATGACGACGGCTGGGCGGGCGACGGGGAGCCGGTGGATCCGGGCGCGGAGCTGGCTCTTGTCCTATTTCTAGTCATTGTCATCTTCTGGCTGGCCGTCGGCTCGGCGTTTGCGCCCAGGCAGCGCTACACCGGCGCGACCCTTTATGGCGAAACGTATGATTACTATTCGGAGCCCTCGTTCTACTACGGCTCCTCCTACGCGTACGAGCCGGCCTACGTCGTGCCGCGGCGGTCCGGCTGGGGCTGGGGCTGGGGCTCCAGCTGGGGCGGAGGCCACCACCGCGGCGGGCGCGAGCGCGTCGAACGGCACCGCCACGTCGAACGGCATCATCACACCGAGCGACACCACCACGGTGGCGGCCATCACGGCGGTGGCGGAGGCCATCACGGCGGCCATCATGGCCGATGACTCTAAAAATAATTTGTCACATATAGTATTCACCATCGAAACCGTCGAAGAAAATAGGAGTTTTCTTGTAACATCACTTAGATCATCATGCCCGCGAGAGCGCATACCCCGAAGCCGGCCGCGCCGCAGAACCAGTACGCGGCGACGGCTTGAGCTTGCGACAGCTGCGCGACGGCGGGCACCGCGCGGGCGAGGCGTCCCATGCGCCACGCCCAGACCGGCCCGACGGGCGCGACGACGACGGCGACGAGCGCCGGCTTGGCCGCTTTTCGGAGGACCGAGCGCACGCGTTTCGCGAGCACGCCCTTCGGCGCGGGCTCAGCGAGGAGTAGCGGCGGCGGCGGCGCGGGTTTCGGCGGTGCGCAAGCCAGGCGCCTTAGCGTGAGGTGGACGCATGCGCCGGGCGCGACGCGCTCCGGCCACGCGATGCGGCGCGGCCGAGCCGCCTTGGCGGGCTTGATGGCGGGCGGCGCCCGGCCCAGGGCGGCGCAAGCAACGAAGGCGACCGCAACGGCGGCCGCGACGACGCCGAGGCGGCGGCGGCGCGGCGGAACAAACCTGTGTGGAAATCAAATTTTGGACGCCCCCACGCCATCGACGCGACCCCATAACTGCATTGATTCCACACAGGCACGAACGTGGCGGCGCCCGGCACCGTGATCGGAGAAGTAGCAACGCTGACGGTCTCGACGGTCGCTGCAGCAGCAGCGTCACAGAAGAAGCGCGCCTTGACGGCTTGCGCGAGGCGGTCGGCGAGGTTGATGGACGGCGGCCAGACCTTGGGCGGCGACACCTCGGGCACGTGCCGCACGGACGGCGTCGTCAGCGGCGGCGACGAGGCCTTCGGCTTCACGGTCTTCGGCACCTCGACCTCCGGCGGCACGCACGTATCGACGGAGCGGCGCTGGGGCGCCCGGAGCGGCGCCGGCGCGGCGCGCGGCCGGTAGGGGCTCGTGATGGTGTGGCGCCGGCGCGCCGCCTTGGCGGGCGACTTGCTCGGCGGGGGCACGTTTTCCTTGTCGACGTCGTGGGAGAGCTGCTTCGGCCGGCGCGGCGGCGGCGCGTTCTCCTTGTCGTCGGCGTAGAGCCGCTGTCCTACCGCACAGAGCGCCGCCGACGCGGCCGCGCCGTAGCGCTTGCTCAGGTCGCGGAGCAGCGCGTCGTGGCGGCCGTCATAATGCTGCAGCACGGTTTTGAGGCGGTCCGGCGCCGCGTTCGCCGGGTTGTGCTGCTCGTAGAACGCCCGGAGCGACGCCTCGGTCACGACGACGGCGTTCGTTGTGTCTTGCGCGCCGGTCGTGGGCTTGAGGGCGCGGCGCTGCCGCGCGAGGAGTTCGGGCGTCGTGTTGGCGCGCGCTTGAGCCGCGGCCTCCATTTTTTTGCCTCCTGTTGCACGAGCAGTTTTGAGGATCTTGCGCCCCTTGCTGAGCGCAGCGCTGCCAGCAGGGCGGTACTGTCGTTAGACCGCAGTGCGGAACCGCCTCGGCGAAACCCAAAACGCGCTATGCGCTGTCTACGAGGCCTGGGCTCGATTGCAACAGGCAGACATTTTTCAGGAGGCTCCGCGGGGTTGTGGGCTTCGTACGTGTGCGCGTCGGCTCTTGGACCTCTCTGCGCCGAGACAGACCCCTCAGGGAGCCTTTCGTTATCCAAGCTAGTGTCTTACAGCCGCTAGCCAGGCTGGGTCTTGGACTTTGTGAGCAGTGCACAGGCTCGTACAGGGCGCATGCATCGAATTAGATCGATGAGAGCACTCCTGGCCTTCCTGGCAGCCGTCCCAGCCAGCAGCCTCCACAGCACGCCGCCGCCGCGGCGCCGCGCCAGCCGCCTCCACGCGACGGAATGGCAGGCAGCGCTGGACGACATCGACGGCGACGCCTGGCGCGATTTACGAAGGGAACTCTACGGCGCGCCCGACGCGGCGCCGCCGAGCACGCTGAAGCGCTTCGAGACCTACTGCGAGAATCGGAGAAAGAGCCTCGAGGAGGAGGTGCTCGAGGACCTCGGGGGCCGGCGCCTGCTGGAGTGCCAGCAGAACTACCCCGATTTGGAGGCGACCCCGATCTGGGACGTGACGACGGAGGCCTGGCGCTGGCTCGACCCGATCCTCGCGCAGACAGAAAAAATGCGGGACGAGGTCCGGCGGCGCGCGACGACCTTCCGCGAGTCCAAGTGGGTCGATACTTATGGAAGGGACGGGGCGTACGACAGCGGCTGGGGCATGGTCGACATCACTCCACAAGCGTTCCCGGCGGTGGCGCGCGCGCTGCGCGGCGCGCCCCTCGCGCCGCGGCGGAGGTGTATCGCGCGGCAGCGGGCCGACCGGTCGATCCACGCGCACTCGGATCGCGTGCCCTGGGCGCTCACGTGCCACATCACGCTGGAGGGGCGCGGCCACATGGTCGTGGACGGCGAGCGGCTCGACTGGACGCCGGGCGAGGCCACGGTCTGCGACACGACGTTTTTTCACTCCGCGCACAACGAGCACCCGTCGGAGGACGTCTACCTCGTCCACCTCGACGTCTTCCACCCGGGCCTGTCGACCGACGAACGGCATGCGTTGGAAGCGCTGTCCCGCCACCTCGCGGCGGCGCGGCGGCGGCGCGCCGCGGCGCTGTCGCCGTTCGTCGCCGGGCTCGAGAGCGCGTTCTCGGCTGGGGATGCGAGCCGCGACGAGTCGTAGTATCCTACCCTGGGAGCTATGCAACCGCAGGGGTGATGTCCGGGCCGGTACTCCCCGAGAGGGTTGCTGGGCCGCGGGGCGCGATGAGCGCGCACGACGGGATGCGTAGTATATGTTTTGTGTTCTAGATGACGCTATTGACGAGGCCAAATACACACTACCTAGATATTAGTCAGAGACCACAAACGTCATGAGCATCTGGTCCGCGGCGACGACGTCCCCGACGTCGGCGAGGAGCTCGTCGACGACGACGCGCGCCTCGGCCCGCAGGACGTTCTGCATCTTCATCGCCTCGACGACGGCGAGCGGCTCGCCCGCCTCGACCGTGGCCCCCACCTCGGCCTCGAAGCGCAGCAGCGTGCCGGGCATGGGGCACGCGAGGCCCGCGGCCGCGGCCTCGGCCGCCGCTGGCTTCATGTGCTTTGACAGCGCGTGCGTTTGTGGTGTGCGCACGGCCGCGTCGACGCGGACGCCGCGCACGCGCAGCGCATGATCAAAACCCGGCCGCGCATCAGTTGAAACGTACTGGCACGCGACCGCACCGTCATTGAGTACCAGCGGCGTCGCGAGCGGCGCGGCCCAGGCCGCTTTATCAAGCTCAATTTGATGTTCTTCTCCCTCATACCTAACGGTGTAGGCTCCATCAAAACCATCGACCTCAAACACGAGCTCGGCGTCCGCGCGCGCCGTCCTCAGCAAAACGACCTGGGGCCCCGCCGGTTGTAATTCGCCCCGCACTTCTTTTGAAGCAGCGTCAACACCAAGAACTAAACAAGCGAGCTTTGCCAGATCTTGCGGAGCCATGTTTGTCAGTACACTCCCTTCGTCGAACCCACCAGGGTAGTGCTCCTCGATAAACGCCGTCGTGTAGTCGCCGCTCAGAAACGCTTCATGACTGCACACGTCCCGACAGAACGGCACGTTGTGCACCAGACCCTCGACCACATAAGCGTCCAGCGCGCGGCGCTGCGCGTCGAGCGCGGCCGCTCGGTCCTCGCCCCGCGTGATGACCTTGGAGATCATGGGATCATAAAAAATCCCGACCTCGCTGCCGTCCTCGACGGCCGCATCCACTCGAACATCGCTCGCGTGAAAGAACTCGATCGACGCGGGCGGGTTCGCGTAGGCGGTCAGCGACCCCGTCGACGGCACGAAGCCGCGCGCCGCGTCCTCCGCATAAATACGCGACTCGATGGCCCAGCCGACGGGCGGCACGCTGCCCACTAGTTCTGATGGTAAAGCCTGCCCGTCGGCCACGCGCAACATCAACGCCACCAAATCCTGATCCGAGACGGCCTCGGTCACGGGGTGCTCGACCTGCAATCTCGTATTCATCTCCAAAAAATAAAAGTCCGCCGTCGTCGCGTCGACCAGCATCTCGACCGTGCCCGCGCTCGTGTAGCCCACCGCAGTCGCGAGCTGCGCGGCCTCGGCCTGCATCCTCGCTCGCAACTCGGGCCTTTGATGGACGAAGGGCGACGGCGCCTCCTCGACGACCTTCTGATTGCGGCGTTGGACGGAGCACTCGCGCTCCGGGAAGCAGGCCACGTTGCCGTGCGCGTCGGCCACGAGCTGGATCTCGACGTGGCGCGGCGCCGCCACGAACTTCTCCACGAGCAGCCGGTCGTCGCCGAAGCTCTTTTTGGCCTCGTCCGTCGCGAGGGCGAAGCACTCGGCGACCTCGCGCGCGTCGCGGGCCACGCGCATGCCCTTGCCGCCGCCGCCCGCGCTCGCTTTGAGCATGACCTGTGTGTCGTTGCTTTCTTCTTTCTGCGCCCCCTGTTCCCGACGGCGGCGTCTCTAGCGGTCGCGGCGATGGCGTGCTTTTGTGGGGCAATGGACTTGCGCCACCAGCACGCCATCGACGCGACGTGTCTTGCCTCCACGCCGTCGAGCCGAAGGCGCCCTCGCTAACGCCGCGTCACGTACCGGGTAGCCGATGTCCTCGGCGACGGCGACGGCGTGCTCCGCCGACTCGACGACGCCGTTGAAGCCCGGGATCACGCTCACGCCGGCCGCCTCCGCGATGCGCTTCGACTCGACCTTGTCGCCCATGGCGTCGATCGCCGCGGCCGGCGGGCCCACGAAAGTAATGCCCGCCTCGGCGCAGCGCCGCGCGAAGGCCGCGTTCTCGGAGAGGAAGCCGTAGCCCTGCGTTTGTTTTTTTGTTTTCTACCTCTCGCGATTTTCCCTGTTTCTCTCTCGCGGTGGCGTCGTCCAGACCGGTGTGACCGCGTCGATGGCCAGCGTCCCCCAGACGCCATCGACGCGCCACAGAAGAGTGTTTTGAGACGTCGCTAGGCACGGGATGGATGCAGTCGGCGCCCGTCGCCCGTGCCGCTTCCAACACCGCGTCGGCGTCGAGGTAGGACGTCGTCGCCGCCGACCCGCTGCCGACCTGGACGGCTTCGTCGGCATATTTTACATGCTTGGCGCGCGCGTCGGCCTCGCTGTGGACCGCGACGGTGTCGAGTCCTAACGCGCGGGCGGAGTTCATGACGCGGCAGGCTATCTCGCCGCGGTTGGCTACTAACAGGCGTTTGAGGTTGGTGAGGGCCATCTTTGCTCCCTTGCGCAGCGTTCCGCAGCGTTTTTTGCTCCCTCGCGCAGCGTCCGCAGCGTTTTTTAGTGGCTGGAATTAAAAGGGCTCTCCGGGGCGTGTGGTGCTCTCCGGGCTGGAAAAAGCTTGAGCGGCGCTTGGGTTGTACTGAGGCGGTTCGATTGGGTGGGTGCTGGTTGTTTGTTGGATTTTTAGCGGCTCAGCGCGGCAGCCCCGCAAGGGCCTCACGGGTTTTTCCCCTTTTTGGAATAAGGGGCAAAAAACACCAGCTTTGTACGAGTGCGCCACCGATGGCTGCACCGTTGGACACCTCTACCTCTCCCAAATGATCTTTGGCCAAGGAGACCCTTGGAGTTTAGTGTAGAGGGGTACCCCCCCACACCCTGGTTATCACTTTAGGTTTTGATTCTAAGCTTAGCTTACGTCGAAGTAACGGCGAATTCACAACCTGGGTTCGAATCCCAGTGGGAGATGTCCATTTTTTTTGTCGCTTTGAGCCTACCCTCACCCCCCTGCCATTTTGAGACACCCGCGGGCCCTCAGACACCCACACGCCCGAGAAAAGCGAAATGATGAAACGATTTCGGCAGAATCGACACCGAGAGGCCAATTCCGACCATTTCGGTGCTTGGACGACCGTGAACGGACCGTTTCTCGCCGAGATACGGCCCCGAGCGCGCCCGCGCGAGAACGTCGTCGGGCTGCAGCGGGGAGAACCAGGTCACGTCTGGCCGCGCCACGATCACCCAACCGAACCGTTTGCCCGTTTGGCGCTCGTCGTCCGCGAACATGTCCCAACACCGTTAAGTCACAAGTACCCAGCCGACGCCGCGAACCCAACTCATAGAGGAAAGGTACTTTAAGCGGGCACAGAACCCGACCCTGCCAGTATCAGCGACGTTATTATCGCAGTGCAGTATACGAAGCTAGTAGCCGAAAAGCCACTTCCTTAGATCCTAAAAAAACGAACGACGGGGGAGGAGGGGATATCATGTTCAGATCAGCCCGTACGCCGACAGCGTCTGCTGCGCGCCGAGCAAACCGAGGCCGACGCCGAGCAGCGCCAGCATCAAACACCCGACGCGCCCGACCGCGCCGGCGTTCGGCCAGCGGATCATCGCCGGCAGCACGTAGACCACGAAGCCCCCGAGCAGCGACCCGGCCAGCCCCGCGGGCAGCCCGATGTCGCCCGCCGCGAGCGCGACCTGCGCCGTCAGCAACACCAAGCACAGCGACCCGAGCGTGCGCCGCGCGCCCCGCCGCTTCTGGAGCGACGTCTCCCACGCCGGCGGCAACAACCGCGTCGCGGAATCGTAAAAGCCGGAAAACACGAGCGGAAAGCCGAAGACGATCGACGCGCCCGTCGCGAGGCGCGCGACGCGGGCGAGCGCGTCGGACGCGCCGTAGTTGAGCAGCACGTTCGGGCCTGCGCGTTCGGGGGCGCGTCGACGGCGTCGAGGTGTGGCGCGTCGATGGCGTCGAGAGGAGCGTCGCGTCGCTGGCGTCGAGGTGGCGCCTCGGGCCGGACGCCATCGCCGCGCGAAGGCACAACACAGAAGGCACAAAAAAAGAAAGGACGCGGACGCGAACGCGCCGCGTCGCCGAACGTCGCCTTGCCCGCCGCCATGACGCCCGCGTACAACGCGACGAGCACCGTGAACGACAGGAACGTGACCTGGCGGAAGCGCCGCCGCGCGCCGCCGTCGCCGCGCGCCAGCGACTCGGCGAGCGGCGGCGCGTTGTAGTGCGCGACGTAGGCCAACCCCAGGTTCGCGGACAGCACCAATGCTTTCGCCGAGACCCCGCAGCAGCCGCCTGTCGCCTCCGACGCCACGGCGCTCGCTCTGTGTATGCCATCCTCAGCATAAGTGCCGTCGACCGCTCGATACAAAATCGCAAAGGCCGTGAGGAAGACGGACGCGCAGCCCATCAACGAGAATTTTGCTAAAGTAGCCAAATCCAATTGACACAAAGGAAACAAGGCCAACAAAGCCACGGCGTAGACCGTGATTGATGGTGGAATATCTAGATATTTCTCCACCAGAGGCCCAAATACATCCCCGACGATGCCGTGGTAGATGACGGCAGCAGCACCGCAGAAGGCCGCGACGGAAGCGTCCACGGCCCAGGCGTTCGCGCCGACGGCTTCGGACCAGAGCGAGCGCACGTCGGACGCCTGGTAGCGCAACGCATCCTCACCCAACAACAGGAACGACCCGCACGACACCGCCCCGAGGAAGGCCACGAGTCCTATGGCGGGGAGGTAGCCCGTGCCCGCGGCGCCCGCCGTCAGCGTCAAGAAGCCGCAGCCCGCCACGTTATTCACGAGGTTGAAGGACGCGCCCAGGACGTCCGTCCGCTTCTGCACGACGACGGCGCGCGGGTTGCGCGTGACCGTTTTTTTTGTGCTTCCTCCTCTTACGGTGAGCGCGCCATGTTGCGGGCGCAGGCTCCTCTTGAGGGGTGGGAGGGCGGCGACGCGTGCTATAGCTGCAATAGCTACATAGAGCACCAGCCTTGCACCGGTGCGCGGCATTGCTCCGTTTGCAATTCGCGCTGCTCGCTCGTTTCGAATGGCTTTTTTAGCAGTCTCTACAGCCTTGCAGCTGCAGCCTCCGACGCGCGCCGCGTCGTGTGATGGATTAGCTTGCAAACCCAAAGCCTCTCCGCCCACCCGAGCGGCCCTACGGTGGAGAGTCGCCCACCCGAAAGATCCCTCGGCCTTCGACGGATTGTCGTGTCTTCGAGACGGCTGACTCTCCGAGAGCGATTTGGCAGAGGCTGGTGACCAGGCACTCAAGGGCAACCGGCTAAAACGCGATCGCTGCTGCAATCCACGTCCGTACGCATCGGTCACAGCACGTATTCTTCACCAACTTACATAAAATGGCGAAACTCCTGGTCCTCGCCGCTTGCACGAGCGCCCTGGTGCAGCAGCCTGCAAGACGCATCAGCCGGCGCGCAATCAAAGTTCAGGCGCCCAACGCCATCGACGCGATGCTGTACCCGTAGCTGCGTCTGCTCGATGGCGTGGAGTTGTCGGGCCATCGACGCGACGTTGTCGCCGTCGACCGCGTCGGTTCGATGGCGTGGAGGTTCACTGGTTGATTTCCACGCAGGCATAAGCTTGACGCCGCGCATGGGCGTTGTGAAACCGGGCGACTTCAAGAACGGCCTCACCATCGAGCGGGACGGCGGCGTCTGGAAGGTCCTGAATTTCCAGCAGACGAAGACCGCGCGCCAGGCCGCGATGGTCCGCACGAAGCTGAAGAATCTCGTGAGCGGCACGACCGTCGAGGACACCTTCCGCATGTCCGAGACCTTCCAGACGGCGCAAGTCGACACGAACGACGCCGTCTATTCTTATGATGACGGCGATTCCCTCGTTTTCATGGACGCCGTCGACTTCGACGAAATTACCATCCCGAGGGAGTCCATCGAGAACATTGATCTGGTGAAGGACGGCATGACCGTGCAGATCGTGAAATGGGGCGACACGATCGTCGACGTGCAACTGCCCACGTCCGAAACGTACGAGGTCACGTACACGGAGCCGGGCCTGAAGAACGCGGCGTCCACGGGCCAGTCCAAGGACGCGACCTTGGAGACCGGCGCCGTCATCCAGGTGCCGCTCTTCGTCGAGATCGGCGACGTCGTCAAGGTCAAGTGCGCCGAGCGCGAGTTCATCGAGCGGGCGAAGAAGTAAAGATTTATGTCTAGTTTGGCTCACGGCGCGTCGATGGCGTATTGTTGCGAGTAGAGAGTCTCGCGCGAGTTCGTTTTGCTAGCGTCTGTAAGACACTAGCAAGCGGCAGTGAGAGCGCTGTTTTGGCACGCCTCAAACGCGACACCCGTGCAGTGTTAACGCCGCAAAGTTGTGCCAGGACACACAGCGTACTCTACGCACGCGTGCGCGAGAGAACGAGCACTGGCGGCAACCAAGCGCTGCGTTTGGACTCGGTACAACGCAAGGCTCTGCCACAGCAAAGCACACGAAGACGGCAGCAAGGCATTGGATAGTCGCGCGAACATCAGGACGCAGCAGTGCTGCGTTAAGAGCCAGCACGCGCCTCAACACCTGTGGTGCCGGCACGCAACGAAGTGCATCGAACGAAGATGAGCGCACCACAAAGCCCCCAAAGCCCGCACAGTCCGCACAAGTCCAACTGGATGCTCGACCAGGACAGCGGCGGCGACGACGACGACAAAAATACGATCCGCCTGCGCTACCTCTACCGCGGCGAGCACAAGCGCGACGGCCGCGTCGCGACGATCGCGTGCGAGAACGGCACCATAAAAACAAAGGCCGTCCTCGTCGCGCTCCGACGGGACAGGTCCGTCGACCTGGACCGCTTCGGCGTCGCGCTCTACGATGTGAAGGAAGAGGCCTGGCGGACGCTGACGGAGTTGGACGACGAGGTCGCCGTCGAGGGCGAGGCGCGCGCCGAGCTCTACGACACGCTCGAGCAAGAGGCAGATGATGCCGCGGCAGAGGCGGGCTACTTCGGCATTGGGATAGTCCGGGGCAAGACCGCGGGCAACGCGGGCGTGCTCTGGCGGTCCGCGGCGCAGCTCGGCGCGGCGTTCACGTTCACGGTCGGCGCGCGCTTCGAGAAGGAGGACGACAAGACGGACGCCATCGCGGCGTGGCGCCGCGTGCCGCAGTTCGCGTACGACGACGTCGCGCAGCTCGTGACGGCGACGCCGCGCGGCGCCGCCTTGGTCGGCGTCGAGATGGGCGGGCAGGCCCTCGAGACCTTCGCGCACCCGGAGCGCTGCGTGTATGTACTAGGTGCCGAGGACGAGGGCCTGCCGAAATCGGTAAGACGGGCGTGCCGCCACGTCGTGTCGCTGCCGTCGATTCGTTCGGCGTCGTACAACGTCGCGGTCGCCGGCGCGCTCGTGCTCTACGACCGGTTCATGAAGAGGAGCCGGCCCGTGCCGCCGCCGCTGCCATTACCAACGACGGTCGACGTCGAAGACGAGGCGGCCGAGCCGGTCTACTTGCCGATCATCCTCGTGCAGCGCGACTCGGCGACGGCGTCGCGCGTCGACGCGCTGCTGGAGCAGCGCCACGGCGCCGCGGTCGTCCGGAAAGCGACGGACGGCGATTTGAGCACGGAGGAATTCGCGCGGGCGCGGGCGCGGTTCTCGGTCGCGCGGGCCCACGACGCCGGTGCCGTCGCGTGCAGCATCGCGGCGGACCCGCTCCTCCAGGGCCACGTCCAGCGCTGCCTCGTGCTCGACCGGCGCGCGGCGGATGTTGCTAAAATCGCGCTCGGCGCGGAGACGTACCGCGTCGTCGCGCAGCCGGCGGGCCTCGCGACGCGCGTCGTCGACCAACTGCCCGAAAGCGTCGCGCTCGGCACCGCAGACGCGACGCACCTGCTCTGCGTCTGCGATTTCGGGGGCAAGGGCCTCCTGGCCGGCGTCGCGCCGGCCGCCGCGCGGCCGCGGCCTCCGCCGCGCCGGGAGCCGCGCGGCGCGGCCGTCCTGTCCGCCGCCGCGTTGATCTTCTTCGACCACGCCGTCCCTCGCGTCGGGGGGGCCTCGTCACGCCGTCGACCACGCAGGCGGGAGCTGGCGCGCCGGGGCCTCGTCGCGCCGACGGTCGGGCGCTTCGAAGTCGTCGGGAACGTACCCGGCGCCGCGGACTACCTCCAGGCCTGCGGCCGCGCGCACGAATATTCGGACTCGATCGAGGTGCTGGTCGCGGACGGTCGGCGCCCGGTGTCCCGTCTTCAACTTCTTGCGACGACGCGACTCGCTTTGCCTCGCGCCGACGACGACGAGCGCGCTGACAAGGCAACCGCGCGCGCAGGCGACGGGCCCGCCCGCGCCGTCGAGGTGGCGTCGCAGCTGCTCCCCCAGCTGCACGGCGTGTTCGTCTGCGTCGTCGCGCCGCGGCACCGCGTCCGCGACGCGGACCTCGCCGCGGAGCTGGCCGCCGCGCTCCGCGCGGCGCTGCCGACGACGACGCGCGTGGTCGCGCCGCGATGCATGTGGCTCCTCGCGAACGCGAAGCTCGAGCGGACGCTACTGTGTCGGGTAAACTTAAAATCATGAATCCTCGTTAGGAGTGCGCGGCTGGACGGCGGCGCCGTCGTTCAGCCGCATCGAGAGCACGCCCTCGGGGTAGTCGGCCATGTGCGTATCCACGAACGCCCGCAGTTTTAAATCTTCATCGTCGCGCGGCGGGTTCAGCCAGCCTCTAGATTCAAGCTCCGCGCGCGACCGCGGGGCTGGCGTTTTCTCGGATGCAAGGGCGGGCGCCTCGACGAACGCGCGCCGCGCCTCATCCAACCGATCGCACTCGGCGCGCATCTCGCCGAAGGCCTTGGTCAGGTAATTGCCGGCCTTGCGCAACCTCGAAGTAGCGAGCGCGTCGATCGTCGGGCACTGGTAGATCGTGCCGTCCAAGACATAAAAGTACGCCTCCACATCAAACCCGTCGCCCGTGGCCTTCTTGCGTCTTTTAGAAATGGCGAGGCAGCGCGGGTTCCGCGACCGCTCGAGCGCGAACTCGAGGCCCTCGCCCGTTTCGTAGAACGGCGACCGCTCGAAGTAGGCCAAGACATTGTCCGCGCGCGCGCCGCCAACCTGCTGCAGCCAGACGGGGTCGAGGAAGCAAGTTGACGGTGTTACCGTCGTCTGGTCGATGGCTGCTGGTGGGGCGTCCATTTTTTCTATTGTGGTGGCGGCAGAGTTGCGCAAGTGCCGTTACGCGTTGTAATCGCAGCGATGCGATGCTCGAGGGAGTCGTTCTGCAGTTATTACAGCTCTACGAGCTTGTATGGTTGCAAACACACCAAATAGCCCAGGGGCTTGCTAGTGTCTTACACGACGCTAGCCTCCGTGGCACTTCGGCGGGTAACTACGCACGACGCTCCACGAGCCTCGGGGCCGATTCGGAGGACGCCGCGGTAATTCGGTCAGGCGCCATTGAACATGAAACTGTTCATCTCCCTCGCCCTCACTCTCGCGCCGCGCGCGACGGCCCGCTTGGCGAGGTACGCGCGGAACTCGACGAGTCACCCCGGCCGCTGTGACCGGAACGTGTTTGAACGGGAGTTCTACCTCCTCGCCAAGGGACTCGAGCCCACGTCGGACAAGGTGACGGCCCATTCGTATGAGACGATGTACGGCACGTTCGTATATCCACTGAAATTCGCGGCCCATACGCCCAGAATCTTAGAGATCGGCCTCGGTTGTAACATGGATTACGGCCCGGGGGCGTCGGTGAAGGCGCGAAGCGGCGTCGGTCTTCGACTCGAGGTCCCCCCAGGAGATCCGTTGTACCCCCGCAGATATGGCGCCAGCTCCTGCCCTACGCCGAGCTCTGGGAGGCTGAATACGACGCCGCGTGCGTCGAAAAAGCGCGCGCGAAGGGCCAGCTCGAGGGTATCAAGACCGTCACGGGCGACCAGGGCGACTTCGCCGTCCTCAAGCGCTGGGCCGAGGAGATCGGCGGCGAGTTGGACGTCATCATCGACGACGGCGGGCACCGGTGTGGAAATCAAAGCTTCATTTCGAGACGCGTTACATTCGACTCATAAACCGTCCACAGGCGGACACAAGAACTCCCAGATCGGGCACTCGTTCGACGTCCTCTGGCCGCTCGTCCGCAACGGTGGGGTTTACGTTATCGAGGACCTCCAGGTCGGCCGGTTCAAGAGTTACGGCGGGGAAAAAATTAACTACGAGGACACGAAGGGCCGGGGCGTCATGGCCGACAAAATCAAGGACTGGATCGAACAGCTCGTAACGATTCCCCGCGTATTCAAGCACACGAAGGGCCGTGGATTCGAGCACAAGATCCCGGACGACGTCTCCTTCGTCTACTGCCAACTGGAGGCCTGCGTCATCGGCAAGCGCAATCGCCACGTCGAGGGTAGTCGTCCGGGTCTCCCAGGGCACGACTTCCCGGGGCGGCGCTGAAGAGTAACAACACTAGTACAAAAAACAGCAATTACAAACAAAAGGGATCAATCAAGCGTCCTCGGCCACCGCTCGCAGCATCGCCGCGAAGTAGGCCGGCTCGAGGTGGTCGTCCAGGGCGCCGCCCGACGCGAGCGCGGACAGCATCTTGAGCTCGGCCTCGACGTATTTAGAGTCGAGCCCGACGGACCCGAGCAATTCGGACGACGAGCTCCCCTGGATCGTATTGACGGACTTTTGGGTCAGCCGCGTCGCCGCGTCCAAAGCGCTCTGGACATCGAAGGGCTTGACGGATCGCGCCTCGCCCAATGCGTCGTCCAACAACGTGGCGAGGGGGCTCCCGGGCGGCGCCGGCCGCGTCACGACGCCGCTCAAACCGCCGTCGCCCTTCTTCAGGGGGCACTCTCCTTCATTCTCGCCCTCGACCCAGATTGTAGCGTTGGGCGACACCAAGATCGTGCTCCCGCCGTGGGCGTAGGAGAAGCCCCGCGGCAACCGAGCGACGATGTCCTGGCCGTTCACTAATCTGGAATGGGTCGGGACGGCCACGTCGAGTTGTGAGGCGAAGGCCGCGTCGCCGACGCGCGGCGCGCCGAGCGTCACGAGGTTGATAGCTGAAAATTTCGGGGCGTCCGCGACAGCAGCAACAGTAGACGTGCCGAGGAACCAGGGTTTTGACCGTGGTTTCCGCACGGGCAACGACCTAGTAGCATCTATACCATACGCCACGTCGAAGGCAAATAAAGTCGCCAGCGCGCCGCCGAGCGAGTGGCCCGTCACTAACAACTCCCAGTCCTCGGGTCTATCGTCGCAGGCTCTCAAAACGAGCTGCTTCAGGCGCATGGCGATGGAATCCAGCGCCCCGCGGAACCCGGCGTGCACCGACGGGTCGCCCGCGGCCAGCGGCACGCTATCATCATAATCATCTCGCTCCATTTCAGCCTCGCGCGCCCAGGGCGTCATCAACGCCGACGCGTCCGTGACCACGTCGCGCGGTTCCGACGTGCCCCGGAAGCTCACCATTAACTTTTTTGATTGCGCGTCCCTCCAGAGCCCCGCCTGCGTGCCCGTTTTCGCGTGGTCCACGAAGCATAGCGCTTCATAGGCCGAGGCGTCCGCTATTTCACTCCAGTCGACACCGGCTTCCGGTGAGGCGCCCCTCACGACGTCCTGGCGCTCGTGCAATAAACGCGTGTCCGCGTCGAGATTTATGACATCGTCATCAGTATCAAAAGCCGCATACTTCAAGTCGAGCTCCAGACGGCCTTTTTTTTCATCATTAAGCATGTTGGCTCTTATACCGGCCGCGGCCATGGCCGCGAGAGCGACCCCTCCTGTCGCCAAACCGGCCGCCGCGCCGACGACCGCGCCCCCGACCAAGGCGCCGCCATCGAAGGCGATCTTGTCCTCGGCGTCCACGGCCAAATCGACGGTCCACCTTCTTTCCCCACCGGACAGCAACGCCCTTGATAAAGGAATTTCGCCGACGCCGAGCAATCGGTCGGCGCTGGCCACGTCCTCGTCAAACACGCGAATAGCCAGCGCCGCCCGCTTCGGGTCCGCCACGTACAAACAGTGGTAGTCCTCGGCGGGCCACTCCACGGGGTCCGGCGCGCGCCAGACCGTCTCTGTTCGAGCGACATCAGTGGCGTTCGACGCTCGGGCTCGCTGCGACCTCTTGGAAACCTTCTCGACGACCGCCAACCGACAGTAGGCGTCGACGCCCGCGCCCGACAGGGCGAGCTCCTCGAGCTTCAGGCCGCCCGTCGACGGAGACTTTAAACCGGTGGCGCGGGCGACGCGCACTAACGCGGCCCCCGCGTAGCAGCTCCGGATGAAACTGGTCGAGCGGAACGCGACGTCGCAGCCGTCCGCGCCGCGCTCCCAGCGCGCGCCCGCCGGATCATTATAACACTCGAAGGCGAAGCCCGCGCAGAGCGCCGCCGTTTTCAACGAAAAGCTCGTGCGCGTCGGCGCGTCGATTCGTTTTCGCAGCGCGGCGTTTTCTCTTCTCAATCTTCCGCACTCTTCCTCCAGTTCCTCCCGCGTGAGGGCTGCTAAATCTGCGTCTGGCGTGGCGTGCTGTTTTGGCCTCAGGGCTCGCGGTGGTGGTACCAGAAATGCGTTCGCTGCGGCGAGGGCAACGAGCAGGACGCGACTCATGATTACAAGCGCCAGGTGTATCAGTATGGCCTGTGTCGCGGCTCAGAGCTTGCTTGCTAGTGTCTCACATGCCGCTAGCAAGCAGTGCGAGCCTCAAAGTGAGCCTGTACGAGCCGCATTACTCACCAATCAGCCCTCTGCGCACGCCGTTGCATCGGTGCTTCACGCTCAGCCGCCTCGTGCTCGTTTCGCTGCGCTAAAAGCACCGCTGCACACGCTGCAGGCTGCATCGCTAGACGCCAGAGATCAACCGCTAGACGCCACCGACGAGCCACAGCAACCGATCGACGCGCCACAGCACCCGATCAACCATGGAGGTCGACGACCAAATACGAGTGCGCTTCGTCACGAAAACTCAAACGATAGCCGTGCCCGACACGGCGCTCTCGCTCGCGACGGCGTGCGGCCGCGCGCAGCTCGGCGACGTCGTCAACAAATTACGAGGTGGTTCAAATCTAGACCTCGACTTCCTCTGGGATGAGAAGCTCGTGCAGGGGTCGCTCGCGCAGCACGCCGCGCGGCACGGACTGAGTACTGAGAACGTCGCGGAGCTCGAATATTTTGAACGGCGCCCCGAGCCCGAGCATGCTGGTTCTACGACCTGCGGCGACGACTGGGTCGGTTGTCTCAGTGGAGGCGCGAGCGTGCTGGCGGGCTCCTACGACGGCCGGCTCTTCTGGGCGCGCGACGGCAGCGTCGCGGCGACGGCGCACGACGGCGCCGTCACGTGCTTGGCATCGTCGTCCTCCTCCATACTATCGGGCGGCAAGGACGCCGCCGTCAAGGCCTGGCGCCTGTCCGGAGGCACTATAAAACTTGTGAGTGAGGGCGAGCACGCGCACGCCGTCGCGAGCTGCTCGTTAAATGAAGCGAGGGCCTTCACGGGCGACTGGGGCGGCCTCGTCTTCGCCTGGAGCCTGCCGCCGGTTGCCGAGGAACCCGCGACGAAGCGCCAGAAGACGGACGCGTGGGCGCCTTCATCAACAACCAAGGCCCACGCCCAGGTCGTCTCCGGCATGTGCCTCGCAGATCAACAACTCTGGACGTGCTCCTGGGACCACACTACAAAAATCTGGGACGCGGCGACGCTCGAGGAGCGGTTCAGCGGGAGCTGCTCCGTCGCGCTGAACTGCATTGACGTCCTTAATGAGACCGCAGCGACGGGCGCGCACGACGGCGCTATACTATTATGGGACGCGCGCTGCCGCGCGACACAAAAATCATTAAGGGGCCACAGCCACCAGAGCGTGTCGAGCGTGGCGTGGCTCTCCGACGCGCGGCTCGTCTCGGCGGGCCACGACGGCCGGCTCTGCGTCTGGGACGTGAGGGGAGCGGCGACGGAGCCCGTCAGCGTGCTGAGTTGTGCGTTGAACAAGTGCCTCTGCGTCGCGGCCGGCGGCGGCGCTCTCTTCGCGGGCGGCGACGCGCCCCAGGTGCACCGGTTCTCAGCGCCGGGCGCCTAAGTATTGGACCTGTCTTTTTGCGCGTCCCGCGTCCCGGGCCGCTGACGCGTCTAGCCTGCGGTACCTTTGCGACTCGACTCGGACTCGCGAGCGCGGTCGACAGCACCTGCTCGTTCGAGTTGTGACTAATTTTCCCCACCGGCACGCCATCGCCGCGAATCTAAAAAAACTAGACTTTAGGCGCCGGCGGCAGGTCCGCGGGGCTCGACCGGATCGCCGCCCGTCTGGCGCTGAGCTCATCTTCCAGACCCTCGACCATGACCGCCAGCGCCGCGTCCACCGAATAGGCCGAGCCCCGCGGTCTCCACAATTGCACGACGACGCCGAGCGTCAGCGTCAGCGCCGCGGTCATGAGCGCGAACATCGCCGCCTCGACCCGCAGCGCGCCCGCACCCACCGTCGTCGCCGCGCCCGCCGACAGCAGGGGGAACGCGCACACTTCCAAGATGCCCAGCAAAAATAAGAGGGCGAAGTGCAATGGTGGTAATTTGCGCTGCATCGCGCCGAGCCGCTCGCCCCGCGCGCGCCGCAGCCACCGTACCGTATCGTAGATGGCGCCGGGCGTGCCGACAGACGTCTGCCACATGATCGCCTCGAGCGGGTCGTCGCGCGGCCGCGTCGACAGCAGGACAGCTGGGGATAAATCAGCGCGCTTCAGGTCGCGGTCGACGTAGCGCTGCACGTCGTCCAAAACGCCGGCGTAGGACGGCCGCCCCTGGCAGACCAGCGTCGCCTGCTCTAATAAAGCTTTGGCGACGGAGACCTCCTCGAACAAAGCCATGTAGACCATGACCTGCTGGTTGTAGCAGAACGCGTACGTGTTGCCTATCAATAACGAGAAGAGGATGCCGATAACTGACAAAAAGTTCTGGATGAACTGGCCCTGGTCGCCCGACAGCACGGCGAGCGTCGCGACGCCGAACGCGGAGCGCATGCCGCGGCAGAGCGCCGGGAACGCCACGAGACTGATGGCGCCGACGGCGAGCGATGGTACCAATAGCACGACGGACGTTTTTATCAGTCGGTCGCGTGCGAGCTTGTCGGCGTCGCTTGGTGGCGCGATGGCTGTTGCATGGCGCCTCGGCAGTGCTAGTTTGAGGCGGGTGGGTGGTGGTCTGAAGGCGGCGGCTGCTTGCAGCAGCAGTGCGAGTGCGAGGCGTCGGCGAGGCATGTTTTTCGCTTGCTCCGCTGCTGTGTGCGAGCTCGCGCACCGGGCTGAAACCCAGCATAATTGCCTAGCGGAGTGAGATACTAGCGCTAACAGTGAGAGATCAATGAGGCGTCTCTACGCGTGATTATAGATCTTCTCAGGAGCAATCGACGCAAGAGTGCGGCGTGAAAATCACACAACCACCGGCGTATTTGCACAAAACGTGGCGTAAAAAGGACTACACCTGAGCCAAAATGTCCCTCAGTATCACAGCCGCATTGACGGGCTAGCACCGGCGTCAGAACCGCGCCGCGTCCCGCGGCCCCAACAAGCAGTATATCCGATCGATGAAAAAACGATCAAGGTTTTACGCGCCGCGCAGCGACGCCGTCGGTTAGCGTCGTCAGACGACGTCTCGCAACCACCGCCTTGACTGCTCGCGGGCGCCGGGCTGAAACCGCGCCCTGAGACCGGCGGTCGTCGCGGAACGCCCGCGGAAACGCTGGAAATTCTCTCACCACCTCACCACGCCGCCGCCAGAAACGCCAGGATCTCCTCACCGCGCCAAACCCCTCGCAGAGTTCGTCGCCCAGGCGCTCTTCGTCTTCACGTGCACGGGCGCGGCGTGCGGTCAGGCGACGCCGTTCTCCTCGACGAACCCCTTCGACGGCTCCAAGGGCGCCAACTCCGCCGTCGGCATCATCGACGACGGCTCCTTCGTGCCCGAGGACCTGCCGGTCCCCTTCGTCCAGTCCATCGCAATGACCTTCGGCTTCACGATCACTGCCCTCGCCTACGCCATGGGCTCGAAGTCGGGCGCCCAGATCAACGGCGCGGTGACCTGGTCCGCCGCGGCGTCTCGAACTCAACTGCGCCGCCTCGATGGCGTCACGTTGTGACCGTCGGTCGCGTCCTCCACGCCATCGACGCGACGCGACTCACTCCATGCGCGCAGGGGCCTAGCCGTCGCCGGCGAGCTCTCGCCCATCCAGGCCGTCGCGAACATCTTCATGCAGTGCTGGGGCTCGGTCCTCGGCTCCGGCTTATTATCCCTCGTCTACCGCAAGTCCTCGGACCGCACGAACGGCTTGGGGTCCAACCGCGTCGGCCCGGGCTTCTCGCCGCGCCAGGCGTTCCTCGGCGAGGCCATCATGGTCTTCATTTTGATGTATGTGGTCCTCGAGACGGCGGTGAACAAGAAGAACAAGGCCAACGCGGCGCTCGCGCCGGTCGCCATCGGATTTGCGGTGTACATCGGCCACACGATGCTCATCCCCGTCGACGGCTGCTCGCTCAACCCGACGCGCTCCTTCGGCCCGGCCCTCGTCTCGTACATCCAGAACCGCGGCCCGAACTACTTCCGCGACTTCTGGTGCACGGGCGGTGTCCGAAACTGTATTACGACGGGCGGGGCGCCGCGTCGATGGCCTGATACGGCCGTCGACAGCACGCGTCCGCGCCGACGCCGACGTCGTAAATCCACGCAGGGTCTTCGTCATCGGCCCCGTCACGGGCGCCACGGTCGCGGCGGCCTACTACAAGGTGATCAATGCCATGCAGGACAAGGAGGCCGAGAACGAGCCGGCCGCGGACCGCGCCGAAGACGTCAAGCCTGTCGAGGCCTAGGCGTCCGTGGACCCCCCGCGCTCCCTTCGCGGTCGAGCGCTCCCTTACACCCCCCTTGGGCACAGTAGCAGCTGTGCCACCATCTACTCTGACTAACGTTCACAAAACTTTACTCTCGGGCCAAACCGCCACGCCATCGGGCGCGACACACGCGCACACATCGACGCTTGCGCCGGTGTCGCGACACGTACACACGACGAGCTAGACCTCGACGCTCGCGCCGGCCGGCGCGGGCGGCGGCGAGGGATGCCTCGTCCGCAGACAGCTCCCGGCGCGTTGCCGCAACGAGCGCACGGCGTTATCGAGGCCGAGGAGCTTGACGAAAAAGCCGACGACGTGGCGAACAACGGAGACGATGTCGCCCGCGCCCGACGCCGCGCGGACCTCGTACGCGTCGCCTGACAACACGTAGCCCGGGAGCTGCGAACACCGCGCGTCGACGGCGGCGGCGGCGCTTGCCGAGGGCAGCGCCACCGCGAGCCAGCCAGTCACCTCCAGACTTCCCACAACAAGCCCCCCCAGGTGCCCCACGAACGAGACGTTCGGAATAACGACCTGCATCGCGACCAGCAACGCCCAGGGGTAGAGCCGCGCCGGCACCTCGATCACGCCGAAGACGCTCCGCCGGCCGCCGCCCCGCGCGGCCTCGCACGCCGCCAACGCAAAAATGACGCCCGAGAAGCCGAGCGCGTGCTGCCGCGCGAAGGACTCGTCGCGCGTCAGAAATGTCAGCAGGAGCGACAGCGCGCACGAGACAAGGCCGGCGAGCGGCACGGCCCAGAGCGTGATCGAGAGGAGCCGGACCGTGCCCGCAGACCGCTCCAGCGCACCGCTGATGGCCGCCGTCGAGGCCACGTTCATCCCAAGATGCAAAAGGCCGCCATGGAGGAACGACGACGTGACGATGCGGTAGAATTGGCCCTCCGCGACGGTCGACGCACTGATCGTAAATCGGCGCGTCGACGCCGCGTCGAGGCACAGGAATTGGAAGACGGCTGCGGCCAAGAGCAGTGCGCAGATCGATGCGGTGCCTAGGCCGAGCCTCGCGGCCGCATGGATGTAACCCATGACTGGAGGAGGTGCTGATTTGAGCTATAGCTGCCGTTTAAGCGGGCTGCCATGCCAAAAAAGGCATGGCTTCCTAGTGTGTTACGGACGCTAGCTGCGGCTTGTGCCGGCTTTCCACACCTTGGGTGGCCTTATCGATTCTTTCTCGGTCCTGGCGACGAAGCAGTTTACTCACACAACTGATCTGCACGCGCGTGCCACTCGCTAGCCGCAGCGCTTCATCACACGCCTAGTGCGCCACCAGGGTCACAGCCTCTCGCTGTGCCTCTCGCTGTGCCTACGTCCGCAGCGATGCCCCGCAAGGCCGCAAAACGCGCGCGCACGGTCGTAGAGCGCGACTGGCGCGCCACGCTGTTCGTCTGGCGCGGCGAGCTCGAAATCGGCGGGTCCCCGGACACCGGTCCGCAGATCTCGTGGCGGGGCGCGTGGCTCGGCGCTGATGACGACACTATGCCGTCGGACGCCGCCCTGAAAGCGAGCGAGAACACGTTCGAACTCAAAACGGAGCCGTTCGATCACGAACAGATCCAAGAAAAGGCCAACGCGACCCTCGTGGGGACGGAATTCGAGGGCGAAGAATGCGGCGGAACCGAGATTGTGTTCGAAGCCATCGACATGATCCTTGGTGGTATGGACGAAGAGGATCCCGAGGGCCGCAAGGCCTTCTTCCAGCTGGATGGCTTGTTCGAGATGCAATTTGGGGGCTCGTACAAGCTTGACAACGGCTCTGGCCTGGAGGACACCTCGGACGACACGCACCGCTGGGAGGTGCGCTCGTGGCCGAAGGCGGCTCCGGGAGAGGTCGAGTGCGCGACTCATGCCGCCGTCGCAGCCGTCGGCACGACGCCCTTCGGTCGCTTCGTAAGCCTCGGCGCCATCGATGGCAGCACGATGACATTGGCGCGCCGCTACATTGCCGACGACGACCCGCGCGCGGCCTGGGCGTCGCCCGCGGCCGTGCTCGATGCATGCCTAGATGACGCGCAGCTAGAAGAAGAAGAAGAGCTAGCCCTCGCGGACATCCCGGCCAAGCTCCCGTGGAAGGTGGACGCGTGACCTAAGCGCTTGTGTTTTCCCTAGGAGCTCTAATTCTAGGACCATCAGATGATTTTCGCCTCAACGCGCGGGTTTACACGTTTGCCGCGCTTACACTGCTTGCCGCGCTCTGAGTGCCAAAGCGCAAGCGCTCGTCCTGTGAACCATTCAATTGTCCCTCAAAAGAACGATCCGAGCGATGGCGGAGCCGAAGCTGTCGATCAAACAGATGAAGGAATCGATACGGGAGGCGGGCTTCCCCACCGCGGACCTGCTTGAGCGGGCCGACATCGACGCGCGCTACGCCGAAGCCGTGGCGCGCCTGGCCGAAGCCGAGCAGCTCAAGACCGGAGAAAGGCTCGCCAAGCGCCCGCGCACCGAGCCCGCCGAGCGCGACTGGCGCGCGACGCTCTTCGTGTGGCGCGGCGAGGTCGAGGCCGACCCGAGCATTCAAGTGAAGCACGCCGACTGCGGCGCTCCCACTCCGTCGATCACGTGGCAGGGCGCCTGGCTCGGCACCGATGACGGGACGATGCCGACGGAAGCGGCCTTGCAAGCGAGCCCCAATACGTTCAAGCTCAAGGTCAGCAAGTTCGACGAGGAGAAGATACGCGAAGGGAGTTCCTGGGTCGGGGAGCCTCGCAGGAACAAAAACGATTACTTAGGGACTGCTGAGCTTATGGACTATATCATGATGACTTCCTTTGGAACCGACCCGGACGAGGACGACGAAGATTGGGGCAAGCCGGACCGTCTGGGTGAGATGAAGTTCGACAAAGGCTCGTACAAGCTCGACACCGGCAACGGCCTCGAGGACGTCAAGGACGTCGAGCACCGCTGGGAGGTGCGCATGCCCGCCGTGGCCGCCGTGGGCACGACGCCCTTCGGGCGCTTCGTCAGCCTCGGCGTCATCGAAAGCGGCGGTATGGGGCACATGACCTTGGCGCGCCGCTACATCGCCGACGACGACCCGCGCGCGGCCTGGGCGTCGCCCGCGGCAGTGCTCGATGCCTTGCTCGGCGAGGGACCGCTCGCCCTCGCGGACATCCCGGCCAAGCTCCCGTGGAAAGTGGACGCGTGAGCTCGGCCGGACCCCCAAGCCATAAGATACTGTGTCACTCGGTTAAGTTAAATACCAACAAGAACAACACCCCTCGTGCGTGGGAAGTGCTATCGGAGGACGTTGTAGAGCGAGAAGAGGATGAGCAGCACCGCCGCGGACGAGTCGATGTACGCGAGGTGCGCCGCGCGGCCGATGACCGTATCTAAATTCGTCTGGGCGAACCGATAGTCGAGCGTGAGCCGCACGACCGTCGTCCGCTTTGACGCCGTCGCGGATTGCTGCATGACCGGCGACAGGAGGTTCGTGGCCATCTGCCGGTACGCGTCGCCGCCGCCCTTCTTGTCGACCTCCGCCGGCCGCGGGATCGTGGCCTGGGCCGTGTGGAGCGGCACGTAGGAGTCCTGCAAGGACCCGACGAGGACCACGAACCGAAATCTCTCGAAGCCCGGCTGCTTCGAGAGTCTGTGCATGAAGGCGTCCTCGGCCTTCGGCGCGTCCAGCAACTGGAGCTCGTCCATGAACTGGGACTGGTGCAGATGCTGGAGGGCCCACATGCCGCCACTGATGAGCGTCGAGGGCACGAACATGTTGCCGCAATGGGACGACGATAAAGAAACAAAAGCGTGGAGCTTCGGGAGGTAGGGCTTTAATACTGGAGACGCCAGCGCCGTGCGCACGATCATGGAGCCCGCCGAGTGGCCCACGAAGCTGAGTCGGCCCATACCTGGGTCGGCATCTGACAAATCGGGACACCGGTGCTTGATGAAGTTGTGCACCTCGTGTGCTAACCTTTGACCCATGGGCCCCATCGAACCGCCACTATTGTCCTCGTTGGACTGCGGAGACAACACAATAGCACCGGGAAAGAGTAGGAGAGCGTACGCCCTTAGTAAACGCATATCAAATGAAGACGCGTACCAGCCGTGCTGCATCACTATTAAATGAGGCCCGCGGTAGTTCGATGGAGGCGCGTCCGGAGACAATAGCGCCTCGGTGTCGTTCCGCCTCCGGTAGACGTGCGCGGCCGCCGCGGGGAGCCGGGCCGGCTCCTTGAGCAACGATTTGTCGCAGATGCTCGGACTTTGGGTTGGTTGCGACCGCAGCTCCTTGAACGAAGTCCGGAACTCGTCGGTCTCGCGCGGTTGCAGTAATTTCTGAATGCGGACCTCGGTGCTCCTCAAGCGACCCCCCCACCACGCGCGCTGGTCGCGCAGCCACGTCGTTTGTAGAGTTTCGCACAACGCTTTTCCGTCGCGCGGTAGTAGGGCCACGAAGCGGCCCCACAACAGGAACAGCTTTTTGGCGACGGCGGCGTTGTCCCTTTCTATAGCTTTCGATACACTACCAGCGTCGACCAATGTTGTCGTAGCGACGGTCTGCTCCCGCTCCTTAAGTGCAGAACAAGTGGCACTTAACGAAGCGAGCATCGGTTGCGTATAGCGCCGATGAGTCTTCGGCGCATCACTGTTATCCCGCAGCAGCTCCTCAAAAGAAGATATGGTCGACTCCACGCTCGCGTCGGCGCGGTCGTAGACGCGCTTGCGAAATTTTAAGTGTAACAAAGCGCAGTGGACCGTCACGTCGAGTTGACAGAAGTGCATCGAACTGAAGGTCACGGGAAAGTAGGCGTGCACTTGATTGGTGGTCGGGTCCCGTCGTACTCTTAAAGTTTGCGTTGCTACTCTAGAGAATGTGGGAGACAAAGAGGGCTTCTCGGCGGCGACGGCCGAACTCCGACGGGGCGAGGTCCTCGACGGCGGACTTCCGGGTTTCTCGAGTTCCGCCATCAACAACTCCAGCGTGATGTCGATGGGTTCGTCGTTCGCGAAGATTAACCGGTCACCACTATCCTTCGCCTCTATCAATAATTGGAACTGGGCACCCTCGTTAAGTTCTAGCCTCTCGTCCCTATATTTAATAACGAAGGCTCGCGTCGAGAATTCTGACGACGAATCGACGACTTGGGCCGCGGGCAGGTCGCTCGCATGCGTTTGCGGGATCTCCTGATCCCTTACAAAGGTAGACAGCACACTTGGCTTCGAGTAGCAGCCGTGCGGGATCGCTTGCTTAGTGTTGCACTTCACGGCCGCGCGCACCATGTAGATGCCCCGCGAGAACAGGTCCACGTTCCGGAAGCGGTGGAGGTGGACGACGACGTCGAGCGTGCCGTGCGTTGCCATGGTTCCGTCCTGTGGTGGCTGTGATGTGTAAGGGGTGGCTGTGATTTGTGGGCTGCCGGTCCGCGTCGAGGGCTGCTGGGTGCGGGCCGCCGGTCCACGTCGAAGGCTGTTTTGGGAGCGGGTCGTGGGCAACGGGGGCTGCCCCGCCGACGCGAAATCCCGCCAGCAAAAATCCACAGGCGAAATTCGAAAAAACCCGCATAAGTTGCCGCGCGCGGGTTTCTGTGCGCGGCCTCAGACCCCTACGATGGCGGTCGGATGTGTTGTCTCGAGGCCTCCCGACGGCTCGCCGTGCCGCGCGCCCCGCACGCTATGGCTGAAATTCTTGCATGCACTCGCGCGCCACTCGGAACCACAAGCGCGTGGGCGGTGCCGTAGGGGCTCGTCTACGACACTTCTTGCATCGATCTCGCGCGCGGCGGGGCTGCCTTGGGGGTTCATCCATGGCGCGCCTCGTTGCCACCATCGCGCTGGGGTGGGCATCCACGGTCGCCGCGTACGAGCACGGAACAAGCACCGGCATTGACGGCTGGCTCGAAGACCACAATTACTTCCGATGCCTGCACAACGCGGAGCCGGTCAGCTGGGACTACGGCCTCGAAGAAAAGGCCCGGTACCTCGCCGACCAGCAGACGATGTCTCACACGCCGGACGTGTACAACGTGAAACCGTCGTCCGGGGAAAACATCGCCATGGGAGGCGGCACGTTCACGTGCGGCGACTACACCGGTCCCTACAACCAGAACTGCGCCACGTACAATTGGTATCACGAGTACACCGACTGCTGGAGCCCCGTTACCGGCTGGCAGCCGGGGATGTGCACCATCGGCCACTTCACGGCCATGGTCTGGAAGGGCGTCACGAAGATCGGCTGCGCGTCGAGCGGCAACTACCACGTCTGTGAGTATGGAAGTGATAGATGCATGGACGGCATCGACGGCGGCTGCTCCAGCCCGTCGCCGCCGGGCGTGCCGAACTTTAACTCGGGCTCGTGCGGCGACGAGTGCGTCGAGGCGGCCGTCAACACCGAGACCGCGTGCAAGGCGACGAACGACGTCCTCCCCGATCCCTCGGGAGACGCGGGGAGCTTTTCCTCGTGGTGGTGGCCAGTCTCCTCGAACAAGGGCGGCGAATCTGGCGTCCTCTGGAAGGGCTTGCTTGCGTGGGCCGTCGTTAGCTGTGTGGAAATCAAAATTACGGCGCGTTCGTGCTGAATCGTCGCGTCGTCCTCCACGCCATCGACGCGACGCCTGCTCGATGGCGTGGCGATGCCGATTCCTCACCGCTCGACCGAGCCAGCGCGGCCGCGTCGTCGCCGAGAAATGACTTAGGGAAAGAATTGTCGGGTGCACCCGACGCACTGGTTGATTTCCACACAGGTCGTTAGTGTCATTTGTTTTGCCATCTTCGGCGCCGACGCCGCGGGCAAGTACCACATCTGCGAGTCGAGCGAAGCGGCCAAGCCGGCTGGTGGCGCGCCGCCGGCAGGCGACGGCGTCGTCGAGGAGCAGCCGGAAGCCTCCGCCTAATTAGCAGTATGAATTAGAACCCCGGCGGCGCGCCGCCCGACCCGCCCCCGAGCCACTGCCCGAGCAACGCCCCGAGGCTGTCGCCCACGAGCAGCGCCAGCGACACGCCGATGAAGGCGGTGACAAGCGAGACGGCGCCGAAGATCACTTTCGCGGGCGCCGTGAGATCGGTGCCCTCCTCGTTTAAGATATCAACGTCCATGCCCTCGGCCATGTCTCGCAGCTCGGCCAGCGCCTCGAGCCGCTCGTCGTCGCCGTCGTCGGCCGGGACGGGGACGAACGCGACATTTAAACCCCTATCATTGAGTTTGGCGTAGGTATCGTAGGCCGGCTCGAAGGCGTACGTGTCGTTGAGGCTGTCGAACCGGTCGATCAGGGCCGCGCCGTTCCGATGGGCGCGCTGCATGATCCTCTCGGCCTCCTTGACGCCTGCGCGATCAAGCGCGGCCTGCACGTCCTTGCGCTTGTTGATGGGGTCGTTGAGCAGGACCAGACCGACGGCCGTGGCATTTCTATCTCGGCACAGCGTCAGCACCTTTTGCCGCTTTTGGGCATTCTTGGCCTTATCTTTTTCTGCTCGCTCCGCGGCCTTCTCCGCGTCGCGCTCTTTTGTGAGTTTATTCTTTTCCGCCGTCGCGGCGGTGAGCAAGGCTTCCTCGACCTTAATCTCCTCGCGGAGCTTCGCGGCGGCGGCTTGCAGCTCCTCGACGGATTCGTGTCGCACCGTAACAGAAGCCGTGCGCGGCGGTCGCGGCAGCACGAATGCCGTCGTCCTCAGCAGCAGGATGAAACCGAGGTAGGAGCGCCGCATTTGTTGATCCATTGTGGTGGACGCCACCAGGAGTGCACAAGAAGTCTCTACGACAGCAGTCTGATGATGGAAGCTGGCTAAGACCGGGACAACTCAGCCCAATCCTTTGGGGCTGAAGATGCTAGTGTCTTACATGCCGCTAGCGCGAATATTGAGCCCATTTTTTTTGGCAGCCGCACACAGCACGTCTCGAGCGCTAGATTCGAAAAAAACACATCCCTGCGATTGCCATTTAGGGCCCGCCTCGCACGAGCTAGCTGCCGAGTCGTGCCGCCTCCCAGCTTGCGCCTACCCTGGGAGGGGCTTGTCGGCACTGAGGCTCTGCACGGCACGACACCGGCACTGAGGCGCTGCACGGCAGGACGCCAAAAAGATGGCCATGCGCTACGAGCTCTCGGCTGTCTTACGAGAGATCTGGACGAGCCGCGCGCTCGTGCCCGGCGCCTGCGTCTTCGCGTACATCGTCGCCAGTCTACTCATAGTCGTGATGAACAAGGTTGTCTTAGATACGTACCAGTTCCCGTCGACGACCATCATCCTGTCGCTGCAGCTCGCGGCGACGCTCGCGTCGGTCGTCGGCTTCGTGCTGTGGGTCGGCTGGCCGCGCGAACGACGTAGAAGGGTCTACGGCGCGGTGCAGACGAAGGGTCCAAGTGATAGGACCCTGGTCAAGGCCGCGGCCCCGCCGTTAGCGCTACTCTTCTTGTTAGACGTGGCCCTCGGACACGTCGCGTCCCGAGCATTGGGTCTAGATGCCTTCGCGGCCTTCCGGCGCTTCAACATCCCGATCGCGATGCATTTGGAGGTCTTCATGCGCATGGCGCCCTGGAATCGGAAAATAGCCGCGGCGACGTGGGTCATGGTCCTCGGTCCCTTGATGGCTGTCCTGCTCGGCCGTGGGCGGAGCACGTCGGCCTACGAGACGGCGGCGGGGCTGCCGTCCGATATTTTGGACCAGGCGCACGTGTTTGGGGCGGCGTCCACGGACCGCATCGTATCCCGAGGAAACGCCACGCGCTACGTCATTACACAAAAGTCGCACGGCGCGGCGCGCTTCGAGGCTTTGAGTTTTGACGGCTGTGCTGCTGCTTTATGTTCCGCGTGCGTCGCGGCGTTACGAGTAGTTGCTTTGAGACATGTCCTCCTGCGCCACCGGAGTCAAGCGGACGCGGCCCAGGGTCGGGTCTGGACCGAGCGGCCGCGCGGGATTGGGGTGGAGGAGGAGGCTGCTAGAGCGTTGTTAGATGATGATACATCGCAGGACTCGGATTCGGATGTCGAGCTACCTATCAGGCCAATAGCACCTCCAGAAAAACCGATCCCGTCGACCTACGCCTTCGCCGGTCTGTTGTTGGCGGTGACGACGGCTTTATGCTTGCCCTGTGTCGTCGTAGCGGGCGCATTCCTCGAAAGGACGGGTGTCGAGAAGGCGCTGACGGATACGACGCTGTCCTTAGGCTTCCTGATGAGGTTCCTCTTCCTCATCTTGTTAGGACCGACGCACGAGGTTGCTATATATGCTTGTGTGCTGCACAACCCAGCTTTAACAACGCTGGTGGCGTCTGGATTCAAATACACGGCACTCGGCGCCTACCACGCGTTTTTTCTGGTCAACTTGCCGGGCGAGGCCGAGCAGGACGAGTGGGACTACCTCGGCACGGCGGTCACTGCATTAGCGTCGGCGGTGTATACGGTGGAGTGGTTCCGAGCGGCGACGCGGCCCGCGGCGGGCCCCTCGGTGGCCGTCGGGTTGCACGCGCCGCCTCCACAATCGCCCGAGGAGGACGCGCGCAAGCCGCGGCGTATTCGAAGTTCGGACCAGTTCGAGTCGCCCTGGTGGGCGCGGTCGGCTTCCGTCGAGCTCGTGGACCGGGGGCGGTTCGGGTCCGTCGTGCGGCTGTGACGGCTTTCTTTGCCGCTTAAGTTTATTGTGTTATAGTCTGCGATTGTTGTGTCAGACACAGCGAATACGTGGCGCCTGTGAGATCGCGACGCGGCGGGCAGAAGCTCGGGCCGCAGGCTGCCGCGCCGTGGCAGCTCGCGCGCTGAGACGTTGCATCGCTGCCCTTCCACTGTATAGTCAGAAACGAGTGCCAGGAGATCGTGCGCGAGCGCTTGCGACCTTGCGTGCGGTGCAAACGATGCTCAGGCGCCAGAGCAGTCTGGAATGTGCCGCGGCAGGGGGGGCGTTGGCAGCTCTTTGGCTCTACCTGAGACGCCGCCGGCGCGACATCACACTCACCTACCTGGATGCCAAGGGCAGCGCCGAAGCAACGCGACTGGCGCTCACGATCGGTCGCGTGCCCTTCCGTGACGAGCGTCTGAGTTACGCCGAGGTAGCGTTGTTGCGTGACGAGCTGCCCTTTGGGCAGGTGCCCACGCTACGCGTCGGCGACGAGATGTACTGTCAAAGCGCGGCGATCTTGAGATACGCCGGCCGCTGCGCGGGACTGTTCCCGTCCGATCCAGAATCGCAGCTGCGCTGCGAGATGGTGCTGGAGTGCATCGCCGAGATTGGACGCGACCTGCTGCCGCTCTGGTATAAGTCGGTGCTACGCCGCGACCCGACGACCGGCGCGCCCGGCGTGCCGCTGACCCAGGCGCAGGTCCAGAAAGTCCGCAATAGCGTCTCGACGAGCTATATGCCCGTTGGCTTTCGACGACTCGAGAAAATCCTGGGCGAGCGCACTTATTTCTGCGGCGAGCGCCTGACCATTGCGGACCTCGCGTTCTTCGTCGACGCGACGCAAATCATGGAAGGGACGTTCCTGGCCGACACGGGCGTCGGACCTGCCGTATTGCTGGATTGTCCGAACCTGCGCGCGCTCCGAGAACGAGTCGCAGCACGCGACGACGTCGCCGCGTACTACCGCGCAGAGGCGACTCGTCCCACGCAACGAGCGGCGCCGATGCGACGGGCCTCGCCGTCGGCGTGACGGAGAGTGCGTCCTCCTTTTTTTGGCCCCCCGTTGAATTTCTACGTTCTTTTCTAATTTAAGTACAGACATTACAGAGGCGGCGTCGCGTCGTCGACGGCGTGATGCCAACGAGGCCGTCCCGCGTCGCGATTTGCGCCTCGGGTTGGTCGCCGCCCGCGCCCCAGGACACGGGGTGAGTTCAGTCCAGCTTCGGCGCGACGCCGTCGAGCCTCGTCGCCTCGCGGAGCCCCGCCGGCCCGAAGCGCCCCGCCGCCGCGCGCCGCTCGCGCTTCGCCGTATGCGCTTCGACGGAGTAGGTCCGCGCGAGGAACAGGATCATCTCGACGAAGAGCATGCCGATGCCGCACACGAGCGCCACGACGATCCGGTGCTTCTCCGGCACCTTGTGCTTCGCGAGGCGGTAGCCGACGGCGCCGACGCCGACCGGCGTCATGACCATGTTCGCGGACACCGTGAAAGAGTGTTTGAGCGACGTCGCGACGCGTTCTTCCGGTCGAATTGGTCTAGGCGCGACGGACTCGACCATCTTGTCGTAGGCTCTTCGCTCGGCGCGCGCTTGTAGTATGTTCCGCCGCCGCGCGACGGCCTCGCTCGTTGTCTTTTGCGGCGGCGGCGCGAAGACGAGTGTCGAACCGCGTAGTGTGTCTCGTAACCGACCAGATCCATTCGTCGTTTCGTACTCATGCACCAACTCGTCGACGCGTTTTAGGGTTGTCTTGGTTTGGAGCTTGAGGCCCTCCACTGGTGGCGCTGCCATGCTGTATAGCTGGAATTGCTGCGCTAGGGCTGTATAGCTGGATTTGCGGCGCTAGGATTGTGAAAGCTATGCTCTGGAATGTGTCCCTTGTGTATGCTGCGCTTCAGGCGTGCGCTAACTGTCCGTAAGGCGGACCGCCGCAGCTTGGTAATTGCTAGTGTCTTACTGCCGCTAGCTGTGGAAATGCCAAAAAGCGCTCGGAAAACGCATAAATGGATTCTCGCACGCGACAACGTGTGGAGGGCAGCGCCCGACCTGGTAGCATACCGCTGCGCCCGGAACTGGTCGAGTTTATGAGTGCGCGGTGCCTCAGCCGCTACTCCAGGTGCAGCAAAGTTGTGCGCGCCGACGTGCGCGAGGCCAACGCGTGGCAATTGCTCGCGGCGCGGCAAGCGCCGCTCGCGACGCCGCGAATCGCTCGCGACGCCTTGGAGATCGACGCAATATCGCGCGTGCGGTCGCACGTGCGCCGGCGGCTGCTCGCGGACGCTCTGGAGAATACCTCCGCGCCACGACTTAATCCAAACCACTTTGAGGATTTTACATTTTTTGTGCGCCTACGCCAGGATGATGTCGTGATTTGGGAGGGCGACCTACTTCATCAGCGAGCAGCAGCTGGAACTCCTTCTGACAACGGGTGCCTTCATCTTCCTTTGGCCGAAGTTTGGGCCACGATAAAGCAATCAGGTTCGTGCGCGGAGCTGACAACTTGGCTCGCACAGACAGGCACATTGCTGGAACAAGATCAGGCTGTCTTGGGACGTCTCTCGATAACTTTGGTCGCAATTCGAAAATCAGACGAAGCAGTGGTCTCGCTTGGGCACTTTTCCATTCTAAGTTGGGATCAAGTATTCGGGACCGGCAACCCAGATCAGTCGTTTAAATTTAATAGCTCTCCACATGTTCCTTTGTTTGCTTCGCCAGGCCATCAATTTCGGGCTGACTTGTGGCTAGGAACTTTACACGGCACGACTGGTGGAGGCACATTAGACTACCTCGATCTCGAGATAACTCATTCTGTGACGAGGGAAACTGCTCACAGTGGAGAACTATCTACACATTCGATGCGATATCTGCTGACGTATCTCGCTGGAGTCCAGCCCTTCGAACGCGCAGCAGCGCTGAGGACGATCCAAAGCTGGGGGAGTATTGATTCCGACTCGGAGCCGGACTCGGATTAAACTCTAGGATTAAACGTAACCCAAGTTAGACTCGAAACCTAGCGCGCCGTCCGCACCTCGCGCGGCATCGCCTGGACAGAAGATGAAGCCTCGTCGTCGGACGAATAAATGGGCGGCGCGTCGTAGTCGACCTCGCAGAGCATGCACGAGTCCGCGTACTCCACAATCCCAAATTCAAACCCGTCCACGAGCGCGTTCGCCGACGCGGAGATGACGTTCCGGTCCACACTGACAGTCGTCCAGACCTTGCCCGTAATTTTTTCTTTGAACGTGCATTCGACGCGCGTGGCCGCTCTCGTGGCCGAGTGCGGATCTAAAATGCGCACCTTGTAGTCCACCAGCCTGATCGAATCGACGAAGGGGAACGTCGGGGCTAAACTCCGTACCAATGCTGCTGCGAGCGCATCGACCGGTCCCGACCCCTCGGCGACATCTAATCGGTCCTCGTCGTCGCCGTCGGCGATCCTCACTTTGACGGTAGCTCGGGCTCGTTGGGCTGTACGACGGCCACCCTTGGCCACGGCACGCGACGCGCTATCTAGATTTTCATCTGACGTCGTCACGCTGTAGTCGAGCACCGTAAAGGGCGAGCAGTAGCCCGGCGACGCATGTAGCAACATCAAATGGACCGAGGCTTCCGCGCCTTCAAACGAGTAGCCCAAATTCTCCAGCCGCTTCACGCGCTCGAGAATGGCCGCGGACCTTTCCCTCCACTTCGCCTGGCCGAGGTCGGTCGCGTCCTCGTGCTCCCTTACCAACCCCGCCTTTTTTAGGGTTGACCAGATGTTCGCTCTACCACTAAGTTCCGAGACCAGTACCCTTTGCTCGTTGCCCACGCGCGCGGGGTCGACGTGCTCGTACGCCTTTGCGTTTTTCGCGAGCGCCGAGACGTGCAGGCCGCCCTTGTGCGCGAAGGCCGACGCGCCCACGTACGGTTGGCTCTTGCGCGGGATTAGGTTCAGCGTCTCGTCGACGAAGCGCGCCGAATCGGCAAGCAAGTGTAAGTTCGACGAGCAGGCCACGTCGATGCCTTCCGGAGCTATTTGTGTACCTTTCAGCGCGAGGGCGCCGATGATCGCATTCAAATTGGCGTTGCCCGTCCGCTCGCCGACGCCGTTCGCCGTGCCCTGGACGAGGGAAGCGCCGCCTCTTACAGCTGCTAATGAATTGGCGACCGCCACGCCCGAGTCGTCGTGCGCGTGGACTCCTACAACGATATTAGATGGCACGGCATCAACGACGGCGGCCGTGGCCCGTTCGACGTCCCAGGGCAGGTGCCCGCCGTTCGTGTCGCAGAGAACGACCGCCTCGGCGCCCGCCTCGACGGCAACGCGCGCACATTCGAGACTGTAGGCTTCGTCGCCGTCCGCTGCTCGTCCGCCAAGGAACCCATCATAAAAATGCTCGAGGTCGACGTGCACTTTCAGGCCTTCTTGCCTTAGGAACTCTACGGACGACGAAATCATGTCCAGGTTGTCTTCTCTAGATGCTCCAAGAATGTCAGTAGTTTGCCAGCTCGAGGCCTTGCAGACGATGCACGCCGTCGGCGCGCCGGACTCTACAAGTGCTCTTAGTTGAGGATCTTGGTCGGCCGTCGCCGAGCGCTTCGAACGTGTCGACCCGAAGGCCACGAGCTTTTGTTTTGCTTCGCTTGACAATTCGGTCTTAGCGCGGGTAAAGAACTCGGCGTCTTTTGGATTGGAGCCGGGCCAGCCGCATTCCAGATAATCGACGCCGAAGGCCGCGAGCTTCGACGCGATCTTGAGCTTGTCGTCGACGGAGCAGGAGACGGCCTCGCCCTGCGTGCCGTCTCTGAGGGTTGTGTCGTAGACGAAGATGCGCCGCGGCGTCGGCGCGAGGGCCGCAGCAGTTGTCGCTAGCAGGAGGCCTCGCATGGCGAGCGATGCCGCTGCCAGCAATTGCTCTTCGGCTGCCGGCGAGCCTACTCCGCCTGGCACTTCTCCCGACTCGTGCTGCCAGGCTGCGTATGGCGCTCGTTTCTGCCCAAGCACCAGCTGCTACTGTAACCAGCTTGCAGACGAAACTGCGCGCAAGGATGATCAGGAACGGTGCGGAGACGTCGTTTGAGCGACCTTGTTCAGTCGGCGGCGTTTCTTCCTGCTTTGCTAGTGTGTTACAGGTCGCTAGCCCATCCATTTTTTACAAACAACTACAGCTATCGCTAGACCGACACGGCAACAGAGCGGAGCGTCTTAAACGCATCTCGCAGCCAGTTCGAGCATCCCTGCGAAGCGCCACCGCCGCAGAGCCAACAGCGGCCTCAAACACCACCACACTCATCAATCGTCGCCGCGCGCCGTCGCCGCTGCAAGAGAAATGATCGAGGTCATCTGCAACGACCGCCTCGGCAAGAAGATTAGGGTGAAGTGCAACGAGGACGACACGATCGGCGACCTGAAAAAGCTCGTCGCGGCGCAGAGCGGCACCCGGCCCGAGAAGATCCGCATCCAGAAGTGGTACACCATCTTCAAGGACCACATCACGCTCGAGGACTACGAGATCCACGACGGCATGGGCCTCGAGCTGTACTACAACTAGGCCGCGCCGCCTACTCAATTCGCCCCTCCTCATTTGGATCCCTGTAAACGCAAGCACTCTTCAACTATGCGCTCCAGAACGGCCGCGGCGCCGACGTCGCCGCCGCGAAAGGCCGCGCCGGCGACGTACTCGCGCACTGATCATATAGCCATGGTCGTGCTCGCGACCGTCGGCTGTCTGCTCCTGCTCGCGCCGCAGCGCGATCCCGTGTTCACGCACGCGGTGCCGCGGCCGCCGGCGCGCGCCCGCAATGCGAACTGTAGGATTCTCAACAGCACCCTCAAGCTCTCGTCCTGCGACGACAACTACGATGAGAATTACGTCTATCCCCTCCTCATCACGGGTGTGGGCCGCTCCGGCACGCGGTTCGCCGCCAAAACTTTAACGGCACGTGGCTACGACGTGGCGCACGACGACGCGCGCGTTGGCAGAGTAGGTGCTGCGTCGTGGCCGCTCGCGATCCGCGAGGGGGCCTACGCCTACCAGCTGCCCAACTTCGCGCAAGTCAATGCGGGCTTCCGCGGCCCGAATCCGCGGTGGCGCGTCCGCCGCGTCTTCCACCAGACTAGGGATCCCCTCAAGACCGTGCTATCGCGGGCGAACTCGGTGGGAATGATGGTCTCGCCCTGGAGCTACTCGGACCCGCTGCTGTTCCGCGATGGCCTGGGTTACTGCCCCGGGTTTCCCCCGGCGAGCGAACTGGAGGCGTGGCGCCGCGACCGGCGCGCCGTCGAGGGGGGCGGCGCCCCCTGGACCCAAGATATGCGGCTTCGAGTCGCGTTGTTTCACTACGTCTTCTGGAACGACTGGGTCCGGGCCTACGCCGACTGGACGTACAAAGTGGAAGACTTCGACGCGGACGAGATAGCAAGGCGCGCGGCGCTGGGCCCGCCGCGGCCGCCGGCGCGCCCCATACCCGCGGCGGCGGCGGAGAACTCGCGCGCGATGGACCCGGCGCTCGCGAGCGTGACCTGGGCGGACCTCGAGCGGATTTCGCCGGTGGTGTGGCGGCGCGCGACGCGGCTGGCGAGGGAGTTTGGCTACGACTACTGAGTTTAAGGGGGCTATTTGTGATCTCTCATCTGCGTAGAAGGCACGACGCGGCGATGGCGTCTGATCCTACCGATCGCGTACAGATAGCGCGGGTAATTCGCGCGTTGCGAAAGGGTATCGATTTCTCGCTCGGCCCAGTCTCTACGTTAGTCTATGCGATTATCCGTTGTGCGTCTAGGACCCCCGATGCTAGTATGTCTGTAGTCTAGGTCAAGTTCCCAGGCAGATCGACGCGCCACCTGGCTCTGTGCGCGCACTGGCCTCACGCGTTCGATCCGCGGCTGCCAGAAAGCTCTGCGCATCCCATTTAGCCGTCCACGAGCGCGTGACGCGCGCGGCGCCTGTGTGGGCTCATACCGCCCAGGAAAGCTCTGCTGGACGCGCCGCGTGCACGATGGACGCCGACACCGTCCAGGCCCTCCGCGACGCCAAGGCCTTGTTCGACGAGGGCATCCTGAGCGAGCAGGAGTTCAAGGAGAAGAAGGCCGAGTTATTGCAGCCCAAGGCCGCGCCCGTCGCCGCGAAGCCCAAGCCCAAGCCCAAGCCCGCGCCGAAGAAGAAGAGCGAGGCCAAGCCCAAGGCCGAGAAAAAGCCCAAGAAGTCCAACGCGTCCAGCGACGGCAGCGAGAAGGAGAAGAAGGCCCCCCGGGTGGCCGAGCTCACGCTGCAGGACGCGGGCGAGGACGGCGTCCTGGTGACGGGTTCTGGTACCTTCCGCGCGAAATCTCTGCTCGCGTCGCTCGGCGGGAGCTGGTCCAAGAAATTGAAGGCGTGGGTTTTTGGTGCCGGAACGGCCCACGCGACGGCGGCGGCGCTCAAGGCGTCGACGGCGCCTTCGATCAATCTGACGGTCGAGGAGGGCGGCGCCGGCGCGGCGAAGCGGCGCGAGTCGTCGCTGGCGTCGGCCAAGGCCGAGGCGCTCGCGGCGGCGGCCACAGCTGGTGCCTCGGCGACGCTCGAGGTCTGTAAACACAAGCGCGCGGTCCTCGTGAAGGGCGACACGAAGAACGTGAAGCCCGTGCTCCAGGCGCTCGAGGGCTCCTGGAACAAGGGCCTCGGCGGCTGGGTCTTTCCGATGAAGAAGCGGGAGGAGGTTTTGGCGGCGCTGCGCCAGGACCCGACGAACACGATTAACGAGGACCCGGCTTTAGTCGCCGAAGCCGCCAAAGCCGTCAAGGCCGAGCCCGTCGCCGAGAAGCGCAAGTCCGTCGACGCGGCCGACGCACCGGAGGCGAAGCGCCAGTCGCTCGACGGCGAGCAGCTGTACCCGCCGAGCGCGTGACTCCGTGAGCGTGCCTCCCTGA
This sequence comes from Pelagomonas calceolata, assembly GCA_918797485.1. Classification (NCBI taxonomy): domain Eukaryota; class Pelagophyceae; order Pelagomonadales; family Pelagomonadaceae; genus Pelagomonas; species Pelagomonas calceolata. Next base: position 3,874,713 of record CAKKNE010000004.1, read on the forward strand.
AGACCTAAGTGGCATTGCTTGTGAACACTTATCCCCCCAGGGCCATCCTAGGGTGTCGCGACTGCGCGCAACTTCTCGCGGCGAACCGCGTGCACGGCTCCGTCGATTACGACGTTTATCCGCCCACGCGCGGCGACGTCCAGAGGCGTCGGCACGACGACAACGTGCCGGCCATTTAGAACGAAGTTCGAAATGGTCGGGTGGAGACCATGGAGCTCGACGGTCGACCAGCCGGAGGACGAAAGGGCGCACCGTGAGGCGCGCCTTCGCTACGGCGTCGTCGGAGCTTCTCATCATTTCCTCAAGCGAAAAGCGCGCGGGCAGGTCGGTGGCGTGTGCCCCTTGAACTTCCACCTGTCGTGAATCGTAGACTCGCAATTCCACCGGCCGTGCCGACGTGTTCTTGAAATCGAGCAACAATGACGGTGTGCCGCGTTCAATCACGAAGCGGACCGGCCTACCCGTACCTCCATCGAAGAGCTCGAGGACGCCTCCCATCCGCCCGGACGCGTCGAACGCAGCGATTTCGGCGTCGCGGGCGCGCGCGGCAGATGACTCCACCGCCGCGGCGGTGAGGGCGCGACCCGGGTAGTGCTGCTCGAGCGTGAGCATGTCGTGAGAACAGCTCTCCGCCAGGGCCGCGCGCAGGGTCATCATTCGCGCCTCCGCGTCGAAGCGCTCCACGAGGACGCCGTAGATCCGCACGCGCACGCCTTCGTCGCTGTGCCGCGCGATGCGTCCGAGCCACTGCGCCGCCGCTCCTCGGACGCCTTGCGACGAGTCCTCGCGGAGAGCGCGCAAGAGGTAGGGCTCCGCGAGAGAACCGAGTGCTTTTGCGTGCGAATTCACCGCCAGGAGTCGTCTTTTGGCCTTCTTGGCGTAGCGCTTGGGGATGCTCCGCCGGAGACCGACGATCACGCCCGCCTTCTGCGCGAAGGTGCGGCCGACCGCCTTCAGTGAAGGGTAATCCTGCACCGCCACAAAATCACCGATCTTCTCGAGGGCGCGGTCGGTGCTCGCGAGGGTTGTGTGCGCCATTTTTGTAGAGAACTTTAAGCTTGTGTAGTGCGCTCTTCCCCTAGCTCCGCCGCGTAGTTGATTTTTGTCGTAAAAGGGATTGGCTAGCTAGCGCCATGTAAGGCACTAGGCAAGCGCATTGCCAAGCCTTGTTTGCAGCTCAAAGTTGTGTACGAGTCGTCTCTCTTGCCCACCACACGAAACCGCTGCAACAATGCAGCGCTTCGGCCGCTTCCTGCGTTTATTTGACGGCAAGCCCGACGCTCTCCCACCAATTAAACCCATCTTTACCTTTGACGGCAGCAGCACAGCCTACAGCGCAAGTGTGCACACGGATCGCGAGTGGGGCGGGCGGAGCCGAGCGACGTTCCGCGTGGGAAACGCGGGCGCGTCGGGCAGCGGCGTCTGCGGCGTCTTCGAGGGCTTCATCGACAAGACGCCGTCGGTGGTACCTAATGAGGAGGGCGTCACGGGCCGCCACGGCTTCGCCATGCTGCAGTTACACACTAATGAGGACGAGGTCGGCTGCGAGGAGTACGACGCGCTCGCGCTCCGCGCCTCGGGCGACGGGCGGCTGTATTCCGTGTCGCTGCGCAACGCCGTGCCGCTGGCGCCGAACATCGCGTACCAGGGCTTCCTGGCGCGCGAGCGGCGGGGCTGGCGGACTTATGAATTACCCTTCACGTCCTTCGCGGCGACGCGCGGAGGGCGGCTGCTCGGCCAGCCGCGGGTTTTGGACGTGGCGCGGTTCTCGTCGCTCTCCATCGCCGTCGCGGACGATTTGGAGGGGCCCTTCCGGCTCGAGATCCGGGGCGTCGAGGCGCTGCGCGAGGACGACGGGCTCGGGTAAGTGCTGTTGTTGTGACGTGTCGCGTCGACGCCGTCGGGGCGGGAGAACACCAGAACAAATTACTCAGCTGGGGGCGAGCGCGCGCAGGATGCGCTCGACCTGTGCCGACCGGTCGTCCGCGTGCGCATCGACTCGATGGATCCGCCCCGATACCGCCTCGATTCTCTCAAGCCCGTGCTCCTTCCAGCGCGCCGAGACGTAATCGCCCCAATAAGCTGCGTACTCGTCCGCGGTCACGCCCCGGTCCTGATACGACTTCTTGCCGAGGTGGCCCGACCGTGTCCACTTCCGTCGCCAGAGCACCTCCTGCTTGGCGGGGTCGTCGTATCCGTCGTCCAGTAGAATCAAGGTGGAACAGCGATCGCGCACGCGTTCGGCGCCAGCGCCTAGCAGGAGGAGCCCCTCGACAACAACAACGCCGCCGCCGCCGGCGTCGACGACCGCCTCGACCGCCGCGTCGACGGCGTCCGCGCACGCGGCCCAATCCACCGAGTCCGGATGATTTAGGTCCGCGTTGCCGCGCACCTGGAAAGCGTCAGGCACGCCCGCTGGCCACCGGATGTCCGCGGCGAGGTCAAAACGCGGGCACGCATCGCGCGGCAGGTAAAAGTCGTCGGCCGCGATGACGGCCGCCGCGGGGAGCTCTGCGCACAGGGTAGACTTTCCCGAAGCCGAGCAGCCCACGAGCCCTAGAACCGGAACGCAGTACTCCTCCGGCCGTCTCAACGCGGCGACGAAGCGATCGACGCCTTCTGCGAGGCTCTTGTCGTTCGTGATACGCACCACCGGCCAAAAGCGCGCGTCGGGCGGCGCGTAGGCCGTGGCGCGTTGCAAGCGCGCCTCGGCGTCGTCGCCGTCGCGGGCGCGCGCTGTCAGTCGCTCGCGCAGCGCTTCGCGCGACGCCGTCACGAGCAACACGTAGACGTCGGCGCGGTCCGCGTATTTGTCGCGCGCTTCCGCAAAGGTCCCCCGCGACACGTTCAGGACGATCGTGCGGCCCGCGGCGAGTACTTCCTCGAGCGCCTTCGCCGGGATGCCGTAGTCGGTCGTGCCGTGCGCGCTCCAGCGCAGCGCGTACTCTCCGGTCGCGAACTCGTCGGACGACACGGACCTTTCGAGTGCCGAGCACTGGTCCGCGGCGCGAGTGACGTCGCGGACCACGAATGCGACGTCCGCGGCCTTCTCGCGGGCGCCGGCGAGCAGCGCGTCCTTGCCCGCACCGCTCGGCCCGCCAACAAGAAAAATCTTGGGACGAGGCATGCGTGGCGGCGCCAACGCTGCCGCGCCGCAGGCGAGCGCAACGACGAGCAGTGCGCGAGTCGTTGTCCCTATTGCAGTGTGCAGCGGCAGTGTATGGCTTGAGCGGCGCGAACGCGCGACGCAAGAGTGCTCAAGCGTTGCATACGGCGAACTATCGGTGTGGCGGTACTATACGCGAGCTATGCCCAGCCCTAGCGCTACTGCGCGCGCACCAGCCCTCTGCTCTCCCTCATCTCCCTCCTGCGGAGAGCAGCGTCGACTCAGTGGCCTCGCCCGCGGCGCGTCGTGGGCTATAGCTCTAACTTTGCGTCTCAAGCGTTGCGCAACGACTGCGCCACGCACGAGTGCGCGAGCAAACCACTGTCAAGAGCTGCACGCCGTAGATCAAAAGGAATGCAGCGAGAGCTCCTTTCAGCGGCCGTCTACATCTCCTCCGGCGCCGCGAGCGTCGCGACCCAGGCCGCGCGCGCGGCGGCGCGGGCCACCACCCGCGCGTGCGTCGTCGACACGTTCGCGGACCCCGCTTACGCGCGGTCGTCGGTCAAGATCGTCGGTCCGAAAGACGACCTGCTGGAGGCCACGCTGGCCGCCGCGCGCGACGCCCTCGACCGCGTCGACTTGAGGGAGGAGCCCGCGCCGGCGCCGCACCCGCGCCAGGGTGCTGTGGATATGGTCTCGTTCATGCCTTTGACGGAGCGGCGCGACGACGACCTGTTGGAGGCCTGCGACGCGCTGGCCTGGCGGTTCGGCGAGGCGTTTGAAGGTGTGCCCATTCTCATGTACGGCCCGCGGGCCGGAAGGTCGCTCGTCGAGGCGCGGCGGGGCACGTCCTTCTTCGCCTCAACCAAAACGGAGGGTCCGCCGTCCCTGACCCTGGCGCCCGACTTCGGGCCCTCTGACGTATCTCCGTCGAAAGGCGCCGCGGTCGTCGGCGCGCAGCCCTACGTGACGAACTACAACGTGGCCATTGACGGCTCGTTGGAGGCCGGGCGAGCGGCGGCGGCGGCGGTGCGCGCGCGCTTCGGCGTCCAGGTCATGGCGCTGCCGCACGCGGAGGGTTTGGTCGAGGTGGGGTGCAACCTCCAGGCCGGCGGCGCCCGCGACAGCCCGGCCGTCGGCGACGTCCGGGCGTGCATCGAGGCGAGCCTGCCGCCGTCCTGCAGCGTGCGGAAGGCCTACGTCATAGGCCTCGCGCCAAACGACGCGCTTGCACGCGCCGTCGACGCTCTTTCTCGCGATGTTTCGGAGCGGTCGACGTTTCCGCGGGTCCACGAGGCGTGCGGGGGGCCGCCCTAGTCGTTAATTGTTGCTGTTGTTTTATAGCCGCGCCCGGCATTTTCGCTCCACGAGTGTCGATGAAGCCCGTGCGTGTAATGTTACGGTGCTAGGACTAGATGAAGCCGCTAAAAAAACCGGTTTAGTGTTGAGACACACTAGCTCGATCAAAATTTTGGACAGTCGAGGCGTAGCTAGTGCTGCTTAAGGCTGCATTGCTGCAAGTGCCACCCACGCGAGCGCTACGCATACATACATACGCAGCAAATCGCGCTCCAACCCAGGACGCTGCGGCTGTTTGCATTGCGATAGCTATATCAGGCCTAATCAGGCTGCCCGGCACGGCGTCGAGGATCGTGCGCAACCAAAAATGTCGGACTCGCTCCTGCGCCAGACGGCGCGCGCGCGGCCGCGCAAGGTGCCGCGGCGGCTCCGGCACGACGGCACTTATGCGCGGGCGACGAACACGTACAACCTCTTCCTGGTCATGACGGTCATCGCCGTCGCCTTCTTTTTCCTCCTTGCCAGCACGCTCCACGGCAGCGGCCTCGAGGCGGCCGAGCGCGGCGACTTCTCCCGCGGCGGGGGGGACCACGGCCTGCACGCGCTGCGCCGGAATCGCGCGCACGTGCCCCACGTGCCCCACGTGCCCCACGTGCCACACGTGCCCCACATTCCCGCCGCGCCGGAGCCGGCGCCGCCGCCCCGGCGGCCCGTCGACGACGCGCCGGTGCCGCCGCCGAAGCTTGATGTGTGGGAGGACCCCGTCCTGCGGAAGGACGACGCCGCCATCGCGGCCGAGCTCGCGCGGCCCGACGACGCCGAGGCCGCGGCGTCGAAGCGGCGCGCCCTCGCCGTCGACGCGCGGAAAGCGGTAGAGGCCGAGATGAAGGCGAGCGCGGGGCCCCTCAAGGCCATCCCCGCGGACAGCCCCTACAAGCCCTGGGCGCTCGACGCGAAGAACCAGCGCTGGCGGCTCCAGGCGATGCACCCCGGCGAGAACCCGAGCGCCGCCCCGGCCGACGCCTGGATCTCAAAAGCGGAAGAGGCACGTAAAAAAATCAATGGCAAGCCGCCCCTCCCACGAAAGGAACCGCCCGTAAATCAGGACGGCACGCGCACGTATCAGATAGCGGGCATGCGGCGGGATTTACCTTATGGTGAGCCCGCTTCGACGATCTTCATCGTGACGGCGTCCTACCGCGACCCGGAAGTAGCCTCCACGATCGCGCGGGCCTTCATGCGCGCGGCGCACCCGGAGCGGATCGTGGTAGGCGTCCATGCACAAAACGCCGAAGGTACTAACGAGCCCGAGCGCGACCCTATTGCGGGTCTCGAGCAGGCCGGCGTCAAGTGCCCGGACCACCCCGTCTGCGACGCCGTGTTAGATGGGAGGGTCCGGGTGTCGCGGCAGCTTTGGAGTCGGGCGGAAGGGCCGACCGTCGCGCGGCACTACGCGGAGAGGCACTACCAGAACGAGACCTATGTGATGGGCGTCGACAGCCACTGCCACTTCGTGCGAGGCTGGGACAATGTTCAAATAGACATGTTTAGGAGGATAGGAAATGATCACGCGATCATCACCGCGTATCCGGCGAGTTACGGACCCGCGAACCAGGGCGGCGACGGGTCCGAGCCCTTCGAGCCGCCGACCGAGGTTCCTTCGATAGGCTGCATACGACGCACGAGGCGCGTGAACGTGCACAACACGATTTCATTTAAACATGACATGTCCACGTGCTCTACGCCCAGCGAACCAAAGCGCGTCGCGTTCTTCGCGGCGGGGTTCTCGTTTGCGCGGGGCCATCGGGTATTACGGGTGCCCTACGACTGGCACACGCCCTACATTTTTGATGGGGAAGAAATTAGTTTGGGCGTCCGGGCGTGGACGTGGGGCTACGACCTCTACCAGCCGGACCGGAACATCATCGGGCATTTGTATATTCCCGCTGGGTCACCATTGCGCCCGGTCTTCTGGACGACGGACTGGGGCAAGCGCTGGCCGTGCCAGTACCGGTCGTTGCTGCGCATCCAGGAGCAGCTCGATTTACATAAAGTGCTGACGCCGCGCGAGTCGCTGGGCCCGGTAGATCGCGACGACTGGGCCCAGTACGCGGCCGGGCCGCGGCGGTCGCCTTCATCGTTTTTCGAGTGGGCGAAAGTGCCTGTTGTGAATGAGTGGGGCGACAAGTGCCAAGGGCCCAACGGTCGGACGGGGCGCCAGTTCTGCTACACGGCGGACCTGGGCCCGGACTTCGCGCGCGCCGGCGGCATGCCCTACGTGCCGTGGCGCGCGGGCACGGACGGCGCGTGGCCGCCGCTCGTCAGGTCGGCGCGGTACCCGCCGCCGGCCGCGGAGCACTGGCACGGACCAGCTTAAGTGTTTTTGTGATTCTCCCGACGACCCGTCGTGTTGTTACGGTGCTAGGACTGGTCGCAGAGTTTGCGGCAGCTAGCGTAATCGACGTACTAGCCCAGGACCAGTGGGCAAAAATAGCTGCTTTGTCGCGGCTTATCGGTAGACACGTTGTAAGCTCTCGTCTACTGCGCATCGCTTGCCGCCGCGCTGCATAATAGTGCCTCAGAGGGATGTCTAATTTGAGTGCGGCGGGAGCCCTCACGGCGTTTGGCAGCGGCATCATGCTTGGCTTCGGCTGGGCGCTTCTCAACAACGACCGGTTCCAGGACGCAAAGGACGTCGCGCGCACGACGATCGGCGGCGGCTTTTTCGTCGCTGGTCTGTACGTCTGGGCGCCAGCGGGCATAAGGCGCGTGTGGCTAGAATGATGCGCCGGCTCTTAGTCACGCTGCTGCTGGCGCTGAGCTCAGCGGATGACGCGTGCGCCGTCGATCCCTGGATCAAGCCCGGCCGCTCCGGGGAACGAGTGCCATCACGTCTATTCGCGCCTTACGTCGCGCCACAACCTGCAAAGAGCGCTGCGAAAACGTCCATCGTCTTCGTCCACATCTCCAAGAGCGCCGGCTCGACGATGAAGAAAGCGCTCGCGGACGCCGCGCGCCGAACGAACCGCCGGCCGCCGATCACGCTATTTCGGCGGACCTGGCCGCGGTTCCTGGCCGCCTGCGCCAAGGGCCGCGCCGCGTGCCGCGCGGACTTGTACGCCGGGACAAATGCGTTTGGGGCCTGCGAATACGTCGAGGCGGCGGCGCGACGACGCGGCGAGGACCGGCGGTGCGTCTACGCGACGGTTCTGCGGAACCCCATCGACCGCGTGGAATCATCGTGGCGGTACTTCTGTCTCAACGGAGCGGAGCGCCGCAAGGGCTGGACGAACGCCATGAAACGAGCCGGTAGGTGCTCCTATTCGCTCGAACGGTGGGCGCAGACGCAGTCGATGCTGAGCGTCCTCGAGCTGTCCACGAACCAAGCACCCGTGGCGCGCGACGCGCCCGCCAACCAGTCTCTAAAGTGCGCGCCGCTCGCGGATGGCCCCGCCGCCGTCCGGCGGCGGCCCCAAGCGTACCTCGAGGCGGCCCTGGCCAACGTCGTCGGGCCTGACGCGCCGTTCCGCGCCGTCGTCGTCGAGGACCTGGCGGACGGCCTGCGCCTCCTCGCGCACGAGCTCGATTTGCCCCTCTCCGCGACGCACGCCTCGAGCGTCGAGAACGCCGGCGCCGGCGCGCGCGCTGGCGCCGTCGAGCGAGCCGCGGCGGCGGGCGCACTCGCGCTCGAGGTCAAGCTCTACGAGCGCGTGCGCGTGGAGGCGTTGCGGCGAGCGTCGGCTCTGGGGCTCTGACGAGGGCGTCGCCGGCCCACCTAGCCCGCCCGGACTAAGAATCATTGTTGTGAAACGATTCAAACGAACGAGAACGAGCGTCGGCCAGGTGTCACGGTTCGGTCCGAGTCACGCAGGCCTCGCGTCGGCGCAAGTGTCGGCTAGGTTGCCTCGCGCACCCTGCACGCCATCGACGCGATGCCTGCTCGACGGCGTGGCGGTGCGGTTCTCTGAGTCTGACCGTGCGACGAGTCCGAGTCACCCCGCTCACTGGTTGATTCACGCACAGGCATCGCGCGGTACCCCCGCTAGCAAGCAAAGCAAAGCACGCGAGAGAGAGTATGGTGCTACTTAGAAATTCGGGACGCGCACGCTCGCGTCGCGGGGCGCGGGGGCGGACTTGGGGCCACCGCGCGCGGGCTCGGACTCACTCGTTCGTGGAGAAGTAGTGCTTGTACTCGCCGATCATGCCGGTCGTAAACTTGCTTCCGTCCGCGAAATTGTCCCTGTCGTCCGCGCAGCTGGAGCCCGTGACCTGCTTCATGAAGCCCGAGGCGCACGCGCTCACGATCTCGGCGCGGACGTCGTTGCACTGCTGGAAGGGGTTCTTCATGTTGTCGTAGACCGACGCCGGGTCCTTGGACTTCAGCCGGTACTGGTACGAGTTCTTGTCGTCCTCGAGCACGCGGTGGCAGTCGAAGACGTGGTAGTACTTGTAGGAGCGCTCGATGTCGCAGTCGAACATCTGGAAACAGCACGGGATCTTGTTCTTGTCGCCGTAGCCCCACATGCTCAGCGGCGCCGGCGGGTCCTTGACGACGTACCAGATCACGCCTAACACGACGAAGAACGCGAAGCAGAAGCGGCAGAACCAGCGCATGTACACCTCCCACTCCTCGATCTCAAAATTCGTCATGAAGCCCACGCCCATGAGGAAGCCCGCGAGCGCGCCGCCGGCGTGCGCCGCGAACGACTTGCCCGCCGTGTTGAGGCACCACCACGCGACCACTTCCGAGCCGAAGAGCATGCCAAACACGAGCACGCGCATCTCGCGCGGCACCGCCGAGTGCTTCATGTCGTTCCAGTTCAGCATCATGTGGGCCACGTGGATGCCGAACAGGCAGTAGACGCCCCCCGAGCACCCCACGACCGCGATGTACGGATCCGACAGCGCGCACGCGAGCGCGCCCATGATCACGCCCACCTCGTAGATGAAGAAGACGATGGCGCCATGCACGAGCTCGATGGGAATGCCGAAGATGAGCTGCAGCACAATATTAAAAATGATGTGCTCCAGCCCGGAGTGCACGAGCTGATAACTTAGTGTCATGTACCAGAACTGGCGTCTATCATTACAATAGGGCCAGTTCCGCACGGTCTTGAACCAGAGGTACTGCGGCCCGGCGACCGGCGTCGTGGCCGTGATCTCCTGGTTGTTGGCCTCGGCCATCTTCGGCGCCCAATACGCGAAGCAGATGACCTGGCAGAGGCTCACCAAGATCATGAGGAACGGGAAGTTGTCCGTCGACGACACGGCCTCTTCCACGCAGAGGTGCTCCCGGTGGACCTTCTCGATGACCGTGGCGTCGGGCAGGCCCTTGACCGACGGATTCAGGTGCGGCCCATCCGTCTGGTGGTAGGGGCCCGACTTGTAGTCCACGGTGTACAAATTCGTGGCCTTGTCGTAGGCGCTGACGACGCCGATGACGTACTGGCCCTCGTGCCAGGCCCGCGTCGGGAAGCGCATGTAGCCGCGGGGGATCTTGACGCGGAACGGGTAGTCGCGCACGGGGCGCCCCTGCGCGTCGACCTTGTGGGGGTCGAAGACCGCGTGGGCCGGTTCGATGGAGTGCGCGTAGGCCACCTCGACCGTCGCGCCGACGACGATCCTCGAACCCGAGCCGTGCGAGCCGTGCTTCGTCTCCGCATATAGTAAATGGGCATTGTGCAGCGCCGCCGTCGCCTTGGCCATGCCCGACGCGTCCTTGCGCTTCCCCTGGCGCGGGTTGTGGCCCTTGTGGCCCTCCTGCATGTGGTGCTTCCTCGCGAGCTCGAAGCCGCGCACCGCCAGGTGGTGGCCCGGCGCCGAGTTGCAGGTCAGGTCCAGGGACCAGCCGTCCTCTAAGATCAGCGAGAAGGTCAGGTCCACGTCGGCGGCTTTCGCGCCGGACGGCATCGGCGACTTCGCGAGCGTCGCCGTCGGGTGGACCGTCTTGCCGATCGTGGCCCTACTATAGGTCCGCACCTCCTTGAGCTCCTCCCAGGTGAAGGACGTGCGCGCCTTCGAGCAGCAGAGGCCGTCCCAGGCCACGCCGTCGTCGCCGGCTTCCCCCGACCCGCGGATGCAAATCTTGTCTTCCCGCCCGTTCTCGAGGTGGCGCCGGATCGGAATGCCGTCGTGCAGATGCTTCATGAAGCCCGCGAGCTCGAGCATCTTGCCCTTCGTGTACTCGTGCGCGTGCGCCGTGTCGACGCGGTTCGCGGCGTTGTGCTGGAGGTCGGTCACGGGCTTCTTCTGCGTCGGTGTGGGGTATTTTTGTGGGGAAGGGGGATGCGGCGTACGGGTGGCGGTGGCGCGGCGCGATTGAGGCTGCCCCCTGGACATAGCGCGCGGGGGCGGGAGAAACGGGGGCGCTGCGGCGCACGTCCTCCTCGGCCTGCGGCGCCTCCTCGTCGAGTTCCTTCTCCATTTTTGCGCGTGCTGCGCTGCGCGCGCCCTCCCGCCGGGCAGATGCGCCGCCTTCTCGCGAGTGGAACAGGGCCGGGAGCTGCCTGGGAAAGCTACTAGGATTTGGTGGGGCATGGCTGCCCCGAGAGTGGTACACGGACGGCTCCGACGGGGATGCCTGCCAACCTTCCACCAATGTCGACGGGGCCCTTCGTGCGGGATTCAAGACAAAAAGCGCCCGCCGGCACAGCCCAAATAGCGTGGCTGCGCGGCGCCGGCGAGCGGGCAGCCCCGCCATGCCGTCCCTCGAGGACGACGAGGACGCCAAGGCCGTGAAGCAGGACGACGGCGACATCCCGCCCATCGTCCAGAAGGTATGTGTATTTATATGTAGGCAGCCCTCATGATAACGTATAGGCCATCACCTACTGCTGGTCGAACGGCTTCTTGGACGTATTTAGGAAGTACTTCCGGGACAACGCCGAGCCCTTCATTGGGTACCCGCCGAAAAGGGACATGGAAAGCGCCGAGCACACGCTCGAACATTGGGACCTCTTCCAGACCTACCTCAAGCTGTACGAAGATACGCTGAACGAATGGTTGGAACGGGAAGGCGTAGAAAACGCCCAGTTTTATAAAGATGTCCAGCACGTCCAGGACACGACGACCGACCCAAAAGTACAAGAATTCGTCTACTGCCTTCTTGCCAGTTGCGACTACGACTCCTTCTACAGCGTCATGGTGAGGGAGGCCATGAAGCTCGGCGCGTCGTCCAAGCCCATCTTGCGGGCACCGGAGACGGCCGAGGCGAAGAACGCGGACGACGATGGTTCAGGTGCCAAGGGCGACAAGGGGTCCAAGTAGGTCTGTTGGAGGAGCCTTTTAATTTGCTTTGCTTAATTTGCTTGGCCCTGCCGAGGCGTGTCCCAACCACCCCTTCCACGCCGTCGCCCGGGCGTGTTCCCCCACGCCATCGCCGCGACGCATCCAGAAGACAACAGTCCTTATACACGTGTGGGAAGGTGCGAGAGGGGACGGAACGTGAGCCTCGTGGGCGACGGTCCCGTCGGGTTGGTGTGGGGGTATCTAGTTGACGGCCTGGGCCTGGGCGTCGTCCGAGTGGAGGAGGCCAAGGAGCTCCGACGCGCCCACTTCGGCCGAGTGCGTGTGCACGAGGGGCGGCCGCTCGGCCGGCGCGACGGTCGGGAACCACGAAGACGCCGCCGGGAGCGGGTACAGCTCTGTCGAGTGGATGGAGTCCATGGAGTCGAGCCGCGCGACGCCGGCCCAGGGGTACGGGTGCGGGTCCGCGGCCGCGGGCATCGGCGCGCTGGCCATCTCATGCGGGGACTCGTAGGGCATGGGCGCCAAGAACTGTTTAGTAGCGCGCGTCGAGATCCTCATGGGCGCCGAGCCGACGATGACGTCGTTCCTCGTCGAAGATCTGGAGGAGGTCCTCGAGCTCAGCGACTAATACAAGTAATTAGGATCCCTCGTCGTCGTCGCCCCAGGACAGGTTGAGGGACTTGAGCGACGCCTTCGCCGCGAGCTCGGCCTTCTGCCGCTCCAGCTCGCCGCGCGCGGCCGCGAGGCGCTCGGCGCGCGACGTCGACGCGAGCATCTTGAGCTTGACGTCGGGCGGCGCGCCCTCCAACGCCAAGAACGAGAGGAGCTCGTTGCGGTCGCAGTCTCCCGGCCTAGCGCTAGATGCGAGCTCCGCCGCGCGCTGCGTCAGCGACGTCGTCCGCCGCGTGACTTCGTCGGGGCTGTTCATCGCGCGCGGGTCGACGGCGAGCTCGTTCTCCCGGCTCGCAGCAATATCGTGGCGCGACGACAATTCGTCGACCTCGTCGGCGAGTTCCGACACGACGTCGACGGCCGCGGCCTCGTTCGCGTCCGACGAGGGCGCGTTCACGGCGTCGGCGTCCTCCAAAACCCCAACGTCCGCGACCATGAAGGGCTGGTCGTTGTACCGCTCCACATCCGAAATCGTGCAGCGCGCGACGCCGCGCACCGTCACCCCGACGCCCACATCGAGCCGCTCCCACGCGTCGACGCGGGCCCGCGTCGCGCACCTTAGGAGTGCGGAGTCGCCCGCGAAGAATCCTAGAACTACATCGTCGTCGCACTCGCGCGTGCAGTACTCGAAGAGGCTGAGGAACCGCGCCTCGTACAGATGCAAGTAGCGACTCTGCCCGGGTATCAGCACCTCGTCGGCGCCGAAGGGCATGAGCGGCAGGCGCTTCGTCGTCGTCGCGGCGAGCGCGTTGACTTGCGCAATTGCGAGGAGCGAGAGGACTCGTCGCGGCGGCATCGCTTTGTGTGCTATGAGTGCTCTCCCGATGCACGTGGCTCAGATGAGGCCACAGCTATGGCTACAGCGCACCGCAGTCCTGAGAATATGTCAGTAGGGAAGCGTACGCGTGGCGTGAGTACTCTGGGCTTGCGCGTGGGCTGCGTGGTGAGAGCTCAGAGAGCTGTGGTTGCTGTGCTTGCTAGTGTGTTACAAGCCGCTAGCTAACTTTTTCATCGTCCCTCTGGCGCGCGCGCCGCCTCGTAAATTTTATAGGGGCGTCCCCTGCCAGTGCTCGCGAATATGGGGAAGAAGAGTCGACGCGAGCGAGGAAGCAATAGAGAGTATTTAAGGAAAAAAGCAGATGAAAAAGTAGATGCCGTCGAGGAGGCCGATCCCGAATATAACAATCTAGAAAAGCTACCCAAAGGACTCGCGCAATTGGCTTTAAAATACCGCTTTGGCGGGGCACATCTACTCCGCGGAAATTTGCGCAGCGTCAAAATTTGTAGCGGGTTAGTGGTCGGAATGCGCAAATCACGAAGCTACCAAAGGGGCGAACTGTTTGACGGAGATACGCAAATTTGGGCTGCACGGGACGCGATAGCGCTTAATGAATCGGATGGTGATGCCTTGGATGAGTACATAGGCGCGGTCGTCGGACTACAGTTTCCAAGGATGATTGGTAACTGGGAAATTGGCGGTGGCCTCATTGGTGTGCTGAAATCCGTGGATTCCCAATACGCCCGCTTGAGCTTAAAGACCGTTGAGAGTTGGCCCCGCGTCCGACCCCACTGGAAGCGGTTCCGGCGACGCCTTTGCGATTATTGTCCAGCGTGCGCCCACCTTACCGAGCCACGCTTCCTAGTTTGCAGCGGCTGCGGCAGGAAACGATACTGTTGCGAGGAGTGTCAGCGCGCGCAATGGCCTGCTCACCAGAATGATTGCCTTAAGTGGCAAAAGAAGCGCATATTACAGCAAAAGGTCGAAGCGTTCGAGCGATTCTCCATGGGGCAAGCGGACGCAGATGCGGACGCGCCTCGCTAGTTTTGTAAGAATCGTTCATTAACAAAACACAAGTCAAAGATACCCCAACCCCGAAAGCACGGCCCGCCACGCGTCCGACCGCCCGACCGGCGGCCGCGCGGTCGCGGCCGTCAGGACCACGGACGGCGACGCCCCGCCGTAGACGCCCGCCGCGGCGGCTTTCAAGGATTCGACGGCGCGCGTCGACTCAGCCGGAGAGAGCTTGTCGCCCTTGGTCAGCACGAGCACGTGGGACGCGCGGCCCGACTTAATGGCTTCGGAGCCCGCGACTGTTTCCAACGTAGCCAAGTCCGCCTCCGGCAGCGTGGCATCCAAGCACCGCCGCGCGTCGACGAGCTGCAGCACGACCTTCAGCGGCTCGCGCACGTCCAAGTAGCGCAGGACCAGGCTCCGCCACGAATCCACTTTCCCGACGGCGCTACCCGCACTTTTCCCCTCCAAGGCCTGCGTCACGTTGTCCACCGCGAAGCCCGCGCCGGGCACGTCCACGAGCCTAAACCCCGCCGTCTGCGGCACGTCGACGTCGTAAAAGCAGAACCGCCGCGTGCGCCCGGGCACCGGGCTCGCGGGAGCTAACGCGCGCCGCCCCAGCAGCGCGTTCGCGAGCGACGACTTGCCCACATTCGACCTCCCTAACAGCACGACCTCTGGTGCGGCGGGCGGCGGGAGGCGCTGCATCGAGTCCGCCGTCGGGCCTCTTTCCACATTTCGGACCAACGCGCGGTTCACGTGCTCGTGGTGGGCGGCGTCCTTCTCTTCCACAAAATCGTCTATCGCAAGCACCTCGCGGTAGCAGCCGAGGGCCGCGAGGTGGCGCAGGACCTCGTTCCGCGTATAAATATCGCTATTTGCGCAAGCCGCGACGCAGGCCTCGACGACGTCCGACGGCGCGAAGCCGCCCTCCCTTAGAGCGTCGAGCACGCCGCTCGCTGTTGCAGAAGGGTACGGCGACGCTTCGATGGTCTGCGCGGTCGGCGCGGCGCGGCCCTTTTGTGCCCTGCGCGTGGGATACGTGAGTCGCGTCGATGGCGTAGAGACACTGATATAAAACCAGCCCGCCGCGAGCGCCGCGCCCGGCCCGCCGAACGCGCCGAAGACCTCGCCGTCGACCCATCTCAAATCAATTGGCGTCTGCCGGACCACAGCGGAAGCCCGACTCGGATCCGCGTCGAAGAGCGCCCCAACGACGCGCGCCAACGCCTCCGCGGCGCCGGCCTCCGCGCAGACGGCCGCGACCGCCTCCTCGAGATCGACGCCGTCCTCGAGGCACGCCGCTTCTGCGGCTTCTGCGCGCTCGCGCGCCGCCATCAACTCCGCCTCGCGCGCCTCCGCCTCCCGCTCGACGAGCTCCGCGCCGGCCCGGACCAGGGCCTCATCTTTAAAAAGCGGGACGCCCTGCGCGCCCGAGTACTTGGCCTCGACGGCGCTGATTAATAACGGCTCGCGGCCCGCGTACTTATGCAGTAAGTCGTCCACATCCTTCACCTTGTCGGGGTTGTAGCGCTCGTAGAGCTGGATCAGTTGATCGCGGCACTGCGACGCAAAGTCCTCTTCGACTGGCTCAACCGGTGCCTCCGGCTTCTTGGGCTCTGCCTTGCGCCGCGGCTTCTTCTCGAGGAAGGCGGGCCGCTTGATCTGTTTGCGCGGCGCGTCGACGGCGGGCGCGTCGATTGCCACCGCGTCCTTCTTGCGCTCGCGGCGCCGGCCGCGGCGCGACCGGGATTCGTCGTCTTGTTGAGCTTGTAACGCTGGGCATTTCACGCGTATTGTTGTTTTGGGCGTGAAGGCGGCGGCTGCTTGCAGTGCGCCGCACAGCAGGATGGTTGTGAGTTGCATGAAAGTGCTCTTTGTGTGCGCTTGCTGGCACAGGTCGCCAGTTGTGGCGCGGTGTGTAGGCGATCAATTATACACAGCGAAGCCCTCAGACAGCCGTTTAGAGGCTGATGCGATGAGCACTGCAACCAAGTCAAAAACGCGAGTTAACTAGCGTACTGACACACTAGTAATCACACAACTTTGTGGAAATCCGCCACATAACGCGCCCGTGGTGCCTCAAAATAGGCTCGGTCGCTGCCTTCAGCACCCCTTCTCCATCACACCTCCCGTCCGTGCCGTGCGCGCGCGCGAGAGACAGCATAAGCACAGCAGCAGAGAGGTGGCCGGGCAGCATGGAGCTCTCCTCGGCCGACCAGATCGAGCAGGAGTTCGCCGACGAGCTCCAGAGCATGTCGCTGCAGGAGAAGAAGGAGGCTGCCCTCAGCAAGCCCAGCCTCGCGCGTGGCTTCTCGGAAATTGATCCGAACAACGAGGCGGCGGCCCGCGGCACCTCCGCACAAAAGCAGGGCTCCTTCAGCGCGCGGCAGCTGCCCGACGAGCCGTCGTACCGCGTCGCGCTCCAGTCGCGCTACGGGTCCGTGGCACCCCCGCTCGCGCGGACCTTCACGGAGCGCGACCCGTCGTCGCCCGGTTCTCCCCCGCCCCCGAAGGCGGCGCCGGCGCCGAAGCGGACCTTCACGGAGCCCGAGCGGCCCTTCCCGCCGACGGAGCCAGCCAATAAGGAGGCGCTCCTCAAGGCCGCGCGCGATGCTATTGAGGTGGAGGCGGCCGAGAAGAAGGCCCCAGCTGCGAAACCGGCCCCGAAGCCGGCGCCGAAGAAGGCGGCCCCACAGAAGAAGAAGCTCACAGCCCGCGAGCGGACACAAAAGCGCATGTCCAAGGGCAAGCGCGTGACCCAAAAACTCAAGCGCCGCTCGAAGCAACTCTTCCAGGTGTCCATGTGGATGCTGCTGGTCGCGGCGTTCGTCGCGGGCTTCCTCTACATTCGACGAAGGTGGGCCGAGACGCCGTCGATCATACCGCTCGAGGACGTCTTCGGGGCGCCCTTCAACAAACATGTGGAAATGGAGGTGACCATCGACGATAAACAAGCGGGGAGCCTGCGCTTCGAGCTTTTGGACCAGGTGGCGACGGAGACGGCCCAGGCATTTTCCGACAGATGTAAGGGAGGCGCGCACGACGGCAACGAGTTTTATCGGATCGTGCCGGGCTTCGTCATGCAAGGCGGCGACGACTCCGAGGACCGCGAGGACCTCACGGTCAAGCCTTTCAAGCGGGGCCTCCTGAGGCACGACCGGCGCGGTCTATTGGTCATGGTAAGGGCAGGCCCGTACCAGATGACGTCGCAGTTCTTCGTCACCCTAAAAGACGCGCCGATGCTCGACGGGCGCCACGTGGTCTTTGGGGCACTCGCGGCCGGCGCAGACGTTCTTGAAAGAATCGAGACCCAAGGAAACGCCGAGGGCGCGCCGTTGAAACCGGTGCGGATCGCGTCGTGCCGCGTCGTCGAGAGCGCGGGCGGGACATCTCCGTTATTCCCGGCGGCGGAGAACTACGGGCGGGTGGAGCTCTAAACACACTTGATTACTCCATGTCGTGGTCGATCGAAGGTATCCTTCCTGGCCTAATCCGGGGCGGCGTCCGCGGCCGACCGAGGGGGTCCACTCCTCGGCTCGATGGCGTGGAGGTCGACGCCGCCTTCGAGGGACTCGTCGTCACCGGCGGCCCGAACTTCACGAGCAGAGAGAAGCCGTCGTGGCACAGCTCCCGCACTTCGTTGTCGGGGAGCTCTAGGTCCACAGAGCGGTCTTTGGAAATCAGCGACAAGCAGCGATCCTCCGCTACGTTGGACGGTCTCGGGCGTCCGGCGAAGGTCCGTCGCACCTCCGTCACTTCCGCGACTTTAACCCCTCCTCGCTCGGACAACCGGAACGACGGCCGCACTGCCGTCCACACCTGTGTAGAAATCAACAGTGTCGCGTCGATGGCATGGAGGTCGACGAACGCGCCGTAAATTTGATTTCCACACAGGTCCATACGATCATGTCCCCGTCCAGGCGCACCAACCGATCCTTCGGACCGCCGCGCCGCCCGTGCTTGCGCATCTTGAAGCCGTCCGCGAGCATCACCAAAAACTCGTCGAGGAACCGGCGCTCGGCGCTCCGCACGTTCACGACCGGCGACGGCGGCCGTCGTCGCATTGGCGTGCCTCGGCCGCGCGGGTCGGACGGCGACCGCACCGTGGCGGCGACGAGGAAGGTGCGCGGCGCCGGCGTCGGCGACGGCGGCGACGCGTTGGGGCCGCTCGCCACAGGCGTGGGGCTGCTCCTCGCAGGGAGGTTGTCGGAACTCGCCCAGGCGGCCGCGGCGGGCGACGGCGCGCGGGCTTCGATTGGCCACGGACCCTGGCGCTGCGGCGAGCTCGGCGGCGGCTCCGGCCAGTCGTACCCGCGAGAAATGGATGGCTCGTCCGAGGTTGTTGGACCCGTGATGTACGCAAGCGCCGCCGAGAGCTGATTGCTGGCTGATGAGGATGCCTGCTCCTCGCTTGGCTCCGCCTCAGCGCTGCCCAAGCCAAGACCGCAGAGCAAGGACTCCATTGTTGACTGTCGCTGCCCCGTCGACGCGGGCAGCCGATTCTGGTAGCCCTTTGGCACTGCAAATTGGCAGCCAGTTGGTCTCGGTGCCTCATGTCAAACTTCGCCGCGGAGGCGGCGCACGAAGCCTGCGTGAGCCTCTGTATGAGTCACTGGAGTGGTGAAGGAGGGCAGGAGATGTCCAGGGACGTTTCGACAGACGCAAAACCCGCCACTCCAAAAACGCGCCGTTCGACCGCGCGACGCTCCGTACGCGCAGCGCCGACCATCAGAGAGGTTCTCACGCCGTCTGTACGGCAGAAATAGACCGCGCACTCGCCTCGCTGCGACTGGCCCGGCTCCAAACGGTGCCGGACACGCTGTGAACAGATTAGCGCTTAGCGTCTGTTACAAGCTCGTACACCATGGGAAAAGGCGCGGGAAAAGGCGCCTACGGCGCCGCAGTGGCGCAGGCGGACGAGGAACTACGTGGGATCATGTGCGGCGCGCAGCGTTCGAAGCACACGCACGAGCGCGGCGTCGAGAAGTGCCTCGCGCTCATCAAGACGACGCCCGAGGTCTTCGCGGATAACGCGACGGAGGGTGGCTTCTTTGAGTGCGTCACGCGCGTACTAGTGGCCAAGAAGCGCGACGGTGGAGTGGAAAGGTGCCTCGCCTTCGTCGCGCGCGTCTGCTCGGGCGCGGTTTTGGCGGGAGACGACCAGCAGGGCGACGTCGCGCGGCGGTCGCTCCTCTGGCTCGCCAAGGCCTGCGGCGCGGCCGACAAGACGGCAAGAGGGCGCGCTTTGGAGGTCATCGCGCTCGTGCTCGAGCGGTTGATCGGCGAGGACGGCGCCGAGGTCGACGAGCAGGTCTGGACGGCGTTGAGTGACGCCGTCGTGCCGCGCGTCCACGACAAGGTCGCGGGCGTCCGAAGGGCCGCCTGTCTTGCGTTGAGACGGCTCCAGGAGGACAACCAGCCCGCGACGCACGCTTTGGGGCGAGCTCTAGCGAGAGACTCGTCGGCTGAGGTACGAGCCGCGGCAGCTAGAGCTTTAGATCCTTCGAAGAAGACCGTCGGACTATTATTAGACCGGTGCCGCGACGTCAACGCGACCGTGAGAAAAGCGGCCTTCGACGCTCTCAGACTGAAAGTTGGTTTACGAGGCGTCCCGAGAGACAGACGAGCGCCGGTGTTGGCGCGCGGTTTGCGCGACCGCGACGCGGCGGTGAGAGCATCGGCGACGATGACTTTAGCCAGGTGGTTCGTCTCCCCGAAAGTGGGCGCGGACGCGACGAAATTACTTGAACTCTTGGACGTGGAATCGCAGGCGTCGCACGCGGCGTTAGCTTTGCGCGCTCTCCATGCGGCGGCCTGCGCGTTGGCGAACGACGATCGCCGGGAAGCGACGCCGGCGTGGCTGAGGGGCGAGGCGGAACCGGAGACCTGTGCGGAAACGAGACGACGGGATGCGTTTGATGCGTCGTTCTATTATGATGCTGTTGATGAAGATGGGCAGAATAGCTACGTGGTCGCTCTGGAGAGTGCCCTGGAGGTGGCTGACAGAGAAGATACGTTACTCCTCCAGAAGAAGGAAGGTGCCGAGTTCAAGAAGCGGGACCCGGCTTCATTACGATTGAGGAATGCCTTACTCCCCTCGAATGACGAGGAGAGCTGTTTACCGGAGAACGCTTCGACTTTAACGCCGGCGGCGGCGCTGTGGCTGCGGTGCCGAGTTTTATTAGAATTAGAACCGTCGGCGGCTCGATTGACGCCGTCCAATCTCGAAGACGCCCTGGCCAAGTTCTCGGATGGTGATGATTTGGCGAGGCTGTGTTCCACGGCCGGCGAACAAGCTGCTCAGGAGGAAATGAAACATAGAGAAAACGACGGCGAGTCCGAGAATTCAGACGACGACGAAGATTTATCGTTTGCGAGGACCTTCGTCGCGGCGCAAGTGTTAGATTGCGCGCGGTTGCTCGTGGACCACAAGGCTATTGACGAAGCTGGGAAGGTGAGGGTCGCGGACGCGATCGATGGGGACTTCGTGCGGACGCAGAAACCTTTGGCGGAGTGCCTCGCGGCGCCGGCGGCGAGGTGCTTGGCTGTGGCGCGGGGCCTGGGTGCTGGTTTTACGGAGGACGGCGCGTCGCTGCACGCGGCGGTCGAGAGCGCTCTGAACCGCGGCGAGACGCGACGAGCTTTAGCTGTGGCTGCCCAATTATTGGCCGAACCTAGATGCTTCGCACCACCTAGATCTGCAGCGCAGGACCGTTTCCTGGAGGAGATCTGCGACGGCGACGACGCGCTCGTGCCGCGGTGCTCGATCTCGCCGGACGCTGATGATAGAGAATTAGCTGTCTTAGCTCTAGGAAGAAGGATGCTTTTAGGTGATGCGAACGACTCGAAGCGCATCGCGCCGCACCTCTGGCGCTTCGCGCTCAACAGTCGTGAGGGTTTAGATGTGCGGGGGCGCGCCGTCTGCGCGCTGGGCGACGCGGCGTTAGCTTTTGGGTGTGCGAAGTGCGCGCCGGACGAATCAGACTTCGCTACTTCTCTAGCCAAGTTGTTAGATGAAGGTACGGCCGCTCCTTTACGGGCGGTCGCCGCAGAGGGCGCCGCGAAGTTACTCTTAGCTGGGAGGCCGTTGTCTGTCGACGACGCCGAGACCCAGGAAGCCCGAGTTGGTGCGTCCCTATTAAGAGCGTTCCTCGCCTGCGAGAATGATAATGACGAGGACGACGACGACGACGACATGGCGGCGGCGCTGGGTGGCAAGCGGCGCCTCCAGCAAGTGTTATCGGTATTCTTCCCGACGTTAGCTTCGACAAGGCCTGTGAGTGTCTCTCGATCCATCGAAACGGCTCTAGACGACGCGTCGACGCCGCAGCAGGCGGCCTCGTACGTCGCGTCGTTGCCCGGCCAACAGTTCGCGGCGCCCTACGCGCTTTGTGCTTCCGCATTGGCGGGCACGTCCCTTAGGAGAGGAGAGGCCCTGACGACGATGCGCGCGCCCGACGACCAGGGCGAGGCGGCTTTATTGAGTGTCGTCGCGGCCGGCGTCGCGCGCGCCGCGGCCGAGGCCGGCGAGGCCGTGGCGGCCAAGGCCGCGACGAAGTTCGCGGCGGCGTGTTCCTCAGTGGCGAAGGGCACCGAGGCGGACGCGTCCAAGGACGCCAAGAACTTGTTGGTGTCTCCGTTCGTCGCCGACGCCGAGGAAGCGCCCTTGCCGCCGCCGCCGCCTAAAGCGGGCCCGAAGATCATCGCGCCGAAGGCGGCCTTCGACGGTACCGATAGCGAGCCCGGGACGGCCAAGGAGGCTCCAGTTGTTGAGGCCGCCGAGGCGCCGAAGCTATCCCTCGCCGAGGTGAACAAGTTCACGGTGCCCAAGCTGAAGGCCGCGCTGAAAGAAAGGGGCCTGCCCGTGACGGGTCTCAAGGCCGTCCTCAAGGCGCGGCTGCTCGAGGCGCTCGGCTACGACGCCTGATCCTTCCCCATTCCCTCCCCCCGACGTAACAAACACACTCTTACGTAGCACCACCACGCTTCTTCTTCTTCTTGAGGCCTCCTTTTTTCTTCCGTCCTTTGGACACTTCGGCGGCCTTCGCGCGCGCCTTCTTCGAGGCGATGGCCATGCACTTCTCGTTGTCCATCTTTTCGTCTTTTCTACAGGTGTAGACCTGTGTGGAGATCAAGTTTCGGACGCCCCACGCCATCGACGTCGCGATAACCTAACTCACTGGTTGATTTCCACACAGGCACAAACGTAGTAGACGTCCGTCGGCTCCTTGAGCTGGCTTACTTTGTAGGGGTTGACCTCGTTTTTGGGGATCGCGTGGACCTCGCAGAACCAGGCCAGGTGCTCCTCGTCCTCCGGATCAATGTTTTCGAGTTTCTCCAGGCGCGTTTCGGGCAGACCGTAGGAAACGCAAAAGAACAACCCAGAAGGTTTCAAAATACGGTCCATTTCTTGTAAGTAGGCTCGTACCTGCTTTTGCGGTTTTTGCGCACAATACAAGGCATCGAGTAAAGCTTTATCCAAGACCACATCAAAGATTTGATTGTCGAACGTCGCTTCCAGGTCGCAGGCGTTGCCCTGGCGCCACTGCACGCCGCCCAGATCTTGCCCTAGTATTATTTTCGGGAAGTCGTCCGCGGTCAACCGTTGGCCCTTCTTCAACTTCTTCTTCTTGAGAGAGACCGGTGGACCAGATATGTCCGCATACCTCGTCTGCATCTCGTCGATGCAGATACGCGAGATGTCCAGGTTCATGATCGACTTATACCCATCGGCAGCCATATCTGCGGCCATCTCCGACGTCCCGCAGCCGATCAGACAGATATTATCTTCCTTGTTCAGGAAATTGTCCAGCAACCCCTTCAGCGCGTGGTAGTCGTGGTACCACTCGAAGGGCTCCGCATTTTTAAAGTAGCGCTCGTCCCAGAAGCGGTCGAGGCCATACATGCACTGGTCGCCCGGGGCCGGATCATATTGAGCAGCGTCGTTCTCAAACCTTCCAGTCTCCCAGTTGTACCTCAGTTCCGGGTTATAATTGACATTGAAGGGGAAGCGCTTGGCCGTCGGGCCCGTTTTTTTTACTATTGCCATGGTGCTCTGTGTTTGCGGCTGCCCCCTGCTGTCCAACCTTCTGCGCTTTGTGTGCGGCCTCCGGGCAGCTCTTCGTGGGCGCCGGGTGCGTCCCTGCGTCTCCGGAGGCGCGTGGGGGCCGCTTTACGGCTGCCCCAGCGCCTGGCCGCGGCGCTCGAGCCGCCGAACCCGCGCTGTCGACGTCGCCCCCAGGGCAATGTTCTAACGCCTACCCGAGTCTTAACGTACGCCTCTGAGTATTCTAGTTTCGTGCGGGTGCTGGCAAGGCTTGATGAGGTGTGTGTTTTTGCACGCTGCTCTCCCACGCACACGCGTAACAATCGTTGCCAGTGACCATTGCAAAAGACTCACACCAGTAGTGCTGCTGCACGATGCGAATTTGTGCAATCCTCATCGCTCACGTCGCGACAACACATGCATTGCATGCTGTCACAGTCACACCTCGAAGGCACGGCGTCGTCTGCCATGGCAAGAAGACGAACGCCCTCCTGGGCGCTTTGAGAAGGGTGCCGCTCGTGAAGCGCGTCGTCCCACAAAAGAAACACGCGCCGCGGACGCCGCCGCCGCCGGAGACGTCGGTCGAGGCGGCCCCCGAGATCGCCGAGTTGATTGATGCCGAGGCCGACGAGGCCGCGAAGGTCCTCGAGGCGGTCGTCCAGCAGGTCGTCGAGCGCGGCGTCGCCGTGCCGTACGAGACCGTCGAGAAGCCGGAGGAACCGAAGCCCGAGCCAGCACCGGAGGAGAGCCAGATCGAGAGGTTTGATCGGCTCCACGCCTCGCCGCTGGACCGCACCGACGAGCTTCTCAAGGGATTGAGGGACGCGTCGCGCGACTCGAACGCGGTGGATGTCGACGTCGAGTGGCGGTATGCGCGCGCCTGCTTAGATGCCGCAAATGCTTTACCAGAGAAGGATCCCAAGAGGGAGGGCCTGACCTTCGAGGGCTTGCGGGCGGCGGAGCGCGCGGCGGCGCTCGCGCCGGACAATGGCCTGGCGCAGAAGTGGCTCGGCGTCATGCTCGGGTCTGTCGGCGACTTCCAGACGACGAAGGAAAAGATCCAGAACTCGTACAAAGTGCGGGAGGCGCTCGACGCCGCATACAAACTGCGACCGGACGACGCGACGGTCGCGCTGGCCCTGGGCCAGTGGTGTTTGAAAGTCGCGGGCGTGTCGTTCGTGGAGCGAGGTTTGGCCCGAGCGATCTTCGGCGGGTCGCCGCCGGAGTCGACGTACGCCGAAGCGCTCAAGTTCTTCCGGAAAGCTCAGGAGCTCAAGCCGGCGTCGAAGACGAAGGCTCTCATCAAGCTCGTCGAGGGCAAGATGAGGAATGGCGGGAAGTAGTTTGTAAACTTAAAATGTAACATCTCACTCACACAGTACGATACCCCTCATACCGTCATCTCTAATTTTCGCCCTCGGTCGTTCGCCGGTGCCGCGGAGCACGCCGTCGTCTAAACAACGCGTGCGCGGAAAGTGGCGCCGCAACACAATGCGCGCTGTTTCAGGCGCGCCGCTCACCGCAAGCACGCAGCCGCATTCTAGAAACGTCGCGGCCGCGTCCGCGAGCTTGGCGAGGATCGCGAGGCGATGCAGCGCCGCGGCATCCCAGGCGCCCTCCGTCGTAGAAAGAGCCGCGACGTCGTCGATTATTATCAGCGTCGGCCGCGCGTGGTCGCCCGGCCAGGACTGGCAGTTGTTCAAGATCCACGCAACGTCGGCGAGGCCCGCGACGTACTTTAAACGGACGCGGTCAAGCACTGGGCTGTCGGCGTGCCCGCGTAAAGTTGTAGTAGGCGGCGCGTCGGCCTCGTCGCGCAGCGGCGGCGGCGGCGCCGCGGCGTCGTCGCGCCGCCGGCAGAGCAGCAGCGGCGCCGCGGCGGCGTCGCGTTCCGCCGCGCGCCGCGCGAGGGCGAAGGCGACGCCGCTCGTCATTCGCGGCGAGCCGCCGACAACAGCGAGGCGGGCTGTCGAGCAGTCCTTTCGGAGCGGTTCGTCGAGATAATCCATTGATTTGTGCGGTCAAGGAGCCAACCTTATTTGTGCTGTCAAGCACCCAACCTTGGTCTGTGGCCTCTGGGGCACAGTGGCCTTGCTGCGCTGTAGGCGTCCTTTAGTCGCTTGGGTGATTCGCGAGGCGCTCTATTTCAAGCGCGGACAAGCGTGGAAGCTCAAAATCCTCCGCGCGCAAGGGGGGTTAAGTGTTTATCCCCCATGCCGCGCGCGCAGCAGTTGCTAGCGGTCTGTAACACACTAGCAAGCGCCCCAAAATCCATCATTCGTCCTAGCACCGTAACAATAACTAATTAAATCCATCATTCGTTACCGTATCGCCGAAATTCTCCTTCAGGGGACTCCGTGCGTACCTACTATTATTATGATGAGCCTGAGGCCTCCCCCCGCGCGGGGCGCTACTAGGGACTACTAGTAAGACAAATAAAACCTACCTACTCGGCGACACGCCAAGCCCCCGGTGGATCCGCCGCTGGTCGTCCGGCGACAGCTGCGCGACGACGTGACCCAAAGC
Organism: Pelagomonas calceolata; assembly: GCA_918797485.1. NCBI lineage: Eukaryota > Pelagophyceae > Pelagomonadales > Pelagomonadaceae > Pelagomonas > Pelagomonas calceolata. The sequence continues at coordinate 3,900,405 of CAKKNE010000004.1, forward strand.
CCCGGCCGGCGTCTGCGACGGCTCGAAGCCCCACCGCTTCACCGCCTTGTCCGCGTTCAGCAGCGTCAGCCTATTGGACCCGTCCGGCTCCAAGACCACGCCCTCGTCGAGGCGGACGAGGGGCATGCCCGGCGCGCCGAGGCGCCGGTGGACGGCCGGTGATAACGTGAGCGTCCGCTCGCCGTTGCGCAGCTTCTCGAGATCAACGAACAGATTCCGCAATAGCGCCGGCAAACACGGCCCGTCCGCGGCGTCCATGACGACGTCCGCGGGCCCGCGCGGCGCGTCGCTCCCCAAGAAGCAGTGGTATGCGAGTCGCGGCGTGACACACACCCGGTAGAGCTCCCGCGGTTGCAATAGAGCACCCTTCAACCGCACGTCGCCGATGCGCCGACCAGGCGGTTTCGACGGGTCGAACCAGATCTGAAAACCGCTCGAGCAGTGGGGGAAAATATCGCAGTAGGCCGGGTACCGCGACAGGGCCCGTTCCAAGGCGCCCCACAGTTGGGCGCCCGTCGCTTCCAGCACCATAACCCCAGCACCATGGGTAGCCATCTGCTTGATCTCATTCACGTCGTGCATGTCTCGCGAGTAGGCCGTCGTCGGCCGCTGCTCGATATCCTTGATATGTAATGAGGTCGTGCGCATGACTCTAACCTTGGCCTCGCCGCCGGGGTAGCTCCTATCCCTCCCGGGATCCGGGAGCGGTGCCAAAGCCGCGAGTTCGGCCACGGTCAATGCATGGCCTTCCGGCAGTTCACCCAAAGGCCGTAGAGCCGCCCCATCCACAATCGCGCAATCTGCCGCGGTCGCCGCACACGCGACGTCGGCCGCCACTTCGGCGGCCGACGCGCCGTAGTGCGTCTGCGCGAGGTTGCGGCCACCTTTCAACGCTTCTGCGGAGGCGTCGAGCGGTTTTCGTAGCTCGACCAGAGTAGCTAATAAACCCTTCGCCACCAAATCGCGCGCCTTGCCGACCAACGTAGCGACGGCGTCGCCGTTCCGCCACCTATTTAACACGGTAGCCCGGCCCGCGCCGACGGCGACCGTCGTCAAATCAACTTCCCTAACGATCTGCACCATTCTTTGCGGTTTCGGCGCCTCCACATGAGGTAAATGCAAGCGTAACCTCGCGAGGCGCTCGCAGTTCGCCGGCGCTCGGATGACCCAGGTCGCGCGGTCCCGCGGGAAGTCGTACCTACAAGCGTTCACGCCGAAAGTTGATCTACGAGAACCGGAGACGACCACACAATCAGCGTAGCCCTGGCAGGCCTTGGCGACGAGCGCCCCGGGCTCGTCGAAGCGCGCGCCGCCGCCCACCGACGCTAATACTATGACAACATCAGCGCCGGCTTCTCTGAGGAGTTGCACCTCGCGCGCGGCGGCCTCCGGGGCTGCGCTTACATGAGCGGTCCCGACGTCGTCGTCGTCAATCCCCTCCTCGTCGTGCATGGGACCCGCGCCCGGGAGTGTGGCGGCCGACGCGGACAGGGAGTTTTCTCCGGCCACTCCAACAATGCCGATCTTGCGGCCGTGCCACGGGACCAGTTGCGAACGCATGGCATCCGCAACAGGCACGCCCCGATCATCGTGGCAGTTCGCCAACAGAGAAGGGAAGTTGCAGCCCCGATAGACGCGCGCGGCGTTCGGCAGGCCATAGTCGAAATCCCGCGCGCCGACACAAGCGGCATGCACGCCTAACTCATTGAGGATGGGCACCAAATGCTTGCCCTTCGTCACTCCCGACTCCACCGATGCGGCAAACGCGCCACCACATAACAGTAAGAGAGGTTCCACGTGGTTCTTCTTCTTCGCGAGGTCCCGCTCCAACTGCACCAAGGACGCAAACCTCTCAAAACGAGAAACTTCCCGATGCGGCGTCGCCGGCCTGAGCTTCAGATCAGCTTTTTGTCTCACACCATCCACGGAACCCAAATCCCCAAACAAGAGCAGTGTCAACCGTTCTGTGGCGGTGACGCCGGACAGAGGCCCCGAGAAGAAGGGCGTCTTGGGCTTGGGAATTTCCGGTTCCTGGAGGAAGACCTCGGCCGCACTGGGACCCTTGTCTCGGTCTTCCTGGAGATCTTCTCTCTCACCAAGCAAGTCTTCGTTTTGTTTCATAGCAGCACTGCGCGACGCTTCGCGCGTCTGCGCCCGTTGCGCTGCCGTCGGTAGGCGTCTCCCTAACAACCTCAGGAAGGTCTCCTTGTCCAGCTCCCAGGCCTTTAGGTCCGAAGAGGACGTTACTGTAGTCTTTTCAGTAGTGTAATTTAACAAAGCTTCGTGGCCGTGGTATTGGTCCGGTCGCAGGACACCGACCTCGTCACCGTCGTCATCAACGACACAAGCACCTTGCTCGACGACGAAGAATCGCTCCGGCTGGTTGTCCTGGAACGCGAGACCGAAGCCCGGCCCGGTCTTGAGAGGAGCAAAGGCCGTCACGACCTGGTCCAAGAGCTCATCACTAATACCGTCGCAGAAGGGCGCCGCGGCCATGATCTCGTAGAGCCAATTGGAAATCTTGCGCGGCTTGTAGTGCATGGGCGCCTTCCAGTCGTCTTCTCCGTCACTTTCTTCTTCTTCCACTGGTACCGGCGACAGGGATTCCTCCTTGCCGACCCAGGGCGGCATGTCCGGGCGCTCCTCGTTGTAGTGGACCTCCTTTTGAACCGGTTTCGGGGGAGACGGTTCCGGTGAAGACACTTCCTCCAAGTCAAACTCGGGGCCTACTGTTCTCCTTAATGTTTCCGCATCGAGCGCCCAGGTGATGCATGCATCTGAGGCTATGAGAGAAGCCTCCAAGGGTTCATCTTTGAGACAAGCTACTTCGCCATAGTATTGCGCATGTGTTTTACAGTCAATAGGACCTTCACTTTCAGTAGTAACATCGCAAGCACCTACTTCTACCACGTACATATCTTCTGCGGATTCATCCTCAACAAGTAACACCTTGCTCGGTTCGCACCGGACCATGCGACAGGCATTCACTAAAACCCAGATCGCGGCCTCGTCCAAATGCGAGCAGAACGGCGCGTTCGAGAACACTTCATATAAGAAATTTTTCTGCTGCTTCTTCTTGTAGTGCACGGGCGGCTTGAACTCCTCCTCGGCCACTTCCTCGTAGTCGTCGACCACGGACTGCGCGGCCGCGGTTTTTGGTCGCGCCTCGTCGTCGGGCTTGGCCAAGTCCGACAGCCACGTCTGCTCGTCCTCCTCTTCCTGCGCTTGCCTCAGGAGCTCTTCGGCTCGGTCGAACTCGTCCAGGGCTTGTCTAGCGTCTTGGGCTGCCTTTGCTGCGGCATTCGCGGCGGCCGATGCTGCTTGAGAGGCTAAGCGTGCCGTTTCGACGGCTCGGTCCGCGGCGTTATCTAAAGCGTCTTGGGCTGCTTTTGCCGCGGCGGCGGCGGCGTCGCGCGCCTGCTTTGCGGCCAGAGCCGCTGCTTTAGCGGCTTCTGAAGCCGCTTCCGAGGCTAAGCGAGCACACTCGACCGCTCTATCCGCGGCGTTATCCAAAGCACCGGAAATGAGGTCGCGGATGAACTGCGCCGCCCGTGCTGCCTCCGCTGCGGCGTCGGACGCCGCTTGCGACGCGAGACGCGCGCACTCGACCGCGCGGTCGGCCGAATTATCAAGCTCGTTAGCCTGGTCGAAGGCGAAGGCCGCCTCTTTGCAGGCTTTGACGGCCTTCGCCGCTCGAGCTGCCGCGAAGGCCGCCGCCTCCGACGCGAGGCGCGCACATTCCACGGCTCGATCGGCGGCGTCGTCCAAATCGCCCGCGAACGCAAAGGCCCGTGCCGCATTGGCAGCGTTCCGGGCGGCGTCCGACGCCTTTCGAGCGGCGTCCGACGCCGCCTCCGACGCCAAGCGAGCGCATTCGACGGCCCGATCCGCCGCGTCGTCCAGTGCACCCTGTTGTATCTTCTCCTGTATAACAGTCTCGCAGAACTCATCGAACAAGTCCACGACGGCTCGATCAACGCATTCGTCGGCCACGGCCTCTTCCAGATACTCGTCGAAGAGCTTCGCGATACATTCCAAACAAGCAGCATTGGCCCGAGCAGCTAAAACGCCCTCCGCCTCTAAAGCAGCGTCGACCGCATTGTTCGCCGCCTCGTCCTCGGGATGCGGCGGGGTTGGTGGTGGGACATCTAAACCCGCCATGGGGTCCGGAGGGGGTTTATTTGCAGCGACTTCCGCGGCCGCCTCGGCGAACGCGGCGGCGATGGGGTCCAACAATTCGGCCGTCGACGCGTCGTCGTCGCCCTCAAACAACGGTTCCGGGATGGTGGTAGGCAGGTCTTCCGCATTGATGAGCTTCTCGGCAAATTCTGCCGCTCGCTCCTGGTCGACGAGCATCTGCGCGTGGGCCTCCTGGGCATCTGCTTCCGCTTGAGACTCGGGGGGTAAGCCTAGCGCGTGTCGGTCGTTGTTCGATGCGGCCTTGGCTAGTCTTCGCAACGCATCTAGTACCGCGGGCGGCCGACACCCGGGTGCCAACAATCTACGAGACCAGGCCACGAACCTTTCTCTCTCAAGAGTTTTCTCCTTCCTCTCCTTCTTTTCAACCAAGACAGATTGATCATCATCATCCGCTGTGGCGATCACGTCTTTCATACCAACATGTCCAACCTCTTCGTCCTCGGACTCGTCGGCACTATCATAGTCATCGGGAGCGTCCCACTTCCTCAGAGCTAATTTGGCGGCTCTGTCTAGACCCTCCAGGCCCATGTAGATCTTCGAATCTTTCTCCCGGAACAATTCAGAGACGTGGCCCTCCTCCGTGAGCTTGAGGAACGCTTCCAGGGCTCGCGCTAGCGTCAGCAGACATACCGAGAGTTCGTGGCAGTTCAAGGCCCCGCGTTGCCTTAGATCAAATAAGTCGAAGATCCGCCTAGCTTTGCACCCCACGCCGTCGCCGACACCATGTAACGCGACCGGTCTGCTCACGACCACGACCCCACAGAGAAACGCCAAAGCATTGACCTCGCCGAACCGGCCAATGCCCTTCTCCGTCTGCAGTCGCGTCGCGCGCATCTCGGCCTCGCGCGAACCTCCGAGTAACTTCGACAGAGCAGCCGTGCTAATCATGAAGTCGCCCTCGCACTCGTCGCGATGTTTATGAACTATTCTATCCACATCTCCCACACTTAACAAGGGAAAGCAGGAGTAGGGCTCGGGCAGGCTCACCGTGGCGCCCATTGTGGTAGCCTCCGGCGCCACGCACGCGTCCTGCGCGTTTGTTTGTTAAGCTGTTGGACCGCGAGGCAGCCCCGCGTGCGTGCCGTGCCCAAGCGGGCAGCCCTATCGCGCGCAGCGCTGGCTGTTGGCCCAAGCCGCTGCGAATTTGGCGCTAGGGTGTCGCTCCCACGGATGCCTCGCCAGGGCTCGCTGACGACGGGTCCGTGCCGGGCTCGTAACGGTGCTTCGGAGTCGTATGACGGAGCTAGCGGCGTGAGACACTAGCAATCACAAAGCAGCAGCAAAAAAAGGCCGAGCCGACCGCTGTGTTAACGCAGCGATCGGCAGACGCAGTCGAGGAGTTCGCTTCTCTAGCATCTGTCCTCTCCCGAAGCCCGTCGCTCCGGTGTGAGCCGCCGCAGTTTGCATTCGCAGCTCCTAGCTGGTGCGCCTAGGCTCTGTCCGAGCGGCACCAGGCGTCACCCTGGCGAGCCAACGCCGCGGCGCCGCCGCACAGAACACGGCCATGGCCGAGGAGGGCCGCGCGAGCCCGCCGACGAACGCCATCGGCGGCTGGAATCCGTTGGACAGCTCCGAGCTGCCGTCGTGGGACTCGATCGCGTCGGCGACGCAGCGCGGTCTCGACGCGGCCGCCGCGCGCGCGGCCGAAGCTAAACAGAAGTCGCTGGAGCTGACCGCGACGGCGCGCGAGAACTTGTCTCCGCACCTCGCGAAGCTCGACGAGGCGACGGCGTCGGCGCGGACGCGGATCGCCGAGGACGCCTCGAACCTCGGGCGGCAGCTCTCGACAGCCTTCACGCCACCTGCACAAGACGTGGAGAACCCTACCGTGGAGGACGAGAGCGGCGAGCAACCGGCGTCGTGGTGGGCCTCGCAGCCGCCGCAGGAAGGCGAGGAAAACGCGTCTCTGTTAGATAAAATGTCGTCCTTCGCGTCGGAGACGGGCAACAAATTGGCCGGGTCCTTCAAGGACGCGACGGAGGACCGCCAGGAGTGCGGCCTGACGCGGACGCAGCGGTTCCGGTGGTACGTCATCCTGTTAGGTGTTTCCACGCTGTTCTTCGGGCTGGCCTTGCAGTTCATCCCTTTGGCCGTCATCAAACCGACGAAATTTGCGAGTGCGTTCTGCATCGGCACGATCTGCTCCGTGGCAGCAAAATTTATGCTCAATGGACCGAGGACGCAACTGCGGCTCATGGTCGAGTGGCGCAAGCTGCCCTACTCGCTGGCGCTCGTCGCGTCGACGCTGCTTACTTTATATGCGTGCTTCGTGCTCGGCAACTTTTTCCTGGTCGTCGTCGCGTCGGCGTCGCAAGTTTGTGCATTACTGTACTACCTGTTCGGTGACACGCCGGGCGGCATCGCCGGCGTGAAGTTTCTGGGGAGGGTCATCGTGAAGACTTTTAGATTGATCCTGTCGCCGTGTATTGCTGCACTAAATGGTGATTGATATATTATACTTCTACGTAGTATTAAGCCTGAGACCTGAAATCAGGTTCCTCCCCATACCTGTTACGGAGGTCGATGGTATAGCGAATCATCCGTGCGAACGTGATATGGACTTTGAAACTCTCTATCGCCGGGTGTGCCGGGCCCAGAATCCTCTTCGCCGCCTGGGCGTTATCTTTGAGTATAGCCACAGCCTCTACAATATCGCCTCGGGAAGAGACTGGGTTTCTATAGATGGCCTGACCGAGGCTCAAGTAGAGCCTTAGGGTCACTTCGTGGGCAGAACCGAGCACGCGCTCCACCAGTGGTAGATGCGCGCGCAGCAAGGACTCCACCTCCACAAATTGACGTTGAAGGAGAAGTGAGTCCGTTAATCCGTTGAGTGCGGAGCCAGTCCGTATTGCATCGGATCTACTGAAACGAGCGTAATGTGCCTCACCGTAAAGCTCCTCCGTCATCGTAAAGGTCTCGCGATGCATTTTCAGGGCTTCGGCATCTCGGCGCAACAGAGAGAGACAGAACGCGATATTTGTGCGCGACTGCACTCTGTCGAGCAGTAGCGAGTCTCACATCGCACACAAGATGGGATGTCGTCGTGGGTTAGTGGCGCGGCGCACGCTGCACAATGGAGGAGGTCCATCTCAGACTGGTACTGGGATAAATGGGCGATCAGACCGCGAGCAAAAGCGATCGAGTCGTCCTGTAAAACCCGTTTTAATCGCGCACACGCGACGCGCGCAATGCTCTGCTCGGCACCGTAACACAGAAAAATACTACTCGTCACAATTTATACAAGTCACCGTGGTAAGCGGATCGTTTCGAGCGCAGCCGCGGGGTCGTCGCTCTCGAGGGCCTCGAGCATCTTCGTCATCAACGCCTTCTGGCCGATTCGATAGGTCAGCGCGTGGAAGAGCCGTACCGATTCCACCCGCCACTCTCCGTAGCCTACCTCCAACGTCGTCGACTCGGACAACATCGCTCGGTCTTCCGCAAGCGTCGTCGGCGCGGCCGCCAGTGACGCCTGGAGAAGCTCGCGGAACCGCGTGGCGCCGAGGTCGTCGAGGGCGCAGGTGTCCGCGAGGGTCGAGTCGAGGATGAGATCGTCGCCTAGGTTGATCTCCTCGTAGCAAGGCTGGCCCCCCAGCGCCTCGGCGAACCCGTAGTCCAGTAGGAGCTTCTCGTTGCCCTCGTAGCGATAACAGATGGTCACCTCGTCGCCCTCTTTGAGGTCCCGGGGCGCGGCGAGCGTCACCGCTCGTGCCGATGGGTCGAGACCAACGGGCTCAACTTCTCCAAGATCCGGCGTGCGGTGATTGGCGAGGTCCAAAAGGGGCACAAGTGCCATCATTGCCGGCGAGTCGAGGTCTCCCAGAGAGTTAAAGCCACCGTCATCGAACAGGAGCGCGCGGGACCGCACCATGCGTTCGGCCCAGCGCACGTCGGCCTCCGTGCCCTTCGTCCAGGGTAGGATGCGCGCCGTTGACTCGTCGAGGAACGGCAGCATGCCCCGCGCGTCATCCGAAAGTCTCAGCGACTGCAGCTCGGCGAGCTCGGCGTCCGACCAGTCACAAAGCAAGGGCTCGTCGCTCGGAAGCGTCGCGATGTAGGGCTCATGCTCGCCGCGCGTCCGCGATCCGACGAGGCGCGCCGTCGTGAGCTCGCGCAGCGAGAGGCCCCACTGCGGGTCCTCGTCCGCGGCAATACAACACGCTTCCGGGACGCTGAGCAGCAGCGTGCCTTTGGGCGCGTCTTTCGTGGTGTAGAGGCCGCGGACGCCGTCTCGTTTTTCCACGGCGACGTCGCCGATAAAGCCACCTTCCGTCTTTACCCACGCCGCGAGTGCGTGTTCAGGCGTACCCGTCGGCGCGAAAGCGCTTGCATAAGCGGTCAGCAGTATGAAACCTTGCAACATGATCATCCGAACGACTGCAGGCGCCGCTGCGGCCGTAGCGGAGCACTCGCGGGCGCTGCCAGCCTTTGTGGCAGCGCAGTCACGCCGCTCTCCCAGCCTCGCTGAACTGCTTCGGCGCACTCGCACAGCTATTGAATCAATCAAATGCGATCAATTTCGACCGCTGCTGGCGGCAGCTTTGCGGTTTGCCCTGTCTGCCCTGCAGCCCTCGAGCCTCGGCTAGTGTCTTACAGCACGCTAGTCGCACTCCTCGGCGGCTCGGCCGCGCCCGCATATTCAGCCGCTAACGCACGCCATCCGACGCGCACGGTGTCTAATACTTGCCTGACAGCGCTGTCGACCGCTGTGCGCCGCCAAGCGCCTGCAGCTAGACGAGAGGTAGGCTGCCGATTGCTGCCTCCGACGGATAAGAGAGGCGCGCCATGGACCCGCCGGAGGTACGGGAATATGCGGCGCGGTGCTTCAGGTCCTGCGACGGCAACCGCAAGCGCAGAGCTATGCAGCGGAAGCTGGACGCCATTATCTCTCGCGCGCTGGCGGACGGACGCCTGCGGACCATCGACTGGGCGTTGGAGCCGACGCTGACCCTCGACCCGCGGGAGGTTGCGCGGGAGAGTTTGAGAGATGCGTGCATGGGCTCTCATTTCGCCAACGAAGACGCTGTCGACGTGGCCCGGCGTGCGCTTGATTTGGGCGTTCCAATTGATGATGCTTTAGATGAAAACTCACTTTCGCAAGACTCACTTTCGCCACTGTCTCTCGCTGTTTATAACCGTGAGATCGAAGTCGCGAATTTTCTCTTGGACCGCGGCGCCAGAGCGACCTCTGAAGCGCTTGTCTGGGCTTGCCAACTTCGCGGTGGTCAGGAGTGTCCTTTAGAGCTCGTTGAACGTCTCCTTAAGGCGGGCGCTGACCTTCGAGAGGGTGGGGCAAATTTTGTTGGAGGTGGTGACAAATTTACACCGCTCTACTTTGCTGTCGAACATCTTGGCCCACCCCGTGGTAACGTTCCCCTTGCCCGACTTCTGCTCGACTACGGCGCACCCGTCGACCTAGGAAAAGTCGACGCGTCAAAATTTGCAAAAGCCGGCTGCGGGGGCTTACAGACGCCGCTTTATAAGGCGTGCCAGTATGGCGAAGTTGCCATGACCAGGTTACTACTCGCACGAGGTGCTGGTTGGGACAAGTTGACTCATTCCGACCCTGACTGCGCCAAATGGGCGACGCCACTCCTACGTGTGCGTCTTCACGCCAACACACAAGTACTGGGGCAACACCAGTCGAATTTACGTCAACTGAACGTCCTCTTCGACGACTTCCTGGCGCACTACTGGACGCTCCGCGTGGCGCTCCGCCTCTTCGGCCGGCGCGAAAACCACGCCTCGGGCCCGCAGCGCATGGTTCTCGGCGACGCGTACCTGCCGAACAAGATCGGCGCCTTTGTTGTTGGAGACGGCATCCTTGTGAAGAAAAAGAAGTAATACTGTTAAGATCTCGTCGCGACACCTGGGGCATGGGCCGCTCCTTCACGCGGCACGTCTCGAAGCGCGCCAGCTCCGGGAAGTTTATCTTCTTAGCTTACACACTGGCACACTACTTGGGGGAGGGAGCGGACGAACTCAACTAGTCCTCGAGCAGACGGTTCGCCGCGTACTTGTAGTCGAGGTCCGCGTACGCCATGTCGTTGAAGTCGCGCATCATGGCCTTCGTGCCGATCGAGATGAGGCGCACGTTCGCACGGTCGACGGTCGTGCCGACGCCCCACGCCTCGTCGAGCTCCTCCTTGAGCAGCTCCGGCGTGACGCGGCCGCGGCGGCAGCCGTCGCGGTCTTCCCGCGAGAGCACGTGGACGACCTCGAAGCGCTCATCCGCCTTGAGCCGCTCGAGCTCGTCGAGCCAGAAGCAGTCGCCCCAGGTCTTCGTCGCCCAGATCAACTTGACGCGTTTCACGTCCGAATGAGTGAGTTGGGCGGTGGCGACGGGCAGCACCTCCGTTATGCCCACGCCAAACGCCACCATGCCAATGTGCGTGCCGCCGTCGTTGCGGCGCTTGCCACCCTTCGCGAAGCACTGGATCTCGTCACCAATACTTAGGGACTCGAGGTAGCCGCTGCACTTGCCGCCCGGGTAGTACTTATAGGTGATGTCGAACTCGCCGTCGCCCTGGCGCGACATGGAGTAGCTCTTCGGTTTGTAGTTTGGAACGACCACCTTCACCACATCCCCGCACGCGATGCGACACGGCATCCGCTCGCCGCCGGGATCCGCGAACGTCAGCGTGTAGACGGGAAGACGATCCCACCACTGCGCGTCGTCGCCGCGCACGGCTTCCACTTGGCAAACTTTGCGCAGAAATTTTGCCGGCTTAGCGCTGGCCCTACTCATCATGAAGCCCGCGGCTCTGCGGATGGAGGACGTGATGGTTGCTGCAGTGTGTCAGAGAGGCAGAGTGCTCTCAGGACGTATACAGCTCGAGAACTGCAGTTTTAATGGCAGCAGCATTCGCACGTGTCGCGGCGACTGTAGAGCAAGGACGCACTTTGTCTTAATGCACGCGTGTGGTAGCCGCGTCGAGTGGCACACGCGCGGAGCATGCTGCTAGTGCCTTACCGGCCGCTAGCGATGCTGTTGCGGGGCGCCAAACGCCATCGAAGCGGCGCATTTTAGTCTTCTTACTCGCCTACGACGGCGGCACGACGACGTGCGTCCACCCGTCCTCGTCGGGCGCGTCGCCCCGCTGGATGTCGGTCAGCCTCGTGTACAAGTCGAGGCACGTCGGCCCCGGCTCCGTGTTATGTTGCAACTCATATTCCGAACCACCCCTTGCTATCGAACCAACGGGCGTCAACACGACAGCAGTCCCACAAGCGGCGACCTCCGAGAACTTTCCGGAAGCGATCTCGTCGAAGGCCACGGGCCGCCGTTCGGTCGTCATGCCCGACCGCTCCGCGAGCTTCATCAATGAATCGTTCGTGATGGACGGTAGAATCGCGTCGGACTGCGGTGTCACGTATTTCCCCGTCTCGCCACAGATACCGACAAAGTTCGAGGTGCTGAATTCCTCCACATATGTCCTGGACCCCGCGTCCAAGTAGAGCCCGATGGGGTAGCCACTTTGTTTCGCTTCCGTGTTCGGCTTGAGGTCGGGGGCGTAGTTTCCTGCGAGCTTGACAGACCCGACGCCTCTCGGAGCGGCGCGGTCGTACTCCTCGACGACACAGGCCTTGACGGGCTTGCCGAGGCCGCCCTTGTAGTAATCGCCGACCGGAGTAGCGAGTACGAGGAAGTCGTAGGCGTCGGAGGGCTGCAACCCTATTCTCGGGCCGGCGCCGTACAGCAGTGGTCTGACATACAAAGCGCCTCCAGAACCATACGGAGGCACGTAGTCCAAATTTTCTCGCACGACGCGCGCGCAGGCCTCGACGAACAACGCCTCGTCGGGCGCCTCCATCAATGTGCGAGCAGCCCCTCGCGCCATGCGAGCCGCGTTCGCCGTCGGTCGGAATAATCTTACCGAACCATCTTTGCACGCGAAGGCCTTGAGACCCTCGAACAAAGACTGGCCGTAGTGTAAAGCCGTCGCGCCGATTGACACGGGTACCGTGGCGTCCAAGCCGGCGGGCTCCAGCGCGCCGCCGTCCCATTCACCGTTTCTGTATCTGTAGTGCACAAACGACCGCGTCGGCCGGTACTCGAAGCCGATGTTCGGCCAATCTAAATTCTGGGCGCCGACCTCGAGGGAGGGCGGTGCCACAGTCGCGGTCATGGCGACCGTGGCGCGGCGGGGCCTCGCGCGCGAAGGCGTGGGTGCCAGCGCATGTGCGCATAGTGCGCTTGTTGCTACGAATAGCCTGGCCATCTTGTTGGTTGCTAGTCGCGTCGGCAGGCGTCTCAGCTGCTGCACACCTGGCGAGACCTTGTAAATAAGCTGTCAGGGCTTGCGAAGTGCCGCTTTTTTTTGCGGTCACGAAAGAGGGTGATAAGTGCAGCTATCTGAGCGCGTTGAGGCAACCTGGACTGGCTCACCGGCCTTGTATAGGCTGCACACACTCGACAGCAATGTCCACGCTGTCTCGAAGTAGGGGGTCAGCGTCCAGGACGACGCGGCGATGGCGTGGCGTCCACACACACGCCTTCGACGCGGGCGAGAGCGCTAGGTGCAAATTTTTGGCCTAGAGGCCCGCAACGACGGGCGCGGCCCGCGGACGTGAGCAGCAGGCGTAGAAGCTACGTAGAAGCAAATTAAAATACACATAAGGTTACCTCCACGGCGTCGCCGTGACGCTAGGTTTGCGCCGAAACCTCCGCGGCTCATCGCGCAAAGCAGCAACTTCCGGCGGCAGCGACCCATCCCGCCGCGCCATTTCGCGGTTGAGCGCCACGGTCTCCGCCGCGAGCGCCTCCAGCTCGGCTTCAATTTTCGCCGACTCCGCGGCCTCGGCGCGTTGCCTGGCTTCGAGCCGTGCGGCCAATGCCCTCCGCTCGGCCTTGAGCGCCTCGTATTCGTCCATGAGTCGCGCGACCGCGGCGTCGTCGTCAGCCGGATGCGCCGGTGGCGCGGCAGGTGGCGTAGCCTCACGGACCCTAGTCGGCGGCGACGCGCCGTCCGCGCCGTCCGCGCCGCCCCCGAGCACCTCGTTCCACGCGGTAGAGTGCGGCGTCGTGGGCTGCTCTTCACGCGGCCCCGGAGGCGGCGGTGGTGGCACTTGTCGATCGCTATCGGTGCTGTCGCCGTCGCTGGCATCCGCTGCCGTCGGCTCCATCCTCGGTTCTCGGGGCAGGGCCTGCCCTTCACAAGCTTATATGGTGTCGAGAGCCTCGGGGCAGCCTGATTTCACTTCGAACAGCTCCCAGTGGTACCTTAGGTCAGCGATTGCAGTGATAACCTGCTTTTACAGCTGGACTGCGCTGCATATCGGGATCCCTAGTATGTTTGTAACGCTAACAAGGCCCCTCGTCTTGGTTTGTCACCATAACTCTGCGCATTCGTGCCCTCGGGCTAAAAGAGTAAGCGCAGAACCTTTCCTAGACCTGAGCGGTCCACGCAATCCAGTTCTCACAGCTGAAAAAACGCTGCACCGGGTAGAACAAACACTCCACAGGAGCCATGCGTGCAAAACCCAAAAACGAACCGCTCGCGGACCGCCGACGACTCTTACCCCAAACGTCCGGCGCGCGCCAGGCGCCGCGCTACGCGACCGACCCGCAGAACGACGCCACCGCGCTCAAAACAAAAAGCAAGCCGCAGTTCGACTCGTTACGAGGCGGATTACAGATCGAGGCGGCGCCGACGCCCGCGCCGCTGCTCCTGGAAGGATCATCGGAGGACTGGAAGTACGAGATCACGCCGTACGAACCCGGCGACTGCCGGCCCGTCGTCTTCTTCGACATAGCGGTGGGCGACCAGGCGCTGGGGCGGATTGAAATAATGCTGCACGACGACGTCTGCCCGAAGACCTGCGAGAACTTTCGGTGTCTGTGCACGGGCGAGCGGGGAGACTATGTGGAGGGCTCCCGAAGGACGCCGCTCTGGTACAAGGGCGCGCGGTTCCACCGCGTGATTCCCGACTTCATGGCCCAGGGCGGCGACCTGGAGAAGCACAACGGGAGTGGTAAGGGCGTCTGCATTTATGGCCGGACCTTCGCGGACGAGGAGGCATCGCTCGCGTTTGATAGTCCTGGAGTCGTGGCGATGGCGGCGACAAAGGGCCAGGACGCGAATGGCTGCCAGTTCTTCGTATCACTGGGCGAGGCGCCCTGGCTGGACGGCAAGCACGTCGCCTTCGGGCGCGTGTCGGCCGGCCTGGACGTGCTGCGGGCGATCGAGGAGCGGGGCTCGGCGCACGGCCGGACGCGTGGGGTGGTTGTCGTTTCGAACTGTGGGCAGCTCCAATAGTTTGTTAAGATCTGTAGTTTTGGACCTAGCTGCAAGACACTAGCAAGTAGGCAGCTGAAGCTGATGAGGCGGCGCTGCGAGCACAGATGCATTGAATTGTAGCGCAGATAGCTGCATCTGAGCCGTCTCTCGCGCCTTGGCCAGCGCCCGCACTGATGCGCTTCCTGTCGATGGCTTTGCTGTGCATGGCTGCCAGGTGCACCAATGCGTTGCGCGGCGCAGCGGTGCGCAACTTGCGCGGTGTGACGCGCGCGCACGGAGGTAGACTGACCGCAGCACTGCAGAAAAACAGGGCGAGCCTCGCAGCACTACAGCACAGATGGACAACACATCTCGCAGCCACGGGCGACGCGGCCGTCGACGCGATCGATACTGATGCCGCTATACAGACTGTAAATGACGCGCAGTGGGCACCTATCTTACAGGAAATAAGAGGCAAGGCGGGCGGCCCCGGCGCCGTCGCGGCACTGAGACGAGCCGTAGACAAGTACGGGGAAGCGCCCGACGCGGCCTACGCGAGCTGCTTCCCCTTTGAGCTAGATGAGTATCAAATCGAGGCGTTACGACATTTGAGGAATGACAGTAACGTGATCGTGTCAGCGCCTACAGGCAGCGGGAAGACCGTCGCTGGTGAATTGGCCATCGCGTATGCCTTGGCCCAGGACAAACGAGTCCTGTATACGACTCCCTTGAAAGCGCTGTCGAACCAGAAGTTCGAGGACTTTTGTAGGTTCTTCGGGAGTGAGAACGTGGGATTATCTACCGGAGACTCCGGCGTGCGCCGGGACGCTCCTGTTGTCGTGATGACGACGGAGATCTATCGAAATATGTTGTATGAGGACGCGCCTACACCCTTCGCCGTCGTCTTTGATGAATTTCACTACATGAACGATCCCTCAAGAGGCACGGTCTGGGAGGAGTCCGTGATTTCTTCTTCGGTCGAGACGAAGCTCGTCGCGTTATCTGCTACTGTCAGTAATGATGAACAATTGAAGGGCTGGATGCGGAAGGTCCACGGGCCGACGGAGGTCGTTTCTTCGTCATTTAGACCGGTGCCGTTGCGATATGAATTTGCGTGCGGGGTGCTGCGGGACGTCGTGCCGTTGTTTCGCGCCGCGGACGTCGGTCCCGGGAGTCCTCGAGAGGCCGACGACGTGAAGAACGGCGGCGCGCGCCAGCGCGCCAAGAAAAGATTAAGGTTGAACCCGCTGCTCGAACAAGTGATGGACCGGAGCGAGGCCCCCCGGCGGCGGGGCCGCGGTAAGAAGTCCAACGACCGCGCGCGCGACCGTACACCTACAGCGATGCGCTGCGCCGACGTGGCCCGCGACCTCCAGCGACGGGACTTGCTACCAGCAATATTCTTCGTATTTTCGAGGAGGGGCTGCGAGGAGGAGGCGAAGAGGGTGGGGAGTTCACTACAACTACTCACACGAGACGAAGAGGTGGAGGCGCGTCAAATCATACAAAATTGGGCGCTGGACAACGAGGCCGTCGCTTCACTAGACTCGGAGAACGAGCGCATTCAATTGCTCACGAGAGGTGTCGCGGCCCACCACGCCGGCCTCCTGCCGCAGTACAAGACGCTCGTAGAGGACCTCTTCAAGAAAGGATTAGTAAAAGCATGCTTCGCGACCGAGACGCTCGCGGCGGGAGTTAATTTGCCTGCCAGGACGACTATAATAACATCATTAAGGAAGCGCGGCGACGACGGTATCAAACCACTCACGACGGCGGGCCTGCTGCAGATGGCCGGGCGCGCGGGTAGGAGGGGCAAAGATAAAGCCGGCACGGTCCTGGTCATGCGCGGCCACCGCGGCGGTTCAAATGATGCCGATCTAGCGCGGCGCATCTTGCTGGCGAAGGTGGCTCCTATTTCATCACACTTCGCGCCGTCCTACGGCATGGCCTGTGCGTTACTGAGGAGGCACTCTGGAAGTTTGGAGCGGTGTCAGAGGTTGGTGGAGCGATCGTTTGGAAGCTATCTGGCGAAACGAGGCGTCACGAAGGAGAGCGACGTCGATACGTACCTGAAATTGGTGAATGAGGCCCAGGTACGGGCCGATGTTTATGAGAAGCTCTTCGACGATCCCGCAACATCTGTAGACGTGTTGGCACGGGAGAAGGCTTCACTGCGAGAGGCGCAGCGGGACTTACTTGCGTCGCCCATCGCCCAGCTCCCGCAAGAGCAACAGCGCCAGGTTTTAGAAACGCGGAGAGAACGCAAAGAAAGTAGAGAGTCGCCCGACTGGCGCAGCTTCGTGGCCATCACTGGTGTACTAAAACAGTTCGACGCGATCGATGGAGACAACACCGTGACGCAGCTGGGCGCGCTCGTCGCCTCAATAAAGGGCGACAACGAGCTGTTATTGGCTCTTGCTCTGTTAGATGAGGCGACGCTGGAAGTGGCAACCCAAGGATCGCCCGACGAGTTCGCGGCGCTGTGTTCGGCCTTCGTGTCGGAGGTCGGAAGTAGACCAGGGGCCTTCGTGGACTACGGGCCGACGCCGCGCGTGCGGTCCGCTGTGGATGAGCTCTGGCGTTGTGTACTGCAGCCGCTCGCCGAGGCCCAGAGCGACGCTGGTTTAGGCCCGGAAGACGGCCTGCATCTACGCTTGGACGATAGCGCGGCGGGGTTGGTCGAGGCCTGGGCCTCTGGAGCGGTTTCGTGGGAGCAGCTGTCGGAGTCGACATCTTTAGATCATGGTGATTTGATAAGATTATTGAGACGGACGCTGGACGTGCTGCGGACGACGGCGGGCCTCGACGCTTCTATATTACCGGAGGCGTTCGCGCCTATTCGCGACGTCGCGCGGCGCGCGGCCGTCGCGATCGACCGGCCGCCGGTCCACGACACGACGTACGACGCGATCTTCGTGCCGGACGATGAGTATCTCTCGGAGGACGACGACGACGACGAGAGCGATTAATGTGTGTTCATAACGCGTATGCGCTAGCGGCTGTAAGGCACTAGCAAGCCGAGCTCGAGCTGCAGCCGCTGCAAAGTGCCTCTGCAACGCCGACTGGTGCAAGAGATTGGCGTGAAGACACTGCCCACAACTCGCCTTTGCACCTCTGCTAGTAAGAAGAACCGAACAGCACCAATGCGGCCAGCACTCCTGCTGGCAGCATTGCTGCAAGTGACAG
Source organism: Pelagomonas calceolata (assembly GCA_918797485.1). Classification (NCBI taxonomy): domain Eukaryota; class Pelagophyceae; order Pelagomonadales; family Pelagomonadaceae; genus Pelagomonas; species Pelagomonas calceolata. The sequence continues at coordinate 3,918,008 of CAKKNE010000004.1, forward strand.
CACTGGGCCCAACAACCGTGCCCTGTTCCAACAAAGACGTGGCGAACGGCATAAGAGACGGCCTCCAGTCGGCCCTACGTAGTCGAAAATCAAGACTCGCGGTCGAGCTGCCGCCAGGCGCGCCGCTCGCCCTGCGCGGCGGCGACGACGACGCGGGCTTCGGCTGGTTCAAGAAGAAGGAGACGGAGACGGCGAAGATCGTCAAGGGCGACCGCGCGCTGGCCGACTTCCTGTCGCTGCTCTTCCCGGACGATTTCAAGATTGGCGCGGTGTATGCCTCGGAAGAAGCGGCCGTGGCCGCGGCCGCCGCGGACAAGACGAAAGGGGCACGCGCGCTCATCGCGGCGCTGAACCCCGACGGAGCTGTAAGTGTAGGCGGCGGCGCCAAGAAAGTGAAGAAGAAGTCGCGGCGCAAGCCAAAAACAACAGCTTCCGGCTTCGGTGCGTCATCAGCCACAGTCGTGGAGGCCCCGAAGAAGCTCTGGTGCCCGGCGCTCGGGCTCCCGGAGCCGTGCGAAGTGATCTTGATTATCGGTGGACTCGACGCGCAATGTGCAGAGACCGTCGACGCTGCGGCCAATGAACTCGGCGACGACGTCGCGATCGTGCTGTGCAATTCGAGGAGGGACGGCCTGTCCGCGCGGCCCGGTTCGATCGAGGGCGACGCCATGTGGCTGCCGGCCTTCGCGCTGTCGCCGCCGCCGCCGCCCGCTTCTGGTGATGACGCGTCGGATCTCGTGGCGGCCTTTTCCCACCCCGGGCCCTGGGCCATCGGCAAGCCCAAGGCCATCGGGGGCGGCGCGGACACGCTCTGGACCGGCGACGCGCCCCCTTCCTCAACAGATGTGGACGCGGCGCTGGCCGCGGTCGACGACCCGCTCGCGGGCGTCAAGAACATGTTCTCTAGATAAGACACATTTACTAAGAGGAGACGGATGAATAGGCCCGCCCCGCCAGCTCGAGCGCCGCCGGCTCGCCGAGGGGCAGGACGTCGTTGTAGAACCAGGGCAGCGTCCCCTGGATCGGCGCGTTCATGAGCACGCGCGCGAACCACTTCGGCGGCGTGAAGAAGGCCGACAGGCCCTCCCTGCGGTAGGCCTCGCCCACGATGGCCCTATAATTCGCGTTCCGCCCGCCGCCCTCCTCGACGTAGTTCAACACTCTACCCCAGAGCGACTGCTGCGTGATGGCCACGACGTTGCCCGCGAAGATGTTCACGGAGAGGCCAAACCAAAACAGCGACGAGTGCGACTTGTGCTCCTGCGGGAAGGCGTGCAGGAACAACAGGGGCGTCGCGACGAAGGACGTCGTCGACATGACCGCATTTCTGGCACTATTAGCAACGAACGCCGGCCCGCACGCCCGGCCCAGCGCGCTCCAGCCCAATTGCCGTTCTATCGCGGCTGACTTCCCCAGGCCCCAGAAGCGCTGCGTCTCGGCCCTATTAGAGACCACAGATTCGATCGTGCCCGCCGTGATCGGCGCCAGGATAGCTTTGCACGCTGTAGCTACACCAAATGACGAATTTTGGGAAGGAGGCTCCATGAGCTGGTCCCCGTACGGCATGCGCTGCGTCCCCAACGAGGCAGATAAAGCAGCATCCACCGTCTGAAACACAAAACCCATCACCGAGTACTGGAGAAACCACGCCGTTATGGAAGCAGGCCCGACCGTTCGGTACGGTGCCAGCAACCCTTCCTTCGTCGCGATCTTCCAGGCCTGGCCGAGCTGGTTCTTGCCAGACGATACCAATGAGCTGTTCGCGATCATGGCCACTTTTTCAAGAGGCATCGTGCAGTACCTGACGACGACGGCGTACACCCCCAATCCCACGGAGCGGTACGTCGTCTGGCAGGGCGTCACGAGGTTTTCTGGGAGCGACATCGTGCACTGGTGTTGCTTGGAGCGTTTCGGAAACCGCTCTTGCAGCGCGTGCACTGGCGACTGAGCTGAGTTAGGCTCTCTACGTGCAAACTGAACAGCGCAAACGTGTCTCACGCTGCCACGGGCCTTGTGCACAGCGACACAGCTCTAGGCACTTGACTATAGACGCAGTATCGGCGCGATTTCAAGCCGAGTGCGGCCAAAAAACTGAGGCACGGGTTTTGCGTATCGAAATCAAATGAGCTCGTTCGTTCGTTTTTTTTCGTTTTCCGACGGGTGTGGACGGCTCTCGAAGCACGGGTGTGTTCGTTTGCTTTGGCAGCGCCTGCAGGCAGTCAAAAGCACAATCTGCACTCGAAATACGCGCGCGCTAAGGCCAAACAGGAGTTATAGGGCGCTTCGAGAAGAGTTATATATCGCTGCGACTCGACTGTCAAAGCTGCGACAGCGTAACTGGCCGCTGCAGAGAGCCAGACCCCGGTCAAATCGAAAATCCAACGCGGCGCATCGATGGCGGACGAGACCGACGAGGCCACAACGCCATTGCGCACAGACGAGACCGACGAAGCCACGACGCCGCTGCGCGAAAACACCGAAGCGGACGAGCAGCGCGTTCCGCTCGACACCTCGCTCACGTCGCCGTCGCTCGCGCTCAGCGTCACAAGTGAAGACAATGAGGCGACGGAGCGGTTGTGGCGGACGTGGCCGGGCCGGAACCGCTTTTTTATGGATGGAAGAATGATGCTAGGCGCGGACGTCTTTCAATTACACGTCTCGAGTTTTATGATCCTCCTACCAGTCGTCTTATTCTGCTGGCGCTACGAGGGGCCGTCTTCATCAATCACGCTCTACGTCAAGGTTGTAGGATTTACACTCGGCGTCATCTGCCTCGCATCATTATGGAAAGTAGCGCTGCGCGACCCCGGCATCCTACCGCGACGGAGCTGGGAGAACAAATATACGGATACGGAGGACGAGCACTACGAGCCCCTACTCCCCGAGGGCTGGCGCCGCTTCCACGACGACGAGACGGGGCTGCCGTACTATTTTCGCGAGTCCGACGGGGAAACGGCGTGGGAGATTCCCCAGTGGTGTGCTACTTGTTGTAGGCCTAGGCCGCCTCGTTCCAAACACTGCGCCGTCTGCGACAACTGCGTCTGTCGCTTCGACCACCATTGCCCCTGGACGGGGACGTGTATTGGGGAAAGGAACTATCTCTCGTTCTTAGCTTTTTTGGCCTGGACGTGTCTGGCGTGTCTGTTCTTGGATGGGGCGTTGTTGCATGAATTATATCGAGCAGATAAAGCGGAGGCGTCTTCGGTCAAGGACGCTTTTATAGATTGGGCGACGGCAAAACCATTAGCCGCGGGCCTCGCCCTCTACCTGTCGTTCCTGCTCGTTTCATTAATTGCTTTATTAGGCTACCATCTGCGGCTGGTGGCCCTCGGCGAGACGACGAACGAACGGGTGAAGGGCGTCTGGAAGGGCAAAGCGAAGCCGCACGACCGGGGGTGCTGCGGGAATTATGCCTTGTTGTTGCGGGAGGCCGTGCCGCCGTCGCGCCTTCCGAACATGCGGCGGCGCGTGCGGCGCACGGCGGCGGCGTCGACACCTCCCGAAGATGCGAGCGAGGACGGGGGTGAGTAATTTGTGTTGAAATATTGGCTAGTATTACGCACTCCCCGTCGACGGCGCCTCGCGGGCGCGGAGCACTGTGCGCGCGTCTCGCAAATCCTCCTCAATCGCCTTTGCGGTGGGGTGAGCGCCGCCGAGCAGGCGCCGCGCGGTCGGTGACACATCCTCGAGTGTCGATACGGCCTCGCGGAGACCGTCGAGCGTGGCGTCGGTGTCCAGGAAGAGCGCCTTCGCGGAAACCCACCTCAACTTGAGTGTGACTCTATGACCCTCGCCGAGAACGCGTCGCGCCACGGGCACCGTTTTACGCAGCAGAGACTTGGCTTCTTCGAACCGACTAATATCGACGAGCGCCCACGCGTAGTTGTTGGCTTCAAAGAGGGTATCTCTATGATGTTTACCGAAGAGCTTCACGTTCCCAAGATACACGTCTCGAGCCATGCTTGTGCTCTCTTCGAACCGTCCAAGCCTTGCATACGTGATCGCAAGATTGCTCTGCGCGATGAATATGCTTAGGAGGCGGCCGATTTTGATCTGTGCGAGATGATCCGGGCGCCCGTCTTCGTCCGCGGCAAGGCGGGCTTCGCGGCGCTCGCCGAGGGATTGCGAGACTTCGCCCATAAAGAAACGGTCAGCGACCTCGCGGGGCTCGACGCCGCGTTCGTGGGCCAGCGGGAGATGGACAACTGGGCGACGATTACGTAACAACACTACAACTTAAGGTCATCGACCACGGACGCCTTCCCGATGCCCCCGACGATGCGATGCAGGTCGGACTTCCCCGCGTCCTCGGGGAGCGTGAGCCGCTCGCCCAGCAGCCCATCCAATGCTTCCATGGCCCGCACGCAGTGCCCCGCCACGACCTCATCCTTATCTTCCACACCACTCTTGAGCCGCTTGCAGAGCTTGGCCGTTTCCTTTGGATAAGCGTCGAGGAACGCGCCGGTCACGAGGGCCGCCCCTAAAAAGGCCGCGCCGCGCTTTGTAACGTCGTCGCGCCCGTCCAGGCCCGCCATAGCTAGATCCAATGCATCTAGACCCCAGCCATCGACGTCGCGGCAGAGCGGCGCGAGCTCCGATAAGCAAGAAAGGCACGCGAGGCGGTCGCGCTCCGCCCTGTCGTTTGCGGCGCCCGCGGCGAAGGCCCTCCCTAGTTTCTGGGCGTAGGCCGGCGCCGCCTCGCCCCGCCGCCGCACGGACAGCACGAGGGCCTCGCCGAGGCGTCTTCTGGTTTTCTCGCGCTTTTCGGTCTCGAACTGCTCTAGTAAATAGGGCATGACCTCACCAGGTATCACGTCGGCGACCGCCGATAAGGCGTGCGCCGCCGCGAGGAAGACGTAGGACTCGTCGTCGCCCAGCGCTTTCACGCAGACGCGCGCGAGCGGCCGCCAGTCTAAAACCTCCTGTTCTTCGTCGACCTCGACGATCTTCGCTGCGTTCCGCGCGTCCCGCTTTGATACGAAAGCCCTAGCGAGCTTGGTTAACGAAACAACACCGTGCGCGCGCTCCGCGGGATGCGGATCTTTCAATGACTTCTCGGCCGCCAGCAGCGTGTCTTCCTCCTCTTGACTACTCTTTTGGGGAGCCATGCCTCTACATAAAATGCGCGCCCGGCAGTCGACGGCGAGCTGCGCGAAGGACGCCGCCCGGCGCGTCGGCGAGGACAGGGCCTCGAGCGGTTCTAATAAAGCTTTCAGCGCGGCTTCCTCGTCGTCGGCTCGCTTCGCGGCGCCGAGCTCGAGGATGCCCAGCACAGCGCCCAGAGCGACTCTTTCGAGCCCGGCCTCGTCGGCGTCCTCCTCGCCGCGTTGCAACGCTTGTGATGCGTCATCCAACACGGCCTTGAGCGTCCGCAACAAAGCTGAGCCCGAGACCTCCATCGTGCCTCCATCGAGCTTCTCCGCGAGCGCGGCGACGAAGCGCAACTTATCAAAGTCCGGCATGGCATCATCCCGCTGCGCCCGCAGGAAATCCTCGAGCAACGCGGCGAAGACCGCGCCCGCCAGGGCCGGCGCCGCCAGATCAGTTAACACTATCAAAGCGCCCTCGACACAATCGTCCGGCGCTTTACTCACGTCGAAGCGCACGCCGCCGTTTCCGCCGGAAGCGAAGGCGCCCTTGCCACCATCGAGGAAGGCCCGGACGAAGGCGGCGCCGTCGTCCTCCACTAAGGCCTTCAGCGCACTCCGCGCGTCCGTCGCGTAGGCGCTGCGCTTCGACTTTGTGGCGAAGGCCGCGAGCCCCGCGAGCCACCTCAGAATCGCGTCCGTTTTTAAACAAGCGCAGAGCCGCGGGTGGGCCGCCCTGCTTACGGCCGCGAGCTTCGCTAGGGTTGAGGCCACTTCCGCCTCGCCCGCGCCCAGCGCGATACTAGAGCGCAGCGCGGGCCACGTCGCCTCATCATCAGATAATCGAGCGAGCGCCGCCCGCGCGATGGTCGCGTGCGACGAGGCCGTCGCGTCTCCATCTTGAATCGCGCCGCGCGCGGCCACGTCGTACAACTGCGGCGCGACGCTCCTCACGTAAACGTCGCGCTCTTCAATATCAGCCGGCCGCGCCGCCAGCGCCGCGGCGACGCGCCGCTCCACGGCCCCCGCGTCGGCGTTCGTGCGCGCGGAGAGCTCGTCGGGCCCCGCGAACTCCGCGAGGACCGCGTCGACCGACCGCGCGGCCACGCTGCCGAGGAGCCGGCCCATGCGCTTTGATAAATACGGGGGCGGCGGCGTCACGGAGCCGTCGTCGTTCAGCGTGCCTCCGAGTAATTCGCGGGCGGCGCGCGCGAGCCACGGCGTCGGCCACGCGTCATAACTCGTTTCTGACTGTGACGCTAACCGGGCAGCGACGGCGTCCGCGACGAAGCGTTGTGAAACTGTGGCGAGGGGCGGCGCGGCGACGACGCGCTCTAGTGAGATAGCGCACGCTTCCAGTCGCCGGCGCCTCTCGGCCTCGTCCAATGGCTGGGACGCGGCGAGCTTGGCCGCGCGCGCGCCCCACTTGCGCGCGACGTCCGGCAGCGCCGCGCCTCGTACGATGCCGCGCTGCGCCGTCGACCGCACGCCGGGCCCCGCGAGCGGCGCGACGCCCCACGCCGCCACCAGTTCCAGGCAGCCGTAGAGCGCCTGGAGCTCCGCGAGCGAGAGGCAGTCGGTGGGTGCCGGAGGTGGTGCGTTCGGCTTCCGTTCGACGGGCGCCGCCGGCGGGATGCTCTCGAGCGCGTCCAGGACGCCGTTCAGGCGCGGCAGCCAGCGCTGGCTCACGTCGGCCCAGCAGCTGTCGGCCGTGGCCGGCGCGTCGGCGGGCCAGCGCTTGAGATTTCGGATCTCGTAGATCAATGCTTGCGCGGCCTGTCGTAAGCCTGCCTCGCCGGAGAGGTTGTTGGTTGGGACCATCTCCTTTGCGATGCGCAGCGTGGTGTGGGGCGCTCGACGTGTGACTGCCTCACGCTCCAGGCAGTGGTGCAAGAGGTGCGCTCGATAGCTGAGCTGTAAGAGAGTCTCGCCGGTGATCCTGCGTTCGCCTATGCAGCGTGTGGCGAGTTTTGGGTCGGCGGCGGCGATAAAGCTAGCGTCGTGTAAGACACTAGCATGCGACTTTACGCGCTTGTCTGCTCTCTTGTCTGCTCAGGAGGAGTGATCTCAGTAATTGTGGAATCATTTCATTATCGCATTTCAGCGCTGCGACGGCTGCGCCTCGAATTCTACGACGTTGAGGCATTCTACAGCGCGAATTGCAAGCACTGTCCAGACTGCAACGCAGCGCTTTTGCGGCGCAGTACACACGGTGACGGATAGGACGCGTGCGAGACTCTTAATCGTGGTGCTACAGCGATGCGCATGCTAATAGTGACATGCCTCCTCGCGGTGCGTACCGCCGGCATCGCAATGCCCGCGCCGCGTCCGGTCGCAGCGAGACCGACCGCGGACGCGGCTCTCCAAGCGCTCGAGTGGCGGCTGCTGAAGCGCGTGCGGGAGTGCGTGCGCGACTACGAGATGATTGGTGCCGGCGAGACCGTCGCCGTCGCCGCGTCGGGCGGCAAAGATAGCAACGCATTAATATACTTGCTGCGCGAGATGAGCGCGCGCCGGCTGCTCGGCAAGGACAACTTTGATCTTAGAGCAGTGCACCTGGACCAGAAGCAGCCCGGGCACGACCCGACGCCCCTCGCGGGCTGGGTGCGTGGCCTGGGCATCCCCTTCGATTTGGTCGAGGAGGACACGTATAGTATTGTGGTGGAGAAGACGGCGCCGACGAAGTCGTACTGCGGCCTCTGCTCACGCCTCCGGCGCGGCATCCTGTACACGCACACGCAGCAGATCGGCGCGCAACGATTGGCCCTGGGCCACCACCGCGACGACGCGCTTGAGACGCTCCTACTGAACATGGTCCATCAGGGAACGATGAAGGCGATGCCCGCGCGCTACGTCGCGAGCCGCGGCGTCGACGTGATCCGTCCGTTGATGTACTGCGCGGAAGACGATCTCCGGGAGTACGCGGCGCGGCTCGAGTTCCCCATCCTTCCCTGCAACCTCTGCGGCTCGCAGCCGGCGGGCAAGCCCTCGCAACGCCAAGGCGCCAAGCAACTTCTTCACTTCCTTGACGCGTTCGGCGGCGACGGCGAAGATGTCAGGGAGAACATGCTCCGCGCCTTGTCGGACGTGCGGCCCTCGCATTTATTGGACCGCGACCTGCGCGGCGCCTGCGGGCTAGACCCGTGTACGGGTGAGCCCGTCGACGACCGGGCGGCGCGGATCTTTCGGGCGCCGGGGGGTGACGACGACGAGCTGGGGATACGGCGCTAACTCATAGAGTACATAAAAACACTAACTTGAACTGATCGCCGCCGTGGCGAGCGCCAGTCGCTCCCCGCGCGTGAGCTCGACGCCGCGGCTGCCCAGCTCGAGCGTCTGTAGGAGCGCCGCGTAGCCGCCCGACTGCTTCGCCGCGGCGACGATGCGCGGCACCGTGAGGCCCTCGACGGCCATTGCGCGCACGACCGTTCCGCGCCGCGGGTCGACGAGGTCCGGGAGGGCGGCGGCCACGAACGTCGCGAGCTCCTGCTCCGCCGGCGAGACCTCTCGCGGACCCCTGTCTACGGTGCCATCGTGGTCCTCGTCCTTGCCGGCCAGGACGCCCTGCTCGGCAGCTGCGAAATATGAAGACGAGTTGGCTACCACGTCTCGACGGAAGCGATCATTGAAGAAAAGGTAAGGCAACGTAAGGCCGGCCCACCCCCAGTAGCCGCGCGGCCATGCCCTCGAGCTGCTCAGCCCGAACGTGACATGGAAAAAGAGGTAGATCGCGATGACCGTGCCGGTACAGGCCCATTTGGCCCAGGCCGTGGCCATATGTATATGGGCACCGAGAACCTGTGTGGAATCGAATTCCAGGCGCCCCACGCAGTCGACGCGACGTTCAACACAGCCAAGAACCATCTTCGTCAGCCAGAGGAGTAAAGGTTGGTAGTTGCCCACCTGAAAGGCGCCGAAGAGGAATCCCGAGTGCGGCAGCGCCCGATAGAGCATGGCAGGCGTGTGCGCGTGCGCGGCGACCATCAGTAGGCAATATGTCGAGAACATGACCACACATATCTGGGTCGTGACCGCGGCGTACGCCATCACGTTGAACACGTCGCCCATCTGCCGCTTCGGCCCCGCCGGCAGCGTCTTCGTGTCCAGTGGATAAAGCGCCAGAGGTGCGATGGCGGCCAGCACGAGCCCGGACATCACGTTCAGCGTCGACAGGAACGACATCGTCCGGTCGTAGACCATGTCGCGCGACGCGCACGCGAGACCTCGCGCCTCCGAGCCAAAGCAGCCGAGCGGATCGATGTCGGGCGGGTCATGCCGCAGCGGCTGCAGCAGCTTTTGCAGGGCTGCATTGTCCGCCTCGCTCCAGCCGTCATTGTAGGTGCCGCTTGGTGCCACCTTTTTGCTTCGGTGCGGCTGCCTGAGCATTGTGCTTGCAAAAAAGGCTGCCTTATCGCCGCAGAGCGAGAGAGAGTATCAAGGCGGGCACGCACGCGAGGTTGCAGTGTGAAAGGCTGCCTTTTTTGCTGATGCAGCGCCCTGCAACGCCTGCGCTGGATGCTGCGCTAGTATGTTGCTACACTAGCTCGGGCTTGCTTAAAATTTTTTTTGGTTGGCCGCGCTCTCTAAGCCATTGAGCTGCAGCATCGATGGCCCAAAGATGTATTCTCCTCCTCTTGGCCGCCTGGCAAGCCGCAGCCTACATCCCCTCGCCGCAGAGGCTGAGACCAGCACTCCAGCTCTCTCAGCAGCAGGAGGCACGCGCGCAACGCGTCGCACAGATGGCGCCACCGCGCCATCTATGCCGGCTACGCGCAGCCGATGACGACGCCGACGAGGACCCGGAACTCTTGCTAGCAAAGGCCGAATTCCTCCGCCAGCAAGCAGCGTACCTCGAAGAATCGATGCCCAAGCGGGAGCCGATCGGCCTCCAGCCGCAGGAGAGCAAGGAGCCGTCGTTGGATGGGATGACGGTCGTCGTCACGGGCGCTAATGGTGAGGTCGGCTCCATCATAACAGAAGAGTTGCTCAGCCGCGGCTGCCGGGTGCGCGCGATCGTGCGCAGCGCGGAGGACCAGGGCTCGTACGAGCGCCTGTCGTACGCCGTCGGCGCGGAGTCGCTCCAGGGCGAGATCGAGGCGCCCTGGATCTTGCGGGACACGTCCGAGGGCGGTCCGTTATTTAACTCGCCGGCGACGTACACGGCGCCGGAGGACGATTCGCTCGCGGACACGTCCGACGAAGAATATGCGAAGCTGACGCCGTACGGGCAGAATCAAGTAGTCGCGGCCCGAGCCGCGCGGAAGCTGCGGAAGCTCGAGGTCCGGTCCGCGGATTTGAGGAACGAAAAGGACTGCACCGGCGTCGTGTTTGGGGCGGACGCCGTGATTCACTGTGCCGCGTCCCTGAAACCAAATGGGGATAAGAGCCGCGGCGACGACGCCGGCGGGCGGCTCCTGGAGGAGGCCGGGCGGCTCTTCGAGTTCCGGCTGCCGCGCGTCGACCGCGTCAAGGCCGCGTCCTCGGGCGAGGGCTCGGCGGACGTGGAAGGCGTGGAGTTCCTGGCGCGGGCCCTGGCGAAGAGCCTCGCGCGCGAGCGGCCGAAGCCCGACCGGCCGCTGGCCTTTATCCTGCTGTCGGGGCGGTCGACCGCGGGCGACGGCGCATTTGTCGAGCGCAAGCGCGAGTCCGAGGCGGCCTTCACGCGCGTCGCGTCGACGGCGGACTGGAGCGGGTCGCTCATCGCGCGCCTGCCGCCGATAGACGCGTTCGGCTACGACGCCGGCGCGCGGCTGGAGCGCGCAAAGGCGGACGCCGTCGCGCCGGCCGGCGCCCTGTTCCCGCCGGCGCTCGCCGGCACCATCTCCAAGGTGGACGCGACGCCGCGCGACGTGGCGCGGGTCGTCGCGGACGCGCTCGTCGACGCGGAACTGCGCGGGGGGCTTGGCGTGGCGGACCTCGTTATTGATGGGTAAAACTTATAAAATAAATGACACTTACAGAAAAATTAAGCCGACGACGGAACCCCTAGCTCGGCCCAGGGGTCCGCGAGCAGCGCCGCCGCGCGTTCGGGCGTCGCGTAGTCGATGCCCGCCAGTTGCACCCGGAAAAAGACGAGGTCCCGCGACGATTCACTATCATTGCGGCCGCCGCGGTGCGGTAAGAGAGGATGGCACAGAACCGCGTCGCCAACGCCGAGCGGGACCTCGTACGGCCGGCCGATGTCCGGGAGCGCCTTGTCTAGCTTCCAGTCCGGGTACTGGTGCCAGTCGCGCAGATGGCCTTGCGGGAAAACGGTGAGGTTGCCCATGCCCGGACGCTCGTGCGGCGTCAGCGCCACCGCGACGAGTAAAGAGAAGACGTCGGGAAAGCGCGCGCCGCTCGCGTTGGCCTCGCCATCGATGTGATAGCTCGTGTCCGGCAGGTTACGTCGGCGCGCTTTGCGCGGGGCCGGGGTCCGCCGAGCGACTTGCGTGTACGACACCGCATGCGCCTCGGCACCCGCCAGGCAGCGTATCGCCGCCGCGAGCCGCGGTTCCCGCAGCAAGTCTAAGATAGGTAGGTGGCCGTCGGCGACGGGCGCATCCAGGCGCTGGTCGCGATGCATGCGCCAGTCGTCGGGCCGTGTGCCGCTCGGCGCGCTCCAGCAGGCCTCGTGCGTCGCGACGTACGCTGCCGCACGTGCGATGGCATCGCTAGCTGCAGCATCTTTTAGTATGAGGAAGCCGTCGTCTCGGAATTTCGCAACGTCGAGTGGTGGACATGCAGTGGCCGCGCGCAGCTCGAGCGATGCGCCCGCGTCTGCACCGCGGGGCACCGTCAAAGCATCATGAGTATAGAGGTACTCACTCATCGTCGAACGGCTGGTCGGTCAACTTTTCGTACTCCTGCAGCAGCTCCTTTTCGCGCTCGACCGCCTCGCGGAACGCCTTGCCGGCGTCGTCGCGCAGCTTCTTGATCTCTTTCGCTATCTCTTCGGCTCTTGCCTCCTCCATCTTGCCCTCGTGCCACACGTATCGCCGCGCCGGCCGCCGCAGCGCTACACGTAGTGCTGCACGACGCAGCATTAATTATTGCTGTGATAGCTTGGCAATGTTGCCGAAGTGGTGCTCGCGCGCGGCGCACAACTTGTTGCTGCACAGGTCTACTTCTGGTAACGCCAGACTGCCTCTGACAGCGCCACACTGGACTAGGAATCGCAGGAGCCGTACAAAGTGCTCATTGTGTACTAGCGTCCAGTAAGACACTAGGAATCGCAACTTGGCCTCCGCTGTGCGCGCGCGCCCCCCTAGCCACCCCGCGCACCCCGGGCTGCCCGCGACGTGCAGCGCCGCCCCTGTTAGCCCGGAAATGAGAGTTGCCCGCGTGAAAAATGGCCCAGAACCCGCTGAGCACGGCCTTCAGCTTGGGGGCTGCCTTAGCTGCCGCGTCGCGCCGCCGCCTGGCCTTCGCCCGACTTTTACCTTTCGCCCCTCTACCCCGTGGTGACGGCGCGGCGTTTCGGCGGGGGCTCCATCGTGAACGCGCACAGCCGGGGGGCTCCATCGTGAACGCGCACGGCCGGGTCAGCCGATCTTTCTTTCCGGGCGTCGCCGGCATGGCGCGTCAACTTTCTTTCTGGGCGTCGCCGGCATGGCGCGCCTACTTTCTTTATCATTGGCGGGTCGAGCCCGGAACACGGACGGCACCCATCCTCGGGCATCGAGTGGTGCGCGTTCGGAGGTATCCGGCCCGTTTCCTGAAGTTCTGCCGCCGGCATGGCGGCGAGCCTCATCTGCCTGCGACCGGACCGACCCTACGGAGCGGAGCCGGTCTCGACCTGGGAGGCGTTGGGGGCGGCGGCATGCCGCCCCCCGTAACCTTGGCCGCGCCAGCCGAGCTTTCGTAGGCCCTCCGAATCGCCGTGGCATCCATTGAACCCATTAGTTCCGTTCCGACGAGTTATTGTCAAGGGCCGTCTGGGCGGGTCGGAGCTCTCGCTCCCCGCTTCAGGATTGCTCGGCCTGGTGTGCGAGGGCATCTCTCTCACCACTTGATTTCCGGCTCGTCGTAAAAGAGGAGCCAGCGGCCAGTTCCACATCCTGACGGGGGTCGTCCCAAAAGAAGGGGGGGCGTGCGAGTCCCTGTGACTCAGCCCTTGCGTCCTAGTCCAGCCGGACGGGTGGGCCCAGGGGGAGCGGGAGGGGTACGGGGAACCCTGCGACGTAACTAGCCTCAGCCTCGCAGGAGCCGTACATAAGTGCTCATTGTGTACTATACGCATCGGGCCCGACCTAGCCCACGCACCCCGCGTAGCACCCCTCGCGCATGCCCAGCGCGCCGCACGTGTAGTCCAACCCAAAAAAGTCGTCGTCGCCCGTCTGCGGCCGCGGCCCGGGCCCGTCGAGGCGGTAGGCCGAGCCCGTCTCGGCGTTCGCGTGGCCCGCGCCGACGCCGTTCTTCTCGGACCACTTGTGCTTCAGCGTGAAGACGCGGCAGACGACGGCGTCGGTCAGTTCCGGGTATGAGGTTGTCACTAAGAGATCGGAGTCCGTCGGCGACAGGCGCTTGATGGAGACGACCTGCGCGCCCGGCGTGCCCACGGCCATCGTCTTACCTGATGCTGATACGTCGCAGCGCTTGTCGAACGTCACGCCGCCCGCCGCGTTGATTACGGTCGGTTTGCCGAACTCGCCCCGCTCGATGAAATACTCGCCGCCCGACCGCACGTGCAATTCATAAAACCGGTCGCCGGACACGGCGATGCCGAGCGCCATCGGCGTCGCCTCGTCGGGCAGCTTCAGACCCAGCGCTCTGTTGTACTCGGCCAAGCCCTCCGTCGCGACGCAGGCCCACTGGCCGCACAACCACTCGAACTTCGCGTCGCAGTGCTCCGTCATAATATATATATTCCACGCGTCCTCCTCGTCTCGCGGGATGTTCGCGCGCTGGTTCCTGTACTTGAGGCCCGCCGTCGCGACGACGGAGTTCAGTTGCCGCAGGAACGCATGAGCGTCGACTTTCGCCGGTAGGTACTTGGCGAACGGGTCCTCGTCGTCCTCCTCAATAGGCTTACTCCTTCTCTCAAAAATCAGCTCCACAGATAAAGGGGTTAAACGGGGAAAGGTCGACGTTACCACTAAAGTGTCGTTGGGCCCGGGCACCCAGCGCGTCTGCTGGCCGTTCGTCGCGCTGATGTCCGCGCGGTCCTTTGAGAGAGTAAAGGTCTTCGTCATCTGTTGGGCGCCCCGCTGGATGGCAAGCGGTTTGTTGAGCGTGCCGCGCTCCCTCCTGCTACGCCCTTGCTCCGTCGCTCTCACTTCGTAGGCGGAACTGCGCGAGATGGCCACGTCGAGCGTCAAGTCCCGAGCATACGAGATGGGCGCGTCGAGCTGCTGGCCGGGCCGCGCGCCCCTTGGTAGAATCACGTTCACGGGCGTCCCGTCGGGCAGGTGGGCCTCTATAACTGTTCCTGCGGAAGCGCCGTCCGGCACGCGCACCGACGCCGTCGTTCTTTTGGAAAGCGCGCCTCTATACTGATCCAGGCCCTCCGCCTTCACGAGGACCCAGCTCCCGCAGCACCAGGCCGCGTCGGGCTTGTACCCCGCGAGCGGCGCGCGCAGGTCGCCCAGGATCGAATCTCCCTCAACGTCATCGCGGAAGCACACTCCGGCAATCGCACCGGGACTGCTCAGCTGGTCCACCGCGAACGTCTCGCCGTCCTCCGCATTTCTTCGCAACTCGTAGGCTCGTAGGAGTCGGGCGGCCTCGTCCGCGTCGGTGCGGGCGTCCTGCGCGGCTTGGGCCGTTTTCAGCTGCGCGGTCCCGATCAACCGCTCGGCCTTCGCGGATCTCGCGTCGATGGGGAGCTTGGCGCAGGCCTGGGCCGGCGGCGCGGCCTTCAGCGCGCCCTGCTCGGCGGCGTTGACGTAGGTCCGGCACTCGTTGATCGGCCTTCTCGCCTCGACTGCCTTCCTCGTCTGCCGCAGGCCGTCCGCGGCGATGGCTCGATGAGACTGGGCCTCCTTCACATAACCAGACACGTCGGGCAGTCGTAAATCCTCGCGCAGCATGGCCCGCCCCTCCTCCTGCTCGGAGTGCGCCTCCTCGCGCCTCTCGCCCAGCACGAACGTCGCCGTCAGCGGCCGGCCCGCCTTCTGGATCTTCTTGAGAATTTGCGGAAAGGTCTTGGCCGACACGTCGGGGATGTACTCGCCGTTGATGGCTATCAACTCGTCCGTCGGCATGATTTTATCTCTCATGTTCTCGAGTTCCTTCAAGGGCCGCTGCGGCCTGTACAGGTCGCAGTGCGGCTGCGTGGCCTCGATCTGGACGTGTTCCCGCCCTTCTTCGCCGTATCGCGCCACGACGATCGAAAACCCGAGCTTCGCGCCGCGAAACGTGTAGCGGAACGCGAGGTCCAAACCCTTCATCGTCTCGACGTGCTCCTTGAGTAGATCTGTCGCTCTTTTCGCGTGCTCCTTCGCGGAAGGAGACCTAGGTGAGCTGAAGAAGGTGCTCCGCTGTTTTTTCTCCTCGCGAATTTGCTGGAACGCTCTATCCAAAGGATCGTAGCCGTGCAGGCCGTGACGCTGCTTGACGTCCCTGTGCTTCCAGTTCCTCTTCTTGAAGTACTCGCCCTCGCTCTCGGGCGACGACGCGGCGCGCGGCGTGCTCGTGGTTGACAACATGGTGGGGCTGCCCTTCAGTGCTGATTGTTCGGTGCCGGCGGCCGGGGCACTTTTGAAAATTGAGGACCGAGGAGGTTTGTTGGCAGCCGGGAAGCCCCACGCGTGCGGCTGCGGGCGGGCGCAGGCGGTGGGCACAAGTCCAGGAAGCTTTGCTTTCCAAGCTCTCCCATCCGCCGCCGCCGCTCAAGTCGCATTGGCCCACGCGACCACTCGAGAGGGGGCTTTGAGGACTCTAGGACGCGATCGACCGCAAAAACCCGTTTTCCAGCGCAAAAAAATCACTGGGCGCCAATTTTGCGCAGCCGCAGCGTGCATTAGCCACCGTGTTGCCGTTTTACGGCTCGAGTAGCTCTTCCAGCCTTTCTGGAAGATCTGCCAACGACCGCGCACACGGCAAACACGTGTGGCTCGACAGCAGCCAGGACCCACAGGAGACCCAAACACGGCGCGGCGCACGAGCTCCAGCGACCAAGCCCTGCCCTGGTTGCTGAAAGCAGGAGGAAGCATCGCAACGAACGCGCGGCGCGAGCACCAAGGACCCATGGACATTAGAATAGTGGACGTCGAGTGGGCGCTCGACGACGCGGGCGCGACCTACCAGGCTTATGTGGTGGAGATCGCGCGCGGCCTGAAGACGTGGGCGGTGCGCCGGCGCTACAGCGCCTTCGACGACTTAAGGAGAGCCGTCTCGAAGGAGCTCGGGCCCCTCGCGTCGCCGTTCCCCGGGAAGAATTTGTTCGGCCGGGCGGACCCGGCGAAAAGGCAAAGGGAGCTCGAGGCCTGGCTGCGCGAGCTCGCGCTGGCCGTGGCCCCCGCTCCGGCCGCCTACGCGGCCTTCACGAGCTTTATACGGGAGCCGCCGGACGCCGCGCCGAAGGCGACGCCCCCCGAGAAGCCCGCGCGGCGCTCCATCGTCGAGCCGCCCGCGCCGGCGCCCGAACCTCCAAAGCCGCCGTCTCCCCCAAAATGGGACCCGTCGTTCATGTCGTCCGACCCGCTCGCCGGCCTCGCGGACGCGCTGCCGGAACCGCTTCCACCGAAGCCGGCGCCCAAACCCAAACCTCCGCCGAAGCCGCCGCGCGCACAAAAGCCCGAGGGCGAGGCCGTCCGGAAATTCCCGCAGACGACGGCGCGCGCGACGTTCCTGACGGGCGGCGCCAAGACCTACGCCGCGACGGGCGAGGGCCTGCGCGACGCCATCAAGGCCGGCGATTTGAACGGTGTGAAAGATGTGCTGGCGAGGGATTCGAGTTTGGCGTCGTACCAGGACCGCCAGACCGAGTCCATGCTCCACCTCGCGGCGCTCTTCGACCACGCGTCGATCGCGCTCGCGCTGGCGGCGCACGGCGCGGACCCGACGGTGACGAACGCCGCGGGCGAGTCGGCATTGGACGTGGCGCAGCCGTCGCTGCGGTCGAAACTGACCGCGGCGCGGGAGGCGTGGAAGCAGTCTAGTAATTAACAAACAATGTATCTTACATTTTCCGCCACACGGTCGCCAGGAAGGCCTTCGAGCTCCCGCGGTAGTACGAGTGCAGGAACGTAAAGCCCGCGGCCTCGCAGTATCGCCTCCACGTGGCCTCGCTCAGCCAGCAGACCCAGGAGCGGGTCGCCGGGGTCCGCCCGTCGGTCCAGCCCTCCTTGTCCTCGCCGAAGCCGTGGGCGTTCGACGCGAAGAACACGCCGCCGGGCTTCAGGCTCTCGAAGATGCGTCGGAGGACGTCCGGCAAGGCTTCGCTCGGCACGTGGAAGAGCGACGCGTTCGCGAAGGCGCCGTCGAAGGTTTCTGCCGGAAGGTCCATATCGACGAAATCTTGCTCGAGCACCGTGCAGCCCGGTGCCGCCCTCCTTGCTAGCTCGCAAAATGCGGGGCTCCCTTCGACGCCCCACGCCTCGCAACCGCGTGCCGTGAGTGCTATAAGGTCACGGCCGCCGGCGCACCCGAGATCGACGATGATCGGCCGCTCCGTGCCTGCTGCACCGCCCAACGCGTCGCCAGCGCGTCCCGCGGCGATCGATCCGAGCAGCGCGTCGATGTTTTGGCTCACGTCGTGGTCCTTGTTGCCGGCATCAAAAGCTGCAGCCACCGCGTCGTAGTCGGCGATCGTCGCGGCCGATTTGGACGCGTCGAGCGCCGACATCGGTCGAGCACGCCGCACCCGCACAGCAGGCTGGAGCAGCGCTAGGCAGGAGTGGCAGCAGTGCGCTAGGAGCAGCAGCGCGGACAGCTTTCGATGCATGCAACCCAGTGGACCGGTCGCACAGCTCACCCGTGAGTGCTAGTGCAGCCTCAGCTACCGCGAAATCGATGAATGCGGTGCGGCAGAGGGAAAAGCCAAGCGAGCTAGTGTAGACAGATACTAGCAATTCGTATCGGGTATCGTGTCACCGCGTAAACGCGACCGGGTGCCTCACGCACCGGGGGCAGCCCAGGAAGGCGAGAGAGGCTCAAATTAAGAAGGGCAGCAAACCATGGCCGCCAGATCCTTCCTCCCCCGCCCGCCCAAGCTCCCGAAGCAGGAGCGCCAGGCCGAGGAGCGCCGCTTGGATGCCCTCTGGGAGCACTGCACGGGCAAGCCCGTCTCGCAGATCGAGCTGAGTATTTTGAGAGCGGCGGCCGAGGGCGGCCACCGCCGCGCGCAGTGCACGTTGGGCTTTTGCTACGAGGGTGGAGATTTGGGGCTGCCCAGGGACAAGGCCAAGATGTTCGACTGCTGGGTGGCTGCCGCGGAGCGGCGAGAGAATGATGTCATCTTCCAGGGCGAGGGTCTCTCCGAGGCCCAGTTTCGTTTGGGGCGGTGCTACGCCGAGGGCACGACCGGCGTCAAGAAAGACAAGGAATTAGCTCATATGTTTTTATGGAGAGCAGCAAAACAAGGCCACGACCGCGCCGAAGTGTATCTCAGGAAATTGGAGCGGCCCTGGGATCCCCTTTATTATGTAAAAAAAGCCGTCCGCAAAAAGCCGAAAAGAATTACACTGGTCGACGATCTGATCCAGCCCATCACTCAACAAAAAGAGGCGCCGACGTCACCTTCGAAGATCTTAGACGACGGCGAGGACCCCACAAGTCCTATCGCTAGAGCGAAATTAAAGAGGCGCATCTCGGACCAGATCGAGATCGTGAAGCGGCAGGCCGAGTTGGAGGTGAGGCAGGAACGAGCGGAGCGGCGGAAGAAGCTCGAGGAGCTGCGGGGCGCCGTGGACCTCTATGACGTGACGTTCGGAGGCGCGACGTTAGGTCTATCATTGGTCTTAGCCACGGACCATCGCACGAAGCGCAAGATGATCATCGTCGACACTATCCGAGAAGCGTCGCCCGCTTCGAATATCCTGCAGCCGCAGGACGAACTCGTCGCGATCGGCGAGGACTTTGACCTGCCAAACCACATCCTCATCTTCGAGGAGATCTCGAAGCAGATAGAACGGCAGCCGCGGCCGCTCACCTTGACGTTCGCGCGCTTGCACGCCCACCGGCCGGCCGTGCTCGAGAGGGGCGCCGTGCCGCCGCCCGCGCCCGCGCCGCGGCTACCACCGCCGGCCGCGCCTGCCCCGGCGCCCGCGGCGGAGCCTTCGAAGGCGGCCGCGCCGGCGGCCGCGTCGCCCAAGGCGACCGCCGCCGCCGCGCCCGCCGCGCCCGCCGCGCCACCACCACCGCCGCCGCCGCCGCCTCCACCACCAACAACCAACAGCCCCAAGCCCACCATGCCCCCGAAGCGCGCCAGCTTCGGAGATATTGGAGACACCTCGACGTCGAACGACGAGGACATACCCGTGGTAGACACGCCGCGGACGGCGGAGCGCAAGGGCTTGATCGGCAGCGCCATGAATTTGATAGGACGCATGCGCAGCCCGTCGCGCGACGAGGCGCCCGCCGCGCCGCCGCCGCCGCCGCCGCCGCCGCCGCCCGCGCCTGCACCGGAACGCCCGCGCGCAGCGTCGCCCGTGCATTCCGAGGCCGGCTGGGCGACGGACGACATGACGACGGCGTCGGACGAGTCCTGGGAGACGGAGCCCGAGGAGGAGGACGAAAAGAGGCCGCGCGCGAAGCCGCTGTCGCCCGACGCCGTGGCGGCCTCTGGGAAGTGTCCTACATCATTACCGCCGCCGAAGCTGAACCAAAAGCGCGCGACGCCCGAGGTCGAGAAGCGCAAGCCGAGTCGGCCCGACGCTTTGGCGGCCGCCGGGCGGTGTCCCACGGCCTTGCCGCCGCCGCGCGCGTCCACCAACCCTGCGACCTCGCCCATCTCGCCATCAAAACCGAAGCGGGCCGAACCGGACGACGCCGACGCGACGGACGGCGAGCGCACGGCGTCGCCTGCCGATTTGAACCCGGATTTAGGAGGCGGCTTCGTCGCATCGGCGCGCGCGGCCATGGTGCGCCTCTACGAGCGCTACAACCCGGAGAAGGTGGACGAGGTCGACACGTTGTTGACGAAGTGGCCCGGCCGCGAGGCCCAGCTACTGAGCGCCGTCGAGGCCAAGTACTCGCGCGAGGAGGCCGCGCCCGCGTCGCCGGCGGCTGTGCCCAAGCCCGCGGACGTCCTCGCCGCCGTCATGGGCGACGCGGGGCGCACGAAGTCGCCGACGCCCGAGCGGATGCCTCGCGAGATCATCTTCACGCGCGACGGGACGCCCTGACGAGTAATTACGACGAACCACCATTTACTACTAGCTATAGCCGGCGGACACATTCTACTTCTTGGTCTTGGCAATCGAATACATCATCGTCGCGCCGATCGCCACGGCGGCCCCCGAGGCCTTGTGCACGTCCATGGACTCGCCGAGGAACGCGACGGTCGCGAGGAGAATCACGACGCGCTTCACCGTGTTCGCCACGGCCTGCGCCGTCGCCGTGACCTCGCCCAGCACGAGGTAGGCCATCTCGTTGTACATGTAGTAGAAGAAGCCCGTGTAGATGACCAATTCATAACCGTAGTTCAGGGACGTCGACGAAAAGACGGGAATGCCCAGAATCTTCTCGGGGATCTCCTCGAGGTTCTCGACGGGCGGCCACGCTGCACTTAATTTATTCCCTTCCAACACTAAAGCAAACGGTAAGAAGAGGAAGAACGAGATCAAGGTGAGAATAGAATACAAGTTCGACGAAGAGAGGTTCTCGGACTTGGACTCGGCCTTGACCTTTTTGGAGAGCAAGCCGCGCAGAGCGAACGCGACGTTCGACGTCATGGCGCCGCCGAAGGCCGTCATGTTGATGTCCGCCAAGATGTCCTGCCCCGCCATAATTTTGGACCCGACGGCCGACCACCCGACGCCCAGGATGATGGGTACGAGCCAGATGTTCACCTTGAGCGGGTCGCTCGTGCCGTTGATCAGGATGCCGAAAATGACCGAGAACATGGGCTCCAAGGCCTTGATGATGTGCGTGAACGACACGGCCCCGGCGGACATGGCCACGACGGCGCCCACGTGGCCCACCGTATGTAACATCGACAGGACCGTGCATGCCTTGATATCTTCGGGCGTGAGCTTGGGCGCTTTCCGCAAGCCCAGCGCCCAGAGCGGCGCAAAGTAAAGAATGCCCACACCCAGCGACGTGAGCGCGATCAACATGGGGTAATCCAGCGCATTCGAGAGCTTCTTGTTGTAGACGTTGTAGCCCACGTTGAACGCGTACCAGAGCGTGATGCCGACGACCCTGCGTGGTGCAACGCGTGTGCGCGCCGCGGCGTTTGTGCCATGTGTGTTTGTGCAAATTGCATCGTTCTCTCGCTGCGACCGGCATGTGTGTGCGGCACGTTCCGCTGCATCGCTGGGCCGTCGTCGCGCGCGACGAGTGCTGGATGCATGTTGCTAGCTATATCTGGCTGTCTCCTCTCCGTATCGCTGCGTCGGCAGGCAAAGCTTGCACGTATCGCTGGACGCCGCTGCTCACAACGTCACGTTGACCATCTTGCTGCAATCCCTTCGTTACCGGGCACGCTCGCGTCCACCTCGCACCTCGCCGTCACACAGCAAATCCACAGCTTGGCTCTCCGCGAAACCACGCCTACACGGAGTCGTCTGCTGTCGGCTGTGCCATTCACATAGCTGCATTCCTTCGTCGCAAAGAAAGCTCGAGACTAGAGGGCCTAGCTAGCGGGCTTGCCATGTCACTCGGCAATTGGGATCCATAAGCGACGCCCAAGCAACAAACTGCTCGCGTTTGATCTTTATAATTAGGCATTCGTGCTGCGTCATCGCGCTAGACGCTCAACCGCTGCTCGCGTGGACTCCCACAGCGGCATCCTCGCCTATCTCCAGACCGAGGCCGGATTCGCGTCGCACGCATCAAGCATGCCCCAGCGACAAAGGCATCTTCGCCGCGCGGCGGCCGCCGCCGTCATCGCGACGACGGCGCTCGCCTGGGCGCCCGCGCGCCTGAAACCCATCGCGCCGACGCGACGGAGCGCCGCGACTTTACAAACGCCCGTCGCGCAAGCGACGGAGCGGCCCATCTCGACGGAGTGGGAGCTCGACTGCTTCTCGAGGCCCGTGGTCCAGGACGGCAAGAAGCTCTGGGAGTTGTTAGTTGTGGACAGCACCGGCCAGTGGAGGGAAGCGGTGCAGCTGCCGGCGACCGGTGTGAATAGTGTCGCGGTCCGAGAAGCGGTGGAAGGCGTGATCGCGAGAGCACCGGTCAAGCCGACGGTGATTAGATTTTTCAGGCGGCAAATGCTGAACATGCTCACGATCGCGTTGGGCGGCGTCGCGGCGGAGCGGCCGACGTTACGGGTGGCGCCGTCGCGCGCGACGCACGCCATCTACGACTGGTTGGAGGAGCGGGAGCGCGACGTCTACCCGGCCATGGAGGGTTATTCTGGTGCCCAACAGGTGACGAGGGACCGCATGACGGCGCCGACGACGCCGGCGAGATTGCCCGAGGCGTTACGGGGCGAGCAGTACGCCTTCGTCACGCTGCCCGTGGCCGAGGTCCAGGCCGGCGGCGGCGTGACCGAGGACAACGTCGGCGTCGGGAAGATGATCAACGTTAAAAGTGATTTGGACCCGGGCGCGATGCTGCCGGGCGTGGCGATTTTGACGCGGCGCGCGGATGCTTTGGCGATGTCCCTGGCGTCGACGGAGCTCGCGTCCGTGCGTGCTGACAGCACGCAACGTCAGCTCGTTTTGGACGTGGCCCTCGACGAGTCCTTCCTCGTCGCGCGCTTGGACGACAGCCAGCGCGTCGAGGCGGCGGGCTTCGAGAAGGCGAAAGCGGGGTTGGACGGCCTGCACTTCGTCGTGGTCCAGCGGCCCGACGACGACGGCGTCGAGCCCGCGGGCTTCTGGCTGCTGCGGGAGATGGCTACGGCATAAATATAGTTTCGTATATACACAGCCGGGGAGAGCATCAGCGCTTCTTGTGCTTCCCGGTCCGCCCCGAGGTTTTTGGCGCAGGCGCAGGTGCCGGCGCGGCCTCCTCGGCGGGCTCTGAGGGCTCCGCTTCGTCGCCGCGGAGCATGGCGAAGGCCGTCTTCGGCAGCAGCACCATGAAGACGACGGCCGGCATGTACGCCGACGGCAAATCCCCCAACGCCATGTGCGCGTAGATCACGAGCGCGAAGCCCGGCACCGCGACCGCGGCCAGTATCAACTGGACCCGCGTGTTCTTCAGGCCCCAGATGTTCAGCACGACGAGCACCTTGAGCACGCCGATCAGGGAACACGCCGCGTTCAGTTGATCGCGGTCCTCGACGAAGGCCTTGCCGACGGCGACCTCGAACCGCTCCGTGACGCCGGGCAGCAGCGTCTCGAGGTCCGCGTCGTACCTACCCACGGCGAGCATGAGCACGCCCATGATTAACAAAGGCGAGAGCGCCTGCGTTGCGGACGACGATCGGCGCTGCCCCGTGGCTGGCATGCGATCGATGGCGTGCTCGGCGCTGCCCCGTTGCTTGCATGCGATCGATGGCGTGCTCGCGGCGCTGCCCCGTTGCTGGCATCCGATCGATGGCGTGCTTCCGTCCGCCGGCGCGGCCATTGGTTGCTTACACTGGCTTCTACAATTTTCTCGAGCAGCGGGATGTCGCCCATGGTGCAGCTTTGCGCGACGGCGGGCGAGCGGAATTATTTGCAACTGTTTCTTGCAAACGGGCTGCCGTGGCGCCCCGAGCGCGCGATCAATTCGGTCTGCTCTGCTAGTGTCTTGTGCTAGCGCGCGGATTTCCTACGCGCCCAACAATACCAGCTACGCCCAACAATTCTGACGCGCCCAATAGTCCTAAGAAAGAAAATACCAAACCGTTATGGACTGAGCGGGTACACCGTGAGCGGCGGCGGCGGCAGCTCGTCCGCCGCAGGGTCGACGGGCACGACGCGGGCCTCCGCCGCGCCGGGAATCGGGTAGAGCAGCCGCGGCGCGTCGTCGACGGCCTTCTCCGGCGGCGTCGTCACGACGGACGGCCGCGACCCCCACCACGTGCGGACGTCGGGACACACACACCACGGCGGGCACGGTGGCAGCGCCGGCAGCGTCGGCCGCGCGGGACAGCACCCTTCCGTAATAAGCACCCCGTGCTCCTCGAGCCGCGTCGCGGCCAGGGCCAGCGCCGCGGCCACGACCGCGGCGACGACGGCGATGGCCGCCAGCGCGAGGCCGTCCTTCCCCAGATCGCGTTGTTTTGTTGGCGTGAGGAGGGCGACGAAGAGCCAAAACGCTGACAGAGCGGCCGATGCTGCCATGAAGTGGCGACACCGCTCGAGCTTCTGGCTCGCGAAAAACGAGAAGCAGCCGACCATCGACGCCGCGAGGGCGCTCAGCGCCGCGAGCCAGACGAACACAGCGAAGGCGTTGGGCCTCCGGTTCCTGTCCGCGACCCACAAGCTCACAATGATAACAAACCAACTGGCCGCCGTCGCGACGCCGCGCAGCACGGCAGGGGCATGGTCGGTGAGCGGCATGGGTCTACTTGGGGCTGCCTCGACCGCTTTCGTGGGTGTCTCTGCCGGCACAACACTGCGCAGCGCCTGGCAACGCTTTTTGCAGCTTTTTTTTTTGCCGGTCAAGCTAGCAGTCTTCCAGATATACCCCTCGGGACGAAGCAAGCTATCTTGCCGTCGGTTTTGGACGGCTGGCTCCGTTCGGGTTCGGCTGAGAGAGAGCCGCGCTGGGCAGCCGAGAGAGAGAGCGCCTCTTCGTCTCCAGGGACTCAAGCGCACACGTCGGACACGCCTGCCCCATACGCACTCACCGCGGCAGCCGCAGGGCGCACCTCCGAGCTGTGTGTAGGCAGCCCCACAGTCGAGCTGTCGAGGTAGCCCCACAGGGGTGCGAGGCTAGGCGAAATGGGCAGCGGCGCGAGCAAGCACAAGCGCGAGCTGCGCCGCGTCCAGGCCGCGCACGTCCTCACGAACACGCTGCGGCACAACAACCGCGTGAGCCAGCGGCGCCGCGAGCGCGCCGAGCTCGAGGCGCTACGCGACGAGGTGGCAATCCTGCGCAAGCGCTGCGGCGACTGCACGCACGGCGACGTGGAGAAGGACGTCGCGGAGCGCGAGACGGTGATCCGCGAGCTCGAGGCGATGCTGCGCGGGCCCCAGGGCAAGGGCGCGGTCCGGCCCGTCGCGGCGCTGACCATCGAGAAGCTCCGGGGCGAGATCGAGGACATCCGATCTCGGGTGCCGGCGCTCGCCGCGCGATGACGGCGTCCGCGTCGCGTGGTTAATCTGTTTGTGTGGTAGCCTTGGGCGGCCTCTAGGCATCTGCCTTTCCGTCGCGAGGCGCGCCGCGGGTTGGCACAAGCTTATCTGCCTGCAATAACGGTCCTAGGACTGCGCAGGCGTCGACGAATCGGTGCGAATAGACGCTTCCCACCGGTTCCTTCAAGTTCGGGTTTCTAGTATGTATATCCGCTATCATTATCGAGCAGCACGCCTGCCCGGCTTCGCCCGTGAGATTGTGCCCTGTGCCCTTCCTTGGGGAGAGGATAGTGAGGCTGTCTGGCGAGCTCCAGTCCTGCACGCCATCACCTCGAGGCCTCCGCAGCCAACCCCCAGAGCTCTCTGAAGGAGGCCTCTGAAGGCCAGAGAACTGCATGGCGGACGCCGCGGCCCCGCCCGCCGCCGCTGCGAAGCTCCAAAAGAAAAATGACGGCGTCGCCACGGCGGCCCACGCCTTCCTCTTCGCGCTACTGGCATTAGCGTCCCTCGGCCTCGGCCGCCTCTACGTGCTGCTCGGCGCCGTCGCGTGCACGTGCGTCACCTTCGTCGTGGCGCGGCGCGCGCCAGCTACAGAACAAACAACAAAGCCCTCGAGCGGTTCGGTGGATGACGACGACGACAAAAGACCTAGGTGGGAGCGGCGCTACATGAAGACCGAGGCCAAAAAAGCGAGGAGAAGGGAGGCGAGGAGCGCCCAAACTAAAAACACGCGGCGGGAGCTGTCCGAGGCCGAGGCGCGGGAAAAGGCGAAACGGGCCGACGACCTCCAGCGGAAACGCGACCAGCAGGCGCGGGAGCGCGAGGAGGCTCTCCGACGAAAACAGCAACAGAAACTGCAAAAAGAAGAAGAATTGCGAAGGCAGAAGGAGGAGAAGCGCCAAAAAGACAAACAAAGGGAGCAGGAGCGGAGGCGGGCCAAAGAAAAAAAGTTAAAAGAAAAAAAAGAGGCCCAGCTCCAAGCGAAGAAGTTGGCCGAGGCGCAAAAAACTATTGAATTATCAGAGAAGTCCAACGCGTTTGACGCTTGCGTGGCCGCGTATGTCGCTTGTGCTGTCTTGGCGGACGAGGCCGACGCCGCCCATAAAACATGTGAGGAGGCTTTAACGTCGGCTTCGGGTAAGAAGCGCTCGAACAAGGCCAAGGCCACGGCGAAGAAGGCGCGGGAGAAGGCCGAGCACGCTTCGGAACTGGCGCGGCAAAAAAGGGCGGATAGGGACGCCGCGCGCGACCGTGCGGAATCTGCAAGGCGCACGTTGGCCGACTACTGCTCCCACCAAAACCTCGCGCCGCCGCCGCAAATACCCTGCGCGTCTCCACAACTCCAGAAGCGGCCCTCGCTACAAATCGGCGACGACGTCATGAAGTTGATAGCAAGAGTCCGCAAGCACGGCGGCTGCGTGCCCGACGACTCCGACGACGACGATGTGGTGAGCACGGGCGCGCGCGTCGCGCCGTCGGACGTGATATCGTCGGATGACGACATGTCCGACGACGACGACGCGGCCGTCGAGGAGTAGATTTGTAAAAAGGCCTTGAATATTGCTCCTTTGCCTTCGCTAGACCGCTCCGAGGCCATGCGTCTCGATGGCGCATCTACGGACCCTAGGTCCCGAGGCGCCGGCGTCGCGGGGAGGCTTGCGTCGAAAGCGTGTAGAGGGGGGAGTGCACTTCGCCACCAGCACGCCGTCGCCGCATCTCGAACCGTGGGAAACTTACTCTTCGGGGAAGGGCTTCTCGACGCCCTCCGGCAGCGCGACCTCGAAAGAATTGAGTAGTACGGAGACGCCGTGGTAGCAGGCGATCGTCAGACTCAAATCGGCCATCGCGCGGTCGCCCCCCAGCACTGCTTTGGTCGAAGCGTACGTCTCGTCCGAGACGCGCGTCGTCAGGGCCAGCTCCCGCGAAAAGGTATAGGCGGCGAGCTCTTCTACTGTAAGAATCCCTTCGAGGTGCCGAGGATGCGCATTCGCCTTGATGAGCGGCAACGCCTCGTCAGCGACACCGGCTTTCCGCGCGAGCCGCTCGTGCGCATACCATTCGAACTGGGCGTGCCACGCGACGCCGACGGCCAGGATCGCCACTTCATACACGTTCGCTTCTAGCGAGTTCTCCGTGCGCACCGCCGTCGCCAGGCGCTCGAGGTGGCGGCCTAATAAAGGTGAAGCGACCTCGGGGTTCCACGGGCCCCGCAGAGCGCCCCTTTCATCAAACAACGCGTCCTTGCCTATTACTTTAATTCGTGTGTCGACGATGGTGTCGTAGAGTTGTTGTTGGTCGGCGTCCTGGAACGGCGGCACTTGCGGTGGCAGGCGCGGCGCCGAGCTCTTTTGCCGCAGGAGCGTGCGTTTGCCGTACAGTCGGCGCGTGAAGGCGCGCATGGCTACGAATGCCACTACTGCTGCGATTACGGCTCCGGTTTGGTTGCGCATGCAAATATGCGCTCGGAGATGCTCTTGCTGCAGAGAGAGCGTTGGTCCTGGGTGCACGAGAGCTGAGCGCACTGGCTTGGCTGGCTTCCACTGCACTGCTGCGATGTTTTGACGGCGCGTGGTGCAGCTATCCGTGCGTACGGCGTCTGCAAGCCTTGCAAGGGTGGCCAGCAGCCGGGTTTTGCTCGGCGCCTGAAAAATACGCTGCGAGCGAGCTTAGCATCAAGCTGCGGCTCGGAAAATACCTCTCCGGTAGTGAATCGATCGCAAAAGAAGCGGCGCGTTTTGGTTTGATCTCTACGGAGAGCTACAAGCTCCGCAGCTAAATCGGGTAAAATACCGCCCCGCCGCTCGCGCGCGCGCGACACTGATGACACTTCCTCTGATGACACGTCCTAACTATCTGCTGACGCTATGCGCTGCCGCCGCTAGTTCCGCGACATCTCTCGCCGCGACGGGATTGGCCTCGAACCGCACGGCTCCGCAGAGGCGCCAACTGCGCAAAACCGCGGGCGAGCACATGGACGGCGTCAAGGCCTGGGTGCGCCAGAAGGCGAACAACGACGCGCCGGGACTCGTCGCCGAAATCCGAGAATTGCGAGCGACCGCCGGCGACTGCGATTTCGACGTGAAAAAATGCAAGCACCAGAACAACGGCTTGCCATGCGCTCCCTTGCGGGAAGGATGTAAGCGGCCCTGCGGCGCGTTTTCGGTGAAGTTATACGGCGCCGCCGGCGCAACCATTCGCGAGGGCGTGCTGATGCACCTGTGGGGCAGCAGCGAGGCGCCGGCGGGCGGCGCGGGACGCTTCGCCCCGAAGGACAACAAGTGGCGCACGTCGCAGCACGAGGGCAGCACGTTGGCGGATCCGCGCTGGCTCTCGAGCGCTCGGCACTACGCCAAACGTAACGCGTGGTTCGTGACGGTGCTGCGGGACCCGGTGCAGCGCGTCTGGAGCCGCTACTGGTACGACAAGGGCGGATCTATCAGCGAGGAGAAGTGGCTAGATGGTAACAAATGCGGCGGCGGCGGCCGGGGCGTGGGAAACCGATGCCTGTCGAACTACTACGTGCGAACGTTCCGCGGGTACTCCTCCGCGGACACGTTCGGACCGGGCTACAGCAACGGCGTACCAGAAGGGGACTTGGCGAAGGCGCGGGATGTATTAGCTGGTGTGTTCGACGACGTCCTCATCTCGGAGTGGTTAAGCCACCCGGGGACACTCGAGCGGCTGGGCGAGAAGCTCTGCTTTACGCCAACTATGCGCAAGTTCCCCCGAGCTAAACGCCAAAACAAAAAGGCGACGACGGACGAGATCCTGTCGCCGTCCTTCCTCGCCAAGAGGGCGCCGGGCGGCAAGTCGGATAAAAAGCCGGCGGACTGGCAGCCTTCGGCAGGATCCCAGGAGCGCGTCCGGTACATGAATGGTTTGGACGTGGACCTCTACGCGTGGGCGGCGGCGCGCGAGCTCGAGCGCTTGAAGGCGACCGCGGCGGCGGCGTCCGAGGGGCTGCCCGTGCCGGGGGAGACGTGGGCTGGCGTGGAGGACTTCTGATTTGGTTCCCTGTTAAGAGTGTTGAGTGTGTATGCTCCGAGTCGCAGGAACACTTACCCCGGGCAGCCGGTCTGCCGCACGTCGCGGAGGGCGTCGAGGTCGAAACCCATGGTCTTGAGCTTGCCGCGGACGGTCTGCACGATGCTCTCGGACCGGGCTTGCGCGCGCGTGAAGATCCAGAGCCCCGAGTTCGTGTGGCCGGTGCCCGTGCGGCAGCCGCCGGGGGCCGCCTCCGTCGGGGGACCGCCGCCAACCGCGGCATAGCCCTTAGACTCGTCGTACAAGTAGACCCAGTACCTGTGCGAGACGACACTATCGACGCGACGTCGTCGCGAAGACGCAGTTGCTACGGTCCAGCGAGCGCCTCGGGCAGAAAACACTGGCCCACGGAGAGCTTGCCCGCGGGCGCATCGACGACACCAACGCAGGGATGCAGGTCCATCGTCGACGCGTTACCCGGGATCTGGTCGATATGGTTGTGCGCCTTGATCGTGAACCCCCAGGGGGACGTTTCTTCTATCTTTTTGTACTTGGCCCACTGGCATTGGAAGAGATTCGCCGGTTCTAAGGCGCACTCCATCTGTTGCTGCACGTACCACCGAGCGCCGATGAAGGTGTCGAGGTCGAAGTCGCGGCTGCGCTCAAATTGAATCGTAAAGTTTCGCGGCGGACACGTCGGCGTGCTGATCGCCTTGACGGCTGTCGGGCATACTGCTAACAGGGCGAGCACTGGCAGGTGCATCTCTCAGCCAGTGACTCTTTTACAACTTTTTGGGGCCAATTATGGTGCCTCCGTGGATGCACGCGCTGAAGTGAAGCTGTCTTATGCTTTTGGGTCTTTGCGCGTTCAGAACCGAGGTCCTACTAGCGAGATTACTCTCAACAAGCCATTGCAAAAACTGCCCTGAACCTGATTTGTCATTTGGGCCGCGAGGCCGTGCTTCATGCTACAATCACGCCGTTTCGCGAGTGATTTACCTTGTATTTACCCTGGGTATATCGTTCACTTACGTCCGCCGCGCCTACAGGATAACCCCCAGCACCCAGTGGACAATCACTATGGCACGCAGAGATAACGACATCTCCGACGCTGTCATTTCTGCGCTGAACACGGCGGCGCACGTCGCCGACCTCGTGACGCTCGCGAGCAACGCCGACGAAAAGGCGTTCGAGGGTTTCTATACCGATCCCGAGAACCACCCCGGCGGATCGCGCAAGATAACGGTCGACGATGGGACGATCGGCGTCTTCAGACAAGCCTGGATCGACGGCGGCGGCGGCGAGGGCGAGCCCGCGAGCTACACGCTACCTGCCCTCGTCAAGGGTGACCGCATTATCGCACGGCTCCCGGCGTCCAAGAGGTTACCACCGACGTGGCTCACGGACGTTAACACCGCGCGCAGGCCGACTTCTCGGTGCCGCCCAAGAACGCACCCGCGAGATATGCAGCTTTCAAAGGCAAGCGCACGGAGCAGGGCATCGAGTGGGAGGACGGCAACGTCTGGCCCTGTGGAGGCCACAAGCACCAGGACTAGTAGATAAAACTCCTTATTAATAGTCACCTCTACCGCCGCGACCGGAATAGGTCGTTCATCGGCGCCCTCCTTGGATCTTCCACGTCCCAGACCTCGTCGTCGGCGTTGTCCGTGTCGGCCGTCATCTTGGAACGCACGACGAAGCACCGCTGCGCGCTGATATCCAGGTCGCGCTGCGTCCCCTCGGGCACCAACATCCAACGCGTCCGGCCCGCGCGCTTCCCCCTATCAAAGGTCCCGCGCGCCACGAGCTTGACGAGGCGGCACCACGCGCAGTCCGGGACGTACTGGTGCACGAAGTAGTAGTCCGGCGTTTTGTTGTCCTCCACCACCACAATCTGCTCGTAGAGTTTTTTGGTGCGCTCGTAGCGATGCTTCGCCGCTGCCACTAGTCGATCGTTCGCCTGGGCCGAAGCGAGATTAGCTTCCAAGTTCCTCGCGCGCCTTTCCACAGGCGCCGGCGGCGATTTCGCAGCTAACAATTTAGAACGCTTCTGGCGTATGGAGTTAAGCCACTCGGCATCGTTCAAGGACGGCACTGGTGCCTGAGCGACGATGTCGTGCTCGTAACGACTTTTCGCGTCGTCGTAAGCTCGAGACGCCAGCTCCTTGTCCTCAAAGTACCCGAGGTAGCACGAGTTGCCGCCCGTTAGAAACTTCGCGGCCACGCCTCGACCCCTAGGGACCACTCCTCTAGGCCAGTCCGGGAGCCACGTCTCTGAACGCTGTAGCCTTCGTGCAACAATGTCCTCATCGTCTTCTTGGTGATCGGACGCACCGGACGCGCGCCGTTCCAACCAGCCCCGCAAGCCACTCTTGCGTTCTTCCCCCCGCCGCTTTTTGAGATCCAGCGCCATCAGGTAGCACGGGTACTGGTCTTCGACATTGGTATCAGGGAAGGACCACACGCAGAGCCCCATGACGTCTTCATCTTCATCTGCCGCGTCTGCTAATTCTTGTGAAGTATACTTCTTTGAGTGACCGTCGAAGGTGGCTAAGTCAGGATGCTTCTCGCGCCACCTTTCTATAACTCTCGCACACCGATCCCTATACAACAAAGCCGCGGCGTGCCAGGGGTTCCCTTCCGGATTGTAAGTGGTACAGTTGCGCCACACGAGGTCGTGGTCCTGCACAAACTCCCTCAATGAGTTATAGTCACCGGCAATCAACTTCGTCCTTAGTAGTGAATGGTCCATGGGCTCTTTTATAATCTCGAGGTAGTCCGTAACTAGTGACGTATCAACCGCATTTTGAAATACTTTATTGACGTCCTGCTTGCCCAGGTCTCTCAGTAGCTGCCTTAGATTTTTTCTCAGTCGATACACCTTGGACGCGTGCGACTCCTTGCCTTCTTCCGGTGCATGGATGGTGCAGTTCGTCGAGGTAGCGTGCTGCGCCACGACGCCCACGCGTGTAAACCCTAGAGCTTCGTAAAAGGGGATACCCATCTCCGTCGCTTGCAATACGACGTACTCGTACTCTCGCGGTAACTCATCTAGAGCTATGGATAAAACAGCAGCACCTCCCCCAAGGCCACCCAACAAGCTAATCTCCGCAACGGTCGGAAAGACTACTCCTTCATTATCAGGATCGCCCCTTCTAGGTTGGGCTTCCAATGCTGCACCGAGCACATTATCGACATCAACGGCCCTATCCCTCACATCATCCGCCGTGATACCCGACGCCGCCGCATGAGAATCGAACCTGAGGTAGGGCGCCCACGTCGTAAAAGTAGTAACCGTAACGAAACCCTGCAACCACCCCTCATTACTTGTACGTAACTGGTACCCCCACAGCGGGTCGTCGACATCCAAGCGATCACATAAATACTCGAGCATGAGCGGCTTCGGGTCGTGCTTCGTCGCCGGCTTGGGCTCGTTCAGGCGTGCCTGGCACCTAAATGCAGCTTCACCACATAAGGCTACGAGCTCCGGTAAATCCTGCGCCCACTTCTGGCGGTCGTCCACTCTTTGTAAGATAGAACCTTCTAAGTCGCGAGACGCCTTCGGTATCAACTCGACGTCGTAAGGCACGGGTTTTAACGGCGCCTTCACCCGCCGCGCGCACATCATCGCCAGATCATCATCCTTCACGTGTTCCGTCGGCGCGCTTAGTAATGAAGACCTTCTTCTCGCTCGGCTCGACCTTCTTAACCCTTCGTCGTCATCCTCATCATTCCTGGGCCGTGTGGTCATCCCGTGCGACGACCGCCGCCGCAGCATCGGCGACGCGCCGTCGGGCGCCCAGGCGTCGTCGTCATCGTCACTCTGAGGCGTCTCGGAGATGCGCCGTCGCGCTCGCTTCGGCGGCGGCGGGCTCGTCTGCACGGGGGAGGCCTCGTCGGTGGACGCGGAGACCCTCGTCGGCGGCTCGTCCCGTTTCTTGGGCGAGCGGTTCGTTTTACTGATGAGGGCGGCGCGCGGCGGCGTCGGCGGCTTCCTCCTCTTGGTAAAGAAGTCGGTGATGGAGCGCTGCTGCGACATTTGCGTTACGCGGTGCTAACGCGCGCGAGAGCGTTTCAGTAAAGGGGCGGTTTACTCGTTCCAGCGGATCACCTCGTCGACTGGATAGTCCGGTGAATGCGCAAGCGACGGCAACGAGTCTGATCGGCGCTGCGTGGGCGGCTAGAAGGGCCCAAGTGCAGCCTGGCCAAAGGAGGTCCAAACTCAGTCCGTGCGCGGCCTAATTGAGCAGCTCTTCGCGCTGAGACTACGTCGCAGATCGGGCTCAAGCGCTGATGCAGCCAGATCGTGCCCGCGCGGCCCCGCCGCCGCGGTCATTCAAACTGAGCGCCTCGACGCCGCGGACATCTCCGCCGATTCGGGACGCCTCGGGACGCTCCCATTCGATGTTTCTGATGACTACAGCACGCTTGGGTGCAGTACGAAAAACCGCGCCGTTAGCACGAAACGCGCGCGGGCGCGCCGGACATCCAGCACCTAGAACGTAGACAGACTTACCCCCCGCCCCGCGCCGACGGCAGCAGGTGCCGAGGCGTCGGCGCCAGCGAAAACCCCGGCCGCGCCTTATCCTTGTGTGGTTCGAGGAACACGCGCCCGTCGTACTGGACCTTGTGGTACCGCGTTTCTTTTAACGGAGGATGTTCCGTCGGCTGGAAGAACTCCGGCGCGGTCAGCGACACGCCGCCGCGGTCGGGGGACAGCTGGTGCGGCAATCTTGACGGAGACGCCTCCTGGTGCTCCTCGTAGTGGGTCCCGCGCTCCGGCGAGATCTGGAACCCGTCGGGCGCATCATACGAAACGGTCGTCGGGTGCATTTGTCGCCCGTAGCCCTTAGTGGCCTTATAAGGGGCGTCGAACGGCGTATCCGAGACGCGCAGCCAGCGCGGCTCGAGGATGTCGGGGTCGGCGTAGTTCCGCGCCTCCCGCACGACCCTCGACTCCGTCGTCGCCGCCGTTCGCCCGCTGACGGGCGCCGTCGACGTCGCGTCGTCATCTCTTGGCGTCGGCCCGGGCAGCACGGGCGGCCGCCGCTGGACGGGCGAGATGAGGGACTTCATGCGGTCCTCGCGGCGCGTGAAATGGCGTGGCATGTCCTTTTGCCTGCTCAAGTGAAGGGGCTGCCCTTTCACTGGTTGCTTGCTTACACAGTGGAGTGAGGCTCAGAGAGCGTTGCACAAGGCGCTCTCCTCTCCGCGGCGCTGTTTGAGCAAACCGGAACTATGCTTCCAAGGCCCCAGGCAGGGATGCTTTGAAAGGTCCCCGGAGACGTCCAAGAAAACCCGCGCAGTAAAGCTTGCTAGTGCCTTTCCTAAAAGTTCAGGCCGCTAGCTCCTGAAGCGCTCTGCTTGCTCCTGTAGCCAACACGCAGTAGTTAGCTGAGCAGGGATCGCTACTGGACACGTACAGTGCAGCACGAACTGACCGCATATCGATTTCTAGCGGTAAAAGCGGACGCGCAGCCTTTGTAGAGAGAGCACTCTCGCAGAGCGCGGCAAGCCATCGCAGCGGTGTGCCATCGATCGATGCGACGCATCCGCAGCACGCTCCTCATGGCCTCGCAGCATCTCAGCAGCGCCGTGCAGTGGTCCACGGCACAAAAGGCCGTCCAGAGGCTCGTGCCGCCCCTCAGCTTTGACAGCCGCAAGGGCCAGAACGGCCGCATCGGGGTATTAGGAGGCAGCTACGAGTACACGGGCGCGCCGTATTATGCCGCCCAGTCGGCCCTGCAGGCGGGCGCCGACCTCGCGTACGTCTTCTGCGCGGACGGCGCGGCGCCGGCCATCAAATCCTACTCGCCGGAGCTGATCGTTTTACCTTGCTATAAAACTGCCAATATGCACGACCAGCAGGCAACATCAATGGCGATGCAGGAGGTCCGGCCGTGGCTTGCGAGGTTGGATTGTTGCGTGATTGGGCCTGGGCTCGGGCGGGACGAAGGTGTTTTGAAAGGAGTCGCCGACATTATGAATGCCGCGGAGGTCCGATCCACATCTACGATCGTCGACGCCGACGGCCTGTTCCTCGTGGCGCAGAATCCGGAATTAGTAGAGGGCCGCACCGACTGCGTGCTCACGCCGAACAGGCGAGAACTAGAACGCCTCGCGGCGCGTTTGAACGTTGCGGCGGAGGCGGCCGACGTCGCGGCGCAGGTCGCCCGGAAACTGGGCAACGTCGTCGTCGTCGCCAAGGGGCAGCGCGACGTGATCACCGACGGCACCGACGTTCTGGTTTGCGACGAGCCCGGCGCGCCGAAGCGCTGCGGCGGCCTCGGCGACGTCCTCTGCGGCGCGCTCGCGCCGCTGGCGGCGCAGGCGGCGCGCGCCGATCAGAGCGACGCGGCGTTTGTTGGAAGACGGCCGCTCCTCTGGGCGTGCTACGGCGCGTGCGTCGCGAGCCGGCGCGCCGCGGCCGCGGCCTTCGCGCGCAAGAGGCGCGCGATGACGGCGCCCGACGCGCTCGCGGAAATTGGAGGTGCGTGCGAGAGCGTCGCGCCGACTACTGTTGTTGAGCCGCCCTCTTAAAACCATTAGCATTACTACTTACCTTCGTTACTTCCTTCGTTTCCGACGTTTCGGGACGTTGAGGTGGAAGGCGCGCAGCGCCCGTTCATGATGGTGGACCGCGTATCTGTCGAAGTCGAGGTCGAGGTCGCTAATCGTGCTGCCGTCCCTTAGTTGCCTGCCACCGAACATGAGGCGTCGCTGGTCCGGCTTTGGGATACCCTCCTTGTCCTGAATCATCTGCTTCACGTTGTCGATCGTATCGGTTGGCTTGACATCGAGCGTGATTGTCTTTGCGATGTTCTTGCCGGCGATGTTTACGAAGATCTGCACGCCCTTGGTCGCGACGAGCTCTGCACGCATCGCGGCCGCCGCAGCATCCGAGCGCTCCATCGCAGCCGCCGCGGGCGCCTCGTACTTGGCTTTAGCGGCGCGAAGCGACTCCAATAGATCCTCCGGAGTCCGCGCCAGCGCTATTAGGCTGATTTCAGCGGTGTTGTAATAGGACGAAGAGTCGCCGGTCGACACCTCTGTCTGGTGAGCGCTCACGATTCTCGCGCGGTAGAGCCCGGGCGTCGTCGGCTTACATAGGACCTTCCAGAAGCAGGGCCCCAGGAGGCCGATGCTGAGGGCGTAGGAGAGCGGGTCGGGGTGCGCCGGCGGCGTACTACAGATGTAGCAGGTCTTGTCTTCGGCGTAGCGTCGCACTTCTATCTTGTCGACGTCGAACCCATCCCAGGCGATGGCGTTGACGTCACGTAGCCAGTGGCTCCGATCGCTGCCGTGGTCGTCGCGTTCGGGCCGCATCTCTCGGCGGCCTACGACGCCCTTATCCGTCACGATCAGCGTGTGCTCCGCCCAGGGCGGAAAGTCCATATCCACGTGTGGGGCCCAGCAGGCGTACCGAACGTGGGGGCAGATCGTGCAGGGGAACAACATGATATAGTGCGCCGCCCACGGTAGAACGCACGGCGATAACATCACGCAGAACGAGTTCTCGACGGTTAGCGTTCCCGGGTTGCCGTTGCACACGTGCACCCGTCGCTTGGCGGCGTTTGCAGCGTCGAAGAGCGATCGATCCAGCGCAAACACGTCTACCACTGCATCCGTCGGCGTGACTGGACTCGTGCGGAGTTGCTCCCGGTCGTCCGGTCCCATTTGCGGCGCGCGAATATATTCAACGCCCGGGGGCAGCGAAAGGAGCGCCGGGTGGCCGACGGAATCGCCGCCAGACACCACCGTACCTGCGACCACGGCGTCGCCGCCCAGTGGGGCAGCCACCGCCGTGCCCTCGACGACCACTTCTGGAGCCACACTCGCCATGACTGAGAGCTGCCCAGGGCTTTATCTGGGGGTGGTTCTACTGGATATTTCTTAGCATACGCACGGCAGCAGCTCGGATTGAGTGTAGCCCAGTCAGGCTCTGAGAGCACACCCTGGGATTGCCTAGTGTCTTACAGGCCGCTAGCCGCGGGAGCCCTGGTAGCCGCACCCCGGGGCGACACACCCCCTCAAACTGCCTCATAACCGCTCACTCATCGCCTCTCCGCTAGGGAGCTAGTGTTATGGACACACTAGCCTGGGCTAGTTGGCTTGCGGTGGTGTCAAAAGACAGCTGACGAGCGCCGTTCCTTGCACCAATTGCAGCAGCACTCCTCCATCGTGCCCCCGTAGCACCTCTTTGCCATCCAAGATCTCGCTTGCCGTGGTTGCAAAAAAACACCGCTGACGGCCACTTGCAGCACTCCCCCATCAGTTCGAGACAACCCCATCCTTGCACTCCAATCTTCCGCAACATAACAACTCAAAAATGCGATTGAAGCCCGCCACCCTCTACGCCCTGCTGCACACTGCAACCGCACTAGCCTTGCCGGCGACTCCCGGACGCCGCCGCAGCCTAGCAAGAAGACATGCCTCAACGATCGGCCCCGAAGCCCCAAGCAACGAGAAACCCGGGCCAAAGCCTCCACCGCTCGCGACGATCCCGCCGCCGACGCCGAGCACACCGCCGAGCCTGTCCGTGCCCCTGATCTGCGCCGTCTCGGCGCTGCAGAGCGCCTGCTTCGGCGTCATCGGCACGGCGCTGGCCCCCGCGCTCGCGGGCTCGGGCCTCGACCCTGTTAGAGTGGCCGTGGTATTAGGCCGCATCGGCTCGACGAGCGCGCTACTGGAAGTAGTCCTGTCGGGGAGTCTGGGACGGTACAGCGACCGCGTGGGCCGGAAACCTTTATTACTGGCAGCACCGCTGGTCACCATCATCGCACGGTCATTGGTAGTGCTCAAGCCCGATGTCAGTGTGTTGGTCGCCGCACGCTTAGTGTCGTCCTTCGCCGTGCCGGTCTACTGGCTCGCTTTCCAAGCCTCGGTTGCCGATGTCTACGGCGGCGACGCGACGCGCTACGCGGTCCTAGGGTCGAGGATACAAGCCGCCATGGGTCTCGGCTACGCGGTCGCGTCGTTAGTGGGAGGGCGCCTCGCGGCGCGCGATGTTAGACTTGCCTACGGCGCCTCGGCCTTCTTAGGGTGTTGTGTCTTGGCATTGGTGTCTTCGGCGCCCGAGACGCGGCCCGCCTCGAAGATAACAACAACGGAGAAGCGGCCCCCGGCCTTTCAGCCCTTAGCCTTTAGAAGACTGTTTATGCGAGGGCCGCGGTTCGCCCGTTTAAATGCTGTGGTGCTCTTGCAGTCGCTGACCAATGGCATGGGCGACTTGTGGCAGGTCTTGGCGAGAGAATTGAGACAGTGGGGCGCGGCGCAATGTGGGAGGTTCGCCGCCGCGGCCGGCTGCGCGTCGACGCTCGGCACGCTGCTGACCGGCCCCTCCATCCGCCTCTTCGGCCCGCGCGGCCACACGGTGGCCACGACGGGCTGCGCGGCGGCGTCGAGCGCTCTACTCGGAAAAGCTACAACGGACGTCGCCGCCTACAGCGCACTAGGCCCCATGGCCCTCGGCGCGGGCCGGTCGCACGCGACCTCCGCCCGCATCGTGAACATCGGGACGTCGCTGGGCGTGCCGCAGGGCCAGCTGTCGGCCGAGCGCAACGCGCTCAACGCCCTCATCAAGGTCGTCGCGCCGACGTTGTATGCTACCCTCTTCACGTTCGGGTCGAAGCGGGGCGCGATCGGCCTGCCCTTCTTCGTGACCTCGGCCTTGCTGGCGTCGTCGGCGTTATTAGCCGCGACGATCTCGTACGAGGAGGAGAAAGACTAACTATGTTGTGCTGTGCTTACCGCCCGCACGCCGTCGCGGCGATGGCGTCGAGGGATTGTGTTGTGTAAGGTACTAGTACTTATCACATGCCCGTCCGCGCACCAACGCCTCGATGAGCGCGTGGCAGAAGGGGATCTAGCTCCTCTTCTTCCCCGTCTCCGAGTGGCTCACGCGCAATTCCCGACCGCGCCACCGCGTGCCTGCTAAAGCCAACGCATTTGATAACGACGACTCGTCCGCGAGTTCGGCGTGGACGAAGCCGCGGAACTGGCCCGTCTCGGCGTCCGTGTGGTAGCGCATCGACGACACAGCACATCCGGCATCAGCGAGCATCGCCTCCACTTCTTCTTTGGAAGCGGCCCAGGGCATGTTGCCCACGTAGACGGTGAGCGAGCCCGCGACGCGCGGCGGCGGCGGCCGCCGCGGTTTGTTGCCCGTGCGATCCCTCCGGATCTTCATCGTCCGCCCGTCGCCCTTGAACGATTCCCCATCCAACGTCAAGGCTCTATCGAGGGAGTCCGGCTCGACAAAAGTGACGTACGCAATGCCGCAGCACCGCTCGGGATTGTCCTCAAAACACTGAATCTCGACCTTCTCCAGATCGCCGCACAGCGTCGAGAAGTAGTTTGATACCGACTCTTCGGTGGCGTCGAAGGGCAGGCCGCCGACGTAGGCGCGCCTCGCGGGCGGCGCGTCCGTGTCGGCCGGTACCGCCGGCGCGGGCTCTGTCTTCGCCTTCTTCGCTTTCTTATCCTTCTTGCGCTTCTTCTCGGGCGGCGGCGCGCCCGTGAGCGCTGCGGTCTCCGCGTCGACGGCCTCCAACTCCGCGCGCAGCTTCGCGGCCTCGTCGTCCGCGGTGGATTTGCGCTTGTTCTTCTCCTTCTTCTTGCGCTTGTCCTTCTTCGGCTTCTTCTCGAGGGATGCGGTCTCCTGCTGCAGAGCTGCCAGCTCCGCTTTGAGGCGCGCGACCTCGTCGGCTTGGCTGCTCATCGTCTTATAGTTGTGGTGCGACCCACCACGCGTCGTATTGTGACCGGTGCGGCTGTTAGTGATGAACACCGAGCGCTTGACTGCCTCCCTCGCCGGCAAGAGCTGCAGCATGCAGGCTCAGTGCAACGCTAGCGAACGCGTCCAAGCCGGCATGAACCGGTGTAATTCGTTGACTGCGTAACGCAAACGACTCGCCGGTGCAATGCTTTGGCTCGCGACGCTCGCGGCAACACCCTTAATCTCAGAGCATCGCTTCGGGCAGCTCTGCCGCGCGGCTGTCGCGTGTAAGCGGCCAGTCGAACTCCGTGGCCGACGCGTCGCGCTCACCGAGGCGCTCCGCGTGCAACGGCAGGATGAGCTCACCATCTGCGGACCCGGTTGCATCGACGGCAGCGGTCACAGCGTCGTCCAGGTCGAGGGAACCGGTCCGGGTCTAAAGCTCATCGATCTGGACCTGCACCATATATCTGCACCTGATCGCGCCGAGAAGCGCTCGCTTGGCGCCTGCATATTCGCCAGAGGCCGCGGCGCGATCCGTCTCGAGCGCTGCCGCGTGACGAGCGAGGCCGGCTTCGGGCTCTGGCTGGTGCAGCGGTCGCGAGCGGTACTGAAAGAGTGCGAGGTCGTCGACCCGGGCCGGACGGCGGTCGCCGTGTTTAATGTTGCCAAGGTCGACGTTTCGTCGTCAACGATAACGGGCGGAGACCCCCACGGCGTCTGCGCGCGGGGCGAGGCGTACGTGGCGATACGCGACTCGCGCGTCGTCGGCGCCGCAGACCGGGCCTGCTACGCGTACATGTCCGCGCGATTGGACCTGGCGCGAACGGAGGTCTCCGCAAACGACGCGACAGCCGCGGCCATCCAGGTCGAGGCGCTGCGGCCCGGCGACGCGGCGAGGCTCGTGCTCGACGACGTGGTCGTCTCCGAAGCAACGCGCGGCCGTGGCGTCTCCGTCGCCGGCAAGGTCGCGGTGACGCTTGAGGGCGTGAACGAGCTCCGCGGGCCGATCGACTCCGCGCCGGCCGTGTTAAGGGAACTGTACTTGTAAACTTATTGGTTGAGTTTCTTGACCGCGTGCGCAGTCGCTGCGCGGTCGAAGTCCTTCATGTGTTGCGAAATGAAGGGGTTCGGGGCGCCTTCCGGAAGAGTCGCGAACGTGTGGTTCACGTCGCGATGGTGACTCTCGTCCGCGAGCATGTGCTGGAGGCAGTCGACCCACTTCGCGTCGTCGTGGAGCTTCCAATACGCTTTCGCGATGCCCGGCGCGGCGAGGCCGTCCCACTCGTCGTGGAGTTTCGTGCCCGGCGTCGTCGTCTTTTCGACCAGGTTATCGTAGGTCTGGACGGCGGTCTCCTCCAAATAACCGACGAAGCGGTGCATCGAACCCGGATGAACCGCGTAGGTGAGTGCGAGGAACGGCGTCATGCCAAATTGAGCGGCCACGCAGAGCGCCCTAGTTACCGGACTTGCTTCGAACATCTTGAGGCAGACAAGGAGATGCATCCTCTCGTTTTCAGCCTCTTCAAGAAAAGTGTATATGGCTCCATGATCGCGCTTCAGTGTACGTAGAGAATAGAAGTGGCGGAAGCCCGCAGCGACAAAGCCAGGGACGCCCGCAAACGACTCGAGGATTATCAAACGCCATGCGACGGACCGCGGCGACGGGTCCACGGGATCGTAACCAGTGACGAAGTTGAATCCGTGATACAAGACGTTCATCACGCCCTTCATAAAGTGATCACTCATCGTCACGGGCTCGTGCTTTTCGATGCTGACCCGGTCGAGCTCGTCGTTGGACCAGATGTGGTTCGTCTGGCGCCACGCGTGGTCCGCGGCTTCGACTTCGGTGAATTCCGGCTGCTCCGGCTGCGCGATCGTCTGCGCCCGCGTCGGCGCGATCGACGCGTAGCCGTCGGCGACGGCCGTCTCGGTGAAATCGTTCTGTGCGTTCGGTTTCTTCGTGCTTCCGTGCAAGAGGGCGTCTAGGCTTTCCGCGGCGTGCAGCCCGGGGCCTACTTTCGAGCTGTCGTCGCGCGACA
Organism: Pelagomonas calceolata; assembly: GCA_918797485.1. Classification (NCBI taxonomy): domain Eukaryota; class Pelagophyceae; order Pelagomonadales; family Pelagomonadaceae; genus Pelagomonas; species Pelagomonas calceolata. The sequence goes on from CAKKNE010000004.1 coordinate 3,960,105, forward strand.
GCACCGCTGGATCGATGAGGGCTGCAGTGCTGCGGACGGTCTGAGAGCTGCCGTGGCGCAGAAATCTTGCCAGCGGCGCGGCCCGAGGCCGCACCAGGGTTCGCGCGGAGGTCGTAGCAATGCGTGATAATAGCATGAGTCGGTCGGTGTTGAATTTGTGCTGCTGACAGGTGCCAACGGAGAAGCTTCCAAACTCGAGCTCGATCGAGCACCCAATTGCAAAAAAGAATCACAAAAACGAATCACCCGCGAGAGAGAGACTAGCAAAAGAAGTTAGCCACCTCAGAAGTCATCCGAGGCCGACCCCGAGAAGTCCCGCGACGACGCGCCGTCGTCCGATAGCGAATCCCCGGAATCGTCGTCGTCGAGCTCGTCGATGCCCGAGCCCGCGCCCGACGACGCCGCCAAGGACACGCTATCGGAGTCCGAGTCCCGCGAGATCTCATCACTATCGATGTCCTCGCTCGAATCCAGGTCGCGCGGCCTCTGCGACCGCTGGGAGGGCCGCGCCTGCGTCGGCCGCGGCTGGTCGTCCATCATTTTTTTGGACGCTTCGCTTCCGACCGGTTCCTGCTCGCCTCGCAAGATGCGCAACTCCTCCTCCCGCAATCTCTTCTGCATCCTCTTCAGGTTCCTATCGTGCTCGTCGACCTCCGCCTTGTCCGCGGCATGATACGTTTGTAATTCAGCTTGTAAATAGTCCAGGTTCCTAAATCTCTCAAGATACACGGAGTACTGCTTCTGCAATTCGCCCTCCAACTTCTCGTACTCGTCCATGAACGCCGGCCGCACGTTCTGCAGACTCGAGAGTCTTTTCTCGTGGCGCTCCAACCTGTGTGGAAATCAAAATTTTACGGCGCGTGCTTTGAATCATCGCGACGTCCTCCACGCCATCGGCGCGACGCCTGCTCGATGGCGTGGCGATGCCAGTCCCTCAGCACCCGATGCACTGGTTGATTTCCACACAGGCTCCAACTCGTTCTTCTTCTTCTTGATTTTCGCGTCGAGGGCACGTTCGTCGGCGGCGTACTCGTCGCAGGCCTTCTTTGCGCTCTCAATGTCCTCCTTGCACCGCTCTACTAAGGCATCGACACTTCTTCTCACATGAGCGTGTTCCCCGCCATCCAAATTAGAAGAAATAGTATCCAGAAACCGCAGAGCGGCCTGCCGATCCTGCTTCACGTCGTTCTCGTGGCCCAGTAAGTCATGCAACCTAGCGCCCCGATCGGTAATGTCCGCCGCTAACTGACGAGCCACGCGAATGTCCTTGGATTTCGTACCCAAGGAAGGCACGTCCGGTAACTCTTCCCCGGCCTTGTAGGCCTCCTGGGCCTCGCTAGCGGCATACAGTGTTTTTGCTACTTTGAGCAATTCCCGCACCGCGTGCCCGTCCGCCATGTACAAGTTCTTCGTATTGAGCTTGATATTGGCTTTATTAAGCAAAGCCTCGGCCGTCTTCGTCAGGAAGTGGACCCTAGCCTCCTCCGTCTCGATGTTGTCGGACATAACTATATCGGGGTCGTAGCGCTGGACCATCCAGTACAAGGTCGACGCGACAAGGGGAAAGTTCGGCGAGCGGAAGTTCTCGACAGACACTAACCGCTGGTAGCCGAGCGCGCGCATCATCTCCGCGAAGTTGCGCAGCTCGCGGTAGGACATGGTTGTTTAAGGTTGTGGGCAGCCCCTTATTACTTCTGGTCGAGGCGGCAGCCCTTTTTCGTAAATCCGAGGGTTCGGTGCGTGCGCCGCGCGGCGGCAGCCGGCCGGCGTCCTCGCGGTTCCTTCCACACGAGGGCGGCGGGTGCAGCCAAAAACAAAACTCGACGCCGCACCGAAGTCCCAGGGACCGCTCGCAGCCGTGCCGAGGCGTCGGCGACTGGCGTCGAGGGGTGGGCGAGGTTTTTATTGCGAAGCTGCTTTTGCTAGTGTCTTTACGCGACGCTAGCTTTGATTTTGTTTGAGTTGCGCCGGGTTAATTCCACTAATTCCAGCCGCTGGTGCGGCGGTTACGGCTGGCGTTTTGCTCATCTACAGACTGCGTCGCATCGTGCCAACTTTCAGAACTGCAGGCGCCGAGCAGCGCTCAAACACCGCAGCTGCCAATACTGCTCTCAAACGGCGTTTCGCATAGAAAGGAGCCAAAACAAAATGCCCCGCCCGCGGCCGCCCGTCGACGCCGAGGGCTACAGCCGCGCCGTCTTCCACAAGCGCGCGAACTACGACGGCTGGGCGCGGCCCGAGGTCGTCGATCCGACGGGCACGCAGCACCCGCACAAGTACGTGGTGAGGTTCGCCTATTATAAGAGTGACGGCGCCGAGCCGGGCTGGCACGTGAGCTGGAACGATAATAGCGAGTGCTGGATGGACGATCATGAAGTGGAGGACGATCATGAGGCGATGCGGGTCTTCGCGGAACGCGCCGTCGACGGCGCCATGGCCGCGCAGGCCGCGAGACAGGCGAAGTACGCCGAGGAAGCTCTATTGCGAGCGAGACTCGCGAAGCGCCTCAAGAACAAGGAGGCCGCGCAAGCCAAAACCGCCGCGGAGCTCGAGGCCGAAAAAGAGAGGAGGAAGGCCGAGGAGGAGGCGGCGCGGTCCGGCATCCCCATCTTATATGATGAGGACGACCTGCAAGAACTAAGTTCATCGGCGGCCGCACCGATCGACGGCGAGAAGTTCGCGCAGCAGAAGAGTGCGCTGCTGGACAAGGTTGAAATTACGAATCACGGCGTCGTCCACGGTTACGGCGTGAAGGCGAGGGTACCTCTAGAACAAGGTACCGTACTGTTAGATCCAACAGCATTGATGCATTCGGGGGACCCGCTGGAGGTCGTGGGCGGGCCCGACTTCAGTGAAGCGTACATATCCACGGGCAACGGGTCTTATTTCAGAATCCACTGGTTCTCCGGGGATACCATATTCCGTTCAGCAGCGACGTTCTGGATCAACGAAGCTCGCGACTGCGAGCCGAACGTCGAGTACAAGTCGACGTATGATGGTAGGATGCTGTCGGCGTGGCGCGTCATCAGGGACATAAAACCGGGCGACGAGTTGTTGGTGGTGTATAGTCACGCGGCGAACGAGGCCGAGGCGCGAGCGCCTTCCTCGGAGGGCTGGCAAGATAACGGCAAGTACGTGGGGATGTATTTGAGGAGAGATGTGGAAGGAAAGAAGGCCACGGCTCGAGTCGTCGCTTACTTACCGTCCACGGCTTCCGATCCGTATATTGTTGATGGTACTCCGAGGGAATTGTGGCGCGTGCAGTACCTCGACAGCCAACTCAAGGGCGACACGCAGGACCTGGAGGAAGAGGAGCTCGAGTGCTCGGAGCCGTCGTGGACCGCGCCGTCTTTTGGAAAGGCGAAGAAGCCCCCGCCGCCAAAGAAGGAGAAGGTGACGGGCGTCGTCGCCGCGGGGACGAAGGTGCGCGTCACGGACCCGCGCTACGCCGGGGAGACGGGCGTCGTAGCAGGCTACCGCGAGTCGAGCGGCTGGCACGTCGTGCACCTCGATGCTGATGGAGGCGCCGCCCCGAAGTTCGTGCGACTCAAGCACCTGCAGCGGGCCGACGGCGCGCCGCTCGTTTTAGATGATGTCGCCGACGCCGCGGCGCCCGCCTCGCCGCGCGTCAAGGCGGCGGCGTCGAGGCCGAACGTCGGCGCCTTCGCGAACCCCGCGAGCGTCGAGGAGGCGCGGAGATTGGCCGCGGATCCGGGAGAGACCGCGATCCGGGAGGCGTACGCGCGCGAGCAGGCCGCCGCGATCGGCGGTTCCGCGCCGCCGCCAGGACCAGCGAGGAAGAAGCCCGCCGCGCGAAAGCCGGCCGCGAAGGGCGCGCCGCCCGCGCGGACGCAGCCGAAGCGCGCGCCGCCGCCGGCCCCGGCGCCGGCCGCGAAGCGCGTTGCGAAACGGCCCGCGAAAGTTCAGAGCGCCATCAGCGACAAAGCCGAGCTCGAGCGGCGCATGGCGCGCGACGGCTGGACGATGAAGCGCAAGGTCACTCATCTCGGTCCGATTACGGGCACCCCGAAGTACTATAAGCCGGGCGACGACCAGGCCTACGCGGGGCTGACGGCCGTCGCGCGCGCTTATTACCCGGACCTCGTCGCCGCCGTGGCGCCTCGCTCGGCGCCCGCGGCCGCGCCGCGCAAACCGCGCAAGGCGGCGGTGAAGCTGCGGGTCTTGGACCACGTCGCCGCGCCGTACATGGGGCGAGGGCGGTACGCTGGCATCGTCGTCGCTGTCGGCCGCGGGACCGTCGACGTGCACTTCCTGGACGGCGACTTCGCCGCCGGCGTCGATGCAGCGGCGGTATCGTTATATACCGGTCGGCGCCTGCGCGTCGGCGCGGGCCCGGCGCTCGCCAAGGGCCAGAAAATCGCGACGCTCAAAGAGCCGACGGTGCCGCTCGTCGTCGTGGCGTTCGACGACGCCTACGCCGTCGTCAGCGGTCCCGGTGGCAACCGCGCGTACCAGCGGGACGTGCTGTGCGCGTTCGACGACCGCGGCGACGATTCGTCTGACGACGAGGCGCCGGCCGCGCCGCCACTCGACGCCGACGCGCCGGCCGCGCCGATGGACGTCGATGATGACGATGCGCCCGCCGCGCCGCCGCCCCTCGATGATGATGACAACGACGACGACGACGACGACGCAGTGACGCCACTCCTCGCGGTCGACGAGACGGTCCTGGTGGGCAGCAACAAGCACGTGGCCAAGGTCGAGCGCGCGACGAAGCCCGGCGAGGACGTCGTGCTCGTGCGCTGGCAGAGCACGGGCCACCGCGAGGAGATCGATTTGTCAGAAGTGGAGCGGCTCGACCTCACCGCGGGACGCTCGTCGCGCCGGTCGACGGCGGCGGCGCGCGAAAGCGCCGCGCCGGAGGCGGCGCCGCCGCCCGCCGCCGCGCCGGAAGCGCCAGCGGCGCCGCCTGCCGTTGAGCCCAGAAAGAAGAGTCGCTTCACTGGCGTGAAATGGGGTCCCACTGCAAATGGGGGGAAGTGGTGGGCAAGGATCAGAGTGCGAGGGCACGAAATACCCCTCGGCGACTTCGACGTCGAGGAGGTCGCTGCGCGGGCCTACGACGCCGCCCGGGTGAAATATAGGGACGAAGAGACGCTCAATTTCCCCGGGGAAGCGCCGCTCGCCTCGATGCTGGCCGCACTGCCGGAGATCGACGATGACGGTCGTGTCGCTGTCACCGCTGCGACGGAGCCGCGGCGGACGTCGCCGCGCACGTCGCCGCGATCCTCGCCGCGGCCGAAGACGTCGTCGCCGCCGCGGACGTGCTTCGGCATGGAGCGTCCGCCGGCGACGGTACAGGACGTCTCCGCGAGCAAGCGGCCCTGCCTGAACCCGGCGTCGAAGCGGCCCTACGAGCGGCCCAGCCTGACGGAGGTGAACAGTGCTGATCCCGAGGACGACGCCGAGCTCATCTGTCGCCCGAAGAAGTCGCCGGCGAAGCGGCAGCGCGTGACGCCCTAAAATTAACTTAAGTATATCTCAGCGAAGCGGCTCGACTGGATCGCCTGAACGCGACGGCGGTAGAGCGACGTGAGGTTGGTGAGAGTTGGGGAGACGGGCATGGGCGTCCAGGCCGGCGCCGTCGCCCCGTACGTCGTGCCGTAGCTTGAGGCCCAGGCCGACACGCGCGGCGCGCGGTACTCGTAGGCGGGGTGCCGGAAGAAGGGCCCTGGCGCCGCGCGCGGCGGCGGCGGCGAACGTTTTGATGGAGGCGGTCGCCGCGCCTCCGGCGCCGCAACGCCTTCCGTCGGCTCCTTGAGCGGCGAGAGCGTCGCGAGCGAGTCGAGCGGACTCTGCGGCGGCCTTTGAGCCTGGGGCGTCGCGACGGGCCCCTCCGTCGCGTCCAGCGCCGCCGCGAAGCGCGTCTTGGATGGAGGCCGCGGCGTCGGGTCGAGGCCGTAGCCCGGGGTGATGGGGCTCATGGAGATGAGGTCGTCGTCGCGCTGCCGGCTCTGCTGCGGTGTTGCGAAGAACTCCTTGCTCCGGCCGGGCATGGGCGTCCGCAGGGGCGAGCCGGGCTCCGGCGAGGCGGGCTCCGGGCTCACGCGCGTCGTCTTGAACTCGACGGTGGCGTCGGCGGAGAAGGTGAGCGTGGTCTGGGAGGCCGTGGTGGCGAGCGCCATTGTTGATTTGCTGGCAGGGGCAGCCCTTTGCGACTGCTAGCGTCTTTAAAGCGGCCGAGGCGCGAGAGGCTGCTTGCCTAGGTACAGGCGCTAGCTTTTGAAAAACGCGTATTGCGAATGAAACTTAGAGGTGAGAGGCCCGCTTGTCGGGCGAGGGCAGGGACACACTAGAGCATCGCGAAGAACTCCTGCTCCGAGAGACACTTGATGCCGAGGCGCTGCGCGTTCTGGTAGGACGCGGAGCACTCGACGGGCCGCCCGTCGGCCATGGTGTCGCCGAGGACCACGTAGGACACGCTCTCGTCGACGGTCTTCGCGACGGTGCCGCCGGCGGCCGCGACGCGCGACGACGCCCGCGGCCGCGACTGCGTGAGGACGCCCACGAGCATCACCCGTTTGCCCGGTATCGTCTGGCGCGCGGGCGGCGGCGGCGGCGGTTGCGACCGCGCCGCGAGCGCGCGCGGGTTGGTCCCGAGCGCGCGGGGATTGGTCCCGAGCTCGCGCGGCGTCGGCCGCCGCGCGGGCGGAGCCGGCGACGGCGTAATCCGCGGCGCCGCCGGCGCGGGTCGCTTCGCCGGGCGCGGCGCCGGCGCCGGCGCCGAGCGCTTCGGGGCCGGCGGCCCGGCGCGCTTCGCGGCCGGCGGCGCCGCGCGCTTCGGGGCCGGCGGCCCGGCGCGGGGCGCCACGGCCGGCGGCCCGCGCTGCACGGGCTGCGGCGGCCCGCGCCGCGGCGGCGGCGCGGCCGGCGGCGTCTTTTTTTTGGTTGAGATCCAGCCGTCGTCGTTCGCCGGCGCGAACACCGGGTTCGCCGCCGCCTCGTCCTCGTAGACCGCGCGCGGATCACGAGATAACAACCGGTCGACGTACTCCACCGCTCTCGGATGCGCCCGCACCACGCTCGGGTCGAAGTTCAGCACGCGCAGCTTCTTCATCGCCGTCGCCCGCGACACCGCCACGTACGCCTGGCCGAACTCCCTACACCCTCTCAAATCCACCTCCAACAGATCCAGCGTCTGGCCCTGGGCCTTGTGGATCGTCACGGCCCAGGCTAATCGTAAAGGGAACTGCGACCTCGAGAACACCTCGCGCCCGCCCTCTTCCACGGTCTTCGCGTCCCGGTCTACGGTGGTGGTTTTGCCCGACGCCCACCTTACCACAACGCCGTCGACCGATCGAGACGGCGCTCGTACAAATTCCTCGACGACACCTCTAGCGCCGTTCGCGAGACCGGCTGATACGTCCAGATTCGACAGGAGCATGACTTGCGCGCCGATCTTCAGTTTTAGAGTTGCAGCGTAGGGGTGGTGCCGCGCGTAGCGCTCGCCGTCGCCCTTGTCCACACAACTAAGGTGTTCCGGGGCCGTCTTCAAAGCTTTCAGTCGAGCGTCATTGATAGAATCGACGTCCGCGTTGTAGCACTGCAAGCGTGTCGGCTCGATGCCGCGCGACGTCCACTCAGATAAATCGGTGTGCTTCAACCTTCGAAGCAACGCGGCGCTCTTGTTCGACAGCTTGGCTATTCGCAACTCTCCCAGTATTTGTAAAAAGGTGTCGTCCCCGCTCTGCCGAAACACGCGCGTCAAGGCCCGCTGCTCCGGGAAGCAGCGGCGCCAGCACTTGGCCTCGAACGCAAAGCCTCCCCGCGCGGACACGGGCGGCAATTGGAGAAAATCCCCGCAACATAATAGTTGAACGCCACCGAAGGGCTTGTCATTGCCCCTAACATATCGAGCGACGTGATCCAATTTATCAAACGTCGACGCATCCAACATACTGATCTCGTCGATGACCAACGTTTCACACGCGAGCCAGCGCTTCTTCGCTTTATAAGATGAGGCCACATGTCTAGCCAAGTCCGCGGCACTTTCACCGGCGTGGCCGACGCCCGCGAAGGCGTGGATCGTTTGGCCGCCGATCTGCGTGGCCGCGGCGCCCGTCGAGGCCGTCACGAAGACGCGGCGGCCGACGCGCTTCGCCGCCCGTATCGCCTCCTTGAGCGCGAAGGACTTGCCCGTGCCCTGCGTTTTACAAAATGAGTGTGCGGCCACGGACGCCGTTTTGGCATTCATAGCCCTCTCTTGCTCTCGCTCCGCGACTGGCCGCGACATACATCGCACGTATCTCGGGCAAAGCATGCGGCGGAGCTCTCTCTCTTCGAGGATGGACGCCGGTTGGAACCGCGGACCCGGTGATGAAGCACGACGTGCCCTCCCTAGCTTTCGCGACGACGTCGAGCTGCTCGTCGCTCAGTTTTGCCTTGGTCTTGCGGATGCGCGCGTCGATCCTTTGCAACTGCGACGCGCCGAGCGAGCCCATGAGGTGCGTCTCCTCGCGGTTCGCGCCGAGCGGCCGCTTCTTCTCGGCGCCGCGGCGCATGAGGTCCGCGACGGAGACCTTGGCCTTCTTTTTGAGGGGCGGGCGCATCTTGTGGGTGAATTTGTCCATCCTTTTTTGTTGCGCGCCGCCGCGCGCGGTGCGTTTGTAGTGTAGTACGCGGCGCAGCGCAGCGCGCGTGGCGTTTGTGGCGCAGCGCCGGCGCGCGATGCGTATTGCAGCGCTGGTGCTCCTGGCACGGCTACAGCGTTATACGCGGCGCGTTTGAGCGCGGAAAGCCGCAATAGCCCCGCGCAGCGTATTATTTGAGTCCTATGACGCGTCTGCGTCCACCGCGGCCGTGCGCCCGGTGCAATCGGGCTCAACAGCGGAGATGGATGGTTCGGCTAGAGACTGTCCCGCTAGGCTCGTTCTTTTAAGCCGACTTGTACGCCAGTCGGGGCGCGCCGTCATCGCGCGCGGCGACCAAGACTACGATGTGGGAGACTTTAGACAGTAGGGGAGGCATGGACGACCTACTGCTTCTCGCAGAAGTCCTTGATGAAGCCCGTCGTGAGCGACTTGGGCCGCTCGAGCGGCAGCCCCAACGCGCGGTCCCAGAAGACCTGGCTGAGAGCCCCGATGGCCCGCGACACGCCGAAGAGGACCGTGTAGTACTCGTACTGCGTGAAGCCGTAGTGCCACAGGAGGACGCCGGAGTGGGAGTCGACGTTCGGGTAGGGATTCGCCGTCTTGCCGTGCTCCGTCAGCACGCCGGGCATGACCTTGTAGATCGTGTCGACGACCTTGAACAATTCGTCGTCGGGCAGGTGCTTGAAGGCGAATTCGCGCTGGCACGTGTAGCGCGGGTCCGTCTTTCTTAAAACCGCATGTCCGAAGCCGGGGATCACTTTGCCCGCATTTAGAGTTTCCCACGCGAACTCCGTGATGGTCTTTTCGTTGACCTCTCTGCCCTCGGCGTCGAACTTGGCCTTGAGGTCCTGGATCCAGCCGAGGACTTCCTGGTTGGCGAGGCCGTGTAAGGGGCCCGCCAGCGCATTTAAGCCTCCAACGTAGGCGTTGTAGGGGTCCGACAGCGTCGAACCGACTAAGTGGGTAGCATGGGCCGAGGCGTTGCCGCCCTCGTGGTCTGAGTGGATGACGAGGTACAAACGCATGAGCTCGTCGAAGCCCGGCGAGTCCATCCCCAACATTCGACAAAAATTTGCCGAGTAGTCCAGCGACGTGTCTCCTTTCAGCTGTTCACCGTTGAAGTAGGTGTTGCGGTAGACGCGCGCCGCGATCGGCGCGAGCTTCGCGATCACATCTAAGACGTCCTCGTACGTCGACTCCCAGTACTTCGTCTTGTGGACGCCATCCGAGTAGGCCTTGGCGAAGTTCGACTCGGTCTGGCACCTGCGTTGTTATGGTGTTTTTGTCGCTGGTGTGGTGGCGATGGCGTATCTTCCGCCGTCGACGCGATAGGGCTCGCATCGGTAGCGTACGCGTGAGGGCTCGCCCTCACGCCGCCGACGCGATAGGAACGTCGCGTCGATGGCGTACGCGGACGGCGACATCGACGCGATAGGATCAAGAACGGAGACGATCATAACGAGGACGCCGCAACGATACGCCTGCAACCCGAGCGAGAACTGCGTCATCGGGTGCATCGTCTTCGGCAATGAATCGAGGAGCTGGGTGGCGTGGGCCGGCAGCGCCGACCGCTCGAAGAGCTCCGCGGTGAGGCCATCACATTGTTCCTTCGTCGGAATCTCGCCCGTGAGTAACAACCAGAGGATGGCCTCGGGCGTCGGCTCGCCGTCGCCGGCCGGGCCCTTGAAGGTCGGGAGCAATTCCTGGCACTCGGGGATCGTGTAGCCCCGGAAGCGGATGCCTTCCGCGGCGTCGAGGAGCGACGTCTCCCAGAGCATGCAGCGGACACCTCTTCCGCCACCAATACACTGGTCGACCGTGACCTCTCCCAGGACCTTCGAGCCGTGGTCCGCCTTCAATTGCTTCAGTTCCTCCTGCTTTTGCGGGATCTGGACTGTGAGGGTCTCCTTGAGCGTCGCATCGGGGGATGTTTGCGGGACCGCGCTCGCGCAGCGAAGTAATTGGGTCGGCCGCGCAGCGCGCAGCGTTCTTACTAACATTTTTGCTTGTCTCGCGTTTCTTCTGGACTGCGAGGCTGTGGAAGGCTGGGAGCACAGACCAGGACCGCGCGGCGGGTCCCGGTGCGTGGGGTTTTCGCGCTCCAGGCGTGCCTCTACGGCTCTGCGGACTGTCTCCTCGCGCAGCGGTCCTTGAAAACTTCGACAAAACCCGTCAAGCCCTGCTTGTTGCTTGACCTTGACCAGCGGCCTCAGTTCCCGCGCACGGCACCTAACGAGTGCGTTCGAGCCGTCTTACGCCTCCGGCAGTAGCGCTGACGATCTGTGCGAAGCGACGCTCGCTCAATTGCTACCGCAGCCCCATCCGCCAGCTGAGAGCAGCAGCGCCACCCAGTTGAAACGCAGCGCTTAAGCACGATGGTGCGCGCAAGGACCGTCGCACTGCTGCTCTGCGCAGCAGCGATCGCCACTCTCGCGTACGCCGACGACGAGCCGTACGAGCCGCGGCCGGACGCCGACGCCGAGCCCGAGGAAGCCGCGGAGCCGGAACCCAAAATACCGGAGGGCCCGAAGTTCGACTACATGGACCCGGACACATGGTCCCCGCCGGTGTGGAATTATTCGCGTGTGGCGCACGACGTGGCGTCGATGACGTAGCGCCTCGAAGCTTTTGTCTCTACGCAGGTCCCAGCCGGCGCAGTACGTCTGGATGTTCGTGAAGCTCATCGCGGCCTTCTCGCCGATCTGGGCGATCCTCGCCGTGCTCATGAGCGCGTGGGAGGACGAGGAGGCCGAGAAGCTGAAGCGGTCGAAGAAGGCGGACTTCACCTTCGATAGTCCCGAATAGATAGCATAATTATTTACACATCAGTCACGCCATCAATAGAGACGAACTTGCTCCCGTCGCGCGTCATGGGGAAGACGGCGTCCACCACCAATGGAGGGATGCCCCCGACGACGTGCGGGCAGACCCAGTCGGTCCAATTCTCGCCCACGGCCTTGCTGCCGACAGGCATCGCGCGCTCGTCTCTGACGATAATGCCGCACTGCTTCCGTAGAGCCGCGCGAGAAAAACGCAGGCAGACCCAGGGCGCTTCGGAGTCCTGGTAGAAGTGGTTCGCCGTCTCTATGAGTCGAGAAGGCACTCCGGTCGCGTGCGTGAAGCCCTCCTCATCAAAAGTCGGCGGGAAGTAGGCCTCTCCACTGGACTTGGCGGCCTCCCAGCGGGGCTGCTCGCACTGCGTTAGGGAACGTTGACGGCGTCGACGCGACCCCGAAGCGAAACGTCGCACCGACGGCATGGGCGTGACGCCATCGACGCGCATCGATGGCGTGGGCGTGACGCCATCGACCCCAAAACAAAGGACACGGACGCAAAACCATGTGGTACAGCACCTCGGGCGCGTCCTCGACCTTGGTATGTAATGCCGCGAGGCGCTTGGCCACCCCGGAGCAACAACTCGCCTCCTCGCGCACGCAGCGGTCCGGGCGGAAGGCCGGGATGCAGACGGGGATGTACGACGTGCCCGCCTCGGGGAAGCGCGGCTGGAACCGCGTGCCCTTGTCGACGAGCGCCGTCTCGCCGGCCTTGAGCTCGACGGTCGACCCGTCCGGCAGGCCAAAGACCAAGCGTCCGCTGCAGCAGTAGATCCACTCGTCGTAGCCGAGCGTCAGCCACGGCTCCTGGCCCGGCTGCGACACAAATACGCGTGCGAGGGACATGCGGTCGTCCTTGGTCGCAACATTACCAACGCACTCGTCGATGGCGAAGCTGTCGGTCTTGACGACGTTCGTGGCCTTGCCGACGACGGTGACTGTCATTGTAGCAGTATGCGTCAGTGATAAAAACACGTGAAATGGATCGATGCACGCAGTGCAGCTTGCTAAGCCGTGCAGAAGGGATGCAAAGCTATTGCTTGCACAGCCTAGCGTTTGCGGGCTGTGTCACTGTGATGAATCAGCAGCCCGAGAGTTGAAGCCTGCTAGTGTGTTACAGGCCGCTAGCTCTGAGAGGCTGCAAGCGAGGCCATTTGCGCCATAGCGGTGCACCAGGCCGCTAGGATCGAGGCTCTGATACGCTCTCATCGCGCTGTCGACGCTGCGCGAGCACGACGGCGCGTGCTGCCGCGTTTGGTTAGTGCAACCATGCACCGCAGTCTGCTGCTCGCCTGGTGCGCCGTCGCATTCGTGCCGCGACGACCGCAGCGAGCACCGCTTTTAAAATGTGCAGCGAAGCCAAAGCCGCAGCCTGAAACACGCGAGCTCGAAACGCTCAAGGTCGGCGAGCGCGTCAGCGGCCCGCTCGTCGGTAAGGTCTTCCAGGGGAAGAGAGGAGTGAAGGCTTTTCTGGACGTCGGATGCGTCGGCAACAACAAAAAGCGCATCAATGGCATGCTGCGCCTGCCGCACTACAAGCAGTGGCGCAACGGCACGGACGCGTACAAGCGGCTCACAAAGGAGCTGCGGGACGCGCGGCGCGGGAAGAGCGTGACCGCCTACGTGGCCGCCGTGCATGCGGCGTCGCAGCAGTTGGTGTTGGAGCCCTTCGCGAAGCCGCGGCCGCCGTCGCTCAAGCTGTCGCCAAGCCGCGTGGAAAGTAGCTTCGTATGGGCAACGTCGCGTCGATGACATGTGACGCCCACGCAGGTCGGAGCTCGAAATAGGCACGGAGCTGCGGAACTGCCGCGTCGTCGGCATGACGGCAAAATTCGCCTACGTCGACACACCCTGCTTCCACGACGGCGCGCGGTCGACAAAACCAAAGAGGCGGCTGCGCGCGCGGCTGGTGCTGCCGCCGACGATAGCGTTGGAGACGGCGCCGGTCAAGGCCGCGTCCATCGAGCGCATTCTGCGGCTCGACGACCTCGTGACGTGCTACGTGCGACGGCCAGAACCCGCGAGCGGGCGATTGGAGGTCGGCCTCGAGCCCGCGTCCTCGGAAACGCTCGCGAGCGAAGCGAAGGCGCGGGACGGCCGCCGCCAGGCCCGCGCACGGCGCGCCGCCGTTACAAAACGTCTTGAAGTCGGCCAGCGCTTCCGAGGGTCAGTCGTGCGGCGCCTCGCGTACGGCGCGGCCGTCGACGTCGGCGCTACGGGGCCGGGTTTGGTGTTGCGGGGCGAACGAGACCGCGACTTCGTCGGCGTGGGCGACCGCGTTTCTGTGGAGGTGGCGGCGGTCGAAGCGCGCGACGCGGGGCCGCCGCGGTTGACGTTGGAGCTCGTCGTGGAAGACGAGGAGGACGACGCGCCGGAGCCTCCAAAACCAGCGGCGCCGCGGACGGCTCGGCCCGAGCCCGAGCCCGAGCCCGAGCCCACGTCGATGTTCGACGACCTCGACGACCTCGACGACATCGAGGCGAGCCTGGGTTTGGACGAGTATTAAAAAAATTAATTAAAATTCGAAAATATTCGGGTATTTTCTCGCGTTTTTTTGGTGAGAACGGCCATTGCTCGACCAGAGTCGTGTGTTTGCATGGTTTCGTATTGCATACAAGCCCGCCTTACTTCGCTGCATGCTGCTCCATAAATAACTGACCCTGGGAGCGAGGCAGGCTCCCCTGTGCAACAGTGCACTGTGCTGCTCCTGCGCGGCACGGCTCTCAAATCCCGCGATTAACCAATAGCGATGCCGAAAAGAAGAAGTAACAGCCCAAAGAAGAAGCAGCAGCCCAAGGACCGGTCGCGCAGCCGCTCGCGCGACGAGGAGAACAACGGCACCAGCAAGAACAGCAATAATCGGCTGCTGTTCGCAGCGGTGCTCGGCGCCGTCGCCGCCGTCACGGCCTACTACTGGCGCAATGACGCAGAAGACACGCCGTGGCAGCCACGGCCCTCGGACGCGTACGCACCGCTCAAGAAAATAAGCGGCGTGTTGATTGAGGACTTCGTGCCGCAACGAATTATAGATGAGCTACGATACCAACTCATGGACGCCGTCAACGGGACGTGCGCTGCGCCTACCATGGTCTGTTTTGATCCAGCGCGCGTCGACGTAGCGACGGGCGAGGCGGCGTCGCTGTTGCCGCCGTGGCTCGCGAACGCGACCGCGGCCGAGGTCGTAGAACGGCCGGGCGCGTCGCACTGCGTCCAGGGTATCAAGGAGGCCGACGCCCACGCGGCGACGGCGTCCGTGAGCTTTGTGTCATCTCGAGACGAGTTCGTCGCGGCGAAGGCTGTAGAAAGAGCGGTCCAGTCCGCCGTGGGCCTGCCGGGGTCGCACGGGCTCTTCCAGCAGCTTTTGTATTATCCGGAGGGCGCGCCGGGCTACGCATCGCACCGCGATTGTAGGGATGACGCGGCGGCGGCAGCCGCCGCGGCCGGCGGCGCCGCGCCGCAGGAGCGCGCCTTCACGACTTTGCTCTACCTATCGGACAACGCGAGTGGCGACACCGATTTTCCTACGCTTCGCGTTTCCATAAAACCGCGCGCCGGGCTCTTCGTCGCGTGGCGGAGCCTGAAAAACAGCAAGTGCGACCCCGCGTCGACGCACGCCGCGGGCCCAGTTCTCGTCACAGACGCGCCGAAGCTCGTGCTACAGCGATGGTACGAGCGCACTCCCTACCTACCGGGGCCGAACGCCCACGGCGAGCCCTGGACGCGCTGTAGCCTCGGCGAGGACGGTTCTGTTGATAGTTGTCGCACGTACTGCGCCTCGCAAAGGGCGCGCGCGGCAAGCGACGCCCTGCGCTTCGGCATGGAGGCCTTCACGGCCCACAAGTCCGGTCTAGACCCCGATGCGCGCGCGGCGGCCGTCGAAGCATTATCGGACGCGCTCTCTTTGCTTCCGGGCCTCTCGCTGGCCCAGGTCCTGCTGGCCCACGCGCTCTACGACGGCGCCGAAATTGATGAAGCGCGCATCTGCGATTTGTGTGCCCGGTTCCTCGCCGACTACCCCTCTCTCAAAGGGGTCTCCGAGGACGCGGAGGTCATGCTCGAGGAGCTACAGTGCGACGGCGGCCTCGTCGAGCGGCACCGGTCCCTCGCGCTGCACGAGATCGCCGCGGCGCGCGGGCGGCCGCGAGCGGCCTAGTTGTTTATAAATTATGTTGTGGGAATTATATCTTCGGTAGCGCGCCGGCCGCCTTGTACACATTGACGAGGGCCTTGGCCCCCATTCGTTTCTTCTTCGTCTTCTTCTTGGGCGTTTTTGCAGGTTTGCAGGTCGGATGCCTGTAGCTGACGCTCCCGTCCGATGCTTTGGTCCCGACGCGGTCGCCATCGATTTTGTTGCCACACACAAAGCAGCTCGGCGCGTAGAGCGCCACCCAGCAGGGCTGACAGAACAGATATCCATTTTCCTCTTTTTTTCGCGCGTCGCCGGCGAGCGACGTGCCGCACCCGCTGCACAGGAAGCAGGCTTCATGATACTTGCCGAGTTTGGGAACCTCGACGACGGCGCCGCCCCGGATGATCTTGGCGCAGCCGCGGCAGGTCCCGATGTCCCACTGTGTGGCGACGTCGGTCCGCGCGACGCGCGGCGGCGGGCCGTTCGTTTGCCGGGCGGCGATTGCGTCTTCATCGTCGTCGAAGCCCACGCAGAATTCGATGCACACAACAGTGCCAAAGGTCGCGTGCGCCCCCGCCCGCACGGCCGCCGCCTTCCACCGCGGATCGAAGACGCAGAGTCTATGGCCCCTATCCCGCACCTGTGTGAAAATCAAAATTTTACGGCACGTTCGTGCTGACGCGTCTACCTGCACGCCATCGACGCGACGCCTGCTCGATGGCGTGGCGGTGCCGGTTCCTCACCGCTCGACGGAGCCAGCACGGCCGCGCCGTCGCTGTGATATGACTTTGTGAAGAATTATCGGGTGCACCCGACACACTGGTTGATTTCCACACAGTCCCACACGCCATCATCAACAATGAGGTCTTCCACCACCTGAGCGCCCGTAGTAGCGCGCCCATACCAAATACACTCGCCGACGGCTCCCTTCCACTTCCCGTAGCGCGTGGCCCTGTCCTCGGGCCGCGAGTCGTCGCCGCCGCGGTGCGACGCGACGCCCGCTCCGCCCACGTCGACCGCGTGGTCCTCGGCCGCGAGCTTCAGCCCTACGCCGGCCTCTGCGAGCGGGCACGCGGCCTCGCACTTCTGGAGCCATTGGATGGCGTCCTTGACCGCCGAGGCGCCTTCCTTGGTCTGGCGCGGCCGCGCGTTGCCGGGCGGCTGGTAGGTCTTGCCTTTGTATAGCGATGCACGCGTCGCGAGTCTCGTCGCGACGTCACTAGGAGCCAACCGTGCGGCCGACAAGGCGTCAAGAACTTCGGCTTCGAGCGTCTCCCAAGGCTTGTCGGCCGGTACTGTCGAGGTGTTGTCCACTGCTGGCATCATGATTTGTTCTCCCTCAGCTCATAATGTCAGGGCTGCCCTGAGCGATGGTTCGGCTGCCTTGAGCGGTGCACAGCGTGTCAGCAGTCACGAATGAATGCCAGGATGAAATCGGTTCCAATGTGTACGAGTGCTACGCCGCACTGCAATGGTCAAGCTCTCCGTGAGTGCTAGTATGTTTGATACGCTAGACTGTCTCTTCTGCGGCTAAGGCGCAAGTCTGTACAGGCCACCCAAGCATTGGCGGCAGCGTTCGACGCAACACCTACGTCACGCCAGCAACGCGACGCCGCGCTGGCGTCCGCAGCACTACTTACGCTGGCTTTGGTGCGCAGCACACGAGCCATGGCCGCCATGACGACCGGGAGCCAACCCAAGGTGCTGGTATTCGGCTACGGCTCGAACGGAGTCGCGCAGCTTAGAGCGCGCTGCGCAAATCCAACGTTAACGCTGCGGCCGGCGCGCCTGCCCGACCACGCGCGGGTCTTCTGCCTCCGGAGCCCGCGCTGGGGCCAAGGTGGCGTCGCGTCGCTGGCGCCGGCCCCGAACCAGCACTGCCTCGGCAGCGTCGCCGAGCTTTCAGTGAAGGAGAAGGAGCTGCTCGACAAGTTCGAGAAGCCGGCGTACCGGGACGTGACCGTAACCATAGAGGTGCGGGGCGACGACGGTGCTTACATCCAAAGGCAAGCCATAGCTTACGTCGGCGGTAGTGGTGAAGACGCCTTCACGCTGCCCTTCACGACGCCGCCGTCCGAGGCGTACCTCGTGGCGATCCGGTCCCACCTTAGGGACCACTGGGACGACGTCGATCAGATCGACGTGCGCTGCGCGGCGCGCGGCGCCGTCGCCCAGTGGAGCTACCCGTACCAAAACCCGACGCGCCTGGACCTGGCGTCGCTCTGCGTCGAGGTCAACGCGCGGCGCACGGCGCCGTGGACGATGCCCGCCGCGATCCGGCCGCGCTGCACGGCGCTCGTGGAGGCCGGCCTGACTACGACGGCGGAGGTCGCCGCGGCGCTCTGCGACCGGCGAAGCGCGTTTTCCGCCGTGGACTGGGACGACGACGGCCTCCGGGCGCTGGCGCAGGTGCCGCTGCACCGCGTTTTTGTCTACGGGAGTTTGTTGACGGGCCTGCACAACGCCGGCCGTCTCGCGGGAGCGCGCCTTCTCGGCACCGCGACGACGTTTGATGAATACGCGCTCCGGTCGGCGGGCGCCTACCCCTACGCCGTCGACGGCGCGGACGCGCCGGGCCTCTCCACCACCCCACTCGCCGGCGAGCTCTACGTCTGCTCGACGGACCAGCTCGACCGCCTGGACGCGCTCGAGGACCACCCTTCTTATTATCAGAGAAGACGCGTACGGCTTCGGGGCGACGACGCCGAGGCCTGGATGTATGTGCTGCGCGACGCCGGCGCGCTCGCAGAAATCCGGGCGCGGCCCGACGCCTACGCCGACGCGGCGGGCGACTGGCGCGCGTTTTTGGAGAGAAATAATTAGACTTGTGTTATTTACAGACGCGTGAGCGCGACGTTGTCCCTGTACTCCTCTCGAGCACTTTCGTCGCGGAGGATCGATGTGCGGACGACGTCGCCGAGGATGGCGCGGAGCCGATCGGCCGAGAGGGCTCCGCTCTCCGACATGGACGCAAGCGCGGCGGCCCGGAAGCGCTCGGACTCCATGAAGTTGAGAAACCGCGAGTCGCTCTCCCACGTCTCCTCGAGGAATTCGCGGAACACCGCGGATGCGATAGCGGCGTCGGGCGCGGGCAGCGACGCCTCGAAGCGCGCCGCGCGGGCTGCCAAATTAGGCGTGCCGACGAACAGGAGCATGTCGAGGCGGCCCGGCCGCACGACGGCGGAGTCAAAGGCTGCCAATCTGTTGGTTGCGAGTGGGTTGATATGGATGACGCCGCGTTGCTCGCGGCCGTTCACGACGTGTGGCGTTGGAAGGGATCGCGAGGAGATGTTTGGAAAACGAAGCGAGCCAATAAAATAGGCCTATCCTTAGGCCGCGCTCGAGTTCGTTGCGTTCGACCTCGCCGTCACCGTTGCAATATAATAAACCCCACACCGAATCTCCATCAATACGCCGCTCCGGCGGGACGACTCTATTGACACTAGGCCGACGGCGAGCGGGCAAGTGGCAGCGTTGATTTACCTTCAAATGAACGCCGTCGACGCGACTTTGTACGCCGCATTATTGCTTGATGGCGTGGAGGTGCTTGCACGACTCACAGCACCGCTCCGACGCCAAGCTCTTCGAGGACGTCGCGGCGCTGGGGAAGTAGACGGGCTCCTCGTCTCTCTCTAGCAAGTAACTACGTGATACTGTGATCTACACCGACCGGGGTAAAAGAAACAACAGGGCGTGACGACTGTATATACTTGCTAAGATTACAAACGCGTAAGCGCGACGTTGTCGCAGTACTCCTCTCTGGCACTTTCGTCGCGGAGGATGGAGGTCCGGACTACGTCACTGAGGACGGCGCGGAGGCAGTCGGTTTTCAGAGGACCGTCTGCGAGCGACGCAAGCGCCGCGGCCCGGAAGCGTTCGCTCTCCATATAATTCAAGAAGCGACTGTCGCTTTCCCAGGTATCCTCGAGAAATTCGCGGAACGTCGCGGCCGCGGCCGCGTCGGGCCCAGGCAGCGACATCTCAAAGCGCGCCGCGCGAGCGGCGACGTTCGGCGTACCCACGAAGAGCAGCATGTCGAGGCGGCCCGGCCTTACCACGGCGCTATCGAACGCCGCGAGTCGGTTCGTCGCGACCTGTGTGGAAATCAACCAGTGCGTCGGGTGCCAACGCGGCCGTCCTGGCTCGGTCGAGCGATGAGGAACCGGCACCGCCTCGCCATCGAGCAGGCGTCGCGTCGATGGCGTGGAGGATGATGCGATGATTCAGCACGAACGTGCCGTAAAATTTTGATTTCCACACAGGTCGCGACGAGAAAGATGCTCCGCTCCGCCCGTCGCAGATCGTTCAGCCGCGTCAGCATCGCCGTCGTTAATATGCGCGACTCCATACCTAGGCCTGGCGTCGTCCTGTCGAGGCAGAACTCTTCAATTTCGTCGAAGAGAATCACACAGTCTCTCAGTCGCTCCAGGCGATCGAAGACGTAGGCCATGCGCGACGCGATGTTCGCGAGACCGTCTTCGAGGAACACGGCCGTGTCGATTACAACGAAGCCGTAGCCGAGTGCCGCGGCGACGCTTTCAGCGGTCGTGGTTTTCGCCGTGCCAGGTGGACCGAACAACACCGCGCTATAGGCTGTCGGCGAGAGCGACCCGCTCTGCGTACGTGGTTCGATGATGCGAGACCGTAAAATGTCCTTGAGCGAGTCGCTCGCCTGTATGGACACCGACGAGTGAGTGTCGGCCGCGCGTCAACGGCGTCGAAGGACCTTGAAGACACAGACAACATGCCATGTCCGAATCCAAGAGCCCTTCGAACACCGTCGCGTCGGGGGCCTTGCCCTCGCGCCCGCCGAACTCCGCGAGGATCCTTTTGTTCAGCAGGTCTCCCACGACCTTGGACGCGGCACCCGCGCACTGGAGCGCCTGCGCCGTCGACCACGCGAGCGGCGCGCCCGAGCCCTCCTCGAGGTGGTCGCTCCGCCAGCCGCCGCCGCCGCGGTCCTGCCGCTCGAGCCAGGCGCAGGTCCGCTCGATCTTCGCCACGTGCGGCCGGAACGCCGCGCGCGGCAGCGGCAGCGCCAAAACCGTCGCGAGCGCGTCGGGGCTGAAAACGAAAGCGTTGCCAACGTCCTGTGTGCACGACCGCGCGTCGCGTCGACGAATGTTGCATGGAGAAGGCCCCTCACTGGACGCCATGTCGTACGAAGGACCGTCGCGACCGCACGAATATTTTTTGGCCCGGAGCCCATGTTCCGTCGTCGCCTGTGCGTAAATCAACCTGTGGAAAGCGTCGCGACAATTTGATTTATGCACTGGTCCTCGCGCTGCGCCCCGAAGAAGACGTCGAGCGCGCGCGCGCAGAGCTTGAGGTTCGGCGCCTCGATGCCGTCTCTATCTCCATCGCCGTCGCAGCGGACTTCGTCGCGCGTCGCGAACGCATTGATTTGATCCCTAGCGGCGCCCACGGACGCGTACGTCGCGAGCGAATACGCGACGCGTGTCGCGTCGGCCGGCTCGCCCATCGAGTCGTAGGCCAGCTGGCGGCAGAGTTCGTCCCGTGCCACCTGAAACGATCTTTTCAGCGCGAACGCCATGGCCATTGAATCGATGCCAAGGAATTCCACTAAATCCGCGTCGGCGACGTCGAGCAGCGCCCGCGTGAGCCAGTACGTCAGGTAGCTCGACAGCTTCTGCCGCCTCCAGTCGCGAAGGTGCGGCCGGCAGGCCAGCAGCGCCTCGACGGCGCCCGCCAATCGGTCCGTGCACGGCGGTCCCACTGCGGCGCGCGCCAGAGCCGAGACCACCAGCGGCGCCTGCAGCAGGTCGTCGGTCCGCCAGGGCGCCTCCGCTAATGCTTTCGTCACCGCTGGAAATTCGTCCAGCGCGTCGGCGTCCAATAAAGCACCAATGCAGATGGCGCTGCTCGTCACGGAGTAATTGCGCGTCACGCCGGGCTCCAGCGCGAACGACTTGAGCTCCGTGTCGAAGAAGCCCCGCAGTTTCGGCACCACTCCATCGTCCAACGCCGCGAGCCGCCGCTCCAGCGACGCCAGGTCGTCGAACGAATCAAGAGCAGCGGCTGCAGCGTCGTCGTGCGCGTGGCGAACTGGCAAACGGTTTGCACCCAAAGGCTGTGTCGCACTGCTGCGCGGCGCGATGAGGCCGGTGGCGGTGCTGGTGAGCAGGCCAGCGATTACTGCGCGAAGAACACGTGCTCCCAGCATGTTGCCTCTGGTGCTGCTGCTGCAAAAATGGTTGCCAATGCGCAGCAGTTTTAAATTGCAACTACCCCACCGCTTCCTACCCTCTTGTCCGCTTCCACTCCAGCGTTTGGACGTTATGCAGCTGGTGAATTTACTGCGAGTAATGTGATGCTGCTCACGAGTTAGGCCAAAGTGCGGGTTAACAAGCGCCGGACCAGACGCGTGCCTGGGGCCTGCCAGGCTGTCGCCGGCCGAAAGATGCAGTGGTGCTCCTCGAATCTGGCAGAAAACTCACTAGGCTCGGGGGCAGCCCAAAATCGTGCAGCGCGCGACCAATTGGTGGCTGCCCACCGGCCAGGTGCTCCGCACCGGTACCAGGCATCAGTGGTGCTCCACCGTCGGGCGAACGAGTGTAGGCGCACGAACCTGCAGCTGCCCGCACCGCACCAGGGCACACAAACAAAAAGCCTTGGGCAGCGGACAGCTCCAGACCACTCGTAAGCGGCCAGGATGCTCCACCGCACGCTGCGCCACGACTTCGCCGAGTCGGAAGGACTGGTAGACAACTCGCGGAACTTGGATCCGATCGTCAGGCGGGAACAGCGCCAGAAGGCCGCGGAGCTATGTAGGACGACGTGGGCGAAGCTCCAAAAAGCAAGGGAGCAGGCCATGTTAAAGTCGGGGCACACGAGCAACTTCGGCCTCAACTCCGGCGAGTTATTAGTATTAGCAGCAGAATGCTGCGCGAAGAACGGGCTCTTTGATGATGCTAGAGACTGCGCCGAGGAATTTTTTGTGGACGACTGCGCGACTTCTCAAGGGTCCCAGGATCAGTTTTTGTGTCGCGCGAAGTTCGTGCAGGCCCAGGTCGAGTGTAACAATGCGAAACCTCTACAAGGCGCCGACGGCGTCAGAAGGAGGCGCCTCGCGTGGGGTTATGTGTTAGATGCATTGAAAATTGCCACCGACGAGTTAAACAGACCGAGGTACGACTTTCTGGTCTACAATGCTGCTGTTGTATTATGGGACATTATTTATCCTCTACTAAGGGACGGCGCGGCGCGCTACGCCGTCATGCCGCTGCAGACTTTATGTGATGCGTTGGAGGAGGTCGACGACCAAAAGGATCTGGACTTAAGAGTAAGGTATCAAAGAGCATTGGGGCTGTGCTACGACGACGCCGAGGAGGCATCCCTCGCGGGGCAGTGCCTCACGAAGGCGAAGGAACTCGCGCAACGACGATGTACGATAGCCCAGGAGGAAGTCGACGCGTCGACCACTTCGTTAGAAGAGGCCTCCCAAGCTCTAGAAGCGGCTAAAAATGAGAGACTCGCGCTGGACAACGAGGACGAGGACGAAGTAGTGGTAGAGGACGCGCCCGCGCCCGCGCCCGCGCCGGGCGACGTCCCGGAGGACGACGCGACGACGGCGACGGAGGCCACCCTAGATACGGCGCAGCGCGACAGTATGGCCGAGTACGAAGCGCGCGAGAAGCGCAAGTCCGACCTCGAGGACGCGCGCAAGGCGAAGCGCGAGAACGCGCTCGCGAAAGCCGACGCCGCGGTCCTCAGAGCGGAACAAGCGCGGAGCGACGCCGAGGTGCGCCAGACCAAAGCCATGGAAGTGACGAAGGTCGAGCGGACGAAATTGGAGGACGTGTTAGTGCACTGCGTTCACGTGGGGGTCGACGTGAAGTCGGACGTCGACGGTGACATGCGCGCGAAATCATTGGTGGACATTCAGGGCGTGAAGTCGGCTCTAGGCACGGCGTCGCCCAAAGATTCGTTGGCATCGTTGGTCACAATCCTAGGCGAGCTCGGCGTCGAGGCTCCTGGTAGTACACCTGTACCTTCGGACAACGAGGAGGAGGAAGAACCAGAAAAGGCCACTTTGGCCACGGAAGCCGCCGAGGGCGTCGCCGACGCCGGCCGCTGCGCGTTGCGCGTCGCGGACTTTAGCGACGAGGGCGCCGACTTCTCGAAGAGCGAATGCGTAGCCTTGGCGCGCCGATGCGCGTTACGAGCAGGCCACGCCAAGGACGCGCCGCCCCACGCGCGCATGAAGCTGGATTTGCTCAAATGTTTATTGACAGCTAGAGAACTCGACGACCAGGCGTGCGTACCTCTAGCTTCCGTGAAATCTGGCGGCGAGAAGCGCAAACCTCTCAAGGAGGACGCCACAGCCGCGCAGAGGGAAGCCGCGGAGGCCGCGGATCGCAAGCTCGAAGCTGCGAGAAGGGAGAAGCTGCGCGGGAGAGAAGTGGATGCGGCGAGACTAGCGAGAAGGGTCGAGGCCCTGAAGCTCCTAGATAGGACATTGTTAGCTGCAAAAAGACTGGATGCGGCAGACGTCATCGAAGAGGGCTGCGTCGCCGCGTGGAACATCGGGCTGCCGCTGCTGGAACCGCATCTACGAAAGCACGTGCACCGCACGTTCTCGCTGGCTTCGTCCCTACTCGAAACGTACCAGTCTCCATTAGTTGAACTAAGGTCGAAGCTCCACTTCGAGGTGGCGCGCTGCGAATTAGCCATGGATTACATCGCCAAGGCCGCCGCGGAGGTCGAGAAGAGCCTGGGCACGGACTACGGCGCCATCGACGACGAGCTGGTGCAGAAGAAGCTCCCGGAGGAGGCCTGGGAGGAGGGCGACCCGACCGAGGAAGCGGACGAGCCGGACGAGGTCCAGGTGGCCGACGCCGATCCGTCGCGCGAAGCGCATTATCAACTGAGGCCTCTAGATCGGTTCGTCGCGCCGCTCGGGCACCGCTTGGAGCTGAGGAGCAACATCTACAAGGAGCCCGACACTATTGAAGATAAAGCTATGTTACTGATGGACCACGCGTTGGATGCGCACGACCCTAGACTACAGAGGAGGATGCTCAGCCAGGTCGCCGACCTGCTGCTGAGCGCCGAGGATTCGTCTACGGAACCGCCTCCCCCCGTCGTAGGCTGGGCCGCCGCCTTCGCGGAGCTCGCGAACGACTCTAGTGAGATGGTAGATGTCGAGGGCGAGGAGGTCCCGGGACCGGCCTGGGGCGCGCCGAGGAGCGCCTTGTCATACGCGTCCGCCGAGGCCGACGGTTCGACGGAAGAGCCTTCACAAACACCGGGTGAGAACAAGATGAAAAGGGCTGCCTTGTGGGCGCAGCTCCTACAAATCGCGTGGGAGAAGCATCGCGCCACCTCTCGCGAGTTATGTCAGCAGGCTGCTGCGTTGGTTTTGAGGGACGCCTGGCCCCTGGACACGCATCGGTTGTACGTCATCCAGCAGGTCGAGGCCCAATACGCGTTAGCTGAGAGCTACGTTGATGAGCTCACAGAAGTGGCTACAGCGACGGCGCGCCACGCGGCAGATGATAAAACAGCGCAAGCGCCGCCGGCGTGGCTCGCGCTTGGTGTAGATGCCAACAAAGTGGACGCTCTCAAAACTGACGAAGACGAGGAGGACGACGAGGACGACGATGATGAAGAGGAGGACGAGGACGAGGACGACGCCCCCGTAAAAAAGAAGGTATCCGTCGTGCACCGAGAGGCGCCGCAAAGATTAAACGCGTTGAAGCGATTGGTGCTGGGTGCGCTGATCGGTGGCATCAAGCGCGCGGAGCGGCTGGGTATTGATTCTTTGTGTCGGAACGGTGTCGCGCGATTGTGGAACCTGCACATGCACATCCTCCAATCGAAGCAGTACGACTGTCTACTCGAGGAGGTCGTCGGCGCGCTGGAGCAGGGTCGGGAGGTCCTGGAGCGTATTGGTAGTAAGGATGCGCTGCTCGGCGCGCAGCTTTCCGAACTCATCGCGCGGTGCTATGTACAACAAGGGAAGAAGGACCCCGCTGCTTCTTTATGCGCCCAAGCGGCGTCGGCCTACGGTCTGGAATCACCCTTGATCGTCAAGAATTTGGTCGAGCTCCATGCTTTGCTCAAGGACGCGGCGCCTTCACCACCGTCGCAAGGCGCGCCTTCGTCGCCTAGAGCAAACACGGAGAGGATTGAGCGTACTGGTGTGGATGATTTAGCCTTAACTGCGGAAAGGGCGGCCTGCTTCTTTGATGTGCTAACGCGCCTCGAGAAGTTAAGTCGACTCGCGAAGGGTGATGATGTAACGGGCCTGGGCGGGGCCCGCGAATTGCTCGAAGAATCTTTAAAGAAGGACGCCAAGGCCGCTGCTACGAGAAGGAGCGCCGCGGACAAGGCGAGAAAGGCCGCGGAACGGCAGGCCTGCCCTCCCTCAGACCACGACCTGTGTCGGTTGGCCCTGGGCGACGCTTCTCGGGAGCAGGACGCCGACGCGTTGATACTCAGAGTAGAATTATTCGCGCGCATCGCGGAGCAAGCTTTAAGACTTGATCATACCGATGAGGTGCATCGTAATGTCGCAAATGCCATCGCGCTCCTCCCGCCGCCCCCGAGACCCGCCGCCACGAAAGATGATATTAAAGCACACGACGAGTCCGAGTCACGGTGCGTCAAGGCAGATGCTACACAAGAAACTCCTTTCGACGCAGCCAACACGCCGAGTAAAGCGTGGCGCTGGGGTTCCGTGGCGGAGCTGGCCCGGGGCGGTGCCATCCAAGAACAGGTGGCGCCGGGCCAGGACAAGTCCACCCAGGACAACCTGTATGCTGCTGCATTATCTCATTTCGTGCGCGCCGCGCGCCACGCCGTTGCTGCTCAAAGCTATCCCGAATTGGTGGTGCGGAGCGCGGAAGCGATGTGGAACTGCTCGCTTCACTTATCTGGTTCGAGTGTTTCTAGAAGGTTGGCGCGATCGTCTCTTAGATGTATCTTGGCTTGTATGAGGGAATCGGGCATCGTCACAGCGGCTTCGTTGCAGGTCGAGGCGAACCTCCTAGGCTTGCTCCTGGAGTGCTTCACGGACGACGGCCACTTCCAGGCGGGCCTATCCTACGTCGATCGAGCTTTGAAAGATCTGAACGCGAGGGAGACAGGTGAGGACGACTCGAAGCCCGCAGAAAAAGTTTTGAGGAGGGTCATGCTGGAAGGGAGAGTCAAGTTCCTGTCTCGGTTAGGAAGAAGCTCGGGCGCGGGCCTCAAAGTCGAGGGCGACGCCGCGGCCAAGGCCAACGTCTGGGCGACGCTGGCGCGGACGGCGGCGAACCCCGTGCAGCAACTATCAGCCTATCAAAAATGTTTGGACTGTGTGAATGGTCGATTCGAACGGGTCGAATACTTGGTAGAGCTGGCGGAGTGGCTCGTGGCGCAAAGAGCATCAAAAAACGACGCTCAAACATCATTGGAGACTGCTGTCGATTTGCTGCTGGAGGTCGAGGGAACTGCGCCCCCACTGTCACATGGGACACAAACAGGATCGCAGTACGGCTCCCACATCTCCGGCACGACGACCCGAAAGACGACGACGCGCGCGTCACAGTCGAGTCGTCCGGGCACCGGCCACTCGCAGCGATCAAAGACGTCGCGGAGCGGCACGAGCGTGCACTCCGGGTCCTCCGCTGGTGGTGTTAATCGTATGCCCGGCGCCCCGAAGCATCTGGGCGCGACGCACTACGAGTTACTCGTAAGGGCGCTCGCGATGCTCGGCGAGCTCGCCACAAATTTCAACGATCGAAGGAGGTACTTGTTATTAGGAGCCCACTACGCCACTTCGTTATATAACCTCCATGTCCGAAGCGCGAACTCCGTCGCGCACAAGGAACATAAAGACGCGGCGCGGGCCGCGCGGAAGGCCGGCGAAGAGTATGCAATGCCGGAGGGGCCCAAGTTTTCTGGTGTCGAGTCGTTATGTGATTGGGCCTCTCTCGAGATATCAAGTGACCTCCTCGACCACTGCCGCCGGGCGCAGCACCAGAAGCGCCAAGCTAGAAACGTTTTGTCTCAAAAGACATGCCACAAAGTGCCCCTCACGGCCCACCACCTCTGTGCTCTGAGTGACGGCCTGTGCGACCTGGGCTACACGGCCCAAGCGTTAGCACCCACCGTGTGTTTACAATTAGTTGGTTACCTCGCGACGACCCACGAATCAACACCGGCCTTGGCCGTGTTAGGTGGTTGTAGACGCGCTCGATTGCTGCTGGAGTTGGGAGCCACACAAGCAGCTTTGAAGCAGCTCCGAGCGTTGGGTGGCCTGGGCTTAACATCGAAGAACGAAGCCGAGGCCCCCGACGCGACCGACGTCGAAAGACTGCTCGAGCAGCGCAAGACGACGGAACCGGTCAAGAAGCCGGAGGCTACCGAGTGGAAAGTGAGAGGATTGGAAACAAGACATATCTGGTGCGCCATTGCCTCGGAATGTGTAAGTCTAGAGCAGCCCGCGGCCGCCGCGACGTACCTAGCGGGCGCGTACAAGCACAACGACGCGTTCGACGATCGGAAGGGGGCCGGGCGGTGTGCGGAAGTTGCCGCACACATAGCGTATCAAAAAGGCGAGTTCAAGGAAGCTGTGATGCTGGTGATGGCGGCGCAGCACGCCGTTGGGAAAACGGGCGACCTGAGGACCTGGACTAGGACTTGTTTACATTGCGTCAAGTACCATCTTTGTGATGGTAATAAGAAAGCGGCGAAGGCCTTGCTTGTGAAAATAACGGCTTTGGTGCGCAGTGCCTGTACGAAAGAAGATAGTCCGTTAGATAGCACGGTCTGCTGGGCGCAGCTCGAGTTGTTACTAGCTCGGTTGGACGCGGCGGAAGCCCACGAGAAGCAGGAAGCGTCGAAGGACGCCGTTGCGAGAATACACCGCGTCTTGCATGCCTTCGACGGTGTATCTGGAGGTGCGGAGCCGCACCCGCTCTATCTCGACGCAATTGGTTTCTTAGCGAGATTGCAGAGTGGAGATGAAGCTCTAGAGACCATGGAGCGCGGCTTGAAGGGCGCGTCCCAACTCTACGCGGCGAGCTGGCCGTCAAATGATACGCAGACGTCTCGGTTGATATCGCCGCCGATCGCCCGTCGCTGTGCTTCATTATCCGTCGCTGTAGCAAGGGCGCGTCTCGAGCTCGCCAAAGCTAAGGGCGAGCACCTCTCGCAGACGCTGGCCGCGGCGCAAGTCGCGTCGAGCGGGGGCTCCTGCGTCGACACGTGGCTGGCCGAGACGAAGACGCCCGACGCGAGCGAGGCCGCGGATCGGTTGGAAGCGCCGCAGCTGGAGCGGGCCGTCGCTTTAGCGTGTGGCGCTGCTGAGTTATGTGGAAGGAGCTGTCCTAGTGGTGGTGTCGCGTCTCTTGCAGTACTCGGCGAGGCCTTCGCCTTACGCGCCGGGTTCCTGGGGCGCTTCGACGAGGCCTGGGACGACGCCCACGTCGGTTTGCCCATTGTCATTGAAAAGGAAGTCGTCGAGGGCGAGGAGGTGGACGAGGAGGCGCCGAAGGAAACAAAACACGGCGACTACGTCGCCGCGCCCATTGCCACGACGCCGCAGCTGCCCTGCTTCAAGGAGGCGGTCTCTTCCAACGCTAGTGGTGCTTTGACGGAGCTCGACGAAGCGCACGCCGTCGACGGCGCTCGTAGTGACCTCGAGGCGAACGACGCGGCCGACGCCGAGATCGCGGCCGCGGTCGCGCAGGCCCGGGCCGACGTGGCTGGAACTGAGCCGGCGGAACCTTCAACACCGGACGCCGCGGCCGAGGCCGCGCGCCGGGCGGGCATCGCGGCACTATCAAATGCCGTCGCGTTCGGTCTGAAGCGGGGTCGCTTCGACGACGTCGGGCGGGCGAGCTGCGCGCTGGCGGAGACGTACGGCGTGGCGCGACCCCTAGATTGTGCGTGCGCGTTATTGCTCTCGCAGTCGTGCACGTCGCGACGGTTCCTGGCCGGCGTCTACCGCAAGGCGCTGGGGAGACGGGGTGTGAGCCGCCAGGCGGGCCTCGCGCGGTTGCTCGCACGGTGCGGCGGGCTCTGGGGCTGCGGCGCGGACCAGGGCAGCGACGACGGCGGGTTCGGGCTGGGCGCCTGCGACGACGCGCTGGGAGGCGGCGACCTGGAACTGGCGCCGTCGACGGCGCCGGGCGCGGCCTGCGACGCGGGGCGCGCCTGCGGCGTCGTGCCCTGGCTGAACGGCGGAGCGCTCGTCGCTGGTGCACCGCCTTCATTGATCCTGGCGCGGCCCCACGAGTACCCGGCGGCGGCGGCGGCGCGGCGCCACCTCGCGGCGCAGAGCGGCGCGTGGCGGCGCCTGGATCTCGGGAGCCAGCCGTCCGTGCACGAGTGCCTCGTAAGTTGCGGCGCGCAGCCTCTCTACGTGCTCTCGATCACGCTTTCGCCCGACAAAGACGTGCTGTACGCGGCTTTGGTTCGATGCGGCGACGGCGGGCCCGCGGAGGCGCGGGCCGCCGTGTCGCGCGTGCAGCTGACGACCGAGGCGCAGTCCGAGCTCGACGACCTGACGAAGGCGACGGCGCAGTGGCGCAAGACCGCCGAGCGGCAGTTGATGCGCTACGCCGACGACGCGGGCCCCGAGGGCGACTTCGTGGGAGGCGCGACGCCGGGCGACGAGGAGAACGCCGAGCCGAATACTGATGAAAACAAAGACGCGCTCGACACGGACATGGAGTCCTTCTTGGCACGGACGCAGAAATGGCTCGCGCCGCTCTTCGCGACGCGCCAGATGAGCGGGGCATTAAGAGCATTACAGGGCGAGCCGGCGGGGCTGGTGTTGCTGCTGGATCCTATTCTCCATTCATTACCGGTCGAGGCGTGCAAGGAGATCCGGGACACGCACCTCGGCGTGGCGCGCGACTTCTCGATACACGCGTTATTCGGAAGGCGCGCCGACGCCGCCGTCTGCGAGGCCGGGGACACGGCTTTTGTGGTGGACCCGCGGCGCGAGGATACGGGCTCGTCTTGCACGGACAAGCCGCGGCCGACGGTGCTGGAGAACTTCGCGCGCTATCGCGAGAACCCGAAACACATGGGGGGCTACAGCGAAGGCGTCGCCGGGGATGATCATATTGCCAAGGACGACGAGGTCCAGGAGCTGTTGCAATCTCGAAAATCGGGAGGCTACGTCTTCTACGGTCCTGGTAGGGCGGGCCCGCCGGCAGCCACGCTCGCGACGCTGTCGTGCGAGGGCGTACGCATGGCGCTGATCGTCGATCGGGCCGATTCGGATTTGACCCAGCGGCGGCGGTCGAAGCAGGCTTCGGCCAAGACAAAGACCGACTTTTTACTCGAGGGACCGCTCGAGACCGCTGCCCTGTATTGTTTAGCTGGAGCGGGCTCAGTCTTGATGAACCAGTGGGCCACCTCGTTCCACGCGAATCGGTTGTTGCTCGACGAGGTCCTGGCCGGTATCGGCGAGGGCGGCCTGACAATCGCCGAGGCGCTCCAGCGCTTCGGCGCGGCGGACGCGCTGCCGGGCGAGGAGGTCGACGAGGAGGCGCCGAAGCGGTTGAAATCGCGAGTCTCCCTCTGCCCCGCGCTGTACGGCTTGCCGACCATCAAGATGAAGTAAGTACTTCAGTAGATAATGTGCTAGCTCAACGAGTTACTCGCAAAGATATCTGGCTCGACGAGGAGCCAGAACGCCGGCTCGGTATTGCACCACAGCCTGACGTTTGGGTAGGCGTCGGCCACGACGAAGAGGCCGTCGCGCGACGTGGCCGCATCGAAGCGTCGCCACGCGGCGTCGTGCGTCTCGAATCCTTCGCCACGCGTTGCCCGACCGACTGCGCCCCACACGGCCTGCGTGCACGAGAAGTGCACCGCCGACCCGTCGCCGAGATATGGTGACGTTCCCGCGTCGCGCGCCTGGTGCGCTAATAGTCCGTTGTCCGCAGACTCGTACGCCGCGCGCATCATATCCACAAGGTCACTTACGTCGCCGTCGAGGGCCAGCGCGTAGATCGCAAACGCGTCGTGCCACGAGTTGCGTCGCCGCGTGCCCGGGAACGGACCTAGATGGTTGATCGGCCGCTCACCACTTCGGTAGCCGAAGTCGTCGCGGAGCGCAGTCGCGGCCGCCGCCGCCGCAGCTGCGGCGCGGTCGCCTCCGAGCCGCCTGCACGCGAGGATCGCCATGGCTTGGTCGACGGAACGCCAATACTCCTGGCCGTCGGCGACGGCGCCGCGGCGGAAGCGGCCGAGCTTTTCGTCGAAGAATAGATCTAGGAATGTCTCCCCCATCTCTCCTATCCTGTCGTCGTCTGCGTCCTCGTTCAGCAACGAGTAGAAGATGACCGCGGCCGCATTTGAGACGCAGCGGCGATCTCGCGAGGGCTCGTAGAAACCAGGCCGCTCGCCACCGCTTTCGACCGCCGCATCCGGCGTTTTCCAGATGTCCGAGGCCGTGCGCAGCCGGAATCCATCGTCGTAGTTAAGGTCGTAGAGCGAGTCACCGAGACGTTTTGCTGATGACCTCAACTCCTCCGCAATAGCCTTGCCAACCGGGCCGTTACCCATACGCCGCGCCGCCAGTAGGTGCGCCGCGCCGAAATGTGCGTTATGCCAGACGCCTTCGCCTGTCAGACCGGACTCGCGGTCGTACAAATCCTCGAGCAGGTCGAGAGGTCGTTTACCGCTCGTCTTACGTTTCACATTGCTGAGCAATCGGAGGCTGCGGTCGAGCTCCCAGGTGCTTGCTGCTGGCGCAAGCGCCAGCGCCCTCCAGTATGCAGGCACTGTGAGTGCTGCCAAATGAATGAAGCATCGATGCATGAGACGTCACCTAGCACAGATGCGCCACTCCTGCGCTCGGAAAAAAGCGTCGCGTCGTGCTGAATCGATTTGTGCGCGCCACCAGCCGCTTGCAAATTGGAGACTTGCTTGCTTGCTTGCTAGTGTCTTACAGGCCTAGCGCACTCAACAACAGGTCTCTCCCGACATGATCCCCGGCAGCATGTCCGGCGAGATGTCGAGGATCGCGCCGGTCACCATGGAGGCGCTCTCGCTGAGCAGGTGGACGACGGACGCGGCCGTGTCCTCGGGCCGCAATATGCGCCCCGACGGCGACGCCGCGTCGGCCTCGGCCAACCAGAAGCGGTTCGTCGCGCTCTGGCCGCGGTCCTCCGCGTCTGTCAGGCACCATCCCATATTGACCTGGTTGACGCGAATCCCATGCGGTCTCAACTCTGCGGCCGTGTTTTTCGTAAAACAAGCGAGAGCTGCCTTCGAACACGAATAGGCGAGGATAAAGGGCGCGCCGCCATGAGCGGCACAAGAACCGATGTTAACGACGGCGCCGCGCGCCCGCCGCTGCTTCAGGTGGCGCGCGAGCGCTTGCGTGAGCAGAAACCTGTGCGCGAATCAAGCGGTGAGTCGGGTTCGCTGACGTCGCGTCGATGGCGCGTGATTTTTGCGCGCTGGTCTAGACGGCGCCTTGACATTAGTCGCCATCATCTCGTCCCACAATTCTGGAGTCGTGGTCTCGAGGTCGCCGCGCGGGAAGCACGCCGCCGCCGAGTTGACGAGGAGGTCGACCGAGCCGAACTCTGCGACGGCTGCATCCATGATTTTCTTTGCCGCCGCCTCGCCGTCCGCGAGATCGACGGCTACGAAGGCCCGCGCGCAGATCTCACACGACGGGACTCCCGATGGACCATGAGCGGCTACTACTTCGCGTGCGATAGTGTCCAAGGTCTCCCCGCCACGCGTGGCATTCCTCCCCGTGACGAGAATGCCTCGCGCGCCCGCTCGGGCGCAGGCGATAGCAATGCACCTGCCCAGGCCACTCGTGCCTCCGGTGATAATGACAGCCTTGCCCTCTAACGATTTGTCCACTCGGAGCGTCGAGAGCGGCGGACGACCATCGGTGGTCTTTGAGAGCGGCTGCTGCTGCATCGCGGCCATCGCTGCGCACGGCTCGGTTTCGCAGCAGTGGCGACTCGTAGACGTCAAAATTAGTGGTTTCGCAAGCGAGACTGATAATTAGAGCAGTGCAGGCCTTTGGCGTGCTGCCTGTTTGCTAGTGTCTTACATCACGCTAGCCTGAGCCGCCGGGCGGAACGCAAGATCTCGAGTGTTTACGACATCCCTGGGGCATCTCTGCGCTGCTCGATAGCAACAACAGCACTTGAAGTATGGCGGCGACCATCTCGAGGCAGCTCGATGCCTGCAACCTATCCGACATGCCAGACAAGCCAGCAACAGAGGCTTCTGCGGACTCACATGGCACCATGCCCTTTAGCACGGCTCAGAGCAGCGCCGTCCAATACATCCCGTCGTTATTGGACAGCGAAGACATCGCCGCGGTCTTTGCGTTAGGCGCGGAAATGAGCGACGAGCTCCAATGGGTCAATTTCGACCATTCGAGCGCGGTCACGTACCTGCATCGAGGCGACATGTTCGGCCAGCGCTGCCCAGTGGTCAAAGAAAAGCTCCGCCTGGCGGCCGTCGCCGCGGAACGCGCCCTCTACGGTAACGGGAAGCGACGGAAGCTCACGTTCCGCTGCGTCGAGCTCCACCGGTCGACGAGGAACGGGGGCCTGCCGGAGAAGGAGCACTACGACCGCGGCTCCGTCGTCACGGTCGACGTGCGGCTCTCGCCCGAAGGCGCGTTCTCGGGAGGGGAATTTAGAACGGTTGAAGCCGACGGGTCCGTCAAAGGCCACGGCGCGTCGTTCGCGCAGCCTGGAAACGCGATGGCCTTCGCGTCGCACAAGCGGCACCACGTCGCACCTGTCGAGACCGGCGAGCGCTTCGTGCTGGTCGCTGAGTTTTGGACGGGCGAGGCGCGCGTGTGCGGTCACCGATGCACGCAGCGGCGCGGCCTCTGCGACGCGATGCTGGTCCGGGCCGACGAGGCCCAGGCCGTCGCGACGGACTGCTTCTTCGCGCTGCTCGACGCGGACGCGCTCGAGGCGGTCCACTCGCTTGATGACGACTCGAGCGGCTGCGAGTAGTAGTAAGAGGCCTATTTTAGACGAGGGCGAAGCGAACCTATTCCTTCTGGGGCGAGGCCGACTCGCTCTTCTCGGCGAGCGAGGCCTCGGCCATCTCGCGCATGGCCTTGACGCGCGCGGCGCGGTCGCGCTCCTTCGCGTCCAAGTCGCGCTGGGCGTAGGCGAGCTGCCGCTCGGACGGCTTGGCCTCCGTCCAGTCGAGCGGGTTGTGCGTCTTCTTCTTGGACCAGGCGCCCTTGTTGATGGCCGCCTGGGCCCGGTTCTCGTTGTACATGTTGACGGCCTGCGCCGAGTAGTCCGTGTAGCCCGCCGTCTTGAGCTGGAAGCCGCCGATGATGTCGTTCTGGCGGCGCGCCGACGGCCCGCGGTGGCCCCAGGCCATCGGGCTTCCGGCCGTCTTGCCCCATCCAGACTTATTGCGCGCCGCGGCTTCGCGATTCCCAATATACTGCTCCATGCCCTCGCGCGCCGTACTGCCGACCTGCTCCTGCTGGATGGACTTCTGGGCCACGGGCTCGTCGGTCCAGTGGATGGGGGACCCCTGGTCGGACTTCCAGCCCGCCTTGTTCTTCGCCGACGTCTCCATGTTCTCGCGGTACATCCAGATGCCGTTGTCGTTCGCGTGCCAGGCGCCGACCTCGCGCTGCGCCGTCTTGCCCTCGAACTGCTTGCGCTTCTGGATGCCGAACAAGGCCCTTTTCTGCGCCGACACGGGCACCTTGAGGGGGAAGACGCCCTCACATTTTCTATTCTTGGCGAGCAGCTCGCTCTTGACCTTGTTGCCATAATTATAACACTCGCGCAGCTGCAGCTTCGTGTAGGGCTCGGGGTTGTCGCCTCTGGCCCCGCCGAGCTTCCACTTCGACGAGGCGCCGCCAATTTCATAGAACTCGGGCGCTTCTTGATTATACGAGCCGCCTCCGGCGTAGGGCGGCGGCCGCGCCTCGGCCCAGGCGCCCTTGTTCTTCTTCGCTTGAATACAATTCGCGTTGTACTGCGCGATGAGCTCCTCCTTGAAGCGCGGGTCGTCGGCCGTGAAGAGGGGCTCGTCGGCTATTTTGAGGGAAGTGGCCATGGTCGGTTTCTCCCGCCGCTGGGCTGCCCTTTTTTGTTAGATTGCCGCCGGTGCTCACGCTACGGTACTACGAGGGGCTGCTTGGATGCGATGCGCTATTAGTGGCGCCGGACGAGCCTATAGAGACTCCCGCACAAGCCGCGCTGCGGAGAGCAATGGCCTAACTAGAAGCTACCGGGCCGTGAAAAGCGCCCCGGCCGCGTGTCGCTCTCTCGCTTCGACCCCGGCGACGGCGTTCGACGCCTCCTCCACGCCGTCGCCGCCGTCGAAGCGGTTTTTCTCAGTAGTGCACGCGCGGCTAGGGGGGCAGAAGACTCCGGCGTTCCTATAGACGTCCACGCAGGCTGCTCTCCCATGTAGGCCATCGCCGCGGATCTCGTCGCAGGGGCGTGCCACAGAAAAGAAGCCTAGGATGATTACTTACGCCCGGCCCATCTTCCGGTACGCGCGCGCGCGGACGTTGCCCTCGAACCACAACCCGATGATGCCCCGCGCGTCCTCGTCCGGTTTTACAGGAGGCTCCTTGGCCGGCTCCTCGTCCTCCTCCGTCAACTCTGGTTGAGGCGGCGCCCAGACGTCGGGCGGCAGCAATTCGGACGAGCCCTGCACGATCTCCGGCTTCGCTGGGGTAATAACCTCCTCTTCCACCCCCTCTTCTTCGACCGATGCCTCCTCCACAATGCCGTCGGCTAGCCGCTGCTCCGCCAAAGAATCCTCGGCGAGCTGGACCATCGCCGCGACGCGCTTCCTTCTATCCGCCTCGGCGCGCGCCTCGGCCTCGGCGACGCGCTCCAGCTGCCGCGGCGCCGGCGCGGCCTCGGTCCATTCAATCGGGTTGTGCGTCTTCTTCGTCGCCCAGCCCGACTTATTGACCTTGGCCTGGGCGCAGTTCGCGCTGTACTGCCAGATCATCTCTTCCCGGAAGCGCGGGTCGTCGGCCGTGAAGAGGGGCTCGTCGGAGATCTTGAGGGAGGTGGCCATCGTGTGTGGTGCTTGGTTGCCTTTTGGTCGCCGGCGTGCAGTGCTCGTAAGGGCTGCCTTTGGGTCGCTGGCGTGCGTTTCGATGGCTTGCTCCTCGCTTGCTCCTGGCGAGCGGGCAGGGCCTCTGGGCGTGTACAAAGGCGCTTCTCCGGTGGCCGCTGCAAAGGGCAGCCTCTCTCACGGGAATCCCTCTAGCCTCGGCAACATCGCCCTGGATCCGTAGTGGACGCGGCGACGGCGTCGTGGGATGGTCAGGACCACTCGCCGGCGCCGCTCGGAAGAGCCGGGACCCGCGCCCGACCGCGGCCGCGTCTAGAAAACCCCATAAGAGTCCACGCATAGACTTCCACATTATGACGGCGCTTCGTCGTCGTGATCAGCGACGTCGACGCCCGCGAGCGCGTCGTTCACGCGGAGCGGGTCCTCGTCGGCCTCGAGCAATGCCAGCGCCACGCGCGCCAAATTCCGCGCGTCGTCGGCGCCGCAGTGCAATCTACCTTCGAACTGGAGCTTGTGGTGGCGCAGCATCGCCAGCAAATTCGCCCGTCTCGAAGACCGAGGCTTCTTCCGGCCGTTCCTATCATCGGCATTCGCACGTTTCGCCTTGAAGACTTTCTCGAGGTCCACCCACCGGTCCAAGTAGGCCCCGGGCTTGTACAAACCCTTCCTTCTACATTCCACGTCCAAAAAATGGTCGAGGTCCCAGCCATCGGTCGCGAACGCAAATTTTGTAAAGTCGTGCGTCGCGCCCCCGCCCTCCACCAAATCTTTGGAGCGCAGCCACGCATCTAACTCATGTAATACGGTATCGATGGGTTCCGCATCATCAACTAAAGCTTGGTCGATGCCCGTCAGACCCTTGCAGAAGTCCGTGAGGGTTGCGTTTTCTGTTGGTCTTACATAGCGATGGAAGGTATCGACGATCTGTTTCGTAGAAGTGTCCACCAATACGACCGGAAACTCGATGACCTCGTGCAAATAGGACCACGTGTTCTCTTCGCAGGTGCACTCAAAATCTAAAACGCCTATTACTTTTGGCGTAGGGTCTTGCGGTGGTGGTGGTGGTGGCGGCGCTCTGGGTCGCTGGCGCTGCTTGCTTCGTTGTCCTCCTCGGGACTTGACTCCCGCCAATCGGGCGCCTTTCGGGGTGAGTGCTGTGATTGCCGTCGCGGTGAGGAGGGCGAGGCGCATGGTGTCTGACTTTGCACTCGTCGATCGATGCGCGAGCGCTTATATTGCAGGCTTGTCCTGTGAGTCTGCACTCGTCGATTCTGCGAGCGCTTGTGCAGCACTCGGTTGCAGTGGCGTGCTCTTTGAGCCCTCAAGCGCTGCGACCGCGTGTTCTTTCGCTTTGTAGCGCCTCTATACGACAAATTACTCGTCTCGGCCGAGTTCTGGCGCAGGTAATCACAGACCGCGCTGCTGTAGCGCTGCAAAGTCTGCACCTTGCTTGCTAGTGTCTTACACCGCTAGCTCGCGCGTTCCTAGACGCGTGGGAGCCATGGAAGCCGCGCCCCGGGGACGGTACCCCCTCAAATGCACCGCGGCTGAACCCCCCGTGGCACCAGACAGTCACATTCTACTCAATTAGTCCCCCTGCATCAGCGACGACGACGACGGCTTCGTCGCCTTTGCAAAGACGGGTGACCCAAGATCCAAATACACGTCGCCGTCCTTGACGTCCGCGCGCACCGCGAACTGCGTTCTTGCTTTATTCGTGGTCGGCGCGCCC
This sequence comes from Pelagomonas calceolata, assembly GCA_918797485.1. Classification (NCBI taxonomy): domain Eukaryota; class Pelagophyceae; order Pelagomonadales; family Pelagomonadaceae; genus Pelagomonas; species Pelagomonas calceolata. The sequence goes on from CAKKNE010000004.1 coordinate 3,998,439, forward strand.
CGCGCCAACCCACCGACCCAGCCGCTCACTCCCTTTCTTTCCACAACTCCTCCCGGCTCGCCACTTACAAGATTGTACGTCTGGCCGCACAAACAACAGGCCACCGCGGGATCAGCCGCCGCGCTTCCGCGAAGGTCGCCCTTGTCGAGCTCCCAGCCGCAGCACCCGCAGTCCCGCTCCAGCACGAACAAGCGCTCGTTGAGCGTCGCGGCGCAAAATTGCACGGTGCCAGCTTCGCCCATTTCCAGCGACCAGCCCTTGAGCTTGCCGTTCTCCGGCGGCGTGATGCCGGGGACTTTTGTTAATGTGACCTTCCTCGCTTTATTCTTCTTCTTCTTGCCCTCGCTGAGGAGCCGCCGCTTCATGGTCATCGTTCGTCTGACGGTAAAGCCGTCGCAGACGAGGGCGGCGCCGCAGCATAGCAGTGCGGTGACGGCGGGTCGCATCCTTGCGGGCGTGCTATGTGCGGCGATGTCGCGTAGGCGGCGTGAGGGCTAGGTTGCAAGCCTGGGTGGCACTGCTGGCGCTCCGTCCCTGTGCCGGCGCTGCGCTTACTCTTCAGTCCAGGAGCTGTGTTTCGAGTCCTTACGACGTTCCCAACTCGGCAGCTCGTAGCTGCAGCGGTGCGGCGCGTATGCAGGACCAGCTCTCTGCAGCTGCAGAGCCAAAGCTTGCAACCAGGGCTAGGCAATCCTGCCCGCGTGCTACCTAAACCGCAACACAAACACACGTAGAACCGCTGAGCAGCAAACCGTGCAGCACCAGCCACGGACAGAAGCGGCACGCGCGCGCAGCAGCAAAACCACCAAGCACCAGATATGCTGCTCCGCCTCGCGCGCCGCCGCTGCGTGCAAAGCCTACGCCAGGCCTCGACGGGACCGATCGCGGCCTACAACGCCCTCGTCGACGCCGGGAAGATCAAGCGCGACTCGCACCAGCTGAACGCGCTCGTGCCGCTGCAGCGGCTCCACGACGAAATTATAGAGACGGGCTACGCACCCTCACCGAGGCAAGCCAAGGCAGACAATGAAGAATCATCAAACGGCCTGATGACGAAGTTCGCCTCCTTCGCGCAGTCCATGGGCGTCGCAATAGGAGGCGATACAAACAGGCCGTCGGGCGCGGCGGGGCCCGTGGTCTCCACTTTTGGAAGCAGCTACGCCCAGGAGAAATTTGTAAAAAAAGAGGAATCGGAAGTCATCAAGGAGGCCCTCCAGTCAAAGGCACCCCAAGGCGTCTACGTCCATGGCGGAGTGGGAACGGGAAAAACTTTTTTGATGGACATGTTCTTCGACGAAATTTTTTGTAGCAAGCAGCGCGTGCACTTCCATGAATTTATGTTAGATGTCCATCGTCGTTTGCATGAGCTGAAGGGGGCAAATGAACCTCTTAGACGAGTCGCGGACGACATCGTCGATAGGGGGTGGCTCGTGTGCTTTGATGAGTTCCAGGTCACGGACATCGCTGATGCATTGGTCATGAAGCAGCTGTTTGAGGAGCTGTTCGCTGCGGGTGGCGTTGTTGTGGCTACTTCCAACAGAGCACCTTGTGATTTGTACGCTAATGGCATACAACGACAGTTATTCCTACCTTTCATACCCTTGTTGGAGGCGAGATGTATTGTGCATAGTATAGAGGACTCGAAGACCGATTACCGCTTGGCGATCGGCAACACGTCCGAGTCGGCGCATATCTATCTGCAGGAGGGCGATGACCAAGGTTGGAACGAGGCCCAGAGAAGACTCATCGGAAGGACGCCTCGAATCGTGAAAGTCGAGTTGAAAACGGCATCTGGGAGGTTGGTGAAAGCGCCCCGAGCGGACCTGAATGCAAGGGCCGCGTGGTTTTCCTTTGACGAGCTCTGTGGTGGCAACACGGGCGCCTCGGATTTTCTGTGCTTGGCCGGGGCTTTTGATGTCATCTTTCTTGATCAAGTCCCGACGCTGGACATGCGGGATTTAAATAGAACAAGAAGATTTATTACATTAATTGACGCGTTGTACGAGGCGAACGTCATCGTCGTCATCCGAGCTGCTGCAGAACCATCTAGGTTGTTCGTGGCGGACAAGAATGCTGTACTAGATGAAGGGCATGGCGACCTCATCGGCGACGCGACGTATCTCCACAAGGGCGCGCGCGACGAGGCCTTTGCCTTTGATCGTACCGCGTCTCGAATCATCGAAATGGGCTCGACGGCCTACTTACGACGAGCTCGAAATGCGCGGTCGAAACGCGTCGGCGACGTTTTACTCGCTGTGGACGACGACGTCGACGTCGACGCTTTGTTTGCGGCAGCGGACGTCGACGGCTCGGGCAAGCTTGATGAACAGGAGTTCACGGCGCTGCTCGAGGAACTGTCGGAGAAGACGCGGGGCCACCGCAACGTGTCTCGCTTGGAATTTGAATTGGCGCGCGGGTCGCTGGATGCCAATAGGGACGGCTTGATTGATCTGAGTGAATTGCGTGAGGAATTTTATCACCGAAAGCTCAAGGACGCGTCGGACCGACTGTTTCTGGACCGGTCGGGGGAGCTCGTCGCCGGCGCGCCCGCCTGACGCCGTCGACGCGGCCTCTCACCACATCGCCCGTCGCCCGGCGCCTATTGTTCAAGTTGTGTTGTGCGCAAGTCTAAGACTTAGTTTTTCACCCTACAAGCGCGCAGAGCAGCGGCTCCTGGAATAGCGAGGGAGAGAAGTGCTCCCTCAACGAAGCAGCAACCATTGCAGAATAGCCCTTGTCCGGCGGCGCCGCCGCACTCCCGTCGGGCGCGAACGTATCTGACACGTTCGCCAGCAGCGCACAGGTCCCGGCGTCGCACCGCGCGACCTCCCAGCTCTTGTGCATGGCCGCGACCCAGTCCTCGGACCCCGGTTCGGCCCCGGACAATTCCGCGGCCGCCGCGCGCTCGTCGTGGTTTATGCCAATTTCATCGTCGAGGCCCCCATCAGACGCGAAGAAGACCACATTGGTCGCTCCTGGTTCACTCAAAGGAGAGTCCCTATAAGCTCGGACCCGCGGAAAGACGGCACCTAGCCGTTGCGTGGCCACCTTCAGGTACTGCCTCGACCGTTGATCGGCCAGCGAACCCAGAACAATTGTGAACACCAGCAAGCCCTGCTGCGGCGTTAAAGCTTTCTTTGAAGCGCTGAGAGCAGATTTGCCAAGGAAGCGCCACGTCGCACTACCCCACGGATCCCCTGCATCGATCACGTCGATGTTCAATAAATCATAGGGCGGGCCCCTTTTGCGTCGCACGTCGTCGGCGCGCTTTCTTATGAATCTCAAACCTTCCTCCACTAGCGTGGTGCCTCGTGTGACCCCAAAATGCGTCTCTGCTAGTTTAGCTACTCTGCCATCGATTTCTACAGCATGGACACTGAGAGAGGTATTGCGCCAGTATTGTGCTACGGAACCACCACCCAAGCCCACGACTAACGCATTCCTAGCTTTATCTCTGAGAGAAGAAGCTGTTCTTTGGACGACCCAGCCCCGAAAGACCGCCTGCTCGGGCGCGCCTATGCGCTGGACGCCAATGACACCACCATTGTTCACGAGGTACCGCAGATCGCCCTCTTCCACGACTCGAGGTGCGCCGCACGACCTTGTTGTGGAAAAGAGCGTCGCCGCGCCCGCTATTATTGCTGCCGCTAGTATGGACTTGAGCGGTAGTCCTGATGGTGGTGGGGCGTCGTCTTTCGTTTCTGTTGTCTGTTTGTTCTTGCTTTTGCTCTTGCCGCCCTTTTTCTTTTGTTTTTGTGGCATCGCTCTGCGCGCTAGCTGCACTCGACACCCTGTTGCAGCCGGCAAGCTCTGCCCCGACGACAGATTTCGTCCAGCGGTTGCGGCACTGATCGAGCGCCTTTTTATGTTGTCTCACCGTGCGCAAATGCTGCAGCGGTGGCGTTGTGGTCGTTTTTTGCTCCGGCCCTCCCCGTGAGCTAGCGGCCTGTAAGACACTAGCAACAAGCCGCGTCGATCATTCGGGTTTTAAACCGGAACAAGGCCTCGGGACACGTGCAACACGAGTCCTACGGAGCAAATCAGGCGTCCATCGCCCAGCGTCAATAACTCTTGATTTTGCTGACTGGAGTTTCATTGCGCTCGCCACCCACGCGCCGCCGCCGCCCGGGAGAACGAACACTCCCGCCCGCGTTGTGGCTTATAGCCGGAGACGAGACCTCTCGTCGCGGGGCGCCGCTCAAGTATATCTGCTGTCAAAGGAAGGCCGATTAAAAGCTAGCGCGGACGGTCCGGGCTCGCCACCGCCCCAGGACTCGTCAGTAGTTGCTCCTCGTCGAAATGAAACGGGAGAACTCGAATCTCTGCTGCGAAACAACCTTGGCCGCTCGGCCGGGTCAACCCGCGGCGCCAAAAAAGTAAACTCACCCTTTAATGGCCACGCCATCGCCGCGACATCTCCCTGAAAAATCCAGAGAGAGACGTACGCTTCAAGCGCCACGCCACCGACGCGCGCAGGCCAACTCGCCGCGCTCGAGCGCTGGCTCGAGCTCAACAGCGGAAGCTTCCGCCAGTGGCCGGGCCTCGTGGACGTCGCCTGGACAAGAATAGCGGGCCGCGACTCCGTCTGCCTCAAGCTCACGTACGAGTCGCACGTCGCGCTCGAGCAGAACTACGACCGCTGGGTCGCGGCGGCCGAGATGATGGAGCGGAGCTTCCTGTCGCGCGCGCCGAGCGAGCCGTCGGTGAGCGCCCAGAACTCGCCGACGCCGTCCCCCAAATCGGCGGCGCCGGTCGGGGCCCCGTCGGCGGCCGACCAGCTCAACATGGAGTCGCCGAGCGCCGCGTACCGGACGCTGGTCTGACACGTCGCGCGGAGCTCCCATTCCCACGCCCTGTGCAGAGGCTTCTGTTGTCTACCCTTTTGTGGTGGTCCCCGTTGGCACCCCCCGCCGCCGACGTAATTATTTATATCGATTTGCTGAGGCCCGCGCCGATGGCGTATGGGCCTGCCGCAGGGTCCGGGCGGCTCAGTCCGGGGCGGTGGTCGTCTTTATGAGGACACGCTGAATGACGCGGTGGTGGCGTAGACCTCCGCGGCGGGCGACGGCGCGGTGGTACGCCATCGCCGCGACAACATGCCCCGGTACCACTCTAGATAGAATGGACAGACGATCATTATGTCAGCGAGGCGATGGGGGGTATGTCAATAATGCAAGTGTCAACAGAGAAGGATCAATCAGACGTCGAGCGTGTCGTCCGTGTCCGACGCCGGCTCCTGGCCGCGCAGTATCTCCTGGACGCGCTCGTGCGTGAGCCCGAGCTCCTGCATCGCGTCCGGGTTCTCCACGAGCAGCTCGAGCAGCTGGCGGTGGCTCGGCGACAGGCGCATCCTGCCGCCGCCCTCGTCGTCACTATCGGAATAGTATTCCGAGTCGTCGTCGTCTTCGGTCACCGGCGGCGGCGGCGCGCTACATACGGGCAGCTCCTCGACGTCGGCCATTGTTAATTGAGGCGCATTTAACATGTCCGGCACGGGCTCGCGCCACAGCTTTCGTAGCAAACACCGCGCGACCGGGAAGACGCTCAAATTCGCCCTTCCGTCCGGCAGCAACTGGACGTTTCTAGCTTCGCAGACCCAGCTGAATTGCGGGCTTCGGGGGTGGACTAAAGGAGCGTTCGTGCAGAACACGAACAGGCCGCCGTGGTCCTCGGCCGCGATCCGAATCAACCACTTGTAGCGCGGCTCGAAGAAGTGGAGGTCCGTCCTTCTCCCTACCTCGAGGTAGGCCGACATGGCGAAGATGGGCACTCGTTTGCGTAGTATTTCCCTCTCCCTCAACGCATAGTGCGCGCGCCAGTCGTTTCCCGCCTCCGTCCGCCACTCGTTCAGCTGCCTTCTACCTCTCCACCTTCGTTGACACACGGGCTCCCACACCGAACCGCGGCCGGCGACTTCGCGCGTGCGCCGCCCGCACGTCCTCAAAACATCGAGCTCGCGCGCGTCGAGGAAGCCGCACGTGTGGGCGAGCGGATCATCACCTAGGATCGCGGCCATGCCCGTCTCGGCTTGCGCGGCGGTCGGCTCCTGGTCGTTTTGCGGCTCCTTTGTTTTGAGGCGGAGTTTGGAGAACGCCTGTTTCAGCAGCTTGGATGCCAGCTTTTTTTTACACGCGCTCTCTTCGCGTGCGTCTTTTGGTGCAGCGCTGGTTGCCTCTGCGCGGTACCAGGTATCGTCCGCGGTGTTACGCTGCGTTTTATGCAACGTGAGTGAGCGACGAAGCTATACACGAGCTATTGGGATGTGATGCGAGGCATGCCGCGGGCTGACAGGACACGAATTTGGAAAATCACCATACTACGCATCATTGGTCCGCTCTACTGCCACGGCTCGCTCAACGAAAAAGAAAGGTCGCTGCGTACGTGAAGCCGCTTGTGTCTCGCCGCGCGCGGTCCGTCGCGTGTGCACTCTCCGGCGTTCAGTCGGCCGAGTGGCGTGAACAGGGACACAAGACGACATCTCGGAACCCGCAGGAACACCACTGGTCCGCGGCAGACGACTCGGATTCAGCCTGTCAAAACAGGTTTTTGCTTTTCACCGATTTGGAGGCGCAGACGAGGCAGCTGACTGCCTATCCACCGCCACGCATCGCCGTCGAGGCCTGCGAACGCTGCGTGACGATACTTCCATCGCTGCGGCGCCAGCAGACGAAACCGCAGCATCTCCAGCCCAACTCTAGTCCCACAGCGAGGCCCTTTGCTGGCGCTAAACGCCGTCGACGCACCCAACTCTAGTCCCACAGCGATTGCTGGCGCTAAACGTCGACGCACCCAACTCTAGTCCCACAGCGAGGCACTGTTGCTGGCGCTAAACGCCGTCGACGCACCATGGGCAAGAAAGAAAAGGAAGCGGACAATGAACCACCTCCATTGAATCTAAATATCGGCGTCATGGGCCACGTCGACAGCGGCAAGACGTCGTTGGTCAAAGCGCTCTCGACGACGCTGTCGACGGCATCCTTGGATCGGGCCCCGCAAAGTCAAGCAAGGGGCATCACCCTCGACTTAGGCTTCTCAAGTTTCAGAGCACCGCTCCCAGAACACCTAGAAGGTGATGGCGATTTACAGTTCACCTTGGTGGACTGCCCGGGCCACGCGTCACTGATACGAACCATAATTGGCGGCGCCCAGATCATCGATGCGATGGTTTTGGTGGTGGACATCATCAAGGGCGTGCAGCCCCAGACCGCCGAGTGTCTCGTGATTGGCGAGATCACGACACATGACCTGATAATAGCCCTGAACAAGGTGGACCAGATCTCAGAAGAGGAGCGACCAGCTGCTATTGAGACGGCGACGAAGAAGTTGAGGAGGCAATTACAATCGTCAAAGTTCCGGGACGCGCCCGTCGTCGCGTGTGCGGCCTGCGTCGGCGGCGAAAAGGTCGCGGCGGTCGGTCGGAGCGAGCTCAAGAGCGAGTCCATCGGGCTGGATGAGCTTGTTGCTACATTACGGAAAAGGGCGAGGGTGCCGAAGAGGGATACGGACGGCCCGTTCTTCTTCGCTATTGATCATTGTTTTCCGATCCGCGGCCAGGGGACGGTGGTGACGGGCACGGCGCTGCGGGGCCAGTGCAGGGTCGGCGACAGCGTGGAACTCCCCGCGTTGGGATTGGAAAAGAAGGTCAAGTCCATGCAGATGTTCCGGCGGCCGGCCAAGGCCATAAGATGTGGCGATAGAGCTGGCCTATGTCTCGCGCAGCTCGACGCCGCGGCGATAGAACGAGGCGTCGTCGCCGCGCCGGGAAGCGTCCCGGGTCTGACGGCGGTCTTAGCTCTCGTGCGGAAGGTGAGGTTCTTCCGGGGAAGGACGGATACGGAACGGACCTTCCACGTCACGCTGGGCCACACGACGACCGTCGCGACGGCCTATTTCTTCGGGGCCGCTGAGTTAAACGATACGGCCGTCCCGAAATTCGACTCAGAGCGAGAATACGTCTACCAAGAAAAACTAGAAGATAGGTTGCAGTGGTGCTTGTTGAAATTTGAAGCTAAAGTAAGGTGTCAATTAGATGCGTTGGTCATCGGGTCCCACTTGGAAAGCGACGCGGCCATGGCCGACGCGTGTCGGATCGCGTTCCACGGTCGACTCGTGGAACGGGCCGAGGGCGACGCTATTGGGGAGAAGATTCGACTCTATAAGCTGAAAAGAAAAGTAGGGTTGGTGGCGAAGCTCGGGGACCCCTGTGTGAGTACAAATGGGGACATGGGTGTTAGAGATGTCGTCGGCAAGGACTTATTTGCAAGGGAGACGAACATGGCGCAGTTCGTCGGGTGTAGTACAGTGTCTTGTGTCTCTTCGCGTCGATGGCGTCTTCATGAGACGACGTCGCCTCGACGCCGTCGACGCGCCACATTGATCACCACGCAGGCTCCGGATCCAGGCCGAGACGGGCGAGGTCGGCAAGCTGTCCTCGGCCTTTGGCAAAGGGGGCAAGTTCCGCGTGCAGTTCGAGGGCCCGACGGACGTGCAGCCCGGCGGTAGACTATATTTAGTATACAAGAAGTACGCCTTTTCGTCGTCGAAGGCGCTGCACCAGGACGACGACTGCGTTGTTCCTGCTGATGAATTAGTAACGCCAGGCAAACCTCCGAAGAAGAAAGTTGTCGAACCGCCGCCGCCGCCACCGTCGTCCCCGAAGAAGACGGAAGATGTGCGCGAGGGCCTCGTCGAGCGCCTCAAGGGCGACCCCCTCGACAGCGGTCGGTACCGGACGGTCATCGTCGAGGGCCTCTTCACGGCCGAAGAGGACCAGAAGCAGTTTGTTGGTAGGGTCGTGACGTTCGCGAACGGCGACGAGGGCGTATTAGCGGGGCCTTTTGGGAAAGCGGGCAAGTCGAAAGTGGATGTGGAAGGGGCGGGGACGGATGCCGCGGTGGGTGCATCGGTGACGCTGCGGCTGCCGGCGCGGTGAGGTATTTATTTGGTTTAAATGTTTTAGTTTTAACTCTGTTGCCTCGTCGATGGCGTCAACTAGTCACTTCGATGGGCGCGGGGTGCTCAGGCTCAGGCTAGTTACGTCGCAGGGTTCCCCGTACCCCTCCCGCTCCGTCCTAGTGTGTCGATACGCTAGATCACTAGGTCTTGCGGCGCGCCAAATTACACCAGCGATTAGCGCCGCCATCTACCGTCCAAATGGTACATCATATCAACTCCAGCCCACTTTTCATCCACAATCGACGGAACCGGAGCCGACGGCCCGCGCTCGGAGGGCGGGAAAAGAATTCTACTAGACAACTCTCGCGTTTATGTTCGTTTCCTTCCGTTTGTTAGTGGTAGAGTCCATCCAGCCCGCCTCAACATTTACTGAGCCCAGTCTCCTGATCCGTACGAGCCGCGGGATTCGGCGACTTTGGTACCGCGCGTTTACATCAAGCCGAGTATCAGGGCTAGACCCGCGAATATCAGCGACGCCGCCACCCAGATGGACCATAACGCCGTTGTTCTATTCACGATCGACCGACTTGCCCGTTCTCCGCGGACGACGGTGCGTACGCGGGGCACTGAATTGGCCCCAGACCGGTGGATTATAAAATAAATTTGCGTTTCAGGCGCTTCGGTTGCGGGACGGGCCAGCTAATCGGCCTCAGCGTGTACTACATTGCTCAGAGACCCAAAGATGCTCGGCGCGGGTTGTCGGTCTCGCGAGCCCACGATCTGGTTTAAACGGGCAAACTGAGTGGATCTGCGGCCATCAGCCCGTGTACCATCACCATGGACCATGACGCGATCATTTGTTTCATGATCGACCGACTTACGCGAGGTCCAGATCAAGATGTTCACATCCCGAGCGTGGGCAGCCCAAAGTACCCTTCTCGCGGTGTAGATGGCATATACTTGTAATTGACTATCGGTGGGGTAGCATGGGGTCCAACGAGACCGCTACGGCGACTACTGGGGGCCCTCGGGTAATTGGCGTTTTTGACGGGAACGGGGCGCCATCGGGGCCAAATTACTTACTTTTTTTGGATACAGATCGGCTCCAGAACTCCCTCTGGGGTAGGTCTGGTAGTGGGTAGTCGCCTGTGCCGCAAACGCCATCGATGCGGCGGCCTAGTGCTCTCGGAGAGCCCTGGAAGCAAACCAGGCCAAAAGATGGCTAAACCGAGTGGTCTGCTGAGAGAATTCGACCAAAAATGATTGAAGCGGCGGCGTATGCGGTGTAGGCGATTGCACGTGTATAGTACCGACCCTAGGCGACCCCAGGGACACTTATTGGGCAGGGATTGACAGGATTCAACCGGTGCGGCCGCCTTGGACCGTGGCGGCTCCTCAGCCGCGAATTAAAAAATTTCCTTTTTCGGCCCCCGGTACGTGTCCCATTGATCTCTTTGGACCAGTAGCGACCCGAACGGTGCTCAGACGACTGCATGTCGCATGTTGTATTCGAAAGCTAGTGTGTCTATGGAGCAAACTGTAAGAATTGTTGGAGGCTTGTTGGGCTAGATTTACCGCGCATTGTTGGCTAGAAAAGACACAGGAAGCTGTCACAGCGCCAAACGTCGCAGCGAACCTCGAAGAAGATCCATCGCTGCTACACCGGACGTCTCCGCCGAGCGCGGGTCATCAGCGTGAAAGGCTGTGAAAATGCGCCTCATCCTCATCACGAGCCTCGCAACGCTCAGCGCAGCAGTCATTACGCCGGGCGCCGACAAATTGGTCGACGACGCGCTCGACGGCTGCGACGCGTTGCTGGTCAAACAGCTGCGAGCCGAGCGCGACGCCGCCTACAAAGCAAGGGACGATGCCGTCGCGGCGAAGGACGCCGCCGAGGCGACCGCGCAGCGCCTCGCCACCGACGAGGCCGCGAAGGCGGCTCAGGAAGCGCGTAGCGACTGCGAGGCCGCGTCGGTGGCGGCGTTGGAGAAGGCGACCGCCGCGTCGACTTCGGCCCTCGCCGCGTGCGAGGCGTCTTCGGCTGCCGAGCTCGAGAAGGCGACCGCGGCGTCGGCTGCAGCCCTCACCGCGTGCGAGGCTTCGTCGGCTGCCGAGCTCGAGAAGGCGACCGCGGCGTCGGCCGCGGCCCTCAAGCAAGCCACCGACGCGAGCGCCGCGGCGACGAAGGACGCGAGCGCGCAGCACGCCGCCGCGCTGAAGGAGGCGACCGACCGGATTGAGGCGCTCGCGCGCGAGAAGGCGTCACTTGTTGACGAACACGACAGAGCGCTCGCCGCGAAGGATGAATATTATGTTGCGGCCCACTCCGGCGCGCTGGCCGCCAAGGACGAGCAGCACCGCGCGGCCGTCGAGAGCGTCGAGGAGCTCCTGAACTCGAAGCACGAGGCCGTGCGAGCGTCCCTGGAGCGACGGCTGAAGGACGACACGGAGGCGCTGGCGAAGCGCCACGCCGAGGAGCTCGCGCGCGACGCAGAAGAGGACGCCGTGGAGCTCCAAGAGGCGGTCACCGCGGCCATCAAATCGCAGAACGAAAAGTAGGCTCTCCGCGTTCTCGACGGGGCCTTCACATAGATGCGAAGTCGCGGCGATGGCGTGCTGGTGAGTAGATGTACTCTGGACGCCATCGTTACGATGTCTTTCACGCAGGCACGCGCAAGTCATCGAGGCCGAGCTCAAGCGCCAGGAGAGCGACTTCCTCGTGTGGCACGGAGATGAACTACGACGGCGACGGCCGCACAACCGGCTCAAGAAATTAGTGGGATCGATCCGCAAGGGCAACGCCGCGAAGGACCAGAAGACTCTATCGTTCCGGCGAACCGAGGAGGGCGCCGAGCCGGACGTGCAGGTGAGCCAGGAGTCGCCGCCGTCCGAGCCGAAGAAGAAGGGGCTCTTTCGCCGAATCTCGAAGAAGTCTAAGGAATAGTACTAGCACTTCCTACGCAAGAAGAGGAACGGGTAGTGGTTCCCGCATGGATCGCCCGTCTGCCGCCGGACGTGCTCGAAGCCATTCTCCACCATCCACCTCCGGCCGAACTCGGGCCAGCACCGCGGCCCGCTGCCCGTGAAGACGTCTCCGAGTAGGTCCGTGATGAACAACACGCCGCCGCATTTCACGTGGCGGCCCAGGTTGTCGAACGCGACCCGCCAGAGCTTGAGCGCGCACGCGTCGGGTGCCTGGAGCGCGGCCTTGCGTTCCGCGGCCGTCTGCTTCTGGTGTTCGTTGAACATGTTCTTGTGGCGCCGCGCGAGTTGCTGCTTGAGTTCGAAGCGATTGCGGACTGTGAGGCGCCTCTGCGCCTTGGGACAGAACTCGTCGAGGCGGTCGGCGGTTTTTCTCGGGACGGTGTGGTGGATGCCCTCGGCCTGGAAGACGACGTCGAACGTGCATTTCTGACAGAAAGGAAGCGGATCCAACCATGACCAATCGAAGATCAACGACCCGCGCTCCGACGCGACGCGCGCCATCGAACAATCGTAGAAGCCGAACGCCACGAAAGAGGAATTTAATACAGCACCACGGCCAGCCCCGGCGGGAGAAAGGAAGTTCATAACACCGGAAAGAACCTGAGAGAGGCAGCGTCGCAACCTGGTCCTGCGCGCGCGGGGTTGGGCGGGGAGGGGCTGGTGGGTGAGAGCGCGTTGGCCATGGCAACCCGAATTTTGTGCTTTTATCTATTTGTTGCCTTCGGCATATAAGTCCCGGACGTAACACGTTCTCCGGTTCCTGAGGAAGTAGAGAAACGTATTCGCCACGAGAACCTTTGAAGATGAACTTGTTCAGGACGGCAGGAAATGGCGGCGCGGCGCGTCTGACAACGCCTCGCATTCGAGACTTGCTCCGCAAGCCCACACGGCAAGCGGCATCCGACCTCCAGCCATACGCCTAGGCGAAGCTGACAACGTCCCGCATTCGCGACTTGCTCCGAAGGTCCATATGACCGACGGCGTCCGCATATCTCAGCCTAAACCATCCCTAAGAGCATGGAGCACGGACGGCGCACGGACGGCAGCTAACGGGGTGTAAACGAAGAAATCCGAGCAGCAAACGCGTTGGTATCAGAGGCTTCGAGCGTGGCGGAACCACCAGGCTAGGAGCCCGGGTATGCGCGTCGTTCGTCGCCAAGAGCGTCAAGATATTTACATTTGTTTGGGTCAGCTTCTTGGGAGGTCGAAACCCCTATCGCCAGCTTAAGACCCACCCTCTGGTTCGCACCTTGCCCGTCCTCCGGAGAGCGGCTAGGCGGTCCCCCTCAAGAGCACCCCAAAAGAGGAATTTAATACAGCACCACGGCCAGCCCCGGCGGGAGAAAGGAAGTTCATAACACCGGAAAGAACCTGAGAGAGGCAGCGTCGCAACCTGGTCCTGCGCGCGCGGGGTTGGGCGGGGAGGGGCTGGTGGGTGAGAGCGCGTTGGCCATGGCAACCCGAATTTTGTGCTTTTATCTATTGTGACGCAACTTGCCAACACGACCACTGGCGCCGCGGCCATAAGCAGATTTGTAAAAGAATCCACCGCGGCGGCAACGCGGAACAGTATAATGCCGACAAAAAATACAAGGAGGCCGTCGCGACCGCGGTCGAGGCGTGCGCCGACGACACGAAGGGCCAGACGTGCTACATCTGCACGCAGGCCCTCCATTGGAAGACGAAGGAGGGGCTCGTGCGCGGGTGTGCGTGCCGCGGGACGGCGGGTTTTGCGCACGTGTCGTGCTTGGCGGAGCAGGCGAAGATTTTGTATGCGGAGGCCGAGGAGAACAACTTGGGGGCCAAGGCGTTGGATGATCGGTGGCGGCGGTGGAACACATGCAGTCTGTGCGAGCAAAAGTACCACGGCGCCGTGCGGGGCGCGCTTGGGTGGGCGTGCTGGAAGACGTACGTGGGACGGCCCGAGGGGGAACTGCTGATCAGTGCGATGAGGCAGCTTGGGAACGGTTTATCCGTCACAAAGCACCAGGAGGACGCGCTGTCCGTGGAAGAGGCTGAGTTGTCTATGCTGCGGCGCCTTGGCGTATCAGAACACCACGTACTCACCACGCAGGGCAATATTGCGGTCACGTATGAGAAACTCGGACGGTATGAAGAGGCCTTAAATATGTTTCGAGACGTATACTCTGGAGAGTTGAAACTCCATGGCGCGGAGCGCGAAGAGACCCTCCGAGCAGCGAACAACTACGCGCACATCCTTGTTAGACTAGAGCGCTTCGAGGAAGCAAAGGCACTGTTCCGCAGAACAATACCCGTGACGAGACGTGTTCTCGGAGATAATCATAGACTGGCGCTTAGAATGAGGTCGAATTACGCGGAGGCGTTCTTCAAGGACAACGGCGCCACGCTCGACGAGCTTCGCGAAGCCGTGACGTCGCTTGAGGAGACGAAACGGATCGCGAGGCGCGTGTTCGGCGGCGCGAATCCGATCGTAGTGGAGATAGAGAGCCATCTGCGACGAGCCACCCTCCGCGCCCGCGAAACGCCGCCGAGCAATGGGTAACTACAAATATTACACCACAACACTAGCCCCGCCGGTACAAGACGCCGTGCCCCTTCGGCCGCGCAAGGTCCGCGTCCAGCTCCCCGTCCGCGCCAATAGCGTCGAAGTAGCCCCCCAACAAAAACGCCGTCGGCCCGCCATAGATGTTCTCCATGTGCGGATCATACAACCGGCGGAACAGAAAGCGGAAGTCGAAGGACACGCGCGTGATGCCCGAGTCGTTCGCGACTGTATAATGGCGGCACCGGTTGCCCCAGAACAGGACCGCTTCTCCATAATTCACCGCGAAGGGCGCGTAGTCGCCGATGCCCGGCGCCGGCTCGCACCACAGGGAGTTCGAGCCGCCGCATTCTACCAAAGGCAGCCACACGTTCAGCTCAAATTCCGAATGGCCGTAGTCCGCGTCGCAGTGGGGTCTTCCAGTAGGATTCGGCGACGGCGCGTGGCAGCGGAAGCTCGGCTCGCGCTGGAAGACGAGGCCATCCTCACATAACGTCGAGCCGTGCCGCGCGCAGACCTCCCGCACGTGCGGCAGCACGACCTCTTGGAGGAACGAGAGGTACGCGGCGAGGATGCGCTCTCGTACATCCGGCGACCGCGTCGTCCACTTCCGCAGCCACGGCGCGCCGGCGCCGCGGCTCCCGCCGCGGCTGCGCCCGTCCGTCGCCGGTTCCAACGTTTGTAACGCCTCGACGCCCATCGCGTCGACGACGGGACTCCGCCAGTCGTGCTCTTGCGTGTCGTACGTCAACGTGCGTTGGGTGCGCAGCTCGGCGAGCGCTGCGCGATCCTCCGGCGTCAACGCGTCGCCGGCGGAGGCAAGTGCAGCCATGCTCTCTGCAAGCCTGCTCAGCACTGGCGGCAACGCGAGTCGGTGCCGGCACCAATGCGACGGGCAGTCTATGCAGAGCACTTATATGCTTCAACTGGCATAAACGCGCAGCACTAGCGCTCCCATGCAGGCCTGCATGCCGCTCAGCTGCAGCACAGCACCTGCTGGCTTTAGTGCAGCGAGCCCGCGGAGCCATCGCGGCTGCATCAAACTGAGCTCGGGCGTCGCATAGATCATAAAAAAGCAGCCACAAGCAGCGTCAGCGCGCGGCAGCGACGCACACGCGCTGGGACAGGCAGCCTGCACGCTGCACCCAAAACAAGAGCCATGCTGCTCCGCCACGCGCGCCGCTGGTGGCCCCTCGTCGTGCTTAGGAGGGCCTCGGCGCTGGCCGCCAACGAGCAGTGGACCAAGGTCGACGTCGGCGGCAAGACGGCGAAGCTCCGCGTCGACTACTTCGACACTCCGATGAAGCAGCCGAAGGCGAAAAAGGGGAAAATAGCGGACCGCACGGGGTGCCGGCCGTGGCCCGTCGCGCGGCCGCTGCTGGCGCATCTGTGTGCGGATGTCATTCCGGACCTGGAACGCGACTTGGGCCGGCCGCCACGCGTGCTCGAGCTCGGAAGCGGCGTTGGTTTGTTGGGCGTCGGGTTGGCGATGACGACTGATTGCGACGTTACCTTAACCGATCCTGATATCGAGACGAACTTCTCCGACGGTACCCGCATGTCGACGCTCGAGTGGCTCCAGCGGAATATCGAGCTCAACGTGGACTCGAAGCGCGCGCGGGCGAAACGCCTGGTCTGGGGCAGCGTCGACGACGCGAGGGCGCTCCTGCGCGACGGCGGCTTCGATCTGTTGGTCGGGAGCGACTTGTTGTACGACACCGCGAACTACGGCCCGCTCGTCGACTCGATCGTGGCCCTCGCGCCGGCGCGCGGCGCCGTCCTCGGCTACGTGACGCGCCACGGCGCCGAGGGGGACCTCGCCGAGCTCGCGGCGGCGCGCGGCTTCGTCGCGGAATCGATTCCGCTCGTCGGCGAGGGCCTCACGAAGGCCGCGACGGCGACAGCGCTGACGAGGCGTTGATTGGGTAATTGTCCTGTGATCTAGTTGCCTACTGCGCTCGGTGGGGGTCAATCAGATTGCGACGAAGTGGGCCTTCATGCCGCGCCATCCGCCGTCGCGGCTGTGATTTTGAGGCGGCGCGGCTGCCCTTTGATCTTTCGACGCCGGCGCTCCATCAACGAAAGCATCATGCTTGCCGTGCAGCGGTCCCCGCCCGCGCCGACGCGCTTGCTGCCCTGGTCTCTGCCGAGTGACACCTGGGCCTCGCCACCGAGAGGTATTGGTTTCGTGCCGGTCGAGTCACCGCCGCGCACCGTTCAGGAGTACGTCATGCAAGCAGCGAGGCCCTCGGCGCCGGAGCCGCAACCGGTGCTCGACGCGCCGTCGCACGACCTCCGCGAGGGCAGCGATGAGGTGGACGCGGCCGCCGTCGCCTTAAGGCAGCTCGAGTCCATCGTCCAAATGCCCGAGCCGCCGCCGCCGAAGGCGCTCACGCGACAGAATTCTGCGCACGTGGTCGAGAAATTCCGGGAACGCGGCGACGTGAGCCGGGAGGAGATCACCGAGGCCATGCGCGAAGAAAAGCACACGCAGGCGTCGTACGGGCAGCTCGGGGGCATGATGTCGGGCCTGCTCGGTCCCAACACGTTCCGCGCCGACTACGCCACTACGCGGGTTGCAGGGCGGAGCCGGTGCAAGAAGTGCCGCAAGCTGTTCGCCGCGGGCGACGTCCGCGTCGGCAAGCGGCCGCCGCGCGTGCGCCAGGACGTCCCGGCCGTGCGCGTCCACTGGTACCACCCCGCCTGCATCTTCAAGTCGTTTGAGCGTGCGGCCTACAAGACGAAGACCCTCGAACGCGTCGGCGACGTCGAGGGGTTTGACAATCTGCAGGACCCGGACCGCGCAGACCTCGCGGCGCGGATTGCCGCCTGGAGCGCGCGCCGTGCGGCGCAATTCGCGCACTACAATCCGAAGAAAGGCAAAGGCAAGAAACGGAAAGTAACGAGCCTGCCCGACAATTTGCCGTCGATGGTCGATGACGAGGCGGGCTTCCGCGCGGCCTGCGGCCTCCTCGCCGCGGGCCTCGAGGCCGATGCGCCGCTTTCGAAGAAGGCAGGAGTCCTCGGCTTCCTCGCGCGGAAGAAGCGGCGCTCCGACCCGGTACCCTTGCCGAGCGCCGAGCGCCGATCTGCGCGCGCACGGACGCCGAAGGTGATCTACGACGCCCCGGACAGTCGATGCCCGGCAAAAGGGGGGCCGGGCTGCTGCCCGGCCAGGGCTAATAATGCTCGGCCGAGCGCCGAGGCGCTCAAGCTGCGGGAGGAGCTCGAATCCTTGAAGAAGGAGAACGCGAAGCTTAAGGCGCCCGCCCTCTGCGCCGAGGACGCGTCGCTCCTCGACGCGCTCCTCTAGCGCGCTCGCCCCCCTGTTTCCTACACATGTATTACTAGAAGAACCCCTTCGCGTGAGCGTTGTCGCGGAAGCCCGCCCGCCGCAGCGACCGATTGTGGCGCGCGACGGAGTCGGGGTCCATGTTCGAGCCGTCCCAGTTCGACCACTTGGCTTTGTCGCGCTCCCGCGCCGCGTCGACCTTCTCGCCGTTTCGATAGACGATGCTCGTCCGCCCTTTTTGCGAAGCGGGCCGCCGCGGCGTCGTCATGCGCAGGTACGCGATGCGACCGTCGAAGGCGTCGACCAAACGCGCCGCCTCGGCCGGGTCGGAGACGTCTCGGAAAAAGGCCAGCTCGGACCGCGCTTGTTGTATGGCTGCGCCCCTCTGCTGTTTGGGCATGGCGGCCACGACGCGCAGGAAGGCGCGGTAGCTGTGGAGAGCCGCACTCATTTATGTGACGAGGTGTGTGCCGGCAGCGCGCTTTTGGCTACTCGGTGGCAGATGCTGCACAGCAAGAGATGATTAGTGGTGCGCCGGCAGCGCGAAATTGGTACTCCCGTGGCACGCTTCGATAAATTCCGCACCGCAAGAATGCTTAGCGATGGTCTGCACTTTCGTACGACGGGTACGACGTCAAAAAGCTGGCGCTGCGGCAAAAAATCCAGCTAGCGCACTTGACACACTAGGCATCCCTAGGCTTTACGCCTCCGTGCCTTGTCTAGCCCTTGTCTAGCCTAGCCTAGCTACCCGAACAATCAAGACGCTTAGTTTTGGTGATGACGGCCCTTTACGTATTGCCGCGCGATGTTCTGGCGCGATGCCTAGAGTTTTTGCCCTTTGATCAAGCCCTGGAGGTAAAACAGGTCTCAAAAGTAGTGAGGTCCGCGGCGCGGCGGGCTCTGACTGGCCGGTGGCGGTCGATAATGTTCGTGGAAGAGCAGGGCCTCGACCTGATTGAAAATTCAACGCCAAGCGAATGGTCCGAGCCTCGACGAGTCGAGGTGCGCCGGGCGCTGGCGACGTTTCGGGCTGCGTGGGAGCTCGACGCCGGCCTGGTCGTCTTTGAGATTGCCCAGTGGTCCGACGAGTGTTATAGGCGCTTTCTCGCGCTCGTCGAGCCAAACATCGATGGTTTGTCGAGGGTCGTCGCCGCCTGCGAACGCACCTACTGCTTCAAGACTAACTCTATCGCCAATACTTACCGCGGGATTCACGTCCCCTACCGCGTCGCTTGGCCCGGGGACATGTTGCTCGCGTGGTCAGAACGCGTAGGCCGCCAGCTGAGGCTCCTCGTGGACGACGATATGGACGAGGAGCTCGTCGAGCAGGGCCTCTATATCAAGGATTCGGACGAAGGAGGATATTGGGGGCGCAAATTATTTGGTTCGGGGCTGGGGGAGTGGGCGGATCCGGAACTCGCTGCGTATTTCGTTTTCCATCTCGTGGAGCGCTTGCCGGAGCCTACCGGCTTCGAATTCGTTGATTTCGATGATTACTGGGACTGGTCGGCCAACTGGTGGGATCGATACAAGTCGTCCGATTTCCTGAGTACTGCGCAGGAGATTATAGCCCGCGAGAGTCAGTGGCCATAGAGCCTCCCCGCATAAGGCAGTTAGTTAGTTGGCTTAAACAGAAACTCATACCTAATTCACCGAAACCCACGCCTCCGTCGCCGCCGCAGCGCCGCCCGCGCCGCCCCGCCAGGGCTAGCCGGGACCGCGTCGCGCTCGCGAAAGGTCGGCGTCGCCCGGATGTCGCCGCCGCCGGCCTCGATCGCACGAATCAACTCGCCGACGACGGCGCGGTTCGCCACGCGGAAGTAATACGCGCCGGCGTCGTGAGCCACGCGTACCAGGCCCGTGCCCCTCGCGTCGTAGTCGACGCCGCTCACGTTGCTTAGCGCGGCAGAAGCCTTCCAACCGTCGGCGTCGAGGGCCAGGCGGCGTCCGACGCGCAGCATTGCCCGCCGCGACGTCGCGGGCAGCCCGTCGCGCCCGAGCTTGAACCGCTCGGCGTCGTCGCGCCCGACGAGCTCGACGGCCCACTGCGCACGCGGCGAGTCGGGCGGTGTCGCGGGCGCCTCGACGGGCTCCGGTTCCGCTGGCGGCGGCGGTGCTATCACAGGTTCTGCCGGCGGCGGCGGCGCTATCTCAGGCCGTGCCGGCGGCGGCGGTGGGACTGGCGGCGGTTTCGCCGCGGCCGCGCGCCGCAACTGCTCCGCCTCAAGCCGCAGCGCCTGGAGGTTCGCCCGAAGCAACGCGACCTCGACGGCGCGGTCGTCGGGACTGGGCGCCACGGAGGCGGAGTCGGTTAGCCTCGGTCGCCTCGCGGACGGCAGGTCCAGGAGCGTCTCCGTCGCCGACGCGACGAGCTTCGGCTGTCGCAACGACGGCGAGACCACGGCGGCCGCGGTGCGGGCGTCGTAGAAGCGCTCCAGCGGCGTCTCCGGGCGCAGCGCGTCGCGCTCGGCGGCGAGGACGTCCAAGGCCTTTCGCGCGGCGGCGAGGTCGGACTCGAGCGCCGAGGTCCGACGCGCGGCGTCGGCCCGCTCGGCGCCGCGCGCGGCCGCCTCGGCACCGAGCCGCGCCGACAGCTCCGCGGCGGCCGCCTCGGCGCCGTCGGCGCGCGCGGCCGCGGCGCGCAGCTCCTCGCACTCGCGACGCAGGCGCGGGACCTCGAGGTTCGACGCGCGCAGGCGGTCGACGTCGTCCATCAGGTGCGCCGCCCGCGCCGCCATGGACGCGAGCCGCGCTTCCGAGGCCAGCGACGACGACGACCGGCGCGACGGCGACGCCGACGACGGCGTCGACGCGGCGGGGGACGTGAGCGGCGTCGGGTGGTCCGCCGCCTCGGGTGTCGCCTCCCAGGCGCTCCGCGGCGGCGCCGTCGTGGGCCCCTCGTCCGGCCAGGCAGCCGTCGGGCCCGCGGGCCACGCCTGCGCGCGCATGGCTGCCCAATGCCCTACGCGAGGCTGCCCACGAGGCTCTATACGTGCAAGCACGCTGCCCACAGCCCGCTGGGCAACGGCAGAGCACGTCAACGACGAGTAGCCCGCCGCAAGCGCCGAGCTCGGCGGAGAGCGCCAAGTTCGCAAAGGTGCCGCTGCGCGCGACGGTGTATGTGACTCGTCGCGAGGATCGGTCTCTGCGCGCGAAGAGACGTGCCGCAGGGACTCGACAGGCTCGCTCGACTGGGGAGCTAGCGTTGTAAGACACTAGTTTGAGCTCCATAGCGCCGGCAGCTGAGCCGGTCCAAGTGCTGCCCGGGCTGCGCTACCTGGCCGAGCGGAGCGTCCGCCGCCGAGACCCCATCCAAGGGCAGCTATCTGAACCCCTCACCCAGCAAAAGGACCAGGCAAAGACCAATCAATACACCTAGGCCATAATGTCGGGCGCCTACAGAAGTAGAAGGGGCGCCTTCAAGATAGGCACGATTAATGACGATACCGAAAGTAGCGAAGATGAGGAAACAATCGATTCCCGGCCGCCGACGCCGCGCGCACGCTATAGCGTGGCCAAACGGAATGCGGAGCAGCTAACTCTACAACTACTGACGCATCTGGAGAGACACAAGATCGATGCTATGAGGAGAAAGTTCGAAAAGAACAGCTTGAAGGTGGACATGCTGGATTTTGTCCGTATTATGCGAAGTGCCCTACCGAACTACATCGTAAGAAAACCAGGAGAAAAGAAGAAGAAGAAGTCAGCTGCGGAACTAGCCGGTCTGCGAATTTTGGATGATGAAGAGGACCTCCTGAGGAACTTGTTGGAGTTGTACCGAGAGATAGATGTGAACGGCGACGGCGACATCGAGTGGGAGGAGTTCATCCGGTTCATCGTTGACAAAGCGCAAGTCTTCAAGGAGATGGATAAACTGGATAAAATACCCCATTACGAGCACATCGAGCTACCGGCGGATCGAGATGTGCGTTTGAAAAAGATAAAGGAGGGTACGTTGACCGGAGCGCCGCCACCGCCGAAGCACCGGAACATGATCGAGACCATCGTACGCATCCCGGAGCAAGGGCTGATGGCCGTCGCGGAACAACATAGTCCCATCGTGCAGTTCTACGACGTCACGACGGGCGCGAAGAAAGAGGCATGGAAGTTTCGGGCGGCGGCCGTACCCCTCGCGATGACGTACATTCCGGAGGAGCAGTCCTTGATCATGACCTGCTCCGACCAGTCCATGGCGCAGTGGCAGCTCGGGCAAGGGTCTGGTGGTTTCAAGTTCCGCGAGAAGGCGCGCTGGGCGACGCCGGACCCGATCATGAGTTTAGCGTGGTCCGACGGGCAACGATTGGCCTTCGGCGGGTGTTCCAATGGCGATATTGAAGCGTGGGACATCTCGAGGCAAGAACGGGCCATGTCGTTGTCTGGACATCGGGACATCGTGTTGGATGTCTTACATGTCCCTTACTTAGATACAATTGTATCTGGTTCTTTAGACCGAACGGTGCGCGTCTGGGACCCCTTCACGGAGCAGATGACGGCGAATTTACAAGGCGGGCACACGAAGGGTGTGAACTCACTCACGTACAACGGCGAGCACCGGTTCTTGATTAGTACAGGTTTCGACCACGACGCCTTTGTATGGTCTCCATTTGCTACTTGTCTCTTGTACCGCTTACAAGGCCACAAAGCCGCGCTCATGAACTGCCACGCCGTCGAGGGCACTCATGAATTGATCACGGCGGACACGACGGGCGTGTTGAAGTTGTGGGACCTGCGAACCTTCGGCTGCGTCCAGACCTTCCAGACGGAACATACCAAAGGCGATCTCAATGACATGACCGGCTTCCAGGCTCTGACCCATGTGAAGCTGAAGGCTAAAGATCCTACCCAGGACAAGCCCGACTATAGAGTTATATGTGCGACGAAAAATATATTTTTCTTTGATCAGTATCGGACACGAGTGGACCCCGTGACCGACGACCTGCCACCTAGGATCATGCTCCTGAACGATCTTAATCTCACACTATTTATCTCATCGTTATGTACGGTGAAGATCTGGGATTTGATATTGGGCACGCGGAAGAACACCTTTCACAACATTACGGACTCTGACATTACGGCGGCCTGTCTCGATGACCGCCGACGGAAGTTTTTTGTAGGAACCGCAGAAGGCCGCATGAGCTGCCACAACTACGCGAACGGTGCCTTGATGAAGAAATTCAGTAAGATCAACGGTAGGGTCATTGCCATGAGGTATGACCATGGGCGGAAGGCTGTCATATGTGCATCGTTACAAGGAAGAATCATTATCTACGACGAAAAAGATATCGAGCACTGCTATCCACTGAGAACCTTTGATGAACCATATCAACATAGACAAGAATTAAGTCATGTGGTGTTACACGAGGGCGGCGGGCTGTGCGCCACGACCGCGGCCGAAAGTGTGGAAGGTATTCGGTTCTGGGCCTCGGACCAGGCGTCGATCGATTCGCAGCTGTGTACGCGGGGCCAGGTCATCCTGAATATGGGTTTCCTGGAGCCCTATCCCTTGCTCTGGGTAGCTACGTCCGATGGAAGAGTGAGAATCTGGGGCTGCCCGACGCGGAACGAGAAGACGGGCAAATTGGACACGACGAAAGTGAATGGCTGCTGTTTATTATCATTTGCGAACCGACCACCGGACGGAAGTTGTTACGAGTTCCTGCCGGAGGAGCACGATGGTGTTAAGTCGCCGCACCAGCCGCGGCCGACCTTGTACCCGTCGTGGCGAGAGAGGCGAGACGATTGTACCTATGGAGAACCGACGGAATACACAGGCTTACCGGAAGGCGTCCAGGAGCACAACGTGCCCGTCGCCGTGGCGCAGTTCGACGCGTTTTCGGGCCACTTGTACCTTGGAGATGAACTAGGTAATGTGAGGTGCTTCGACCTCTCACTAGTTATAAGGTTATTACAGGACGGCATCCCGGACGCGAAATACGGTGTCAAGACGTCGAAGCAGGCACCTTTGTACAAAGAAGCACATACAGACCTAGGAGAGAACTGGAACCGCGAGTCCACGTCGGGGTTCTACGAGCCGGTGTTTGCGGCGGATAAAATAGAAGAGCCCTGGAGTCAGGTGGAGGAGATCCTGGGGGAGGACTGGCGCTCGGAATTCCCGGAGGAGACTTCGAACGAAGAGGCCATCTGCGCACCTTCAGCGCTGCAGAACTATCACGTGCTCGCGCCGGAGAACATCCGGGCCTACGAAGTGAAGTATCGACGAGCCTCGGCGGACGACTCTCCTAGAAATTGGCAATTGGAAGATATACTGCGGAGCGAGCGACGTTCAGTTGGAGGTACTGATTTCCTGCAAGGGCCCGCCGGCGCGGCGCCTCTACTCCCATCGGAACTAGCGCGGTTCTGCTGGTCCGTGGAGTACGCCCATGAAGATGCGGTTTTGGCGTTAGTTTGCGCCCGGGACCCGGCCTGTGTTTTGACTTCTGGATTGGACAGATGCGTGAGGATGTGGTCGCATAGTGGTTCATTTAAAGGCGTCCTCCTACAGGGCTACACGCCAGGTATGCGGTCGCCCTTCTGGAGTTTGGAGGTGGATGTGGCCGCGAGAGAAGCGCGCGACGACGCCGAGGCCAAGCGCGTCGCGGCGGACCTGATGGGCGACAGCGACTCGTCGCAAACGCCGATCGTGGTATCGAAAATCGAGGAGGCGCGGGCGTTGGATGAACAAATACAGGAGCCGGAGCTGTCGCCTCGACTCGCGGCCGTGCGCGGGGCTCTCTCCGAAATCCAGGCCATGGGCACGGTTGATGTCGACGACCCTATATTATCACCGCCGGGGTCGCCCGCGTCGTCGAGGAGAGCACTGACGCCGAAGGCGTCGGTCTTCACGAGCGCGTCGACCGGACTCTTCGAGGGGTCGAGCATGCTCGACTCGAAGCCGATGACGGCCGCGTCGCACGTCTCCGTTGCGTCGAGACCGAAGTCGTCCTTCGACTCGATCACGGCGAACCTGAAGAAGCTGCCGCCCGAGGCGCAGTCGGCGCTGGACGAACTGACGCAGGCGCTGCACCTCTAAGATTTTCGTGTCCTATGAATCCTGTCTCTCTTACGGTGCTGGGACTAGTTGGCGGCGCGCGCGTCGCCGATTTATCGGCGGCGGGCACGTGGGGACTAGTACTTCTTTTTCTAGTGTCTTACAGGCCGCTAGCTGACGCGGCCGAGGCTAAATATTTACCAAGCTCCTTTGCTTAGAGCTAGGCCGCCTAAACCACCAAGCCACCGCGGGTTCTTATTAGCATTTCCTCTCGCTCTTGCGTCACACCCGCGCCGCCTCATAATTAATCAAATATGGACCGTTTGCCTGCCGAGATGGTCAAAATAATTGCGGCGCACGCCGGTTTTTTCGACCGCGCTAAGATCACTGTATGCAACAAACAACTCTCTCAAGCGTGCGCGACCGTGAAGAGCGACGTCCTCGTCATAATTCAGATGGGCGGCGCCGAGACGTACGCGGGCGACGGCGCGTTATGGCGGCGCTGCGCCGACGCGCCCTCCGTGTTGAACGATGGCCATCATGCGCTGAACGTGGGCGGCAAGATGTGGCGGATTAGACCTAGAATTGCGCACACGGCTGCAATTGAGTCGTTCGATCTCAGAAGGAACATGTGGCAATCTGCTGGCTGGATCGATGCACTCAACGGCCGTCGTGACTATGGCTGTTGCGTGTTAGGTGATTGCTTGGTTTTCGTCGGCGGCGTCACGGGTCGCTACCGAGAGGGAACTTTAGTAACTTTCTCCGACGTAATCAAACTCGATCTGGAGACAGGAGAGGGCGAGATGATGGCCCCGCTTCCGGAGCCGCGAGGCGATCCCGTGTGCGGTGTCTGCGATGGCAGACTGTTCGTGCTCGGAGGCTTCTGCAGCGACCCGACAGAAATGGACGATCCTGAGTTCAGAGAGGAGCACGCGACGGTGCGCGTCCTGGAACAGCGGGACGGTCAGGAGGACGTGTGGTCGGCGTTCACGACGCTCCCGCCGGCGCTGTGTCGGCAAGGCGGATTCGGAGCGCCGTTTCGCCAGCGACACACGGTGTTTCGGGACCATCGTATTTTCGTTATTGGTACTGCGACGGAGGACGAGGCGGACGACTGGGACGTGCGCATCCTTGACGTTCGTACGAAGACCTGGTCCACCCTCGATGCCACAACCAGCCCGCACTGGCGGGTTAGAAACTTTATTTCGGATTCAATGGATGATATCTTTCCAAGGTCACGCATGTGCCTGGGCACCGTGTCTACGAGGGGTGGGCCGTCGACGAGGCTCGGCCCGGGGCACATGCATGCGATCGACTACCGCGGAGACATCGCCGTATTTGACGCTGGATCTGACGACGACGAGGACCTAGATAGACCGGGTGTTCACGTTCTGAGCGAAGACACGTGGCTGCCGACCGGCGGGCGCCTGGGCTTTACGACGTCGCGCGACCTCCCGGAATGGGCGAAGAGCCGTTATGTGGTTGACGAGGTGACAGTAGCCGCGCCGCCGTCGTGGCTGGCTGCGATGCCTGATTGCCTTTCGATGCCGGCTTTCAGCGACGATTCGCACGGCCAGGTTGATCTACTAGGCCAACCTTGGCACTACATCTGCAGAATGAGCCTCGTCGTCTCCGAGCGGGCGTGCGTCGTCAAGGCCTAGGCTAGCCCAAGTAGTAAGTACACAATCATCCTTACGCCGCATGCACCGCCGGCGTCAGCCGCTCGTCGACGTCGAAGACCACCACCAGGGCCATGTGGTCCGACGGGAAGCGGTCGTTCGGCAGCCACGAGCCCCGGTTGGCGTCGATGGCCGCCCTGAACGCGCCCTCGAAGACGTCCTCGGGCATCGCCGCGAGCTTCGCGGCGTCCTCGATGTCCTCGGGCGCGATGTAGTGCTTGCGCTTCGCCGCCTCGCGGACGAACGTCGCGTCGTCAAACAAGACGCGGCGCTGCCGCGCGACGCGCACTCGCCTTATGACGTCTTCGCCGTCCGACTCATCATCTTCATTCTTCGGAGGCGGCGCGAACTGACGCAGCCGCGGCACCGGCAGGTAGGCGACGGGCCGCAGCACGTCTTTTGAGAGAAAAATATAATCAACACAAGCCGTGCGGCGCTCGGCCGTCATCGTGTACGGCGGCTCGGAGCCCGCCGCCTGATTATAAGCCGAAAACAATCCTAAACGATTGTGTTCGGGCGGCTTGTTTATCACAGTTTCGGGCTCGTCCAATGATATCCTTTCTTTAACGTGGGGCTGCGCCGCCGGCGTAAGGTACTTCGGGTCCATCTTGAAGGGCGGCGGCCGGTTGTGCGACATGCCCGCACTGGCGGCGCGTTCCGGCGAGATCGCGAGGCGCTTCACACAGACTTGTGCTGTAGCGTTCGACACGTGCGTCGGCTCCGCTTCTACAGGGTGCGCGATCTTCCCTCCACAAATAGCGCAGTTACATAACGCTCTCACTTGCTCGCAGGTCCGCGAGTAGGCTGGTGTGGCGAACCTCGCGTTATGTCTCGGTGAGATGCCCGTCTTGGACGAAAAGGGGTGGTGCTTCTGGTCGTAATCAGCAAACTCCTGCGCTCGTAACGCCTCGTCCGTCGTCGCGAACCTAGCTTGCTGCCTCACCTCATGATCCGCCGACGCGAGGCGCGGGTCGATATCACCGTTATCCAAGGCTACCTTGACCTGTTCAAGTAACGCGAGCTGCTCGACGGCACTCTTCGCGCGCGACGCCTCTCTTGCAAAATTCTCATCCACCAGATTCGCTTCGCGAGCCGCGGCCACGGCGTGTTGTAATGAAAGCGACTCGCCGACGGCGTGCTTTCTTGCTACTTCCGACGGTCCCAACAACAATCGCGGCACGTCGGGCCCGCAGACCCGCAACTGCCTTAAATCTTCGGCGACCGTCAAGGGGTCCGCCTCCATTTCAGGTGCGGGCGCCGGCGCCTCTTTATCAAGGTCGTAGTAGTCGGGGATGTTTGCGCCATAAGCTTTTGTGGCGAAGGGCGCGGACGGTTCTGAGTAGGCGCCTAGTCCCAGCGACGACTCGCCCGCCACTCGAAACTCGTAGGCCACACCACTACACAACCCGGCGACGACGTGCCTATATCTAGGGTCGCGCACGGTTCTTTTCTTCCTAGTTCCTGGCCTCAACACCGTAGTGTAGTGCGTACAAAGGTGCTCGTCCAAAATAAGGGGTTTGGACCATCCTAAAGTCGTATTCCCGCCAATCCGGTGCTGCACGTAGTAGCGCTCGACCGGCGGGTCCAATTTGGACGCATCTACCACAGCAGGAAGCCAATATAAGACGGCCGTCGTCGGCGACTCGCCCACGTCACCCAACCCGATGCCGTCGGGCTCCAGCGTCGGGGGCGAGGGCGGCGGCCGCGGCGGCGCCGGGATCGGGAGCGGCCGGCCCGTCTCGAGCAACGCGTGCGCTTCTGAGTTGGGAGCGCCATGTAAGGTACAGCACAGGACCACGGGGTGCTGGAAGTCGCGGTTGAACTGCTCGATTTGCTCCGTGAGGTATTTTGTTTGTGTCCCGCGCACCGACTCTTCGGCCCGCCAGTTCGTGACTAATTCCCGCATCTGCTCGTCGCTCACGACGTCCCAGTCCTCGGCCGTCGGCTCGTACTGGTCGCCGGCGTGGCCGCCGGCGAGTTGCGTGCACGCTACGACTAAGGCAGCATCGTGTGTTGCATTGTTGAAGGGCACCAGATCCAAAATCATGGCGATTTCATCTCGAGCCGCACATCTGACCGCCGTCGACGCTCTTTTTGCTCTCTCTGCCGCTCTGTGTAGTTCAATGACTTCACTCCTTACTAATTGGAAGTGCATGCGCTTCCATCCGATCAGCACCCCATCCAGATCCTCGCTGATCAGATCCTCCTCGGCGTGGGCCTGGGACTTTTGTCGGGGCGCGTACATCGTATCGAAGCCCGCGGCGTTGAGGCCGGGCAGCCAGAAGCCGTGGTAGTCGTCGACGTCCTGCAGGCAGATCACATCGCATTCGTAGGACACTATTTCAGATAGTAATCGCTGCCTCCGGAAGCTCCAGGTCAAGGAAGACGGATGCGACTTACTGTGCATGCCGTCGGCGTTGCATCTTCCCAGAACATTGTACGAGACAACTTTGACGCGCGACGGCGCCGTCTCGGGCGCGTCGGGCAGCCAGCAGAGCTTTCTCTCAAGGTCCGCATCGGGGTCTACAACGACGGGCTCCTCCGCCTCCTTCGGGGGCAGGAGCTCCGGTGGCAGCTCCTCGTTCTCGAAGCGCGCCTTCTTCAGCATGACGCGGTCGAGGAGGCCCATTGTTTTTGTGGTGCTATCGGCTGCCCTGTCTGCGGTTCATGGTGTTGTGATCTAGGCTGCCCTGTAGCTAGACGTACGCCGCTCGGGCTTGCGTATGATCTCGGCTGCCTGGCCCGAGGTACGGGCGCGCCTGTCTGACCGTATGTGGCGCTCACCAACCTCGCTTAGCCCCAACGCCGCCGCCGCTAGCGTCATGTAAGGCACTAGCCTACAAGCTGTGTTTTTGCTGAAGTCTGTGCATAGCTCGAAATTAGAGTGTCTGAGGTACCTGAGCGCACGTTCTCAGCCCAGACGTCCAGTCTGATTTGTTCGTTTGATCTGTGAGCCCTTTGCGGCCGCGTACAGCTCTGATGCTCTCCCTGCTGTTTTTGTGCTCTGCTGTCGCGGATGCATTGAAATTCGACGGCGGAATCTCGCTTTCGCAACTCAAAACGCCGGCATTACTCGTTGACGTCGACGAGCTGCCCGGCGGCGTCGAGGCGCTGCCGCACGCACCACGCGAGCGACGAGAGGCGCTGCGAGACGCGCTATTTGTGCATGCGCGCGTCGTGGCCGCTGGCAAAGAGCGAGCCGGCTTCTACAAGGGCCGAGGAGCGCCGCTGGCCGAACTCGACGTCGAGCTCGCAGGCGATGCATATCTCGCGACGGGCTTAAACAACAATTGGTCCTACGACAACAGCTACTTCTGGGCGCGCACGCTCGGCTCCGGCGCGCGACGGCCGGCGCCGGGTATTGGGTTGGACGCAATAGGCGACCGGACGGCGGTCCGGTGGCTCCGCGACGACGAGCCTGGAGCGCCGCAGACCGGCGACGGCAAATTCAGCGAGTGGGCGGAGTTTCTCGACGTCGGCGACGAGGTGGATTTGGTGCCCGTCGACGTCGATGCGTGGTTAGACCAGCACGACGCCGCCTACCTCGTGACCAGAGAAATGCGACCACCCGGCGCGGACCCGCTCGTCCGAGCAGAGCCCTGGGTAATCACAAGTTAAAGTTAGTCCTGGCGCGTCTCGATGGCCTTCTTCTTCTCGTCGGCCAGTTTCGTAATTTTTTTCGAGGCCTCGTCGACCATCTCGTCGATCGCGCTCTTCTTCGCGCGGACGTCGTCCTCGGAGACGCCTCCGCTCGCCTTCTTCAGCCGGTCGTGCGCGTCCCTCCTATGATTCCGCGCGCGCTTCTTCGCCTCCTCGGCGGCGGCCCCGGCGGCCTTGGCCAGCGCGCCGCGCTGCTCCTTCGACGGCCGCGGGATCGGCACGACGACGTCGCCGCCGGACACGTTCGGGTTCAGGCTGAGGCCCTCGATGTCGGCCACGGCCTTGGCGACGGCTGGCGCGAGCTGCGGGTCGAAGCACGAGATGCGCACCAACGTGGGCGACGCGACGGCGACGTGCGCGACCGTGGCGAGCGGCTGGCGGTCGCCGTAGGCCTCGACCGCGCACGCGTCGAAGAGCTCCGCGTTGACGTCGCCGCCGCGCATGGTTTTCAGAGTTGTCTCGAGCTGCGTTATTGTCTTGTCGAGGCCCGCTATCAGGGGCGCGTCGAACAGCTCGGCGAAGATGTCCACAGCGTCATCCGTCGCGGGCGCCGCCTCCACGGGTTGTTTGCCTTTCCCTTTTTTTTTCTTTTTTGCAAAACTGCGCTGCACCGTGGTGACGACGGGCGGTCGCCGCTGCAGACGCTGCAGACATGCGGCTGTTCGCGTCGAATGTTGCAGCAGGCGTGCCGTGCGTGCGAGCAGCATTGTCTGGAAGGCAGCACTCGAGTGTTATCGATCTCAAGAGCTTGCAGGGCGTGCCAAGCTGTTTTTGCATTATTTGTGCTATCTAGCGAGACAGAGGTACTAGAGCATAGCCGGCGCTGGACGGCGCTGTGCTGGTACTGCGTGATTACGTCGCGAGAACAAGCTTGGGTGAGCGATGGGGTTCAGGCATCGTGCCCGACGACGGTACTGAGCGCGGGCAGCCGAACGAACCGCTGCGTAACTCATACAGACCACCTACGCCACCGACGCGTGAGTAAACGATGAACGAGGGCCGCCTCAAGGAGTGCTGGGAGCGGACGAAGGACAACGGCGTACTGTGTCGGGCGGGGTGCATCATTTGCATCATGGCCCCGTGCATCGAGCCGTGTCTGTTCTGCTGCCCCGCGGGCGAGCCCATTAAAATTGAACGGGAGGATCCGAACCGTCCCGACTGGCTCGTGAAGATCCCGAACCCGGACTTCCCGAAGAAGGCCCTGTGGGCCATCGACGAAGGGGCCTGTAGGGACTGGGAGATGGGCAAGGACATGAGCAAGTGGGAGCGCAAGTACGCCCCTAAAAAGGAGGTCAAGATCGCACCAGAGCCGGAAGAAAAAGAAGATATTTCGAAATTATCGCATTACGAGCGGCGGAAGCGCGCGATCCAGGCCGGGCATGAATTAGGAGTGAACGAGGGCGCGACGGACGACCAGGTAACGAGTGGGTAGTTTTCACTTTATCCCGGGTCCTTCCTTCGCACGAGTACTTAGAACGTGCGTCGCGCGGGGGGAGCGCGGGGAACTGTTGGCTGGGATCGGTCCAACGGGACTTGGGGGGATAGGGCTCAGCCGCTCAGCCTCAGCGCGTCTTGCGCTTGCTCTTCTTCTTGCTCTCGCCCTTGTACGCGGCCTTGAAGAGGCCGGTACCTAAAACGGCGCCGAGCGCGGGGCCGGCCCAGTAGACGGCGATGGTCGCGGACTTGCCCGCGACGACGGAGAGCATGCTGACGGCGGGGTTGAATGCGCCGCCCGAGACGCCGCCGACCGTCGCCGCGGCGACGACGACGGCGAAGCCGATGGCGATGCCGAAGTAGTCGTTGTCCTTCGTGTCGTCGACGGTGGCGACGGAGAGCACCGTGAAGCAGAGCAGCGCCGTGCCGACGAACTCGACGAAGAGCTTCTGTTGGAGCGACGGAGCCATCAGTGTGGTTTTAGAGCTTTCTGGGCTTGTGACGACGGTGAAGCGCGGGCGATTTTGCGCGCGCGGAGGTTCTCGATAGCTTTTTGCTGAGACTGTTTCTACTTTCCGGCTTTCTCGTGGCTAGCGAGCGAGCGCGGGCGACCGGCAAATGAGTGAATAGATGCAACGACGCGATGGACGCGCGCGGGCGATGTTTTGCGCAAGCACGTGCGCCCAAAAAGCCCAGTGAGAGTGGCATGAATGGTGAGCCCCAGCTCGGGGAGACGCCGCATTTATACAACAGGCGCATTAGTCGCGCACTAGATATTGACAAACTCATTAGTTCACACAGCAAGAGAGAATCGAGCGACAGTCGCGCGCGGGGTCGGGCGCCCGGAGTTTCGAGAACCTCCGGGCGCCGTCATGGACGCGCACCACGTCGCTCACTTCTCGACGCTGACGGCCTCGACGCCGACGACCGTTTCTATTTCCGGCAGGGCGGCGAGCAGCTCCTCCGTCGGCGGGTGGTCGCCGATCTCGGCCTCGGCGTGGGCGTAGTACGGCTTGCCGCCCGTCTGTACCACATAGACGCCGCCGTGGACAAATCCCTCGCCGTCCAAATTACCTTTGTCGTCCTTGGCACGCTTGGCATTCTTGGAGAGGCGCGACCACGGGTTGGCAATCTTGGCCAGGACCGACGCCAGAGAGCTCTTGTTGGCCTTGCCGCCGCCTAAGGCGTTGTAGAACGCCCGCGGCTCGTCGAGGTACACAGGCGCGTCGGGCCAGCAGTAGTCACGGAAGGCCTGGACCTCGCTTACCTCTGCCCCGTGAAATGTTTTGTCCTCCTTGACGATGGCGTGTAGCTGAGCGCCCTTCGCCTCGAAGTCGCTCTTCCGCGCGTAGACCCGCTTGGCCTCCGCGCGGCAGATATGTCAGCCGGGGCGTCGCGCGACGAAGATGACCGCCGACGACTTCGCCCAGAGCTCCGACGCGGCGAAGGTGCTCTTGTGGCCCGTGAGGTCCACTAATAGAGCGCTGCCCGGCGGCGCGAGGGGGGCTTTCACCATGCTGCTAAGCGTGCGGGCGGAGAGGACGCGCGCCGTGACGGTGTGAGGCAAGTTCCCAGAGTGTCGAGCTGTGGCACCGGACGGCAAGACAGGGCGCAGCCGCAGCGGTGCTCTACAAGCCGTGGAGGTCTCCTAGCAGCGGCGCGGTCACACAGAGCCCTGCACTCTGCTGTGTTCGCAATGCAAAAAAAAACGCGTCATTGATAATCGCGCTAGCGTCATGTAACACACTAGAAAATCAAGCCAGCTGCTAAAAACGAGTCGTAGCGCGCTGACGCAGGTTAGCGTTGCACGAAGGACGCCCTAGAGGGACCTCATCTTGTAGACTTGCCCCATACGGGAATTACAATTGTCTCCGACCGCCGTAGCAGCAGCGCCAGCAAAGGCTCTCCGACAGCCACCAAGAGAGCAAGCCGCGCGCGATCGTACGCATCCACACTCATGGCGGCCGACGACGAGAAAACCGTGATAAAACAACTCCTAGACGCCGACGCCGACGGCAAGCTGACCTTCGAGGACGCGAAAGCGATCGCCGCCAAGATGGCCGCGAGCGCCCGGAAGCGAATCGTGACGTTACTCGACGAAGACGGCGACGGCGAGATCTCGTGGGCCGAGATCGAGGGCGGCGCCCGCGGCGCCTTCCACCGCTGCGAGGAGGCCGTGACGCGGGCCTGGCGCGTGCTCGAACCGCACAAGACGAAACTGCTGGCGGGCGCTGGCATCATTTCCTGCTTCCATGGCGCGAATTTCAAGTACACGATCCTGTTTGCGGGTAGCTTCCAGACGACGGCGTGGCCGCGCGTCAGCCCTGCACTCACAGCACTGGCGTCGTCGTACAAGGCCGGCAAGCGCGAGTTCGCGGCGAACGCACCACAACTGAAAGCGGCGCGTGACACCCTGCGGCGCTGCTCGCGCGAGCTCGAGGCGTGCAAAGATGATGACGCGGCGCGTGCGCGCCTTATCGCCGAGGCCGCGCACGCGGCCTTATTGCTGCGCAAGACGAGCAGTTCGTTATTCGCGGCCATCGACGGGCCCAAGTTACTGGTTGTATGCAAAGAGGCCTACCTGGGCACATTCGCCGCGTTTGCAGCGGTACTGTCCTCGACGGCTGCGAAAGTGGGAGTAGGAATCGGGCTCGGAACGAAGCTCGCAAACGCCGTCAACGCCGTCGTCGCGCCGGCCGTGGCGAAGATGTTGCGCACGTTACGCGACCGCGCCCTCGCGAACAAGGACATCCAGCAGGCACTCGAGGACATGTCCGAGGCTGCAGGCGTCGACGACGATGATGTCAGAGGATGGGTCGAGAGCGTCATCGGTCTTTGCGCTTCAGCGCTCGGCATCTATGTCGCCCACCGCCTCGACGACGTCGTCTTCCTCTACGGCGCGTGCGGCGCCGGCGCAGCGCTGGCGGTGGACAAGTGCGCGGAGCTGGGCTTCTCGTTCAAGCCGCGTACTAGACACCTCGTCGTCGGCGCGCTCGCGGGTGCAGGATTTGCCTACCAGACGACGGGCATCGGGCCCGGCCTCCCGTTCTTCGTCCGCTGGCCGCTGCTCCCGTTCCGCGCGTCGGAGGCCTGCTTGTCGTCGTTGGCCTACGGCATCCGCGCCGCCGACGCGCGGGCGGCGTGAGATCACTCTCGGCCGACCGACGCGGACGACGCCGGGGCGCGCCCTGTATAGTTGTGTTTGCTGTTCATTCCGCATATTCTTTCACGGTGCTAGGACTAGTTGGTGGAGCCCCCCTGGGGGGAGAGACCGCGTAGCCATCACGCCAAAAACCCGTCACCAAGCAAAAAAGCATCACAGTCCGGAGGAGCTGCCGCTGCCTGGGCAGCCGAAAGAATGGAGCAATAGGCAGCATGATGAAGCTATGGCTCTGCGCCGCCGCCGCGGCCACCGCTAATTACGCGGAACACAGCGCCGAGCGCCTCCAAACACAGCGTGACAAATGCCCCTGGACCGCAGCCATCAAAAATGACGGAGGAGGCGACGAAATAGCTTATGAAAGAGCGCCCACGGGCCTCGCGGACATCTTTTCGTCGATGCTCACGGCCTTTTGGTACGCGACGCTCGCCCGGCGGCCGCTCGCCGTGCACTGGCCGGAGAGCATCAATACGGTCGACATTGCGAGAAGGACGCAATACAACCGGCCCCACCGCCTGAACGCGAACGAGACCTACTTCAAGAGGACCACGGAGAACTTCAAGGCGAATCTTGAAAGGCGCATCACGACGGGCGACTGGCCTCGAGGGAGGTGGACGCTCTCGGGCAATCGCGGCATTAGTGGCTGGCTCTTCGCGAACCATAGACACGCGCTGAACGCGTCGGGCGTCGATGCGAGGGACGCCATCCATGCG
This sequence comes from Pelagomonas calceolata, assembly GCA_918797485.1. NCBI lineage: Eukaryota > Pelagophyceae > Pelagomonadales > Pelagomonadaceae > Pelagomonas > Pelagomonas calceolata. Next base: position 4,033,769 of record CAKKNE010000004.1, read on the forward strand.
GCGGGCTGCGCTTTGTACATGTTGGCGCGGCCTCATGTACAAGCGTACGAGAAGACCGTCGCGCCCTTGCTGGCGAAGCTCGAAACCGCGAAGAAGAAGGGTCCTGTCGTGTGCGTCCACGCGCGGACGGGTCTCATGCCCGAGCTGCGCCGGGTCGACAACGGCAAGCGCACGCGGCCCGACGACGAGATGCACGGGACGCGTTCATCAAGCATTACTATAGATGACGTGCGCGGCGTCGTGAATTGCGCCCAAGACGCGGAGCGGGAGGCCGGCGGCGCGGCGTCCTGGTTCATCGCCGCGGACTCGGCTTCGCTCCGGGCGGACTTCGCCGAGAAGTTCCCCGGCAAAATCCTGCTCGCGGACTGGGCGCCGGACCCCTTCGCGGCGTACCAGGTCGGCGGCGGGTCGCGCGGCGGCGGCCGGCGGCGGCCGCGCGCCCGAGCGGAGCCGGGCCAGCTGCGCGAGGCCCTGGCGCGCACCTTCGCCGAGTGGTACGCGCTGTCGCGCTGCGACCACCTCGTCGCCTCGCGGAGCGGCTTCTCGCGGACGGCCGCGGCCGTCGCGGTCGCGACGCGGAACGCGACGGTGCGCTACGTCGGGCGGCTCGACGCGCCCTGCCGGCGGGCCGACGCCGGGTCGTCCACCGAGCGGTTGCTCGTCGAGGGCGGGGCGGGGCTCTGACGATTGTGTAATGTGGTTTGCGTGTCGATGCGTTTGCGCCCGCCGCGCGTTCTATCGGATGGAGGGGCAACCCGTGAGTTTCGTTTTGTCCACGCGATCTCCTAGTCCGGTTTGACGTGTCACACGACGGCTGCGCATCGCGCCGCAAAACCCGCGATTTGCGAGGCTCGGTTGCTGTGACCTACGCGGCGCCCTCACGGCTCACACCGATACGCTATCGCTGCGACGTCGTCGACAGCGTAAACCACAACCTTGCTATAAAGGCTGCGGACCATCATCGCTGCTGGTGTAGCACTTTTGCAGCACTTTTGCAGCAGTAGCAACATACTTGCAGCAGCGCCGCCGACAGACAACCATGCCCGCCCCGCGAGCGACAAGGTTGCGCTCCGACAAGCACTCGCAGAAGGTGACGAAGCGCGGCGTCGTCTCCGACAAGAAGGAGAAGAAGGGCAAGGCGCCCATCGGCCCGCTGATGATCGGGTTCTTCCTCTTCGTCGTCGTCGGGTCCTCCGTGCTGCAGATCGTCCAGATGGCGGGCATGGGCGGCAAGATCGCGCAGCAGATGGAGAACCAGCAGCCGCGCGCCGAGCCGCAGCCGCGGCCGCGCAAGAAGAAGCCGACGCCCGCGGCGGACCCCTGAGTGACTAGTCACCGAGTAAGTTACGAGGAGAGGCGGGGCACAAGCATCGGGCGGACGAGGTTTTCCGCCCCGCTCGGCGCGCATACTAAGAGAGACATCTCCTTCTCCGGGTCGAAGGACTCCGTCTGTTCCAGGGTCGTCGCGTAGATGGCGTTGTCGCCCGGCGCTTCCAGAATCTGAGCGACCATGGGCCGTAGTTGCTCGATGGGCAGGTAGGAGATGTCGAGCTCGACACCATTACTACTCATCCTTGTCATCAGATTTTGCTTGTCGCCTAGAATAACAAGCGTGTCGACGGTCGGGCATTTGAACATGATGAGCCGTCGTTTATCGATCCCTTTGGCCGTGGCGTCCTCATCAAAACCGCGCAGCATCCTGTTCACGTCGGCGTCCTCCGAAAAGAGCTTGACGATCCGCGCGAACCGATCCACGTCGTCCGGGCAGTACTTCGCCGTGACGGCGGCGAGGAGCTGAGCTTCTCTTCCTTTAAACTTTGTCAGGAGCGCGTCGACCTCGTTCAGTTTATCCGGGTCGTGGCGCGCGTAGAGTTGCTTTATCGCGGCCGCGGCGTCGACCGGCGGCTCTTTCGGCGGCTGGCACATCTTTGAGCGTGAACGCTAATGCTCCACTGCGGGTCGCGGCGATGGCGTGCAGCGATTGCGCTTGCTCTAAAACGCACTTGGCTGCAAGCACGCTCTCGCGGGCCTTAGGCGTCGAGTTGTGCTTTCAAACTTCTGCAGCAGCGCGCAGGGACCACCAGCGATCCTTCTTAGAGCTCCACGGTACGATAACGCCTCACAGGCACGGCTGCGTGCAGATGTGTACCTTGTCATGCGGCCTGCTAGTGCCTCATGCCGCTAGCTCACGAATCAAACCGATAGACTGCAGTCATTCGGAAGAAGGATAATTGGAAATTGTAAGCCCCTTACGCCCGCCGCCGCGCAAACAAAGGAGACCAAGGCAACTCACTTGCCGCCGCCCCCGCAGTCCAGGCGCCGGATCTTGTGGAACTCCTCGGGACAAAAGAGCTTGTAGTCGTTCTCTCCACTATCGACCTGGAACTCCATCTTGTCGCCGTCGCGCCCATCGAGGATCGCGTAGCGCCACGTGCCGTCCGAACGCTGCACCACAGCTAATTCCCCCAGCCGAATGCGGACGACATCATCATAAGACGAGGAGGACGTGTCGTAGTCGTCATCCGAACAGACGCGGCCCATGGTGCGCTCGCCGCTGGCCTTGCCCTCGCCCTTGCCCTCGCCGCCCTTCTCGTCCTCGCTGTCGCTTTTTGATTCCGACGGCATGGCCGCTGTGGATCACAGTGCTGTGTGGCGGTTGCGCAGCCGCCCTCACTTAATGCGTCGCGCCGCCGGCGGGCCCGAGCGGCGGCGGGCAGCCCCTCTGCTGCTTGGTGGGGATGCGGCGGTCCCCGCCCGGTGCAAGCTGGGCAGTGCTTTGTGCAAGGCACCCCGTCGACCACTATCGATCGGTGCCAACGCGTCGACCCCGCAACACGTCAAGCTGACACGCGCCGTTCTCGTTATGGCTTTCAACTCATCAAAGCCAGCCCCGCACGACGCTCAGTTGATACAGCTACACAGGCGCCAGCAGTAGCTATGGCACGCGTCGCAGGGAGGGATATGCCCGCGAGGCAAGGGCGCCCCATCTGGCGACACCCGACACATGGGCATCTTCCAACCATAGCTGGCGGCGTTGGTCGTCGGCGGGAGCGGCATCTAATTGCTCCCCACGCAACGCCGCAAGTCCCACCAGCACGCAAGCCCATAAAGCATGGGCGCCGCTGCTTCGATCGAAGGGGCAGCGCCGGCGCCAGCCCCCTTGGCGGTCGACGAGGCGCCCGCGCCGCCAATGAAAAACGAGGACGACGACTGGTCCTGGCGGCGGCTCGAATTAGGACGCTTCACCGTGCGCGGCGTCGACGTCGTGGGCTGCGGCGCCCACTGCGTCGTGCGGAAGGACGAGACCGGGTCGGTCGCGGTCAAGTATTATGGAGGCGACGACGCGGCGGAGAGGCTCGCGCGCGAGGTCCGGCGACTCAAGCAGTTGGATGAGAACCGGATCATTGCATATGGCAGCAATGACGAAGGCCGCTGCTTACTCGCCTCGCCATTGTACGAGGACGCGCTCGCGGACCACGTCTGTGGACTGTGCTCCAGAGCCGCTCCAGCAGGTGCGGTGGCCCGCATCGTGCGAGATATCGCGCAAGCCTTAGCCCATGCGCATGCGTTGGGCATCGTGCACGGCGACGTCAAGCCGGCGAACGTAGCACGAAAGAATCGAAACGAGCCGTGGGTGCTGCTCGACTGGGACGACGCGCTCGACGTGGGTTCTTGTACGTCTCTAAGCTTCTTCACGGAGTTATATGCGGCGCCCGAATGCCTCCTCATGGACGAGCTGGCGATCACACCATCAATAGACGTGTGGGGGCTGGGCGCGACGGCTTTGGAGGCCCTGACCGCGGGCGCGCATCCCCTATCGGGCGAGCTCGACGCGCGGGGCGCCGGCTTCGCGAGTTGGTTGGGATGCGCGTCGGCCGACGCGGTCGATGCGTTCTGGGCTTCCTTTGGAGAGGGTCCCGTGCTGGATTTCGTGAGAACGTTGTGCGCGCTCGACGCGGCGGCGAGGCCCGCCGCGTCAGTCGTCGCCGCGACGGCGCTTGAACTTACGGCGTCGCTGCCCGAGGGCGACGTAGACGCGCCGGAGGAGGCGCCGGCGCCGACGCGGCGGCGGCGGGCCTTTTCGTTCTTCCGCGACGAGTTCCTGCCGGAGCGGCTCGCGGCGGGCGTCGAGCGCAAACGGGCGGTACGCGAGTTGACGAAGGAGTTCGCGGCTCTGAAGCGAACCGACGCCGAGGCGGTGGCGGTGTACGCCTCCCGCGCGAGCGCCGCGAACGGTGAGCTGAGCCCGGTGGTCGTTAGCGTGCGGTAATGTTGTTTTGTTGATGAATGCCTTTTTTCTAGTGTGTCAATAAGCCGCTAGCTCGCATCCATGCGCTGGCACTCAGTTCACTGTACAGCGGTGCATATACGAGCTGGCTACCCTGCCAAGGGGTTTATTTTCGACTGCTTCTGGCTGCGACAACACAAGTTACAGACGTGCGACCGTCAATTTTAAGAATCTTTGCTTGGAGAGCTAGCCACCTAAACACCACTCCGACGCGAGGCCTGCATCAATCATGTCAACAAAAGCCTCATACCTACTGCTTGCCTCATCGGTCGCATCGGTCGCATCGCTGCTGAACCCGGCGCCTCGACTACATCGAACCTTTCGCCGTCACACTGGAGACGTTTCACGATACAACTCGCCGACCGCTGACAATTATCTTGCATCGCTCTCCAGCGCGCCAGCGGCAGCGGAGGTTTCACCGCCGTACGAGCCGTCGTGGGAGGAGTTGACGCAGGTGCCGGTTACACTTAACGCGAACGACTGGACGGCACTCGGTAAAGCGAAGCGACTCGCGGTGCTGTGTCGTCTCTCGGTGGTGCATCTTACGGTGATCTCTTGTGCGTCCGGCGGCCTGCTCGCGGGTGCAGCTGGCAAAGGCAACGCACTACGGTCTACGCTCTGGACCGCGACGTTGTGTCTCTGGCACCTCTCGCACAATGTCATTAATGATTTGCAGGACCTCGACGTGGGCCGCGACGAATCAAAGGGCGCGTTCCGTCGGTCATACGGCTGCCACCCGGTGGCTCAGGGGTTCGTCTCAAGGAAAGATGCTATGAAAGTCGTCTTCGCGTTGACGGCGGCCGCAGCAGCCGGGAGCGCGGCCTCGGTGGCACTGGCGCCGGCCTGCGCGTGGGCTATCCCTGCGGGTCTCGCCGCGACGCTGCTATACACGCCGCTCGCCAAGCCGTGCGCCCTCGGCGAGCTACTAGTGTACCTGGTCTGGGGCCCGGCCATGGTCGGCGGTGGTTATGCGGCCACGGCGGGCGTGCACTCACCAAGCGTTACGTGGCTCGCGTCCTTGCCGCTCGGACTTGGAGCCTTCGCGATGATATTTGGCAAGCATATCGACAAGATCGCCGAGCCGGTGCGGACGTTGCCCAAATTGCTCGGCAAAAGGTTGGCGAAGGCCACCGCGGTGTCCGCACTGATAGGCCAGCACGTCGCGTCCCTGCTGCTCGTCCGCGCGGGCATTCTCCCGGCTGCGTGCCTGCTCTCACTTGCATCTCTGCCGTTCGAGACGCGCGCCGCCGTGCGTATACTTCTCACGGAGGAGCCACCGGCCGAGAAGCCGTCGCCGGATGTCTCATACCGCGGGTCGATGCTCCCCTTCGTCCCTGCGAAAGCGTGGCCGCTCTGGTATGTCGCGGTCGCGGGCTGGCAGGCGGTCGTCTACGGCTACTGGTTCACGCTGGGGCTCGGGGCCGCGGCGATTCGCGCGTGATTATTGTGTATTTACTGTCTACTTCTTGCCGAACGCCGCCCGAGCCTTCGCCAGCTCGTCGTTGGGGTCGTAGAGGAATTCGTCGAACTTCCTCCCGGACGAGCGCGCCTGGGGCTTCGAGGGAGCGAATTGGATGCCTCCGGGAGTTCCCGGGGCGCCCTGGGACTGGCGCTTCGGCTTGTTGAACGTCGGCGGCGGGGCCTTGGCCTTCGGCGGCGGCGCTTTTTTCGAGGGCTTCGGCGGCGGCGGAGCGGCTTTCTTCGTTTTCGCGGCCGGCTTGGCGCCGCCGAACGAGAACGAGGGCTTCTTGGCCGGCGCGGGCGGGGCCTTGCCCTTCGAGGGCTTCGGCGGCGGCGGAGCGGCTTTCTTGGCTTTTGCGGCCGGCTTGGCGCCGCCAAAGGAGAACCCGCCCTTGGCAGGCGCGGGGGGCGCGGCCTTCGGCTTGGCCGCGAACGGATTCGCGAAGGCCGCTTTCTTCGCAGCGGGTGCCGCCTTGCCCTTCGGCGGCGCAACGACCTTCTTGATGCCTTTCGTTGACGCGGCGACGGCCTTCGCCTTGGGAGGTGGCTTGGCGCCCTTCGACGCGGTGGCGGCCGGCTTCGGCTTGCTTAAAAAATTGAAGCCATGGCAGCCGACGGTCGCTAGGAGAAGAATGGCGACGGTACGCATTGTTTGAGGAGTACCTGCGATGTACGACACGGTGACGACGACGAGCAGCTAGCGCTTGGCATGCTGCCAATGCAGCATGCATTTTTGTCGCGACAAAAAGGAATTCAAGAGCTTAGTGGCTCAAATGACGGCACGAAGGTCATTCGGAAGGCGCCTGATTCGGCTGCTGCGCCGCTGGGCTGCTGTGCAGCACGCACGAGGCGTAAAGACAAACAACGTCGTCTCTGTAGAGATTGGCACACGCCGTAGGGAGAGCCGGAGAGTGAGGACAGCCGAGGCATCCTTGCAACGAGGCCCTCGCGGAAGTCGCGGAGGCCCCGAACCAAGAGACTAATCTCCCAACCAAATTACTTCTTCTTGCTCGCCCAAAAATCCTTCGCGTTCTTGTACTTCGACTGCTCGGGCGTGACCGTCTTCTTCGGCGGCCCGCCGAACGCCTTCTTGGGCGCGGCGGGCGCCTTGGGTTTCGACGGCGCGAACTGGATGCCCGCCGGCTTCGACGCGGGCGCCGGCGTCGGCTTCGCGGCCGGTTTGGCGCCGCCGCCGAAGGAGAACGGGGACGACTTCGCCGGGGCCGGCGCGGGCGTCGGCTTCGCCGCGGGCTTGCCGCCGCCGAACGAGAACGCCGGCTTTTTGGCCGGCGCGGGCGCGGGCGTCGGTTTTGCGGCCGGCTTGCTGCCGCCGAACGAGAACGGAGATGCCGGCTTGGGCGCCGGCGCCGGCGTGGGTTTCGCGGCCGGTTTGCTGCCGCCAAAGGAGAACGGAGACGCCGGCTTGGGCGCCGGCGCCGGCGTAGGCTTCGCGGCCGGCTTCGAGCCACCAAAGGAGAAGGGCGACGCCTTCGCCGGCGCCGGCGCGGGCGCCTTCGCGGCCGGCGCGCCGCCGCCGCCGCCGCCGGGGAAGAGGTTGAACGCGCCACCCGACGAGGCCTTCTTCGCCGCGGGTTTCGGGGGCGCGGGCCGCGGCGTCGGCTTGGGCGCGGGCCGCGGCGCCGGCGCCTTCCGCTGGCTGCCGATGACGCTCGACACGGACACGGTCGGCGCCGGCGCCGGCTTCGGCTTGGGCGCGGGCGGCTTCGGCGCGGCCTTGGGCGCGGCGGCCTTGGGCGGCGCGGCCGGCGCCTTCGGGGCCGGCGCGCCGCCGCCGGGAAAGAGGTTGAACGCGCCCGGCGCCTTCGCCTTGGGCGCGGGCGGCGCGTCCGCCTTCGGCGCGACCTTGGGCGCCGGCGGCGCGCCGCCTCCGGCAAAGGGGTTCGAGAAGGCCGGCGCGGCGGGCTTCGGCGGGGCCGCCTTCGGCGCGGGCGGGTTCGGCGCGGCCTTGGGCTTCGGCGCCGCCGGCGCGCCGAGGCCGGCGAACGGGTTCGCCGGTGCCGGCTTGGGCGGCGCCTTCGGCGCAGCCGGCGCCGCGGGCTTTGCCTTGGGCGGGCTGATGCCGGCGAACGGATTCGCGGGCGCGGCCGGGGCCTTCTTCACAGGCGGCGGCTTCGGCGCCGCGGCCTTGGGCGGCGCGGCCGGGGCCTTAGGAGCGGGCGGCGGCGTCGGCAAGGCGTCCTTGAGCGGCGCGATGACCGCGTCGAGCTCCGCCTTGGCGCTGTTCAGGGCCTTTTGGGGCGCGGCCTTGGCCTCGGCGATGGCGTCGTCCGCGGCCTTTTTGGCCGCGCGCTGCGCCTCGTCGGCGGCCTTCTGCGCGGCGTCGGCGGCGGCGTCGGCGGCCTTGCTCGGGAGGAGCTTGGCCTCCTCCAGGGCCTCTTCCGCAGCCTTTTGCGCCGCGTCGGCGAGGCGACCGGGCGTCGCCTTCGCCTCCTCGACCGCGTCGAGCGCGGCCTGCTGCGCCGCGTCGGCGGCCTTGCCCGGTAGGAGCTTGGCCTCCTCGACGGCGTTGAGAGCCGCCTGCTGAGCGGCATCAGCAGCTTTCCCAGGCGCGGCCTTGATCTCCTCGACGGCGTCTTCGGCTGCTCTTTGTGCCGCGTCGGCGGCGCGCCCGGGGATGGCCTTGATCTCGTCGGCGGCCGCCTGGGCGGTGGCTTCCGCGGCGGCGCCGGCCGCGTCGAACGCGGCGGTGCCCGCCGCGCCCGCGGTGTTTCTCACCGTCGATGCTAGTTCATCATCACGACTCGCGACGGCGTAACCGCCTATTCCTAACAATCCCGCGGACGCCAAAGCGATGCCGTCCGCTAAGGTTTCAGCTTCGATTATACCTCCCGCTACTAAACCTAACGCACCGAGCACGGAGCCGGCGCCGATGGCCTGCTTCTGGCGCTCGGCCTTCTCCTTGGCGTCGCGAATCGCCTTCTCCTTGGCCAGCGCCGCGGCGGCCGCCGCCTCCTCGGCCTTGACGGCGCCCTCGAGCTCCTCGCGGCTCAGCGCGCCCTTGCTGAAAGCGCTAATAGCGTCGGCGAGTGACCGCTTCGGGCCGCCGCCGTCCTCCTCCGCGCGCAGCAGCGTGCTCGCTGGCCGTCGCGCCGGCGACACAGAGATGAACGCGCGGGTCGCTGAGAGGAGGCCAACCAAAAGTAGCACGGGCCTCATGATGGTCGCTGAATTTCTACGTCCGCTGGCGTGCAAGTCACAGGCAAGCCCACAGCAGCCTGGCGAGCTCGGCTGCGGCCCTTCGTGCCGAGCTGTGTCCCAAATTGATGCGATAGAGCTGGCTTAACCTAGATTTGCTCTCGGGTTTTCAAAGGTCCGCCGATCGTTAGGTAGACAGGAAAAGCAACAGTGCGAGGCTTCCTGGGAACTGGCAAAGTCGACTGGGCAAATGGCCACGGCGTTCTAGGATAACGCGAGCGCGCGGTCGCGGGCTCGGCCACAAACCCACTCTCAGGCTCCCTCGACGCCGCCGCCGCATCACCACATGCCACATGAGCTATTATGTCTTACCCGCCACGCTCTTGTCCGTCACCGACGCGAGGTCGACGCCTCTTGTCTCGGTGGCGGTAAATGTGTCCGCGGACACCTCCCCTTCAGGAGCAGGCGGCGCCGGCGGCGCTGCGCAGGGCACGACGACCAACTGGTAGCCCGCGATGGGGTGCTCGAGCGACGGGTGCGGCTCGACCACGTCGGCCACGTCCGCCACTTTGAGCTCCGCGAGGCTCCCCTCCAACTGTTTTACGCCCTCGACGTATTGGACATCGGCGGCGCCCGATCCCTTGAAGGCGCAGAACGCGAAGTGCTCGGGCATGTTTTCTCTTTTTGAGTACATCGCCTTGCACGTCCTTTGTAATTGCTCCAACGAAAAGTCCGCATCACATAATAAGCGCCCGATGCGCGTCGTGCCTTGGGGTTCGATATATCTCAAATCGGGCGGTGGTGACGGAGCCGGCGCCGGCGCGCAGGCGTCCTCCTCTGTAGGTGGGGGCGGCGGCGCCTCCATCTCTTGGGAACCAAATTGCGCAACTAGAGGATCCTGCCACCCAGATCCACCCTTCACCAAAATGTCGACCATGAGCTTCGACTTGCGCGCCTCGATCTCCTCCTCACTTATCTCTTCAGGTGCGAAGATGTACTGCACGGGGTTCGGCAGCCGGTGCGCCGAACACAGTTCCGGCGACGGGCTGCGCTTCTTCTTCTTGAGGGGGTCCAGGCGGCGCCTGCCCCCCTTCCTACCGTAGACTTGTTTCTTGCTGGGCCTGGCGGCCATCGGATTAGAATACTGCGTGGACATGGCCGTTAATCTACTCTTGCTGTTGAGGGCCGACATGGCGGCGTGGTGGGCTGCCTTCCGATGCTAGAGCGCGTCTCGTCGGCTTGCGTCGCGGGCGCGCGGCGCTGCCTCGATTAGCGCTCTCCCGCGTTGTTGCCAGCCCGCGGGGCGGTGGGCTTTTTGGATCCTTCCGAGAAGGAGCTCTCGGGGGACACGTGGCGCGCGTCGCAAACTGCGGGTTTTACGGGCTAACATACTAGAAACCACAGCGGCCGCCCGACGCCTAAAGACGCGCCGCCCCCGCCCGTAGCGGTACATTGTTGCCACAGCGCTCGTCCTGCGTGCCCCGATAACGTATCCGGAGGACGTCCAGGCTGCCCTTTGTCTTCCGTGGAAGGGCTGCCCATTTATCTCCAGCGTGAAAGGGCTGCCCCGCGCGCGGACGCCGCGCGATGGAGGACGACCAGTTCCCCCAGGAGGACATTGAAACCATCGCCAAGAATGCCATCGTGGGCACCTTGGGCGACTGCGCCTACAACGCGAAAAAAGTCGGGGATTGGACGAATAGCATGACGGACACGATCCTGAAAGAGCTGCAGGGGCTCAACAGGCCGTTCAAGTACGTCGTGACCACGATCATCATGCAAAAAAACGGCGCGGGAATGGACACGGGCGCGGCCATGCACTGGGACGCGGCCAAGGACGGCCTCGTCTGCATCCCCTGGGAGAACGGCGAGATGCACGTCGTCCTGACGATCTACGGCGTCTCGCTGAACGTCGACAACGTGGGGGACGAGGAGGACTAGGGGTGTGTGCCTAAAGTGGAAAGCTAGCTCGTCTCCGTCCGCGGGTTTCTCGCCCCGCCAGGCGCGCGACCGGCGCCCGGGCCCAAGGGCCCGCGCTGAGCGCGTCCCGGCCTCCCTTACACCACCGTAGAGCTCCGCGCGCGGCCCGCACGCCAAAGATACATTTTTGTTCGATGGCCTGCCCTCGACGCGGAGACGCCGATTTCCCGGGCGCGTAGGCAAGCATCGCCGGACAAGATACCGCCGGAGCAGCGAAGCAGCACCGCGCACCGCTCACCGCCTTCGCAGCAGCGGACACAGTAGTAGGCAGCCCCTCTGGCAGCCAAAACAAACAAGTAAGGATGGCGGCCTACGGCGCCACGGCGGACGAGACGAACCCCTTCTCCAAGGCCGAGATGGGCGAAGCGCAGGACCTGAAGCCCGTGCTCGCGCCGGTCTTCGTGCAGCCCCTACGGAGCCGGGCGAAACGGCGGCGGCGGTCCGGCGGCCTGCTGCTGGCCGCCGTGCTGGCCGTCGTCGTCACCGCCTCGAAACTAGCCCAACAACATCCACACGCCGCGCTCGCGCGCGTCGCCAAGGCGGTCGCGCCCGCAAACGAGGCCCGGGCGTCGAACCGAGGGAGGAGCCCCGTGCGCCCGGAGGCCGCGGACACCGAGGCGCCGGCGAGCGCGGAGCGCGCGGCGAATAGAGGGAGGAGCCCCGTGCGGCCGGAAGCTGCGGAGGAGGACCAGGCGCGCCGGAACCTGCGGATTTTTCTCAATGAAAGAATGGGCGGCGCCAAAACTCAAAGAGACGGCGTCGCGCCGCACCATAAACATGGAGAGCACAAGATCGGGTTCGGACTGATGGCGCACTCCCGCAGCCGGCGCCGCGCCATGCAGCACCTCAAGCACCTCAAGTCCGCGCACCACTCCTCGAGCTACAGCGCGTAATTTTGTTTTTGTATTTAAAACGCGGCCCCCCGGTCGTCGCGGCCTTGGGATTCCAGCGTCCGGCCTGCTCCCCCCTCGCCGTCGTCGCCTCCGAGATGACACTCGGGGCGACGGCGTATGAGGGCCGGGGGGCTGGGCGGGCGTCGGCTCCGCGACTAGAAAGCAAAGCAACAAACATTAGTCGTCCTGGGACACGCTCGCGCAGTCGGCGAGCTGCGCCAATAGAGCCGCGACGAGGTCCTGGGACCGGAGATAATAGGTCGCCTGGCTCAGCTTGATCCCCACGATGCACGAGAAGGTCAACAGAGGCAGATCCAGGCCCGGGTGCGTGTCGTCGGCCGCCGCGGCCGCGGCCGCCGCCAGATCAGACAAATCGGGCGCCTGCTCCGGGTTCTGCGACGGCGACGGCGGCGGCCCGGCCATGGCCGCGGCGGCGGCGGCGGCCGCCGCCTCGGCGTCGATGGCGAGCGCGGCCTTTTTGGGCGTCGGCGGTACTGCCGCTCTTTTCGCCGACGCTATTCTCGCGGCCCGATCGAATTCTCTACGTTGTTGAGCTGTGGCCGCACCTCTAGAAGCGACAGAGACATACACGGGAGCCGGCCTTTGTAAAGTGGGCGCAGCTCCGGGCTTCGACAGGCGCGAGGTCGGCACGACCTCGCGCGCTTCCTTCAGCCTAGGGTCCTGACTACTCAACTTGTCCTGGACGGACTCCCACTTCTCCTCGTCCTCCAATCTAGGTGATTGAGATCGTTCCTTCGTCCTAGGAGTCTGTGCCTTCTGCCCCGTCCAGGGCTGAATTTTCTCGAGCCTCGCGGGAGAAGGCGGCGCCTCCTGTCTCACGCTCCTTGCCGCTTCCTCCAGCGAGTCGGCGCGCGGCGCGGGGAACCGCAAGGCCCGCGACAGCGCCAGGGCGTTCGCGTGCAAGGCCCTCGTGAGCACGGCGCCCATCGACGGCTTTTCTGATGGAGAGGTAGGAGCGTCGTCGACGGACCTCTGTCGTACTAGAGGTTGGCCCGACGTCGCCTCGGCCAGCGACGGCAGGACGTCGGGCGAGTCGACGCCGTGGAGGTCCTCGAACTCAGCCAAGAACGTCGACCGCTCCGCGCGCGGCGCGCCGGGTCGCGGCGTTCTGCCACCCACAAGCGCCCAGCACGCCGAGGCAGATGTCGGTAGATCCACCCTAGACCAGTCTCGGCCATACCGTCGTCTCATGGCCTGGAATAACATCGCGGACGGCGGGAAATCCCTCCGAGGATTAAATTCTCTCCTCGCTACGAGATCGGCTCGTCTCGCAGGGTCGGAAGTGCCTCTGTCACCCCCAGCCAATACAGCCTTGAACTGCTCCAACACAGGAGCCTCATCCGACAAGCGTAGAGGTGTAAGTGGTTTGGCCATCCGCCCCGGAGAACTTGGTGGAGTCTTGTGGAACTTGACCGGCGTGCTAGGATCCTCGTCCTCGATGTCCCTCCCTTCGTTCAAGCGCGCGACGCGACTACAGAACTCGTCCAGGTCAAAAGGTGGCGGCGCCATCGACTCGAAAATTTCCTCATCTACTAAACCGTTGCCCGAGGCCACAAATAGGACATAGTCCACGTGTCTGTCTATTGTCTGACTGTCGTCATCCACACGATCAAAAGATTTTCGTCTAGGTAGCTCTTGCGGTGGCGTCGACGGCGGGTCCTCCAGGGCTAGGTCTTGGTCTTGGAACTTCTTGAGCGTGAGTTCGAGGACGTTCGGGACGGATAATCGCATGGGTCTGACTTCTATAAATTTATCTCCGGAGAAAACCGACAACGGGACGTGCTTTGCCAATTCACCTAGCGCTACCTGTAGTTGTCTGGCTTGCCAGGCGCCGTGGTTCAGGTCGCAGTCGCGATAGTGCCAAGCTAAGCCTGACACTTTTCTCTCTACGACGCTACCGGGTGTCCGCTCCGTATAATACGCGATGAGAGGTTCGGCGTCGTCGAGCCAAGATAAGTCCAGGTCAAAGTCCGACACCTGCATCTCGAACGGTTCGTTCGGACCCCATCGTATACTCAAACCTTCCTCGGCGGCTAATACTAATGAATCGCAATTTATACCTTCAAAGATCTTCGACAGCGTCTCCGCGGACCTCGCACTAAGGATAACTACAGCTCTATTTTGCGGGTCGTTACATAACGCTTCCAAATAGTTTAAAATCTTGACGGGAACGTCTATGAGTTCAGCCAAGGCCGTAGGTTTGGCTAAGACGCCCTCCAGCTCCAAGACGATGACGCGTCGCTTCGTTTTTGTGTAAGGAGCGGTCAATTGCGGCACGGTCAACTCCCTACAAAGTGTTCGAGACGCTTTGGTCTCGGCGGCCTCCTGCAATTGGTCCAGAAACCTACGAGCCCAGGACCGCGCCGTGAAATTATAAACGTACTGTAGCATATGTTCGTGAGCTCTTTTTCTCTCCACACCTCGGGCGCGTATGGATCGTGACCGTAATGCACCTCCTTGCGCCAGGTTGGGCTTCTTCAACAGACTCCCAGCATCCGACGACGCCACCGTCGAGAGCTGCCGCCCGTCCTCACTATCGTCGGCCTCATCCGCTGACGAGTCCTCGGCCTCGCTATCGTCGTCGGAATCGTCCTCGTCGAGGTCGGAGTCGAATTCATCCGAATCGGACGCGTAGGCACTCCCCGTCGACGACGACGTGACCCGGTCCACCTTTCTTCGTCGCGTTCTAGCGTCGCGCGCGTTCGCCCGCCTAGCACGTCTAAACAATCTGTACAACAACGTAGTGACCCTACGCGTGTCCCAGGGGTTCACGAGCACGGCACCACCCAACGAACGAGCACAGCCCGCAAATTCAGATAATAAAACGGCTCCCAACTTCTTGTGCGCCTGCGCGGAGCTCAAAATCAAAAAAGAAACCACCCCCGGCATCGTGTGTGAGATACGAGTCCCAGCAACAAAGTCAAAATACTACAACACCTCAAAACGCCGCGAGCGCACTTCGCGCGCGACCAAGTACTCGAACGGGACGACGTTCATGCCGTCCCTGTGAGGAAATCAAACTTCAAGCGTCCTTCAATCTGGGCTCTCTCGTGGTCGGAGCGAGGTGTGGCTCGCTCCAGTCGGTCGACTGTATCAGAGGGACGTCGTGTCCGAGTTTGAGCCGAAAACATGGCCGCGGTGCCGAGATATCGTGACTCACTGGTTGGTTTCCACACTGATCTCGACCTGATCGGCGTGATGACGAGGACGTCCGCGAGAGCGAACAAGGCCGCGAGCGTCGCTTCCCCTGGTGGTGTTTTAGCATCAGCTCCAAAGTACTGAACAGGCCCTTCGAAATCGAGCGTCGCGTATTGACTGTTGATGCGCGAGACCATGGCGTGGAGTTGTCTTTCTAGGGTGCTGAAGACGCCTTTTGATGTTTTTTGTTCTACTACGTCTAGTTCTAGTCGTCCCGTGGGTTTATTTTTTCTCTCGGAGGTCGTCCTCGTAATAAGCTTGCCTTCTAAGCGATCTTCCGGCTTCAAGTTTGCTGCCCCCCCAGCACCCAAGACGACTTGCACAAATACTAACTCGTCCGCTAGCTCGGGGTGTTGTGAGAATAGATCTTCAAATGCTAAAAACTTGTGCACCAAACCTTTGGTAGGGTCCAATGTATCGACGCCCAGGAACAGTGCTCGTCCCTGGAGCTGGCCTTCGAGCCTCCGAATAGCGGCTAGTGTCGGTGACGCTAAACTGCGAGCTTTGACTACCTCAGGCTCAATACCCACCGGACAGACACAGACCCTCGTCAAGTGCCCTTCATGTTCCACGTGGTCCGGGGCCGTTTCTAGGCCTAGAACCATCTCACAGGACGACAGAAAATGCCGCGCGTAGTCGTAGGTCTGAAATCCTAATAAGTCAGCCGCGAGTAAACCTCGCAGTATTTCCTCGCGGAACGGTAACGTCCTATAGAGTTCAGAAGAGGGAAAGGGCACGTGTAAGAAGAACCCCAGCTTGCTATCCGGTGATAGTTGTCTCAACATCCTCGGCAGCAACATAAAATGGTAGTCCTGGATCCAGATCAAATCGCCGTCTTGGGCCACGTCCCTAATAACATCCGCGAAGGCCTGGTTCGCGCCCACGTACGCGTTCCACATCGTGTCGTCATCATCTCTGTCTTCCTCCTCGTAGTTGACGGCTCTGGCGCGTGTCACGGTGTCCTCCGTTGTTGGTGGACTTGAGTGAAACAACGGCCATAGCACGCGCTTGCAGAAGCCGTCGTAGAACAACCGCTCTCTCTTCGCATCCAGAAAAACCGGAGCGTAGCGTTGTTCTCTTAACAATTGATCTCGTAGCGCTCGCTGCTCCGTCGGCGTTTGCATTTGCGTGACGGGACTGCCGACCCAGTACACATCTCGCCCCGACGCCGTGACTTGTCTGAAGTTCGAGAGGGCCTGGTCCATCGTGTCCGGCACGCGCTGGCCCCGTCGTCTGTCTCTAGGTAAACGTCTCGTGACCAGTACGACACGCGGGCCGTCCTCGGTGCCGACGGTGTGGACCTCGCGTCGCTGATCCCGGATGTCGTCGAGCTGGCCGTATAAAGCCGCGATGCGCTCCAGAATTTCTTCCTCGTTCTTGTCCTTGGGCGACGCCATTGCAGCGCTTTTGACTGCTGGCGGTATTCGTGTCTATGCGTCTGCGCGTGCGGCCGTGGCCGGCAGCCGTTGCGTCGACGCCTTCGCAGCGATGCCGGTGAATGCGTCGAGGACGCCTGCTGATCGCTTGCCGTCACCTCGCCGCGGGATACAAGATGAGCGGCAGGCTGTCTGAGCCCTGCCAGAGCGCAACTTGGGCCGCTCCCAAGCGGCCTGGCGGGCGTCTCCGCTGGACAGCGCTCGTCAAGAGCACTAACACGATACGAACGTCGACTCCAAGAGCGCTGGACGCTCTGGCGCGCGCCGTACGCGTCGGCAGCCTTGGCAGAGCACTCGAGCACTTTGTGGCAAACGCGACGCTGCCGGCGGACTCAGACCATCTCGGCTCCGTACGCCGTCGCAGCGATCCCCCTGTGACTCATGCGCGCGCTGAGCCTCCTCCTCTGCACCGCAAGCAGCGCTTTACGGGACGGCTGGGTCGTCGGCGACGTGGTGCTGGGCCCGAGGAGAGCAGCGAGAACGCGGGCGCTGCGGGACGCGAGTTTACAGAGGACGCGCGAGCGGCTCGAGGCGCGCTGGAAGGCGCTGGACGACGAGGTCGATCATTTACGAGAGCACCGGCGGACGATCTTTAACGATGAATTAAAGTTCAAGCGGCTGAAGCGCGAAAAACTACAAGTCAAGGACATGCTCGCGGCGCTCGCGCGGCGGGCGCCGCCTCCGTCCATAGTGCTCGGCGCGGGCGCGTGCGGCACCGTTTATAGCGCAATACACGAAAAGACGAAGGAGCCCGCGGCTTGTAAAATAGCGCGGACCGGGGAAGGGCGAAGATCCCTGAAGACGGAGTACGAGTTTCTGAGGAGGGCGCGAAAAACGTGCGGATTGACGGTCGTGGAGGCCCTCGCGCTGCTGGACAATATCCCATCACCCGAGGATGGTGGGGAGGGTTCCGCGCTGCTCATGGCGCGCCTCGGCCCGTCGATCGACGACCTCTTCTGGGCGACGACCTGCGGCGCCGGCTTCTCGGGGGAGACCGTATTACATATAGCGCGGAGCATGCTCAGTGCGCTCGCGGGCCTCGCACGAGCTGATCTGGTCCACGGCGACTGCAAGCCGTCGAACTTCCTGGTCTCGGACAAGGATGAAATCATCCTGACGGACTTCGGGACGTGCCGCGAGCGTAATGCACCTGCGGACGACGCGGCCGTCGTCGGCACGCCGCGCTTCGCTTCATCAAATGCGTTACGAGGCGAGGCGCCGTCATCAAGCGACGACCTGGAGGCCTGCGCCTACGCCCTCGCCTACCTACTCACAGGCCGGCTGCCCTTCGCGGCCGACTACGACGACCGCACCACGCTCAAAGCCTCGTCCGACTCGGCGCTCGCGGACGCGAAGGACGCCGTCGCTCCCGACCTGTTGTGCGCGTCGTCTCGTAAAGGCGAGGCACCCTTCGACGCGGCGGCGAGTGTGTGTGCCGCGTTCCTGCGCGAGGCGCGGCTGGCGCGGACTCAGGGCCGCGACCCGGACTACCACGCGCTCGTACCATTTTCAAAGCCTTGCGAGCCGGACTGGCGCGCGGCGGGGGTGTCGTGGGACGACTCCGGGGCGATCCACCTGGCGGACTATGACTCGTGTACGACGTAACTATTACGTAACTTGTTTCTTGTATAATCTTGCATGTTATAACACCACCGAGGTCCAACATCCCCTACTAGGACGTGCTAGACATCCCCCATGACTCTGGACGGCGACGGCGACGGGGCTAATTCCCTTGCCGTTCAGGAACGCTCCTGGCTCCGCACCTGGCTGGCTTGCAGAGCAAAGCAAAGCACACAGCAAAAGCACGCAGCAAGCAAAGAGGGCAGCCCTTTTTGGACGGAGAGCGTCTCAGAGCAACCATCAAGGACTTCGCCGAGGCGCGCGGGCAGCGTCCGCAAAACCGGGGGCAGCGTGCGCACCAGCATTAGAACGCCATGTTGCAATGTGCTTGGGAGCTTGGTCTAGTGGCAGGATACGCGCTTCGGGAGCGCGAGGTCGTGGGTTCGATTCCCGCAGTTCCCCATCGCACGTCGCACACGTAGCTGCGCGCGCAGCCGGCAGTCGCGGGACGCGCGCACCCCCGACGCAGGCCAATGACCAAAGATCGCGCGCTTACATGGAAGAAAATGCGGGCGCAGCAGTCTCGGAGGAAGAAGGCGCGCATGCGGACGGCCCTCGAGGTCATCCGCCGCTTGGAATGGGACCCGGCCTGCTGCGCGGCGGCGGTCGTCGTCGGCTACCACGACCGTATCTTAGGCGAGATTGTCGAGAAGCCGCTCGACGCGTTCTCGCGCTGGGGCGCGATCGAGCTCGCCGGCGAGGACGATCTCGCGATCCCGCAGCACCGCGTCGTCTACTTCAAGAGCGGCGACGCCATCGTCTGGGACAAGCGGCGCATCTACGACGGTTGCCGCCTCGACGGCGTCTACGGGAGCACGGGTCACGTCAAGGTCGACCTGTCGGAGATCGCGGCGCGGCGGCGCGGGTGGCGGCCCAATCACGAATGATAGATCCCGCACGTAACGACGACCGGACGCCCCCCAGTCCCGATGACGGCGCGGCCCGCCTACCTATGTGGGCCGCGCCCGACGACTGCGGGAGGAGTCCGGCGGCGGCGACAGGACGGAGGAGATTTGGCTGAGGGTGCCCCGAGCGTCCAAGACGCTTCTGGCGAGGTCGCTGTGGCGCTTGGAGGCCTAACTAACTTTAACTTTTCACCTCCAACACACTAGTAAGTTACCAAACCTACTAGATTTGAAAAAAACCCGATTCGATACCTCTGTAACTCGAAGCTCGCGGCGTGATTGCGGCTGTACCAATCGGCGTAGACAAGAATCACGCATCGGAACGCCTTCTGACCTTCGCTGACCGCCAGCTGCTGCGAAATCTTGGCTCGAATCGCCCTCAAATTGGCCAAACACCGCCAGCAGCCGGTCATCGAACAAGCGGCCGCGCGGCGGCCCTAGCACTGATTGGCGCTATCGCGGACCAGCTGTAAGCGAAATATAACTCGCCTGGGCAGCGGTACACCAGCGGCACACCGGTCGGGCTCGAGAGAACCACAGACGTCCGACGTCGGCCGGCGGCAGAGCGTTGCCTGCACCATGGCCAGCCGCACGAGAGGAGAGACCCGCACACAGCCGACGCGCAATCCCCTCCCCGCGCGCAGGTGGTAAGATGAAGGTCGTCGTCGCCCTGGCGGCCACGGCCAGCGCGCTCGTCGCGCCGGTCGCGAAGGTCGCGCCGGCGACGTCGCTGGACGCGAAGTCGGCGGCCATGCCCTTCCTCGAGTGCCCCGCCGCGCTCGACGGTTTGGACTACCCGGGCAACGTCGGCTTCGACCCGCTGCGGTTCACCGACAGCGACTGGAACATGGCGGAGGTGATCATCCCCAAGGAGCGGTGGATGGGCGAGTACGCCGAGATCCCCATGGTCTACTGGATGCGCGAGGCCGAGCTCAAGCACGGCCGCATCTGCATGCTCGCGGTCGTCGGCTGGCTCACGGTCGACGCGGGCATCCACTTCCCGGGCGAGAAGTACGCGGGCATCGACGCGCTCCACGCCCACGACGCCATGCTCGCGTCGGGCAACATGGGCGTCATGCTGTTGTTTGCGGCGGTGGCCGAGCTGACGTCGATGGTTTCCGTCGTGCAGGCGGCCAAGGGTAGTGGAAGAGCGGCGGGCGACTTCGGCTTGGATCCCCTCGAGTTCTGCGGCAACCCGGACACGAAGAAGTTCATGCTCGAGGCCGAGACGACGCACGCGCGGCTGGCGATGCTCGGCTTCTCGGGCCTGTGCACGCAGTCGGCGCTGCTCGAGTCGCACACGTTCCCGTACCTGTCGTAGGGGGTGGAGTAGGTTGTTCTCCTCGTTAGTTTCTAGTCGCGTCGACGGCGTGGATGATTGTGAAAACGCGACTTACAGGATGTATCGAGTCGTACGACGGTTTGTCACACTGGCGTTCCGAACGTCGTCGCGGCGCGACACGCAGGCGCGCGGGCGGATCTAGTACTCCTCGCCGAAGTCCTCCTCCTCGCCCTCGCCCTCGGCCGTCTCGGCGCCGACCTCCTCGAAGTCCTTCTCGAGGGCCGCGAGGTCCTCGCGGGCCTCGGAGAACTCGCCCTCCTCCATGCCCTCACCGACGTACCAGTGGACGAAGGCGCGCTTGGCGTACATGAGGTCGAACTTGTGGTCGATGCGCGAGAGCGCCTCGCCGACGGCCGTCGTGTTGGCGACCATGCAGACCGCGCGCATGACGCGGGCGAGGTCGCCGCCGGGGACGACCGTGGGCGGCTGGTAGTTGATGCCGCACTTGAAGCCCGTCGGGCACCAGTCGACGAACTGGATCGTGCGCTTGGTCTTGATCGTGGCGACCGAGGCGTTGACGTCCTTGGGGACGACGTCGCCGCGGTACATGAGGCAGCAGGCCATGTACTTGCCGTGGCGCGGGTCGCACTTGGTCATCATGCCGGCCGGCTCGAAGACCGAGTTCGTGATCTCGGCGACGGACAGCTGCTCGTGGTACGCCTTCTCGGCCGAGATGACCGGCGCGTACGACGTGAGCATGAAGTGGATGCGCGGGTACGGCACGAGGTTCGTCTGGAACTCCGTGATGTCCACGTTGAGCGCGCCGTCGAAGCGGAGCGACGCCGTGAGCGACGAGGCCACCTGGGCGAAGAGGCGGTTGAGGTTCGTGTACGTCGGGCGCTCGATGTCGAGGTTGCGGCGGCAGACGTCGTAGAGGGCCTCGTTGTCGAGGGCGAACGTCACGTCCGTGTGCTCGAGAAGCGCGTGCGTCGAGAGCACCGAGTTGTAGGGCTCGACGACGGCGTTGGAGATCTGCGGCGCCGGCGAGATGCAGAACGAGAGCTTGGACTTGCGGCCGTAGTCGACCGAGAGGCGCTCGAGGAGGAGCGAGCCGAGGCCCGAGCCCGTGCCGCCGCCCGTGGCGTGGAAGGCGAGGAAGCCCTGGAGGCCCGTGCAGTTGTCCGCGAGCTTGCGGATGCGGTCGAGCACGAGGTCGACGATCTCCTTGCCGATCGTGTAGTGGCCGCGCGCGTAGTTGTTGGCCGCGTCCTCCTTGCCCGAGATGATCTGCTCGGGGTGGAAGAGCTGGCGGTACGTGCCCGTGCGGATCTCGTCGCAGACCGTCGGCTCGAGGTCGACGTAGACCGCGCGCGGGACGTGCTTGCCGGCGCCCGTCTCCGAGAAAAACGTGTTGAAGGCGTCGTCGCCGCCGCCGATGGTCTTGTCCGAGGGCATCTGGCCGTCGGGCTGGATGCCGTGCTCGAGGCAGAAGAGCTCCCAGCAGGCGTTACCGCCCTGGAGACCGGCCTGGCCGATGTGGATGCAGACGCACTCGCGCATGGTTGCTGGTGGTGAGTGTGGAGAGAGAGAGGAAGGTGGTGAGCGATTCCGAGGGTGAGTCGGAACCTGCGGGCGAATGGTGGGTTAGTTTTTTGCGCGTTTTTTTGGGACCGGTGGTGGTGTCTCGTGTCGGCGGCGCGCGCGTCTTGTGACGGGACTGCCCCCGGGCCGCCGCGCGCTCAATTTTTGAGCGGCGGTGCTTGGTGCCTCATTTCTCGGCGGGCGGCGCGTTTTTGGGAGCGGCGCGCGGCGCGCGGCCACCGGGCAGCCTCCAGGGAGGCCTTGGATGGGCGCGCGCGTCCTGCGGATTTTTTTGCGCTTCGTATGGACACGGTAATTTGCTTTTTGCTTGAGCGTTCACAGGATGGTAAGCAGGTAACTTAGTTAGCCGTGCGGGGCTACGTAAAAAGGGCAGGACCCGTCCACCGCTGCACCGCCCCGCCGGAGCGCCTCTTCGCGCCTTCGCGGACCGTTGTTCCTCCTGAGAAGGCATGACACTTCGATCTTGGAAGTGGACACGACGAGAGCAAAAACGATGGGTGCTGGGGCCTCCACACCGAGAAAAGCGCAGCCCGACGGCGACGCGGACGACGAGACGGCCGTCAGGGCCATCTTAGGGGAGCTGGGCGGCTGCGGTGTCCCACCAATGGGCATAGCAGCCGAGAGTTTGAGACTGGCGGTCGCGTCCGACGGTCCCATGCGCAACAAGGTCCGCTCTCATCTAGAGGCGCGGCGCTGCGCGGCCGGCCTCGACTTTTTAGTTGCGGTGGACGATTATAAGCACACGCGCGGGCCGGACGCGGACGCGGTCCGCGACCGCGCCCGCGAGGTGCACGAGCGCTTCATCTCCATTGATGCGCCGGCCGAGGTCACGCTGCCGCGGCGCGTGCGGGACGCGGTCGCCCACAAAATTTCAAGTGGTGTCGTGGGCGACGACGTCTTCGCGGCCGCGGCGGCCTACGTGTCTAAGGCGCTGGCGCGGGACGCCCTGGGCGACTTCGTGTCGGCGCACCGCGACGACTCCTTGCTTCTGGCGTCATTGTAATGGCCAGGGCCGTGTCCGCCGGGCCTCTCGCGCGTTTTGTAAGTCCAAGTCCTTTGTGCGTTGCCGTAGTCGTGTCCTTCCACCTCTACCCCGGCCCTACAAAGGAAGCACGTGGCTGGAAAGCTACCTAGCTAGCGTGAAGTCCCTCTAGCCCTTGCCCCTACACACGCAACTGCAAAACGCAGTGTAATTGGACTTGAACACGCGCTGGAAGCTCTCACGATCGCTACGGACCCTTTAGACGCCGTCGACGGGGACCTCGGGGCGCGAAGTGTCCGGAGAGAGCAGCGCACGCTCTGACTGCCACTCGCGCTGCCCAGCCGACGTCCGCGCTCGCTTCCGTCTCTGGCCGCGTTGTCCATGGCGTACGGCCGCGCAGCGATGCGCGTCCTGCTCTGCGTGGCGGTCGCGGCCTGGACTCCACCCACGAAACACATGCGACGCCCAACCGCGCTGCACTTCACGAGCAGCGGCAGGGGTGCGCGACGCCCGACCGCGTTGTACGTCGAGGTCTCGCAGATGCTCTACGAACAAAGGGAAAAGAGCATTGAACAAAGAGGTGAATTCGAGGAGGAGCTGATTGGCAGTGGTGGTACTAGTCTAGAAGCCTGCGCTCCTTCCAAGCTCGTGAGCGAACTGTTAAGCGAGGGTGTAGGGCGATGTGACAACGTCCTCGACCCGCAGCAAGCCGACGCGCTCAAGACCTTCGTCAGAGACGCACTAATTAAAGCAGAGCGCGACACGAGCAAGGGCAAAATTCCGCAGAAACACCGCTTCGCCGAGGTGCTCCTCAAGGAGAACCGGCGGGACTTCCTCCTCCCTCTAGATGATGAGAAGGTCCTCAATGCAGCTAGAACTATAGCCCTGTCGCCGATCGGCGACGCTGTGGAAGAGATTCTTGGTACGGACGCCGTCGTGCACGAGTGCAGCTGCCTGATCTCCGACCATGGAAGCCCGAGACAAGTGCTGCACCCGGACACCCCCCAGCACGAGACCGGCGAGACGCCGCTCTTGACGTGTTTCACCGCATTGCAAGATGTCAGTGAAGATATGGGTCCCACGCTCTTCCTCCCGAAGACGCAGGACAAGGTCAGCCACCTGCGCTTTTTCAATGACGTGACCAAGGATGAACTGTTGAAGGAACACTCCTCAAATCGCAAGGTAGGCCTGCTCAATGTGGGAGACGTCTCGTGCTTCGATTCTCGCACTTTACATGCGGGCACGGCGAACCGCGCTCCAGGAACGCGCCGCGCGATGTTCTACCTGTCCTTCCGCAATCCGCGCATCAGCGATCCCGGGAATCCACCATCACTCAGACCGTGCTTCACGAACGGCCTGACCCTGTCCGATTTACGCGGTAACAGTGCAAAGAAGAAGGCCAAGCTGCTGGCCAAGGACGACCCGCGGCCGGCCGGCGGCGGCAAGAAGAAGAAGAAGCGCGCGGGGTTCGCGAGTAGTCGATAGTAGTTGTAAGGGTCCTATAGAAATGACGATCCGCATACGCGAAGGCTCTCCGCGAGTAAAGTGGGAGCTACTAGCGGCGGAGCACCTCGGAGCGCTCGAGCTTCGAGCAGTTGGCAGGCGTGCTAAGGCGTCCCGGAGGAGGGACCAGCGGCACCGGCGTTTACGCCTCGGAGCAGCCCCGTGCAAGCAAATGGCGCGCCTTGCCCTTTGGGCCCTGGCAGCGGCGGCCGTCATGCCGACAGCCGGTGGACACGCCACTGCACAGACTCCACTGGCGAAGGGGCAGCCGCGGGCCAGGCTCCCGCGCCGCCTCGAAGGGTATTCAGCGCGCCGGCTCGCAGACGAGGACGATTGGACCGACGGCCCAGCTGGCTTTTGCGATGGCGACGAGGCCGAGCTGGGCGAGACGGCCTCGCGCGAGGATTGCATCGACACCTGCGACGACGCGGGATACGAAGCCATGACGTGGGACACAATCAGCACGACGTGCTACTGCTTCATAGAGGAGTGGTGCGACTGCATCGACGAGTACGACGCGGAGGACGAGTGGTGCTGGTGCGGCGAGAAGGACGGGTTCGAGCCCGAAGAGATGTCCGAGAGCGAGTGCGCCGCGGCGGGATGTGAGTACGAGTCTGGTTCAGAAGACGGCGGGTGGACCGAGTGCAATTGTGAGGAAGCCATGTGCGCGTCGGCCGGGGGTGAGTGGCAGTGCGAGGCCTATGGGCCGATGGCTTTCAAGGGCTTCCCGCCGCCGGAGGTGTGCGGCTACAGCTCGTACTCATACTCGTACTCGTACGACCCGTTCATGCCCTGCCCCGACTTAGACAGCGCTTACCTGACGTGCGTGGAGACTGCGGACGACCCGGCGGCCGCGTCGGCCGGCCTCGGATGGAGTTGCTGCGACATCGGAACTTTCCCGACCACCTGTTCCGGCATGCAAACGTACTCCGAGTTCCAGGACGCCTGCGGCGATCCGGCCCCCGAGTGTGCCGCGGAATGGACGGCCTACGTAGAATGCGTGTACGCGGAAATCCTCGACGAGATCAATAACGACCTTTACGGGACCGCTCCTCTGGAGTGCGACCTCAACTGCAACCCGTCCGACCCGACGCCGCGGCCCGTGGCGGCGCCGGCGCCGACGCCGCTCGACGCGGCGCTCAAGGGGTCCGACGCGGCGGCGGCGCGCGGCCCGTTTTTTGCCGCCACCGCGGCTCTTCTCGGCGCCGCGACGGCGCTCGCTCGCTAGCCCACCTCGGTCTACCACTCGGCGCCAATTCAAGTCAACTGGCCCGTTCGTTAGCATCCCCCCCGCCCTTGCCTGTACTAGGCTGTAGGCAGCACATAAGTACAAGGCACCGTGACTTTACAAGCCTGAGGCAAACAAAGAGTAGTCCTTACTTCGCCTCGTACCAGTTCCCCGCCACCGCCGCGTCCACCACGAGATCCACGTGCAACGGGTCTAATCCAATGTGGTCGAAGGGCCGCTCCATGAGCCGCACGAGCTCCGCGAGCGCCGCGTCCGCGTGCTCGGAAGGACCCTCGAGGATGACCTCGTCGTGGATCTGGAGTAGTAATGTATACCCAAGCTCCTTCAACACAGAAGAATCACCAATAGCGAGCATGGCCATCATCACGACGTCCGCCGCGCTCCCCTGAATCGGCGTGTTGATCGCCGCGCGCGCGCCTCGACCCTGCAGCGCTCGGTTTCTCTCCTGTAGATCAGGCAACCGTCGACGTCGACCCATCAGCGTAGTAGTATAGCCCGAAGCACGGGCAGCACTTATGGTGTCCTTCTGCCACCGCTCGACCTCAGGGCGGTCGTCATACCACGCCCGTAACATACTTTGAGCTTCTTGTTGGGAGACGCCCCAGTCCTTGGCGAGGCCGTGGGCCGTCTTGCCGTAGGCTATCGAGAAATTCAGCGTCTTGGCCCGTCGTCGTTCCGCCGCGTACTTATCTTTGACGAGCGGCTTGTCACTGTCGCCCTGGGTGCCCTTCTCGAGGAGGACCTCGCCGTTCTCTACCGCTTGCCGCACGTGGTCGAACATGCCTACTGCGGTTCTAGAATGAAAACACCCGCCTTCCCGGAACGCCGAGAGCATACTTTCACATTTCGCGACGTGGGCTAGCAGTCGTAACTCTAGCTGTCCGTAATCAGCGACAATGAGACTACAACCTTCCTTGGCCTTGAAGGCTTTCCGTATCAAATACTGGTCCTTGTCTAGGGCCGGTTGGTTCTGTAAGTTCGGTCGCCGCGACGACAACCTTCCCGTCTCCGTGTTCAGGTTCAGGGAACAATGGACTCTAGACTGTTCATCAGCTAAGTCTTGTAAAGGTTTGATGAAGGTGTTCAACATCGTATCGATACTACCCATGCTACATAGTGCATCTAAAGCTTCACAGGCCTCCTCGCCCTCGCGACCGCCCCCGAACGCGCTGTAGGCGTCTCCCCATTTCTGTTCTTTCGGCGTACCGGCGAGATCTCGCAACACGTCCGCCGTGCACGAGGCCCAGCCGGACTGCGTGAATTTTTGGGGTACCAATCCTACCGAACGTACGGTAAGTTTGCGCTTTGACTTTTTCGGTGTAGAAGGTAGCGAGAAGGTCTTCGGCGATGCTATGGAATGTTTCGATAATTGCGCCGTGTAGGAATCATCATCAGTCAGCAACGCTAACAATTGTTCCCGCGTCGACTCCCCAGGAACTTCTAGGGAACGCGCGTGGCAGGCCGCTTGGAGCTGTTTCAGATCTAATTCTTCGTAGACCGCGTGCAGGTCTGATTTCTCAACTACTACAGGAGCCTTGTACGCCTTGCTGTCCTCGAGCAGCCGCGCCCGCAACTGGTCCTTCTTGCCCGACAGTTTCAGGGACCGGGCTCGTAGCGCGTCCTTCATCTCAGCTACCGTATTCAGAGCATCGATCTCCGCGATGGAGAGCGGTGGCGGCCCCTCATCCTGTACTGTTTCAACAATTCCCGCGTCCGCGTTTCGTAATCTCTCCACTAACTCGGCCTTCGTGCCCGTGACCTTCAGCTCCCGTCGTTGGCATTCCTCCTTGAGTAGTTTCGCCGTGGCCTTGGCGTAGAACTCCTCTTTTGTGACTAACACCTCCTCGTCTCGCTCTTCCTCCACTTCCGGAATTTCTGATGCCGGGAGGTCCACGTCGAACTCCCGCTCCCGCTCGAGGATCTCGCCGGTCTTCTGGTTCGCCGACCCGCCGAACAGCAACGTCTGGATCTGTTTTGATGAAGCGGGGTTGAAGAGCCGGCCGTCTTCGCCCATGACCGACACGCACCAGCTCCGAAACGTCTCGAGCGCGGCCTCCTTGTCCTCCTCGGCCTGCCTTTCTACGGCCTGCAAGTGGCCCGCGGCGTCGACGTGGATCCTGCGCGGAACGAGACGTGAAGACGCCATCGACGCGACTGTGTCATATCGGCCACGTCGACGCCATCGCCGCGACCGCGTCACGTTCAAGTATATTGAAAACGCTGCGTCGCGGACCCGACGGCCTCCATGTCCGTCAGCAGATTCCCGAACGGCACGAAGTACCTCTCATAGAAGTCCCACATCGTCACCGGCGTGTCACTCGCAGAGGGATTGTTCCCCATGGGCTCCCAGGCTTGTTGGGAGAGCTTCTGCTTCAATACGTCGTGCACCTCCCACGTCGACTTCGCGTCGTAGGCCGCGTAGCACACGAACGCGTCTCGTGTTAATGGGTCCGTCTGCATCTTCAGGACGTCGAGATATGATTTCTTGTCAGAGCCTTCGCCCTCGACGCGCTTCTTCCGGAAAAATTCCGGGAACAGCGTCTTCATCGAGACCTTGGCCCTCCCATCAGACAACAAATCTCGCCCCAGCGCTTCGAGCGAGTAGCCGTCGCCGCCATGCGTCCGTAACCGTGCGGAATCATACAGGCGAGCCATGTGCATCGTGTCGCCCCCGAAGCCGTGCATGTCTAGCTCCATGTTCTCGACGACGTGCCGGTCAAACCCGTAGTTGTGCCAGACTTTTTTTAGTTCGCTTGATGCGAAGAAGTCCTTGAATTCGTTGAGGACATCCGGCACGGTCGTGTCGACGAAGAGGGCTTTACCCTTGTCAACACCGTCGTAGGAGAAGTCCGGTCCCGAGTAGACCGTGAAGCACGTAACGACACCGTTGCCCACCGGTCCCTCACGACTTAAGTCGATGCCGTCGACCTCCGTGTCCACAGCATGATATCGGTCTGAAGCTGTGGCTAGTCTATCGGCTACTGCTCGTGCTTTTGAAACGTCGTTGACAATAACAACATCGTCGTAGGCTATGGGCAATTCCGGGGCCGTTTGGACCTCTTCATTAGAATAGACCGGCACGCTCTGTTGCGTTGTTTGGGCCGGCGCGACGAGCTCGGCGCGCGACGCCGCGACGCTCGCGAGTCTGGTTAGGCGTCGAGGCCGCAGCGCCGGCCGCAGCGCCCGCGCCCCGCGGCGGGCGAGGAGCAGCGCCACGATGAGTCGTTTGCCGCGCGAGCGGGCGCCTGTTTCTGCCCCCAGTCGCGCCACCTTGCTAGCTCCGGCGGCGCGCGATGCGCGTCCGCGAGCGCGGCGAGGCGATCACCGGGCCAACGCCAGGTGTACGTACGCGTCCAGGCTTTTCTCAATACTATGCGCGTGCGCGTAAACTCGGCCGCTCTTCTCCAGTTTTGTAGCTAGCGCTCCTGTAAGACACTAGCGAGACTAGTGTCTTACCGACCGCTATCACTATTTTTCAGGCACGTGCACGCTAACAATTGGGCGTCGTTGTGAGAAGGAGGCTGCGCAGCGCACCCATCGCTGCGAATCGATAGCGCAACTGCAGCGGCGCAACGCATAGATTCCCATAGCACGAGTTTGCGACCCTTTTCAACCAGAGCTGCAGCGAGCGGCGCGCGTCAATCAAAACGCATCGTCATCGTTTCGTCGAGTCGCAATATACCACTCTTGAGCTGGACGGCGAGCGGCGCAACTCTCGAAGCACATCGACATCGGTGCTTCGACAGAGGCGCGACGATGCCCCGCAAGACGCCAAGCAAAAAGAGCCCAAAAAAACGGAGCACCAAAGGCAGCACCGACGACGACGAGCCCTCGACGAGCCTCGGTACCGTGTTCCGGGAGAGCGGCGGATTAGCAGCTATCGTAGCGGCCGCGGCCGTCGGCGTGAAAGCAGGATATGCGCACTACGTCCTCCTCGTCTTGGTACTCTACGTCGTGACCAACGAAGGAAGGAGAAACGCCGTCGTGCACTGGTGGTGCCGCGCCCTGAGGCCATTCACGCCGAATCAAAGGAGGGCGTTCTGGCTGCTGCAATTCTTATCGATTTTTGCGGACATCACGCGCTACGGCCCGGAGTTCAAGGATTATATAAGAAATGTAACCCTGGACCCGTGGCGGCGGCCTCAATTAGTCGGCGCGGCCTGGCTCTGGTGCGAGGAGCGGGACCTGTCGCTGTTCGCGCCACCATCTGGAAAGGGCGCCCTACCTTTGGTAGACTTGCTGGCTAGGCGTCTCACAAACGTGCCTTTGGATCAATGTCGGAGAAGGATGACGTTGGTTGGTTGGGTGACCGGCGTGGGGCATTTACTGGGCGTCGTCGGCGTCTTCCCGCGGTTATCAGCACTCATCGCCGGATCATCATTGCTCTTCCTGCAAGCGTTGCATCAGCTCGGGAGCGGTTCGAACCACCGGTGGTTATTACCTTCATTATCAGCGTTATGTCTATCCATAGACAATAGAAAAGAATCGTATGGACGAAGACTTTTGTTAGTGCTCACGGTGGCCATCTTCGCGAGCGCGGGCTACATGAAGTTGTGTAATGGCCCGGACTGTTCTATGGAATGGGCCTCGGGTGCATCATTGAGATGGTCCCTCGCCAAACAAAACCCCGTCGAGAGCGGACTTTATATGAGAGAATTGCTCCGTGATTCTGAGTTGTTGGCGCGACTGGCGTCCATTTCTACATTAATCGTCGAGTGCGGCGCGCCCCTCGCACTACTCGCCACACCCAAAATCAGGAATCTCCTGTGCTGGGCCTGGGCCGCCTTCCACGTGAATATATTTATTGCGATGCCGAA
Organism: Pelagomonas calceolata; assembly: GCA_918797485.1. Taxonomy (NCBI): domain Eukaryota; class Pelagophyceae; order Pelagomonadales; family Pelagomonadaceae; genus Pelagomonas; species Pelagomonas calceolata. Next base: position 4,064,162 of record CAKKNE010000004.1, read on the forward strand.
CGTCAATTACTTACCGTCCGCCGTCGTGTATCTTACGTTGTTGGTGGACTGGGGGTCACCTCAAGAACCCGTCAAAAGACGTGGAGGCTTCGTCAAGGCTATACTGGGGTGCCTCGTCGTCGCAGCGGCCACCATCACCACAGCAACTAGATCACAGGCCTGGCCCTTCACGTGCCTGCCCATGTTCTCGCCGAGACGAGACTCGTCATGGAGCAAAGAATGCATGACCTTGAATCAAACAAGAATTTTTATGAAAGAGCGCCATGCCACGACGATGGCGTCGCGGCAGTGGGCCTCGGTACTACTAACGTGGTACGACCCCGTGGACCACGTTATTTTACATGGGCCATTTGCGGACGGCGGGCATGAGTTACGCAAGTACGGGAAGCTGATGCGGGTCTTGAGCGCGGAGTTGCGCTACCAGGAAGCACACGCGCGGTCGTACGACGGCGGGAGGGCGCCGGCCGCCTTCGCCTTGGATGATGCGATCCTGGCCGACGCGTCGTCGCAGGAGTCGCTGGCGTCGTATTGTGCGTATGCCAACGCTACTGACGAACTGGCGAGGTGCGCTTCTGTCGCACATCGGCTGAAGAAAGTGGCCGCTCCCTCGGAGAAACCAAAACCGAAGGCCGTGCTCGTGGCGGCTTCATTAACGCACCGTCAGTGCGGCCCCGAGGGCCCGCGGGACGCTGTCGTCGCTGTTAGGCGTATTGACGGCGCCGCTCCGTGCTCCATACCGGGCGCGGCCCTCACAGCATACTGGACGGCCGACGCCGAGAACGTGCCCGAAGGCCGGCAGCCGGCCCTCGACGTGACGCGAGCCTTCTGCCAGCATCTCACGGGCATCTCAAGGTACTATTAACATTACTCATTTCTCACAATCGCCGTAGCGTAGCACACTTCGCCGTTCGCCTCGGATGCGTAGGCGCGCGTGCCGTCGGCCGCCCAGAGCACGTACTCCCGTATTGTCGGTGGAGGGAGGAAGCCGTCCGTGGCGGCGTAGGAGCGCAGGACATTGGCCACGGCGCGCCTCTCATTCAGATCATCTACTGCGACGGATTTCGCGGCGAGGAGGCGCTCGGCTAGATATTTGGCATCCTCACCATCACCCAACCTTGAAAGCAAAGCCGTCGCCCGGCCCATGAGCCCTTCGGCCGCGGCGACGGCCGCTATCAAGGAAGACGCTGCACCGATCACTGAAGAATCACACTCGACGCCAACCATGTCCGCCGTCTCCGTCCGTTCCACGGCCTCGACCAGGGAAGCACATTTTAAATCAACCTGCTCGATGGCCGCCTCCACGCACGCCAGCGGTATACACGCATCTCGTAACACGAAGACGGCCGTCGTGGCCGCACAAGCTAATAGTTGCCCGAGGACCCAGCGCGGCCGCGCCGTTTCCAGCGCGTGCAGGGCGGCCTCCGCCTCGTTCTCAGCGTCGAAGAGCGGTTTCAAATCAGAACACGGCGTCGCTTCCACCACATCCCATAAAGCTTCGACCTGAGGATCCACGTCAGTGTCGGGCTCACAAGCGGCGGGATGGGCCCACCTCCAAAAATCCGCGACGGTCGCGTGCGGGTGGCTCGCCTTGAAAGCGCCGACGTCGGACGCGACCGTTGCCAAGCGCAGGTCCTCGCGCCTCTTCGCCGCTGCGTCGCCGTCGCCGTGGCGGTCCAGCTCATCAGCCTCTCGTTCCAGCTTCGGGGAGCAGGCGATCTGGACCGCCATGCCATCTTTCTGAGAAGTAGCTTCCGACGAGGAGCACCTTATTGACAAATCTACGGTCGCGATCAGTTTCTGCAAGGCGCAACCCGTTTCCAGGGCACCTACACTATCACAGACGTCCACCCGGCGACGCCCGCAGTATACCGATGAAGCGCTCCTTTCTCGCAAGGCGCCGCCATCTTCAGGCAAGCTCGGTGTGTAACAGAGCGGCCGTTTCGCATCCCACCTTGATCGTAACGCCTCGAGGAACGTCGCCCAGACGCAACTCATGGCTTCCAGGGAAGAGAGGCCGCCCAGCCGCAACGCTAATAGGGCCAACGCGTCGTGGGCGCCGCACGTCTTTGCCGAGGTGGTCGTGGGCGCACACGCGTCGTCGTCCTCCTCTTCCTCATCAGAATCCATGGCCGGTCTTGAATCTCCAAGGACCTCCCGCACCAAAGCGTCCAGGCGGTCCGGGATTATAGTTTTTGTCCGGCCAGCTAGCAAACGAGCGGTCTCAGCGAAGGGCCCGTCCTCGAGGTCACCTGCGAAGTTATCTAACGTAGCATCGCTCGGATTCGCATCGGCCAGTAGTTTCGCGGCGGATAAGGCTGAAAGAATATCGGCCAGCGGCGTTTCCTCGTCGTCAAAACGAACCGAAGCCGTCCACGCCGGGCACCGCAACTCGTCGAACGACGTGGGATGCGTCACGAAGGCGTCGTCGATCAATTGGGAAGCGTTTCTAGGCGGCCAGCGCGCTTGCACGGTTACTGCTGATAAAGGTTCCCGCGCGGCGCCCCACAACGGTTCGTTGCGCCGATACTCGGCGCCCGCCAAGCGAGCCCCCACTCCGACAGGTTGCGTGCGCCAGCGTTGTCTCACTCTAGAAGCCCCAAAGGCCGGCTCGGGCGGTCGCTCGCGGGACCACGTCCTCATTGCCGCTATGAAACACTGGTCCGACTTTTGACAGACCTTCGCCACGAGGTCGTGGCAGCGCAGGCCGCGGCCTTCTTCCATGTCGACACTGATATCCGCCGCTGCACTGCGCGCCGCCGACGCCCCCCTTATGACCACAGTGCGGTCGTCCCTTTCCACGACGACCACCGGCACCCTTGCTCTAGTCTGCGCCAGGGCCAGCGCCGCCGCCGCGAGGATGGTGCGAGAGCGAGCATCCACATCCTCCGGCGCTTTCACGAGCTCCACGATCTTGTCGAGGTGGTCTCCTTTCACGACGTCGCGGGCCGCCCGTACGAGTAACGTCGAACCCTCCTCCACTTTACGCGTCAGGCGGCTCTTGTGCGTCGCGTTCGTGATCACCAGCGCCTCGCGCATGCCGAAGAGGCTCCTTAATGTTTTCATTGTTTCTTCATCTCTTTCAGCATCAAAGAAGCAGCTCCAATCAGCACAAGGCCCGAAGTCGTCTTCACAAAATTGATCGGGATGCTGCGGCGGCCACGCCGGCGCCCGGCCGTCGCTATGCAACGCAATATCATATGATCTACCTTCCAAGTCCCGCGTCGTCCTACGAGTGGTACTGCTTCTCCTGAGAAACTGGCCGTCGTCATTCGCGCCCCAGTGTTCTAACGCGTCCGCGAGGATGCCGACGCCCCGTTCGAACGGCGTCGCCTGGGAGTAGTCCTCGTAGATCTCCGCTCTTGTTTCGTTTTCGTCGAGCTGGCGCAGGGCGCTGGGGTCTCTTAGTATTTGCGCCATCGTTCCTGGCGCTGCGAATTAGTGTGTTTTATGGGCTGGTGTGCTTTGCGAGTAGTTTTTGGGCGTACCGCGTAGGACTTTTCGGCGCTGCCGTCGAAGTGGTGCCCGGGCTACTATTTCCACTACTCAAGCCCGAGCCGTAAGCCAGAGCACCCGCGTACACAAGCCTTTTTTGCAAAGCCGAGCTAGCGGAAAGTAAAGGCACTAGCAAGCTGGGCTGTGTGCGCAGCGCCAGCTTAACCACGTTTTAATCGACACTACAGCTCGTGGATTGGGCATAACGAAAGTCGCACAGCATCTCTACACGCAGCGCTGTACCGTCTAACCGCCGCGGTATCGATTTCAGCCCTGCTGCACACTGCAGCCTATTTCATCGCCTGCTGCGATCAGCAACGATGGGCAAAGCCAACAAGCAAAAGGCCAAGAAGTTGGCCAAGAAGCGCGCCAAGACGTTGCTCAAGGCGCGCGACGACGATGCGATGGTCATCGACGAAGAGACGCCCTCCGTCCCGCTCACCGGCCGCCAGAAGCACGCGCAAAAAGTGGCCGCGAAACGAGCGCTCCGGGCCGCGAAGCAGGACATTCAGCAGCAGCGCTGGGCCATTCCGAAACGGAGCGTCGACCGCAAGGCCGAGCGCAAACAGCTTGTCGAGCAGGCGAAGGCGCTCCGCCGCGAGAATTCGGCCGCCGACGCCACCGACGCGCCGGCCCCGCCCGACGACGCGCCCATGACCGAGAAACCGGCGTTCGCCTACGCCGTCGACGCGAAGAAGGCGCGAAAGGCCGCGAAACGGCGCGCGAAGGAGCGCGCGCGCGAGGCGCGATACGACGGCGACGTCCAGAAGACTCCGTAACTGTGTTGTTCACAAATCACTCTTACGCAGCAAGCCCTTCGAGGTTGCTCAGTAGTTTAAGGCGCGGACCGAGCGGTATCTTCATGTCCTGCAGGTCCCGCGCAGTGCAGCACTTCAACGTCTTCAAATCTTCGATCTCCTCGCGCTCGAAGACGGGCCAGTATTTTTCGCCGACGACGTCTACCACGAACTTGCGCAACGCCTCTTCGTCGGCCTTCGACGACGAGGATTCGTCCGCCGACGAACTCTTCCGCGGCGCCGGCGGCTTGGCTAGATTTTCCATCATCGATGCCAATGAAGCGGTCTGCGTTTTTCGCCGCGCCGGCGCGCTCGTCGACCGCTTGGCGTCGTTGCCCGCCAGGACCATCTTCGCGACGGTCGCGACGCGGTCCGCCTCGCCGCTCTCGCACCGTCTCGAACAAAAACCGCCCTCCGGGCACGCGCGCTGGCACTGCTCCGATCTACATAAAATCTGGAAGTTCGACTCCGAGTCGTCGCGGCCGAGCTTCGACAAACCGACGATGCCCCCGTCGGATTCATCAATATTTCGCAGCGGCGCCGCGCCGGCGCCGGCCGCCGGCAGACTTCTATAAATTTCGAGGATCTTCGACGCGCTGTTCACGGCGTTGATCGTCTTTTTTGTCGATTTCGTCGACCCTCCCGCACTACACAGGCCGTTGCACAGCTCCTTGAACCGCGTGTCGAGCATCACTTTCCTTCGGCACAGCGCGCAGCGACTGCCGTCCTTGGGCGGCACGGGGCACTCCTTGGCGGCGTCCTCGAGCTGGCTGAATTTTTGCTTGAAGGTTTCTAAGGATGCGGCGTCGTTTATTCCTAGGCGTTTTGCCCATTCGTTTGCTCCCATGTTACCGCGTCACGCCTGGTGTGGCCTTGGGCGCACGGGCTGTACTCTAAAGCGTGGCAGGGCGTCCGCGCAGGTGCCGAGGACGCGCTGACGTCGCGTCGGTACACGGGGCGTGCGCCGCGGCGTTTTTCTCGCAGTGAGAGCGGCAGAGCACAGTACACCTGTTTGCGGCGCACGGCGGCAGACGTCACAGGAACGCGTGCAGCGCGCGTTCAGATAACGTTCCAGCGCCCGTGCAGCGTCTGGCGTGTAGCGTCGGGCGTGTGGGGTGCTGTTCCAGCGCTCGGCGGTGGCCTTGTGCCTCCTTGCTTCAGGAGCTGTTGTCCTGTCCCGCACGCAACGCCTACGCGCACTAGTACAAAGCATTCTTACAACCCGTCATCCATATCGTCGAGGTGCGAGAGCGACACGGCAGCTTGCTTCGGCTGCGCGGCACCGCCGGCGCGACGCGGTCGCTTCCGAAACCTCGGCGCCGCGTCGTCGGGCACGTCGTCGGCAGGCGCCTCGCCGCCGCCACCTTTCCGCTCCCTCAGCTCTCGCAGGAAGGACATCGCAGCCCCTCGCTCCGCGGCAGCGGACGACGGCTGGCCCAACGTCTCGATGGTGTATCCCGGTTTGGGCGGCGGCCGGCGCGGCGCATTCCCCTTCCGACGCGGCTTCTTTGCTGGTCGTCGCGACGATGGCGCGGCTGGTGCCGCCGCCGGCGCCTCGAGCGCGGCCAGCGTCGGTGGCGCCGGCACGGCCGCGCCGGAGAGCGTGTGGTTCAGCGACCCGAACACGTCGTCGAGGCGCTGCGCGTGCGATTGCGCGCCCGATTTGCCGCTGCTAATCCGCGACGACGACGCGTCTTCGGGCGCGATGTCTGCAAAGAGCTTTGTGAGCCTTGCGTCACACTTCGTCGCACCCTTGCCGCGTCGCGTGCTGCCACACGCATCCATTCTTACACCACAGCGCCGCACGCGTAGCGCACGCTTGAGAGGCTCACAGCTCCCCGTGGACTGCGGCGAGCAGCGATTGCTTTCGGATTGCGATGAGGACTGTAGCTTACGCCCGCGAACACTGTTCGCTTGACGGCTGACTGATGCACCGCTGCAAAAGCGCCGCGCTGCGGAGCGAGCTAGTGTAGAGAGCTACTAGCTTCACTCGTCTACGCGGCGTAGCCTTTATAAGCACCGTACGGCTGCCCAACACCGTCGCAACCAACCCAAACAACATCATACGATGGCCTGACGAGCGATGCGAGCGCTGCTTTTAGTAGCAGGGGCTGCCCAAGCCCTGATAGCCCGGCACCTCCTGAACGGCACCTGCGCATCACTATCGAAACGCCTCGACGACAGCTTCCTTGTACCTCGTTTAGAAAAAGCATTACAAGCGGCCAAGCCACCGGCCGTCCAGGTCTTCGCCAACGCCGCGCACTCCATTCTTCTCGAGAACTTTTTATGTGGCCTACCTAGGAAGGACTTGCGGGACCATGTTGTTGTGTGGGCCGCGGACGCGGAAACGAATGGGAGAATGCGTCGCTATTTACCAGCGGCACGCGTCGTCGACGTGTCGAGTGCGTTCGGTTCCAGCGAAGATGCACCTTTCCAGAGCGAGGCCTATGCCGAGTTCGCGGCCGTCAAGGCCCTCATGCCCCACGCCGCGGCGGCGCTGGGCTTTTCAACCCTGACGCAGGACGCCGACGTCGTCTGGCTCGCCGACGTGCCCGCTTATCTCAGACGGTTCCATGCGGCATCGATGGCGGACTCGCCGCGCGTCGACACTCGTACAAGGCCATGTAGAAGGAAGGAGGCGGATTTGCTGAGGGCGTATTTAACCACGGATAAACAGCGGGCGGACCACGACGCTTCACTCCTCGCGAAGGGCAAGTTTGTTTACGACGATGAGGCTTGTAGGAGGCACCGCTGTTTTGATAGTGTGAACGGCGGCTTCCTTTTCTATAGGAATGGTCTCGTGTCGAACGCGCTGGCGGCCTGGGCCGGGTCCTGCGCGTCGATCGTCAAAGGCCGCGAGAACCAACCTTCTCTGGTTCATGCTTTGAAGGGGACGTTACCACGAGACGGCTGCCTCTACGACGAAGATATGAGAAATACGACGACGAAGACCTGGCCGGCGCCTTTAACATCAGACCTCGTCGTGCTCAACCAGGACCTCTTCGTGTCCGGGCGGCGCGCGGCCTTCGCGCGCGAGGCCTTGCATCGGAACGAGCTCCTCGCCTTCCACGCGAATTTTCTCTACGGCTGGCGCGCGAAGTGCGAGAAGCTCCGGAAGTTGGGGCTGCTGTTCGTGGGCGTTCCGCGGGGGGACGTGTGCCGCGACCCGGCGGCGGCGACTTGTAAGAGTAGGTGATTGTCTTAGTCTAGCCCCCGAGATGGTCCAGTTTCTCCCTCAGCTCCGCAATCTCGACCTTCTTTCGGAGCGTCTTCAGCTGCTCGTCGAGCTGCTCGTCCGATACAGCTTCGCTAAATTTTTCGCCGCCCATAGCAAGTTGATGGAGCTTGTCCTGCTCTTGCGAGATTGCAAGCTTCTTCAGAGCGGTAGCATAAAGCTCCTCGCATGTCGGCGACGTCGCCTTGGGGTGGACCTCGCCATGGGACGTGCACCGGTAGCCGTCGCCCTGGTCCAGACAGAGCGGGCAGTGCTTGGACGGACAATTGGCGTTGCTCGTGGAGTCGGGGTCGCACGTCTTCTTGTCGCACGTCGCGTCGCCGTTCCAGCCGTGGTGATTGTAGAATGCAGTGTCCTTGCTCGGCCGAGAGGGCGCCAACGCGACCACGGCGAGCGAGCCAATCACGAAGGACACGAAGGCCGCCGCGCCGAGGATCGTCTTGAGGCTGAGTTTGACCTCGCGATTGAGGATGGGCTCGTCTTTTTGGGTTATGGTCGAGTAGTTCATTGTTTTTGTCTCAATCTTGCGCTCTCCGCCGCGCTCAGTGTTGTCGACTGATACTTTGATAAGGCGCGAGAGCTTCGCGAATCTCCTTGCGACTGGAACGGCTGAACAGGCCGGAAACTTGGGAACAGGAACCCGATCTAGTGTCTTACACGACGCTAGCTGGTGGCAGGCGCAGAGCTGGCAAAATACTGCAGCCACGCATCTCTGCAAGCAGCACGCTGCCGCAGCGATGGCCAAACTACAAAAAAACGCACAACTCTGGGTGCTGGTGGTCGTAGTCCTCCTCGATCTACTCGCAGTCTCCTTGGTCGTGCCGCTATTGCCAGCGCGGTATCGAGAATTAGGCGTCGGCGCGAAAGCGCTCGGATTCGCGAGCTCCGCCTACTCATTGGCGCAAATCGTCGGCGGCCTCGCACTCGGGGCGCTCTCGGACCGGTCGCTCGGCCACCGCGGCCTCTTATTGCTCTCCTTCGTCGGCGCGGCCACGGCGTATGCCATCGTTGGCTGGCCCGGCGCGACGTTCTATACGCTCGTGGGGTCGCGCGTCGTCGTGGGGCTGTGCAAGCAGACGATGACGGCGTCGACGGCGCTGGTTGCTGAGCTGACCTGTGTGGAATTCAACCAGTGAGTTAAGTATACCTGGGGCGCCGGAAATTTGATTTCCCCACAGGAACTGACCGCGCCCGGTCCCGAGCGCGCGACGTGGGTCGGGAGGATATCTTCGGCCTCCCAGGCGTCGTGGCTCGTGGGCCAATCCATAGGCGCGTATCTCAACCGGTTCGGCGACCCGCGAGTCCCGTCGGCGGTCGCGGTCGGCCTCTACGTCGTCTGTTTCGTCGTCGCGTCGGCGACGCTGCCCACAGGGCACATAACACAAAAAAAGACGATGAAGCGGCAAGATACGACGTCCGTCCTCACTGCGTCGCGCGCCGTCGCGGCCACCGCGGGCGCACGGCTCGCCGTGGCCTTCGCCATGCGAGCGGCCATGGTCACGCGGCAGGTCTATGAACTGGAAAGGTGGGACCTCTCGCGCTCCGACTACGCGAGCTTTGGGCTGTTTAAATCAATCACGGGCATCGCCGCGTCGTGGGGCCTTGCCGGCCCGCTCTCGCGGCGGTTCTGCCAGGGCTGCGGCACGGAACACCTCGTGAAGGGCGCCGCCGCTGTCGCCGTGGTCGCGGCGCTGGCCGAGGCAGCGCCGTGGCCACGATCACCCACTGGCGTCGAGGGCATCGCAGCCAAAGCGCTCGCGGACCCGTCGCTCCTCGTCTACGCTTGTGTGATTTTTCCGCTTAAGACCGCTGCGGGGCAAGTCGCCACGATAGCGCTGCGCGCCCGTTTCACGGAGGTCGTGCCCGCATCAGATACGGCCGGCGCGCTGGCGGCGCTCGACGTGGCATCGAGCGCGATCGGCGTCGCCGCACCGATTGTCGGCGGCTTCGCCTTCGACGGCGTACCGGTTCCAAGGCAGCCTTTGGTAGCCGCAACGTTCTACGGTGCGGCTTTGTTCGCAATACTTGCGTTGTTCGCGTTCGAAAAACGACCAGCCGGGACGAAGAAGGAAGACTAAACTTAGTGTAGTTAAATACAACATGGCTCACGCACTTCGAACTTCGATCATCCCGTCCGCGAGCGCGACGGCCTCGCGCACGGTCTCGCCCGCGAGCGAGACGCCCCCCTTCAGCGTGAAGAGCTCCGCGCCGTCCGGGAGCGCGCATTGCGTCTGCGCCGCGTAGCCCTTCCGGAAACCCATCAACAACCGCCGGACCGGCGCGTCCGCCCACGCCGCCGGGACGGTCGCGTCGATGGCCGCTCGCGGCTCGCTCAAATAACAAATCTGGACGCGCAGCGGCTTGCTCTTTGATAAGGGGACCGCCGCCTTCTTCGCCGCGCGCTGCCTTTGTACATTCGCGCGCAACGCTGAAGCCGCCGCGGAAGCCGCCTCGCGGCGGTCGCGCCGCCGGTCCGCGCGGTCCTTGCTCCGGTCCGCGGCATGAATGGCGGCGACGGCCCGCTCCATGGATTGCATCGCCTTGACGGACGCGTCCATCGCAGCTCTAGCGACGAGCTCGGCCGTCGCCGCGCGGACGCGGAGGCCGGTCCGCCGCTCGTCCGCCGCCCTTTCTTGCTCCGCCTTTTTGATGCGCTCGTGGCGCCCGACGACGTCTCCCAAATGAAGGCGCCGGCTTTTTTCTTTAAATCGCTCGCAGCGCGCCACCCACGCCTCGTGTTTTTCCTTGCTCCGCGCCTGGCTTTTCGCCTTGTCCCGCTTGCGGCGCCGCGCGCTCGCCTTTATTCGCTTCAAAGCCTCCTTCCAGTTCCGCTCCATGTTGATGATCGCCTTTTGCCGCGCACTCAGCGGGGGCGGGCAATTTCTCAGCGCCTCTTCCGCGGCCTCGGCCGCGCGCCGCGCGTCCGCCTCCCTTTTCACCAAACGCGTGGCCTTGCGGTCGGCGGCCTTCGACAGCGCCACGACTTCATCGCGTTTCTTACCCTCGTCGGGCTGCCACGCGCGCGCGGCGCGGCGTCTCAATTTGGCCGCGACGTGCTCCGCCCGGCGCGCGCGCTGCCGCGCCTCCTCGGCGACCAGTAACGCGCGGGCCAGCTCCGCCTCGAGCTCCGCCCGCAGTTTCAGCTCCCTAGCCTCCGCCTCGGCCTCCGCCTCGGCCGCCTCCAATGTTAAACGCTCGGCCTCCTCCCAGGCCGCCTCGGCGGCGTCGAGGTCGACCTCCTCGAGCTCCGCGGCGGCCATGCTGCCTCTCTACGACGCGAGCGGCTCGCGGGCTGCCTTAGATTTGAGCTGTGCGGGTGACGGCGCTCGTAATGGCATGCAAAACAAGTGGTCCCCTTGCTCTTGCTCCTGGCGCACCGAATTGTTTTTTAGGCGCGCGCCCCGCGAGCAGTTGTCCGGGACGGTTTTCCGAGGCGGTTCTGCTTCGAAGGAGGTATGCTGTTATGGAAACGTGGTTCGCCCGCCGCCGATGAATCGGCGACGCGCGGTGTCTCCCCCCCCCCAGCCCTGGGCAGGGGCGCCGCCCACTAGTCCTAGCACCGGAAAAATCATGTTCCCCTCGCATAGCTACTCAACGACATCCACTATATACGACGCCTACGACGACGACGGGCCCTCGCCGGGCTCAACGGACGGCTGAGGCGGCGGCGTCTCGACGGGCTTGGCCGCCGACGTAGGAGGCAAAGGCGGCGTCGCGGCCGGCTTCTTCTTGAAGAAGGACGTTAGGGTACGTTGCCCGCCCTTGGGCTTGCGCTCGATGGCCACGGGGTCGATGCCCGCCGGTGGATCGACTCTTTTGTGTTTCTTCGTGCCTCCTAAGGAGACATCCCTTTGATCCCACTTGAACAGCACCTCGTTCGGCCCGCGCGTGCCGTGCTGTCTAAAAGCCCCAGGCCACTTGTGGTGCAGCAGCTGGATCGCGTGCTGTTCCCGCTCGTCGTTTCTGACGTCGACGGCGCCGCCCGGATTGTCATAATGTTCAAATAGACATAAGATGCGGTTCGAGCGACACACGCCACCATGTTCATGTAAGTGTTGCGCCGTATAGTCGTAGTCCTCCTTGAGCATCAGTCGCTCGTCGAATCTTAATGACGTTCTCTGGACGTCAATCACGAGGAAGTCTCCAACAATGAACAGGTGGGACTGGACCGGGGCGGCCCCGGCCGCCAAGCCCGGGTTCGCGTTCGGAAAGCAGCCCGCCAGTCGGTGGTCCGTGGCCTTCAACAGAGCATGTAAGAGGGAAGCCGCAGCGACGGGCGTGACCTCTACTTTATCGGCACCTTGCGCGTTCGCGGCCTTCAGGTCCTTCGGTTTCTGCCACGTGTCCCTGTCGTGGAATTGTTGTAAAGAATCGCCGCACCGAATGATCTCGCAGCGCTTCATGTCGTCGGACATCTGGACGCAGCCCAGCTTTCGTTGGCGCGCCTCGTCGAGGGCCCTATTACGACTCTGGCAGAGGCCGCCGCCCTCGACCACACTACCAGAGCAGTTCGCCTCGTACTCTTCTCTTTCACCGGTGCCGACCAACCAAAGGATCTGCGCCGGGGGCAGGCCGCCCCCAATCAAGCGCGCTTCGACGGTGCGCGCGTTCGCCCAGCGGCCCTTGGAAATGATGCAGAAGAGTAGGGAGGACGCATCCACTTTATCGGTTCCCAGAATTTTAGCCACGTAGGCGTCGCCCTCCTTGCAGTTTTCTATCACCGACTCCTTGGTGACCGGTACTTTCGGCTTCTTCTGGGTCTTGGGCTTCTTCGGTTGGGGCTTGCAAATCAGCTCGGCGCTGTTGTCGTCGCTCTCCGGTGTTGGGGCGCGCTTCTTGGAGTCCGCCTCGGGCTCCGCTTTCTTGGCGCTGGTCTCGGGCGCTTCGCTGGGCTGCACGTTGGCGCTCGTCTCGGACATCATTGGTGCGCGCTGCCTGAGGGTTTCGGCTTGTCTGGGCGGTTTTGGGGGCGCAAACGATGCGGTTTTCGACCGGCGCGCGCGAGTGTCAGAGTGGAGGAGCTCCTGTACAGCGTCTGGCAGTTCCCGGCTCAAAAACAAGGGAGCTAGGCGCCTGATATCAAAAGCGCTCCGAGTTTGAACTAGCGCATATAGAGATACTAGCGACGCGACCTAATAAAATCGACACGGCCTAAAATACACAATAACTCCACTATAGCCCATACAGCTCCCCGTACTTCGCCGTCAAGTAGTCCAGGAACGGCGCCGGATCGATGCCGTCGCCCGTAACCGCTCGCAGCAAGTCGTCGGGAGACGCGTAGGTGCTCCCGACCTCGTGGATCTCGGTGCGTAGCCACTCGCGGAGCGGCGCGAACTCGCCGCGGCGGATCTGGTCCGAGAGGTCTGGTAATGCGTCCTCGGCCGCGGCGAAGATCTGCGCCGCCATGATCGCGCCGAGCGTGTACGACGGAAAGTAGCCCACGGCGCCGAAGGACCAGTGGATGTCCTGCAGGACCTGTGTGGAAATCAAATTTCGGGCGCCCCACGCCATCGACGCGACCATCGCCATGACCGCTGGTTGATTTCCACACAGCTCTCGACCCCGCTCGCGTCGTCGGGCACATCAACATCAAGGCGCTCCTTCATGTACGCGTTCCACTGCTGCGGGATGGTCGCGACGTCCAATTCTCCCGCGAACAGAGCCCTTTCTACATCATATCGCAGGAACACGTGGAACGGATACGAGAGCTCGTCCGCTTCCACGCGGATCAGGCCCGGCTGCACGCGGTTGATGGCGCGGTAGAAGTCCTCGGGGGACGCCTCTTTCGTGTGCGGAAAGGCCTCGTGGAAGAGCGGCGCGGCGTACTCCCAAAACGCTTTGGATTGCAGGACCATGCGCTCCCACAGCAGGCTTTGGCTCTCGTGCGTGCCCATGGACAGGGCCTTGGAGACCGGTAATCCGTCGCCGACGGCGTCGCCCGCTCTACCCTGCTCGTAGAGCGCGTGGCCGACCTCGTGGACGGTGCCCGCGAAGCCCTCGAGCCAGTTGCCGTCGCTATAGCGCGTCGTGATGCGCACGTCCGTCGGACACGCGCCCCCCGTAAAAGGATGGGTCGAGACGTCGAAGCGGCCCTTCGTGAAATCGAAGCCGAGGTCTGCCGCTACCTTCTTCGAGAGCTCGGCCTGCTTCTCGACGGAGCCCTTCCACCCGGGGTGATCAAAGGCCAAAGCTGGAGGTAATGCGTCGACGTCCGGCGCGTCGCGCTTCTTGGCAAGCACCGCTTTCAGCAGCGGTTCGAGCCCTTCCCGCGTTTTTGCGAAGATCGCGTCGAGGCGTGATGCGGTCATTCCACGCTCGAAGGCGTCCAGCGCGCCGTCATACGGCTCGCCGGCCGCACAAACGTCGGGCCGCGTCGTCGCGGCCACCTCGCGCTTTAGGGCGAACATATCCTGCAAGATGGGTGCGTAGGCCGGGTAATCCGAGGCCTCGCGAGCCTTCTTCCACGCGACCTGCGCGGGCGATGCCGTCGTGTCGCGGCGATGGCGTCCAAGGGACGCCGAGTCGCACGAAGCACTCGCTCTCGAGGCGCGCCTCGCGCTCGGCCAGGTCCTTGCTCTTGCGGCTCTCGACGTCGAAGCCCTCGATGGCATCCCTAACGTTCGCGTTCTCGCGCGCGTCGTCGAGCTTCAAGCCGCGAGCCGCGTCGATGACTTCGGCCATGCGAGCGCTCGTCCGCTTCTCGTGAATGACTCCCGCCAGCGCCTCCTTCTGTGCCGCGCGAGAGGCCGCGGAACCTTCGCTCATGAAGCATTGCTCATCGTAGGAGAGGATTCCGCTCACTTCTTCTAGTCGTGCCACCTCGCGCAGCTCCTTTGTCAGCGCGTCGTATGCAGTCGAACGCAGCGCGAGGCCACGACGCTGTGCCAGGCGCTTGGCACCAAACGCCACGGCTTGCACGAGATACATGCCGAGGAGTGACGCACGCATCGGTTTCGGTGCCCAGAGTATCTGTAAAGTTGCGCGCAAGCGCTGGGTCCAGTAATGCGCAACACGCGAGCGTCAAAGTGTGCCAGCTTTGATGATGAGGCAGTGAGAGCGAGCAAAGTTTGAGAACCGATTGTGCGGCGACTGGCGAAAGTGGGCACTGACTGCGCTGTGCTCGATCGCATAGATCATCGAACTCTCGAAGGAGCCAATTTTCAGGGTCGGCAAAGCCGGCACGATAGCAGTGCAGCGACAATGTCCAGCTTTGATGCAGCAGCACGACGCTTGCACCCGGACGCCTACGCGCGAGAGGAACCGACTGCACCAGTAGAGAAGAAGGTAGAGAAGAAAAAGAAACAGAAAAAACGGAAGGCCGCCGAGCCGCTGCCGGCCGTCGGCGACGTCATCGCCGCGCGCGGCCTCCGCAAGGGCGACGACGCGGAAGCGCGAGGCACGGTCACCAAAATTAAGCGCGCCAAGCGGGACGACAAGAAGAGCAAGCGCGGCGACCGCGTCTACCGTATTGAGTTGGAGGGCGGCGGGAGCCGGAAAACGCGATTGACGCACCTCGACTGGCGCCTCGTAAGGAAAGACACGAAGAGCTTCCTCGAGACGATGCGCAGCGGCGCCAAGATCGTCGCGCCCATGGTCGGCGGCTCGGAGCTCGCCTTCCGGCTTTTATGTAGGAGGCACGGCGCCAACGTCGCGTACACGCCCATGCTCGAAGCGTCGAAATTCCTCGACGACGCCGAGTTTAAAACCCAATTCTTCCAGACTCATGTTGATGATAAGCCGCTCGTGGCGCACTTCTGCGGCAACGACCCGAAGATAGTCGGTGCGGCCTGCAAGGAAGCGGCGAGATTAGGCGCCGACGCCGTGGACCTGAATCTCGGCTGTCCGCAACGCGTCGCCTATGCGGGCCACTACGGGTCGTACCTCATGAAGCAGGAAGATCGGGAGCTCGTCAAGGCGATCGTGCGGGCGATGCGGCGCGACACCCCTAAAGAAGTTGTGGTGTGTGTGAAGATACGGCTCATGGACACGCAGCCGGACACGCTGCAATTGGTCGAGGACCTGCGCGATAGCGGCGCGCAGGTCGTGGCCTTGCACGGGCGGCGACGAGCGACGTGGCACCGCGACGGTCCTGGTCTGTGTGGAAATCATGATCCTCCATGCCATCGAGCAGAGGCTGTTACGAGGACAACGTCGCGTCGATCGCGTGGGGCGCCCAAAAATTTGATTTTCACACAGGTCCTGGTGCTAGAGATGGACCAGCGAACTTGGACGCCATCCGCCAGGTCAAGGAGGCGGTCGGAGACTCCGTGGTCATTGTATCGAACGGGAACGTGAGGAACTGCGGCGAGGCCGAGGAAGCGTTGGAGCTGACGAAGGCGGGAGGTGTTATGTCGGCGGAAGGTTTATTGAACGACCCCGCTTTATTTGAAGACGCCGTCTGTACTGATGTAAACGAAGAACGCCTCCGGAAAATTGCGCTAGCGCTAGAATACCTGGACCTCGTCGACGCGCACGGGAACCCCGCCGGCTATCGATCCATAGCGTTCCACTGTCGGAGAATAGCGAAGGACGCGCTCGACGCGTACGATGCCTTGGATGAGCTGTTGGACGGCCCCGATGTCGCGGCGGCGAGAAAAGTTCTCGAACGGTGCCGCCAGTACTGTACCGGGGAGAAAAATTATGAAGAGGACGCCGCGAAGAAAGCATCAGCCAAAAAGCGCGCCGCCGATAGATTAAGAACGCGCGAGGCCCGGAAACGCTTCGAGGGCCGCATGATACGCAAGGCGAAGCGCGAGGGCAAGGCGCTCGATTTTTATGTCAAACAAGGTCTGGACAAGCCGTCGCCGGATGATTTAAGGAAGCTACGCTCCATAAAGGACGAAAAGGCGCGACTTGCCGCTTGGAACGCCAAGCACCGCCAGCACTGCATCGCGTTCCATCTGTCGTCGTGCAAGCGGGGCGACTCGTGCGCGTTCCTCCACGATGCGGTGGTGGAGAGCGCCGATCTCGTGAGCGGGTAGTAAGGCTCCTGTTTGTGTGTACTATTGCTACCCGGGGGCCCGCGGCGTCCGGACGTCGCGGTGGTGGCGTCCGGGCGAACGCACGCCACCGACGCGGCTCATCACTCACCGCCGGATAGAGTGTCCAAGACTACAAAGAAACATCCTTACCGGGCGCACGTCGTTTTATTAGCCACGAGCAACTGCGGATCGAGGGGCATCCGCCTATTCAGATCGCGCTGCAACTCCCCAAACCGGTCGAACTGGTGCACGACCGGGTACACCATCCCGCTCTCGTCGCGCACCTCCCCGAAGGTATCGTAGGCCACATCTAACGAGTTGCAGATCATCCCGAAGGTCGAGCCGAATTCTGTGGTCGATAAAGAGACGGCGTGGTCCAGCCGATTCAAATAAATGAGCTCCGTGAAGGTCCCCTGGTCGTAGCCCGCGCCGCACGCCTCCACCACGGCATCCGACTTGCGCACGATCTCGAGCATGGTACTAACATCGGCCAGAAAAGCCCCGGAATTGATGGGCGGCACGTCCCGAAACTGTTCCCAGCCCGTGGGACAATGTCTAGGATAATGGTCCGCGTGGATGTGTTTCCGATCTTCGATGGTGAGAGAAGCCGTCTCCGTCGATGCTGTCAAACCTGAACAAGCAGAATACGCAAACGGATCCCGCTGGAAGTACAAGTCCCGCACGTCGGCGAACATGGCCCGATCGTACCTCGACCCGAACTCCAGGAGGTAACAGTACATGAATGTGAACTTGTAGTTCTTGATGAGCGGTCCGGGGAACGTTCTTTTCAACTCACGCATGTGGGGCCGTTGCATGATCTCCTCGACCTTCGTGTTACCTGTTAATGAGGCAAAGTACTCCAGGATCCGAGCGCCGTACCTTCGTCCCACGGCCAATAACGCGGCGTGGGCGCGGTGCGTGAACACTACTGCGTCTGCCGTACTTCCCGCCTCCCTCAGTGACCTCATAAACGCATACAGTGTAGAAGCGTCGTCATAGTTGTAGACCGAAAAAATCACGTCGCGCGTCGCGCCGCACTTCTGTTTCGACTGGAAGAGCTTTGGTCTCCTCGAAACCATCTGCTTGGCCATGGTCTCGCGCGACGACCACCTTTCTCTTCCTAGGCCTAACGCCGTCCACTTCTTTTTGGTTTTGGGCGACGTGTTCCTCGCCCGATTGTCATTTTTTCTGAGTTGATACCTGGTATAAATTTTGGATGCTTTGGTACAGCCACTTTCGGTGAGTCGTTTCGCATCGAACACCACTGGCACTAAAGTGTTGCCTTGAATAACATCGCCGAACGCGTCCTGGCACAGCGCATCACATGTATGTCTGGTAGAAATATGTTTGGCCGCACCATGGGCGTAGAGCGAGACGCAGGGGCCCTCCACGGTCTCGCAGGGCGGGCCGGACGCCGAGCGCTCGAACGCGTCCAACAGACTGCCCTGGAAGACGACGCCGCGGACGGGCGCCACGACGCCCCGCATGCTGGCCACGGCGCCGCGGCCGGCCTTCGACGCGTCCTGCGTGAGCGCGCACCAGGGGAAGAGCGCCGCCACCCGCGTGAGCTCCGGGGGTGCGGGCGCGTCCAATTTGATGACCGCGTCGATCTCGGCGCGCGCCCTGCGGCCGACGTGCACCATGCCGTAGGAGGCGGAGCGCAGGAACGCGTAGAGGTGCTGGGCCGCATCCGGCGCCGCTGCATCTTTGAGGATGCCGACGACGCGTACGGGCTCCGCGGCGGCGTGCTGGAGCAGTGCGGCCAGCAGCCATGCGCGCATGGCTGCCCGACTGCGCTACGGCTGCCCTTAGATGGATGCGACTGCGCTGCGGCCCCGGGCTGCCTCAGACGGCTGCGTCCATCGCTTTTCGAGGCGCACAATAATTTTCGAGGCTCAAGCTAGTGTGTCGACGCTAGCTCTTCACGCAGAGCCAGGCAAGGGAAAGGCTCTAAACAGCTCGTGTTCGACCCCAAGTCACGCGTGCGCCCACGAGAGGCTGCCCTCAGGCCGCTGCACCACTGCTGCTCAAGTTAGCTGACACACAGAGCCCACAAAATGGCCACGGTCGAGAAGAAGGTGACGCCCGGGAAGACCGACCCCTTCGGCACGGGAAAGATCCTCGTCACGGACTGCCTGGACAAGTTCGCCCAACAGCAGTCGGACCCCTTCCTGTTGTTACATCATTTTGGGCCGGCCCATATCAGTGCGATGCCGCAATTTGGGATGCACCCGCATCGTGGGTTCAACGAGTGCCCCTACCTGAAGCAGGGTCGGTGGCTGGGAACGGATCCCTGGAACATGCGCGGCGAAGGCCAGGACGCGTTGTTCGCCGAGGGCCAACTCCAGTGGGGCAAGAGCGGCCGCGGCATCGAACATGGCATGAAATTTGATCCAACGTACGACGGCCCCGTGCAAGGCTTCCAGCTCTGGATCAATCTCAAGTCTGCGAATAAACTGGACCCGCCGGAGTTCCAGAACGCGCGCGCCGACGCCATGCCGCTGGTCGACGTGGCTCCTGGTGTTCGGGCGAAGGTCCTGCTCGGCGAGCTCAACGGCCAGGCGTCGCCGGTCGAGACGCAGGGCATCCGCTGTCAATATGTAGACTATGAACTAGAAGCCGGCAGCGAGGCGACGCATCCCCGCGCGACGGGCATGAGCACGCTCTTCGTTTATGTGTACGAGGGCTCCGGCACGTTTTGTGGTACCTCGGCGAAAAAGGGCGAGGTCCTCCGCCTGTCGAGTTCGGGCGACGTGCACGTCAAAGCGTCGTCCAGATTGGGCTTCATGCTCCTCGCCGGGCAACCACTACGAGAGCCCATCGTGCAGCACGGCCCCTTCGTCATGTCGACGCAAGACCAGATCATGCAGGCCTTCCAGGACTACCACTCGGGCAACTTCCTCGCGGAGGAGTGCACGTACAAGCTCCACACGAAGGGCAAGACTACTACAACAAAGAGACGCATCGAGGGGCGACGGTAAGACTACTACTACAAATTACTAGTGGAAAGGCTATCCTGGGAGTCGCTCCGTCGCCGCAGCTCCTTGTCCAGCTGCTTGTGCGCCTGGCCGAAGGCCCGATCTAATCGCCCCACGAAGTCCGCGAGCTCTCGACCAGAAGCACCGAGGGCGCAGGCCGCCGTGAAGTAGGGTTCTGGGTAATCGTCGCACGACGCGCCCCACCCAACAAAGGAATAGCCGGCGATGTCCTTCGCGTCCGTTTCCCGGGCGACGACGCGTGTCCCGGAAACGCACCGCGTAAACAGCATCGAGCCGAACTTCGTGCACCGGTCCCGCACGGCATTATCATCGTCCTTCACGCGTCTAGCTTTCGCCGCCAACGCCGACAGCGTCACACCGAACGAGATG
Source organism: Pelagomonas calceolata (assembly GCA_918797485.1). Classification (NCBI taxonomy): domain Eukaryota; class Pelagophyceae; order Pelagomonadales; family Pelagomonadaceae; genus Pelagomonas; species Pelagomonas calceolata. The sequence goes on from CAKKNE010000004.1 coordinate 4,084,035, forward strand.
CGGTTGTGCGGCGTGTCCAGAAGACGCTCGCCGTGCTTCCGCGCGACGTCTTCTAGTGACGAACGGAAGCCCTCCAATTGCGCTTCCCGCTCATCCAGTAAAGATCGCCAGCCGTTGCGCCCTAGACCAAGTAAAGTTGCTAATAAATCAACACAGGGCGTCGCCGACGCGCGGCCGGGGTAGGCCCTCCCAATCGTATCGATTATATCAGCATCGTTCCCGGCGACGACGGCGCCGCCGACGGGCACCAGAAAATTTTTATCGGTGGAGGCCACGACGACGTCCACCCTTCCGACGCGCGATGCTCGCGCGATTTGGGCACAAGTCTTCGAGCACTGCACGCCATAGGCGTTGTTCACGACATGTCTCACATTGTGCTTCAGGCAGAGGCGCGCCACGCCGACGACGTCGTCCGGCGCGCGCGGCGCGAAGCACGAGGTCGTCGTCACGATGCAAAAAACATCTTCATTATTTTGCAGCCTCCGCTCAAGTGCTTCGAGGTTCGTGCGCAGCTCATCAGAAGATGGAGGTGGTTGAGTTTTTCGGTTGTGGATCGGGGCCGACCCATCGGTACGGGGTGCGACGACCTCCGCCTCCAGACCGGCTAACAGTATACCTTTAAAGCACGACTTCTGGTCGACGCGGCACCAGAGCGCTTTCGACTTCTTGGCTCGTTCCGTCGGCGGGAGCTGGTTCCGCAGCGCGAGGAGGCATAACGATAGCGATAGGCCCGTCGCGCAGGGCAAGACGACAGCTCTCCGAAACTCGACCAGGCCCGCCTCTTTCAGCGCGTCCAGCGCTAATGCATTTGCGAGTTTAGCTAGTAACGAGCTACCGGCCGCCTTGGGCTGCACCGCCGCCACGTCGCCGGAGCGACCGACGCCGTGCGCCAGCCCGAAGTGCCTCCTCCTTACAACACCGCTGAGGACGCGCGCCTCCCGCTCGCCGACGCCGACGTTCTCCTCGAAGTTGTTCGAGTCCATCGCGGCGCAGTCCCGCAGCAGCTTCTCGACCGCGTCGTCGGACCAGCCTTTCGTGGGGAGGCGGCGCTGGTCGACGAGCTCCTGGACGGGCCGGCGGTTCGTCTTTTCCACTTGTCTTGCTTGGTCGACGACGTGCGCGTCGACGAGCTTCGCGGCGCTGTCGTAGAAGGCGGCGTCCATCGTTTTTTTGTGTCTTTCAGAGAGGCCGCTCTCTTGGTCGGCGCAGATCTCGGCGCAGAGGTGCAGAGGCGGGTCTTTCTGACCTCGAATGCCTCGAGGGTGTCCGGGATGAGTCACACACGACGCCTGACTAGCAGCGGTGCAATATTACGCTGGTAAATCCCCGATGATGCGCGGACGCGTCGATGCGGTCTAGTATGTCATTACTACACTAGATCGAAAAAATAAACCGGCTGCGCGCGGCCTTCGCGCGAAGCCGTGCGACGTCACCTGTCGAGGTCGTTGCCGCAGAGCACTCCCACCACTGCGACCAGGCCCGCCGGCTTCAGCTCCAGGCGCCAAGACATAAAGTGGTCACCCCTCTTTGCCATCGAGTTTGGGCTGCGCACGACGCACCGGCGCAGCGCGAAATCGGCGCAGCAAACAGTGCGGCCACCGGACCCCGCCGCCGCGACACCCTGCAAAAAAAATGAGCGACTTCGAGGCCGACTTCGACGGCGCCGCGCTCGCCGAGGCCTGGCGCGCGCACCGGCGCGAGGGCCTGCGGCATTTGGTCGTGACGGGCCGCGACGGCGCGACGCTCGGCACCTATGCGGGCGACGGCGCCGGCGACGCGGCGCCGCCGGCTCAATTGATAGCGGCCATCGTCTCGCAGGCCCAAAAGATGCGCCTCGGCAACCTGGAGTCGCTCGTGGCGTTATATGATAGGTTGTGCCTGGTGGTCCTCGACGCGCCGCCCTTCGCGGCGACGGTCGTCGCGGCGCCGGGCGCGGACGTGGACGCGATCCTGGCGCTGCGGCCGGCGCTTGCGGCGGCGATGCGGAGGACGAGCCTAAATTAGAATTTCTCACTACTCACGATGATGAATTTCGGGCCGCCCTGCTTGCCCCCCTCGAGCGCGCGCACGGACGTCGTCTGGTACGCCGGGTAGCCCGTCTTCGCCGACGGCTTGCCGCCCACGGCCTTGGCCCACGACTTGTCCACATCTCCCTTTTTGAGGAAGAGGTAGACCTCGCCGGAGGGCGCGGCGAGGCGCGGGTCGAAGAACAAGGGCAGGTCGTCGGGGTCGGCCTGCGCGCCGGCGATGGCCGACGCGTCGTCGCGCTCGCCTTTCCTGGCGGAAAGGGTGAACTCTCCCCCCAGTTCCGAAGCGGGCTGCTTCTTGAGGTCGAGCGCCTCGGAGAGCGGCAAGCTCATCACGACGGCGTCGCCGGCGCCTTTCAACGACTTGAGCTTGGCTTCCGCGTCTCGTCGCTCCGCGAAGAACGACGCGCGCGTCCCGTCGGCGTCGGTGAACAGGGGCGTGCTGCCGTCCGCGGTCGTGATGACGAAGAGTGGCACGCGATCGGCGGACGGCAACGCGGCGACGGCTCGTGCTGGCACTAGCAGCGCGCCGGCGGTCAAGGCGCCGATGTCGCGGCGCGTCGACTGGCGCAGTGCTGTGACCGATGCGAGTAGTGTGAGCGTCCAGCGGCACGAATAAGCCATGTCTAATCGTGTGCCACTGCAGTGCAAAGCTCCAGAGTGGGGTACAGCTGCTCACTGCTTGTCGCGCGAGCTTGCGACTAAAATAGAGATATTTCTCGCAGCGTCGCGTTAATTTTTGCCCCGTTATGCTGGCTTTTGGCACCGCTGGAGCCTGCCCTAATTGCTCTGTGCTGCCATTGCTCAGACAGCCGGTTTTGCAGTCGCAAGGATGCGTCCGCGCGCCTCGCCTCGATACATCTGGGGACGTTCCGAGTCCTCTATCGACGGAATGACGAGTCGCGTATACTAGGGTATAAGGTAAACATAGGCTAAAGCAGCCAACAGCCTCGGCGCGGACGGCGGTAAATCGTCTCCAACTCCGCCGCTGTGCACGCAGCGATCCTTCGCTATTGAGAGAGCTGCCAGCGCTTACGCTACCAGGCGGTCGTCGATCGAGCCGCAGCGTAGAGCGCGGGACGGGACAAAAACAGCTGTAGCGCCGGAGCGAAGCTAGCTAGCGCCGCGGAGCAGCCACCATGTTCCGCAACACCTTCCAGAGCGGCTTTTTGTCCGTGCTCTACTCCATCGGGAGCAAGCCGCTCCAGATCTGGGACAAGAAGGTGCGAAATGGCCACATCAAGCGCATCACCGACCAGGACATTCAGTCGTCCGTGCTCGAGATCATGGGCACGAACGTGTCGACGAACTACATCACGTGTCCGGCCGACGCGAAGAAGACGCTGGGCATCAAATTACCTTTTCTGGTGATGATCATCAAGAACCTGAAGAAGTACTTCACCTTCGAGGTCCAGGTTTTGGACGATAAGAATGTCAGGCGCCGCTTCCGCGCGTCGAACTACCAGTCGACGACGCGCGTCAAGCCGTTTATTTGCACCATGCCCATGCGCCTCGACGAGGGCTGGAACCAGATCCAGTTCAACTTGTCGGACTTCACGAGAAGGGCCTACGGCACGAACTACATCGAGACGCTGCGCGTGCAGATCCACGCGAACTGTAGGATCCGCCGCATCTACTTCTCGGACCGCCTCTACTCCGAAGAGGAGCTCCCGCCGGAGTTCAAGCTCTTCCTGCCGATCCAGAAGGACGCGGCCGGCGCGGCGCCGCCCGCCGGGCCCTGAAAGGGGCCTCGTGATGCAGCGCGCACGGAGCCCGCTCCGTGAAGGTCGACGACCGCCGCGCGCGTGGTCCCAACCCCCGCCATGCGCGCGATGCGCTGCCGCGGCGCCCAAAATCGCGCCGCCCCGTTTTTTCCCCCGACCGCGCTTCGGCGCACCGTGCCGCCCCAGCAAGGCGGGGCGCGCGTGTTTCTAACGACAGTTTTACCGTACTACTGGTTCGCTTGCGCGTCGTCGCGTCGATAGCGTACACATATCACGTTACAACACTAGCTACGGCCACGCGAACGTCGCCGCCGCGGCCGGGCCCGTCTCCTTGGCGCACGCGTCCAGGAGCGGCCGCAGGGCGAGGCAACTCGCGCCGTAGCCCTCCCGGCGCCGGAACGGGTTCCGCGCCGTCCGCTTCGAGGCGAGCTCGCCCTCGCAGCCGTAGGGGTCGCGCTCGAACGCCTCGGCGGCCTTCGCCTCGCCCCGGGCCGCCGCCTGGGCGTCGAAGCGGCCGCCGGGCGCGACGCCGACAAACTCGAGCGGGAGATGGAGCGCGGGCCCCAGCAGCTCGACGAAGCGCCTCCTCTTGAAGTCGTAGGACACGACCGTCACGCGCTTGGGATACCGTCCGACCACTTCCTGGAAGCGGCACGCCGCGAACAGCACGTTCTCGAGCGAGTCCCGCGCGAACTCCTCCGTCGTCGCGCGCGCGCCGGCGCCCGTGCCCCACCAGTCGAAGTGCTCCGCGACGTGCCAGTAGCTCTGGCCTTCGCTGCGCGGCCCCGCGTCGCGCCGCGTCTGCCCACCACTAAAAACTAGTACTGACTTCGGGTCCCGCGCCGTGATGCGCACGCCCTCCTCGATGTGTTGCACCAGAGCAGATGGCACGTCGGCGCGGCGCTGGTAGTCCAGCAGGTACCAGCTGCTGTCCAACGCGTCGACGCCGTCCAAGCTTTCGGCCATGGTCACCGCGTGACCCGCTACTACCACGAGGTGATCGGCATCTTTTCTCGGCGCTAGTGCGGCGGAACGTCGTTGCGGGAGCGTCTGCTTGTAGCGCTTCGAGTTTCTAATCGGGGCGACCTCGGCCTCTTCGCTCAAAGGCGTGACGAGGCCTTTGAGGGCCAGCGCTCCGATGCATGCGCGCACGAGCCAGCCGAGCGCGCGCCGCGACGGCGACGCGCGGCGCCGGGTCGGCGATGCGGGTTCGCCGAAGTGGAGTGGGAGGTCGTGGGAGGCGCGGCGCTGGACCATGGCTCGGCGCACGGCTGCCAGGGTTGCGATACGGCTGCCAGCGTTGCGCACGGCTGGCAGCGCTTGTCAGTATCGCTGCGGGGAGGTGCTGGCGCGGCTGCGTCGGTCCTGCAATCGATGCCTACGCCTTTTTTTTGGCCCTTGGTGCTAGAGTTTGAGAGTCACTAGAGTTCGGTCTTCACAGCGCGCGCGGCCTGGGTCGTCGCGCCCGCTAGGGACGCAGGTAATTTTCACGTTACGCGCCCACGTCCAGTATTTGGACAGTCGCACCGTCACCGCTTGGCATTCCATAATTCCATTTATATTAAAATTCAGACTGTATGGCTCTTTACGGGCCACTACTGGACCGCTACGGGCGCGACAAAGGACAGTACAAACATAAGGAGTATCACGTGACTCCAGAAGGCGGCCTGCTCACAGGCCCCCAATTGGTCCTCGCCTTGGCGGAGCGCCGACGCACTCACGCCACCGCGAGCGGCACCCATGACGAGCGGCGACGGACGTCCTTGACGCGTCGTCGCTCCGACCCGCCCCGCACCTATCCCTCTCTAAGCATGAGGGTGCTATCAGTGTTTTTTTCAGGCTCAGGCTCTCGGGCTATTATTTACATCGCACATATATATATGTATATAAGTATACATATATATATAAGTTTGCCCTGTAAAACAAATCAGGTTTCCAGGGGGGTGCGACCCTCGCTTAATGCGCCTATACGAGATCCAAGCCGTACATGCTGTGACATAGAGTTTAATCTCTGCATTTAACAAAATCAGTCAAAAATGTCTTGCCAGGGCACTCCTGAGTGCTACAGGGGCGATCATGCTTTGCCTAGGATACGCGACCGACCCGCGTGCGACCCCGGCGCCGTCCGCAAGCTCGAGCAGCAACATCGCGACGGCGAGCTCGCCGCGGCCGATTACACGCAAGCCCGCCGCGTGGCCCTCGGCCTCCCGCAAGTCGGGCCGACGGGAAGCCTAAAGCCACGCGCTTTGTACGGGCCCGCGGTGTGGCCCGAAGGCGTCACAAAAAAAGACACCGGCAGTATACTATTGACGGGCGCGGAGCTGATCATCGCCACCGAGCTACGGGTCAAGTGCCACTCGTACGAGGTTGGCGAAAGGTACCCCATCGAGCCTTGGCTCAAGAATAATGGCATCGATTACACGGTCGCCGAGAAGATCCAGGGTGCCATTGGCATGCATCCTAGTCACATTGAGTCGTGGCTGAGGTGGGACTCAGGGCGGGCCCCAATCGCGCCAGACTGGAAATCGCGCCCCAGAGTTTTAAAAGCCGACATCACCGAAGATGTCCGCTTCGCGTTTTACCGCGCGATGGACGAGGCGCGCCTGGCCATCGACGCGGGACGAGCCCCGGCTGGAGCGCTGCAGCACGCGCGATGGTGGCGGGGTGCTTTACATAACGGAGAGTCGTCGTTATACATCGAAGGCCGCGCGCCCTCGGAGCAGTTCCCGGGCCTGCCCGACGACGTCCTGCGCTGCGTCGGCGAGTTTCTCGCGCCGACGAGCCCGGTCGATTGCATCCGGGCCATCGAAGACGTCATCGAGGACTCGCAGGAGCACTGCGACGAGAACCCCCATTATGATGACATCGACGAGTTGCGCCGCCTGGAGAGCGAGGAACTAGGTGAAGTGCTCGAGGCGGTGAGTTACTACCTCAATGGACGTCACACCAACTCAGGGTTGACCGGTCGCAACGATTTGTGGGGCTTCTCGGGCATCAAGGGCGAGGAGAGTCGCGTCGAAACCGCGAAGACGCTAAAGCTAGTCTCCAAGTGCTTTCGACTCGCGTTGAAGAAGAATGTGATTCGCCTCAACGCCCGTCTCAAGGGGTACAAAAATCACGAGGCCATGCTGGCGGGGAAATACGCGCTTGCTGAGCGCGTTTGGAAGGAAGATCCGTACCATCATGACTACTAGACCACGCGCACCCCGCAAGAAATAACGAACGATTCTTAAATCACAAACCTACCCGAAACAGCACCGACCCCCCGCCCCCGGCGACCCGCTGGACCAGAACACTCGCGCCGTCGACGAGCGGCGCGCGGTTCGCCCGGGCGCGCACCTCGCGCACGTAGAGCGGTCTTCTGGTAAGACCGGCGCGGTCGAGGCAGGCCGCGTCGCACGCGACGGCCGCGTCGTCGGACGCCCAGTTCACAAACAGCAGAGCCGCGTCGCCGCCGGCGAGCGGCTTCGCCCAGACCTGCTGGCACGCGGCGACGCGCGGCCGGTACGTGTGCAGCACCTGGACGTAGCCCACGCTCCCGACGGCGAGGATAAACGCCGTCGCGGCGCCGCGCGGCCGGCCGGCGCCGCGTAATAGCAGGGCGGACGTCAACAGCACGGCCGCGAGCGCTCTTAATAACCCCGTCCAGACCTCGAAGACGTCCCGCGGCATGGACCAGGGCGAGCACCACCAGTTGTCCTTCGGGGCGTGCGGCGGGCAGGTCGAGTAGACAGGAGTGCCTTGCTTGCCGAGCGGGTCCTGGTCAATTTCAATAACTTCGGTGTCGCCATAGGTCTCGAGGTCCCAGGCATTCATGTTCATCGGGTTCGTGCCGAGGAGTAACGGAGCGGCGAGGACGCACCAGAGGTCGAACTGCGTCCGCGACTGCGCTGGCGTGAGCGTGACCGCGCCCGTCGACGTGCCCACGAGCATGTCCGGGTCGTTGTAGCCTCGTGTCGGACCCGCGTAGTCCGATAACTGTTCCATGGTCCGCGCCGCCTCATAAATGTTCGCGAACTCGTCGCAGTCGGCCGAGATGCGCCACGAGTGGTAGCCCTCCTCGCCAGAGACAGCTGGCGCGTACCAGGACGACCAGCCACATAAAGAATAATGGACGCCCGGCGCGTGTTGTGCCAGCGCGTCGCGCATCCGCGCGTAATCCTCCAACGCACCCTTCCTTCGGAGATTGGGGGACCAGCAACTATCATACTTCAAGTAATCGATTTGCCATGCGTGGAACTGCTTCGCATGTGTACGTTCGTGATGTCTCGACCCGGCGCGGAACGCACAGGTATAAAAACCGCGGTCCGCGTAGAGGCCAAATTTCAGACCCAACGCGTGGACCTTGTCTACGACCACTTTCAGACCGTCCGGGAATTTGAGTGAATCGGGCACGAGCTCTCCTTTTTCATTCAGCAAAGGCGCCTGCCAGCAGTCGTCGACGTTCAAAAAGGTGTAGCCCTTCTGCGAGAAGTTCGACTGCACGAGGCCTTGTGCTAAGCTTAAGATAGTCGTGGCTTCGACGCCGTCGCAGCGGACGTCGTTCCAGGTGTTGTAGCCTAATGCGGGCAACTTGCCGATTTCGTGGCGCTGCGGCGTCGCGGCGGCGAGCGCTGCGAGCAGGAACCTGTGCATGCTGCCCAGTGCAAAGCTGTGGCTGCAGTGAGAGAGCTGTCTTGCTCAAGCGTTGCGACTGCGTGCACAAGCGCTGCGGGGCGCTGGAGTACAGTTCAAACGACGCAAAACGGTGGGCTGGCACCGCCGTCGCTGTGCGCTCTGGAAGCAAAAAGAGCAAGGCAAGAGAGCTAGCGGCATGTAAGACACTAGCAAAGCAAGCAACGCGTTCATGCGCGCGCGCCCGCCTTGTTAGACACAAGAAGTCTGATTTGGGTCTTTCGCATTTGGGTCGTGACAAACGTGAAGAGTTTAGATAACATTGTACATATTGTACATTGAATTGCGCGGATCTCAGGGCGGTCCTGGGCAGATGGTCAATGTGCCGCACAATGTGGCCATTGCCGCAATGCGCTTGGAGCCACTGGTTCCCGAGACGCATGGCCTTCCCGCGGTAAAAGCATGGGTGGAGTCTGGCGGCGACGTGAACGGCATTTTTGATCCGGACGCGCACACCGGGGGTCGAGAGGGTTGTCACCCGAGCCTCAGGCATTTAGAGCCTGGCGGAGAGCCGCTCCTTTCGCTCGCGATTGGCGGTGTTGGGCTCGAAGGTAAGGCAATTGTTAGTCGTGTACGCGTTTTTCGGGACCGTCGCCGTCTCGAGCACCGCCTCGAGCTCATTCGGTATTTGTTAGCGCGCGGGGCAGACCCAAACTTTGGCAAACCTATGTACCTGGTTGCTGGATCATGGTGTGAAGAATTCAGGCTCATCGCAGGGGAACTATTAATAGACGCTGGTGCCAATCTCGAAGCTGCAGCTGAACATGGATACACGCCACTCGCTAGAGCTCTGGATCTTTATCCTTACAATAACATGGAGTTTATCAGACTACTACTCCGCCGCGGCGCATCTTTGGACTTCCCCGAGTGCAGTGAAGTACTTTCGGGCGTCACTAGAAATAGAGCAGAGGCTTTCATGCAGTCGCAACTAAGATGGTTCGCATTCAGTGACGGTGAGGAGGACATTAACAGGGTCGAGGAAAGGCTACGCCTCGTCACCGCCGTCCGGGCCGCGGGCTCGTGGAAGAGCTACTGCAGGACCCCCCACAAATCCCTCGTTGTTTTCCGCTCGCTCCTCGCGCGCGGTCGGGCCCGGCGCCGACCGCTCTGGGACCAGCCGACGCCGCACGCGCTCGTGCGCCTCTTCGACCCGTCGCTGCCGAACGGCGTCTTCTGGCACGTCCTCTCCTACTGGCGCGAGACCGGCTAAGAATCTTAAGTACCACCACCACTATTGTTTTCGACCTCGGTCGGCGGCCGCGGCGGAGAAGTCGCCCGCGCGAACCCGTCCGCCGCCGCCGCGCGGTCCGGCGACCACTCGATCTTCTTCACCACTAAAGGAGCCGGCGCATGTCTCCCAAACGGCGGCGCGGCGAACCGCCCCGCGCCGCCCCCAAACACGGGGGGCGGCGACGCCGACACGTCCTCGCGCCGCGGCGGCGGCCGGAACGAGTCGTCGTCGTCGCTCGAGTCCGAGGATGCTGACGAGTCCTCGCGCCGCTTCTTTTGCTGCGGCGCGACGCCGACGATGGGCGGCTTGCGCTTCGCTCGTCGTCGCCCCGGAGACCGCCTAGGTGAGGTCCCTCGAGACCCGTCGGAGGACGCCTCGTCGCTCGAATCGTCCTCGGTCGGCGGCGTGCCGCTGCGCATCTTGTCTATTCGGCGCTGCGGTGCGGCCGACGCATGCAATGGACTTCGATTGGAATCGACGGACGACGACCCGTCGGAGGACGACGCCGCGCTTTCATCATCATCAGAAGAATTTTCATCAAGGTCGTCATCATCATCATCATCGAAGTAGGCCTCCTCGCCGTCCTGCTCCGCGATTCTGGCGCGTCGTTCTCTTTGGACTTCCGACCCGACGTCATCCGTGGCTGAACGACCCGCTCTAGCTACGAGATCCCTGTTTTGAGCGTGCCGGGTCTCGAGACCTTCCAGCAACGGTCGATGCGTCGCGCTCCGCGACAACGCGCCGGCGTGCTGCTCGACCAAGTGAGCAACTAAACCCTTCACATTTTCCGAGCGGACAAACTCCGCAAGCTCCGCGACCGCAGAAGTAACTAAAGAATCGCCCGGTTGGAGTCGTGAATTGGTCGAGACCTGCACGTCCGACGACAGCAGCTTCAATACGGGCGCCAGGGACCCGTTCTTCACTAAATAGCGAGCGTAGAAGTCGTCCTTGGCACCGACGCAAGCCCGGACAAACCTTAAAGCTGCCAACTGCAGGGGCTTGTCGCCGACCTCCACTGCTGATTCCAAGCACGTGACAACTCTCCCGGCGACGTTATGCCGTAGCACAAAGTACTTCATGCGGTAGCGATGCGCGCGGACGCAGTGCGCCAGTATCTCACAAGCGTACGCGCAGGCCGGACCCCTTTTGACCTTATTATTTTCGACGCCACAATCATAAAGAGGCTCGACCAGCCAGGGCATGTAGTGCTCGTAGAATTCTGCTAAGAATTCATCGCCTTCCGAGTCGTCCGGGGCTCCGGCGTCGAGCACTAATCTGCAGGCATCTGCCGCATGTAACCGAGTAGCCGCGTCGTCATCCGTCAAGGCGAGACATCTAAGTACACCAAATAAACAAGGAGTGGAGGTATCAGACTGGAGCCGTGCTCGTTTCTTAACGGGGCCCGGAGGCGCCTCGTCGTCGTTATTACCTTTTTGCCTTGATTGTTTCGTGAACCAGGACGGCGGCGCGGGTGGCGGTCTCGCGACGGAATCCCTTCGTAACGACGCCGCGTCCACTCTCAGAGCCGTGGCGACGACTTCGACACTGCACAATCGAGCTTGCCTTTGTCTGTCAGAGGAGACAGAAAGAGAAGCACCGGCCCCGCAGTCGGCGAAGGCTTGCGCGAGAGCACCGTACAAATCCGCCTCCACAAATAAATGTCTATACAGGGCATCTCTAGCCGAAGGCTGCGCGTTCCTACTCAATCCAACCATCTCCCGCAGAAAGCGCAACGCGTCCAACCGAGGCTTCGGGAACGCGTCGTCGTCGTCGTCATCTAGGTCGTTTTGTAAGTCATCAGGCAATGGAGCCCCACCAGCTAAGTCAACGATTCTCTGTAGATAATCAGTATCAACATGTAAACGTCTGAGGATGTCGTTGTTGTTGTGAAACACCAAAGCGTGCAAGGCCCCGAACTGCGACTCGTCCATGCCCGGTCTGAGAGCAGCTTCTCGCAATACAGTAGCTCGAAAGTTCTGGACGACGCGCGCTTTCAGTATACTATCAGTCATGGGCAGGACCTCGCGCATGACCGACGCTCGTAGTGCCAGATGTCTGAGAGGCACGCGCCGAGCCTGTTTCGCCGTCCGAGGCTCGCCCGGCAGAGCCTCGCGAGTAGCGTTACTATCGAGCGTGTTTCTCCTCTCAAGTAACCCATCATCAGATTCGTCTTCACCATTACACTTCGCCACGGCTTCCCGCGCCGCTTGCCGATCCTTCTTCAACGGACTCTCGGGCGGTTCTTCGTCCGACGCGTCCGGCCTTTGTTTCAAATCTGCGGCGTACTCAAGGGCCCCTAAGAAGGGTTCGAACAACGGCTGGTCCAGCAACGCTTCGACCAAGGGCGGCTCGTTCAGCAGCACGACGAGTTTCGCGACATCCGCCAATTTGCGAAGCGTCTCCACATCATCAGCATCCTGCGCGGAACGACGGCGTCGCGAAACTGCTCTCGCGAGGCGCGTGGACTCTCTCGAGGCGACGCGGTCTCGTGACGACGCCATCGCCGCCACGAGATCAAGTTCAAGGGCAGTTTCTGCTCTGGGCCGCTGACCTCCGCATCATCAAAACACGCGGCGAACTGCCTCAGTAACAACGCGTCGTCGGCGAGGAGGGTCGCGGCGTACCTTTCTTTGGCTGCTAGGGACGTGGCGGCTCTCGCCAGCGTACACGCCCATTCGTCGAGCGCGACGCCATGTGCGGGCGTCGGTAGGGCTCGCCATTCCAGCGGGGCTCGCTGCGCCGCCGTTTCTAGGGCCGAGGCCACGCCGGCGCCTCTCGCACCCAGTACATGCGCCAGGAACGCTCGCGCGTGCGTCGCGCCCTCGTCTTCGGCCACTATACTTGGTCTCGGTTCTAAGGACGATGGATCGGCGCCGGGCGGGCCGGGATCGTCTCTTGGAGGTGATGAGGGTCGGATGGCTATCGCTGCTCGTAATTTGCCGAGGACCGCGTCACAACCTCGCGCCTCCTGGAAACTGAGGGCGACGCAGGCCGTCTCGCCTCTCCGCAAACTAGGTTGGTCGTCGGCTAACGCTGAACCGTCGTCGCCCCGACAGGCGTCCCAGGTCAGGATGTTCTCGCCTTGTCTCGAGACGGGATTCGGGCCCCTCGGTGCCGAAGCGAGCAACACCTCGGACCGGTCGCCTTCCGACACAACCAACACGCGCGCGCCTTGTAAAGAGACCCGTCCTGTCCCACGGTCGTCCCACTGGCCCTCGTCGTTCAACCGGTAGACCTTCACGCGCCAGTCTTCCGGCGGCTTGATCGGCGCTTCCGGCGTGCTCGGCTGCGGCGGCGTCGGCGGCGGCGTGGGCCGCTCGTCCTCGCTCTGGTTTTGGGGAGGTGTCGGCGGCGGCGTCTGGGCACGCGTTTGTGCCGCCGCGACGGCCGCGCTGCCGTCTTCCGAAGCCTCTGCGGCCATGTGCGCTAGCCCAGCGCAGGGCGGCGCTGCCGGCGCGCCCAGGCGCTTCACGTAGATCTATGTGTCTCCACAGCCGTCCGCAGCTTCTGGTCTGCCACAGCAGGCGTTAATGACCAGGGAGCGACTGCTGAAACAGGCGGCGCCATACTAGGAGAGCTAGAGTCCTTGTACGCTAGGTTTAAAACTTAAAAGATACGTTTCCGTGCATTCTCGGTTGTCCTGCTTCTCAACAGCCATGGCTCTGGGACCGCAGGACAAGGTCCAGGCGGCTCCCAAAGAGCTCAGCAGAGACAGGTCTCTCCCATTTACCGCGCCCGCGTTCGCTATCCGCGAGCCGCTGTGCATCAGCGATTGTTCAGTGTTGACCTGCATAGTCGCGCGCAACACCACGCCGCCGCCGCGCTCGTAGCTTGCTCCGCGAGCCCGCAAAGCACTACCCTCCTATTTGACCAGCAAGCATGGCCGCGCTCTCCCGCTTCCCCGCCATGGTCGCCAACAGCCGAGAAGTGGCCTGGGCGCCGCCCGCGGGCACGGGCAAGCTCCAGGGCCAGGCCCAGCTCCGGGACGCGGCCCTCGCGCCGGCGGTGCTCCAGGTCCTCGAGGCCCGCGGCTGCAACGACGTCGCCGCCGTGAAGCGTTTATCAAGTGCCACGCTCGAGCAGATGGGCGTCCCTCCGCGCTACCGCGACGCGCTCGCCGCCGCGCTGTCGGCGCCCGCTCCCTCAACGAAGTGGGGCGACGACGATTCTGATGATACGCCTCCTACTCAATCCAGAAGGCGCGCGCGCGTCGACGACGAACCGAAACCGGCGCCGGCGCCCCAGCAACAGTGGGCCACCGCTACGGGAGGCAACCGCGCGCAGCGCCGCGCGGCCGCCGCCGCCGCGCCGAAAAAGGCCACCTCCAACAATTCCCCGGGCTTCGTCTTCCTCTGCAACCGCCTGTCGCGGGGCGAGGTCCGCGACCGCAAGCTCTTTGGCCTGGGCAAGGGCCAATTGCGCGACATGGAGAAGCACATCACGTCCTCGACGCCGCTCTTCCTCTACGACTTCGACGCGAAGACGCTGACCGGGCCGTGCACGCCCGACGGGGCCCCGGCGCTCGACATCGACCGCGACGCCTGGCGGGGCCGCTTCCCGGCGCAGCTGCGCTTCCGCGAGGAGCTCGACAAAGTGACGACGCTGCGGAACACGAAGTACAAGTCGGGGCCGCTGCCCCTTTCTGATACGCGTACTTTATTGCAGCGGCTGGCGGCGGGGAAGTAGAGCTAAACTAACGTTGTCTTACGAAGCGGGCCCGGCCCCGGGTATATTATCCCTATGGGGCATGATGTGCGAGCCCAGCTTGCAGATGTGCTCCGACGACGTCTCGAGCCACTGCCTGTCGACGTTCGGCTTGTGCGAGGACACCAGGACTCGAGACCCGTCGACCTCTTTCACGAAGCCCTTGTACCACAAAGCCCTTTCGCCCGTTCCCCGTATCTCCAGCTCGTCGCCGATGCGCAAGCGGCGCCAGTCGTCCGTATGTGTTAAATGAGGCTGGATGCTTTCATCGTTCCTATCGAACGAGCAGTCCCACCTTGACGACCAGCCGTTGTAGTGGACCTTGACGCGGTCCCCTTCAATCGCAACGATGCGAGAATCGAACCATCTTCCTTCAGAGTCCTTCGCGTCGATGACGTCGCCCACTGCCATACTCTCGCGCCACTGCAGGGTTGCTGTGGCCGTGGACGAACCGTTGGCCGTGCCGTCGACGAGCAGGGCGCCGCCGGGCAGGCGCCCGAAGCAGGGCTCGCAGACGGCGTGGCCGCAGGGCAGGGCCACGACGGGCTCACTCGTCTCGAGGCAGACAAACCGATGCGAAGACTCTGTTCCCGCAGGCGCGCGCGTGGGTGCTGCGGCAGGTGGGGCAGGTGATCATGTTATTCTTCGCGTGTCACGTCGGCGTGCAGGCTGCTTGCGGCAGTGGGACAGGCGAGACGCTGATGGCAGCCAAATGCTGCTCTGTGAGAGAGTGTTCCCCTCTCGGTGCGGGTCGCAGACGCGGAAACCAAACGTGGAGGCCCCCATGGACCGCTCGCCGGACGGATGCGAGCTTTGCGAACTTACCCGATAAAGTCTAGCAGCTTCAGGAGCACAAGCAGCAGCACCGCGGCCATGCAGCCAGGAGCGGCTGGGACAGAGAGCTATTAGGCACGAGCAGTTGCATTTATCAATCAGTTATAACTCTGCAACAGCTAGCTTGAGCCCTGCCAGCCGCCGACGCCACCAGAGACAGCCAGAGCCCCAGAGCCACCAGAGCTGAATCAAACAGCGGATGCGCGGCAGCGAATAACTGGACGGACTAACTGGTCATCCCACCGTCCTCAGACAGCCAAGCGATGCAGCTCGCGCGCACCGCGTCGATGCGCCCGTTCAGCCGCCGGTCGTCCAAAAAGAAGCAGAAGGACGCCGCCGAGACCGCGCTCGTGGCGGCGTTCGCGCGACTGTGCACCGTCGAGGCCTCGCGAAACGAGCAGAAGCCCCGGTCACTATTCGATCTGTCCACGGACGAACCGCGACTCAGTTCGGACTTGTTCGCGAGCTGTGTGCTCGGTGAGTTCGACGGTGGTCTACCGAAATCGCTCGCGGAAGTTGTGGTGAGGGCCTGCGACAAGGACAAGGACGGCTTGATATCAAAATCTGAATTCGCGAAGGCCGTAAAAATCGCGCGACGGGGCGACGCGAAGCAACGGTTAGCTCTGGTCTTTGACGGTTCTAGAGACAAGGACGCGTCTGAAATTGTAGCCTTGGCGAAGCAGATCGTGGGAAGAGGCGCCAACGACGCGGAGTTGGCCGATCGCGTCGCAGCTGCTCTAGGGGAGGCCTTCAAGGGGTCCAGTCGCTTATCTCGAAAAAAGTTCGACGAGGCCGTGGATGAGTTACCGGAGGAGGATCGAGAACGAGCTTCCGAGGCGTGTGCTCGTGTCCTATGTCCTGCTGCTCGCGGTGATGGTGTGGTCCCCGCGGTGCGGAAGCGCTCGGACTCGTTCCGGTCGTCGCGGTTTCCGGTCGCGCCCCGCGTGGAAATCAAAACTGCGCCTGCTCGACGGCGTGAGGTTCCACGCCATCAGAAACCCAGCTCACTGGTCGATACACAGGTCGAGCCGGACCCCGAGACGGCTCGATATAGACCGGAGCGAGCCGCTGCGGATAGACTCTGGAGGGTGCTGAGGAAGCGGTCCGCGTCCGGGGCTGTTGATGCTACTGTAGTAGCATCAGCATTACGAGTCGAGGACGTGTCCCAATTATTCGGGGACCGGGACGTGCTCCATCGGAGAGATTTTGTGGATACCATCGCACCTTTGTTAAAACTGTCGTCGAGTGCACCGCTACGAAGCAACGCGCGACGGGCGGCGTTCGTCGAGCCTGGGGATGCGAGACCCGGCTCCGCGTTGCTGGAGCGCGACGTCTACCAATCATTGTCATCAGATTCTACACCAGTCACGGGCGACTGCCGCTATGTCATCTCCAGAAGATGGCTAGACGACTGGGAGAGCTACGCGGGCGTGAGTACGGGGCGACCGCGGGGGCCTTCCACTCTCATTTTTCCGGAGAAGACTTTGGGATTCACGCTCGGTCTGTCGAATGGTGCTCTTGTTGTTCGCAGTGTGAAACCGTCCTGTGCACATAGTAGAACGCTGTCGATCGGTGCCGCCCTGACGCATTTGAATGATGTGAGGGTGGTCTGTGAGGATGAAAACGAATTTACGTCGTTACTTTCATCATTAAAACAAGCGGAGCGGCCCCTCAAACTCACCTTTGGGGGTCTCGACGACGCCCTATCTCCGAGACCGCGACGCGGCGCCGACCGACCGTTCACGATACGGAACGCGGATCTCCTCGAAGCCAAGGAGATCACGGATTCACCCGAGAGTCCCGCTCGGTTACTGAGGCACTTGCAACAGGGTCGCGACTACGAATTACTCTCGCAAGACGAGTGGCAGGCGCTAAAAGGATGGTACGGCGCCGACGCGACGTTACAGCGCTTCTATGTGGACGACGAGGCGGAGCCTATGCTCGAATTGTATCCCTGTTTTGTCGATGTGGTCGACGGCGACGACGAAACGGTCCTTACGACGCTGCAGTGTTCGCTGCGCGATCCTCTACGACGCGTCGCGAGGAAGGTGCGGGAAGCGGTCGAACAACATCGCGGGACGTCCATCGTGGCCCACGCTCCTGTGTACCTGCGGACCGCCCAACTCAACGACGAGCGCCGCGTCGACGACGAAGGTTCTGTAACGAGCGAACCGAAACGTCGGTCGAAGTCCCCCGCTCGGTTAGAAGACACGCTGGAGGCGATCGTAGAAAATGAAGATCGCGCGTGGGCGCGCGTCGACGACGACGAGAAGCGGAAATCCCCGAGGAAGAGTAGACGACGCTACCGCTTCTGGCCCTCGTCGTCGTCGAAGAAGGACGACAACGGCGAAGCGCGAGGCTTGTGCAATTTAGGTAATACGTGCTACATGAACGCTACTCTGCAAGCGCTCGCCGCCGCGCCACCTCTGAGAACTTATTTCGCGTCCGGCGAGTACGCCTTCGACCTCAATACCGAATCAAAATACAGCCCGAAAGGTGTCTTAGCCGCTGCTTTTGGGGACCTCGTGAGCGCTTTACAGGAAAAGAAAGGTGGGGCGTTCCGACCGAACCGGTTCCGGCGCGTCGTCGGTAGGTACGACGCGACGTTCGCGGGCTACCGCCAGCAGGACGCCTTTGAATTTCTCGCTAAATTAGTGGAGGGCCTCGGCGACGACCTGAGCGGCCGCGGGAGTGAGTCGAAGCCGTACTACGAGAATCCTCAGCTCGTGAACTCGGAATGTGATATCGATGCCGTGATTTCATCAGATGACCCATCACTACGTAAAGCAGCTTCCGTGGAGGAGACGGAGGCACTCATAGCTGCGAAGTGCTTGGAACATGAGAGGTTACGACATGATCACTTCGTATCGTACTCGTTGCTAGGCCAGACTCGCTATCAACTGGAGTGTGAAAAAACGAATGAATCCTTAGTGTGCTACGAGCAGTGGACGGCACTCACTGTTAATTTACCCCATGGGCAACCTCGACTCGACGTCTTTTGTCGAGTGTCCTTCGCGGCGAACCGCGCCTGGCCTATTGATGTGCGCGTGGAGTTGCAACAGAAGCAGCACGCCGTCATTGGGGACGTGTTGGATGCCCTAGCTAATCTAGAGGACCTTGCCGAGAACAAATTAGAGCGGTCGCGATTGGTCGCGTGTCGCATCGATGACGACGACCCGGCCTTGATAGAAGCGATTCTCGATGACGGCGATGCCTTGGATCAAGCTTTAAGAAGGGGCGCGCCGGGCGTGAGACTGGTCATTTACGAGGTTGCTGATGTCGAAGATGCTATTCCAGCAAGGTGTGCGCGGGCGGCGTCTCCCGCAACTTCCGAGGATCTGACGGCACGCGGGTCGTCGGAAGACCTCGAAGCATCCATCGATCCGGACCAGCGGTGCGTCGTGCGCGTGTCGTTGCGAGCTTTAGTTGACATGAGTGAGGAGGACGGGCTCTACTTTCTGTCGTCGGCGACGCCCGAGTTGCTCGGGGCGCCCTTCGCCGTGCGGTTGTCTCGTCGAGCGTCCTCTTGTAAGCTCTACGAGGCGGTCTGGAGTCATATCAAGAGGTACCTAGCAGACGTCCCGGACGAGGTCGAGGGGCGACGAAGGTACCCCTTTTTGTTGAGACGGTGTTTGAGCACGGACGAGGATCCGGTCGTGCCGCCGCGACGAGACAGGAGGTGTGGTGAAATAATCACGGAGGAGGACGATGCGAGTGTAGAGATCCCGTTCCCCGAGCTGCGAGACGGCGAGCTCTTCGTGGCCGATCTAGCGGATGCGGCGCGCGATCGCTTCGCGAAGGGTGACAGAGTAGTGTCCTACGCCCGCTCCCACGCGAGCATGGAGGGCGAGGACGCCACGAGCGCGTTGCGCGACGACGCGGACCGCGGCGACAACTCGTCGCTCAAAGACTGCTTTAGAGTAGCGTTGGGCGCCCAGGACGTGCAACGACGATCGCAGAAGACAGAAAAAGATGAAACTTGGCGCGGGTCTCGTACGTTATGTGCCTTACCACCTGTCTTGGTGGTGCACCTCAAACGCTTCGGCGAGACCGGTGGTGGGAGACGAGTTAAACGTACAGCTAGGGTCGACTTTCCCCTGGATGACTTGGATCTCGGAGCTTTTTCAGGATCGCACCTGCAGGACGAGGAGGCGTGTGTGTATGACTTAGTTGCTACCGTTGAT
This sequence comes from Pelagomonas calceolata, assembly GCA_918797485.1. Classification (NCBI taxonomy): domain Eukaryota; class Pelagophyceae; order Pelagomonadales; family Pelagomonadaceae; genus Pelagomonas; species Pelagomonas calceolata. The sequence goes on from CAKKNE010000004.1 coordinate 4,103,413, forward strand.
CATTTAGGAGGCTTAAATGGGGGCCACTACACGGCGGCGTGTCGCGTGACGCGAGACGGCGTCTGTGCGCGGGGCGACGCGTGGGTACGGTGTGACGACCGGTGCGTATCGCCCTTAGATGCTGACAAAGTCGTAGCTCCGTCGGCCTACGTCTTGGTTTATTTGCGACGCGGGGCTTCTCCGGAGTTGATTCGAGAGGCGTTACCACGTAGGGAGGAGGATTCGGTTGACGTGTCCGCCTTGTTGGCTGGTGTCACTAAATCAAGACGGTCTCGCTCTACTTCTGCCCGGCCCGTGAAGCCGGAGGAGCCCTCTACAGAAGACGTGAAGCCGATCACGCTCAAACGGCGATTATTAAACACCATGGGCTTCACGAAGACGCCGCGGGAGCGGTCGTCGTCCGAGGACTCTAAGTCCGAACCGGTGGAGGCCGTCGTCGTCCCGGCATCTGACGCCGTGGAGGGCGTCGTCGTCGGCGATGAGCCCCCTCCGCTGACTTCTCTGGAGGCATAACTTTTGTATATTTATTAGTCCTCGCCGACGGCGTGGCATCGGCGCCCCCCACGCCATCGCCGCGACGTGCCTCGACGCTAGCTAGCACCCGTTGCACCGGTCGAAGAGCTCGAACTCCTTGACCTTCTCGTCCATGGTCTTGATGCTCGCCCAGCCGCCCATGCCGAGCCCAAGGACGAGTATAATCAATATAAAGACCCAGTTCATGACCTTGACCGTGCTCACGTTAAGGCCGAGGGCGATCGGCTTCGGCATCTGTTTGATGCGCTCGTCCGAATTATAATAGAGGTTCCAGGCCAGCGCCGGGATGAGGAAGCTGCCAAACGTCGTCGTGAAGGCGCCGAGCACCTGCGTGGGACACGCGTCCACCCCCACGCCATGCGACGTCTGCGGGTTCTACACCGAGCCGCACCGAGTTGATGACGCCGAAGAACGGGAACATGACCGCGAATAAGACCATGAACGCGTTGACTACGTAGCGCGACGCCGTCCGGACCAGGTAGTGCGACTTATCGACGTGCAGGAATTTTTCCCACATGTGCCAGAGCGGTCCGGCGAACAAACCGAAGGCCACGAATTCGTGGAAACACATGAGCCCGACGCCGATGTCTCTAGCGGGCGACTTCGCGTACATGTAGAAGCCGTTCGCGTGGTGCTGCGCCTCGCGACCGAAGGTATGGAAGCCAGTTATGCCCGTCGGCAGCGTGATGACATAGACGTATATCGTAGCGAGGGCGTATGCGTAGTCATAGATCTTTGGGTTGTCCATCACCTGTGCACAAATCAACCAGTAAGTCGGGTGCTCGGCGAGAACGTGATCGCGCAGGCTGAATCGAGCGGAGAGAGACCGCACCGCCACGCCATCGAGCTGGCGTCGCGTAGATGGCGTGGAGGCCGTGATTCAGCCGTGGCGGAGACGCGCGGCGACGGTTTGATTTATGCACTGCCAGTCGCGTCGGCCTTCTCGATGGCAGCCGTGTGGCCGCCGAACATAAACAGTAAATCGCTGAACCCCGTGAAGAACTTCTGCTTGCGCGTCGGGCTGTCGTGCGAGACGCCTCCGTTCGGGCCGCGCGAGATGGCGTTGAACGTGAGGAAGCCTGCGATGCGTCGACTCGTCCCCAATACGTCGACGCGATTCCCCCAGTGACACCGCGAACGCGCAAGCCGTATAAAACGTGGCGATGAGGCCCACGAGGACGAAGAGGCGGTAGTGCCGGAACGTCGGCAGGAATGAGAGCAGAGAAAACACAGCGCCACAGATGATCGCATAGGTACGCGTCGGCAGCGACTCGTTCAATAAATAGAGATTGGACGCCGTCGAGAGGATCTGCGCGACGGTCAAGCCTAGTAAAGCCAGGAAGACGATGACGACCGAGAAGCGGCCCCACCATTTATTCATGAGGTAGCCAAATACTTCGTGGTAGGACGCGATGTAGTCCTCGTCGCCGTGGCGCGGGTGCTCCTTGTCCTGCGCCAGGCGCATGCGGTACTCGGCGTGGAGCGCAATCAATAGATGTTGCGTCCACATTGAGATTAATGAGAGCCCCAGCAGCGACGTTATGGCCCACCCGTAGCCCATCAGGCTAAACGCCCACGGCAGCGTCAATAACGACTGGCCGACCTGCTGCGAAGCCTCCATCAGGAACGCGTCGAAGATCGTGCCGCCCTCGCCGAAGCGCGCCCACCAGCCGGCTAAGCCGCCTTGTGCCTTCTCGCGCGTTTCGAGCGACGACCGCGATAAATAGAAGGGTTTCGACGAGCGCCTTCGCGACTCCACATCGGTTCCGAGGAGCGAGTCGTGCTCCGACGGGAAGCATGCGGCTATGTCGGCCGACGACATGATTGGTGGCTCCGGCAAGCTTCACAGTTCTTTCTTTGGCGAGAGATTCCTAGTTATTCCTGGGGCAAATTGTTGTCAACTCGGGCTTTCCTGCAACGCGGCAGACTGCTTTTGGTCGTTTTTAATTGATCCACCCGCCTCTACTGCTCGTTAAGGCTCTGGCAAAAGCTCTGCGGTTCCAGGTTGCTAGCACCTGTAAGACACTAGCCAGCAAGCTCCTCGGCTGCAGCTGCATCGCTAGTTTTAAAGAGATTGCAGTACGCGTTAAGAGCCAAAACCACTGCATTAGTGCACCAGCAGCTGTGACATTGCCGCGCACAACTCCTGCCCGTGCGCGCCTAGGCAACCTTGCGCCACCCAGCCTTGCAGCCTCGCGCTGCACTGCTCTGCAACTGCAGCCGCGCGCACGGACGAGCAAACTATAACGCATTCACACCAATGGCCGGCCTCCAGGAAGTCCTCACCGCATCTACAAGCGGCCAAAAGCAGATCTGGACGCTGCTGCTCGAAGGCGACGCCACGCGACCAGCCGAGACGAGAGAGAGTGACTCTGTGGACGGGCTGCTCGAAACGGCTGCAGCATGCGTAAACTGCGCACCCACGGCCCTGAAGGTCCACGTCCTGCTCCCCGGCGGCGACGGCGAAGGGACCGTCGCGGGCGGCGACGCCGTCGTGCTTTTTCACGGCAAAGATGGTGCGCCGAACGCCAAGGCCACGGCGTTGCTGGTGGCCACCGGCGCGCAGGACGCCGCGGTGACCGGAGCGGCCTGCGTCGCGCGATTTAAGCATGACCTCGCGAATCCTTTGTCAGTATCGTTGGGAAACGAGACGGCGCCGGCCTTTCTAGCTGAGAGGTGCTGGTTGCAACGAGCGCGGGGTGACACGAAACCAAAAGTACCATCGCCTTTCCCTGCGGATGCGCGAAAGGCGGTCCTCGCCCAATTGCTCGCGGCGCGAGCGGCGGAATTAGAAAGACGGAAGGCAGCACCGGGCAATGCGCCACAGGACGTCAAGAACACCGGTGGAAGGGTGCGGTGGACCAACGCGAAGAACGACGTCCACGTTGCCGCGCAACTGCCGGCGGGGACCAAAAGAGGCCACTGCCGCGTCGTCATCGAACCCACGTCCCTCTCCATTAAAGTGGGCGAGGTCGACGCTTCTGGTCAATTTAGACTGGCGAGTTTGGTCGACGGCGTTTTATTTCAGGAGGTCGATCCTACTCAATCGCGATGGGACTTCGTGGAAGCGACGGCCATGGGCACGGCCGAGCTCCAGGTCACGCTACGGAAGAAGCAGGCCATGCGCTGGCTCATGCTCGTGCGGTAGTGCTGTCTCAGTGTGTTATTTTATTTGACGTCGCGTTTTCATCGAAGCCGTGCCGGGCGTTTCATGCTCGTGTACCGGTCAATATGGACGCCAGAGCCACCGTCCAAAAGGGACGAGGCGCGCATATGGGTGTGAGACGCCCGGGGCCTCTTCCCACCCCCGTCCCCTAATTATTGCGCGCGCAGGTATCGAGCAGGCGTCGCGTCGACGGCGTGTGGAGGTGGTGCCGCCCTTAGTAGACATGTGATAACAACAATCAGACTTACTCTACCCCTTCTATACGCCGTCGACGCGACTCGTCACTCACCCGCCGCTCATAACTTGCACAGACGCCCTTCCGGCGGGTCCGTAAGCTTCGGCGACGACGAGTCCAGCACCGTCAGCTCGACGGTGCCGCCGCCCCTCAGCTGGATCTCCTTCTTCGTGACGTACCGCAGGTCGGGCGGCGCCCAGCCAACACATAAAATGCGCTTCTGGCGCGTCGGCCAGGGCTGGTCCTGGGGGACGTGCCTGCGTGATGTACGATGAGCGACGCCCCGCGAATTGAATCGCAGGCGAGCGATGGGAAAGGGCCTCGGCGAATGTAGGATATAGGCGTCCTCACTAGGAATCGGATTTCAAGTTTCTTTTTGTTTGGTCATCATCGGCCCCATGCTTTCGAGGGACGCTGGGCGACGCGCCCGAGCATCGGTCCCGACAAATGCTTGTCGATGATCGGCCGGACTTGCTGTAGAGCCTCCGGTAGCAAGTACATGATCAGTAGCGTGCATTCATCTAAAATCTTCCACACGTCCGGAGACGGCTGTGAACAGTCACATCTGATAAAGGTCGTCCTATGACCGACACCCCTTCTACGAGCTAGATCCTGGGCGCGCGCCACCAACTCAGCGTCGATATCCAATCCATAACCTCTTTCAGCCCCGAGCTTCTGCACGGCCGTCGTCACAAACCTACCATCGCCGCAGCCCACGTCGCAGACCACATCTAGCGGCGTCAGCCAGGCGTAGGTCAAGGCTTCGCTCAACATACTGGGATCGGAGCCGACGTACGGCGCCAAGCTGTCGCCCTCGACCCAGCCCGGTAGCGGATTGTCCTCCTCCTCGTCGTCGGGCCAGGCCGGACAGTACTCTTCCGGGGCGATCCTCAGCCGCAAATTCCGCTGCGCGAACGTGCCCTGCGACGGCGTCGGTTCGGGCGGCAATGGCGCCGGCGGCGTCGGGCCCGGCCGCGGTTCATATATGACCACATCGATGACGTCGTTCTGCGCGAAGGAGGTCACGACGTTCCAGCCGCGCGCCTCCGCCACGCACGCTAATGAAGGCCCGCCGACGCCCTCGATCCTGTTACATGAAATGACCACCAGCTTGCCCGACGGCGCTAGTAAACGTCGTACTTTCTCAAAATAAGCATCAATGGCTTGACGATTCTCGTGCATCGCCCGCAGCATCTCGTCGGAGCAGCCCACGTCCACTATAGCGTCGACGACTGCAACCGTGTCCCGCTCCGTCGACGAGAAGAGCTTCTCGACTTCATCACCATCAAACGCGCTCACGGCCATGCCCTTGTCGTCGACGATTTCCAGCTTCCTTTCCCTTTGAGAGTTGAACGCGGGCCAGCGACATCTGATGGAGCGAGCCTCGGCGCCTTTCGGTGCTGCCGCGGAACCCACACCGACCGTCTCGCCGTTCGCTAATTCTAAAACACGCTGACAGCCTTCGAGGAGCGGTCTCAAACGAGGGTAGCACTCGCCGGCACCCCGCAGCGTCAGGAAATCATTACATTTGGCCGGTCTAGCGTAGTTGACGGGCAGCCACTTCATGTGCGGCGTCGACTTGTTGGCATCGCCCTCCTCGTAGGGGAAGGCCGGTCTTGGTAGACCGTACGCGGGGAGCGCCTCGCCGACGAGGGGGGCGAAGTTGGCCATCGTTTTGTTCCGCTTGGTTTCACGCGCGCGCGGCGGCGGCGTCTAGGCGGCTGCTCCTCTTTCGCTGCGCACCGCGACGGCGTCGGGTTGCTAGCAGAGTGATGGTGCTGCAATGCAGAGCTGATACGCGCCGCGTCGGCCGGGAGCCGTACCGAGCGTTTGACAGCGATTTATGCTCGCCTGAAGCGGTCACGTCTGGGGCGTCCGGAGTTCTCTAGCGTCTCGCGTCGGCTTTTGCCTGGTCTAGGCAAGCCTGTGGCAGCTCGCTCTCCGTAGCTTTTGAGCAAATATCTCACGCCTACGCGCGGCAGCGATCGAACAGAAACGCTCTGAGCTAGCCACCATGCCAAGGATACACCTCTCCTGCTTGCTCGGCACAGCTGCTGCGTTGCGGCCGCAGGTGACGCGGCGTAGCCTCTGTGGAGCTGCACCTGCGCTCGTCCTTGCGCCGCAGCTGTCGCGAGCAGCCGACGGCCCGACGGAGGCGCTGCTCCCGGAAGCCATCTACGCGGGCAACGACTGGATCGCGGACCGAAAACTCACGATCATCGAGGGCGACGCCGCCGCCGCGGAGACGGCCTGGCGGGCGCTCGGCGGCGCGGGCGCCTTCGAGGTGTTGCACAAGGAGAAGTACACCGCAGGCTTCAAGCCGACGAACGAAAAGATGTCGTTCAACAGCGAGAAGTTTCCGACCTGGGCGTCGACCGCCACCGGCACCGTTGCCGTCGACCGGAGCGTCGAGGTCGCGTCGCGCGGCGGCAAGAGCACTTCCCTTAAAAGCGCTGGTGTGAAGATCGAGGACATCGGGAGGGGTCAGATCGGGACCAAGGAACTGTTCGTCGCGGACGGCGTGGCCTTCTCCGTCGCGCGGGCGTACGAGCCGGCGCCCCTCGCGAAGATGTTCGGCATAAAAGAAGTGGTGACCACATTCGCCCTTGCGCCGGACGGCTCCGTCGGGACGGCGCCGACGTCTACCACGAAGTCGCGGCTCCACTACGAGAAGCCCGAGGTCGCGAAGAACCGACAAGAGGGTATTAAGTACTTCTAGTAGGTCTTTGCGAATGTTACGAGCCTATTACATCTTCTTCGCGGGCGCCGGCGCCGGCGCGGCGGCGGCGGCGGCGGCCTTCGTCTTAGACTTGGGCGCGGCGGCCATGGCCGACGACTTCTTGGCCGCAGGCTTGGCGGCGGGCTTCGACTTTTTAGCGGCCTTTTTCGGTGCCTACGATGGATAAAACATCATGAGTCGAAGCGTAGAGGGGGGCGGGGAGTCTAAAAGTGATTCGTGCGCCGCAGGCGTACGGCCTTCTTCTTCGGCGCGCTCTTCTTCTTGGCCTGTGTGAGGACAATAGATGTGAACGTAGGACGAGGGCGTCTCCAGTTGATGGTGGGGGGCTGGCGTAGGTCTGGCGTAGGTCTGGCGTAGACTCCAGCAGCACGCCATCGACGCGACCATCGCAAATCAAGGTCCCGGACGCGCGAACGCCAGCAGGGAGACGCCATCGAACAGGCGCCGTCGCGGAGACGCGTGGAGGCGGACGCGGGCGCGCACGGGGGCCTTTTTGGCGGCCTTCTTTTTCGGGGCCGCTTTCTTTGCTTTTTTCGGGGCGGCCTGCGCGTTAGGAACGAGTAGAGGAGCGAATAGGTCGTCTTCAGCTGACGAGGGCGTCTCCAGGTGATGGCGTGGGGCTGGCGTAGATTCAAGCAGCGCGCCATCGACGCGACGTGCGACAAGGCCCCGCGAGTAGGATCGGACGTCTGCGTGGCGCGCCGACGACGCGAAGGGGGCTCCGGACGCCGCGACACACCTTCTTCTTGGCCGGCGCTTTGGCTTTCGGCGCGGCCTTCTTCGCGGCCGGCTTGGCCTTCGCGGGCGCGGCGGCCTTCGCGGGCGCGGCAGCCGCCTTCTTGGGCGCGGCAGCGGCTTTAGATTGCACCTGCTTGCTCTGGCGGCAGACCTCGGACGTGGGGGCCGCGGCGCAGATGCCCGTGTCCTTGGCGGCGAACGCGGCCTCGGGCGTGAGCACGGCGCCGGCGAGCGCCAGGGACGTGGCGAGCGTCGCCGCGGCCTTCGCGCCGGCGTCGAACTTGCTGGCCTGCAGCTGCGTCCCCGGGCGCGGCGCGACGGCGGGCGCAAAGGCCGAGGCGCTGCCCACGAGGGCTGCGAGAGCGAGGATAATGCGGTTCATGCTGCACGAATTGATAAAGGGAGTAGAAATGAGGAGTTTGTGCAAAATCTGTAAGATTGCACAGCCTTTTACGGTCGATACGGAGGCGATTTTAGCTAGCCAAAGATCCCGCTGTACGCATGCGCCCGCCGGAGACGAGCGACCAATACGCGTCATCTTCGTTGCCAGGACTCCTAGCAGCGGTCGCCGACGGATACAACCGCGCGAGCCGCGACGGCACGAAACGAACGCGACGCGGCGACGCGGGAGCACTCCGATCCTTCGGGTCCAAGGACCGGGAGAAGCACCGGATCAAGCTTCAATCAACTCAAAAAACCACAAGAAGCTTATCAAAACCGCCCCGACGCCAGGCCAGCAGAAAGGGACGCCGGCATCGCCGCCGCGACGCACGGCTTGCACGTCCTTTTATGAAACTGCCAGTCGTACTTCTGGCACTCAACGGAGCAGTAGTGGGCGGCCTTGCACCTCGAACATTTCCGGAACCGGCCCTGCTTCGTGCCGCAGGCCCGACATTTAATTTCCATTTGCGGCAACGGCGCCGAAGGCGCGGCGTCGTCCGACGGTTGAGCCTCCGCGTCCCGTAGAGCTTGAATGACGCGAGGAGCCATGCGGATCGTCGCGGCCACTTGGGACAGCGACGCCTGCATGGTCGCATCAAAAAAGAGGAAGGGCCGGTGCGGGTCCGCGCCCAACTTTAATAAAGCGTCGACGGCCCGCAGGTCGTCGGAGAAGCAGGGCGCAAATAGCGGGTTCATGCCCGCCCGGTCGACGGTGTTGATGTCGGCGCCCCTTTCTACCAACTTGCCTAGGAGGTCGAGGGCCTTGGGCTCGAGGGCCTCAGAAGACGGCGACCGCGCCAGACAAAAAACCGGCGCCCGTCCGAGCACGTCCTTCGCGTTCGGGTCCGCTCCGTTATCGCAAAGCTCCTTGATGACGCCCGCGTAGTCCGCGTCCGACGTCTTCAGGAGCACGGCGCCGGCGCACACGGCGTGGAGGCACGTCCTCCTCAAATCACCCTCGCGCCGCGACACGAGGAACTCCCGCTGGAGCGCGTCGACCTGGCGCAGCTGCGCTTTCACGGCCTTCGGCGAGCCGGCCGCGCCTGCGCGGTGTGAGGTGTCCAGCGTCGCATCAAGCGTCGCGTCGATGGCGTCTCGCGGACGAGACGAGAAGCCCTCCACGCCATCGAGCAGGCGTCGAGAGGTCCAAGGCAACCAAAGGCGAAGGCACATAAGCAGACGCCGCACACGCACAGGCCTGGGCGAAGGGCGACAGAAACGACGGCGAACTGAAGTAGTCGCCGCCCTGGTTCCAGTAGACCTCGGCCGCGGCGTACTCCGAACTGCGGCCTTTCAGAGGTGATTGGTCGCCATCCGCACATTCATCTGTGGAATTGGCGACGCAGTCCCTGACGATGTCGCGGATGGCCGCGTGCGGCGCTTGTATCCTCGCGAGTCTTCGACGAAGGTGGTCGGCGGCTTCCATATTTTTCTGCGCGTCTCGAGGCAGCGCCGAGAAGTCGCGCCAGTCCGTCGTGCAGGAATCGAACGTGAGCTCCTCGTTCGCCTTCAAAGAGCGCCGCGCCACAAAGTCTATCCCATCAGACACGATTCTTGCCTCCAGAGTGGCATCAGCACCACAGAGTCGCAACCGACCCGGTAAATTGAGACACCTTAGGTGCTCGTGCTCTCCAATTTGCACCGTGTCCTCCCGCGGCAGCGCGAAGACGGACTTGGGCGTCCTCCGGTAGCGTAGGACGACCAAACCGGCTTCTATAGATTTAGTTACGGTCTTGCCCTTACCTTCCAAAGCCTCGGCGCTGTACTCGCACTCCGCGTGGTCGTCTTTCATGATCTGGAGCCGCTCCGTGACCGCCGCGTGCTGCTCTTTTGTTCTAAAAAATATCTGTGGTGCCATGGTGCTTTATGGCAGGCTGCAGGCTGTAGCTCGCGTCGATGGCGTGTCCGCTCACGCAGTCACAGGGGCTGAAAAATACTTCAGACCAATAAATAGGTGCGCTGAGGCAGCGTGGGGGCCCAGTTTGTTAACCGAGCTCGATGCGGGCTAGTGTCCTTGTGGCGCTAGGTCCGAGAGTTGCTGTGCCTGCAATTTCGCCGCAGTTGCTGTACCTGTGCGCGTGCAGACCTCGCCGAGTTTTGTCTCCAGCACCGGCCTGACGGTCCTCAAGCAGCGAGAATCTACCGTGCACAAATGGGAGAGCACTAAGCCAAAAAGCAGTGCTGCAGCTCGATGATGAGCAGAGCACAACAGGAGGCAAGCAATGGGATGCAGCTCGAGGAAATAACCCCGCCCGACCCGCGCCTCGCGGGCTGGAACGCCGACGATGCGCCCGTCGCGATGCGCTGCCTCGCGTGTGTGGTCGAACCGAAGCAAGCCTCTTCGTTAATACGGGAGCTGCACGACGCCCTCCCCGCTTCAAGCGGTGGCGTCGCCCACGTGAAGCGCGTCAAGAAGGGCGATGACGGTTCTTTGAGGGTCGTGCTCGCCGCCGAAGCCGTTTATGACGACGTGAGTAACGAGGACGCCTACCGAGCTTTACTGACGCGGCGCTCGGAACTCGCACGGGAGGCATTGGAGGTCGTGCTTGTACCAGCACAACCGCCCGTCACACGGGCACATTTTGAGCAAGGCGCGCGGCTCTGGCCCCTCGCGCGCCCCCCGGCGTCGGACCGGACCGCGTCGCCGACGCACGACGACGTCCTATCCGAAGCTCGTCCACGGCTCGAGGCGGCGGAACGCGACCGGGTCCAGCTCTCAAGTCTGCGCGCGCCCGGTACGACTCCGAAGTGCGCGGGCGGCGGCGCGGTACTCTACGACCCTTTGACGGGCTGTGAATCGTTGACCGCCGCCGACGAATTGAGGCAATTAATGGACGAGCGCACGCCAGCGAACCACCCGCTCCTCCACGCGCCGATGTTGGTGGTCAGGGCGCAGGCGCGGCGCCAGCGCCGCAAACGATCTGAAGGTGCGCCTCCGTCAGAAGCCTACCTCTGCACGGGCATGGATGTATACATGACGGACGAGCCGTGCGTCATGTGCGCGATGGCGCTGCTCCACTCCAGGGTTCGGCGCGCCGTTTACCGGCGAAGGGACTCTGAGATGGGGGGCCTTGGTTCCGTCGAGAGCGTGCACGCTCTATCGTCGACGAACCACCGGTTCCGCGCGTGGCGCGTCGTCGAGGATGGGGTCTCCTAAGGCTGTGTGTTGTACATTCGATTCAACGGTTGTTAAGCACACACGGATACATGCGATCGATCATGATTCGATGGAGATAAGAATTGTTGCGACGGGGGGACGACGGAGGTTCGACGGGGGTTCGACGGACAACAACACACACGCGAGTTCACATTTCACTCAACGACAGCAGGCGCGCGTGGCGCTCCGGCCCGAGGTTCTGCCACGGGTCGGCGAGCATGTCCGCGATGCTCTGCTTCTGCGAGTGCGTCAGCTTGCTCCGCGCCACCGGATCCTCCAGCGTCGCATCGAGGCGGGGCCTGTGTGGAAATCAAAATTTTACGGCGCGTTCGCGCTGAATCTTCGCGTCAACCTCCACGCCATCGACACGATGCCTGCTCGATGGCGTGGCGATGCCGGTTCCTCGCAGCTCGACCGAGCCAGGTCGGCCGCGTGCACCCGACACACTGGTTGATTTCCACACAGGGTGCGACTCATCCCGCGGCCACCATGACGACTGCCACCAGCCGTTGAACGTTAATCTCAGCCGCTCCGCGCGCGGGCTGACCGTCGTGACAAAGTGCGCCGACGTCGTCGTCACGCTGAAGAGGCAGAGCTGGTTGAACGACGCCGGGTACGTCGCCTCGTCGTGGTCGTTCTGCGCCCAGTAGAGCGCGCCGCCCCACTCGGGCCGCCACGCCTTGGAGAGGTGCCAGACGTAGGCGACCGTCCGTTGGCCGACCCAGTCCGTGTGCGGCAGCGAGTGGTCGCCCGCGCGGTACTTGCTCGGCGCGCCCGTGCACGCGCCGCCGCAGTCGCGCTCCGCGAGCGCCGAGACCCAGGCCTTCGTCTCCGCGTGGTCGAAGACGGCGAAGGTCGCGTTCAGGCGCCGGCTCCAGAGCGCCCGGTCGTAGACGTTGAGGTGGCGGTAGCCGTAGCCGTCCTCAAAATAATCCTCGTTCGCGGACCACGGCGCGTGCCTCGACGCGAGCTCGCGGTAGCAGGCCTCGGCGAAGTCCGGCCGGAAGGCGTCCCGCAGGATGACCACCTCGCCGGCCCGCAGCTTTTCCCGGACGTCCTCGAGGCCGTCGAGGACCGCGGGGTTGAGCACGTCGACGATCGAAGAATCCTCCAGGGCGTCGAGCCGCGCCTCGAGCGCCGCGTCCGGCGGACCCTCGGCCCAGCGCGCGCGGGGGCCGGCGGTCGGTGCCGGGGGCGGCGCGGCGCCGCCGAAGCCCTTGCGCTTGGCCCTCGCCTTGGCTGCCCGCAGCGCCACGGAGGCTGCCGATCTCGGCTTGGACATGAAGGCGCTGCCGCAGGCGACATGCGCAACCAGGAGAAGCCGCCGCATGCTACTCGTGGCGGAGTTCCGGCAGCCGGTCGAATTGCGGGGCAGCGGTTTACTGGGCCGGGCGCGCGCCCGCGCCGGGGGAGGCCGCAATGCAGCCTTGCTCAGACTCCGAGCTGAACTCAGACCCGAGGCGGAAGCGGTCGGGCCTCCACGAGCCCTCCGTTCCTCCGTCCGAGTCGTCGGAGGAGCCCTCCTCTGCGATGCGTGCGGTAGTCTCGGACTTGCGTGCGGGGCAAGCCTCTCCAGCGCCAAGCTCGAGCGCTAGCTCTCCGGCGGCAGCGGAGGCAGGCCGGGCCGCACGGACGGGCAAGGGGTTGGGCACGAATCCCAGTGCGCCGGCGAGGCTGCCCCGAGGATCCCAGTGCGCCGGCGAGCTGCCCCGAGGCCATCACACGCGCGCTGTCTAGGCACACCGATGTACGCCCCACCAGGCGCCATCGACGCGCCCCGCCCGGCGGCGGCCGAGGCCGCGTTAACAAAGGCGCAACGGCAAAAAAGCGCCGAACGCCGGAAGCACTGGCTCGCAAAGAACGCCGCGCCCTTACCTCATAGAGTGATCAAGGGCGGCCTCAGCAAAAAGCAAATCAGCGACGTCCTGCTGTTCCCGCGGCACAGGCACACGACCTTGAATAAAAGCCTCGTGAACGCCCAACGAGCCCACGAGCGGGACCGGGAGCGCACCCGTTTAGCTAATTTACAAGCGGTGCTCGACGCGGAGCAGAAGAAGCGCGACGCCGAGGACCTGCAGGCCGCGAAGGACGCCGAGAAGAAATTTATTAAGAGTGATACAGAAAAGAAATCATCACTCCTCAACAGCTGGCGGCGATATCAGGGCACGCACCCCATGCTCGACCCCGACCGCATGACACTGAGGAATGCGGCTCGGGCAGCGTTCACGGCCGCGGACACGTCGGCTGCTTCTCTTGCGGCAGGTACGGCTCGACGAGTATTAGATGAAGCTGAGGCGAAGCGCATCGCCGACGAACTCGAGGCGAAGCGCTTCAAGTTTCTGGTCGACCATTCACCGTTGCGCTTGCGACTGAAGGGCGCTGCGGATAATGACGACGTGCCCTCACTCCCATCGCTGGCGAAGGACGCGGAGGGCTCGCTCGAGGAGCGCCAGGAATTACTGGAAGAGAGGTTAGAGTACTTCGACGGCACGCGGGGGCGCATGCGCTTCTTTAAGGCCTACCAGGAGGCGCTGACGATTGGGAGTTCAAAGGCCGATGAATATCTGGAAGAGGAGTCGGACCACCCGCAACAGATCGCGAGGGACTTTAATAAAGTACTGGTGGACCTCGGTGTCGCCCCGAAGCCAGCTTTATTAAAACAGACGAGAGACGGCGTCCTAGCGTTGAGAGCGTTGTGTCCGAACGACGCCGTCGCTCGAGCCATCGCGAAGGTCCTACCTCGTTTACCACATCTTTACAAAGTGGATATTGCGGACAATCGACTCGGTGATGTCGCTCTCAAGGAAATCGTCGACGCCGTCAACACTACTTCTACGATTACATCCCTGGATCTCTCGAGAAATAAGATCGACGATGAAGCGAGTGAAGCGATCATGGCGTTGATCGGTAATCACGAGCATGGACTGAAGGAGTTGGTCATGTCCGACGCCGATGTGGACGATGGGGAATGTGCGACGCTCATCTCCACGCTCGAGCATAATAAAGTGTTGCAGACGTTGGATCTGTCCCATAACATGCTGGGAGCCTGGGAAACTAAAAATGTGGTGGAGCCCGATACAATAACGGGTCCGGAGCAAATAGCCTCATGCCTCAGTACTGGTACTTTGTCATTGACCTCACTGGATCTGTCGTGGAACTTTATACGGGGTGATAGCGCGGAGCAGTTAGGCGCTTCCTTAGCGACGTGTGCATCCCTACAAAAGTTAGTACTGGCCTACAACACTTTTGGGGATAGACCTTCACAAGTACTGGCATTGGCTTTACAATCCGACAAGTGCATGCTACGGGTCCTAGATCTGTCGTACAACAACGTCAAGCCTCGGGCCGCCTTATGCCTAGCGGCGGCTTTGAAGAGGAACGAGCATTTGAGATTTGTGAACCTCGACGGGAATCCCGTGGGCAGGGTCGGTGCTCGATCGCTCATGTCCTCGCTGCAAGGCTGCGGCCACGATTTGGAATTGACGCTCAAAGAGTGCGATAGAGAATTAGAAGATGGCACGTTATTCAACTCTGAAGAACCCGGTGGGAAGTATAGGTTGGACATGAGTGTACCCTATGACAAAGTAGTGTGCATGGAGTTGATACAAGTAGCTACTTTGAGGGACTTCTCCCAGTTCACGGAGTTACGACACTACCCGCCGGGTGTCAAACCGCCACCCATCAATTCCGAAGAGAAGGCGGGCAAAGAAATTGTGCTGTCGAGGACCGATGCGAAGGGCAAGCCCTTACCTGGTAGAATGTTAACACCACCGAAAGCACCTGGTCAACAACCGATGTGGCCCTTACTCTTCGCTAGGTGCGCCAAATCCTTGGACAGGAAAGAGCTCTCGTCAATCTTCCTGTGGATGGGCTTCGAGCCTGATACCAAACCGATACTAGATCAGTTCAACAAGCGTCTACCGAAAGACATCACCGATAAAAAATCTTTACTCAGAGAGTTGTGGCTTGCAGTCTTTGCCGTGGCCGACGCGGACGAGTCGGGCGCCGTCGACCCGGACGAGCTCCAAAAACTCATTCAAGATGTATTACAGGTAGAATGCACTCCAGAAAAAGCACAAGACATCTTCAAGGAGTACGACCTTGATGGTTCTAATTTACTGGAAGCACTGGAATTCGCGGATCTCTGCGCGAAGGTTTTTGAACCATCAACAGATACGTTCAAGGGTCCCCTCGTGGCCGAGAAAGAAAAATCACCTTGGGTGCCGCCCGACAGCGGTATTCTCGACATTGTCTTCGAGTGCCCGCCAAGTGCCGCCTCTGTTGATGAGGTTGGTAGCGACGACGGCGTGGAGCTCATCCTGAAGTTACTGGCGAAGGCCGAAACGCCGTCGGAACGGCAGATTATTTTTGACGTGTCGTGTTCGCAGACGGACATCTTCTTGACTGGAGAACAGGCGCGGAAGGTCTTTCATGCTGCCGTATGTGATTATACTCCTGTAGATAAAGTAGCGAAGCTACTACCGCAAGTCGCGCAAGTGCAAGACGCCTGCACCTTCGCGGAACTATGTTTGGATACAGCACAGCTAAGGCAGCTCCGCGAGAAGCTTAGTTATGCGTGGGGGCCCCTCACTGGAAATCCGACGGGCCACTACTGTCTAGATTTCCGGTTGGAGATGCATCGGTTAGCAGGGAAGAAGATCGCCGGGTTAGCTACGGCGCAAAGGTCGTTAGATGAACGATTGAACAGGTCCGATCGGGCCCAGCACGGCAACGGCTACGGCTTCCGGAACGAGCGGTTCAACGGCGATCCCCTCGTGTTGACGCCGCAGTGGTTTACTGGTTTGGAGGAGAAGGATGGGATTCTGAGGTTTGACTTTGTGTCGTCAGAAAGGTGTATCCAGTCCACACCGACTTTGTCGGAGAGGCGCTTCGACGCTCTCTTAACAGGCGCGGGGTTCACTACTACTACTTATCAAAGACCAAAAACACCAGCTCCGCCCAAGGTGCGCTTCGAGGAGCAGGAGGACAAGGAAGAAAGCCCCACAGAGAGCCGGGGGATCCTGTCGCCCTCGACGAAATCGCGCATGGGCGAACGGAGAAGAGAAGCGGAAGCCGAGGCCGCCGCGCACAGGGCCGAAGAGGAGCTTGAGAGAGAAGCGAAGCAGATCAGGGAGGGCGAGGACCCCATCGAGTACGCGGCGCGCATTCAACAAGAAAAGAAGGCTAGGGAGGAGGCGCGCAAGGAAGCGGCTAGGGAGGCCAAGCGCAAGTTCCTCGAGGAGGTGGCCGCGCGCGAAGCGGAAGAGAGTGACTATGAAGAGGTCCGGGAGACGGACTGTTGCGCCGAGTGGTGGCGCGAAATGACGCAGTCGTCTTCTTCGAAGCTAACACCATCGTTGTATTCCGAGGCCTACGCTATCAAGTTGCGGCAGAAAGGGAGGACCGAGGAGCCGAAGAAGAAGAAGAAGAAGGTCAAGCGGCGCAAGAAGAAGAAGAAGCGGAAGAAGGGCTCGGTGGTCGAGGACGACGACGAGCCCCTGAATCCCTCTGCTGACTATCGATCAGGATGGGAGGCCATACGGTCATTGCAATCTACGATCGGTAGGAGGTACCTATCAACAGCCCAAGTCCTGCAGGTTGTCCAGAGGTTACCTTCCATTGACTTACTGAGGGTCGAAGGTATCATATCACTCTTCGGGAGAATTGTCGACCTAGATAAATTTCATGAATTGTGGCGGGAGCTGACTCATGACGAAGGTGATGAATTAATACACAGGCTGGGCTACCTTAATGCAGGCAACCCGATGGCCATGGAGTGGGGCGGCCGCGTCTACAAGCTCAACCTCAAAATACCAGATGAATATAAAATGGCCGAAGCTCTAGTGAAATTAGCCATCTTGGAGCCGGGCACGAACTGGGTCGGCGAGCGCTTCAAGCAGAAGGAGACGAACAAGGAGTGGAGCCCCGGCTGGACGTGCCCGCCGACGTGGGAGGAGAAGGTGTATGACTGGGGCATTTTGGAGCTGCGCTACAATACACGAGGTAGTAGAGGTAGTAGAGGTTCTCGTGGGTCGCGCGGGAGCCGCTCGGAAGCCGACGAGAACGCGCGGCGGGGCCTCAAATCAAGGTTTTTGTGCGGCTGCCGGCCGGACGACGACGCCGCGTGATATAAGATGTGATGGTTCGTAGTTGCTTTGCTTAGAGCTAGGCAGCCTAGCCGCGGCGCCGGCGCCCCTGGTCCTCATACGCCGTCGCCCCGAGTGTGAGCTCGGAGGCGACGACGGCGAGGGGGCCGCGACGGCGGCGGCCAGGTGCTCCTAAGAGTCCTCGGCAGCGACGCCATCGCCGCGCGACGGCCTTCGAAGAAATAAGTTCAGTGCGTGTTACACGCACTACCTACCGGAAGACCGCGTAACTCCCGGAGTAGACGCACTGCAGCGCCGCCCAGATGCCGACGAGCGGCCCCGCGAACCACAGCCCGTTCGTCAGGCCCACAAAAACTCCAACCTCGAGGGCGCTCTTGCCTCTGTGGCGGCCGTTGAAGAAGTACGTGCAAAAATAAATCACGGTGCCCACGAACTCCTGGTAGAAGGCTAAGAGATTGATAATCCCAAAGGTCCGCGCGTCCAGCACATCGTAGGTCATGCCGACGAGGCATAGTAATGTAGGTAAAAGGGTCACGTGGCCGTTGGAGACGTCGATCCAGAAGCCGAAGGTCGTCCGGTCCGCATAGCTCGGATCATATAACGCGTAGGTCCACCAGACCCGCGCCCAGAAAGTTAACGAAAACCACTGCCGCACCGGACAGGGCAGGAGGAAGAAGCGCCCGACGACTCTGAACCGGTCACTTTGCGCGTCCTTCGTGCCTTTCCTTAATTCGCCCGCGAGCCGTTTGATGACGTCGATCCTATACGCTAGGGCCAGCTCCCAGAAGCAGATGAGCGCATTTAAAGAGCAGAAGAAGGCGAGGAAGATTTGTGTTGTGTTGACGGCGTGTGTTTTTGCGTGGAGATAGACCGCGGCGCCCGTCGTCGCGACGAGGTAGCCGACGATGACGTGCGCGACTACTATTGGCATTTTGCCTTGCTAGGCTGCCTGGCTGAGTGCAGCTTTGGCAGCGTGGTAGAGTATTG
This sequence comes from Pelagomonas calceolata, assembly GCA_918797485.1. Taxonomy (NCBI): domain Eukaryota; class Pelagophyceae; order Pelagomonadales; family Pelagomonadaceae; genus Pelagomonas; species Pelagomonas calceolata. The sequence goes on from CAKKNE010000004.1 coordinate 4,121,518, forward strand.
CAGCGGCAGGCGCAAGTTCTGCAACGCAGTTGTCGAATGACCGAGTATGAATGCACAGCACTATGAGCGAGCTGGCAAGGGCTACTCGAGCAAAAAAACGGAGCTAGCGCCTGTAAGACATACTAGCAAGCAAGGGAAGGGCACCCATCTATATGCGCGTGCGTGGAGGCGTCGGCTACGAGTCCTCCAGCCGCCTCGGGACTGTAGCTCCGCGCTACCTCCCTCCTCGCACCTGGAAGGAACTGCTTTGTGGAGCGCCGAGCACGAGCGTCGGCGGCGTAAAAACGCAGCGCCATCTACTACTGCCTCGTAGCAGTAGTAGAAGCGGACAGCAAGCTGCCCCCGACGCCGTCGGCGCGGTCACCGAACAGCATCACCATGACCGAGCAACCACCACCGGTGCCCCCCATCGACCAAGCGACGACGCAGAAGGCCGGCGTGCTGTGGAACAAGGTCCGGGACCACGTGGTGAGTGATGATAACTTCGCGGAGACGCCACGTCCTGTCAATGACGATGAGGACGACGAAAAGAACTTGAAGCCCCCTTCGTTAGTGTACCCGCCCGACGGTTGTATACCTGTATTGCATCCGGACGGCGACGTGAGATTTTACTGGGATCTCGCGCAAATGGTCTCATTGATCTGGGTGTCGATCTTCGTGCCTTTGCGGATCGGCTTCGACTGGCCGGCGGTCGGCATGTGGTTCATCATTGACTCGGTCATTGATCTGTACTTCATTTTTGACTTTGTGCTTGGGTTCTTCACGGCCGTGCATCTCCATGAAGATACACGAGTAGACGACGATGCCTCAGGTGATTATTTCGAGTTCGGCGGCCACTACGTCGTCGTCGACAAGAAACGCATCGCGTTATCTTATTTGAGGGGCTGGTTCGCGATTGATTTTTTTGCTTCGTTGCCGATCGAATTCTTCATGCGGCTGGAACAAGGGTCGCTAGGCTGTTCGTTTCGGGTCGTGAATCCTTGTAGCGTCAAGACTCATAGCACGGGTGCGACGATCAAGTTGGTGAAGATCTTGCGGTTGTTCCGAATTTTGAAGCTGTTTAGATTACTGAAGCTCAAAAAGTTATTTAACAGATACCAGGACGACTTTGTGTATCTGATGCCTTTCATATCCGCCACGAAGCTGGTGTTTGCCATGCTCTGGATGTCGCACTGGATGGGCTGTACCTATGCTTTAGTTTTTCCCTTCGAGGAACAAGATAAGCCCATGAACTCTCTGTCCAGTAAGTATCTGTGTGGAAATCAACCAGTGCGTCGGGTGCACCCGATAATTCTTCACTAAGTCATTTTTGGCGATGCCGCTGCCGTGCTGGCTCCGTCGAGCGGTGAGGAACCGGCATCGCCACGCCATCGAGCATGCGTCGCATCGGTGGCGTGGAGGTCGACGCGAAGATTCAGCACGAACGCGCCGTAGGATTGTGATTTCCACACAGGTAAGTACATCGGCGCCATCTACTGGGCCATGCAGACGATCACTACCGTCGGTTACGGCGACATGGTGCCTACCGCTGATGGGGGAAGATTAGTAGCTATAGCCGGCATGGCGATCGGGGGGTTGATCTTTGGCTGGCTCATCCAGTATGTGATTTCCGTCCTAGATCCGGACACGTTCGAGCGGAAACAGCAAGCTCGCATCGATCGCATGATGGCTTATTTAAGGGCTAATAGATTGCCTCCCCAACTGTCCGCGCGAGTGGTCAGACACGTCCGGCAACAAAACTCAAGACAGACCGAGGATCGGGCCGTGCTCACGGAATTACCTAGACAATTACGTTCAGATATCTGCCTGCACCTCTACGAGGCCTTCATGCTGAGCGTGCCTCTCTTTTCACACGCGGCGAACTCGTACACGCACCACGCCTTCGTGTGTGATGTCTGCACGAAGGTCATCCCGCTGACCATACCCGTGAGCGAGATGGTGTATGGGGCCGGCGACCTCGCGGAAGAAGGTGCGTACTTGATCGTGACGGGCGCCGTGCAACTCTTGTCTCCGGCGGCGCCCTCGAAGCGAAAGAAGATCGGCGGCACGAGCGGCGGCACGTCGGCGCGGGCCAAGCACGTCATGGCCGAGGCCGGCCTCGAGAAGGAGCTTGGGGGCGGCGACGTCTTCGGCGAGTCGTCGGCGCTCGGGTCGACGCGGCGCTTCGACGAGGCCGTGGCTCGGAAGACGTCCGAGTTACTCACCATCTCGGGCCCGGATTTGCGATGTGCCTTGGACCTGGCGCCTCGACTGCGGTGGACCGTCTTGCAGCGGACCGTCGAGCACGCGATCAAGTGTATACACGACCCGCGGCTGCTCATGATTGTGTTAAGGGAATTACATTTACCGGAGTTGTTGGAGGAGGACTTGAGTGCACCGGCCGCGCGCTTCGAGGACTCGATCCGCATATTGCGACATCATAAAGTGTATAAGGTCGTCGCGAACTGGCGCGAGGCCCTCTACAACATTAGGGAGGAGTGGGAGGGCCGCGTCTGCTCGACGCCCAAGAACTACGCCGCTACGCCTCATACGCCGGGCAAGGCCTTCGCGGAGCCCGTCGCCACGGAGATGGACGTTCACGAGGAGCTCAAGTTAGTTAGAAGGGACCTGTCCGATTTGACGGACGCCGTCCGAGCCCTCTTCGCCACACGCGCTTTCGATCATGCGGACTTCCACAAGATCGGCGGCGCGCTGCACGGCGTGGCCCTCGCCGCGCGCGAGGCGGGGGAGTAATCGCTCGTTCGTTACATATTGTTACGCGGTGTGGGGGGAGAGACAGCGCGTGTCTCCGATTCATCGTCTCTCCTTGTCGCGGCGCTCCGGCCGCGCCTCGGGGCCGATTCGATTTTGCGACGGACCTATCTTTGGAGTCGCAAGACGTCCTCGCCTTTTCCCAAACGCCGTTTTGGCTCGGGCGCGTGTTTTGGCTCGGGCTCGTGTGGAGCCATTTCTCCCATCAGACGGGCGCTGAAGGAGCTGCTTTACCTTCCGTCGATTCAGAACTGCAGCCGCCCCGCGGCGCGACCTGCCTGTGCCAACACCACGCGCCCCAGCGACCTCGTGTACCCCACCCCGCAGCGGCTGCCCGCGTCGCGCCGGAACTAGTGCGGACAGCACCTTGATTGGGGTCCCCCCTCGCCGAGCACCAGAACGCCGGGATGTGGGGCTCCGTGGAGACGACGGTGAAGCTGGCCTTCACGGGCCTTGCCGGCTTCACCCTGGCATGCGTCGTTATCGAGACGGCCGGGACCGCCGTCGGCAAGACGGTAGCGGGATCCAGTGAGAGCCAAAATTACTTCGTCACGCGAACTTTGGTCGAGTTGTTACCTGTGTGGAAATCAACCAGTGTGTCGGGTGCACTGGCGCGGCCGTGCTGGCTCGGTCGAGCGGTGAGGAACCGGCATCGCCACGCCATCGAGCAGGCGTCGCGTCGATGGCGTGGAAGTCGACGCGCCGATTCAGCACGAACGCGACGTAAAATTTTGATTTCCACACAGGTTGTTACTGGCGCTGTACGTGGCCGACTTCGTGACGGGTCTAATACATATGCTCCTTGACTTCCAGACGGTCGATGATGACGAACTAAGGCTGCACATCGAGACTTCGGTCGAGGCCGTCGAGGCCTTTGAAAAGACCAAGCTCTTCACGGAGGCGACGGAGCGCGACAAATACCTCTGGAACTTTCACAGCCATCACGAGGCCGTCTACCCCTCGTCGGACTCGCAGCTCGAGCTCTTCATGCAATTGTTTTGGTACGTGCGCGTCGTCTGGCCCCTGTTCTACCTCGGCTTCTATTATGGTTATGTCCCGGAGGCGACGTCGCGCGTCTGGCTCGTGGCGCTGATCGTCGGCCTGCCCTCGCAGCAGACGCACTTCCTCGCGCACGCCCGAAGGCGTGGGCTCCTCAAGGAGTGGCCGATGATCGAGCGGCTGCAGGACTGGCGGATCATCCTGCACCCGGACGCGCACCAGCAGCACCACGAGAAGTTCAACTGCAACTTTTGTATCCTTAATGGCTGGGCGAACCCGCTGATGAACCGCGTTGCGCGGCTGCTGACGCACTTCGGCGTGCTCGCGGAGGAGCCGCCGACGGCGCGCAACCGGCGCGAGCGCGCGGAGCACAAGGACGCCAAGCTCAAGGAGCGATCCTAGGCCCGGTCCGCCGCGGGACTGCCTCGGTAGTTTAACCCCGCGGCGACGACACCCCCTTCGCCGACCCACTGCTGTACTCTACCCCCGGTCCGCCGCCAGCGCCGCCGACCTCTAACCCGACCGATCGATCGATGAAAATAACCAGAAAGTATAGTTAGTCCGACCACCCGTCCGACTCGCCCCCGTCCACGGGCGGCGTCCAGCCCTCGGGCGTCGCGGGCCGGCGCGCGGCGTCGGCGCGCCAGAGCCGCTCCTCCTCCTCCCGCTGCGCCTGGGCATTCGCCTCGGCGTCCACGAGCCTTCTGAGCGTCGCTTCCCGCCGTCGCTCGGCCCGGAGCTCCTCGAACGCGGCCCGCTCGGCCTGCTGCGCGACGTCCGGCTGCGGCGGCAGGCGGCTCGGCGAGAAGATGCCGGCGCCGTCGTCGTTTCGCGGTGCCGGCCGCCGGCCCCGCGGCGCGTCCAGAGAAGACTGGGGCCCGCGGTCGACGCCGGACGGCCGCGCGGGCAGCGTCCGCGACGGCGAGAAGACGCCGGCCGCGTCGTCGTCCCGCGGAAGGAGGGGCTGCGGCGGCGGGCTGCCGCCCGGCCGGCGCATATCGGCGTCGTCGCCCGCGCCGGCCCACCGCTCGGCGAAGGACAGCTCTTGGGGAGGCGTCGCGGGCCGCGCGGCGCGCGGCGGCGTCGCAGGTTTAATGACGGGCTCGGGCCCGGCGTAGACCGGCGCCTTGTCCGGCTGGCGTCTCTTTTTTAATTGTTTGGCCTGGTGCTCGACCTGCTTCTGGAGCCGCGCGTTGTCGCGCTCGAGCCTCGCCACGTCCTGCTGCGTGCCGCTCTGCTGCGTCGTCTTGCCGCCGCGGGCGACGCGGACCGTGCTCTTCTCCCGCTCAAGTACTTTGATCCTCGCGTCGCGCTCCCTCAAGCCGTCCTTCAGCGCCGCGACCTCCCTCCTTAACGCGTCCACGAGCTCGTCGTCGCCGTCGCCCTTCTCCAGCAGGCTCTTGATGTGGTCTTTATTCCGCTGGACTTCCTGCGTCTGCGCGACGACGCGGGCCTGCGACGCCTGGAGCGTCTCCCTGACCTTGACGACCTCGCGCTGCAGCGACTCCTTCTGCTCGAAGACCTCCTGGATCTCCCGTTCCCGCTCCTTGCGCGCTTCTTCTAGTTCTCTCTGAGCGACGGCGTCCACATCTCTACGCGGCGGCCGCTTCCGCACGCCCGACTCCGAGACCTCCCGTTCCAAGCGTCTGACTTTATTCTTCAGCATGACGATCTGCTGCGCGCGGCCCTTCCAGCCCTCGCCCTCATTCGCCAGCGCGTCCTCGAGCTTGTCGCCGACCTCCCTTACCAACGCGCGTCTTAATTTATCGGTCTCCGCGCGCTCCGTCTCGAGCTTATGCCTCAACTCCGCGGACCGCTTCTCGGCGCGGCGCTCGCGCTGCGAGGCCTTCGTCACGGGCGCCTCCTTGGCGGGCGCCTGGTTCTCCTGGAACGGGTAGCGCGCCGCGTCGGGGTCGAGCGGCCCGCGCGCCTTGAGCTCCTTCGCGAGGGCCGTCGCGTCGATCTTCAGCCGCTCGAAGTCCAGCGCAAGCTTCCGGTTCTTCTCGCGCTCCGACGCCAAAGCTACGGTATAATTCCGGGCCTTCTTCGCGAGCTGGATGATCTTCGCGTCCCTCACATCGACCTCCGCTCCATTAATGCCCGCGTAGATCGTTTCCGGATTTACGCCGGGCACGGGCGCTAAGGCCTCGAGCATGACCTGGTAGTTCTTTACTTGCTGGCGCTTCTGCCGGAGCTCGTCCGGGATGTCCGGCTCTTGGACTGGTGAAGGCTCCGGAACCGGCGACGGCGCCTTTTCGGGCGAGAAGACCTTCTGCTGGATTGTTTGTAGTCGCTGCTCGGCCTCGTCGTCGTCCGACTCCCCGAACGACCCGTCGTCGTCGTCATCCGGTAACGCCGCGACCTGCGCTTGATTCGCCTTGCGCGGCGTGCGTCGCTCGGGGACGTCGCCGCCCAGCAGCGCGTCCACCAAAGCGCCCTCCTTCCCATAGTCGTAGGTCACCTGGTAGGCCTGGGTCGTCTGGAGCGAGGTCATGGTCCCCGGGGCAGCCGCGAGTCGGCGCGACGGTGGGACCGCTGTGCGATGGGCTAAGCTCCTTGGGGCAGCTTCGAGGTCTCCGTGCGGCGCGGCGGCGGCGTCGAGGGCAGCGCACGGATGGCACCGTGTGTGGGCAGCGCACGACGGTGGGGGCAGGCGCCGATAAAGCGCCCTGATCATGCGGCTAACGAAAATACGAGCGTGTACCCGCGCAGGTCGGTGAAGCGTCGCTCGAGTCCATCCGACGACTCGTGCGTCCCGCGGATCCCTCCCCCAGCCGGGATGCCTGGTCTTCGTCGGTTTGGTGCCGGGGTTGTTTGTAATTTGCGCGGCAGCGCGGCGCATTGCATCGAAACGCTGCCCACACAGCTCTCCTGCGGTCGCGGGGCAGCCATTCCCAGGATGATCCTCAGGAGGAGCGCCGCGGGGATCGTGCTCTATGCCTACGGCGCCGGCGCCGAGTGCGCAGGCTGCACCAAAAAGCTCTTCGAGCCGACCTGCGACGGCTTCTCGAAGAAAACGGATCGCTGGGGCAACTGGTACGAGCGGCACGTCCCCGTGCCGCAGTCGACGCGCGCGCCGACGACGAGCCCGGCGCCCACCGCCTCGTGGGCGCCCACGACGCCGCGTGGAGCCGACACCCCGGCACCGACCGTGGAGCCGACGCCGGAGCCGACGCCGCGGCCGTCGACCGGCGCCCCCACGACGCCGACGGCGGCGCCGACGCTCATCAGTCTGCGCACGGGCGGGACGTGCCCGAAGAAGATGTGCTGCGCCGAGCAGGAGGAGGATTGTTGTCTAGTGGACCCGCCGCGCGTGCTGGGCATGTGCCTCGCGATATTGGCGTTCTTCTTCCTGGCCGTGGTGGTCGCGCGGCCGCGCTGGGCCATGCCCAAGGGGCTCTTCGGGGGCAAGCGCGAGCAGTACTGCGAGAACCACGACGTGCACGTACGCGCCGCCGAGAAGGGGGTCTAAAATAAATAAACACTACTTTTATTCGAGCTCGGCCGCGGCGCCGAGCTCCGTGAGCTTCTTGACGATCTCCTCGGCCTCGTCTTTCTTCACCTCCTTCTTGAGCACGGACGGCGCGCCCTCGACGACCTCCTTCGCCTCCTTGAGCCCCAAGCCCGTCAGCGCGCGCACCTCCTTGATGACCTTGATCTTGGCCTTCGCATCAAAGCTCGTCAGCTTGATGTCGAAGAACTCCTTCTCCTCCGCGGCGGCCTCGGCCGGCGCCGCGGCCGCGGGCGCGGCCGCGGCGGCGACCTGCACCACGCCGCCGCCGCCGCCGCCGCCTTGTAAATCGGCGTCGCTCAGGCCCGCGCGCTCCTTGAAGAGGTCGAGGAACTCCTTGAGCTCCAAAACGTTGAGCTGGCAGACGTCGTCGCAGATCTTCTCGACCTTTTCGCTCGCCGCCGGCGCGGTCATCCGTCGTCGGCTCGCGCTCCGCGCGGCGGCCGGGGCCAGCCGCCTCGCCGTGCGCAGGACGGCCAGCATGGTGGTGCTTCGCTATTGCTCGCTCGCTCGCGCGGAAACGATTCTGTGAATTGAGAGAGTTGTTACAGCTTCCTGCTGCTGCAAGGCGTCGTGCACGCGGCGACAGCCAAGGCGTAGTGGCACAGCAGCAGTAATCCGCTCTAGCGGGCTAGCGGCCTGTACAGGTAATAAGACACTAGCTGAACCCGACAAATCCAGTGAAAGCAGCCAAAACGAGGCCACCAGCCGCCCTCGAGGATCCCAGGACGCGTAGCGATTCAAGCAGTCGCCCCGCGGCCGCATCCTTGCCGTCTCGCGTAATTGTTGCCCCACAAAAAAAATACTGCCTCGCAGAGGGCGCTCTCCCAGTACGACACAGACGCGGGCTGCCCCGCAAACAAGACTACAGCCCCACCGAGCCCAGTAAACCACGCGGACGCGCTCCCGGCCGATAACGATGCTCGCCCGCCCCCTGCTCTGGGCCGTCCCGGCCGTGATTGGTGCGTGCGCCCTCGTCGAGGGCTTGTTACTACTGACGACGACTTCCAGTGATTTCTGTTCCGACGCGATGCCCATGGACATGCAAATGAGTGGCTTCGCCACGGTCTGGGGCACGCCGTCCTGCGTCGTCCTCTTCAACGCGGCCTGGGTCCTGGCGACGCGATGGGACTTTTTGCTCGCGTTCGTCCTCGTCATGGCCGGCGGCGCGGGCTCCGAGGCCCTCGGGTATGTTAGAAGGAGACGGCGCGCGGCCGTCGTCGCGGCCAAGGGGCGCCTGTCGTTGCGGGACCGCGTCATCGCGTCGTTACTGTTCATGGCGCACGTGCTGCTGGGCTACCTGCTCATGCTCTGCGCGATGACGTACCAGTTCGAGTTCTTGTTCGCCGTCTGTGTGGGTCTGGGCGCGGGCCACCTCGCGTTCGACGACGGCGGCGTGCCCGAGCGGCCGGACCCGTGCTGCGGCGACGTCGCGCCGACGGAGCGCAGCCCGCTTCGGAGCCCCCTGTTAAGCGTCTGATTTCTCTTCTTTTAACGTGCTTTATCATCTACTCCCCCTCAGCATTCGCTCTGTACATATGCCTCGCTTGGCGCGCGCCGCTAATAGGAAGCCGGTGGCGGCGGCGGCGGCGGCGCGCCGAAGGTCGGCGGCGGCGGCAGGTGGCTGTAGTCGGCCTTCGCGTTGCCGTACTTGGCCTTGAGCGAGGGGTCCGACGCCGAGGAGTGGAAGCCGTCCGCGTAGCGCCGGCCGATCGCGTCGACCTGTGTGGAAATCAACCAGTGCGTCGGTGCACGCCATCGAGCAGGTGTCGCGTCGATGGCGTGGAGGACGACGAGAACGCGCCGTAAAATTTGATTTCCACACAGGCGGCGACGCGGCGGTTGCAGAAGGCGTAGCGCTCGCCCGTCTCGGCCTGGGGCGTCGGCGCTGGGGGCGGCGGCGGCGGCGCGCTCTGGAGCGGCGGGCCGGGCGCGGGCGGGGCCGCCGCACGCGGCACGAACTGCGGCGACACCGTCGGCTGCTGGGCCGGCGGCGGCGGCGGCGGCTGCGGGGCCGCCTGCCGGAGGGGCCCGCCGGCCTTGAACGCCGTAAAAGCCTGGAACTGCGCCGGCGCCTGGCCCGCGGGCCGCAGCGGCGACGACTGCGCCGACGTCGCCGCGGGCCGCATGGGCGACGACTGGGGCAGCGGCGCCGAAGCGGGCCTCAGCGGCGACGGCGGTTGCTGCGGCGCGGCGGGCATCGGTGGCGGCGGCGCGGCGGCGACCATAGGCGCTGCTGCGGGCACGGGCGGCGGTGGCGAGGCCAGAGGTGGCGGCGGCGCGGCGGCCATAGGCGGCGCAGCAGCCATGTGCGGCGCGGCCGCGGCGACCGGCGGGGGCCGCGCGGCCGGCGGCGTCGGCGGCGCCGCGAAGTAGCCCGGGTCCACGTACCTCCCGCTCGCGCTCGCCGCGCTCATCTGCGGCGCGCCGTACGCCGGCATGGCCCCCGTCGGCGGCGCGCCTAGCTGTGGAGGCGGCGGCGCCGCGGCCGCCTGTGAAGAAGGCTCCTCGGCCTCGGCGCGCATCTGCAGCGGCAGCAGCCACTGGCGCAGGGCCAGGTTCGAGGACACGTCGTAGGCCGTCCGCCGCATGTTGTCGCGGGCGACGATCGACGCGCCGCGGTTCACTAATATTTGGGCCGCCTGCATCGCGCCGGCCCGACCGGCCTTGTGCAGCGGCGTCTCGTGCGTCGACCGCGTCCGCGCGTCGACGTCGGCGCCCTCGTCCAACAAATACTCGACGCAGGGCACGAAGTCCGCCTCCGCGGCCAGATGTAAAGGTGTACAGTCGCTGCCGAGCGGCTGGTTCAGCGCGTCGCCCCCAAAAAAATTCTCCTGGAGGAGCCGCTGCGTCGTCGGCCAGTCGTGCTTGCGGATCGCGATCTGCAATTCTTGCGCCGGGCCTTCGACCGGCGCGACGACCTCGCCGATGCGCTGGATAAACGTGTCGGCGCGCTGGAAGACGGAGTTGAGGAAGGCCATGGCTTCCGCGCGCCGCCCTCGCGCCTACCGAGGAGCTTCGCAAAAATGCTGTGGCCTCTTCAGGCGGCGTAAAGCGATGCGGCGGATTTACGTGCCGATGGACGACAGTGCCAGTGGTCGATTGCGGGTGTCAGGCCACCGCTAGGCTCGCTAGCAGCGCAGCGCTGGCCCAAGAGGATGCGACGCCTCTCCGCTTGCTAGTGTCTTACATGACGCTAGCTATAGCTCGGCCGGCCTAGTCTGGACTCTGGCAAAGCGCTTGATCTAGACGAGAGGGGAGGACTAGCGGTCACGAACGCTAGATTATAAACGACATTGCCACAATGGTCACCACTCGCTCCCAAGACAAGATGACTTTTGCCGACAAGATCAGAGCTCAGGGCTTTTCGCTCGCGGATTGTAAGTTTTTCAAGTTAAATGCCCTGTTCCCGATTATGCTGGGCCTCGCGCACGCCACGTGTGCGCTCTGGTGCGGCTCGGGCCTCGCGGCGGCCGTCGTCGCCGCGATTCCCGTCGCCGACGTCGAGAAGGTCCCGCTCTTCACCGTCTTCGCACTACCCGTCTACGCCATCCTCCTGTCCATCGTAGCTCTAGAGGGCCTGGCGGCGCTCGCGCCCAACGGTTCGCCAACCGCGTAGCATTCAGATTCTATTGTGCCACACAGCCAGATCGAGACTCAATTCCACTCAGGTTACCAGTCCCAGATCGGCCGCGCGGCCAAGGCGCCCGGCGCCATCGAGGAGCTCGGCTTCCCGGGCTCGGGCTGGATCGAGCGCGTCCAGTCCTCGCAGTATAACACATGGGAATCCGCCATCCTCGCCGTCTGCTGCTTCTTCGTCGGCATCGAGGAGAAACTTACGCCTTCGCTCTTTTCCGAGCTCGCGGCGCTCCTCCTCGTCTGCCGCCTCGTCTACCCGCTGCCCTACGCGCTGGACGTCGACCTCGTCCGCACGCAAGTCTGGCTCACGGGCCTCTACGTCGCGGTCCGTGCAGAAATCAACCTATGCTCGCCGAGTAGGACCACGGATCGATTCCACACAGGCCACGATAATGGTCGCGGCCTGCGCACTGTATCCCGAGACGATGCAGCCGTTCTTCGCTTAGACGCCGCGGCGGCCGGCGACGGCGTGAGGGGAAACGACGTCGCGGTGGCGGCGCGAGGGGGGAAGATAATTCCACGACAACACATATATTACACTACGAAGAAGACGCCCCGCGCGCCACGACGAGCCCCTCCCGGTCTACGTCGCAGCGGTGCAGCGACGCGCCCGCCTTCCAGACCCCTAAGGCTTCCAGCACGCCCGCGCGGTCGTCAGCCTCCTTCGTCACGACCACCAGAAACCCGCCGCCGCCCGCTCCACACAAAGCCGCGCCGTGCACGCCCGCCCTTTTCAATGCCGCGAGCATCGCCGCGACGCGCGGCGGCTGCGCGCCCGCGGCCATGCGCTTCTTGAGCGTCCAGTACTTGTCCAATTCCTCGCCCACAACCACCGCATCGCCCGTGACCACGGCCGCGGCGGACCGCTTCGCGCCCGCGACGAGCGACGCGACGTCCTCTACAACACTTCCTTCTTTGGCGCGCCACCGCTCCAGGACGCGGTCCAGGATGTCCCTTGCCAAACGCGCCGTCCCCGTGTAGATCAGCACGAAGTGCAAATCAGATGCTGAAGACAGCTCCTTCACGTTCAGTATCAACTTGTCACTTTTCTGCGACACGGCGAGCTTGAAACCGGGGTAGACGCCGCCAATTTGATCCTGCCAGCCGCCCTTCGTCGTGAGCTCGGCCTCGACTTTTAACGCGTCCTCGACCAATTGTTGCCGCGATCCCTCCCTGAGAACGGCCACGGCGCACGCCGCTAATATGCTGGACGTGCCGAGTCCAGAGCCCGTAGGCACGCGCGACCAGCTCGTGAGCTCCAGGCCGTGCTGGAGTTGCTCTTGTAAAGGTGGACCATCGACGTCGACGACGCCCGCCACGACTAGGGCACACTTCAGCAACGCGCAGGGCGCGCGCGGGTCGCTTCTATCCCCTAAATCTTCCAACGACGTGACGACGCACGTCTGCGTGTCCTCTATTCTGAGGATTAACTCCTTCCTCGCAAGCGGAGAACAGCGGCAGCCGACGGGCCGTTTCCCGTCTAATGTGACAGCGACGTTACAAACGGCGCCGCCGGCCTCGTGGCAGATGGGGGGCGTGTCGGACCAGCCGCCGGCCAGATCTATCCTCAAAGGTGCCGTGGCCGTCACCGTGTGTGAGATGTGGTCTCGTAAGGCGTCGCGCCACGCGAGCTCGGCGCCGCGGTCCGCCTGCTGCAGAATGTCCGCGAGCGATAACTTTTCACCAAGCCAGTCATCGGTCAACAACGCGGCCCGCGTCGCGTCCTCCGGCGTTTCCCTGATAGGCCAGAGCCGGGCGGTCCAGAGCGTCTTCGTCGTATCCGAGGGCCAGACGTCATCGGACTGGAGGCGCTCCAGAACTTGGGAGAAGGGCTCGCCGCGCAACGTATCCATACCTTTGACGTCGTCCTTGACACCCATCATAACGCACACAAAACGCCCGTCGCTCAGTTGCGTCTGTTGGAGTAAGGTATCAGGAGGTATTCTAAATCCTGGTGGTAGTCCTCTCACACAGGACACGACGCAGTTCGCGCCGACGACGTCCAACGATGCGAGGCGCGAGTGCTCCACGAAACTTCCCGCAATTAATGAAGACGCCCCACACGCGACGAGCGAGTTGAGGAGCACGCCTCTGACACCATCATCTTCACTGGAAGCACCGACCGATTGAGATAAAGCGTGCAAGCCAAGGCCCTCTCGAAAGAGCGACGGTCTGCATAGTACATCGAGCAGTTCCTGCGACGTCCCGACGTGGGCGAAGGCAGAGTCACGAGGCGTCAGGACATGTAGCGGCACGTCGCGGAGCTGCTCATATAGAATCCTTCTCAGTGATAAGGGTGCGTCCGACTTGAGGGCTAAGAAAGCGTCCTCCGACGCGACGCCGCCGCCATCAAGCGCCTGGATCAAATCCCCGTAGAGCTCGACGCGGTGTCGTATCGCGGCGTCGGCCAAGGCTACCAGTTTTCTGGACGTCGCGACGTCGAAGAAGACGACGCCCGAGTCCAGGGCTACCTTGTCGTCGACGACGGCGCCGGCCCTCTCGAGTTCGGCAGGAGACGCCTTCTGTAAATATTGAGAGCACCTTCCTTCACGAGACACGTAGACGCCGTGTCTCGTACCGTAGTCCTTGGGCGCGGGCACGGCGAGGCCCGTGACGCCTTGATTCGCGAGCGAGCCCGGCTCGTCCGGCAGTTTCAATAATACGTCGCCGCAGGCCACGACGACACCATGCGCACCGGCGCACAGTTTGAGGAGTTGCTCTATGAGTAAATCGACGGGCGCTTTAGGCGGCACCGTGGGAAGCAGCGACCACGCTTTACCACACACGCTCTGCGACGGCGCACGCTGCGAGTCGCCGCCCGAGTGAATTATCAAGATGAGCCTATTATCCAACCACGCGTCTCCTAGTAAATCGTGGGCCGCCTTGAGGGCGTTGAGCGTGCCCCCGCCCGAACCGATGCGTCGTCCCGCAGGGTCCGCGACGGCAATTGTTTTGGTATGGGCGGGCAGGCTGCGCTTCGCCAGTTCGATCCGCGCGCTCGTTGCTTGCAACTCGTTGGCCGCTGTGACGACGACTAGTAGTTTGGTTGCCGGCGGTGGTGGGGGCGTCGCGCGGCCGTCGGAGGCGTAGCTAGCCATATTGCTGGGGTTACTGCTGCGAGCGCAGTGCTAAGATGGATAACGGATCGCAGCACGCGTGCGCAGGCCAGATTGTGCAGCGCTAGCGTATGAACGCCGCGGCGCGCCTCTGCCGGCCGACTGCGGCTTGCTAGTATCTTACAGGACGCTAGCGCGAGGAAAACCCTCACAGCGGTTCCAATCGTACCTAGAATCCAGAGGCGTCCATTTTACGTTTCAAATTAGCGGGGCAGCGCCGACCCCACTTGAGCCAGACTTAGAGTGCAGTTTGTGGGAGCCATGCGCATGCAGCGCCGCAGAGCGGAGTAAGGGCGCAATGGAACCGGGCAGCGCAGGATGACGCAGCCTAACTCGCGTCTTCAGAGCATCATGGAGCAGCAGCAGCGCGCGCGAGCGCGGGCGGCGCCCGGGGGCGGCGCTGCCTTCCCGGAGGGCCTCGTGGAGTGGACGCGGACCTGCGTTGACGAATGGTACCGACTCTACAACCGGCAGCAGGAAGCGGCCAACGTCCCGATCGAGGCGCTGATCGAAGCCTCGCAGGCCGGGGACGGCGGGCCGCGGGCGGACGCCGCGGCCGTGAAGAAGCTTCAGGAGGAGCTCAAGGCGAAGCACGAGCTGGAGGACCTCCAGTCGAAGAACATCTTCTCGCTGCTCAAGGAGGTCACCATCAAGGGCATCCAGGCCAAGTGCCTCTACCTGACGAACCGCCAGGCCCGGATGCTGAACCTCGAGAACATGGACAAGTTCGTGATGGCCATGGACTTCGAGCCCCGGCCCAAGCTGGTGATCAACCTCTTCGAGGCCTTCGCGTCCTTCGGCCACAACGCGTACGACCACGGCCACTGGTCCTACCGCAAGGGCGACATCGACGGCGACCCGTCGGTGGCGCACGGCGAGCCGGCCGGCGAGCGCGGCCTCTCCGAGACGGAGCGGCGCCTCGGCGAGTTCATCAAGGACTCGCTCCTGCCCATCGCCATCGAGTCCAACGCCGTCATCATCATGGGCGCGAACCACTGCAGCTTCAGCAGCATCTTCTCGGCGCTGTCGCAGCGCGAGGCGGCGCGGTGCGGCGGGCGGCTGCCGTTCTACACGCTCTGCGTCGTCGACGCCATGCACATCAACGAGAACACCAAGGTCGCCGGGACGAACAGCAACACGCTCCACAAGGTGATGCCCCGCTGGAAGAAGAACGCGGCGAAGCTCGAGGCGATGCTCCTGGAGTCGATGGGCGCGCCGGCGAAGAACCGCTACTGCAACACCTTCGTGCCGCCCGCGACGCACTACATCATCGTCGACGCCATCGAGGAGGGCCAGCCGGGCCAGTCGAGGGACAAGTTCGACACCCTCCCCACGAAGACGCTCCGGAGCTACATCACGGCGCGCTTCGCCGAGACGCTCCCGTCGCTGGCCTTTGGGGCGTTCGCGGCGAAGGACGGCTGGGAGCAGATGCAGCGGTTCTCGAAGTACACCAGCCGGGGGCTCCCGCTCTTCCTCGTCGACACGAAGATCGTGCCGAAGGCCACGACGCGGCCGCAGACGGACGACGTGCTCGCGGCGTTCAGCAGCGCGAAGGCCTCGAGTTCGGGCGGCCGAGACGGCGACGAGCTGGCTCGGCGGGCGGTGCGGCGGGCGCGCTTGGGCGGTGGCGACGAAGAGCCCGCGTGGCTCGAGGGCGCGTCCGACAAGGACGCGAAGTGGCTGAGAACGGCGGCGTACGAGCTGCTGCGGCGCGACTCGGAGCTCGAGGCGCTCCCGCAGGGCTACAACGGCTACCACGCCGGCGACGTGAGCTACCTCGTCTACATGCTGCACAGGAACTCCGGCGGGCACAACTCCCCCGGGTCGAGCAGCAAGCTCGGCGCGTCGAGCACGCGCGGTAAATACATCCACGAAGTCATGGCCATGCACGAGGAAGTGCTCCGGGAGCGGAGGGAGGGCGCGGCCAAGCGCGCGGACGTCTTCAAGCAAAACATTCGCCGCTGCGCGGACCTGTTGGTGTGGCTCGACCGTAGAAGGGCGAAAGCGTACCTGGAAAAGTGGCACAAGCACCGCGCCGCGCAGCTCGACGAGTTCAGTACCGAGATCGCGAGCTGTGCCAATCGGGACACCATCGACGCGACGCTCGCAGATTGGTTCACGAGGTGGTGCGGGACGCTCGTCCGGACGTCGCTTGAAGCGGCGCCGCGGCGCGAGGGGCGCTGCGCCCGCGTCGTCGGAATGTTTCCGGACGTCTTCGAGCAGACCGTCGTGAGCAGCGGGCCGCACAAATGTTTCGCGGAGGTCCCGCGGCTCCGGGAAGGCGCGACCATCGAGGCGGCGGTTGACGCCGTGGCGGGCTTCCAGGCGGCGGAGCGCTCCAAGGTCGTCTACCCGGACGCGGTCTACATGGCGAACGATTGGTTGCTCGACACCTACAGCGGCCTCCAGGACGTGCTCGGGAGCGAGCACACGTACGCAGGGAGTCTGGCGGAGCCCGAGCGGCTGAAGCTAATCGTCGAGAGCGTCGCGGAGATCGACCGCCTGCCCAAGTGCAACACCATCCAAGGCATGCACATCCTGCGGACGGCCTGGAATAAGGTCGACATGTACGCACACGTGGCGCAGCGGTGCAAGATCATGTCGAAGGTCTGCTACGCCCTCCTCCTCATGCTCTCGCTTGCGTCGACGTCGCTCGTCATGGCGTCGGCGTACATGCCCCGGCAGACCGTGTCGGCGAAGGGGCTCAACCAGTACGTGCTCGTACTCACGCTCCTCACGACGGTAAACATCGCGTTCATCACGTACGTCAAGCCCGAGGAGAAGTGGAAGCAGCTTCGGGCGGCCTCAGAGGCGCTCATTGGCGAGATGTGGAAGTTCCGCACGCGGAGCGGCCACTATCAGCAGAACCCCGGCGACCCGCCCAACCAGACGAGCGAGCTCTTCAAGGAATTTGTCGACGATATAGCCACGAACGTGATGAAGTCCGCCACGGTCGCGAACACGGCGTTCTTTGCCCGTGCGAAGGGCCTCTCGACGCCCGACGCCGAGAGCGCGGCGCTGCGCGATAATGCCCTCTACCGGCACGGCCAGTACCGGTCGCCGCCGTCGCGTTCGGACAAGCGGTGCGGGTGCCGCCGGAAAACCCCGGTCGCCGCGGGGTATGGTCCCAATGATGGATGCCTCTGGGACGACCACCAGTCGCCCTGCACGCCGGAGGAGTACCTGCAGCTGCGCGTCCTGCCGCGGCTCCAGTTCTACCAGGGGCGCCTCCCGACCTACCAGCGCCTGGCGGGCCTCTGGGAATCGTTGCTTTTGGCGTCTTCGATCTGCGGCGTCGTGCTCTCGTTCTTCCAGGAGGCGCGCTGGAGCCCCATCCCGATCGCCGTGACGATCTGCATCACCGCGTACGCGGAGTTCCACGACACGGAGCGGAAGCTCGTTCGCTACTCCGAGGCGATCTCGCGCGTCGACAGCGTCAAGATGTGGTGGGATTCCCTGTCGAACGTAGAGAAGGTTAGCCTGGCGTGCGTCACGACGCTCGTCTCGACGTGCGAGGACGCGTTCGCGGACGAGCGCGAGGCGTGGGGGTCGTCCTCCGTGGTGTCGGCCGAGATGGACGCGCGCTCGGGCCGGGGGCCGTCGCACCACAGCAGCCTGAACACCATCGCGGCAGGCGAAACGACGGTCGGGAGGGTATAAATGACCTCGGCGGCGGCGAACTCCCGGCCACACAAGCTCGCAGCAAGCTTCTCCTTTCTCGTCTCTCTCTACCTTTCTATCAATCAAAATCTAGTAGTAGTAAGCATATGTACATACATCGGCGGCGGCGCGGCGCGCGAACCACACAGATCAACTCCAAATATAAATATTACGCGCGCCTACTCCTTCGCCGCCTTGGCGATGCGCTCCTTCAACCAATCGATCGGCGACTCGAGCTGCTGCCGTTGGAGCGTCGCGAACAAGGCCAGGACGCACGACGCCGCCTTCTCGTCCTTGAGATCCAACAGAGACTGCTTGACGTCGTCCTCGAGCTCCTCGCGGTCCAAGTTGTACGTCTGCTCCAAGGGCTCGAAGGCGGTCTTCAGCTTCGGGCCGCAGTTCTTGAAGGAGGGCGGCTCGGGGGGCGCCTTCTTCTTCTCCTCCTTCTTCTCCTTGGCGTGGCGGCGCTTCGGCCGGTCCCGCGACCGCGACCGACTGCGGCTCCGCTTCCGCGACTTCGCCTCTTCCTTTTTGGGAGGCTTGTCCCTATCGAGAGCGTCGGAGAGCCACTGCGACGGGTTCTGGATGCGCGAGGTTCGCATGATCCGACGTAAATCGTCGACGACGCGCCGCACCGAGTCCTCCGGCGCATCGCGCAGCTTCCGCCTCACCCGAGGATCGACGGCATCCAATCCAAGACCGTAGTCCCTTTGTAAAGGTGCAAAGGCCTCCCCCAGCACATCCCGCGGCCGGCACCGGTCCACGAGCCACGCGCTCACGTCGTCAAAAGGCAAACCACCGCGCAGCGCTCTCCTACAGTCGTCCCCGATCTTCCCCGCCTCCGTCCGCCCCCGCGGCCGTAACCTATCTAACGCGTCGGGATCCACATCCCTCCTCGCCAATCGGCCACCGAGCCGTCCGAAGAACGCGAAGATTTCCGGGTCGGCGTCGGGGTCGTCGGGACCGTTTTGTGGAGGCAGGCTCGGCGCGCGTGGTGGTACAGGCGGCGGCGGCGGGCCCGGTTGGTCGTAGTTTGGGGGCGGCGGCCCCGGCCGGGCCTCGGCGGCGCAGCCGCGCGCGATCCACGCCGACACGTTCCTTACTTTGGCCCGCGGCTGCGCGGCGAGGTGCCGCGCGACGCGCGCCGCGGCCTCGGGCTGCAAGGCGCTTAGCTTCGCAAGCGCGCCCTCGTCCACATCGTTTTCCCGGAGCCGACCGTCTCGGGCCAAATCTCGTAAAATCGCGCGGCACTCCGCGCCTAACCTTCGATCCTCCCAGGGCGGCGGCCTTCTATTCATCGGCGGCGGCGGCGGCGACCGCGGCAGCGGCGGCGGCGGCCGCTGCGGCGGCGGGCGCTGCGGCGGCGGCGGGCGCGGCGGCGGCGCCTTCCGCGCCGGCGCCTTGTCCTTCTTGGGCGGCGCGCGTTTTTTCGGAGGCGACTCGTCGATAGCGCCCTCTTCTCCGCTCTCGCTGCCCATGGCTTTTGCTCCTTGGCCCTCTGTTACTTGGGTGCGAGGGCGAGCGCGGTGGGCGGCGGCCGTCCGAGGTGGTCGCCCTTGTCCTTCAGCGTGTCCTGGCGAGCCGTGTGCAATGTGCCGGCTCCAGGGTCCCTGTGCGAGGGCTTTTGGGCAGACAGCGAGGGAGCTGCCAAAAGCTGGCTATTTGGAGTGCTGCTCACGCGGCGTCAGCGGAACTAGACAGCAAGGTGTGCGAGCCTGGGCTCGTGGTAGGTCACAGAAGCATTCAAGAGAATAATAGTTGCATCAGCGCACGCGCAGCGGCTGCCACAGCTCTGCCTGTAAGGGAGAGCCCCCATCGATATCTCCGCGCGCCGAGCACCCAGGCCGCCATAGACAAGGCAGCATACTGCACGAGACCCGTGCGCGCGACAGCGAGCCATTCCCACGCCGCCGACGCGCAAGATGTTAGATTTCAGCACCTTCGACTGGGCGACGGCGCCGCTGCACCGCATCGAGGTCGTGGTCACGACGGGGGTGCTCTACGTCTGGGCCGCGCTCACGGCGAAGCTGTATCTGTGGAAGCACAAGGTGCCGCCGACGAGCGGCACGTCCCGCGTCTTGGCCGCGCACTCCCTCGTGCTCTGCGTGGGCTCGTTATGGATGTGCGCCGGCGCGATCGGCGAGATACGAAGCCGCATCGCAAGTGAGGGTCTCGCCTGGTTCTTCTGCGAAAGTCAGGATCCACCGCCGAGGCTCTACGCCTGGGCCTACGCCTACTACCTCTCGAAGTACTACGAACTCCTCGACACGTTCCTCCCGATGGTCATCAAGGGCCGGCCGCCGAACCACTTTGGGCTGCACGTCTTCCACCACGCGTGTGTGTTATTGATGGCCTGGGGCTACGTCGAGTACCGCCAGACTTTATGTTTCGGCGGCCTCGTCGCGAACACGTTTGTCCACGTCGTCATGTACTACTACTACTTCCGCGCAGCGCTTAAGTGGGCGACGCCGTGGAAGGCCTGGGTGACGCGGCTGCAGATCCTCCAGTTCTCTGTGTCCTTTTTACTGCTCTGCGTCACGCTGTCGGGGCGCTACGGAGAACTAGGAACGTGCTCGGGCGTTGCCGCTTTGATTGGTAACGCTGCGTTCAACGCCGTGCTCCTCCTGCTCTTCGTCGGCGTGCTCCGGGCACCAAGGAAGAAATCTAAGGTTAAATAGGATTACACAACATTGCCTAGTAGTCTTCCGGGCGAGCCTCCTAATCTCATGAGGTTCTCGGACGATAATGAGAGCCGCGCGTCGGGCGGCGTCGGGATGTAGACGAGTCTCATGAAAAGACTGATCCCGATCACGGCGAGGCCGACGAGGAGCTTTATGGGATGCAGTCCCTGTTGGGCCAGGTACCCAAACACCGCGTGGGCGACGACGTTGCCCACGGCCACCACGGTCTCGAGCACACCAAACGCCGCGCCTCGCGAAGACACCTTCACGATGTCGCGGACCAGCGCCAGTAACAACGTGGGCAGGCACGCGTGGGAGATGGCGATGAGCCCGACACATAAAGGAGCTGGCACCGTCGTGGCGCCGAAGGCGAGGGACGTAAAGCCCGCGACGGCCGCGACCGCCGCCAGGAGGATCGGCGCGGCCGCGGACGGCGCTCGGTCCGACGCGAGGCCGACGGCCGGCGCCAATAGTACCGAAGCGAGCGGGACCAACGACGCCACGAACCCCGCCTTCTCGACGTCGTAGCCGTAGATGGTCTTGAGGATCGCGGACGAAAAGTTCTCGAAGACCTTGAAGACGACGACAAAGATCGCATGACACAAGGCCACGAGCCAGAACCGCTCACTTCTCAAAAACTGGCAGCCCCAGGTCGAGAAGCAGCTCCCGGACGACGCGCGCCGGATTATCGGCGACGGCGGCGCGTTGGTCGGGGCCGGCGCCACGGTCGCCGCCGCCAACAACGAAAAAGCCTGGACCACGAGCAGCATCGCCAACGCCGCGCGGTAGTCCCCGAAGTACAACGCCACCGGCGCGCTCAGGCTCTTGGCCCCGAAGGCCGCCAGATTAGCTGCCGCCGCCAAGACGCCCTGCGCGAAGGCCTCGTCGTCGCCGACGCGCGACGCGGCGGCGCGACACGACACGACGGCGCCGCCCTGGCCCAGGCCTAGCACGACACCGCCCGTGTAGATCGCCGCGAGCGTTATACTTTCTGGTTCTTGCGATAGGCCCCAGGCGCACAACGCACCACCCAGTAAACATACGGCCGCGAAGAGGGTCAGAGCGTGCTTCCGCAGTCGCGGCGCGTCATACAAAAGACCGCCGAGCACGGGCGCAATAGTAGCATTGGGCAGCGCGAACATCGAGTGCAACAAACCGTACTCGCCCTTCGACAGCGGGAGGAGCAGTTGTAAAGCAGACAGCGCGCCCTTGAAGAAGTGGGCGCCGAAGGGCACCAGGGCCAACAACACGAAGGGCAACGCTCGCAGCGGCCGGCGCGGCGGCGGCGCGTCGTTCAGCTTGGCCTCCTCGATGCCTGGTTCCACGGTGCGGTAGTCGCCTTGCGGCGGCGGCGCCATGTTTTTTGTCGGGCTGTCTGCAAAAGCCGGTGCTGCACGCAATCGACGCGTGCGCAGTGAAGCCTCACGCGTCGCGCTTAATCGACACGCGGGGCTCGCGGCGGCAAGGTTGATTGTGCTGACACCACCAGACTCCAAATGATGGGGTTGCGCTAGATGCACGGCTCAATCGATGTAGGCTGATCGCTCAGACCGTTGCGAAGGTAGGAAACTTGCGCTCCGCGACTCCAAATGCCAGCTGCAGTCGCTGCAATGCTACTCAGCTTTAAGCAAGCAAGCGTGCTGCTTTTTGTGCTTGCTAGTGTCTTACTGCCGCTAGCTAACCACGTAACAAAAGTACTCGGTAGAACACGTGTAGATAACGTGTAGAAACTGGGAGAAAAGATAAGATCCAAACCCTTACCCTATTTCTTCGCCGCCGAAGGCAAGCGAGAAAACGGCACCTTGTGCTGAGGCTTCCCGTCGGGCACGTATACCAGTCGCGGATACGTCGTCTTGCCGTTGTTGCAGATCGGCGGCCGGAACGCGACGTCCACGCGGTAGAAGCCCCGCCTTTCAAACTGGATCACGTCGCCTGTGCGCAAATCAACCGGTGAGCACGCGCCGCGACAATTGATTCAGGCACTGGGACGCACCTTGGGAGATCAATTTCAACATTGGATCAGCCCATGCTTGAGTTTCGACCTTGCTCACCGGCGTCATCACACCAGGCGTGTCCAATTCATCATTTTCATCTAGTTTATTTTTCGCCAACAAGTAGTCGTACTCGATCAGCGTGCAAGGCACGACGTCGCCGTACTGCGAGTGGCCGCACTGGCCCTCGACGATGTCGGTCGCGACCTGGACGGGAGAAGCAGCTAACCAGTGGATAGCCTTCTTCTTCTTGAAGGTGCTCCTATCAGCACCTTCTTGGAACGCTCCCGTGAGCTTATCTCCCTTCCTCGTTACCTTAAACAAGCCCCACCTCACTAATACGATTTCCTCGCCGTCCTTGATGGTCGCGGCGTCCTCGCCCTCCAACAAAAGCTTCCTCGAGACTCGGATGGGCCGCATCCCCATCGATTCATCTTTCGGATGTTGTTGTGTTATGAGAGCGTGAATGCCCCCATCGTCGTACTGCGGCACGTTCGTCACCTCGAGCTCGACGCAACCTGCTGCCTCAATAGCCATCAGCCGCAGCGCCGTCGGCTCGTAGGCTGATTTATTGGTGGCCCAGAACGAGTCCCACTCCATGTTGACCACGTTTCTAGAAGCTCCTTGCGACAAAATAAATTCCCGCAAAGCCTTGATCGACACGCCTCGCCGGACCACACCCTGTATGGTAGGAAAGCGGGGGTCGCTCCAGTTTTCCACTTTTTTTTCATCAACCAACCAAGCTAGCTTTCTTTTAGACATCAATGTTCTGACAAAGTTCACGCGGCCAAACGTGTGGATCTTGACCGGTCGTAACTTCAGAGCCTGTAGGAACCACTTGTACTGCGCGTCGCGATCGTTGTACTCCGTCGTCCGCAAGGCATGGGTCACACCTTCCAAACTATCAACGATAGGACACGCCAAGTCATAGGTCGGATACGCTTGATATTTTGTGCCTGTTCTATGATGCGGCGTCGCGTTCGCGCGATAGATGACCGGATCCCTGAGAGTGCCGTTATCCGACGACATATCAATCTTCGCCCGCAGACACCACTGCGGCGCCGTGCCCGCACACATGTCCTTGAAATTCTTGAGATTCGTATCGACGTCGTCGTCGCGATGCTTGCTATGTACTCGACCCTCCCGCTCGACCTTCATTTGTTCTTGCGGCGTGTCGTCCATGAAGGCCTTGCCCTCCTTTATGAGTTTTATAGCTTCCTTCTTGATCTTGTCGAAGTGGTCCGATGTATGAGACAAAGTAACGTACCCATCTTTTTTATCCGCCTCGACGTCGACACCCAGCGTTTTTAAATCCTTCAAAATGTTGTCGGCGTACTCGCCCTTCTCCTTGCTCGGGTTCGTATCATCAAATCTCACTAACAACCTCCCACCGTACCTCCGTGCATAATAATCGTTCAAGAGTACCGCTTTGGCATGGCCGATGTGGAGGTACCCACTCGGTTCCGGGGGGAAGCGCGTGACGACCTCGCCCACCACCGCACCTTCCAGGGGCGGGCAGTTGCCACCGGAACTTTTCTTCGCGTCGCCACCGCTCTTGGCGATCTGGCGAGCCTTGACGAAGGCCGGGTTCGCTTCGAGGAGTCGGAGCCACCGCTTCACGTGTTGCTTGTCTGATGATTGTACTGATTGCCAGCAGAGGCAATCAGCAATAGTACAAGTCTCGCCCACGACATACGTCGCGTCCGCCAGTCGCTCCTCGAGCGCAGTTTCCACAGAACCTTTGTTGACTAGTTCCGTCCACTGGTCCACCAGAGCTGTTTCGAGAGGTGATAGCGACGTAGTAAACGCGTAGCGCGCCGCTGTGGTACTACCATGCACCGTCACGCCGTCAACGACAAACGACGGTTCGGACCCCTTCATTTGTTCATCACAGCAGAACGTGAGGGGCCCGCCGCACAGTGCATTGGCCGCCATGGCCGCCAGCGGTATACGATCGGGGCCGTAGCTTACGACGTCCTTCTGCGCCGGTTCTTGCGGTAGCGGCGGCGCGATGCGCTTCGCGACGGTCTTCTCTGGTTTCTTGTCCTTCTCGGCCTCGGCGGCGGCCTTGGCTTTCCTTGCTTCCTTGGCCTGCTTCTTGGCGAGGGCTTTCTGCGCGTTCTTGGACAGGGGCTTGTTCGGGTCATTTGCGGGTTGATTGGTGCCACCTTTTTTGGCCTTCTTCTTGTCCTTGAGAGCTAAAGGGTGGTCGGGAGCGATCGCCGTGATCTGCTCCTTCAGCGCGACGAGGGCCTTGACGTCCGCGTCGATGCGCGGCTTGTCGCCATTACGTTTCGCGACCGTCACGGCCTCGGCGGCGGCCTCGCACTGCTTCACGAGCTTGTCGAGTTCGTCATTACTTCCGGGCACTTGGGGCTGGTCGTCGGCCATCCTTGCTCCTCGCCTATCCGCTTTGCTCGACGCCGGCAGCAAGGCAGCGATTCCTCGTTTTGGCGCACGAGAGGCGGTGGCTCGCAAGCGATGGCTCTCAGCGGTGACGAATAGATTAAAATTAATCTACTGCTCGCAGCTTGGAGGCTGTGAGAGGCTCAGCACGCCGCTTCGCTCGCAATGGTGCCACAAGCGGGCTAGCGTACACAGATACTAGGAGCAAAATACGCGTGGCTGCTGCCCAGCAAAAGCCCAGCACGGATTATCGCACGGGTTTTGTGCGGTTT
Organism: Pelagomonas calceolata; assembly: GCA_918797485.1. Classification (NCBI taxonomy): domain Eukaryota; class Pelagophyceae; order Pelagomonadales; family Pelagomonadaceae; genus Pelagomonas; species Pelagomonas calceolata. Next base: position 4,146,544 of record CAKKNE010000004.1, read on the forward strand.
TGGAGATACGCCACCGCCGCGAATAAGCAAAAAGATCAACGACGACTATTACAATGAGCAGCTACGCGACCCAGGCCCCCGGCGGCGCCAACCTAGGCAGCACGCAGAAGGCCAGCGGCGCGACGAAGAAGAAGCTATCCAACCGATCCAAGATGCCGCCGTGGCCCGGGAAGAGATGCCCAAAGTCCTTGACGTCCGCGTCGCGCTTCAGCATCGACGCCGTGAGGTCGCCTACCAATGCTATGGTGGCGACCCCCGCGCCGTAGACGAAGCCGAGCCACGGTCTCGGCCATCTCAAAAAGAACGCCCCGACGTAGGAGCACAGGCCCGCGCTCACGAGACCACTCACGGCGCCTTCAGTCGTTTTGTTCGGCGAGGCCTTTGCAGCTGCGCCCAATCCAACCTTGTCCAGGGAATGCCTCCCGAACCTCTTCCCCCCAAAATAGGCCCCGATGTCCGCGCACGCTATCGACAAACAGGTCCACCAGACGTGCTGCGCGCCCCTATGACACAATTGCGGGGCAAACCAAAAAGTTGTACCTTTGACAACTGCCCAGTTCGGCGCGCACCTCAAACGCACCCACCACGACGGCAAATAAGCCGTATATACTAAACCCATCAAGGTTGTCGAGATGTCTTGGATTGTGCTACAAGCTCTTCTCGCAAGTAACAACCACACCATCATCCACGTCGTGGCCAGAGGGAACACTAGTTCGTGCATTGATGGGGCGTGGCAGGCGACGGCCATCAATACGCAGGTTGTCGTGCACGCTATTTTTCTCGCCGGCGCGGCGCCCTGGATGATCGCGACGCGAAAATACTCCAGCCCCGCAGCAATAGCCTGGAGTGCGTGGCCCGCCGCAAATAATGATGGCGTGGAAAAGACCCAGGCGCTGAAGATGAAGCCCAAAGCGACACCCGTGGCGACCCTTGTCCCTAGCGTCGTCTGGCCGACCTCCTCGACATTATCATGAGCCTTGACCACCGTGTCCGCCCGCCACAGCTCCTCGAGGTATGAGACATACCTCCCTATCAACGGGATGCCGAAGGGCCTTCGCCTTTGGATGGGGGCATCTACAGCAAAGGCCGGGTGCGTCGCGCCCTCTTCGATTACCGGTGGTGGTGCGAGCGGGTAGTGCGGCGCGCTCGTGCGCGGCGCGTCGTCTTCGGTACCGTCTGTGCCGTCGATACGCGGCGTTACTGGGGCGGCGTAGCGGCGGCTGCGTGACCTTGCGGTCGCGTGACCGCCGCGGAGCGCGTAGCGCGACGTCAAGGGTATCAGAGCGCTGCACCCCGGAGCTGCAGCTGCTGATAGGAGGGCCCAGTGGTGCCGCCGTCGCAGCTGGTGCCGCCGCATGACTGCTGCGGTGATATGTTACGTAAATTTCGATCACTAACGCGGCAAAAGGCCTCCAAAATGACCCGTTTCAACAACGAGCTTGCTTTTTGTGATGCCTAGTGTCTTACAGCCGCTAGCACGCCGACCTCTTGGTGCCTGTTGTGGCGAGCCATCGGACTGGCAAGTACGCTGCGAGAGGGGTGCCAAAAATCGCGTAAAACCCGAGAGTTGCAAAGATTGCTGGAGGTTGATCTTGCTTTGCGTGTGCGTGGCTCACGCTGAGGCTGCAAGATTGCAATAAAACGCAGCTCGACATCATAGCACGTCAATCGACGCCGTCGTTGCAAAGCGATTGCACCGCAGTCGCTCAGATAGCAGTAAAAAGACCTCAAGCAATCAACTACGATGCTGCGCGTCGCAATAGCGCTGGCGCTAAGCCGCTGCGCGAGCGCCTTCGTGACGCCAATCTCGCACGTCCCGGCCGCGCCGCGCACTTCATTAAGAGCGGTCCCCGAGACGCTGTCAGCGCTCCAGGACCTCCCCACGACGCTCACAGCATTTGCGGATCAAGGCGGCAACTTAGCGGGCAAGTTCTTCATGGGCTCCCTGCCGCCCTACGTCCTCTTCCTCTACTTTTTGAACTATGAGAAGAACAACGCGCCACCTCTAGTAAGGTTCGGCTTCGCCTACCTTTTATTATTCGTTTTAGCGACCATACCAACAGGAATCATCTCGAAGACGACCTGGGGCGTCTCATTAGCGGACGCGGACTGGCTCCACGGCGGCGCCGAAGCTTTATTAACGGTGACGAATATCATGCTTCTACTCGGCTTCCGCAACGCGCTGAAGAACGACGTGGACGGTTCGGACGCCGAGTGGGCTCGCTTGGCCTCGGCGGCTTGTGCTATCGCAGCCACCATCCTCATCGCGACGGGCGTACCTTTATTTCATTTCGAGGCGCACGAACCGTTCCTAGGCGGCCTCGGAGCGCTAGGCATCGGTCAAGATGTAGAACCGGTCAACGCTTTGAGTATACCGACCTGGATCGTCCACTTCTCGAGCGTGTGCGAATTCATCTTAGCGATGAAGTTAGCTACCGTGTACGCGAAACAAAGCGGCGACGAGAAGTGGAACGGCGTGGCCTGGGGCATGCTGCCTTCGCATGCGTCTGGGGTCTGTGCGTGTACGTATCATTTGTTCTACAACCAGGCGGCCTTGTCGTGGTTGGTCACGGCGCAAGCCGGATTAACCTTCCTAGGCAACACGACGTTATTCATCGCTGCCTTGAGACTAGCTCTAGCGAACGGCTGGACCTTGTCTGATGCCATCCCGAAATCTTTGGATGATGTGAACCCGACGACCGGTGATTACAAATTAGATGTACAAAGAGTGGAGCCCGTTGCTGACCTGACTCCCGACTTAGTACTAACAGGAGAAATAGTAGCCGTGGCCGTCGGGGCGGCTTATTTGACAAAATACGGTTCTCTCGTAGCGCTACCTATCTTAACTCAGCCTAATAGCATCTTGGCGGCTCTCATACTCTTAGCCGTACCAGCTACCGTAGCCTACACGATCCTACCGAGACCGGCCTTCGCGTCCGGCGTGGGCGAGTTCGAGGGCTTCTCCTTACCTTCATTTGGAGGCGACGGGGAGAACGCTATTACCTATGATGATGTGAAGAAGTTCGGTGTCTCGGGGACCATCGCCTACGTCCTCACGGAGCTCGCCTTCTGGGCCGTGGCCTTCCCGGTAGCTGCTGCTTTGTTTACGCAGGCGAACGGCCACGCGCCGGACCTGTTCAACTCGGGAGAAGATAGAGCTGCCGTGATTGCTTCTATATTTGTTGGGGCGAACGTGGCGCGGTTGGCCGTACCTTTACGGTTTGGGGTCGCTTTAGCTGCGGCGCCGTGGGTCGACGAGAACATCGTGCAGCGCTTCGGCGGGGATTCGGTTGATGTCGAGGCGGTGGTCGAGGAGGAGCCCGTCGCCGTCGAGAAGGAGACGGGGTTCTCCATGCCGGAGTTGCCGACGTTTAAGAACCCGTTCGAGTAGTTTTTTTTGCGCCTCGACGGCGTAGTGCGTGCGCGTTTGCGCAGCCGGCGTAGTGATGGTCGCGGGCGGTCGCGGCGGTCGCGGCGGCGGGTTTTATTTTGGTCCCCAGCCGAGACCCGACTAAGAGCGAGTCCTCCGGAGATGTCCTGTTGGTGGCTGGAGGGATGCGGCGCGACGGTGATGGCGTTTGGCGTGCAAGGTTGACGAGCGACAAAATCGCATTTTGAGCGGCCGTGGATCCCGAAGAAGAAGATTTGGAGGAGGTCATCGTCCAGAACATGGAGCACGCGTTGCGGCGCATTCATCGGGTGGAGCATCGCTGCGAACGGAAGCACGGCATTTCGAGACATCAATCGCTAGTGATCATGAACGGCCTGCCCAAGACCTCGTCGGACTCGAAGCTCCAAGTGAAGCCCCGAAAGCGGTCGCCGTCGCCCCAGCCGCTCCCGACGCAGGGTCTGAAGCGGAACCAGTCCTCGGAGGCGCTGATTGATCAGCTGATCGAGAAGCACATCACGCGGTCGTCGACGCCGCCGCCGCCGCCCACGGACACGCCGCGCATCGCCGGGCGACCGCCGCGACCGCCGCGCGCGCGGTCGGTCGGTTCGCTGCAGTCGGGCTCGCCGCCGTCGGCATAGCCTCCTCTCCCCCCGCGTCGCTGTCGGCGGGTCCCCCTATCTATATAACGATTCTGTTTTTATTTATTCGTCTTTGTATCGTGTCAAAAGCTACACGTGTAGAACTCGGGTTCGTCGTCGTCGTCGTCGGGCGCGACCTCCTCGCCTGGGCCACCCGACTCGATTGCGGCGCGCTGCTCCTCCGGCGGCACGGGCTCCTGTTTCACCACAGGCGGCGGCAGAGGCAGGTCGTCGTCCGTGTCGTCGTTGGGTGGCGGTCGCGCGTCGTCTTCCGCGTCGGATTCAACACTCCGCACCGGCGCCCCGTCCGGAGAGAAGTCCTCGTCGGTGTCACTGTCCGACGAGGAAGACGCGGTGCTTTCGCCGCACATTTGTTGTGTTATCTGTTTCCGCGTCGGCGTGACGGCGTATTCCGGGCGTACCGGGCTTGTCAGCGCCTTGTCACTGGGAATCTCCGGTGTCACGGGGGCCGTGTCCGCCGCGGCGGGAGCGAAAGTAGACGGCAGGGTTGGCCGCGCCGGCGTCGCAGCGGCTGAGCCGCGCACCCTCTTGGCAGGGAGGACCTCGGCGTCCGAATCGTCGTCGGTCGTCTCCGCCGCGATTCCTTCGATGCGTGGTGCTGTCGAAGGCGTCTCCGCGGGCGCGCGCGTAGCGGCGCACCGCTTCTTCTCGCGCCCGCGCGGGATCTCCTCCTCCGTGCCGAGGCGCCGCGTGAGTGCTGCGTTCGCTATGCGCAGGATCCGCTCCTCCGTCGCACGGGCCTGTTCCCTGGCCTCCTCCGTCGCGCGGGCCTGTTCCCTGGCGTAGGCCTCACGGATCGCCGCCTGGTCGGTCGCAAGCTCCCGCGCTTCGGCCGCGTCAGAGGACTCCGCCGATGCAGCGACGGGCGACTTGGCCTTCTTGGGGCGCTTGGGCCTTCTTGGGTCGGCAGCGCGCTCGGGCGACGCGTAGGACTGGCCGGCGTCCTCGAGGCTTGAGAACCGTTGTGTCGCCTGTCGCGCGCGGCCCGGCAAGCCGGCGAGTTGCCGGGCCAACTCCTCGTCACGGCTCGTATCGGGAGGTGGTGGTGGCGGCGCGGCAGCTTCCTCAGCCGTCTCGTCGTCACGGTTTGTCTCGGGAGGTCGCGCGCCGCCCGCAGTGCAGGACTTGCCGTGATGCACGGCCGCCGGCGCGTGCGTGAAGGTCCTCGGGCAACCGGCCGGGCACGGGAAGCAGCCCCGCGCGTCGCGCGGGCCGAGCGACGGGCCACCACGATGATTGCGGTCGCGTCGCTTGAGCGCTGCGCGCGCGGCGGCAGACGCGGGTCGCGCGGGCGCCATGATGACTCCCGGTGTCTGCGTCGCTCGCGTCGCGACCGTCGGTGGATTGCCAGGCCCCGCAGGCAGCACGAGCTCCCCCGTCCCTTCGTCAGCCGCGAGTGCCGCCGCGCGGCCGGCGTCTCTGAGCGATTGCCACGCACGGAGAAACCGATTGCGCGCAAAGGCAGGCCACTCAGAAATCGTCAGCACATCCTCCAAGTCGATTCGTTCCGCATTGTAGAGGTCCACGAGACCGTCGGCGGCGTCGGCAAGCGCCGCGCGGCGCGCCGTGTCCGTAACGTGCTCGCGGAGCCATTTCTCGAGCGCCGGCGTCATTTCTCTATAGGATACGCCAGTGGACCCACAAAATCCAGCCCAGCACGACGGCAAACGAGCCACCGACAGCCACCCCCACAAGCAGAATGTCTTCTAGCTCGAAGCGCCGGCGCAGGAATGGCACACGGTAGCCGAAGTTGCGGAGGCGTTTGATGATCTTGGGCATGTAGCGCGATGCCCGGGCAGCGTTCCGGGGCTGCCCTGCGCGTGTCGCGCGCTGTCGTCGGAGTACAATTGCTCTGCGAGTGTCCAGGCCGCGCCGCTCTGCGGCCAAGGTGCGGGGCCCGGGGCGCACCGCCGCGCACGCGTATCGAGCGTTAAACACAGCCATCATATGCCCCGAGACGAGTATGGACACATCTGCATCCTTCGGTCGGCGAAGGCAACCCCCGGCGCGGGCGACGAACCGTCTCGTGGTAGTCTTGTTACCGGGGGGGAGGGGGAGAGGGTTCAAAGGCCTTGTGCCTAGAACTGCGACACGGCGAGCGCGAAGGCCGAGAACGGCGTGAACGGCGGCGCGAAGTCGAGGTTGAAGTCGTGGTCGCCGATCTTGCCCAGCTGGAACACGACCGTGTCGTCGCTCAATCCGGGCACGAGCTGGAAGTTCTTCACCGACGCGACGGTCGCGCGCCCGTAAAAGTTCAGCGAGTACTGGCCGTCCACGAGCTTCGGTTGCCGTTGCTCCAACACGGTCAACTTGTCGTCGGAGTGCGAGAACCGCGTCAGTAGCTCAGACTTTGCTGAGCTACCGGGCAGCGCTACCGACACCTGCCGCGGCTTCGCCCCGTCAACGAAGGACGTCAATGTCGAAGTGCGCTTGTGGATGAAGAGCGCGTGCTCATTCTTTTGTTGAGAGCCGTCGACCAGCACGCGGTGGTGCGCCGAACCACCGCCCAGATCCACGCCAGTGCCTTTCGGCGCCATGATCTTTCCCAGATAATTGCCGCCCTTCTTGGAGAAGCCACCGCCGATGCGCCCGCATGTGGCGTCGAAGATGTGGTAGTTGCCGCTCCGCGACGTCTTCTTCGCTACCAGTAAAGTCTTGTCCTCGAACTTGAGCGTGAGCTCGCCCGAGCCGAACGTCGACTTCTTCCGTTCTAAGACGCACTGGAGCAGCGGGATTTTCCGTATCGAAGGCGGCTCGAGCGGCGTCGGCACTGATAATACATCCTCGAAGGCCATCGGCTGTAACCGCCCTCGCGTAGACGTCTTCGACATGGCTCGCAAGGGCTTGACGGGCGACAGCGCATCGTCGTCGGCCGTCAGCTCAGACGCCGCCTCGGACGCCTCGGACACGGCGTCGTCGTCCATCAGCACGCCGCGCGTCGCCGGTGCCAGGGAGTAGTCGTCGTCCGCCTCCTTGCACTCCGGGGACGGGCTCCGCCTTCTTCTATTATCGGGCGTCGGGCTCCGGCGCCGCGGCGCCGCGGCTTGGGCCCGGGCCTCGGACCGCTGCCACGTCTCCTCGGACCGGCGCAGGGCCTCGTCGCGCTCCCGCCAGACGGCCCCGCGCTCGCGCGACGGCTCGTCGCGGCGACGACCGTCCCTGGAATCGTCCCGGCGGCCTTCGCGCGACTCGGCGCGGTTCCGCGACTGCTCGCGGCGGCCCTCGCGCGAATCGTCCCGGCGGCGCTCGCGCGAGCGCCGCTCGGGCGAGTCCCGGCGGCGCTCGCGGCGCTCGGGCGAGTCGCGCCGGCGTTCGCGGCGCTCAGGCGAGCGCCGGCGCTCGCGGCGCTGGGGAGAATCGCGGCGGCGCTCCCGTCGTACCGGCGAGTCGTCGCGGCGGCGCCCACGTGAGGTGTCGCGCGCACGCGAGGTCTCGCGCGACGGGCCCTCGTCGGTCGCGCCCGACAGGTTCCGCAGCATCTCCTTCTTGGCGGCCTCGTAGCCCTTGCGGTAGTCCTCACGCTCGGGCGTGGGCCGGGTGTCGCGGCCGCGAGGAGGAGGCGAGTCCGCGGGCGGAGCCATGCGCCGGCGCCGCGCGTCGCCCAGCGGCGGGGGCGAGCGACGTTTGTTGCGTCTTCTCGTGTCGCCGTTCGGGTGGCGGTTCTCGCGCTCATAGTCATCGCGGCCCTTGCGGCTCCTATACTCCTGGGAGGGGCTGTGCGATGGTGGAGGCGGCGCGCCGCGGCGCTCGCTCCGGTAGGTGGGGCGCTCGAGGTCGTTGTCAGGGTAGCCCATGCTTCCTTGCGGTGGGGCTGCCCGTGGTGCGTTGGTTGGTGGTGGGGGCTGCGCGCGGCGCCTTTGCGGCCCGTTGCACAGTCAGCGTCGGCTGTTTTTGCGTGTGCTCTCTGCTACGAGGCGGTTAACACAACCGGCTTCGTGGATAACACACTAGGATCGAGCCGCACGCTTCCCTGCGGAAGCTCTGCAGGGTAATATATGCTTTGCCTCGTCGTGCACACGGATGAGCGCTACGATAGCTAGCGGCCGTAAGACACTAGCGAGCTGGCAAAAGTCCATATCGAGGCGCCGCAAACTCCGCGCGCAGTGCGGTTGAAACGCAGGTTAGCAGTTCGTCGCATTGCTTTGAAGCTGAGCGACAGCGTGAGGTAATCCGTAACGCAGCAGTGCTCCTCATAAATAGCGTCAATATTTGCAGCACGCCGCGGCGGCCGTAAAATGCGCGCAGTTCTCGCACTGCTATGCGCCGGCGCCGCTAGGGCGGACCTCTGCGCCCGCGGCCTCACCGCCTCGCTCAACGACAAAAATATCTGCTGCCCGCGCATGTGCAAATATACAGGTATTGAAAACCAGGGCGGGACGTGCGACGAGCAGCAGTGCCAGCTGGGCAACGACCGGTGCTGCCCCGCCCAGATCCTCAAAAGAAGAGTGCCCTGCGAGGCACCCGAGGACGTGGGCTGCGTCTTCGCGCAGAATCTTGATAAATTAAATACGGCGAGGGCGGTCCGCGGCCTCGTCGGCCATTTTTGTAGGGAAGGCGTGCGCGGCACGTCTGGTCATAGGGCGACGTGCTGCCCGTCTTCCTGTACAAGGTGCGACGCGTGCCCCGGCGAGTGCTGCGGTTCGTTGTTTGAGAAGCAGTGCTCGACGCCTACTGACGTCAATTGCCAGGGTCCGAGACCGGAACTCGATTTGACGGACTTCAAGGGCGCGCGCAAAGATGCTGAAGAAACTAAGGTAGATGTCGTCATCGCGGGCGACCGCGTCCAGGCGCTTGGGCTGATTGCCTGTGCCAAATCTTGTGTGGATTCGACGAGGAAACCGCACCGATTGCGGTTCCACCTCATCGTCGACCCGCCTTCCGTAAAAGTCATCGAAGAGGCCACGAAGTGTTCCGTACAAGGTTCGGGTGCGTCCGTCGCCGTCTACGGCTTCGAGTGGTCGAAGTACAAACGAAATCCGGAATTGACGATCAGCGCGCCCGTGAACAGTCGGAAGGGCAACCTCTCGGCGGAGGCGAACTTCGCGCGCTTCTATTTAACGGAGATGCTCCCTTCAGATGTGGAGAAGGTCGTGTACTTGGATGCCGACACTGTAGTGAGAAAAGATGTGACCCATTTATATGATACCTCACTGACCCAAGCGACCTCGCAAAGCATGGCCGTGGCCGCGGTATCTAGAAGGTACAAGCCCATGTGCGGGTCGTGGCTGGCCTGTCGGAGCACGCAGGTCCAAAGTCTGTTAAGATCCCAGGGCATTAATGACCCCGCGGCGCAATTGGATACGTTCAATGCTGGCGTGTTGGTCTTACACTTAAAAAGGTGGCGCGTGCTCGATTACACGCGGCGCATCGAGTTCTGGATGAAGTGGAATACGGACTTACGAGACCCTTGCACCAATTGGGGGTTGTATAAACTCGGTTCGAATCCGCCACTCATTCTCACTGTAAGGCAGGACTTCCAGCGACTCGATAATAGGTGGAATTGTCAAAGAGGACACGCGTGCTGGGATCGAGGTGATGCTGGACTCTTACATTGGTCCGGGGCGGCGAAGCCCTGGTATCTTGCCTTTGCGCGCGACAATCACGATTGGCGGCCTTTTCTACACGAGAAGTGCCTCGGGCCCTTCGCGTCGGATCTAGGTGTGACGCCGAAGATCGAAGGTGCGATGCAGACGAAGCGCAACGCCTGCAAGCCCAAGGTGACTGGTCCTAGACCGAATCGGACGGAATGTACCTCACCACATTGCTTCCGGAAGAATGCTGAGTTGAACAAAGACGACAGGGACAAGCTGTGGGAGGCCTACGAGCTCGGTCAAAAGTTAGACGAGCCCGGGACGGTCGTAGAAGGTGCGAGTGGGTTCCAGGACCGGCTCGACGCCGATTTAACAAGGCAGATAAACGCGTGGGCCCCGTTATCCTTATCATCATTCATGGAGACCTCGAGAAAGGAGCTGCGGGAGGCGGCGTCACTCTACAAGTGCGAGGCCGTGCTCTTCTGCGTCGTCGACGGCCAGGTCCACGTCGACAGCGAGAACCACGGCCCGTCGAAGCCGTGCGGCCGGGCGCCGGCCACGGCTCTGACGAAGTCCTTGGAGTTCCTCTCCATTGCCCTATCTACTTATAAGGGAGAGGGCTGCGCGGTGTTGTACGCGCCCGAGGACGTGAGCGACACTTCTGACGAGCCCTTTTCTATTCCCTTCGTCACGCACGCCCGGTCGCGTGCAGCGAGAGGTATCCTCGCGCCGGGCCCCGGCGACGAAATACTTGAGCTTCATACTCCTATCAAAGGTGAACGGCACATCCCGACAAAGTTTAAGATGGAAGTTTCGAATGCCGACCGCGTGCGCCGCTGGGGCGCCGCGCATTCATCATTAAAAGCGAGATTTGAGGTCGGCGACGCTAGGAGTCAGAAGAAGATCTGGTGGCGCGGGAGGATCGCGAAGCCCCTGGATTGTAGCGACGACGGCCAGTGGGCTAGATTACAAGCTGTGGCGCTGTCGATGTACAAGCCGTACTCCTACGACGTGCGCATGGAGCACGAGGTCAAGAAGATCGACCAGCGGGTTTGTTTGGACCGGGCGCCGCGGTCGCCGACGATCATACGATTCCTGCGGCGCATCTTCAAGATTGGCGCGGGGACGTCACGAGCCGCTCCGGTGCTCAAATGGGTGGCGGATTATAGGTATGTGTTACAGATTCAGAAGAGTGGAGGTTGTAGTGATGCGGCGCAAGATGCGGTGCTGTGGGGCGTCGGCGCCGTGGTGGTAAAATGGGAGCGGAACTGTGTGCGATGGTACGACGCTGCGGCGAAGCACGCGGCGACGCATCTCGACGTGAACGTTCGTACCGCTTCACCCATGGCCGACCAGCTCCAGAAGCACGACAAGACCGCTTCCTTATTAGCGCGGAATGCGCGACTGTTCTATGATCAAGTTCTGACGCCGGAGATGGCGTCGAAGCGGTGGGCCGACGTCTTGAGTGGTTTTAATGCGCGGTTTAATGGAGGCGGCTCCGTGCGCGCCGCCGTCTCGACCTTCGCGCGCTTCGACAGCGACCGGCCCTGGGCCGCGTTCGACGCGGCGACGGCCGATGAATTGGACGCGATGGCGCGCCTGGGGTGATTATTGTGTTTAAGTAGAATTACTGTGTTACGAGTGCCGGCGGCAGGAAACTGCGATGGGTTCCGAGCCCGTCGTAGAGTGGCCGCGGCGCGTGCGCCTTCGCAAAGTCGATCTTCGAGAGATCGACGTCGCGCCAGGCATGGTCCGAGTACGTTCTCAACAAAAATCGTCGTTGCGCGGGGATCTTCACGACGGCCCAGTTCGTCCATTCGAGCCCATCCAATCCTCCCAGCGAGGCGATGGTGCCTCTAACGAGGTGAACCGTGTTCAGGAGCCCCTGGGCGACGACGATGGCGTCGTCGACGCTCGCGGCTGGGGCGTGAGCTTGAGCCATCTCGCGGAGCAGGAACATCTTCACGAATCGATCCGGTGGTGTCGTTCCGCCCGGAAGGCCTCGCGTGTTCAAGCCGTGGCCCGGAGGACCGCCGGGAACAGTTCCTACGGCCGTCTCGACCGATGTGAGACCCCACGGCGCTTGGTTCCTCGTCGTAGGATACGCGGCGTATCCGTTCAGGTTGTGAAGATGCCACTCGTAATGCGGGTCGTTCGTCATGACGCCGATGCGACTGTTGTCGTGCATCGAGAGGCGGCCGTCAAGATACTCAATCACGGCGCTCGTGCCGCTCGCGTCGGCCACGGACCAGTGGCAGCGCCCGAAGAGCTTTGCGAAGAGCGGATTGTCTACCACGATAATGGCACGCAGCGCCGCTGCGACGTCAGCCACGGACGCGCAGCGCTGCAGTAAATACGCCGCCACCCTGTCGAACGTAACTGGTTGCGGCGCGGGCGTCGTGTGGTTCTCGTAGACCGACTGCTGCAGCGTCTGGACACTCACCGTAAAGCCTTTCTCGTTCATGCCTTCGACGACGAAGGCGTCGGACGTGGCGCCGCCGAGCGCTGCCGAGATGGCCGCGTAGCCGAATCGCTTTTCGTCGCGCTGACTTGCCACGAGCGACCAGATCTCGTTCGAGGCGCGGTCCGGCAGCGGAATCCCGAGCTCCATCGTGCGTCCGATCACTGTGCCACCATCCGTTGAATTGACCACGACCGTGGTGCAGGCGTGCGTCCATCGCAGCAGCAGGCCGCACCAGAGCACTGAGAGCAGGTAGCAGTGCCTCATTGTGATGCTGGTCTACAGGTCTTAAACGAGCGCGCGCAGGACTGATCGGCAGTGTCTCACAGCTGCAAATAAGTATTTCCGACGACAAATGATAAGCCTCAGCTCGCAAAAAAGCCAGAACTGAGAACTTCAGCGCTGCTTGCTAGCGTAGCAACACACTAGCACTGGTCGACACCAAGTCGACATGAAGCCAATGTGATAGAGCTCGCGCAGATTAAGCTCGCAAATATCATTACTTTTAACAAGCTCTCCTCATCCCACGATTCACCATGCGCCAATTTTGAACGCGTGGCTCGCGGTGGCTCAAGTCCAAAATTGGTCATCTCCAAGACCTGACGCGCGGCCGTCGACGCGGCGCCACGGCGTGACGCGTGACGCGTCGATCGTCGACGCGCGCCACAAAAAATGAAGCGCCTCCTCAATCTCCTGGGCTACCTCGTGAGCGACCTCACACAAAACGAGCTCGCGGCGCGCGGCGCGTGCCGGTGCCACAAGTTCCGGAGCGGCGGCTTCGGCATGGAGTTGCACACCTACGGCCAGGCCCTCTGGAACGCGAAGAACGCCACGGGGGGAAACGCGTGCGTCGCCGTGTCCCGGAATTGGATCTGGGATCCGGACGAGACTTTATTTGATTTGCCGCGCGACAAGTCCTGTGCGAAGCACCTCGTGAGTTGGAAGGGCAAGCACGGTCCGAAAGGCTGGGGCGTCGACAAGCGGCTGCGGCGCGCCGCGACGACGCAGTACTTGATGGCGCACATGAATTCATCGATCTACGCGGATGCAATGAAGACGGCGGCCTACCGCGCCTTCACGGGAAGCGCGAGGCGCGTCGTGAGCGTGCACGTGCGCTGGGGCGACAAGGGCCGCGAGATGGCGTTGAGGCCCATCGATGAATACGTCGAGGCAGTTAAAAATGTAACGAAGTACAGCGGCGAGGCCCTGGACGTGTTCCTGACGACGGAGGACGCCAAGGCCGTCGCCGCTTTTAGGAAGGCGGTGCCTCGCAATTGGAATGTCGTCGTCTACGAGGCGGCGGTGTCCTCCGACAAAGTCCTGTACGGCCGCCACGGGATGGCGGACCAGGCGCGGAACCACCGCGAGTCGGGCTACCACTCGCTGGTCGCGCTCGTGCTGGCCATGCAGGCCGACGCGTTCGTGATCACGTCGGGCTCGAACTGGTCGCGGCTCATGGAGGAGCTCTGCCTCGGGCGCGACCTGGAGCCGCGCTGCGCGATGGTCGACGTGACGCCGTGGCGGCCGCACGACTGGTAGTCGCGGCGATGGCGTCGAGGGGGTATACATTTCACTTAACAACGGCGTATGAGGGCCGGGGGCGGGGCGGGCGGGCGGTCACGCAGGGAGGCGTCGGTCGTGGTGGCTAGGAGCAAAGCAACAAAGCCACGCCTTCACCCGAGGCTCTCGCGCTCGCCCCCCGGCGGCGGGCACGGTTGGAGCGCCACGCGCACCTGCAGCGCTGCTCGCTCGCCCGCAAACAGCGCACCATAAACGTGCCCGTGCGCGGGCGCCGTCTCCGTGCCCGCGAAGAATATGCGCCCGTCGTGCGGCGCCTGGAGCAGCTCGTGGCCGTAGTCGCGCTCCGTGCCCGCCCGGTACGTCAGATCGTCCGTCATCCAGGCCTTGCACTCTACACTAATAAGGTGCGCCTCGACGGCCTTCGCGCCGAAGGGCGGCCCGAGCGCGTCGACGACGACGCGGCGCAGGTTCTTCTGATCAATATCGACGCCCACGCCCAGGCCCACCAACACCGTCGCGCCGTCCGTCTCCGGCGAGCAGGCCTCCCACCAGACTTGGAGCGGCCCCTTCGTGCAGACGACGCCCGACGCGTTCGCCTTCCGCCAGAACGGCTCGGAGAAGGTCGCCGCGACCTTGACCCAGTCGCCGCACCACGTCGCCGTCGCGCGCATCTTTGTCTTTCGCTCCTCGGATAGGGGCGGCTCGATCACGACGTCGTCGACGAAGACGCAGGGCGGCGCCGCGACGACGACGGCCCGGCACTGGATCGTTTCATCAATACGGTAGAAGCCGCGCGTGACGACCACTTCGTCGTCGTCCCCCTCGTCCGTGGCGTCCGGCGCCTCGCGGCGGATGGTGGCGACCTTGCGATCGAGGCGCACGTCGAGATTGGATGCTAACTTTGAGGCGAGGGGCGCGTAGCCGCCCCGCCAGCGCGTCGCGCCCGGCCCGCACGGGATCTCGTCCTGCGCCTCGCTGCGCTGCGGCACGCTCTCGGCGCGCGTCGCCGCGCCGAGCGCCTTCACTTTATCTTCGCCCCAGGCCCAGCTGCCGCCGAGGTCGGCTCCTTCGGCGGTTGTGAGCACGCGGCCGCCGACGCGGTCCCGCGCTTCGAGCAGCACGACGTCGTAGTTGTGTTTGTGTAGTTGCGTCGCGCACCAGAGGCCCGAGAGGCCCGCGCCCACTATGACGACGTCGACGCGCTCAGTCTCGTCTGTTTTCGTCGGCGTTGCGAACTCGTCTTGTTCTTCTAGGACGCAGGCCATGGCTGCTTGGCTGGCTTTACTGCAGTGTCAGCGCAATCAATTAAAAAATTGAGTTGTGGCAGTACGGCGCGCACTCGTTAGATGACAAATCTACACCTGAGCCCAAACGCAGACCGCGGCGGTGCTGCTTTTTGGCCCAGCACTTTGGCAGCTACTTTGGCTGCTTCCTGGCTAGTGTCTTAGGCCGCTAGCAGCGACGCCCGCCAGGGGTCTTCTGCTGGAAATAATCGCCTGGAGGAGAGCCTTCTGTTGTTCTGAGCGCTAAAAACAATTCGGTGGAGGCTCAGCTCCATGGGACGTCACCGCGAAGCTGCGCCCGCTTGTGCGACGCACATTGGGTCTCATAGGCGTTGAGGAAGCGGATCGATACCTCTAAGTCCCACTTCATCGCTGCTCCAAGCGACGGCAACTGTCGACACATACAAGAACACTTTGGTGCACCCAGAGCCTGAGCCTGCATCAAACATGGCCGCGAGCGCAAGACTATTCCGTCAATTGGCCGTGCGAGCAACCGCCGCAACGGGCGCAACCACGCTGCTCGCTGCGAATTGCGACGGCACAAAGCCGCCGGGCACGCGCGAGCTGAACCGGCTCCCGACGAAGACCGGCGAGGCGCCCAAGCTGCAGCGCCTCCCGTCAAAGGACGCCGACCTCCCCGAGCCGCCCTCCACACCCGCCTCCACGGCGTCGACGCGCCTCCACGGCCTCGTCGAGACGCGCGACGTCGAGGGCCTCCGGTCGTTGCTGCGCGACGGGCACGTGAACCTCGCGGCGCGGAACGGCGACGGCCTCACCGCCCTTTTAGTGGCGGCGCGGCTGCGGGAACACGAGGCGGCGGAGATTATTCGCCTCCTCACCGACGCCGGCGCCTCCGTCGACGACATCGACCGGTTGGGGCGGGGCGCGCTGCACCTGGCCGCGCTGGCCGGCAATCCGGCGACGACGCGCGTCCTGCTGCAGCGGGGCGCGGACCCGCGCCGCGTCGACGCGCGGCGAGGGGCCACGCCGGCGCATTACGCCGCCGCCTTTGCGCGCGTCGACGCGATGGCGATGCTCTGCGCGCACGACGCCAAGGCCGTGCGGGACGCGCGCGACCGATTAGGCCGGTCGCCGCTGCACTGGTCCGCACTCTCGGCGCACCGGCCCTGGGCGTCGCAGGGCTCGCTGCGCGTCGCCGACGAATTGCTGGCGGCTGGGGCTTCACCCAGAGCCCGCGACCGGACGGGCGCGACGCCGGCCCACGCGGCTGCACGATTGGGAGCCGACGCGTGGCTGGACCAGCTCGCGAAGCGCGACACGGGCCTGCTCGACGAGCGGGACAACCGCGGCGTCTCGCCGCTCGACATGCTCGAGACGCGGTACCGGAAGACGCGTCTGCGCAGTCGCTTCGCGTTCGACAACTGGAGCTTGCAAATCCGACTCCCGCGGCCGTTCTCCCGTGACTAGTAACTAAAAGAATGTCTATAGTGAAAAACACTGCACTACGTTACCAAGATAGGACTATGAGAACGCGCCGCCAAGGAAGCGGGCCGCTCCCAGGACGCGTTCACGGCGCAGTCCATGGAGCCGTCCGACGACGACGAGCTCGCGACGCGCGGCGGCGCGTCGGGGTCCCCGGCGGGCGTCGGCGGCGCGAAGCTGAGCGTCGCGGCCGGCGGCGTCACGGTCTCCGAGAGCGTCTTGGACGACGCGGGCAGCGCGTCCCCGGTTTTCCGAGACGAGAGCGCGCCGCGGAGCGACTCGCGCCGGCAGGCGAGCCAGGCTTTGCGAGCGGCCTTGCGCCGGTCCTTGGTCTTGGCGAAGGCGTGGTAGGCCCGCGCGTAGAGCATGGACGCCTTCTCGTGGTCCCCCAGCTGCGCGTGGACGCGCGCCCCCAACTTCGCGCACTCGCCGCTCAGCACGTGCGTCGGGCCCCACTGTTTTTCTCGTATCCTCCGCGCGCGGTCGAAGCTCGCCGCCGCGAGCGGCAACCTGGAATCGGCCTGCGCCGCGCCGCCGAGCTCGACGAGGACAATCGCCAAGACCTCCTCGTCCTCATTCAACGCCTCGCGAATCCGCAGCACCTCCTCGAAGTCCTCGCGCGCTCCACTACAATCGCCGGACTTCCAGCGCGCGCGGCCCCGGCGCCACAAGGTCTCGGCGACGTCCGCGTGCGTCGCCCCGAGCGCCTCCCTCCGCAGCCTCAAAGCCTGCGAGTAGGCCGCGGCCGCGCCCTCGTGGTAGCCCGACGCCGCTTCCGCCGTCACGGCGCGCTCGTGTAAAGCTCGCCCAACGAGTGCGGTGCCCTCCTTGCCTCCTATAGCTTTCGCGGCCGTCACGACGGCATTATAACACTCCGACGCGCGCCGGTCCTCGCCAACCAAACGGTGCGCCGCGCCCAAGTTAAATAATGATGCGGGCGCCGCGCGCTCCGCTTGCCTTGCTCGTCGCTCGAGCTCCCGGACTCTCGGATCGTCTCCACCAATGCCGCGCCGCGCCGCGGCCTTCAGGGCGCCCCGGGCCCTACGAGCCGCCCTTCTTTTATCCGCCAGCGCCGCCGTGTGCGCTAGTATTGAAGACCGCGGCCGATCCGACTGCACCAAGGCGTTCGCGACGCCCGTCAGCGACGGCCCCAGCGCAAAACACAAATTGAGCTGCTTCATGCGCCGCGCGACGCGGCCCCGCAGCGCCTCGAGCCGCGCATCTAAAGCGATATCCACCAACAAGTGGGCCGACGGCAAGGGCGCCAGGGCCTTCGCGCCCTCCAAAGCTGCCGCGTACGCTTCGATCGCGGCCGCCGTCGCATCGTCCAGCGGCGCGCCGAGCTCGTGAGCACCCAAACCATCAATCTTGATTTCCTGGCCGCCGCAGGGCAGCGAGTACATCGCAAACAGCGTCCGTAGCCGACTCTCCGTCTGGACGTCGTCTAGCCCTCGTACCACGTCCAACTTCTTCGGATCAAAATACTCCTTGACCTTCACCTTCTTCTCCGAGACGACATCTCGATCCTTCGCCTTGGCCTCGAGCTCGAGGTAGTCGCCCAAATCCCGCAGCAACCCGTCCGCGACGTGGGCCGCGTCCTCGTCGCGCGTCGCGTTTATTAACTCGTCGAGCGCGCCGCGCGTCGCCTTGATGAGCGAGGCCCAGGCCGGTCTTAATACGGAAGCGGCCCGGGGCGTCGTCGGGCCTTTCTTG
Organism: Pelagomonas calceolata; assembly: GCA_918797485.1. Classification (NCBI taxonomy): domain Eukaryota; class Pelagophyceae; order Pelagomonadales; family Pelagomonadaceae; genus Pelagomonas; species Pelagomonas calceolata. The sequence continues at coordinate 4,164,546 of CAKKNE010000004.1, forward strand.
CCCGTGATGCTGATTTCCAATGATGACGCGGCCTCCCGTATCACATCGCGCGCGTGTCGCAGTACCGCGACCTCGGGCTGCTCGTGCTTCTGGTCGAAGGCATTTCCCAAAAACTCCGCGGCCTTGGGTTTTCTCGGAGGCGTGGCCGACCACGACACCGACGACCGCGCGGGGCTCGGCGGCGGCGGTCGCGGCTTGGGTTTGGCGGGGCTCACGGTCGGTTTGGGAGGGGGCGGCTTCGCGGGGCTCGCCGCCGGCAGCGCGCGGCGCAGATAGAGGGCCTCGGGCGACGGCACCTGCTTCGTTTCTTCGGCCGGCGCCTTGGCCGGCGGCTTCGGCGCGGCGCTCCCGTCCGCCGCCGCGCGCGTCCCAGCGAGCGGGTCGCGCGTCGCCGGCGCGGCCGGCGCGCCGAAGGCGCCGGCGAGCGCGTCGCGCGTCGGGGGCGCGGGCACGGGTGCGGCCGTGGGCTTGGGGAACGGTGGCGGCGGCGGCTTCGCCCGGGCGGGGCTCGCGACGGCCGCGGGTGCGGGCCGCGGTGGCGGCGGAGCGGCTTCGACGGGTGCAGGCGCCGCTACCGGCGCAGCTACCGGCGCAGCCTCCGGCGCCGCGGCCGGCGCCGCGGCCGGCGCCGCGGCCGGCGCAGCCACCGGCGCCGGCGCGGCGTGCGCCGGGCTGGCCAGTTTCATCGCCACGCGTTTCGCCACAAACGGGTTCCATTTGTGGTGGTGGTCCGGCTGGGCAGCTAGCGGCGTCGTTTTTGGGGCAGGCTCCGCCTTGGTCTCTTCCATGGTGCGGGGCAGCCCGAAGGACTCCAGTTGCGGCGGGTGGGATGACCAGTTAGTCCCGCTTGCTTGCTTGCTAGTGTCTGAGGGCTGTCGTCGCGGCCGTGATTGCGTCGGCTTTTTTACAGGCTATATCAAAGACGTACTAGCAAAATGTAGCAAGACGTGTCGCCCCCGACGCCGGTCGTCGCGGAGCCCGTCCGCCGCGTCGACCGCCTACCCGAGGACGCGGTCAGCGAGCCGCAGCCAGGGAAGCGTCCGCGCGCGCGCCCGGATAACTGAAGAGTATATATCAGCTTGGTTTTAACGCACACGCCCCCACCCACTACTAGCAGCACTTCTTCTTCTTCTTGTCCTCACCAGAAGTGATGCTGATCTTCTCGCCCTTGGAAGCGACGGACTGTTTGGCGGAGCCTTCCTGCATCTGCTTCTTGTTCATCAGACGGTAGATCTCGGTCAGGATGTTCTGGAAGGCGACGTCGACGCCCGACGCGTCGAGCGCACTCGTCTCGATGAAGGCGAGGTTGTGCTGTTCTGCAAAGGCCATCGCTTCACTCGTCTCGACGGCCCGCTGCGTCTTCAGGTCCGACTTGTTGCCCACGAGCATCACCACGATGTTCGCCTCCGCGTGATCTCTCAATTCCCGCAGCCAGCGGTCCACATTTTCAAAGGTCCCGTGCTTGGTCAAGTCATATACTAGTAAAGCGCCCACAGCCCCTCGGTAGTAGGCCGACGTTATTGCTCGGTATCGTTCTTGCCCCGCCGTGTCCCAGATCTGGGCCTTGATGGTCTTGCCCTCGGCCTGGATGGACTTCGTGGCGAACTCGACACCAATTGTTGACTTCGAGTCCAAGCTGAACTCGTTCCTCGTGAAGCGGCTCAGCAAATTCGACTTGCCCACTCCAGAATCACCTATTAATACTACTTTGAAGAGGTAGTCGTACTCCGCGTCTGCCATGGCGGCGCGACGGCGTCGGGAAACTGCGCGACCCAGCAGTTGTTTGTGGGCGTGCTAGGTGCTGCGCGGGTCCGGGATTCCTCGTCACAGCCCAAGACAGCAGCGGTCTGATAAATGTATCGTCGCGCACGCAGGCGAGCTAGCAGTGTAAGCCGCCGCGACTTAAGCTTTTGTGAATTTTGCCTCGTGGGGGCTAGCGCCTATACGACGCTAGCAAACAAGCGAGACGTTTGCGCTTGAAAAGGAGCGAAAGACCACTATCCGCAAGCGTCGGAGGGAAGCCTGGCGCGTCCGAAGTCTTGGAGTTGCGACCTGCTTGCATGCAGCAGTGGCAGACAGAGCGAGGCAATACGACTAGGGACCGCCGACAGGAATCGCCAGAAGCTCTGCACATATAGATAGAACGTAGTTGACAACGATGCGACGGACGGCGTTGCTCATCTGTGCCTGCGCATCCCTCGCGGCAGCATTTGCGCCCCCAGCCCGGAGCACCGCTGCAGTCGCGCGGCGCGCGCCCGGCAGGACACAACTGGACGCCAAAAAGAAGAAGAAGGACCTCCAGGCGCCAAAGCCCGTGCGCGAGCGCAAGGTCAAGGACGACAAAATTGAAGTGGATGGCGTCGTCACCGAGGCGCTGCCGTCCGCGAACTTTAGGGTCGAGATCGGCGCGACGAAACAAGTCCTGCTCTGCACGATCTCGGGGAAGATCCGCAAGAACTTCGTCAAGATTTTGGTCGGCGACAGCGTGAAGGTCGAGCTGTCGCCCTACGACCTGACGCGGGGGCGCATCACGTTCCGCGAGCGGAACTAGTAGGACTAAGAAAATATAAACTAGCATGACCGCGAGAAACGTCGCGTCGATGGCGTCACGGGAGCGCGGAGCTTCGCGACGTCGCCGAATGGCCCACGAGAGAGCGAGCAAATAAGTCAAAATATCGTTAGGCCGGCTCCCTAAACGAGCGCAGGATCGTCTCCTGCGCGGAACGCTCCGACTGGATCCGCGCGCGCGTCTTCCGGAGCTGGTCCTCGCGATCAGCTAAATCCGCGTCCGCCTCCCTCAACTGGTCGACGGCCGCCGGCTCGAGGTCGCGCGCGACGCGCTGCCGGTGGCCCTCGACCTCGGCTCGCACGCGCGCCGCTAAAGCATCGAGTAGCGCGTCGGTCGGCCCGCCGACGGCGCCGTCATCATGTAAATCCGCTTCTAGAGCTCTTTGATCTCTACTACATAAACCCGAGCCGCACAGCAGGACGTGCTCGACGGCCACACCCGTCAAACCGGCAGGCGTCGCGAGTAAGTCCGACGACTTGTAGGCCTGGCCGCCGACGAACTTCTGGGCGGAAGCTTCCGCGGCCATGAGCAGATTCCGCTTCGTCGCATTGTCGCCGCCCGACGCGGCGTCGACCTCCCGACACAGCAGGAGCAATGCGAGGGACCCGGCCGCGTCGCTCGATGATAGTGCAGCATCGTCCTCTTTACATTCGTCCCAGAGCGTCTCGGGCGACTCGTCGTCGGACTCGTCGTCAGAAGACCCTTCGAGGAGGTCGACGGCGTCGCCACCTTTCTGCGGCGCCGATACTGATGAAGACGATGAACGGAACGCAGCGCAGGCCTGGGAGGCCGACGCGTACAACACGAGTCCGTCCTTCACATCTCCTCGGACGGCGTCCTCAATTAGTGCCGCGTCGCCCCTCAAAAACCAGCACTTGCCGTCGGGCAACGCCTCGTCCCTTCTAGAAACGCGATAGGCCCGCAACAGACACAAGGGGTCGGCGTCGCCCTTCGGCTGTTCTCGTAACCTCGCGTCGAGCCAGCGGAAATCCGGCGAGTGCTCTCCGAGCAGCTGGCAGGCCACTTTTGCGGGAGGCAATTGTTGCGGAGGGTCTCCTCTGTTAGAAGTAAAGCGCGGCCCGCCGTACTGTAATGACGCGATCACTAAAGCTATTCTACGTTCACCTTTTGCTCGACGCTCCAGAGCTAACAGAGCACATTCGTCTCGTCTCTCGCGACGATCAGCCTTGTGCGACGCGTCGTCGCAGGCCAGAGCGTGCTCCGCCAAGGCCGCAGCCAACGCCGCATCCAGGGACCGCTGCGCAAGAGCTCTAGCCCGCCTATGTTTCGCGTGCTCGGCTTTGACCGCTTGCCTCCCTTCGTCGACCAACCTTTCCAACTCCGCAAAGGCCAGGCGCATCTCCCCATCCAGCGAACGAGCGTGTGCTGACGAACGCCGTCTTCGCGCCTCGATGGCCGCAGCATCGTCCCTATGTTCCCGCTGCAGCGCGTCGACCTTCTCGTGGAACTCGAGGACGTTCTCCAAGTGCGCGTCTCTCGCGCGGTGCCTGTCTTGTCTCGTCACTTCCGAGGCATCTAATGAAGTGACGTGTCGCAGAGCACCCAACACCGCGTCCCGATACCCTTCCCGTTCCGCGATGGGACAACTTCCAAAATGCGCGTCCCGGAAACCCACACTCTCTAGGGAAGGTAAGCGCGCCAGTCTCGGTAGGTCTCGATAGTCGGAAATCGGGTTGCCGGCTAGCTGGAGATCTCTCAACGCCGTCAACGCTTCCAAGCCACCCAATCGCTTCATCTTGTTATTTTGTAACCATAATTCTCTCAATTCAGCAAGTTCAGTTAAGCCCTCGCAGCGCTGTATGGAGTTATCAAATAACCATAGAGCCCTTAGGCGAGGACATTCGTCTAATCCTTCGATTCTCGATATGTTATTCTGTTGGGCGTAGAGCCATCGTAATTGCGGGAGACTCCCGAGGTCTTTGAGGGATGTTAGTTTTTGATCTGCAACGCACAGCCTTTCCAAAGTGTGGGCTATTGGTTGCAAACAACCGAGTTTCACCAACCCACAGTCGACCAGTGATAACCGCCTTAACCGAGCGCATCTCGCGAGACCGACCGTGTGGCCGTTGGAGTGGTCGTTCGCGGAAGGCGCGGCCTGGTTTAACGGAGCAAACAAGATCTCGAGGTCGTCGAGGCAGTTGTGCTCGTCGACGCCGACGCCCGTCGTCTCCTCGATGAGCGCGGAGGTGATCCAGGGTGATGGCTCGGGGGGCGGGTGTTTGCTTTTGAAGCTGGGCGGCATCGCTTGCTTTGTGGTGGAGCCCTGCCTGAGCAGTCTGTATTTTTGTGGCCCAGCGGCTACCGCTCTGCGAGAGAACTATGCACGACTTGCAAAAGCGCTATATTTCTGCAGCCCTGCGCCAGCTTCGAACCCTGTGGTTGCCCGTTTGGCGCGCGGCGGCCGGCCGGCAGCCCCAAAAGCTGTCCAAAAATACCCCTCGAAATAGGTCTTGCACGCGTCTCTATGGGCCTTATGAGACGCGTTCCTGGACGGATGTAACGAAAACAGACGCGTCTAAATTCAAAACCCGATTTGATTTTCAGGGCGCATTGGCGGCGTCGCGCTAGCCCATAAATCGTCGTGCGCTGCAAATTCGCACGCAGGACTTCATATCTCACCAGCCTTGGGCTGCGCGCTAGCGAAACTCGATCCATGGCGGACACCAAAGCCGCCGTCGATGCAGCGCAAGAAAGGACCAAGGCCTACCTGCCCCAAATACAGGCCGCCCTCGACCAGCTCAAGAGCCAAAGCGAGAAGCCGCCTCCTTTAATAGCGGACGCCGAGCTCTACACGGGTAAAGTAAGAGACGTCTACAAACCAAATAAATTCCCGCAGCACGTGGTACTGGCGGCCACCGGGAGGCAGTCGGCCTTCGACCGCGCGCTCGCGACCGTGCCCTTCAAAGGAGCTGTTCTAAATCAAGTGTCGCGGTGGTGGTTCGAGACGACGAAAGATATATGTGAGAACCACGTGCGGGCGTCGCCGTTACCTGACGTGTTGGTCGCGGCTAGATGCCAGGCCTTCCCCGTCGAGTTCGTCGTACGGGGCTACATCACGGGGTCGACCTCGACCTCGCTCTGGACGCACTACAAGAACGGTGAGCGGAAGTACTGCGGCCTCGACTTTCCTGATGGATTGGTCAAAAACCAGAAGTTGGCGGAGAACGTCTGCACGCCGACCACAAAAGACGCGGAGCACGACGAGCCCATTTCCGGCGAGGACATCGTCGCGTCAGGTCGGATGACGCAAGCGCAGTGGGACGAGTGCCGGGGCAAGGCCCTGGCCATCTTCGCGCGGGGGCAAGAGATCGCGGCGTCGCGCGGTCTGGTGCTCGTGGACACGAAGTTCGAGTTCGGATTGGCGGACGACGGGACCTGCGTTTTGATAGATGAGGTGCTGACGCCGGACTCGTCGCGCTACTGGCTCGCGCACTCCTACGAGGCGCGGCACGCCGCGGGCCAGGAGCCCGAGAACATCGACAAGGAATTCCTGCGGCTGTGGTACCGCGAGCGCTGCGACCCTTATAAGGACGAGGTCATTCCCGCGGCGCCCGACGAGCTGGTGTGCGAGCTGTCGCGGCGCTACATCCTGCTCTACGAGCTGATCACGGGCGAGACCTTCGATTTCCAGGCGGCGTCGGCGGCCGTCGACCGGCCGGCGGTCCTGGCGGAGTGCCTCGCGGGGCTCTAGGGGTGTCGGTGGCGCGCTAGCTTCTCTAAGTTGACTTAACACACAAACTTACGCGCCTGACAAAAATCAAACGTCCTTCGCCTCAGCCTTCCGCACCATGGCCTCCGGTAATACTTTCCTTGAGGAGGGCAGATACCGCACCGAGAACGCCGTCGCCGCGATGAGGAGCGACTCGACGACGGCGCCGAACGTGCCGCCTTCCGACCACGCGTACACAAGCTGAAAGATGAAAATGAACAACCCCAGCAGGAGTACGAGCGCTGTTCCAATTGCGGCAGTGATGAAACGGTCCGTGAGTCCCGCCGCCTCCAGCGCCGCGTCCACGACCTCATTCTCGACCCATGTCCAGGCCGCTTCGAACTCCGCGGGAGAGATCACCGCGTCGAGGTTCTCGTTGGCATACGCAAAGACCTGGTCTACCTTGGCGTGATCGAACGTCGGCACGTCCAGCAGCGCAACAAGCGCGCCGAGCTCCCGGCGCGAGATACCCCCGCTTCCGTCGGCGTCGAGCACCGCACACAGCGCCTGGACGTCGTCGTTCGCGCCGGCCACTTGCTTAGCGAAGGCGACCTGCTCCTTCGCTCGCGCCGCGACGTCGTCCGCCTTCTTGCCAGAAGTGGCGTCGCGGTGCTCCCGGAGCCACGTCTCCAAAACGGCGCTCAGGCGCCCGCGCAGTTGATCCCGGACCGAGGCCGCCTTTGCTGACGCGGCGCCCCGGAGCTGATTGCCGATGCTCGTCAAAGTAGTCACAAGCGCGGCGAACGCCGCCGTCCGGGCGAGGAACTGGTTCGGATCTAAAATAGCAGAGCCGAGTACCCAAATCGCCGCCAGTATCAGGGAAAAGGGTAGCAGCGCAAACGGCAGCGTGACCAGAACAAAACACCACTTGATCACTTGTTGGAGTGGCCGAGGTAAAGGCGGCGACCGCGCCCAGCACGTGTGCCAATCGTGGCCGGGTGGTACGCCGTCTCCGATGTATTCAACCACAAGAACGACCCACGCGACGACGAGGTAGGCCAACACGACGCCCGCCACGACGCCGCCCTGGATGCCGGTACCCGCGAAGTAGCGCCTGACGATGTCCGTGTCGTAGGGACTCCACGCGTGCTCGCGCCGCGCGTCGTCGGCAACAACATAGCCTCCGAGCTTCGCGTGCCGAAACTGGAACATCATACAAATCCAGATGACCCAGATTGCCGGTAATACGAACACGGTGACGTGTAAGAGTACGCTCACGACATGCTCGAAATAGAAGGATAAAGGCAGCCGGAGTCCCTTTCCGCCGCCGCCCGGGAAGTTTCTCAGCTCGAGACCGAGCGCCGCGACGCGATAGCTCTGCGCGACGCCCTGCGCTGCAATTTCCCCCGCCAAAATGTCCCGCGAAACAGCCGGTCGGCCCGTCGCGAGGCACCACTCGTCGTAAACGCGCAGCAAACCAGGCTTCCAGCCGTACGCGCCCTCGCCGAGGACCACTGGCTCATCTACTAGACCGATCACGACGTCCTCGTCGTGTATTCCTGCGCCCGCCGGCCGTGTCCGCTCGCTCAGGAACGACGTCAGGTCACCAGTGCCTTCCGTGGCTGTTTCGAGGATCCGGTTCACCTCGGCGGCCGCCGCGAAGCAGCGGGCGTGCTCGACGAGGGGCCGCGCGTCGCCGATGAACGCCGGGACCTGGGTCCAAACGCGTCCCGCAAGGCGCGGGAGCTTGTGGGTCCGTAGGCGCAAATTATGCGTCGCCACGAGATATCTCTGCGTATCGCCGATCGTAGTAAACGCGTCCGCCTTCAGCCTCTTCTTCGGGCAGAAGACACGATAGGCTTGCGTGAATATTTTTAGGTCGCATTCGGTCGTCTCCGTGGGCGCGACGCCGCGTGTATGGGCGGCCTTGCACCGCATGCGGAAGAACTTGGACCGACCGTCGACGAAATGCCGTCTTATGGGAGCGACCACCATCGCGTCGATCGTCGCGATCGGTCTCAAGAGAGGCGTGGCCAGCTCGGTGCAGCCATTGACGACGCCGCAAAACCATTGAGGCGCGTTCCAGAAGTTCGCGAATCGTCCACGCGAATCCCACGCGAGCGCGTCGGAATCGATGCCCAGGCCCTCCTCGTCGACCTCCTCCGAGATGATCTCCTTCGAAGCGACCGCTCGGGACCGCCTCTCCGACTCCGCGTTCCGCAGTCGCATCTGGATCACGGCGTTTCGATCCGCCAGCGCGTGCAGCGCCCCGAGGTACCGAGCGCCCACGACGAGCGCCCAGACCGTCGCCAGCGCCGCGAGCGCCAGCGAAATGTTAAAAGCGCGCCGGCCGCGGCCCCGCATCATGACCTGGCGGTAGTCCTCCTCGTGGAACGGATCCGTGGGCGAGTAGCGAGAGTACGAAGCGAGGCGGGGGAACGAGTCACGTGAATTGCGCGGCTTGACGCGCGCAAGGGCGCCGCCCAGTTCCGCCTGGAGGCGCGGTTTGAGCGTCCGCCTCAATTCCTCGTAGACGCGCGCCCGCGCCGCCGCCATTTTTGCGTCCGTGTCCAGCGCGGCGGCCCCCGGGGCGCAGGCCTCGCCGTCAGTGAGTCGCACCTCGAAGCGCGCGACTCTGGGTCGGACGGTACCGTAGGAGATCAGGTCGAGCAACGGAGGTTGCAGTTCGAAGTAGACCTCGTTCGACGTGTAGAGCCAGCGGTCCGCAGGGACTCCGGGAGAACTCATGACATCAATGACCGCGAAGACGTCGCGGTTTGTTAGTAAAGACGCGTCGCCGTACGCATCCCGCAGCGGCATTAGACTTTCAGCATCCGTCGGCAGGAGTCGCGCGCCCAGCGGCGCGGCGTCCTGGGGCGCAACGTATGTGAGATTGGAGGCATTCGACAGCTCGAGGCGGATCTCGCCCGCGGACGCCTCGAGGCGGATCGAGCGGTTCTGGACGGCTCCAGTAGAACGCTTGTTGCGTGCGATCGACAGCGTGCGATATGTTGAGGGCTGCAGCTCCGAGTAGTTCGCGCTTACGAGCGCCGCGTGGAAGGCCGCGGTGCTCAGGGCGGGAAACAGCGTCGTGATCGACGGATCGGGCGAGGCAAACACCGACGCCTTGGCCGCGGCCGACCACGAGTACAACGGGCAGCTGCCTCCTAAACAAGCTCCCAGCTTCTTGATACCGACGTCGAACTCCTCCTGCGTGACCTTGCCGTTGCCGTCCCGGTCGTAGTGCTTGGCGACCTTGAAGGCCGTCGTGTGGGGCAGCGCGCCCGAGGTATGATGCATTCGATCGGGCAGCGCGAAGCAGGAGCGCATGTTGACCGAGCGGTACTGTATGTCCAGGGCATTGAGGACGTCCCGCCCCTCGTAATAATACACAGATCCGGTCGTGGCCTTGAGCCAGCAGTCCTGCTCAAAGTCGCCGCAGCTCGTGTCGCTCATACGGACGTCGCCGCGCGACGACGTGACGCGGGTCTTGCCCGTTAGCAAAGCGTCGGTTATCTGCACATCGAACGACCCCGCGACATCTAAAACATCGAGCGCCACGCCCTCTATTCTAAGTCGTTGCGGGTGGCCGACGTCCGCGCCACTCCTAAACGTGAGCGTCGACGGCGGCGTGGCCACTTTGATGGTCACGAGGCACGTGTCCCGACATGCAAAGCCGGGCGCGTTGTGGCAGCCCTCCGCGTTCGCCACATCAATACGCCAGGGCCGGTTCGAGCCCGACCGGTAGTCGTAGCGCGGGTAGACCCAGCGCGAGACCCAGGTCCGCGTCTCGACGCTATTGGAGCCGCCCGGCCTGACGTCGACGTCGCAGCCGCCGACCCTTATATAGAGGGGCCAGCCGGCCGAGAAGGCGACCTCATCCACTAAATATGTGGCGGCCCGGTACCACGTCGTCGCGACGGCCGCCGCGAGGCATGTTAATACTATAAGAGTGATGAAGCGGGTCAGGCGCTTGCGCCTTGTGCCGTCGCCGCCGCTCTGGCGCTCTGTCTGAACGGGCGGCGGGGCCTCCTCGTCGTCGGCTTCGGGAGGTGGTTGCGCCGGAGCTGCGTCCTCCTGGGGCCTCCGCGTCTGGCGGCCGCGGCGGACCACGACGCGCCGCGCCGGTGCTGGTGCTGGTCCTGGCGCGGCGCCGCGCAGGTCGACGGCTACTGGGGCAGGCTGGTCAGCCATTGACTCTTGCCTCGAGGCACCAGCGCGTGTCGTCCGATTCGGTGCGGGCAGCGTCCCGTGGACGCAAAATGTGACGCAAAGGGAACAAGACGATGTCCTGTGCGTTCCTGCGGCCTCACGCGACTCGCACCGCGACTCGCACCAGCCAAACGATCGAGACCCGCCGAGGTCGGGGGTTTCGGGCTATGGTATTCCGAGGCCATATATGTATTACTATGTCTAGCTAGCACTGGTCAACATGTCCTCGGGCGGGCGTGCGGTCACGCAGACCCGCGGTCCGCGGCTAGCCGGCTAGCCGGCCGAGCTCTAAGCAAAGCAATAATAAGGTTAGACCCCGCCGCCCATCACCGGGACTTCTTCAGCTCGCGCGCCGCGAACTCCGGCAGGATGAAGGACGCCGCGTGGACGTCGGGATTGTAGTACCTCAATAGCTTTTGGAGCGATGTTGTTGGTGCGCGCGTCGGCCGGATGAGCGCCCGCTCGCCGTCGTCCAGCGAACAGAGCACGAAGCCGATCTGGCCGGAAGGGTACGTCGGCACCGTGGTGTACGCGTATTCTACCGAGGGAAACGTCGCGCGGCAGGCGGTCACGACCTTCGCTATAAGAGGTAGATGCAGCCACAAGCACTCGCCCTGCGTGCAGACGATGCCATTTGGTGCCAATGCGGCCTTCATGGAGTCGTAGAAGGCCGGCGCGAAGAGCGTCTCGGCCGGTCCGACTGGATCCGAAGAGTCCACAATAATCACATCGTAGCCCGGCCACTGACTCGAGCGTCGTTTCAACGCCGCCGCGATGGCCGGGTCGCTAGAATCACCCTTTCCATCCACAATCGCCTTGAGATACGCGGCAGCGTCCGCATGCACCAGGGTCAAGCGAGGATCGTCGAAGGACGTAGCCGTAGAATCCGAGAAGTGCTCCTTCGCCACTGCGACGACCTGCTCGTCGATCTCGCACATGTCGATCACTTCGACGCACGAGTGCCGCGCGACCTCCCGCAGGACACCGCCGTCGCCGCCGCCCACGATGCACACTCGTTTGGGTTCCGCGTGGGCGAACAACGGCAGATGGGCGATCATCTCCTGATAAGCAAATTCATCTCTTTCAGTTAATTGGATCACGCCATCTAACACTAAAACTTTCCCATACGTCTCGGACTGGAAGACGAGAATGTCCTGGAATTTCGAGCGGGAGCGGTGCAGGACGCCGTCCTTCTTGACTTTCAACGAAAAACGCTGGCCGGGCCACATCACTTCGGACTCGGCGAACCAGTCGCCGGTGATGAGCGCGGCCATTTTGTTCCTTATCGATGCGGTGCTTTGGACGATAGCGATGCAGCAGAGAGCGCTGAGCAGTGTTCGCATGCGCCGGCGAGGTGTGACGACGCGGCGATGGCGTGCAGTGGGCTAGAAGTACTCTGGACGCCCACGCCACGCGAACGAAGCGTCTGCGAGCAGCGATGTTGTACTGGCGCAGCAAGTGAAGCGGCGTTTCGACAAGTATACGTGCGTCTAAGCCGCCAGCCACTTCTAGAGCAAAAGCGATAGCTAGCGCCTGTAAGACACTAGAAAGTCTCGGTCTGGAGCTTTTAACAGGACCGACGCGGCGTTTCTGCCAAGGGCAAACGTGTCGAGACGTTTATCTTGCATTGCTGCGACTGGCGCAGGCGAAGCGCCGCACCAGTATGGCTTTAGCCGTGACCAGCACCACCGCCGCCTGGCCACACGAGTCCGACGGCGTCGTCTTCGCGTCGCTCGAGGAGCAGAAAACACTCTGGTGGTGCCGCGACGGCGGCCTGGCGCAGGCTTCTTCCAAAATCGTGCGCGTGGCGCTGGACCGCGGCGGCCGCGCGGCCTGCGCCGCGGCCGACGGTGTTATACATGCGCTGGCGCCGCATCTGCGCGGCGCGGCGCGCGAGTGGCGCTGCGTCGCTCAAACGAAGACGGACGTGCCCTCTGTTGAAACGTGGCTCGCCTTCGACTGCGCCCGGGACGGTAGGGTACTGGTCGCGACGGCGCACGGTTTAAATGTCTTCGCGCCGTCCCTAGCTAATGAAGAGGCCGTCGAGGACCACGGCCTCACGCTCAACGCGGCGGCACTATCCAATTCCGGCGCGTGCCTCGCTGCATCAAGCGAAAATCGCCTCGTGGCCTGGCATCGCACAGAAGAGCGGTGGATCAACGTGGCGCTGCACCACGACTGCAACCGCGGCTACACCGACCTAAGGTGGGCGGACGAAGGCCGGGAGCGCCTGCTTTGTGTATCGGAGGACGGCGCGGTCCGCGTCCTTGCATTGGAACGGAAGGGCCGCGACGGGCCCCTCGCGCTCGAGCCCTTCTGTCAAATGCGCGAGCCCGGGCCTGATTTGGTAGCGGCGACGTGGGCTCCATCAGCTGATGATGGGACGGCGCGCGTTTGTGTAACGCGAGAAACAGATGACGGCCTCGACGTTGAACTAAGACGCGTCCACGGCGCGCCGTCGGACGACGCCTTCGCCGCGCGCGTGCGGCCCGGCGATAGTGTAGAGGCCGACGCGGCGTTTACCTTGGCTAGTCCATCAAGTGGGATAAAGACGGTCGTCGCCCTGGACTCTGAAAGGGTCGTTGTTGTTAGTAAGGTGGAGGCGGAGTCCGTCTATCACGATGGCGCGCCGCGGCCGCTCCGCGATTTACTGGAGACGCCGTCTTCTACTATCATAGCGCACCCCTTTCGTAATGAGCTGGCGGTCCTCGAAGGGAAGCGGTGCCGCATGTCTACGTGGGATGCTTCGAGCCAAGGCGGCTGGGCCCGAAATGACGATCCTCTACGATTGCAGAGCGAGGACGAGGCCGCGACCCGGTACAGCGGCGCGTTCCCCTTTTTCACAAAATCCGTGGAGCTAAGTGGAAACGCTCTGGGGGCGTGCTGGCGCGGCGATGACCTTATTGTAGCGTTGGAGACTGGTGAAATTGTCTCGGACGACAGAACGCTCGCGGCGTCGGCGCCCGTTACTCAAGTGCACGCTTTACTAGCTCGCGGCGACGTGGTCGCGCGCGTCTCGAACACGAGCTTAACAGCTTGGCGCGCCGGAAAACTCGTGGATGAAGTGTCGATGGCGCCGACGTGCGCGGCGACGCACGCGTGGCTTTTACCGGCGAGCGCCGCGGCGGTCCTCGTCGGTGATGGAGACGGCATTAAGATAGCGGAGCTGCGCGCGGACCGCTGGGTCCTGGAGACCGCCGTCGCTTGTGCGGCGCCCTCTTTACTATGTACGGCGGCGGCCGGCGCGCGCGTCGCGTCATACACTACTGAGATCACCCTCTACCGGCGCGGTGACGCGACGGACGCCTTCCGCCTGGAGAAACTTTCAACAATTCAAGCGTCCGACCCCGTCGTCGCGATGCGGTTTCCCGACGACGCCTCGTCGCGGACGCGCTGCGCGCACGCGTCAATCGAAAAACCCTGGGCCGCCCCTCCCTCACACCTGGCCACGTCCCATCGAAACGGCGTCGTCCGCGTCTACGTGCAGAGAGGAGACGCCTGGGCGCTGTGGAGGCGCCTCGAGCCCGTCAGCGGCGTCGCGGGGCGGGCCTTCGCGGGCGTCGCGGATTTGGTCGAGGCGGAGCGCCCTCCTAGACGACGAGCGCTCGCGCGAGCGTGCGCGGTCTGCGCTGGGGTGGAGGACGACGAAGGTTCGGACGACGAAGAGGACGACCAACTCGCGGCGATCGTCGCCGGCGCAGCACAGGGGAGCACGTTAGTAGAGATTGCCGCGAGGGCGCGCAGCGACGGTGACGAGCCGCTCTTCGGCCTGGCGGTCGTACATTTGCTGCTCGCGGCTGACGAACGGGAGGTCGACCTCTCGCGGATTCAACAGGGAGATGCTAAGCAAGCGGGCCCCGTCGCATTACAAGTTTTAAGGAGGGACCGCCTGAGCTGGTGGGCGCCCACGCGGACGCTCAAGAAGACGGTGGAGGAGGCCGCGGCCGCGTGCGCGCGCCTCGCGGCCAAGGGCGGCCGCGACGTCCCCGGCAGCGCGGCCTCCTCCGCGTTGCTATACGTGGCCTGCGGGCGCGTCGCGACCCTAAAAACGCTGGCGCGGTCCGACTCGTCGCGAGGAGGTTTGTGCGGCGACTGGGGTCGGAAACTCGGCAAGCTTCTACAATTCGACTTTGGGACCGAGCGGGGGCAAATTGCGGGCCGCAAGAACGCCTACGCTTTATTAGCGAAGCACGAACCGGCCTTGGCCTGCGCGGCGTTCCTGCTGGCTGGCGACGTGCCCGACGCGTGTAGCGTCGCGCTGTCGAAGCTGCAAGATCCGGAGCTTTCGTTGATGATTGCGCGGCTGGCCGACGGCCACGATGGCTTGGTCTGTGGGCCTCTGGCGCGCAAGGCCCTACGAGGCATCCTCCGCGCGTACGACTGCTCTCCCGAGACGGCCGCGCTCGCGTCGGTCTGGCTCGGGCGGCCGCAGCGGGCCGCGCGCCACGTCGCGTCCATCGTCGCCGCCGCGCGGACGCCCAGCGAAACGTCTCCGCTTGAAGCCTTCGAGGCCGCGTTCAACACAATCCACGGTCCGGGCCTCGTCCGGCGCTTGGTCGGGACGGCGGGCGCGCGGCGCGTCGCGCTGGACGGCGCCCGGGCCTGCCTGAACCGCGGCGCGCCGACCGCTGCCCTCGCGGCGCTCGCGGCGCTGGATGCGGAGGTCGCGCCGTTCTCCAGTCCCGTGCGCCGCTTCGCGGCCGCCGGCGCGGCGCCGCCGGCGCCGCCGCCGGCGTCCTCGATCTTCGACGACTTCGCCGCCGCGCCGCAGCGGCCGGCGCCCGCGGCGCCGGCGGCGTCGTCCATATTCGACGACTTCGACGCGGCGCCGCCCCGCAAGGCCCCGCCGCCGCCCCAGGCGGAATCCTCCATCTTCGACGGCTTCGACGCGGCACCACAACGGCAAGTAGCGCCGCCGCCGCCTCCGCAAAGCTCCATCTTCGACGAGTTCGACGCGGCACCACAGCAGCGCCAAGCCCCGCCTTCCATGCTCGACGGCTTCGACGCCGCGCCGCAGCGGCCAGCAGCGCCGCCGTCGATGCTCGACGGTTTTGACGCCGCGCCGCAGCGGCGGGCGCCGGCCGCCGATACGCCGCCCGCGCGCGAGGACGCCCCGACGGAAGCGGCGTCGTCCGGCGACGACGACACCCCGGAGGCGCCGCCGCCACCACGGGAGCGCGCGCGCGAGGTGGCCCTGGAGGCCGCGGCGGCGCGGCTCGCGGCACGCGCGCGGGCCTGCGCGCGCCAGGTCGGCGGCGATGATGTAAAAGCGCGCCTCGCCGCGCTGAAGACCGAAGCGAAGGAGCTCCGGGCGACGCACGGCCTCGCAGCGACGGAACTTAGTGAAGCGGCCCTCGCGACCCTCGCGGCAGAACCCGGACCGCGGCCCGCGACGGCTTATACGATCATCCACGCGGCGACATCAAATGATCCGACGGCCGCGGCCCGGCGCGTCTTGACAAAGGCCGCGACGGACGCGCTGCGATTCGCCTCCCTCCCGAACGACGCGGCGCCCTCTTCACAAGCGCGCGCCGAAGCCAATCAGACGGCGGACGACCTGCGCGCCTGCGTGACACTCTCCGAATCCTTGGAGAACTTCGCCTCCCAAAAGCTCGCGCAGCGGGCGGCGGCCGGCGCACGATGTGCTTCGACGAAAGCGCCGCCCGAACGGCGCAGAAGGGTCTACCGTTGTTTATTGGAGCACCCCCCCCAGCAATCAAGCGACGAGGTCAACGGCGCGGCCGGCGCGGCTCTTGACTTAGCAAAGCGCTTCGACGACTCGAGAGGCTGGGACCGGCTCCGAGCTTTAGACAGGAGAGGCGCCGAGGACGCGCTGCAAGACAAAGCACCTGGTTCATTTCTGTTGAGGCCCCAGCAGGGGTCGAGCGGCGACGCCGCGGTGGCCATATCTTTTGTGGTGGAAGGGAATCAGGTGCAGCACGCCATTATTCGCGTCTCAGAAAATGACGGGGGATTAGAGTACCGGTCGGGGCGCCTGGGCCCCGCTTCGTCATTATGGTTAGTATTGGAGGAGATTTCGGAGCGACTCGGCGGCGCGGGCCTGGATCTGACGGAAGCGGCGACGACGTGGCCCTCGGAAGCACTTGATCAACATTTGCCTCCTGATGTTGGTGGTGATTTAGATGATCTGGGCGGGCACTGGGCCTCTTCTGCTTCATTACCCGGAATCTACTGGTCCGCGGGCGAGCGAAGGAAGCGCATTGTGGATGTGTTGGCGTGTGACGAGTTGAGGAAGCAACTTCGGGACCTCGGGGCTTTGTCGCCACCGTTGGAGCGACGCGCCTCCGCTTTAAGAAAAGAAATACTCCGGCAGCTCACGCCTCCTCTCCAAGACCTCCACCACGGTATTAGTGATGGTAGAAGGCATAGATCGCCCGCTCCTTTGCGGCGGGGCTCGCCCGTGGCGTCGCCTCCCACGTCGCCGCCGCGGCAGAAGCCAATTGCTGCGGAGGACGGCCACGTCCTGGCGCAATTATTGCATCCGCGGTCGGGCGTGTCCCTACGAGCGCCGCGCACGGCCGTCGGCTTCCTCACTCCAAGTGTAAATGCCGTGGTCTCGGCCTGCTTCGCGCCCGACGAGGCGGCCCAGTGGCTCGCGCAACATGCTCACGCGACGGACGAAGAGGACGCGGCCCGCAAGTTAGACGCGTGGAAGGGTCTGCGCATTCTCGTAGATGCGCCGTCGCATGAGCCGCAATTGCGTTATGTGGATGCGTGGGAGTGCGAGCCCGTCGGAGACGACGAGGACGAGCTATGTATTGAAGGTACGGTGGCCATCGGACGGAACTACTATCAACGACCGCAGCCGACCAAAGGTGATTTAAGTCGTTTGTTAGACGTGGACGAGTGGGTGTCTTCAGTTATTAGGAATGCTCATGTGGACGTAGATGATGACGATCTGACGACGCCGTGGCCGCCGCAGCCCACTTCGATCGATGTTGATTCGTCTTACAAGAGACACGTGCGGGGCTTTTTGCTTCGCAACGCCTGGTTCCGGCGGCACGGGTTGAAAAGGCGTTTTTCGGCTTCTGTTAGGGTGGATCTCGAGGCGCTGGAGACCATGGCCGGGGCCTTATCCCCTGGAGCGGCGGAGGCCGCGCAAGCGGCACAACGCGCGCCGCCGGTCGACGACGCCTTCGCTGTGTTAAGACTAAGGCACGCCCGGCCGAAGGGCTCGCAGGCGCCTCCTCCTTTATCGGAGAAGCTGCGGACGCGGGACTCGTGCATCGCCAAAAGACGGGGCAAGGTTCATGTTGGTGGTGGTGCGACCTGGGGCGCCGCGGCCGCGTTTAGATTTGCGCTGCCGGACGAGGCGCTCCCGCCGCAAAATTCTGTAAGATTGCCGACGCGGGGGCCGCCGACCGTCGCCTACGTCTGCGTCTACCGCCGCGAGAAGCACGCGCTGGCCGCGCTCGGCGTGCCGGCTCAGGAGACCTATTTGGGCGACGTGGAAGTACCGCTCGACAACCTGACGGAGGACCAACCACTTACACAGTGGCTGCCCCTGAACGGGGGCAAGGGCCAGCACTGGTTTTTGCGCGTCCGCGTGACGCTGGCCTTCGTGCTTTGTGAGCTCGCTGACGCGCCTGCCTCTGTTTCTCCGATGCCGACGCCCGACGAGCGGCCGAAGCTCGTGAGTTCGTTTTCGGACTTTGGGGATTAGTTGTGTGATATGTATTCAGAAAGTTAGTCAGAAAACTGCCAGGGTGGATCGGGCATTCTATATGGATAGCGCCACGTTTTCTGCCACGCGCGCCAGGCTTCGGGCGACCCCGTCGCGAGGAACGACGCCTCCACCCGTTCAACGTCGCCATTCGTGGCTAAAACGGCGTCGCCGATAATGCTCCGGTCCAGTTCCAGCCATTCGGGGAATCTTCGCTCGAGACCGCGGAGCAATAACCGGCGCGGGACTGGGTGGGCTTGGGATGTGGCTTGGGCTTGGGGCATCCTCCTCGCCAGTCGTGGCGCCGCGGCGCGTGCGAACCATGATTAATGAGCGACAAAAAAGGCCGAGTCTTCTCGCTGAGACGCGTTGGTGTCGAGCTTAGCGCGTTTAAGTCGAGTTTATTGCCCACAATTTGCTTGCTAGTATCTTACGACCGCTAGCTGTGTTATTTGCTCGATTCTTCCCCCGCGTCCCAATCGTCACCTTTCGTGTGGAGCAGCAGTAACATCTCAACGCTAGCTAGCTCTGCTTCCGGAAGACACTTCCCTACCGTATCGCGCGCTCGCGCGGTCTGGTAGATTGAGGCTCGGACCCCCTAGGGTGAGTTCGGGTTCTCTACTATCAAGTCCTTTTTCGTGTCCAGCCAACTGGCAGGTAAAGGCTGCCCATTTACGCATGGCGAGCCTGCTCCTGGCTGAGAACCAGCTTGAGGAGCTTACCGCTGTCCTAGACGGCATAGCCGGCGGCGCCGCGCCAGGAAATATTACGGCAGGAAAGCTCCGGTCTCTGGCCTCCTCCGCACATAGGGCCGCGAGCCGTTTGCAAGCGTTTGAGGATAAGCAGTACTCTCGGGCCGAGGCGCAGGCGGCCAACAAATTATTCAAGCAGGCCGTGCACATGAGCTCGAGCGACGACTCAAGCGACGACGACGCCGCGACGACGCTCGACCAGGCCGCCGTCGACGAGCTGCGGGAGGCGGGCAACGCATCGTTTAAAGCAAAGGATACCGTAGACGCCGCGAGGTCCTGGTCCAAGGCCGCGGCGATGCTCAAGGCCGCCGGGAAACCGGACGCCAAGCTTCTGTCGAACATTGCCGCCGCCCACCTAGCTGGAGACAAGTTCGTCGCCGCGGCGCACCACGCCGCAGAATCTGTGGATGCGGACCCCGACTGGTGGAAGGGCCACTGGTACCGCGGGCAGGCTTTGCAGAAGATGGTGCGAAACAAGCCCCCCTCACTCGCCATGGGTGAACGATTAGAGCAGGCCATCGCCTCCCTGAAGGCGTGCCGCGCGGCGCCTTCTTTACCAGAAAACAAGCACAAGGAAGTGGATATCGCGCTGAAGGCCGCAAAGGACTACCAGCTCCGCACGTGCGAGGCCTGCAAACAACAGTAATAGTTACTTCTTTCTCCTAGATTGGTGCACCTTCGCGAGCGCGTACATGTAGTCGCCACTCGAGGCGTACTCGCGGTTGTCGACCGCCCTCGAGATCCAGTCCGCCGACACCTTGGGCTGCCCGGCGGCCTCCGCCAGTAGCCCTCGATATAGCGAAGCGTAGAACCGGTCGCCCGCGCCGCCGTCGGTCGCGATTTGTTCGAGAGCACCGATCGACTCCGCGTCGCCATTTCTAAAGGCCTCTTCAACGGTGCGCATTACTCTCCGCGGGTCCCGGCCCATCTTGATCATCTGCGGCCGCGCCTTCGCCAGGCCTTCGGTGCGCGCCATCGCCAACAAGTGCCAGACGGCCTCCTCCGTGTCGTTCGGGTTCTCGGCGACGTCCATCAGGAATTGCTTCCTCGCATCTTTGAATCTGTCAGCGTAGTAATAACTCAATCCGCGCTGCCACAGCCGCGTCGCGTACCGCGGGTCCGCCTCTTCCGCAGCGTCAAAAAGCTTGATGGACTCTTCGACGTCGCCCTTCTCGAACGCCGTCATGCCTTGGCGGGCATACGTGCGCGCGTCGCTGGCCACTGCAGGGGTTGCCAGGGCTGCAAGGGGTGCTGGCGCGGCGACCGCTAAGCGACGCCTGCTCACTCGCAGCGAGGTGGTGCGCAGGGCGACTGCGAGCAATGCTAAAACACGCATGGCGACTGCGGCTGCACACACAGCGAGCTTGGCCCCACTGAGTTTGGCTGAGATGCATGCTAGTGTGTCAGGCCGCTAGCGCGAATCCTGCGGCACTCCTCAACGCCGTCTACACGGAGCCATCTGCGCGGATCGAGCAGTCTCGCGCGGGACTCCGTGATTTGGAACCGAGCCTTTCGGGAGCTGTGACCATCTCTTTGCATCGAGAGTGGAAGCCAAAAGGGCAGCCAGCGCTGCATCGATTCATCGATTTGGGCTTTACGTCACCGCTTGCATCGCCTCCGACGCGTTGGGGCTGCCTGTCGCATCGCTAAGGTCGCACAATACACAAGGGCAGCATCAAAGCTGCTCCAGTCCCTTGCGAGGCGGGGAGACTCTCTAGCTCGACGCGTCACGACGGCACGCTGTCGACGCCATGGCCTTCCTCTTCGCGGACCGCCCCGCTCTCCTGAAAGACTTGGACAACGATGAAGCCCGAGTGATCGAATATGAGCGTGTAAGGGACCGCTGGTTCGCATTTACCGTACCTTTCTCGATCGCGCACGGCTGCGTCGTCACGTTGATCACTTATGCTTCCACGGTGCAGGGCCCGGAGCTGGCCAATTGTGGCTTGGCGGCCTTCTACGCCTGCTATACGTTGAGTGCGCTGACATTAGCGACGGTGTTCGTCGATAGAGAAGGACCTAGACGGTCGATGCTTATTGGATTTGGCGCGTACTGCGTCCTCGCGTTCTCCTACGCGCTCTACTCGCTTTCCCAAAATGCCGTCACGTTCGCCATTGTGATTATCGCCTCGGCCGGCGGTGGTATCGGAGGCGGCCTGATCTGGGTCTCGCAGTCGCGGCACTACGCCGCCATGTGCAAGGACGCGGCGGGGCCCGCGCCCAACAACTTCGCTTCCAGTTTTGCCTTCTGGTACATCGGCACGGAAGGTGTGGTGAAACTCGCGACGGCGTCATTCTTGACGCTTGTTGATGATTTAACTGTGGCATGCACGACCCTATTCATTCTACTGGTCGCGGCTTATGGTGCGATGGTTTTAAGACCCGAGTCCTGCGGCTTCGCGACCGATGATGAAGGTGATATCATGAACACGATGCGAAGCGTCTCACTATCATCAATCGGCAGTGTCGCCAAGGCCCACGCCGAGGACCCCCGCATCATACCGCTCTCGCCGCCCTGGCTCGCGTTCGGCTTCTCGTCGGCGGCGTTCACGTCGTGGTACGCCGGGGTGGTCTCGACCTACCGGCCGAACGCTTTGGTGGGCTTCGCGGCCGCTGAAGTTGCTTTAGTGGCCGGCGCATTGGCGCCCTTGTTTGGGTGGCTCGCGGCGCGGTTTGGGTTGCGGGCGCCCGTTTTGTTGGGCGCGGCGTCCTACGCCGTCCTAGGCATCATCATGGCCGTAGCTGGTATGGAGCAAAATTTGACGGACAATGGGTCGTTGTGGGTCTACTGCTTCTTTATTGGGGCGGTCCGGTCGTTCTACGAGAACACGTCGAAGATGTTGGTCGTCGAGTTTTTGGACGACGCGCCTTCACTAGTGAATAGAGCCATGGCGGCGATGTATTTCCACAACGGCAGCGCGTCCACAATCACCTTCCTCTGTCTGTTGATCCCGGCGAATCCTTATAGAGGTATTGGGTATGCGATGGTCGGCTTCGGTCTGTTGATCGGCGCCGGGTTTTTGCGCCTACGCTCGCTGAAGGACACGGAAACGGGGTACACGCTACTCGCCTAGTCGACGACGCGCCCGCGCCGCTGACTGGTTCTCGTTCCTCGAGCGCGTCGCCGCGGGGGAGGTCGTGTGGCCGCGTCACGGTTACTAACATGTATTTTGTACGGACATAATACTTATCTTGTCGTGAGCGGCCCAAACATTAACTCGACCGCGGCGTCGTCCGGGAAGGCCTTGTCCTTCCAGGCCTTGTCCAGCCCCGCCTTCGTAATACGCAAAATAGAGCCCTCTACAAACGAACAGTGGAACCAAAACCCATAACCCTTCTTCTTGCCCTTGATGGACACATGGACCTCCTCCGTGAGGGGCACTCTTTTCATAAGGCGGCCGCCCAAGCCGCTATAAACATATGAACCGCAGGTGACGTCCACTAACCCGATGGTGGACCGCACGCCGTTGAGTATCAGCACGCGCCGCGGCGGCGCCGGGCAGTCCGTCGCTTGTTTACGCCAGCGCGCGTTCCACGCTTGATCAAGTAAATGTTCACAAGGCGTTCCCCAGCCCCTTCCACCGAGGTCCTCGTCGCGGAAGCGATGCGTCGTATATACCGAATCCAGGTCCACGACGTGCCTCCGCTCGCAGCAGTGCCCAAAATACTCCACAAACCGTCTTTGGGAGGGAATCGTGACGCCCTTCCGGTTCTTCGTTCGAGCACTACCGTAGGCCGCCATAGCCTCTGCGGGTGTCCGGTACAGACGAGCATACAAGAAGTATGCTGATATACAAGTACCCGTCCGCCCCTTGCCCGCCTTGCAGTGCACCGCGATCACATGCTCCTTATGTGAAGACAGCCACTCGTGTGCGCTTTCACAAAAGTAGTAGAGCAATCCTAAGGGCGGCGGGCTATGGTCGTCGAACGGAAACCGCTCGAACCGTCCACCAAACCGCGTCATGGCGTACGTATTGCGTGTTTCCGAGCACAGGTTGTACACCTTGTAATTTGTGGAGTGCCTCGTCTCCAGAAAGCGTTCCACGTCTTCGATGCGATTCCGGTACATCTTCTGGTAGTCGACGGACGGGATGCCCATGGCTATTATACGTGGTGTGACGTAGGTCAGATCCAGATCGAAGCCGTCCTCTCTCATCCTATGCTTCTTCTTCGAGACGAGGGCCCGCACCTTATTCTGGAGGAGCTGGGCCATGCTGCCCCCTACTTGTGTGCTGCTGCCGTCGCGTCAGTTCCGATGTGCTTGCAACCTGCTGCCCTTTACGTCGTGGCGCGCCGCTGTCGCACCGTGCGTCGGTTCGGCAGGGTGTGCTGGGATCTGGCAGCTATGCGACGAGCTGCGGACCGTCTGGTGCCGCTCCTTTTTTGTATTGCTTGCCCAACAGGAAAATGTGATGGGCAATTGCTGGGCGCGACCCGCACGATGGTGGACCGCTGCCGGGCCTATCCCACGCGTCCGAGGAGAGCTCGCATCGGCCCTTGGGCGCGTGGACGAATGACGGCATTTTTATCACCCTCTGGAAATTGGCAGCATGGCCATGGCAGCACAAGACGCCGTCGCTGCCGCATCGATGCGGAAAACAATGCGATGAAGTGGGGCAGCCTCCTATGGCTCTGCTGTTTAACAGCTGGAGAGATCGGCCGCCAGCCCAAGCCACCCTTGACGGAGGAGCAGAAGCGCCGCCGCCAGCAGTACATCGCGGACAAGAAAGTTAAACGCGCTCGGCAATTAAAACGCATGCGCTGGGAGGTGCAGCAGCGGCGCCAAGCTGAAAGGGAAGCGACACAACCGCTCACGTCGGAGGAAATTGCGAGGGACGCCGCGAGGACGCGCCGCGCGTCACTATGGCGCCTGCCGCACCTCCCGCCAACGGACCACATCCCGCTCGGCCCGCGCGAGCCGCGCTTCGCGCTGCGAAGTTTCTACGTGTCGCGAAAACATAAAATTGCGTTCTGCGCGATCCCGAAGGTCGCCTGCACGGAGTTCATCCGCCTCATGTACCGGTTAGAAGGTGATGTTCATTGGTGGAAGGACCCCCACTTCCGCACGGACGCTTCTACTTTACTGAAGAGAGGCGATGAAAGGGAAGCAGAGCACATACTGAACGACGCGAACTGGACGAAAGTAGCATTTTTGAGAGATCCGGCGACGCGGGCGTTATCCGCCTACTTGGACAAATTTGTGGACTCGCCTTCGCGGGGCATCCACGGCAATTATGGTTTGAGGCACTTTGGGCGGGAGCTGAACTGGACGGAGTTTGTCGATACGCTTGGGAGTGAGAATACCGATAGGTACAAGCCCGAGGGTTTACATGTTGGTTCGAATGCGCACTGGAAGCCCCAGCGGTTTCACTGTTCGCTGGAAAAGTTTCTGACGAAGTATCAGTTTATTGGGAGGTACGAGTCGCTGCGCGACCACGCGGAGATGCTCCTTAGATCTTTAAATCTGTGGGACGCGTACGGTTCAAAAGGTTGGGGCCACCGCGACAAGCGCCAGCGGCTCATGCCCAAACCAAGTGATAGTATACCGGTCCGGGATTCACTCTTTGCGCAGAAGGCGAAACATTCCACTAACGCCGACGCGCGGAAAGCTTCGTACTTGACGCCGTCTATTTTATCCAAGCTGAGAGAGATCTACGCCATGGACTACGAGATGCTCGATGCTATTGATGCGTCGCCCGATCCCGGGAACGGGGCTCGCTGGTCGCCGCGGCACCGTAATTTGTGTGACGGCGTCCGGCGCGACGACCGGCGCATGTTCGGCGCGTGGTGTGGCTTCGGGTCGCGGGCGCGGATCGCACGGGAGGAGCAGCGGGTCGTGCTGCGGCCTGAAATGCCGTCGACGCGCGCGCCGTTGCGAAAGGACGGCCTGACGCTCCTGGACCGGCGCGACGCGCTTCAAACGTAGTCATTATTGTAACCTTGTTGTTAGTGCTCCGTGAAGGGTTAACCAGAAGGCGGCGGCGGCGGTGCGGCCAGGTTTCGCGCCGCGGCCAGCAGGCTCGACGGCTTCTTCGCCGCGGGCGCCGGCGCCGGCGCGGCCGGCGCGGGTGCCGCCGCGGCCTCGCCGACGGCGAGGGAGGTGATGTCGACGGGCGCGACGGTCGCCTTGCGGATCAGCGCCGCAGGGACGGCGTACTCGCGGTCGCCGTCGTCCTGTGTGGAAATCAAATTTCAGACCCCCCACGCCGTCGACGCGATGATGGCGTGGAGGTTGATTTTCTACACAGGCTCGGACATAGGCGATGTCGTATTTGTCTCCCGGCAGCGCCGTCGCGATGGTGCCGGGATACCACGTCACATCGCCCTGGAACCTCGCGTCGACCCGGTCGAGGGCCTTGAAGGATTGCTGTTTTTTCGGCGCGGCGGCCGCGGGCGCCGGCGCGGGCACGGCCACGGGCGGCGCGACGGCCGTCGCCGGCGCGCCGGGCGGTAATGGTGGAGGCGCCGTCGTGGCCTCCATCTCGAGGTGGGCCTGCTCGGCCTGTTCGAGCGACGTGTTGAACCCGAAGCTCATCATGCCTCCGGAACTGCCGAAGTTGCCGCCGGTTTGTGAAGGCAAGGCCGCGGCGTCGCCGGGCGGCGGACACGCGCAGATCTGATCCGTACCGCCCCGGGGAAACCACGGCTTCCGCTCGCTCTCGTCCAGATATTTCCAATGATTTAAGGTCTTGAACTCGTCGTTGAAATCAAACACGCCCCACCACAGGTTGTAGGACGGGTCGAGGTTGGCACTTTTCATATGTTGCGCTTGCTCCGGGTAGCCTCCCAGGAACGGCGCAAAACAAATCCCATCACTCAACTCGATGATGGGCTCCGTCTTCGCGTACAAATAGAAGGTACAGTTGTGGCAGTCCCTGGTCCTTAATTGCTTGCACGCGAGATAAAACGTGCAATCGGAGCAATCACGAACAAACACGCTCTCCGACGACGCTCCCAGAAACACGCGGCACGTCTTCAGCTGGTCGATCTGCACCTGATCACAATGATCCGTGATCACGATCTCGCAGCCCTCGCACTCCGCGATGTCGAAGGGCTGCCCCTCGATCTTGCCGGCCTCTTTACTCAGCTGCTCATTCTTCTTGTTCTTGAAGGTGAAGGAGAGCTCGAACTCGTACTTGCGCCATTCTCGTTTGGTCTCAAATTCCTTGCCGTCGCTGGCCGTGTACTTGCCCATGGTTGGGTGGGTGTTGGGGTGTTCGATTTGTTGGGCTGCTCACAGCTGTCGTCGGACAAGGCTTACAGCGTGTGTCCGCTTGATGGCGTGGGAGTTTGCCGCACGGATGCGCGCGTCCCGCGATGGAGGCTGCCCTGCCACGCTCCCCGAAATCGCGCCGAGTGTGCTAGTATGGATGTCGCTGGTCTTTATTTTTTTGCGGCAGCTTCTTTGGACCTCCGGGTTGTGAGCGTTGCAGTACTTCCCTGACCCGGCGCAGCGTGTTCCGACCTCTCTCCACATTAGAGGTAGCCATCGAAGAGGACCACGCCATCGCTGGGGGCGCACGAAACTCCCCTGGACGACAAACTCCTACTTGGAGTCCAACTGTGTTTGCCGCGAGTCGACGCGGCATCGCTTCGAAAGGGCAGGCCAAAATGTTGCGGTACCTCCTGCTAGCAGCTCTCACAACGCAAGCCGCGGCGGACGCCAGCGCCTGCGCCGCCGCGCTCGCGGACATGACCAACCCGCAGTCGAAGAACGCGGCCAAGAACGCGCTCGCCTCGTTCACGTGCCCGAACGTCTTAGCCGCCGCCGGGTTTAGTTGGACGTCCGGGGACACTTACGCCTTTGCTGCTAGGCAGCACATGTCTGATTTTGGCGACCCCGACGCCTGCGAATCTATTGGAGGATTCCGCTACGTCGGTGTCCAGTACCCGTTCGGACAGTGGGGTTTATGTGTGCCACGTGAATGCGACGCGGAGAATCTAAACGAGCTCCTTAAGATGGGACAGGGGTTGACGGGGGCGACGAAGGTCGTGTCCGGTCGCTTCCGCTTTAGAATGGGTGCCGGCGGCGGGTTCATGGTCGCCCTCTTTGTGATACTGGTCGTGGCTGCATTGGTAGCGACTGCGTTCGAGCCGCGAATCGTCGCGCACGTCAAGGGCATCGTGTACAAGGAGGATTACGCCCTCGTGACCGAAGTCTACCGGGGCCCGGCGTGGCTCCAGTGCTTCTCGCTCGTGAGGAATTACGATCAGTGGTTGTCGAGAAGAGAAGATAATCCGCTGAGCTGCCTGGACGGCGTCCGGGTGGTGTCGATGCTGATGGTGATCCACGGCCACACGCTATTAATCGGTATTTATGGGATGTACACGAATGTCTTCAGCGCGCTCTACCCCCCGGATGGGCTCGTGAGCACCGCGCGGGGCCAGTCATTACCAAGCGACGAGTTCGCCGTCGACTCGTTCTTCTGGCTGAGCGGTTTGCTTGCCACGAGGGCGCTCGTCAAATACGCGCAGGGTAGGGGATGGAAGTGGATTCCCCAGACATATTTGTTTCGCTACCTGCGCCTGACGCCTTTATACTTTTTTGTATTGCTCTTCTGGTGGAAAGCTTTGCGAATCGTGGGCCTCGGCCCGCTGTGGCTCAACCAAAGGGGGGGCTACCGGAGGTGCAAGCGGTACTGGTGGACGAACATGCTCTACGTCAACAACTTGGTACCGTTCAAGGACACGTTTACCGAGCAATGCTTCGGCCACGCCTGGTACCTAGGCAACGATATGCAGTTTTTTATCATCCTGCCTCTGTTTATCGTGGCGTATACGTTTAACCGGAGGGCGGGGTATGCATCCTTATTCGTCGGGTTCTGGGCCTCGATCATCTACTCGCTCTGGGCCGCCGGCCACTTCGGCTTCTCTGCCGGAGTTGGCGCCCCCCCCGACCAGCAAACATACTATTACGTGCGGCCCTGGACGCGCATCCCACCCTACCTTGTTGGTTCGGCAACGGCTCTTCTCTTGAACGACGTGTCGTCCAAGCCGTCTCGGATAATATGTGAAGCGATGAGGCTCGTGGCGCTGCTGATCCTGGGGCTGTGCTACTTCGGGGCTTACCCCTTCTGGCAATCGCCCATGAAGCACGGCCTCAAGCGCCTGAATCATTCGTACGTGGCGCTGACGAAGCCGGCCTGGGCCGTGGCGTTGTCGCTGCTATGCTGGCCGTCGTTCCGCGGCCACCGCGGGATGATCGGGCGGCTTTTGGAGCTGCCGCTGTGGGAACCTTTGGCGAAGCTTACCTACGCCATGTACCTCATCCACATGCCCCTGATCGAGATCTTTTATTGGGCCCGGCGCGGCGGCCGCATCTACTTCTCGGTGCCCTGGTGGTGTTTCGCGTTCCTGGGCGTGGCGAGCGCGACAGGATTCGTGTCCGTGGTTCTGTATCTGTTCGTGGAGCTGCCGTTCCACAACTTGGTGATGCTCCTGCGCAAGAGACTCGCGACGCCGCCGGCGCGCCGCGTGGACGACGACGACGCCCTCGCCGAGCTCGCGGAGCCGCTCACGGAGCCCGTGTCGCCGGCGTCGGAGGTCGAGGTGAACTAGAGATTGTCGTATCGTCTCCCCGATCCCCTTTTTCCCCCCTTTTCCTAACTTTTTGATTGATCTATATAGATGGACGAAGTGTTGTTGTTGTTACACCCCGTAAAATCGCGGCGCCTGATCGAAGGATCGGCGCAGTACGCGTATGACCTCGTCGAGCGCGTAGTCAATAGGCCCAGGCAGACAGTAGTGGACCGTGTCGCCCTCGCCGTTGTGCGAGCCGGGATGCGCATCCTGCCTCCTACCAAGCATCTCCACGTCGTCGATAATTCCGTGGCCGACGGCCGAGAACGCCGCGACCGACGCCGCATTCACCCGCTGCCAGAGGCCGTGCCGGTACTCGTCGACGCCCTCGGGATCAATCAATTGTCAGAGTGGTCGTGCGTCGGTCGTGCGTGTCGTAGTCCGCGATCAGTGATCGAAATCAATAGCTAGAGCAATGAGGTTGCGCCACGACGCTCAACTCGCGTGCGGCAAATGCGGCGAGCTAGCGGCCTGTAAGACACTAGCGAACTTTTTTGATTGCCCTATAGCTAATAGTAGTTTTAAAGCTGCCAGCCTGAGTGTAAAACTTGAACCGGAACTGAAAAATTCACACAGCATGCTTATCACCCCCTTGGGGAGTTGGACGCGCCCGAGTCCCTAGCGTCCTCGCCGCGCCGCCGCCCGGCCTAGGCGACGTGCAGCGGATCAGACATCCACGAGCGCCACGCCGCGACCTGCTCGCGCTCGGGATCGGTCGTAGGCTGGAAGTCCGGGAGCGAGAGCAAGTACTCGACGGCGGCGTCGCGCCGGGCCGGGAAGTCCGTCGAAAGCTCCTCGAGCGTCGCCTCGATCTTCTCGGTCGCATCTCTAATAATTTTGATCGCCACCGGCGTCGAGTGCACGCGCGCGTAGCCGTAGTTCTTGAGCTTCACGCTCTGGTCGAGAAAAGCCTCGCGGCGCTTTTTGGACAAAACTAGAAAAGTCGACAGCGACGTCTCGAGCGTGACCGCAAGATGCGCCGACGGCTTCGACGCAACCGTCTCCAGTTCCTGCTTCCGCGCCGGGTCCCGCAGGAGCCGTCTGAGGTACTGATCCAAAAGCTTCTTCGTGAGCGCGATCTTGATATTTGTGTTCACGGTACAACCGGCGTGCGACGCCTTGTAGTCCTGGAACCACTCGTCCCGCTCGCCCACGGCCTTGCGGAGCTGGTGGAACTCGACAAACGAGAAACGCGAGTTGGCTGCAGCGTCGCGTAATATCTCCCACGGCGTCTCACCCACCCCTATATCCTGCTTGACCGTGATCTCTTCCGCTCGGAGCAACATCTTAACAACGAGCTCGTGGGCCTTCTCGACCCGCTCTTTTTGGGGGGCGTCGGCCGCGCCGAAGGGCAGGAACTCCGGGAGTAAACACGACCGGAAGGTGCTCGGAGTCACCTCATCGTCCGTGGTCGAGCCGCGTCGAATCCAGAACGAGGCCGCGCCGCGGAACGGTACGACAGCAGCACCGGCGTGCGATACGCACGCGAGCGCTTGGAGGCTCGCGACGTTCAATAACGCTACAATATCATCAAAGTTCTTGGCCAGCACCTCCGACGCGCTCTTCAAATCCGAGGCCTTGTAGCGCTGCGTCGGCGTCTCCGTGACCTCCTCCTCCAAATCCCGCACCTCCGTCGGGACGCATAAGGATAGCGCCACAGATAAGAAGTCTTCGCCAATAACAATGTCGCCGGCCCCTTTGAAATCCACGTACTTCCCCACAACACGGACGAACTCTTCCACAGAAGCGTCCGCACCAGAGCCCCTCGTGCAGTCGTCCTCGTCTTCACTATCGTCGTCCTCACTATCACTATCGGCGGCGTCCGCCAGTAGCTTTTCTAGGTGCGCTCTCAATTTATTAGATTCCACACACGCCGTGAATTTGTCCCACGGAGGCAGCCCGTGCCGTTTGAAGGCGGCCTCGAGCCTCGGCTTTGATAAGGTTCCCCCACCCTTAATAATCCTCTGCAAATCGAGGCGGTCCTGCTCCGTAAAGCCCGTCGTCGCGTCGATGGCGTCGCCAGCTCCCGCTGAGAGCCCACTCACTAACGCGTCGCTGCCGCCAGAAGTGTCCGACGACTCGAGCAATCGGCTAGTCTTGAGGAAGTCGGCGGCAGTAACACCATCCAGCGCGGCGAAGACGGCCGTCTTCCGATCGATTAATTTGGACCCTACGTCATCGAGGGCGTAGGAGAGAGTCCTGTACAAACTTTTGCCTCTCGAGGATGCACCGGCAAAGACCCTCTCCACGAAGGCCGGCGCGCCTTCCTCCTCGTCGAATGGCTCCATCTGGAAGACCAGCCGGTCGCACTCGTTTTTGTGATCGCGCTGGGCGAGCTCCCGCCACGCGCGCGCAACGGCTCTACAGTTGTCCGACACCGTGGGCATGCTGGGAGCTAAGACCGCGGCGCCGGGCTCCGTGTCGGTAGAACCAGGACCAGAGCAACCACCGACGAGGCCCAACGCCGCACCGGACCGCGCCCCGCCGAACGCTCCCCAGGCCCGCGGCTGCTGTACCTCGGAGGACGAGGCACGTAGACCTCCGAGCGCGGTGCTCGGGCTACACGTCAGGAAACACAGCGTCGCGGTATCACACGAACCGTCGCCGCAAGCCGACATGAGCCGGCTCAGTGACGCACCGCGGCCGCGAGAAACCGCAGATAACGACGCACCCGCCCCGCGTCCTAGACCCAAGAGCGCGTCCATCAGCGGCTCGCCCGTCTCGAAGGAGCGCACCACGCGACCATCTAGTTGAGGAGGCGACAGCGCGTGAAGCCCGGCGCTCGGCGCGTAGGGGCCGTCAAAAACGTGCGCCGACGTATCTAATAAAGCTAAGGCGGCGCGGGGCGCCGTCGCCGCCACGCCCGTGACCAAGGGATCGGCGACGACGCCGACGTGCCCGGGCTCGCTCGGCGCCGCGAGCTCCTCGAGATCCATGGCGCCGTCGCCCTCGACGACGTCCAACGCTTCCGTCGGCGGCTCGATCATGAGCGGCGCGGCCTCGTCGTCGTCCGCGGCGACGGCGGCGACCGCCGCGTCGCGCTCGAACCACGGGAGCGCGCGCGGGTCGTTGGCGGCGTTCGGGCTCCAGGAGCCGCCCTGCAACCGCAACGCATTCCCGGCCCAGGCTCGCACGTTCCCGCTTCCGTGGCGCAGCACGCCCACGTTCTGCTGCACCAGCTGCTGCACGACCTGGGCGTGATGCTGCTGGTTCCCGGCTTGGAGGCCCGCCGTCTGCAGAATCCCGCGCATCGTACGTCGAGCCCTTCGCCGGGCTACAACAACGGCGCTCGTGCCGTTGTGGATGTTGTAGCCCAGCGCTAGGCAGGACTCGAACTGGAGCGCCCACGGCGAGTACAACAGGACCTCGGCGTCGTAGCGCGGGATGTTGCGGTCGGTGACCCAGTCGTCGGCGTGGAACGAGCAGCCCGCCTCCTCCTGGAGCGCCAGCATGTCGCAGTGGTCGCGCGACGCGATGCCATTTTTCTGCCAGCTCATGCTCGTCGTCGCCTCCATGGCCGCCAGGTACGAAAGCGTGAGCTTGGCGCCGAAGAACCGGCGCGAGTAGTGGAAGAGGAACACCGAGATGCAGTATTCGAGCCAGGCCCACTGCTCGGTCGTGTCGTCGCCGTTCTCCAGCGCCCGGCGGTACTCCGCGTACGCGACGAGCACCAGCCAGTTGTACGCCTCCTCGCACGCGCAGCTCGAGTTCGGCTGCTTTGGAATTCTTGCGAGCGCCGCCTCGACGCTCAGCGTCGACGGGTGTCGCGCGGCCTCGCAGGTCTTCGCTTCTAGCGGCGTCGTCGAGACGTAGGGCGACTCCTGCGCTTCGGCGTTGTGCGCGGCGCTGCACAGCTGCGGCGTGCTCTGCGGCTTCGTATCGTTGCCGCCTCGGGTCTTCACCATGATGCACAGCTCCTTGCGGACTCAGCGATGCTAGCACCGCAATAAGCACGCCCAACGCGCGCGATTTGAGCGCCATGGTGCTAGTTTGTCTCTGCTGGCTTTGCGAGAGGCTGGGCGTTTCATCGGTTACGCTCAGCACGACTCCGTACGCCATTGTACGGTATGCGAGCTGCACATGACCAATGGGACGCCTAGACAACGCAGTACCTGACGCTCTTCGTCCCCAGCGACGGGCGCGTCCCTCGAACGTGCACGCCATAAACTAGAGCCATACAACGCACAGCACAAAGTAAACTCAACAGAGAAATAACCCCCCAAAAGAGTCCCCCAGGTCACCTCACAACCACCCCTCGGCGCCACGAGCGACGTCGCCCCCGTCCCGACGTGGTACCATGGTCAGTTGTATCAGAGTGGTCGTACGTCGGTCGTGCGTGTCGTAGTTCGCAATCAGTGATCGAATTAATAACAGAGGCAGTATTTGACTTGCGCCACGACGCCATAACTTAGCTAGCGTCCTGTAAGACACTAGCCAGCTCTGCAAAAAGCTTTGCGCATAGCATTGATCGCTTTTGCACGTTTCTGGACGCGTCACGAGCCACAGCACTCTAACCCTCAAGCGTGCACGCAGTACAGCGCTAACGCAGTCGCCGCGAGGGCATCAAAACCATGGCCGCAGTCCTGAGCCAAAAGGCCGCAGCCAAAGCCGAGCTACGGGGCAAAGCGGCAGAAATGTACGCGAAGGAGGCCGACGCCCTCGCCAGCAACGGCGAGAACGAGGCGGCGGCGAGGATGTACGAGCGGGCCGCAAATGCTATACAAGCGGACGCGAGCCCGACGATTGATTTGTTCGTGCCCGGGCGCCTCTGTTTGTTTGGCGAGCACTCGGACTGGGCCGGCGGCTTCCGGAGATTTAACAGAGAGATCGTGCCTGGTAAAACTCTGGTCCTCGGGACGCCGCAGGGCCTCGCGGCGCGTGTTAAAATATGCGACGAATTGGTCGTGACGGCGACGAACAATGCGGGGGAGAAAATCGGGCCCTGGCGCTGCGCCATGGACCGCGAGGAGCTGAGGCTGGCCGCGGAAGGCGACAGTTTTTTTTCGTACGTGGCTGGCGTCGCGCTGGTCGTGCTGACGAACCATAGGGTGAGGGGTGTCGAGATTGACCAGCACACCTCCACCCTACCCCTCAAGAAGGGCCTGTCCTCGTCGGCGGCGATCTGCGTGTTAACGGCAAGGGCCTTTTCCGAGTGTTATGGGTTGAAGCTCACGACAAGGGGCGAGATGGAGTACGCCTACCTCGGCGAGGTCGCCACCGGGAGTTGTTGTGGCCGCATGGACCAGGCCTGCGCCTTTGGGTCTAGGCCCACTTTACTGACCCACGACGGCGACCACCTCGAAGCTGAGCCCATTGCCTTGCCGAAGACGCCTCTGCGTCTATTGGTCGTGGACCTGGGCTGCGACAAGGACACGCCGTTGATGCTGAAGAGCCTGCAGCGGTCCTTTCCTCATTGTGAGGATGACCGTGGGCGGTGCGTCCATGCTTGGTTAGGTGAAGAGAACCAGAGACGCGTCGCGGAGGCGGTCAAGGCCGTGCGCGCGGGCGACGCCGAAACATTGGGGGCGCTGATGACGGCGGCGCAAAAAGATTTTGATCGGAGCGCGATTCCCGAGTGCCCGTCTCAATTCGCGGCGCCGACGCTGCATGCCGTTTTGGGGGACGAGAAGTTGGCTGAGTTGTGCTGGGGCGGCAAGGGCATCGGCTGCGGCGGCGAGGGCTCCGCGCAGCTCGTTTGTAGATCAAAAGAGGCGCGCGACCGCGCGGCGTCGTACGTGAGGGACGAGCTCGGGATGTGGTGCTGTTGCGTGGACGTCGGGGGTTCGTAATCTTGTTGTTCTGTGTGTCCTTCTCGCGCGCGTCGCGTTTGTGTCGCATCGCTCTCCGGTATCCGAGCAGACGTCTGCGGACGCTTCCTCCTGTTTTTGGCTGGGCAGGAACAGGGGGTGGATCGGCGATGGGTCAGTTCGGCGATGAGTCCGTCTAGGAGGGGGTACCGCCCCGGGGCGCGGCTTCCAGGGCTCCCGCGCGGAACTCCAAGCTAGCGGCCTGTAACATACTAGAAATCAGCTGAGCCGCAACAAAAGCGCCCTGTTACCGACGTATACAGCGAGCGCGGGGCACGTAGCGTTTACGCAGTCGACGCCAGTGCACTCTCGGCCAGCGCGCCAGCTCTCCGCTTTCCTGCGAGTCCAGCAGGCCTAGCGCAAGCGAGAAACAGCGTTGTGCTGCAGTAGAGCCCAGAGCGTTCCGCGCGGGCGAAAAAAAAAGCGGAGACCGGCCGAAACGAGCCCTCCCAGCGCACTGATCACGCGCCGCGCCAGAGCGCACCGTTGGCTCCTTTTTTCTGAACGGCGCGGCCGAAACGATGTCGCAAATGCGCTGCTCGAACCCCGAGTGCCGTTCGACGGACATCGACTGGAACGAGAGTTCCGGTGATGCCGTTTGTGTCCGCTGCGGTACGGTTTGTGAAGAATCCACAATTGTAGCGTCAGTAGAATTTACCGAAGGAGCGGGCGGTTCCGGCGTCGTCGGCCAGTTCGTCTCAGCGCAGTGCACGAAGCCCTTCGGCACGCTCGGCGCGAACTACGGGTCCTCTGGGAGACCGAAGTACGGCTTTCTACGTAGTTCTAGAGAAACGACGCTCGCGGCCGGCAAACGAAAAATCGAGCAGGTCGCGAATAGTCTGAGGTTGGGCCAGCACTACGTCGACGGCGCGGATCGCATTTTCAAGTTGGCAGCTCAAAGGAACTTCACGCAAGGGAGAAAAACTTTACACGTTGTGTGTGCGTGTCTCTACGTCATGTGTCGTCGGGAGAAATCCGCACACATGCTCGTCGACTTCTCGGATGTCTTACAAGTCAACGTTTATAGTCTGGGTGCGACGTTCCTGAAGTTTCGACGCGTCCTCAACTTGGAATTACCCCTGGTCGACCCGTCGTTGTATATTCATAGATTTGCCGCCAAGCTGGAACTAGGCGACGCGGCTTCTGCGGTAGGCGCGACGGCGCTGAAAGTAGTGCAAAGGATGAAGCGGGACTGGATCGAGACCGGCCGGCGACCGGCCGGTGTGTGTGCCGCGGCTTTACTTGTGTCTGCAAGAGCCCACGGCTTTCATAGGACGCAACAGGACGTCGTTTCAGCTTTGCGAGTCTGCGGCATGACCGTGTCCAAAAGACTGGCCGACTTCCAAGCAACACCAGCAGCACAATTAACATTGAGAGAGTTCCACGCGCAAGCGGACAGTACCGAGGAACAGGACCCTCCTTCCTTCCAACTTAGTCAAAGGCGGACGGAGAACGAGGAACGGGCGAGGAAGGGCTTACCATTGTTACCCAAAGATCCTAGAACAGATCAACAATTATGTCTACCGGCTCCAGGAGCCTTGGCACAAACGGCAACGGCGCTGGTCCAGCACGCGCGCGTGCACGCCGCTCGACGGAAGCCCCCTCAACCTCGATCGATAACATCCCATCGACGGCAAAAACAATTTGAGTCAGCGAAGTCGGAGATGTACGACGAGATCAGGGAGGCCTTCGAGATCCAAAAGGCCGAGGCGCCCGCGAGGCCCGTGATTCAACGAAAAACAATTGAGAATGGGGAGGAGGACCCGAGCGATTTCAGTGATGTCGCCGATGCGGATGTGGACGCCTTCGTGCTGAGTGCCGAGGAAGCGCGAAAGAAGGCCGAGATGTGGGAGCGCATGAACGAGGACTACATCCACAGACAAGAGGAGAAGAACAAGTTACGGGAAGCGAGAGAACAAGCTCAAGCGCAAGGCCAGCCGCCGCCCGGTAAAAAACCAAAACCCAGAAAGAAGTCGTCGAAGAAGATGGCTCGTTTAGGCAATCAGACGGCTGCTGAAGCCGTCCTCGACGTCGTCGAGAAGAAGCGCTTCTCGAAGAAGATCAATTATACGGTCTTACAAGGTATCTTCGGCGGTCAAAAGAAGCGGAAAAGTGCTGATTCGCCCGGTGCTTCCAAGAAAATGAAGCCTATTGCAGAAGAAGAGGAGGACGACGACGACGACGGGGCGCCGGAGGTGCCGGGGACGACCATATAAGTGGGGTTGCATGTGTATTACCTCGGTCCTAGGAATCCCCGACCCGTGCGCTGCGAAACTTCGTCGCGAGCTAGCGGTGTAAGACACTAGCTGCATGCATGCACTTTGCCACCGGTTTTGCTCCGCCTTGGAGGACCGCAGCCGGCTGTCCAGCATGCAAGGGTGTTGAAGACCTGGGGCCAACGCCGCGACGACGCGCTGCTCACGGGAAGGCTCCCCTTCGCCGCGCAACAGAGCCAACAGAGAACCGACACTGCACCATGCGGTGGAACCCCGATCTCCTCGGCGTGGTCGCGCCGTTCGTAAAACTGGAAGACATAGGCCGCTTCGCTGTTGCGTCCCGGGATATTGATGAGGCGCTGCGCCAGCCCGACGAGCGCGCCGCCGTCCTCGCGCACCTGGGCACGGCCGAGGTGCGCGCCGCGGCGTCGCTCGAGCACGCGGCCCTCGCCGAGGCGACGCGCGCGTGGCGGCCCGTAGGTGCTAATCGAAGACGGGTGGCCCACTTGGTCGTGGACAACGACGCGCGTGAAGTAAATGCGCGCTGCGCCGAGGTCGCCTCCTTACTGCGGCGCCACCCGCGGGCGACGTGCCGCGTCGAGGCGCACGCCGGCGCGGATCTCCAGCCGCCCGTTTTAGCGTTCGCGCTGGCGACGGCGCGGGCACGCCTCGTGCGCGACCGGCTCGTCGCGGCCTTCGCGCGCCTCGGTATTAACCAGAGACGCGTCGAGCTCGCGAGCATGCGGCCGCGCGCGCCGGCGACGCGCGTTGAGGTCTACCTGCGCCTCCGCGACCATGGGATAGAGGTCGAGGTGCCCGCGCGGCCGACGGACGGCGCGCCGCCGCACGCGCTGACGCGGCTTGTGCCCCGCGTCTGGCGGCGGCGCCGGGCCTGGCCGCTGTCACGCATGTACGCCGTGGCGACGAAGTGGCTCGGGAAGCCGTCGGGCGTCCTACGAGTGTAAAATAGCAAGTTATACCCGTGTGACCGCATATGGCATGGGCACAAAAATCGGGTCACTGCGCGCGCGCCCCCCGCGCGCGCAGCTTGTGCTGGAGGCTCTGCCAGGAGAAGTAGACCGCGAAGAGCAGACAAATTGTTCCTGAGTAGACGTAGGTCCGCACCTCCGGTCGAGCCGGGTCCGGCAGCGTCAGGGCGTAGAGCGCGAGCCCCACGGACTCGAACTTCTGCTTGAGCTTGCCCTCGGAGACGGCCCGTAGGGCGGGGCTCTTGCTATCGGACGGCGGTGCGAACTTGGCCCGGTAGTAGTCGCCGAAGCGGACGCAGCCGATCGTGAATTCGAGAGCGAATAAAGCTAGCGAACAGACGACGACGACGGCCCTTAAACCTAGTTCTGACGTGTCGTACGCGCAGAGGAGCAGGTAGGACCACAAGCAAAGGCAGAACACCACTTTATCCATCTGCGCGTCTAAGAACGCGCCGAGCGCGCCGTCGTAGCCCCGCTTCACATCTTGTATATTGCGGCCGTCCCGCGCGTGCTGCTTGGCCACCACACCATCAAGATGATCTAAGAAATCGTGCCACATGATCAAGAACGACGCCCAGCCTAAATAGGAGTACTTCATGCATAATGCTATGGGGATAACCAGTAGTCCTCTCCCATACGTAACGATGTTTGCGGTAAACACCGTGACACCACCAATAGTGCGGGGCATGACGCGACAGAACGGCGTGCACGCGACCATGACGAAGTCGTAGTACGCGTCGTGGGCCCTAATCAGTAGATCAAAAACAATGTTGTGCTGCGTCGCATGCACTAAATTCTTGCCCGCGGCGGAGTAGGCCTGGTCGATGGGTCGCGCCTTTTGGGGCGAGGCCTCCTTCAATAGCATGTCGTTGGAAATGGACTTCTTCAGGCCTGTTGACGACACGTCCTGCGTGCGAGGCAGGTAGCGGCACTCGCAGATACCTCTCAAAATGTCATCAAATCTCCCCAAATGATCATCGCCCATGACCATGACGTCCGCGTTGTACCTTCTGCAATACTCGGGCTTCTTCTCGAGCGATTCTTCCAGAAATACTTCATCCACACCATTGATCGCTTTGACGACCGCCATGCGGTGGTCTTGCGGCACGGCCGGGTACTCGGCCTTCTTGCTGTAGTTCAGCGCGTCGCTGGAGACGCCCACGACTAGTCGGTCGCCGAGCTGCCTCGCCCGTTGTATAATGCGCAGGTGGCCGTAGTGGAAGAGGTCGTAGGTGCCGAAGGTGATGACGGTCTTGCCCATCTTGTCGTGCGGGCGGTAAGTAACCTCGCCCGGTCGTGCCGGTGGTCAGTGAGGTTGTTAGAGCGAGACGCTGTGAGGGGCGGTAAATAACCTCGCCCGGTGCCGCTCGTGTGGCGTGAGTTTGTTAGAGCGCAACGCGGTGTGCGCTTGTGTGCAGCTTCTTGTGCGGCCTTGTGGAACTGTTTGAAGGGCGGAAATAAACGTCGCCCGGTTCCGTTCGGCAGCTGTCTAGACTGAGTAAACAAGTGCTAGTCGGCGGCGTCCACGGTAGCAGCGTATAAAAATCGAGCTCTCTGGCTCGGTGTTACGTAGGGGCGTCTCCCCGCACGTTAGCGGAACGCGTCCTCCGGCGCACGATAATGTGCGGTTGGATTGCTATGTGACGCCTCTGGGCCGTGGCTGACCCTTGGGCTACGCGGCGCGGGTTTGGAGCCCCACTGTCCAAGGCTCTGCAGTCCAGCGCGGCGAGCGCTGCGACTTGGACTGTAGGGCTGCGTTTTACTCTCACAGATGTATTCCAGCAGCAGGGGGCTGCCGGCTGGGAAGGACTGGCAGTCCCGGTCCAGCAAGCAATCGGAGTC
Source organism: Pelagomonas calceolata (assembly GCA_918797485.1). Classification (NCBI taxonomy): domain Eukaryota; class Pelagophyceae; order Pelagomonadales; family Pelagomonadaceae; genus Pelagomonas; species Pelagomonas calceolata. The sequence goes on from CAKKNE010000004.1 coordinate 4,203,866, forward strand.
CAGGTTCAGTGACAGATCGCACACGTCGCGGTACAGGCCCAGAGATCGGTCCAGGTCGCGAGAGCGCCGGCATAGGTCGAGGAGTTGGTCGCCACGAGAACGCACTGATCGATGGCGACCGCCGCCGCGACGCCGCTCGCGATCACGGCACCGCTCGCCGCCGCGGCGCGATGAGCGGCGCCGTTCACGATCACCACGCTGGCAGCGATCGCCACCGCGGCCGCGCTCACCGCCGCGGCGCTACGAACGACGGCGCTCACGCTCACCACGCCGACAGCGCTCTCCACCACCACGATACCGACAGCGCTCGCCCCCGCCGCCGCGGCGCAAGCCGCAGAGCCGGTCCGTGTCGCCGGTGGTCACGGCCGAGTCGACGGCCACCGTGGCCGACGCCGGTCCGACGCTCGACTCGGTGATGCGCGCGCACCCGGGGCTCTCGGTCACCGACGCGCTCGAAATCCTCGCGCGGAAGACGGGCAGCGCGGCCGACAAGGCCTTGGAACACCACGGACGCGAGGGCAAGCGCATCTTCACGGAGGAGCCCACGGATAGGAAAGGCGCGGTCATGACTGCCGTGTTGTCCGTACGGCCTTCGTGCTGCTATTTCCTGCAGGGCATCTGCACGTTCGGTGAGCGCTGTGAACACGCGCACATCAAGTCGACGCGGTGTCACTTCGGGCATCGGTGTCGCGTCGGCCACGCGGCGCCGCTCGTCGAGTATTGCAATATTACCACGGGCGGCGCGAGCAAGGGTGCTGGGAACTAAGTGTTGTGTGAATTACGAGTCTCCCCGCAGCGACGCCGTAGTCGCGACCGCGGCCGCCGCGGCGACGGCGATGCCGATACCCGCATCAGTCATATCGACCGCGCCCCGGTTCCAGAGCAGCTCCTTGCCGAGCAGCTCCCTTGCCGCCGAGGCGACGAAGAGCACGTAGTACGCCGACGTCTGTAAGATATTGAATACAAGGGCGATCGTGGTCACGTAAAGACGCGCCGATGTCACGGCGGCATCGAGCGCTTTTGGGTCGTTCGACCAGCGATCGACGTCGGCCGCGGCGACGACCTCCGGGCCGCGGCCACGCGTTAAGGCATCATAGACCGCATCGGATGCGGCGCCGTCGCCGGCTTTTTCTCTCCACTCGCGCCTGAAGACGACGGCGCCGTTTCGCAACGGTTTCGCCGCGCCTAGGGCTCGGCGCAGCGCGGCGGCCTCGTACTGCAGCGCGCTTGCGCCCGCCGCGCACAGCACAACGAGTGCCCTCATCACGATTTAGCTTCGATGGCGCGAATGAGGTGCTTGATGCGGTAGCGCTCCTTCGCGAGCAGATCCTGCAGCTTCGCGTTCTCTTTGCGCAGCTCGTCGACCTCCGAGCTGCTCGCGCCCGCGCTGCTCGCCACTGGAGGCGGCGGCGGCACGTAGGATGGCTTGGCAAAGTCCTCGTCGTCCTCGAGCGCTTTGACACGCTTCTCCAATGCAGCGATCGATGACATTTGACCGATGCGGCCCAAAATGGATCGACTGGCACCGATCTGGCACCGATGCGGCCGTGAATGGCTTGGCAGGCTGATTTTGCAAGTGCACGGGTTTTTCACTTTTTGGCGCGGAGGTATGCGTGCCGGCTCGACCCATCCCAGCGCGCGCCCGGACGGGTCCGGAGCGAGCGCCAGTTGCGTGCGGGTGCCGCCTGGGCTAAACTTGCAAGCATTTCACAAACAGTGCAGGGCTGCCATCCGCGCACGCCCGTGGGTCGGAAGGGCTGCCCTCGCACCACCATGGCGCTCGCCTGCGTGGGCATCGACGGCTGCTTCGGCGACGACGTCAACAGCGACGAAACGAGGGGGCCCGAGACGACCATTCAAGCGCCCGCCGGCACCCTAGGCATCTCCTTCGGGTCCGACGACACGTCGAATGTCATCATCGCCGTGCGGCCGACGAGCCCGCTGGCCGGCTCGGTCGCTGTCGGAGACAAGCTCGTGTCGATCAGCGGACCGGGCCGCGCGCCGTTTAGATGTGGTGGGAGTACCGGTAGCGAGGTCGTCGGCGAACTGAGAGCGGCGGAGAACACGGGCGACCGCGTCCTCACGTTTAAAAAGCCGGCAGCCTTCGAGGTCGCGGCGCCGCCCGGGGCTTTGGGACTCATCTTCGAGAGCCACGGCCCGCGCGTGACCGCTTTACGGTCGTGGTCGCCGCTGAGCGGCCAGGTCGCTGTTGGGGATGTGCTCACGTCGATCAACGGCGAGCCCGTCGCGGCCGGCGACGGCTTCGACGCCGCGGCGCTCGTGAAGGGCGCGGACGACGGGAGCGCCGACCGCCGCCTCGCCTTCTACGGGTGAGGTGTTTTTTCGGTCGTTGAGGCGGCGCGTGTAAATACTCGAGAGCTATTCTTTGCTAGTGCGTTACTGGACGCTAGCTGCCAATGCGGACGCGAGCGCGTGTGGACGCTGGGGAGGACCGTACGGCTGTAAAGGCTCCGTTGCGAGCGCTCATAGGACGGCGCGTAGCATCTGCCCGTTGACCGGCATCGCTAAGCCTTAGTTGTTCCGCAAGCACACCCCTCGCCGCCTCGCTGCGGTTACGCGCAGCACGTAAAGCGTTCGCTGTCTGTACGCGCACCATACAACGAGCTCATAGAGGCAGCTCAACAACAAAAAAGCATGGCCAAAAAGCGCGACCGCTGGGCCAGCGACAGCGACGAGTCCGACCGGAGCGACGGCGAAGAAGCCGAAGCGCCGGCCGCGCCGCCTGCGCCGCCGCGCGCCGCGGCACCGCGGCAACCGCCGCAACAACTCCAGCGGCGGCCGGTTAAACAGAGACGGCACCCGCTGATCCACGGCTGTAGACGCGTCGACTGCTTCGAGCGGCTTGATCGGATTGAGGAGGGCTCCTACGGCGTCGTCTATCGAGCGCGAGATATTGAGACCAGGGAGATCGTGGCCCTGAAACGCGTCAAATTGACAAGGGAGGCCTGCGTTAACGGGTTTCCAGTCACGGCCCTGAGGGAAGCCAATGTACTGTTAACATTAGCCCACGAGAACATTGTCAGAGTGAAGGAGATGGTCGTCGGCGACGCAAGTGATCAGGTCTTCATGGTCATGACGTGTTTTGACCGGGACCTCAAATCTTGTCTGAGGGACCACGAGGGACCCTTGGCTCAGGCGGACATGAAGTGCCTCGCGTCCCAACTCTTCGCGGCCGTGGCGCACATGCATTCACGCTGGTACATCCATCGGGACATCAAGACCAGCAACGTCTTGTATAACGACGACGGGCGGTTGGCGTTATGTGATTTTGGGCTCGCGCGGCGCTTCGGCGACCCCGTGGAGCCCATGACGACCAATGTGGTCACGCTGTGGTACCGGTGCCCCGAACTTCTGCTGGGGGCTACCTCTTATAGTACTGCTGTCGACAATTGGTCGGTGGGATGCGTGCTGGCCGAGTTGTTACTGAAGCAGCCCGTCTTTGCGGGGCGGTCGGAGGTCGAGCAGCTCCACGCGATCTTCAAGGTGTTGGGAGCGCCCGCGGACGGCTATCTCACGGAGCTGCCCCTCGCGGACACGCTGCTCAATTTCGGCAAGCGCCGACCGAAGAATCGGTTAAGGGAGAAGTTTCCCACGGCTACTTTTGGAAGCACGGCCACTACCCCGCTGACGGCATCCGGTTTGGATCTGCTCCAAAGATTATTCGCGTACGATCCGGCGTCGCGGTTGGGCGCGGCGCAGGCGTCTTCACATAACTACTTCCGCGAGGCGCCCTTCGCGACGCCGCGCCGGTACATGAAGTTGAGGGTGGAGAAGAAGGTCGAGAATGTAGCGCCGGTTATCGAGTCGCCGCCGGCGCCGGAGAATCTAGGGATGTAAGTTGTCTTGTGCTACTCGTCTCCGAAAACTACTCGTGATAGATCATTAGTCGCCCCCACCAACACTAGAAAAGCTACTTCAGCGGCTTCCGCGCGACCATGAGCCACATCGGCGTAAACGCGCCGGTCACGCCGCCGTCGGCGCAGCCCACGCCGCCGGCCTGGAGCATGACCTGCGTCTTTGAGGTTCCGGCCGGCACCAATCTAATGAGCTCGAGGAACGTGAGGATGCGCGGCATGAGGAAGAACATGACGGGATTGAACTGGAACCGGGGCCAGCTCAAGGGATTCCACGACGGCGTGAGCGGCGTGTGCCAGGGGTCGCCGCCATCGAGCAGTCCATCCAGAGCGCAGTCTCTCGCTTCCACAATGTCGAAACCCGCGTCAGCTAGGGCCTTCGTGCACACAGAAGTGTGTACGAGATCCGGTAATCCATCCCCCACCTCGATGTCCTTCTTGAGCTTCTTGTGGCGTTCCGAACCGTCGTAGGCGTCCGTCAGGCACCACTCGTAGCACGCGAAGGTCGCGCCCGGCTTCAGCACCCTCAAGATCTCTCCGTAACATTTAGCCCTATCTGGGGCGTGGCACGTCGCTTCGATCGCATACACGCCATCAAAGCTGTTGTCCTTGAAGGGCAGGTTCATGAAATCGCCCTGGACGAGCTTCGCCAAATGGGACACGCCCTCCTGCTTGCACAGCGCATTACCTCTATCCACCTGGAACTGGTTGATCGTGATGCCCGTGACTTGCGCGCGCGTGAACCGCGCGATGTTCCTCGCCGGTCCCCCAATGCCACACCCGCAGTCCAGCACGCAGTCGCCTGCTTTTAATGCTAGTCTTGAGGCGAGGTAGTACTCGTGTCGTAGTAACGACTGGGCGAACGTCTCCCTCCCCCTCCTGTCTGCAAAATGGAAGCAGGCGCCCCAGCCCCATTCATAAAACTCCGTCGCTAGATCGTAGTACGAGTCCACTAAGTCGGCGTACTGGTCGTTGCGGTCGTCGGCCTCGTCCTTGTTATGGAGGTCGTTGTATCCATCAATGCGGCCGTGGCGCTTGCTCGTTCGCAGCGACGCGAGGAAGGCGGTGGTGAGCTTGAGGCCGCGCGCGACCGCCGGCGCGGCGACGGCCGCTGTCGCGGCGGCGGCGACGGCGGCCAAGGGGTTGTCCCTCGCAGTTTTTTGAAGGCGCTCGATTGCTGCCGCCATTTTGTGTGGCCTCTTGCAGCGCCACACAGCCTGAACCAGCCGCTGTGCGGATCGACGTGGACCCACCTTAGCGTGGCGAGACACACTAGCACTTGGCTGGAAATCTGCATGTATCTATTTGACTATCCTTCGGTTCGCTAATGGTCCAAAGAGATCAATGGGACACATACCAGGGGCCAAAAAAAGTAATTTCTTGATGTCGCGATACTGACGACGCCACCATGGCGGCCGCGTCGGTGAATCCTGTCGATTCGTGGTCCTGAGGTCTCCCTGGGGTCACTTTTGGGTCAGTAGTGGTCGCGTGCAATCTCCTACGCCGCCTATTCCGCCGCTTCCAGTGTAAGATACATCTCCCAAGGTCCTTGGCGCTCCAACGCACTGGACCATGATTTGCCAAAGATTTCGATCCAGAGCTCTCTCGAGAGCCCCAAGCACCGGCGCATGCGGCGTAGGGGACCACCCGATCTTAGACCTATCCCAGAGGGCGTCTGAGAGCCGATACATATCTGGAAAAAGTAAGTTATTTGGGCCCGATGGCGCCCCGTCCGCGTAAAAAACGTCAATTACCCGAGGCCCCCCAGGAGTCGCCGTAGCGGTCTCGCTGGGTCCCATACTACCCCAACGATAGTCAACTAAAAGTATATGACATCTACACGCCGAGAAGGGTACTTCGGGCCGACCACGCTCGGGACGTGAACATCTGCATCTGGAGCTCGCGCAGGTCGGTCGGTCACGAAACAAATGATCGCGTCATGGTCCATGGTGATGGTACACGGGCTGATGGCCGCAGGTCTATGTCTTGTGCCCATTTAAGCCGCGATCGTGGGGCCGCGAGACCGACGATCCGCGCCGAGCATCTTGGGGTCTCGGAGCAATGTAGTACACAATCAAGCCGGTTATCTGGCCCGTCCTAGAACTAAAGCGCCTGAAACGCAAATTTATTTTATAAACCGCCGGTCTGGGACCTTTCCGGTGCCCCGCGTACGCACCGTCGTCCGCGGAGAACGGGCAAGTCGATCGATTGTGAATAGAACAACGGGATTTTGGTCCATCTGGATAGTGGCGTCGCTGATACTCGCGGGTTCAGGTTTGATGTCTATCTTTTATGCAAATGCGGGTCGCGAAATCGTCGTTTCGCGCGGCTCTAACGGAATATCTAAAATAGCTCAGTGGGCGCTGATGCGGGTTAGATGGACTCTACCACTAACAAACGGAAGGAAACGAACATAAACTCGGGAGTTGTCTAGTAGAATTCTTCTCCCGCCCTCCGAGCGCGGGCCGTCGGCTCCGGTTCCGTCGATTGTGGATGAAAACTGGGCTGGAGTTGATATAATGTTCTATCTGGACGGTAGATGGCGGCGTCAATCGCTGGTGTAATTTGGCGAGCCGTAAGTCTCGTCCGCGAATGTCGCGGGCGGTGCCTTCCGGGAGGCGCGAGGGTATGTTCCTCGGCCGCTACTGTGAAATATTTGGTCGCGGCGAACGACTAGGATGTATTCTGAATTTTGGTCATTCTTTTGAGGCTATCGAGGCGTATCTTGGGCGACGGCCGACGCGGGCGCGCGCGAGGACTGGGTGCGCGAGCGCGTCGCGCTGGAAACGAAACTGCGGGACGCGGAGCAGGCCGCCGACGTCGCGGTGCGCGAGCGGTCGGACCTGGCGGAGGCCCTGCGCAAGGCGCGGAACGAGGCGCGGTCGTTGGATCCTGTGTGGAGAATTATTGCGGAGACCTACTTCAGCCCGAAATTTTATTTCCACACAGGTTGGAGCTGGACCTCGCGGCGGCCAAGGACGACTCGCGCGCGAGCGCGTCCCTGGCGCAAAAACTCGAGACCGAGGCCGTCCGCCGGCGGGACCTCGAGGGCGAAGTCTTGGCGCTGCGCGGGACGAAGGACTCGTCGCTCGAGAACGCCCTCGAGGCCGAGCGCGCGAGGACCGCAGAACTCGAGCGGAGCCTGGCCGAGGCGCGGGCCGCCCCGCCGTCGCCGCGCGACGAAAGCGCGCTGGAGCGCCGCGTCGCCGACCTCGAGCGGCTCGAGGCGGCGCTCATGCTACGCGTCGAACAGGAGCAGACCGCGGCCCGGGACAATCAGAAACGCCTCGTCAACGCGTTGCGAGAAAACTCCGAACTGCGGGCGCGCCTCTCGGACTCGAGCGCGTCGGTGCGACGGACGGTGCTCCTCGAGGACGTCGAAGACAGCGACAGCCTGGCGCCGGTCCCGGCACCACCGCCGAGGCGGCGCCGGTCCTCGTCGGCGTCGCTCTTCGGTGATGAGGACCCGATCTCGTCGCTGCGCGGCCGCTCCGCCGTCCCGCGGTCGCCGCGGCGGCGGTCCGCGTCCGGCTCGTCCTTCGTCGACGTGGGACCGGTGCACAAAACGCGCGCGCCGCGGTCCGCCGCGCGAACGCCGCGGCGCCGCGGGACGACGCCGACGATCGACGACTACTACGCGAAGTACTCGCGATCTACGGCCGAGAGGCTCTACGATCACGACAACGCGACGCGTCGTACCTTCGACGAAGCCGCCAGGCACGCCGAGGCGCTCTTCGCGGCGCATGACATGTCGCCTGCTAGGGATTAGCTTCTCTGCCCATCTTCCCCGTATATATATCTGAAGTATGCTTGCTAGTGTCTTACAGGCCGCTAGCTTTCGCGGTGCTCCTTGCCAGGCATTGCTGCATTCGGCATCAATCCTGCCTGCAAGCCAGCCACGCTGGCTCTCCGCCGCGTCCTCTCGACGGTCGCAACAGCTGCGGCCATGTCTAAGCCCCGCCTCCAATTGATCCTCTCCCCTGCCAAGACAATGTGCTTTGATCCTTGCGCGGTCGCGGACAAGGCCGGCACCAGTGAAGCGGTCGGCTTGCAGCGCGTCGACGAGCTGGCGAGCGTCATGGCCAAGCAATCGAAAGCCCAGCTCAAGGACTGCTTAGGTGTCTCGGACGCCATCGCCTCGGAGAACTACGACCGCTTCCAGGGCTGGGCGAGCGCGGAACCGCGGCAGGCCGTCGTCGCGTACAGCGGGTTCGCGTACGCGAAACTCGACGCCCGCACGCTGACTGAGGACCAGCTCCGCGTCGGCCAGAAGCGGCTCCTCATCCTGAGCGGCATGTGGGGCCCGGTGCGCCCATTGGACCAGATCAAGCCCTATCGCCTCGAAATGGCGTGCAAGAAGCTCGCGCCGCCCTACAACAAGCTGGCGCTGTACTGGCGCGACCTGTCGACGGAGACGCTTCTCGAGGGGTATGGTAGTGGTGACCGCGTCCTGGTAAACGTCGCCTCGGACGAGTACGCGTCGGCGATAGACTTCGCGGCGGTGAAGAAGGCCGGCGTGCGCGTCGTCAAGGTCGACTTCTGGCAAGGAGGCAAGAAGGCGCCGACCGTGCATTTGAAGCATGGGAGAGGTCTCGTGGCGAGGTATGTGTTCACGCACGACTGCGACAGCCTGGACGCGCTCAAGGGCTTTGATCTGGAGGGCTACGAGTACGACGGCGAGCACTCGAGCGACGACGTCATGGTGTTCGCGCGCGAATCGGCGCCGCCGAAGAAAAAAGCCCGGACCAAGTAGTTTCCCGTATAAGAATCCTGTGTTACAATCTAATCGGCTTCAGGAACGAGTTCGAACCCGCGCCGACGCGTCGCCCGCTTCGCCTCCTGCGCCTTGGCGACGGCGTCGAGGAGGTGTTCTGTGGTGACGGCGTCGGCGCTGCCGCGCACGGCCAGCAGCGCGCCCTCATTCACCACATTCGCGAGGTCCGCGCCCGAGAAGCCGTCCGCGCGCGCCGCGACGCGGTCCAGAGAAACGCCGGGCGCGAGGCGCACGCGCGCGGCGTGCACTTTCAATATCTCCCGCCGCCCGGCTTCGTCGGGCAGCGGCACGACGACGCAGCGGTCGAGGCGACCCGGCCGCACGAGCGCATCATCCAAGATCTCGGGCCGGTTCGTCGCCGCGAGGAGCACGACGAGCGGCGCGGCCGCGGCGTCGTCGTCCTTCGCCTCGAAGCCGTCGAGCTCGCAGAGGATCTGGTTCAGTGTCTGCTCGCGCTCGTCGTTGTGCGAGAGCATGCCGCGCGCCTTGGCGATGGCGTCGATCTCGTCGATGAACACGACGCACGGCGCGAGCGACCGCGCCTTCGCGAACAGGTTGCGGACGCGCGCCGAGCCCCGCCCTACAAACAACTCGACGAAGGCCGAGCCCGAGCACGACAGGAACTCGCAGTCGGCCTCCTCGGCGACGCAGCGCGCGAGCAGCGTCTTGCCCGTGCCCGACGGCCCCGTTAATAAAATGCCGCGCGGGCACCGCGCGCCGATGCGCGCGAAGGCCGCCGGGTCCCGCAGACAGGCCACGACCTCCCGCAGCTCGCGCAGGGCCTTGTCGACGCCCGCGACGCCCGCGAAGCCCCGCTTCCGCTGCTTCTTCCGCTCGTACTGGTTCGCGACAGATTCGTCCTGGTGCGGGCCCCGCGAGGCCTTCATGAGGATCCGGTAGGCAAAATACAAATAGGCGACCGGCGCGAGCACCGCGAACAAGCCCTTGGCGACCGCGCGGCGCTTCTCGTCGCGCGTCAGCTCCGGCACCGTCAGCGCGCCGAACCGGACGCCGTGTTCCCGCAGACGCGTCGCGAGCCAGTCCGTGCCCAGCCACGGGACGTGCTTGGCGTCGTAGCTGCGGCCGCTCTTCAGCGTGATCTCGCAGCGGTCCGCGCCGACGCGGACCGCTTGCACTTTTCCGGCGGCGGCGTCGTCGAGGATTTTCGAGAAGGGCTCTTCCTTTCGCTCTTCGCAGCGTGCGAGCGGTGCTGCGAGAGCGGCCAGCCCGCCCAGGGCGTAGCGGGTGCAGCGGCGCACGAGGCGGCTGAAGGTGGCGGTGGTGGCCATGGCCACCAGTCAAAGAGATGTAATCAGAGTAATATTTATGACGCGTTCCTGTGATTAAGGCAGTTACGCCGCCACTGCAAAGCACGCTGTTTCCTAGTGTCTTTAACCCCCGCTAGGTGTCGGAGAGCGCGACTTTGTGGGCGCCATACGTGTCCCGCAGCGTGTTTGCTGGGGCTACAACGCTGTCACGCGCTTGAAGCGAGTCCGCGCAGCCGGTCGCCTACCATATAAGCCAGATCATTGCCGGCGCTGCGAGTTCCAGCAAGGGTCAGCTAAACAGACCACAGAGTTTCGCGACACGCGCGCGGTATAGAAAGACCCGAAGAGGCGCTAGAGAACTCATGGAGCACAAGATCGTCATCTCCGGCGAGGGCTCGGCCCACCCGAAGCTCGGCGTCAAGAAGAAGAACAGCGTCGAAGAGAATTTGAAGATCCTGAACGACATGATCGAGTCCGGCAAGCTCTCGCTCGACCACGCCATCGCGAAGACGCGGCCGGGCGGCACGCTCCGCGGCATCTTCAAGTGCAGCGAGGACGACGAGATGTTGTCGCACGTTGAGGCTTTGTATGACTTCGTCGTCGCGTACAAGAAGCGCCTCGTGCCGGACTACGACCCGTCCGCGCCCGTGAAGAAGGTCCAGAAGGACGTCGATCCGGAAAAGTTGGCGCGGCGTCCACATGACTTCACGTCGCGATCGCCGCGATGGCGTCTGCGCGACGACGTCTGCGCGACGTCTCGCTGACGCGCAGGTTCGCGCCGAAGGTCGAGCAGGCAAAGAGCTCCCGCGCGACGTGCAAGATGACGGGCGAGAAGATCGACGCGGGCGAGCTGCGCGTGGGGCTGCCCGTCTTCTGCAGAGGGCAACAAGTCACGGCGTGGCAGAAGGCCGCGCACTTCTCCAAGGCGCTGCGCTTCGAAACCGCGCCGGACAACCGCTCCAAATGTAAAGCCTCGAAGGAAAAGATCACAAAGGGCGAGATTCGCCTCTGCGCGCGCGTCGGCACGTTCGCCCAGCTCGAGGCGAACGACGAGATCAACAAGATGTTCTACAACCCCATGGCGATCCGGCCCTTCTGGAAGGCGTTCCACGAGGCGACGGGCGTGCACCCGTCCTCGATCGAGGGCGCCGAGTTGCTCGACGAGGCCTACCACAAGGCGTTATTGGACGCGAACGAGGACGAGCGCTACGAGGAGGCGGACTGCTAGAGACGCACCGCGCGCCTAAGAGTACTGTGTTCAAATAGCACACAATCTTTACATGCTGAGCCGCGCCCGCACCAACCGCGGCGGCGTCGTCGGGACGCCTCCGCGCAGCAGCTAAGGCCACGAAGGAACTACTTCGCCGCGAGCGCCAACCGATCCAGCCGCGCCTTGAGCGCCCGGATCTCCTGCTTCGCCCGCATGAGCTCCGCGGCCTCGGGCCGCGCGAGCGCCGCCCCCAGCTCCACGTCGCGGCACCGCGCCGCGAAGGCGAGCGAGCAGATCGTCTCGGACGCGTCCGCTTCCAGCGGCGAGATGTTCACGACCATGAGCACCCGGGCGGCTCGTGATAAAGAGTCCTGCAGTAGGTAGGTGAGCTTCGAATTGCGGTAGGGCACGTGACATTGCGTCTTCTTGGCTAGAGCATTGACGACGTCTCCGAGCGACGACAGCGACTTGTTGATCGACTGGGCCTCCTTCAACCGATCCCCCGTGGCGCCCGTCCTTGATAAACGTTCCGACCCGGCCAAATCCACGAGATTCAATCTCGAGGAAAGGACCTCGCCTTGCCTCTTGCACTCGACGTCCAGACTTAAAATGAGGTGGGATCTTGATGATCGATCGTTGAGGTCGTGGGCGCCCGTCTGTCTTCTTTTGGAACCGCTCTCGACGTGGCGCTGCACTTCTTCGAGAGACGCGACGGATACCCGATGAAGCCCTTGCACTTCATGAGTACCATCTGAACACCTCTTGACTTCCAGCTTCATGCGCTTGTCCGTCAGTAAATCTATCAGCGTTTCATTATATATTTCCAGCATACTGAGCTTCACGCATAATTCCATATCTGCAGGCTTCCCATGAAATAACTCGGAAAGCGCGCGAAAGTACACGCCTCGGTCCGACGGAGGCCCCTCCATCGTATGCGTCTTCCCACTCCCCGTCTGGCCATAGGCGAAGATGCACGCGTGGACCCCATCAAAACAGCCCTGGATCACGGGAGCGACATGATCAAAGATGTCCGATTGCGTCGAACCAGGCCTAAACACGCGATCGAACTCGAAGCGCTGCGTCAGGCCGTGGTCGTTGACGACCTCTAACGCGCCGTCAGCCCCGCTCGGGAACTCTACGACCGAACTGCCATCATCATTCGGGGGCCGGCACCGCGCGACGACCCTGATGTTGCCCTTGAGCTCCGCGAGTTCGTCCGTGAGCTTCCGCCTCAACTTCCTTTCATTCATGTACCTTTCTCTAAAGTCCTTGGCCCTGGCCCTGGCCTCGTTCAGCTCTTCTCGACTCGGCCCGACCTCGCCCAGCTTCGTTCGCAGAGCCTCCGAGTCCGCCAGCGCGATTTTCAGCTCGGCCTCGGCCTTCATCTGCTCCTTGTCGAGCTCGCTTTGCGCGTCGCCCCTACTTTTCTCGAGCTCCGCCACCGCCGTCTGCTTGGCCGCCTCGGCCTGCTCGAGTCTCAATTGTAATGCTTCCACCGCTTCATTCAGCTCTTGACTACGTTTGGAAGACACGTCCCGGCTCTCGGCTCGCGCTTCATGTAACTCGCCCCTTAACCTTTCCTCCGTCCGCTCGTTCACGCTCCTTAACCTCTCCAGATCCGCCTCCGATTGGTCGAGTCTGGACCTAAGATGTTCAATTTCCACCTCGTGCTCTCTACACTGCCGTTCATAGTCATCTCTCAAAGTTTCCGCCTGGATGCGTAGATTATTAGCCTCGTCGACGTCGTTCCGTAGCGTGCCTTCGTCGCGGATTCTTTTTTCCGCGTCCCGCTCGACGCGCGCCGTCGCCTCGTCAAGCTGCTTCGTGAGCTCCAAACCCTTCCGTTCCAAAGTCTCAACCTCGTCTTCCAGCGTCTTGTTGCGCGCCGTCGCAGTCGACAGCTGCGCATCTAATTTAGCGACGTGGGCTTCACTGGAAGCAACTTGCGTCAGCGAGGCCTTGGCGGCCTCCTCGTTTCTATCGCGTTGATCTTCTAATCGTTTGCGCAGCTCAGACACCTCAAGGAGCGCGTCCTCGCGCTGCTTCGACGCTCGCTCCGCGTCGTGCCGCGCGGACATGACCTCGGCCTCGGCCACGGACCTCGCGCTGAGGACATCCGCCTCCATGCGTTGCAACGCGTGGCGGTCGACCTCGCTCTGTTGTAATGATACGCGCCAGAGCCGCGCGCAGGCGGCGAAGGCCGTCAGGTCCGCTACACAACGTTCGTCCGCGTCCCTCCTCCACAGTTTCATTTGGTCGTCTTTGGCGTCCAGCCGTTGGTCGAGCCGCCGATTCTCCTCTATCAGTGAATCGCACTTCTCCCGTAACGCATCGGCGTCCCTTCTAGCTTCCTGCTCCGACCGCGCCGCTTCACTCGCGTGGAACTCTGCTCTTTCACAACGCGTGCGCGACGCGTCGACGAACCGCGCGTTCGCCTCGCGCACGCTCTCCAGTTCCTGTCTTAATTTACGGGCGTCGGCCGCGCCCTTCTCCTCGGCCTCGGCCTCGGCGGCGTCGCGGCTCAGCGAGATGGCCTGGACGTCCGCTCTCCTGGCATCCGCCGCCGCCTCCGCGGCGGCGGCCTGGGCCCGCGCCGCATCCCGCGCCGACCGTAGGTCGTCCTCCCGCTTCAAGGCTTCGTCAGCTCTCGCTGCTTCGCGGGCCCGCGCCGCGTCGAGCTCCTCCGCTCGCTTCTCCAGTCGCTTCAGCCGCGCATCGTCCTGTCCAGGCCGCTCCTCGAGCCGTCTTAGTTGATTTTTGAGCGCCGTGCACCGCTGCTCCGCCTCGAAGGCCTCGGCCCGGGCTTCGTCCACATCTCGGCGCCGCCGACGCGCCTCGTCGGCCTTCTCCGCGATCAGCGCGTCGCAGCGACCCTCGGCGTCCAACAACCGCTGGTGCTGCGTCCGCGTCTCCTCGACGCGATCCGAGAGTGAGGCCTTGGCGGCGTCCCTTTCAGTTTTTGACAAAGAGAGGGCGCTCTCGAGCGACGCGATCCTATCCAACGCTTCGTCGCGCGCCCTCACAAGATCAGCGTCGCACTCGACCGGTTTTGATGAAGCGTCACATTGCCGCTGCAGCGCCTCGCCCGCCAACAGCGCTCCCGCCAGCTTGTCCTCGAGGTCGTCGATCGTCCGGAGCGCGTCTACCAACTGGTCCGAGTCCTCTCTTTGTGATTTCGTCCGCACCCTCCTTCCTAACTCCTCGGCGGCGCGCTGCGCCCGCTGTTCGGCCTTGCGGAGCTGCTCTTGTAAAGCAGCAACGTCGTCGCCGGAACCTTTGGAGAGCGCCTCGCTCAATCGCCTCTCGACGTCCTCGCGCCGTCTCGTTTCAGCCTCGACCTCGTCCCTCATGTGCTTGAGCTTGTCCTTGAGCTTGTCCGCGCGGCGCTCCGCGTCGGCGACGGCCCGATCATTGCGTTTCAGCTTCTCGGTGGCCTGGCGGACCTGAGAATTATGCTCCGAGAAGACAGAATGCAATTCGAGGACGCCCAGGAGGCGGTCGGTCCACTTCCCGTCCCTCACGTCGCTCGCGAGGACCTCGTCGAGGCGGTCGAGGACGGCGTCGGGGTCGTCCGCCGGTGCTTTTGGGGCGCTCCGACGCGCCTCGGACGACGCCGTTCCGCGGTCGTCCGCGGCCCGCGCCGACGCGTGCGCGTCGCGCCGCGCCGCCGACGCGGTCGCCGTGCGCTCCTCGCCCTCGGACGATGACGAGTGCCGGCGCGGCGTCCTCTGCGTCGCCTCCCGTCCGCGTGCTGCGGGCCGCCGCCGCCCGGACGGCTCTTCATCCTCCCCGGAGGACGACGACGACGTGAGGCCCGACCGGACGCGGCCCGCCGCCGCGGCGCGCCTCTCGGACGGCAGCGCGAAGAGGCGGCCCGTTCGCGGCGCTTCTCCCTTGGTGGCGCTCCCGCGGCGCTCGCCGCGTTCGTCCGGCTCGCTCCCGCTCGTCGGCGCCCCCCAGCCCTGGCGTCCCTTGCGGGCGCTCCGAGGCTCGTCCCGCTCGCTCCCGCTCCCTTGGCGGCCGCGGCGCCCTTGGCGCGGCTCGGGCGACGACGCGTCGCCTCGGCGCCGGATCCGGGGCTCCGGCGACGCGGACGCGCCGGACGAGCCCTCCCGCCGCGCGCGCCGCGTACTACTGGAGACGCGCCGCGCGCCGCCGACCGTCGCGGACGCGTCCTTCGGCCCGCGGCCCGTGAAGCGGCTGCGCTCCGGCGACGAGTCGACCAACCGCCCATTCTCCTCCGGTACCGGCCCTCGAGGCGTCGGCCCCTCGTAGCCTAAGCGCGGCGTCGGCGGCGCGTCGCGCGGCCTATCAACATACGACCGGTACATGGCCACGTAGTGGTCGTCGAGGGGGTGCTCCCACCTACTTTCGCCCGTGCGCTCGTTCAGGTAGTAGGGGCTCCCGTTCTGGTCCTTGTACTGCGCCCAACCTTCCGGTAACGGCGACAGGAGCGACCGGGCGGCGATCCAGAGGTAGTTGGGGTCCGTAATACCTAGAGTTTGGGCCTGCTCCTCGATGCCCGTCAATAATAACTTAGGGGAGGACCATATTGTTTCTTGCAATTGGGCGCGGACGCCGGCGTTGTCGGGGTCCGCGCCGATGATCCTATCGAGGGCGGCGACGCTCGCCTCGTCGGTCTGGTCGTAGGCCATTGTGTTGTCGTGTCGATGCTGTTCGGCGCGGCGCGTGAGTCTCGGAGGTGCGTGCGCTGTGCGCTGTGGGCCAGTCTTTAGGTTGTCCTCGGGCTGCCCCCGCGCGTGCGTCGTTGCCCTGCGTGTCTGTGTGGCGTTACGCGTTCACGCCAGTCGCCTGAGTGGCTGCTGGGGCGCGCAACATGCGCCGTGCGTTTTGCCTGCCGCTGCGTGCCTCTAGAGTGTGTCTGCACGCTAGCATTACGCTCTGCAAAAGCCAAAAGGCCTTGTCGCGTCCGTGCGAGTCTCAGAAGCCGGACTGCTGTCATCTGTACGCCAGCGGCAGCGCTGCGACGATAACTGCTGCCGGAAGCAGTGCAAGACAGCGTGGAGACACACAGCTCGGGCTCCGGAGAGCTCTGCGGAGACGCAGTCGGAGCGCTCGGTACCCCGTAGAGCGCTGCGGAGAGAGGCCGTCGGAGCGGCGCATAGCTGAGATTCGCCGCATCGGACTAGTCTTAGTCGTAGCGCGGCGCGCCACATGTCCGGTCGCGCAAGCGGCGTGCTGCTGCACGGTATGGAGCTAGAAACCTGCCCCTTCGGCGAGCTGCGGCACGGCGCCGCCGCGTACAATGCAGTCGTGGCTCGCGGGAGAGAGGACGGCGGCGGCGAAATCCCGATCGCGGCGACGTGCGTGCAGGTCGACGAGGCCCTGTCGCAGCGCCTGGGTCAATCGGCGAGGAGCCTCGCGTTCGCCTGGGTCAGCCCAGCGGGTATGATTCCAGCAACGCACATCTGGCCGCTGCGGCCGACGACGGCCTTCCAGCAGTGGGCCCGAAAGGGCCACACCTTCGCGCTGCTCGACATGGAGCAAGTGGGCGCGACGGGCGGCGCCGACATCCCCACGGGTGCGCTACCTGTGACGGCGGTCCTGGCTTCGTTTACACCTATGAGGAAGAATGGGGAGGACGCGCCGGTGCTCCTTTCTGTATCGATGACTACCCCCGCGGTCGCGGCGCTAGCCGGCCTGAGAGGCGGCGAGGGCGTGCACGTGACGGCGCAGCAGTCGCCGCGCTCGGGCGCCATGGGGGCGCTCTCGTGGCTCTTCGACGATGAAGTCGGTCTGTGCGATGCGTCGATCCTGGCCAGGTACGTCGCGAACGCGGCCCGCAACCCGCAACGGCGGACCATCAATTGCAACAACGCGACGTTTCGGAGGGCCGTCGCGCCGTCGCCAGCCGCGGGGGCTTTACTCTACGCGCTTGGGTTCCGGCCTAGTAGTGCGGGACTGACGGTGGGCGCGGTCGACGCCCAGCTCTACGAGGAGATCGCGGCGCTGCTCCGGGCCCCGCCCGTCGAGCCGCCCTGGGCCGCGTGCCGCGCCGGCGGCGACAACCAGGGCAGGGGGTGGGGTGGGTGGGACGGACCGGCCGCGCGGCGCAACAACTGGAACGGCGGCCGGCGGGGAGGTGCTCCTCCTCCGCCTCCGCCGGGGGCGAACGCGTCGTCGTGGATCTAGTAAGTGTTCTTGTGATTGTCTTAGACGAATCTACTCCTCCTTCTTCGCCTTCGCCTTCTTGGCCGGCTTCTTCTCGTCGTCGCCACCGTCACCGCTCTTGCGCTTTTTGGGCGATTTGGGCGAAATGCCCCGGCCGCCGCCGCGCCCGCGCCCGCCGCCGCGCCCGCGCCCGCGGCCACCACCCTTACCCTTCTTGCCGCCCTTCTTCGCCTTCTTCGCCGACGGCTTGGCATCGCCCTCGCCCTTCTCGGCTTCTTCAGCCTTCCTCTTCTTCTTCTCCTCCTTCTCGGCCTTGCGCTTGGCCTTGCGCTTCTCGCCCTCCTCCCGGAACGCCAAACAGTCGGCCTCCAAGCGATCAAAAAACGACAGCCCGTCGGACGAGGTGACGACTTTGACTTTTGGCTGTTTGGGCAGCAACGGCTCGTCTTTCGAAGCTTTCAACAAAGCGTCGGCCTTGGCCTTGGACTCCAATTCTACGAGCACGCCTCCAGTGAGTGTCCGAGTCTTCCGCAGGTCTCGCCGCGGTCGCACGCTCAACACAGGCTTGAAAGAGGCAGCATCACCCCGCTTCTCCAGTGCTGTCTGAAACGCTTTCTCATCTAGTATAGAAGATAATTCAGGCCCGCCCTCGTCGACCTTCAACTCCAAAAAAGCCATGTTCTTGTTGCTCTTATCCTCCTTCGGCATCGGCCAACGTCTTTTGAGAAAACCTTCAGCACCGCGCACCACGGAGTCCGAGGCAGACGCGACGTCCCATAATAGATACGCTCGTTGGATCGGTGTCAGTTTTTTAGTGAACTGCTTAATTCTCGCACTGTTCGCGAGCACCTCACAGTCGATCTCGCCCGCCTTGTTCCTGGCCTTGAGGTAGAAGTCGTCGTAGGGCAGGTTCACATCCGAAAAGTAGAACTCGAGCTGCCTCAAACAAGCGTCTCGCGTCTTCTGTTCACACTTCTTAACTTCGGCGATGTCGTCCTTCGCGAACCTCTCGGACGCGGGCTCCGTGCTCAGGCCCAGGGCTTTTTTGATGGCGTTCATGTTGCTGTCGTTCACGGGTGTGCGGCGGCGGCGTTATGGGGTCGCGCAGCAGTCACGTGCTGCTGGTTCTTCTGGAGAGCGATGGAGACTGCAGCGGCTACTGGGGCTCCGCGAGCGCCTCGTTTCACGCTGCTGCGGCTCGGCAGCAGATATAGGAGGCTACACAGCGATTGCGCAACAGTGTAAGGTTACGTACGCGGAGTATAAGGCTAAAACAAATGGCAATTCGCCCGCAAAACCCGAACCGCTAGTGTGTCTCTGCACGCTAGATAACTCCCGGGCGCCGGCTCCGTGGAAGACGGCGGCCGTGCAGCGTGCCCAGTGCATCGCCGACAAGCCAGGAAGACCGTAGAATTCTTGCGCCGTAGGCCCCAAACGCGCGGAGCAGCCGGCGGGCGCCGAGCGTGCAGCAATCATGAACAACATGGCGCACCTCCGCGGCGCCCTGCCTCCTGGCCTGAGACCCGGCGCCGCGCCGCCGCCGCCCCCACCAGGCATGGCGCCGCCGCCCGGCATCTTCGCGGGCCGCCCGCGCACGGGGCCGGGCGCGCCGCCGCCCGGCGTTAATGTGTCAAGAGAGCAGCTCGCCGCGCAAGCGCAGTTCAACAGAAGAGGCGCAGCGCCGTCCGTCCTGCCGGGCGCTCTGTCGAGAGCCGGCGGCCACGGCTCCTTGCTGGCGCAGTACGCGGACCCCGACGGCCCCGCGCCGCCGCCGATGCCGAAATTCGTCTCGGCCCCACCGCCCAAGCCGAGCTTCCTCAAGAAGCCGCCGGCGGGCTTCGGCGCGCCGCCCAAAGCTCAATTCCACGGCGCGGCGCCGCCGCCGCCCGACGAATTACGGAGCCAGGCGCCGAAACCGCCTCCCGTAGCGCCGAAGCCGAAGCCGACGCAGACGAAGCCTACGAGCTGGGCCGCGGCGACGGCGCCGCCGCCGCCGCCCAAACCAAGCTTCCAGACCCAACAGGCACCTCCTGCGGTCGAGCCGCCCGCGGAGCAACCGGAAGCCGTCAAGAGCGTCTTCTGCACCAACTTAGCATGGGCTATTGATGATGATACGATGCGCGACCACTTTAAAGATGTTGGTGATATCACAAACATCAGGTGGCTCGAAGATCGAGATACCGGTAAATTCAGAGGCATGGGCGTAGTGGCCTTCGCGGATCATGCTACCGCATTGAAGGCCGTCGAGCTCAAGAACGAGAGCGAGGTACTCGGTCGCACTTTCTACTGCCAGCTCCACAAGCCCAAGCCCAGGACCATTACCGTCGGTCGCGCGATGGCGGATGCGAGAAATGCCAACCGGCCCGTCTACGACGGCGAGGACCCCGTCGCCGCGTCGTTAGCGTTAGAAGCGGAGATTTTGCGGGACATGCCCGACGTGAAGGAGCGAGTTGAACGGAGGGAGTCGCGGTCGGCGTCCATGGGCGAGCGGCCGCGGACGCGCGGCGCGGCGTTACCGCGCTTCGACGCGACGTCGTGCATGAGCGGTTCCGATATTGCCTACGTGATTCGGTCGCAGATGCGTCCCTTAGAAACGATGGACTCGTACACGGATGATTATTATTGCCACAAGTGGAATCAAAGGAGATTAGTCGGCGGTCAGAGCGTCGGCGACGCGGGGTCGTCGCTCGTGGCGCCTGTCTGGACCGAGACGAAGGAGCACGCCGCCGCGCGCGCGGCCCACATGGCTTCGGACCTGAAAAACGTCACGCGCAAGTGGGAGGAGGGCAACAAAGTATTAGGACACGTCCAGAAGACGAACGTGGCGCGGCCTAGAGCTTTATTGACCGTGGGAGACGCGACGAGCGCGAGGGACGTCGACCAGAAGATGCCCTTCACGAGCGCCATGTGGGTCGCGCGGCGGGCCTGCGATTCCGGGTCTCAAGCTCTGTTGGAGTTATTGGAAGTGCGGGCCCTGGGCCACGCGACGCCCAATAACTCGGAGCGGTTCGGCGAGGTCTTTTCGGCGTGTCGCGAGAAGCTCGAGAACGTTGCTAGAGCGATCGCCCACTGCGACGCGCACGCCTTTGACTTATGTGATGCGAACGTCATGTTTTTATTAGGAGCGGGGCCGCCGCCGACCATCGACGCGTCCGAACCCGTCGAACACAGCACGAAGACAGCCGCCGTGTTTTCGGCATTGATGTCGCTGCCCAAGGGCGTCAAGCTGCTGGCCCGATTTGCGAGAGCCATGCCGGCGACGGCCGCGGCGTCGCCTCTGCTGCGGGCGGTGCTGGAAACGCCGCGCGCGCTGAACGACCTCTACTTCGTCGACCACGACGAGGAATTGCACGCGGCCTTGCGGGCGGACGCCTTCGCGGCGCGCGTGCCGTTCAAGACGCTCGTGGCGCTGGTCGACGGGTTATTGGCGGCGCCGTCGCTCTACGAGCTCGTGCAGGCGGGCGACGACCTCGCGGCGCGGCCGGACGCGGAGCCGAAGCTCGCCGACGAGTGGAAGTGCATGCGCGAGTAGTTCTTCGCTTCCTTGAGGGGGAGTTTTTAACGTCTTTCGTTTATAGGGCCTTGGAGTTGCTTTGCTTAGAGCTAGGCCGCCTAGCCGCGGAGCCGACTTCGGGGAAAGCGTGGTCAGTTACACAAGAAAGCTGCCCCGTACCGTTAACGGTACGGGGCACACAGGCCCTAGTGAGTTTTGCGCCACTAGCATTTAACTTGTTGCGCGTCCAGCACACGCCGTACGACGGCGCGGTCCCGGCGGCGGCGGCGGCGCAGAGGACGGCCGCGGTCGCGACGCTACGCATCGCTGCCGTTCATCGTGTGTGGTCGCTGCCCCGCGGGCAGCCAAATGGAGACAAATTTGCGAGAGAGCGGGTTTTCGAGGCTTCCGCACGCGTCCGCGTTCCCCTACCATCATGTCGGCCGCCGGGCGAATGCTATATGACAGTTCTGGCAAGCCAAGCCTGGGGAAGAACTAGGTATCTTCTCTCGATCTTGTTTGGAGAGCAGAGACCAACCGGCCGCCTCCGAAAGGCTGCCGCCGGCACTCGTAGGGAGCAGCAGAGCTTGGAGACGGGAAAGCGAATCGGCACCACCACGGCGTTTCCAAAAAGCTGCGCTTCAGCACTCCCAGCACTCGTAGAGAGCAATAGCAGAGAGGATTCACTTCCTCCCAAGAAACTGGCTATTAAAACTGTAAATAGCAGAGAGCAATAGCAATGAACATGGACGACGAGCAGCCCCTCATGGCGCCGACGGAGCAGCAGCCCCTCGTCGGGAAGCAAACTACGTGGTCCCGCAGGACGCTGGCCCTGGGCGCCCTCTTCGGCGCGTCCCTGCTCCTGGGCGCCGCGGTCTCGGCGCGGAATGCGCCGGCCGCGGCCACGCCGGCCGGCAAGCGCGCGGCGTTCAACACGAAGACGGGCGAGCTGGTCCACAAGGACTTTGAGAATGCCGCTCCGATCGAGAACAATTACCTGCGCAAGCGCACCAAGCTCGAGGCCGCCATCCGCGTGGCGTTCGAGAAGGTGCACGGCCGCGCGCCGACGGCCGACGAGCTCCGGGCCCTCGTGGAGGACCCGGACGGCGGCGTCCGGAAGAACCACCCCGAACTCGTCGAGGCCAACCCGGACCTCGTGAGCCCGGACATCGTCTCCGCCTGCATCACGCTCCGCGGCGACTTCGTCTGCACGAAGGAGCTCTCCGACTACCCCGAGCTGTACCTGTGGTTCGGCCTGGACTTCGACCACGACGCCGGCTTCTGCTACACGCTGTTCGTCGGCGTGGACATAGACTTCTCCTTCGACATCACCGCCGGCGAGGACCTGTGTCACGAAGTCATTTCTCGGCGACGACGTGATCGCCACGCCATCACGGACGCGCCGTAAATTTGATGTCCACACAGGCGTGTGCCTGTCGGGCATCCCGGCGGACGACATGGAGTACGGCAAGGAGGTCACGCTCTACCACACGGGCTTCACGGCGGCACTTCTCGAAGTCGGTGTCTCGGCGCAGGTCTTCAGCTTCGATCTGGAGGAGAGTCTCCGCCAGAAGGCGGTGCGGGACCGGGCGGCGTACGACGCGGCCATGGCGAGACTCACGGCGGACGGCCACGACGCCGCCAAGTTCGGACAACTCGCCGACGCGTTCTTTCGGCGAGCGAAGGGCCGGGCCCCCACGGAGGCGGAGCGGCCCGGGGCCACCGCCGAGTTCGCCGCGAAGCTCGGGGCCGCGCGGGCGAAGAAGGCGGCGGCCGGCGCCACCGTCGCTACGAAGGCGGACAAGCCCGAGTTCTTCTGGGGCGACGACGTCATCGGGCTCTGGGACGACGGCGGGAGCTGGTTCTGGGACGACTGGGAGATCTCCATCGACGACTGGTTCGACACCACGCTCAAGTGCGAGCAGTACCCCTACTGCGGCGCCCCGCCGGGGCAGGACCCCGAGGACTACTGCCCGAACGGCCTGGCCAAGGTCGAGGTGCGCATCCCCGTCATCGCCCAGGTCGATGCCTACGGGAGCGGCGAGCTGTCCGTCGGGACGCCCACGCTGGAGTCTGGCTTCGGCGCCATCGACATCGAGTTCAGCGCCAACGCGGGCGTGACGGCCGAGGCCATCGAGGTCATGGCCGCCGGCGTCGAGGGCAAGATCTCGACGGAATGCGACACGTCCAGCTGCTCCTACCCCGACATGGAGATCTGCGCGTTCGCCGAGCTCAAGTTCCCCGACTTCGAGCTGCCGAGCTGGGACATCTGCGGCAACGAGATCGGCTTCGACTTCGACCTCCCGAGCCTCGGCCTCGAGGAATGCTGGGACGTCTGACCGCGCCCCCCCCGCCCGGGCCGAGAAAGCAGAGGCGCCGCCGCGCCGCCTCTGCGTACCCCTTGCTTCCTTCCTTAACCACCAACCACCTATTGCTGCTAATACTAGTACAAGGCACAACATTAGAGGTAGAGCTTCAGGATCCCGCGGAACCCGTCACAACCCTGCGGACACCGCCGAAACTTCGCGGCGGCGGCGGCCAAAGTCTCGGCAACGGGAGCGCCGCGTCGTCGAGCGGCGGCGGCCGTGCGTCCATGCAAACAGTAATTCCGCCGTCTTTTGTATATCGCGAAGCTGACGATAAATTGCTCATGTCTCTCATGGAAAGCCAGAGGAGACGTTTCGTTTACGGAACATGCGTGATAGTTACACAAGGGGGAGGCGTGGCTTGTATGCCTACTACCCGACATGTGATGTTCAGTGGACGGGGTAGACGCTCTGTGACCAGAGTCGTCTCAGAAGTTGAGGGAGAACGACGCGAAGAGTAGGTGCTCTCACACCAGTGAGAGCTCTCTGGGCCTTGTTGCGCACCGGACGCCCTCTCAACGTTACTGCCGGATCGCGGCGATGCTCCGGCGTGTTTTCTCCGCTGAATCACAATTAATCGGGGTAACTCGTGCTCCCGACGAGCCCAGAAAAAAAAGACAAACCTAAAATCCGTGGCCGCGGCGTGCCCAAATGAAAAACAGACGGCGCGCCTTTAACGCCGTGGGGCACGCGTCGAGGGCGCGATTGGGAGCTCTAGCTTCAGACCGCGGGCGTTCGAGCGCGTTCGAGCGCGGTGTCATACGAGGAGCAAAAATCTGCCAATTTAAACCGGTATCGGTATGAAGAGCATCCAACGGCGTGCTAGCAGTCCTGGAGACTCGTCTCCCGAGGTCGGGACTTGAACCCAAACTCACAAGTGCCAACGCCAGCACTTAAGCGGCCTAAAAAGTTGTTCTTCCCAGTGGCAATCATCCTGAAATTTTTTCTTACGGCCTATCGAGCCATAAAGACTTGGCCGAAAACTTGGCGCGGCTCCAGGGCGCTCACAGTAGGAGAGCCAGGCTGCAGTTGGTCCAGCCTGCAGCCTCAAGTGGCGTCCGCCTTGACGCAAGCGTCCAACAGGGCTGCGGAGCGGTTCTGCACCGCCTGGACGCCGTCGAGGTGTCGTCGTCGTCGTGAAGTCCGCACAACCTGCGAAACCGTAAAACGATGCCGCAAGCGCCCGACACGCGCGAGCGCTCCGACTCGACGGAGCTCGTGCTCTACGACCCCTGGTGCGGCCTGCTGCCGCGGCACCCCTTGCTGAGCTCGTACTTCCTCACGCTGGCCGTCGAGCCGCGCGTCGTGACGGACTGCGTGCCCATCGTGCACTCGTACATGCAGCCCCTGCAGCTCTTGAAGTCGGCCTGCGTCTGCAAGGACTGGACCGAGATCGCGGCGCGCGACTGCTACTGGGAGCGGCTCGTGCGGCGCGACTACGCCGTCGACGCGGACGACCTCCGGCCGCCGCCGCGCCCGGTCAAGCAGCTCTGGCTCGCGATGCGCCGCGCCTTTCGGGCAGTCGTGCGCTCGGAGGGCGCCATGCCGCCCATGCGTGGTGACTTGCCCGCGGTCTCGCGCGGCGCCGTGGCGCATTGATATCACCATCAACCCACATATTCCCCTTCAAGCAAGTAAGTACAGTAATCATAGCAATACAGCCCCGCTAATGGTGTCGTGCGGGTTCGACCCCTGAGAGCGCTGATGTGAGCGCTGCTTTATTAGACCTCCGACGCTCCGTGGGGGCTCTGATTTAACAGCTGGCTTACACCATGCACACACACTCCGCGCGCTCCACCCGCTGCCCCCCGCGTTTCTGCGCTGCTGCCAACCACCGGGCTGCCCAAAGCGCCGCGCACGATGGCCGAACCAGAAGGCGATGATGAACAAAGATATTTCTCCGATCCCGCAGTCGTGCGCAAAATAATTCCACCCTTCGCTCTGTTGCGGCTCAACTCGGACGTGCGAGGCAAGCTGCTCGGCTTCTTGGTCTGCGCCTCGCAGGACCGCGCGCTGCGGGCCATCAACGACGAACGGAAAGCGGTGTATGAAGACCCACTAGGCAAACGGAGGTTCTACGAGAAACCGCGACCGCCGAGGGCCGTCGACATCGGCGGCTCCGCGATGGCCCTAACTACCGTCCTGCGCGGCGACCTCCCGGCCTCGACCGCGGCGTTGGTCGCCACGCTCTTCCATCACGCCGCGGCGCTGCGACTTGTGTGCCAGACGACATGCTCGGACGTGGACGCACTGGCGAGAGCGCCTCGATCGACGGCGACGCCGCGAGCCTGGCTCGGGAACCTCTACTGCCGCCACGACGCGCAACTCGACGACGCCGCCGTGATCCGCGAGCTGCGCGCCCGGATGCTGACGGGGCGGCGCGCGAACCTGGCCCGAGAGATGGCGGCGCGACAGGACGCCGCGACGTATTTCGTGCCGCAAGAGTTGGGTGGGAAGGCCCGTCGTTGCGTTGTGCGTACCGACGGCGCTGGATTCGTCACGAACGACGCAACCTGGCCCCGGGATAACGGTCGTCGTCGCGTGTTTTTCAAGTCCACGCCAGGTTGGTCGGAGAAGCGCCGCCGCATGGCGCAGATGCTCACGTTTGGTAGAAATTCGTTCGGAGAACATGTCCACGCGTGCACTCGATGTCTGACGGTCGACGAGGCGAACCGCAACGCGCCCGTCGACGAGGCTCTGCTTCGAGAAATGTCTCGTACTGCTATCTCTTCGACGATAACATCTTTGCGCGGGACGACAATGACGGTCGTGGCGTCGGCCGTAACGCTCGCGTGGGCGCCGGGCAGCAGCGAGCATCCGCCGCCGGACTGCTTCCCTCTGCTCGAGGAAAAGCTTCGCCACTTTTTCGGCGGCCGCGTCGGCGACGGCCGCTGTGGTTGGATCGAGCGGTGGACGAACAAAGGTTGCGGCTGCTACGACACTCAATCGGCCTCGCTGAGACGTCACCCAAAATATTGGACGTCGTGCCACGACGATGCGAGGCCCCCCTTATCGTCCCTTGCGGAGCTCTGGCCTCCGTTTAATGGCAATCGGAAGGAGGTCCCGCTCACGAGGCAAGGCACGACCTTCTCGGCGCTCATCGACATCGCGTTCCATTCAGGGGAGTACTCTGGAGCCTACGAACCGGACCTGAACGCGCACAAGGTGCATCTGGCTTCGGTAAAAGCCCACTCGGGCACGGTGGCGAACAACCTCAGCTTTTTCAGGATGGGGCCCGAAGTTCCGCCCGCGCCCATCGAGCACATTGATCTTTACGTCCCCCTCGAACTGGTTCCCTTTGGGCCAACCCCGGACAACCAGGACGTGGGGCCCGGCTATTTCTCAGTGAAGATACAAGCTCGCATCCCCGGGTTCGACTGAGCTCCCCGTTAGTAAATACCAAACAAAACAACGTGAACTCAACAGTAGGAACGAGCAAGACGACTAAGGGGTATGATTATCTCTAGCAAGCTACTACCGCGCGAGCGACCGGGAGAGCATGGACAACAGGGTGGCTTGTGTGTGCGTATGGACACGACTGCACAGGGGTTCACACACGCCAAATTCAAGCGGCCCGCGCGACGCCGATCGACTCCGCCACGCCGAAGACGAAGGCGCGCACCGCAGCCTTCGTCGACGCGCAGGCGACGTCGCCGAGCCCCAACGTCGCCATGGTTCTTCTTTTCTCGTGGTCGGTCCGTGCGCGGTGATATTTTTTTTTAGTGGGAGGATCGCGACCACGTCACGCGAGGGCTTTCGTGATTTTTCTCGCCCTACTCGCTCGCGCGCGCGCCCGCCGCCGCGGCGACGAAATTTCGCGCAGCGCCCTGAATAGCGCTCGCTCTACCACAGACCACCAGTTCGGCGCCGCGCGGCGATCGCGCTTCGTCTGAGCTCCCAGGGCTTACGCCAACCGCGCGCGCGCCTTCCAGAGTCGCGCCGCGAGCCTCGCTCTGTCTAGCGTAAGAGGTGGTACTATAGCATTGAAGTAGGTAAACATCTAAGAGACCCCCCTATTATTGGACCTACTCCCAGAGACACCCGGAGCTGTCCCGTTTAGTCCCGAGCGCCCTCGAAAAATATAAATAAATATTTTCAGTAAGTATAGGTATATATATCGATCGGATTCCCGGTGCCGGCTCCGCGTCAGCTCCGCGGCTAGGCGGCCTAGGCCGCCTAGCGCTCTAAATAAAATATAGGGAATGAGAATAATGGGTACACGAAACAAAGAAGCCTCAGGACAACAAAAAAACAAGACTGGTCAAGGGGAAGATAATTGTTAGATTCAGCAGCAAACAGGGGGGACCGCCAGCGGCCGCCTTCTTAGCGGCGCGGCGATATATCCAGCAAGGCGGGTCAGAGACTCGCATCGTCTCGACTATGAGACGGGAAGGCGGCGGCCGGTGGGCCATTTCCTCCAACAGAAAAGAAGGGCGGCGCCGAGTCCCAGGCCGCCATGGGATGTGACCGGAAGCTGCGGTCGTCGTCCTCGAGCGACCCGTTCGAGAGCGACCGGTCGTCCGCCGACTTGTTCCGGTCGTTGTCGTCGGCGCCCAGGCTCGACACGTCGTCGTCGCCGTCCGTGCCCGCCGGGTCGTCCTCGTTCGTCCGCGGCAACGCAAGAACGTCTCTCAAAGGATGGCGGATGCCGACGACCAGCGGCGCCGCTCGACTACGCCGTCGCGGCGACACGACGCAGCGCGTCGACAGGCCGTCGTCGTCCTCGCTCTCTCCAGAAGAACTCAGCGTGTCGCCGCCGGGCGTCATCGCGCGCGACGCGAGCGACTCGCAGTCCACCGTCCTCGACAGGTCGTCGGGCAGCGACTGCGCGCCGTCGTGGTCGCGCGACGTCGACACCCGTCGCGGCTCGACGTCCGCCGTCGCGTCGTAGGCGTAGACGTCGTAGACGAAATCATCTAAAGGCAGGCCGACCATCTCCGCGTCGTCGCCGTGCGACACGTCCTGGTCGTCCTCGTAGTACGCGGACACGCCGTCGAGGAAACTCCGCTTCGGGTGCACCTCGCTCGCGACGCGTTTCGGCGGATTCGGCGGCGTCGCGGCGAGCAGCCGGTCGCGCACGGCCGCGTGGCCGCGCGCGTGGGCGTGCATCGCCGCGTCGCGGCCCCGAGCATCGACTCTTCGCGAGTCCGCTCCTAGAGCCACCAAGCGCGCGACGTCGTCCTGGCAACCGTGCCGCGCGAAGGCCATCAAGGGTGTCGCTCCATCTCTACAAACGAGGGAAATAGCCAAAGGCGTGCCACAAGCGGCGCGCAGCTCGACCAATGAAGCGGGGTCCTCGCTCGCCATAGCTGTGGAGACGGCCGCGGCGAGGCGCCTCCTCTCGGAATTCTCGTCGCGTGCCGTCTCGCGCGCGCCGCCCGGCGCGAGCATATCTAAGGAGCTATTGGTCGGCGACCGCTCGACGCCCGCGAAGGCCGTCAGATCCGTCAAGGAACGAGAACACTTCTTCTCCGAGGACTTCTCGAACGGTATCGGAGAGGACCGCTCGAGGGCCCCGTCCTTCAAATCCACACAAATAGCTTGTTGTGGGGGCCGCTGGCGCCGTTTCGGCGACGACTGCGTCGTCGTCGGCGAGGCCTCCTCGTTGTGTTCAGGAGACGGCCGCCGCTTCCGCCGTAACCGCAGGGCCTCCCGGAGTAGCCTTTGCGCGGTTTCGCCTCTAGTTCTCTCTTCCAAATCGCGCGCGGCGGCCGCGTCCAAGGTGTCGAGGCGCCGGAAGCACCTCCTCTCGACGGGCAGGTTCTGTTCCGGCGTGGGCGGCGGCTGGTGCAACCCCAGGCCCTGGAAGGTGCTCCTCAGTAATTCGCGCGCGGAGCGTTCGCGCTTGGCGCGCGGCGCAGCTAATATTAATCGCTCGGACGGGAGCTCGTCGCGCTTGCGCTTCACTCTCACGAGTACCGCCATCTCCGAATGGCTTTTTTTTCGTTTAGCGCCTATCGCTTTTCCCCCTTTATTGTATCCTACCTCTCAGCGCCGCGACAAGCGCGGCGCTTGAAATTGCGACCAGCAGCCCGGCGCCGATAGGTGAGGCTCCCAACGCTGCCACGCAAGACAATAAGCGGGTGTTCGAGAGGTAGCAGGGCGCGTACGTCGCCTCGGTGCCGAATTTACTAGTGTCTTACTGGCGCGCTAGCCTCGAGTTGCTGTCAGATTGACTTTGAGCTCAACGTAAAGCGAGTTAGAATTTACCGCGTCGCCTCCGGCGGTCGGATCCTGCGTCTGTAGGACGTGGCTGCCCCACAAGCATCGGAGACGCGTCCCGCAACGACAGGTCTCGGGCCGGCGCCGTCCACCGCCCCATCAAGGCTCCTTCCGGTAAAACCAGTCTAGCTCCTCGGTGGAACCAGTCCAGAGTCCAGGACTCTCGGACTCGAGAGGCTGCCCAGCGCCAAAAAGCCGTGCTTGGCAAGCGAACGCCGCGCCCAGGCGGTCGTCTCCCATCGCGTGGGCACGCGGCGGACCGAGGCGGACCCCGCGGCCGGCGCAGGGCCGACACCGGCGCCGCGGCCGCGCTCTGGGGGCTGCCCCACGAAAGCTGCCCCCCACGCCGCCGCCGCGCCGGAAGCAACGAGCAGAATGCGCCTCCTCATCACGCGGCCGCGCATCCAGTACGACAGCACGGCCGTCTACGAGCCCTTGGACGTCGAGTACAAGAGCGAAGACTTGCTCGTGAGCGAGCTCAAGAACATGATCTACAAGCGCCAGCTCATGCTCTCGACGGGGGAAGATAGGAAGCTGCCGAAGGAGGACTCGCCGGTGGCGCTCGAGCCGCACGACCAGATTCTGTTGATTCGCAAATTCCGGGACGCGCACATGCAGGGCGTTTTACTGGAGGACCACCGTTCCTTGAAATTCTACGGGTTGATCGACAAGGTCGAGTCGAACCTGTTCCTGGCGCGGACGAACCCCTTGAAAAATGAGATCGCGGAGCTGCTGCTCATTGATGGTCATAGTTTAACGCCGCACCAGAAGAAGCGCATGCAGGAGGCCTGCGCGACGCAGGACAAGCATTATTATAGGCACTGCATGCAGATGTAGCCGCCACGCGGCGGGTGCGTGCTTGCGCGATGGCGTGGGGACCCCCCCGACGCCGTCGACGCGACTCGTCGGGGCGACGTATGTAGCGCCCGTCGCGCGACTGCTCCTGGCCTGGCTCGCGGTGGTCTGCGTCGGCACGGTCTCCTCGTCCACGGCACGCCATCGACGCGACATCGTGCCCGCCTGACGGCGCGAGGGTGGCCGCGCGAGGGTGGCCGCGCGACTCGCGCGACTCCTAGCCTATAATGTTGTGTACTAACTTATCCGTCCACACCACGCTGTCGACGCGACATCGTGCCTCGCGCGACTCCGAGCCGAACTGCTAGTATGTTGTGTACTAAACCTTACCAACCGAAGCATCTAGTAGGGCACGACGTGGCCGTTGTTGTAGCGCGTCGCGCGCGTCTGGCCCAGGCGGCCGTGCTTGTCCTGGTACTCGACCATGGACCCCGTCGCGACGAGCCACTTCTCCTGGCGGCCCTTGACGTACGTCTCGCGATCATAATTCGTGAAGCCCCACTTCGCGCTCTTCAGGATCTTCTGGCGGCCCGGGAACTTGAACTTCGCGCGGCGGAGGCCGACGATGACGTGCTCGCCGTTCGCGTCCTTCGCGCGCACGCTCAGGATGGCCTGGCCGATGGACACGCGCGCCGCGCGCTCCATGGGCTTGCCGTACGAGTGGCGCATGCCCGACGACAATCGATCCGCGCCAGCACAGGAAAGCATCTTGTTCTGCCTAATCACGTGGAACGGGTGCGTCCGCGTGCGAATGTGGTACGCCTCCTTGCCGCACATCTTGATGAGGTACTTGTTGCACGCGACGCGCGCCGCCTCCAAAGCATTGGAGGAGATCTGCTCCTTCTCGTCGGAGACCAAATGGGCCACGAAGGGGAACTGGTCGACGGACGCCTTTTTGTTGCCGCAGTCGAAAATGCGGATCTTCGGGTCCGGCACGCCGCGGCAGTACCGCGACTTGATGTAGGGCTTGTTCTTCTGGAAGCGCGAGCAGCGCGCGGGGCGGCGGCCCATGGTTGCGAGTTGAGCCTGTGTGGGGCGTTTGTGAGCTCTTTGCGCGTCGATGGCGTATTGCCTCTCGCTCGCGCTGTTGCGTAGCGCGTCGCCGCGCGGCCCACAGCAGCCGCTTAGTAGCGATTGCTTTGGTCTTTTGCAGCGACAGCCAGCGGCGGATGCCTCTCGCAGCTCTGCTTGCGCAGCGCGTCGCTGTCGCGGCGGCTCAGAGGAACTCGCTTTGGTCGGCCTTAAGCACGGCCTCTGGCGAACCCGCGAGCCGCTGCTTCGAAGCACGCGTGCTGGATGTCGTCTGTAGAAGTCCAGTGGTCTCTCCACGTCGATTTATTGCGGCACCGATGCGTACAAGGCAAATTTAGCCGAGCTGCTCGCCACTCGCAAACTCGTTTTAGCAAGTTTAGTGGCCCCGCTCGGCCCGCTCGAATCGCGCGATTTACACTCGTACCTTAGTCCTGGGACGTGTCTTGAGCGATACAGAGGACACTTGAATTTAAAAATTTTAGGGGAGCCAAATGCTGTCAAAGCCAAGTCTGCAGCCAAAATGGCGCAAGCAACACCGAATCGATGGCTTCGCTTGCTCTCTGCACTTGTTTTGACACGTACGCTGGGACTTGAACCGATGCCGCTGCGAAAAGCACCAACGGCGCGCCGAGCAGTCCTCCAGCACACCACTGCAGCCTTGCTCGCAGCCGCCGCGGCACCTGCATACGCAAACATCGGCGGCGCCGACTACGTCATCGGCGGCGCCCGCCTCGCCGAATCCATATCCAGTGGAGAAGGCCAGGTCGAGGCGCGGCTGCCGCGCGACCAGGCCGAGGCCCTGGCGCGGGCGGCCACGGACTACGGGAGCATCGGCGAGGCCTTCGCTGCCGAGGACGGCGCGGCGGCCCAGCAGGTCCAGGCCTACTTTCGAAATGGAGGCGGCTACGACGCGCTCGCCGACTCGATACAGGCCGTCACCCAGAACAAGGAGGCCTACCCCAAGTCCGTGCGCAAGGCCGGCGGCGCCTTCCTCGCGGCGACGGCGGCGACGCTCGAGAGTTATAATACCGGCGACTTCGAAAAAGCGCTGGTCCAGTACGAGTCCGCGCTCACAATTCTCGCGGGCTACTGCGCGCGCGTGGGCGTCGTGGCGGGCGCGCCCGTCGCGAAGCCGGCGAAGGGGCCCGTGACGCGGCGGACGTACCTGCCGGGGCCGTTCCAACTAATGTGATGAATCCGTTCTCGAGTAGTCGCTTCGACGGCGTTCCGGCTTCCTGTTTATTGCTCCGGGCAACACGCAGTCGCGTCGACTGGCGTGAAGAGTGGCCCGCCCGTGCTCGGGCGAGGCCGCGCGGGGCCCAGCGTAGGGTCCTCGGAACAGTCCCGGACGGTGTTGTGCAGCGGCCTCCCCGTCGATCGACTGCCTGCAATTACTTTCTGAGGCTAGCGCACCGACACACTAGGCTCGCATTTAACTCGGCGCTGGGACAGCCACAGGCTGTGGCCCACTAAACGCGCTGCCCGAGCGGCACGAGACGGCCGCAGGGCATCCGTCGCACGGGCTCCGAGACCCCAGCACGGCGCCACTGCGAGCCACCATGCATAAACACCAGCACGCATAACCAGGCAGCATGGGCAGCCAGTTCTCGTCCGGCTTCGTGCCGTCCGAATTGAGGCAGCATGTGGAAAGACCCTTGGCGCGAGTCAAGGTCTTGTTTGATGCTTTCAAGAGACTGTGCCGGGACGACTTCCAGAACAACGGCATGTTCATAACCCGAGACCAGTTCCAGCGGGTCTTCGACATGGACGTCGACGAGGCGCATCGCCATTTTGGATATTGGGATCGGGCGCGGCGCGGTCGTGTTAGTTCGGTGGAGCTGTGGGGCGCCATGGCGTTGTGCTGCGCGGAGCGCGAGGAGCTCAAGATCAATTTCTGCTTCTCGGAGTTGCTGGACCTCGATAAAGATGGTGCGCTCAATGAAGTTGAGTTAAGACTACTGCTGTCGAGTGTCTCGACGGGTGTCGCTCGACTCAAGCAGATCCGGGCGCCTCCGCCCGACTTGATTGATACTGTGGTGCAAGCAGCTTTTGAGCAAGCTATCAAGACCGAAGACGAGCTCGCATTGCAGGGCAAGATGGACCTGTATAATTTTGGCATGTACCTGAAGGGCGACGATGACCTCCAAAAATATCTAGCGTCACTGGAACGAGAGGATTCCGGCGACAGTGAGGAGCTGTACAAGCAGCAAGCTGATTTACTGTTGGAGTTAGCTAAACTAGATGCGCGCCTCGATGAAATAGATGATGAGAGAGCCAGGGCGGAGCACGACAAGCGGTTGTACGAGGACGAGCGGGGCGGCGACGTGCGCAAAGAGTTGGTTGTTGGTTTACGGGGTTTATACGACGAAGCGTCGTCGGACGATGAAGTCGAGGTGTTGCTGGGCGACGGCGAAGCTAGATTGGCGAGTGCGGCGCGGAAGAAGGCCAAGGAGAGCGGGAGGGCGATGGTGATCGAGCAGGAAAAGACGTTTGTGACTGCGGGAGAGCCCGTGCACATCTCCAACAAATTACTAGCCAAGGCATACGCGTCGAAACAAACCACGACCTACTACAAGAATGAGGCTAAGCGCCGGAAAGCGCTGGAGCGGGAACGAGCTCTAAAAGTCGAGGGCGGATTGGCCTACTCGAAAAATCGTAAGGAGAAGATTGACACACCAACAAGCCCCCCGAGGCAAGCGTCGAAGCTCAACGCCCAGATGGAGCGACGAGCGCGGCGCAAGAAGGCCCTCGGGCCGCGGGCGGGCGACGACGGCGGGGACATATTTAAACGACTCGCGCGAAAGCCGGCCAAAGCTTTGGTGGGCAGTGACAAGGACGACAAGGAGAAAGCCATGCTGTTACATAAGTGGCGGACCTTCGAGCAGGGCATCGACGAGCTCGTGCGGCTCGATGTCGACTTGTTCGAGGATTTATTTGAAGCTTTGGCGGTGTTTATTACGGACGACGAGGCTCAGGAGGCGTTGAGGGTGATGCCCTGCAATGCTGTTGGTGCTTATTCATTGGATGCAGTGTTACAATGGCACCGCAATCGGCACGTACAAGAGCCGACGGGCAACGAAGCCATCCAGGCGGCCAAGACGAAGCTCGAGACGATCAAGGATTGGGTCAACAGAGCCGGCTCTATCCTAAGGAGGTGGTCCACGAATGTGAGGTCTCGGTTAGCCGCGAAGCGCGAGGAGATGCTCGCTCGTAGTGTAGTAGCGGTGCAAGAAGAAGAAGAAGATGAAGATGATGAGTCGGACTCCGACGCATCGGAAGCAGACACGGCGACGACGGCGTCGCAGTCCGTCAAACTACCTGTGATTGAAGGACCGCAGGAGATCGTCCCGGGACTCCGGGGCCAAGCGCCCCAAGCAACGTTTGACGATCCAAAGCAATTAGTATCACCGGCCAAGTCCGAACAGTCCTACAAGCCCGAACCGACGCAGCCCTGCGCGGGGAACGCTTCCCTCAAAATAGGCGAGGGGGACGACCCTAAACTGACAGAACCGAAGGCTTCGTTAAAATTCGCCTTGTTGCGCACATCAAGACCGCAACTCGGGCTGGGTGGCAAGAGCGGCCCCGACGCGTTGAACGACGCCATCGACCAGGGTTTAAATGATACAAGGAAGCTAGATGTATCAGCTGCCGAATTGATCTCCGTAGATTATCGAAGGGCCTTGCAAGCGTTCCAAGGTGAATCATCGGCACCTAAAGAGCAGAAATCACCAGTCAAGCAGCCGCGGCCGACGACGGCAGCCTCACCGAGACGACCTAGAACCGGCATCGACGACTGGGATCCCGAGGGCCCCGAGCCTGCTAGATCCGTGTTTTGGGTCGATCTGCCCATCGACAAGGATGTAAGTGTGGAGAAAGTGGTCAGTGTCTCGAGGGAGATCGAAGCTACTGCCAGAATCATACCTCGAGATTATGCGAAGCATTACTTTGATCGGGTGAGGTGTGACGTGGTGGTCGCGCAACTCCCCATGAAAAGTAAGGGCAAACGTAAAAATGTAGCAGGTCAGAAGGTCGAGAAGCCCGTTTTGAGGGTGCAGGTGTTTTCCAGACATGATCCCCTGCAGATCGTCGAATCTGCTTTACCGGAAGATGCGAGACCGTCGCAAATCCTAGGTACAATAACAGGTGTCTGTGATTTCAATCATACGTTGGCTGAGCTTGCGCATGAAGCGGCGAAGTACCACGACTTGGCGCCGCGGCTCTGGGGCCCGCAAGAAGTCGAGCTAGGTGACGAGAGTCCTACGTCCTTCCGAGAACGAATCAGGTTATTGAGGAAGCAGTTGCACGACGACGCCGACGCCGTGGATGGGATGGACCAGGACGAGCTCCGAGATAGGCTAGAAAGGGAAGGTCACGCGTCGACCGGCGCCTTCGCGAGGGGTAGAGACAAAGATGGCAAGGAGAAGCAGCCCGGCAAGGTCGCGAGAGAGCGATTACGAGCCGTGCTCTACCGGAAAGCGGCGCGATTGGGATACGGGGAACTGTCCGACTTTGGGGCGAAAGTCGCTTCTAGCATTTTCAGACGCTTCGACCCGGACAAGAGTGGGGGCATGGACTTCGACGAGTTCGCGGCCATGAGTCGGGAGTTGGGTGAGTTGGCGCCCTTGGACAGTGCCGAATATAAAAAGTCTCTATCAGCTTCAGACGTGCATCTGAAGACCGAGGAGCATGTGGACCCCAACACGCACATGAAGCGCGTCAAGGTCATGGGCGTGTCTGTTCAAGGTTTCGTGGCTCGCTATGCTCGGAAAGGTTCTTTGGGTACGGACGCGGCTCTGCTGGGGTGTGGCTCGCTCGACGACCAGATCCAACTCATCAGTTCGATGCAGCTGGAGTTGGATGCGGACGCGGCCGGTCGCGTCGAAGCGGCTCTCGTGGCGCACGCTCGGACCATGTCTACTGAAAGGGTACGGAGCTGGTGGCCGTTGCGGACGTTCTTCCCGCAGCCTCGTCAACAGCGCCGCGCGGCTCTACTAGAGTGGCTCGCCTTCTTCCTGAAGTTCTCGAAGGGCTGTTTCGTCGAAAGGACCGCTTCCCGATTGTCGGATGTGCTAGGGAAAGATACCGCACCGGACTGGCTCACGAGCCCCGGTTACTTGTTTTATGCCATCCACCAATTGAGGGAAACACTAGCTAGAGGAAACGAGGGCGTCATCCCGTTATTTAGGAACGCTCTACAAGAGCAATTCGGTTCCAGATGGACCTCCTTGCATGAAGACCTCGGTAGTTTACACGAACAAGTACCAGTAAGAGAGATGGTCACAGATCCATTGGGAGTACAGAAGCAGCTGGCCGAGGACGACCAGGTGTTTAATGCCATGGCTGGAGTGGCTGGTGTGGGGCGCTTCGACAGTAGGCGAGAAAAGGTCCAGGATTTGACTGGATTTTCTCATGTGAACGTCATGCGCGTCGCGGCGAAGGCGTCATCGATACAATTACGAGGCATCCCGGAGCCGACGGAGGAGGAGGCTGAACGAGCAAAGGAGCAGGCCGAGATACGAGCGGCGCAGGCCGCGATCTCGCCGGCCAAGTCGACAACTTCCCAGGCTTCGGACCTCGGCGAGGAGCACGACGTTTCACTATATGATGAAGCCTTCGAGCGGTTGTTATTAGGCGAGGAGAAGTTCCCTCCGAAGCCGGACGAAGATGACGTGGTTGTTGTGGGCGGTCTGAGCGCGAACGACCCGACGGCGGAGGAGGCCGAGGCGGACGAAAAGGAAGAACAGTTAAGGGCCCACGGGTCGAACCCCTTCTGCGACGAGGGGGCCCTACAACATTGTGCTCACTTGCAGACCGAGGTCGACGACTGCGAATCGGCTCTACAAAGGGAAAACATTCCTCCGTACGCGCGCGAGTCGCTCGAGCGGAGAAGAGACGCTCGTGTTCGCGAGTTGGCTTGTTATAGTGAAGCGTTCGAGCGGCGAGAGGTTTTGGCACTCGCACGAGCTTTGAGGTTTTACGACGGGCTCCGAGACATTGCCGCGGGCCCGTGCTCCTTTGGCTTTGGCACTCACACGCGGACAGTACGAGGTGAATTGGACGGCTTCCTGGATACGGTCAGACTCGGCAGATTACTTCCAGCGGGCATGGGCGAAGCCGCTGCCTTAGAACTGCACGAGGCGCAGGAAAAACGTAGAGCGACGGACCGCCTCCTCGAAGCTCAAAGGCGTATTTTGCACGAGAAGGAGCTCATGAGAAAGGCGGCGGAAGTCGCGGCCCAACGAGCGATCACCGCCGAGAAAAGAAGAGTGAGGAGAAGGTTCGTGGAAGAAGTGAGGTTATACGGCCGGGGCGAAAAGTACATGCGCGAAGCCTTGTTTTATGCGACCAAATATGGACCTACTGATAGTGTAGCGGACCGGAAACGGTTAGAGGCGGAGGAGTTGTGGCAGAAGCTCATCAAGGTCAGGAAAGAAAGAAGGGGTGATGTAAGTGTCGCGCACGCGGTATGTGTCTCGAATCTAGCGGTGCTAGTCGCCATCCGAGGCCGCGCAAATAAGTCCATGCTCCAATTACAGGAAGCCGTGGAGCAGGCCCAAGCTGCGATCGGATTGGCGGAACGAGCCCTGGAGGACCGGATCCGCGCCGAGGCCGCCTCGACGAAGTGCCTCTTCGAGATCTACCACCAAGCCTTACTGGACTGGGACAAGGCCTTTGCGATCCTCGCCGCGAACGAGGCGAAGCAAGATCATAAGAGGCAGGCTAAAATTAGTCTGTTAGAGCGGGAACAGGCTTCACTACAAAAAGAAGAAACCGAGGACGAAGATCGAGTAGCGATCATCGAGGACCGTCTGAAGAGTCTAGCCAAGTCCCTGGAGAGCATGACGCAGCAGCGCTGGAACTCGAAGTTCGAGATTGATTCTTTCATAAAAACAAAGCCGGAGCGACCGCTCATAGAAGTGGAAAGGCACGAGGACGCGATGCTGGTACTAGCTGTGTGCATCGCGAACGAATTGCTGATCATCGAGGACATCGGGCCGCCGCCTGACAGTCAAGAAGATCTGAGACGGAACGTGCTGTGGCGGCAGTGCGTTGCTATATATGCTTGTGCGTCGGAGCGAGGCCGGTCGCAGCTCGACAACTTGAACAGGCGCTTCGCGCGACTGAGGGACGAGAACTACATGCCTGATGCGATGCCTTCTTCCTCAGACGACGACGACTCGGACGATGAATCAGATGAGTCCGTGGCACCGGAGCCGGGGGACACGTTCGTCGACGAAACACCCTTATCAGAGATGTGGTACGAACGACATGCGGAGGATGATCCAGTGCCACCTCTGAATATACAAGGATGTGGTGTCGAGATAGGGGGCTTCTTCCCGCCCCCTTCTCCCTCTGCAATAAGGCAGGAGATGGAGGCGAAAATAATCGCCAAGGAACAGGAGAAGGAAACGAAGAAGCAGGAGGTCCTCCAGGAGAAGGAGCGCAACCGCAAGACCGAGGCCAAGATGCGGCGCATGCGCCGGCAAATGAGCATGATCACGGACTTCGACGAGGAGACGTTGCGCAAGTTGGAAAGGGTCGATCCGGCACGAGCACGGAGAATCAGGGCGAACATTGAACGCGAGAGAACGTTGGAGATCAAGCGGTTGCGGAACCTCGAGAAGGAGGAACGTAGAAGATTGAGGAAGGAGCGCGAGATGATGGCGCCGACGGCCTCTATTGATCCGTGCAGTCCGGTCCAGTCCAAGGAGGCCGCGGATTGCCAGCGGCAGATTGAGTTCATACGAGAATTGAAGGAGCAGAAGGCCTCGAAGAAAGAGATTAAGAAGGCTACGGAACACTTAAAGGAGCTCCAGGAGGTCCATAAGGAAGTACACGGCAAAATTTACGACGAGTGGGTTAGATTTAAGGGCTCGTACTGGGAGAACGTGCCTGGTCGAAGCAACACGCCTACCCTCGATCGGGCCATTGAAAGGGTACTGGGTCGAAGACGATCGAGGGGCTCGCTGGGCGAACGGCCAGAGGCGCTGCAGAAGGCTCAAGATAGAGGTAGTGACATGCGGCGGTCGTCCTTCGAGGACAACCGCGACAAGATCTATGGACGGCCGACGCGGTTGGTGCGGCCCGAGCCGTCCTTCCAGCGCAAACAGTCCGCTCGTAAAGATCTGATCAACTACGAGAAGCCTTCGCTCACAAAGCCGAGCACGTTATTACCTTCCTTATCACGGGCCGACAAGTACGCTATTGGATTACATACGGGGCACGACCGCCCCCAGAAGCGCATCCCGCCCTCCTTGTTCTCGCGCGTCGTCAAGAAGCTGCCTTCCCTGCTGCCGCGGGCGCCTTGTGCGAAGATAGACCATATCGAAGACGAGGCGTCGGTGGACTGGATCGGCGAGGCTCTGCGGCCGCCGGACGCGCCGGTCGACGGCGTCGTCGACGGCGTTGTCGTCGGCGAGGACGAAGCTCTGTCGCCGACGCCCTCGACGCCCGAGGAGTACTTGCCCCTGTCGGACGCGGCCGTCTGGAAGTTTCAGGCGCCGGCGCCGGCGCCGGCGCCGGCCGCCAGCGCGCCTCGGCACACGCCTGGGGTCACTTGGGGCTCCGACGTGTTCAGGGGCGCGGAGACACCGGAGACACCGAAGCGGCACATCTTCTTCGAGCCGCGGAGTCCTACGGACACCGACGGCGGCGCCTTCTCGCCGACGCCGTCCATGGCCGACCGCCCCGGGACCGGTGCGCGCCCCTGGACCGGTGCGGGGACCCCGACGCCGTCGATGTCGTTCTCGCCGTCTGGAGACATGTATGCCGCGCCGGCGCCTGCTTACACGCCGGGGCGCACGCCCGGCACTCCTGGCGTTAGGTGGAGTGACGATTTGCCCGGCGCGTCGTTTGGCGCATCAGACAGAGGCGTGGCGACTCCGACGCCGTCGATGGCGTACTCACGCGCGGCAACACCAGGGACGCCCACGCCGTCGATGGCCGATCGACCCTTGACTGGAGACATCTATGCCGCGCCGGCGCCTGCTTATACGCCTGGTCGCACGCCCGGCACGCCTGGTGTCCGGTGGAGCGATGACGTACCCGGCGCGTCGTTTGGCGCTTCGGACTTCAAGCGCGCGGCGACGCCTGGTACACCCACACCGTCCATGGCGTGCTCGCCGGACGAAATGCAGGACGACGACGATAGCATGGCGACAGCTGCCCAGGAGGCGCAGGACGATAGCCCCCCATGGCGGACGTTAGACGATGAGGGCGCCTTCTCGCCGACGCCATCGATGACGGACCGGCCCCTGACCGGTGGGGGCCCCTCGGATGTAAATCACAACTGTTAGTAGAACCTAGTGCTAGTGAACCTGCTGCACCCGGATCGTGCACTCGACCTTCGACCCGTCCATGCACGTCACGACGACGTCCAGCGAGCCCGTCGGGCAGAGCCGCGCGAGCGCCAGGCCCCGGACCATGTAGTCGTGCTCCTCCTGGACGACGGCGTGGGGCGCGCCGTTGATGTCCATCGTCAAAGGGGGCGACGCCGTCCAGGAGTCGTGCCTCCCCAGAATCACGTAGCCGCGCGCCGTCGCGTTCGCGCCGTCCGAGGGGTGGTGCGTCGGGT
Organism: Pelagomonas calceolata; assembly: GCA_918797485.1. Lineage (NCBI taxonomy): Eukaryota > Pelagophyceae > Pelagomonadales > Pelagomonadaceae > Pelagomonas > Pelagomonas calceolata. The sequence goes on from CAKKNE010000004.1 coordinate 4,244,667, forward strand.
GCGCCGACGGCATGACGTTGTCGATGCCCTCCAAGATGCGCTTCGACGGTGCTGGAGGCGGCGGCGGTGGTGCACTCGTCTGCGGCAGGAACGCCGCGAAGACCTTGGAGAACGTCTCGATGTGCGGGTGGTCCCGCAGGACCTCGGCAGGGATGTCCTCGCAGTCGTTCAGCGACTTGACGGCCTCGGCGTCGCCCACGAATTTTAAAGTGCCGCCGCTGCGGATGAACACCTGTGGGTATTGCCCCCGCAGGTTCGAGAGCGCGAACATCTCCGAGCGGAGGGTTTTGTTGTTTGCGTCGACGCCGTCGATCTCTTCCACTTGAATCTTCTTGCCTCGAAAAATATTTCTGAGGTTTGCTTGGGCGCCTTCTACAATGGTTGTGGATGGCATGCTGGTGACCAGGAGCAGCACGGCGTCTGCGGTGGCTGCGAGCTCAGCCATGGTTGCGCTGGGCTGGTCAAGCGACCCGAAACTGTACTTTGAAACACTCTTGGGTTTGTGAGACGGCAGCTTATCCGAGCTCGCACACTCTGCGGAGTTATGGAATTCGTGCTAGCGGCCTATAAGACACTAGCACCAAGGAAGTATGAAAAAAAGTAGATTTTGGTCGCTCCACGCGTCTATAGGCAGCCAGAACTTCTCGGCAGACCCATAGAGGTCGCACCCGAAGTCAGCCGCAACGCCTGAGAGCGATTCCGCGCGTAGTAGCGCAGCCAGGAGCCGCAGAGAGCGTTCTCAAGGCGACCGGTGCGCGACGCCGGCGCGAGCCGGTCTCCACAAAGCAGTCATGGCCGACCAGAGCGACGGCGAGGAAATAGTCGAGGACACGACCGGCTTGATCGTCGAGACGCGCGAGGGCCGCTTCGAAGTGGGACCGCTACTACGACGAGGCGCGACGGGCGTCGTCCATCGGGGCCGGTGGAAGGAGTCTCCCACGAGGCCCTGGGTCGACGCCGTTTTGAAACTAGAATCCACCTCCGCACAAAAAAGGCAGATGGCGCGCGAGGTCGACGTCTACCGTTTGTTAGATGCGGCCCCCGTCCCTCCACCTAGAGGCGCGTCCTTCGCAAGGCACGTGGGCAACCTCACGGAAACGATAGATATCGGCACGGGCCCCTGCCGCCTGCTGTGCATGCAGGCTTTGGGTCCCAATCTTGATGAAGTGGTCAAGGAACGGGGCCCCCTGTCGAAGCAAGCGACGCTAGCGGTCTGTCGAAGATTGATTGATGCTTTGCAGTTTCTCCACGAGCATTCCAAACATGCCCACCGGGACATAAAACCCCAAAATATATGTGTGGCACGAAAAGCCAACGACCCTACTCTATATCTCATTGATTTTGGTTTAGCGTCGCCGCTCTTCAACGTCAATGATGAGCACCAGCCGCTGGAGGAGGTGGCGCCGAAAGCCGCGGCGAACGCGCGGCGGCGCGTCGTCGGTTCCGTACGGTATTTGTCGGTGCACGCTCATCAAGCCGTCGAGCGATACGGCCGCGCGAGACGGGCCGCGACGTCGCGACGCTGCGACCTGGAGGCCGTGGCGTATGTGGCCATGTACCTGCACGAGGGGAGGTTGCCCTGGTCCGACCTCCCGGCCAAGACCGGCCCGGAACCGGACGTAGCTATACATCGAGCGAAGGTCCGGGTGCCGCCCTTACAACTCGTGGGACCGGCCTTGTCGACGACGGTCGGCGCTTTTTTGGAAGCGACGCGCGCTCTGCAACACGCGGAGCGGCCCGACTATGCTGCATTGAAAAGGCTACTGACCGACGGGAGCGAGCCGCCCGACGTCGGGAGCGCCTGGGCGCCTCGGCCTTCGCTACGAGAAGTGGAGGAACTGGAAAACCGCGTCTCGGTGCAGTTGCGGGACGCTTTGGCCCAAAAGGTCGTACCTTCGCCCTCGAATCAAAGGACGGTCTCGCCGCCGGTGGCGATCAAGAGCCCTCCATTGACGCCGCTGTTAGCCTCGACGCCGGTTCACAATGTTGGACCGCGGCCGTCCCTACCTTCCTTTGAAGTGAAGTCGCCCTTACCAGCAGCCTTACGCGACGCCGACGGCCTGCCTCCACCCACTCCGATTTTAGATACACCTAGACGATCTACTGCGGAGTCCCCCCACTCCTACGACAGTACCAAAAAACCGCCAAGGTCGGCCCTCAAGCGCAAGACCTCTGAGAGTACTTCGGCGCAGAAACGAGCTAGATTTTCGGATGACGTGGAGACCTGGGAGCTCGAGGATTTAGGGTATGCGTCTCCCCACACATCGCGGCCGGCGATCACGGCCGGGTTGAGCAGTGCGGACGTCGACAGTGTCCTCAGTCGCTGGAGAGGTCGCCTGCTGCCGTCGCCGCCCGCGTCCGCGCCGCCCGGCTCCCCGAAGAGCCCTCCAACCCAGACGACGACGGCGACGTTATCTAGACTGGTACCTCACTTGTCCAATGAAAAGAAGCTCGCGAAGGCGGCTAGGGTCCTGACGGAAGTGCTCAAGCAGGCTCCTCTAGCAGTCACGGGCCGGACGGCCGCGGACCGCGCGCGGTGCCAAGCTTTAAGATCGGCCGAGAGCGGGGCTTTGCGAGACGCGATCGCGTTGTCGTTGAACGGCGGCCGCGCCGCCATTATCCACGCCAAGCCCTTGCGACCGACCTACGCTTCACTATTCGAGGCCGCCCTCGACCGGTGCGTGCCGGGCCAGTTACCGGACAACATCCAGGCCGAGGTCGCGCTCTGGGCGCTCGTCTGTCCCTACAATTCAGCATTAGGCGATAGTGAGAAGACGACGTTGCACGAGGACCTCACGATTTCCGATTTGACGGGCTCCCTACATATATTGAGGAGATGCCTCTTCCTGCTGGAAACAAAGCGCCCGAAGCGGGACGACGCGCAACGGAGGGTGGACGCGCCCGAGGCGCTGGAGCCGCCCGCCTCGATCTTCGCGACGCGCGGGCTCGAGGTCCTACTCGCGCTGGCGGGCACGGTCCGTGCTCCCGATGCGCCGCGCGAGTCGATCGTCGCTTTACTACAAACGGCGAAGACGGCGCTCGCGCATTATCTAAGTCCTGCGCAGCGGCGCAAGCTCGAGACGACGGCGTCGACGATTCGCGCGACGCGGGCTTCATAAGTTTTCATATACTTACGCACTCCTCGACGGCGTCTCGCGGGCGCGTAGCCCTGCTCGCGACTTTCGCAGGGCCCGCTCAATTTCCACTGTGGTAGGGTTCGCGCCACCCAGCACGCGCCGCGCGGCCCGCGCTGTCTCCTCGAGTGTCGTCACGGCCTGGCCTTCTTGTCGGCGGCGCTCATCGATGCGTCGCCGGCGACTGCGGCGCGTCGCGCGTCGCTCGTCGCTCCGGGCGGTTCGTCACCGCTTTTCCGGCGGCTCGTCGGCGGCGCGCGGGCCCGCCGCGGCCGCGCGCGCAGGGATCGCGGTTAGCAGTTTACCGGCTCGCGGCGGTTTTGCGCGCGAGAGTTTGCTCGATTCTGAGAGCCGCGCGGCACGCGTGTGAAGAGCCGTGACCTCGAGCCGCCAAACTCGTCTCTGGCGCGCGGTACGCGCCGCGCAGGAATGCCGCAAAAAGAGTTGTAGCTTGTTGTTGCTAGTGTCTTACTGGCCGCTAGCCATTGAGGGGGGCAGGGTGAAACAACACCCTATCGCCAATCCCAATAGACACAGTGGCGAAGCGTTCGGGGTCCGTACTACCTGGGGGTGGGTTCAATAAGTGGCTCTCTCTCTCTCTCTCTTGAGACATCGGAACAACGTCGCGTTCTATGCCCACGTACTACGAGGTTGCAAAAACAATTAGGCCACAGAGCTATTCCACCCGGACCTGCACAATACGCGCGCCGCCGCCGTTCAAGTTTTGGCCGACGCGTAGGCGGTCGTCGAGGTATACCCCGTCGAAGAGGCCCTCGCCGCTTATGGGCAGGGGCGCGCACGCGCTGCCGGCGCAGAGGGCCCCGTCGTCGATCAGCGCACGAAACCGCTTCGGCGAGCGGGTCACCGACGAGTCTAGCTCTTCGAGGCCTCCCTTCACCTCCACTCGCACCGCTGGACCCAGGACCTCGCCGACGTTCGTGACCCTGCCCGAGGAAAATATTTGATACTGCTCGTTGAAGCCAAACTCTGGGAACGGTATCCTGCGGTCGACGCCCTCACCCTTCGGACCCGGCTGCAGGTAGGCGAGCCGCCACTTGCCGACGAGGCCCGCGCGAGGCCACGGCGCATTCTGTGCTACGACTTCTGAGACGAGCGCATCGATGCGGGCGCGCTCCGAGTCCTGCCACTGCGAGGGCCGCCGCGTGCGCACCAACTCGTACAACTCGTCCGCCGCGCCCGTCGCTCGACTCCGCGACGGCACCGCGACCAGCCCTACGGCACCAGAAAAACACCCGGCCAGCGCCCGCCGGCGACCAACATTGCATTTGAGCGCGGCGACAGCGTGTAGGAGGAGAAAAAAATCAACGACGCGCATAGCGGCCCTCAGATTGGGTGCTGCTTTGCAGGCGCTCTTGCTGCCTGCTGCCGGACCGATCGCGTCAAAACCGACGTCGTGACGCGAAGTTATGGTACAATCACCGCCAACAAAGCTTGGTTGAGTCTGGCAGGCCGTTTAGGGCGAGCACTGCTCCTGTATCAAGGCGCTCCGCCTGCCCCCAGAGCGGAGAGCACTGAAGCCAATTTGGTCGCGGGAGACGCCGCGGCGGCCCAAAGCGGCCCCGAATCACTTCAGTTTCCCCGATTCCAGGAAAACAACAAGCAACGAACGGCAGCGGCCGCCGGCGCGTTGCAGAAAGCACCAACACCAGCCAGGCTCTCGGGCGCCAGCGCGGCGCCCCGAGCCGGCAAACCGGTAAGCGGACCGATGGCGGACGACCCCACAGCCGCAGTGACCAACTCTACAACACATGAAACCGCGCCGACCACCAGCAGCGCGGACGCCGCCGCCGCACGCGAGCAAGCGATCCGGGAGCTGACGCTCGCCGAGTTCAAAAAAGTGAAAGATGGCTTCACCAAGGACCAGTGGCAGAACATGCCGCGCGAGAAGCGGTCGAAGATCATGGGAGCGGCGCACGAAGTTGCAAAGACCGAGATCGCGGCGCGCGAGGAGGCCGCGGCCGCGGCCGCGCCGCCGCCGCCGCGGACTTCGCGCTTCGACGTGCCGCCCGACGCGGCCGCGCCGGACGCGGACGCGCTCCCCCAGCACCCGCACACGCGAGAACAGTCCGACGACAGCCACCGGTCGTCGCCGAGCCCGCCGGCGGACGCGCCGTCGCCGCGACGAAGATCACCGAGCCCGCCGGCGGACAAAAAACCGGAGAAGCGCCGGCGCAAACCATCGCCACGGCCCCAAGAGCCGCCGCGCAGCTTTGGGGTGATGGACACCGTCGAGGGGAACTGGAACGACCAGGGGCGGTGGTACACGGCCGTCGTCGAGGGCGTCTTCGCCGACGGGACCATCAACCTGAAATACGTCGACGGCGACAAGGAGACGCGCGTGCCGCCGTCGCGCGTGCGGCCTTTGCCAAAACGCGGCTCCTCCAACAAAGGTGGAGGGCGCCGCGCAGCACCAAAAAAGGCGCCGGCGAAGAAGGCCGCGCGCAAGGCGAAGCCGCCGCCCTTCACGTGTCCTCAATACACGCCGCGCGACCACTACGATGAATTGGACGACTCGGCTTCTGATGTATCCGTGCCGCGGCGCTGGTTGCGAGCCCTGCAGCCGACGCCGACGTCGCCGCCGCCTTCCGATAGAGACGCCCTCTTTGATAATGCCGACTCGTCTTCCTCAAGCGACGGCGGCCCCGTCGCGCTCGCGGCGTCGACGGCGCCCTGCCGCGGCGCCTACGACCGCCGCCGCGCCGTCTTCGGCGCGGCGCTGCGGCCGCCGCCCGCGGGCTACGACGCCGGCCGCGTCGCGCTCACGCTCGCGGGCCGCCGCCGGCCCGCGCTCTCGGCGTTCTTCCGCGCGGCCGCGGCGAGCGACGGCGACAGCGACAGCGACAGCGAGGCCGCGGCGCCGCGGCGCCGGCCGCGGCCGGCGCGGCCGCGCGCGCCGGCCGAGGTGCGGACCTGGGTCACGGACGCGGGCGGCCGCCGCCACTCGAGCCGCCTCGCGTCGCCGAAGGCTGCCGCCAAGAAGAAGGCGCCGTCGCCGCGCAGGGCGCCGGCGCGGCGCCGGGCGCCCCAGGTCCCGTGCACGCAAGGCTGCGGCCGGTCCTTCGCCACGCCCCAGGACATGCGCCAGCACGCGCGCAACGACTGCCCGGCGCGGCCCGCGGCGGCGCTCTCCGAGGAGGACGAGCCCGAGGACGACGATGCCGCCCTGTCCGCGCTCACGGAAAGCGAGCTCCGCCGAGTCATGGCGCGGCGCGGCGTGGGCGCCGCGGCGCCGGCTCCGCCAGCGGTTGAAGCCAGCGGCGTGGGTGCCGCGCCGGCCGACGGCGCCAACGAGACCGAGGACGCCATGGACACGGACGCGCCGCCCTGGCCGGCCGCCGGCCGCAAGCTCCTGGACGAGATCAAGGCCGAGAATGAGCGATCCGACGTCCGCGCCTCTCTTGAGACGCTGCGGCCCAAGCTGACGAGCTACGGATTTAGCAACTCCAATGACTCTTGGAAGTCGGGCTTCTGCAGCCTCTCCGTACCCGCTGGTTTCCCTTCGAACCAAAATACCAGGCGTGTTGAACACGGAACCAAGATACGCTCGATCCCGGATCTCGTCCGCTACCTCGAGCACGCGCTCGGCGAAGCCAGCGACGCCGAGGACGACGCCGAGGCCCACCCCGCACCGCCGCCGCCGCCCGGGAGCCGCGTCGCCGTGCGCTTCGACGACGGCGAGGACTACGAGGGCACCATCGGGGACGCGCTGGACGAGCGCAGCGCCGCGTGCCAGTTCGACGACGGCACGAGCGACGTCATCCGCTTCCCGGACCCCGACGTCCGCGTCACGCGCGTCGGGCCCGGCGCGGCGCCGGCGCCGCCGCTCGTCATGGTCCTGTCGGCGGCGCGGCCGCCGCGCGCGCCGCGGAGCCGCGGCGCGCGCAAGCGGCCGCGGCCCGTGCTGAGCGTGTCGACGGCCCCCGACGCGCGGCACCCCTGCGCCTTCGGCTGCGGCCTGACCTTCGCGACCGGGCACGCCGCCGAGGCGCACGCGGCGCGCTACTGCGCGCGGCGGCCGCCCGAGGTCATCGCGGCCGTCACGGCCGCGGCGCCGCGCGGCGACGACGCCGTCCTGGCCGCCGCGCGGGCCGCGCGGCGCGCGCTCGGCGAGGACGCGCCCGACCCGCCCGACGCTGTCGAGGAGGCGAAGCCGGCGTCGCCGCGCCCGGCCCGCTGGACGGCCGAGGAGGAGGCGGACCTGCGGCGCCTCGTCGCGGAGGCCGGCGCCGACCGCGACTGGGCGGCGATCGCGGACCGGCTGGGCACGGGCCGCTCGGCGGCGGCCGTCGAGGCGCGGTTCGGTCCGGACAAGAGCGCGTCCCCGCGTTCCGGGCCAAAGGCCTGCGAGGTCCGCCGCGTCGGCGACAAGAAGTGGCGGCGCTTCGCCTCTCGGAGTGATGCCGCCGCGGCGTTCCCAGAATTGTCCAAACCTGATATCACGCACCTCATTAACAACACCGGCCGCGGCCGCACTGCTAACAAGCAGTATGAGGCGCGGGACGCCGTCGACGAGGCGGAGGCCAGCGACGACGAGGCCGGTGCGTCCGACGACGCGGCGCCGGCGCCGGGCCCGTCGCTCGGCCCGCGCGACGAGCGCGGCCGCTACCCGTGCCCGGCCGGCTGCCCGCGAACTTTCGCGCACGCGCCGGCGGCCGTGCAGCACGGCAAGTCGTGCGCGGCAAGGTCGGCGCCCGGCTTCGTCCGGACCGCTGACGGCCGCGCGGCCAAGATCGTCGAGAAGTTATCAGCCGGCAGGTTCCTCGTCGACGTCTTCGACGAGCAGGGCAATTTCTATGAGCGCATCAAAAGGAAGAGGTCCTTCTTCGAGCCAGGCCAGGATCATCTGCTGGACTTGGCACCGCCGCGTGGCGCCGCCGCGGCTGCCGCGCCGGCCGACGGCGACGACGAGGCCGAGGACGCCACGCCCGCCGAGGAGGCCGAGCCGGCGGACGGCGCGGACGAGGCCGAGGACGCCATGGACACGGGCGACGCGGTCGAGGCCGCGCCGGCGGCGCCGGCGCCCGCGCCGGCCGACGGCGGCAGCACCGCAGCCGCGTCGTCGCTCCCGTACGGCGGCGACGTCCAGGCCGCGATGGCGGCGAGGGATCGAGGCGCCGTCCGCGCCCTCCTGAAGCACCAAGAGGAGTCGCGGCCCAAGCCGCGAGGAGAAGACGCGGCGGCGGCCGCCGCGGCCGACGACGCCGCGCCCGAGCCCGCCGCGCCGCCGGAGGCCGACGAGCCGCCCGCGGTCGACGCGCCGGCGGCCCCGGACGAGGCCGAGGCGGCCTGGGTGGCCGACGCGCGCCGGCTCCTGGGCGAGGCCCAGGACCGGTCGGACCGGAACCAAAAAGGGGTGCTCGAGGCCATGCGGCCCGCGCTGACGCGTTGCGGCTTCCGCGGCGACCCGCCCTGGGTCTCGGGTCAGGCGTACATCTCCCCGCCCGCGACCTTCCCGGACTACTACGAGGTCTGGGGCCGGGACAACGCAGGGCAGGGGGCCAAGGGCCAACGCAAAATCACGTCGGTCCCGGCGCTCGTCGGCTACCTCGAGCGCGCGCTCGCGCTCGCCGAGGCCGGCTCGGAGCAGCCCCGCCCTTCGCGTGAACGGCCGCGGACCGGCGTGACGGAGTCGCCGTGGACGGCCGACGAGGACGCCGCGCTGCGCCGGGCCGTCGCGGCGGCGCGCGTGAGCGGCCGCGTCAACTGGACGAGCGTCCTCGGCCAGCTGCTGGGCGAGACGCGGCGCACCGAGGCGGCGCTGCGGGCCCGGTGGGACCAGCTGGGCGATCAGCCCGCCCCGCAGCCCGCCAGGTCGACGTCGCCCCGCAGCCGCGCCGTCGCCTGGGCCGCCGTGCACCCGCTCCTGGGCGGCGACGACGGCCTGCCGCTGCCGGCGCCGACGCGGCGGCCGCCGCCCCTGTCATCGGCGCTGCCGACGACGGCGCTCACGGACGAGACGGGCGAGTGCACCATTTGCTACGACGACGGCGTGAAGGTGGCGACGCTCAAGTGCTGCGGCAACAAGGCCTGCGCGTCGTGCCTCGGGCGGCTCAAGGACCACGACTGGAAGTGCTACTGGTGCCGCCAGCACGTGCCGGAGCGCTCGCTGCGCGCGGCGCTGAACGGCGTCGAGGTCTGGCCGCCGCCGCGGCCCAAGTCCGCCGTGCGGAAGACGGACGAGCAGCGGCGCGTCGAGCCGCCGCGCGAGCGCGACGCGCCGCCGCGGCCCCGGCGGGCGCCGCCGTCGATTGTGGGAGAGGGCGCGGCGACGCGCGGCCCCGGCGACGTCGTCCTCTCGCGGGCAGGCCCGGACTACATTTGTCGGCTCGGCGAGACGCCGGGCCACGTCGGCAACCTGCTCCACGTCGCCCCGGACTACATCCTCGACCTGACGAAGCGACGGCACGGCCGCGACCTCCAGGAGGTCTCGGGGCTCCAGTGCGGCGCGCGGCTCGCGCTGCCGGCGCCGCGCGAGCCGTGGCGCGTGCCTCCGTTACTACCGCCGAAGGCCGCGACGCAGATGCTCGCCGGCGAGTTGTACCACCGCGAGGCCGACGACGACGGCCACGACGGGCGCTGCTACTACAAGTGCCACGACAACGACACGCCCCAGCAGATCTGTCGGCTTTTCGGGGTGGACCACCTGGCCTACGACACGTTGCGGTTGGACAACTTTGCGGGAAGCAAGCCGCTCCGCAGTGACCGCTTGAAAGATGAGACGATGGTGGTGCTGCCGGTGCAGTGCCTACAATCGGACGCGGCAATCCAGGCCCAGCGGCGCGCGAAGCCCTGCGCGGCGTGCCGGTTAGAAGGAGACACGGGCGCGATATTTTGTCGGAAGCAAGATAGGCACGCGGCGCCGAACTACGACGAGCCCCGACCCCAAATGGACACGCGCGTGCGCGTGCGCTACCAGGTCGACGACGGGCGCGATGCGGAGGACTCGCAGGCCTTCGCCTGGTTCTTTGGGTCCGTCGTTGGTTTGGAGGAGAAGGAAAATGGAGAGCTGGCGCTGAAAGTGAATTACGACGGCGAGGAAGGTCACATCGACGAAACGTGGCCCTCCGAGGACCTCGTGATCCTGCCGACGGACGGCTCGCTGCCGCTGAAGTCGCCGGACGAGGCCGCTTCGAAAGAAAAATACATGAACGCGCGCGTGCGGCCGCGCGGCTACCGCCTCTGGTGCCGCGTCGTCAACGTCGAGATCAGCATGGTCGAGGCCTGGGACGGCGTCATCCTTACCTTACGACGCGAGGATATGAGGGACGAGAGCGAGGACGACCAGTTCCAGCTCTCCCACTTATCTGAGGCGAGCTGCTGGGCGCGGCCCGAGCTCTGCCCGGCGCCGCGGGGGGCCGCCATCGTGGCCGCGCCGCCGCCCGCGCCGCGCGCGCGCGTCGGCTCGCCTTACGCGCCGGCCGCGGAGCCGGACGACCAGGCGGCCGCCTTGGACGCGCTGCGGACGCGGTTGGGCGGCCGCGGGCGCGCCGGGCGGGACGTCCTCGCCGGCTGGACCGGTTCCAGGAAAAAACTTACTAGAGTGGGCGGACACAGCAACGGCTACGCGTACACCTTCACGGACCCGGACGGCGAGCAGTACCACAGCCTGACGGAGGCCGCGCGCGCCGCGGAGCGGCGCCTGCCCGGGGACGCCGCGGGCGAGGAGGAGGAGCAGCCGCGGCCGTCGTCGCCGCGGACGAAGAAGGCCGCGCGCGTGCCGACGACGGCGCCGCCCGCGCGGCCGCCGCCGCCGGCCCAGCGCGCCGCCGCGCCGCCGCCGGCCGCGGTGTCGGCCGCCACGGCGACGGCGATGTGCGAGCGAGGGGCGCACGTCGCCGACGTGGAGAAACCTACCGTCCGCGGCGTCGCCAAGGGGCACAGCTCGGGCTGGATGGTCGTGTTAACGCCCTTGGGCTACTTCGCCATGTTTCCACTCACTCGCGTCACGGCGACGACGCTGACGGCGGCCGAGGCCGAGGCGTGCGCCCGGAAGGACCTGCGCCCGGCGCGCGAGTGGCTCCAGGCGCGGCTTGACGAGGAGATAGAGGTCGAGGTCGGGAACACGGTCTACCGGAACAGATATAGACCGCGCGCGGACGGCTCGTCGGAGTGTCAGATCGTGGCCGACGCCGCGACGCGGCGCGTGCGCTGCGCGCTGTGCGACTGGGAGCTGCCGCGGCACCACGTCGAGGACCTCGAGCGCGACCTCGCGGCGCGGCCGACGACGGCCTGGCACTACTCGAGCCTGTGGCAGACGCTCCAGGCGCACTGCGGCATGGGAGACGCCGGCCTGTCGCAGGAGGCGCGGCGCCACCGCGTGCGCCTGCTCGCGGCCGCCAACACGCCCACGGCGCCGGCGCCGCCGCCCACGGCCGAGCCGGCCCCGGAGCGCCGCAGGAAGCAGCAGACGATCGGGCCCAGTGATACAACCGCGGCGCCGCCGCCGCCCGACACGTCGCAGGACGAGTTATTAGCAAGGCAGCTCGCGGAGCAGGAGGGCGCGGTCATCGAGGAGGGTCACTTGGAGAAGAACGAGTTCGGGCGGTTCATGTGCCCGGCGGGCTGCGACAAGACCTTTAAGTTCGCGGGCGCGGCGATCAAGCACGGCACGAAGTGCGTCCAGGACCTCCGGAAGCGGAGGCGGCGCGGCGGCGCCTCAGCGCCGCGGCCGGCGCCAAAGCGGCCGCGCGCGGCGCCGCGGGACCGCGCCGCGGAGGAGGCGGCGCGGGAGGCGAAGGTCAAGGCCGACCTCGAGCGCGAGCTCGCCGCGGCGCGCGCGACGGCGCGGCCGCCGCCCGAGGACGACGACCGGGCTGTTGATTTGGCGGCCGTCGAGCGGCCGGCGACGCGGTGGCAGGAGTGCCACCCGGACTCCGACGGCGAGCTGCCGCCGCCGCGGCCGCCGCCTATTATGGTACCCGAGCCCGGGCGCGGGCGGGGCAAGCCGCCGCTCGGCAAGATGAAGCGCAAGGCCCCGAGCCCGCGCCTCGAGGCCGCCGCGACGTACGAAGCGTGGGCGGCCGACGACGACGGGTCGCCGCGGGGCCAGAAGCCGCCCATCAAGAAGCTGCGCGAGCGGCTCGCGAGCGTCGACGTCCTCGACGAGGTCGCGACGGCCGAGGCGTCGTGGGGGCCGCTCGAAGGGACCGCGGCCGTCGTGGGCACGGGGAGTCTCGACGTCCGGCGCGTGTTCGAGGTCGTCGTGAACCTGCTCGACGACGAGAAGAAGCGCGAGCTCCGCGCCGTCGGCCAGCGCCTCAAGGGCGCCAACGGCGGCCGCGCGCCGCTGCCCGACCTCGTCAGGGAGACCGTGGCGCTCGTGGGGTCGGAGCGCTGGTCGTTCGCCGTGGCGGAGGCGGCGCGGCGGCAGAGCCGCGACGCGCCTCCTTTGCCGTCGCAGAGCCGCAGCGCGCCTCCTCCTTTGCCTGCGGCCGTCGTGTCGCCCCCGACTTCACTGCCGGTCGCGTGGCAGAAGGCTGGCTTGACCGAGCGACCGCGCGACACGCACTCCGCGCCGCGACCCGAAGAGGACGCCTCGTCTCGAACGTTGACGGACGCCGTCGATACTGCCCTGCAAGCCGTCGAGCTACGAAGCGGTGGAGCTCCCGTCGCGCCGCCTCCCGTGCTGCCGAGCGTCTCGTCCGAGGACCTGGGCCAGGCCGAGCGGACTGTTTAAAGTGAATTGTGTCATACGACCTCATTTCCGGAAGCCATGAAGCTCGAGATCGAAATGTTACGGTGCTAGAACTAGGTGGGCGGAGCCCAGATCGATCGATGCACGGTTGCTAGTGTCTTACAAGACGCTAGCTAACTCGCCTCGGCTGCCCCCGGCTTTTAAGCCCTGCCACTCGCCCATCAAACACCATTGGAGGCTGAGAGGACTGCTTAAATACGGCTCTACCATCCATCGGGCCAGCAGCGTCCCGTCGGAGCGAGCAAACACCAGCAGCCCAGAGGCGCTAAACAAGCTGCAGACGCCGCTGCGGCGCTAAACGAGCTGCCCCGACGCCGCCACAGCGTTCAACGAGCTGCCCGGACGCCGCCGCGGCGCTAAACCATGATGGGCGGCATGGGCGACGCCGCGGCCATCGCGTCCGCCCTCGCCAAGACGAAGCGGCGGGGCCACGCCGCCGCCGAGGCCGCGAGGGCGCCCGCGCCGCCGCCCATAAACTTCGACGCACATCTAGATGACGGCCCGGTGGCCGGCAAGGCCTACCCGAGCGGCGAGTGGTATCCCAGACGCAAGCCCGGCCCGCACCCCTACGACTGCGTGCCGCCCGGGGCTAGAAGGCCGGTAGTGTTCCCCCACGGCGAGTCGAGCGTCCTCGCGTTCATGCGGTCGCGGAATCCAAATTTTGATGGGAAGCCCATGGACATCATGGACGGCTTCCAGCAGACGCATAAGAGGACGCGGCCGCTGGGCCAGGGCGACTTCCTGAAGGTTCCCAAACCCTATAGGTTGGCCTGGCAGTCGATCACACCGGACTCGACACAAGGTAAAAAAATGCGCAACCTCCAGAAGGCCCTGGCCAAGCACCAGCAGGGCGACAGCGAGGACCTCGACAAGTACTGCTGGAAGGATATCAGGCAAGTGCTCGAGGCGGGCGACGTGAAATCAAGTGAGAGACCCCAGACGACGCACGACCCGACGCATACGCCGCTGCACAAGGCGTGCTGGCGCGGCGACATTGATATAGTTCGAAAATTGGTCACGGGCTGCCACGCGTCGATGCGTGCGAAGCTCGTGACGGCGTCGAATAAAATAGGGGCCACGCCGCTCCACCTATGCTGCGACGGCTCGCGACCGTTTTTTGCGGGTGCGACGGGGCGGTGCGACATCGCTAGACTTTGCTTGGCGAATGGCGCGGACGTGAACGCGCGGGACGAGCGGGGGTGCACCCCGCTCCACAAGGCCTGCTACCAGGGCGACGCTTTATTATGCAAGGTTTTGCTTGAGCACGGCGCCGACGAAAACGTGGTGGATGCGAACCAGCGCGTGCCGACGTCGGAGAGCGAGGGGAAAACACAGAGGCCCCACGCGCTCGAGGTCGCGGCGGCCATCGATTCTGTGATTGGGCCCGAGCGGGCTCTGGTTCGGGCCCGAAAATGCGCCGCGTCGGCCTACGTCCGCCAGGTCGTGCACGACGCCGTCAAGCGCGCGCGGCCGCCGCTGCCCTTCGCGCACCAGCTGTACCGCGAAAAGAAGTTCCCGCGCGCCAATAGCAGAGATCCGTCGCGAGCCAAAATGATGGCAAAGAAGTCGCGGTACCAGGTGAAGAAGGGGACGGACCGGCAAAAAAAGAAGGTAAGCAGTTTTTGATGTAGTAGTCTGAGGCCTGGGGGAGGCGTTTCCACACGGCATTTTCGCTATATTATATGAGTTAGTAGCTATTATGAATCTAGTCGACTTCCTCGGCCAAGCTCCCTGCCGGCGGGCGGCGGCGTCTCGCGGGCGCGGAGCTTGGCTCGTGCGCTTTGGAGGTTGCCCTCAATGGTCTCTGTGGTCGGGTGCGCGCCACCCAGCACGCGCCGCGCGATCCGTTCCGCGTCAACGAGCGTCTCCACGGCCTCGCGGAAATCGTCTAGCGTTGCCGCCGCTCGACGCCGAAGTACTAGTAAGAGATAAATGCACAAACTCCTAGTCCCCGCCGAGAACTACGCCATGCGCTTCGCGTTCTTCACGCCCTTGTCCTTGCGCCCGGAACCGCCGTGCAAACCTCCTCCAAATTTTTTCTTGCCCCCCTTGCTCTCCTCGGCGACGGCATCCAGGTCGACGAAGCGCGCCTTCTTGATGGACTGCGAGCCCTTGATGTACCGTCCCTCTACTCTCTCCCGCAGGTCGTCCTTGTTCTCCATGTAAGAGGCATAGTCCCCATCCCAACGGTGCAATTTTTGATCTTCAATATTGAAGATGGTGTTGGCTACTTGGCTGACGAAGTACCTATCATGCGAAACCACCACCACAGTACCATCAAAGTGCCGCAAGGCGTCCTCGAGCATCTCCTTCGCGGGGATGTCCAAGTGATTCGTCGGCTCGTCCAAGAACAATACGTTCGACGGACTAAGCATCATGGCGCACAAGGCCACGCGAGCCTTCTCGCCACCGGACAGCGATTCGAGCTTCTTCTGCACGTCGTCGCCCTTGAACAGGAACTGTCCTAACAGAGCTCGGAGCTCATTGTAAGATCTTTCAGCCCCTTCGGCGGAAGCATCTTCTATTGTTCTCATAACAGTCTTGGTCAAATCCATGGCGTCGGCCTGGTTCTGGGCGAAGTACTGCATCCTAACATTTGCGCTGCCGAACGACGCGTCTCCTTCCCGTGCGTCCTCCTTGCCGCTCACGACGCGTAACAGTGTCGACTTACCGGCACCGTTCGCCCCCAAGATGGCCACCCGGTCCCGCCTCCGCAAGTCGAAGGACACGTCCTCGAATAAGGTAACGTCGCCATAACCATGGGTAACATCATTCACAGCTAAGACGTCGTTGCCGCAGCGAGGCGGTTCCGGGAATCTAAACCGCAACCCTTTACCATCAGAAGGTGGTCTCTCCACCAAGTCGGGCGACGCTAGCAATTTCTCCAGGGCCTTCTCGCGCGACTTCGCCTGCGCCGCCTTGCTCCCGGCCCGGTTCTTATTGATGAAGTCCTTGTCGGTCTTGATCTTGGCCTGCTGCCGCTTGTAGGCGGCCTCCCACTGCTTCATGCGCTCGCGTTTCGCTCGTAGGAATTTTGAGTAGTTACCATTATAGGAGGTACATATACCCCTATCGGTATCCACTATCCTAGTACACACTTGATCCAAGAATTCCCGGTCGTGGGACACGATGACCATGGCCAACGTTTGTTCTCGTAGGAACGCTTCCAGCCATTCTACACTTTCTAGGTCCAAGTGGTTGGTCGGCTCATCTAACAGTAGTACATCCGGCCGCTCGAGCAAAACTTTGGCCAGCCCGATGCGCATCTTCCACCCGCCTGAAAACGATGCAACTAAGGCGTCTAGATCAGCTTCCCCAAAGCCCATCTGCTGCGCGACCCTATCGACCAACGCTTCGATGTTCAGCGCGTCGCCGTCTTGGGCTTTTTGCTGGAGCTCCTCGAACTTCTCGAGGGCGCCGTCTTCACCGGAAGTTAACGCTTCCTCCGCCTCCGCTAACTCTTTCAGGAGTTCGGCCTCCTTGACGAACACCGACGCGAGTTCTTCGCGTAACGTCTTCGACGGGTCCAGACTCTCGGAAAACTCCTGTTTCAAATAAGCGATCTTCACGCCTTCTGACGAGAGGACAACATCACCCGACGTCGGCTCCAACTCGCCCGCCAGCACCTTGAGTTGCGTCGTCTTGCCGCCGCCGTTCGCGCCCACTAACCCGACCCGATCGCCCGTCGTCACGGACCACGACGCGTCCTTCAGGACCTCCGTGTTCTTGAACACCACACTGACCTTCTCTAGCCGTACGGTAGCCGCACCACTTGAAGACTGCTCGATGCGCCGCACGCGAGCCGAGCCCCGTTGCCGCTTCATCTTCTCTTCGAGCGTGACCTCTTCCTCGGCCTCCTCGGCGGCTACTG
Organism: Pelagomonas calceolata; assembly: GCA_918797485.1. Taxonomy (NCBI): domain Eukaryota; class Pelagophyceae; order Pelagomonadales; family Pelagomonadaceae; genus Pelagomonas; species Pelagomonas calceolata. Next base: position 4,261,387 of record CAKKNE010000004.1, read on the forward strand.
TGGGTGGCGCGAACGACTCTTCCTCCTCTTCGACGGCGACGGGCTCCTCCTGCTTCTTGCCCTTCTTTTTCTTGTCCTTCTTGTCCTTCTTCTGCTTCTTCGGCTTTACGGGTATGTCGTCAAAATCATCATCGAGGGCCTCGAGCTCCGCTAACAGAGCGAGTCGTTTGGCCTCCTTGGGCGAGAGCTTCTTCTCGGGCTCGGGCTCGGGCTCCGGTTCCGGTTCCGGTTCCGGTTCCGGCTCGGCGGCGGCCTCGGCGGCCTCGAGGGCCTCAAGGGCCTCGAGGCCCGCGGCGGCCGCGGCGCCGGCAGCGCCCTTCGGGCCCTTCTTGGCCTTCTTGGCCTTCTTCGGGGGCGCCGCCGCAACCACAGGCTCGGGCTCCGGGGCCTCGGCGGCCTCGAGGGCCTCGAGCGCCGCGAGCGCGTCGGCCGCGGCGCCGGCGCCGGCGCCCTTGCCGGCGGACTTCTTGGCCTTCTTCTTCTTGAGCTTCGGTGCGGGCGGCGGCGCGGCGGGCTCCTCGGGTTCAGCGACGGCCGCTTCGGCGGCCTCGAGCGCTTCGAGGGCCTCGAGGCCGGCCAACGCCGCGGCGCCGGCGGCGCCCTTGGGGCCCTTCTTCGCCTTCTTCGCGCTCAGGGCGACGCAGCGCGGCGGTTGCGCCGCGCGCGCGTGCCGCGCCGGCCCGAGAGCGGGCGCGGGGCCGGCCACGAAGGGCTGCACGGACGGCAGGAGCGCGGCCAGCAACACTAACAAATTAACACTCATCGCTGGTCGTCGTCTTATCATCTCAGCGACCGCAGCGAATACCGCAGCTCACCCGTGTCCCGGTACCGCGCTCCGACGCGCCGCGGGGCTGGTTGCAGGCAAGTGCGTCTGCCAAGGCAGTCTCGCGTCGTTGCTCGCCAGAGGTGGTCGACGCCGGAGTGACAGCGTTTGCCAATGTCCTGGGAAGGCTGACAGCGTCCACTAGGTCTAGGAAGGGCTAGCGACGGCAACAGAGCCGATTGACGTAGACTGCTGCCTCCTCGGCTTGCTAGTGTCTTACACCGCTAGCTTTGATTTTCCAACGAGTCCTCAAGGGTACTATTTTCCTCTATGTTACTTTTCTACAAAAGACCCGTCCGCGCTCTTCATGTATACGGTGCCGTCGTCGCCGGTGAATGTCGGCGGCGCGAGAAGCGGCTGCAACACGCCGAAGAAGAGCCCCGTGATGATCGAGACAATCGCGGCGCCAGCAATGATCTTCGTGATGGTGTCGTCGGTGTTCGCGTCCATCGCAGAGCCTAAGTCGTATTCCTCGCCTGGTCGCGCGCCCAAGCGTTTCGCGTTCTTCTCCGAGTAAGCCCCGCGATCTCGTTGGCGTCCCGCAAGCCAGTCGTCGGCGGCCGCTTTCGACCACTTCTTCTTGTAGTATTCATACATCCGCTCGTCATCGTTCTGTGCTGCCAGAGAGCTTGTTGGCCTCAGGGTGGCACGAAGCGCAGGCGTCGTGAACGCAGCGACCGAGCCCCAGCAGAGCAACAATTGCATACGGAAATGCATTCCCATGAGAATTTGACAGCGCAAAAGCACCGCTGCGCGGTCAGAGCGTGTCTCTGCTGGTTGTTAGGTAGCGTATGAGGCACTAGCGAACAAAAAACTAACAAAGCAATCTTCTTACAACTCCGCCAACCTCAGACACCCGTCCTTGGCCGCCGAAAAGACCTTTCCGTCGTCGACGACGGCCAGCGCCACGACGGAGGATGAGTGGTTCGCGAGGCACCGCGCGCGGCAGGCGCCCGTCCGCGCGTCCCAGGCCTTGACGAGGCCGTCGGCGCCGCCCGTGACGAGGAGCCCGCTGCCTTTTGATGAAGTGAAGGCGACGGCCGTGACGGCCAGGGCGTGCGCCTCCCACGCTCTCAATTGTTTCCCGCGGTGGTGGTCCCACAACCTAACCTTGCCGTTCGTCGCGCCGCAGGCTAACGTACTCCCGGGCTGCGTCGGCGTTTGAGCGGAGCGCGGCTTCGGGATGACGGCTAACGCTTGGACGAAGCCTCTTTGGGAGCGTAAGGCGCGCATGCAGGCTCCCGACGTTCGAGCCCACACATGGACCGTCGTATCTCGAGCGCCAGATAAGACGCCGCCCTTGGCGTTGTCCAGCGAGGGGTCCTGCACGAGAGTAGTCACCGCCCCGAAGTGCTGCGTCATCGCATATTTTTGTCTTCCACATCTCAAGTCCCAGGCCCTGATGGACGTATCTCTCGAAGCAGACCAGACGACGTGGTCCTGGTCCACGCATAACGCGTTGACCGCGTCGGCGTGGCCCCGTAGAACCATGGTCTGCGGCCGTCGCAACCGCACGTCCCAGAGTCGCACCGTATGATCGGAAGAAGCGGTAACCACACAACCCGCCCAGGGCGTGCCTCTTCTTTGGTCTCGCGACTCGGGCCCGCCCAGCACCTGGACCTTCGTCACGCGCCCGTCATGACCTTCCAACGCGTGCAGCAAACACTCCGTCTCGACGCACCAGACCCGCCCGACGCCGTCGTCGCTCCCCGTGACGCAGCGCGCGCCGTTCGTCGTGAGCACGCACGTCGCCACGGACGGCGTCGCGTCGGCGAGCGCCGCCCTATCTAGGACCCCGGCCGGCGCCGTCCTTGATCTAATCCGAGAATGTGGAGAGCGAGCGCTCTTCAGCGAGTCGAGGGCCGGTCGTAAAGTTGCGGCGATCTTACAGTCCTCGTCGCGATGGTCCACGACAACCACTCTACCATCGTTGGACGCACACGCGAGCAACCCGCCCGACGGAGCGGCGGCTAAACAGGTAATGGGCGCGCCGCGATGCACCAAGTCTTCCTTGACCTCCGGCGCTGGTGGTGGTACTGACTCCAGGTCGTCGTCGGACGAACATTCGAGGAGAGGCGGCCGCGGCACCTCGCGCCCCCTTAGTGAATCGCCCTCCGTCGCCGGCCGGCGCTGCTCGGGCCGCTTCCCGATAATCGCCGGGTCGTAGGCGCGGTCCTTCATCGTGTCGAGGAACTCGCTCTGGATGGCGGCCGCATCATGCAATCGGCGCTCGGCGCTCGGCATGCCGTGGAGCGCCGCCGCCCGTCTTAATGCTTCCTTGGCGCGCGGCTCCGGCGACGCGTCGTTCACGCGCCTTGGCTCCGGCGAGGCCGCCTTCGGCGTTTGATTGGCCTCGAGCGGCGGGATGCGGCCCCGCGGCGGCGTGGCCGTGAACTGCGGGGGGCCGTCGTCCTCCAGGCGCGGCACCTGGCGCTGCGGGCCCCGCCGCGGCGACGCCGCGTCCTCTCCACCGATAGCGGTGCGGAGCGTGCGCCTTGCAATTTCAGCGTCGTGCGCGCCGACGACGTCGTCCGTCGGCCGCGCGACGTCATCATCTAAAACGCGCGGCGACATGCGCCGCACGCCGCCGCGCGGTTCGTCGAACAACGGCACCTGGAGACTATCGGCCCGCGGCCTCGGGTCCCGCGGCGGCCGCGGCGACCGCGGGTCCGGCGAACTTCGCAAATCCTTCTCGCGCCGCTGCAGCTGCCGCAGCTCCCCATCCAAGTCGTCGCGTCGTAACGGCGGGTCGCCCGGCGCGCTGATCTGCACGCGGCGCTGCTTGAGCATGGTCCGCGGGCCCCGCTGGTTCTTCTCCTCCCGATAAGTCTCCGCCGCCGTCGGCGGCAGGCGCTTTTGTGGAGACGCCATGGGTTTCAAATCTTCGGACGACGGGCCGCGCCGTCTTAGAGTTGAGGGAGACCGCATCTGATCTGGTGGCGGCCGCTGCTCGTCGCGCTGCCTCCTCAAAACTTTTGCCGGCGAGACGTCTTCGTCGTCGGACGCGACGAGTCTTCGTTCAAAGACGGTCGCGTCCGTCACGACCCGCAACGAGTGGCTCCGGCGCATCGCGTCCAGACCCTCCGTGGCCGACGCCGTCGACGGCCTCAAAACATTCTCGCGCGGCGACGTCACGAACTGGTTCAACAACGGCCGCGGCGCCGCCGCGACGAACCGCTGCAACAGTAAGGCGGAGACCTCCGGCCGCAGTTTCGGATCCCGATCAAAGCACAAGACCAGAAAGTCGTGGCCGGCAGTACCCAGTGAGGAAGGCATCTCCGGCAATTCTTCGACGCAGGCGATGTGGTACATCGCCGTGACGGGGTTGCTGTATTGGGACCAGGGCGGCCGGCCCGTCGCCATCTCGATGATGGTGCAGCCGACGGACCAGACGTCGGCCTTGCGCCAGGAGTTCTGGGGGCCCGTCGACTTGATGACTTCTGGAGCCATCCAGAGCGGCGTGCCCTTCGCGTGGCCTCCTGTGGCATGTAAAGTGCTGCCCGAGACCTCCCTTGTGCGCTTCGACGCCCCAAAGTCGGCGAGCTTTACGATCCCATCTTGCGACAGGAGGGCGTTGGCCGCTTTCACATCTCGATGCGCGATGCCGTTCGCGTGCAGGTACTCGAGTCCCAGCAGGATCTGTCTAGCGTACAACCTGACAACGCGTTCTTCTAACCTCCCGAACCTATCTAATAATGAACGGAGGGAGCCGCCCGAGACGTACTCCAGGAAGATGGCTAGCGTGTCCGACCGCGAATCGACACCGAGATACCGCACAATGTTGGGATGGCCGAGGTTCTTCAAAGTGCGGACCTCGTTCTCCAACGCGTGCCGTTCTCGAGAACTCACTTCTTCAGCCTCGAGCATCTTCACGGCCATCAGCTCGCCCGTGTCTAAGTTCAGACCCAGATACACAGTCCCAAAAGCGCCCTTGCCGACGAGCTCGCCGCGCTGCCACCGTATCCGTCGCTCCGTGGGTTGCGGGGCCACCTTCGCACTTCTGGGCCTTAAGTCGGGAGGCTGGTTGTCGTCGGACAACGACTCGGCCAACGAGCCGTCGTCGACGATCGAGGTCGCTCGAGGCCGCTGCTCCAGCGGGTCCAATCGCCGTTCCTTGATCGGTGACACGTGTCTTCGGGGCGTCACTTGCGTCTCCGCTTCGGTCTGCGGCGGTAGGGGCGACGCCGGCGCCCGCAGGGGATCCAGCACGCGCTCGCGCGCATGCGGCGTCGGTGAAGAAATCAGAGCGTGCAATCTTCGGGGAGTCACGGGCGACGTGGGAGGCGGCGAAACATCTCTGGAAGCCGTAACCACGTCGTCCTCGTCTTCCAGAGCTGCTGATCGAGCATCCGTCAGCGGCGACACTCGACCTCTCTCAGGTCTCTCAAAGTCGTCCTCGTAGACCCTATCTTCTTCGAGCTTCATGACGCGCACGTTCTGGGAATTCGTCGAGGAGAACCCATCCAGCAACTCGTTCAGGTCGTTCTGCGAGGCCAGGGTGATCAAATCCCCGTCGGCGTCCTGATACGCTAGAGCGAGCTCGAACCCGTAATCCGACGTGAGCCTTTGTTTGAGCGCACGAAACGACACGCTCTCGCCCCGTCTGACGTTCACTACTCTAATGGCTCTTCGATGATGGAACTTGAGGCGCAGCAGGTCCCGCCGCGTCACACGTTCCAGCGATGGAGTGGGCGGCGGGTTCGACGCGGGCGACTGGGGCGGCGTGCGGTCCTCCTCCCGCGGACAGGCGAGCTCGGGGTCCAGCATGCTGGATAGCGGCCGCTGCCGTCGGATACCGGGGCACGGTCCGTGCGGCTGCCGGCTGGGGCCGGCCGGATATCGGGGGTTCCGCCGGCGCGCGGGGCACGGGGGCAGCCTCCCTGTTCAAAGACGTCCAACGATGGCTAGGGTGGTCCTCGCGCGCCGCGGGCGAAGCCCCACAAGGTGCATCAGGCCGGCACGCCGCCGAGATTTCACCGGCATCGTGCGGGGTTCTGCAGCCGCGCACGCGTGGGGTCGGCGACGGCTCCTCGCGGCGACGGCTACAGCAGCGCGGGAGAGCTCACGGCGCCGCATGCAACAAAACGAGGATGGAAACTCAAATTGACACGCAAACGGACGCGTGCCTCCGGCCGGGAAGCGTCCCCCGGCAAGCACCGGGGCGCCCCCGAAGCATAGGACGCGGAACGTGCCCGGAGAATAGTAGGGGGGTTCGCCTAAAATCTCAAGACACAAGCTCGTGGAGGCGCGGGAAGCAGGCAAAGCCCTCGCGAGGCGCTCATGGCGGCCGCCGGGCAGCCCCTCGCCTGCGGCGAGCCGCCGAGCTCGGTCATCGCCGCGACTCGCCTCCGCGCCCTCGTGCAGCACGTCCGTCGCCAGAGCCACAAAACACGACTTCGCTCCTGCCCTCTTAAAACCCCCCGGGGGCACCGCGCGGCCCCGGGGCTGCCCTCGGGGCCTTTCCCATGACATAGAGAGGCCCTCCCCCGAATTTGGCGTGCAGGGGCAGCCCCGCCCCCGAGGCGCGCATGTCCGATATCGGGAGGCTTCTCCGGAAAGTGGAGAAAGCCGGGAACGCGCCCCCGATGCGCTCGCCCGGCCCACACACTCTTATATGAACCCCCGCGCCCCGGAACACTGTTCAACATTTGAATTCCGCCGCAGGAGGACCTCTATCGGCCTCGGCCCGACTACCTCGAGGCGGTCCAGCGCGACGGCATGAGCCCGCAGTGGCGGCCCAAGATCATGGCCTGGTTCGATCAATTGGGCGACTCGTTCCAGCTCAAGGCCGAGACGCTGGCCATGGCCACGAACTACTTAGATAGATACTTGTCGCGGCGGTCCTGCGGCAACGTGTCCTTCCAGCTCGCGTCGATCGCGTCCATCTTCCTCGCGTCGAAGATCGAGGAAACGAGACCGTTCCGCACGTCGGACTTCGTGACGCTGAGCGACGGCCTCTTCACGGCCTCGGACCTGCGGCTCATGGAGCTCGAGCTCCTCTGCACGCTCAAGTGGCACCTGAACCCCCCGACCGTCCACGCGGCCGCGCACCTCCTCGCCGGACTCTTAGAAGACATCCCCGAGGCGGCGGGCCCGTGCGTCGACCACGAGGAGGTCGCGGACCGCGCCTGCGCCTACGCCGACAAGGTGCGCGCCGACGCCGCCTTCCTCGAGTACCCGCCGTCCATGGTCGCCGTCGCGACGGTCATCTGCGCTTTGAAGGCCACGGACGCGCCCATCGACGTCGTCCAGGCCTGGATGGCGCGCGTCGAGCAGGTCCGCCTCCCCTACGCCGACGCGCCCGACGCTTCCGCGAGAGTCATGAAGTGCGGTTTGAGGATTCTCGAGCTCAACGGCTTGGGCGACGAGCTGCGGGACGTCGACGCGTGCGCGGCCGACGCCGAGGTCGAGGCGGCCATGCAGTCCGAGTTCACGGAGGCCTCCGACGCGTCGTCCTCATTGGATGACCTCTCGGACCGCAATTCGCCGTCCAGTGTCATGGAGATCGACTCGGCCAACTGGCAGGGCCCGGACCTCCGCGCGGGCGCGCACTTCTTCCCCAAGAATGGTAGCGCCTACTGAACATCGCCGCGGGACTCCCTCTCGACGAAACGAGGAGAGCCTAACCCCGCGCCCCACTCTTTTTCCACATCGCGCTCCGGTCTACGCGTCCGCCCCAGGGCGCGTTCAAGCCGTACGCCACAAGGCGGCGACTCGACTGCGCAGCAGCCTAGCTTTTAGAATTCCCCGCCCCCGTGCATAAATTAGTAAACATCGAACCTAGGACCGGTTGGCGATGTCCCTGGTGATCTACCCTGGCGCGTGCCGCGTTTTTTATGAGCTCCGATTGCTAGTGTCTTACTGGCCGCTAGCATTAGGCAGAGCACCGCACTTTTTGTGGCTCATTGCAAGCTCTACAGGGGCCCATAAGGCTAGCCAGGCACAGAGCAGCACTTCTCAAATAGTGCGTTCACCAGCAGAAGCAAGACTTGCACGACTTTGCTTGCATTCAGTGCACAACAACCCCATCAGATTCTGCTTGTGCAATGCCTCGACACATGCTCATCGCGACTCTCTTGACGGCGCATGTATGCACATCGCTGCGTCAGCTACCGCGACAACACGCCCTCCAACGCCGCGCCATTGCCGCGCCGTCGCTGGCATTCCTCGCGGCGGTCGCGGCTCCCGCGGCGACAGCGCTCCCTCCGCCGGAAGGCTGTAAATGGATAGGGGAAGGTACGAATCGGCGCCGCATCACGCTATCGACGCGACTTTCATCGCTCTCAACGCACGCAGGCGAATACCCCGGCCGCAAGTCGGGCCAGGACGTCAAGCTCATCAACGCGAACTTGGACTGCAACGAGAACTTCGTGAAGGGCTTCGGCGTGTCCGAATTCATCGTCACGCCGGCCATCCTCGGGCTAGCGGCAGTCCTAGCAAATATAAACAAAGAGGAATAGTCTATGTACTTAGCGGCTCCGCGGCGGCCCCCGTCGCTTCGGCGCCTTCGACCGCGGCCGCGCCGCGTACCAGTTGTGTCTCCGGGAAGTCCCCCTAAACTCAGGATTCAGCGCCACGAGCATCTGCTCGCCGTCCTCGCACGTGATGAGCCAGGTCCGCTCCTTCGGGACCTGCACACCCCTATCATCTCTAAGGACCTCCTTCTTGAAGGCATTTCTCCTAATCTTGGCCTCGCCCCAGCCGTAGGGCGCGTCCCACTTGAAGCGTATTCGCAGGCCGTTGTCCGGCCTCGACAGGATGTCCTCCTCGACGTCCGAGGGGCAGTCCGATAGGACCTCCGAGGGCTGGAGCGGAGGCGCCTCGTATTGATCACCATCATCTTTGGGCGGCTTCCGCATTTTTTTCGGAGACGACGCCTGTACATCGTCATCATCCAAGGCGCGCTTCTTGCTGGACGGTTTCTTCCTCGGTGACGGCGGCTCCGACTCCCGACGTTTCCTCCGCACCGACGCCAGAGCACCTGCTAAGTGTGTAGATCGAGCCTTCTTCTTCAGCTTCTTCGGGAAGAGGGCCACGGGAACTAGCGACAAACCCTCGGCCCTTAATTTGACGCGTATCTGAACCGTCGAATCTCGGGTGGACGACTGTTTGGTGCCGATGACCGCGATGAGCTCGGGAGGCGTCGCGTAGGGCGGCTTCGCGGCCTCCAACGCGGCCTGCCTCGCTTCTTCCATCGCCTGCCTCCTTTCTGCAGCTTTTTGCGCTTTCGCGCGCCGAGCCTCGGCCTGGGCCCGTTTTTTTGCCTTGCGCTCCTCGGGATCCGTGCCGCACGTGTGCTTGACGTGGCGGCCGCGGCAGGCCTCGCAACTCAGCTCTTCCTTGGTCAATTCCTCCTCGGGTTCCTCCTCCTCTTCTTCCACTGGAGGTACCTCTACTTCCACAGGTGTCTCCGTGACCGGGCACCTAACTCTCACAGAGAGTGCTTGAGTACGCATGTGTAAGGGTGCGTGGTCCGGGTCCTCGTACGCCTCAAATTTCTTCGGCGCTCTAGGTCTCGAACTTCTCCGACGAGAAAAGCCGCAGTCTTCGCCACCTAAAACTTCATCTCGCAGCACGGACTTCGCGCTGCCACAGGCGTTGGACTTGAACACTACGAGCACTCTAGCTAATGATCGAGATAAATCATCATCGTTTGCGCCCCAGGGGCCCGCCCGGCCTTGCGCGAGTACTACTAATTCACGAAACACGCCCGACCCGCCAATCACGTTCGTGTTGCAGCCTATGGCGGACCGCGCGACGTCCATGACCTCCTCGCGAGCCTTCTCTCGGAACGCCGTGTCGGCGGGGTCGGGCTTCGAAGCTTTGGGCGCTTGCGAATGGTCACATTTCTCGAGTGGACCGGCGTACTTTGCCAGTTCGAGGGCCATCATGTGCGACGCGCCGTGCGTCTGCGAGACCATGATCCGGTCGTTCCAGTGCCGGTACGCTAATTCGGGCATGTCCCTTCGATCCCGATACTTGGCCAGTGCGCCTACTCGTCGGAAGCCATGTCGTTCATAGAAAGGCACCGCACTCTCCGTCGCCTGCAGGGCCACGTAGGTAGGTACGGGCCTCGTTTCCACATCCGTAGCCTGTAAATCATCGTCATCTTGCCGATTGTCGAAGTTGGTGGTAGTATAGGTACGAGTAGAAGCCTGTTCCAGACATTGCTTGAGGAGTAGTCCACCACAACCAAGTCCACCCAACAACGACACCTCGAGGACGTCGGGCCACTCGGTCATGCGCGCGTCCGACGAACAGACTTGGCACGCCGTCGCCTCGAGGGCATCAGACAAAACGCCGTCGGTGTCGCGCTTCTCGGCCATGGCCAAGTCAGCAGCACTTTTAGCCGCTTGCGTCGCCGCAGCGATGTACGCGCGCAGCTTCTTCTCGTCGGCCCTGGCCCTTGGATCGGAAATGTCCGCCAAATCGGCGTCGTCGAATTCGTCGTCAGAGTTGTGCCTCGCGTTGACCCTAATCCTCCTACCACAATTGGGGTCGTAGTCGGCGACGCCCCAGGCTCGCGGGTCTCTCGACGCCCATCTCAAGGTTTTATCCCAGGACGCAAAGGTCCCTAACATGCAAAAGCCCTGCATCTGTTTGCTTTCGTTGTCCCTGCAGACCAAGCCCCAGGGCTCGTCCGCCGCGAGCGCTACTCTGTCATACATATAATCGGCAGCTAAAGGCTTGTCGAAGTAGCGCGCGCCTCTGTTCTTCGAGACTGCTTGTCTTCGCGCGGCCTCGTTGCAGACCCACATCATCTCCGGTAATAATTCTTTCCAGGTATCTCTACCTTCCACGGTCTCGATGGTAGAAGACGTAGCAAAAATTTCAGGATCCCGGTTCGCCCAGGGCGTCTTCAGCACATCATACGGAGGCTTCTGCATCCGCAGCACCATGGCCGCGGCGCCGTCGGACGGGTCCAGTACCGGAGGAGGCGCTTCGTCCTTGTCCTGCTTGCGGGGCCGCCCCCGCTTCTTCTTCTTTTCGACGGGCTCCTTCCACTTCTTCGCCGTGGCCTTGCGAGGGCCGTCACTATCCGACTCGTCATCACTTAGGATCTCGTCGTCGCCCTCGGACAAATGGCCGTTGTCGGGGTACTTGTCGGCGTCGTGCTTGTTGACCGCGCGGAAGAAGTCCTTGTCCCTTACGGAATCGTCGTAGTTGACCTTCTTGGCGGCACTGCGTTTCCTTCGGCCCGTGTCGGTGTAGACCGGTTCCTCTACTTGTGTTTCTGGCGCCGTGTTGTGGTTCCTTATGGAAGCTGGCACTGGCGGCTCATCATCTTCTTCTAACTGGGTGGCGCGCTTTTTTGGAGGAGACTCCTCCGTGGGCTCGTCTTCGTCCTCCGCGAGCTTGGTGGAGCTCCGGCGGCGCGGCGGCGGCTCCTCCGTGGACTCATCCACCTCATCTTCGTTAAGCTTCGTCGCGCTCCGGCGGCGGCGCGGCGGCGCGTCCTCCTCCTCTTCGGGCTGGCCGCGCGGCAGGCTCCGTCGACGCCGCGGCGGCGCCTCGTCCTCCTCCATAAACTCGTCCTCTTCCTCCTCCTCCTCGTCGTCGTCCGGGACCTCGAAGTCAGCGTCCTTGGGGTCGTCCACCGGGTCCTCCTCGCTCGACAGCCGCTCCTCGGACGAGTCGACCTTCTCGTCGGAGGAGTCCATCGTTGTCTGGGTGCTCCGCGGTGCTCGTGCGCGGCTCGCGCGGTGCTGGCGCGGGGTTCGCGCGTCGGCTTGGACGGCTGCTGCTGTCGCGCGCAGTGTTTTGCTGCAGGAATGGGCAGGCTGTCTTTGCAGCTTTTGCTACGCGCACCGATTTGCGCGGCTCAAAAACTGCACAGCGCTTCAGAAATGATTGAAAGGACCACGACTGCGACTCGCACGCTTGTCAGGGGCCCCGCGGTGCACCTATATTTGGCAGGCACAACTCAAAAAACTCGAAGCTGGGCTACGGCTTCTCCACTTTTCTACGGGTCGCGAAGGGCCACGGCGACCGCTGACCACCCGCCGAGAGGAATAGAACGCAAATTCGGGACTCCAAGACTGACAAAACGGGTTCGGCCTGCCCACAGCCAGCTTGATTGTCTCCGTTTTACGCGCTGAGACCGATGAGCGCACTACTTAGAGCAGCGCGGTACGCATACGGTGTCATAGAATCACGTCTGCGAGAACTGGGCGCCGCCGCGCGCCCTTCGCCGAGCAATCAGCAGTCTTGCATCAACCACATGAACCGCCGCGGAGCGCCAGCGCACGCGCGCGAATCTCTCGCCGCCACCGAGGCTGACGCGCGCCCGGTCTCAACCGTGTATCTCACCCGCCCCGCGCCCGCAGGCTCGCCGCGCCGCGCTTCGCCGCGCCCGCGCGCGCCCGGGCCGCCGCGCCGCGCCTCGTCGCCGCGCGGCCGCTCGCGACGGAGTCGGAGGTCGTCGAGGTGCGGGAGGACGGCGTCGTCGTGCCGGAGCTGGTAGAGACGCTCGAGTGGGTGCTTGACTCGCCGCCGCCGCTCCATCAGTTCGAGGAGTCGCCCATCATCGTGGAGATCGCCGGCATCGAGCCGGCCGCGTCGCGGTAGAGGCCTCCCCCTTTCTGCTAAGACCGGTATTGTTTATTACGCATCGCTCCCACCCCGCACGTCTGGCTCTCAGAGTGTGAGCCTGGCCCAGCACAACACTGTGCGCGGACGCCTGCGCGACGACACACGAAGGAACGAGTGCGCGACGTACAACTACTCGTGAGAAGCTGGTAGACCGCGATACCTTATCGCGAACGCGCACCAATGCTGCGCCGCATTGCTGTGAGAGCTGGGAGAGCAAGGCAACCAACACGGCGTCACGCATCATCAGACCCGCTCCTGCGCCTACACGAGCAGATGGCGGCGTCGATGAACGCGACGGCGCGTCTGCTCGGCGTGTCGCACCGCGTGCACATCTCGAGCGCCGAGGCGCCGGCCCCGACGCCGCCAACAGCCGCGACGCCGCCGCCCCAAAAGCACGCGAAGCGCGCCCTGCGCTACATGAGCGACGCCGAGATCGCCGCCTACGTCTCGGAAGTGGCGGACACGATCCAGTTCGAGGGGAGCGTCATGCCCGGCGTTGAGGCGTTAGTGTACGGCCACTGCGTGAAGATCGTGCTGTCCCTGGTCCACGAGGCGCTCGACGCGCTGCCGGCGGTCGGCGTGCTCGGGCTGCGCCTGGACGTCGCGCCGCAGAAGCGGCGCGGGCTCGACTTGGTCGAGGCGCTGCGGCGGCGGCGCGGCGAGGACGACGCGCACGGAAAGGTGCGCGTCGACGAGGAGCGCGTGCGCGCGTTCGTCGACCGCGTGCTCGAGGTCGAGCGGGAAGCTTCCGGCGGCGGCGCCATCGGCGACTTCGAGCGGTCGCTGCACCACAACGTGTGCGCCGTCGTGGTCAACCTCGCCGCGGACGTCGCGTCGACGATCCGCCTCGGCTGCTTCGGCCACGACCTGACGCTCGACGTGCGGCCTTTTGTGGGATGGCTTGACACGCTCACCACCGACGAGTTGAGACGCAGGCGGCGCGCGGGCCTGCCGCAACTCTTCGGCGAGGCGCACGTCGACGCGTTGGTCGAGGAGATCCTCCAGGACGAGTCCGTGAACGTGTCCTACGTGCCGGACGTCGTCGAGCGGACTTTTTATCGGCGGGTCTTCGGCTTCTACTCCGTGGTCTTGGACTACGTCCTGGCCGATGTGTCGCTTTCCGTCTTGGACGTCGACATGGACGTGGCGCTGCGGAGGGATCCGGAGTAACAATTCATCATTATAAGAATCAAGCCCGCGCGAGCCGCCCCTGCAACCGCTTCTCAAACTGCGCCTCGGGACACTGCGCGAGCGTCGCGATGTCCGCCAGGGGCAATCCCGCCTGGCGGATGCGCCGCAGCCGCGGCCGCAGGCGCCCGTCGAGCGAGTAGCCGAGGAGCGCCGGGCACTGCAAGACCGCCGCGGCGGCGCCGTCGCGCGCGAGCGGGTGCTTGCCCCGGTCGCGCAGCTCGCTCGGCTTGAGCTCCGTCCGGAGCGCGTGGAGCTTCGGCTTGAGGTTTTTCTCGACGGACAACCCGAGCACCGTCGGGTACGCGTCGACCAGATTCCGCAGCGCGTCGAGTTTGTCCGCGTCGATCTCCTGCAGCGAGGCGACCTTCTCCGACCCACCGAGCAGCTCCGACGCCAACCACGCGCAGGCCGGCCGGAGGTTCTTCTCGACCGACAGCCCCAGGCACTGCGGCCGGCGGTAGACGACCGCCGCGGCTCTTTCTGGAGAGAGCCCGAGCTCCTTGCAGAGGAAGGTCGCCCGCTGGTGCACTTTTGCCGACGCCGTCGAGGCCACGACGCGCGGCGCCGTCGACGCGACGCGAGCCGCGAGGCGCGTCGCGTTCGCGCGCGTCAGGCCGAGCGACAGCTCTAGCGCCGCGGCGACGTCGCTGAGCTTCGACGTCGACGCTAACAGCACGTCCGGCCGCTTGCCGATCAGCGCGTTCGCCTCGCGCTCGCCGAGGGCCTGCCTTAACGCGGCCGCGCGCTCGTCGAGCGACCGCGCGTCGATGGCCAGGGCCCGCGGCTCCTTCCAGGCCATGCGCGCGGCGTCCTGCGCGTCGCCGTCGACGGCGTCCGCGAGGGCCTTCAACCTAGCGCCGACGTCGCGCGCCCGCAACGCGTTCGGGTGCTGCTCGAGGATGCGCCTGGCTAATGCCCCGGACGGGTCGAGCGCGCGCAGCTGCGTGATGGCCGGCGCCAGGACGCGCCGCGCCGACGTCGCGAGGAGCGGCGGGCACTTGAGGCAGGCCTGGCCGAGCTCGCGCTCGTGCGCGCAGTCGCAGGCCGTCCGGAGCCACTCGATCTTCCGCCGCAGCTGCGTCGCGTTGTGGCCCAGCAACGTGGGCTGCACGCGGATGAGCTTCTTGAGCTCGCTCTCGTCGAGGTTCAGGTGCCTCCTGAGGGACGCGCCCTTCTCGGCGAGCGTGTCGCGCCGCTGCGACAGCACGGCGCCGTGGTGCGCGAGCAACCGCCCGAGCGTCGCCTCGTCCAGACCCAATTCGTCGCGAAAATAGAAGTAGCCCACGCGCCGCTCCATGACGCCCAGCATCAACCGGCCCTCTGCTAATGCCCTTTGAGCCGCGTCGCTCAAACCGTCGTCGTCCGAAACGTCAGCATCCGTCTGGGCCATCGACCGCCGTTCTTCCAATAATCTCTCGAGCTTCTTCCTCGCACTCCTTTCCAAATTGTTGACCCGCGTGAGGCTCACGTCCAATTCATTCGCGGCGTCCAATTGGGTGCGCGGCGCCTCGGACCAGTACCTTGCTTCCAACACGTCGCGCTCTCTCGCTGTGAGGCCCTCCAAAGCGACATCAGCACCACACACCTCGACGGCCTCTCTGAGGTAGCGCGGCGCGTCGTCGCGCGGCGGCGGCGTCTCCTCCAGGTCCCCGTCCAAGTCATCCAGAAACAACTCAAAGTCCTCGTCCTCGTCGTCGTCAAAGGCCACGACGGCGTCGCGCCACGCGTCGACCTCGAACTGCTGCCAATCGTTTGTCGTCGACGCGAGCGGCTTGGGGTGTAGTATTGTTGGTGCTATCCTGAAAGCCGTCGCGGCGGCGGCGAGCAGGAGGCACTGCATGGCGGGCATCTCGAAACTCGCCTCGGATTTCTGCGATCGCTCTGCTGCGCGCTCGCAGTGCGACTGCGGTGGCACTCAAGCAGAGCACAGCTGCACAGCTCGCGCCGAGTCAGGAAATTCTGGGCGCTCGCGCGTCGGCAACGAGTGCGGTGGCACTTGCAATCGCGTCACAAAGCCCGGCACCGTCCCGCTTGCCGCACTGAGCCCACTGATCTGCTGCCAGGCTTGATGTAAATTGCTAGTGTCTTACGCCCGCTAGCTCACGTGCGTTGGGGCAGCTCTTGGATCCGTGCTTTAGGCTTCATTATTCTAGAGGAAACGTGCGACTTTGAGTTCGTGGCACCTTTGTCTAGCGGCTGTAAGACACTAGCCAAAGTGGGTGACCGAGCAATTGACGCGAACGCCAGCCATGAAAATTGGTGTTATCATTACCTCGCTCAAGACATTTGGGATGTACTCGTGAATACGAATCCTCGAGGCCAGCGCACCGCGAGATGGCAACTTACTATACCTGGCCTTGAGGCTCTTCATCTCGTTTCGATGGACGTCGAGCACGCCATCGTCGAAGAGACGCCCGTCGCCGCGATGCCGGGCGATAGTGCCACAACCGCGTTCGTCGAGGAGACCGCGGTGACGGCCCTAGACGTCGAGGAGCGATGGCCCCGGCTGGGCCGGCTCCCGCGGACGGTGAGCACCCCCAGGGCGTCGCCGCCGGCGGAGTTCGTCTTCGTCAGCGGCGCGAGCGTCCTGGTCCCCCCGTCGCCGACTCCGCATCGACGGCGGCGGAGGCGGCGCGCCCACGCGGCGGAGGACCCGGCCCCTGGCGACGAGCGGCGCCGCCGCGACCGCCGCCGGCGCCGCCGGCGCAAGCCCCAGGGCGTCTCGCCGCTGGCCTCGCCCACGTCGTCGATGAGCTTCCCGGACTGGGCCTCGCCGACGTCGTCGATCGCGTCGGCCCTGTCGTCGCCCTGGAGCTCGCCGCGGCACGAGAACCCCCACCACTTCCCCCGGCGCGGCGACTCCGGCGGCTCCTCGTCGTCCTTCTGGTCGTCGAAGACCTCGCTCTGGTCGTCGACGACGTCGATGTTCTCGTCGACGACGTCCTCCCTGAGGTCCTGGGCCTCCTCCTCCTCTGCGTCCTCCCTCCTCTCCTTCGCCGCCGCGCCCGCACAGGGCGACGGCCCCGACCACTACCGCCCGGACAGCCCCGACGACTTCCGCGTCGCGTGCCGCGACGTGTCCATGCCGCTCCCGGAAGAACGCTCGTCGGAGGCGTCGTCCTCTTGACAACGTTGTGATATCCCGCCGCATCGACAGCGTGGAGGTTGTGCATATCCTACCGCCACGCCGTCGCTGCGACACTGCCCCCGCCCATCCGGAAAATCTTATCGTCGGCGTTATCACTAGCTGTTGCACAGTAAAAAATGTTAACTAACCTAATCACGGCGGAGGCCGGAACTTCGCCTTTTTGGCAGCAGCGTCGGCGGCCTTGATGCGCGCCACCGTGTCCTTCGGGTACCTTTCCTTGCGCGCTTTGATGTCCGTCACGTTCACGACGGCCGGGAGCGGCCAGACCGGCGGCCGGTCCTTCGGCAGCGGCTCCTCGAGGTTGTTCCACGCCAGCGCCCACTCGCGGTTGTAGAAGGGCGCATGAATTGTATCCGACGTGTCGTGCAAGACCCGATGCTTCGCCTTCGGCGCCGCGTAGAAGAACGTGTCGGCGGCATGGCCGTAGTAGGCCCTTAAGCGTGCCACATAACCGGAGAAGGTGCTAAAGAAGGTCCCCGTGAACAGCCGACACGGCTTCGCCGAGGCCACGACCTGCTCGACCATGCCCAGCGCGTTCGGGTCGTATAGATCGGACACTTCCTCCTGAAAATCGCGCAGATAGTAAATCTTCGCGAAGGCTTCCTCGAGCGGCGCGAACCAAGTTTTATCTTTTTCATCGGTCAAAACAAACAGCACCTCGTCCTTGTCATAGCCGAAACTCAGTAAGGCATCACGCCACTCTTCGCACGATATCCTCACGGAGACGAACTGCAATTCACCTCTCCTTATATGCGCCGCCTGGTACGTTTCACCGTGACGCGTTAACGCGTCGACCACCCTCCCGGCCGCGCAGAACACTTCATCCTTGTATTTGAGTCTATCGCGCCCGAAGCGCTTGTAGTAGAGGTCCGTGACACCATCGTCGAACAACAGAAACGTATACCAGTGCGTGAACATCCTATACCCATGGGACGCGTTCGTCGTCATGTGGACCCACGGCGCGCCCGCGAAGCGTTGATCGACATAGCGCACGCGTCGCGTGTGCGTACAGAATTTATCCGCGGTCAAATGCCGGTATTTGTTGTGAGTAGAGCAGGGCCCGAAGGCGACGCATTCCTTTAATGGTGCCCAGCGCGGCTCGACGTCCGCATGCCTACGCATCCACTCGCGCAGCTGCCGCCGCGCTATGACACCACCGTTCGTCGCGCGCTCCGCGAGGCCCTTCAGGTGCCGCCTCGTATTATCATTTTTTATCGTTTCGTTGAGGAATTGAGAGATGGAAATGACCTCGAGCGCGCCTCGTAAGGCGTCGAAGTCCAGGAACGCGTCGACGCCGTGGTGGGCCCGCGTGTTGCCGGCATGTGTGACTTTCAAGAGATACAAGCGCTGGGGCGGGGGCATCACGAGAACTCGACCCGTCGCGTGCGCCAAGACGGCCAACGTCTCAAAGGCCATGCGGATGTTGTTCCAGCCGCCCGCGTCCGGTTCAAAGGTTAAATATTTGCGCTTCGGGCCATAACCAGCGTACGGCGACGCGTGCGTCTCGCCGCGCGACCAGTAGCGCATCCTCTCGATTATGGAAGAGCAGGATTCGCGCGGCGGCGCGGTCGCGACGCGCGGCGGCGGCGTCGCGAACATGCGCTTGCGCGCGCGGTGCTCGTCGGGCGCCGCTGGCGTCGCGAACGTATGGTGGTCAGGCGCATGGTCGCGCTTCTCGGGCGCCGCCGCCGGCGACGGCGGCGCCTTCATCCCGTCGAGGAGGTAGTGAGCTTCCCGTTCCACCGCGCCTTCGACCACAGCCCACTCCTTGCGCACTTCACCTTCTACCACGGCCCAGTCCTTGCGGACCTCGCCTTCGACCGCGGCCCAGTCCCGGCGCACCTCGTCCGCGATGCTGCGCTCGTGCAGCACGACGAGCGCGCCGAGCGCGACGGCCCAGACGAGGAGGAAGTACTTGGCTAATGCTGCGGCGCCGCCGCCGCTGTTCGGGCGGCGTCGTGCCATCCTGTTTTTATGAGTGCTGCGGCCGACGAGGGCTTAATTGGTGCTGCACAGCTTGTGGACCATTTTGATCTAGAGTCGCATTCGCTGCGGCAGCGATGCTTGGGCGGCTATCTTAGCTTTACAAAAGCAGTAAGAATACGGCCTACACGCAATGATTGCGCACGTTATGCGTAAAATGGCAGCGACCCAAATTTTAGCTAGCGGCCTGTGACACACTAGCAAGCACCTACTTTTTGGCCAATCGACGCAATTTAGCCCGCTTCCGCGCAATAGTGACGTAGGGGCTGTTCATAGATCACGTTCGACATCCTGCATCCGCTCAGAGCGCTGTCGTAGCGAGAACCATCTCAGCAGAGCCACTCACAGCCTGCTGCTGTGCGCGTCGCCCGCGCTAGCGCCGCGAAGCGATCGGGCCCAGCCGAGCCGACCCCGTAGAGGTGACAAGATCAGCTGCTTTTGGCGCCTTACGCCATCGCCGCGATACAAAAATGAATTTCGACGACACCGAGAGCGAGGACGACGAGCCACAGCAACCGCAGGAACCGGTCGCGCCGCCGGCGCCGGCCCCGGCGCCCGAGAGCGACCTCCCGTCGGCCGCGAGCATCCTCGACGCCGAGGCCACGCCGGCCTACGTCGTCACCCAGCCGAGCGTCAACGGCCTCGAGCCCATCCAGGAAACCGCAACGCCCGCGGTTGTCCCGACGCCGACGCCGATCCGCGACACCGGCGAAAAAGAGGCCGAGGAAGAGCGCATCATGAAGGCCCAGCACGAGGCCCTCAAGAAGCAGGGGCGGGCGCGCCAGCGAAAACGGGCGAGGGAAAAAGCCGAGCAGAACGAGGCCCGGCCGGCCTACGAGCGCCAGAGTATGCACGGCCAGAAGATCGCCATCTCCGTCGGGCCCTCGTCCTTACCGGACACGTGCCGGACGACGTGGTCGGCGATCCCGCACAAAAATACGAAGTGGAAGTAGTAAGTGTGTGAAGTATTAAACAGTGGGGTTCGTCGGCGGCGCCGACAGGTCGAGCAAGGAGCCCTCCGCCGCCGCCGCCGGCGCGGCCGCGGGCGGCGCCGAGAAGTCTAATAACGATCCCTCGGCTGCAGGAGGAGCAGGAGGCGGCGCCGACAGGTCCAGGAGCGTCTCCTCCTGCGCGGGCGGCGGCGGCGGTGTGGGCCGGTTCTCCGACGCCGCCTCGTCCGCCAACACCTGCTGCACGGCGTCGTTCACGGCCAGCAGGTGCGCCACCGTGTCCGCGTCGCCCAGACCGCCCGCCAGGCCCACCTCGACCAAATTCGCGAGGCGCGGCCGGCACGCCTCCAAAAAACCAACAACCTCCGACATGGCCTCGTCCTCCTTAATACCAGGGCTGTTCGGCAGCATCGACTCGAGCAGGGACACGTGCTCCGCGACGACGTCCAAATCCGTGCGCACCTTCACGATCGCGTTGGCTCGTTCCAGCGACCCGTCCGCGAGCGCGGCCGCGAGGGCCGCGTCGCTCTCCGACGCATTTGACAAAGATGGCTGGGTTCGAGGCGGCGTGAACACGGGCACGTCCGTCGGCTCGCCGAACGGTAAACCCTTGACCCTTAACGCGTAGTACGTCTCGCAGAACTTCGGGTAGCTCTGCTTCAGGGGCTCGAAGGCGACGCCCCACTGCTGAATTAACTCCAAAGCTCGCGTCTGGACTTCGATATTTGACGGCGCCTGCGCGAGGTTCGCGACGGACGGTAGGGCCCCCTGCTCGACGGCGCCGTGGCAGTTCTCGCAGTTCTTGACGCACATTTCTAGTAGAGTTAGTGATAGTAACTGCACGTGCGCGTCGTTCTTGCCCAGTCTACGTTTGACCGCCGCCACCAACGCCAAGGCTTCGCTCGGGTCTCTTCCTACGCAGTCGCAGATCTCGAGGTTCTTGCCGTAGTCGACGGCGCCCTGGCGGATCTCGGCCGTCGCGGCCTCGACGAGCTGGTCCATCCTTCTGTTTTCTTTTAAAACGGCTCGCGCGGCGCTACGCGCTGTTGATCCGGGGCGACGCCAAATTGTTATTGCTCCCTCGAGGCCTCACAGCTGCTGGGTCACTTGGCTGGGAGAGAAGCGCAGCGGGTTCCGATCGTTGCGCTTTGCCTTCTCTGCAAAAATTATTGCTCTGAGAGTATGCTGTCGTAAGGCCAAGCGGTAGAACCGCGTAGACTCCTCCCTGCCGGAGAAGATGCCAGGGGCTTTCTAGTGTCTTACATGCCGCTAGCACCAGACACCGCGACGCCCGACGGGCATCAGTGCCGTCCTTGAGGAGCTGCTCATTGCTGGTAGAATACTGTTTCGACCAGACCGCGCTGCGCCAGCACAATTTCGTGACGCGGTCCCTCGCCGGTAGGCGCGCGCACCTCAGCCACAGAAAGCCGACCGACGACCACCATCTACGAAGCCGACGCCGGCCGGCGAGATATCCCCATCACGGTCACGATCAATTACCGCGCGGCACAGCCTTCCGCTCAGTCGCCACTTTATTATGAGGAACGAGACGTCTGCTAAGCCAGACGAGGATCGCGCACGCGCAGTGGCAATCATTACTGACGACGAGTGGTGCGCGGGCGCGGGAGCCGACGCGTCGATGGCCCGAAACCGGAAGCCCAGCCTTCGAAGACGACGGGAGGGCGTCCGCGGCGAAACCCCGCCCCGAAGCTATTATATTCATGACATCCGTTAAACACGCGCCTAGAGGCGACGCGTCGTCGACGGAACCGGGCCCTACAAGCTCCAGTCGATGGGCTCGAGCTCGAGCTCTTTGAGGGCTTCGTTCGTCTTGGAGAAGATGTTCGACGCGGCGAACGGCTCGGCCCCCGAGAACCGCGCTCTAGACGACGGGTGCGACGCCGTGATGACGCGGTGGACCGTCGTGTCGATGTCTTTGATGTGTTCCTGAGCGTTCTTGCCCAACGCGATGAACACGATGCCCTGCTTCTTCCTGAATTTGCAGATGATCTTGATGACTTCCTTCGTGAAGATGCGCCACATGTCGCTGTGCGACCCTGGATCGCCACTCTTCACCGTAAGTGCACTATTCAACAACAAGACGCCGCGCTGCGCCCATTTGGTAAGGTCACCGTTCGTCATGTGGATGTCAACGTTCGCCTCGGGCACGTCCGTCTCCAACAACGCGAACATGTTGCCCAGTGAAGGTGGGATGCTCGTGTGCTCGTCGACGGAGAAGGCGAGGCCGTTCGCTTCGCCTTTATTGTAATAAGGGTCCTGGCCAATCATGATCGCTCTAGCCTGTTCTAATGGCGTCTCTTGAAAGCACCTGAAAATGAAGCGCTTCTCCGGGAAGATGCTGTATTGTGTGGTGCGCTGCCTATACATGTCGTCGATGGTATAGAAGACATCCCTCTGGTCGCGGATCACAGGTTTGAGCTTATTGCGCCAGCCGTCCGGGAGCATTTCCAGGTAAAAATGGAGGCAGGACTCCTGGGGCTTTGCTTTGTGTTTCGAGCGAATGTCTTCATCATAAGCGTGGCTCGGCTCCGCGCACGCGAGGTCGGACACGTCTCTGCAGAAGAACTGATCCTTAGCTTTAAGTGTCGCTTCCAGATTGCGTGGAACAAAGCGCCACGCGCCGCACTCGTCGCATAACATCTGCTCGGCGCAGCCCTCAACTCGCCCGTGGTACACGCTGCCGGACATGGATGGCGCGAGGCCCGGCGGCAGGAGAGGCACTGGTATAGGTGTATCGTTGGAGACGACGCCGAGAACAGAGAGGAGGTTCAAACAATATTTGCAGGCGGGGTGGTACAAAGACGCGGCGATGTAAGTATCGACGCCACGTAGCAAGACCTTGATAATGGCCTGTTCTTCGCCGTGGTGCGCGGCATGACGCGCTGCCTCAGCCCAGGCGCGCTGCGCAACATGGGGGCCGCCTGCGCGAAGACGACTTACCGAAAAGTACGGATGAGGACGCGGGACGCTTACGTCGTTTCACGGAGACCTTGGCCCATTTGGTGATGACTGCTGCGACCTTCTTCAAGTCGCCGAATTCATTGAGCTCGTCTCTGCCAATGCATCCGGCGGCGCCGAAGATGGTGTCAAAACTATCGAGCACTCGGCCTTCGTCGAGCTGCACCTCGCGCACCCGCCCGCAGCCGTACGATTCGGACGTCACCTCACACATGCTGCACGCATTCGCGCCCGCCAGCAGAAAAGCATAAGCCACGTTCGCCATCACGCCCTTGTCCGCGGACGTCGCGGAGACGACCGAGGTGTCGACGCCGTCCAAGGGCTTCGCGAACGCAATGGTCTCATTCTCAGCCTTCAGATTGAGCTTCGGCAAATTCATGGTGTTGATGATTTTAGTACGCATTCTGTTTTGGGATTTGGCGAGGGGCGCGCCGCCTGCGAGGTGAAAAGTATTGTACGTCCGTCACTGGTTGAGTTCTACACTACGTAGCACGGTACAGCTCCACAGCGCGCTTCGAGAGTTCATCGGCCGGCCTATCTGTGTCTGTCGAGATTTCTTCAAGCGCAGCAACGAGCATACCTCTGTCGTGGAACGTGTTGCCGTCGTCTAGAGGTTCGAGGCGCAAAGTACTACCTTCGGTGGGCACCGGCCGCAGCGCTTCCTTGGACCGTCGATCGGTGAGCCTGTGCGGTACCGTTGAATCTCATACCTCGGCGACGACGCGGTCGTGCGTGACTGAATCGAACGGCGCGAGCCTCGCATCGCCTCGCCATCGAGCAGACGTCGCGGCGATGGCGTGGGCGTCGACGCGGTAAAAACGTCGCCGCGATGGCGTGGGCGTCGACGCGCGAAGGTGCCGCGAAATCTGATTAGTGCGCTGCCGCGGACGCGCACTTCTCGCAGATAGGTATAAGCAAGCCTTCGACGAACACGCGCTGTGGCCCTTTGCAGTCGCGGTCGAGGCAGCTCGGGCACACCCACTCGTCAAACAAGCTGTTTTCCGGGTCTCGGAAGTCGAGGCGGCTTATAATGGCTTTCGGAAGCTTTGCCACATCTGAGTCTGCTATCTGTTTCAGCATGAAGTGCTGCTCCACCACGTTCCGGAACTGGGGATGATCAATCTCGGTCTGAGGCTCCACCGCTCCTTCCAAATCGCTGCCCTCGCCCTGCTTTTTTAGTTCAGAAGCTTTGGCTGCTCTTGACGCCCGAGCTATATCTTCGTCGAGGGATAAGCGTGCGAGCTCTTCGTTGTTGGCGGCCTCGGCGTCCACGAGGGCCGCGGCCGCAACGGCGTCTTCCTGGCTCAAAGCGGAATGATTGGCGCGGAGCTCGGCGAGTTTGAGCTCGCGCTCGTCGATGGCTATTTGTAGGTCGCGGTACATCTCGGACGTCACCACGCGCTGCTTGTTTCGCCGTGCCTCAAAATTTGCAGTCGCGGAGCCACAGGCTTCGCAGAGCGTCGACTGGCCATCTGGACCGTCTTTTATCCCACCGGCTTCGTCATGGTTGCGGCCGCAGTTTGTGCAGAACCACTCATCGAGCGGCGGTAATGGAGGTCGCCCAGATCTAAAACGTCCGCAGCACGATCTACAGGCCGTCCTCATGCCGTACGGTCCATCGTAGCGCCAGCCGCCCAAAGCCACGGCGCACGACAAGCAGTTCTCGAGGCGTGGCAAATTTTTGAGCTTCGGTCGTGACGCACGTCGCCGGTCAAAACATCTCCTACATATTGGCCCTTCGTCGGTTCTAAGAGCGGGACGCGGGGTTCCACACTCGGACTCGGGTTGGTCGCAGTCCGCACACGTCCAGTTTCTCGGCGGCGGCGGAGCAGGTGGCGGTCTCGTCAATTTCAATAATAGAACACTCCTGGAACAGTTTCGGCCCTTGCATGTGACCGGAATCCCCCGCAGCTTGCACTCGGCCTTTAGCTTCTCCAGATAGTTCTCATCATTGGGATCGAGCGACGCGGGGTCGAACGGTTCCACCACCGTCGCGACCACGGGTGCGTCGGCGACGTCTGGGGCCGCTTCCGGCGCCGCTTGCGGCTCGGCGGCCGCGCCGACGGTGCTAGATAAAGGGTCCGCCGCGGATGGCGCCGGCGCCGGCGCTGTCGATTCGGCCTGCATCGGCGGCGCGACCGGCGCGTTCGGGGGCGTCGGCGGCACCGCGGGTTCGAAGCGCGTCGGGTCGGCGGCTACGGAGGAGGGCTGCATCTCGGGCTGCTGGGGCGCGGTCGGTTCGGCCTCCATCTCGGTCTGCCGCCTAAGCGCGATTTCGCGCGCGGCAGCGAGGGTCGCCATGACTTGTTGCCCGTGGGCTCTTTCCCGATCGTCGATGTTGACAATGTTGTCGGCCTGGCGCATTCCTTGCAAGGCTGCATAGAATAAACCGTCGAATGCAGCATCGTTACGAGGGTCGCTGGCCATCACCGCGACGTGGATCGCCTCGACGGCTGCCCTCCGAGATCGTCGTCAGTGATGTGTTGTTGCCTGTGTGGAAATCAAAATTTTACGGCGCCTTCGTGCTGAATCATCGCGTCGTCCTCGACGCCATCGACGCGACGCCTGCTCGATGGCGTGGCGATGCCGGTTCATCACCGCTCGACGGAGCCAGCACGGCCACGTCATCACCGAGAAATGACTTAGTGAAGAAACGCCATCGACGCGACTGCTCGATGGCGCGGCGATGCCGGTTCATCACCGCTCGACGGAGCCAGCGGCCACGTTATCACCGAGAAATGACTTAGTGAAGAATCGTCGGGTGCACCCGACGCACTGGTTGATTTCCACACGGGTTGTTGCGGTTCCGTGGCGATCGACTGCGACACCGTCGCGGTCGGGGCCTACGGCGACTGGGTCGCGGAGCGCCCACCAGAAGAAAGGGTGCCCGGAGGCTGCTACTAAAAGAGGGGGGGCGCCCGAGGAAGCAAGGGGCGGTGCGGTGTGGGGTGCACGGCGAGCCGTGGACCGGGGCTGTCGCGCTGCTCGTGCGGGTTCTAGGCCGGGCGTGTGAATTAGGCATTGTTGTATTACTTAGACTCGTTCCTGGGCCGTTTTACGGCTGGGGCTCGCGAGCCGGCTTCAGCACCATGACACAATTTCAATTGCGAGGGCAACGAGTTCAGGTATGACGTCTACGCCAAATAACGCAGGAATAGCACCATTCGAGGCCACACAAGCGCCGGACAAGCGTCTCCCGCCGTACACAGGCGAATACAGCCGTGAAATTGTAATCAAAGCCCTGGATGAGCTATACTGGATGGGCGTCGACGAGATGCGTGACCTCGCCTGCATGTACGGAAGAAGGCTGAACTGGACGCCGCCGCATTTACCCAAAGGCGCGATCGACGAGGCCGAGGCCAGCGCGTCGACGACGGCGGCGGCGGAGCCAGCCCCAAAGAAAGCGCGCTTGAGCGGCCGCGGCGTGTAAGTTGAGGTATCTATGCGCACTCACTTCGGCCAGACACGAACTAGCTATCGCACGGGGTCGGCTCGGGACATATCGCCGACTGACCTCCGACGTGCGTGGGTTTAGGTTTAGTCCCGTTAACTAAAAGGCGTGGTGCTAATTCCCCGGACACCTCCAGCTGCCGCACGTTGTTAAATTCGTTGTCATAGCGGCTTTTGATGCCCCGTACCATTATCGGTACGGGGCATTGATGAGCCGCTCGAACTTCTTCCGTGCACGCCGCGGCGGGCGCGCCGGGACGTTCTACGGGTTTCTGATCGCTCGCGTCGTAGTCTGGGCTAGTAAGTGGGAGGGGCCCGGTGAGCTAGAGTTGCGGAAATCCTAGCATGAGTGTACGCTAGTTCATTATATATCGGCGCACAGTCAGCGTGCAATTCGCGGTCGCACACAGGCTGCAAGGGCACTGTACTGTGGTCGACCACCGTCTCAAGGTCACAGCTGCTCGTGCACAAAAGTGCAGGCTTGGCTGCATCGTAAGGCACGAGTTATGCGTGCTGTCACACTCATCCTTAGTGGAGCCGCAGCTTTTGCTCCCCGCAACGCCCTGCCGGTCACTGCTCGCCGCTCGCCGACGCGTCAGACCGCCAGGATGGTTATCGGATGATCGATAATGACTATCGGCAAGACGATAGCCGCCACGCCGGATTTCATCCAGCAAAAGCCGAACACCATCGTGCAGGGCGCCGGGATCAGTGTGGAAATCAGTCAGTGAGTTAGCTTATGCGTGGACCTTTGTGAATCCCCACGCCATCGAACCGACGCGGTCACGGAGACAACATCGCGTCGATGGCCTGAAAACTCCACGTCATCGAGCAGACGCAGCTACGGAGACAACATCGTGTCGATGGCGTGGGCGCCCGAAATTTGATTCCCACACAGGCTGGCATGCTCGGCGGGTTAGTGTACGGCATCGACGAGGATGGCGAATGGTACTTCAACGGAAGTGGCAAGCGTCCCGAGGAGCTGAAGAAAGAAGAGGAGTAGGCTGCGCCCCTCCCACGCCGCCACGGCGCCAGACGCGCGCGCGCACGCGAGATGACGACGCCGCGACCCTATTGACGGTCGCGGCGTCCGACACGCTGCCCGCGCGGCGGTACGGCGCCGGAGTGCAGGCTATTCCCAAGTAAACATATGTGAATTAATATCGCACCGGCCCCTGGGGCGAACACACCAACCGCGTCCGGGCCCGCCAGTCGTCGTCGGGCTCGGCGGGCGCCGGCGCGTAGGGGTTCGGCGCCTCGAGGACCTCCTCGGCGGCCTCGACGGGGAACTCGCGCTTGACGGGCGAGACCTCGCCCGGTTCCGCGCCCGCGACCGGCGCCGCGCTTTTACCGGGCAGCTCGCCTTCCTCCTTGACGCGGGCCGCATCGACGACGTGGATCGTCGAGTCGAAGCGCACGCCGGCCGCGTAGAGCGTCTCCTTGTCGCGCAGCGCGCGACCGTTCCACGTCACGCGCAGGTTCTTCGACGACCACCCGAGCGTCTCACGCACGTGGTCGCACACGTCTCGTGCCGTGAGCATCTTCCCCTCCCAGTCGTCGCAGTCGTCGTCTTCCTCAGAGTCGTCGCCGGGCCGGATCGCGACGACGTCGCCCGGGCCGCCCGGGTAGGTGTCCGCGACCATCACTCGCAAGCTATCGAGGAACCGGACCGTGGCCATGGGCAGCTCGTCCAGAGATTTGTCGTGGGGCGGCCCCCGCCAGCGCCGCTCCCACTCCCCCATGGCAGCCTCCTCTGTGTGTTGGCTCTCACGGCTTCGGGCAGCCGACGGAGCGACCGCAGCAGCTCGGACGCGTCACGGAGAGGTTAACGTCGCGTCGACGGCGTGCAGTGGTCGCGTGAGAGCGCCGCAGCGCAGCATGCGCAGAGAGGCCCTGGGTGCGGGTTCGTGCGCGGGGAAGCGGCTAAGAAGAAACACACCGGGCCCTTACGAGTCGCTCATCATCATGTTCACGTACTCCTTGTAGTTGACGAGGCCGTCCCGGTCCGGCTCGAGCTGCGCGACCAAATCCCGAGCCTGCTCCTCGCTGAGCTTGTCCGAGCCGTCGGTAGTCAACGCGCGCACCAGCGACTCGACCTTGATGTGGCCCGGCGGCGCGCCGCTCTCGAAGACGCGGAACGCGCCGCGGACCTGCTCCGCCGTGTACGTCGCAGAGACCTTCCTAGACATCACAGCGACGAACTCATCAAAATCAATCACACCATTGTTGTCCTCGTCGATCTCCGCGATCATCAAATCAATTTCTTCCGGCGTCGCGTCAATTCCAAGCGTTTCCATGAGCTCCCCGAGCTCCTCCTTGCTGATCGTGCCGCCGCCGTCCTTGTCCACTAGGTTGAAAATTTCCCTAAACTCGGCGAGCTCCTCGGGCGTGAGCTTGTCGCCCATGCTATACTGGCTCCTTGTTTAGCACCTCTCAGCTGCCTCCTTGGTTATACGTCCACGAGCGTTGGGCAGCCCGCTTGCGACGCAATCCGTCCGCGCAGGAATTGATTCGTACGACGGCGTGGAAGGGGCGGCGCCACGCTGCGCACCCTCCAGTGTCTGGCTTTGGCGTTGCTCCCAACACCCTGGCCGGCCCATAGGCAGCATGCTACGTACCAGCTATCTGTCCCGTGTGGGCACTCCTGCAGGCCGTTCCGACGACTGCTCGCAAAACAGGCGCATGTCTAGCGGCCGTAAGACACTAGCAAAATGCTGCTTGGACGCGGTGCCCGGCTGCTCTGCACGGCTGCGCAAGAGACGTGGTGGTCGTTGAAACTTTTTTCAAACGTGCCTACTACTCGCTGCAGTCCAGCTGGCATCTGTGCTGCTCGTGCGGTGCGTGACTGCAGGCTAGGCTGCAAGGCTGCCAGCGCAACACGAGCGCGCACCAGCGACAAAAATGGCGGGCCGACTGGCGAGAGTCCGTTCCAAGGCCGACAGCGCGCTCGACGGCCACCGCTACGAAAGCACGGACTCGAGCGACGACGAGGCGATGCGCGCCGTGCCGGCAGGCTGCCTCGGCCGCACGGGCGTGCGTCTCGTCGCGGAGGCGCGCGCCGGCGAGGACGAGCGCGGGCGCACCGGCGAGAAGGGCTACTCGGTCGTCGACACGAATCAATTCAGGAATACGCAGGTCGGCTCCGGCTACCAGGCGTCCTTCGTGGTAAGGCAGCCCGGCGCGGCGCCCGCGGCGCCGCCGAAGCGCGCGGCGCCGGACGCCCGGGACGCCAAGAAGCGCAAAAAACCGAAGGATAAGAAGTCCAAAAAGAAGCACAAGAAGAAGAAGGCGCGTCGGCCGCGTCCTACGCCATCGACGCGCCACTTACCCGTCGCTGCCCACGCAGGACAAAAAGAAAAAGAAGCGGAAGGCCTCATCCTCCTCATCTTCAGACGACGACAGCGCCGACGACGCCGCCGCCGCCGTGGAGCCCGCGTACGACGACGGCGTCGGCGGCGCGGACGTGCTCCCGCGGCGCCTGGCCCACTTCGAGGCGCTCCTGACCGACGCCCTCGAG
Source organism: Pelagomonas calceolata (assembly GCA_918797485.1). Taxonomy (NCBI): domain Eukaryota; class Pelagophyceae; order Pelagomonadales; family Pelagomonadaceae; genus Pelagomonas; species Pelagomonas calceolata. The sequence continues at coordinate 4,291,020 of CAKKNE010000004.1, forward strand.
CGACGGCCCGCCAAAAAGAAGCGAGGTAATATGTTGTGATGATGGTTATATACAAAACTGGTCAGCGGAGCTTGAGGCCCGGCACGTGGTCCCCGAGGAGGTAGCAGCCCGTCGCGACGGCGCAGAAGGGTAGCGTCAGCGCGGGCACGGCGAACGCCCCGAGGGCCGTCTTCAGGCCCCCGAAGACGACGGCGGTTACGGCCGCGCCGGCGCCCGCGAGCACGTACGTCTGCCGCGACGGCTCGTAGAACACGGCGACGGACAGCGCCGTCAGCGCCGAATTAAAACCCCACAGCCCATGCAATACTTCGTCCAGCGGCGCGCCCATCATCAAACCGGTCAGCGCCCCGACCGCGGAGCCGCCGACGGCGTGGAACGCCCACGACGGCTGCTGTACTAATAAACCAAGCGCGATGACGTTGCCGCTCACGACGTTGTCCACGACAAAAATCTGGGAGATGCCCACGAAGGGCGTGTCTAAGACGGCATTCAACAACTCGTAGTTCGAATCAATGGAAGCGGGCGGTCCCGGTACGGAATCGGCGAACGGTCTCGTATACAACAACGCCGACAGCGTCGCCGCGTTGAAGGCGAGCGTCCACTGCGGCACTTTGCCGCAGAGCGGTTTGAGCACGGCGGCGAGCGGCGCCGTGGCGGCCGCGCCCGCGACCGTGGCCGCCAAAGCTACCGGAGGACTCACGGCGAGGAACTGCGAGAAGGCGCAGCCGACTAAAACGCCGTTGTAGCCCATCAATCCATTATCTGTCGCCTCCTCATCGAAACCGACGGCCCGCGCCGTTACGGTGGCGGTGGCGCCGCCCGCGAAGCCGAGGCCCGCGAGGTACGGGTCGCCTATTGCTAAGCCGATAAGCGCGAGGGACCCGGCCGCGGGCTTGTCCATGAAGATGACCTGGCCCACGTTGCGCAATAGGCCCTCCGGCGGGCCGAGGCCGTACTCGGGCTCCGGCGTCGGGCGGCTTTGTTCCTCCGCGTCCCCGTTGTCGGGCGGCTTTGTTGCCAGTGCTCGGACGCAGCCCGTCCTTCCGAGTGCACCTGAGGAGCAGGCCGCCCTGCTGACCGTCCTGCCTGCCCAAGTCCCGAGTGCAGGAGTCGTGCAGGCCCTGCTGAGGGCTGCCGTCGACCGCGTTACGGACACGAACACTGGACGAACGGCCGCCAGAGCCATTTTCGAGCAGTCCTGCGGCGTGCAATGCGTTTCGCAAGTGGGGGGCTGTCGCGCACGGCTCTAAAATAGCTCTGGCCCTGCCGGAGAGCAGCAACAGGGCGATTTTGCTCTTGTGACCGCTCACACGCACGCATACATCACCGTCCAGGCATATAGGCCGGCGCAGTAGACCACCGCGACCTCTGCCGATCGCGTCACAGCGTCTGCGCTGCCTCCGCGCGCTGCGACCGCTGTGAGAGCATGGGCTCACTCAAGGACAAAGTGCGCAAAAAGAAGCGCAAGGACGCCGACGCGGCAGTAGCAACCGAGGACGACGCCGAACGCGCCGAACGCAAACGTCAGAAGAAGGAGAAAAAGCGCCTCGCCGCCGCCGCGGACGCCGCGCCGCCCGCCAAGGACGACGCGGCGGCGCGCAAGCGACGCAAGAAGGAAAAGAAGGAGCGGCAAAAAGCTAAGGCCGCGGCTGCCGAAGCGACGCCGGCCGCCGCGCCGGCGCCGGCACCGTTCGACGACGAGGCCGCCCGGACCGTCTACTGCGAGGGGCTGCGGTACGACGAGGCCGAGGACGACGTGCGGGCCTTCTTCGCGGCGCACGGTGCGATCAAGGAGCTGCGTTTGCCCAGGTACCAGGACTCGGGTCGGCTCAGGGGCTATGGCCATATCGAATATGAATCAGCAAACAGCGCCACCGCCGCACTCAAGGCGTCCGGATCGAGCCTCGGCGGCCGCTACGTGACGATCCAGCCGTCCAAGGCCAAGGACCAGGCGACCTGGACGCCGCGGCCGCGGCCCGACGGCTGTCGGACGGTCTTCGTGAAAAACCTGCCTTACGATATTCCCAGCGACGCCCTGCGCCGCTCCTTCGAGAAGTTCGGCAAGATCAACGACGTGCGCTTGGCCGTGCACAACCACACGCAGCGCCAGAAGGGCTTTGGCTACGTGACCTTCGTCAAGGAGACGTCGGCCGAGGCGGCCGTGCGCGGCCAGGGCGGGGTGACGGTGCGGGGGCGGGCCGTCTACGTCGACTACGACGCGCCGGGGGGCGGGCCCAAGGCGTCCTTCCGCGCGGCGACGGGGCAGCCGTGGGCCAAGACGAAGGCCGGGAAGCGCTTCAAGCGGGAGCAGAGGTCTGCGGGGTACGGGTAATTATATGTCTCCTAGCGCGTCGAGTAGTTGATGCGCTCGAGCGCGTAGAACGTGGCGAACCGGAAGAACAGGATGAACGCAACCTGTGTGGACATCGAATTTCGGACGCCACACGCCATCGACGCGAGGTTGCCTCCATTCCTGGTCTGCTCGATGGCGTTTAGGTTGACATGACCTAGCTTACTGTTGATTTCCACACAGAAACGGACCAAGATGATCATGTTCTGGAACCGGTGCGACCAGACGAACTTGCCGCCGAAGAAGGAATCGTCCCAGTGCGACGTGTAGAAGCGGCTCAGCGTCGGCTCGTTGCCCGGCGGAAACCCCGGGGCGCCTTTCACCTTCGTTTTTGCGCCGTGGAACTGCGTCACTACCAATCCCTCGAGGACATAATGAATAGGCGCAAGCCAGTACATGAACCTGTGTGGAAATCAAAATTTTACGGCGCGTTCGTGCTGAATCGCCGCGTCGTCCTCCACGCCATCGACGCGACGCCTGCTCGATGGCGTGGCGATGCCGGTTCCTCGCCGCTCGACCGAGCCAGGACAGCCGCGCCATCGCCGCGAGGTGACTTAGTGAAGAATTGTCGGGTGCACCCGACACACTGGTTGATTTCCACACAGACATGAACATCCAGCCGCCCGGGATGTCTTGCGGTCTGATGGCGAATCCCGAGACGTTCGCTGTCATGCTCAGGTAGGCCATGCCGAGCGACGACGCCACCTGCTGGTTCGGCATCGCTGCCGCGAGGAATTGCGCCATGTATGTGAGGAGGGATATGAACAGGAAGAAGTAGCACGCGTAGTACCAGAAACCGTAACCGTCCTGCGGGAAGAAGTCCACAAGGCCCCAGAGGATGCCGCAGTGTAACAGGGTGTACGCTACGAGGTATGGGAATTCAGAAATCCCAAACGTCAGCGCGTACGGGGCCGACTGGTACATGCGGGACGCCTTCTCGCGGTAGTATGAGTCGCGCTGGCTGACCATGTTCGGGATGGCACTTGAGTAGAAAATGATCGCCATAAAGAAGACGTCCAGGTACATCACGCCCATGAACGAGAACGAGTCGTTCATACTGTTCACCGAGCCCGGTCGTGACTTAGCAGGGCTTTCCTACCCTCCGCCGCACACGCACGAACATAAGGAGCCTGTCGAGTAGTAAACCTAGACGCGTCAGCGGCTCGGGAGGCGTGGTCTAAACGCGACAGATAAGGAGCTTATGAGTGACTAATATGAGCACAGTTACTACTAGTATGCCCGCTCGTGCACGAACAGGTACCCGCCCTCAGTCCGCGTCACGCGCACGCCATCGCTCACGTACGTCGCGAGGAGCTGCACGGTCGAGGCGTCGGGCGTCAGCTGCAGCGCGTTCGACAACGCATCAAACGCATTTTTCGTCGGGAAGGCCAGGTCCGACACGAAGCCCAGACCGGGCAGCTGCGAGAGCGTCGAGTCGCGGACCTCGGTCTTCTCGAGCGTGAGTTCCAGGCCCGTCGCGGTCGGCACGGCCGACGCCGTCGACGTCATTAACGAGCGACCGACGGGAGGTAAATTCGGCAGGGGCTCGATGGACAGCTCGACCTCCGACACGAGTTGCGTCGCGGTGATCGTTTGCGTGGCGTCGCCCACCGTATAAAAGGGCCCCAGCGCGTCGGTCACCGCGTACACGGCCTCGGCGAGCTCCGAATTCTTGGCGCCCGGCACGGGCGTCGGCGACGTCTTGCCCTCCAACAACCGCGAAAAGCTCCAGAAGAACGGCGATGATCTATACAAGCCCGGCTCCGACGAGTAGACCAGGCTCCAGACGCCCTCGAGGCGGCACGGGTCGAGCGGCGGCGCGAGCGCCTCGAGGGAGCGCGCCAGCCGCTCGACGTCGTTTCTATCGGCTTCCGACGCCGACGCACCCCGGTCCACGCCGAGGCACCGGTCGAGCAGCGCCGTCTCCGCGTCCAGCGCGAGCTCCTCGTTCCACGCCTCCACGGCCGGCGCGGCGCAGTCCTCGCCAGTGTCACCCTCGACGTCGGAGGGCGCGTCCGCCTCCTCGCCGGTCGGCTCCGGCTCGGGCTCGTCGGGCACGGCGCTGTCCGACGGGAAGTCGTCGGCGTCCTCGGCCATGGAGCGCAGCTGCGTCGCGGCGGCGGCGCCTTTTCGTTGGCGCATTTGTGTCGCGGCGGCGGCGCCCTGCGATCGCACCGCGATGCCGCCCGGTACGCCGCGCGGCGTCATAAATGCCACGGCAGCCGTCAAGGTGAGGAGCTGGCTGTACAGCATCTTGGGGTGCCTTGTGGGTCGAGGTTCGTGCTTGTGCCGCAAGCTAGTAGTGCCGCGAATCTCTTCTGAGTGCACGCGTGTCTGTTAGGGCTTGGATGCCGCAGTGGAGGGCCAAAAAGTGTCGGGTGTCGGAGAGCGGCTAGTGTGTCTAAAAACGCTAGCTCTGTGATTTTTGGCGCGGGATCAGCGGGTCCCATCCGCATCTGTGCAGAACTGTACATCCAGAGAAGCGCTGGCCTGCCAAGCACACGCGGCAGCGGCTGCCACACAGCCCTCGTCGTGCCGTAACCTATAGAAGGAGGAGTGCTCATATTTGATACTTTTGGCATCGGACCGCACGCACGCGCAGAGCACTCACTCTCAGTGCCGGCAGCAAAAGATAAACCACAACCACAAAAAGAAAATGTTCAGCCGCGAGAACCGCCGCCGCAACAGGGAGCGCCTCCTCCAGGCGGCCGGCATTCATCAAGTGACCAAAGACGACGAGGCCTTCGTCGCGAAGCTCGACGCGTCGAAGAACCTCGAGAAGCGCTTAGATGACGCTAGACGGTGCGTCTACGAGTACTCGCTCGCGCTCCACGCTTTGTCGGACAAGAGCGCGTCGCTGGCGACGGCGTTAGCGGCTCTCAGTGACGACGCCCACGGCGACGCGCAGCAGGCGCTCAATGAACTACAAACCCACGAGATCAAGCTGAGGAGGACGCACGCGCCGGCGGCTTTACACGCGCTGCAGGAGCTCGTGGGCGCGCCGCTCGACGGCGCCGCGGCCGGGTCCAAGGACGTCGAGCGCCTCACGAAAGCTAGAAGGGACAAATTGCTGGACTGCGACTCCTTCGCGGCGCGCGGCGACGAGCGCCTCGAGGCGGCGCGGCGCGACCTGCAGCACCTGACCGCGTCGTGCGAGGCGGCGTTCGTCGCGTTTTCTGAGGCCGTGGGCGACGCGACGGCGCGCTGCGCGGGCGCGCTGTCCGGCGTCGTCGCGCACTTCCACTGCGGCGTCGCCGACGCCGCTTGTGCGAGATGTGAAAGCGCGCCTTCGTCCAGACTCGCGACGCACGCCGCGGCAGCATTAGGATTATGCGCGGCGAACGCCGCGGCATTGGAACACGGGCCGCCGGTCGCTCCTCCCGCCGTCGCGGCGCCCGCGCCGGACGACCTCCTCGGGCTCGGGACCGCGACGCCGCCGCCCGCGGCGCAGCCCGTCGCGCACGCGTTCGCCGCGGCGCCGCCGCCGCCCGCCGCCCGCGTCGCGCCGCCGGTCCTGCCGGCGAGGCCAACGCAGGAGGTGACGGCGGCCTACGCCTACCAGGGCCAGCGCGCGTCCGACCTGTCCTTCGCCGCGGGCGACGTCATCGTCGTCACGCGGAAGAAGGCCAACGGCTGGTGGGTCGGCCACGTCCGCGGCCGCGACCCGGCCACGGCCGGCGAGTTCCCGTCGAACTACGTGCGGTGACTCGCCTTCGCCGCACTCCTAAGTTTTTACAAGTTTACTACACGCTGCACGACCGCCCCAGCTGCAGTCGGGGCAGCCACGACACGCTCGACGAGCCTTCGTAAGCAGAAACTCCGTCGGCACGCCGTCGCCGCGAGATCAGACCCGCCGCTGCACAAAAGCCCGCGCCGCGCCCCAGCTGCAGTCCGGGCACTTTATGAGCCACTCCACAACAAAGTGCGGCGAGGGCAATGCGACGTCGAGCGTCACGACCCAAGCGCCCCGTTTCAGCGCCACTGCGCGCGCCGCGATGCGCGCCATCTGCGCCTCGTCGAAGACCGTCGACGCCGCGAAGACGACGTCCGCGTCCCGCCAGACGGCGGCGCCCTCATCAGAAACGAAGTCCCGCTGATGGATGCTCCATTTGCACTCAACGTGCGCCAGCGTCTCGCGCGAGGACCGCACGTAGCCATCTAACAACTCGAGTCCTATGACTTCCGCGAACGAACCGAGCGTCGCGGCGTAGACCAGGGGCCGTCCGGTGCCGCTGCCGAGGTCGACAAATTTACCCTTCAGGGAGCAGGCGCCGAGGATGCGCGCCAGCGACAGCGCGCCGACCTCGCCGGACACGAAGTTGCGGTACGCCGGCCGGTCCTCGAGGTCCATGAGGCGCGACCGGCGGTACTTGTGTGGTACGTTCGCCGTCGCGCGCGCGGCGGCCGCGGCGGCCTCGCAGGCCGCGACGGCGGCTTTCGCGCCATCAATGCGTCGGGGCGCCCAGGGGCTCGCGTCCGTTACCGCGTGATGCCAGGCCTTCGACGCCTGCGCCGCCGCGAGCGCGTCGACGACGCTTAGGTACTGTGCTAGCTTGGGCCATACTGTGGTTATCGGTGGACCCGGCTGTTGTGCCGATGCCTGCTCCATCGCTGCGGCAAGTGGGCAGCCCTTTGACTGCCTTGGCAAAAGCCATGCTTTGCTAGTGTCTTTACAGGCCGCTAGCGTTCCCTGTCATGAGTTATCCCGCACGCGATGCAATCGTCCTAGTATCACTCACATGCGTGCTCCTTGCTTCTCAGTTCAATTTCACCCCTGATGCTGAGCAAAAAAACCGCCGACGCGAGGCTAAATCGAGAGCATAGATGCTCGTGCTTGCATCAGGGCTTTAGAACGATATATTTCGACGTACACAATGCTTCGCGGACTTCGCGTTGGCCTTCTCGTTTCGGGAGGCTCTGCTTTGTCCTTGGTCCTTTGGTTCAATGCGCTGAACATCTTGAGACTCTTCGTGAGCATGCTGCATTGAGGATAGACGTCGACGACTCGTCGAAATGTGATTGACGATGGCGCCGAAACGGCTGCTCCTCCTGGCGGCGAGCGTCGTCGCCGCACTTGACGCGAACGCGCCGCCCTCGCTCGTGAGCGACTGCACGGTACCCGCAAGCGCATACGCGATACGAGCCTGCGCAGCTGAGAGATTGAACCTCGCGCACGGCGATCCGGCCCTGCGCCCCCTATCCGAGGAGGAATCGATGCGCGGCGTCATTTCTGCAGCATCCCGAATGGCCGAAACCTCGACTTTCGAGAGATCGGCCTGGGTATAAGCTTCCATCCCTACCGCGTGCTGCCGCAGATCAAAGCGATGCCGGCGCGGCGCCGCATCTTAGTAGACGTCGGCGGCAATCAATGGCTTGGCTCGCCGAAGGCTCTCCTCGACCACTATCTCGCGGCCGGCGCGCCGTTCGACGAAGCCCACATCTTCGAACCGAACGGCTTGGACGGCGCTCCCTCGACATACTACAACACCACGATACACGTTCACCGAACCGCCGTCGACGTCGGCACTCGCGATGAAAACGACATCCTCCAGTGGCTCCAAAACACCGCCCGCGAAGACTTCGTCGCGCTCAAGTTCGACGTCGACAACGACTTCTCGCTCGGGCCGACCATGGAGTGGGGCTTCCTCGCGGACCTGTTGCGGCGTCCGGAAGCGCTCGCCCTCGTCGACGAGTTGTTCGTCGAGCTCCACTTTTACGCGCCGTCGCTCCGCTGGGTGCACCCGACGCACTCGATGAAGCAGGCCTTCGACGTGCTACGCCAGCTCCGCGCGTGCGGTCTGCCCGTACACGCGTGGCCGTAATATCGTCGGCGACGCTGAACAGCGAGCCCTCCGCGCCACCGCGGCAGCGCTGGACGAGCGTCTACCCGTACACGCTTGGCCGTAATTATCAATCACTCTCTTAGAAACAACTCACGGACACCATGTCCGTGCAGGTCGGCGTCCACTCCTCGTCGGAGCCGTCGTCGCCGAGGCCGCCGAAGCACCACGTGGGCGGGGGCTCGGCGTCGTCCGCGGCGTCTGTCGTCGTCGTCGTCGCGAGCTGTCGAAAGTCGGGCGGCGAGGGTGGGGAGTCGGGCGGCGAGGGCGGCGGCGTCGGCTTGAGCGTCCGTCGGCACTCGGTGATCTGCTCCTCGAAGGTCGGTGGCGACTGCAGCTCGTCGGCGGCCAGGGCGATCTGTTCCGCGAACGATGGCGAACGAGGGGACTCGTCGTCCACGACGGGCGCGACCGTGCTGCAGACCGGCGTCGTCAGCGTGGGCGGCGGCGCCACGGAGATGGGCGACTCCTTCTTCCTTTGCGCGATGCGGCGTGGGCGCATGTGGGCGCTGCTCATAATCTACGGTCGATGGGGCTGATGCCGCGCTTCGTGGGTCGCTGGAGCTCGGGTACGAGCTTGGGATGCAATGCAGCAAACAATGTCAAATCGGCTGCCCCTCGCGGGGACTCGGTACGTGCGCGTTACGCTGCGGCGACCGTGGCGTTCCGGAATCGATAAAAAAATATCAAATAGACTCTACTACGCAGCCCCGGATCAGCGCCGCGCATGACAACAACATCATCTGCCTATCTGCTCTCTGATCCCCCCCCTCTCCCTAGGGCCCTAGAGCCGCGGTTCGATCGCCTGCGAGCCATGGAGCCGCGGCCGGTGAGCCTCCGTTCGTAGCACAAAGAGTGTCCAAACAGGACTGGCCTTGGGCCAACCAGATAGAGATACCATACCTCGTACGAGACACCAGCCACACACGCATCGTCGCCGCGCGAGCCTGCCACAGCGACCTAGCAGCCGACAGCGCTCGAGCAGCAAGCCGCAGCAACCACCATCCATCGCCGAATCATCGGAGCACGCGCTTGCACGGCAGGCGAGATCCAGGCACCTGGTTCCCCAGCACATCCAAGCATGGGTGCGCCAAAAAACGCGTTAGCCTTCCCCCCGAAGCTCGAGGACTACGACCCTCCTTCCAAAATCACGACGGCGTGCCTCCTCGTCGTCGCCGTCAGCGGCTGGGTCGTCACGTGGTGCGCGCAGATCATCTTTTCGTGCACGGTCGGCCTCACCATGTCGAAGAAGCGCAAGCAGTACTGGAACGGCTACCTGTTTCGACTGCTGAGCGCGGCGCCGGTCGCGCGCTTGACGCCAGGAATTAAAGTAGAAAAGACGAAGGACTCGTACGAGTTCACCCCCGATCAAATCAACGGCAAGAGCGCCGTCATGGTCGTCTGCAACCACCGCTCGGATTTTGATCCGTTCGCGCTAGCTGCCGCGATTCTACCTCTAGAAACCAAATACGTCGCGAAGTCCGATTTGTTCAAGGTGCCCTTCGGCGGCTGGGCGATGCAGCGCGCGGGCGACCTCGCCGTGCGCTTCGACCCGAAGCGGGCCGGCGGCTGGGGCACGGTCAAGGGGTCGACGGGCCAGTTATTAGCGGACGCGGCGGCGCACTTCCAGGCCGGCAACTCCATCGCCATCTTTCCCGAGGGGAATCGACTCGGCGCCTACGTCGACAAAACTATTGAAGCGGGCAAGCACCCCACAAAACTCATGCCCTTCAAGCCGCCGTTCTTCGACTGCGCGCGGAAGAACGGGGTCCCGGTCGTCTGCGTGAGCATGGCGGGGACCGACGCGGTCTGGCCCGTCAAGACGCTGTCGATGCGCCCGGGCAGGGTGACCGTCCACATCCACGCGCCCATCAACGGGGCGGACTACGCGGACGACCAGGCGTTCTGCGACGCGGCGCGGGAGATCGTCGGGAAGGGGTACCTGGACCTCATCGACTCGCTGGGGAAGACGAACTAAGAAGGTTCGCTTATCTATTGTCGAGCGGCTTTGGGTCGATGGCGTCACGGTGGATCTTTTGTTAGGTGCCAGTGCTAGGACTAGTGGGCGGGGCAGCTGGCGGGGCCCCTGGGGGTAGACACCACCGACGACGCCAGGGTACTAGAAGTAGGTTAGGTCGCGGGGTACTCGTGCTGGTAGGGCTGGTGCCGCGCGTAGCCGCCGCGGCTCCGCAGCCGCTTCGCGCGGCACGCGCGGTAGGGCTGGCCGACGTCCGCGGGCGGCAGGTCCCGCTCCAGCGCCGCGGCGAGCTCCCGCGCGAAGTTGTAGACGCCGTGGTCGTGCACGTTGAGCCTCGCCAACTTTCTTCGATCCTCCGCGGAGAAGTGGATCGTCTCGTCGCCGGGCCCGAAGGACTGCCTCAATTCCGCATTATTTGGACGGCACCAGCCCAGCCGGTGGAAGAGCTGGTCGAAGCCCCGGTCCAGGTTCTCCAAGATCAAGACGGCGTCGAAGTCGGAGAGGACCTCGATGGCCTGCGACGCGTGTGCCGCCGTGATCTTCCCGGGCGGCGTCGTCTCGTAGACGTCGCCGCCCAGCAAACTTCGCACGTAGAAGTTGTCCACGACCGCGGCTCCTCTTTGAATCGGCGTCCCGGCCGCGCCCGCCGCGACGGACGGCAGCCGCGTCCAGGCCAGCGCCTCCTTCGCCGAGATGTGCTCGAACCGACAATGGCTGACGATGCGCTGCACCGGCTCTCGGAGGACCGTAACGAAGAAAAAAGACGTATGACACGACGCGAAGGTCCTGGTGTCGAGCCACCGCTCCACGGCCAGGAAGTCGACCTGGCGCTTCAGGGCCTCCTGCCGCCGCAGCTTGCAGTGGCCGTCTAACTTCTTGTTGGCGTAGCCGAACGGCGCGCTGCTTAAGGTTCGAGGCCCGTCGCCGGGAGCGTTGCAGTTGCGCTTCGCGGCGTTCAGTTCGTTCGACATGCGGGCCACGTGGCAGACCGTCGTGCCGCCGGCCTTGTGCAGGTGCAGGAAGTAGGGCAGGCGCCCGTCGATGCCCTGCTGCGCGCGCTTCACGGCCTTGGCGATGAGCGCGCGCCGATCTGTAATAACTGGGCGGCGTGCCATCGGCTTCGGTCGCGGCTCCTCCTCCTCGTCCTGCTGCTCTTCTCGCTCTTCGAGCGCCGCTTCTCGTGCCGCGAGCGCCGCTTCTCGCTCCGCTAGGCTCGCCACGGCCACTTCATGCGGCGACGCCCGCGTCGCGCGGTACGACGCCATCGCAACCACCAGAACGACCGCGCAGACCAAAGGCAGCAGCCTCTGCGGCAGCCGCTCCGCGAGGCTCCGCGCGGCGCGCTGCAGCCGCTTGCGCGGCTTGCGCATGCGCGCGGCCGCCCGCTTGTGCTCCAGCTCGATGGCCGCGCCCAGCGCGCCGTAGCCGCTGCGCACGGCTTCCTCCATTGTCCTGCTCTACTGCCGAAATGCTGCCCTGTGAGTGAGCTCCGGTAATGGCTGCCCTTTGAGGCCTGGAACGGCGCAGGACGATGAGAGGGAGCCCCGGCTGAAGCTCGTGTGTTGTGGTGCGCGAGCGGTGTCGATTGCGCCGCGCATCGCAGCGCGGTGCTTTTGCTCATGCTAGTGTCTTTACAGGCCGCTAGCATTGCGGATTTCCTAAACGCCGCCCACTAGTCCTAGCAACGTGACAGATAGACGCGCCCGACGCCTAGTCGACGCGAACATTCACAAACAAAGCTTCTTAGACAATGCGGGGCACCGGCGGCTGCAGCCTCGCCCGGGCGGCCAGCGCCCGGAGCTCCGGGTCGTCCGACGCTTCGAGCTTCGCCAGCCACGCACGCGCCATGCCCTTGCGACCGGACCGCGTCCGGTCCCAGGCGCCGTCGAACGAACTTCGAGACACGAAGTTCTGCGTCACGGCGACCGTGTCGTCCAAGTTGAGAACCGCGTGCCACCACCCTGCCGGCACATATAATGTATCCCCGGGCCGCTGCACGACCTCGATGCGCCGCGCGTGGGGGTACGTTTGTCTGATCCTTGGCAGGATGTCCACGAAGTAGTTCACGGCCTCGTCGTCCTCGCCCGCCTTGACTAAGTGCGACCCCGTCGCGACTTTCTTGGACGTGCCGGGCTCGAAGAGGACCCAGCGCTTCCGCCCCGCGAGGAGCGTGTTCCAGGCCGCCGTGCCGAGCGGATCGATGTGGACGCACGTGCCGCTCCGCTGCGGTCCCAGGAGAAACCACTGGTACGGCGGCCTTCTGTTTTCACCCACGAGCTCGAAGAGGTCGTCCCTCGCGCAGAATTTCGGTATGCTGTAGAAATCCCGGCCGTGCTTCTCGCAGAAGGCCTGGTCGAAGACGTACAGCGGACTATCGTCCCGGTTGAACCGCGCATAGCTCACAAAGTCTCTCAGTGAAACGCGGACCGTCTTCCCGTCGTCGTCCTCCCCGACCTTCATCCGGAATACGTCGAGGTCGCCGCGGTTCGTAGGTCGTCCGTTTATTGATGTCCAGTTCCGGAGCGCCCAGCCTTCTCGCTCGGGCACGTTCGTCACTAAACAAGGCTCGCTTCGACGCTCGAAGCGCGTCGCGAAGTCGGCGGGCGCGATGCCCGCGTCGACGCGCGTTATTGGTGAAGCGCACTTGGGGACCGCGTCAAGTCTTTCAACCTCGGTGCGCCGCCGCGTCGCGAAGCCGTCGCGGGTCCAGTCGGCGAGTTTCGGGCGGTGCTTCTTCTTCGCTTGCTGTAGGGTTTCTTGCCACGTCGCGTGTCTTTTTTCGGTCGCGGCCTGGGCTATGACGCTGCGCGGCGACGACATGTTATTGCTTCGCGCGCGTGCTGGGATGGTGGCTTCGGCTTGTTCTGAGCAGGCGTGCGACTCGTATCGCTTCGCGGCGTCGGCGCGCGGTGATTACTGTAGTTTGATGCTGGGTGTGGTATGGCAGTCTGTCGAGCGCGCGCGGGCGACAGCAATCGCCGCTGTCAGAGCAATGCGGCTCTGAACCCCCTGATGCGTGCAGCACTTATTTTTGGTCTCGTTATCGCGAGTTTGGTGAGCGCGCCTCGGCGGCTAGCGTCCTGTAAGGCACTAGCAGCAGAAACGCGTCGCTCTCTCTCTCTTAACGCGTACTGATATGTTATGAAAAGAGTCCAGAGAGGAGGCGCCACCTGACGCCGCCGCCGCGAAGAAGTAAGGCTCAAGAACTTAGGCGGATAGGATCTCACTTCTTGTACGGCGCGACGAGCTCGTCGATCTGGGGCCCGATCTCGGCGGGAGCTTTCGCCGCGTCGACCTCCTTGACGACGGCCTTGTAGTGGTCGAGTAAAGGCGTCGTCATCTCGTGGTAGCCCTTGAGGCGCTCGACGAGCGCTTCCTTCGTGTCGTCCTTGCGCTGCATGAGCGGCTCGTTCGTCTCATCATCCAGCATGTTCTCGGCGCTGGGCTCCGCGCCGTCGGGCAGGGACTTGGGCTTTTTATTGGTCGCGTGGTACGACCTGCCAGAAGCCTGGTGGATCCAGCGGCCGCAGATGCGAGCCTCCAAGTCTTCGTCCGGGACACATAGTCTCAAAACCATGCTCACGCTTTCGTTCGTCTCCTTGAGGATGGCATCTAGCTTCTCCGCCTGGCCGACGGTCCGCGGGAAGCCGTCGAGCAAAAACCCGCCCTTGCAATCATCAGCAGCGATCCTATCCTTGATGATCGCCGCCACGAGGTCGTCATCGACCAACGCGCCGCTCTTCATCACTTCATCAGCTTTTTTTCCTACTTCCGTCCCGGCCGCGACGGCCGCGCGCAGCATGTCCCCCGTGGATAACTGGGGCGTACCTAACGCGTCCACGATCCTGGGAGCTTGTGTGCCCTTGCCCGAGCCCGGCGGGCCGAAGAGGATGATGATGGTGCGGCCCGGTTCCGCCGGAGGCGCGGCGGTAGCCTCGGCGCCCTCGGCTACGGTCGTGACCTTCGCGCCGTCTTCGGTCAGCTCCTTCGTGGACTCGGCCATGGTGCTATGCGGGCTGCCTCTGGTGCACGCTGGTCGTGCAAATTAGCGCTGCGGGAGCAGCATCTCGGAGCGAGAGGGGGGGGTCCCGCGTATGGGTCCGGTTTCCACCGTTCTGTGCACGTAGGTGGACGTATGTGACCGTTCCGACTGCCGGGCGCGACGCGCGTCGGCCACCAACCCCGCGCGACATCCCGACGACGACGGACGGAAGTATGCTTGCTATTGCCCACCGCCGCAAGGAACCGGCGACGCTCGATGTCTCCCTGCCTCCGGGGGGGTGCCCACTCCTCGGACCGTGACGGGCGTGCGGTCACGCAGACCCCGTGGCGGCTTGGTGGCTAGGCAACCTCGAAAAAACCAACGCCGAGCTCTGAAGACACGAGGGCTATGATCAAGTACATACTTAGGCCGAGCCTCACTTCTTTTGCCGCGAAGCCTGCTGCGCCAGCAGGAACTCCCGGTACGCGCTCGTCGCCGGCGTGGCCGCGACGGCCCGCAACCTCCGGCGCCGCTGGGCGTCGTCGTCGCCCGGCGCCCGCGCGCGACTCTCGCCGTAGTACGGCTGCTCCTCGAGCCCTTCCGGCAAAGTTAAGTTGAGAGCCAGCACCGACCGCGCCAGGATGTTGATGTACAGCGCCATCTGCACCTCCTGGTCCTCGCTATCTAATAATCTTTCTTCCTGATACTCCAATAAACCTTCTTTCTCCCAGAGCTGGAACTCCTTTTCTTCTAGTACTGTCCTCACGTCGTCGAGGCCATTCATGAGTGCTTCGGACGACTCCTTGAACGACGCCAGCCGCTCCCTGTTGCTATCGACGTTCAAGTCGTGCGCCGACCGCCAGTCGTCGAGCTGCTTGGACATCTGGCCGAAGATATTTTTGTAGTCCTCTTTTTCGGCACCCAATCGCTTGTTCGTTTCTTTGATCCCCGAGTGGAGATCCCGCTGTCTCGCCTTGTTTCTCTGTAAGCGTAGCTTCTCGGCTATTACAGTACCTCCTAAGGCTGCTAGGAGTAGTAAGACGACCTGGAACAACCCGGCCTTGCTCACGATGACGTGCTGGCTCCCAGAAATGATGTTGAATTTCGACGGCGCCGCAGCCTTCTTGTCGTCCTCGCCCATGGTTGTTGGTACGCGCGCGCGGCGGCGGCGTGTTGGCTGCAAAAAGGAGCTGTCTCAGGGAGAGGCTAATTCGTGTTGGCCGCGCGCGCGGCGCAGCACAAATTGGATTGCGGACCCGTTTGGGCTGTCGACGACGTTCCTAGCGCCAGCGGGCGTGTCGCAGTCCGCTGCCGACGTGATTTGGCCGAGCTGTTTTTGCCTCTTAAATAATTCAGCAAAAAAGGCGTCGGCTTGGCTGGGCCCGCGAGTCCTGAGCTGCCACAAAAAATCACAGCCAGCCACGCGTGGACTGCTCCCGAGCCCCAGCCGGTGGCCAGCTTGCAAGAAACGCGAGGCGCGCCCGGGCGCTTAGCAAACACATCTCCCAGCAGTCAGGAGGAAACAATACGACGCCCGGCGCCGCGTGTAGAGGTGCTCGAGCCTATCAACGCCAAAAAGCCGCGCCGCGTCACAACAAAGGCGTCAGACCCCGTCGACGCCCGCCGCCACCACAAAAATGTCCGGCATCCAGTCCGGCTCGAGCCACCTCATCATCCCGAAGCGCATCTTCGCCGTGGTCACGCTCGGCGCGTTAGGTGGATTGAGCGGAGTCCTCGTGTCGAACCACCTCTACAATAGACAAGTAGAGCAGTTCCTCCACGAGAAGACGTCCGCGGCGAAGCGCGCGAACACGCAATTAACTGGAGAGAAGGATGATTATAGGGCGCTGTTCAACAAACTCACGGTCCAAATGGACGAGGACGCCAAGGACGGCAAGATCACGCAGGAGGAGTCGGGCGGGTTCCACCAGCTCGCGCAGCGGTTGATGGAAGGTCTGCAATCCATGCAGGATCTGTTGGAGGAGAAGGAGTTTCAATTGTGGGAGAAGGAGGGGCTGCTCGAGTACCAGGAGGAGCGGTTAGTGAACACGGAAGATCTAGAAACGGAGATGGCCGCGTACATCAACGAGATGGCCTCGCAGTTACTGAAGCGGGGCAAGGCCCTGCCCGCGGGCCTGGCGGACCAGCCCTATTTTGGTGGGGCCAAGAAAGCGGAGGAGGAGCGGAGGCGGTTTAGACCCTAGGCTCGCGTAAGGGACCGTCTCGTGTGACTCGGTTGTGTCCTCGTCGCGGCGACGGCGTAGGAACAAGAGGTCACAAACGTGTCTCTTACCACTCCTGGAGGAACTTTTCCTCGCGCGCCTGCGTCATCTTCTCCCGCAACCGGTTCTTGGGCTTTGTCCGCCGCGGCGGCGCGGCCACCAAACGGCCGCCCTCGGGCGACGCCGTCTTGCGGACCGTCGCCGGCGACTCGAGCAGCTCGCCGACGAGTTTCGACTTGCCGAAGGAAATGGGCGAGTCGACGATGGCGCCGCCCGGCACGCGCTTCAACAAGCCTTTGACGTCCCGCGCGTGCTCCTGCTGGAGCCACCTTTTTTCAAGTTTTTGAGAAACCCTCCGCAAATCCTGCAGCGACGGCTTGTCCTCACTTGTTTTCGTGGGCGTCCGCCGATGCCGCTCGCAGACAGCTCTTTCCTCCTCGTCAAAAAAATTCGTGAGGCGCGCGATCTCCTCCACCAAATCCTCGGCTTCCCGCTCGAGCAGGCGCCGCGCCTCCGCCACGACGTCGGAGCTGTCTCCCCTATCAATGAATAAGTCGGCGAGCGCGTCCATCGGCCTTTTCGGTGCGGGTGGCGGCGTTCGCTTCTCCGGGTTCGGCTTTTTTGGAGGCGTCGCGATTTGCCTCGCTCGTTCCGCGGCGGCCTTGCGCACATAGGCCGCGACGCGCCGCTCCGGCTCCGACCCCGCGCCGCCCAGGTAGTCCAAGAGCATGGAGACCTTGCGCTCGAGCATCTCGCGCTCGGGGCCGTCGCCGAGCCGATCGGCCTGGGCGCGCTTCTGGGCTCGAGATTCGTCCAGCTCGGCGTCCCGCGCGTTCTGCTGGGCGTAGTCCTCCACGATGTCGCGGAGCGCGTCGGCCTCATTCCTGAGATCGGTGCACTTCTCGATCAAGGAGCAGCCGACGGCTATTTCTAATGCGGGTAACTCGGCGGCCGGGACGAGCGAGGCGATGACGCCCCAGGCGCCGGCCATCTTTTTGCTGTTTTGAGGTGCTGCCCCTCAGGTTTTGTAGGGGTGGGGCGGGGCTGCCTCGCGGGCTTTTGGTGTGCTCGCCGGAGCGCCTCGGCTGCGTCGGACGCGGGGCACGCCTCGTAGGGGCGGTTGGTGCCTCGGGGCGGACGTCAATCCCCGGCGCGTTGTCCGCCGTCCCGGTCTTGCCCCGCACCTTGGTGTCAATCGCGTTTCTCCGGTGAGGAGTCTTACCGCACCGATCCAAGGCCGCTCGCGCCCCAGTACCGGCTCTAAGTGCGGCTCCTCCCACGCACTCGCAGAGCAGCTCCTGGTGGAGGCGCTGCCCGCAGAGCGAGTGAGCTGCCCCTCGACAGACGTTCGAGACGGCAATCAGCACAAATAATACGCGACCGAAAGGCCAAGTGCCCGCCCCGAGTTTGCTGGCGCCCGCAGCACCAGGGGATTCATCATGGAGGAGGCTGCCACTGAGCTGCCGCCGGAGCCGACGGCCGAGCCCGCGGCCGAGCCCACGGAGGCCGCGGCCCCGCCGACCCCCGAGGCCGCCGCCACTCCGGAGGAGGAGGCCGGCGGCCCGGCGCCGGCGCCCGGCTCCCAACAACCGCCCGCGCCGACGCACGCCGACGCCGCCGTGGCCGTGGCCCCCCACGCGCTGGGCTGCGTCTTTTTTGGCCTGTTGCTGCACCGCCTGAATGAAAAAGAATTGGCGTGGCCGGTCGTCTTCGCGCCGCTCTTCGCCGCCGACGCGATCACGTTTGGACGAAGGCTGCTCGACGCGCGCCAGGCGTCGGTCACGCTCGCCTCTTCGGATGCGACGGGCGCCGCCCTCGCGGCCAAGACGCTCGACAAACTAAGACCGACGTGCGCGGCCGTCGACGCGGTCGGCGCCTGTGCCGCGAAGGCGTTGATCGTCCTCCTTCTATGCGAGGAGGTGGACTGGACCGTGGCTACAATTCTAATACCATTCTGGGCCGCGACGGTCGTCTCCGCGCTATTAAGGGGGCGGTGCTTCGTGCTGCGAAGGGACGTCGACCGCGCGGCACGCCAGGCCGAGCTCGGGCGCCGCGCGCGGCGGCACGGGCATAATTTACATGGTCCGGTGGGCATGCCGCCGGCGGCCGACGCACAGGCGCACGTGCCCACGCTAGACGAGGTCCTGGACGGGCCCTGCGAGGCGTGGGCGCGCGCGTGCGCGTTCACGCAGGGCGCGTTCCTCCACGGCGTCGGCCGCGCGCTGCAGCCGGCGCTCGTGGCCGCGAAGCTCGACGGGGCGCTCGAGGCGCGCTGGGGCTTGATCTTCGCGCCGGCGTGGGCGTTGCTGGCCGCGCTCGCCGGCGTCGCGGCGACGCTCTGCAACTGCGCGCCCGTCTTGTCGGCGGGCATGCCGCCGCGCGTGAGGAGAAGGGCCGTGCGGCTCGTGAGTCTTTGTGCCACCCAGTTATTAGTCTTGAGCGGATGCACGTTCCTCTGTCTGCTCAGGCTCTCCAAGAGGTTAGACGCGGACGAGGCCGCGGCCCGGCGCTTCCATGATAGGTGGGACCGGCGGGACTGCGACGCGTTGATCTCTTCATCAAACGTGACAACTTATGAAAGTCTGTGCGCCCCGCTGTCGAAGGACGGGCCGCGTTCACCGACGCCGCTGGACATCCTCGGGCCCCTCATCCTCATGTACGCGCTTTTATTTATTCTGCACCCGATCGTGCTGCGGGACAGCCGGCGCTTCCAGCGCGTCGTCCAGATCGTCGTGGTCGACGCGGACGACCTCGAGGCGCAACGGCGCGCGCGCGGCGCGGGCTTCGACGTGTTTTTGGGCGCGCCGGCGTCGCTCGTCGGCGTCCAGGACAACTCCGTGATCATCGAAGCTTTGGAGAACCCGACGCGGCTCCTCAAGACGTCTTCCACATTATACGAGCGCATGGAGGCCGACTCCCCGAAGCAGACCCAGATCGCGCACTGCGCGCCGGCGCCGGCGGCTTGGGACGACGACGACTGTAGTATGGGCTCGTCCCGGTTCGGCGACGACGACTTGGAAATCGCGGAGGCGCCCGCGCCGTCGCCGAGCCACCTCTGCTACGTCTGCTGCGTCTCCCGAAAAAACGCGGTCATCATGGAGTGCGGCCACGGCGGCATCTGCTTCGAGTGCGGGAAGTCGCTCGCCTCCAGACATCCGCGGAACTGCCCGATCTGCCGGGCGCCCATCTCCGCCGTTTTAAGGGTCGAGCGGCGGGAACCGGGGTCGCCCCACGTTTTTAGTCCCGAGGGCGTCGTCGTGCAGCCCCGGCGGAGTTAATGACATATGTGTTTATTTACTTGCTTCCCGCGACAGGGCGATCTCCTGCAACTCCGGCGGCAGCCACAACAACCCTGGCCGCGCGATCATGGACCAGAGGCGGGACCCGGGGCCGCTAAAGGCGCCGGACACGACGGGCGTCGGGCACGACTGCGACGAAAGAGGTGAGGACGGCGGCGGCGGCGGCGTCGAAATCTCGAGTTCGATGGGCGCACGCGCATCCGCGGGCGAGCGGGTCCCGCGGCGCTCCCGGGGCCAGTTCTCGACCGTCCGCCGGTCGAGCTGGCGCTCGAGCTCCGCGATGCGCGCGCGCGCGGCCGCGAGCTCCCTCGTGAGGCGCTCGTTCTCTCCCACAGTGTCGAGCTGGCGCTCGAGCTCGTCGACGTCGTCGTCCTCCTCGTCGAGCGTCGACGCGCGGCTCCTGGGGCTGCTCTCCGCCCGGAGCCGCGCAATTTCCGCCTCGGCGTCGCGCGCCCGGTGCTCCGCGGCCTCGAGCTTCCGCGTGAACGCCGTCCACTCGGAGTCCCAGACGCACTGCGCCGACTTGAGCTTCCCGTTCTCTACTTCCAATTTGCGGCAGCGCGCGAGGAGCGCCGCGTCGCCGGTTTGAGGGGGGCTCGGCGGCGGCCAGAGCTCCTTCGAGAGCTTCGAGGGTGTAATTGGGGATTTTGGGATGCTGCTTGTCGGCAGCTTCGCCGGGGACTTGGACATACTGCCAACCGTCGATGGCTTGGGCTGCCCCACTGAATTGCGTAGCAGCCCCTGGCGTGTCCTAGTCGCGCCTGTTTCGATATTTTTTGCGCAGATCAGATCGATTTGGTTCGGGTTCGGGTTTTTTCTCTCGCGGCCTTTGAAATGGGCCCGTGCTGCCCCAGTAGTTGAGATCTGCACGCACGGAAACGCCGTCGGGCAGCTACATCAAGCAATCTTTGGGGCTGCGCCACACGAGCACTCTTTGGGCAGCCCCATCGGTCCATAGGATGACAGCCGTGCTGACCCCCGCCGGCAGCAGTGGTGCCGGAGCAGGCTGGACGCCGGGCCGGAGTCGGACATCATGGCCCACGGCCCGCAAGCAGGCCACCTCCGTCCTCATGGCGCCGACGCCGGCCTGCGACCCGAAGACGGCGCGCGCGAAAGCCGAGGCCCAGGGCTACGGCCGCGGCGCCGCGCGCGCGTTCGCCGGCTTCCTGAACCCGCGGAACAGCCCCGACGCCGGCCGCCTCGACGGCGTCGAGGGGCCGCGCGGGGCCGTCCGCGAGCCCGTCGAGGCAACGATTGCTCCGATCGACGAGGCCGTGGCCCACGTGGCGGACGGCTCGCCGTCGAAGCTCGACGAACTGAGGCGGCGCGCGGAGCAGCGCGGCTACGGGCGCGGCGCCGCGCTGGCCTTCGCGGGCCTCCTGTCGCCCGCGTCCCCGGCGCTGCTCAAGACGCCGGGCGCGGAGAGGTCCTGGACCGCGCTCGACGAGGCCGCGCGGTCGCTCGCCGACGACGCGTTCGCGGCCGTTGTTGAACCGGCAGAGACGCCACCGGCGGTGCGCGAGGCGCCGTCACCGTCGCCGGAGGTGCGCTGGTACGACGACCGCGCCCCGTCGCCGGTACGCCAGGAGCGCCGCGACGCCGGCGCGACGGAGCGCTTCCGGCGCAAGGCCGCGAAGGCCAAGGAAAACGGCGAAGACGCCCAGCGCGAGGCCCGGCAGCGCGAAGGCGAGCTGAACCGTGAGCGCGCGCGCGTCTACGCCGCCGAGCAGCGCGTCAAGCAGCGCCTCGAGACCATCCGGCGCCAGGAGCGCGCCGTCGAGGCGCACGAGGCGGCGCGGAGCGGCGCCGCGCGGCGCGCCTTCCGGGCGTGGCGGCGGGCCCTGGCGACGCCGTCTCCCGCAGCTGAGGCGAGCGGCGGCTACGGCGAGGGCGCGGCGCGCGCCTTCGCGGGCCTCCTCGACGCGCGGAAACGCGACGCTGCGGCGCCGGTCTCGAAGCGCTCGGAGCTTGCGGACGTGCGGCGCCGGCTCCGGGGCCGCGCGCCGCGTGACGACAGTTCCGTCGAGCCTGCGCGGCCACCACCGCCCGCCCGCGCCGCGCCAATGGCGCGACCACCGCAGCCGCCACACGCGGCGCGCGTGCCGCCGCCACCCGCGGTCGCCGCGGCGCGCGTGCCCACGCCGCCCCTCCCGCCGCCGGCGCCGCCGCCGCCGCCCCGGCGGCCGACGCTCCTGACGCCCGAGGGCCCCGGCCTGCGCAAGGGGTCGTCGGGCATCTTCGCCGAGGACCCCCTGGTCGGCCTGTCGCCCCCGGAGGCGCCTCCGCAGTACCCGCTCACGCAGAAGGTGGCGCAGGAGCTGAAGGCGATCATCTTCCCCGTGCCCGAGCACCTCCGCGCCGACCCCGCGCCGGCGCCGGCGCCCGCGGCCGCCCCGGCCGACATGAGCGCCTACGACGACGACGACGACGACGCCGCCGCGGCGCCTACTCCTGAAGCGGCAGACATGACAGCCTACGACGACGACGGGTCCGAGGCGCCGACGCTTACAAGGGACGACGGAGCCGCGGCCGACATGGGCGCCTACGAGGACGACGGCTCCGAGGCGCCGGCGGCGGACCCGAGCGCTCCCGAGGACGACGGCGCCGCGGCGGCGGACCTGAGCCTCTACGCGGACGACGCCTCGGACGACGCCGACGACTGGCCCGTGCGTTCGTCCTCGCCCGCCGTCGAGCGGCCGGCGCCCGCGGGCGTCTCAGTGTCTCTGGAAGACGAGCCGTCGCCGCCGTTCGCCACGCCGCGCGAGCCGTACGAGCCCGCGGCGTTCTCCCGCGCCGCCGTGGACCTTTCGACGCCGCTCAAGCCGCCGAGCATCTACGAGCGCGCGAGGGGCGCGGCCCGCGCGCCCGCGGTTGCCGAGACTTCACCGCGGCCGCCGCTCACCGGCAAGAGGGCGACGTTGTCGCCGGGAAATGTGGACGAGCTCGACTTTAGGCCGGACAAGGCCGTGGCGGCCGCACCAGCTGCTGCACCGCCGGAAGCGAGCGATGCCTTCGCGGTGCCGCCGACGCCCCACAACTCGCGCTCGGACCTGGCCGACGACGAGGCCACAGACCCCGGAGTGGGCTCGTACCCGACAGACGACGCGGTCGCCGCGGCCGCGGCCGCGCCGCATGACGTGGAGCCCGCGCCGGTCGCAGAGGCCATAGTAGGTGCGGCGCCGCCACCGACCAGGGCAACGGAACCTTCAGACCCGTCTGACCCGGTCGCCGCGGCGGAGGCCGACGCGACGGTCGACGAGGCGGCCGCGAAGCTCAGCCTCGGCGCCGTCGCGCGCCTCGGCACCGCCGCGGCGCGCGTGCGTCGCATGCGCCGCCGCAAGCCCTCGGAGGCCATGCGGCGCGTCCTGGCCGAGGTCGAGCGCGGGCACGCGCTCCGCAGCGCGCCGCCCGTCGCGGCCGCCGCGGCGCCGCCGCGGGCGCCGTCGCCGGCGGTCGCCGACGGGTGCCTGCGGTCGCGCCTCAGCCAGAGCGCCGTGGTCGACGCGAAGCTCAAGGCGGACCTCGTGCCCGGCGCGGCCGCGACGCTCGCCGCGATCCGCGCCACGGACGAACCGACGGCGCGCCGGGCGGCGGCCGCCGTCGCGAGCGCCGTCCGGCGCGCGAGCGACCCCCAGCGCCAGGCGTTGCTCCGCGACCTCGGGAGCCGACCGACGTCGCCGTCCGCCGCGGCCACGATGCTCGCTGGTAGGGCGGCGTCGCCATCCGCGGAACTGGTCTTCGAGGGCACGGGCGGCGTCGTCGCGCCGCAGAAGTACGTGGAGACGAAGGCGGCCCTCGTGCCGCCGCCGCCGCGGGAGACGCCCCCGGCGGCGCCCACGAAGCTGAGCCCGGAAGTCGAGGAGCGGCGGACGTCCCTGAAGCCCGTCGACGGCGTGCCACTATCGACAATCTCGCCGCGCAAGAAGCGGCGCAGCGTCGGCGGCCCGGACTCGGCCTTCTTTACGCCCTCGCCGTCGGCGCCGCACGAGTTCCAGTCGCGCCGCGCGTCGCTCAAGCGCGTGGCCCGCGACGAGGCGCCGGCCCCCCGGGCGATCCTGCGCGAGGCGATCGGGGACGGGGCGGCGCCGGCCGAGTTGCAGCCGGAGTTCCTGGCGCGGCGCGCGTCGCTCAAGCGCGTGGTTCGTGAAGATGCGCCGGTTTCTGCGCCAGAGACGTCTCCGATCCCGCGCCGGGCGATCGGAAAAGGGACGGCGCCGCCGCCGACGCGTCCCACCGCGCCCAGCCTCGACGAGATGGAGGCCGAAGTGGCGCGTGAGCGCGGCGAGGCCCGGCTCCGAGAGGCTGTGGCCGCCGCCAAGGCCGAGCGCGCCGCGGCTGAGCGCGTCGCCGCGGAAGAGGCGGAACGAGCTCGGTTAGAAGCTGAACGCATCGAGGCGGAACGCGTCGCGGCTGAGCGGATTCTGGCCGAGAAGGCCGAGGCCGAGCGGTTGGTGGCGGAGCGCATTGCCGCTGAACGAGCGGAGGCCGAGCGGTTGGCTGCGGAGAAAGCCGAGCTCGCTCGGGTAGAGGCCGAACGCGTCGAGGCCGAACGCGTCGAGGCTGAACGAATCGAGGCTGAACGATTAGCGGCGGAGCAGGCCGCCGCGGCGCGAGCGCAGGCGGAGGCGTTAGCCGCGGAGGAGGCGGCGCGGCGCGCCCAGGAGGCCGAGCGCGAGGAGGCGGCCGCGAACCTAAGGTCGGCGGCGCTCGCGCGCGCCATTTCCGAGGAGTTGGAAGCCAAGAGCCGAGAGGAAGCGAGGCGCAAGGAGGAGCAGCTGGGCTGGGAGCGGGCCGCGCGCGAGGCGACGGAGCTGGACGCGTGGCTGTCGCCGCCGACGAGCCGGCAACCGTCGACGGTACCCGAGCCGCGGCCGTCGACGCCCGAGCCGACGGTCCCCGCGAATCCTGCACTCTTCTCGCCGCGGCCGATGAGCCCCGACGAGTACGAGTTCGTCATCGTCGAGGAGCGGACCGACAGCGAGGGCAGCGGCTCCGACGAGGAGTTCGAGGAGTTCTACGAGGAGGTGTCCTCTTCCCCCAGCCCTGATGGCAAGGTCGCCGCGCCCTCGCCGCGCCGACCGCCGGTTGATTCAGGCGTGTCGCCGCCCGCCAGCGCCGACGGCAAGGCCGCGGCGCCACCCGCAGCGGCGGCACCGGCCCCAGCGTCGACGTCGCCGCGGCGCCCACCGCCGGCTCCTTCAGGCGTTGAAGAGGAGAAGGGCGACGAGGCCACCGTCCGCGTGGTTTCGTCGGACGTGGCGTGGTCGCCGCCGCGGCCGCGACGGGGGCGCGCGTCCGAGGCGTCCGAGTACTCGCCCGCGGTCGAGCTGGACCTCGACCGGCTCGCGGAGAGCGACCTGACGGAACCGCGGCTCCCGGTCGCGGCACCGACGCTGACGCCCGCGACAGCCGCGGCACCGACGCCGCCGCGGCGACGAGATCCCCTCGGCGCCCGGCGAAGCTCGTCGTCGTCGAAGCCAGCGGAAACGCCGACGCCGCCGCGGAGACGGGATCCCCTCGGTCGCGCCCGCCGCGAAGAAGGACCATCGAGCGCCTCGGGGCCGCCGGCGCACCTCGGTCCCGCCGTGCAGTCCATGCGCGCCGGTTCTCGCGGCCCCCCGGACTACGAGAGCAGCCGTGCGCGGCGACGTTCGCCGCGGTAGAATTAAAAGTTGATAGGTTAGTCCCCGGCCTTCCGCCGCCTCGCCTCATCCAGTATCCGCTGGAGCTGCGCTCGTTGTTCGTCCGCGCCGGCGTCGGGCCGGAACCCCGGCCGCTCCCGCAGCCGCTCGCCCCGCGGGCCGATGCTCGCGTGCGAGCGGCCGATGGCCCACTGCATGACGTAGTAACCGCCGACGACGACGGGCACGGGGTAGACGAACTGCATGTACGTCGCGGCCGGCACGCCGAGGACGTCCGGCAATTTTATCCGCGCCCCGTGGATCGGCTTGATGACGTTCTCGCGCCACCAGTCGAAGACGGAGAAGTTTCGCCTCGGTCGTTGGATGGCGTGCGGACGCGTTGCGACGCGACGCAAGGCTGAGATCATTGTTGTGCGTCTTGTGCCGGTCCGATCGTTATGATACCTTGCAGTCGCTGAGTTCAGCCAGCCGTGCGACCACTGCTGCAGCGACTTTGTTATCAGAGCTCGAGAAGGCCTAGATCACACCCTTTGTGTTTTGTAGAGCTGGAATGCTAGTGTCTTACAGGACGCTAGGTTTGTTTGGGGTCCCAACGTTGGGGAGATTTGTGCCTACCGCGTTGGCATCGACTACGTCACGCACGCGGGCAGCCGCCTCGTCAGCCTAAGCGCTCCGGGCAGCATTCGCTAAGCATCCGCATCGGGCTCTCAACAAAGCACAGTTTGACCCTTGCCCCCCACACCGCAGCGGACGCCGTCGACGCGACGTATAATAATGGAGGGCTTCCTCGAGAAGAAGGGCGGCTCCCACAGCGGCCTGGGTTTCCTCCCCGTCGGGCGCCGCAACTGGAAGCGGCGGTGGTTCGTGCTCGAAGGGGCCGTCCTGACCTATTACGAAGACTTCGACCCGGCGACGAACGCGCCCGTGGGCGCGGCGAAGGGCTGCGTCGACCTAAGAGGTTGTCAAGCAAAACTGTGCCCCCACAAGCCGCGGAAGGGCACGCCGCGCGTCCACACTTTTAGTATAGAAAAACCCAAGGGCGAGCGGCTCCTCATGGAGGCCACGGGCCCGATGGCCGAGAAGCTCAAGTTCGCCTGGCTGCGCGCGTTGGAGGACGCCATCGCCAAATCCATGTCCAAGGAAGGGCGGCGCGCGTCCCTCCGGGCGGCCCAGGATGTGGATCAACCGGAACATTATCAGCGGTTAGGCCTCGAGAAACGTGACGATCTGACGGACAAGGACATTCGCAAGGCCTACCGGCGCGTCGCCGTGGCGCGGCACCCGGACCGCGGCGGCGACCCTGAAGCCTTCATCGCGCTGCACGAGGCCTATGAGGTGATTATCAATGCAAGGGCGGCGCGGCGCGAGGCCCTGCGTTACGGCGAGTGCGTCTTCGAGGGTCGGATCAAGAAGGAGCCGAAGGGCGGTTTTGGATTGACGGTCTGCGAGCGGAAGGAGGGCGGCGTCGCCATCAAGCGCGTCGTGTTCTGGTCGTGTGCTACCACATGCGTCGAGCGCCCCGAGGGTATTGCACGGGAGCTGCCGTCGTCCGAATTGTCTTTTCGAGCCGGGGACCGCATCGTTGGCGTCTGTGCTGAAATCAAATTCCACGGCGCGGTCGTGCTGAATCATCGCGTCGTCCTCCACGCCATCGACGCAGCGCCTGCTCGACGGCGTGGCGGTGCCGCTTCCTCACCGCTCGACGGAGCCATCACGGCCACGTCATCGCCGAGAAATGACTTAGTGAAGAATTGTCGGGTGCACCCGACGCACTGGTTGATTTCCACACAGGTCGGCGTCGAGGGCGACGACACGCGGCGCTGGTCCGTGACGCGCTTGATCCAGCGGCTGGACAACTTCCGGGTCCCCGCCGAGGCGTCTATATTGTTACGCGTGGCGCGGCCCGTGCTCCTGGACGTCCACGCGGAGCCGCGGCGCCCGTCCCGCGCGGAGCCGTCGCCGCGCCCGTCCCGCGACGGCGGCGCGGAGCCTTCCCGTGACGACGGCGCGGAGCCTCGGTCTGCCCGCGATGACGGCGTGGAGCCCCGGCCTTCCCGCGAGGATGACGGCGCGGCGGTGTCGCCCCCGCCGCCACCACCGCCGGACGACGGCCCCGCGGCCGCGAGCGGTCCGCCCGAGCGACCTGCGAGGCGGCGGTCGAGCGCGGCCGTGAGCGTGGCGAGCGAGCCCGACGCGGAGCTCCGGCGGGAGAACGACGAGCTGCGGAGCGAGGTGCTGCGGCTCCGCGAGTCGCTGGCCCTCGCGGACGCAAAACGGGCGACGGCCGAGCGCGAGCTGCGCGACGCGCGCGAGGACGCGGCGGCCGCCGCGCCGCCGCGTACGCCGCTGGCGGCGCGCAACGCCCCGGAGCCGGCCCCGGCCGCGAGCGCGGACATTGCGCGGCGCCTCGAGCGGTTCAAGAAGCGGCTCGGCGCGATGAACACGAAACCGGTCCCGGACCGCCAGGCACGGGTGCGTCGCGAGTCCTTCGTGGAGCGGGGTGATTTGCAGAAGCGGGCGGCCGCGATCGACCTGAGGTTGAGGTTTCGGCCCTCGGACGAGGATCTGCGGCGGGCGAACATCTGCCATTTTCATCGGCAGTGGCATTTGTAATAATTAAAACAGTACTATCTATGTTGGCGCCGGCCCGAACAAGTCCGCCGCGGCCGGCGCCGGCGCGGCCCCAAAGCCGCCTCCCGACAGAGGATCGTCGGGGAACAAGTCGGCGGCCGCCGCAGGAGGCGTCTGCGGCGGCGCGGCCGCGGCCGGCGGAATAATCGTCTGGCCCTCCGGAATGGGCGGCGCCGCGAAGGGCGGCGCCGGCAACGTCCGCGGCGGCGTCGGCACCGGTGAAACCGCAGAAATTTCGCTCACCGCACTTTCGGCCATGAAGCTGTGGTCCGCAATATCGCTCCCGAAGAGGTCGAACGCGTCGCCCGCGGGCGGCGGCGGCGGCGGCGGCGCCGTACGCGGTTCCGCCGGCGGCGGTCGCAGCAGCGGGTCTGGCGACGGCATCGGCGCGCGCGCGATCTCCGGCTGCGGCGGCGGCGGTGTGTCGGCCGGCGGCGGCGTGGCCGGCTCCGCGGGCAGCCCCGCGCCCGTGTCGACGGCGCCGGGGGGCGGCGTCGTCGTCACGTCGACGTAGAGCCGGTCCGCGGGCGGCGGCGCCGCGAAGACCGCCTCCTGGGGGGCGATGCCGGCCGAGGACATATCTAGCAAGTTCGACGCCGACGAATTTGTGGAGGGTGGTGCATCAGTAGGCGACGCGAAGACGTCGGGCTGGGCGGGTTTCGGCGACGCCTCGCGCGTGAAGACCGTTGAGTTCGACCGCTCCGGGACGGCGGGCAGCGGCGTCGAAACGCCCGTCTCGGCGACCACCACATCCAATAAGTTCGGCATTACCCACTCCTCGTCCGTGTCGAGCTCGACGACGGCGCAGCCCGTCAATTGCCACATGCCCGTTTGCTGCGCGTAGAACTTTTGTTTGATATTTGTGCGCGACCGGCCCGCGACCTTGCCGATGTTCGTATAAATTTTCCCAGCAGCCAAGACGCCCGGCGGCATGTCATTCATGCGCCACTGCAACTGCAGGTTCCGCGGCTCGGTTAAACGGTTCACGACGACGCACGTGGCCTCGTACTCCTCGTTCAACTGGAGCTGCGCCGGTAGACCCCGCACTTCCACCCGAATTTTCATGCGATCCGTGTCCCGCGCGTCGGCCGGCCGCCTTCTTTCACTATTCGGCGACGCAACCCCGGCGCCGGGCCGCGGCGCCCAGTCGATCGGAGACGTCGCCGTGGCGCCGCCCTCGCCGTCGCCCACGCGCCAGGCGACGCGGACGACGCCCGCGCGCGCCGGGTAGGCCGGCGGGTCGAGGTCGTGGTCCGGCGCCTCGCCCGTCAAAAAGGACGACGCCCGGACGCGCGACACGACGAACAGCCGTCGACAGCTCCCGCCCGCCGGCATGACGTCGATACCGTCGCTCTTCAACGGGACGCCCTCCTCCGGCGGCGACGGCGCGGGCTCCCTACTCTGAAACCCCTGCGGCGGCCGCAGCACCGTCGCGATCAAGTGGCACGTGTCGTGCGCGAGGTTTTCGATGTCGCACTCGACGACGCCCAACAACTCGGGCTCGTCATCATCAAACACGCCCGGCGGCGGCCTTGGTAGTAACCACGCCGCGGTCCGGATCTGCAGCGGCGCGAGCACGTTAAATCTATAAAATTTTCGGAGAGACCGCGGCTCCGCGTCCGGCGCGTCGCCCTCTCCCCTATAAGCCACGCTCACTCGTAATGTATGGGTACCAACTTCATCCAGCGTCTTCTCGACGATCTGTTCCGTGTGGCGGTGCTCGTCCAGCAGCGACGCGGGATTCTCGGCGACGGCGTCATTTGGCCGCGGCACGTCGCTCGTGCGCCAGCCGTCGACATCTAGACCCGCGGCCTCGGCGGCGTCCCGCTTTGAAGTGAAGGTGTCCGGTAAATCTACGGCGCGCTTCGCGGAGGGCGCCTGGAGCTTCGCGGTCACGAGCACGTCCCTCAACGGCCGCGGGCCGCCGTTCGTCACGGCCACGTAGGCGACAAACGGCTCGCCCGCGTAGATGTTGCCGAACGACTCCGGCAGGATGAGGGCCGAGCTCCCGGGCCGCGGCGCCGACGGCCGGTAGAGGCGCATCACGCGTAGCGTCGGCGGCGGCGGCGGCGGCGGCTGCTGCGGGCTCGCCATGA
This sequence comes from Pelagomonas calceolata, assembly GCA_918797485.1. Classification (NCBI taxonomy): domain Eukaryota; class Pelagophyceae; order Pelagomonadales; family Pelagomonadaceae; genus Pelagomonas; species Pelagomonas calceolata. The sequence continues at coordinate 4,321,060 of CAKKNE010000004.1, forward strand.
TCTATTTGGTAGCCGCCTATTTGGTAGCCGCTCGGCGACCGGCGTCGAGCTTTAGGGCTATCGCGCGGCGACTTGGACCCGTGTGGCGGCGAGGGAGCACAGGCTTGCGCAGCGGCTGCCGAGCGCAGTGGTTGCTGGACGGCTGCAAGCGCTGGAGATGAATGCCACACGCAGTCCTATGTCGGTGAAACGAGCACAGTACCGCGCCGTCGCGAGTTTGTGCGTGCGGCCGGCCTAAAAATGGGTTCTAAAACGGGTTTTACAAGTTTTTGAGGAACGCGTTCCGCGGGGTCCCCGTGTGCTAGAGGGGCTAGCTAGAATAAGCCCAGGCTGTCCTGGAACCAAATTACGCTGCCGGGGGGTGAGGGCCGTCCGGACGCAGATCAGGTAATGCTAAAAATATTACGTATAAGACGACTCCATCCACTCGAGCTTGCCCATCAACAAATGGCACGACGGCAGGCCACCCGAGCACGGCGCCAGCAGCGTTAGGGTCTGCGCGTCCATGGACACGTTCGTGACGACCACAAACCCCGCCGCCGCCCGGTTCAGCAAGTGCTGGTGCGGCGACGTCGTCGACGACGCGGCCGGCGCCTCCTCCCCTTCGTCCTCGTCGACGTGGCAGACCGCCATGACCGTGTGCACTAATGCCGCGGAGATCGGCACCGCCACGACCTGTAAAGGTTCTAAGAGAGATGCCTGACCGACGGGGAGCATGGCGTCGTCCCGCGCGGCGCCGGCCATGACCTGATACACTTTCACCTTCTTGAAGGGCAATTCATGCGTCGCGGGGGCGAGCGGCGGCAGGACCTTTTCCAGAATAGTCTCCTTGTCCGCGTTCTTGTAGATCCCTCTTACGTGACTCTGGGGGCCATAAAAATACTCGTGGACCTTCTTGTTCCTCGCGCGCCGTCGATGCGCCGGTTCCCGCTGCACGACGCCGCCCGACCTTGCGAGCTTGGCCACGGCCACGGTCCGTGGCAACGCCGCCCGCAGATCCGCGAACAACCGATCATGCGCCAGCACCAGCACGCAGTCCACGGAAAACGCCGACGCGATCCTTAATAAGGACTGGAAGCCGTCGCCGTCGACCCAGCCCGACGAGTTGATGATGAGCCCCGACACGTCTAGCGTTCGGTCCGCGTGTAATCTCTCAGCACAGGCCTTGGCTAATTGTTCCACCACATGATCGTACAACGCCGAGTTTTCCTGCGGTTCCGTGGAGCCGACCCAAAATGCCAGCGGAGCATCATCAACCCCACCCACAACACCTTCTTGTACTGTTGCTCGATCTCTATCAACTCTACAAGCCGCGATGGCGCCGGGCGGCGCGCCGCAGTCCCCTAAACCGGGATCCAGGTCGACGAAGACCGGCTCTCGGCCTAACCTCGCTGCATATGCGCACAGCGTCGCGCAGAGCGTCGACTTGCCGGAGTCCGTCGGGCCACACACCAATACCCTAGGCCCGCGACACTCCGACGTAGGTGCGCAGGCTTTGGAGTACTCAGCACAGACACCACTCAATGCAGAGGTGCTCTCGTCGGCCGGCATGGCCGTCTCGCCCTTCGCAATACCCAAACCGGTCTCGCAGGCCTTGTAGGACGCGCCCGCGATGGACTCCGAGACCTTGCGCGCCGCCTCGTCCCTCCTGGTCTCCAAGTACGAATGCGCATTTAACGTCGCGTGCTGCGTCGTTTCGCCTCTACCGGTAGCGTAGCAGCTCGTCGTCTCGCCGACGACTTCCACGCGCGCGCCGAACCAGGTGTAGATCGCGACCTTCGCACCAGCAAAAGCGTACTCCTTGCCTTGGGCGAGCTCCAGGCCCAGCACTTCCGCGATGCCCTCCTTGACCGTCACCACAACAATCTTGTCGAAGTCGACCTCTAACCTTAGTTCGCTCTCGCCCTGGAGGACGAGGGTCTGGGTCGTCATTGGTGCGCGCGCGCGGCGACGGCGAGTCGCGGCCTCCTCCTGTTGTGCTGTTAGGCACGCGAGTGCTGACTGTATTGCCGCCGCGCTGTCAGATAAAGACCGTGAGGTCTGTATGTGGTACCGCTAAGTTGCACGCAGCAACGCAGCGTGCGCGAGCGCGGCGGGGCTGGGATAGCTAGCGTCTAGTAAGACACTAGGAAGCAAGCAAAAAGCCGCCGCAGGCCCGCAGCTCGCGAACGAAGCCGCTGCTGCGCCTGGCCCTGGTTTGACGGCCGCATCGATCACCAACTGGTCGCTCGCCAACGCGACGTTGAAGACCGCACGCCCTGCGCACTCGCAAAGCCCTAGAACCGCTGCACACTCAAAGCCCAAGGAGACGCCGCCGCCGCAGCAAAACCGATGGCCGAGGAGTCCAAGTCCACGACCCCGCCTTTACAAAATCCCTTACCGAAAGACACGGACACGTCCCTCAAAACTTTTGATGAAGTAGACGTCGAGGAGGCTTTGAACGGCTGGCAAATACCGGAAGAGTACTTAGAAGAGACCAGACAAGGCTTAAAAAAGATCTTCGGGGATATAGATATTACGAAACTACCTTTTGACGACATCCCGGAAGGCTGCGACGACTACCCGCCGCCCGGCTCCGCGTGGGAGACCGCCTGGGATAGGAAGCAGCGCGAAGACGCGGAAGACCCGCAGCTCCAAAGGGCCCTCAAAGAATCAGCTAGGATAGCGCCGAAGGTTGATGTTTGTGAACCACCACCACCACCTCTGGTCACGAACACGGAGAAACCGAAGGACCTTGAGTCGGCCAAAAAACAGATGTGGGCGGCTTTGGGCGCGACGCCGCCGGAGCAGGCCGAGGAGAAGGATCTCGTGGATGATGGGTTGGGGACGAAGCGCGTCCGAAAAGGAAAAGATTTTGATGGAGATGAACCGTGGGTCGTTCCCGATTGGTACGACCCGTCCGGCAAGGACTGGACGCCCGAGCCCGAGCCCGAGACGGAGCCGCCCTTCGAACCGAAGACTATCGACGAGTTGTTACAGGGTCTACAGTGCCCGCGCGGCTTGCACGAACATGGTTTTGGCTCGTTCGAGAAACTCCCGCCGGAAAAAGGGACTTGGTTACCTACCGCTCTCTTCGAATGCACGGAGCAAATAACGAGTGATAAGTGGGGCGGCGCGAAGACGTGTTTGACGATCGCGCGGAGTGCGCTACCGGTGCTCATCGGCGAGATCAACATGGACCACGAAATGCTCCGCACGGTCGTATGTGTCGGTGCCGAGGCGTCCGCTCAGATCAGGCAGCACTTCCCGGCGCTGTGTGTGGTCGAGGTGTCGTCGACTCAAGTCGACTCATACGGAGGGCCCTGTATTGCTGTGGTGTGCGATTGTGCGAGCGCGGGCGACGCCGCGTTGGCTCTCGCGTTCCGGTCGCACGCGTCGTTCGTCGTGTCTTGTTTTAATGGAGACGGTGAAGCGACGGCCAATGAAGATCGGGTCGTCTGCAAGGACCCTTCCATCGCTCGCTCCGAGTGGCTGTCGAAACAAATGGGACCGCACTTGACCTACGCCGACATCACGGAGGCGGCGAAAACATCCCTGCCGGCTAGAACAGTCGTCGCTCTCGATAAACTATGCAGCTGGGGCGAGGAGGACGCGAAGTTCACGTGGGTCTGCGGGAAATTGGTCGCGACGGACCCGAACGCTACAGACATCATCCTGGTGGGCACGCAGCGGGACGAGTACGACAAGAAGCTGCGGCGTTTGGGCTAGGGGTTGTAATATCAGGTAGATGATAGCCTTACCCCGGCGACGGCGTCTCGCGGGCGCGGAGCGCGGCTACGGAAAAGAACACCCATTTGCGAATGCCAGCCGGCGATCGCTTACTTATGCGCGGCTTAAGCTCTCGGCGCTCGAACGCGACGGTGTCTTTGACGAAGGGCTGCTATGCGCGATACTAGAGCGAACCTGGCTCCGCGAGGATGGGGGCGCGCCTCGCAAAACGAGGGCCCTTTCGTGAGCCTCGGAAAGCAAGCCCTCGGTCCTCATTTCTATTGACTAAGTTTACTACATTTTAACATGTCCCAGCTGGACCGTCGCGGACGCCATCGACGCTAAAAAATCAAGACGCCGCGGCCGCCGCCTCCGCGATCGCTCGATCAAACAGCGCGGGATTGGCCGCGACGTCGGCGAGCCTCTCGGCGACGTCCCGCGACGCCGCGAGGTCGGGCGACGTGATGCGATAGCTGACGTCGACGCCACTTCCGCGCGCCGCCGCCGTGACGCCCAGTATTTCTACGTCCGTGCCTCCGGCCACGCGCCAGATCGCGTCCTGGAGGACGGCTTGGACCGCGGGCGTCGACGCCGCCGCCAACGATATCCCCGAGACCGTGGTGGACCCCGTGTTGCTGAACGGAGCTGGTGCTGCCCCGGAGCTCGCCCGCCGCAGGAACGCCGCCCACTCCTCCACGGACTCGTCATCATTGAATAGATTCCCGTCGGCGCGGCAGACGGCGGCCTCGAGCGCCCCCCGTTTCGCGGCGTCGGCGGCGAGCTCCTGGGCCCGCTTCACGTACGCGTCGACGCTATCGACGATCGGCGCGTCCGCTATATTTAACCGTCGGTAGAAGCCCGCCGCGAGCGCGACGACGCTCTGTAATGATGGAGCCGTGACCGCTAGCCGACACACGGAGAACGCCTCGAGCGTCGTCACGCCGCCCCCAAAGGGAAACGGGTCGAGCAGCAGCGTCGCCGCGCGCAGCAGCCCGAAGAACTTGTCGCCCAAAGCCAGCGGCAGGAACACGATCCGGGGATGGTGCCCGAGCCGCCCTTGTAAGACGTGCAGCCACAGCGCCTTCTTCGGGTCGTAGGTGACCACTACTTTGGCCCTCGCATCCTCCGAGACGAGCCTCAGTAAAACCTCGTCGAAGGCCGGGTGGAACTTTGGTAAAGATTGAGGACAGAGATATAAAGGATCTGTATCCGTCATGTTCAGTTGGCGTCGGAACGCGGCCCCGTCGCTTATCGGAGGCGCGTAGAGATTTTGAGGCCTTCGAAAATAAATCCCGGGCGTCGCGAAGCGCACGGCCTGCTCCGCGTATCTTCTGGAGAGATCATCATTCGGCGGCTCGAAGCCGTCCGACGACACGAAGTAGTCGATCGAGTCCGGCAGGCCGGACGTGTGCGGGTGGCCCCAGAACAACACCTGGACGGGCGCGAGGCGCGCGTGGGCCCAGGTCAGCGCTCGAGCTCGCATTCCTAATTCAGCATACACCAAGACATCAACGTCCTGCACCTGGGTTCGCGACGACAGCGTCATGTCCATTGGTCTATGCAAAGCGCCCGTCCCCAACGTCCACGTTAACCAGTCGTCGGACTCCTCCGTCGCGTCGAAGAGGACGACCTCGAAGTCCGGCAAAGCCGCGAGGCCCCGCACAATGCCGCACAACAATTTGCAGACGCTGTGGCGCTTCCAATAGGCACCGGCAAACCCTATCCTCAACCGTTCTTTCTTGGTCGTGGCGACGAGCTGCTTTTTTAGTGGAGGGTGGGCCCGTTGATACGCGCGTTGGATCGACGTCATCAACGACGCATCCTCAAAACCGAGGTAGACGATGTAGAAAGTTCCGGGCATCGAGATGCCGTCCAACGTCTCCAGCGTCTCCGGTAAAAGGGCTATTCTATTCTCGAGCTCACGATACGTCGTGTTCACCGCCTCTTGACTAGAAGAGACGGCCGGCACGAGCAGCGCGCTCCGGAACCGCAGCCGCGCGTCGTCCGGTTTTAGCAAGGACGCTCGCCGCACGTGTTCCGACGCTTCGACCAAGGCCCCGGAATCCTCCAAGACCGTACTCAGCTGGAGGTGGCCCTCGAAGGCCACGTCGTCGCTCACATTCGTCTCGTCGAGTTTCTTCAGCAGGAACGCGCCCGACCAGTAGACGTCGCCCAGACCTCCGCACGCGTCGCCGTCTCTAAACAAGACCGCGAGCGGTGGTAATGCTTGGGGGTCAATCGTTTTGGCCTTGCGTCGCGCCGCGACCGCTTTTGCGACGTCGCCGTCGATCAAGTATAGCGTCGCGAGCGCTTGCAGGGCGCTCGCCGTTTCTCCAGCTTCCGTAAATGAAGCTTTGGCTCGCGCAAGGTCGGCTGCTCGTGCGGCTGCCAGGCCTCGCTCGTAGTAGGGGTCTGCTGCCGTGCAGAGGTGGAGGAGCAGGGCTGCCCTGATCATAGTGGTGGGGTCTTGCTAGCACGCTCTGCAGCGCACAACTGCGGCGCAGCGATGGCGTTTGGGCCTGGATTGCTTCGCACGAGTTATCTACAGCGTGTTTCGTTTGCTTTGCGTGCTTTGGGCATGCCGGCAGCCTCTCGAAGTCTTGCGGGTTTCCGTGGCCGGAGCCAAAACAGCAAAAAAACCTGTCTGGCTGATCAACGTAGGCCTCTGAAGCCTGGGACAAGTCCTTCGAGCTTCGTTTGCGGGGTTGAGGGGCGCCTCCTCAACACTTACACGCTCGAGATAAAACGCTCTGCGCGACGCGCTCAAGCTCCACCGCGGCCGCCCGACTTGCTTATCCTCATCCTTCACAGCGCGGCCGTGATCTGTGAAGACGCCAGGTCGAGACTCCTCCTCGGCGCGGAGATACAGGACATTCATCAGGGCCGGTGAGATACATCAAGGCTCAAGCCTCACGAGTGCCCGCTCAATCTGACTCTCTCAGTTACATCACAAAACTGATCCGCTCCTCTGAGCCCCTCCTCCCCCCAGAAAAAGATATTTAGTATTAGTGAGAATCAAATCAAGACGATGGACACGACCCGCTACGCCAAGGCGACCTCGAAGCCGCGCCCGTGCCTCCCGAGCCTGCAACGCTCCCGTTCCCGCACCCGCGTCGCCGCGCCGGGCCGCGCCCGAGCCGTCTCGCTCGACGAGGTCTCGGATCGTTCGCTGTCGCGCGACGACCTCGTGTGGGAGACTCGCATGTGCCTGCAACCCAGTACGGCTCCAAGCATCGACGACCTCGGCTTCGACGAGGAAGACGCCTACGACGAGGGCGAGGTCGAGGGCTCGTTCGAGAACAACCGCAAGGCACTCGAAGACGACGGAGAAGACATCTTCCCCCAGGACGAGAGCGTCAAGGGCGTTGAGGCCCTCGTGCTCACGGAGGCGCCAGCCCTCGTCACGCCGCCGGCGACGCCGCGGAGCCTCCCGCTGCCGTTGTCTCTCAGCGGCGCCAAGTACCTAGCCACGCGGGTCCTAGGCTTCGCGGGCCGCGAGCTTGGTTCGGTCGTCTACTCGCTGTCGGCGTGCTGTTCGATGCAGTGTAGAAATCAACCAACGTCGCGTCGATGGCGTGGGGCGCTTGAAATTTGATTTACGCACAGGCTCGATGCAGACCATCCGGCGGGGCGACTACCTCTACGACGAGGGCGAAGACTCGAGCGCCTTCTACGTCGTCCTGAGCGGCAGCCTCAAGGACCTCGGCAACGGCGTCATCAAGTCCGACGGAGAAGTTTTAGGCTTCGACGACTACTCGCTCACGCGCCCGCGGCACGCGGCGGTCGTGGCTCTAGATCGAGTCGTCGCCGTCATCTTCAACCAGCGGACCCTGGACGCGATCGGCCGCCGCGACGCGCACGTGTTGTCGACCATTGTCCGAGCCGCGGCGTCGTCGGGCCACGACCAGCTCTGAGCTGGCTTTTTTGTACATATGTCGTTGAGCGCGCAGCGCTCCGAGAATCCTATCCCCCACCCCGGAAATCCAATCAGAAACCGAATCTTAGTCCCATGTGTATAGTAACCTTATCCGAATAACGACCCACGAGGACCATGTGATTATTTACTTCGTTTACCCCTCACAACACGCCCCCGCTTCTTCGCGGAGGGCTTCTTTTTCTTCGCGGCGACGAGCTTCGCCGCGACACTCTTCGCGTCGGCCTCCTTCTTCTCGGGAAGCTGCAGCCGCCGCGACGCCAGCCCCGCGGCGACCAGGCCGATGCACCGCCGCTTCTGCGCCATCGCGGCGTCGCTCTCGGGAAACGTCTCGGGGAACCGGTGCGCGAGCCACAGGTAGCAGTCCAGCACGTTGTGCTTGCCGCACATGTCGTGCAGGTCCCGCAACGTGCGCGGCTTGTGCTTCGGCAGGCGCACGTTCGGCCCGGCGCGCTCGCCCCGCGCTCTAGCTCGCGCGTACTCCGTCAGCATGGCCACGGCCAGCCGATCCGAGGAGTTGCAGGGCGCCGCGCAGAACGTGACCATGTCTTCCAACGGCAACGGCACGTCGAGCTGCGTCGCCACCTTCTTGAGCTCGACATGACCCGCTAAAGCGTAGCGCGCCGCGTCGATCTGGCAAACATTCACAAAGGCGTCGACGACGGCCGTTATATCCGTTTTTGACGCTATCTTCGTCTCGCGCGCGAAGGCCGCCAATAATTCCGAGGGAGGGAAGAGGCCCGCCTTTGTGACTTTATCTGGTTTGGCATTTAACGCCTTGCGGACGTATTGGGCGTCGCGCTCGTCCATGGCCGCCACGCCGCCACCGCCTTCGCCGAAGGCCGTGGACATCCTTCCCGCTCTTCCCGCGATCTGTTTTACGAGTGCCCGATCCGCGGGCAACTGGCCCAGCCGTCGCGCATCGTCCCGGTACTCCGGCGCCACACTCGCCAACCGAGCTTCGGAAGGAGCGTTCCCGGCGTACTTGAGCACGCGTCGGAACAACACTCGTCCGATATTCAGATTCAACCCCATGCCAATCGCGTCCGAGGCCACGAGCACATCGTACCCGTTGCCCTCCGTGTTGAACAGCCGGGCTTGCTCCGCCCGCGTCTCGGGCGGTAGCGTACCGTACACGACACAACATTTGGTACCTGGCTTCGCCTCTTCTATGAGTCGTTTCACCGCATGAATATCATCTCGCGAGAAGGTCACCACGCAGTCGCCGGCTCGCACGTCGCGCCAGCCTTTTAGTACGGGTAGCGGCTTCAGGGGCGTCAGTCGCTCGTACGTCTTGAGCACAAAATCGTCTCCACATTTTTTCGCCAAATCCTCCACGAGCTCGGACGCATCCAAAGCGCCGCAGACGTGGATCTCCCGCGCGTCGAGGCCTAGTAACGCCCTTGTCCACGAGTGGCCCCTCTCGCTCGACCCAATCAGCTGGATCTCGTCGATGACGGCGACGTCGTAGCGCTCCTGCAACGACACCATCTCGATCGTGGAGGACGCGTGCGTGGCGAAGGGCACTTCTCGTCTTTCTTGACCCGTAAATAAAGAGCAATACACGCCGGCGTCGTTCAGCCGCTCGTGGACCTCCAACGCTAGTAAACGTAATGGTCCCGCATACACGCCGTTCTCGGCCCGCTTCAGTGCTTCGAGGGCGTGGTAGGTCTTGCCCGAATTTGTGGGGCCGCCGTGGTAGATGATCGTGCGCTTCGACAGGCGCGCCTTCGGGTACCACCACTCGGGCCGCCGCATGTCCGCGACGGTTTTTGGGTCCGGCGGCGGCTTTGGCACCACGGCGGCGGTGGCGTCTTGCACCGCGGCGGCCGTCGATGCGCTGCGCAGTGCTGCTGGCCGCACAGATGCGACGCGCCGCAGCGCTCGTGTTAACAGCATTTTCTATCGTATTCTAACCATAATAGCTCGTGTTAGTGATATAGCGTGGCGTGCGCCGCCCACGGCCGCGCGATGATGGCCGCTTTGCGGTACCGGTACCTCGGTACCTCGTATGGTACCAGTACCCCTGCGAGGACTACTACCACAGAAATACGACTCGTGCCAGAACACCCCTCGACGGACGCCTCAAGCTGTCGCAGAAGAGCCGTAGCGGACGATTCTGGCCGCCTTCCCGATAGTAGGGGGTGATGCGCAGCGCAGTCGGTTTGGCGCTGGTCGTAAAGCGCTGCAGGGCGCTACGAACGAGCGCGGCGGCTGCCTGGCGATCGTGCCGCGCACGGGCAGCCCCGGGACCGCGGCGCCGGCGGCCGGCACCGACCGTCGCGTCGGGACCGTCGGTTGGGGGCAGCCCCACACGACAAGATGGCGACGCGCCGCCAGCGCGCGAAGCAGCGCCAGCCGCAGCCGCCGGAGCCGGCCGCGGACTACGAGCACATTGGGGTGGTGCTCCGGCTGCGGCCGCTCTTGCGGTGGGAGCGGCGCGAGGGCTTCCGCGAGGCCGTCGCGAAGTATGCCGATGCCGCTTTGCAGGTCGACGGTCCGCAACCGAAACTATGTCGCTGCGACAAGGCGTTTGATGGGGATACGGGCCAGCGGGAGTTCTTCCGCGACTCGGGCGTCGTGCCGTTGATTGATAGTAGTTTTGAGGGCTTCCGGTCCACAGCATTTGCATATGGACAAACAGGAGCAGGCAAGACGTACACGATGGTCGGCGGGGACGACGCTCTTGGTGGGTTGGTCCAGTCGAGACGCGGTCGTAGGCGAAGAGCCGAAACGCCGGGGACGGACGAGGACGACGGTTTGTTGCCACGGGCCCTTGCGCATGTTTTTGCGAGAGTGGACGCATTACGTAGAAAACAAAAAACGAGAGTCAGGATGACCTGCCTGGAGATCTATCGAGATGTCGTGACAGATATGCTCGCGCCCGAATCCGCCCAAAACAGGCCGGCCCTCAAGATCCGCGAGCACGCGTCGCACGGGTTCTTCGTCGAAGGCTTACGAGCGTGTGATGGTACGAGTGCGGCGCAGTGCGCCGGCGTCCTGGGCAAGGCCCTGGCTTGTCGACGAGTGGGAGCGCACAAATTGAATGCGCGTTCCTCGCGGTCGCACTGCGTCGTCACGTTATATGTCGATAGCGAGCCGAAGAACGGAGGAAGAACGACGTACGGGAGCGTGTCCTTCGTCGACCTCGCAGGGTCCGAACGACTCAAGGAGACGGGTTCTGGCAGAGACAAGCGGATGCTCGCCGACGCGGGCCACATCAACAAGTCGCTCTATACGCTGGGCAAGGTCATCCGGGGCTTGGAGCGGTTAGCAAGGGACCCGTCGACGGCGCCGCGCGTGCCGTATCGCGACTCGGCCCTGACGAAACTACTGATCAGTTCCCTGGGAGGCTCGTCAAAAACATTAATGGTCGGCTGCTGCGCGTCGTCGGACAAGGCCATCCCCGAGACGCTGAGGACCGTGGACTTCGCGGCGCGGGTCCGCGGGATCAAGAACTTACCTAGAGTTCATGTGGCCGAGCACCAGAACTTGGTCCAGCGGTTGCGGGAGGAGATCGCGCGGCTGAAGCAGGAGAACGCGGAGCTGCGGTCGCAGCTCGCGGTGAGCCGCGGTGGCGCGACGGAGCTCGACGTCGATCAAGCTCCGGACGACGCGATGCTCCCGACCTGGACGTCGTCGCGAGGTCGCCCCGCGGCCGTGTCTCCATTATCGATGTCGCGCAATTCATTAAATGACCAGGAGTTTTTTCCCGACGTGCCCTCCAAAAAGCGCGAGCCGCGGCGAAGACGTAGAAGGCGGTCGACGAGATCCGGGAGGAGCCCCGAGCGGGCGCCGGGCATGCGCGCGAAGACGCCCTGGCAGCGGTCGCCCATCGACATGCTGCCGAGCGTGTCCCCCAAAAAGAATAGGAGGCGGCGCGGGCGACGACGGCCGCGACGGCGCGACGACGCGGACGACGCGTACGCGCTGGGCAGCCTCAACGGCGACCACGGCCTGAACGGGGATCATGACGACCCCGAGGACGCCTACCGGGACGACGACGCCCAGGAGCGGCAGCTCGTGGCCATGCTGAGCCAGGTCGCGACGGGCGGCGGGAGCCCGGCGTCGCAGTTCGGTCAACATGACACGACGCCGCCGCCGGCGCGGGGCGCGCGGCGGCGGAAGGGGCGCGGGGGGGACAAGGGCCGGTCGCCTTCCTCAGAATGGAGCGACGACGGGTCCGCCGGCGGCGGCAGCCTGCTCTCGACCGAGACGCCGTTCGGGAAGCGGGCCGCGCGGGCCGCGAACGCCGCGTCCGAGCAGGACCGCGAGGACGAGCTGACGGCCATGCTGATGCGTGCGATGAGCGGGGCCGGGTAATTTCTCAGGATGATTACTTGTCTAGCTCCGGCCGCACGTGGACGAAGAGGCCTCCCCGGTTGCCGCGCGTGACGCGGAGCTTGTCGTCTAAGTAAGTGACGTCGAGCCACCCGAGGCCCTTCAACGGGAGCGGGATGCGGAGCGTTGGAATGCCAAACCGCTTGCCGACCTGGATTTGTATCGACGCTGCGACGATGTCGCTCAGGAGGCGGTTCGGGATGCCCTCGGAGACCTCGTACGCGACGTCCGCGACGACCGCGACGCGCTTCTTGCTGAGTCGCGCGACGTTGCGGAAGACCTTGCGGCCCTTGTCATCAGTAATAAAGTCGCTGTCGGCGGGATGACCCGTCTTGTCGGGCGCGAGCGCCTTCTGCGACCGCTGGGCTTTCTTTCCATCCAATTGATATTTCAGGCGCCAGGGGCCTTGTATTTTGGCCTCGGCGAAGGACCGCCTGTCGTAGCTTTCCTCGCAGGCGTCGATTAATGGGCCGAGGTCCGCGCCCTTCGTCTTGCCCGTGAGCGCCTCGAGGAGCTCCGCCCCCGCGGTCGGATCGGCTACAGGTGCCGCCTCTACTGCGAACGATGCTTCCAGCGCCGCGCGGGAGGCGTCGGTCGCCGCGTCCGATTCAGTCTTTGCCGCAGCCGGATTGTCCGTCTCCGGGCCGTCGACCGGCGGGAAATTGGACTTGAACGCACCGAGAGGGCTGCTGCGGGCAGCAGCTCTCAGATGAGGCACCAAGGCATTACAAGCCCCAGCGATGGCCAACAGTTGCAAGCCTCGTGCGTTCATCTTCTCGCGCGTCTCGCAGCTGCACACAGTGTCGCAACGTTGCTACGAAGTCACACGTGGCAAGCACGCGCAGATTTTGCATAGGATCGCGCTAGCGTAGTAAGACACTAGCATTTAAGAAGTCATCCGCCCACCAGTCCTAGCACCAAAATATCTCGGGACTAGTCATCCACGTACATACAAACAACAAGAACTAACTCGCCCCCACACCAGAAGAAGATGAACCCCACCGCGCCCGCACGACGCGCACGCGATGCGTCGCCGCCGCATCGACGTCCGGCGTGACGGTCAGCGCGAGCACGGAGTCCTCGACGACAAAGCCGCGTTTCCGCAGCAGCTCCCCGCACAGCTTCAAGGGCGCCCGCTTCTCGTCCGAGCACAGGACGGCGGTGCCGCCGGGCGCAAGACGGAGCGGGATACACGCAGCCAGCGCCTCGGCGTCCGCGGCCCGGTACGCGATCTCCGCGCCGAGCACGAGGTCCGCCGGTGCCGGCGGCTCCGACGGCTCCGCGGACGCGTCCAGGCCGTCGAAAGTCCCCCCACCCGCGAAGTTGTACAAACAAACCTCGACGCCGTCGAGCTTCCGGAGGACGGGCAGGAGCGCCGGCGCGCCGTCGGTCAACGTGACACGCCCGCCCAGGGCGGCGGCTGCGCGGCCCGGCAGCGCACACGCGCCGCAGCCGAGCTCGACGACGCGAGCGCGCGTCAGTGTTTCTCGCCCCACGACGAATAGCGTCAGCGCCACGGCGCCGGGCCAGAGCGCGTGGCCCGTCCCGGAATTCGACGCCGTAGCCGCGAGCTCGTCGACGACCACGGTGATATCACCCCCAAACACCAGGCGTTTCTGCGCGCCGTCACGCGTAAAAGTCACTTCGCACTCACATGAAGCGACCTCCTCGCCCCCGTCCGATAGAGTGTAGCGCGCGCGCCGCCACGAGAGCGTGCCTGACGGACCATGCGCTCCACCAGCGGCGGCGTAGGTCAGCAGGCGCGGAGGCGCGCCGTCGTCACTGCTCTCTTCGCCAAAGACGTCGAAGGCGCCCCCGTCGTCGTCCGTCCGCAGCGCCGCCGCGACGAGGTCCACCAATACAGCATCCGGCGCCGGGCCGGTGGCAGAGACCACCTCCCCATCATAGGCCACGCGCGCGTCGCACCAGTCGCCGCGCAGGTCCGTCGCGAGGCGCGCGGCGACGGGCGTCGAGGACGCGTCGTCCAGTAGGTCGCGGCGCCTTTGATCTTGCGCCATGAGCGACGTCTCGGCCGCGGACCGCAGCAGCGCGTCCCAGGACGCGTAGGGGTCGCCGCCGCCGCCTCCGGCCTCGAAGAGCGGCCCGGGATCACTTGTCGCGTGAAACAGGGCCGTCAGCGCAAAACGGCACCCAGAAGATACCTTCTCGACGGCGTGCAGGTTCGTCGCGTCGCCGCGGAAGCAGATGACCGTCCCCGCGGACGGCTCGAGGTAGCGGTCCACGCCGTCGCCGTCGTAGAAGACGAAGCGGCCGCCCGTGAAATCGCTCCCATGATCCGACAGGTAGAGCAGCGTCGTGTGCTCGTAGGTCTCGACGTTGTACTCGTCAACGTGCACGTTCCAGTAGCAGCGCGGCTTCGACTCGAGGGCCCGCCGCCGCGACGACGCGCCCGGCGGCTGGAGCCGCGCGAGGAAGGCGCCGGACAGCGCCAGCCGCCGCTCGTCGACGCCCGCCGACTCGGCGGCGAGCCGCCGCAGCTCGACGACGCAGCGGCGGATCGTGGCGATGCTCTCGTCGTCCAGACGACCTTGAAGGGCTTCCGGCGCGGCGCAGCCGAGCGTCGTGCTGCCGTTGTTGCGGAACGCCCCGACCATGCCCCGCGCGGCGGCTCGCGCAAGAGCTTGGGCCTGGCTGCGGGCTAAGATGGGGCAGTCGCGCAGGACCCGACGGTACGACTCGCCGCGCACGTCGACGAGGGGCTCTTCGCCCCTCGTCGGCGGCCGTTTCGCGTACGCGGCCTCCGCCCGCGCCTCGTAGAAGGGCCTTTCGCTGGTAGGCGGTGGTGGCGGCGGCGGCGGCAGCGGTGCGGGCGCGGCAGCGCCGGCGAGCGTTTGGGCGGCGCGGTGCCGTTCTTGCAACGTCGCGACGCGCACGAATCGTTCGATGTAGCCGGCGTCCGAGGCATCCGTGCCGTCTTGCACCGCTTGGAGTGCGGCCTCTTGCCGTGCTGCATGCTCGAACGCTTTGCAACGATCCGTGGCCGACATCTGCGCTGCGCGGCTCTCACCTTTGCAGGCGTCTAGCGCTTGACCGTTGCCCGAGATTTTGATCCATAACGAATCTGCAATGATTCTGAAGTAATTGTGCTGCTTCGCAGCAAAAGCCAACCTCGTGCTTGCCGCTGCAAGCAAAAAAGAGCGCCGCACTTCGAGCTAGCGGTCTGTAAAGACACTAGCAAGCACAAACTCGGAACGCAGCATGCAGCTGTTTGAGTATCGATCAGTTCGCTAATGGTCCAAAGAGATCAATTGGACACGTACTGGGGGGCGAAAAAGGAAATTTTTTAATTCGCGGCCGAGGGCGCCCCTCGGTCTATGGCGGGCGCGCCGGTTTAATCCTGTCAATCCCTGCCCAAGAGGTGTCCCTGGGGTTGCCTAGGGTCGGTACTCTACACGCGCAAGCGCCTACACCGCATGCGCCGCCGCTTCAATCATTTTTGGTCGATTTCTCTCAGCAGGCCACAGAGGAATAGCAACTTTTATGCCTTTGTTGCTTCCAGGGCTCTCCGAGAGCACTAGACCGCTGCATCGATGGCGTAAGCGGTGCAGGCGCTTACCCACTACCAGACCTACCCCGAGAGACCTCCAGGAGCCGATCTACATCCGAAAAAAGTGCGCAATTTGGACCCGATGGCGCCTCGTTCCCGTCAAAAACGTCAATTACCCGAGGGCCCCCAGTAGTCGCCGTAGCGGTCTCGTTGAACCCTATACTACCCCAGCGATAGTCAATTACGAGTATATGACATCTACATTATAAGAAGGGTACTTTTGGCTGCCCACACTCGGGACGTGAACATCTTGATCTGGACCTCGCGCAAGTCAATTTATCATGGAACAAATGTTCGCGTCATGGTCCATGGTGATGGTACACGGGCTGATGGTCGCAGGTCCGGGTTTAAAGCCCATCTAATTGAGATCGTGGGGTCGCGAGACCGAAGATCCGCGCGGAGTAAACGGGACCTTTCGTCCAATGTAGTTCACGCCCAGGCCGGTTATCTGGCCCATCCCGTAACCGAAGCGCCTCAAACGCGAATTTATTTTATAAACCACCGGTCTGGGGCCTTTCCGGTGCTCCGTCTCCGCACCGTCGCCCGCGGAGAACGGGCAAGTCGGTCGATTGTGAATAGAACAACGGCGTTATGGTCCATCTGGATGGTGCCGTCGCTGATACTCGCAGGTTTGGTTTCTGGGCTGGTTTTCATATAAACACGCGGTACCGAAGTCGTCGAATCCCGCGGCTCTAATGGAAGATCTAAAATAGCTCAGTGGACGCTGATGCGGTTTGGATGGACTCTACCACTAACAAACGGAAGGAAACGAACATAAACTCGGGAGTTGTCTAGTAGAACTCTTCTCCCGCCCTCCGAGCGCGGGCCGTCGGCTCTGGTTCCGTCGAACTTGTATGAAAACTGGGCTGGAGTTGATATAATGTACCATTTGGACGATAGATCGCGGCATCAATCGCTGGTCTACTTTGGCAAGCCGGAAGACTCATCCGCGAATGTCGCGGGCGGTGCCTTCCGGGAGGCGCGAGGGTATGTTCCCGGGCCGCTACTCTGAAATATTTGGTCTCGGCGAAGGACTAGGATGTATTCTGAATTTTGGCTATTCTTTTGACGCTATCGAAGCGCATCTTTGGATTTGCTAGTAAGTCGATTACGCTAGCTATCGACGAGTCATAAAGAGAGCAACTTACCCCACAAGCACCTAAGGCGCCGCCACGACGCCGACCTCCTTCGGCGGGGTCGCCCCCAGCGCGTTGAAGCCCGACGGCTCCTGGAACTCCAGGAGGTCGCACTGCGCCTTCTGCTGCATGAGCGCGTCGGCCAAGACCAGTGCGACCATGGACTCGACCATCGGCGCCGCGCGCGGCAGCACGCACGGGTCGTGGCGGCCCTTGCCCCTTAATTCGGTCTCCTGGCCGTCGCGCGTCACCGTGTTCTGGAGCTGGCCGATCGTCGACGTCGGCTTGAACGCGACGCGGACCCAGATCGTCTCGCCATTGGAAATGCCGCCCTGGACGCCGCCGCTGCGGTTCGACCGCGTCCGCGTCCGGCCGTTGGCGTCGACGTAGAACTCGTCGTTGTGGTCTTTGCCAGCTAGTAAAGTGCCGCCGAAGCCCGAACCAATTTCAAAACCTTTCGAGGCGGGCAGCGACATGCAGGCCTTGGCGAGCTCCGCCTCGAGCTTGTCGAAGACCGGCGCGCCTAACCCAGCAGGTACGTTGTAGGCCACGCACTCGACGACGCCGCCGATGGAGTTGCCCCCCCTCCGGATCTGGTCGATGCGCTCGATCATCTTCTCCGCCGTCTCCGCGTGCGGGCAGCGCACCATGGACGCCTCGACGTCCTCGAGCGTGACGGAGTCGCGGTCGAAGTCCTCGGGCATGCGCACGTCTTGCACAGCCTGGACATAAGCTAAAACTTCGACGCCCGAGTAGAGCTTGAGCACCTCCCGCGCGACGGCGCCGCCGGCCACTCGCCCGATGGTCTCTCGTGCCGAGGACCGGCCGCCGCCCGCGACGGCACGAACACCGTACTTCGCATCATAAGTCGCGTCCGCGTGCGACGGTCGATAGGCCTTGGCCATCGTGTCGTAGTCGTTCGACTTTTGATCTTTATTTCTCACCAACATGGCGATGGGCGTGCCCAGGGTCACTCCACTTTCTTTGTCGACGCCGCTCAAAATCTCGACGGTGTCGGACTCGTTCCTGGGCGTCGTCAGTCGCGACTGGCCGGGCCTTCTCCTATTCAACTCGAACTGCACGGGCTCCTCGGTCAGCGGCACGCGCGGCGGGCAGCCGTCCACCACCACGCCGACGCCGCCGCCGTGCGACTCGCCCCACGTCGAGATGCGGAAGCACCGTCCAAAGGAATTGCCCATGCCCATCCTTATTTGGGCCCTCTGGCGCCCCGGCGCGACCAGTCCCGATGCGCTCATGGCCAGCGCGAGCAGCGCCAGCCTGGTTGACGATGCCATGGCTTTGCGTTGCTCTGCTGTTAAGGGTGACGAGCACTGGCGAGGCGTTGATAGCGGTCAGCAATCAATCGGAAGAGCACGCTGCTTCACTCCTTTGAGCGATGTCACGGCCGCCAGCAGTGTCTCGCTCTACTGCTACCTTGGCTGGGCTTCAGCCTGCGTCTGCAAAATTGATTGCTCCTTGGCTCGTGCATTCGTCGTGACGCGTCTGGAGGACTCGGCAACCCTCCCGGCAGCTTTTCGTCTTGCTAGTGTGTCTTACAGTCGCTAGCTAAAAGCATTGGTTTGAGTTTTTGGCTTTGCACGCGCATCTAGCGCACGACTGGTGCGCCTGCTGTTGCACGCATAAGACACGTTTTTTGGATTCGTGCTGGAAGCTGCGGCTTCCTGGGCTGCAGGGCTAGGTGTGGCGAGGACACAGCATGGCAGGCATTATCTCCCATGCCGCTGCGGCGAAAGCTGTCGAGATGGAGGCTGGAAAAGGAGGGGCGAGCAGAGACGTCCAAGCAAGCACTGCAGCGGAAAAGAAACAACACGTCTGCACACACTGCGGCGCCCAGCACGCCTCGCGCTCCGCTCTCTTCCGCCATTTAAGGGCCCAGTGCGACCCGACGCTCAACAAGGAGAATGTGGCGAAGCTCGCCGTGGTCGTCGCCTACGCCGGCGACGCGCAGCTCGGCGCCGACGCGAGAAATGGCGGCCCGGCGGCGACGACGCAGCTAGTCGTGAAAGCTGTTGGGAACGCGTGCGCAGGCGCGGCTGGGGGCGGCGCGGTCGTCCAGTCGACGCACGCCGCTGTCAGCACGGAGAAGCACGCCGGCGCGCGCGCGAATATTGTGCTTGTGGCGCTGCGCAACATCCAAGCCGGCGCGCGGCTCACCGCCACGACGCTCGACGAGCGCCTGCCCGACGGCCTGCGCGTGCTCGCGGCTAGGTTCCTCACAAACAGCGCGGCGGACCAGGCGCTCGCGGGGCGGCTGACGAAGCGCATCCGCCGCTGCGCGCACGTGATTGCGGTGCCCTACGCCGCCGTCGTTGTAGACGAGGACGAGCGCGACGATGGCCGGTCCGTATTTGTGGTGGCGACGCGGCCGGGCGGGCGCGACCCGGCCGTGGACGAGGCCTGGATCCGCGACGTAGCACGAATGGCGGACGCGCCGCCGCCGGACGCGGTGGAGGGCGTCTGCGGCGGCGACGCCTTCGCGAAGCTCTCGTACGGCGACGCGGAGCTTGCGAAGAATGCGGTTTCAAAGCTCGACGGCCTCGCGCGAGGCGACGTCGTTCTCCAGGTGATGCCGTGGCGCGAGGCCCGGGCCAAGCTCGACGCGCACAAGCGCCTCAAGGACGCACTCGCCGCCGCGAGCCGCGCGGTCTTCAGCGGCGCGGCGTCCGTGCTGCGGCCCGCGTCGCTCGCGCGCGACGTCCGCACGGTCGGCGGCGACTGGCGCGACGACTGGCTGCTCGTCCGCGTCCGCGGTTTTGCGCAGTGCCCTAATCAAATTTCCGCCCATGGGCAGTACGGCTGCGTCGTCGTCGAGAAATGACTCACTGGTTGATTTGGCACAGGCGGCGCGGGCGACACGGGCAAGGGCGGCCCGCCGCGGGGCGGCACGCGGACGGCGCGCCTCTGCCTCGGCGCGGCCGTGGCGGTCTGCCGCGGCGCCGAGGGCGCGGCCTGGCTCGCGACGCGCGGCGCCGATGATACCACCGGGCCGGCCGCGCCGGCGCGCGCGCTCTACCTCGAGGGCTTCGCGCTCTACCTCGCGAAGAGCGACGCGCGCTGCGCCGACGTTGATGAAAATGCGCCGGCGGAGGCGCGGCGGCGGGCGCGCGCCCTCGTCGTGGCCGCCGCGACGAACGACGCCGCGCGGGACGCCTGGCGCCGAGTCATTCGCGATATCGATGGCGGCGCCACGCGCAACGCTGACGACGCGGCGTTGCGCGCCGCGGCGGCGCGGGGCGACGGCGAGGAAGTGGCCGCGCTGCTGGAGGCAGGAAGGGCGCGCGTCGACGCGGCCGACGAGTACGGTCGCACGGCGCTGTTCCTCGCGGCGGCCGCGGGGCAGCGCGTCGACCGGTTGCTCGCGGCCGGCGCGGACCCCACGCGTCAGGCGCACGGCGGCTGGAAGCCCAGCCACTTCATACCCCGAGAGCCACTTCCGCTGCTCGGCCCGACGCCGCCCGCGTGGCGGCTGATGATTGCGCGGGACCCGCCGGCGCCGACCGCGACGACGCGACCGCTGCGCGGCCTCGCCCACCCCGGCGCCGGCAGCGTGATCGTCGACGGCGCAGCGACGGCCGACGAGGTCGCCGCGTTCCTGGAGCTGGCGCGGGGGTTGCCCGTCGCGCCGGCGGAGAAGGCCGCGTGCGCGGACCGGAGCTATTTTTATGATGCCGACGGCGCGTTCGGGCGGCGCTTTGCGGGCGTCGCCGCGGCGGCGTGGGGCGTTTCCGTCACTCGTATTAGAGTGAACAAATGTTACCGCGTGCTGACTTATGCGCGGGCGGGCGGGTGTCTTCCCGCGCACGTGGACTTGCACCGCGATTTAGGTGATGGCGGCCCGCCGACGACGCACACCTTCCTTCTTTACCTCAGCGACGATCCCGAGGGCGGATCAACGTCGCTGCTGAGTGCGCTTCCCGGCGACGACGCGCTCGCGCTGTCGGGAGGCCTCGTCGACGGCGCGCGGACGACGCTCTACGCGGTGCATCCCAAAGCCGGCCGCTTATTTCTGATGCCGAACGCGTGTCCCCACGAGGCGGCGGGTGTGGTGCGGGCGCCGAAGGTGTTGATTCGGGGCGAATTGCGGCTTCGCTAGTGTTGTACTTTTGTGTACCTTGGTACTTATTTCGTAGGGGGAAGGAGGGGAGTAGTCGTGGTAGCGTGGCCCAGGCTTAGTACGGGCAGGCCGGGTTGGCCAAAGCGCCCTTGAGATCTTCGCCCGAATTGTCGAACTTGATATTCCAATCGCCCTTGCCGTTATTGACCCAATTGCACTCGTTGGAGGCGTCGTAGACCCCGTTGCCCGAGAGGTAGAACGGGCCGAGCTCGAGATTGAACTTGGGCGCCGGGAGCTGCGACGCGGGCTCATAGGTAAGCGCGCGGAGACCCTGAAACCGCACAATGGTATAAAAGCCAGGCGTCACAAGAAGAAGCTTACTTGCCCGACCAGCGCAAAGCGGTCGATTTGACGCGGTCCGATTCCGAAGACGAGTCACCAAAACGGCGGCCTCGTTTCTCGCCCGGCGACGAACACCGGCGGGCGCCGCGGTGGCGCCGATCGCCTTCCTACGACCGCCCGCGCTACAGCCGGTCGCCGTCGTACGGGCGCCGCCGTCGCTACAGCCGCTCGCCTTCATATGAAAGAAGCTCGTACCGCTGGCCGTCCGAGGATTCTTACGGGGGGCGCAGCGGGTACCGCGGGCGGTCGCCGCCGCCGTATCGCCGCTACTACGCCGACGAGCTGAGAAGACAGTTCGAACGGTCGCCGCCGCGGCGCCGCGACGAGCGGCTTTTGTCGCCGCGGCGCGATTGGGAGGACTCGCGGCTTCGCGATGACGTCGACGACACGGCGTCGGTGCCCGTGTCGAGCGTGGATAAGACGGAAGACGAAGACGTAGAAGATCTCATGAGATTCTTCCACCGCGAGTCAGAACGAACGGCGCGCGCTTGCGGTGATTTGGATGGTGCCAGATTCCATGCCGATTTAGCAGCAGGGATGTCACATCAGGAGGTGCTCGCCCGGGCCCGGGCGCGCGCTGCCACACGCTCGCAACGGCGCCTTGGCGCTTTCTTTAAATCCAGGCAGGGTAGGCGCGGCGTGTAATTTGTTCGTCTTCCAAACTCGAAGCCTCCAGGGACCGCGGGCAAAAACTAGATAGGTGCAATTACTCCTCCCCGCCGCGAACGCGGAGGCGCCGTACTAGTACTACGGTGGTTCAGCCTCGCGTTGGCGGCGTAGACCACGCAGGCTTCGACGCCATCGACGCGGCCCAGAAGCCTGCTTTGCTTGGAGCTAGGCCGCCTAGCCGCGGAGCCGACGCGGGGCCAAATCTATAGACACCCCAACCCTTAAAAGTACAACCCCCGCTTCTCCATGCTCTTCCGAAACCTCTTGTCAAATAAAGTAGCGTCGCCCGGGTTGAGCGCCATCACCGTCGAGACCTGGTCCCTCCCACACACAGCCGCCAAATCCCGCCGCTCCTGCGCCAGCATGAGCGCCTCGGTTTTGGAACGAGGCGCGCACGTCTGAGATCGCGCGAACGTGTCAAAGGCCGGCGCCGCCCCCGGCGCCTCCTCGCCGGCGCCGACGAACGGGTCCTTGGACGAGGCGACGAAGACGGCGTGCGACTTCCGCTGTCGCGCTTCCCTTTTACGTAGGATGCCGAGCACGTGCGCGACGGGGCCCGCCGCCTCGCGCCGATGCTTCGTCCTCCGCAGCTTCCGCGCGTTGTTCACCTTGTCGTCGAGATGGCAGACCGTCTTCGCCGTCGCGTTGCGCACGCAGTGGTTTAGTATCAATACATTTCTTTCTTGATGGTCCACGATCTCCGCGCGCGTGGCCCTCCTGACCGTATACGGCGTCGGCGTCCGCTTCGTCGTGCGCGCGATCATCTTGCGCCGCATCTCCTTCCTATAATCAAAATACTCGTCGCAGTGCCGGTCGCGATGGTGCGACGTCGCCGCCTCGATGTTCGCCACGTTATAGTTGTGCGTCCGGTGCAAGTTGACGATGTGCCGCTTCTCGTTGATGCCCAAGCTCCGCTGCTCGTGGCGCGTCAGGAGCTCGTCCTCGAGCTCCGCGTCCTGCACGGCCTTGTCGAACATGAGGCGCCCGGGGTTGACTTCCAGCACCTTCTTCTGGCCGCGCCTGCGTGGTTACGGTGAGTAGATGCCGCGTCGACGGCGTGCTGGCGGCGTAGAAGTCTTCTTGGAGAGTACGTCTCCCGCAGCAGCACGCCATCGCCGCGTGGTCGCGACGAAAAAAAAGGACGCAGGAACGGACGGGTCGCCCTCGGCGACGGCCTCGACGTGGCGCCCGCGCAGCCAGTGGTTGCCGTGGAAGATGCGCCCCGGCGTATGTATGGAGCCCTTCTTCTTCAAATAGGCGTAGCGCGAGCCCGGCCGCGGCGCCGTCGACGGCCGCGCCCTATACGTCTTGATCAGATCTTCTGATGAGAGTCGACGGTTCGCCTCGTACAACGACCCGAGGTCGTCCTTGCCGACCAGCGTCTCCCAGGACGTGTAGCCTTGTGGGGGTGTTTCTACCGACGCGGTCCGGGGCCGCGTCAGATTGACTGATGTCCTGGTGGGCTCCTCGCGGCCCGCGACGACCGACTGGAGCGGGTCCTCCGTCGCTGGCGACTCCAGCTGCAGCTCGGGGACCGGCTTCTTGCGCGTCTTTTTTTTGGCCGGCTCGGTCTGCGTGGCGTCGTCGCGCGACGCCCGCCTCATCTGCTGGGACTGCTCGCGCAGTTGTCTTTGTTGGATCTGGGACGGCCGCCGGGCAATGGCCTCCTCGCGCAGCTTCTTCTGTTGTATGACTGGTGATGGCGTCGCCTCCGCCCGCCGCTGTCTTCCTTTCACGTCGCGATCCCTCAAAGGAGACTGCATGCGCTTCATCGTGAAGGCGTCGACTTCTGGAGCGCCGGAACTCGGATGAGATAATAATGCGAACTTCTCAGGAGACAGGCACTCGGGCGAGGGCGGGCCTCTTCTGGACGGCGCCGTCGCCGGGCGCCTTTGTCGAGGTGTTTCATTGGAACTACGTCGTTGGCTCCGCGTCGGCTTCACCGGCGTCGCTGTGGACAAACGAGCGTCCGCCTTGGACGGCGATAAAGCATCTTGGATCGCCGCGATCTGCTCGGCGTTGCCGACCCCAGGCAAAGGCTGGAGCCAGACGTGGTCGGCGCGCAGGCGCGACGCCCCCGTGCTCGTGGAGCGGTGCGAGTCGCCCGAGGCGCTGCGGGCCGACCGCGTCGAGGCGGCGGACTGGGGGCGCTGGAGAGGCATGCTGTTTCTGCTTGTGGCGACGGCGTGGGCTGTGCGAGGGGCTGCCCCGCGATTGGGGCGGCGGTCGCGTCCTCCCGGCGTCGCGTCGGTCTTTCGTCAACCCCCACCGATGCTGCGCGGAGATGGCTCTCACGCGCGTTGCAGAGGCGCTCCTCCAGAGGGCCTCACCCCGTTTCGACTTCGAAGGGGTCTCGGACGTCTCAGAGATGTCTCTGTAGACGTGCCGTGCTTGTTTCATGAGCGTTTGGCGCGGCGCGGCTCTCGTCGAGCGGCTGGAGCATCTGATTAATAGCGGTAGCCTTGTCAAACTCCGTCAATCTGCGCGCATCCGTGTAATGCTGTTGTTGGATGGTAGATTGGCAACGTCGCTTTGCGCTGCGAGCGCTGGAACCGTTTAAAACGCCTCGGACTGCGGCAAAAATGGCGCTGCGAACATTCAAACGATTCGCTAGCGTGAGGACATAATGTATCATTAAAACCGTTATACGCACACAGGTCCAAAAGTACGATGGCGCCGATCAACAGACTCATGATGGCTTTACTGGCGACCTCGTCAACCGCGCTGCGACCGACGGGGACACGTATGATGAAGGTGACGAAGGGAAGCCGCATGCTCCAGCGCGAGGGCAAGTTCTGGACGCCGTCAGCACTAGAAGAGGCGTGCAACTTCGGCTGTCCCGCGTGCGGCGGCGACGGGTGCGGCGTGTGCGGCGGAGGCCTCCTCGGCGCGCAGAAGCCCGTGTCGTCGTTGGAGGTTCCGGTCCACGCCTCGTCCTACTGCGGCTGCGGAGGCCTCGGGTGCGAGATGTGCGGCGGCGGGATGCTCCTCGCGGCGGCGGCGCCGACGCGGGCGGCGGTCCACGCGTGAGGTATTGACGACGCGCGCATTCATTATTAACCACGAAGGGTATTATGATAAGAAAGAGAGAGCTCTGTCTCCTCGAAAAACCCGACCCCCAGGCAGAGCTGCTCGAGTGCAGACTGTGCTGGGCGCGCGTGCACTTATAACTGCGCTTGTCGTCGCATAATCTCTTAAAAGACATCGTTGTGCTAGCTCGCACCTTTTTTCGGCGCGTCGATTGGCTCCGCAGAGCGCTACCTAAGGAGAGCACTGCCCTACACGCCATCGATGCGGCTCCCGCGGCGCGCATTGCTGGCAAGCATGGCCTCCACAATGACAACACCCACAAGAGCCCTCGTGGTCGACAGCCACCTCCACGTCTGGAGCAGCACTTCCAAATTTGCGCCGGGCAAGGAGCCTCCCGCGAATTTGGGAGATTCGGTGGCCTCCGCCGAAGCGTTCGCCGCGGCCTGCAAAGAGTCGGGCGTGGACCGCGCGCTGATCGTGCAGCCGATCAATTATCTCTTCGACCACACTTACGTCAGTGACGCAGAGTAGAAAATGAACTTGCGGCGATGGCGTCTTCTTGAGACCACGCCGCCTCGACGCCATCGACGTGGCCGCGAGAGAGTCTAGGCATCTTTCCACGCAGGTGGCGGGCGTCCTCACGGACAACAAAGACAAATACCGAGGCATGGCCCTCGCGGACCCCTCACAACCAGCGAAGGCCGCGGCGGAGGCGCTCCGCGCGGCCTGCGCCACGGCACCAAACCTGTGGACGGGCGTGCGCTTCAACCCCTACCTCTGGCCCGAGTCTGCCAGAGGCGGCGCCTGGCTCGCCGACGACGTGGGCACGAGTCTGGCGGACGTGTGTGCGGAGCTGAAATTACCGATCGGCGTCATGGCTTTTGGTGGATTTTCACCTCTCGTGCCGTCCATCGAAGCGCTATGTGCGAGAGGCGACGTGGACGTCGTGATCGACCACTGGGGCTTCCCGCGGGCGGAGCCAGGGGGCGCGCCGTCGTCTGCTCTGAAATTCGACGACGCGGCGTTCGCGGTCCGTGACTCAGCGTGGGAATTGGACTTCAAGTGACGACGCGGCCGCATGAGAGTCTACGCGTCTCGCGACGTGTCCGTTTTACACAGGAGCTCTGCGCGCTCGGCCGCAAGCACAAGAACTTGCACCTCAAGCTCTCGGCGCACTTCCGCGTGTCTTCGCAAGAAGCACCTCATTCCGATCTGCAGCCGCGCTTCGACGCCGCCGTAGACGCGTTCGGCGCGGACCGGCTCATGTGGGGTTCGGACTTTCCCTTCGTGCAGCTGAACGGCGGCCAGAAAGCGTCGCTCGAGGCCGTCCGGGGCTTCTCGCGAAATCTACCCAAGGCGGCGCAGGACGCCTTATTGGGAGGGACGGCGCGGCGGCTCTTCCGGCTGCCCTAAGTAGCTTATTTAATCTTCTTAAAGAGCCGCGGGTTCGTGACCGCGAGGTAGATGAGTATGACGGCCAACACCACCAGCACGATGACGCAGCAGCAGCAGTACCTTCTCCTCAACTCCGTCTGGTACTTGATCGCGTAGCGGATGTCGGCGTTGCCCGACTCGACGTACTCGCCCGCGGCCCGGACCTAAAACGCCGCGACGACGCTCTACAGACGCCCCGCCAACGCAAGATGATCGACGGCAAGGGAGGTCTCACACAGGCCCAATCATCCGGAAGATGTGGCCCGACCCCGTCGAGTCGCTCGAGTTCATGAGGACGGTCAACGGAGAAACCTTCGCGGCGGACGACGAGTCGCCGCTTGTCGAGGTCGCGCCCGACGACGACGAGGACCTTTCCATCGTGGTGAACGATGTCAGATGCGGCGTCGTGATGGAGTAAGATACAAGGTGCTTACACCACCCCCATCCCCTCGAGCCAAGCATAAAAGCGCCCCCGCCGCCGGTCCAGCGCCGTCTCGTTCGCCTCCCCTAACCTACGCTGCTCCTCGACGTCCTCCTTGTCCTCGTCCTTCCGCACCTCGAAGGGACCCCTATAACCTAATTCGTCGTCGGGCACGCCGGGCGTGCACCGCCCATGAATATTCCGATACCCTCTCGACTTGTAGGAGTTGCGGAAGGGCTGGCCCGGGAAGAAGTCGCGCATGTACCTTCCATACGCCGCGAAGTCCTCGGGCTCGTTCCCGTTCATCCATTCTGAACGACCGCATCTCCACAAACTCTTATCGTAGTTGCACGCCTTGAAGAAGTTCTTGCACGCGCTGCGACACAACGGCACGCTCTTCATCTCGTCCGTCCGGTCGTCCCAGTAGCACCGCGGGAAATTGAGATAACAAAAATAGGCCCGGAAGGCCTTTTGGCACGTGTTCCCGCCGGGGCATTGTATCGAACCCTTCTCCATCGGCTCCTTGTCCTTGTTCACCTTGTCCGGGTTACTCCTGGACCGCTCGCCGGCCTCGCCCCGACACCGTTCGTCCGTATCCGCTTCGCCGTGACCCTTGGCCACGACCAGCGACATGCGCGGCTCGATGGGCCAGCCCCGGCAGCCCGAATTCCGCCCGCCCCGGCCGCACGTCGGGCCCCCGTTCGGGTTGAAGGGGTCCTTGCCCTCGCACCGGTCCGCGTCGACGCCCTCGCACGAGCCTTCGCCGTATTTATTCACGCACGGCGACAAGTTGTGCTCGCAGGGGTCCGCCGTCTCGTACATCCTATTGCAGTCCTTGCCGCGCGCCATCCTCTGGCCGCTCATGTCGAACTTGACGTCCGTGCCCTCCCGCACCCGGCAGCGGATCGTCGACTCCTCGTTCAACCTGTCATCGATGATGTGGAACGTCGCCCGCCGCACCCAGAAGTCCTTGTTCCGCGTCGTGTGGCCATAAAATCTACCCTCGGGGTGCTCCATGTCCGGGGGTATTCGGCCCTCATAGGCATAGATGACGTCGTCGCCCACAACCTTTCCCTCAGACTCCGCCGTGATCTCCGGCGCGCCCACGGCCTGCCCGTAAATTTCGGCCTCGGCCCGCGTCCCTTCGTCGCCCATGAGCCACTCGTACGCCTTATCATTCGGCTGCGACCCGCCGGCCTCGTACTCCATGCGCCGCGTCAATTTGCCGTCGGGGCTCGTGCGGTTCACGGGCTCCATGGCCGGCACGCAGGCGGGGTACCTGACATACCGCCCGCAGTAGGGCATGTGGTAGAACCGGTACGCCCGCGTGTCCTCTGTCGTCCAGCCTCTAGCTGGGTCGGCATAGGCCGGGTCCAACTTAAAGTCGCAGACCCCACTGTCCGTGCCGTGGAGGACGCAGGCTCTGGCGGTTGTTGCGAGGAGCGCGAGGGTGGCCCATGGCGGCGCCGCCATCGGTTCGGGCTGCCCAGCTTTCGCACAAGCACCAGTGGGACGCGAGAGCGCCGCCTCGTGGCGCAACAAGCACGCAGGCAGCCTCGAGGTCCGCTGAGCTCGAAGAAGACTAGTGTGTCTCACAACCTAGGTGCAGGTCCGCAGAGATATCTCCCCCCCAGGGGCTCCGCCCACTAGTCCTAGCACCGTCACGATAGTACTGACGCCTAAGACTCGAAGGCTAAAAAAAATGGGCGGGACGCGAATGCGAGGTGTCCACCCCGCACGCCATCGGCGCGCTACTTGGCGAACTCGGTTCCTATGTCACTTAGATATATAAACTACGGGGGCGGGCGGGCGTGCGGCTACTTGTCGAACATCTTGTTGTCGTAGCGCGCCTCGAGCTCGCGGAGCATGGACCGCGCGGCCTCGCGGATGCGCGCCTCGCCGGGCCCGCGCGCCATGAGCTCGTCGAGCTCGGCGAGGTCCTTGGCCATCTTCTGGCACCGCTCGTCGGCGTCGTCGACGGCGCACTCGTCCTCCAGGGACGACGTAGACGCCTTGCGCTTCTCGGCCCTTTCTAATTCCTCGACGAGCTCCCAGGCCTGCGCCGAGCCGCTGCCCAAAGCCGCGTCCCGCGCTTCTTCGAGGGACGTGACCTCGGCCTCCACAGTAGTCACGTCACTCTGTTCCTGGACCCAGCCCTCGATGAGGACCCGCGCTAAGGACGCGTTCGTCGGGACGTGGAAGCCGCCCGGCGTTTTTGGTGTATCATTTTCACCTTGCTCCCGCAAAGCTTTGGCTACGAAGGCGCGATCAAACCAGGCGACGTCCTCGAGCTCGTCGTCGACCGTGATCGCTTCCGTGGACGCGCGACACGCATAGCCCACCATCAATGAAGAGGGAAACGGCCAGGGCTGCGACGCGACGTGTCTCAGCGTGCTTCGATCAACCTCCACGCCGGACTCCTCGAGGACCTCTCTGCAAACGCACTCCTCGAGGCTCTCGCCGAACTCGACGAAGCCCGCCAGCGTGCTCCACTTGCCCTCGGGCCAGGCGGCTTTTCTTCCCAATAGCACCTTGCTATTGTCGGGCGACGCCACTAACACAATAGACGAAGGATCGACTCGAGGTCGGGACTTCGTGTGGCACGCTTCGCATTTTCGCTGCCTTCCGTGTCTTGCTGATACTGTTTTAGAGCCACACGCCGCGCAGAACATGTGCGACCGGTGCCAGCGGCCTAGGCCCGACGCCGTGACCAGTAACGCGCAGGCGTCCTCGTAGGGCAGCTGGTCCGCCGGTCGGTTCAACACCGCGGGTTTATCGCCTTTCGGGCTGCGCAACGGCGCGAAGGCCGCTCCCTTCACAATTGGTGGTTGTTTTTTATGAGAGACGTCGAGCATCCAGTAGCCCTTGCTCTGGAGCGTCCCGAGCCAGGCCACTATTGCATGTTCGTCCACCAGCGGCGCGGCTTCCTTCTGGTCGAGGAACCGCGCGTCCACCACATCGTTCGTGCTCTCGACGAGGACGTCGCCCTTGTGCACGACGACGTATCGGTGGTTGGCGTCGGGCAGCGGGGCCGGGGGGTTGGCCGTGCGCTGTAAGCGGCCCTGGGTGTCGAACAAGGGCGCCCTTAATGCAGCTGCTGCAGAGACAGCTGCTGCTACGAGTGTTACGCGCATCCTCGTGCAAAATCGCTTGGCAGGGCAATAGTTGCGGTACTGGTTGGTCTGTAGCAGGCGCGCTGCAATGAATGCTTGCCTACAGCGCGTGTACGGGCCTCGTAGAAGAAGGCAGCAGGGCTGAGCTAGCGGTAAGACACTAGAAAGCCGAGCGCTCGTCGCGGTACTACGAGGTACTTGACTCGTGCTTACTTCAGGCGGACGACTCGTGGTCGCCATCCGTCGCCGTGCGTACGCGTCGTGTGTGCCGCGTTCACGAGTTCACGACATGAAGACGTCCTTGAGGATGCCCGTCACCTCGGCTGTGCGGAGATAAACCAGTGAGTCCCACGCCATCGAGCCGACGCATTCACGGGGCCAACATCGCGTCGATGGCGTGTAGCGCGTTGCAATTGATTTCTACGCAGCGCGCGACCGTCGTCCTTGTACTTCATCGCTGCGGAGACGCCGTTGTTCTTCACGTCCATGAAGGCCCCTTGGATCTTCTTGTTCGTCGCCGCGGCCTTGAGCTTGGCCATGAGGTCGCTGTTGCCCGCGGCGCCGGCCTTGTCGGCCTCGGCGTTGATCGCGGCCTGCGTGACAATCGATCAGCGTCGGGTCTGCTGTCGTCTGTGATTATCGACACGGCCGGCACCTCGGCCTCGGCCGGGTCGTGGGGCGGCGCCTCGCCGCCGCCCATCGCCTCCTTCGCCGCGCCCATGAGACCTTCCATCGTTGATGAATTTAGCCTGCGCGGGATGCGCGTTCTGTTCGCGTGCAGCCGCGGCCGACAGTTTCACGCGCGCTGTCCTCGGTCGCCTCAGTTACTGGCCACTCTCATTGGTTTTGCAAGTTTTTGGCTCACGATCGCGCCACGGTTCGCGTTACGACGCATGCGTCAAAAGTAGGTTAGTTCGGCCCATTGGCGACAGTCAATTGTGGACGCGGCTTTGTACGCTCGATTTTTGGCCCAGCAAAGGTGAATGGACAGGAACGACGCGCGCGCGGGTTGCGCAAACGTGCAGACGGTTTCCATAAAACAAGAACTTACTACTAATCGGGCGCGGAAGAAGACTCCCCTCGGATCGGGATGAGGCGGCCGGCAGCGGCGGCTTCCGCGAGCCGGACCGCCTGGGCTAAGGAGATTCCGAGCACCATCTTGGCCTCGTCTGCGGATGCGACGGGCGGCGTACCGGGCGCGGCGGCGGCCGAGACAAGGCGCTCGAGGTGCAATGGAGCCGCGGGTCTCCGTTCACCGTCTGACAATTGGCCACAGTGGCGCTTGAAATTCCTCATGAGTTCGCTACAATCGATACCCAATGGCCACCGTGCTTCAGGGCAGAGGGCGCACCTCACATGATTTCCAGAGACCTCGAACTGTCGCCGCTCCGTGCCGTCCGCACACGTATAGCAGTTCCTGAAGTCGTTACCGCCGTGGCTAAATCGAATCACGCCGTCGATGCGAGCTTGTACGTAGTCCTTCCGCGAGATTGGGCGAGTGCAGCGCGCTGCCTCCTCGTCCGTGAGCGTCGCTCGCGCGAGCTGAGGGGATCTTATTAGCACTATGGAGCCGCTCGTCGTCGCAACTTCCTTCCAGGACTGCCGGCAATCGACAATAACTCCGCGGACCGTAGCATCATCAACAACCTCTACCTGAGCGCCGACGCCAAACTGGCCGGACCGCGTCGCTCCGCCAACCAAAGCAGGCGCCTCAGCCATCAGCTCCGTTGTTTCGCCCTCGCAACCGTCGCCGTCGGACGCATCACTATCACTACCGCCGTCTTCGTCGCTCATAGTACTCGCCACGACGCGCTGTCCTTTCTTGCAGTTCGGACACGGCACTCGCACGCCGCGCCGCGTCGCGACGTTGTGCGGCCGCTCAGCGCATTCCCGCGCCCAGCCTTCGATGCACTCGCGATGGAACACGTGCGAGCAGACGTCCGAGCCATATACCGCATCGGCTTCGGCCACGACGGAGAAGCAGATCGTGCACGGTTCGTTGGGGTCCCGCCGGCGGCGCACCGGCGGCGGGTGCGTGCTTCCAGCTTCCAAGAGCTCGGCCCGCTCTCGCAACCGTAGCACACATGCCTGTTTGCCCTTTCCCGAGCCGCCAAATTTGGGTTTGTCGAGACAATTTCGACATTTTCCACACATGGGTGTTTCGTAGCGGAACGTGAGCCGACCGCTGGTACCCTTCGATTCCCGGTAGTCCGGCGCCTCGGTGCGCACGGGGCGCGGCGCCAATTCGTTATCGCTGGAGTCTGGATCGCGATAGTCCGGCGCTGTTCCCTCGGTGCGCGCGCGGCGGCGCGGCGGCGGCGCGGATTCGTCATCGCTAGAGTCCACGCGTGCGCGGCGCCGCGGCGCAGCAGCGACGAGGCCCTTGCGCACCGCCCAGACCCAGAGGTCGTCCTTGTCGAGGAAGATGCTTTCCCCTATCTTGCCCGCGTCCCGGGAACGTAGTTGAAACACACCAGAAGTGGCCTGGGGCTCGACGATGTCTGGGGCGCACCACATCCAGGTACGCGGGTCGCCCGGGGCAATATACCCCGGCTTCGTCAATACCTTCCAGCCCTTCGCCGTGAGCTGCGCCCACAGTCCACCAAAGTCCTTCTCCGACACGACCTCCGCCGACCCATGGCCGCGCCGCGGCCGCGATGTCCTCTCCGAAGTCTCGGCGCTGGCCGGCGCTGCGCGCTTTCGCGGCGGAGGCGCGTCATCGGACTCTTCGTCAGCAGCGCCACCAGGATCCGCCACGGGTGCGTCAAGGAACTGCGCGACGGCGTCGCGAGCCCGCAACCTCAAGGTCTTCTTTTGCTGGTGGCTAGGATTCACCACGCCGCAGAGTTCGTAGAAGCGCGAGTATACCGAGCCTGCCGCGCCGCCTTGTTGTCTGCTCGCCTCGCCCGCCGCAATCAGGCGCTCGACCCGTAAAAACTCCCTCTCGTGCGGCGCGAGACGGCGTTCCTCAGACTCCTCGCCGTCGGACTCCTCGTCAGCAGCATCCGCCACGGGCGCGCCAAGGAAGGGATCAATAATCAGGCGGGTTCGTTCTCGCAACGACTTCTTTTGCTCCTTATCAGGATTCACCGCGCCGCAGAGCTCGTAGAAATGCCGATATATACCGCCGTCCATCGAACTCTTGTGGCTCGCCTTTCCCGCCAGTCTCAAGCGCTCAACCCGCAAAAACTCTTGCTCGTGTGGCGCGAGACCGCGCTCGTCGAGGAGCTCCCACCTCCTCTCCGCGAGGTCCTCGTCCCACAGGGAACCGTCCGTGTATGTGATCTCGTAGAGCCGGCTCCCGTCGAACGCGTTGACAGATCCAGAGAACCAGGCTCGATCGTGGGGCCACCAAATGCGGATGCGGGACCCGACTAGCGCGTCGCCGCGCGGCGCACCCGCGGGCCAGACGTATTGCTCGTCGTCGCTCTCGTCGGCGTCCGCCGGAGCCGGAGCCGGCGCCGCGACAGAGTCCTCGTCGGCCGGCTCCCCAGCGTCGCTCTCGTCTTCGTCCGCCGGAGCAGGCGCCGCGACACAATTCTCGTCGGCGTCAGGAGCGGAGCGCTTCGCCGGCGTGACTCGCGAAGACGCAGACAGGAGGTAGCCGTCCGGCGACCGCCGGAACGCGGCGAGACTCGCGTGGTTCTCGACGATCGTGTCGCGGAGCAAGTCGCTGAAGCCTACCAATGCAGCCAAATCGGCCGCGGACCAGCTGCACTCGCGCGGCGGTGATAGTCTGGCATCGATCGTCTGCTCGACCTCGAGAACGTCCTCTACGGAATCCAATTCATCGAGTAACGCGCCGTCGACGGAGAATGCGCAGGCAGATCCAATGATGCCCTGCCTGCGCGCGCGTGCCAAGACCTCGGTCTGCAACTCGCCGACGGTCGTCTCCGGCGCCGCGGGCACGAGCAGGACGAGCTCTTGGTCGCCCAGCAGGACGCGGATTCTATATTTTAGCTTCGCCATGCTGTGTCAACACGTGTCCCGTTTGTCTTCGTCTGTGCGATTGCGGCCAGAGGCTGGCCCAGGCTGCCTGGCTGCCGGCTCTGTGCTGTGGGGCTGGTCGTTTGCAGCCCGCGCGGATCAATGGCTGCTGTAGCGCGTAATCGTGCGACACCAAGCGTCGGAAAGCTGCCCGAGTGCCGCGTCCGCGCCAAAAAGCACGGAGTGCAGAGGATGGTCTCCAAAGCTAGTAGCCAGTGTCGGGTTTCCGAATCGCAAGATTCGCAGGAAACCAGGGCTCCTACCGGCTCGCGCACGAATACAAACACACAGGACGCCCTCCGGCCCTCCGGCCCAAACACACAGGAAGACGACGGGGAGTCGAGCAGACGCGCGCGCCGTAATATTTGCGGGACGGCGCTGCAGCGGCCGGCGGCGAACGCGACGACGGCGTCGCCTTAGAAACGTTGCGCGAGCGGTCTTTGCGAAGGGGCAGCCGCTACTCCTTAGGCGCATTCCCTCTGGTCGCGCGACCATGGCGGCGGCGCGGCCTTTTGATTTGCAGATCAAGCTGCTGATGATCGGCGACAGCGCCGTCGGCAAGACCTCGCTGCTGCTGCGCTACGCGAACGACACGTTCAGTTCGACGTTCATCACGACGATCGGCATCGATTTCAAGATCAAGACCGTGGATCTGGACGGGCGGCGGGTGAAGCTGCAGATCTGGGACACGGCGGGCCAGGAGCAGTTCCGGACCATCACGCGGTCCTATTTTCGGGGCGCGCAGGGCATCGTGCTCGTCTACGACATCACGGACCGGGGGACGTTTAATTCGGTAAGGAGCTGGATGGCGCAGATCGCGGACCACGCGGACGCGCAAGTCAATCGGGTGCTCGTGGCGAACAAGAGCGACAACGAGGCCGAGCGGCGCGTCTCGAGCGCGGAGGGCGCCGCGCTCGCGGCCGAGTACGAGGTCAAGTTCCTGGAGACGTCCGCGGCCGCGTGGGAATTTGTTCGTCGCTCGGGGTCGGCTCGACGGCGTGACTGACGGTGGCCACACAGGTCCGCGAAGCACGACATCAACGTGTCGGAGACGTTCACGGCTATTGCTCGGGAAGTCGTCGCGAGGATTCCGGCCGAGGGCGCGGCGTCGACGCGAGGCGCGACACGGCTCTCGGGGACGAGCGGCAAAAAGAAGTCGTCCTGCTGCGGCTAGAACTAGCGAGGGGCGGACTCTGCCGCCGCCCGTATATAATTTTCTCGACAAAACTTAGTAGTCCTAGGTGCCCCGCGCGAAGGGCACGTTGGGGAACGCCGAGTCTTCATCCAACGAAGTCGCGTTCGTCGCCTGGACCCGGGACCGGTCCAGGACGAGCAGCTGGCGCTGGTCCTTGCCGCCCGACTGCGGCATCAAAGGCGTCACACTTAACCCGCGCTCCACGAGCAGCTGGACGATGTCCTGGTCGTGCGTCCGCTCCGAGACAAATAGGCACTTGACCAGACCCTTGACCAGCAAATGCTGCAATAAATCCGCGGTCCTGGGCGTCGTGCAGTAGATAAATAAATAAGAAATGACCAAGATGTCGATGGGACCCTGGCAGGCTTGCACCACATCTCTAGGTGTTATTTTTGACACGTCAAAGGGTGCGACGAAATGACACCCTAACGCTTCGGCGTAGGGCCGCCAGCCCGGCTGCAGGTCTAGCGAGTAGAACGCGAACTCTACACTGTCGTTTTTCGCTCTGCAGAACTCGCGGACCGCGTCGAGCTCGAACGCGGGGCCGCCGCCCAGCGACGCGCATCTCAACCGAGACGAGGTGCAGAGAAGTTGTTGAACGCCGGCGTCGGCGTCGCAGGCCCGCGCACACAGGTTGTACGTCTCCGTGAAGCGCTGCCTGCGTTGCGAGTGCGTCCGGCTAAGCGGCGTTGCCATCGATGCTCTCGCTCCGCTCTACGCCGTCGACGCGACGACGCTCCCATTTCTAAGTACGTCGCGGCGACGGCGTACGGACAGCGCCCACCTCACGCCATCGAGGCGACGGAAACGGACGCTGTGTAATGCAGTGATTTCAATTTGAGATACTGCGTCTGCAACCCCACGTGGGCGTACTCGCCGTCGGACCAGGTCACGTTCTTGCCTTCGGCCTCGGAGCCGAACTTGCGTAAGGACGGCTTCTCGCCGTAGATGCGCCGACCTTCCTCGACAATTGCGGCGGCCTTCGGACCGAGCTTCTTCAGTTCCTCCTCGTTCTTTTTCAGGACCAGAGCCGTCCTAGCTAGCAAGCCACTCAACAACAGCAGCCCTTTTTCTCCACAAAAGAACTCGTACCGTCGTCGCGCGTCCTGGAAGAAGACTGCGCCACCTTTATCATCCCTAAACACCATGGCTTCGCTATGGTCGCGC
This sequence comes from Pelagomonas calceolata, assembly GCA_918797485.1. Lineage (NCBI taxonomy): Eukaryota > Pelagophyceae > Pelagomonadales > Pelagomonadaceae > Pelagomonas > Pelagomonas calceolata. Next base: position 4,357,240 of record CAKKNE010000004.1, read on the forward strand.
CGCGCCGTCTTCTTGTTCCAGAGCGGCAATTGTGCAGAGAAGGCTTTCCTCGCATTGTCATCGACGACGTCAAATGAAGGAAAGGCCCCGAAGCCCACGTCGCTCTCGTCGTCCCGCGGTCTCTTCTGCGAAGCATTCTCGTCGAAGAAGCAGGCGATCTCCAGGGTCTCGGAAGGCAGGAGCGCGACGACCATACTATCCAACTGTGCTATGGCCGCCTTCTTCCGCCCTCGGAGAAACCCGACAAATTTAGAAACGCCCTCCTTCGTCTCCTGGAGCGACGCTTTTCGTGCGGCCCAGGCCGGGTGCTTCGGGTCTTGCGTGCCGTCTAGCACGGTCGGCTCGCGCGTGTAGTCCGTAAAGACTAGGGAAGGTGGTAACGGTGCCGTTTCACATGAGACCGTTCCCACATATTCCGTGCCCTTGTCGTTCCTCACGAAGATCTCCGTGCCCTCGGCCATCGTCTCGCTGCTTGGTGCTCTCTGTTGTGTTGTGCGTGGCGGCGTCTGCGACGGCGTCTGCTTGCGCAGCGATGCGTGCGTATTACGGTGTGTCAGCGATGATAATTCAGCGTGCACAGAAGTAACCGCACAGCAGCAGGGCCGTGCCGCAGCTGCTTTGCCTCCCAGCATAGCATGCTAGTGCCTCACAGGACGCTAGCAGCGAGCCCGGCCGGAGGCCTCACCGCAGGTTTCTTGCGCCTTATCATGCATAGCCGGGAAGGATGGAAGGTAAAAAGAGGTGGGCTTTTTTTCCAGCCAACTCGATAGGCTGGCGTGTTTTTTGACTGCCGAAACAGACGTCTCTCCGGACTATTTTGCAACACGGTAACTTGTCGCAGCAGCTGCATCGACTGCTTTCGACGTACCGCAAAACGCTGCTCTCGACGCCGTAGCAGCGCCGCACACAGCATTGCCAACAACAGGGGGGCTACAACAATGCTCAGGTGGCTCGTCGTCTCACTTCTTGCTGGCGCGAGCGCTTTCGCACCGGCGCGGACCGCGCCCTTGCAAGCACAAAGGAGGCAGCGGCCACAGGTCGCCCAGACCATCCGCATGGCCTCGATGGCCAAGTTCGGCGTCTTCTCGCCGGCGGTCTACGCGGGCCGCATCATCTTGGGAGACAAGCGTCTCGAGAAGGTGAGGGGCCAGGGCATTTCGTTGCACTCCCAGGCGATCACGGAGTTCTGCGTTTTTGTCGGGGCGACGCCGAAGATGCGCGGCCTGCTCATCAAAAAAGCCAAAACGAACGGCGACACGCTGGGCTTCTTGGTCTGAGAGGCGTTGGCGCGTCTCAGACGCACTTCTGTGTATAAATTTAAATAATTCGGAACTGAGGAGTAGTAGAACAACAGTGATTACTTCAGGGTAGCCGCGTCAGGACCACGTCCTTCACCACATCCCGCCCGCGGCCCTTGCGGAGCGACCTGATGAGGGCGGTCTGCTTGGACTTGTTGTCGCCCGTCATCGTGCCTACCCAAACGTCGGCGTTCGCGCAAATCAGCAGATCCACCAAGTACGCCGAGAGAGAATCGGACGGTATCGCGTGCCGCTCCAGATGGGCGCGGTCGGCCAGGCGGAAGCCCCGCTTCGAGACCTCGTTCAAAGTCGCGGGCGACCGGTCGTCCGTCGCGACGATTACGGACCGGCCCCGCGCGATCAGTGAGACTCTATCTAAAACAGCCGGCACGGTCAACCCGTACTTCTCCATCGTGTGCTTCTTGTCGCCTCTCCGTAAATGCAAAGCCACGTAGCTGGACCCAACTAAATCCGCCGCGACGTTCAGAGCGCCCGCTTCATAGATATCGGAGAGCACGACGGACGCCCTTAATAATTTCCAGGCGTCGCCGTCCTTCAACTGGACGCCGGGCGTGAAGCCCGCCGAGTAAATACAAAGAGCGCACTCGCGCGGCCACCGAACTTCCCCGTAGTACGCGGCGCAGCGCGGCCGCCTTGTCCGTAGCACCTTTTCACGGTCGCACCAGGCGTAGTCCCAACCTCTAGCGCACCTTACATGTGGCGGGGGTGTCATCGCGCACGACACGCACTTCGCGCTCCGAGGCATTTTACGATACACATCATCAAAATGCGCGAATCGTACGGGAGCGTGCGCGAGCGTGGCGCTGATATTTATGTAGGCATCAATTCTTTGGGTTGGCGGCAGGCGCCGTAACGCCACGTCTCGTCGGTAGTGCGGCCCCGTAAAAAGTAAAGGCATGAGCACGGCGGTCCTTTTTAACCGTCTTGCCAAAGTTAATACAGACAGCAAACTGTTGAGCTGCAGCGCGAAGCCCTCCTGCGTCGGGACGGCCCAGACGTACTTTTCTTCTTGACCGGCGGCGCACACGTCTTCATTGGGCTGCTTGGGGTCCGCGGGCTCCTGCCACTCCGCCTCTCTCTCTGTTCCGTCGGCGTCGAGCCAGCGCATCGCTCGGCGCTGCGGTGCAGTAGGTAGCAAGCGGTGGTTTGGAACAGGGCAGCGCTTCCCGCACGCCAGTCGCTCGGCGGCGATCGCTTATCGCTCCGTCGGCGGCATCCCCATCATTTGCTGCGCCCAGCGACTACGCCGTCGGCGTGCCAGCATTTTGTATTTTGGCAGCAGAGCACACAGCCAGGCAGAGGAGGGCTGCCTCCGCCGTGGACACCTAGCTGCTGCCCCACCGGCCGCGATCGGATACACGGATGGAACCAATATATACAAAACATGTGACCACGCTGCCCGACCAGGGCGGCGAGGGCACGTCGCGGCTCCTGCGGCACCTCGACCCGGCGGCGCCCGCGCCCGACGCCCTCGACGCGAGCGAGATCCCGAGCGTGGAGCAGGTGACGGCCTGCCTCGACGACCTGGAAGTGTTGGTTGCGCGGGAGACGCGGGCGAACCACCGATTGCGAAAGGAGGCGGCGGCGCGCGGCGAACGTATTAGAAGCGGTCTGGCGCGCTTCGGAGAGGACGTTGGCGAGGAAGTGGCTGCGGCGCGCGTTCCGATCGGCGAGGCATCAAAGGCCTTCGCCGACCACAAACTCGCGGAGGCCGGCGACAATACACTCGCCGGCGAGGATAAGCTGTTGACCAAAGCCCACCATCGGCTCGAACGACGGCAGTCCCTCCAGACCACCATCGAGGGCATCGTGTCCTGCGCGAAGACCGAGGCGTTGTTACCAAAAAAGAACGGCAACGGCTGGGCCCTCGCGGTCAAGGACGCCGAGGCCTGGGGCCGCGCGGCGTTGGTGGCGGAGCCCGTGCCCGACGTGGCGGCGATGGCGCGCGAGAAGCGGAAGGAGCGGCGGCGGAGTAAGGGCGACGCGAAGAGCGACGCGAAACGGGCAGCAGCAATAAAGAAAAAAGATGCCACCAAAAAGCACGAGGAGTGGGTCGAATCGAGGCGGGGCCGGTTGGATAAGAAGTAGATTGTTTTTTTTTTTGCCCTGCTTTGCTTAGAGCTAGGCTACCTAGCCACCAGCCCTACTACGGCACGGGGGGCGCGTCTCGTCTCGTCTGCAGCGGCGCAGCGCTCCAACTTGCGAGCGTCGCGGCGATGGCGCGCGGGAGGAGACGTATCTCCCAACAAAGGTCGAGGGATCGTACGCCATCGATGCGAACGAGTGCCCTCACGCGACAAACGTCAGTCACACACTTGTTACCCACGCGCCAGGAAGGGAGAGACCACCTATTTCAACGAGTGGTAGTCGCAGTCGGCCCGCGCGAAGCCGACGCGGCGGCGCTCCGCGTCGAAGAAGCAGTCGTGGTCCTCCATGAAGTTCGCCCCTAATACGGTACCGGACGCCTCCGTGAGGTACACTCGGGGCACCCACCGCCCGGCCCCGGCCTTCTCCATGTAGGCCTTGCCCTCGACGTCGACCTTGACGCCGCCCGCGAAGACGTAAGTTATCGTAGGAAACTTCGCGGCCTGGGCCGCCGTATATGCCAGTTTAGAATTGGCGTACTTGGGTGAGGGGCCCATGGCCGCGTGCCAGGCCCGCTTGAACTGTTCCGCCGCACGGCGAGGGAGATACGTGTCCGTCGTACCGCTATCGACGATGGTACCTTTGCCCGTGTTCCACGTACTTTCAGGAACGCCGATGGACTTCCCATTCAAGAGCACATCTTTCAGCTGCACCGTGAACCAGCCCGAATTCTTCGCGAGAGGTACAAATTGCATCGGCTCCTTGTGGATGCGCGTGTCGACCCCCCCAAGGGCCATGGTCCCGCCGCCCTGCATGAAGCACATGGCAAACGAGTTGTGGCCTAACTTATTGGCGGACCGCATCGTCGGCACGAGCGTCTGGGCGTGCATGGACATGCCCATGATCCCATCAGCCTTCTGGGTCCTGAATAACCCTGTTTCATAGGTCTGGCAGCCGAAGACGAACGGCGTCGCGATCCACTTCTCTCCCGCTCTAGGCGGGGCCGAGGCGTCGTCGCCGCCCACGTAGTAGTTGTCCTTCATCTGGACGGCTTTCCAGCTCGAGCCTTCCGTATAACTTTGGGACACTTGGCAGGTTTTGGCCACACATCTCGCTGCCGCGACGCACTTGCTGCAGTCCAATCTAACTAACGTAGAGGATCTACTTGGTTCGAAGTAGGGGTCCGTGTGCTTGCCGCACGACTTGCAGCCGGCGCACGGGAAGGCCGTATGATGAGAACCGGTGTCTACTATTACAGAGACACGTTGGGCCGGCGTGCCCACGTAGACATGCGCGTAGTGCGTGCCGATGCCCATGAATAACGGGGTGAGGCCGCCTTGGTGCGCGTCGGGGGCCTGGAGTCTTCTTCTCCTTATGACTGTCGAAATGTTGCGCTTGTGGAGCCGTGTGGAGGAGTGCGCCTTCGGTAAGGGCGCGTCGAGCTCGGCGCCGCTGAAGTCGAGGACGGGCCAGCCCAGCGTGCTGTTGTAGTTCTCCGGGATGGGCAGGGCTGGCGGGAGGCTCCGGTCTTCGCGCGTCAGGGGTTCGGCCGTGCCGGCTAGGAGAGCGACAGCGATGGCGGCGCGGACAGCCATGGTCCCGCGCGCGTTGTGGTCCCGCGTCGACGGCGTTGATGGGCCGGGCAACGAGCTGGGTCACCCAAGCGATATTCGGCCGACGCAGTAGAGGGCAAGAGGCCTGGCGCAGTCGCAGCGCGCTGGCTTGCAAGCAATGATAAGAGCCGCGCGCGGCGTATAGAGCGTGTGGACGCCACCCGATAGACCTAATCACGTCGGCCTCCTCACTTTTTTTTGGCTTGCTAGTGTCCTACTACGCTAGCTGTTTTTTACGTGTGCTTTGCTAGCTAGGCCGCCTAGCCGCCTGGCCGACGTATCTCTTGGGACTCGAGCTGGCTGCGAGAACGAAATATACTATATAACATAGTTACTACTCCCGGGCCAACGACCGACCGCCACCCTAGAGCAGCTTCTCCGCCGTCAGCGCCGCGCCGTCCGCGTTCGCCTCGTCGATGCCGCCGGCCGACGCGAAGCAGGCAGCAGTCGCATCTAAAGCAGCCAACCTATCACCGAACCGCTGGAAATCACTAGGCGACGCATTCAAGACTTGCGACCGCCACTTCTTCCGCTGTTCCAGAGTCGTGCCTTGTAAATAATGTCTCAAGGACGCCATGCCCTTCTGGTCCGGACCCAAGGGAGAATCTAAATCCCCGATGGCCGCCACGATGGCCTTCGTCAGCTCCGCGTCGTCGACTTTGAGGTCCTTCAAATACGTCGCAGCGCCATCATACGTATCAAGCGTCTTTTTCAAATTAGGATCTCTGTACGAAGAGAAGACGAAGGACCCCGAGATCGGGTTCGAGGAGGCCGACGAGCCATACGCGCCGCCCTGCACCCTAACTTGATTCCAGAGGTAGTCGAGCGACAGGAAGCGTCGCACCACAGAGTCGGCACCCGACGTCGTCTCACCAGGCTTATATAAAGAGCCGCCCTTGGCCACGTAGTTCACTTGCGTCGGCACGGAGAATGCCTCGTTCGGCTTTACGGCGACGAGCGAAGATAGCGAGGACCAGTCCGGGACGTCCGAGGATGTTCCTTGACCGAATAACTGGGCGCAGAAGCTTCCGAGCTGTGCAGAGGCCGCGTCCAGGGCCTTCTTGTCTCCGGTCAAATTGACCACGGTCGCGGACGACGCCCGCTGCAGGATCTTCGAGCGCATGGCCTCTAAACGTGACAGTAGAGCAGGCCAGTCGTTCTGCGCCGTGTCGAGGAGCTCGAGCACCTTAAAGTAGTGGCTGACACCGCCCGTCGCCTCGTTCACCAATCCCGCGGAGTTCAGGCCGGCAGAGATCCGTAGGGAAGCGTAGGCCTGGCCCGACGTCCTGAATGCGGACTCATATCTAGCTTTCGACTCCTTGAGCATCTCCACAACCCGAGTTTGGGAATAGCCGAAGTCTGCGTTTGTAAGAATATCACCCATCAGCGAGAATAAATCCGAGGCGCGTTCATGCGTCGCCTTGCCCCTCAGGATGTATCGGTACACGATATCGTCCGGCTGGGCCACGGTGCCGTCCTCCGGCACTCTCAGCGTGCACAACACGCTCCCGCCGACGCCGCCGGTCTTCGCGCCGAGCTGCCTCTGTAGTTGTGTGGGATCGAGCTTACCCTTAATACCCGTCTCCTGCATCATCCGACCAAATAGCGGTACGAGCGGTAAGTCCTCCGGGTCCAATGCACCTCTCAAATCCAGCGCAACATCAGCGTAGATGATACCGGCCGTAGGCAATTCTCTGGTGAGTAACACCGTATTGTCATAGCCAGCGACCGTAGACTCGTCGCGAGGCAAGGTTTGCGGCTCAGACGATAGATCCTTCAATCCTAGGGAAGGGATCGTCGCCAGTGCCTCCGGAGAGTCGGGCGTCGACTGGATCTCCTTGAGGCGCGCCGCCTTCTTTGCTACGGCGTCGAGCTGGTCCGGAGACATCTCGTCGCGCAGCGCCGCGAGTCGCGACGCCTCCTCCTGCTTCTGCGACTCCTCGAGGCCCTCGTCGGGCGTCATCTCGATGGTCACGCGGTGCGTGTTGTCCACGAGCAATGTCTTCAGTAAACGCGCGAAGTAGGCGTTCGCATCTACAGACAGCTCCTTTTTCAAATCAGCAAGAGGCTGCTCGAAGCGCAGCGCGTCCACCGGATCCCTTTCATAAATCCAGTTCCGCATCATGCCGAGCATGAAGGATAGACCTTTGGGGAACGAGCCCGTGTTGAACTCCCTCAGACTAAACTCGATCGTGTTGAGCGAGGCCTCCAAGTCGTCGGCCGCGAAGCCCTCGGACGCTAAGGTCGATAGAGTGTCTACAACTAACGCTTCGACCTTCGGGACGTCGTCCTTGGCCACGCCCTTCAATCCTACGGAATACGTCGGCTGGACCAACTCATCAGACAACCCACCACCGACGACGCTCTCACCCAATCCGCTATCAGTTAAGGCCTTCCGTAAGCGACTGGTAGAGGTGCCCAGCAACAAATGGTCCAGGACGGCCAACCCGAGTTCGTCCTTCGGCGACGGTGGGGTCTCCGTCAGCAGCCAGTTCACGGACACCATGTGCTGGCCGCCCTCCTCGTCGTCACTGGACGACGCGGGGAAGCCCAATTTCACGTGCTTCGGCTCCTTGATGGTTAGTTTCTGCGTTTTGATCTGCGTGGAAATGTCGCGCTCCGAGAACTCTGATAGGTACTCCTCCAACAGATCCAAGCGCGCCGCGGGATCGTCGTCCCCGTAAAAATACACGCGAGCGTTCCCGGGGTGGTAGAACTCGCCGTGGAAGTCACGGAATTGATCGAAACCTAGTTGCGGGATCGCCGCGGGGTCGCCTCCCGAATCCACAGCATAAGCGTTGTCCGGGAACAGGGCCTGCTGCGAGGCCCGAGCCATCAACGAGTCCGGCGAGCTATAAACTCCTTTCATCTCGTTGTACACGACTCCACTGTATGTTAATTTGTCTCCCTCAAGTTCGTAGTGCCAGCCCTCCTGTTCGAGGACCGTCGGGTCTTGCGCCGCTCGAGGGTGGAAGACCGCATCTAAATACACTCTCGCTAAATTCCGGAAGTCCTCCAAGTTCTGGGAAGCGACGGGGTAGCACGTCCTATCCGGATACGTAAAGGCGTTTAAGAAGGTCTGCAGACTACCTTTGAGCAGTTCGACGAAGGGTTCTTTGGTGGGGTACTGCCTCGAACCACACAGCACGGAATGCTCCAAGATATGAGGTAAACCCGTACTGTCGCGGGGCGGCGTGCGAAATGTCACGCCGAAGACCTTGTTGTCGTCGTCGGGCTTGATGACGGACAAAACTTGGGCCTTGGACTTCTTGTGCTCGTAGAGGTGGCAGGTCGCGCCGTACTCGTCGAGCGTCTCCGTCTTTAGTAAGGTGAAGGCCTCGTGTTGGGGCGCTTCGGTCGATGAAGGCGGTGTGAGCGTCGAGGTCATTTTTTGTGCTTTGAACCCCCATCTAGGGCGTCTCAAAGTGCGCCAGCCTCGTAACGCTTCTCTCCCAGTAGCTAGGAAGGTGCCACCGAGCAGCGCGACGGGCGCGGCGCGTTTGGTGGTGAGCGCGATGCTCGACATCCTCGACGTCTGGCGGGACATGACGGGCCGCGCGCCGGTCACGCGCAAGCCACCTCGTGCTAAGAGGGACATCTTGAGCAGGAAGGCTGACCCTAGGAGCCAGCGCATTTGTTCCTTGCTTTGCTGCTGCGCGACGGCGTTGCCTCGCGCTGCGTGCAGCTCTTGTGAGCTGTTAGAGCTGTCTCTTGAGCAACTCCTGTGCAGGTATAATGCACCAGCGCGTCGACGAACACGCGGGCAAAACAGAGGCTGTGCCAGCCTGGTAGTTGAGCGGGTCGTCTCCGCGACCGATGGTCGTCGAAGACATTTGTGGAGGCCTCATTCCACGCGAATCTAAGAGAAATACCGGCTAAACATCTAGCGTCATACAAGCTCTAGCGTTTCAAGCCCGGGCGCAAAAACTAGCAAGACGCCGCCGCTGCGGGCTCAGCACAGCAGCAGGCTAGCGGAACGTGGTCTCCATTTGTGCTGCGAGCACCGCTTCCAGCGATTTGGCTGCGGTAGCGCATAAATCAGCCAATAGACACCTGGGCACTACACCGGTTTCGCACCGCCAGCGGCGCGCAGCGATGGCCGAAGCGTCAACGGACGAGCTCCTCGCCGACCTCAAACGCTTAATTGACGACGGCCTCTTCGCGTCCGCCGAAATCCTCGGATCGTTGCTGTTAGCCAGGTGCGACACCGAAGCTCACCCCGCGCGCGAACGGGGCGACGCCTTGAGCCTCTACGCCGACGCCCTGTTCGGCAAGGGCGAGCACAAGCGCGCGAGGTCCTACTACCGGAGAGCTATCGAGCGAAGACGCGGCGCCGGCCCATGGCAAGGAGACGGGGATGGCGCGAGAGCGAGGGACGAGGCCGAAGCGCGCCTACGACTGAGGGAGGCCGAGTGCGGCGTCGTGCTGGATGAACACGCCGCGGCGATTGGGTCGATCGAAGCTGTTCCTGTGGAATTGCGACCCGCGAAAGCTAGAGCGTTACTCGGCAAGCTCTACTTACAGTCAGGCCTCAAAAGGAACGCCATTACGGCCTTCGAGAGCGCCCTCGACAAGGACCCACTATGCCTGGAAGTCGTCGAACCGCTGCAACGCCTCAAGGCCTCGCAGCAGGACTTCGAGGAAGACGACGCGATGGATTCTACGAACGAAAAGTACCCTTGGTTAACAGCCTTTGCCGAGGCCCACCAAGCCCTGGCCCAGCACGACCCGACGCGCGCCGCGAACGCCTGGAGCGACGTTGAACAGAGGGGCGACTTCCACGGGAACTTGTATGGGCTGTGTAGGAGGGCGGTGGCTCGCGCGGAGGCGGGGGATGATGCGGAAGCTAGGGTGGCGTTTGCGCGAGCTAGAGCTGCCGACCCGTTGAATGTCGATAGCATGGACCACTGCGCTTTGCTACTAAAGAGGCGAAACGCCGAGGACGAGCTCACGGCTCTGGCGAGGGATTTAGTCGCGACCGACCGGAAGCGCCCGGAGGCCTGGTTGGCCGTTGCTGCGAAGTTCGACTGCGCCGGCGACCGGGACGCTGCTCTCCAGTTCGTGGACAAGGCTATAGCTTTAGATGCGAGGCACGCTCTCGCTTTCAGGTTACGAGGGGAGCTCCTATTAGCGCAAGGCAAGGCCGAGCACTCGATCGTGGCCTACTTCCAAGCAAATAATGTGGCGAAGGACCTGGCTTCTTATAGAGGACTAGTGCTGGCATACCTGTCGACGCGAAAGTATAAGGAGGCCCTTTGCACGGCGAAGGAGGCCGTCGCGACATTACCGAGAAATGCGAAAGCGATAGCGCTGGTCGGTAGAGTGTTGGCTACCTCTCCAGAAGGTGCGGACAAGGCGCGACGGGCCTTCCAGAAGGCCTTGCAGCTCGACGCGTCTTGCGCTGATGCGGCCCTCGCCTTAGCTGACTTGCATGCCCAACGAGGGGAGTGCGACGCCGCTGCTGAGTTACTCACGAGGGCCTTGTCGGAGAACGAGCAGGATACGTTGCATAGCAAGTTAGGCGACGTCTACGTCATCGCGGGCGAGGAGCGCTACCCGGAAGCCCTCGCGAGCTACCACGCCGCCCTCTCCCTGAACCCGGCGTCGGACGCCGCGCTCACGGGACTGGACCGGCTGGAAAAGCTCATGGCCGGCGTCGACCCGGACCTGAGCGACGAGCACGACTCCTGTGATGATGAGGAAGCACCGGACACGGCCAACTCGGCGCACGACGTCGAGGAGGACGCGCTCGAGAGCGCGGCGTACCTCTAGGTTCGTAAACATACAGGTTATTCTTCTAGAGTGACGAACACGCGTCCATAAATCGCCGCCGCTCCGGCTCGGACCATTGCGATAATTCTAGAGCGTCGTCGAGGTCGTCGATGTCGCAGCATCGAAGGTCCGCGAGCGAGTCGGCCACGTCTCGCAATCGCGCGTGCCGGGCGACAGGCACGTGTTGCGCCATCCACGCCTCGAATTCTTCCGCGGCGTCGACCCACGCGCCTCGGCGAGTGTCCCAGGTGCGATTCGGAGGGGCGGGGCCGGGCGGCTCCGGTACATACTGCCCGCCGACGGACTCGACCGAGCACTCCGAGGACGACGACGAGTAGCCGTCGTCACCTGGCGGCGTCGGCGGGTCCGTGCCGTCCTCCGAGTCCTCCCGCGTCAGGTCGATGCACTGCGGCGCGGCGCGCGGCGCCGGCGGTCGAGGGGGCGGCGGCGCAGCGGCGGTGACCGCCTCACTATCGGCGGGAGCACGAGGTGGCGGCGGGAGCGATGGCCGCGGAGACGCCGAGTCGTTCTCAGAGGACTGATCCCACCGCGCCCAGGGCGCTTCTGTCCGCGGCCTTTTCGCTTCCGGATCCATCGCCTCTTCGCGCTCGCGCCGCACGTCCGCGCCCCCCCACAAGCAAACCGGCGCGCCGATCTCCTCCGCCAACCGCCTGTTCCGCTCCTTGGCCGTGGCATCATCGACGTCGTCGTCGTCCGTCTTGGTTTCGACGATGGCGTCGGGTGGCCTAGCGCGACCCGAGCGCCTAGCTACACTCCGGGGTACGGGAGGATTCAGGCGGCTCGACCGCTTGCCCGCCGCGCACGACTTGGCGTGCTGCACCGCCGCCGGCGCGTGCTGGAACGTTCGCGGGCAGCCCGCAGGACACGGGAAGCAGCCCCGTGCGTCGCGCGGGAGGAGCCGGTGCGCCTGGGCACGAGAGACTCCCAGCACAATCCCGGCCGCGGCCGAGGCGAGGCGCTCGCGGTGCAATCGAGCCGCAGTGATTCTTGAGGTTTGTCCGCAGTGATTCTTGAGGTTTTCCAAAAGCATCAAAATATCGGTCTCCAAAGACCATGACCACCCATCAGGGCAGAGGGCGCACCGAACATGAGTCGCAGTCACCACGAACTGGCGCCGCTCCGTGCCGTCCGCACACGTGAAGCGGTTCTTGAATTCTCGGCCGCCGCGGCTGAAGCGTATTATGCCGTCGATTCGCGCTTGCACGTAGTCCTTCTGCGAGGCCGGGCGGACGCACAGCGCGGCTTCCTCCTCCGTCAGTGTCGCTTCCGTCAATTGTCGGGGGTTAAGCATCACCACGGCGCCGGTCGTCGTCGTCACTTCCCTCCAGCCCTTAGGACAATCGATAATCACTCCGCGCACCGTCGAATCATCGATTTGTGCTACCTGTGCGCCGACGATGCACCAGTCACCAGTTACAGGGTACGGCTTGTTGACGTAGGTCTCGCCGGCGGCGCGGGCCTTGAGCTTGTCGATAAAGTCCGCCTTGCGGTCCTGCGGGCCGCGGCCCACGCCGCGCCGCGCCATGAGCTTTCTCAGCTGCGTCCCGGTCATGGCCTCAAGCGCGGCGTCGGAGGGGAGCCGCTGCGTCGTCCGCATTGCCCTCCAGAATGGAGACTCGACGGCACTCAAAGCTTGAGAGGTATCTCGGACGATGAGGCAGCCGGCCGCGGCAGCTGTCGCAAGCTGGCGCGCCTGGGCATGCGAGATGCCCAGCACCGTTCCGGCCTCGTCGGTGGTTGCGACGGGCGGCGCGGCCGCGGCCGAGGCGAGGCGCTCGCGGTGCAATTGAGCCGAGGGCCTCTGACCTGACGTTTGTCCGCAGTGATTCTTGAGGTTTCCCAAAAGCACCAAAATATCGGTCTCCAAAGACCATGACCACCCATCAGGGCAGAGGGCGCACCGAACATGAGTCGCCGTCACCACAAACTGCCGCCGCTCCGTGCCGTCCGCACACGTGAAGCGGTTCTTGAATTCGCGGCCGCCGTGGCTGAACCGTACCAAGCCGTCGATCCGTGCTTGAACGTAGTCCTTGTGCGAGGCCGGGCGGACGCATCGCGCGGTCTCCTCGTCCGTCAGCGTCGTTCGCGTCAACTTTGAGGGTCGTATCATCACCACGGAGCCGGTCGTCGTCGCAACTTCCCTCCAGCCCGTAGTGTAGCCAGTGATGACGCCGCGGACCGTCGCATCGTCGGAATCCTCTACATGTGTTCCGACGACGCACCAGTCGCCGGTCACAGCAGCGGCACGCAGCGGTGGCGGTGCCGCAGCGACAACGGCGCTCGTGGGCTGCTGGCGCCGCCGTTTCAGCGCGGGGGCGGCCGCCGCCGGGAGACTAACGGCCGCCGCAGGGGCCCGCCTCCGGACAAGCTTCTCGCCCGACCTGCTCACGGCACGAATCCTATTTTGGTAGTAGCCGTCGGCCCACGCAATCTCGTAGTAGACTTCTAGTTCGACAACAACTTCAGCGACGACGCCGGGATACCATTTCCCCTCCCACAGCGCCTCGACCTCGGCACCCACTGCGAACTCCGCGACTGGCGGCGGCGCGACGCGGACGCGCTTGCGCGTTCGGGGCCCCTCAGGCACAATAATTGTGGCGTCCGGCTGCTGCTCGCGCCGCCGTTTCAGCGCCGCGGCGACCGCCTCCGGGAGGCTAGCCGGTGCTTCGTTCGTGGGGTTGCCGACGCGGCGGCGCGTGGGGCAGGCGGCTGCTGGGGCGACCGCCTCCTGCTCATCCAAGAGGACGTCGAGCTGCGCGAGGGCGACCTCGGCCGGGTTCATGATGGGGGCAGCGTCTCCATCGACGTACAAGCTCGTATCGTTCGGACGTTCCGCAACTCGGATTCACGGCGGCTAGCGCGGTCGGTAAGACACTAGCAAGCTGGAGGGGTACGGGGAACCCTGCGACGTAACTAGCCTCAGCCTCAGCACCCTGCGACGTAACTAGCCTCAGCCTCAGCCACTCGGATGAAAGACGCCCACTAGTCCTCTACACTAGTCCCAGCACCGCAACAGAGATAGCACGGACCGCACAAAGAATTCATATGCTCACATTACCACACCCCCAAGAACTACTTCGCCGCCCTAAGAGCCTTCGCCGGCACCCAGTTGTACCCCTCGTCGTCGTCCCACATGACTTCGTACCGGCCCTTGTCGAAGCGGTGGACCGATGCCGGATAGTAGCGCCCGTTCCACTTGGCCTCGACGCGCACGCCGAGCTCGAACTCCTGCGCAACGAGCGGCTCCGCCTTGAGCTTCTCCGTGCCCTCCGGCGACCCTCTTATTTTCTTCGCCGGCATCACTTCGTCATCTGAATCGCAGAACTCCGACGACGCCCGACCTCTTTTCTCCACGACCGATCGAGGAGAAGCTGGCACTCCTCTAACAGAAGCAGCGGTCACGCGATTGAACCGCCCATCTCCAATCCACTCCACTTCATAGGAACCACCACCGTCGTAAATAGCATCTATGACCGCGGGATACCACTTCTTGCGCCACCGCACTTCGACTCTAGCGCCAACAGAGAACTCGGCCTCGTCATCGTCAGACGACGGAAAGTTCACGGCCTTCTTCCCGTACCTGACTCTCGCCTCGTCATGAGCTCGAGCAGCTTCCTCTTCTTGCTCAAAGGCGCCTAGTTGCTCCTTGGCCCCTCGATGACAGATACTCGCGTACCACTTGCCGTTGCGCTTGTCGTGCGAGACGCCCGTGAACCGCGACGAGGAGTCATCAGTCTTCGCTCGCTTCACCTCTCGGTCATCCTCGTCACTACTACGGGGTCTCTTGGCCTCGTAGGCCCGCAGCTTCCTCCTAAAATCCACGGGCGTGTCGTAGGCCCCGCGCCCAATACCTCTAGACTGCATGGCGCTGCGCAGCTGCGACGACGACATGGCCGCGAATTGGTCGTCGACGTCGTCGTCGGCCTCTTGTACTTTTTCTGGAGGGGGGGCCTTGCCGCCCTTGGACAGAGCGCCCTCGAGGTAGTTCACGAGTTGAGCTAGGGATCGAATCCGAGAAGATTCGGGGAAGTTCGCCGGCGTCGACACGCCGCAGTAGCCCGCGCGCCACGGCGGCGGCGTTCCACTAAAACCGCATCTTGTCAGAGCGGGCCTCAACTCCTCCAGATTCGCGTACCGGTTTCGTTCCCGTTCACCACGGATCTCCCTCAGTAACGAGCGAGCCGTCGCCGCCCAGTCGTCGTCCGGTATCACAGACGAACCGGAACACGTCTTGCCGTGGGCCGCCGCGGCCGGAGCATGGTCGAAGGTCCGAGCGCAGCCCGCGGGGCAGGGGAAGCGCTTATTGTCTCCCCTAGAAACAGGTGAGCGTCGCCTGCCATCATCCTCCCCCGTGCAAGCCTTCCCATGCGCCGCGGCCGCCGGCGCGTGGTCGAAGGCGCGACCGCAACCGGCGGGACACTCAAATCTGGGCCCGAAGTGAGTAGACGACCGCGGCACGTACTCCGCGCAGTTCTTCGCAGACGTCGGAGACGAGGGCGAGATGGCCATGCGCTCCGCACGACTGGCGGTCTTGGCCGGCGCGGGACCGGGCTTCCAGCCGATGCCCGTGACCCAGTGCCGCTCTTCCTCCTCCGCTTCGCTGGCTTCATCTTCTACTACTGGATCCATGGTCAGTTGATTATCGTCCTTCTTGACGCGGAAGGGGATGGAGTCGCCCTGCGTGGAATGGCGTGGCGCGACGTGGCCGCGGGGACTCTCGCGCGACCACGGCGACGCCGTCGACGCGGTCTCACGAAGACGAAATTTGAAGGTACAAAAGACGCCGGAGCATACGTCGACCTCCACGAAGAACCCGTTCGAGACGTCGTAGCGCAGGTCCTTCTTCTGGCCACCTAACCTCAGATATTCCCTAGCTGAGGTCGCGCCCGTACACCGCTCGAATCTCGCTTGCCGCGGCTTCGACGTTCGCTGGATGCGCACGTCTCGCTCCAGCAGGTCGTCGACGTCCACGAGAGCCGGTCGCACCACGGGCTGCCGCCGCGCCGGCTTCTTCTTCACGACTTTCTGTGAAGGCGCCTCCTTGACCACTCGACGAGCGGCTTCTTTCCTAGACCAAGTAACGCTATCCCCATCGTCCCACCTTACGGTAACATCATCTCCGTCGATCGCCTCGATGGCACCCCGATACACGCCGTAGCCCGGGAAGCGCTTGGCAACAGAAGCCCCGACCTGGACCTTCGACGTATCCAACAGGACGGGCTTGACCACAACCTCTTTAGGTTCTTCCTTCGGGGGCACGCCATGCTTCCGCAGCTTCCTGACAAAATCGCCTCGCGTATCATAGGACCCGCGCCCGATGCCGTTCTTCCGCATCAAGGCTCGTAGCTGCGAGTTGCTGAGTTCGGCGTACTCGTCCTTCGGTTGCTGGGACGCGTCGTCTATACTTGATACGAGCCTCTCGACCCAGCGTCTCGTTTCAAAGCCGTCGAGCCACCGTAAAGTTTCTTCTGACGAAGTTTCTGCAGAAACTTTGTGGGAAGAAGGTAGGATCGTGTCGTCCTTCGCCGCGAGCAAGGCCCGAGCCGCTTGAGACACGTCGTCGTCCGCGGTTCGTTTCCGGACGTCTCTCGCCAGCACGTCATTGTACGTAGAGTCCTCGTCCCATTTGATCGAGTAGCCGCCCTCGATACACTTGTCAATAACCCCAGGGAACCAGCCCCGGCCAAATCTAGCTTCTACTTTCTCACCAGCTGCGAACTCCTTCACAGAAAGCTGATCTAAGTCCTGCCTCGCGCGCAGTTGCGCCTTCTTCTCGCGCTCTTCGTCCCTCTTCAACTGGTAGTCGCGGTCCTGCGACTTGAGGCGCATCGCCTCCAAAGTTTCTTCATCATCGTCGCTGTCCTCTTCGAACTTTTTGAGGTACTTCTGGGCGTGGCTCCGGACCTGGATCGTCGTGCGCGACTGGACGACGTCGGCGACCTTGGACCACTTCTTCCCGAACAGCTCCAACCCTCGGAGGAACCGCGCGTGCTCGTCGTCGGTCCAGCGACCCGTGTTCTCGTTCTTCTCTGGTTGTGGCTCCTCATCAGACGCCTTCTCGGGCGTCGGTTCATCTTCCTGCTCCTTCTGCGGCGGCGTCGCGCCCCCACAAAGGAACCGGGACTCAACATCTTCCAGAGACTCCGTGCGCGCGGGCCTTACTACATCTTCCTCGACGGAAGCGCTCCGCGACGCCCGCTGTCGCATCACGTCCAGCGTCTCGTCATCGTCCGACTCGTCGACTTGTGTCGCCCACCGGCCTTGGTCGGGGTCCCAGGCCTTGCCTTGGGGCGCGCGGCCGCGGGGCTTGGGGATTTTTGTTGGTTTTGACGAAGCGTCGTCATCGGACGCGGCCTTCTCGGGCGTCGCGTCGTCGTGCGACGCTTCTTCTTCCGCCGCCTTCTCGGGCGTGGCGTCGTCGGCGTCTTCCGCCACGTCGTCGTCGGACGCGGCGTCGGCGGCCTCCTTCTCGTCGGCGGCGTCGTCGCCGTCTTCCGCCGCGGCCGGCGCGAGCTCGACGGTAGGCCCGTCCTCATCGGTGGCGGCCTTTTCGACCATCTTATCATCATCATCAGACGCGGCGGCGACGTCGTCCTGCTCGGGCGTCGCGTCGTCGGCCGGCGCCTCGTCCGCCTTTGTTTCGAGCGCCGGCAGCTTCGGCGCGCTAATATTTTCCTCGTCCGAGGCGCCGTCCGGCGTCGCACTGCCCTCGGAGCTCCCGGACGTGACCGAGGCGCAGGGCGCGTCCTCCTTTTCCGGCGGCGCGGGCGTCTTGGGGGCGGTGACCCGAAGGGGCGGCGGCGGCGCGGAAACTATTTGTGTGCCGCCGAAGAGGCCGCCGCTAAACGCCGGGAGGGGCTTTTCGCAGCCCGTATGGGTGCTTGGAGCCGGTTCTTCCGGCTCCTGGGTGTCCGCGGTCATCTTAGCGTCGGTTTGGCGCTAAAGATAGGATGCCTCCTGTCGTCGCCGCGCGGCCTCCAGAAGAGCTGGCACGCGCTGGGGCAGTAGTGCACACCAATGCGAAGCCTCTGAGCGCGGTTTTGCGTCCGCTAAGGTCCTCGCGGATTAGGATAGCGCGGTCCAAAGCCAGTCAGCCAGCAGCCAAACCCGATTTGAGAAATCGATAAAAATAGACGGATCCGCGCACGCTCGCCACCCGGTACTACTCGTCTATGCGGACCCCCAGACAGCTTTTGAAGACAAATGGCGCTGACCCGTCGAGGACTTGGGGTAGGCAGGGCGAAGCAGCAATTGGCCCTCCGTACGCCGCCGCTGAGCACGTATAAATCACTCCGTGCACTCGCGCACTGCCGCATTGCTGCAGCAATTGGTGCAAGCGCGCCATCCGGCATCTAGTGAGCCGCACAGCAGCCCTGCAGGCTGCACTCTGCACAGAGCTGCAAAAATGCCGCGGCGAGGAGGACGCCGAAAAAAGTCGCGGACCCAAGCCCAGCCCGACCGCCCCGCCGCGCCCACGAAAGACGAGCCGAAGAAGCAGCAGGTCCAGCCGAAGCGCAAGAAGGGCCACGCGCCGCCGCCGCAGGCCGCGGACCCGGACGAGAAACGCGTGCCTCGGACCATGATTGTGCGGAGAGGTGCCACGGACAAGCGGGTCCAGGAGCTCGTGCGGGAATTGAGAAGAGTGATGGCGCCGCACACCGCGGAGCGGTTGAAGGAAAGGCCGGGAAATAGTCTGAAGGACTTTGTCCATGCCGCACAACCGTTGGGAGTGTCTCATTTGTTGGTACTGGGACAGCAGAAGGACCAGGTCAATCTAAGAGTGGCAAGATTGCCCGGCGGGCCCACTTTATCTTTTAAAATCAGAAGCTTTTCTTTGGTGAGGGAGGTCCGCGCGCAGCAGAAGCGGCCCTTCGAGAGCATGGCGGCGTATGCGACGGCACCGTTAGTCGTGTTGGACAGCTTTGGCAGCAAGGAGAAGCACGTCGCTCTGCAGCGCGTCACGTTCGAGGCTCTGTTCGCCCCGATCGACGTGTCGACGGTAAAAGTGGCGGACATGCGCCGGGTTGTGTTATTCCACAGGGACGGCGACGGCGTGGAAATGCGCCATTATGCGGTCCAAGCTTCCGCTGCAAACGTGTCGAAGCCGGTCAAACGAGTGGTGGAAGTAAAAAACATCCCCGATTTGTCGAAGCTCAAAGATATATCGGAGTACGTCACGCGCATCGATCCAGGTAGCGACAGCGAGGGCGAGGACGCCGTCGCGCCCATGGCCGGCAAGTTTGGCGGGCGAGGCAACGTCGCGAAGCGCGAATCCAAAATAAAGCTCGTGGAATTGGGGCCGCGGCTGCGGCTGCGCCTCTACAAGGTCGAGCGCGGCGTGTGTGCGGGCGACGTCTTATACCACGCGTTCCGCGAGGACCCCGGCGAGGCTTCCGGGGACGACGACGACGGCGCGAGCGGCGGCGGCGAGAGCGACGCTGGCGGGAGCGATGCTGACGAGAGCGACGACGGCGGCGAGGCGTCCGGGGACGACCTCTTCGCCGACGACGACTCGGACGCGCCGCCGCCGAAGAAGCAGCGGCGCAAGGGCGCGAAGCCCCCGTTCGGGCGGTGAGCTGAGACGTCGAGACCCCGTTCTAGTAGAGTGTAAGTCTATGTTACCCGTCTCAGCAGGAGCAGCTCTTCTTCGACGACTTCTTCGAGGAGAGCTGGCGCGACGCCGGCCGCGACGCGCCGCGCGGGATGCGGTCGATGACCTGCTGCGCGATGGCCTGGAAGGCCTCCGTGACGTTCACGTCGGCCTTGGCCGACGCCTCGATGAAGCGGACGTCGTACTCCGCCGCGAGCGCCTGGCCCTCCTGCGTCGACACCTGGCGCGCGCTCTGGTTGTCGGACTTGTTCCCGACGAGGACCTTGTTGACCTGCGCGCGGGAGTGTCTCGCGGCGATGGCGTGAAGGGCGACGAGCGGCACCGGCGCGCACCTGCTGGTCCGCGTGGTCCGTGATCTGCGCCATCCAGCTTCTTACGGAGTTAAACGTCCGCCGGTCCGTGATGTCGTAGACCAACACGATGCCCTGCGCTCCCCGGAAGTAGGACCGCGTGATCGTGCGGAACTGCTCCTGGCCCGCCGTGTCCCAAATCTGGAGCTTGACCTTCTTGCCTCCTAGGTGCACGGTCTTGATCTTAAAATCAATACCGATCGTCGTGATGAACGTCGAACTGAAGGTGTCGTTGGCGTACCTCAACAATAGGCTCGTCTTGCCAACGGCGCTGTCGCCGATCATCAGCAGCTTGATCTGGAGGTCGTATGGCCGGTTGCCCGAGTCATAGCTCATCGCGGCCGGCGCCCGCGCGGCGACTAAAATAGCTCGCCCGTCGCGTGACGCGTGTTCCTGGCGCCCGTCGCGTGACTATGGTCCGAGTTTCCGACGCGCCGCGGTCGCTGGCGCCGAGCCGAATCGGGCAAAAAATATGAGGCCTGCTCAAGAAGACTCGGTTACGCGAGCGGCGGGGCGTTTTGCGGCCTAAAGCTTGCCAATGACCGTCAGGGGGTCACGATATGTAGCTACAGCTCGATATTACCCCGGCCGATAGCACGGGTGCCGAGCCAAAGGCAGCCTCAAAAAAAGGTGTGCCAGCTAGTGTCTTACAGCCGCTAGCGCGGGATTGCTGTCCTGCTGCGCGCGGGGTTTGTAGGGCACGGCACTACACGCGTCGATGCCAATACGTGCGTAACCGCACGCATCGCAGACCGAGCTGAGCCCCGTCGCGACCGGACGCGGAAAGAAAAAAACTCACAAAAAGACATTACAGCAGCGCCCCCAACCGGTCCCGGAGCGTAGAAAAAGCCTCGTCCGGCGGCGGGAGGTCGGGCAGCGCCGCCTCCACCGAATCCGCGAGCCACGGCCGGACGCCGGCGACGAAGGTCGATGCATCCGGCGCGAGGATGGCCTCCCAGTCGATTTGGCGTTCCGAAGGGAGTGAAGAGGGCACTCCGCAGTCAGCCGCCAGCAAGATGCCGAAGAGCACGGCGTAGCCGCAGCAGGCCGAGCCGCGAGACAGGGGCCCGAAGGCGCACCAGTAGTAGAACATCATCGCGGCCCGCTCCCTTACTCTATCTTTGTCGTGGACTTCTTCGATTAACTTCTCCCAGTGGTACTGCAGTTCGCGATCATAGAGCTTCCATCGTTTCGGCGTGCCGGGCGTCCGGATCGAAAAGTCGAAGCCCCCATGTTTCGTAGCTTGCAACGTAATACGTGTACCTCCTAAATCTTCGCCCGTTTTTTCGGAAGCGCAGGGCGCCGTGCACCAGAAGTCGCGCTTGCCGCATAGCTCGTGGACCTCGGCTAGTGTTATAGCTTCATTGATCCGCTCCACGAAATCATCTTCGCCAGGAGGCACGTTCCGTCGCAGCGTCTCCTTGACGACCTCCAACGCATCGGGAATGTACTTGGCGTACCGCACGACCTTTAGCTGACCGCTCTGCATCGGCGTATGCAATCCAAAACCCTCGGCAAAGGCCTTCTCGGGGAGCCCGTCGATCCACCAGACGGCGTCGCCCGGCTCCGCCTCGCGGCGCCACCGCACCACAACCTCATAGACTTCGCGCCAGTTCACGGCGTTTCCAGCAAACGCGCGCCGCGCGACGTATGCCGCGTGTAACACCATGAAACCGAACATGCGGTGGTGCCTTGTATTGGGAAGGAAGCCGGGGCAGTTCTCTAATTGGACGAGGCCCTCGTACGGTGCGGCCGCGTTGACCCACTTCCTGGTCGCGGCCTTGACGTCTTTCGCGGCCACGGACGGACGGCACTTGCCCTTTCGCGGCGCCGCGGACGCGACGAGCGCGATGGCGTGGCGCTTGCAGTGGCCCTCCTTGAACACGCCGAGGATGTCCTTCTCCGCGTCGGCCGTCGCATTGTCTAACGCCGCGCCGTAGAAGCGCCCCAGCTGCCGCGCGTACCAGCAGACGTGCCCGGGGTCGCGCGCCAGCGCCCGCACAAAGTACTCCTCGGCCTTCTCAAACACACCGAGCGCGCTCCAGCAGAGCCCGGCGTAGTACAGGGCTCCCACGGCCGCGTCGGCGTCTTCCTTCTGTGCAAGCGCCACGCACCTTTTGAAGGATGCCGTCGCCTTCAGGAAATCGCCAGTCCCGTACATGAGCAAACCGAGGGCGTGGTGCCCGCGACAGAACGCCGGGTCCGTCGCGATGCATCTCATAAAGGCCCGTTTCGCCGCGTCCGCGTCGCCGCGGTCCCTTGCAGCTTGCCCAAGGTTGAGCCACGTTTCTCGAGATGTCGCATCTAGCTCGAGGCTCTTCACGAAGGACTCGTGGGCGACGAGCCCGAGCTGCGCCTCGCACAATCCTAACATGTTCCAGGTTCTCGCTGCTTCTTGCCGAGGCCGCTGCGATCCCTCTTCATCCTTTTCGAGAGCTAGAGCGAAGTCCCGCGCCGCGGTCCTGTAGTCCTGGAGCCGGTGTTGCACGGCGCCGCGCTGGTGGTAGAGGTCCGCGTCGAACTCACTCGAAGAACTTTTCTCTTCTAGGGTTACGGCCGCGTTCAAGTCTCGCAGCGCGTCGTCTAACCTCCCGAGGGCCGCCAATGATTGTCCTCTCCGCTTCAAGCAGTCCGTGACGTGCGGTGCTACTTCCACGGCCACGTCAAAGTCCTCGAGCGCCCCTTGTAAGTCGTCCTGCAGCGCACGCGCCGACCCCCTTCCTAACCGAGCGGCGACGAGCCGCGGGTGCTTCGATAGAAGGTCGTCGAAGGCGGCGATGGCCTGGTCCAGTCGATTCGTGTTCACCAGTAGATAGCCCGTCGCGATGGCGTCGTCGACATCATCTTGACCGGTACGGTGCTCGACGGCGCCGCGCGCTTGCGCCAGTACGTCTTGAGGCACGCCCTTATCAACCCAGCGCTCGGCCTCCTTGCTGGTTTCGCGGACGGGCGCCGCGGCGACGACCATGGCCAGGTCGGCCTGCGGGCTGCGCGGGCCCCGCGCGACCGACGGCTTCGGTGGCGGCGGTGCATCGTCGGTCAGTAACTGCTCGAGCTCCCGCAACACGACGACGTCGGAGCCGGCCGTCGCGGCGTCGACGCCGGCCCTCCATGCATTCTGGGCTTTCGCGGGCTTCTTCAGAGCGGCGAGCGCGCGGCCCTTGACGACGTGCGCGCGGAGGTGGTGCGGCGCGCGCGCGACGGCGCTTTCGGCCTGCTTCAAAGCGCCTCGGTATAGACCGAGTTCCATCTTGCAGGTTGCGGCATTCGTCAGGTGGCTCGCGGCGTCGTCTGCAGTCTGTGCGAGTTCGCTCCATGCGGCCGCAGCCTCTGCGTACTTGCCTGCCCGGTAGAGCTGGACGGCGTCCATCGTCGCAACGGGAGCGATGTTTAATCGATGCGACCGTGCATGCTGCGCATCGATTGGGCAGCCTTTTCGTCGGCAGGCTGCGTTGCTAGCGGCCTGTAAGACACTAGCAATGGGTCACATCCCCTGCGCTTGAGCGAGGCGTTAACGAGACTGCGCGAGCGGAGGCGGCATGCGCGATACTGCCCCTTTCCAGTACGATTGGACCGAGCGCGTGAGTTTTGTATTCTACGGATCATTTGAGATGTTCAGGCCTGGGGTCAGTCTCCATACGAGCACCCGTCACCGGCTCACCTTTGATGCTGACGCTTTTGACTCAGTGCGTATTTACCTCCACGACGCGCGGGGATCATGCCTGTGGTGCCAAGTCAAGGAGCTGATGCTCATACCGAAGACGGTTCGCGAAGTTGAACGATACCTGCTACTCTTGGAGACGGGTCGCGGCGTGTTTGTGCCGCGTGAACCCGCAGTGCGTTTCGCGGTAAAAACATTCAAACAAAGTGCCTTGCCGAGAAGCTTGCACTTGTATAAGGCGCTGTACCTGCTGACTCGACTCCAGGGTAAGGGCCACCTCGGCAAGGCGATTGTCGCGCACGTGCTCACTATACTCGGAGGCCCGATGGAACGAACGGACGAATGGGGCCCGGGCACGAAGCGCCGACTCTGCAAGGTAACGATATCCACGTCGCGGTGGGGGGCCAAGTACACGCCGCGCCTAGGTAGCGTCGAAAACTGGCACGCCACCGACTAAAACATGGATAAACTTAAACAACCTTCCCGAGAAAGTGGTCCTCCCACCGCTTCGCCACGTGCTTCCAGAGGAACCGCTCGCGCGCGTAGGCCTTCATGTCGCGCCGATGTCCGTCTAACGCGCCGTCGCGCGCCTTCCGCGCCGCGTCGACGATGGACGACGCGTACGCGTCGCGCCACGCGTCATCGACCGGGTCCGGCGGCCGCCAGTTCAGCAGCGTGACCGGCACCTGCGTCCCGGCGACTCTGGGAGATGCCGGACCGAGATCATACACGTCCGTGAGCTCGGGCACGACGGACTCCGCATATCGAGACGTGATGGGAATGGCGCCCATGGCCATGGCCTTCATCACGGACACGCAGCCCGTCTCCGGGTAGGTCGTCGGATACAAATAAAAGCCCGCCGACGCGTAGGCTTGGGCCAGCGTATCGTGGGGTACCATGCCCTCCAGAATCACACCATCCTGCTCCAGTAATCTCTCAACTTCGTTTCGCCACTCGTCGAACATGGGAACGTGCTGCTTGCCCCACTTGACGACGGCCTTCGAAAAGCCGTAGTAGACTTTTAACACAGCAGAGGGTATTGCTGCTTTGACGCGAGGCCAGACCAACAGCAAATCGTACAAGCCCCTATTGGGGGCCGAGCCGTACACAAACAAGTCCCATTTGTTCATACCATCTCTCAGAAACGTCGGATCGATGCCGTTCGGCGTCTCGTAGGCCTTTGACTGGGCGTGAGAAGGCAGAGAGCGGGTGTGGAACTGCGACAGCGTGAAGATGCCGCTTAACCCATCACAAAACGTCGGCGTCCAGGAATTATAACCGGGCAGGTCCTGGAGCCACGCGTAGACCTTCACGTTCGAAGTTGGTGATACGACGGCCGTGGAGACGTGGTACCTCCACGCCACGAAGACGTCCGGCGGTTCTTCGTCCTGGTAGGTCGCGTGCCGCAGCCATCTGATACCATAAGAATCCAAACCTAGATCGTCATCGGCACACTCGTTGTAGACCTCGACGGAATGACCTAACTTGACGAGCTCCCTCGCTACAAAAACCACAGCCTCCTCGGACCCACCCAGACCGTTCGTCGCCAGTGACGAGGGCCCCCAGGCCGGCCACCAGGTCTGGCCGTACTCGTCGCAGAAAATGGCGATAACTAACTTGTTTCGTTGTCTCGCTGCGATGCGTGCATGGTACGCTTCTGTTCTCGCTCGCAGTTCATTTGCTGCAGTATGCTGTTGCTGCAGCGTGGCATGCCTCAGACGCACGGCGTGGAACCACTCTTCTAGAGCCTCACTACCTCTCCCTAGATCGTCCAGGGCCGCGCCGACGCCTAACCTTCTGTTGTCATTCTCCGGCTCGAGCGCCGATAACGTAAACAACGCGTCGAGCTCAGACCGTTTCTCAACTTTACACGACGCTCGTATGGCCTCCTCCAAATTGCTTCTGATAGCATCGTCCGCAAAGCCGCGGCCCGCGACGCGATACCCAGTAAGATACGCCGCCGCCGCGTCGTGGGGTCTTTCCAATTGCCTTAAGACGTGCGCGTAGTTGAACCAGAAGTGCGACGTCCACGGGGCCTCGCCGCAGGCCTTTCGCAAGTAAGGTACTGCCGCCTCATTATCTCCGTTCAAATGATATGACAACCCGCGGAACGCCAGCGCATTCGGATCCTGGGGGTAGGCGGCCACGAATCGGTGTGAAGTGCCCTCCCTAATACGTTCGAGGGACGGCCCGGGGTCGCTCTCGTTCTTGTAGTCTATGTTTACAGCATAGTCGGCGTCGTCTAGGCATGGCGTCTCTTCATTCCCCCCCAAGGCATGAGCAGCCTGGCGCCGCCAGCAGTCTCGTCGACGATCACTCTGGCGCTTTTGGCGCGGGTCCGAGACGACGTGGAACCCATAAGCTCCGGCGAGCGTCACTTCGTAAACAGCCTGGAGCGCCCGTTCCACGTTGCTCACGCTATTGCCCGCGTCGAAGAGCGGCTCCCTCGCAGTCGCTGCGAATGTTACCTCTCTAAGTTTATGACGAGGCACGGTTACAGCAACATCTTCAAAGTCCCTTAACGTATCCATCAGCACGTACTTGTCCATACCCAAGGAGCGTACGAGCGACGCCCCGACTCGAGAGGAAAACCGACCCGCCTGATCTTTCAATGAACCGCCCCATCCACTAATAGTGAGCAGAGGCACGGCCGCCCACAGCGCGTCGGCCCCCGTCGTGTGCGCCCCGTACAGCAGGTGGTCCAGGAATAGGTCGCACTGCGACGCGATCCTCTGGGCGTGCTGCTTCCTCGGTAGTCGCTCGAACCACTTTATTCTGTGAGGATGAATACCCCGCACTTCGGCCTCCTCGGACAGGTGTCGCACGACGTGCGCGCCGAGCGGGTCCCGCATGCGATACAGAGCTAGCGTGCTTCCTGGTGTTTTTCGTAGGATATTCATCCACAATCCCCAGGAGACCGGTTCATATTTATCGACCTGGTTGATGTTGCAGTACCTTATATATTTTTGAGGTACTAAATCTTGTTCGAGAATAGCTGGAGATGATGGAGCGTAGTCGTTCGCCTGGTAGGAGAAAGGGAGATAGATCAGCGGCTCTTCGATACCTTTTGCATGTTCCGGCGGCAGCACGACACGATCTGCCAAGGTGTAGTCCCAGTGCACGCCGCCCGCGACGCCGGGGTATCCTAAATAGGAGACCATCAAACTTGAACCGGACGGTGCGACACTTTCAGACGCTAACTCAAGTCGAGCGCCCCTCGTGTGCGTCATCAGGTCCACGATAACGTCGAGGTCAGCGTGTTGCATCAACGCGTGAGCTTTTGTAGCGTCCACGTCAAACAGCTCGACGAACTCTCCCCTTTTCGCTCGTGCCCGATTATTCGACGCGTCGTCTTCACCATATGATAAAGCGACGGCTTGGACATAAACGGGATCCGACACGAGTCGCCTCGTGAGGTAGCCCATGGGGTGCTCCCTAAAATCAAACGAGAGGTAGCCCACCCTTAATTGAGTTCTCCTTTTGAGTTGTGGTGGCCCGGCCTTGCGTTTACCGAAGCTCTGTAACGTCCGAGCCGCTGCGACCCTTCGTCCTAGCACCAGATCGACGTACTGTAAGAGCGACGCGTCGTAGGGCATCAACGGTAATTGGACGTCTCGCCGATGGATCGACGCGTTCCGAGCCAACCGCTCATCTAGTAAATCGCAGGCCTTCCGCGCGGCGTCCACCAACAACCGTTGCGTGTCCTCGTACATCCACCAGTTGCATAGAGTACGCCTTGCAATCAACAGATTTGCGAGAGAAGTGAAGTCCTCGGGGAACAGCTCCACGGCCCGCTGAAAGACCTCCTCCGCCATACCGTGGCGGTTCGCGTCGCGATACGTTTGGCCTAAATTATTCAAGGCGTTCAATCTCACAGATTCGGCTATACTATCGTCATCTACCAAAGTCCACTGGATCTTGGCGGCCTCATCACTTGCACCCGCTTCAAAGTACGTGTTCGCGAGGTTGAGTCGCGCGTTGCCATGGGTCGGATCTAGCTCGAGAACGGCCCGATATTGCGCCCTCGCCTCCGGGATGCGGTTCAAATCTTGTAATAAAGTAGCGAGGTTAAACCTAGCGTCCATGAAGGTCGGGTCCGCTTGAACAGCTTTCTCCAGATGCTCGGCCGCTTCCGCGAGTCCTTGGAGGTCTTTGCCCGCGCGTCGCTGCAACAGATTACCCAAATTCGACTCGGCCTGGGCCGTGATGCGCGGGAAATCAGCGTACTGAATAGCTTTTTGATACAAGTCGATGGCATGGCTCAGCTCCATCTTACCGTCTCCACTGAGGTCACCGTAGAAGTTGCCCAGATTAATCAGAGCTTCGGGCATCTCCGGGAAGATGGTAAGAGCCTCCTCGAGCATCTGCACGGCCGGCGCCATGTCATTTATGGAAGCGGCGTGGACGGCTCGGTTGTAGAGATCGTAGGCCGGGAGCTGACGGGCCGTGGCGCCTCTTTCAAATCCTTCTGCTGTTGTTACTATCGAAACAATCTCCTCCTCGGCATGTATGACGCAGAGCAGCGCGAGGAGGCGCCGCATGGCTGCCCGATTGCTAGGCGAGGCTGCCCAAGTGTTGTGTACGCATCGTTTCCGGGGCAGCCATGGCGTCCAGGAGCTGACAGCGACTGCGGCGCGGCGCCGGCTGCAGCGATGCGACCACTAGCGCGTGGCAAAAGCCCTCGACGCCGGCCGACGCCGCGAGGCACCCGCACGATGCCGACGCTTACGCCTAGAGGAATGCCAACTTAGCCCTAGAACCCGACGATGTCCTTCGCGTACTCGCCGCCCCGCCGGTACTTCCCGCCACTGAAATCGGGGTCGTTGCCGTACGCGTCCGAGCCGCGCCAGTTGTCGCCCCGCTCGTCGCCGCGCTCGGCCGACCACTCTCGACGTTTCCGGCGCCACTGGAACTTTTTGAGGGACGATTTCGAGATGGACTCGGGGCTTCCTTGAGACCTGCCGACGCGCCGCGCCCCAGGACTATCTTTGTTCGACCGCTGCCAGCTCCCGCCGTCATCACTCCAGTACTCCGCGTCGTCGTTATTCCCTGAAGCTCTTCTACCAGAGCCCTTCACATGTTTAGTTTTGGTAGGTGTCTCGTAGTGTGGTATTATATCATCCTTCTTCGGCCGATCATGAGGCCCGGGATACCTCATTTTTAGATCTCCACCGGTACAAGCCCTCGCGTTCCTATATACTTTGCCATCTTCCTGGACCTCCTTCTCTATCATCGTTTCCTCCATGGACTTGGGCAGCACGCCCGTGGCCGTCCGCCGCTGCAGTCTTAATTCCTCGAGCGTTTTGGTCGAGGGGTTGTACTGGGGGTTTTTCATCGTCACTTTTGTTTGACGGGCCTCGTGCGTCTTCGTGTAGCCCAGGGCCCGGAGTTCGTTCTCGATGTGCGCGATCTCCTGGGCTGGTGTCAGGGTCTTGGCCATCTCGCGCGCGGTATCAAAAGACATGCGCGCGGAGCGGCCGTGGGAGACGTCCATGGTCGTGTTGTGGGCGTGGCTGCCCTCTTGCGTTGTCTGCGCTGCGGTACAGCCCTACAAGCTCGACAAGCTCGTATGCCTTTTGAGAGTGCGCTGCAAATGCCTCGGCAGAGGGGTGGGAGGGGTGCCGCTGACCTGTCTCCAGCCGTCCGGCGGGGTGGCAGGGGTGCGCTGAGGCGTCGACTGGTCCTGCGGTCCCCACAAAACCCGTACCCCCTGGAGTCATGCGGCATGTGCTGCTTGGCTCCACGCGCGCTGCTTAGCCGATATCCGCACGCGTGGCGATCGATCTTCATCTCAGACATTGCGCAGTCCAGCTCTCGTGGCTCGCCGCAAGCGTTGTAGGCTCCGCAGACTCGGAGAGCCTCATAGCCTCAGAGAGCCTACAGCCCTCCGCCATCCGCTGTCGCATCGCGCAAGCAGCGCGTGAGCAGCGCGTAAGCAGTGACCGATGGGCAAGAAGTCCAAAAAGCCGAGCAAGCAGGCGCCCAAGCCCAAGGCAGCCGCGGCGGCCGGCCCGACGGCCGTGCCCATAGAAAGCGCGCAGATCTACAGCGCGCACAAGACCATCGCCGTCTACCAGGGCACGGAAGACGGCGTGGCCACGTTCGGCGTGGCGACGTATTTGCGCTACGCCAAGGCCGACGCCAGCAAAGCCGAGGAGCCGCGGCACGACCTGTCCCTGCCGCTCGCGGAGGCCGACGCGCACACGGCCCTGCTGAGCGAGAGCGCGGAGGGGGCCATTTCCTCCGTCGTCGCCTCGCTTACAATAGGCGACCGCGTCGAGCTCGAGTGGCTGCAGATGCGGCTCCCCGGCGCGGCCTTCGACTCGGAACCGGTACGAGTCTGCCCGAAGCTCGCGCGTGTCACGGAGGCCGAGGAGAAGGCGCTCATCGAGCAGTGGTGCCAGAAGGTGCCGGCGCCGGGGCTGGTTTCCGGCGTGCCGCGGCCGGCACCGATCTGCGCACCGTGCAAGCCCGCCAAGCCGCCGCCGGCGCCCCGGTAGGTGCTGCGTAACGCGCCCCTACGTTGTAATGTTCGAGTCTATCGTCTCGACGAAGAATACTGCGCACCCGCCCTTACGCGCCTAGACTAAACACGCTCCTCAGTGGAAGCCGCCGAGGCCCGGCACGGCGCCGGGCATGAAGTGGTTGACGAAGAGGCCCGCGAAGCCGATCATCGCGACGCGCGCGTTCTTCAGCTCGCGGAGCTGCATCTTCTCCTGGCCCGCCGCGTCCGTGGGGTAGAGGCCGAGGGGGTCGAAGAAGGGCTTGGACGGGTCCGTCATCGGGCCCTCGCCCTTGGCCCAGTTGTATTTGTTCGCCTCGATCGCGCCGCAGAAGACGATGAACTGCGCCCACGCGACCGTCGGCACCTGCATGATGGCGTCGATGGGGTCCGTCGTCGTCACCGGGCCGCCCTTCCAGAGGCCGAAGACCTGGGGCCAGAGCCACCCCACCCAGCCGAGCATGGCCGCGCGGCCGTTCGCGAGCTCGCAGGCGCGCATCTCGCCGGCGTCGCGCCACTGCGAGAGCTCGAGCGGGTCCCAGACCTGGTCGCCGCACTCGATCGACGTGCCGATCATGCCGTCGAGCTGCGCGTCGGCCGCCTTCAGCGCCGTCCGCCGCGCGCCCGGCGCGACGGGCGCGACGAGCGCCGAGGCGCCGACGGCGAGCAGAGCTAATCTGCGCACCATCTTACAACCTGCGCGGGAGGTGCGTTTGCGCGGTGCTATTAGCGTCCCGTCTCGTCTCGTAGTCCTCTCGTCGCGAAACAGCCAGCGTGCAGCGCTAGCCGAGAGCAGAGCGCCGCCCGTCCGAGTCGGCAGAGCGCGTCCGCGCGTGGAGCCGAGCCCACGCGTCGCTGCCTAGCAGCTGGGCTGCTGAGCTCACGTCCACATGGCTCGCTCCAGGCGCGCGCTCGGAGGCCCGCGCGGCACGGCCGCGCGGCGCTCCGGCCAGCTGCTGCAGACTCTCGCCTTGTGCGGCGCCGGAACGCAATCTCTTCCGTTAGAATTTTGCGTGCGACTGCTGTATGGTCAGATGAAGTGCTGGCGAAGGTAGACTTGCACAGGGAGGGACGGTGGACGTCGTACACAGCCCAATTGTAATTGCAAGATCGAGGCCCGGGTTTTTTTCGTAGGCGCGGACGCGTACAGATTAACCTGTGCAGCCTCTCTGTGCGTCCTAGTTTTGCGGACAAGGGCAAAGAGCCACGGGTGAGGCGCAAAAATTGAAAATGCGCCGCGCTGTGAGGCTCAGGAGGGACAGCACTCGCAACGCCTCTCCGAACGTGCCCACAAAGTCAAAAACCCGCCCCCCTAGAGGCCATCGCCGCGCAGGACAAAAAGAACCTAGCACGAAACTTAGCTCACGGCGCACCCCGAGTCCCCGCCGCTCGCTGCCTCCTCCACCTTTCCCTTCTTCGCCTGCCCACCACCCTTCCCTTTGCCCTTGCGCTTGCCCGCGTAGCGTTTGGATTTTTTCTTCTCCCGCGCGCGCGGCTCCGGCACCGTCGACAGATCGACGCCCGACCGTTTCTTCAACAAAACACCAGCCTCGCAGTGTCGCGTGTAGGGGAACTGGTCGAAGACCGCCGCATGCGTTATATCATGAGTATGGCTCAACTGCTCGACATCGTCCGCCAAAGTCTCGGGATTACATGACACGTAGACGACCGTGTCGAAACTACGGGCCAACCCAATGGCCGCCGGCTCCAGGCCCGCGCGCGGGGGATCGACGAACAGCGTCTCGAGTTTTAATGAAGACAAATCAACCGCAGCTTCCGTGAGGCGCTTGAACGGCCTCGCATCGGGCTGGAGCGCGTCCGCGGTCTCCTTGGCATTTAACCGCGCGAACTGGACATTTTTTACTTGATTAGCAGTGAGGTTCTCCCTGGCGCACTCCGTGTTCGCCTTGCTCACTTCCGTCGCGAGGACTTTGCGAAAATTTCTCGACATAGGTATGGTGAAGTTGCCGTTGCCACAATACAACTCGAGGAGGTCGTTCTTGGAGCTTTGCGTGCGCTCGACCTGCGCGTCGACGGCGTTATGTGGCGATGACGCACGGACGCCGCCTCGCGCCGCCCACGTGACCATTTTTTCACAAACCCTTCCGTTCGGCTGCGAGAACTCGCCCTCGAGCTGGTACAAGTTCACATCCTTCCCGGCTATACGTAATTTCTCTCGTACCCGAGGCGCGTCGCCGTTCAGCGTAATCCGGAACTTGCTCGACCTTCCGACCAACACTACTTTCAATTCTTTAGCTAATTTCTCGGCCTTCGTCTTCCAATTCTTATCGTTATCAATGGGTCTGTTGTACACTAGTACCACAACAGAAGACCCTCGCAGCGTCGTGTGGAACCGCACCTCGTGACATTTATCTCGCAACACGTCATCCCCGCGCAGAGCATCTAACACTAAAGGCATCAGCCGCTGCGTCTCCGCACAGCCCCTCGGAAAGTCGACGACCCGCAACGGCGTCCGCTTCTCATTATCTCCATCATACATGACATAATGTAATTTCTCGCCCTCGGCCTCGTGCCAGACCTGAAAGTTGCACCTCAATCGAAACGCCGTCTTCGGCGAGGCGTGGACCTCCCAGGCCGCATCTTTTGCTTGCGGTATCAATGCTTTGACGGCGTCGACCTTTTGTTGGAGCTGCGAGTCGTATTCCTCAGTATGGCAGCGCGTCAGTTTTAATGCATTCGCATCAGTCATGGCTTGGCTCTTGATGGACGACGGCTGGCTGCTTTTCGAAGGGGTCTTCTTGCGCTTGCCCATCTTTCTTGTGCGTCGCGCTTCTTGCTGCTGTGCTCTGCTGCTCTCTTGCAATTTGTGGCGTTGTGGCGCAGGCAGCGATTGCAAATTTGATCGCTACGTTGCAGCACTATATCGGTGGCTTCACTGCGCTGACGTTGTGTCCTTGCGTTCTGCGGTGCTATTGGCCTCGCCGTGCAGTCTAGTCTGCAGCCTTGTGCCGCTCGGCGGGAGCGTTCTTCAGGCGTCTACAACGCGCAAAGAGGCTGCTTTGGAAGAATCAAGAGGACCGATCGAGATCTGGTGTTTGCTAGTGACTTACAGGCCCGCTAGCTCGGCCAGCATCGAGCTGATCGAGCTTAATCGAGCAGCCGCGTGGCTGAGCGAACGGGACAGACGCTGACGCCATCGCCGCGACGCCTCGTCGTCGGCCCAGCGAGCAATGCTGCGGTTCGCCCGCACAAGCTTGAGTGCCTGCCGGAGAGCATGCTCTCCCGGGCGGACGTCAGCTACAGCCGCAGCAATCACACTCACAACTCTGCCGATCATGCCAAGCTTACTGTCACTGCTACCGCAACGCCTCGAACGAGCGATCTTGAGCACGATCAAAGCTCACTCGCTGGGGCGAAGAGCCTACAACGCGCTGTGCTGGCATCCGCACAGTTTCGGCCGCCGGCAAGCTCTCAGGCCGTGGTTGCGATCGCTCGTCACGACGTCGTGCGTGCACGTGGCTGCCGACGGCCGCGCGACGGCGACGCCACGGGACGCGCTGCCGCCGAGACGTGGCGTGCGCATCGTGGCGATCAGCGACACGCATAACTTGCACGGCGACCTGCGACAAGTGCCGGACGGCGACGTATTAATACACTGCGGCGACGGCCTGCGCCGCGGCGGCGACGAGGACGCCGTCCGGGCGCTGGGGCGCTGGCTCGCGTCGCAGCCCCACGCCGTCAAGGTCGTGACGGGCGGCAACCACGACGCGACGCTGGAACGGCTGTCGCGCGAACGCGTCGCCGAGCTGCTCGGCACTGGTGTGCATTTTGCGGTGAACGAGGGCGTCAAGGTTGAAGGCATACGCATCTTCGTGTCGCCCTACTCGAACGCCAACAGCGCGCGGTCGCCAAATAGGGCGTTCCAGGGCGACGACGTGCTCGAGGAACTCCGTGCGACGCTGCCGGCCTTCGCAAAGGACGGGCTCGACGTCTTCGTGAGCCACGGCCCGCCGGCCGGCATACTGGACAAAGGTGCCGGCTCGGACGCTTTGGCGGAGCTCGTCCGCGACACAAAACCGCGCTACCACATCTTCGGCCACCAGCACAACTGCTTCGGGACGATCGTAAAGGGGCGCACGTGCTTCGTCAACGCGTCGTCGACCGACGGGCTCTTTGCGCTGTGCAAGCCGCCGCTCGTCGTCGACGTCGTCGCGGACGCGGCGGCGATGGCGCCGAGCGAGAGCTTCTTCGACGTCGATTATATGCGTGGGCGGCTCGCGCTTGTGAGTTAAGTTGTTTTCTTGTTATCTGTAGAGTTGGCCAGCACAAAAGCGGCACAGATGGGGGGGGAAACCAGGCAGCGATGTTATTGAGGGCCTAACTCAATAAGCAGTTTGCTGCTTCGTCGGACTCCTCCGACGCCGCGGCGCCTTCGACGAGGCGCGGCGACGCCGTGTTGGGCGCGGGCGTCGGCGCGGGCGCGAGCACGCGGCCCGTCGTGAGGCCCGCGCGGACGACGTGGTCGCGGCTCACCAGCTTGGCCATGCCCAGCGAGACGAGCATGAACGCCAAGCAGAGGCAGTTGATGGTCCCGAGGATTTCGACGACGTGCCGCGCCCGGCGGCCCCGCACGCACGCGTCGTCCCAGCCCGGCCCGGAGTAGGCGTACACGCCGCCGACGAGCAGGAAGATGACGGCGTTGGCCACGACGCAGAGGGCACAGATGTTGCACCAGTAGTCGAAGCCGTTCCAGGACCAGTCCGTCTCGTCGCACCAGCCGACGCAGCGGCGCAGCGCGGCCGTGTAGCCGTGGCGGTGGCCCGTCATGTGGAAGCGGCCGTCGACGCGCCACCGGCCGACGAGCTGGATGACGATGCCCGGCCAGTTAAGCAAGCCGGTGGTCTTCGCGGCGACGAAGGGCGCGAGCGCGCCAGGCGGGAAGCACCAGCCGAGGCCCCGCTCCAGAAGCACGTAGTGGCCCGCGAGGTGCCGGTAGCGCGCGGGTCGCGGGAACCACCACGCGAGCCTCGTCACGGGGTCCAGCTCGTTCTGCACGCGCCAGACGCGGAGGTTCGCAAGCGACGCGCAGTGTCGCGCGAACGCGAGGTCGCCGACGCGCGGGCTCCCGAACGTCGCGTTAGTCACGCGCGCCGCCGGCAGCTCGGCCGCGAGCGCAGCGGCGACGACGCTCGCGACCGCCGCGCCGAGCGAGTGGCCGATCGCGTAGACGTCCGCCTCGCCGTGCGCCTCGACGAAGTTCCTCGCCGCCGCGACGATGCGGGCCAGCGCGCCGTCGCGCGTGGCCCTGGCCGCGAAGCCTCGGCCGACGGCGCCGGCGCCCGCCCCGCCGGGCGCCGGCCCGAGCCGGATTGCCGCGAGGTCGTCCATCGCGTCGACGCCGTCTTTGGTGCCGCGGAAGAACGCGACCAAGGTCCGCGTCTCCCGAGACGCAAAGAGGCCGGCGCGCGCGCCCTCCAGGTGCAGCAGCAGCTCCGCGTCGGGCCCGAGGAGGCCGCCGAGGAAGCACCTCCGCAGGACGTCGCGGACGGACTCGCCCGTCGGAAGCATCAGGACGCGCTCGCCCAGCGACCGGTAGTTCCTTGTTTCTGGCCCGAGCTCGGAGGCGTCTTCCTGGGCCGCCCGACGGCGCAGCGCCGCGACGTCGCGCCTCCACGAACCAGGGCACTCAGTAGGGCCGTCGAACCAGGGCGCCCAGTAGGGCAGCTCCGCGAACGCGATGGCCTCCACGAGGCGCGCGGGCGTCGGCGCCTCCGCGCGCCACGCGCGCCGCGCGTCGGAGTCGTCTTCGGGCGCCACGCCGCGCGCCGCGCTCGCGTCCAGCCAGGCGGGGCCGAAGACGTCGACGAAGACGAGGGCAAACCAGACCGCGACGGCGACGCAGACGAGCGGCACCGCGACCCAGAACGTTTCTATGTCGTACGCGGTCTTGAGCTTGAGCCCAAAGAGCGCCACGATGGAGACCCACACGAGGCCCAGGAGCGCCGAGGCCGCGATCGTCAGCGTCTCCGTGGCCTGCCGCAGCCTCACGCCCGCTTTATCTTCGGCTTCGTCGAGCGCCCGCCTGACGCTTTCGACGCGCGACGGCGAGGCGTGCTTGAGCGCGTACTTCTCGTTGCGCGACGCACTCATCCTCGCGACGTCCTGCGTTTTGGGCTGCCCTTGGGCCCTTTCGCGGACTTTAAAGTTGGTGCTTTTTGGCCTGCTGTTTTTGAGGGCAGGCCTCGGCGCGTTTGCGCGCTGTTGAGATGCGATGCCTCGCTGAGCGCGCGTGCGGTATGTGCGGTGGCTTGTTGCAACACACTAGATTTTGCTGGGCAGGGGCCCAGGATACCAGGAAGGCTGCCCTTTTGCCTGCTCTGGAGCAATTTGCGCGCTGCCACTCAGCCAAATCGAAGAAATCCTCGCGCGCGCACGCTGCGCGGCGGTAGCGCCACCGCTCGACCCGCGACTGGCATCATCTAGAGGCGTCGGCGCGACCGCTGCCCGACGGCGCGCGGAGCCATGGGCCACGGCGTCGACTCGGAGCCGTCGGGATGGGTGACGGACTACGCGCTCATGGCGTCCCTGTTTGTGTTCGCCGCGAGCCTGCGAAAGCGCGGCGCCGCGCCGTGGGCGGTCCGGACGCAGGCCTTCATGGCATGCGGCTACTTGTTCGGAGCCCTCGGGCACCACGCCTTTCCGTCCTCGCGGCGGCGCCGAAAACATCCCGTCTCCGCGGGAGACCTCCAACACGCAGGTACCGCGCCTCCACGGACCTCTGCGGCCTGCGCTCTTTCTACGCGGTCTGGCTGCTGGCCTACGCGTCGCAGTGCGCGTCGTGCGTGTCCTGGTGCCTGTGGTGCGACACCGAGCTCGCGTGGCACTCGACGCGCGTGCCCATGCTGGTCTGCTGCGGCCTCACGACGCTCGTCAGCCTCGTGATCGCCGGCGGCTGCGTCGCCTGCGCGCTGGCCGTCGCGGCGCCCGGGAGCGCGTCCTGCGACGGGAGCGGACCGCCTGCGTGCGACACGCTCGTCATGCACGCGGAAGGCCTCTTCTATTTGTGCTGGGGCTGGGCCTGGGCCATCGTCGCGACGCGGGTATATCTCCTGCTCCGCGACCGCCAGCGCGACTCCCCGAGGAGCGACGCGGCCGTCGTGCACTTCTTTTTCTTCGACCTCAATGTGCGCCGCGCGACGCGCTTCCGACTCCTGCACGTCGCCAACGTCCTCGCGCCCGCCGCGCTTTGCACGTACGGGCCGTTCCTCATCATCTACGTCTTCGTGTATTCGACGTCCCGCGGCCTGGACACGACGGAGGTCTACAGCCGGAACCGCGTCGGCCTCATCTACCACTGCGGCGTGCTCTCGTGCCACACGCTGACCTACTACCTGGCGCTGAACGTGCCCTCCCAACAGTCCTACGCCGCGGCCCGCGCGGGCGCGATGGGCCAGGGCGAAATAGCCCCCTATCCCGCACCCTATAAAACCATCACGCGCCACTTTCATCACCCTTCAACACGCGCGATAAAACAGTTAAACCAAAAGCCCGCCGCGTGGTGCGCTGGCAATGTACCGTGGAGTTGGCCAGCACTATCAATCGACGCGCCTCGTCGCGCGGCGTTCG
Source organism: Pelagomonas calceolata (assembly GCA_918797485.1). NCBI lineage: Eukaryota > Pelagophyceae > Pelagomonadales > Pelagomonadaceae > Pelagomonas > Pelagomonas calceolata. The sequence goes on from CAKKNE010000004.1 coordinate 4,394,761, forward strand.
TTTTCATTTTTTTGCGCGCGCCCGGCGGATAGAGGTACCCCAGAGCTCTCTGAACGGCAATGCGCGAGTGATCCGCGTCCTGCGGACTTTTTCTCGACCCCCAGGCACCTCTGACAAAGAGGCATACAAAGAGCAGGCCCCTAAATAGGAGCGACGCCGCTTCGCCCCGTACGGTCGCCCCAGCGTGCTTGAATTTGCCCTAAGGCAACATCAAAGCGCTGGCCACGTTCCTGGGCCGATCCGCGACGGCGCCGGAGAGAGCGCGAAGTAGCCAGCTGATTGCTTTTTGTAGCTTCCCGCCGCGACGCCGATGCAGACGCCCCAGGAACCTGCGACGGCGACAGCGCCAGTGCTCCCGGCCCCGCTCGCAGCGCAGCCGGCCTCAGTGACTCCGTATGCGGCCGCCGCGGCCGCCGCGTCTCGTTCGACGCCACCCGCGGCACTGGACACGGCATACACTGAGGCGCCGGCGCCGCAGAGCCGCGCGGCGCCCGCCGACGAGGAGGCCGCGGCGCCGATCAGCACATCGGCGACGCAGCAATCGTCACTGCCGGTCGCGTGGCAGCAGGCGGGCTTGACCGAGCGACCGCGCGACCCGCCCGCGCCTGCGCCGGCCGTGACGCCGCCGACCACGGACCAAGCGCCGATGAGCCCGCACCCCGCCGAGCAGCCGCCGAGCAGCGCTTTGCCGGAACAAAAAAAGCGCCCCGCGTCCGAGTTGCGCGACCCGTCCCTCGAGGGGCTGCTCGAGGCGCACGCCTGCCCGGCGAAGCGCCACGACTCGAAGAAGACGAACTTATGTGCTCAGCTTGGCATCGAGGCCTCGCAGCAAAGCTTAGGTAGAGTCGGAGGCAAACTCGCGGGCCATATCGGCGAGAACAGGTACGTTGCTGGCTTGGCCGAAGACGGACGGAGCAAGTGCCAGTCTATTTTGTGTCGAGCGTATTTAGCGCCAGGAGAACCGCGCATCGGCAAGCGGGCGCCTTCCGTGAGGCACGGCCACTCGCGCAAGACGAAGTGGTACCACATCGAGTGCATCTTCGCCTCGTTCAGACGCACCTGCAAGAAATCAAAGACCATCACGTCCGTCGCGGACCTCGAAGGCTTCGAGAGCTTATTGCCGAGTGACCAGCAGAAGGTGCGGGATTTAATTGTGCAACATAATGAAGAGAGAGGCCAGAGGACGCCCGCGGCGCGGCGAGCCGAAAAAAAGACGCGGCCTCCCAAAAAAGTGGGCCGGGCCGCGACGAAAAAGTCGCTCGACGAACCTAAACTATTGCCGCCGCCGCGGCGTTCTGGGCGGACGGCGCCCCGAAGTTATGACGACAAGGCCTGGGAGGAGCGGTCGCCCTCGCCGCCCGAGGAAGGTGCTTCCCTCTTACTAGGATTGTGCGCGTCGCCGGCGGAGTCGGACTCGGACTCGGAGTGCTCGGTGTCGCGCGCGGAGGCGTCCGTGGCCGACGCCGTGGCGTCGCTCGCGGCGGCGCGCGCGCCGCAGCCGGCCCTGAAGCTACCGCCCGCGACGCTCGCCGCCGCGGGAAGAGCCGCGGCCGACGCCGCCGAGGCGGCTATTCTATCAGCCTTCGCGGGCGCGGATCCCGCCCGGGCCGCGCGGGCCGGCGCGGCGGCCTTCGAGCAGGCCTTCTCCGCGATCGCGGCGCGCGGCGACCTGTTGTTCGAGCCTGTCTCCGGTGGCTCGTCGGTCGCCGACAGCTCGTCTTGACTACCCTGTGTGTCTTTAATATAACGTGCTTTCTTAATACCCTGCGGCGATGGCGTGTCCCGGCGTTACGGAGCTAGGACTAGTGGGCACCGCGCGTCGTCGATCACCCGCCGCGCTCCCACCGAGTCCCGCACGCAATCGCCCTGGCTTGTGCGACAGCTTCGGAGCAGTCCCAGGGAGGCCTGGATCAAAACTGCTAGTGTCTTACAGGACGCTAGCAATTAGGCGCGGCTCGCGCACAATATCGCTCTCGACGACGCGCGACGCACTGCAACGGTACTTGAGAGACTCGTCCAGATACGCCATCGACGCGGCGCGCACGTAGTTGCATCGCTGCGCCTCAGCATCGCTCAGCATGGCCGCCCTAGCAGCAGCAGCACCAAAGCCCATCAAAGCCCTCTTCGCCGAGGCCGAGGCGCTCCTGCGCAAACTGGAGGACGGCGGCGACGCCGACGACGCGTCAACGTGTGTGAGTCTGTTGGATGACGCATGGGCCGCGGCGGCGGCGCTCGACCTCTTCCCCGCGGGGTGTACTGGAGACGACGTCGCGACCGCGGATTTGCGGTACGCGCTCATCCCGGACCTGCGCGCGCGCGCGCGGTCGCGCGTCCGATGCACGGACGGGCCCGCCGGGCGCCTGGCGCTCGTGGAGCGCTGCCGGAAGGACCGGGCGCGCTTCCTGGAGCTCGCGGCGGCGTTGGATCCCGAGGTCGCGGAACGTGACGACGACGACACGGACGACGGCGCGGCGCGTGCCCCGTCGGCGCTGGACGTGCGCCGGAAAGCCATCGAACGCCACGAGGCCAAGAAACGCTGTGCAGAGGCGCTCGCAGAAGCGCAGAGAGCGTTAAAGGACGCGCAGACGCCCGAGGAGCGCGACGAACTGGAGAGGGATGTTATTATAGCGGAGCTACGAAGTCATGCCGCGACCTGCGAAGAGGCCATTACTAGTGATGATCGCGAGCTCGACATGCTCAGAAGGATGGCGTCGAACGCGCCGCCGCAGCGCGTGCGGCCGCCGCAGAACGCGGATGCGGCCTGGTTGCTGGGCGCGCGGCCCGGCGGCCAGAACGGCGGGCTGAGGGTGCTGCGCATGGACCGCGACGACGCGGGTACCGTGCGCGCGCGGCGCGAGACGGTCCGCTCGGGCGTCTTCCGGCCGTCGCATCGCTTACCGACGATGACCATCGAGGAGTTCGCGGATTTGGAGATCGCCGACGCGCAAGAGAGGAGTGAACGGGAGAAGGCGGCGGCGGCGCATAAACCGACGATAGAAGAAGATATGAGGAGGCGCGACCAGCTCGAGGAGGAGTCCGACGAGGAGGACACGGAGCGCTACGACCACGCGCGCGCGCGGAGCGAGGCCTGGGCGAACTGGCTCGAGGAGCACCCGCGCGGCGCCGGGAACAAGGGGGGGAGCCAGCTCTAGCTCTCTCTCTAAGGTTGTTGTTGTTTGCCAGGCTTGTTTTTTTGAGATGCTGCAGCAGAAGGGTCTGACCTCAGAGGACAAGTCGCATTTTTCAGCCCTAGTAACTCTACTCACGCTAGCAAGAAGCCAAGGCGCCTCGTCCGCGGCGCGAGGGTGCTTAGAGGCCAGAATCGTTCAGGCGCGCTGCAGAGGTGTCCCATAGATCGATTCTAAAACAGCCAGCAGCGCGAGCTCGGGCCACCGCGCACCGCACACCAGGCTCTCCAAAGGGTCAGCTGCCTCGAACCGAATCAGCCTGTAGCAGCGTCGATGGCGTCCCTCACGCCCGGCGCGGTCGATTATATCGTCAACGAGAAGATGACGGTCGCCGGCGGCCACCGGCCCGTGCTCCAGGTCGTCAAGTTCGGCATGATCACGAATGCCCAAGGCCTCACACGCGAGAAGCTGTGGCTCAGCGACGGGGACCGCTGGGTCCTGGCGATGGCGGTGCCGCAAGAGGGCCGCGTCCTCACGCCCGGCTGCTTCGTCCGCCTGATTAAGTACGAAGGCGAGGAGCCGATTCACGCGACGGACATGGAGATCGTCAGCCCGGCGCAGCCGCGCGTCGGGACGCCGACTCAGTACCGTAACGGCGCGGCGCTGCCGGCCGACGCCGTCCAGCCGGCGCCATCGCCGCCGCCGCCGCCCACCGTCGAAGAGGTCGAGGCGACCTTCGCGACGGCGACGCTGTCCGCGGCGACGCCGACGATCCAACTGAACGTGGGCGGCACGATTTTCGAGACGACGGAGTCGACGCTCGCGCGCCACCCGGCGACCTTCTTCGGCGCGCTCGCGCGGAACCGCGGCGCCGCGACGCGCCTCTTCGTCGACCGCGATCCGACGCATTTTAGACATGTACTCAACTACCTGCGAAGTGGCGTCGTCACGGCGCCGGCGGACGACGACGCCAAGGCGGAGCTTCTGCTCGAGCTCGAGTTCTACGCGCTGCACGACTTCGCCCGAGGGCTGTGCGGGCCCGTGCTCGATTTGACGAAGCACCTCGACGCGGCCGGCGTGCTGGCGGACCGGGCCGACGAGGCCCGCCTGCGCGACGTCTTCGCGTCGGGCGACGCCGGGGCGATCGGGCGGCTCGACCGGTACGAGGGCCTCGTGGACTTCTACAGTACGTACCCCGGGGGCGTCGCGTTCGCCGCGCCGCCGGCCGTCGACGCCGGCAGCACGCTGCTTTACGACGCGTTGGAGCCCAAGCCGCCGCTCGGCCGCGAGGGCTCACCGGCGACGTGTCAGTATATTGATCAATTCAAGGAGAACTTCGACGCCTTGTACCCGCAAGTGCTGACTCGACTGAGCAAGGTCATGAAGAGCGGCCAAGTCTTCATCGCCGGCGGGTCGGTTCTGCTGGGGCTGACCGCGCTAGATCCAGCGGTCGCCCGGCTCAGCAACATGCCGCTACGGACGCGGCACACGGCGTTCTGGAAGGCAAGCTCTAAGCAAGTGGGTGACGTGGACGTCTTCGTGTGCGCCAGTAGTCCTGAGGAATGCTCGATACTGGCCGAGCGAATCTGGAACGCGCTTGCCGTCGACGGCGAGTTCTGGAAATGCGAACGCAACCGCGGCGTGATCAATATGACGAAGCATCGGACCCATTACTGCTATGGGGATGCAGAGCTCGTCGTCCAGGTCGTGCTGCGGCAGTACGCGTCGCTGACGGAGGTGCTGACGTGCTTTGACGTCGATTGCTGCTGCGTCGGTCTCTCCTTGAAACGTGACTGGCGCGACGTGAAGAACTGGCGCGTGTGGGCTTTGCCGCGAGCCGTGCGCGCGCTGCAGTCCGGGAGAAATGTAGTTAACGCGATTCACGCGTGGCCGCGGAGTCCGGCCTATGAGATGCGCTTGACCAAGTATGCCTGCCGCGGCTTCGCCGTGCTCTGCCCCGGCCTCGACCCGGCGAGCGTCGACGAATCCAGGATCCGCGCCACACCCTTCGACGCGCTGTCCGGCATCGCGCGGCTCCTGCGCGTCGCGAACTTGGTTGAGCTCGCGCAGCCCACGACCTTCGAAGCCGCCAAGAAGCTCATGATCCAACGCTTCGGGATGAGCGTGACGTTTGCGCTGAGCGGGATTTACGATGTTCCAGTGCACCTTCTCCCCGGGGAGGAATTGGCCGGCGCGACCGTTCCTTCGGGCAATGAATTCTCGGAGGTTGCGTCAGCGCTGCACCCCGATTCCACCGCGGAACAGGTCGCCGCGTTGCGTCGCCGGTACCCGCGCGACACGGCTTGGAGGGTGCTGACCCCCGCTGAGAATTTCCAAGGGGGAGATCGACAGTACGGGCGGCTGATCGAGGCTGACACCGAGTCGCGCGCCGCGGCGTGGCGGGGCATCGTCGACGCCGGCCACGACCACCTCGACTTGCCGCGGCGCATCGCGTGGGACGACAGCCGCAACCAGAGGGAGTACCTCAACGTCCGCGACGCCGACCACGACGCGATCTACTACGCTCATGCGTACAAGGTGTGACACATGTGCTGTCGTTACGAAGAGTAAGAACTACAAAGATACGCCAAGAGACCTAGAAGATGTCCACGACCCGCCCCGCGTCCGCCTGAATCACGTCCGATTTTGACGGAGACTTGACCTCCGTGCGCCTACAAGGCGCGCCATTCTCAAAGTAGTCATCAAAAACCACGAAGTTGTTCGGCTGCTCGTTGTAGTCTTGTAAACCATAATGTTTGCGCAGGAAGGGCAGCATCTTGGGCGACGGGCGGTCGTACGCGAGCGACCTCGCTTCCCTCCCTTCGGCCGCGAGCATCGCGTCGAATAAGGTAAAGCCATGGCCGGACCGCTGCGCCCGGTCACTCACATAAAAATCCAGCACACACAGCGGGTCTAGTTGTTTTGTGCCCCCCCCGCGGTGCCAGTAGTACAAATGCTTCCGGCCCACGGTCAGCAACCCAAGCACTTTTGATCGTTCCCTTAGAACGTAACACCTTCTTTGCTCTCCGAGGCTCCGTTCTTGCCTGAGGATCTTTACGCTCGTCAGGGGGCCCTTGAGATTTTGCGCGTCGCCGCTCTCCGCACCCAACGTGTCTAGGATTTGACTGAACGCCTGGAACGCTTCGAAATTGTCGTAGCCGAGCTCGGCGAGTGCTTCGCCCGTCCAACTGTGGACGCCTTGTTTAATATACGGTTCGAGGACCTGGGGTAGCTCCATTTCGTAGGCGTTGTGAATTGTGACGCGCGTCTCCGGCGTCCGGGGCTGCCCCGCGTACGAATTGTGCGCGAATTATGCGCTCTGAGCTTCGGACGGAGCTGCTTCTTAGGTGACAGGCTGCCCACAGCGCGCCCGCAAAACGACTTTTAGCTAGCGGCTGTAAGGCACTAGCAAGCAGTCAATAATCAGCTTTTTGCAGCCCGCTCGCCTATAGATCACTAGCGAACAGCTCTGATAGGCTCCACACATCTCTTGACACGTTACGCGTCGAGCCCGTAGCTCCGAGACGCGCCGCTGCCCTAGCCAGCTGACAGGCCAGCCAGCCCCTCGCATCGCCGCGCCCGGCGCACGCGCCACCGCACGGACGCACTCACCAGCGCCGCGACAAGACGCCGGCCAGCGCGCCGACGCAGCGCGCAACTGCCTAACCCGCGAGAGCACAAGCCACGATGTTCGACCAAGATCGCGTCAATAGTAAGCATGGCGGCGGCGGCTTGCAGTCTTCCGAGCAGGCGAACTTGGATAGACGAGAGAGATTGAGGAAATTAGCGCTAGAAACGGTGGATTTGAATAAAGACCCGTACTTTATGAAGAACCACCTCGGGAGTTACGAATGTAAATTGTGCTTGACCTTGCACAACACGGAGGGGAATTACTTGGCGCATACGCAAGGGAAACGCCACCAGCAAAACTTGGCGAGAAGAGCATTTAAAGACGCGCGCGACGCGCCTATCTTACCAACCCCGGCCAAGTACGTTGAGAAGAGACACGCCATCAAGATCGGGCGGCCGGGCTACAAGGTCACGAAGTCGCGGGATGCGTCGAGTGGCCAGCGCGCGTTGCTCTTTGAGGTCGACTATCCGGAAGCGGATGCGACGGTGCAGCCGCGCCACCGCTTCATGTCCGCGTACGAGCAGCGCGTCGAGCCGCCGGACAAGAACTACCAGTATCTACTCTTCGCCTGCGAGCCGTATGAAACGATCGGTTTTAAAGTGCCAAATGACGCCGTCGACAAGGGCGAGGACCGCTTCTTCACGAACTGGGACGTGGTGGGGAAGAAGTTTACGCTGTCCTTGCAGTTCGCCGACGAGGATTTGCGGAAGACTACGCCGGCGCCTGGTTCGGGGGGCGGGAAGCACCGCGCGGACCTGCGCTACGACATGAAGTACTAAGAATCGTAGGTTATTCTTCGCGTCGACGGCGTGGCGATCGGGGGTTCGCGCACGCGGCCAGGCTCCTTGCGCCGGCTCCAGAGTCATTGCTTGGTTCGCGGTGCTGACGACGCGCCGCCACGGCGGCCCGGCCGATGCCGAGGTCCCCGTCGGCGGGAAGGTTCTTTGCGAGTACACCATACCCACCGGTACGCCGTCGCCGCGACCCGCAAGCTCACGGCCTCACGGCCTGCCGCCATTTCCCCCTCAACGGATAAGGGCAGCGCCGAGAGCGGCGCCCTCGCAAATACGAAGCAGCGCTGTGGCCAGGGCGCCGGGGCAGCAAGAGGCAAACCTCCACGACTCTCCGGAGACGCCAGGACGCGCCCGGCGCACGAAGAAGCTGCCAGGAGCCGCGCTAGGCAGGCGGCCACTACCAAAGGCAGCGGTGCCGCAGCGGTGCCGGCGAGGCTGCCCCGCGCACACAAGATGGACGACGAGCTCCCCCCCCTCGCCCGCGACAGCGCATCACCGCCGCGGCGCCTCATGCACGCGCCCGATTTGGGACCGGCCCCCAGCGTCCCAGACGTCGACGCGAACATCGGCCGAAAGGATTTGAGGTACGACGCCCTCGTCGAGGCCGTCCGGCGCCAGAACTGGGCCTGCGCGAAGCGCAAGAAGCGCAAAGCTTTACCGGTCAAGCGGAGCACGGAGGACGTCGAGAGCCAGTCGACGGCCTTTTCTACCAGTACTGGTATACAGATAGCCCAGATAAAGAAGTGCTGCGAGTTCATTGACCAGACCTTTGGCGACGGCGACGGCGAGATCTCCTTGCCGGAGCTCGAGGCGGCTTTTCGACGAATGAGGAGGGAACGGGCGGCGGTTCGGCTGCGGGAGCGCGGCAGAGCTCTCGGCCGACGCCTAGCTGTTTTGTTAAGAAGAAGGGGCCACGACTGCGTGTCCTTCGTGAAGTGCGTCGATGCTGGTTCGAAGGATGGGAAACTCACACCGGTCGAGTTGGAAAGAGGTATCAAGAAGTACGTCGACGAGGACAAGCAGATGGTCTCGTCGGGCGCGCTCGGTGCGGCTGGAAGTGCGGATCTTGGGTTGGACTCGACGTCGCGCGCGGTCATCGCCCAACACAGAAGGGAGATGCGCGACCGTATCAAAGATGACGCCGCCGCGTTGATAGCTTTAGAACAGTCCGCTGTTCTAGATGACTCCTTCGGCGTGTCCGACGCCACGACGCAAAACCTCAAAGGGAAAATAACGTTCTCGGGCCAGGACATCACCGACTTGATTCGCTTCTTAGACCCGAACGCCGACGGCGACGTCTCCGCGACGGAACTCCAAGCAGGCTTGGACCTGGCCAAAGCGCCGCCCCCGCAACAGAGTTTTTGTGACGACTCCTTCGTCCTGATGAACAAGTTCGAAGCGTCGATGAAGAAAAAAGCACAAACTGTGGTTAGATTGTTCCACGAGATCGACGCCGACCGCAGCGGCAAGCTCGATATTAGGGAGCTCGGGGTGGCCTTAGATGCGCTCGCGGGGCCTTCTGCCCGAGAGCGGGCGCTGAAAAAGCTCGCTGAAAAGCGGGAGCGCCAGGAGCGCGAGCGCCAGCGGAAGGAGGAAGCCGATCGACTTGCGAGAGAAGCGCGGAAGGCCAAGGCCGAGGCCGCCGGCGCGCCTCGAGTGTTGGGTCGCATCGACGCGATTCTCAAACAAAAGGACCTCAGAATCATCGACCTGTTCAGCGCGTCGGGCTTCGACACGTCCGGGGACGGGTTGCTGAGCGCCGAGGAGATGCGGGGCGCGCTCGCGAAGGCGGGGTTGAAGCTGAATCGCATCGAAGCGCGGGCGCTGATCGAGTACTTGGATGATGACAATTCCGGCGAGATCGACGCGAAAGAACTCGAGAACGCCCTCCGCCAGTGGCGCCGCGACTTCAGCGAGGAGCACGCCCACCCGAAGCCCCACGAGATGTCCAAAAATCATGCCCTGATGGCCGCGAAAGCGGCAAGAGCCCGCCTGCACGAGAAGTCGCTGCGCGAGCCCGCCGACGGCTTCGACCCCATCGCTTTATGTTTCAGCTACGACTGGCTGCCGACGCTGGACACGTTTCTGGCGAAGCGGACAGGTCCCCAGGACGGCCACGCGCGGCGCGCCGTCGCGCGGGAGGCGCTCCGCATCAAGCGCGAGCGGCGCGCGGCGGCGCTGGAGGCGAGCGTGACCGGTGGTGGCGGCGCGGGATAAGGTGTTTTCTTTATCTTGCTTTGCTTAGAGCTAGGCCTGCCGCGCGGGTGTTGCACTTCTGGCCCAGAGTTTAAGCTGAGGCTAAAGCCAGATAACTCGGCGACGAGTGATATATTGTTACGGTGCTAGGACTAGTCAGCGACGAGCGTTGCAGGCTCAGGCTAGTTACGTCGCAGGGTCCCCCGTACCCCTCCCGCTCCCCCCGGGCCCACCCGTCCGGCTGGACTCTGCATTCCTAGTGTCTTACAGACCGCTAGCTCAGGCAGAGCCACACAAAACGAGCGGGTACACAATCAGCAGGTGCTAGGAGTGGTCAAACGCCATCGCAGCGACACCAGCAATAATGGCTCACCGGGGCTGCAAGGTCTTCCCGCTCGTCAAAGAGGTAAGAGCTTATGTAAAAGAGGGAGACGGAGACCAGGGCGCCGACTGTCATGACGTCGCCGACGAGCACTGGATCAACGGCACCGATCCGTCGACGGGTAACACCCCAATAGCGAACCCCATGAGCGGCTACGCGCAGTACGCCGGCGCGCGCAAGTCCTGGGGCATCAACGCTCTAGGCGGTCTGGTGGTGGAGGTCGAGGCCGACGACGGGACGATGGGTGTAGGGGTTACGATCGGCGGCGCCGCCGGCGCGCAGATTGTAGAGAGACACCTGGCGCGCTTTGTGGAAGGAAGGGACCCGCGCGACGTCGAGTCGATCTGGGACCAGATGTTCCGGGCCACGCTCAACTACGGCCGCAAAGGCCTCGCCGTGCAGTGCCTGTCGGCCGTGGACCTCGCGCTCTGGGACTTGGTGGGAAAATTGAGGAAAGAGCCCGTCTACGCGCTGCTGGGCGGCCGGACGAAGGCGACGCTGCCCGTCTACTGCACGACGGCGCGGCCGGACCTGGCCAAGCAGCTCGGATTCGTGGGCGCGAAAATTCCCTGTCCCTACGGGCCGTCCGCCGGCGATGCGGGGTTTGCGAAGAACGTGGCGTTCTTCCGGCAGTGGCGCGAGAAGGTCGGCCCGGACTACCCGCTGGCGCTCGATTGTTATATGGCCCTGACGAAGCCCTACGCCATCAAACTGGGAAGGGCCCTCGAGCCCTACGGGCTGAAGTGGCTCGAGGAGTTCCTGCCGCCCGACGACTACGAAGGCTATAAGGACGTCAAGGCGGCGCTGCCGGGCGTGCTGCTCTCGACGGCCGAGCACGAGTACACGCGCTACGGGTTTCGACGGCTTCTACGCGATCGAAGCGTGGATATTTTGCAGCCGGACGTGACGTGGTGCGGCGGCCTCACGGAGGCGCGGCGCGTCGTCGCGATGGCCGCGGCGGACGACGTCCTCGTCGTCCCGCACGGGTCTTCCGTCTACGCGTACCACCTCCAGTACGCTTTCCCGAACTGTCCGGTGGCCGAGTTCATCAACCTGTCGCCGCGGGGTGATGCGATCGTGCCCTACTTCGGGGGGCTGTTCCCGGACGAGCCTCTTCCGGCGAACGGCCGCATCGACCTTCCAGATAGACCAGGCTTCGGGGTCACGCTGAACCGAACCGGTCTGCAGCGACCCTATCAACGGACGCCTGCTGACGTCGCGGCGAATTATAGGGCGAATCAGAACGCTGGCGCGGCGGCGGCGGTGGTGCACATGCCGTTCTAGGACGGCGTTGTAATAAAAGGGGAGTGTGTGTATTCGTTTGCTAGTGTCTTACAGGCCGCTAGCCCCGGCGAGTGTCTTGTTTTTTTTTCCTCGCGTCGTCTCTCCGACCTACGCGCCGGCGCCGGCGCCGGTCGAGGAGCCGTGGCAGCCGGCGCAGCCCGCGCGCCGGCGTTCGCGGGCGGCGCGCGAACCCACCGAGCCAAAGCCCCCGACGGGGCGCCGCCGCGGCACCGTCAAGGTCGTCAAGCCGGGCTATTGTTTCGTGGTGCCCGACGCCGGCGGGCCCGACGTCTTCTGCTCGACGCGGCTGAACGACACGATCGCGGCCGGCGACCGCCTCGAGTACGACCTCGTGCCGAATGAGGGCCGTAGCGCGCACAAGGCGGGAAACGTGACGATCCTGCCGCGCGCGGCGGTCGGCGCGGCACCACGGCCGGCGCCCGTCCCCGCGCCGGCGCCCGCGGCGGTCAAGCCCGTCGCCGACAAGCCGGCCCCGCGGTGGTCGAGCGCCGAGGCGGCCCGCGACGCCGACGCCCTGGAGTTCTTCTACGAAGGGGACGCGTCGAAGCTCGAGCCGCGCTTCTCGGCCCCTGTGTGTGGAAATCAAATTTTGGGCGCTGCACGCCATCGACGCGACATGCTTTCAGTAGCTGCGTCTGCGCGATGGCGTGGCGATTCCACGCCATCGACGCGGCGTTGTCCCCGTGGGCGCATCGGCTCGATGGCATGGAGGCTCACGAAGGTCCATGCAATATTTCTCAGAACCTAACTCACTGGTTGATTTCCACACAGGTCGGCCCAGGACGGCTCGCCGCCAGAGTTTCTGTGCCCCCTCACGATGGAAGCGATGACCGACCCGGTCTTTGCGGCCGACGGCCACGTGTACGACCGGGCGTCGATCGAGTCCTTCCTCGAGACGCACGACACGAGTCCCCTCACGAACGAGCCGCTGGCGACCAAGTCCCTGACTCCGAACGACGCGCTCCGGTCTCGCTTGCGCGAGCGCGCAACGCTCCTCTAGTGTAACATCACCATGATTCAATGATTTCTGGTGTCAAGCATTACTGCAGTGGATGGGGGGCAGGGGTGGTTATGTACAGAGTCCGGGCGCGGGCGGTCAGGGGCCACTTCACGGCGGACCATCCTCCAACGACGAAGTCGACGCCGCCGGGACCGGCGTCGGGCACTCGCACGGCAGCCGTTGGAGGCATACTCGGCAGTGCAGTGGTGGTTGCAGAGTGGGGCGAAATAATCCGGGCGCGCCAGGCGGCGTCGATGCCGGTCCGTCTTCCGGCCATACAGCGGCCGGTGCTCGGAATGCGGCAGATGTTGTCGCGGCACGAAGGGCGGAGCGCGCCGCGGTCGTGGCGCGGCTCTGGGTGCCCGCCGGCGTCGCAACTGGTCCATCTTCCGCGTCAGCACGCACCGCCGCACGGAACGTGGCCGTCGTCGTCACTGCGTGAAGAGCGGAGCGCGCCGTGTCCGACGCGCGACTGCGCGAGCCGGTTGTGGGCGGTCCGTCTTCCGGCGCCCAGTCGGCCGCCATAGCGGACGTGGCCAGGAGGCGGAGAGCGGAATCGATCACCCGCGCCTTCTCCTCCGCCGCCACGCCGTCGGCGGGCGCGAGGACCTTCTCGCTGAGCCATCCCTGCGCATCGCCGGCCACGACGCGGCAGCGCGCCGCGCCCGTCCTCGTCACGCCGCGTTCATACACGACGACGTGTGAGCCCCGGGGCAAGTCGCCGACGTGCGGCGAGTCCATCTCGACGCCCGCTCGCAGGCGGCCACCCGCCCGGCCCACGACGGTAAATATCGACGGTGCCGCGGGGCGCAGCGCCTGCGGCGCCATCGCCGAGCGCGTGATAACACGGGGCGCCGCTGCCGGCGGAGCAGGCGCGGCGGCGGCGGGCGCAGCGGCGGCGGGCGATGGAGTAGATGCCGCAGCCGGTGGTGGCGGGGGGCGCGTCGCCGCTTGCGGCGCCGCCCCTCTCCCTATCACTTCACGCGTGATCGCCTGGGCCGCCGGCGTCGGCGCATCTTCACGAACAACGCGCTTGAGCGACGCCAGGCGCGACTGAAACTCGTGTCGAGCTGAAGGTGCCGGTGCCGCAGCAGGCACAGCGGCGGGCCGGTGGTGGGGCCCGCGCGCGGGCTGGGGCGCCGGTGCCGGCGCCGGAGCTGGGCGCTGGAACCACCTGGGCTTCGGCTTCGGCTTTTGCGCAACTGGAGCCGGCGCCGGCGCCAATGCCCGCGGCGGTGCAGCGCGCGTATTCGTCGCCGGTGCAGGCGCGGCGGCCGGCGCGGGCGCTGGCGCGGCCGCCGCGTCCGCTTTGGTCCCCTTGGTCGGAGGGGTCGTCGGTCGCTCGAGCGTCGACGCGTGGTCTTCGTCTTCAGAAGAGCTGCCTTCGCTTTTGTATTGGATGTCCGCCACCTGGTCGGCAGCCTTCTCCTCCTCCGCCGGGGGCGCCGCTCCTCGCCCTATTGCGGGGCGCGTCGTCGTGGGGGGTGCCGGCGCTGGTGCCGGAGCAGGTTGGCCCTTGACCACGTTCTTCGCAGGCGTCGGCGCTGGCTCGGGCTGAGCCACGGGTTTATGTTGCGCAGCGCGACTCGTGGGAAACCAACTGCGCTTCTTCTTGGCCGCGGGCGCGGGTGATGGTGCGGTCGCTGGCTTCGCCGATGGCTTCGCGGGTGGCGTTTTCTTCGGCGGCGCTCCGGCTTCTCCATCATGTGGACCGGCCTTCGACTCGGCGACGCCGCGCTCCGTTTTCGCCTCGGCAGCACCGGGCTCCGCCTTCGCCTCGGCAACACCGGGCTCCACCTTCGCCTCGGCAACAGCTGTCGTCGTCGCGGGCGCGGCTGCGGGTGCGTCGGCCGGCGGCGCCGTCCCTCGCCCTATCTCCGCGCGCGTCGTCGCCTGAGCCGCTGGCGCCGGTGCCAGGACAGGCTCGCCCTTGACGTCGGGCGCCCCGGCTGGCGCAGGTGTTGCCGGCGGCGCCGCTCCTTGCCCTATCGCGGCGCGCGTGGTCGGCTTGGCCGCCGGCGCCGAAGCGGACTGGGCGACCTGTTTGGGTTTCGCAGTGCGCATCGGGAACCAACCGCGCTTCTTGGCCGCGGGCACGGGGGCTGGCGCGGTCGTCGGCTTCGCCGCGGGCTTCGCCTCGGGCTTCGCGGGTGGCGCTTGCTTCGGCTGCGCTTCGGACGTTCTTTCGGCGGACTCCGCCTTCGCCTCGGCGACACCGCGCTCCGTTTTTGCCTCGGCCACACCGCTCGCCGGCCCGGGTGCGGGCGCCGCCGCCGTCGTTGCAGGTGCGGGTGCAGGCGCCGGCGGCGCCGTCCCTCGCCCTATCTCCGCCCGCGCCGCTTGGGCCGCCGGCGCCGGTGCCTGCCCCGGTGGCGTCGTCGGTGCCGCTGGCGCCGGTGCGGGCCGGGCGGCGGGTTTCTGCGCGGCGCGGCCCTTGGGGAACCAGCTGCGCTTCTTGGTCGCCGGCGTCGGTGGTTTGCGAGCGTCTGGCTTTTTCGCAGGCGGCGCTTTCTTGGGCGGCTGCTTCTTGGGCACAGCCTGTTTGGCCGGCGCCTTCTTGGGCGGCGCTTTCTTGCGCCGCGCCTCGGGCTCTTCCTCCGCGGCGGGCTCCTCGGCCTTGGCTTCCGGGACGCCGCCGTCGGATGCGGCTTCGACGCTGCGCGTTTGCCGAGCGGCCACCACTTTCTTGGCACCTATGATCGACAAGAGCCAGTTCCCCTTCGTCTTATTGTCGGCCTCCGGCGGTGGCGGCGCATCGTCGTCGTCGTCACCGGGAGGCGGGGGCAGCGCTTCTTCCTCGTCCTCATCGGGCGGAGGCGGCGCTTCCTCGTCGTCGTCCTCATCGGGCGGAGGCGGTGGCGCCTCCTCGTCGTCACTAGGAGGCGGCGGCGGCGCCTCGACGTCTGCGTCCGCGGGCGACGTCTTCTTGTGGTGATGGTGGTGCTTCTTATGAACCGCCGGCGCCTCGACGTCGACGCGCGCCTCCTGCTGGAGCGGCATCTCGCGCACGAGCGGTGCGGATGCCGGCGCGGGCCGCGGCAGCCAGCCCATCTTTCCATCCGCGGTGCGCCCCCACTCGCGCGCGGGCGGCGCCAGCCAGCCCTCCTTTTGATCCAGGAGCGACGGCCCCTCGTCGCCGTGCGGCGTCACGACGACCTGCGCCGCAGCGTCGTCGTCGTCGTCGTCCTCGTCGTCACCACCATCCTCATCACCGCCAAAGAACGCCTTCTTCTTGCCCCTGCCTGTGAGCTTGTCTTTGGCGGTCTTGGCGGCGGCCTTGGCCTTGGCCTGCAGCTCCTTTGCCTTATCTTGCACGTCCTTAGCGCTCTTGATGTTGAGGTTCTCGACCGCGAGCGTGTAGAACGTCACCGTGAGCGTCATCGTCCCGATGATTACCATCAGCGCCGCGAAGAGCGGTCCCTTGAACAGATTTCCCGGCGCGCCGTCCTGCTCCGGCATGGTCTTGACGAACAGCACGAGCGACGCGACGAACAGGAGCAATATCTGCAGCTGGCCCAGCTTCGCGAGGCGGTCGTCGCTATCCTCGATGTAGGGGTTATACTCGCTCATGACGTGGCTCGAGATGATGGCAATAAACAGACCGACGACGACTTGCGTCGCCGAGCCATTGTAAACAAAAATCAACAATCCCGTGAGCGCGAGGCGCCGCAAACACTCGAAGACGACAAATAAGTAACAGCGCGGCTCGAACTCCCCGAAGAGAAAAGCGAGGTGCTGTATGTCGTGGTCGTCGGCGCGCAACTCCATTTTCCGCTCTTGGATTTCGTCCAGACTGAGGGCGACCATCTCGACGTGCTCGAAGGCCTTGTGGCGCAAATCGCGCATCGACTCCGACTCCTTCTCGCGAAACTTGAAGTAGGCCTGTTCCTGCGGCGTCTCCGGAGCCATGCCTAGCCGGTATTTGGACGTGAGGTTGTGGCGCCGCTCGTCGACGTCAGGATTGATGCCCTTGCGCCACCACAGCAGCTCAAGTAGATACCACGACGGAATGCCAATGGGGTAAATGAAAACCATGATCCAGGCGTAGCCCTTCCACTTCTCGTACGTCGGACTCTCGCATGAGATGCTGTGGTCCGCCTGCATCACCTTGAACTTGACGCTCGCGCCGTCCCCGTCTCTGCTCTGATACTCGACGCAGTTGAAGAAGCGCAGTACCGTCGTCGAGACGCCAGTAAACACAACGTACGTGAGTAGAAGGAACCAGCTGTACGCGTAGATCCAGGCGGCTCGCCGTTCGGCCGGGTCCCGTCGCGCCAAGGACGCAAGCTTACCGAACACGAGAATGATGCCGGCCAGGACTAGCGGAATCATCGTTGACGCGAAGAGCTTGTCGAAGAAATTGTGCGGCATCGCGCACTCCATGGGAATGATTCGCACGAGATCGAGTTCGATGAACGACAGCCAGTTCACAAGTGCCTCGAAGGCGTCCGGGTACGACACGAAGGGCAGTGTCCACGGCAACGCGTTCTGTATTTGATACACTGCGATCAAAATTTTAAGCTTCGTCTGCACGCTCTCCCAGAACGTCTTGCGGCGCTCCTCCTCCTCTTCCTCTGCCGCCTTTTCTGCGTCTTCCTCCTCGTCGACTTCCTTAGTGGAGCTCCCTTCGTCCTCCTCCTCGTCCTTCTTCGCGAGTATGTCCGTCGCCGCGCCCGTCGCAGCTCCCACGACCATCTCGTTGATCTCGGTCGGCGCCTTGGATAACACGCTGTTGGCACCCCTCCCGACCGCGGCGACGCCGTCGAGGCCGTCCGTAGCCACGGACAAAGCGTTTGCTTCCGCCAGCCGCTTCGCGACTTCGTTGCCCTCGCCTAGGATGTCGATGTCTTTGCGCCCGGCGTCGATTGCCATGCTCCGGAGTTTCTCCTCGGCCGCGCCGAACGTCTTGGCGAAAAGCTCGGGCCGCCGCTGCTTGAAGACGTATAACGAGCCGACGATGAGGAGGAGGAGGCAAATTCCGGACACGATGGCAATCGGGTGGGCGCGGAAGGACCCGCATTTGAGACATCGCGAACCGATCGCCGAATAGTAGAAGCCGGACGCGCACACACGGCACGTCACGCCCTTGTGCCCCTCGGTGCAGAGGCCACCCTTGCAGCTGACCGCAGACTCGCATTTGTATATGTCCTTCGAGAATTCCGATTCCCGCCACCAGCCGTCGTCGATCACGACGCCCCGCAGCGTGTTGTTTGCTGGATTATCGCAATCCATTCCGCGCTCGCAGGGAAGGCAGCACTTATCGAAGCACGCGGTGTCGTCCTTGTCTTGGCACTGGGCCTCGAGCGCGGCCGCGTCGTCGCAGCGCACCGGGTCCTTGCCGTCGCGGCCGTCGTAGATCGGGAAAGGCGAGAAGAAGGAGCCGGCGCTGCACGTGTAGCAGCCCGTCGCGCCCGCCGCCATCGTCGTGCTGGGCGACGGGCACTTGACGCATTGGTCGTCGACCTGGTACTCGCCCCTCGCACACGGCTCGCAGAAGGCCTCGTAGAACACGCCACTCTTCCTCGCGTTCTCGACGGTACCCGCGGGACACACGCCCTTGGTGCAGCTTTCGCCGCTAAACCCGGCGAAGCACGTGCACTTGCCCGTCCCGGCGACCCCGTCGTCGCAGGTGCCCCGGCTCCGGCCGCTGCCGGCGACGCCGCACGTGTCAGTGATGCGGGGCATGTTGTTGGTCTCGTTGCCGCCCTCGGGGCAGAGGTCGCACGTAGCCCCGAAGTAGCCCGTCTGACACCGCTCGCACTGCTCGCCAGCGATGCCCGTGAGGCAGTTGCACGACGGCAGAAGCATCACGTTGTCGTCGCAGATTCCCCGACCGTTGCACGACGTGGGACTGCTGATGCAATGGCCGTTCGCGTAGTACGCGACGGCGGCTCCGTTTCCCACGACGAGATCGAGATCACCGTCGCCGTCGAGATCCACGAACGCGGGCTTCCGAGCTATCCCGTCCGTGTCGTCGCCGACTTCGAGCCACGCCTCGCTCTCGGCCACGAATCGAGGCGCCAGCGCGCTTCCCACGTTCTCGTATTGCATGAGCGTCCCGCCGCGCTCCCCGAGGAATAGGTCGAGGTCGCCATCTCCGTCGAGATCGGCGAGCGCGGGTGAGCTGTAATAGCCGACGCTGACGTTCGCGAAGGGGTTCACCGTCGTGTTCACAAACACTGGCTCCGTCGATGACCCCACGTTCTGGTAATAGTAGAGCTTGCCGTCCTCCGCCCCGATGACGAGGTCGACATCGCCGTCGTCGTCCAAGTCTGAAAAGTGCGGGGCGCTATTCTTCCCGACGTCTATGCCGGCAAAGGGGTCGTCCGCCGCGCCCTCGACCTTCTCGAAGCCCATCGAGCCCACGTTGCGGTAGTAGACGAGTTTGCCGCCCGAACTTCCCACTACCAGATCGATGGCGCCGTCGCCGTGAATGTCCACCAAACTCGGCGTGCTATCGGCGTCGCCCACGACAACGCCGTCGAGCAGATCCGTCCTTTCGAAGAGGGGCTTCCCCGCGTCGCCGACGTTCTCGTACAAGACGAGCCCGCCGTCCGCCGAACCCATGATGATGTCCTCGTCACCGTCCCCGTCCACATCCGCAAATGCCGGAGCGCCGTTCCCTCCGGCTCCCTCGACGGATTCGAGTGGGCTTATCGCGTCGGCCCGAGCTATCAACTCTGGGGCCGTAGATGTTCCCCTGTTTACGTAGAGGCCGAGCGCGCCGTCTTGACGTCCCAACACGAGGTCCACGTCGCTGTCGTCGTCAAGATCCACGAACACCGGGGAGCCGTAGGTCTCGGAAATGCCATCGAAGGGATTGTCGCTCTCGGTCCGGGCCATGAAGAGCGGCTGACCGGTGAAGCCCACGTTCTCGAAGTAGCGCATCTTCCAGACCTGGCCTTCCCTAAGGACGACGACCAGGTCCAGGTCGCCGTCTCCCTCGACGTCCGCGAGCGTCGGCACGCTGCTGTCGCGGCCGACGTCGATGCTGCTGAACGGGTCCGCCTCGTCCGTCCGCTCCTCGAACCGCGGCACCGTCGCGTTGCCCGTGTTTTGGAAGAAGGCGAGCCTGTCGTCGAGGTGGCCTGTGCAGAAATCAAATTTCGCGGCGCAAGCAAGACGGGCTGGTTGATACCCACACTGGAGCTGGCCCAGGATCAAATCTACAGCGCCGTCGTTGTCCACGTCGGCGAGCGTCGGCTTCGGGTGCGTGTATCCCTTGCCGGTAACAGCCGCGAGCAGATTATCGTTTTTCTCGAACGTCGGCGCCTCTCGGCTCCCCGTGTTTTCCAGAAACGCGACGGTGCCGTCGTAGCTTCCGATCACGACGTCCAGATCACCTGCGCGGCGGGACGTAGGTCGTGGCGAGGTGGAAGCCGCGGACGCCGGACCGACCGTCCGCGTCTAGGTCAGCCAGCGCCGGAGCGCTCTTCGAGCCGGCGTCGATGCCGTCGAACGGGTTCGCGCCTTGGGTTCGTCTCTCGAATCTTCCTTCCACGTTCTCGAAGTAGAGCAGCTTGCCGCCACTCTCGACGCCCAGAACTAGATCCAGGTCCCCGTCTCCATCAAGATCTCCGAACGCCGGGCTTGCGTACGCGCCGCCGTCGATGCCCTCGAAGGGGGCGTTCGCGACCACTTCCGAGAATCTATGCGTGTTGCCCCAGCAAACTTCAGCGTCGCGGAGCCTGCAGTACGGCGTTGCGTCGGCCGTCGGCGCGTACTCGTAGGGCAGGGCCGGCGCCGGAGTGGCGTCCGGCGAGAGAGTCGGCCGCAGCGTGGGGTGTTGAGACGGATTCGGCGTAGGCTTGGGCGTCGGCTGGTGCGTAGGGCTGCCCGGCTCCGTTGTGGGGCGTGGCGTCGGCTGCATGGCCAGCACGCACGACATGAAGCCGCCTGTGCATAAATTAACCAGTGAGTCGGGTGCACAATAGCGGCCGTGCTGGCTGGAACGAGACGCGCCGCGACAATTTGATTTATGCACTGGTAGCCGCTGCTGTCGGGCACGGGGGAGGCCCCCTGCTGGCACCAGCACTCGCCCACGCCGGATTCAGGCAAGTTCGCGATCTCGAAGTCAGGGCACTGATCCATTACTTTCTCAATACACTCGTCGGGCGAAGACACCTGGCCGACCGATTGCTCGCCGTCCGTGTTACTATTGCTCTCGACCCAGCCGCAGCCGTTCCAGAGCGCGGCGACGTCGGGGTCGACGCAGTCGTAGCCACTCTCCCCACACGTATTTGTGGAAGTGGAGACGCACGTCGACGCGCAGCAGTCTCCCTTGTCGTAATTGCAAGACTCGACGTTGTTCTGGGAGTCACAATAACCGTCGCCGGCCCAATCTAAGTAATAGCAGTCGAGCCCGGTCGTCGCCGCCTCGGGAGCACCCACGTCCTCGACCGAAGCCGCGGCGAATACGTCGGCCACGCCAGCGTCGGCAGCAGCGCCCTGTACGGCCGAGAGGAAGTCTGAGGCGGTGTGGCTCGCGGCCGCGTCGACCGCGGCGGCAGCGGCTGCGGGAGAATCGTAGAGGACTACGTAGCTGACGACGACGCTCCCGCTTTGGAGACGCCTTCGGCCAGATGAAAACGTCACAATAACTTTGCTGGCGGCGACGTTGTAGAGGTCGGCGACCGCCGACGCGTAGACGTTCGCATTCGCCTCGGCTTCTGCCAGCGTGATGCCCTCGCAAGTAATCGTGCCCTCGACGGCGTCCGAGGTCTCAGGCGTCGGCGCGGGCGTCGGCCGAGGCGTCGGGCGCGGCGTCGGTCGCTGCGTCGGCGCCGGTGTCGGCCGCGCAGTAGGTTCGCCGGGCGCCACCGATGGCGCCGGCGTCGGGCGCGCGGTTGGACGCGCAGTCGGTCGCGGCGACGGGCGCGCAGTCGGATCGCCGGGCGCCACCGTCGGCACTGGCGTTGGGCGTGGCGTCGGCAGCGGATGGGGTACTTCGGTCGGGAACGGCGTCGGTCTCGGCAATGGGCGCGCGGTCGGATCACCGGGTGCCACCGTCGGCACCGGCGTCGGGCGCGGCGTCGGGCGCGGAGATGGCGCTGACGTCGGTACATAAGACGGGTGCGGATGGGGTACTTCGGTCGGGAACGGCGTCGGTCTCGGCACTGGTCGTGCCGTCGGATCTCCAGCTTTGGGCGAAGGCTCCGGCGTCGGGCGCGGAGATGGTACTGACGTCGGTACTTCGGTCGGGCGCGGCGTCGGCGGGTTGACGGGAACATCTGGGTCAACGCAGTCGTAGTTCCCACAGGTATAAGAGGTCGACGAAACGCACGTCGCCTCGCAGCAATCTCCGCCGTCGTACGAGCACGCAGCGTTGTTGTTTGACGAGTCGCACATGCCGTCGCCGATCCAGTTCGGAGTGCCTGCACAGGACGCCGAGCAGTCGCCGTTCTCGTCCTTTTGCAAGACGCCGCACGACATCGACGCGCATGGGGTGTTGGAGAACGCCTCGTACAGGCTCACATCGTTGTCCACGCACCAGCCGAGGTCCTGGTCGAAGGCCGAGGCTTCGTTGAAAATCTTATGCATACTCGTGACGCTGTCGATACTCCAGTCGCTGAGGTCCTGGTCGAAGGCCGAGGCACCGCTGAACATCTGTTGCATGTCCGTGACGCTGTCGACTGCCCAACCACTGATGTCTTGGTTGAAGGCCGACGCGCGTTGGAACATCGCTAGCATATTCATGACGCTGTGAACTGCCCAACCACCAATGTTCTGGTTAAAGGCCGAGGCGTCGCAGAACATAAAGTACATGCTCGTGACACCGGAGGTATCCCACGCGCTGATGTCCTCGTTAAAGGACGCCGCTGCTGTGTTGCAAAAAGATCCTGTACTTCCGCAAAACAAAAATTGCATGCTAGTCACCCCCGAAGTCTCCCACGTAGAAATGTGGCCGTACGAAGCCTCGGCGGCCGTCGGATCCGAAAGCCACGCAGCGACGGCCGTTTTGATGTTGCTGTCGGTCATGACATTGTTCGTCTGCTGTACCGGGCGCGGCGTCGGATTCGGAATTGGCAGCAGTGTGGGGGCAGGTGCTGGCTGAGGCGTCGGATTTGGGACTGGTCGTGCCGTCGGATCTCCAGCTTTGGGCGAAGGCTCCGGCGTCGGGCGCGGAGATGGCGCTGACGTCGGTACTTCGGTCGGGCGCGGCGTCGGATTCGGAATTGGCAGCAGTGTGGGGGCAGGTGCTGGCCGCGGCGTCGGATTTGGCACTGGCCGCGGCGTCGGAGCGCAGGCGTCGCCCTGCAGGACGCCACACGACGTCGAGGAGCACCCGCTTATGATGAACGCGGAGCTCAGGCTCACGCTGTCGTCCACGCACCAGCCGAGGTCCTGGTCGAAGGCCGACGCGTAGTAGAACATGGAGTTCATCGACGTGACGCCGGAGGTGTCCCACGCGCCGATGTCCTGGTCAAACGACATGGCGCCGTAGAACATGTACTCCATCGACGTGACGCCGGAGGTGTCCCACGCGCCGAGGTCCTGGTCGAAGGCCGTGTTCACCGCGAACATGCCCTCCATGCTTTTGACGCCAGAGGTGTCCCAATCACCAATTTCCTGGTTAAACGACGAGCCAGAAAACATGTAGTCCATGCTTGTGACGCTGTGGACCGCCCAATCACCGATGTCTCGGTTAAATGCAGCGGCGCCGTCGAACATCGACTCCATCGACGTGACGCCGGAGGTATCCCACGAGCTAATGTCCTCGTTGAAGGACGCTGCCCCCGAGTTGAAGTAGTCACAATAGTCCCCGGCGCAAAACAACTCATCCATGTCAGTCACCCCTGAAGTCTCCCACGTGGAAATGAGGCCGTACGTCGCCTCGGCTGCCGTCGCGTCCGCGAGCCACGCCGTGACGGCCGTTTTGATGTTGCTGTCGGTCATGACATAGTTCGTCAGCTGCACCGGGCGCGGCGTCGGATTTGGGACTGGCTGAGGCGTCGGCCGTGCCGTTGGGTCCCCAGGGATGATGCAACTGGCGTCCGAAGGGGATTCGCAGTAGACCTCGGCATTAACTATAGTGGACGTGCAGCACGAGATGCCGTCAGCGTAACTGTTACAGTCCGTTCCACCGCATGCTCCGCATCTTTCATCGCAGCAAATGTCGTTGTCTGAGTACGAAGTCGAGGTGCTGATCCCACAGGAACACCAGTCGTCGGATTCCGAGGCTGTGCAGGCGTCTGGATCATTACAGCTGTACCCGTTCACTCCGCAGTCATAGACGTCGGTTGAAATGCACGTCGACTCGCAGCAGTCCCCACCGTCGTACTCGCAGGAAGCCACGTTGTTGCTTGGGGTGCAATAGCCGTTGCCTTGATACGATGGGTACGCACAAGATACGGCACACGTGACCGAGATGGCGGAGTTCGTTTGCCACTCGGACCCGGTCCACTCGGTCCAATCTCCGGACACGTCCGCGAGGTCTGCATCTGTGAAGATATACATGCCTATAGAGTCTGTGCCGCAGCCCCCCGAGCCAATGGCCCAGTACCCGCCAGTGTGATACCAGAGGTATTGCGTGCTGCTACAGTCGTCGCACTTCCAGCTGGGGTGGCCGTCGCACGACCCACTTTGTTCATAGGTCCCATGCCTGCCGCTTTGATAGCTGGTTCCGGACACGACGATGTCACACCTCTTGCTGCCACCACACTTGCAGCACTGGACGTTCGACGAGAAATCCGCGTCGTCATAATCTCCGCTACAGTTGTCATTATTGTCGTACCAACCGGAGCACGTATCGCCAAAGTCATCGCTGGTCGAATCGTCGTTCACGCACGTGTCAAGGCGCCGCCGCCTGCGACAAAACAAGGGTCATCAAAAATACGAGTTCAAAAGTCGACGCGGGACGCGAACGACTGCGCCGGGCGCACGCTCCTCATAAACTCGGGCTCGGCAGCGACTGCGCTGTGCTCGACCGCGGAAGGGCGCTCCGCCGCGGCCGGCACGACAGCGTTATCGTTGCGTTTGACCGCGACGGAGGGGCGCTCGTGCCCGGGCGCGCGCTCAGCCGCGGCGCCCAGGCCCGTCAACGCCAGCAGCAGCACGCCGACGACGCTCCGCGACGAGTGCGCGACGAGTGCCTTTTGATGGGAGCTGCGCTTCTTTTGAGGAGGCGCCATCGCGCCGGGAGGTGCTGCCCTGTCTTCACCCCCCACCTGTGCCATGGCAGCGGTCTTTACATCGGGGCAGCTGCCCATCGTCATCGTGCCCCCGTCGCTGAGTGCTGCCTTGGTCGTGTCCTCGAATTTGTCTAACCTGAATGGGCAGCCCTCGTGCGCTCGTTGCTGCTCCCCGCAATACCTCGTTGAGCCCTCCCCATCAACCGGAGAGCCCTTGTTGCTTTTCTTGGTCCTCCGCACGGGCAACTCCTTGGCGCACCACGTTTAGCTCTGGGTCTGGCAGTCGAGACGGGTCGTCTTTTCGTGCGGGTATGGTCTCATTTTGCTCTCTGCTAGGTGCAGCAAGCGACACGCTGAGAGAACAACTGCAGCACTGTGGCAACGACTCATAAAGGACAGATGCGGACAACGTTGTGCGCAGCGTTCGCCAGCATCGCCGCAGCACTGCGGACGACGCACCGACGAGCGCTGCTGCTGAGCCCCGCGTCTCTCTACCCGCTTGCCGTGCGCGCGGAGCCGCTGCCCTCGGGCCGCAAGGAGCTCTACGCGCTCGTGTGCGCCGCCGCGTGGGTACTCAATCGAGCCGCGGGGGGTCGCTGATGACGGCGATGCTGCCTTCCTATTGACGACACGAGTGAAACGACCATTGCTTCGCGTTCTGGCGCCTTCGCCGGCGCCGCCTGAGACCCCCGCGCCGCTTCTCGCCCGCCGCCGCGCTGCCTCCCTCTCCCGATTCACACGTCGCCGCGCGCAGCGCCGACGCGCGGCGGCAGCTCGACCCCGTGCCCGGCGGTGCATAAATCAAATGGTCGACGCGACGTCAGCACGACGGCGTCGCGTCGATGTCACTGGTTGATTTTGTGCTCAGGTGCCCGGGCTCCTCGAGGCGCGCAAGTGGGACTCCGTGCGCGCGATCCTCATCACGCCGCCCCTCTCGGACTGCTGGGGCAAGAACGCGCGGCCGCTGCTGCGCGACTTCGCGGCGGCGCTTGGTGACAGCGGTGGCGACGAGCTGGCCGCGCTCGAGGCGCGCGAGGACGCGATGAGCCACCTGCGGTATCTGGATATGGCCGTCTACAACAACGTCTTCAGCCCGGCCGGCGGCGACGCGGCCGTGAGCGCGTCGAAGGACCTCGTCCGGCAGTACGTCGAGCTGCCGGCGCAGGAGCTCGCAGCGTCCACGAAGGCCCTCGACATTCTCGTCGACCTGGGTAAGGTGAAGTAGTGAGTACTTTTAGTTGCCCCGGGCGGCGGCCATGCGCTCGCGGAGCGGCACGCGCTTCCTGTCGCCGGCGGCGCGCTTGGGCTTGGCGGGGAAGCGGAGCGCGACGAGCGCCGACGAGTCGCCTGCCCCGAGCGCCTCCGCCGAGGCCTCCGCGAACGCGTCCCGGTCCGGCGCCGGCGCGAGCGCGCGGAGGAGGGCGGTGGCCGCGGCGCGGTCGCGCGTCGCCACTTGCAGGGCCGCCCCGCAGGTGGCGGTGAAGCGTGCGCCGCCAGGCGGCGCGTCGGCGCCTGTGTGGGAAATGAAAATTTGGTCCGCGAGATGACCTAACTCACTGCGTGATTTCCACACGGGTCGGCGCCGGCGAGAAGGAGGCGCGTGGCGGTCTCAGCGGCGAGCGTCTTGCGCGCCTTCGAGCCGGCCGCGCAGTGTTTGACGACGGCGTCGAGCGCGGCCGCGTCGCCGGTCGCCGCGAGGGCGTGGAGCGCGCGCCGCGCGGCCGCGGCGAGGAACTTGAGCTCGTGCGTCGCGCGGGCCAGGAGGCTCGCGACGACGGCCTCAGCGTCTTCCGCCGTGGCGGGCGGCACTCCCGCGAGGAGCAGGTCGCCGAGCGCCTCGAGCGCGGCGCGCGCCGAGGCGGATCGCAGGTCGCGCGACTCCTTCGCGAGGAACGAGAAGAGGTCCGGCGGCCGGCCGTCGAGGCCGCCCTCGTCGCGGGCCCGGCGCCGGACGGCCAGGACCGCCGCGTGCCGCGGCCGCCAGGCGTCCGGCGCCTGCAGATTCATGAGGTCGCAGATCTCGGGCCAGGCGAGGAGCGCGGCGGCGTCCTCGTCGGGAGCGTCGCCCGGCGCGGCGTCGTCTAGTATTGGCGGTGTTGCCATGATCAATGATTACTCTCAGAGCTGTTGTCCTCAAACCAAGTGCTTGCGCTAGGTACCGAGTGAGATATACAGACGGGCAAACACGGCCGTGGGGCTCTCGCACCAGAGCGAGGACGGACGCGCGCGCGATTTCAAGTTTACCCCACTCTTACCCGCACCTTCTAGGCCCTGGCGTGTTAAGTACTCTCGCCTGGCGTGCGCGCCAGGATTCAACGCGCGGAGGACGGAGGCGAAACCCGGAGGCAGTGCAAGCAACAAAAGGTACACCAACCGCACTTACCCAGCTCAAGACCTAAGCCCAGCCCTTGTTCCCCGCCGTCGCCGCCATCTCGACGCCCTCGTCGTCGTCGTCGAGCTGCGTGCCGGCGATGGCGTACGGGTTCGCCGGCGCCGCGCGCCGGGCCCGGATGCAGAACCCCACGCCGAAGCCGATCACGACGGCCAATAAAGCCGCGGCGACGTACATCCAGCCGTCGTCACCTGTGTGGAAATCAAAATTTCACGGCGCGTTCGTGCTGAATCGTCGCGTCGTCCTCCACGCCATCGACGCGACGCCTGCTCGAAGGCGTGGCGATGTGAATTCCTCATCGCTCGACCGAGCCAGGACGGCCGCGTCATCGCCGGGAAATGACTTAGTGCACCCGACGCACTGGTTGATTTCCACACAGGTCGTCACCGGACGGCGCCTCGTCCGGAGAAAGCGGCGGCGTCGGGCGCCGCGTGTGCGGCCGCGGCCGCGGCTTTGGCGCCGGCGTCGCTGCGGCCGCCTCTTTATCACCACCGCCATAATAGGAGTAGTAGTAGTCGTCGTCCCAGAACTCGGACTTGTATTTGGTGGTGGGTTGGAACGTCGGTTTGAGCGTCGGCGCCGACGGCGCCGGCGTCGCCGTCGGCGCAAACGTAAAAGTCGTCTTGTGGATGACGACGGACGCGTCCTTGAACCAGGGCCCGTAGAGGCCCTTGTAGTACTCCGAGTCGACGCCACCGTCCTCAAATAACAAATAGCGCGCGCCGACCATGTCGCCCCCACCAAAGGTGTGGTTGTGGTTCTCCCACACATCATTCCCGTAGCCCGCGCCGCCCTTCGTCTCGCACCACTGGTAGGCCTCCTCCGTGGTCACCTCCGAGTGTTTTCTACACGGTGCCCACCGCCTCAACTTATGCGTACACTTCTCGTCGCTGCATAATGCTGCCCGCATGAAAAACTTGTCGACGCTGTAGAACTCCTTGACGTCCTCGGACACAACTACCGCGACCTCGCCGGCGTCGATCATCTGCTCGGTGACGCGGCCGCCGACGAGCGGCACCGTCTGGCGCCGCGTGCAGGCCTGGTACGACGTCTTGAAGACGTGCTCGCAGGGCTGGGGGTTCTCGGGCGTCTCGCAGCCCTCCGTCTGGATGTGCGGCGCCCAGCCGGCGGTCACGGGCGGCGTCGCATTATACAAGCCGGGCACGACGTCGCGCCAGCCGTTCATCGAGGCCTCGTCGGGGCCGCCGTTGATGAGGAGGTTGCCCGTCAGGGCCTCCTGGATCTCTTCTCTATAGGCGCGCGCCGCGGCGGCGAGGAGGAGCAAGCGGCGCATCGCTGGAGCAGGGTTGCAATTGTTTTATTGTTTTATCACTGCCGCAGGGTTGCAAGTGTTTTGGGGGTTTCCGGATGCGGAGAGCGCTGTCGCTCGCACGGATTACAGTTTTTAGACGTAGCGTCGGCTGCGTAGCGTCGGCTGCAACGCGTTTTTATGCAAATGGCGCAAATGGCGCACGCTGTGCCGACGGCGGCGACGGAGGCTATGCCTTATTTTTGTTGCTTGGAACCCAGGAGAAACAATCACAACAGAACCGTCAGAAGATTCACGCGTCATGCCGCTGACGAACTGTCTTGAGTTATAGGAGCGTCACTAAAAAATTCGGGTTTTCCAGGGCGCCAGCCAAAGACATTTAGTGCGCGCCTGCCCTTACTCGACGTCCGAGACGACGACGAGGGTCAACAAACGACGGGCGGGACGCCGCGGACTGTAAAAATGGCGCAGGAACGGGACGACCTCGTCTACCTGGCAAAATTGGCGGAGCAGGCCGAGCGCTTCGACGAGATGGCGCGGCGCCGGCGCGGCGGTATTATTACCCCCTTCGTTTATTTATCATAGAGGAGACGAATTGATAAGGCGGCGCCGCGCGAGAGAGACGCGGCCCGCGCCGCGTCCGCGAACCGACGCCAAAACGCAGGTCGAGCACATGAAGGTCGTCGCGCGCATGCCGACGGAGCTGTCCGTCGAGGAGCGCAACTTACTGAGCGTGGCCTACAAGAACGTGATTGGGAGCAGACGCGCGTCGTGGCGCGTCATCTCGAGCATCGAGCAGAAGTCGGAAACCGCCAAAGCTTCCCTCATCGTGGCCTACAAGAAGAAGATCGAGACGGAGCTCGAGACGATCTGCGGCGACATCCTGACCATCATCCAGGACCAGCTCATTCCCCACAGTGCGGGCGACGAGGGCAAGGTCTTCTACTACAAGATGAAAGGCGACTACCACCGTTATTTGGCCGAGTTCCAGGCCGGCGATTTACGCAAGACGTCCTCGACGGACGCCCTCGACTCCTACCAGCAGGCCTCGACGATCGCGAACAAGGAGCTCCCGCCGACGCACCCGATCCGCTTGGGTCTGGCGCTGAACTTCTCGGTCTTCTACTACGAGATCCTCAACTCCCCGGATCGCGCCTGCCACATCGCGAAGCAGGCTTTTGATGATGCGATCGCGGAGCTCGACACGCTCTCCGAGCAGTCGTACAAGGACTCCACGCTCATCATGCAGCTCCTCCGCGACAACCTGACGCTCTGGACGAGTGATGCGGCCGACGCCGCGGAAACGTCCGCGCCGGCGGACTCGCAGGTCGGCGACGTCTGAGTCTCTCTCCCCCCTCTCCCCGTCTAAAAATTTATACCAAAGCCCGCGGCGTCCGGTGGCGGAACTATCCTGGAGCTTGGGGCGACGGCGTATGGGTGCCGCGTCGGCGTGGCTAGGCAGCCTAGCTCTAAGCAAAGCAACAAAGGGAAAGGGCACGAAGGTCACACTGAGCAAGTTACGCGTCGAGCAGCGCCGCCGCCGCCGCCGCGACCGCCGACGGCTTCGGCCACGCGCGCGCCTCGAAGTTCGAGTGCGGCAGCGGCACGCTCGCGTAGTGCAACCCGAGGGCCCCCGCGAGGTGCGCGTATTCCCCGAACTCCGGCTCGGGCAGGCTCAGCTCCAATAGCGCCGCGCCCTCGACGCAGAAGAGCGCGTTCGCGAGGCCCGCGCCGTGGACGCCCACGACCAGCGCCGCGCTCCCAAACAAATCCACGGTCTCCGGCAGCGTCGTGACCCGCCCGTCGAACAGCGCAAATTCCAAATTGCGCTGCGCGGCGACGTGCGCGAGCGCCGCGGCGATCGCCTCCTGGTTGCCCAATGCTCTGCTCTCGTCGGCGTGCCGCGACGCCAATACCACGGTCGTGCGGCCGCGCGCGTGGCGTCCCGCGTCGGGCGGCGGGCCCGCCAAAGCTGCGGCGACGATGGCCTCGCGGGCCTTCCGCAGCATTGAGGGAGCGGGGAGCAAGGCGGAGGCGGCGCCGGGGTGGTCCTCGTTGCCCCACGTCAACGCAAAAACCTTCTGGGACACGCGCACGACGGTGCCGTGCTCGCGCTTGTGCAGCACGCCGAAGGCCGAGAAGGCCGCGCGGCCGAGCAACCTTAAAGTTGCCTCGACGTGCGGCCCGCCCGCCGGCAATAACACGGGCACGCGCGGCGCGTTGTTGGATCGCGTCTTTTCCAAGTGCTCGCCTAGGATCAGCAAGCGCGGCACGGTCTCACAGAGCCAGTGATAGTAACTCGCGCCCGAAAACCCGTCGACGACGGCCGCCTCCTCCAACTCCAATTCTCGAGGTCTAGAATGATCAATAGGATTGCGCGGGTCGAACTGCCGCCACAAGGCCGGGTAGCAGCTCCTTGAATAAATCGTGCAACTTCGGTCCGGGGCGTAGTACTCCGGCCTTATGATCGGCGGCGGGATCGACTTGCGGTCGTCCGCGAGGGGAGATAACGGCAGGTCGTGGATTACACTGTCGAGGCCCTGGATGACAATTTTCGAATGATTGTCGGGCGGCCGGATCTCGCCGACGGACGCGCCGTCGTAGTTTGTTATCTCAACATTCGGCCGCCGGCTCCATTTTCTTTCGACCCGAACGTGGAGACATCCTAAAGCGGCGGCCACGCCATATCTCCCCGCGGAGCCCTGCTTGAGCCATCTTATGGTCGCCCGCTCGGCAGCACACGCTCTAGCTGCCCCAGCCTTCGCCGCATCTTCCACCTTCACATTTGACGCCATCAAGCCCGGATAGAGCTTGTATAATAAAGCCAAGGAGTAGTGCGCGCCGTGGTGGTCCTCGTCGTCGGCGGCCTGCCTCAACAACGAACCGGCACTCCCCAAGACATCGCCGTACTGCTGCCGTAACGGAGAAGGTGCCGAAATCGCCGCCGTGGCCGACCAGTTCGAGGCCCGCATGTGCGCCTCGACCGCACGGATCATCAAATTGGCGACCGTCGTCGCCGCGCCCGCGTCGCTCGGCTCGCCCGACAATCGTTCGAGCGTGAATTCGGCGACGCGC
This sequence comes from Pelagomonas calceolata, assembly GCA_918797485.1. Classification (NCBI taxonomy): domain Eukaryota; class Pelagophyceae; order Pelagomonadales; family Pelagomonadaceae; genus Pelagomonas; species Pelagomonas calceolata. The sequence goes on from CAKKNE010000004.1 coordinate 4,426,065, forward strand.
TTCGACTCGTCGTCCCAGTTCCGCGCGCACCAGGCCACGGCCCGGTCGAAGGCGGACTTGTCGTGTGGCGTGGCCGGGACGAGCTTCATCAGTTCACTATCGCGCCTCCGCGCTCGCGCCGTGGCGTTGAGGTTCGATGACGCTTCGGCCCACTCCTCGACGATGGCCGGGTGCTTGAGCAGGTGCGCGGCTCCTGCTGCTATTGCTGCGATGAGCAGCGCGACGAGGACGGTGCGCGGGCTGAGGGCGCCCTCGTCCTCGTCTTTTTTCGTTTTGCGCTTGCGGGCCATCGTCTTTTTTGTGGGCAGCCCTGCGGGTGCGCGGCGACGCCGTCCTTTTCGATGGGCTGCCTTACCAAGGTACCTTACCCTCCATGGGGGGGGTCACTAGGGTGTAAGTGGGTATCTCTTTGACTGCATCGCAGCAGCCCATAGAGATGCGATGCACCCGTAGGCATGCATTCTGAGTAGCATAAAACATTCGCACTACTGCGCCTGCGACGACTTTGACAGCTGGCGCACCGGTGAATCATTATACAGCAGCCACACCTTTGGCAGCCTCGTGGCAGGGTACGGCGGTCGCGGTGTGGTCCCTGTGACGAAGCAAGCCTCGGCGACACCGCCACGGATGACGACGCAAGCCGTCGCCGACGAGGCCATCAGTTGCCTCGTCCACTACCGCGGCGACGCGCAAGCCTACGACCTCTCGCTGCGCATCACGGTCCGGCCGAGCTGGTTCGCCCGGACGACGCGCGCGGCGCTCCTCGGCCCGTTCTGCGACGCCTACAACCGGAAGGTGAAAGGCGGCCCGGCGCTGGACCCCTTCGCCGCGCGCATGGTGATGGTAGACGGTTCTATCGTCGGCGGTGGCGAGGGCGTCGGCGCCGTCGTGCAAGCGGTCCAGGAGCTCTTCGTCGTGGGCCGCGACTACTGCTTCCACCGCACCTGGCGCGACCGCGACCTCGCGATTTGTGGGCGACCGTCGTCGGAGCTCGCCCTGCGGACGCCGGCGGGCCTCCTGGTCTACGCCTCCGATAGGTATAGGGAGCCGCCGGCCGCGGCGAACGCGGCGTTGCTGCCACTCGGAGAGCGCGCGCACGACCTCCTCGCGGACCCGGACGCGAGCTTCGTCCAGGTCCGCGCCGCGGCGTCGCGGTGGCTGAACTGCGGCCCGTCTGAGGCGGACGCGCTCGCCTGCGTCGACGGCAAAAAAAGGACGCTGCTCCACGCCGCGGCGACGCGCGGCGACGCGCGGCTCTGCGCCGACCTCGCGAAGCTCCACGGCGGCGTTTTAGTAAGGGCGCTCGACGACAACCACGAGACGCCCATTCATGCGGCATCTCTGTGCGGCCGCGCGCTGGTCCTACGGGAGCTCTGCCGCTTCGCGACGCCCGAACTAGTAAACGAGCGCAACAAAAACCTCCTGTCGCCCCTCCAATTGTGCTGCGGCGACGACGCCGCGGGCTCGCCGGCGGCGGCGCGCGTTTTGGTAGAGCGCGGCGCCGACGTCGACGCGGTCTGCTGGGACAAGACGCCGCTCATGCTCGCGTGCTTGAACCAGCACGCGGAGCTCGTCGAGGAGCTCATAAACCTCGGCGCGGACCCGATGCTCCGCGACGGCGACCTGCGCATGGCGGTGGATCATTGCAAGCACCCGGCGACGGCGGAGTTCCTCTGGGGCCTCATGGAGGGCAAGTTCCTCTCCCAGAGTGCCGCGCCGGCCTTCGTGCGGCCGGAGCCCGCGGCGCCGCGCGCCTTCGCGTGGCGGCGCGAGTCGCTGGCGGACGCGCTCGCGATTCTGGGCTGCGCGGGCGACTTCGACGCCGCGGCCGCGCGCCAGGCGTGGCGCCGCCTCGTGCTCGAATATCATCCGGACAAGCGGCCGCATGATTTCGACGCGTGGGCGCCGGAGAAACGGCGCGAGTGGACGGGCCGCTTCCACGCGGTCCAGCGGGCCTACGAGGCCGTCGAGGCGCACGTCGCGGCGCTCGAGGGCCGCTAATGTTGGTTGTCTGTTTACTTCTTGCTTCGCGAGGCCTCTTATGGGTGGGCTGAGGCTCTCGAGAGCTCTCGAGCGACCTAGCGGTCTGTAAGACACTAGCAAAAAGCCAGCTTAGCCAAATCGGCTGGGTCGCAGAGGTGGCCATCGATTGCGCCCGTATTCGTGCACGAGGGATCTATATTTGTCTTGAGCAACGCTCACGATGGTCTGGTTGCGGTGGCTCCAGCTTTTGGTGTGTTGCTCTCCGGTTAGGGTGCTCTCCCTGCTGCCGCGTGCGGCGCCGCGCGTCGCAGCAGCTGGGCGACCAGGGGCGATGCGCACGCTCGCAGCGGATGGGCGCCCAGCGGCGCTGCGCACGCCCTCGCGACGCTACGCGGCCGACGACGACGAGAAAATCATCAACATAGAGGATCTGCCGGAGCTCGGTGCGTGCGGTGAGAAGAAACACAAAGACCCCGCCAGCAAAGAGGGCGAAGCGCCGCTCACGGATCGGTTCCTCATGGCGGCGCGAGCGCTGCGCGGGGAGTTCGACCCGGAGGCGACCGACGACGACACGGAAGAGAACTCGCAGCTGCTCGGCGCGATCATCGAGAATTATCCGGCTCCCTTTTCCTTCACGGCCGTCGGGCGGAGCGGCGGCGACGACGAGGGCGTGCGATCGCTCGTCGACGCGCTGACCAAGGTCGTGAGCGACTCCTGCGACGGTGCTTTCGTGGACGTCGTCGCGACGCCGCGGATCGGCGGCAAGTTCGCGTCCGTGCGGCTCACGACCGACGTCCAGTCGCCGGAGATGATCCAGCGCGTCTTCGCGGAGCTGCGCGCCGTCGAGGCCGTGAAGATGGCGTTTTAATAATACTGTTGTTCAAAAATGAATTCTTAGAGAATCATGATGGGAGCGGAGGGAGGGAGAGTTCGAAAGAGCTCAGCCGCAGTTCATGGCGGCCTTATCGATGAAGGCAGCCATGTCAGCCTTGAGGAGGGGGTCGATGAGGACATGGAGGAGGAAAAGTCCCGAGGACGACGCGACGGCTGCATCAATCGCTGCCGGTAGTTCGCCTGCCTTCTCGACGCGGATACCGTCGCCGCCGTAGGCCTTGGCGAGCGCGACGCAGTCGGGACCGTCGATTTCGCAGCCGGCCGCGCCCTGGAAACCGAAGATGACGCGGCCTGTGTGGAAATCAACCAGTGAGTGAGTTAGGTTCGCGTCGATGGCGTGGGGCGCCCGATATTTGATTTCCACACAGGACGCGACCGAGGAGCGCGTTGTCGAAGACGATGACGAGGAGCCGCTGCCCGGGCCGGCAGTGCTGCTTGAAGGTCGCGAGCTCCTGCAGCGTCATCTGGAAGCCGCCGTCGCCCACGACGACGACCGCCCGCTGCGGCGCGGGCAGCGTCTGGAGGGCGGCGATGCCCGCGCAGAGACCGTACCCCATCGTCCCGAGCCGCTCGGACGAGAGCGTGCGGCCGAAGTGCGGGTAGCAGAGCGAGGCCCACAGGGTTATATCTCCGGTATCGATACAAAGCACGGGCCGCGGGTGCTCGTCGCTTAATGCCTTTGCGAGGGATTCGAGCGCCGTCGCCGGATGCGGGCGCCCCGTCGCGGCCATCTGCATGTGCACCGACATCACTTTCTTCCCCAACTTGGGCGTGACCAGCGGCGCGTCCGGGTCGACGGGCTTCTGCTGCACCGGCGCCATCAGGTCGACGGTGTAGCGCGGCTTGGACCGCCGCCCCGCCTTCACAAGCTTGGGGATCTCGTCCCAGAGCCGGTTCGCGAGTTCGAGGGTGCGTTCACTCACTTGCCGCGTGGTGTGATCCACGCCGATCGCCTTCTCCGACGACGTCGACTGCCTTCGGAGGAGCTGGGGGCGCTTCGTCGTCTCGAGGATGTCGGCGAGCGCCTCGGCGGCAGTGGCAAGGTCGCCGATGACGGTCTCGACGGCGCGGAAGCGGCCCTTCACGTCCAGCGCCGTCTCCGCGAACTCGACCATCTTGTGGATCTGGAACCCAGCGTTGTTGCAGAGGAGGAGCGAATGGTCCTCGACGCCGAACGCCAGGACCAGCTCCGCCGTCGAGACGAGGGCTGCCGCATGCTCGAGGCCCGGCTTCCCGTGCACGCCGACAACGCCGAACGCGAGGGGGTCATGCTCATCAACTAAGCCCTTCGCGTCCAGGCGGTAGAGGATCGGGGCGCAGGCCTGTCGGGCCAGCCGCGCGAAGCTCGATCCGCAGCAGAGCGCCGCCTTCGCGCCCAGCGCGATGACGATGCGCGGCGATGCCCGAACCAAAGTCGCGACATTGGCGACGGCCTCGGCATCCGGGCCCCAGCGCCGCATCACTCGCTCCTGGGCCGCGGCGGCACAGAAGCGCTTGAACGGCAGGGGCGCCGGGGCGGCCTGGACGTCGACGGGGATCGCGAGGTGGACGCACGTGCGCTGCGTCACGGCCGTCGAGACAGCGTCGCGCAGCAGCGGAATCAACGATTCCGGTGAGGCCACGTCCACCGAGAAGCTGACGCCGCCGCCCGCGAAGAGCCGGCTCTGGTCGACGTCCTGAAATTCCGCGAAGTGCAGCGACTGGCGCGGCTTGAGGCCCGTCAGACAGACGACGGGCAGGCGGTCCTGGCACGCCTCTACCAGCCCCGTCGTCAGATTCGTGGCCCCGGGCCCCGACGTCGCGATGCAGCAGGCCAGTCGGCCCGTCAGCTTCGCCTCGGCAGCAGCCATGAGCGACGCGTTCGCCTCGTTGCGGACGCAGATCCAGTTCAGGCGCGGGTTCGCGCAGACCGCGTTCACGAGCGGCACGAGCGCGCCGCCGTGCCCGCCGTACACGTTCGTGCAGCCGGCGTCGGCGAGGGCGTTCATGATCCAGTCGCTGCAGTCGCGCCGGAACGCCTCGACGGGCGCGAATTCTCGTACGCCTTCCACCATAAATGGAGGCGGCTTGGAGACGCGCGCGTGGCAGCCGCCCCAGAGCACGAGGAGCTCGCAGCCCTCGTCCGTGTAGGACCGGTGGACGGAGCCGATCTCGTTGGCGAACGCGGAGCCCGCGCGATGCGTCCGCGTCTCGAAGTCGTCCTTCGTCGTCTGCGAGAGGTCCGCGTCGAGCACCGCGGCGCAGCCCTCGAGGAAGCGGTCGTTCTCCGGCTCCTCCGTCCGCTTGAGGCGGTCCTCGGACAGCGCGCCGCTGATCACGTAGACGACCTCGACGTTCGGGTGGCAGTGGAGCTCGATGTTAGTACCCTTGGCGACGGCCATATGCGCCCAGCTCAGCAGCCGGCCGTTCGAGCGCCACGTCCGCCTTACTTCGTCGAGCTCCGTCGGCGGCAGCGTCGCTTCGGCGGCCTTGATGCATTCACTCTTGACGTGCGCCGCGTCGAGGACCGCGACGGGGTTGCGGCGCGGCAGCTCGTTGCATGCCGCGACGGCGCCGTCGAGCTCGGGCAGGCCCTCGCAGTCGGCGGGCCGCGTCGAGTTGGGCAGGCGCGCCTTGGGCGGCACGAAGGCCGGGACGTGGGCGAGGTGCGTGAGGACCACCGGCTTAGCCATCTTGGTGCTGCCCTTGCAAGCGGTGCACGATCTTGGGCGGTGCTTGGGCAGCCCTGACCGTCTGCCAGCTGCACTGCGTGTACGGCTTCCGCGGCGTCGACGCGAGCCGCTTCCGCGTGCCTGCCAAGTTATTAAGCTGCCAAGCTCGGGAGCGCTCGAGCGCTCGAGCAGAAATCCTCTGCGTGCGGGCTTTCGGAGGTCGGGCGAGCTGTCCGTGCCCAGGGCCCGGGCCAGCACTCCCTCGGGCGGACCGGGACCGGTCCCGCCGGAAGTGAATTCGAGCAAAGTCCATCTCCACTCATCGATGCCGCCATCGACTGCAGAGGGGCAGCCAAGCGCCCCATAATAAGGCGCGCAACCGCTGCGAAAATGCGCGTTCGAACAGTGCTACCACTCCTGCACGCCATCGCCGCGTACGCAAAGCCAAAAACAGCAGACAGCTACGCCAATATAACTGGGGTGCCGCTCTGGGGCCAGCAGCACTACGTGAACGGCTACCGCTGCGCCGACGGCACAATCATTCCACGCGCGCGCGTCAACGACGACGCCTGCGACTGTGTCAGTGGAGGCGACGAGCCCGGCACCTCCGCGTGCGCCGGTCGTCAGCAATTCTTCTGGTGCGCGGCAGATCGGCGCTTCATTCCGAGCAGCAGAGTTGGAGACGGTGTTGTTGACTGCTGCGACGGCGCCGACGAGGCCATGCGGACGGCGCCGCCGACGGGCCCGCGGCTCATGCCGCGCTGCCCGTCGTCGCACGACGAGGTCGCCACCTTTCAAAAGGGCGCGGCGCGGCGGCGCGAGCGCTTCGGCGGGCGGACGATTAGTGACGCTTTGAGTGGCCAGTGCGTCGAGAAGACCCTGGTGCCCTTCACCTACGTCCTATGCTTCGGGAGCCGTGCGGAGCAGAGGGAGGGCGGCGAGCGGCGGTCGCTCGGCGACGCCCGGGCCTTCGACGCGGTCTCGCGGACGTGGCGCCACGAGGGCGGCGACGCCTGCCCGGGGGACGTGGCTCGGACGGCCACCGTGGAAATTGAGTGTAGTGCGGGGCTGTGTGGAAATCAGACTTCGGGCGCCCCACGCCATCGACGCGAACCTAGCTCACTGGTTGATCTCCACACAGGCGCCGGGCCAGCGGATTACGAGATCCTGTCCGTCGACGAGGTCTCCATGTGCGTGTACCACATACGCGTCGCGTCGCCGGCGGGCTGCGACGAGATGCGGCGCGAGGAGCTCGGCCCGCGCCTCGACGCCGTCGAGGACGACGGATCGCCCCGAGTGGTCAACGGCTGGCTGCTCACGCGGGGCGAGCGCGGCGAGGGCATGTGGTACCACGTCGGGACGGCGGCGACGCAGCTCTTCGCGCCGGAGGGGTGGTTTTGACTAATAGTGTGTTTTTCTAGTACGAGTCTAAAGGGCAACGGTACTTTATAACATGACGCGGCCGCCCGCGGCGCCTACGCCTCGACGGGCTCCTGCGTCGTCTTGGAGAGCTCGACGCACTTGCCGCCGGCGCCCTCGATGGCCGCGCGCGCCGAGCCCGTGAAGGCGTGCGCCTTGACCGTGAGGCCGGCCGGCACGGAGACGTCGCCCGCCGAGCCGACGACCTTGACGACGTCGTACTTCTTCTTGGTCACCTGGCCCGCCTCGAGCAGGCTCGCGAAGTCGACCTCGGAGTTGGGGGAAGACCCAGCCAGCTGCTCGAGCTTGATCAGCGAGAAGACCTCGTTCTGGTGGCCCGGGCCCGTCGGGCGGCCCACGAGCTTGGGCAGCCGCCGGTAGAGCGGCGTCTGGCCGCCCTCGAAGCCCGCGCGCATGGGCCGGCCCGAGCGGGACTTCTGGCCGCGCATGCCGAAGCCGCACGTCGCGCCCTGGCCGGCGGAGATGCCGCGGCCCTTGCGCATTTTTCTCTTGGTCGCGCCCGGCGCGGGCTTGATATTGTCCACTCTAAACTCCGTCGCGCCGACGCTGGCGTCCTCGGCGGCCTCTCGCCTCTTCCAGTCATACAGCTTCATCTGCATCGCGGTCTGTGCCGGCGCGCGGACGACCGCCGGCGCGGGGCCGCTCTTGCTGACGAAGGCGGTGGCCAGGCCGGCCGTCGCTAACAGCGCTAGCCGCGCCATTTTGGAGTAACGCGCACTGCAATCGCCGCTGTCTGCGTCTGCTCTTTGAGGTTTGAGGTTGGTCCGCGGCCGTTTTGAGCCGTCCCGAGTCCTGTGAGACGGCTCCTGGACGTCTCTAAGCTCAAAAACAAGTAACTTGGGGCTGTAACGCGCGGGTTTCGCCCAAAAATCGATTTACATCGATTACGGCCGCTACGCGCTTGTACGACGCCAGGAGCACGCGTGTGATTGATTCTTAACCACATCTTGCAATCCTGAAGCTATGCGATCATGGGAGCAGCCGTAAAGGACACAATCAGCATGCCGCCCCATCAAAAGCTGGACAGCTATGCCGGCATGGCCGCGCAGCGGTCCACAACAACGCAAAAGGACATGGGCCGAGGAGCAACGGCGGGATGGGTCAAGTGCCCGCTCTGCCCGCCGCGGCGCATGAAGCGCTACGCGCGCGGCCGCGGCCTCACGGCGCACCTCGAGGCCGTGCACGGAAGCGCATCGCTCCAAGAGAAGACGAGCGCCATCGCCCGGGCGGAGACGGCCCCGCGCACGTCGGATAGAAGAGGGGACGGGTTTGTTGCCACGACCGAGCCGCCGCTGGCCTGCCGCTTGGCGCGGGACGGCGACGCCGTGGCATTGATCGAACTTCTCGAAGCGACGAAGGGCCCCCTGGACCCGCGCCACCGCGACGCGCACGGTTACCGGCCGCACCACTGGGCGGCCGGGTCGAAACATGGTTGTTTGGAGGCGCTGCTGGACCTGATGCCGGCGCGGCGCGTCGACGCAATCACGAGAGGCGAGCGCATCGACCGGAAGCGCGGCGGCCGGACGGTGCTGCACTGGGCCTGCCGCAACGGCGTTCATCAAAACGTTGCGCTGCTACTGAGAGAGGACCCCGCGTCAACGGAGCTCCCGACGGCCGACGGCACGACGCCTCTCATGCTCGCTCTGTATGCCGCGTCCATCGAGTCGTGCGACCTCCTCTACCAAGCGGGCGCGCGGATCCAGAAGCACCGGAACGCGTGGGGCTGCCGCGACGCGCACTGGGCGGCCATGGGCGCCGACGCCGGCGTGGCGCTGGCCTGGCTGCGGCGTTATGTGTCGAAGCGGGCGTGGCGCGATGCCGTGACGGAGCCGCAAGCCCAAGGCCACACGGTGTTTCACAAGGCCGCGCAGCGCGGGCGGCGCGAGGCGATTTCACGTCTATTGATGGAGTTCGAGGACGACGCGGACGCGTTGATGGCTGCTCTATCAGAGGACGACGCGGGGCGGACTCCCTCAGAAATCGCGGCGGCCGCGGGGCACGACGCGACGGCGGCGCTCCTGGCGCGGGCCGAGGCGGCAGTTGTGGTCGCGCGGCGTGAGGGTGCGGAGCGGCGGGCGCTGCGGCGGCGCAAGGCCGCGATCGCGTGCGTTGTGGTCGGTCTCGCGGCGCTGCGGCGTTTTCGCAGCGGTTGATTTTTTTGTGTAATTTGTGTGTCAAGTATCTATTTCGCGTCGATGGCGTTTGATAGAAACCGCTCGCGTAAAACAAAAGCAACTTACAACATCACGCCCGCTTCTCCGCGTCGGCGCACGCCTCGGTCGCGAGGACGTCGAAGACTTCCTCGGCGGCTTCGGGCGATAGAGCGTGGGGCGCGCCGACGAAGCCGCGGCAGCCCTCGTCGAAGCATCTTTGCCGAAACACGGCCTGGTTCAAATCCACAACGAAAAATATGTTGTTCGACTTGTGGGGCCGGCCGATGCGCTCGCAGAAGCGGTTCTTCGCGAGGTGGTACGTGAGCGTGTGGGGCGTGCGCCGCCACGCCCGCACCGTCGCGCCGGGCCGCGCCGCGAGGATGCACGCGTCGACGCGCGGGAAGGGCGACGGCAGCGAGCCCTCTGCGAGCGCTTGTGGCCGCGGGGCCATTGGTGACGCCATCACTTCAGAGGGCGTCACGACATCATGCCGCGATTCATGCGAGCCCAACAAGCGCGACGGCGCCGCGACGGGGACGACGAGCGACGCCTCGGGCAATGCGTCCTCAGACGCCAGGCGCCCGTCACCCACGACAACAAGAGGGGCGCGCTTCGTCTTCTTGGAACTCCCGCACAGTCGGAAGCACCGGTTCCGCGAGTAGACCGACGCGTCCACGAAGGACTCTCCATTTATCACGAACGCGTCGTTCGTGGACGCGAGGACGCGGCGCACGAAACTTCCTAACGCCGCCGCATCCACAAAGGCCGCGCCGTCGGGCAGGCAGAACGTCGCGTGGCGCGAGAATTTCGTTGAAGTCGACGCGTCGAGCTGCAGGACGTGGTCCTTGACGCTGATGGCGCAGAACGGCTCTGTAGCAGCACGCCGTGCCACGGCGGCGACGTGGTCGTAGACCGCCGCTTTGGCGGCGTCGGGCTCGTTCCTTGAAGCTTCCGACGCCGCCTCCGCCGCGCGCAGCGCCGTCTCCCTGGACACGCCGTCGAGTTCTACCCTAAGCTGCTCGTCGAGGTCCGGGCACGCATCATACAACCCGTGGCAGAGCGCGGCGTTGCGATGGGACTCGAATAACGCCGTCGGCGCGTAGAAGGCCTCCTCCAACGCCCCCGCGAAGACGGCGAGCCAGCGCCTCGTGAGGTCGTCTCCATTAATAGAAGCATCGTCCCTCGCAAACTCGAGGTCGAAATACGGCCGCACCGGCGCGCCCTCCCTTATTAACTCATAGAAGTGCCTTTTTTCAGACGTCATCGCCTCATAGACCTCGCGAAAGGCATTCAAATGAGCGTAGACGTAGCGCCGCTGGCCCTCGCCCCCGACCTCCTCGCTCCAGAGCCGGCCCGGATTCTGGACGTTGGGCACGCCGTAGAACTCGAGGTCCGATCTAGCGTCGAGGCGCCGTTCCAGAGCGTCCGCGGCGTCGTCATTTGTGAGCGGTCCTGGTGCATGACCATTCATCACATCTGCATGCTCCAATAACCAGGCCTGCTTCCGAAAGATACGGTAGGCGCCCTTCGCTTGGCGCTTGCGAGTGTCCACCAAACGCGCCTCGTCGATCTTTTTGTATTCCGCGCCGAGGTTGCGGCCGTCGGACGTCTCGTAGAAGGACGCGGTCGAGACGGCTCTCCGCTTGGGCGTGCGCTGCGTTGTGGAGGTGCGCCAGTCGTCGCTGTCGGAATCATCGTCGTTGCGCCGCGACGCATCCGTGACGCGTCTTGGCATAGCGGAGCTTGCTTTTCAGGCTGCTATGCCCTAGACGTATGTGTTGTGGATTAATGACGCCTAGGTCGCGTCGACTGCGCGGGCGCACCGAGGTCTTTGCAGCTGTGAGTGTGTCCCGACCCGTAGAGGTGCCTTTTTCACGTCCGCAGCGCAAGCAGTAGTTGGTTGCCGGCTTTTTGCTGCCTTTCAATGGCCCGTAACTACAGCAATATGGCCTCGATGAGGGCTGCGCGAACGCGACCTAGCGGGCTGTAAGACTCTAGCAAGCAGTCTGCGGAACAAACTTTGACGGCTCACTGTGTACGTATAACTGGTCTGCGCTACGAATTGACAAGTTAACAAGTGCCAACGTCATCCACGCTTAGACTTGCGGCGAAAAGAGCCAGCGCTTTAGTGTGCCGAACAGCCAAACAACAAGGGGCCCCAAATCAAATAGCAAGGAGTACCAGGGCGAAAAAAGCCGCACGCTTGAGTGTCAAGGACAGCTGAACACGCCCCCTCACCAGGAAGGTGTTATAGTTTAAATTCAAGGAGCTACGACGAGGAGAAACAACAATGCGCGCCAAAGTCATCTTCGCGTGCTGTTCCATCGCCACAGCCATGGTGCTGGAACGAGCGCGGCCGGTCGCGAGGCCGCGGCCGGCGCCACCGAAGCCGCCGGCCCTCCCGCCCTCGCTCGCGCCGCCGGAGACGGGCAGCTTGGACGACGCCGGCCCGCTCTACCTCTCGCTCTCGTCCCTCTTCTCGCAGATCGGCGCACGGCTGCGCCAGACCGAAGCGCCGTACGACGCGGCCACGATCAAAGACGTCCTGGCGCTGCTCGGCCGCGCCGAGCTCAACCCTGTCGAGTGGGAGCAGTTCTCGGAGCAGCGGAGCGACCGCTACACGCGCAACGTCGTGGCCGTCGACGAGCGCTTCGTGGCGCTGTGCCTGACTTGGGACGCGGGCCAGGCTTCCAAAATCCACGACCACGCTGGATCATCGTGCTTTGTCAAGCTGTTATCTGGCGACCTCGAGGAGCAGAAGTACGCCGCGCGCTACGCGGACGGCACCTGGCGCGAGCTCGGTGGGCCCGAGGCCGTCGCGACTGGCCAAGCGACGTACATGGACGACTCGCGTGGCCTGCACCGCATCTCAAATCCAAATACGGAGACGCCGGCCGTCTCCCTACACATCTACGCCCCCGGATTTGAGGAATGTGGTATTTACGGCGACGACGGTGACGTGACTACCGGCAGCATGGTGTCGGCGATGGGCGTGGCGTCAGATGAAGCGACCCTCGATCAGGGAAAATTATCGCTTGCCACCCTCGGCGACGAGCTCGCCGGCGGCGCCGCGGACGTCGACGCGCTGCTCGCACGCCTCGAGCTGACGCCCGCGGAACAGCGCGAGTACTGCTCTGGCGCGTGCTTCTCGGAGTTCGGCTATGCGAGACATCTCGCTCATATCTCGGCGGACTACTCGGTTGTTGTCTGTTGCTGGCTCGCGGGCCAGGCCTCGGACCGCCACGTGCACGGTGAAGATCAGCGTTCTTGGACGAAAGTGTTGCATGGCCGGCTCGAATACGCGTTTCCAGATGCTGGGGAGGAAGGTCATGCCGCGCACGTTGTCCTCGAGCCAGGCCGGGTCTTCGGCGAAGAGCACTGGATGAAAACAGAATCAAGAATCGCGCGCAACCCGTCGAGCGACTCGGTCTGCGTCTCGCTCCACGTCCGGAGCCCGCCACTCACGACCCAAGGCTTCGACCGAATCGGTGCGCGCGATGCGGTCCGGCACGCGGCGGCGGCGCCCGACGCGCTCGCCGCGGCGCGCGTGCGAGGCAACAACCTGTACACGAGTGTCGGAGGCCTCACGAATCTACTGGACGAGGCGTTCGCGGCCGGCGGTGATGTCGCTGACGTGACGAACGTTCTGGCCAACGCTCGCCTCAACGAGCGCGAGTGGCGCAATTACGCGCGCTGGAACAAGGACACGTTTTCACGGGTATTGGTTGCCGACCGCGAGGACTACAACATGTTTCTAGTAGCGTGGGAGCGCGGCAACTTCTCGCCCGTGCACGACCACGCCGGCAGCGCGTCCTGGACGAAGGTGCTCGAGGGCGAACTCGACGAGGCCGTCTACGGCGTGGCGCCGTCGGGAGAGCTGCGGCTCGAGCGCTCCGGGCCCATGTCGGCGGGAGTCACGTATGCCCACGAGGGCTTCATTCACGGCTGCGTCGCGTCGACGCGGTGTTTCACGCTGCAGGTGTACTCTCCACCCTACAAGAGCGCCAACGCCTACGACGCCGACGGCGCCACAACAAAGATCCCGACGCACGTGCGCGGCGATCGCGTCGACGGCGACAAATTCACGGAGCCCGCGTCTCCCGTGCTCCACGACCACTGACTCCTGTTCTTATGTATGTAGTTCCCCTGAAGTAATTACCCTACTCACTGAACCGCGGGCTTCTTCGCCGCCCGGTTCCGGGCCGCCGTGTCGACGGGAGCCTTCTCGGCGCCGTCGTCCCAATTCACGACGCGCATGAACTCCTCCTCCGTGAAATTGAGTAGCCGCGCCGCCTCCATGTGCACCTTCTGCCGCTTCAGAATATCTATCAACTTCATCTGCTTGCGGAAGGCGGCCAGGACCTCGGCCTTTTGTCTTTCTAATCTCTTACAGCGCTGGTCGAGCTTGTCGCGCTCCGTCCGTCGGTCCTTCTCGCCATCCCTAAGCTCGGTCTTGAGTTTCGTGATCGTCGCCTTGAGCTTGTCGACGTCCTCGAGCGCTCTCTGTAAACGCACGCTCTCGGACGACGCCGCGCGCTGCTGCGTCTGGCCTTTTTTGTTCATGTCGCGGAGCTCCCTTTTTAAGTCAATAAGCTCCTTCTTCGCGGCAGCACAGGCCTCCTCGGCCTTTTCCCTGGCAGCAGCATCAGTTTGACCCTTGTCCCGGCATCGGTCCCGGTCGCGCTGCACGTCCTTCAGAGACCTCTCAAGTGTTCCGTTCTCCTTTTCCGACGCGGCGAGCTCCCGTTGTAAAGAAGCAATACGCTTGTGGGCGGCCTCGAGGTCAGACTTCAAAGCTTTGTGCTCGGCCTGGCGTAGGCGTTTCCGGGCGTCTTCCGGTAATTTCGAATCGTCCGGCGTCGCGCCGCGCTCGCCGCCGAGCCAGGCGAAGTCTGCCGTTCTAGGAGGCGACTCCGTGGACAGGGGCGCCTCGTCGGGCCGCGCGGACCGCCAGCGCGTCTCGCCCGTGCGCGGCCGCGGCGCGCGCGGCGGCGACGCGACGCGCGCGGCCGTGTCGAGCCACTGCTCTCTTCGAGAGGGGCTGCGCGGCGGCGCTGCTCTGGGCTTCGGCGCCGCCAGGATGGCCTCGTCGCGCGCCGCGCGCGCGATGACCGCGTCGACCTCGGCTAGGTCTGGCATTTCGGCGTCGAGGGCCGCGTTCATCCGCCGCAGGGCCTCCTCCTTGCGCGCGAGGGCCTCCGCATCGAGGGCTTCGATCTCCCGCTCGGACATGGAATGGGGGGGCTGCCCTGTTAAGCTGGGCGCCGGCGCCTGGGCGAGGTAGGCGTCCATGCTCGGGAAGTCTTCCATTTTCTTGTCTTCGGTCGGCCGCGGGCAGCGTATTAATGGCGCAGCAAACTGTTTCGAAAAATGACGCCTGCGCGACGGCGCGAGAGCGGCGCTCGTGTCTGTGGGCACGAGTTGGCGATCTCCTGCCCTCGCTGCTGGCCTGGGTCGGCCGGGGCAGCAAATTCGGCAGCTGTGATTCGCAAACCGATTTGTACTGGCTAGTGTCTTACAGTACGCTAGGTGCCTCTTTTCCGCGTTCCGCTCCAGCGGCTCAAAAACGACACTGTTGGCCTATTGCCACTTCAGTCAGCCTTTAGAACGACCACTGTCGGCGCTACCATGCGCCAATACCAATGCCTGTTAGCAATAATCGCTGCCAGCAGCGCTCTCCCGCAGCTCCCGAGCGGCAGCAAGCAGAGCACTCTCCTGCAGCTCCCACGAGGCGGACAGAGCGCTATCTCACTACGCGGCGGAAACACAGCGCGCTGGCCCATCACCTCAAATGATGCCTGGTCCAAGCAGCGGGCCGCCGGACGCGAAATCGGGCGCCCGAAGAAGCCGACGCTGCGGCAGCAGTCCTACGAGGACGTCGTCGACGCGAAGCCGCTCGACGAACTATTAGATAGAGATAGCCGCGTCGTTTTTGTGAGACGCGTGTATGGTTTACTGACGGCGAACCTCGCCCTGACGGCCATAAGCTGCCTCTACTGCTCGACGCACCACAATTTAATAAGGAATATACTGTTAGGCCCGAGCGGCCCGCTGCTCATGGGGTTATGCGTCGCCACGGGCCTCGGCGCTTCTTTAGCTGTCTCCTTCTCGACGAAATTGCGGAGCTCCATACCGCTCTTCACGCTCTTCGCGTGCGCCGAGAGTGTCTTGGTGGGCGTCGCCGCCTCGGCCTTCAAGGCAAGAAGTGTGTTATTAGCCCTCGCGCAGACGGGCACGGCGACGGCAGCATTAACAGCGTGGACACTCCAACCCAACCAGAAGTACGACCTGACGCAGTTCGGGAGCATGCTGTTCGCGGGGCTCATGGTCCTATTAGTAAGTGCGGTCATGGGTACAATGATGCACGTCCCGCAAAACAGTCTTGTTGGAAGTACGGTCGGCGCGTTACTGTTTTCGGCCTTCATCGTCCACGACACGCAACTTATCGTCGGCGGGAAGAAGCGCCAGTTCGACACAAATGATTATGTCCTGGGCGCGATGTCGTTGTACATGGACATCGTGAACCTCTTCCTCTATTTATTGCGGTTGTTTGGGGAGCTGCAGGACGACCGGGCGCTCGTACCGAGGTGAGTAAATGTACTTATGTGGTAAACTCTGGGCAGCAGTACCGGTCGTCGAAGCAGGTCTGCTCCGTCTGCCCGTCGAAGTAGGGGCACGCAGTACAAGCTTCGACGAGCCCCAGCGAGAACGTGCCCACGGGGCACGGCGCCGGCTCGGCGCTGCCCTCGGGGCAGTACGCGCCCGGCGGGCAGGCGTTGTCGCACCGGACTTGCCCCGACAAGGGCTGGTAGCGGCCCGCGGGGCAGTCGGTGATAACGCCGTTGGCGCAGGACGTCCCCGGCGGGCAGGGCTCCTGGCCCGTCCGCGTCGTGTTCGTGCCGCCGACGGCGTAGTAGCCCGGCGACACGAGCGTCGGCCGCTTCTCGCGGCCCGTCGGCGGGCAGTACACGTCGATGCCCCCGCACTGCTCCGGGCAATCGGACAGTAGGGGACCGCCCTGGGGCTGCGGCGCGTAGCAGCCCGGCGCGACCGCGCCGTCACACTCTGCTGAAGTCTGCATGTAGCGCCAGCCGTACCTAAAGGGAGGACACGCGTACTTGATGCCCTTCTGACAGTAGTAGCCCGGCTCGCAGGGCAAAAACGCGTCCATGTGTGCTCCATGAGGATCGTGATATGCTCTTTCATCCGCGTCGGCGCCCGTGTGGATCGAGTAGTAGCCGTCGGGGACTTCAATAGGTTCGTAACTTCCGGTGGGGCAGACGACGGCCGGGTGGCCGCAGGGTTTTTGGCGCGGTGATGTTGATTCCAGGGGACACAAGTAGCCGCGCTCGCACGGGCCCTCGCAGTCTGGATTGGTGTAGTTCGCGTGCGTCTGACTGCCGTACCGTCCGGCCGCGCAGGGGTATCTGACGGCATCAACACAATAGCTCCCCGCCGGACACGGCGCCTGGCGCGTGTAGACGTCCGCCGGCACGCCGTGCTCAACCTCCACAGCGTACGAGCCGCGGCCGAAGGGCCGCGGCACGGCCGACCCCGCGGGGCAGTACCTATCCGGGCCGCACCGCACTTGCGTGCTTGATATGGACGCCTCGGGGCAGTAGAAACCTGGGGAACATTCACCGGCACACTCAGAACGGGTCTCTCTCCTAGAATCTCCATACCTACCAGGAGCACAAGGCCTCCGCACGCCGCCGCGACACCAGTAGCCCGGCTCGCAGGCCGTCTGCGATCGTTTTGTAAATTGCGTCCCGTTGAAGAGTTTCGCGAACTTCGCGAGCACTTCGTCGACCCTCGAGTGATTGACGGCCGAACAGACGGCTTTATTTGATGAACGAGTGTAGTTGAACACTAACACTTCATCATCCTCTAAAGTGCGGCCGCCCGGCTCCCGTAAGCACGTACACGCGACGCGATCGTCCTCGTCAGCCATGGTCATGTTGTCGCACGGTCGGCATAGCGAGAGAGAATCACCGTTCACTTGCTTGAACGTGCCGGAGGGGCAGAGCTGGCATTCCGGATATGACGCCCTACTCACACCGTCGTGTTTTGAGGGAGTTTTCAAAGTGTAGTCTTTTGTCTCGGTGGCGTTGCGCCACCGGCCCGGCGGGCACGGGTCCGAGAACGCGCCGTCGTCCGAGGGATTGAGGGCTATCGTCGTGTAGTAGCCTTCCGAGATGCGCATGGGGTTCATCAAACCTCTCCGAGGACATATATATTCTGGCCCGCCACAAGCGCGCATCGTCGGTCGTGTACTTCCAGCGTCGCAGTAGTAGCCCGCCTTGCAATAGCCGTCGCACTGCGGATCTATAGATCCTTTGCGCGCGCCGTAGCGCCCCGCCGGGCAGGCGAAGAGTCTCGCGTCCTCCGCGTACGTGCCCGGAGGCGCTATCCTCACGCCTGTTCTCTTCGTACCGTCGTCACCTCCAACAGAATAGTAGCCCGGCTGGACGGGCAGGGGCTTGTTCATGCCATAGTCGGGGCAATATAGAGTATGCGCGCCGCAGGGCACGGCGTCGCCCCTAACAGCTCCGTCCGAGGGAATGTAGTAGCCAGGTGTCGAATTCTTGCACTGCGACGGTGAACTAAAACCGTACTCGTCGCCATAACTTCCTCGCGTACACAGGAACCGCCTCGAGTTCGAACACCAGCCCCCGGGCTCGCACCGGATCTCGTGAGTCCTTGTAGCATCGTCTACTCCACCGACCGTGTACCAGCCTTCAGCTCGGGCCAATTGCGGCTGCGACGAGCCCAAAGGGCAGATCTTGGTGACGTCGCCGCACTCAAACCCATAAGGCTGCGTCCTTCTTTGATCAGGACAGTACCTCCCAGCAGCACAAGGGCCGTCGCATTCCGCGTCGTCGGAGGCCTCTTTCTTACCAAAGCGCCCCGCGGGGCAGTCATACACCAAACCCTCGCGACAGTACGTCCCCGGCGGGCATGGCCTTTCATCGTACGAGTAGTTCCGCGTTTGTGATGAACCGCGGCCGCTCACCGTGTGGGCTTCCAAACCGATTCTTGGGACATAAGTCTCCGTGCCCATCAAATTCTTGGTGAAGACGCCGTAGTAGCCTCTTCGTATTCGTTTGGGCGTCGCGGTGCCCGCGGGACAAAATAGATCAGACGCGCCGCAGCTCTTTTGGGTGTTTGTGGTGTGGCCCTCGTGCGGGCACCGGTAGCCGGGGTAGCAGTCGAAGCACGCTGATTCATTTAGAGCTTGCACGCCGGACGTGTTCCCGAACTTTCCAGGTGGACAGTAGTATTGTACGCCTTTGTCGGCCCAGCCGCCCTCGACGCCCAGAATTTCTTTCGAGAAGCCCGCGCGCGCGCCCTCTCCTCTATTGACGGCGACGTGGCCGCTTCTGACAGGAGTGGGTGAGACCGAACCTTCCGGACAGATGTACGAGGGGCCGCCACACGTCTTCTCCTGGGCCGACGTGCTCCCGGCGGGGCAGTAGTAGCCCTTTGAACAGTTACCGGAGCACGTCGATGAGGAGAGGCCCGTCTGGGAACCGTACGTGCCCGGTTCACACTCCTTGCGTATTCCCTGGATACAATAACTCCCGCGCGGGCAGCGGTGCTCCTGTGTTCTTCTATCGTCGGCGTAGAAGCCCATCTGTACGAGTGTGGGCGCCTCGGCGCCGCGGGGGCAAAACGTGCCGGCTGGGCACGGCGTTTCAGTAGAGGAGCCGGCGGGGCAGTAGGCGCCCGCCTTACACGTAGCCGTGCATTTTGATGACGTCTCCTTCTCCGATGAGCCGTAGGTGCCGGCGGGGCACGCGTGCCGCGCGCCGTCGACGCAGTAATGGCCAACCGGGCAGGGCGCCCAGCCCGCACAAGCGCTCCCCCAGGCGCTCTCGTTCGTCGTGGCGTAGCTGCCCTCGGCACACGTGTCCGCCCGCGCGCCGCCGAGGAGTACTGTGAGGGCTGCTAGACTCCTCATCATGCTGGGTGGAGGGGCAGCCGCTGGTCCTCTACCAGCGCGTCCGGACACGTCCAAACGCGTCCGAACGGCCCCGACCAAGGACCCGGCGTCCACTGGCGCGCCACAACCGGTGGCTTTGGCTCCCAGCGCCGGCTCTATTGAGAGCTAGTGTGTGCACGACGCTAGGTCCTCTTCCGAACTGTGGCGAGTGAAACGAAGACTCCAGGCGCCGTGGCGAAGGATCAAAGTCGGTGCGGAAGCACAATGTTTAGGAATTTTGAAGGCAGCAGAGCTTGGTGGCTGGAGCGGAAGGCGCGGCAAGAACTCGGCTAGCTCGCTGCCGGTGGTCCATCGTGAGGCCTGCAGCCGTCCGCGTTGGGTTCACCATCCGTCGCGACCGCTACGACTTAATTGGGGCTGCCCTCTCACACCCATGGCGGACAGGGCGGCGGAGCTCCACGGCGGCTGGCTCTGGACGCGCGGCGGCGGCGCGTCGCCCCGCGGCGAGACCTGGCGGCGGCGCTGGTTCACGCTCGTGAACGAAGGGCGCCGCGCCGTCCTCGAGTTTAGAGCAGCGCAGACCTCCCCGAAGCCGCTCGCGCGGCTCGCCCTGACGCCGTCGAGCGAATGTATCAGACTCGTCGGCGCCGACGCGCGCCGCGCGGCCAATGGAAGGAACTGCCCCGCGGGCGTCGTGCTCCGGTTTAGCGTCGGCGGCGTGACGCGGCTCGCGCGGGCGTCGTCCGAGAGCGCGGCGGAGGGCTGGATCGCGGCTGTTGGTGAAGCGGCGGCGGAGGTCGTGGCGTCTCCATCAACAACACGGCGCGCGTCGGACGTCGACGGGGAACTGGCGCGGCTCTCGGCGCGGCGGCGCGAGATGGAGCGCGTCGACGCGGCGCTGCGGGCCAAGTCGGACCGGCTGGACCGGCGCGTGCGGGCGCTGCGCGACGTGGTGTCGCCGGCTT
The DNA here is from genome assembly GCA_918797485.1 of Pelagomonas calceolata. Taxonomy (NCBI): domain Eukaryota; class Pelagophyceae; order Pelagomonadales; family Pelagomonadaceae; genus Pelagomonas; species Pelagomonas calceolata. The sequence goes on from CAKKNE010000004.1 coordinate 4,446,094, forward strand.
CGTCGCCGCGGAAGGCGTCGCTGCCCGAGCCGCCCGGCTACGTCGTCGCCACGCCGGCCCAGCCACCGGCGCCGCCTGAAGACGGCGAGGCAGAGCGCGCCGCCGACGTCGCGGCGGCGGCGGCCCTCTGCGCGCGCACCGAGGCGGCGGCGCGCGACGTCGCCGCGCGCGCCGCGCAGCTCGCCGACGCCGAGCGGGCCCTCTCCGCGCGGCTGGACGCTGTTGCGTCTGCCGACGTGCCTGACGAGGGTGGTGGTGACGATGATGCGCCGTTCACCGCGTCGACGCTGCTGGAGGCGCTCGAGGTCCTGGCCGCGCGGCGTGGCGAACTGGTGTCGCGTGCGCGCGGCGAGCGGCGGGCGCCCTCGCGCGTGGAGAGGGCTTGGTTGGAGACGCTTAGGGCGGAGGTGGCTTTGTTGGAGTAAAGTGAGTTAGACTGTTACCGCGGCCGCAGAGCCATGGACCACATAGCTCAGTGTAGGTGCTTCAGGAGTCGATACATGATGCCCAACTCTCTATTGTCACCTGTTTTGACCGTGCGCGTGAACCCTGTACCCGGCACTTGCTTTGGTCTCAAAATGTGCGGTGCTTGCTGCGAATTGCTTTCGTGTTCAGTTTTTTACAGGAATAACCATTGCTCCTATAACGCTACGTACTGCACCGGCACTATGATAACTACCGGTCTGCTGATTTCTCTCGCAATCGGTACACCACTGCGTCCAAACGCTGCACATGCGCACTTCGCGTGCAACTGTTTGCTCTCGTCACCTGCGCTATCATCGATGCCAAAGGATCGCGCGCGCGACGCGACGCAGTACCGCGGTACCCCTGGCGGACACACACTCCCCGTAATCACATATTCGGTGAGCTCGATACGCCTCGCCTCTCGTTCGCGGCGCGCGGCAACCTCACAGAATGAGAGGCCATCTATTGTTAGCGCTCGTTGTTAGCGCTCGTCGACACCGTTACTGCTCGGTCGAAACGCATCAACCGTACCGCGCGCAGGCGCCAACGGCCATGGTTACATGACCGAGCCGCCCTCGCGCCAGTTCGAGGCCTACGAGGCGAACGGCTGGCCTAACGAGGTGGCCGAGTGCGCGCGCCGCGTCCTCGCCTCTACGCCAATAAACGCCATCGACGGGACTTGTCACTCAGGTACGACCCCCACGGCGTCGCCGCCGGTGGTATGTACAGCCAGTGCGACGGCTGCTCGTCGCGCGAGTGGTACGGCCCGAACCCCTGGTCCGCCCCTGGAACCGCTCGCGCGGTCGACTTCGTCATGGGCGGCGCGGGCGACAACATCCTCGGCGTCTGCGGCGCGTCGCCGAGCCGCGACAACGACTACAACCAGCCTCTCCCGGGCCATTGGGGCACCGAGGCCAAGACCACCTACAAGGCCGGCGACGTGATAGATGTGGCCTGGTGCGTCTCGGCAGACCACGGTGGAGTCCCGCAATTTCGCTTGTGCGACGACGAGGGCCTATCAGCGACGGCCAGGTCGACGACGTCGTGGCCATGTTGGTAGAGCTCCTCGAGACGGTCGGTGGCGACGGCATCGACTTCGACTGGGAGCACCTCTCGGAGTACAAAGACATCGACCCGGGCCTCCACGCGCAGCAGCGCCTCATCGTCGGCAAGGTCATCGTCGCGCTCAAGGACGCGCTCGTCGCCAAGGGCCTGGGCGACCGCATCATCTCCTTCACGCCGCGCTACAACGCGTTCTGGGACGGGGGTGCATACGGCTCGGCCCAGTTCCGCACGGACGGTGAGGGCATCGACGTCGTCGGATATGTGTCGGAAAATTCTCCGTACGGCGTCGACGCGATCGACTACGTCCATTTCATGATGTGTCGGCGATCGGCGTCGTTTAGACGCGCGGCGATGGCGTATGATCTCGACGCGACTCGTCACCGCTCAATTCCCGCGCAGATGACATCAACGCCCAGGAGGGCTTCCCCGGCGCGCCGGAGCAGTACTTCGTCCAGGAGCACTACGACGCGGTGCGTTTCTGAGTCAGAAACTTTCTCGAGAGAACAGAGCCCGACGGTCGCCCACACAGGTCATCGACTCGTCCCTACAATACATCCCGGCCTCCAAGATGGTCATCGGCTTCGAGCCGGGGCCGCAGGCCTACACGGGCGTCAGCGGCGGCGTCGAGCACGAGAAGGGCATCATCTCCTACCTCAACGGAAAGGTGGGCGGCATCATGTTCTGGGCCGTCAACGAGGGCGCGTCCGGTGGTCCGAACGGCAACGGCCAGACGACGGGCGAGAACTCGGTCGCGCTCGCGAACTACGCGGCGGCACTCTGATGGGCTCTTTATCGATCGGACGCTTTTCCCCCTCCTCTTCTCTCCCTCACGTTTCCCTCTCTCCTGTAAACTTGTAGATACACGTACATCATCGCTTACTCCGCTTGCCCTGCCCCTTTTTGGGCGGGCCCTTGCCGCGCCGCCGCAGCACTTCCAATTGACTCTTGCGCCGCGCCTCGACGTCGTTCATCCAGCCCTTGACGATTTCTCGGCCCACTTCGTCCACGCTCTGGCCAGACTGGTCGAAGTAATAGTCCGCGAGCAGCGGGCCCTTGAGCTTCTTGCGCAGGACCTTGTTCCCGCTCCGCTCGTTGTTGCCCTCGAGCGTCCCGAAGATGGCCCGCCCGATGGCGTCGAGGCGCTTCGACGCGGGCGCGGGCGGCGTCGCGCGCGGCGCCCAGCGGCCACTCGCGGCGCGGGCGAGCGGCCGACGCGATGTTTGTAGTGCGGCGCGCAGCATAATTTGAGCAGTTCGCAGCTGTTTTTGCACCCTGGGGCGACGCGCAATACGCTCGCGCTGCTCGCTGGCCGTGGAGGCTGAGCTCACGCTACTTTTAGAGCCCTTCCGGCGATGCGCTTCACCCAGGATTGCTCGGCGACACAAGAGTCGATGCCTGGAGCACTCCAATCTTGCTCCGTACCCAACCTCACAGCGCTAGAGGACGCCAAAGACCTGGCAAAAAGCAAGCGACCTAGCGTCAACATACATACTAGCTCTGCGACGGGCACATTCGATTTTTGGCCCAAAAATACTCGTACGCGTGAACCGGTGGACATCGGTCACGCCAGTGAACGTTCATACATCACAGCTTCGCTACCAACCGCGACAACCCCGCCGCGGCGCGAGCAGACGCCGCACAAGCAACCCAGCTGTGTAGCTCCTCTCACAGCGACGCAGTCGACGCGCGAAAGCGAGAAGATGTCAGCCCCACCACCGGGCCTCGCCCCGCCGGCGAAGCGCAGTAGGACGAACGAGGTCCAGTGCCCCTACCTCGACACGATCAACCGGCACTTGCTGGACTTCGACTTTGAGAAGGTCTGCTCGCAGTCGCTGTCGACGCAGAACGTTTATTCATGTTTGGTATGTGGCAAGTTCTTCCAGGGCCGGGGCCCGAAGACCCACGCGTACACGCACGCGACGTTATGCGGCCACCACATGTTTGCGCACCTCGATACATGTAAAATCTACTGCCTGCCGGACAATTATGAGGTTGTCGATTCTTCCTTAGATGATGTGATACGGTGTCTACGACCTTCATTTACGCCGGAACGCATCGAACAACTCGACAAAGTCGCGACGCTAGCCAGAGACGTGCACGGCGTCGCCTATCTACCGGGCTTCTGTGGGCTGAACAACCTCAAGAAGACGGACTACATCAATGTCGTCGTGCACCAGCTGGCGCACGTGCGGCCGCTGCGAGACTTTTTTCTGGACCCAAGAAACTACAAGGACCGGCCCTCGCCTCTCGTAAGGGAGTTCGGCGCGCTCCTGCGCAAGATCTGGTCGCGGGACAATTTTAAGAGCGTGGTGTCTCCCCACGAGCTCGTCCAAGAAGTTACGAGGGCCTCCAAACTCCGGTTCAAGATCGGGACGTCCGCGGACGCGGCTGACTTCTTGGGCTGGCTCCTCAACCAGCTCCACCGCGATTTGGGCGGCACGAAGCGACCGGGTTCGTCCATAATCCACGACGTCTTCCAAGGTTCTATTCGCGTCGAAACGCTATCGAGGAAGACGCACTTGACAAAACGCGACGACGCGGATGTGGATGCGACCGCCACCTCCGCCGAAAGTGCGGGATGGAAGCGCGACGAAAAGGACCTCAACTTTTTATATCTCACGCTAGACGTGCCGCCGACACCGCTCTTCAAAGACACGCAGGGCGGCAACATCGTGCCGCAGATTCCTTTATTTGATGTATTAACGAAGTACAACGGCGTGCGACTGACGGACACGGTCCGGGCAGGCGTGCAATCTCGTAGACGATATGTGATCACGAAACTCCCGAAGTTCCTCGTGTTTCACTTTGCGCGGTTTTCCAAAAATAATTTTACGGCCGAGAAGAACCCTACTATTGTGCACATTCCCGTCAAGGACTTGGAGCTGAAGGACCAGTTCGCGCTTGAGGGTATTGCCTCTCAAGAAGCGACGAAGTATGACTTACTCGCGAACGCGTGCCACGACCTGCCGGCTGGCCTTGATAAAGACGGGCGGAAGGAACCCCTGCAGCACGGCACGTATAGGGTCCATGTGAAGCAGCAGTCGTCGGACCAGTGGTACGAGATCCAGGATCTTCATGTTAGTGAGACGATGCCGCAGCTGATTGGATTGAGTGAGTCGCTGCTGACGATCTACCAGCGGCGGGACGCGTGAGTTGCGTAATTTACTGGTTTCTTACAGGGGGGACAGGGAGGGAAGCCTCAGACGACGGCCGCGCCGGGCTGAGCCGTCACGGCGGCGTAGCGCGGCAGAGTCAGCTGCATCTCTCCCGGCGCCGGGCCCCGGCCGCACGTCTGCTTGCAGCAGCTCTGGTACGTGCAGCACACGAAGTCCTGCTTGAGCACGTGCTTCACGTAGACGCCCTGCTGGTACGCGGAGCAAGAAGGGCACCAGTAGTCGGCGCAGTAGGCGTGGCCGCACTCGACCGCGAGGCCCTGCTGCTCGAGCTGCTGGCGCGACCGCATCGTCAGGACCGGCGCGAGGTTGATGAATCCGCTGATCGACTGGCAGCCCATGGCGTTGCACAGGCTCTGGGCCAGGGACGTCGCGCAGCTGTAGCCCATCAGAGCCCAATAATTCGTGGCGCAGCGGGCACTCGTGCAGCAGCAGCAGGGCTGGCAGCACTCGGCGTCCTGCGGCGATCGCAACGTGTCCACCTGGAGGTACTCGGCCGCCTCCGCCCACAAGCACGGGGCGCACCAGGCGGCGTAGCAGCACAACGGAAGGTCGGCGCAGCAGTTACAGTTGTCGTAGCAGCAGAGCTGGACGGGCCACGGCGTGCCGGCGACGACGGTCGCCGCGATGGGGGCGGACGCGGGCTGGGTGGCGATGACCTCGCCCTTGACGGGCACGGCGGCCCCGGCGGGCGCCTGGTAGGTGCCCTTCTCGGTCGACATGGTTATGTCCCGGTTTAAAAAACGCTGCGGTGGCGTCGCCGAGGGTATCGGGAGCGTCGTTTAATATCTCGGGCGCGCGGCGGCTCCGGGTGAGCGCTGAAATGAGCTCTGGCCGGATTAGCTCTTGCTCTTCAGTAGGGCCTCGGTCTTCGCTGGAGCCGCTCTTGAGGTTACACGAGATGCTATTGAGCCTCCCGGTTGCGTCAAGGGACCGCGAGGGGCGTCAAAAACCGCGTCTAATGTGTCTGGCTGGAATATGCTTGACCATATGGTACAATACTCTGAGAGGGGGGGTGCTTATGCTATGGTATAATAAGGCGGGCAGCCAGCCAAGCGCCGTGCGCGTCGCGCGAAACAAAGGATAGGAACAGGCATTGCATCGAGATTATAAATCAAAAACGTGGCAACAACAACAATGCGGCGACTCATCGTAGCGATGCGCCGCACCCAGCCAACTATAAACACTGCAGCCTCTGCAGCCATCCGCCGACGACACAAGAGCACGGATCACTTCGACGCCGCCGCCACGGAAAAACGTATAGGAGAACTGCAACGATGCGTGAGAGACCACCTAGCCAGGCAGGACGTCGCCGAGGCCGTCGCCGCCGCCGAGGAGCTCGTGAGGACGTCGACGGAGGCCTACGGCGACGGCCGCGAGCAGGGCAACCCCGTGCTAGCGGCGGCGCGGAACGACGAAGCTTTATGTAGGAAGGCGGCGGGCGACTTTGAACGAGCCGCGGAGCTCTTCGCGAAAAGCGCGCAACTTTATGAAGCGTGCGGCATGAGCAATTCGGCCTCCTGCGCGACGGCCCTCCACAACCTCGGGGCGTGCTACAAGGACGACGCAAGTCAACCAGGGCGAAAAAAAATGGACCGCATGATGTTACTTGACAGAGCGAAGGAGGCGCTCGACGAGTCCGTCTCTCGGAGAATCCACTCGCCGGCCCATGACCAGCGCGACCTACCGGCCCTGGCCTCGACGAAGGTCGTCCTGGCCTCGGTCAAGAGGTTGGACGATGATCGAGAGGGTGCCGCGCGCGAGTTAGATGAGGCCATCGTTGATTTGAGGAAAGTGTTTGAGGAAAGTCCATCAATACCGGGCGTCGCCACGGCCCTCGCCGCGGCGTTGAACAACCGCGCGCTCCACGCCAAACGAGATGGAGATCCGGAAGAAAAGGCCGGCCACTGGTACGCCGAAGCTTTGCAATTACGCGAGGGCGTTTTGGGCGAACAGCATCCTCTCGTCATCCAGACGCTCCACAACATCGCGGAGCACCTCGACGCGCGGGGCGACGACGACGACGCGTACGAGGTGCGCCAGGACATTTTGAGGCGGCTCGACGTGGACGAGGGCGAAGCGGACGAGAGCTTCGCGGCGGCGGCGGCGGCGTACGCCGATAGCTGGTCGCCGCCTAAGTAGATGTTTGTGTGCGTCGCGGCGATGGCGTCTCCGTGCAGTGTTGCGTCGCGGCGATGGCGCCCGCGCGTTCCGACGTTCGTACGGGCTCTCTCATTTTTTGCCCGGCTGTCAAACGGGTGCGATCGACACTGACGACGTGCAGCTGGCGTCATTGGTCGCGCCGCGCCTATATACCAGCGCGCGCTACCCAATCGACGTCGCTGCGCGACTGGGCAGCCCCAGAGTCTGCCAGGCTGCACTTGTGTAAAAGAGTAGACACGCCGTCGACGGCTGGGCAGCCACCGTGTGATGTCGTTCCGCCGCGAGAGCGCCGGGTCGCCGCCCCAGAGCCGCCCGAACCATGAAGAAGAAAAACTAGATCGCCATGCGGCTCTATCCCCGGACCACCTGCCGCCGAGCCCACAAAACAGATTCGACGCCCCCACGAAGCAGCTCTCCGGTTTGGACAGAGCGGCCGCCGACGCCTGTCTGGAGAAGAACTCCAAGTTTCGAAGTGCCGTGAAGGGCATCATCCGAGCACGACGACGACGACGAGGCAAGAAAGTACAAGTAGGCTACAAGATCAACGGGATCAGGAATGTCCATAGCATCGACTGCATGTTCACGGTGGACTTTAAAGTGTTCTACTACTGGACCGACGACAAGTGCAAAGGAAGAAAAGGCAGATTAGAGTTAAATGAACCAGGATTATTCAACCCCGAACTAGTGATAGATAACGACGCCGGCCTCCAATTGACGCACTGGGAGTTCCAGGTCAAGGATTCGAAGACTGGCCTGGTCAAGCTGTCCGAGTACTACCGGGGTAAACTCATGATACCGAATATGAGCTTAGATATGTTCCCCTTTGATTTTCAAAATTTACGTATATGTATAAAACCGCACAAGAAGACGATTGACGAGGTAGAACTCCACCCCTTACCAGATGAGTGCGCGATCGAGCACCACGCGCGCCACGAGTGGAACGTGATTGGGTCGAGGACGGCCATGTACGCGACGAACCCGGAACATAGTACGACGGCCAAGGTCTACTCCGCGTTGCATGTCATCGTGTTGGTCGAGCGCGAGTCCGACTGGCACGTGCGCATGATCATGTGGCCGATCTTCCTGATCAACATCTGTGCTTGGTCGGTCTATGCCTTTCCGCTGGAGGACCTTGCGGGGAGGATGGAGACCTCCGTTGCTTTATTGTTGACGAATGTCGCGACGCGATTCACTACCTCAGACTACATGCCAAAAGTACCCTATAGTACGCTCTGCGACGAAATTCTGGACTGGTGCTTCTTCTTCCAGTTTATTGGATTGGTGTCGAATCCGTTGCTGTATCTGGGATGGAGATTAGGAGGCGGCAAGAAGGCGCGGTGGACATCGGCACTAGGTCTGGGTACGGTACGCTATGTGGAACTCGCCAATGTACTCATGTTCATAATAATGGTGTTCTGCCTCATCTCATTGACGTCGTGGAAGAATGCCAAACTAAAAAAACACCGAGCAGAGGCGCAAGAGTGGAAAAGACAAGCATTGCCGGCGTCGGAGCCGGTCCACGGCTCCGGAACCAAACTCGCGGACAACGGCGAGAAGACCATCGCCGGTAGACTGCTATCGTCGTTGCAGCTCCTGAAAACGCCCCTGGCGCGACGAGATAGCACCGAGGGACTGCCGTCCGCAACTTCGAAGGATGCGCCCGTCGCGCCCATCCGCTTCCACCACGACCCGAAACATCGAGGAGCCGAAGGGTTGGTGCCGCGCGTGAAGTCCGCGTTTGATATCTTATCTCCCAGCCACAGAAGAAGGACCGCGAAGCGCTACAAGTCGTCTTTGGCCGCTCCCGACGGCCACCGCGACTTCCAGGCGTTCTTGGAGGAGGGCGATTCCGACGTGTCCACGCCCCAGACGCCGGGCGAAGAGCGCTTTACGAAAGCTTTGTTGGATGAGGAGTCTACGCCGTCGATCGGCCGGCGGCGGACGTCTGGGCTTCCTCCGGACAACGGGTCCATGTCTATGAGAAGGGGCCGGGCGCCGGCGTCGCGCGCCGCGGCCGGGGAGACGTAAGGGTCTTGTGTATATCTTTAAATGTCTCAAGTTCGGTGCCGCGGAGGCACCTATGGCCTAGGCACCGCCGCGCATCCGTGGACAGCTCAATCATTACCTCACAACGGCATTCTGAACGGAGCGAGCCTTCCGAACGGGGGGATTCTGAACCAGAGCGTGCCGCTAAAATCTATCAACGCCTGCATCGCTCAAGGGGCTCGGAAAAGGGCCGCAAGGGGCTGCCGGAGGCCCGTCGCTGGCGCCGGGGGGGCTTGGTCTTGGCCCTCCAGGTCAGCTCGACCTCCCGCAGCGCTCCGGACGCGCGGCGGCGCCGGGACGGCCAAGATCGGGGCAGGCTCTGCCTTTGGATTTTTGGGCTCCACCTCCCGGGAGGCGCACCGCGATGGCGCAGCTCGCCGCGACGCAGCCGGTGACGGCCCTGAGGCCGCACACGCCGCCGCTGATCGCCGCCCCGATGACGATCCGGCCCGGCGAGAAGACGCGCGGCGTCTTCGGCTCCTGGAGCGACGCCTCGTCGTCGGGGACGCGCTCGTCGCCGCCCATCAACGTCCCGCGGCCCGACGATGACGACGACGACGAGGCGGCGGCCGTGTCGCAGCAGGACTCGCTGTACGAATATAGACGCTACTTGTTCTGGCTGCGGTTAAGGAGAGGCGGCATCGCCGGAAACGACTACGAGGCGGAGAACGGCGACCCGCCGCCGCGCCGGTCGCGGTCGCCGCCCTTGAGCTCGTCCTACAGACGCGCTTTGTCCAAACCGCCGGACACGCTCTTTGCGTTCGACCTTTGACGCACTGACGTTGTCCCAAAATTGTGTATACAGGCCGTCCCGCCAAATTCGGACGCCACCAAATTCAGAAACCTTTCCCTCGCTTCGAGCGGAGTAAGCCATACAAGATTAACAAAAACAACTACTCGAGGCCGGCGAGGATGTGCCCGTGCAGCAGGTCCCACTCGACTTCGGCGACGGCGCGGCAGTACGCCATCGCGGTCTCGTCGCCCGAAGCGTGGGCCGCCGCGCAGAGGTCCACGAAGGCGTAGGGGTCCCAGCCGTCCAGATGCCAATCTTCCAGTAGTGGCGACGGCTCGCGGGGCATTTCTGCCGCGGCGACGGCTACGGCTTCAAAAAGAGGATGCGCGCCGAGGACGCCCCACCAGTACTTGCTGTTCGCCCAGCCAGTCATGGAAAATTCGCCCACGAACGCCCCTTCCTTGCGGTGGAGTAAAGCGTGAATGTAGGCCGCGTCGCTCCCCGAGTACGACTCGGCGACCACGAGCGCGTGGCACTCGTCGAGCATCCCGTAGGCAAGCCACAGCGACGCGAGGCACGCGCGGCGTTTCGGCGCCTCGTCGGCCGTCGCCTTTGCCGCAAATAGTGCACAGGACGTCCGCACGTCTTGCGTAGCCGCGGGTCGTAGTGCCTTGTGCGCGTCGGTGAGCGGGCTACTATAGCACATCGGTAAAGCAGACGTGAGCGGTGGCGGCCGCGGGACAGCCTTCAGCAAGCTGTGGTAGGTGTCTGTGAGCTGCAGGCCCATCGTGCCACCGAGCACGCAAGCGGGGATGAGTCGTCGTCGCATCGATCATTAGCATATGCTGTGGAGAGCTGTGCTGCTGGAGAGCTGCTGTCTGTTTTACAGCCCTGTCCTCCTTAGGCTGCAAGCGGCGGTGTCACAAGTTGTCGAACCGATCAAAATAATCGGCTCAGAGCTGCTGTGTTGCGAGTTTACTGCGAATTTATGGCTTGGGCCGCAAACCGAGGCTAGCGGCTGTAAGACACTAGCAATCAGCAGCGCCTCCTCCCCCAGCCCTGGGCGGATAGTGGTCGTCGAGGCGAGTGCTCAACGAATCGACGACCCCTACCGCTACCAGTCAAAATCTCAGGTGCGACGCTTACGCCGCGGGGGCAGGGGGGAGGGAGGGAGGGCCGGCAGTATCCTAACCGCCGTAGCCCTTGAAGAGGAAGCGCGGGTCCTCCTCCTGTTGTTCCGCGTTTCGGTGCATGCGCATGACGCCCTTGACGTCGCGCGAGCACAGCGCGTCGAGCAGCGCGTTGTTGTCGAGCCGCGTCCACGGCCGCGGGAAGAGGTAGTTGTAGAGCAAATCTAAATCCCTGGCGTCGATGTCGCACCAGCCCGCGGCGATGATCGCGTCGACGCTCTTCTCGAAGGCCTCGCGCGTGCACGAACCGGCATTGGCCGTGTCGAAGGCCATGAGATTACGTCGTAGCTTCTTCTTCCGGTGGTTCCGGCCGAACGCCGACGCGAAGGACCGCAGACACAATTTGAGTCGTTCATTCAACTGGTTCTCGATGGGCACACCACTCCCGGTCACTTCACAGAGTCGAACAGCATGCGTCGTCTTCTTCAGGCACTCCTTGACCGTCGGGATCTTGTTGCCGCCCGCGATCGCGGCGCGGTACTCGTCCCTATCCACGGCTTGCAGGTCGCCCCGCTCCGGCAGAGACATCAGGAGCTTCTTCATGTAATCTCCAAAATCGCCTTCATATATTTTATCGCATAACCGCTCGTACTCGATGCCCGCCGTAATACGACTGACCTCAGTGTACTTCATCTGCAGTTGCCGCGTGTCGTCCATCGTCAAGGCGCCATGGACCTTATGCTTCTTCAACACCCGGAACCAGGACTCCTCATCGACACAACCTCGTCGTTGGTGATCCTCCCTTCGAAACGACTGCCTCATGTTGCCCCCGTTACAGTCGCCGTTGCCGACCTGCATCCGCAGCGCCTCGATGAGCTGCTTCTCGAGGTTCTTGCCGGCCGCCGCGACCGCCGCGGAACCGGCCACGCCGCACGCCGACAATTTGGGGATCTTCGGCATGGGTGCGCTCAACACGAGAGCGTCCACAAAGTCATTATATCTCACCAGATCCTTCTCATCAGGATCGGCATAAGTCCAGCAGATCTGCTCGAGCACGTCCTCATCCAGGACATTGGCCGAGACACCATGGGAGTCCTTCTGCGACGCGTGCTCCAAATCTTTGAGGATGAGCTTGAACTCCTCTGAAGGCAAGCCTCGTCCGGAAGCGTCATTTGCTTTGAGGATCTCTCGCACTTGCACGCGCGCCGCACATAACCTTTCAGCTAATTGCTCGATGACGACATTCAGGTGCCCGCCCGCGTTCTGCTTTTTCTCGGCCTCGATGCGACGCGTGAAGCCGTCGGCGCCGATCACTCTAAAAGTTTGTAACAATCGACCCGTGGAAGGATGCTCGAAGGGCACGATGGCACCGTCATAGAAGTCCGCCGGCCGCAACCACCGCGACAGCACACTCCCGTGGTTCTTCAGGCCCTTGCCCTCGCGCTGGTCGGGGACGTATTTCTTGTATCGTTGTCTCCCCAAAAACACGCCCGCTTCTAGACCGGAATTGCGGATCGGCGGCTCGAAGACCATGATCGTGTCGTCGCCGAGATTATAGTTCGTCACGAAGCGCCGTTGTTTATCCATGTCCGAGACGTCGTTGTGCGCAAACTCCATTTCGAAGCGTAGTACTTTATTGTCGGCCATCTGCCAGCGCTTGAACTCGTCCGTCGTGCTCTTGACGATCTTCGGTTGTAAGCTCAAACCCATGGAGTACAAGTCGTTCTCCGCTCCCACACCGTTGTAAGGAGGTAAAGTTTTCGGAAAGGCCGGCCCCTTGTCCTCCTCGACCTGCATGGGGTTCTGGGCGATGCCCTTGCGCTGGTAGAAGAGCTCCGTCGTGCGGTCGCAGGATAGTAGTAGTAAGCTTCTCCCCCAGACCATAATGGTGGAACCACATCTGAGATCCTCCCACGACACCTGCTTGGGCTGGTTCGCGTCGTACATGGGCGTGTCCGGGTTGAAGAACGTGTCCTTCGGGAGTTTCGAGCGGTTCAGCAGGTTCGGGAAGGGCTGGACGCCTTCCGTCTTGCACTCCTTGACTTCGACGGTCCCGTCGCGCAAGAAGAAGTGGAGGACGTACCTCCGGTCCTCGTCGCCGTCCGTCCGGTCATCTTGGTAGGCGCAGAAGAATCTCAACACGTCGTGCGTGCCCGGCGGCATGCCGGCCAAGTGGTCGACGCGCTTCGGCTTTGGGTCGTGCCTCGGCTTGGGGATGCCCTTCCTCGCGCGCTCTTCGGCGAAGCCGTCATCCGGAATGTCGACCGCGGCGGGCTGCTGGAAGCCGTAGATGTTCCGGTAGTTTCGGCGCGTCGTCGTGTCGGCATCGGCAATGGTGAAGATCTGGCCGTAGACGTTGATGTCCTGGCCGACGACGAAGTCGCCGGGCGTGAAGGCTCTTCCCGATTCGTGCTTGCACTTTGAGCGCTTGAGGTAGGTGCCGCCCATGTAGCCGGAGTTCTTAATTTTGGGCTCTTCGATGCCGAGCGACGCGTCCTCGGGGAAGTAGGTCATGATGCACTTGCGGAAGCGCGTGATGGCGTAGGGCCGCGACTTCGACGAGTACTCGACGATCTTCTCCTCGAACCAGGCCGTGAAGCCGAGGGCGTTCGGTTGCTTCGTGACTGCTTCGTCTTCTTCTGGTTGTTGGGGCTGGGGGACGACGCGCGCCGAGCCCTTGAAGCCGCGTCTCGTACTCGCGGCGGAGACGGGTCGTCTCCCCAAGGTCAGGTTGAGGGGGTTGCCGATGGACTCGCGCTGCCCGAGGCCGCTGCGGCTCGACGTCTTGTTGCCGCCGGCCATCTTGTGGTTGTGCGCGCTGCCTTGTTAGCGCGTAGCGTCGCGTAGCGTGTGTCTGCGTGTGCGCTGCTGGCTGCCCTTTGGCGTCTGCTCGCTCGTAGCGCTGCTTCGCGTTGACGAAGCGAGCTGAGCAAAAAGGCGTTGTGGACACTAGCCTTCGCTAGTAGCTGGCACGCCCTCCCCGCGGCGGCTCCCGCGCGGGGAGTGGTCGCACCGCTCGCCGCGGAGCGGTCGTCCGACACTTCTGGTGATATGGCTCCAACTACCTGTAGGGGCTTCAGTATGGGGCTTCGACGGGCGCCCGTGCTGCTCGCAGTCGTCGATGCGGTTCCGGGAGACCTGCAAGGGCCTCGCGGGGGCGCGCACGGGTGCGCAACGTTCCTGAGGCTAGTGTGTCTATCACCATGCGAGCTCATAGGCTCGGCATCGCTTTTTTGCCTTTGTCAACTGCGATACGTCTCGGCATTCGTGAGGGAACACATTTCGAGTGCTCGTACGCTGTGCAAAAGCGCTGAACCAATTAGTGACCTGGCGCTGAGCACCATCAGCCCAAAGTGCTGCCAGCTGAGTCGCATTGCTCGCGGCGGTGGACAAAATGACGCAATCGCTGCTACCACTCCTTGGTGCGGCCGCCGGTGCCATGGTGCAGGTGCTTATAATCGCTACTGTGGGCTACATTTGTGCAAAGCGCCCAAAGGACCCGGCGCCGCTGCTGACACCAGACGCCCTCAAAGTGATCAGTCGCGTGGCGAACGACGTGTTCCTGCCGTGCCTGAGCGCGGCGGTGCTCGGCGCGCGCATTAACGTGGCCAATCTCAAAGGCGACTGGGTGCTGCTGCCCGCCGGCGTCGCCGCTACAGCACTCGGTTACGCCGTCGCGGACCTTACCGCAGCAATACTACGACCGACGCCCGCGCTGAAGCCGGCGTTGCGGGTCGCCATAGCCCACCCGAACGCGTTCGCCCTACCTCTACTGATTCTCCAGTACCTCTGCGAGCGTCCAAGTGTCAAAGAAGAGTTCGACAACGACGAAGCCGCCTGCACGGCCGAAGCCGCGGCGTCTCTGTGCCTCTACCTGACGGCGTGGCACTTTGTCTTCTGGAGTTATGCGTATGGCACGCTCGAGGACGCCGCGAAAACCCAGAGGGAGGATCGATCAAAAGCAGAGACGGCGAAGTTGTGGTGCAAGCGGCTGTTTTTGCAACCGAACATGATCGGGATGTACGCCGGGGTTATTATCGGCGCGACGCCCTTGCGGCGACTATTATTCCGGGGCGACACGCCGTTAAGACCGATCGGCCTGGCCCTCGAGACGCTGGGCGCGCCCGTCGTGGCGGTCACGGTGATGATCATGGCGGCGGCCCTCGCGAACGGCCACGCGCGGCGTAGAAGGACGAAGCGCGAGTTTTCATCTGTCGTCGAGAATAATAGTCATGCATCGAAAGAGGACACGCGCGACGTCGCGACGGCCGTCTGGTTCATCCTCGCGCGTTTAGTGATCGTGCCCGTCATTGCATATCCCATCTTCTCTGTGATAAATCTTCCGGGCGGCAGGATGACGACGCTGATCATCCTGCTGGAGCTCGCAATGCCCGGCGCGCAGACGGTCCTCGTGACGCTCAACGCGGTTGGAAGCGGGCACGTCGCCGAGGAAATCGCGCCCTGGTACTTCCTCCAGTACGCGACGGCGATCGTCACGCTGACGGCCTTTACGGTCTGGGCCCTACACATTGTCTATCGTTGAAGTTAAGTTTTACTGTTGTCTACGTCTAGTACACCGCCAGAGCACTATCGACGAAGACGCGTACAGCGGGTGGCACTCGGCCTCGGCGACGTCGAAGCGTTGATTAAGCGCCTCCTCGAGCCTGTCGTCGAGCTCTCGGTGGCGTTTTTTATGAGCGATCAACAGCTCCGCACCGACGACCGCGTCGAGCGCCCGCAGGAACGGCTCCAATAAATCCGCGCGGTAGATCGCGTCGGCCGACAGCACGAGGTCGTAGGGCCGCATGTCCATAATGTCCGCCGGCACTGCTTTCCTCCAGTCGTAGGCCATAGTCATGACTGAGCCGCCCGCCGCGTCGACGAGCGACCGGTGCGTCGCGCACCGTTGTAAGGTGCGCGGTACCACGTCGCTCAAATCCGTGAGCACGACGTCGCCGCCCCGAAGAGCTGCAGCTAAACCGGCCACTCCCAAACCGCTGCCCAATTCCAGGACGTTTTTTGGTGTTGTTTGATTCCACTCGAGGGCCATCGCCAGGACGACGGACGCCTCCCAGACGCCGGCGGCCGGGCCCTGGCCCGCGCCGCAGGTACCACATTCACCTTGAGTGGGCATGGCCGACGTCGTCAGGAGGGGCCGTCCATTTATCTGGAGCGTCCGCTCCTGGGGGCCCGTGCTCTCGTTGTCTCTTAATTCATTCGCCTCCTGTAAGTCGGCGCGGGCCTCGTCGCGCAACGACAGGTCCTCGAAATCCATCTCAATAGCTGTGGATAACGCCGCCGCCGCCTCGCGCCAGCGCCGCGCCGCGAGCAAGGCGCGGCCGCGCGTCACGGCGGCCGGCGCCCAGTGCGGGGCGGCCTCTGTAGCTTTCTGCGCGGCGACCAGAGCCTTTGCCGCCGACCGCTCGTCCTGATCGTCGCTCGCGGCCAGCAGGACCTGGGCCGTCGCCTCCCAGGCTTTTGCATTTGATGCGTCTTCGGTCGTCGCTTCCGTTAAAGCTTCTAGTGCTCCTGCAAAGTCGCCCTCGATGGCTAGGGCTTGGCCTCGTTCTAGGGGTGTGTCTAGGGCTGCCATCGTCTCCCTGGAGCCGCGCGTCGGCTAGCGTAGGAGGGAGTAAAAAGAGCTGCTGGCCACAACAAGCAGGTCTGCGTGCTCGTAGAGCTTGGCCGCGTTCACAGGCGATTGATGTGATTAATTTGCGGATACTTGAGCACGTCGTGCGGCAAAAACCGAGCAAAACCGAGCTTTAACTCGATTCCATGGGCTAGCTTATGGACACACTAGGATTTCCCCAAGCCACAGATTTTGCTGTCGGACTCGCTGCACAGCCGCGATTTCGCTGGTTCAAGGCGACTTTCCATCCCTGCGTCACCATATCTGGTCGGTGGCGCCTCGCGAAAACGCCATGCGAGCCATGCACCGCTTTTGCTCCGGAGCTCTGCTCTTGGCAGCCGCTGCCCACGCCGCAGACGAGTTACAACTCGATTTCAAGCTCAATAATGGTAACCTATTTCCAGCGGTCGGACTGGGAATAGGAAACATGCAGCGCGACCGAATTCCCAACGTGCTCGGGACCGCGATGCTGCAGCACGGCGTACAACTCGTGGATACCGCGATGGCGTCAAATACAGATGCCGCACTGCGGGATACGCGCGGACTGCAAGTGGTCACGAAGGTCTGGTACACTCATTTAGGCTACGGGCGCACAAAACTGGCAGTGGAAGACATGCTCGACGGGTTAAATGGCTGCTGCGCGGTGACCATGCTGATCCACTGGCCGCGCTGCCGCGACGACATCAGCTGGATGCACTGCGCAGAAGAAGAGCGGGCCCTCCCGCAGCGCGTCAAGGACGCCGGACCTGCCCCAGCCGAGGACGCGTGGAAGGGCTCGTGGCGGGCCTTGGAGGAGTTCTACGCCGCTGGGCGTCTTAAGAATATTGGCGTGAGCAATTTCGAGCTAGATGACCTGAACGAACTGCTCTCGTCCTGCAAGGTCGTCCCGCAAATTTACCAGGGCAACGCCTGGCAACTCTGGTTCCGGCCCGAAGTCTTGCAAAGACTCGGTGAGGAACGCGTCGTGTATCAGGCCTACAACGTCGTGAACGGCATCGTGACGCGAGAAAGCGCCGCGCCGCGCGCCTACCGGGTGCTGGCGGACGTCGCGCGGGCGAAGAATGCAGACGTCGGCACCGTGGTCCTCGCGGCTCTGAAACGTAGAGGGGTCGCCACTATCCCCCGCGCGTCGTCTCCGAACCATCTGGCGGCGAACGCGCCGCAAGCCGTCGCCTCGATAGCTCTCGACGACGGCGAGGCAGACACAATTGATGCCGCCATGAAGGCGCTCATGAGCGGCCGCGACCTCCCGCCGGAACAGCCGGTGGTCGCCACGTTCACGTCCTCGCTGGACGCCGCGGTCCGGCTCTTCTGGAGGAACCCGGACACCGGCGAGGAGGTGCTCAACGGTGAAGTCAGCGGGGGCGACGGCCTGCGGATCCACACCCACCCAGGCCATACGTTCCGGGCCTACCGCGGCGACGAGCTCGTGCGGAGCTTTACGGTGACGGCTGAACGCGGCGGGGAGGAGGCGTTTGAGTTATGAGTGTGTTGTTACGTTTTAGTGAGTTATGTCAGGCTCAGGCTAGTTACGTCGCGGGGTCCCCCGTACCCCTCCCGCTCCCCCCGGGCCCACCCGTATGTTTGCTAGTATCTTACAGGCCGCTAGCTGAAAAATATAAAAGCCACACGCAAGGTCGCAGTTGACGCTGGCGCCAAGCCGTCGTACCATAGTCGATCGAGCGTGACAGTGGTGTGCACAAAGCGGTGAGCTCGCCGATTTTGCAATTTGCAACCCTGTAAAAGTAGATTGATAAAGCACGTGGCTGCAGACGCACTCATGCATCGCGCACTCCCCGCTGCAGCCCTCGGCTGCATAGCTGCAGTAGCAAAAAGCGCGAGAAACGACGCCGCCGACGCGCCCCCGCCGCCAGCCTACAGCCGCGCAGCGCTCGGGCACGACGCGCTCGGAGAGCGGTGGCCGCGCGACACGGCTGGCATGGTAGGCATCCCGAAGCGCGCGTGGCCGGAGCGCCAGCCGGAGATCGAAGAGGCCCCGGCGTTGCGCGAACTCTTACGAGCGTGCGAGGCCAAGGGTGAGACGTGCTCGGCCGAACGCTTCGTGCTCGCCACAGCTCTCATCGGGTCAAAGGATGACCAGGCCGAGGGCGCGGCCCTGTACGCCGTCGACGCCAATAATGACGCCGACGCGGCATGTGCGTTGGGCATCTGCTACCAAGGCGGGACGGGCGTCGACCTCGACGAGACCAGGGCCCTCGAGCTCTTCCGCGCGGCCGTGGCGAGGCAGAACCACGCCCAGAGTCACTACGAGCTTGGGGCGATGGCCTACGTGGGCCAGGGTATGGACGAGGATGAGTCGCTGGCCTTCGCGCACTGGGCCAAGGCGGCGGCCCAAGGGCACCCGGCGGCGGCGTTCATGCTGGGAGATGTGTATCTGGAGGGCCTCGCGGTGCCGAAGGACGCGGACCGAGCGCTGCGCTGGTTTGTTTTTGCGGGCGACCGGGGCCACCGCGGCGCGCGGTCGCGGGCCTTCGCGCTGACGCAGCCCGAGACCACGGACGAGGAGACGGCCTCGGGGCGCTACACGGACGGGTCGCGCATGTCGATCGCGGACCGCGTGGCTTCTTCTTCGGAGTAAGTACTGTGCTGTTTGTACTGAGTGCACTGAGTACGTGGTTTTTTTCGGTCCATCTGCGTGCCACGTCATCGAGCGGACGTCGCGTCGATGGCGTGGAGGTGGGCGCAACGATTCAGCACGAAGGTGTGCTTGCTAGTGTCTTACAGGCCGCTAGCCCACGCGAGCTCGGAGCCAAGATTATCTGCCGTGGCGCCTCGCGGGCCGATCAAACTTGCCCCTCGCCTTATCAGATAGCCGGCGATTGTCCGGTGACGATTTCTAGCGCGCCGGCCGCTCAGCTTTGAGTGTTTCTCACTTGCCCGGTTTTTTCTCGCTTTGCCGGCGCCGCGGAGCCGCATGCGCCAGATATTTCCGGCCCAAGCGGACATGGAGCAGCATACCACGAAAAAAGTCTCGGGCGAGAAGCGCGGCCGCCCCTCTCTATCAGCGGAAGAAACCGCCGAGCAAAACCGCCTGCGGCTCTCGGCCTCGTTCAGAACCACCATGCACCACAAGGCCGGCTCGACTCTGAAGAAATACTCTGTCTTGAGGGAGTTTGCGCTCGGCGACGAGTTAGGAAGAGGCGGCAACGCGCAGCGCCGAATCATGACCTCACCGCGAGCACCCGACTCACCGATGGATTTGCGCGCAGGCTACGCGACCGTGTTCCTCGCGACGCCGACGGCCCCGGGCGCCGCGCCGCGCGCCGTCAAAGAACTGAACCTGAAGCGCGTGAATGACATCGCCGCGCTCGAGGACGAGATAAAGACGTTGCGGCGCCTCGACCACCCGAACGTCGTGCGCCTCTACGACTGCTACCTGACGACCGACGACTTCTTCATGGTGCTGGATCTGTGCCGCGCGGTGTGGCAATCAACTTTCGGGCGCCCCACGCCATCGACGCGACGTGCTTCCGTAGCTGCGTCTGCTCGATGGCGTCGAGTTCCACGCCATCGACGCGACGTTGTCCCCGTGACCGCGTCAGAACCTAACTCACTGGCTGATTCCACACAGGTGCCGCGGCGGCGAACTCTTTGATCGCATATTGGCACGGGAGCACTACAGCGAACGACAAGCGAGAATCGCCTTCGCGCAGCTCTGCGAGGCCGTCGGCCACTGTCATAGGCATGAAGTCGTCCACCGCGACGTCAAACCCGAGAACGCGCTCTACGCCGACGTCGCCGGCGCGCCGCAAGGCGAACTCTTGAAGCTCGTAGACTTCGGCCTCGCGACGTGCTGTACGCCTGGAAGAAAGCTCTATCATGTGTGCGGCTCGCCGGGCTACGTGTCGGCGGACGTGCTGTCGAGGAACGGTTACGGCTACGGCGCGGACCTGTGGTCGCTGGGAGTGGTGTTGTACGTCATGCTTTGTGGATATGCGCCCTTCTACGACGAACGAGGCTCGAGGCGGGCGGTGAACAATAAGATATTGGCGGGCGCGTTCGAATTCCAGAGCCCCTGGTGGGACGACATCTCGGACGAGGCCAAACTACTCATCAGAAAACTGCTCGTGCTGGACCCGCAGCTGCGCCCGTCCGCCGAGAAGGTCTTCGAGGACCCGTGGCTCCGCGACCCGACGTGCGACGTGCACATCCCGTCGTTCTCGGCGAACTGGCGCAAGTACCGCCTCAAGCGCAAGTTCAAGGCGGCGGTCCTCGCGCTCGTCGCTAGAGATAGGATGCTCAACATCACGTTCACGCCTGGTTCGGTCGCGTCGCTCCAGTCGCGGCGGAGCAGCCTCGACTCGCTGCCGTCGGACCCGACGCCGCTCAATCGCATCCGAACCTCGAGCCTCAGCGGCGGGGGCATGACGAACCTCGGCGCGGTACAAGGGGACGGAATCGCCGGGATTGATTCATTGGACATGGCGGTCATGGGCCGGGGGCTCTCGCACGCGTTGGGCGACCAGCCCATGTCGATGAGCATCGACGACATCGGGTTCTCGGAGCGCGGGTGAGTCGTCGTCAAAGCCCCTACCGCCTACTCTGCCGTGCCGGGGGTTGTGTAACATACTACAAGTACTTGCAAAAGAAAGGGTGCTTACAAAAATGGAAAGGATGGTTCGAGAGAGTGAGGAGGGCGATGCTCAGAGGAGAAGCGCACCGGCGGCGGCCGCCGCGGCGCCGAGCGCGAGAGCCGGGGCCGTGGCGGCGTCCGACGCCGCCGGGGTCGGCGTCGGTGGCGCGGTGGCGGCGACGCCGCAGCCCAGACCCTCGTTGCAGGCCGTGCGTGCTGCCGTGCTCCACTCGCACGTCGTGAAATCGGTTTGGGTCTGCGCCGCCGCCGCGACCGCGGCGTCCGAGAGCGTGCCGCTAATCGCGGCCAGGAGCTCGGCCGTCGTCGCGACGACGCCGTCCGACACGATGGTCGCCTCGACTGACGCATAGAAGTCGGCCGTCGTCGCGTCCCCTAGAAACGCGGCGAGGGCCCCGCGCCAGCCGGAGCCCTCGGGCACGTCGCTCGGCCAGCCGTTGACGTGGTCGATTGGACCGTAGGGGATATCCGTGCGCCGCCAGAAGCCGCGCTCGGCCGACGTCCAGAAGTCGTGGATCGTCGCCGCGCCGCCGCGGCCGAACTTGGCGTCCGCGCGGGTAATTGCCATCGCCACGGCAAACGCGCCGAGGTCGTAGTAGATGTAGCGGTCCTGCATGCCTTGGCCCTCGCCGTGCGTCGACGGGCAGTCGTCGCCGCAGCAGCGGTCGTTGGCCCAAAGAGTAAACCAGGGCACGGTCGGGTCGTCGAGGTAGAGCTGGCGCACATTGTTGAGAATGCCGCCGCCCCCGCCGCCGTACTGGAAGCACTGGGAGAAGGAAGAGTAGTACGAGCCGGTGAGCTCCGGGCCGAGCCAGCACTCGTTGAAGACGGCGCCCCCCTCCATGAGCCTGCGCGGAAACATGAGCCGATGACAATTCGACGCGTAGGAGAGGCCGCCGCGACGGCGTGATGATTCGAACGCCGCGCGACCGACCAGTCCGCCATGGGGCCGCCGCTCGCCTTCTGGACGACGTGCGTGTACTCGTGTATAGCTCGCTCCGCCACCATGGTCGCGTCGTCGGACGTGCTCGGCATCATAAACATGGGGGCTCCGGCGTACGTATACTCGCCGCACACGCAGCTCTCCTTGCCGCTCAGATAGTACTGCCCGCCCCCACTTTGCGCCGCCGAGCGCTCGGAGTCGCCGCACTCGCTCCAATCATAGCCGACGAACTGACAATAATCGTCGATGAGAGCGCTATATACATCGTCAGCGCCGTTCGGCTCGAGCAGGTAGATGCGCGTGTCCGACGCCGTCCCGAGCATGCTTCGCGTGAGGTCGACGCCGGTCTCGGCGCCGGCCCGCAGCGCCGCGGGGAAACCCGTCGACTGCACGTAGAGGGGTTCGTTGTCGTCGTTGACCGTGAGCGAGGAGTAGGCGGCCGGCGCGTTGCAGTCGCGCCGGTCGCCGCACCACGACGATCCGTCGTCTTCGTCGTTATACGACGCCGGGCACTCGTCCGGGAGCGCCGTTATGGAGTCGACCGTCATCAGATAGCCGTCGCTGTCGCCGACGTCCATCAGGCACTCGCAGGCGGACTGGCAGTAGCACTCGCTCGCGCCGTTCCAGTCGACGGCCACGAGGCTGGCACCATACGTGGCCTCGCAGAGCGCCCAGCAGTCGTCGCCGGTCGCGGAGCCGATCTCGCGGTCGAGCGACGAGTAGCACCAGCCCGCGCCGCTGCCCCAGTTCGTCGTCGTGGCGGGCACGTTGTCGTCCGTCGCAGCACTGTTGTCGTCCGTGGTGGCGTCGGCGCTGTGTTGGCACTGCCCCGCCATTTGAGAATCGTCGCTCCAGAGCGCGCCGAGCGCATTGCAGTCCTCCTCGCTGATAAAAGAGACGCAGTCGAACGCGTTCTGGTTCTCGCCGTCGGGCTGGATCGAATACCGCGCGACGAACGGGCTCCAGCAGCAATTCGCCGTGACCTCCGCCAGGGTATTGCCGCACGACGAGTCAGCGAAGCTCGCGCCGTAGCCGTTGATGCAGCAATCGCCCTCGGCCGCCGCGTCCTCGACGCCGTCGCCGTCGAGATCATTTTCCGGGGTGGCATAGAACGCGACGGAGTGGGGGCAGCCCCCCATCTGGCCGAGGCCAATCGGGTCGTCGTCGCCCCCGCTCCAAGTCGCCCCGTAGGAGTTGCAGTCCTCCTTGCTGATGAAGGAGACGCAGTCGTAGTGTGTCGTCTCTTCGCCGCTGAACCCGAGATGGTAGCGCGCGACGAAGGGGCTCGGGCAGCAATTCGCCGTGACCTCCGCCAGGGTACTACCACACGCGGTATCGAAGCCGACGCCGTATTGGCTGATGCAGCAGGAGCCCTCTGGCGCCACGTCCTCGACGCCGTCGCCGTCGAGGTCGTTGGTGAGGGCGTCAGCTGTAGCAATAAGGACAAACAATGCGGCAAAGACAAGGCAGAGGCTGACCCGGTGGCCAGCTGCGCCGTCGGCGTCCGGGGACGCCTCTAGTGCCGGCGTGCCCACGGGCGATGGCGTCGGAGGCAGCGGTTCTTGCAGCGGTTCTTGCCAGGCGCCAATACACCATACTCCGCAGTAAGTCTCGCACTGATCTCTTCCGTTCCAACAGGCCTGGACCGTCGACTGCGCCGTGCAGACGCCGCAGTCTCCGGCCGAGCAGCAGTAGCCCGGAGCTGCCGACGGACTGCTCGTCGGGCGCGGCGTCGGAGCGAGATCGTTGGTAACGTCGCAGTTCCCGTCCGGGAGGACTGTGATGCCCATCGTATCGATCAACGTGGAGAGAGCCGGCGCGTCGCTCCGCATCAGCGCCGGCGTGCACGGCTCCCACTCGTCGTCGATGTTGGCGCAACGGTCTTCCTGCGCGCCGAGCAGCGACGTAACGCCCCAGTAGAGGCCCTCCGTGATGAGGCAGCCGTAGTCGCAGGTCGTGTCGGAGTAGTGAAATTTTCCGGTGCACGAGCCCTGCACGAACGAACCGTCGCTGTAGTCCTCGCAGCCCTCGTCCAGCCGCCGGCCGCCGCAGGCGCCACCCTGCCACCAACACTGGCCCCCGTCCCAGTCGCACTCGCACGCCGCCGAGTCGTAGCTCTTGCACTGATCCTCGGAGAAGCCGGATTCCTCGCAGAACGCCTCTCCGGAGGCAACGTTGGCGTCGTCGGTATTGTGAGCGTCGTCGCCGTCTTCGTCCTCGTCGCCACTGCCGCACTCCCACGACATCTCGCAATCCCCTATCACGGCGTCGACTGCGTCCGCCAGCGTCGTTCCCGAATACTCCCCAAAGTCGCTCGGATAGGCATTGGCGTACCCGTGCTGCGTGATGAGGTGCAGGACTTCTTCCAGCGAGGCGTCGAAGTAACTGGCTCCGTCGAAGTACGCCGTCTCGCTCGCGTAGACATCTTGCAGCGCGCGGTCGCCGAAAGAGCCACCGCTATCGTCGATGGCGTCAAAGACGTCTTCGACGTCGCTCTCCGTCGCTCCCATGATCATCGCCGCGCTCAGAGACGTGAGCGCGGACACGACGTTTGGGTCGTCGGCGACGCCGTCGCGGTCCTGGTCTAGGTACTGATCCATCACGCAGGCAGCGTGCTGCAGCGCGGCCGCTGGAGTATTTTCTGTGGCGAAGAGATCGACGCCAAACGATGACAGCTGCTGCGTGAGAATTGCAGGGGCGGAGGAGTCTATGGTCGTGTGGGACGTGACCGCAGCTAATGCCGCGGTCGGCAGCAGTACGCAAAGGCTGTGCATGGTCGATCAGTGTGACTTGCAGGCTGCCCCGGCTCACGGCAAGACAATCTCTTGGTCTGAAATGACGCGTTAATGGCCCAAGCAGGGCAGCCCTGGCCTCAGGCAGCCGGCTCAACACACACTCCGCCGCCGGGAAGATTAGCTAGCGGCCTGTAACGCACTAGTAATCGGCGCATTGGGCACTTTTGCCAGTGGCTCGGTAGTCTCGGCCGGCTTAGCCAATTTTTTAGGACCTTGTATTTCTTATCTTTCACGCTGACACAAGAACGCCGTTCTCGGGCTATGGATGGGACAAATAATAGCTCCCAGACACTGCAGAGCCTCAGTCCCGACAAGCGGGAAGACCTAGAGCACGAGCTCCGGCCCGAGGCGTTGGCCTCGATCGCGCGGGAAGAAACCGCCGAGGCCTCGACGAACACCACGCACGCCGCGGTGTCGCCGAAGACGCGCGCCGAGACGGCATCGACGGGACTGGTGCCGCCGCATGAGAGCTCGACGCACACGGACCGGGCCGTGCGCACCGAGGCCTCCGTCGACGACAAGAGCTCGCTCGCCATCGACTTCGAGGGCGAGGGCGGGTTCCTGGAGGCCCCGAAGCGCGCGCGGCCGACGAAGGCGCCGCCGAAGCACCTCGATCGCGTCCGCCGCTTCTACGGCCAGTTTCCCACGAGCAGGTGTGTGGAGGCCATGGTGAACGGGATATTTTATAGAGTGCACGGCAGCGTCGTCCAGGGCGCGCCGGCCGTGGCGCAGACGCGCTGCGTGATGACGATCTTCAGCCACCCGACGCGGATCGCCGAGGCGGTCGACGAGCTCTGGGGTGGGGCGTTGCGGTACGAGGAGGAACTGTAAAAATAGATGTGTTATTCGTCCCGTCACGCACGCGTCGATGGCGTGCTCCAGCCTAGCCCCTGACGGGCTATCCGCCAAGCCGCGCGTGTCGCGGACTGAGAAAAGCTGCGGAGCTACTGACAAACCGGCCTTATCTCTCGAGAAAAAGACCAGAGAGCTCCCGACCCGTCGCTTGCAGCCATCCGCATCCGACGGGGCTAGTCGATACGCCCTCTAGCTCGATACAAAGAGAGACGCGCTCTCTTTGAAATCTCACGCCCAAGACAGCCACCGGTGCCGCGCGTGCGTGTGCGCTGCCCACCAGGCATATAGATAACGCCTGCGGCCCAAAAATTTGAACCGCGCGCGCGCACGGCCAAACGAAGCCACAGAGCCAGGGCGCGCGCCAACCCAAAAGCAGCCAAAGAAATGGCCAAAAAGAAGTCCAGCGCCGCCGCCGCCACGACAGGCGCCCCGGCCCGGCGCGCGGCGAGCGACGCGCAGCAGAAGAAGCGCCCGGCGAGCGGCGACGACGCGCCCCAGCAGCCGCCGCGCAAGAAGTCGGCCAAAGAAAGCGCTCAAGCGGCGGCCAAACGTAGAGCGTCCCAGGACTTCGCCCCCTTCGCGGACCTCGTATCCTTAGAGCCGCGGGAACTGGCAAAACGACTGGAGCAGGCCCAGACCGCCCTCGGCCACACGCGCCAGGAGGACGCGCGGCCGCGCGGTCTCGCCAAATTAGCAAGACAGCTCGCGACGCCGGAGATCTCGGAGCACCGTTCTACCTCGGTACGGTTGTGGGCGGCAACGTGCGTGTGTGAAGTCCTTAGAATCTTCGCGCCGAACGCGCCCTATGGGGACGGCGAATTACTAGCTGCGTTCCGATTATTGGGAGCTGCTTTGAAAGCGGCGGGCGCCGCCTCGAACGGGCGCGACGGCGATCTCGCCCGGAGGCAAGCTAGACATGTTATCGAGTCGCTCAGACAGTTCCAGTCCGCTTGTGCATTGACGGAGCTCTACGCGTCCGGCGCGGAGGGGTCCCAGAACGGTTTATTAGATTTCTGCGATGCTCTACTACGAAGCGTCTCGGGCGAGACGTCGTCCGAGTTACGGGATGCTACGTTAGACGTCATGAGTGGGGTGGTGGCGCAATTGGACGCCATCCCCGACGGTCTCGTGGAACTACTATTAGTATCGTTACTCCCGTCGGGCCGAAAGGCCGCCCCGACGACGCATTGGCTCGCGCAAGCAGTGGTGAGGAGAGGCGCCGACGCCCTGACGCGACCCGTGGCCGCCTGGTTGAATGGTTGCCTCTCATTGTCCCCGACGGAGGGCATCGTCACGCCGGAAAACGAAAAGAAAAAAAAAAGAAGAAGGCGCTCGGACGACTCGTCGTCGTCCTCAGAGGAAGACGAAGAAACGCCGCTCAAGCGCATCGGCCAGGACACGCTGGCTAAGTCCGACGCGTCCGGCGCGAACGCCTACGCGTTGGTTTTTGAGGTCCACCTCGCGGAGCCGCGCATGTTACTGTATACTTTACCGAAAGTGTCAGAAAGGTTACTCGCGGAGGACGACCGGACGCGAGAAGCGACGCTCACCTTACTCGGAAGACTGTTCGCCTCGCCGAAGGAGGACTACGCGTCGAGCTACCCGGGCATCTATCAGGAGTGGTTGAGACGGTTCCACGACAAGTGTAGTGAGGTGAGATGCGCCATGGTCCGCGTTTCTCTCAGAGTGGCCGCCGCGAAACCTCAGCTAAGAGCCGCATTGATAGAGCAATGCGCAGAACGTACACAAGACAAAGATTGGGAGGTGCGACGAGCGGCCACGCGATCCCTAGCCGACGCGATGCTCGACACGGCCCCGTCCGGCCTGAAGGATTCATCTGGAGGCAAGGACTGGGACGTCGCTTGCGAGTCGTTGAGACGAGTCGCCAAAGATAAAAGACCGGAGATCCGGAAGGAGTGTTTGACGGGACTGGCTACTCTATTCAGGGCTCATGTTTCCGATAATTGGGAAGATAGTGAAGAGGCGTTGAACGCTACATGTTCAAACGGTCTGAAGCGCTTGGGATTCGTTCCTTCTCTACTAGTCCAAAGCTACGCGTCTTCCGTAAATGTGGGAGAGGTGTCGGAGCGGGCTCGGTTACTCTTGGACGACCACATGTTGGATAGTAAGTCTGATGATGATATGCGGGGCTGCGCGTTCGTTTCCACTGTGGCTTCATCAGTGATTGAGGATAGTGTGGAAAGTTCGCTGGGGGCGTTATTTGCGCGGACGGCCGTGTCGCAGCGGGCCCTTTCTGCGCTGTTAGATGCTATCGAGTCGGCGCGAGCGTCGGAAGACAAAACGAGGGCCAACCAAGTCGTGAAAACTGCGGTGGAGGACGTGGTGCGCTGCCTTCCGGGTCAGAACGCAAGGACCTTAGTGCAACAGTTAACCCAAGCGCGCGACCGGAAGATCTTTCGCAGTTTAGCTACGTCGAATGACCTCACGAAAAGTAGGGACGTGCGACGAGCCGCTCGCGATGATGCTGTGAAGAGGATCGCGGCGTCCGGCAAGCGCGACTGCGCGTCGTACGTGTCCAAGCTGCTGAAGAAGACGGGCGACGCCGTCCTCGACGCGCAGTCGTTCTCTGCAATATTACAGAGAGCTTCCCGAAGCGATGCTGACAAAGTCGTGCTCCGAGGCGCTACCTTAGCCTGCACGTTGCTAGCTCAAAGGCACCCTTCATTACTAGCGGCTTCGTCAGAGGCTGTGGTCGCTTTTACTACTGCGTCCGCGGACGCTCGTCATCCACAAGCCTTCACGGCTGCGGCAAGGGCGTGCCAGGCCATCGGTTCGAAGGCCAAAGACGCCGATTCATCTCTAAGAAAGGTCGCGACGGCGCAAGGAAGTTGGCGCGGCGACGACGATGATGATGAGGACGGCTTCCTCGCGGCGTGCGCCAAAGAAGGTGTGGCGGCCTTAGCTTCACTACATGACGAGACCGGAGGTTCTACGATTCTCGACGCGTTGGACGACAAGAGCGACGACTGCTGGATCTACGGTGCGTCTCGGTTGCTGGCGAGGTTGCGAGCTCTGACACGAGTTGTGGAACTCTTCCCGGAAGACATCGCGACGTCTGATGTTGTTACTCGCGTAAAAACGTCTCTCATCGACCAGCGGCCGCCGCCGGACCTCGCCTTCGATGAGAATGAGGGTAGATCTTCGTTAAGTGGTTCCGACTTCGGCCGGCCGAAGAATGATCAGGCTTTCGCCGAGGCGTTCCTGGCGTTACGAGCGGCCCTGAAAGTCGTTACGGCGTGCGCGAGACCTCTACAAGACAAGGAATGCGGCCGCGAGAAAGCAGCAAGGCAAGATGCGTTCGACCTGTGCTTCAAAGTTATTGAAAGCGACGGCGAGCCGCCCTCGGGCGCGCAGTGTACTTCGGAGGAGCGAGCCGAGTTACGCCTGACGGCGGCGTCCAATGCCCTAGCTTTATGTTGCGCCAACAAGGAGGCCAATAGGGAGTTATCTGCATCAAGGTATGCGTCGTTAGCTTCGGTGCTCGTCGATAGGGACGATGTGGTGCGCAACAAGTTCGCACGGAAACTCTCGCAGGCCGTATCTAGTGGACAGGCTAGTTTCGCGAAATGGGCCGGCGCGTTAGTGTTAGTTGCGTTGGCGCCCGCGTCTGGAAGTGACGAGAAGGAAGAAAAACGCAAGGCCGTCGCCATGGCTTCTCGAGCTTTGAGAGTCGCCGTCGCGCGCCAACGTAGAAGTCATGCGCAAGCGATCCGAAGACTGCCGCCAGGGGCCGGCACGAACGAGGTCGATCGTCTGGCGACGCGGTACCTGCCGGACTACGCGTTGCCCTACGCGGTGCACAACATCGCTCGAACTACAAGAGACGACGCCAAGGTCTCCAAGGCCTTGTTGTTACTGTTGGAGCCGTTAGTAGCTACAGCGGGCGACAAGGGCGTCGCGTTTCTGCTCGCGGCGTGCGCGGACATGTCCGGCCACGACGACGCGTCCGGTTCGGGCCCGTGTCCTTTTGATCATATTCGTGTCTCTTCATGAGCCCACGTCGCGCCATCGACGCGACACCTTACGGGTTTGCGTCCACGCAGGCGGCGACAACACTCGTAGATTAAGAGCCACGGCGTCGCTCGGCGCCGAGGTCGTGAAGAAGCACTTCGTCAAGAACGTCGACGCCCTGGGCGAGCACCACGGCGCCGTCTACCTGCCGACGCAGCTCTACAAGGAGTCGAGCGATCCGCACGCGCTGATCGAGGCGCGGCGCAAGTCGTCCGAGCCGTCTTCGGTGAAGAAAGGACGGAAGCCGGCGGCCAAGAAGCCGGCCCGGAAGCCCGCCGCGAAGCGGGCCCGCGACTCCTCCGACGATTCGTCGGACGGCGAGGTCATCCACGCGACGTCGGCGGCGGACCGCGCCGCGCGCCGCAAGTCGTCCAATGAAGGTGTGCGCCGCGCGGCCCAGAAGAACCAGGTGCCCGTGCGCGAGTTCGACAAGGAGAACTCGTCCACTTCGGCCTGATCAATCCCCTTTCCCCTTCCCTCTGCGGCACAAGGCCGAGTCCCCGCTCCGGAGCGGGTGGGGCGTAAGAGGCGCTTCTCGTGTGCTCAGGCTAGTTACGTCGCAGGGTCCTTACCCCTCCTTCTCTGGTGGTATGGCGATGTACTCTCGCGGGCCGCCTCCCTAGTGTCTTAAAGGACGCTAGCTAATTATATTCTGGATTTGTGGCTTTGGCAGCCCGTGAACGATCGACCCACCGCACACCTCGTGGTGCGCAACCGGGGCTGCCCTTGCCCGATCGACACCGCGGCTGTGCCTCCTAGTTTGACGCACAGCTTGCCTCTGCGAGGTCGTGGTCGCACCAAGTGCTGGGCCAGAGCGGATCGACATGTATATGAGAGGCGCGACTCCCCAATCCGTCGCTGGGCTGGCAGCGGCGGCTGCGGCGGCAGGCGCATGTGCTCTCTGGTACCTGCGGTACCGGGGGCAGCGTGCTCTTGCTGCCCGTGTCGGGTTGGAAGCCGCTCACAGTCTCTTTGACCAGATTGACGTCGACGATGGCACAATCTCGCGCGAGCAACTTGACGTCTGGCTGCGCAAGCGTCCGACGTGGGCAGCATCGCACGGCATCCGTGGCGTAGAGTCTGTTTTCGCGGCGCTCGTGGGCGGCAATGACCAAGCCAAGATCGACAAGTCATCCTTCGTCGCGTGGCTCTCGCGCCTCAACCGCTCGCCTCCTGGACTCGCGGACGTCGATGACGACGTCGTGCACCTGAGCGACACAAAGCTCGGGGCGTACGGGGCGGTTCGATTCCTGGCACACAACCGCTATCTGCAAAAATGCCTCAACGAAGACGACCACGAGGCTGTCATTGGGCAGATGAGAGCACGCGATCTGCTCACCCTGGAGGCAGCACCAGAATGGTTTGCTTTCCCTGAGCACTCGCTGCGGTACGTGTTTCCCGACGGCACCGAGCGAGGCAATTTCCTCACCTGCGTGGACGGCTTTGTGACGCCCGAGGAGGCGCGGCGAATCATCGCGAGGGGTTGCCTGATCAAGTCCAGAGGGACGCCATCTTCACGGGCAGTAGCTCGGTGGCGCTGGCGCTACGCTGTAACAGCGCTGGCGACCAGAGCGCCAGACAAGCCTCACTCCAAGGCCCTCGGTCGTCACGGTGCCTCGAGCGACGTGGCGGCTGCTGACGAGCGTGTGGGGGACGTCTCCTACACGGGTCGTTCGGGCACGATCGCCTTCGACCATGCGTATGCCTTCGGTTGGGCGCTTCTGCGGCGTGCGCGCCCTTGGCTGCCGGTGGAGATCCACGAGGGCCCGGATCGGCGATGGGTGCTGCACGGGCTCAACCCGCGCATTCGCTTGGTGAATTACGAGGACGGCAATCGCTTTGGCATGCATTTTGATCTGAGGAGGTGGGGCATCGATTCAGCAGTCGACGAAAATGGCGTGCCGATCACCGACCCGGCGCGCCTGAACGCGCCGGACGCCGAGGAGGAGGGCCAGCATGCGCTCATCACCCTCAATCTGTACCTGAACACGCCCTCCGAGCCGAGCGAGAGCTTTGGAGGTGGCCGCATTATCATTCACCAGGTGGCGCGAGGCCCGTGCGCGGACACGGGGGCGCCCTCGACGGCGCAGTGGGAGGATGGTGAGGACACCATGACCAGCGCAGAGTGGCGTGCGTGCGGTTGCCCCGCCGACAACTCGCAGACCTTCCACAACCTCGAGTCTTTTGCCGTCCCGCCCGTGGCCGGCCGCATGCTCATCTTTGGGCAGGGACGGCTGGGCGGCATTGCACACGAGGCTGAGGCGGTGCGTATCAGCCACGGACGCATGGGCGATCAAAAGTGGATCCTGCGGGCAGACGCGGTGTATCAGCTCTCGCGGATCGTTGCTGACAGTTAACTGTTATCATAACTAGTAGTTACATCACTTACACAGGTGCGCGGTCACATCATCTACGACGCATAGATGCGCCGCCGCTCCGTCACGGGCGCGCGACAGATTGGGCACTTGCTGAGCCCGCGCGCGCAGGCGTCGCAGGCGCAGAAATGGCCGCAGCCGAACGCGACCTCGAGCGGTCGCTCGTGGCAAACGACGCACTCGTTCGTCGACGTCGTGGCGATGGCCGCGCGGCGCGCGTCTTCGCTCACGAGCGCGTGCGACAAAGCCGCGGCCTCAGCGGAGAAGGCCGCGAGCGCCTCATCAGACAGCGCGGCCAGGTCGCCGGCCGACGGTGCCGGCACGAGCCGCGCGCTCTCTTCGAGGGCGTCGCGTTCGGCGAGTAGCGAGGTATTCTCCCTGTGCAGGAGGTCCCGCTCGGCCGCGAGAGTGCGTGCCTCGATCACGAGGGAAGCATTGTCCGCCTGGAGACGCTCGATTTGCACATCACGAGCGATGACTTTAGCCAAATTTTCCGCCCTTTCACTCTCGATCTGTGCAACGTCCCACGAGTGCTTCTCGAGCTCCGCTTTCGCTGCGAGCAAGGCGTCGTTTTCGCGTCGAAGGTCGGCGATGGCCTCTTCGTCGGCGCGCTGCATCCGCACCCTCGCCTGGTCGGCGTTTTCAGAAAGGCGTGCGATATCAGCGCCCAGTCTATCAACCTCCGTCCGGAGTCGCTCGCTCTCCGCCCGCGCCGCGTCGCGCTCGTCGCCCGCCGTCGCGTTTGAGGCGAGGCGCGCATTTTCCGCCCTGAGCCGGTCGTTGTCTGCCCGGGCCCGCGCCGCGTCGGCCGTCGCCGCGTCGCGCGCCTGCTCGGCCGCGCGCTTCTGCGCCTGCAGCTTCTTGTTCCGCTCCATCACCTTGGACCGCTCCTTGGCCGAAGGCCGCGACTGCGGCGTTCGACGCTGCGGCGTCACCGCCGCGTCGTCGAGGCTCACGGCCGAATCGCCGCCCGCCAGGAGACTTTTCACTGCCTCCAGATCGGCGCGCTTGGCCGCGCGGCGGCGCCGGTGGTAGACATACGCCGCGACCGCGACGGCGGCGCCGCCTATGATGATCAAGCGGGTGCGGCGCGAGAGGGACGGCGCCACTGATGCCTGCCTGATAGTCGCGACGCGCCAGTCGATCCCAGTGAATGCATCGCGCGCCACTTTCACACCAGCCGGGACGGCGACGTTCAAGCGGTTCAAGCCAATGATAATCACGTCTAGAGCCTCGGACGCGTTTATGTGATCGGCATAAATTTGCTGGCCCCAACCAGACATGTCGCTCAACATCTTGTTGGTCGCCGCCCAATCTTCTGCTCCGAAGGCTGCGGAGAAGTTGTCGACCCATCTCGCTGCAAACTGTTTGTCGAACTGCTTCATCCTCACCAGTGTGCGCTCGCAACGCCGCACGCTGCGACTTAAAAAGCTTTTGTGTGGCAAGGCGGGTCAGCTGCGGCGCGCGCTGGCGAGCAGCGCTGTGGCAGTTCACTGAGGCGCTAGCAGCTGCGCGGCTCGCAGAATTGCAGCGCTATGCCCCAGATTCTCCCAAAAACGCGCGCGTCCAAAAGCTGCCAGAGCTAGCGTCGTGTAAGACACTAGCAAACGGAGAGCAAAGCTGTCGCATCGGCTCATCGCAGAGCTTCTCGCGCTGCGAGCTCGACCGCAGCTTGGTCTCGCATCCAAAAATCACTGCGCCTTTGCTCGCGCTGCCACACAGCGACCGGTAGCAGAGCACATCTCAACCAGAGAGCAGCACAAAGATGCTCAAATACGCCGCCGCCGCAGCGATCGCAGCGATCCTCGGCAGCAAATATACAAGCCAGCCCCCACCTTACGACGACGGCGCCGCATCACTCATCAAGGTCGACGCGCGGCTCTTGGCGGGCAACGCCCACGGCGCGCCCTTCCCGCCGGTCTATAAAGGCAAATGGGCGCTGAACGACCGGCTAACCAAAGCGACGCGGCTCTACGAGGGACAGGTCGAGGGCAGCGAGTCCGTCGCGACGCTAAGTGATGGGACGTTACTCACCGTCGACAAGTACGGCTGGGTCTGGACGGCGCCGCGCGGGGCCACGAAAGCCACCAAGAAATGGTACGTCGGGCCCGGGCGACCTTTGGGATTTCACGCTGTTGCC
This sequence comes from Pelagomonas calceolata, assembly GCA_918797485.1. Taxonomy (NCBI): domain Eukaryota; class Pelagophyceae; order Pelagomonadales; family Pelagomonadaceae; genus Pelagomonas; species Pelagomonas calceolata. The sequence goes on from CAKKNE010000004.1 coordinate 4,480,253, forward strand.
GATGCTCTTTACGTCGCGTGCTCGCTCAAGGGCCTCCTCAAGCTCGATATGAGTAAAGGCACCCTGGAGGTCCTCGCCAATCTTGCCGAAGACACGAATCTTCCCCTAAACTACGTGAACGACCTCGACGTGGCTCCCAATGGTGATATATATTTTACGTCGTCGACGGAACGAGGAGTGTTGTACAACGCGCGGAAGGGCTTCTACGACACGCTGCACTCCTACCTCCAGAACCTCTGCAAGGGCGACAATACCGGGAGGTTGCTGAAATACGACGCGGCGACGCGAACGACCAGTACTTTATTATCTGGTCTGTGGTACGCTAATGGTGTGGCGTTGAGTGCGGACTACCGAGATGTTATGGTGGTCGAGACGAACTTGAATCGCGTGCACCGCTACTCGCTGACAACAGGGAAAACCGAGGTTTTTGTGGACAAAATACCGGCGATGCCGGACGGGATTTCCCGCAGTGCTGATGGCGGCTTCTGGATCGGCGGCGTCGTGCGGTTATCTCCTTTGCCGCGGCTGCTGGCGCCCTATCCAAAGCTGCGGACCTTGGTGTCTCATATTGTCGGGCCGCTATTGCCGGTGGTGGCTAAGCCCGCGGGCCTCGTCTTCAAGGTCGATTCTACCGGAAAGCCGGCGGACGCCTTGTATGATTTGTCAGGTGCGTACGTGTCGTCCGTGAGCGCCGTCGCGCAGGACGGCGACGCTCTATATCTGGGGAACCTGAACGGGGACTTCGTGTCTCGCGTGGAGCTGTCGCCGCCGCGGTGGAACCTTTGAGCGGTGGCGCGTAAGTTGTGGTGTTGATTTACTGCGTCTGATTGTTTGCCCCCGGCCGTCCGCCGTCGTCCGCCGCGCGTCTGAGGACGACGCACGTCCTGCGGCCGGGTCGTACCCTTCGTTGCGGGGCTCTATGCGTCCGCAGGCCTCCCCGAATGCCTCAAAGCATGTTCCCTTGTAGGAATTTAGGAAAGCATACTAGGCTCTCAGCCTCATCCTTGGGGCACGGCGCTAACAGCCGCGCAGGACGCGTGAGCAACGCGTTGATACTCGTTTGTCGTCTACTCAGATCGTATAGATCGCCACCGCCCGACGAACTCGTGCCAAATCAACGAGAGCAAAATTCTTGTTTGCAGGCCTACCTTTGCTCTAGGCTAAGCGCGAACGATGACTGAAACGGTCGTCGACGAGGAGGCGTGGCTCCTGGCCTCGCCGCAGAAGCCGCGGCGCGGCGCCCGCGCCGTCGTGGCGAGCGTCCTCGCCGTGTCCGTTTTGGCGCTCGCGGCGATCCGCGGCGCGTTCACGCCGTCGGCGCCGCGGCCCGCGGGTCGCCTCTACTACGCGGACGGCCAGGCCTTCGCCGAGCTCCAGACTTCGTTAGAAGAATTTGAGAAGGAATGGCATAACGCGTTCCCCGAGGAGCTCGTCGCGCAGTGGGAGGATGGCGAGTTCGATCTCCTGCCGATTGATACTGGAGACGGCGAGGACGAGCCCGATCTCCTGCCCGTGAAGTCCGGAGACGGCGGCGACGGCGACGGCGACGGCGAAGACTCCGGCGGTGGCGGTACGCACGTGCCGCTGCTCTGCGACGAGGACTGCGAGGGCGACGAGCCCGACCTCCTGCCCGTGGAGTCTGGAGGCGGTGACGGCGACGGCGACGGCGAGGACACCAGTGGCGGTACCGTCGTGCCGCTACTCAAAGATGACGACAGCGGCGACGAGCCCAACGTGCCGCTACTCAAAGACGACGACGGCGGCGACGAGCCCGACGTACCGCTACTCAAAGACGACGACGGTGGCGACGAGCCCGACGCCGGCGACGCGTCGACGACGCCCGACGACAACGGCGGCGCGAACGGCGGCGACGGCGTCCTGCCCGAGGATAACGACGACGGCGCGTCGCAGCCCGGCGCCGGCGGAGGCGTGGCGGGCGGCGTCGCGCCGACGGTCAAGGGGCCCGGCTATGGGCAAACGATGCCTGGACATAACGTCGACGGCGGCTTCCGGCCCGTCCTGCAGGTGGGTCCAGATCTCTCCGAAGTCACGCAGCCAGGCCTCGGCCAGGGCAACACGTTCGTGACGTCGTGGGACGACATGCGGAAGAAGTGACCCTGATGTACGTACCCCTCTCCTTATCCTCTTCCTCCCGCCCCACGACTCTAACGTTTTTCTATGTGTACTTTGGTGGCGCGCGCGGCTGCGGCCGCGCCAGCGACTCGTACCCTGGACCAGTTTTGTGCCTGTGCTGGCTTAACGTAGACTGACGTACGCGTCCTGGCCGGGGCACGAGCCGTTCATATTGGCTTTGGCCCCCATAGAGCTATAGAGAACTGCCCCATATATACATATATCGGCCTAGGCCAATGGTACCTTTTTATAAGACCCCCCGGGAAATTAAAAAGTATACATAGGAAGTTGCCCAGGGCTGAGCGATGGCGTGCTAATTTGAGAACCGCCTGCCGCTGCTGCGTCTGGCCCCGCCCCACCAGACGCACCCATTTTTGGGTGAGTGGGCACTGGTGAAAAGACTGCGTCGAAAGAGCCCATTTTGGCGGAGAGAGAGCACAAACATCTGCGGAGGGCCCGCGCTCTCTTTTTACACGGCGGGCGCCCCGCTGGGGCGCCCCTTACGTTTTGGACCAACGCCTTGGACCACGCGGCGGCCCTGCAGCGCTTCAAAAGGCGGCTGGGTCCTCACGGTGACCTGATACAAAAAAAAGTCACCGTAGGAACTCCGCTGACCTGGTTGCCCACAGTGGCGCCAGGTCGCCGCCCGAAGTACTGCGTGTCACCGCGGCGTCGTACGGCAGCCGTAAGGCGGGCGAACGCCTCAGGCTCGCCGCAGCAGCCTCCACAAGGCCGCGGTGACCCGAACCGCGGGCCTGCCGGCCTCACACACCCTTCACGCCGCCGCCGCGACCGCGCAAGACACTCACCCACGACGCAACGCAGGTATACACCATGGGCAAGACCATCAAGTCGCTCCGGCGCAACCCGGACGCCCCATTATGGCGCGACGTCTTGAAATCCATAAAAGCGAAGCCCAAACTAGCCTTCTACTTCGCCAAACCGGTAGACCACGTCGCGTTGAATATTCCGTTGTATCCTACCATCGTGAAGACTCCCATGGACCTCCAGACCATAGAAAGGAAGCTCGCCGCAAATGAATATGCCGAGCTCGACGACTTCGCCACGGACGTGCGATTAGTGTTTAGCAACGCCATGCTCTTCAACAAGAACGAGCAGCACCAGGTCCACATTGCTGCTCGCAAATTATCAACTTTTTTTGAGCTGAAATACGAGGAGCTGAAACGAGGCCACCAGCGCGAGAAGCGCGACGCGCCGGGGCGGAGGGATCGACCTCCTCCCAGACCTCATGGCGCCTTCGCGTCGCAGCCTCGAGCGGCCTTCTTGGCGCCGGCGACGACGCGCGGCGCCTCGCGGCAGCAGAAGCGCAAGCAAGAAGTCCCGGAGGGCATGGTTCCGGCCAGCGTCGTCGAGAAGCTCCGGGCGGACATGGAGCTCATGCGCAAGGAGGTCGAGCGGCTGAAGCGGCAGAATAGCTCGGTCGAGGTCTCGGAACCCTCATCTACGGACGACTCCGACGAGTCCTCGAACGACGGTTCTCTCAAACCGCGGCGACCTCTCGCCAAATTACGGTTCAGAGTGTCATCGAGAGATGACGGCATCGCCACTTCTCATAGCACGGACACGTTGGGTACTGTCTCCGTGGCAACGTCACCGCTAGGCACGTATGATCCGGACGCGTCGCTCGACGGCCTCGACGCGGACGACGTCGCTAGACTCAGAAGTGCAATGGTCGAGATCGGAGATGACAACGAAGTCGCGTTGGCGACGCGGACGCCGCCCGACGCGCCGCCGCCGAAAAAGCACCGCTACTCCATGTCGCCGGCGGCCTTGGACCTGCCTCGACCCGATACTTTACGGAGCGGCTCGGAGTACTCGCTCGACCCGCTGCCACAGGCTGGTAGCACGTCGCCGCTCTGGGCGTTCCCCGAGGAGGACCTGCCGGCGGAATAGGTGTACTTGTCGTACGCCCACAAAAAAAATCACCTGGCGAGCACGCGGTTGCTCGTTTCAGAGACCACAAAAAAAAAAAATTCACCTTGCCGCGCGCGACGACCGCGCGCGAGGAGGGCGAGTGAACTGCTGACGAACCGAACCTGATCTGTGATCTACGACCGACCCGGCACACGCGGTGACGCGAAAGTCGGGCACCCCCGAAACACCAGCACATCCCTCACCTCCCTGTTCCCCCATTTTCCCCTCAAGTACAAAAACAAACAAAAATCCCGCGAGCGAGCCGCGGACGCAACGCGCCTACGGGGTGCGATAGAATAACTTCTCATTTTGGGAATTGCTTTGTGTCGTCGTGGCTTGATCGCGGCGCGTCGCGTCGATGGCGTCTCGCGTGTGCGCGGCGCGATGGTCTCTGGTTTCCGTTACGATGCTAGGACTAGTGGGCGGCGCCCGTTCCACGGGTTGGGGGGAGACACCGCGCGTCGCCGATTCATCGGCGGCGGGCGCGTACCGCGTCTTTCATAACAGCATGCTTCGAGTAGAGACCGCCGTCGCGCCGCCGCCGCCGCCTCGCGGCAAAGCAACAGGCCGCGCTGAGGCTGATTCCTAGTGTCTTACACCTAGCTCAGCCCATCGAGTGCGCCCTTTTTGTGCTCATTGGTGGTCATTCTTCGCTAGCTGTTGGTGGGTAGATCATCAGACACACCTTCGATAGCGTCGCACCGAAATTCGCATCCGTACGGCCGCCAAACAAGAGCTAGAGCCGCAGAGCACAGAGGCCAGCAAACAAAATGTCGGACAGCCGCGTCGACGTAGAACAGCCGTCGAGCTGGGAGGTGCGCTGGAAGGGTCTAACGTTCAAAGTACCGGACAAAACCAATGGGCAGAAGACGATCCTGGACGATTGTTCGGGCGCCGTGCGCGGCGGGCAGGTCTGCGGCGTCCTCGGGCCGTCCGGCAGCGGCAAGACGACGCTGCTCGATGCCCTGGCGGGCCGCATCGACGGATCCCGCAAAGGACGGGTGTTAGAGGGAGACATCGCGGGCTGCGAGCGCTGCGCGTACGTCCAGCAAGAGGAGGCCTTAGTCGGAGTGCTCACGACGAAGGAGACGCTGCACACGGCCGCGGCGTTGGTCGGCGGCGCCGCGGCGCGCCAACGAGCCGACGCGCTGCTCGACGAGCTCGGGCTGACGAGCTGTGCGGACGTCATCGTCGGCACGATCCTGTTGAAGGGTCTCAGTGGAGGCCAGAAGCGCCGCCTGTCTATCGCGGTAGAGCTCGTGGCCGAACCCAAGACGCTGCTCCTCGACGAACCTACTTCGGGACTGGATTCCGCCTCGGCGCTCGCCGTCCTGGAGAAGGTCAAGGCCGTCGCGTCGTCGTCGGCGGTCGCCGTCGTGCTCACGCTGCATCAGCCGTCGCACGCGGCGTGGCAGACGTTGGATCGCGTCTCGTTCATGGCGAGAGGGCGAGTCTGCTACTTTGGGGATGATGCCGGCCTCAAAACGTTCCTAGCTTCCGCTGATTCCCCGGTGCCCGGTAACCGCGACGTCGCCGAGTACGTGCTGTCGCTGACGAACGAGGACTTTCCCGGCCACGGGGATGTGGATTCGATTGTGGCCAAATTTCGGGAGACGCGAGAAGGCGATGGCGTTGTCGAAGGCTCCGCGGCGCCGCCGCGCCGCCGCGCCGGTTTCTTGACACGCTTTGCCGTGCTGTGCGGCCGCGGCTTCCGCGAGCTGATCCGAGACCCGGGGGTCATCATGGTCCGCTTGGCGATGTACGCGATGCTGTCTGCGTTGATCGGAGCGATGTACGCGAACGTGGGAGACGACAAGGACCAGGAGTCCGTCGTGGCGCGCGTCTCCGTCTTGTTCTACGTGGCGGCGTTTATGGTGTTCATGAGCGTCGCGGTGCTGCCGTTCGTCATGCTCCAGCGGGATGTGTTCGTGAAGGAGCGGATGAATGGCCATTATGGGGTAATGGAGTACGTGCTGGCGCGCTTCGTCGTGGCTGTTCCTGGGGTGGCTTTGCTGGCCATCGTCACGACGCTGCTCGTCGTCTTTCCCGCCAAGCTGAACGGTCCGGTGATCTACGGCCTCGACCTGTTCGTTTCACTACTCGTAGCCGAAGGGTTTATGTCCCTTGTCGCCGCTTGTGTCCCCCACTACATTATCGGCATCGCGTTAGCGGCAGGCATCTTCGGGTTTCACATGCTGTGTGAAGGGTTCTTCAAGGTCAAGTCAGAGATTCCAGACTACCTCAAGTAAGTGCCATCGACGCGGCTCGTCGCTCACCGCCCACGTCCGCGCAGGTGGGGCTACTACATCGCCTTCCACTCGTACACGTTCCGTATATTTATGCACAACGAGTTCAACCCGATCAACAACCTCGACTGCAAGCCGTTCTGCGACGGGGAAGAGGTACTACGCTTCTACGATATGGGCGACGTCGACGTGGCCGCGGACTTCGGCGTGCTCATCGGCTTCGCCGTATTCTTTCAGTTGTGCTTCGCTGTGGTCTTGTACAAGTTCCACACCGGGCGGCGCTGAGCTAAGTATGTGTATGATAACTCAAGTGCTAGTATGTCACGCTAGCCCCATTCGCATAAAGCGTCGCTCTTCAGCCGTCGCAGCCGGCACACATAGCTCGTACAAGTGGTCTGGTGGCATTTTTCACAAGCCTTTGTACCATAGATACCACGCCTAGCGCGCACGGCCCGTGCTCTCGCGTTCAGAGCACGTCAACCTGGGAGAGCGAGTCAGGCCCTCAACACCGACTGCAACACCGACGCTGTCGCCGCAGCCTTAGTAAACTATGTCCGCGCTCGACGCCAGCACCCCCGACGCCACCGCCGAAAAGACACCCATCGTCGTCACGGGAGTGGCGGGCTTCATCGGCTCGCACTGCGCCGAGCGCTTACTCGAGAGAGGAGAAACGGTCATCGGCATCGATGAAGTTAATGATTACTACGACGTCAAGGTCAAGGAGCAGAATGTCGCTCTCCTACGGAAGAAAGGCTCTAGCAAGTTCGCCTTCTACCGCGGCGACATCTGCGACAAAAAACTATTGGAAACGATCTGGGCGACGCACGGCAAGCCCCGGAGGGTCGTCCACATGGCCGCGCGGGCGGGCGTGCGGCCTTCGATCGATGATCCCTTCGTGTATGTCCATTCGAATGTCGAAGGGACGACTAGGTTACTGGAAATCGCGGCCAAATACGGGAGTGACTCCTTCGTGTTTGCTTCATCCAGCAGTGTCTATGGTGGCTCGACAGCAACGACCTTCTCGGAGGCTGATGCTGTTGATCATCCCGTCTCCCCGTACGCGGCGACGAAGAAGGCTTGTGAGTTACTCGCCTATACGTACCACCACTTGTACAACTTGCACATTGCGGCTTTGCGGTTCTTCACGGTGTTCGGGCCGCGCGGCCGGCCGGACATGGCCCCTCTGAAATTTGTCGATAAAATCTCGAGAGGCGTACCCATCCAGCAGTTCGGCGACGGTACCTCTTCGAGGGACTATACCTATGTCGACGACGTGGTGCAGGGCATCATCCTAGCCCTAGATACTCCTGCTGGTTATCAGGTCTACAACCTCGGGAACGGCTCTCCCACGAAGCTCACGGATTTTATATCGTTAGTAGAAAAGGAAACAGGAAAGAAGGCTTCGATCGAGTTACTCCCGGAGCAGCCCGGCGACGTCCCCAGGACCTGCGCGGACATCTCGAAAGCCAGAAAGATGCTGGGGTATGACCCGAAGACGCCGTTCGCCGACGGGATCCGGAAGCTCGTGGAATGGTACCGAGAAGCGCATCCGCACGTCGGCGAGACGCCGGAGTGCATCGCGCGGGCGGCGATGGAGCGACGGTTGATGGCGGCGGCGCGTCGCAAAGATAGAGAACAGATGCTCGATCCGGAATTGCTTACGCTGTTCCGGGCTGCCCGTCAAAGCAGAGGGAACGGGCGCGATCGAGCCCATACGGTCGGTCGGTCGAATCCTTCTACCTTGCGGCCGAGGATCACGTCCAGATCTTTTGATGACCTTTGTTTGCTGGAGCGGTCGGCTTCGGAACGGCCGCCTTCACCCGTAGGCGAAGCGCGAGCCGGCAAATTGCAGAGGGATGTGTTACAGGGCTTTGTGGAAACGGTTCGAGAAAAGCCGACGCACCCCTCGATCCCTACGCTAGCCATGGTCCGCGCGTCTCGAAGTTCGGCCCTCTCGCTGCGGTCGCCGAAGATGGCCGACGTCTTCGCGCCGACGCCGCCCACGAACCCGACGTCGTTCAAGCACGGTCCGGCGCCGTGATCCCATCCCCGCGCGCGAGCGCGCCCCCACCGAGTATAGATGTGGTTCTTGTTATTTCACGAGGAGGGCGCGGCGATGGCGTGCGGAGGGATGCTCGTGGTCCGCCGTCCCGCGCGTTTTTGCTTTGAGCAGCATTCTGGCTGAAAATCGTGCTACGTGGCCTTGTAAACATCCCGAGACAGATGGTCGGCGCGGGTCCGCGCGGGCCCGCGGCGGCCGCCGCTGGGGCGCATCCACCGTGGCCGCTGTCAGAGTGCTTTGCCTCGCGCCGTCGCCGCAATCCTGCGCCTAAGTGGTGCTCGGAGTAGCTCAGTACGATCGTCTTACGCCAGCGATAGGTCGAAATCCAGCTATACGCTGCTATACGCTTCGCAGAGCTGGGTTTTGCTGTTCAAGCAAATCCAGCCTCCAGTACGTCGGCGAGCCCTAGGTCTGCGGTGACGCTGCCACCGATTCGCTGTCGCAGCACCCCTGGCCAGCGACCCGCCTGACTTGTGCTGCAAACGAGCTCAATTACCACTCGTACGGCCGAAGATATTCTCGCGCCCTCGTCACCATGTCGGCCTCGGTCATCAAGGGTTATGCGAGAGCGTCCAGTATGGACGAGCTCGACGTTGTGGGCAGTATCATGACCATCGGTCCCAGTGTCATCATGGGCTTGACTTGTCTCTACCTACGGCAGGCCATCACCGCCAACCTATGTTTCCACGCGTTCATGTTATTCGCCATACTCACAAGTGGATGGTCCTTATCAGGGCCAAAAAACAGAATACTACACCGGGAAGGGTCCTTCGCGGAGCTCCCAATGCCGCAGGAAAAGCATCGAGCTCGTAGATACGGTTTTGCCATGTTTTCCGTTGGTGTGTCACTGTACTTCGTCTGCCGCTTCCTGAGCGCGCCGGGCGAGTACCTTGGGGTGAACCGCTTGGAGCTGCGGCAGACGCTGGATGAATTCGGCGTCGACCGACTAGATCGGATGCTCGTCTTCTCCCTCTACTTTAGCTTCCTGAACCCGTGGCTGGAAGAGGTGTTCTGGCGGCAAGTGGTCCGGTGGCGCTTACGGCTAGCTGCTGCTTCTGTGTGTGGGAAGGACTGTCCCCAATCCCGAGTCAAGTCGGCGTGTCGCCACGCGGATGTTTTTTCGGCTGTAGCCTACTCGGCGTACCACTCAGTTATTATCAGTCAATTGATGCCGGCGTGGTTCAACCTGGGAGTGGCCTTCCCCTTCTTGGCCGGGCTGGCGCATGTCCTCAACAGGGTCGCCGATAGCCCGCGACTGGGCGTCGATGCTTGTGTGGCTCTACATGCCGGCTTGGACGCGTCGGCGGCGTTCTGGATCCTGGACCTGCGGTTCGGGTTTCTGGACGGGGCGTTTCCCTGATTATTTGTTTGTTGCCGAGTCCGCCGCCTCTAGAAGTGCGTAAGAAGAGAGACTCAATTTTCTTATAAACACCTATCCATCGCGACTCGGATACAACTCGTAGAACTCCTGTTGCAGTTCTGCCCAGTCGGATTCGCCTCGCGACTGGCGCTCCTGGGCTTTTCCGTGCCATGTTTGCAGGCACTCGCCCTTGTGCGCGCGCCAGTGCTCGCGCTGGCACGTCTCATCGCAGTACCGCGCATCTTCGCACCCAGAGCAAACCCAAAGCCGCGGTTCCGAAAGATCATATTGCTTTCCGCAGCCCCAACAAAGGCGCCGCCGGAGGCGCGGCCAGTACTTTCGGACGCGGGGCCATCGCTTGACGAGCTTAATGAGCTCTTCATTCCCAATGCCGTCTCCGGCAGCGCTTTTCGTCAAATACTCGCCCATGGTTTTCTTGTCGTCTTCGTCTATTGTAACTTGTCTCGTTAAAGCCGCGAGTGCCTGGATGCATCGCGCGTCTTCGTAGATTTTCACTTCTTCATTGTCGTCCCTTGGCGGTACGGCCGCGATGGCGGCCCGGAACTCCGCCTCGGCGGCCGCGATGACGGCTCGTCGGCGTCGTCGCTCGTGCGTCGCCGCACAAATCCAGGGCCTCGCCTCGCCCTCTTCTTCCTTAAAGGCGTAGCCCTTGAGAAAATCAAGCGCGTCGCGCTTGGCGGCGTCGGCCTCTCTGGTGTCTATATGCGCCCACTTGTCCGTCCGCTTTCGCCTAGACTTCTTCCCCATGGTCGCCACAAGAAGCTAGTGAATTGCGGGCTAAACAGAGGGCTTGAGCGGGACCTACAGGACTTTTTTTAGACTGGAACCTTGCTTGAGGCTAGCGGACTGTAACACACTAGGCGTCCCTAGGAAGCAGCAATCGAGGCACAGCTTTTGAGCCGTGCATCGCACCAGCTGTGGCACGTATACATTGGGCAAAGCACCAGCGCATCGCTGCACGCAGCATAATCACCGCTGGCCAACGCGCCAGCGAGTGCCCACGTGAAACAAAGCTACAAAGCTACCTAGGTAGGCAGCTGCAGCCCCTAAACAGTGCTGCGCGACGCCCGGAAACAAAAGAAATGGCCGACGACGACGCTTTAAATGATGACCCCGAGTCCGGCGCTGATGCGAACCCCTGCGCCACGTCAAATTTACAAGCGTTCCTCGAGCGGTATGGAATGCTCGCGATCATCGTTTACGGCTGCATCAGTCTTAGTGTTTTTTGCGCCATTTATGCGGCCTTGGTCTTCGGCGCCGACGCGGGCCCGGTCCTGCGCTATTTTGGCTTCTCGGAGGCGGCGTCCAAGGGCACGACCTTCGTGCTCGCCATCGCCCTCACAAAATTGTTAGTACCAATAAAACTCCCGATCGCGGCCTACATCGTCGTGCACATTTCGAGGGAGAGGGAGCGGCGGCGGCGGCGCGACGACGCGGAGCTGCGCGGCCTGCTCGACGATGACGACGAATTGACGCGCGAGCGGCTCTTCGAGGAGCTCGGGGAAGATGAGCTCGAGAAGGAAAAAGCTAGAGCGGCGGCGGCGGCGCCGGCGATCCACGTGTGACTGTGAGTTGTGTAACTGTGCGTAGAATACTTTGTCGCGTCGATGGCGTGAAGGGCTGCGTCTTGGCGCAAGTGCTGCGTGTACTAGCCGCGTTGCTTTGCTTGGAGCTAGGCTGCCTGTGCCACAAGCCGACGCGGCCCATACGACGTCGCCCCGAGTGTTGCGTGTTCTGCGGTCGTCGACGGGGACTAGGACCAAAAGAAAAGTACGACGACATATATTTATACAATGACTAGAGGCTCCCCGCGGACTTGACCCGTCTCGCTTCCGGGACCGTCATCGACGCGCTGCCAAGCGCGTGGCCGAAGCTCCGCCTCCGCACCTCGTCCTGGTGCTCGTGTAATTTATCAATGGACACGGAGCGACTCAACCCAATGCGCTCCTCGATCTTCGACTCCAACCGCTGGATACGTAGTAAAGAAGCCTCAATATTCGAAACCACGACGGCCTCCAGGTCCTCGTCCTGCTCGTCGACCTCCGGCATGACGTTCGTGCCCAGGGACATGGACTCCGACCGCGACTCGCTATCACTGTGCTCCGACGGCGCTCGTACCGTCGACTGCTTCTCGATATCGTCGTCCTTCTTCTCGTCTAGACCTCTTACTAGATCTCTGAAACTGTGCGAACACGACGCCAAGGCACCTAGAACGAACACCGGGGCTGCCGAGAGAAGGGCGCCCATCTTGGCCTGACTCTCCCACTTTGCATCGTCTGGGAAGGCCTCGCCCGCAATGAATAACGACACCGTAAGACCGACAGAAGAAATGACACCAGCCAGCACCAAGTGTCGCAATTGCATGCCTTCCGGGCGGTCGAAGCCGAGGTATGAAGCAATGAGACTTCCAGCGGTCATCCCCAACGTCTTGCCAATGAGTAAACCCAGCAGCACTACAAAACTAAACCCACCGGTCTCGCCGACATCAACCCCGGCATTCACCGCCCCGAACGCGAATAACACGAAAAAATCCACGAAGCCCTTCACGCTTTCCTCGAAGTCGTGCAGCGGACTCAGGTGCGAGTGCTCCTCGTCCTTGGTCTCGTGGTAGGCGAGGTTGCCCGGCGACAGGGCCGCCTGGGGCTTGGCGAAGGAGTTGACCTGCGCGGAGCATCGCGGTCGCTCGACGCGGTCCGATGTGGCATCGCGTCGACGGCGTCCTGATGACCACGTAGACTCTCGTGGGATCGCGACGATGGCGTGGAGGCGCCGCGGTCCCGTGGCGACGCCATCGACGCGACCGCTGTCTCTCTGACACGCCGCGACGGCCCCGACGCGGTCCGAATTCACTCAAAATCACCACGGGACGCCGCGAGCGCGCCATCTTCATGATCGCGTCCTCCTCCTCGTCGGGCTCGATCTCGATCGGCATGAACGGGACGACGAAAACTAAGGCCAATGAGGGGTGGACGCAGGACCACAGTAACCCGCACCAGGCCAAGGGTCCCGCGAGTACCACGTAAGCCTCCCACCGCGAGCACTTGAACCGCCTCAGGACGTACGCGACGACCATCGCCGCCAGGACTAACCCGAGGTAGCCGTACTCGCAGCCGCCCCCCTCACTAGGATAGGCCACCGCGATGATGATGAGGCCGATGCCATCATCCACAACGGCACAAAGCAGCAAGTAGTTGATCGCCGCGTGGCCGACGCCGAAAACACAAACCGCGGCCACCCACGCTATTGAGATGTCCGTCGCCGTCGGGATGCCCCAGCCTTTCGAGAGTGGTTCAAAGTCTTCTGCTATCATTCCAGAAGATGTAAAGACCCACAGGATCACGAAGTAGGCTAGGATTGGACCTACTACACCACCGACCGTGCCACATAAAGGGTTCACCGCTCGCCGACCCGGTGGGTATAATGAACCACCCGGTTGAAACGCTTCAGCGATTTCCTTCACGGCCAACCCGAAGAACAACGTCATTAAGACATCGTTTATTAAAAAATGCAGCGTGACGTCGTGGCCGTGCACCGACAGGCCAAACAAGGTAGGATGGGGCTCGCCCTCAAACAACCTACGACGATGCGACGCAGCACCGGCCCACCGCTCGTACTGGTTCGGCGACGTGTTCTTCGCCACTAATGCCACGCAGATGCCCAGGATGAGTGGTAACGCGTATTTCTGGACAAACACGAGGATCGAGGCCAACGATACGCCGCGCGTGAACACGTCCTGCTGCCTTTGTAAAAACTTCTGTTTCTGGTCCGGGAAGGCCACCCTCAGGAAAACGCCGCCCCTCCTGCTCACGATCTCGCCGTGGTTCTCATCCAGTATTTCCCCCCTCGCGATGGCTTCGCGCTCCTTCTTCTCCTGCTCCTGGCGCCGTTTCTCGTTCTCCTCCTCCTCTTTCAATTTGGCCAATTGGTCGAAGATGCGCTTCGCCCGTCGGTCGACGGTTTTGCTAGAAGGTCGACTTGTCTGAGGTAACACCCTTAAAGCTTTCAGGCGGTGGTCGATGGCATCCAACAGGTCCTTCGCTCGACTACAATTATAGGCCACCTGCACGACGGAGTCGTCCTGGAGCATCGCGGCGGCCGCGGCGCCCATCTCGACCTGTGTGGGAATCAAATTTACGGCGCGTTCGTACGCCATCGACGCGACGCCTGCTCGATGGCGTGGCGGTGCCGGTTCCTCACCGCTCGACAGAGCCAGGTGCACCCGACACACTGGTTGATTTCCACGCAGATGTCGACGTGCTGGTCGTGCTGCTTGCGCTTGTACTCCGACGTGATGACGCCCTCTCTCCTCCCAAGGACGAGCACGATAAACCGAGCGTGCAATTGCTGGTGCCTGTTCTTCCTACGGGGTTTAAGGCCCGGCCGCGCCGGCGAATTGAGAGGCGAGTTGAGGGGAGACGAGTCGGCCTCCAATTCATCTATATCGACGTGCTCCTCCAGGCCCGTGTTCGTCGGCTGTCGCAACCGCACCAACGCCACAACGTCTTGGGTCGTGAACGCGAAGTCGTCATCAATAAGAATGTGGACGGCCTCTTCCTCGGCGTCGGGCTTCAGCGTGTCCTCGGCTTGCACCAGGGCGGCCTTCAGTCGGTCGGACTTCTGCTTCTTCACCTTGTCGAGATCTCTAGAAGCCTGCGCGGCGAGCGACGCGTGAGTTGCCATCGAGCAGGCGCAGTCGCGGGGGTGATTTCCGCGCAGCTCACGACTGGAGGGCAGGAATCATGTTCTGAATCATCTAGTGACTTGAGGGACTTGTTCGACTTGCCCGCGCCGAAGAGGTTCGTCAAAGACCGGTTCCGAGAACGCGATCGTCTGAATGAAGATTGGGAAGCCACTTCGTCGTCTTCCCCCAACGTCTCGAGCGGCCCCCGCGGCAGTTTTTGCAACTCGCCCTCCTTCTCGGCCTCTCGTAGCTTCCGTTCCTTCTCCTTCAGGGCCTTCAATTCATCGTCATGTTCCACACATTTTCTTCTGTTGAGATGGTTCGTGAGGGTTCGTAGAGCCCCGTCCCGGTCCTGCTCGTGCAAGGCACCGTCCCGGATCAGATGCTCGACGATCTCCAGAGCTACCGGTTCCAATGCGCGTCGTGAATCATCATCTTGCGAACCAACATCTAGGATAACTAGATCCTCGTGCAAGCAGTCCCGGAACGCGAGCATGCCGAAAATCGAGATCGAGGGCAAGTGGGCCTTCGTCCACTTGCGCTCCTTGCCCGTGATCAAATCTTCCTCTAGCCCGTAGTTGTACCGCTTCGTCTCGTGCCACTCGTCGCCCCTTAGTTCATGTAACTCCACAAATAAATGCTTTTTCTTGAACATTGTGAGGTTCAGTTCTTTTTCTTTGTCCTCCCGTATTTCTTCCGACTCCACGGACGGTCCTAGTGTCAATGCCGGCAAGGGTGGCGGCGGCGGCCTCGAATCCATGATGTTGTCCGCCGGCGGCGGCGTGCTGCCGGGCGGCGGCGTCGGCGGCCGGACGTAGAGCGGCGGGCGGCCGTGGTGCGGGGCCTTGGTCTCCTCCATGGCTCGCCCCTGGTATTCTCTGAGCTAAGGCAGCTGTGGGCTTGCTCTTTCTTCGGCTCGTCGCGGCACCGCTGCTGCGGAATGCTATGAGCTGTGTGCTATGGGCTGTGGTGGCTATTTCCTGTGGGGCGCGGCACTTGCTCGCTCGGCGGACCGCGGCACCGCTGCGTCGTATGCTGCGCCGTGTGCACGCGCTGCGTGACCGCTCGGGGCAGCGTCGGCGTGCGTCAATGGCTCTTTTGTGAGAGAGGGCAGGAATTTGGTTGACGGCAACCTCGGCAGCGGCCGCGGGCGCGTCGCCAGCGACTCCCCGCGGCCGCGGAGGCGTGTGACGTCGTGCTACGCGCGCGCGGGCAGGGATTCTAGTATCTCGCAGCTAGGTGAGCCCACTTTTTGACAGCACCCACAGCAAGCGCAGCGGCCATAGCTATGCAGCGCAGTCTCCAGATGGATCACAAATAAGCAGCGCAAGCGTTGTGAAACGGAGCGATAAGTGATAACGCGCGCAAGCCAACTGAAACTTGTCAGTGGGTAAGCATGACGCTCAGGAAGCGGCGGCGCGCGGCCACGTTGCTGGCCGCGCTCGCTGCCACGAGCAGCGCATTCGTCACCGCGCCGCGACGGCCGCAAAAACTGCCGCCGACGATGATCGGTGGCCGCGCCGCCGCGGCCGCGTCGGGCCTGCGGCGGCGCCTCGTGCCCTGGCGACGAAACACCGCGCCGCGAACCACCGCGCCGCGCGCCGCCGCCGCTAGTAACGAGCGGCCGCGGCGAAAACGCCGCAAAGCCGCCGCCGCGGCCCTCGCGGCCCTTTCCGCATTGTGGTGCTTTAGAGGAACGGCAGCAGCCGCGACGGTCGAAGGAGCAAAAACGTTAATCGAGAAGACGGCGTCGGACGTGGGGTTAGGTGAATCTTTGAAGGCTCTGGCTATCGCCGGGCCGCGACGCGACGCCCTCGCATTACTACTCGCGACGGCGACAGTAGTGCCACTGGCCAAACTTGTCGGTTTATCACCGATCCTGGGCTTCCTGGCGACGGGCGTCTACCTGGGACCGTCGGGGCGGAACTTCATCTCGAGTATGCACCAGACGGAAATCCTCGGAGAGTTAGGAGTGGTCTTCTTCCTGTTCGAGATGGGTTTGGAATTGTCCGTAGCGAAGATCGGCGCCATGCGGACCGAGATTTTTGGATTAGGCTTGGCCCAGTTCCTGGCTACTACGGCGGTGCTCGCCAAGGGCGCGCAGGTTGTCGGTAATTGTGTAGCGTCGCCCTTCTCCACGCCGGCGTCCATCGCCGTCGGCGGTGCCCTAGCTTTATCTTCGTCGGCCTTCGTGCTGCAGCTCCTCAAAGATAATGAAGATTCAGGGACTTCTCACGGCCGCGCGTCGCTCGGTGTCCTCCTACTCCAGGACTTGGCGGTCGTGCCTCTCCTCGTACTCGTACCGTTGTTGGCGTCGGGCGACGGTGGTCTCAAATTAGCAGGAGCATTAGCTGCATCATTAGGCAAAGCCGTCTTCGCGGTCGCCTCGGTCGAGGTCGTCGGAAAGCGCCTGTGCAACATGTTGTTTGATAGGGCCAAGCGCTCTAGATCGCAAGAAGCCTTCTTATCTGTCGTTTTGCTGAGTGTGCTCGGCATCTCAGCTTTTACGGAGGCTGTCGGACTCAGCGCGACTCTCGGAGCCTTCCTGGCCGGTGTCTCGCTCGCGGAGACGGCCTACGCCAATCAAGTCGAGGCGTCCGTGGCGCCGTTACGAGGGCTGTTACTGGGATTGTTCTTCGTTACTGTAGGATTCAGCATAGACGTCTCATTGTTAGCGGCACAGCCTCTAAGGATGTTGGGACTAGCTGGAGGACTAGTAGCCTTGAAAGCCGTCACGCTAACAGCTCTAGGCAAACTCCTGAAACTGTCGACACCAACAGCTTTAAGGACAGGTGCTCTATGTGCCCAGAGCGGCGAATTCGCGTTTGTGGCCTTTGGCCTCGCAAAAAAACTTAATCTGATCAGTGCGGGCCAGAATCGGGTCCTGTTGACGACCGTGGCCATGTCCATGGCCGCGACGCCCTTTGTGGCCCAGCTGGGAGATACGATCGCCAAGTCACAAGCCTCGCCGGTCGCAGATAACTCGACGGCAGACCTGGACCGGTTCCGGGATGCTGTTTTGAACGTACCTACTTCTGCGGATGACGAGTTCGCCCAGGATCTGGCGAGACGAGTGAAGATGAAGGACGTCGTCGTCGTGTTGGGGTATGGAGCTATAGGTAAGGTAGTTTGTGAGATGCTGGACGCTAAATTAACGAGGTACGTCGTCCTCGAGAAGGACGCGCAGAAGGCGGAGCAGGCGCGCTCGGCGGGTAGGCCCGTGTTCCAGGGTGATGCGACGGACGCGGACGTCCTTGATTCGTACATGGCGGGCGACGCTCGACTTGTGGTCGCTGCCATCGCCGATGCGAGGGCGTGTACGGCCGCCGTCGTCGCTCTGAAGCGGAAGAACGCGCGATTGCCCATCCTGGCGCGGGCGGCGGACGCGCAGCACCGACGACGACTGGCAAGGTTGCCGAACGTCCAAGCGGTCGTCCCGACCATACAAAGCGACTCGAAACTACTCTCGCTACCGTTCGGCGGCGCCGTTTTGAGGGGCCTAGGCTTCAGAGCGGATGACGTCGATATGCTCATCGAGGAGAACCGGCGGACGGCCCTCGGCTTCTTCGACGAGGGCGTGAGCACGCCGGCCAAGCCCAAGAAGGCTCCGGAGAAGGAGCCCGCGCCGGTGGAGGAGGCCGTGGCCGAGGAGGAACCCGAGGAGGAGGAGGAGCCCGTGCAGGACGAGCCGAAGAGCCTCATGGAGGAGGTCGGCGTCGAGGAGACGGTCGTGCGAGAGGAGCCCAAGAACGCTACTGTCGTCGCGGAGGATCCGGAGCCGGAGCCCGTCGTGGAGGCGCCGGTGGAGAAGAAGCCCGGTTCCCTCGAGGCGCAACGCGCGGCGCTGTCGACGATCGCGGAGCTGCAGCGCGAGGCGTTCTTCGCGGCCGACGCTCGGGCTGAAGAGCTGCTGGATGCGAACTCGACGGTCCTGAACGCGACGCGCGCGGTCATCGAAACCTCGGAGATCCTCGCGGGACTCGACGACGACCAGTGCACGGTCATGAGCAATGGCGATAGTGCTGAGAACGCTACCGAGCTCGCCGAATTCATCGAGGAGGAGGTCGCGGCGACGGATAGGTGATATTAAGTTTAAATAGTTATACTTGCGCTTCGCGGGCGCGGAGGATGGCTCGCGCGTATCGCAATTTGTCTCCAATCGCTGCTGTGAGCGGGTGCGCGCCACCCATGACGCGCCGCGCAATCCGTGCCGTCTCCTCAAGCGTCGTCACGGCCTCACGGAGATCGTCGAGCGAGGCGCTGGCGTCCTTGTAGAGGGCCTCCGCGTAAATCCACTCCATCCTGAGCGTCTCCATATTATTATCTCCGAGAACACGTTGAGCCACGGGTATTAATTTGCGCAACAGTGCCTCGGCTTCTTTGAAGCGCTGTAGTTCAATAAGCAGCGAAGCGTAATTGCCGGCTTCTCTAGGCAAAAACACGCCGCGCGACGCGAACGCTCTACAGACGCCCCGCCACGCAAGATGATCCTCACAAATTGCGCCGCCTGCGCCGCCCCACTGGCCCACGACGCGCCGCGATGTGTGAGATGTCACACAAGATATTGTAACAAAACTTGCCAGATGGACCACTGGCGCCGCGGCCACAAGCAGATCTGTAAGAAGATACACCGCGGCGGTAACGCTGAGCAATACCACGCCGACAAAAAATACAAGGAGGCCGTCGCGGAGGCTGTCGAGGCGTGCGCGGCCGACACCAAGGGGCAGACGTGCTACATCTGCACGCAAGCCCTCCACTGGAAAACGAAGGAGGGTCTTGTGCGCGGATGTTCGTGCCGTGGGACGGCGGGATTTGCCCACGTGTCGTGCCTGGCGGAGCAGGCGAAGATTTTGCTCGCCAGGGCAGCAGAAGGGCAAGAAGGGCAAGGGCGAGGGTGGATGGAGAAATACCACCCGTCACCCGCACGGGTCGTTTCCCTCCCGACACCCTTCATTACCCGCACCCTTACCTGCACCCTTACCCTTGGCGCGGGACGGGCACCCTTACCCTTACCTCACCCTTATTTGGGGGTCGGCGAATTTAGTGTTTTTCGACGTATTAGAACGCGCTATTTTATAGGGGGGGGTCGATGGAGGGCTGCGCTGCACGACGACGACTGCAGCGCGCGCGGGGCTTGTCGGACTCGCCGACGCGAAGTGGCAGGCATCCGTGATGAACGGTGCGGTTTACCCTTCGTCTCTGAATGCTTCCGGATCGGCTCGGAACATTTCCTTGTACTTGGCGAACACCTTCTTCAACACGTCGGGACCCAACCATTCGATGTTTCTGGCTACCTTAACCATCATCGCAGCAATCTCTGGACCCAACACCTTTCTAAGCTTCGAGGCCAACATTCCATGCGTCGAAAAGCTACTCTCACTCACACCCTCAGTCGACTGGTCGGCGAAGACTTGCCGGGCCATGTTGTAGTGGACGGGACGCAGGGACTGGCCCTGGGAGTAGAAAAGCAAAATCTCGAACTTCCCGTTGACGATGGCGCGCTGCACGTCCGGGTGGTCTCCCTTTCGCTGGCGAATGTCGTGAATTTGATTCATCTCGTCCGTCGCAGGCACTTCGTCGTCGTTCTCTTCATCAGAACTCAATGGGTCCTCCACCTCGGCCATCAGACTGTCAAAACCATCATCCCCGCTGCGTCGCTGCTGCTTCTTCTTCTGGCCTCGGCGGAGGCTCGGCGGCGCAACACCGAGGAACCGCTCCGTCTCCCGATATAATTTCTGATAGGCCTTGATCATGCGTGTTTCGAGGGGCTTGCTTTTCAGGATCTTTCGAGGGTCTGTAGTAACGTCCATATGTAGTGCAACGAGGTCCCGCTCGCAGATATCATCTTCGAAGAAGCCCTTCTCGACCTGCTCCGCGAGCAACGTGCGGGTAATCCGCGCCACCGGGGGCAGGTCCGCCGCCATCACTCTCTCTCTTCCTAGAACCATGCTCTCGCCTGACGTGACCCATTTCGTCATCGTTACAGGGGTCCTTGAGGACGCGTTGATCACGCCGCGGGCTAACTTTAACGTGAGGTGCACCGTCGGTTCCGTCGAATGTTGGATGAGCTTGTTAAAGGCACGGGGGGCGCCCAGCGCGGTCCGCAGCCCATGCCCGCCGTTCCAAGCCTTTTTATCAGGGAAGCGCTCCGCCGCGCGATCCTCCCACTTCTTTTCCCGCGACGGCGTCGCGTGGCGCACGTCTGAGTCTGAAGAAGCGTCCGAGAGCGAGTCCTCCTCGAGCGGTAGCTCCGCGTCGGCGTCGACGGAGCTCTCGTCGTCGTCCAAATCCATCATATCGAGCACGTTGCCATTGATGAGTAGGGATTTCGCCTTGTACATAGGTATCTCGAGGTCCGTCGAACGTTCAATAGTGTGGTGGATGCCGTCCCAGCGCGTCTCGTTCGCTACAACAGTGGTCTTGGCCGAGGCGAAGTCCTGGGCCAGGCCGAGCTTGACCTGGAAGTCCTTCTGCGAATTGTCGAACTGGCGACACTTCTTCACGAACGCCGCCCATCGTTTGAACGTCTTCACTAAACCGGGCCCCTCTGGATTCAGATGCTGCGATGTCTTGGTCATGCCCAGGGCGTAGAGCACTTTGCGGCCCATTTTGTGGGCACCACAGTATCGACCGTCCTTCTTGCCGAGGCGCATGGCCTTCCAGTTCGCCGAGCCGCCGTCTATCGTCGGCGACCCGACGTCCTTCCGGTAGTCGACGCCGTGCCGCACGCACAACGAGTCTACAAACGAGTTGATGGCCTGGCCGTCCTTCGCTAGCTTGGCGGGCCAATTTTTGTAGCCGAACTGGAAGGGCTGCATCTGGAGGCACCCTTCGACCACAATGATGATGCTG
Organism: Pelagomonas calceolata; assembly: GCA_918797485.1. NCBI lineage: Eukaryota > Pelagophyceae > Pelagomonadales > Pelagomonadaceae > Pelagomonas > Pelagomonas calceolata. The sequence continues at coordinate 4,501,543 of CAKKNE010000004.1, forward strand.
CCGTTCACCGAGATGTACGTGACGCCGTGCTTCGTCATCATGTCGAACTGCATGCCGATACACTGGCCGCCGACCTCCCGGACGTGCCGCTGCAGGCGCACGGCCTTCTCGTCGTCGCAGAGGGCGTCGAGGGCCTCCAGGATGCGCACGCACGTCTTGCGATCTGGAGGGACGTAGCCCGGCTTGAGCCTTCCAGAGTACTTGCGCATGCCCTTCTTTCTCGAGCTGTAGAACGGGATGCCGTCCACGCAGCACATGACCACGAAGTCCACGTGATGAGTAAACGCCTCCTCGAACGAGAGGCGTTCTACAACGTTGCCGTCGACCACCATGCGTTTACTAGTGCCCTTGATGTCGCCTCGTTCGACCATCTTCTTAAACTCCGTCGAGTGATTATCCCTCATGTGGTTGATGAGCGCACCAGTACTTCCGTCCCACACGGTTACCTGTGCACAAGCACCCAATAGGTCCCCAGTCACCCAACAGTTCGCGCGCGTATTTCACGGCGACGCGCTTCGCACCGGATATACGCGAGGCCATCACCACGCCATCGAGAAGACGTCGCGGCGATGGCGTGACGGTCGACGTGATGATTCAGCACGAAGAACGCAGTGGAAACTGATTGATGCACCGGTTGCGGCTGGATGATTATTGCACTTCGGGTCGCCGTGGAATTCATCCCTACAGACGAATTTGAATTTGCGCGTCGTCCTGCCTTTTCCATTCGTTTTCGTCTCCACTAACTCAGCTTTTCTAAAACACTTGCGGATGGCGGCCCTGGAGTTTTCGAAGAAATTGGGCCCTTCGTCGTCGGCATCTAGGTCCGCATCAGCAGCTTCGGCCGTCTCGAGCGCGGGCACGGGTGCGGGCGCCGGCGCCGGCGGCGGCGGCGGCGGGTGATCCTCCTCCCACGCGGCGAGGAACTTGCTGTATTCCGAGAGCCCGATCCACTCGCAGTCGCCCCCCGTCGGATTATGCTCTTGATCTTCCGGGCGCGTTAAGACGAAGCCAAACGCCGGCTGCGCATTCCTTATCCCTTTGAACTTGTGCGCCCCATCTATTTTCACGACCTCGATCGGGTAGAGCTGCTTCTCCTCTTCTGGAGTGCTGCCTTCCCAGAACGAGCCCGGGATGCTAAATTCCTTGCCGATGTGCTGCTGCATGTCGGTCTTTTTCACCTTCTTGTAGTATAGTTGCGGCGGCATGGTTTAGTGGTGCTGCTGGCGGTGGTCTGTAGTGGTGCTGGTGGTCGTGGTCGTGGTGTAGCGCGCGGCTGGTTTGGATCTCGCAGCGCAGCAGAGCAACTACTCACTGTACGTGGCACGGGTACTCGATCGCAGCAGCGATTCTCGGATGGAGCGGCGAGCTCCGCATGGAGCCGTGGAAATGCACACCCGGGCGGGCCCGCCCGAAACGAGTCCAGCGTTGTTCGAGGCACCGCTCCAGAGGTCTTTCGAGAAATGGCCCTTCGGGGAAAAGGGTTGATGGAGTTTCCCGCGCGCCCTTACCCTCGCCCTTCGCGAAACGCCTACACCCTTGACTCACCCGCACCCTTACCCTCACCCGCACCCTTCCCCCGAACTGGACACCCTTCACCCTTACCCTCGACGGGTAAACACGGGTAAAAGGGTGTCGCCCTTGCCCTTCTGCTGCCCTGTTGCTCGCGGAGGCCGAGGAGAACAATTTGGACATCAAGGCGAAGACTGAGAGGTTCCGCCGTTGGGATACGTGTAGCCTGTGCGAGCAACGGTACCATGGCGTCGTCTCGTGCGCGCTCGGATGGGCGTGTTGGAAGACGTACGTCGGGCGGCCGGAGAGGGACCAGCTTCGTCGCCCTGCGATGGGCGTTCTTGGGAACGGTTTAGCCGAGGCAGAACACCACGAGGACGCGTTGTCTGTGGAAGAGGCCAAGTTGGCTATGGAGCGGCGTGTTGGCGCGTCAGCATACAGCATTCTCGGAGCGCAGAGCAATCTTGCGACCACGTATGATAAACTCGGACAACACGATCAGGCTCTGCGGATGCGGCTCGGTGTATACTCTGAGCGTTTGAAGCTCAGCGGCGAAGAACATAGAGAGACCCTCCTAGCGGCCAACAACTGCGCGTTCTCCCTTGGTGTTCTCGAGCGCTTCGAAGAGGCCAAGTCGCTGATGCGCAAAATGATGCCCGTGGCGCGACGCGTTCTCGGCGAGAGTCATGAACTCACGCTCATGATGCGCTTGAATTACGCGCGGTCGATCTACAAGGACTGCGGCGCCACGCTCGACGATCTCCGCGAGGCCGTGACGACGCTCGAGGACACGGAACGGATTGCACGGCGTGTCCTCGGCGGCGCGAACCCGGGCACAGTTGGAATAGAGGATGGATTGCAAAAGGCAAGAGCCGTGCTCCGCGCGCGCGAAGCCGGGCAGAAAGTAGTCTTCGTAAGAGAATAACTCTAGAAGTAGGCTCAAGCTCAGGCTAGTTACATCGCGGGGTCCCCCGTACCCCTCCCGCTCCCCCCGGGCCCACCCGTCCGGCTGGACTAGGACAAGGGCTGGTGTTGCTAGTGTCTTTACAGACCGCTAGCGCGGAGCTTCAACCGAGTATAATCGCTGTGATCGATGGGCATTGCAATCAACCACCCTGCGCCAACGCATCGCTCGGCATCGGGCGCAGGGTGAGCTTGCAGCTCGCGCACGAATGCGGCGACCTGCGCTATGCGCAGCGGTGGCCGTGAGCAGCGCACTGCAAGCGCTGCCGCACGCCCGGCGGCGCACACCCTTGCGCGCCGTCGACGACGAGGCACAAACCGCCTACAACCCGTCCACGGAGATACTCGACGAAACCAAGAAGAAGGGCTTCCTCGCGCCCGCGCCGTCGCCGACGGCCGCCGCTGGCGCGCGCCGCGCGGCCGAGTACCTCGCGAACCCTAGATTTGAAGTGCTCTCGGCCGCGATCACGTTGCTCTCGTGCGCCGCCTACGCGTTCAACACGTTGAATGACCTGCCCGAGACCGTCGCGACGGCTTTACCAGTACTGGAAAAGGGGGCGTCCGCGTTCTTCTTGGCCGAGTACCTGGCCAGGTTTTACTCCAGGGGCTTCGACGCGCGGCGCGGACCAGCGTACAAAAAAAGCTCTCGTGGCCTAATGGACAAGGCGTCGCCCTCCTAAGGCGAAGATTGCGGGTTCGAGTCCCGTCGTGAGTAGACTGGTCCGCTTTCTCACAGGTTCCCGCTCGAGGCGCTGAACGTTGTGGATTTTGTGAGTTTCCTGCCGCTGTTCGTGTCGTCGTCGGCAGATACTTACTCGTTCTTGCGGTTGTTGCGCGTGCTGCGCTTGCAACGGTTGCTGACAGATGTGGAAACCTTCGCGGAGGTCCGGGAGGCGCTGGGCCTGTCGTCGACGTTCGACAGGTCCAGGGTCGAGGTGACGCTGCAGCTCGCGCGCGTCTTCTCCTCGCTGTTTACATTACTTTTCGTGGTCCGCGCGCCGGCGTCCCTATACAATCACGTCAAAGACCGATGACGAGAACCATGCTGGCACCAGTCCTAGCGGACGGTTTGCCCCGTCCACCACACGTGCGGAGACACACACTTATTGGAATTACCGTCCGAGGTCACGCTTCGCTTCACGACATATGTCTCCTCCCGTTATTTCGCGACAACACTATGTTCCGCACAGGCGTCGGGGCTCATCTACGCCGCCGAGTCCGGCTCGAACGCGCAGATCTCGGACTTTTTTGATGCATTGTACTTCGGGCTGACTACTTTAACGACCGTCGGGTTCGGCGACATCACGCCCGTGACACCCGTCGGTCGTCTTATCGTGTCCGCCTCCACCGTCGTCGGCATCGCGCTCGTACCTTTACAATTGACGGGCCTCGCGGAGACGCTCCTCAAGGAGACGCGCGCGCGGGAAGCCCAGCAGAAGAAGCCCATGGGGTATAGGGTGGATCGCCTCGCGCGGAGGTGTGAGGTCTGCTCGGAGAAGGCTCACCGGCGGGACGCGCGGTTTTGCTTCCGGTGCGGCGCGGAGCTGCCGCCCTAGTGTTGTTTAATCTGATCACATGTTAACCGAAGGGGTCGAAGGACACCGCTGCGGCGGGCGCCACAGGCGGCGCCGGGCTCGCAGCCGACAGGCCGGCGAGGATGTCCTCCTGCGAGATTTCTTGCGGAGGCGGCGGCGGCGAAGCGCCCCGGCCCTGCGCGGCCAGGTCTCCCGAGCTCTGGTTCGGCGTCGGCAGCGCGCCGAAGATGTCCCACGTCGCCGAGTCCGAGCGCGCCAGGTCCGGCTGCGGAAGCGGCGCCGACTCTTCTTCCGCAGGCGGCGCCACCTCTTCGGCGACAGCGGGGCTCGCGCCGTATCCGTCGTCGTGCTCTTCAGCTTGCGCGGCGCGCGCCGCGGCAATCGCCTTCTCCAGCGGCGCGTGGAGCAGCGCGAGGTTAATTGGTGTGGCGGATGGCGCCGCGGCACCTTTGGATAGGGCCGCGTCGAGAGCGGTGAGACGTTCCTCGAGCGGCGTCGCCGGCGCTACGGCAGCAGCTGCGACGCCAAACGCCGCCGCGAACAGGGTCTGCTTCGTTGGTGCAGGCGGCGCGGTCGGCGCGTCCTCGAAGGCGCCCCAACCGTCGTCGTCGCCGGTGCTTGTGGCGAAGTCGCCGAAGCCGTCGTCGTCGTCGGCGTCTGCTGGGGCCTCCTCCGCTGCCTCGAACGCTGCAAAGCCCTCGTCTTCGCCTTCAGAGGCGTCGTTATCGTCTGGGGCGGCGTCAAATGCGCCGAAGCCGTCGGCGTCGCCGTCCGCGGCAGACTCGAAGGCTGCGAAGCCGGCGTCCGGTGGAGTACCGTAGACAGCATCTTCAAAGGCGCCGAAGCCGAGCTCGTCCTCCTCCTCTACCGCCTCGGTGGCGGCCGGCTTCGCGGCAGACTTCGGGAACCGCTTCCGCGCTGTATCTGCCTCGACGGGCTCGGGTGACGTCGCAAGGCCGCCGTTGGGCGTGATGGTCGCGTCGACGTCGGCAGCAGGTGTCGGTGCGTCGGCGCGCGCCGGAGTGTCCGTTGGGGCCGCCTCAAAAGCCGTGAAACCGTCGTCTGCTTCTGTCGCCGCCGGCGCGCAGGGCTTGCACACGATCGCCGTCGGCGGTGGTGGGCGGCTCGCATCCCCGGACGCAGCCGGCGCGTCGTCGTCGACGGCGGGCTCCATCGTACCCGGGGACTCCGCGTCGCCGTCGGCCGTGGGTTCCTGGAACGCGGCGAAGGCTGTCGGGGGCGCCTCGGTCGCATCGCCCGGCGCCGACACGTTTTCGAACGACGACGTCTGGAGGGACCCGTCGCCGGACGGCGCGCCGGGGCTGGCGTCTTCGGCTGATGCGGCGGCGCCGTCGAACGCGGCCCACGCGTCGCCCTCGGTCGGCTCCGGCGCGAGGGCGGCGTCGCCGGCGGGCACGTCCGTCGCCGCCTCGAAGGCGTCGGCCGTCGGCGCCGCCGCCGCGGGGGCGTCGTCGGCCGCGACCGGCTCCGGAAATGAGGCCCAAGGGTCCTCCTCCGCCACCGCCGGTGGAGGGTCGCTCGGCGCCGCGTCGGTCTCTGCGGGCGCCTCCTCGAACGCTGTAAAGCTCGGGTCGTCCGCTTCCGCCGGCGTCGTGGCGGCGTCGGCGTCTGCCAAGGCCGTCAGCGGTGCTTCAGCGAACGCCTCGAAGCCTCCGTCGTCAGCATCCGCTGCTGCAGCTTCCGCCGCCATTGGCGCCTCCTCGAACGCAGCAAACCCATCGTCAGCCGCTGTAGGCGCCGGGGCGTCGGCATCAGCTTCTGTCAGCGCAGCAGGGCTGTCAGTATCATCGGGGCCATCCGCGGTCGCCGCCGCGTCGGCCTCGCTGACTGGCGCGGCCGCTGCGCCACTCGGCGGCGCCAGCTCGTCGAAGGCCGCCCACGGATCGTCAGCGGCCTCGGTGCTCGCGGGTTCGGCGGCCGGCTCGTCGGGCGTCGCGTCGGCCGCGGGCTCGGCAGCATCAAATGCGCCAAAGCCCTCGTCCGCGTCAAGCGCGGCGGGCACGGCGGCGGATTCGTCGGCCGCGGGCTCCGTTGCGTCCGGCACGCCGTCCTCGACCGGCGCAGCGAGCTCGCCGCCGTCTGTCGGCGCCTCCGCGAAGGCCGTGAAGCCTACGTTGTCGGCTCCGGCCGCCGCGTCGTCTGCGGGCGCCGCCAGTGGTGCCTCCGCCACAGCCGCGAAGGACAAATCGTCGGCTTCCGCTGCCACCGCAGGGGCGTCGCCCGCGGGCGCCGGCGGCGCGATCGCGTCGAAGGCGGACCAGGGATCGTCGGCGTCCTCCGTGGTTGCGGGGGCGGCGGCCGGCTCGGGTGCCGCATCGGCTGCGGGCGTGGCGAAGTCGCCGAAGCTGTCATCGTCGTCGCCGTCGGCAGCTAGTTCCTCTACGTTGTCGGTGGCGGGCGCGGCGGCGGCGGCTTCTTCCGCCGCTGGCTCCGTCGCGTCTGCCACGCCGTCCGCGGCGTCAAATGCACCAAAGCCCTCATCGACATTGTCCGCGGTGGGCGCGGCGGCAGAGTCGAACGTGGCGAAGCCCTCGTCACCGTCCGCGGCGGCGTCGTCGAGCGTAGGTGCCGCGGGTGCGCTCTCGACCGGTGCCGCAGAATCGGGCGGCGCGATGGCGTCGAAGGCGGACCAAGGGTCCTCCGAGGTTGCCGGCGCCGGCTCGGGCGGCGGCGCGTCCGCAGGTGCGGTGTCAAAATCGCCAAAGTCCTCCGCCTCAGCGGCCGGCGCGTCGGCGGGCGGCTCCTCGGGGGCGTCCGCGAACGCAGACCACTCGTCCGCCGCGGGCGTTTCCGTGGGTGCCGCCTCCGCCGGCGCCCTGGCCGGCGTGTCGACATCGTACGCTTTGAAATCTTCCTTCGGCGCGGCGGCGCCGGGCGTCACGGCGGGGTCGGTGTCGGCCGGCGGGGGTGAGGGAATGGACTCGGCCGGCGGCGGCTCCGTCGCGGCTGGCGGTGGCGCCGCCGGCGCGGCTGGCGCGTCCAGGTCGTCGAAGGCGTCGAAGGGGTCGGGTGTGGCGTCGCTGGGTTCTGCCGGCGCGGCGTCAAAGTCGCCGAAGTCCTCCGGTGCGTCGCTGTCCGCCCCTGGGGCCTGCTCGAACGCAGCGAAGCCCTCATCTTCCGCCGCCGCGGGCGCCGGCTCGGGCTCGGGCTCGGGCTCCGCCAGAGCTTCGAAGGCCGCGAACCCATCGCCAGCTTCCGTCGGCGCTGCAGGGGCGTCTGCTGGCGCCACCGGTGGTGCCTGCTCGAAGGCTGCGAAGCCTGAGTCGTCAGCTACCGGTGCCGCGGCCGCGTCATCTGCTGGGGGCGCCGGTGGTGCTTCCGAGAAAGCGGCGAAGCCTACGTCAGGTTCCGCTGGTGGCGCGGTGACGTCCGCCGGCGCAGCCAGAGGCGCCTCGTCGACGTCGAACGCCGCGAAGCCGGGATCTTCATCAGGCCCGGGCACCGGCTCGGGCTCCGGCTCCGGCTCCGCCAGTGCGTCGAAGGCCGCGAAGCGGTCCTCCGCCGCGGGCGCTGGCTCGGCGGGCGCGCCCGCGAAGGCGCCGAAGTCGGCAAAGCCCTCGTCCGGCGCGGCTGCACCGGCCGGCGCGGTGGGCGCCGCGTCATCGAAGGCTGCGAAGCCTTCGTCCGCGGCCGGCGCGGCGGCGGCGCCCGGCGCCGACTCGAAGGCGGCGAAATTGGCGCCGAAACCCGCGTCAAAGCTGCCGACGTCGCGGGCAGCGGTCTCAGGCGCGTCAAAGGCGCCGAAGCCGCCATCGCTGGCGCCGGTAGGCGCGCTCTCGAAGCTCGCCCACCCATCATCGGCCGGCGGCGGCACGGCCAGCGGCACGGCCGGCGGCGGCGCGGCGATCGCGTTAACGTCGAGCGCCGCCACCGGCACGGCGTCAAAATCCGAGAAGTCCTCACCGCCAGCCGGCGACAGCGGAGCAGCCGGCGCCGGTGGGAGTTTCATATCGCACGCCGCGCAGTTCGTAGCGTCGGCTGGATTAAATAGAGTGCAGCGCGGGCAGTTGCGCTCCCCCATGGATGCGCACCGGCTCTACGGCCTGCAAATTAGAGTTCAGCAGCGATTTCAGATGCGAGCCACAGCAGCGCCAGAGGTGAACGGAGATGGATGAATGCCAGCGACAGAGGTGTATAAATGACACCGGAGCATCCGACGCGCACGACGACGACACGACGTCGCGTTTGTCTGGCCGCAAAATAAATGGCCTGCTAGTGTCTTACACCGCTAGTGCAGATCGGGTTTTCGCGTTTCTCGAACGGCCCGGCAGGGAGAATCAGCGAGACACAGAAGTCACACAAGAGTAAATTAGCCGTACTTCGTCACGACCTCCTGCCCCGACCCGCGGACCAATAATACGGCCCCTAGTCCATCGGTCATCGCGTCGACGTAGTCCACGAAGAAGGCCGGCGGCAAATGGGTCATGTACGGTAAATTTGTGACGACCAACGCCGCGCCACTGGAATGCCGACGCATCTTCGCATTCAAAGCTTGGGCAAAGCCCCTCAAAGGCGTCAACCGGTTGTCGTCCGGTATTAACGGAGACTGGTGCTGCCGACCAGGACTGACTGGAGACGCCGGCGGCTTCGGTCGATGTGATGGCGTCGTCGTACGTCTCTCGAGCTGCTGGGCGTAGGTCGTCCTTCCCCTAAGTCCAAGCGTGTCCCGGTAGACGTGCGCTGCCGCCCAGACGAAGTCGAGACCGGCGATGGGATGGACTTCCGCGTCAATCCTTAGATCAGCCAACATCCTTTCAATGAACCGCTGCCATCTATCCAACAACGTCTGCTCCTGCTCTAGAGCTCGTTCGTCCCCCGGTGTTGCTTGTGGTATAGCTGAAGCGCCACCATGGTCCGCGTTCCAGTGATGGGCGAACAGCCCCGTCATCACCGCGAACAACCTTAGTTGACACCCCGCGAAGACCTTAGATCGCTTAAGTAAAAACGGTATCAATAACAGTAGTCCACCGTCCTGCACGACCCACCACACGTCTAGCGTCCGACCCTCGCCGAAGGGTCGTCCGGACTGTAGAGCTTGCCCGTCCTTCAGGACCATCAGGGCTTTTCTGAGAGCTGATAGATCTCTGAGAAACTGGATGAACCTTCTACGTCTTTTCTCGGAGTGTTCCTCGGCGTGGGGCCAGCCCAGTAAAACGGAGTTCGGCCGTAAGGCGCCGACGCCGCAGGACTGGGCCGTCGCTAATAGGGATTCTGTCACATCTCTAGAACCGGATCTATGAACAATAGCTCTAGGAAAGCCCTGGATCTGCTGCGCGTGTAAGTGTAACCTCAGAACTTCAGTAGCGGCCTCCGCCACCAACGCTCTTGGTTGATCTTGGGCGTCGATCAGGGCATGAGCCATCAGTAACCCCCTACCCTTCTTCAGCAAACCGGCCAAAGCCAACAGCTCGGGCTTGACGGGGTTGAAGCGGCCGTCGCACCGGCACAGCACCAAAATCTGCGGCCGCCAGTTCTTCGCGTGGTGAAACGTTGATCGCTCCGTCAGTGCCAGTAGTTGGTCTCGAGCCACTTGGAACCGAAAGCCCGCTCCCGCGTCGCCCCAGTCCGTGCTGACGCGTCGTGATCGCACATAGAAGCCGACACCGGCGCCGAACGCCAACGCAACGAGAGAATACAGCCAGGATATCGCGAACATGAGTCCCAGACACAGTAAGCAGCCTAACAGCGCCGAGGACCAGTGGAAGCACCGCCACGTCGGTCGGAACCCAGGAGTCCCCAGAAACGCGACCGCGAAGCATGAGACATTGATCGTCGCGTACATGAGCAGGAAGAACATCGTGATTATTGGGGTTATGGCGTCCAGGTTCCCCGCGAGGCATGGGACGCTGGCCACGAACCACGTTAAGAGTAAGGCCGTGGGCCTCAACTCCGCGCTATTCTTCGGGGCGCTTGATCGGCCGACTTGCACCGACGCATTGCTGAGTTCGAAGAAGGACTTCCTTGAGGGTGATGAAACGGGCGAGGGCGTCTCATCTGGTGCTGAAGGTGCTCCACCGGCGGTCTCCAGGTCGGCCGGTGTCGACAACCTATTGCGAGATTGCACGCGTCGCGGCGAATCCGCAACAGGTGGCGGCGGCGGTTTATGTTCTTCTTCTTTGTGGGGCGCGAACGGTTCTAAGAACGGTACCAAATTGTCTCCGGCTATCGCTGATAGTAATCTAGGTGCCCCCGTCAACGACTGCAACGCAGCCCCGAGCGACGACATAATTATGCCCACTTTGACCACGACGGGGTGGGGCCAGGCCACGTCCGCCGTCACGTAGGGGTTATCTAGTAACGTTTCGTGCGAGAGCACGGAACCAAACACCCACACTACTAACAAGTAGAGGGACGTCGTACATAGGATCGCGGATAAGGTCCCGATCGGTATACTACGACTGGGCTGCGCCAAGACACCCGAGCGATTGCAGCCGGCCATGATGCCCGTCACGGACGGATAGAAGAGCGCGATCAAGGACTGGAAGTCGGGTTTCGGTTGTGGGGGGTCCTGTGCGGTATCGACTCGGTCCGAAACGGCTCAAACTCGAAAACGAGACCACCCACGACGTCGTCTGACGGATACGAGTTCATGAAGATGGCGTGAAGGCACCGCGGGACGCCGCAACGCACGTCCGTCTTCTCGAAGTCCGGCTTGACGTTGTCGCCGAAATCTCTATCACTCCACGATAACGCGCCTTTGTAGACGCCTCCCGCAAACAGGAAGATGCCCAGCAGTAGCAGGATGATTGAGAGTATGACAACCGACAAAAAGATGGGTGCCGCCCGGTTGACGTGTCTCACGCCGCCTCGCACAATTAATGCTAAAGCAAGCATCAACACCAGTGCCGAGATGGCCCAGTCCCACGACCCTTTGATATCAATGGTGTTGCTCACTACTGAAAAGCCCTCGAAGAGCATTTCGACGGCCCCGAGGACGTACATCGACGCGGCTATGGTCGTGCCCAGGTAGAATAAGATACCGACAGCGACACCTACCTCCGGTCCCAGATTTCGAGAAATCACGAAGTAGGGTCCTCCGGCTTCGACTCTGCCATTGGTGGCTATCGCAGATAAAGATAGAGCTGTGAGGAACGTAGAACAGGCACAAATGAGGACAATTCCAGACGTGCCGAAGGTGCCGGCCTGGCCCGTGATCCACGTCAATCGTAGGTATAAAATAATGCCCAGGATGTTCTGCAAGCAAGGTAGGAACACGCCTTTGAACGTTCCTAATTTTTGAGTATCTGTACTATCGGTGATAGAGACAGGCGTCGGCGGGAGGGGTGAGGCCGGTCGCCGTTGCGATGCTGATAACTCGGAATCCCGTTGCACTTCAAACAAGTCGGTTCTCAGTCTTTCAATTAACGCGGCTCGGTCGCCCTCCGGTAATAATCGCGGCAGCCGACCTTCCTCCGCCCCCTCGATGATCGCTTCCACGTCGTCGTCCGGCGGCGCGATGTCATCACTCGAAAGTCTATTCCGTCGAGGACTCGGAAACGGGAACGCTCTACTTTTCCCCTTCGGCGACGGCGACGCCTCGAGATGCGCTAAGACGTCCGTCGTGTCCTCGTCCAACGAAGAATTGCGTCGTTGTATCGTTCGCTCGGTGTCGATCTCCAGGGGTGCCTTGGACTCCTCGCCCGGCGGAGGCGGCGGCGACGGCGGCATCATCGCTTTCCGGTGCCGGCGCGCTGCGGCAAGTTCTTCGGCGCGGTTTTTGAGCTTGAATCAGGCGTGCGCGGCACGCTGCGACGACAGATGCGCGCGTGCAGCAAAAAAATACAAATGTGGCCTCTACTGGTCTTGGCCAACCACTGCGAATCAGTGGTTGCGCGGCTCGGCAATTGTGTCCAGCAGTGCGTAGAGCACTGTGCTGTAGTCACGTCGGCCCGATGTGCAAATCGGCCCGCGTAGCGCGTGCTGAGCCTGGACACCAAAAAATCGGCCAAATGCGCGGGTTTTCCCGCGATTTCGGCGAGGCGTCACCGAACGACGGCAAGGCGCCGCTTCTCAGCGATAGATGACGATCCGGGAAAATCGTGCGGGTCCAGCAAGCCAGAGAGCCCAGCGGCATTCATGGGCGCTGGATGCTGGAGAGGCAGCCTTGAGCCCCGAGCGGACCGGAGGGAAACGCAGGAGAAAGCTATGCAACCGGTCTGACGAAAGCTAGACCGAAAGGCAGCCGTAAGACGACAGAGAGATGATGCCGAGGGGCAGCATAATAGTCCTGCTGCTGCCCGCCCTCGCGGAGGAGAGCTGGCGCGAGGACCTAGGCCTCCACAAGACCGGTCAGGAGCAGCGCCGAGCGGCTCACTGGCTCGCGGACCTCGATCAAGCGATTAATTTCGACCTGGACACGCTCCCGACGGACCACGCGCTCCGGCGGTCCCAGATTTCGGAAGAAGGCTGGGTCGCGACGCACGCCAAGTGGCTCACGCGCTCTCAATGCGCGTACCAGCGCGAAGGTTCTACACAATCCGGCGCCCATGTCGAAACGACGATGCGCGACGGGGCGAACCCCATGGCCGCGGTGCACACGACGGACGAGCTCAAGCTCACAAGGCACCGGGATGGCGGTGATTATGATGGAGACGGCGTGGAGGACGCCCTCGACGTCTCGATCCACCCAGTATGTATCGGAGAGGTCGACATTAGTAGCGGGGGGCCCTGCCCGGACGCGCTCTGTGTCTCAGCGGATGCGCCGTGGCCGATTGACGTGCCGAGTCCCTACTACCGGAAAATGGCAGTGCCGCCCGTGCTCGCGTCTCACGGTATCGCCTGCAAAGCGACGAACCGACGCCTTACTGAAGAGAACCCCGTCACGGGTTATGAGTACGACGTCGACGGCACGTTACTGATCCGCGGATTAGTAAGGGGTCCCGACGGCACGCCCGCAAAGCATGCACTAATAGAACTCTGGCACGCGGACCCGTTCGGACGAGCGCCCTTCGGCGGCCTCACGCCGCTGGCCGAGGCCCATGATGAGCGAGGCACGCTGCCGATGGACCGCTACTCGCTTGGTGGTGGAGGCTGCCACGTCGTCGTAAGAACGAATGCCGCGGGACGCTTCTCCATCACTACAACGGCGCCGGGTGCCTACGGCCCGCCGCAGCACTTCGAGATGTATATTTATGGTGCGGAGGGCTTCGCGCCGCTCTACACCAAGGTCTACCTGGGCGACGACCCCCACCTCAGAACGTTAGGCAAGGACAATGTCGCGTCCTTGCTGCGGGACCGGCGCGTCGTCACGCCGCAATTCTCCTTGAAGCCGACGGCGCAGCCATCGCAGTCGCCGACCCCCGACACGGCGGCGCCGACGGCCGAGTCGAAGGCGCCCACGTCAACGCCCACCATCGACACGGGCGTCGCCCGCCACGCCTTCGACTCGCAGAACGCTACTCTGGACGTCGACGTCGTCCTCCAGACGGCGCCCGCGTCGAGCAAGGATTTCGCGGGGACCTGGTCCGACGGTCTCGGATTGATTCGCGTCGCGAGCAACGGCGTCCGACTCCTCGCGTCGGAGTACCCGTCTCCTCGTAAATGGGGCGCGCTCGGGGCGACGCACACGACCGCCTATGCGTTGGGCGACGCGACGTTCCGCGTGTCGGGAGCGGTCACGGGCGAGCTCTTCAAGGGCGCTACCGATCTTATAAGGTGGAGTTCCGGCGACACCTGGCGCCGCTACGACGACGCGAGCGTGAGGCGGTACCGCTACCTCCGGATCTCGATCAACGAAACGTTCCGGCAAAGGGCGGGGCGCATCGTGGAGGTCGATGACATCGAGATTTATGGCGGCGTCGCCAATCACGAGGACAAGGTGCCGCCCGTCCCGCTCGAGGGCCGCGAGCTGCCGCGGCCGTTCCGGTGCTGGGCGACGACGAACACCGAGGACTGCTTCAAGGCCTTCGACAAACGGGAGAACGCGCCCTGGCGGTCCGCCGACGTGGGGGGCTGGGCCGGCGCGCTCGCGCAGACCCAGGTGCTCACGCTAGATGTGGGAGACGGCCACCAGCTCGCGCCGACCAAGCTGCGAGTGAAATGTGGCGTAAGCGCGCGGCAGGCATCCAGAAACGTCGGATCGTTCGACTGCCCGCGCTTCGTAGTCTTGGAGGGCGCGGTCGACGGCGAAGATCCTCTGACTGGGAGGTATGAATTTATCGTGGCGCACCGCGTCCCGAACGAACCCGGCGCGCCGCCCGCGGCGTATGGCGGCAGCGGCCTTTTGATCGACGTGGCCTCGACGGCGTGGCGGGGCCGGCCCGCGGGGGCGAGCTGCGGCTCGTGCGCGTCTCGGAGCGGCTGCGCGCGCAACGGGCCAGACCGGACTTGTGAAAGCGCGTACTGTGGCGCCGACGGGACGTGCGCCGCTTCTAAGCCGACCTGCGGCCTGGGTTCGGAAATGGTCAGCCGGTCGCCCGACGACTTCGGCTGTCAATTGTGCCAAGCGGGCCGGTTCTCGGCGACGGTCGACGGTAGCTGCGACGGCACGTGCGAGGCCGGGTTCTACTGCGCGCCCGGCGCGCGGTCGGCGCGGGACGCGCCCTGTCCGCGAAGCGGCGACGTCTTCTGTCCGCCCGGCTCGGAGCGGCCGCGGCCGGTCGCGGCGGGCTTCTACGCTCTCTACGACGGCGCGCTCCCGGTGGGCGAGGCCGCGTGCCCGCGGGGCAGCTACTGCGCGGCCGGGAAGAGGTTGCCTTGTCCGGCGGGGACGTACGGCAACGTGACCGCTCTCTCGACGGCCGGCTGTTCGGCCGCCTGTGGCGGCGCCGGCGAGTACTGTCCCGAGGGGAGTTTGGTGCCCTTGAAGTGTCCGCCGGGCTCGTTCTGCACCGGCGGCGCCGCGCCCGCTAGCCCTTGTCCACCCGGCACCTACCAGTGCATAAGTCAAATTGTCGCGGCGCATCCGCTGACGCACGCGACTCACTGATTGATTTGCGCACAGGCACTTACGGTCGGACGCGGGGCCTGGGCGACGCGCGCTGCAGCGGGCCGTGTCCGCCCGGGTCGTATTGTCCCGCGGGCTCTGTGTTACCGATGGCTTGTCCTCCGGGAACCTACGGCGCATCTCAACGCTTAAAAGACGCGGCCTGCACGGCGCCCTGTCCCGAGGGCCGCTATTGTCCCGCGAACAGCACTTCGCCCGTGCCGTGCGAAGGCATGATGGCGGCCTCGGAGGGCTTCGCCCGGAGGCCGTTCTGCCCGGCTGGCGTGGGAGCCCCGCAAGCGACACGAGCAGGCTACTACGCTACTGGCGGCGTGGAAGGCGCGCGGTCGCGGGAGGCGCCGTGCGAGCCGGGCTACCGCTGCCACCTCGGCGTGCGGCATGCGTGCGCGCCGGGCACCCACGAACCTGCGACGGGCGTGGAGGCGACGCAGGTCGACGCGGCGCAGTGCAGGCCCTGCCCTCCCGGTCACTATTGTCCGCGGGCGACGGGCGCCGCGCTTCCCTGTCCCGCTGGCACCTATGGCAACGTCATTGGCAACGAGACTGGACTCACCGACGCCGCGTGCTCGGGCCCGTGCTTCCGCGGCCACTACTGCCCGGAAGGCTCCGTGCTGCCCACTCCGTGTCCGGCTGGTACCTATGGCAACCAGACGGGGCTCACGACGGCGGCGTGCTCGGCGGCGTGTTTTCCAGACTCGACGGGGGAATGTAGCCCTTCTCAGTGCGAGGAGGGGTACTACTGTCCCCCCGGTTCGACGCATGGGAGAGAGCGTGAATGTGGCGAGGGCATGTACTGCCCGCGCGGGTCCGGCGCACCGATGACGCCCGACGAGGGCATGGTCGGCGTCGCGGGCGGCGGCGAGACGCGGCGCGCCGGGCAAGCGGACTGCGAGGACTGCTGCCCCGACGGCGTGCCGGCGTGCCCGGCGCCGCGGCGGGAGCTGTATGCGTCGCACTACGCTTGAGTCTTTGTGTAAAATGCTAGCGTAATGAAACACTCTAGCTGCCTCAAAGGCTGGGCCAGGTATGATACCGAGGTACGCTTGAGGGCAAATAGGCCTAATACCAGAGTTTTGAGTAGTGAAACGACCCAGATATCGGCCTTGGTCGGCCTAAAAGCGAACGGCGCGACGGTGGAAAATGCGACCAAATCGATTACTGCTCTTTCTATGTATCCGGCTCGCGCCGGCGGCGCCGGCGCGCGCGAGCGGTTTGAGGTCCTCGGAGGCGGCGCGCGCGAGCGCGCGGCCGGCCACAGCGCGCGCGGGCGAGTTCAGGCCCTCAGAGGCGGCGCGCGCGAGCGCGACAGCGCGCGGGAGCGCGCCGAGGCCCTCGCGCGCGCTGGCGGGCCACGACCACGATCACCCGGTGTGCGACGAAGAATACCGCAGCACCGTGTGTCCCGTGGCGTGCGACGCCGATACTCTGAGAGACAAGTGCTGCATTCATGAAGGCGAGGTCGCCACATTGTTAACTGTGGCGATGGAGGCGCAGAGCCGCGCGATCACGCCGAGAGTAGAGCGTTTTGAAGAATGCACGGGCGGCCACGTCGAGCTCGTGCCCTTCGTGGGAGCTTGTACGGGGCTGTCGTGTGGCGGCTTCTCGGACTTGTTCGAGATCGGCGCCGCGGCGTTGAACGACGCGCGCGGCCCGAACATTTATGATGCGTACATGACCCAGGCGCCCGACGTGCCGTTGCTGGCGCCCTACGTCGAGGATTTATCTTCGTATATCCACGACACGCCGCAGATCGCCTGGACTGATGTTTTACGAGATGTCAGACGCACACATAGTGTGAACGGTTCCCTGAAAGCCCTGCCGTTCGACTTCGATTTTCTGAACTTGTTGCTGAGGGACGATCTGGTAGCAAAGTACGAGGAGGAGACCGGTAGGCGCGAGCCTAGGACGTTCGAAGATCTGGCGGACTTCGCGGAGTTCTGGTATGGCACGGACATCAACGCGGACGGCACGCCGGACTTCGGAATTTGTTCGTTCAACGGCGCGGGGCCCGCGGAGGCCCTCGTCTCGCGCGGGAGCGTCGAGGACTTCTTCCCGCGGTATTTCGACTACGAGACCCGGAACGGGACGATACGGAAGCCCCTGTTCGGCGATTTGCCCCGGGCGATCATGGCGCGCATCGACCGGGACCAGGGCCTGGCGTCGCCGGGCGTCGACCGGTTCTTCCTGCCGGCCGCGGACCCCCTGTCGTCCCAGCCGCACCACATGCAGCACCAGAGCCACCGGAGCATGCACCGGCGGCGCCGCCGCCGCGGGTCGCCGCCGACGCCGCTGTCCTCAATATTGTCGCGGGGCCTGTCGTTTCGGTCGACGACGCGGTCCTCGTCGGCCCCGGCGTCCTCGACGCGGCGGTCGTCGACGCCGTCGTCCGCGCGGAGCTCGCTGAGCCTGCCCCCGGTGACGACGCAGCGGCCAAGTGATGGAGACGGCCTGCCCGAGCTCACGTCGCTGCAGCAGGACGTCGCGGGCAAGAAGCTCGTCATGGACGCGCTCGCGGCGAGCGACGGCACGCACGCCTTGGATGTGGAGGCGCCTCCCGTGTCTGAGACGGGGGCGCGGCCGCAGATGAAGCGCCAGGGGTCCGTGAGCGTCGACGCGGCCTACCGCGCGATGCCCGCGCACCACACGCCCACGGAATTCGACGCCAAGGGGTCGTCGGGCCAGTCGGCGTGGGCGGGCATGATGCCGGACGCCGCCGCGGCGCCGCCCACTCCCCAAAACCGGGCGAGCGGGTGGCCGGGCTGGTCGAAGAAGTGACCTTGATACGTCCATCCCCTTTCTTTGGATCCTCCCCTATTCCCTGGATATAAGGAGCATTCGTCTCACAAAACAATTACTTTCGCCCCTTCGCCCAGGCCGTATCCTCCGCCGGGATGGGCAGCGGTGCTGTGGGGTCGCGCGACATGTCATCGAGATAGCTGCACCAGGAGTCGGGCAGGCCAGACAATCGCGCGCCTTCGCGGAGGTAGCCGAGGTACCTTTCGCTCGGTACCGGCTCGTCGGCCTCGTTCGCAATTCGCATTGGTCCCGGCGCGGCGGCGAGCGTGTAACCCCATTCGTACTCGCCGTCGTCGAGTTTCCGACAGCGGACAGGGCATACGACGTAGCCGAACGGGACGCCCTCCGACGCACAAACGCGCGCCCAGTCAGACGGCGTCAGATCGTAGAGCGCGCCGTAGAGCTCTCGCCGCGCGTCCGGTCTCGCTGACGCGAATGACGGTTCTGCGCCGCCGCCTCTCAAATCAAACGCGAGGCGCCAGCCGGGCGCGACGGCCGGCGACATCGCGAGGGGTTTGATGCCTCGTCGGCGTTCGAACACGGCTGGGTGGAGGTTGGAGCCGTACGCGAGATACGAGATTCGGTCGCCGAGCAATGCGGCACTCGCGTCGTACGTGTATGATGCCACGACCAAAAGCAGAGACCGCAGTAACATGGCGTGTTGTCTGCTTACTCCGCCACGCCGTCGAGCAGTCGCGTCGATGGCGTGCAGCACAGAGGTGTGGTGGTCTGGCGCCTGCTACGTGTCCGCCGCCGTGTAATTCGTCAAGTTAGCAATTGGTGAGCTATTTCGCGGTCCGCTGATCGTTTTGTAGAGGTCCGATCAATCTGTGCGCAGGCAGACGGCGCGCCAGCCAAGCAGGCTGCGCGCAGGTGCTGGACCACAAAACTGGCAGCGGCCAAGCTCACCGCATAAATTGTTTACGACGACAGGACTCGCGCTGCGAAGGCGCTGATAGCTAAGAAAGTGGCTGCAAAAGTTTGCTTACCATTGCGCCAGCTCTCGCGGAGCAAACCTCCACACACTTTTGTGGTGCATTGCAGAGCACTGCCTTTACGGCGCCAACAATGCGTCCACTGCGCGTAGCCGTGCTCCTTGGAAGCACGAGAGACGGTCCGCCGCGCCCGGCGAATCTCGGCCGCCGTGTTGGCAAGTTCCTCTGCGGCGTGCTGAACGCGCGCGGCCACGAGGTCGACGTCGTCGATCCGGTTGACGAGGCGTTACCGTCGCTCGTCAAGCCCTACTTCGCGTACGCGCCGGGTCAGGCGCCGCCCAAGCTCGAGAAGCTCAACGAGCGTCTGCTTAATGCGGACGCGTACGTGGCCGTCACGCCCGAGTACAATCACGCCCCGTCGCCCGCGCTTTTGAACACGATAAATCATATCGGCTCGAGCGTGATGTCCTATAAGCCGTCGTTGATTTGCAGCTACAGTGCCGGACAGTGGGGCGGCGCGCGGGCCGCGGTCCTACTGCGCCCGGCTCTCAGCGAGATGGGATGCATCCCGGTGAGCGCCATGATCCACGTGCCGAAGGCGGCCGAAGTCTTCGACGAAGCTGGGAAATGCCTCGAGGACCACGACGAGTGGGCGGGCTACTTCGACCGCGGCGTGAGTCAGCTCGAGTGGTGGGGCGTCGCGGCGCGCAACCATAAAGACGTCGTCGACCCGTTCGCGGCGTCGCCCGCGCTCACGACGACGCCTACCCAGCGCAACGCGCCGACGAGTCCCTGAGTGTGTCCACCTGGTGTGATAAGAAGCATGTATATCAATCACAAACTGTTCATGTATATCAATCACAAACTGTTAGACATTGTTCGACCGCTCGAGCCGCGCGACCGGCCAGCTGTTGTTGTTCAGCCCGCGGATATTCCAGACGTCCGCCGGCGTCCGCGGCATCGCCCCTCCCCCCAAATCATGCGCTCTCGCTACGAGCTCCACCGGACCCTCGCCGACCGGTACTTCGGCAGACCAAGTCGTCCAGGCCCACGCTCTCCCATAAGGTTGGTCCAGGCCCTCCTCCAAGTCGGCCTCGACCCACGTTTCGCCGCCGTCCGCCGACACCTCCACCCGATGGATCGACCGGCCGGCGCTGCCGAGGGCCCATCCCTTAACCTCCACAGAGTCCTCATCAATCGGTAACGCATCGCCGGGCGCCGGCGACGAAAAGGCGCACTGCACGGGCAGCTCGTGGATGGAAGGTAACGCCGAAAAGTCGACGCCCTGCAGATCCTGTTTCGTCCGCCAGTGCGAGGGCATGGCCTTGTAATTCATGCCGCGCTGCCACGCTCCTTCCGCCTCGTCCGACGACAACTTGACGCGCTGGACCCACTTCACGTTCCTCACACCGGCGTAGCCCGGCACGATGGCTCTGAGCGGACCGCCGTGGTCTCTGGGGATGGGCTGACCGTTCATCTCGTAGGCTAGCATACAATCACCGAGTTCCGACAGAGCCTTCTCGACGGGTACCGACGCCTGCATGTCGTCCTTGGCCTCGAAGATGACGTGTTTCGCACCTAGTGCTTTTGCTGCTGTTAATGGTGCTGATTTATCTTTGAAGAGTAGGTCCGCGACGACTACTCGCAGAGGCACGCCGGCCCACTCGGCCGTGGAGGCCGCCCCGGACCCCCAGGCCGTGCCCGACGTCTTCCCATATTGGTTCATGTGGCCCCGTCGATTTCCACTACACTGCATCGTCGCTGTTACTGTTGTTTTTGAGTAGTTCTTTTTGAGGTCCGCGACGCTTAGCGAGACCTCCGCTCCGTTATCGGTAGTGACGGAGAACTTGTGGGCGTCTCCGTCATCAAGTGGAACGGGGTGGTGGTTCCGCACGTACCACAACTCCGTAGGTGTGATATAAGGATCGCCGAGCATGGCCACCGGCGCCTCGGCGTTGCACGGCTCGGCCGTGTGCACCGTCAGAGCGGGATGTCGCTCCGGCTCATCTCTATAAGGGTCGTCCTCCTTCTTCTCCTTCGTCATGGTAGTCTCTTTGGCGAAATCAGATGCATCCAACGTGCCGACCCGCATCGGGGCCAGGATCTCCTGAATGTCCACGGCAGGATCCAGGTGCTGCTTGTAGATGCGCCAGAAGGGCTCCACCGAAGCGCCGGCGGCCAATTTGATCTTCTGGGCGCCGCCCGGGTGCGCGTTCACGAACTCCGTAATGTCGTACACTTGGTCCTTGTACGTAACCCAGGTCGCGCCCCTCTTGCCGTCCCGCTTGCTGATTTCTTCCCTCGTGAAGACGGGGTACTCCTCACTCAATGAAACGCCGCCGGCTACGACGCATGTTGCGCGTATGGCGCCTCGGCGCAGGGCCGAGAGGAGCATGGCTTGCTGTCGTAGCGATGCGTCCTATCGTTTGCAGTGCGTTATATCGGTGCAGCAGTGCGAACCTTGACGCACTCTATGTTGTACTGCAGCGCGATATGACGTTTGTTGAGCTCGTCTGCTTGTTGCTTGCTTGTTCCTAGTGTCTTACTGCACGCTAGGGCTGGCCTAACTTAAGCGGCTGGCGGCGCAAATCGCTCGGCCTGGGATTAGAGAGCCGTGTGGGGCATCGCTAAAGTACTACTGCCGTGTCGCACGCTGTCGTTTCGCAGCTGTAGGCGCAGTTTCCGCAAAAGCAGACTTTCGGCTGCAGCGCTCTCCGGAGCAGAAAGCGGCGTCGGCGGCGCATTGGTGCCAACACCACGCTCTCGGGCACCCTACGACCAGTCCGCGCCTCGACGCCAATCGACGCGGCGGGCACGCTGGCGCGCCACGCCCTCCGGTGGGTCGCCGCCGCGGCGAACGCAATGACTCTAACCAAACCAGTAGTAGTACCTTTCGAGGGCCCGCTGACGAAGGGCAACTTCGTGCGGCGCACGGACCGGTTCACCGCGCACTTGGTGCTGGACGGCGTCGAGGTCCATGACGGAGAAAATGGAGAAGTGAAAGCCCACTGCATCAATCCCGGCCGCATGGAGGCCTTCGTCGACCCGGGCGCCACGATCTGGGCGCGGCGGGCCCCCGAGAACGGGCCCAAGCGCAAGACGGACTGGACGTGGGAGCTCATCGAGCGCGACGGCGTGATCTGCAGCACGAACACGCAGCGCCCCAATGCCCTGATAGCGGCCGTGCTGCGAGAAAAAGCACTCACAGGCTTCACGGACTACAAGTCCGTCAAGGCCGAGCACGTGCTGCCGCACGAGGGCCCGGGCACCAAATCTAGGTGTGATTTTTTCGTGGAGGAACTAGACGGCACTCATCATTATGTAGAGGTGAAGAACTGCCACGCGACCTACCCCGACGAGGATGTGTTGAGGGGCTGGGGCTACTTTCCCGACTCGGTGTCTGAAAGAGCGGCGCGGCACTG
The DNA here is from genome assembly GCA_918797485.1 of Pelagomonas calceolata. Lineage (NCBI taxonomy): Eukaryota > Pelagophyceae > Pelagomonadales > Pelagomonadaceae > Pelagomonas > Pelagomonas calceolata. Next base: position 4,523,669 of record CAKKNE010000004.1, read on the forward strand.
CCGCGAGCTCGCTGCTTTAGCGTCAAAGCCGAAGACGAAGTGCACCGTGATCATCGTCGCGTCCCGGGCGGACGCCACGAAGGGCATACGACCGTCGGACTACCACGACCCCGGTTTCTGCGCCGCCGCTCGCGAGGCGCAAAAGGCGGGCGTCGTCTTCCGGGGGCTGCGGGCCTCGCACACGACGGCCGCGACGACGATCGAGGACGAGATCCCCGTGGACCTGTCGACGCCGTCCTCTGACATATTGTGTGCATTACACAGAGCCTGGGCGGCGTGCGCGCCGATCACGGGCTGGGACCGGACCTTCGGGAAGGACGCGCCGAAGCGCGTCGCCAACGGGCCCTTCGCGCACAACAAGGGTCGTGCAGGGTGCGACTCCGCTCTGTTGCCAGTCACGTCGGAGCACTTCACGCCTACCGTGTCGCGGCATTTTGATGATCGGACGCCCGTGCCGAAGAGGCGGCGGAAGCGGTCGGCGAAGAAGAAGTGAGTGTAAGCCTCTTTGTGTACTGGCATTCTCCCGTCTTCGCAGTCGTCGATGGCGTCGTGTGGAAGCGCCGACTCGAGTCGGAGCGGGCCCGGGCCCGGGCCGAGGTCCGTCGTACGGGCTTGTAGCCAAGACGACGGCCGGACCATCGACGCGGGAACGGCGGTTGTCAAATGTATTACTAGAAAGTGTGTTTTATCACGTCGCCATCCCAACAAAGGTTCGCACCCCCGCGCCGCGCCACCGCGCGCGCGCGTGCGGCACCTGTCGCCACATCCCAACATCCCAAATTTTTTCACCGTCCACTCTCTACGCGAAGAGCGAGAAGTCGTTCGAGAACGGGATCATGACGTTGCCGTCGTAGTGCGGGAAGCCCTCAATCCCGTGGAGGAACGGCACGGAGCCCGGGACCTTCGCCTCGGAGCAGAAGCCCATGATGCCGATCATCGCCGCGCGGCCGTTAAGGATCTCGGACTTGAGGCCGCGGGCCTTGGACTCCGCGCCCTGCTCGGGGAACCAGTTGAAGGGGTCGTACAGGTTGAACTGGATCTGGCCACCAACGCGGCCCTTGATGGGCGGGTAGTAGCCCGGCTTGCCGCCCTTGGTGTAGTGGACCTGTGAAGAAATCAATGTCGCGGCGCTTCTCGGCTGAATCGTGACCTCACGCCATGGACGCGACGTGAAGAATTGTCGGGTGCGATTTCCACACGGTAAGGGACGTAGCCCGCCGGGTTGCCGGCGCCCTCGCCGTAGGACTCGAGCATGCCGACGGCGATGAAGATCTGCGCCTTGGCGAGGAGGGGCATGTTGTCCCACTGCTCGAAGGGCGTGCCGCCCGCGACGTAGCCCCGGTAGGGCGCGACGGCGTGCTCGCCGGAAACGAGGGGCGTGCAGCCCGCGATGAAGCCGAGGAACGCGGCCATGGCGACGCGGCCGTGCTTGATCTCCGCGTGCCGGAACCAGCCGATGTTCGCCTCGACGGTGTCGACGCCGTACTGGGCGAGGATCGTGGAGCCCGCGAGGTCGAGCGGGTCCCAGTAGCCGGGCGGGCCGGGCATCGAGTTCTGGAGCGCCTCGAGGTCCGCCTTCGTCTCCGACATCTTCGTCTGCGCCGCGGCCGGCGCCACGGGCGCCACGAGGGCGGCGGCCGGCGCGAGGCACAGGGCGAGGATGAGCTTCATCTTTAAACTGCGGGCGGGATGGGGTTAATTTCGAGTTTCTCTCGACGTAATCTCGAGTTTCTCTCGACGTCGATGTCGGACGAGCGGCGTTCTCGGACCACACGAGAGCACTCGCAGCGGTACGCTCGTTCGTGCGTGTGTATACGCACGTCAACGCGCCGCGACAGCCACTTTGAGCTGGCGTGGGCATCGCGCGCAGCCGCGGCCTCCGAAGACTGCCGAGCAGTAGCCGGCACCAAGCGGCTCAGTAACGCAACCGCAGGCTGTGAAACTGCGCACACGTGGCGTCTGAAAGACATAGGCAAGTGCCAGAATCGCACATCGAAGGATAAAGCATCAGCGGCTCCGCAATCGCGCGTTTTTTGGTGGATCCCTCTACAAGCTGACCATGAGCCGCGTCGGGGCGCAAAATTGCCAGCCTGCCCACCTGTCTGGAGCGGCGAGGGGTCGGGGACAGGACTCATCGCTCCGCATTTGCGCTGGCGACGAGTAAAATTTACCCCCAATGAAATTTTACCCTAGTTGGCTAATATGCGTGGCCGTGCGCGCCAGCAGAGCCGCGCGACGCCCCTGAGGCGCCAGGCTCGTATAATCGAAGCGTGGACCCAAAAGAATCGCATTGAAATAGACTACAGCGCGAACGGCGGTCGAATTACTCACCGCGTGAAGTAAAAACGAACTTTCTTAATACAAAACTCACAACGCCGTCCCAACTACTCGTCCGCGCGCCCGTGCCAATCCAGGAACCGCGCCACGGAATCCGCGTAGGCGGCCGCGTCCGCCGCGGGCAGCGGCCGGTGGCCCTCCGCATGCGTCCGGCGCTCCGGTCGTGCGAACAGAGTTGCTAGCTCGTCGCCGTTACCGACGACTGCGTCTTGCGCGCCGGCACCAATCAACGCCGGCGTAGTCAGCGGTCGCTCGAACGCGCCAGGTAGTTGGCGCGCCCAGCCGGGTCGCGCCGGACAAAGCAGCACCACGGCGCGGAACGGCGCGCCCCGCCGTTCCGCCCGCGCCGCGAGCATCGACGCGAAGTTGGCCCCCTGCGAGAAGCCGAGCAAGCAGTCAGCCCCCGAAACTCGGCCTTCGAGCGCCTCGACGGCTTCGTCGAGCTCGTTATAGGTCCGCCAGCCGCGGTCGTCGGCCGTCGCCTCGGCGTACTCGCGCAGCTCCGCCGACGGCCCGTAGAAGCGCCGCATCATTTTGACATGCGGGTTGTCCTCGGCGCAGCGCTTGGGGCCCTCGACGAAGGTCACGTCCCACGTCTCCCGCAGCTTCGGCAGGAGCGGACCCAGCTGGATGGTAAGTGTTTTGGCCGAGCCGGCGGTGCCATGGAGCAGGGCAATGGTGCGGCGGCGGGGCTGCCCCGGCGAGGCTGGCTGCGCAAAGGTGGCCATGGATGCGAGGAGGCAGATGAGCATCAATGCCCAGTCCTGGCCTCTACACCGACATCAGAGAGGCGGCAGAGGCCATCTGCAGAGGCCCTGCCTTTTTGTGGCAGACAAGACCACTAGACCTGGAGTTTAAGGCCGCAGGGGGACTCGTGCAGACTTCCGGGCACGTGGAAGGGCATCATGGTGTAATTTGCTGGGGCTCGCACCCCGTACCCTCAGAGTGAGCTTGCCAAGTGTCGGCTCGGAGACCACATTACTCGACCGCTACGGTTCCACAGCTGGTGCCACAGTAGATACAGGTTCACTCCAGCAAGATCTTTGGCTGGAGGCGGTACGACCTCGCGCGGCGCCGCCCAGCCAGAGCTTGAAGGCAGTGAAGTTTAGACCACAAAACAAACAAAAATGGCCGATGCGCCAGACTGCTCGCCGGATGGCCCGGTGAACCTCGCGGACGACGAACAGCAGCCGACCGAGGAGGTCGGCGTTGTTGGTGGTGAGTCTCCCTGCGTTCCCCGCGCGCGCCGTATACAGGCCGGCTCGCACCGCGCGCCCCCCCACCGCAGACACGAACCTCGGCGTCGTGATGCTCGCGCTGCTGGTCATGGGCCTCATCAACTACTCGATGCGCGACCCGTGCACGTGCTAGTGGTCCGTCCTTCGTTCCCGCTCCTCGCACAAACAAGCTCTCGTGTGTAATTAAGATAGATACAATACAAAATTAAGAATCAAGCTCCCCCCGCAACAACTCGGGAATCTCCAACCCAATATCCCTGGCCCAGCCCAGCGCGTGCTCGAGGCGCTTCATCTGGGCCTCGTCCAGGATGATGCCCTCGCCCATGTCATAACCTTGGTCTTTCTGCGAGAAGACGCGGCACAGCATAAAACACGCCGCCGCCGCCGCCGGGTTCACGTTGCCTTTCGACGCGGGGCCCGTCGACAGCGCGACCTCGAGCGCCGTACAAAAACCCTGCACGAGGCGCGCGGGCGACCGCGCGTCCCGTAATTCTTTCGTGTCGGCGCCGAAGTTCGCGAGCGCGACCGTCGCCGTCGCCGCGTCCCGTGGAATCGCGTCCGGGTCGCTCACGTGCGCGTCGCGGAGGCGCTCGACGGCCCGTGCTCGTATCTCCGGCCGCGCCTCGCGCTGCTTTATTAGTTGCTCTTTGCTGAGCTCGCGCGGCCGCAGCGCGCAGAGCTCGACGACCTGCGCGTTTCTCGCGTCGACGGCGCATCCCGTGGACGTCGTCGCGGCGATGGCGTGCCCTCCACGCCGTCGCGGCAACGCGTCGCTTCCCACCAACGAAAAGGGACGCCGCGCCACACGCGCAGCGCCGAGTCGAGGCCGTCGCCGTGCTCGTCGAGCTTCGTCGCGTGCAGGTCCTCGGAGCCGACGTCTTGTAAGGCGTCCAAGACGGCCTTGAGCAGCGCGTCCTCGACGCACAAAGCGTCGAAGACGTCGCAGTCGCCGTCGTGGTCCGGAAAGAACCGCGCCGCGAAGGCGAGCTCCAAAGCCCGCGCCACGAGCCTCGCGTCGAGCGAGTTCTCGATGCAAAAAAGGACTCTCGTTTTCAGAGAGATGGCCAGGGACGCCCAGGCGTCCGCGAACGGTTTGAGCAATTTGCTCCGATCCCGTTCTTCCCGCAGCACGAGAAAGCACGTCTGCATGAGCCGTAACGACTCCGTCAGCAGGCCGGGGTCCTCGCTGCCCACCAACGCCGTGGCCACGAGCTCCCGCGCGTCCTCGCTCTTCGCTAGTTCTGGGAGCCAGCCGCAGACGTTCGTGTAGATGCCCAGAGCTACTTCCGCGACCCTGTCTGGAGCGCCTCGCGCCGTATCCAACAGCGTCGACGCGTGGGGACCAATGACGCAAGCGTGCGCCTTCGTCGCCGATAGGTCCCACAGCAGTTGGCCCGCCTTCTCGCGCTTGTCGGCTTCGGGTGGCGTCGTGCCGTCGCCGCAGAAGCCATGCAACAATTTCAGGATCGTGAGCGGCTCGATGAGCGGCGCGTCCTCGTCCGAGCCCTCGTCCTCCTCTTTGTTTGTCTCTGGTTGCTTGGACTCCTCCGCAGGCTGCACGGGTGGGGCATCGGCCAGCGGGGGCATGTCGGCGTCTTCATTCTCTGCTTGGGCGCTCATGGCTGCCAGTATGGTGGCCGAGTTGTTGATCTCTTCAGCCGTATGGCTGCGGTGCTGGAAAAATCGCACACTGGCTATGCCGTCGCTGCCACCACACTTCTACAGCACCGATGAGGTCGAAACGCGCGGCCGCGTAAAAGTTAGCTAGCGTCACGTAACACACTAGCAGGGAAGCTTATCGGGCTTGCTTTGGACACGTCGAGCAGTTTCGCCGTCCTTCGGCCGCGTCGGCGACACACCGGGTCGACACGTCTGCCACCAGTTCGTTTCTAGCGTGCCACGCGCGCGACACTACATCGATTTCTTGGAATTGCTCTCGGACAAAAAAGAGAGCTTACCGACGCGACGCCGACGACGCGAAGCATCTCCGAGATGTTGCGCCAAACGTCACCGAAAGCCGCTTCAGGCGGCACCGGCTTCGCCATGCTCCCGAGCGCCCACCGCAAGCCGGAGCGCCGCGACTCGAAGGCGTTCAAGATGGAAACGCAGTTCAATACCGGCCGCGCGTGGTTCCTCTCCGTCGCGCTGTTGCTGGGCACGCTCGGCTTCGTGCTCGTCGACCACTCGAGCCGGACGGCCAATTTGCGCGGCCACCTCCACGAGAAGCACGCGCGCGCGAACGAGCAGATCGCGACCCTGAAAACGCGCCTGCGCGGCCAGCTCTCCGCCGAGGCTCAGGCCAAAGAAGAGGCCCAGGCCTCGGCTGAAGCGGCCAAGAAGGAGGCCGCGGAAGGGAAGCGGTACTACCAGCAGGCGCGCGAGACGGCCGAGACGATCCGGCAGGCGCGCGACACGCTCAAGGCGGAGCGCGACACGGCGCGGCTCGAGCGCGACGTCGTGAGCGGCGTGAGAATCGCCACGCCGTCGACGCGACGCCATCGACGCGTCGGACGCCACGCCATCGACGCGTGATTCGCACGCAGGCCGCGAGGAAGGACGCGCTCGCCGTCAAGGGCAAATTGGAGTACGACATCGAAATGGTGAAGGAGGAGGTCCAAAAATGGAAAAACCGGGCCCAGCTCGCGGTGCGGCAGGATAACGAGCATAAGCAAGCCGCCGAGACGGCCGCGAGCGCCGCGGCGGCGAAGCTGGGGGAGGCAGAGCTCAACAAAGCCGCCGTTGCGGCGGAGAAGAACGCGGCCGAGGCCCGCGCGGCCGCGGCCGAGCGGAAGGTCGAGAACCGTGTGGAAATCAAAATTGTACGGCGTGTTCGTGCTGAATCGTCGCGTCGACCTCCACGCCATCGGCGCGCCGCCAGCTCGACGGCGTGGCGATGCCGGTTCCCCACCGCTCGACGGAGCCAGCACGGCCGCGTCGTCGCCGAGAAATGACTGATTGGTTTCCACACAGGTCGAGAACCTCCAGGCGGAGCTCGACAAGGCGCGCGGGCTCCTCAGGAAGTGCCAGGACATGTTCGACACGCGCAACGCGGAGCTCCAGAAGCTCCGCGCCGACCACTCCGAGGACCACAACCAGGTCGTCGCGCACCAGAAGGAAATCGAGGCCATGAAAGAATGGTCCGAGGAGGCCAAGGGCCAGATGCAGGAGCTGTCGCAGCGCGCGGCGCAGACGCCGGCGCACATGTCCACGCTCGAGGCCATCCTCGCGCGCATGACGGCGCGGCCGACGGAAAAGGACGTCGCGGAGGCCGAGCGCCTCCAGAAGGTCATGGCGGGGGCGGAGGACTAGGTGTGTCCATCGTTCCTACTACTACTCTCCTGGGGCTCGACGCGTAGCGTGCTGCGTAGGGCCGGGGGCGTACGGGCGCGGCGGCGAGATCACGCGGACCCCGCGTCGGCTCCGCGGCTAGGTGGCCTAAGCGAGCAGACGCGAGACCGAAGGTCCACGACGTCGCGGCAACGGCGCAAAACCCCTCGCCATACGCCGTCGCCGCGACAACTTAAAGGAACATACTTAGTCTAGCTTCTTTCGGAAGGAGCAGCCCTCCGTGAGTCTGGCTTTGCCGCCCGTCGGCTGGCAGAGCATCATCGAGCACGAGCCGCACAGCACCGTCGTCTGCGCGTGGCTGAAGACCGTCGTGATGTTGAAGCAGCCCGGGCACTTCACGTCCATGAAAAAAGAGTTGGGGGATTGTACTAAGCGCTTGAGCTTGTGCTTCCGTTTTTCCTCGCTCGCCGAGGGGTGGAGGAGGTCGCGCACCATGGTTTTTGGTGGCGATGCGCTCCTGGGGACCTGTGTGGGAGATACGGGTCTGCTGGCGGCTCGGGCGGGCGGCGCGGTCTCTCGGGCGTCTTCCTGGCTGCTCTTGGCGGCTCGGCGGGCGGAGAAGTCTCTCGAGACTGAAGCCGCGGGCCGCGGCGCGCTCCGACGCTTTTGCGTCTTTGCGGCGGCCAGCGCTCGCCGTGGGGCACGGCCTCTGGGCCGCGGGCGCCCGCGCGCCGCCTTTTTTGAGCTGCTGAAGAGCTGTCTCCAAAAGCTGGTGCTCGCCGGTGCGACGACGGCAGAGTCCGCGCTTGCGCCAGCAGTCCGTTCGGCTGAAGTTCGAAGCGATGCGCGGTTGATATTAGCTCAGGTGTCCACCTTGACTGCGTAGAGCGGGTGTCTATTTTTGTCCTCGCTGACTTTGGCGGTCTAGAGCCTCCAGCCTCAGACCACCGCAAGCGTCGCTCGCGCTCGTTGCCGACGTCGTCTTCGACCGCCTCGCGGCGTGAGAGCTTCCGGGACGCTTCGAATCGCTAGATAGAACCACTAGCAATTCAGCTAAAGACAGCGATTTTGCAAAACAGCCCGCCGTCTAGCCTAAATAGACGTTCACAGCTGCGTCCAAGCTCAATTCCTGCTTCATCGATGCCTAGCTTCAGCTCCTGCTGCGCGCGGCGGCCCCCTGGCGTGTTGGCGAGGCAAAATGCAAATGCGCTCAAAATCGCGTTTGACAGCGGTAGAGCCGCGACGCGCGGCCGAGAGACAAGTCGTCAAGGGCCGCTGCGCGAGCAGCCAAGGCTCGACACGACGCAACGCCGGGCAACGGCGCACGCGGCGACCGCCGCGAGGCGGGAGCCGCGACACGCCGTCGATGCGTTGACGCCGTCGCCGCAAGCGACCACACACAGACCGCTCGCACAGAACGTCGACGCTCACCCGGTTGTCCCCCCACAGGCCTTCGTTCACCGCATCCGTTTCGAGTGTGCTGACGAAAGATGGGCGCCAAGGCTCTCATCAACAGCCACCCGAAGAAGTTCGGCAAGGGCGGCCGCCGGTGCCGCGTCTGCGGCAACCAGCAGGCCATCATCCGCAAATACAACATGAACATCTGCCGGCAGTGCTTCCGGACGTACGCGAAGGACATCGGCTTCGTGAAGTACAACTAGGTCTTGTCGTAAAAAAAAAATAACACTACTCCGTTCCTGTCGGTCATGCCTCCCCCTCGCCGACGACGTCGCTTGCCTTGGGGCGACGGCGTGTGATAGGTGTGCGAGGGCCGGGGCGGGCCGGGCGTACGTATGTTGGCGCGGATCCGGAGTCGAGGCGGCGTGCGGGGACGCGGCGGGGTCGCGTCTATGGCGTCGGGGGCGGGATTGACCGTACGGCGCCTGGTAGCAGGACGCGGCGCCTGGCCCCGCGTCGCGGCTTATAATGGGGCCATGGGCTGCCCAAAGCGCGGGAGGGTCCTAGAGGCGTCCCGTCCGGCCCTGCGGGCATGTAACCGCCAGTTTTACGGCGAGGTACGGGTGCTGGGCAGCCAGATGGGGCTGCCCTGGTTTAACCTCCGGCAGGTCTCCGAGGACCCCGGATGGGACGCCGCGTGGACTGAACCTGCATTCAAAGCGCCGCGCGACCCTTCCGGCCGTCAGATGACCAAAAAAGTACCCCCTACTTTGTTCCGAGCCGCTCAAATAACTTTGCGCTGTGTGTCGTATAACCGCTGCGCCCAAAACGCCAAACCCTAGCTGGCCGCTGAAACCGGCTTCAAAACACTCCACGAGCCCTAGAGGAACGCTCCAGCGCCTACGACGCCATTACCTGCGCCTGCGCTCAAGAACCAGCCGTGCGCGCCAAAAGTCGTCTTGGCCGTGCGACCCCTGAAACACATCTCAAAACACTCCAGAAACCCACCCGCAGCGCCCAGCATGACCTGCGCCGTCTGCGCGCGCGTACAGACGAGGCCAAAAAGGGCCAGTAGACTCGGCCGCAGCGGTAAAGGCCGCCGCGGCGGGCCCATCAAGGCTGTTGTGGCCGCCTACGCGCTCACGAGCGCGTCCGCCCTCTCGGCCGCGCCCGTGAGGCGGGCGGCGCCGGTGAAGAACTCCGACGAAGTCCCGGCCGCCGTGAGCCGCCGCTCGCACCTGACGACGAGCGTCACGGCGCCGGTCGCCGCGGCCGTCGGCGCCAAGGGCTTGGTAGCGGTGGCCCAGGACTTGGCCGCGCGCCGCGCGGGCGACGTCGTCGTCCTAGATCGGGTGACGCGCCACGTCAACGACCTCTTCGCGGAGGACGAGGTGCTCGCCACGGCGGCGTCCTTCTCGATCCTCACTCGCATCAAGTCCGCCTGGTCGGCGAACGAGAAGCTCACGGCGAAGGGTCTGGATCATGTCAATTCGTTAAGGGACATCGCGGGCGTGCGCGTCGTCGTCGACGAGGGCCCGCAACTCATAGATGAGGAGGCCGGCTACGCGCTGTGCTACCGCGTGCTGAGGAGGTTGGCGACGTCGCCGTACGTGCGAGAAGTGACGGATCTGAAGGACTACGTCCGGGCGCCGAAGCCGAACGGCTACCGGTCGCTCCACGCGACGATCGTACCCACGTCGTCCCGGTTACCTCGCTTCGAGATCCAGGTGCGGACGCGGGCCATGGACAACGTCGCGATCCACGGCTCGGCGGCGCACCGCGCGTACAAGCTCGCCTCGGCGGGCCGCGTCGCCGACGTGGTATGATGAACCTCGCCGCCTCCTGTCATTTGTTGAACAGACCACCGCTGAACAGACCACCGCATGTCGATATCCGCAAGAAGTCCTCCCCTCGAGCCCCGCGTCGCGTTGCGGGGAAGAAGAATGTAACGTACCATATATGTATTCTGTTTGGGGGTCCGAAGTTAGAGCTAGGCCGCCTAGCCACCACAACCGCACGCCCGCCCCCAACCGCCCCCGGCCCTCGTACGCCGTCGCCGCCCCGAGTGTAACTAGCTCGGAGGCGGCACGAGTATGCCAATCAATTCTCTAGTACAGGGGGGGCGAGGGACGGGTCCACCGCCTACGGACGTTCAAGAGGGAGCTAATTATCAAGGGGGGGGGGGCGCATGCAGCGCTTCCAAATCCAAAGCAGGGACAGGAAGCGCGCGACGGCGATGGAGAGCGACCGCGACGGCGCGATCAAGCGGAGAAAAGGAGGGCGACGAGCGCCAGGAGGCCGACGGCGCGGGGCGCGGCGGCGTCGACGACGGTCGACGACGTGGTGTGCGGGCAGTTCGCGGGCAGCCACTGGGGCGTCAGGCCGCTCCACGAATACGCTGCGCAGTCGGTCTGGGATATGAACGAGACGCAGTCGTAGCTGGTGGTGTCTTCTCCGGTCGCCTGGATGGAGTGGCGGAGCAAAAAGTCGGACGGGCAGCAGCCCGCGGCCCCCGCCAGGTCCGTCGCGCCGCTACAACCGGCGAACGCGTTGCCGTACACGAAGGCGCAGCAGGTGCCGTCCGCGGCCGCGTCCGCGACGCCGTCCTGGTCGTTGTCGCGGAAGCCTTTGGGGGTCGGCGGCGGCGTCAGCTGAGGGGCCGGCGTCGGAGCCGGCGTCGGCAGAAAGTGCGGACACTGAAAGGACATCCAGATGGGCGTCTCGGTGCCCCAGGGGGCGCTCCACGAGTACGCGGTGCAGTCGGTCTGGGACATGAACGAGATGCAGTCCCACTTGGTGGTGTCTTCGTTGCCGTCGGACCCGATGGAGTAGCGGTGGAGGAAGCCGGCCGGGCAGCAGCCCGCGGTCCCCGCCAGGTCCGTCGCGCTGCTACACTCACTGAGCGCGTTGCCGTACTTGAGAGCGCAGCAGGTATCGGCCGCGGCGGCGTCCGCCACGCCGTCGCCGTCGAGGTCCGCGGCCCGGGCTGCCCCGAGGCACAGCAGAAGGGCAATGGACTTCATCTTGGCTATGTGCAGCAAAAATAGTGGTCTGGGCAGCGCCGCGCGCGCCCGGGCAGATCCCGGTGATGAAACTGCCCGGGCAGATCGGGTCGGGCGCGTGCCTCAGATCGGTCCGACGCGCCTCTCTGCAGGACTAGTATGGCTCTTCGGCCAGGCGTGCTCCTGTTTCCGTTCCCTGCTTTGGATTTGGTAGCGCGAACCCGCGTCTGCGGGGGAATGTAACGTACCATATATGTATTCTGTTTGGTGGTCGCGGCGACGGCGTTCGGATAAACAGCACTCTTACACACAACACTAGGAGCCAGGCATGACGAACTCCGCCGCCCCCGCGTCCAACGCCTTGCCCACGACGGTGATCGGCGGCAGCTCCACGGCCGCGTCGAAGCCCCGCGCGCCCTCGTAGACCGCGCGCAGCACGAGGCGCCACTCGCACGCCTCGTCGGGCGCCTCGACGGCCAACGAGGCCTCGCACGTCGCGCCGCCCACGACGACCTTTTTCAGAGCCACCAGCTCCTCGTCGTCGCTCAGGACGAGGTAGAAGGCGCGCGCGCCGCGGCCGTTGCTCCCCAGCGTCACCTCGACGGAGAACTCGCCTCCGGCCCCCACGTCCGCTACCGTTTTAGCGGTCAGCTTCGTCCGGCCGCGCGGCAGCGCCTCGCGCGAGCACTTGGACCGTATCGCCTGCGAGAGCTCGAGCAGCGCGAGCGTCGCATTTACACAACCGGCGTCGGCCGCGACGTCGATCAGGGCCGCCAGCACGCGCGGCGCCTGCTCGAGGACGCTCCTCTGGTCCGTCGCGTAGTCGGCGATCGGCAACTTGCCATCCCTTAGTTTCGCATGGATTAACAACTGGGCCTTGGCGTGGGGCGAGTCGTAGCCGAGCTCGAGTAACCCCTGGATAGTCTCAGCATCATCATCGAGGAGCTGCGACGCTAAGTCAGAGTTCTCAATGTCCTCGTTGTGGCGCACGGGCAGCTCGTCGAACTCCCTTGCGGAACACAAAAACGCCACGGCCAACGCTTCTCTACGGCGTTGCGTAGCGTCCAAGACCTCGGCCTCGAAGTCATCTACGTTTATAGAAGCTTCGGACGTCGTCCTATAATCTAAGTAGTAGTAGGCCGCGACGCTACCCAATGTAGCCGAGGATACGTCATCCCCGTCCAACTCGACGACGCCGGCTTCATCCAAATCAATCAATACTTTACGAGAGAGCGTCTCCAAAAATGTGGAGATAGTTTTATCATCGCTACCTTCACATTCGTAGAACGACGGGTTCCTCCGTAAGCGTCTATACAAGTAAGTCCACTTGAGCCACGCCACGCAGTCATTAATTGACTTGATTCTACCACATAAACAAACCTCGGCACACACGAAGTTATGTAACGAGGATAGCAATCTACTTTCCACCGGAAAAGGTTCGTACAGGAACTTTTTGTAAAATTCCTTCTTCGGCTGGTGGACAAATATACAAGCCACACCAACACTATCAAATTGGGGTCTTCCCGCTCGTCCCATCATCTGCAACACGTCCGTCACCGGAAAGTCCACGTACCGACCGAGCTTCCCGTCAAAAAACTCCGTGCCTTTCACTATAACTAATCTTGCGGGAAAGTTCACGCCCCAGGCTAGTGTGGAAGTACACACTAAAACTTGGATCGCGCCCCTCTCAAACAAGTTCTCCACTATTTTACGGTCGGCCTCGTCCAGGCCGCCGTGGTGCACGCCGACGCCAAAAGGGAGGCAGTGCCTCAGTGCGGGGTCGTGGCACGTTTTCGCTATGGAATCCAGATCGTCGTCAGTACCGACCCAGGACTGGGTGTCATCATCAGACGCCGCGAGCGCTATTAAGTCCAGCGCGGTCAGCCTAGTTTGTCTTCTCGACGCCACAAAAATGAGAGCGGGCCGGCCCGACCTGTGTGGAAATCAACCAGTGTGTCGCGTGCGTCGAGCGGTGAGGAATTGACACCGCCACGCCGTCGAGCAGGCGTCGCGTCGATGGCGTGAGATGCGCCGCGACATTTGATTTCCACACAGGTCGCAACGCGTGCTCGCGCAAAGCGGCGTAACACGGCTTGTTCATCGTCGCCATGCGCGGGCAGTAGTGCTTGCCCGTGAAGCCCTGGATGTGCGCCTCCATGGCGACGGGCCGCACCGACGCGCGGAAATTAAAAACGTGCTCGCGAGAACCTACGTGGACATCAAATTTCGGGCGCCCCACGCCGTCGACGCGATGTCGTCTCCGTAGCTGCGTCGGCTCGATGGCGTGGAGGTGGATTTCCACGCAGGCAAGCACAGCCGAGCCAGGTACCGAGGTCGTGGGCGTTCGCCAACGCTGTTGATAAAGCCACCACCCTTGTGGTAGATGTATATCTAGCTCTAGAAACCAACGCTTCCAAAACAGGCCCGCGATCTTCCCCGAGCAGGTGGACCTCGTCCAGGATCATCAGAGCGGCATGTCTCGCGTAGTCTCTCCGTTGGAACTGGCGCGTGACGCCGTCCCACTTCTCGGGCGTTGTTATTAACACATCAGCCTTCTTCAGAGCTCTTTGATCCGGTGCGGAATCGCCCGTCAATTCTTCCACCGAGAGACCAATAGCTCGGAACTTCGGCGTCCAGTCTCGGACCCTTTCCCTAGCTAATGCCTTCAATGGAGCCACGTACACGGCCTTCAGCTTCTCGTCACCTCTCCTTCGGAGCAATCGGAAGATCGCCAACTCTGCTAAACAGGTTTTTCCGCTTCCAGTAGGAGCCCCTACCAATACATTTCCGTCCGTCCGAAACAACGCATGAAACACTTGCGTCTGGACGGGGTTGAAGTGGGAATACCCATAGAACTGCTGGAAGCGGTCGTCCTGCAAGGCTTCGATGGGTAACGGCCGTAATGGGAGCAATTCCGTCGGTGGTGGAGCCGGTGGAGGTAATTCCAACGTATTCGTGGACAACTCCAGTAAATGCGAGCAGGCGGACCAGCGATCACTTATAGCTCGGACGTAGAACTGGGGCGGCAGGGGATCTCGCACGGCCATCGTGAAGCTGAGCACGATAGCATCGAGCGTTTTGCGCCGCCGGTCGACGGGGAACAAGGCCAATTCACAATGGTGGATGCGCTCCTCGGCGGCGTCCTCGACCCAGACCCACCACCTGCGTTGGGAGATGATCACGACGACGGCCTCAAAAGAAGGACGCTGCATACGCGCGGCTCCGGCCCCAATCCGTGGACCCGCGCGGCCCAGTCGTACAGCGGCGTCAGTGTTAATGATACGCGCAGCACGGACCGCGTGATCGGCTTTAACGAGCACTCTAACGTAACGGCGGGCAAACTTCTACAAGCCCGCACCAGGAACGGCGCCGCCCTACTATTACGTACCAGTGCCCCGATCTCAGCAACATCATCGATATCGTTCAAGATCCTATCAGGAGACAACCGTTGCGCCTCGAGCTGCCTGAGGGCATCTTCCGGGAAGCGCTGCCTTCGCACGTTCTGATTCGGCTCCAAATCCGCAATTTGCCGAATCGGGTGCTGGAACCACCACAACCTTCGCTCCACAGCCTTCGCTAAAGCCAACAACCGCTCAGCTAATGACGGCCAATGGGCTCGTAGAGCCATTTCAAATAAAGCGCGACAGACCCTAGCTGCATTTTTCGCGACGTAAGTCGCATCTGAGGCTAAAGTAAACGCGGCGAAGGGCGCCCTCGAAATATGCGCTTGGAGTAACGTGGCGGCCTTGCCCGCGGGCTCGTCCTGGATGGCTCGCAGTTTTTCCGAGCGGAGCGGGCAGCACGCCTCACTACTTCTAAGTCGATCGAGCTCGGCCATTTCTTCGTTGCGCGGTTTCAGCTGTTCGAACTCATGGGCGCCACAGACCACTACAAGTATGTCGGCGTCGGAGGCGTGCTGCCTCAACGTCTCATTGAACTCCCTGATACTTTCATGTCGCAGGTAGTAGTGCGAACCTACTCGACCAACGTCGGTCCCGGCTAAGGCGCCTGAACGCTTATCATATCTACACATGCGCGCCTCGTCCAACTTTCGAGCAGCTTGACGTAGTAAAGTATCCCTATATCGCCCCATCCTTGGGTCCTCTTGGGCCTGGTCGTACGAGCAGCCGTACGCTAATGGGTTTCGACGTAGTCTTACCGCTAAAAAAGTGTGATCTAACCATCTGTCCGCGTCTTTGATGGAAGCGACCGTGCCGGCAGCGACTTCCGCGTTCACGGCGTCGGCCAAGCGAGGCACCAAGCAACTCTCGATCGGCGCCGCTCGCGCTAATTTACGTAAGTAGTCCGGTAGCGCTTTGGACGAAGTTAACAGTGTAGCCTCGCCGAAGTCGTCGAACTGCGGTCGTCCGGCCCTCCCAAAAATCTGCAGTACATCTAACATCGACAGGTCCACGTTGCCGCCCCGTTGGGGGTCATAGACGTCCGTACCCTTACATATGACCGCATGTGCGGGTAAATTGACGCCCCAGGCGAGCGTTGCCGTACAACATAATACCCTGACTGCTCCCGCCGCGAATAACCGCTCCGAGAGGCCTCTGTCACTACGACTCATGCCCGCGTGATGGAGAGCAAAACCCGACTCCACGACTTCCGCCAGTTCGCGATGTCTACAAGATTTTAACTGCGATCGAAAGGGCTTCAAGGGGTCGCCCTCCGTATTGGCAAATGAGGCGTCGTTCCGCGCGGCCCGATCCCGCAAGTTCCGAGCTGTCTTCAGCGTTTCTTTTCGAGAATGCACAAAGACCATGACCTGGTGACCACGGTTAACAGCGGACAGAGCAACATCATACGCCAGCTCGTCGAGCTTCATGCGCCGCTCGTGGTTCTTCACGGCCGTCACGCCCACAAACGTCTGTTTCAGCGGCACGGGCCGGTATTCGGGACCGAAGAAGAAGACGCTATCGTCGGAACAGCCTAAGAACTGTCCCACATCCTCGTAATTGGGTAGAGTGGCTGAGAGACCCACGAGTCGTATTTGGGACTGCGTCGATTCGACCAATCGCGTCGTTCTCGCCACGACGCACTCCAGCACGGCACCCCGCTCCTCGGCCAACAAATGGATCTCGTCGACAATCAGCAGTCGGCAGCGCGAGGCCAACGAGCCCATGGCGTCTCCCGAACCTCCCCCTTGCTTCCTCGTCACGACGTCCCACTTTTCGGGCGTCACAACTAGTATATGGGCGGCGTCCGCTTCTCGTCTTGTGAGCTGGACGTCGCCTGTGAGTTCCCTCACTTGAATTCCTAGATTTCCGAGCCGCTCGGAGAACTTGGAGACGACCTCTTGCGCTAGCGCTTTCAGGGGGGCAACATACACAGCTTTGTGGTTCGCGAGTTGGGCGAGGAAGTCGTCTTCATGAGATGCGCGGACCCGCGCGACCTGCGTGGACAATCAGTGAGTCGGGTGCTCCCGCCACGCTGTCGAGCAGGCGTCGCGTCGATGGCGTGCTGGTCATGATTAACCGTGGGCGGAAGCGCAGCAAAATTCCACACGGCTCGCGACGAGCTCCAGCACCGTCAGTAGAGCGACGTTGGTTTTACCAGCACCCGTCGGCGCGCAGACGAGCATGTTCTTCCGCGACGAGAACGCACAGGGGTAGACGGCCGACTGCAACCGATTCAGCGTCTGCGTGCCCCGGAAGCAGCGCCGCGCCCACGCCGGCAAGGCAGAATCGACGCGCAACAACTCTCCTTCGATAGGTGGCGGCAGCGCCCGCGGCGGCGGGATCTCGACCTCCTCGTAGCCGTCGCCGTAGAATTTTTCCGCGCCCGACGGTAAGCCTGCTCTTTCAGCCCTATATTCTCGTTGGGCTTCGTCCAGAAACGCCGCGTGCTTCTTCTGCGGCGGTTGTGATAGACCTAGCGCGCGCTCCTGCGCGAGGTAGTGCTCGTCGAAGCCTAGAGCAGCCAGGTAGTCGGCGCCCTCGTCGATACCTTTGGCCTCGGCCTCCCGTCGTTGCTTCCGTAATTGCTTCTGGCGCCGCTGGGACTGCTTCTTAGGAGCACTGCGCACGGCGCCGCCCCTGAACTGCTGTTGCTGTGGAGGTGGTGGTCCCGCGACCTGTGTGAAATCAAAATGTCGGGCGTCCCCGTAACTCACTGGTTGATTTCCAC
Organism: Pelagomonas calceolata; assembly: GCA_918797485.1. NCBI lineage: Eukaryota > Pelagophyceae > Pelagomonadales > Pelagomonadaceae > Pelagomonas > Pelagomonas calceolata. The sequence goes on from CAKKNE010000004.1 coordinate 4,541,064, forward strand.
GCAGGCCGCGACGCCAGACGCGGTCGCGATGGCCCGGATGTCCCGCGCATCGACAGCAGCAACCGCGGCCTTCTTTGCACACAGCTCGCCCATCAATGCCAAAGCTTTATCACCAAACCCCAGCAACTCCATGAGCGCCTGCTGCATCGAGGCATCATCTCTTTTCGCCGCGTCGACGCAGCCGCACGCGAGCTCCGCCGCGCCGACCGCGGAATCCAAGGCGCGGCACCGCTCGAGGAGCCAGCCGGCGCCCACCGTCTCCGTGGGGGGTGGTGGTGGTGGCGCCTCTGGTTCTGGTTCGGGCGCCGTCTGTGCACCATAAGGGATCGCGTGGCGCCATTCTTCGCCAGCACTGGACGATGGCGCTCGCACGTCTTCTGTTTTCGCATTCGCTTTGAGCGCTTCGAGCTTGGCGACGTCGTGGGCGATCGATGCGCTGTCCAGGAGCGCTAGGAAGATGTTGGCTGGAGCCATGCTGTCCGAACCGCGCTGCGCAATGCGCTCGCTTCAGGTGTGCTCCGCTGCACCAGTGCTGCGCTGTGCAATCGAGTCGCGAAAGCGATTGCACTCGTACTGATATCGATGTATCTATAATTTGCAGCAATGTCCTGCAGCCGTATGCCGGTTGCGCACTGCTCTGCGCGCCGCACTGCAGCTTGCTTGCTTGCTAGTGTCTTACTGCCGCTAGCGACCGGTGCCTTGGTCCTTTCCCATCTTTCCACAGCCATCCGCGGGAGCCGTGCGGGCGCGGAACTGGCGTCGAGCGGCCTGTCGATTTGTGGGCAACAGAGATTTCAGGCTGATTGTGTGGTGTTTTGGCACCAGCGTACGCGTTGTAAACAATCTCATCCAGCTCGCTGCCAAGCGTAGAGAGCACGAAGACACGTCCGACAGCGGCTACGCAAGAAACTGTGCATCAAACGCCGTGCACGTGGCGATATTGCAAAAAAAGCATGGCGCGCATCATCGTCGCGCTCGCATTGCTCGGCGGCGCCGCCGCGCAATTGACGATCGACGCCGTCAATCCTAAAGTGGTTGAGGCCGAGTACGCGGTCCGCGGCAAGATCCTCGACCGCGCGGGCGAGATCGAGCGGGACATGGCCGAGAACCCGGACAAGTGGCCCTTCAAGGAGATCGTGCGCTGCAACATCGGCAACCCCCAGGCTTTAGGGCAAGCTCCTCCTGCTTTTGCGAGAGCGGTCCTCTCGCAAGTTGTATTACCTAAAAGTAAAGGCTCGAAGCAGGTAAAAGAGCGCGCCGACGCGTATAGAGCCGCTTTACGAGGTGGTGTGGGCGCCTACTCCGACTCCCAGGGCGTGTCATTAGTACGAGAGGAGGTCGCGAAGTTCATCTCCGACCGCGATGGTTATCCTGCCTCCCCGGCTGACATCTTCCTCACCGATGGTGCCTCCGCTGGTGTCAGACACTTGACACAATTACTCGTCTCGGGACCGCAAGACGGTGTGTTAGCACCAGCGCCCCAGTACCCGTTGTATTCGGCCACCACCACATTATTTGATGGCACGCTCGGCTCGTACTACCTCGACGAGGCCGCGGACTGGGCCGCGCCCGTCCAGGAATTGAAGAAGGCCTACGACGACGTTGTTGAGAAGGGCGCCACGCCGAAATTACTGGTGATCATCAACCCCGGCAACCCGACGGGGGCCTCGCTACCTAGAGCGTCGCTGGAGGCCATCGTGCGTTTTGTGGAAGAGAGACCTGGGTTAGTGTTAGCCGCGGACGAGGTCTACCAGGAGAACGTCTACGGGGACGCCCCTCCGTTCATTTCCTTCAAGAAGATCGTGCGGGATTTGGACTCGAAGATCCCGCTCGTGAGCTTCCACTCCATCTCCAAGGGCTTCACGGGCGAGTGCGGGCTGCGCGGGGGGTATTTCGAACTGACGAACATCGATACCGCGGTGAAGGCGCAACTCACCAAATTAGCCTCCGTGAGCTTGTGCTCGAACACCATGGGCCAGGTCGCGGTCGGCCTCATGGTCAACCCGCCCACGTCCGGTCCCGAGCTCAAAGCTTATGAAAAGGAGAAGAAGGAGAAACTAGCTTCCCTCGAGCGCCGCGCGAACAAGGTGGCCGCGGCCCTCGACGCTTTGGAAGGCGTCTCCTGCGTCCGCCCGCAGGGCGCCATGTACCTCTTCCCGTCCATCACGCTGCCGGATGCGGCGGTCAAGGCCGCCAAGCGGTCGTCGATGGCGCCCGACGCGTTCTACGCGCTCCGGTTGCTCGAAGGCACGGGCCTCGTCACGGTGCCCGGCAGCGGCTTCGGCCAGAAGAACGGGACCTGGCACTTCCGTACGACGTTTTTACCGGCGGAGAAGCAGATCGACAACGTCGTCCAGAAGCTCGCGGGCTTCCACGAGTCGTTCCTGGCCAAGTACGGCGGCGGCGGCGAGCTCTAAAGAGGGGGTGCGCCTGTGCAACGCGATCGTCCCCCGGTTATAAAAAACTAGTATCAGTAGTCTTCCTTTCGCGACGAGGCGCTGCACCAGGCCTGGCTCTCGCTATCAAGAGCAGTCACTGGGCTCCACGCCCCGACGGATGGGTCCCGGAGGAGCGGGAGCGACTAGGGGGTCGCGCGCCGTGTAAAACCCGAACCCGAAGCAGAATCGATATCTAGATCTCGCAGCCGAGCTGTGCCAGCTGTGCCGGCGCGGATGCATTAGCTGCCTGCGCAAGGACCTGGGCAGCCATAATCACGGGGCTTGGCACCAATCAACCACCGCGCGCTGCCGCTACGCGCCCAGCCAGGCGCTTAGTCTCTGGTACAGACAACGATGAGCGAGGAGCTGCCGCGCGAGGAGGGGCTGCCCGCAGAGTCCGAAGAGTCCGAGCGGTGGATCTCGAACCTGTTTTCAGCACTGCCCGAAGGCCGGCCGAACCTGTTTTCATTGGGCGTTCGCGCGGCCGAGCGAACGGAAATCTCTCGAGTCCGAGTCTGTGCCACCTGTCGGCGCTCCCTCGATAAGCTCAATTTCAGCAGGACGCAGTGGAACAAGAAACAAGTAGGCGTCTCGCGGTGCTGGGAATGCGTCTCGTCGGATCTTGAGGCGCCCGAAGCGTCCGAGCGGTGGACCACCGAGGCCGAGGCGGACGTCCCGAGGGAGCCGTTCGATTGGTATCGGCGGCGGGCGCGCGAGCGCGCGCGCGAACGAGAGGTGCGTCGCAACGAGGACTACGACGCAGAGGCGGCCGAGCGAAGGCCGGCCCAGCGCCTCAATAAAGAGGAGCGAACAGTGCTGTGCTGTCTCGTCTTAGGTATCCTGCTCTACTTCTGCTGCGTGGTCGTGGCGTTTGCTGCGCTCGCCGACGTTCCCTCGGGCTGCGCGGTCGCCCTCATCATGGTCGCGTTCGCTTTATCGTTCAAAAGCGGGGAAAAAGAAAACCGTTGCCGCCTGCGCGCCGCCCTCGTGATACATGTACTAGGACTGCTCCTCCTGGTCGTGGCCATGGTCCTGCTCGCCATGAAAACGCACCGCGTGATGTCGCTAACTCCAGATCCGACGTGCGAGCCCTGGGCGGGCTCCTGCCAAGAGGGCGGCCAGCGCTCCGACGGGCGCACCGAGTGCTCCGACTGCTCCGACGAGGTCTCGTGCGTGGACGTGTCCGCGGCCGGGCTCTGGTGGTCCGAGAGGGGCGCCCGGTACTTCCCGGCATCGGAAAAATATGGCAGATACTGGGGCTGGGGAAGGACAAGACGCCTGAACGGGTGCGGGATCCCACAAAAACCCTCCGAACGGCTCGGGATCCCAGATGGCTCGTTCGGTGCGAGCGGAAATACCGAACAGAAACGCCGGTGGGAGGCGGCCAAAGAAACGGGTGACTGCCGGCCGCTCTTCACGAGCCAGGCCAAGTGCGAAGATTACTGGGGACGCTGGCAGGACGCGTGGAGCGAGGAGTGGGGCGGCGCGTGCATAGTCCGGCTCTTGTTCAATGCGGCATTGATATTCTACGGTTTCTCGTTTTTTTCCGAGATTGGTCCGGACATCTTATTTTTTTGCTTGCTTACCAGATAGGCCGCCTATAACATATCCCGTCGACGGGATATGTCAGCACCGGACTTGGCACCGGGCTTGTGTGGGTTTCGACCGACCGGTAGGAAGCTAAGTGACGCACAACCATTATTCAAAGGTCGCCGGCGGGGGTGGGACGATCGGCTCGGGCGGCGGCTGCGGCGGGTCCTCGACCTCTACGGGCGGCTGGTACTTGCTCATCTCCTCCTGGACGGCCGTGACGGCCGGCGGCGGCGCCGCCCTTTCGAAGAACGGCGAGTTGATGTAGACCTCCCAGACGACGGCCGCGAAGGCCGTCGCGTAGACCGCCTTCTTGACGATGCCGCCGACGCCGTAATCAAACGAATCCGTCGGGTCCGCCGGCCGCTCGCCGCCGATCTTCTCGACGCCGCCGAAGTCCGGCAGCTCCAAGCGCGGCAGCGGCCACTTCGAGTCGACGTCGTCCTCCTCTACCACTGGTTGTTTTGCGCGCAGCTTCGGTGCCGGCGCGCCCTTGGGCCGGCTGCCGAACAGCTGCTCGTCGGCGGTCTGACCAAACAGCTTCCCGGGCTCGTCGACGATCAATGACTTGAGGTCCTCGTCGAAGGGCGCGGCGGCGGGCGTCATCGGTGGCGCGGGCGCCGGCGGCGGCGCGTCGAACGCGACTGGCGGAGGTGCCGGCGCGTCGAACGCGACGGGCGGCGGCGCGGCCGGCGCGGCGGGTGCCTCGGGCGCTATCGCCGCGTCAAACGTGACGGGCGGCGGTGTGGCGACGGGCGGCGGTGCCGGTGCCGGCGCGGGCGGCGGTGCTGGCGCCGCCTTGGCCGCTTGTTTCTTTTGCACGCGCTTGCTCTTTTTCTTCTTTTTGGCGTGCAAGAGCGTGGGTTTGTTGTGCAGTGGCGACACCGGCACAAAGGCGCTGCCGCGTGCCAAAAGCAGCGCCAGCCACAGCAATGCTTGCTTTGACCTGAGGATCATCCTGAATCGCTGTTTTTTGTGCACGCCGTCGTCGTCCAGTGCGAGTCCGTTGCTCCGCCCACGTGTTTTTGCAGCGATGTCAATTGCTGCGCGCTCAGGAGCGTCTGACGCCTCAAGATCACCGATTATGTTTTAGCTGCTAGCGTCCAGTAAGGCACTTAAAAAAGCTTCTCGATCGCCTCGACTGCCTCGACTGCCTCTATCCGCGCCCAGCGCTGCCTCCACCAGTTGTCTTCGCTCGCATCACGACCGCGCACTATCCAACCGCTCGTCTGCAGCATTACGACTGCACCGGGCAGCCCCTTGGACCACTCGCCATCCCCCTTGCAGCAAGTCCTGCAACTCATCTCGCACGCGCCGTCGCTGCATCCACGCATCAGTTGCCCACGGTAGCCAGGCGAGCCATGGAACGCCTCCTCCTCGCCAGCGTGAGCACCGCGCTGCTCGGCTATGTAGCGTACGCGTTCCTCCGCCGCAACAAGAGCTCTAGGAAGCACGGCCGCGCCGCGCTCGCCGCAGACGACCAGCAATTCACGAGGCCGGCGACGGCAGGCGGTGTGTCGCAACGCATCGCGAAGGCGCGCGCCAACTGCTTCGGCCGGCAGACGTTCGAGAAGCTCACGGCGGAGGCGGCGGAGCTCTCGGCGAGAGGCGCCTTCTGGTCGGATCCGCTCTTCACGCATGACGACTCCTCGCTATTTATGGACCCAAGCCGCCCGCCGGAAGACTGGCTCCGCGACGGCGAGCGCGGGAAGGTCATCAAAGGGGCCGAGGTCGTGTGGTGTCCGCCGCCGAAATTCTGCACGGCCTCGCGACCTCTGGGCAAGCGCGCGCGCGACGGCGGCGCCACGTGGCTGTACGGGGACGCGGATGAGACGGGTGCGGTCTCGGCGGGCGCGAGCCAGAACGCCGACGACGTCGCGCAGGGCTCGCTCGGAGATTGTTACTTGTTGTCGGCCCTGGCGCTGGCGACGCGGGACAGCGCCGTGTGAGACGCTGTGTGGAAATCATGTTACGGGGACGACGTCGCGTCGATGGCGTGGGGGGCGCGTAATTTGATGCCCACACAGGTGCGACGACCTCATCGACGATACCTATGAAGACGTGGGGATCTATGGCGTCACGCTCTGCGTGCGCGGCAGATTCACAATGGTGTGGGTCGACGCGCATTTCCCGTGCTGGCGGCCTGCAAATGCGCACGGCAAGCACCGCCGACCTAAACCAATCTATGCGACGAGCACGGACCATAGGGAAATTTGGCCGATGGTGGTCGAAAAAGCGTACGCGAAGGTAGCGGGCTCCTACGAGGCCATCGGCCGCGGCGGTCGCGTCGCGCCAGCGCTCGAGACGCTGACCGGCGGCGCGGCCTGGTCCGTGGACGCGATGACCATCCCGTGGAAGGACCTCCGGCGCGCGGTCGAGGACAATGATGTGTTCGTCGGCGCCGGCTCGGAGCACAACCTATCTGAAAGAGAACTTGAGGGTGTCGTCGGCGGCCACGCCTACTCGATTTTACACGTGGTCGACGTTGGCGCCGACGCCGACCGCGTGCGTTTATTACTACTACGCAATCCGTGGGGGAAGAGCGAGTGGAAAGGCGACTGGAGCGACTCGTCGTCCTGCTGGCGCAAGCGGCCCGACGTCGCAGCCGCCGTCGGGAACAAGCGCTCGCACGACGACGATGGGCGCTTCTGGATCCAACTGCCCGACTTCCGCCAGCGCTTCCGCACCGTCGATCTGTGTCGCGTGAAGAACGGACAGCTGAAGGAGCGCAACACGCTCAAGGAGCGGACCGCGGCGGAGAGTGCCGCCGACGCCGAGGCGGCCGCCACCGACGACGACTGGCTGGCCGAGATACCGGGCGCGTCGCGCGCGAACGACTCGCCCAAGGCGCCCTCGAAGAAGAAGTCCAAGTCCAAGAAGAAGCACAAGAAGAAGTCCAAGCGCTGACGTCCCGGGGCCGCGCGACCTTAATTAGAAGACTTTTTATCAGATGCTTACGCGAGGCCGCCCGGGCAAGAGATCCTCGAGCGCCGCCCGAGCGATCGCCTCGGGCGTCAATTCGTCGTCCTCGTCGAGCGGCGGCGATGCAGGGATAGAGCGCTCCCAGAACGCGTCGCCCATCGCGGGCGCACGCGCCACCGCCTCGCCGTCGATCCACGTTCCGTAGCAAGTCAACCACTGCCACCCGGCGTCGAACCGCGAGAACGGCGCCAGGGCCCGCCCGTCCGACGTGGCCTGGCGCTCCCACGGCATCAGTAAGAAGCGCGCGGCGCAATCTACATCCCTCCGAGGCCACCGGAAGCTGTCCAAGCGCCGCTCGGCGAGTCGAACAGTAGAGGCCGGCATCGACTGCTTCATCTGTATCACGCCCTCGCTATCGACCTCGATGGTCCACTGTCGGGTTGCGTGCTCATAAGCAACAACACGCCCGACCGACAAAGTGTGCCTGCCCTGGCGCGCGCCGTAGCCGCCCTGCGCGCCCGGGTGCGGCGGCGTGTGCTGCGAGTAGCGCACGAGCGCGCCGACGGGCGGTAAGACCGCGCCCTCGATGAGCGCGGGGACGTCATAAAATTCGGCCTCGGCCACTAATTCTGCTCGTGTCGTCAGATCCATCCTATCTAGAACCGTGCGGCCCAAAGCGCCCCTCAAAAAAGTGAGCATCGTGTCGAACGCTTGTGTGGCGTCGCGGTCGACGAAGATGCGGCCCTGGGCGTCGCGCGGCGCGGCGAAACTTCCGGACGTCAATGCTCGCAGGAAGCCGCTGTTCTCGAGCGTCTGGCGCGTCGTCGTGTACGGCTTGCCGCCTATATTGAGCTCCACCAGACCGCTCCGGCCCATGATCAGCGGCGGCGGCGTGTCGGGGGGTGGCGGCGGCGTGTCTGTCATCGCTCTCGTCTGGCCAGATGGGGCTCTGAGCAGGTGTGGCTTGCAGTGCTTGGCCGCGCGCGTCGGCGGCGTCAAAATGCGCTAGATCTCGTGCAGCCTGCCAGATCTGTCGCGTGACGCTTTCGCCGCGATAGCTGCGTCCGCGGGGTGGCCGTACTGAGCCGTCTAAGAGCCCTGCTCTCTTGGCGCTGCACCAGCTCTCGATGTGCAGCTGGCGCACGGGTGCGAAACACAGACCGGCGGTTAGTTGATAAGCGACGGACGCATCACCTCAAGCCTTTGCGAGCCCCTCGGCACGAATGCGCCGCGGCACGATGCGCTACAGCCTGGCAGTGCTGCTCCTAGGTGGTGCAGCAGCGCTCACGGCGCCGACGCTCGCGCCACCCTCTGTCCTCGACGGCCTCGCGCAGCTCGCGCAGCGCGCCGTGGCCGCGCCGGAGTATAGGGACCCGCGCGACGGCACGTGGGGGGACAATCCCGTCGGCGGCGCGGCCGAACGCGATGGTAGCTGGCTGGATCAAGACACGCGCGCCGCGATCAAGGCGGCACTCGACGGCCTCGCGGCCCGCGACCGGCATGGTCTGGCGAAAAAGCTCACTGACCGAGGCTCGGCTTCGCTCGAGGTCGCGAGCGGCGAGCGATACTGCGTGCGCGTGCTGGCGCTGGAAGCGGGTGGCGCGGCCGTGCGCGAGACGCACCCGTCGGGCACGGTCGTGATGAGCCGGTGCGTCGCGGGCCGCTGCAGCGCAGTGCCGCTGCGGCGCATCCGGTACGACCAGCCGTGGGAGCCTCGGGTGACCTCGGCGCGCACGCGGCGCCGGAACGACGGGTGCTGGACGAGTTTAGGTGGGCCGCCGCGCGAGGTGTCGTGCTCCGGGGCGCGGCCCGCTCTTGTGCTATCTGTGGCCCTGAAGCCGCCAGTCGAGCAGAGTATCGCATTGGACGGCGGCGACGACGCGGCGCGACGAGGCGTTCTAGCGGACGACGACGCTGCTGCGTTTGTCGTCGCGACGGATGACGACGACGACGACGACGCGCCGCCGCCGTCGCCTCTGGCGCGGTCCGTCGCCGATCGCGTCGGCGGGCTCGACGCCGTCGTCGCGGAGCTGTCGCGTCGATTGTTAGCTTCGCGATTAGCGGGCGAGGCGGGCCGGCGCTTGGGCGTCAAACACGCGCGCGGCGCGTTGCTACACGGTCCTCCGGGCTGCGGCAAGACGCTCCTCGCACGGGAATTGGGCCGCGCCCTGGGCGTCGAGGACGACCGTATAACAATAGTGAACGGCCCGGAGCTGCTCGACAAATTTGTCGGCGTGGCCGAAGCTCGAGTGCGGGGCCTCTTCGAGCGGTCGCAGCAGGAGTGGGCACGCTACCGCCTGAAATTGGATGGAGGCGCCTTTTCGCGGGATACGCGCCAAGTCGACTCAACTTTAACGCCGCCGCCGCCGCTGAACGTGGTCATCTTCGATGAGATCGACGCGGTCTGTCGCGAGCGCGGGACACTTACCGGGGATACGACCGGCGTGCGCGACGGCGTGACGGCGCAGTTGCTGGCTTGCTTGGACGGCGTCGAGGACGCGGGCAATGTTGTGGTCGTGGCCACGACGAATCGGCCGGAGTTGCTGGATCGTGCGCTGCTGAGACCAGGGCGATTGGAGATCCAGATCTTCGTCCCGCCTCCGGACGCCTCGGGTCGGCGCGCGGTCTGGGACGTGCACGCGTCGCGCCTTGTGGCGGCTGGCGCGCTTGACGATGGTGCGCAGCGGTTTGTTGATGATCCCTCGTTCTTCGCGGACGATGGTGCGACCGACGGCTTCTCGGGCGCCGAGATCGAGGGTTTGGTGCGCGCTTTGGCGTCCTACGCACTCGAACGAGCGAGTGCCGGAGCCGATGCTGTGGTGACGGCGAGCGACGTGAGGAGTGCGCTCGCCGACGTGGTCTCCGACCGCGCGGCGTCGAAAAAGGCCGCGTCGATCCGCGACGCGGCGTGGACGGAGCTCGCGGAGCTCGAGAGCAAATGGCAGGGGGGACCACCGACGGATCGCGCCGAGGTCCTCGCGTTCCTCGAGGCGCGCGCCTACGACGTGCGGGACATCTCGCTGCCGCTGCGGCGGGGTGACGTGGACGACCTCGTGGGGCACTTGTATCGGTATTTGCGGCGGGAGTAGTTTGCCGGGCGCGGGCGGAGGCGTATTTAGTTCGGATGGTGGTTGGTTAATGATTATGTGTTCTTCTTAACTAATCTCACGAATTCTCCGGTCTCCGAGGGACTCCTCAATCGCATTCGTGCCACTTCGAGGGATTTCTCGATCGACGAGGCGAGTGGGTGTGTACTTCCGAGCACGCGTCGTGCATTCGGTGCCAACTCCTCGAGCAGCGTCACGGCCTCGCGGAGATCATCGAGCGTCAGGGTAGTGTCCATATAGAGCGCGAAGGCGTAATTGAACTTGATCAAGATCGTGAGGCGATGAGACTCTCCGAGGACGCGTTGCGAAACATGGACCCGAGCACGAAGTCACGTTGACCCTCCGCTGGAAATACGCGTGTGCGATCGGTGAGTGCTCTTTGTGTGATCCGAACGCCCTCCGCGAGGCAATTTCGATGCTAGAGGCCGTCTTAAAGATATCGCGTCGCGTTCTAGGCGCCAAATATCCTACGACGAAGTGGATTCAGGATAGCCTGACGTACTTCGGGCAATTCGAGCGAGCGCAGGATTTCTTTTTTAAATAACTTACTGTTTAGTCTCACAGAACACTCCTCGGCACCCGCGCCGCGAACACCCCGGGCTGCCCACGCATTGGCACGCCCCGGCCCAGCCATCGCGCGTCGGTGATCGTCGTGACGTATCGGCCCATCGCCTGTCCCGTCGCGCACGCCCCGGCTTCGACCTCGGGCGCGCAGCGATCGCTCTCGTCCGCAATCAATTCCGTCTTCCCGACGCGGACGACGGCTACAGCCTGGCCGCGCGAGAATCCTGAGGGTAATGACGTCACGCGGTCAATTTCCGCCTCATCAAGGCTACGTCCGAGGATCTCTCGATGCACGCCTCCGTCTGGATACGTTCGTCGCCCGACGTGTAACAACACCTCTTGACCCTCATAAGGAACAAACATAGTATGGTTCCGCGTCTCGAGAGTTTTCACGCCATGGGCCACGAGTCCAGCGAAGGGCATATTCATCGAGAAGATAGGCCTTTCGACCTCGTCGAGCGTGTCGCCGGCCCCGTCGACGGCTTCGACGGCGTCGCACTGGCGGCGCCCACGGCTGTCCACGCCGATCCTGACTTTTACCTTCATTCCCGGCGCCAATGCCACGTTCGATGCTACACTAGAGCCGTGGAAGAACACGTCGCCCTTCACGCCATCGACGCGCACGAAGCCAAAGTTCTTCTCGTCCCTGAACATCTTGATCGACGCCGCAACAAGTCCCTCGGGCAGTGCCTCCGGCACGCGTCCCGGGGCGTCCACTACGGTTCCCATGCCCTCCCCGGCCTCCTTCAGCCGCGAGAACTCGGCGAGGGCGTTCGTCCACACCTCGGTCGTAATGCCATCCGGGCAGTGGGCGCTGCACACGCCCATCTGGGCCACTTTTGCACAATTCCCGTACTTCCCATCGCGCGCATCATCAAAGAAGAGCATGTCGCCAAAATCAATCTCCGACTTCTGCTCGAGGTTGTTGAAATGTGCAATTTTGTCGCCCGTGAAGATCTCCTTGTACTCTAGCAAGTCATCTAACGATCGGCCAGCCACGGTGAAGTCCCGGAGCAGCTGGCGCGCCCACGGTCCTTTATTGGTCCGCGAGGCGCAGGCAAGCGCCGTGTCTTTCCACGCCTCGTCCGTGGCCAGCTCCTCGAGCGCGGCGCGCGCCCCGGCGTACAGCTTCACGTCTTGATCAGCCATGGGCCCGGGCGGACCGGCCGATGCATAGTTGGGCAGCCGTCTTAATTTATACAACTCAGGCGTCCAGAGCGTCGCGTCGAGGTCGAAGACGATGAGCTTCGGCCGCGCGACCAATGCCGACGCGGCGACGGCGTGCAGCGCGACTGCGATGCATCGATGCGGCATTGTACTTGTTATCTATGCGATCTCGCAGCGCTAGGTGTGTTGAAGCAGTGCAGTGTGTGAGGCAGTGCAGAGAGCTTGCCTTCAGCGTCACGCAGCAGCCACAGCGTTAGCGAAGCGCGTTGTGGTGCCAGAGAGACTACGAAATGACGGCGCACGCTTGCAAAGGCTATCACCAAGCGACGCAGTGCGAGCATGAGTGCTGGAGGCAAACACTAGAGACCATCACGCTGGTCGACGCGACGCTAACGAGTATAACAGGAGGATGATTCAAGATTTAAGGGGGAGGGGATGGAAGGGGGGATTTCTTCGCGCGACCCGCCGGCGCGGCCTAGTTGTCCTCGCCACAGACCTTGATGACCGGCGAGTTGTCGGGGTCGAGGTCGAAGTGGTTCCATTCCACCGTGCCCAGGATCTTCTCGGGCAGCGCTTCTTCGGATTGACCCTCGAGGACGAAGGCGAGGTCCATGACCAACGACTTCGAGCAGGACTTGAGGATGCGCAACGCGCCGGCGGCCGTCGACGACGAACTTAGTCGCGAAATGCCGCACCGATTGCGGAGGAATTTCCACAAACTCGAGCTTTTGGTCTCCACACAACCCGCGGCTCTCATAACGCCGCAGCAGCACGGACCGCTCGAGCGGGTTCGCGAAGGCCAGCTTCACGGAGTCGTCGCCGCCCCGCTCGAGCTTGAAGTGCACCCGATGGAGGCCACCAGTGTAAAAATAACCGCGAAACACAACCCGTTTCGTAGCAATAAGCACTCGCGAGTCGCTCGCCGTTTTGCTCACGACACGCAGCGCCTGCAGGTCGGTCGGGGGCACGAAGCCGCCGATGGCGTCAAGGGCCCGGTGCGAGCCTAGGATCAGACGCGGATCACCGGCGTCCGACGCGTCCGCACTGTCGCCGTCCATAAGAGTTGGGTCAGTCAGTCTGGAGTCAAAAACGTCGCGAGACTTAGACTCCCAGCCGACGAAGAAAGAATTAGTCACAAATGCTCTCAAGCATATAACGCGTCCTCTAAATGCGAGCTTACGGTAGCGCGACGCTCCTCGTAAGCCCAAGTTGTCCTGCAGCTAGCGGCCTGTAAGACACTAGGCATCCCTTAGCAAGCAAAGACAAAAAAAGGACTGACCGCACGGGTCGGCCCGTTAGGCGTCGTCTTGTGGCCCGCAAAATACTCATCAGTGACCTTAAGAAGCATACACGACAGCTCCCTCGCTGTCCGTCCAACACAGCCCGTAGCAGCATCACAAGGAGCTCTACTCCATTGCAGCAAAAACAGCGCATACGTCGCAGCGAATAAATCACCGCCAAAAATGTTTGTCATGGATGCAATCAATTGGCTCGTGGCGAGACCGGTCCTGTGCTTACTTATATTCATGTTCATCAGAAGTATGATCCAGAGCCGACAACCGTTCCCCGAAGCCGGCGGCCGCACGAAGGGCGCCCACTCGACGGCCGAGTTCGACGGCCTCGTGAAGGACGGCCTGACGCTCGTCGACTTCTACGCGACGTGGTGTCCTCCTTGCCGCGCCTGTACACCAGCGTTCGGCGCGATGAGCATGAAATTGGCCGGCGCGGAATTTGTGAAATGCGACGTCGACGAGTGTCGAGAGGTCGCGCAGCGCGAGGGCGTCTCGGCCATGCCCACATTCAAGATCTACAAGGGTGGGAAATGCGCCTGGACGTGCACGGGGTTCCGATCGAGCGACATCGAGGCCAAGCTCCTCGAACTGGGCGCGACGCGAGCGACGGCGACGAACAAGACCGACTAGTAGGACTACTAAGAAAACTGAATGAACACGACGTCGCCGAGCAACCCGGGGAAAGTAAACAAACAGTGCGGTTAATCCCAGCCCCCGCGAGACGTCGACGAAGCATCATCGCGGCGACGACGACGCCGGCGAGGCAGCAAGTGAGTCTGCGGCAGAGAACAACTAGTCCTCGTCCATGGCGGCGGTAAGCGACTGGATCATCTTCATGTCCTCCTCGGCCACGTCCGCCTTGCGCTCGAACGTCGCGCGCACGAACATCATGACGTTCCGCTTCAAGCGCGCCCAGCCGTGCGTCCGCCAGTACTCGTCCTCGTCGGCCTGGGCCTCCTCCAGCCGGATCATACTGATGAACTCGGCCATCTCCATGCGCGCAACAGAAGCCGCGATGCGGCCCATGTAGCCTCTGAAAACACGTTCGATCGTAATCGCGGACGCCGTCATCAAGGCGTTCATCGCCTCCAATTCCGCGCGCTTCACGGCCCATCGCCGCGCCGCCTTCCGGCCGAGATGGCCGCGGTAGAAGGCCTGGAGCTTGGCACAGGCTTGGAGCTCGCGCTTCTCGCGCCGGACCTTCTCATGGAGTTTCGAGGCTGCTTCCGCCCGCTCCTTGGCCAAGCGTTTTCTAGTGCGCTCCTCGCCGACTTTGGCCCGATTCAGCACGTGCTGCATCTTCTTTTGCCGTTCTTCGAGCAGGGCCTTTTCGCGGCGCATCTTGCGTCGTTCTTCGGTCGGTTTCTGGGGGTTGCCTTCCGACGTAATCGCGTCGTGCGTGCCACTGAAGGTGTCGCGTTCTCGTCTGACCAGAGACATCGCTCTAAAGAACATCAGAGTAATACAGAACAGCCCGAATTTGAGCGTCGTCTCCGTAAAATCCAGGTGCTTCTCGTGGTCGTTCCCATCTTTCGCCACTTTCTCCGTGCCTAGTCTGAATTGCGCGTTCCGCTCGATCTTCTCGGCCTTCGTTCGCGGCGAACCTGTGACCGCTTCGTCTCGCTGTTCATTTGATCGTTTGGCGGCTCGATCTTCGGCGTCGGCCTGGGCTAGGACCTGGTCACTCCCGGCCCGCACGAACCCGTCGGACTTGAGCGATGGCACGTAGCCCGCCACGGAATACCGCGACTCCCGCTCCCCAAAGTGCCAGCCCTCCAACATCCATTCTAAAGCATCATCTACTATATCGGAGGCCACGACCATGGCCACGTAGCGATTACGTTCCCTTTCTAGCGCGCGGCGCGCCTGCGTGTGAACGATACCGTCGCGAAACTGCCGCACTCTCATGCGGCCGCGTCGACGGCGTCGCGGCGACGGCTTCGCGGCGACGCGGCCTCACCAAGACGCCATCGCCGCGAGACAAGTTGAAGGGCCATGTCCGGACGGCGGCACTCACGTTGTTCGTCCACATCATCGTCGCGTAGCCATGTAAGGCCTTGACCTCCATGTACTCCTTGTTCGTCGCGTGGGCGTCATGTAACTCCCTGTCGAGAGCATCCAAGCGAGACCGCATGGCCAGCTGCTTGTCCTCCCAGGTCAACTCATACAGCAAATCGTCCCGCCGAAAGTTCGGATTACCCCCGCGAGCCGCCGACAGAGGCACGTAACTCTCGAGCACCTTCACGTCGGGGTGCATCCTCACGTAAACCAGCTCATCACTAATTTGTTGTCGTCGCTGCTTCACATGGTCCCAGTCGACGGACGAGGTCCACTCGCACACGGGCTTGCGACAGCCTAAACAAGCCTTGGGTCCTAGAGCTTGTAGCTCGGCTTCGAGCATTTTGGTCGCTTCGTCCTTGCCGGCCTCGGCGAGAGCCGCCTTGCGCTGCTGGAAGACGTTCTTGCTCACATGATCAGGTTTTCTAATTCCAGTCCTCTTCTCCTTCTCTTCCTCGTCGCTGCTATCGGTCTCGAAGGCCGCGTCGGGGTCCTCCTGCTCCAGTAAGAAGCGAGTAGCTCTCTCTCGCTCGTAGACCTGCTCTCTCAGTAGACTATCCAGTTCTCTCTCGAGCTCCAACCGCAGCACCGTCGTAGGATAGCGCTGCGGCACGCCGCCGTGCAAGACCGACGAGTTCATCTCCGGGTTCGAATTGTGCACAGCTTTGTCCATCTCCGACTGGAGCTGGCGACAGCGAGCATCAAGGTCCGTTTCGACACTTACTTTTTCAAAGTCCCGCGCGAGGCGGTTCTGCTGGCCGACGGCGGCCTCGCGAGACCGCTGTTGGAGCTGCTGTTTTTGAATAGCAAAAAACTCCGCAAAATCCCCATTATACTTCTTCAGCAACACGTGGGCCTTGCAGCGGTCCGCGTCCCAGGCGGCCTGCGGCCGAGCGGCCGCCCAGACCTCCATGATCTGCGGTCTCGAGAGGGGACAATTCCAATCGCGACCCTCCTCCGTCGCTAGTCTGGCAGCATCGTCAACAGTAGTAGTTAACGCAGAGGAAACGACCTGCCCGAACAAGTTGCCCATGCGCCCGAACATGGACTTCTTCTTCGCGACGGAGGGCGGGGGCACGTCCTCCGGGTCAATGGTCTCCTTGATGCAGTCGGCGGGCTTCAGATACGACTGCAGCTGGTCCGCGGTCTCCTGCGACTGGTCCTTCATAGATCTTAGTTTGAGGCCGTGCCAGAGCTCCGGGTTCAGGATCTTGTCCAGCGACGCCCACTCCCTTTCTTCTTTCGTCCAGGACCGCGGGTGCTTGAACCTACAGTTACCGGCCAGTTCGGGGTCAAAGCCCTCGGGGCCGACCTTCCTCCGATCCACCAGTAGTTGGGGGTCGTTGTGGAACCGCTTCATGAGCTTCCAGACACCTCTCTCTTGTCTTGTGAGCTTGTCAAAGGTGCATGCTGCCACCCTATCTAATTCTCCTTTAGCGTAGCCCGCCATGCCGCGACACGCGCGGGGCAGCTTCCGCTTCAGCGGCTTCAGGTTCTTCCGCTCTCGATCTAAGTCCTCAGCTGCTTCTTGATCAGCTAACCAGCCGTACTTCAGCGGCTCGCGGATGCGGTCCAAGACGGCCCACTGCTGCTCCGGTAAAGTGAGGGCGTTCCAGCCCTCCTGGCGGTGCCTTCTACGGACTTCCTCGGCGGGCGTCATCATCGACGTCACGAGGCCCTTGACGGAGGCCAGTTTCTTCCACTTCGCCTTCGTCGCGGCGTCGGACTTGATGTTCTCGAACGTCGTATTCAATAACAGCGCTGATTTGGTCGCCGCGTCGATGCCCTGCACGAGGCCCGCCGCGCTCGGCGCGTGCTTCTGGAGCCAGGTCAGCTCTTTGCTCAGCGTTTCGATTTCTTCCAAGCGTTTCCGGCGTTCCTCTCTCAATACCCTTAAACCCTTCAGCAGGTCGACGCGTTCTTGAGAACGAGACGCGAAGAGGCGGCACCAGTGCGCGAACTCCACTTCTAGAGTTCTTACTTGCGTGTAGAGGGCCTTGCGCCTGTGTGGACGTCGACGGCGTCGGAGCGCGTCGTCCCACGCCATCGACGCGACGCGTTCCTCGCTGTCTCGGCACCGATGTCTTCAGCTCAAACTCGGACACGACCGCCGAGCGCCCCACGCGACCGTATTGAGAGCGTAACACCTCCCCCAAACCCCGACACACCGCAAATTGAAGTACAACTTGAAGACACGGCCCGCGACTGCTCGTCCGTCATCTCCATGCGCTCGTCGTCGATCTGCAGCTCCTGGTTGCACCGCTCCGTCTCGCCTTCACAACGACTGGACTCGACCTCGGCCTCGTCCATCAAGCCTTGCACTACGAGCACTTTCCGCTCGCCGAGGCGCATCGACGTCCAGAGATCGTCGGTCGCGACCCTACAAACTTTCAACCTCTCTTGGATCTCCACACCGCGCTTGTGTTGTGCATCTAATTCCGCATTCGCCGTCCGCACGGCGTGGGCTTCGACGGTAATACTGTATTTAGTTGCTGAAGCTGCACCTAACACGACGTTGTAGACTCCACTTTTCAGAGGCTTTTCACTCGGATCATGCACGAGCACGGTCTTGCCGAAGGTCGTGCCCGTGTTCAACTGTTGCGAGGAGTAGGGCGCATACCCGATAGGTATCGGTGGCGATAATTGGCCCTTCGTAGGTAGGCGAAACAACGTAGCGGCAATCCTTCCGAGTCGATAGCCTCTTGCTGTAAAAACTCCCCTGTAAACAACAGTTATGGTAAGTGATAGGAACTTCCTATCCGTTTCCTCGGGTACGACGAACCGATGCGTCCGCGATTCTCGCGTTTCGAGACTTTCATTTTCATCTAACAACGACGCGCGTTTGCCCTCGTATTCAAATAAGACAGCTTGGGGGTCTTTCGGCTTCGGTCTTAGTTCGTTCAACTTTTCTACACTCTCTACAACAGTCACTGGTGGTTTGGCAATGGTCACCGTCGACTCATCGTCGTCAGAGCCAAAGCGCTCCGCTCGAGCTATAGCTACATTCTGTAGCGGATCACCACCAACAAGACCATCTTCGAGCGTCCCGTCATCATCAAAACTACCTCGAGACCGTCGCGATTCCAGCGAACTTTCCTCGGGAAAGTCCGTTAAATCGCGCTGTTTCCTATCATATCTATCTTGGGCGATCCTATTGAACTGCTTGTCGAGCTGTTTCTGCGCGCCTTTCCTGCGCCGCCCGTGCGTGTCGACCCGACCGTCGACGTAAAACTCCTCGAGTAGCAATCTAACTTCTTCGTCCGGCTCGAACGCCAGCGGTGGCACGGCGTCGACCAACTCTAGTAACGTTTCTCTAGTGTGTGCTTCGCCGTTGATGCGGTAGGGGAACCACTTCGTCGCGAAATGTAACTCGACGTCCGTGGCGCCCTGCTCGTACATTTTACGCTGTGCGACATATTCATCTCCCTGGTTCAGGCCTACGGTAGCGTCCATTCCAGCTGAAGAATGGGCCTCTTCGAGCAGCTCCAAGGCCCGCGCGTCGTCGTCCGCATCCTTATCACTGGCTTGGGGCGCGAAATTCAACTCAGGATGTAACAATCTGTCAAGTACTAAGTAGCGGGCCTCGTCCTCACTCAGCTCGATCGCCTGCATCGACCGTAGCCGTGCCAGACGCCTCTCCCTTAGTACAATGTCGAGCAATGCCGCAGTTTTTTGTTGTGCCCCAAAGGATCTGTTCGATGGTGTTTGCGTCGACTCGCGTCGCAGCGGGTCCTCGTGGTCCACAGACGTAACTCTACGTTGATGCAAACCGCCCTCCAACACGCGCCCCGTCTTATCTAAGCTTCTAAAGTGCGCCTCCCCCTCTTCGTGGGTATACATGCACAGCAGTCGGTGAGCTTCGATCTCCTGGTCAGAAAAAAGAAACGGTAAGGCTAACTGCAACACCCTCGGTAGCGCCAGGATCCGCTCGATGTCCTCGGGCGGCAGCGTCGGCGCGTAGTCCGCATCGTACTTCATCTCCTCGGCCTCCTGCTCGGACACGTGGCCGTACGCGATCGGATTAATCAGCACATCTAAAGCAACCCATTTTTTTTCATCTTTCGAACGTTCTGCTGGTTTCATATGCCTCACACGCATCGCCACACAATCACCTTGCCCTGTTTTGTTGGCCTTGTTCTGCAAATTCTCCTCTGCTGCCCTTTCTTCGTCGAGCTTTGCGGCGCGTTCCTGCTCCTGGATCATATCTTTTAATTCCTGCATGACGGATCTTCCGGTCGCTTCCTTGTGGGCGTCCACCACCGCATTCATGACGTCCTCGACGGTCGCGGCCTCGCCGTCCAAGGCCCTCAGATCTCTATTGGAAGCTCGCAGATCTCGCTCCGACTGTTTTAACGTGCGATCGAGATCCCTGACACGTCGCTCCAACGCCAACTGTTCCTTATTGAGCGAATGCTTCAGATCTTTCGTGGCCATGCGCTGCAGGACGCCGGGGTTCCACAGATCCGAATTCACGAACTCGGCCGTGTGACCCTTGACCCTTCCAATTTCGATGTCGACTTTGGCCAAGCGATCCTTCGCTTGCTTGATGGTCTTGCGCTGCTCCACGGCGTTTCTCTCCTTTTCCGTTTTCTCCAGGCGCTTCTGGCCCCTTCTTGTTCGTAACATCCGGCCCAGTCGATCCAAAGCCGCCACTAAGATTTGCGCGGCCTGCTCCTTCTTCTCTACCACTACCTTCAAGGCTTGGGCGATGCGATTCGCCAGTCGCAACTTCCTCTCGCGACTGGCGAGCACATCACTTGTAGACTGATACTCAGCTACCTTGAGCTCGTGGGCGCGGCGCATCTCGTCTATTTCGGTCTGTTTCGGCGCCAGTGCGCCTTTCAGGCCCCGATTCGACTCTAGCAATCGCAGCGTTCTCTGCAGTTTTCGCGCCTCGTGGTCCGCCCGCTCCGCGGACTTACTAAATTGTTTGACCACGTCTTCGAGCTGTAGACACTGTTGCAAGGCCAACACTAACCGAGAACGAGCCTCAAACAAATCTTGCGTCATGCGCATGGCGCTTTCGCGGATCTCCCGCATCGGCGGGCACCGCGAGTCCTTTTTCGCGGTCGAACCTCTTACAAACCGATCCAGACCACCGCTCAAATACCCGCCAGAAGCCTCCCCATCGAGTTTCACACATTCGACGAGCATTTGTTCCTCCTCCTGCCGCTCCCGTTCCCGCCGTTCCATTTTGAGTGAAGTGCGAACCACGCCCTGCTCGTGTCTCAGCTTCACGGCTTCCTCCTCGTCGCGCTGCTCCAGGATGTAGTCCGCCTTGTCTAACGCGCGATCGGCGCCCTCCAAGTATACAGCTAAGCGATGCTCGTCCTTCCGCACCTCGCGGCTCCGAAAGTCCTCGTACCGCATCGAAAAACGTTCTTCCCGTTCCGCGGTCTTGATGTTCTCGGCCGCTTCGGCTTTCCGTAAGGCCGCCAGTCGCCGCTTCTCGGCGCGCTTCCGACGCTTCTCGCTCGAACCTTTGTTGGCTCGTCTCCGCCGTTTTTTCTTCTCGACGCCCTGCGAGTCGACGGTCATTTCATCTTCACTTAGTGCGTCGGAATCGACGTACTCCTCGTCCGAACTACTGGACGACGACTCAACAGGTTGGGCCGTCGAGACGCGCGAATCCTCGGCATCCAAAGCCGCGGCCATGGACTTCTCCAATTCTTCGCGCTCTCGAGCTCGCCGTAAGGCGGCCACGACCTCCTGGTCCTGCGCGGCGGGCGCCGGCGCCGACGCGTAGCTCAGGAAGGACTTTGGCGGGTCGTCAAGGGAGACTACGGTAGTCTCCTCTTCTTCGTCGACGGACGCCCTGAGGACGTCAAAGACCGTCGTCGCGATGATTTTCCGGTTCTCCTGGTTCATCTCGTGGCCGCAGTCCACTTCCTCGTAAGAGTAGATGGTGCCTCCCGTCCTGACGGCAGACGCCGCCGACGGAGCCCGGTCGACGCGCGCCTTCTCTAAGGCATTGACCGCTAGATCACTATCGACAAAGGTTGAGTGAGACGACTGTAACAGCACGAGAGGCACGACAATACGGTTTAACACAGGTCGCACATCGTCGTGATCTAGGATGCCTCGCAGCTGCGCCATGGCGCCCTGGGGGCCCGTCTCCTTGGCCGGTCTTCTTGCTGATTTTATGAGTTCCTCAGGAGCCTCGCCGACGATGACGAATTTGCGCGCCTGCCAGAACTCTTTGCAGACCTTCTCGCGACCGTGCTCATTTATAAACTCTGGGGAGAGGTGCATAGACTCGATAGCCATGACGCGTTCCGCCTTCACGGCCGACGCGAGCACGCGATGGAGGGTCTTGGCCTTCTTCTTGAGGCCGTTCGCGCTGAAATAAGCATTGACCAGAATCATCGCTACAGTACTTGACTTCACATCTGCCAGGGCTTGGGCCCGTTCCGTCAAATGACGAGAAGCGAACTTCGCCAAGCAACACGCGCCGTTCCCAAAGCCCAGGAAAATAATTCGCAGGTCCTTGTCTCGCGGGAGGCGGTCGCGGTTCTTCAGATGCACGAGCAACTGTTCCACACAAGTCGCTTGTAACGAATTGTTCACATTCCCCAACTTTCTAGCACCGAATCTCCCAGCGGGCCAGACCGTATGCGGCAAGCCGGGCGTACCCACTAACAGAGCGTCGCCGACCGCGTCGGGTCTTGACAGCAACGGTCGTAAATCTCGCTGCAACGCGTCGAGCGTCATGAAGATGTCCGGAGCTACGACCAGTAAAAAGCGCATCGGTTTATTCGTCACGCTGGGAAGATTTTTGGGCCTATTATTTCGATCCATGATCGCTTCGGAGTCAATTAATGCTTTCGCCTGCTCTAGATACGTAGCCGTGCCCAGATTTGAGGGAGCTGGGTGCTTCGCTCCCACCAAGTACCTGTAGGTACACACGACGCCCTGTTGCACGTGGTAGAACTCGTCCTCGTTACTTAACATGTCTGGTAAAGGGAATACTGATTCAGCTAACGCCGACTTCTTCGTCTGCTCGTCCTCGGAGGAATCTTCGTCTTCTTCGGACTCATCCACACTCTCGTCGTCGGGCGCGGGGGCCGGGCCCTCGACCTGGGGACCGCGCTTCTCGAGGCGTCGTTGCTCCTCGGCCAGCCGCACCTCCTCCTCCTCGCGCTCTTCCGCTAATCGTTTCCGTCGTCGTTTCGCCGCGTTCCGCAATTCCGCCAGAGCTTTCCGCGACTGGTTCCTCGTATCCGGGAGAGAGAGGAAGTCGCCGCCCCAGCGCTCCCTTATCTCCTTCTTCGAGAGGGCTAGTGGTGCTCGCTTCCTTGTCTTCAGTTCCGACTCACTATCCGACAGCTCTTGTTTCGCCTGAGAACGGGCCATATAACCAGTAGTCATCGGCGCTTGTACTGGAGGGTTTAGTAACCTTTTGGTCCGCTCCCGCTGGAGAGCGACGTCCTCGGCAGTTTGGACAGATCGCAAACCTTCTGAAACCTCTTGCTGATGCGTCGCCCGCAGATCTTCCCGCTCCGCGCGACTCGGTTCCTTGCGCGGCCGCGGGCCGTCCGTACTGAATCTATGTAAATCTTGCACGGAGAAGCCTCGTATCGAAGAACCAGATAGGTCCTCCTGGAGTAAGGCTGCCGCGTCGTCCGAGATCTTCGTTCCTAGTAAGTCTAATCCAGTGATCAATCCAGCCACGTCGACTCTTCCTAACCCTTGGGGATCGAAGTGCTTGAACGAGGCCCGACTGTCGACGCCTCTTTTAGCTGCCAGTGCGAGCAATCTCATCAATTCCTTTCCTGCATTTTTAGCTTCTTCCCTCGTCGCCTCGTGCGCCTCGAACGCTTCGGCGTCGACGCGCGCGGGCGCTCGGTTCACGAAGCGGATGTGGCAGACGGGGCACCGCACCAACCACAACGTGCCTCGTCCATCAACGGAGGCTTCGACGTCCAGCGCGTCGACCTCCAACCCCAAATCTTCGACCGTCGCTTGACCGATGTCCTCGTCGTCGAGCTCCGTCAGTCGGGACTTGGCCGGAGCATAAGTCGACTCGGCGAATTTTGCGAGCGCTCGTGCGAGGTGGGCGAGGTCGTCCCGCGACGCGTGCTCGGGCTGGCCCGCGGCCAAGGCTGCCGCCGCTCGTGCCGCGGCTTCGGCTCTCGGGGCGAGCGATTGTTTCGCATTCCTCCTGAATGATCCGGAGGCGGTCCGTCGCGCCGTGACCTTCGACTGCAAGGAGGCGACTTGGATGCGCCAGCGCGCGTGCGAACCGAGGTACAAGAGCTGCTTCACATTTAAATCTTCCCTAACACCATCGTAGTACTCGGCGACGCACACGGCCGGGGCGCTTTCGTCCTCCATATGCAGCTCCGTGGTGCCCCCTCCCCTCCTCCAGGCCTCGGTAAATTTCTGAGCGAACATCTTGATGCGCTCCGACGCGAAGAACTCGTCTCTCACGTCGTTCGGGACGCTCATGGACCCGCGCACGGCCTTCAGGGCCGGGGGTTCTAAGTCCCTCCTTATCAGATAGCCGTCGTCATCTGTTCCTAACCATTTCGTGGGCGTGCCGTCCTCGAAGAGCACCGTTTCTGGCACACTCAAGTGGAGTCGCGGGCTCCGCCGGAGTCCCGTCCACAACGTGGAAAACAGCCAGGACCAGTGCTTCTCCTGCTGCTGGCCGCGGGCCTTGTTGAGGCGGGCCTCCTCCCTCGCTTTGTCCTTGGCCGCTTTGAGCTCCGCGGCGCTGAACATGGCTACCGGTGGCCCAGACCAGTGGTGCTCTTGTGTCTGTCAGGCGCGTCCAAATGGCTGCCCGGCGGCGCGCGGCGGGCCGGGTCCTATGCGTTTTCGATTTCTGCGCAGCCAGCGGCGCCCGCGCGGCTGCCTACCAGGCGCTTTTTGTGCAGCGCCGAGCGGCTGCCAAGGCTTTGTTTTGCAAATCGCACTAGCCTGGTGCCCGTTGTTCTTCGCGGAGACGTCTATTAGTCGTCGAAACCGTGTGTTGCGGTGTGCGACGCGTCCCTTCGAGCTAGCGGCCAGTAAGACACTAGCAATACAATAGCAAGCCAGGTCCAAACGAGACGGGCCCATTTTGTGACTGTTACGCATGGTTGCCACGCGCACACGACCCTGGGGAGCGGCCGCGCCAGTGCCGCCAGCATCCGTGCGGCGCGCAATCCAGTCGGACGACGTGCTGCTGTGTGTGGTCTCACAGCTCGATGTGCGTGAAGGATGCATACGCAGCGTGGCGTCAGTCAACAAGGCGTGGCGCAACGCGTGGCGGCGAAGGTGCTCGGGCCGGTGCCGACTGCTGCGCGCGGGCATCGGTGAATTTCAGTACGCGAAGCAGGTTTCGGCGCTACCTGGCGGCGGCGCTATCGTCCCGGATTACGGTCATTTTCGACTCGAAGCATATTCGCCAGATGGTGACTCGCAAGGCATCTACTGCGAGAATTTTGAAACGCCGGGGGCGATAGCGCTTCTCGGAGACGGTACGGCGTGGATGTTGGCGAGGGACAGAGCCCGTGTCTGTCGCGTACGGTGGCAGGACGAAATAGGAGCCGAACCGGCTCAATTTAGGTGGCCGCATCTCAACCAGGGAGGAGATTTTGGGGACCCATACAGAAGAACCTTGCAGCACGTCGACTTTGGTGCGTTGTTCGCGTCGGAAGAACTGAGCGGCTACTTGCATCCTTATGATCTTGCGGTTTCTGGTGATAGGCTGCTTGTGCTGTGTAGTGGGTTCACGTGTGCGCGAATCTGCGTGTTCGACAGTCAGACCGGCGCGTTTCTCTATCACATCGGTCGGGGGAGAAGCGCCGGAGAGGCTGATGCGCTAAGCAACCCAAAGGCCCTTACGGCGCATCAAGACCTGTGCTTCGTTGCAGATACCTACAACCACGTGATCAAGATTTTCAATTTTCGCCAACGGGTGCTCGTGAGGACAATCGGTAGCGCTGCCGCCAGCGATCTGCCCTGCGAATTCGATGAGCCCGCCGGCGTCGCCTTTCGCGACGGACGTCTTTATGTCAGCGAATGGGACGGCCAGCGGATTCAAATCCTGCGGTTTGCCAACGGTATCCACGGGGCGGTGGAGTGTTTGCAGATTATTCCGTCGCCCAACGGGCTGGAGCTCGCCGGCCTGTGCTTGAGCGGCGACCGCTTGTGGTGCATGGGGGGTAATGGTGGGTCCGTACGGTGGGTCCCGTCTCTTGTCGCTGGTGTCAATGGAACCGTGTGGACCTCGAATTCCTGCATCCACCTCTTCACGGCCTGTGCCTAGCCATTCGAGTAAGTATATAACCTAGTAAATGGGAAATTTACCCGATAAACACGCCGTCGCCGCGAGCCCTCAGCTCGACGCCATCCCGCGCCCCTTGTCGTTCTGCTTGTAGTCGGGCAGGAACGGCGCGACCACAGCAATCAAATGCGCGAGAGCGTTGTAGGGCAACAACGACACGCCCAGGCGCATCCCAATCGCCGTCCCACCAACATCCCGCAGCACACATCTTCCGACCGAAGCAAAAATATCTCCCGGCAGTTCGGACGGCGCCACGGCCACTTTTTTAAAGGACTCCATCGAGTCGATCTTGTGCTCCACTTTATTGTAGAAGTGCGACGCGACCGGTGAAGGATGGACCACACAAACATCAATGCCCTTGCACTGCAATTCCACCGCGATCGACGCGGCGAACTGCGACATGAACGCTTTTGTGGCACCATATATAATAGCGAAGGGGTTCGGGATGTAGGCCGAGGCGCTCGAGGTAAATACAATGCATCCTTTTTTGTTGTTCTTGACCATGAGCGAGGCGAAATGATGGGTAATAGCTACGGCTGCCGTAGCGTTGCACTCCATGTTCACCAGATGCTTGCCGAGGGGCTGGGAGTCGAAGAAACCCGTGACAATAAATCCCGCGTTGTTGAAGACCAGTTGAATGTCTTTTCCGGCGGTCGCTTGCTTGATCTTGTCCAGATAATCGCCGCCCGGGGCAAAGCTACATGCGACGCCCACGAACTGTTGGGAGGCGTACCTCGTCTGCAGTTCCTTGATGGCCGGGGTTAATTCAGGTTCTAAACCTTGGACGACCACATTTAAACCCTGCTGGGCCAGCGCCTCGGCGATGGCTCTCCCTATTCCCGTCGAGCCGCCGGTCACGAGGGCCCACTCCGCACCATACTTCTTCTTGAGGTCCTGCGTGCCTCGCAACCGAATGTATAACAGGGGGAGGACGTAGGCGGCGAGCCAGAGGCAGGTCGGCGCCGCGAGCAGCATGTAGAGCCATTTGGGCAGTGACGCCAGTGCGGAGAGGAGGAAGACCATGGTTGCCGCTGCGTCGTTGATGCTTTTAGAGCAACCACTGTCGCCGCGCGGCTCGCGTGATATCCAGCAGACGCGCGACGCAGCAGGATTAGCTAGCGTCGAGAGACACACTTGGACTCCTGCAAAATCGGCAAAATATTGTTCCTTCGCGGCGATCGACGCGCTACTCACAGTGGAGGAACACACATCGATACCCAGAACGTGATCCCGCAGCCGCAACCGAACCACAAACGCCGGCACCGCTCACAAACAGCACCCACCAGGAGACTGCTGCGCAGCAGTTTGCAAGCGCAAAAAATGGAGAAGAAGGAAAGC
The DNA here is from genome assembly GCA_918797485.1 of Pelagomonas calceolata. Lineage (NCBI taxonomy): Eukaryota > Pelagophyceae > Pelagomonadales > Pelagomonadaceae > Pelagomonas > Pelagomonas calceolata. The sequence continues at coordinate 4,567,813 of CAKKNE010000004.1, forward strand.
GACCTTCACGACCACCACCGCTCCGGCTGGCACACGATGTATCAGAGTAGACAGGCGGTGCCGCAGCATTTCAACAAGCCGCAGCCGCCGCCCCCGAGAGAAGACCCGCCGACGCCGCCTCCCTCACCACCGAGAAGGACGCGCGACGACGATGTTGACGAGTTCATGAGCTTTACGGGCGTCACCGACCGCGCCTTGGCCGCACGCCTCGTCGAGGACGCCTTCGCGCAAGGCAAGTCATTAAGGCAGGCCATCCGCGAGTACCTCGAGAGTTTAGATCAAATGAAGAAGGACCGGAGAGATGCTGTGATTGCCGAGTTGGTCGGGATGGGTTTTGACGCTGATTTGGCAGGTCGCGCATTCGACGCGTGCGGTGACGACGTTCCGAGATGCGCCGCGTGGTGCAAGGCGCGGCGCGACGCGGTGATCGCCGAATTAGTAGGCATGGGCTTCTCCACGGACTTAGCGGGGCGCGCCTTCGATATTCATGGAGACAATATTGAACAGTGCGCGGCCTGGTGCCTGGCCCAGCGACCGCCTGTACCGCAAGCGTCCGACGCCGACTTCGCGCTGTTCGGTTCCATGAAAGCGCCGGCGCCCGCGCCGCCGCCGCGACCTCCAAGACCACCGCCGCGGCCCGCACCCGTAACCACGGCGCCGCCACCCGCAAAGAAGCCGGAGGCGCCCTGGTCCGACCTGCCGCCCGCGATCGTGGCCGGCACGAACCCCTACGGCCACGCGCCTCTCAAGATCATTAGTACGCCTGCGGCTGGTGTTGCGGATGGCGCCTTCGAAGCCCAGAAAGCAAGGAATGCCGCAGGCTTAGTACAGAAGGCCGGAGCCTTGTCCAAGTTGTCCTCGGGCGGCCTCATCGGCAAGAAGGCCGTCCGCTGGCAGGGCCGCCACTTCTCGTTAGGTCATAGGTCGTTGGCCTACGGCGAGACGCCGGGCGAAGGGCTCTGGGAGGCGAAAAAAAAATTTAACATCTGGGGCTCGTACGTCGTCCCGGAAGCGGCGGATCGAGCTGCCGGGCGGCAGCACGCTATTGCGGTGTATCGCGGCGACGAGGACGTCATCGCGGGGCCTCGATCCGGTGCGGATAAAAGAAGAAGTGCGGCGGCTCTATCAGACAGAGACGCGACGGCGCGGGACCAGATTTTGCTCGTTGCGGCGGATTCTGATCTGGAAGCGCGCCAGTGGACTTTGAGTCTGATGGCCGCGGCTGGCAGAAGGGGCGTTGGGATCGTGATAGGCGAGGACGCTTCTCACATAGATCTTAGGGCGATACTGGCCGAGCCGTTAGGCCTCGAGGCGGTCTCAGCGGACCATCGTCCATTGATAGCAACTATCGAAAAGAACGGCGCGGCCCACGCCGCCGGGCTGCGAGCGGGCGACGAGCTCGTGCAAATTAACGGCGTCAACGTGCCGCCGGCCGACGCGCCTACTTTGAATAAGATCTTACAGGCGTCGGCGAAGCCCCTCGACTTGCGATTGAGACGGTGCACGTCGCAGATCAACCAACGGACGCGGCGCGACCTCGCGCGAAACGCGCTGCGGTCCGTCGCGTCGATCGTCCAATCGCGAGACGCGCTCCACAAGCAGTCGCTCGAGGTCGGCGCGGCTTTACGGGCGGACCAGCAAGCTAGGAGTGATGCAGCGCAACGCCAGGCCGAGGAAGCTTCTAGGTTGGAGGCGGCGCGTCGGGCTTCTCTGGCGGACGAGGCGCAGCGGTCCGCGCGCGTCTCTCGTAATGATGCGGTGGACGCGGCCGTCACGGACGCATTATCTGCGGCGCGCAAGGCCGAGGAGGCCGACGCAGTCTTTGATCCAGGAAAGGCCGCCTCTCTGAAAGCGGAGGCGCGCGGGATGCTTGATAGGGCCGCGCCGATGTTGAGGTCCGAAGAGGCTAGGCAACGCCTCGCCGCGGCGGCCCCCGGTTTGGACCTCGCCGCTTTGTATGATCGGTTGGTTGGGCCCGCGCCATCGACGCGCACGGCCGTGGCGACGCACGCCTGGGAGGCCGCGGAGCCGTGGCAGGTGGCGTTGGCCGCGGGCGCGCGCGTCGCCGTCACCAAAACGCTCGAGGACGGCTGGTCCGAGGTGAAGCGCCTCGACGACGGCGCCTCGGGTTTGGTGCCTACCGGGTATCTGGAATTTGAGGCGGTGTCGGCGAACGCGCGCGTGTAATATGCTATTGTATCTTATACGCCGGTCCACTCGAGGCCGTCGAGGGCGCATGTGTCGAGCTTCATGCTACTGCTGTAGCCCGCCGATATTCCCACGCAACCTTGGTCCTTGTCACCGTCCGGGAGCTCGCAGAATCCGTCGAATGTGTCTTCCCTGAATATCATCGCAACGTCGCCAGGCTGCCAAGCCTCGGCGATCATCTCGCTGAAACCCATGGGAAAATCGGCCGGTCGGCCGTCGAACGTGAGATAGAGGTCTAGGCCGAGCTCGCGCACATCGCCCCCGCGGCGCTTCCTCTCCACCTCTTCCGGCGTGGCGCCTGCCGCGCGGAGAGTCGCCTCGTGCTTGTCCTGGCGAGCCATCGCCCGTCGCCGCACCCAGGAGCGTTCGGGCTGGATCGGGTATAAAGTGCCGTTGAATTCGATGCCCTGATTGCATGTGGCCATGAGCTCCAGTTCCGTGCGTACGACGGCGCCGTCTGCGCGCCGGATGAGAGATAACGACGCCCGCACAGTCCCTTCTGTCATCCTCGAAGGCACGCCGCCGGCTTGCTCTAGCGCCTCCTTCCAGCTAATGTTTCGTTTGCCCATGCTGATTTCACGAGCGCGATTGCGAATCGGGTCTTCCGCGGCGACCTGGGCGACCAGAACATCGTATGCCGCGGACGGCGCCGGCCGCAGCCGAAGTGTGTTTTCGTAGTAGCTAGAGCTAGCCGCCGCGCTTTGCCGTTGCATTTCATCGAGCGGCGCCGTCGCCGAAATCAACGTCTTCCCGTCTACTTTGAGCTCGAAGAGAACCAAGACTCCCTCGGGCGTCGTCTCCCTCCGCGGCTGGGGACAGGCCAGCCGGGCGTACAGCGCGCGCGCGTCGAGAGCCTTTCGCGCCGCGAGTCCAGACCAGACGTCGGGCCAGCGCCGCTGGACGAAGCCTTGCCAGAGCGCGGGCGTGACCGCGGCCCGACGCCACCGCCGACTCATTTGTGCGGCGACGCCGCCGACGGTGCGCACATCGAGGAACGCCATGATTGCTGTGAGCACGTCATTTGCGTCGGGAAAGCGCGCCGCCTGGTCGACTCGTCGGCGGGAAGCAGCGTCCTTTGCTGCCTCCATCTTTGCAGCCCGGGGGCAGCAGTTTGAGCTAGTGCGCGCGCCCGCGAGATGATGTTCGGGATGCTAGTGTGTCACAATTCCGGTAGCATTTCCTAAACCTCCCGGATTTGGTACTACTCTTATTCCGGTGACGCTTCCGACGCGGTCCGCTCCGCGGCCTCCGCGGTTTTACCGCCGCTCAGCGAGTACCTCCCCAGGATCAGGTTCACGTCGCCGAGCGCGCCCCACAGATTCAGTAAAGTATTCTTCTTGATGGTCAACCCACCGGAATTGAGCAGCTTGAGGCCGCCCCGCGCCTCGTAAATTTCCGAGGCGGGCACGTCGTACGCGTCATCCGCGTCACCGTTCAAAAGTGCCGACGAGAAGAAGACCCGACCCGGAGGTATGCTCACGTCGTTCCGCTCGGCGCCCGCGGGAAAATCCAGAAAGAACCTCAGGCTCTGCTCGCCGGGCCGCCCCGTCGGCGCGGCCCACCAGCCGCCTCCATCACACGCAACAGTAACAGTGCCGCCCGGCCCGACAAAGGAGCCGCCTTCGCAGTCGAGCCGCCGGCAGTAGCGGCCCGCGAGCGCCTCCTCGCCCGGGAAGCCTAGATCCAACTCGTCGCCCGTAAAGCTGCACTGCAAGGGCAGCAACAGCCGCGCGCCGCTCGCCGCCCAGGACTTGTCCATCCAGGTTCCGCTCTCGCGGCCGACGGACATCGTGATCTTAAAGTCGAGGCCCGCCAAATCCGCCGACGGCTCGCCGCCGTCGGGCTGCGCCACTCCGCTTTGGGTCGCGAGCTGCGTCGCGACGAAGGCGGTGAACGCGACGTCTATTGCCGTACCGAAGTAGTCCGCCTGGTCGGAGCCGAGCTTCGGGACTTCCAGTATGAGGTCACGTATGCTCTGGATGCCAAGCAGTCCTAGCACGACGCTGCCGCCATACTTGCGAATGGGGTTTTCGGCGTGCAGCGCGGTCGGCGCGCGCAGCGATGGCGTCGACGGTGCGAATGCATGCGTGGCGCACAGCAAGTACGCAGCGACAATGCGCATGATGATACCTTTGCGACTCAAAGCAGCCAGCCAGGGGGCAGTCCTTGTTGTAGGTCTGTGAGCACGCGTTCGATGCTTCCACGGTTGTGCAGGAGTTCACGGTACCGTTATATGTAAAAACGCAGTCCTTAGTATAAAATAGTAGCAAGCACGCGCGGCAGCGGCTAAGATGTGCTTGTTGCTTGGATGCCTAGTGTCTTACAGGCCGCTAGGTCATAACCCCAGGGCTCAAGCCGCGGCGTGGGCTAGTCGAGCGTCGGGAGGGCGAGATCACGGCCGTGGAAATTCGGTGGAGAGCGGTCGACGGCAGACAGTGCCGGATCATCAAAATTGATGATGACAGACATGGAACCAATACACAGGGCCGCCCGCGAGGGCGACGTGGACGCGTTGCGACGAGAACTCGAGAGCGGTGTCTCGCCCGACGTAGTATCTCCGCAGGGCTTAGTGCCTCTCCACTATGTCGTAGCTTGGGCCGACCATGATCGAGTCGCCTGCGTCAGACTACTCGCAGCCGCGGGAGCGAATATGTCATCGGCCACCCCCGACGGGAAGATGACGGCGCTTCTGTATGCTGCCAGGGACTGTAATCCGACAGTTATGGCCGCCCTGCTCGACGCCGGTTCGGACGTGAACCAACGCGATGCCGACAATTGGACGCCTCTTCACTACGCAATCTATAGCGATCGTGGTGCCGACTCCATCCGCATTCTCATTAATGCAGGTGCCGCGTTGAACGCGAGGTGTAGAGACGGAATGACGCCCCTGGAGCTCTGCATATCGCGGCGTCAGAGGTTTCTCCGAAGCATTTCCGCCGGCGATGCCGTTAACTCGGAGAGACAACGCCGCCTCTACCCGATTTTGCTCCGCGCCGGCGCCGCCCTCCCCGCAGAAACGGACGACGCGTACATACGAAAAGTGCGCGCGGCGGGCAGCTTCCAAAATTACGAGCGCGCCCACCTCAACGCCATCACCGCGACGTTCCTCCAAAAGCTCCCTAGTCTCCCGCCGGAGATGGTCCGGCGAGTCGTCGAGTACGCGTTCCACGTGGGCGACTATTGATTAGTGCGCTGCTGAGTAAGAATATGTCTCCGCGCGTCTAGGGATGGGTGCGTGCAGGTTTAATACACAACTAGTGAAACCTTATGTTGTTCGCCGACGCCGCCGCGGAAGAAATCTTGTCCCGCTGGAACCTAGCTGAGGTAGGCCCGGCCACGTCCCAGCGCGCGTCCTCGACCCACTGGTTGGCATCCACCACCCCTGGAAAATTATCGGTAGTAAAATCCGTCACCGGTGCTGTACAGTAGTCCTTGGCCGAGGCCTTTTTATTTAATGGACCATATTCACGAGTCCACTTTTCCGTGCCGTAGTCCTTGACCCACTGCGGTAGCGTGGCCTCCCTCGATTCGCCGTGGTTCTGGGGACCTAACACTTCACTCTCGGGCCGCGACAGCAACCAGATGTTCGCCGGGTCATTTAAACAGCTCCACTGGTCTCTTGGATTGACTTTTGGTGGAGCATCCGAATCCGAATCTTCGGAAGACGAGGATCCCCACGCCCCAATACCTAATTCACCTACCTGTGAAGGCTCGACGGGCACGGTGGCCTCGCCGTCCCACTCGGCTGGCGTGAGCGGTACGGGGTACAGCGTAGACACGTCGATGTCCTTCTTATGCGCGATGAAGGCGGCTTCGATCGTGTCGAGCACCTTCCGCCAGCGCAGCAGCCAGTCCATCGACTCGGGCTCCCGACCGCCCGGCTTCCGTCGCGTCCCCTTCAGATCCTCGAAGGCTTTACTGACAACGAGTAGCCGGAACTCGGATTCATCTTTCCACACTTCGCCGGTGTTCTCGATGCGCAGATAGGTAGGTGCGTAGGCCGCCCGCAACGTCTTCTCCATCAATACCTGTCTAGGACCAGGCTTCGGCTTCTTCTTCTTCTTCTTCGCGGCGAACCAGCCCCTTTTTTTCTCCTTTTTTTTGCGCGCGGCCTCCTCCTCCCTTAGTTTTTCTTTTGCGGCTTCCCGTTCCGCCCGATGCGCGGCGTACCTCGCCGCGCGCTGGGCCTCCTTCTCCTTGGCGTATTCCGCCGACGCCTCGACGCTCACGAAATTCGCCCCGGCGTGCTGCTGCACGGCGCCGACGCCTAATGCCGCGAGGACGCCCTTGTTGCCACTCTCTAATTTACGGAGTTCGCGCTTCTTCTGGGCCTGGGCCTTGGCCAATTCTAAGCGCGCTTCGTCGAGGTCCTTGTTGAGGGTGGCGCTCATCTTTTATGTGCTCTTGGTAGGGTAGCTGCTTGGGGCGCGTCGGCGGCGTGGGGAGGCTGCCCAAAGGTGCTGAGCCCTTCGTTTGGGATGCGTGCGGCAGCCCTTAGGCCTCTCTGTCTCGAGGGAGTGCCTCAGGAGGCGAACACAGCGCCTTTTGCTTCGATCCTAGTATGTCTGTGAACGCTACCACAGCGCGACGTCATTTTTTTTCGAGGCTCCCATACGCGACACAGAGAGTCTCCGAGCACCACTGCTCATAGGATCAGACGCACACATTGCCAAACTTGTTTACGAAAACTGCTCAGCTTCGCTGCACGATGGTGCTCTTTTTAAGGCGTTTGACTGCGAGCATCGCAAGCCAGGCCGCGAGGCTGCCGCGGCTCGGATTGAGGCGAAGCAGCAACGCCACGGCCTACGAGACGCGCGCCCAGCCGGCGCCCGGCGTGCCCTTCCACGTGGCCATTCCTGTGCACAACATCGACGTCGCCAAGCAGTTCTACGGCGAGACGCTCGGTTTGGAAGAGGGCCGGTCCTCCACAAAGTGGCAGGACTACGCGATGCACGGCCACCAGGTTGTGGTTCATTGGGTCGGCGAGGAGTACCGCGCCCAGGACTACGTGAACCCCGTCGACGGCGACGAGGTGCCCGTGCCGCACTTTGGGCTGCAGATGCCGACCTATGAATTGTGGAAGGACGTCGTCGATAGGGTGAAGGCTGCGGGCATTCCTTTTATTATTGAACCGACTTTGCGCTTCGAGGGCGCGCCGGGCGAGCAGTGGACGTGCTTCTTCAAGGACCCCTCGGGCAACAATTTGGAGTTCAAGCACATGTCGAAGCCCCAGAATTTATTCGCGAAGTACAACGTGGCGGAGGGGTAAGTTACTTAATGAAGTTACCGACTATTTCAGATACGTCGCCCTCCTCGTGGGGGCAGTGGCCCGCTCCAGCAATCTCCACCAACTCGACCGACGCCGCCGGGGCGCTCGTCCGCAAGTTCTCCACTAATCGACGGGCGTTCGCCACCGGCACGAGAGCGTCATCTTCACCATTAATGACCAGAACGCGGTCCAGAGGTATGTAGGCTGACCTGAGGGCGCGGGCGAGCCGCGCTTCGATACTATCACCCGTCAGCAGAGCATTCAACACCTGCTCGAGGCGCGCCGCGCAGAACGCGAGGAGGCCGCGCTCCCAGCCGACGACGCCGGCCGCGCGCGCGTAGCGCTTTGCGTAGGCGTTTAATTGATCAGTGTCCTGGCGTGCGCGCTCTCCATAAGTAGCCCCGAGGCCGCGCGGCCAGAAGTCCTTTGCGAGGACGAGGCGCCTCACTAGAATGCGGAAGGGCCAGCGCGTCACTACTAATTTTGTAAGAGCGCCGACGGCGCGCGCTATGACTGATCGTCTCTTGACAGAGGGGGGACCGATTGATCGTCCCGCGACGATCGCCGGCGCAATTAACACTAATGCAGTCCGCGTCCCGGCCTCGGCCGCGCGCACCGCCGCGTCCGTCGCCGAGACCGCGCCCATGGAGTGGCCTATAAAAACAACAGAGGACGCGTTCCGCGTCAATGCGAGCGCGACGTCGCCGCCGAGCATGTACTTATGTCGCTGCGACGGCCTCTTTGTTAATCCAAAGCCCGGGTGGTCGTGCGCGATGACAGAAGCTACATTCAATTGTACAGAGAGCGCCTCCAACAACTCCTGGAAGCTCTCGGCCGTGCTCCCGAAGCCGTGCGACGCGTGGACCGCCACGGCGCCTCTGCCTTCGTAGGCGACGATGCGCACGCCTTCTAAAGGTTTTGTGGAGACGATTCTCGAGTTGGCATCCGGCAGTAATGTTACAGGTTCGGCAAGAACAGGCGCTCGTAGCAGGTCTCGCGTTATGCCGGCCGCCAGTGGTTGAGTTAATAACCCCGCGACAACCGCGGCCGCCGGGCGTCTTTTTACTAACTTGGCGAAGACGCCGAGGGCCGCGAGCCACGATAAGGCGCGGTCGCCGGTTTCAGTCGGCTTGTATACTGCTGAAGGCGGCAGCGCCCCCGACGAGAGCGCCGCGGCCACCCTCAGGAGGAGCAAAAGCCTCATCGCTGCTTCCTTCGCTGAACACGCTCGAAGACCGCCTCGAGCAGGCGCGCCAGGGCGTAGATTATTAGAAAGGCTACAGCAAAGAGCACGGAGGCGAACGCTGCCGTTCGCAGGCGTGCGGCGGGATTGGACCAGCGGTTGAGGATGTCAGCCTCGGTTGCCGGTTTTCCTAGCATCTATGCGGCGACGGCGTGCCTGAGCTTTTTTGTTCGCTCGCGTCGGCACTTAGTGCTGCCTTTGCTGCAGCTGCTGCAAACACCTTTCTCGACGCCTTACACGTTGATTGATGGACTGATTTCGCAGCTATGGGCTGTGAGCTATACAGGCCGCTTTTCTTAGAGCGCTGTGGCTCGCTAGGGCTGTTTACACTGAGTGTTGCAGCTAGCGTCGTGTAAGACACTAGCCCGCAAAACATCAATCAACTCGTGCAGCCACGAAGCACTGGAAATACACACCCGCGCTGCAAAATTGCATCAATAAGGCCAGCCGCTACGCGCGCTGACAGCGCAGCAGCATGCGTGCATCAATGTGCGTGCTGACGCTGCTGCTGACAGCCAATGCTCTCCGCACGCCGTCGCTGCGTATGAGCGTCGCGGATCCACAACGAAGACGCCTCTTCCAAGGCGCCGCAGCATTGATAACTTTCCGAGCCTACGAAGCACCCGCAGCATCGAAGACGACAAGAATACTACAAGAGACCTTCGCGAAGCCGCAAACAGACTCCAAAAGCTACCGACTCGTAGAATTAGCGAGCGGCGTCCGCTGTTTACTCGTGCAGGACCCGAGAGCCGAGAAGTGCGCCGCGGCGCTAGATGTACATGTGGGCCATATGTCCGATCCAATCGACCGCCCGGGCCTCGCCCACTTCTGCGAGCACATGTTGTTTCTGGGAAACGACAAGTACCCGGGTGAGGACGAGTTCGAACAGTACATCTCGAGAGTCGGCGGCTCCTCGAACGCGTTCACGGACACCGAGGACACGTGCTACTTCTTCGAGCTGCCTGATCCGGCGAAGGTCGGCTCCGCTCTAGAGCGGTGGGGGCCCTTCTTCTCGGCCCCCAGATTCGCGCAAGATGCGACTCGTCGAGAGGTCGAGGCGATTGATAGTGAACACTCAAAAAATCTGAAGAGCGACGGGTTTCGGCTCTTCCAGCTGACGAAGTCGCGCTTTCCTTCCACGCACCCCTTCTCGAAGTTCGGCACGGGGACGCGGAAGACCCTGAGGCCTCCGAACGGCGACGGCGACCCGCCCGTCGACAAGTTGCGAGAATTTTACGGTACGAACTACGTTGGTAGTAATATGGCCTGCGTCGTCTGCTCGACGCAATCCTTGGACGTGCTCCAGAAGCTCACCGAGAATGCTTTGGTAGATGTCAGAAGTACTACTGAGCGAAGGCCTCCGTCCACATTGTACTTCGACGAAGAGCCGCTACCAAAAGATTCAGATGCCTATGTCCTGGCATCCCTGCAGTCGCAACGAGAGCTCAGTGTGCAGTGGGTCTTACCGTATGACCGTAGTGATCCAGACAGTGCCTTTGCCGATAGGATACAAAAACGCTACTTCCGAGATGACCTGTTTCTGTCTCATATTTTGGGGCACGAAGGGCCTGATTCAATCCTAGCGGACCTAAGGAGGCGAGGCCTCGCCACGGGGCTCGGTGCTGGTAGTGGTGAAGACACCGATCAGTTCCGAACTTTTGATGTTTCTGTACAATTAACACAGAAAGGTTTAAAGGAGTGGCGCAGCGTCTTGGCGACGATACGGGGCGCGGCGCTTGGTTTACAAACGGCGGAGTGGCCCTCCAACTGCTTCGAGGAGACGGCGCGGATGGCGCGGCTCGGGTTCCAGTGCGGTCTCGGCGTCCCGCAGTTATCGTCGCGTCGATGGCGTGGGAGCGCTACGCCATCGAGCGGGGCCCAGTGACGTTGATGTCCGCGCAGGTGGGGCGAGACGCCCGACGTGGCGAACCTCGCGACCGCTTTAGCTGGTAAATTACAAGTGGTGGGCTGGGGCGCGTCCGAAGATTTGAGGGATCTATTGGCTTTAGATAGGACGCCGCGCGACGCGTCGACGGATGAGAGAAGACGGGCGGTCTCCGAGTTATTGAGGGAGATGAACACTAACGTGCCATTGGTGACCGTAGTGGCGCCTCAAGATGAGTTACAAGTAGCCGCCAAGGGTGCTAAAAAGGTAGAACCCATCTACAAGACGCCCTATTTCGCCGAGAAGCTCTCTGAAAAAGTGACCTCGTCTCAGATAAAATTTCCGCCGGTGAACCCGTACATACCCGATACAGACCCAAAGCCCAAGTACGCCAAGAAAGCTAAGCCTACGCTCAAGGACTTCGGGCCGCCGACCAAGTTACTAGACGACGGCTTCGGCAAGCTGTGGTTCAAGGAGGATAGGATCTTCGGCGTGCCGCGCGCGGCCGTTTTAGTTTTGTTGAGGACGGAGGCCACCGGTTCGAGAAGTGCGGCCGACGCGATTCACGCGCGGATCTGGACGCGCCTCGCTGCCGATGCCTTGAGAGATGCGGACTATCAACGAGAGTTTGATTCTTATGATGCTTCTTTAGCTGGCTTAGAATGGACATTAGGGGCCGGGCCGCGCGGCGTGCAGTTGTCGTTTGGGGGCTACGATGCTAAGCTTCCCGAGCTTGCGGAGGCAGTGGTGAGTGCGGTGAAGGGCTTTGATGCCGTACAGTACGCTCTGAAAAATGATAATCTCGAGCGCGTGCTCGATGGTACGAGAAGAGACATAAGAGCGGCCCGGGCGGCGCCGGCCTCGTCGCGATGCATCGAGGAGCTCGGGGTGCTCACAGAGCGACCGAAGTTCCCTTTGATCGAGGCCGAGAACGCCCTCAAGAAGACGAACGTCGAGTCCCTGCGGAAATGGTTGACTGAGAACGCGAACGTGTTTGGTTCTGTGGCCGCGACGGATGTCCTGGTCGAGGGCAACTGCGACGAGACTTATGCGAGGCGCATCGAGAAAAGCGTCCGAAGTGGTTTATCAGGCGGTTCGACCATCCCGGCGGAGCCCTCGGTGCTCCAAGTGCCTCTCTCTACCAAAGTACCTATCAGATATGCGGCGAAACCCTCTGCAAGTGACGAGGTCAACTACGCCGCCATTTATTCCTACCAAACGGGAAGCGGGTCTGACGTGCGGGCGGCTACCTTGGTACTTTCATCAGTGCTAGAGGCGCCCTTCTACGAAGCGTTGCGGACGAAACGGCAATTGGGTTATGTGGTCCAGGCCGCGTCGCGCTACCGAGAAGGTGTGTCGTCTATGGTCTTCCTGGCGCAGTCGGCGAAGGATGATGACGTGTGTAGAGGACCGTCGGATTTGGTCCGATATATCGACGAATTTTTAGATACTGAAGCGCCTCAATTACTAGATAAGTTGGACGCAGCCCAGCTCGCGGACATCGTCGACGGCCTCGCGCGGCGGTTAGACGAGCTCCCGAAGGCGCTGGGCGGCGCGGTGGCCCCGCACTGGGACGAGATCGTGTCGCGGCGCTACGACTGGGACCGGCGGGCCCGCGAGGCGGCGGCGTTGCGGAAGTTATCTGTTGGTGACGTGCGCGACCTGTTCTATCTTTCGCTTGCTCGTACTGGTGCTTCTCGGAGACCTATACTCGTCGTCGCGGACCGCGGGAAGCCGTCTTCATCAATGAGAACGGACGCGATCCCGGACGCGGCGGCGTGGGCTTCGAAGCTGGAGAGCTGGGGGTCGGCGTGAGCTTTTCTGTGTAAGTTGTTTATACGTATCTGCTTGCTAGTGTCTTAGCGGTCTAGCTCAGTACCACCCGGGTGCACCACCAAAGCCGCAGCTCGCAAAGCGATGCATTGAATTACGTGCACTTGGATCAGTCGACACTTTACGCCATCGCTGCGACGGCCGAGACCGTAATTTGCAACGAATCCATCGCTACGGTCAGAAATGGCAAGCAGCACCAAAGCCCAGCTCTCACTGATCGACGTCGCGAAGTGCTTCTCGAGCGGCGCCGTCGCCGGCGTCGTCTGCGACTCGCTGCTGTACCCGCTGGATCTTTGCAGAGCGCGACTCAACGCGCCGCGGCCGCGCGGCGCGCCGACGCTCCCGTCAGATCCATTAAGGGCGCTGCTGGCTATAAGCAGGGAGCTGCGGCCGAAGCCGCGGGCGCTCTATCGAGGGCTCCTCTGTGTGCCATTCTTCGCGCCGGCGGCGTACGGGCTCTATTTTTCCGCGTACGAGGTCGCCTCCCGGAAAACGGAGTCCGAGCTGGCCGCGGGGTTATGTGCTGAAGCTTGTGCAAATCCCTGCTACATTCCCTATGACGTCGTGAAGCAGCGGTACATGGTCGGCCGCGCGCGCGGCACCGTCGTCACCGCGACGCGACTCATTTTGAGGCGGGACGGCCTGCGCGGTTTATATAGGGGCTTCCTGCTGACGTTCGCCACCTACGGTCCTTTTAGTGCGATCTACTTCTGGAGCTACGACTTATTTACGCGACGCATGGGACAGTATCCGCTCATAAACGGCACGCTCGCCGGCGCGGTGGCCGGCGTCGCGACGCAGCCCGTGGACTGGCTGAAGACGCGGGTCCAGGTGTCCGCCGACGTCGGCGGGTCCTCATCGCGTATTGTTTTTGATGCGATCCGCGACGAGGGCGTCTCCGCATTATTCCGGGGCGCGGCGGCGCGCGCGTTCTGGCTCGGGGCTTCTTGTGGGATCACGATGCAGGTTTATGAGTCCGCGAAGGCGGGGCTTGGGGTGAGTTAGTGTTTTTTGTTTGTATTTGCTCTTTCGCGTGTTTCTTGCGTCGAGAGGCAAAGCCCGCCGTGGGTCCTCGGCCCCGCCCATCGGTCATAAGGCGTAAGGAGGAGTGCCCGCCGAGCAATGATGGCGGCGTCGCGCCGAACACAACAGCTCTCCGCAGATCTCACAGAAGGCGGAATTCACGCGTTTTCAGGCACCTCTACCGCACCAAAACACAATCATGCAGCGATTACTTGTCACTCTTTGCCTCGGCGCCGCGTCGGCGTTCGCGCCGCAAGTTTCGACGACGAACAGCCTTGTTAGGCTGCAGGCCAATCCCATCGACATCTACAGCAGTCCTGCGGCGCGGAATCGCGACTTCGTACATTCGTGGGAGCGGCAGCAATTGGACTACTTCGCGCTGCCAATCGTCGCGCTGCCGGAAGCCCGGACATCAAAGTTAGCGACGTGACGCCACCGCGCTCTGAGGCCGATAGAGGATCGATTCCCGCGCGCAGGCGCGGCCGAGGACTGCTTGCAGGAGGAGTGCTCCGTCGACACGGTCCAGATGCTCGTGGGCCAGCTCAAGACGCGCGAGCAGGAGCTCGCGAAGAAGGGCCGCATCGTCGACTACGAGCGCGAGGCCGCACTCGCGGGCGTGCGCACGATGATCCACGACCTTGAAGGCGCCGACGCGGCGTCCTCGCTATTTTCACGCCATCGACGCGGCGGGGGGATGGCGTTGCGGTAGGGTAGAATTCCGACGCCATCGACACGTGCCCGCGCAGGCCCGGCCGACCCCAACCCCGTAGTCCTTGCCGTCAAGGCCGCGTTCGACCTGAACAAGGCCAACGTCTACGTCAACAAGTGAGGGGCCGCAGGCGCCCTCCCTGATAAAGACAACAGACAGTATTTACTAGATACAGGCGAGGCAGACGCCCTCGACGCCATCGACGCGACACACTTGGCTCTAGAACACCAGTAGGTCGTCGTCTGAGAGCGGCACAGGGTCCGAGGAGGCGTCCGAGAGCTCCTCCTCGGGCTCATCGATGACCCACTCGACTTCCTCCTCCTCCTCCTCACTCTCCGAAAAGAGCAACTCGTTCACGCGCGCCCAGAGCTCCGGACGGCCCTGGCGCGTCGTCGACGAGAAGAAGAGCGGCTCGGTCGCGTAAAAGTCCTCGAGCGCGTTTAGTGAGTTAGCGAACTCCGCCGAGCTTTTTAGTTTGTCTATTTTGGTCGCCACGAGCACCACGGGCAGGTTCTTGGACCGCAGCACTTGTATAATCTCCATATCTTCAGGGTTCGGGTCCCTTCTACAGTCCACCAAAAAAACAATACCGCGTAACTGCCGCCTCCCATCGAGATACGCCTCCAAGAACCGCGAGATGTCGGCCTGCTGCGCGTCCGCAATCTTCGCGAAGCCGTAGCCGGGCAAATCAACAACTCGAGCTCGTCCACCTCCCGAATCTTCAATCTCGAATAAATTGAGTAATCGCGTCCGGCCCGGCGTCCGGCCCGTGACGGCCACGCCTTTTCGAGCGCCTACGAGCGCGTTGAGCATCGAGGACTTGCCCACGTTACTTCTTCCGACGAAGGCAATCTCCGGCAGCGGGTCGCGCGGCATCTCGTCCGGGGTAGTATACGAACCTAGGAAGCTAGCTTCTAACTGTCGGTTGCTTTGGATCGGCCGCTTCGCTTGACCTTTTGTGGGCTCGGCTCGTGGTGTTGTAGGAGGTGGTCGCCGCGCCTTCTTCTCTGTAATTTCAACCACATCGGGCGTGCCGCCCCGCGTGTCCCGTCCTCTCAACCGTTCCGTGCGCCGCGCCTTGCTCTCCCGCCTCTTCTTCTGCAGCGCTTCGTAGGTCTTCGCGGCCTTGGCCTCCTCCTTCGCGGCCTCGTCGAGGCGCTTCCGGGCGGCCTTGGCGGCCTTGTTCTTCGGGCGGCCGCCGAAGCAGACGGTGTGTTGTGCTTTTTGTGGCTGCGGCGGCGTGAAGGCGGCAGCGATCGCTATGAGGGCCCAGACGTGGAGACGCATCGTCGACAGCGTGATCGGGCTGCTACCCTGCCGTGAATGTCCGCAGGGCGAGGTCTGTTGTGCCCGCGACGTAATAGCCTGAGCCTGAGCCTGTGCAAAGCACTGCTCTGTTTGGTATTGCCGCGGCGTCGCGCGCGCAGACAAGTGGTCTTGCGCGTGTTGGATCGCGTCTGTAGGGCGACTGCAGCGGTTGTTTCGATACCTTGCTTGCCCAGGCGCGCGCCCAGCCAGACTTCAGGCTGCAGGCAGCAGCGCATCGCTCCGAGGTAGCAGTTGCTGTTTGCGCCGCGCGCAGCCTCACCGATTGAATTACGCCTTCAAAAGGCGAGCAGTAACACAAAATGCGACGCGCAAGAGCACTGCTGTCGCTCGGCGCCCTCACGGCAGCACTGCAGCCCCTGCCGCATGCAAGCCGCCGCACGGCCCTTCGAGCGGTCGACGACGACATGGTGCTGGAGCACGACTACAAACGAAGCACGGACCACCCCGGCAGCTTCTCCGACGATGTTATAGAAGAGATCGACGAGCTCATCGCGCTGCGGAGCGACGCGAAAAAGAATAAAAACTACAAGCAAGCGGACGCGCTGCGAGAAGAATTGAGCGGATGCTACGACGTCTACGTCGACGACGCGTTGAGAGAGTGGCGCGCCGGCGCGCCGCCGGAGCCTGAACAAGTACCGATCCCGGTCTACGACGGGCCCACCAGTGGAGGATTTGGAATAATCGACGAGGACGCCGAGTGGGAGCGGCGGCGCATTCCGAGAGGTCGGAAAGCTCTGGCCGCGCAGCGCAAGGCGTATTTCGCGTTAGATGGTGAAATCACGCAAGTCTGGGCCCGCGCGAAGGGTCGGGACTTCTTCGTCGGCCGCGTGAAAGGTGGAAATGCGGCATTTGCGATGCAGTTCGATTTGATAGATTGGTCGGCGAAGGAGCTGCACCTGCCGCTCGGCGCGTCTCGGAAAGTGGCTTATCTGATCGCGAAGGATGTAGAGCGGGCGGACGTCGCGGCGTGGGAGGCGACACCGAACCGCGAGGCCCAGCCCTCTTCGTTGAAAGCGCCTTCAGACGCCGTCGATGCGGACTTATCAGTGAGGACGGCGGACAAGGTGGGTTTTCTGGCCGCCAAAAGCCCGCTGCCTCCCACGACCCTGGGCAATCTTGTTAAAAGGTGGCGCACGCGGGGCCAGTCGGCCTCCGATTTGACGCCTGAGATGCGGCCGACGGGCTCCGCCGCCGGGAACACGGGGCGGGCCAAGCGCTAAGTATATCTATCCGAGTCCGTCGAACCATCGGAGTCGGACATGTATTTCTTACACGAGTCGAGGGATGAATTTGGTCGTCACAGTAGATCACCAGGCGGTGAACGTGCCCCAGACGGACCGCTGGTCCTTGAGGAACGGCAAGAGGCGCGCCGCGAGCTCGACGGGCGCCGGCGGCAGCTCGCCCACTAAATAGTGGCCGCGCTTGCCCAGCACGACGCGCTGATCACCTAATGTAACTTCAGCGCCGTCGGCGCCGCGCGCAAAGGAGTCCACCGTCTCGCGCGCGCCCGCCGCGACCGACGACGCCTCGTGCGCCTTGATGAGCTCGCGGTAGTCCAGCAGCGTGTCGAGGAACGACCGGCCTGCGTGCTTGTCTTTGTACTGCTGCTGCGCGTCCGCGAACTTGGCCGCCTGGGCCTTGTGGCGCGTCGCCGCCTTCGCGGCCTCCTCTCTCAGGGATGCGGCGTCGTCATATGGCAGCGACGTCGTGCGCAGCGTCACCTTCGTCATCTGACCGTCGCCATCTTTCACGAAGCACCAGCATTCAAAAATGTCCGGCGTATCCCGCTGCGGGCCCTGGACCTTGGCTGGCATGAGCCGCCAGCCGGCGCCACCGGCTTCTAATGTGCAAGACGAGTCGCGGCCCGACGCCGGCGTCACAATACAACCACCTGACTCGAGGAAGCTCCACTGCGCCCGGAGGAACGCCGCGTCGCCGCCGTCCAGGCCCCGTAAAGTCGTGCGGAACTTGATTCCGGGCAACGCCGAGGGTGCCTCTTCGACAAATTCAAGGATGTTGTTCTCGATGCGCTCGAGCTTGGCCTGCTGGAGCTCGTCGGACAGCTCGGCGATGGACGCGCGCAGCGCGTCGGCCTCGTGAGCGTACTCCTCGGCGAGCGCGGCGCACGACTCGGCGTCGTGGCAGTCCGGCGGCGGCGCCGGGGCCTTCGGGGCGACCTGCGTGTTCGGCGTTGTGTTCAAGCAGGTAGTGCGCGCGGTGTAGGCGTTCCGGGCGGTGCGTCGGCAGCTTTTCGGGCGTGGGCGACGTTTCGATCGTGTGTTTTGGGCGTTTGTTCAAGCAAGTTGTTTGGAAGCTCCATTATGGGCATGACCTTTTCGACACAGCGCAGAACCTTCGTCGGTGCTAATGTATTAACAGCAACAGCTGAACACGCGGTAATGAGGGCTGGGAGTTTCATGGTGGGCGTAACAGGGCGTCAGAGCGCCGTCTTGCTAAGAATTGTTAATCATCTAGGCGAGACATACTAGAATTTTTTTTCTATCGCCCACGAAATTAGTCTTTTCGCAGCCGTGGCTACTCCCGGACATCGAATTGTACTCCTCTCGCAACCGGCGCCGAGCCTGGGGTCACCGCGATCGACGACGCGCGTGACTCCCCATGCAAAAGCACACACTGTAGACACACACCACACCGCGGCCAACTAGGTTTCGGCATCCCCGACGCACGCCATCGCCGCGACCCCCTCTCGAGCGAGACCGCCACGAGCTATTTAAACGTGTAAGCAACTTAGAGGATAGGGATAACAATAGACTTGTGCGAGGCGGACGGGCTTCTACTACTCCGTGAAGAGGCGCGCGGCGTCCTTGATCGAGAATGGTCGCGAGTGCGGCGCTGCGCGCGTCCAGAACGCGTTGCCCGCGGCGACGCCGTTGATGTCGACGACGGTGAACGAATAGTCGTGGTCGAAGTCCGGATTTAATAACCGGGCGCCCGGGATGAACGTCTCGAAGACGTACGAGGCGTGGTGCTTCGAGTCGACGGGAAACCCCTCGTCAAAGACGACCTCCGCCTGGACCGTCGCGCCGTACTCGGCCAATAACCGCTCCTGAGTGCTCTGCGAGTACAGGAACTCGTCGACGCCGCCCACGACGACCAAACAATCACCCAATTCGATTCGCTGCAGCGGCTCGCGCGCCTTCGCGCAGGCGGCGCGGTCCGGCCCGACGACCATCCGAACGTTGTGGAGCCTGGCCGCGCCGGTCGCATCGTAGGCGTTCGGTGTTCGCGCCTCCCGCTGTGCAGCGAGGTCGCGCATGAGCGATTTCTGGCAGGTCGCGTCGACGAACTTGCGCGCCTGCAGGTCGTGGCGTCCATTTTTCAATTCATCCGAGATCGTGTTGGCAGCGTGCGTCGCGCCGCGCAGCAGCTCCTCGGGTGTCGTCTTCAGCGCGTGCTGGAAGACGAACTTTTCTACTTGCGGAGCCACGAGCGTGCCCACGACAGAGCGCAGCATGGTTGTGTACAGCTATTTGCGCGGCTTCTCGTGCGCTATTTGTTGCGGCACTTGCACAGGCAATTGGAATATACCGCGTGGTACTGCGGCTGGTTGGATATCGTATTTCAAGCCGCGTCGACCGCGTACAAGGCTGCGCACTGCGAGCGGCGTCATCGGAGCAGCACGAGTCTCTGTAACCGTCGGGCTTCAAACACGGAGCTCTCGCACGCCCTCTGTTTCCGTTCCGTACCCTTCTCCTGCCTGGGTGACTGCATACTACGCCGTGATCAAGATGACCACCGTCGCGGGGCCCGCGCTCGACGCGAGTAAACAACTAGATATATTAGTCCCTCCCATCATCCGCGTCGTCGCCGAACGCGACCTGCTCCTGCATCATGTTGTGCCCCTGCATGTCCAGCCGCCCATTCATCGCCTTGGCCAGCTCGCGGCCCGTGGCGCCGTACCGCTCCCCCAGTATAGAAACGCGCTTCGCGGCGACGGCCTGGCGCACCTGCGAGTCCCGCGCGAAGATGAGCCGCGTGCGCATCCAAGATGCTTCCGCTGGATTGGTCATCCAATTGATATACCTATCGGCGGCCTCGTCGCACGCCGCGACGGCGGCCTCGACGGCGTCGCGCGGATACCGCGCCCGCAGCGCGAGCGGCCCGCCAACAGAGCCCGCGTCGTCGTCGCCGTACTGGCGTCTTCCCTCGACCACGAGCGTCGCCCACCGCGGCGTCACAGATTCGGCGTCCACCAGCTTCGTGGCCCGCCAGGCCCGCGCCTCGGCCGAGAAGAAGAGCTCGTCATAATCAACGCGCAGAGCCTTCTGGGAGAAGCCCGCGCGCGACGTCGGCGCTGGGTACTCTCGCGCGTCCGTCGCCTCCACCGCGAGATCGTAGCCAGCATCGAGCCGCGGCCTGAAGTCGACCTCGACCTCTATATTCTCACCGTCGTCCTCGAGGGACGCGTAGAAGTGCGGCGCCTCGACGCTCGGGCCGTTCCAGGCCTCGAGCTCCCACGACGTCGACGTGCCGTCGATGATCGACGTGGCCGCGCACCAGGCGCAGTCCCGGTCCGTCGCCTCGAAGCTGACTACTGTCCCTTGAGCCCCGTCGCCGAGATCGATCACGTCTTCCTGCAGCGGCGTCGCGGGCTGCAGGGCGGTGTGCAGCTTGTGCATGGTGGCACGCATCGATGCGCCGACGTCGAGCGCCGATGCATGGCTCGCGGCCAGCGCTATTGCTATTGCAAGCTGCATGGCAAAAGGCTGCGTCTGCAGCGTCGAAGGCGTGCAAGTGTGCTGACACACGTCGCCGGCGTGAAGCTGTGGTCTTGAACAGCACGGGGCTAGTGCGTAACGGGTATTTTATGCAGCTATGCAGCTCCAATTGCCAATTGCCCACGCCGCACCGAGCTAGCGGCATGTAAGACACTAGCAGAATCGGAACGCACATGCAGCCATTTGAGTACCGTTCGGTTCGCTAATGGTCCAAAGAGATCAATGGGACACGTACCGGGGGCCGAAAAAGGAAATTTTTTAATTCGCGGCCGAGGGCGCCCTACAGTCTATGGCGGCCGCGCCGGTTTAATCCTGTCAATCCGTGGTCCTGAGATCTCCCTGGGGTCGTTTAAGGTGGTACTATACATGGTTAGTCGCCTACGCCGCATGCGCCGCCGCTTCGAGGGATTATCGGCCAATTCTCTCAACACTCCAAGCCATTCGAGCATGAATTACTTGGCAATGGCTTCCAGAGCCCTCGGGGGGCCCAAGCGCCGGCGTATGCGGCGCAGGCTACTACCCACTACCAGACCTACCCCGAGAGGCCTCCAGGAGCCGATCTGCCCCCGAAAAAAGTGTGTAATTTGGGCCCGATGGCGCCCCGTCCCCGTAAAAAACGTCAATTACCCGAGGGCCCCCAGTAGTCGCCGTAGCGGTCTCGTTGGACCCCATACTACCCCAGCGATAGTCAATTACAAGTATATGACATCTACACCACGAGAAGGGTACTTTTGGTTGCCCAGGCTCGGGACGTGAACATCTTGATCTGGACCTCGCGCAAGTCGGTCGATCATGGAACAAATGATCGCGTTATGATCCATGGTGAAGGTACACGGGCTGCTGGTCGCAGGTCCAGGTCTGAAGCTCGAATTGGCGAGATGTTGGGCCCGCGAGACAGTCGACCCGCGCCGAGCATCTTTGGGTCTCGGAGCAATGTAGTAGCCAATCAGGCCGGTTATCTGGCCTGTCCCATACCCGAAGCGCCTAGAAAGCAAATGTATTTCACAACTCACCGGTCTGGGGCCAATTCAGTGCCCCGCGTACGCACCGTCGCCCGCGGAGAACGGGCAAGTCGGTCGATTGTGAATAGAACAACGGCGTTATGGTCCATCTGGATGGTGGCGTCGCTGATACTCGCGGGTCTAGGTTCTGATGTCGTTTTCGCAAAAACATGAGGGCGTGAAGTCGACGAATCGCGCGGAGCTTTTGGCGCCCGTTATATATATAGGCAACTGTACTAGCGCTCTAGATGGAATCTACCAACAATAAACGGATGGAAACGAACATAAATTCGAGAGTCGTCTAGTAGAATTCTTCTCCCGCCCTCCGAGCGCGGGCCGTCGGCTCCGGTTCCGTCGATTGTGTATGAAAACTGGGCTGGAGTTGATATGATGTACCATTTGGACGGTAGATGGCGCCGTCGATCGCTGGTGTATTTTGGCGAGCCGCAAGACATAGTCATCTAGCGCATCGACATACTAGGACGCATCTCACGCCGGCGAGGATATGTTCCTGGCCCCTGCCCGTCAACGAATGGCCTCGCGGGCATGTGTTGAGACCTACCACACCACACGCCATCGACGCGAGGTATAAGACAACCACATTACACTCCTTGCTCCGCAGTAGGCGCTGGGGTCGGTTCCGAAGGAGGCTCTGCCGCCGGCCCGGCAATGGCTTCCTCCGCCATCTCGCACGCCGTCCGGAACATACCCAGGAACATGCCCGCCTCGGCGAAACCAGCTGAAGCCTCGAGGATGTCAGGAGAAGGCAGCGGCGGCACGCCCGCCCGTCGCACGGCCGCCGCGACCGCGTCCCGATCCCCGGGCCGGTCCTCCAGCAGGAACCGCAGCTGGCAGTGTACTACCAAAGCCTCGAGCGCGCTGCCCGCACACATATCGTCGAGGCCCTGGAGCGCGTCCTCGTTTTCGATAGCAGCGTCGAAGGCGCGCCAGTGCGCGGCGCAGTGAGCCGCGGCCGCGTTCGCCGCGCACGCTCGAGCCACGACCGCGTCCGCATCGTCACTTTTGGAAAGAACGGCAGCAACCGCGCGCGCCCACGCCGGCACGCCGCGACGAAACGGCGCCAATCGTTGTACGACGTCCTCTCCCACTTCAACGGCGCAGAAGGCCGCCCCCGACAAGTCGCGCGAGTCGTACGTCAAGGCCTCGCAGCACAGATCCAGAGCCGCGCGCCCCCTGCCTCTTTCTAACTCATCTCGCGCCAAATCAACTAATGATTGCACCCACTTCGCGCCCTCCTCCACTTGCGAAGCTAACTCGCCGCCATAGCGCTCAAGGGCGTCGAAGCCGACGTCGTGGTGGTCCCGCGTTTTCGCGGCTTCTACTTCCTCCCAGGGCCGCGCCGCCCCGCGCAGCTTCCAGGTCGACGGGTCCGACCTACGATATGCGGCCTTTTCTTCCTCCGTCCGCTCCGGCGGCGGCGGGATGTAATTCCGGAGCCGGTCCCTGCCTCGTTGCACGGCGCGCTCGCACCGCACGCGCTGCATGCGATCCAAGCGCTTCGCGCGGCTCTCGAGCGTGTCCCTTGTTAATAGAACGTGGCCGTAGCGCGTCTTCGGCGCTTCATTTTGTATTTCTTCGATCTCCTCCCTGTCCACGGTTTCGGGGCCGCACGCGTTCATGCGCTTCGGCGTCTTCCAGTTTTGTTTCGCTTTGTGGCGCTGGGTCTTGGAGCGCTTGGATTTGGCCATTTTTTGACGACGTCGAGCTGTAGTCTTTTATCGCTTGCCTCAGCAGTGCAGTGTGCAGTGCTAGCTTTTAGCAGTGTCTTGAGCGCTCGGAGCGAAGCAGCGCCGCGTGCTCGATCGATGAGCTACTATGCGTTGGTAACACGGTACGTATGGCGATTGGCACGGCCGCGCCGTCGCTTTTGGTGCTGGCTTGCAGGCTAGTGTCTTACAAGCCGCTAGCTCGCCATTTTCCCCATCGGCGTGCAATCGAGCTAAAAACGCGTCGCGCAGCGGCCTAATTGACTCCACGAGACGCCCAAGCCAGGCCAGCAGCCAGCTCGAGCGAAAAACCGCGGCCCGAAGCCCCCGCGGCCTCGCAAACCACTGAAACCAGACAAGCAGCAAAGAGGCAAAGGGCGAGGACCAGAGGCAAAGCCAGGATGTGGCGCCATGCTTTGAGACCGGCGCGCGCCGCCGCCCTGGCGCCATCGACGCGCCGCGCCCCTCAACAACGGCGAAGGATGGGAGGAGGAGGAGAACCGGGCACGCTCTTCGGCGAAAAGCCCGGCGACGCCCCCCAAGGCTGGGAGCCCATCATCTATTCTTGCTACGCGGCCTGCGCCATCTTGCTCGGCGTGGGCCTCGCGAACAAGCCGACGACCTCGATCAACTCCTGGGCCAAAGAGGAAGCGGCCGTCCGTTTGAAGCGCAAGGCCGACGGGGAAGACGTCGAGTACGGCAAGCACTACGCGGACGCGTCGCGGGGCCTGGGCTGGGAGTCGTACGCCGGCGGCCGCGTGCGCGCCTACTCGCCGACGGTCGGCGGCGCCTTCGACAACCTCCAGAAGTCGCTGACCAAGGAGATCGGCCAGGCGCCGGTCCGCGAGGAGGAGTAACTGTAAACTAACTTATCATGTCGAGCATGGCCTGCGTTTGGGCCGACGATTTCCGCCTCTGATCAAGCTTGCCGGGCTTCCGCCGCCGCGACGGCACGGGCGGCGGCGACGCGGCGATGCCGTGGGTCTCTAGTCGCTCTTTCAATTGAATATTGTTCTCCTTGAGCTTGACGAACTGCTGGAAGCGCGGGCCCCGCGGCAGGGCCCGCAGCGCCTCCATCTCCTCAGTAAGACGGGCGACTTCCTCGGCAAGTTCCGCGTTCCGCCTCTCGAGTTCAGCAACGCGCGCCTCGGACGCGCTCAGTCTCAATGATGCCTCCTTGTTGGACAATTCAGCGGCAGCAACGGCGAGCCGCAACCGCTCGGCCAGGCCCATCTTCTTCCGCTGTTCCAAAGCAGCGGCCGCGTCGCGCTCCTCTGCTGCTTTTTTAGCTTCGTCGGCGGCCTTGCGAAACTGGTCGGCGAGCCGCTTTGCTTGTAGCGCCTTGGCCTCGGCCTCTCCACTCTGCCCGTTCAGCTTCGACAGCGCGGCCTCGGCCTTCTCCCGTCTTTTCTTCTGCGCCGCCGCGTCCCGACAGTATTGCGCTTCTCGTCTTTCGGAAGCCTCGGCGCGCAGTTCCAACTCGCGCAATTTCTCGTTCAATTCACTCCGCTCGTGGTCGGCCCGTCTCTGTAATTTCATGGCCTCGGCGCGCGCCGCCTCGGCGGCCGCGCCCGCGCTCGCGACGGCCGCGGCACATTCGGCGCCCGCTCGGGCCAGCGCGTCGGCCGCCTCCCTCCTCTGGTCCTCGGCGCTTAACCGAGCCTGCCGCTCCGCTTCGAGAGTTTCGTTCGCGACGCGACCTTCCGCCTTGGCCCGCTGTTCTTTTGCTGAAGCTTCGAAGGCCCGCGCTTGCGCGGACAGCGTCGTGAGGGCGTCCTCGAGCTCCTCTATTCGTATGTCTCTTGCCTCCACCGCCGACTCTAGTTTGCGCTGGGCCGCCTCGGCGCTATTCGTGCGCTCGAGCGCGGTCGCGTGGTCCCTCTGCAGGATGCCGTGGGCCTCGGCCAGGCGGGCGAGCTTGTAGCGGGGGTCGCTGGCCATAATGCCTGCCGGAGCGATGGGCGGGGGCGCCGGGCGGCTCCCGGGAAAGTTCCTTGCGTCCACGAGGCGCCAACGACGCCTTCTTGGGCAGCCCAATCTGGCAGCCCACCGGCGCTTTGCTAGAGTCTTTACGGGCCGCTAGCTGCGCAAGTCTGCAGCCCCCCCGGGCTGTTCGGGCAGCCCCGCGGCGCGCCGGCCACGCGCACGATCGGTTTCCAGCCGCAGGAGCCGGCGCGACGACCGCTCTTGCTCCAATTCTGCCAGGGAGGCCCTTGTGTGTGGCACACACCACCAGACGCCGGCCGCAGCGCTCGAAGCGCTCGCAGCGATGGCGCGAGCGATGCGCCGCCGAAGCACGAGCCGCGGCGCGAACCTCGCGGCCTGGCTCTACACGTTCGGCGCCGTCGCGATCCTCGCGGCGTCGACGGGCCTCGGCGACCACTCGGTCGTCGAGTTCCTGTCGGCCTTCAGCCAGTTCTTCTCCTTCGCCGCGTGGGGCTACTTCGCGTACCGCGTCGCGCGCTGGTTCCTGCCGACGGTCGCGGGCGTGCGGAGGCCGCCGCCGCCGCGCGGCGACGAGGCGGACGAGAGGTATTATGATTAACAAGTATTAGTGTGTGACAATATAATACACTTAGGACATCAGTCCGCGGCGCGCCCGCGGTGCTCCTCGAGCAGCGCCGCGATCAGCTTCTTCGCCATGTGGTTTGGCACGAGTTGCGTGGTCTCGAGCGGCTCGTTCGTCGCGGGCGAGGTCCCTCGGCCCGTCGCGAGCCACTGTTCGATCGCCACGCGCTCGTAGGTATGGCCGTCGCCGACGCACATAACCGGATCCTTCATTATTTCGCAAGTGATGCTGCAGCAGAGATCTTCCGGCAGCTCCCTAATTCGCAAACGGGATATCTCAGCCCGGTGTTCCCGCAACTCTTCCTCTAGAACGGACTGGTGCTTCGCGACGTTATCCAAAACTTCTTCGGCCTCGAGCTTCTTCGTCTTCGCCGCGGAGTGCGCCGCTCCCAGTATGGTCAGGCACGTCATTTGCGAGACGCCTAAGCCAATGAGGTCCGCAGGGTCGAGGTCGGGGAGATACTCATCGTTGATCTCCTCCGCTTCGAAGATTGGTAAGAGATGAGGCTCGCCGAGGTGCTCGAGGACGCGCGCGACGATCTCGAAGCCCTCGGGCGCGGCGGGCGGCTCCTCCTTCGACTCCTCGCGGCCCACGGGCTCCTCCGTTTTTTCCTCGGACGCCGCTGCCCAGGCCGCCATTGCTTGTAGGGAATCCAGGTTCTCGCGCTCCCACGATTCCCGCTCGCGCGCTTCCCGCTCGCGCGCCGCCGCCGCTTCGCGATCGAGCGCCGCTCGCGCCGCTTCCGCCGCGGCCTCACGGTCCCGCACTTCCTGCTCGCGCGCCGCCGCGGCCTCGCGCTCCCGCTTTTCGTCTTCGCGCGCGCGTGCGGCGGCCGCCTCGCGACTCCGCGCGGCTTCCGCGGCTTCCGCAGCGGCCTTGCGATCCAGCCTCACTTGCTCGCGCACCGCGGCCTCGGGCTCCGGCGCCGTTGATTCCAGCGCCGGCTCCTGCACGTCGCGTGCGCGCGTCGCGTCGCGTCGCCGGCCGCGATGGGCTCGCCGGCGGACTCCCGAGCGTTCGTCGCGCTTCGACGCCCGCGCGCGGGCCGCCGCTTCGCGTTCGGCCTCCAACTCCAGCTCGCGCTCGAGTTCTCTGGCGGCACGCTCGGCGGCCGGTTTGCTGACGAACAGATAAGCGACGGAGAGCACGCCCAAGAGCACGACGCCGAAGGTGACCAGTAACATGGTCCGGCCCTTCTTAATCCGATCGTGGCGGGCGAGGAGCTCCGCCACTCTAGTATGCCCTTTCATCTTGGCGAGGTCAAAAATGGACCCGCCTCCGTTGAGGGGGGCTCTGACGTCGGCGCCGGCGTCGATAAGGAGTCGAACAATGTCCTCGTGTCCTTCACCGGCGGCGTAGTAGAGCGCGGTTTTTGTCTCACTCGACCCGCCGTCCGGGTCCGCGCCGGCGCGGATGAGCGCGCGAACGAGTTCCGTCCGGCCGTAAAGCGCAGGGATGTGCAGCGGATGCGTCCCACCATCGGACAAGGCGTTGACGTCGTAGCCCAGCGCCACCAAAGGCTCGACCACTCCGGCCTCGTCGCCGAGTTCGCCGATATAGTGGAGGGGAAATGGGTGCAGGCGCAATGTCTCAAGAGCTGCGTCGAGGCGCTCGCGGGAAAAGCGGCCCTCCGCGACGACTTTCTCGAGGCGGCCGATGAAGTCGAGGTACGGCTCGCAGCCTTTCGCGAGTCTTTTGTCGGCGCCGTGACTCACGAACAGGCCGATGAGGTCCCTTCTATCCTCGGCGCATGCGAACGCAAGGGAGGTCATTGCGTCTTCGCCGGTAGGCTCGTCAATGTTGGCGCCTCGGTCGAGGAACGAATCGGCGAGAGTAAGCGCGGTTAAGCCGTCATGCCCTTCCTCTATTAATCTTGAATACACGTGCCGAAAGTCAATCTCTCCTACGGTAAAAGCGTGGCCGTTCTCCTCTGCGATTTCCGCGGGGAGGACGCCGTCCTTGTTCCCGATCGTGGCGTCGGCGCCCAGCCAAGTCAGGAACTCGACGAAGGCGTGACTACCGCGTGAAGCAGCTATAAATAGTAAGGTCCGCCCGTTGTGGTCTCGCGCGTCGAGGTCCGCTCCCCCTTGGTACAAAGCCACAAGGCAGCCCGCTGACCATTCAGCGACGGGTAGTCCAACAGTTAAACAGTGAAGCGCCGTAAATCCTCCGCCCACCCGCTGAGACGGCTTGGACGGCTTCGCTCCTGCTTTTATGAGCTTTTTTACCAATTCGACGTTACCTTGATTCGCAGCGGTCGCGAGTGGGGTCCAACCCCCGGTGCTGATGATACTCAGGTCCGCACCGAGGTCAATCAGGGCGCGTGCGGTATTGCTGTGGCCATGACGCAAAGCCAGCACCAACGGAGTCTTCACATCGTCCGAAGAAGGGCCTTCAACTGGGTCGATCTTAGCCCCTCCGTCGCGAACCAACTGCCGCACAATGTCCACGCGGCCCCATTGCGCCGCGACGTGTAGCACCGTCACCGGGCCCGTTGGCGCGCTGGGTAAAAGTCGGGCGTTCGCGTCCGCACCCAGTCGCAAAAGGTCTCGGACCGCGCCGGCTTCCCCTTGCTGCGCGGCCAGGTGCAGCGGTCGGTAGCCCTGGTGATCGATGTGAAATTCCAAGTCCTTGTAGTTGATCGCCCGAGCAAGCTGGCTCCTGGCGCTTGTACGGGCCTCATCGAGGAACTTCTGCTGTGCCGGAGGGAGGGGATCGTCTTTAGTAAAATCCAACTCGTGCAGGCGGGGAGGCGCGTCGTCGACTTGCAGCGCGCGCACGTAGACGGCGGCCGCGGCCCAGACGAGGAGCCGCATTTTCCGCCGACTTGTTTTGACGCGCGACGCGAAGTAGCGATGCGCGGGTAGCAGCGCGTACGACGCAGAGCAAGTTGTGCCTTTTGGAGGCCCCCAGCAAAATGCCTCTTGCGGCGGTTATCGATACCAAAAAGACGGGTTTGCAGCACGCAGCGCTCAAAAGTGAACGACAAATACGCCGCGCTGAGTCTTGCGCGACGACAGGCGCCTCCGTGGGGCGGGTCGTCTCGACGACCTGTTTGCTAGTGTCTCACACCGCTAGCTGCGCCGTCGACGCGAGCCTCCTGAAAACTATGATTCAGCACTCCTTACGCGCAGGAGAAAAGAAGAGAAGTCACGTCCCGAGCGGCGTCACGACCGGCGCCGCCTCCTCGAGCGCCTCCTTCTTCACTTGCATGGGCTTCACGTCGACGTCGTCGTAGAGTACCCTTTTCACGACCCCAATCCCTCTTGTATTTCCTTCTCTGAATATTATAGGTGTCCCTGGCGACAAGTATTCAGGATAGTGCTGGAACCGGAACCGTACTCGTGCCCTCGTTCCTGAACGTAATAACTCGACGTTCATGTCCTGGACGGCGGCGACTTGCCGTACCGTGCGAGCGTGGACGACGGGCTGGTAGCCTCGTTTGATTGTTGTTGGGTGGTGCAAGACAAAGACCTCCGCGGCGAAGGCGCGTGTTGCCCTTGGTTTCAATTCAGGATCCAACAACACCATGCCCTTCCTCACATGAGCTCGTTTCAGTTGCCTATCCGTCTTGTTGCCGTCTACCACTTTCACCGCAAAAGAAGCCGATTGTCCCGCTCGCACTTCATCGACGGCAACCGCTTTCGTGTGAATACCCTTCACTTGTACCCTCTTGAACTGTCCCGTCGTGTCCGGTCCTAGCAACAAGACGGGCCCTTGGCCATGCGTTAGACGTACGGAGCCCTTCAGTACGGTACCAGCCACCACTACCCCAACGCCCGGAACATTAAACGCGTCGTCAATACAGAACTCTACACGATCGTTGCGCTTGTCGACCCAGTCCCTTCTCGCTGGCAAGGCATTTAAGAATAGCCTCAAAAGATCCAAATTCTCTCCATTTACATTTGATACTTGAAATACGGGTACGAGTCGAGCGCCTTCGGCGAGTTGGCGAGCACAAGAGAGGCACCCGCCCGCATCCTTCACTAAATAAGGCATCTTGCGCACGTTCCGGCCTTTGAGCAATTTACAAAGACCGTCGACCGTCTCCTGGAGGACGTTGGCTGGCGCGAGATCGATTTTTGTGATGACCGCGAAGAACGGTAGGCGTAGAGCGAGTAGGAGTCCGATGTGCTCCCGCGTCATCTTCTGCACGCCCGCGTTCGCGCCCAGGACGACGGCGCCGAAGTCGGGCACGGCGCCGGTCAGCCCGAAGACCGTCGTCTTGAGGTAGCGCTCGTGGCCGCACAGATCGACGAACGTGACGAGTTTCGAGCTTTCTTTGAGGACCTCCTCCTGCGTGTGCGGCCTTACGCTCGAGTAGTTCGTTACACTACCATTGGTGCCAAAACCTAGGGTCAGTTGCGACACAGAAGACGTCCGGCCGTTGTCGACCTCGTGCTTGTGGCGGAAGCAGTGGCCCCGCGCCAATCCGCGGCCGTTGTCGAGCTGGCCCCTTGTTAAGACGCCTGCGCGTCGCGACGTTGTTTCTCTCGGCTGCGCGACGGCGTGGAGGGCGACGGTACGCGACGTTGTTTCTCTCGGCTGCTCGACAGCGTCGAGGGCGACGGTACGCCATCGACGCGACGTTGTCTCTCTCGTCTGCGCGACGGCGTGGCGACGGCGCCACGCGGAAGGCACCGCCGGACTCCGACAACGCGCCGACGAGCGTCGACTTCCCCGAGTCAACGTTCCCGACCACGGCTACTCGCAGTTCGATGAGGCCGGCACCGCCGTCTAAAGGCCGCTCCCTTACGATGGCCTCGATGACGTGCCCGACGCTCCGCCCTTCCCGACAATGTAGGACCGTGACCTCGGCGCCGACGGCCGCGGCCATCCTCCTTAGAGTCGACAGCGACTCATTTAAATCATTCTCATCTAGGCCGTGGGGCTTGCCGTCGTCCCCTACACCTAGTTCATACAAAGCCTCGCCGAGGCCCTCCGTGAGCCGGTATCGCAGTTGCGTCACCAACCGATCGAAGCGGTCGTCGTCCACGTCCACGAGCTTCAGTTTGTATTCGATGTTGCCCTCGTCGCACTCCGGCGCGAGCTGCTCGGCGGGGCCCCCGAAGAGCGAGTCCGCGACCGGGAGCTTCGCTTCTATACTTTTCAGGTTGTCCAAGCTGTTCTCGGGCGTCACCCGGTTTGATGTTCCCGGCGATGGGGGTCGTATCCTCTCTTCGGCGCCCATTTTGTCGTGGCGTATCCGCGCTGGAGAATAGCTCTGATTCCCTGCTGTGCTGTTGCTCACTTCCAACTCGCTTGCTGGTGCGGTTCGCTGCGTTTCGCGAAAGCAGCACCACGCAGTGTGTCGTTAGAGGTCGTGTATCCGTTCTGCGCGACCGATATCAAGCGCCAGCGCTGATTCTTGGGCCGCTGTCTGCGCTCAAGCTCCTCAAATCTCTTTCTTCGAAACCGCCGTAACAAAGCTCGCAGGCGTCCCCAAGGCCTTCTTTCAACCGTGAAAGTAAAACGACGCGTTTTTAGGCTCGGGAAACTGCGTGCGGGTGCATCCTGTCATCACGACTGTGGATGCAAATAACTCGACGCAACGACCGGCATTCGTGACAGCAACACACGTTTCTGCTACTCTTAACTACCACTTGTTGCAAACCGAAACGCTTCGCAGCTGCGGTGAGGCGCAATAATAGTTGCATACCTTGCATTGCACAGCAAGCCATCCTGCAGCAGCAAAACGAGGCGCGATTGCAACAGCAGCAGCAACCAAGAGAATGCCGCTCGCCCCACCCACACCAAAGGTCGCCCGCTCCTTCAGCGAGTCCGGCCGCGTGCCCGAGGAGGCGCTCCGCGTGCCGCGCGAGCGCGAGGTCCATTTCGAGGTGGACGGCCCGCACCAGGACGCGCCGCAGAAGCCACGACGGCGGCGCTACGGCCTGCTCTTCTTATCAATGGCAGTAGTAGCCTACTTCTGGCCGCTGCAGAGCGCGCCGCCGGTGAAGCGGATGCGACTGCGCCTGAAATCCCCGAAGATCCCCCAGAAGCTTCAGATCCTCACCGCGCGGCCGACGCGCTTCCGATGGCGGAGAAATGGTGCCATCGAGCTCGAGGCGAACGTGATCATGCGCATGTGGAACGACCACCCCGTTCCCCTCAAAATCCGCGCGCTGAACACGACGATACTCTTGCGATCGTTATTTTCCGAGGAGCGCTACGCCGTCGGGTACAAGACGGCGACGCGCATCAAGGTGCCGCCGAAAGGGCACGCGGACGTGCCCGCGCAACTTGTTATTTACGGGCTGCGGTTGTTCATGTTTCCCGCAATCTTCGTGGACGTCCTATCGGAAATCTTCTACGCTTTCCGCGCGGGCCGGCGGCCGGTGCTGAACGTGCCGTTGGAGGGCTTCATCAAGCCCTGGCCCGCGGGACGAGTGGATGTCGCCTGCACGCTGAACCAGCCGTTGGACGCCGTCGGCGTGCCGGTCACCAATATCTGCCGGGCTAAGTTATTATAAGTTAAGTTACTCGGCGAGGTCGTCGAACCCCAACTCGTAGAGCTCCGAGATCCCCTCCTGGAGCGCGACGACATCGTCGCAGCCGAGCGCCTCCAGGGCCGCCTTCGCCGGGTGGACGCGGATGCCGGCCGCGCAGTGCAGGTAGAGCCGCTTCGTCGCGTCGAGGGCCTCCTTTGGGCAGGCGCCCTGCTGCAGCGCCGAGAGCGGCGCGGAGGTCGCCTGCGTGCGGTATTCGGTCACGTCGCGAGGAGTCGGGGGGGCGGTGAGTGATGAAGTCGCATCGATGGCGCATGAACTCTTCAAGTGCTGGGACAGACGTGTTCTCGTGGATAGCGTACGCCCAACACGCCATCGCCGCGACACTCGCAAGTGAAAGAGTTGCAGCAGACGAGATGCGCCCACCCGATGGCAGCGACATCGCTTGCAACTTTGATTGCGGCACTGAAAGTCGCGGACGCGAAGTGGGCGGCGGCCCACTCGTGGGGCTCGCGCACGTCGAGCAGGAGCGCGTCGCCGCCGGCCACGTCGGCCTTGACCGTCTCGAGGTGCGGCGGCAGCACCCGCGCGGCGAGGCCTCGGCGAGCGGTTCGTGTTGCACTCTGGAGAAACGCATTGCTCGACCGCGCCACGATGGCTGCGATGAGTACGCGTACCATCATGTGCTCTCTGAGTGGAGTGGTTGCTGATGAGTGGTTCCTGATGCCCAACGGCGCTCGCGTGAAATCGCTGGGAGTATGAGACGTAAAAACTGCTACAGAAACGTGAGATACGTCCTGTGTAGTGCTAGTCAGGCTGCACAAGTTCGACGGCTTTGGGTTGTTTCCTAGTATGTCGATACGCTAGCTCTCATTTTGCGCCCACTAGTCCTAGCACCGTAACAACATGAAGTCACATCACGATAAATGAGAAAAAACAAGGAAATGCAGTTAAGGACTAAAAGGGTGTGATGGGGGTCGGAGCTAAATTCCCGAATGAAACGGGTCGTGGCTAGGCGGCCTAGCCCTAAGCAAAGCAAACGAACCAGAATGTCAAATCAGATTTTCATACGTTGCTATGCTACGGATGGAGCTGTGTTTGAGTAAAAGTGCCTTCGTAAAACCGTTAACCCGAAACCTTTCTAAATCAATCCGAGATCGCAGGCGCTCCCTCGGGAGTTCTTCTCGTTTACCCCGCCTGTCGCAGTCCGGCCCGTGCTCAGTAAACAAGACTTTGTATCCCGTTTCCGTCACCTCTTCGACGACGCAGCCTTCGTAATCGGCGTAGCCCCCGCGGTACGGGGCATCGGAGGCGAGCAGCTCGGCTCCGACCGCGAATTCGTCGGGGTCCTGCTGGGCTTTGCCGTAGTTGAATATTTTTATGATCATGGGTTCTTCCAACATGTCATTCAGCCGATCACCCCTCGCGCCCGTCCACCAACCTTCATACCCAAAACCCTGCTCGTATAGCGACCTGGCAAAATCCTCGTCGCATTGGATTTTTGAGTGGTCGAACGTAAACACGTGCGGATTCCGCTCGCGTTCCGCCCGCGCCTCCTCCGCCCGGCGCTCCGCTTCCTCCTCCCGCCGGTCCCGTTCCTCCAGGGCAGCCTTCCGGTTCTGCGCGGCGTCCGCCTTGAGCTTGCTCGCCCCTTCCTTCGCACGCTTGGACCCCTTTGGCGTCTTCGCGCGCGGCATTCCGTACCGTCTGTGGTTGCTTGTCTGCTGTGGCTGCTTGCCTGGGCCGCAGCGATTGCGCGGGCTGCTCGGGCCTTGGCACCGAGTGTGTTGATCTTGTTGGAAGAGTCTCTTCGCCGTACGCGCGGGCTGCCTTATGCAGGTGCCCAAGCTATGCAAAGCGCTCTCTGTGGCAGCCAAGGCCCAAGCGCTTCGGAGACCGGGACTCTTCCTACTAGAGCCCAGCGGTTCCTAAGTAAAACACAGGGATTTTCAGTTACACACTCTTGGCCGTCACTCGTCCGCTAGCAAGCTTCGCCTTGTCCCACGCGCCCACACTCAACCAGACGTTGAGCGGGTACGCGGGGTCCGGGTTGAGCGTCGCCGACGGGTCCGTCCACTCTATCAAAACGCGGCCGCCCGACGCCATCCGGACCGTCGCCTGGAGGGGCACCGGGGGCTTGTCCGGTTTGGCACTTTTGGAGAAGTCGACGGTGGCCGTCGACGTCGTCGCGTCGAGCTCCGTGGTCAAGTGCCAGCGCGGCGTTTCCTGCGAGAGCGTCAGGTACCATTTGCCGTCCTTCGTCGAGATGCTCACGTCCTTCGCGTCGCCGTCGTGCATGTCGGCGAATCTGGTTTTGGGCATGACACCGGCGTTGACCGTCTGCAGCGCGCAGGCCGCGAGGAGGACTCGCGACAGCATCTCTGAGAGGGTTGATACAGTAATCGGCTTGCTTACTGCGCGTTGAGCAGCACAGTGTCAGAGGCTGATTCAGCCAAAGCAGTGCAGCGCGTCGTGCGGTGTTGCTGTGCTTGCGCTATGAGCTTGTGAGAGGTTGGAAAGCAAACTGCCGCGCCTGATCACACCTGTCACCACGCAGAGCGGCGGGAACTCGGTGGGAGGCAGAGCTGGCTAGCTAGCGTACCGAAAGCCTCTAGAAAAAGCACAATCCGCAGCTTGGAATCGCGCGAACAAGGGCATTCCAGCAGTAGTTGCAGTGCGCGAGTGACAATAGCACTCCCAGCACGCAGCGCTAGCGGTCACAGCACTCAGCACGAACGACAGAGCAGTAGCAGCTCCGTAAGCAGTGAGAGCCACCAAGCGATCATGAGCGCACGCGCCTCCGACGCAGCGATAGATGAGCGCAGCAGCACCCTAGCACTCGTGGGTGCCGCGGGCGGCGGCGCGCCGAAACCGCCAAAGGCTCCCAAGGCGCCGAAAGCCGCGGCCCCGCCGAAACCGCCTGCCGCCGCGAAAAAGGGCAAGGGCAAGAAGAAGGAAAAAGTGGACATAGCCATGGAGCCGGCCCTGCCCCTGGCCGACCTGCTCGGCTCGACGAACTTCCCGCAGACTGAGGGAGAGTACTACGTGACGACGGCGATCAATTATGCTAATGGTGCCCCGCACATGGGCCACGCCTACGAAGCTTTAGTTACTGATGTGGTCGCGCGCTACCACCGCTTGAGCGGAAAAAAGCTGTGTGGAAATCAAACAGTGAGTTTCGAGCAGTTACGGGGACGACGACGTCGCGGCGATGGCGTGGGGCGTCCAAAACTTGATTTTCACACAGGCAAGAAGACCTTCATGCTCACGGGCGCGGACGAGCACGGCCAAAAGATCGCGAACACCGCTGCTGCACAAAATATAACACCGCAAGAGTTGGTAGATACGTGCGTGGCTCGCTTCAAGGCCTTGGACGAGCGGCTCGACGTCGCTTACGACGACTACTTACGAACGACCAGTGAAAGGCACAAGGCGTGCTGCCGGGAGCTGTGGCGGCGGTGCGCTAGCAAGGGTGATGTCTTTTTAGAGAGATATGATGGCTGGTACGACGAGCGGGCCGAACAGTTCGTAAAAGCAAGCGACGCGAAGCTCCAGAACTACAAGGACGCCGACGGCATTCCTCTGAAGCGGACGACGGAGGAGTGCTACTTTTTTAGGTTAGGTAAATATGCCCCGGCCGTGCGGAAGCACATCGAGGCGAACCCGGAGTTCGTCCAGCCCGAGGCGCGAAGAAAAGATGTGTTGAAGATGTTGGATGATGCCGAGGAGATCGAGAAGTTATCTATATCTCGCACAACCTTCGACTGGGGCGTGGGCCTGCCCGAGGGCTTCGACGAGGGGCACGTGCGCGTGCAGTGTCTGTCTTTGCGCGGCGATGGCGTCGACGCGACGCGCGCGACCGGGGCGCCTCCGACGCGACGACGGCGTCAAGGCGCCATCACCGCGGGGGATCGACGCGCGCGAGGAAGCCGCCGCGAACGGGGCACCTCCGTTCGCCGTCGCCGCGTCGATGGCGCCTCGCATGACGCCGTCGACGCGACGCGACACCGAACGCAGGTCATGTACGTCTGGATCGACGCGCTGACGAACTATGTTACTGGTGCGGGCGGGTTGGGCGAGCATAATGGCAAGGACTTCACGAAGGGAGGCGGAAGGTGGCCCGCGGATTGTCATATTATAGGCAAAGACATTGTTAGATTTCATGCGATCTACTGGCCGGCGTTTCTCATGAGTGCGGAGCTACCTCTACCTAAGTCGGTATTTTGCCATGGATTTGTGCTTGACAGTGTCGGTGCGAAGATGTCCAAGACCTTAGGGAACGTCGTGGATCCCAATGCGCTGCTAGATGACGGCGTACAACCGGATAGCTTCAGGTACTTTTGTGTGAAAGATGCGTCGCCGGGTGCGGATGTGAAGTTCTCCAGACCAGCATTAGTCCTAGCCCACAACACGGAGCTCGCGGACGCGTTCGGCAACTTGCTTCATCGCGCGACGGCGTTAGCCTCCTCAAAATGTAATGGACAAGTTCCTGCCCCTGTCAAGGTAGAGGTAGGTAAACCTTTTGATCTGGCATCGTTACGAAACGACTCAGTCAAAGCCATGGCTTCGTTAGACGTCGGTGCGTATGCGAAACGGGTGATGGCGTGCTGCAGAGACGCGAACAAGTGGGTCGCCGACCTGGAGCCCTGGAAGATGAAGGACGATGCTGCGGACAAGAGGCAGGAGGTCTTGCGGTTGCTACTCGAAGCGTGCTACGCTCTCTCGTTGTTCCTGGCGCCGCTCGCGCCTCGCGCGGCGACGTTCGCGTTGCGCCGAGTCGGCGGTCAACCCATGGCAACGTCAAAACTCAAAGCGGACTTCTCGAACCTGCAGACGGGAGCTCGTGTCACGCCCGGCGCGCCGTTATTTGCGCAAATTGAAGTCGACGGCGGCGCGTCGGCGGCTCTCGCAAAGGAGAAAAAGAAGAAGGTCGTGTCGAAGAAGCCCGAGGCCTTCGTCGACTATACGGATGCCGACGACACGGCCGCGTCGCGGTTGGCGCTCGTCGTGGGGAAGATCGTGGAGGTGTGGCCGCATCCTGATAGTGACAAACTGTTCTGCGAGAAGATCGACTGTGGGGAGGCGTTCGGCGGCGTGCGGGAGGTCGCGTCGGGCCTGCAGAAGCACTACAAGGTCGACGACTTGAAAGATCGGGTGGTACTCGTCGCGGCGAACCTCAAGGCCAAGAAGCTCGCCGGCTTCCCGTCGCACGGC
Source organism: Pelagomonas calceolata (assembly GCA_918797485.1). Taxonomy (NCBI): domain Eukaryota; class Pelagophyceae; order Pelagomonadales; family Pelagomonadaceae; genus Pelagomonas; species Pelagomonas calceolata. The sequence goes on from CAKKNE010000004.1 coordinate 4,605,011, forward strand.
ATGGTGCTCTGCGCGACGGCGCCGGACGGCTCGCTGTCCTGCGTCGACCCTCCAAAATCCGCCAAGCCGGGCGACGTCGTCGCGCTCGCGGGCCTCAAGAACCCGCCCGCGTCGGAGTCCCAGGTCGACAAGAAGAAGCTCTTCGCCAAGGCGCAGCCGCACTTCGTCGTCCGCGGGAACGTGTGCTACTACAAGGACAAGCCGTTTGATATAAACGGGGCGCCGTGCACGGCGGCGGTCGCGGACGGGGCGTCGATTAACTAGTCGTTTCTATATACTTAGGGCAGCGTTGCAGTCCGGGATAGGACAAAAGGGGATCCGCTGCAGAGCTTGTTGTTGGAGTGTCTACCACACGCGAGGATCACCGTCTTCCGTCACGGGGTAGAACTCCTTCTCGTCATACCTCAAGTCGGTCAGTTGGCCGTCCGGCCCCCACTGCCGGAGATTGAGAACGAGCTTGTAATCATTCGGGTCTCCGTTATTCCCGGTATCCTCAAAGTAGCCATAGTAGTAGTTAAGGAACGGAGGGTCGGGATGAAGAGCGCGGACTGCGGCGCCGAGTAGCAATCATCATTTCCCCAGTCGTCCCACCAGCACGGGGACTTGTCGTCCTTGCTGTTTTTACCGGTAATGAAGATATTAGATATCTGCGCGTTCGAGATAGACTTCGTCTTATCGGCGCTGAGGACGTAGTCGTTACCATGTCCGCCTTCGCCGCAATCCGACGCCGTGCAGCCCGGCGCCTCGAATACGGCACCGCCGCAGAGCCCCGTCGTCGAAGCGTCCATAACAAGCCGGTTATTGTCCAACGAGACGTACGTGAAGTCCTGGAAGTTAGTGTTGTCGCCGAGGATGAACCCGATCTTCTTCGACTTGTCCATGCTCAAACAGTTTGTCTCTTCATTGACAGGACCGTAGGCCGTGATGACGGTGTTAGCCACGCCCGACCCGACGATGGACATGCCGCTGGGGACCGCGTACTGCGGGGGGCCTAAGGCGAAATCGCCCGACCCGAGCTTCACCGTCGCGTAGCCGGCGCAGCCGTCGAGGCACGTTCTGAGGTCCTTGTAATTAGGAGCCGCCCCGCCGTCGCAGTTGCACGTGCCTCCTTTCGAGAGGTTGACGACCTCCTTGGCGGGCGTCATCTGCGTCGCCGTCGCGGCGACAGCCCCGAGCGCGAACGCGGCGATAGCGGCGACGGCGACGAGGCCCTTGATCTTGTTGTTTTTCTTCGGCGCGAGGAGCGTCGACTCCTCGGCGGGCACCGTGTTGTAAAGCGCCATCCTTCCTGCGCGGAGGTTAGCCGTGAACAGGTCGAGACCGCGGCGCGAGCGGCGAGCGCGACCGAGCGACCGCTGCGGCGGCGCTCGCGGTCCGCGGGCGCTGTCGCGTTGCGGCGAGGGCTTATCGCGGCGCCGCGGGCGGCCTGGCGAGGCGCGGCCCGCACTGGTCAAGATGCATTGAAGCAGAGGGAATTTGTGAGAAAAAAAACGCGGCAACGCGCCGGCTTGTAGAGTGTATGGGTCTTGTCAGTAATGTAGTGGTCTTTACGCGCTATATCTCTAGTCTGAGACACAGCACGCGCAACGCAGGAATCGGTGGCTGCAAAAGCTAATTCCGGAGAAAAACCCGCCACTCGCCGATGAGGAGGTCAAAGGAACCATGTTATGATCGCTACGAAGCCTAAGCCGCCAGCCGCACGCTCGGCGAAAACGGCTCCGCCGACGCCTCGCGCGCGGACCGCACCATGCCGTCCAACCTTCGATCGAGCGCCGTCATGTTGTGCTCGTAGCCCTCTCCCCTGTTCGAGAACCAGTCGACGAACTTCAGCGCAATGTCCAGCTCCGCGCGCGCTTTAGCGGAAGTCTCCTCGAGGCGCGCCACGCGGCCGCGGCACTCGGCGACGGCGCCGTGCGGCGCCGCGAGCAGGTCGCGCACCGCACCGTCGACCAATCGCCGCGCGAGCGCCGCCGCGGCCTCGGCGCCGCGCCGCGCCGCCGCGCGGTCCTCGCTGCTCTGCGAACTCGCCCTAGATTCTTCGGCGGCGAGGTCGGCCGACACGCGCGCGAAGCCCTGCTCGACCTCGCGCTTGAGCTGCTGGAGCTGCTCGAGCGTCGACGCGTGGTGCGCCACGTGCTGGGCGTGCGCGTCGCGGTGCGTCGTGTTCGCCAGGGCCTCGTCGAGGGCCTGGTCCCTTTCTTCCCGCTTCACCGCTTCTTCCCCAACCACGGCGACGATCGCGTCGACCTCGCGCTGCAGCGCCGCCGTGACCACGGAGGAGGCCTCCAGCTGCTCATGAATATGCGACCGTTCATCCGACGCCTTGGAGGCACGCTCCTCCAACGCTTTTACAGTAGCGTTCGTCCGGTCGATGAACGAATCGACGTCCCGCAACCGAATGCACGTCGCGCGGAAGGCCGCCTCGTCCACTCCATCGACCTTAGTAGCGACGACGGCGTCCGTGGCATCTAAACGACGCCCGAACGCCGCGAGCTCGTCCTCCAGCGCGAGCGCGTGGTCCTTCGCGGCCCCGCGCAACTCGAGCGCGTCGAGGCGCTCCGTGAGCGTTCTATGGGATTCCAATGCGTGGTCGTGGCGCCCGGAGTGCTCCGCGTGCCGGCCATCAATCAAGTCAGCTAGGCGCGCGATGGCGGCCGCATTCTCGGCGACCTGGCGGTTCAGGGGCACGTGGTGGTGGTGCTGGTGCGGCTGCTGTTGTGTCGCCGCCGTCGCCGACGGCGCCGTCGACGGCGCCTCGGACGCCGTCTCGTTGATCGACTCCGCGTCGAGCGACGTCGCGGCCTCGAGCCGCGCGAGCTGCGCCTCGAGGCCGGCGCAGCGCGCCTCGAGCGTCGCGTTGTGGCGCGCGGCCGTCTGGAGCGCGGCGATCTCCGTCTCCTGGTGCGCGAGGCGCGCCATGAGCTGGCCGAAGAGCTGCTCGAGGCGCGGCAGGTTCAGGATGCCCTGGAGGGGCGTGGGGCCGGCGGCGGCCATGGTTGTTCACAGCGTTCACAGCGGCGGCGGCGTCAAGCGCTGGGCACACACCTCTGGCTTGGCTGTCTATCTCGGCTGCGCGACGGTGGCGCGGCGTTTTCTTGGCAGCGTTTCGTGTCGAGACTGTCGCCGGCCTACTGCACAGCTTGGTTTTTGAATCGCGTTCGTTTGCGTGTCGGCGTTTTGAAAAAGCTCTGTTTGGCACAGCTTGTCAAACGGTGCGAGCTGGCGCGACCAACCACAGACCCGTCTCTCTGGCACGCGACGCGTCGGGAAAGACCATCTGACTACCGCGGCGGGGGGCCAGAGCGTGCGGGGTTGGAACTGGGCTGGACCTCATGGAGGCTGCAAGCTGCCCGCGGGAGGAGTGCGATACGAGTGCCGTAGCACCAGGAAAAACCCATCAAGCATGGGCTGCTCCGCGTCCGCCGAGGCGGCTCCTGATCTCCCGCCGCCCCCGGCAGGAACCAATGTTGGAGACGGCACGAAGGTCCTGCTGGCGTGCATGACGCAACATTGGAGACGACGCAGGGACAACTGGCTCGGCTTCGACGAAAGCAACTGCATGCGCGCGATGAAGATTCGCGAGCGCGCCGTCGCGTTCACGCTGCACGCGGTGAACGCGCGGCAGCAGCACACCTACACGCTCGAGAGCGAGGGCGGCTGGCTCGGGCGAGTGGATAGCGAGAGCATACAAATGATGGCCAACCAGCCGCGGGAGCGCGCCGCGCGCGTGCGCGTCAACCTGCGGCGCTTCCGGCAGACGGGGCGGGTGACGCTCCTGTGCGTCGACAACAATAGGTACATTTCCCACCGGAACCATGGCTGGATGGTCGCCGACTACGGCAACGCCGAGACCGCCGGGAAGCGCATCGACTACTACATGGCGGTTGTTTCCGGCCGAGGCGCGGCCCGGCTCGTGCCCCCGGGCCACGTCTCGGGCGCCGAGGCCGCGCGGATGGCGGCGCGGGCGCCGCCGGCGCCGGCGCCGCAGCGGCCGAGCGCCCGGCCGCCGCAGCCGCAGCCGCGGCGCGCGCGCGCCGAGGACTACGACGAGTTCATGGCCTTCACGGGCGTCGACCGCGCGACGGCGGAGCGCTTCGTCGACGGCGCGCTCGGCCGCGGCCTGAGCCTCCGCGACGCGATCCGCGCCTTCTTCGAGGGCCAGGGCTCGCCGAAGCCGCCGCCGCCGCCGCCGCTCGAGGTCTCGTTCCGCACGAACGGCGGCCAGACCTTTTCCGCGGGCGACCTCGGGGCCGAGGTCACGGAGGCGAGCGCCGTCGGGGAGCTGCGGGCGCTCGTGGCGAAGCACTACGACAGCGAGCCGAAGCGCATCCGGCTCGTGAGCCGCGGGAATATTCTGCGCGACGACGCGCAGACGCTGGGCGCCGCGGGCGTCCGCCCGAAGGACAAGCTCATGGTCGTCGTCATGAAGGGCGCGACGCGGTTCTCCAAAGGGCGGAAGTGACGTAATTCTATAAGGTATATTTGTTGCGATCCTCATGTTACGGTGCTAGACGGGCCCCGCGAGGCGACCACACCGCCCCGATACCAGGTCGCCGAGGTCGCGCGCGAGCTCCCCCGCGGCCGGCCTCTTCTCCCAGCGCGGGTCCAGCATCGCCGCCAGCAACGCCCGTTCCCGCGCCGCCGGCAGCGCTTTTTCCCGCGCCTGCCTGGCGAGGAGCCGGCACTGCGCGGCGGGATTTCGTATCGCCGGGGGCGCCGCGCGGAGGAGCCCGCCGAAGCTCGTCGCGTTCCAGGCTTTGATCGGTACGGCCGTCGTGTCGCGACCGCCGAGCCGTTTTCTCGTGGCGCCGTACTCTTCATTTAACCGCAGCAACCACTCGCGAAGAGCTCTTCGATCTCCCCAATCGCCACCGCACCGCAAGAGCAGGAACACGAACCCGGCGCTCCAGACGTCGCTCGCCGGCGTCTTCCGCACGTGGCCCGCCTCGGGTGCTAGCACTCGCGAGCCCGCCACGTGCGGACACCGTCCCGCGCCGACGACGCACGCCCGCCCAAAGTCCGAGATTTTCCACCGCATGGCCGGCCCCGCGCCCGCGAACAGCAGATTGCCGGCGTGGACGTCCTGGTTGACGATGCCGGCGGCGTGCGCCGCCGCCAGGCCCCGCAGCAGGTCGTGCGCCGCGCGCAGCGCAAAGCACGACCGGTAGCGGCGGCGCGGCACGTACTGGCGGAGCGGGCCGGTGTCGTTCGCGACGAGGAGCTGCAGCAGATTGCCGTCCATTTTTCCGTAGGCGGCGACGCGGTCGCGCGCGCCGCGGCGAAAGCACGCCTCCGCCGTCAGCACGTGCTCGCCGGAGACGTTCAGCAGCGCCGGCAGGAGGTCGCCGGCCAGATGATCCGCGAAGGTCGCGCCCGCCTTCAGGACCACGCGTCGCCGCGTGCGCGTGTCCGTGGCGGCGTCGACGGTCAAGACGACGCCCGTGCGGGGCCCCAGGGGCGACAACCGCGCGCGATCGACGAAGCGCGCCTCGTCGAAGGGCGCGTCGCAGAAGCGGTCGAGGCGCTCGTCGCTTGCGACGGCGGCGGCCAGGAGTGTGCGCCGCACGCGATGCGACGCGGCGGCAAGGTCGAGGACCTCGACGCGCGCGCCCGGCCCGCGGGCGCGGAGGACGAGCGCCGCGCGGTGCGGGCGCGCGACGATCACGTCGCCGCGCACGACGACGGGCCGCCGTCTTACGACGCCGTCGCAGCCGCACGCATCGTCCACGTAACTCGCGTTAACGACGGCCGCGGCGAGCAGGCCGAACGCGCGGGGCGTCGTGGCGTCCTCGACCGCGCCCGCTTCGACCGCTTTGCGGAAGGAGTCCTCGTACGCGTCAGCGCCGCGGGCGGCCGGGGACGAGCCGAGGGGCACGGGCGCGGCGCAGCGCGGCGCGTGGGCGGGGCACGGCACGCGCAGCGAGCCGACGTTCACGACCGCGGCGCGCCCGGCCGCGAACCACGGTGCGCCGGCCGGGAGCGCGTAGGAGGCCCGCGGGGGCTGCCCCGTCATGTTCAGCACGTCGTCGGCGTCCTCCGCGTCGTCCGTGACGTGTACGATGAAGTTCGCGCCGCAGCGCGCGAGGTCCTTCGACACAGGCGGGTCGTACCGCGACCGGAGCGCATGCTTGACGGCGTGCATGGACGTCGAGCCGGCGGGGGCGTAGGCGGTGAGCACGTACGCCTTGCGGTAGTCGAGCGCTTCCAGGTGCGCAGCTTTGACGCGCATGCACTCCACGAATTTTCCCGGATTCGTGTTGGGCAGCTTTCGGTACACGCGCCGGGCGAACTCGGTCACGTTGCGCATCGCGAAGGGCTCGACGCGCAGCACGTGGACGCCCGCGCCGCGGAAGGCGTCCAGCGCGGCCTCGACGTGCCGCATGCCGTGCTGCCAAATGATGGACGCGTGCCAGAGGCCGCGGGCCCTGCGGCAGGGCCGCGATCCGGCACTCCATTCGGGCGGGAACGCGGGCGCGAGCGGCTGCGCGGCGGCGAGGCAGGCGAGCGCCGCGATCCGGCGCATCCGCACTCACGCCGAGTTCCGGGCCGCGTCGACACACTCTGCAGAGCCTCTGCAGAGCCTCTCAGGCATTCTCTCAATCATGCATTCGCACGACGCGATGCGCATGCGAAGGCTGCCCAGTTCGACGGCATCGCACAGGCTGCCCGGCAGAGCACGGCTGCTCTCGGAGGGGAACGCGCGTCGCCAGCGGCCGGTAAGACACTAGTTGGCGCTCTCCTTGGGGCTTTGAGGGGCAGCAAGTCTCGTTTTTTGCAACCGCTAGGCGAGGGGGGCTATAACAACATACATACTAGCATGAGATTTGAAGACACGCCTGGCATGGGCAGGGAGGGAAAGCTTATGCTAAGGACTAGGCATTGCAGCACTGAGAATTGTGCCTTGCGACGTCTGCTCGCTGCCCGGGCAGCGAGCGACAGCGTGCCGGCTGAATCAATCAACTAGTGAGCCAGGACCTGCCAAACCCTTATGGCGCAGCACGACGGAGGGGGCAGCGTGAAAGCCATCGTGAAAGCGGAGCCCGTTGGAGGGCTCTCGTCCCTGCTGCTGGACGAGGCGATGGCTGCCGAGGCGCCCTACCCTTGCGGCCGCTGCGGAGCGTTCCACGGCAACGAGAGCGGCTACTGCTCGGCCTGCTCCGCCGGCTGGTTCAACTATTCCCTCGTCGCGAAGACCGGTCGGCTCCAGCGGCGATCGTACCTCGCGCTCGTGACGCTCGTGATGAGCTACTTCGAGACCAGCGACCGGCTCGTACTCTCGGTGTTCGTCGGCTCGACGGGGCTCATCGTGTTCTTCTGGTTCCTCACCAAGAGTATCGCCACCGCGGCGCCGGCCTGGATCGCCGCGCTCGTGCTCTACGTCGTCGCGGTGCTCTACTTGATCCCGACGATCCGCGGCACCGTGGTCACGATCGAGGACGTCGACAAGATCAGCGCGCTATTCGACGCGGCCACCAAAACGTGCCTCGATGGTGTGGCGGAAACTGACGCGGGGCCGGAGCCTCACAAATGTGAAGGCGAACAACTTGTGCAGCCGACTTCCGAGCTGCGGCGCCTCTACGTCCTGGCGCGCGCGCGGCTCGCGGGCTTCGAGGTGGAAGTCGTCGAGTGCCTGGCGCGCGCGGACCGCGAGCCGACGGAGCCGCGCGAGACCAAGGCGGCGCAGCTCAAACAATTGTTCCGCGCGCGGGAGAAGGTCGCCGTGGATTACGGCGGCAGAGGGGAGCGCCTGCGCGACGTGTTGCGGGCTTCGATCGTGTGCGAGACGGTGGGCGAGTTACAGACGCTCGGGGACGCGCTGAGGGCTCTCGAAGCGGCCGGAACCGTGCGCGTGCTGCAGATAAAGAACCGGTTTCGGGGGCATCCGACGCCGTCGGGGTATCGCGACGTCAACGTCAGCCTCCTCTACCACGGCTTCATCGCCGAGCTGCAGATTCACCTCCGGGCGATCATGTCCATCGCGGAAAGGCAGCACGTCGCCTATGAGTACGCTCGAGAGATGGACTTGATGGGCGTGCTCGAGAAGCCGGTCGAAGACACAAACTGCATGGCCTCGGTGCGCCGCCAGGGCATCACCTACCTCGTCGCGAGGATGGTGCCCGCGACGCTGAGCGTCGTGATCGGCTGGCTCTACGTCGACGCCTTCTGCCTCAGGGGCGCCAATCTCATCGTCAAGCGGGCGGATCTGTTACCGACGCGCAAATCCAGTCCACCCTACGTCTTGCTGCGAGTGTACGGCCTCATCTTGGCCGCGCCGTACTGGGCGAACGCCTTTCTACTGTGTCGCGCCGCCGGTTTCTTTGGCGAAAAGGCGCGGCAGCAGCGGCACGAGAAGACGCGCGTCGCGATGCTCTACGAGCGCTACTTTGGCTACGACGGCACGCTGTTTGTCTGGAAGATCTTCTGCTTCCAAATCTGCGAGGTGGCCCTGCAGTCCTTCGGGAAACTACCGCTATTCCTCATTTGGTCGTCGCCCTTCGACTGCCTGCGTGCGACCTGTAGAAATAGGATAAAATCGAAAAGCTTCGGGAAGGCCATGAGCGAGGGCCGGAGCGCCTCCTTCCTACACGCGTTCGTGATATTTTTCTTCGCGGCGCTCCTGGTCAACGTCCTCTATCCGACCTTCCTTCTGCGGACGCGGCACGTCTTCTATCAGCGGAACTTCTCCTTTATTGCTGACACGGTGCTCGACGTCATATACGCCCTCGTGCCCTTTATTTTTCTCGGGCTCGGAGTGCGCTCCCAGCCGATGATCATCCCCCACGACCCAATAGAATACACTTCCAACCTGTTTCCCATGCTTCACGCTCATTTTGTGATATCAGTCCTGGAGAGAGCGGCGGAAGAGCGGCGGGCGCTGCGAAAAGAAGCCGTCGTGACGGCGTCGGGCGTGTCGGATAAGTTGAGTGGCGGTGACGATGAGGAAGGCGCGACCGCGGCGCCGGGCGCGGCCGGCGACGGGGCCGTATCAACCAGCAAATACGCGCCGCAGCTGTATGTGGCGCTCGTCGTCGCATGCGTCGCCTCGTGGTGCGTCGCTTTCTGCGCGATTGGCCTCGAGCTGCAGATCACTACTACCGCGTTCTTCTTTGTGACAAGTCTAGCGCTTCCACTGGCCGCGCGCGCCGCCGGGCGGCCGTCGTTCTCGACGTGGATGCCGGCGCTCGGCCTCGGTCCGGTTTACATAGCGATATTCTGGGCCCGCGCCAGCCCCGTGTTCTTGTGCTGGGCTCTCGTCGCGCACGGAGCCCTAGTCCTTTTCTCGGCGCCGGAGACGGATACTGGGCCGCAAACGCGCGCGTCCATGGCGGCCGGGCAGGGCCGCCTGCCGCGCTGGGGCGCTGCCGCGTACTTTCTCATTACGGCCGGAAGCGTCGTCACCGCGACAATGCTCTACCTTTCCGGTAACGCTGTATACTCGACGTGTCAGCCGTGTGAATGCGATGCGAAAGGCGTCCTCCTCAATTGCGACGTGTTCGCCGAGGCGGAGTCGTTGACGTTGGTGAAAGGACTGAACGTGAATGCGTTCGTCAAAGAACTCTACCTTACTAACAAGGGCATCACCGAAATCCGCCCGGGCGCGTTCAAAGGGCTCCCGAACCTTGAAAAGCTCGTTCTGAAGAACAATAAGATCGACGGACTCGAGCCTCGGACCTTCGAGGGCCTCCACTCGATCCATCGCATCGAGCTCCAGCGAAACGACATCACATCAAAAGCAAAAGTAAAGTGCGGCGCGCTCGACGGTGCCCGCCGCGACGATGCTGGCATCAACGTGAGGGTTGACCGAGACGAACTCTTCTGCAGCGAATATCGACACATCTCCCACATCACGCCGTGTTCGTGCTATGACATCCCGGACCAATGCACAACGGCCACCCAGGAACAGCTGGATTCGTACTACGTCCCCAAGCTTTCCGATGATTCGTTCATCGCGCTCTCGTGGAGAGATGCGGAGCGGTACTGCGAGAGCCCGTGGGTGATGGCGTCCGGCAGCGCGCACCTAGTGACCATTAGATCTGAGGCGGACCTGGACGCGATGAACGAACTCATGGGGTGTCGAGACTTCTGGATTGGCTACGACAGGCAGGGAAATGACACGTCCTGGAAGTGGACCTCCGGCGACGCGAGCACGTTCGAGGAGTGGGGCGGACGCGGGCCGGGCGCCTCTCGGGGCGGTTTCGATTGCGCCACCCAGTCCAACCTCGGGGAATGGTACCCCATGTTGTGCGAGCTACCAGTCCGGTATCCCTTCGTCTGCGAGCTGGCCGAGGGCTCCGCCTGGACGTGGCCTACGGCAGCGCCGACAACGATCGCGCCCTCTGTTTCGCCAAAGCCGACCATGGACCTGGACCTGCCCCTAGCTCTGGCAATCGATGGCACGAAAGACACTTTCTACTACGATGCGCCGCTCTGGACAAACGATGAGCTTTTGGACGAGGGCGGAGAGTCGAAGACAGACGAATTCTTCACGCCCTCGACCACGTTTACGGTCGTGATGCGGACGGGGTCTGAGGATAGGACGCTTATCATCGAGCTCAGTCACCCGAAGAGCCTGAAAGAATTATTTAGCGGTGGCTACACGAAAACGTCGGCCAGTTTAGACGAGTGGCGCGGCCTCGTGCCGAACGCGGGGTACCAAGAAAACTGCAACCACCAGGGCTTCAACGTGGCCGCGGACAACTGCTATGTTGACGACTTTTCGGACTGGAAGTGTAGACTGCGCCTCGGGATCTGGTTCAACGAGCAAAACGACTGTCGGTCATCAGATAGCTTCGTAGGCCTCGGCGCGACCGAGTGGTCGTCGGGGTCGGTCTGCGAAGAGGCGGACGAGGGCCAATGCCTCAACGTGCCTTCGTTTACGCGCATCTATGTAGGCGGTGTAACGGCACCGCCGACCTTCTCGCCAGAGCCGTCCCGAGCCCCGACCACCGCCGTTCCGACGTCGTCGCTGGCCCCGACGTCGTCACTTCCTGTCCCGACTATCGCGTGCGGAGAGACTCGGACTGGTTCCACGGTCAACGAAGCGCATTGGCTGTCAGGCAACGACGCGCCCGACCACTTCTATTTGATCACGCCTTCCGAGACTGCGTACTATCACTTCTCGACCTGCGGATCGAGTTTTGACACGACGCTATACCTATATCATGTGCAGAATTCCAGTAGCTTTGACAGCTGCCTCCGGGAACCGGCACCGCACGCGGGCTTTGTGGAGAATATCGAGAAGAATATGGACGATGAAGGATGGCAAAACTGCGTCTTCAAAATGCCAAGTTCGTCTAGGGATGACCTTGAGGATTTCTGGACCAAGCAGGAGTTAGAGGCCGGCGAGACGTATGTACTGCAGGTCACCGGACATGCGGACCAAGAGTGCTGGGAGGACAACGAGCGCGATGCGTCGGCCGCCGGGGATTACGTCCTGTCGGTCGAGTGCGCCGATGAACCCGTCGACACTTGGTGTCTCGGTTTTGAGTGGTGCACGGATAAACAATTAGGGGAGGACGGAACTGGATTTTGCAACGAGGTGCGAAATGACTTGGACGGCTACTGCGTGACCGACGCGGACTGTGAGGCAAAATCGAGCTGCTACGCGGACTGCGCGGCTACACCGGGCTGCGACCAGCCTTTCCTTATGTGTGACGAGGGCGTCTGCCACTCATACATTTTAGACGAACGGTGCGACGGTCAAGATGACGACTTTGACCTAGGTGATGGTTATTCGTGTTGGTCGGATGATGAGGGCACCGGTTGGCGCGAGGCCCATTGCTCCATGTTTGCGCGGATGGATCCTCCAGATTACTCCTCCCTGGACCTAGCCTTCCGGGCAAGAGATTGCTATGAGTACACGGAGGGCCCGCAGGTGGAGTACCGGACAACAATGTTCCTGCCTGCTATCACACCCCAGGACTGCCTCGATCAGTGCGCGGACGAGGAGTGGTCAACGGCCGCCATCATATCGGCCGACGGCAGTCTTTGCGAATGCGTCGGCGGAGAAGTGCTAAAGTGTTATCTCCGGGCAGCTGGCACGCCAGATACGAGTACGATTGACGCGCTCGCTGGAAAAAAACGTGTGTGTCACACGAGAGACGTTGACCTCGGCGGCGCCGAGTACAAAGACGTTTGTAGCTACGACTACCCGTGCGAGGGCAGGTGTCATAGCAGCTACACTACGATGCAGTGCGACGGAAACGGACATATCTGGCAGGGGGAACAGTGCGACTCCTGCGACTCCTCAGGCTGTGAGCCATACGACCTGACGGCGCAGTGGGGAGGCTGGGTGGTATGTGATCCGGCCACAAATGCGTGGGGCTTTGACAATGATTTCAACGGTGTGCTCGACTGGGTGTCCGGTTATATTATGCCATGCTCGTATGATGAATGGTGCGAACGGGCGGAATGCGAGCCCTCTGGCGACGTCACTTCCTCTCCTAGCGGCACGACGAACCGCGGCACCGGGAACGGGTATTGCTCCGGCGGCCTGGAAGAATGGATGGGCTGCGCCAAATCGCCGGCGGATTGCTGGGAACTGTGCGTGAGCGACCACCTCGACGACCTCGTGGCCATCAACTGGGAGAAGGACGACGACTCGTGCTACTGCCAGACCGGCTGCCAGTGCATGAAGGACATCGGCGACGACGAACTCTACCTCATCACGCGCGACTCGGCGGTCGCGCAGCTGCCGGATATGTGCGACGACGACGACGACGACGACGACGAGGAATGTTACATCGAGACGTCCGACGACCTCAGCTCCTCTCCGAGCGGCACCACGAACCACGGCGCCGGGAATGGATGGTGCTACAGCGAACTGGACGACTTATTGGGCTGCGCGGCGTCGCCGGGCGATTGCTTTAGTATGTGTGAGGACTCTTTCGGCGACGATCTCGTGGCCATTGACTGGGGGGACGAAGGCGACTGCTACTGCCAACACGACTGCGAGTGCATGGAGGACGTTGGTGACTCGGAGGATACCTACCTCATCACGCGCGACTCAGCCGTCGCCGCGCTGCCGCACGAGTGTGGCCCCGGCGAAGGTGAAAACGCGGATGAGGACGAGGACGGCGACGAAGACGAGGAGTGCTGCGTCCATCACACTTACTGGGCCGACGGCTCGTTGGCCGGGACTACGTGCCCTCAATGCTGTTCGCCATTCGACGCCTCTACGATGAGCAGCATCGGAAATGCGGGCTGTACGGGCTATTCCGATGCCGGTGAGGTGGCACCACCCTTCCTCGATTGCAGGCAGGAGGCGATCGACGCGGGGAGCTGCGGAACGGGGCACATCTGCGCGACGTGCGCCGACTATGGCGTTCCCACGGGCCAGTACTGGTCGTTTGTCGGCTACGCATCGTGCCCCGACTGGGTGGTGGACGCCCTCTACGAGGATGCCGAAGACGGCGGCAATTGCGAGTCACATTTGGACGAGGATGGCGACGAGGACGATTGGACCGACGGCCCAGCTGGCTATTGCGATGGCGATCAAGAGGTCGAGCTAGGCGAGACGGCCTCGCGCGAGGAGTGCATCGACGCCTGCGAAGAGGCAGGATACGAAGCCATGGCGTGGGACACAATCGGGGGGGAGTGCTACTGCTTCATAGAGGAGTGGTGCGACTGCGTCGAGGAGTACGCCGTGGACTACGAGGACTGCTGGTGCGGCGAGACCGACGACGGGTTCGACCCCGAAGGCATGTCCGAGAGCGAGTGCGCCGCGGCGGGATGTGACCACTATTCTGAATTAGGGGGGGCCTGGTGCGAATGTGAGGAAGCCATGTGCGCGTCGGCCGGGGGGCAGTGGCAGTGCGAGGCCTTTGGGCCGATGGCTTTCAAGGGCTTTACGCGAGGGGTGTGTGACGACGAGGACGGCGACGAGGACGGGGACGAGGACGACATGGTTTGCGACTACGACTATACTCACTCGTACGGTGGTAACTCCTGCCGAGGTCCTTCCGCTTGCGGCTGCGGAGAGGACTCCTTCTGTAATTTCGTCGACGGAGACAGCGGGGGATGCGAGGCATGCTCCGACTTCGACAGCGTGTCGGAGTGCTACTACGGCAACGACATGCCGAGAGACGGCAAGGTCGATTGTTCTTCGTGTTGTTTCCCCCGGGAAAACCCCGGCAGCTACGTAAATCCGTTCGACGAGTCGGACCTTGCTCAATGCTTCGAGTGCGTGAGCGAAGAATGCGAGGAAGACGCGACGTACGAGACTATATGCAGCGGCTGCCTCGGCGAGGAGTGCAATGCGTGCAAGTTAGCCTTTGGCGCGGACGACCTCGAGGCCTTCGTGAGCGGCGGCTGCGACTACTTCGATGACGACTCGGACTCGGACATCGGCAGATGGTTTTGGTTCGAGGGCTGCGGGCTCCTGCGGGGGTGTGCGTACAGCTGCTCGTAGCTTTCCGAAGCGCCTCTTCTACCTTCTTTGCGAGAGCTTTTTGCTGTTTCCTTCCCGAACTCAGATAGGGACTCGAATAACAATATACATCCTAAATAAAGCGCGCGCCTGGTCCAGCAGATATTAGAACCACTTACGCTCCTAGACCGCCTGCGCGCGCCGCTCGGCCTCGTTCGCGCGCTCGAGCTTGACGACCTCGGCCTCGATCTTCGACGCCTGGGCCGAGAGGTAGGCGAGGGACTGGTGATGCGCGTTCACGATCTTCATAATATCTCTGGATTTCTCGTCGCCATTCTCGTCGTGCGACAGGTTCAACTTCGTCACGACGTCCTTGAGCTGGTCGAGCATGCCCCCGAGCTGCGTCTCGAGGCGCACGCTCAAATCATAAGCGTGCTCCCGCTCGACGTCGGCGTCGAGCGGCGGCCGCACGGCACTTCTCGCGAACAGGTCGTCGACGTGGCGCTCCATCGCATCTAAATCCCCGTCCAGGTCGTCCTGGTAGGCCCGCACCTCGTCCAGCACTTTCTCCGTGCGCTGCTGCGCGACCACCAGCTTCTCCGCGTACGCCGACACCTCGACGATTTCCCGCTGCGACGCCCGGATCTCGTTCTCCCACTCCCGTAGCTGCTCCGTCTGCTTCGTGAACTCCGCCACGTCGGCCTCCAAACTCGCCTTCCAGCCCTGGACGATCTCCTCTACCGACTTGTTGCGCACGTCGGCGGGCGGCGCCGGCACGGCGGCGAGCGGTTGCTGTTGCTGTTGCGGCGCGGCGGCGCCGAAGGAGAGTGTGGGTGCTGTTGTGGCAGGGGCTGGTGCGGCGGCACCGAATGACAGCGCGGCGGCGGGCGCGGGTGCCGGTGCGCCGAACGACAGCGTCGGCGCGGCGGCGGCCGGCGCGGGCGCCGCGGCGGCCCCGAAGAGCCCTCCGGCGGCAGCTGCGGGCGCCGGCGCGGCGGCGGGAGTTGCACCGAACAGCGGCGCGGGCGCGGCGGCGGCCGGCGCTCCAAAGGAGAACCCTCCTGCCGCCGCGGGCGCCGGAGCCGCAGCGGGTGTGGCCGCCGCGGGCGCCCCAAACAGGCCGCCCGCAGCAGCGGGAGCGGGCGCCGCGGCGGCGCCGAAGGCCGCGGGCGTCGCGGACGCCGGCGCGCCGAAGGAGAAGCCGCCCGCGGCGGCCGGTGCGGGCGCCGCCGCGGCTGGCGTGGCCGCAGAAGGTGCGCCAAATAACCCCCCAGCGGGGGCCGCCGCGGGCGGGGCGGCCGGAGCGCCGAATGAAAAACCACCGCCAGCCGCCGCGGCGGGTGCGGGCGCGGCGGCGGCCGGAGCGCCAAATGCTGGCGCCGTCGTGCCACCAGCTGGCGCTCCAAAGCTAAATCCGCCCGCGGGCGCAGGCGTCGCCGCTGGCGCGCCAAAGGCTGGAGCGGCACCTCCCGCAGGGGCGCCAAAGGAGAAGGTCGCCGCCGCCGGCGCAGGGGCCCCGGCGGGTGCGGGCGCGCCGAATGAAAAAGCCATGCAAGAAGAGTAGTACGAGCACCACAACGACGCGCGGCCGCGAGTCGAGCTTGCTAGCGGTATGTAACACACTAGTCAAACTCGACGCTTGTCTCAGCGGAGGCCTTATCACGTTGGAGCCATCGCTGTATTAGCGTATCATAACGCATCGCTGATTCGATACGGTTCTGCCTCGCGAACGAAATTGGAACCGGCACGCCGTGCCAATCTCAGGAGCCACACCTGCACGTCAATCAGCGCACGCCGCAAGAGCAACCATGTCCTCGCTCCTCCTACGCACAGCGAGGCGCGCCGCGGGCCCGCACGCGCTAGCGAGAGCAGCGGGCCCGCGCGCGACGCTCCGGAGGAGACCACTCCCCACACCACCCACGCGGCACGACAGCACGACGGCCCTGGTGGTAGCGGGCATCGCCGTCGGGGCCGGCGGCATTGCGTACAAGGCGGCCGTGCACCTCTCAGGCCAAGCCGAGGAGTCCCTAAAGGCCGCGCGCGAAGCAGCACAAAAGGCAGCCGAGGAGCGCAAGCAGAACCCCGAACCTAAAAAGAAGGATGGCGAGAAGTCGAGCTTCGCGACGTGGTTCGACAGCGCGGGCCGGCGCCACTACGAGGGCCCCTTCGAGTCGCCTATGACGCGGCGCGAGGCGGCGCTCATCCTCGGCGTGCGCGAGACGGCCACCGCGAAACGGATCAAGGACGCGCACCGGCGCATGACGCGCATCAACCACCCCGATTTGGGGGGCTCGGCCTTCCTGACCGCGAAGGTCAACGAGGCGAAGGAGATGCTCATGAAGGGGAAGGGCGACGATTAACTTTGAATGTGTTTTTATTTGCGTCGACGGCGTGTTGTTGCCCAGGGACCAGTTTCCGCGTGTCGTCGGGAACAGTGGCCGCCACCTCCTGAGGCCTTGCAAGCGAGTCGAGGGACCTTCCGCAGCAGCGAGGGACTCTTGATCCCTGTAGCAGCACGTGCATCCCCCACTCCCATCGGCACCGCAATCTACCGTTCCCCTCCGTCCACCTCCTCGCTGCTGAGGTCCATTGGCGGAGGAGTCAGAACGCCAACGACGCAACCAAAAAATGGAGAAAATACTTAGTCCCAGAGCGCCAAAGCCTCATCCAGGGACGACACCGCCGCGTCGAGCTGCGCCTCGTCGATCACGAGAGGAGGCGCGAGACGAATGATGTTGCCGTGCGTCGGCTTGGCCAACACCCCGCGGTCGCGCATGGCCAGGCAGACGTCGTAGGCCAATTCCCCGGGCTTCTGGGCGTCGTCGATAATTAACGCCCGGAGTAAGCCCCGTCCGCGCGTGTCGAGGGCGATCTTCCGCTTACTGACCAACCTCTTGAGCTCCCCGTCCAATATATCACCCATCCGCTGGGCGTTCTCGACCATGCCCTCGTCGATCAACGCGTTGAGGGCGGCCATCGCGACGCGCGCGGCGACGGGGTTCCCGCCGTAGGTGGAACCGTGCTCGCCCGGTCTCACGTTGAGCATGATCTCGGAATCGCACAAGACCGCTGACACGGGATAGGCGCCACCGCTCAGAGCCTTGCCCAGCACGAGGATGTCCGGTCTGACATTAACGTGGTCGACCGCGAGTAATTTACCAGTACGTCCAATGCCCGTCTGGACCTCGTCGGCCACCATCAGACAATTGTACTTCTCGCACAGAGCTTTCACGCCGGGCAAGTAGTCGTCGGGCGGCACCACTACCCCCGCCTCGCCCTGGATCGGCTCGAGCATCACCGCGGCCACGTTCGCACCGTGCTTCTTCAATGCAGCTTCCAGCTTAGCAAGGTCTTCGTAGGGCACCAAGTCGAAGCCCGGCGCGTACGGACCGAAGCCCTCCTTGCACGTCGGGTCCGAGGACGACGACAGAGCCGCGATGCTTCTACCCCAAAAATTGTTCTCCGCCATGATGACGACGGCGTCGCCTTTCACGCCCTTGACGTCGTAGGCCCACCTTCGTGCGAGTTTGACTGCCGTTTCCGAGCCTTCTACTCCACTGTTCATGGGCAGCAAGCGCTCGTAGCCAAACAATGACGTCATGAACTCGCAGTACTCCCCGAGCACATCATTGTAGAAAGCTCGCGACGTCAAGCCGAGCGTGCCCGCCTGGTCCGACAGAGCCTGGACGATTTTTGGGTGGCAGTGGCCTTGGTTGACGGCACTATAAGCTGATAAAAAATCCAGGTACTCCTCTCCATCAGCATCCCAGACGCGGCAGCCGTCGCCCTTCGCTAGCACTACCGGTAATGGGGCATAATTTTCAGCTCCTACCTTGCTTTCTCTGGCTACTAACGAGGCGGACTTCGGTCCTAGTGGTTGGGGCGCGAAGGCGGACAAGGTTCTTGCCTGTCTGCGTGCGATCGTCGTCGCGGCGCGCATCATTCTTTGTGTACTGTCGCGGCGATGGCGTGTGTGTGATTTGGGTTTGCAGCCTGCCAGTGATTGCAGTGCTTGTTTTTTTGTGGCCCTGCGAAGCGATTGCAAGCTCTGCAGGTTGTAAGGTGCGGAATGTAATGTCGAATGCTACCGTGTCGTGTACGGCTGCTGCGAGCGTGCACGCCAGTGGCTAAATCGCTGGCTCGAGCAAGCTCTGCGACCTGCGGACTGCGACTTGATCGCCCGGCCACCGCTCCACTAGGTCTTTCAGCAGCCTTCAGACCACGTGCCCAATGCACATGCGGGGAGCTTTCGCGCTACTCTAGGCCCACTAGGGGCTGCCCATCCACAGCGCAAAGCGCAACGACGCTGCGCCCAGACGCAAGCCCCGTCGAGGCGAGCGACACGGCGGTGCAGTCTGGAACACATCGCACGAGTGGCGTCCAACGCGAGGACGCGAGGACGCGCGCGCAGCCGACGGGGCAGCCCTAAGGCTCAGTGCTTGGGCGCCACCGATACGCTGCTGCCGGCGCGGAGCCACAAAACAACCAAGAAAGATGGTCGCCACGCTCCAGGGCCACCGCGACGCCGTCAAGGACCCGGCCCACCGCGCGAGATTGTGGGCCCGGCCCGCCACGAGCGACGAGCCGCAGCAGGTCGACGCGCTGCTGACCTGGGTCGAGAATTTATGGAGGGAGCTCAAGATCAAGGAGGAAGATAGATCGTTATTCCTCGAAGCGAACAACCTACCTTCCAGAAATTTAGTGGATAGGCTCCAGCGCACCGTTTATGCGGAGCTGGTGTCTGAACCGACAAAGCGGCCGAAGTCCGCGTCTTCTTCCAGACCCAAAACGGCGCCCTTCCCCGATGCAAGGCGCCAGAAGGACGTCGACCAACGGTGCGCGCCGCTCGCCGCGCACGCGAGGTTGCTACTACGCTTCCGGAGGGCTACGCTACGCGCGTTGCGGGAGATCGAGTCCCGAGAGAAGCTCGTCAAACGAGTCAAGGACTGCTTTCGAAGGTATCGGGGCGCACCACCTGTCCCAAGAAGGAAGAAGCGCACGTCGACGATTTACGACGACGACGACGAGGCCCAGCCGCCCTCATCCGAAACGCAGATCAAGGAGGCGCTGGCCGACCTGAAAGCGACCTTGCGACCGTTGAACGAAGCCACGGCGCGCGTCGTCGCCGCCGTCGCGGCGTGGCGCTGCTACCAGTGGCGGCCCGAGCCCTTCCTCTGGAAGGGCCGGGACTACCTCGAGAAATGTACGACGGATCTCCATTTTCTCGGCGAGTGCGCCGCGCCCGAGGGCGTGCGGAAACCCGATAGAAGACTAGCTGCCGCGTTAGGGCCCTGGGCGTCGCATCCGGCCACGAACTGCGTCTGGTGGCACGAGCGGACCAAGTCCGAATCCGCGCGCGAGGCGCAGAAAAACGCGGAGTTACGGGGCCGGGACTCGCTGAGGAGGTGGATCCGCCACACGTTGGACGTTGCTGCGGCTTCTCGGGAGGAGGACCGGACTGCCGCTGCGGACGCTGCAGCTAGAGCGTGTCTGAAGTTGTACGCTCCTGGCAAAGGGGATCTCCCGGACCTAAGCTCAGCGAGAACTTTATTGCTGGACGAGCCGTGGCTGCGGAGCGGCGTCGAGAAGGAACGAGTCAGGATGGCTAGAGCCAAGGTGCCTTTGCCTTGTTTGAGGTGGCTGCCACCTTGTGTCGATGCTCCAGCAGTACTAGCGGCGGCCAACGTCTTCCACGGCGCCAAGTCGTACCAGCAGCTCCAGACGGCCGAGCGGCAATTACGAGTACGCTGTGAGGGCGAATTTACGAGAAGACTCAAAGAACGGGCCGCGACCGACCCGGACGCCTTCAAGAAGAAGAAGCGCCGGCGCCGACGACGGAAATCCGTGGACGCGCCGGCCCCGGCGCCTCTGAAACAAGTGACGTTCCAAACGGCGCAACACGCGACGATGGCCGCGAACATCTTCGCGAAGAAGGACCAGTTGGGCTTGAGGAAGCTCCAGCTGTCCTTTAGACTTAGAAGAGATAAAAGATTGACGGAGATCGCGCACGCGAAAAAGGCCGCGCATGCGTTGAAGCGAAAACAACTGGCGCGGGGCGGTGCGGCTCTTACCTGCCTTGAATTTGATGATAACAAGCGCTTTTCGTCGCAGTTCAAGGTGGAAGATGACGTGGTCCGTCGACAGATAGACTACCTGGACCTGAGGCTCGACGAGCCCCAGAAGCACTTCGACCTCGAGTCTCTACCTGGTCGCGGTGATCGTGATGGTCGCGGGTGTGAGTTGAGAGAAAGGCTGCCGCCCTGTTCCGGCGTGGATGCTCCTAGGGATGAGATGCGGACCGAGCACTGGGAGAAAGGGCTCTTGTCGGGTGTCTATGCCTATGCGCGACCACCTTCTCTCACTCCAGCCGTCAAGGAACGGAAGAAGAAGCAGAAGGCGCGGTACAATCAAGGCTGGGGCTCTTCACCTTCAAAGAAGAAGGCGCCGCCGGAGGCCCGCGCGCCGCCGACGCCGCAAGCGGACGAACCTGATGATGTACAGGAGGAGTTGCGCGCGGCGACGTACCACCCGAGAGATGGGTATTTGGTCGACGGGTCCAAGGCGTCGTCTGAGGAGTTAGTGTGGTGCTTCCGCAAGGGTCAACGGTTGGCACTGGTCATGGGTCGCATGCCCCACGAGAAAGTGCGGGCCATGTGTACGGTCGTGGCGTATGCGAATGGTACCTATTCCTGTGTTTGTGACGACGGCGAGGGGATTACCCTGGACCCGACCGGGCATCGCACGAGGACTCTTGAGATTCCGCTAGACAAAAAACGGGAGGTCCGAGGTTTACAAAGAACGCATAGGATAGCGGAGGCGCCGGCGCCGGCGCCGTCCGCTTCAGAACCGTCCCTCGGCTTCGACATCGATGAATCCAGAGAAGTCGCGCGGGTGGATCCTGGCTCATGGGCGGAAGAACTGGGCATCGCCCACGGCTGGGTCCTGAAATCCGTGGACAAGAACCGCATCGCGGACCACCAGTCGTTCGTCGATGCGGCGCTGACCATCGCCAAGGTGAGGAGGAAAGGCTCGGTCCAATTGGACTTCGAGGTCCCGTCGTTCGAACTGTGTAAACCATCAGTTGAATATCATACCGGACAAAGACTAACGGTGCTGTACCATGGGCGATGGCGCGACGCCATGACGCTGAAGAAGCCGTGGGAAGAGCATCCTCGAGTCGAGGAGCGGCACCGGCATCGCTTGAGGGTCTTCATGAACCAATCACACGTAGAAACCTGCGTCCTCGGTTTGAATCATATGAACCACGCGATCCTGTTCGGGGAAGCGCCGGATAATGAAAATGCGTATCAGGCGTGGAAGGAAGAACGCCCAGAATGGGGCGACATGTTCGACGCCGTGCGCAGTAGATGCTTGTCAAGGGAGAAGCGGGGCAAACGGAGGCAGTCCTACCACGCTCTGGTCAATGGTCTAACGGGTCGGCCGAAGTGGGCCTCTGATAATTACGACGGCCCGAAGTATCAAGCGGAGTCGTTCTCGAAGACGGCGCCGCGCGTCTACACGTGGAAGCGGCCGTCGGGCTGGGGCTACACGGAAGCGGCGCCGTGTGCGACGGACGGGACGCTGTGGGAGTCTATAGCAGACCTCCCTTCCCTAGTCAAAGTTTTATTGTCGAGGAAAGGCGACGATCACAACCGGGGTTCGCAATCGCAGTGCCGCGTCCTACTCGTCAATGGGCCGCAGGAGGACACCGCGGCCCTCTCGAGGCAACGCCGCATGTTGTTAGAACAACGAGCCTCGTTCCGACGGAGCCAATCCTCCTTGACGCCTTCCCATACGCCCGTAACCTCGAAGCGAGGTTCATTTGACCAGACGCCGCCCGCGACACCAAAACACAACTCGGGAACGACAACGCCCAAGGAACCGAGCTTCTTCGAGGAGCAGCAGCGGCGCGCAGCTCGCGCCGACGAGTTGATTGAGGCCATCCCCCTGAACGAGATCGGGGGCGTGGAAACCAAAAAGCTCATGGCCGAGATGGCCGTCAAGCAGGCCGTGCGCCAGCTCTGCGCGAACTGGCGCAAGCGCAGCATGCAGATGTATGCTGATGTAAGGACGTCAAAAGGCCATCTTAGGAGTTTGATGATGGCGTTGTCTGCGACGCGGCAGTTCGGCGACCCGTCGACGCATTTCATACCTTACCTCGTGAAGGCTGGTAGCTTGCATCGCGTGGCACGAAAATCAGGCAAAGGTAGTGTGTTAGAACACTACTTCGAGACGTGCTACGGCCAGTCGTATCGACCTAGATATAGGTTTTTACTACAAGCCCTGCACACGAACCGGTTGGTGCTGTTGATCGACGCCACGGATCAGAAAGATAATAAACAGAAGGCCGTCGAAGCCTTTACGGAGACGAGTGCGAATTCCGTGGTGGACGATTTCCTCCTGCAAAGGGTCGTGGTCGAAGTGCCGCGCTGCGTCATCACGGGCGACTTCTCCGATACGACGCTCGAAAAACTAAGGCAACGCTTCGCGACCTTGGAAGTGCGGCAAGGGTTAAAAAGTGACCACGACGACGGCCTGGACTGCTGGTACGCGGCCCAGAACGAGCACTTCTCCTTCGTGCCGTCCCAGAAGGAGGATAAGGAGGACGACGAGGCGTCTTTTGGATTGACGGCGGCGCCGTACCGCGGCACGGCTTTTGCTGAAGAAGAGGATCTTTCACCGATGAAGGTCTACGGGCCGGGCCGCATCTACGCGGAAACAAGCTATAGGTTGCTGCGGGGGTCGCAGGATGCTTCCGAGGAGAACAAGGAGGATCTGATTGAGTTGTTGAAAACAACGAAGCGGCAGCCGATCTTCGGCGGCAAAATTGAAGAAGCGGCGGCCGGGCCCGTGAAGCGGATGCCCGGGTCGCGGGCGAGCAGAGACTAATGTGACAATTAACAGATAGGTAGACGTGGGCGGGGGGAAACAGACAAGGGGCCATGCGACGCTATCGCCGCGGCGGCGTACCGGTGGAGGCTCAAAGCTCGATGCACCCGCCGATGCCCTGGACCAGGCCCAAATAACTGAGGTGGTCGACGACCGACGTGCAGCCGAGCGGGTAGCACGAATTGCTACAAGCGTCGTCTTCATGAGAGGCCGAGTCGGCGCAGTAGATCAGATCGGGCTTGACTTCATCCTTCTGGTAGGCCTCGTGCGGCGTGTGTAGGTAGCCCAAATCCTCTTGGGGAAGGTGGGGCACGACGTCGTCCCGGTGCGTCACGCGCCAGTTCTCCGCATCGCCCAACAGGGACGTGAACGCCTTGGCGAAACTTGCTGACCCGACGCGCGGGCAGCCGAACGTGTACGACCCTTTTAGTTGAGTACCGTTGTACACCGAGCCCCTCAATTGGTCAAACGCAGCAAGGACAGCCACGGCGCCGCCCGCCGAGTGGCCGTAGAACCTCACAGGGGTGAACAGAGTCGTAGGATCGAATTTCGCCTTCGCCTTCGTGAGTTGGTGGGCGACGTCCTCCTTGAGGAAGTTGTACCACCGCCAGAAACCCCGCTCGACGGCCACGTCCTTGTAATCGGCGTAGGGCCGTATCTTGACGAATTTCGCGTCTTGCCACCAGTTCCGGTCGTTCTCGGTGCCTCGGAACGAGACGAAGAGCGATCGGTCCGACGCGTCCCAGCCTATAACGGCGCGCGTGGCGTGGTTGTCCACCACCTTCGTGACGATGATGGTCTTCCTTAGTTCGGCCGGTAATAGGGGCTGGTCCTCGGTCGCGGTGCAGTACGAGGCTTCTGCGAGCAGGAGCGCTCTTGTCAGGTTGTACGTCGGCGGCGGCGATGGCGTGGGCTTGCCATCGATCGCGTCGAGACCATTGATGGCCGCAGCGGTGGCCACGTACAAGGCCAGCACCGCCCAAGGGCCCTGCATGGCGTTTACTTATCCCCGGCGTCTCCGCGGGCGCTGACCGCTTCGAGGCACTTTTGCAGACTGTGGCGATCCCGTGACGCGCTGAGCCGGCCAGCGCGCGCCGCAGCGCCACGCACTGCTTGTTCTTTGCCCAAGCACCGTATGCAACTAGCGTCGATAAAGACACTAGCAAGCACGGACTCCAGCTTTTGACAGCCTGTTATCGCTGCAACACTGCACGTTGTACAGCTTACACGCTGAGAAAGTGTTGCACCAGCACGTAGCTGCTGCACTCAAGAACTGTGCATTTGTGCGTGCTTGACGGGCACAAAACACTCACCTCGCCAAAGCACTGCACAGCACCGCTGTGCAACCGCTCGCGGAAGGCAAAAGGTCACCGCGTAGCGCTGGCGCTGCTCCGCCGCCTCGCGCGACGCAGCATCAGCCTCATGCCGAAACCCGCCCCGCCGACGCCGACGCCGCGGCACCGTTTACCTGACTGGGACGCGCTCGGCGTCAGGCAGGAGGAAGAACGACGACGCCACAAGGCCGCCGGCGACGCGGCGAATGCCTCCGGTAGGTTAGCGAAGAAGGCGGCCTTAGAGCTGCAACTAGGAAGAACAAATGACGCGAAGGCATGTACAGAACAAGCTAGAAAAGCTCTAGACGGAGCTGGTGAAGACGGCTTCAACCAGGAGACGAAGCAGCGAGCTTACGCCTTGAAACCCATCGCCGAGCAGATCCAGACCGTGGAGTCGACGCTGCACTTTTTAGAGACCGGTCGATTCCCGCCGCCGTCGGAAGGCCTCGACGACTCTGAGTACATACAAGGCTTATTGGGCGGTGCGGAGAATCTCGCGAAGTACGCCGTCGGCCGCGCCACGGCCGGCGATGCTTCCAGTATTGCTGTGTGTCGAGATGGCGTGAAGGCCTTGCAAGGTGCTTTGCTCGCGTTCGACTTCCGCAACGGGCCCCTACGAAGGAGGTTCGACGGTCTGAAATATCAGGTGAAACGGTTGGAAGACCTCCTGTACGAGCAGTCGTTGATTGGTAAAACTATCGATAGTGTCACACAAGTCGACGAGGACGACCCCTGCCTGAAAGCACTGGCCGAGATCAAGATTAGGTTCGACGAGGCGGACCAAGCTAGGGAGAACGTCATCAAGAAGTCGCGGGACGTCCAGAAGGCCTCGAAGCAGGCCATCTTCGCGTGCCATCGGGGGGATGCCGCGAAAGCTGCGAAACTACTGGAAACCGCAAAGACCGCCGCCGAGGCCATCCTTAATGATGAGACGTTGGTGAAGAAGTGGCCCGCGTTGCGTTTCGGTTCCTTAGCTGCCGCTCTCGAGGAGTACGCGGAAGCTGCATTATTTATGAAGTGGCTCGAGGCGAAGAAAGACCCTTCGGCGCCCTTGGTTGCGTCGCAGCACGCGCTGGGCCTACCCTTGTCGGACGAAGAGTATCTCGGTGGGGTGTGTGACTTGACGGGCGAGGTCGGCCGCGTCGCGGTCGCCGCGGCGACGGCTCGCGACCTTGGCACGGTGCGGCGCGTCTTCGAGACGGACGTGGCCGTCATGGAGGCCGTCTCGGGTTTGAACTTGCCTCCCAAATTAGCGAAGAAGATCGGCCCCTTGGAAATGTGCGTGCGCAAGGTCGAGCACCTGCTCTACGAGCTCGCGCTGGCGGCGGCGAATCCCCTGGCCGCGAAGCGCGCGGCGTCGTCGGCCGGCGAGGAGGAGCCCGCGGCGAAGAAGGCGCGGGACGACGAGGAGTAGAAGTGACTAAGTAGTTAGTGTGGCTACTTACGCAGGTACATTAGTAGTTGGCGCGGGTCTCGCCTTGACGTTATAGGCGCGGGCTAGACTACTAGTACGCATCTGGGCGACTAGCGGCCTCAATGGACACCATTAAGTCATAAGCCTCTGCATCTGCGTGACTAAATAATGCACCGGCGTTCGGGTGTCTAGTTGGCTTCGGCACCCAAGACGGTGGCTTCGTGACAATGCGGCAACCATCTTCGCCCATCTTGCACGGACGGACACCACGGGCGTCGCCGAATTCGACATAGTAGATGGTCTCGCCGCCTGACACTTCTTCTTTTACGACTGTGCCGTAGCTGACCTCGTCGTAGGGCTCGTCGGACTCGATCCGAGTGACGTGCTCTCCGGCGACGGCGACCGTGCCAACCCCATCACCTTCATCATCGATTGCTGCTTGCGCCACCACTTGTCCGTCGATGGTCTCGTGGCCAAATACGCGGAGAGCGTCGAAGGACCCGCAGCTCAAAGTTGTAGTCTGCTCCACGATTTTCTCGTTACCAGGCGTACCATTGGCGGCCATGGGGCTTATGCCAGCTGCGGGTCAATGTACAAAAATGAAGCCTTGTGGGCCTCACACACTACGCGTGCGCACGCGTCCCGAAGCCCCGTCCCTTAGGGCACCGGCGCACTTCTTGAGTCGCTGTAGCCACGGAGCGGCCGAGTGCGTCCGTAAGCCCGGCGCGCACAAGCCGTCCATCAAAGCAGGTTTTCATTATTGACACCTGGCTAGCCGGCTAGGTCACGCGGACCCGCGTCGGCCGCAAGCGATGATCCTAACGACGTGCGCCGCCTGCGCCAAGTCAATCGACCACGACGCCCCCGCGCACTGTGTGAATTGTCAAACTAGATACTGCAGTGACCGGTGCGAGCGCTACGACCGGCGCCGCGGCGGGCACGGCAAAATATGCGGCGCGATCGCGAGCGGCGGCGGCGCCGAACAACACCACGCTAACCAGAAATACGATGAGGCCGTCGCGGACGCTGTCGAGATATGTGCGTACGACACGGAAGGCCAGACTTGCTTTATTTGTATGGACGGCGATGCTGAGGAAGGTCTCGTTCGCGGCTGCGCGTGCCGTGGGGCGGCGGGTTTCGTGCACGTGTCGTGCTTGGCGCGGCAGGCGCAGGTTTTGGTCGCGGAGGCCGAGGAGAGGGATTTGGACGACGACGCGTTCAATGCGAGGTGGCGGCGGTGGGAGAAGTGCGGCCTGTGCGAGCAAAAATACCACGGCGTCGTGCGGTGCGCGCTCGGGTG
The DNA here is from genome assembly GCA_918797485.1 of Pelagomonas calceolata. Taxonomy (NCBI): domain Eukaryota; class Pelagophyceae; order Pelagomonadales; family Pelagomonadaceae; genus Pelagomonas; species Pelagomonas calceolata. The sequence goes on from CAKKNE010000004.1 coordinate 4,632,316, forward strand.
GGCGTGCTGGAAGACGTACGTGGGCCGGCCAGAGGAAGACTGGGCCCGGCGCATGGCCATGAGCGTGGTAGGAAACGGTTTATACCATGAAGGTCACTACGCGGACGCGTTAGTCGTGCAGGAGGCCGAGTTGTCTATGCTGCGGCGCCTTGACGATACAGACTTCGTCAATATTCTCGCAGTGCAGAACAATCTTGCGGGCACGTATCAATATCTCGGACAGTCCGAACAGGCCCTGCAGCTGAAGCGAGACGTATACTCTGGATATGTGAAGCTCAAGGGCGAGGAAAGTAGAAACACCATGGTGGCAGCCAACAACTACGCGAATGGCCTTCTCGTGCTACGGCGGTTCGAAGAAGCAAAGGCTCTGTTGCGCAAAATATTACCCGTGGCGCGGCGTGTTCTCGGAGAGAGTGATACACTCAAGCTCACGATGAGGAAAATTTACGCGATGGTGCTCCACAAGGACGACGACGCGACGCTCGACGATCTCCGTGAGGCCGTGAATACGCTCGAGGAGTTGGAACGGACCGCGCGGCGCGTGCTCGGTGACGTGCACCCAATCACAGAAGGGATGGAGGACGAATTGCAAGACGCGCAAGACGCGCTCTACGCCCGCGGGTTACCCTGAGGACTCCCAGGAGGTTTAATATATAGTTAGAAGGGGCATGTATGTGAACAGGGAAGTCAAGGCGCCGCCCCGACCGTGACCACCGCCCGGTCCGGGTCCTGGACGTCGTCGGGGTCCGGGCTCAGCGGCGCGGCGGCCGCGAGCGCGCCGGCGACGGCGTGCAGCAATATAGGAGCGAGGAGGTCGCCGTTCGTGAGGGCGAAGGCCGACCCCGCCGAAGCAGCCCTTACCATGGCGCCGAGCGGCGGCAAGGCACGACCCGATGAGGGGGGGTCCGGGAAGGCGTCGAGCCAGGCGAGGCAGATCGTGCGATGTAAAACCTCGGCGCCGTCGTCGGACTTCAGGGACGCGCGGACCGCGGCGTTCTCCGCCCGCAAGACGTCGTCGTCGTTCGACGTTCTCAGCGTTTCCGCGGCGAACGCAAAGAGGGCCACGAGGGCAATTCCGGAAACGGCCGCGAGGCCCTCGCCCGTCGAATCGATCGGCGCGGGCTGGAGCGAGCGTGCTGTCTCGACAATTGCCACCTGCAGCCCACCATGTAAAGCAGCCACCCTAGGCCCCGACGCCGCGAACTCGAGCGCTTGCGCGACGCTCCGCCACTTCAGATCCGAGGCGCGCCACGCCCTTGGAGCCTTGGGGCCGAGCGCGCCGGCCGCGCCGTCGGCCGCCGTGGCCTCGAGCGCGCCCGCCACCCTACCAAACCACGGCGTCGCCGAGGCTCTGACATCAGCCGCGGCCCAGGTGAACAACAAAGCGCACGTCGCAAGTCCAAAGGAGCCGCCCGGCGCGTTGGACCACACCTCAAACCGGTCGACGAACGCGTCGCCCAGGACATCGTCCGAGCGGCACGCCGCCCACAACGCGACTTGCGCGGCCGCGAGCACGAGCGGGCCGATGACCGGTCGGAAGGCGAGCTCGCGGCCGAGCGACTCGAGGGCCTCCCGCGGCGATTTGTCCCCGGCTTCCGCCTCGGTGTCCGCTTCGCGCACGACCTCCTGGAGCTTCGAGGCGGCGTCCCGGGCCGCTTGCGCTTCCGTATCGGACGCCTCGTCGGCGATGCGCACCTCGAGGATGCGCGCGGACAGGGCCCTCGCGAGCGCCGGTCTTCTTCTAGGTCGGCCCCGCGGCGGCTTCGTCCACGAGCCCCGCTCCTCGTCATAGACGTAGCCCATCTTCTTCAGCATCTCGATGCGCTCCTCGGAGACCTCTCGTCCCAGGTTATCTTTGAACGCCGAGGCTCTTAAGGCGGGACGTGTCCTTTGTGGTGTGGGGGCGACGTAGGCGCAGACCGTGGCGCCGAGCAGCGCGGCGGCGACGACGGAACGCATGGCTGCGAAGTTCTAGCCGGTGTTCTTGCGAAGTTCTAGCCGGTGTTCTCGCGAACGTTGTGCGGCTTCAGAGTCTTCTTTTTGGCTGGGTGCTCTCCTAGACCGCAGATCTCGCGCTAAGCTGCTGCAGCAAAGACGCAGCGACAACGTAGGAACGATTTGACTATGTCAATTCGCAGCGCACAGCGCCAGGTGGCGTATGCAGGCTTGGCTCCGAAGACTTTTAAGCACTCGATTTTGGGCTAGTACGTTGCTACGCTAGCCGGCGTTTTTCCTAGCTATCCGTACCAGGACTCCGTGGCTCTTATCTTTGGCAGCGTCGTGCTTGTAAGTGTAAGTTTAATTCGTCACTACTCAGCCAAACTGCGGCATCACCTGGGTGGCAGGGGGCGTTGGCGTAAAAGAAAGGAGCTCGGGGCAGCATTATCATGATCCGCACCGTCCTAGCCGCCGCCGTAGCGCGCGCGGCCCTGGCGGACCTCCACGCCCTCGCCCCAGCCACGAGAGAAGAGCACCGTCCCGCCGTCAAGCGCAGCGCGGAGAGGGCGGCCAAAGCGTCGCGGCTCCTCGCGGATCACGGCCACCTGCTCCCCCCGGCGCTGCGGCAGAAGGGCCAGGACATTCTGAACGAGCACGAGTTCCGTCTGCACGTGGCCCTCGACAGCGCGAACCCGGGCCTGGCGCTCGCGGCCATCGAGAAGAAGGAATCGGGGTACCTCAAGGCCTTTGCGAAGCTCGGAGGCGACAACGCGGTGTCGAAGGCCCGCAAGCTGCCGAAAGACGACGAGCGCACGAAGTTCCGCGCGACGCGCGTGGTGCTCCGAGAGGCGACGGGCATCGACGCCGAGGAACCGGTCTGGGGCGCGCCGTTCCGGGCGCTCGAAGCGCTGTTCGGCGATGGCCACGCGCCGATGGAGGCGCTCGGCGTTTCGGCCAAGTTCTTCGAAGATGGAAGGTCTCTGACGAAGCGGTACCACGTCGCGCTCCAGCCGCCGTGCGACTGCTGGACGTTTGGGCGCGCCGCTGTTGTTGAGCAAGCGAGAGGCGTCGCCGAATCCCTGAAAGCGCCGCCGCTCGTCGACACCTGGCTCGATGCCATCGCGGCCGACGACACCGGGAAGCTGCCGAGCATTGGGTTTGGCGTGAGCGCGGACGACGGCGCGTGCAAGCTCTACGTCCTGAATTTTGGCGGCCACGAGCTCCCTACCTTACCGCTCGTCGATTCGTTACCGCCGACCGCGCGCAAGCCGGACCGGGCCTCCTCGGTCATGGTCTCGGTCGAGTGGAAGTTCGGCGACGCGAAGACGCAGCTGCGCCAGTACGCCGTCGAGGCGTCCGCGGATGACGTCTCCGTCGCGCGCCACACGCAGGGCGAGCGCTTCGCCGGCGACGAGCTCGTGGCGGCGCTCGACCGCGCGTTCGGGGTCAAGCAGAGCGAGGACATCGCCGTGACGGCGCCGTTTCAATACGACAAGGCCACGACGCCGCCGGTCGCCGCCGCGCCGCTCGCGAAGTCGGGCCTCAAGCTGAAGAACGGCGGCGACCTCGACGCGAACGCGGATGCCGACGCAAAGCTGGCGGCCCTGCTGAACAACGCACCGGGCGCCGAAGCGTGGCTCGCCCGGTCGCGCGTCGTACGACATGCGGTCTCGAACGTCCAGTTCGGCGAGGGCTTTGTTACGTTGTACAGACACCCGACGGTGTTCGGCTTCGTGGACCCGTCCTCGTCGCCGCAACACCTCGCGCTGAGAAACGCGCTCGCCAAGAGGACGCGCGCGACACGGCGGCGGCTCGACGACATGACGGCGTGCGACCTGGCGGAGGAGACCTTTATGGACAACATGATTTGGGGAGGGGAAAGCGAGTGCAAGGACGACAAGGAGGCGTTCCCCGGCATGTGTCCGGCGTCGTGCCAGGCCGACATCGAAGATCTCATCGCTGCGTGCGACGAGTGCGCCCTCACGGACGCCGTCTGCGACGCGACCGTGGACACCGACTTGTACCCCAGTCTGGCCGGGGAGCTGCGGTTCGAGTACAAGGCGCCCGTGGTCATGGCCGGCGGCGACATGGACGACGACTGTTATAAGTACCTAGACGAGAACGAGGACGAGGAAGGCCTCGAGGGCCAGCTCGAGGACGACATGCAGTGCCTCGACCGGGACGAGCCGGACTTCGACTGCTGGGTCGAAGACCACGAAAACGGCGACGGCACGGCCACGATCGGCTGCGAAGGCTGTTCGTCGGACGGGACACAATCCGGCTTCGAGGCTGCGATGGCGACGTTCTTCCAGAATCTCGTCGCGAGCACGGGCGGCCCGTGCAGCTTCGACGCCAGCGCGTCCCTGGTGGCGCTGGGCGGGGCGTCCGGCTCGCCCACGAATTCGAAGTACAGCGACCTCGACAGCGAATTAGTCCCGGACGACATGAAAGTGCGATTCCCCTACGGCGACAACGGACTGTTCGACGTGATGAGCCTCTGGGGCCCCGAGGGCTGCCGGTACCCGTACTACGGCTACCTGCCGGACGCGCCGCTCTGCGACGAGTGCTCGTCGATGTTCGAGGCCAAGGAGGACATCCTAAAGGGTCTGTGGGATGGCCCGTGCAACTCGGAAGACCCGCCGGGGGACGACGACTCGCTGCCGCTGCCGCCGAACTACCCCGGCTGCGGCTGCGACTGCGCGGACTTTCTTCGGAGAGACCTCTCCACGTGCTCGTCCGACTCGTGCGTCAACGTCGCGCAGGAATACGCCTCTCCGAATACCGTCTGCAGCGGCTCCGACGTCAGTTGGGACACGACCTCGTCTGCGGATGGCTGCGCCGACACCTACGGCGACGGGTCCTTCGCCTCAATCTGGGGCGACGCGTGCCTCGACGACGACGGCGAGGTCCAGGGCGCCTCCGAGCAGTGCTACGAGACACTGGACGACCTTCAACCGACCTTCCGGCCTACGACGTTAATGCCCTGCCCCGACGAAGAGAGCGCTTACCTGACGTGCGTGAATGCGGCGGCCCAAAACGGGGTTGACGCGTCGGCCGGCCTCGGATGGGGTTGCTGCGACCAGGACGCCGTCGACGGTGGATCCTTTCCGAGCACTTGCGTCGGCATGCAAACGTACTCCGAGTTCCAGGACGCGTGCGGCGATCCGGCCCCGGAGTGCGCGGCGGAATGGTCGACCTACATCGAGTGCGTGTACGCGGAAGTCGTCGACGTGATAAATGGGGATCTCACTGGGGCGGCTCCGCTGAACTGCGACCTCAGCTGCACGCTGGACCCGACACCAGCGCCAAGCCACCACCCGACCCCGCCGCCGTCGGTCAGACCGACGCCCCGCCCCACGCCGGTACCAAGCCGCCGCCCGACCCCGCGGCCGTCGGTCAGAGCGACGCCCCGCCCCACGCCGGTACCAAGCCGCCGCCCGACCCCGCGGCCGTCGGCAAGACCGACGCTGCGCCCCACGCCAGCGCCGAGCCCCCGACCTACGCCGCGGCCGTCGGCCAGACCGACGCTGCGCCCCACGCCAGCGCCGAGCCCCCGACCTACGCCGCGGCCTAGCGCGAGACCGACGCAGAGACCCACTCCTCGGCCGACGCCTATTCCCTCGCCACTACCGACATCGCGCCCGACGTTGCGTCCCACGCCCGGACCGACGCCGCTGCCGGGAAATCCTACTCAACGGCCTACCCCACAACCGACTCCCAGGCCTACGCCGCGCCCGACTCAGCGGCCGACGCAGCGCCCGACTCCCAGGCCCTCGCAGCCACCGAGTCCTAGGCCGTCGCCCGCGCCGACGCCGGCCCCCACGCCGTCGCCGTCGCCGGCCCAGACGGTGGTCGAGGTCGCCTCGTCGGTCAGTCTCGAAGGCGTGGTGGCCGACGAATTTAATGCGGACGAGGACATGAAGGAGGCGTTCGCGCAGTCCATCATCGACAGTTCGGACGGTGTCTTCGACGAAGTGGTTGATGTGGAGGCCGTCGTCCGCCGGCGGCGCCTGCAGGCGGAGTATCCGCCTTCTCCGGCGCCAACGCGGGAGGCAGATCGTACTCTGGCGCCGACGCGGGCGGCCGCGGGCCTCGCGGACGTCTCTTACACGGGCGTCGCGCGCGTCGACGGCACCGAGGACGCCGAGGCCGTATCGACGGATTTATTGGAGAAGGCCGCGGCCGCCCTGACGACCGCGGTCGACGACGGGAGCTTTCTGACCAAGCTTCGGACCAACGCCGCGGAACGCTCGCCCGAAGCCGCCGCCGCGTTCAACGCCATCACCCTCGACGAGACGGCGACGCGAGCTCACATCGGGCGAGCAAGCCGCGTGTTTGTCGTCACGACACCGGAGCCGACCGCGGCGCCGACGCCAAAGCCATTGTCTCTGCCGACGCCAAAACCGACCCCAGCACCGACGCCGCGGCCGTCCCTCACGATGTCGCCCGTATCTTTGGTCTCAGGCGGCGGCTCTGGCTCCGGATCTGGCGCAGCGGGCCCGGACGCGGCGACGGCGGGCGGCGCGGCCGCCGGCGCGCTCGTGTTGCTCCTGGCCGCCGCCGGAGCCTTCTTCTTCTACCGTCGAAACACTGCTGCTAAGAAGTCGCAGGACGTTGAGGCCAACGCGAACGGGGTATGCGACGAGGCCGGCGGATTGGAGGCGCCACCTCAAACAGCCCTCATCACCTCCAAGGTCGACGAGCCGCCGCCGCCGCCCGCGCCGGGGCTGCTTGCCCGGGCCCTGAGTCGCCGCGGGAGCGACGCTGCCGCGGCCGCGCCCACCACTACCGTTCGCGGCAAGAAGAAGCGCGGACCGGTTAAGGGGGCGACAGCAAAGGCGGACAGCAAGATCCGCATGGTCTACGCGCCGATGCGGACGTGGTACGGAGCACCGGCGCGGCGCGCGCTGCGCCAGCGGCACGGAACGTACCCGGCGACGCCGGAGGCGCTCGCAAACTGGAAGTCGTTCGGCGCTGTGACGACGGCGTTCCTCGACGATCAGGACGTCGCGTCAACAGGCGCGCCCGCAGCGTCGGCCGCGGAGCCCCCGGCCGCGGCGCCGCCGGCCGCCGCGCCAGTGACGGCGCCCTGGGCGCCCCCCGCGCCGGAGGCGCGCGGCTGGTTCGGCTGGGGCGCGGGCGGCGACCCCGCTTCTCCGTCGCCGCCGCTCGAAGGTGTCCTCGTCACACCGCCGACGGCAGTTCCCGTCACGGCATCGGTCGTCGCGTCATCGGCACCCCGAAACTTCTGCCCGACCTGCGGCAACCGGCTCGCGGACGGCGCGAACTTCTGCATGGCGTGCGGCCGTTCCGTTTCTTCCTGATATCACCTCCCCCCCCTTTTTTTCCATCCGAGGGGTCCTCAGGCCCCGAGTAAGACGCTATGTACAAAAGTAATCGCGTGTGCCTACTCCGCCGCCGCCGCCAGCGCGCGCCGCTGCGCGGCGAAGATCTCGCCGATGATCGCGTCGAGGCCGTCGCCGTGCTTCACGGCGGAAGACGGTCGGCCCGGCGCCGCGCATCTTGAGCGCGTCGCGGCGCATCACGTCCAGGTCCGCGCCGACGGCCGGCGCGAGGTCGAACTTGTTGACCACGAGGACGTCGGCCTGCGTGATGCCCGGCCCGCCCTTGCGCGGCACCTTGAGCTGACGAGTCCGTAACAATGACACGAGGACGCGGAGGGGCGGCCGCGCGAGGCGCTCGAGGACGGCTTCCTCGTCGTCCTTCTGCGAGTCGTCGTCCGAGCTGAAGGGGTCGGCGGCCGCCTCGCCTGCGCGCGGGGGCCGCGGGTGTCGGCGCTTTGAATTTGGGCCGCTTTTTTATGCTATCTTCCAAACGGTCTCGCGCGGCGCGAGGGCGGCCTTTTTCGACGCGGCGCCGCGCCCGTCGCGGTCTGGGCCGTCTGATAGCTCTTGGGCCGCGGCATTTCTGGTCTCGGGGCCACTGCTGGCGGTGATTGGGGCAGTAAAAGGTCGAGCTCTGCCTTTGTTTGCTAAATGCCTCTCCCTAAACGGCAAAATTCGAGAAGGACGCACGACGCTTCCAAGAGACCCCCTTCCGCCTCCCAAACGAGATGGCCGAGCTTTTGCTGAAAGCAGCACGAACGTCGTCGACGACGCGCCCGCGGCTGGGAATATCTCCCTGCCCCACTACAATCGTGTCAGGAGGCGTCCAATACGCATTGATTTCACTGTCAATTGACTCCCCGCATGATCGAAAACCCGATTTGCAGACTGCAGGCTGCACTTTGCGTCGTCGCGCACGCAGCATCAACGGACGCTACTTACCTGTTGATGCTCGCATAGTTCGACACACCTCACAGACTCATCGCTCTCCTAGTTTCGTCATCGCTGCTGCCGCAGCCATCAGAAGCACCACCATGCACCTGCTTGCCCTCGTCGCAGCAGCAGCACTGCGCCGCACGAATGCCCTATCCGCACCAAACCTGCGCCCGCGCACCGTGCAACAACACCTGCGGCCGCGCACCGTGCAACTCGACACGGACTGGCACGCCACGATCTACGAACGCGACGACATCGCGGCCAGCGTCGAGGCCTGGATGGCGACCGACGATAACGTAGTTGACCCCTTCGGCGGCGTCGCCTGGCCGGGAGCTGTAGTAGCAGCAAGAAAACTGCGCAACCACGGCGTCGCGGGCAAGGTCGTGTGCTGCCTCGGCTGCGGAACCGGGGTTGAAGTGCTCGCCGCAGCATCGCTCAACGCGTCGCGAGTGATTGCCCTGGACTATTCTGATGAAGCCCTCGAGCTTTGTGAGAAGGGCGCGGAGAACTACACCTGCGTCGAGACTTGTCATTTTGACGTGCGCCGCGATACCATACCAGCGTGCGACGTGTTGGTAGCGGCCGACGTCTTCTACAGCAAGGATTTATCAATAGCCTGCGGCCGGGCCTGCGGCGCTGCTTTACGTACAAATAAAAGGCCGGTCCTGATCAGCACGGACTCGCAGCGGTACGCGGGCCACACGGCCGCGTTCCTCCAAGCCTTAGACGTCGACTTGGCGAGGTTCGAACGAACGACGCTCCCGGACTTCGTCGGGAGTGGACTCTTGGTGGAAGGGGACCAGACCTACGACGCGCACGTCGACGTTTTGATGCTTGACTTCGCTGGCGCGGACGACGAGGTCTTCACGACGGCGCGCGTGCTGCCGGGCGGCTGTGTGGGGTTGTGGAGCCATCATAAGGAGCGGATCGGAGGGGGCGAGGTCGAGGCGCTCCTGGCCGCGTTCGGCCGCAGCGACGGCCTCGTCCGGCTCTCCAAAAAGTCGGACGGGAGCATCGTCGCAGCTTATAGGGAGCGGCGGACGTGCGAACGTATGGACCTCATCACGCTGCCCTGCCCGCCGCGGCCGCCGGGCGTGCCGCCGGGCGTCAAGCACGGCGCGTGGGGCGGCTACCGGGCAGCGATCGCCGAGGCGATGGCGCACGGCGCCGACGCGGCGCTCTTGGTGGATGCCGACGGTTGCATCGTCGACGGCGACCGGGCTCTTCCAGTAATTCTCGGCGCCGACGGTATTATAAGGCACCCCGGGCCGGCGGACGGCGCCGTCGCGAGCGCGACGCTCGCCGCCGTGCTGAAAGAGGCGCCGCCGTGCGAGGTCCGCGAGGAACGCCTTTCAATGGAAATGATCTTGAATGCGAGGGAGGTCGTGCTCCTCGGCAGCGGCGTCGGCTGCGTTGCCGTACAGAGCGTCGACGGCGTCGTGCTCGACACCTCCGGAGACGAGCTCGTGTCGACGTTCGCCGCGGCGCTGGACGCCGCGCATCAGAATGACGCGCTGCGGCCGAGCATAGAGCATCCTTTATTAAGACGCCTCGCGGTCGGCGAGGAGGTCGGGAACATAAGGCGCCTGTCATCCAAACCGTCGGCCTTCTACGTGCGGTCGCTGCTTAGCGAGAGGGACTGCGGCGCGATCAAAGCGATGGCGCAAGTGGCGAACATGACCCAAGCGAGGACCTATGGCGGCGGCACGACCGCGCGGACGAAATGCGAGGTCTCGTGGATCTCACCGCCCCCTGCTTTAACAGCCGACGTCGCCGTGATGTTCTTCAGCCCGGAAGCGCTCGAGCGGCCGGGCGGCGGCTGTGATGCGCCTGTGTGGAGAAAATATCGCGTCGATGGCGTGACACGAGGTGCATACGGTCATCATACGCCCGCCGCTCGCGAAACGCCGCCGCGCCTGAAATTTGATTTCCACAGGCGAAGACCTCCAGGTGCTGCGGTACGCCGAGGGGGGTGGATATTCGATGCACCACGACGGGAACGCGCGCGCGTTGACCGTGCTCTACTACCTGAATGGCGTCGGTGAGACGTGGCTGCCCCTCGCCGACGCGCCGCCACGGCCGAAGAACGGCGAGGACGCGATGGCCCGCGCCGCGAAGCTCGACCCGGATACAGACGGTGTCCGCGTCACGGCGCCGGCCGCGGGCGACGCACTAGCGTTCTTCTCGCTCGACGACAGCGACGGTTCCTACGACTGGTCCGCCGTGCATCGAGCTTTACCCTCGACCGGCGAGAAGTGGGTGGCGAACCACTGGTTCCGCGTCGGAGGGCTCGGCCTGCCTACGCCTGATCCCCGGGAAGACATGTTGTAATGTGTAGAATATATCAACTTGCTAGTGTCTTACAGGCCGCTAGCTTCGTCAGGGCAAACGGGGTTACGCCTCATTCAGTCGAGCGCGTGCGTGGATCGGCATCACAAAAAGAGCCTACATCATGGGCCGGAAGCGTCTTCAAGGCAAACGGCGCCATTTCATTCGCAACTTTGCAAGAGAAGAGGGGCTAGCCCAGCAGGCTAGCATTGATACCAGAGACCCCGACAGAGATGTTGTGCTCACCGATATGAGAATCGGTGCTCGCTTCCGACATGCTGTGAGATTCGCTTCACAAATTTCGGATGCCGACCTCAGGCTCATTAAAGAGGAATCGACGAGAGCTATCCTGATTGATAAAACTAAGCGATTGAAGAAAGAATGCCCCCCGGGTTACAATCAATGGGCTTACGCGATGACGATGATGCCAGACGATTCTGGTTACTTTGATGAATACTTGAACCTGGTGATTTATTTGCGGGCCGTTACCAAGGGCACGGACAGTGCAATAAAGGCTATGAATCGTTGGTATCGCATAAGGCCGCATTGGCTCCGCATCAGGCGGCGCATCTGTGATCATTGCTGTGCGAGAACCGATCTTTCCAAACCGCGATACCTCGTGTGCAGCGCGTGCGGCGTGGCGCGGTACTGTTCTAAGAAGTGCCAAATCAAGGATTGGGATCATCATCAGACTTGCTGCGCGATGTTGAATCGGGAGCTGGTATACAGCGAAATAACTGTCGAGAAACATAGGAGCTATTCGGAAGAAGAAAGAGAGAGGTTTGAGAGAGAGAGCATAAGAGCGCGAGAGCGGTTCAGAGAGAAATATGGAAGATAGTTGTAGAATCTAACTGTATGTTTTAACAATAAACACCACAATAAGATTACACTAGCGCCTGCGACGCCTGCTGCTCCACCTCAACCGCCACCTCCTGGAGCGTCGCGAGCCGCTCGGCCCCGAGCTGCGCGCATAGGGCCTCGAAGTCGCCCGCGCGCTTGCACGCGTGGAGCGCCCGGACAAAATGCTGGTTCGGGTCCTCGTCATCAAGAGGCGACTCGTACAGGTAGTTGTCCCCATCATCATCATCGTCGTCGTCGTGGAGCCACGCCTCGGCCGCGTCAAATTCAGCTAATCTTGCCCTAATTCCAGCGAGCTGCTGCGCGCCCATGCCGTTCTGGACGGCCTCCCGATCGTCGTCATCATCATCGTCCTCGTCGTCGTCGTCGTCGTCCTCGACCCACTCGTCCTCGGCCGACGCGACGGCGTCGTCATCATCATCATCCTCCTTCCCGTAGATCTTGTCCTCCTTGTTCTTCCTCATGTTGGCGAGGACGTCGACTAACGCCGAAAGCATCTGGGGTCTTGCTTGTTGTACTTTTGGCGGGCACGGCTCTACGGATAATACAGCAGACAATCCTAAAGCATATAGTTTACGAGAGAGCATGCCTTTTGCGTCTGGTGCTAATTCGAGCCACTTCGTCAGGAGCAGTTGCGTCTGAGCTGGTGTTACTTTGCCCTCATCTAATGCATGTAACGCTAATTGAGGGTTGTAGATCAGTAAGGAGTTCCACACATCTAGTAAAGCCGCACCTAACCGCGGCCGCCAGACGGCATCCGGCGACAGGCCAACCACACCGTCGGGCTTCGTGCCTATTTCATCTGCTCGAGGCGGGCCCAACGCTCGTTCCAAAGCGGCCGCGACCAAAGGCGTGCACCTTTGTCTGACATATTCATCGACCCGACCTCGACAGTTGTGCAGCACCGACAGTAAAACATGAGTAGCCTTCCGGCAGTCTTCTTCCCCACCTCTCGTCTGGTTATCAGGCCACAAAAACCTCTCAGGAACACCCACCAAACTCTCCAACCGTGACGATGCCAAAAACTTCTCCGTGTCTCTCGACACAAAGTTGTCTAGAGACGGCACGAGCTCCGCGATGTAATCGCACCTGTGTGGAAATCAAAATTTTACGGCGCGTTCCACGCCATCGACGCGACGCCTGCTCGATGGCGTCCCGACACACTGATTTCCACACAGAATCGCACGCGAACCCGTGGAACGCCCGGATCATCTGGTCGAACAAGCTCCACAACTCGTCCGAGAAGGGCGTCGAACCGTGGTACGTGAGATAAGATACCACTTCGATGCCGTTCTCGAAGTACTCCAGAAACTCCCCCGACTCCTCAAAAACTCTGTGTAGTACGGGCCTCAGATACGGTTCGAGCTGCGCGTAGACGTTGTTCTCGTTATCATCTAGTGACGCAAGTACAGCGGCCATCGCTTCCACGCACTGGACCGCCGCCATGGACGCCTCCTCGTCGTCGTCTTCCCCCGCATACGCGTGGAAGGCCTCGGCGAGTTTCTGGGCTAGCGCTACCGCGTAGGGGGCTATATCTTTGCCATACCTATCTACGACTATCTCCAGAGCTTGGACGACGTCATCAGAAGCCGCTTCTCGCATCACTCGGAAGCAGGCATCCAACAACGTGCCCAAATGTGGTCTGAGTAACTGATCGAATTGCCCGACGTCCGACGCGAGTAAACTTCTCACGAGACCAAACGCTTCGACGCGTACTGGTAGGTCCGGGTCGTCTAACGATCTCAATAAAGCAGCACATACCCTCTGATTTATTTCTGTCACTGCAGTATGCTCCGAGAAGCGTTGTAGCGTTTCACACGCGCGACATCGCAAAATCCCGAACGGCGAGCCCTGTTCGAGGTCTGGTAACACATGCGTAGCTAGCAAGGCAGCAATCAAAGGCGCCCAGTTGTTTCGCGACTGCAACTCGTCCGCAATCGCACCTAAGGCACATAACGCGCCGTCCTTCTGTCTCGCCGTTTCTAGGGACGGTGCCTGCTGGTAGGCTTCCAGTACGGATGCGATTCTCTGCAATAACGGATCCAACACCACCTTGCCCTTGCACCGCACGAGATCACCGACTAACGCCGTCGCCGCCGCTCGAGGTTCATAAAAGTCCTCGAGCGGGTCGTGGGCCCTCCTGACAAATTCTTGGGGATCCTCAGTAAAGCGTTTTATATCCAAGGGCGTGGGACACATCGTCGGTAACGTGCACTCGAACAACACGAACTCCAAATGAGGTTTGAGTAATTTGTACAACGATCCGACTTCGACGGCTGAACAGACGTAGGTGAAAGCTAGCTGTCTCACCCGTCGAGACACCCACCTACCACGAGCGGAAGCAGCTAACAACCCGAGCATACTATTCAAAAGTAGTGGAGCCACGTCGGCCGCGAACCTCCGCGCGAACTGCTTCGCGCCGTCTTCGGCGAACTTCGGCCTCCCATATCGCGTTAAGAATCTAGTGGCAATTTGCGCCGCCCACTTCTTGAGCTTCCAGGCCGGCTGCGTCTCCACGGCGTCGTCCTCCTCCGGGTGTTGGGCGGACGGCGCCGGCGCGTCCGACTCGAGGACCATCCGTACGTCCTCGAACCACCCTAGCACGACGGTGTCGTCGTTTAAGGCCACTCTCGGTAGCGCGAACTGCGTACAAGACCAGAAGATCTTGAGGATGAGTTTTGCTAATGATGCCGCGTCGGCGTGCTGGCCTGTTGACGGTAATACGGTCCTTAACAAATCTCGCAACAAAGGGAAGGCCTGCCTTACCAAATGTTCCAAAGGCCCTCTTGTGCTATTGTCGGCATCATCAGGAGAATTAGGATCGAAGGACTTGTACTCGTAGCGCTTGGCCACTTTTCTCAGAGCCAACAACGCGTTATGTACCGAAGTAGGATCGGGTTTGGCGTGGATCACTCTTAGTAGTGCAGGAAGGAGATCGGGCCACCGCTCCGGAAAGTCGCGCGTCGCCAATTCATTAACAGCTTCAGCGAGCTGGTCCCGCACCGGCCCGGTCACGTCGGGCCGCATGAGCGCGTCGAGCACCGCCGTCCGCGCTTGCGCGCGGTCCGGCTCGCTCCCAAAAATGTCGTCCTCGCCCCACTTTCTCTTAATTAGATTCTTGACGGTAATGGCCGCGGCCTGGCGCGCGTCCTCGCGGACCGGCGCCGCCGCGACCTGCACGAGGAGGAATAGCGAACCGCGCATCGACGTGAGTTGTGCTATGCCTTCTTCTGCGGCCTTTCTGGTTGCGGCGTCTGCCGAAAACGTGTGGATTAGCGTGTTTATGACGGCTTCGGGGTTCGGTTGCTGCGCCATGGTGTTGTGCAGCGTGCAGGCTGCAGCTCTCGCTAGTATGCGTTTGCTTGGTTATCTGATCGCACGCGTGTGGTCCGGTTGCAGCAGCGTTGTCGCAACCTTTGCTGCCTCACTGACTGCGACAGGACCAGTGTTTCTGCAAATCGCCAAGCAAAATGCTTGTGAGCAGCATAATGACTAGCGTGCTCGCCCACTAGCCCATTCCCAGCTTTATCTTTGGCCAGTTCCTGTGGCTCTCGAGCGGCTCTGTCGACGCTAGACTCTGCGCGTAGGCTCGTGTCGCGCACAGGGGTCCCAGATCTCGAAATTCAGGCCTCGTCGTGCGTGAAACCCAAAATTTCTCGCCAGGCTGCGATCTGAGAAGGCAATCGCAGACGCGCGCGCACACCATCGCTCTCAAACACACTCGCCGACGGCGACGAAAAGGCCCGAGGTAAAAGAGGCGTCGACATCAGCACGGTTTGACCACGCGCCGCGGGCGTCGAGAGTCGAGACGACATCGGATCATGGCTCGCCGGCGCATCTGCGCCCTCCTTCTCGCCGCGGCCGCGACGGCGTCCGCCGACGTGAACGAGACCGCCGCGAGCGAAAGCCGGGCCCGGGCCTTGGCGGCCCAGTCCTACGACTGGCTCGTGACGACGAAGAGCCAAATCGCAGCGCAATGCGGCGCGCACGCCCCGGCGGCGAAGGCCTTCGCGGCGCAGCACGGCCCAGGGTTCCTCGGCGGTGCCATCACGGCGTTGCTGTGCATGCTCCTCGGTGGTAAAAAGCCAAACAAGAAAGGCGCTCGCCGCGCCTCGATGGCGGAGGCTACACAGGTGCGCCGCCGGGCAGGTCTACTTCCAGCCGAACTACGCGATCGACGATAGCATCGCGCGGGACGGCTTCTACCAGTTCTTCGGCCAGGATTCCGTGAGACGCGCCATCGACCAGCACTACCATTATGTCAATATGATGCCGACGATGGAGAAGGCAAAAAAAGGCCTCGGGCTCGCGCCGCTCGCCCCCCGCCGCCCCGCGCCGGGGCCGCGCGTCCGCCACGGCGGCTCCGCGCCGCCGACCTCGGGCGCAGCGGTGGCGGCGGCGCCTTGAGGCATACAGAGGCGTCGAGAGGGCTCGGGGCGCGTCGCGACCGGTCGTTCGCCAACCCGCACAGTTCGAACTTCAGGAGAGCATTGCTCGACATTCAGCACTTCAGAACCATTTATATGCGCCTCGACGCCTCGAGGTCCACATATAGATGGCCGCGTTACGCCGTCTCTCTTCCGCGAAGATCCCTGCGGGCGCCGCGCTGACGACGCGCCGCCTCTCAAGCAGTCAACTCTCAGACACTGCAGCTCGTCGCCTGTCAGTCGAGTCGTTGAGCCTCTCGCCGACGATACCGTATGAACGCAGACCGAGCGGGGGTCCTCTCACGCCCCGGCCCACGCTCACGCCAACTAACACGCCGGCGAACCTGAACGCGCTCCTCGCGCCGCCCGCGATGCCGCGCCGCGCGTCGACCTATCATGATACCGAGAAGGCGAATAGCGGCGAGTTGGACAACAGCGGCGGGTCTGCGAGCGGTGCCGATATCATCAGGAGAGAAAGAGGCGTATTCCCGCGGACGCCGTCGACGCCACGTCGAAGCGTCGCAACGCCGTCGTCGCTGTATCCGCTTCTGCTCGATGGCGTTCTTCGCGCAGGTCGACGGGCAAGAATAGGCCGCTCGGGCGAGAGCTCAAGCCGACGCTCCCTCGGGTCCTATCTCGCGCCAACGCCTCCGTGGTGGACGAGGAGTAGGGACGCGGGCCTTCTTGCGGAGTTTTGTTGTTGCAGTTTTGACTCCTTCCCCTTCCCTCCCCCCTGCTATTATCTTATAACACACTACCAACGTAGCCGCGCCTCCAGGGCGCGCGGGACGTTCGACGCGGGCTCGCGCTCCTGGGTCAGCCTCTCTCTCTCGGGTCCAGCGGTGGTCGCGGACAGTCTCATACGGAGAGCCAGAGCCCTGGGGCGAAAAGCTGAAAAACCCGCACTCAGCCAATATCGCGCAGCCCAGCTCGACGCTACGGGTCCCCGCAACCTGCAGGGGGCACTGACAGCGCATAAATACACTGCTCTCTTCGCGCTCCCAGCGAGCAGCGCAAGACTGGCCGGAACGAAGCTCTCAGATCCACACAGAGAGCGCTCTCTGCCAGGTGGCTGCGAGATAGCGCCCGCGAACACCGGTGTGAAGAACGCACACAGATAACGCACCGACACAAGATGCTGCGCCTCCTCGCCGTCGCAGCGATGGCACGCGCCTTACCGCGCAACGACGGCAAGTCCGACGAAAAGCTCAGCCACGAGGCCCAGACCTACTACGACCCGGCCGCGCAGACGTTCGCATTATATACTCTGTTAGGAGTGCCGACAAATGCGACGTTGACCGAGATCGACCGGGCCTTCGTCAAGCACAAGAACGATTTAGAGAGGAACAGGAAAAACAAGAAGAACGTCCAGATCTATGGGCTGATCTACAAGTCCTTGGATGAGGACGAGGACGGCTTGTTGAGTGCAGAAGAAAGTGAGAGTCTCGTGGAGGCGTTGGGTCTACGATTCGATGAGGAGGACGATCATGTGCAAGAGTCCGTCGCCAAGTTCCGGAGGAGGACCTGCACGGACAAAGACGCTGTATTTAGTTCAAAGGAACACCTCATGATTGTGGCGACCTACGCCTCGCTGCGCACGGCGCGCGTGACGCTCGGTGATGCGGAGATGCGGACTAAGTATGATGAGCAGGAGCGCATCAAAGCGCGGGAGTATGCTGAAGACGTCGACGACGACAATACGTACCTGGGCGCCGCGAAGCGCAAAGTTTTTGGCGTCATCTACTACGGGATCTATGGCGGCATTGTAGTGTGGACAATTGTAGCGGTCATTGCGTGTCTGGCGTACGTGGCTTGCAAAGCGCTCGCGTCCATACCGAACGCGCCGCCTCTGTTCGGGCGGTGCGCCGACCGCTGCGGAAGCGTCTTGATTTGGATTAACCCAGGGTGGAGTACGGTGTGCACACTCGCGTTTTGCGCGCCGAGTACGGTCCTCGCGGCGATGTTGTCAGCTTTTGCGGTATTCTTGTTCCTCTTTAGTCTGCTCGCGAAGACGCCCGTCGTTCTTCAGAGGGGGCTTTGCGCCTTGATCATTGCCGCACTGCTCGCGTGGCTCGTACCGGCCTGTGTGGAAATCAACCAGTGCGTCGGGTGCTGCCACGCCATCGAGCAGGCGTCGCATCGATGGCGTGGAGGTCGACGCGGAACGCGCCGTAAAATTTTGATTTCCACACAGGTACCGGCCGTAAAAAATGTGCTGACGCGCCCACGGGAACATGTGAGACGCCTCGTCCAGGGCCTGCGCGGCCTCGGTAGAGAGGCCTGGGGCGTCGGGAAGGTTTTGGTGCCGGGTGCGGCCCTGGGACTGGTCTACTCGATGTTCGAGGTGGAGCTCGAGACGCACCTGCTCACGGCTTTAGCGGGAGGCGTCGTTGTCATCATGGCGGTGAAGCCGCTGCGGAGCCGCGCGTTCCGCTACCTCGGCCAGGCGCTGGCCGACACGGGCGTCACTCAGCCGCCGAGCGAGGCGCCGCGCATCCTCGAAGCCTTGCAGCGCCTCGCCACTTTACCCGTGGAACTATACGTTCCGATCAACGTCCTGGACGACGCGCAAGTCAAGGCCAAGCTCGAACGAGCCGGCTTCTCGCGCCGCGACGGCGCCGCGACGCCGAGCCGCGCCGAGCTCGAGGCGGCCTACGACGACGCCTATGGCGCCTGCACCGTGTGCTTCGCTCAGTTTGAAGCCGGCGACGAGTGCGTGCGCCTCCTCTGCGGGCACGTCTTCCACCGCGACTGCGTGGTCCAGTGGGTGAACACGCGGACGGAGTCGGGCCGCGTGCCGACGTGCCCCCAGTGCACCTGTGACATGTGAGTAAGATGAGTATAGATATCCTGCCAGTGGACCGCTCAGATAGGCTGTCGCGTCGCGCGGCGTATTCGGGTCTTTCTTTTACAAGCGCGGCGACGTCGTCGACGCGGTCCCTCCGTGCCCGGGCGCGTGCGATGGTGTCCCCTTAACTGCCAGAGCCCGCATTTCAGCGCAGCGAGGCGTACGCGAGCAGAATGGCACCTCACCACACTCGAACCTAGGGGTCCGCGCCGGTGCCTCGAGACGTCGCCGGCGCCCCGGGAGCGTCAACCAGAGCCTGGGGAGTCCTGTATCGTCGCGATGCAGGCTCAGATAGCCTAACTAATGTAAGTCCGCCGCCACAGCGCGCTCGCATCGAGCGCCTCTGCCGCGCGGGAGAGGCAAGGCGAGGCAGCCCCCGGCGCTTTTTCGGTCGTATTAGCTTCCAAATAAACCGGGCGAGGCAGCCCCACCCCCAAAGATGCCCAACGTCGAGGACGAGCAGCACATCGTGCTGCCGGGCGCGCCGCCGGCCCACCTCCTGAAGCGCACGATGATCAAGGACTGCATCGGGCGGTGCCGCGCGACGTCCTACGATTTGCCCAAGGACGTCATGCACGTCTACGGCTACATCCAGGAGAAGGACAAGGCCGACGCCCGCGAATGCATTGGGGGCTGGGACCAGTTCACGCCGTCGGCCTGCTCGTCGGCCCAGCGGAGCTTCGTGAAGACGAACCTCGAGGCCTTGAAGGCGGGGAACATCACGGCCAAAAGCCAGAGGGAGTACCAGATCGCGAACCCGAACATTTTCAGTGCGCAAGCCAAGCCCGGCCACAAGCCGGATCGGCACAACAAGCCGCCCTTCGACGGGCCCTACGGCTTCGTGCCGAAGACGGGCACCGAGCCTTTGACACATACCATCGAGGGCCGCTACATGGGCCAGGGCGACGACGACGCCGACTACCCGGACATCATCTCCATCAAGAAGGCGAACAAGCTGCCCGGGCCCAAGCCGACCAAAGCGAGCCAGGGCCACGCCGTCAAGGCCAAGGAGGAGTCCCCTCCGAAAAAACACTTCTGCATGAAGCGCTTCAAGAACATCAAGTCCCGGCTCAACCTCGACCAATGAGGCTAGTGTCTTAATCTTTTTCATATGAGTAGTGCGCGGTGGGGGTGGGGGCGTGCGGGGAGATCAGGAATGTTCATGGAAACGTGGGGCCGGTACGGATGGACGTGGCCGCCGTCGCCGACGCGGCAATACTTGTCGTACTCGCAGAGCTGGAACTGGACGTCGTGGATATCTAGAGAGACGCCCTTGCAGAACTCCGGGTCCAGGCTCAGGAGCGTTCGCAGGAGGAGCCGCATCTCCGTTATGAAGCGCGCCTCACCTCCGTCAAAATTGAGCGCGCGCCCGTGGAGCCGGTTCAGGCCCCGCCGCGCGCCGGGCCCCGGCGGCGTCCAGTCGCCCTCGTCGCGGACTAAGGCCCGCACCGACGGCCAGCCCATGGCATCGAGGAGCACCTCCTTCGCCATAAAGCCCGAGCCGCCGAAGCCACTGACTCGTCGAAGCCGCGTGCAGACCGCCCGCCACGACAGGCGGCCGCCGGCCGGCGCGGCGACAATATCATCGACGGCGAGTCGCAACCCTTCCAGCGTCGACAGTTCCTTGTCATAAACGTCGAGAGGTAAACGCGACCGCTCAGCGTTGAAACGGACCCGGTTGTAGGCGCTCGTGAAGGCGTGATTGCCGGCGTTCCAGCACGCGACGGCATTGCATCGTTCCAGGAAAGCGTTCCAAGCGCTCATGTCCGCCGTCCAGCCCGTTTGTTCCGCGAACGCCACCGTCCCAAACACGCGAAAAACACCGCAATTGAACAACACGGTCGCGGCGTCGGCGTTACCGTGCTTCGCGGTCCAGTGGGCGCGGAGCCACGCCGTCGTGCGATCATGCTCGCGCTTTACGTTCGTGAATTTATATCGATTCAGGACGTCGTCGTCGGACCACGGCCACGGTGCGCCAGCGGCCTTCGCCAGGCGGATCTGTTCGCGGGTCTTGAGCATGCGTAGGAATTTTGCTGTCTCGGCCGGTGCCGGCGCCGCTGGGCTCGCTGCCACAGATGGTGGGCGTTTCTTTGTCGGCGCGGGCTCGGGCTCGGGCGCCGCGCGCTTCCGCGGGTTGTAGCCCAGCGGCAGGATCAAGATGGGCTGGCGCTTGGCCCACGCGGTTGGAGACACAAGCTCGCCGGCGTCATAGCGAGCCTTCAGTGTCGTCCGACTGAGGGGCAGCCCGCGCATGCCTTCAGCGGCCTCCTCGTATGCGCCGTTGCTCGGCCTGGGCTGCCAGGGCCTGCTGGTGCCCGGCGGCCATGCCCTTAACCATGGGGAGCAGGAGGCATGGCCACAGCAAGGGGGGAGCATCAGGCACGCCACAGGCCATGTCTGCAGAAAAAGAGCCAAAAACGCACTGACCGGCAGCCGCAGCGGGGCATTGGCCTGCGGAGGCACCAGAGCCCATTTCAAGCTGTGCTCTGTGGATCGAGCTGAGAGCTTTCTTGCGGGTTCGGGCAGCCAGAAACGAGGCGAGAAGGCGAGGCCTGGAGACTCCTTGGAGACAGCTACAATAAGCCCCGGCCCGCGACCGCCGACGAATCCGAGACGCGGCCCGCAAAACGCAAGAGAACACTCGAGACACCTTACACGGGCTCCTCCTCGCGCCCCTTACAGTCGCCGTTCGGACCGTACCCGTACCGCGCCGCCGCCGCCGCGACCTCCCGCAATTTTGGAGGAGGCAGCGCCGAGACCAAATCACTCCAGCTCACGTTCGCGTGCCGCCGGTGGTGGGGAATCCTAGGACCATCAGCACACGCACCTCTCAAACAGCGTTTCGGGTCGAAGATGCCGCGGTTCGCGATCCAGTGCGACCAGGCCCGCGCGAGTGTCCCGGCCGTATCAAGGCCGGCCTGGAAGGCTTCCGTCGACGACACACACACCCTCTCCCCACTCTTCTCGTCGTCGCGCGCCAGTTCCACCAAATCACACAACGCCGCCCCACTCAAATCGTCCTCGATGCGCGCCCTCGCGTCCGCGAAGCGCTCGATCCTCTCGTTCCAGCCGAGCCACACGTTCGATAAAAAGAGCAGCCACCGATCTCTCCTCCTCGACTCCTTCTCGCTCAGGGTGAGGCGGTAGAGGGACCGCTCGAGCTGCGTCGCTCCCGTAGGTGCGTCCTCCGGGGGCGGCGGCGGCAGCGCTAAGGCTCGAGCGGCGAAAGCCAGGGTAGACCGCTTATGCGTCGATAGTGCCGCGACGTTGCCGACGGGACACCTTATGATCTGCAAAACCCTCCGAAACCTCACGTCCAAGTCGCGGACGGCCGCCGCCGCGGGGGGCACCGGGTACGGCCTTTGCGTGGAGTCGCGCACGGCGTACAACCAACACACACTGCCATCCCTCCCGAGGCGCTCGTGCTCCACTCGTAAGCCCGCGTCACGCAACCTCAAAGAAGCGTGCCACGAGCCCGCTCCGCCCAGCGAAGTAACCAGTAAAGGCAATCGAACTTTCCGCGAGTAGACGGTCTTCTTCGAGCGGCCGCAGGCCGGCGGCACCATCTTGAGGGTCGCGTCGCGCAAAAAGCGGCAGTGCCGCGAGGACACCACCACGGGTGCTGTCGTGTTCGTCGTCATCGGCTTGCGCGGCCTCCGGTAGACGCCGCGCGGGACGGACGACATGAAGGCGCGCGTGAAAAACCTCAAATTGCAGGCGAAGACCGCGATCATGATCATAGCTCCTAAAAAGGCGAGCGCGCTCGAGTGCGTCGTCGCGACGAAGCCGCTGCCCGTGCGCCGGCGCAGCAGCGTCGGCGTCCGCAGGGACGGGAGGGCGTCGCGCATGGTTTTTGTTGCGCTGCGGCGCTCGCGTGGCTTGGGTCAAACTAGTTTTGTCTTGTGCGCCTCGTCACGCGCTGTGAGAGCGCACGCTTTGAGGCTAGGCCTATCTAGAGATATAAAAGCGTGCCGGGCGGCCCAGCGGGTCCATCTTTGATGCGGTAGCGGCCTCAAAGCCAAGTCGCAGCCGAACCGGGCTAGTATGTCGACGCTAGGTATTATTTTCCCGGCGGCGACTAGTCTGTTGATTCTTCATCTCAGACGCCTCCGAGGCTTGGCAACGTGCATGCTTGCCGATTTTCAGCAGCGCTCGGCGCCGCTGCAGCATTTGGTTTGCTTTGCGGACGTGCCTGTGTTCACCACAT
The DNA here is from genome assembly GCA_918797485.1 of Pelagomonas calceolata. Taxonomy (NCBI): domain Eukaryota; class Pelagophyceae; order Pelagomonadales; family Pelagomonadaceae; genus Pelagomonas; species Pelagomonas calceolata. Next base: position 4,655,203 of record CAKKNE010000004.1, read on the forward strand.
TGGCGCATCTATTACACACAGCGCTTTCGGTGCGCTGCGTTATTATCGCGCTTGCATTCTTGCGCCACAAGACGCGCTGTGAAACCCCAAAACTCCCGCGCTCTCACAGATGTTTGAAAATTATGGAGGTCGTAGCGCCGCCCACGGCGCCGCCAGCAGCCACTGACATGAAGATCACCTCACCGGCGCCGCCCGCGCCGCCCAAGAGCGTCTCGCCCGAGAAGCCCATCAACGGCCCGCTCGCGGCGCTCAAGCAACTCGTCGCGACGGCCGACGCTGATCAAGCCCAAACGCTCTCCACGGAGCTCAAGGCCTTGGTGAAGCAGTGCGAGCAACGAATCGTAGACGCGCGCAAGGCCGCCTCGGAAACGAATTTGGGCGAGGTGCGCTGGACGTGCGACGCGACGTGTTTGCAACCGAGGGGCAAGGCAACTCTCAGAGTAGGAGACCACGCTATCGTGGTGGTCAACCCGAAGGACGGCGCGGTCAAGGGCGAGTTCCCCTTCATGTCGATGAAGGCTGCTTTTACATTACCGCCGACCGAGAAGTCGCAGCCGTCCGAAGCGGCCACGCTACTCCTAGCCGCCTCCGTCACCACTCCAAAGCCTGCTACCAAAATCACGTCGAAACTCATGCAGGACGCCTTCAAGAAGGCGTCGCTCGCATTGACGGTGAACGACAAGTACTCGAAGGCTACGCCGTGCCCCGGCACCACCACGACACTAGCAAACGTTGCACCACATCTCGCCTCCTTAACAAAGGTCGCCAATAGATCCTTACTGAAGGGCGGCAAGGATCCCATGAGCTTCAAGAGCGCGATATCGTCATTACCGTATGTGAAAGCGACACTAGGCGCGGCGCAGGGCAACCTCCATTTAGTTGACCTTGGTATTCTCTTCTTGAAACCGTTAGTATTTCTACCCTGCGAAGCTATCGCGTCCATCGATTGTGGGAGAGCAGGAGCCGGGAACTGCTCGTCCTTCGATCTCATGGTCGAGATGGAACGCCCTTGGGACACTTCTGATGACGACAAGCCGGCGAAACCGCCGGCCTTCGAGTTCTCGAACATCCGGAAGGACGAGTTGGAAGGAGTGCAGAAATTCATCAGAGATGTGCTGCTGCCGTGCCGGGCCAAATTACGAAGGGAATTGGCGGAGAAGAAGGGCGAGCCCCAGGCGATCGAGGAGGACTCGGATGATGAGGATGACGACTACGAGGCGCAGTCCTCGAGCGACGAGGACTCGGACGACTCGTCGCTCGAGGACTCGGAGGCGGGCGACGACCGCGGCGACGAGACCGAATCAAACGACGAGCGCGAGGGCTCGGCCGAGGAGCCCATCACCTTCGAGAGCGACGACGAGGCGGCGGCAGCGCGCGACGAGCCCGCGTCGCCCTCGTCGGAGCCCGCCGCCAAGAAGCTCCGCGCGGGCTCGCAGTAGTAGTCGGGTAATGTGTACCGTACAGCAGCCTGTCTCTCGCGTCGACGGCGTGTATGATGCGTGAAACTTACACGCCCTAGGCGCCCACGTGCCACGCGCGAATCAAACCGTCCGTGTAGCCCGAGTAGAGCACCGCGCCGTCCGCGGACCAGCAGATCGACGTGCAGTAGGGCGCCGTCGCGTTCTTGCCCATGGCCGGGAACTCGGGCTTGAGCTCGTCGACGACGACCTTGCTCTCCAAATCCCAGATCTTGATCGCGAGCGTCGTCGCCGCGCAGAGCCAGTAGCGGTTCGGCGAGAAGACGAGCGAGTGGATGATGTCGCCGGCGTCGAGCGAGTAGAGGCGCTTGCCCTCGTTGAGGTCCCACAACATGGCCGTGCCATCTTTACCACCAGAAGCGCAGAGCGAGCCGTCGGGCGAGACGGTGACGGTGTTCAGGTAACCCGCGTGGCCGTACAAGTTCGTGCGCAGCTTGCAGTTCGTCAGGGACCACACTTTCACGAGCTTGTCCCAGCCGCAGGAGACGATGACGGGAGCTTGCACGGAGGGCGAGAATCTAACACAAGACACCCACTCCGTGTGCCCCTCGTCGCTGATCGTGTACTTGCACTCGCCCAGCGTGTTCCACAATTTGACCGTTTTGTCTCTAGCTCCAGACACGATCTGGCGGTTGTCCGTCGAGAAGGCAACGCTCAAAACGTCCTTCGAGTGGCCGACGAAGCGGCGCGTCGTCTTGCCCGTCGCGAGCTCCCAGAGCCTCAAGGTGCCGTCCCAGGAGCCCGACAGCGCGAACTGGCCGTCGGAAGAGATGACCACATCAGACACGAAGTGGCTGTGGCCCTTCAGCGCGCGGCGCGGGTAGCCATAAGCCTCGCCGTCGCCGCCGGCGTTCGTCAGCGTCCAGACGAGGCAGGTCTTGTCGCGCGACGCGGAGATGATCATCCCCGGGTCCTCGGACGTCGTCGCGAGGGCCGTGACCCAGTCGCTGTGGCCCTTGAGGACGCCGCGTAAGGTGAGTGCTTCCGACATGGTGGCCTGCGTGGAGCGGTCTGTGAGTTTATCGCGCGGCGGCGGCGTTTTGGGCTAGCGGCGGCGTTTTTACGCCCGCGGCGAGCAGGTGCTGCATTGGCGGCGCTTGGGCGAGCGACGGCACGATCGCTGCCCGCGCTGCCGAGATCTAGGACCCATGTGACCTCTGAAGTGCTTAAGTTGCGTGTGAGACGCTGGACGGTGCGATTTTACAGCCTTTTTTGCTGTGTTTGGCAATTCGCCGATATAATCCGCTAGCGTGATGTCCTAGTAGGTTTCAAGCGGCTCGCGCCCGCCGCCGATGAATCGGTGACGCGCGGTGTCTCCCCACACAAGGGACTCCGCCCGCGAGTCCTAGCACCGTCAATAAAAGCAGGAAATAGACTGGAGACCTTAAAGGGGAAAGGGGGAATAGACTACCGGTCCACCGTCGTCGCCGCGAGCACGAGCCGCTCGATGGCCTCGTAGCTAAAGTTCGCCAGGTCGAAGGTCAGGTCGTCGAGGAACGGCGGGGACGCGTCGAAGGCGCGCCGCGCCGCGTCCCTCGGAGAATGCCGCCGCGCGTAGAGCGCCGCAGCTCTCTGCAACAACTCCAACAACCTATTGGCCACGTCAGATCTAGTTGTAGACGGCACGGACGCCAGCAAGGCCCGCGCGTCGTCCGGGTCCGCGGCCTCGGCCCGCGCCCGCGCCAGCAGCAATTGCCGCAACCGCGCCATCCACCTACATAAATCCACCGCAACATGCAGCTCGTCCACGACGCGCCGCAGCCGCGCCGTCGCGGAGTCGCCGTCATCATTGGAATCCATCGCTTCGGCAGAAGCCGACCTGGAGGGAGGCGGCGGCAGGCCGCCGTCGTCGTCGCCCGCGACGCGCTCGAAGTCGACGAAGAACCCCAATTCATCATGATGCCACTTCCAGACCGACGCCGGGTCGACCGGCGCCGCCCCGTCCCAGTACCTCGTCCTCAAAAGCTCGGACAGCCGCCGGTGGTGCGCTCTCAAAGTCGCGGCTCGGTGGTCGTCGTGGGCCGCGCGGAAGGCCTCCTCCGCTAAAATTGTCAAAGCGCGCGTCGCGGCCGCGGCCCCGCCGGCGCACGGCGGCCAGAGTAGAGCTTCGTCGTACGCGTCCTGCGCGTACAGGGCCTCGCCCTCCGATCCCGGGAAGTGCTCGCCTCTTTGGCACTCCGCTAATAGTGACGTGCCCCGCCCGTCGCCGTTATTATCTCTCCTTTCATTTCTGCCGCACACTACTCCAGCAGCAGCCGCCGCCAGCCTTCTACGAGGCGCGTCGGCGTCGTGCGCGTCGGCGGCCGACGTTTCTCTCCTGGGAGGGTCCAACCTCCACAAATGAGCGGCCGTCAGCGCCTCGAGCTCCGCCTGGCCCAGCGACCGCCCGCCGCCCGCCGCCGGGGCGTCGGCGCCCGCGTCCGCGCGCCAAGCTAAACCCGCCCCGAGCAGCGCTGTCGCATCCGCGAACGGCTTCGGGAATGCTGGTGAAGGCGCCCGGTCGCCGAGCGGCGCGCTTCTTATAACCACACCGGCACCCCGCTCCGCCCGGCAGGCGCGCGCCGCCGCTACTAAGGAAGCGACGGCCGGCGCCTGCCGCAGAGCCGTCGCGTAGACCGCGTCCGCGCCGCCGCATATTAAAGCATCGGCCGCCGTCGCGCGGCGCCTTGCTAATTTAGCCCCGCCCGTGCCGTCGCCCGGCGGGCCGTCGAGAATTACTGCAATAGACGCTCGTTTCGATGCCCGCGAGCACGCGGCCTCGGCGTTTGAGGGAGCGCCCCACAGCCAGAGCGTCTCGACCGCGGCCGGTAAATTACTTGAGAGAGCTTCGCACACCTTCGTAGCCTTCGACGCCGATAATGACGAAGACACGCGCACCCCGAGCTGCGTCGCCCGATACCGTTCCGTGAGGGACTTTGCGCAGGCAACTGCTTCGTCCACGTTATCCGTATACACGCAGACCGTGGGAATGCAAGCAACGTGGCGCGCGCGGCACCGCGCACTCAGCGCCGCGCACGCGTCTAAACCCATACCTGGATCCGGGTCGCAATCCACATACCCATCACCGCCGTCGCACGAGTGCCACGGTAAGGGAGGGTCCTCGTCCGCCTCCTCCTGTACTGGTACGGGCGCCCTAGAGAACCAGCCCCTCTGAACAGGTTCCGCCACCTCCTCCTCCTCTTGCCGGGGCCTTGCTTCCCGGTCCAACTGGTCGCAGCCCGCGTCGTCAGCTAAAATAAATAACGCGTTGCAGCGCCACGACGCCAAGCGCCGCGCGTCGTCGTCGATCTGGGCGTTCCGCGGGGCCGCGGCCCCCCGGCAATCGAGACACGCCGCCCTGACTAGAGCGTCGGGGCCGTCGTCGACCGCTAACGCCGGCAACCGAAAGGCCGGCAGGGCGTCGTCCTCGTCCTTGCCGCACGACGCGTGGAATCTAAGTAGTTGTGCTAGCGTAGAGGCGCCATGTTTTAATCCAGCAGCGTCGTGGCCCACAACTGCAGCTACACCATCTCTAACTAAAACGCGATAGCCCTCGGGCCCGCCCGTCGTCTTCGCGCAGACTCGCAACGACACGGAGTGCTCTTCATTAGCGGTGACGACTTTCACCCCAAATCTCGCGCCGACCTCCACTCTCAAAGTCCGCAAAGCCGCGTCGAACCGCGCATCATCTATGGAAGAGTGGACACCTACCGAAATCTCCGCACCTCTGAATTCTAATTCAGGGGCGCCTCGCAATAACCGGCACCGCCGCGGCGGCGGCCAGACCAATGGGGCTCTGCATCTCGCAGCGCCCTGGTCTTCCACGTCGACGCTTCGCTTGGGGGAGGGGGGGGGCGTGATCGTTTTCACCTCCTTCGCGGGCGTCGACACGGCGAGCGTCTTCTGGAGCGCGTCGTTTTTAGCAAGATCGGCCGGCAGTTTCCCCGCGTCAGGCCCGTCCGAAATTCTGAGGGACGCGTCGGCGCCGCCCCTTAACAATATTGAGACGCAATCAACATGACCGGCGCGCGCCGCCTCGTGGAGCGGCGTGACGCCGTCGTCGTTCGTGGCGCAGGGCTCGGCGCCGGCCGCGAGCAGCGCCTCCAGGGCCGCTTCCTGGCCGAAGGACGCCGCCCAGTGTAGAGGTGAGTCCCCTCCAAAAGTTGCTGCGTCGGAGAGGCGCGGTATCGAACCTAACAAAGCCAGTAGTTTCGTGACCTGTGTGGCAATCAAAATTTTACGGCGCGTTCGCGCTGATTCGTCGCGTCGTCCTCCACGCCATCGACGCGACGCCTGCGTCGTCCTCCACGCCATCGACGCGACGCCTGCTCGATGTCGTGGCGATGCCGGTTCCTCGCTGCTCGAACGAGCCAGACGCACCCGACGCACTGGTTGATTTCCACACAGTTCGTGACCCTTCCCGCGTCCCCTAATGCGACCTGCTGCATAAGCTCGGCGTGGGCTGCAGCTCTACAGGCCGAGCCCTCCTCGAGCCACGATACGGGACTCGCCGCCGCGGGGATCGCACCTACTCTGAGCAAAGCGCGGACGGCGTCTACCTTGTTAGAACTGCAGGCCTTCTCGAGTAACGAAGCGTCGTCGTCGTTCCGCGCCGCGCCCAGCGCTTCGGCCAGGTCCTCGCCCGGCGCGAGCTTTTCTTTGAGCGCGGCGGCCGCGGACGCGACGATGTCCGCCCTACCATACTCGGCGGCCGCAAATAACACACGGTATTCTTCCGGGGGACCCTCCTCCTCGCCTTCCTGCGGCGGCTCCGCCTCGTCGGCGTAGCGTCCCTTGGCCTCGTCCGACATCGTACGCGTAGCAGGAGCTGTTTACGTGCAGTTTGATGCGTCGGCGCGACGCCGGAGAGGATTCACGCGCTGCCTGGTCTTAGCACTGGCTGTCGCGGGCCTCGATGCAGCCCGACGCCGATCGCAGTTGTTTGCCGGCACGCGCCGCCGGTGCGCTAGCAACGGATATCCCCCGTCCCTGGCAGCTTACGTGGGTCGCCACTGGCCCACAGGATCGTGCAAAGCACGTCCGTTGCCTGTTCGTTTTGGCAGGCTTGTGGTGAACTATTAATTTTTTTGGGCTGAGGCTAGTATAGTACTACGCTAGCACCGAACCCTAGGAGGTATAGGCATCGTATGAAATTCTTACTTACATCAAATAAGACGCATGCCCTCGTCGCCGCGGCGCCGCTTGGGGTGCCCGGACGATCGAGACGGCAATCTTGCCCGCCTGGTACGAGCTCGTAGCAATTGCCGCACCCATAAGACGAGGACCATATCACTCAAATTCTTGTTCAACAACCCGTGTATCTGAATAAGCACTTCCGTCTTCATCCTACGAGATCCTTCGTGGTTTCCGGGAGGAGTCTCCTGAGTAGTTCCCTTCTCGCGTCGGCGCAGCCGCGGAGGTGTCGCGACGGCGGCCGCTCCGCTTTTGGCATTTCAGAGATCCCCAGGTAGCGCTCGGGCACGTCACAAGTGTCAATTCAACTCAAACAGTGTGCACTAAAAAACAATTCAGGCAGCTGCAGAATCGTTGCTGCGGCAACACGCAGCGCCTGCGCGCAGCCGGCGTGGCGTGGACGCAATGGCAGTGCGGCAACGCCTCGACGCCATCGCCACGGCGCCGCGAGCGCGGGCGCTCCTAGTCCTGGCGTGCTGTCTCTTCAGATGCTGCCCCATGGGCTCCCGCTGGAGCAGCGGCAGAGCCGCGCGCTGGGGTCACGATAGACAGCGCAGCGGCCGCGCGCGGTGGGCCACGACGTCGCGGGCTTACGCCGGGCGCAGAAGATGGACGCGGCTTGTCGGCGCGCACATCGATAGCGCGCCGCCGCGGCTTGACTCTGACAGCCAAGCCGCGGTTGCTGTGTTTTATTGTGATGTCGTTTCCGTAAATGCCGTTCTCGCCGAATTTCGCTCGTCTTGCTCGAAAACTCGAAAAACCCGACACAAAAGACCTGAACCATTCCCTGTCAACAAGAACACAGTGCGCAAGCCACACAGATCGCAGCTGCGTCTGGTGAGGCAACGATACATCTGTTCGGATACCTGGCGAAATCGTGAGCGAGCAGTACGGGCCGAAGGGACCTGTAGCCGCATTTTACAGCACATTTGGCCCTTGTGTGCCAGTGCTCTAGCGCGGGCGCACGCGGTCGCTGCGCGCCAAGCTCCCGCTGACAGTAGGACGCTGAACCACTGCTGCTGCGCTGCGGACGACACGTCGTGTTGTGCCGCAGGTGTCGAGACGCAGCCGCTCGACGCCGCCGCCGCTCACAAAAACACTTCAGCGGTCACGCGCGCGTCCGTCGACGCCATGTCTCGCGGCCAAAAGCGCGCCTCGACGCGGCCGCCGGGCATGCTGAGTGCGGAACAAAAAGCCAAAGTCGAACGAAGCATCACGGCCCAACGCGAGGCGCTCCTGGCGGAGCACGGCAAGGCGACGGAGCTGCTGTCCCGCGAGGACGAGGGCTTCTTGGCGAGCATCGACGCGACGAACGTCGACGATGAGCGGCTCGCGAGCCTCTCGCAAGAAGATTTGAAGGGCCTCGGTCCGGACGACGGCGGCCGCGGCACGAGCCGGAGGGCCGTGCAACAGTACGTCCGGGACCGGCTCGCGCGCGCCGCGCAGCCGGACGAGGCCGGCGCCAAGGAAGAGAAGCGCGCCAAGTTACGGGAGGAGGGCGCGTTAGACCTCGAGCTCCCGGACCTCGGCCGGGCGGAGAAGGAGGCCGCGTGGCGCACGGCGCTCGTGGACCCGGCGTCGTTCGAGTTGAAGCTCCCCAGGAGCAAGTTCCTCGAGCGCACCGGCGGCTCTGGAAGTCATTTCTGGGACCGCCTCTCGAGGGAGCGGGCCGCAGCGATGGCCGACGAGGCCCGGGGGCGCGGCGAATTGTGGAGGTCGACGCGCGAGCGTACTCATACGGCGTCCTAGAATTACGGTCTTTGAAGCATAGCGTCGACCTCCACGCCATCGACGCGACGTCCGCTCGACGGCGTGGCCCTCGTCCACTGGTCGACGTCCCCGCAGGCACGGATACGGACTTCTATGATCCAGAGGACTACAACAAGGACGACGGCCAGGTGCCCTTCGGCAACCCCGGCGGCGTGAGCCCCGACTACTGGGGCTGCGGCGACCCCCGCTTCGACGCCATCATCGCCCTCTTGTTGGAGAAGATGTCGAAGGAGGAGTGGGCCCAGTTCGGGACGGAGTTCATCAAGATCGCCTGGACGCCCGAAATGTCCGAGGAGATGAAGCTGCGGGGCTTCATGCGGGTTCTGAGTCGGTGTCTGACGGTCGCCGCGGAGACGACGCGCGTGCACATTATGATCGTGTGCTTCCGAGTCCGAACTCTTCAGCCTGGAACGGTAGCGGCGCGTCGACCTTCACGCCATCGACGCGACGCGTTCACGCCGACGGTTCTCCGCGCAGGCCAAGGAGAAGCTCGAGGCCGAGCTGCGGAAGGAGCGCGCGGCGCGGCTCGCCGCCGAGGCGGCGGCGCGGCGCACGCCGCTCGGCGACGTGAACGCCGTCGCCGCGTCGGTCGCGGCGACCTGCGGCGACGCGCGCGGCGCGCTGCCCGTCGACGACGTCGCGGCGCCGGCCGACGCTTTAGATGGTGACCCGCCGATGCGCGTCGCGGCGCGCGCGGCGCCGCGCGTCGTCGCGGCTTCGGCGTTTGGCGGTGCTGCGGGCGGCGACGTGCCGCCCGAGAAGCCCCGCGCCGATCTACTCGATGGTGCCCGCGCGCTCGACGCTTTAGATGATCCGACGGCGGGCGCCTCTGACGAGACGTTGCGCTTATTGCCGTCGCCCGCGCTCCAGGCGCTCGCTGCTTCGGACGCCTCGGCGTCTTCTCAGCGCGGCGCGCCCGTCGCTTCGTTAGATGGGCCTTCCCTGACGCGCGGAGCGCCTGAATCGGCGGCCTTCGGCGGCTCGGACGCGCTCATGCCTCCACTGCGGCGCGCCGACGACGATGATGATGACGACGACGACGACCCCCTCACGGCGGCGGTGCGCAAAGCCGAAGCGAAGCCCGAAACTCCAGAGGCTCGGGAGGCTCTGAACGATCTACCGCCGGGGAAGACGCCTTCGAGCGGCCTCGCGGCCCTGTTACTGCGCTTCAATTTATTTGCGGTCATCAAGGAGACGTGCTCGGTCGTCGGCGGTTCTCTGATTGACGATTTGGAGGAGTTAGACCAGGAGAAGCGGAAGGAGAGAGGAGGTGGCGGCTGGCCCATTAAATTCTACATCTACAAGATCGTCTTGTTCGCGGCGCAGATGGCTCTCATCTACGGGGACGTCCGCTTCGGGGACATGGGCATCAGCATCTTCCGGTGCGTCTTCGGCCGCTATTGCCTCGCAAAGATCTTGTGGGTGGGCAAAAAGACGATGCTGGACGCGATAAAGATGCAGGTGCCGCTGCTCTGGGTGCCTCTGGAGGTGCGAGCCGAGGACCTGCACCTGCTGCCGTCGTGGGTCCGCGTCGCGTTCCCGCGGGGCCTGCGCTTCGACTCGATCGCGGTGATCAAGGCGCTCCTGCAGCGGTCGAACGGCTTGTTCTTCGACTGCAAGTGCTTGCTCTGGTCCAGCGTCGCCGGCGTCGCCGCCTCGGGCACGGCGCTCGCGCTCACAACGGCCTGCGTCGCGCCGCGCCGCGCGAAGCGCTCGCGGGCGCTCGTGTCGTCTTCGGCGCCGGGCGGCTCTTCTGATGCGGTGTCGTCGCTCTTTTCGGCGGGCGTCGACTACGCGGCCATCGATTTCTCCTCGCTCCCGACGTGCGCGCGGCGCGGCTCGGCGCTCCTGTCTTCGCAGCTCGGGTTCCCGCTCTCGGCGTCGGTGCCTTTCTTCTACATCCGCTTCCACAAGCCGAACTCTTCGAAGCTCACGGAGTGGTTCCTCGTCGACGACCTGGGGTCTGTCGCGCCGGAGCTCAACCGCCATCGGGTCTGGGACACCATGCCCGCCTGGGTCCTCTCATCCAAGACGCTGCGCGCGCTCGCGGCCGGCGCGGCCCTGATCTTCCGCGGGATGGACGTCCGCGAGGTCGCGACGTCGCCTCAATCGCTCCTGGAGGTCTTCGATCCGACGATCGAGTGCAAACACAACTACACCTACACGATCTGGGCCGGCGTCGACTTCGTCATCTTGCTGCCGGACGGCCGCGTGCTCGACAAGCGGCTCTTCCTCCTCGAGCTCCTCAAGGCCTACGCGGACGCGGCCTGAGCTCTTCCTCTGACACGCGAAGCATAAGTTGCTTTGTCTTCTCTTACTATCTACTTCTATTACTTCTACTACACATAACATGTATCCTGGTGTCAAACGAGCAGGGACGCTCGACGACCTCCGCGAGGCCGTGAAGACGCTCGAAGACGCGGACCGGATCGCGCGATGCGTGCTCGGCGCGCACCCGCTCGTCGCGGATTTTGAGGTCGCGCTGCGAGACGCGCGAGCCGCACTCCGCGCCCGTGAAACGCAGTCGCTGTCGTGATCGTCTTGACCTGCTGTGCGGGTGCGGCGACGGCGAGCTCGGGCATGTCGCCCTTCGCGAGGTCGGCCGGCAGCTTCCCGGCGTCGGGGCCGTCCGAAATGCGCAGGGCGGCGTCGGCGCCGCCCTTTAACAGTAGGGAGACGCAATCAACATGACCGGCGCGCGCGGCTTCATGCAAGGGTGTAACGCCGTCGTCGTTCCCGGCGTTGGCGTCGGCGCCGGCCGCCAATAAGGCTTCCAGGGCCGTTTCCTGGCCGAAGGACGCCGCCCAGTGTAGAGGCGAGTCTCCCCCAAACGTCGCCGCGTCGGAGAGGCGCGGGATGGGACCGAGCAGCCTCAAGAGCTTGGTCACCCTTCCAGCATCTCCTAACGCGACCTGCTGCATGAGCTCGGCGTGCGCCGCAGCTCTACAGGCCGAGCCCTCCTCGAGCCACGCTACGGGAGTTGATGCGGCAGGTATGGCGCCGACTCTGAGCAAGGCCCGCACGGCGTCGACCTTGTTGCTACTGCAGGCCTTTTCGAGGAGCGACGCGTCGTCGTCGTTCCGCGCCGCGCCCAAGGCTTCGGCCAGGTCCTCGCCCGGCGCGAGTTTTTCTTTCAGCGCGGCGGCCGCGGACGCGACGATGTCCGCGCGGCCGTACTCGGCGGCCGCGAAGAGGACGCGGTACTCTTCCGGGGGACCCTCCTCTTCTGCCTGCTCGGGCGGCGTTTCTTTATCGGCGTAGCGGCCCTTGGCGTCGTCCGACATTGTCGCGGCCTCGATGCAGCCCGATGCCGATCAGAGTTGTTTGCCGGCACACGCCGTCGGTTCGCGCTTAAAACCTGCGAGCCGTTGTTGGCAGCTTAGGTGGCGTGCCGCTTACCCCCACACGATCGTGACTATGCACGGTTGCCCTGTTTTTTAGCAGCCTGGGCAAAAACGATGATTTTTTTCAGGCTAGTATAGTACTACGCTAGCAATATGTGAAATTCTTGCTTGCTTAAGAATAATTCTTACTCACGTCTAAAGAAGACGCATGCCCTCGTCGCCGCGGCGCCGCTTGGGGTGCCCGGAGAACACGATCGAGACGGCAATCTTGCCCGCCTCGAGGCCGCGCCCGCCCGAGGCATTGACCGTGGCGAACGCCGCGTGCAGGAAGCGGACCTCCTCGGCGGACAGGTGGTTCTCGTCGCCGGAGAGGTCGGCGCAGCCCGCGGGGAGGAGGGGGAGGGCGCCGGCGCCGACGGCGTCCATTAAGACGGCGCCGCGCGCGACGCCCACGATGCGCGTCCAGCGGCGCTTGAAGCTGAAGAAGCCCTTGAACCGCCCGCGCCCCATGTGCCCGTTCGCCGCGACGAAGAGCAGGTCGCGGTCGTTGCAGTCGGCGGCCGGGACTATCAGGCGCTTGACTCGGGCGCGCGCGACGGCCCGCAAGCGAGAGTCCACGTGCAAACCGCCCTTGAAGTTCGTGCCGTCGTAGCCGTAGATCATGAAGTGGATGCACGAGGGGCTCAGGTCGTCGACGCGCTTGGAAGTAGCCACGACAGTATCGAGCCACTCCGTCACGACCGTGCCGGTCTTGTACAACCACTGCTCCGTCTCGTCGAGCTCGTCCATGTTCTTGCCGCGGTCCGTGGCCCGGCGCCAGCGCCGCATCTGCCGCTCCACGTCCGCGCGCAGGCCTCCATCAGCGGCGCCCCACTGAACCGACACATACCCTTCGCGCCAGACCGCACCACCAGAGGCGCTGCCGGGGCTCGGGCCGTCGTAGGGGCCGCCCGGTTCGCAGCCCACGAAGAACGCGAAGAAAAGCCAGAAGTCCTTGGACACGATCGGGCACTCGTAGACGCCCGCGCGGCTTGTGAAGAAGCCCTTCAGCCGCGCGTCGCAGGCGAACGCGTCATTGGTGACGTTGTAATCAGTGTTTCTTCCGCCGCCAGGGACCGCCGGACGTAACGCGTTGAGCGCGAGCCGGATGGCTTTAAAGGCTTGCACCATTTCGTGTGATACGCTTCATCAGTCGCTGTCAATTGTTGTGTCTGCAATTGATGAGGTCTCTAAGCAGCGCTGCTGCTGCAATCGCAATCGATGCGGCAAACGCTGGGCCCGCAAAGCGTGAAAAACAAAAGCTAGCGGTCTGTAAGACACTAGCACATCGTGTTTTCAGCGCAGGGCCGGGTTAATTCGTTTGGGGAACTCAATTTGAAGCGCGGAGCGACTGGTGTTCGGCGCGACATTTAAATTTGGGCCTCTAGACCTGCACAGAGGAGAGGCGGCGGCGGGATTATCGAGCCAAGCTAAAAGCGTGCTCTCCTAGGGAGTCCCCGCTACTCTCACAGACACGTCTCACTAAATCTATTGCCAAGCGCGACGCGGTGAAGCTCGCGGGCCCTCGCTCCGACGTGATAAATAAGCAAGGCGCGCCAAAATGGCGACCCAGCCTCCGCCGGCGCCGCGCAAGACCAGAAGGTCCAAGACGGTCCTGAGCCCAGTCCCCACGGAGATCCCGGACGGCGCCATCATGGTGCACTCGACTGATTCCACCATCGCGGTCCCGAGCCACGGCGGCGACTCGGTCGCCCAGCGCGTGAAAAGCGCGAACCCGAAGCGGCCGACGATGGCCGCCATCCAAGCATTGCAGGGCCGCAGCGCGGGCGCGCAGCGCGAGATCGAGGCGGCGGCGCCGCCGCGGCGGAAACGCGGCGCGGGCACGCCCGCCAGCTGCCGCCGCGCGCCGAAGAAGAAGACGCCCTTGTCTCGGGACGAGGAAACGCTCAAGCTCTTCCCGAATGGGCCGAAGACGCTGACGCCGCCGCGGCCCCTCGAGCCGGTTGAGTGGAACGGCGATTTATGGTGCCCATTCTGCTTGAACCAGGCGAAAAAGCTCTGTTACAAGATACCTCGGGCGAAGCCGAAGCCTTACGTTGAGGATGGAAGGGGCAAGGCACGGCACATTCCTACTGGTCGCTTGCAGCCGCACTGGCATGCACCGACCTTCAGTCGACATCTCACGGAGGAGCATGAATTTCCGCCGACGGGGAATACAAGGGGGGGTCGACAAAAGGGAGACGGCAAGGGTTCCAAAGCCGGCGGGAACCCGGGTTCGGTTGGGTTCTGGCAGGATCCCCGCTGCGCCCTCGGCTTTAAAGCCGGCGGGAACCCGCCCACTGTCAAACGGTGGCGCTTTATATACCGTCTAGGCTGGAGGCTGAGAGATGTGATACGGTCGCGGCATGCGTGTGGGTAAGTTTAATGTCCCGGGCCGCCCTAGGAATTGTTGGGGAAATTTCTAAAGTTCAATTCTAGAGTGACTCGGATGTGTTTGTGTTCACAGTCAAAACTCCTTACCACCCTTCACTTTCCAAGGCGCCGCGAGCCGAGGCCCCTTCCGTCGCGGCGGCGGCGTGGCATGCATGCACACTGGCATATGCGGGAACGGCGCGTAGGGCGTCGCGCTTCCCTCGCACGAGCCGCCCTCCTGCACACAATCGCCCTTCGAGTAGTCCCGCGGCGGCGCGGCGAGGAACGCGTCGACGAGTCCCTGGAACCGGGGCAGCGCGTCGACGAGCTTCTCGCTGAGATCGTTGCGCTCATGCGGGTCGCGCGTCAGGTTATAGAGCGCCGGCTTCGTGCGCTGGCTCTGGACCTTCAGGAAGTCGATATATTTGAGGCCCTCCGTGCGGACGATGCCGTGGCCGCGCTGCGTGACCCAGGCAGCGACGCGCTCGTGCGCGATCCGTCGTTGTGAATTATCTCCAGTCAACGTGGGCCAGTGGTCGACGCCGTCGAAGAGCCTGGCGCCCGGTACGTCGCGACCGGCCGCGTCCCACGACGGCTGCAGCGGCGGCCACGCGCGCCCCGCTTCGGGATAGGGCACCATTGCCGCGCTCAGAAAAGTCGCATGGAAGTCTGCGCCGTTAAAAAACACATCCTCCCGCTTGTTCGCCGGGATCGTGCCCGGCATCCAGAAGATGCAAGGCACGGCGGTCCCGCCCTCGTAGGGCGACCGCTTGCGGCCGCGGAACGGCCGCGCGTGCCCGACGCCCTCCTCGGGCCCGTTGTCAGAGGTGAAGACTGCGAGTGTTGAACCATCCAGCTCGTCAAGGACTGCGCCGACGCCGGCGTCCAACGCCCGGACCTGTGCGTAAATCAACCGTGAGTCGGGTGCTCGATGGCGTCAGGAGGGAGCCATGAATTTGATTTGTGCACTGGCCTGGACGACCGAGTCGTACTCTGGTGAATATTTGACGACGTCGCCGCCGGGCCACCGGAAGACGCGGCCCGACCGGTCGCGCGGCGCCCGCTCACCATCGAAGAACGGCGCGATGGGCTCTACTGGCAGGTGCGGCGCGTTGAACCAGACGTCGGCGAAGAAGCGTTGTTTCTGCTGGCGGATCCACGCCACCGCCTCGTCCGCCGTCCGCTTCGTCAGATCCATGGCCCTCGGCACCGGTTTCATATGCCCCGGCCGAAATTCGTGCCACCACTCGCTCTGGCGGCTGTACATGTTCCCGCACATGCGACAGGTGCGGCGGCCCGTAGTCGGGTCCCGGTACTCGGGATCGACGTGCGTCGCGTTGTCCCAGGGGTTAGGTGCGCAGCACGAACAACAGACCGGCGGGTCACGGATGGACGCCTCGACCTGGTCGAGATGGACGTCGTAGCCATGCTCGTTCGGCCCAGGTGGGCCGGCACCCCGATGGCACCGGCCCGCGGCCCGGTCCGCACGCGCGCGCTGCGAGACGCCGCCGAGATGCCACTTCCCGAAATGCGCCGTCGCGAAGCCGGCGGCCTGCAGCGACCGCGCCGTCGTCGGCGCGCGGGGCAGACCGCGGAAGCCGTCCTTGAGCAGGCCGCTGAGGCGGTAGCGCCAGGGGAAAACGCCCGTGGCAATAGCCAAGCGTGACGGCGAGCAGACGCTCGCGGCGTTGCGGTAGCCGGTGAGCGTGAGGCCCTCGCGCGCCATGCGTTCTAGGTTTGGTGTCTCCGTGACCCAGAGCGCGGCTTTTTTATGCGGCGGTACGGACACGTCGGCCCAGCCCAAATCATCAGCGAGCAGCATGACGACGTTCTCGGCGCGTTGTTTCGCACCGGTACCGGCCGCCAGCCAAAGCGCGAGCAACGCCTTGTGCGAAGGCATGGCGTCGCGTCGCGTCGACGGCGTATGGGGCTGCCCCAAGAGTGCTACAGCTTTACTACCGATGGCAGGGCCGCATTCTTTCGCATCGATGGAAGCGCACGAAGCGCAGCATGGCTGAGCGCTGCAAATTCTGCTGCGGCGTCAACTATGGGCTGCGTGCGCCGGTGCCGCGCGCCGCGCTCCGATCACCAGGGCTCGGGTTTTGTCAGATTTTTTTACACCCCTATGAGTGCCGCGGCGGTTTGTTCTCCTTCGCACGACCCTTTGAGGATTTTTTCGACTTGCCTCCGCGCCCGTCCGCCAGCAACCGCGAAAACGCGTCGGCGTCGAAGGCGGGCTCCGTCCGCGCGTAGGCGACGCGGATCGCCCGCGCCGCCGCGTCGTCCAAATCCTCGTAACCCAGGCCCTGCAATGCTGCCCGCAGCTGCGGCTGCGTCAGCGAGGAAGCGACGCCGCCCTCGGCCGGCGGCGCGTGCTTCAGACACAACCCCTGCCAGAAGGAGGCGTCGTCCTCGCCCGAGGCCTTGACGGCCCGCGCGGCGAGCTTGGAAGCCTTCTGTTTCAGGCGGTGCAGCTTCGTCGGGTTGAGCCAGGAACAGAAGGTCACGTAGTCCACGCGCTCGGGCACGCCCCAGATGGCCTGGACCAGCTCCCAGGGCACGTCCAAGGTGCTGCCCGTTTTCTGCGCCACCTTTTCGAGCGTCGCTCGGAACTTCCGCAGACTGATGGACCCGTCGCCGTTCGTGTCGTATTTCCGAAACAATTGCTCGTCGAGCTGCGTCACGTCGTAGCGCGTCGCCTGGACGACGCCGCGGACGTCGCGCCACAAACTTCCAAGTCGCTCGCCGCCAGGAACTAAACCGCGCGCGAAGACCACGGCGTCCTGCGGCGGCACGGCGCCGTCCCCGTCGATGTCGACGGCCGTCAGAATCGCCGCGAGGACTTGGGGAGCCGGGTCCGGGTGGCCGATCTTCTTCGCCAGCTTTCTGAGACCAGTCGCGGACACCCTCCCCCCGAGTTCCTCCTCCGCGACCTTGGCCAGCAAATCTTCCAACTGCTCGACACTACCGAGCGCGGCCCGGAAGCCCTCGACGGCCGCGTCGCTCGTGGCGCCGTCCATCGTCTCGGTCGCCGGCCGCGCGGACCCCGGCCGCGACCCGCCCTTGTTCGACGCCGACTCGGGCCGCGTCCGGGCGCTCCCGGGCCGCTCGCGCGCGCTGCCCGGCCGGCCCGACTGGGGCCGCCCGGACATGGGCCGCTTCTGTTGCGTCGACGCCGGCTGGAACTCCTCGCGCGCCGGCGCGGGCTCCTCCTCTTCAGCTGCCTTGGCCATGTTCGCCGCGCGGGCGTCCGCGATTTCTTTTTCCAGCCGTTCCTGCTCGGCGCGCTCGGCGGCCGCGGCGGCCGCGCGCTCCTTCTCCTCCTGCTCCGCGCGCTCGCGCTCCGCCGCCGCCTCGCGCTCCGCCGCATCATCATCGTCCTCCTCGGCCTCCTCGGCGTCTGGCGCAGCGGCGTCGTCCTCGCCGGCGAAGTCGTCGCCGTAGGACGCGGCGTCCTCCTCCTCCTCGGCTTCAGGCTCCTCGGGCTCTGCTTCCGGTTCGGGCTCGGGTTCAGGCTCCGGCTCCGGCTCGGGCTCGGGATCAGGCTCGGGCTCCGGCGTCGGCGCGCGCGGCGCAGACTCTTCGAAGGTAAAAGCATTAGCGAAGGTCTCGTTGCCCGCCTCCCGTTGTTTATCGACGAACTCGTCGAAGGTCGGCACCACCAATTCATGATCGGGCGCCGGCCGGTGGTCCGATGCCCACGCCCACGGCACGTCCGCCGAATCTGAGGCCCACGGCGCACCATTCTCGCGTTCCTCGTCTGCCAATTCGGCAGTAGGCACGCCTGCTCTTTTAACAAAGTCGACGACCGCTCGTTGTATTTTCTGGGAAGAAGGAAACGTTCGCAACTGCAGCTTCGAGAAGATGACCCCGACCTTGGCCGGCACGTCGTCGAAGAAGCGCACGGCGATCTGCACCTCCAAGGCGCCCATGCCCACCTTGACGCCAGCTTTCCTTTCTTTTTCCGTCTTCGCGCCCTCGACGATCTTGACCATTGAACCGCAGCGCACGCCCCACCCTTCTAGAGCTTCGACGGCGGCATTCGCGGCCTTGTCCGCTTCTGCTCTGTACTTATTGGGATCATGTCTAGTAGACATCTGCTCGCCTTGGTTGGGCGCCGCCTCGACAGAAACCAGACAGTCCCACGCATGAAGCTGATCATATTCTGCCCATAACCGCACAGGCGGTTTGGGCAACTCGGAAAACTTCTGCCTGGGCGGCTCGTGGGGCCGCGCTTCGCTGAAGTGGCCTTTTTCTATCAGTCTAACATATCTTTCCTTCTCGAGGTCCTTGAGCGTTTGCGACACCTTCTGTTCGTAGTCCCTGACATGTCGCTTGATGCTTGTAGTAGGGTAGCCCGGCTCGTCCCGATAAGTCTTCCTTTTGACTTGTTCCTTAAAATCACCGAACTTGTGCCGCGAGTCGTACTTCACGAGGAACCTCGTTCGTCTCTCACTATTCCGTTCGGTGGGCGAGTAGGTGTTCGCGTACTTCGGTCTTGGAACTTTCGCGCCGCTCGTCGCCAATCGAGCGCCGGACTCGCGTTGCGCCTTTTTTGTCCATTTCGTCGCCGTGCGTGTCAGACCCTTGGGCGAGCCCATCATGCCCAGGCCCGCATTGGTGGTCGCCCAGCGCGACGCGTGTGTCTCGTTCTGCACGCCTCTCCTTTTTTGTAATTCTAAATACTCGTCGGGCGAGACCCGTCGCCCCGTCGCCGCGTCTATCACATGCTTCGATGATCTCTTACGAGTGTCGCCTCGCACGACCACCTTGAACACGGGTTTGAGCGGCGCCTCGCGCCGATGGCCGTCCTCCACTGCTTGCCTTACGTGTCGCAACGCACTTCCGACGGACGGCGGCCGGACGGGCCAGACCGGGCCTCTGGAAGGCGCATTGAAGCGGTCGTCCCAGGCCTTGCGCCGCGACGACGCCCCGGCGCTGTGGGGCCGCGTTTTCATTGTGGGTGAGGCCGAGGCCTTCGGGATCGCCGAGGCCGGCCGGCGCACCTTCCTTTTCCTCTTAGATTTCACACGTTTCGGCGCAATCTTCTCGAGCTGGTGCTCCAGCGTGGCTACTTTTCTCATGAGCGCCGCGATGCGCCTTTTGTCCCGGTGCCGGTCTTCCTCCACGACTTCCCTCTGTTTGGTATACGAGTGTTGCGACGACCGCTTCACGAACGTCGACGCCGGCGTCGCCCGGGCCTTCGCGAGGGCCTGCGGCGACGGCGCCTTGTCGACCGTCGGGCGCTTGGGCTTCCGCTTCACGACGGCCGACGGCGGCCGTTTCTGGGGTTCCGACTTCTCCGACGGATTTAAGGAAGCGAAGTCGTCCCCATAATCCGATTGAGAGGCCTCCTCCTCCTGCTGGGCCGCAGCCTCCATTTTTTTTTGCTGCGCCGCGGCCTCGGCGGCCTGCAGGCCCTTCTCGAACTCGTCCTCTTCGCTGTCCGCGTCGTCGTCGACGATGGACAGGTCGTCTTTGTCATCTGCTACAAAGTCATCCGCATATTGGTCTTCCTTTTTCGCGTCGTAGGGCCTATCACTAACCCCGAAGTCGTCCTCATACTCATCGTTGTCGGCGACGGGCGTCGCGATGGGGTCCGGCGGCGCCTCGGCCTCGCCGAAGTCGTCGTCGTAATTGTCGTCACTGTCTACGTCGCTGTAGTCGTCGTCTTGCACGGGGCTGTCCGCGACCTCCATGGCAGCTTGTGTGCGCGGCCGCGGGCTGCGCTTGCTGCTGCCGCGCGGCTCGCGGGCTGCGTGGAGTCCACGCGGGCTGCCTGCTCGTGAGGCGCGCCGCGTTTGTCTGCCAAGCCGTCGCGCAGCGCCGCCAGTTTGGCGCTGCGCTGCGCAGCGGCCGATCGACCGCGCATCGCTCTCGCCGGTCGATCGATCCCTGCGAGACTTCTCTAGGACCTGGGGGAAGCGTGATGGCGGACCATGTTAGGTACGGGGTCACCCAAGCTTGGCTTGGCGCGCGCGGCCGAAAAAGCTGCCCCCTGACACCTGCCGCAACTTCCAGCCGGTGCGAGTCGCGCCTTGCAATCCCAAGCCGTGGCTGCCAAACCAGGTGCAACGCCAGCCGCCGTGGCAACAAGCAAAGGCTGCCCGCGATCCGCCCAGCACCAAACACAAGAACCATGGCCGCCCAGCTCCTCAGCACGAACAACGAGCCACCGACAAAAATCCAGGCGACCGAGGAACCGCTGGAGAAGCCGACGCGGCCGCCGCCGCCGAGCCCCGTCAAGAACGATTACAAGCTGGTCTGGGCCGACGAGTTCGATTACGAAGGGCTCCCCCATCCCAAGCGCTGGGGCTACCAGGTCGAGGCGAACAACTGGGTCCACGACCGGAACCATAATGAACAACAGTGGTACATGGCGTCTCGCAGGGAGAACTCCTACGTGAGCGGTGGCACGCTCAAAATCATCGCCAGACGGGAGGACTGGATCGGGAAACCCTATACCTCCGCTAGAATACGGACGCGGGGCAAGGGAGATTGGGTCTACGGCAAGCTTTTGGTGAGAGCCAAACTCCCGGCGGGCAAGCCGGGCATCTGGCCGGCCATCTGGATGATGCCCACCGATCAAAAATACGGGAGCTGGCCGAACAGCGGCGAGATCGACGTCATGGAGAACGTGGGCTGGGCGCCCGGGGTGATCCACAATTCGGTGCACACGGGCGCCTTCAACCATCGGCTGCGGTCGCATAAGCACGCTGAAGTTGTTGTTGATGATGCGCACAGCGCCTTCCACGTCTACGGCGTCGAGTGGGACGAGGACTCGATCAAATATAGCATAGACGGCCAGCAGACCTTTGAATTTGTCAATACGAAGAGCGGGAACCCCGCCGAGTGGCCGTTCTCGCAGCGCTTCCATCTCATTCTCAATGTGGCCGTCGGCGGAAATTGGGGCGCGGCTCGCGGCTTGGACGACACGTGCTTACCGACATGCATGGAGGTCGACTACGTGCGGTTCTACCAGCGGGGCGCGGACATCACGGACGCGCCGCCGCCGCCGCCCGGGGGAGCGCCGCCGCCCGTCGAGCTGCCGGGCGGCCAGTTCGTCGCGCCGCGGTCGCCGCCCAAGGGCTCGCCGGCGCGGCCGCCGCCGCCCGCGCGGCGGCCGCCCGCGCCGCCGCCGGGCGCGGCCCCGCCGGCGCAGCCCGTGGCGCCGCCGCCGCTGCCGCCGCCGACGTTCTAATTATTCTTCTTACCACGAGGATACCCCTCCGCAGCGAGCCGTTCGGGAAAGCTAGCGGCCTGTAAGACATACTAGCATAAAAATAAGCTGAACAGCGGCGGCTGCATATTCGCATAAATGCATGCAGAATGATCTGAACTCGATCACTGGTCATTTCAAAGCACTACCTTCAAGCACTACGCTGTTTGCGCATGAATGCCCTGATGCAAGGGCTCGGCTGCCTCGGTTGCCTCGACGGCTCCAGCGACGGCGACGCGTGCGAGGCGCCCGCGCCCCAGCCGCTGGCAGCACCAGCACGCGTCGTCGAGACGGAGCTGCGCGCCAGGGACGACGGCACGCGCAACTACCGCCTCGAGCGGCGCGCCGTCGCGTGGGCGTGCGAGGACGCCGTGCGGCGCTGCGCGAACGCTGCCGTCGACGCGGCGCTCGACGAATCGCTGCGCGACGCCCTCGACGCGCGGCTCGGGCTCAAGGACGAGATGGCGGCCTGCGGCCTCGCCGAGGGCGAGCTGCCCCTCGCGTTCGGGTCGTCGCGCCGGCCGCGGCGCCAGCCCAAGAAGAAGAAGCGCAAGAAGGCGCCGGGCCCGTCGCGCCTCGCCGACGCGCCGAACCCGCAGCGCGGCGTCGACGACAAGTACTGGGCCCAGCGCTTCCACTACTTCTCGCTCTACGACTGCGGCATTCAGTTGGATGCCGAGAGCTGGTACTCGGTCACGCCCGAGAAGATCGCGCTGGCCATCGCGGCGCGGTGCCGGCCGACGGACGTGGTGGTGGACGCGTTCTGCGGCTGCGGCGGCAACGCCATCGCGCTCGCGCGGCGCTGCCGCCACGTGATCGCCATCGACATCGACGCGGCGAAGGTCGAGAAGGCGCGGCGCAACGCGCGCATCTACGGCGTGGCCGTGGACTTCGTGGTCGGCGACGCTTTGGTACTGTTGAAGACGCTCCGGGCGGACGTGTGCTTCCTGAGCCCGCCGTGGGGCGGGCCCGGCTACGGCGAAGACTTCCGGCTCGAGGCGATCGACGTCCAGGGCGTCGATGGGTTTGGATTACTGCGGCTGGCGGCGGCGTGCGCCCCGCGCGTGGCCTACTACCTGCCGCGGACGCTGTCCGTGAAGGAGGCGGCGCGCCTCGCGCCCATCGTCGAGGTCGAGAGCCAGTACCTCAATGACAAGCTCAAGGCGAAGACGGTGTACATCGGCTTCGAGGAGGCGGTGCCCGTGGTCGCGTCCCTCGACGGGGTCGCCGACGCTCTATCAACGATCGGCTGCGCCCAGCTCCTCGTGGACGACGACCTGCGCGCACACAACGCCGCGGCATCAGAGCTGTGGCACGCGTTCTTTGCCGCGGACGAGGCGCACCGCCGCCAATTCGCGCTGGCCGATGGCGCGGACAGCGGCGGCTACCACTCTTCTGGAATGCTCGGCCGCTACAACGCGCACCGGTCGGGCGTCATCTACGAACATGATGAGGCGGTGCCTCAGCTCGTTGAGGGCGTGGCCTTCGTCGAGCGCGTCGAGGCCTGGCGCGGGGCCGTGACGGCGCTCGCGCGCGACGTGCTCGGGGCCGTCGCCGCGCGGCGCGGAGCGCCGGCCGATATGTTCGCGGCGGGCGGCGCCTTCGACGCGCGCGCGGCGGGGCGGTTTCATGTCAAGAGGACGCACGCCGGCGCCGCGCGCGTGCTGCTGCCGGCGCACCGCGACCCGAGCACGCTGAGCCTTATTGTGCACTTCTCGGCGCCGCCGACGGGCCTCGAGGTGCGGACGCCGCGCGGCTGGGCGCGCTGCGCGCGCACGGGGCCCGGCGTCGTCACGGTCCTCGCGGGCTCCGTCCTCGCGGCGGCGCTGCCCGGGGTCCCGGCCTGCGTGGAATCAAAATTTCACAGCGCCTACTCGATGGCGTGGCGGCGCCGATACCTCGCCGCTCGCACTGATTGGTTTCCACACAGATCCCGGCGCCGACGCACCGCGTCGTCGCGGACTGGGAAGAGGACGACCGGAGCCCCCGCCTCGCGGCGACGTTCTTCTGCGAGCCCCGGCCGGACGCGCGCATGGCCGACGTCGCCGGCGACACGTCCGACGCGCCGACGTACGCGACCTGGCGCGCGCGCAGCTACAAGAAGTACCTCAAGAAGCCCTAATGATGTGTCTGTTAAAACTTGGATAATGTCGAATCACGCCCGCGCCTTGGCCCACGCCCTCTCACACGCTGGTTGGAGCACGGCCATGAGCGCGCCGCCGCAGCCGAGGTGGAGCGACTTGAAGCCGACGCCCGCCCAGAGGCCCCGCGCGCCGCGCGCCGACACGACGGATCGTCCGGCCGCCAAAGCGTGCGCGAGGCCCGGCGCGCGCGTGACCGCTTCGCCGCCCGAGACCCAGGCACCGATGAGCTCCTTCTGCGCGACGGAGCGGCAGACGTCGAAGGGGCAGTTCGCCACGGCGCCGAGGACGCCGGCCCCGAGGCCCGCGCAGAACGTGGCCCCCGGCAGCGCGCCGAAGGCCTCCGCGAACGCCGGGCGCGACGCGAAGTAGACGGCCGTCCAGACGGCCTGGCGGCACTGCAGCGCGCAGTAGCCCGCGTAGAGCGCCGCCGGGCCCGCCGCCGCCGTCAGCGCCGCCGCCGCCTTTTGCAACTGGTTGTCGAAGGCCGGCGCGGCCTTGAGCGCGTCGAGCTGCAGCGCGAGCTTGCCCGTCTCGAGGGGCGTGCAGAGCGCCATCTCGGGGAACGTCGCCAGCGCGCCCGCCGCGGCCCGCGACGCCGCCGAGCCGGCCGCCGGCGCGCGGTCGTAGAGCAGCCGGTGCGCCACGGGGAAGCCGCCGAACTTGAGCACGCGCGAGAGCGTGCCCTTGGCGACCTCGGGCGCCAGGCCCTGGGAGAACTTGGCCACGGCGGCCCGCAGGCCCAGCTTCGCCGCGTCGGCACTCGCTGCGGACGACATGCGCGCCGCGCGGAGGAAGTCGAGCGGGTACGTCGCCGTCGCCGTGATGGCGCTCGCGACCAGCAAAGGTGGGAGAACATCGATGGCTCTGGGTGGCGGCTTGGCTTTTGATGATGTTTTTGCTGCGGATGCGTGCGCAAGGCAGGCGAAGACGAAGTGGCGGCGGCGCATTGTTGCAGCAGTTGCAGCACCGCTCGCAGCGTTAGCTCGAAGCCTCGTTCGGCTGGTTCGGCTGTTCTTTTGCAAATAAGAATCGCTCTCCCTCAGCTCAGCAGAGTGCTGCACCTCCTTTGGGCTAGAGCAGTTATCTAGCGTTTAGCCCCCAACCCGTTATCCTTTTATTGCTTAGCAGAGGATAAACTGAACGGGACGACCAGTCCCTCGTTTGGGCAGCAAGCTTTTGCTAGAGCTCGAGCTCCAGAGTTGATGCCTGCCAATCCGCGAGCCGACTTCAGCCGCTATAACTGGACTCAAGCATTCGTATGGTTGCGCGAGTTTCGCATCTTGTCCTTCAATCAGTTTCTTCAACCGCATCCATCCGTGCGGCAAAAAGTGCTCGGCGCACACAGCTGCGGCAGGACGGGAGGAGCAACACAGCTTAAGCACGCGTGCAGCAGCACAGGTGGAACAACACAGCTTAAACACGCGTGCAGCAGCACAGGAGGACCAACACACAGCAAGAAGCACAAAAACCACAATGCCAGCAAAGGGGCGGAGGAGACGCGCCATCGCATGCCTCGCCGCCGCCGCGCCGACGACCAAGGCGTTGCGCCTCGGCGGGCTGCGCCGGCCGCGGCCGCCTCCGTCGATCCCGCGGGCCGGCGCCGAGACGGTGGCTGAACACATCGCCGAGGACCCGCGGCACACAGAGGCGATGCGCGAGGAGGTCGTCGTGTCGTCGGCGATGACGGCGCGCGAGTGCGTACGGCGCGTGCGGGAAGCGCCGGCGAGCTGGGGCCGGTCGGGCCGCGTCTGGGTGAACGGCCAGGACGGGCGCTTCGCCGGCTACGTCGGCGCGTCGCAGCTCTTGCTGGCCGAGCCGGACGCGTCGCTCGCGTTTCTCGCGAAGCCGCCGGAAGCCGTGCTGCGCGCGGACGAGGATTTAGATGATGCGCTGGCAAGGGTCGTAAACCGGGGCGGTAGCGGCGCGTTGCCCGTCGTCGACTCGAACGGCGCGCTCGTCGGCGCGCTCGCGCCGGGCGAGGTCATGGTCGAGCTCGAGCAGGCGGTGACCGAAGACGTCGCTCGCTACGCCGCCACGGGCGCGGGCGAGTCGTACTTCGGGTCGCGCATCCAAGACCTGGTCTGCGCGCGCGGCGCGTGGCTCGCGGCGCTGCTCGTGCTGCAGTCGGCCTCGTCCGTGGTCCTGGGCAAGTTCGAGGGCCTGCTGCAGCGGCACCTCGCCCTGGCCCTGTTCCTGACGATGCTGACGGGCACCGCGGGCAACGCGGGCAACCAGACCTCGGCGTTGGTTATCCGGGGCCTCGCGACGGGCGAAATTCGCGCCGGGCGCGACTGGCGGCGGGTGCTCTGGCGGGAGACGCGAGTGGCGCTGCCCCTCTCGATCGCGCTCGGCCTCGCGGCGTTCGGCCGGGTTGTGGCCGCCGTACCGGGAAGAATGGCGGTACGGACGGCTGGCGTCGTCGCTTTTGCCACGACGTCGACGATCCTCGCCGCGATTTTGGTGGGCGTCGGGGCGCCGCTGCTCCTGGACGCGGTCGGCGTAGACCCTTGCAACTGTGCTTCGCCGGCGCTGGCGACGGCGGTCGACCTCCTCGGCGTCGTGTTTCTCTGCGTCACGGGGCAGCGGTTCCTGAAATAAAATACTACAGTAGATTTAGCCCCCGCGGCTAGGCGGCCTAGCTTTAAGCAAAGATTTATTGGCGCTCCCCTGCGTGGCGGGCACTACTGGCAAGTCCACTAGCACTGTTTACTAGTAGTAGGTTTAGGCTCAGAGCTCGTGCCGCGCGTGCGCATAGCCGTGCTCGGCGCGCTTCTTCGCCTCTCGCGTCTTTTCATCCGAGCGGGCAATGTGGTCTTTTGCGTCGGATATGTCCTTCTTGCGTCTCTCCGCGGCTCGCTCGGTGTGCCAGGCGATGCGCCGGTGCACGCGCGCGGTGGCGTTCCAGAACGCCCCGACTGCCCTTGACCGGCGCTGGAAAATGATCCTCGGCTTCGAGGCCGAGCGCGGCACGGCGGCGGTGACGTTTGGGGGCTCGGGCGGCGGCCCGCCCTCGACGACGACCTCCGCCGTGATAGAGTTGGTCTGGATGGTCGAGAAGGCGGAGCTTGAATTCGTCCCGTTCCCGGTAAAGTTGGCGGCAGCACTTTCTATGGCACTGTCCACGTCGGTGGGCGTCGCCTCCGAGAGGCTTTCGCTCGCCCACGTCGCGCTCGCCGCGTCGACCGTGATCGTGTACTCCACGTTGACGCCTCCAGAGAGCCGGCGCCGACCGCTCGCAACGTCCTCCGCCAAACCGCGGCGGCTGTCGGCCGCGACAGCCATCGCCGCGGCTATCTCCACAGCGAGTCGGCGCCTCGCCGCCGTGATGAGAACAGTGACCTTTTCCTCGGAAACCCCTGCAATCGCCGCAATCGCAACCACGAAGACGTCTTTGTATTCGAGCGCCACGTCGAGGCTTATACCTTCCACTTTGAGCTGGCCGCTGACGTAGACTGCAGTCGGATAGGACGTAGGTACCGCCGACGGCATCGATGTCGTCGGTACGGATGACGGTAATGCCGTCGACGGGCTAGGCGTCGGCCGAGGTGATGGCCCGGGCGTTGGTGAATCGCTCGGTCGAGGTGTCGGCGTTGGCGTGGGTCGCGGCGTCGGCGAGAACACCGGCGAAGCCGTGGGGTTGCCAGGAATCGCCGTCGGCGCGGGCGTGGGCTTCGGCGTCGGCCGTGGGGTCGGTTGACCCGAAGGAGCGGGTATCGGCACCGCCGTGGGCATCGCGGACGGTTTCGAGGTCGGGACCGGAGATGGTACTTCGCTGGGCGGTGTCGTCGGAACCGCGGTAGTGGGGAGCGCTGATGGTGCCGGACTCGGCGGCGTCGTTGGGACCGGGCTGGGCACTGAAGTTGGAACGGGCGTCGAGATGAAAAAAGCCACCTCCGCCTCCGCGACCTCCTCCAGCGTAGCATTGACCTGTGTGGAAATCAACCAGTGCGTCAGGTGCACCCGACAATTCTTCACTAAGTCATTTCTCAGCGATGGCGTGGCCGCGCTTGCTCCGTCGGGCGGTGAGGAACTGGGATGCCCACGCCATCGAGCAGGCGTCGCGTCGATGGCGTGGAGGACGACGATGTGATTCAGCACGAACGCGTCGTAAAATTTTGATTTCCACACAGGCATTGACGTCTACGGATACGCCGTCCAGCGCATCGAGACGTCGGCCAGACGTTGTCGCGGCCGTCTCGTTGGCCACAGCAGACACCAGCGTCTCTAGGAATTTCCCGTTGCTCACCGCCGTGGTCAGGTAGTCCGCCGCCTCGTCCAAAACTCCGGCAGCCACCGCGGACGCGTTTTCGGTGCCGTCAATGCGAGCGACTCCGGTATAGGAGATCCCACTGCCTTCATCCTCGTCCAGGCGCCGCCCGGCGCTGCTAGCAGTCTGCGCCTTCCCGCGCAGCGCGCGCACGGCCGCCCGCTTTGCCTCGCCGAGGCGCCGCACGGTCCACCCGGGCGGCGGCCACTCCGTCGCGCGCCGGCGCCCGGCGGCCCCAGCTTCAATATCGGTCACGTCGGTCAGGTGCGGGCAGAGCCGAAGGATGGTCAGGGCGAAGGCCCTCCTGAGCATTTCGTTCGCGTTGAACGCGCCCGAGTTCAAGCCGAGGAGCCGCACGCCCGAGGCGACCTGGACCACGGTCTGGATCGGCGTCGGCAGCGGCGACGGGAGGGGCGACGGCACCATCGTCGGCACGGGCGAGGGAGCCGCCGTGGTCGGCGACGGCGTCGGGACCAGCGTCGGGTGGGACGTAGGCACCGCCGTGGTCGGCGACGGCGTCGGCACGAGCGTCGGCTGCGGGCTCGGCGCGGCGGTCGTCGGCGCGGCGGTCGTGGGCCCGGGCGTCGGGAGCAGCGACGGCGCGAGCGTCGGCTCGGCCGTCGGCGCCGCGGAGGGCCGCGCCGACGGCGCGCAGCCGCCGGGGCCCTGCGCGACGCCGCAGGACGTCGCCTCGCAGGGCGTGCCGTCGAACGCGAGGTTCAGCCGGACGTGCGTGTCGAAGCACCAGCCGAGGTCCTGGTCGAAGGCCGCGGCGTCGCGGAACATGAGCGGCATCTTCGTCAGCGCGTCGAGCGACCAGTTCCCCAGCGGCCGGTTGAAGCTGGCGGCCTTCATGAACATGCCCGCCGTCGTCTCGACGCGCGTCGGGGCCCAGCCGTCGAGCTCCCCGTCGAAGGCGTCCGCGCCGCGGAACATCCACGACATGTCCGTGACGTTCTCCACGCGCCAGCGGTCGAGGGGCTGGTTGAAGCTCGTCGCCGCCGCGAACATGCGCGCCGTGCTCGTGACTTTGTCAACTCGCCAGCCGTTGAGCGGCTGGTTGAACGCCGCGGCGCCGGCGAACATGCGCTCCATGTCCGTGACCGCGCCGACGGCCCAGCCGTCGAGGGGCCGGTCGAAGGCCAGGGCGCCGGTGAACATCGAGCGCGTGCTCGCGACGCGGTCCACGCGCCAGGCGCCGACGTCGCGGTTGAAGGCCGCGGCGCCGTCGAACATGTTCTGCATGGCCGTGACGGCGGAGGTGTCCCACGCGCCGACGTCGTCGTTGAAAAGAGCGGCCTGGGCATGGCGGTGGTCGCACCACGACGCGCAGAACAGCTCGCTCATGTCCGTGACCAGGTGCGTGTCCCACGTCGCGATGTCGCCGTACCGGCAGACGGCGACGCGGCGGGCCTCGGTCAACCAGGCCGCGACGGCCGCGCGGAGGCTCGTGTCGTTCATCACCGGCCCGAGGTGCGCGACGCCGCTGCAGTCCAGCACCGTGGGCGCCGCCGTGACCGTGGGCGCCGGCGATGGCGCGCGGGACGGCGAGCCCGTGTCGTCGTCGAAGCCGGGAAAGTTCGCGTAGCTGTACGAATAGCTGAACGACGGGCACTCCTCCGGTACCGCCGTCCCTTCGCGTGTGATCAGGTAGCTTTCGTCGTCGCCGACGTCCTCCATGCACTGGCAGTCGTTCTGACAATAGCACTCGCCGTCCCCCCAGTCGATGGCCACAAGATCGTCGCCGTGCGCGTCCTCACACATCGTCCAGCAGTCGCCCGGCGAGGTGGAACAACCAATGAGCCTATCCAGATCGCTGTAGCACCAGCCCATCGACGAACCATGCGGAATCGATCCGTCGGTTGCCCAGCCGAGGTCGTCCGCCACCGTGACGTTGCTGCAGTCAGGGCACATTTCTACCGTGAAATTGCCCTTGAACGCCATCGGTCCGAAGGAATGGCACTGTATCTCTCCCCCCGCAGACGCGCACGAGTCGGGGTCTTCGCACTCGCAATGGCTCCAGTCGGAGCCCGAGTAGTAATCGCATCCGTGCGCGGCGCAATCCTCCTCGGACATCAACCAGGGCTGGAAATTGTCCGTGTCTCCGCACCAGCACCAATCGTCTGCGTCATCGACGCATTCGCACTGCTCGAAACATATGCAAGCTCCGTGGTCGGTGTCCCAGGCCATGGCGTCGTAGCCCGCAGCGTCGCAGGCCTCGATGCACGCCTCGCGCGAGGGCATGTAACCGACCTCATGATCGTCTTTTGAGTCGTCGCAGGCGCCCGCGGGGCCGGTTCGCCAGTGATCGGCCGCCGTGGGCGCAGGCGTGACGGTCGGCGCTGTCGAGACCGTGGGCGCGGTCGACGGCGTGGCCCCACCGCACGCGCGGAAGACCGGGCCGGCCGGGCTCGCGGGGTCCAGAAGGACGAGCATATTCGGTTCCGGGCCCACGAACCAGTCCCAGCAAGTGGCCGTGGTGAAGTCGCCCCAGCCAAGAACGAGGTGCGGGGCATCATGCGGCGAAATTGTCCCGTCGCCGTTGACGACCCAGCTCCCGGGGGAGCCCACATTCCCGAGCGCTATCGCTCTGGCCCCCGGCGCATAGTCTTGGCAGTTCACGTGCAGACCGACGTTGATGAGGAAATCCTCCTCGATGTGCGGTGGCCGCGTCGCGTCCGTAGTCCACTCGTCCGGCATCTCCGGGAAACTTATGCCCCCGTCCGTGCTGCTATGAAGCATCTTCGTGCCCTCCGTCGGGTCCACGGCGAAGAAGTGGTTGCTGTGCACGTTTCCGCCCTCATCGGGGTGGTAGTTTCTGTCGGCATCATTCAAGCCCACCGAGAACTCCACGCCATTTGACTCCGCCACCAGGTAGAACTCCTGGCCGGCGATGTACTGGCAGTGAGCGGGCATGCCGTCGCCGCAGTCGTCGTACCAGCACTCCTCCACCGCCTGCTCGACGCCGTCGTAGTAGTAGGTCGCCGTGACGCCCTGGCCGTAGCTGTACGAGTAGCTGTGCGAGTACGAGTACGAGTACGAACCATCAGGACCGTGTAGCTTGCAAGTGATCAGGCCGCCCGTGGCCGCCGTGAGGTCGTACATCGCGCAGTCGCCGCACGAGGCGCAGCCCTCGCCGCTCATCACCGTCCCGTCGTCGAGGCACTTCACGGAGTGCCAGCCCGGGGTACACTCATCGTCCTCGTCCACGTCCACGTCGCAGTCGACGGCAAGCGCGTAGTTGCCCGCCGCGCCCGCGTCGCGCTCTTGGTCGGTGTCGCAGTCCCCCCTGTCTGAGTAGCCGGTGACCTGAAGCACGTACGTTTCGCCGGCCTGGAGCCGCTGGGAGGTCCAGACGTCCTCGAGGTTCCCGCGGCTACCGGTGCTCTCGCAGATTTCCTGGCCAGGGTCGTCCCAATCGCCGATGAGCTCCACTTCGCCAGCGTGCGGCGCGGGCGATCGGAGGCAGGTGTCCGCCTCGTGGTCGACGACGTCGTAGAGGTAGAGCATGGTGTCGTAGTCGGAGCCGCAGGTCGAAAAGTGGTAGTAGGCCGTCTCGGAGGGCGTGATCAAATAGAAGTGGTCGGGCGCGTCGTTGCCCGAGAGCCAGTGCACCGCGTTCCTCGTGGACCCATATTTAGTCTCACCGCACGCGATATTGTCGACGACGACGGCGCCGGTGAGCGTTGGCGGGACCGACGGCAGGGATGTCGTGGGTAGCGCGGTCGTGGGGGTCAGCGTTGGCGCCGGCGTGACCGTCGGCGCCGCCGAGACCGTCGGTGCGGGCGACGGCGCGTCCGTCGGGGTGGCGTGGCCGTAGAGCTGGAGCGTCCACGACACCAAAATGCCCGCTGGACTCGTCTCGTGGGAATGGTCCGAGTACGAGTACGAGTACGAGTACGAGTCCTGCCCGTCGAGTCGTCGTCGTCCGCCATCGCCCGACCGTCGATCCGCTACGCGGAGCGTGAACGCCCCGGCGTCTGCGGATTCGCCCCAGTGGCGCAATGTCGTGTACTTGTGATGCGTATAGCTCGTGCCGTGCTCGAGCTTGTCGTCCGTGAGTAACGACGAAACGCCGTTCCGCTCGAGCTCGATCCTCAGGTCGCCGCGGCGCGGGTGTTCTATAGTCACGTAGACCGCGATCGTTTCGATCACGAAGTCCACCGCGCCGGAAAACTCCGCGGCCGTCGACTCGACCCAGTGCTCGGCGCCGTCGTAATCGAGCAACGCCTCGCCGCTCGTCGTCGCGTTGATCACGCTCCTCTCGGCGCCCCACGTCGCCCAGGTCGCCGCGCGCTCGACGGCGGCAAGCGCGTCGACGAGCCCAAAGCCGTACTTGTAGCTGTGCTTGACGCCCGCCACGTTCGTGGTCCACTGGCCGGTCTCGTCGTCCTCGTCGTTGAAGTCAATCCGCGCGGTCGCGGCCAGGACCCCCTGGACGTCGCGCCAAGATAGGCTAGGGTTCGCCTCCAGCACCAGCGCGACGACGCCGGAGACCAGCGGACACGCGTACGACGTGCCGACTCCGGCGTCGCCGCAGTTGTCGACGGCGCCGTGGGCGAGCGGCAGCGCGGCGAACAGCCCGTGGTAGTTCTCCCAGTCGCCGCCGGGCGCGCTGATGAAGACGGGCGCGCCGCTCGACGAGTATCGCGCGTGCTTGAGGTCACGGCCGAGCGCGCCCACCGAAATGGTGAATCGGGAATTCAGGTAACCTTCGTAGTTCACGTCGTCGCCGATTTGGTACTCGTTGCCCGCGGCGAACACAAAGACCATACCTAGACCCTTGCGGCCCGCCGTCGCGCCCTCGACGAGCTTGTCGTGCGCCGCGGTCGAGAGCTGGCCGTAGCCGCACTGGACGAAGTAGTGATCTAATTCTAGACAGGGCGTCACGTCGTCCTCGAAGAAGTCGGCGCAGTAGGTGACGACGGCCTGCTCGCACGATGCCGAGAGGTCCCGCGACGCCCATTCGTCAGCGGCGCACGTGGCGCACGGGCAGTACTCGTTCGCCGCGGGGCACGCGAACGGGCAGTCCGCCGAGTAGGCGGTGCGCCAGCAATGGTCGATGCCCCAGCTGTTCGACGAGATGTCGTTGGCGTCGGAGGCCCAGGCGAGGTAGTCCTCGCCGTAGGCCTGGGACGCGACTGGACCGCCCGAGCTCGAAAAGAGGACGCACGACGCCAGGCCCGCATTTGGCGCCGCACCTACTCCACAATGCGAGTTCGAGTCGCCGGCCGCCAGCGACGCGCAGACCGTCCCGTGCGCGTCCCCGCCGGAGGGCTTGTAGACGTCACACGAGTTGGCCACGTCGAGCTTCGCCAGGTCCGGGTGCGTGTTGTCGACGCCTTCGTCGTTGATGAGGATCTGGACCCCGGTACCCGTGTAGCCCGCGGCCCATGCCTCGGGCGCGCGGATTGCTCCGAGGTACCACTGGGCCTCGTAATACGGGTCCGGCACGGGGTCGTCGCGCGGCGGACACGTCGTTACGTAATCATCGACGTCACAGGTCACTGCGGTGTGTCCCTGGTCCCAAAGGTCGCTTTTCGTTGGAATGTTGTCGGCAGCGGCACAGATCAGATCCGCAGCGCACCAAGCGCAGCCATCGCCGCACGCGGAACAGGCCATCGCCGCCGCGCAGTTGTCGCCGGGGGCGTCGTCGTCCCCGTCCTCGTCCTCGTCGCCTTCGCACTCCTGCGGCAGCGCGGCGAACGAGTCGCGCGTGATAAGGTAGCTTTCGTCGTCGCCGACGTCCTCCATGCACTGGCAGTCGTTCTGACAATAGCACTCGCCGTCCCCCCAGTCGATGGCCACAAGATCGTCGCCGTACGCGTCCTCGCACATCGCCCAGCAGTCGCCCGGCGACGCCGTGCAGCCAATGTCATCATCCAGCTCGCTGTAGCACCAGCCCATCGACGAACCATGCGGAATCGATCCGTCGGGTGCCCAGCCGAGGTCGTCCGCCACCGTGAAGTTGCTGCAGTCGATGCACATTTCTACCGTGAAATTGCCCTTGAACGCCATCGGTGCGAAGGAATGGCATTGTGGCTCTCCCCCGGCGGACGCGCACGAGTCGGGGTCTTCGCACTCGCACCAGCTCCAATAATCCTCAACCTCGTATTCGCATCCGTGCGCGGCGCACTCGCTCTCGGACATCATCCAGGGCTCGAACCCGTCCTTGCCTTCGCACCAGCACTCGTCTGTGTAGACGCACTCGCACTGGTCCTGCATGAAGCAAACGCAATTCTTCTCGTTCGTGTCCCAGGCCATGGCGTCGTAGCCCGCCGCGTCGCAGGCCTCGATGCACGCCTCGCGCGAGGGCATGTAACCGAGCCAATGTTCGTCATCTGCGTCGCAGGCGCCCGCGGGGCCGGTCCGCCAGTGCTCGGCCGCCGTGGGTATGGCGGTGACCGTCGGCGCCGCTGTGATCGTCGGCGCGGGACTGGGATACATCCCGCCCGGGCAGCACGTCTCCGCGTCGTCGCCCATTGCGTGGAGGGCGGCGTCGCCCTCGGGATAGGGTTCTCTACCCACCGAGGCGCACTTGGAGTATCCGTCGCGATCGGCGCCCCAGGCGTGGTCCCCGCACGAACCGGAGCGATAACTGGTCGCGCTCGGGCAGCACGTGTACTCGGAGTCATGCTCAGGCGGGTTCGGCGGCGACGGAAAGTAGCCGTTTGAGCAGGTCGCCGGCTCGCCCCAGTCCATCGAGGCGTAGCAGTCGTCGCCCATGGACGTGCAGTAGTCCTGGCGACAGCCGTTCGCCCACCTCCAGTCCTCGTCCTCGTCCTCCGAGCAGTCGTCGTACCAGCACTCCTCCACCGCCTGCTCGGCGCCGTCGTAGTAGTAGGTCGCCATGACGCCCTGGCCGTAGCTGTACGAGAAGCTGTGCGAGTGCGAGTACGAGTACGAACCATCGGGGCCGTGCAGCTCGCAGGTGGCTCGGCCGCCAGTGGCCGTAGTGTAGTCGTACATCGCGCAGTCGCCGCACGAGGTGCAGCCCTCGCCACGCATCACCGTCCCGTCGTCGAGGCACTTCACGGAGTGCCAGCCCGGGGTGCAGTGGTCCTCGTCTTCGTCCGCGTCCTCGTCCTCGTCGCCTTCGCACTCCTGCGGCAGCGCGGCGAACGAGTCGCGCGTGATCAGGTAGCTTTCTTCGTCACCAACTTCCGCCATGCACAGGCAGTCGTTCTGACAATAGCACTCGCCATCCTCGTTCCAGTCGATGGCCACGAGGTCGTCGATGTAGGGATCGTCCTCGCACATCGCCCAGCAGTCGCCCGGCGACGCCGTGCAGCCAATGAGCTTATCCAGCTCGCTGTAGCACCAGCCCATCGACGAACCATGCGGAATCGATCCGTCGGGTGCCCAGCCGAGGTCGTCCGCCATGGTGACGTTGCTGCAGTCAGGGCACATTTCTACCGTGAAATTGCCCTTGAACGCCATCGGTCCGAAGGAATGGCAGTGCCACTGCCCCCCGGCCGACGCGCACATGGCTTCATCACACTCGCACCCGCTCCAATCATCCTCAACCTCGTACTCGCATCCGTGCGCGGCGCACTCGCTCTCGGACATCATCCAGGGCTCGAACCCGTCCTTGCCTTCGCACCAGCAATCGTCTGTGTAGACGCAGCCGCACTGGTCCTGCATGAAACAAACGCATTCCCCCTCGCTCATGTCCCAGGCCATGGCGTCGTAGCCCGCCGCGTCGCAGGCCTCGATGCACGCCTCGCGCGAGGGCATGTAACCGAGCCAATGTTCGTCATCTGACTCGCAGGCGCCCACGGGACCGGTCCGCCAGTGCTCGGCCGTCGTAGGCACCGGCGTGACGGTCGGCGCCGCGCTCACGCTGCCGTAGAGCACGGCGACGGCCGACGCGTCGAGGGCGCGGGCGTAGATGTAGACCTCGTCCAGCGCGGCGGTCAGGGGATAGCTCATCATCTGGTCCATGCCGAGCGACATCCAGCGCCCCTCCTCTATCTTCGTGTCGAGGCCTATAGTCTCCTGCCAGCTGCGCTCGCCGTCGAAGTACAAGGCCAGCGCCGAGTTGCCGCCGCGGCTCGGGCCGTCGTACGTGAGACAAAAGTGATGAAAGTCTCGCCAGTCGATGTGGCGGCCGAGGCTCACTGCCGCCTGCGTGCTGTCGGCGATGATCACTAGGTCGCCTTCCTCGGTGCCGACGCGCAGGCCAAAGGACGCCGAGAGTTCGTCGTGCGTGAGCCGCCGCCGCCGGATCTCATCGTCGTCCGGCGGCGCTGCGAACGGCGCCGGCGTCCAGGACGTCGGCGCGCCGGTCGTCGGCCGGTACGACGGCCTGGGCATTGTCGGCGTAGCGCTTGGGGCGCTCGAGGGTACGTAACTCGGCGGCCTGGTCACTGTCGGCGTAGCGCTTGGGGCGCTCGACGGTACGTAACTCGGCGGCGCGGTCGTGGGAACCCGTGTGAACGGGCTCGGTGCCGCGGTCGGCGCGGACGTCGGATCGTAGGTATCTTGGAGCGTCGGCGCGTACGTCGGCGCGTAGGTATCTTGGAGCGTCGGCGCGTACGACCCGGGGTCGGACGAGCCGCCGTAGTGGAACAGGTAGCCGCCGTTCCACAAGTCGATGCGCGCCCAGAGACAGACGGTTCGATCGGCGTCGCCGTCGAGGTCTCGCACCACCTCCCAGGGAAGCCAGACGGACTCCCAGCGCATGCCGGCCAGCGTTATTGCCGTACCGCCGTCTCGGCCCTCGGTCGTGGCCATGGTCTCGGGCATGCCATTCCAGCTGTTATGGGCGTCCTGCGTCGTCCCGTCGACGAAGGGATAATAGGCAATGAGGCAGTCTTCGTACCAGCACTCCTCTGAAGACCAGTCAACCTGTAGCTCATGTATCCACTCTCCCTCGACTCGCAGTTGGAGCGGCGCGTCGAGGGAGTTGCCACTCTCGGCATGATACGTGCTTCCGGTCTGGCTCGACGTCGCCGCGACGACTCCGTTGATGTAGATCGACACCGCCGGCGCGTCGGTCGACGCCGAGAACACGACCGTCACCCAGTCGGTCGGTGCGAGCCGCGCGTGCGTGTCCGGTCCCAGAAGTTCCAGGCATGGGTAGCCTGCATCCATATTGTCAGAGACCACGCTATTGAGGCACACGTGCGTCGTGTGTTGATCGCTGTCGCCAAGCGTGAGCCACGCCACGACGTTGTCGCCGTCGTATAACGACCAACCGTTAGTAGTCATTCCATCATTCAGGTCTTGAGCTCGGAACCGGAGCTCGGCGCCATGTGGGTTAAAAGGCAGGACCAGTTGTCTGCTCCCGACGGTGGCACTATCGTAGAGGTAGGTCGCCATGCCGCCCTGGTAGCTATAAGAGTACGAGTACGAGTACGAACCCTCGGGGCCGTGCAGCTTGCAAGTGATCAGGCCGCCAGTGGCCGCCGTGTAGTCGTACATCGCGCAGTCGCCGCACGAGGCGCAGCCCTCGCCGCGCATCACCGTCCCGTCGTCGAGGCACTTCATGGAGTGCCAGCCCGGGGTGCAGCCATCCTCATCTTCGTCCCCGTCCTCGTCCTCGTCCGCGTCCTCGTCCTCGTCGCCTTCGCACTCCTGCGGCAGCGCGGCGAACGAGTCGCGCGTGATCAGGTAGCTTTCTTCGTTGCCGACGTCATCCATGCACGGGCAGTCGTTCTGACAGTAGCAATCGCCGTCCCCCCAGTCGATGGCCACCAAACCATCGCCGTACGCGTCCTCACACATCGTCCAGCACTCGCCCGGCGACGCCGTGCAGCCAATGCGCCTATCCAGATCGCTGTCGCAATAGCCCATCGAGTGACCATGAGCCATGGATCCGTCCGGCGCCCAGTTGAGGTCGTCCGCCACCGTGACGTTGCTGCAGTCAGGGCACATTTCTACCGTGAAGTTGCCCTTGAACGCCATCGGTCCGAAGGAACGGCATTGTGGCTCTCCCCCGGCGGACGCGCACGAGTCGGGGTCTTCGCACTCGCACCAGCTCCAATAATCCTCAACCTCGTACTCGCATCCGTGCGTGGCGCACTCGCTCTCGGACATCATCCAGGGCTCGAACCCGTCCTTGCCTTCGCACCAGCACTCGTCTGTGTAGACGCACTCGCACTGGTCCTGCATGAAACATATGCAATTCTTCTCGTTCGTGTCCCAGGCCATGGCGTCGTAGCCATGCATGTCGCAGGCCTCGATGCACGCCTCGCGCGAGGGCATGTAACCGAGCCAATGTTCGTCATCTGCGTCGCAGGCGCCCACGGGACCGGTCCGCCAGTGCTCGGTCGTCGTAGGCACCGGCGTGACGGTCGGCGCCGCGCTCACGCTGCCGTAGAGCACGGCGACGGCCGACGCGTCGAGGGCGCGGGCGTAGATGTAGACCTCGTCCAGCGCGGCGGTCAGGGGATAGCTCATCATCTGGTCCATGCCGAGCGACATCCAGCGCCCCTCCTCTATCTTCGTGTCGAGGCCTATAGTCTCCTGCCAGCTGCGCTCGCCGTCGAAGTACAAGGCCAGCGCCGAGTTGCCGCCGCGGCTCGGGCCGTCGTACGTGAGACAAAAGTGATGAAAGTCTCGCCAGTCGATGTGGCGGCCGAGGCTCACTGCCGCCTGCGTGCTGTCGGCGATGATCACTAGGTCGCCTTCCTCGGTGCCGACGCGCAGGCCAAAGGACGCCGAGAGTTCGTCGTGCGTGAGCCGCCGCCGCCGAATCTCATCATCGTCCGGCGGCGCTGCGAACGGCGCCGGCGTCCAGGACGTCGGCGCGCCGGTCGGCACCGAGGAAGGCGCGTCGGTCTCCGTCGTCGGCTCGGCCGTGGGCCCCGAAGTAGGCTCGCTCGTGGGCTCGAACGTCCGCTCCGTCGTCGGCCGATAAGACGGCCTGGGCACTGTCGGCGTAGCGCTTGGGGCGCTCGACGGTACGTAACTCGGCGGCGCGGTCGTGGGAACCCGTGTGAACGGGCTCGGTGCCGCGGTCGGCGCGGACGTCGGATCGTAGGTATCTTGGAGCGTCGGCGCGTACGTCGGATCGTAGGTATCTTGGAGCGTCGGCGCGTACGACCCGGGGTCGGACGAGCCGCCGTAGTGGAACAGGTAGCCGCCGTTCCACAAGTCGATGCGCGCCCAGAGACAGACGGTTCGATCGGCGTCGCCGTCGAGGTCTCGCACCACCTCCCAGGGAAGCCAGACAGACTCCCAGCGCATGCCGGCCAGCGTTATTGCCGTACCACCGTCTCGGCCCTCGGTCGTGGCCATGGTCTCGGGCATGCCATTCCAGCTGTTATGGGCGTCCTGCGTCGTCCCGTCGACGAAGGGATAATAGGCAATAAGGCAGTCTTCGTACCCGCATTCCTCCACCACCTGCTCGACGCCGTCGTAGTAGTAGGTCGCCGTGACGCCCTGGCCGTAGCTGTAAGAGTAGCTGTGCGAGTACGAGTACGAGTACGAACCATCGGGGCCGTGTAGCTCGCAGGTGGCTCGGCCGCCAGTGGCCGCCGTGAAGTCGTACATCGCGCAGTCGCCGCACGAGGCGCAGCCCTCGCCGCGCATCACCGTCCCGTCGTCGAGGCACTTCATGGAGTGCCAGCCCGGGGTGCAGCCATCCTCGTCTTCGTCCGCGTCCTCGTCCTCGTCGCCTTCGCACTCCTGGGGTAACGCCGTCCCTTCGCGCGTGATCAGGTAGGTTTCTTCTTGGCCGGCTTCCGCCATGCACAGGCAGTCGTCCCGGCAGTAGCACTCGCCGTCCTCCCAGTCGATGGCCACGAGGTCGTCGCCGTGCGCGTCCTCACAGATCGTCCAGCACTCGCCCGGCGACGCCGTGCAGCCAATGAGCTCATCAAGATCACTGTAGCACCAGCCCATCGAGTGATCGCTGTGGTAAGTGGTTCCGTCCGGCGCCCAGCCGAGGTCGTCCGCCACCGTGACGTCGCTGCAGTCGATGCACATTTCTACCATGAAGTTGCCCTTGAACGCCATCGGTGCGAAGGACTGGCAATTCGGCTCTCCTCCGGCGGACGCGCACGAGTCGGGGTCTTCGCAACTGCAGTAGCTCCATTCCGAGTAGTAATCGCATCCGTGCGCGGCGCACTCGCTCTCGGACATCATCCAGGGCTCGAACCCGTCCTTGCCTTCGCACCAGCACTCGTCTGTGTAGACGCACTCGCACTGGTCCTGCATGAAACAAACGCAATTCTTCTCGTTCGTGTCCCAGGCCATGGCGTCGTAGCCCGCCGCGTCGCAGGCCTCGATGCACGCCTCGCGCGAGGGCATGTAACCGAGCCAATGTTCGTCATCTGCGTCGCAGGCGCCCGCGGGGCCGGTCCGCCAGTGCTCGGCCGCCGTGGGTATGGCGGTGACCGTCGGCGCCGCCGTGATGGTCGGCGCGGGACTGGGCGCGGCCTTTGCGGTATTCGTCGAGCATAGGTACGTCGAGAAGCACTGATGGCAATAGTTGTCGTGGAACTCGAAGCCTTCGGTCGACCAGCCGTACGTACCAAGCCAGCAGCCGGCTTCGTAGTCGCCGTTTGGCTCGTGATAGGCCGACGACCGCATGAACCAATCGCCTCTTGCGACGCCCCGCCAGCCGACGCCGCTGTACGTGGCCATGGCGTCGCTGTTCATCGGGTAGTCGCCGCACGAGCCGCAGCCGTCCTCGTCGCGGTAAATGCCGACGAGGAAGTGGTGATGCTGGAGGTCTTGCCCGCCCGT
The DNA here is from genome assembly GCA_918797485.1 of Pelagomonas calceolata. NCBI lineage: Eukaryota > Pelagophyceae > Pelagomonadales > Pelagomonadaceae > Pelagomonas > Pelagomonas calceolata. The sequence goes on from CAKKNE010000004.1 coordinate 4,695,705, forward strand.
CGCCTCGAGGACGGCGAGCGCGTGCGCGTAGCTGCGCGGCACCCAGATGTCGAAGCCGGCGGGGCAGCTGTTCTCGTCCGTGTGGCGGCACGTACTGTGGCCGTCCTCGACGCGCAGGACGTTGTGGAGCTCGCCCTCGGCCTCGACGCAGTAGAGCGTGCGGCCCTCGTAGTCGAATTCGCCGACCGTCGAACACACGTCGATCGTGGGCGCGACACTGATCGTGGGGACGGCCGTCGTCGGCGCATGAGATGGACCCGCAGGACAGCACGTGTACCGGCAGTCGTCCCCGGACGGGTTTGGCGGCATCGGAGTGTAGCCGTTCGCGCATGTCGCCGGTTCGCCCCAATCCATCGAGGCGCAGCAGTCACCGCCCAATGACGTGCAGTAGTCCGGGCGACAGTCATTCTCCCACATCCAGTCCTCGTCCTCGTCCTCCGAGCAGTCGTCGTACCAGCACTCCTCCATCGCCTGCTCGACGCCGTCGTAGTAGTAGGTCGCCGTGACGCCCTGGCCGTAGCTGTACGAGTAGCTGTGCGAGTACGAGTACGAGTACGAACCATCCGGGCCGTGTAGCTTGCAGGTGGCTCGGCCGCCAGTGGCCGCCGTGTAGTCGTACATCGCGCAGTCGCCGCACGAGGTGCAGCCCTCGCCGCGCATCACCGTCCCGTCGTCGAGGCACTTCACGGAATGCCAGCCCGGGGTGCAGTGGTCCTCGTCTTCGTCCGCAGCCCCGCCGCCGCAGTCGTCGTAGGAGCACGGCTCGCGCGTCCCCTCTTCGTCGACGATGCCGTCGTCGTCGTAGTCGTGATAATAGACGATCGGCGACGTGCCGGGCTCGCAGGTCACGCGGCCACCGAAGTCGAACGTCGCGTCGTGCAGCGCGCAGGCCGTCGCGTCGCACGAGGCGCAGCCAACCCCGCGCATCGGCGTGCCATCGTCGCGGCACTCAATGACCTCGTAGCCCGGCGTGCAGCACGAACCCCCGCCGTCGCCGTCCTCGTCGTAGTGTGCGTAACCCGGTTCGCACTCCAGACAGTCTTCGTATCCCGGGCCGTCGCACGCGACGCAGTTCTCGGTGCACGGACCTTCGTAATCCGTGGAGGCGCTGCAGTCGTCGTACCAGCACTCCCCTGGAACCGGAAACTCGACGCCGCCCTCGAAATAGGTCGCTGCGTGGTCGCGACCGTAGCTGTACGAGTACGAGTACGAAGCGTCTCGTTTGCACGTGATTAAGCCCAAGGTGGCCGCCGTGAGGTCGTACATCGCGCAGTCGCCGCAAGAGGTGCAGCCCTCGCCGTACATCACCGTCCCGTCCAGACAATTCATGGAGTGCCAGCCCGGCGTGCAGTCGTCCTCGTCGCCATCGTCGTGGTCATGCCCGCTCTGCCAGCACTCCTTGCTCTGCACCTCGGCGTCGCCCGACGTCGCCGCCCAGGCGCCCAGCGAGTCGACGCCCTGGTCGTTGGCCCAGCCGGTGCACGGGTTGCACCAGCCTTCGCCGGGAACCCACTGGATGGCGAAGCAACTCGCCTCGGCGTCGCACCACGCGCGGCAGGCGTTGAGCCCCGCCGCGTCGCTGCCCATGCCGGCGACGTCGTGCCACTCGCAGAGGTCGCGCTGGACACCACTCAGTTCCGTGCAGGAGCCAGATATCGAGCAGGCGCAACACTGGGAACTCTCGGAGCACATATTCACATTCCTGTTGAGGGTGACGCAGTGGCCGGCGTGGTCCTCACACGGCCCGCCGTCGCACTCGCCGTACTCGCGCGCCGACGAACAGCCGGCCGGCCAAACCCACGCCCCGTCGCCGTCGGCGTCGTTGAATCCGACCCAGACTTCGTCGCACATGGCTCCGGCCCGAAGCGCGTCGAGCGCGGTCTCGTCGGCGTCCGACGTCACGCAGGCCACCGTGCCGCCCAGACTCGCGCAGTGATCCTCGCAGGAACTAAACGTCATTGGTCCGCCGCTGACCTCGTATCTGGCAAAATCCCCCGAGCCGCCCTCGCAGCTTTGGTACGAGCAGGACTCGAAGACGCGTTCCTCGTCGACGCGGCCGTCGAGGTCCTCGTCGTAGAAATAGGTCGCCGTGCGATACGAGTACGAGTAGCTGTGCGAGTAGCTGTACGAGTACGAGCCGTGGCCGTCTCGCTTGCAGGTCACGCGGCCTTCCGATGCCGCCGTGAAATCCCACAGGTCGCAGCCTTCGCACGAGGTGCAGCCCTCGCCGTGCATCACCGTCCCGTCGTCGAGGCAATCAAACACGCGCCAGCCCTCTGCGCAGTCGTCGTCGTCGTCGTCGTCGTCGTCGTCGTCCTCCGAGCAGTCGTCGTACCCGCACGCCTCGAACTGCGCCTCGAGCTCGATGTTGCCGTCAATGTCTTCGTCGTAGTAATAGGTATTCGTGCCCGGCTCGCAGGTGTATTGGTAGCCCGTCTCCATCGTTAGGTCGTTTGTCATTTGGCAGTCCTCGCCGCAGGGAACCGCGCCACAATGCCCGGACCACAGGTGCCCGTCGTCTCGGCACTCCATCGCCAAATAGCCCGGGGTGCAGTCGTCGCCCGGTGTACAGGTATTATCGTAGTGCGTCCCGGCCCAATCGAAACCGGCACCGGCCTCGGTCCGGCAATACTCGATCAGGCCGTCGTCGCCAGCGAACTTAAGTTCGCAGGACGTGCAATAGCCGTAGTCGCCGGCGAATTCACAGACGTGGTCGCCGGCGCACTCGCCGCAGCCGCCGTCGGCGCGGCAGCACTCGCACCCCGGGTCGCACGGCGTCCCGTCAGGTCTTGCTTTGGCGTACTCCGGACCGAGGCCGTGGTCCCACAGTATCGCGCAGATGTCTGTGCCGTCGTCGTGGCCAGTCGGGCAGCACGTCTCCGCGTCGTCCCCCATTGCGTGGAGGGCGGCGTCGCCCTCGGGATAGGGTTCTCTACCCACCGAGGCGCACTTGGAGTATCCGTCGCGATAGGCGCCCCAGGCGTGGTCCCCGCACGAACCGGAGCGATAACTGGTCGCGCTCGGGCAGCACGTGTACTCGGGGTCGTGCTCAGGCGGGTTCGGCGGCGACGGAAAGTAGCCGTTTGAGCAGGTCGCCGGCTCGCCCCAGTCCATCGAGGCGTAGCAGTCGTCGCCCATGGACGTGCAGTAGTCCTGGCGACAGCTGTTCGCCCACCTCCAGTCCTCGTCCTCGTCCTCCGAGCAGTCGTCGTACCAGCACTCCTCCACCGCTTGCTCGACGCCGTCGAAGTAGTAGGTCGCCGTGACGCCCTGGCCGTAGCTGTACGAGTAGCTGTGCGAGTACGAGTACGAGTACGAACCATCCGGGCCGTGTAGCTTGCAGGTGGCTCGGCCGCCAGTGGCCGCCGTGAAGTCGTACATCGCGCAGTCGCCGCACGAGGCGCAGCCGTCGCCGCGCATCACTGTCCCGTCGTCGAGGCACTTCATGGAGTGCCACCCCGGGGTGCAGTCGTCCTCGTCGTCGGGCGCTGGACTGGACCCAGGCTTGAAGAGAAAGACGACTTTCGTCACCGAACCGGGAAAGACCTCATCCTCCTTTCCGTAGCCGCATCCCGCGTACAGCGGTACGTTGTCATAGTCGTAGTCGTAGCACCAGGACACCGGAGAGCAGGGCGCCTCCGCTCCGATTCTTTCGACGCTCATGTCGAAGCAGTCGCCGCCGCCTTCCAGATAGTGATACACCGACGCGGTGTAGCTGGCGCCCCCCTCGAAGCAACTCAGCTCCAGGCCCGCGGCCTGCGGGTGCGGTCCGTTTTGCTTCTCGAACCAGAGGCCGTCCCGGTTGAAGTACGGGTACGGGTGTCCCCCATCGTCGCGACCCAGGAGGCCATTCCAGTCACCGATGGATCCAAGGTCAGTTGGCATTGTGAACCATATACCGAGTTTATACTCGCCTTCCCAAAATGTCTGCTCAAGGACCACGTCCAGGTCCGCGCCGGAAGCCGACGGGGTCGCGCCCTCGAACAGGGTGTACGTGATCCATTCGTCCGGGTGATAGCTGTGCGAGTAGCTGTACGAGTAGCTGTGGTCCGTGCGGGACGGCAGGGCGGTCGCACTAAAGTCCTTGTCGCAGGGAGAGCACGCCGAACATATGCCTCCTTCGGCCACGGTGCACTTGGTCAGCCCTGCGTGATATGTGCACGTCGAAGTGTAGCCACACGCATTAGTACCTATCTCTCCGTTGCAGGCAGCAAAGTCCGGGGATGCGCACGGACTGTTTTCCGGGGGATAGCTGTGCGAGTAGCTGTGCGAGTAGCTGTGCGAGTAGCTGTGGTCCGTGCGGGACGGCAGGGCGGCCGCCGGCATGTTTTCCGGGGGATAGCTGTGCGAGTAGCTGTGCGAGTAGCTGTACGAGTAGCTGTGGTCCGTGCGGGACGGCAGGGCGGCCGCCGGCATGTTTTCCGGGGGATAGCTGTGCGAGTAGCTGTGCGAGTAGCTGTACGAGTAGCTGTGGTCCGTGCGGGACGGCAGGGTGGCCGCCGGCAATGTGGACGGCGAAGGCGATGGCCGCGGCGTCGGGTCAAAATTGCATTCAACAACGATGTCCGGGTTGGGCGTCCACCCGGAGCTGGTAGACTCTATCCAATTTCCGGACACGTCCGCGAGGTCATCGTCTGAGTTGATATATATGTACCCATTGAGCGAATCGCAGCCGTCTGGGTCTTGGCCGATGACCCAGTAGCCACCATTCTTATACCAGAGGTATCGCGTGAAGCTGCAGTCGGAGCACTGATAGTAGACCTTATCCTCGCATCTGCCGCTAAATAAGTACGTTCCGTGGCTGCTGCTTTGATCGTTGGAGCCCGACACGGCGACGGAATCACAGCCGCCCCGAGGTGTCGGCTGCGGCGTCCACGGCGTCGACGTGTCGCTATCGTGACCGTAGAGCTGCAGCGTCCACTTCACCAGGACGCCGTCGTCGTCGTCGAGCCGTCGCCGCGATCCGAGGTCGTCGTCGTCACCGCTCCCGGCTCTCCGGTCCGCCACGCGGAGCGTAAATGCACCGCTGTCCGCGGTCTCTCCCCAGTGCCGAAGCGTAAAGAACTTCCAGTGCGTGTAGCTAGTACCTTGCTCGAGCTTGTCGTCTGTCAGGAGCGAAGTGACGCCGTTCCGCTCGAGTTCGATCCTCAGGTCGCCTCTCCTTGGATGCTCAATGGTCACGTAGACCGAGACGCCTTCGATGATAAAGTCCGACGAACCGAACTCCGCCGCTTCCGACTCGACCCAGTGCTCGGTGCCGTCGAAGTCGAGCAGGGCCGCGCCACTGGTCGTCGCCGTCACGAGCGTGATCTCGGCGCCCAGGGTCGTCCAGGTCTTCGCCGCCGTGGTCGCGGCCAGCGCGTCCACTAAACCGAAACCGTACTTGTAGCTATGTTTCACACCGGCCTGGTTCGTGGTCCACTGGCCGGTCTCGTCGTCCTCGTCGTTGAAGTCGGTCCGCGCGGTCGCGGCGAGCACTCCCTGAACGTCACGCCATGTCAAATTGGGGTTCGCTTCCAAGACCAGAGCCGCGACGCCGGAGACGAGCGGGGCCGCGTAGGACGTGCCCATGCCGGCGTCAGCGCAGTTGTCGACGGCGCCGAGGGCGAGCGGCTGCGCGGCGAACATGCCGTGGTCGGTGTCGCCGCCGGGCGCGCTGGTGAAGACCGGTGCTCCAGAAGACGAATAGGACGCGTGCTTGAGGTCAAGGCCGAGCGCGCCCACCGAAATGGTGAAGCGGCTCTTTTTGTGGCCCTCGTAGTTCACGTCCTGGCCGATTTCGTACGAGTTGCCTGCCGAGAAGACGTACACCGTGCCCAGGCCGCCTCGACCGTTTGTCGTGCCATCGACAAAACTGTTGTGCCTGCTGCTCGAGATCTGGCCGTAGCCGCACTGGACGAAGTAATGGTCGAGCTCCAAACAGGGCGTCACGTCGTCGTGGAAGTAATTGGTGCAGTAATCCACGACAGCATCCTCGCACGTTGCCGAGAGGTCCCCTGACGCCCAGTCGTCGCCATCGCACGCGTCGCACGGGCAGTCGGCCGAGCTCGCCGAAGGACACTCAAACGGGCAGTCTGTCGCCGAAGTGGCGTAGCGCTCGCACGCGTTGGTGCCCCAGCTGTTCGACGAGATGTCGTTCACATCGTAATTGTGCGTGAGGAAGTCCTCGCTTGTGGAGCATTCGCCCAGCATTACGCACGACGCGATGCCGGCGCCCGGTGCGACGCCGACGCCGCAAGCCGAGTTCGAGTCGCCGGCCGCCAGCGACGCGCAGACCGTGCCGTGCGAGTCCATGACGCCGTCACTGTCCGCGCATGGGGCATAAACGCCGCACGAGTTGGCCAGGTCGAGCTTCGCCAGGTCCGGATGCGTGTTGTCGACGCCGTTATCGTTGATGAGAATCTGCACGCCGCTTCCGTTATAGCCCGCGGCCCACGCCTCGGGCGCGCGGATCGCTTCGAGGTACCACGCGGCGTCGGCGTAGTACGGGTCCGGCACCGGGGGCGCGTCGGGGTCCGCGCAGTCGTAGTTTCCGCACGTGGAGGTGCCGTCGACGCAAGTTGTTTCGCAGCAGTCGCCGCCGTCGTAGCACGGATCGACGTTGTTCTCGGCGTCGCAGTGGCCGTCGCCGACGCTCGCCAGGGCGCTCGCGCCGCCGCAGTCGAAGCACTTGTACTTGGCCGTCGTGCCGGGGACCTGCTGACAGCCCGCGGCCGCGTAGCACTCGACCGTGATGGCGGAGTTGACTGACCACGCGGACCCGGTCCACTCGCTCCAATCTCCGGACACGTCCGGGAGGTCTTCGTTTGTGACGATACTAATGCCCGAAGAGGTCGAGGCGCAGCCGTCTGCGTCTGGGCCCATGAACCAGTATCCATAATCGTGATACCAGATGTGTTTCGTGCTTCCGCAGTCGAGGCACGAAAAGTAAGGCTGAGAACTGTCAGTGCACGTTCCGGTCGCTTCGTAAAAGCCGTGATAGGAGGTTTGAACGGCGGCGCCCGAGACGCGGGCCCAGTCGCAGGGCACCGGGGCCATCGTCGGCGGGAGACTCACCGCGCACGTGACCGCGATGGCAGAGTTGGGAACGGTTGCACTCCCGTCCCACTCGCTCCAATCTCCAGATAAAGCCGCGAGGTCTCCGCCCGGGTCGGAGGGGGAAAATATTCCACCAGAACCACTTCCGCAGCCAGCAGAGCCGATAACCCAGCCATTACCGTTTAACCAAATTTTCTGTTCCGAACTGCTGCAGTCGAGACAGGTGTAAAGAGGAGTCCCGTCGTCGCAAAGGCTCGCTTCATACAGGCCGTGCCTGCCGCTTTGATAGGTGGAGCCCGACACGGAGACGTAGTTGCAGGGCAACCCCTCCAGCCAGCGGCCGGTCCGCGCCAGCGGCGTCGGCGCCTCGGTCGGCGCGCCCTCGGTCGTCGCGCACTCGACGGCGATCGCCGGGTTCTCCTCCGTGAAGGGCGACTCGGCCCAGTTCCCCGTCAGGGCCGCGAGGTCCCCGACCGCATCGTTAATATAGATGCCGGCGACGGTCGCGCCGCAGCCGCCGGGCCCGATGAACCACTGGGACCCCGTGTACCAGATGAACTGGGGGTCGCTGGCGCTGCAGTCCAAACACTCGTAGTAGGGCCGCGCCGCGCACTCGCCGACGCGCTCGTACGTGCCCTCCCGGCTGGTTTGGCCGGTCGTGCCCGATACGGAGACGTATTGGCAGGCGTCGTCGTCGTCGGAGGCATGCTGCGCCAGCGGCGTCGGCGCCTCGGTCGGCGCGAAGCACTCGACGGCGATCGCCGGGTTCTCCTCCGTGAAGGGAGACTCGGCCCAGTTCCCCGTCAGGGCCGCGAGGTCCCCGGTCGCATCGTTAATATAGATGCCGGCGACGGTCGCGCCGCAGCCGCCGGGCCCGATGAACCACTGGGACCCCGTGTACCAGATGAACTGGGGGTCGCTGGCGCTGCAGTCCAAACACTCGTAGTAGGGCCGCGCCGCGCACTCGCCGACGCGCTCGTACGTGCCCTCCCGGCTGGTTTGGCCGGTCGTGCCCGATACGGAGACGTATTGGCAGGCCTCGTCGTCGTCGGAGGCCTGCAGGTCCCGGCGCGCGCGGCCGGGGTCCGGGGGCGGCGCGGGCACCCCCGCGGGGTCCGCGCGTCCGCGCCGCGGCGGCACCGCGACGTCCTGGGGCGGCGCGGGCACCCCCGCGGGGTCCGCGCGTCCGCGCCGCGGCGGCACCGCGGCGTCCTCTCTCCGCAGCGCGCGGCGCGTGCCGGGCTCCTGCGGCGGCACGGACACCGGCGCGGCGTCCCCTCGCCTCAGCACGACGCGGTCATCCGCGGCCGCGCCCAGCAGGAGCAGGCACAGCCCCGGACGCATCGTTGCCTCGTGCCCCTAGGCAGCTCCAGCCATCTTTGGGGCAGCTCAGTTTTGGGCGGAGTTCGGCTCGTGTGGCCCGCCGATGCACTGAAGCCGTTTGCTATCCCTTGGGATCGATGGCTGCCCCTCGGGAGTGCCGCTGCCTCGCACGAAACGAGTCGGAGCCGGGGTGGAGTTATGCCTAGGACCTGTCCCATGAGTCCGTTTCGTTCGGGGAACGAGGCTTTAAAATGAACTTGTTTGCTAGTGTGTTGATACGCTAGCTAGGTTTGCTTCTCGCTTCTCGCTTGGCGCTCGGCATTTGTCATTGCACTCAGCAGCGTGCAATCGAGAGCACTGTCGCTGCAGTCGATGCGCCGCGCCATGCTGGCTGCCTTGGGTATGCGGTGCGCGGCGCTGGCGCCGCGCCTCCGCTCGGCGCGGCGCCTCGCGACGCCCGCGCGCCTTGCGCCGAGCCCGCTCGACGAGGACTTCCTGCTGCCCGACCGCGACCGCGACGGCGACGGCTTCGGGGAGCGGCCGCCGCCGCGGCGGCGGGAGACCCAGAAGCTCTGCTACAAGTGCGGCGAGCCGGGCCACCTCGCGCGCGACTGCCCGAGCGACGCCGGCGGCGGCGACTTCCAGCGGACGCGCGTCTTCGTCGCGGGCCTCGACCCGGCCGTGCAGTGGTACGACCTGAAGGACTTCTTCCGCGAGGCCGGCTTCGACGTCGTCTACGCGAGCGTGTCGGCCCACGCCGACGGCAGCTCCAAGGGCTGCGGCGTCGTGCAGCTCGCGTCGGCCGAGGCCTGCGACGCGGCCATCCGGGACCTCAACGGCGCGGCGCTCCGCGGCGCCGCGATCGCCGTCCGCGAGGACCGCCAGGAGCGGCGCCGGCGCGGCCGCGGCGAGGCGCCGCCGCGCGCCGCGGCGCGCGACGCGTTCAGCGACCGCCGCGGCGCCTTCGACGAGTTCGGCGGCCTCCTGCCCTGGGTCGGCGCCGAAAACGGGCCGCTGCCCGCCGAGGTGCTGGCCCTCCTCGCCGACCGCGACGACGCGCGCGACGCCAAGGACTACGCGGCGGCCGACGCGATCCGCGACGACGTCCGCGACCTCTACGAGCTGCGGATCGACGACCGGAACCGGCGTTGCCTGCCGCACGCGCCGCCGGTCGCGCCGCGCGCGCCGCCCACGGCGACGGTCAAGGCCGAAAGCGACGAGGCCGTCGTGGCCGCGCTCGCTGGTGACGTCTCCTTCCTTGACGCGCCGGCCGAGGATGCGACATTCGACGTCGCCGACATCGACCTCGACAGCATTCTTGCAAAACACGGCGACGCCATGCGCGCCGCGCTCGCGGCGCCCGACGCCTCCGCCGAGGACCGCGACGCGCTCGAGGCCCTCCGCGTGCCCGAGCTCAAGGACCGGTGCCGGGCGCGCGACCTGCGGGTCGGCGGGACGAAGGCGGTGCTGATCGATCGGCTGCTCGGGGTCGAGGAGTAGGTCTGTGTACACGAGAACAAACAATTAGGGCAGCGCGCACTGCAGCGTGTGGCTCGCGCAGTGGAACACGTTGCGCCGCGGCGCGCAGTTGCGCCCGCCGCCCACGGCCTCGCCGGCGAGTTTGGGCAGCGGGTCGGCCGGAGGTAGTCGCGGGAGGAGCGGTATGGGCGGTAGGATCTGCGTCCGGACGCGGCCGGGCGCCTGACGCGCGCGCATATGCAGGCCCGACGTGTCGGCGACGACGGCTAGCGCCCGCGAGCCCGTGAGGAGCGTCGGCCGCTCTAAGTTGGCGGCGCGCAGCGCGGCCGCGGTCGCGGCGGCGTCGTCCGGGTCGGCGCCGGGGAAGCGCAAGGACGCTTCGTAGCCGAACGTCGCCTCCTCAAATGGGCCGCGCGCGGCGTAAAAGTGCGGCGACGCGCGCGGCATCGCCCGCGTCGACGTGAGATGCCGCGTCCGCTCGAAGAGCCAGCGGAGCTTGGGGACGGACGCGTGGTGCGAGCCGCGAACATAAGCGAAGGGGCCGTCCTCGACGGTCACGTTGAGGAAGATCCACGCCTTGTAGGTCGGTAGGTACGTGTCGACGTGCAGGTAGTGCTGCTTGTCGTTCGGCGCCGTGACGGCGCGCTCCCAGCCGCCGGCCGTCGCCGTCGAGAAGTTGCGCCGGAACAGCGCCTCGAACTTCGCCGCGATGGCCGCGGGCAGGAGCCGGCCGCCCGGCGGGTCGTAGGCCTCCGCGACGACGCCGTCGCGGAGGAGCGCCGCCCGCCAGGCGGCCGCCGCGTCGCCGGGCGGCGCGCTGTCCCGGACGGCGTCGGCCATAATTCGGATCGCCAGCAACGCGCGGAAGGCCTGCAAGCCGCGCGCGTTGAGGGGGTGTGGCACGACCTTCTTCGTGCTCATGACCACCGGCAGCGCCTCGTGCGGCAGCGTCGCGCCGTCGCGGGTCGCGTTCGCGTCGCAACTGCGGAGGCCCGCCAGCAGTTCGCCGACGGACGTGCCCGTCGCCCGCTGGAACGCGCCGTAGTCCTTCTTCCGGAGGTGCTGGCGGGCGACGGCCTCGAGGGTCTCGAACGTCGGCGCGACATCGCTGTGCCACCAGCTGCTGACCTTGGCGGCGAAGCGCACTTCGTCCGCCCGCGCCAGCGCCAGGACGGCGACGACGGCCCGCCGCATCATGGTTCCATCTGCCAGACCACTTGCATGGCTGCCCCGGTGCCAACTGATCGAATGGGCTTGCTAGTGTCTTACGTGCCGCTAGCACGGCGACGCGGTCCCAGCCCTGGGCAGGGGCTCCGCCCACTAGTTCCAGCACCGTAACAATGGATGACATCCAAGCGGCCCGCGCCCGCCGCCGACGAATCGGCGACACGCGGTGTCTCCCCCCAGGGGCCTGCCTACTAGTCCTCCTAGCACCTCCCTAGCACCTCCCTAGCACCGTAACAGCCCCCTGCACCGAACGAACTAACCGAAACGACATTACTACTACCGCTGCCCGGCGAGGTACTGCGCCTCGAGCGAGTCCGCCCGTCTGCACCGAGACCATGGGGCCGCCTGCCTGTTGGCATTGGGCCACGTTCTTGACGTAGTCCGTGTAGAGCGCCCCCGACCGGGCCGTCGCCGACGCCACGAGCGGCCTGTCCGGCGCCGCCAGGGCGTTGACCCGCTTGAAGACTTTGTCTAGCCCGGCGACGCACTCGGCGTGGAGTTTCGTGACACGGGCGATGGCCTTCGCGTTCACTTGGGACGGATCCGCGCCCCGTGAATTGACTGCCGTAGACGCGAGGTCCTTCACTGCAAGCTCGAACGTCCGGATGCGGTCCACCAAATCGTCGTCGAGGAAGGTGAGTGCGAGCCCGTTGAGCGGAGCCCACAGCGTACGCTCGGCCGCCTGTGCCTGCGCGCAAATCAACCAGTGATTCGGGTGCACCGCGCCGACATTTGAGTTATGCACTGCGCCTCGCCCCCGGCGCGATGGCCTTGGGTAGAGCGTCCCACAGCTTCGGGTCCTTGGCCTGCTCGCCGATCCCGAAGACAAACGTGTCGGCCGCGATCTGCAGCGTCCCCTGATAGCGTGCAAGAGCCTTCAGAGCGTCCGGCGGAAGGTCGTCGACGCTTGCAGCGCATGGCTTCGGCACGATGCCGGCGGTCGCGACGACGGCGCCAGCCAGACCGCGGCGGCTGATACAATGCTGCCATTTGGTGTGGGTGCTAATCCAAGCTGTTTGCTGCCGCCGCCTGGTGTGGGCGCTGAGGGCTGCCACCGCCGGAATCATGAATAACCATGACTGACGCATCGTTCTGAATGTAGTGCGATCTCCAAAAACGCGGCCTGTCCTCGCGCGGCGTCCGGAGCGTCCGGAGCCTCTCAGTGCGGAGCAGAGCTCGAGCAGAGCTCCGGCAGCAAATCCGCGCTAGCGGCCTGTAAGACACTAGCAAGCAGGTTTCGCCCCAATAACGGCTCTCTGCCGCCGTAACAGAAGTATAACAAGCTGGGTATCAAAAGCACTATACACCCAGCGCCCCGCGCACGAGCGGCGTCGCGACGCGCACGAGCGCCCGCGCCGCCGACAGCGCGCCCCACGCCGTGGCACCAAAAAAGATGGCGAGCGCGGCGCCGCCGACGCGCACGGCGCGGAAGCTGGCGCGGCGGAGCTCGTCGCCCGGGAAGGCCCGCCGGTCCGGCCGGACGGCCGGCAGGAGGTCGGCGTACGACGCCGCGCCCTCTCCTTGATCTACCGTCATCGCGCAGAGCGTCGCGCGCGCGGCGTTCGGGTAGCCCAGCACCTCGACGCAGAGGTCGGCGACGGCGGCGTGCGGGATCGCCGAGACCTTGAGGTCGCCGCCGTCGTCGGCGAGCGCGAGCGCGTCCGGCGCGAGCTCCGTCTCGACGCCCATGACGCCCGGCCGGACGATCGTGTAGTCGATGGCCGCGTTCGCGCGGAGCCGCCGCTCGCCCTCGTAGTTCCAGGTTTTGGCGTGGCAGCCCAGCAGGTTGATGAGCACGGAGAAGAAGGACCACGGCGCCTCGCCCTTGCCCGTCACGCGGACGACGCGCCGGCAGCCGGCCTTCGCCGCCTCCCGGGCGAGGCGGTCGACGGCGTCGCAGTTCACGTTCTTGGCGTGGTTCGGGTCCGCCGTCGCGTCCTCCCAGAGGTCCGCGAGCCGCCGCCGCCGCGTCGCGCCGTGGAGCGCGAGCACGGCGTCGCAGCCCCTTACCAGCTCCGCCACCGCGCCCGCGTCGACGACGTCGCCCATGAGCAGCTCCACGGACGGCGACAGGTCCTGCAGCCACCTGGCGACCTCGGGCCCCGAGCCCGCGTCGTCGCCGACCGCCGCCGGCTCGTGGCGCACGAGGCAGCGCACGGCGGCGCCCTGCGCGACGAGCTTCTCGACGGCGCGGCGGCCGAGGCGGCCGGTCGCGCCCGTGATGGCTACTTTAAGCGCCGTCGCGGCGTGGAGGGAGAGGAGGGCGCGCAGCATTGTCTTGGTGGCTGTAGCTCTCTGCGGGAACGCGTCGGCTGCGCGTTAGTGCCTTATGAATGATAGATGAAGGGTGCTGTACGTCGTGAACCTTCGGCTGGGGCGTCAGACGTCGGGGGTGCTTTTGACTGATGGAGTAAGCGCGCTGCGCGTCGTGAACCTTCGTAATTCGCATGCACCCGCCGTTCTCGTCAAAATTGCCGATTATTCTTTTTTGCTAGCGGCATGTAAGACACTAGCAAGCTCTCTTTGCATTCAAAATCTCTCAGACGCTCGTTGCTCCTGCATACGGGCTTCACCGCTGAAGCAAAGGAGCAGCGTTCGTCTCCCGTCTCCTGTGAACGTGCCTGCTGCCGTAGGCTGCGCTTGCATCACCGGCGAGCGAGAAATAAGCGCGCGCCAAGAGCTGGCCAGCCAAGAGCAGCTTGCTGCGTCACGCGACGCGCAGCAACTAGGCCCCGCCAAGCCACACACAGCCACAGATAGCAGCCATGGCCAGCATCTCCATCGTCGTCCGCGACGCCGACGGTACTACAGTAGAGACGTGCCACGACAGCGCCGCGGACAAGGAATTTGCAAAAGGCGGCTACAGCGGCGCGCGCCGGGCCTTCGCGGCCAAGAAGTTCGACAAGAACGTTAAATTAGCGGACGGCCACACGCTCGTGTTGCTCGTCGACGGCGTCGCGAAGCTGACGCACCCCGAACAAAAAAAGGGCAAGAAGCGCGCCGCCGGCGGCACGCCGCGCGCGCCGAAGCCCGCCGCCAAAAAGGCCGCGACGGCCGAGAAGCCCAAGCCGAGCGAGGCGGGCTGGACGCCGCCCGCCTCAACTGACGAAGCTGCGTCGAGCCCGCCCAAAAAAACCTGCACGCCGTCGATGCTGTTGAGCATGAAGATGAAGAGCGGCAAGCCGCCCGTGGAAATGGAGCGGGAGGTCCACTCGCCGCAGGTGAAGCCCCGGAAGAAGAAGCGCGTCGTCGTGGAGGAGTCCGACGACGAGTCGCTGCCTGAACAAAAGCGGACGGACGAGGACTCGGAGGAGGAAATGGACTTCGACGCCCCAGAGAAGGAGGAAGAAGTGGAAGAAGTGGTGGAGACGGCGGAGGCGCCCGCGCTGTCCACGGCGGGCGGCGCGGCGCGGGCGTGGTCGGCCTTCTCCGAGAAGACGACGAAGCCTGATGAAGGCGACGCCAAAGGCGATCAGTGGAACAAGGTCGACGAGGACGACGACGGGTGTGCGGTCGTCAACGTCGTGCAGGCCCTGAGTCCGAAGGCACTGGCGCAGAAGTTCGACGCGGCCGGGCTACTGTTACTGGAAAGTTCGAAGTGGATTCTGTCAAGAGAAGCCCTGAAGAGTTTGAAAGATGCCATTTCGGCACGGTACGCTTCAAAACTCGCCGAGGCGCAAGAAGAGGGCCTCGTGACGAAGAAGCGCAAAGACTTGTTGAAGGACGCCGAGACCGAGACCTTGGCGGGCTTCAACCAGCGACCGGGCGGGCGCGTGGACATGGTGCTCGACGATTTACAAGCTGTTCAGGGGTTTGACTGGCCCTGGGCTCCTGCTGTGAAAGCTATTCTGGGTCCTTCCTCGTCCCTGAACTACGTGGGGTGTGTGGTCGCGCGGCCGGGCGACGCGACGCAGAACTGGCACATCGACGGCGTTCATAGTGTGGAGGAGTACCACGCTCGAGCGGACCGGGTGATCGTGTTTTGTCCTTTGACGGACCTGACGGAGAAGACGGGGTGCACGGAGTTCATCCCGACGTCCCACTACAAGTCTAGAGGAAAATACAAGTTCGAGCAAGTGGCGTCGATGCCGCGCGCGAGACATTACCTCCATGCGGGCACGCCCGTCGTCATGGACTACCGGCTGTGGCACCGCGGCCTGCCGAACACTGGGGAGACTGATAGATACCTGCTCTACACGGTCTTCCAGAAGGCCGAGACCAAAAAGGCCATGGAGCTCACGGGCGGGTCGAAGGTCGCGCTATCCAAGGGCGTCGACGGGTCGCGGGCGTGGTAGGTTAGTCTTCCCCTGCTAAGTCGCTTTTATCGAAGTGTGCTAGGACTCGTGGGGCGGATCTCGCGCGCCGGTGCGTGGCGGGCCGGCCCGGCCGCCGCCCGCGTTTCGATTCTATCAGAGGAGTAGGCCGAGCTTTCTCTAAGCGACGAGGCCGGGTGGCTGTGCAATCTGGCCCGCGGCCGGCCATCGCCGCGCGCGCGGCTTTTTTTCGCGCCCTTTGTCCGTCTGTCGCGGTCAGGGAGCCTATGGGAAGACAATTCGGCCGACGACTCTTTGTCTGGCGAGATCACGGGGCGCCTTTGGCGGCGGCTAATATTGCACGCCAAATGCCTGCTGAGAACGCGCAGGAGGCGAACCAAACTATAAAGGCAGCCGTACGTCCCAGTGAGTTGCCAGTTAGCTCTACCAAGCAGCACTGAGGCTTGCGCCACGAGTAAGGCCCTTAACCACCACACTCCCGAGCAGCTGCTTACCCAAAGCGCGCGAAAGTCGCATAAACTCGAGCCTATTGGGCCTCTGCTTCCCACCATGGTGCGCAGGCGGCATCGCTGCGCCGCCGCGGCCATCGTCGCGGCATCCCTGCGCCCCGCGGCGGCGCTGCTCGCGCCGCCGCGCCTCTTGCACCGCCGCAGCACAGCAAGGAACGTGCTCGCGGACCCGCCCGAAGAAGTAGAGACGGCCATCGAAGCTCTACTGCAGGGCGCCGCCGTCACGACGACAGATACGGCCTTTGAGTTCGTCGAGCAACCCCCCGATGTGCATGAGGGCGAGCTCGCGACCGCGGAGGCCACGGTAGAAGCTCTATTGCAGGGTTCGACCTCCGACGAGACGATCCAAGTGTATGAATCGATGGAGGCGATCGCGGAGGTGGACGAACGGAAAAGTACCGAGGCCGTCGAGGAGATGCCGTTGCCGGAGTTGGAGAGGGAGATCCTCGTCGAGGACGACGATCTGTTGAGGGAGGTCGACCAGGACGACACGCTGTGGTCGCTGGTCGAAGATCTGCCGGTCGTGGCGGACCCGATCCTCGCGGCGGTCGCGCCGGACGTCGCCGTCGAAGCCGACGAGGACGCGATAACACGGAGAAAAGTGAGGATGCGCGCCCTACCTTTGTTCGTGGTCTGGCTCGCGGCGCCGACGCTATCGTTGATCGACACGGCGGTCGTCGGGCGCTTCGCGAAGGGCCCTGCTGCCGCCGCGGCGCTCGCGCCGGCCGTGTCCTTCTCCGATTCTCTAGCCTATCTGATGACGTTTTTAGCTATCAAGACGACGTCGAGGGTCGCTACTTATGTGGCGAATCACGACGGCCGAGGGGCTCGCTTAGCCGCACGAGAAGGCCTCTGGCTGTCGGCCATTGTCGGTAGTCTGATGGCCCTGTCCGGGGAACTCGGCGGCGCCGCCGGGACCCTGAGGAGCGTCTATGTCACGGGACGGACCGCGGCGGTCCTAGCTCCGGCGACGACGTACTGTAGGATACGGGGCGCAGCCATGCCATTGCAACTGATGTGGCAGACGGCGCAGGCGGCGTCGATCGCGCGCGGCGACGCGACGGCTCCGTTACGAGCCTGCGGCTGGGCGGCGTTGTTCAATGTCGTCGGGGATATAGTGCTGGTGGCCGGTTTGGGCCTTGGCGTCGCCGGCGCAGCCTTAGCGACGGCCCTGTCGATGCTCGTTGGGTGTGCAGCACAGCTACGTTCATTGAACAAACTGGAAACAACCGAAAGGCTGCAGGAGGCTGTGTTTCAGAACGACCAGCTCGATCCAGCTGGATGTGACAGAGCGCTGGAAAAGGAAGCAAGGCCTTCCCTCGGGGCGCTCTGCCGGTTGTTCGGGGACGCCCTACCCATCTTCGCGACGCTCTTCTCGAAAACGGTGGTAGGTGTGGTCTTGGTCGCGGCGGCCGCTGGGGCTTCTTTAGCCGAGTTGGCCTCCCATCAAATAGCCAACGGGTTGTTCTTATTGTTTGCACCGTTCGCGGATGCTTTGAGCGCCGCCTCGCAGTCCCTGGCGCCGCGCGCGCTGCGACGAGCGAAGCAGCGGCCGCGCGTCGTGCTCTCCACTGTGCTGAGAGAAACAGGCGTCGCCGCCACCGTCGCCTTCGGCCTGACCTGGGGCTTGGCCGCGTGCGGCGGGTCGCTGTTCTCGGCGAACCCCTTCGTGCACGCGACACTTGCAAAGCTGGGGCCGTGGATCGGCGCCTCCCTCGGCGTTTATGTCTTGAACACGGTCTTCGAGGGGACGCTGTTCGCGTTCGGCCACGCGCGGTGGATTGGAGCGCTCATGCCGTTCAACGCTCTGGCCGTGGCCGTGGCCCTGCTCTCGAAGAGCGTGCGCGGCACGCCGGAGACGTGCTTGATCCGGTCGTGGATCGTCTTCGTGGCCTACCAGGTCTGGCGCGTGCCGCAGCTTGCTTTAATAGCGCGCATGCCCAAGGACGTCCTCGCGTCGACGTCGGACGACTAGCGCGAAGAGCGCTCTTTCTTTTTCGCCCCGCTGTAGTGGTGTCTCCGAGAAAATAAGTATATTGTACATTTTATCTTATCACACAACTCACCCCCAGACCAACGGCAGCGTGACGTCGCCGTCGGGTCCAATAGCAGGCATCTCGCGAACCGCCGGCACGTCGACGGCGTCCCACGCGTCTAGTTTGGCAATGCGGGCGGTCACGACGATGCGTGCTCCCGTCCGCGGCGGAGCGCCAGGCGTGTGGTGGACGGCGTGCTTGGCGTGCGGCTGGAGGCCCTCCCGCTGCAGATGAACCAACGCGTCGGTGGTCGGGAGCGTCCGGGCGGCGCCCAATTTCCTTTCCAAACCACTGTCCTCCCAGTTCTGGACCGGTTTCCAGCGCACACAGTCGGCGCCCGAGTCCGTCTGCGCTTTCTCGTACAATATAAGCGTCGCCACTGCCTGCCGCGGGGCGAGCGTCGTCTGCGCCTTCTGCTGAGGCACTTGGTCCTGGTGCCACCAGAAACCGCTACCTCTGCGCCGTGCAGAGATAATCAGAGAGTTAAAGCCCGGGGCCGCGACTGGGCAGAGATGCGCCGCGGCGTAGACGACGCCGAGCGCTCGGCACATCTTACGGGAGAGGTCGTCGTGGCGCCTCGCTTTCAGCAACCTCGCGGTCGCGTCGCCTATTACCATTGGGGCCCCAATACATGCGACGAGCTTTTCAGACTGCTCCGCATCACGCTCCGCTTCAAAGTCCGAATCACGGCACCAGAAGGACGTCTCGGCGACCCGCGCGCGGATCTCGTCGAGAAATGAGTCGATAAAGCACCCTCCAGCGCCGTGGATCGCGCCGTCGAGCTTGTCCCTGATCTTCCGCACGTCGCGTGTCGTGGATGCGAGGTTGTCGAGGGGGCCCGCGACCGTCCAGTCGCGTGGCGGCCGGAGGCCCAGGGAAGCGTACCATCGGGCATCTTCGGCCGGTGCGAGGCCGAGCTTCGCTAGCGCTGCGTCTGCCGGCGGCCACGACGCGGCAGAGCGCTCCTCGGCGTCCACGGTGCCCACATCACCGTACGGAACCCAGCCGAGGGGTACCGCATCTCCTGGTGCCCGGTAGTCGCGAACCACGGAGCCATCGCGTACCGTAGCCCCAGTCGCAGGGTCCCAATCCAGGCGTGCCGTCGGCGCGTCCCCGTGTCTTTCAGCCCACCGGACCGCGTCTTCGCAGTCGCGTCGCGAGGCCGTTAACGACGCCTCGCCGACGTCGAGCGCCGACGCGAGGCCCGCAAGGACTGCGGCCGGGCCGCGCAGCGTCGTCACCGCCAAGACATCGAACGCATCCTCCTCGGCGGCGCAGCATACGCAGCTCGCGATCGTTACGACGCCCTCGTCAATTAAAGGTGCCAACGCCGCCGCCGCACCGCGCCGCAAGAAGCCCAGTTGGACCGGAGCGAGGTCGCCCGGAATCCAGGCCTCTATCGCGTTGGCGTCGTGCTCGTTTGGCTCGCGCCGCAGCGTCACCGCAGCGCCCTCCCGGAGGAACCGGTGGCCGTCCCTGTAGCGCAGGCCCACGACCTGCAACTCCAGGCTCGTCGTGGCTGCGTTCTCGTCCTGGGCCGGCGGCGCGGCCGGCGACGCGACGTTCGTCGGCGATGATTCGCGCGCCGGTTCTTCGGGCGCGGGCGGCTCGTCCGAGGGCGGCGTCGCGGCGACGAGCGCTGCGGTCTTGAAGCCGCGTGGGGCTTCCGCCGCTGGCCTCGCATCGCTCGGTTGGAGGCGCGCGAGCAGCGACGCCTCATCGCTGCCAGAAGAGGCAGGCGTCGTGGCGGGAGACGTCTTTGACTTCTTTTGCGTAGGAGTTGGGATGCGGAACCGACGAGTATTGCTGCCGCGCTTCATTACTCCTTGCTCTCAAGTCGCGCAGGCTCAGTCGTGCAGTCAGTGCACAGCAGCACAGCGCCAAGCGCAGCGCTAGATGGAAGTATAAATGCACTGCGAGCGGCGTTTCGCTCTCACAAATGGAGAACTTCCAACAGCGCACAAATATTTACGGATTTTATAAGCCGAGCTCTGAACTGGTGGCGCCCCGCAGGGCCGCGGGTTCAAAACTGGGAGAGCTAGCGTCACAGGTGCTAGGCCTCTCAGCCGCTCAACTCCTTCACAGCCAGCAGCTGTGTCGCTCGCGTGAATCACGACGGTTTGACTCTGCATTGCAGTCGCGAGAGGCTCAACTCGCTGCGCCGCAAGAATCCGAGACGAATCTCGCGCCTCGGAGCTGCAGAGAGCTGCCCAGTGGCCAAGAGACAAATCAGAGATCAAATCTCGGAGAGCTGCACCAGTGGCCAGACAAATGCCATAAAGGACGTAAAAAAACAAAACCATGGGCGCGAAATCCTCAAAGGTCGTCAGCGAGGCGCCGTCGTCGCGCAGCTCCTTCGAGCGCATGGCGTCGGTGCGCGACTACTTCACGGCGCGCATCACGCCGCTCGAGGACGTGACGCCGCCGGCGCCGCCGCTCGTCGTCGTGCTGCGCGGCCACACGAAGTTCGTCACGGACGTCGTGGAATTGGCCGACTCGAGGATCGCGTCGGCGTCCGAGGACCGCACCATCAGGGTGTGGAGCCTCGCGGAGGACGGCACGGCCGACGGGAAGCCCGACGTGCTGTCCGGCCATACGGACGCCGTGCGTTGTCTGGTTGCGCTCAAGGACGGCCGCCTCGCCAGCGGATCAAGAGACAAGACGGTGCGCATCTGGGATATATCAGAAAACCCAACGGCGCCGATCATCCTAAAAGGGCACGAGGGCTACGTCTGGAAGCTCGCCGAGTTGGCTGATGGTCGCCTCGCCTCGGGCTCCTGGGACAAGACGATCCGGATCTGGGACTTGTCAGGTGATGCTGCCCCGCTCGTCGTGCCGCACGGCGACGCCGTCCGCGGCATGTTGGCGCTGAAGGATGGGAGACTAGCGACGGGCGGCGGCAAGGACGGCATGATCAACGTCTGGAATGTTGATTCCCAAAGCTGCACGAAGGCGCTCGAATTAGCGAGCCACCCCAAATATGTGGCAGCTCTAGCGGAGCTCCCCGGTCAACGATTAGCGGCGGGCGGCGGCGACGCGGGAAGGAGGGGCGAGGGTTTTCATATTCGCATCTTCGACCTGAATGACGGGCCGCATCAGGCGCCCAAGGTGCTGCGTGGCCGCGCCGACGTCTGGAGTCTGGTGACGCTGGACGACGGCCGGCTGGCGGCGGGCGGCCCCGACGGTGTTAGGGTGTGGGACTTGGACAACGAGGAGAGACGACCTATTGGATTTGCGGGCCAGGCCACGGTCGACGGCATGGCGTCACTCAAGGACGGCACGCTCGCTTCTGGTGGTGATGATGGTACGATCCGCGTTCATAGGGTGAAGACCTACGAGTACTATAGGGAGATCCTGCGAGTTACGGAAGACGTGGCGCGGAAGTGGTTCGCCGAGGACCGGTTAGGGGAGTTGTTCGACGCTTCTGTATTACAATATGATGAGCTCCTGACGATCGACGACGACGACGCGCCCACCGGCTTAGGAGCGGTCGCATCTAGAGCAGTGGTCACGCAAGCGCGAAACTTGGACGCCATCGCCACGACATTGAAGAGTGCGCCTTCCTCTAAAAGGGACGCTTGCATCGACGACCTCGCGCCGCGCGTCTTACGCTTAGTCAAGGACGAAGAACTACTACTAACGTTCGAGCAGCGTTTGGTGAGCAAGAGCGCCGTCGAGCAGCTCACGCCGTCGCCCCTGTTCCGGGTCGTGCTGAATTTCAAGTTCGTCGCGGGGCCGCGCTTCGTGCTGTGGTTGGACATCATCCTCTTCCTCACGCTCTTCGTCTCGTTCACGCGGCTCACGATCGTCGGTTACGGGTACAAGGGGCTGCACGGTCATAACATCGAGCGGTGGTACAGGGGCGAGAAGACCGTCGAGATTATTCTAGGTTTTATCATCCTGACGTACTATTCATTGAAAGAGGCGCTCAACGTGTATTATGATCGGAAGCGGGAGTTAGCGGTAAGGCACTCGGACGCGCGTAATTGCTTCTTCAAGCTCTTCGGGCAGGCGAAGCTGCCTCCCTTGTTTACGACGGGGCCCCAAGCACTTAGGTCACTTACGAAACTCCTCGTGTATGCGGTCAAGGGGCCCCTGTCCTGGCGCAAGAAGCTCTCGTTGATTCCGAGGATTGTGCTTTCAATAATTGCGGTGCTGCTGTTCCTGCCCCTGTCGTGCTTGCCGGGGCGAAGTGTGAAGGCCTTTGTGTTTGGGGTGGTCCCTTCCATACTGTACAACACGTTATCGTTGTTGGGCTTACCGCGCGCGTGGCGCTCGTCGCTCTGGAACTGGATCGAGGTCACGTCCCTCGTACTGTCGTGGACGTCCTTCGCCCGAGCGGCTCTTAGTAGAATCCCCGTGAACCTCGCCGTCGCGACAGCATTATTTCTGTGGTTCGAGGTCTTTGACTACCTGCGCTATTCTGCGGTCAACGAGGAGCTTGCTGCTTTTGTATTGATGATCGGGCAGATCTTATTGAAGCTCGCGGTCTTCATGTTTGTGTTTGTGCTCATCCTGATGATGTTCACAAATTTATTTTATCTGCGGATGGGGAACCGGCACATCAAGCGCTACTTCGATTTACACGACGACGCGCCCAACTACTTGGACCACCCGTTCAACAATCTGCTCAAGTCGTTCTACTCCGTGCTGTTATTGGCTTTTGCGCAGGAGTTCGACCCGGATATATTTCATACGACGATCGATCGGGTCATCTTCGTGTTCTACCTGTTCATTATTGTTATAGTGCTCCTCAATGTCTTAATTGCGATCGTGAACTCGCAGTACGCGGACACTTCAGCGAGAGCCACGAAGTTATTTTATCGCGGCCGCTTTGAGTTGGTTGCGGAGACGTCGGATTTCTTGCGGATGCTGCCGCGGCGGCGCAACATCCACTCGGAGACGATCCAACAGGTCGCCGCGATGATCAAGCGCGAGGTTAATAGAGGTACCGTCCGCGACGCCATTAGGGGAGAGGACTTGAGGGAAGAGGTCCTGCGCATCCAGCGCGAGACCGACGCGAAACTGCTGGAGATGCAGGCCAAGATGGACGCTATATTGAATGCCGTGACTAGTAATAATTCATAGTTAGATAACTACTCGCTCTTCGCGGGCGGCAGCCGCACCTCGCCCACCAGGTGCCAGGGAATCTTCACCATGCGGCCCTTGACGTTGATGACGACGTCCGTCGTGGTCCGCTCCTGGAGCCGCCCCTCGATGGTGCGCTCCTCGCCGCCCTCGATGGGGTTCAGCGTCCGCACGGTGACGTCAAAGCCCTTGAAGGCCTCGAAGGCCGCTTGCGTCGTGATCAGGTCGGACGCGCCCGGCGACGTGACCTCAACCCCATGACGCGCGAGCACGCGCAAATCGTCGTCGCGCGGCTCGAGCGCGGCCACGACAGCTCTTGAAGCGTCGGCCGTCTCCTCGGCGTCGGGCGCCTCGCCATTTGACTTCTTGACCGTCAAGCGTAGGACTCCTGGCTCCCAGAACACGTCCGCGCACTCCAAGCCGATGGCGGCGATGGCCTCCCGACAAATCTGGGCCGCCTCCGTCCGCCAGGGCGCCTCCAATTCGTCGTCCGTGCCGTCGAAGTCTCCCACGTACGGCGACGCGTCGTACTCCTTCTTATCTATTTTCATCTCCGGCAGCTCGCGCTCTTCTATTTCCTCTAAGTCGATGCCGCCTTTTAACAATTCGTCGACGTCGGCGCTCTCCATCCATTTCCTTACATCGGCCTCGGTGACGTCGTCGTTGTCGCCTTTGACTGTTGTGCGTCGGAGGCGCGGCGGCGGCGTTACGTATAACGCGGTCGCGGCGGCGAAGAGCGCTAGGAGGCGCTGCATCGTTGATGAGCTGCAGTTCCTGGACGGTGCAACGCTTCTGCGTAATGAGCAAATGCAATGGAGCTCAGCAGCGATGCCGTTTATACGCAACCGCGATAAATGAGAGAAAGCGGCGACTGAGTGCAAATTGCAGTGCGCAAGGTGAAAGAGCGGAGAGATGCGCAAACTCAGTGGATTCGAGCCAACAACGACCGCGAGCGCACTGCAGTTGCAGTGGTGCGAGCCTGCGGCTGTCTTACAGCAGTTATCGCGAGCACCGCCGCCTGGACAAGCGCTGCTGCTGCTGCTCGCTAGTATGTTACAGCGCTAGCCCAGACAGTCCTCGTAGCAATATATCCGATCGGAAAGACAAAAGACGGTTACAAAAGCTACGACGAACGACGCGAATGATCCCACTCATCGAGGTGGTCGAGCGGCTCGAGCGCCGACGTCTCGTCGACGTAGACGAGGCAGTCGTATTGTTCCGGAACGCGTGAGTCGATGTAGTGCCGCCGCCGCTCGTCATCCGATATGTAGTTCACGCCGACGAAGCGCTGGGGGCGCGGGGCGCGGAGCGCGTCCACGATGCGCGCGTCGTCACCTGGCATCCCCAAATTGAGGACCTTCGGCCTGTGCGGAAATCAATCAGTGTGTCGGGTCGACGCGAAGATTCAGCACAATTTTGATTTCCACACAGACTTCGAGCCCTGGGTGCGCGGCGTAGTTGGCGTGCAGGAGCGCCTCGGCGGACGAAGGCAAAGCCGGCTTGAGGACGTGCTTCAAAGGCAACTCGCTCCCCCGCTCCGGCAGCGCGGTCACGTGGCCGGAATACGTCGAGAAGCCCACGATCGCGGCGCCGGCGCCGAACGTCTCGCGACATAGGTATCCGATATTCCACTGCCGCGCGTGCGCCGTCGCCCGGCCGTCGCCGACGTGGCTGTTGTGGGCCAGGACCGCTACGCGCGGCGGCGCGCCCCGCAACAATTCCAGGTCCTGCCGCAGCTTCAGCACACTATTCGCCATGTGCTGGTCGCGCACGGACCACGTCACGTCGGGCTCGGTCAGCCGCTTCGCGTAGAACTGCTGGGCGCTGACCACGACCTCCGCGTTGCGCTCGGCGTTGAAGTGACGCTCTGCGTCGCCGAGATCCCAATATTCATACCGCTTCGCTTGGAGCTCAGCCAGCACGCGTTCGCAGCCGTCCCTCGTCGCGTCGACGCGCTGACTTGCGCCGCGCGCGTCGAGGCGCGCGTCCTCGAGGCAGGCTTTCGAGTACTCCTCCTCGGACGCCGCGATGAAGCAGCCGTACCTATCCGCCGCCGTTCTACTCGCTGGTGGGTCTACCAATTCGAGATATTCGACCACCATTCGCGCCGACGCCCTGGCGCTGAAGAGGTCGAGCCCCGCGAACCCGCAGGCCGCGGCCGATGATGCGTTTCTCTCCCTCAGCCACTCGACGAAGTGCACGACCTCCTTGTTCCGCCAGAGCCACGGTGTGGTACCGCGGCCGCCCGTGAAGCCGCGCAGCGCCTCCTCCGCCGTACGGGCCGACGACGTCCCGCGCACGTAGGCATCGACGCGCGCCGCCGCGACGCAGTCCCCCTCAATGGCTACGACGGACCTATGTAAAAATCAAATTTCGCGGCGCTTCTCGCATGCGGCTGAATCATAACATCCGCGCCATCGACGCGACGCCTGCTCGATAATTTCCACACAGCGCCGGACACGCCCTTCAGTTCGATCAGCGACTGGACCAATTCGAAGCGTAGCGCATAGTAATCGCGTGTGCCGTGTGTCGATTCTCCGAGCAGGAAGACCTCGGCCGGCGCCGCGATGGCCTCGAGGACGCCGTCGAGCCAGTGGCTCCGCGGCGTCGGCGCCGGCGCGAGCCGCGCGTCGTCGTCGACGAAGAAGGCACCGCCGTCCTCGAGGTCCACGCGCCAGCCGGCGCCGCGCCGGCACGCGAGCCGGCCCCCTTGGTCGTCGACGGTCACGCGCTGGCCCGCGTAGAAATCCGACCGCGGCGGCGGCCGCGCGTCGACCTCGAGGCCGTCGTCGGCTGGCGCGAGGCGCTGCGTCGAGACCCAGCCGTTTAATGGTGCACAGATGCGCGATCTTTCTACGACGCGCCCTTGGCGGCTGATTGATTGCTGCCCGTCGACGGTGCAGCGGTCGCCCGCCCGCAGCTCGCCGACCACCTCCGAATCCAATGCTGATGTCCGTCTCACGGTGCAATCGTTCGTGGCCACACATCTTCTTTCGGTGCGGTTAGACGGTTGCGCCCAAGACGGAACCTGTTGCGCTGCCGGTGCGGGCGCGGGCGGCGGCGCTTCCAATTCGTTGAGGTTGACTTGTATTGGCATCAGTGCTGCACTGCTGTCTTCGCTTGAGGAAGCAGCTGTGAGCTCTGCGTTGCCTCAGAGTGGAAGCAGTGTGAGTGCTTTATGTTTTTAGACCTAAGTTATATCTATGCACGTGAGCGGGCTCAGAGCACCGCAAATCAAGCTGCTCTCCCGGCTTCCTAGTGTCTTACAGACGCTAGCTGCCTAACACCAGCGCTGCGAGTTGGGTGAGCTGCGAGAGAGAGAGAGAGCTCTAATCGTAGACTTATACCCTTGCCACACCAGCTTAACGGGTCCGCCACCAGCTGTATCACACGAACCTCATCCCCTTGAAGATGTCGCGCGTCTCGGCGCGGAGCTCCTCGAGGCGCTCCGCGGCTATTTCATCCCCACCGTCCGCCGCCTCGGAGTACCAGATGGCCGCGGTCGCGAGGTTCCGCGGGACGCCCTCGCCGCGGTCGTGTATGGCGCCCAGCGCCGCGGCGGCCGCCCCGAGGCCCTGGTCGGCCGCCGCCTCCCAGAGCGCGATCGCTCGCCGCGCGTCGCCGTCGTCGAGCAATAATCGGCCGGCCAGATATTGGCCGTACGCGTCGCCCTGCTTAGCGGCGTTCAAAAAAGCCGCGAGCGCGCCCGCCGGGTCGCGGCGCACGCCCCGGCAGCCCTCCAATTTCAGCAAGCCGAGGCGCACGTTCGCGCGCGGCTTACCTAGCTTCGCGGCTCGGCGGAAGAGCCTAGCAGCCTCGCGTGAGTCCTTGGCGAGGCCGAGGCGGCCCTGCTGGTGCATACACGCCAGCATCTCGATGGCGAAGGGCGAGTCGGCCTCGACGTGCGCCTCCAAGCGCTCTCTGCAAACAACTGGGTCGTTCACAAAGTCCTCGCGGCAGAGCGGGCACGTGAACCGTGAATCACTCTGTGCGCGCCGCAGGCAGTCCTGGAGGCACGTCCGGCAGATCGCCGTCGCGCAGCAAACGAGCGCCGTCGTGGGCTCGACGCCGTCAAACGTCCTGCGGCACGCCGGGCACTCGCCGTCGTCGGCGAGGTAGAGGTCGCGCGCGGGCCAAGCGATGCCGCCCGAGCAGTGTTCCGTATTACGCATTTTCCACGCGTTTTCCCCTCGCGCGCCGCGCGTTTTGACGCCGAGCTAGAGTTTTTTCCTCGGTCACAAAAAAGCAGAGAAAAACTAGGTCACTCACACGCCGGCCGGACGGACCGTTTTCGAAGATGCCGGCTATCCGTGGCGTCTTTGCGGTTACTGTGAGTGTGCCCAAACTAACTAACTCGCGAACGGCGCCGGACGTGGGCTAGCGGCCTGTAAGACACTAGCAAGCGCACGCCCTGCAGCAGCGCAGCATTTGCAGCGGTTGCAGCGGCAAGACAAGTGATTATCAATCGCTTGCGCACTCGCAAGAACCTCATTGTTGGATTGCACGCAGCCTCTGACGAGTTTCGAGACTTGGGAGCTGGTGCTCTCCCATATTTTGCTCTCACAGCTCTCAGCACGTCAGCCGCATGCAACGCCGCGATACGAGCATGCACGTATCGCTGCTGCTCGCCGTAGCCGCAACCACAGCAGCCCTCGAGGTAGCCGTGGTCAGCCTCACGCCACCCACCGCGTCCGAGCACTACGGCGCCGCGGGTAAAGCCTGGCGCTGGAAGGTGGCCGTCATGGGCGAGGACATGGCGTTGCCGCGGCCGAAGACCGCGCTCGCCCTCGCCGAGAGCATCGTCGAGCGCAGCGAGGGCGCCGTCCAGGAGGCCGCGACGCTGTCGACATGTGCACGACTCCTCTTGATAGTAGCCGGCAACGAAGACGCGGTCTCCGCGACGCGCGAAGCCTGCGCCGCACAGATCGCGAGCTACCAGACGCGCCCGTTCGACGACTGGCGGCGGGCGCTCGACGCCGCGGGCGACGACATCGTAAAAACGTCGCGCGCGGCGCCGACCGTCGACGACGACGACGAGCTAGGAGTCTTCGAAGCAGCAACTGGGGCCGAGGCCGGCGCATGGCTCGCCAGAGTCGTCGCCGGCGCCGCGGACGGACCTACTGCATTTGATCCGTTTTCCAGCCGCAAAGCGCACGTGCTCAAGCAGGCCAAGCAGTGCCTGGAGAAGTGCCGCGCGGGGAAGACGGGCGCGGTCCGCGACGCGCTCGTGCGATCGTTGGAAGCGGGCAAGCGCGCGCGCGACGCGAAGACTCCGGAGGTGTCCGCCCTGCGAGCGAGCCCTCGCGACGGCGGCGCGCGCACCGCTGCTTTTTCCGCCGCGCTAAATCTATCCGAGAAGGCCGGACTGCTCCTCGCGGAAGACGTCGCCCAGCGAAACTTGACGCCCGAGCGGCGCGCGGCTCTCGGGCAAGAGCGCGCCCGACAAGATCGGGCAAAGGTAAGTTGATAACACCTAGTTAATAAGGAGCGGGATCCTAGGCGACGTGGTAGGGCCCGCCGAGGCGCCGCTTCACGTCGGCCTTGCACTCGTCAACCAAAGAGAGGCACTTCTCGCCCAACGTCTCGAACTTGAAGTAGCCCGCCGCGTCGTGGCACTCGTTCAAATAAGCGTAGAACTCCTGAGTGTTGACGTCCGTGTCGTACGTACCCGAGCAGGGGCAGTGCGTCGCGCACTCCTCGCGGCAGACGCGCTTGCACCGCTTGCAGCGCAGGTCTTGAGCTAAAAACCGCGCCCGACATAGTGTAATAGTCTCCGCGACGCGTTGTTCCAAAACGGAAGAAGGCAAAGCGGCGCCGCAGCGGTCGCATAAACATTGGGGAGGCTCGGCGTCCTCGTCCGGCACGATGCCCTGATGGGCCTCCTCGGCCCGGCCGCGGTGAAAGGCCGCCGCGACGTCCACATCTATGGTAGCATCGCAGTGCGGGCACGCGACGCCCTTGATCTCTATTTTGAGAGGTGGTGCTTTGATCTGGGCCTTCGGGTCGAATTCTCGGACGCCTAACTGCGCCAGTAGTAACCGACGAGCTCGCACGCATTCCTCCTCGACTGAAGGATCCAGGGCCAACGCCCGACACGACAAAATAACAAAGTCCAGCGCCGTCGTCGAACCGTGGTAGTCCCGCTGTAGTTCACTGATGACCGGCATCAACTTTTGACTAGAGAACGTTTCCACGAACTGCTGCGTGAACAATTCATCTTGCTGCAGATTGCCCGTCCGCGCTTTCAGGGGTTTATGTAAGAAGGCCCCTACAAGGACGTTGAACCAGTCGACAGCTATCGGTGGCAGCTCTATCGCGAGATCCCACTGGCTGACGAACCGATCTTGTACTGGTAATCGTTCCTCACCTTCCTCATTAGTCATTTCTTCATCTTGGTCGAGCAATTCGATGGCCCCAAAATTATGAGCGTTTAGATAGAGTAGTGAAGCGTAGAAGGCGCGCGGCTTTAGGTGTAGGTATCTAAACACGGGTCTCTGCGAGATCGTCTGGGACACGAATTCCAGATGCGCCGCCGCCAGTTTCGGGTCCGTTTCCCGTGTAGCAACGATGACCTCGTTCTCGCCCGCGTGGACGACTCTCAGACCTAATCTTCGCAGATCCGACACCAAGCGCGTGCGGACGCGTTTCGTCGTAGACTGAACAAGTCGTCTAAGAGAAGGATGGTGCAGGATCGACGACCGATCCCGCAGCCACCGCTCGACGTTGACCAGCAACGCGTCGGCGTGCTCCGATCTTCTTTTGGACACGTCGTCGACCCACTCCGCTAGCAAAGCTCTCAGAATCCTAAACGCGTGCGCGCAGTCCTGGTCCTGGTAGCCCGCCTCGCCCAGAGCGCTGTCGCCCGCGAGGTCGTCCGAGACCATCACCGCGTTCACCGCGGACCCAAAGACGTCGACGCGCGCGCAGACCGTCCTGTAGGCCCCGGGGCATTCCACGATGCCCATCGTACTTGTGGATGCGACGTCCTGGAACGTGCCCCCTGTTCGTTTCGCGTAGGAACTTCCAAGGGGCGCGAAGTCTCTGAAGACTAATGGCAATTCACCGTCGTCATCAAACGAGGCCTCCTCGACGTCATCACCGAGGTCCGGTTTACCTGTACTAGAAGCCCACAACAGGTGGCGGTGCTGTTTTAGGGACCGAGCCATCAATACGTCCGCGGAACTCGTTAATGGTGAGGCTCCTAGAGAAGATAGAGGTACATTTGCGTAGCGCGCCATCCTTTGTCTCTCCACTAACCACCTCGGGATGCGAGAGGCCCGTTCACACACTCTCCGACAAACCCAGGACTGCCAGCCTAGCCGAGGGTACCGCGAGTCGTCGCTTCGATAAGGGACTTCGCAATTCGCGAAATCCCCTAATTGGGGCAGAGTTCTCCTCAGCTCCGCGGCGCCCATCGATGACTCGACGATGACTAGTGTGGGCCCTCGCTTCTCGGACGCGTACTGCGCCAATGAGGCCCCGGCACTCGACAAAGCTTCCGTTTCACTCGCCTTGGTCTCGGACTTCTCTACCCGTAGCTCCTTCCAGGGCCGCTGCGAGTCTTGGGTCGCCATCTCGAAGAGCCGCTTCATGGCCGGCGGGCGGTCTCCTTTCCTTGCCTTGGGGTCTGCTACAATTAGTGAAGCCAAGACCGGCGATAACGCGTCATCCTTATCTGATTCCTCGCCGCGCTCTCTTCTGTCTAGATAAAACAGCGCGACGCAGGCTCGTCCTGTCTTAGGACATTTGCCATGATATAAATAAGCCACTCTAACCAATCTCGTAGCCCTATCACCGGACAAAGGCAACAAGGCGATACTGTCAGAAGCGTCGGAAGGCGCCAACTCCAAGTCGTCGGGCTCGAAGACCAGAGCCCCGCCCTTCAACTCCAATTCCTTCGCCGCACTCCGCCTCACCCGACACGCCCCGCCGCCGGCACACACCTGCCGGAACCAGGCTGGGGTATGGTACTCGTACTTCGCACCCAACTGAGGTAGTAACGCTGCAAGGTTGTTCTCGCGCGACTCGTCGACGCGCACCTCGTACATCTGCTTCAGATCAGTTCCGGGCCTATCCCCGGTCGGCGGCGTGGCCCGAGGCACCTTCCGCGCGCCGAACTTCTGTAGTACGTCCTTCAGTGATGAGCCTTCATCCACATCGACATAAAAACGCCGGTCGACCTTGACCGAGGCCCGCTGCAGCAAACCATCATCGGTGACCACAAAGCACGTGAGTAGCCCGGGCGTGTCGCCGTCTCTGACTTCGAGGACGCGCCACGTGCCTCTCGTTAAAGAGCGTGTGGAAGATCGTACTAGATCCGTCACGGTCTTGCGCTTGAGGGGTTGCTGTTGACTCGTAGTATGTCGCGCCATCTTCTTGGCACTGTCGTTGTCTGATTTACGAGCGGCTCTGCGAGCCCGCCAGCGCTGCTTCCGGTCTTGGAGCCACGCTTCGTAGTTTGATGGTTCGATCTTCTTCAATGATAAGCCTAATTGCGGCGCTTCCGACGACGGCACCAGGGCCGTAGAAGCCGTAGAAGCGACCTTCTTGCGGGACCGCGCGACGACAGGAGTCATACTCTTCTGAGACGCGATGTCCTCCAAATCCCGGACCTTGGGCTTCTTCACCGAGGTATTCTCCTTGTCAAAGAACGAGGATATTTTCGTCTGCTTGCGCGTATCATCCCTATTAGCGACGAACTTGCGCAGCCACTCCGGGTGGGGCACTCTAGGTACCGGGTTCTGAACACCTTGCAACGCTGCTGGTATGGTCACGATCTTCCGAATCACACCTTCCAAGCGATCTCGATAATACCGCCAGTCGACCACATCAGAAACCGTGGGATCTAAGGCAGCGGGATCTTTCAGCCATTTGCGCAGGAAATGCCTCCGCACGGCCGGCTCCGCAGAAAAGATGACCGTCGGGATGGCTCGCTCCGTGACCGGGGCGCCGGCCGGCTTCGCACTAATCACGAGTTTACACTGCAGACCGGAACCCTGGATCATGTCGTCCCCTAAGAAATCGGCAATACGTCTCGCAGTAGTTAACGACGTCATCTTGCGACCTTCGTACTCCGAGACCTCTCTGGACAACGATCTATTTTCCGAAATGAGATCTAACACTTCGTCGGCGTCCATGCCCGCGCCGCGATGCTCGACAATATCGAGCCAGGCATTGGCGCAACTTGCGACTTGGGCGTAGCACTCCTCTATGGTGTTGCCTCGTAGGAATTGATCGAACAATTCCGCCTGGAACGCCTTGATGAGTTCTAACTCACCCCTACGTTTGAGTTCAAAACCCTTGAGCTCCGCCAAACTCCCGTCATCATTAAAGACCGCGTAGCGCTTCTTCAGTAACTTGCCCTCCTCCGTCGAGGCCGGTAGGACCATGCACTTGTAGGGCCCATCGACTTCAAAGAAGATACTACACTCCGAACTGATGTCGTACCCTCCACTAGTATTCTTGGTCTGCATCTGGTGGTTTGTGTAGTTCGCGTGGACGTCCGCATTGAGCATGCCGCAGGGGTAGCTGAACGGTAGCTTCTTGATGGAGCCGTCAGCCTGCTTGATGTCTAGCACATAGTTCTCCGGGAAACTCTCGGGCAGCATGCACCAGATGCCGTCCGTGTCCAACTCCAGCGGTCGGCCGACTTTCTCTACCAATTCGCGAGCCTGGGTAATCAATTGGGCGCCCGTCAGTGTGACAATACCGGCCATGGGCATGCTGCGCCACCGCGCGCCCTTGCGCATGACGTACCCATAGAAACTGTTGAGAATACATTTATGAGCGACTTGCAAAGATTCAAACAACAACTCCTTATCTTCCGCGTGCTTTCTAGAAGCTCTGTCAGTAGCTTTTTCCCGCTTCTTCTTCCAGGCCTTCGTCAGGCCTTTGTACTCGTAGCGACGATCGCGAAACGCCCGCACCGTGTCCACATAAAACGAATTCTCCCTCATGCAGACCACATCAGTACGAGGTTCCTCGACCACAATCTTCTGCTTCTGGTACACCTTTTGCGCATAGTCTCGCAGGCGCGTCTTGAGTCTTAGTGCTTGATCTTTTTCCGGCAAAGCGGCGTAGCGTTGTTGAGCACCGTCCACATCAACAGATTCGTACTGCAACTGGCGATGCAGCGAATTCACCTCCGCCGCAGAGGACGGATTCACGTCGCCCCGCCAGATCCAGTCCATCGGTCTTTTACATTGATTCCCTTCCCGGTTGTAGTCGCAGCCGGCGCACTTCTCTCGGTCCACAATCGCGGTCGGTTGCAACCGGTTCGTGAGGATAATATTCGGGTACATGGCAGACACGTCCAGGTGGTAGATCCTAGGTGCTTCCGTTCGCTTCGGAGCATCTCGTAAAGCCTCCAACGCACTGATTAACTGCGATCTAATGTCGTCGAAGTTCACTACATCTTCACGGGAAGCGCCCTTGCCCTCGGTACGGGCGTGGAATTCTAAATCTCTATCCACATTCTCGATGAGTTTCTCAAAAGCCTTCGAATCCAAGTCGAACGCCACCGGTAAATCCGAACGAAACACTCCAGATTCCAGCGATTCCACATGGCCCCCGACATAAGTCTCCGACTCCACTAACTTACCTTCCTTCCTCAGCAAATGGGGCTCGTTCTGCTTGTTGGGACACACTACAGAAGCTTTGAAGGCCTCGACCATCAACAGTGCCTCACATAGCGTTCCGGAACCTTTCCGCAGGACGTCCTCGGGGCCGTTCGGGATCACCGTACACAGCGAGAATATAAATAAATTCACGTAAATCTCGTACAGATAATACGTCGCGACGGCGTCGGAAACAGAATACGAGGCCATGGTCCGCGGTTCGGTGCGAGCAAACCTAACCATGTCTTCCGGATCAACTTCCACTGGATCGTACCCTAGCTTGTATTTCGTGACCGCTTTCAGGCCCTGCGAGCCTTGGGGCAGATAAGAATCGCGTTTCACCCAGGCGAACGCATCCAGGTGCACCTGGCCGCCCGTGCCGCGCCACTCGCCCTGCTCGTTGCCCGCAATCCCCAACTCGTTGGCGATGGAGATGCCGAGGAGCTGGCACCTTTTATCGAGGAAGGGCCAATCAAAAAAATCGCCGTTATAGGTAACGAACACGTGGGGCTTTAATTCTTTGCAGTGCTCGATGAACTTTCTGATGCACTGCTCTTCATTTTGTTCGTTGAAGACCGTAAACGGCCCCGGGAAGGCCGGCTTCGGCGTGTACTCGAAGGAGGGGATGTCCTCGCTGACCACATCTCGAGAGATGACTAAGTAGCCCTGGCCATCAATCATGTACGAGATCATGAAGACCTCGTCCCGCTCGGCGTTCGGGAACTTGAGCGGTGCTTTCGTACATTCAATATCAAAGGCGAGGATGCGCGGTGACGGTTTTTCGAGCACGTCGCGCTGCCACGTAACAGAATACCCACCCGGGACTTCGGAGTCCGTCGCTTCGTTTTCATCTCTCTCAATGCCGAGGTCTGGTGATACTTCTAACCAAGCACCTACCCGAAAGTCCAAGTCAATGGAGCAGCGCATCGCATACGGCACGTCGTACTCCCGTATTTCATCTAGTGCCTCTAGTAAATCGTCTGGAGCTCGCGCATCGTCCTCCTGGAAGTGGTTCTGCGCCAAGCGTTTCCGGTTCTCGAAGATGACGGGCTTCAGCTCCTGGCGCACACTCATCAATTCCCGGACGTTGTCAAACGATAGCTTGAGGTACGGTCGCTTATACCCGGCGACGTGGTTCGGGGCATCCAGGTCCTCCAAGAGTACCGTTTCTACCCTACAATTCTCCTGCTCGAAGCGCCTCTGGAGTAAAGTTTTCGTCGCCTCCGTCAACCTTTCAAACTTGAGGGAGACGGCGACGTAAAAGTAAGGCGCATATCCCACAGTAACCCGAAAGTTGTTCTTGGCGTCCTTGGAGAGTAAAAAGAGCTCCACGCCGCTCAGTTCCCTATCTCCTCGCTGGAACGTCGTCGGCGCCATATTTAAAAGCCATCCGAGTCGCGGCGCCGGGCCCGCGTACGTCTCAAAGTCGTCGTAGCCCTCCGCCGCGGCCATCGTCGACCGTCGTTTGCGCGCTGCGCGGCGTCCGGGTCGCAGCTCGTGGCGTCGCGGCTGCGGCTCGCGCCTTGCGCGGCGCTGCTAGCAGTGCTGCTCTTTTTGGCGCCCGCGCGGGCTCCAAGCGCGATGCGGCGCGGCGCAGGCTTGCACAGGCTGATGATAGCACTACTGCTGTGCTGTAGACAGGTCACCTCGCTGTCACTGCCAGTCACGGTCGCGCAATCGCACAGACCGAGTTTGAAATGCGTCTCACGCTAGATCAGCTCTCTAGCGGCGTCCGAACCGAAACGCTCGAGAGGGCTCCGGAGGCGTGTCGGAGAGGTGCTCAGACAAGCGGAGTGGACGGCCACACGCATAGGCGCCGGCTGCCGATTGCAAGAGGCACGGACCACTATCAACCAGTATTACACAAGCGCGCCGCCGGCGCATCCGCAAGCTACGTCAGGTTCGCGTCGGCCTTCGCGGCGGCGTAGGCCCCGGGGTCCGTCCCGAGCGGCGCCGACGCGCAGTAGTCCTGGAGCCGCTTCATGACCGGCGTGTCCAGGCGCGGCGGCACGGGGTCCTTGCCCGTGATGAAGTTGAAGATGTCGATCGTCTCGCAATTTAAAATGTGCTCGTAGGCGTCGCAGTCCTCTTTGGAAAGGGTCGCGACGTTCTCCGCGGCCCAGCTGCCTAATAACAAATCGACCTCGAGCCAGCCGCGCTGCTTCGACCGGTAGATCAAGCGCTTCCTTCTTACAGCATCGTCGGCGGGGATCTTGCGGTGCTCCGTCGCGAGCTCGGCCCAGCGCCGGCTCGCGCGCTGCTCCAGCTCGTCGGAGAGGCCCACCTTTTGCGCCGGCGTGACCTCGGGGCCCTCCTTGGAGGCGAGCGTGCGCGCTGCGCCGGCGTGTCGCGCAGCGGTGCGGCTCGCGTGGCGAGCTGTCAGGCGGAGGAGCATGAGGTGATGTATGTCACTGCTACACTGCTGGGTTTGCTGCGCTGCGCTGCGGCCTGCAAGCTGTGAGTACTGTGCTTGTCTCAGATGACGCAGACCTGCGTTTTGGAGCCCAGCAGGCCAAAACACGGCAGCTGCCGCAGCTTTTTCTAGTGCCTTACGGTCGCTAGCTGGGTTTTTGCACCGAGAGCGATTTAGACGCGCACGAGGCAGGACGGAGTTGCCAAACGTGTCTGCGACGTGTTTTTGCAGCTCTCACAAAACCTGCAACCGTTTCGTGGCCGTGGACACGGAACAAGCTAAGTGCAGGCCGCTGCACTTGCAGGCGCCCGTCGCTGCAGTCGCGCGAGCACGCCAAACGACGCGACCACAGAGCACTAGAGCACGCATGCACCGATGCGGCCGCTGCTAGCCATGGTCGTGTGCACAAGAGCCCTCCTGCGTTCATCAACTCGCATGTCGCTAACGACAGCACCACAAAAGACCTTCGAGCGCACGAAGGAAGCGATACCGGACGGCGTCTGCTGCGTCTACAAGCCGCCGGGCTGGACGTCGTCGAACGTCGTATCTAAGATACGGGGCACGCTCGAGCGGGCCATACGCATCAAAGGAGAGAAACGACAAAAGGTGAAGGTCGGCCACGGCGGCACGCTGGACCCGAACGCGCGGGGCTGTCTGGTGATTGGCGTGGGCACGGGCTGCCGGCTGATGCAGTCGTATTTGAAGGGCGGCAAGGAGTATTTTGCCATTGGAAAATTGGGCGAGGCCACGGACACGCTCGATTCGGAGGGCAACGTGACCTCCACTCAGCCCTATGACGACTCTACATTACAAAGGATGGAGGCTTTATTACCTCAATTCACGGGCGACATCCTGCAAATACCACCCATGTACTCGGCGCTGCACAAGGACGGCAAGCGCCTGTATGACCTCGCTAGACAAGGTCTTGAGGTGGAGCGAGAGGCGCGGCAAGTTTCGGTTTCTAGGTTGCGGATGGTCGACGACCGCGGCGTCGGTTCCCACGAAGCGCCCTTGTCGCTCCCGTTCTTCGGCCTGGACGTCGAGTGCTCGGGCGGGACGTACATCCGAACGCTCATCGACGACCTAGCGAGGGAGGCGGGGTCGTGCGGCCACATGGTCGAGCTTGAAAGGACGCGCCAGGGGCCTTTTGGGTTGGAGCACTGCCTCGGTGACGAGGCGTGGGGCGACTTTGATGCCGTGTGTGCGCATGTCGAGGCGTCGCGGGCCATTGTGGAGGATGGGTAACTTGTTCTACTACTGCTCCTATTGTCATGCGACGGTGCTAGGAGCCGGGGTCAGACACCGCGCGAGTGCTCGACTCGTATTGTTGTTACGGTGCTGGGACTAGGGACTAGTGGGCGGAGCCCCTGCCCAGGGCTGGGGGGGAGTGCTCCTCAACGCGCGGCTCAACACGCGGCGCTTCGTGTAGTACAAGTCCCAGAGGACCGCTACGACGGTGGGTCCAGCCCTGTGTTGCGCGACGCGTAAAATGTTCTTCAACTATTCAAATATTACCCCCTACCGTCATGTTACGAGAGGTTTTTTTTGTCCTGCCCGATTCGCCTGCCGATTCAGAGCATCAAAAAAGTCCAACGCAGCGACGCGGCGACGCGGCATGGCCGCGGCCGTGGGGGCTGCCTCCCTGGATGGCGTCGTGCACGCGGACGCCGTCGTCGTGCCGCGTAGGCTGCCCCTGCAAGGAGGCTCAGAGCCAGAGATCCTGGAGGGCATCTGCGGTTCGTCGGCCGGCGCGGAGGCCGTGCGCGCGGACGCCGGCGAGGCCGGCGAGGTCCCGGGGCTGCCCCGACGTCCCGAGCTCGGCTGCGCCGGCGGTATCGACGGCGTGGCCGTGGACGCGGACGCCGGCGAGCTGGCCGCGGGCCCGTTTCCCGTGACGCCCGACGCGTCGAGCGCGTCGAGCTGGTCGACCTCGTCGCTCTCGTCCCTGTCGTCGACCGACGAGGTGCCCGTGGCCGACGCCGTCATCCCGCGGCTGACGCTGGCAAGTGTCGCCGAAACCAAAACTTTTAGGGTCGACGTGGGACGGGAGCCGCTGCTCGTGGAGTTCGAGATCAACGGCACGCGCGCGCTGGCCGTCGGGCCGACGTCGCCGCTCGCGGGTATTGTAAGGGCGGGCGACGTTTTGGTAGGAGTCAACGGGCGCGCCGTGAGCGGCGCGTCGCTCATGAAGGTCTTATATGTGGAATATAGGAGGAGACGTAGGAGGCGCCTCGAGTGGCGCCGCGCCGCGCCGCGCGGCCGCTATGCGGTGGATGCGCCGCCCGGGTCGCTAGGTCTCACGCTCGGCTGGGCGAACACGGATTTCGCGTCCGTCGTCGCCGTCTCACAAAAATCGCGGCTGTACGGCGTCGTCTGCGTGGGCGACGCGCTCCAGGGTGTGGATGGAGTCGAGTTCTCTTCCTTAGATAATTTGCTCGCGACGCTCGAGTACAAGGCGGCCTCGACGAAGCGGCTGACCTTTGCCCGAGGCGACCGCGAGCCGCCGCCCCCCAGGCCGCACGCCGTCGAGAAGGTCTACGAGACCGTGGATGTGGTCGTTTCATCAAAAACGTTGAGCAGAGTCAAGCTCGACGAAGTTAAGAGGATAGGAGGCTTCGCCGTCGTCGCGAAGGCGCCCAAGTCCGGGGGCATTTGCGAAGGCGACGTCGTTGTGGCCGCCCTCGACTCTGATGAAGAGCCCATCGACGTTTCGTCGACGCACGTGATCCATCGGTTAAGGGCCGCTGCTCGCAAAGCGCCCTTCGTCGGCAAGACGGCCGAGCGCGCGCCCATCACGGTTACGGTGAGACGCCCCGGCGCCTACGCCATCGCCGCGCCGCCGGGCCGCCTCGGCCTCACGTTCAATTTCGTGCCCCTGAAGGCCCGGCCGTCGGTGGCCATCCGCGTCCAGGGCTTCCGCGACGTTTTTACCAATGCGCAGGATAAGTCTGTGAGGGACCCCTACACGCGCATCGACTGCGTCGTCGAGACCGTCGCGCCGACGTCGCCGCTGCGCGGCTTGGTCAACGCGGGCGACGTGCCTTGGAGTGTGAACGGCGAGCCCGTCTCGTACGAAGCGATCCGCGCCGTCCTCGAGAGCGCGGACGACGGCCGGTCGCCGCGGACGCTGGTGTTCCGCGAGCCGCGCGAGCGCATGTACGAGGCGCCGCGCGACGACGAGCGCGGCCTGCCGCTCGCGCGCGCGGCCGTCGTCGCAGCACACTGAATTCATACTCATAGTCCCCCCCCCGCAAGTCAAGCAGAAAAGTCCCCGGCTCGGCGTGAACATATGGCGTGTGACATAGAACGTGTTCATAGACTAAGGAGAAGCCTTTTTGTTTTTCGTCGCACCTTCCCACGAGCCCCCAGGACTCCGGCATACTAGTATCATGATACTGTCCGTGAGCCTATACGCCATCGACGCGACCCAGCTTCACTACCGCTGGCTTTATTGTCACGATGGGCCCACGCGCGGCCGGTATTCGTCATGAATGTCCGAGTCGACACGATTATGGAATTCTTGATTATGCGAGGGGATTCTATGTACTACGCGCGCGGCCCGCCGGCGGCGTCGAACCACGCGTCGCTCCGCAGCAGCCGCCCGCGGTGCGACGCGGCGCGGCCCGGTCGGACCCGATCGGGTCTAAGCGCCTCGTCGAGGAGGGCCCGGGCTTCGTCCCGACGCTCGGTCCAGTCCAATGCGACGCAGCAGCTCGCGACGTCGACGGCCGCCTGCTGCCACTCGCTCAGCGTCACTGTTCGGTCGACGGAACGCGCGAGCACGAGGAGCCGGTCCGCCGCCGACACCAGGCGGACGAGGTCGCCGCGCGCCGTCGCCGCGCCCTGGAGTCCCTTGAGGAGGAGCGCGCCGGCCCGCAGCGACGGGTGCGCCCGCGGCGAGGCGGCGAGGGGCGCGGCGACGGGCTTCTGGGACAGCGAGACGAGGGCGCGCCGGCCCTCGCCGTCCACCAGGACCGCGGCCCGGCCCCGGTCTGCGACGGCGCCGACGCCGACGCGGCCTTGGGAGGCCGCTCGTGAGACCTCGTCGACGACCGCCAAAACAGCGGGGGCGCTCCCAGCGTCGCGCGCGACGACGGCGTCGACGAGGAAGGGCTCGTCCGGAGTGCATTCCGCGTCGACGCGCCAATCCCCTAAAGTTGCGGCGACCGCGGCGGCGACGCGCCCCGCCTCTCCCTCATAATTGTTGCCGCCGTCGCCCAGCGCGCTCGTGAGGCTTAATCGCGCCGCGGCTAATTTGGAGAGGTCGTCGACGCACGCCTTGGCGAAAGCCGGCGCGACCGTGTTTTCCTCCTCGGCGATCGACGCCGCGACGTCGAAGAGCGACGACCGCGCGCTCACGAGGTCCACGAAGTTGCCGCGCGCCGTCGAGGCGCGCCGCGCGCGCGCGCGCCGGAGCGCGTCGGACGTTTGTTTGGACTGCGTCGCCTGGAGCGCCTGGACCGCGGTGACGCGCAGCGCGCTCAGTATTAACAGGAGCTGGACGGCCGCGCCCAGGTAAACGTAGGACATGACTCTCGCACTTCTCGCGAAGGAGGCGGCCATTGTTTTTTGTTGTTCGTTGGCGTATATCCTGGTTCCGCTGTTCGAGGACGTATAGCTTGGCTTCGCTGTTCGACCGCGTAGCTTGGTTTCGCTGTTCGACGGCGTACAGCTTGTGTATGGTTTGAAAGGGTTGTCAGCAGCCTTTTTTGCGGCGTTTTCGACGGCGTCTTCGCCTCTCGGTTGCTGCGGACTGCGATTGGGTTGTTGCGGTACTTTCGAATGAGTTTCGTTGCTGTGGCTTGCGTCTGGCGGCCGGCGCGCGGAGCCAACGAGGCCGGCAGAGCACGGCCCGAGCACGAGCCCATCGATGACAGGATTTGGGATCGTACTCCTCGCAGCGCTTCCGATGCATGCGACGCCCCCCTCCCTCCTACGTACGTCTGCAAGTGCCCTCGGCGTCAGAGTAACCGCGCGGCTCGCGTCGGCTCGCGTCGTCCCGCGGCGGTAGCAGCCACGACGATGACGGGTATGAACACGAGGAACGGGACTTCGGAGCCGGCTTCGAGTGCCACTTAGCGGTGGTGCGGGCTATTCTCGTGGAGTTGTCGCCTGGACGTTGCGACGGCGCGCCGCGCGGGCTGGAGGTATACTCAAGATATTGGGACTGCACGACGACATGCGGGACCTTTGCTCTCGGCCTTGGCACGAGTCCAGGAGACGCGCGGGGCCCGTTTGGCACGCTCCACAAATTGGCTCTCCGCGCCGCCGTGGCCGGTCGCATTTTGCCGTCACACAAACGCATAAAACCGCGTCTTTTCAGGCTAAGAGAAGCGCCAGTGCACAGCACGCAGCCATGCGCCACAATTCAGATTACGAACGAACGAGCAGCGCTGCTACAGAGACCAAAAGCTGCTGCATCCAATTTTGCATGGCCCTGCGCAGGTCGATACGATGCGACAGACGGTGTTAGCGCTGGCCATCTGCGGCGCTGCGACGGCGCTGCAGCCGGCGCGGCCGCAGCGGCGGCAATCGCTCGCCGTAAGGCAGGCACCCGCGCGGCGTCCGCGAACGCGCCGCCGCCCACTTCAAAAGCTGCGCTTGCTCAATGGCGTGAGGGTGGAGATACGCAAACGGCCGAAGCCGCAGCTGCAACGGAGCGACACGAGAGGCCGACGCCATCGCCGCAAAAAAAAATCGACATACGACGCAGGGCGGCGACGCCTACGGCGCGT
Source organism: Pelagomonas calceolata (assembly GCA_918797485.1). Classification (NCBI taxonomy): domain Eukaryota; class Pelagophyceae; order Pelagomonadales; family Pelagomonadaceae; genus Pelagomonas; species Pelagomonas calceolata. The sequence goes on from CAKKNE010000004.1 coordinate 4,737,443, forward strand.
CCGGCACGTCGTTCTACACGACGACCGAGAAGCAGGACTCCTACGACTCGCTCGACAAGGTGCTCGACGCCAAGTGCAAGGACGCGGGCGTGCGCAAGGTCATCGTGGAGATGCTCGACGCCTGTGGCGAGATCACCGAGGCGCTGCGGTCCGCGCTGGTCACGGTGGAGGGCTCGGCGAACACGTTCGGCGACGCCCAGCTCTCCGTCGACGTCATCGCGGACGAGATCATGTGGGAGGTGGCCAAGGGCAGCGAGGTCGTGGCCTACGGCGCCTCAGAAGAGGAGCCCGAGATCGTCAAGTGCAACCCCAAGGGCGAGTACACGATCTGCTGGGACCCGCTCGACGGGTCGTCGATCGTCGACAACAACTGGGCCGTCGGCACGATCATCGGCGTGTTTGTGCGCGGCGTCCTTTTGTCATGCGGTGCGTTGCGACGCCCTGCCGGCGCCTTGCCCCACCGCTCGCGCCCTCGACGCCATCGACGCGACGCGTCGAGCTGGTCCCGGAAGCCACCGAGACGCCATCGACTCGACGAAGCGGAGGTAAACTCTCGAAACCAAAAAAACGCGCGCAGGTGGGGCTCGAAGTCCGGCAAGGGCGACGACGGCCTCCTGGGCGCCACGGGCCGCGACCAGGTCACGTCCTTGGTGGCTTTGTACGGCCCGCGCACGACGGTAGCGGTAGCACTGGACGACGGCGTCTACGAGTTCTCGTACGGCTGCACGCCCGAGGGCTGCATGCTCGAGGACGGCACCTACGAGCCCTGGATCTGCTCGCGGGCGAAGATCGAGGTCGCCAAGGACTGCCGCATCTTCTCGCCGGCCAACTTGCGCGCGGCCAAAGAAGTGGCGGGCTACAAGCGCCTCGTGGAGCACTACATGGACGACAAGTACACGCTGCGATACTCGGGCGGCCTCGTGCCGGACATCTACCAGCAGTTCACCAAAAATCAAGGCGTCTTCGCGAACCCCACCTCGGACTCGTCGCCGGCCAAGCTTAGGTTGGCCTTCGAGGCCGCGCCCTTCGGCCTGCTCGTCGAGAAGGCGGGCGGCAAGACGAGTGATGGGGTGACGGGCGGCTCGATCCTCGACGTGGAGATCACGGCCGTCGACCAGCGCACGGCGCTCTGCATCGGCTCGGCGAACGAGGTCGACCGCTTCAACGAGTACCTCGAGTGCGACGACGACGGCTGCAACACGTCGAAGTAGGCGTTTTGCTTGTAAGTGGCTTTACTTATCTTCTAGTGTCGCGGTGGCGGCGTTCTACAGCTCGCGGCGACGGCTTGACGGTAGAGTAGTCGTCTTCACTGTCCGTCCCGGCCGCGGGCGCGCGGGCGCGTTTGGCACGCCACGGCGGGGCCGGAGGGGTCGTGTTCACTACGACGCCGTACAGAACAGCGCGGGAGCCTTGCAACGACGTCTCGCCCCGCCGACGGGGGGCTCACGTTAGATTTGAGCGCGTGCCCGAGAGTGGCTTATTGTCCTCGTCACACCGAGATAGCCGTAACCGGTTGGCCAATTTTACCATGCAGCGCATCGTCGTAGCTCTGTGCCTCTCGGCAGCTGCGGCTCTTGTGCCGAACAGTGCGGCCGCGCGGTCAGCAGCCAGCAATGCCAAAGCGCCCCTTAAGGTCGGTTTGCGGCGTCCGAAGCGCGAATACGGATCCATGGCCGGGAAAGAGGAGCTCTGCACGACGCTGTCGCAGCACTGGCTGCACGCTTCACGGTTTGTTCAAAAAGAATGAATCCATTCGTCCGTCGAGACGGCCGCCGCCGCGACCAACACACCCACACTCAAAAACGCGCCGCCGCCGCGACCAGAAAACACACAGGCCGCGACCCTCGAGCGCGTGGCGCCGACGGCGCCCATCTTCTCCGACGTCTGCAGCGAGACGGGCGTCACCCTGAGCCGGTTCATGATCGAGACGGCGCTCGCGAACCCCGAGCTCTCGGAGCTCGAGTCCATCTTCTCGTCCATCGAGACGGCGTCGAAGACCATCTCGAATTTGGTGAGAAGAAGTTCGTTGACGGGCCTGACCGGCTACCTGGACTCGGGGAACATCAACATCCAGGGCGAGGAGCAGAAGAAGCTCGACGTCATCACGAACGACGTGCTCAAGAACGCCCTGCGCTACACGGGCCGCATGGGCGTCCTCGCCTCGGAAGAGGAGGACGCGCCCGTCGAGGTCGACGATGATATTGAGGAGAAGTACCAGAAGGAGGTGCTCGTCGAGAAGACGCGAGGTGAGTTTGCTGCCACTTTAGAAACGCGTATGTGCTTGTGTTGTTGCGCGCGCGTGCCTTCGCCCTGTGGAACTGCACGCGTCGATGGCGTCGGGGCAAGACACAAACCCAACACAGGCAAGTACGTCGCCGTCTTCGACCCCCTCGACGGCTCGTCCAACGTCGACGCGGGCATCCCGACGGGCACGATCTTCGGCATCTTCGAGGACAAGCAGGACGAGTGCGACCTCACGGCCGACGATTTGGACACCTGCTTGGAGACGACGCTCCAGCCGGGCAACTCGCTCGTCGCGTCGGGCTACGTGCTCTACTCTTCGGCCACCCACCTCTTCATGACGCTGGGGGCCGGCACCTACGGCTTCACCTACGACGAGCACATCGGGGAATTTGTCCTCACGCACCCGTGCGTCGAGATCCCGAAGCGCGGCAAGATCTACTCGTGCAACGAGGCGAACCGCCCCTACTGGGACAAGCCGCTCCAGGACTACTTTGAAGGGTTGAGCACGGGCACGGGCGAAAGCAAAACGCAGTACACGAGCCGCTACATCGGCTCGATGGTCGGCGACGTCCACCGCACGCTCCTCTACGGCGGCGTCTTCGGCTACCCCGCCGACGCCAAGAACAAGAACGGCAAGCTCCGGCTGCTCTACGAGGCCGCGCCGATGGCGTTCCTCGTGGAGCAGGCCGGCGGCGCCGCCACGACGGGCCGCGGCCGCATCATGGACATCGAGCCGACGAACGTCCACCAGCGCGTCCCGTGCATGCTTGGCTCCGTCGACGACGTCAACGAGCTCCTCGGGCACTACTCGAAGACGTCGCCGGCCGAGGACATCTACCAGCCCTAGGTAGAGTTGCTTTGGTTGTATAAACGTGGTCTCTTCGTTCTTGTCTTGCCTCTACGCCGCGTGCGCCGCGCAGAATTACGTGTGCTGTCTTTACTTCGCCGATCCGACCCTACCCCTGCGTCCGTTCCGGGGCCGCGCGGTCGGGGCGGCAGCCCCGGCGCCGCTGCTCGCCCAGTGAACCGTGCTTGCGCGGCTTGCGGCGTCCACAGCGGTCTCCTGGCGGTTGTTTGCGAGGGCCAATTAGGTTGGTCGTTGATGGGCACACGCCCATCGACATCACTGAGCATCTATTATTGGCTGCTTTTACAGCTTCCTTGTTTGTGTAGGCGCGTCAATCAGCGTATAATTTAGATCTTACTGCAGTCGGTGCTCGATTTTAACCGTTTTCGCTGCTTGCGCGCGCTGCAGGATCGCGCATTGGCTCAGCCATACTCGGCACACAAGATCCTAATTTGCCTCCCGCGCGCAGAAAAAAAACAAAACATGCAGCGAATCATCGCCGCCCTCGCCCTCAGCGGCGCCAGCGCGTTCGTGGCGCCGGTCGCGAAGACCTCCGCCGTCGCACGCGCGAGCGACGCGACGGAAACTGCCGCGCCGGCCAAGACGGGGTTCACCTACGCGGACTTGAAGGCTCGTTTGCGGCGTCTGTTCCACTGTCGGCCTTCACGCCGTCGACGCGCCGCCGTCGCGACAGATTGCGAGACCAAAAACACGCGCAGGCGCTCGCCAAGGAGCAGAACCCGATCGTGGGCTACTTCGACCCGCTCGAGCTCGGCGACAAGGACTTCTGGGAGCAGGGCAACGAGGCGACCATCGGCTTCCTGCGCGAGGCCGAGATCAAGCACGGCCGCGTCGCCATGGCCGGCTTCGTCGGCTACCTCGTCCACGCCAAGGGCATCACGTGGGGCTTCCCCATGACGATGCAGGGCGACAAGTGGCCCGAGCTCGGCGACGGAGGCGTGGCGGCGCTCTGGGACAACCTCAAGGCCGGCGGCAAGTGGCAGATCATCGGCTTCGTCGGCTGCCTCGAGTTCTGGCGCGAGCTCCAGACCTACGAGACGGCGGGCAAGCGCGACGCGCACTACATGCGCGGCGGCCTGCCGGGCAAGTACCCCGACTTCGAGGGCCCGCTCCCGAACCTCTACTGGGGCCTCGGCGCCGGCAAGAAGACGCCCGAGCAGCTCGCCAAGGGCCGCAACGCCGAGATCAACAACGGCCGGCTCGCGATGCTCGGCCTCTTCGGCTTCTTCGCCGAGTCCAAGGCGCCGGGCTCCGTGCCCTTCCTCACGCAGTTCGACTTCCCGGCGTACGGCGGCGACTTCATGCAGCCCTTCGAGGGCAACTTCGAGCTGTTCGGCGGCAACTAGGCGGCGTCGGTCGGCCGCCCCCACGACGAAGATTGTGTACGCTAAGTACGTCTAGAGTTGACCATTCTTCCCGGGTCGCCTTGCGCGCGCACCGAGGGTCGCGGCGATGGCGTGTAGGGCGCCGCCGGCCGCGCGATCGTCCGGCGGGCGAGCCAGGCATGCCGGAGAGTCACGTTAGTGGAGTTACACACGTGCACCTACTACCGGCGAGCATTGTGCTCGTCGTGCCGGCGGGGCACCGCGCAAGCTTGTTCTTCTTGGTTCTTGGAGCGACCGCGCTTAGTTGTGCGTGATCGGGTAGAAGAAGTGGTGGTCGCACGAGTCGACGCACGAGTGGCACATGGCGCCGAACGTGCCGAGCATGGCCGCGCGGCCGTTCTGGAGCTCGCACGTGAGGGCGCGGTTGCGCGCCGTGACGTCCTCGATCTGCGTCGTGAACGGGTAGCCGCCGGGGATGGTGCCGACGGAGCCGTCGTAGCCGCCCGGGAGGTTCTGCGGGCCGCCCGTGTACTGGGCCGCGGGCATGGCGCCGATCTCGGCGAAGCCGGCGAACGCGACGATCTGGAAGAGGCCGAACGTCGGGATGTTGGCGACCGCCGGGAAGCCCATGCCGTCCTTGAGGATGTCCGAGAACTGCACCGAGCCATCGAGGTTGATGGAGCCCGGGAAGGTGATGCCCAGCTCCTGGACCATCATGCCGAGGAACGCCATCATGGAGATGCGGCCGTGCTTGATCTCGACGGCGCGGCGGCGGGCGAGGCCCTCCTGGTCATCCCAGAACGGGCCGGAGGGGTCGATCGGCCCGGGGTCGACGCCGATGTCGCCCTTGACGACGACCTTGGAGGCGGCCTGCTGGCCGGGGGCCACGAAGGCGACGGCCGGGGCGGCGAGGAGGGCGAGAGCGAGCTTGGCCATTTTAGATTGTGTGTCTGCGAGGGCGCGAGGGTGAGGCGCGGCGGGGGACGGCGCGTGGCGGGGCTAGCGGCATGGCGCGTGCCGGAACGTGTGGATCCGGTTTTGGGAGAGTTGCAGCGTTCGCCCGCGCCGCGGCGAATTTGCGCCGGGCAAGCTGCGCAACTTCGAGCGCAGACAATTTGGCGCCCGCAGCGTTGGCCGCGCTGCTCGAAACAGCGTATGCGTGTAGTTTGGACGCGGTAAATTGCGATGCTTGAGGCTGGGAGTCGGGCCCAGGATCTAGAGGCAAATCGTCTTGCGCAGCCTTTCGAGCCCGTATTGACGCCGTGCAGGCGCTTCCGGGACCCCTAGACGCCTCGCGCTGCTTTCTGAAAATCGCGCGGGTCGCATTTTCGAGCCTGCCGATCCAACAAAAACAAAGTAGCACCCAGCGTCGCATACCGCCGCGCGCAGCAAAATCTGCTGCGCATCGCGCCAAGCACACCCATACTCGCCGCTACGCACGAATCCGCGCGCGCGGGGGGCCGTGCGCCTGTTGCAAGCCATATCCAGCTTGCATCGCCCGCAAAAAAGCGGCGGGCGCGGCCGCGCACTCGCTCGCGCGCTGCGAAGAGACTCCAACAACCCACGCGCGGTGCGCCAACTTTTTTCCCTCCGCAGACAATCAAAATGGCCAAGCTCGCTCTCGCCCTCCTCGCCGCCCCGGCCGTCGCCTTCGTGGCCCCCGGCCAGCAGGCCGCCTCCAAGGTCGTCGTCAAGGGCGACATCGGCGTCGACCCCGGGCCGATCGACCCCTCCGGCCCGTTCTGGGAGGACCAGGAGGGCCTCGCCCGCCGCCGCGCCGTCGAGATCAAGCACGGCCGCATCTCCATGATGGCGTTCCTCGGCATGATGGTCCAGGAGCTGGGCATCACCTTCCCGGGCTCCATCAACCTCGATGGCTCGGTGCAGTTCTCGGACATCCTCAAGGACGGCATGGGCTTCCCGGCGGTCGCCAACATCCCGACGTTCGGCCTCTTCCAGATCGTCGCGTTCGCCGGCTTCGCCGAGATCGGCGCCATGCCCGCGGCCCAGTACACGGGCGGCCCGCAGAACCTCCCGGGCGGCTACGACGGCTCGGTCGGCACCATCCCCGGCGGCTACCCGTTCACGACGCAGATCGAGGACGTCACGGCGCGCAACCGCGCCCTCACGTGCGAGCTCCAGAACGGCCGCGCGGCCATGCTCGGCACGTTCGGCGCCATGTGCCACTCGTGCGTCGACTCGTGCGACCACCACTTCTTCTACCCGATCACGCACAACTAAGTGCGCAATCGGCATCACGGACTCCGAGCTCGATGTTTCGGCGTTTACGGACGCTCGTCCCTGTGATAACTGAAGTGTATCCCCATCTTAGTAGGAGTTCTCTCGAGAGAGCCGGCGCGGGCGCGTCTCGTCTGCAGCTCTTCGCCTCGCGAGCGTCGAAACGGCGTGGGGGCGGGCGCCGTCGACGATAACGCGCCTGTTCCACCACGGGCCGAGACTTCGTACGCCATCGACGCGACCGCGCGCCGTCGCGCCCGCGCGCGACAGAAAAGAAATCCACAAACGTCCCAATCCGTAAGACACGATCGAGGCCAGCGTCGAGCCGGCTCGTAAAGTGTGCCACGCGACCAGCCAGTCACTTGATGACCGTGACACGCGCCACGTCGCCGATCCTGCAGAAAAGGTCGATCCCCAGTAGTTCATTTGCAGCACACAGCGTCCGCTCACCGCGCAATTATCGCACGAGAGGTTGCCCGCTTGCGCGCGCGCACTCCTCGCAACCCCACCGCCCCGTCGGGGCAAAAAGCGCGGCGCGCGGCGGCCCTTTGTGCGGCGTGCGGCAGCCCCAGCCCCATCGCTGCAACAAAGCACCGGCGGGCGGGGGCGCGCCGCTGCCACATTGACTCGAGAGCGGCCGCGACGCCCCGCGCGAGCCCGTGCGAGCGCGCGCGCTGGTGCGCCGCGCCGCCTGCGAGCTTTGCGCGGGCGCCGAGCGCGACGCCCAACGAGAGACTCCGCCCGGCGCCGCCTCGACTCGCGCGACCCGTGTCTGACCTTCGCGCCCTCCGCAGACACACTATCTAAAATGGCCAAGCTCGCTCTCGCTCTCCTCGCCGCCCCGGCCGTCGCCTTCGTGGCCCCCGGCCAGCAGGCCGCCTCCAAGGTCGTCGTCAAGGGCGACATCGGCGTCGACCCCGGGCCGATCGACCCCTCCGGCCCGTTCTGGGAGGACCAGGAGGGCCTCGCCCGCCGCCGCGCCGTCGAGATCAAGCACGGCCGCATCTCCATGATGGCGTTCCTCGGCATGATGGTCCAGGAGCTGGGCATCACCTTCCCGGGCTCCATCAACCTCGATGGCTCGGTGCAGTTCTCGGACATCCTCAAGGACGGCATGGGCTTCCCGGCGGTCGCCAACATCCCGACGTTCGGCCTCTTCCAGATCGTCGCCTTCGCCGGCTTCGCCGAGATCGGCGCCATGCCCGCGGCCCAGTACACGGGCGGCCCGCAGAACCTCCCGGGCGGCTACGACGGCTCGGTCGGCACCATCTCCGGCGGCTACCCGTTCACGACGCAGATCGAGGACGTCACGGCGCGCAACCGCGCCCTCACGTGCGAGCTCCAGAACGGCCGCGCGGCCATGCTCGGCACGTTCGGCGCCATGTGCCACTCGTGCGTCGACTCGTGCGACCACCACTTCTTCTACCCGATCACGCACAACTAAGCGTGCTCGCAAAGAAGAACAAAGAAGCCCTAGACTCCGAGCTCGGTGGTTTTCCGCTTACGGACGCTCGTCTGTGTAAGGGCCTCACCAATATATAACTAGCACTATTCTCCGTTGACATTGCGTTGAGGCAACTAATACCTAGCGAGTCGACATACTAGCAAATTCAACGATACGCCTCAATGGCGTCAAAAGAACGACCAAAATTCAGATTACATCCTAGTCGTTCGCCGAGATCAAACATTTCAGAGTAGTGGCCCGGGAACATACCCTCGCGCCTCCCGGAAGGCACCGCCCGCGACATTCGCGGATGAGTCTTACGGGTTGCCAAAATACACCAGCGATTGACGGCGCCATCTACCGTCCAAATGGTGCATTATATCAACTCCAGCCCAGTTTTCATCCACAATCGACGGAACCGGAGCCGACGGCCCGCGCTCGGAGGGCGGAAGAAGAATTCTACTAGACAACTCTCGCGTTTATGTTCGTTTTTATCCGTTTGTTAGTGGTAGAGTCCATTTAGGCCGAATCAGCGACTACTGAGCTATTTTAGATGACCCGTTGGAGCCGCGCGAAACGACGAATTCGCGCCCCGCGTTTATGTTGAAACCGCGCTCAGAACCTGAACCCGCGAGTATCAGCGACGCCACCACCCAGATGGACCATAACGCCGTTGTTCTATTCACGATCGACCGACTTGCTCGTTCTCCGCGGGCGACGGTGCGTACGCGGGGCACTGAATTGGCCCCAGACCGGTGGTTTATAAAATAAATTTGCGTTTCAGGTGATTCGGTTGCGGGACGGGCCAGATAACCGGCCTGAGCGTGTACTACATTGCTCCGAGACCCAAAGATGCTCGGCGCGGGTCGTCGGTCTCACGAGCCCACGATCTGGCTCAAATTGGCAAATTACTTAGACCTACGACCATCAGCCCGTGTACCATCACCATGGACCATGGTGCGATCGTTTGTTTCATGGTCGACAGACTTACGCGAGGTCCAGATAAAGATGTTCACGTCCCGAGCGTGGGCAGCCAAAAGTACCCTTCTTATAATGTAGATGTCATATACTTGTAATTGACTATCGCTGGGGTAGTATGGGGTCCAACGAGACCGCTACGGCGACTACTGGGGGCCCTCGGGTAATTGACGTTTTTGACGGGAACGGGGCGCCATCGGGCCCAAATTGTTTACTTTTTTCGGGGGCTGATCGGCTCCTGGAGGTCTCTCGGGGTAGGTCCGGTGGTGGGTAGTCGCCTGTACCGCATACGCCATCGATGCGGCAGTCTATTGCTCTCGGGGAGCCCTGGAAGCGAGACCTCCGCTAAAGCTGCTAAAACGCCGTGGGCTGCTGAGAGATATCGACCAAAAATGCTTGAAGCGGCGGCGCATGCGGTGTAGGCGCTTGCACGTGTATAGTACCGACCCTAGGTGACCCCAGGGACACCTCTTCGACGGGGATTGACAGGGTTCAGCCGGCGCGGCCGCCATAGAACGTAGGGCGCCCTCGGCCGCGAATAAAAAAAAAATCATGTTTGGCCCCCGGTACGTGTCCCATTGATCTCTTTGGACCAGTAGCGAACCGAGCGGTACTCAAACGGCTGCATGGCGTGTCGATTTGCTAGTGTCTTTACAAGCCGCTAGCTGGCTTGGTTTTTTGCACGCAGGCTGCACGCTCTCGCAGCCTACGCGTGCATAACGCCATTCGTGCGTACTTCAGCAATGCGACGAGCATTCCTGTGGAGGCTCAGCCTGTTTCTAGCAAGCACGGCTGCCACCAGCCTCTCGGCAACGCAACTCATCCAGAACCAAAACTGGCAAGGGGCCGCAGTGGTCCTGGAACGCGACATCAGCACGCAACGCGACGAGAACGTCCGAGCCCTGCAACGGACGTGCCTCGGCGAGTGCCGCGTCAAGCTCCACGACGACGCCGCCGCGCTGGACGCCTTTACCGGAGCGCTCGGCGACGACGCGAGCCTGGGCGCGGCGGCGCTGGGCCGGGGCCGGTGCCTCGCGCGGCTCGGACGTCTGACCGAGGCGTCCGAGGCGCTGCGGGCGGCCGCGTCGCTGGGCCTCGGCGACGCCGTCGTCGAGGCGGCGGCGTGCGACGTCCGCGGCGACGACCGCGCCCGCGCGGTCGCGTGGCTCGAGGAGACCGCGTCGCGCGACGACGCGCGGGCGCTGCTGGCGGTCCTGCGCGGCCGCCTCGAGGACCCGGCGCTCGCGGAGCGGTCGTTCCTGGCGCGCTACGCTTTTACTGGCAGTACAAACGCGCCGCGGCTCGAGCGCGTCGCGGCGAACGCGTGGTGCCTCCACCCGCGCGCCTGGGACGAGCTCGACGACAAGGTATGTTTAAATGATGCGATCGCGGGCTCGGACGACGCGGCCCTCCGAGCCGCGTGGCCGCAAAGCCACGAGCTGCCTTCAGACCAACTCGACGGCGGCGCCTGGGTGGTCAAGCTGCGGCGGGGCTACGGCGGCGCCGGCGTCGTTCTCTACGACTCCGGTAAAGACGTGCCGCGCGACGCTCAAGGTCTGGCGCAGCGCTACGTGCCCGCGCAGCTCGAGGGCCGGGCCTGGTCCCTCCGCGCGTATCTGATCGTCCGAGCCGACGGCGTCTACCTGAGCAGGATCGGAGTCGTGCGGTTCGCGGTCGACGGGAGCATCGCGACGAACGCGGCGCGAGCGGTGCTCGCCAAGGGCGCGCCCGACGAGCGCGATTTCGCCTGGGCGCGGCGGCGGCTGGGAGCCCAGTGGGACGCGCGGACGTGGCCGCGCGTCCGCGACGCCGCCCGCGGTGTTGCAAGGCTCGCCCGGCGGGACGACGACGCTGCCTGGCCGGGCCCGATACCTCCAAAGATCGTGGGCCTGGACTTCGCCGTCGACGCGGCGGGCGATGCCTGGCTGCTCGAGGTGAACCGGACGCCGGGCCTCGTTGGAAGGGCGGAGGTCGACCGCGCGGTCAAGGACGCCGTCGTCGACGCGGCCTGGGGTTGTTCGAGCGCTGACATTTTGGAGGAGTTGTTGTTGTGATCCTTCCTCTTTGGTCGTCCTCGCGCATTGGAGCCCCCGTCGTCGCAAACCGGCTTGAGGCACCGGCGCGCAGACGACTGTTGTTGTGATACCGTGACGTGACTCTCGTGACTAGTACGTAAGATAGGTACAATTTACACGAGGGAGGAGAGATCACCTACCGCGCGAACTGCTCGAGGTCGACGTCGTACTTCTTCGCCGCCGTGTTGAGGCCGTACTTGGCGATCGTCTTGAGCGCGCGCGTCGAGAGGCGCATCTTGACGTACTTGTCGCCCTCGGGCCACCACAGGCGCCGGTCCTGGAGGTTCACCTGCTGCACTTTGTGGTTGCGCGTGTGCGAGAAGGTCACCGTCATGGCCTTCGCGTTGCGCCGCTTGCCCGTCAGGTCGCAGACGCGGAATTTCATCTCCGGCGCGGCGGCGGCGACCGGCGCGCGGGCGGGCGCCGGCAGCGCCGACCGCGACGTCGTGAAGGCCGTCGCCGAGGCGGCGAGCGCCAGCAGCGCGACCGTTCGTCGGACCATCTTGTCTCGCGGCGCTTGCGTCGGGCGAGCGGTCCTGCGCGGGGCTAAGCGTTTAGCGGTCTTTGAAGCACTGCGTTTAGCGGTCTTGGAACTAATCTTGGACGTCAGCTCTCGGACGCGCCGCTCGGTTGCAGCAGTCTGCAGTGAAGCACTCTCTGTCGCTGGTGAGCGGCGGCGGCGCGTCAGAGTTTCGGAGCTGTTCACTGCGGTCTCGCGCCGTCCTGCACTACGTGAATTCCTCCCAGACGCCGCAACTAACCTCACGTACGCGGCGCTCTTTAATCGCTTGCAGTCAGCGTTTGTCGCGTTTCATCAAGCGCGAGTCGCAGCCGCGAGCCGTCTGGAACGTCTCTCCAGACCTCTCTGCACCGCACGGGTAGGCAATTGGGCGGCGTGGAAAACCCGTGCCAGCTAAAATGCGGCGCGCGGCCGGCGCTCGCATCGTGTCTCCTGAGCTGCAATCGCTGCAATGAAATGCATTGAGGAAGGCTACTCGATACGCATGCCTGCCTCATGTCGAAGATTTGATTTATAGTGCGCACAGAGACTCACCCTGGGGCTACCTGAGAGCTACAATGCTCTCCCAACTCACGGCGACCTACCACGACCGCGGCTGGTGCAAGGTCGAGCGCTGCCTCGACGGCGCCACGGTCCAGAGCTTCGTCGACCAGTTGAAACGCGAGCTGCGAGCGCCGACCGTCCAGGGCGAGTCCGGCCACGACTATAGAGCCATCGATTTGGAGGAGAGCGCGACGTGGTTCCGCGGCACGGAGCGGAGGGTGGTGGAGGTCAACCCGCCGGGCGAGGGCGCCCACTGGTCTCGCATCGAGCGCGCGCCGCGGCTCGTGTGCGCGCTGGACGCGCTCCTCGGCACGTGGGAGCTGCCCCGGAACGATGCGGAGCGCACGCGCGAGTGGTACTGCCCCATCGTCTTCCCCGAGGACCCTCCTTGTCATACACTGACGCGACCCGCGTTGTCTGGCGAAGCGACGTGGCGCGACGGCTTCGGTGATGCGTGGACGAGTGAAGAAGACGAAAAACTACGCAAGGCGGCCCGAGCACGACCCGTCGACTGGAAGGGTATCAGTAGCGAATTGAATCGACCGGTCAAGCACTGCCGCGAGCGCTGGGCGGCGATCAACCCCTGGGCGCCAGACGAAGATCAAACGCTGGCGGAGCTCCACAAAACCCACGGCGACGCGTGGTCCCTGCTCACGAGCAAGCTCTCGGCGGCGGGCTTCGAGGCGCGGACGAAGAGGGCGGTCCGCGCAAGGTGCGCTCTCAAAGCGTCCCAGAAGACTATAAATGAGACGCCGACGCTATCAAATTGGCGGCCCGTGAACCGACGCCGCTGTTTAGATAGGGGCTTCCACGTCGATCCGGGCCCGGGCTTTCCCATGGAAGGTTTGAGAACTCTCAAAGGCGACCGCGCCCAGGGCGCTGTGGTGCTTGTGGTTTTGTCAGATTGGCCGTCAAACGGCGGCGGCACGTGCGTCGCGAACGGGAGCCATCGTTGGGTGCGAGAGAAACTAGGTGAGGGCCCGCTGCCGCATTCTGAGTTAAATAGGTGGGCCATCGCCGAGGTGGCTCGAAGGCGTGCTTCTCGAGAATTGCGCCTCGACTACGAGGAGGGTCACGGTGATGTCATCGAACAAATTTGTGCTAAGGCGGGCGACGTCATCCTGATGCACCCCTGGGCCGTGCACGGCGGGACGACGAACCTATCAACCATGCCGCGGCTCATGGCCAACGGCATGGCTCGCGTTTGTAATCCGGGCGACGGCGCGTTTCTGAAAAGGCCGGTGGGCGCGATGGACGAGGCCGCGTTTTTGCAGATGGCCGCACCGGTCGCCCCTCGTGTTGCCCTACGACCGGAGAGAAAAAGCGTCGCGTACGTGCACGTCCCCAAAACGGGCGGCTCGGCCGTCGAGGCGTGGCTGCGCGAGGCCTGGCCGCGGCGCATTACATTGTCGGGCCACCACAAACTTACACTGAAGGACCACCAGAAGAACGGTGGGGTCGTGACGCTTATTACTCTCAGGGAGCCGCTCGAGCGCTTCGTGTCTACGCACGCGTACTGGGTCCACGGCGCCGCGGACGAGCCCTGGCACCGAAGATCTGATGATTGGGTGCCTTGCTTGGGTGGCACCACCACCGACTTCGACCTGCGGTCATTAACGGGCTTCGTGGCCGCGGCGCGCGCCGGCGCTATTGATCTGGAGGCCTGGGACGACTGGTTCGGCTGCGCTCCATTTAAGCGGCAAATGGACTGGCTCTCCGGTGGTGATGTGGCGCGGGCCGTCGTTATAAGGTACGCGTCCGACCCCGCCGTTTTTGCGGAGCGCGTGGGCGGCGCCGTGCGGATGGCGCTCGGCGAAGCTGGTGATGTTCCGCCGATGCGCGTCGTCAACGCGACGCGGCGGCGCGAGCACTGCGCGCTGGCTGATGATGATGCCGCGTGGGTCCGGGAGCGCTACGCGGCCGACGCGGCGCTCTGGGATAGAGTGAATGTAGGCGATGGCGGGTTCCGGGCCGTGTTTTAACAATTGTTGTGATTTAATCCTCGTCCGCCGAGTCGGGCGGCAGCAGCGCGGTTTCGCGCGCCAAGACGTCGCCCCAAAGGCCCCGCGAGTCCGCGGCCGCGGATGCGTCCGACCACTGCGCCGGCGCGAGCGCCCAGGACCCGCGCGAGACCTCGGCGAGCAGCTGGTCCGTCGACCAGACGGCGCAGCCGCTCCAGACGAGGGCCTCGAGCGCCCAGCCGGCCTCGCGGAAGAATCGCGCGCACCGCGCGACCAGGGGCACCGCGCCGACGAAGGCGCGTTTCGCGTCGTCTCCGTCACAACCGGGCCGCCACGGCACAACGTCGCCGACCTTGGCGCGGAGCGCGTCGTCATCTAGAACGTCGCGCGCGCCGTCGCTCCGCGTCGCGACCAACAAACCGAGCGGCTCGGAGCGGTGCACCGGGCCGCCGGAGAACACGGCCACGCGGCAGCCCATGCGCCGCAGCCGCTCGACGGCCTTGCGCGCGGCGCGCACGTCCGCCGGCGGCTCGTTCGACTCGCGGTCGGAGTCCGACTCGTCCTCCGACGACGACGCCGGCGGCGCGACGGCGGCGACGGCCGACCGGAGCCACGCGCGGCGCCGGGACGGCGCCGCCTCCTCATCAACCTCCCCGTCCTCGAGCGCCTCGCCGCCCACCAACCGACAGCGCCGCGTGACGCCGCAGGCCACGATCGCGTCCGAGCCGTCGGTCGCCGCGCCCTTGCCCACGTAGAGGATGAGGAACACGCCGCGGTGCCAGTGCCGCTGGGCCCGGGCGCGCAGCACGGCCACCATCAGCGACGCCATCGACGGCGGCCCGGGCAGCGCGTCGGCCACGCGCCGCGGCTGCTGATGGGCCGGCGCGCCGAGGGCCGCGCGGAAGCGCGCGACGAGCGACGACTGGCGCTGCGGCTGCTGTGGCTGTGGCGGCGGCGCCTCGTAGGACCTGTGCGGCAAGAAATCACTCCGCCACGCCGTCAAGCAGGCGTCGCGTCGATGGCGTGCGAGACGCGCCGCGACAATTTGATTTATGCGCTGCGTACGAACGGCCGCCGCGCGTCGACGGCGCGGCCGGCCTCCGCGGCCCAGCCGGCCGCCGCGTCCTCGACGCTCGGCGCGGGCGCGGGCGCCGGCGCCTCGGCGGCTTCGCGCGCGCGCGCGGCCGCGGCGTTCGCGTCCGTCGCCCAGGTGAGGATCGCGTCGTCGCCCTGCAGCGCCTCGGCCTCGGCCTCGGCCCGGCGCGGCGCCTGGGCGATGAGCCCGCCGGCCGACTGCAGGAGGGCCCGCAGCGCGGCCGCGTGCGCGACGTCGCGCGCCGCCGGCCGGTAGCGCGGCGCCGTCTTCACGGCGCGCGCGAAGAACTCGCGCTCGGCCCGCGGCGGTGGTTTGGTGGTCCACTTCGCGTTGCACACGTTGCAGCGCCGCCGGGCGCCCGGAAAGCGGCCGCGCCGCCACTCCGCGAGGCATTCCTGGTGCACGAACTTGTGCGAGCCGTCGCAGTTGCAGGGGGCGATGAGCTGGTCTTCGTCCGCATCTTCGAGGCAGAAGCGGCACTGGGGCATCGTGGTGCTCTCCTGTCCAGGTGGGGCTCTCCCTGGCACTTGTCAGAGCCAGGCGGTCTTCGAAACTGCCAGGCACGACGACGACGACTTCTAAACTGTCCAGTTCTCTACCTTCGGGCGCAGGACTGACGCGCGGGCAGTCGGCTAATGCTCTGCGCTGCAGCAGAGGCAGAGGTTTTGCCAGGCAGCGCTAGTGGTGTAACGCATGCAAACCCGTACAAGAAGGCGTCTCTAGACCCTATTCCCCCATGAAGAGTCGTATCGATTTGCTAGTGTATCAGACGTACTAGAGATTTTGTCGACGCGGACTTGCTGGACCAAAACGCCCGTGTATGCACGCCGGCGTGCATCAAAGCTGTGCAAAAAAGGAAGTCTTATACTGCTGCCGCAGTGCCACGCGGCCGCGAGAATTCGTGCGGCCTCACGCAGCACAATCACACAAGGCACTCGCAGCAAGCTAGCACTGCAAGCAGCGCATCGATTCACAAATGGCCTCGCAAGCCGCAAAACCGACGGTCACGGTCCTCGACTACGGCGCCGGCAACGTACGAAGTGTAATAAACGCGCTCGAGCTGCTGGGATGCGACGTCGACCTCGTGCGAACAGCAAAAGATGTAAGAGCGGCCGAGATCCTGGTGTTTCCCGGCGTGGGCTGCTTCGCGGCGGCGATGGACGCGTTAGATGAGCTTGGTGTGTTAGATGCGTTGCGAGACTATCTACGAGACAAGGATAGGCCCTTCCTCGGCATCTGTTTAGGATTGCAGCTCCTGTTCGCCTCGTCGGAGGAGAGCCCCGGTAGAGAAGGAGTCGGGGCCGTCGACGGTGTCGTGAAGAAGCTGCGACCCCCTCAACAGGTCGCGATTCCCCATATGGGGTGGAATGAAGCCTTAGCAACCAAAGAATCGCCGCTCTTCCAACCGAGAGAACGTTATTATTTTGTCCACTCCTTCGCCATCGACACCTGCGACCCGAAATGGGCCGCGGCCGTGTCGGACTACGGCGGCCAGCGCTTCACGTGTGCCGTGGCGGATGGGCGACGGGCCGCGTGCCAGTTCCATCCGGAGAAGAGCGGCAAGCAAGGTTTGGCTTTGCTGAGGCGGTTTGTGTCCCTCGCTCGAAGCACGCAAGCGAACCTTGGTGCGGTCGTGTCCGGTACGACGACTCTGGCTCCTAGAATCATCGCGGCGTTGGATGTGAGAACAAACGACCAGGGCGACTTGGTCGTGACGAAAGGCGACGGGTATGATGTGAGAGAGAAGACGGAAGGTGAACGAGCCGTACGAAACCTGGGCAAGCCCGTCGACTTGTGCGCGAGGTACTACGACGAGGGCGCGGACGAGATTTGCATCCTCAACATCTGCGCGTTCAAGGGCGAGGCCGCCGGCGACCTGCCGTTGTTAGGTGTATTACGAAAAGCTTCGGAGCGGTGCTTCGTGCCGCTGACGATCGGCGGCGGCGTCCGGGACTACACGGCGTCCGACGGCTCGAGTGTCACGGCGCTCGACGTCGCCGACGCTTATTTCAGAGCAGGCGCCGACAAGGTGGGCATCGGCTCGGATGCGGTCAAGGCCGCGAAGGGCTACTATGCGTCTACTTCCCAAAAAACGTCGATAGAGCAGATCGCCACGAAATACGGAAGGCAGGCCGTCGTCGTGTCGCTCGACCCGAGAAGAGTGTGGCTTTCTGATAATGAGGACGCCCCATCGGGTGAAAACGGCGCGCCGGCACCCTTGGTGGTCACGCACGCGACCGCACGAGGGCCTTCTGGTGAATCGCGGTGCTGGTGGCGCGCGACGACGAGTGGCGGCCGCACGGACGAGCCGATATGTGCCGTCGCGGTGGCCGTCGCGGCGGCGGCCTTGGGTGCCGGCGAGTTCATGGTCAACTGCATTGATTGCGACGGCAAGGGCACGGGCTATGATATTGACCTGCTCAAGCTCGTCAAACAATCGGTGGAGGTGCCCGTGATCGCGTCGAGCGGCGCGGGCCAACCTTCTCACTTCAGCGACGTCTTCAAGGGGGCTCATGTCGACGCGGCCCTCGCCGCCGGCATCTTCCACCGGCGCGAGGTTGCTATTAGTGAGGTCAAGGCGGCGGTGCGGGGCGCGGGCTACCCCGTGCGGGACTAGACTCTAACAACATTAGTACTCCTGGTCGAGCTTCTCCTTGTGCTTGATCTTGCCGTGGCTCGACCGCGTCTTCGCGAAGTTGCGCGAGCCGTTGTGGCGCGCGCGCCGCGTCAGCTGCTTGTCCCGCTCGCGGCGCAGCTTCTGGGCGCAGACTTCGGGTGGCGGCGCTGCATCGGCCTCATAAGCAATGGGCGGCGGCGGCGACGCGTCGGCCGCGGGCGCGTCGACGCGCGCGCGCGCCAGGAACTCCGCGCGCAGCGCCTCCACTCCATCGTCGTCGCTCTCATTATCATCTTCTTCCTCCTCCGTAACAGCTTTGACAGGGCGCGACCGCCCCTCGCGCTTGTCCGGCGCGCAGCCGTCAAAGCCCGAGGCGCGGCACGCCGTATCCAAACGGGTCACCGCCTCCGAGGCACACGCCCCGTCAAAATCAAATAAACCCTCTTCATCCACATCAAATTTCAGTTTCATCGTGAAGAACTTGACCAACCCGCGAACGTCCCGCGCGAAGTACATGGCCGCGTTCGGGTGTTTTGTGGAGATCATCTGCGGGAAGTCTATGAGTGTCACCGCCGACGTGTTCTGCTCGACAATCAAGTTAAATTCGTTGAGGTCGCAGTGCACCAATCCTCTTGCAGCTAACTGTCGGGCAATGGTGACAGTAGACTCCAACACCTTTTCAGGATCAGCTAAACACCCGGGAGCCCCCAGCTGATACAATGGTAACCCTTCAGCGAGGCCCATGACGACCGCGTGGCGATTCTGGTCCAGCGGCTCGGGCACTTTTATGCTTTTATCCTCATGCAAACAACACATGAAGTCCCACTCGCGTTTGGCGGCGAGGCGGCTCATGTTCAACCAATTGCCCGCGGTCTTCCTTCCCTCCAAATAGTCGCGCTTGTCTTTCACGGCCTTGAACGACGTCTTGCCCAGTCGATGGAACTTGATGATCACCCTCCGGTCGTCCGACGCCCGACAACCTTCGTACACGTCGCTCTCCTTGCCCTCGCCGATCTTCCGTCCCACGCTATCCACCGCGCCGCGCGCCACGAAAGCTCGCAATGCGAGCACGTCGTAGCCGAACCACGTCAATCTATACCCATCGTACTTGTTGTTGTCGTGGTACACGAGCTTGAATCTTAGTAGAGTGGCCAGGAACTTGGCCGCGCCGCCGTGGCGCAGGCCCGCGATGCTGATAATTAATGGCACGGGCACGGCGTGGTGATTGCGCATGCCCAATTCCACGGCCGTCAGCACTCTGTAATCGTCCTTCGACAGGTGGCGCATGACCTGGACGTCGAGCTTGCCCATTTTTGAGTGGCAGTGCTCTCTGGTGTTTTGCAGCAATGCTCGCGCAGTTTTCGAGGTTGGCGCCCGACAGTGTTGGTTGTGCGAAGTGTTTGCCCTGCTCGAGACGTACTTTGCGTAACTACGTCGAGCAATAATGCGGCCGGCAGTGTGCAGCCTCGCCTGAGACTCGAGACCTCCGTTTTTGCCTCTATTCATGGAAGTTTCGTTGCAGGCGGTGCCTAGAAGTGCTCGATAGCGTCTCGCGAGTGTTCTTTTGAGGTTGTTGCTGGGTCTGAAATTTGGGCATCGCCATCTCGCTGTGATCAGGCGGACGGCATAAAAGCGTGTGTAACTGCGTCTGGAGTAAAGCAGCGTTCTGAGCGTGGTGCAGACGTATGGTTCTAAGCGTGGTGCAGCGGTGGGCTCAGCTGGACGCGACCTCGGCGAGCGCGGGCCTGCCACAGTGCAAGCTCCCTTAGCGTACGCGCCGACGCCTCTACGGCTGAACCGAGGCCGCTGACACGCCACGCCGACGCTACACGACCAGCGGCACACACGGAATGCAGGAGAACCGCACCGCAGACGCGCGCCGGCCGCGAACACGCGGCGGCGCCGCCGGAGGCCGAGCCCCACGCCGTCGGCGCGCCGACGGCAAAAGCGCCGGCCACGGGGCTCACCGCCAAGAGAGCCACGCCCTCACCGCCACGAGACACGCCGGCTGCAAGCAGCGCGCTCACCGCCCGCCCCCGCAGGTCAGGAAAGGAGCAGTAGAACCATGGCCGCCAAGAAGGCCGCCGCGGCCGCGACGGCCGTCCGCTCGGGCACGGGCAAGAAGATGGTCAAGCGACGAACGAAGGTCCACTTCTACCGGCCCAAGTCCTTCCAGCCGCCGAAGGCGCCCAAATACGCCTTGAAGGCGGCCCCGGCGCGCGCGAAGATGGACAAGTACCGCGTCATCAAGTACCCGCTCACGACGGAGTCGGCGATGAAGAAGATCGAGGACAACAACACGCTGGTCTTCATCGTGGACGTCGCGGCGAACAAGCGACAGATCAAGGACGCGGTCAAGGCCATGTACGAGATCTCCTGCAGCAAGGTGAACACGCTGATCCGGCCCGACGGCCAGAAGAAGGCGTACGTGCGGCTGACGCAGGACTACGACGCGCTGGACGTGGCGAACCGCATCGGCATCATCTAGGCTCGGTTCGTAATGTGGTTCTTCGCTAGTGAGTCGGTTGACGGTCAGTCAACCCGGGTTGCTCAAGAGGAGGGGCCCACCTTTACTGGCACATACTTTGGCACATCAGGCCGTCCTTCCGCCGCCGAGTCGCCATTCCCCTCATCCTACCACTTCATCCCGACGACGGCCCCTCGGAGTCCGGCGACCCGGACGAGGATCCAAGTACAGACAACAACTAAGTTAGATTCCTAGCGCCGGCGCCGCGGCGGCGCGGACGGCCCGTTGACGCCGCCCGCGAAGTCCTCAGCGGTCCAGTCCGAGAACAGGTTCCCGCCCGCGTTGCTCTTCTTCTTCTTTTTTTTGGGAGGCGGCGCCTTCTTTTTCTTCCTCGGCGGGCCGCTCGACGGCGAGGGCGACCGCGACCGCGACGGCGACCGCGCGCGCGGCCGCGGCCGCGACTTCTTCCTACCCTTGACGCCCGTGATGCAGCCCAGGCCCGAGAGGTTCAGCTCCTTCTCGACGGCGCCCGCGAAGGTCTCGAAGTCCTTGATCATGCCGTTGCTGAAGGTCTTGGACGGGATCGTCTCCAATTCGGGCAGGGACTCGCGCGCCTTCTCGGCCGCGGCCGCGATGATCGCGTACATCTGGGCGCGTTCCTTCGGGTCCTCGCAGTGGGCCGCGAGGTCCGCAGCAGAGCATTTCAGCCGCAGCGCCACGCGTCCAGCAACCGCGTGCGCCGCCTTGCGCATCCGTTCCGCACCGCCGAGGCCCGCGGTGAGGTCCCCCTGCAGCACCTCGGGTTTGTTCCTATCGTACTTGCCCTTCTTGACGACGATCCAACTCGTAGAACCGTTGCTGTTCTTCGCCCTGCCCTCCGCTTTATAAACAAGATTCGCCTCCGCGTAGACCTTCTTGAGCGCGGTTTTCGACCCCTCAAAGTTCTTCAGCCGCATGACCGCGTCCCGCGTGTCCGTCGTCTGCTCGAGCGACGGCTCCGAGACGGCGTCCACGCTCTTCCTACCAATAATGACGCGCATCGTGATCATCGCCTTCAAAACTGAACACCACACAGGTACCAATAACTGCAGACGGCCGTGTCTCCCAGCAGAGCCGTCCTCCAACAAAGCCAGCGACACGTCCTTGTCCTCCACATTTGATGCGGTGAAGACGGCGGCGTCGCCCGGCAGCTCGACGCCGCCATCGACAAGGCACCCGTGGCGCATCGCCGTCGCCGTCACGTCCGCCCAGATCTTTGCAGCATGGTCGCACTTCTGCAGCCGAGAGCAGTACTTGTAGACACCGGCAGCGACGCCATCGGCAGACCACTGTAACGCACAGTCGGCCGCCTTCCGCGCCGCCGTGTCGTTCTTGCTCGACTTATCCCACCCAACAAACTTCGCGACGCCCTTCTCGTCGGTCCGGGGGCTAATCACCGTCGTCCGGTCCCACTGCTCCTTGCCGTTTTCTTCGTCCTCCTTCATTAACGCGCGCACCGTCCGGTCCGCGATGGCCTCCATCAACAGCCTGTTCACAAGAACGCAGTCGCCGTCAGCCAACCACATGGGCCCGTAGGCCTGCCGGAACAGCGCGCGCACCAGAGCGTCTCCATCGATATAACTAAGCATGCTAAGACAAAAACAGCACTTGGGCCGCGACGGATGCTTCAACTGCCGCTGATACAGGGCCTGAAGGTAGATCACCCACTGCTGGGGCGTCCATCGATCCTTCCGCAGCGTCTCGGCCCCTTCCGGCAGATGGCCGTCGAAGAACGAGTCCGGCGCGCCCTCGCCCAGCTTGTCCTTGTCCCCCACGAGGGGCCACTTCGCGAGGGGGTGCGTGCGGTCCGCCTCCCGCACGTTCGCCGGCGGCTGCAGCGCGGCTTGCGCGGTCTCCACCGCGGCGCGTAGCACGTCGACCTCGTCCTCATTATGCTCGCCGACGATGTGCCAACTCGCCACCAGACCACCAGCGCCCTGAAGAGCGTGGAGAAGGTTCGGCGCCGCTAAGGCCTCCAGGAGCGTGTTGGCATAGCGGGTGTTGTCCTCCTGCGGCCCGTCGCTCGCGTTGTAGACCTCCGCGGTTTTTTGCTTCTTACTGGGGGGCATCGTGACTTCTTCGTGGTGCAGTAACGCTGTAATGTTCCATACGCGCGGCGTATTCAGGCAGCCAAAATTGCCAGAGAGCAGCCTGGCGGAGATGCCTCGACGCGCTGCGCGCGATTCCCCGATAAGACGGTTCTCCGGCACGCAGGAGTACTTGCGGCACCAATACACAACTACAAGTTAAGCTACTGGGGGGATAGGGAACCCCAAGCCGCGTTCGCGACGGCGCGCAGTCCATCTAGACGTGCCCCGAGGCGCCGTCGTCGTAGAATCGCGACGACCCGGTCCATGAACGACGATGGCGCGGCGGTGTTGTCGCCGCCGCGCTAGCGATGGCCTTTCATCAACGCGCTTGCTATCGCTTCCGTTGCTGTGCCGCGCGGCGTGATGGGACCCAGACTTCACTTCAATCTATCCGAGCCGCGGCATGGGCGACAAATTGTTCACCGCCGCGCCGGGTCCGTGCGGAATGCACTATGAGTATATACTGAGCATCGCTTCACAAAACGGAGTTTAATTCAGAACTTCGTCAGCGGCTACACGAGCTTCTGAAATCAATCTCTAAAAGTTCGCGTCGAATAAAGCGGTCAATTATCGTCGCGTCCACTGTCTCAGTTAGAAGCTCTCGTTCTAGAAATTCGGCTACTTGTAGAGTTTTTGTACAACAACTTCTTGCGTGCAGCAACGAGAGCGTCTACAAATGCTTGAATCGCCGCGCGATATACTAATACGGGTTCTCTATCACGTAAAAATGGTGGGCCGAATGCCCAGGCCAAGGCCGCAGAAGCCATAGGTTCCGTCTCGGTCGCGGGCGACGCCGTCGTCGAATTACACGGGCACGTGCGCGGCTCGTCCGCATCGCCGCGCCAGCGATGGCCTTCATCGACGCGCTCGCCGCGCTCTGCCTCAATCGTCGCGATTTAGCCGATGGACAAAGGCATCGTCGACCAGCCATATGGGCTGGTGGGCCTGCCGTAACCATCTAGGCCAATCTTGGTCGCTGCCGATACCGGCCTGCTCCACGGCGCCGTCGAGCTCAGCCGTTTCGGGGGCCGCGCGGCCATCGTCGGTGGGTGCGATTTGCGGCAGCGCTTCGTCGTCTCCGCCAAGGGCTGCGAAGGCGCGCGGCGTCCTGCGCCGAGCCCGGACGGCTCTGGTCTGGCGCGTCATCGGTCATGCCAAAGCAGCAAGCTGACACACGCTGTGCTCTCGCAGCAGTGGCGCGGCGAACGCGTGGAACAGACGTGATAGAGTTGCAGCGCGTGGCTGCGTGTTGCGATTGCCAAAGCTCACTACCAATAGAAGCATCAATGCGAGCGACTTGGATGCTGCGACGCAGACAGCTGCGAAACTCTAGTATGTCTATACTGGCACAGGAGCACTCCCCCTCGTAGCCTTGTCGTCGCGAACTTGTGTTTTACCCAATCTTGGCCTACTCCTGCAGCTTGGCGATCTAGTTGTACCAGACGGCACGGCGCCAGAGGATAGTCTTGAACGAGGCGGGCAGGCCCTGCAAAAACTCGAAGACCTTCTTGTCGTTCCGGCCGAACTCCAACGGCTTTTGGAGGCGCCCCTCCATGGCCTTCTTGAGGAAGCCGGCGAGGTAGCCGGGCGCGCCGTCCTCGTTCGACGTGTCGTAGCGCGGCGCCGAGTAGTAGTCCTCGAACTCGGCGCGCAGGCTCTTGACGAACGTGACGAGGATCGTGACGACGGCGTCGAGGCCCATGCGGTCGAAGACGTCGGCCTTGAGCTTCTCGGGGATCGTCTGGCCGTCCCGCGCGCTTTTGTGCGCCGAATCGGGTAGCAAAGCGAAGAGCGTGGCGAGCGAGAACGGGTCCTTGAAGCCGAAGAGGGACTTGCAGAGGCCGTCGCCTGCGTTGGCGAGTTCAATCAGTGAGTCGGGTTCACGCAATAATTCTCCACAGAGTCATCTCTCGCTTCGTTTTGGCCAAATCGTCCCCAGATGACGCCTCCGTCGAAAACCCCCGACGACAGAAGCCGATACCGCGCCTCGACGACGGCCCGCTGGCACCGTAGAGTCGTGATTTATGCGCTGGGAGTTACGGCAAAACACGAAGAAGCCCTTCTCCGTGTCATCATCCGACTTGAAGCCTACGTTAATGAGTAATTCAGGTATGATGCGCAATACAACGTCCATCAGCAACGAGGCCTTCTCGAAGGGCGGCGTCCAGCGGCCGTGACGGTCGTTATCAGCTCAAGTCGCGGGAAAATGTACCACGATCTGATTTCCGCACCGCCGCGACGGAAGAAGGTCCTTCGAAAGCACCACTTCCCCGGCCGCGCGTACGAGTTGCTGTACTTCGAGTAAGAACTTGAAGCACTAACTCTCGAGTAAGTTGGGGTCTACCCGGAATCGTAGTTGCGACTTCGCTCAGGATCGCTTTCTTGGGTGTGTTCGCTACCCTAGTAATACGTACGCATCGGCAATGGTCTTAGTGGTAACGAAGCGAGGTGTCTAGAACGTCATGTCCGGCTGCTGGAGCACGGGCCGCGCGCGCCGCGCGAGCGCCATTTCCCGGTTCCGCTTCTGGAGCGGGCCCTCGTGGAGCGGCTTCGTGCGGTTGTAGCCGGAGGAACGCCTAGCAACACCATCAGAAATTTTCTCCAGCTTCGCGGCGATCTTGTGGTTCTCCCTCAAAATCTTGCGCGACGTCTCCTTCCTTCGAATCGCGGACGCGGCCTTGTGGCCGCCGAGGAAGGGCCGCGGCGCCGGCCGCCGCGACGTCTGGATGTCCGTCATGTGGCGCACGAGCATGGCGTTGTCGCGCTCGATGCGCGCCTTCTCGGGGTCGCGGTTGCCCAACCGCCGCGACGCCGAGCCGCGCCGCTTCCGCGGGATCGCTTTTCGTGGGCCCTGGAAGTCCATGAGCGACTCCTCGCGGAAGCGTTGCGCTTCCGCCTCGGCGATGGCGCGCTCGCGGGCCAGCGCCTCGGCCTCCTCCTGGCGCCGCTTCAGGCGCGCGTTCAGCGCCAAGGCTTGCTGCAATTGGTCGATCTCGTCCAAATCCTCGGCGGTCGGGGGCCCGTCCTCGGCGGGCGCCTTCTGTAAACCGTCGGCGGGGCCGTAGCCCGGGAGCTGGGCGGCCGTCGCCCGCAGGCGCGCGTTGAGCTCCATCGCGGCCGCGTAGCGGGCCTCGTCGTCGTCGCCCTCGCCGTCGGACGGGCCGTAGCCCGCCCCGTCGTCGGGGATCTGGGCCGCTTGGGCCCGCAGTCTCGCATTCAATTCCAGGGCCGCCTCGTAGCGCGCCTCGTCGTCGTCGTCGGGAGGTGCGGTTGAGCCTCCGGGGAGAACGTCCATAGTGGAGTACCGCTGAACAGCGCCGGTCCTAAGCGCCGATGGTAGGGACCTGGACCCCACTTCTACAAAGTTTTGCGGCCGTGCGATGGCGAGGGGCTGTAATCTAGCCCGCGATATGCGCCTTCCGGCACGAGCCAACCACCTGTCGCTAAATTGCCACTCCCAGGGGTGGAGCGGATGAATCGGCGACGCGCGGTGTCTCCCCCCCCGGGGCTCCGCCCACTAGTCCTAGCACCGTAACAATAGGGGCGTGGAGCGGCTGGTGCAATCACGGATAGTAAATGGATCAACGCCAAACAGAAGTATGCTCGTCACCTGGTCGTGTGCGGACAAGTACACAACGAACATTAGCCTTCCTTCACAATGTGCCTCCGCAGCGCGTCGCACCGCCGCCGGCAATCCTCCTGCTCTGCCGCGTCGGGCACGACGCCGCAGACGCGGTGCGTCTGGTCGAGCGTCTTCGTCGCCGCGGACGTGTCACCCGCCTCGCAAAAGAGGGTCGCGTAGTTGTGCATGACGCCCGCGAGCTCATACGCGACGGCGGGGTCGAGCGAGGCCTCCGCGATCTGCGTTGGTGACGCCAAGGCTCCGACAGCTTTCGCGCGGAGCGCCAGAGCCTCCTGGACGGCGCCGCGGTCTTGCGCCAGAGATGCGAGCCGGTCGTAAGCGACTGCACGACTCCGGTGCCGCGGCGGCGTGGACTCGAGCGCGGAGCGCCAGAGCGCTTCGGCTCGACGGCGTTCGCCCGCGTCCTCGCACGCGTTCGCCGCCGCGCGTGCGAGCGTCGCTGTCGCTTCTCCGAACCGCTGGTGCGCGCCGCCTCTGGTCCGGACGAGCTCGAGGCATTGCTCGTATCGCGCGCACGCCGTCGACGCGTCTCCGGCAACCGCTGCGCGTTTCGCCTCCGCGACCAGCCGGTTCGCCTCGCCGCCGTACTTCTTCGTGGCCCAGTGCTTGTAGGCTAAGCCGCCTGCCAGGCCTGCGCAGGCTGCACCCACCCAAAGCCCGGCCTCGCGCGGCAGCGTGGGCAGTCGCATTCCTTCAGACTTGCGTCGAAGGCGTGAAAGTCATTAATTGCATCGTTTCTCGCGCGTGTGCGTGAGTCCTACGCATTTTGAGCTTGCACACCAAAAAGAGCAGAGAGAGCACAGGCTAGGTGCACAGCATTACGCGGCGGCATAGCTAGGCACGACACAATGAGGCGCCCCTACGCCATCATCGCTGCGTTCGCAAGCACTGCCAGCGGCTTCGCGACCGTCCCGCGCCGACACGCCACAAAACCCCTGCAGCACCCACTGCGAGCGGCGCCCGCCGAGGCAGACGCAACGGAAACACCGGAGCCGACGCTCCGGGACCTCGCGTCCTTCGCGGGCCCGGCCGTCGTTCTTTGGATCAGCGGCCCCCTGCTCACGCTCATCGACACGTCCGCCGTCGGCCTCGCGAGCGGAGCGAAGGACTCCGCGCTCGAGATCGCGGCGCTGGGCCCCGGCGGGTCCGTGTGTGATGGCGCCACGTACTTCTATACCTTCCTGAACATCGCCACGACGAACTTTTTGGCGTCCGAGACGGAGCCCGAGAAACGGGAACAGGTGGTCGCGCGCGGCGCGACGTTAGCGTTAAGGAACGGTCTGCTTGCTTTAATTTGGCTGCGATTAATCGCGGGGCCGTTCCTGGCCGTCTTCATCGGCGGGCAGGCGAGCGGCGCGCTCGAGGTGCAAAAGCGCGCGGCGACGTACGTTAGGGTGCGGGCCCTCGGCGCGCCCTTTCTCCTGCTGGGCAACGCGCTGACGGCGGCGTTGCTCGGCGCCAAGGACTCGGCGGCGCCGTTGATTGCGCTCGCGGCCTCCGCGGGTACCAATATTTTGGGAGACTTCGTCGCCGTCGGCCTGTTGGGGCGGGGCGTGCGCGGCGCCGCCGAGGCCACGGCCCTGTCCCAGGTCGTGCAGGCCGTGGTCCTCGCGCGTTTGGCAGCGAAGAAGCTCGGGACGAGCGACGCGAAGCCGCTCGCCTACGTGCGGCGCCTACTAAGGACGCAGCGGCGGTTGGAAGGGCGGTCCTTCGCGGCCTTCGCCGGGCCGGTCCTCGTTCTTGTGTTTTCGAAGTTGCTTTCTTTTGGGGTCATGACGTTCACGGCGGCGCGCTTCGGGTCCGTGCCTCTCGCGGCGCACCAGCTCACGCTCACGATCTTTTTGCTGGCGTCTTTGGTCTTGGACGCCGTCGCGGGCCAGACGGCGCAGGCCTTCCTGCCTCCCCTAAAAGGCCGAACAGGGGTTCAAAAGCTCGGGCGGAGGCTCCTGAAGCTCTCGGCGGGCGCGGCGCTGGCCTCATCCATCACCGCTGGCGCGCTCGCCCTCCGGGGCGCGCGGCTGTTCTCGGGCGACCCCGCGGTCGCGTCCGAGCTCGCCGCCGTCGCGGCGCCGCTCGCGGCGAGCGTGCTCCTGCACGGCGCGATCGCGCACGGCGAGGGCGTGTGCCTGGCGACGGCCGATTTGAAGTTCGTCGGCGCGTCGTACGCGGTCTCCGGTGTGGTCTTTCCGGCGCTCGTCGGCCTGGCCGGGCCGAACGCGTTGCGAGGTGTCTGGGATGCCTTCGTTGTCTTCCAGATCGCGCGCGCGGCGGTCCTGCAGCTTCGCGCGAGGCATGTGCTAAGGAAATATTAGGAATATTAGGGATTAAAAAGTTACATGGGATTCTTCGGGGTGCTTGCGGGCCACCTGCTTCTATGCGACTACGGCGGCGCCGCCGCCTACGGCTGGCGCCGCGCCCACCGCGACGGGGTGGCCCGCGATGTTCGCGAGGATCCCGGCGATTCCAATGCGCACTTGTTCACAGATCGTGGTCATCTTTGCTAGCGTTCCGCTACCGGCTCCGGCAGCGGCCGCAGTCTTGGGGACCATGGCGATGATGCTCCCGAAAATGGTTCCAAGAAGCTCGACGACGGGCATTTTATCACGTAAGTTGTTTTTTGTGCCTGCGAAGGGAATTAGAGGTTGGCCCCGGGCGGCGGCGCGCCCCGGTGGCGGACCTCGGCCCGTCGAGTCGGTGTCGACGCGCGGCGGTTTCGTCGATCGTGGGCAACGTTTCCGGCGGCGCGCAGTGTGTGTGTGTCTAAGCCGACGGCCCAAGGCGCCGTGTCTGGCCCGCCGTGTCTGGCCGCGTCCGGTCGGCGCTGCGCTTTGTTGGGAGTCTGGACAGTCAGAGTCCAGACTCCAGATTCTTGTCGACACAAATCGCGCGATCGTCGGCGCGCGCTCTCGTCAGTGGTCAATAGACGAGAGTATTTTGACGCCGCGACGTGCGTTATTAGCGCTTAACAAGCGAGGTGAGCTTGGTGCTCGGTGCTCGAGAGCTCTAGTGCGGTTATCGCCTAGTTCCGAGTAAGGAGACGTAGTATATCCCTACCAACAAGCCTTAAAAACGTACCGCACAGAGACTTACCCAACCTTCGCCGAGAGCCCGGCGAACCGCGTCTCGAGCCTCGCGTCGAAGTCCTCCCCGGGAAAGGGCGCCGGCATAAGCTCCGCGGGGTCGAAGTCGACGGCCTCGTCGCTCCCGTCGAGGCGAGCGAGCTCCGGCCCCGACGCGAGGAGCCGCTCCAGGGACCCGTCGCCCGCGGGCACGTACTGCGACGTGCGCAGGAGGTTCTCGTAGCGCGCGAGCGCGGCCGCCTCCTCGGCCCTATCACAATCGAGCTGCGGGTCCCAGTAGTCGTCGGGCACCGCGACGAAGGACCCGTCTTTTCGTTCATCGGCAAGCACCTGGTCGAGCGGCCGCGCGTGGAAGGCGACGCGGAAGTTGGGAAGCCCGGGCGGCGTCACGCGCACCTCGCGGTTCGACGTGCGCGTCCAGTTCCGCCAGTTCACCTTTAGTAAAGACGTCTCCCGCAGCTGCGCCGCGAGCGCCTCCAGCTCTTCGTCGGACCCGAGCGCGACCTCGATATGCTCCCAGCCCGTCGCGTAAGCCGAGCCCTCCTTCGGCGCCGGCAGCTCGAGGAGTCGTATCCGGTGCGTGCCGACGGCCAGCGGCTCGCGCAGCCGGAAGACGCTCACGGGCCGGCCGCCGACCATGGCCTCGCCGAGCAGCTCGGCGCCGTCTTGGAGCGCCGCGCAGGAGGCGAGCTCGTACGCCTTGCCGGTCTCGACGCGCCAGCAGGCGTGGTCGACCTCCGCGGTTTCGTCCCACTCCACGCCGGCCGCGCGCACGGCGTCGAGCGCCTGGCGCGCGACGGGCGCGAGCGCCTCGGGCCGGAAGTCGTAGAGCGGCGGCGACGGCGGCGGGAGCGGTTGTTTTGGCTCGTCGTCCGCGAAGAGCGCGTCTTCTTGCTCCTTCGTGAGTTCGAGGTAGGCGAGGTCGTCGGCGAGCGCGACCGCTTGGGCGTCGGTGAGTTCATCAGCAGCTGTGGTTTCGAGCTCTTTTAAAACTTGGGCGGCTGTGAGCTTTTCCGTGATTTCGAGCGCTGGGGTACCCGTGAGCTCTTCGGCTGCTGTGGTTTCGATCGCTTCTTGCGCTTCGGCGGCTGTGAGAGCGGCCATTTTGAGTGAGTGGTCTAAGCGACGCGTTTCCCGCTGTGCCACTCAACAGAGCGCGTCGATGGGTACAACAGCGCAAATGTTACATAAACCACAATCCATTCGTTGCCGCGAAGCAGCGCGCGCCGCGTTTGAAAAGCTGGGCCTAGCGGCAGTAAGACACTAGCCAGCCATGCCAGCTGGTGCCGCAGGGCGGCTTACTGGTACTCTGAGCGGGCATAGACACAGTCTACGCGTTCACTGAACCACACGCTCCACCGCTGACAGGTTGGTTCCAGCGCAACGCGCGCCTAACTGTGTGTGTGTGACCGCACATCTCCGCCAGCCTGACGCCGTCGTCGCCGGGCGCACATCAAGGAGGTGCGCTCGTCCCCCGGTCTGCCCGCGTTGATTTCTGGATCGCGCTGGCCACAAACGCACGAAAAAAATAAAATAAAAAAATGGCGGACGACGACGAGACAGAGCAGCTCAAACAGGCCTTCCTGAAGGCCTGCGGCGCGACGGGCAGCCTCGAAGCCGCCAAGGCCGCCGCCAAAGCTTTAGGAGACGAGCCGCTCGCGAGCGTGCGCGCGAAGAATGGAGGAAGCGCGCTGCACCTCGCGGCCTTCGCGGGCCAGCTGAATACGGCGCAGTGGCTGGTCGAGCGGGGCGTACCGGTGACGGGTGTTGATGGAGGCGGCGGCACGCCCCTGCACGCGGCGTGCTTCGCGGGCAACCTCGCCGTGTGCGGCTGGCTCGCGTCGTCGGGCGCGGACATCGAAGCCGCCGACGGCCGCGGCGCGCGGCCGCTGCACGTCGCGTGCCTCGCCGGCCGCGAGCAGGTCGTCGACCTGCTCCTGCGGCGCGGCGCGCTCAAGATGTGCAAGACGCGCGACGGCGCGACGCCCGCGGCGCTGGCCCGCAAGGCGTCGCAGAATAAATGCGCGGACCTCGCGGAGAGCTTCAAGCGGCCGGCCCGGGCAGCGGCGGCGCCGGCTCCGGTTGTGAAGCGACCGCGGCCCGCGCCCGTGCCTGTGCCGCGCGCCGGCCCGCCACCACCGGCGCCGCCACCACTCGGCGCGCTGCAGGCGCAAATGCTCGGTATCCAGCCGGTAGCCCCGCAGCCCGCGGCGCCGCCACTCGCCGCCGCGGTCGCGGCCGTGCCCCAGGTTCAGGCGCCGCCGCCGACGACCGCGCGCCTCGGCGTGACGCCCTCCCAGGCCACGGACAGCTTTGTGCCCGTCTCGGCCAAGGCACAGAACGACACGGCGCGCGAGCACATGGCGCAGCAGGCCATGGAGAAGATGGGGCGGCGCGGCGTCGCGATGCGCGTGCCAACTTGGTTGCAGCCGGGCGACCGGCTGGCGTAATAATGTAATGAATTTTCTGGGGTTCGTCGAAACGCGTCGCGCCGATGGCGTCAAGTGGTGCACGGCCGTACGGAGCTAGCGTGTCGACACACTAGCTTCACTCAACAGCGCTGCTCAGGCTTCAGGGTCTTCAGCCCTGGAAAGACGCAAGGAGTCGAAACAAGAATGGGGGGCGAGATCGCCAGCAGCCCCGCGCGGTCGCCCCGCGAGCTGGCACCCCTACCCAGCAGCCCGGGCAGCAGCCCGGCCCGCGAGGCGCTCCGCCGGGCCCTCAATGGCGACAACGAGCAGCCCAACCTGGCGCTGGCCCCCCTCCGGTGGAACATCGAGAAGGAGCGCCGGGCGCGCGGCGCGGCGCTAAAGAGCGCCGAGGCGACGTTCGACGCCGAAGCGGCCCGCCGCCGCGCTGGCTTTGATGCGAGTAAACGGGCGCGGGACCACGCCGTGGCCGAGCGGCGCGCGGCCGCGCAGCGCGACGGGCTCAAGGTTGCGCCCAAGCGCTTCGACCGCGCGCGCCAGGCGATCGCGACGCTGCGGCGCGTCGGGCGCAAGGACGAGGCCTCGCGGCGCACGCGGAAGCTGAGGAGTATGGAACGCGACTACTGGCAGCAGGTCTCCGGTGTCCAATTCGAGGCGGCCGAGGCGGACGCGTCGAGGCGATTTAATCACGACTTCGAGGCGAAACAATCAGCTAAGGCCGCAGCCTTCCACAAGACGCGCACGAAATTGGCCAACCAGGTCGACGAGGGCGTCAAGCGGGTCTACCGCGCGAACCCGCGGACCGTAGATGATGAAATGTGGCGCGCCGCGCATTACGCGAAGCACGGCGACGCGACGAAATTGGGCTACATGCTGGATTTGCATGGTGAGTCGGAAGTCCATAGGCGCGACCCGGACAGCGCCTGGACGCCTTTATTTTTCGCGGCGCAGGGCGGCCACGCAGCCTGCGTCCGCCTGCTTTGCGCGCGCGGCGCGGACGTGAAAATAAGAGATCCGCGGCGCCGGACGCCTTTGCATGTTGCGGCGGCGTTCGGGTCGGCGGCGGCCTGCGCGGGTTTGATTGAGGCGGGTGCGGACGTGGGCGCCGTCGACGATCAAGATTTGACGCCGCCGGAGGTCGCGGAGTCGCGGGGCAAGACTGATGTGGCGGAGTTTCTGCGGCAGTTCGACACGACGCGCTCCGAGGGACCTCCACGATCGATCAAAGCGGAGGCCGCGGCGACGGACGGCGTCTCGACGGCGCTGCGGGCGCTCGCGTTCAAGGAGAAGGCCTTCGGCCGGGACTACCACGGCCTCGCGCCGACGCTCCAGAAGCTCGCCCACGCCTACAAGGCGGCCGGCGACGTCATCGGCAACCGGCAGACGCTCGAGCGGGCCGCGCTGCTTGCCTCGAAGCACTACGGCGACGAGCACGCGCTCACGGCGGCCGCCTACAACAACCTCGGGGCGGCCTGCCACCGCTGCGGCGAGCACGACGACGCCTGCGCGGCCTTCGCCAAGGCGCTCAAGGTCGCCCACGAGGCGCGGGGCGGCCGCGCGTTCCACCCCGCCGAGCCGCGCGAGGCCTTCGACCAGGTCCTGGTGCCGCTGCGGAACCTGGCTCTCCACACGCTACAGCGAGGTGACATTCGACAGGCCTTACCTTTATTGGAGCACGTCGTCGCGTTGCTGACAACCCTCCACGACCCGAATCTGAGACCTGGCGTTCCAAAACACGCCCCGTCGTCCACGGAATCGTTCCTCGCGGTCGGCACCTGTATGGAAATCAACCAGTGCGTCGGGTGCAACCGGGAGGCGATGACGAACGCGCCGTAAAATATTGATTTCCACACAGGTCGATACGACGCCTGTGGAAAGCGTGGCGCTGGTGCCCGCGCTCGTGACGCTGTCCTACGCGTACTTGCTTGATAAAAATTACGAGGGCTGCCGTCGCGAGCTCGACCGCGCCCTGAAGATCCTGACGACGCACGAGGGGGAGAAAGCCGCGTCGACGACGCTGGTCCGCGAGCACCTGGGCCTGCTCGCGTACTACGAGGAGGACTTCGAGGAGGCCCAGAAGCATTTCCGGGACGTCCACGACATCCTCGTGGCGCACGGCCGCGCGGCGGACGACGAGGACGTCGTCCGCCAGCTCGAGAACCTCGCGACGGCGACGTGTCGAACCGGGCCGAGGACCTGGGCCTAGGTAATTACTGTTGTTTGTGTTACTCGGGCCGATCCATCCAGGGCGCCGCCCGGTAGCCGCGCACGCGGCCCGGCTCCTGGGGCGGATAGAACCTGCCCTCCTTCACCGTGACCTCGGCGTTGTACCGCTGCTGCTTCAGGTTCGCCTCGAAGTCGTGCATGTTCGGCGGCGTCTTCATGCGCTCGAGTCGTGGTGGCTCGACGACCGGCTGCGGGTGGTGCTTCGGGTGGCTGTGCCAGGGCGCCGGCGGCGTCTTCACGCGCGGCACCATGTAGCCGCCCTTGAGCGGGTCGCTCGGCTCGGGCCGCTCGGGCTTCGCGTAGGCGTTGTACCACTCCCCGAGCTCCGGCATCGTCCACAGGCACTTGTCCTGCAGCGAGTACACCCTTATGTCGTACTGCCGGTCCGGCGGCCGCAGCTGCGCCTCGGGCTCCTTCTGGATCTTGTAGCCGTTCCGCCAGCCGTTCAGCTTGAGCGTCGTCTTCTTCTTGTCCCGTTTTATGCGCTGCTGCGCCCGCAGCGCCGCCTGCTTCTCGCGGATGCGCAGGACCTCGTCCATCTTGCCCACGATTTCCTTCTCGCGCTTCGCCTGCGCCTTGAGGAACTTCTCGGGGTAGACGACCTTGTAGGACACGCCCATCTGCATGGTGGCTGCTTATGGGGTGCCCAGAGGCTGGTGACAACGGCTTGTGTGTCGTGCGAGCTGCCCCGACGACCGATGCTTAAGTGTCCGCAGCTGTGCGGAGACGTAGGCCGCGTAGCGGCAAGGAGAGGATGGGGCGTTGGAGAGGCAGGCCGGCCCCGCACGCACGTCTCCGACGGTCACATCGCATCTATCGGAGCCGTACCGCGTACGGATCGATACCGCCGGAGCAGCGCGCCATTGCGCCCGGAAGCCGCCGCCGCGAGACGCGGCGCGATCATGACTCTACTGACGCCTAACCGAGGCGGCGAGCATGGCGAGACATTCTTACTACTAGAAGCAACAAACAGGCTAGCAGAGGCCCTTCCGGTATTTCCGGAGGCCGTCGACGTGGCCGGAGCCGAGGGACCGGTTCCCGCAGAGCTCCGCCCGGCACATGGGCACGAGGTGCTGCTGCACGTTCCAGACGCACGGGTCGACCTGGGCCGGCCGCCAGCGCCGATCCGCCAGCGCGTCGTACTGCTGGTAGAAGAACCAGTAGAAGAAGCCCTGGACGCGCGGGTCCCACTTGTGGTGTAGGGGGCCCCACGGGGTTTTGTTCCAGCCCGTATAATCGACGGTGGCCGTCGAGAGCGCTTCCAACAAGGCATCTCGCAGGGACCGGGACGGCGGCACGACGAGCAGCGCGCCGTTCACCATGGACATGGGCGCGCGCGTCGTGATGACGTGGCCGTCCGCCGCGCAGTCGAAGAGCGGCCCGAACTTCCCGAAGTCGTCCAGGTCGTAGTCGTTATCCACGACCATGATGGCGTCGTACTCGTCGTAGCCCATCGGCACGAACTTCAGGAACTCGCGCGCGCCGCAGCAGCCGCCGCTCTCGACGGGCACGCCCTTGCTCAGGTTCGGGGGCACGACCCAGTCGCTGTACCTTATATCAATGCCCGCCTTCTTCATCCCGTTGACGTTCGCCTCCGGGAAGGGCACGTTCTGCAGGTCCCGCCGCGGC
This sequence comes from Pelagomonas calceolata, assembly GCA_918797485.1. Taxonomy (NCBI): domain Eukaryota; class Pelagophyceae; order Pelagomonadales; family Pelagomonadaceae; genus Pelagomonas; species Pelagomonas calceolata. Next base: position 4,772,955 of record CAKKNE010000004.1, read on the forward strand.
AGGACGAAGATCGCGTCGACGCCGGCCGCCCGCGCCCGCTTCGCCAGCCGCTCGCGATGCTTCACGAAGCCCTGGAGCGTCGCCGACGTGTCGCCGTGCGCGTCGAAGACCGAGACGATCGCCTTGCGCCGCGCCGCGCCGCGTCGACACGTCGAGAGGTCGAGGCACGGCGCCGCTCGGTCGTGCGCCGCGCAGCGCCAGCCGGGCTCGACCCAGCCGGGGTCCATGCGGTCGGCCGCTGCCAGGCTGGTGGCTGCCCAGAGGAGGCGCCACATCGTGCGAGCTATCGGCAGCCCTTCTGCATCTTTTTTGTGCTCATACAGAGCAAAATGCGGTCACGCAGACCCGCGCTGGCCGGGTGGAGGCTCTAAGCACTCAAGCTGCAAAAGTTTTGCGCAGACTCAGTGACGGGTTTTGTGCATTGGCGCACGAAGCCATGAGGCGCCCGCCCGAGGCCTCGCAGGCGCGATACGGATAGCTCCGGGCGGCGCGCTCCGTCCACATTTTGCGCGGGGCTAGGCTGCCCAACACTTTGATTGCTGGACATTTGCCGCTGCCCCGGCACCGCAGGGAGCCAGCAGCGCGCCGAACATGCGACGCTGACTCCGATCCGACGCCGACCCCGATCGCAGCGGCAGGCTGGTCGTCGAGGCTGCCTAGACAGATGGTCTGGCAGCTGGACCCGGCGGCGGCGGCGCCGCGCGAGCGCGGCCGCTATGCGGCGCCGGAGCCGCCGCTCCAGCAGTACGAGCTCCGCCGGAGCACGCCGCAGGAGCTCGTCGCGCGCGAGCGCGCGCGGAGCGAGCTCGCCGCGCGCGAGCGCGCGCGGTCCCTCTCGGACTCTGCGCGGGGCGAGCTCGTCACGCGCACCGAGGAGACGCGCGGCCCTGGACGGGGCCACTGGACGGATTTCACGCCGCCGCAGACGCAGCGGGGCGGCGCCGCGGCGGCGCCGCGCGACGAAGTCCCACAACGAAGCCCACCCGCGCCGTCGCCCAAGGCGCCGCCGCGGCCGCACAACCCTGATTTGATCGTGATCCACGTCTGCGACGAGGCGCGAAAGGTGTCGCGGGACTTCGCGTGCGACCGCGTGGTTTTGCTAAGGGAGATGCGCTACTTCCGGAGTTATCTGGGAGGCGGCGACGCGTGCGAGGACATCGACATATCCGTGCACTGCGACGTGCACATCTTCGAGTGGCTCGTGCAGTGGATCCACTCGCCGAACAAGCCGCCGCCGCTCGACGCGTCGAGCGTCGTCTCGATTCTTATTAGCTCCGAGTTCCTCGAGATGGCGAACTTGGTGGAGCACTGCCTGAAGTTCATGGCGGCGCACGTCGGCGAAATCTTGGAGATGCCCATCGACCTGGCCTGCGTCTCCGACGCGCTCGTCCAGCGCCTCGCGGCGCTGTGCCCCGCCGAGGTTTTGTGTGACTTGACGGACGCCAAGGATAAGTTGCTGCCCAAGCTGTACAAGCGGCGCCTGGAGCTGGACTTTCGGCACTCCTCGAAGGCGAACAAGCGCGACATTTTGAAATGTCGCCACTGCGACCGCCTCTACCCGGCCTGGGCCCAAACTAAATTATCCTGTGCGAAGGCGCCGCCGCGGATTGATAGGCGGGGGCACCTCTGCCTGCGCCACGAGCCTGTTGAAGAAAGGTGGTCCCTCACGGAGTACGTCGGCGAGCTCCACGCGGCGGGCATGCCCTGGGAGGAGGTCTACTGGACCATGTGGGCCGCGACGCACATTTTCCGGTGCACGGCCTGCGACGAGTGGTTCGGCGCCGCGGATATGGAGAATTGCCGCCACCACCCGGGGCCGCAGGAATTTACAGATGACCATGCGCTCCGGGGAAAATACGCGTGCTGCGGCGCGGAGTGCCTGCGCTTCGCGGCCGGCGCCGTCGCGAAGGGCTGCGCGGCGCGGCGGCACGCCGTCTCGTCCATCGACGGCTCGGCTTCACCGCAAACGCTGGCGCTGCTCGAGAAGCGCGACTGGGCCCGCACCGTTGAGCAAGAGGAGCCTGCAGAAAGGGCGTCGTCGTCCGAGCGCAGCCGCGCGCCGACGCCGGTGCCCGAGCCGCCCGAGCCCGCGCCCGTGGTCGTGCGGCCCCCGGAGCCCGCCGCGGAGCCCGCCGAGGAGCGGCCGGAGTCCCAGGAGCGGCCGGCGTCCCAGGAGAGAGCCGAGAAGCCCGAGGAGCCCAGGCTCGCGGCGAAGGTCGAGAAGAAGATCCGGAAGAAGGGCGCCGCCAAGAAGAAGCTCGCGAACGCCGTCAGGAAGGCTAACGGTGCGGTCAAGAAGAAGCTCGACCTCGCCGCGGCCGCCGCGAAGGCCCTCGAGGACGAGGCCGCGCGGAAGAAAGCGATGGCGGCGAAGGCGAAGGCCGCGGCGGAGCGCGCGCGGCGCCTCTTCTCGGTCTTCGGCGCGGCGCCGGACGGTGTGCATGCGCCGATGGACCACGAGCACCCGCTCGCGCGCGGCAAGGCCGCGAAACGGAGCGACGACGCCGCGGCGCTGTCGCCGCGGCGGCGCCGCGCCTACGAGATGGACTGCGGCTGGCGCCTCGAGGACCAGGAGCGCATGGGCCAGCTGGCCCGGGCGTTGGTCGAGAGGCGGACGCCGCTCGCGGGCGCGCTCGCACGCGCGGATCAGCAGGACGAGGAGGTCAAGGTCGAGAAGAAGGCCGAGGCGAAGCGGTGGCGGTAGTAGTCCTGAGAGGTTATCTTAAGTTGTTCAAATGGTGACGCTAGCGGCCGGTAAGACACTAGAACCGCCATGAAAAATTGCCAATTATTTGCTTAGAGCTAGGCCGCCTAGCCGCCACGACCTGTTGCTGCTTGTGCTCATGCCGTGCGTATGCTCGCGTGCTAGCACCGATGGGCAGTGAATACATGCCGTCGGGGCGCGATTGATGTCGGTTTGAGGCAGCCCCTCCATCAATAGCAACTTTTGGGCAGGTCTGAGGCATGCGTACGGTGCTCGTCGCTGCGGCCCTCGCCCAGGCGCTGGACTACAGCGCCGTCCGATGGGGGCCCAGCCGCCAGCAGAAGAAGCGGGGCATCCCGCAGAACCACGGCTTCGCGGCGCTCAAGAAGGAGTTAGATAGGAGCCTGCGGGAGAAGTGGTTCAAGGGCCGCCGGCCGCAGACGGCGGCGGGGGCCACGGAACTATTAAGGGAGGTGCTCGGCTCGCAGGTCCGCGACCAGCTGATCCTGATCCGGGGCGGGCGGCTCTTCACGACCCACAATTTCACGCACAATACGAAGCACACCTACATGCTGCGGCTCCTGGCCGCGGTCCAGCGCGCCGGCGGGCCGCTGCCGGACGCGTGGCTCATGTACGAGAGCAGTTCGCGGGGCAAGTGCCACGACCTGGACGGCCTCGGCGGTCACGGTCGGCTCCTGCCGACGTTGGTGATCGCGAAGCTGGACGGCTACGGGCAGTGCGGTATACTGGTACCGAACCCCTACTTCGGCTTGGGGGATATAAACGACATGTGGCGCCTGCAGATTGAGGCCTTGATGGATGCGAACGAGACCACAAAAAAGCGCGACCCGCGCGTCTTCTGGCGCGGCGAGGTGGCGGCGCTCGCGGTGAAGCGGAAAGGCTACCCCTGCAAGAGCGAGCGGGGCAACCACGCGCGGCTCGCGGCGTTGGCGCTGACGGCCGACGACCCGTCGCACTTCGACGTCAAGTGCAATGTGGGTTGTGAGGCCCGGGACGCGGCCAAGTGGCCGTGCCCCGGGCTGGCTTACGACGCGACGATGCGGAAAATTTATGCTGATAATTCATCGATCAGGGACCCGAAGTTCTACACCGAGCCGGACTACGCGAACTACAAGTACGTCCTGAACCTCCCGGGCAAGACGGACGGGTCGTACAGCCGCAACCTCAACCACCTCTGGTACGTCGGCGCCGCGGTATTACTGTGGGACACGCCCTCAGTGGAGTGGTATTATCCAGCGCTGAAGCACGGCGCGACGCACGCCGCGGTCAATCGCACGACGGCCCGGGCCGTCGTCGCGGCGCTCGACGCGTCCCCCGAAAAGTACGCTCGTCTCCTGGCGGGCGCGCGGCGCGTCCAGCGGGAGCTGACGTCCCCGGAGGCGATCGCGCGGTACGTGCGGCACGTCGTCGACGCGCTCCGCCGCGCGCAAGCGCAGCATCTGATAAAATGGGGCGACGTCCTCGCGGGGGAGAACTGCTCCGACTTCGTCGAGGTCACCGTGGACGGCGCGCCCGCGCACGCGCGCCACCTCTGGTTCTACCAGAACGCCAGCGACGTCGCAAATACGTCGGCGCGCGTCGGCATGCACTACACAACCAACGTCTACGCGCCCGTGGCCTCGTGCGCGGCGATGGTAGGAGCGGCCGTCAAGACGCGCGACACGTCATCGCACGGAGCGAGTGTGCGCACGGACAACCCCGAGGCCGTCGGCGCGAGCGTCGGCGCGGCAGCGTCGACGTCGCCGGCCCAGGCCGCGCGCTCGTTCGAGTCGATGTACGCGCCGAAGTCGTCGTCCGCGACGGCCCCGGGTTCCTCGTCAAGCTGCGACCGGTGGCCGCGGCCCTACCACTGCATGACCTCTTCTAGTGGGATAAATTAGTATGTGAATGAATTAATGCCGCGGTCGCGTCGCGAACTGGTCGATGCGGTCCACGAGCTCCGCGAAGGACGGGCGGTCCTCGGGGCGCCGCTGGTTCGCGAGGCGCATCAGCTCCCCCAGCAACTCGCGCTCGGGCCCGCTCGTCGCGCGGTCGTGGATGAACGGGAGTAACCATGGACGGTTCGCCACGTCGAAGACGTGTGTCTTCTCCGACAAGAGCAAGCACGCTCCATCGAGGCACGTCCCGCGGCTCTCGGGCGCGCCGACGGCGCCCGTCTCGCACGGGGTGTGGATGCCGGGCTCGCCGCGGCAGCTCAAGTTTTCCTTGAAGGCCGGGCAATCCGTATCCTTGCGGCACGCTCGGGCGGTGTTGTTGAGCACCCGAGGCACCGAGCGGCGACCCACACCCTTGAGCGGCCACCGACGCAGCGCGGCTTTACCTAGCGGCGACTCCGTGAGCCGTTTCGGGCCGTCGACCATGCAAACCGTCCCGTCAGCATCATCCATCGCGAACTGCTGCGCCTTGAAGTCGTCCAATATGTATCCGCGCGACGCCCAGGCACCAAAGCACTCTAGAATTGCCTTCGCCAGCTCCAGCGGTCTCTTCCGCGCGCGCTTGTCGAACGCGCGCGACATGAGCGGGGGCTTGTCCCGAGACGTCTTCCCGATCGGCGGCCCGCAGTCGCCCACCACGAAGCTCACGTGCCGCGCGTCGTCCGAGAACCAGGCGCCGTGCAGGGGGACGATGCCCGGCTCGCCGCGCAGCGCCTCCAAATAAATCATCTCCTCCCAGAGCACGTCGCCGCCGTAGTCGCCCTGCGCCGCGTGGCGGCCCTTCCCCTTGACGATGACGGGCGCGCCCCGCATGCTGCCGCGGTACACCGTCTTGGCCTTGCTCGAGATTTTTTCCCAGAGTTGGACGTCGCTCTTCCGTCGAACGGTCCAGGCGACCGGCGTCGTGCGATTCGTCGGCGCGGCGAACCAGTCGTCGATCGCCTTGGCGCGACGTAGTAATGCGTTGTCGTCAAGCCGCATGGCCAGTCGACTCTTGGCCGCGACGAGGAGAGGTGCTATGGCGTACAGCAGCCGCATGGTGCCTGGCTGCCCCTTTGCTTTTAGCTGCCCGTTATGCCGCAGCGATGGATCGGCACCAATTACACAACGCCTGCATTTCTTTACGGCGTCGCGTGCGCAGTGTGCGGTGTCATTCAGGCACGCCGACTCGAGCTCAAAGAGAGCGATGCTAGAGTCTTACAGGCCGCTAGCTCTCCGCGTCGCCTCGCGTGTAGCGGCTAGCTGCGCATTTTGCACGCGAGACACAGCACTCGTCTATACACCAATGATAGATTGATATAATAATGATGCAGCACCACTCATGTGTTCGGCGTTACTATCGCGGCGACATCAATTTCACACGCGGACTTGAGGCAATTATCGGTCTTGCTTGCGCCGCCGCCACACGCAGCGAAACTAGCCAGGGGCAGGGCAGGGCAATAAGTTCAGGAGATTTACGATGGCCGAAAGCACGATGACGCGCGCGGCGCCGGGCGACGGCGAGGCCGCGGGCGCGCTCCTCGCGACGAAAGAGCTCGTCAAGCCCGAGAAGCCCGGTAGTAGCATCAAGGGCATCCTGGCCGGCGCCGCCGCGGCTTCGTTCGCTCTCGGGCTGCTCGCGGCCGTGACGCCGTCGACGCGCCAGGCTCCCGTCGGACTCGCAGGAGATCGTTGGTCCCTGACCGTCGAGGGCGGCCTCGGAAGCGTGGACCCGAACTACGTCAGCTTCGTCGTCGACCCGGCGAGCCTCGAGGTCGTCAAGAAGTACCCGAGCTACCCGTACCCCGTCGACTTCACTAGTCCGGCGCTCAAGGCCCTCGTGAAGGAGCTGGCGCCGGCGCTGTTCGTTATTACGGGAGGCAACAGCAACTGCATCTCGTACGCCGACGGCTTCGACCCCGGCTCGTCTCCGAAGTCATCAGCTGACAACTACTTGTCGACCTACTGCGAGGGTAAGACGTACTACGGCAATCTGGAGCCGGCGCTGTTCAAGACTTTGTTAGATTTCGCGGCGGACACGGGGACTGACCTCGTGTGGCACCTGAACATGGCCTTTGGCCGCGGGCACTCGTCGGCCGCGTACGAGCCCTGGGACGCCAACGACGCGAAGGGGCTCCTCGAAGCCGCGGGCTCGGCGCTGAAGGGAGCGATGCTCTTCGAGGAATTGCCGGAGAAGGGGAAGAAGGTCGAGAGCTGTGTGGAAATCAACCAGTGAGTTGGGCCGCCATCGAGCAGACGCAGCTACGGAGAAAATATCGCGTCGATGGCGTGGGGCGCCCGAACTTTGATTTCCACACAGGTAGGGTTCGACATCACGCCCGAGCAGATGGCAAACGACCTCGCCATCATGAAGGCCGCGCTCCCGTCCAAGAAGACGCTCGTCTACGGCGTCCTGAACCAGGACTCGGACCAGGACAAGACGACGGTTACCGACCCGATTTACCAGGCAAGCAAGGACTCTATAGATGTCGTCGCCTTCTCGTACTACATGAACAACGCCTGGAGACGCGCGCCTGAAAATCACGGCTCGTACAGCGGCTCCGGCAGGTGCAAATTTGACCCGAAGCAAACGGCGGCGTTCATGGTGGAACCGGCGCACCGCGCGACGCTCGACACGACATCCAAGCACTTCGTCGAGCTAGGCGAGTCGTTAGGCAAACCCGTGCAGCTCATCGCCGGGGCGCCCTGCACGCACAACAAGGAGGGCACGGGCTACGGAGCCGTCGACGCGCACGTCGGGGCCTTGTGGTACGCCGACGCGCTCGGCCGCGTCGCCAAGCAAGGCGTCCGCGTCTTCGCGCGCCAGACCCTCGTCGGCGCCGTCTACGGCCTCCTCGGCACGACCACACACAAGCACAAGCTCGCCCCGACGCCCGGGTACTGGGTCGCGGTCCTCCACAAGCGGCTGATGGGGCCGTCGGTCCTCGGCGTGACCGCGCGCGGTCCCGAAGGCTTCTCTGCCTACGCCCACTGCTCCAAAGGCGCGTCGGGCTACACCCTGCTTCTCGTGAACTTCGACGGCGACAACGTCACCTTGACGCTCCCCTCGCACGGCACGCGCGCGGAGTACGTGCTGACGTCGCCCGACGGGCTGACGACCGGCTCGACGCTAGCGAACCCGCATCCCGGAAGGACGGTGCTCAACGGCGGCGCCGTCCTGGCAGTCTCCAAAAAAGGCGAGCTGCCCGCGCTCGACGGGCGGTCGGTCGACGGCTCGACGAAGCTCACGGTGCCCGCGGAAGCGATTGCCTTCGTCGTCATGGAGGAGATCGCGGACGGTATCAGCGGGTGCTGAACCCCGCACAAAACTAGGGTGAACATTATCTCGTATATGACTAATCACCTTCTAGATGTACGAGACAATTCCCAGATTCGCCTCGATCGACGCGTCGAGTGCTACTAGTAGTCGACCGCTGTGCACAGTGGCTATGTCACGTGCTATGTCTCCCGAGCGGCCTTGCCGACTCCGAGTCGGAGACTCCAGAGGCACTACGTCGACTGGCTCGCAGTTCCCACCTGAGACGAGGCAGACTAATTATCGCTTCTGCAGGCCCGCGCAGCTCGGCGCGAGCGCCGTCCAGCCACCGGGCGCGTGGGCCACGGCGCAGCGGTCGACGAGTGCCGGGCGCCCGAGGGCTGCGAGCGCCGCGGCGCGCGTGGCGTTGGTCCAGGGGTTCGCGACCTCGCCCGCGCGGACGGGAGGCCGGCGCGCGGCGCGCGCGGCGTCCGTGGCGCGCGCGCGCGACACGCCGTCGGCGACGGCCTCGCCGTCCGCGGCGACGAAGGCCGCGAGGGTGTCGTAGGCGGCGGCCGCGCGCGAGGCGCCGCCGCCGCGCCAGTCGACGAGGTCCTCGAAGCAGACGACGACGTGCGGCAATTCGCAAAGGCGCGCGTAGTCGCGCGCGTGCCAGCGGGCCGTGTCGCGCGCCATGCGCACGGCGAAGGCGTCGAAGTCCGCCTGGAGATTTTTTGACACCCAGTCCTTCTCCCGCACGCGGCCGACGTGCCGTTCGCCGCGCCCGTAGAGCCTGGCTACGGTCTTGCGCTGGTACTCGGCCCAGATGGCGTCGAGGGGCCGGCGCACGACCACCAGGGCCGCCCCGAAGCGCGGCCAAGGGCACGGCAGCGAGCCGTTGCGGAAGAGGCGCGTGAAGGCGAAGCCCTTCGGGTGAGCCTTGATGGTCGTCTGGTTCGCGGCGCAGCGCGCCTCGCCAGGCAGCACGGCCATGAGGGACTTGTCGTGGTAGACGCTGCCACTCTGCCCGCCGAGCGCGGCGTCAAGGAAGAGCCGCGTCATCGTGGAGCCCGAGCCGGGCACCGTCCAGAGCACCGGCGGCGTGGCGAAGCGCCGTCGCAGCGGCTGCGCCGCGGCGCAGGCTACCAGTGCGACTGCGGCTGCGCACCGGGCCATGCAGTCATCGCGCGCGGCCGTACTGGCGCGCCGTGTGCGCCAAAAATTGCTCGATCATCATGTGGTGCTTGATGAAATGGAAAATATTTCATTTGGGAAAAGCTAACTTTTCCTGTCCTTTTTTATGATGTATATACATATACATACGAGTGTGTTGTGTTATAAACTGGTTTACAAAGTAGCGTCGATAAATCGGCTGCCCTTCGATGGGCCACCGATAACGCATGCATCGGCTCGCGCCGCTGCTCGCGGCCGCCGTGGCGGCCCGGCGGCCGGTGGCGGAGCGCCTCTTCGTGGCCGTCGAGGTCGAGGCCGCGGCGCTTGAGGCCTGCGCGGGCGGCGGCTGCCGCGCGGCCGGATTAGTGGAGGCGCAGTGCGATACCTGGGTGCGGGGCCTCAAAGCGGTGGCCTTCTTCGGCGACGAGCGAGACGCGGCGCTGCCCGCGGCCTGCGCCGGCCGGGCGTATCGGCCGTGCGCCGAGGCGAACTTGGGGGGGGACCTCTCGTCCGCGCAGCTCAAGCGCGAGCACCTCCACCTGCAGCTGCTCGGCGCGGCGCCCGCCGACGCCGACTGGTTCGTCACCACGGAGCAGGACGTCTGGTGGCACGCGGCGCGGCTCCACGCGTACCTCGAGGCCATCGAACACAAGTTCCCGGACGCGCACGCGGCGCCCTTCTTCGCCGGCGGCTACGAGGGCCCCTTCCTGGTCATGAACCGGCGCTTCGTCGAGGCGGTCGTGGGCAACGCGACCTTCGTGGACCGGTGCCGCGCGGCGCTCCTCGAGTTCCTGGCGCAGCCCCACGTCCACCCTCACAAGGGCGACAAGGGCGACACGGGGGGTAAGCGGCGCCTCGGCGGTCGCGCGAAATGCCACCGCGCCGACGGCTCGTCCTGCGCGGCCGAGGCCCCCTACAACAACGACCTGCTCGTGCGCTGGTGCGCGCAGCGCTCCGGCGCGCGCGACGCCAACCCGGAGTGCCCGCGCAAGTGCCGCCAGGCCTTCGCGGCCCTCGAGCTGCCCTGCGCACCCGGCGCGGGCGGCGCCCTCGCGCTCTACAACAACGGCCACCACGGCGCGGCGCCCTACCCGGCGTCGGACTACGCCGGGCCCCTGCCGGGAAACCTCCTCGCGTTCCACCGCGTCGACGCGCGCGGCGCGCGCGCGCTCGAGAACCGGAGCCGCGCGGCCGCGCCCGGGCCGGCGCCCGCGGCCGCGTGCCGCGTCTACCGGCCCTGAGCGCCGCGGCCCCGGGGTGCCTATGAATGCGTTGATGTGTAAAAAAAAAAAAAAAGGGTCGGACCGCGGCGTCGCGACTGCCGCTGTATCCAAGCGTTTCGCGGAGACGGTCGGCGGCGTCGCGGTGCCGTCCGCGACATCGATAACAGTAACATCGGCGAGTTCCGTCGGCGACGACTCGGCCAGGGAGTCGCGCCGCGTAGGCTAGCGGTCTGTAAGACACTAGGGATGGCAAGCAATTTTTTGTGGCACAGAATGCCTCACAGAGTGCTTGACCAGGCTGCCCTTGTGCGTCACCGCTCGACGTCTCATCACTGGGCAGCGTTTGAAAACAAGCGATTGCGGCGCCGTGCAAAAGCAGGCGCACTGCATCGCGCATATTCGTAACGATGCTGCGCCATCAGTCATGATGAAGCGCTGGCTGCTCCTCGCCGCGCTGGCCGCGGCAGAGGACCTGGCCTTCGTCCGCGAGGGCTGCCGCATCTCCATCCATGGTGCCAGAGCCATTTTGAGAGACGGCGCCCGCGAGTGCGATGTATGGAACGCGCAAAGTAGTGGCCGCCGCTGCGCGAGCGACCGTGTACTCCTCTGCGAGGTGGGCTTCGCGGGCCAAGAAAATGCCGCGGGGTCGACGCACGCGGCATTAACAGTAGCGACGGACGCCGCCTACCTCGTGGCGCCAATCCCGGGCGGCCTGCCGCGGTACAAGTACGTCGAGGCGAAGGCCGCCTGGGCCCGGGCCGCGGGCGTGGCCTACTACCTCGCCTTCGGGCGGGGCACCGCGAAGGCGAACGGCCCGCGCTGCGACGCCGGCGCCGGCGGCCAGACCCTGCACGCCCTCAAGGCCGCGGGCCTCGGCGTCGTCATGCGCCGCACCGAGTACGAGTCGGTGACGGCGCTCGACGTCGACGCGGTGCCCGCCCTCGACGCCGCGCCCCCGGAGGCGTGGCTCGCGCTGGACGCCGCGAGCGACGTCTTCGGCGCCTCGAACGTCGGCAAGCCCGTCCTCGTGAACGGCGGCGTGCTGGTCCTGCGGAACACGGCCTGGGCGCGCGAGCTCGTCGGGGCGTGGTGGCGCAACCGCTGCGGCCCGGCGGACCAGTACGCGCTGTGGAAGTCGCTCGCCGAGCTCTGGCGCCGCGACCACCCGAAGTTCCGTCTCTCCGACGGCGTCTTCGCGAACTACGCGAGCGCGCGGGAGCGCTTCCTGCCCGAGGTCGCGCGGCGCATCGCGGACGGCGCGCTCCCGGCCCGGGGCTGCGCCGCCGACGCCACCTGCGCGGCCCTCTTCAGCGCGTCGGGCTGCCTCGCGGCGCCGCTCGCGCTGCCCAATTTGTACGTGACGCCCGTGGCCGGCCCGTTCCGCGCGGCCGACGGGTCCGCCGTCCGGCCCCTCCAGAAGGGCGACCACGCCTGGATGTGCCACTTCGACCGCGTGTACGAAACGCTAAAGGATTATGACCTGCGCTTCGCGGCGCTCGAGGCCGCGGTCGGCGCGCGCGACGCGGCCCGCGTCCCCGCGCTCGTCGCCCGCGTTCTGGGAAAGGACGGGGGCGACCGCTTCGACGCGTCCTGCGCGCGCCCGGGCGACGCGCTCCGGCACGCGCTCTACCGCTTCAACGGCGTCGAGCCTGACCGGGGGCGCACGTGCGCGCTCGCTCTCAACGAGTCGCTGCAATCCCAGTACGCGTACGCGCCCGCGGATAACATAAGATACGCGGGACCGGGCGTGCTCGTCAAATCCAAATGCGGCACGGCGAAGCGCTACCTGCAGCCCGAGGAGGCCCGGAAGTGCGAGCTCAAGGCCGCGCGCCGGGCCGCGCGCCCGGCCAAGCTGCGGCGCGACGCCGAGACGGCGCACGCCTACAACGCGTCGACGCCGCCGACGACAATACTCAAGTCGAACTGCACGCTCCAGCGCTTCCCGCCGATCTACGCGAATCGCGTGCATTTTTTTTCGTTTGTCGCGGCGGACCTCTACCACCTGCTCGGGCATGCGTTAAGGTACTACCGCCACCTCGGTTTGGATCTGAAGAACCAGGGGCGTATCTTTGTACACAACGCGAGCGGGCCAGTTGCTCTGGAGAAGACGCTGGTGTATTTGAGGCGGTACGAGATCCAGTACAAAGTCTCGAACGAGTGGTCCAGTCAGACGAAGCGCGATGCGGCCAACCAGTTCCTCCTGAGCTTGCCGAACGACGCCTGGCTCGTCTACCCCGATCTGGACGAGTTCTTCGCCTTTCCCTGCGAAGTGCTCGAGATCATGGACCAGGGAGGGCTGCTCAGTGGCCAGATGGTCGACCGCGTCGCGTACGACTGGCACCTCAACAGTCTGAGACCACTACCTAGAGCAGCAAAGATGAACAATCGCTCATCAATCGACTACCAGTTTCCCCGCTCTTGTAGATTGACGGGAGGCTTGCTCGATACGAACGTCAACAAGTACACGCTCGTGCCGGCCGTCGACGCGGCGGGAAAGAGACTAAGGTACATCAACGCCCACTCCGTCGCGTGCGGTACGCGTCGTATGCTACGCCACGTCCACGCTCAGAAAGCGATGAATTGCGAGGGCGTGACGATCTTCCGCGGACCCGCCGTCGCGCACTTCGGCTTCACGAAGATCACGATCCCCGTCCTAGAACGGAAGCTGGCCACGTACAAAGCTCTGGCGCGGACTTCCGGCGAACTCCGCCACCGCAACGCCGTCGAGCACTACCGCAAGCTCCGGGACTCGTTCGAGTACTGCCCTTTAACAAAGTCGTTCCAGTTCACTCGAAAAGCGCGGCGGCTTTTGATGCGGAAGCGCTACTGCGACCCGCTTCCACCCCATCTTGAACGGAACTACGCGCCGTCTCGATTTTGTTTCGAGCCGACGAAGGCGCCGCGGCCCTCTTTACGAAAATCGACGCCGCGGCCGCGGGCCCTCGTCGAGGACGACGACCCGCCCGACGACTAACGTTTTGTGTTTACTCTAGATCGTTGTTCATCTTAGTAGAGAGAGAGTCGCTTGGCGCGCCGGAGATATTGCTCCGATAATGACCTAGCTGTAAGACACTAGGGATGGCAAGCAATCTATTTTTTGTGGCACTGCTTGACCAGGCTGCCCTTGTGCGTCACCGCTCGACGTCTCATCACTGGGCAGCGTTTGAAAACAAGCGATTGCGGCGCCGTGCAAAAGCAGGCGCACTGCATCGCGCATATTCGTAACGATGCTGCGCCATCAGTCATGATGAAGCGCTGGCTCCTCCTCGCCGCCGCGCGGGCCGCGGCAGAGGACCTGGCCTTCGTCCGCGAGGGCTGCCGCATCTCCATCCATCATGGTGCCAAAGCCATTTTGAGAGACGGCGCCCGCGAGTGCGACCTGTGGAACGCGCAAAGTAGTGGACGCCGCTGCGCGAGCGACCGCGTGTTGCTCTGCGAGGTGGTTTTCGCCGATCAGAAAGCGGCGGCGTCGACGCACGCGGCATTAACAGTAGCGACGGACGCCGCCTACCTCGTGGCGCCAATCCCGGGCGGCCTGCCGCGGTACAAGTACGTCGAGGCGAAGGCCGCCTGGGCCCGGGCCGCGGGCGTGGCCTACTACCTCGCCTTCGGGCGGGGCACCGCGAAGGCGAACGGCCCGCGCTGCGACGCCGGCGCCGGCGGCCAGACCCTGCACGCCCTCAAGGCCGCGGGCCTCGGCGTCGTCATGCGCCGCACCGAGTACGAGTCGGTGACGGCGCTCGACGTCGACGCGGTGCCCGCCCTCGACGCCGCGCCCCCGGAGGCGTGGCTCGCGCTGGACGCCGCGAGCGACGTCTTCGGCGCCTCGAACGTCGGCAAGCCCGTCCTCGTGAACGGCGGCGTGCTGGTCCTGCGGAACACGGCCTGGGCGCGCGAGCTCGTCGGGGCGTGGTGGCGCAACCGCTGCGGCCCGGCGGACCAGTACGCGCTGTGGAAGTCGCTCGCCGAGCTCTGGCGCCGCGACCATCCGAAGTTCCGTCTCTCCGACGGCGTCTTCGCGAACTACGCGAGCGCGCGGGAGCGCTTCCTGCCCGAGGTCGCGCGGCGCATCGCGGACGGCGCGCTCCCGGCCCGGGGCTGCGCCGCCGACGCCACCTGCGCGGCCCTCTTCAGCGCGTCGGGCTGCCTCGCGGCGCCGCTCGCGCTGCCCCATTTGTACGTGACGCCCGTGGCCGGCCCGTTCCGCGCGGCCGACGGGTCCGCCGTCCGGCCCCTCCAGAAGGGCGACTACGCCTGGATGTGCCACTTCGACCGCGTGTACGAAACGCTAAAGGATTATGACTTGCACTTCTCGGCGCTCGAGGCCGCGGTCGGCGCGCGCGACGCGGCCCGCGTCCCGGCGCTCGTGGCCCGCGTTCTGGGAAGCGACGGGGGCGACCGCTTCGACGCGTCCTGCGCGCGCCCGGGCGACGCGCTCCGGCACGCGCTCTACCGCTTCAACGGCGTCGAGCCTGACCGGGGGCGCACGTGCGCGCTCGCTCTCAACGAGTCGCTGCAATCCCAGTACGCGTACGCGCCGGCGGATAACATATACGCGGGCTCGGGCGTGCTCGTCAAATCCGAATGCGGCACGGCGAAGCGCTACCTGCAGCCCGAGGAGGCCCGGCGGAAGTGCGAGCTCGCCGCGCGCAAGGCCGCGCGCCGGGCCGCGCGCATGGCCAAGCTGCGGCGCGACGCCGAGACGGCGGCGCGGCACGCGGAGGTGGGCGTCGCCGAGTTCGGGATGGCCGCCGTCCAGGCTGCATTCACAAGAGGACGGTGGAGGAAGCCGCCGAGCGCACCCGTCGACTACGACCGAGCGAGCCCCTATCAAGCCCATAGGAATGAAACGTACGACTGGGACGCCGCGAAACGTAGAGTTATGGACCACGCGATGCGGGATGTGGCACGCTATTCTATAGACGAGTCCCATAAGAGCACGAAACTAGCGTTACGAAGCGCCCTCCTGGACAAGACGCACGCCATATGGATCTTGCAAGGTAGATTATTTGTCCACAAGGCGTATCTGGGCGAGATGAAGCGCGAACTGCATCTGCGGTTCATGAATTCAGTTTTGGGGAAGAAGAGCGACCTGATAAAGAACGTCGTATATACGTTCGACGAGGGCGCGAGTGGCCCCAGTCACGAATGCGACCCGCACCTGCCGAAGCTCGTGATAGCCAAGAAGAACGGCGAAAAACAATGTGGGGTTTTGGTGCCGAATCCGTACTTCGGGGACCTGTATCGAAACTGGGAGCGGGAGCGGTCAGCGCTTGTGTCTTTGGGTAGAAGACGAAAGTGGGAGAATCGGCGGCCCCAGTTGTTTTGGCGGGGCAAGATTCGAGGTCGGGAGGCCGTGATTAATAAGGAGCGAGATTGTGCGAGAGAAGCGGGGAACTACGCGCGGTTGCAGGCGGCTTCATTAACCACGCACGACTCCAAGAAATTTGACGTGCGCACGAATACGTGTCGACCGCGGCCGATCCGGTCTTTATCTCAAGACTTGTGTCGGAAGGTCTTACCGCAGAACGACGACTTAGCTAAAATACGAGATTCGGGTTGTAGGGCGGTCCAGGGGCGGTTCATGAACCATGGGAAGTTCAACGCGTTCCAGTTCCTGCTGGATCTGCCTGGTAGCACGACGGGGAGCTATTCGAGGAACTTAAACCACCTCTGGCTGCTGGGGGCCGTCGTCGTCTTCTGGGCCGGGCCGCTCCTAGAGCCGGGCGGCGCGCTGCAGTGGTACTCGGCCGGGTTGAGGGACGGGCGGACGCACGTGACCGTCAACGTGTCCACCGCCAAGGCGACGCTCGACGCCATCACCGACCATGTAGATTGGCGCAATGAATTGTTAGAGAACTCGCGAGGAGTTGCTGATAATCTATTATGTGGCGAGTGCATGGGCAGCTACGTCGCGACCGTCTTAACGTCATTGAGGCAGCGCCTGCCCCTTCTGGATTCTGCGTTGAACCAGCGGACGCACCATACCGCGAACGCGACGCTCGCCGAATTGTTATCAAGAGAGAACTGCGCGCGGCACTTGGCGGCCGGGTTGGTCGAGGTCGTGCGCGGGACGCCCCGGAACCGGCGCGAGCCGGGCTGGCCGATCACGTGGCGGACCGCCGCGACGGGCGCCGCGGCCTGCGATTTGTTGGGAGCGCTGGCGGCGCCGTTCCGCGACCCGAAGATGAGTGCGGCGGGCCGGCGCGGCGGGGCGCGCGTCCGGGAGCGCGTGCTCCTTGCTTCGGTTTAATTGTCTTTTGTGGTTTATCGGGTGCGCTCTCTTCACAAACTCACAACTTAGTCTACAAGCAGCGCACGACGTGGCGCCAGAGGCCCTCCTCGAAGTCCGCGTCGAGGACGCGCAACCAGAGCGAGCCAGGAGCCTTGGCCCTGTCCTTCTTGACCAGCGCCTTCAGCAGAACGAGGGACCGGCGTCGCTTCCAGGCGGTCGAGAAGTAGCACGCGATTGGCACCAGCGTCGCGCCGCCATACACGTCAATGGCCTCCATGTTCGGGCTCCGCCAATCGACCCACGGCGCTAAGACCGTCCGCAGCGCCACGAATCCGACGAGAGGCGCCCCGTCAGTGCTCATCTCGTCGGGCGGGCCCCACGGAATGATGGTGCCATGCGAGCCGAAAACGATTGCACGGCCTTGGCTCGTTTGGAAGGTAATTTCTGACGTAAATTCTATCGCCGTCGAGCTGCACTTCACGGCGACGATGGACTCGCCGGCTGCGAGCGTCTCCGTCTGCTCCCGAAAGGTCTGCGGATCGCGGCCGCGCCGCGCCGCATCGTCGGCCGCATCCGGCGCGTCGGGTATGAACGCGTCGCTGCCGCGGTAGCGGAAGGCCAGGCTGGTAATCACGGGCTCGCCGCTTTCCCCAACATTGTCGATGAGCCAGGCGCGGACCGCCGTGATCGGCCGCTCGCTGTCAAAGCACAGGCGTGCCGTTTGATGAATGCATCCCGGCTGGGAACCCATCGGCGTCAGCCTCTCTTTCACCGCGCGGCGCACCACCGTGCCCTTGTCCACCTCCTCGGTGAGCCAAGGCTTGTCCTCGACTGGGATGGGAGGCACAGGACCAAGGCCCTCGGAGATGTGGCTGGCCATGAGCATTTGCATCATGGACATAGTGGCGGATCAATGCGCGTAAAAAATGCACAAGGCCCAACCGAGCTAGCGGCCTGTAAAGACACTAGCCCTTCTGCGGGAGGGGTACGGGGGACCCCGCGACGTAACTAACCTGAGCCTTCTACCTTCCGTGTCTCGCTTACTTGTAGTAACTTTATGATACCTTAGGAAAAGTCGTCGGAGTAGTCCGAATCCGAGTCGCCGCGCTTCTTCCGCCGGCGCCGCGGCGGCGAGTCGTCCTTCTTCTCCTCGGACGGCTCGGGCTCCTTGCCCTCGCACATCCGCCTATCTTCGGCCGCGGGCACGTCGTCGGGGTACATCTCCACCCGCGCCGCCACTGCCTCAAGCTCTAGAGCTGCGCGGCTTGCAACACACTGCCCGTGCCGCGTTCTCCGACTCGTCCGCGACGTCTCAGGGCTCCGCCGGAGGAGGACCTCGCCGCGGGCGCCGCCGCGAGTGCATGACATCCCAGTCGAGGCGACGGCGTGGCGGTGGAGGCCCCCAGTCTTAGGCGCAAGTATGTATATATACCTTGTATGAATAACACGGCTACGTCGACGGGACGAGCGCCGGCCACCGCGTCCGCACCGCATCGACGGCCTCGGCAGGCGACGCCGCCTCGACTGGTCTCCGAAGGCGGCGTCGTTGTTAAGTATTTATCAGTTCACAAAAATTACCACAATATCACGCCCGCCGTCGATGCGACTTCTCGAACTGGTCGAGGCGGTCCAGGAGCTCAGCGAAGGACGGGCGGTCCTCGGGCAGCGTTTGGTTCGCGAGGCGTATCAAGCTCCGCAAAAAGTCCCCCGCGGCCGGATCCTCGGCCCTGGCCGCGATGCCGGGCAGGAGCCACGGGCGGTTCGCCACGTCGAAGACGTGCGTCTTCTCGGACAGCCGCATGCACGTACCGGCGAGGCATTTCCCCCCCGCCTCCGGCGCGGCGCGCGCCCCGGGCTCGCATGCGTGGTCCGGGTCGCTGCACGAGTGCGAGTAGTGCGTGCGCGGGCAGTCGGCGTCCCGAGCACACTTTACCACGGAGTCGGCCTGCAGCTGCGAGACCTTCGACCATTCACGAACCGCGGCCCGGGCGACGGGCGACGTGGCCAGGGCCCGCGGCCCGTCCACCAGGTACACGTCACCGTCGTCGGTAAGCGTGAACTGGTGGTCCTTGAAGTCGTCGAGGAACCAGCCGGCCGACGCCCAGCTCCAAAAGCAGGCGAGCAGCGACCGCGCCAGTCGGAGCGGGCGCTTCTGGGCCCATGTCGCGAACCTCCGGGCGCCGGTTCGTAAAGGCGGCACTTCGGCAGAAATGGGCTCGCCGCCGTCGACGGTGGCGTACGTGAGCCGCGACGCCTCCCACCACGCCCCGAGGAGCTCGGGGACGCCCGGCCGCCCGCGCAGGGACTCGAGATATACCAATTCCATGTACAACGTCGTACCGCCGCCGTCGCCGGACTTGCGGTTCTGCTTGACGATTACGGGCCTTCCGTCGACGCGCGCGCGGTAGACGACCTTGGCCTTCGAAGCGTGGCCTATTTGTTTCCACGGGGCCGACACATTTTGTATCCTCCACGGCGCCGGCGTCTCGCGCGCCCGGAAGAAACGGTCGATCGCCGCCGTGGGGGCCGACACATTTTGTGCAGGCCACGTCGCCAATGTCCCGCGCGCCCGGAAGAAGCCGCCCTGACGAAACGCGGGCTTCGACCGGGCGGCGGCGTAGACCTCGGCGTGGCACCAGCTGTCCTCGAGGACGCGCGCTCGTAGTGATGGCGCCACGGCCAGGTCGCCGACGGGCTTCACGGTGGCGACTCGCGGCGCCTCGACGTCGTAGAGGCCGTGCAACACCGCCGCGAGGTCGCGCAGGCCGCCCGTCGCCAGGGACGCAGCGTCTACGATTAAATCGAACTCGTCGAGGTTGCGGAGCGCGCGGTCGCACTGGCTCCGCGTGATCGCGGAGCCGGGGACGAACTGCAGCCCGGCGAGCCGCTGCACGTGGCGCTGGACGCCGTGCGGGAACGACGCGTTGACGAACGCGTCGGGGTCGTCCGCGCGGCCGCCGTCGACGTACAAGGACTCCACGACGCGCCACGCGTCCTCGACGACCGTGAACGCGAAGACCTTCGGCGGCAACGCCTGGTGCACGCGCGTGACGTTGAAGGGAAATTCGCCATCCAGAATATCGAGGGACCCGGAGTCCTCCGCGTCCTCTGCCGTGAGCGGCCCGTACTTGTTCTTCGTGCGATCCACGACCTCTTCGCCGAGGTGCGCGGGTACGGGCACGTCCTTGCCGTGGCCGTCGACCTGGGACTGCCAGCACGCCAGGCCCCGGTCGTCGCAGAGCCGCTGGACCACGCCGTCCACGAGGACGCCGCCGGCGTGGCCGAGGTCCGTGAAGGACACCGACGCGTAGTCCCAGAAGGCCTTGCGGCGCCGCTTGTTGCTCTGAATCACCTCCGACTCGTACAAGCACGCCTTCGGGCCCAGCTTGAACGGCACGGGCGCCTTCACGAACGCGTCGATGCGGTCCACGAGCTCCCGGAAGGACGGTCGGTCGTCCGGCCGGCCGCGCCCCGCGAGGCGAATCAAGCTCCGCAGGAACTCCCCCGCGGCCGGGTCCGCGGCCTTGGCCGCTATGTAAGGCAACAACCAAGGTCGATTGGCGACGTCGTAGACGTGCGTCTTCTCCGAGAGCGGCACGCAGTGGTGGAGGTGGTGGTGCTGCGAGTGCTGCGGGCCCTGCTGGTAATGCGTGTTGTGGCACTTCCCGCGCGCCTCCGGCGCGCCGCGCGTCCCGGGCGCGCACGTGCCGGCGCCGCGGCATGAATGGCTCTCCTTCGTGAAGGGGCAGTCCGCGTCCCTCTTACATTTATGCTTCGCCCCGTCCAGGGCGCCGTGGTCACCCTTCGAGCCGTGATCAACCTTCTTGCCCCAAGCTTCATGGATGGCCCGCCCGAGGGGCCGGTCCGGCGCGACCTTCGGGCCGTCGACCATGAAGACCGTGCCATGTGCATCCATCGTGAACTGTTGGGCTTTGAGGTCGTCCTGCAAGAAATCCAAAGCCCAAGAGCCGAAGCACTCCAGGATGGACCTCGCCAGCGCCAGCGGCTGGTTTCGCGCGCGCGCGTCGAAGGCAGCCGTCATGACGTTCGGGGCCGTGCCGACGCCCGAGGGCCCCTCGCCAATGGCCTCGCCGCCGTCCGCGACGACGAGCACGACGTGCGGCCCGTCCCACCACGCGCCCAGCAGCTCGGGGATGCCCGGTCGGCCGCGGAGCGCCTCGAGGTACACCATCTCCAGGTACAGCACGCCGCCCCCCTGGTCGTGTCTCGCGTCGCCCGTCCATCCATCCTTTCGCATCTTCCGGCCCTTCACTATCACCGATTTACCATTCACGGTGGCTCGATACACGGTCTTGGACTTGCTCGACGCACCGATCTCGTGCCACGGCCGCGGCACGTCGTCGGGCTTGGCGACGGTCCAGGCTTTGGGCGCGTAGCTCTCGTTGTTCTGGTGGATCTGGAACCAGCGGTCGATCGCCGCCGTGGCTGCCGACACATTTTGTGCAGGCCTCGTCGCCAGCATCCCGCGGTCGATCGCCGCCGTGGGGCCGCCCCGACGAAACGCGGGCTTCGACCGGGCCTCGGCTTTGGCCTCGGCTTTGGCCTCGGCGGCGCGTAGCAGCAGCAGCCGCAGCAGCAGCAGCATCATCGTCTGGCGGCTGCCCAAACTCATCGACGTGTCTGTCCGGGTTTCATGACGTCCGTACGATTGACATTGTTTCGTTTTCCCCCAAGGTACTTGAGGTGCATGAGCAGAGCCACAAAAAATTGCTGCTCGGCTAGGCCTAGTGTCTTACAGGCCGCTAGCACGCGTTTCCTAAACGCGAGCCCTGGACTTCGACGACGAAGAGAAACAACACAAATTAATACCTAGGCTTCGTCAGCGGCAGCGCCGTCGGGCCGCGGCCGGTCCGCCGTCGAGCATGCGGTTCCACTGGTGGACGACGGCCGCCGCGGCGCCCTTCACAAAAACGGCGCCGTCGCGGAGCTCGTAGTCGGACCCGAGGCGCTGGCCGTTGCCCGTGAAGAGCAAATCCGACCGCGTCACGTTATACGCGAGAGCAAAGGCGCTCTCTAGTAACGCGTTGTGGACGCCCTGGTCGAACCCTCGGTAGAAATTGAACGGAATCGACCGGGGCATGTCGTGCATGACGCGCGGCGGCAGCAGCGCCGCGAGCTCCGACGCCATCGTTTCTAAATACGCGCGCATCGCGTCCCGCCCCCCGGCCGTCGCGCCCGAGCAGCTCACGCGCCGCGCGCCCACCACCCGAAAGAGAGGCGGCCCGTAGAGGCACTGGACCCAGTAGCGGTTGCCGCCCGAGGGTTCCGAGGCGACGGTGTAGCGCGCGCTCTCGTCCGAGACGACGAGATGCCGCGGGTCCCTCACGAGCGCGAACGGGTCGCGCTGGAAGACGACGTCCGTCGCGTCCGAGACGCCGAGCGTCTTGACGTCGGGGTTCGCGGCGAGGAAGTGCGCGTAAGCCCGGTACCGCGCGTGTTGCACGAGCGCGGACGCGTCCTCGGACGGCGGTAGTCTGAGCGCGCGGACGCGCTCGCCGAGCCCCGCGATCTCGGCCAGGTCGGTCGCGGTCCGATTCCAAACGAGGACGAACAAAGAGCCCTTGCTCGTCGCCGCTAAGAAAGAGCACGCGAAGGGCCGGACCTTCCGCCAGCGGACGCCTTGGACGGCGCCGAGCCACGCGAGGGCCACGCCCGGCGCGCGCAGGGCGTCGACGAGCCGCGCGTCGAGCGCGAACGTCGCCGGCCGCTCGACGGCGTCGTGGCGCAGGTGCTTCGACGGGCAGTCGCGCGGGACGGCGGCCGCGACGGCGGCCGCGACGGCGAGCAGCCTAACACGCCGCAGCATGGCGCGCGGCGACGAGCGACAAAGAAAGCAGCAGCCGCAGCATGGCGGCTGCCCAAACTCGTACTGCTATCCCCATGGCGTCATCGATGTGTCTCACGAGAGATGCAGAGCCAAAAACAAGGCAATTTGCCAGCCCCGCACGAAATTGTTGGGGCGATCTTTTAGAACATACGGACCTCGACGACGAAGAGAAACAGCACAAAATATTACACAGGCTTCGTCAGTGGCAGCGCCGTCGGGTACCCGAGGATCTCAAAGTCCTCCCGATACAACCGCAGCGCCGCCGCCGCCGTCTTGTCGTCGTAGAACTCGCCGACGCGGTCGCTCGCGCCCGTCGGGTGCACCGCGCCGACGTTCGAGGCTTCCGCGCCGCCGCAGTCGCCGTAGAAGCAGGGCTTCGACTTCCAGCGCCGCCAGCCGGCTCCTTCCAAGAACGTGAGGCCTAACGTCTCGTTCAAGCAGGGGAGCCAGCTCTGCATATGCTCCAGGCGCAGCAACTGCAGCCGCCGCGCGCCGCCCAACAAACAGCCCTGGCTCTGGGGGCAGAGGTGGTGGTCGACCCGGCAGAGGTCGTACCGCTCCGTGGCCTCCTCGACGAGCTTGACGAAGTCCGCGAACGACGGCGCGTGCTTCGGAGTACGTTCCATCTCAGCGATCTCGTCGGGAAAGGCGCCCGACTGCGCCAACAGGTCGTGGTCGCAGTTCCCGCTCGCTTCCTTGCCCGTCTTTTCACCCTCGCCGAAGCACCTGAGTACCTTATCCAGGTAGGTCGAGAGCAACCGGGTATAGGGGTTCCGGCTCACGACGTAGACCGTGTCGGTGGCCGTGACGGTGGTCATCCACACGTCGGGGTGCTTTCCTTTCTCGCCCTTGCTTATCTCCTGCTGCGGAATTTGCCCGTAGGTCATCGCGTAGATGAGCAGGCTAAAGTCGCGGTTGCCGTTTTTTTGCGGCACGCAGAGCACGCTGCGGCCGCATCGCGTCGGAAAGCGCAGTCGATGCGCTTGGCACCAGAGCGATGGTGGGCTCGCGGGCACCGGGAGCGCGGCACCGCACGCCGGCAGCGCGTCCCTTCGTCTCCCTTCTTTTTCGTACGCGTCGGCCGTTTGCTTCTTCAAGCGGCGCTGCGCCGGCCGGCCATCTCTGCTATGCTCGAAGCAGCGGTCTCGCTTGTCCGTGTAGTTGCGGTAGATCTCGCTGCCGCGGGCCGCTGCGCTGGACGTGATGAGGGCGAGGGTGGCTAGGACTGCGCGCATCGATCTTACTTGGCTGCCATCCCATTTATTTCTATGAATGCTTGCATCTACGCTTTAAGGGCAGCTGTGCGCTCGCAATTAAATTTTTACGTCTACGTACACCGTACGAGATTTTGCTAGAGTGTTTATATTAGCAATGGCGGTCGTGGTGTGAGGCTTGTCACAATACGCGACCCCCTCTCACTATCTCTGTTTGCTGTCCCTCGACGTCAACAGAAAACCACGAGCACTGCGTCGAGCAGACGAGTTCTAACATATCCCGTCGAACGAAGTAGAACATCATACCCCGCCGAAGGGACACGAGTTGAATACGACTTGGATAAGTTTAAACTACGCAGGCACGCCCGTCATCAGCGTCACCGTCCGGCCCGCACCACGGCGGCCTAAACACGAAAACGCGCAGCAGCCCCTGGGCCAGCCGCGACATGTAAAAGGCGCCGAGCACGGCGAAGGTCCCGCGGACGCCCATGCCCGTGCGCTTCGTCAGGAAGAACGTCGCCACGGCAGTCGCCGTGTTCAAAATCTGCGTCCGTGACAAAAAGCCCAGGTCGCCCGTTCCTAACAAAGTGCCCTCCGAGATCTGCACGAACGGTAGTAAACAGGCCGCGCCGGCGACGAGCGGCCCGAAGGACCGGATCGTCGCGTCGAGGCTCCGGTCCTGGGCGAAGACGTGGGGCGCGTTCGCGCACGCGTACGACGCGCCGCCCAACAACAACCCGAGGGGCCAGGCGCAGGTCATGAGCATCAACAAAAACTGCTGCGTCTTCGGCCGCCCGCCGACGTCCTCGGGCCGTTCGGACGCGAGCGCCGGCAGGAACACCGCCGCGGCCTGCTTTAGGGGATAGGTGACGAACGTCAGGAACGTCGTCGGGTTCCAGAGCGCCTGGAAGGCCGCCGTCGCCGCCACACTAAATTGGGTTCCCATCGACTGGATCACGCCGTAGCAGACGGACAGGCCCATCTCGAACACAAAAAGCGGCTTCGCCGCCTTGAATAAGCTTGAGGCGGCCTCCTTCGTCGGTAGACGCAGCTTGACGGGCAACCTATCGCGCTTTCTCGACAACCAGAGGAGGTACGGCAGGCACGCGGCCTGGGAGAAAAGCGTCGCCCAGGCGGCGCCGACGGCGCCCAGCTTCGGCACTAACAATAAGTCGCCCACGATGTTCAAGACGCAGGCCATGGACACGGCCCGCAAGGGCGTCGCCGAGTCGCGCTGCGCGAGGAGCCCGGCCTGCGCGACCATGGACGCCAGCACGACGGGCGAGCCGACGGCGCGCACCCTTAGATAGGCCGTGCTCCGCGGAACGAGCTCGGGCACGCAGCCCGTCAGCCGGACGACGCGCGGGCCGAGGCCCACCATCAACCTGTGTGGAAATCAAAATTTTACGGCGCGTTCGTGCGTCGTCGCGTCGTCCTCCACGCCATCTTCATGATATCTGCTCGATGGCGTGGCGGTGCCGTGTGCCTCGCCGCTCGACGGAGCCAGCACGGCAGCGTCATCGCCGAGAAATGACTTAGGGAAGAATTATCGGGTGCACCCGACTCACTGTTTGATTTCCACACAGCCATCAACGCGGCGACGGCGAGGCCGCAGAGCGCCGCGACGCTCACGGCCCCGGACAATGTTTCGGTTGCCGCCTTCTTGTTGTCTCTGGCTAATGCGGCGGCGACGTTCACCGTCGTGGCGGCGTTGAGGAAGAAAAAACCGTAATTGACAAAATTGAACACAGCTAAAGCCGGCCCGAGCGACGCGAATTCTAAGGTCGAGCAGGACCGGCCGCAGACCAGCGCGTCGAACATGCTCATCAGCGGGTCCGCGAGGACCGTCGACAGCGCCGGCGCCGCGAAGACGAGGACCTCGCTCCGCTTCCGCCTTCGCCAGGTTCTGCGTTCCTCTGCTAGTTGTGCCGGCGTTTCGTCTGTTATTGCGGTAGCTCGTTTTGTTCTTATTATATGTTTGCGCGTCGGGAGCTGGAGAGAGCATGCTGCTGCCGCCAGGAGGGCGGCTCTGAGCAGCCGCATTGTGGCTAGACCCCCAGGTTGCAACCGTCCGCGAGGAGTTAGAAATGAATGAGTGCGCGAGGAGTTCGCTGCTGCAGCACGAGCGAGGACGAGCGCGCGCGCGCTTTTTGGGCAAGAGGTACTATACTTATATGTATACATAGGGTAAGGTACCTTGTTTTGGGGAACCCGTCGCTCGACGTCTTCCGGAACAGCAGCTCCCGCGTACACCCCGCACAGACCCCTTCGGCAGGCGTAATCGCTCAGAGCCCACTAGAATTTTCAGGGCATGATTTAGCCCAGCCAGACTTAGGAGCACCATAAAAGACAGTTCCCTTAGCGTTGCGAGGACGCTACAACGTTATTAGGTAGCCTCCACACTGCACAAAACGCTGCCAGAGACGCGCGCGCCCCTTGCGCACACCTCTGCCAAACAAGCAAAGACTTCGCAGCCGCGGTAAGCGCTCGCCATCCCATCCCGCCGGCGCGTCAAGCCCGGGACCATCAACCTTCCAGAACCAGCCACCCGACCACTCCTAAGAAAATGAACGCCGCCGCCCCCGGCTCGACGACCGCGTCGACGGCGGTGAGAATAGTAAGCATCTCCGCGGCCCAAAACAAGCGCGGCAAGGACTGCTACGAGGGCGGCATGGGCGCGGGCCACTTCACGTGGTACAAGGACATGGGCGGCAACTCGAACTGGATGTACCTGGCCGTGACGAATGCCACGGACCACCACGTCTCCCTAGCTTTGTGGCTCCTCTACGAGGCGGCGACGGAGCCGCTCGTCGATCCCCTCTGCACGTCGGGCGACATCCAGGTGGGCTTCTTCAACCAGTCCAAGAACATGAACCGGCAGGTGCCATTATTCGAGCTCGCCGAGGAGTCGAAGCCGATGTTGGAAATGGCCTCCGGGGAAGCCGCGACTCTGAAAGTGAGGATCAATGATTTGAGTTCGCACCACCAGAACCAGCGCTTCATCCTGGTCGCCGGTCCGGCGGACGCGCCGATCCGAGGGTCTCGCTCCGTTCCTATTGAGATTATGTCCAAGCCTCGACTCGAAGACAAGGTGAAGGAGGAGAAGCCCTCGCGGAAGCGGGCCAGCGCGGGCGACGGGCCGGCGTCGAAGCGAGCGGCCCTCGACGTGAACGCGTCGACGCCCTCGACGCTCTTAGCAGCTTTATCTGCTGTGACGGACCCCAATCCTACACCTCAGAGGCAGGCCGACCTGGCCTGCACCTTGTTGAGTGCCTTGCCGGCTCCGGTGAAGCACACGGTCGCGGAACGATTGCTGCGGTCTCTGGAAAAACCCGTGAAGATGGCGATATTCGACAAACTCGCGGCCGATTTACAGTTAGACGGCGGCGACGCCCAAGCGAGCAAGAAGGGCCCGCGCCCGAAGTTCAAGTCGCTCGCGAAGGCCATCGTCGAGTTCAAGCGGAACGAGCTCGGGCACAAGCGCGCGCGGTCCGAGGAGGGCGTCGGCGTGCTGTCCGAGGACGAGCTGAGGAGCTTCTTCGTCGACGAGGGCGGGGGGTCGCTCTTCGACTCGCTCTCGCCGCGGACGGGGGACGCGTGAGGAGCGTAAGAACACAACATGTGACATTAGCGACTGAGCGTCAGCCTCGACTTGACCGTGGCCACGGGCTGCGCGCCGTTCAGGTCCGCGAAGCCCGTCGCCTGGGGGTCGTAGACGTTCTGGATCTCCAGCGCCTCGATCATGGACGCGTTGTCGTCAAAGCGGTAGCGCGTCTGGAGGCGCCTGGCTAGAATCTGCGGCACGGCCGCGACGCCTCCCTGGGCGACGGCGACCCTTGAATATTCAGAAGACCCGAAGCCGCCGGGCCCGGGAGACTCGAAGCTGCGCTTCGTGACTTTCAGCTCAAGCAGCGCGCCCGTCGCGGACTCAAGCGTGCAAACATTTGGGTTGGAGGGCTCCCACCTCGCCTTCGCAGCCTCGAAGCCAGGACCGTAGGCACCCGCTCGCGCGCGCGACTCGGCCTCGAACGCGCGATCTATCACGACATGCTCGCCGTCGCCGTAGTCCAGGAATCGCGTCTCGTAGGACTCGGCTTCCGGAGACGACGCCAGCAGGCTTACAGCTCCAGTGCGAGCGGCGACCGTCCGTTGCACCTTCCATCGCCCCTTGAACGCGGCGGCTGGAAACAGTACGTCCGGTGGGCCGAGCCCGGGTATGTTCGAAGCCGCCTTTCGCACCGACTCGGCAGGCGTGTCCGCAGCTAGCGCGCTGGTGGGTGCGAGCGTTGCGGTCGATAAGAGCAGTCGCCGACGCGTCGTCGACGTCGTGGGTGCGTCAGTGCAGCTCTTTGCGTCCGCCAGCGACAAATGCAGTTTCCGCCGCGTCGTCGACGTCGTGGGTGCGAGCGCGTCAGTGCAACTTGCCAGTGCAAAGCAGTGCAGCAGCCGCATCGCTGCCACGCGTGCAGATCGCTGCGGCAGGGACGAGGTGCAGCAGGGACGAGCACAGACAAATACGTGAACGCGACCAAAAGCACGCGTTCGTACGAGCTAGACGAGGCACCCACCGGCCTGGCTAGTAGGTTCGACAACGGCAACCCGCACGGCTTTTCGGGTTTTGTGGAGGCCAATTTGAGCAAATATTTACGACGAGGATGCAATGACTGGTCCTATGTGCCGTGCGATTGGGGGCCGCGGGGATGTCATTGGTATGGCTTTCGGGGCGGTTGGTGAGGCCAGCTCGAGCGTGTTGGATCACGCGAAGGCTTGTGCGGAGGCGATTAGCAAGGAAGCTATGTCGGAGGGCGATGTGGATGCAGTGACGAAGGATACGGGTTATGGTCGCGTCTTGGGCGAGATCATCAGGGATTGGGGCGTCGCGTGCGCAAAGCGGAGGGCGGAATGTTTGCTCAAGCTGGTGTCCAAGACCGTTCCTAACTTAAGCACGGCCAGTGGCGGAGGTCGTTTGGCGACGGACTACAACAAGTTCACTCGGCGTTGCCGGGTGGTGGCGCAATCGGCGCGGCGGTCGGCCGCGTCATATTTCGGACCGACCGGATTACCTGGGCAAGCAGGCGGCGCACAGGCCGGTCAACCAGGGCTAGCTCATAGTCCTCTCTTTACTCATACAGGTAGCGGTGACACGACTCGGCCTGGGCATGTGGCAGACGATTACAATCCTCCAGTGCCCCCCCAGGTAGACCCTGCTCCCAGACCCGACGGTGAAGACGTGACGCTGGATTCGGACCTTTAGAGGCCTGGTTCTAGTCGTCCATCCCCCCTCAGCTAGGCTAGCGTCCCCAAAACCGAGTAACTAGTCTCTCTCTAATTTGAGCAAATCGGCACTGGTGAAGGTCATCGCCAGCCGCTGCTTTTTGTGTCTATCGACCAAAAAACTTATTTAAGGCCGCCTTGCGCAAAAAGCAGCGGCTGCCGCCCAATATTGACAAAAATCGGTGTATTCCCTCTAGGCTGCCCCGATACGCTCGTTTGGGGCGCCCGGGCGGCTAAAATCCCCCGGGACCGTCGGAGATGCCCGACGCGGTGGCTGGGAAGGCCCGAGCCAAATCTCGCCTTTAGTGGTGGCGTTTCCGGCCCGACGCGCGTTCACGTCGAGAACGCGGACCACACATAGACCGACATCCCATGGGCCGCTGCCGCTGCTTTTTGTCTCAGATCGTCGAAGGCCATACAAACTACGATACCCGACGCTGCGGTGGCCCGATCGGCGCGATACAGGGCAGCCAAAGGCTGTCGAGTGTCATTTTTCATGGTTTTTGGCCGTTTTCTCTGCGAGACGCAGCCCAATCGCTGCCGCGTCTTTTGCCACGTGTCGATAGGCTATTATGGCCTTTCTTTGTCAGTGAGTTTGTTGCACGCGGTTGCCCGCGCGTCGAGCTACTGGCTAAAAACCCTAAAAAAACTGAGTGCGGGGTCCCCTCACCGTCGTCGAACCTACTAGCCAGGCCGGTGGGCAAGCGGCGGCAAACATAGCGTATCGACACACTAGCCTTTTGCCTACAAGTCGGCAAAGCCGCAAAGGGGTCGTCGATGCGGAGCGATGAGAGCCAAAAGAACAAAACAATACGCCTTACTTCATCCCCCCGGCGGCGGCCCCAGCGCGCCCGGCGGGTGCTTCTTCGAAATGAAGACGAGCGTCCGGCACCCGTCCAGCTCGAGGATCTCCGAGTCGACGGTCTCGAAGTCGAGCCGCTCGGGCAGCTCGTGCGTCACCGTGACCGCGAAGGCCCCGGGCCGCAGCGTCGCGAGCGCCGCCTGCGCCTCCTTCAAAGTATGTTTGTCGAAGGCCGCGCAGTGGCAGAAGGCCACGTCCGCCTCGCCGAGGTCCGCGCCGGCGAAGCTCGTATGACGGAACTCGAGCTCGGGCACGTCGATCGGCCGGCCGTCGTCCTCGCTCCGGCGCTGCGACGGCGGCAGCGCCTCGGGCGCTTTGTCGTCGTACCGCTGCTTGAGTTCGAGGGCCATCGTATGCAATCCCTCGAGGACCTCGATGCCCACGACGGCCTCGAAGGGGTAGCACACGGCGGCCTGGAGGCAGGCCTTGCCCAGGCCCGACCCGAGGTCGTAGAAGACGCCCTCGCCGTCCTCCTGGAGCTTGCCGCTGCCTTCGCCGTATTTATCCTGGATCTTGCCCAGGGTCCGCTGCAGCGCGGGCAGCGAGCACTCCGTGTAGCGCAGCGCGTCGGCGGGCGCGGCCATCGTCCCCGCCTTCTTCGTGTCCTCACGCTCCTTCAGGCTGATGCACGCGCCGAGCATGGGCGCGTCCAGGTCGCCCAGGATCGCGGCGTAGGCTTCGGCGGCGCGCCCGTCGCGGCGCTTGCGGTTGAGCTGGCGCCTTTGCTCGGCCGTGATCGGCATGGTGGCGCGGCGCGTTCAAGTGAGCTGCCCAGTCGATGTCACGCTACACACGGTCGACGCGTAGTTGCCCCGTCAAGGTTACTCTATACACACGATTGACGGCGCGGCGCGTAGGGCTGCCCCGGTGGCGGATCGGCTGTCTACGGACACGCTATATACGATCTATGAGGTCCGGGGGACGCAAGGAGCCCCAACAAAAGCTGCCCCAATTGCAAGCGCAGCGCTATGCCCTAGTGTGTTGATACGCTAGCAAAAAGCCGTGGGGTGGCGCTAACTTTTGCAGCGCTTGCCAAGGCCTTGAACGCCGAGGACGCCTTCGTGGGGCTGCTGGGGACGCCCTTCTTGGGTCTCCTCGGGCGTCGAGAGCTTAGCGCTCAGGACCAGGCGTCAGGCAGCCGGGCAGGGCAGCCCAATCAGCCGCGACCATGGAGGAGGACGAGCGCCCCCAGTCCCCCGACGACGACGAGGAAGCCACGAGGAAACCGACGGCCGTCGAGCGGCGCCTCGAGCAGCGCGTGAAGCAATTGGAGGAGGCGCGGTCCGCGTCGATCCTCGCGCAAGCCGCCGCCGAGGCGATCTGCAAAGCGAAGGACGCGGAGTTACTGCGGATGCACGCAAAAATCGGCGAGGCGGAGCAGCGGGGCCAAAACGCCGCCAAGGAGGTGGAGGAAGTGGTCATGCGGCGCGTCGCGGCGGCGGCGCTCCGCGCGGACGACCTGGAGCGGCGCCTCAAGAACGCGCGCTTCGTGAGCGAGGCCTCGGAGCGCCTGGCGGCGGAGGCCGTCGTAGGGAGAGACGCCGCCGAGCGCGAGGCCGCCGATGCCAATCGAGACGCGCGGCGCCTCGCGCGCCACGTCGGCGCGCTGCGCGAGAAGCAGACGCGCGAAGAATTGCGACGGGTCGAGCGGAGGCGCGTCGAGCTCATCAACGCGGCCGAGACGGTCGCGCGGGACCTCGAGGGCGACCCGGAGCTCGCGCTGCCCATCGGGGCCACCAAACGCAAGAAGCTCGCGCAGACGCGCGCGAAGCTCCAGGAGTTGCTGCGCGACCGCGACACGGCCGCGAAGATGGCGGACCGCCTCGACAAGCAGGCCCGTCTAGACGACGCGCTCCGGACGGCGGCGGCGACGGGCCGCGCGGACCACGTCCACGTCCTGGCGGCGCGCGGCGGCCGCGCGGACCAGCCCGACGCGCACGGCGCGACGGCCTTAGATTATGCGTGCGGCGCGGGCCACGCCGACGCTTGTCGAGCCTGTCTCGAAGCGGGCGCCGACGCCCTGGGCGACGCGCTGGGCCTCGGCGGTTTGTTTACGACGGGGCGCGGGCGCGTGATCGGGGGCGACGCGCCGCCGCTCGCGGCGGAGAACCCCTACCTCAAACCGACGTCGAAGCCGCGGCGGAGCAAGACGCAGAAGGGCATCACGCAGAACGAGGCCGCGGCCTGCGCCGCGTCGCGGCCGCTGGTGATTGCAGCATCAAGGGGTCACGTCGAGGTCATGCGCGTGCTCATGGACCACGTGGGCGAGGGGCCGCCCCTCGCGCGGCTGCTGGCCGCGGCGGACGCCCAGGGCCGGACGGCGCTCCACGCCTGCGCGCTGCACGGCGCGACGCGCGCCGCCAAGATGCTGGTGGACGCGGGCGCGGACGTCGACGCCGTCGACGGCACGGGCGCGACGCCGCTCCACGTCGCCGCGACGGGTGACTGCGGCGACGACGAGAAGGCCTGCGAGATCGTGGCGTTGTTGTCCTCGCGCCACGCGAACCAGGCCGCGCGGAACAGGAGCGGCGAGCGGCCCGTGGACACTGCGCACCAGCGGGGCAACGTCGCGCTCATCAAGGCGCTCAACGGCGCCTGGGAGGACTTCGAGCGCCTAAGCTTGACAACTTAAGATTGCCAGTGCCAGTGGGTTAGGCGCCTGGGAGGACTTCGAGCGCCTAAGTCTGACAACCTAGACTGTTATTATTGCATGTTCACGGACTCCCGCAGGAAGCGGATGCCCCGCAAACCCCCGCCGCTGCCGACCTTGGTCCCCTCGCCGTTCACGACAAAGGCGCCCCCGTTGTCGTGCGTCACCGTCGCCGTGGGCTCCTTGGGCGCGTCCTCGTCGTCGTCGAGCGGCGAGGGCTGGTGCGCGGGCCGCCGCGGCTGGACGACGGGCGTCGAGCCCGCCGCGCGCTTGCGGACCTCGTCGCCGTCGACGTCCCTCTCGGTGTTGCCGTCGTCCTCGTAGCGCAGGTCGTAGAATTCCGCGCCGCCGTCGACGTAGCAGTCGGTGACGCGCGCGGGGAACCAGGCGCCGTCGATGACGCGCTCGACGCGGTCGCCGCGCTTGTAGCGCGCGCGCTGCGCGGGCTCGTTGGGGGTCGACATGGCGTCGTCGGCCTGCCAGACGTCGGGCATTGTTGCTTTGCTGCCTCGGTGCTGCGGTGGTTTTTGCGGCGTGTGGGGTCGTGCGGCGGTGGCGTTGGGCAGCGCTGCGGCGTGCTATGGCAGCGTTTTTGCGGCGGTTGTTGGCCGGCTAGTAGGTCTACGATCTAGGCGTTCCAGCTTTTTTTGTCTGCAACTTGAGCCACAAGCGCCCGGTTGCACAGCCGCCTTGCTTTGCACTCAAGCGCTGCTAGCACTCCCGCAGCCGAGTGAGCACAAAGCCTTGTGCATTTGCATCGACACAGCCGGCATCAGCACTCAATGCCTCTTGGACGCTCTGACGCGACGCCGCATCATAACTACTTCATTTTCCTCGGTGTAGCCGTGATTATAGTGCTTGCGGTGCTGCCATTTGCGTGCGAGGGCCCGCTGCGGCGCTGGAACAAGAACCGACGCGGACGCCTGGAATGAGGAGCTTCGCATTGATCGCAGCGAGTGCGGCGGCGCTGCAGGCACAGCCGCGGGACTGCTTCCTGCTCTCCTCGTTCAGCGACGGCGTCCTGGCGCGGCCCGAGGTGGGCGCGCTGCTGCGCGACGCGGTGCAGCTCAAAACCGGCAGCGTCGACGCGCGCATACGCCTCACCTACATACCGACTGCGATGTACGCTTTGCGCCGCGAGAGCCAGCGGACGCCGGGCGTCCAGCGGCAGAGGGCGCGTCGGGACGGCAAGCAGAAGCGCGACCGCGCGGTAGCCTTCTTTGGTGGCCCGGCGCGCTGCGACGCCGTGACGCTCGATCTGTGGGACGCCTCCGTCAAGCACGCGGTCGGAGTGGCGGTGCCGACGAAGGGGGCCGACGCGTTGGGTGCCTGGGACCCGCACGTGGTGCTCGTGGACGGCGGGAACACGTTCTGGCTGCGGCGCTGCATGGAGGACTGGCTCGACGCCTTTCGAGGGTCGAGCGCCGTCTACGTCGGCGTCTCCGCCGGGGCCATCTGCGCGGGCAAGCACGTCGACACGGCGCTCTGGAAGGGCTGGGACGACCCGGGCATCGTCGAGGACATAGACGACTGGAGCGGCGTGCTCGGGTTGGATTTAGCTGGCGGCGCCTCCGTCTTCCCGCACGCGTCGGCCGAGTACGACGGGCTCGTGGCGGAGAAGACCGCGGCGCGGCACGAGCCGCTACTGAAGCTCGACGAGGGCGCGGCCTACGTCGTGGGCAGCGATGGAGGCCCCGGACGCTTCGTGTGATAAGTTATTAATCTAGCTGGGCACCGCGCGCGCCCCGCGCAGACCGCCGTTTTTTGTCTGCTTGCCACTCCGAGCTCTCGCCGTAGTCTTCCCGACCCCTCTATCTCGCGCGCCAGGGGTCGCGCGCGGCGGCCTCTCCCCCCAAGTTCATTTAACGCGGAGAGGGGCAGCCGCGGCGCTCTCGGCAGAGGCGCTAATAAGTACGGTGATATACGCGCGACACGTAGCACTGCTGTCGCAGAAAAGGGCTGCCGCTACGCCGCCGACGCGTCGCGTGGAACAGCCTCGCACCCCCCACACACAAGGCAGCAAGTGCCGCCGCCGCGCGCCACGCGCCCCCGGCACCATGCCGAGCAAGGGCGTCGACATGATCGAGGCGCGCCGCAAGGCCGCCCTCGTGAAGATGGGCAAGGGCGTCGAGCGCGCGGGCCAGAGCACAAAAGCTGTCGGCATGTCGCAATTCAGCGGCGGCAAGACGCTGAAGAAGAACCCCGAGAACGACCTGAGCACGTCGCACTACACGGGCGAGGACCTCGAGAAGCTCGGGCTTTTGATGACGGAGCGCAAGAAGCTCGTGAAAAAAATAAGAAGGGTCACGACGCTCATGCGCCAGAAGATGCTGAAGAACGCGTCGATCAACGGGAACTGGTACAAGCTTTTTAAGTCATATGATCGGGACAATTCGGGAAACATCTCCTTCGCGGAACTGGCGTATGTCGTCTACAAGGAGCTCGACATCTCGAAGCTCGAGATGTCGCTCAAGGAACTTCGAAGTGTCTGGGGCGTCGTCGACATCAATGGCGACAACACGGTCACGGTCTGTGTGGAAATCAACCAGTGTGCCGGGTGCACGATGACGCGGCCGTGCTGGCCTCCATCGAGCGGTGAGGAACCGACATCGCCACGCCATCGAGCAGGCGTCGCGTCGATGGCGTGGAGGCGGACGCGATGATGCAGCACGAACGCGCCGTGAAATTTTGATTTCCACACAGGTCACGGTAGAAGAATTTGCCTCGTTCATGAGAAGGATGGAGGCCAACAAAATTGATCATGTGATTCTGGAGACCGTGGACAAGCAACTGGTCGAAGGCCGATCAACTCAACCTGCTCCGTCGCCCACGAAGTCCGTCCAGGGCGGCGCGTCGGTCCCAGCGCTCAAATCAAACGTCGCGGCGCATCTCCGCCCACGGCTGAATCACGACCTGCACGCCATCGACGCGATTCTTCCTCGACGGCGTGGCGGTGCGATTCTCGACGCGCGACTTGGCCAGCACGGCCGCGTCGTCGCTGAGAAATAACTTCGCAAAAATTATCGGTGCACCCGAGTCACGGGTTGATTTGCGCACAGGTCGGTCCTGACGCGAGCCACGTCCCCGCCCATCGGCAGGACCGGGCGGCACCTCGCGGCGCTCGGGCCGAGCGAGGAGCCCCAGGCCGTCTCGACGTGGTTGCGCCAGTACCGGAGGATTGCCGACTACTCCTCCATCTCGCAGACGCGGAGCTTCTACATGGGCAATCCCCCGGAAGAGAACTCCACCATCGCGAACATGGTGCCGCGCCTCGAGTACAACCTCAAGGCGCGCCAGCTCCAGCGGATCAAGTTCGGGGAGGTGCTGAGCTCGGGCGGCGCGCGCTACCCGCTCATGGAGCACAAGCGGGACGCGGACCGATTATACGAGGTGCACGGCAAGCCGCTCTACGAGCTCGAGGCGCTCGAGGCCGTCGCGACGTCGCCCCGCGGCACGGCCCCGATCGACGCCTTCGACCAGGACGCCCACTGGAGCCAGCGCCTCGCGATGGTGCCGACGCACGCGATGCTTGCGAAGCAAGCGACGAAGCTCGCGGATCTGAAGCACAAGTTTAAGATCAAGACATAGCTAGCCTCCAATTGTGCCCACCCCCAGGTAGTCGTCCGGGACCGCACCCGCACCCGCACGTACAAAAGCTTGGATTTTGCTGGATTGGATTTTGGGCAGCTGAAAAGGGTCGGATGATGCGCCACGCGCTGCCGCAGTGATCGCATAACTGGTCGACGATGTTACGGGTACCCAGGAGCCTGTGGAGGTCATGCTCGGGGCTGGCGCGGACGCGAGTCTGCACAAATTCAAGACTTCGCATCGGCTACCCATCGTCAAACTTTGGGAGGCGCGCGTACAGCGACTTAGGCGACGACGCGAAGAAGCGAGATATTCTGGAGCACTTGCTCTCGACCGTCGAGCGCGAGCACGGCAGCGATGGCGTGGAGGTAGCCGCCGTGCTGGGGAACCTCGGGGAGGTGCACAATCAATTGGGAGACTACGCCAAGGCGCGAGACGTCCTGGAGCGCGCGCTCCCGATCTACGAGCGTGAGCAAGGCAACGAAAGGCAAGTGGCCAACACGCTGGGTAACCTAGGGAACGCGCACGGTGGCTTAGGTGACCACGCGAAAAAGCGAGACATGCAGGAGCGCGCGCTCGCGATCAAGGAGCGGGTGCACGGCCGCGACCACCCGGAAGTAGCCAACACGCTGTTCAATCTCGCCCAAGCGCATGGCAAATTAGGCGACCTCCCCAAGAGACGCGAGCTCCTAGAACGCGTCCTCCCGATATTTAAGCGCGCTCACGGACCTGACCATCCGTACACGAAGGGGTGTCAAGGACAACTCACCTACACACTGATGGAACTCGGGAATACGTATGGCAAATTAGGCGACCACGCGAAGAAGCGAGACATTCTAGAGCATGCACTCGCGATGCAGGAGCGGGCGCACGACAGCGATGGCGTGGAGGTAGCCGCAGTGTTGTTTGAGCTCGGGAAAGCGTACGGCAAATTAGGCGACCAGACGAAGAAACGAGACATGATGGAGCGCGCGCTCACGATCGAGGAGCGGGAGCTCGGCCGCGATCACGTGCAAGTGGCCGCCACGCTGAATGTCCTCGGGGTTGTGTACGGCGAATCAGGCGACCACGCGAAGGCGCGGGACATGTTCGAGCGCGCGCTCTCCGTCTTTGAGCGCGAGTACGGCAAGGACAGCACGCAAGTGGCCACCACGCTGCAGGCCCTCGGAATCCCGTACGGCGCCTTAGGCGACCACGCCAAGTCGCGAGAGGTCCTGCTTCGCGCGCTCGCGATCAACGAGCAGGCGCACGGGCCCGATCATCCCAGCACAAAGCAGACCAAGAAAGTTCTCGCCGTACTTCAGAGCAAGGCGCCACCGCCGGACTTCGACGCTGAGGCAGAAATAGCGAACGCGTCGAAGATGCGCATCAAGGAACTGCAGACTGCCCTCGGCAAGATGGGCGTGTCGACGCGCGGCCTGTTTGAGAAAACGGAGCTCGTCGACGCGTACGTCGGCGCGTTGCGGGACGGCAAGCGGCCCGACGCGCCCGCGAACGGCGACGATAAGACGTCGAAGACGGGGTCGGCGAAGGCTTCACTCACACCCCTCGACGTCGTTTTTGATGTTATCAACGACACCCTAGAGAAAGAAGGGAGTGGAGGCGAAAACAAAAAGGAGCTGGAGCGCCTGCTAGTGATTGTCGAGCGTGTAAAAGCGGGAGTCGGTGATGGCGCGCGCGTTGGAGGCGACGACCTAAAGGAGCTGGAGCGCCTACTGCTCCCGATTTTCGAGCGTAAGCGCGGTACGGACAGCATGGAAGTGGCAGCCTTGTTGTCTGGGCTCGGGCAGGCTTACCTGAAACTCGGCGACTATGCCAAGGCGCGTGACCTACTGGAGCGCGCGCTCGCGATCATCGAGCGGACGTACGGCCCCGACCACGCGATAGTGGCCGTCACGCTGACGAACCTCGGGCTCGCGTACGGCGAGTTAGGCGACCACGCGAAGAAGCGAGACCTGCTAGAGCGCGCGCTCGCAATCGACGAGCGGACGTACGGAAGCGACCACGCGGAACTAGCAATTACACTGATGAACCTCGGGAACGCGTACGGCCAATTAGGTGACCAGACGAAGAAACGAGACGTGCTAGAGCGCGCGCTCACGATCTACGAGCGCGAGCACGGTAGCGATAGTCCGCAAGTGGCCCTCACGCTGATGAATCTCGGGAATGCGCAAGGCGACCATAGCAAGCGGCGAGATATGCTGGAGCGTGCGCTCGTAATCCAGGAGCGGGCGTACGGCCGCGACCACGCAGAAGTGGCCGGAACGCTGACGAACCTTGGTGGCGTGCACATTGATTTAGGCGACCACGCCAAGGCGCGAGACTTCCTGGAGCGCGCGCTCGCGATCTTTGAGCGGGCGTTTGGCCGCGATCACACGAGGGTGGCCGACACGCTGTTCAATCTCGGGGGCGCGTATTCTTATCTAGGCGACCACGCGAAGGCGCGAGACGTGCTGGAGCGCGCACTCGCTGTCTACGCGCAGGCATTCGGAAGCGACCACCCGAAGGTGGCAAACACGCGGACAATCCTCGAAAACACGCTGAAAAACCTCGCAGCCGACTTGGAGATCCCGCTGCACACTGCGGCGATGAGAGGCGACGTCGATGCGATAACGCGGCTCCTGGACGGCGGCGCCGAGGTCGACCAGGCAGAGGAGGACGGCAAAACACCGCTGCTCGTTGCGTGCGCTTTAGGCCACGTCGACGTGGTGCGGCTATTGCTGGAAAAGGGTGCCGACGTTGATCGGGCGACGGAGAACGGTATGACGCCGCTGTTCATCGCCTGTACTGCGGGCCATGTCGACGCAGTGAAGCAGTTGCTGGACAAAGGTGCTGCGGTCAATCGGGCGTGGGAGGACGGCGCGACGCCGCTGTTCTTCGCCTGCCAGGAGGGCCACGTCGACGCGGCGCGGCTGGTGCTGGAGAAAGGCGCGGAGGTCGATCGTGCGAGGGACAACGGAGCGACGCCGCTGTTCATCGCCTGCTTTTACGGCCACGTCGACACGGCGCGGCTGGTGCTGGACAAAGGCGCGGACGTCAATCGGCCGGAAGAGGGCGGGCGGACGCCGCTATGGCAAGCGTGCTACGAGGGTCAGGTCGACGCGGCGCGGCTGTTGTTGGAGCGTGGTGCTGAGGTTGATCGGGCGACAAAGGACGGTATGACGCCGCTATTCATCGCCTGCCAGAACGGGCACGTCGACGCGGCGCGGCTGTTGTCAGATAAAGGCGCGGAGGTCGACCGGGCGGACAAGAACGGGCAGACGCCGCTGTACATCGCCTGTGCTGTGGGCCAGGTCGACGCGGCGCGGCTTTTAGTGGACAAAGGCGCGGAGGTCGATCGGGCGGTGCAGGGCGCGACGCCGCTGATGGTCGCCTGCCAGCAGGGCCACGTCGACGTGGTGCGGCTGTTGGTAGATAAAGGCGCGGAGGTCGACCGGGCGGCGGAGGACGGTCGGACGCCACTGTTCGTCGCAAAAAGCAAGGGTCACTCGTCCATCGTCGCGTTCCTCGGGGAGCACCAGAAGTGACTACGGGTACGTATACGCCCAACTCGGTGACTCTTCCGACATTAACTCCATCTCGTCCCGGCGCGAAGCGTCTCCGTAAATGCGGTTCAATACATGAATAACACAGAAACCCACTACTTATCCTTCTTCCCCTGCTTCCGCCGCTTTCCATATCACCCCAATTGGTATATGCTCCCACCCGCGCGGCAGGCCGCCGCACGCCGCCGCCGCCGCCGCCGCGACGCGCGCCACGTCCGTCGCGTTCAGGTCGACCCGCGCGACGGTCTTGAGCCAGCGGTCGGGGTCGCGGACGCCCTTGACCAGCGGGTACCGCTCCTCGGCCGGCCGCTTCTCATTCTGATTCGCGGCGGTTCACGAAGGCCGGCCTTCTGATGAATAATTATTAAGCTTGCTAGTGTGTAGGACGCTAGCCCTTTTGACAGCCACCCGGCCAGGGCTTGTAAGGCTAAAAAATCTAGGTCAAATCCACGTACAGACGCCATACAGCTGCACCACCAGCGCCGTGGTGTTTAGGAGAACGAAAGAGGCTCTGCACAAACAGCATGGCGTCCCTAGGCTGGAACACAGAGTCGACGCTGCTCCCAAAAAAAGCCAAGAAGATCGCCGCGCCCAACACATCAATGGGCGCACTGAAGGACGAGGTCTTCGCCGCGTCCATGACCGCCGCGGCGGCCGGCGGCAAGGGAAAATACGCCCGCGGCACGGCGTCGCGGCGGAGGACCGACGCCGACGACCTCGACTCGGCGGGCCGGAAGCGGCCGCGGCGGCGCGAGGCGCGGCGCGCGCGCGAGGAAGGCGACGATGACGACCGCGCCGCGGCGTCGCGGCGCAAGCTCGAGGCGAAGGCGAGACTCTACGACGACCTGCGGCGGGGCGAGGCGCGCGCGCCGGCCGAATTTCTGGTCACGTTCGACGACGCGGGCGCGGCGCCCCCGCCGGCCCGCGTCGCCGAGCAGGAGAGCGGCGGCACGCGCTGGGCCTGGGGCCGGGGCGAGGCCGAGGCGCCCCCGTCCATGAGTGGTGCGGAGCTGCTCGACGTGGCAGCGCGACGCGCGGCGGCGGACCGCGCCCGGGACGAGCGGCCCGATAACGACGACGACGCCGCGCCGCGCTCGGACACGGCCGTCAAGAGCCAGTGGGAGAAGACCCTCAACCGGGACGAGAAGAGCCATCTAGGCGAGATCCACGCCGAGGCGGAGCGCGAACGCGCCGCGGCGCCGGCTCGCCAAGCGCAAGAAAAAGCGCGCGTCGCGGGCCTGGCGCGGCTCATCGGACGCCTCGAGAAGGATAAGTGACGTGTGTTTACGGCCGCTCCCCCAGCCCGCCCGCGAGGTCGAAGACGGCCCGCCGCACCTCCAACGCGAGCGCGTCGGCGTCGCGGCGCGTCGCGGCCTCGGCGTAGACGCGGACGACGTCCTCGGTGCCCGACGGGCGCACGAAGGCCCGGCCACTTTTATGGGATGCGGCGAGCGCGTCGATCTTGGCCTGGAGCGCGGCCGGCGCCACGAGCCGCGTCTCCGTCGCGTTCGGCTCTAGTAACGCCCGCGACGCCACGCGCTGCTTGAGCTGGCGCGAGGGTAGTTCATCATAGAGCGCGCCCCAGGCCGCGATCGACTTTTGCTGGAGGCAGAGGACGGCCTCGACCAGCAAGAGGTCGGCCAGGGCGTCGCCTACACTTTGATTCGCGAGGCGAGCCACCGCATGTAATCTAGATACGGCGAGGCGCGCGCGGCCGCCCGTCCCCGGCTCGCTATCCAACTGCGCGAGCCTCGCGCGCAGGGCCTCTTTGACGAGCACCGTGCCGTGGCCGTTCGCCTCGAAGTAGACGCCGACGTCGAACGCCTCGGCCGCGTGGTGCACGTATTTCACACCCGTCTTCGCGAAGGCGACCTCGACGCGTCTCTCCCGCAGAAACGCCGCCGCCGCGCCGTTCGCGTAGGCCGTCTGCACCACACCTAGTGATGGTGTGCCGATGAGCGGTTGCGCGGCCGCGAGTTCCCTTGCGATGAACACGGCCAATAGGGAGGCGATCTTGTCGCCGTCGACGATCTCGAAATTCGACAATCCATGGAACCAATATACTAAGCGGTCGGCGTCGCCATCGACCGAGCATCCCCTCAGATTGGGCGCGCCGAGGTCTCGACGCGAGAGATTCTTCGGGGGTAAACGCTGCTTCTGGACGTGCTCAGCTCCACACTGATGATTGAGCGGGGCCTCCCTTACAATATTCGCGGCCCGTAAGGATAATACGGAAGCGAGCCCGCGCTCCTCGAGGCGGCGCCTCAATTGATGGATCCCGAACGCGCCCACGCCGCCCGCGCAGTCGACCACAACTGTTGAGTCTGGCCGGCCGGTCTTGTGCGGAGATGTTTTAAGCAAGGCCTCGAACGCGTCCACCAACGCATCGGCGTATCCATATAAAGGCCCTTTTACTACTGGTGAAAAGCCGTTGGCCGCGCGGACGCAGTGGTGGAGCTGGGGCGTCGTGACGACGCCCACATCTTCCACGCGGGCTCCGAGCGCCTCCGCACCTGCTCTGACACGTTGAGAAAGCGCTCGGCTGTGCGCGCGCGTGTCCCTCCCAATAACCACCGACGCAGAGGCGGCCTCGCCCTCGGCCACGCTCGCAAGCGTCTCGAGGAGCTGCGATTCCGGGCAGCACGCCACCTTTTCGGCCTTCGACTCCCAGGCCTGGGCGAGCATGGCGCCCGTCGGGTCCACAATCTTCACGCCGTTGTCTCTGTGGGGGTTGTGCGACGCCGTGACCATGACGCCGATCTTCAGGCCGTCCCTATCTCTGCTCCTTAATGCTGCGAGCATGCCGACGCGCTCCATCGCGATCACCAACTGCGTCGCGTCGCAGCGGAAGCCGGCCGTGCCGTAGGCGAGCTGTGGCGGGTGCTCTCTGTCTATTTTGGAGAGGGCGGGACCCATGCTTGCTGCCTCAGCCTGCCTGTAGCTTATGTGAAAGAGCTCGTGGCTTGTGGG
The DNA here is from genome assembly GCA_918797485.1 of Pelagomonas calceolata. Lineage (NCBI taxonomy): Eukaryota > Pelagophyceae > Pelagomonadales > Pelagomonadaceae > Pelagomonas > Pelagomonas calceolata. The sequence continues at coordinate 4,815,431 of CAKKNE010000004.1, forward strand.
TGCTTATGGCGACGTTGGCGGGCTCAGGGATGCAATTCCTCGTAGGAGCCGCGGCGAGTGGTCACTCGGAACACGCAGGCCAGCTGGCGCGAGTCATGCGCTACGCAGCGAGGCGGGCTTGTGTGTTTTAATTTAGGCCGAGGCGAAGCTAGCGTAGCAACACACTAGCTAAGATTTGTGTTCGGATGCTCGTGAACGTCAGCTCGTCGCTGCAGGTCATTGAGGCTGCGTGACCATGTCCGCAGATGCCAAAGACTCTGGCAAAGAGGGGCAGCCCTTGCAAAACCTACGCCGTCGCGCGATCTCCGTCGCAATAGCTTTTGGGCTGGCTGCCCTGTTCTTATTCATGTGGGGACAGGTCTGCCCGAACGTAAAATTGCTCCGCTACGAGTCGCGGAACGCGTTCCTCGGCGCGCTGAGGCGGAAGCCTACTGTGCAACAAACGACCGCCGCGCCGCCGCGGCCCGTGCGGACGACGACGACGCGGACGACGACGGTGCACCCGCCCTTTTGGTTGTAGACCCGTGCTCCGGGGACGCGTTGCTCCGCCGCGACGTGCCGCAGCCGGCGACTTGCGCCATCGACGCGGCGCCATCGACGAGTATTACAGAGGGGCCATGCATGCTGGTACAGATTAATTAGCCGCCTACTCCATGCGGTCCGCCAGTCGCCGCGCGTTTTCCAAAGCGCGCCCGGGGCCCGGAAAAGCGGTCCCCTGGGAGTCGCTCCGCTTCCGCGTCTCCGCGAGGCCCTCGGCCTTGTCGAGCTGCGCCGCGAGCGCGTCGCAGATGCCGCCGAGCTGTTTCAAACCGTCGTCGAGCACGGCCCGCGCCGGCGCGCCCGTCGTCTGGAGCCGCACGTGCACGAAGGGCTCCGACGGGTGCGGCACGGAATAGCCGCAGAACTCGACGTCCTTCTGGCGCATGAGCACGTGGCGCAGCGCGTTGCCTAGCGTGTGGTCCTCTCCTCTAAACACGTACGTGCGCGCGGCCTCGTCGTCGGCCTCGCCGACGATTTTGAGGGCGGCCTCTTGCGGGCCCGCGCCGCCCGAGGTCGCCATTTGTTTATTAGCACCGCGGTGTTTGTGCGTTATATATTGCTGGCGCTGCAGCTCTTGCGCGCTCCGGGATCCACGTCCGCTTGCGTCCCGCGTCGCGTCGCGGCAGCGCTCGGATCGCTGCAGTTGTGGTGCAGTCCTTGCTGTGGCCTGAGCGCCCGGCGAAATGCCTTGGAGCGGTCGCGGTATGTATTTGGGTAGTCTTGCGGTTGGAACGGCTGCGCGTAGTGCTTTTTTAAGGCCCGCTGAGCCTCCGCTGCGATGGGTATAATTGCTAGTGTCTTACGTTCCGCTAGCTCCATGGGCGCGGCCGAGGCGGTGTAGAGTGGTTTTGGCAGCACAAAGGCGCGGTTTGGCATTAGTTTTGCACGCATCGCTCGCCTGTACGAGCGCCCGACGACAGCGCCAACAGCTGCAGGGCTGCTAGGCGGTACAAATGCTCCGCGGCTGGGCGCACGAAGTCAAAGATGAAAACGCAGCGCCACCCAGCCTCGCCGAAGCCGCACGCCGCGGCTACGCGACGCCGGCGAGCCCAGGCAGCGGCGCAAGCGACGACGGCGCCGGCGCGACGCCGCGCGCCAAGTGGAACTCGCGCACGGAGTTCCTCCTCGCGACGATCGGGAACTGCGTCGGCGTCGGTAATGTGCGGCACGGTGCATGAATCATGACCTCCACGCCATCGACGCGACGCCTGCTCGACGGCGTGACTGCCCAACTCACTGGTTGATTTGCGCACAGGTTTGGCGCTTCCCGTACCTCTGCTATAGAAATGGAGGTGGCTCCTTCCTCATCCCCTACTTCGCGGCACTCTTACTCGTCGGCGTGCCGGCCTTCATGCTCGAATTGGCATTAGGACAGCGGTTTCAAAGGGGCGCGACGCACTGCTACCTCCGCCTCCACAAAAGATTGGCGGGTGTTGGCGTCGCGGGCACGGGCATGGCCTTTGCGACGTTAGTATACTACCAAACAATATTAGCGTGGTCTCTGGTGTACGCGTTCCACTCGTTTAGAAGTCCCTTGCCCTGGAAGCGCACGGACGCCGAGCGCTTCTGGGAGCACGGTGTTTTGAGGGAGTCCGACGGATTTGAGGACTATTTTGGCACACCATCAACGACGGAACTGTCCCTGGCTTTGATTTTTTCGTGGATTTCGTTATTCCTAGCCACGAGGCGCGGCGTGCACTCGGCGGGCAAGGCGGCCTATGTCTTCGCGACGTTACCCTATGCGATCCTCACTTTGTTAGTTATAAGAGGCTCGCTATTGGAGGGCGCCGGTGAAGGAATAAAGTTCTACCTACAACCGCGAATCGATCGACTGGGTCATATAAGAACGTGGCTCGACGCCTTCAACCAGATTATCTATTCCCTAGGTATTGGGACGGGCCAGATGGTCGCGTACGGGTCCTATACCGAGTCCAATGAGGACATCGTGCTAGATGCGGGGTGCATCTCGCTGTTGAATAGCTTCACGTCGTTATATGCGGGCGTGGCGGTGTTCGCGATGCTGGGCCACAAGGCTCATAAAGACGGGAGGAGCGTCGCGGACGTCGTGCAAAGTGGCGAAGGGCTGGCCTTCGTCGCCATTCCGGATGGCCTGAGCGAGCTGCCGGCGGCGGGGCTGTGGTGTTTTATTTTTTTCGCGATGCTCTTCGCCTTGGCCCTTGACAGTTCTATAGCGATGCTCGAGTCGTGGACGACGATGCTAAGAGATTTCGGCTGGGAGGGCGATCCGAACGCGCCGGCCTTCAAGCGCATGAAGTGGATACGAAGGCAGGACGCCCTAGTTGGTTCTAGTTGTGCTGTGGGCTGCTTGATTTCCGGTCTGTTCGTGAGCCGGCCGGGCATCTACTGGTTCGCGCTCTGGGACGCGTACGTGGTGTGGGCCGTGTTCATCGTGGTGGGTATTGAATGTGTGGGGGTGGCGTACGGCTACGGCGCGGCGAAGTTTAGTGAAGAGGTGCGAAAGGGTGCCGGAAGAGCGGTGCCGCGCTTTATACAAATGTGCTGGTCCTTTATTACGCCCTTTTTATGTTCGGTGCTCGCGGTGGCTTCGTTCGCCGCGCTTTGCGCCGGCGGCGGGCGCTACGAGGGCGCGCGGGCGACGCCCGCCGCGCTGGTCCTGGGCTTTCTGTTGATGCTCGGGCCCGTCGCCGTCATGGTCGCGGGCGCGCGCGACGACTGCGTGAAGCGGCCGGGGCGCCCGCGGAGCGTCGAGCTCGCCATGTCGTCGCCGAAGCGGACGCGGCAGATGGTCTAATGTTGTGGAGTATGTACTTACTTAGGCACGAATCTAGTCCTCGTCGAACATCAGGTCGCCCCCGACAAAGTCGTCCTGGGAGTCGTCCTGGCGTATCCTGTACTCGTCCTCGACGTCCGAGAAGGGCGACGGGCAGAGCTGGCGCGACCGCGCGACGCAGCTCAGGTACACAATCCGCTTCAGCCGCTTGTTGAAGAAGAAGTAGTTGAAGGACCAGAGCGCGCCCTCCGAGAAGGGATCCGACTCGCCATCTGGAACATAGGAGTAGACCTCGCACTCCCTTAACTGTATAGCCTCCTCGATGGCGGCCCAGAGCTCGTCCAGGAACTCGCCGCCGCCCGGCGCGCGGAACCGTTCTGCGGTCGCGAGCTCCGCGAGATGTCTCGCACAAGCCCGCACGGCAAACTGCGCGCCGGCCTCGCGGCAGAACTGCTCGGGCCGCAGATTCGAAAAGTCGTGGTCCGGGAAGCTCGCATTTAATGTAGCGATCAGGTCCACGAGGAGCCGCCGCGTCGCCGGCTGCGCGAGAGCTCCTAACGGAGACGACGCCTCCATCGACGAGGGCGAGTTCCTAGACTCGGCGGCGAACTGCGCCTCGAGCTCCTTGGCCAGCTTCTTGTCCTCGCCGGCGCGCTTGCACGAGAACGCCTCGACGCGACCGTCGAGCACGCGTTCACCGAGCCGTCTTTGGGACAGGAACGCCGTGAGCGCCGAGAGGCGCGGGTTCTCGAGCAGCTTCATGGCTGCGGCGCTTGGCAGCGGTCCGGGCTTTTTTTAGCCGTGCGCCGGCCCAGCACAGCGCGCAGATCCACTCAGTGCTTTAAGTGCCTCAAATGCTGCACACAGAGCGCAGCGACGGACCGCTTCTCGGCAGCAGCCAGACACGACCTCAGAAGTGCTCTTCAGCCCACGACAGGCCTTGGCGCATCGGGCAGGTGTCAAAATTGGAGCAACGACGCGCACCACCTGAATCCCAGCTCTAGCTCTGGCTCCGAGTACGGGGTTGGCAATTGGAAGGCGTCTGGCACCTACACCCACGACTTTCATGCCGCCAGGCACTCGCTCCCAGAAAAAGAACGGGCTCAAACGCGCCTTGTCCTATTCGCGCCCGTTTCGAGCGCGGGCGGCCTGGTCCCACCTAGAGGTCTAACCTAGAGGTCCCACCACGACGTCGAGGTCAGAGCCCTACGAAGATATACCAACAAGACTAGGGTGCAGTTTATGCTAAAAATCCTAGGCCGCATACGCGTTAATCAAAAACAGCACCGCCCCCACACCTGGAGCTCGAGCGCGCCCGTCTCCAGATAGGACAGAAAATCCTCGGTGATGATTTGACTAACTTTGAAGGACGTGCCGAAGTAGGGCGACGTCGTCGCCGTGGGATAGCGTGGCGTAGCTAAGCCGTCCTGCTGTAAAAAGAAGGCCGTCCTCACGTAGACCGAAGCGCACAATTTGCGCGGCAGCTTCATGGCCTGCGTAATTGTTATTGAAAGCTCGACCTTCTTCCCTAAATGATGAGCGAGATGTTTTTCCCCGACCAACTGCTCGGAGTTCGCCAGTGTCGGTTTCACGGAAATTTGGAGCGTGCCCGCCGCCTTGCCCTTGAAGCTGATGATATTGCACGTCTCCGCGATGTCCATCAAGTAAATCAAGGACTGCAGCGCGCAGAAGCCGACGCCGATGAGTCGATGGTCGGGCGCGTCGAAATAGGGGTCCGGGTCTGCCACATTCCTCTTAATCTTGCACAGCCTTCTTAACATTTTTGTAGCATTCCAAGTGTCAGTAACTTCGGACGACGCCGACGCGACCAGGACGCACGGTTGCGTCTCGTCCGGGCCCGTGTTTGCGACTCGCACGGCGTAGTGGACGTCCCGCTCTTTTTTACGGGAGATGTGGTTCCCTTCCAGGATCATCTGCTGCAGCTCATGCACCAGCTTTTCTTCTTTCATAACTTCCCAGGGCGTCCCCTCGGACAGTGTGAGATCATCATACAAACCCTTCGCTGCCCCGCGCCAGTCTACATCAGTATCATTACCGGAAGTACAGACGCGAAACAAACACCCAAAACCCATCAGTACCACATCGCCGTCCTTGATGCAATGAGAACCGGTTATTTTCTCACCATTCAGACACACGATGGCATTCGCGTTCACATCTACTAAAAGCATGTCGCCCCTTTTTTGAATGATACAGTGTAGCGGTTGGATCTCCTTCCTTAATAGCGTGATTCTCCTACAATCCTCGGGCACCATGTCCAGTTCAGATCCAAAATAAACAACGTCTTTCAGAGGGACGAAGAGCCGCCCCGACAGTAACGGGTCGGGCGACACGTGCACGAGGATCGTCTTCTGGAGGCGCCGGGCTTGCACACCTTGTCGTTTTGCTCGCGCGACGCCGACGTCCCTCAACCAGTCGTCGCGCTCCTCTCTGTAGGCGACCGTGTCCAGATGCCGCTGTCGCGCTAAAATCGGTTTTTCTTCAGCATGACTCGTGCTGCCGTAGAAGGCGGCTTCGCACGTCGTCGAAGGGTTGCCCCAATCATTATTTAGAGTGAGATGACCGACATGCTCTAAGGTTTGTAGGGTGGTGATATTGACGTCCAAGTCGGTACACGCGGGGCTGAGGCACCCGAGCCATATCGATTTGCTACAAAAACTATCTGCGAGGACATACGTCAAAGCTGACGAACAGACCTGGGCCGCCGCCACCCTAATATTAGTAGACATGTGCGACAGGGCCAGCGACGCCCTTAACACAGACGGGACCTCGCCCGCGTCCCCGGTGTCCAGGATTGATGAAGCATATTCCACAAAGGTCGCCGTACCTTCGTGGGCCGGCGGGTCCTTGCCCCCTTCGGCGTCGTACGAGCACATGCACCTAACGCATAAATGCGCTAGCATATCGTCCTTGTTCAACAAAGAGGCGGCCTTGACCGCCAACGCGTCTCGCAACAAGGTCGAGAACTCCTCTTTGTTCCCGGCGAGGTGCCTTGACAATCCTTCGACCCAGGGCCCGCCCGTGGGGCTGAACCGTAGTATACCAACACGACCGGGGCACAGCAAATCATAGATACCTTCGTCGGCCACGTCGAAGATGGACACGTCAATGATCGCGTGGCCCCGCATGTTCCTCTGACCGTAGAACTTGGCCGCGAACCGTTCCATGAGGCCTTCGTCACCGTCTTTGCCAAACAGGCAGCGCGACTTGCCCGTGCCGTGCGCGCCGAGGACGTGCATGTGGACGTCGCCCTCATTTTTAAGCTGGGCGAAGAGCCGCCCCGACAGGTCGTCGAGGAGCTGCGTCTGCTCGTTCTCATATATTTTATTCACGTCTAGTGACCGCGTCCGGCTCGACGACTCTTTTAAACAGATTGTGGTGCCCTCGACGTTCAGCACCTGGGGGAAGTCCTTTTCTTCCTCCGATGGAGGTCTGATGTACGCGTAGGCTTCGCGGCGCGCCATGCTATGTCTCCATTATTGCTGCTGTTTGCTCGTTGCGTACTGTCAAGCGTAAGGGCTGCCCCGGCGGCGGATCCGCTGCCCGACGGTCTCGTTATGCACGATCTATCGGAACCGGGGGACGCAGGCGCCGCAAAATAGCTGCCCGAGAGCTGCGCTATGCCTAGTGTGTGTCGATACGCTAGCAAAGGTAGCTGAACTTACGCGATCCGGAACTTACTTCGTGGAGAGGGCGCGCTCGACGAGCTGCGGGCGCCTCGTCCCGCGGAAGTGCCGCCGCGACGCGTGACCGGGGCTCCGCCCACTAGTCCTAGCACCGTAACAGCTCCTACGCGGGATCCCCCCCGACGCCATCGACGCGACGGCGGCTGGTACGATCGTCCCGCCGGCGCCGTCGAAGAAGACCCATACCTAGTACCTTACTCCCGCCACTCCGTGTGCTCCTCGAGGCCCTCCTTGTCCTCCTCCCACCACGTGATCGCCTTGACGCCCGTCCTAAAAAACTTGCGGTTCTTGCCCTCGTTCGACGGCGACTTCGCGCCGATCTTGAGGGCCATGGTGATGGTCTCCTTGAACTCGCCTAATGCGGGCCGCCGCGCCGAGGTGGACACGGGTCTAAAGGCCTTGCCCGTATCTAACAGACACTGGAAGGGCCCGGGGTACTGGCGGAAGATGGCCCCCTGGTAGTTGACGACGAAGGGCGGTTCTGGTAACGATAAAGTGTACTGCCTCGTCCGCAGGAAGTAGACCGCTTTCGCTCTTGATAAGAACCGCCACTGGAGGTCCTTGGGCGGGAACGCGGGCAGACCCAGGTCGCCGCGCTGCGTATCCAGTTTCAAGTTGAATAAAATAATAGGCTTCTTCGAAGCTTCCCGCGTATCGAGCTCCTCGACGTCGGGCAGCTCCTGCGCCGAAAACGTCAAGCCCACATAGACGTCCGCGTCGGGCACCTCGCGCACCATCTCCTTGCCCTTGCCGAAGAGCGCGAAGAAGGCTTGTTGGGGCGTCTCCGCCTCGGCGATCGACGCTCGCAACGAATGGAGACTAACGCCCGGCTGCGGATTATTGGAACCGGATTGCTCCACGGCCCTTTCGAGCTCCGGAACGTCCGGGTACAGGATGGCCACCTTCTTCCCCGTTCTTGTATGAATACCCTGGGCGTATTTTATGGCTAGCCTCGTGTTCGCGCCGGCCATGTCGCCTGCGCGGAGCATTTCATTCCTGGAGACGACGCGCGTCGACGGCGCCTCCACACGACGGGACGCCGAGATCTCGCCCGCACTCGTGTTAGGGTCGTCCATGAGGTCGGCTGCGAGTGGAGGGAACTCGACGTCCATGAGGATCTGGCCGTCCTCGATGGCCGCGACGGTGGCGTCCTGCGCTTGTTGTAAGCATTGGGCCATGGTCTGGGGCGGATCGGCGAGGTCGTCGTCCTGCGGCGCGACTTCCGCCGTAATACCGTCTTCGCCTACGACCGAGCCCTTGATCATGTCCGAGTGGAGCACCGTCTTCCGTCTTGTTTGTATGACCGGCGCCAGGGCATGGCTGCCGGCGAGCAGCGCGGCTAGCAATGCGAGCTGCATGGCAAGCTGGCTCTCCCTTGCTGGCAAGTTGCTGCTGTGTCGCTGTCAAGCAACTCTGATGCTGCTCAACCCTCTCAGCCGAGGAGATATATAGCGCAATAAATCACACGTTGCACAAAGATGCGCCAGGGCACGTTACGACGGCCAGCAAGCTCGATGACGGTGAAAAATCAATAATGAGCTAGCGTCTCAGGGATGCTAGAAAAAAAAGCTACGAATACTTAGTATTAAGTAGGAAATCCCGCAGCCTTAGATTTACTCCGCAGCCTCTCGACAAAACCCGACCATTCTCTCAGCGCTGCAACGACGACTGCGGCGTCTCGCGGGCGTGGAGCGCGGCTCGCGCGCCTTGCAATGCCTCCTTAATCTCCGTTGTGGTCGGGTGTGCCCCACCAAGCACGCGCCGCGCGGTCCGTTCTATCTCCTCGAGCGTCGTCAAGCTTCCGCGGAGATCGTCAAGCGTGGCGTCGCCGTCCTTGTAGAGCGCCTCCGCGTGACAGCACCTCAGTTCGAGCGTGACTTCATCACCCTCTCGTAGAACGCGTCGCGCCACAGGAATCGTTCGGCGCAGCAGCGCCTTGGCTTCTTCGAAGCGCGATAGATCCTTAAGGGATTCCCCGAAGTTGAGGGCTGCTACGAGGGTCTCTACTTCGACGCGGCCGTCCGCTTCCGCTTGCCGCCCTTCTTCGTCGTCCGCGGCTTGGCCCGCTCCAGCGCGTCTGCGAGCGACACGATCTTCAGGATGCCCCCGCCCCCGGTCACGATCGGCTTCGAGAGCTTGTCCGGCTTGATGGGAAATACTTCCTTGGACGCGCGTCGCTTCGTCACGAACGCGTCGGCATACTTTTGGACGAGCGCGCGGCGATCTTACGGACGTCCCTCGCGTCCGCGTCGATCGAGACCTCGTCGCCCGAACCAGCGACGGCGCGGCCCGGTTCTCAGACGACCGGCCCGACGCAGAGCCGTCGCCGCAGTCGCTGCCGGCGAGCGGCGCTCCGCGTGCCGCCACGGACGTCCCTCGCGTCCGCGTCGATCGAGACCTCGTCGCCCGAACCAGCGACGGCGCGGCCCGGTTCTCAGACGACCGGCCCGACGCAGAGCCGTCGCCGCAGTCGCTGCCGGCGAGCGGCGCTCCGCGTGCCGCCACGGACGTCCCTCGCGTCCGCGTCGATCGAAGACCTCGTCGCTCGAGGCCCCGACGGCGGATTGACGGACCACGAACCCCTGGCCCCTGCCCCTAGTCAGTAAATTCTAGTTAGTTTTTTTTAAAGGCGCGGCTAGCTATTTAGTGAAGCACCCAAGTGATCGCTTTCCCAAGCTTAGTAGTCATCATCGTCGGGCGGCGGCGAGTCCATGTCCACTGAACCAGGGGAGCGCTCATAATTGATTCTAATATTGATCAAATGGTGCCTCTTGGCTTCGAGAGTTTCGCAATGGCCCTTATAGTCGTCGCGGAGAGCCCTCAGCCTCTTTACATGACCTTTCAACACAGTACACCAGAGCCCACAGACCGCTTCGGGGGACGTCGCAACGCGGATGCTTTTTTCTAGGCTGCGGACCCGCCCCATACATAACCTGGAGTTGTTCGTCAAACTCAATCTCCCATTCGCCAAGGTCCGTGCCGCTTAAAGCTTCAGGATAAGACTCAATGATGCGACCCAGCGGCTCAGCATCCTCGTCGGCGCTGTCAAGGTCTGGCGCGGGCACGCCATCGAGTCCAGTCGCCTCCCACTCGCCGAGGAGCGCCTCGGACTCGCGTCGCGCTGGGTCTTCGCGCGGAGACAGCCCGCTTGGGGCTATGAAATCGATAACTAGTTGCACTACGAAATCCCTGGTCACCGGCTGCTGCTGCTGCACCTCCAGGTGGTGCTGCTGCTGCGCTGCTTCCGGTAGAGTGAGATTCATAGCGCAGTGCCACGCGCGTGTTCAGCGTGATTGATACTGCACGGGCAAGTGTGATCGATCACTAAGGGTCACAGCGCTTGTGACAGCGCTTGTGAGAGCTGTGCTGATTTAGCTAGCGGCTGTAAGACACTAGCACACAGCGCAGCTTAGCTCTCAGAGAGCACCGCCGGCTTTACGCAGGCCACACATCGACCGCGTGGTTGTATGCGACGCGGGAGCATGCCTCAAGGGCTGCCCGCTAAGCCAGCGCCTCCAGGGGCAGCACAAGAAGCTCCTCTCTCTGAGGAAGACATCCTCCGCAACATCCGTGAGGCCATCCGCGACGCGGAGGCGAACCCCGGCGGCAGGAAACGGAGGGTGGCCGAAATATATGGAGAATGCCCGGGCTGCAAAGATATGAAATCTCTGAGGCGTTTACCCCCTAACTTTTGCCGCCAATGCCGTGGTAGCGCGTTGCAGCGCCCTGAACGGCGCGCACATCGACGACCCCGCCGCCCCTCGCAGGGAAGAACGAGGACTACAGCACGTCCGAAGAAGGCCAAGCCGAGCGACGGCAGCAGAGGGAGAAGATAGGGCCGCACCAGCGCCGTCAGGCGCTGCTCGGAGTGAAACGCCGCGAAGACGCGGACGCCGAGGAGCTGGAATTACGGGAGCGCTACGAGATGAAGCTTCTGCCGCCCTCCAAGGATCAACCCGATGTGGAGTTCGTCCACCAGCAACGTCACTTGACTCGCTGGCATCGCGAAGCTTGCGAACAAGGCGAGCTGCCGAGGTGCGGCGTGCTCCAGTTCATGTGTGGCGGGGGCACGTTTGGCAGCCAGCTCAAGGGACGGCGGTGGCAGCACCTATGGGGTAATGACAACGCGCAAAAAAAATACGAGAGGACGACCAAGAGGAGAAAGAAGAAATTAGTTCATATATATGAAGAATCCTTCCTGCTTAATAACGACGACGCGGCCTACGTCCACGGCGATATGCTGAAGATGACCAGGGCCAAGTTCCGAAGCAAGCTCGACGAACACGAAGAGAGGACAAACTTAAAGTCGGGGCTCCTGCTGATCATCATTACGCTGTGCTGTTCCCGAGCGTCGCCCGCCAGCGAAACGGAACGAGAAGAAGCAGAGGAGTGGTACGAGGACGCTATACGAAAGTCAAAAGAATTCATATTAGAGGCGGAGAAGGACCACAAGGTCTTTGTAGTCCAGGAATTCCTGAACAAGGATTGGGTTTTGGACATCATCAAGAGGGAGCTGCCGGACGCGAGAATCGTGACGATCGGCGGCCACATCCACGAGGACCGGAAGAGAGCCTACGTCTTCCAGCGGGCCGAGGGCGTTCCCGAGTTGTTCATGGAGGAGGTGCGGAACCGCATCGACGCCTACGGCCGGAAGTCGGTCGCCGAGGCGCTGGAAGATATTGGCGTCGCGGTACCGCCCTTCACGAGGGTGGCGCAGGGCTGCTGGACGAAGAAAGAGCGTCGGGATCAGAAGAAGGGCCGGGACCCGCGACGCGAGCGCGTTACGACGATTTGTAAAAACAACCTCGTGATGCAGTACTACAAATCTGCTAAAGCGACGCGGCCGTTCCGCGAAGAGCGCCTGGAACCCGAGGCGGTCCTGCACCTGCGCTCGCCCGGCGGCGACTACAAGTACGTGTTCCCCAAGTTCGAATTAATAACAAGGAAGCGGGCCATCCTCGGCATGGGCGTGTCGCTCATCATCGGCTCGGCCGTGCGCGCCGCCTTCGAGCGATACTTCGAGCCGGATCTGGAGCTTCGGGAGGGGGGGTCGGTGTCGGGGAGGAGCTAGATTGTGTGTAAATCCTCCAGCGCCCATTGTGCGCACACCCAGTTGCGAGGGAGACGCGGCGGCGGCGCCCAGGTATATCCAAAAACACACCGCTCTTACTAGGCGCAGTTCTCCCACAAGGGGGATTATGCATAAGTGCGGCGGGCGCCCAGTCATACATCTAAAACACACCGGCTCTTAGGCAGCAAATTCCCCCCCGAGGGGGTGCGGGGAGATCATGCGTCGGTGTTCAGCGACAGGGCGACGCCCTGGAGCACCCACAGCGACGTGTGCTCGTCCGTGGCTAAATTGGCCTCGAAGACCAAACCGACGCCCATGGCGTTCCGCCGGTCCTGCGTCACGTAGACGGGCGTGACGAATACCCCATGCAACTTGACAGCACCACCCGAAGGGATCATCTCGAGGATGGGCAAGGGTACGACCAGGACCTTCGGCTCCTGGCGTTTCAGGCACATCCTTTCGGCGTCCCAGCCCGCGCCCTCGAGGTACAGGCCCTTGATGTACGTGCCGTGCCTGCGTGGACGGCGACGGGTGAATGTCGCGTCGATGGCGTGCGACGGAGCCGCTCGTCACTCTCCACGTAGCCACGTCGATGGCGTATTACGACATTTCTGACGCGGGCGGCGCACTCGAGCTTTGCGGGGGGCATGGCGCTTTCAGTGTATTCAGTAACCTTCGTCGACGACGTCGCCTTGTCCAGGGGCCAGTTCAGGGCCCTACAAGTAGTCTGCACCAACGCCGTCAGATACCTGTGTGGAAATCATCCAGTGAGTTACGTTTCGTGAGCCTCCAAGCCATCGAGCCGACGCGGTCACGGGGACGACGTCGCGTCGATGGCGTGGAATCGCCACGCCATCGCGCAGACGCAGTCATTTGAACGACGCCGCGGCGATGGCGTGTCTCCGCGTGATCGAGGTGTCAAGTGAAGAATCAACGAAAATCCCCGGGACGCCGCGACGCACGACTCAGGTATATGTAGACCGCTCAGCCAGATCACCTTCGGCTCGCCGTGGGCGATCCACAGGTCGTACTGCGTGTACCGCTCCAAAAAGTGGGACATCCAACTTCCTAAAGGTTTTTGGGTATTGGGCATGAGCCGCTTCCACATCTGGGGGATGAACCCGTTGAATAGACTGCCACCGAGTGCGTCCAAGTCGTCGGACATGCCTATTTCTCCTCGAAACGCCCGCTGTAAGTCCGCCAACGTCACGGCCATTTTAATAACTAACAAATTCCAGCGCTCGAGCTCTTGTAGTAATACCACCTGAGCTGGTGTAGGTGTATTAACACCATTGCGCTCAAAGAGCTTCGACCTAACGACCATCAAGTCGTACGACCCGATATCTAACGATTCGATGGGCACCTTGCCTTCAATATCTTTCGCGGTTCCGGCAATGATGTCGTCCCTCGACAAGCCACCGCCGCTATCGACACTTCGAGGCTGTAGAGAAATCAAATTGACCCACATGTTTTTGGTGGCGTTGCTATAGAAGCCGATCTCCGCGTTGGGATGCAATCCAAAAACCGCGGGAGAGTTCGTCAGAGGCAGCTTTTCGATGTGTCGTTGGTAGTTCTCGAGGGGCCCGGGCTCGGGCAGATCGTAGGCAAAGCCCGCTTGCGAGAAGTAGAACTTCTGGCACGTGTCGAAGAGGAAGTCGCCCATGTATTCCGACAGGTACGTCACGAGCACGCGCCGGTCCATGTTGTCCGAGACCCTTCCGCCGTACATCGCGTCGCCGATCAGGTACTTCAGCGAACCCCAGGGCAGAAATTCATCATCATCTTCATATGATTTCGTCAGGTAGAGACTAACAAGTTTCCTGGAAATCACGAAGTCGCTCTCGTTGAAGTCGTAGGCGACGTTCCAGCCTGCGTGGCGCGGACGGCGTCGCGAAACTACTCTCGAGAGTCGACGGCGGCGACGCATCACGTCGACGCCATCGCGGCGACCGCGTCGGTGCGAGCAACCTCACGCCATCTTCATGAAAGCGCTCTCTCTGACGCGCCGCGACGGCCCCGACGCGGTCCGAACGGCCTCAAACTCGAAAAAGAGACCACCCACGACCTCCTCTCCTCGAGACGACGCGCGTCGATGGCGTGAAGGCCCCGCAACGCCTCAAAACGCGGAGATACGCACCGATCTTCCCGTACTTGCGACGTTCCTGCACGACCGCATGTAGAAAAGCCAACGTAAATAAACACGCTCGAAAGGCATCATGCGGGCAGGCATCCAAGACACTCTGGTCGATCTTCGCAAAAGTAGCTCTCATGTTCAACTTCAGCCCGTCGGGGGGCTCGGTCACGACCTTGAGACTTTTCTGCAAAATGCCCATGGGGAAGCGCTCGGTGGGCTCCGTCGTCATCCAGAGCCGGAAGTCCTTGTGCCTGCGTATGTACGTTGTGAGTCGCGGCGATGGCGTACGGAGTGTGGACGCACGTGCGGCCGCGGCGGCGGCGTCGCGGCGGCGTGGCAGCGCATCGGTGGCGTCACGGAGACGCCATCGACGCGTCACAGCTCTCTCACGAGACGCGTGGACTCTCATGTGGCCGCGTCGACGCCATCGCGGCGGTTCGGTCCGAATGGCCCCAAAATCGAAAAAGAGACCACCCAGCGCCTCCTCTCCTCGAGACGAGTCGCGGCGACGGCGTGAAACGGGACGCGGAGCTACGCACGGCGCCTTCATCAGCTCCATTTTCTTTTCCAACATCTTCAGCCAGCTTACCAGTAAGTGGCAGTTCTGGAGCAACACCCAGTGGCCACTCTTCGTGCCCTGATCAATTAAATGCTCGGCCTTCGGGCCCTGGCCCTGGCCGAGCGCGATGAATCGAAACTTCGACATCATGCCCCTCTCCTCACATAAAAGTTGTATATCTCCCTGCGGGTCCGCGCCCGGCGACAGGATGAAGACCATCGGGGACCTCTCTGTACTTTGCGCAAAAATACGGCCGTAATCCAAGACCGGAGGCTGCACGTATTTTTCACCAATAGCGCCCATGACATAGGTCTTCACGGCGTTGTAGACCCGATCGGGCCTAAAACACCTCATCACACAAAGCCTTTGTAAGGGCGTCAATTTCTCCGAATGACCATCTGGGAGTGGTACAGTTTCCGGAGCCTCCAGGTCGTACCAGGCCTTCCAATTGTCTTTGTTCTTCTCGAAGTCCTTTCGTAGTTGGTCAAATCCATCATTCATGTCACACAACGCTAATAAATCCTTCCAGCCGGACGCGCCGAGCCAACTGACCGGAGAGTCGCGCGGCGGCGCGTCCAAGCCCGTGTCGCCCTTGAGGAACGCGTCGAGTTCGCCCCGGTTCAACTCGCCGTTGCCGTCCTGGACCTGCGCGGAGCATCTCCCGTCGAAGGCGAGTCGCGTCGATGGCGTAGGAGCCCTACGCCATCGCCGCGACCCGTGAACTCGCATCGAGGCGACCGCGTCATCCGAAACTTCTCAGATTCGACAAAGCGACCACCCCCGGCATCGTGCGATGGACACGAGTCCCAGCAACAAAGTGAAGGCGCCTCCACACCTCAAAACGCGGCGAGCGGACCTGGCACGTCATCTGGAAGGCGAACATCAATTTATGTCTCTCAAAAATACCCGTACAGGTATAATCATATACATCTCTCATTACCGACTCGCTCATGTTCCGTAGGCGATTGTCGAGGACCACATCTTTTTTGGCATGGTCCAGCGCCTTGTTGAAGACTCCTAAGAATGAGTCTAAAGAGGTCTCATACATGGAAGAAATAGTAGAGAGACTCGCCATCACGAAATAGAGAATGCTACCCCTCTTCGCCACAGGTGTATAACCTAATCTAGCTTTGGAAATCTCGGCCTTCGTAAATTCCGCTTGTTCCACCTTCGCTTTGATGGCCGTAGAAGTTTCTTTCGTCTGATTGAGCGTCTCGATCAAGTCGCTATTGTCGAGGATGTTCCCCTCGGACGCCGACAGCTCGTGCAATAACGTATCCTCGAGCTTGACGATCATCAACGCGTTCGCGCTCATGTCGGCGACCAATTCACTGAATTGCTCCTCCAAATCCGGGCGCTCGTGGCCCACGACGACATTCAAGAGCTGGTTCGCGAGGCCGTCCTGCGCGGAACGACACGCGGTCCGAACGGCCCCAAACTCGAAAAGAAGACCACCCACGTCCCTCATTCCTGGAGACGAGTCGAAGGCACCGTTCAAAACGCGGAGCTACGCACCTGCGTCACGCTGTAGTTGATGAGCATCGTCTTGGCCATCACCTCCGGGCTGTAGTGGGGGTTGCCGAGTTTGGTAGTGAAGAACAATCTAAATGAATCGTCCCACGCGACGGACTTGTCTCCCAGTTTTATTAATTTTTGACCACTTTCAACATACGTGTTCTTCTCGAGGACCTGCGCGGCGCGTCGTATTCACTGGAAACGGTCCGTAGACTCTCGTGGGATCACGGCGACGGTTTCATGAAGGCGCGGTCTCGTGACGACGCCATCGACGCGACCGCGCCGCGACGGCCCCGACGCGGTCCGAACGGCCTCTTCAGCAAAAGAGAAACGACCCACAACAAAGGACGCCGCGCGCGCACCGGGTCGAGCATCGGATCCAACTCCTCGTCCACGTTCTCGAAGAGGAACGGCGCCCCGAACTGGATCGCTAATTCGAGATGCTTCATGAAGTCCGACTCGGATAAAGATTTGATCTTGAGCTGGTCCTTGCCGTACATGTTCTTGATCCACGAGACCGCTTGTTGTTGGGGGTCGATGCACAACGGGAAGCGACTGGCGGCCGTCGTGAGGATGCCGTTCTGCACGGAGTGCTCGTCGGCGGGCAGGCCCTTGGCCGTCCAGTCCTGGATGACGGCGTCGCTGCTCAGGAAGCTCTCGAGGTTGAACGCGGCCGTCACGGGGATGTTCAGGGACGCGACCTGCGCGGCGCGACGCCGTCACGAGACTCTCTCGCGGCCACGTCGACGGCGTCGAGGCGACCACGTCATGCGCAGAGCATCGCGGTCGCTCGACGCGGTCCGAACGGCCTCGAAATCCAAAAAGAAACCACCCACGACCTCGTCTGATAAACACGAGTCGCGTCGATGGCGTAAGGACGCCGAGATCGCACCTTCTTCGCAAATGTATCATAAATCATCCCCGCCCGAAAGTCCGACGTGAACGCTCCAGCGTACGACAAGAACGAGGCCGCCAGTAAACAGTCGCCCACGAGCTGCACTTTACTATTATTCAAATCCCCTATATCAGAAGTCCACCTTGTACGTTCCCCGGTGAGTCCCGTGATGAGCTTCGACGCCGCCGCCAATCGTTTCTCCATGAGCGCCGCCTGCGTCTGCAGACCCGTGAGCTCCTCGTTCTTCTCCTTGAAGTTCGTGTCGAGCTCGCCCAGCTCCTTGCTCAACACGCCGAGCTGGTCGTTCAAATCAGCTAATAGTTTAGTCGTCTTCGCCTGCTGCTTCTCCATGTCGCGCACCTTCGCTTTCAAGGGCTCGACGTTCTTGGCCACGTCGAAGTACTTGGAGATGGCGGTGACCCAGACGAGGAGGCCCGTGCCTGCGCGACGACGCGTCGATGCGGCGTGCAGGCGGGGTCGGAGTGCTCTCGACGCCATCGACGCGACGGCTCCACCGCGACGCCATCGTGTCACGATCGGAGTTGCGCGGAGGCATCGCGGTCTCGGTCCGAATGGCCGATGCGAGCGCGACGTCGCCTCGATGGCGTGCCGTCCACGTCCACGCCATCGACGCGACGCCTCGACGTCGTCACGCGGCATTCCGTGGCCGTCAGAGGGTGTACTCGTCTCGTGCGAGCCTCGGGACCGCGGAACGCCTCGAAACGGCTCAAACTCGAAAAAGAAACCACCCACGACCTCGTCTGGTGGCCACGAGTAAGACGCCGACACCATACCCGCTTTACTGACGCTCTTCATGTTCTCGACGGTCATCTTCGGATTTTTGAAGTACTTGCGCACGCTCTTCATCATCTTCTCCGTGATGCTATCTTTGGGGTATCTTTTGAGTTTATCTAGTAAAGACGTATCCGCGAGCATCTTCTTCGCGTCGGCCCACGTCTCGTCCAATTTGACACCTGTGGGTCGGAGGCACACCACCATCAAGCACGCGTCCTGCACCAATGCTGGTGGTTTTGCAAAATTTTTAACCTCGGTGATGTCCTCCTTGTGGAGGTTCGCGAGGGCGGACTCGGCCATTTCGAGCGCGGGAATCGCCTCCTCTAAAGCGGCATCCGCTTTACCTTTCTCCCTTGCTATGACGACGGACTGCTCGCTCGCAGTAACTTGCATGACCTCGGCCTCGTCCTTTTGCCTGCGCGGAGCATCGCGGTCGCTCGACGCGGTCCGTAGACGCTCGTGCGGTCGCGGCGACGGCGTCGCGGTGGCGTGACGTCGCGCTGACGCCATCGCGGCGGCGCGGTCTCGAAGACGCCATCTTCATGAAAGCTGTCTCTCCGACGCGCCGCGACAGCCCCGACGCGGTCCGAACGGCCTCAAACTCGAAAAATAAACTACCCACGACCTCGTCTGATGGACACGAGTCGTATGAATGAAGTGAAACCACCACAACGCGACGGGACGCCGCGAGCGCGCTTGTTCGCAATTGTTGTTTTTTCCGTGATCTGCTCGATTAAGGCTTCGACCTCGACCGTTTTGGCCGATACGACGACCTGGGCGTCCTTGAGCTCGATGGACATCCTATCGACGTCCCTCGCGGCGTCTACTAATTTGCTGAGACCGCCGGCCAGTCGTTTCACGCTATTCCCGACCTGCGCGGAGCATCGGTGTCTCGGTACGCCGTCGACGCGACGTGAACGCATGTCTCGGGCTCATACGCCATCGCCGCGACCCGTGAAGATTGCTCTCGCTCTCTCTCGGGAGTGCTCGCGTCGAGGCGACCGCGCGTCCTCCTCGAGACGAGTCGCGTCGACGGCGTGAAGGCCCCGCACCACCTCAAAACGCCGAGATACGCACCTTCTTCTCATTATTCAAAAGTTGCGTGTGGTAGTTCTGGATGTAGTCCAGATAATTTTTTGGAGTGACGTAGTAGTACCTCCGCAGCGTCTCCGCGAAGCGCGCCGCCTCCGCGACGACGTGAGTGTGAGAAAACACGAGATGCTGCACGATGTTCGCGCGATGCTGATCCGGCAGGTCCACCTCCGCCAAAAAAAACTCCGCGACCTTCGAGAGCGCGTCTTCCGGCCACGGGAAGAACCAATCAATGACACAATTCGAAATGAGGCCCGGGAAGCTTCTACAGCGTAGTCGCAGTTTGTCGCCCGACGGCGACATGGCTAATACTAAATGCAGATTATTTCTACATTTGTTCACATAAAATTTCCAGAGGTTCGCACTGGTATCGACGACGCCCGCGGCCTTGCACTGCTTTCGCACGGAGTTCGCGAGGCCTGCGCGCGGGGACTCTCATGTGATCACGACGACGGCGTCGCGGTGGCGTGGCGTCGCGTTGACGCCATCGCCGCGACCGCGCTCTCTCCGACGCGGTCCGAACGGCCTCAAAATAAAAAACAAAACCACCCAGGGCATCGTGCGATGGACACGAGTCAAAGGACGCCGCAACCCCGCCGTCCATCTCGTCCTGCTCGTAGAGCGCCGGGACCATGCCGGTGGTCAGCATGTTGTTCAGGAACTCCAGGAAACCCTCGAGGGCCACGTGGGCGTCCGTGAACAGGAACACCACTTCTTTCGTGCCCAAGAGTTTATATAACGTCTTTAAATCCTCTCTAAATTCAATTTCGCCGTAGCCCCGCATCAACTGGATAGAAAAGATATCATATCCGGCGCAATAAGTAGCTAGTCTCGTCAGGGACTGTTTACCGCTGCCACCGACACCGACCAACAAAGCGTTACCCCTCGGTAAGCGGATGATGCGATGCACTCGCGTGAGATGCGACAGGGCCATCTCAAATAAAACTAACGCCTGGGGAGTTCTGTTGAGATTGTAGTCCTCTAAAACAGCATCCATGATCTTCCTGGTGGAAGAAAAGTCGCCCATGTCCTTATACAAGCGCGCATCTTCCGCGTCCTCCGTTAAACGAGCAACAGCCCTCTCAAAATCGCCAAAAATAATCGGATCGACCAGGGCGTCGTCGCGGCACTCGGACCACTGCGAACCGATGATCTCGGCCAGTTTGCCCTCGACGGTCCCCAAATCTTCGTCTGACACTAATCTATCACAAAAAATCCTTTGCACCTCGTTCCGGAACAACCGCACGAGCTGCTCCGACCGCTCGAACACCTCGGGCGTCGCGAGACAGACGCCCTCCGTGACCCGCGATAAATCCCTTAAATTGAAGATGTAGTGGAACTTCGCGGGCGTCGGCGGGAGGCCTGTGTGCAAAGTTCAAGGTGGGCTTCAACTCTCTTGTGATGACAGCGAGACCGCTCTCACGCGGCGCGAAGCGAGGATCGCGTCGATGCGAAGATAAGCTGACTACACCGCATCGAACTCTCCAAAATGTACGAAAACAATTCCAACATGGCGTCGGGGAATTTTGAGGCCGCGTCTTTCACGGAGGGACCGAAGTCGCGCAGCCGCTCGTTGATGATCGACGAATACATGTGTTTTAACACTTCGGACGTAGGGTCGGGCAGATTAAAAACACTAAATAAAGCCACAAATCTAGGGTCGACATTATTTCTCCCACCTCCGGGCGGGCCCATGGCGCCGATGTACGTCATGTCTCTAAGTACTTTTTGCGTGAGGTCCTTTTCGCGGTCGTAGATGAAGCCCCGCGAGATAAGAGTGAGTAACAGTGTTATCGGTTGCTGCGTGCCGTAGGTGTCGACCTGCGCGGAGCATCGCGGAGTCTCGACTCGGTCCGAATTCACTCAAAATCAAAAAAGAAGCTACCCACGACCTCGTCTGATGGACACGAGTCGCGTCGATGGCGTGAAGGCACCGCGGCACCGCGGGACGCCGAGATCGCACCTTGGGCATGTTCATATCATCGATAAAGACGACCAAATTCGTTCCTAATGGAGGCCCGTAGATGTTGCCTGCGCGGGGCATCGTGTGTTGCGGCGTCTGAGATCTTCGTGCGCGTCGCGTCGACGGCGTCGGGGGGAGAGCAGGCCGTGGGTGGTCTTTTCGTCGATTTTGAGCCGTCTCGGACCGCGTCGGGGCCGTCGCGTCTCGACGCGGTCCGAAACAGCTCAAAATCCAAAAAGAAACGATCCACAACATGATACGAGTCCCAGCAACCAAGTGAAGGCACCTTTACCAGTCAAAACGCCGAGGTCGCGCCCGTTCTTTTATCAACATTCACCTCGAGGTTCTTCTGCACGTCCATCGACGACGTACGACTGGAGAAGCCGATCGTGAGCTTCCGGGCCGTGTCGTCACTCAAACCTTCGAGGTAGTCCATGATGATCGTTGTTTTTGCCGTGCCCGAGGCGCCGACAAAAAGTACGGGTTTTCGGGGACCGAGTTCCCTCAACAAGTAGGAGAATTTCGTAGAATCGGTCGTGGGCACAATCACTTCATAGAACTTGAAGGGAGACGGTTCGACGTACGGCTCGACGCGCGACTCCCACGTCTGCCACCTTTTACTGGAGGCGTCATAGACAGAATCGGTGAGCATGCCGTCGGGCAGATTACTCGAGCTAATCTTCTTCACGAAGTCGTTGAACTGCTCCTGGCTACTACCAACCAACGGCGCGCCGACGGACCACGTCACACAAAACGCGAAGACGTTTTCGAGCTCATTTATATCTGGCAGACTGTCACCGGCGACGTCGTAGACCGGTCCCAGAAACGCGTCCAGTGCGGTACATAACTGCTTGACCATGTCTATGCTGGTTACGGGCACGACCATCCTCAACTTGGCTCCCAATTCGCCATCGACGAGTCCTAGTTGGACATAATCAATACAGGGCGGCACGTACTGGTCAAATAAACTCTGTAATTGTTCCGCTTCCTCATCCCTATCGCCCGGTATGTCCACGCCGTCGCCGCATCTTTTTCTAAGCCACCGCTCGAAGAAGGGTCGGTACCTGCGTGGCACGGACACCGTCACGAAACGTGACCGCATCGACGCCGTCGAGGCGGTGCGGTCTCATGAAGGCGCCATCGACGCAACTTCAAGTTGAGAAATTGAAGGAAATCACACTGAGTCGGTACCCCAGATTCTTCGGGTCCGCCCAGACCATGCCACATCTCGAGATGGTGGCAGGACTGGCGTACTGCAGGTCGAAGGTCTCGCAGATCATGCAGCAGTGGGGCTGCAAGCGGATGCGCTCGCCGTTCGGCAGCGTCAACAGCCTGCGCGTGGCTCAAAAATGAAAACGAGACCACCCACGGCCTCCTCTGATGGACACGATCTCGATCGATGGCGCCGCGACCGCGTAGCGCGCAGACGCGGCCTCGCGCCGGTTGTCGTCCATGACGCTATTCATGTTCTCGACCCAGACGGCGTCGACGTCGCCGTCGTAGATGATCCAGCGCATCTCCTTGCCCTCCTTCGCCTTCGGGAGGGGCTCGTTGAGCTCGCGGAACAGTCTCGAGAGCACGCCGTCCGTCCAGTCGCGCGTCACCGGGTCCATGACGCCGTAGAGCTCGTTCAAAGGTTGTGCTTTCGGGTTGATGACGTAGTACTTGACGACGACGCCCTCCGCTTTCAATCTAGCTGCTTTTAGGGTGTCCAATACTACTGTTTTCCCACCTCCAGTGGGTCCTACTATCATGGTGGTATGCCTGCGCGGAGCATCGGCGGTTTGAGGTGGTCGACGCGCGTCGTGGCCATCTCACGATGACGTGGGTGGTCTCTGGTCCAAATTTGGGCCGATTCGGACCGCGTCGCGACTTCCTCTCCCGGAGACGGCGCATGCCAATGAACGGGACGCCGATACAAACCGCACGATCATCGTCTCGTACATCTGGATGACCTTGTCGCACTGCTCCTTATGTACTAATTCATCCGAACACTTGTAGCCGTTCGCCGTCAGATGCGCCGCGACTTCAATCTTCAGGTCCTCGTAGCCGACCCTAGGAGCATCTAAACCCGGAAAGAGGTCCTTGATCAGGCCCTTGAAGAGCGGCACGTCCTCGAAGACGTATTTCGGCATGTTCGAATCTCTCAAAACTCTCATTAAAACAATATCTTCTCTGAGATCCGAGTATTGCCTTTTTAATCCACCAGCCATCACTAAGACACTCTTCAAAGATCTAAGGCCAAAGTCGTAGTGGTACTGCTTCGAGAGCTGCTCCTTCGACAGCTTGTAGAGGACCGTCATTTTGCGAGCTAACACTTTTGCTCCCTCAAATCCTTCAGAAAAGAGCATGATCTCGCAAATCATCTGCAAATCGGGCACGATCATCGTGACCGGCCTAAATAAAGCTTTCAAATTGTCTGGGAGCTCGGTTCGGCCCGCGTAGCCCGGGTTCATCGTGATGAAAAACCCGCACGTCGCAAAACCCGCCACCCTTTTTACTCTTATATCTCCATTGCCAATATCACACGTCGGGTTGTCGTAGATCAACGCGTTCTGGATGGACCGTAACTGCGCAGAGACCACGGATAAAACTTCAATGTTGATGCGGTTGAACTCGTCGAAGCAGCCCCACGCCCCGACCTGGACGAGGCCCGAGAAGATGCTCCCCATGGCCTTGTAGTCGAGACCTTCTCCACAATTAATGACGAAGCACGGCAGCGCCAAGCTTTTCGCGAGGTCCTTTACGGTTTCCGTCTTGCCGGTCCCGGCCGGTCCCGCGGGAGAACCGCCCAATTTAAATGTTAATGCTTGCGTGATGGTCATGTAGCATCGATCCGTCAACGGCGTGATGACCAAGCGCCCATTCAGGCCCATGTACTCGTAGCCGTACCGGAAAAAACCCGTGCACTGCTTGATCACGCAGTCGTCCACATCTCTATCCCAGTAGAAGCGCAACTGACTCTCCCAGGCGAACTCCTTCGCGTTCAAGATACTCTCTCTTATAAACGAATCGACGATGTCCCGCGAATGCACATCTATTATAAGTAAAGTGTTCACTTTTTTGCGGTTTATTTTATTCAAGTCCTGGCGCACCATCGCGACCAATTCGTTCAATTGTTTCGTTAGTCTCGCTTCTAAAGTTTTCATGGCGTGCTTGTCGCCCTCCTTGACCGCTCTAAAGGCGTCCTCGACCTCCCAGGTCCACCACACGAGAGAACCTGCGTTCGTGACCATGATCATGACGTCTCGACGGCGTCGGAGGTGTGTGCGGGTCGCGTCGACGGCGTCCGGGTCGTCTCGAGGCGTCGCGGTCGCTCGACGCGGTCCGAAGCGGCTCAAAACCGAACAAGAAACCACCCACGACCTCGTCTGATGGACACGAGTCGCGCCGATGGCGTGAAGGCACCGTAGAAGACGCTGAGCACTGACCGGCGAGCGTGACCATCCCGAGGACGTCGGCATCCAGAATCCACTCGCTACGCGGAGACGACGCGTAGTTGAAGATGCCCGTCTTACTGATGACTTTCAAGCTATCTTTCATGGCCTGCTCGACGCGCGTCATCCACTCCTCGACGGGACCGTCTACCGGACTGGCGCCTTTTTCTGGCGGCGTGATGTCCTTCGTACAGAGGTCGAAGCCCTCCTTCTCGCTACTGACCATGCCCTGGATCTTCGCGGCGCCGCTCCTGTGTGGGAACGACGCCGTCGCGACACGGCCGCGTCGACGGCGTCGAGGCGGTGCGGTCTCATGAAGACGACCACGTCAAGTTCAAGTTCAAAATCTACACTGAGTCAGCACCCGAATTTCAGTTCCTTGACGTTGTCGAAGAGCTTCAGCATGTGGACCTGGATCGACGTGGGGTCGCTCGACCCGAGCACACTGAGTAGCTCGTCGTCGGAGATGAAGTAGAAGCGCGAGAAGGCGTTTCGTTTCGTATCTAAATAATCCGTCAGCGACTTCTGGCACCTGTCGAGGCGGTCGCCCATTTCAGTGAGAGCATCAAATTCCTTCTCCGTCGCCGCGCGGACGACGACGGGCGACTCGTGCGTCGTCTTCATGATGGTCTTAAATTCCTTGTTGATCTTGTCGAATTTCTTGGCCTCCTCCGGGAGCTGCATCCTTATATCTTCGGAGCCTGCGCGGGAACGACACACGTGTGTGATCGTGACGAGGCGCTCGCAAAAAGTTCAACTTCAACACGGAGTCCGCACCGATGAAGATCGACTCCAAATACATCCACTTCCGCTGCACGTTGTACCAGACGTCGAGCGTTTCTACCACCATATTGAGTGTTTTTTCCCACGTCCGCACCTTCTGCGCGTACCGGCCCACGAACCGACTCCCGGACATCGTCTGGAGGTTGAGGAGGTGGTCTTCCAACTGTAGATTGATCTCCTCGGCCGCGCCGAGCACGTGGCCCCGCACCTGCCCGTCCTTCTTGTACTCGCGGACGTCGAGCTCGGTCGTCGACCAGCACTTCTCGATCGCATATATTTCTTTTTCAATTTTGAGCTCGTTGATCGCGCCTGCGTGGCACCGACGCCGTCACGCGTAGACCCTCGTATGATCATGAAGACGCCAGCGACGCGAACTTGAAGTTCGGAAAGCGTGAGAAAAGACGCTGAGTCAGCGCAGACGACGATCTCGTCGACGTCCTCGCCGTACTGGCTGAGCTCCATGCTGAAGATTTTTCCGAGGGTTATCGTCTTGACGTCGCCTATTGCTACTCCAGTTAATTCCTCGAGCTGCTGCCAGTGGGCCTGCGTGGCACGGACATTGTCGCACGCGACGCGTCGACTCCCACGTCAAGTTCAAGTTCAAGTTCAACACTGAGTCACGGACCTGCTTGACCGCGTCGTTCTTGAGGTTCACGATGACCGGCAGCGACTCCTTGAAGTTGACGACGACGAGCTCGTAGGCCTTATATTTAGATAATTCTTTGAGATCTTTCGGAAGCTTCTTGATCTCCTTCTCGGCCCGGTCGACGCCTGCGCGGAGCATCTCCGTCAAGAACGGCCTCGAACTCGACAAAGAGACCACCCACGCCATCGTGAGATGGACACGAGTCTCATGGACATGACGGGACGCCGCGAGCGCGCCCTCCTTCAGTACTTCAACGTCAAGCTCGCCCCACGCCGTCAGGCTCATATCTTCCCTAAACTTCTCGAATGAACTATAAAGGTCGTAGATGACCTTCATGCGCGCCATCTCGGACTGGACCTCGACGAGCACGGGGTAGGACGTCATCTCCATGCCTGCGCGGAGCATCTCCCGTCGAACGCGGTCCGAACGGCCTCAAACTCGACGAAAAGACCACCCCATGCCTCGTCTGATGGAGGCGAGTCGCGTCGATGGCGTATGAGCCCTACGCCATCGCCGCGACCCGTGAAGATTGCTCTCGCTCTCTCTCTCGGGAGTGCTCGCGTCGAGGCGACCGCGTCATCCGAAACAGCTCAAACTCGAAGAAGAGACCACGCGGAGATGCGCACCGAACAGGTCCTCGGCGTTCACGAGCTCGTCCTTCTTCGCGACGCACTTTTGTAAAGTTTCCGCGTAGTCGACCATGAGCAAGACGCCCTCCTCGAGCGACACCTTCCCGGCGATGGGGCCCTCGGCGTAGAACTGGGTCCGCAGCTCCTTGAGTTCCTCTTGAAACGCTTCGGACTGCTCCGTCGTGACCGCGCGGAAGTCTTCTTTCACTTTGGCTAGTCTCAAGTCTTTTGTCCGCGCAAAAACGTACAGCTCCCTCCATTTTTCTGCGAGACTATGTGCTAGTTGTAACTCATGTGCCTCAATAGCTACGCTATGGCGTTCCAGCGTCCGATACCGCTCCGACACGTCCGCGTACCTGCGCGGCACGGACACCGTCGCGGACGCCCTCGTCCCAACGTTGAAGTTCAATACAGACGCCGCGTCCGCGCCGGAGCTCCATGTCCATCGACGCGTCGACCACTTTGGCTATCGTATTCAAAACGAACATGAGCGTCTCTATACTATCACATGTAGTGCCGTCGATGTCCCTCCTCCAGGCATCCCAGGAATCGACGAGTTGCGTCATCTTCTCGAACGAGACGTCCCGCAGCACCTTGCCGTACTGGTCCCTCCAGCTCAGACTTTGCTTGGCGACGCCCTTACTCACGTCATCACAGTCGATGCGCAGGAAGTCCACGTCCGTACATCGATCTCTAGATAGAGCATCATTCGCAATACCAGCATAGGTCTCGAGTTTCGCGTCGAAGTAGACGACGCCGCGCGGCTCGTCCGTGAGCTTATCTAGTTCTCTTGTCATATTCTCGTCCCACAAACTATCATAGACCTCCCAGGACTCCTTGTATTTTTGTAATGCGCCTGACTCGTCCGTGAGCCGCTTTACGTAACTCGTCAAGTCGTCTCTCAACTTCATAACGTGCGGGTTCTTGGAGACGTCCTGGTGGTAGGAAAACACAAAAGGCTCCTCGTCCTCGCCGACGTCGACGGGCGGACATTCGAGACACGTGCCGCGCTTCCAGCGCGGAAACGTCTTCGCCGCGTCGCTGAGTCCTCGGATGCATTTTGTTATATATTTGTTGACGTCGGCCGCTGGGGGTGTGACGACGACGTCTCTTCCCCCCAACAGACAAGCGGCCCTACAAAAAGGTGCACAATCAGGATGCGTCAGCATCTCTCGGAACGTCGCGAGCGACGTCGACACCATGACCACAATGGCGTTGCACAGCCGCTTCTCCCAGTACCGGTAGTAGTTCGCGAGCAGCGGTGAACTGCTGGTCGCCGTCGAGGCGACGACCTCCTCGACCTTCTTCAACAGAGGTTCGATCGACTTGTACTGCTGCTGGAGATCGTTCAACCGAGCCGTGCGCGTCGCTTCCACGGTCTCGTGGAACTGGCCGACATCCACCAACACCGGTCGCTTCGTGCGGGGGTCTCTCTTGAGATCCGCCGGCTGAAATAAGACGGTAGAATGAATCGCATCTACCACATTCGCAATCATGGCCGCGCTCTTCTGGATCTGACTGACAACGCCGGAAAACTCGTTGAGAGCCTTTTGCACGGCCTCGATGAACGCGGGGACGCGCTGCGAGTTCCAATTTAGCGGCGTAAAACCGGACCGTAACGTCCGTTGGAGGATGGCGACTTGTCTTGTGAGTAAATCGGACTCGACGGGTGCTATTCTGGAAATCAACGCGTCGTACTGGCTCAATTTCAGACTCAAGTCGCGGACGTAGCCGTGAAATTTGTCCTCCTGGAGCGCTATTTGCAGTGCGGTCTCGGGTATGGTAAAGCCGAGCCGGTCGAGGTACTTGGCCTCCTTGATAATTAAAGCTAATTCGGGTACGAAATTGACCTTGTACGGGAGCGGGGGCATGCGGAACTTGCCCGGAGGTTTTTTCTTCCGCGTATCTTCCGGTACTGAATGTACAGCAGCTAGGATAGGCTGTTTTAACAACTCAGTAGCTACTTCTAACGTCGACTTCTCCCAGGACTCGTAGAGTTGCGTGATGTACGCGTCGACGGCCCGAGCGAAGACCAAGTACTTTTGTTTGGCGTCTAAACCTTCCGGCGTCTCGAGCAGCCCCTCGTGCTGCTTGAACTTGAGAATTGGTTTCTTGGCCCTATGATATAAGTCTCTAGCCCACGCGATCGCCCCGGCCACGGGAGGGTAGTTCTCGTAGATCAGCGGCCTGGCCTTGTGCGCGTCGAACAAGGCGTGAATTTGCGAAAGCTCCTTCATGTACTGCTCCATGACCTCATCATATAAGGTCGTGAACTGGCGGTTGATCACGTCCCTCGATTCCACCTTTTTAAAATTTTCTACGAGCTCATAGGCGCTCTCCGCGGATCGCAGCTTTTGAAACGCGTCGTCAATGAAGTGGATGCTTTGCTCCTCGATGGAGGCGACGTCCGCATTAAATTCATCCATGAGACTCTGCCAGGACTCGTCGTAGCGTCGATCATACGCATTGTACGTAATGCTCGTCAGCGGTTCCTTTAAAGCTTCGACGCGTTGGACAACCTTGTCGACCTGCGTCGTGTCGTCCGTAACGGCCCGCAGCTCGGGCCCGAGGAACTGGTCGAACTGGTCGAGGACCTGTGTGTGGTAAGTACGTGAGACGACGCGATACGCCCCGAAACGGCTCAAAAATGGAAAAGAGACCCGTCAAAGCCTTCTCTGATGGAGACGACCTCGATCTATCTCTCAAAAGTGCGCTGCGACCGCGTATCGACACTGCATCGCGCCTGAGCTACGTCGTATAGATGTCCTAGTACAAACGCCATATATCTAGTACGCTCGAAGAGTCTCTTTCTGTCAAATTCCCATCTTACATGGGTACCGCTTTCTTCAATGCGTTGCCTCGTCGCCATGTACGTGGCCTCCCAGGCGTGTAAGACGGCTCGGGCCTCCGTGATTATTTGTTGCGCTTCCTTCGGCGGTAGAGATAACACGGACGCCACATTCACTTCATCGCTCACCTTCTCGGCGAGCTTGTGGGCGATGCGCTCCAGCAGAGGCACCATACGACTATCAGAATTATAATGTCTAGATATAATCCACACCATGCGGACCGCGTTGAGCATCGTAGGTAAGGTATCTAGGATGGAGGCGAAACTGCCACTGGATAGGGTCTTGAAGTGCCGTTCCAACGTCGCTAAGAACTTCGTGTTGTCTTTGGCTTCGATCGCTAGTTTTTGCAGTTCTCCATATGAGGTACTATAGCCGATGATCGCGTGCGCGTCCACTCTCTTTAACGTTTGTAAGATAGCTTGGACGCGCGGGAGTTGGAGCTGTTCATAGAGAGCGGACAAAGCTCGGTGTCTTTCTCGCCAGAACTCGACTTCGGCTAGCGGGCCTGAACTACTAGGTCTTTTCGCGGCCTCCTGATCCACAACTTGTTGAATAGTGGTAGTCCAGCCCTCGACAGCATGCTCTAATTCGCCCAACGCCGTCTGGTCCTCCAAGATAGATGGCTGAGACACATCTACTTCGGGAATTTCCAGAGAGACGTCGCCGCCGATCTGGCGAGCCGCGTGCTCCAAGACACTTTTGAACGATGCTAGATTCCGCTGGTAGGCTATTTGACCGGGAGTTAACTCATCACTCCGGGAAGCCTCAAAGGCCGGCAGGAACAGGCCCCCGAGCAGGCCCGCCGCGTCCGACAGGACGTTGGCCGTGCACGCCCCAAATTGTAAAGCGTCCATCAATTCCGTACGAGAACCTTCCATCGGGACTTTTCCGAGCTTGAGGAAGTGGACACTACGTCGGTTGTGCCCTGCCGGGGGCATGGTGGGCGCCGCGCAATGTAACACATCTGCGGCATTTTCGTCGCCGTGGTGCGGCGCCCAGAAGAAGAACAGGGCACCCGACGTCGTGGCATCGTCAAAAATGTGCTTCAGGGCCGCATCCCCAAACTTGAAATAGCTTTCGCTCGCGTCGACGCCCTCGTCCTCCTTGCTTTCAATGGCGTGGTCAAAAGCGGCGTCGTCGGCTTCTAAGTTGAGCTGGACTAATGATTTGATGTAGGCTACGGCCATCTTGCCTGTCGCCTACGCGCGCGGGCTGCCTCGGGCTGCCTCGCGCTGTTGTTAACTCTGCGCCTGGCTGCTTGGTCGAGGGGCAGCCTCTAGCGGCGCGGTTGCTGCTGCTGTGGCTGCGCTACGGCCCTAGTCTCGTCGAAGGGCACCCCTGCACTTCGAGTCGGCTGTGAGCTCGCACGCTAGGCCAGCGTTTTAGGGGCGGCAGCTGCGCTTTTTTGCTAGCCTGGGGGTTTCATGCCGCGAGCGCTGGCCCGTCCGATCGACTGTTCCACCGCTCTGCGGGGTGCCCGATGGCCCATCCGTCCTGTTAGGACTCGTATTTATTTTGCATCCTAGTATGTCTGTGCACGCTAGCTCGTTTGGTGCGGCGCGTTTGAGACAGGTTGTGCTGGCCACAGGAAGCGCAGAGGTGGTCTCGAGGATTCACCAGCGCTGGCTGGCGCGGAGCAGCAGCGCTCGACGCAGCAAGCGCAGCCATGCGACGGCTCCTCCTATGTGCTGCCCTGGCAGCCGCGACGCAGACCGAGCGCGTCCTCGTGCGCTTCGATGATTACGCATCTAGTGAAAAACACCGCGCGACCGTTTCCAGAAAGCTGGGTCCCGAGGGCCGGCACTGGGCATCAGCCGACCGCCGGCGGCGCCACCCCACCGATTTCCTAGCATTACATTTGACGAGGGGCGCGCGACGAGCACTTAGAACTTTCAGAGTGGATCTAGATCGGAGCACACTGAAACCCTTATGGAGGAACCTCACGCAAGCACAAGCGAGGTACAAGGTCATCGTCGCCCCCGGCAAGGAAGCTTCTGAGACATGGCACCACGGCGAGCGGGGCCAGAATTCTACAATAGCCATCTTCGACACGGGATTGAGGAGCAACCACCCCCACTTCCCGAAGCAACCGGACGAAAGAATAAACTGGACGTCCGAACGGACGTTGGCCGACACGTTTGGGCACGGGACGTTCATCGCCTCCGTAGTAGCTGGTATTTCTGAGGAATGTCCAGGATTCGCACCTTCATCATCGTTAAGAATCCACAAGGTCTTTACGAACCAACAGGTGTCCTACACGTCGTGGTTCCTCGACGCGTTTAATTACCTCCTATACAAGGGTGATGTCGACGTCATCAACCTGTCGGTCGGCGGGCCGGACTTCGCGGACCGGCCCTTCGGCGACAAGGTCAAAGAAATAGTAGCGTCCGGTATCACTCTTGTCTCTGCGATGGGAAACGACGGCCCGGCCTGGGGGACCTTAAATGCCCCCGGTGATGCGGTCGAGGTGATCGGTGTGGGTGCGTCGGAGGCCGATTCAGGAAGGGTCGCGGCCATCTCGTCGCGGGGCTTTCCGCTCGGCGACCGTATTCCGCGCATGAAGCCCGACTACGTCGCGCCGGGCATGGGCGTCCTCGGTGCTATTCCTGGAGGTGCTTCCTGTAGTCCGAACCACGGGACGTCGGTAGCCTCTCCTTCCGTGGCGGGTGTCGCTGCTCTTGTAGTGTCGGCAGCTCGAAGAGCGGGTACGTCGATAAAAAACCCGGCCATGGTCCGCCAGTGCCTCAATGAAGCGTCTACTTCTACCAGTGAATCGATGTGGGCCCAGGGTTTTGGCAGGATTAATTCATTAAAAGCAGTACAATGTGCCGAGACGTATACACCGCGCGTGACCCTCGTGCCACCATCATTTCATCTAGAAAAGGACTGCCCCTACTTGTCACCGTTGTGCGACCAGCCCCTCATACGAGGGGGGCTTCCCATATCTTTTAACGTCACCGTACTGAACGGTCTGGGAGTCCTGGGCCGAGTGACGGATCTGCAGTGGGCCTCGGACTCGTCACTGGTCGTGGAGGCCCAATACCCGGTCACGCTGTGGCCCTTCGCCGGGGCCTTCGCCGTACGAATCAGAGCTTCTCCCGACGCGTCGATCGGCGTACACACCGGTAAATTGTGGGTGCGCGTTGATAGCAATGAGAAGACGTGCTCCGACGCGTCGAGTGACGGGCGGTGGGTCGCCTGGGAGATATCGGTGGAAATCGCGGCAAAGCCCGACAAAAGGAAGCGGCTGCTCTGGGACGCGTCGCATTCCCTGACCTATCCCCCGTCGTTCTCGCCGCGAGACAACCTCAACCAGAACGCCGACCTGCTGGACTGGAACGGTGATTTACCGTACACGAACTTTCGAGGGCTGTTTCGGAGACTGAGGAGCCGGGGTTACCATATAGATGTATGGTATGAGGATCTTAGTTGTATTAACTTGGACGAGTACGGCGCTTTGTTACTTGTGGACGCCGAGGACATCTACTCCCAAGACGAAATACAAGCCGTCCACGCCGGTGGCACTTCCCTATTCATCGTGGCGGACTGGGCCGACGCCGCTCTACGGGAGCAGGCGCGTTTTTTTGATGATAACACGCAAGTGGCCTGGGAGCCCGCGGTCGGTGGTGCGAACGTCGTGGAGCTCAACAAAGTGCTGAAACCATTTGATGTGGCTTTGGGTGGCGGCGCGTGGGAAGGGGCGCTCCCGCAGGCCTTTGGGGCTGGTTCTAGGTTTGAGTCTGGGTCGGTCATCGCGCGGGCGCCCGTTGGTAGTTATGTCGTGAAAACTAGATTAGAAAAGCGGGTGTCGCTGAAGCGCGGCGGCACGGTGAAAGTAGAGGCGCCGCAGGCGGTGCTCGCGGCCGTCTCCAGTGATAAAGGTAGAGCCGTGGTGTTCGGCGACACGGGCTGTTTGGACGACTGGAAGCGGACGGGGCGCGCCTGCTGGGAGCTGCTCGAGGCGTCTGTTGCGTTTGCTGTAAGTGGTGTGCGGTCTCCAGCTATATTCCCCGACGGCGCGCGCCTGCAAGAGCCGTTGGTGATTGGCGAGGTGCCTCTGGATACACCGCCGTCGCCGCTGTTGAAGAAGTACTCGCGCCACTACGATGCATCGCCGCCGTACGTCGCGGACCCGCCTCCGAAACCACAGGTTTGTGGAGCGCGGGACATGCGTGCTGTGGAGACCCGTGACGAGGGGTGGTCTCCTGTGTAAGTTATGTGTGTTCCTACGTACGCCACCGCCGCGACGAGCGTTCACCCCTTACAGACGAGTCGCTGGGCACCGCGACCGGCGCGACTCGGACTAGAAGTTGTAAATGTCCTGAACCTTAGATAGGGGTAATAGGGATAAGGGTCAGGCCATGTCCACGTCCTCGTCGAACTCGGGCAGCGGTCCGAGCCAGTCGAGCACCAGCTTGTCCGCCGCGCCGTCACTCCCGCGGTCGACGCGGACGCGATATAAGTCGTCTCCGGATAACTGGGGGCACTCCTTGGCGAGGGCTGCTTTGCGTGCATCCAAATCACCGACAGTCTCGGTCGCGTGCTCACTCGAAATCAACGGTTTGAGTGTATCATCAGCGGCCAGCGACCGCATCGCCTCGACCGCGGCCCGGCACATCTTGTCCAGCGCTCTGACTCTAAAAGCTTCGGTACCCACCAGCAACCGACACGCGTCGTCATAGGTCGACTTGTTGACGTCGCCGCAGAGCAGCATGGCCACGAGCTCCAAAAACCCGGCGTAGCCCCGCGACCGCAGCCGCGCCATCTCGCCGTCGGCCTCCAAGTCTTCACTATCCGAACGTACCTCCTCCTCGACCTCGCACTCGCCGTCGTCGTCGGCCCGGATGGCCTCGAGCACCTGGTGCGGCTCGGCCGCTAGTCTGTCCTGGCGCTCTTTTTCGTTTTCGCAGAGGCCCTTCGCTTCTAAGAGTCGAGAATAGATCATCTGGTGGAGCCTAGCGAAGACGTAGACCCGTTCATTCGCTAGGGCTACTCCAGTGCCACTGACACGACTCGCTGGTCGAGGCGTGAACTTCACGTCTGGAAGGGGCTCCTCCTGACTCGTCTTCTTGCGTTTTTTGCTACCTTTCTTCTTCGTCGGCTTCTCCTCCTCGACGCTCTCGACGAAGCCCATGTCGAGGTCGTCGAGCGCGAAGACGTCGCTCGGTCTCACGAATTTGGAAGGGCCACTTTCGCCGCGCACCTCGTAGCAGGCCGTCGGTCGCGCTTCCTCGGCCCGCGCTTCGGAGGCGGCAGTGGCAGAAGCAGCGGCGGCGGCGTTCGCCTCGGCGTCGGCGTTGTCTTGCGACGACGCGATCGACGCGGCCCTCGACCGGCCGTACGTATCCGCCTCGTTGAGGGGCGCAAACACATCAGGCTCCATCTCCGTGTTCGGCGGCTGGACCGCATGAAAAGCCAACACGACGGCCTCGCCGCGCATCGTGAGCACGCGAGCCCCTCGAGGTAAAGGCTGGCGATCCCCCTCGGTCAGGACGTGGCCCCCCCGCGACAGGGACTGGGGCAGGTGCCTCGCGAGCGCTTCCGCCGGTAGTCCATATAAATCATCAACAAAGTCCCGCCACACCTCTCGGGCAATCACCTTTTGCTCCGCGAGAGGTGTCGACGAGTGTTCGAGGGCCAGCATCAGTAACGACACGACATCTCGCTGCACGCCCCGGTCCGAGACGTCATAAGTCAACTGCGCCGGCTCTACTGTACGAGTAGGCTCCGTCCCCGCCAGGTCCAGGGCCGGGTCGTCCGCGTGCGGCCGCTCCCGGATCTCCTGAACTAACCATTTGGAAGAACAGCGCTTCTTGTCGAGGGCCCGCCAGAAGTGGGCCCGATGATCTAAACTCTTCGCGAAGTGGGCCCGCACCTTCCGGCGCCACCGCCGCGCCAAACCCTTCCGCGCGAGCCGCCACTCGACATCTTTCTCCCGCAGCCTCTTCGCGAGCACGCCCGCGGCGATCTTCGGCGCTTTTCTCAGAGCTGCGAGAGCGTCCACATCTCGATCGCCGTAGACCCGACAGAGCGATGCGACGTGGATCGGCGAGAGCCACCTCCTTTGTAGCGCTTCGGAACCCGGTTTGAGGTCATCTAACTCCGTCGCGCCCTCGAGAAATCTTTCCTGGAGCGCGGTCTGCTCGCGCTTGCGCTCCTCGCGCTCGAGCCTTTCCTTCTTTTGCGCTTCAGTTTCTTCAGCTTCATCGGTAGGCGGGACCGGAGAAGGGCTTCTACGTTTCGGCCGCTGTTTACTCCCGACGGCCTGGCGCTTCGACGGCGGCGGACTCTCGTCGCGCTTGCGCGCCCGCTTCTTCTTGCCTGCGTGTCGAAATGACGTCATCGTGCGATGGAGGCGTAAGACGGGACGCCGCAGTCTACCTCGCTTCTTGTCGCGCTCGTCGTCGTCCATCGGGATCACCTCCACGGGGATGTCGATGGCGCCCGTCTTCCAGTCGACACTGGCCGGTTCTGGCTCCGACGCGATGGCTTCGAGAGCGGTCGCCGTCGCGGCGTTGGCGCCGACGATCATGTCGATCTCGAAGTGCTCGTCCTCGGTCTTGAAGAGCTGCTCCTCGTGGGCGTTCCTTCGTAACTGTAATTGACTAAAATTGCCGTCCTCGCTCCCGACGGCGACGCTGACCCAGTCGTCGTTGAGCACGGAGGCATCTAGTTCACTACGATGACTACAGACGGGCCTTGGCACACTCTCCGGCAGTCGTCGGTAGGAGGGCGTCCGTCGCAACTCGAAGGGCGAGTCGTCGCCGAAATCTAGCTCCGACAAAGGTAACGACGTCCAATCTCCTAAAGTTTGTTGCCTACCACTTGCAACTTTCGCCGCCTTACGTAACGCCCGTTCGCCGCTGTTCAAAGATTGATCATCATCATCATCGTCGTTGGGCGGCGGCGTCCGCCGACCGCCGGCCCTTGTAGAGGGCTTCGCCGTCAATGCAGCTTGCGCGGCCACACCTCTCGTCGTCATCACGGCATCGGGTTCGTCCTCCTTGTCCTCCTCGTCGTTCGAGTCGGAGTCGTCGAGGACGTAGCGCGGCCGCCTCGCGACGCCCACGTACTGGAGAGGATCATCATCAGGATCGACCTCCACGCGACGACCGGGGTGGGCCGCCCTTCGGGCAAGGGCGTACGCGGCATCCGCCCACTCGCCTGTCGGGCCGATCCTCGCGCTCCGACGACAGAGCATGGCCACGTCTCCTACTAAGCGAGAACCCCTAGAATGACCGCGGCCCCAGTCCACGACGCGGTCGACGACATCCGACAGGAGTTGTTCAAAGGCCTCGGACGAAAGGGCACCCTTGCTGACCGCATCCAAGCCTCGCAGGACACAGCGCCAGGCGTACAACCGCTCGCGCTCCATTGTTGTTGTGGGTACATCAGCTACTAAATGAGGTACGAGCTTGCTTTCCTCTTCAGACAACATAACGGGATCGGGGTATTTTAACGAAGGCATCGGCGCGTCCTTCTTCTCCATGGTACTGTTGTCCGGGGCCAGGTCCGGATCTAGCTGTGCTTTCGCGTCGGCGGCGACGGCGGCCGCGACGGCGTCGGCGGCGGGATCCGCCGGCTCCACAGGAGGAGCCGGTGTCGGCGGGTTCTCGCGAAACGCCTTCTCCGCCGCAGCCACGGCGTCCTTGCACCGCTGCACGACGTCCTCGGTCCCGCCCAACCGCTCTTCTAGTGTTTTTGGCGGGTCCCCTTCCCGCAAATGTTTATATTTACCCCTCCGCAAAAACTTGTCCATGTCGTCCTGCTCCTCTTCTTCGGTCTTGAAGTAGCCCTCCTCCTCGGCCGTGGGTAACGCATCTACTTCTTTTCGGTCCTCTTCTGTTAACGAAGCATACGTCGCGTCGACCGGGAGCGGTCTTCTCACTTTGTACCGCGGGTCGCCGAAGGAACTTCTACCGTAGGGCACCAGGGCGTCCTTCAGGGTGCCCAGCGTCTTCGCTAAGTGCGAACCGCGCTGCTTCTGCCGCGTGCCGTCCGACGCGCCGTCTCCTATCAATGCATATCTTAATCTCCGCAACACGGCAGCCTCGTCCTGGCGCTGGGACGCGGAGTTCGTGAGGCCTAAGTGGGCGAAGCGCCGTTTCTTCGCCGCGAGCAGGTCTTCTTGGGCGCATAATTGCGCGTGCTTCGCCTCATCTCGGAGCTCAGGCAACGACATGTGGCCCGCCGGTCTTACCGGATTGCGGTAGCGCCCTTGGTTTCTTGTTTGCGGTTGCCCTAGGATGCGTCGGTCTAGATTTCTATCTCCTCTCGAGGCTCCCGCAGTTGTGGCATAGGGTCGGGAATAATCACTAGATTGCGAGGCCTGGGCGGTTCTTCTGGAGCCGCGGCCGCCGCGGCCGCCTCTTGTCGAACGTGTCCCGCGCCCACCCCGCCGATAGCCGCCGGGGTTCCGCTGCTCCGCGTCGGCTGCCGCTCGTTGTAGAAATAACCGTTGCGCCGGTTCGATCGCGGCGTCCGGCAGGAAGTACGTGAACTCTCGCAACAAATCGGCGTGGTCCTTGAAGAGCTCCGCGACGCGTCGCAACACCTCCTGGATGCCCTTCTGCTCCCGCTGATACGTATGTAAAACTTCCAAGAACGCCTTGTAGGTCTCCGGCTGGTGCTCGAAGCGCTTCTTGATGGCCGTGACGTAGGCGATGGCGTTGTCGAACTCCACCGGTTGTCGCGGCGGGTCCTCGACGGGCGCTCTAGCCGGTCGTCGCGCGGGCGCGCGCGGCCGCGGCGCCGGCGGCGCCGGGGCCGCCTGCTGCCCTCGAGGTACGGCGTTGACCTGGCCCCGGAGCTGCTCTCGCAGGTGTTCCGGGACTTCGATCTTGTAGCCCTCCGGTAAAAAGGTGTTGAAGCCGTAAATCAGCTTGCCGTAGCCTTCAAAAAGAGTACTCACGCGCCGGATCACGCCGGGCGTGTCGATCTGCTGGCTCTTGAAGGACTTCATGATCTCGAGGAATTCGTTGTAGATCTCGGGCTCGTCCCCAAATTCGGCCTTGACCTGGTCCAGGTAGAGCAGCGCGTCCTCGACCTGCGTGTGCGTGGGGTTTCGGCCAAAAACGTCGGCGTCGGCCCGCGCGGACGCGTATATCTCTGGCGCCGGCCAGCGAGGGGCGCGGCGCGGGCCGTGCGGGGCGGTCTCCGGGGCAACATTCCGGCTTTGGGCGACGGTCGAGCGGGAGGGACGGGGCACGGGCGGGAGTGGCCGCCGGGGGTCCGGGGGGTCACGGGACGCGGCCGGCGCACCTTGAGCTCCCTCATGCCTTGCGGACGGGCGGCCATGGTCTGAACTGGTGGCTCTTGCGCTTTTCTTGCGGGGTCGTCCGCGCTGCTTGAAAACACCCCTGGTGTTGGCGGGGGCTTGGCTAGGGGCCTCTGAGCGACCCAAGATGGCTCTCGGGCACCGTCGGGGAGCTGGGCGCGCAAATCCAGGCGAACTGAAAGCGCCTCTGGTCTCGCCCCGTCTTGCGCCCGTCAGCAATTGCTAATTGCGGCGAGCGGCTTGCTGGCAGTCACAGGCCTTTTTGTGGCCCTGCCTAGCTTTACGGGCGCGTCGGTACCGCGTTGCAACCCGCAAATGGCTCGAATTTGCCGAGTCCGCAACTCGCGCCGCAACACGCACCGAATTTGACGCGGAGTTGCCAGTACCTTCAAATCGGTAAACTGAGCGAGAGCTGAAGCCGCCAGTTGCTGCGGCTTTGTGTTGCCGTAATCGCACGCTAAATTGGGCCGCCGAGTCTGCGGCTTGCTATGGGCCGTCCGGTCCGGGTCGGTAGATTTCCACCGCACGCTTCTGATGTCATGCGTGGCCGTGCGCGTTTAGAGATGGGAAGAAACTGAAAAAAATAGTAGCGGGTCACAATATGATAGGTAATATATAGTGTAACTAGGACAACGCGAAAAAACCTAAGCGACGAAGGAAAAACGACGCCAGTGACCATCCGCCAGCCAATACGCGTCGATCCCGCGCCGAAATTCTGGGCGAAAAAAATTCCGAGTGGGCACCGCTCCAAGTGCCGCTCCGGACGCCATGGACGCCGACGCCCCAGTCTAACGCCCCAGGACTCATCTAGAATTTTCTGCTTTAGTAGGGGATGTGATTGCCGGGTCCGGACGTAG
Organism: Pelagomonas calceolata; assembly: GCA_918797485.1. NCBI lineage: Eukaryota > Pelagophyceae > Pelagomonadales > Pelagomonadaceae > Pelagomonas > Pelagomonas calceolata. The sequence continues at coordinate 4,854,929 of CAKKNE010000004.1, forward strand.
TGTGGAACGCGCCGCCGTGTTTCGGGCGACGCCAGCAGTGTGCGAGCCGCGACACTGTCGTACGGCAGGGGGAGGGGGGGGATTTGCGTCACGAGATCGGCGATTACGTTCGGCGAGGAATGTCGACGGTCCAGGTCTTGTCGAAGACGACGTCGCAGCTCGCGTCGTCGTCGGCGAGCGAATCTGTAGAAGCGGCGACGAGCTGGTCCGACGTGAGGCGCTGCCGGTCCGCGAGCCGCGCGACGACGCGCTGCTCTAGTCGATATTGAGTCTCCGTAACATGTAAAGTGGAATGGACGCGCACGGAGGCGCCCGTCGCGGCGTCCGTCGCGGCGTCGACACTCGTCGCGTGCCAGGCCGCCCTTGAAGCTACATGGACGTGACTCCGGCCATCCTTGGCGAGCGAGATCTTCTCCCGCGTCGCCTCGCCGACCTCCAAGAGCGGCGCGGAGCCCGACGACGCCAATTTGCGGCAGCCGAAGTCGTCCTGGAGGACGACGGCCGCCGCGTCTTTTGCGGACGCCTCGGCGGCGCGGCGCGCGCGGACGCGCGTGGGGGCTCGGATGGTCCTCGCCTCGAGGCCGGCGCCGTCGGCCGGCGTTCTGAACGCAGGCGGCGGCGGCGCGTCTCGTACTTGATTTTTAGATGGGAGTTGTACCGAACCGCCCAAAATCTCGATGGCGGCAAGGGGGTCGGCCTCTGAAGTTTTGGGCGGCGGCGGGAACGAGGGCCAGTCCCAGCGCTGTAGGACAATGCGCCAGCGGTCGCCCGGGGCCAGCTTCGCGGCGCAAAACCCCAGCTCGACCTTGATCTGAGCAGAGGTGACGTCGGCGACGCCGCTGCCCACTCTGATTGATTCGCCCGTGGCCGCGACTCGTTGTAAACGCGCGTGGACGCGGCCCGCGTTCGCGCCGCGCAGGCGCAACGTTACCGAAGGCACGCCGAAGACAATAGGCGAAGCATCAATTGGCGCATCGAAGGCCGCACTCCAAGCCGCGGCGTCGGCGTCTCTATGATCACCCGCGAGGTCGTGGACCCGTCCCAAATGGGCGAACGCGCCGGCTCTTGATAAAGGATCGGCTCGACAAGCATCCGCGAAGGCTTGAGAACCGCCCTTGCCGACGACCGCGATTGTATGAGCGCCGTTCGGTGCTACAGGTCCAGAAAGGAGCCGTCCGTCGGCCGCTAATGAGAACGTTGCTGTATCAACGTTTGACAAAGCTCGAGTAAGGCCCTGCTGATCCGACAGCCACGCGCCGGCGTTGCGAGATGATAATAGAGACACCAAGCAGGGCGGCGGCGGCGGCGGCGGCGGCGGCAGCTTCGAGGAACTACAGTGCGCCCTAACCCAGCCTAAAGCCAACCGCGGAAAGTCCGCCCGCGGCCCGCAGTCCATCGCCGAGGCGTGCGGGAAGCCGTGCGACCAGGGCCCTATCATCGTCGCGTTATTGATGCCTCTTCTATCAAGTGAAGCACACAGCTCGGGGATGGAATCCACATAACCGCCGCCCCGCAGGCACCCGATGGAAAACACCGGTACCTTCACGTCGTCGGCCTTGGGCGAGCCGACGCGCCAGTAGTCCTTATTGGATACATCCGCCCTTAACCAAGCGGCCTCGGCGGGCTCGCCCAAGGCTTGTAACCGGGACAACCACTGGCGGCGCCAATCCTTACCATGCAGTAAAGGCGGTCTAGCTTGCACGATCGAAAACCACGCGCCCCAGGAGTGCTGCTCCGCGAGCACGCAGCCCTGCTTCTTGTGCATATCATCTAATTCGCGTCGGTGCGTCGCGGAGCACGCGATGACCGCTTTTAGTGCGGAAGGCGGTTGCGGTAGAGCGGCAACTTGCAAGGCCACGAAGCCGGCCCAGGAGGCGCCCACTAAAACGGCGTCGCCCGAGCACCAATTTTGCGAAGCCAGTTCTTGTACGACAAAGGCAGCGTCGTTCACTTGATCATCTTCATATTCGTTGGCAGGCGGCGCTCCCTGAGAGTCGCCGATACCTCGAGGGTCCGCGCGCGCGACGGCGACGCCTCGAGCCGCGAGATAGGGCCACGTCGCCGCGTCCTGCTCCGCCGTCGCATCTGAAAATCGATAAGGCTCGAAGCAGACCACGACCGGGAACTTTCCAGCAGCGTCGGGGCGCCAGAGTCTTACTCTAAGATCGCCGACACTCACATCGGTACACGTCCACTCGAAGAGCGGCGGGTCGTCCTCGTCCACGTCCGAATAGTCCTGGCTCTCGGCCCGCTCTCTCCGCTTCTGGCGCTTATTGCTGGCTACCTTCGCCAAAGAAGCCAGATCTGGCGCGGCGAACAGGTCGGCCAGCTCCAATTGCACGCCGAGGAACTTGACGGAGCGTCGCGCCGCCTGCACGGCAACTAACGAATTGCCCCCAACATTCGTGAACGAGTCCAACCGCCCGACGGGCCGAGCCGGCGGTAGATCCAGCACGGCCCGCCACAGCGCCTCGACGGCTCTTTCATCATCTGTGGAAGGTGCGCCGCCCGTGGCCTCGGCTCCAAAAGTTCTTGAGGCTCGTCCGCCGCCCGCCGGCGGTGCTGGTAGAGCCTTCCGATCGACTTTGCCATTGCCCGTCATTGGTAAACGGGGAACGGCGGCGAAGCGCGCCGGCACCATGTAGCGCGGTAATGCGGCTTCTAATGAACTTCTTAGTGATGCCTCGAGTTCGGGTTCCAAGTGGGCCGCTGCAGGTGGTGCTTTCAGAGCCTCTTCACCGGCGAACTCCTCGGCGTCGCAGGCCGCTTTCCGTTCCTTGGACCGCAGGTGGTTCGTGTACGTCTCCCACGGCCTCGGGGACGCGCCGGGCGTTCTCAGTCGTTCCGCGCAGAGCTGGGCGACCGCCGGATACCTGAGTTTCGCTTTGCCCGGTTTCTCGCCCTTCTGGCGTTTGACGAAGAGGACATCCAACGAAGCACCCGCGGCGCACGCGCCCGGCGCGGCCACGCCCGCACTTCTACAAGCGGCCACGTCGTAGCCTAGGGATTCGCCGAGCTCGTAGAGATCGTCCGGTTCCAGACCACCTTGCATTCGGGCTCGCTTCGACGCCTCCTTCGCAACGGCCTCGGCCTTCTCGAGGGACCCGCGTTGGGACGTCTCCACGCTATTCAATAATTCCCGTTCGAAGGCGAGGCGCGCGTCCGGCGCCGCCGCGATGTATAACGTTTCCGGTCCCTCTTCTAGTCTACTTCTTAACTGATCAATAGAGTGCTTCGAGGCGTCGTAGAGCTCGCAAGGCGCAACGGCCTTCACACAGGTGGAAGGAGCACCGGGCCCCGCCTTGTACAACCACACGTCGCCCCGGAACCCGGCGAACTCCGACCGCACGCGCCCTCGTTTGATTTCGACGTCGACGCGCACGCAGTCGGGAAATTCTCCCCTTGATAGTGCGTCGACGAAGAGCCGCGGATCTAATAAAAGCTCCTTCTCGCGCGCGTAAGATCTACGAGCCAGCACATTCAGCTCCGTCACCGAGATATCTAGTGAGGGACAAGCGCAGTCGCCGCCACAAGACGTCAATTTTTGGTCCGGAGCTGCGGCTCGTCTAGCCCTTGCTAGTGCAAGAGCACAGTGGAACGGCGCCGCGACGCCACGATCCCGAAAATCCCCGAGAAAGCACACCCCACCGGGCGCGCACGCTTTCAACATGGACTCGCAGACTCTCAGAGTATAGCGAGCGGAGGGAAAGTACATGGCCACTCCGTTGCAAACGATCGCGTCACATCTTTCGGAAGCAAATTTATGCGCGTCATGAGCGCCGCACTTCGCTAGTTTCAATTTGTGGCCCGCATCTTTATATACCTTGAGATTTGGCGCCGTCGCGGTCGTCACGCCTCGGACGTACTCCAGAGCCGTGCCACTGAGATCCGTACCCACGTACCTCTGGCACGTGTCCTTCACGAGGCACCGCAGCAGAATCATGCCGTTGCCGCAACCTAGTTCCAGGACCCGCGTCGGTGAGAGCTGTTCCACTCTCTGAACCGTGAAGTCCGCCCACTCGTCGACCGTGTGGGGCACGTGGACGTCGCCGGGGTTGAAGGAGTCCGCATATCCACTATAATTGAGAGCCGGGTCCTCCGTGACCGCATCAGCGGCGGCATAAGCGGAGTCGTACACCGCCCCCCACTCCTCCACAACTCCATCATCTTGATCGTCCTCCTCCTCCTCGTCCACTTCATCGCCCCCTTCCAACTCCTCGGCGCCGTAGTCGCCGCCCCAGGCCGGTCGAGGTACTACATAGCCTACGAGTTCCTTCTCGCCGCCCTTGGTCGGTGTCCTCGGTGCTACCGCCGCCGCGTCGACCGACGGTAAGGCGCTTAGCGCCGCTTCCACGTCACCGAGCTCAATGCGGAAGCCCCTAATCTTCACCTGGGCGTCGAGTCTCCCTAAACACTCGATTCTGCCACAAGGCAGTCTCACGCATAAGTCGCCCGTCCGGTACAAGCGATCTCTGAGTTCAGCAGGGTGGCCTTCAGGAGCCCACTCCTCGAATCCAAAGCCCGTCGTATTCTCTACAAATCTCCCTTGCGAGAGGTCCTCCCTTCGTAAATAGCCCGGGGAGAGACCAGCTCCACCCAAAGCCAGCTCGCCGGGCACGCCCACCGGCAGGATCCTTCCAGCACTATCGACGACGTGCGCCGTGTTGTTGCGGCACGGGCGGCCCACGCACCCGACGGGGTACGGAGAAGGAGCTTCCACTTCATGCCGCGTCGACCAGATCGTGCACTCCGTGGGGCCGTAGACGTTTAATAGGCGTCTAACGCGGGGCCGCAATTGTCCAGCTAGATCCGCCGGTAAAGCCTCGCCCCCACACAAGGCGACGACGCGATCCGGGGCGCCCATCCACCCATTTGCCACCAGTAAACGCCACGACGCCGGCGTCGCTTGGAGCACATCTACATCGAAGCGCCTCACTAAACCCGCTAATGCTGACGGATCTCTAGCTTCCTCGGCCGAAGCGACGACGACTCGCGCTCCACACGTCAAAGGTAAAAACAGCTCCAGCCCGCTGATGTCGAAACACACGGTCGTAACGGCTAGCAACGTGCCCTGGGACCCGGGCAACTCCTCATTTAACAAGCCGCCCGACGTCGCCCTCCGAAACGCCCGTTCCGCGCCGCCTTCGTCGAGCGTGTCCGACCCCTTCAACAGGCAAGAGGCTCTTGATCTTAACGCGACGGCGGGCCTCGCAGCGTCGCCCGGCCGTAATTCCGGCAGGTCGTCCAGAAAACTTTTTAGTAAGTTCGTAAGGGAGCCGTGTGTGATGGGCACGCCCTTAGGGCGGCCCGTAGAGCCGGACGTGAAGAGGCAGTAGGCCAGGTCGTCCCGGCCCGGTTGGATCTGGGCCAGGTCCTTGCCGAACCAGCGCTCCGTCGGAGATAAAGCATCAGCCAATACGGGAGCCTCGCCCTCGGATTGTATGGTTTCGAGGTGCAAGGCCGGCATGGAGGGGATGCGGGTGGACGTCAGAGCGGCGTTTCCAATAACACACTTCGCCCGCGAGTCCTCGAGCATGGCCTCCAATCTTGACGTCGGGTAGACGGCGTCTAACGGGACATAGGCGGCGCCCGCGGCGTTCACTCCTAGTAACGCCGCGACTAAATCCGGTCCTCGCTCGCAGAGCACGCCGCAAAAATCGCCCTTGCCCACGTTATAATCACTGCGTAATCTTCGAGCGATGCTCCCCGCCGCCCTTAGTAGTCGACCGTAGGACCAGCTTTGATCCGCGTCGGCGACGGCCTCGGCGCGACCGTCGCCGGCCGCGGCCGCGACGACGGCGGGCAGGCCCCGCATGTCTACCGGTGCAGGCGCCGGCTGCCAGTCCACCAGTAAGCGCTCCCGTTCCCGCGCCGGCAGGTATTCCAGAGAAGCAGATGAGCCGCCCTTCACCAAGGCGTCGAGCGCCCCGGCGAGATGGGCCGCCAATCTATCCGCCGCATCTAGGTCGCCCTTGGGGCACGCCGCGCGCGCGACCCGGACGATACCAGGTCCGAACGCGACAAGCCACTGCGCGTCTTTCGCGCGCTGCGACGCCCACTGCTTGAAACTGCGGTCGTCTATGGAACCGACCCTCAACAAAATGGCCGGCCGCGGCCTGTGCACCTCGTCGCGCACGGCGCTTGATAACGCGCTCCGGGCCGATGCGCGCCAGCTCGCGGCCGTCTCCGGGATGTCTTCGGACAGCGCGAGGGCCTCGTCATCGATCACGATCAAAACGTCGGCCCTTCCAACATAGCGCCACGTTAGATAACTACAGGCCGCGACGGCGTCTTCCACGGAGGGCGCGCGCGCGTCGTCCCTCCGGTAGAAGCCGCAGGTCGGATTGGAATCGTTGACGCCGAGGCCGCCGGGCAGCACGTGGAGTTCGCCGTTCTTGCGGGCGCGCTCATATAAAGCGGAGCCGTCTTTCGGGCTGCCAATCATGGGCGGTGGGGGCGGCGAGCTGGGGCTCGGGGGCGCCGGCTTCGGCTTGTGGTGGCCGTTGAGGACCATGGCTTGCTCTCTGTTGCGCAATTGCTTGCGCTAGAGGCTGCCCTTCACTGTAATCGAGAGCTGCAATAAAGCAGGAGAAGCGGAGAGGGAAGCTCGCACGCTCCCCCGGGTCTTAATTCCCGCAGAGGAGGACGCTAGGTCTCCGGCGAGGTTGCAATCCAGCCCGTGATTCCTGTGGAGACGGGTCCGCAAGTTTTTTTTCGGTGCGGGTTTTCATCGCTTCGCGCCCCAGCCCTGGGCAGCGGCTCCGCCCACTAGTCCTAGCATCATCACAGAAACCCTTCCCCCCACTCGTCCTAGTACCAGAGCCACCGACGACGGACGCGCGGTGTTTCCCCCCCAGCCGTGGGCAGGGGCTCCGCCCACTAATCCTAGCACCGTAACAACACCACGGGCGAGCGAGCAATAGATATATAAACTTACTTCGCGGAGATTTGCGCTCTCAGAGGTCGTACTCGTCGCCCTCCTCCTCCGCCGCCGCGGGTTCCTCCGGCTCGGCTTCAGGCCACGCCGGGAGGCCCCCGGCGAACTTGGCGAAGGACGCGCCGCCGCCGGCGATGCTGTCGAGCAGCGCCGCGCCTCCACTCAATTCCGCGCGCGCGGCGCGCGGCCGCTTGCCCCCCTTGACGACGACGAGCGCCGGCGCCGCGACGTCGCCTCTCAGTGCATCCGCGACGGGCGCGTCGCTCGCAACGGTCGAGAAGGCGTAGCCCTCCTTCGAGTACTTTGCGGCGAGCTCCGTCAGGTCGCCCTCGGACGCGCCGACGCCGACGACGCAGGTCTTCGCCGCCGGTAGGGCGTAGCAGTTCGCGTCCAAGTCAGCCTTGCTCGCGATGGAATGAACGGCAGTGGCGCGCTTCTTCCGCGCCGCGGCGCGCTCTTCCGCAGCTAAGACTGATTTCGGCTTGGGCACGTCAGGTAAAGCTACTGCTGAATCGCGCGGGAAATTCGCGGCCGCGTCGCGCGCGAAGGCCAGTAAAGCTGATGAATCCACGAGCTTGCCCCTCCTATCGGCCTCGACGGGGTTGTTGCCGTACGCGACCACTAGTGAATTCGCGAGGTTCTTGCGGTCCACACTCAACGCGAAGACGTGTGCGCCATTTTTCGGCGCGCCGGACGCGTTGAACGCTGTTATAGTATCGGGATCCGAACTATAAGTAGTGGAATATAAGGCTTTGCGCTTGTTGTTCCGGGCCTTCTCGGCGGCCGTCAGGGTCTCGAGCACGCCGACGATGCCCTCGCGCACCTCAGGAAGCTTGGTCGCTTTTTTTGCTTCACCTAACAGTCGTTGCGTCTCGGCCTCGGGATTTTCTCCCGTGGTTTTGGGCTTCTCCTTGAGGTCGCCGTGCAACGCTGCTAACCACTTTGGGGGCTCCTTGTCCGCACCGACGGCGAACAACACGGGCAAATCATCGAGCGCGGCCCTGCCAAAGAACGTGTAGAGCTCGGACCAGGCCTTGTGTTCTATCGGTGCCTGCAACGCACCTCCAGTCCTAACAAAGGTGTCCTTCGTCCACTGGAGGACGTCGTCGCCCTCGCGGGGCCCGTTGTAATCAATAGACTTCTTGCCCTTCGGGTGGTTCACGTACTTGAGGGACGGGAACCCTTTGATGTCCGGGAACATGGACTGGATGGAAGGGTTCGGCTCGACGTCGACGGCGCCGATGCCGAAGCCGAGGCCCTTGGCCTTCTTGGCGGCGCCTTTGAGTTTCGGCGCGAGCTGCTTGCAGTGGCCGCACCAAGGCGCATAAAACATGATGAAATAGGGCTGCTCGGCGAGCTTCGACGCCCAGTTCTGCTCGGTCAATTCCTCGACGTCGCAGGAGCGGCCGCGGCAGGCGAACATGTCGTTGTGGCCGGCCAAGGCGAGGGTCGGCAGCAGCAGTGCGGCCGCGAGCTTGACCATGATGCAAATGCAAATGCAGCACGCGTAATGCGAGTAGCGATGTGGTCTGTTGAACCAGTTTTTTGAGCTCTTAGTTGGTCGCACAACCCAGGAGAGTGCCACCTATTTTGGCAGAGGTCTCACAAAATGTAAAATGGGCCCGAAATCGCGTCTGAGGGAACGCCTCCGCCGACGGCCGAGCAGCCATCAGAGAGGTCCTAGAAGACACCAGGGCGCAACAAACCGCAAAACGCGCCGTCGCAGCGAAACCCCAGCACCGCGCGACCCAAAAACTGCACACAGGACACCATGCGTCTGGACAGTCGCAGAACCGCGCCGTCGCCGCCGCCGCCGCGACCCCAAGAAAACAAAGTGCATACAGTATCTTTAGACACATCGGTATAAGTATGTGCAAGCTTGCACCGCCCATCAGCAGAGAGGCGGCGCCCAAGAGAAACCCTAGGAGACGACGCACGCGCAGCCCTGCGCCGTTTCGGTCACCTTCAGCGCGTTCGGGTTGATGTCGACCACCAGTATTGTGGTATCATCCTTCAAACCTGAGTAGCCCCGCCGCGCCGACTCCGATTTGGCCCGTTTCAAGAGTAAGTGAGCAGCTTTTTGAGGATCATCAACGGATCGCATACATGTCGCAGCCGCATCGAACGACACGAGGTCCCACAGCCCGTCGGAGGCCAACACGACGCGGTCGAAGACGCTGGAGGTGTCCCAGGTCTTGGTCTCGGGCTCCGGGATGACTGCTCTCGAAGCATCCCAGTCCCCGATGGAACGAGTCACACAAGTCGAGGCGCCTCCTACCGTAGTACCAGGCCTCCTACCGCGCCAATTAGCCCCAACAACAACGGGCCCGCGCGGCCGCCCGTCCTCCGGCGACGTTCTACGGGTAAAATTGCTATCGTGCCTTTTCATATCAATAGTAGCGTCCATGTCCTGGCCACTGACCACTTTCCCGAACTTCGTGACCGCCTCGAAGGATTGTTTTCTTCTCATAGTATTGACGCGGTCGCAGCGGTCATTAATTAACGTTTCGCGGCGCATCGAGTCGCGGATCAAGTTCGGTCGTAGGGGAGGCAGGTTCTGCGCTCGGAAATGATCAGCCAAGCGCTTTTCATAGGTCGTCGTAAAGGCGTCCATCGCCTCGTTGTACGCCTGGTCCTCGCCGTCCGGCGACTCATATAATAAAAACTCGCGACGAGCGCCCCACTCCGCCTTCATGCGCGCGACCTCACTGGGATTCTGGGGATTATGTTTGGGCGTCGCCCAGGCGGGTTTGGGGCTGGTCATGTCGACCACTAGAGCCGTCGAGTCTCCGACCCAGCCTAGCGTGGCTGTGCTTCTACCGATGCATAAAATGGTCGCGGTCGTGCCGGCGTCGACGTGCGCACTCCCCAAGTCTTCGTCGAGCTCCCAGCAGGCCCTCCGCAACCCTTCGCTCAAGGCGTCCGTCGCTTTTGTCGTGTCCGGTGCTCTCCTACTGATTTGATCGTGTAAAGTAGCTTGGCAGCGGTCGGCGGCGTCCTTGCCGCCGTGCCCATCAAAGATCGCGAAATACGCGAAGCGCTCGCCGCCGCACGTCACGTGCTCGCCGGCCACGGCGCGGTCCTCGTCCTTGCGCTTCGAGCCGACGCGGTACACGAGGCCGTGCCGCGGCGTTTGTTGTTCGTCGTCGACGGCGACGTCGCGCGGGCTCGCGTCTGGCGTCGGCGCCGCGCGGCCCGTCATGGGTTTTTTATCTTAGGCCGCGCGCCGCCGCGCAGCCTTCTCCCGCGCTCCCGCGCTTGGCCTGTTGTCGGGAGTGCTCCTCGCGCTAGTACTCGCTACGGATGCGGCGGCCCACTGCCAAAAGCTGCACAGGCCAGGAGTTGCAGTACAGCAATACGAAACTGCCACCTAAAATTGGCAGCGCCTACGCGACGAGGCGCTCTGGAACGCTTGTTAATTTTACAGCTGCAAGAGCTCTCTAGTGTCTTACTGCGCTAGCTAAAAACTAACCAGACACCGTGGCCGACGCGTCGGGGTCCGACAAGTCCAAAAAATAACAGTTAAAAATCGAGTGCCCCGAGCGCCGGCGCGAGCAGCTCATCCAAATAACGCGGGTGGAGGTGCGTGCCGTCGAGGCGCCACCGCGCGTCGAGCTTGCCCGACGCAGGATCCAAGAAGCCGCCGAAGCAGTCGACCCACGTCAGCTCCGAACACTCATCCACCAACCTCCTCAGCGTCGCGTTGTACTTCAGCACCATCCCCCGCGTCTCGTCGAGCACGGGCGGCACCGGGTGTACCAACACTTTCCACCGCTTGTGCCGCGCCAAGCGGGAAGCAACATCTACAAAAATCGACGCCGTGTGCCTAATACCTTCGTCGACGCTCTCGTACCGCAGCTTCTCGACCGCGACCAAGATGCCCTCCCTACAATCGATCTCGCCCAACAAAAAGAGCACCGTCGCGTTCGATGGGATCGTCGGCGTCTCCACATGATCACCAAAGAGCCCCAGGGCCTTCTTCAGGGGAGACCGCGTATCTACCCCGCACACGTAGTAGAAATTCCGCTTCGGATAAAAATAACCCTCCCGTCTCAAATGCCAGTGCTTCAGGCCCGTGACCAGCGCCGGTTTCAGACGGAGGCGTTTCTGTTCCACTTGTAAAACTTTCCAGGCCGGCGCCAGCGTGTGCGAGTCGCCGCACACATAAACGTCGTCGTCATATTCACAGATGTCGCGCCGGTCCTCGCAGAGGACCTGGGCCACGCAGCAGTAGTAGGCGTGCTCGTTTCTTACGGACGTCTGGTGCAGGGGCGTGGAGGACGCTCGCCGCGCCGGCTCGAGCGCCTTCACTAGCAAACGCGCGCGCGCCAGTCCGCCGCCCAGATAGAGCACCTTGCACAGCGCGAAGGCGACGGCCAGCGCGTCTAAGGCGTCGTCGTCGTACTTTATTTTCGTCGGTTTCGGCGAGGGCGTGCCTCGGACCACAGCATGATTATCGTCCTCGGCGGCCACCCACTCTAACACAACATCATTTGTACTGGTGCAGAACGCGGCCGACCCAAACTCACCCCTTCCTTGTAAGATGGCCATAACATCTGTATACCACGCAACGCGCCCTTGTGAAAAGAAGCGCTCGCCCGCTTTCAAAGCTCCTTCGTAGTCGTTCAGGATTTCCCGCGCATGTAACAAGTTCAGCGCGTAGGACGCCGAGGACGGCACGTCGTCCGCCGCCCACTGGAGTAATTCGGCAGAAACTTCAACCCGCCCGTGGTCCTTGCAGACCGTCGCCAAAAACGCCACCGCGGCCGCCGGGCTATCGCGCGGGTCCGCGAGCTGCTTTCTTAATCTATCGAAGCCGCCCTCATCACTAATCGCTAATGCCGCGCCGCGTCTCGCATCTTTGTTCTCCTGGTCCATGACGACGGCCCGTAGTATCAGCGAGAGCTCCTCATCTTTTTTGTGGAACGCGCGCGCGACTTGGGAATAGGCCACCGTCGCGCCGCAGTGCTGCGGGTTTTTCTTTAGGACAAGCTCACAGGTAGCGCAGGCCTCCTGGCCCCGTCCTTCACTAAGTTGGGCCCGGGCCAGCTCGACACCGGCGTCCTCCATCAGCGTTTCGTCCCTCATCGCGCGTCGGAACATCTCGATGGCCAGCTGATGGCGGCCCAGCGCCGCGAGGCACCGGCCGCAGGCCAAGGCGTCTCTCTCCCTTTTATAGGTCTTCCAGAGGCCCTCGAATTGTTTCAGCGCGTCGGCGTGCGCGCCTCTTTTGAGATCGACCGTCGCGAGGCCGCGCGTCGCGCGCTCCGTCGCGCCGGCCTGCAGCAGGGCCTCGTAGACGCCCCGAGCTGAGCGGTAGGACTTCTCCGCCGTCTGTTTCTCCGCCTGCTTCAGGAGCCGCGCGACGAGCGCCGGCGGGGCCGTTTCTTTTGGTGGTGGTGGCGGTTTTGGTTTTGGCGGCGCGGGCTTGGGTTTCGGCCGTTCCGGCGCCTTGCCTTCGGTGAGGAAGACGTCGGTCTTGGCGGGCAGGGCGCGCCACGTCGCGTCGCTCAGCGTTTGGCCGTGGTGGCGCGCCTCGAGATTTGGCGGCGCCTGGCCGTGCTTCTTGCGGTATTTTATCCGAAACTTTTCCAACGCCTCTGCTAGGCCTAACTCCGTCTTGAGCTTGCAAGTGAAGGGAGCGCTACCTTGCTCGTAGTGGAGGAAGACGGCTGCCATTTTATCCTCCCCCAGCCCTCCAGCAGTGCACAGAGAATTGTCGCAGAAAACCTTGAAGCACGAGATACGTTAGAACTGTGCGGCCCTCGTCCAGCCCTGGCAGCTGCTAGGAGGCTAGCTTTCGAGCTATTTTTGTCTCGGTTGGCTCGATAAACCTAGCGGCATGTAAGACACTAGACCCGTTTGCTCGGTTTAGCTGTTCGTGAGACGAAGGCGCAATTGGGTGCCTCTGAGACCTGCTCAGAGTGCTGGTAGGGGTGGTTGAGCGTTTCGGGTGCGTTTCGTCTGGTCTGTTGTCTGCGCAAGGCATTTGCTGCGGCCGTACAGTGCAGCGCTTGGGCCCTTAGAGGCTAGCGCGACGGCCTTAGAGAAACGCTTTTCGGGGTTACACACGGCGCGTACCGGCGTACGGGGCGAAAAACCGCGGTGCGCGTCGCTTGAGGCCCACTGTTAAAACAACGACTCTGAGGCGAAACCGCGCCGACGCCGCGCACTGCGCAGTGGGCGCGCCGCCCAGCGTGACGGCGCCGCCGGCGCCGCACTCTGCGGCCGCGCTGCGCGCCCGAGAGAACCCTGCCGCAGCCCTCGCGACCGCTACCTCACCGCAGGCGACAGCCAAAAAGCAAGAAAGATGCCGCTCTCCGTAAACACGCACGAGAGCGCCGCCCTCTACCAGAGCATGGCGGCGAACCTACGCAAGGCGCACGGCACGATGCGCGAGGTCCTCGAGGCGCCGGACCGCGCCGCCACGCTCCCCGGCGAGGCGCCGGACCGCGCGGCGACGCTGCCGAAGCCCTCGACGAAGGTCACGTTCGCCTCTGCGCCCGACAAGGAGAACGCGTCGCCGGCCTACCAGCCGCGCAAGGCCTCGCCGCCGCCCGCGCGCGCCGCCGCCGCGACGCCGACGACGGTAGCGTCCTTCGGCGAGGAAGGCGCCGACGCGACGCCCGACGCGCCGCCGAAGAAGACGACGCCCAAGCCAGCGCCGGCCGCGAAGGCGCCGGTCGCCGCGAAGCCGGAGAAGCCGGCGGAGCCGACCAAACCACAGCAGCCGCCGGCCGCGTGGGCCGCGGCCCTCGCCAAGAAGAAGGCGCCTCCATCAAAGAAGAACGCGAAGGCCGCGCCGGCGCCGACCGTCTACCGCAGCGGCTGGAGCGAGAGCCAGGGCAGCGACGCGCACCGCGCCGCGGGCGGCACGCAGGCGCACGGCTTCGGCGGCTCGCCCTACGCGGCCGACCCGCTGCGCTTCCTGCCCAAGGCCGCCGCCGCGCCGGCGGCGCCCCAGCGCGTCGGCAAGTTCAAATGGCCGCCGTCGCCGGAGAAGCCCTCACCACCGAAGGCCGCTCCCCAAACACCCGGCTTCGACGAGACGGCGCCCGACGTGTCGCCCGAGTTCAAGGCCAGGAAGGCGCCGGCCGCCGCGCCGGCGAGCGTCTACCGGTCGGGCTGGAGCGCGGCGCTGCCCGCGGCGGCGCCGCGCGAGGGCCCCGCGGCGTGCGCGAGCCCCGGGCCCGGGACGCCCTCTGCTAATTCGCTCGAGGCGGCCGAGCCCCTCGAGGCGGCCATGGACTCGATCTCGCCGCTGACGGACGAGGCCCGGAGCCTCGCGGAGGGCGTCGCCGCAGCGTCGCCGGCCGTCGAGTCGCCGGCCGACGCGGGCGCCGTCTACCCGGAGTCGCCCGCGGACCCGGGGGCCGTCTTCCCGGCGTCGCCGGCGGAGGACGACGGCGTTGTTGACGAGGGAGAAGAAGAGGACGAGGTCGACGAGCTCGAGGCCGAGAAGACGTGGCCGTCGAGCGACGGGTCCAAGGCGGCCGACGAGCCGCCGGCGCCGGAGGCGGCCTGGGCGCGCGTCGCGCGGCGCCGGTCGTGCGCGCGGCGCGCGTCCGTCGAGCACGGGCGGTCGCCTCGCGCCGCCCCGGCGCCCGGCGCGGGCTGGGCCGGGGCCTGGGACGTGCTGCGCGACGCGTTGGAGCGGGGCGCGTCCGTCGGTGCCGCGGCTGAGTCGCTCGCGGCCGAGTCGTCCGTGGCTGAGCGGAAATCAAATTTCGGGCGCCCCACGCCATCGACGCGACGCGCTTCCACACAGGTCCGTGGTCCTCTCCGACGCGCAAAAAGAAGATTTTTGCGACCTCATGGCCGCGCGGGACTTCGGGTCCTGCGACGAGCACCCCGAGGACTTTCCTTCTCGTGAACTGGCGGTCGAGTTCGTCGAGGACGTCAAGGCCAAGGCCAAGATATCGGACGGCGTCGCGGCGCGCGAGTCGGGCGGCTCGACGGACCTGTCGGGCCTGTTCGCGTCGGTCGACGAGCTCGGCCCCGACCTCCAGACGGCGCTGGCCGCGGCCACGGAGGTCCCGTCGGAGGAGGTCGCGGAGGCGCCCACCAAGAAGCCCTCGGCGCGGAGTTTGAGAAGGGCCGTCGTCGCAGCGATCCGCACCGTGGCCGCCGAGCATCTCGCGCCGCGCGTCGTTTCCTACGACGAGGCGACGGGTCTCTACGGCGTCGACTGCCGCATTACTGTGGAAGACGGTTCCGTCGTGCGCATGGCCGTCGAGCGCGACTTCACGGATTTCGTGCGGTGCCGCGCCGGGCTCGTCGAGAAGCTCGCGACGACGGCGCACGGCCGCACGCTCGTGGGCAAGTTGAACAAGGTCCCGAAGAAGCGCGTCCGGTCGCTCCTGAAGGCCAAGGCGCGCGACGCCGTCCAGGGCGGCGGCGCGGGCGAGACCAAGTGGCAGAGGAAGCAGCGGCCGCGGCTCCAGCGCTGGCTCGACTCCGCGGTGATTGTCGTGCGGGACTGCAAGCGGGCGGAGCGCTACGCGACGCAGCCCTTCGGAGCGGGCGACGCGGAGGACATCGCGTTGGAGACCGAGGTGCGTCGGGCGTCCGATAATTCTTCACAAAGTCATTGATCGGCGACAAAGCGGCCCCGCGACTGAATCGAGCACTGAGGGACCCGGACCGTCACGCCGTCGAGCAGGCGTCGCGTCGAGCCTCGCCATCGACGCGACGATTCAGCGCGCGCCGTGAAGTTTGATATCTACACAGGACTACTTCAAGTGCTTCCTCCTGCAGGGCGCGGTGTACCGGGGCCTGGACGCGATCGACCCCATCATCGACGTCAACGAGCTCTAGAAGGGGGCCGGCCTCTATCGGGCGACGACCAAGCGCCGCCTTCCTTACTCTAAGAATCATGCTACGTGTGCTTTGTTGCCCGGGAGTTTCGTAGTTACTCGGTGCGGGCGCGGAGCGCGGCTCGCGCGTCTCGCAGGTCGTGCTCAATGCCCGCTGTGCTCGGGTGCGTGCCACCGAGTACGCGCCGCGCAATCCGTGCCGTGTCCTCGAGCGTCGTCACGGCCCCGCGGAGATCGTCGAGCGTGGTGGCGGGGTCCTCGTAGAGTGCCACCGCGTAAGGCAGACAGTCAATCTGGCTTTATCTGGCTTTCCTTGGCTTGCACGCACCAGCGCTTAAAACCATGCGCGAGCCCCAGGCGCGTACAAATGTAGTAGAGTTCCTGCATGATCTTCCTCACCGCGAGCCGAAGAACGCGGAAAACATGAAGTCGGACATGTATCTCGACGGCCTGATCACTCTCGGATGCGTCGCCGCGGGGATTGGCATTCTTATCATGATCTTGTACGCAGTGACACGCTGCTGTTGCCGCCGGAGGTGTGCCAAACGCCTCGACACCGTGAGCCGAGACCGCCTCCTCTGGCGATTAGGATTCGGACTTCTGGTGGCCGGCATTCTGGCTGTACTCGTTGGAGCGCTCGCAGGCGTGAACGCGCGGCGCCACGTGAAGCATTTCAATAATCGTGTTGGAGATCTAGAAGACGTAGTGGAATCAGCACAGCATGACATCGATTGGGGCTTTCAGGCGCTTGACGAAATAGAAGCAGCGACAAAGCAGATCAGTTGCGTCGACGACATCCAAAAAGAGCTCCTCAAAGTTGTGGGAGAAGCGAAAAAAATTCTGAAAAAAGGTGAAAAAGAAGTCAACGACATACTGTATCCAGTCAATAGGGCGCGCCGAAAGATCCATATGCTTAACCACAACTTTATACGAGAGATGATGTCGCGTCGATGGCGTGGGGCGCCCGAAATTTGATTTCCACACAGGACTTCTGTCATCTGGGGCCGACGAATGTCATCACAGCTATGGGCGATCGTAACGAGTACCTTGCGTACTACTTACAATGTGAGGGCGAGAACCCGATGCAAGGCACCTACGACGAGTTCAAAGCGATATATCACGTGATGGATGCCGCCTTTAAGCGGGTCATTCCCGTAGCTGAAGAGAATGGTATCTGTACGGGTCCGCCGGATGCATTCGCGTCGATCCTAGCCGCCCTCGACGAAATCGGCTGGCTCATAGACGACGGCGGTACTCTCCTCAGCTGCGACTCCGTGCAGCCGCTTGTCCAGAAATTGACCTACGACTCTTTTTGTGACGAAATTGTGCAGACGCTATTCCTTATCTGGCTCATCCTCGGGATTGGGGGCCTGCTGACGCTCGTGGCGCTCTGCATCGCTCCTTGCGTCACGCCCGCGCTGTTTCCCGATGATGACGACGCCGAGGACGATCCCAAGAAGTACGACGAGGATCCCGAGGAGGCGAAGGAGCGCGACAGCGTCTCGAGCGCGGGCGGCGACGAGCGGGCGGGCGACGAGCCGGCCACGTGGCACGGGTCGTCGGTCGAGGCGGACGACCTCTGGCCTGGTACCACAGCCCCGGCGCAGGAGGTCTCTCCTCGCAGCATGGAGCTGTAGTTCCGTGTGTAATCTTCTCACACACTTCTACTAGATAGATAATCGCGCAAGAATCGTACTTAACGCAAGGGGTTCTACGGGGGCCAGGCGTTGCAACACGTGGAAGAGAGGGCTCGAATCCTCTCCCCGCGTGCCGTGCGCCCAAGCTCAGCTATGCTAGCCGCCGCGCCGTGAACTCGTGTCGACCGGTCGTCTCGCGCAGCTCCAAGGCTCGAATCTTCGAGTGCTCAAGATGAGGTCGTAGGGGTCTTTGGTATTTCTTTGTCACGTCGTTGCCCAAGGGCTCGAATCCTTGTACAAGTCAGGTCCTTGTTGGTGCGGCTCCGTCGGCTTGTGAAGCGTCGATCCGCGTCGCTATATGTATCACGTCGTCGCCCGAGGCTCGAATCTCGTGCGAGTCTGTTGCGGCTCCGTCGGCAGTGAAACTGCGTCGATCCGCGTCGCTTTACCACTTTTTCTTTTGTTTTCGTATGTTTTTTGGGGAAGGGGGGGAATCAAGCCCACGACATTACCAGCCGCCGGGCGAGCCCATGGTCGTGCGCGGCCTCGACGGACTCGGCGAGCGCGTCGGCGAGCCACCCATCGTCGTCCGCGGGCGACCGTCCGGAGAGACATCGCGCGAGAGCTCGGCAGAGCGCCTAGCGAGTTCGATGGCGCGCGTCGACGCCGAGTACTGATCAATACTCCCCACAGGTAACGGGTCGTGCAGCGCGAGGCCGATGCCCCCGACCAGGCGCACGGGCGAGCCCGTGCGGTTGATGGCCAAATCAGGTAAGGGCGCGAGGCCCGACTGGCCGAACGAACCACGCATGGCCTGCGTCGCCGTGCCGGGCAGGGGCTTGGGCTTGGCCAGCGATCGTGGATCCGGGTTGTAGTAGCGGCTCTGCGCGAGCGGCGTGCGCGGCCCGGCCGGCGGCGGCAGCGGGCTCTGCATCGTGCGGCCGCGCGGCGGCGGCGGCGCGCGGCCGCGCGTCGGCGACTCGATGGGCGGCAGGCGGTCGCCGCCCTCGCCGCCGAAGCCCTCTCCTTCCACAGCGATGCGGCCGCCGGCGGGCGGGCAGATCTTGAGGCCGCCGCCGCGCGGCCGGAGCCAGGGGGCGTCGCCCTTGCGCATGCGCGCGTAGACCGGCGCCGCGAGCGCGCGCGGCGCGGAATCGCCGTCGGACTTCGTGCAGTCCGCGAAGAGGTTGCGGAGGAGCGTGACGAGGAGCGGGCCCTCGCGCGCCGGCACGGCGACCGTCGCGGCTCCATGCGGGGCTTTGCTCCCGAGGAACGCTCTGCGAGCAAAGCGCGCCGTCGTGCACACGCGATACGTGCGCGTCTTCAGCATGCCCTTGCCCTCGAAGAAGAGGCCCTCCTTGCCGATGCGGCGGCCGGGGCGCTCGTCGGGCCGGAAGATGACGCGCACGTCGTCCGAGACGTGCGGGAAGTCGTCGCTCAGGTTCGGGTAGCGCGCGAGCGCTAATTCCAAAGCGACGCGGATCTGGAGCCCCGTCGCCTCGACGACGACGAGGCCCGGGCCGTCGCACGCCTGTTGGGCGATGCCGTCGAGCGAATCATCGACCTTGACACCATCATCATCATCACCCTCGAAGACGTCGACGGCGCCCTCCTCGACGCGGGGCCCGTCCTTGTCGCTGTCGGCGATGGGCGCCAGCGCTAGCAAGTCGGCGGGCGTGAGCGGCTTGCGCGGCGGGAGCTCGCCGACGGACCGCAAAGCTCTGCCATCCAAAATAGCTAAGTCGCTCCGCGTCGCCGCGGCCGCGACGTCCGCCGCGAGGCCGCCGGCCGAGGCGCCCGCGCGCCGCGTCGCGAGGTGGCGGCCACCGCGTAACGATTCGGCCGAGCAGTCCAAGGTACCCTCGCAGACGGCTGCCGTCGTCGCGAGGCCGCGCGCGACGCCTCTATGCGCGACGACCGCGAGGCGGCCGACGGCGTCGACGGCGCGCGCGCCCGGCGCGATGTTCAGGGCCTCCGCCGCTAAGTGGGGCGGCGGGCCGCTGTGGGGCTCCTCCGGCAGGATGACGGACATCTTGAGGAGGCAGGCGAGTTGCGGCGGCGCGCGAACGACCCAGCAGTAGGCCTCGTCCGTCTCGTGGCGGTGCGCGCCCGACGGCGGCGCCTCGCCGCGCGGCCCGCTCACGACGATGACGTCGGCCATGCCGTTCGCCGCTTGGGCAAGCTCGCCGCCCGGCGACGACTTGCCAGTGCCCCCGCCGACGGCCGCCAAGACAATGACGACCTCGGCGCCGTTGCGTCTGAGTTCGCCACCGAGTCTACGGACGCAGGCGTCCTCGTCCTCGACGCGCACGGGCGGCGGCGAGCCCTTCTGGCTGTCGCTACCCGTGTTGCCGGACACCACCTCTAGAGTCGCGCAGTCCCTTAGCTTCTCGGCAGCCGCGACGGCGATGATGCCTACTTTGCGGCCCTGCCATGTCACTAAGCGAGAAGCTTGTGTCCCAGCGAGGGGCTTCGACGTTCGGGCATCCGAGACATTGGAGAGCAACAAAGGGAAGTTGCAGGCGTTGGCGATGCGTTCTAAATTCGCACACCCGTAGTCCAAATCACTAGGTCCGACGCCGCCACAGTAGACGCCCATGGCGTTCGCCGTGGGGACGACGTGGTCGCCGCGCGTGACGGTGCCCTCGAAGGACGCGCCGAAGGAATTGCCCGTGAACAGCACCAACGGCTCGTTCTCCTTGCCGCATTCTTCTCTTTCATCTTCGATGGCCGCACACAAGCGCGCCCCGGCACCGGACACCTTCTTCTTCTGCGACTTGTTGCCCTTGGCACCTCCATTGAGGTCGGCCATGTCGCCGAAAATCAGCAAAGGCAGCTCCACCCCACCACCCGTCCAGGGCGCCGGGCGGCGCCGCTTCTTGCCGCCCGTGGCGGATAGGCCCGACGCGATGGCCTCCTCCGCGCGCGCCTTGGCCCGTTCATCGAGTTTCGCTGCTAAAGCTTTCTCGATGATCGCCTCCCATTCGAAGGCGTCGATCAGGCCATCTCCGGAAGTATCGAGGGTCTTGATCGACTTCTCGATCTTCTCGGGAATCAACAGATCCTGGAGGTTCTGGTTGCCGCAGTCCTTGACGAAGGCGATGACCTCTTGGTTCGACGTGACGCCCGTCTTGATCTCGTCGTGGTCCAACAGCCCGGACGCGTCCGTGTCGATGAGATCGAAGACCTTGCGCGCGGCGGCCATGAACTCGGCCGTGAAGGCGCCGTCTTCCGCTGCTGCCGCGCGCGCCCGCCGCTCCCGGTCCTCGGCGAGCTGTGCGAGGCGCACCTTGAGGCCGCGCTGGATCGCCTCCTCCCTGCGTGGTGCAACGACCGGTTAGCAGTCGCAGCGATGGCGTCCGGGTTGCATCTCTTTCGGACGCTGACCACGCACCACTCGTCGACGTCGACCTCGCCGTCCTGCGACGTGTCCAGCGCGTTGAGCGCCCGGTCCAATCGCTTCGGCTCCAACAAAAACTGCAAATTTTCCTCGCCGCAGTCCTTGAGGAAGTCGATGACCTCCTTGTCGCTCTTGACGCTCTTCTTGATCTCCTCCTTCGTCAGCGTGCCGGAGTTGTCGACGTCGATCATCGCGAAGACGCGCCGCGCGGCGCCCAAAAACTCGGCCGAGAAGGCCGCGTTCTCGGCGGCGGCGGCCTTGGCGCGCCGCTCCTGCTCGTCCTGGAGCTGCGAGACGCGCTTCGCGAGGCCGCGCTTGATCGCTTCTTCCCCTGTGTGCGTGAATGGTGAGTGAAGCTACATGTGTCGTGACGGCGGCGTCGCGGCGACAGCGCCACCGCTCTCGCGAGGCGCGCGGACTCTCTGACGGCCGCATCGACGCCATCGACGCGACCGCGAGACGCGTATAGACTCTCCCGCGCTCACGACGACGGCGTAAAAAACAAGACGCCGCTCCCGTACATTCGTCCATGTCCAGCTCGCCGTCCTTGCTCGTGTCCAGGGCATCCAGGCTCGCTTCTAAACGAGCGGGCACCAGCAGGAACTGCAGGTTCGGCTCGCCGCAGTTCTGCAGGAAGTCCTTGACGGACTTGTCGGAAGACACGCTGTGCACGATCTCCGTCTTCGTGAGCGTGCCCGAGTTGTCCTTGTCGATCATCAGGAAGCACTCGCGCGCCGCGTTGAGGAACTCGGCCGTGAAGGCCTCGATCTCCGCGCGGTTGGCCGACTGCGCCTGCTCGCGCTCGACGCGGCGCTGCTCGAGCTTGGCTTTCAAGGCCGTCTCGATGGCCGCCTCCCACTCCATGGCGTCGATCTCGCCCGATCTATCGGTATCCAGCGCTTCTAGGGCTGCTTCTAAACGAGCCGGCACGAGCAAGTACTGGAGGTTCGGGTTGCCGCAGTCATTGAGGAAGGTGATGACCTCCTGCGAACGGCGCGAAGCGTGAAGCGGTCGTGCGATTCCTCACCACCACACACCAAACACACGAAAAGAGCAGTTCCGCAGATCACGGATTGAAGGTTGTAGGACGCCGCGTTCGCGCCTTGTCGTTGGCCACCGCATCCACAATCTCCTTCTTCGTGAGCGTGCCGGACTGGTCCTTGTCGATCATGTCGAAGACGGCGCGCGCCATCGTCAGGAACTCGGCGCTGAACTCCTCGTCGGCCGCGGCGGCCGCGCGCATGCGCCGCTCCTGCTCGGCCTGGAGCTGCTCGACGCGCTTGGCCAGGCCGCGGTAGATCGCCTCCTCCCCTGTGCGTGAATCAACCCGTGAGTCCGGTGCCCCCTTCTTATTTCTCGGCGACGACGCGACCGTGCTGGAACCACCGCCACGCCGTCGAGCAGGCGTCGCGTCGATCGGATGACAAGCGAAGCTACACGTAAAAACAAGACGCCGCTCCCGTACATTCGTCGACGTCCACCTCGCCGGAATTGTCCGTGTCGAGCTGCTCGAGGGCCTTTTCTAATCTCGCCGGCTGCAGCAGGAACTGCAGGTTCTCCTCGCCGCAGTTCCGCAGGAAGTCGATGACCGGGCGGTCTTCGCGCACGGCTCTCACAATTTCCGTCTTCGACAGCGACCCCGAGTCGTCCTTGTCGATGAGCGCGAAGGCCTCGCGCGCGGCGTTCAGGAAATTCGCCGTGAATTCCTCGATCTCCTTGCGGAAGGCCTCGGCGTTCGCCTCGCGCATCGCGCGCCGCTGCTCGAGCTTCTTCTGGAGGGCCTTGGCGATGGCGTCCTCCCATTCGTTCGCATCAATTTCATCATCACCATCCTTGTCCAAGACGGACAGGGCGTGGTTCAGGCGTGACGGCACCAACAAATACTGCAGGTTTTCGTTGCCACAGTTCGCGAGGAACATCTTGACCTCCTTATTTTCCTTGACGGCCGTGATAATTTCCTGCTTTGTGAGCGTGCCGGAGTTGTCGACGTCGATCATCTCGAAGACCTTCCTAGCCGCAGATAGGAACTCGGCCGAGAACTCCTCGTCGGCCGCGGCCGCCGCCTTGGCGCGCCGCTCCTGCTCGGCCTTCAGGTCGGCCGTGCGCTTCTCTAAGCCTCTATAGATCGCCGCCTCCCACTCGTCGGCGTCGATCTCGCCGTCCTGCGACGTGTCCAGCACCTTCAATGCCTTCTCGAGGCGCTTCGGCTGCAGCAGGAACTGCAGGTTCGGCTCGCCGCAGCTGCCCAAAAACGAGATCACTTTTTTGTCGTGCGTCACGGCGTCCACAATTTCGGTTTTCGTCAGGCTGCCGTTGCCGTCCGCGTCGATGAGCGCGAAGACCTCCCTGGCGGCGTTCAGGAACTGCTCCTTGAAGGCTTCGAGCTCGCGCCGGTCCGCGGCGGCCTGGGCCTCGCGGGCCGCGCGGCGCTGCTCGATCTTCGCCTTGAGGGCCTGCTCGATCGCGGCTTCCCATTCGGGCGCCGTGATCTCGCCGTCCGAGTCGGTGTCGAGGCAGTTGAGCGCATGTTCTAACCGGGACGGCACGAGCAGCGACTGTAAATTCTCGTTGCCGCAGTTGCTGAGGAATTTGATCACTTCATCGTTATTCTTCACCGCATCGACGATCTCAGCCTTGGAGAGCGTCCCGCCGCCGTCCGCGTCGATCATGTCGAAGACCTGCGTTAGTTACGTTAAGTTAGTTACGTTAAGCCGAAACACCAAGAAGCAAACAAACGCGCGCGCACGGAAGGGGGTTTGATTGATTGGACGCAGGAAACGGACCTTGCGGGCCATGTTCAGGAACTCGGCGCTGAACTCCTCGTCCGCGGCCGCCGCGGCGCGCTCGCGCCGCTCGCGCTCGTCGGCCAGCTCGTCCAAGCGCTTCGCCAGGCCGCGCTTGATGGCCGCCATCCACTCGTCCATGTCCATCTCGCCGTCCTTGGACGTGTCCAGCATGTCCAGGGCCTTGCTGAGGCGGGCCGGCTGCGTGAGGGCCACGAGGTTCGGCTCGCCGCACGTCTTGAGGAAGTCGATGACCTCCTTGTCCGACTTCACCGCAACCACAATCTCCTCCTTGGTCAGCGTGCCCGAGTCGTCCTTGTCGATGAGCTCGAAGCAGCGCTGCGCGGCCTCCATGAAGTGCGCGGTGAACTCCGCGATCTCGCGCTGCGCCGCCGCGGCGGCCGCCTCGCGCGCCTTCTTCTTCGCCTCGAGCTTGTTCTTGAGGGCGCTCTCGATGGCGGCCTCCCTGCGTAGGTATGAACCGGTGGGGCGCGTCGGCGGAAACGTGTGACGACGCGGCGTCCGCACCACTCCGGCAGGTCGACCTCGCCCGACCGATCCGTATCAAGCTCCGCGAGCGCAGCTTCTAAACGAGCCGGCACGAGCAAGTACTGGAGGTTCGGGTTGCCGCAGTTGACGAGGAAGTCGATAACTTCCTTGTTCGCCTTGACGGCGGTGGTGATCTCATCCTTTGTGAGCGTGCCCGAGTCGTCCTCGTCGATCATCATGAAGACCTTGCGCGCCGCGAACAAGAATTCGGCCGAAAAGGCCTCGTCCTCCGCGGCCGCGGCGCGCTCGCGGCGCTCGCGCTCGTCGGCGAGCTGCTCGAGGCGCTTCGACAGGCCCCGGCGGATCGCCTCCTCCCCTGCGCGCGAATCAACCAGTGAGATGTGTCCGTCGAGCAGGCGTCGCGTTCGGATGGCAAGTAGGACGCCGGGCAGTACACTCGTCGATGTCCACTTCTCCCGAGCCGTCCGTGTCGAGCTCGCGCAGCGCGTGGTCGAGCCGCTTCGGCTGCAGCAGGAACATCAGCGTCTCGTCGCCGCACGTCTTGAGGAAGTCCTTGACGACCTTGTCCGACTTGACCGCCGTAGTGATCTCGTCGATGGCGAGCGAACCCGAGTCGTCCTTGTCGATGAGCTCAAACACCTCGCGCGCCTTGTTCAAAAATTCTTTGGTGAAGGCCTCGTTCTCCGCGCGCGCCTTCGCCGCGGCCTCGGCGCGGTCCTTGGCCCGCTGCTCGAGCTTGTTCGCGAGGGCTTGCGCGATGGCCGCCTCCCTGCGTGGAACATCGACCGGTGAGCACGCCATCACCGCAACACGCCATCGCCGCGTAAAGTTTGAGACTCCGAAACGCACCACTCGGGCAGGTCCACCTCGCCGGACTTGTCCGTGTCGAGCTCGGCGAGCGTCTTCTCGAGCTTCGAGGGCACCATGAGGTCCGACAGGTTCTGGTTGCCGCAGGAGATGAGGAACTTCTGGACCTCGTCCTCGTTCTTGACGGCGTGCAAAATCTCCTCCTTCGTCAGCGTGCCGGAGTCGTCCTTGTCCATCATGATGAACACGTCCCGGGCGGCGTTCAGGAAGCCCGCGCTGAACTCCTCGTCGGCGGCGGCCGCCGCGCGCTCGCGCCGCTCGCGCTCGTCGGCGAGCTGCTCGAGGCGCTTCTTGAGGCCGCGGTGGATCGCCTCCTCCCCTGTGCGCGAATCAACCGGTGAACGTCGATCGCATGACAAGTAGGACGCCGGGCCGCACATTCCTCGACGTCGACCTCGCCCGAGTTGTCCGTGTCGAGCTGCTGGAGCGCGTGGTCGAGGCGCTTCGGCTTGAGCAAAAACTGCAGGTTCTCCTCGCCGCAGTTCTGGAGGAAGTCCTTGACTTCCTCGTCGCTCTTGACAGCTTCCACAATCTCGGCCTTCGCTAAAGCACCGGAATCGTCCTTGTCGATCATCTCGAAGACCTTGCGCGCGGCGTTCAAAAACTCGGCCGTGAACGCGGCGATCTCGGCCGCCGCCTCCTTGGCCCGGCGCTCGCGGTCGGCCGCGCGCTGCGCCAGCTTCGCCTTGAGCGCCGTCTCGATGGCCGTCTCCCACTCCGGGAGCTCGATCTCGCCCGAGCCGTCAGAATCGATGGCCTTAAGGGACGCCTCGAGCTTCGACGGCATGAGCAGGTACTGGAGGTTGCGGTCGCCGCAGTCGTTGAGGAACTTCTTCACTTCCGCATTCGTCTTCACGGCGCCCAGGATCTCCTGGTGGCTCAGCGAGCCGCTGTCGTCCTTGTCCATGAGCATGAAGACCTCCCGGGCCGCGTTGAGGAACGCGGCGGAGAACGCCTCGTCCTCCGCCCGCGCCGCCCGCTCGCGGCGCTCGCGCTCCTCGCGCAGCTGCTCGAGCCGCGCCGCGAGGCCCCGGTGGATCGCCTCGTCCCTGCGCGCAGCGAGCGGTGAGCTTCGCGCGAGGCCCGTCGCGTCGATGGCGTCTCGGTGGCCCCATATCGCGACGATCGGCTCTGAGCTTCGGAGGCGGACTGTCGCATCGATGGCGTCTCAAGTTGAAAGGTATGACCGAGTTATGTCGGTGACGGAAAGGACGCCGCCAGACGCACCACTCCTCCTCGTCAACTTCCCCAGACTTGTCCGTGTCGAGGGCCTCGAGCGCCTTCTTCAGGCGCTTGGGCCGTAATAAAAATTGGAGGTTCGGCTCGCCGCAGTTCTCGAGGAAGTCGATGACCTCCTGGTCCTCCTTCACGGCGCGCGTGATCTCGTCGATCGCGAGGCTGCCCGAGCCGTCCTTGTCGATCATCTCGAAGACCTTCTGGGCGGCCGCCATGAACTCGGCCGTGAAGGCCTCCATCTCCTTGCGCCACGCGCGCGCGCGCTCCTCGCGGTCCGCCGCGCGCTGCCGGAGCTTCTCCTTCAGTGCTTCGGCGATGGCCCTTTCCCATTCGGGAGCTGAAATCTCCCCGTCCAAATCCGCATCGAGCTCGTCGAGCGTCGCCTCCAACCGCGCCGGCACCAGCAGGTCCTGCAGGTACTTGTTGCCGCAGTTCACGAGGAAGGCGATCACTTCCTTGTTGCTCTTGACAGCCTTCATGATCTCGCCCCGATCCAACGACCCACTGCTATCAACGTCCATCATGTCGAAGATCTGGCGGGCCATGTTCAGGAAGGCCTCGGAGAAGGCCGCGTCCTCGGCGGCGGCGGCCTGCTCGCGCCGCGCGCGCGCCTCCTGGAGCTGCTCGACGCGCTTCTTTAATCCTCGCTGGATCGCCACTTCCCACTCATCTTCATCGATCTCGCCGTCCTTGCTCGTATCCAACTCCTTCATGGCCTTGTCGATGCGCTTCGGCTGTAACAAGAACTGTAAATTCCTCTCCCCACAAGTCTGGAGGAACGTGACCACTTCCTTGTCATTTTGCACGGAGTCCACGACCTCCTGCTTGACGAGCGTCCCCGACTTGTCCTTGTCCATGAGCTTGAAGGCTTTTCTCGCAGCGTTCAGGAACTCGGCCGTGAACTCCTCGAGCTCCTTTCTAGCCGCCTCGGCGCGCGCGTCGCGCTCGGCTTGCCGCGCGGCCAGCTTCGCCTTCAGCGCCGCCTCGATGGCCGCCTGCCACTCGCTCCGGTCGATCTCGCCGTCGTCGTTCGTGTCCATGACCTTGAGGGCGTTCTGCAGACGACTCGGTACCAATAAATATTGTAAATTTTTATTCCCGCAGCCCTTGAGGAAGTCCTGGACCTTGCGGTTATGCTTCACGGCGTTCGTCAACTCGTCGTGCGTCAACGTGTCCGACTTGTCCTCGTCGATCATGTCGAAGATCTCTTCCGCGAGCTTGAGGAACTCGGCCGTGAACTGGCCGTCCGCCGCCGCGGCCGCGCGCTCGCGCCGTTCCCGATCCTCGGCCATGGCCTGGAGCCGCTTCTCGAGGCCCGCCAAGACGGCGGCTTCCCACTCTTCCAGGTCGACCTCGCCGCTCCCGTCCGTGTCGATCTCGATCAAAGCTTTTTCGAGCTTCTTGGGTTTGAGTAGCGCCGCTAAAAATTCGTTCCCGCAATTAATGAGGAACTTGACGACCTCCTCGTCCTCCTCGACGCCTCTTATAATTTCATCTCGCGACAGGGTCCCGCCGTCGTCGACGTCGAGCATCGCGAACACCTGCCGCGCCAAGACCAAGACCTCGGCCGCGAGCTTGTCGCGCGCCTTCCGCGCCTCGGCGCGCTTCCGCGCGCGCTCCTCGGCGATCTGGGCGAGGCGCACCTGCAGGGCCTTCTCGATGGCCTCCTCCCTGCGTGTTATGAACAGTGAGCGCGCGTCGAAAGACGAAACGGGGGACGCCGCGTACCATACCACTCCTCGATCTCGATGACCCCGCTCCCGTCCGTGTCCAGGGCCTTCATGGCCTTGTCCAACCGACTGGGAATCAATAACTCCTGCAGGAACTCGTTGCCGCAGTCCTTCAAAAAGTTCTTGACCATCGGGTTATGGGCGACGCCGCCGACGAACTCATCATGATCCAAGGACATGCTCTCGTCCGTGTCTAAGAGTCGAAACACCTCCATGGCCGCCGCCAGGAACTCCTTCGTGAAGGCCTCGTCGGCCAAGCGGTCGGCCTCGCGCTGCGCCGCCCGTTCCGCTTCGAGCTCGGCGAGCTTCTTCTCTAAAGCAGCCTGGATGGCGATCTCCCACTCAGGCTTGTCGATCTCGCCCGAACCGTCGGCGTCGATCTCCGTCAAAGCTGCGCGTAATCGTCTCGGTACCAACATGTCCTGCAGGAACTTATTCCCACAATTAACCATGAACCGGATGACCTCCTGGTTCTCGGTCGTCGCGTCGACCAACTCCTGGGTCGCAAGACTATTGGAATTATCGACGTCGATCAGCTCGAAGACCTGGCGCGCGGCCGCCATGAACTCGGCGATGAACCTCTCGTCTTCAGCACGAGACAGGGCCGCGCGGCGCTTCTGGTCCGCACTCAGGCGGCCGAGCTGCACCCGTAACGCCGCTTCCACGGCCTCCTCCCACTCCTGCGTCGAGATCTCGCCGTCCGAATCCGTATCTAAATCCGCGAGGGCCTTCTCGAGGCGCTTCGGATGTAACAATTGTTTAAAAATAAGGTTGCCCGAGTTCTGGAGGAAGTCCACAATTTCATTATCGTTCTCCACCGCATCGACCATCTCCTCCTTCGTGATCGTGCCCGAGTAGTCCTTGTCGATCATCTCAAAAATCTTCCGCGCCATGGCCAAAAACTTCTGCGTGAGGGCCTCCTCTTCCGCCCGTTCCGCGGCTTCGCGCTTCGCGCGTTCCGCTCGTAGCTTCTTGAGCTTCTCGTCGAGGGCCTTCTCGACGATGGCGTCCCACTCCTCGAGGGAAATCTCGCCGTCGGAATTCTTGTCGATCTCGTGCAGCGACTTCTTGATCTCCTTGGGGTCGAGCAGATGGCCGAGCAACGGATTGCCGCAAGTAGCCAGGAAGGTCTTGACCTCCTCCTCATATCTCAGAGATCGGACGATCTCCTCTTCGGTCAACGAGTTACTACCGTCCGTGTCGATCAAAAAGAACACTTTGCGAGCGAGCTTCTTGAACTCCTCGCGGAAGGCCGCATCTTCCGCCTCGCCCGCGGCCTGCGACCGCGCCCGCTGGTCCGCGAAGCGCTTCAACCGGATCTCCAGCGCCAGGTCGATGGCTAACATCCACTCGTGCTTGCTAATCTCGCCGTCCTTGTCCCGATCTAATTTGGCAAAGGAGGCGGGAAAGCGCTTCTCGTCGAGCATGAGCTGCATGTCCATGTTCCCGCACGTCCAGAGGAACTTGACGACCTCGGGCTCCTCGGCGATGGACTCCTGGAGCTCCTCGGCGGTCATGCCGCCGTTGTCGTCGAGGTCGATGAGTCGGAAGGCCTTCGACGCATTATCTAAAAACTTGGCCACGAACTCAATGTCCAGCGGGTTGATCGAGACGACTTCCCCCGACGCGTTCACGCGCGTCGGCCACGGCGTGTCGTCCTTCCACGCATCCCTCGCGGCCATCAACGCCGCCAACGCGGGATCCATCTCGTCGTCGTCGAAGCCCTTGCCGCCCTTGGCGTCCCAGGGGTTCGGGCCCTTGCCCTCGCGGTCTCGCTCCGCGGCCCGCTGCGCGAGCTTCTTCTCGAGCGCGCCCTCGACGGCGCCGTCCCATTCTGCCGCTCCAATTTCTCCTTCACACTCCAGGTCGGCCTGGGCCAGAGCCTGCCCGATGCAGTCCGGCTCGAGCACCGTCTTCAAATCGGGATTGTCGCAGCCTTCCACGATGTTCACGATCTCGTCCGCGACCGAGTCCTCCTCGCCGCCGACGCAGGCGACCTGCTGCGGCGGCGCCTGCGGGACGACGGACCCGTCGGCCAGCTGCTGGCCGGCCATGACGGCGTTCGCCGGGACGACGGTCCCGTCCGCGAGCGTCGCCGTCGCGCCCGGCGGCGGCGCCGGCATCACCGAGCCGTCGGCGAGCGGCGTGCCCGGCGGCACGGCCGCCGCCGCGACCACCGTCCCGTCGGCCAGCGTCACCATGGCGCCGGGCATGGCCGGCATGACGCCGCCGTTCGCGAGCTGCGCGCCCGGCGGCACCTTGTCCGGGTCGCAGACCGTGCCGTCCGCGAGCTTGACCTTGGCGCCCGCGCGCACGGGCATCGTGCCGCCGTTGGCGAGCTTGGCGCCCGGCGGCGCGTCCTTGGCCCGGACCACGCGCCCGTCCGCCAGCGTGACCGTGGCCTCGGGGTCGTTCGAGACGGGCATGATGCCGCCGTCGGCGAGCGCCGTCCCCGGCGGCACGTCGGCGGCCGGCACGACGGAGCCGTCCGCCAGCGTCACCATCGCGCCCGCCGCGACGGGCATGACGCCGCCGCCCGCCAGGGCCGTGCCCACCGGCACCTGGTCCGCCGCGACGACGGTCCCGTCCGCGAGCGTCACGGTCGCGCCCGCCGCCGTCGGCATGACCGTCCCGCCCTTGAGGCGCGCGCCGGGCGGCACCTGGTCCGCGTCGACGACCGTCCCGTCGTGGAGCGTGACCTTCTGGCCCGGCGCCGCGGGCATCGTGCCGCCGCCGGCGAGCTTCGTGCCCGGGGGCACCTTGTCCGCGTCGACGACGGTCCCGTCGGCGAGCGTGACCTTGCCGCCCGGGGCGATGGGCATGACGCCGCCGTCCGCCAGCGGCGCGCCCGGCGGCACCTCCGACGCCGGGACGCAGCGGCCGTCGGCGAGCTTCACCATCGCGCCGGGCGCCGCGGGCATGACGCCGCCGCCCGCGAGCTTGGCGCCGGGCGGCACCGAGGCCGCGTCGCAGACCGTCCCGTCGGCGAGCGTGACCATCTGGCCCGCGCGCGGCGCCATGACCTGGCCGTCCGCGAGCGGCGTGCCCGGCGCGACGTCCTTGGCCAGCACGACCGTGCCGTCGGCGAGCGTGACCGTCGCCGTCTCGTCGACGGCCATGGACCCGCCCCCCGCCAGGGCCGCGCCGGGCGGCGCGTCCTTCTTCGCGACGATCGTGCCGTCGGCGAGCATGACCGTCTCGCCGCGCGGCATCTTCGCGCCGCCCGCCAGCTCCGTCCCCGGCGGGACCTTGTCCATGGGCATGACGCGGCCGTCGGCCAGCGTGACCATCGGGACGGGCGCGGGCATCGTCGCGCCGCCGGCGAGCGGCGTCCCCGCCGGCACCTCCGACGCGAGGACGACGCTCCCGTCGGCGAGCGTCACGACGGCGGCGCCCGGCGGGACGGCCGGCATCTTGCCGCCGCCGGCGAGCTTCGTGCCCGGGGGCACCTCGGACGCCTTCATCTTCGTCCCGTCGGCCAGCGTCACGAACTCGTCGCCCTCGGCGGGCTTGGGCATGACGACGCCGCCGGCTAATTTGGTGCCGGGCTTGACCTTGGACGCGGGCATGACCGTCCCGTCCGCGAGCGTGACCATCTTCTCCTTGGGCGCGGGCATCGCCCCGCCGCCCGCGAGCGGCGTGCCGGGCTTGACGTCCTTGGCCGCCACGACCGTGCCGTCGGCGAGCGTGACCGTCTCGGACGCGCTCACGACGCTGCCGTCCGCCAACGTAATGACGGCGCCGCCCTGGACCGCCGGCATCGTCGCGCCGCCCTGGAGCGGCGTGCCCGGCTTCACGCTCGACGCGGGGACGACGCTCCCGTCGGCCAGCGTGACGACGGCCTCGCCTTGCTTAACCTCGGGCATCGCCGCGCCGCCCTGGAGCGGCGTGCCGGGCTTCACCTCCGACGCCGCAACCCGAGTCCCGTCGGCCAGCGTCACCATGGGCACGGCGGCCTTCGACTTCACGCCGAACCCGATGAGCATCTTGGACTTGGCCTTGAGGGCCGCCCACTTGCTCATCTTGGGCTTGCCGCCTATTTTAATCTTGGGCGCCGGCTTGACGGTCTTGCCGTCGGGCATCGTCACCGTGCCGTCCTTGGCCGCCTCGGGCATCGTCGCGCCCCCCTGGAGCTTCGTCCCGGGCGGGACTGAGGAAGCGGGCACGACGCGGCCGTCGGCGAGGGTCACCGTGCCGCTCTCCTTGGCGTCGAATTTGGCCTTCGTCGCGGACATGGCGTTGTCGCAGACGCTCTTGTCGATGATGCCCTCGCCATCTTTATCCATGGTGTCGAAGACCTGGCGCGCGGCCATGAGGAAGCCCAGGGCGAACTCCTCGTCGGCCTTGGCCGCCGCTCGTTCTCTTCTATCCCTATCCTCGGCCAGATCTTCCAAACGCTTCGCGAGGCCGCGGTAGATGGCCTCCTCCCTGCGTGCGTTTGGAGTTAATCATTGAAAATGTAAAAAAGACGCGGCGTGACGCGCCATTCATCAATGTCGATCTCGCCGTCGCCGCTCACGTCGAGCACGCGCAGCGCCCGTCGGATGGTCTTCGGCCTTACTAAAAACTGCAGGTTCGGCTCGCCGCAGGTCTCGAGGAACTTGATGACCTTCTTGTTTCCTTTCTTGGGGTCCACGGCCTTCACGATCTCATCAACGACGAGCGTGCCCGAGTCGTCTTCGTCCATGAGCTCGAAGACCTCGCGGGCGGCGGACAGGAACTCGGCCGTGAACTCGGCGATCTCCTTGCGCGCCGCGGCCGAGGACTTGGCGCGCCGCTCGGCCCGCGCGGCGAGCTTGGCCCGGAGCGCGACCTCGATGGCCTCCTCCCTGCGTCGTTATAGACCGGTGAGCCGCGAAAGCGACGGCGTACTTCTCCGCCACCAGCACGCCGCCGCCGCGTCGAAGGCGCCCCAAAATTTCAGACTCGGAAACGCGCCACTCGATCGCCGTGATCTCTCCATCACTATCCGTGTCGATGGCGGCCATGGCCGCGTCGAGGCGCGCGGGCACGAGCAGGTACTGCAAGTTCTCGTTGCCGCAGTTAATGAGGAATAAAACGACCGGGTTCGACTGCTCGCTCACGGCCTCGACGCTGCGGGGGGATCGCGCGGTAAGCACCGTGTCGCGTCGATGGCGTGTGAGCCGCGACGCGCGCGGGTTGAAGGACGGACGCTGCGCGCGGACATCTCCGCCTTGACGAGCGTGCCCGAGTTGTCCTTGTCGATCATCTGGAAGACCTGGCGGGCCATGCTCAGGAACTCGGCGCTGAACTCCTCGTCCTCGGCCGCCGCGGCGCGCGCCGCGCGCGCGCGCTCCTCGGACATCTGCTGCAGGCGCTTCGCGAGGCCGCGGTTGATCGCCTCCTCCCCTGTGCGCACATCAAAGAGTGAACCGGGTGTTCAGAGAACCGCACCGCCACGCCGCCGAGCGGGCGTCGCGTCGATCGGACGAGAAGTAAGACGCCGGAAGCAGTACATTCGTCGACGTCCACCTCGCCGTCGTTCGACGTGTCGAGGACCTTGAGCGCGCGCTCGAGGCGCTTCGGCTGGAGCAGGAACTGGAGGTTCGGCTCGCCGCACGTCCGCAGGAAGGAGACGACGGTTTCATTCGTCTGGACGGCCTCGACAATTTCAACCTTGGTCAGGGTCCCGCTGCAGTCGACGTCGATGAGGTCGAAGCACTTGCGGGCGGCGTTGAGGAACTCGTTGCTGAATTCTTCGATCTCCTTGGCCGCCCGCGCGGCCTCGAGCTCGCGCTTGGCCGCGCGGTCCGCGAGCTTGTTCGCGAGCGCGGTCTCGATGGCCTCCTCCCTGCGCGGAACGCCGACCGGTGAGCCTCGCGAGACGCGTTGACGCTCTCGCTGCCGTGGCGATGGCATACGTCTACGCCACCAGCACGCCATCACCGCAACACGTCATCGCCGCGTCGAAGGCACCCCAAATTTTAGAACTCCGAAGCGCACCACTCGACCATGTCGATGTGCCCGTCCCTATCGGTATCGAGCGTGGCGAGCGCCGACTCGAGGCGCGCCGGGATCAACAAGTACTGCAAGTTTTTGTTGCCGCAGTTAACAAGGAACTTGATCACTTTTTGGTTATTCTTCACCTGTGACCATCGACCGGTGAGTTACCGCTCGTTTCCGCCGCGAGTCGAAGGCACCTTCACGACGGACGCGGGAGACGGACGGCGTCGACAATCTCCGCCTTCTCCAGGTCGCCCGACTCGTCCACGTCGATCATTATGAATACCTATGGGGAGGGCGCGTTAAGGTCGACACGCGACATGACACCAAAGCAACAACGCGCGCGCGGGGAAGTGGGTTTGATTGGACGCGGCGAGCGGACCTCTCGCGCGGCGTTCAAGAATTCGGTCGTGAACTCCTCGTCGGCGGCCATCGCCGCCCGGTCGCGGCGCTCGCGCTCGATGGCCAGCTGCTCCAGGCGCTTCGCGAGGCCGCGCTGGATCGCGAGCTCCCTGCGTGCGTCCGGAGTTATGCCTCCACGCGGCGGCGACGACGCGTCGATGGCGTCGAGGCAACGTCAGGCGACGTCGACGCGAGTCTCAGAGTCACCCCATGTAACAAGCGACATGAAACCATGGAGGACGCCGCGCGACGCGCCATTCATGAATATCAATCTCGCCCGAGCCGTCCTCGTCGAGCACTTCCAGCGCCTTCTTGAGGCGCGCGGGCCGCGTGAGGAACTGGAGGTTCGGCTCGCCGCACGTCTCGAGGAACTTGATCACTTCCTTGTCTTCCTTGACGGCAGTCACGATCTCGTCCGTGCTCAGCGTGCCGCCGCCGTCCTTGTCGATCAATTCGAAGCAGCGCCGGGCCGCCGAGAGGAACTGGCCCGTGAATTCTGCGATTTCTTTTTGAGCGCGCTTGGCGTCGGCCTCGCGCTTCGCTGCGCGCGCGGCGAGCTTGTTGTTCAGCGCGATTTCGATGCACTCCTCCCACTCGTCGGCGTCGATGTGCCCATCTCTATCGGTATCCATCGCGTTCAGCGCCGCGTCGAGGCGCGACGGCACGAGCAGGTACTGGAGGTTCTTGTTGCCGCAGTTCGTGAGGAAATTAATGACTTCCTTGTCCGCCCGGACGGCCTGCACGATCTCGGGCTTCTCTAGGGTCCCGGACCCGTCCTTGTCGATCAGGTCGAAGCACTTGCGCGCCATCGAGAGGAACTCGGCGCTGAACTCGGCGTCCGCCTTGGCCGCCGCGCGCTCCCGCCGCTCGCGCTCCGCGGCCAGCTGGGCGAGCCGCTTCGAGAGGCCGCGCTGGATCGCTTGCTCCCTGCGCGCGACCGGCGTTATGTTTGTACGCGTCGATGGCGTCGATGGCGTGTGAACCGTGAAGGACGCCGCGTAACGCACCACTCCTCGACGTCGATCTCTCCCGAGCCGTCCTCGTCGAGGACCTCGAGGGCCTTCTTGAGGCGCGCGGGCTGCAGCAGGAACTGCAGGTTCTCCTCGCCGCAGTTCCTGAGGAATGTAATGACTTCCTCATCCGTCTTCACGGCGTTTACGATCTCAGCAGTAGACAGCGTGCCGCCGCCGTCCTTGTCGATGAGCTCGAAGCACTTCCGAGCCGCGTTCAAGAAATCGCCCGTGAATTCCGCAATCTCGCGCTGCGCCGCAAGGGCGTCGAGCTCCCGCTTCGCCGCGCGCTCGGCCAGCTTGTTTTTAAGCGCGATCTCGATACACTCCTCCCACTCATCGATGTCGATGTGGCCGTCGCGGTCCGTGTCCATCTCGTTAAGCGCCTTGTCGAGGCGCGACGGGACCAACAAGTACTGCAAGTTTTTGTTGCCGCAGTTGACGAGAAATTTGATCACTTTTTGGTTCCTGCGTCGTGTGCGTGTGAGTCTTCTCTCGTCTCGCGACGGCGCGTCACTTCTCCATGCAATGGTCTCGCGCGAGCACGGCATATTCTCCGCGCGCAAGTTGAAAACAGAGAGGACGCTGTGCCAATCACCCTTGAATTGCCTCAACAATCTCAGGCTTCTCGAGCGTGCCCGACTCGTCATCGTCGATCATCGTAAATACCTCTCTGGCCGCGTTCAAAAACTCGAGACTGAACTCTTCATCGGCTTTCTCGGCCGCGCGCTGGCGGCGCTCGCGCTCCTCGGCGAGCTGCGCGAGGCGTTTCTTCAGGCCGCGCTGGATGGCCGACTCCCTGTGTGCGTACGATGTCATGTCGATACGTAGCGGCAACGACGTCGATGGCGTCGAAGCGACGTCATGCGCCGTCGACGCGGCCGCGAGAGAGTCTATATGTGATCACGGACGCCGCAAGACGCGCCATTCCTCAATGTCAATTTCCCCCGAGCCGTCCTCGTCAAGCACCTCCAACGCCTTCTTGAGGCGCGGCGGGTGGAGGAGGAACTGCAGATTTTCCTCGCCGCAGGTCCTGAGGAATGTGATGACTTCCTGCGCGTGGAAAGGAAGTGGTGACGACTGGGCCGATCGCAGAGTCCCCGCAAGCCTCGCAAGTTGAAGGGCGCGCGGTCGTAGGACGCCGCGTTCGCGCCGCATCTTCCTTCACCGCCTTCACGATCTCAGCAGTAGACAGCGTGCCGCCGCCGTCCTTGTCGATCATTTCAAAGCAATGCCGCGCCGCGTTGAGGAACTCGCCCGTAAATTCCGCAATCTCCTTCGCCGCCGCCTTGCGCTGCGCCTCGCGCGCGGCGGCCCGCTGCGCCAGCTTGTTGGACAGCGCGGTCTCGATCGCGTCCTCCCACTCGGAGAGCGAGAACTCCCCGTCCCTATCAGTATCCATCTGGGCCAGCGCCGAGTCGAGGCGCGCGGGCACCAGGAGATACTGGAGGTTCTTGTTGCCGCAGTTCGTGAGGAAGTCGATCACTTTCTTGTCAGCCCTGACGGACTTCACGATCTCCTCGCGGTCGAGCGACCCGGAGTCGTCCTTGTCGATCATCAGGAACACTTCCCGGGCGGCGTTGAGGAACTCGGCGCTGAACTCAGCGTCGGCCTTCTCCGCCGCGCGCGCCGCGCGGGCGCGCTCGTCGGCCATCTGCTCCAGCCGCTTCGCGAGGCCCCGGTTGATCGCGGCCTCCCTGCGCGCGTCCGGAGTCGTGCCTCTACGCGGCGGCGACGACGCGTCGATGGCGTCGAGGCGACGTCAGAAGAACGGCCTGAAGCCATGGGGGACGCCGCGCGACGCGCCACTCGTCGACGTCGAGCTCGCCGGAGCCGTCCGTGTCGAGGTAGTCCAGCGACTTCTTGAGGCGCGCGGGCACGAGCAAAAACTGCAAGTTCTCCTCGCCGCACGTCTTCAGGAAGTGGATCACGTCCTGCGAACGGCGCGAAGTGTGACGCCGTCGTTCGGTTGTTCCCGCACCACCACACACGAAGTTGAAGGGCGCGCGGTCGTAGGACGCCGCGTTCGCGACCTTGTCCTCCTTCACGGCAGTCACGATCTCGTCCGTGCTCAGCGTGCCGCCGCCGTCCTTGTCGATCATCTGGAAGCACTTGCGCGCGGCGTTCTTGAAATCGTTCGTAAATTCCTCGATCTCCTTGTTGGCCTGCTTGGCCTCGAGCTCGCGCTTGGCCGCCCTTTCCGCGAGCTTGTTCGCGAGGGCGACCTCGATGCACTCTTCCCATTCGTCGATGTCCACGTGGCCGTCGTTGTCCGTGTCCATCGCCGCGAGGGCGGCCTCGAGGCGCGACGGGACCAGCAGGTACTGAAGATTTTTATTGCCGCAGTTGATCAAAAATTTGATAACTTTTTGGTTCGACTGGACAGCTGTGACGCTGCGGGGGAATCGGGCGGTGAGTAAGGCGTCGCGTCGATGGCGTATGAGCGGCCCCAGACTCTACGGACGGCTAGAGCGGCCGCCGACCTCGCGCCATCGCCGCGACGCGCGCGGGCTGAAGGATGGACGCTGCGCGCGGACATCTCGGCCTTCTCGAGCGTGCCGGACTGGTCGTCGTCGATCATCTCGAAGCACTTGCGCGCCGCGTTGAGGAACTCATTGCTGAACTCGGCGTCGGCCTTCTCCGCCGCGCGCTCGCGCCGCTCGCGCTCGGCGGCGAGCTGCTCGAGGCGCTTCGCGAGGCCGCGGGAGATGGCTTCGTCCCTGCGCGCAGCGACCGGTGAGCTTCGGACGAGGACCGTCGCGTCGATGGCGTCGCAGGTTGGAAGGTATGACCGCGTGATGCCGGTGATGGAAAGGACGCCGCCAGACGCACCACTCCTCCTTGTCAATCTCGCCGCTCTGGTCCGTGTCGAGGAAGTGCAGGGCCTTCTTGAGGCGCGGCGGGTGGAGCAGGAACATCAGGTTGTCGTCTCCGCAGTTGCTGATGAATTTAATCACTTCGGCGTTATTCTTCACGGCATCGACCTGTGTGGAAATCAACCAGTCAGTCCAGTCCCGTGCCCGCGGCCGTGCTGAATCGATCGGTTGATTGATGCACAGGCCTAGACGATCTCGTCGATCGAGAGCGATCCGCCGCCGTCCTTGTCGATGAGCTCGAAGCAACGCTGGGCGGCGGAGAGGAACTCGCCAGTGAACTCGGCGATTTCTTTCATCGCGGCCTTGCTCTGTGCCTCGCGCGCGGCGGCGCGCTGCTCGAGCTTGTTCGCGAGCGCCTTCTCGATGCACTCCTCCCTGCGCGGAACATCGACCGGTGAGCCGGGAGACGCGTCGACGCGCTCTTGCGGCCGCGGCGACGGCGTACTTCTACGCCACAAGCACGACATCGCCGCGTCGAAGGCACCCCCAAGTTGCAGACTCCGAAACGCACCACTCGTCCGCGTCGATGGTGCCGTCGTGATCCGTGTCCATCTGCGCGAGCGCAGACTCGAGGCGCGACGGGACCAACAGGTGCTGGAGATTCTTGTTGCCGCAGTCGGTCAAAAACTTGATCACCTCCCTGTTCGCCCGGACGGCGGTCACAATCTCAGCCTTCTCGAGCGTGCCGGAGTCGTCGTCGTCGATCATCTGGAAGACCTTGCGCGCCGCGGTCAGGAACTCGGCGCTGAACTCCTCGTCAGCCGCCGCCGCCGCGCGCTCGCGCCGCTCGCGCTCCTTCGCCATCTGCTCCAGGCGCTTCGCGAGGCCGCGGTTGATCGCTGTCTCCCCTGTGCGCAAATCAACCAGTGAGTCGGGTGTGCCCGATCAGAAAACCGCATCGCCACACCGTCGAGCAGGCGTCGCGTCGATGGCGTCAGGTCACGATTCAAGACGCCGGGGCAGTACATTCGTCAACATCTACTTCTCCGGAACCGTCCGTGTCCAGGACCTCGAGCGCCTTCTTGAGGCGCGGCGGGTGCAGCAGGAACATCAGGTTCTCCTCGCCGCACGTCTTGAGGAAGGATATCACTTCCTGGTCCGACTTTACGGCTTCAACGATTTCCGTGATTGAAAGCGTGCCGCCGCCGTCCTTGTCGATCAACTCAAAGCAGCGCCGCGCGGCGTTTTTGAAGTCGAGCGTGAACTCTTCGATCTCCTTTTGCGCCGCCTTGGCCTGCATCTCGCGCTTGGCCGCGCGGTCCGCGAGCTTGTTCGACAGCGCGACCTCGATGGCCTCCTCCCTGCGTTGTTATAGACCGGTGAGCCGCGTCGACGCCATCGCCGCGTCGAAGGCGCCCCAAAGTTTCAGGCTCCGAAACGCACCACTCGCCCTCGTCGATGTGGCCGTCGCGATCCGTGTCCATCTGCACGAGCGCCGACTCGAGGCGCGCCGGGACGAGGAGGTATTGGAGGTTCGGGTTGCCGCAGTTGACGAGGAACTTGATGACGCGTTGGTTGCACTTGACGGCCGTGACGATCTCCTGTTTCTCGAGCGTGCCACTGCCGTCGTCGTCGATCATTTGGAAAACTTTACGAGCCGCGTTCAGGAACTCCGTGCTGAACTCGGCGTCCGCGCGGAGGGCCGCCCTTTCCCTCCGCTCGCGCTCCATTGCCAGCTGCTCCAAGCGCTTCGAGAGGCCGCGCTGGATGGCCTCGTCCCTGCGCGCAGCGACCGGTGAGCTTCGGACGAGAACCGTCGCGTCGATGGCGTCCCAGGTTGGAAAGTATGACCGCGTGTAGCCGGTGATAGAAAGGACGCCGCCAGACGCACCACTCCTTCTCGTCGACCTCGCCGGAGTTGTCCGTGTCCAGGATTTCGAGCGCCTTCTGCAACCGCGGCGGGTGGAGGAGGAACTGCAAATTTTCCTCGCCGCACGTCGTCAGGAACCTGATGACTTCCTGGTCGGTCTTGACCTGTGTTTCGTCGACCGGTGAGTGACCGTTCGGGAGTGCGCGCCCGGCCGGGCCCGCGTCGATGGCGTACAGGTGGCGATCAGTCGAAGGCACCTTCACGGCGAACGCGGACCACGCACGGCCTCCACGATCTCCTGCTTGGACAGCGAACCGCCGCAGTCCTTGTCGATGAGCTGGAAGCACTGCCGGGCGGCGGAAAGGAACTCGCCGGTAAATTCTGCGATTTCTTTCTGTGCCGCCTTCGCCTGCGCTTCGCGGGCCGCGGCCCTCTGCTCGAGCTTGTTCTG
This sequence comes from Pelagomonas calceolata, assembly GCA_918797485.1. NCBI lineage: Eukaryota > Pelagophyceae > Pelagomonadales > Pelagomonadaceae > Pelagomonas > Pelagomonas calceolata. The sequence continues at coordinate 4,895,358 of CAKKNE010000004.1, forward strand.
CAGCGCGATCTCGATGCACGTCTCCCATTCACACAAATCAATATGCCCATCGTGATCCGTGTCCATCGCCGCGAGGGCGGCCTGGAGGCGGTTCGGCACGAGCAGATACTGCAGGTTCTTATTGCCGCAGTTGACGAGGAAATTAATCACTTCCTGATCCGCCCTCACGGCACGCACCTGTGCGTAAACAAATCAGTGAGTCCAACGCACGAAGGCCACGATTAAGCCGTGCACTGGCGCGCACGATCTCCTCCTTCTCGAGCGTGCCGGACTCGTCCTTATCGATCATCTCGAAGCATCGGCGAGCCGCGTTAAGGAACTCAGTGCTGAATTCGGCATCGTCCCTTAAGGCTGCCCGTTCCCTCCGCTCGCGCTCGATGGCGAGCTGCTCCAGGCGCTTCGCCAGGCCCTTGTTGATGGCCGTCTCCCACTCCTCGACGTCGATTTCGCCCGACCCGTCGGCGTCCAGGGCCTCCAGCGCCTTCTTGAGGCGCGGCGGGTGCAGCAGGAACATTAGATTCTCCTCGCCGCACGTCTTGAGGAAAGAAATGACTTCCTGGTCCGACTTTACGGCTTCTACAATCTCCGAGTGGCTCAGGGTCCCGCCGCCGTCCTTGTCGATGAGCTGGAAGCAGCGCCGGGCGGCCGACTTGAACTCCGCAGTGAATTCTTCGATTTCCTTTTGCGCGGCCTTGGCCTGCAGCTCGCGCCTCGCCGCGCGCTCGGCCAGCTTGTTCGCCAGCGCCGATTCGATGCAGGCCTCCCTGCGCGGAACATCAACCGGTAAGCATCGGCACGCCATCGCCGCATCGAAGGCACCCCAAAGTTGCAGACTCCGAAACGCGCCACTCGACCGCGTCGATGTGGCCGTCCCGATCGGTGTCGAGCACCGCGAGCGTGGCCTCGAGGCGCGAGGGCACGAGCAGGTTCTGCAGGTTCGGCTCGCCGCAGTTGACGAGGAACTTGATCACTTTCTGCGATGGAAACGACGTGTGAAGCGGTCGTTGGATGATCCCGCACCACCACACACCAAACACACGAAAACAGCAGTTCCGCAGACCACGGAGTCCTCGCAAGTTGAAGTTCGCGCGGTCGTAGGACGCCGCGTTCGCGACCTGGTTCGACTTGACTGCCACGACAATTTCTTGTTTTTCGAGGTCGCCGCTCTCGTCGACGTCGATCATGTTGAATACCGCCCGCGCCGCGCTCAAGAACTCGGCAGTGAATTCGGCGTCGGCCGCCAGAGCCGCGCGCTCGCGGCGCTCGCGCTCGTCGGCCAGCTGCTGCAGCCGCTTCGCGAGGCCGCGGTTGATGGCTTCCTCCCACTCTTCGCGATCCACTTCGCCCGATTTGTCGGTGTCCAAGATTTCGAGCGCCTTCTGCAGGCGCGGCGGGTGCAGCAAGAACTGCAAGTTCTCCTCGCCGCAGTTGGACAGGAAGTGGATGACTTCCTGGTCCGAGGCGCAGGCGGTGACGATCTCACTCTTTGACAAGGACCCGCCGCCGTCCTTGTCGATGAGGTCGAAGCAGCGCGCCGCGGCCGTGAGGAACGAGTCGGTGAACTCCTCGATCTCCTTCTGTGCCGCCTTCGCCTGCACGGCGCGGGCCGCGGCGCGGGCCTCGAGCTTGGCCGCGAGGGCGGACTCGATCGCTTCTTGCCTGCGCGGAACGTCGACCGGTGAGCCGCGAAGTACTTCTACGCCACCAGCACGCCATCGCCGCGTCCACCGCAAAGTTTCAGACTCCGAAACGCACCACTCCTCCTCGTCGATGTGGCCGTCGCGGTCCGTGTCGAGCACGAGCAGCGCGGCCTCGAGGCGCGACGGCACCAGCAAGTACTGGAGGTTCTGGTTGCCGCAGTTGTTGAGGAAGTCGATGACCTCCTTGTCAGCGCGCACGGCGCGAACAATCTCAGCCTTCTCGAGCGTCCCGCTCCCGTCCCTGTCGATGAGGCGGAAGGCCTTGCGAGCCGCGTTGAGGAACTCCTCGGAGAATTCGCTGTCGGCCGCGGCCGCGGCCCGCGCCCGCCGCTCCTGCTCGGCCTTGAGCTGCTCGATGCGCTTCGCGAGGCCCCGGTTGATGGCCTCCTCCCTGCGCGCGGAGCGACGTCAGACGAACGACACGAAACGAGGGAGGACGCCGCGCGACGCGCCACTCGTCGGCGTCGACCTCTCCACTCTTATCCGTGTCCAGGATCTCCAAGGCCTTCTGCAGCCGCGGCGGGTGGAGCAAAAATTGCAGGTTCTCCTCGCCGCACGTCTTGAGGAACTTGATGACTTTCTGCGAACGGCGCGAAGTGTGACGCGGTCGTTCGGTTGTTCCTTTGTGTGTGTGTGTTCGTAGTTGCTACTGTCGTCCGATTCTGCACCACCACACACCAAACACACGAAAACAGCAGTTCCGCAGATCACGGAGTCCTCGCAAGTTGAAGTTCGCGCGGTCGTAGGACGCCGCGTTCGCGCCTCGATACCCGTCTTGGGGTGGACGGCGTTGACGATCTCCTCCTTTGACAGCGAGCCGCCCTTGTCGACGTCGATCAGCTCGAAGCAGTGCCGCGCCGCGTTCTTGAACTCGTTCGTGAACTCCTCGAGCTCCTTGGCCGCCTGGCGGGCCATCATCTCCTGCGCGCGGCGCTGCGCCGCGCGGGCCTGGAGCTTGGCCTTCAACGCGTTCTCGATCGCGTCCTCCCTGCGTGGCGAGCGACCGGTGAGTCGCGCAGACACACGGTACCGCGTCGCGTCGACGGCGTAGAAGGAAGGACGCAAGGACACCGGGTCAGCACCACTCGCTTGCGTCGATCTGGCCGTCGCGATCCGTGTCGAGCACGGCGAGCGCCTGCTGGAGCCGCGCCGGCTCGAGGAGGTACATCAAGTTCTGGTTGCCGCAGGTCTGGAGGAAGTTGATCACCTTCTTGTTCGCCTTGACGGCGTCGATAATTTCGTCCTTGTCCAGGTACCCCGACTCGTCCACATCTATCATATCGAAGACCTGGCGAGCCATGGTCAGGAACTCCGCCGAAAAGTCCTCGTCGGCGGCGGCCGCGGCGCGCGCGCGGCGCTCCCGCTCCTCGGAGAGCTGCTCGAGGCGGCGCTTGAGGCCGCGCTGGATCGCCTCCTCCCTGCGCGCGACCGGCGTTATGCCTCTACGTGGCGACGACGCGTCGATGGCGTGTGAACCGTGGAGGACGCCGCGTACCGCACCACTCCTCGACGTCGATCTCGCCCGAGCCGTCGGTGTCGAGGGCCTTGAGCGCCTTCTTGAGGCGCGCGGGCTGCAGCAGGAACTGCAAGTTCTCCTCGCCGCAGTTCTGCAGAAACGAGATGACTTCTTGATCCGTCTTCACGGCCTGGACGATCTCGTCGATCTCGAGCGTGCCCGACATGTCCTTGTCGATGAGGTTGAAGCACTTGCGCGCGGCGTTCAGGAAATCCGAGGTAAAGGCCGCGATCTCCTTCGCCGCGTTCTTGGCGTCGAGCTCGCGCTTCGCCGCGCGCGCGGCGAGCTTGTTCTGCAGCGCGATCTCGATGCACTGCTCCCACTCGTCCGCGTCGATGGTGCCGTCGCGATCGGTGTCCATCTCCGCGAGCGCCTTGTCGAGGCGCGACGGCACCAGCAAGTACTGCAAGTTTTGGTTGCCGCAGTTGCAGAGGAATTTTATCACTTTTTTGTCGTTCTTCACGGCATCCACAATCTCAGCTTTATCGAGCGTTCCCGAGTCGTCCTTGTCGATCATTTGGAAGACCTCGCGGGCCGCGTTCAAAAATTCTAGCGTGAATTCGGCGTCGGCCCGCTCCGCGGCGCGCTGGCGGCGCTCGCGCTCGTCGGCCAGCTGCTCCAGGCGCTTCGCGAGGCCGCGGTTGATGGCGGCTTCCCCTGCGTAGCAGACAAACGGTCAAAAGAGCGCATCTCGCGGACACAAAAAGACGCCGGGCAGTACACTCTTCGATGTCGAGCTCCCCGGACTTGTCGGTATCCAGGGCATCGAGAGCTTTGTCGAGGCGCGGCGGGTGCAGCAGGAATTGCAAGTTTTCTTCGCCGCAGTTTTTGAGGAAGTCGATCACTTTTTTGTCCTCCTTCACGGCCTTGACGATCTCGGGCTTTTCGAGCGTGCCAGAGTTGTCCTTGTCGATCATAATAAAGCATTGCCGGGCAGCCTGCGCGCGGGACCGTCGGTTACATACGCGAAGGCTTCGGACGCCGGGGGCCGTGCGTTCAGGAACTCGCTCGTGAATTTGGCGATCTCCTTCGCGGCGGCCTTGGCCTGGGCCTCGCGCGCCTTGGCGCGCTGCGCGAGCTTGTTCCGCAGCGCCGTCTCGATCGCGTCCTCCCTGCGCGGAACGTCGACGGTCAGCCGCGTCGACGCCGTCGCCGCGTAGAAGCCCCCCCCCCCCAGCTTCGGACTCCGAAACGCACCACTCGTTGCAGTCGATCTCGCCGTCGCGGTCCGAGTCCAGCTGCGCGAGCGCCGCCTCGAGGCGCGAGGGGACCAGCAGGTACTGCAGATTCTTATTGCCGCAGTTCGTGAGGAAGTCAATCACTTCTTTATCTGCTCTGACGGCCGTAACGATCTCTTCCTTGTCGAGGAAGCCCGAGTCGTCCTTGTCGATCATTAGGAAAACTGCACGGGCCGCGCTGAGGAACTCCGCGGAGAATTCTTCGTCCGCTCTCGCATTTGCGCGGTCGCGGCGCTGGCGCTCGATCGACAGCTGCTCCAGGCGGTGCGCGAGGCCCTTCTGGATCGCCGTTTCCCATTCCTCGACATCAATCTCGCCGGACTTGTCCTCGTCGAGGACGGCCAGCGCCTTCTTGAGGCGCGGCGGGTGGAGGAGGAACTGCAGGTTCTCCTCGCCGCAGTTTTTCAGGAAGTCGATCACTTCCGCATCGCTCTTCACGGCCTCGACGATCTCGGCCGTCGACAGGGTGCCGCCGCCGTCCTTGTCGATCAATTCGAAGCAGCGCCGCGCGGCGGAGAGGAACTCGTTCGTGAACTCCTCGATCTCCTTCGCAGCGTTCTTGGCGTCGAGCTCGCGCTTGGCGGCGCGCGCGGCCAATTTGTTTTTGAGGGCGTCTTTGATGCACGTCTCCCATTCATCTATATCAATATGCCCGTCGCGGTCCGTGTCCATCGCCGTGAGCGCGGCCTCGAGGCGCACCGGCACGAGCAGGTACTGCAGGTTTTTATTCCCGCAGTTAACAAGGAACGAGATAACTTTTTTGTTCGACGTGACGGCCTCGACGATTTCAGCTTTTTCCAGCGTCCCGGACTCGTCGACGTCGATCATTTCGAAGCACTTCCGCGCCGCGTTCAAAAATTCGACGCTAAATTCGGCGTCGGCCTTTTCCGCCGCGCGCTCGCGCCGCTCGCGTTCGGCGGCGAGCTGCGCGAGGCGCTTCGCCAGGCCGCGGTTGATCGCTTCCTCCCATTCCTCCATGTCCACCTCGCCGTCCTTGCTCGTGTCCAGCACTTCGAGCGCCTTGTGCAGGCGTGCTGGCTGAGTAAGGAACTCGAGGTTCGGCTCGCCGCACGTGGCGAGGAAGCTCTTCACCTTTTCGTCTTCCTTGACGGCCTTGATAATTTCGCCCTTGTCGAGCGTGCCGGAGTTGTCCTTGTCGATGAGGAGGAAGACTTGCTTCGCGGCCTGCGCGCGGGACCGTCGGCGACGCGTCGACATACACGAAGGATTCGGACGCCGGGGGCCGTGCGTTCAGGAACTCGCCAGTAAACTCTTCGATTTCCTTCTGCGCCGCCTTCCTCTGCGCCTCGCGGGCCGCGGAGCGCTGCTCGAGCTTGTTCGCGAGCGCCTTCTCGATGCACTCCTCCCTGCGCGGAACGTCGACCGGTGAGCCGGCGACGTGCTTCTACGCCACACGCACGCCATCGCCGCGTCGAAGGCGACCCAAGATTCCAGACTCCGACACACACCACTCGTCCGCGTCGATGGAGCCGTCGTTGTCCGTGTCCATCGCCGCGAGGGCGGCCTCGAGGCGCGACGGGACGAGCAGGTACTGCAGGTTCTTGTTGCCGCAGTCGGTCAGGAAATTTATTACTTTTTTGTCCGCTCTGACGGCGTCCACGACCTCCTGTTTCTCGAGCGTGCCGGACTCGTCCTCGTCGATCATTTGAAAGACCTCACGCGCCGCGCTGAGGAACTCGGCGCTGAACTCCTCATCCGCTTTCGCCGCCGCGCGGTTGGCGCGCTCGCGCTCCTTCGACAGCGCCTCCAGCCGCTTGGCGAGGCCGCGGTTGATCGCCTCCTCCCCTGTGTGGCAGACGCGTCGGATCAAATCTCTGGGACAATAGGAGGACGCCGGGAAGCAGTACATTCGTCGATGTCGATCTCGCCCGATTTGTCGGTGTCCAGGATCGCGAGCGCCTTCTGCAGGCGCGGCGGGTGCAGCAGGAATTGCAGATTATCTTCGCCGCAGTTCTTTAGGAATTTGATCACTTTGGCGTCCTCTTTCACGGCTCGGACGATCTCATCAGTGCTGAGCGAGCCGCCGCCGTCGGTGTCGATCATCTGGAAGCACTCGCGCGCGGCGTTTTTGAACTCGTTCGTAAATTCCTCGATCTCCTTCGCGGCCCGCGCGGCATCGAGCGAGCGCTTGGCCGCGCGGTCCGCGAGTTTGTTTTTGAGCGCGATCTCGATGCACTCCTCCCTGCGCGGAACATCGACCGGTGAGCCACAAGCACGTCATCGCCGCGTCGAAGGCGACCCAATGTTGCAGACTCCAAAACGCACCACTCGTCCGCGTCGATGGTGCCGTCGTGATCCGTGTCCATCGCCGCGAGGGCGGCCTCGAGGCGCGCCGGCACCAACAAGTATTGGAGGTTCTTGTTGCCGCAGTTCACGAGGAAGTTAATCACCTTCTTGTTCCCGCGGATGGCGACAACCACCTCCTCCTTCTCGAGCGTGCCGGACTCGTCGACGTCGATCATCTCGAACACCTTTCTAGCGGCGCTCAGGAACTCGACGGAGAAATTCTCGTCCTCAGCCCGGGCCGCCTTCTCGCGGCGCTCGCGCTCGTTCGCCAGCTGGTCGAGGCGCTTGGCGAGGCCGCGGTTGATCGCCTCCTCCCCTGTGCGCAAATCAATCAGTGAGACGCCGTCGAGCAGGCGTCGCGTCGATGGCGTCAGGTCACGATTCAAGACGCCGGGACGGTACATTCGTCGATGTCGACCTCGCCGGACTTGTCCGTGTCCAAGATTTCGAGGGCCTTCTGGAGGCGCGGCGGGTGCAGCAGGAACGTCAGGTTGTCCTCGCCGCACGTCGTCAGGAACCGGATCACCGTCTGGTCGCTTCGGACGGCGTCGACGATCTCCTGTTTGGACAGCGACCCGCCGTGGTCCTTGTCGATGAGCTGGAAGCACTCGCGCGCGGCGTTTTTGAACTCGAACGTGAATTCTTCGATCTCCTTGCTGGCCGCCTTTGCGTCGAGCTCGCGAGCCTTGGCGCGCTGCTCGAGCTTGGCCGCGAGCGCGGTCTCGATCGCTTCCTCCCTGCGCGAAACGTCGACCGGTGAGCCGCGAAACCGCCCGTCCCCCCTCGCGAGACGCGTCGACGGCGTACGTCTACGCCCCCAGCACGCAGTCGCCGCGTCGAAGGCACCCCAAAATTTCAGACTCCGAAACGCACCACTCGATGGCGTCAATTGTTCCGTCCCTGTCGGTGTCGAGCACCGCCAATGCGGCTTCGAGCCGCGACGGCACCAACAGGTACTGGAGATTCTTGTTGCCACAGTTCGTGAGGAAGTTGATCACGTCCTGATCAGCCCGCACCGCGCGAAAAATTTCTTCTTTTTCGAGTGTGCCGGAGTCGTCCTTGTCGATCATCTGGAACGCCTTGCGCGCGAGGCCCAAAAACTCGGTGGAGAACTCTTCGTCGGCCGCGGTGCTCGCGCGCTCGCGGCGCTCGCGCTCCTTCTCGAGGTCCTTGAGGCGCTTCGCGAGGCCGCGGTTGATCGCCGTCTCCCTGTGTGCGTACGATGTTATGTTGACACGTAGCGGCAACGACGCGTCGATAGCGTCGAGGCGACGTCATGTGCCGTCGACACGGCCGCGAGAAAGAGTCTATATGTGATCACGGACGCCGCAAAACGCGCCATTCCTCAATGTCGATTTCTCCGGACTTGTCCTCATCCAGGGCCTCGAGCGCCTTCTTGAGGCGCGGCGGGTGGAGGAGGAACGACAGGTTCTCGTCGCCGCACGTCGTCAGGAATTTTATTACTTCCTTGTCAGACTTGACGGCCTCGACGATCTCCGAGTGGCTCAGGGTCCCGCCCTGGTCCTTGTCGATGAGCTGGAAGCACTTGCGAGCTGCGTTTTTGAACTCGGCGGTGAAGTTCTCGATCTCACGCTGCGCGGCGGCCGCGTCGGCCTCGCGCTTCAGCGCGCGCTGCGCGAGCTTGTTCGACAGCGCGTCCTCGATGGCGTCCTCCCTGCGTAGCAAGCGACCGGTGAGTCGGACACGGCGTAGAAAGAAGTAAGGACACTGCGTCAGCACCACTCCTGGGCATCAATGTGGCCGTCGCGATCCGTGTCCAACTGCTGGAGCGCCGACTCGAGGCGCGCCGGCACCAACAAATACTGGAGGTTCGGCTCGCCGCAGTTGACGAGGAAGTTGATCACCTTCTTGTCGGCGCTGACGGCGTCGATGACCTCCTGCTTCTCGAGCGTGCCGGAGTCGTCCTTGTCGATCATGCGGAAGACCTTGCGCGACGTCGACAGGAAGTCGAGGCTGAACTGGAGGTCTTCCTCGCGCGCGGCGCGGTTCCGGCGCTCGCGCTCCTTCTCGAGGTCCTTGAGGCGCTTGGCGAGGCCCCGGTTGATCGCGCTCTCCCCTGTGTGCAAATAACCGGTGAATCATGATTCAGCCGCGGGCGGAGCGGACGCGTCGCGAAGCTCTAGCATGAATACTACACCGGGCCGTGCATTCGTCGACGTCGAGCTCGCCCGACTTGTCCGTGTCGAGGATCTCCAAGGCCTTCTGCAGCCGCGGCGGGTGCAATAGGAACTCGAGGTTCTCGTCGCCGCACGTCGTCAGAAATTTAATGACTTCCTCGTCCTTCTTCACAGCTTCCACAATCTCCTCCTTGGACAGCGTCCCGCCTCCATCTTTATCGATGAGCTCGAAGCAGCGCCGCGCGGCGTTCAGGAACTGCGTCTTGAAGGCGTGGATCTCCCTAGCGGCCGACTCCTCCTCGCGCTTCCGGATCTCCTCCTCGGCCATGCCCTTGCCGATGTGGCGCTTGTGGATCTCGATGTTGCTAATCTTGACCTCGGACTGGGCGACGACGTCCTTGCCGAAGCCCGCGGCTTCCAAGGCCGCGGCGATGGCCTCCTCGTCGGTCGCGCTCTCCAAGAAGATCTCCATGACCAACGACCCGGCCTTGACGCCCTGGACGTGCACGTGCCGCGCCGTGACGTCCGCGCCCGTCTCGGTCATGACCTTGCCCGACATCTTCTCGGCCATCTGGCCGCGGAAGCTCTTGTTCGCCGACCGCGGCGTGAAGTCGGGGATCGTGGCGATGAAGGACACGCCGCCGAGGCTGCGCATCTCGGCGGGGTCGACGGGGTCGCCCGCGCGCGGCGACTCGCCGGCGCGCTTCCTAGATTTCCGCTTCGCGCGGCGCGCGCGAGCTCTAGCTTCCGCGTCCTTGTTCGAGGCCATGGCCTGCTCCTCGAGGGCCTTGTAGTCTCGGGCCAAGCCACCGGCGCAGGGCTTCTCGATGATCGCCTTAAATATATCCTTGGGGATCTTGAGGCACTCGCACTCGGCCAGAGCAATACACGTCGCCGCGCGCGGCGCGCCCGTCGTCAGGGACAGCTCGCCGAAGAAGTCGCCCGTCTCGAGCGTCGGGCAGACCGAGTCGTTCGCGCCGGCGACGTAGCGCGTGCACTCGACGGAGCCGTTGAGGATGACGAAGAAGTCCGAGCCCGGCTCCGACTCTCTGAGGATGAGCTGGCCCGTGTCGTAGTCGTGCGCCGTCGACGCGTCGACGATCTGCGCGACCTTGCTTCCATCTAACCCGCCGAGCAGCGGCACGCGCTTCAAGGCCGCGGCGTAGAGCATGCGCTTCTTGTGCTGCGAGTCCTTGAGGATCTCGCTGAGCGTCAGCTTGTCGAGGGCCCAGGCCGAGCACGCCGTCGCCGCCGTCGCCGTGTGCGCGCGCGCCGCCTTCATCACATCCAAATCGCCGACGTGGCGCGTGCCGTCGGCCGCCGGCAGGTTGCGCTGGCCCGTGAAGCCGCCGTCGGCGTCGACGGCGACGTGGCCGTCCTCGATCAAGTAGAGGTAGTCCGTGCCCTTGCCCTGCACGTACAGGCGCTGGCCGCCCTGGAAGACCTTGCGGCGGAACGCGTCTATCACCACTCCCTGCTCGCGGCGCGTGAGCTTCGCGAGGGCCGGCACCTTGCAGACCTGCTCGAGGAGCCAGCCCGACTCGCGCTCCGTCTTCTTCGACGCGAACGGCACCCACGCGCCGTCGCCGTCGATCTCGGGTTTGGTGGGAACGGGGTCCGGCTCGTAGGCCGAGTCGTCCATCATGAGCGCCGCCGCCTCCGCACCCAAGATCGACATCTGCTCGAGGCCCTTGCGCGTCGACGAGCCGACCTCGTTGAGGTCGCCGGCCGACGACGCCCTGACCAACTTGCGCAGGGCGTCGAGGACGACGGGCGGCCGGCAGTAGGGGTTCAGCACGCGCAGCGACCACTCGACGAAGTCCTTGCGCGGCAGCCGCGCGGCCTCCTGGCCCTGCGTGCCCGACGCGTCCGGCGCGCCGAGCTCGACGTCGGAGAAGTCCTCGCCGCCGCCGCGGCCCTCGCGCATGCCCTGCTTCAGGGCGCCGTCGTACTTGCCGACGGCCACGCGCGCCGCGTTGTCGAGCGCGGCCATGTCCTCGAAGGCGACGCACGACTTGCCGCGGCGCAGGCCCATGAACGACTCGAGCGCGCGGCCCAGGCTCAGGAGCAGGATCCCCAGCTCCGACGGCGTCAGCGCGCGCGCGCGGCCGAAGTCGAAGAGCGCGAACATGCGCCGCGCCTTGGCCTTGACGCCGTCCTCGCGGTCGCCGCCGCCGCCCGGCGCCGGCGTGCGGCACACGGCCACGGCGCCGCAGAGGAAGCTCAGCGCGTTGATCTTGCCTTCCTCGCCGGCCTCGAGCTGCGCGATGATGGCCGCCGCGTCCTTGACCTTGGGGCCGACGACCGCCTCGAGCTCCTGCGGCGTCACCATGAACGCGCCGTCGAGCTGCGTCCGGTGGCGGATGATCATCTCGTCGACGTCGCTGAGCGACAGCCGGCTGAACTGCGCGAACGGCCCCGGGAGGGAGACCGAGGCGCCCATCCTTGCTTGCTTGCTTACTTGTTTGCTAGCTTGCTTGCTTGCTTGCTACTCAGGGCAGCTTCTTTCGAGCGGCTGCTTGCTGTTGCGGCGTGCGGGCAGCTTCCGACGACTGCTCGCGCAACACCGTGCGCTGCGGGTACCTTTTTGCGGTATTTTACACGCTTCGCAGCTAAAGCAGCGCCGTCGAGCCGGAGAAGCTAGTGGGCCCGGCAGTTATTTTTAGCGGCTCGCTGGGCTCGTCGCGATGAAAATGGCTGCCCGGGCGCTTCCCGGCGTCCCTACGGAGCCTTGCGACGCGTGGGCTACCTGGGAGTGAGCCCTGGTACCGGAGCCACTGCGAGTGTTCTCCTGTGGGCGTAAGAGTCATTTGCTGCTAGTGAGTGCGCTCAGCCGGCCGTTCGATCCTTCTGTCAGCCTCTGATCCGACCTCGCGATATATCGAGCAAAGTGACTTATCCATGGAGGGGGGGGGGTAAAGTATGAAAGGTACTTAAGGTACTTTCATGCGATGTTGCGCCTGCCTGCGCCTGCGCAAAAAGTACCAGCTGGTACCTCTGTGCTTATTTTTACAGACACGCACGGCATATTTGACGTGTCCACGCGTGCTGGGGCGTGGTTATTTACCGCACTGCACGTCTAGACCACTTGTAGCGCCTGCCAGAGGCTCTGCACGTCTGACCACTTGTAGCGCCTGCCAGAGGCTCTGCGCGTCTAAGACCACTTGTAGCGTCTGCCAGAGGCTCTGCGCGTCTAAGTCCACTTGTAGCGTCTGCCAGAGGCTCTGCACAAAACGAAATGCAGCTGCACGAATTCCAAGCGACGGCGCTGTCCGGGCGCCGCGTCGAGTTCTCGAGCTTCGCCGGGAAGCCGGTGCTATTTGTGAACGTCGCCAGCGAATGAGGCGACACCGACAAGTCGTATCGGGCCATCGCCGCGCTGCGCGAGACATACGCTACGCTGGAGGTCGTGCTATGGCCCAGCGATGAGTTCGGGAACGAGGAACTGCCTTCGGACCAAATAGCCGCATTCGTAGCACGCTACGGGCTATCTGCCGACGGCGAGGACCGCTGCACGGTGATGGCCAAGGCTACGGTAGGCGGCACGGACGCGCATCCTTTATGGAAGGCCATAGTCGAAGCAGTCCCCGGCAGACCAGTAGACTGGAACTTCGCCGCGTGGGTGCTCTTCGACGGTACCGGCGCGCCGGTCGGCCGCTGGGGCTTCAGCCTCCAGGACATCGGCAACTCGTCCTTCCTGAGCCAGCTCGAGGCGGCGCTCGCGCGGCTCTCGTAGCAGTGAGTGAGTGAGACGGCCCGGCGCACGCGACATGATGCGACGGCGGCGCGTTGCTTTATGCGCGCCGCCTCCGTCGCGGATACGGCGTGTCCCCGGGTTCTGTTGGTGATGTTATGTAACTTGAGTCTCTTATATACACAAGCTGTTCTATCCGCTGAGCCGACGCCTCGTCCCCGCCTAGCCGCACGCCGGCCTCGCCTTTAAATTTTTTTAATTAATATATATTTTTTAGAAGCCAACGCAGTCTAGCCGACGCCATTCTTTTGGGTATGGCCGCCGATAGCGACGATGAAAGTCCACTCCATAAGGCCGCTTTCGATCGCGACCCGAAGGCCTTGCGACAATTACTTAGTCAGGGTGCTGTCGATCCTAATTTTTCACCAAATCAGCGTGATGGCAAGTTCGGGAGGACGCCTCTCCACGAGTTGTGCAAAAATTATAGTAGAGGTCATAGACACAAAGAAAGAAGCGTCATCTGTTTCGAATTACTTCGCGCGGCGGGCGCGGACGTAAACGCGCGGGAGAACCCGACGACCCAGGCGTTACAGGACGGTTACATTGGTGGTAGGAGACCACTTCACTGGGCTGCGGGGAATAGCGCACGTCAGCATCTTGTCCAGCGGCTGATTGCATCCGGCGCCCATGTGGATGCTGTGTCGGATGACGGTCGTACGCCTCTGCACCATGCAGCGAGGGCAGGCTGTGCCGACGCGGCTTGCCTGCTCATTAGAGCGGGCGCAGAAGTGAATTTGAGAGACTCGTGTCTTCCTCATTGTTTTTCTGGCTACACGCCGTTGGAAGCGGCGGTCGCGTGGAGTGAAAACGTCAAGGCTTTCCCCATACTTCTGCGTGCCGGCGCTACCTTGCCTGACCTCAGGACTGACTGGGCCTTGTACGAGGAGACCGAGCCTCGAGCAAGATGGTATATAGAAAGGGTGGAGGACGAAGGCGGCTTCGCGAACCTCGCACGTCTTCACCTCAATAAACTGACCGAGACGTTCGTACCTAAGTTTGCTGGCCGTCTCCCGCCCGAAATCGTCCGGCATGTTGTCTCTTTTTGGTTACACGCTGGCTATTACGATGAAGGAGGAGAGAGAGTCGACGAAGCGAAGTACGACTCGCTCGTTGCCGACATCACTCGCAAGGTCGACGAGATGGCAAGTCTCAAGGTCGTCCCTCGCGCTTCGCGTAGGGCCCGTAAGCTCCGCCACGCGCTCGAGGCGGACCTGGATTCGGATGATGATTGGACCGCGGGTTCCTAAGTTGATACTAAGTATACACGATTACACCATCAAGGGGATATAGAAAACTAGGGCTACTTCGCCATCTGGTGCGCCACCAGAGCGTAGTAGTGCGCCTTCTTCGCCAGGAGCGCGTTGTGCGTGCCCTCCTCCAGGAGGCCACCCTTGCCGAAGACGCAGATCTTTGAAGCCGACCGGATCGTGCTGAGGCGGTGGGCTATCACCAGCGTCGTACATGAGGACGCGGCCACGAGCTCGTCGAGGGCGGCCTGCACTACTTTCTCAGAATTCGCGTCGAGCGCAGACGTGGCCTCGTCTAGTATCAACAAACGTGGTTTTCTCACAATTGCGCGGGCAATCGCGATTCGTTGCTTCTGACCACCAGAGAGTTGTATACCGCGACTACCAACCTCGGTGTCAAAACCGTCCGGGAAGCCACTGATGAAGTCGTATGCATTCGCGAGCCGCGCCGCGCGCTCGCAGTCGCTTCGCGTTGCGCCCTCGCGACCGTACGCTATGTTTTCGAATATACTGCCAGTGAATAGCACAGGCTCCTGACTCACGAGCCCGATACTTGCGCGCAGAGCAGATACGTCCCAACTTCGCACATCGGTGCCATCCACAGAAATACGGCCGCCGTCGACGTCGTAGTAGCGCAGTATTAGTTGAACCGCCGTCGATTTACCGCTGCCGCTTTCCCCCACGAGCGCGCAAACTTCACCCGCTGCGATGGAAAATGTGAGCCTGTGTGGAAATCAACCAATGAGTTAGGTTATCCTGAGCATAATTGCGAGAGACCATCGTCAACCTCCACGCCATCGAGCCAGCGCAGTCATGTGAACAACATCGCGTCGATGGCGTGGAATCTCCACGCCATCGAGCAGACGCAGTCACAGGGACAATTGTCGCGTCGATGGCGGGGTACCATGAATTTGATTTCTACACGGACGTGAGCCGCTCATAGACCGGGCGGTCGGCCCGCGTCGGGTAGGCGAAGGCGACGTCCTCAAAAGAAACCGTCGCCGCGGCGCCACCCTTGCCCCCGTCGTAACCGGACGGCGCGAGCGCGTCGATGGGCGATTTGAGGTGGACGATGTCCCACGCTTTCTTGGCTGCCGTCATGGCCTGTAGAAGCGACCGATGAGTCGCGGCGCCGTGGACTTCCAAACACCGAGCTACTAACCTCGGCCTTGTCGATGGAATCACCAGCCACCGCTCCGATTCCAAACGCCATGAATATAATTACGAGTAGGACCGTCATCAAGTCGGAAAAGGAGACCCAGCCCTTGCGGAAGAAAATACCGCCGACGTAGTACTGGAAGGCTGCGCCTAACAGAATGGTCGCCGCCTGTGTGCAACGGCGGTGAGAAAAGACTATCCTCACAAACTAGATCGACGACGCCGTGAAATTTGATTTGTGCACGGGTTGCTACCGCGACACCGGCGCCCAGGCCTCCCGCGAGGCCCTTTCGAATGGCCTGTCGTTCCGGCAACTCCAAAAAGTCGTCGAACTTTCGCGAGACGGCCGCCTCAATTCCGTAAGCTCGCACTGTTCTCATGTGTAAAACTGCTTCGGTCGCGATGCCACCGGCCCTGACCAACGACTCCTGGGCAGCTTCCGCGACTCGAGCCACATAAGAACCGGTCACCGCAATAGGTGCGACAATAAGAGGGATTATACCCAGCGTGACGAGCGTCAGCCGCCACGACGCGTCGAACGAGATGCCGAGGCCTGTGCGGAAACCAGCCAGTGAGTTGGGTGCATCGAGAAGGCGGCGCGTCGATGGCGCGAGAAGCTCCACTGCATTGATTTTATGCACTGACAGAGACCGCCCACAACGATAACGACCATTGCAACGGATAGGGCGATGCGTTGCCCGACGAGGGCGCGTACGGCTTGCGTGTCTTGGGCGAGTCGCGACGCTAGAGCTCCGGCGGCTCGCTCGGGCGCATCGTGCCCTGTGTGACAACCGCGTGACAAAAGGCTACTGATCCTCTCCGTCTGGCTTCGCGTTGATGGTGACCGCATCGGCGCGGCCGGGCTAAGTCAATACGAAGAGGGAAAATTGGACGCCGATTGCGCGCAGGAGATCGGCTGGCGGACCATGGCCTCAAAGGACTTGGTCCGAACATCCCTAACAACGTGCTCGGCTGCACGACTCAAGCCGTAGGACTTCCAGAGCTCGCCGATCGCGGCACATCCAGCCATCGCCACGAACATCAAGGCCCAGAACCGGGCCTCGCGGCGCATATGGCTCGTCGAGTGGTTGAAGAACGCCACGAGAAACTCAGCCATCAAAAAGCCCAGCAGCGGTTGCGTCGCGCCGCCGATGGCCGAGCCCACGACGCCCAAGGCGACGAAGGGCCGCTCGTCGCGCGCCGTCCGCCAGAGCCAGCTCACGACGCGAGATGCCGTCGCCTTGTCCACAGGCGCCGGCGCCTCGACGTCGTCGGCTTTCGTCGACCCGGCGTCCGTGTCCGTGACGGCCTCGGCGAGGACGACGTCGTCCTCGGCCACGGGCGCGACGCTCGCGACGCTCGTGCCGCCGTCGTCGGACGACGACACCTGCGCCTCGACGAGCGCCTTGTACGCGCCGCCCTTGGCCATGAGCTCGTCATGCGTGCCGCGCTCGGCCACGGCGCCCTCGTTGAGGACACATATCTGGTCCGCGCGGCGGATCGTGCTGAGGCGGTGGGCTATCACAAGCGTCGTCCGCGCCTTCGAGGACGTGATGCTGTCGAGCGCCTCCTGGACGACGCGCTCGGACTTGGCGTCTAGGGCCGAGGTCGCCTCGTCGAGGACCAAGATTTCGGGGTCGCGAACCAACGCCCGCGCAATTGCGACGCGCTGGCGCTGGCCGCCGCTCAGCTTTACGCCGCAGTCGCCGACCTCGGTGTCAAAACCGTCCGGAAAGCCGCTGATGAAGTCGTAGGCGTTCGCGAGCCGCGCCGCACGCGCGCACTCGTCGCGCGTCGCGCCACTGCGGCCGAACGCGATGTTCTCAAAGATAGTTCCAGTGAATAGCACAGGCTCCTGCGCGACCAGCCCCATCTTCGACCGGAGCGTCGCGACGTCGAGCGTCCGCGCGTCGACGCCGTCGACGACCACGGCGCCGCCCGAGACCTCGTAGAAGCGCAGCAGCAGCTGCACGACCGTGGACTTGCCGCAGCCCGAGGGGCCCACGAGCGCGCACGTCGTCCCCGCCGGGATGTCGAGGCAGAGTCCCGCGCAGACGGGCCGGTCCGGCCGCGCCGGGTAGCTGAACTGGACGTCGACGAACTCGATGGTCCCGGCGCCCCGCGTCGTCGAGACGGACGCCCGCCGCGCCGCGGCCTTCACGTTGGCGGCGTCGGTGATGGACGTGGCGTCGGCTTCGTCGATGATCTTGAAGACGCGCGTGGCCTCGGACCGGGCGAGCTGGTAGGCGGCGATGCCCGGGAGGGCCTGGAGCAGCGCCAAACCGCCGAACAACACGCAGAGGAAGGCCGTCATCACGTCGCCGCCCGAGATGCACTTGTTGTTCGGCTCGCGGAGGTCGCCGGAAGAATCGCGGCGGTAGTTGCAGTAGTCGTGGCGCTTCATGTCCTGGCGGATGAGGTAGCTCCCGTACCACAACCCGAGGGCCCAGGTGCCGTAGAGGATGCACGAGACGAGCGCCGCGTTCGCGCCCGTCGACACGGCGGCGCCGAGCGTCGCGTCCGCCGCGCGCGCGCACGCCGCCGCGTAGCGGTTCATCTCCCGGCGCTCGCCGCCGAACGCCGCCACGGTCCGCACGTTGACGAGCGCCTCGTTCGCGACGGCCGACGCGGCCGCCGACGCGTCTGCCGCCTTGGCGTTCGCCCGGCTCGCGACCTTTGACGCGAGGCCCAGGAGCACGACCACGATGGGCAGCGCGCCGACCGACACCAACGCCAGCGACCAAGCGTAGTAGAGCGACACGGCCAGACCAAAGACGAAGGCGAAGACGCCCTGCAGCGCGGTGGTGAGCTTCTCGCCGAGCCCGTCTTGGATGGCGAGCGTGGATTCGAGCACCGACGCGCCGACGGCGCCCTGGTCGCTCTGGTCGAACCAGCTGATCGGTCGTGATAAGACGGCGGCAAAGTACTTCTCGCGGCAGCGCCGCGCTTGCGCCGCGGCGACGCGCGTCGCCAGCGCGGTCTGGAGCGTGATCGTGATGAGCTGTTGGATGCCCACGACGGCGTACATGAGCGCGAAGAAGTGGACGAGTTTTACAGCCTCGGCCGTGTCGGCCGTGTTGAAGCTGTCGAGGAGATTGCCGAAGATGATGAGCTGCGCCGGCTGGTTCAGGCCGCTGACCATCACCGTCACGAAGGCGGCGGCGTACATGGCGACGTCCTTGCAGGACGCGTAGCGGAGGATGTGCTGCGCGCGGCGCGGCGGCTTCTTTTTGTTCTCGGCGGGCTCCACCATCGGTGCTTTACACATTTGTACGCAGGTGCAGCGTTTTCGCACTGTTCAGCAACTTGTAGATGAGGTGGCTGCTTGAGCTCTATTTGTTGATTTGCGCAATCGTTGGAATTGTAACGCAGCACCGGTTTTATCGATGCAAACGCGATCGATGTGAGCGTCCGGCAGCACCTTTTGTCCGGCACCACGCTGTTTACAAACTTGCGTGCGACAGAGCTGGCACTCTCCAGAGACATACTAGGCCGACAGCAGCCCGGCAATTGGTCTGGGGACTTACTACGACTACTTGGAGAGGATACCAAGTAATTTGGAATGAGAGGCTACTAAAAAACGGCGGTCAAGCAGACCCCGCGTCGTCGGCGATCGACGGGGGCTGCAAGCTCGTAGGCGGCCTAGCTCTAAGCAAAGTATAAAAATGTATAACTCACTTACCGTTAGCCTCGCGCCGTTGCCGCTCCTTGGCTGCCAATTCCTCATCCTCCGCCGCCGCAGCCGACGCGAGACGCTCTCGCTCGCTCCGAGTAGGCCGCAGCAGCGCCGTCGCCGCGCGGTCGAAGAGCGGCCCGACGAGGTGCGGCGCGTAGCAGTACGTCGTACAGTCGACGTCGTGGCCGCGCTGGCCGAGGTGGAGGTCCCCGCGGTCCTTGTAGAGGTCGAAGACCTCGACGACGGGCACGCCGCTCTTCGACTGCGCTCGGATTTTGGCCTCGAGGGCCGCGTAGCCGCCGCCCGTGACGTTCGGCGCGCAGAGTGTCGGCGTCCCGACCGCGGCCCGCCTGAGCCCCGAGCCGTCGCCGGTCACGAAATGCTGCGGGTACGTCTCGCGCCAGGCCAGCAGCACGCGCGCGGGGTCCGGCAGCGCGTTGCGCCACCGCGTGATCGCGTCCAAGAAGCCCACGACGCTCGCGACGTAGGCGTCCTCGGGCTGGTCCGCGCCGGACCCGAGGCCGTCCATGGACCCGTCGTTGAAGACGTGCGCGACGCGCGCGCCGGCCGTCGGCGCGAGCGCGTTCGCCGCGTCGAGCACCGCCGCGACGCCCCGGAACCGCGCGACGCCGAAGAGCCGCATCGCGTGCACGCGCAGGCATCGGCCAGTCCGCTGGCACGCCTTGAAGCTCTTGAACGGCAGCCGCTCGTGCGGCCGGAGCGCCGCCCACGTCGCGTTGCCGACTTTTTGCCGCAGGTCCGCCGCGAACGCGCCAGAATCTTTCTCCTCGACCGCCCAGTGCGCGCGCAGCAGCTCGCAGAAGAGGTGGTGCGCGTCGGCCACGGAAGTTGCGTCGCCCCAGATGTAGAGGTCGCCGACGCCGCGCGACGCAAGCCGCGCCGCGGCCTCGCCGGCCGAGCTGCTGCCGGCGTGGTTGTCGTGCGCGTGCCAGAACCTACGCTGCGATTCCGTCGTCGTCTCGAGGCAGTGCGCGCGCGGCTGATGGTGGATGGCGCAGCGCCGCTTGTAGAGCTCGGTCTCCTCATCCCCCGCCATGCAGCCGTCCGCGGCGGCGAGCTGCGCCGCCCGCCGGAGCGTGACGCCCTCATGCGCCAGCACGCAGCGCTCGCCCTTCGTGAAGTCGACCTGCACCGACGCGGGGACGAGCTCCGCCGCCGCCGTCGTGTGCGCCTGCATCCATTTAGCTGCCGGGTACTCGTTCTCCCGGAGCGGCCCGAAGCCGATGCGCTTGGCGGCTCCCGCCGCGAAGAGCAGGGGCAGCCATCGGTTGCGCATCGTGCTGCCCCAGAGCTTCGACGCCTCGGAGGCTTGGCTGCCCCAGAGCTCGCGGGGCTCGGCTCGAGCGGAGGCTGGCAATTTTTGTTGTCGCGCACGGGTTTTGACAGAAGATGTGAATCTGATGTTTCCGTAGCTCTCAGAGAGTTGCAGAGATTGATCATTAAGCTGGTATAAGGCGATATCGATCGTTGCGGGTTTTCGGGTCATTTTGGGTCACTTTGTTAGCTCCACTTGCATTGGAGAACAGCCGCCGTGGCGCCATGGCGGCGGAATTGGCGGCTTCGATTGTCGCGGCGGCTTCTACGTTGCATGAGCAACACACGGAGCGCAAGCTTGTCCGCGTGAGAGAGGGCTTCGTCCGCGGTGGTGATGCTAAGTTCGAGGACATCCCGCGGGAGCTTAAGGCAATTTGGCACGAGCAGAAAGAATTTGAATTCGGAGGAGAGACCTTTGAAAGAGGTGAAACCGTGCAAGTGCCGCTCGCAAAGATGCTCGCGGAGGGTTGGACCGTCGAGCGCGAGATCAAGCCCGCGGCGGACGTCTCATACCTCGTGCTCGCGCGAACGGCGCCGCGCCCGCGCCCGGGGCCGCCGGCCGCGGGCGGCGTCTAGCTAGCCCAAGGGCCTGTTCGGGCGCGACGTAAGGTACAGAAAAAGCATAGATATGTTAAAACTCCTCGACCCGCGTCCCGTCGTCCGGCGCAGCGAACGCCGGCGCGCGCGTCTCGACGGGGTCCACGAACGTTGGTGGCCGAAGGGCCCGCAGCCGCTTCTTCTCGGCGATGAGCAGCTTGTATTTGGCCTGGTACTCGCGGATGGGTCGCGCGTGCCCGAGCGCGCGGCGCACGTCCCGCCAGACGGCGGCGTACCAGTCGGCGCGCTCCGTCGCGCCGCCGGCGCGCGCGCGCTTGTACGCGTCGGCGACGACGATCTTCAGGCGCCGGACCTCGGCGTCCGTCCAGGGCGTCGGGTCGTCGTTCTCGTCACGTTGGTCGTTTTGCCAGGCGGCCGGGCTCGCCGCGGCGCGCGCCCGCGCGAGCAGCGACGGCGGCGACGCACGGGCCGGCGTCGCGTCGATGGCCGGGATGGCCGGCGGCGAAAAGATGGGCGTCGCCGGGCTAATATCGCAGGTCGACGGCGAGGCGCGCGTGCTCGGCGTCGCGTCCGCCGCGTCCGCCGCGCGCGGCGCCTCGTCGCCGTCCGACGACGACGAGTCGTCGATGGACGAGCCGAGCACGCGCGCGGCCCGCGCCGCCGTGTCGTCCGGCGACGGCATCGGGCCGCGCGGCGACGCCTCCGGCGACGACGACGCGTCCGAGTCCGAGGCGTCCCCGTCGGACGCCGGCGACGCGGCGAGCGCCGGCACCGACACAGGCGTCGGGACGGCCGCGCGGCCCGCCGCGAGGACCTCGGGCGAGTCGCTCGCCGCCGTCGAGGCGAGCGCCGACGGGCTGTCCTTGCGTGGGACCTCGGGCGAGCTCGAGGTCGTCGAAGCGAGGACCTCGGGCGACGTCGACGCCGTCGTCGACGCCGTCGAGGCGAGGAACGAGGGACCCGCGCGCGGCGAGGCGAAGGCGACGGGCGACGGCAGGGCCGGCGGCGGCGACGGCAGCTGGCAGACCGGCGCGACGTCGTCGCCGTCGCTCGCGTCGGCGCGCGGCGGCGGCAGGCCGAAGGCGGCGAAGGCGCCGGCCACGGGGCTCGCGGCGACGGCGGCGTCCGCGGCCGCGAGGTCGAGGGGCGCGCCGTCGCCGACGCGCCCGAAGTCGTACGAGAAGGCGGCGCTCGGCTCGAAGCGCCGCGGCTTGTCGGCCTCGGGCGCGGCGGCGGCCGGGGGCGCCGCGTCGTCGAAGAGGCCGCCGTACGAGAAGCGCGCGCTCGGGTCCGGCAGGGCCTTCGCGCGCGCCGGCGGCGCGGCGGTCGTGGTCGTCGTCGTCGGGGCGGGCGCCGCCGCCGCGACCGTGGCGGGCGGCTCGTCGCGCGGCGCATTCCTTAGGAACGCGTGGTCGAGCGCGGCCTGGGCCGACGGCCGCGCCGCAGGGTCGAGGCGGAGCAGCGCATCACATAAATCGGTGCCGCTCACATCGGCGCCGCGCAGCTCCAGGGGAAAGGCGCGGCGCCTCCGCTTATCCGCCGGCGGCTCCAACCTTAATCCAGTGGCCAATCTTATACCGTCCTGCCAGCCCGCCTGCCACGGGTTGCCCCTCGCCTGAAAAATTTTGTGGACTAAATCAGCCTCAGAGGAAGCCGGGAAGAGGGGCCGCCCCTTCGTCAACAACTCGCCCAACACACACCCACAGGCCCAGACGTCGACGGGACTCGAGTAGACCTTCGACCGCAGCGCGTTCTCGGGCGCGCGGTACCAGCGCGTCGACACGTAGTCCGTGTAGGGCGGCGCGGACCGCACCTCGCGCGCGCAGCCCAGATCCGCGATCTTGCATAACCCCTTGGTGACGAGGACGTTCTCCGGCTTGATGTCCCGATGGAAGAAGCCGCGGCGGTGCATGTGACTTAAACCTCGCAGGACGTCCCGCGCGACGCCCGCCGCCTTTTCACGACTAAAGTAGTCCCCCTTCTTCATGGCGTCGTATAAATTGCCGCCGTCCACAAATTCCATCACAATAAAGACGGACCCGTCGGCCTTCGCGTGGATCACCTCCATGACTCGTATGAGGTTGGCGTGGCCGCCTCGATCCTGGCACTTTTTGAGGGATGAAATCTCGCGCTGCTGGAGGCACTCGGTCCAGCTCCGGAATCGCTTCGCGATGTGTTTTATTGCTACGGTCTTGTGGTCTTTTGTCGCTCGACACACGCTGCCGAAGGCGCCCCTTCCTAATAATCTATCTACTTTGTAGCCGTAGGCCTCGCACACAGCCATCTTTTTTTTGGTTTTGGTCCTCTCGGTGGTTTGATCTGTTGCGTGGGTCCGGCGGTGCCGGCGCTGGCTGTTTTGATCTTTGTCAGTAGATTTGCTTGCGCGGGCAGCGTTTCGGCTGGCGCCCGCCCGCGCGCGGTTCGGCCGAGGTCACTGGTCGGACTGAATTTGCCCGGACATTTTAGTGTTTCTATGCCTCGGAGGGGGAAAGGTCGTCCTGGACGTTGTGTTTGCAAGGATGGATGCTTCAAAAAAAAAGCTAGTGGCTTTACGCTATCGAGGTCTATCGATAGTCCACACACGCAGTCGCTGAGAGCAAGCTACGCTGCTTCCCGGCGGCGGCCGGTGGCGTCTGGCGCCGTAGACTTTCGCCTCTAAGCCGCGCATACGCTGTGTGCGTTGCGCCGAGCTCCGCGGCCGCATACACGCGTAACTTGGCGCGGAGGCAGCAGAGCGCGCCTGTTTGCGCCGCGCCGAGCTTCCGCGGCACAACTCACGGGCTCGCGCACGCGAAGATGGACCCGACAGTCGCCGCGCCCACGTTGGGCGGCCTCGGCGGCCTCCCGCCGCCGGGCGTCGACGAGGTCGTGACGACGGGCTACGCGGGGGGACCGCTCGGCGTCGCGCTGCCGCCGCCCGCGTCGAGCGACATCGGCCTCGGCGCCTTGGGCCCGCCGAACGACCCGCCCGTGCCGCCGGGCGCGGCAAGCCTGGGCGGCCTGCCGCTGGGGGCGGCCGCGCCGGGCATGCAGCCCCCGCCCTCGGCTTTCGGGCCGACGTCGCTCAGCGAGGCCGTGAGCCACCGCCTCGACGCGGGGGCCCTGCGCGCGCTCGCCGAGCTCGAGACGGCCGAGGCCGACGCCATCGCGCAGCGCCTCGAGCAGGCCGGCGCGACCGTCCGCAACCCCAGCGCCTACGTGCACCGCGCGGTCAACAACGCGCGGCGCCGCGGCACGCAAGCGCCGCCCTACGGCCAGCCCGGCGGCGCCTACGGCGGCGGCGCGGCCGCAGGCCAGCTCGACCAGAACGCCCTGAGCGCGCTGCAGGAGCTGCCCCAGGAGCAGGCGACGTCGATCCTCGACGAGCTCGCGTCCAAGGGCGCCGGCGTGCGCAACCCGTCGGCCTACGTCGTCAAGGCCGTCGGCAACGCGCGGCGCCAGTTGGAAGGAGGCGGCCGCTTCTACGGCGGCGGCCCGCCCGGCGGCCCGCCGCGGGGCTACGGCGGCGGCGGCTACGGCCGGCCGCCGATGCACGGCCAGCCGCCGGCGCCGCGCGGCTACGGCGCGCCGCAGCAGCCCTTCGGCCCCACGGGCCAGCAGCTCGACTACCCCGGCGGCCACTACTACGAGCACCACGCGGCGCCGCCGCCGTCGCAGCCCTTCGACACGGACGCGGCGGTGGCTGCCGAGTATGCTCACTTAGATCAAAAGGCCGTCGCGGCCCTGCAGGCCTTGCCGGCGCTCCAGTCGACGCAGATCCTTTTGGAGCTGCGCAGGAAGAGAGGTGCCATCCGCAACCCGAGCGCTTATGTGATGCGTGCCACGGCGAACGCCGCCGCGGGCACGGTGCCCGACACGGCGCGGTCGCCGCAGTACGCCCAGTATCATCAACAGCAGCAGCAGCAGCAGTACCAGTACGACCCGTCCCAACAGCAGTACGGCCAGCCGCCGGCGCCGGCCGACCAGCAGGCGGCGTACCAGCAGCAGCAGTACGCGCAGTACGGCCCGCCGGCGGGCTACGCCGCCGCGCCGGGCGCCGCGCCGGGCGCCGCGCCCGACTACGCGGCCTACGCCGACGCCGAGGCGGCCTATGCCGCGTACGCGGCCGGCGGCCAGCCGGCGGCCTACGCTCAGCCGGGCTCCGCGCCCGGCGCGCCGGAACCCGGCGCCTAACTCCTCGAACCACGTCCTCGCGGAGTACGCGCCTGAAGAAACCGCTCCACCAAGAACCTCCTCGTGCCGCGCACGCACACCGTCCTCGATCGCGCCCGATCTTCTGCCGGGTGTCGCGTTGCAGCAGTCCCCTCCCCTCCCCGTTTAGCCCCTCGCCGGGCTTGTTACTAATTATGATCGAAAAAAAATGTACTAGATATGAGAGTTAAATACAGAGGTCGCCCCTAAAAACGCCGCTCAGCCGGACGACGGGCTCCGCAGGTCGAGCACGAAGATCGACTCGAGGCAGTCCTGGATGGCGAGGCGCGTGCGCTTGAAGTCGTCGATGTCGTCCATGTAGTGTCCGCTCTTCGAAAGACTGACAGTCACGTCCTCCGTCTTGATCCGGTTCGCGAGGCGCACGGCCGTCGTGTAGGGCACCTCCTCGTCCTCGAGGCCGTGCAGGAGTCTAACGGGGCACTGGACGTCTAGGCCGCCGTCGGGGCCCTTTAGCAGTAGGTGATCGCGCGCGTCCTCGATCAGCTTGCGCGAGATCGGATACGAACAATCACCCCACTTGATGAGCTCCATGCCCTGTGCGGAAAGCGACCGGTGAGCCTCGATGGCCGGGCAGGCCTCGCGTCGATGGCGTGTTGATGTCTGCGCTGCTGCGTGCATCCATGATCCTCTCGATGACGTCGGGCTTGAGCCTCTTCAGGAGCAGGTCCTCCGTGAAGTCGGGGTCGGCCGCGAGACCAACGACGCCACCGACGAGCTCGGGATCTGTTTGAGCGAGCCGTACGGCTATCCACCCACCAACTCCGGCGCCGACGAGCACGACGCGGCGGTGGTCGTTCGGCGAGGCAACCGTTTCGATCAACTGCTTCGTATCGGCGAGCCACTTCGAGAGACAAGCCTCCTCGATGTTACCCTTCGAGCGTCCCACGCCGTGGTAATCGGCCACGACGAAGCTATATTTGTTCTTGCGGCACCAGGTCCGCAAGGAAGAAGACATGGCGTTCACTTTCGGCAGAGCAAGAGACGGCAAAAACACGATAGCCGCGGGATCTCCGCCGGCTGGCGCGTGCTCCGCGTCAAAGACGATGTCCGACGTGCCATCCGTGCTCTTCAATATGAGATCTCGCCCAGAGGTCTCCCAATTTGTGCGGTCCACTGCGGAGACGACCGCCGAGCGGAGCGCCGTGGGACTGCTTACGCTGCGAGCCGGCGCCGCGCGAGGGGCCATGCGCTGTAGCGCGCCCGCAAACGCGGGAACGAGTGCTAGCACCCTCATCCTCTGCGGTCACAAGCTACGCTGAAATGGGACGGCTCTGGGCGCGTCGAGAAGCTCGGACGCGGCTCTGGGCTTTTGCTAGTGTCTTACATGACGCTAGCGGATTCCTAAACGAAGAAAGAGTCTTTATAGATAGTTAAGTACACTACTTGCGCCCGCCGATGGCGTCCAGCGCCCGCGCGACGGAGGGGTGGGAGGCGTCTTCATAGAGCACGAGCCGCGGCTGGAGGTGTTGCCTCCCGCACGTCCGCACCGCCTCGTCCCACGTGACGGCGGCCCGCATTTCCGGCGGCCCGTCGGACGCAGCGTTTGCATACTTGCTCTTGGACCCGCGGCTCGGCCGCGCGCCGCCGGACAGGTGCGGCAGGTCGTTGAAAAAGAGGAACGCGTCGCTCGTCTGCCGCTTGACGTAGGCTACGTAGTGCTGAAGCCGGTGGCAGTAGCAGACGAGCGCGTAGAGGGCGATGGGCGCGTCGGGCTGCGGTGTGAAGGCGCGTGCGAGCGCCTCGATCCGAGCCGCGTCGCGCGTCGGCGGCCAGGCGAGGTCGAGGGCGATGATGGACGCCCCGGCCCGAACGACCGGCGGCGGTGTCACCGTGGCGGCGCCCGTGGACCGTCCCCGCCGCGGCCGTGCCGGCGCACCGGGCCGCGGCGTCTCGGGCGCGGCGGCGAGCGGCGTCGCCAGGGCGTGCACCAATAATGCCTGGACCCGCGCCGTGTCGATGCCGTCGCCCCAGGGCACGGGCTGGATGCGGTACAAATCGGAGAGGCAGCGCGCTTGCGACGGGACATTCGGGTGGTCCAGCGCCCGCTGCACGGCCGAGAGCGCGTCGCTCGTGTCGCCGAAGCCGTGGCGGTCGCCCTCGGGCGCGAAGGCCTCGGCCAGCCGCGCCGGCGAGACGCTGTCCGCCTGGTCGAGGTCGGGCACCGTGTCCACCGAGGCCCCGATTCTAGCCTTCTTCGGCGGCGGCGGCGCGTGCGACGCGAGCGTCTGGCGGTACTCGCGCCACGTGTCCACGAGGGCCTCGATCTTCGGCGCGCCGGGCGTGTCCCATTCACTGGTCTCGAGCGCGCCCGCCTCCAGGGCCGCCTCGAAGCACGTGTGCCACGCACGCGAGTGCCACAATACTTGAAACGCGCACGAGAGCCAGCAGGACTTGGCGCGGGGGTTGGCGAAGGGCGCGTGCACGTAAGACCGCGACGGCTGGATGGAGCTGCCCGTCGGCGCCGCAGGGGTTTTTGGCACCGGGGGCACGCTCGGCGCCGGCGCCGGCGACGCCGCGATTTGCGCGCGCCGCGCGCGCGCCGCCAGCGCCTCCAAAAATAGGCCCGCGCGCGCAGCGTCGAAGCCGCAGCGCGGGCCCGAGAGCTCGCGCGCAACGGCCGCGCGGGCAGCGTCGTCGGCCGCGGCCTCGCAGCGCTGGAGCAGCGCCGCGGACACGCGCACGACGCCGGCCCGCGGCTGCTCGCCGTCCTGGTAGAGCTGGCGCCGCCCGTCGTCCGTCGCGTCGAGGCGGCAGAAGCCCGCCCGCGCGAGCTCCTCCTCGGTCCCGTCGGCGCGCTTGACGGCGACGACCTGTGTGGAAATCAGAATTTACGGCGCGTTCGCGTCGACCTCCACGCCATCGACGACGCACCCGCCACACTGGTTGATTTCCACACAGGCCACGACGTGGACCCACCCTCCCCGCGGCGTCGCCGCGCCGCCCGGCGCCACCGCGCCGTCGCCCTCCCTTAAGTCCGTGAGGGGTGCGGATCTCAAATCCCGGCCCGACAGCACGGGCCACGCGCCGAAGCGCCCGCCGTAGACGAGGCGGTACGTCCGGCGCCCCGCGCGCTCCCGCTCGCGCGCCGCCTCGAGCGCCGCGTCATCCTCTGCGGCTCGCCGCCGCGTGTCCTCGCCCACGGCGCCGATCCTGCCCCGGAGGCCGTTGATCCGCCGCGACTTGACGAACTGGACGACCGCCGCCTCCGTCGAGAAGTAGTCCCGGCCCTCGAGCGCGCCCTTGCGGAGCGACGTGTTCGCGCCCGGCCGGAAGTACGAGTAGGGGTGGAGGCCGGAGCCCTGCTTCCAGGTCCAGCCGACCTGCTTTAATCTCGCCCACATGATGTTGAAGGGCAGCTCGTGCCTGTGTGAGGTGCGCCTCGGGCGCGTCGCTTCGAAGACAGGGGACGCCGGAAACGCGCAACTCGACGAACTCGCCGCTCGGGCCCAGCATCTTTGCTCGGCTCTGTTTGGCTTCGCTCTCCCCGGCGGCGTTCTTTTCCGGTCTTCTGGCTGGATCTTGCGCCGACGGCGTTGATTTTGTAGCAGGTCCTCTCCCTGACTTTTTGTTTGCAGGTTCGCCTCCCGCGCTATTTTCGGCTCAGCGACTTTGTCGCGTGCAGTGCCGTGCTGCAGGGGTGTCCCACAGTTGTCTGTAGCAGCAGTAGCGAGGCCCAGGTGCAACGCGAAGGCGTAATCTGCGAGTAGCTGCTGATGAGCAGCCGAGTGCGAGGGCGGAGCGGACGTCCGGCGAGCCAGGCCTCGGAGCCCTCGTCCGGCCCAACGTATCCGTAGGCGAGTGATCCGGACGCAAAAGCGGGAAATTTTCGGACCCGGCCAATCCGCCCGCCCGCGTCCACAGTCCTAGCACTCCTAGCACCTAGACAACACATCGAGAGGAGAGCACGGATGTACTAAGTTAAGCCGACCGACGCCTACCTAGGCCGACGCCGGCGGTATAGGCGGGTCCTCGTCCATGCCGTCGTCGAAGCAGAGCCGCTCGACGGCGAGCGTCTCCAGATCTAAAACGGCGCAGACGCCCGTCTCCGCGAAGGACGGCAGGCACACCAGGCGCGCGCAGGCCTCGCCCGCTTTCGTGGAAGCGAGGGACGTGGCGAAGGCCGGCGCGGCGCCACTAATAAGAATGTCGGGCGGGTCCTCAAGCACAAAGGGATCGCCGTCCTTGAAGGGATACGACGGTAAAGTATCGGGCGCGGTGGGCGCGGCATGGCGCCACCAGAGCGTGTCTTCCAAGCAGGCGAGGAAGGCATCATCACTATCGCCGTCGACGTGGCGTTCTTTACATTTCGCGCCGTCCCCCATTACTCGCTCGGCGCCGCCTTGCTCGTAGGACGCCGACCTCAAAAAGTCGGTGACGGGCTGGCCCGCGTGCGCTAACAGAGCACGGCCGCCGACGGTTGATTCGCAGGGGTTGGTCAGCGAGGTAAAGGTCGAGTAGCGGTTCGCCTCCGGGAGTAGCAGCGGGTGTAAGGGCTGCTGCGGCAGCGCGAAGGACGTCGGGTCGCGGGCCCCCGGTAAGCAAGCCGTCGGGAGGAGGGAAGCTAGTCTAGCAAGTCGCACGTCGGCGGCGCGCACCGGCGCGAGGACCGTGTGCTTGTCCTCCGTGTCGCCGTTCTTGTTGTCCAAAGCGCGCGCTGTGCGCTCCCTACCTTTGGCCGCCGCCGGATCGAGGCAGACGACATCCCCAACACAGAAGCAGCGCGCGACGCTTCTCGTGAACTCGTCATCATCAGAAAGCCGGCCCCCGAGCCAGTCCGTCAAGAGCGCGAAGCGCGCCATGGCCTTGAGCTCCGTGGCGCGGTCCTCACCGCTATAGGCTAGACCACCGATCAACAACACCTTGGCGCCGTCGCTCTCCATCGGACTCGACTGAGGCTTTCGGAAGCCGCATCCGACCAAACGCTCGACCTCGAAGCCTGTTTGAGTGTTCTTTCCTACACAGGCGACGGGCAGGCCCGTCACGAGCGTCCTTGAATCGACTTTCAGCAGTTTGAGGCGGCCGCTCTCGTCCTCCAATACAATTTCGTCGTCCGGCGCCGCTAGCGAAGAGGGAGGCGCCGCCTTGGCGCCGAACAACTCCCTATTGCCCTCGATGACGTCGGGCCGCTGCGAGCACGCCTTGAACGTCGTTCCGAGGACGACGAGCCTCTGGTCGCCCTTGGCCTCGGCGGCCTGGACGACGCGGCCCACTATCTTAATACCGGGGAAAGCTTTCCGGGCCGCCTTTTCCAATTCGCCCCGTAAAGCGGCTGCTCTCTTGTTGTAGACGTGCGAGTACTGCTGGACGTAGCTGCGCTGGCCCGGCGCGACGCTGTACTTGTGGCTCGTTTTGGCGTCGAAGGGCGCCGTGAGACGCGCGAGCTGTGCTGCCATGACTATCCGGTATCAGGCGCGGCGCCGGCGCGGCCAGGTGTGAGATGGATTTTGAAATCTGCTGGCTCAGCGGAGCTCCTGCGGCGTGTCGCGGCGCAGGGCGTCGACGCAGCGCTACGGCTTGCTGTGACAATGCTGTCTTGTTGACGCAGCGGTCTGCGCGTCGCTACGACCCCCCTGCAATCAAAACTCGGGCGCGCGAGATGCGAGCTAGCGGCATGTAAGACACTAGCAAGCAAATTCGGAACGCGCATGCAGCCGATTGAGTATCCTTCAGT
This sequence comes from Pelagomonas calceolata, assembly GCA_918797485.1. Lineage (NCBI taxonomy): Eukaryota > Pelagophyceae > Pelagomonadales > Pelagomonadaceae > Pelagomonas > Pelagomonas calceolata. The sequence continues at coordinate 4,925,868 of CAKKNE010000004.1, forward strand.
TCGCCACTGGTCCAAAGAGAGCAATGGGACACGTACTGGGGGCCGAAAAACGAAATTTTTTAATTCGCGCTGACGATGGTGCCATGGTCATGGCGGCCGCGCCCGATTAATTCTGTCAATCCCTGCCCAAGAGGTCTCCCTGGGGTCGCCTAGGGTCGGTACTATACACGTGCAAGCGCCTGCGCCGCATGCGCCGCCGCTTCAAGCATTTTTGGCCGATTTCTCTCAGCAGCACGCGGCGTTTTAGCAGGTTTAGCCGGTCTGGCTTTTCAGAGCTCTCCGAGAGCACTAGGCTGCCGCATCGACGGCGTATGCGGTGCAGGCGCGTACCCACAACCAGACCTACCCCGAGAGGCCACCAGGAGCCGATCTGCCCCCGGAAAAAGTGTGCAATTTGGACCCGATGGCGCCCCGTCCCCGTAAAAAACGTCAATTTCTCTAGGGCCCCAGGAATCGTAATAGCGGTCTCGCTGGGTCCCATACTACCCCACCGATAGTCAACTACAAGTATTTGACATCTACATTATAAGAAGGGTACTTTTGGCTGCCCACGCTTGGGACGTGAACATCTTGATCTGGACCTCGCACAAGTCGGTCGGTCATGGAACAAACGATCGCATCATGGTCCATGGTGATGGTACACGCGCTGCTGGTCGCAGGTCCAGGTATTTAGCGTCGAATTGACGTGATGTTGTGGTCCCGAGACCGACGACCCGCGCCGAGCATCTTTGGGTCTCGGAGCAATGTAGTACACGCACAGGCCGGTTATCTGGCCCGTCCCGTAACCGAAGCGCCTGAAACGCAAATTTATTCTATAACTCACCGGTCTGGGGCCTTTCCGGTGCCCCGCGTACGTACCGTCGTCCGCGGAGAACGGGCAAGTCGGTCGATCGTGAACAGAACAACGGCGTTATGGTCCATCTATATAGTGGCGTCGCTGATACTCGCGGATTCTGGAATACCTGCCCCTTACGCCATCGAAGAGTGGCCGCGGAAATGCCGATTCGCGCGGCTCTAACGGAGCACCTAAAATAGATGAGTATTTGTTCAATCGGCCTAGATGGACTCTAACACTAACAAACGGAAGGAAACGGACATAAACTCGGGAGTTGTCTAGTAGAATTCTTCTCCCGCCCTCCGAGCGCGGGCCGTCGGCTCCGGTTCCGTCGATTGTGGATGAAAACTGGGCTGGAGTTGATATAATGTACCAATTGGATAGTAGAAGGCGGCGTCAATCGCTGGTGAAAATTGGCAAGCCGTAAGATTCATCCGCGAATGTCGCTGGCGGTGCCTTCCGGGAGGCGCGAGGGTATGTTCCCGGGCCGCTACTCTGAAATATTTGGTCTCGGCGAACGACTAGGATGTATTCTGAATTTTGGTCGTTCTTTGAACGCTATCGAGGCGTATCGTTGGATTTGCTAGTGTGTCGATATACGCTAGCTCTTCTTTATGGCGGGGCCTGGTACATGGGACTACTTCGGGCGCTCGCGCAGCCATCGACGCCATCGACGCGATATATATATATATCATATACTTATCGGGCCGGGAGGGCGGAGACCTACGCGGCGCGGGAGCCACGAGTACGCAAGGAATTCCACAGATGACCCGCTTAGGCAAGGGAGAGGCGAAGGAAGGGCCTCCATCGAACCTAGGCCGTCTCGTTCGCGAGGAGCGCCACGCCCCGCAGCGTCCAGTGGTTCCGCGGCTTCTCGACCGTGCACTTCAAAGTGACGTAGAAGATGAAGCACTTGATGTCGGGGTTGCCCGGGTAGCCGTCTCCCCTAACGGGGTACTTGTAGACGGGGCACTCGTAGGGGCCGTGCTTGCCGAAGAGCTCGATGCGCCGTTTGATGGCCTCGTCCCTTACGAGACCCGACACGAAGAGCACCGGGAGGGGCACGATGAGCGTCTTCGGGACACTTTCTACTAATAACCCTTGCTTGTTGTCCAACGCCGCGCCGTCCAGGAATAGCCCGTGCACATACACGCCTTCCGGCGGCGCCGCGCGACACTGGTCCACCCGCTCCATGGTAGTAACCTCCGTCCGGTAATCCACTTCGTCCAACGCCCACTTGTCCGCCTTATGTTTTCTAGTAACTTCCTGCTTCATCGCTGTTAAGAATCCGGTAGGATTAAACCACCCCGTCATCCAGAACGCCGGCGGCCGCGACTTGTTGAGCCACGTGCGATCCTGGTCGTCTCGCGCGAGGAGCGACGAGAACCACTGGCCCAGCGACGGCAGGATCCAGGAGAACTCCGTGCCGCTCAAGGTGTAGATCCACGAATGCGGGACCCGAGCCCCGCCGATCGCACCTAATGCTTGCGCCAATTCATCGGTCAAGACCACCTCGCCCTTGATCGCTAATTTGAGCTGCACGAGCTGGAAGCCGACCTTCGATAAGACATCTTGTAATCTTTGTATTTCTTGGAACAAAAATATATTTAACGGTATGGTCAGCCCGCCGAGCTTGTTGATCTTGTGCTTGTAGTCGTCCTCGTTGTACTCCTCCGGGAGGCGCGAGATGAGCTCCGTCGCTTTGCGCGTCACGGCGTCCTCGATGGACTCGCCGCCGCCCCCACCACCTTTAGGTTGCGTTTCTCCGAGCGTGGCGATCATCGCGTTCACCTCGTTGATGCGGAAGGTCAGTTCGGCGTTGGGATGGAGACCGGAAATTTCCGGCGAGTCGGCCTCCGGGAACGTCTCGATGTAGTCCTGTGTGGCACGACGCCGTCGCGATACTGTCTCCGTTCACTCACGCGACGCTCAGACTCTCGCACGGCCACGTCGACGGCGTCACGGCGGTGTGGCATCGCGTTGACGCCATCGACGCGAAGTTGAAGTTCGGAAAACGTGAGAAAAAGACGCTGAGTCACGGACCTTGAAGGGCTTGAGTTCCGTATGTCCGGGCACCGTATACTTGTAGTTCTGGGGGATGGGCATCACTGGTGCAGAGGGCGTATACGAAAAACCTTCCTCGCAGACGCCGGGCCTCAAAAACTCCTCCGCGTACGTGTTGAACATGCGGCGGTCGACCGAGTCCGTTATTTTGCCTCCGTACTGGACCTCGCTCACCATGTACTGTAATGTGGACCAAGAAATGGGCCCGGCATACAAATGCCCTTCCAAGAACAAGATACACGCCGTCAGGTCCGCCGTGTTGTACTCGTACTTGATGCACCAGCCTGCGTGGCACGGACGCCGTCGCGATACTGTCTCCGTTCACTCACGCGACGCGCAGACTCTCGCACGGCCACGTCGACGGCGTCACGGTGTCGGAACGTCGCATTGACGCCATCGACGCGAAGTTGAAGTTGAGAAACTCGAAGAAAATGACGCTGAGTCAGCACCGATCGCGCCGAACTTTCGCCGCTCCTGAACCACGCTATGGAGGAAGGATAGACCGAACAGCAGCTTGCGCCACTGCTCCGTCTCGACCCTCTCTAACCTCTCTTGATCTACTGTGACCGTATACGTACGTAAGAGTCCGGCTTTTAAACCCATCGGCGGTTCATTAGTTACTTTCGTACTCATCTGCAGCAAGCCCAAAGGAAAGTCCTTGTGCGGCAGGCACGTGATGAATAATCTAAAGTTCGGATCGATGGCCTCCATCTTCGCGAACATCTGCGTGGGACCGACGCCGTCACGAGGCGCGTCGACGCTCGTGTGATCATGAAGACGGCGTCATGACGCCATCGACGCGAAGTTCAAGTTGAGAAATTCAAGGAAACGGACGCGGAGTCCGCACCTGCTCCATGTCCGCCATGAGCTCTAAAGCCAATTCGCAGTTCTGGAGCATGACCCACAGACCTTCTTGCGCGGCCCCGTTCAACGCTTTGATGGCGACGGGCTCCTGGCCCTCGCCCAGACTGATGACGGCGGGCGGCGGCAGCTTCTTCTTCCTTGCTAGGAGTTCAATGGACTCCGTCGGGTCCACGCCCGCAGACAGTAGGAAAATAGTAGGCACCTCGGCGCACGACTCGTCGTAGGTCATCTCCATGGTATCTGTGACCGGTTCAACAAATCTAGGACCCATCTGGGGCGTCGCCTTGATGAAGTCGCGCGCCTGCGGGATGCACCGGTCCATGCGGAGCATCCGGACCACTAGTAATCGCAAAAAGGGTCCGATCTCGACGTTCTCCGAAATCCTCGTTTCGTAGTCGGGGATAGCTAATTGCTCGGGCTCGTTGTCCTCGTACCACTTCCTCCAAATACTTTCGTTCGCACCTGCGCGGAGCATTTCGAGTCAAGAACGGCCTCAAAAATCAAAAAGAAACCGCCCACCGCCATGATTCTAGGAAACGAGTCGTATTAATGAAGTGAAACCACCACAACACGACGGGACGCCGAGATACGCACTCATATCAGAAGGCATGTTCGCGAAAAATTTGAGCGCGTCCGCTAAGGCGAGAATGTTCAGCCAGGAATCGTTCGTCATCCAGCCGAAGGGCTTGCGCTTCGCCGTGTTGATGTCCAAAGCCGCGCCTCCTCGTAAGAACAGCGTCACGTCGCCGGACTTCAATAAACCGGCAGTGACCAAAATCTTCAGCGTACAGATCAAGATAAACGTAAGTTTGTCCTTCTCGTACAACCCCCGATTAATATAGCGGTACGTGATGTACGTCATGCAGTCAATAATATTTTCGACGCGTTTCGACGCCAGAGAAGCCCGCTCGGCCTTGTCCATGCTGGACATAAACAGCCCCAAAAACTGAGCTAATGAGGTTTGATACATGGGATTGACGGCGGACATCTCGACGATGGCAAAATACAAGCACGAGCCCCGCGTCGCCACTGGTCTAAATTGTTCCCTCTTCTCATTAATGCTGATCTTCGTCTCGTCGGCGGCCTTCAACTTCTCGCCGACCTCCTGGGCCTTCGCCTTCGTCGAGGCGAGGACATCCACTAATTCCTCGTCGTCTAGGAGGTTCCCCGTGTTACTCGTGAGTCTTTCGAGTAACGAAGCGTCCAGCGCCAAGAGACTCTTCGTGTTGGCGTTGACCTCCTGCAGCACTAAAGCTAGTTGCTCCTCCAAAGCGCGCTGCTCCTTGCCGATCACTTTCCCGAGGAGCTGCTCCTCGAGGCCCTTTTGCGTGACCTGTGTGCGAAACTGTCGCGAAACTGCCGCAGCTCTCTCACGCGAGGTGTAGACGCTCTGATCATCATGAAGACGCCCTCGTCCCAAAGTTCAAGTTGAGAAATGGATTTACATTTGACGCCGAGTCACGGACCGTGAAGTCGACGACCGTCGTCTTCGCCTGGAGCTCCGGCGAGAAGGTCGGGTTCGGCAGTCTCGTAATAAAATAGGCCATGAAGGCCATGTCGTAGTCCATCTGCTTGTCGGAGATCGTGATGATGTACCTGCGGGGCGTCGGCGGCTCGGGACGCCGTCGGCGCGACGCGAACGCGTCTTCCAGAGACTCAACATCGGACAAGGAGACGAGTCGTATCAATGAAGTAAGACGCCGCGAGCGCGCCGCCGGCCCTTTTGCACGTACTCCTTCTCCAAGACGGGGTCGAACATCGGGTCGATCTCGTTCTCGACGCCTAATACAATAAAGGCCTTGCCCTCCTGCATGGCGAACTCGAGCTTGTCCTTGATCTTCGGATCGAGGAGCTGGACCGTGGGCGACGCCGCCGGTAATCTTTCTTTCTCCCGACACGTGATCCAGCCGACGGCCTGGCCCTGGGGATCGATCAGCAGCGGGAACCGCGAACTTCGCGTCACGAGGATGCCGTTCTGGATCGACAGGGGGTCCGTCGGTAACCCTTCCTGGTTCCAGTCGCCGATCGTGCCGATGTCCGCGAGGAACTCAATAATATTCAGGTTTTGCGTCACGGGCACGTGCCGCGTCTCGCACTCGTTGCTGTACTTGTCGACGATGCAGTAGCTTCGGTACTCCTGGTTGAAGGGGCCGCAGTACGACACGAACGCGCACGCCACCGCGCAGTCGCCGACGAGCCTTAGTTTCTCCGACGCGAAGCCGTTCGCGTCCTCGGTCCAGCGCTTCTGCTCTCCACTGAGACCGCCGATCAAATCCGTGGCCTGCGTCATCTTCTTCATGAGCCTGCGCGGCGCGTCGCGTGTGGTCCGAACGGCCTCAAATTCGAAAAACAAACTACCCACGACCTCGTCTGATGGACACGAGTCGTATGAATGAAGTGAACACGTCAAGACGCCGCGACCCCACATGTTCGCGTTGTCCTCCAAAATCTTCTTCTCGCCCATCTGGCGCTCGAACATGGCCTGCGGGCGTGTCGCGTCGCGCGGCCGTCTTCATGAATCTCGACGGGGTCGTGGGGGTCGCTCTCCATCAGAGAAGGCGAAACGACGGACGCCGGGGATCGTGCCTGCAATTCCCCCAACTTCGCGTTGACTTCGGCTAATTTCGCTTCGGCCTGCTTGAGCTTCTCGGCCGCCTCGTTTAACGACGCTTCAGCTAGTGCGAGAGCCTCTAGTTTCGGCTTGACAATACGACTAGCGTAGAAGTAGTCCTTCATCGCCGCCGCAAAAATACAAAGACCCTCCGCCGCCGACGACGCGGATTTAGCTACTTTAGGAGTGAAGTACTCGCCGCCCTCTTCGGTGCCGAGGTCGACGTACGGAAATAAAAACTCGACCGTCTCCTCGTTCATCAGGTCTTTCCCTTCGGCCCCGAAGGCCTGGAGGTCCGTCAGGAAGTTGGCGCCGCCGAGCATGGCCTGGCCCGAGAATTTAAATGAGGTGCCAAAAAAGGGCAGGTCCTCTTTTTTGACGTAGAGCGTCTCGGGGACGACCTGCGCGGCGCGACGCCGTCGACGCGCGTCGTCGCCATCTCAGCATGCCGGGGGTGGTCTCTTCGTCGATTTCGGGCCGTGTCGAGGCGTGCCGCGGTCCCGAGGCTCTCTGACGGCCCCGTCGACGGCGTCGCGTGGGCGTGGCGTCGCGCCGACGCCATCTTCATGATATTGAAGTTCGGAAACGTTCCGAGAAAAACACCGAGTCGGCACCTTCTCGAGCGGGAGCTTAAATAAAATCAAAATGCAGTCGAAGATCATCTTGATGATGTCCGTCGGGTTCTTGTTGGCTTTTATTTCTTGGATATCTTTCGGTTTGATGGACGCGATCGCTTTGTTGGCCTGCGCGGAGTTTTGGGGTCGTGGAGTGGTACGGGAGGATCGTGTCCGGGAATGGCGGCGGTGGGTCGTTTCTCGTTGAATTTTGAGGCGATTTCGAGGTGATTCGGTCGACGTTGCTCGACGCGGTCCGAACGGCCTCGATATCGAAAAAGAAACCACCCACGACCTCGTCTGATGGACACGAGTCGCATTGAAGTGAAGGCACCGTACGGGACGCCGCGAGCGCGCCTTGTCGACGAACGGCTGCGCCTTCGCCAAATCAATTTCCGCCAAGGCCTTCTCCTTGCCGATCCGCTCCGCATCCGCTTCGCAGGCCGCCTTGTCCTTGGCTACTTTATCTCCTTCGCGCTGCGCCTCCGCCGACGAGATCTGCAGCCCCTCGAGCATCTTATTCGTCTCCTCCGACGCGACGGCCAATTTTTTATCTTCCTCCGCGAGCACGAGTTTCATGTCCTCCACGTCTTTACCGCCCTGCTCGAGCTTCTCGAGACCCAACAAAATGGACGCCTCCTTGTGCTCGATCTCCGCGAGCTTCGTCTTGTACCTGCATTGATACCGTCGCGACACGGCCACAGCTCTCTCAGAGCCACGTCGACGGCGTCGCGGTGGCGGCGCGTCGCGTGGACGCCATCTTCCCAAAGTTCAACTTGAAAAATTGATGAGCATCGGACGCTGAGTCACCGTACATGACCTGGTAGGCCGCGATGAAGCTGAGGTACGACTTCGGCGTCTGGTAGACCTGGCGCCGCATCTTCTCGAAGTACTCGAGGCAGACGTCCGTCGTGTGCGCGTGGCACATGCCTGCGTTTGATGGACGCCGTCGCGACACGGCCTCTGGACATCCACGCGACGCGGAGGCTCTCGCGTGGCCACGTCGACGGCGTCACGGTGCCGTGAGACGTCTTCACGAAAACTTCAAGTTGAGAAATTGAAGGAAACTTCAACGCCGCGTCCGCGCCCATCGTCGTCATGACGTTGTTTTTGATGTCGTCGTCGCAGGCCATCTCGAACTTGCCCAGGAAGCCCTTCGAGACGGCGACGAGCGCCTCTTCGGGCCACGGCAGGAACCAGTCGATCGTCGGCGCGGACACGAGGCCCGGGAACCGTCTCGCCCTCTCGGGGAATTTCGGGTTCAAGGGCGACATGCAGAGCATGAGGTGCAAGTTGTCCCTTGTTACATCAGTTAAATACGCCTTGAGGTTGTCCTGCGTCTCTTCGACGCCCGGCCGATTTTTGATGAAGGACGGCCGCAATTCCGCCTGTGTTGATACAAACAATCACGAAACTCGTCGAGAAGCGAGGCACGTCTCCATGAAGATGGCGTGGAGCGCGTGACGACGCTCTCGGACGCCATCGACGCGACCACGTCAAGTTCAAGTTCATTTTCTGCTCTGAGTCACTGACCGTCATGGCCATGATCTCGTCCTTCGCAAACAAGCCGGGCACCTCGCCCGTCATGAGCACACTATTCAACGTCTCGAGGAACGACTCGGCCTTGATCTCCGACTCGGTGAAGAGGAACGTGGTCCCTTTGCCGGCGCCGGCGTTTCTGTATAGAGTGCGGATGTCCTCCAGCAGCGAGGCCTGGTTGTACGTCTTCGTGAGCGTGATCTGGAAGCACATGAATCGACTGATGTAACTGGAGAGTCGTGTTAACGACTGTTTACCACTACCACCCACACCTACAAGAAGTCCAGAGCCGCGCGGCATCTCCATCAATCTGTTGATCTTCAGCATGTGCTTCAACGCGTCGTCGAAGAGCACCAGGTCCATTTTTTTGGACGGGTTTTCCTCGTTGTACTTGTCGAGGAACATGTCGACCCTAGATTTGATCTCTTTCAGGGTTCCTCCCGGCTCATACACTTTAGGAGCCTCCTCCTGCATGACGCCGTCCTCGTCGTAGATGTCGTCTCTCAAAAAGTTGACCATCAGTAGTTCACTGTCAGAAGGAATACCGGCCACGACGGCCTCGTCAAACACTTCCGTGATGGTCTCTTGGATCGCGCCCGTGCAGACGTCCTTGTCTTTATAGTTCGTGAGCTTGTCGTTGAAGACGCGCTCGCACCTGCGCGGAACGACCTCGTCTGATGGCCACGAGACACTTCAAAACGCCGCGAGCGCACTCGTGCTTCCAGACGTTGACGAGCGTCGAGGGTGGTGCGACGGTGTACGTGCCCTCCTGGCCGCGCGTGCCGCCCGTGTTGATCGAGTCGTGCGGGACAGCTAAAACGCCCTGGAAGACGCGCGACAGGTCGCGCATGTTGAAGACGTAGTGGAACCTGCGCGGCGCGTCGCGGTTCGTATCTCGGCGTGCGACGGTCGACGCGCGTCGTGTCCACCTCATGATGAAGTGGGTGCATTCGGACGCGACGCGGTCCGAACGGCCTCTTCAGCAAAAAAGAAACGACCCACAACATGATACGGGACGCCGCAACGGACTTCGCCGGCGTCGGCAGCATCTTGTTCTGCATGAAGGTCCACAACTTGATCGTGGCCTTCGTTAGCGCGTTCACCACTAGCTTGAGATCCGTCTCCGTCTGGCGCGCGGGAAAGCGCCCGGCGAGCATCTGGCCGTAGATGTCGTTGATGCTGTTGATGGACGGCGGCGTCAGGTTGATCGTGTAGAACTGCCGCTTCAAGCGATTCGGAATGTCATTCCTCCCCCCACCGGGGTGGCCCATGGCCCCGATGTAGTAGACGTCCTCGCAGGTCTTGAAGTCGCCCCTCTTATCCTTGTCGAGGAAGCAAAAACCCGAATATTCGACCAATTGGCGCATCAATTCGAGCGTCGGCTGGTCCGTCCACTTGTTGACCTGTGTGTGATACGTGTCGAGGCGCCTCCACGCCATCGACGCGCGTCGTCTCTAGGAATGATGGAAGTGGGTAGTTTCTTTGTCGAATTTGAGTGCATTCGGACCGCGTCGAGTATATCGAGTCGCGATCTCGCTCAATATCGAAAAAGAGACCACTCACGGCCTCGTCTGATGGACACGAGTCTGATGAACTACATGACGGGACGCCGCGAGCGCACCTCCGGCATCGACATGTCGTCGATGAAAAACGTCATCTTGTTGCCGTTCGGCGGGCCGAAGTTCTTGCCGCCCCTTTTGTCGAGCTCGGCCTCGACGGCGTTCTGCGCGCCGAACCTGCGCGGCGCATGTCCGTCAAAGCGGTCCGAATTCACTCATGGCCACGCGTCGAAGGCACCACTTCAAAACGCCGAGGTCGCACATCGTCGTCGCGAACGAGTAGTTGACCGTCCTCGTGAGCATGTCCAGCGACTGCAGGAACATCCTTACCGTTGCTGTTTTTGCGGTACCGGCAGAACCAATAAGTAGAGCGGCCTTCTTCTGCTTGTGGGCCTGTTTAATTAAGTACTGCGTCCGCTCCGCGTCGACCGTCGGCACCAAGATACTCGCAAAGTCCAGCGTGTCGCCGTCGGGGTACTTCCAGACCGGCGCGCTCCACTCGACCCAGTCGCAGCTCTCGTGGTCGAGCTTAAACTCGAAAACATTTCCAGAGGGCATGTGCGTCTTGTCTACTGAAGACATCCACTCGTTGAGCTTGTCGCGGTCGTCGGCCTCGAGTAACGCGCCAAAGGACCACGTGAAGGCCAGGATGAAAATCTTCTCCAAGTTGACGGCGAGGTCTCCCTGATCAATTTTGATGGCCGTTTGCACCGGTGCCCCGGCTTCTAACGTAAAGCCGTCAATTAAGGTCAGCATGGCCTGGAGAATCGCCATCCGACCCGTCGCGAGCTTCGGGGACGTCTGCCTTTGTAAAAAGGAAAAGGCCGGGCCCGGCTCGATGGGGTCTGTGTGGAACGACACCGTCGCGAAACTGCCGGCAGTCACGGTGGCGGAACGTCGCATTGGCGCCGTCTTCCCAAAGTTCAAGTTGAGAAATTCGAAGAAAATGACGCCGAGTCACTGACCGCACTTGCCGAGCCACTTCTCCTTGAGTTGTGTAAGAATGTCGCGTTGATCCTCCGGCCTCGTCTGCACCCACGCCGTGAACAGCGCCTCCCAGTCCAATTCCACTTCAGACAAGTAAATGATGCCCGCGCGAGAGACCGTCGCCGGCGACGCGTTTTTGAGCGTCTCGACCTCGAACATCATCTTGACCTGCGCGTGGCGGCGGTTTCGCGCGTTGCGAGGGGTTCGCGGCGCTCTCACTTCCTCAATACGACGCGTCTCCATCGCAGGAGGCCAGGCGTGGTCTCAGTTTCGATTCTGGGGCCGTTCTCTGGCGTCGCGTCGACGGCGTGAAGGCACCGCAGGACGCCGCGTGTCACGTTGTCCGTCATGGGCATGCGGTCGCCGTTCGCCAGCGTGAGGATTTTATTGTCGTCCAAGACCGTGTTCAGGTCCTCGATCCAGATCGCGTCGACGGGCCCGTCGGCCGTGATCCACGTGTTGTAGGGGTTGTCGCGGTTGCAGGCCTTGGCCCACATGGCCGCGAAGACGCCCGTCGTCCACTCCTGGCTGACGGGGTCGACCTCGCCGTACATCTGCTGCGCGCGGATCGCCTTCGGGTTGAATCGACACGCTCGGTGCTGCAGGTCCATGATCTTGTGTAATACTCTCCTCAACAAGTAGAAAATGGTCGACTTGCCGCCTCCGGTGGGCCCGACGAGCATGATGCCGTGGCGGACCTGTGTGTGACATGTGTCGAGTCGCGACCTCGCCCGAAACCACTCTCATGGACGTGAGATGGACACCAGTCGCGTCGATTGCGTATGAGCCCGACGCCATCGCCGCGACCCGTGAAGATTGCTCTCTGCCTCTCTCGGGAGTCCGAGGCGACCGCGTGGTCCGAAACGCCTCAAAATCGAAAATGAGACCAGCCACGGCCTCCTCTCCTGGAGACGACGCGTTTGAATGAAGTGAAGGCGCCTCTACACTTCAAAACGCGGAGACCGCACCTTCGTCGTCTCGTAGAGCTGGATGACCTTGCCGACCCAGCCGCCGCGCGTGCCCTCGGACCCCTCGGGCCCCTCATAAAAGATCTTGCCGTCCTTCTCGCATTCCTCCATCAACGCTTGTTCCATGTCGGGGTATTCGGCCTTCGGCGGGGCGCTCATGGAAGGGAACAAGTCGGCCAAGATCGATAGGAACAGGGGCACGTCCTGGGCCACGAGCTTCGACAGGTTCATGTCCCGCAGCGTCTGGTACACTAAGTAAGATTCGGGCTTGTCCATGTTGTTTCTCTTGGAGGCGCCCATCGTCCGCAAAACACTGAGGATGTTCCGCAGGCCCCAGTCGTAGTGCTTTTGATTTGATAACTGTAATTTACACGTGTCATAAAGGACAAAAAATTTGAAGGACAGCATCTCGTACTGCGAGTAGCCTGCGCGGGATCATACTCGCGTTGACGCCATCTTCCCAAAGTTGAAGTTGACGCCGAGTCAGCACCGACACTACACAATTTCACCTTCTTGATAATTTGAAAATTCGGCACCATCATCATGACGCCGCGGAAGAGGGCCTTGAGGTTCTCGGGCAGCGCTTGGCGGCCCGCGTAGCCCGGGTTCATCGTGATGAAGTAGCCGACGGCCTTGTTGAGGCGCACCTGTGCGTGGCGGCGGTGTCGCGCGTTGCCGCGGTGTTCGGGCGCTCTCGCTTCATTGATACGACTCGTGGCCATCAGAGGAGCCGGAGTCACGACGTCGGTCCGAAGGCGCCTCCACACGACGGGACGCCGGCGCGCACGTCCTGCGGGTCGCCGGGGAACTGGAAGAAGGCCTTGTCCGCCTTCTTGGCGTTCTGGATGCTCAAAACTTGTTGCGCCACCACTGACAAAACGGGTAAGCGAATCCGGTTGAACTCGTCGAAGCAGCCCCAGATGCCGCTCTGACACAAGCCTTTAAAGATCTTGGCGCAGTCCTTGTAGGACATCTGGTCGCCGCAGTTCGTGACGACCACGAAGATGCCTAAAGATGCGCCCAGATCCTTCGTCGTTTCCGTCTTGCCCGTGCCGGCCGGCCCGGCCGGCGCGCCGCCAAACGACATGCCCAGGGCCTGGGCCAACGTGATGTAGCACCGATCCGTGAGCGGCGTCACAACTAGTCGCTCCTTCGACCCTAGATACTCGTAGGAGTAGGCGAAGTCCTGCGCGGGGCGTCGTATTCACTGGAAGCGGTCCGAATGGCCTCAAAATCTCTCAAAAAACTACCCCCGGCATCGTGCGATGGCCACGAGTCACATCAACAAAGTGAAGGCACCTCCACACGACGGGACGCCGCGAGCGCACGAAGTTCGTGATCGCGATGACGACGCTCCCGTCCGGCGAACAATCATCCGAAGCTTGGGGCCGCCAGTAGAATCTAGCTTGTTTGGTCCACTCGAAGTCGTTCGCGTCGTGGATGAGCTTCTTCTTGTAGAGCTGGAACATCTCCGTCGTGACCTGTGTGGCACGGACACCGTCACGAAACTGCCGCGGGAGGCGCGTAGACGCTCGTGCGGCCACGTCGACGGCGTCATGTTGACGCCATCTTCACAAAGTTCAAGTTGAGAAATTGAAGGAAACCACGCTGAGTCAGACGTCCTTTTGGTGCACGTGGATCGTAACTAAAGTTTCGATCTTCTTGCGGTTGACCTTCGTGCCCAGGTCCTGCAGGCACCACGACGACAGCTCCAGCAACAAGTTATTTTGGCGCGCGTTACACTCCTTCATGCCCGACTTCTTTCTTTTGCACTCCTCGAGCGCCGTCTGCGTGTCGGCCGTCCACATGAACTGGATGCCCAACAGAGCGATTTGCGCTTTGCTGTCGTCGACGAAGCGTCTTAACCCAGGAATGTCGACGCCCGTGGCCGCGCAGTACTCGCCCGCGGTCGCGCATAAACTTTTTACTGTTAACTGCATGTAATGTAATAAGGTCGTGAGCCAGTCCTCGATGTTGCCCGACGCCGGCACGGGCTTGATGAAGGGGAACTCCTCGTGGCCGACGCCGCCGGAGCCGTGGATCGTGCGGATGATGGCCTGCGCGGAGCATCGCGGTTCGGTCCGAATTCACTCAAAATCACAAAATAAACCACCCACGTCATCGTGCGATGGACACGAGTCGTATCAGTGAAGTGAAGGCGCCTCTACACGACGGGACGCCGCGAGCAGACCTTGTCCTTTTTGTCGTGGTCGACCTTCTCCAAGGCGTCGAAGACGGTCTCGTAGTGGGCGTTCATCGTCGTCGGGTCGCTGCCCTGCGACAGGATCTGGAGCAGCTTCGAGTTGGAGCAGAAGTAGAACCGCGGGAACTTGCTCCGTTTTTGCTCGAGGTAGCCCTCGAGGGCCTTGGAGCACTTTTCTAGTTCGCCGTACATCTCGGGCAGCTTCGCCTTGAGCATCTCGTTCTGGCAGCAGGGGACGACGAGCGACGTCGACTGCGACACTTGCCTGCGCGGAGCATCACGATTGGCCTCAAATCCGAAAAAGAGACCACCCACACCATGCTACGAGTCCCAGCGACAACGTGAAGGCACCGTAGAAGACGCCGAGTCCGCGCATGATCTTCGTCCAGTCCTTGTCCACTTTACTAAATTTTTTGGCCTCCATCGGGAGCCTGTGTGGACATCAAAGTTCAACTTGGGCTTCAAGTCGGGGTCTCTCTCCCTTGAAGTGAGGTGCTGCTCGCTCCAGTCGGTCGAGTGTGTCTCTCGGAGATCGTGTCCGAGTTTGGGCCTCTCCGAGGACCGCGGCGCCGAGATCGCGAGACGCGAATAATTTCCACACAGTGGCAGGCTGCTTGGCGATGTCGCCGCCCGTGAAGACCGATTCGAGGGAGCACCACATGAGCTGGACCTTGACCCACTGCTCGAGCGTGTCCGCGGCGTCGTTCAAATTAGCTAACAGCTCCGCGGCCTCCTCGCGGAACGGCGCGACGTGGCGCATGGTGAGGAAGGTCTGCATCTGCATGATGCTTTCTTCCAGTTCTTCGGTCAGGATGCCCGTGCCTTGTAAAGTAGGTATAGGTCTAGATTTCCAGTCCTGCGTGGGAACGACGCCGTCACGTCTCACGAGGCGCGTGGGCGCCCTGGTGATCATGAAGACCACGTCAAGTTCAAGTTCAATGAAGACGCTGAGTCAGTACCTTGAACGTGAACTCGCGGACCTCCCAGATGCCGTTAATTTCCTTTATATCTTGTTCTATTTTTAATTGTTTATCGGCGCCGTCCGTGATCTCCAGCACCTCATCCGCCACGTTCTCCAATTTGAGGGAAATGATGAATTCTAATGTAAAATCCGCGCTCTCCTGGTCGAAGTCGTTCTTGACCAAAGCTCGGAGCTCGTCCCAGTGCCGCACCATCACGCTGGGTTTGGCGAGTTCCTGGAGCAAGGGCAGCACGATCTGGAAGTCCTCGATGCGCTTATTTAAATTTTTATACGCGTCAAAAGCTCTAAGTCGACCGGGCATCTTCTTGCACCGCAAGGCAAAGTTGTCCATCGCCGCCGTCATGTCCTCCATGCCCGCGACGATGGCGGCAAATTGCAGCAGGTTCCACTCGTTCATGTTCTCCTTGACGTCCGTGTAGAGCGAAAACCTGTGCGTGATATATCGCGTCCCGTCGTGGGGAGGCGCCTCCACGCCATCGAGGCGACTCGTGTCCATCTCACAGTGAAGTGGGTGGTCTCTTTTTCGATTTTGAGGCCGTTCGGACCGCGTCGATATATCGAGTCGCGACCTCGTCTTCCAGAGACTCAAATTCGACAAAGAGACCACTCACGGCATCGTGAGATCGTATCAATGAAGTGAAGGCGCCTCTACACGTCAAAACGCCGAGATCAGACAGCTGGTCGAACAGCTTTATGTCCTTTTCCGTCTGCGCGAGCTCCGGGTATTCGCTAAATGGCAAAGCGAAGAGCTCCTCGCCGTTGTGGGCCATCTCGTACTTGCGCACGCACTGGGCCAGGTGGTCCTTGGCGAAGCGCAACCGATCGAGCGCCACCTCCGGGTCGACGCCCGGGACGCCCGGCCCCGCGTTGATCCAGTTGTCCCTGAGTTTGTCGACCTCCTTCCTTAGGACATTCTTGCTGACTTTCAGGTTCTTCTTCTGGACGTGCTGCTTGTTGCTCATCTCCTCGGCCCTGTGTGGGATCATGCAATCACGAAACTGCCGCGGCTCGCTCACGAGACCCGTAGACTCTCTCACGGCCCCGTCGAGGGCGTCGCGGCGGTGCGGCATCGCGTCGACGCCATTTTCACAAAGTTGAAGTTCGGAAAAGGCTGGAAACAGACGCTGAGTCAGCACCTTACGGAAGCGGTCGCGACCATCTTCCGCCAGCCGCTCTCGAGCACCGTCCGCTTGTCGACTTCCGACTTGTCCATGAAGCCGGACGGTAAATTGCGCTCGAGCATGGCGTACATCTCCTCGATGGGCCGCATCTCCATGCTGATGCCTGCGTGTGACACGTATCGAGTCAAATTCGACGAAGAAAGCACCCACGTCATCGTGAGGAAGTGAAGGCACCGCCACACGTCAAGACGCCGCGAGCGGACCCGACTCGCGCTCGCGGATCGTCTTGAAGAGCGCCATCATGACCCCCAAGGCGTCGAGGTCGTCGTCGGCGACGACCTTCTCGAGCTTCACGGACGTCGCCCTTATGTACTCGGACAGGTCGTCGAGCTTCTCGCGCGCCTCCTTGTGCCTGCGAGGAACGACGCTCTCCGAGCCCCATCGAAGTTGAAGTTCAACACTGAGTCACGCAGGTTGTTGCAGTACGTCTTCTGCCAGACCTCGACGTCCGCTTTCAATTGCCCTTTGAGTTGGGTGGTATTGAGAGATAACGCCCCGATGTTGTGGCACGTCGCGATCTGCCCGATGTCGTCGTCGGTGCCCTGGAAACTCTTGAGTTGGGAAGCGTAGTCCTCGAGCGACGGATTTGTAGAGAGAAACTCCTTGTAGGCCTCCTGCTTGTCCTTCTGCCAGAGCCAGTCGAACTGGCCAAAACTATGTAAGTAATCTGCTACCGTGTTCCGAATGCCTTGCAAACTACCGGTGAGTAGCAATGCCACGCGCACGATTTCGATGTCCTTCGTTATTCTCTCAAAGAAGCTGGGGGCGTCCGCGGTTCTATATTTCTCCAAAGCGACAATCCTCCAATCTTTCACGCGCTTGAAACACCCTAAAACGGCTTGCGCCGACCGGTTGATGCAATTTTGCACATCATCAAGAGACGGCGACAAGACGCATTCCTCTGAACCGAGACGAACCCCGATCTCGAAGAAGGGTCTCGCCGTGTAGAGAAAACCAGAAGCGACCCGACAGGCGATCCTCTTCTTCAGCGCGTTCAGCGAGTTCTTCGCGCTATGCAATAACGCCTGGTACATGAAGTGGTTGTAGTGCTTCTTGAGCTTGGCGACCTCGTCCGGTTCTACATGCGAACCGGGCTGCTCGAAGCGGTAGGCCATGATGACCTGCGCGGAGCATCGCGGTGATGTGGCGTCGCGTCGACGGCGTCCCGAGGACCACGGAGACTCTCGTGGGATCACGACGACGGTCTCATGAAGGCGCTGTCTCGTGAAGACGCCATCGACGCGTGACACGCCGCGACGGCCCCGACGCGGTCCGAAACAGCTCAAACTCGAAAAAGAAACGACCCCCGGCATCGTGCGATGGCCATGAGTCGCGTCGATGGCGTAAGAAGGCAAAAGGACGCCGAGATCGGACCTGGACCAAATCGTCGACGGCCGCCTCGATCTCGAGGTTCTTTCCTGTTAAAACATCCACTTCCACCTCGATGTGGTCGTGCTGGTTGTGCACAAAGTCGTCGACCGTGAACGACTGGTCGTCGGGCAGGTCCACCAACCGCGTGCGCGAGACGACCTTCAAATTGTTCTCGATGCGGTGCTCGATCACATCATTGATGCCCGTCACGAGCTGCTCCAGGCGCTTCAAACCGTGGTGCACGTGCGCTTTGTAGCTATCAATGTTCATCGACGTCCAGGTCAGCGTCACCATGCCCGGCCGGAGCTCGGCCTCCATGTCGTTGAAGTGCGGCCGCAGGACCATGGCCGTGACCGGAATCACCATGCTCACGACGCGATCATATTCATTTAAAGCCCAGTGCAGGTCGTTGTAGTAGGACTTCAATTTGTCCTCTTGAAATAGAATTATTTTGGCCGACTCGGGCACCTCGACGCCCATGCGATCCAGGCACTTCGCCTCCCTCACCAACTGCAACAGCTCCAAATCAAAGTTCACGTACAATTTTTGATCTTCCGGATGTCTTATGATCAGAGTAGCTTGTAAACCCGATTTGGCTTGATCTATACTAGAAACCCAGGCCTGGTGCCAGAGGTACTCGAAGGCGACCAGCGTACGAGCCAATTTGTTGTACATCTTGATGATGCGCCGCGCCCCCGGTCCATCCAAGACATTTTGATTTAATTCAAATTGCCGCATCGGGCCCTCGATCCTTTTTAACAGGTGTCGGCTCCACGTGATGTTCCCGGCCACCGGGGGTAGATTGCGGGGAATGGGCGGGTCGTGCTTCTGCTTCTCGTAGAGCTGTTGCACCTGCTCGAGCTCGATGCCTGTGCGGAGCATTTCCGTCAAAGTCCGAACGGCCCCAAAGTCGAAAAAGAAACGACCCCCGGCATCGTGAGATGGACACGAGTCCATCCAAGGATGTGAAGGCACCGCAACGCCTCAAAACGCGGAGATACGCACCATAGTTCTGGAAAATGACGTTGAGCTTGCTGTCGAGGTCCGACTTCAGCGTTTCTCTTTGCAGTATTGCTTGGAACGTCGCCAGCAGCCCCAGACTGTTTTCGATGGACGTGATGTTCTCGAAGGACTGGTTGATGAAGTGCTGGAGGGCGCCTTCGAGGTCCGAGATCTTGACCTGCGC
The DNA here is from genome assembly GCA_918797485.1 of Pelagomonas calceolata. NCBI lineage: Eukaryota > Pelagophyceae > Pelagomonadales > Pelagomonadaceae > Pelagomonas > Pelagomonas calceolata. Next base: position 4,944,832 of record CAKKNE010000004.1, read on the forward strand.
GGCGCATCGCGGTCGCTCGACTCGGTCCGTAGACTCTCGTGCGGTCGCGTCGGCGGCGTCGCGGTGGCGTGACGTCGCGCTGACGCCATCGCGGCGGCGCTGTCGCGTGAAGACGCCATCGACGCGACCGCCGTCTCTCTGACACGCCGCGGTCGCTCGACACGGTCCGAACGGCCCCAAACTCGAAAAAGAGACCACCCACGTCCATCATTCCTGGAGACGATTCGTATTGAAGTGAAGGCACCGACGCGGGACGCCGGGATCTTCACATTAAATTCGACGTAGTCCCTATCAAATTTGTTGTTGTGGTAGTCCAGCAGATCGTGGCCCTTGCCCCGGAACTCCTTCACGATCCGGTGGAAGCGCGCGATGAGCTGCTCCATGCCCTCCAATTTATTGACACTGAGCGACTTGAACTGATCAATGGTCGAAAACATGTCTATCAATTTAATGACGCGCCGGCAGAACAAGTCGAACTTCCCGAAGATGTGCATCTCGTTGAAGTCGAACTGCTTGCCCTTGGGCATCTGCTGGAGCTTCTTTTTCGTGAGTCGGTACTGGTCCTGGTACGCCTCCGAGAGTTTTAAACAGGCTTCTAAGCGCCGCACGAGGTCTTGTTCATTGGACTCCCAGAGCGTTTCTGCACGACTAGCGTCGGAGTGGCAGACTTCCGAGGGATCAATACTCCAGATCGACGCCTTGCAGTTGACGATCATCTGGTCCGTGATGCAAGCAAATAAAGCCGTCATCCTTTCTGAGGTACTGTAGTACCTTGCGATGGTGTGGATCATTTTTATGGAATTCGTCAGGGCCGGGAGCGTGTCTACTATTGTTGTTGTCGTCCCCTTATACAAAGGCTCAATAAATCTCTCCAAAGTAAACAAGTACTTGACGTTGTCCTTGGCCTCGTTCGCCGCCTCCGTGATGTTCACGTCCGTCTGCTTCCACCTCCTTAACAACGCGACGAGCTTCTGCTTCGACGGATCCCCGGTGTTCTTCGTCACCGCCTGCAGGAGGTTGACGACGGCCTTGCAGTCCTTGCGCTTGAGCTGTTCGCTGATCGAGGTCAAGCGCTGCATGCGGTTGCGCCAATTATTTAATTCTCGTAAGGGCCCGACGTCGTCGCTGCTGAGCGACGCCGGCCTGTCCAGATATTGCTGGATCGCGTCGCACCAGCCCTCCAACAAACTTTCGAACTGGGGGATGAGCTCGGGGTTCTGGCGCGCCTGGGAGTTGAAGGTTTTTGTGGTCTGCGCCATCTGCGAGCCCTCGGGCTTGGCCAATTCCAAACCGCCGTCGAGGCTGACCACGGCGTCCTTGACCGTGGCCGCTAAGGCAGACATATCACTGGAAAAGTCGCGGCGCTGGTCCGGGCCCGCGCGGCCCCACTGCTCGCTGTGCGCGAAGGCCGGCACGCCGTAGCCGTCGAGGAAGGTAGATAAAGCGCCTAACGCTGACGAGTGCATCTCCGTGAACATGAGCTCCGTGGTCGAGGCTTTGTCCGCGGCGATGGGCTCGCCCGGCTTGACGCCTCTCACAAAAGCGCAGCAGCGGCCCGCCATTCTACTCACCGTTCCGACGCCGAGCGTGAGCTCGGGCGCGGCGCCCTCTTCCGCTTCGCCCTCGTCGTTGCAGGGCGGCTGGTGGAAGACGAAGACGCGCTGCTCGCCGTTCGACCCGTCGAAGAAGCCCTTGAGGAAGGCGTTGTTCTCGGCGCGCCGCAGACAACTATTCGCCTTGACCGCGTCCACCCCATCCTGGGCGAAGCAGCCCACGATCTTCTGGACCATCCACTTGCCGCGCTCCGTGCCGGCCATGGTGTCCTCTTATCTCCTGTGGCGCGTTCTGCGCGCGGCGCTTCCGCGGCGGCGCTGTTGCTTTTTCTACCGGGCGCTGCCCGCTGCCCTCCGGGCTGCGCGTCCGCTGGCGTGCGGCGGAGACCTCGGTGCCGGCCGCCCTCGGAGAGGCGCGGTTCCTTCCCGGCGTGGAGATCGCGCCCACTATAAAGCCAGCAGACAGCTCGGCGTTTTGCGCCGGGCTGCCCTCCCTAGTGGGGTAAACAACGACCTGACATAACCCTAGCGCAAAATCGAGGAGAAGCGGACGTTAGTCGTACCAAGGAAGACTGCTCCGCCCTCCACGCCGTGCCGGAGGAGCGGTCTTGGCCGGGCCGCACCTGGCTAGCGCACCCGGCGGCGTCGAGGGCTGCCCCCGCCGCGGCGTCAACGCACCAATCGTATATTGCGGCCGCGACGGGCTCCCTTCATACGTTCGGAGCGTCCGCAGAGCAAAAAACGCGACCGCTCGGCGCTTTCTAGGCACCAAAGACCATGACGGGCAAGCTCTCGGCGGCGCAGCTCGCCGAGCGCCTGCCCGACGAGGCCGACGACGGCCCGACGCAGCTCGCGGACCGCTACCCCCAGATCGACGCCCCTTTACGGATAGAGCCGCCGCCGAGCATGAAGGCGCCGGCCAGGAACGACGCGCCGAGCCGCGATGCCCACATAAGGCGGTCGGCCTTCGCCCCGGCCGCCGCCACCATCAAAGGCGACGTCCTGAAGGCGCTCGGCGCCGTCGACGATCCTACGAAGTTCCTGGACCCGCGGACGGCCGAAGGATCGAAACTGAGGAGCCTCGACCGCGCCGTCCCGGACCCGGCGGCGCGCGGCCCCTTCGACACGAAGATAAGCAACTTCCGGCACCTCGCCTTCTCGTCGCGCCGCGCCGGGCGAAGGGAGACGGAGGCCCAGGCCTACTTTAGCATCGGCGTGATGCACGACAACGAGGGCCAATTCGACGAAGCGCTGCGGGCCTACGGCCAGTTCCTGGCCGTGGCCCGGGACGTCGACGACGTGGAGAAGGAGGCCCTGGCCTACAACGCCATGGGCGTCGACGAGATGGCCGCGGCGTGCCCCGCGAAGACGACCGGCGAGGGCTTCGGCGCGGCGGCGCTCGCTGATCAGAGCGTCGAGCGCCTCGAGAAAGCAATCAAACTCCACGAGCGCCATTTGGAAATCGCGGACGCCGGCGGGCGCTTCGCGGCGCTCACGAACCTGGGCTTGTGCCGGGGCGCGCTCGGCGACGCCGACGGCGCCGCGCGGCACCACCAGGACGCGCTGCGCCTCGCGATCGAGCTCGAGTCGTCGTCGGGCCAGTCCATCGCCGTGGGCAACCTCGGGAGCCTCGCGCTGCGGCGCGGCGACCTCGCGACGGCGCGGCCCTGCGTCGAGCAGCACCTCCAGCTCGCGCGGTCCCTGGGCGACGCCGGCGCCGAGGTCCACGCGCATCTGAAACTCGGCCACCTCGCGGCGGCCGAGGGCGACGACGGCCGCGCGCTCGCGGCGTTCGAGGCCGCGGCGGCCGTGGCCGAGCAGGTCGGCGAGATCGGGACGCTCAAGCGGGCGAACTGCTACGTCGGCGTCGCGCGGGGCTCGCTGACCATGGACGCCATGTTCCGCGGCCTCGCGGACCGCGTCCGCGCCGACGAGGCGCGCTGGGCCGCCGAGGCCGCGGCGGACGCGCCGGCGCCGGCGCCGGCGCCGGCGCCCGCGCCCGCCGCGGAGTGAGTAAGGGTATTGAAAATGGTAGCGCTTGTTTACGCGAAAGCACACGCCGTCAGGCTCAGGCTAGTTACGTCGCGGGGTCCCCCGTACCCCTCCCGCTCCCCCCGGGCCCACCCGTCCGGCTGGACTAGGACGCAATTGCTGAGTCGCAGGGACTCGCACCCGCCTCAGGCTCAGGCCACGGTCGATGTTACGGTGCTAGGACTAGTGGGCGGAGCCCCTGGGGGGGAGACACCGCGCGTCGCCGATTCATCGGCGGCGGGCGCGGGCCGCTTCTTCAGGCTCACTGGCTCACTCATTCTAGTGTCTAGCAGCTAGCTCGTAGAGGCTTGGAGCCGAGGCCAGACTGATCGCAAGGCCAGCCGAGGACGCCCTGCAAAGGTCCTGGCCAGTTCTCTGCTGCCAGCGCACGACTGCTAACCCACCCATCTGGGGAGTGGTCATGGCCTCTCTTGCGACCAGCGTCGGCGCCGAGCCGAGCGTCCGCTTCGCGATCGACTACGCCGAGGAGCAGCCGAAGATCAGCGACGCGTGCAAGAATTTCCTGGCCTACCGTATCGCGCAAGCGAAGACGGACGCCAACACGTCACAGGCCGACGCGGACCGCGCGGCGCGCCTGACCATGCTCTGCGGCCGGAAAGCGATGCGCGCGGTCAACGCGGCCGCGCCCGCCACGGGCGACGCCGCGGCTGCCTACGCGGCCAAGGAAGACGCCCTGGCGACGCGAAGCTTCGGCAAGTCGTACCTGTGCGACCCCGTCGTCGCCGCGGCCGTGCGCGCGGTCCCGGCGGACCCCGCGATGGACGGCGCGGACACGGAGTTCCTCGAGGCGTTCCTCGCGACGGCCGGCGACGCCTCCGACGATCTGACCTGGGCTCCAGATTACGCGCAGGTGTTGCGCGCGCGCGACGCGGCGCGGCGCCGCGAAGCGGCGAGGCGTGCGCCAGTGCGGATCGAGGCGCGGCATGCGGGGGGGGCGCCGTCGCGGCCGCTGCCGGCGCTGGCCCGCATCCCGGGAGGCGCCTCGATGCGTTTTACTAAGTGAATGAAGGTCTTCTTTAGAACTGTCTAGCCGTTGCGTCGGGTCTGTATAGCCTTATGCTAGGGACGGGATGGCCTTGTGCCAGGGTATAGGACTCCCCCGACGACGATCGACGGCGCGCGGTCGTAAGCTCTCAGGTGACGCCCGGCTCATCTGACTTGTATCGCGCGTTGAATGTTGTTTTGTGGCGTACCTCGTGGTCTATGTGAGCTGGATGGGCTGTCGATTCTTCCACTTTCGCTCTCAACTGAACGGCCCAGTGGCCCTTGGTAGCAATAAGCTCACACAATGCCGCGGTCTGCGGAGCAAATCTAGATAGCTTGGCGAGGCGCTCGCGGTACTTGAGCTTCATGAGCTCGCCCGGCGCAATGAAATTGACCAACATCATCTTCGAGACGGACCCCTTACCTTCGAAGGTCCCGAGCACCTTGCTTGCAAAGAGCTCTAGTGTCTTACAGGCCGCTAGCTAATTCGCGTCTCCACAAGGGCGTCACAAGGGCGCGTCGGACTTGACGGTCGAGATGGATCCGGACCTCGCCGCGGAGGCGGAACGCGTGCACCAGGCCGTCGTGGCCGCGTCGTCCGAGGGCGAGGACGCCGCGCGGCCGTTGCCGAACTTGCCGCCGCTCCGGTGAGAAGAGCCGTCGTGTGTGTTGGTAGCGGAGGGGTCCCGTTACGTGTAAAATTGAACTCTGCGCCATTAGCACACAGAGACACACTAGACTGGAGGTGGTTACTCCTCGACGGAGAAGCTGCACTCACAGCCTCCAGGGCGTAAGTACGTAACGCGGGCCAGACAACGCCGCGGCGCTAGCCTTCCCTTTTGCAAAGAATCGCTGCTCTTGAACGCGCTGCGGGAGCAAAACACCGCAGTGCACCCCTGGCCTCCAGCAGCATGCGCACGCTCCTACTCGCCCTCGCGGCGACGGTCAGCGCATTCGCGCCGGCCGCGCGGCCGGCGGCGACAACAAAGCTCCACGAGCGCCCGAAGATCGCCGACGACATCACGCAGCTCATCGGCGGCACGCCCCTCTGCCGGTTGCGGCGCGTCGTCGGCCCCGACTGCAAGGCCGAGATCGTGGTCAAGCTCGAGTCCATGGAGCCCTGCAACAGCGTCAAGGACCGCATCGGGCTGAGCATGATCCGCGAGGCCGAGGACCGCGGCGACATCGCGCCCGGCAGAACGACGCTCGTCGAGCCGACGTCGGGCAACACGGGCATCGCGCTCGCCATGGTCGCCGCGTCCAAGGGGTATGATATTGTCCTGACCATGCCCGAGTCCATGTCCATGGAGCGCCGCGTGCTGCTCAAGGCGTTCGGCGCCGACCTGGTCCTGACGCCCGCCGCGAAGGGCATGGGCGGCGCCGTGAAGAAGGCGGAAGACATCGCCGCGGACCTCGGCGACAAGGGCTACCTGCTCCAGCAGTTCAACAACCCGGACAACCCGAAGGTCCACCGCGAGACGACGGGCCCGGAGATCTGGGCCGACACGGACGGCGCGCTCGACATTTTGCTCGGCGGCGTGGGCACGGGGGGCACGCTCACGGGCAGCGCCCAGTACCTCAAGCCCCTCAAGCCCTCGCTCAAGGTCGTCGCGGTCGAGCCGACGGAGTCGCCCGTCCTGAGCGGCGGCTCGCCGGGCCCGCACAAGATCCAGGGCATCGGCGCGGGCTTCATCCCGGGCAACGCCGACACGTCGCTCATCGACGAGGTCGTGCAGATCTCGAGCGAGGACGCGATCGCCATGGCGCGCGGCCTCGCCAAGGAGGAGGGCATCTTCTGCGGCATCTCGTCGGGCGCCGCCGTCCTCGCGGCGAAGATCGTCGGCGAGCGCGCCGAGAACGCGGGCAAGCGCATCGTCGTCATCATCCCGTCCTTCGGCGAGCGCTACCTGTCGACGCTCCTCTTCCAGAACCTCTGGGACGAGGCGAGCGCGATGAAGGCCGAGTAGGTTCGCCCCCCGCGAGCGATAAAGTAGACGAGTAAGAAGAAGAGGCGCCTCGCCTTTCTGTCGCTGGGGAGCACTGGGACCGGTGACCGGACTCGTGCGGGCCGGCGGCACGGTAGAGCCTCCAGATCGCTGGTGCTAGGCCTCTAGACGCGACGGGGGGCCACCGCGGGCCGAAGTCCGTTCGACGCGCTTCCTAGTGGCGGCGTTGTTGGTGAAGGACGAGGCGCTGCAAAATCGGCGCTGAGCGCCTCGGGCAGCGTTGGGCAGCGTCGGCGGCTCCTGACGGCCCAGCGGAGCTGCTCCAGCGCACGCGAGGCAGCGGAGCGCCGGCGAGGCCGCAGCTCGCATCCGAGGCCCTTCGAGGCGGCCGCGGCACCGACACGGCGGCAGAATAAGACAGAAGCAACAAGCATGCAGCACGAGGCCCACCCGGGCCTGCCCGACTACGGCGAGGTGAGCAGCCGCGAGCGCGCGCTCGAGCAGTACGCGCAGGACCTGCACCGCCGCGAGATCCAGCTCATGCGCGACCGCATCCACAAGAAGCCCGTGGGCGGCGGGCCGACGCTGGGCAACGCGCCGGGGCGCCGCGCGGCCGGCGCGGAGCGCGTGCAGGCCGCGCGCGCGGCGGCGTTCGAGGGCGACGCCGACGGCCTGCTGCTCTCGGGCGGGGCCGCCTCGCCGCGCGCGCGCGAGACGACCTTCGGGCGGACGGCGCGCGAGGTCACGGCGCCCGTCGCGCGGCCGGAGCCGCCGTCGCCGGCCGAGATCCGCGACGCGGACGACCGCGCGACGCGGCGCCGGACGCGGGGCGGCTGGTCGAGCCGCGCGGCGACGGACCGGGCGCGCCCGTCCTACGTCGACGACCCGCGCTGGCGCGGCGAGGCCGCGACGCCGACGCCGCGGCCGCGGCCGCGGACGGCCGGCGCCGGCGAGCGGCGGCGGCAGCTGCGCGAGGCCCACGCGTCGCTCGAGACGCTCATGTCGGACTACGGACTGGGGGCGGCGGCCCGGAGCCCCGAGGTCCTGCGGCGGCCGCGGACGGCGTCCGTCGTCGACCGGCGGCGCCGCGCGGCGCCGCGCGCGGACGAGCGCGCCGCGACGCTCGCGGGCGAGGTGGAGCGCCTCTTCAAGGGCGAGCCCTCGGTGAGCGTGCCCTCGGCCGTCGCGCCGCCGCAGTACGGCGCGACGCGGCGGCGCTGGTTCCAGGAGGTGCCCCCCACCGAGTGGTTCCGCCACCACCACCTCATCGACCCCTGGGTGCGCTACCACACCGAGGGCTTCCCCACGCCGCCGCCCGAGCCCGAGCCGGCGCCGCCGCCGCGGCGCAAGAAGAAGAAGAGGGCCAAGAAGAAGCGCGCGCCGAGCCCGCCGCCGCCCGTCGCCAGGACGCCGAGGAAGAAGAAGAAGAAGGTCGTCAAGAAGAAGGCGACGCCGCCGCCGTCGCCCGTCCCGTCGCCGCGGCCCGCGACGCCCAAGCCGGTCCTGCGGCACTCGTCGGCGCAGACGCCGCCGCTGGAGCGGCCGCGCGCGCCCGAGGCGGCGCCGCCGCCCTTCGACGCCGTGGCGGCGCGGCGGGCGCGGGACGCGCGGCGCCGGCGCGAGCAGAAGGCGCGCGTCGTCCTGCAGGCCGGCGGGCGCGGCCTGCTCGCGCGGCGCCGCGCGGCGCGGCTGCGGCGGCGCCTCGCGGCGGCGCGGCGCGCGGCGCGGAAGCGCAAGGACAAGGACGCGCGCCTGAAGATCCGGCAGAAGGCCGCGGCCGTCCGGCTGCAGGCGCGCGAGCGCGGCGCGCAGGCGCGGAAGAAGTACCGCGCCCGGAAGCAGGCGCGCCTGCGGGAGCTGCAGCGCCGGAAGGAAAGGCGGCAGCGCGAGGTCCGGAAGGAGCAGCAGAAGCGGCTCCGGCTGAGCGCCGTCGCGCTCGTCGTCGCGCGGCTCCGCGGGCTGCGCGACCGGCGGCGCTTCGTCAAGGACCGCGACCGGGCGCGCCAGCAGAAGCGGCGCCGCGAGCGGGAGCAGGCCGCGAAGTCGCTGGCCGTCGCCCAGAAGCTGGAGCGGAGCCGCGCGGCCACGCGCGTCCAGGCGGCGGCGCGCGGGCGGCGCGCGCGGAACGAGCTCCGGCGGCGGCGCGCGGCGCAGAAGCGCCGGGCCCAGGCGAAGCGGCAGCGCGAGCGGGAGCAGGCCCAGCGCAGCCAGGCCGCGCTGCAGCGCATGGAGCGCGGCCGCGCGGCGACGACCATCGCCGCGGCGGCGCGCGGGCGCCGCGCCCGCGACGAGCTGCGGCGGCTGCGCGCGGCCGCGCGGCGGCGGGCGCAGGCCCGCCGCCAGCAGGAGCGGGAGCAGGCCGCGCGGAGCCAGGCCGCGCTGCAGCGCGTCGTCCGCAACGACGCGGCGACGACGGTGCAGAGCGCGTGCCGCGGGAGCGTCGCCCGCCGGGAGAAGCAGAAGCTCGTGGAGCGGAAGGAGCGGGCGGCGCAGAAGCGGCGGGAGCTCGCCGCCGAGCGCAGCCGCGCGGCGAAGCGGCTGTGGCGGACGAAGCTCATGGCGACGCGCCTCGCGGCGCGGTACCGCGGCAAGATCGCGCGGCGCGAGGCCGCGGCGCTGCGGGACGCGGCGCGGCGGCGCGAGGCCCAGCGCGAGGCGGCGCGGCGCCGCCGCGAGGCCGAGGCCGCGCGGCTCTTCCGGATCGCGCGCCTGGCGACGCGGCTCGCGGCGCGCTACCGCGGCAAGGTCGCCCGCGACGCCGCGGCCGCGCTGCGCGAGGACCGGCGCCGCCGGGAGGCGCAGCGCGAGGCGCTCCGGCGCAAGCGCGAGCTCGAGGCCCGGCGGGCGCGCGCGGCGACGCGCCTCGAGGCGCGGCAGCGCGGCGCCTCGGCGCGCGCGAGGACGCGCGGCCTCTTCGAGGCCGAGCGGCGGCGGCGGCGCGAGCGGGACGCCCTGCGCCGGCGGCGCGAGGCCGAGGCGGCGCTGCGGCGGCGCCGGCTGGCGGCCGTCAAGAGGCTGCACTCGTTCTTCCGCTCGTGCCTCGCGCTGAAGAAGCTGCGGCTGCTGCGGGACCTCGCGGAGGCGGCGCGCCTGCGGGACCTCGAGATGCGCGCGCGCGCGGCGCGCGCGCGCGAGGATGCGCGGCGCGCCGAGCGCGAGGCCGCGCGCCAGGCCGCGAACCGCGCCGTCGAGGCCGAGCGCGTCCGGCTCGAGGAGGAGGCCGAGGAGGCGCGGCGCCGCGCGGCCCAGGACGCCGAGGACGCGCGGCTGGCGGAGCTCGCGCGCCAGGCGGAGCGGAAGCGCCGCGAGGCCGCCGAGGAGCGCGAGCGGCTCCGGCGCGAGGCCATGCGGAAGCGGCGGAACCAGGTGCTGGCCGCGACGCGCATCGCGAACCAGGTGCGGCGGTGGCTCGCGGGCGTGGCCTACGACGAGCTCAGGGCCCAGCTGCACGCGCGGCGCGCGGCGCTGGCGGCGGAGCGGCGCGCGATGACGGCCGTCGCGGCGGCCGAGGCGCGCCGCCAGGCCGAGGCGGCGCGCGAGCGGGCGCGCAAGCTCGAGGCGACGGCCCGGCGGCAGGCCCAGGTCGAGCGCATGCGGAAGCGGCGCCAGGCGGCCGTCGAGATCCAGCGCCGCGCGCGCGGCTTCGTCGAGCGCGCGGGGCGGTCCGCGGAGAAGCTGCGGGCGCTCGAGCGGGACCGGCGGCTCGCGGCGAAGGCGGCGGAGCGCGCGCGCAAGGACCTGGCCGAGGCGCTCGAGCGGGACCGCGCCGCGGCGGCGGCGGCGGCGAACAACGCGCGCGATTTCCTCGACGACCTGGCGCGCCGGCGGCGCGAGGCCGAGGAAGCGCGGCGGCGCCGCGCGAAGCTGGAGCACGACGCGGCGACGCGCCTCCAGGTCTGGGCGCTGGAGTGCCGCGCGAACCGGTACATGCTGCCCTACCGCAAGCACCGGGGCGGCCACTACCGGGGCTGCCCGTGCTGCGTGAACAAGCCGGGCAAGTACTCGCGGGTCTTCGGGCGCTACTCCGCCCGGGCGTCGACGCCGCCCGGCGCCGCGCCGCCGGCCCGCCGCGAGAAGCCGCGGCCGCGTCCGGAGCCGCGCGACTTCGAGGCCGTCGCGATGGAGTTCGGCTACCGGGGCCCGCCCCGGCGCGACGACGACCGCGGGCCGCCGCGCGGCTACGAGACCGACCGCCGGCGGCCGCACCCGTCGGAGCAGCACTGGCAGTTCGACCCGCGGCGGCCGCGCCTGAACCGCTCGGACTCGTACGACCGCACGACGCGCGAGTACGAGGAGCTCCAGGAGCGCGTCGAGAACCTGCGGCGGGCGCAGCACGAACTCATGGTCGCGGACATGCGACGCGTGCCGCTCTACGACCAGCCGGCGCGGGACCCCGGGCTCCTGACCGTCGCGCGCGCCGAGATCGACGGGACGCTCGGCCACGTGCTCGGCGACGCGTCGCCGCCGCGGTCCGGCGCGCCCTACGCGTCGCGCCGCCCGCGTCAACCGCGGACGCGGAGGCAACTCGGGTACGAATAATTCATGTTACAAGTTACACCCTTGGAAGTGCGCGCCGCAGGAGGGGCCGCGCGAGGCGCCGCTCCCGCCTCGCCCGGCGCGGGCCCAAATTCGCCGTTCAGCCGCGCGGCGAAATTCCGGGCGAATGAGCACAGTAATTAAAGCGACAAAGGCTAGGATAAACACAATTCCCCTTACTTCTTGACTATTGACAACCTTGCTCACCGCGTCATTGGCTGCGCGCGGAACGCGCAGGAATACCGCCTTGGAGCATAAACCGCCATTCAATAGCCGCTATTGACTAACCTTGCTCACCGCGTCATTGGCTGCGCGCGGAACGCGCAGGAATACCGCCTTGGAGCATAAACCGCCACTCAATAGCTGCAGGGAGAGAACGCCTTGTGCGCCTCTGGAGATCTCCGTCTAGATCTAATTCTTTTTCTTCGCCCGCGCCCGCCGCTTCGGCCGCGACGCCAATGTTCACGCCTCGCCCGGGAAGAGCGCGCGCTTGAGCTCCTGCTCCTCCGGCTTCGTGATCTTGCGGAAGTACATCCACGGGCCCGTCGCCTTGATCGACGATCCGCGCTCGTGTGGTCCATCGAGCGAACGGAGGGCCCAGGGCCCGTCCGTGCCGCCGGGCCAGACGCTCGCGTCGACGTCTCCCTTCGGCTTGAAGAAGCCCGAATTAGCATCGTATTCGGGCGCGTGGCCGAGGAAGCGCGCGGGCAGGCCCGCTCGGGTGGTCGGCCACTCCGACTGCGAGAGGATCGGGAGCAACTCGTGGGTCTCCGGGTCGATGCGCGCGATGAGTATGGCGTCCTTATAACGGCACCCGACCAGTTGCTGGAGGGTCTTCGTCTCCTCCTTCTTCTTGCGCTTCTTGGCCCGCGGCTTCTTCTCCTTCTCGCCGTCCTTGTCAATTTCAGATAAATCGACGCGCTGCTTGCGCACGCGCGTCTTCGGCAGGTCAGAACACTCGTCAGCTACCACCACCTCCTCCTCGGACTCCGGCTTCGACCTCGCCCGCTTGCGCTTGTCTCGGCTTTTGCGTTTCTCCAACTCTTGATGATACCTCGCGCTGGGCTCGTACTTCTCCAGCGGAGGAAAGCCGTACCTATTTCCCGCAAGCTGATGATCGCGCGCGTCACAGAGCCGCATGCAGCACGTCAGACTAATTTGGGCGTCGACGCGCGCCTGGTGCCGCATCTTCGAGCACAATTCCCCAGTCTTCAGATCCGTGAGGTCGTTGCCGAGCGTGTTGGTCAAGAACGTGCACGACGTACTAATACTATGCGCCGCTCCCGCAATAGCCATAGGGTGGTCGTGCCGCGGCCGGCCGAGCGCATCCAAACCACACAATACGCACATGATGTCGACGAGGTCTACTACGTCGACGTCGTCCGCGTCTTTGGGCATATTTTTCTTAAGGAACTTATAGTCAGGCCCGCGGTGCGTCCCGATGACGTCCACCTTACTTGCCACCTTCCGCAGACCGTCGTCCAGCGCATCGGGGCACACCTCCATGAGGGTCGGGCGGCGCAGGGGCCGGTAGCGGCCGCCCATCGGGTTCGCTATCGTCTTCTCCATATCACGCAGACTGATCTCGAACAAAATACTCGCGGCGTCCTCGTCTTTATTAGGGATGTAAACAAAAGCTTGTTCGTAGGTAAGAAACTCATCCATGCCGTGCGTTCCCTCGCCGTCGTTGCCCGCGACTTTCTTCCCCGACTTTCTGGCTTTCAGGAAGGTGATCGTGCTCTTGTGCGCTCGGTAATCCCAGCTCTTCGGAGGAAGCCGTGCCAGCCGTGCCTCGAGCACCTTGATGGACACTTGCTTGGGGCACCGCTCCAAAAGACAAGCCGCGGCCTTTCTCGGATCCTTCTCCTCCTCTAGGATCTTCCTGATCTGGATGCCGAGGGGTGAATTGATCGCCTCGACGGCCCTGGAGCCTTTCCGCAAGTCCCGGCCCTTGCCGTGGCCCGTGGGCTTGCCCTCGGCCTGACACTTCTGGACCCATTTCGTTTGTTCATCGACCCTTTGCTTTGCATAATCGTCATCCTCGATAAAAACGATTTGTGACGATCCTCGATGGCCTTGTAAACGAACCACATATACAACGCCGTCGATCCTGACTCTAGTTAGCGTCCCGCGCTCATTGAACTTGTCCTGCCAGGTCTCAAATATACCTAAGTGCGTACCACTAGAGATAGCTCCATGAGCTTCAATGCCGCCTGTGTAACCCGCCTTCTTTGCTAGCGCCTCCACCCGCGCTCGAAGCACTTGCATCTTCGCAAGTTCCGACGTCTTACCCGATGGGCCGTCTTCCAGTCGCCGTATCATCGCTGATGCGTTAGTGTAACTCGTTAGCCCAGGTGACCGGAACCCTCTATTTCCGCTATTATAAGCTACCACCACGATCCCGTCCGCATCCTTGTTCTCGAGCGTCTTGTGGGCGGCCACTTTTTGTTCTAGCAGCGTCACGCCTTTCTCGGCGTGACGCTGGCGCCTTGGTGTCAGCGGTTCTCCTTGCACACATGATGATGATGATCTGAAATACCCATCGCTCGGCACCCAAACCCTCGGGGGCCCCGACGGCGGCGGCGGCAGGTTGACGACTAAGTCATGAATCTTGTGCACATCGAACGTCTCGGTAGACCCGTCGTCGCACGGCTCGGCCGTCGGCTCGTCCACGTCGACGTCGCTGCCGGTAGAATCGACGCCCGTGGGTGCTGGATTACCGCGCCGCGCTTCAGCATCGCGCAGCGCCGTGGAAGCCGGCGCCGTGGAAGGCCGCGCCTTGGGAGGCCGCGAAGCCGGCGCCTTGTTGGAAGGCCGCGCCGTGAAGACGCCCAGCAGCGAGTCCGCCTCCGCCGCGTCCTTGTCCGAGCCGTCCGAGGCGTAGTCCATCTCTTCGTCGCTGGACGCCTCGGCCACGCTCTCCTCCTTCGCCGACTCGTCGTCCTCCTCTTCAGACGCAGACTCGCTGTAGGCCTGGCCTCGCCACTCGCACCAGGCCCGCAGCAGCCGCTCGCTTAGATCGTCCGGCCAACTATCTAGGTTCAGGGCGCTCGCTAGCTCGTCGGCGCTCTCGCACGCCTCGACGTTCACTATCTCGAGCGCCTCGTCCAATTCATAGAGCAAAAACTCGTCTTTGACGTTCGCCTCGGCCCACGCTTTAAGTGATACCGCGACGTCGACCGGCAGACACGGCGGCGACGGCGGCGGCGGCGGCGCGACGGCGTCGCCGCCCGCGCGCGGCGCCGGCGCCGCGGACAGGATGCGGACGTCGGGGTTCGGGAACGTTATGACGTCGGTCGGGCCGTCGTCGTACTGGACCTCGGCGGTGGACATGCACAGCACCTTCCGGATGGTGCCCTCGACCTCGCCGTCCTCGAAGCCCACGACCACGCGGGTGCCGAGCGGCGGCGCGAGCTGGGGCGGCGGCGCCGCCGCCGGCAGCGCGGCGACCGCCGTGGCCGCCGCCGCCGCCGTGCGCGCGGAGGGCCGCGGCTGCGGCGCTTCTAGCGACGTCGGGTCGCGGACGTTGGCCGGCGGCCCGCGCGGCCCGCGGCGCGGCGCCGGCGGCGCGACTGGGGAAGTTGGCGCCGTCGGCACAGCCGGCGCCTCCCGGACGCGGCTGAAGCGCGGCGGCGTCGCCGGGGCTTCTAGCGCCGGCGGCGGCGGGTTGCGGACCTCGGCCGCCAGCGTCGCCGGCGTGTCGCGTCTCGCGAAGTCGTCGTCGGCCGCGAACGCGCCGGCGGCGAGCGGCAGCGCCGTGGCCGCGCCCGCGGCCGCGAGGGACTGCTCGCCGTCGTCGTCGAAGCCGCAGCTCGGCGGCGGCGCCGCCAGAGGCGCACTCGCGGGCGGCGCCAGGCTCTGGAACGGCCGCATGTTCGACGTCCGCTGCCACGGTAGCGCGGCCTCTTGCGGACGATGCGCTTCGGTCGTGACCGGCGGCTCCTCGCGTGCGTGCGGCGCCGTGCGCGGCCGCTTTGCAGGCTTTGCAGGCTCCGGAGGCCGAAACCGCTTGAACTTGGGCTCCCCGGCCCGTGGCGGTTGCGCGCGGTGGCGCATGACGGTGCGCGCGGCGAAGACGGACTTTGCTTGCCTGCGAAGACGCTCGTAAAGCGGCGCGCGCGCGGCGAAGCCACTCAAAACGTGCGCGACGACGCGCGCGCCGCGAAGAGCTCTGAGTACGCGTGGCGAAACAGGCGAAGGCCTCGAGACGCCGCGGCGGACTACTGGTGCGCGCTCGAAAGGCAGGCCTCGATGCGGCCTCGAGCTTGGACAGACAGAACGGCGCGCGAGGCGCGCTTCGCGGGCCGCCGCTTTCTCCGAAGCCCTGCGCGGTCACAATGGTGTGGCGCGGCGAGTCTCAGGGGGTAGCAGCTTCTCTCTCGAGCTGCGAGAGCGCTCTCAATGTTTAAATGCGTAAACGGCCTTTTTGAGCGCGTTTCCGCGCGCGCGGACGCGCGCCATCGCTGCGCGCGACTTTGAGGGACGCTGGGACCGCACGGCGGCCTCGCGGGGTGAATCGGTGGCCCCGCAGAGCAGCGCGGCGCTGCGCGCGCAAACGCGGCCAGGAGGACGACTAGTAGCTTACTGTAGCTAGCCATTTTTGCCATACAACTCTTCCTAGCAGCGTTTTTGGGATGCGGGGGTGTTAGTATGGCAAAAGCAGCTTCTATGGCTGCGGCAAGGCGCAGCTAGCACCTATTTGACACTAGGTGATTATAGAACGACGAGGCTCGGCCAAAAATCGGGCAAATTTTGCGAGTTCAGCAAATTCGCTGGCGCTGTTGCCGGCGTTTACGGGGGCCTTGAATAGGCCTACGAACGCCCAGTCAACGATTTTAGCCGCCGTGCGCGCTAGCGCGAGCATTCGGCGGTTTCACCTACGATGCTCTCCGAGCAATGAAACCGCGCGCGCCGGCGCTCAATTGCGTTAGCGCAATGCTCGCTTGTACGGCGGCAACGTGGCCTGCACCAGCGCTATCCAGCTCTCTCTCAACCGTCGCGTGGTCGCCGCGGCGGCGGGAGACGCGCATGGCGCACGGCGGCGCGTTTACACGGCGGGCACGCCCACGGTCGTCGAGCCGGCCGCTTGACGGGCGTGATCGGTCCTATGGCCGCGGGTCTATTTTCGAACTCAGCGAGCTCTGAAGCGCCCCAGCACCTTCAGCTGCGCGAATTCAGAGCCACCGGTCGCCGCCGACGGAATGGAGCGGAGGTGCTGAGGATCCTTGGTCGCGGCGCCGGCCGATGAAGGAGATCACGGCGACGCCCTCTACACGCCGTCGACGCCCAGCAGCTGTCTGCCATGTCTGCAGATTGCGACGCCTGCGACCGAGCGTGGCGAAGTGCGTTCCGAGGGAGGCCGACCGCGTCGATGGCGTCGGTGCCAAACAGCGCCCTTTAGGCTTCTGGGGCAACGACCGCGGGCGTCGCGCGAGTCCAGGGCCTCTGAGCGGGCAGCGAAAGCCGCTGCCGCGACTCTTCTCCATGGGTTGGTACGGCGTCGTCGTGCACGAAGCTGCCGGGGCGCGTGCTGGCCCCGATCGAACCGCTGGGCCGGGCCCGCGACGGCCGTCGGCAGCGTCTGATGGACCGCGCCGTCGCGTTCGGGCCGTGCGGCACTCCTTCTGATCTCGTCGACGGACGCGGCGAGCTCTACGAGCGATGCGGCCGGCGGACGCGGCACGCGGCATCATCCAAGCGCTGTGGCTCTGCCCGATGGCGAGCGCGCACGCGTCGAGTTCGTGCGTAGCCGCGGACGTCGCGCGCGCGCTACTGCTGCTCTCGTCGGCGTGGCGAGCCGTTGAGATACTACGGCCGCGCCTCCGACAACATGCCGGCCGATTTGTTAAGTGACTCATTATTGTATATAGTATCTTACATGCAACGGCTCTTGGTGGAACAACCGGCGCTCGAGCTCGTGTCCTGCGCCGACTGCGATCAGTGCCCGGGGCCCCCGCGCGCCGTCTCGAGACTCGAGCCCCGGCGGCCGGCAGCTGTCTGGCGTGGGCGCCCGCGCCGCCGGTCGCGCTCTCGACGGCGTATCTGCGTCGCCGACGAGGTCTGCGTGCGCACGGACAGCAGCTGCACGCGTACGTCGCTTCGTCGAGGCATTGGCCCTCGACCAGAAGATCGTCCAGCCGTTCCGCGAGGCGTCCACGCTGTCCGCACCGTCGGAAGCACGAAGCTCGTTGTCGGCTTTGTACGGGGAGAACGGCGCGGCCGCGGCGACAGCCGTCGAAGCAGTAGACGATGCCGTCCTATCGGGGAGAGCTCCGACTACCAAACAAGCACGCCATAGCCGCGTCGCATCAGGCCGCGGATTCTAACGCAGCGCTTCCTCGGCGCGGGCGCGGTGCTGTTCGCGGCGAGGCGTGGCGCGGCGACGACGTCGCGTCCGCCCTTGCTCGTGGCCACGGCCTGCTTGGTTCCGGCTGCGGCGGCATCGACGGCGGCGTTGACGCGGACTTGGTGAGGAAACGCTGCTCCGTGGGCCGTGTGTCGCGCGCGTCGCGCCCGGCAGCCGGGTCCGGCTTCGTGCGGCGGCCGCGTCGACGACGTCGTGCTTGGCTCGGCTCTCAGCTCAGAGGCAGGAGGAGCAGTCCTCAAATCGATGCTCTCCAACGCGCACTGGTCGCGTACGTGTCTTGTGGCGTGTCACAAGCTTTTGGGCAGCCCTTTCGGGCGGCTTGATCGCGCAGACGGCGTCGCGAACCGGCCAAACAAAAAGCGGCCGCAGCTTCCGGTTGGCATACTAGCCCTCGGTTCTTGAAAACTCACTAGCTTTTAGAACATTTCGGTGTTAATCCATGAAAATGGGCGGCATTTCATTTGCTTTCGACCTCTCCGTGGGGCTGCGTCGTCAGGGACTCGTTCCTGACCCTTGCGAGACCCGAGGACCGCCGCCCAGGGAGGCATAGCTCACTTCACCAATCAAACACCGACGCTAGTAGCAATTAAGTTTGTAGCAAACATTAGGTACTAGCCTGTGGAGTTCAGGTGGCTTTAAAAGTGCTTCAAGGATCTTCCGCCTCCTGGAGGCGACAACGCGGGGGCGAGTCGGTACTTCCGGGGCCGGTTTTCAATTAAGACAGAACGTGGCTAGGCGTCTTACTGGAGCCTAGCCTACAGAGCCGGGCGCTCAGGTCGACTTGCCTAAAAAGTGCCCTTTGCACTCGCAGGTGCCCCTGGGGCTGCCCAGTGAGCTGCAGCCCACAGCCAGGCTCCCAAGGCAGCTGCCAAGCAACAGCAGCGGCAGCTGGAGGCAACGTGCCACTTCGACACTCCACTTCCGATTTGGTGCATGAAGTTGCCCCTGGCCCCTTGCCCGTCACATGAACGCGAAATGCAGGTGCGGGCGGGCTCCGGTGCTCATTGGAACTCGCATGGCAAATTTGATTTTAGGCTAGGCAAGGTGCAGCTCGCGTGTGCGCCTCATGCGCGCGGGCAGGCGGCTCTCGCTACCATCGACGCGCAGCCGACGGCCGCCTTGGTGCCTTTAGCTTGGTGGCGCTTCAGTTGACGCTCCGCCCGGCGGGCTGCGTGGACGCCGAGGGGGCGTGGCTGCGAACTGCACGTGCGCTCAGCTTCCAAGTCCCCGCATTTCACTCCCTGGGTGCCAGACAAACCGCTACTAGAGGCACTAAGTTGTTTCGGTGGAATTGGAGTCCCCTCGCTACCGCCGCCGTACAGCCGAATCGGCGCTGCCTCGATCAGGCCGACGTGACTTTGTATGTGCTTCTAGAACCGCAAGAATAGTTTGGCGGCAGTTCTTCACCCTTTTCCGTAGCTTGAGTATGGGCGAACATAGTCTTCAGGACAATTAGACTGCCCGCCACCGAGCGCCGCCTCGACGGGCCGCCGAACTGCCGAGGTGACGTCGCATGTGCCTCTAGACCTGCAGAAATAGGTTAGCGGCGGGTCTTCGCCCTTTTCCGTCGCTTGAGTATGGGCGAACATAGTCTTCAGGACAGTTAGATAGCCAGCCACCGAGCTCCGCCTCGAACGGGCCGCCGAACTGCCGGGGTAACCTCGCATGTGCCTCTAGACCTGCATAAATAAGTTAGCGGTGGGTCTTCGCCCATTTCCGCTGCCTGCGTACCGGCGAAGTTATTCTTCAGGACAATTAGACTGCCCGCCACCGAGCACCGCCTCGAACGGACCACGTTGAGTTGAAATTCGCGTCGACGCCGGTCCATACCCTGTATCTCGGGTCGTCGGGGGCCGAAGACCAGCAACACAAGGTTACGCTGCCAACGAATACTAGATGACCACACGGGGCGGCCGTCTCGACTCCACCGATGCCGCTGGCGGGTGTCGCTCTGGCCAAGAACGCGTCCCTGACGACGCAGTCTCAAGCAGAGGTCGAAAGCGGATCGAAAGCGTCCCTTGTCATAGATCAACACCAAGACGGCGCTCCCACTAGGACAGCGCAGACAGCTCTAGGCTGCAGAGCTAATTTGGTCGGTGTGGCACGGAAGAGGGAGCTCGCTAGCAATCGTGTGGCAGGCCGCGCCAAAGCTGTGACACGCCATAACAACGCGCACGCGACCGGTGCGCGTCGGAGAGCACCATTTGAAAGACTGGCTCTCTCCTGCTGAGAGCCGAGCACGACGTCGTCGACGCGGCCGCCGCGGCACAACATCGGACCCAGCCGTAGGGTACGACGCGCGCAGCACGAGCGCGCGGAGGAGCGCTTCCGCATCAAGTC
This sequence comes from Pelagomonas calceolata, assembly GCA_918797485.1. Taxonomy (NCBI): domain Eukaryota; class Pelagophyceae; order Pelagomonadales; family Pelagomonadaceae; genus Pelagomonas; species Pelagomonas calceolata. The sequence goes on from CAKKNE010000004.1 coordinate 4,964,610, forward strand.
CGCGCAGACGCCGTCGCCGATGCCGCCGCCGCCAGAGCCGTGGCCACGAGCAAGCAAGCGGGCGACGCCGTCGCCGCTGCCTGCCGCACGCAGCACCACGCCAGCGCGTGACGTCAGAATTTGAGTCCGCTCTACGACAAAACGTGTCCAATTCGTCGCCCGACGCCCGCGCGGGTGAGCGCGCCAGTCCGTGGGCGCTGCGGCGGCGTGGCGGGCATGTTGTGTGTTATCTCGGACGGCGCCGGGTGCCATCCGTGGCGCGGAAAGTGTCGTAGGTGACGCCGCGGTCGCGCCCGTGCTACCGAGCGGCGCCGCGGCGACACGGACTTGCCGAAGGCTTGAGATTCGGAGGCCGCGCTCCGCCCGTCATGGACCGGCCTGGCACAGGCGCCGGTCTGCGGAAGTCGTCGGGCCAGCGGCGCGCCGACGAGGCGACGAGAGGCGAGGCGGAGTAAGGGAGTTGTTTGTTTCTTACTGCTCCAACGGCCAGCAGTGGAACAGCCCTTATTCTTGTTCCGCACGGATCGCGCGCCACGGCAAACCCGCGCCGCGCCGCGCGACTCATGTGCAGATCGACGCGAAGGCACCGCCAAAGCGCTTGCTACAAGCAGCAAATACGTGATTGAGCGTTCGCATCAATGACCAGTTGGTCCGATGTCGTCGCGCGGCGACCAAGGTCGGGTCGGGCGCGGCCAGATACCACGCCGCTGGCACCAGCTCGCAATCGCGCCCCGGCGCCCGCGCGGCCTAGTCCGCCAAGCGCGGCTGGCGAACGCGTCGCACCACGCACGTGGCCGCCGCCGCCACCGCCGCCACACCCATCTTTCGACCGGCCACGCCCTCTCGCGTCGCCGCCGCGGTTGCCAGAGACGCGACGAACAGCAGCGGAGACCGTTCGGCACCCCTTGAGCGAAGCAGAACAGCTGTCGCTCGCGTTCCGGCTAAGCCTGGACGATGCAGGTGGTGCACGGTTAAATTGCGCGATGGACGCCCTCGCCGCCGCCTTTGCACGGTGCGCGACCTTCACCGTTAGAAGCGACGATGGCGAAGCTGGCCCGGTTCCGCGGTCCTTGCAGTGCTTCGCTAGGGCGGTGATCGCGCGGCGCCGCGGCGACGATGTCGGTGCCGCCGCCGCCGTGGACGACCTCCGCGTGGCATTGGGCGACGTCGACGCGCTCCGCGGGCCGTTGGGTGACGACGCCATTCGCGCTATCGTGTGCGACCTGGCGGACCCTCAGAAGATCGTCGATATCCAGGAAGTTCTTGATCTTATTTGTGACATCGGCCTCGCGACGCCGGGGCCTTACGGCAAACCCTGGCGGGAAATCTGCGTCGTGTGGTCGGCGTCCTGCCGGAAATGCGCCTTATCCAAGAGAAGGAACCCGCCGGTCCGGCGTCTACCGGGTCATGTGCGGGTGTCCGAGCTCTTAGCACTTTTCGCGGCGAGGAACTGCGACGCGACGTGCTCGGCGTTCCGGAACGCCGGATCCTTCATGGCGGCGCCGGAGCTCAAATGCGACCGTTGCCGGCTGCCGCCGCCTTCGCTCTGGTACGATTTGGATTTTAAGCTCAAGGCGTGCCCGCTCCTCTCGGTGTTGAGGCTGACGTACGACGCAAATAGAAGTGGGATCATCCGCGACGCCAAGGAAATTAGGAGAGTCATGGGCATGGTCTGGCGCGGCGGCGCGCCGATTAATGCGAAGTCGCTCTACAGCAGCCGGCCGCGGTCGGGGGGCGAGAGTCTCGGCAAAGGCAAGAAGCACCTCGTCGCCGTCGTGGTGTACGAGAAGGGCTTGCACTTCGCGGCGTTCGTGCGCGCGCGGGACGGCTCGGACTCGTGGACGCAGCACGACGGCCGCGTGGCCACCGACTTCGGTTCGTTCGCCGCCGTCACCGAAAGGTGCGTCGAGAGAGAGTGGCTGCCCTATGTCCTCTTCTACGACAAGCTCTTGTTTAGTTGAATACTGTAAGCATTGTTCTTGTTTTTCTGCGGACCTCGAGGCCTCATGCGCCGTGCGGCGTAGGCGATTGCACGTGTATAGTGCCGACCCTAGGCGACCCCAGGGGGACCTCTTTGGCAGGGATTGACAGGATTCCACAGGCGCGGCCGCCGTGGACCACGGCGGCATCGTCGCCGCGAATTACAAAATTATTGTTTTCGGCCCCCAGGAAGTGTCCCACTGATCACTTTGGACCAGTATCGAACGGAGCGATCGTCAAACAGCTGCATGTCGTTCCGTGCTAGTATCTTACAGACGCTACGTACCTTCACGCCGAGCATTCTGGCTGCTCGGTTCGCGGCGCCAGTGGACTGAACCGAGCCAGCGGGGACCAACGTTACAACAGAGCTACGGGCTGCGACACGCGATATAGCTGTACAGCAACACACACGGCGCACTGCGCAAAACAGCTGTACGGCAACACGGGGTCGGCGGAGCAGCCATGAAGCAATTCCAGCCGCTGGCTCCTTCCAGCACGAGACGCCCGCCGCTGCGGCCGCGGCAGTCGTCGGACACCGGCACCAAGAAGTTCCGGCCGCTCGTCGCGCGGAGCTCGACGCCGCCGCGGCCACCGGGCGCGCGCGTCGGCGCCGTCGCGGCGGTCCGCGAACTCGCCCGGACCGGAGCCGTGCCCCAGCCGCTGCGCCCGCGCCCGGGCTTCGCGGTCCCGCCGGCGCCGATCGCGGAGAGCGCCGAGCTGCCGCCGCCGCCCGCGGCGGAGGACGACGTGCCCTCGCCCGTACCCCCGCCGCGGAAGAAGCGCCGCGGCGCGTTCAAGCTCGCAATGGCGCGGCGGCCGGGCGCGCCGGCGCCGAGCGAGGACGCCGCACGCGGCAGCGCGGTGCACGCGACGCTGACGCAAGACGGCGACGACGGGGCGGAGGACGACGTGCCCTCGCCCGTACCCCCGCCGCGGAAGAAGCGCCGCGGCGCGCTCAAGCTCGCAATGGCGCGGCGGCCGGGCGCGCCGGCGCCGAGCGAGGGCCCCCGCTACCTGCCGCACGAGCCCCTCGTGCTCTGGGCGCCGGGCGCGGAGAGCCCGAAAAACGCCGCCCCGACGCGGCGGGCGCTGTTCCCCGGGGCGGCGCCGCCGGCGCCGGCGGGGCCCGTGCGCGTGCCGCCGCTCGTCGCCCAGTTCCTGCGCCCGCACCAGCGCGAGGGCGTGCGGTTCCTCTACGACTGCGTCGCGGGCCTGCGCGAGTACCACCCGGGCTTTCAAGGATACGGCGCCGTCCTCGCGGACGACATGGGCCTCGGGAAGACGCTCCAGACCGTGGCGCTCGTCTACGCGCTCCTCCGGCACGGCGCGGTCCCGCCCGCGACCGAGCCGTTCCGGCGCGTCGTCGTGGCGTGCCCCTGCTCCCTCGTGGCGAACTGGAAGGCCGAGTTCGACAAGTGGATCAACGGCCGCGCGGCGACGCTCCGCGAGCGCGTGACCGTCAAGGCCGTCGACGCGGACCCCTCCAAAGCGATCGCGGCCTTCGGCGCGGGCTCGCGGCCCTTCCAGGTGCTCGTCATCTCCTACGAGTCGCTCGCGGCGCACGCGTCGGGCCTCGGCCCGGCGGCGTGCGACCTCCTCGTCTGCGACGAGGCCCAGCGCCTCAAGGGCCGGAAGACGAAGACCGCCCGGGCCCTCGGCGCCCTCCGGACCAAACGACGCGTCCTCCTCACGGGCACGCCCCTCCAGAACGACCTCGAGGAGTTCTACGCGCTCGCCGACTTCGCGAACCCGGGGGTCCTGGGCCCGCCCGAGGCCTTCCGGCGGGGCTTCGCGCGGCCCATCGCCGCGGGGCTGGCCCGGGGCGCGGATCCCGACGAAGTCGCGCTCCGCGAGCGAAAACAGGCGGTCCTCGCCGAGGTCGCGACGCGGTTCCTCCTCCGCCGCGAGAACCGCCTGAACGCGGCGCACCTGCCGCGCAAGCTCGTGCAGGTCGTCGTCTGCCGCGCGACGGCGGCGCAGCGCGCGGCCTACGGTGCCGTGCTCGCGGACAAGCGGCTGCGGCACGCGCTCCGGGGCAAGCAGGCGGACGTGCTCGCGTCGATCGGCAAGCTGCAGAAGATCTGCAACCACCCCTGCGCGCGCCCGCGTTGTATTTGTGTCCGCGTTTGATTTTTTTCCGACGCAGGCCTGCTCGACTCGGACGGCGACGCCGAGGGCGTCATGGCGGCCGTGGCGTCGGCGGGCCGCTTCACGGCGGAGCGCCAGTCCGCCAAGCTCCACGTCCTGTTCCGGCTGTTGCGGGGACCCGCGCGTAAATTATGCCGCGATGATCGCGCGGAACGCTGCCCCGCGCAGGCGGGAGCTCCGGACGACCACGGACGAGCGGTGCGTCGTCGTCGCGTCGCAGACGCAGTCCCTGGCCCTGGTGGCGCGGCTGTGCGTCCGCGAGGGCTGGCCCTGGTGCCTGCTGGACGGCCGCACGCCGTCCAAGGAGCGCCAGAAGCTCGCGGACGGCTTCAACGACCCGGCGCGCCGGGACCCGGGTGGACATCAATGTCGGAGCGACGTCGTCCCCGCGACCGCGTCGGCTCGATGGCGTAAAGGGTGATGTCCACGCAGGCCGGGACCACTTCTGCTTCCTGCTGTCGTCGACGGCGGGCGGCTGCGGCCTGAACCTGATCGGCGGGAGCCGCCTCGTCCTCTTCGACTCGTCGCGCGGCGGCGTCGGCGGTCGCCGCCGTCGTGCCGACGCCCGCGCGCGCGCAGGTCCTGGAACCCGGCCGTGGACAAGCAGGCGGCCGCGCGGTGCTGGCGCGACGGCAACGCGCGGCCCTGCTACACCTACCGCCTCCTCACGGCGGGGACGATCGAGGAGAAGATCTACCAGCGCCAGCTCGCGAAGGAGGGCCTCGCGGCCGTCGTCGAGGACCGGGCCCAGAGCAACGCCTTCGACGCGTCGGAGCTCCGGGACCTCTTCGGCGACGTCGCCGCGCTCGACGCGGCGTCGGACACGCACCGCTCCCTGGGCTGCGCCTGCGCGGCGGCGTCCGCGGCGCCCGCGCGCTCGGCCGCGGCGGAGCGCCGGGCCCGCGCGCTGCGCGAGGGCGCCGTCGGCGCGGCCGCGGCGCGCGCCTGCCGGGCGTTCCTCGCGGGCCAGGTGGCCGAGGCGCAGGTGCCGCCGCCGGCCGCCGACGACGCGGCGGCGGCCGCGCACGCGGCCGACGCGGCGGCCCTCGCGGCGGCGCTGCGCCGCGTCGCCGCCGCGGTCGGCGCCGACGGGGGGCCCGCCACGCTCGCCCAGGTCCGCCGCGCGGCCGAGCAGCCCTTCGCGGACCTGCGCAAGGCGGGCCGCGCCGGCGCGGTCCTCGCGCCGGCCCTGGGCCGCCTCGACCGGGCGTGGCGCGCGCTCGTGCCGGCGCTCCAGGACCTCGTCGCCGAGGACCTGCCCCCGGTCGAGGAGGACGCGGCACCGGCCGCCGCCAGCGCGCCGGCCGCGCCGCCGCCGACGGGCCCCGCGTGCAAGGCGCAGGTGGACCTGCCGAACGACGACGACCTCGCGAACTGGTCCCACCACGCGTCCGTGGCCACGACCGGCGACGAGGTCCTCAAGAGCGCCATGGCGGGCTCGGCCCTCGTCTCCTTCGTCTTCGGCATGGAGGTGACGGCCGACCTCGTGCGCGCGCACGCCGCGTCGTGAGATGCGCGCACCAAGACCAAGACCCAAGACTTTCCTTTCCGTTCCTTTCCTTCCCCCGAGATTAAGCTCGACACGACGTTCTCTCTCTACTACCGCGCCTGACTTGTGGCACGGACTTGTGCCTCCTCGGCGCCTTGCCCACATTTACTCTTTCTGTTACGGCGCTAGGACTTGTGAGCGTCGTTGTGCTCTGACCAGTACATATATGCAAAAAAAAATGCGGAAACACTCTAGAGCTCGTGCTGAGAGTTGCGCTGCTCTCATTGCCATTTTGCGCATCATGCGTTCAAAGATTGTCCTCTCACTGCTGCTGCTGCCTTGTTGTGCAGGAGCCCTGCTGCTGGGTGCCGTCCGCTGCAGCACGGTGCCGACGGTCCTCGACCTCGTGTTACAAGAGCGCCAGCGCTACGAGCAATTGTTTGGGCTGGAGCTGGCCGTATGCGCTGGCGCGACGCCGCACGACGGGTTGCTCTGGCGCGGCGGCGCGGGCGCGGAGACGGCTCTCGACCGCTGCAGCTCGGTCCGGCGCGGCTTTGCGCAGATCTGCGAGGCGTCGACGGCAGCGGGCCTCGTCGAGGCGGTTCGACAAGCGGGCGTCGCGTGCGAGACTCCCTGGACCGTCGAGCACGTGCCGCTCTGGTCGACCCTCCGAGCCGGCGCGCGGCGCGACGATCACTGGCGTTTTTCCGGCCTGGCGCTCGCCCTCGCCCAGACCGTCGCCGGCCCGCCCGCTCTCCTGGGCGCCTCGGCGGCTCCTGATAGCTGCGTTCGCTTCGGCGTGCTGGAAAGCGAAACGCTGCGTTTCGGAGTGCTCCGGAAAGGCGTGCGGGGCGCCGGCGCGGCGGATCGCGACGCGCACTGGGCCGCGCGACCCTTCAAGTTTTCGGGCGCATTGGACGCGGAAGTGTCGCGAGCCATCGTGAACATCGTGGTCGACTCGCGCAGCGACGCGACGCCGCCGCCGCGCCTTTTCGACCCCTGCTGCGGCAGCGGGACCAACCTCTGGGCGGCGGCCTGTCGCGGAGGGTCCGTGGCGGGCAGCGACCGCGACGCGGCGAAGGCCGACGGCTGCCGCCGAAACCTCGAACACGCGGGCGTGGCGTTCGATGACATCGGCGTCCGAGACGCGTCGCGCGACGCGCTACCGGCGGCTTCGGACGCCGACTGCGCGGTGCTCAATCTTCCGTGGGGCGAGAAGGTGCGGCAGACGCACGGCGAGAACGATCGCATCCTGGCTAACGTCGCGGCGCATCTGCGGTCGGGCACGCCCGTGGCCTGTCTGGCCACGGATGGCGGCGGCCGCGACTGGGGACGCCTCGGCTACGAGGTGGAACGAGCGGCGGACGTGACCCCAGGCACGACCAAGCGCGGGAAGGCGTCGTTCGACGGCGCCGCGACCTGTTATTTGTTAAGAGTGAGGTAGTTGTCTACGATGACCAGAGTGGGGTAGTTGTCTACGATGGCCTTACGCGCTTCGCCACGTACACGAGCTCGAAGCCCTGGTGCTTCAGCGGGACGCCGTCCCCCGCGAAGCCGAGCTTCCTATAGAATCGCACGAGCTTCTGGTCCGTGCGGTCGTGGTGCAGTCCTAACACGCCGTCGCCCCAGCTCGCCGCCTCCTGCTCGCACGCCACGACGAGCGCGCCGCCGACGCCGCGGCGCCGCGCGTCGGGCCGTACCAATAAGTTCGCCAGGTACGGCGTAAGCGGCCCCATCAAGCCCTTGGCCCATTTTGGGAGGGGAAACGGGCCGGACACCTCGCCGGCCGGCTGCGGCGAGACCTCGACGTAGCCTATCAAATCGTTCGACGCGTCCTTGCAGGTGAGGATGGAATGGTCGTCTCGGCAGAGCCGTATCCAGAAGCCCACGGTCAGCAGCGTGAGGAGGCCGAACTTTGACACGGGGTCGGTGTAGTCCTTGCCGAACTCCGCCTGGGCGAGCGTCACGATCGACGACAGGTCCGCCATCGTGCCGCGGCCGTACTCCAACTCATCGGCAGTCGCGGCTGGTCCTCGCAGCGGTGTCACAATGTTACAAGACACGCTCCTTGGTGCAGTGAGCAGCGGTGGCGCGACCAAAGCCAGTGCAGTCTGTGCAGCAAGGCATACGTACGCGACGCGTCGACGGCGCATCCACGGTCAGTTTTTGCACCGCTTCAGCTGTGGCCTGCAAGGCAGCTCTTTTAAGACCGGCGAGTAGATATCACTGACGCAGATCGAGCAATGCGCTTGCGCTCTGACTTTTTGCTAGCGGCTGAAAGACACTAGAGATCTGGGCGTGCTCCACCAGCCATTAGGCATCTAATTGAAAGTATACAGGAAAAGAGTCGTAACCGATACAGTCCGACTCGTTGGTTGGCTCGCGCCTCCTTCTCAGGATTCCAACTTGGCAATGTCCGAGGCCCAGCCGACGAGTAACATCACCTACGAGGCGACGCTGAACGCGGCGGCGAGCGCGTCGCGGTTCCCGGCCGGCGCTTTCCTCGACTACGCGGGGCTCAAGAAGATCCTGGAAGCGCTCGCGGAGATGTACGCGACGGGCGACCGGGCGGCCGAGGGCCTCGCGTACGCGTCGCTCGCCACGACGGGCCGCGACGCCGCCGCGGCCGTCAAACGGGCCCCGAGCTCCTTCCAGGTGTCCTCCCACGAAGCCTTCCTAGAAAAGCTCGACGGCGAGCTGGCCAAGTGCGACGACTTCGCCCACCGCGAAGTCGTGAAGGTCAAGCGCGAACTCGCGGAGCTCGAGTCCGGGGGCTCGCGACCGCGGTCCGGCTCCCTGGACGGCGACCCCGAGGAGGTGGAGGGGTGGAGGGTCGACGCCGTCGGCCAGCACTTCCTCGAGGTGGAGAAGTACGTCAACGTCAACGTGACCGCGGTCCGCAAGATGCTCCGGAAGCACGACGCCGTGCTCCCGCAGCGGCCGATCGCCGCCTTCTACACCGCGCGCATGCACGACATGCGCTGGGTGCAGACGGATTATTCGTCCGTGCTCGTGCGCCTCTCGCGCCTCTACGAAAGCAAGACGCAGGCGGCACCGCCCGCGACGGACTGGGGCGGCGTGACGGCCTTCGTCCGCGCCACTACCAAGTACTGGGTTCGGAGCGAGGACCTGTCGGCCGCTGTGTGGAAATCAACCAATGAGTTACTATCAGAGTTAGGTTCCGACGGGGACAACATCGCGTCGATGGCGTGGGCGCCCGAAATTTGATTTCCACGCAGGTCGGCCGTCAAGCTCGAGATCGGCAAGCACCTCCCCGTGCTCCTCTGCGGCGGCAAGGGCGAGGGCATCATGCCGGACTCGCAGCTCGTGAACTCCGTCTACCTCGACTCGCCGGCGCTCGAGCTGTACCACGGGCGGCTCAACAAGACGCCGGGCGCCGTGGCGTTACGGCTCCGGTGGTACGGCACGGGCGAGCCGACGCTGGTGTTCGTCGAGCGCAAGACGCACCGCGACTCTTGGACTGGCGACGGCTCCGTCAAGGAGCGCTTCGTCGTGACGCCCGACGAGGTCCTGCCCCTGCTCCGGGGCGAGTTCGACCCGCGGGCGCCGCGCAAGAAGCCCTACGCGCCGCACGAGCTGGCCCTCTGCGACGAAGTCCAGGGCCTGATCGCGCGCAAGCACCTCGTCCCCACGATCCGGAGCCAGTGCCACCGCGTCGCCTACCAGCTCGCGCACTCCAACAGCGTGCGCTGTTCCATCGACACGAACCTGACGCTGGTGAACGAGATCCAGAAGGCCGAGTTCGACCCCCTCGACGACCACACGCGCAAGGAGCCGACGCTCCTGCGCTGGTACAGGGACGCCACGAAAGGCATCCCCGCGCACGAGATCACCCGCTTCCCCTTCGCGGTGCTCGAGCTCAAGCTCGCGCTCGCGGAGGGCGAGGACCAGCCGGAGTGGACCAAGCCGCTCGTCGACTCCCTGGAACTGGCACCGGTCAACAAGTTTTCGAAGTTCATACACGCGTGCGCCACGCTCCTGCCGGACGAGGTCCAGGCCATGCCCTACTGGATCGACGACCCGGCCCTGCGCGACTCGATCAAGGCGACGAACTCGACGCTGCTCAAGGCCGAGGACCAGGTCGGCTACACACAGACAGAGGCAGGACGCATCGAGGCGTGGACGAACCCGTCGCAGCAGTGGGCGCGGCCCGACCTCCTCGGCCCGACGCGCCAGGTGCCACAGAGAGAAACGTGCTTCGGCCGCGACACGGACGTGCGGGGCGGCATGCAGAAGCCCCTCGTGCGCCAGAAGCTGGAACCGAAGCTCATCTTCGCGACGGAGAGGACGTTCGTCCACTGGCTTCACGCTTCGGTCGTGTTCCTCACCTTCGGCGCCGGCGCCATGGCCGTCGCCGACGGCGCGGCAGGCACGGCGGCCGAGCGCTCGCGGGCTTGGGTTGTCGCAGTCGCATTATCCGTGGGCTCCATCGCGATCAACATATTCGCGCTCTACAACTACAAGTGGCGCCTCGGCCGCATCCGGTCGCGGGAGCCCGTCGAATGGGGCGACCCGCGCGGGCCGGCCGTGCTCGGCTCCATACTCATCGCACTCCTGTCGCTGAGCCTTGTCCTCAACACTAGGCGCCTCATGGCGGGGGAGATCTAGCCCCCTCCGGCGAAGTATGACTTGTATAATAGATGGGGCCTCACATTCAATAATCTTACGCCTCCGCGATGACGCGGCGGCCCGCGCTCCGACGTCGAGAGCGTGCGCAGGTGCGTGGGGGACGTCGGGGTATTGCTCGATCAGCGCCGGATGTGCCCCCAGACCTCCGTCTTCGTCCCCGGCCCGCCGTCGGGGTCCGGCCGGTCGTAGGCCTCCACGGGCGCTTCGAAGGACGCCTCCTCGAGGCGCCGCCGCGCCCAGGACGTCTCGGCGACCTGCGTCCAGGGCAGCGGCGCGTCGGGGTGGTAGTTCGTCGTCGACGTCGCCCACCAGATGGCCGGGTCGACGGCCTGCTTGTCGACGTCGGGGTCGATCAACTGGTCGTTGAAGTTCACGGGGCAGGTCAGGTCGTAGATGCAGGACAGCGAGTAGCGCGCGCGGTCGTTCGGCTGGAAGCTGTACTGGTGGAAGCGGCCGAGCGCCTCCCTTCGCGGCTTCAGGTTGAAGTCGTCGGGCGGCAGCAAGGGAGGCTGGAAGGTCGTCGCGATGCGCGCCTCCGCGTTGCCGTCGATGGACCAGTCGAACTGGCCGTAGGACTGGATCAGCGAATCGAGGGCCGCGTCCTCGAGCTCGCCCTCGAACGAGTCGAGCTGCGACGTCGTATCCAGCAGATCCGGCGTCAGGGCCGACACCGCCACGAACTTGGCCCGGCGCCTTTCTACGACGTAGAGCTCCTTGACGAGCTCGTCGGGCATGGTGGGGTGCAGGGGGTTGTCCTCGATGTTCGAACAGTTCCCGCGGTCCTGCAGCTCCCGCGTCGGGATCTCGGGGTCGTTCAGCCCGTAGTCCTCGTCCTTCTGGCGCAGGCCGCAGGCGCCGTCGCGGTACGAGTTCTTCCAGGGCTGCGCGCGGACGTCCGGCACGCTGTTCGGCCGCCACTCGGACTTCGACGGGTCGTCGGGGTCCATGAACCGCGACTTGACGCCGTCCGTCGTGAAGTACGTGTCGTCGTAGCCCTGGCCCTCGACGACCTTGTAGAACTCGGGGTCGGGGCACAACGCGTAGTTCTCGCCCGTCGAGTGGCCGCGGGGCACCAGGTACCTGTTCCCCGGGTTCGCCCGTTCCACGCACCAGACCTTCCAGGGCTTGTCTTCCAGGCGCCACCGCTGCAGATAAATGTCATGATAGTCGTCGTAGTCCTTCTGGTAGATGCCCCGGTGGTACGACAGCCCGAAGTCGTTCACCCACTTACCGGTCGAGTCCTTCTTCTTCGCCATCTCCCAGATGGGCTGCATCTGCGCGCCCGGCAATAGATGTTCGATCTCCGCGAAGTACGTCCTCCCCAGCAGCGCCGTCGACCGCGGCTCGACGGTCTTCGGGTGCGGCGCCTCGCCGCCCACGGCCCAGACGGCCATGTCGCGCGTCTCGTTGCCGTCGGGATAGAGCGTGCGCCGGAAATGGAACGGCCCGCCCGCGTGCGCCGACGACGCGACGCCCGCCAAGCCCCGCCCCTTGCTCCCGTTGTGCACGACCATCCACATCACGTACCCGTGGCCCTGCACGACGCGCGGCGCGTCGGGTCTCGTGGACGCGTAGGGGTCGTTGGAGTCGGGCTTCTGCTCGACGTCGGCCGTCAGGACGCGCGGCCGAGACGCGACGAGCCCTTTACTCCCGACGCAGCCGTAGCCCCCCTTCGTGCCGTGGATCGTCCCGTAGCCGTCGCAGCCCAGCTGCCAGGCGTCCCTGCGGTCCGTCATATCTGTTAGATTTGCGTAGTGCAGCGCGATGCCCTCGCGCTTCCACTCGATCAAGTCGTCGGTCGAGCACGCCCCCACGCCGCCCTTCAACCAGTCCGGCGCCGCGTCGCCGTCGTTCAGCGGCCCGTGGGGCGCGTCGTGCTCGCCGTACCAGAGGTGCGTGGGCGTCGGCCGCCCCCCATCCTTACCGTACCACGCCGTGTAGTACTTGGCGTCGTTGTCGAACTGCGTCTGGCGCTGGGGCGCGTCCGCATCCTCCGTCGTCGCGGGGAAGGCGCCGTAGTTGCCCTCGTACTGGAGATCGTGCTCCGCATCGGCATGGTCCGTCGCCGTCCACCGTTCATTCTCGGCATACCCGCGCGTCGCGCGGTCGGCGAGGTCGCGGCTCGGGCCGCCGCCGCCGGCCACGCCGCCCGCCAGCGTCAGCAGCGCGCCGGCGTGCACGGGGTTCGCGCCGCCCCGCAAATCCCCGCTCCCAAACCGCTGCTCGACGTCGCTCCGGAAATCTACCAAACCGGCGCCGTCGTAGGCCACCAGCCCGCCGTTGTCCAGTCGATCGACGCGGTTCGTGGAGCCCCGCGCGTCCGTGAATTTGTAGAGGTCGCGCTTCGACACGTGCGTGTCGTGGCGGACCATGGGCGCGCGCGTCGTCCGGCCCCCCAGGTCCTCGGCGTCCCATCCTTTTGCGTCCGGCCGCGGCGTCTCGAACTCGGGGCCCCTTCTTGTGGTTTTTGGGCAGCGGAAGGCCATCGTGTGGTCCGGCCCGACGTAGATTTCGTCCACTCTCAGAGTGCCTCCATCGCTTATAGCGTACACGCCCAAGCGGTTGACGCCCGTCGCCTCGCGGGTCCAGGGCGCGTCGCCCCCGATCGGGGCGTCGTCCGCCCGCAACACGTCGTCGACCCAGACGTCGTAGACCATCCGCGTCCAGTCGAGCGAGACGTCGACCTTGTACCAGCGCCGCAGTCTCGCTTTGTGGAGGAGCGTCGACCGCGGCGCGCCGCGGCCGGCGCCTCCTAGCACGCCCGCCGGGCCCTGCTCCTCGCGCTCGCCCGGCGCCGCGCGGAAGCCGCCGCCGTGCACGAGCCTATCGGAAATGGCGACGCCGACGGCAACCGTGGAATTGGCGTGGACCGGCGTGGCCCGCTTTGGTAACGGCGAGGCGAAGGACGGGTTGCCGACGGCCCACGGGTCCGTGTTCGGGGGAATCTCGTCGGGCGCGTCGTAGAGCGCGACCATGCCGCCCCAGGTCCCCGCCCGCCGCGGAATCTGCGTGTCGTTGCGCGGGTCCAGCCGCACGAAGAAGGACAGCCGCGCCGGCCGCGCGCGGCGCGCGAGCTGGAACTCGGGGCCGTCGAAGCTAATCCGCGGCTCGATCACCCTGTCGCCCGCGGCCGCGTTCCGCTCGCTCGCCGCGCCCGTGTCCCGCAGGCGGCCGTCCACGCGCAGCGACCCGTAGGTGCCGTAGGCGCCTCCCACCGTATTGTCCTCGTGGATCTCGACGTCGTAGCCCAGATCAAAAAGCGTGTCGACGCGGACGGTGCCCCGCGACCCGTCGCGGTGATGCTGCCGCGCCGCCTTGCCGTCGGCGCACCCGTCCACGACGCGCTGGGCCGCGGCGTCCCACTCCCGACACGCGCCGCCCGCGACGTCGATCCGGGCCGAGACGTCGTCGGGCCGCCAGAGCGCGTTGGCGTAGAGCGCGACGCGGCCGCCGCCGCCGCCGCCGCCGCCCCGGGGCGCGGCGCCGCCGGCGCCGCCCCGCGCGGAGATCGTGCCGCGGAGCCGGATCACGCCGCCGGCCGCGAGCAGCACGGACCCGCCCGACCCGCCCCCGCCCCCCGCGTTGTTCGACTCGTGGCCGGGCGCCGCGTCCACGCGAATGTGGCAGAACTCGCCGATCTCCAGGTCGTTCACCGCCACGAGCTCGATCGCGCCGCCGCCCGCGCCGCCGCGGCCGCCCAGCGAGAAGCGCCTCTTTCCAACACGCGGGTCCTGCTTCGTCGTCGCGTAGACGGGCGTGAAGCGCGACGCGATGTCCGACCCGTTGAGCTTCCACCTGTACTGGGGGTCGTCGACCGTGCTCCCGTTTTTGATGTCGGGCAGCACCTCGGGGTCCAGGGCCTCGAAGAGGTAGGGGTGCATGAGGCCCAGCGCGCCGCCCGAACCGCCGAGCAGCGAGCCCCGCGCCCCGCCGAAGTCGCTGCCGTGCGCGTACGTCCGGCCGACGCCGCCGAAGCTGCCGCCGCGGGGCGACCACGCGACGGCGGTCCCGTTCGTCACGTTGGCCCGCCCGAGGGCGTCCAGCAGGTCCGACGTGTCACCTCTGTACTCCCGCAGCGCCTCCGGCGCGAGCCGCGCGTCGACGGCGACGGCCGGGTTCGCGTACGAGCTCAGTATGGAATTCTTTCCGCCCCGGAAGAAGGCGGCGCCGTCGCGCGCCGCGGCCCCGAGGGCGTAGGACCACGACGCGTCGCGGTCGCCGGGCGCCGGCGCGCCGCCGCGGCCGCCGTGCGCCGCGCCGCCGCCGCCGAACGCGAGCGTGAACGACGCCTCGCACCCGAAGGCCGTGCGGTTCGTGGCCGCGAGGATCGGCCGGTGCGAGAGGAAGTGGCCCCGCCGCGCGACGACGGAGGCCCCCGCCCCCGTGAGCGCGCCCGCCGCGGTGAGGTTCGGGCACGGGCCCTCGGGCTCGAGCCACTCGCCCGTCGGCTTGAGGGACGGCACGGACGTGTCGTACGACGGCGCGAGGGTGTCGTAGGTCGGCGCCGCCGTCGGCGTCTCGTCGTAGACGTCCCCGTCGAGGGGGCCGCGCGGCGCGCCCTTCCAGTCGTAGCCGACGGGCGCGCGCGGCGTGATGACGTCGTCGAGCGTGACGAGCGTCAGCGTCCACTCCAGGCCGCCGCCGGGCCGCGGGCCGTCCTCGCAGAGCCCGTCGTCGCACTCGCCGCCGACGCGGTCGCCGTCGCTCCGCGTCGCCGACGCCGCGACGACGTGCGGCAGGTCCTCGACGAGGGCGCGCGCCACGGCCAGCGACGTGGCGTCGTGCGCGAGCGGGCGCGTCGCCGTCCCGCGGAACTTGAGCGCGAAGGTGCCGCCCAGGCTGTTACCGCCCTGCAGCCGCTCGATCCTGATGTTCGCGCCCATGCCCGTCAGGTGGTCCTCGACGCCCAGGAGCTCCATGGCGCCGATCTGCGACGTGAAGGTCAGCGTCCACTGCGCCGCGTCGTCCCCCATCACACCGCGGCGCTTCGCGACGGCGCACCGCCCGACGCCCGGCGCGTGGTCCTCCACCCGATTGTCCAGGCCCGTCGACCGGTGCACGGCGTGCGCCCGGTTCAAGTCCTCCTCGCAGGCCCGCCGCACGAGGTCCGCCGACGCGTCCGGCGGGAGCGACCGCGACCGGAAGTCGCGGTACGTGAGCCGCCAGAATCCCCCCAGGTTCTCGCCCGCGTCGCCCGCGAGCGTGACGCGTTGGATTTCGTCGACGTCGCTCGCCTCCGTCCGCACGCTCCGGAGGTGGACGCGGACGGACGGCGCGCCGGGCCCGTTCGCGTTCGTCGAGGCGATGGTGCCGTCGAGGATCTGCGGGTCGCCGAGCGGCACGTCCCGCGGGTCGTCCCGCAGCACGTCCGCGGGGTCGCTGCCCACCGAATAGCCGCCGGGGAAGCCGCCGAGCGTGCCCGGCGCGACGACGAAAGGCGTCTGGAAGCGCGCCGTGCTGCGCGACGCGAGGATCAGCGGCCGCTGGCCCACGACGGTCACGTTCACCTCGGGCCCGAGGTCGATCTGGTCGAAGCTAAAGACCGCGATCTCCTCGCCGCCCGGCTGGATCAGGAGCTCCCCGTCTATTTCGTAGACGCCCCGGATCGTTATCGACGACGTGTTGATGAAGAGCTGGCACCTTCGTAGTAAAGTGCACTGCGTCCCGTTCAGGTCCTTGAGGACCTTCTCCTCGGCCTTGATCTTCGCCCGGATGTCGTCGGCTCTCTTCCGCATGAGCTGGATCACGTCGAAGCGCGTCCGCGCGCCGTCCGCGTCCAGGACCGCCGTCTCGCGCCAGCTCTCGACCCAGGCGAGGTCGTCCCGGATGTTCTTGATGAGCTTCTCCTGGAGCGCGACGTCCCGCGCGAGCCGCGCGCGGTTGAGCACGAGCCCGCCGTTGAACTTGACGGCGGAGCAGGCCTGGCGCTCGTGGCACCAGCCCCAGGGGTCGACCGTCCGCACGGGCGGCGCCCCGAGCCGCTTCAACCGCATGGGCGCGACGTGCGCGCCGCGCACGGCGCCGGTCGCGTTCGCGGTGCCGTCCCAGCGGGCGAAGCCGCGCGGGCCCCAGCCGCCCGTGCCGACGCGCCAGTCCTCGAAGGGCGCGAAGAGGTCCGCGTGGCGGTGGGCGCCGCCCGCGAAGACCTGGGTCGTGTGGTAGCGCGTCGCGTTCTCGACGTAGTAGTGCTCGTAGCCGCGCGCGCACCGCTGCGTCGCCTTGCACCGCTCGTAGGCCTCGTTGATCGAGTGGGCGGCGTAGCCGTGGTACGGCAGCGAGCTGTTGCCGCGCACGGCGTACGGGAGGTGGTCCGACGTCCGCTTCCGCGGCGTGCCGCCGACGCCGGACACGCCCCACGACGGGTCGACGCGCACCGTGACGTTGCCGTCGTAGAGCCGGGACGTCGGGTCCCGCACCTGCTCCAGCAGGTCGGAGACGCAGTCGGCGACGGGCGTCCCCCCGGACCAGGTGGGGAAGATGCGGAAGTGCGCCAGCACCTGGTCCGGCGCAGCGGGCCGCACGGCCAGGACCTCGACGCGGTGGCGCTCGATGTCCAGCGCGCGCGACACGTCCTCTTCAAAATAGTTCTCCCACTCGCAGTACGCGCTCGCGGTGTGCGACGCCTCGGTGCGGCCCGACGCGCCGGCCGCCGCCTCGCAGAAGCGCTCCAGACCCCTATTGAGGGTCATGTGGCCGAAGGCCCGGTGCTTCGACGCCTCGAAGTGCTCCGCGGCCTCGCCGAGGCCGGCGTCCTGCTGCAGGTGCTCCGCGGGGTTGCTCACGACGTCCATGGAGAACTGGAGGCGCAGCGACATGTCCCAGTCGAGGGCGACGAGGCCCCAGTGCCGGTCCGTCGCGGCCGTGACCTTCTTCGCGCGGTCGCCGGCGAAGAGCGGCGAGTCCAGGAACTGCGTCTGGTTCGTGAGGTCCCGCACGACGGAGGGCACGTCGGGCGAGTTCTCGCAGGGGTGCGCGCACGTGCGCCGCGCGTCGAGCGGCGTCGCCGAGCACGGCGGCTCCTTCGTCTCGATGGTCTCGATGCGGCGCGACGCCGCCTCGCCCATCTCGACGTAGATCTCCAGGCCCGGCGGGCAGGCCGCGAGGATGCGGAAGCGGATGACCGTCGTCGTCCAGCGCCAGGCGAAGTGCACGTCGCCCTCGGTCACGTTGAGGACCACGATGCGGTCCGTGTGCACGCCCGTCGCCAGCGACATGTCCAGGATGAACTGCGACTCGAAGACCTCGCGCGCACTTGTGACGCCCATGGCGATGCCGTTCAGGAGCCGCTGGCCGGGCCCCTTGAGCGAACTGAAGTCGACGCGTATTGCAAGATCCGCGTCGGGGCTGTCCTGGGCGCCGGAGGGGCGCGGGTACTCCATGACCCAGTCGTCCTGGAAGTGGGCGGCCCTCGTCAGGGTGGCCGCACCCAGCCATAATCGCAAGAGGCGCATCGTGGGTCGTGCCTAGGCCGTGGCCATCGTGGCGGTCGCGACTCCGGGCAGCCCACAGGCGCTCCGGCGGCGCTTAGACCTGCCTGCGGTCCGCTAGTCCCGGAGTCCAAACCCGGCACAGCCAAGCCCGGACGACGACGACACGACACGACGACCGCCAGACTCGGTGTTCCTGCGGCAGACCTCCTCTTTGCCAATCGAGGACCTGGCGTAAAATCGTCGAGAGCCTCAGAGAGTGGGGCCGCTCTCCGGCGGCATCCCGGCACAAAGAGTCCGGACAGCGATGCGCATTTTAGCATTGCACGGCTCGGCCCAGACGTCCACACTCTTCGAGCAGCGGCTAGGACCGCTCATCAAGCGCCTTGGTGCCAGGCAGCACCAGATTACGTGCATCGACGCGCCGCATGCGCTGCCGCTGCGCGACGGCCAGGAAACGTCGCTGGGCTGGTGGCGCGAGGACGGCACGGGCCTCGAGGAGTCGCTTGACGTCGTCGACGCGGCCTGGCGCGCCGGACGCTACGACGCGCTGATCGGCTTTTCCTCAGGAGGCGCCTGCGCGTTCGCGGTGGCCAATCGCCTGCCAGGCCTCAAGGCGCTGATCATTGCCGGCGCGCCGCGGCGGACCGAGGCCGCGCCGCCGCCCTGCTCGACGCTCCTGGTCGCGGGCCGCAACGACAAGCTGGTCCCGCGCGACGAGACGCTCGCGCTCGCGCCCGGCGCGCAAACACACGTCCACGAACTGGGCCACAGCCTGCCGTGCCGCGCGCGAGACGTCGACGTGTACGTGTCGTTCCTGGAACGCGCGGTCCGCGGAGACGAACACGCGGAGACGGCCGCGGCCCGCGATGAGGAGCTCGAGGCCCTGGAGGCGATATTTTCGGACGACTTCCAGCGGGACCGCACGCGTGTCAGGCTCGACCGAGGCCCCTTCCCCGGCGACATCTACCTGGCGTTCGAGATGCGCGGCAGTTACCCGGCGGCGGGCGGCGCGCTGCGGCTGACGGTCGTGTCCGATGCGCTGTCGCTCGCCGAGCTGCCGCAGCGCGCGTCACGGTCGATCGCGCGCGCGGCGGCGGCGGCCGTGAAGGACGACCTGGAGGCGGGCGAGCCCTGCGTCATGTCCGCGGTTCAGGCTGCAAACGATTACATCGCCGACTACGACCCGGAGGCGGACGACGAGCCTGCCGCGGGGGACGACGAAGACGCCGCGACGGCGTCGGACAATGACGAGGAGAATGGCGAGGAGGGCGTCGACGCTGCCATTTCGTCGGCCGAGATATCGGCCTATCGCGCGGCCGCGAAGGAGGTACTGCGGCGGCGGGAGGAGGCGGCAACGACCGTGGCGCCGCCGTCCAAGCACCGCGGCGAATTCGAGGTGGTCGTCGGCGTCGTCGGCAAGCCCTCGGCGGGCAAGAGCACCTTCTTCAACGCCGTCACGCGCGCGACGGGCGCCCTCGCCGCCAAGGTCGCCGCCTATCCCTTCACGACCATCGACCCGAACGTGCGCGAGGGCTTGTACGGAGTCCTCGACCCGGATCCGGCCCTTGCGCTCGGACGGCCCCTCTCGGCCTGCCCGCCGCACGGCCGCGACGCGCAGGGCCGGAGGCTGCTGCCAGTGCTCCTCAAGGACGTGGCCGGGCTCGTGCCGGGCGCCTACGCGGGCAAGGGCAAGGGCAATAGATTCCTCAACGACTTGTGCGACGCCGACGCGCTGGTCTACGTCTGTGTGGAAATCAAGCAGTGCACCGATGGCGTGGAGGTCGACGCGACGATTCAGTAGGCGCCGTGAAATGTTGATTTTCTTCACAGGTCCATGTGGTAGACGCCTCGGCGGAGACCGACGCGGGTGGCGCGGCCATCAATTCCGAAGACGCGGCCTCGGATGCGCTGGCCTTCGAGATCTCGTGGGTGCGCGAGGAGCTCCACCGGTGGATCGCCGGCAACGTCGCGAGCAAGTGGCGCTCGGTCGTGCGGCTGGCGCGCCTCGACCGCGACGGGATGCTCGCGCTCGATCGTCTTCTCGACCTCTTCAACGGCTATCGCGCCTCGAACGCGACCGCGCGCCGCGCGCTCGAAGTCGCGGGCCTTGAGAAGGAGCGAAACATCAGCGGCTGGGGCAAGGATCAGCTGCACCGCCTCGTCGCCGCTTTCCTGGAGGTGCGGTTCCCGACGGTCGTCGCACTTAATAAATGCGATAGGCCGTCGGCAAAGCAGCGGGTGACCGAGCTGCTCGCCGACGGCGCTGCCGGAGATGATTTGGTGCCGTGCTGCGCCCGCGTCGAGGCGGCGCTCGTCGTGGCGCGCGCGAACGGTTCTCTCGCCTACGAGGACGGCGCGGGCGCGTTCAATGGCGACGGTCCGGCGGGTGCGGCCGACTACCTGACGGAATGGGGCACCACTGGAGTCCTCGACGCCATCTCGCGCGCCGTCGCCGGCGCCAGGCCCGTCCACGCCTACCCGGTCGCCGACCTCGGGTCGCTCCGGGGCGCTCTCTCGCCAGGGCCGCTCGCGACTTGCCTCGCGTTCCGGCGCGGGGCGACCGTCGAGGACGTCTTCATCGCGCTCAAGCGCCGCGGCGGCGGCGGCGACTTCGTCCGAGCCGACGCCCTGAGCGCGGACGGGTCGAAGCGGCGCCAGGCAAAGCCCAAGGACCCGCTCGGCGCCGACACCGCGGTGCTCAAGGTGTCGTCGAACCGGAAGGCCGCGTGGCAGCAGCAGAGTGGTCCTGCTTGATGTTTCGTGTTTACTAGTAACAGTATGTTTGTTGTTTTTATTTTCGTCGAGGCTGAGGCTGAGGCTAGTTACGTCAGGCTCAGGCTCAGGCTCAGGCTCAGGCTGTCGTTTCTAGAGACTCTGTCTCTAGCAAGGAGGAGAGAGGGAGAGAGGAGAGAGAGGAGAGAAGAGAGAGGCCACGCCTATGCGAAGGACTAGACCCCGCAGTGCTTGTTGAGCTCGCGCGGACGCCCTGCAGTAGATCACGTTACAAGGTCCGGATTCGTGCGCACAGCTGCTAGACTGCCACTATTACATCGATGCAGTAAAACAAGGTAGGAATGGTGCGCGGCACCGCGTCGCTGGCAGCAGCCCTCACGCTGCGGTCCGCAGCCGTGCGCGGCCTCGCCTACGAAGCACAGTTGCACCGCATCGCCGCGCGCGAGTCCGAGGTGAAGGCGTTCACGGAACCGGCCGGCGACATCGTCGCGCGGGTCGAGCGGTCGAGCGACGCGGGCCTCCTCGTTGCCGTCAAGGATAACATCGCGTGCGACGGCCTGCCGCCGGCGCGCTGCGGGTCGGAGCTGCCGCCCGAGGCGCACGCCATCAACGCCGGCCCGGAAGCCACCGTCGTCACGCGCCTGCGGGAGGCCGGGTGTGTCATCGCCGGCACGACGCGCCTCGCGGAGTTCGCGGTGCTGGCGCCGCCGGCGACCGCGAACCCCCACAACGCCGCCTACTCGCCGGGCGGCTCATCGTCGGGCTCGGCGGCGGCAGTAGCGGCGGGCTTCGTCGACGCGGCGCTCGGGACGCAGACCATCGGCTCTATCGGTCGGCCCGCGGCTTTTAGTGGCGTCGCGGCCCTCGCGCCGACGCGGGGGCGCGTGCCGCGCGACGGCGTCGAGTTGTACTCGCCCTCCGTCGACGTCGTCGGCGCCTTCGCGAAGGACTGTAACACGCTGAGGGACGTGTCGCGCCTCATCTACGACGACTGGGAGGAGCCGGACCCCGACGGCGGGGTCCTGCCGCGCAAGCTCGCGGTCCTCGCGACGTTCAGCGACGCAGTGTGCACGACCGAGGCCAAAAGTAACTTCGCCCAGGCGCTCGCGTACCTGCGGGACGCCGGCTTCGAGGGCACGGTGTGCGCGATGCCCACGCCGCTGCTGGACGACTTCGCGAGCCTCGCGCGACGGCACCGTTGCTTGGTAAATTCCGAGCTGCAGCAAGGCCACGCGAAACGCTTCGCGGACCACGGCCCGCTCTACCGGCCGGAGACGGCCGCGCTGCTGCGAGCGTCCTACGACGCCGTCGACCCGGGCAGCATGGAGGCGCTCCGCGAGGAGCTCGAGGCCGCGTTGGGCGCCGCGTTCGCCTTCGTCGCGCCCGCCGCCGCGACGGCCCCCCCCCTCCTGGCGGACGGGACGACGGGCGACCCCAGCGCGAGCCTGCCGTTCGCGCACGCGGGCCTGCCGTCGGTGACGTTGCCCGTGGGCCGCGATCACGCGACCAACCTCCCCGTTTGTTTACAGTTCGTCGGCCGCGCGGGCGCCGACGAGGCCTTGCTGCAGTTCGCGGCGCGGCTCGAGGAGAAGGCTTTCCCGGCGCTCTCTAGCTAGCGGGTAATGATGTGTTGTGTGTGTATATACCCCTGCCAGTCCTGGGGGGAAGACACCGCGCGTCGCCGATTCATCGGCGGCGGGCGCGGGCCGCGTCTTTCATACCTACCAGCATACCTCCTTCCTTCTCCGATATTGTTACGGTGCTAGGACTAGTAGGCCCTCTTCCTGGAAACTAGCGTATCGACACACTAGTGCTCTTGTGGCGCGAGAGCGCCCACACCAGCTGCTTCTTCGTCATAGCAGCCATGCAGGTGAGTGCGCTCGTTCGTGGACGTCGATCAATCATTGCAACGACAAACGAAAATCGCTCACAAAAAGCCCTCAACCACACACCACACACACATACAGCTTAGCATCTTTATATGGCTGCCACCAAAAAACACGCGCGCCCGCGCAGATCTTCGTGAAAACCCTCACCGGCAAGACCATCACGCTCGACGTCGAGCCGAGCGACACGATCGACAACGTGAAGCAGAAGATCCAGGACAAGGAGGGCATCCCGCCCGACCAGCAGCGCCTCATCTTCGCGGGCAAGCAGCTGGAGGACGGCCGCACGCTGAGCGACTACAACATCCAGAAGGAGTCGACCTTGCACCTCGTCCTGCGCCTCCGAGGCGGCCACTGCCAGGTGCCCTGCGGCATCTTCGACGACCCGAAGCTCGCGTCGGAGCTCCGCGAGGCCTGCGCGACGGTCGAGAAGGCCATGGCCCAGATCACGGAGCTCTACGGCAAGATGGCCGAGGGCCCGCTCGTCATCAACCAGATGACGCGCTGGGTGAACACGAAGGAGGAGCACTGCGCGAAGATCATCGACCTCGTCGCGAACCGCGTGGAAATCAAAATCCTACGGCGCGGTCGTGCTGAATCATCGCGTCGTCCTCGTGCACCCGACGCACTGGTTGATGTGCACACAGGTCGCGAACTACTGCCTCTGCCAGCGCTGCTGGCCCTTCGGCCACGCGAAGTCGCCCTTCAAGACGAAGGAGGACTACATGGACGCGCTCCTCGCGCACCACGCGGTCATGACCGCCGCCATGAAGGCCAAGCAGGCCGTCGAGCCCTCGGCGTCGGCGGCGCTCAAGCACGCCGTCGAGGACGCGGTCAAGATGTACGTGCCCCTCTAGGCGGGTAAGGACTACTAGAAACTGATACAACTTCGTCACGATAGCGGCGACGGCGGGGCGCAGTCCTCGGGCCGGAACGGCGCGAAGGGCGCGCCCGGGGACACGTCCCGCGGCGGGATCGCGCCCCGTAACACCGTGGCGGTCGCGGGGATGCGCGTGTACTCCGGCGACGATAGCGCGGCGCGGACGGCGTGCGCGGTCGGGTAGTCGTTGCCGCGGGCGACGCGGTGGACGGCGACCGGTTTGTGCTTCGGCCGCTGCAGGCGCATGCGCCGGAACTCCCGCGCGCCCGGGAGGCCCCGCAGGTACCGTCTGTGTGGAAATCCTCGCAGTCGTCGCCTCCGAGCCAACACTCGGGGCGACGGCGTACGTGGGCGGGTGCGGGGCGGGCGTTCGGTCACGCAGCCCCGCGGCGGCCGGGTGGCTAGGCGGCCTAGCTCTAAGCAAAGCAAATCAAATTTCAGGCACCCTGCACTGGTCGACTCCCTGGTTGATTTCCACACGGGGCGCCGCGAATCCCGCAGGTAGGCGTCGGGCTCCGGCAGCCCGAGCGACTCGACGCCGAGCGACCACAGCAGGACGCCCAGGCCGCCCTCGTGGGACACGTCGAAGAGCCTGCACTCGCTCTGCGTGCCGCCGGCGCGGAACGCCGCCGCCGCGCGGGCCAGGGCGCCCCGCGACAGCAGCGCCGGTTGCGCCCAGTAGCTCGCGCGCATCGCGGTCCGGCACCTCGCGGGCGCGTGGAACGGCGGGCGCCGCCGCGAGCCCTGCGGCACGACGGCGACCGGCGCGTCGACGTCGCCGGCGCTGTAGAGCGCGTGCCGCGTGCCGACCTGTGTGGAAATCAAAATTTTACGGAGCGTTCACGCCATGGAGGCGACGCCTGCTCGATAGCGTGGCGGTGCCGGTTCCTCACCGTGCACCCGACGCACTGGTTGATTTCCACACAGGTGCCGACGGGGTCGAAGAAGACGTCGTCGTCCGCGAAGCCGACCCAGTCCCACGGCCGCGCGGCGCCGGCCGCGTGGGCGAACGCCGCGTCGCACTTGCAGCACGGCCCCGCCCCGCGGTACTCGTCCGTGCAGTCGGCCGCGAGGAGGTGCGCGTCGGCCAGGCGCGGGCACACGAGCGTGCCGTCGCGCGCCGGGCGGCAGCCGCGGCCGGCCGCCGAGCCCTCGAAGCCCTTCTCCACGACGAAGACGACGCGGTCGAAGCCCTTCGCCCACGTGTCGAGCGCGGGCAGGGCGCGCTGGGTGAGCCAATGCAGCGGCTCGGTGTGCGTGCCGTTGAGCCGCTTCGACTTGCCGGTCGAGAGCACGTAGATGGCTATCCGCTGCTGCTGCGCGTACGTCGCGGTGAGCAGCAGGAGCGAGGCTGCCCTCATGATGTGCTGCAGAGAGGAGGCTGCCCGGCTGTGTGGCTCTCCGGCGCCCACCACAAGATCTGGCAGATAGCTCCGGGATAAGTCGGGCGTACTCCAAATCGCTCAACCACGGCGTGTAGGAATAAATGATTCAAAGCTAGTACCTCTATCTCCTATCTTACCAAAGCAGGAGAGAGTGGCAGCTAGACAGATCGCGAGCGACGTTCTAGCAGCACGGGAGGTGGTTTGTTATCAAAGCGCGCCAGCGCCAGCGCCAGCAAGGTCTCTAGTCTGGACCGCGAGCAAGTTGGCACGCGCCGCAGGGGTGGCAGCAAGGCCAGCAATAAATGGAACCCTACGCGCACCTCAAGACGGCGCAGGAGCTGCGGGAGGAGGGCAACCGCGAGTTCAAGGGCGGCTACTACGACGCGGCGGCGGCCAAGTACCGCGCGGCGCTCCGGAAGGACAACAACTGGGCCCTGCTCCACTGCAACCTCGCGCTCTGCTTCGCGAAGCAGGAGAAGTGGGAGGAGTGCGTCCAGGCCGCGACGGCGTGCCTCGCGGCCCCGAGCTGCGACGCGGCGACGTCGCGCAAGGCGCTCCTGCACCGGAGCCGGGCCTACCGCGCGTCGCCGCACCGGCGGGCCGAGGCCGACCTCGACCACGCCCGGGCGGACCTCGAGCGGGCCCTGGAGACCGACCCGGCGAACAAGGTCTTGCGGCGGGAGCTCGCCGGGCTGCTGAACGGCGAGGCCGTCACGGACGCCGCGCTCCCGGACGCGCCCGCGCTCCAGTTGAGCCTGACCGAGGCCGAGCTGTACGGCCGGGACGAGGCCGCGCGGCGCCGCGACGCGCCGCCCGCGCCGCCCCCGGAGCCGCCCGCGGAGTGGGTCCAGCAGCGGCTGGCCGACGCGCTGGCGCGGCGCCGGGCCGAGCACGACGCCGCGCCGCTGCGGAAGGGCTACGACGGCCACGCGCCGGCGTTCTCGCGGCCGCCCGCGACGGCGGCGGACGCGGCGGCCGCCGCGCGGCTCGCGCGCGCCGCGCCCGCGCGGATCGGGGGCGCGCCGGCCGCCGCCGCCCGGGACGTCGAGTTCAACCGGGGCTACAAGGAGGTCGACGTGTCGCCCTGGGCCGTGCGGCGCCTGGCGGCGCGCCTGCACGCGGTCGAGGCCCGGCTCGTGGACGACGACGCGCGGGACGCGTACGGCGGCGTCGTGCGCGTCACGCCCGCGAGCGCGGGCGGCGACGCGCTGGCCGTGCGCGTCGCCGGGCGGTGGACGCGCGCCTACGACCTGAACTGCCGCTTCGACTTCGAGGCGCGCCTGGGCGCGCCGCGCACGAAGGAAGTGACCGTGCAGGGGAAGCGCCAGCGGGTCTTCCTGGGCGTGCCGACCGTGCGGGGCGCCTTCGTCGTGCGGGAGCTCACGCACGACGACGGGCCGGACGGGTGCGTCTGCGACCTCGAGTGGGGCCGCGGCTGCTCCGCCCAGCACCTCGAGAGCGACGAGGTCGGCCTCTCGAAGGCGCACGCGGCGGCGCTGCGGAACCTGCTCTACCCGCACGACGGCGGCGCGGTGTGCGAGGCCGTGCGCGCCATGCTCGCGCGCTTCGTCGAGGACCTGGAGCGCGAGGTGCCCGGCGAGCCGCGGCCGCGGCTGCGCGACGCGTCCGAGGCGGACCACCGCGCCGCGGTCGGCTACGACGCGGCGCCCCTGCCCGAGGACGCGCCGCCGGCGCCCTGGCGCTTCGTCGCGCCGACGGCGGCGGCCTCGGAGCCCGTCGAGGGCGACGCGCCGGCCCGGAAGCCGGGCCGCGAGGGCGACGCGCGCGGCGGCTTCGGCCACGGCATGATGGAGCAGTTCGAGGCGCTCCACAAGGACGGCTACACCGTCCTGCTCGGCGGGGCCGCGCCGGCGCCGGCGCCGGCGCCGGCGCCGGCCCTGGACTACTCGCGCTTCGAGCAGCTGCACGTGTCCGACGACGACGAGGCCGACGAGGCCCCGGTCGCGGGCGAGGTCCCGGACCTGACCGGCGCGTCGGACGAGACGCGCGACCTGTGGAACGTGATCCTCAAGATCGCGGACGGCGACGCGGCGGAGGCGCGGCGGCTCATGGCGAACCCCGAGGAGATCGAGGAGCACCCGCTGATCCGGTGCCTCTACGCGACGTCGACCTAAAGACTAGTTGTGCATCATGATCCGAGTCGTGATCCTACGCGGGGGCGGGCGCGCTACTTGGAGGCCTTGACCGCCTTGAGCGCGGCGACGACGGCCTTCTTGCCCTTCGTGGCGGCCTCCGCGCGCGCCGCCTCGCCGGCCGCGAACGCGTCCGCGACGGCGCGGCGCCGGTCGGGCCACGACGCCTTCAGCGCCGCGAGCTCGGCGTCGAGCGTCGCGTTCACGTCGTCGTAGCGCGCCTCGAGCCGGCCGACCAGCTCCGCCGCGGCGGCGACGTCGGTGTCGCCCGAGACGTAGGACCCGAGTCGCGACCCGATGCCGTCCTTGACGGTCACCGCCGCCGAGCCCACGTAGCTGCCGCCCGTCCGGACGGCCGAGACGCCCCGCCCGGCGACGTTCTTGGCCTTGCCCAGCAGGTTGAGCCCGAGGCCGCCCAGCTTCTTCGCGTGCTCGACGAAGGGCGACCGCAGCGGCTGGCCAGGCGGCGGCGGCGGCGCGGCGTCGGCCGCGGGCGCGGGCGCGGCGTCGGCCGCGGGCGCCGGCGCGGCGGCCTCCTGCTCCAGGCCGGCGTCGGCGGGCGCCGGCGCCGGCGCGGCCGCGGCCGCCGCGGCCGCGGCCTTCTCGGCCTCCGCTTTTTTCTCGGCCTCCGCTTTTTTCTCGGCCTCCGCTTTTTTCTCGGCCTCCGCGGCCGCCTCCGCCTCCGCGGCCGCGGCCGACTCCGCCTTTTGCGCGTCGGCCTCGAGCTTCTCGGCGGCCTCGCGCGCGGCCTGGGCCTCCGCCACGGCCCTGGCGGCCTCGTCGCACTTCCGGGCGGCCTCGCGCGCGGCCTGCACGTCGGCGTACTCCTTGGCCTTGGCCGCGGCCGCCTCGATCTTGACCAGGCGCGCCTTGGCCGCGGCGAGCGTGCGCCGCGCGACGTCCCGGCCGTAGATGGCGTCGTGAGCCGCGCCGAGGTAGCCGACCATGTCGTTGAGCTCCGGCAGGGCCCGCGCGGGCCCGAAGCGGGGCGGCGCCGCGTCGGCCGCGCTCCCGGCGCTGCCCGCGAGCGCCGCGACCGACGCGAGCGCCAGCTTCTGCTCGGCGCACGCCGCGGCGTCGGCGGCCACGGCGGCGGCGGAGGCCTTCGCCGCGGCGCTGACGGCCGCGGCCTCCTCGTCGAGCCACTTGGCGAACGCGCGGATCTCGGCCGACGACAGGTGCCCGCCCGCCTTGCGCCGCTTCTCGTCCTTCTCCTCCTGCGCGTCCTCCTCGATGACCTGCTTCCGCTCGCGCGACAGCGTCTCGCGGCCCTTGATGTAGAGCGCGCCGAGGTGCACGGCGAGCGGCGTCGGGTCCTTGAACGGGACGTGGTCGCGCTGGGCCGCCGCGAACTCCGACGGGCTGCCGAGGCAGAAGACCTTGAGGGCGTCGTTCGACTTGAGCTGGGGGTGCTCGAGCAGCAGCATGAGCCACCGCGCCGGCGCGTCGGCGTCGCCCGCCTGGGCCTCGACGCCGAGCGGCGGCACGACGACGCCCGGGTGCTCGGCGACGAGCGCGAGGCGGCACCACTGGAAGTCCTCGACCGTCCGCCGGAGCCCGCCGCCCTCGACGCGCATCGCCTCGCCGACGCCCTTGTAGCGCGTCGTCGCCGCGAGCTCGTAGGACCAGGTCTTCACGAGGGCCGCCTCCGTCGTCCGGCGCAGCCGCCCGACGCGCGAGCCCTCGTCGACGCCCTCCTTCTCGGCCAGGCCGCCGTAGCGGACCTTCTGCGGGTCCGAGACCGCGACCGCGACGAGCTCCACGTCGGCCAGGTGGTCCTCGCGCACGGTGACCGGGTCCTTCTCGGCCAGGCAGTCGACCTTGGCCAGGGGCCCGTCCGACGGGCTCGGCGGGCGGAAGGGCATCCTGTCCTCCTTTGATAAGACCTGATCTCGCGCCCCTTGTTCTGCCCGGAGTCGTCGAGGGTCGCGGGGCAGCGCCGCACTGCTTGCTGCGGGCGCGTGCGGGGGGAGCCGGGTCCTGGAAAGTTGACCGGGGACCGGGCTGCCTTCGCACAACAGTCTCAGAGGCCGACGCCAGGCGCTAGGGCGCTAGCCCCCGGCAGCGCTTCGAGGGCGTCGGACGGCTGGTCGGAGTCCTCAGGAGGCCGAGCCGGCACTGTCTATGGAAAAAAAAAAAAACGGGTCCGCGGCGCGGAGGCAAATCACATCAAGTGGTCGTTACTACGACGTTAGGTTGAGGTTAAGCTAATAATAAATAAGGTTAAGGGTGCGCCTCGTCAGGGCGCCGCGTCGACTGGCGTGTCGTCCGCGACAAGGTGAATAAAGGGCGCCTCAGGGCGCCTCGTCGACCGGCATGTCGTCGGGGGCGGCCTCCTCCGCGCGGAGGACGAAGAAGCGGACGCTCTGGCCGTCACGCGCGGCCTCGGCCCGGAAGGCCGCGCCGCCGCAGTCGAGCGCGCCGTCCGCGCCGCCGAGGCGGTCGCCGCCGACCGCGACGCGGAGGCCGGCCACGTTCGCCGCCTCGCGCGCGGCCGCCTCCCAGGCCGTCTCGGCGAGGCGCCGCTTGCCGCCCGGCAGGTCCAGGGACAGGACGCCGTACGTGTCGACGGTGCAGAGCACCAGCAGGTGGTCGTCGGCCGCCGGGAACGAGATGACGTCGAAGACCTCGACCACGTGGTGCTTCGCGTCCACGAGGGGGTAGCAGCCCGGCGGCGGCGGGGGCATGGCGTAGTCCGGCGGCAGGGGCACCGCCGTGCCCAGCGCCTGTGTGGAAATCAACCAGTGCGTCGGGTGCACCCGAAAATTCTTCACTAAGTCATTTCTCGGCGATGACGCGGCTGTCCTGGCTCGGTCGAGCGGCGAGGAACCGGCATCGCCACGCCATCGAGCAGGCGTCGCGTCGATGGCGTGGAGGCCGACGCGACGAGTCAGCACGAACGCGCCGTAAAATTTTGATTTCCACACAGCCCAGCGCGCGCGACTGCAGCAGGCCCCGCACCGAGATGGGCACGCAGACCGGCGCGCCGCGGCCGTGCCACATGCCCGCGGGGGGGAACCTCCCGGCGCCGAAGTCGCCGAAGAGCGCCCGGTTCGCCGCCGCGCACGCCGCGCCGACGCGCTCCGGCGGCCCGGCGACGGCGATGGCGCCGTTGCGCCACGCGCCGTCCAGCATGCACGCCGCGCACGAGACGCGCGCCGGGCCGTTCGCCTCGCGCTTGACGGCGTCGGCGATGGCGTCCGACAGCAGCGCCTCGCGCCGCCGCCGGAGCGCCGCGTCCTCGCCGCGGTCCGCGGCCGGCCGCTGCGCCGTGCGCTCGCCGGGGCCCGCCGGGGCGCCCTCGGACTTCTCCGGCCGCTTGCCGAAGTCGCGCTCGTCGGAGCCGAAGTGCAGGTCCGGCGCCTTCGCGTCGCGCGACGCGACGACGTAGCCGCTCGCGCGGCCCTCCGCCGCGTGGCGGCCGCGCGTCCGCGCGAGGCGCGCGCAGGAGCACCCCGGCGCGTGCACCTTCAGTTGCTGCGCCTGCTTGCTCTCGCGCGGCGCGTGCTCTCTCTGCGGTTGCGGCGTGCGGCGACCTTCGTTGCCGTTGCCACCGCTGCCGCGCCGGGAGCTGCGGCCGCCGCGCCGCGTGCGGCTCGGCTTCTGCGGCGTCGACTCTCCTCGACTGCTTGCGGGTGCTGCCGGCGGCGTGGGCGGCTTCCACTCCGAAGCTTGGACGTTGAGCTTGGAGAGGGATGCGGGGGAGGAACTACGAGACGACATCTGTCTGCAGTTCTATATGTGATCGATCCTGCGTCGTGTGTCACTTCTAGGTGGCGATCAAAAAGGATAGACACACTAGACCGTCCGGAGCTCTCGTAGTCGGTCGAGGAGAGGATCTTGCACGAGGGTGCTACCCCCCACGCGGTCGCAACGCTACCCCCGGGGGTAGATGGCGAAGGTACCGGATGTTCGACGACGCCTGACGTCGTACGCAGGTCCAGGTCTGGTGTGCCCGAACGAACGACGCATTAGCTAAGTGCCTCTACCTATCGGACGCGAGGTAAACCGCCCCGAATTCCTTAATATAAAGATATATTGGGGGTGGCCGACAGGTATTACATAAGTATACATACTTGCAATACAGCCGCCTATGATTAATTAAGCTAAGTTTTTGTTGATACCATCTGCACGCTTCGTTGGTAAGAAACTATGGTACAAAACATAGAGTTAAACAACCGAAAAAAAAAAAAACAGGTTTACTCGGGCGCTCGATGCGACCGGGAGTCCTGCAACGGCATCGTCGACGTCACGATCGGCGGCGCGTCGTCTGGCACTATACGCTCGCACCCCGCCGGCGCGTCGTCTTACGCGCCCTACTCGCGGTGTGGCTGGCGCGTTGACCTAGGCGGCGTCGACGACAACGTCGACGACCGCGACGACCAAAATCGCGTCGTGGTGCTGACGTTCGTAAGGGCGGGACCGAGCTGCCGCTCCTGGCGGGGTACTGTGTGGAAATCAAAAATTTACGGAGCGTTCTGCCGCATGCTCGTCGAGAATGGACTTAGTGAAGATTGCACCCGACGCACTGTTTGATTTCCACACAGGCGGGGTACGCGCCGGGCACGAACGCGACGCACCACCTCGCGATCCAGAAGAAGGCCAATTCGAACCTCGCCGTCGCCTTCGGCCGCACGTCTTCCGCGTTGCTCGACTCGGCGAGGAGGCCGCGGCCGGACCCCGAGGACGGGTCGAACGGCTCGAGCCGCACGACGCCGACGCCCCGACAACTAGATCCCTGATGTTCCCTTCCCCCCGTCATCCCTGATAGTCCTCCCCCGTCAACAACACCACGCACTCACGCGCCTGGCGCATTCTAATGAGCTCTTGTTTTGGTACCTAGCGCCTCTAAGACACTAGCAAGCACCGGCTCTCCGACGACGTCTGAACCCACAACCTGTGCAAGGGCTGCCCAACACCCTTATATATTGCGACGGTGCCTCGTTGCAACACAACGCCTCGTTGCAACACAACGCCTCGTTGCAACACGAACGCCTCGTTGCTGATGAAAAACCTTCCATGAAGCAGCCGCGGCGCCTCCTTCTCCTCGTGGCGGCGGCGGCCCGCGCCGTCACGGGGGCCGCCGCCGCCACGGACCCCCTCCTGGAGACGGCCATCGCCGGGGGGCAGGAATACGTAAACCTGGACATTCGATTCGGCCCGGACGTGTACCGCATCCCCGTCGGCGTCAACGCGACGTGCGAGGAGAAGCGCCGCCACCTGCAGGGCGTGATGCCCGAGGGGATGCTCGGCCAGGGCTGCACCAACCGGGCCTGCGCGGCCCTCGTCACGCTCGCGGAGCTGCTCCCGAGCTGCGCGGCCTACTGCGAGGCCGCCATGGGCGACGCGAAGCTCGAGCGGACGAGCACGGTCGAGCCCGGCGCCCTGTGGCGCGGGTCGCCGGGCGGCGCCGTGACGTCGCTCAAGGGCCAGCGCTTCGAGGCCGTGGCCCGGGCGTTCCTGGGGGCGCACGGCTACGCGAGCGCGGGCGGCGCCGCGGAGCCCCTCGCGAAGCTGTTCGAGGAGCAGAACCGCTTCGACCCGAAGTACGCCGACCTGGGGGAGGTCGTGCTCTACGAGCTCGCGCACGCCGAGGCGCGCGTCCGGCCGCCGACCGCCTGGTTCGACGACCTGCGCGCCGTGGGCTGGCACCGCATGCCGGGCGCGGACCGGCTCTCGCTCTTCCCGGAGAGCCGCGTGGCGCAGGCCCGGCGGGCGCTCGAGGCCGTGACCGGGCACGTGCGCTTCAACTTCCTCGGCGGCCGCGGCACGGACGCGTCGACGCGGCTCGCGCGCGGCTGGGTCGAGCGCTTCGCGCTGGCGCACTTCCGGGCGGACGACGTGCTGGTGTTCACGGACTCGTGGCAGGCGCACGCGCCGCTGGGGCCCTTCGACCGCACGCTCGACGCCGCCCAGCCCAAGTGGAACCCGAAGCTCGCGAACAACGTCAGCTTCATCCGCGACGCCATGACGTCGCCGGCCCGCGACGAGTGGGTCGCGCACCTCATGTTCCTGGGCCGCGGCCGGCCGCCGCCGCCGAGCGCGTTCCGCGACGTCGCGGCGGACCAGCTCATGCGCGTGGACGCGAGCTACGTGGCCACGCTCTGCTCCTCGGGCGCGACGCTCGCGCCGGCGGGCGACAACGCGTGGTCGCGGCGCTTCTACGAGGCCATCCTCTGCTGCTCCGTCCCCGTCGTCCAGCGCTCCGAGCACGCCGGCCGGACGGACGCGGACCTGGAGCTGGGCTACCGGTACCACGTCTACGACCCGGCGAAGCCGGCGTCGGCCTACGGCTACGAGCGCGACTGGGCGACGCGGAACTGGCACCTCTTCGCGAACCACTCGACCCTCCTCTCGCCCGCGAGCGTGGAGGGGTTCGAATGCCCCGAACGCACCTTCTCGAGCGTTCCTGTCTAAGCGTCGTCGTGTTGTCCAGTAAAAGCACAACGTTTACTACTACTTCACAATGGCCGCGCCGCCGCCGCGCCGCTCCGCCGCCCACGCGTCCAGCAGCGACGCGTCGTTCCTCGGCACGGTCTGCGCCTCGAGGCCCAGCGACTCCACGACGTCCTCGGGCAGCGCGAAGACGGCGTCGATGCCCGGCCGGTCCCCGGGCAGCGCGCCCAGCAGCGAGAGCCCGCCGACGCCGAAGAACGTGTGGAAGACGTCGGGGCAGTTGCCCGGCCGGTCCGCGATGCCGCCGTCCGGCAGGTCCTGGCACTTGAGGATGAAGCTCCGGAGCCGCGCGCCGTCGATCCAGTGGTCCGCGCCGAGCATGCGCAGCACCGAGAGGATCCACCACGAGTAGCAGACGTCGGCCTGCTTCTCCGGCCGCCCGTTGAGCCCCCCGCTGTCGCACTGGCGCTCCGCGAGCCACCAGCAGAGCAGCGGGCGGTCCACCAGGTCCAGGCGCCGCGCGATCGCCAGCGCGCCCACGCAGCAGAAGACCTGGCCCGCGTGCGACTCGGCGCCGGGCGCGCAGCCGTAGCCGCCGTCGAAGTTCCGGCACGCGTCGACGAACGCCGCCGCCCGCCCGACGTCGGCGTCGCCGAGCCGCCCGAGGAGCGCCAGCGCCGCCAGCGCGCAGTACGAGAAGCGCGTGTCGACCTCGCCCCAGCGGTCGCCGCAGAAGGAGCCGTCCGGCTGCTGGAGCGCGGCGACGTACGCCGCGGCCGCGGCGCGGTCGCACCGGTCCAGCGCGCCGAGCAGCGCCAGGACCTGCAGCGCCGACAGCGTGTAGAGCACGTGCGAGTCGTGCCCCCGCGCGCCGCCGAAGCCGCCGTCGGCGTTCTGGCAGCCCCGCGCCAGCTCGACCAGCGCCGGCCCGCCCAGCTCCGCCGCCGCGTCCCTCCCGAGGAGCCGCATCGCCGTCAGGCCCCAGTACACGCCGCTCACGCGCATGTACTCCGTCAGGGCGTACTCCAGGGCGCCCGCGTCCGCGGCCACCCGCTTGAGGTAGGCGGCGTGGCGTTCGGGCGCGAAGGGCGGCGGCGGCTGCGTCGGGTCGTTGAGCGTCGCGTAGGCGAGCGCCGCGGCGGCCTCGTCGACGGCGCTCATCGCTCCTGGCCCTGGCACGGTGGCGAGCCCAATCAGTGGCCGTGTACGCGACCTTGTCCGCAGACGCCTACGAGGCCCACGTCAGGCGACGCTCCAGTACTGAGACGTCCACGAATCACGCGCACAACCTCCGTGTTTTAGCTGCTAGCGGCTGAGACACACTAGCAAGCGAAGTCAGTTGCAATGAGCCAGTTTGAGGAGATCATGTCCCCGGGTTGCAGCTTCCAGGGCTCCCGCGTTTGGGAAATGTTGCGCGCTAGCGCCTGTAAGGACACTAGGCATCCCTAGCAAGCAAGCAGGAAACGAGGCTTTCCAGGTGCCCGGCTCCCCCAGTCATCTAGCACTGCTCGTGGAGGTTGACCACCGCATTTATATTTACGACCTGAATACCCGAGGTACTGTCGGTCAACAGGCAGGGCTGCCCAAATACATATTGCCCGACGTCGCGGCCTCGGCGCCAGGACCATGGCCATCACCTGCTGCGGCCGCAAGGTCAAGTGCTACAGCCGGCGGATCTGCGGCGACTGGGAGCCGGAGTACCAGAACCTGCGGGACACGTCCGTCCTGCTCTTCGCGTCGGGCGTCCTCGGCCTGCTGTGCGCGACGTGCGCGATCGCGCTGTTCCCCTTCCAGCCGTCCGTCAACGCCGGGAGCCTGTGCATGTTCGGGAGCGCGCTGTCCTGCGTGACGGCGCTCGTCACGCTGTGCTGCTGCCGCGGCACGCAGAGCGGCGCCTACCACGCGGCGCTCTTCTGCATGGTGATCCAGCTCCTCTGCACGGCGTCCCTCGTCTACGCCGGCGCCGGCACGTCGTTCGACTTCTGCGCGGAGACGGTGGACTGCTACGGGCTCCGCTTCGAGGGCTCCGACCGCGAAAGCTGCTGGACGTGCCTGCGCGAGCCGTGGGACGGGTGCGCCCTGCAGTTCTCCTGCGACGAGGACGAGGTCGTCCGGAAGTGCCGCGAGGGCGCCGGCGACCTCGGCGCCGTGGCGCTGCCCTACCGCGAGAACTGCTGGGAGACGAAGGCGTTCCAGTGCTACGACCGGGCGGCCGGCACGCGGAACTACACGTCGCCCGAGGGGCGCCTGACGTACCAGCTGCTCGGCAAGCGCAACTGCGAGCCGCGCTACTCGCCGAACGGCAAGTGCGGCGACGGCGGCGAGGCGACGCCCCAGCCCTTCTGGGGCTTCGAGGACCGCGAGACCTGCTGGAAGTACTACAAGGGCAACGGCCCGAAGGGCCACCGGCGGAAGGCCATCTCGCCCAAGTCGTCGACGGGCTTCGTCGTCGTGGGCTCGCTGACGCAGATCCTGGCGTCGTTCTTCTTCATGTTCGTGGCGGGGGCAAGGCTAGAGATGTAACATCACTAAGACTGCCGTGGTTGACCACTCGTGTCGCGGCTACTTATACACGGGGTGCCCAGGCAAAAATCAAGGGGAAGGGGTCGATCGGTCGGCCGCGGCATATGGTTCATGGTTCACGGCGAAAGGGACCGGCCCGTCGGCCGCAGCCGGCGCCTCGTCGTCGAGAGTTCCAGCGGCAGCGACAGGCGCCGCCGGCCCGGCCGCGACGCGTCGGCGGCGCTCTTGCGCTGCTGCTGCCGCGGCGAGCCGCGGCGGCGGGACGACGCCCACATGAGCATCGCGTGGACGCCCGACAGCGGCGACGACCGGGGCCTGCGGCCCCGCGACCGCGCCCGCGACCGCTGCTCGTCGGCGACGTCGCGCTGGAGGCGCCGGAACCGCGCGGCGGCGGCGGCTTCGCTCGCGGCGGCCTCGCGGTTCGCCGCCTCGAGGCGCTCCTGCAGGCCGCGCGCCGCCATCGCGACGGCGAGCTGCCTCGCTTCGGCTCGGGACAACGCTTCCTCGAGGTGGAACGGGGCCGGCGGCGTCAGCAAGACGCTGACGGGGCTCGAGCGCTGCTCCCACTGCATCATCCTGCGTTAATGATGCGACTGCGTTAATGATGCGAAGAACCAATTCAACTCAGTGGTGGCTGTTTTTTGGCAGCGCAAGGACGCAGCAACTCTTAGCTGTGCCCTGAAGAACCAATTCAACAGTGGCTTTGACAACAAGAGCAACTCTTTAGCTGGCGGTCCCCAAGAAAAGAGCACCACTCTCTACGCCCTCAGGCCCTAAAACGGCCTCAACCCGGTGCTTGTGCTGGGATTACCTCCTCCTAACAGAGCACAACAGCATCATGCATCGAGAGCACACCTGCACCTGTGCAAAGGGCAAATGGTGGGAGCCCCGACAGATGGACAGGCACAGCTGCACGACCTCTGTTACTCGATCACCTGATCAACGGACTGCTCGGAGGCATCGCCCCTCGGGCTAGTGTCTCTATCGTGTTAGCTCTCCTCTGGTCAAAAACACACGCGCCGCAGGTGCGAAAGGGGCACCGTAACAAAGCGCGCGAGCCGGTTAGCAGTGCTGCTCTCAAAAAAAAAGAGGATGGGCAAGAGTCAGCGCGCCAAGCCGCCGCGCGACGGCGACGACGCGGCGCGCGCGACGTCGACGCGGGCGGAGGACGCGTTCGAGCTCCTGGCCGACACGGTCGCCGCGGCCGTCGACGCCGTCGAGCTCGCGGCCCACGCGGGCGGCCTCTTTTTCGGCCTTGGCCTCGTCGCCGCGCACGCCGCGGCCCGCCGGGGCCTCTGGGCGGCGGCCTGCGCCTGGTGCGTCTGCAACTGGACCTTTTCTGGGCGGCGGCCCGCGCGGGCCGCGGCGGCGGCGGCGCTCGCCGCGGCCCTGAGCGTCGCCGAGAGCGACACAATAGTACTAGCGTCGCCCGCGGAGACGGAGGTCGTCTGGCTCCTCCGGCACGCGCTGGCGCCGGCGGTCGTGGGCTGCGTCGGCGCGCACAGCGTCGTCGCGCTCGGGCGCGCGGCGGGCGTGGCCCTGGCGACCGGAGGCGCGCCGCCGCGCCCCGGCCGCGGCGGCCGCCGGCCGCCGCGGGCGCGCGCGGGCGCGCACCACGCGGTCGTGGCGGCGGCCTTCGCCTACGCGGCGGCCGTCTACGCGTGCCGCGCGACGCGCGCGCCCCAGGCCAAGGCCCTGCTCGGCCGCGGCTCGACCGCCGTCGCCGCGGCGTGCGCGTCGCTGGCCGCGGCCGTCGCGGGGCCGCCGCCCCTCGCGCTCGCGGCGGCGGGCGCGGCCGCGGCCGCCGGCGCGGCGCGGGGGGACTGCGCGTTCTGCCTCGCGTCGGACGCGGGGCCCTCGGTCGTCGCGGACCGTGTGGAAATCAAAGTTTTACGGCGCGTTCGTGCTGACTCGTCGCGTCGTCCTCCACGCCGTCGACGCGGCGCCCGCTCGACGGCGCGGCGCCGCCGGTTCCTCGCCGCTCGACCGAGCCAGGGCGGCCGCGCCATCGCCGAGACATGACCTAGTGAAGAATTGTCGGGTGCACCCGACGCACCGGTTGACTTCCACACAGGTCGCGGAGCTCGACCCGGATCAGCTGGGCGGCGACGTCACGGAGGTCTTCCTGGCGTCGCTCAAGCTGCTGGGCGACAACGCGCAGCTCGACGGCGACCTGGGGTCGGCCTTCGACGCGGTCGCGCGCCGGCCGCCCGGCGGCGGCGGCGCGCGGACGGAGGACGCCTGGCACCGGCGGAACGCGGCGGCGGACTGGGCCGGCGAGCGCGTGCCCCTCCAGCAGGATTTGATTCTCGAGCTGCGCCACACGAAGCTCGAGCTGCGGCACCACGCGACGCGCCTGGTCTGGGGCGCGGGCGCCGCGCCGCCGCGGCAGCCGGAGCGGGCCTGCGTGGACCTGGGGGGCGGGCGGAGGGCCTGCCCGGCGGGCGTCGGCACGGCCTGGAGGCTCCGGGGCCACTTCTCCTACGAGGCGCAGGCGCGCAAGGTCGCGCAGCGGCGCCTGAACGTGACCGACGGGCGGCGGAACGCGCTGCTGTACCCGCCGGGCGCGCACGCCGCCTGGCACGCCAACACGTTCGACAGCACCCCGGGGAACAACTGGCGCCTCTACCTCGCCATCACCACGGGCAACGCCACGTTCCTCTTCAGCGACGAGAACGGCACGACCGTGCGGCTCCGCGAATCCGCACGGCCGGGCACGCCGTCCTTCGCCGCGCGCCTCTTCCGCGTGGGCCGCTGCGACCGGCGCTGGCACTCGATCGTCGTCGACTCGGGGCTGCGCTTCTCGTTCGGCTACATGCTGTCTGATAAGACGGCCGCGGGGCTCATCGCGCGCGCGGTCCGGACCTATAAGTGAATTCCTGTGTCTTCGTCTTTTCTCTTGGCCTTCCTTATAAATATTTTGAAAAAGAAACTGTAGAAGGCGATACAGTCCCGGGGTGCGGCTTCCCGTGGGCTAGCGGCCTGCAAGACTGCAGGACGGTGGCGGCGACGCCTTCCAGGGGGCTAGTGCTGCGGCGGCGCTAGAGGCTTTCGCGCTAGTCTTAGCGCTGCCTTTCCGGTACACCGCCGCCGTTCCCGATTTCGAGCACCGGGCAGCGCTGGGAAGGTCGGCACAGGCTTATAGCAGCCCTTTGCCCAGCTCGAGCACGAAGACCACCGTCGGGCACCTCTCGTCCTGGAAACCGGCGTGATTTATTCTATATTATGCGGGGCGCTCGACGACGAGGATCGCCGGCCGCCCCTGCGGGTCCAGCCGATTGGAACCGACGGCTCCGAGGACCTCTTCGAAGTCCCGCGCGGGCTTGGCGTCGAGGTCCGCACCGAAGATGAAGCGGAACGTCTTCGGCCGCCCGATCCCGCCGCCGAGGAGTTGCCACGTCGGCATCTCCATCTGCTGGCGCACCGCGCTGGTGGCGCGCAGGATGTCGCCCGGGCGCAGACCCGCCGCCTCCGCGTTCGATCCCTCGCCGACGGCGCCGACGACGACGATCGGCCGACCGCCCGCGTCGTCGGACTCCTGCAGTATCACGCCGCACGGCACCTCGACTTCGAACTTTATTAGTTGGGCGGAGCCGTCCGAGCGCGGCTCGAAGAAGCACTCCGTGTCCTCGACGCTCCAGTCGGGTCGCGCGATGGGGAGCACGACCGAGAGCCCCGGTCGGGCCGCCGGCGCCTCGGTTGTTGCCTCGGTCGCCGGCGCGAAGTCTCGCTCCGCCTCGGCGGCCTCCCGTCGGAGCCGCGCAGCCTCTGCAAACAGCGACGCGGCGTCATCGCCGCCGGGTGCGGCGCGTACACTCGTTTTGTGTGCTGCATTAATCCGTGGCTGGCGCAGCGCGCTCGTCGAGTGCGCTGCTCCGAGCAGCGCGAGCAGCCAAACGAGATCGTGCATGGAGTGCCCTGCACGATTGTAGGTATTATTATAAATTAGTGATAAATCGTCTTACGACGTATATACCAGGCAGCGGCGCAGCGCATGCGCAAAGGCTTGCAATGCCTAGTGTCTTACGAACGCTAGCAAGGCCTCATCGACTGATTCGGTCGAGGACGC
Source organism: Pelagomonas calceolata (assembly GCA_918797485.1). Classification (NCBI taxonomy): domain Eukaryota; class Pelagophyceae; order Pelagomonadales; family Pelagomonadaceae; genus Pelagomonas; species Pelagomonas calceolata. Next base: position 5,004,332 of record CAKKNE010000004.1, read on the forward strand.
GGCGGCCATGATTCAGGCCCAGATCTACCGGGAGTGGGGCGTGGCGATTGTCAAGGGTCGGGCCGACTGTCTACTGGCTTTGTTGGAGTGTACGGTGCCGAACGCGTCGCCGCGGTCCAAGGTCGCCTGCGGGAAGTCGCGGGACAAGTTGATTGAACGGGCGAACGTTGCACATTGTTCGGGGGGGGTTGCCGAGGCGGTTCTGCTTAGAAGGAGGTACGCTGTTATGAAAGAAGCCCCGCGCCCGCCGCCGATGAATCGGCGATGCGCGGTGTCTCCCCCCCCAGGGGCTCCGCCCACTAGTTCTAGCACCGTAACATCGACTACCGTAGCACCGCATGGCGATGAAAGGTCATACTACTACGCCCTCTCATCGCGCGGAGAGAGGACGGCGTGCGAGCGGGCGACGGGGGATCTACTGGTGCCGGAGGGCGCCCTCCTGGAATTCCGGGACATCGCATTCGTCGGTGGCGAGGCAGTCGAGCGCCGTCGCCCGGTTCATGTGGCTATCTTCCATGCAGAACGCGCCGTCGGCGTCGAAGACGATGGTGCATTCGTCGACCGCGGACCGAGGGACGAACCGGCTCACGGGGTCGTGGCTCGCGCGGTAGCCGGCGGGCCCGAAGGCGGCGGCCGTGTGTGTGGCGGCGAGCAGCGCGAGGACGAGCTTCATGGGAAACGGGCCTGCGCGGGAGACAAGGGATCGGCCCCGAACGCCCGATGCCGTCCGTCGCGTGCAGCCAACAAGGGATCGGCCCCGAACGCCCGATGCCGTCCGTCGCGTGCAGCCAATGTCAACAGCACGTTGGGCTCCTGCCCTCGGCGTCCGACGACGGCCGGGGCTGCGCGCGGGGCGACGGCTGCGACGATTTTTTTGTCTCTCGGTTTCCTGCGCGCATGCGCGGTCTCTGAACGCACCTGATCGGAAACGCCGGGTAATTCTGGCTCGGTGTCAAGCTTCGCGCGAGCGGGGGGGGGGGGACCAGCGCAAGCCGATGAGAGTTCTGGGGTTGCTGGCGACGGCTGGAGACAAAAACACAGAGTCGTTAGAATCTGGCGTCGGCATAAGAGGTACTAAGGTACTATACTTTGCGCCTGCACAAGAGGTACTATACTTTGCGCCTGCCGCCTCCTGGGGTCGGCATAATAAAAATAGCCGTTCGCTGCTGTTATGGGTCATTGACGCGCGTTTGGTGCCGCTGAACCATGCACCCCTTAAGTGTAAAGCACGCGAGCAGCCGCGACTGGCTGTATCCCGCTCTAATATTGATCAACACGCTGAACGGTCCCGGCTTCGTCGTGCTCGCGGAGGCCGGCCGGCAGGCCGGGGCGCTCGGCGCGGTGCTCCTCGTCGCGGCGTTCGCGCTGCTCGCGACCTTCTCCGCTCGCCGCGCCTGCGCCGTCGCCCGCGAGGCCGAGGCGCACAAGATCGAGGGCGGCGGCGCCGACCTGGCGGGGCCGTGCCGCACGCTCTGGGGCGGGCGCGGGGCCCGGGTCGCGGCGGCCGCCTGCGCCACGGCCCTCCTGGCCTGCGCCGTGGCGCAGATCGTCCTGTGCGTCCAGCTCGCCGACGCGCTGGAGGAGGCGCTGGTCGGGCGGCGCTGCGGCGTCGTGGTGCGGCTGCCGTCCCTCGAGCTGACCGGCAAGGCGGCGCTCTTCTACGCGGGCTGCCGGCCGGCGGCCGAGCCGCTCCCGGCGCCGGCCCTGGAGGCGTCCGTCGGCGTGCTGCTGACGCTCGCCCTCGCGCGGCTGGCCCGCCGGGCCGAGGGGCCGCGGACGCAGGGCGTGGGCTTCGCGTGCTTCTGCCTCGGCGCCTGGCGCTGGGGCGCGTACCTCCGGCGCGAGACGGTCGCGGACCGGGCCGTGGCCTGGCTGGGCCCGAGCCCGCTCGCGGCGGCCCCGGCCGTGTGCTTCAACTTCGCGTGCGTGCTCGCGGTGCCGCCGCTGGCCCTGCGGGGCCGGGCCGAGGCCGCCGCGCGGGGCGCGGGCGCCGCGTGCCTGTTCATGGCCCTGGCCTACGCGGCCGTGGCCGTCCTCGGCGCGGGCGGCGCGCCGACGGCGCCGTCGGCCGACGCGCTGCTGGCGACCGGGCGCGCGTCCGACCTGGCCGCCGTGTTCTTCCTCTTCGTGTCGCAGCTGGCGGCGATCCCCACCTACCTCGCGGGCGCCGACGGCCTGATCAAGGCGCACCTCGTCGCGGCGGACGCGCGCCGCGCCGACGCGCTGGCGGCGGCGGCGGCGTGGGGCCTCGCCATCGCCGCGCACGAGTCCGAGCTGTTCGTCTCGATCGTCGACTGGACGTCCCTCCTCCTGCTGGGCTTCACGAACTTCTCGCTGCCGCTCGTGCTGGACGTGGCCTGGGGCCACCCCGGGCTGGCGGGCGAGGCGTGCCCCGTCGCGCTGCGGCGGCTGTCGCGCGCGCTGGCGTCGCTCACGGTCGCGGGCTTCGCGGCCCTCGTGTGCCGCGAGGCCGGCGCGCCGTGGTTCGTCGTCGCGGCCGTCGCCGGCGCGGCCGCGGGGAGCCCCCTGCCGGCGGGGCGGATGCCGCGGTCGGACTCCAGGGACTCCGTCGTGTAGTTTAATTCTTGTGTATGTATGTATTTTTATTCCGCCCGCGCGCGCGGCCTCTACCACCCGCGGCCTCAGTAGCGGCTCTTGCGCGTCGTCGCCCGCGAGATGACCGAGTCGGCGACGGAAAGCTCGGACATGCGCGAGAGCTTGTCCGGCGACCCCGCGTCCGCCCGTTGGTTGTAGCCGTACGAGGCGCCGCTCCGCCGGACGACGCGGCCCCGGCCGCCGGACCGCCCGTAGCCCGAGGACTTCTTCTTCGCCGGCGACGCCGGCGGGCGGGGCAGCGCGCCGGGGTCGCCCTCGACGTAGTGGGGGTAGGCGTTGTGGAAGCCGACGATGCCCCGCGTCAGCACGTAGACGTTGTCGAAGCCGCGGTGCACGAGCTGGTGCGCCGCGGCCGCCGCCATGCGCTCGTCGTCGTCGTACAGGACGATGAGCCGGCCCTCCCGGTTGCGGAACCGGTACAGGTCGGGCTGCGCGCGGTCCTGCATCAGCAGCCGCTGCGGCATGCTGCGCGCCTGCAGCACGTGGCACCGCGCGAAGGCCGCGGGGTCCCGCACGTCGAGCACGAGGTAGGGCCGCTCGTACTCTTCGTTATCGTCCGCGGCGTAGGACGCGATGACCGGCCCGCAGCCGCCGTCCAGCCCCAGGCCCAGCGTGTCGAGCCGCTCGTCGTCGACCTTCTCGTACTCCTCGAAGAGCTCCGCGAGGTCGTCGCGCGAGATGCGCCGGAACGTCTCGTCGCGCCGCCGCAGGACCTGACTGTTCGTCAGGTAGCGCACGGACCGCGCCGTCGCGCCCGTGTCCAGCTTCGAGCCGACGTGCTGGAAGCGCCGGCGCTCCGGCACGCGCACCTCGAAGCCCTTCTTGATGGGGTCGCTGCGGACGGACGAGGTCGAGGTGCGCATCATCTTCGACATCGGCCTGGGCTGGCGCTCCTTGGCACGATGCGAGAGGGCACGTATGATTATCGAATACGTGCGAACGAGGCTGCCCAATTTAAGCCCCGGCCCCGGCCGGTGCCGGGCCGACCCGATATGACTTTTGAGGACCTGTCGCCGTATGCCGTCCAATAACCTTCTCTAAGGAGAGACAAAGGTCGGTTTTTTGCTTTGGTCCCGACCAGTGTGCATCCAGGGTCCGCCAGATGTCATAGTCCAGATGTCCGCCCTCCCAAAATAATCGCAGCGGCAAACGAGCGGCCCGCAGCAGCCATCCCTCCAGAGACATCTTGAATGATGGATGGGGCTGGCGGACGCGTGCAGTAGAGTTTTGTCCGGTTTACCCAGCTCTCGTCGAGCGTGAGCGAGCTGTAAAGCGAGGTCAGCTAAGAGGCGCGACGCGGCGTCTGGACTCAAAGGAATTGGTGGCGTAACGTTTGAACTGTCGGCTGCACGACTGAGAGCCCTTCACTGCAAACGCGGCCGTCAGCGAGCGGGCACCTAAAAGTGAGCAGCGTTTTGCAATAGCCCTTGCTGGCTGACCGCTGCGCCGCCGCGGCGTGCCACCGCTTACTACGCCACCGCCGCGGCCGCTGGTCGCTCCCGTTCGGTCTGCTGGCGCTCCTCCGCCCCGGTCGCTCTCGGGAGCGCCGGACCGCGAGACGGAGCGCGCGCAGTCGGCGACGTGCGCCGCCGAGGCGTGCCACCGCTGTGTGACGTGGACGGGGAGAGAAAATTAGGAATCACTTCGGCAAGACGCGACCGGCCATCACCCCGTCCCCGACGCAGGCGAGCGACGCGCCCGCACCCCCCCCTCCCCCGCGCGCCGCCACCATGGGCGGGAACAACAAGCCGCCCGGGCTGGGCAACAAGCTGCGCATGACGCTCGGCCTGCCCATGTCGGCGGTGATGAACTGCGCGGACAACAGCGGCGCGAAGAACCTGTACGTGATCGCGGTGATCAACATCAAGGGGCGGCTGAACAAGCTGCCGTCGGCGGCGCCGGGCGACCTCGTCATGTGCTCGTGCAAGAAGGGCAAGCCCGAGCTGCGGAAGAAGGTCATGCCCGCCGTCGTCATCCGCCAGCGCAAGCCCTGGCGCAGAAAGGAGGGCGTCATCATCTACTTCGAGGACAACGCCGGCGTCGTCGTCAACAACAAGGGCGAGATGAAGGGCTCGGCCATCAACGGCCCCGTCGCGAAGGAGTGCGCGGACCTGTGGCCGCGCATCGCCTCGAACGCGGGGTCGATCCTCTGAGTAAGATAGTTCTAGTTTCGCGTGGCGCGGCGGCGGCGAGACAAGCGTATAGTTACGGTGCTAGGACTAGTGGGCGGAGCCCCGGGCGGGGGGGGGGAGACACCGCGCGTCGCCGACTCATCGGCATAACAGCGCACCTCCTTCTAAGCAGAACCGCCTCGGCAACACCCCCCCGAACAATGTGCGGCGAGACCTGCCGCTAGCAGCTGTAAGACACTAGTAGTGGTCTGCTAGTAAGTCAGAGCCGGCGTCGAGCTCGTGCGGCTAGCGTCGAGTAAGCTTGCGCCATAGATGAGTGCACGGGCATAACATATAGCTATAGTTGGCTGCCCCCTGCATTATCAACATTTGCTGCCAATAGACTGTGCAGTAGTAACAACCATGCTGCTGGCACTCCTGCTCCTTCTCGCCGCGACAACAGCAGCCCTAGAGCAAGACGGCAAGGACTACGACCTCTACACGACCGCCTCCGCCCTGCGCAACCTCGCCGGCGGCTTCGCGAGCGAGGTGGAGGTGACCGCGGACGGGCGCGTCAAGAAATTGATCTTTGACGGCACGGCGGACCTGTTGGCTGAGGCGCGGGCGCTGGTCAACGCGCTGGGCGTCACCCAGGGCGAGGGGTGCGAGGACCGAGATTGTGCCGCAAAAGAGCTGGTGAACATGATGCGCGGGACCGTCGACGCGAGGCGGCGGACGGCCGGCGAGGCGCTCGACCTCGCGCAGCTGCGCATCGCGACCACGACGCGCGGACATTTCCACGTGGTGCACACGCGGGACTCGTTCGTGGGCGCGTCGCTGGAGGCCGCGGGCACCTTCGAGGAACCCGCGCTGCGCCTGATGCTCGCGGTCGTCCGGCCCGGCGACGTCGTCGTGGACGCGGGGGCGAATCTGGGCGCGCACCTGGTGCCGCTCGCGGTGGCGGTCGCAGACGGTCGACACGCGCCGGTCAGCGACGCGGGCCGGCTGGTCGCCTTCGAGCCGCAGGCGATTCCGCACGCGCAGCTCCACGCGAGTCTACTCATGCTGGGCTCGGCGCGCATCCCGAGCGCCGTCGTCGCGTACCGCGCCGCCGCCGGCGCGAAAGACGGGGGAGTCGCGTCAATCCCGACGCTGGACGATCGCGGCGCGCCGCAGAACTTTGCCCAACTCTCGCTGGTCGAGGGGGCGTTCCACGGGCGGCCCGACGCGGACGAGTACGAGAACTATACCGTCGCCCGTCGGCGCGGAGACCAAAAGCTGTCGTGGCGGCACCCGACGCAGCGGTCGATGTCCACGCAGGTTCCCGTCCGGTCGATAGATTCCGTGCTGAAGGAAATGTCCCTCGCTTGCCCATCGTTGATAAAGGTGGACGTCGAGGGCCAAGAGGACGACGCGCTGCGGGGCGCCGCGAAGACCATCAAAAAATGCCGGCCTGTCTTGTACGTCGAGAACTGTGTGGAAATCAACCAGTGCGTCGGGTGCACCCGACAATTCTTCACTAAGTCATTTCTCGGCGATGACGTGGCCGCGCTGGCTCCGTCGAGCGGCGAGGAACCGGCATCGCCACGCCATCGAGCAGGCGTCGCGTCGATGGCGTGGAGGACGACGCGGCGAAGGAGGACGAACGCGCCGTAAAATTTTGATTTCCACACAGGTCGAGAACAACCACTACCCCGCGGCCGGCATCGCGACGAGGCATTGCCGGGGTGCTGGCTACGTCGCCTTCCACCACGCGTTCTCCTACGCCGCGCTCTTCCCCAGACCTCGCTCAAGAGAGGAGGCGGCGTACCACGCGGACGTCGCGGACCGGTCGGACTCGCGGAACCTGCTGTGCGTCGCGTCGGCCGAGCGCCTCGCCGGGCTGCCGGAGACCATTTTCCTTGAGGTCGTGCCCGGCTGGGAATCCGCCGCGGCAGCGCTCCCGCCGGACCTGCTCGCGAGGCTGACGCGGCCCGTCGACGAGGCGGTGTTGTACCCGAACCGGGGGGCGCCGTGGGAGTAGTTGTCGTATAAAGTGTGTTTGTCCTTTGATTTAGTCTCCGACCTTTAATATAGAATCGTTACTAGTAGGGGAGTCCGAAATGCCCACAACCATGGTGCGACGCGTTCGACGATAAAAAGGTATAAACTCCTTCAGGGTCACCTGCCCTGAGGGCAGCTAACCCAGGAGGAGTTCATGCCTTTTCCCCTGCCGGGGGCTGCTCCGCAAGGGTGCCAAATCCGGCGTGGGGGGTGATGGTTCGGGTTTAAGACTTTTTTATTTGGTTGGGGCTCGGAGGGAGTGTCTGCGCGTGCCGCGCAACCAAAGAGGCGCGGCGTGTATCGAGACCCGGAGACTGAGTGGCGCAGACGTATTTATCGAGACGGCGAGACAGCTAAAAAACGGGTGTCACAAGCAATATTGTCGGACCATAAAATACAGCGCTGCGGACACGCACACGCGCGCGCTAGTGGTAATCCGTTGGAGAGGAGTAGAAAAAGTACTTAAGCGGTCGAACGCTATCTAGAGTGCGGACTGCAGTCATATGGCCCAGGAAGGGATGGCCCAGGGCACGCGAAAAAAAGTGACGCATAGCACGATCCTCGCCTTGCCGAATACGGCGTGGGGGGTCGTCGTTGGTCTCGGCGGCAACGCCATTTTGTGGAAAGGTATCGCGACGCACGGTTTCACGCGCCACGTTCTCGGGCGAGGCGTTCAATGGCTATTTTTTAGCGTGGGCGGCGTTCTGTGCTATGCATAAATCAAATTCTTGCGGCGCGTTTCCTGCTGAATCATGGCCTCCACGCCAGGCGTGGCGGTGTGGGTCCTACACCACTCGATTCAGTCATCAAGGTCGCGTTGTCGCCGAGAAAGGACTTCGTGAAGAATTTTTCCGGCACCCGACTCACTGTTTGATTGCGCACAGGTTCTGTGGATTACCCTCGCACTCCTCACCCTGGCGAAATTCGTTACCAACTTTGTGTTCGTCGTCCGCGAGTGGCGGGATCCAGTCCGCGTTTATTTCTTCAATATGATGAACGTGTCGCTGTTCATGTACGCAATAGCCGTGCCGGCGGCGCTCGAAGACGACTGGCGCGCCGCGCGGACAGCCGCCTTTTGTATAGCTAGCGTCATGCAGATCGGCTTCAACCTCGAGGTGTATCGCCGGTGGCTGTTCTGCAAGGGCGCGTCGTTGGCCAGCGCCGAGCCGCAGTACATGTTGTCGACGGTTGGTTGGGCCCTCGGTTGTTTGCTAGCGCAGGACTTGGACCTCGACCGGAGATGGCGCATCGGCGTAGCCGAGCTCATGATTGGGTGCGCCGTTTGTTTTGTGTGGAAATCAACCAGTGAGCCTCCACGCCACCGAGCCGACGCGGTCACGGGGACAAAGTCGCGTCGATGGCGTGGCCTCCACGCCATCGAGCAGACGCAGCTACGGAGACAGCGTCGCGTCGATGGCGTGGGGCGCCCGAAATTTGAGATCCCACAGGTCGTGTTTTATTCGTTTGCTGCCATATCGGTGATCCAGGGCCTGGCCGAAAAACCCCATCTCAAAGGCGAGCCGGTGTTATTCCTACTCATCGCGCCGCCGTCCGTAGCGGCCACGTGCTTCGCCAATTTTCATGGCGGGCGGTTCAGAGGGGTCCCCGTGAGCGTGCTCGGATACGCGCTGGTGATGCTCTCGGTGTTGCTCCTCAGCGGTCCGAAGCTCGCTGGCGAGCCAAAACTCCTGGGAAGCTACTGGGCTTATGTGTTCCCCGTCGCCGCGCTCGGATCTGCTTGTATTAACTACGCCGCCTACGAGAACTCGCCCGAGGCGAAGGCCGTGGCGTGGGTCGTGTTCATTATAGCCGAGACCTTGCTTATTCTCGTCTTCGTACGCACTATGTACCACTGGGCGCAGGTCGCGCGGGGCCGGGCGCTTTGGCGCGACCCGCTCGCGCCGGCATCCGCCTGGGTCGACGAAAAAACGGGGGGGCGCGTCGGCCATTGCGAAGGGGACGACGCAGCAATTACTCCAGCATAGTGGCAGTAATGACTCCAGCATAGGGCCGGGACTACCCCTTACCATCGTCGCCGCCGAAGGGCAGCCAGAGCCGCGCCGAGCCGCTCACGCAGAGCGCGCCCGTCGCCGCGAGCCGCAGCGTCGTCGCGCACGTCGCGAAGGCCCCCGCGCGCGCCTCGCGCACGGCGCCGATTGCGATCTCGGACAGGACCTCCGCGCCGACGGGCACGGCCTTGTCGAATCGGAGGGACTGCGTCCGGTAGACCGCGCCCGGGTGGTGGCGCGCGAAGACGGCCGGGAACGTCGCCGCGAGCAGCAGCCCGGGCACGATGGGCGCCTCGAAGGGCGGGACCGGCCGCGCGTGGATCGCGTTGGCGTCGCCGGTCAGCCGCGCCCAGGCGTCGAGGTCTTCTCGCGTGAAGACGCGCGTGGCCTTCATGACGTCGCCCGGCGAGCAGGCCTTCGTCGCCAGCAGGCGCCGTGGGACGCACCGGAGCATCACGCGCGCAGCTCCTTGGCGACGGCGCACACCTTGGCCACCTGCGCGTCGTCGAGGCGCGGCTCGCGCGTGTCGTTGTCGACGACGCCCCCGACGACGGCGGCGTTCGTCGGCGCCACGTTCAGCACCGCGAGGCGCTCGTTCCGCGTGAGGCCGAGGTCGGCGCCCGCCAGCGCGGCCGCGGCCGTCGCCGCGGCGTCGTAGCGGCTGCCCGGCAGCGCCTCGAGCGCTTTGAGCGCCCGGTCGGCGGTGGCGTCGGCCTCCTGGAGCTTCCGCGGCCGCGCGCCCTCCCCCTGCAACCGAGCGGCCCGGTCCTGGAGGATCTGGGTGGCGTCGACGTTGGTCGCGGCTTGGTTCGTCGCTACGATCTTCATGCAACAAACGCTGGGCACCCGAGCGCAGCGCGGCACCTGCTTGCCAATTTGCGACAAGCAGCGCTAATGCAAGCGCCGGTAGAAGCAGCGCACACACCGATCGGTAGCTGCGGTCGTTCATGCGCTCGCGCCAGGCTCGGGATCCCTAGTGTCTTACAGGCCGCTAGCCGGCGGCACTGAACAGGCGTGTCGAACGAGAGCGACGGGGTGCGCGAAGCTTAAGGACCAGTCGACGAAACCCGCGCAGAGTAGCCATGATTGCGCATTGCAGCACTCTGCCGCCGCGCGTCCCGCTTGGTCCGGACGTAAACGCACTTGAAGACGCGTGACGAGAGATCGCGAGCTGCATTGTTACGTTGTTGGCGGAAACCAAAGACCAGGAGGCACGGGTGGGAGACAGCCTGCCTCCCTCGCCGACACCTGGCGTCTGTTCAAGGGCGCGGCGAGGCACGCGGAAGCATGGCCCGGCGCTCGAGCCTCGCGGCGGCCTTAGTGCTCGCCGTCGTAGCACTCCTCGCGCCCGCGGAGGCCAAGGGCAGCAAGGGCGTCCGCCGCAACTCGGCGCTGCACGGCAAGCCGCGCAAGAAGGGACGACGGCCGCCCCCGCGGAAGAAGAAGCGCCGCGAGTACGACTACGACGATGACGACGACGACGACGACGACTTCGGCGGCGGCTCGCGGCAGATGACGTACTACAAGCCGCGGCGCAAGCCGACGGGCCCGTCGGTGCTCCAGCGCGCGCAGGCCATGGCCAAGGAGGCAAGCGCGCGGGGCCTGGAGATGTCCAAGGTCGCCGCCTCGCGCGCCAAGGACCTCGCGGCCGAGGCCGCCGTCAAGGGCCAGGAGGCCTCGCGGCTCGCCAAGGCCTACTACAGCTCCGAGTACGAGAAGTTCCTCCTGACGGCGACGTGGCCGTCGGACCAGCGCGTCTCGCCGCAGCTCGCGAAGCGGCTCGTCGAGAGCGTCGCGCGCTTCCCCGCGCGGCCGCACGCGCTGCCCGACGACGACCCGTACCGCGTGACGCTGCGCAAGCTCTGGAAGAAGATGATCGAGCGCGACTGGCGGACCACGCAAAAAGCTTTGTACTTGCTCCACGCCCTGTCGCGGTCGACGCCCACCAAGAACGCGCGCGCGCTCTCGCGCACGCTCAAGTCCATGGTCGGCGACGCCGACCCGAAGACGGGCCGCAAGTACTTCTCGCGGCGGGAGCTCGTGGCGCTGCGGGGCGACGACGGCGCCGAGCGCGGCGCCGTCGTCGACGCGTACGCCGGGTTCGTGCTGCGGCGCGCGCTGCTCTTCGCGGGCAAGTTCGAGGACGTCGCCGCGCCGAAGAAGAAGAAGAAGCCGGCCGCCGTCGAGGAGTGCCCCGCCGACGTCATTAACGAGGCGACGCTGAAGCGGGCGCAGAACGCGCTGCTCGTGACGGAGCACGCGCTGACGTTCCTGCGCGCGGCGCTCGACGACCCGGACCCGCGGCGCGCGCACCTCGTCGTGGTGTCGTGCGTCGAGCTGGTGGTGGCCGACCTCGTGGACGGCTGGGCCGCGGCGCGCGACGCCTGCGGCGCGCTCGCGGCGGCGCTCGCGGCGGGCGCGGCCGGCGACGACGCCGCCGCCGCCGCCGCCGCGCTCGCCAAGTACGCGGCCCTCAAGCCGCGCGCCAAGAAGGCGGCCAAGGCGTCGCTGAAGACGCTGCGCTTCTTCGACCTGCGCGTGGCCGCGACCATCGGGGACACGGACGTCGACGCGGCCATCGACGCCGCGCTCGCGGCGCGCGGCGGCGCCGCGGCCGCCGCGGCCGACGCGGCGGCCGCGGCGTCGGCTGACGACGGCGAGGCCGAGGCCGAGGACGACGAGGACGACGAGGCGGACGACGAGGACGACGACGACGACGAGGAGGAGGACGACGACGACGAGGCGCGGACGCGGCGTCGAGTCGCCTTCTAACCACGCCATCGATGCGTGGCCTAGACGCGGACAGAACCACGACACGCGACCCCTGCGCAGGACGATGAGGATGACGAGGACGACGACGAGGACGACGACGAGGACGACGAGGACGACGAGGACGACGAGGACGAGGACGACGAGGACGACGAGGACGACGAGGACTAGCCTCTCCGTCGTCACACGCGCATTCCCCGTCGCGTCGAGTGCTGTAAGTATCCACACACTCGCTTACGTTTTTCCATGGCTGCCGCCGCCGGCCCGTCGGAAATCTCTCTTGCGTCAGCCGACGATGAGGTCGCCGTCGCCTACCGACGCCTACGACGCCTGGGTCTTGCGAGCAGGTTTCAAGAAACAATCCGCATTAGTCGTCCCCCTCAGGCGCGGCGGAAAACAGGAGGGCGAGCGCGATCACGAGGTACAGCACGTAGAGCCCCACGCTGAAGAAGCCGAACTGCTTCGGGACGCGGCCCGCCAGCAGGAGCCCCGCGCCGACGACGCAGACGCAGTTCGCGATGATCATGCCGAGGCCGACGCTGATGCCGTCGTTCGACGCGACGCGCATGCGCCGCTCCTGGAAGTTGTCCAGGCGGATGAGGAAACCCACGCCCAGCGTCACCAGGAGGTTGAACACGGGCCCGGCGAAGCACGCCGTGAGGGCCTGCGCGTAAATCAACCCGTGAGTGCCGGCGTCGCCGTCGACGGGACGCGTCGCGACGGTTTGACGCATGCACCGGTGGGGGCCATGTTCGCGAGGCCCTTGCGCGCCATGGCGACGTTCGTGAAGTAGTCGCCGACGGAGTTGCCCCAGGCCAGCAGGGTCAGGCCCAGGATCTCGGGCTTGATCCCCGACAGCGCGGCGAAGAACTCCAGCGCCGCCGCGAGCTCGCCGGCGAAGACGTCGATCCACGTCGCCGCGACGAAGAAGCCCATCAGGGCGAAGATCGTGGCCGCCGCGAAGGGCAGGTCGTCGCTGCCGCGCGTGCTGTGCCACGCCGCCGCCGCGCACGCGGCGCCGACGACCGCCGCGACGTAGAAGAGGGGGACGACGCCGCCGACGAAGACGTTCCGGGCGCCGCGCGCGTGGGCGTAGCAGCAGAGCCACACGGGCGCGCCGAGCAGGGACAGCGCGAAGGGCGCCCGCGCGTAGCGGTCCCCGGCCGTCAGCGGCACGGTGGCCGCCCGCGCGGCGGTGAACGGCAGCTCGAGGACGTTCAGGACCTTCTGCGGGAGCGGGTCCTCCAGCGCCGCGAGCACGTTCGCCCGGGCCCGCGCCACGACGTCGAGGGCGAAGAGGCCCTCCAGGGCCTCCTCCGAGGCGGGCGCCGCGGGCGCCTCCAGCAGCGCCGACCGCAGCGGCGCGACGTCGTCGCCCTCGATGACGACCGAGCGCGCGGGCGTCGCGTCGGGCCCGTCGTCGTCGTCCGCCTGCGGGGACGACCGGTCGCGCGCGCGCCCCGCCGCCGCGTCGGCCCGGCGGGACGCGGGCCCGCGCCCAGAAGGGGTTGCGCGCGCCCGTCGGCGTCGAGGTCTTTTCCTCGTCCGCCGACGAGCCGACCTGGGGCCGCCGCCGCCGCTGGCGGACGTCGTGGATCAGCGTGAGCATCATCTCCACGGCGTCGTCGGGCTCGGTCGCGCCGCTCCGCCGGGCGAGGTCGTAGGGGCCGCCCGGCCGGCGGTGGTAGAGGTCCGCCGCGAGCACGACCAGCACGAAGAGGACGTAGAGCGCGAGCAGCGTCGCCGCGCCCGCGCGGGTGACGCGGCCGCCCGCCAGCACGCCCCAGACGACCGCCGACGCGGCGCCGTAGGCCGTCACGTCCCGGAGCAGCGCGCCCTTCGCCTTGGCGCCGTCGGCGATGACCATCACCATGCCGGCGACGCACGTCGTGACGAACATGCCGGCCCCCGTGAGCGCGCCCAGGGCGGTGTCCAGGCCGGCCCGCTCGCCGACGGCGTCGCTCGCCACGAGGTGCACGTTCGACGACACGTCCGGCGCGCCGTTGCCCAGCGCCAGGAGCGTGACGCCGGCGAAGCGCGGCGGCAGGCCCGCGTCCTCGGACAGCTGCTCGAGCGCCGGGCTGAAGTAGTCGTCCGCCGTGCTCCCGAGCAGCACGAACAGCATCGCGAGCCACGCGAGGCACAGCGCCGCGAAGCAGAACCGCGAGGCCGGCGAGGTCGCGCAAAAGTACGTCTTGGCGTAGTGGTTGCCGCAGGCGTCGCTCTTCGCTATCTGGCACTGCTCGTACTTGTCGATGGCGCGGCCGCCCCGTTCCCCCGGGCCGACCAGCCGCGCGTCGCGGCAGGGGCCCGAGAGCGCGCCTTCGTCGGCCGCGGCCGCTGCGGCCAGGACGACGACGAGGGCCAAAATCTTTTTTAGCATCCTTCTTTTGGTCTCTGGCGTGTGGATCTCTGGCGCGGGCCCGGCGGTACCCCTAAAAACTCCAAGCGCCGCCACAGCTAGCAATTGTAAGACACTAGGAAAGCACACAGGCTGCTCCCTTGCTGAGGCCCAGCAGAACTTCTGGGCTTGGAATCTCGTAAAAAACAAAAAACCGTGGTCCACCTCCCGCCAGTCTCCTGCACTATATAGAACGATGCTCGGGACTCGAGTGCTGCGTCACGCCGCGCGCCGCCTCACCGCGGCGCGCTGGTTTTCGCTGCCGTCGCACGACGTCGTAGGGCTCCCGGCGCTCTCGCCGACGATGGAGCAAGGGACCATTGCAAAATGGAACGTGGAGGAGGGCGCCCCGTTCGGCGCGGGCGACGTCATCTGCGAGATCGAGACGGACAAGGCGACCGTAGATTTCGAAGCGCAGGACGACGGCGTCCTCGCCAAGTACCTGCAGCCCGCGGGCGCGGAGGTCGCGGTCGGCGCGCCGATCATGGTCGTCGTCGAAGAGGCGGCGGATGCTGGAGCTTTCAGCGACTTCGAGGCGCCGGCCGCGGCGGCCGCGCCCCCGCCGGCGCCCGCCGCCCCGGCCGAAGAGAAGGCGCCCGCCGCGCCGGCGCCCGCCGCCCCCGCCCCGCCGCCGGCCGCGGCTCCCGCCGTCGCGACGGGCGCCGCGCCGCCGCCCGTCGCGGGGGCGTCGCACATCTTCGTCCGGGCCGACGCCGACCTCCCGCTAGTCCGCGGCCCGCTCGCCGCCACGCTCGAGGCGCAGAAGGAGTCGTACCACGAGCAGTACGGGGCGACCGGCTTCTAGAAGAGGGCGTGGTGTGCTAAGTGTCGATACTAGTATCTATCGTTAGCGCCCACGCGTGAGCCGCGCGATACTGTACACACCCGTTTTAATTCACTCGTCGCGACTACTCGGCGCGGCGACCGCGGTCCCCGCCCGAAACAGCGCCTCGACCTCGTCCAGCCGCAGGCCCTTCGTCTCCGGCACCGCGGCCGCCACGAACGCTGCGCCGACCGCGCACACGAGCGCGAAGCCGAAGAACGCGCCGGCCGCGCCGATGCGGGCCACGAGTCCCGCGAAGGTCTCCGTCACCAGGAACGAACAGGACCAGTTCAGGACCGTCGCCAGCGCGGCCGCGGCGCCGCGCGCGCGCGTCGGCAGGAGCTCGGGCATCAGGAGCCACGGCACGGGCCCGAGGCCCAGCGAGAACGCCGCGATGTAGAGGAAGAGCGCGACCAGCGCGACGAACGGCGGGGGCTCGAGGAGGAAGTGGAGCGCCAGGAGCGCCGCGGCCGCGGCCATGCCGCAGAGCGACCCCGCGAGCAGGGGCCGCCGGCCGAGGCGGTCCATCAGCACGAGGGCCAGGCCCGTCGCCAGGACCTGGACCGTCATCACGAGGACGCCGCCCAGGTCCCCGTTCGCCATGCCCGCCGACGCCAGGAGGGGCCCGCTGTAGAAGATGACCGCGTTGATGCCGCTGAACTGCTGGAAGAGCATGACGCACAGCACGATCGCCAGCGGCCGGCGGACGCCGGCGTCGCCGCCGCCGCACAGCGCCGCGAGGACGACGCGCACGCCGAGCCCGTCGTCGGCGCCGCCCGTCGAGCGCACGAGCGCGTCGAGGTCCCGCGCGGCGCGCGCGTCGTCGCCGCCGCGCAGCGTCGTGAGCGCGCGCGCGGCGGCCGCGCGGCGCCGCTTGGCCACGAGCCACGCTGGGCTTTCAGGAAGAAAGGCCGCCGCGCCCACGACGCCGCCGCCGAGGACGGCCCCGACGAGCGCGAGGGAGCGCCACGCGCCGCGCGCCGCGCCGCGCCGCGCGGGGCCGCACGCGTACTCCAGCGATTCGTGCGGCGCGAGCGCCCCGGCGACGTAGGCCAGGAGGATCCCGACGGTCACCGCGAGCTGCGTGACGGACCCGAGCGCGCCGCGGAGCGCCGCCGGCGCCGTCTCGGCGACGTAGACGGGCACCGCGACGGACGACGCGCCGACGCCGGCGCCCAGCAGCACGCGCGCGCCGACGAGGGTCCGCGGGCCGTGGGCCCTGGCCGTCGCCGTCCACGCCTGCGTGGAACTCAAACCTCGGGCGCCCCACGCATCCTCGTAAGAGCCTCCTGCTCGACGGCGTGGAGAAAAACCGAACTCACGGCTTGCTTTCCGCACGGGTCCACGCGACGACGTAGAGGGGCCCGGCCACGTACAGCAGCGCGCCCTTGCGGCCCACGTTGTCCACGAGGCGCCCGCCCGCGAGCGCGCCGACCGCCGCCCCGATGTTGATGACCGCGCTCCACAGCGACGCCGCGGCGGCCGAGGCGCCGTTCGCGTCGCAGCGGACGTGCTTGAACTGGCGCCCGAGCATGCCCGGCAGCGCCGGCGAGGAGAACCCGAGCGAGTAGCCGAACACGAGCGCGCCGACCGCCGCCCCGGCGGCGCACAGGATGGCGACGGTGTTGTCCTCTCTTTCTCTCTCTGGCGGCGCCACGTCCTCCAGCAGCGACGCCTCCAGCGACGCGGCGTCGTCGTCGTCCAGCGCGCACGAAGGGCCCGCGGGGAGCTTCATTGGTAGTTGTCGAAATACTCAGCCAGTCACACTGAGGTGCAGGCCTAAAATTGAATTTGAGTTTTCACTTCCAGTTCCTGTGGCAGTTGCCAGTGGCAGTCCCCAGTGGGAATTGCCAGTGCCTGCTTTGGCAATGAGTAGTGTGATAGACATACTAGCGCCGGGGGGCCTGCAATACTCTTTCGAGACGTAGTGCAACATACCTCCCACGCTTGGCAGCACCGCTCTCGCTCGCACAGCCCACCACGTGCGCGCGCGCGCGGAACGCAGCTTCTATGGAGTCCAAAACGCTCCGCAGCCACCGCGTGATCGGTGAGGTCGCCGACGGCACGCCGCAGACCTGCGCCTTCTACGATTTGGGGGGCGTCGGCTACTGCGCCGCCCGGGTCGGCGGCGACGCGTTTCAAGTCATGGCGCTCGACGGCCTGACCGTCCAGAGCGCGTCGCCGCGGCTGGGCAGGAACATAAGGGCCATCGGCGCCCAGGGCGAGTGGACGTACTGCGCGATCGACGACGAGGTCTGGTGTTTCCTCCGGGCGCGGTTCGTAGGCCTCGCCGCCGGGGCGCCGGCGGCCGTCGACCGCTTCGAGCTGTGCGCAAATCAACCGGTGCGTCGGGCGCACCCGGCAATTCTTCCCTAAGTCATTTCTCGGCGACGACGCGGCCGTCCTGGCTTGGTCGATCGGCGAGGAACCGGCATCGCCACGCCGTCGAGCAGGCGTCGCGTCGATGGCGTGGAGGACGACGCGACGATGCAGCGCGAACGCGCCGTAAAATCTTGATTTCCACACAGGCTTCGAGACGGTCGGCGGCCTCCTGCTCGGCGCCGGCGCGGGCTTCGTCCAGGGCTGGGCCCGGGGCGACGAGGGCGCCGCGGCGCGGCGCCGCGTGCCGGACAAGGTCCTGTGCTTCGACGTCGACCTGGCGGGCGTCGTCCTGTGCCACCCGCCGACGTACGTGAACAAGGTCCTGCTCGGGGCGCGCGACGGGCGGCTGGAGCTCTGGAACGTGCGCTCGGGGAAGCGCGTGCACGCCTACGCGTCGATCGCGCGCGGCCCCGGCATCGCGCACGTCGCGGCGTCGGGCGCGCTGGACGTCGTGGCCGTCGCGCGCGGCACGGGCCGGATCCAGCTCCTCGACGCGCGGAGGGACGCGGTCCTGTTCGAGCTCGACCACGGCGCCGCCGCCGCGGCGTGCTGCTTCTGCCGCGGCGGCGAGCCGCGGGGCGCGGGCGACGCGCGGCCGCCCGTCCTCGTCGCGGCCGGCGGCGACCAGCTCCGGGTCTGGGACCTGGAGACGCGCGCGCTCCTCCACGTCGAGAAGCGCGTCGGCGGCGTCGCGGCGCTCCACGCCGGCGGCCTCGCCGGGGGGCCGACGGGCGCCGACGCCGTCGTCGTCACGTCCGTCGGGGCGGACGCGAAGCAGTGGGCGCTGGACGCGTCGGACGGCGCGCCGCGGCTCTGCCGGCGGCGCGACGGGCTCGGCGGCGCGCCCGCGGTGGTGCGCTGGTACGGCCCGCCCGAGAGCGGCGGCGCGGTCGCGGGCGCGTCCGGCGACGCGTACGGGTCGCTGCAGCTGCTC
Source organism: Pelagomonas calceolata (assembly GCA_918797485.1). Classification (NCBI taxonomy): domain Eukaryota; class Pelagophyceae; order Pelagomonadales; family Pelagomonadaceae; genus Pelagomonas; species Pelagomonas calceolata. The sequence goes on from CAKKNE010000004.1 coordinate 5,022,420, forward strand.
GTCGCCGCGCCCCGGGACCGGAGCCTGCGGTGCCTGCACGCCGTGCGCGACCGGCTGAACGGCGAGCTCTCCCAGCGGGGCGCCGCGGACGCGCGCGCGAAGCGGCTCCGGCTCGCGGACCCGAAGGCGCTCCGCCTGCCGCCCGTCACGTGCGTCGCGGCGGGCGACGCGAAGGACGGGAGCTTCCCCAACGTCGTCACGTGCCACCGCGGCGAGCGCGTCGCGCGCGTGTGGTCGCTGGCGGAGCGGCGCCTCGCGGACCACTGCCTCACGCAGCCGCACTGGGGCGGGCGCGGGCGCGACGACCCGGGGCAGGTGGCCCGGCGGGACTCGGCGACGGCGTGCGACCTGAGCGCGTGCGGGAACTTCGCGCTGATCGGCCACGAGGACGGCTACGTGCGCAAGTACAACGTCCAGTCGGGCGAGGCGCGCGGCACGTACCCCGCGTCGCTCGAGGCCGCGCGGCGCGTCGCGGACCGCGCCGCGTCGGTCGCGGTGCCCGGCGCGGTGGCCCGGGCGGCGCGCGCCATCGCGCGGGTCACGCGCAAGGGCGAGGAGATCGCGCTCCGGGACGACGGCGCGGACCCGCGGACGGCCGGGGCCGCCGGCGCGCGCGCCTTCGCGCGGGGCAAGGGGCGGCAGCGGAAGCACCGGGGCGGCGTCGTGGGCGTCCACTGCGACGCCGCGAACGCCTGGTGCGTGTCGTGCGGCGGCGACGCGGTCAAGTGGTGGTCCTTCGCGGACCACCGGGCGCGGGGGGCCCTGCGCGTCGACGCGGCGTGCGCGGTCACGGCCTTCGCGCGCGCGTCCGACCTCCTGGCCGTGGGCCTGGACGGCGGCGCCGTGCTGGTCCTGGACGCGCGGCCGCCCGACGCGGGCGGCGGCCGCGTCCTCCGGCGGCTCGGCACGCACGCCGGCCGGGCGGCGCGCGACCTGTCGTGGTCCGCGACCCGGCAGTCGCTCTACGCGGTCTGCGGGCGGGGCGCGCTCCACCGGTGGGACGTCGCGTCCGGCGCGTGCGTCGACCGCGTGGCGTTCGCCGAGGAGGCCGTCGCCGTCTCGGCGTCGCCGTCCGGCGAGTTCGTCGCGACGGCGCACGTGAGCGGCGCGCACGTCGCGCTCTGGACGGACAAGGCGGCCTACGGCCGCGTCGACGCCGCGCCGCTGGGCGAGGACGCGGCGCCCGCGCCCCTGCGGCCGCTCGCGCCGCGGGACCTGCTGGACGCGCGCGTGGACGTCGCGGCGGCGGCGGCCGACGACGCGGCGGCGATCACCCTGGACGACGCGGCCCCCGCCGGCGCGGCGGCGGCGCCGCTCGCCGACGGCGTGCTCGCGGACGCGGCGCGGCGCGGCAGCATCCGGATGTCCGCGGACCCGGCGTCCTCGCGGGCGCGCATGGAGACGCTCTACGCCCTGGAAGCCGTCGCGGAGCGCAACCGGCCCGTCGCGCCGCCCAAGAAGCCCGAGGCCGCGCCCTTCTTCCTGCCGTCGGAGATGGACGCCCAGCGACGGGACGCCGCGCCGCCGCCGGCGCTGCCGCCGCCGCCGCCGGAGGACGACGCCTTCGCCGGCGACGACGGGAGCGACGCCGACGGGAGCGACGCCGACGGGGCCGTCGCGGGCGCCGCCGCCGAGGCGTCGCGCTGCCGCCTGGCGTCGCTCTCGCTCGCGGAAGACGCTACAGACGTCGCTACGCACCTCGGCGCGCTCGGCGCCTCGGCCCTCGACGCCGAGATCGCGCTCCTGTGCCGCGGCCCCCACGACGCGCCGGGCGTCGAGCTCGTGCGGCGCTTCGCGGGGCACCTCGCCACGACCTGTGTGGAAATCAAATTTCGGGCGCCCACGCCATCGACGCGATGTTGTCTCCGTAGCTGCGTCTGCTCGATGGCGTGGAGTTTTCAGGCCATCGACGCGACCTTGTCGCCGCGACCGCGTCGGTTCGATGGCGTGGAGGTTCACAAAGGTCCACGCAATATTTCTCAGGATAACCTAACTCACTGGTTGATTTCCACACAGGCCACGACGCTCGAGACGCACGGCCACTTCGACGCCATCCAGGCGTATCTTCATAGACTGGTCCAGCACCACGCGGCCGTGCTCTCGTTGCCACAACTGCGAGGGCCGTTGGCGACGCTCGCCGCCGCACAGCGCGCCGCGGCGGCGCGGTTCCGGGGGCTCGTGCACGAGAACCTGTGCTTGCTGGAGGTGGCTACGGCGGACTAGGTTGGATTCATTAAATTAGTGCTCAAGCGTACAGTCCGGCTGTGAGAAGACCACATAGGATGAGGACTCGGAAGTGACTCGGAAGTACTAGTAGTAGCACTGGCAGCGGAAAGTCCGAGTGCTAGGAAGTACTTACTTACTATCGCGACTGCGTGTGCAGCGTGTGCGTCGACCCGCCCGGGATGCTCGGCAGCTGCATCATCGGGTCCTGCTCGTCGACCTTGTCGACGGACCGCTGGACCTCGATCGTGTTCGGCGACATGCGCTGCTGGATCTCCTCGGACAGCCCGAGGCCCTGGGGCATGCGGAAGCCGCCGCGCACGACGGTCCGCGGCCGGTGGGCCGCGTCGTCGCTGCGCTCCTTCTTGTGGCGCACGTTCTCGCGCTGGTAGTCGCGCTGCTTGGCGTAGAGGGGGTCGACGCGCTCCTGGCGCGTCGCGCCGCGGAACTGGACGCGGTCCATCTCGCCCGACGGCACGGCGAAGGCCAGGGAGCTCTCGGGCCGGGACACGTCCTCGCGGGGCGCGTCCGGCGGCTCCGGGCCCCGGTAGGGGTTCCTCCGGTTGATGAGGGGCCGGTCGCAGGCGGCGCAGGTCGGCACGTCCAGGCGGCGCGCGAGGAGCCGCGAGTGGCCCACGACGCCGACCATGTCGCACTTGGAGAGGGACATCTCGATCGCCTGGGCGATCTTCTGCGTTACCTTCCGCCGCGCCTCGAGGCGCAGGCTCCCGGCGTCCGGGTGCCGCTTCGCGATCTCCTCGCCCACGAGCTCCATGAAGTTCCGGAAGATGCGCTGGCGCCGCTGCTCGACCGACGCGTCCGAGTACGCCACGTCCTCGGGCGCGCCGTGGATCTGCTGCTCCACGGCCCAGACGTCGGCCTTCCGCGCGATGTAGTCGGCCATGGCCTCGGTGGACAGCGAGATCGCGCGGCACATGTCGCGCGGCAGCGCGGCGGGGCACCCCTTGTCGTCCGCGGCGCGCTGCTCGAAGCGGTTCGCGACCTTGGCGCACTCGTTGGCCTGGTGCCGCAGGAGCTGCTTCTGGTCCTCCGCGGACAGGTGGATGGGCGAGTTCGGCGCCAGCTTGATCTTGAGGGACATCTCGTACTCCATCGTCTCGAAGAGCGCCTTCAGGTGGTCCCGCAGCGTCGCGAGCTCCTCCGTGAACGACTCCTCCTGGCGCGCGAAGCGCGTCTCCGAGTCCCGCGCGAGCGCGTCGACGGCCGTCGTCACGGCGCCGTGGTTCCCGGCGACGGTCCCCTCGAGTTCCCGCAGGTGCTCGAGCTGGCGGTCGACGCGCCCGGCGGTCTCCTCCGCCGCGCGCTCGAGCGTCGCGAGGCGCAGGGCCGCGCGCTCGCCCGCGCCGCCCGCCTCGGCCAGCGCGGTCGCCGTCCGCTCCGCGAGGTCCGTGTGCGCGGCGGCCGTCGCCGCGTTCCACGTGTCCTGACGCGCGCCCCGCTCGTCCAGGTCCTTCTTCATCGCCGCGAGGACCGCGTCCTGCTCCCGGAGCGTGCCGGGGAAGACGTGGTAGACGTCGTTCTCGTAGCCCTTGACGGTCGCGGCCGTCGCCCGCTGCGCGGCGGCGTGCTCGTCGAGGCGCGCCGCGGTGGCGTCCGCGTACGACGCAAACGCCTCCTTGTGGGCCGCGAGGTCCGCCCGGAGGTCCTCGAGGTCCGTCTCCGTCACGACCTCGAGGTCGGCCTCGAGCTGGTCCAGGCGCTTCGCGGCGTCCTTGAGCTGCGCGCCGTGGGCCGTGGACCGCTTCTGGGTCTGGTCGAGCTTCTGCTCGGCGCCGTCGACGCGGCGCTCGACGGCCTCCGCGTCCTTGGTCATGCGCTGGCAGCGGCCCTCGACGCCCTTGAGCGCCTGCCGGAGCTTCTGGAAGTCGTCCTGGACCTCGGCCTTCGTCTCGTCGCGCTCCCGCGCGGCGTCGTCCAGCAGCGCGCGCACCTCGGCCTCGCGCTCGCCCGCCTCGTCGAGGTTGCGCTGCAGGCCCTGCACGAGGTCCTCGGTCTCCTTCATGGCGTCCTGCAGCTCGCGGCCGTCCGCCCGCGCCTCCTCGAGCTGCGCGTCCACGTCCTGCCGGTCGGCCGTGATGCGCTGGTCGAGGACGCCGTGCTGCCGCCGCGCGTCGTCGCGGAGGGCCTCGAGGGCCTCCCCGAGGGCCGTCGCCTGGTCGCGCAGCGCCTCGAGCTCCTCGTTGGACTTGGCCTCGCCCTCGACGAGCGCCGTCTCGATGCGCGTCGCGTCCGCGCTCGCCTCCATGCGCACGTCGCGCTCGATCTTCGTGAGCTTCTCGGACAGGAAGGTCTTGAGGGCCTTGAGCTTGCCGCCGTACATGTCCTTGAGCGCCTGGATCTCCCCCGCGGAGGGCGCGATCTCCACCGTCTTCCGCAGGCGGTCGAGCTCGATGCCGAAGGTCACGAGCTGCGCCTTGACGTCCAGCTTCGCGACCTCGTCGGCGCGCTCGACCGCGTGGTGCAGCGCGACCAGCCGCCGGTCGAGCTGCGGGTGCGCCACGAGGTCGCCCCGCAGGCGCCGCTCGAGCGCCTCGAGGGCCGCGGCCGGCGGCGCGGCGGGCGGCGGCGGCGCCTCGGCGGACGCCGCCGGCGCGGGCGCCGCGCCGTGCTCGGGCGAGACGGGCCGCGCCTGGAGCGCGCTCCGGAGCTCGAGGACCTCGGCCCGGGACTCCGCGAGGCTGCCGCGCAGGTCGACGACCTCCCCCTCGAGCCGGGCGACCTGCGCCTGCAGCTTCGCCAGCCAGGGCGGCGCCACGATCAGGCGGTCGTGCTCGGCGATCTTGTCCCCGAGCTCGCCCATGAACCGGTGGAGCTCGCCGCTCTCCATCGAGACGAGGCCGTCGGCGCCGCCCTCGTAGCCGAGACTCGCCCTGAGCTGGTCCTTGAGCTGGTCGAGGCTCTGGTCCCGGGCGAGCTGGTCCTCGTCCCGCACGCTCATGTCCTGCTGCGGCATCTTTGCGCTACGCGCTAGGCTATGGGGGGTTATGTCCGTGTGCGCTGCCCTTGTTGCGGCTTGCACGTGTGGCGAGACGCCGGGCCGGCCGCCCCGCGCACGACTTCTTCCCTCGCTTCAAGACGAGCTGCGGTTTATTCGAGCCTCTGCCCAGATGGGCGCTGCCTCTCTCTGCTGCCACCACAAAAACAGGGGGGGGGTGGGGCATGGAACCGGGGAGCCCCTCGGCCCGCCGACGGCAGCCCTCCCCGGAGACCCGGTCCGTGTCTGCACAAAACAAAGCTAGCGGTTTGTTGCATACTAGAAAAGAATATTAGACTCCCCAGCAGCCTTGAAGCATAGAAAAGCTCCGAGGCCCCCGAGCGACGCCCGAGTTCTCGCGCCGTTCTCGGCTGTGATACAACCGATAGCTATCTCGACGCGCGGCGCCAACAAGCGCCAGGCCCCAGGGCGGACAAAGCGCTTGCCGCAGCCAAAAATGGCCACCCCCTTTTTCACGCCCGCCCTCGAGGACATCGGCCCCGACGCCGGTCCCAAGGCCGACGCCGCGCCGGCCGGCCAGTACCCCGACGAGCTCGCGCCCTTCTGGGGCTTCGTCTGCATCGTCTCGTGGCTGGCGTCGCTCGACCAGGGCAACTTCTTCCCGGCGGACCAGGCCCAGCGCCCGTCGTCGACGGCGCTCGACGCGTTGGCGGAGGAGGAGGAGGAGAAGTCGGCCGTCGCGACGGCCCACGACGACGACGACGCGCTGCTCCCCTACGGCGCGTTCAAGGCCATCGTCGAGTCCTGCGCGCCGGCGGACCCGGACGAGCCGGCGCCGCCGTTCCACAAGCCGCTCCACGCGCCGCACGCGGAGGCGGCGGCGCTGGCGCCCTACCTCGCCGGGCTCGATCCGGACGACGAGGCGCCGCTCCTGCCCTACCTGGCCTTCGTGGCCCTGGCCCACCTCCTCTTCCACGACGCCGCGACGACGTTCGTGGCCAAGACCACGGAGAGCTCGGCGCTCTTCTTCGCGAGCCTCTGGCGCCCGATCGAGTTCATGCTCGCGCCCTTCAGCGCCAGCCGCGAGCCCGCGGCGGGCCAGAAGAAGACGCGGTCGTCGGAGGACCTCGCGTCGCTCGCCGGCCGGAAGCTCTTCGGCGGCGACGCGCAGCGCTCCGTGCGCGTGCGCACGGCGCTCTGACCCCTTTTCCTACCACGGACCCCCCGTGTAAGCGAGTGTGTTCATACCATACCGCGACTAGTACAAACATGCGACTTACCTCCCGTGCCGCGTCGTGGTCCGGTCCGTCAGGACCGTCGAGGCCGTCGAGAGCGTGATGTTGATCGCGAAGGCGGCGCCCCGGTTGCCCTCGGCGTCCTCGAGCGATATCCAGACGAGGCGCTGGTGCACGTTCGGGACCTGTGAAGAGCGAAGGGTGAGTCGCGTCGATGGCGTCGCCTCTCGAACGCGAGCGCGGCGACAGAGCGACGGCGCCGCGCCGACGCCATCGCCGACGCCGCGCCCTCTCGACGCGTGGCGCCGTCGACGCTGCGCCACAAATCGAAGACAAATACAACACCGAACACCGACGTCCCGGACGGACAGCGCCTCCGAGGCCTTGTAGAGCACGGTCCGCAGCGCGTCGCGGAAGTGCGTGATCTTCGCCTCCCGGTTGTGCCGCCGCAGCTCGCCGCCTGCGTGGAAATCAACCAGTGTTTCGGGTGCACTAAGTCATTTCTCGGCGATGACGCGGCCGTCCTGGCTCGGTCGAGCGGTAAGGAACCGGCATCGTCACGCCATCGAGCAGGCGTCGCGTCGATGGCGTGGAGGACGACGCGATGATTCAGCACCACGAACGCGCCGTAAAATTTTGATTTCCACACAGCTCGCCGCCCGTGGCCTCGAGCGTCATGGTGCGGCTCCGCTCGTCGTAGCTGCCGTGGACCTCGGGGACCGTGCCCGGGTACCGCAGCGCGTCGTCCTTCCACGTCGCGGGGTCGAAGTGGAGGAACGCCGCCGTCAGGTCCGACGAGCTCAGGTCGTAGATCTCGATGTCGCCGCACAGGAGGATCCAGGGGTTGTCGTGCTCCCTAAAGTTGAACGGGCGGGGACTCAGGTAGGTGTACTGCATGCGCCCCTGGCCCATCAGGTTCATGGCGCCCGACGAGTTCACGATCGGGAGCGCCAGCCGCCGCTCGCCGGCCACCGTCAGCTCGTGCGTGGCGCGGTCGTCGGCGGCCGCGGTACGCAACGCGTAGGCGAGGAGAACGACGCCGCGCGTCTTCATCACGAAGGGCAGCCCCCAGCTGTGGGATGGCGCTCCCTTGACTAAGACGAGAGTCGCACCGAGTGAGCGTCGAGCTATGGTGAACCGCTGCGCGTGCGGGGTGTGTTACAGGCAGCCTGTGCTCTACGTCCGGCCGGTGCCGAAACCAACGCAAAACCCGGGCAAGTGCTATTTCCCGGCCCAGCTGCGGTGAGTACATAGTTTGTCCTGGCGCACACAGCAAGGCCACACTCCTGCGGAACCACAGGAATAGAGCATTCATGTGATGGTATGCCGGCGCTCCTGCAAAACTGGTCGCGCGAGGCGCAGGCATTCGTCGCTCTGCGAGACGCCTGGGCAGCAGGCGTCGAACCGCAGTTCCCCTGGGCCTGGCGCTTCGAACGCGTGCCGCCGACGCACCCGCTCGCCGCGTGCGTCGACGGCTACCTCGTGTGGGAGCGCCACTTCCGCGCGCCGATCGCGGCGGCGGCGCCGGAGCGCTGCGCCTCGGAGGAGGACGCAGCCTGCGCGCCACGGGACGCCTCGCTCGACGAGTGGGAATACCACATCCTCCCGTCGACGGCCTACGGCTCGCCGGAGCTGCGGCTGCGCGTCGCGCGCTACGACGGCGCGCCGCGGTCGCCCGCGGAGATCCGGCGCGTTTTCGCGGGCGACGCGGTGCTCTCGTGGGAGCCGCACCCCGTGACGGGCGAGCTTTTCTGCCTCGTCCACGGCTGCCTGGACGGCGACGCCGGCGACGACGCGTCGCTTCTGGCGTGGTTCTCGCGGACGGCGCGGCTGCTCGGGCTGCGCGTGCCGCCGGAGAAGTGGCTCGCGCTGCGGGATGCGTGGGAGCGGGGCGTCGCTGGCGGCGGCGACGGGGCCTAATTCTTTTTATGTGTGTACGGAGAGCCGCGCCTGGCCGGACAGCGGCACCTGGCGAATTATCGATGTTACGGTGCTAGGACTAGTGGGCGGAGCCCCTGGGGGGGAGACACCGCGCGTCGCCGATTCATCCGGGCCGCTTCTTTCCTGGCAAATTATCCGCTAGCGGTCGTAAGACACTAGGGCATCCTAGCTGTGCCCGCGCCACACACCTGTGGACAGGTGGCGGGGCTTTTGTAGCGGGTGTAAAGCCGCGCCACACACCTGTGGACAGGTGGCGGGGCTTTTGTAGCGGCGTATATATTAACCTCAGCCGCAGCATCCAGCCGCAGCGGCAGCTCGCCGCCCGAACTCTGCAAGAGGTCACCGCGCACGCACCATGCACCTCCAGCACCCGAGGTCCATCGACTCCGTGCGCATCTACGCGCCGAGCCCGGCCAAGCGCTACGGCTTGATTGCCTTGGCGGCGGTCGCCTACGCCGCGTCTCTGACGGCGTGTTATCGCACCGCTGGCGTCCCGTACGCCAAAGCGTTGGAGGAGGGCAAGGCTCTGGACGACAAGGACCACGCGCGGCTGGCGCAGAAGGCGGCCCAGCACTCCGCGAAGCTCCAGCGGCAAAAGGCCCAGAAGTTGGTCGAGCAGCTCGTCGACCAGCAGGTCGACGACGCGGAGAACAAGACGAAGGCGAACTCGGAGCGCAAGAAGGCCGAGGAGGCGCTCGCGCGCGCGGCGAAACTGGCGGAGCACACGATGGCCTCGATCAAGCGCGGCGAGAACAAGACGGACGAGGAGCTCGCGATCGAGGTGTTCGGGGAGGACTACGCGCGCGGCGGCGCCCCCAAGCCTCCAAACGCCGCGGCGCCGTCGCCGACCCGCCGCGCGCGCAGGTCCCGGAGCCGGAGAAGGAGGACGACCGCTCGCTGCCGTCGAAGCGCCTGCCGTCGGCGGCCGCGTGCCTGTTCTTATTCTTGGTGTTGACCTTCCACGCCCTGTACCACCTCATGTGCCGCTGGGTCGTGCCCTTCAAGGCGGCGACGCGGTTTCGGGAGACGGACCAGATGAGCAACCGGGCCTACGCGCTCATCCTCCCCAAGAAGCACAAGGGGCGGCCCGCCCTCTGCCCGGTGCGGAGCGCGCGCGTGGGCGCGGGCCTCGTCGTGGACTACCAGCGCCAGCTCTACGAGTACTGGGGCCCCGAGGCGGACGAGGAGGAGGCGGCGGCCTCCGACACGGACGACGGGAGCGTCGAGGAGATAGTCGTGGACGACGACGACGACGTGCAGGGCGAGGGGCGGGAGAACGGCTCGCTCCGCAGGGTCGCGCCGCCGCTCGCGCTCGACGTGGCGCACTACGCGCGGGCCGCGGGCCTGGACGCGCGGGCCGCGGAGGCCGCGCGGGAGCGCTACGGCAAGAACGTCGTGGAGGTGCGCGTGCCGGGCTTCCTGGAGCTCTACCGCGAGCAGCTCCTGTCGCCGATCGCCATGTTCCAGGTCTTCACGTCCCTGCTGTGGCTGCTGGACGCCTACTGGCAGTACGTGGGCTTCACCCTGTTTTCGATCGTGACGATGGAGGCGGGGACGGCGCGCCGGCCGCGTCGGACGCCTCGCGGGGGGCCTTCCGCGCGCCGCTCCGGCCGCCGCGTCGACGCGCGGCGCCACCGCCCGCCCGCGCGCAGGTCATGCAGCGCCGCAAGACGCTCCAGTCGCTGTCGGGCATGTCCGCGCGCGCGGCCCCCGTGCTCTGCCTCCGCGACGGGCAGTGGCAGGACGTCTCGAGCGACGAGCTGCTCCCGGGCGACCTCATCTCGATCGCGCGGCGGCGCCCGCCGCCGCTCCCCGCCGAGTCGCCGCCGCCGTCGCCCCAGAGCGCGGAGGAGGCGCGGAAGCGGGCGGACGCGCGGCGGGAGTTCGAGAAGAAGCGCAACGCCCACTTCCGCGCGCAGCCGTCGATCATCCCCTGCGACTGCGTGCTCGTCCAGGGCTCCGCGGTGACGAACGAGGCGACGCTCACCGGCGAGTCGACGCCGCAGATGAAGGACGCCCTGGACGCGGCGGAGGACCGCGCGCTGGCCTTCGAGGGGGCCGACCGCGTCGCGACGCTGTTTTCGGGCACGGACCTCGTGAACTCGACGCCGGGCGACGGGCCGCACGCCCCGCCGGACGGGGGCGCGGTCGCCTACGTCCTGCGGACGGGCTTTAGCTCCGCCCAGGGCGAGCTCATGCAGATGATCGAGTTCTCGCAGCAGGGCGTCTCGAGCGACACCTTCGAGACGCTCCTGGCGCTGGGCATCCTCCTGCTCTTCGCGCTCGCGTCGGCGGCCTACGTCTTCCGGGAGGGCCTGCGCAAGGGCGACCGCACGACGCACGAGCTGCTGCTGCGGTGCGTCATCATCGTCACGTCGGTCGTGCCGCGCCAGCTCCCCATGCAGATGGCGCTCGCCGTGAACACGGCGCTCATGGCGCTGATGAAGCGCGGGATCATGGCCGTCGAGCCGTACCGCGTGCCGTTCGCCGGGCGGCTGGAGCACTGCCTCTTCGACAAGACGGGGACGCTCACGACGGACCGGCTCGTGCCGGCCGGCGTCGTCGGGCCCGCGGGCGGCGCCCTGCGGCCCTTCGCCGAGGCGCCCCCCGAGGCCGCCGTCGTCGTCGCGGCCTGCCACGCGCTCGTCGGCGCCGACGACGACGACACGCTCGTGGGCGACCCCATCGAGCTGACGGCGGTGCGCGCGCTGGGCTGGACCTACGACCCGAAGGCGGAGACCGCGCGGGGCCCGCGGACGGCGGCGCGCATCCGGCGGCGCTTCCACTTCTCGTCGGCGCTCCAGCGCATGTCGGTGGTCGCCGACGTCGACGGCGTCGCGACGGCGCTGGTCAAGGGCTCGCCGGAGGCCGTCGGGGCGCTCCTCCGGCAGGCGCCCGCGTGGTTCGAGCCCGCGTACGTCGGCCTCGCCGAGCGGGGGCTGCGCGTCCTGGCGCTGGCGTCGCGGCGCTGCGACGGCGACGTCGAGCGGCGGGACGACGTGGAGCGGGACCTGGAGCTGTGCGGCCTGGCGGCCTTCGAGTGCAAGACGCGCGCGGACTCGCGGGTCGTGGTGACGGCGCTCGCGCAGTCCGCGCACCGCGTGGCCATGGTGACGGGCGACGCGCCCCTGACGGCGCTGCACGTCGCGCGCGAGTGCAACATCGCCGACGGTCGCCCCGCCCTGGTGCTGGAGGCCTGCGGCGGCGGCGCGCGGTGGGCGAGCCGGGGCCGCGCGCCCGTCGCGTTCGCGGCGGCGGACGTCGCGGCGCTCGCCGCGCGCGGCCCCCTGGTGGTCACGGAGAAGGCCCTCCGCGCGGCCGCGGCCGCGGCGGACGACGAGGAGGCGGTGTGGCGGGCCGTCGCGGGCGGCGTGCACGTCTTCGCGCGCATGTCGCCCCAGGGCAAGGCCCGGATCTGCCGGTCGCTGCAGGCGCTGCACGACGCGCCCTCCGTCCTCATGTGCGGCGACGGCGGCAACGACGTGGGCGCCCTGAAGCAGGCCGACGTCGGCCTGGCGCTCCTCGCCGGGTACGGCGACGCGAACACCACCGGCCAGGGCGGGTACGCGGACGCCGGGGCCAAGCTCGCCGCGGCCAAGGGCGACTCGAGCGCGGAGGCGGTCCTGAACGCCCAGAAGGAGGCGCTCGAGGACGCGCACCGCGACGCCGGGCAGCGGCGCAAGGCCGGCATCGACGCCGCCCAGAAGGACATGGCCGCGAAGCAGAAGGAGTGGCTCGAGGAGGAGATCCGGCGGCGCGAGCAGCGGGGCGAGACGGGCTTCCTGGCCCAGGCCGGCGCCATCAAGGACGTCGCGCTGCGGATGAAGCGCGAGATGGAGGTCGAGGTGCGGAAGATCGACCGGGGCCTGGGCAACGTCTACGACGAGCAGCTCGGCGGCGAGGCGCCGAAGGATCCGATGGCGGCCGCCCAGAAGTTGCTGGGGGGCCTGGACGACCCGAACGGCCCGCAGATGATCCGGCCGGGCGACGCGTCCGTCGCGGCGCCGTTCACGTCGCGGGCGCCGTCGATCCGGGCCGTGGTGGACCTGATCCGGCAGGGGCGATGCACCCTGCTGTCGTCCCTGCAGCAGCAGCAGATCATGGTCCTGGAGAGCGTGATCTCGGCCTACACGCTGGCGGCGCTGTCGCTCGAGGGCGCGCGGTCGTCGGAACGGCAGATGATGGCGTCGGGCTGGCGCGCGGGCCGCGTCCCGCGCGACGCCGACCCCCGCGTCTCCCCCGCGCACACGGCGCGGTCCGCGCGCAGGTTGCTCGTCGTCGCGTCGCTCGCCTTCTCGTACGCGACGCCCCTCGAGTCGATGCACCCGATCCGGCCGCTCGGGTCCCTGTTCCACCCGTCGATCTGCGCCGGCCCGCGCGGAAATCCACGAGAGAGAGAGAGAGAGAGAGAGAGAGAGAGGCCCGCGCGGCGGGACGGGCGCCTCGAGGTTCGAGCGCCGCGCAGGCGCCAGCGTGGCGGGCCAGGGCGCCATCCACGTCTACTGCATGCGGCGGGCCGTCAAGATGGCGACCGCGCGCATGGGCGACTCGGCCCTGCGGGCCGTGGTGCGGTTCCAGCGCAAGGCGCGGGCCGGCGAGCTCGCCGACGACACCGGCGACGAGGACGACCCCTTCGCGTTCGTCACGTCGATGTGGGCCACGCCGTTCCTGCCGAACCTGCTGAACACCGCCGTATTTCTGGTGGAGACCTCGCAGATGGTCGCCGTCCTCTTCGTGAACTACAAGGGCCGGCCCTGGATGAAGGGGCTGTCGGAGAACCACGCGCTCTTCCTCTCGCTCTTCGTGAGCATCGGCGGCATCTGCCTCTGCGCCTGGAACGTGCTGCCGGAGGTCAACGCCGCCATCCACCTCTCGCCGTTCCCCGACGACCAGTTCAGGTTCGAGATCGTGGGCCTGGTGCTCGCCTCGTTGTTTGGGACGTTGCTGTGGGACCGGTTCTGCACGCTCGTCTTCGCGCCGCGGATCTTTCGGGCGCAGTTGGAGGAGTTCAAGAAGATCACGCTGGCGGACCTGGAGCCGATCCTCGTCACGCTCCTCAAGGTGCTGGGCGTCATGTTCGTGCTGTCGACGGGCAACCTGCTCTTCTACGGGGCGGCCTTTTACTTGTATAGACAGCACAAGAAGCGCGCCGCGCACGAAGAGAAGCTGGCGAAGCAGAAGATCATCAAGGGGGAGGCGGCGCCGCCGATCGAGGCGGCGGACTAGAGCTAGTAAGTTATCCATATGCGTCATATATATGCGTTGTCGGCGCGCCGTGTGTTGGGGGATGAACGAACGTCAAACTCATATCTGCATCTGCCGCTCGCGCACCGCGGCGACGCCGTCGCGGAAGCCCCGATCTAAGGCCTCGGTCTCGCCCTGGAGGTCGACGATCGCGGCCTTCAGAACGTCGACGGGCGCCGCGGTCTGTCCGGTCGTCTGGACCTTGATGAGCATCCGATGCTCCAGCGGGTGCGGGAGCTGGTAACCTGTGTGGAAATCAAATTTTACGGCGCTTTCGTGCTGAATCATCGCGTCGTCCTCCACGCCATCGATGCGACGCCTGCTCGATGGCGTGGCGATGCCGGTTCCTCGCCGCTCGACCGAGCCATGACGGCCGCGTCATAGCGACGCCGTGACGCGCGTCATCGACCTGCTCTACGGCGAGACGGCGACGGGCTCGGCCGCGGACGTGCTCGCGGAGCGGCACCTGCCCGTCGCGGCGCGCCGGTTCCCGCGGGCCTACCCGCTCGAGCCGGGGCTGTGGCGGAACCTGCTGGACGACGACCGCGCTTTCGCGTGACGCGCCCGTTGTGTTTAACTTATTTTATCTGACACGCCGTTGGTCGCGTCGACGACGCGGCGGCCGGACGCCCTTCGACGGCGTCGCGGGCGGTAGCGGTACGCGCGCCAACAACCCGTTTCCGTCGCCGCGGGGGAACGCGTGGCGCAGGAACGGCGGGAGCGTCTCGGCGGGCGGCAGGCGGGCCTGGACCACTCCGTCGCCGCCCGACTTTGAGACCCGAATGTGCGCGCAGCCCCCCGGCTTGCACATCCCGTGGCTTCGCTCGTCGCCGACGAGGTGGCCGCGCGCCTGGCCTGCGTGTCCCGAGGTTGATTGCGCGCCTCACGACGCGGCGACTTCTACACAGCGCGTGACAGATCGGCCCGCGGATGCGCTTGTGGGGAACGCCGCGCCGGTAGGGTGCAGGATCGGGGCATACTAATCCGACGCAGGTCGCGAGAACCGCGCAGGCGCCCAGCGCGTCCTTCGCGTGCATCGTGCATTGGTCACCGAACGGCGGCGGGTCGATGCAATATCGGGGGTCGTGTGGTATGTGCGCGCGGGACGACGAGATCGCGTCGGGCGACATCGTGACGTGGACGTCGAGGACCCGCGGCGCCTCGTCGCGCGCGGCGGTGGCGCCCAACAGAAGCAGAGTACATCCGCGCGACATGCGCCGTCTGCTGCCCACTGAAGCAAGGGCGTCGTTTGCTTGCAAGCAGCTGTAAAACAAAGCTAGACGCTTATGATCTAGGCTGCCCGAGCACATACTCCCCCTCCTTCTTCCCGCGGGCACCTAGCGTTTAAAGATACTAGCTGCGCCAGACCCCTGTCTACCTACTACTCACCCTAGGCCTGCCCAATTTTTGGGGCGGGCTGACAGGTGACGCCCCGGTCCGAGCTTCGAACTCGGTGCGGGGCCCATTGGGATTTTCTCATATTCTCTTTCTCGTCTTCAGGAGAGAAAGCGACTCCTCCGCTCCGAGCATAGTGGCTGCAAGTTCCTCGGAGCCGCTAGTCAATTCCAGATACGCGTCGGTAGGGAAAAACGGGCTCCCAGATTCACAATTCATCATAGTCGTTCGCCACGACCAAATAGTTCAGAGTGAGTAGTAGCGGCCCGGGAACATACCCTCGCGGAGCCCTCCCGGAGCTTAATTCCCGCTCTGGCGCCGCCGCCACGGGAATGAATAGCACCCTTATTAAGCGCTCCGGGGGGGGCGTCGTCGCCTACTACTGCGCGCGCGCGATGACCTCGGCCGCCGGCGCTTCGATGAGCTCGACGACGTCGACGGCGAACGGCGCCCCGGCTCCCTCTTCCGGCTCTTTCGCGGGACAATTGCACGAGCAAGGGAATATGCAACCGAGACAGTAGCAGTCGCAACACTTGAACTTGCACACGCAGCGCCACGGTTGGAACTGGCACGCGCCCTCGTCCTCGAAAAACATGTAGTCTAGCAACAACAACGCGCCGATCATGAGCGCCTGCGCGGGACCCGTCGGGCGACGGCGCGCGAGTACCGCGAAGTCCTTCTGACGCGGAAGGACACCTTGTACTCGACGTTCAGCTTCTTGGGGAACGATATGCTGTGCGTACAATGGCGCGCCGCGACAATTGATTTATGCGCTACCCTCACCTTATACTTGTTTGCGCCCTCGTAGCCGATAGAGACCGTGTTGAGCGCCGCCTCGAGCATCTCCTTCTGTTGCTGCACCTGTACTTAAGTTGCGTCGGCGAAAGTTGCGTACGCGGAGAAACGCACCTGGAACGCGGCCAAATGTTTGAGGGGTTCGAGGCCATCGAGTGGAACCGCCACGAGCGTCGCTGCGTCGTAATTGGGGGGATCGTCCTGCCCCATGATGGCGATGAAGACGTTAATTTACCGCGGGGGCGGCTTGTACAGGGCCTACAGGCTTGTACCAGGCGGGCGGCTTAATTCGCGCGGTTCGTACGAGGCGCACGAGTTAGTCTAGCGTTCGTGACCGCTTAAGTACTCTTTCGTACGAGGCGGTCTAGACAGGCTCAGGCTTATAGCTATAGTCGACCCGCCTAGGCATCCCTAGTGTCTTACAGACCGCTAGCAATCCACGCTTTGCTCCCATGATAAATACTTAACCCCCCTTGTTGCTCCAGCTGAGGGCACTTGAGAGGGCAGCGAAGCGCGCGTTCGATATATTGCTGCGCGCGCGAGTGCAGGATCTTGCAATTTGTATCCAGTAGGTGCTGCCATATAATATTATATAGGTGGCCTGCATCAAAAATGTTGCACGAAGTCATCACAGTAACCATACAAGAAAACCAGCGCAAAGTGCCGATGCGAGGCTACAGCGCGGGTCATCTCCTCGCGCTCTCGGACCCGCCGGCGTACAAAGGTCCGGACGGATCGCGAGGAAAAGTGCCGGACGCCGCGGCGCCGCTGGCCGACGGCGAGCGCTGGGTCGACGACGGCTGGCGCGTTTCGATCGGCGACGAGACGGACGCGGACGGCTGGCGCTACGCGCGGACCTTCGGCGCCACGGGTCACGCGACGCGCGGCCTCACCGACGTCTGTCGCTTTCGCACGTGGACGCGCGCGAAGAAGCGACTCGTGGCGCTCGACACGGGCCTGCCGACCGCCGAGGCCCCGCCGGCGCCGCCGGCCGCCTCGCCGCCGCCGCCGGAGATCCCGCCAGAAAAGGCCTTCGCGCGGGCCATGGCCATGGCGCCGGCGGACCGCCACGCCCGGGTCGTGGCGCTGGCGATGCAGATCTCCGTCGCCGACGCCGCCGCGGACGCGAAGGAGCGCGCGACCAGGGCACGGTCCGCCGAGGCGAAAGCGGCTCTGGAGGCCGAGGCCGAGGCGTGCCGGCGCGAGGCCGCGACTGCCCTGGAGTTCGCGCAGAAGCTCGAGGGCGCCGCGCGCACCCTCAAGCTCGCCGCGGCGGCCGCGGCGACGGCGCGGGAGGCGACGGCGCGGAAGCGGCTCGCGCTCCCGGACTACGATCCGGCGAACGTCCTGCGCGGCGAAGACGGGCTGTGCGTCGGCGTGAAGGACGCGACGCTCGAGCGCTGCGCGGGGCGGCTGGTTGTCAGCGCCGAGCCGACGGAGGCCGGTGCGCGCGCGACGCTCGAGGCGCTCGGCGACGACGACGACGGCGCCACGGTGGAGGTCGTTGTCGAGGGACTCGTGGTCGTCAGCGGCAAGGGGTCGCGCATCCCGACGGTGCGCGTCCGGCGCGTCAATCTGCGGGCGCGGGCCACCTGGAGCGCCGCCGTCGCCTGCATCAGTGTGGAAATCAACCAGTGCGTCGGAAGCACCCGACAATTCTTCACTAAGTCATGCACCGCGCCGTAAAAATTTTGATTTCCGCGCACAGGCCTGCGTCGAGGGCCAGTGGACCATAGAGGCCTTCAAGGCGTCGATCAGGCGCTGGTCGGCGCCAGGGACGTTGTCGCGGACCGCGGCGCGCGCGGTCCTCAAGCTCATGCTACCGACGCTGCGGGACGCCCTGCGCCGCTCGTTGCCTCCGGAGCTCGGGGAGTTCTTCGCGAGCCTACGGGGGCCCTTTCGGGCGGAGGGCTCGTTCGACGTCCGGGCGGCGCCGCCTACGGCTGTCGCGTCCGCGCCGCTCGACGGCGCCTCGTCAGAGGCCGAGGCCGCGCGAAGGCTCGTCGGCTGGACGCGCGCGCAGGCTTCCGCCTTCGCGGAAGGTCGAAATGTTATCTTCGGCGGCGGCCGCAAGAAGAAGGAGCTCCCTCCGATGGCCTCGCTCGCTGACGTGGGCGCGTATCTCCGGCGCCACGAGCCGCCGCCCGCGCCGCCGGCAGCCGCGTCGCGGTTGCCGCGGGAGCGCTCCAGTGCAAACGGAGGACGGCCCGTCGGCGCCCTCTGGACCGAGGCCGCCGCTTTGCTATCCGCGGCGGCTCCCGCGGGCCAACGCTGGAGCTGGACGGACGTCGCCGGCGCCGCGACGCGCTTGCGGCGGCGCCCGTGCGAAATGAGGCTGCGCCTGCCGACCATCGCCGGGGCGGTGCCATTGAGACTGGCGCATCGCCTCTTTTGGGACTATCAAGCGCGCGTGGTTGCGGCCGAGGACGTCTCGGGCGTCGCGGCGCAAAACGTGGCACTTCTGCGAGAGCGCGGCGCGTCGAGCCTCACGCTGCTCGCCGAGAAAATTAGATGTGCCCAAGGCGTCGTCTCGTTGGTCGTCGATGACCGCAGCACTCGTGCGGAAATCGATTGTTCTTCGCCACTAGATTCTCGGCGACGACGCGACTGGGACTCTGGTCATTTCCGCACAGGTGGCGACTCGGCCCTGAGGATTAGCTCGGCCACCGTCGAGAGCCCGGCGCCCCAACCTTTCGATGCGCGAAGCATCATCGTCCGTCCCGAGGGCGACGTGCCGTACGAGGTCCGGGCGCGTCCCTACTCCGAGACGAGCGCCGCGTGTGATGCCGCCGTCGCGTTCGACGACGCGCCGCGTGTGCTGACGCCGACGCAATTCGATGACGACGACGACGAGGAGGATGAGGAGGAGGAGGACAGCCGCGACGGCGCCGCGACGCCGCCGCCGCCGCCGTCCGCGCCGGTTGAGAGCGTTACAGTCGTCGACGACGACGCCGGCGGAGACACTGCGCCGGAAGACGACGGCGCGGGGGCGCCGGACGGCGTGGCCGTCGAGATTTGCCGCGAAGGCGACGAGGCGTGGCTCTCTGCCGCGGTGCGCAAGGCCACGATGTCCTTCAAGGCGACCGGACCGCCAGTCAACGGCAGTGTACACATCACATTTCTCGGACCCGACTCACTGTGGTTGATTTGCGCACAGGTCACCGGCACGGCGGCCGTAGGCCGGATAGGGGTGGGCGGCCTCTCCGTCGAGATCAACCAAGGACTGAGCGTCGTCCTCGAGATCGCGGACGCCGCGATCCGCGGCCGCACCGTCGCGATCCTACGGGAGCTCGCCGACGTGTTCGCGGCGCCCGACGCGCTCCGTAGCTGGTGGCCCGGCCCCGTCGACACCGCCTCGTGTGATGAAGCGGTCCAAGTCCTCGACCTGCTGCGGCGCAACGGCCGCGGCGAGGGGAAGTGGCTCCGCTTCGCCGTAGACGTCGCCGGGACGCTTCGAAAGGACGGCGACGACCTGATCCTGGCCGGCACCGCCACGCAAGGCGTGCGCGTCGACGCGGCGGGGAACGCGCGAGACGTGCTACTGGACGCCTCCATCCTCGGCGACGCGATCCGGCGCCGACGGCTCCTCGAGGCGGCCGCGGCGGCGAGCAAATAGTGTGGTGTGAAGTAAGTGTGCTGTATTTATTTACTGTATTTAGTTAAACGCGCGACCTCACCTCTTCTTGCGCCCCTTGCGCTTGCCCTCTCGTCGCTCCGCCGCGGCGGCGTCGGCCTCGGTGGCCTCGCGCGTCAGCGTTTCGACGTCGCTGCCGGCCATGGCGCTCATCAGCCAGAGCTGGAGCGCCTCGAGCCGCCGAATGTCCGACGCCTGCGTCGTCCGGTACAACAGCCACAGTTCGTCGTTCGTCGCTCGCAAAGCGAGCGAGCCGTCGGCGTGCCGGTACTTCATCACGAAGCGCACGCGCGCCGGGTCCAGTTCGTACAGCTCCTTGACGCGCTCGACGAACTCGTCGACGTCGGCGCACCGCTGCGCCATTGCAGCACTCCTCCAGGGATGGCAGTAGAGGAGAGCTGCAGCGCTGTCGCTGCAGCGGCTCTCAGAGCTATGGTAACTCGCGGGCGCAACACGGGCGTCAGGTTGAAAGGCAGACGAGCCTGCAGAGTAGTAGCGCGAGCGGCGATGCGGCTGCTGCTTTTTGCTTGCTAGTGTCTTACAGCCGCTAGCCATGAGGAGACCTGATCAATATGAATCAAACTTTCTAATTGAAAGATGAATCATCAACAAACAAGGCGCTGACTTACGCAACCCGCACACCGCTGAGGGGCCGAGGCCCACACATTGGCATCTGCGCAGGCCGAGCGCCGCCCGTTGGCAAAGTCTGCCTCTTTTTAAAGGCCATAATCACGAGTAAACTCACACAAATGAAAATTGCAAACCCGATGCATCTCTATGCGTAAAGAGGGCAGGGAGAGGCAGCCGTCGCCTAGATCCTCCCCGCGCGCGGCCGCGACGCAATAGCTGACCGCGGCGTGTTGTTGCGATGGCCGACTTCGCTGCCGATCGCGGCGAGGAGGGCCCGAGGTGCCGCGTCGAGCAGTGCCTCGCGCCGCCGACGAACGGGCCGGCGCCGGACGAGAACGCCGCGATTTGCTCGGTCGCCTTCGATCAGACGGGCGCGTGGCTCGGCGTCGGCGACCGCGGCGGCCGCGTGCGCGTCTACGCGCGGCGCGGGCCGCGCTACGCGCCCTTCTGCGCGTTCCGGAGCCACGAGCCCGAGTTCGACTTCCTGAAGAGCCTCGAGGTCGAGGAAAAGGTCTCCCAGCTCCAGTTCTGCGGCGGGCGCGGCGACCGGTGCGGCGTCCTGGCCGCGAACGACCGCACGATCAAGCTGTGGTCCGTGGGCGAGGAGCGCGTCGGCGCGCGCCTGGAGAACACGAACCGGGAGCACGGCTACGACGAGCTGCGCGTGCCGCGCCTGGTCGGCGGCGCGCCGCAGGCCCGGGCCCGGGCGCGGGCGACGTACGCGCGCGAGCACGCGTACCACGTCCACTCGCTGAGCGTGTGCGCCGACGGCGAGACGTTCCTGTCCGCGGACGACCTGCGGGTCAACCTCTGGCGGCTGGACGTGGCGGATCGGTGCTGCAACGTCGTCGACGCGAAGCCGCCGAACATGGAGGACCTGGCGGAGGTCATCACGACGGCGCGCTTCCACCCGGTCGAGGGGCACACCCTGCTCTACGCCTCGTCGCGCGGCGCCGTCCGGCTCTTCGACCTGCGCGCCGCGGCGCGCTGCACGCGGCCGAGCCTGGTCCTCGACGCCGCGGCGCGGCGGCCGCCCGCGCCGGGGGGCGAGGACGACGCCGCGTCGTTCTTCGCGGAGATCGTGGCCTCGGTCTCGGACGCGCGCTTCGACGGCGACGGCCGCTTCGTCGTGACCCGCGACTTCCTGTGCTGCCGGACCTGGGACGTGCGGCGCGCCCGCGAGCCCGTGCACGCCGCCGGCGTCCACGACCACCTGCGCCCGAAGCTCGCGGACCTCTACGAGGCCGACCGCATCTTCGACAAGTTCGAGGTGTGCGCCTGCCGGGGCGACGGCGCCGTGGCGACGGGCGGCTCCCCGTGTGGAACTCAAATGTTACGGCGCGTTTGATTCTTCCCGTCAACCTCGAGGCCATCGACGCGACGCCTGCTCGATGGCGTGGCGATGCCGGTTCCTCGCCGCTCGACCCGACACACTGGTTGATGTCCACACAGGCGGCTACGGGCGGTGCGCCGTGCGCGACGCCGCCACGGGGCTGGCGCTGGACGCGGAGCTCGTCGACGCGAACGGCGCCGCGCCGCCGCGCGTGCCGCAGTCCGGCGCGCCGGCGGACGCGATCGACGCCCCGGACGCGTCGAACCGCGTCCTCCACGTCGCGGCGCACCCGCGCGAGGAGACGTTCGCCGCGGCGCGCGGCGGCGAGTGCTACCTCCTGAAGGTGCATCGGTGATTAAATATTGGCATATTGTAACTAACGCCACACACCACAGGACTGCGATGCAGGGGGAAAAGAGTGTGCAATTCCGTAGTAGTGGTCGTCTAACGAAATAGTTTGCCCCATGTTTGAGGTAACTTGCGACGGGAATACACGCCCGCCAATCCAGTGATTCAGGATGATGTATCGAGTCAATCAACGGGGAGTTAGTCAATCAAGGGAAGGGAGGGGATCGTCGTAGGGAATCACGCAGCCGCGCACGCGGCCGGCAGGCCCGCGTCGCCGGCCTGGCACTCCTCGCCCGTCCACTGGTAGTGGTAGTTGTAGTGGCACCCCCTGTTCTGGCACGGCTGCTCGACGCCGCAGAGGACCTTGCCTTCGGCCGCGCACACGTTCGTGGCCTCGTGCCAGTCCTTCGGCGCGAAATTCGATAGCGGATTCAGGAAACCCGCGTAGCACTGGCCGTCCGCGTCCGCCCGCGTGCACGTGCTGTAACCCATGTCGGCGTCGCAGCACGCGAAGACGATCTTCTTGCCGGCGTGCTCGGTCGCCGCGGGATCGGTCTCACAATGGAAGCCGGCCCCGTTGCCGAGGTTGATGCGCACGCCGCACGTCGGGAACTGCTTCGTCGTCGGCTTCGCCGTCGGTTTGATAGTCGGGCGCGGCGTCGGTCTGGCCGTTGGCTTGGCCGTAAGTGCGCTGTCGTCCGCCGCGCATGCCGCTGGCGCGCATCAAACGGATAATGAAGTCGGACGAGGACGTGCGCATGATTTCGGCCGAGGCGCCGGTGGTCCTGGCGCGGGCGTGCGAATTATTCGTCCTGGAGCTGACGCTCCGCGCCGCGAAGGGCCAGGAAAACGAGAAAGTGATCACGCGCGCGGACGTCGTCGCCGCCATAAAAAACGCGGCAACGATGGACTTCCTCCGCGGCGTCGTGGACCCCTCGATGGCGCCCTCGGCCGACGAAATCGCCGCGGCCGAGGAGGAGGACCTCTAGAGCCTAGCCGCATAAATTTAGTCACCCGTCGGAGACGTACGCCGCCGCCTTCTGGAGCTTCGCGAAGGAGAGCGGCGTCGTGGACCCCTCGATGGCGCCCTCGGCCGACGAAATCGCCGCGGCCGAGGAGGAGGACCTCTAGAGCCTAGCCGCATAAATTTAGTCACCCGTCGGAGACGTACGCCGCCGCCTTCTGGAGCTTCGCGAAGGAGAGCGGCGTCGTGGACCCCTCGATGGCGCCCTCGGCCGACGAAATCGCCGCGGCCGAGGAGGAGGACCTCTAGAGCCTAGCCGCATAAATTTAGTCACCCGTCGAAGACGTACGCCGCCGCCTTCTGGAGCTTCGCGAAGGAGAGCGCCTCCGCGTCGCTCGTGATGATCGTGAACTCGAACATGGGCGAGCGCACGCCGAAGTCGATGTCGTCCACGACCGTCGAGAGCCGCTCCGACACGACGGCCGCGACCTGGGCGGCGTCGACGTCGTCGCTCCGGGCCAGCGCCCGCCCGGCCTCGACCTTGGTGAGCCGCTCCCGCAGCGCGCCGAGCGAATCGAGCGACACCCAGACGCCGACGAGGCGCACGCCCGCCAGGCCCTCGAGCCGCCGCGCCGTCTCGACGTCGCAGTCCAGGACGCACGTCTTGCCGTCCGCCCGGTCGACGAGCTCGGCGCGCGCCAGGCCGCGCTTCTTCGGCACCGCCCGATCCAGCAGCGTGGTCTCCTCCTCCGCGAGCGCCTCGTCGCCGCCGAAGACCACGGCCAGGTCGTCCCTCCCGTCGAACGCGGCCTCGTCCACGACGTCGTCGGCCGAGTCGCGGTCCGTGCTGAGCCACCGCGGCGCCGCGAACCGCGGGTCGGCCGCGACCAGCCGGTCGACCAGGGTGCTCTTGCCCGCGCCCGGCGGGCCGCAGACCACGAGCACCGTCTGCCGCGCGCGCCGCGCGGCCGCCGCCAGCGCCTCCGCCTCGCCGTCGCCGTCCTCCGCGGCGGCGTCGCGCTGCTTGACGAGCTCCCGCGCGCCCTTGCCCAGCGACCCGGGCAGCATCGCGGCGATGTCCTCGGCGCCGCCGCCCCCGAAGACCTGCCGCGCGAGCAGCGGCACGCGGTACGCCACCACGCCCAGGGCCGCGCAGGCGAACTCGTCGAACGGGATGACGCGCAGCGCGCCGCCGCCCTTGCCGGAGGCGGCGTCGAGGGCCGCGAGCACCTGCGGGGGGACCGGCGCGTCGCGTCGCGTCGCGCGCGCGTCGGGGCCGCCGCGCCGCCCCGCGGCCCGGCGACGTCGAAGGCGCCCCGCCGGTCGGCGCCGCGCGCGCGCCACGAACGCGGCCGCGGGGAAGGCCAGCCGGTACTTGCTGAGGTCGACGTCGAAGAGCCCCTCCCGCCGGTCGTCGCCCGCGCGGTCCGCGAAGGCGCTGAGCCCCGCGACGTACGCGAGGCCGCCCGCCGCGCCGAGCGCGAAGGCCCGCGCGTCGTCGAGGTCGCGCGTCGCGGCCGTCACCGCGACCAGGCCGGCCGCCGACGCCAGGGCGGAGTCCGTCAGCAGCTGCCGCTTCAGGGCGGCGTACTCCTCCCGCGACCGCTCCTCGGCGGCGTAGTCGACCCTCGCGCGGCCGCCCTTGGGCTTGAAGTCCGGGGCGAGCGCCCGGTACGAGGCCGCGCGCGCCAGCAGGCCCGCCGCGCTGCCGCTGAGGGGCTTGATCGCCGCGGACGGCTCCGTGGCCGTGAGCACGAACGCGTCGTCCTCGGCCGCGGGGGCCGCCTCCAGCGGCACGAGCTCCGCCACGTCGACGGCCGTCCGCCGCTTCCGCGCCAGCGCCGCCGCCGGCAGCCGCCACACGTCGCCCGCCTGGTCCTCCAGCGGCACGACGTCCGCGAGCCACCGGTCGCCGCGCGGCTGCAGCGAGCGGATCTGCCCCACGCTCGTCTCGCCGGGCCAGTCGCCGGCGAAGGCCACGACGTCGCCCACCCGCGGCTCGGGGAGGACCTCTTGCGGCGCGGCCGCGCGCGGCGCGGCCGCGCGCGGTCCCAGCGCTGGCAGGACAAACGCCGCGCAGGCGCACATCGGGGTGAGGAGTAGCAGGCGCATGGCTGCCGACCAGCGACAGAACACGTGTGCGTGTGCAGCGCTTTTAGCACCCTCGACTTCTCGCAAAAGCTCGGGGAGGACTGCAGCCGGCTCTCACTCTAGTGTCTTACTGCGCTAGCCAAAGCCGCGTGGCTAGCGGCCTGTAAGACACTAGCAAGCAAGCGCCCAAGCGGGCTGCACATGAGGCCATGTGCTGCACACGCAAAAACACGGTTGGCGAGCGAAGCGGAGCAGCGAAGCTGCGCAGCGGAGCCGCCAGCCGTGTTTTTGCGTGTGCAGCACAGGCCTCATGTGCAGCCGCACAGGCCACGGCGCTAGCGATTTGGACGGATTTTGGAACGACTGCCTTCGAGGCCTTTCGACGGCCGCGAACTCTACGTTCGCGCGCCGCAACCGCGCGCAGCAGCTGCCAGACATCCGAGGGCACCGCGACGCTAAAAATTCTAGCTCTAAATGGCTTTAGACGCGCGCGGCGCGCGAAAGACGCGTTCGCCGAGAATCGCCGAGATGCAATTTTTCACGCCCTTCCGTTTTTGCGAACTTTGAGGCCCACGGCATCGTTTCGCGTGAGTTCTGGGACGCAGCGAAACCTCTGACGCGACTTCAAAGGATTTTGTGAGCCGTGCCGGCCCGGCGCATCGAGTCGAGAACGAACGCGCAATCGCAAAAGTGCCGAACAGATGGATGCGCGCTACGCGCGCGGTCGCACAGCACTCGTGGAGCGTCGCGAGCGCTTCTATCGGCTCGGAAACCGCCTGTCGGGGCATTTAGCGCCTTTGTTTCCTAAAATTCAATTTCTTAAATATACTAAACGGGTTTCTCAGGGACTCTTTCTATGGGACCTACTGGCCACTCCCGGCCCCAGAAAGGAACAAACGCCCTACAGCCCAACCCGACGCGCCCATAGGGCCTCCCTAGTAGGCCTAGAGCGGACGGGAGCCGGGTCGCGCATTCGCGGACGGCCACCCGACGACCGCACGAGCCGCGACGATCGATTCCGCCAGTTTGGCGGAGCACCACAGTTGCCATGATCACGTATAGCGAGCGATGCGACTCCATAGCGCGTCATAGCGATCAGTGGCTGGTTTTCATCCGCGCACTGCACTTGTGCGAAAACGCGTCTCGGCGCATGGGTGTGTGCGAGTCCTAAAGAGTGTTATAAGTCATGCTGGCGCAACGGACGTGTTGTATGTATGGTCGGCAACTGTCCCGTGGCGCGAAATGAGTCCGCGCGGCGTTTACGGGCGGCCGTGACCGATCGTAGGCATCGCAGCGCTTTTGGCTAAAATCATGCGCGCGCGCGTTTTTTTCCGTGTGTGAAGCCTGCGCGCAGTCGTTCGAGGTCCAAGGACACCCCTCGTAGCCCCACGTGTGAAACGGAGCGATTTTTATTTCGCGCGCACACGGCGCACACGGAGGGCTAGTGTGTGCACAAATCGCTAGCGCCGTGGCCTGTGCGCAGCCTCGCTCGAAGCCAAAGCAAGCTTTCGCGTCGAGTCTCAGCTCGAGCCGTGCGGCGCTCAGTGAGGCCAGTGCGCCACTGCTGTCAAATTCACGGCGCTGGGGTGTGCTCCAACGCGAAGCAGTGCTCCGAGACGGCGCCTAGCTCTAAGAACCTTAGTCAAAAACGCGGATTTTCTGCTGGTCTGCATTTTAACCACATCGACGGCCACGAGATGTCGACGACGCAGCCGACGCTGCGCACGACTCGCGCCAAGCCGGCCGAGGGCGGCCCGCGCCCGCCGCGCAGCGTGGCGGAGTGGACCGTGTTCAACTTGAACAACGACCTTATCACGATGATCATCATCGCCTGGGACGCGGGCGTGACGGGCGCCAACATGGCCATCGTCGACCGGGCCGACGCCTGCGGGTTCGACATGCGCGCCGTCGACAGGCACGGCCGAAGCCAGCACCGGAGGATCACCTTCCGGTCGGCGCCCTGCGCCACCGTGGAGAAGGTGCGGCGCGAGCTCGCGGACCTGCGGGAGCGGGCCGCGCGGCCGCGGCTGGCCGTGAGCCCGTCCCTGTTCGCGTCGCTCTTCGCGTGGTGCGTGCTCGCGTTCGCCTGGGGCCACACGCACGGCGTCCACGTGCTCGAGGAGCGCGTCGCGCGGTTCGTGGGCCTGCACGAGGAGGACGTGCCGTCGTCCAAGGAATTCTTGGGCTGGTGCACGTTCGCGGTGCTGGCGGCGAACGCCGTCGAGGGCCTCGCGGCCGTCTACCTGGCGCGGACGAAGTTCCTGTTCTCGCGGAGGAACTGCCTGGGCTGGTTCCTGCTGTCGTTGGTCGCGGGCAGCGCGGCACATCGAGAGGTTTTTTTTTTCGGCGCGGCGGCGCGGGCCCCCGACGCCACGGTCGGTTTCCGCACAGGTCGCGGGCTACCCCGTCGCCCAGGCCATGCTCGAGCTGAAGCAGGCGCGGTCGCGCGCGTTCATGGCCGCTTATCGGCGGAAGCGGGACTAAAAACGGTTCGTTTAGTTGTTTAGGCTCCCCGTCATGACTCCTAGCGCGCCCCGGATCAGCTCCGGGATCCCCAGGTCCGCGTCGACGTCGTCGTACGACGTCAGCGTCGTGTCGTCGCTTTCCTTCGTGTAGACGTACAGGTTGTCGTCGACGTCCCTCGAGACGCGGACGTCTCCGTCGCAGTAGGTCGTCGTGAAGATGGGAAACGGTCGGTCTATCGGGAGCGCGTCGTTGACGCGGCGCGAGTCCAACTTGAGGCCGTTGTCGAGCAGCGGCCGCAGCAGGGGTATGTTGCTGCCCTTCACCTCGACCTGTGCGAATCAACCAGTGAGTGGGGTGAACGCGCCGTGAAATTTTGATTTATGCACAGACCTCGACGTCGGCCATCTCGAGCGTCTTCTCGAGGCCCCTCGGAGTTTCCGTCGTCGCGGTGATGTCGGCGGAGGAGACGATCGACCCAAATATCGTCACCGGCATGCTCCCCCCGACCCGCATCGGCGCCGCCGCGACGCTGGTCTCGAACTCGCTCACGAGGCGGCCCGGCGCCACGATCTGGCGCACCGCGCCGATTTCGGACACCATGGTGGCCTTACGATGCTGGTCGCAAAACCAGTCGTAGCGCCTCGCCTCTTCGCCGTCCTGGCAGGCCGCCCGCCCGGCCATCCAGAACGGGCTCGACCTGAAGAGGTACGTCGAGCAATACGCCAGGTTCCAGCGGCCATTCAACAGCTGCGCGTCCGTCGGCGCCCCTTGCGCTTCCAGCCGCCGGGCGACATCGTTCACCGCCTCGTTCGGCCGCTTGTCTAATTGCTGGCCGCGGGCCGTGCGCGAGACCGCGAGCAGCAGCTCCTTTTTGAGGCTCTCCCTGTCCTCGACCCGGGGCACGTCGATCACGTCAGGAGCGGCATCCTCGGCCGAGTCCGACGGCCAGTCGCCCTCGCCTTCCGCCATCGATCGCAGCGGTGGCAGGTGCATCGCCGGCGCGAGTTGCGGCACAAGAAAGCCACTCGTGGTTGTTGCCGCTGCCGTCATCAATGCCACGAGGACATGCGTTGCTGCCATTTTCAGGAATTCGCGAACGCAGCGTGGTTTTAGATCGCTAGCATAAAGCACGCTCCACGGGCTGGCCAAAGAACGCAGCGTGGTGGTTCAGCTCGCTCCACGTACCTTGGATTCGTATTTTTGGGAGAGCTTGCTTGCTAGGGATGCCTAGTGTCTTACAGGCCGCTAGCGCGCGGGATTCCTAAACGCGGGAGCCCTGGAAGCCGCAACCCGGGGACGGGATCTCCTCAAACTGGCTCATTGCCGAACTGACTCATCACCTGCCCGACCGGTCAGACCCCCCATTTGGAAGGCCGACTCGCGGGACACACCCCCGTCCTTTTGAGGCGAGCTAGTATGATTACCGCTGCGGGGCCCTCCCCCCCAGGGGCTCCGACCACTAGTCCAGCACCGTAACAATAATCCGAGGCACAGTCCTAGCACCGTAACATGGGATAACGAGGCGCATCGGCTAAATGACGAGGCGAAGCCCCAAGCAGGACACACACACGGCACATTAGAAGTCCCAGTCCCCGCGCGCCCGCTCCTCGTCGATCAAAGCGAGCGCCTCGTCGATCGTCGACCGGGACCAGTCCCACAGCTCCGCCGCCGCCGCGTCGTCCGCGGCGCCCGGCGACGTCTCCGTGGGCTCGCCGTCCGACAGGTAGGCCCCCGCGAGGCCGGGCGCGACCAGCCCCACGACGACGTCGCGCGCGGCGTCCCGCGGCTTCTTGAAGACGGAGACCGGGGCGCTGCCGACGACCCCCTTCAGGAACGACTGCGCCGTCGTCGAGAGCGTCCCGATCGACGCGTCGACCGTCGGCGGCAGCAGGCCGAACGGGTCCGGCGGCAGCGCGACGTCGAAGTCCCGGAACAGCTCCGAGTCCACGGCGCCGGGGTGCGCGCTCACGGCCTCGACGGCGTACCGCCGCGGCAGCTCGCGCGCGAAGAGCACGTTCGCCAGCTTGGTCTGGGCGTAGGCCTCCAGCGGGTCGAAGGCCCGGCGCGTCCAGCGCGCGTCGTCCAGCTCCAGGCGGTCCTGGCGCGTCGCGGCGTGCGCCGTCGACGCGACGGAGACGACGCGCGCGACGCCGCCCGCGTCGAGGAGCCGCGTCGCCAGGAGGAAGTGCCCCAGGTGGTTGGCCTGGAGCCCCGCCTCGAGCTCGTCCTCGGTGTACCGCAGGGTCGTGGGCCAGCAGCCCGCGCACAGCACCAGGCCGTCCGCGCGCCCGATGGCGGCGGCGGCGGCGCGCGTCTCCGTCAGCGACTCCAGGTCGAACCGCGCGGACTCCACGCCCCGCCTCGCGACGCGCCCCACGAGAGCCACGGCGCGCTCGAGCTTCTTCTCGTCCCGGCCGCAGACGACGACGTCGTAGCCCAGCGCGGCAACTTCCCTGGCGACGTCCAGGCCGACCCCCGACGTAGAGCCGGTGACGACCACTCGCCCGCCGTCCGGGATGGCCCGCGGACCGCCCACCTGCAGCTGGCTCAGCTGGTCGCCGAAGAGCGCGCGCCGGACGGCGCGCGCCGCGTCCTCGCGCGCGCGCTGCGCAAAGTACGACCCCCGCGAGAAGAGCGTCGGTTTTTGCGCGAGCGGCACACTCGCGCGTCCTGCGAGGCCCTGGACCACCGCCACGACTGATGCGATGGCAATGAGGTGGCGCCGCATTGAGGTGGCCACAGCTCTTTGACTTTCGGCCGGGAATTGCTCAATGAGTCAGTTAAACATGCAGCGCTATCAGTTAAACAACATGCAGCGCTATATAATGGCAATGAGCCGTAATTGCCGGCTGCCGGGGACACCCCTAGTGGCTTACATGACGCTAGCACCCTCGTGCGTGAGGGTTGTTTATAGGTAACCCTTGAAAGACGATCAGTGTTTTTAGCAGCTCCCGCAACAAAGGGAGCCCTTTCGAAGGCACCATTCTTACAATACACTACGGACGACCCACTCATGGCCGCCCACCTGTCGCAATCGTACCTCGTAGCGGAGGCCCTCTCGGCAACCGGCTTGAAAAACCGCGCCGTGCTCTTCGCCATGGATCCGTACGTGAAGCTCACCGCGCTGCCGTCGAAACGCAGCGCCCGCTGCCGGAAGCACGCCGGCGGCGGACGCAACCCGCGCTGGGGCGGCGAGCGGGGCCGCCTGCAGCTCGCGCTCGCGGCGGCGGACGACCGCATCCTCGTGGAAGTGTGGAACCAGAACGTGATGACGCCTTCCGACAGGGTCGGCCGGTGCGAGCTCTCCGTGGCGGCGATCACGGCCGATCCGCAGCCGTTCCAGCTGCCGCTCGACACGGGCGGCGAGGTCGCGATCCGCGCGCGCGTCGCCGACAGCGCGCCCGCGGTGCCGCGGTCGGGTGGCCACACGCTCGGCGGCGCCGCCGCCAACGCGGACCGGCGCGCGGCGGCGGCGGCGGCGGCCGAGCGCCGCGCGAACGACTGGCGCCAGGGCGGCGGCGGCGGCCAGAAGCAGAACGCCAGAATCGCCGAGCGGCGCGAGAAGGACATCCTCGTGGGGAAAATCACGGAGTTGTACGCGGCGAAGGGCGACGACCCGCCCTTCGGCCTCGCGTCGTCCGACCTCGCGACGCTGCGGCGACACCTCGAGCGGATGCGAGATAGGAAGTAACTATAGAAATCGCAGCAGACACAGTACATACAGATTTATTCGTCGCTGTCTTCATCGCGCGCCAGCCGCCCCCTCGGCGAGCGGCGGCAGCGACACGCTCCGCGAGTCGACGCTGCCCGACGCGACCGAGCCCGAGTCGCCCGTGACCGAGCTGTCGGCGGTCACGTAGGAACTCCCGGATGTCAGCGTGCTCCCGTCGTCGTGCTTCCTCCTCCGCCGCGTGAGCGGCGTGTCCGGCGGCAGACCCGCCGCCGTGGCCTGCTCGCGCGCCTCGGCCTCGGTCCGCGCGCGGAAGTAGCCGTCGTAGCCGTCGGCGTACCACTTTTTCTTCTTGTTCTTCTTGCTCTTCGTCGAGCCGGAGCCCTTCGACGCGCCGCCGTACATCTTCTCGCCCTGCTCCTTGGCCCACTGCTCCACGAGGGCCTCCGCGAGCTTGAACGCCGCCGGGTCCAGCTCGTAGGCCTTCTCGCCGCAGTTGTTCGCGATCTCCTTGTCCGCGCCCAGGTGCAGGATCGTCGCCACGAACGACGCGCTCCTCTTGTGCCGCAGGGCCATGTGGAGCAGCGTGTCGCCGGGCCGCGGCGGGAACGGCTCGGGGTCGATGCCGAGGCGGACGTAGAAGTCGCCGTAGTACCAGGACGCGCCGCCCTTGACCCGCGAATTCAGGTTGATGACGCCGTCCTCGTGGGTCGGCGCCGTCGCCGTGTACGCGGCCCGGAGCGCCTGCGTGGAAATCAAATTTCGGCCGCCCCGCGCCGTCGACGCGACGTCGTCCCCGCGACCGCGGCAGCTCGATGGCGTAGAGTTCCGCACGGCGGAGCGCCTTGAAGTCGTTGGCCGCGAAGGCGCGCATGCACCGCCGGCCCCAGCCCTGCCGCTTTTCGACCTGGGGCGCGCCCGTCACGCTGCTGCGCGAGCGCCGGTTCGTCGTCAGGTCCTCCAGCATCGCCTGGTCGCGCACGAAGTAGTAGCCCACGCCCGCGCCGCCCGCCTTGTACCGCCAGCCGGGCGGGTCCTGGGGCAGCGGCATCGGCGACTCGAGGAACTCGACGTCGGCCTCCTCCGCCCGGGCGAAGTCCGCGGGCGTCAGCGTCTTGACGGCCTTGTCGGCCGCGCCCGGCGCGACGCCGCCGCTCGCCCGCGCGTACTTCGAGGGCCGGTGCCACCGCCGCCCGCCGTGCCCGCCGCTGTAGTCGTAGGCCACGAGCGGCCGGTCGTCGTCGCTCTCGGGCTCCTCGGCCAGCGTGTCCAGCCCGCCCTGCTGCCGGCGCTGCGCGTTCGCCTCGGCCTTCTCGCGCCACTTCTTGGCCATCGCCGCCATCTCCGGGGTCATCGTCTTCTCGACCTTGTCCTCGCGCGCCTCCATGACCTCGCGGAGCTCCCGCCGCTTCTGGATGAAGGACGCCTCCGCCGACAGGACGCCCGCGGGGCCGTCGCCCCCGGCCGCGTCCTGGCCCTTCTTCACGGCCGACAGGTCGGCGACCATCTGGCCGCCCGACTCCGCGCTGATGCTCCGCTTCCGCGGCACGTTGCGCACGGGGCCGTCGAGCCCCAGGTACTCGCGCACCTCCGCGCTCGTGAGGTGCACGCCCCCCCCGGGCTCGTGCTGCTTGAGCTCGCGCGCGGTCAGCTTCCGGCCCAGCTTCATCTCGCGCTCGAAGATCTTCGCCTCGCGGTCGGCCGCGAGCATCTCCTCCGCCGTCGCGACCTGCCGCGCCTTGGCCGCCGCCTCCTCGCGGACCCGCTGCTTCTTGAGGATGAACGGCTTCGCGATGACGAAGGGCGCCACGGTCGAGAAGTTGCTGCCGTGGCGGCCCGTGTCCGCGTAGCTGCCCCGGGACGAGCTGCCGTGGCTCCGGGTGCTCCGCGAGCCCTTGGAGCCCTTGGAGCCCTTGGAGCCCTTGGAGCCCGCGGTCCTGTGGGAGCCGAGGGAGGCATGGGACTTGTCGTCCGCCATGCCGAGGCAGCCTCGCACAGCGCTCTCGGCGTCGTTTGCTATGCAGCTGCCAAGCACGGTCCCCGCGCACATATTATTATCGAATCGAATTGAGCTCTGGACTGATTGTCTCGCTTCAAGAGGTTAAAACGACGAGTTCCGCGAAAATGAAACCCGTTTTTTGTGTCTGTGCTCCCAGGGTGTGAGTTTCTAAAATTGCTAAGCCACTGAGGCGTCGGCGTCGGCACAAAATTGCCGCTCCCCCTCCAATAAGCCAGCAGCGCCTTCTCTGCGGCGGGGCGCTGCTCCTAGCCTGCGCCCTTCTTGCCTGGCGCGAGGGGCAAACCATAGACAAGGCTGCCATGGCCGACCCGGAGATCGACGTCGTCGCGCTGACGAAGACGTACTTCGAGGTCTGGAACTCGCACGACGAGGCGGCCCTGCGGGGCTTGCACGCGGACGCGAGCAGTCTGCACGACTGGGACGCGACGCTCAGTCCCACGAACGCGGCGGTCGCCGCGGGCGTCGCGAAGATCTGGAAGGCGGAGCCCACGATCAAGTGCGAGATCATTGACCTCTACACGTGCGGCCCGGACCTGACGGTCGTGGCGAACATCAACGTCGTGGTCAACGCCGACTTGACGCTCACTGTCTGCGACGTCATCGAATTTGACGCTTCCGGGCGGGTCACGAGCCTGAACGCGTTCCTCAAGAAGGACTGAGCCAGCCTCCGCGCGCCGACGCGTGCGGACCGCTCGAGAGGGGCATCTAGACTACTTGTAGTAGACGGTCAAATAAGGGCCTAGTATAGAGGTCTAGTGTAGAGGTATCTACTAACAATCCACCCCCGCATGGTTTGCTAGGACCGCCACCAACGCGATGATTTCTTGTTTATACGCCCCGTTGGGTGCCCCACCTAGACAACCTCAGAGGCTACCATCGGCGACGCGCGGTGTCTCCCCCCCAGGGGCTCCGCCCACTAGTCCTAGCACCGTAACATCGACGGCTACCAACAGACACGCAGAGAGACTATTGAGGACGCGATAAGTCTGCAGGTAGCACGCCCCGAGGATCGTTAGTAAGGGACTCAACTTATATCATCATCCGAGAGCAACTTCGGGAGCACAAATAAGTTTAAGAATAGTTTAAGAACCCGCGTCGAACGCGAGCAGCTTCGCCTCCACGACGCCGGCCATGGCGCTCGTTGCGCGCTCCGCCGCGGCGAGGACGTCGCCGCCCTCGGCGTACGCGGCGCGCGCGGCCGCCCGGAGTTCCGTGTTCACGTTAAACTTGCAGACGCCGGCCGAAATCGCCCGCGAGATGACTCGCTGCGACAGGCCCGACGCGCCGTGAAGCACCAGGGGGACGTCGCCCGCCGCGGCGCGCACGGCGTCGAGCCGCGCCCAGTCCAGGTCCGGATCGCGCGAGGCGTAGGCGCCGTGCACGTTGCCGACCGTCACCGCGAGGGCGTCGACCCGCGTGCGCGCCAGAAATGCCGCCACGATCGCGGGGTCCGTCATCCTCGCGTCCCTCTCGTCCACGGAGAGGCCGTCCTCCTCGCCCGCGAGGCGCCCGAGCTCCGCCTCGACCGAGACGCCCGCGGCGCGCGCGCGCGCCGCGACCGCCGCGGTCCACCGCTCGTTCTCTCCCACGTCGAAGCGCGACCCGTCGGCCATGACGTGGTCGACGGCCTCGAGATGCGGGTAGATCCGGCCGGGGTCCTCGCAGTGGTCCAGGGCCACGAAGAGGGGCACCTCCGCGGCGTCGGCGAGGCGCCGGCACGCCGCCAGCAGCGCGGGCCCGCCGTGGTCGAGGGCCGCCGGGTGCAGCTGCACGATGGCCGCGCGCCGCGCCGCCGCGGCGCCCCGCGCGACGGCGAGGGCCCCCTCCAGCGTGTAGACGTTGAACGCGCCGAGCGCGCGGCCCCTGCCGCGCGCGTCGACGAGCGCCTCGACGCAGGTCATCTTCGGGGACGCGGCCGGCCGCCGCCTGCGCGGGGCGCCGGGCGTCCCCGCGCGCGATCGACCCCGCGGCGGACGCCGGCCCCGGACGCGCCGGCCACGGTCTCGACGACGTTCGCCAGGTCGTCCGCGTCGCCCACGTTCCCGGGGAAGACGACGTACGACGCGCCCGGCAGGCGCGACTCGCGCCCGAGCCGCCACGCCGGCACGCCGGCGACGACCTGGCCGAGCACGTCCGCGCGGCGGACCCCCAGCGACTTGACGGCGACGTCGTTCGACGTGATGCCGCCCTTGGCGACGACGAAGGCCGGCGTGGCCCGCTCCACGACCCGCGCGGCGACGGCGCAGAGGGCCTCGTTCACCTTGGCGCCGATCACGAGGCCCCCGGACCCGTCGTCCTGCTGCACGCGGCGCGACGTGAAGACGCAGGCCGACCGGCCCGCGCCCAGCGCCGCCGCGGCGGCGGCGGACGCGCGGGCGACCGCCCCCTCGGCGTCGGCGAGGACCTCGCCCACGTCCACCTCGACCGCGTCGAGCCAGCCGCACCGCCGGCGCAGCTCCGCGAGCTGCGCGGAGGTCTTCTGCGTGTACGACCCGACGACCACGAGGCCGCCGCCGCTCGAGGGCGAGAGCGCCTCGCGCCCGAGGAACGGCTTGGGCGGCATGCCCGTGAGCGCGGCCACGGCGCTCCCCGCGGACCGCACGACGACGCCGCCCCGCGCGTGCAGGGCGCCCCGCTGCGCCGCCATGGCCGCCTTGAGTCCGCTCGCGACGACCAGCATGTCCCGGTCCTCGAGGCCGTCGACGCAGACCGCGCGCACCGTCTCGTCCAGCAGCGCGGCCTCGAACGCGTCCTGGACGGCGCGGACCCCGCCGCGGATCGCGTGCAGCGACAGGTGCCACGTGTGCGCGTAGTCCGCGCTCCCGCGCGTCTTCTCCGCGACCCACTCGGCGAGGCGCGACCGCCGGTACCCGAAGGCGCGGTCCCGCGCGAACTCGGTCTCGCCGGCGGGCGTCGCCGGCCGGTCGCCGTCGACGGGCGCGCCCAGGACGTAGTGGACGCCGTCGGCCGTGACGCGCCCCCCGCCGAAGAACTGCGGCGCGACCAGGACGAGGGGCCGGCGCCAGCCCAGGCCGTCCGCGAGCGCGTCGACCTCGGCCGGGAAGTGGCCGCGCAGCGTCGAGTCGGACCGCGAGACGACGAGCCGCGGGCCGCCCCTGCGCAGCTCCCGCCCGATCTCGCGGTTGCGCGCCACGGCCGCCGCCTCGTCGAGGGCGCGCGTGTTCGCCAGCAGGTAGAAGCACGACTTGTCCGACCGCAGCTCCCCGCTCAGGTCGGCCCAGTCCGCCCGGACGGCCACGCCGTGCACCGTCTGCGTGCCCGTGGGGTCGTCGTCGACGACCGGCAGGCTGGGCGACGCCTGCGCCGCCAGCGCCGCGCGGAGCGCCTCCGCGGTCGGGACGGCGTCGGAGAAGGGCGGCGCCGCCCGCGCCAGCTCGTTGGCGGTCGTCGGCCGGGCGAGGAAGCTCGGGACCGCCGCCCAGTCGCAGTCCGCGGCGCCGCGCGCGGCGGCCGCGGCCACCGTCTCCGCGGCGACGCGCACCGCCGGGAGGTCCAGCCCGCGGCCGGCCGCGGCGTCCCGGACGAGCGCGAGGTCCTTGGCGAAGTTCCGCAGCGGCGCCGCCGAGGACTCGAAGGCCAGCTGCGCGGGGTCCGCCCCGAGGCGCCGCGCCCCGCTCCGCGTGAGCATCGTCGACGCCGCCCAGGCCCCGTCGAGCAGCGGCAGCAGTTGTTCCAGGTCGCAGCCCAGCCCCTCCGCGAGCGCGAGCCCCTCGGCGGCGCCCTGCGCGTTCGCCGCGACCAGCGCCTGGTTCACGAGCTTGGCGCCCGCGCCGGCGCCCGCCGGGCCCAGCCGCGCAAACCGCGCGGCGATGGCGTCGAGGACGGGCGCCGCGCGCCGGACGGCGGCCTCGTCGCCCCCCAGGAACACCGCCAGGCTCCCGGCGGCCGCCCCCTCGGGCCCGCCCGACACGGGCGCGTCGAGGTAGGCGACGCCGGCGCCGCCGCACGTCTCGTGCGCCTCGCGCGCCCAGCCCACGCTCGAGGTGCCCAGGTTCAGGACCTGTGTGGAAATCAACCAGTGTGTCGGGTGCGCCCGTGCTGGCTCCGTCGAGCGGTGAGGAACCGGCATCGCCACGCCATCGAGCAGGCGTCGCGTCGATGGCGTGGAGGTCGACGCGACGATTCAGCACGAACGCGCCATAAAATTTTGATTTCCGCACAGTTCAGGACGAGCGGCGGGCGCGCCTCCAGGAGGTCGGCGACGACCGCGCGCTCGGCGGCCTCGTGCGGCAGGCTCAGGAGGACCGCGTCGGCGCGCCGGCACGCGGCCGCGACGGAGTCCACCGCCGTGATGGTCGATGGCCGTCGGAGGGTCTGGGCTCCGTCCGCGTCGTAGACGACGACGTCGTGACCGGCGCGCGCGAGCGACGCCGCGACGCCCCGTCCCATGTTGCCGTGACCGATCACGCCCACCTGCAGGTGCCGCCGCCGACCGACGACGCGGTGTCCCCGCAGGAGGCGCCGTGGCAGCATCTTGGAGAGCGCTCAAAAAGAGTGAAAAGAGTGAATTTACCACTGCTCACGCGGTGGCACGAGGTGGCACGAGGAGACCGCGTCGCGCGCGGGCGCTGCTGGCGTCCTGCGCACACGGCGCGGCCGGCTCCGGTATCGCTCGTGGTTCAGACGCCTGCAGCAGACAAGGGCAGCGCAGCAGGCTGCTCTCTCTGCTCAAGTGTGCATTAGCTCGTAGGCTAAAAAACCGTGGGCGTGTTAGCATGGCGTCGGTACTACTACGCCACGCCGCACGGGTCGGGCGCCCGGCCGCTGCCGCCGTCCTCGCCGGTGTCGCCCTCGACAGCAGCGCTGCTGCCACTCGGCCCCAGTGCATGCGCGTCGAGGAGGTGCGGATTCCGGCGTCCTCGCGGTGCCTTCAGCGCCATCGATGGCAGCGCTGCGCGCCGACGGTTTCGCCCGCGCGGCGGTCGATGTTCCTCGCGGCGACGGCGCGCCGACGGTTTCGTCCGCGCCGCGGTCGATGTTACTCGCGGCGACGGCGCGCCGACGTGTTACTCGCGGCGACGCCGACGGTTTCGTCCGCGCAGGACACGAAGCTCGACTTCAAGGACGTGCTCATCCGGCCGAAGCGCTCGACGCTCCGGAGCCGGAAGGAGGTGCGCATGGAGCGCTCGATCACGTTCAAGCACAGCGGCCGCACGCTGACCTGCGTGCCGGTCGTGGTCGCGAACATGGACACGGTCGGCACGTTCGAGATGGCCAAGGCCCTCTGCGAGCACGGGTGCCTCGTCGCGATCCACAAGCACTACCCCGTCGAGGCGTGGCGGGCGTTCGTGGCCGAGGCGCCGGCCGCGGCCAGGCACGTCGCCGTGAGCATGGGCACGAGCCCGGCGGACGCG
Organism: Pelagomonas calceolata; assembly: GCA_918797485.1. Classification (NCBI taxonomy): domain Eukaryota; class Pelagophyceae; order Pelagomonadales; family Pelagomonadaceae; genus Pelagomonas; species Pelagomonas calceolata. The sequence goes on from CAKKNE010000004.1 coordinate 5,060,740, forward strand.
GCCAAGGTCGACGCGATCCTGTCGAGCTGCCCCGAGGTCACGACCATCTGCATCGACGTGGCGAACGGCTACGCCGAGTGCTTCGTCGACCGCGTGCGCGAGACGCGCGCCAAGTGGCCGACGCACACGATCATGGCGGGCAACGTCGTCACGAACGAGATGACCGAGGAGCTCATCCTGAACGGCGCCGACATCGTCAAGGTGGGCATCGGGCCCGGGTCCGTCTGCACGACGCGCAAGCAGACCGGCGTGGGCTACCCCCAGGTCTCCGCCGTGATCGAGTGCGCCGACGCGGCCCACGGCCTCGGCGGCCACATCGTGAGCGACGGCGGCATCACGTGCCCCGGCGACGCCGCCAAGGCCTTCGGCGCGGGCGCGGACTTCATCATGATGGGCGGGCTGTTCTCCGGCACGGACGAGTCCGCGGGCGACGAGATCGTCAAGCCCGACGGGTCGCGCGTCAAGCTCTTCTACGGCATGTCCTCGTCGGTGGCCATGACGAAGCACGCCGGCGGCGTCGCCGAGTACCGGAGCAGCGAGGGCAAGGCCGTCGAGGTGCCCGCGAAGGGGCCCGTGAAGGGCGTCATCCTCGATCTCCTGGGCGGCATCCGGTCGTCGTGCACCTACGTCGGGGCCGCGTCGCTGCGGGAGCTGCCCAAGCGCACGACCTTCATCCGCGTGACGCAGCAGCTCAACACGGTCTTCGGGTCGCATGACCTCTCCAAGAAGCAGTAGGAGGGGTTTAAAGCTTAAAGCCGTAGGAGCAGTTGTTTCAAATCCGGTTCGAGAAGTCTGGATTTAGGTATCGCCGCGGACATGCTCTTACGTCTCTGACGTAGTGGGCGGAGCCCCTGCCGCGCCGCGCGTCCCTCTTACCTGTACAGCGCCTCTGCTCTCTGAGTCTCTCTTGAGTCTAACGCAGCGTCCCAGTTGTACCAGTAGACGTCATCACCGCGCACGAGCGCCGACGCAGCGGACGCGCCGTCGTTGTCGTCGTAGGCCCGGGCGAACGGAGCGTCCGTGTCGTAGCGTCCTGCATAAAGGGGGCTGCCTTTATTGCGCGCCACGTCGCCGCCGACGATGCGCGCCGCGAGCGCCCCGGCGGCGAACCGGCCCGTGGGCGGCGGCCGCGGCGGCCGCGGCCACACCACCAGGACGCCGCTCTGGCAGCCCCGCCAGAATTCGATCACGAGCGACTTCGGCCGCCAGTGGCGCAAGCCCGTGTGGGCGGGCAACTCGCGGCCCGTGACGCCGACGGAGGCGGCGTCGCGCCGCGCCTGGGGCCGGAGCGAGGAGCCGTTCACGTACAACTTCGAAAAACGGGCGAAGCAGCGCGAGGCCCAGCGCGCCGCGGAAGCCCTGAAGTGGGGCTTCGCGCCGCCGCCGCCCGAGGGCTTCGTGAACCCGCTGTCGGCGGCGCGCAAGCGGCCGAACCCCGACACGGTGTGGCGGACGCGCAAGCTGCTGGCCCAGACGCTGGACCAGCGGCGCGCGCAGCGGGAGCGGTCCATCGAGACCTCGGACTTCCGCCACCTCTCGGACCGGCCGCAATACGACGAGACGGCGCGCCAGCAGTTCGGCACGCTCACGCTGACGCAGCCCCTGTCGCCGATCGCCTACGCGCGGCTCAAGCAGAAGATCACGCGCGAGAACTACGAGAAGCTGCCGCCGCCGAAGGCCTTTAGCCTCGTGAACCTGACGCGGCGCTAGCTTAAGTACTACGCCCACACAGTACCTGCCGCCGGAGACCACTCGGGCGAAGGTCCGCAGGCTCCGATTGGGTCGTCGAAGGATCGCACTATCCGTTGTCCTTTTTCTCTAGGATATTCCTTCCTTAATTATTTATTTATTTGTCGGTGCTAGTATGTGAGTGCGCTAGCTCTTCATCCTGCGAATTAAGCAGCGGGAGGGAGCGCCCCCAACAGGCACTGGAGGTGCCACCGGTGTCTTATGCTAGGCACACCACCTGGTGCCAGGTTGCCACCGAGGCGCAAGGAACAGTGAAAATCGCAAACGCTCAGTCGCGCGGCTCAGCGCTGCAGGGTGCATCAATCGATCCGCTACGCCATTTTGGGTGTGCGAGGTGCCCTACTCTCCATCCTTTGCGCGGCTTCCGCCGCGGCATAGATGGCCGGCTTCGAAGCCAATTTCTCCTCGCCTGTGACCAGTGCTAGCGCGGCCTTTCCCTACCTCGCGGCCCTCTCGGACGACGAGGCCGCGGACCGGTTCTTCCTCGAAGACCTTAAGTTGGCCGGCCGGGAGCTACGCGGCACGTTGTATTCGCGAAAGGCTTTCGCGAAGCTGGCGTTCCGGGCGGCCGCCGCCCTGCGGACGCACGGCGCGCGGCCGGGCGACCGCACCGCGCATTACTTTACCGACAACCGGCTGGAAGACATTTGTTTCCGGCTAGGCGCCGCGCTCGTCGGGACCGTCCCGGTCACGATCAACTGGCAGAGCGACGACGTCCAGCGCGCGGCGAGCAAGGTGCGACGCACCCGCGCGACGCTCGCGCTCGTCGACGAGGCCACGCCCGCGGAGTTCGCCGCCGCCATCCGCCCGGTCCGGGCGGTCGACGCGGCCCGGGCCCTGGCGGCGGCGGCGCCCCTCGCCCCGGAGCACTTCTGCGGCGCCACCACCGCCGGCGACGACCGCTTCGTCATCTTCACGAGCGGGACGACCGGCGAGCCCAAGGGCGTCCGACTCACGTACGAGGCCTACGACTGCAACCGGCGGACCTTCGAGGCGTTCCTGGAGTGCGCCGCCCCAGACGTGCAAGTGGACGTCGTGGCGACGAACCCGCTCCACCACACGAACTCGACGGCCATGGTCGACTGGGCCTGCCGCCGGCCGCGGGCGGCGCTGCGGCTCCTCCAGCGGTACACGACGCAGTACTGGGGCGTGGTGGTGGCAGCGGCCTGCGGCCTGCCCTGGGAAAACGTGAAGCGCTTCGACGGCGAAGCGACACAGCGCGCCGTGGCGCGGCGGGCGTCGCTGCTCGCCGCGGAGCCGCAGCGCGTCGTGTGTCCTCTCGTGGCGCGCCACGTAGACTTCCTCGAGTCGCTTTGCGCCCAGGGCACGCTGCCGGTAGACCCGGCGGCCTTCAGGAGCTGCGTCGGGGGGTGCGGCGTCGTCTTGTTGCTGGGCTCGGCACCAGTAGGACCTACGACGGTCCAGCGGCTGGAAAAGCGGTGCGCCCAGCGGCCGACCGTGCGCTTCGGCTCCACCGAAACGTGCCTGCAGGTCTGCGGCACGCCGCTCGACGCGCCCCTGGCGGCGTTCGAGCGGGGCTGGGCCCACACGTGGCGCGGCGAGCCGTGCGCGGGCTACTACATCGGGCGGGCCCACGCGCCGCACACGGAGGCGAAGGTCGTCCGGTCCGTCGACCGGGCCAGCCAGGAATTCCTAGTGACGTGCGGCGAGGGCGAGCCCGGCTTCATCGTCGCGCGGGGCCGGAACGTCTTCGCGGGCTACGTGGGCGACGACGAGGCCACCGCCGCCGCGCTCGAGGGCGGCTGGTACCTGAACCTCGGCGACGTCGGGTACGCCCTCGGGGGCGACCTTTACTGGCAGAGCCGCGACTCGGCCATGCTCATCAAGGGCGGCTCGAACTACTCGTACGAACAAATCAACCAGGAGCTCTCGGAGTTCCTCGCGGCGGCGTATTTCGGCGGCGAGGGGGGCGCGTGCGCGGTGGCCGTCGTCGGGCTCCGGCTGGACTCCGAGCACGAAGACCAGTGTTGCTGCACGATCGAGCTCAAGACAGATCTCGCGCGGTCGAAGCGCGCCGAGATCGAAGCGACCTTCGTCGCCCGGGCGCGGCACGCCGTCGCGTGCAAGGGCGCGCGGCCGGACCGCGTTCGGTTCGCGGCGCTGCCGCGGAACTTCAAAGGGGCCGTCCTCGTGAAGGAGTTGAAGGCGGCGGCTTGGGACTAATGTTTTTTGTTTGTTTTTTTTTTTGCTTGCTTAAGAGCTAGGCCACCTAGCCGCGGCCCGCCGCTTTTTTAATACACAGCTCTAGTGACAGAAACGAGAAGATCCGAGGATCCTTTTGCGAAGAGGTGCTGTTGTTGTTAGCTAGGACTGGGCGAAGGGTCCGCGCAGATTCGCGGTAGTAGTAGTTACCTTACGGCACGCGCAGCTAGCGGCAGTAAGACACTAGCAAGCAGATTCAGAGTGGCAGACTCCTGGGCAGCACACACGCCCGGCGGGGCAGCCCTTGGTGTAGAGCGCCGGAGCTGCCTCGGCAACCCGCCCCCGTCCGCGTGGCCACTCAGAGACCATCATCCGCGACGATGCCCGACACGCCCTTCAAGCACCTCGCCACCCAGGCCTTCGACGAGGTCTGGGAGGATCGAGCCATCCGCTTCGACGCCCCCGTCCGGCAGCTCGAGGCGCGGCCGGGCGAGCGGGTCGCGGACAGCGTGAACTCGGTCGAGGACTCGAAGGGGGGCAACGGGGAACGTGGCGCGTTGATCGTGAGCACCCTGCGGCTCTCGTGGGTGTCCCACAAGAACTCGCGGAAGAACCTGAGCATCGGGTGGGCGACCGTCGCCCACCTGCAGATAAAAAAGACGAAAAGCAAGCTGCGGGGGAACACGAAGGCGCTGCACGTCGCGACGCGCTTCGAGGGCTCGCGGTTCGAGTTCGTGTTCACGTCGCTCGTCCAGCACGCGCCCAAGCTGTTCGCGACGGCGCTGCAGGTGCACAAGGCGTACGAGTCGACGAAGCTGTACCGCGACCTGAAGCTGCGCGGGAGCGTGGTCAGGGAGGGCAAGCTCAACCTGCTGCCGCACGAGGAGGTCTTCTCGCAGCGCAAGGGCGTCTGGAACCTGAGCGCGGAGCAGGGCAACCTGGGGTCGTTCTTCGTGACCAACGTCCGGCTCGTCTGGCACGCGCAGAACGCCGAGAACTTCAACGTCTCCATCCCCTACATGCAGATGGCCGAGGTGCGCGTGCGGGGCTCGAAGTTCGGGCCCGCGCTCGTGGTGCAGACGACGAAGTCGAGCGGCGACTACGCGCTCGGGTTCCGGGTGGACCCCGAGGACCGGTCGGGCCCGGCGCGCGAACTTTTGGGCGCGGGGCGCCCGGCCCACCGGGTGACGCGCGCGCAGGCTGGGCGAGGTGATGCAGGAGATCACGTCGCTCCACCAGATCTACGCGCAGGAGCCCGTCTTCGGCGTGGACGTGTCCGTGAAGAAGGAGGCGCTCGAGGCGGCCGCCGAGGAGCGCGGACCCGTGCGGAAATCAGCCGGCGCGGGCCGCGCCGGTTCGGACTCGAGCGTCGCGCAGGCGAAAACGCATCGAGGACGACGTCGAGATCGTGGGCGGCGGCGGCGAGGACCACGACGCCGTCGTGGCCGCCTACTACGCGGACGCCGGGCGCAAGTCCGAAAAAAACATCGTGTACGACCCCCATTTGGGCCTGGCGATCGAGGAGCTCCCGCCCGGGGTCACCACGAAGTCGCTGTGGGAGCTCACGTTTTATGATTAAGTTTTCTGTCGTTTTTGATTCTGCTCCCGGAGTTGCGCGAGCTCCTCCTTCAGCGCCTCGACTTCCGCCGCCTCCGCGGCCCTCCGTTTCGCGGCTGCGTTGCGCTCCCGCGCCGCGGCGAGCTCCGCGCGCAGTCTCGCGACCTCGGACGAGCCGGATGCGGGCGCCTCGTCCTCGCTCTCGCTCTCGCTCTCGCTCTCGGAGGAGCTGGCCGCCGCGGCCGCGGGCGCGCTCGCCTCGGACTCGGACTCGGACTCGGACTCGCTCTCCGAGGACGCGGCGGCGGCGACCGTCGCAGACGCTGCTGGCGCTGCTGGCGCCGCGCCGCCGTGCGAGAACTTGCACTTGTCGCCGTTGCGGCAGCCGGCGGGCGTGCCGTAGAAGGCGCAGGCAGCATAGGGCTCGGCGGCGTTGGCGTAGAGCTTGTATTTTTTTATGCGCACCATTTGCTAACTATGTTATTTATCTCCGTTAGAGTATACCGTGGGTAACCCACCCTCTTGCGCACTGCAATGGGTGGTGCTACAAGTACAGGGTGCGACCGGGTGGTGCAGCTCCAGCCGTAGTAGCAGGCAAAAGGCAAAAGAGAGACACACTAGGATTCACTCGTCGCGGCCTCGAGTCTGTCGGGGAAAGTCACATTTATGCGCGCGGGAAGGATGGGGAAGGGCGCGCGCGCGGAGTGACGCTAGGCCGAGCCCGAGTACGTCGTGTCGGGCGTCACGGCCAGCTTCTTCATCTGCACCGACGACTTCGGGTCCAGCGTCGCCGGGTCCAGCGTGGGCACCGCGCTCCAGACGCTCTTGCCCGAGTTCTTCTGCACGACGACGTACGTGAGGCCGCCGCAGCAGAACACGAGGCCGATGAGGTACACCACGGACTGCAGTGGACGGGCGAGGAGTGCCAGGCCGGCGACGCGGGCCTGCCGGCCGCGTGCGCGCCGCCGCCGCCGACGCCCGCGCCGACGAAGGAGTTCCCGACGTGCGGCGTGCGCATCAGCCTCGGCAACGGGGCTGGCTTCCATTGCGAAGATGATCCCTCGGCGACGGAGCACGCCGGCAAGAAGATCGTCTTCGCGTGCTGCGACGCCGACATGCGTTACAGCACGTGCACGCGGGCGGATGCGGACGGCGAGTGCTACGCGGGTTTCCTGAATCCGGTATCGAATTTCGCGCCGAAGACGTGGCACGAGGCCACGAACGTGTGCGCGGCCGAAGGCAAGGTCCTCTGCGGCGTCGAGCAGCCGTGCATGAACAAGGGGTGCCACTACAACGGTCACTACCAGTGGACGGGCGAGGAGTGCCAGGCCGGCGACGCGGGCCTGCCGGCCGCGTGCTGATCTACCGCCCACTTTCTCCTTCCCCTACCAGGCTACCACTACTCTAGAATCTCGCAAATGGTGTAAGAAACTGTATATTTTCATCCAACGAAACACACATTCGTATGGATACCTACGAAAATTCCCGGTTCGCGGCCACCGCCACGAACTTCACCGTCCCGATCCGATACCCCACGATCATCAGCAGGATGGCCACCGCTCCCCGCGCCGTCCTGATCCCGGTCCGCATCAGTCCCCGCAAAGATCGCCAGCGCAGCGCGCTCCGGAAGACGGCGGGCCAGAATGGGGCGATGTTCCGCGTCCAATCCTCGACCACGATCTTCGACGAGGCGAAGCCCGGTTGTTTGCCGAACAAAGACCGGTAGTCCGCGCCGGAGCACCACTTCGGCAGATAATAGCAGTAGTTGATGGCCCCTAGGACCGCTCGCTCGACGCGGCCCAACCGCTTATCGGGCTCGAGGTCGCGGTGGCACCAGGTGACCTGCGTGGGCATCGAACATGACGCTGGCGCCGACGGGCGTCGACGGCGAAGACGCCGCGCGCCACGCAGCTGACGGCGCCGCCCGGCGCGCAGAGCCGCGCGAGCTCCTCGACGAACCTGGGCTTGTCCGGCATGTGCTCGCCGCTCTCCAGGGACCACACCAGGTCGAAGGAGCCGTCGGCGAAGGCCGTGCTCGTCGCGTCCTCGGCCTTCAGGGTGACGTTCAGGCCCTGCGAGAGCTCGTTGCCCCGCGCCGCTTGCTTCGGCGACAACGTCAGGCCCACGACGTCCGCGCCGTACTTCCTCGCAATGTACCGCGACGAGCCGCCGACGCCGCACCCGACGTCCAGCACGCGCAGGCGGCGCCCGTCCCGCCTGCACCGGGCGGCCACGCCGTCCGCGCCGCAGAGCTCGAGCGCCTTCTCGATCATGTCGTCCTGCGCCTCGACGTGGCGCGCGAACGACGCCGGCTTCTCTCCTTCGCGGTAGTACCCATGATGCATGTGCTCCCCCCAGACCTCCTCCCAGATCCCCGAGCTCTCGTCGTAGAACTCGCCGATCCCCCGCTTGAGCTGCGCGTCCGTGCGCGCCTGCACCCGCCCGCCCAGACGTCGACGGCCTTCGGGTACTCGACCCAGCCTGTGTGTTGCACGATGAGCCTCGCGGCCGCGCGCCACCGTCGGCGCGACGGGCTGGACACTGCATTCATGCCAGTAATGTTGCGGCGCGCGCGGCGGCGCGAAGGCCTGGCACAGTGCTGGCAGGTAGAGCAAGCGGTGCATCGGCATCGGTGCAGCGTAACGACGCGCGCAGAGGTGTCCCCCTCGACTTTTGTGAGTTCTAGCGTCTTAACCTAGTGATCGATAGTATCGCTAAGACAGTAGAAACGCGGCCCGACCCTTGATAACCACAAGAACGGTCCTAGAAGTGTAAGTGTGAGGCCGGTCGCAATTATTAGTAGCAAAAACGCCTAGCATCCATAGTTTACACCGCGGCGCGCGGCGTCCTACATCGTCGCGCGTCTTCGGGGCGTTCGGGGCGGCGGGCGCATCGGGCGAGGCAACACAACTTCATAAGGCCGTGCGCGACGCGGGGCCGGGGCGCCAGACGCAAAGCTCCCAGACACTGAACAGAACCCGCGCCGCGAGCCGCGGTCGCGGGCGAGCGCGCCGCCGCCGCGCCGCCGCGGGCCGCGGCGCGCCGGACTCGGAATCGAGACAACTCTCAGGGTGCCCAACTCTCGTCCCGCAGGTAATCGGTGCGCGAGGTCATGACGGCGATGCGCGTGCTCCGGTTCGTCGTCGCCTCTCTCGACGACGGCGCAGTCGTACAAAAAACCGCATGAATGAAAAGGTCTCCCGGGTGGCGGCCTTCTTCGACTAGCACCGGAACAACAACCTCACCTAAGGCGGGTACCCCTCAGCGCCGTCGAGAAACGCGACCGCGTGGTCGACGAACGCCGCCTGGTCCGCCGGCGGAAGGCGGAAGACGCGGTTGACGACGTCGTGCAGGAGCGGCTGCTCGCGATCCGGCCGGTGCGGCGGCTCGACGATCGCGACGTCGGACGCCCGAGAGAAGTCCGTGCGGCACGGCGCCACCGCCCAGCGGCAGGTCGGGTGCCGCGCCCCGAACGCGACCGCGGCGTCGCGGCAGACGCGGGGACAGTGCGCCGGCGAGCTCACGCAAAAGGCGCGCTCCACCTGTGTGGAAATCAAAATTTTACGGCGCGTTCTGAATCGTCGCGTCGACCTCCACGCCATCGATGCGACTCCTGCTCGATGGCGTGGCGATGCCGGTCCCTCGCCGCTCGACGGAGCCAGGATAGCACCCGACGCACTGGTTGATTTCCACACAGCGCTCCACGCCACGCGCGCGGCACAGCTCCGAGAAGCGCTCGAGCTCCTCCCGCGTGTTGAGGGCGTCGTCGAGGACGACCGCGTCGCTTATGAGCGCGTCGGAGGACGCTCGGGAGTTTCCTTCCCGCAGGCGTCGTAAGATGACGGCACCCTCGGTCTCGCCCGTCTCCTCGTCCGTCGACGCGCCCGAGCCCACCACGAACAGGTCCGCCGCCTCCGCTTTGGCCTGTGCGAAATCTGTGTGTCTCGGCCCCCGCGCCGTCCGCTGATTTCGCGCGGATAATTGCCAAATCGTACCCGTAGGCGACGCGGCCGCCGCCGCCGCCCCACACGACCGTCTCCCAGTTTGGGGCCCTTAGATGGAAGCCGTGCACGAGGACCGCCGTCTTCGCGTGGCCGCACGCCATCAGGAGCGCGGCCAGAATGTGACGCCGACCTCGCGCACCGCTGCCAGCAGTTCCAAGGCGGCCGGTCGCATGCGCCGGCGCGGCACAGTAGAGAGCATGATGACCCTGCATCCGTACGCCCCCGTGCCGGGGACACAGCTTGGTTGGTCAGTTGCCTGTCTTACGCACGCGTGCTCGCATGCGCTTTTTACAAAGTGCGCCAGCATGGAGCTAGCGGCGGTAAGACACTAGGCGACAAAGCGCTAGTGCACAGGCTTCCCTGCCGTCCCTGCAGGCTCATTCAGCCCATGAAAATCGCGGCCTGCCTCGCCGCCGCGTGCGCGCTGGCAGGGCGCCCGCCGCGCCGCAGGACATCCGTCGGCACGAAGCGAAGACCGACCACCAAGGCTCCCCTGGTGGCGCCGCCCACCTTCGTCGCCGCGACGATCTGCCGGGCGCAGGAAACGAACGAAGACGCGTTTTCGCCGCTCGCGGTGCCGGAGCGCTGCCGCGGCGCCGAGGCGGCGACGCGGCCGTGGTTCAAACACGTCGGCCTCGACACCCTCTTCCCGGGCGCCGGGCTGGGCGAGGTGTTCGACGAGTCGTCAGAATTCCGGGCAGCGCTGCGGCGCGCGGCGCGCGAGGACCGCTGCGACACGAGCTCCCCGGTCCGCTTTGATATGACCTCTTCGGCGCAAGGGTCGTGGTTTTCGCGCCGGCCCGCGGCCGCAACGCACGGCGTGCTGAGGGAGGCGCTCGGCGCGAGCGCGCCGACCGGCGACGAATTCTACGCCAAAATAGGCGGATTGACGCTGGACGGCGTCGCGCCGCGGACGGGCCACTTCATCGACATCGTCGGCGGCCCCGGCAGTAGGCGGCTGGCGCGCTACGCGTGGCACCAAGATCGCGGGGGGGACACGGAGGCGGTGACCGTGATGCTCGGCTTTCCCGCGGCGAGCCGACAACGCGGCTGCGGCGTGTTCTCGCACGTCTCTCCGCTGTCTCATCTGGTGGTCCACGAGGCGGACGCGGAGCGCGACAACTCGCGGCCGCGGGAGTTCTCGGACGAGCGGGGCGAGCGCCGGTTCCTCGACGTCGACGCGATCCCCGAGGCCTCGATCGTGCGGCCCGGCTACGGCCGGGGCCGCGAGCTGATCGTCTACAGCGACGCTCGCGTGGTCCACTCGGCGCCGGACGCGATCCACCGCGAGAGTCTGTGGCGGTTCATGTGACGGTGTACTCATAAAGTGAGAAAGTATTAAATCCGGGCCGACGGCGGGTCCCTAGAGCTCCGACTTCACGGACTCGGCCTCCGCGTGCTCCTTGATGTACGCCACCATCGAGTCGACGTCGCGGTCGCCGTCGTAGGACGTCGTCTTGCCCGAGGCCGTCTTGAAGATGAGCGTCGGGTAGCCCTGGACGTCGTAGCCGTCCGGCGGGCTGTTCGCCGTCGCGTCCATGGCGCCGACGACGACGTCCGCGGAGGCGAGCCGCGTCCCGAGCTCCTTGTAGGTCGGCTTGAGCGCCTGGCAGTGGCCGCACCAGGGCGCGTAGAACTCGAGCATCGCGTCCTTGCCGTCGGTCTCGTCGGCGAAGTTGGCGTCCGTGAGCACCGTGACGTCCGACTCCTCGTAGTCCGAGTCGTCCGCCTCCCCGGACGCGTCGTGGTCGTCGTCGTAGCTCGGCTCCTCCTTGATCTTCGGCTCGAGCGCGCCGTCGACGACGGCCTGGGCGAACTTCCGGACGTTGTCCACGTTGAACTTGTCCTCCATCCGGTAGTACTTGTTGCCGTCCTTGGCGCCCACGCCGACGTCCTTCTTCGCCGGCAGCTCGATGCCGTAGTCCTCGAGCTGGTAGGAGAAGTCCTCCTTGTCCCCGATGTTGAAGGAGAGCTTGCCCACGTAGTCCGCGGCCACCTTCCGCAGGCGGTTCGCGAAGTAGTCGAAGCCCTTGGCGTTCTTCTCGAGGTCGATGGCGGCGAACAGCGTCACGACCGGCACGCCCTGCTTGTCGTACCGCTCGCCCGACTTCCACGTCTTCTGCCCCACGAGCGGCACGCTCCGCTTGAAGATGAACTTCTTCAGCGCCTCGGCGTCGAGCTTGGCCGACGGGTAGCGCGCGCGCTTCTTGTCCACGCCCTCCTTGACGAAGCGCGGCGGCGCGTAGATGAGCACCGCCGGGCCCTTCTGCAGCTTGGCGGCGGTCCGCGCCGCCTCGTCGGTGACCAGCGCGAAGCGGAAGTCGTAGCGCGAGCCCTCGGCGACCTCCTCGTACACCTTCTGCTGGTCCGCGTCGCGGTCCGCGTCGAAGAAGCCCACGACGGCCGGCTCCGTCTCGTCCTGGTTCACGAACTCCGCGATGCCGTCGAAGGACTCGACCGTCTCCCAGGCCGGGGTCGGGTCGCCGCCGCCGCCGTACTCGTCGTCGCCGTAGCCGCCGCCGTAGCCCCCGCCGCCGTAGTCCCCCACGTCGCCGTAGTCGCCGTCGTAGTCGTCGCCGCCGAAGTCCTCGCCGTCGGCCTCCGCCAGGTCCTCCTCGTCGGCGAACGCGGGCTGCGCGTTCTGCGCGGCCAGCAGCGCCACGACCCAGAGCTTCGTCAACATCGTCGCCGCGCCGCGTCGACCTGCGCGGCGGCGGCGACCGCTGGCGTCCCCCGTGCCCGGCTCTCTCGCGCGCATCTCTCGCGACGGCCAGCCCGGCGCCCCACTGCACGTCGGATCGCTCGTCGTTTTTTTCGGGTCACCTCGCCGAGCTCATTTTTTGCAGCAGAATGCATGCAAAAAAGATGGCAAGGATGTGCAAAACTGTAAATATGGCGCCGGGCATGATACCTGGCACTGTGGAGGCACTAGCACGATGCGGTAGCTCCGCGTGTCCGCTCGAAATCTCGCAGGGCTAGCTAGTGTACTAACATACTAGAATCTTCGCCTGAGCCTGAGCCATCGGGACGAGTCCCCTGGGGCGGGGAGGGGTCCCGCAAAACCGTTTTGGGCTTAAAACATGCTAGGCTAGGGGGGTGCCGACGCGCGCGGTTCTGCTTGAAAGGAGGTATGCTGTCATGAAAAACGCGCCCGCAGCCGATGAACGCGGTCTCTCCCCCCCAGCCCTGGGCAGGGGCTCCGCTCACTCGTCCTAGCACCGTAACAATACCTTCTGGCTAAGCCTTTCCTCCTCACTTATACAATTTACTCTTCGAACTACGTCTTCAGCAGCGCGTCGTGGAGCCGCTTGGCCCGCGGTCGCAGCTCGTCGATGCGCCGGTTGATGTTTTTGCGCTCGGCCCGCGCAACGCTCTTGCCGCTGTTGAGCTCGGCCGTACTGACGGCGTCGACTTTTGTCGCCTGGAGCTTGTCGAGGTCGCCCACGATCTGGCGCACGCTTCCGAGCGCAGCGAGGCGGTCCGCGTCGTCGGGCGCGCCGACCATTTTTTCGAGATCAACCAGCAAATTCTCGAGTTTGTCCACCTCGCCGACCAAGCCGTCGAGCGTTGATAACGCATTCTTGGACAGCACGCTGAACTGGCGCTCGCCGCGCACAGGGTCGAACGCCGCCGCGGAGGCATCGAGTCGCTGAAGCGAACTTCCTTCCTCGCGCTGCGGAAGGGACAGTGGCGCGCCCTCCTCCCGGTCCACCACGCGGTGCTTTTGGCGGTAGGCGTCGGCTGGACGCATCCTACGGCCGTCTACACGCGAGAAAGTTTTGAATCACTACAGCTAATAGATTTAAACTACCGGTAGGCTCGCGCGTCCCGTGGCCTCTCCCTCTCCCAGACTGCTGCTTGCTAGCGCCTGTAAGACACTAGAGTTGCAGGCTTGCAGCCGTCGGCAAGCCCAAGAGTGCGACTATCAGAGACCTCGCTGCTACAAGAGTGCGACTATCAGAGACCTCGCTGCTGCAAGAGTGCGACTATCAGAGACCTCGCTGCTGCAAGAGTGCGACTATCAGAGACCTCGCTGTGACGAATGCGCGCAACCTGCGCAATGACGCTCCTCGCCGCTGTGCGCGGGCTGACGCCGCCAGCGAGGAGGCACGGCGTGTCGTGCCTCAGCGCGGCGGCCGGCGGCGGTCGCGCCAGCGCGGCGGTCGAGCAAAAGAAGGCACGCCCAGCGAGCACGGAGAAGCTCGACCTCGCGCCGCCGCGCGGCACGCGCGACGTCTACCCCGAGGACATGCGCGTCCGGAACTGGCTCTTCGGCAAGTGGCGCAGCACGGCGAAGGCGTTCGGCTTTGAGGAGTACGACGCGCCCGTGCTGGAGAACGAGGCGTTGTACGTGCGCAAGGCGGGGGAAGAAGTCACGCAGCAGCTCTACAACTTCGAGGACAAGGGCGGCCGCCGCGTCGCGCTGCGGCCGGAGATGACGCCCTCGCTGGCGCGGATGGTCATGGCCCGGAAGCCGACGCCGCCGCTCAAGTGGTTCTCGATCCCGCAGTGCTGGCGCTACGAGCGGACCACGAGGGGACGGCGGCGGGAGCACTACCAGTCGAACGCCGCGTAGACATCACGCGTCGAGGCGCCCCGGCGGCGCGGCGTCCGCTCGACGGCGGGCGAGGGGGGGGGGGACGCTCGCGAAGGACCGAGACGCCGTCGCAGGTGGAACATGGACATCTGGGGCGTCGACGGCGCCGCGGCGGAGGCGGAGGCCCTGGCGGCCATGGTCTCGTTCATGGAGAGCGTCGGCCTGACCTCGGACGACGTGGGCATCAAGGTCAACTCGCGCGCCGTGCTGGCGGAGCTCCTGGCGCGGACGTGCGGCGTCGACGCCGCGGCGGACGCGGCGCGCTTCGCGGCGTGCTGCGTGCTGGTCGACAAGCTGGAGAAGGTGCCGCCCGAGGCGCTGCACGGCGACTTCGGCGCGCTCGGCGTGGCGGCGGCCGACGTCGACGCGCTGGCCGCCGTGCTCCGGGACGCGGCCGACGCCGGCGGCTCGCTCGCGGCCCTCGAGGCGCTGATCGGCGACGGGCCCGCCCTGTCGAACCTGCGGGCGCTCGTCGACCTGGCCGAGGCGGGCGGCTTCGGGGACTGGATCGTGGTCGACGCGTCGGTCGTCCGAGGGCTCGCGTACTACACGGGCGTCGTGTTCGAGGCCTTCGACCGCCAGGGGGCGCTGCGGGCCATCGCGGGGGGCGGGCGGTACGACCGGCTCCTCGAGACGTTCGGGGGGGACCCCCTGCCCGCCGTCGGCTTCGGCTTCGGCGACGCCGTGATCATGGAGCTGCTCGAGGAAAAAAAGCTCGTCCCGGAGACGTCGGCGGGCGTCGACGTCGTCGCCTTCGCGCTGGCGACGGGCGACGGCGACGAGGACGCCGCGTCCCTCAAGGCGCTCGCGGGCGTCGCGGCGACGCTGCGATCGTGCGCTGCTGTGTGTGCAGATCCGACGGCGCGGGGCGCCCGAACTTTGGTTTCCACGCAGGAGCGGCGCCTCGGTCGACGTCGTCCTCGAGCCCAAGAAGCCCAAGTGGGCCTTCAAGCACGCCGACCGGCGCAATGCCAAGGCCGCAGTCATGCTCGCGCCCTCCGAGTGGGCCGAGGGCCGGCTCGTCGCGAAGGACCTGAAGACGGGCGACCAGGCCGATGTCGTAGTGGAGGAGCTAGCGGCGTGGGTGGGGGCAAGGGAGGACTAAAATATGCAGTGACCACATTTAGATCGCAGCCACTGGCAGCGAGGTCTGCGCGTCGGCGCTTCACGAAACCGCGTCGGCGCACAGGTAAACAATTTATTCATGCGGGTACGCGCTGATCGCGTCGCAGCCCCCGCGCCGGGAATTGGGTGTCGCGTCGGTGGTCTGCTCAGAAAACGCAGGCACACCCCCGGGCGACCTCCCACGCCTCGGACGCGAGGCCGCCGGGCCATGGCAAGACGACGGCCGCCCCGAAGGAGGCGACCCGACACGACACGGCCAACCCGAGCGCGACGCGGTCGATCGGGGCGGCGCACGTGCGCGCCGCCGCGGCGTGCCAGTCGCCGCCCGCGGCGACCGCCCCGTCCGCGCGACACAGGAGCCGGACCGTCGCGCGGGCGCCCGTCGCCGCGAGGACGCCCTCGAATCCGCTCGGGGCGCCGTCGACGAGCGCGCGCAGCGCCCGTGCGTCCGGTTCCAAATCCACGGCGAACTCGTCGCGCGGCGCGAGCGCCACCTCGACGGCCGCCGTCGACGCCCGGGACGCCTCGCGCCACCGCGTCGCGCGGAAGTCGGCCACGAGGTGCCTCCGCCCCGGCAGCGGCCGCGGGCGGATGGTTACCGTCATCGCGTCGTCGGGCGACGGGTTCCGCACGAAGAGGACGACCTCGTAGGCCACGGCCGCGCCGTCGCGCCGCCAGCGCGGCGCCCGCGCGAACGCCAGCGTCGGCACCTGCGTGCGACGGCCGCGTCGACGGCGCTCGCGACGTCCCGGGCTCCGAGGGGGGGGAGGCGGACGCCGGCCGCCGACCGTCCGGTGCGCGGACGCGTCCTTGCGGTGCCGGCCGCCCGCGCCGCCCGCCGACGAGTCGCCGTCGAGCGGGTGCGGCCGCGGCTTGCGGAGGATGCCCGCGCGGCCCGCCTCCACGTCGGCGACGCGGCGGCGCGTGACCGCGGCCCGCAGCTGCGGCCGAGTCGGCGCCAAACGCTGGCGGGCGTCCGGCGCGAGGGGCTGCCGCAGGCGCGCCTCCAGCGGCTCCGGCAGCGGGTCGCGCAGCGCCCGCGCCTCGGCGTCGTCGTCGCGCGACGCGCCCTCCGCGCCCGCGCCGCCGAAGCCGGAGGCCCGCAGCCGCGCCAGCGCCGCCGCGAAGGCCGCGGCCCGCGGCGCCTCGGCCTCGCGCTGCGCCAGCTTCATCGCGAGGTGGAGGTCGTCCTCGCCGTCCTCCAGGTCGACGGCCCTCGACGTCCACGCGCACGACGCGCACGCGTAGTGCCACGTGCCGTCGCGCACCGCACGCAGCGTCGTGCCGCAGCGCGGGCAGTCCGCGCAGGCGTCGGACCGACCAAAGGCGGCGTCCGCGTCGCTCTGCGCGACCGGCTCGAGCGCGCGCGGGCAGTACAGCGAGTCGACCTCGGCGCTACTCGCCCCGAGGGCCCGACTGACGAGCTCCTTGGCCTCCGCGCTGTAAAAGAAATCGCCCACGGGCGCATATCTGTGCTCTGGGTCGCCGTACAACACGAGAGCGAGGGGCGGCGGGGCCATTTATTGACGCTCGAGTATGGGCGCGCCTGTCACGCGCGACGCTCTGCGTGCAGGGCTAGCGGACTGTAAGACACTAGCAAGTCAAACTCGGAACGCGGCATGCAGCCGTTTGAGTACCGCTCAGTTCGCTACTGGTCCAAAGAGATCAATGGGACAAGTACTGGGGGCCGGAAAAGGAATTTTTTTTAATTCGCGACCGAGGGCGCCCTACGGTCTATGGCGGCCACGCCGGTTTAATCCTGTCAATCCCTGTCCAATAGGTGTCCCTGGGGTCGCCTAGGGTCGGTACTATACACGTGCACGCGCCTACACCGCATACGCCGCCGCTTCAAGCATTTTTGGTCGATTTCTCTCAGCAGGCCACAGAGGAATAGCAACTTTTATGCCTTTGTTGCTTCCAGGGCTCTCCGAGAACACTTGGCTGCTGCATCGACGGCGTATGCGGCGCAGGCACTTACCCACTACCAGACCTACCCCGTGAGGCCTCCAGGAGCCGATCTGCCCCCGAAAAAAGTAACTAATTTGGACCCGATGGCGCCCCGTTCCCGTCAAAAACGTCAATTACCCGAGGGCCCCCAGTAGTCGCCGTAGCGGTCCCGTCGGACCCCATACTACCCCATCGATAGTCAATTACAAGTATATGACTTCTACACGACGAGAAGGATACTTTTGGCTGCCCACGCTCGGGACATGAACATCTTTATCTGGACCTCGCGTAAGTCCGTCGATCATGGAACAAATGATTGCGCCAAGGTCCATGGTAATGGTACACGCGCTGATGGCCGCAGGTCTGAGTCTGGAGCCAAATATAGCCAGATGGTGGGCTCGCGAGACCGACGACCCGCGCCAAGCATCTTGGGGTCTCGGAGCAATGTAGTACACAATCAAGCCGGTTAGATGGCCCGTCCTAGTACTAAAGCGCCTGAAACGCAAATTTATTTCATAACTCACGGGTCTGGGGCCTTTCCAGTGCCCCGCGTACGCACCGTCGCCCGCGGAGAACGGGCAAGTCGGTCGATCGTGAATAGAACAACGGCGTTATGGTCCATCTGGGTGGTGGCGTCGCTGATATTCGCGGGTTTAGCTTATTTGGCCATCTTCACCTAAACGTGGGGTCGTGAAGACGACGAATCGCGCGGCTCTAACGGAATATCTAAAATAGCTCAGTGGGCGCTGATGCGGGTTGGATGGACTCTACCACTAACAAACGGAAGGAAACGAACATAAACTCGGGAGTTGTCTAGTATAATTCTTTTCCCGCCCTCCGAGCGCGGGCCGTCGGCTCCGGTTCCGTCGAATGTGTATGAAAACTGGGCTGGAGCTGATATGATGTACTATCTGGAGGGTGGATGGCGTCGTCAATCGCTGGTGTATTTTGGTGAGCCGCAAGACCTAGCGATCTAGCGTATCGACACACTAGAAACCCGTTTTAGTGTTTTTGGGAGATTGGAGATTGGGACGTCATTTTAGGGGTACATTGGAGATTGGAGAGCTCTGGAAGGGTATGATTGGAGAATGGAGGTATTTATAATCCAATGCCCGTCTTGTCGTACATACCCCTCAGGCTTGAGTACTCTCCCCTCCGCGCTGCAGCCAAGAGGTTTGGGACAAGCAGACAGGGCCACGATACGACGGCAATTTCGCCGCGGCGCCTCTTGCATCGCCGCTTGCACCGCCGCGCTTTTTTAGTGGCTCTCTGAAATCTCAGGGTAAACTTTACGTGACCGCTTAAGTACTCTCTCTCAACTTTACGAGCCATGTCTACCTCCGCGGAGGCCGAGCTCAACGCGCTACGCCAGCTCTTCGCTCAGCAATCACAAGAGCTCCAAAAGGAGCGGGCGACGTCCGCCCGTCTCCGACTCGAGAACGAAGCCCTCCGAGCCAGCCGGGCCGCAACCGCGCCCCCGGACTACGCCGAGGCCAAGACCCCTGACGGGGCCAATCCCGCCCCCGCGGCCTTCGCGATCGGCCCCCCACCTCCGCGGCGGCGAACGCTCCGAGCCGACGAGCGCGAGGCCGCCGCCCCGCACGCGAGACCGGGCTGGGCGCCGGAGTCGTGGAGCCAAGGGGCGGCGCCGGCCCCGGTGTCGCCCATCGCGCGCGGGCCCGGCGCTCAGCGACCGCCGTCGCCACCGACGCGGCCGCCGTCGCCGCCGGGGCCCTCGACGTCGCCCGACGCGGAGCTGTGGCGCGACGTCGAGAGCGGCAAGCGCCTGACGCCGCGCAACGTCAAGATGGCCTACCCGCAGCTCGGCGAAGCGCAGGTCGCGGCGCTCGCGACGACGGTCGTGCGGCGCCCGGCGTCGGGCGGCGCGGCGGCGGCGAACCTCACGACCTACTTGAAGACGGACCTCGACGCGCTCGTGGCCGCGCGGGACGCGCGCGACCCCGTCTGGCTCGAGGTGACGTCCGGCAGCCGCGTCACGCGCGGCTCGATCCGCCACCTCTACCCGGGCCTCTCGGACGCCGACGTCGCGACGCTGCCGAAGGCCGTCGCGAACAAGCCCATGGGCCCGAACCAGTCGGCGCGCCAGGTCTACACGTACCTGCGGCGCGACGTGGACGCTTTGGCGGGGGCGCGCCTGCCGACGGTCGCGGACGCGGGGGAAATATCGCCGCGGTCTCCGGCGCCGAAGAAGAGCCGCGCCTCGTCGAAGAGCCGCGCGTCGACGCGGGGGCGCATCCGCGCCGTCGACGAGGAGGGCGGCGCCAAGCGCTCCGGTAGCGTGCTGGACCTCCTGGCCAACGCCGCCGCCCAGACGGGATAATCTCCGCAGCCCGCCGTCATTCGGACACCCTCCTCGCCGCACCGCGAAAAATATCCCACATTTAAAAGTAATTCTAAAAGTAGTATGCGGCCCCGGGCCCCCCGGCGGGCCTAGAAAAAGGACTAAGCTCCTTTAGAAGAGCCTCCTCCCTGCTCGGTCAGGATGCCCAGCCGGATCGAGGGGCGAAGGGCAAGCAGTGGGCCCACACGCATGGCTCGCGAGACTTAAGAACGGTAACGTAGTTTAGATGAACCAGGGCACAAGAAGCGAAGGCTAGTCCTTCATCTCGTCCTTGCCCTCGTCCTTGCCCTCCTCGCGCTCGCGCTCGATGCGCGCGCACATCGCGTCGAGCGCCTCGTCCGGCAGCGTCGTTTCCGAACGCGTGCCGTCTTCCGCGATTTTAAGCACGACGACCTCCATGTTCTTGGCGCCCGAGTCGACGACCTCCAGTAACGTCTTGACGCACAACTCCACGCAGTCGTCGTCCGCGAGGTCGCCCTTCCACTCCTTCTCGAGGTACTCGCGCATGGACTTGGCGTTCCGGCCCCCGATGGCGTTCGCCGACCAGCGGAAGTACGTGCCGGACGGGTCGATCTGGTACATCACGGGCTTTCGCGTCGCCTGCGCGCGCGGCCGGGCGGTCGCGCGCGTCCCGCGTCCCGCGCCGCCCCCGCGACGCCGCCGCCGCGGCGCGACACGCTGAAGGCGCGCCGCGGACGCCGCCGCTCGCCGACTCGAACCCGGCCAGGAGCGACGAGACGCCGAACGGCCGCACGCCGCCCCGTTGGGTGTAGCGCTGCTGCGTCCGCGCGAGAAACCGCGCCATGTACTCGACCGACGGGGCGTCCTCGCACGTCAGGCGGTAGGACTGCGCCTCGATGCGCGCTTTCTGCACGAGCACGCGCGCGTCCGCCTGCGGGGGGGGCTCGGTGAGGCGCGGCGGCCCCGGCGTCGCTCCGTGCGGGCGAGGACGTGTCGTTCGCGGACCCCGGGCGCCGCCGTGAGCCCCGCGAAGGCCAGCGTGATCTGGTCGTCGAGCTTGACCACCTTGCGGATGGTGCGCGCCTCCTGGAGCTTGGCGACGGCCTTCCGCTCCACGCCGAGCGCGACGCAGCTCTTCCCCGTGACGCCGACCGTCGCGGCGCCCTTCTTCACCGCCTCGAACGCGTAATCAATTTGGAAGAGCTTGCCGTCCGGCGAGAAGATGGTGATCGCGCGGTCGTATTTCGACCCCATGGTGCCGGCTAGCTCTTTTTTTTTGGCGGCGCCTATAAAGCGCTGCGGGGCAACGCCACAGCACAGGCGACGGTTTGCTGTGCGTCAGTCTCGCTGTCGCGAAAACGGTCAACCCGCTGGCCTAATAATCGCGGCCGCCTCTTGCCTAGTGTCTTACAGGCCGCTAGCCGATTGCTGCGCTCGAGCTCGAAATCACTTGCGATCGAGCCCCGGGCCTCCTGAGCTCGCGGGTTTCTACGTCGACAGCCATTTTCGAGCTCGTAAACGCCGAAGAGACCTGGAACGCTGACTGCACATTCGAGGAACGCATCCCGCCGTACGAGCCGCCCGTGGGACCAAGAGGGTGGTCGTAAACCACTAGAATCTGATGTGTGCGGTGCAGCGTGCTTTCGCAGCCCAGACAGCTCGCTGCCACGGTGTACGAGCAGCGCTCGGCACCGGGTGCAGGGGGCGCGGCCTGTTCGCCTCCGAGGCCATTGCGACCGGCGACGCCGTGATCACCGTACCCCGCGACGTGTGGCGGCCGCTCTCGGCGGAAGCAGCGCGAGACAAGGCGCCGGCGAACATCGTGGCCGCGCTTCATGACGTCGACGGCCGCGTGGGCGCCGGCGGCCAGCTCGCCAGGGCAATGCTTTGCAGTCTAAACGTCCTGGCGGACGCGGACAGCGCCTACGTCACGTCGCTGCCTCCGCCGCCATCCGTGCCGGTGCTCTGGGACGCGACGCAATGCGCGGCACTCGAGGCGTCGCCGCTGCGTGCCAAGGCCGCAGCGACGCGGCGGCTGTGGACCGCGTGCCACGCGTCGCTCCAGCTCAAGCTGGACCTCGAGCCGTTCCTCGGTCTCGTGGCCTTGGTCCGGTCGAGAGCCTATTCGAGGAGACCGGTCTTCACCATGGTGCCGGTGTTGGAAATGGCGAACCACGACGCGCAACCGAATTGCGACCTGCGCTTCGACGAGGCCCAGGGAGCGTTCGCACTTGTCGCCTTGGCGGACGTCGCCGCGGGCGCCGAGCTCACGGTCTCGTATGGTCCCTTGTCAAACCTGGAAATTCTCGACGCCTACGGCTTTACGATCCCGTGCAACGAACACGACGGCCTATCGTTCGCCGTCGCCGACGCGTCTGCGGACGTGCTCACGGCGGGATCCCCCCTCGCGCCGGCGGCGCTCAAGCACTATAGGAGGGCGCGAATGACCACCGAAGACGGGGTGAACGCCGCGGCGCGCGGCCACGCAGGCTCGGGGGTCGATTACTCCCGACCGCTCACGCTCCGAAACGAGCGGGCGGCCGTCCGCGACGTCATAGCGAGCGTCGAGGAGCGCCTCAGCGCGTATCCATCGTCGCCGGACGACGACGCGTCGGCTCTCGAAGGCGGGTCGCTCCCGGACTGGGAGCGCGACGCGGTTCGTGTCCGGTTGGGGGAAAAGCTGGCGCTCCTCCAGCAGCTCGAGCGGGCGGCGACGAGCCTCAAGACGATGAATTAGTGTATAATATATGTGTGTCTATTATTTTAAAGAAGCCGCCAAGATACGGGGCAAAGGCCAGGAATTTAGACGTCGCTGGCGGCCGCCGGCAGGGGCGGTCGCCCGCGTTGGGACTGGAAGACCTCCTGGAAACGACGTACGTACACGTAGGAAAAAACGACGCATCAATTCTGCGACGGGGGAAGGAGCGTCGGCCGGATGGCTAGGCGGCCTAGCTCGAAGCAAAGCAATCCTGCGAGTTATCCGCTATACTATACTACACGTATAAAAAACAGCCCGCGGCGCGGCCGCCGCTAGAGGGCCCCGCTGCCGAGGAGCGGCGCGTCGTCGTCGTCGGGTGCGCAGTCGACGCTCTTGGCGCACATGCCGCACCAGAAGGCCCACGTCCACCACGCCGTGCCCGCCTCGGCCGTCCGCCACAGGGTCGACGCGCCCTTGGCGCCGAGGGCGGCGGCCACGAGGATCGCCACCATGCAGTCGACCCACCAGATGTCGGTGGTCTCCTCGATGACCGCGCTGGCGAGCACGCCCGTGGACATGAGGGCGCCGGCCAGGGAGCACATGCCGTCCTTGCGCAGCGCCGGGGACTTGATGGCCGTGCCCACGTGGAGCTTGGCGCCGCCCAGCGCGACGAAGAGGACCGTCGACGGCGTGTAGAGCACGATCAGTTCGACGATGTCGCGGTCGCGCTCGTGCAGGGCGAGCTCGCGGCCCGCGTCCACGCACACGACGACGGCCAGGACGACGAACATGGCGCTGATGCCCGCGTCGGCGCGCTTCTCGCGCCGGTCCAGGACGTCCTTCGGGACGCCGTCGCCGCCGCCCGAGAAGCGCCACAGCACCAGGACGCTGCCCAGGAAGTCGACGCAGTTCTCGAGCGTGTAGCCCAGCGCCGTCGCGCTGTCGGTCTGGCCCGTCGACACGGCGCCCATGATCACGGCGACGCCGGAGGCGACCAGCGAGACGACGGACAGCTCGTACGCCTCCCGGATGCCCGGCCGCTGCCAGTCGAAGCACCTGGCCCGCTTCTTCGCGGGCGCGTCGAGGTCGCGCGCGCGGAAGAGCACCATGCCGCGCGAGGGCCGGGTTTAGCGAGCGAGAGACCGAGCTCGATGCGGATGCGGCGGCGGGCGGGATGACCGGTTACCCGCCACCCGACGCGCCCACGCGTACGCCGGCCGTGGCGTGCAACCCGCACTTGCCCGCGGCGCAGCGCGCCCGCTGCCCCGGTCCCGCAGGCGAGTCCAGGGATCCCGCTGGTCGCCCTCGACGGGCGCGTTTGGGCCCGACGGCCTGCCAAGACGGCCTGCGCTTTCGTGCGCTTGGTGGGAAGCAATCGAAGCAACAGGTACGGAGGCAACTGCGGATCTTAACTCTCGCCGCAATCGTACGACCGTCCGCGACGGGTTACTGTGGCGGCGACGGCGTGTGATGGTTTTTGGTCGGGTATGGTAGGTTTGGGTATGTATAAAAGTACCTAACAACGCGCTTTTAGGGCGCAGCTTGCCAGCGCCGGCGACGGAAAACGGCATGAATACCCAGGTCATCGATTTGACATCTGAGGAGAGCTCGAGCACGCAGCGGTTGACCTCGTTCGAGGCGTCGACGGAGGCGGCCGCGGTGACGCCGGACACGAGCGGCGACGCGGCGCTGGCCGAGCGCCTCGCACGCAAGGAGTCCGCGCGCGCGAAACCGAACGGCGACGCGCCGGACACGAGCGGCGACGCAGACCTCGCGGCCAAACTCGCGGGCAGCGGCCCCGCGGACACGAGCGGCGACGCGGACCTCGCGGCCAAACTCTCGGGCAGCGGCCCCGCGGACACGAGCGACGACGCGGCGCTCGCCGCGCGTCTCGCGGGCCAGGCGGACCGCACCGCGGGCGACGCGGCCTACGCCGCGCGGCTGGCCGCCCGCGACGCCCGCACGGAGGGCGACGCGGCGCTGGCGAGGCGCCTCGCCGCCCGCGACGCCCGCACGGAGGGCGACGCGGCGCTGGCGAGGCGCCTCGCCGGCGCGGACGACGCGAAGAGACGCCGCGTCGAGCCCGCGCCCGTCGCCGCGCTCGCGTCGATCCGCCGGTTGCTCGGCGCGGATCCCGCCGACCTGGCGCGGCCCGACGAAGCCGTCCGGCTCTACCCGCAGCCGGACGGCTGGAGTTGTGGCTACCGCTGCCTGCAGACGCTCGTGTTCGCGCTGCGGCGCGCCGGCGCCGAGTACGGGACGGCCCTGGCGTCGGCGGGCCTCGCGGAGCCCGGCGGCGTCGCGTCGGTCTCCGCCGTCCAGGCGGCGGTCGAGCGCGGCTGGACCCGCGGCTTCGACCCCACGGGCGCGCAGCAGACGCGAGACAGGCTGCGCGGGCGCTTTCCGTTCGTGGGCTCGCGCGAGTGGATCGGCTGCTGCGAGGCGTGCGTCGCGCTGCGGAGCGCCGGCGTCCGCGCGGACGTCCGGGGGTTCGACGGGCGGCGCGACGGCCTGGCCGCGCGGCGCCTCGTCACGTACCTCGCAGACTACTTCAAGAACGTCGTCGGCGTCGGATCCGACGACGTCTGGGGCGCGTCGTGCCTGCCGCCGGCGCTCGTCTGCTTCGGCGGCCACAACCGCTGCGTCGTCGGCGTGTCGCGCGACCGGCTCGTGCTCCTCGACCCGAAGTGGCGCGAGCCGCGCCTCCAGTGCATGGCGCCGGCGGACCTGGCGCGCCACGCGCGCCAGTGGGAGTGCCTGGTCGTGCGGCCGGGCGTCGCCACGCGTCCGCTGCCGACGGAGCCCGGCGATCCGGCCTGACTCGGACGTAATGTGGTTGGGTGTGTACTAAATAAGAGATCTAATGTGGGTTCCAAATCAGGGCACTGGCACTGCCAGTGGCATGAAAAATGACTAAGACACGGACTTGGAATGAAGTCAAGTCACATTAAACAGGCTAGGCGTACTGCATGCGCGGGTTCGGCAGCACGGAGATTGAGAGCGGGATGACCTGCCTGCAGTTGGGACACGTCGCCGATTCGCCGACGCGGTCGCCCTCCGTAGACAACCGCTGCGCGGCCGCCAGCCAGTCCGAAAGACACCGCGCGTGGAGGGTCGTACCGCAGCACGCCATCACCTTCGTGTTTTCCAACGCCAAGAGCTCGAGGCAGCAGACGCACACGTCGTCCGGCGCGACGGTCAACACCCTCGCGGGCGACGGCCGCGTCAAGCCGCCGTCGTCGGCCTCGTCGTCGTCGTCGTCGTCGGACCCGAGCATTTCCCAGGTAGTAGGCGTCGCCTCGGGCGGCGGAGGCGGCTCCGGCGCCGCCGGTGCGCCGCGCGGGCCGCCGCGAACGACCTCCCGAGGTCGCTCCGCGTCGCACGCCTGGCAGACCGTCGTGCCGGGCGCGTTCACGAGCGTGCACCGGTCGCAGGTCCACGACGTGGGTGACGGTGGCGCGCGCGCGGGCGGCGGCGGCGCCGTCGGCGCGGGCGCGGGCGGCGGCGGCGCGGTCGCGGCGTGCTCGCTCAGGAGCGGCTGCGGCGGCCGCGCGCCGGGCAAGCGGCGGCAGCTCAGGTACCGCACCGCGCCGTCGGCGTATTCTTCCGCGCGGAGCCCGTAGAGCGCCGCGACCTCGGCGGCGCGGGTCGAGTCGGCCCGCGTCGCGCGCGCCGGCAGCGGCACCTCGCCGTC
The DNA here is from genome assembly GCA_918797485.1 of Pelagomonas calceolata. NCBI lineage: Eukaryota > Pelagophyceae > Pelagomonadales > Pelagomonadaceae > Pelagomonas > Pelagomonas calceolata. Next base: position 5,086,597 of record CAKKNE010000004.1, read on the forward strand.
CGCCTCGCAGCACCGCGCCAGCTTCCGCTCCAACGCGCGCAACGCGCCGCCGCCCCCGGCCAAACCGTCGACGTGGGTCGCGAGCGTCCGCTGCGCCCAGAGGACCTGTGTATGAATCAACATTTCACGGCCTTCGACTCACCGGTTGATTTTTCGCACGGCAGAGGACCAGCGCCGGCGGCCACGCGACCGTTTGCGCGGCGCGCTGTCGATCGACGCCGAACGCGTCCGCGAGGCGCCGGTTCCGCGCGAGCAGGCGGTCGTTCGTCGACGGCGCGGCCCGGGGCCGCGGCCTGTGCGGAAATCAAAATTTTACGGCGCGTTCGTGCTGAATCATCGCGTCGTCCTCCACGCCATCGACGCGACGCCGGCTCGACGGCGTGGCGATGCCGGCTCCTCGCCGCTCGACCGAGCCAGGACGGCCGCGCCATCGCCGAGAAACGACTTAGTGCACCCGACGCACTGGTTGATTTCCACACAGGCCGCGGCGGCGCCGAAAAAAGCCCGCGCGGGGCGGCTTGGGCGCGGCGCGCCCAGAAGGCGGCGTCGTCCCGGCGCCGCGTCGCGCTCTCCAGGACCGGGTACGACTCGGCGCTGTCCGGCGGCGGCGGCCGCGGCGCCGCGCTCGGCGCCGCCTCCTGGAAGACGCCGACGTCCGCATCCTCGACCACCAGACCGCCGCCGCCCCGTTCCGCCCGCCGCGCCGCGTCCTCCGCCAAGCGCACCTGCCGCGCGCCCAGGCTCTCCGCGTCGCCCCCGAACAAGGCGGCGAGGACGCGGCGCGACTCGGCCCGCAGCCTCTCGGACTGGAGCCTCCGTTGCGCGTCGTCGTCGCGCGAGAGGTCCAACGCGCGCGCCACGGTCGCGTCCTTCGCGCGGCCGTGCTTCTCGAGGTGCGCGTCCAACGAGGCGCACGTCTCCCGCCGCAGCGGCCGCCGCGTGAGCGGATTCGCGAAGACGTTCGAGGAGACCAGGTACGCCGCGAGCACGCGCGCGTCGAAGAGCATCTTGTGGCCGTCCTCGTCGATCTCGAAGGGCTCGACGCGCAGCCGGTTGAGCGGCTCCAACGAAATGGGGTCCGTCTCCGACGCCGCGAGCTCGCGCCACCACTGGCCTTTGCGCGTCGGCGCGGCCTCGCGCCACCACCGCGTCACCTCGGCTTTCGCTTTTTGGGCGTCGCCGCCCTTTGCGAGCGCCACCAGCGCGGCGTCGGGCACGTGCGCGGGAGCGATCCGGCGCAGCGCCGCGATCGCCGCGGGCGGCACCGTCCCGCCCCGCTTCTGCGCCCCGCGTTTTTGCGCAGTTTTTGCGGCCATGAAAAAATCTATGCGCTGTGGAGCAAGCACAGGGTTCACAGGTTGCCTCCGCAAAGGCGAAAGGTGCAAGCACTTGCGCTGGCAGCGGGCCGGGCGATTGGTTATCTGTAGCAGACCCCCAAAGGCTGTCAGGCGTTGACAATCAGCACAGCCGCGCGCGAAGCGGTTCGCGCGGCGTGAAACTTGTGTTATGTGTGTTTCTAGGGTAGATAGACGTCCGCCTCCCAGGTCCTGCCACAGCTAGCGCCGTAAGGCACTAGCATCACCGGCGCTTTTGCGACGCAGCCTTGGACAGCCCAAATTCTTGTCGCTGGGTTAACTTGCCAGCCCAGAACGCTTTGTCTAGCCAGCCACCGCGCGGGGGCGTATTGACGGGCCGAGCAATAATGGAGGCCGTCTACCGCCAGGCGCGGGCGGTCCTCGACAAGGCCGCCGCCGCGACGAACAAGGACCAAAAGACCGCGCAGATCTCGCTCCTCGTGGAGCTCTGCGCGTACCGCGGCGACAGCGCCCTGGTGGCGGAGGTGGTCGAGGGCGTCGCGGGCTACGCGGCCGACCGCTCGGCGAAGGTGCGCAAGGCCGTCGTCGAGTTCGTGGACGCGGTCGTCGCCAGGGGGAAGTTGCAAGTCACGGACGAGTGCGCGTCGACGGCGCTCGCCACGTGCTGCGTGCTCGCCGTCGACGAGAACGAGCCGGTCGCCGCGGCGGCGCTCCGCGGCGCCGCGAGGCTGCTGGGCGACGAGCGGTTCGCGGCCGCGACCGTCGACGACGCCAGTCGCGAGCGCTTGCGCAACGCGGTCGACCCGTCGCACCGCCGGACCGCGACGGGCAGGGACGACGCGGTCCAGTCCGACGCGCACCGGGACGCGGCGCTCGCCGCCGTCGTGGCGCTGCTCGTCCGGGACGCGGCGGCCGACGGAAAGCGGCCCTCGAAGGCGACGAAGGCCGACGCCGCGGCGCTGGCGGCCCGCGCGGAGACGGGCGACGCGGCGGCCCTCGACGCGGCGGCCGCGGCGCTCGGGCGGCAGTTCGCCAAGTGCCACCGCGAGCTCGTGGCGGCCATCCTGGCGGCCCTCGAGAAGGACTCGTCGCACAGCCGCGCGGCGTGCCGGGCCCTCCACGCCGCGGAGCTGGAGCGGACGCGGTCGTCGACGGGCGCGGCGCCGCGCGGACGTCGACCGGGGGCCGCGCGGGGGGCGTCGCGCGTCCCGGGGACGCGGCGAGACGCCCCGGCGCCCGCGCAGGCGCGATCGCCGCGGCCGCCAACAAGTTGGAAGCGGCGCTTCGACGCGAAAAGCTCGGCGGGGCCGCCGACGACGCGCTGCGGCGCGCGCGGCAGGGCCAGCCCTTCGAGAGCGAGGAGCCCCCGGCGAAGAAGCGGCGGCGGGACCCGCGGACGCGCCGGGAGCGCAAGCTCAGCATCGACTACGACGACGTGGGCGACGACGCCATGGAGGTCGAGGAGGAGGACCTCGAGATGCCGCCGCCCGCGGAGCCCCCCAAGGACGACCGCGCGCTGTCCGCGCAGGCGGCGGGGCGGCTCGTGGCGGGCGCGCGGGGCCCCCGGGCGGCGGCGGCCCCCGTCCCCGACGCGCACCGGGCCCGGCTGCGCGAGGGCGCGGCGGCGCGCTGCCTCGCCGCGCCGGCCGAGACCGTCGCCGGCGAGAAGCGGTTCGAGACGCGGGACGCGATCGTCGCGCGCCTCGCGCGCGGCGAGGCCTGCGACCAGCCGGAGGGCGTGGCGCGCGTCCTGCGCCGGGCCGTGGCCGACAAGAAGAGCCGGCGGGACGGCCTGGAGCTCGGGCTGCGGGTGCTGTTCGAACTCTACGCGCGCGAGAAGCGCGGCGCGGCCCGCGACGCGTACGACCGCTGCCTGCTGGCGCTCCTCGGGGCGCTCCGGGACGGGCTGGACGCGGAGGAGCGCAAGCTCCTCGCGGAGGCGGCCCTGGGCGCCCCCCGGCTCCCGGACGCGGCGATCGCGTTCCTCGGGGACCTGTGCGAGTCGCCGGACCACGTGGCGCTCGGGCTGGGCGCGCTGCGGGACGTGGCCACGCGGCGCCCGGCGGCGCGGGACCGGTGCCTGCGGCGCGCGCTGGAGCTGACGCGGCGGCCGGACGTCGCGCCCGAGGTGCGGGAGAAGGCCGTCCGCCTGGCGACGAACCAGCTGTGGCCCAACGCGGCGCTGCGGGAGACGGTCGTGGCCTTCGCGCGCGCGCGGCTCGAGACGGCCGCGCGCGAGGGGCCCGAGGGCCGCGCCGGCGACGGCGGCGACGCGCTGGCGGCGGCGCGCCGGGAGCTCGCGCTGGTCGTCGCGCTGTGCGTCAAGGACGCGTCGCTCGTGCCGGACGTCGTGCGGGCCGCGGCGGCGACCGCCGACGCGCCCGACGACGCGCGGCGCGCCACGACGCGCCAGGCCTGCGAGGCGGAGCTCCCCAAACTGGCGCCAGCCCTCGCCACGGTCCACGGCGCCAAGCCGACGCTCGAGCACGCCGCCGACGCGCTCGGGGGCGACCTGTCGCCCCGGCGGCGCGACGCGACCGAGGCGCTCCTGCGGTCGCTGGTGGCCGCGCTCGCGACCGGGCGCGGCGCGCGCGCGCCCCAGCTCTGGGAGGGCGCCGTCGCCGTGCGCGCGCGGGCGCGGCGGGAGCGGGGCAGCGCCGAGGAGGACGACGGGGTGGAGTTCCTGACGCCCGCGCTCGGCGCGGCGACGGCCGCGGAGGTCGAGGCGGCGCTGCCGTCCCTGCTGCGGCGGCTCGACGACGCGCAGCTCGGCGCGGCGTTCCGGCGCGCGGTGCAGACGCACGCCGCGCGCGCGCGGCGTCCCGACGCGCGCGCGCTTTTTTTTTGTTTTTCCCCGCCGGTCCGCGACGCGCCGCCCGGTCCGCGCGCAGGCCAAGGCGTCGAAGTCGACCACGGACCTGGGGGCCGCGGACCTCCTGGTGAAGCTGCACCGCGTCCCGGCGGGCGCCGTGCCCGTCAAGCGCCTGAACGAGGCGCTCAACGTCTGCCTGAGCCTGCGCGACGTGTTCGGGCCGCTGGCGCTCCGGGACGCGCTGGACCGCATGACGCCGCCGCAGGGCTCGGGCGCCGAGGGGCTCGCGGGCGTGCCGAAGGCGTTCCTGCGGACGTGCATCCTGGCCGTCAAGACGCACCCGGCGCAGCTCGCCGGGCCGGTCGCGCGGCGCGTGCTCCCGCGGCTGGTCGACGTGGGCGTCTGGCGCGACGCGGACCTGTGGAAGGGCTTCCTCATGTACTGCAAGATCCTGGGCGCCGGCGCGGGCGCCGGCGACGACGCGTGCTTCGCCGCGGCGCTCATGCTGCCCGCGCCGCAGCTGCAGAAGCTCCTGGCGTTCGCGCCCAAGCTGAAGCTGCCGCTGAAGCGGCACGCGGAGAAGCTCGTCAAGGCGCGCGACACGGACGGGGTGGTGGCGGGGTGCCTTAAGTTGCTCGGGCTTTGACGTTCAGAGTGTGTAGGCTGGGCAGGCGAGGACCTGCGCGGCGGGATTGGTCCCGGGGATTCGGTCGCGTACCCGTCGGAGCGTTCCCGCGCCTAACAAGAGCGGTGCGCGCGGTATCGTTTTTGCCGCCCGTAAATCACTACTCACGCGTCACGAGTAGAGCGATCCTAGTCCGAGCGCACCTCTGGGTACCGCCGCCGACACACGCGCGGCCTACAGAACTCGAAGCCCTGCGCGGCCGTGGATAGGCGGAGACGCTTTTGGCTAGTGTCTCTCTCACGCTACATACTGCAACCCGCGACCGGGAGCGGTCCTCGATCGGTACGGCCTGATGGCAGGCGTCGGAAGGCGTCTCGCGGAGGCCGGGTTGCAAGATGGTTGATCATCGAGGAGCAGCCAGAGCACCCAGATCTTAAGCGTCGACACCACCAGCACTCTGCGCGGACAGTTTTGCTCTCCAACCAGCGCGCGCGCTGTCTTCGATACGCTTACAGAGTGAATCCCACGCCGCGCGGCGGCCTCCAGTGCCACACAGAGCTAAGACAGAGGCTCAGACGGCGGCCTCTCAGTGCCAGAGATGGACTCCCCGCTCTCGCCCGCAGCCCGCGTCGCAGCACGAGTAGTGTTCGCCGGCCTGCCGCCGGCCTGGCTCTCGACCTTTGACAGCAGCTCGTCGCTCGACGACGACGACGACGACGACGAGGCGCTCGACGGCTACGACGAGGACCCGTTCGACGCCGACCCGCGGCGGGCGCGACGGCAGTACCAGTTCTACGCGCGGCGGCGCAGCGCGCGGCTCTCCACGTACAAGGAGTGGGTCGGCGCCGTCCGGCGCGCGAGCCGCGAGCGAGCCGCCCGCGAGGCCGCCCGCGAGGCCGCGCCGCTCCAGCGCTGGCGCCTGCCACCGCCCCGACGGCTCCGGTACCGGTCGGGGCAGAACGCCTTCACGGCGTTCAGCTGCCTGGCGGTCGCGATGGGTCTCGCGGGGGCGCCGTACGACCCCTTCGAGGAACGCTACCCGGACCGCAAGCACAGAGAAGCGTCCTGGCAGAAGCTCGCCGCGCGCTACGTGTCGCCGGTCCTCTGAAAAACTCCGTGCGCCGCGCGATGCGGCACACGCTTCTCCTCTTTCCTCACGCGCCGCGCCCCGAAAGGCGCGCCGCCGTCTCCGCCGCTGCTCGCAAACCACCATCCCTTGTCTCCTTATGTTAAGAATTTATGATACTATGGGAGCCATCTGTGCCAGCCCGAGTCACTGGCACACCGCGAACGTCACCGCGACGACGACCGAGCATCACTGGCAAGCTACGTTAGAAAGATTAGGTATATACGAACGAGCCCTCCCCCCTCTCCGGCCGGGGAGCGGAAGCACCACACTCTCACTCCTGCGCGGCGACGGCCGCCGACGCCTCCTCCTCGAGCGTCGCCATCGTCGCGAGGTCGTCGCTCGAGTCGACGCGCTCCCCGAGGATCGCGTTCTCGTCGACGTTCGCGTTGATGTCGTCGCTGAGGATGTACTTGACGCGCGTGAAGCACTTCCGCAGGAGGGGCGACAGCGCGATGAACTCGCCCCGCAGCTGCAGGCAGTTGTGCATCTTCAGCAGGACGTTGCCGACGTGCCAGAGGCGCTTCTTGAGCACGTGCCGCTCCAGCGACGAGATGGCGGACGCGGGCGGCATGCGGCGGTCCTTGGCGATCTCGAACACCGACCCGTCGAGGTCCGCGTGCGCCGGCAGGCGCAGCGCGTCCCGGTCGCCGGCGAGGGCCTCCGGCACGCCGTCGAGCCGCGCCTGCGACGCCGCGACGATCTTCTCCCACTTGGCCCAGTTCTCCTGCCGGGCGGCGTCCTTCTGGATCCACGTGCACTGCGCGAGCGGCGTCGCGCCCTCGCGGCACGGGTGGCGGTCCACGATGTGCAGGAACGCGGCGAAGAACGCGATCTGCACCGCCTCCGAGCCGGCGTCCTCGGTGGCCTTCTTGAAGTTGAAGCGGTTCTTCACGAACTCGCCCATGAAGTCGGGCAGGGCGTGGGCGAGGGCCACGCTCTCCGGCAGGTAGTCGCGCAGCTCCCACACGCAGCACAGCTTCGGCCGGACGTCGGTGTTCTGGTCCGCCTCGGCGTCGCCGACCCAGAGGTCCAGCTTCTCGAGCGCGGCGAGCGCCTGCGCCACCGTCGCGTCCGACTCCGCCGCGGTCCGCCGCGCGCCCGCCGCGTGCTCCGCGAGCGAGGCCGCGCACAGCCGCTGGAGCATGGGCCGGTCCGCCGTCGCGCACAGGGCGTTCGCCGCGCACGCGTCGGACAGCGCGAGCGGCAGGGCCATGGTCGCGAAGTGCGGCGTCTTGCCGACGATGCCCGGCACCGTGCCGACCATGAGCCGCCGGATGCGCGGCCAGGTCATGCCCAGGTAGACGAGGTTGCCCTGCGTGTCGAGGCCCCGCCGGCCCGCGCGGCCGGCCATCTGCTGCGCGAGCAGCGGCGTGAGGAGGCCGCCCTCGTCGCCGCAGAACATCACGGTCCGGAAGGGCATGTTCACGCCGTACGCGAGGCTCACGTCCGAGAACACGATGGCCAGCTTGCCCTGCTGCGCCAGGCGCTGCACGACGCGCCGGTACACGGAGAAGGCCGCGTCCTCGATGTAGATCGCGAAGCCGCGCCGCAGCGCCCGCACGAGGATGTGCGTCGGCTTGAGCTCCTCGCGGCCCTGCGTGTCGCGCTTGAGCTCGAGCAGGATGTCGTCGATCTCCTTGGCCGAGAGCCGCGACGTCGGCGGCGCCAGCACGAACTCGGGGTGCGGCGCCGAGACGTCGACGAAGGCGTCGCCGCCGTCGTCGAAGCCGTCGCGCGCCGCCTCCTCGGCCTCCTTCTCGTTGCGCGCCGCGTTCTTCTGGCGCTGCTCGGCCTCGCGCTGCTTCTCGTCGGCCTTGGCCTGCAGCTCCGCCGAGTACTCGGGGTACCGGGCGTCCTGCGCCTCCTCGAGCTCGACGAGCAGGCTCTTGAAGAGCGCCAGGCAGCGGAACGAGTCCAGGTGGAACGCGAGCGCGGGGAACAGCAGCTTAGACCGCATCTGCGTCGCGACGTTCAGGATGGAGAACCGGCCCGTCGACGCGGCGGCGTCCGCGCCCTCGGCCGCGCGCAGGTGGTCCGGCACGAACGAGTCGAGGAAGGCCGCCAGCGCGTCGGGGTCCCGCGCCGCCTCGTCGTAGAGCCGCTGCTTGAGGGCGCCCTCGTAGGCCTTGGCGCCGTCGAGCGTGATGCGGCTCCGCGCGGACGCCGCGGCCTTGAACGCGTCGGACTTGGGGTCGTCGCGCGGCGCGCGGCCCGTCCGCTTCTCGATGGCGGCGAGCGCCTCGTCGCGCGCCGCCTCCTCCCGCTTCGCCGCCTCGCCGAAGAACGTCGCCGGCTTGAGGCCGGCCGTCCCGTCGTAGGCCTTGGCGAGGGCCTCGTACAGGCTCTTGGAGTCGGCCGGCGTCATGGCGAAGGCGAGCTTCTCGTCGCCGAGGAGCTGGGGCACCTTGAGCGCCGCGCAGGGGTGCAGCGCGGCGAGCTGGCCGCGCGGGTCGAGGACCAGGTTCTGCACGTTGATGAAGCGGCCCGCGTGCTCCACGAGCTCCACGGCGTCGCCCGGCGCCGCGTCGTCGCGCACGCACTGCCACCAGTCCCGGAGCTCGGACGCGTTGCCGATCGTCGCGGAGAGCGCCAGCGTCGGGCACGTGACGTAGCGCACGAGGCGCTGCAGCGCCGCGCCCTCGTCGCCGTCGAGCGCGTGCACCTCGTCGAAGACCGCGTAGTCGAAGTCGAAGCCGCCGTCGAGCTGGGCGTAGTCCCAGCGCGTCGACGTGCACTCCTCGCCGACCTGGCCCCGGATCTTGACGAGCGAGCTCTCCAGCGCGAGCGGCGTGCCGACGACGACGCGCGACCGGTCCTCGGACGGCCGGTAGGCCAGCTGGTTCGTGGCCAGGGCCACGCGCGCCGACCCCTGCAGGAGCTTCTCGAACATGGCGGCGACCTGCCACACGAGGGGCTCCGTGGGCACCACGAACAGCACGCGCTCGTTCGCGACGCACGTGTACGTCGAGATGACCGTCTTGCCCGACGACGTCGGCGCGCACACGACGGCGGACTTGCCGTTGTCGATGTGCCGCAGCACCTTCTTCTGCCACGCGTCGAGGCGCCAGCCCTTGAGGAAGCGCGAGAGCGGCGGCAGCCGGTCGTGCATGCGCGCGAGCTGAAATTCCGCCAGCTCCAGCTCCTTGCGCAGCTTCTTCGCCGCGCGCACCTCCTTCCGGAACTCGTGGACCAGCGCGGCCGCGGGCGTCGCCGGCTTCGCCTTCTTCTTGTCGTCCTTGCCGCCCTTCTTCTTGTCCTTGTCCTTGCCCTTCTTCGCCGCCTCGCCGCCGTCGCCGGCGTCGCCGTCGCGGAGCGCCTGGTGGTACAGCGCGTTCGCCTCGACGGCCCACAGCACGTCCAGCACGGCGGGCTGGTCGTCGTTCGCGAGCTCGGCCTCGAGGACCATCAGCAGCTGCCGCAGCTTGCCGAGGGGCGTCGCGAGCTTCGTCGCCATCAGGACGCCGCCCAGCTTCTCGCGCCGCTTGTTGTTCTTGGACGCGTTCTCGAGCTTCTCGAGGTCCGCGCGCACGTCCTTCTCCTCCTGCTCGAGCTTGTTCTTGGCGATCATCTCCTCCTTCTTCGTCGGCTTCTTGGCCTTGGGGGCCTTCTTGCCCCCGCTCTTCTTCGCGGCGATGGCGTCCGCCTTGGCCTCGGCGGCCTGCTCGGCCACGCGCTCCTTCTCCTTCTCCCACATGACGCGGGGGTCGAAGGCCGTGTCCGGGGCGAGGTTGCGCAGCACGACCGGCATGCGCGACTTCGTCTCCTTCTTCGTCTCGCGCCGGTTGATCCGGGTCCAGACCGTCTCCTGCGGGTACGACTGCCAGTACACGTCGATGGTCCGCGCGGGCACGTCGGGGTTCGCCTCGCCCGGCTCCTCCGCGGCGGGCGCGGCGCCGGCCGCGGCCGGCGCCTTCTTCGCGGGGGGCGCGGGCGCCTTGCGCGCGTCGACCGAGCCGAAGCCGCCGCCGCGCACCTCGCGCGTCTTGTAGGGCTGGGCCGGCTTCGGCGGCGGCGGCGCCGCCGCCGCCGGGGACTTGCGCTTGGGCGGGGGCATCGGCGCGCCGTAGCGGGGGTCCAGGCTCTTCGCGCCGCCCTTCATGCCCTCGCCCTTCTTGGTCTTGGCGGGGGGCATCGGCGCGCCGTAGCGGGGGTCCAGGCTCTTCGCGCCGCCCCGCATGCCCTCGCCCTTCTTGGTCTTGGCGGGCGGCATCGGCGCGCCGTAGCGGGGGTCCAGGCTCTTCGCGCCGCCCTTCATGCCCTCGCCCCTCTTGGTCTTGGCGGGGGGCATCGGCGCGCCGTAGCGGGGGTCCAGGCTCTTCGCGCCGCCCCGCATCGGCGCCGGGGCGTCGCTCCTGTAGCGCGGGTCGAGCGACTTGGCGCCGCCCCGCATCGGCGCCGGGGCGTCGCTCCTGTAGCGCGGGTCGAGCGACTTGGCGCCGCCGCGCATCGGCGCGTCGCCGCCCGAATCTCCGCCGCCGCCCCGCATCGCCTGGCGGATCGCGTCGGCGCCGGCGCCGCCCCGCGAGCCGAACGCGCGCGGGCGCTCGCTCGCGCCGCCGCCGCCGCCGCCGCCGCCGCCGCCGCGACGCCACTTCGTGTCCGTGTCCGATCGCGTCGGGCCGGCGTCCGCCGCCGCCTTCATCTCACGGGTCAAGCCCGTTTCTTCGCCGTAGTCATCCATGGCTGCGGCCGCGTCGCGCCGCCGGTCCGGATTGGAGCCCGAGAGCTCGCCGCCGAACTGGTGCGCGGACGCGGTCGTCGAGCCCAGCTGAGCTCGATGCTAAGGGAAGCTTTCGTGCCGCTTGCTCTTCGGCACGCCGAAAGCTACCCAAGAGCTGATGCGAGAAGCGCCGCTAGTCTCGCGAACGCTGCGCTCACGCCCTGGTGCCAGCACCAAAGCCTTGTGTTTAGCCTCGCCGGAGGAGTCGACTCGACTCGACAGTCTAAACGGAACGCTCTATCCGCCCCGGAGCACTCCCCGCACGGTTGTCCGCACGGGTCGGAAGGCCAGCGCGCATTTTCGCCGCACGAGGAGCCGCGGTCGCGCGCGTCGAGCGGCATCAACTGGCATTCGATCGCCCCCCCACCACCACGAGGCGAGAATACACCCGCATCCCCGCCACTACCGTCCTAGTCCTCAGCACAAGCACACCGCGCGCCAGTTCGCCAATTCGCGCCCGGCGGCGAGATTCGCCGAGGAGGCGAGTGGCCCCGCGGGATCTCGTAAAGAACAGCGGCTTACGCCACAAACACGAGCGCCAGCACCGCGACCAGCAGCCCCATCGACCACAGCTGCAGCCCAAAGTCCTCTGGCCCCGCGCGCCGCCGCCACAACAACCGGCGGAACTGCAGGCCGAACAGCGAGGGAAAGGCCGCGTTCGCCGCCCGGCCGTCCACGAGCGACGGCAGGGGCGGCGGCAGCGAGGTCGAGCGCGGCGGCGTCCGCTCGGGCGAGTCCCACTGCCGCGGACTGCTCCGCGCGACGGGCGAGGGCGTCCTGGAGCGCGGCCGCGGCACGGGCGACGGGGGCCGACCCCGCAGCTCCGACGCGTAGAGAGGGGTGACGTCGCTCTTGTTCACGCGGGCGCTGCATACCGGGCAGCGACTGTGGCCCGCGTCCAGCCATCGATACAGGCACGACCAGCAGTACAAATGCCCGCACGCCGTGACGACCGCTTCGATCGCCTCGTTCTCCATGCAGATGGCGCACGCGTAGCGCGAGGGCTGCGGGCGCTGAGGCGTCGCGGGGGCGGACATCCTCCCGCTGTCCGTGGCTTGCGAGAACTCCAGGCTAGCCGAAGCGTCGTTGAGGTTCTTCTTCTGAGACTGATGGACCTCCTGAGCTCCGCTCGGCATTTGTACCGAGCTAGCGGCTTGAGATACTAGTCACGCCCTGCGCGCGCTGTCGGCGCAGACAGTTGTTCCCCCTTGGCTTCAGAGAACTCGAGCCAACTATTTGCGCCGGGCAGCGCTGCGTTTTTCCAGAGGAATCGCCACCATGGTCAAAGTGGAGCAGCACCAGCTCTCCGCCGCCTGCCGCGTGCAGCAAGAAAATCCGAAGAAGGGCGCCTCCGCCGACCGCTACGACCGCTACAAGGCCGCGCGCACGCTCCAGCAGGTCCTCGACCTGGGCGGCAGCCGCGGCGACATCGCCAACGACATGGTGCGCGGCTACATCCAGTGCGAGGACCCGGCGACGCAGGAGGCCATCCTGATGACGGCGAACGAGTCCGAACGCAGGAGGCTGCCCGCGCACCTGCAACGGAAGCTCCCGCCGAGCGGCCAGGCGCCGCCGAAGCGGCCGCCGCCGCCGCACGTCCCTCAGCCGCGCCCGAAGAAGGTCAAGAGCGCGCCCAAGCAGCCCGGCTTCATCCTCTACACCAAGGTCGAGTCCGGCGTCCAGCACTGGGACCAGCGCTGCGTCGAGGGGCTCTCGGAGGACGCCGCGGCCCGCGTGCGCGCGGAGACGATGGCGGCGGCGAAGAAGCGGGACCTGCTCAAGATAATGTCGCAGAAGGTGTACGCCACCGTCGACGAGGCGAACGCCGCCGCCCTGGAGACGGTGGTGGCCCTCGTCGAGCGGCTCGCGGACGAGGACGGCACGCCCGTCGCCACCGACGGCGCGCTGCACGTCGCCGAGGACTACCTCGTGCCGAACGAGAACACCATTCGGAACTCCGCGACCAAGGACGGCGACCGGGGGGAGCTGCTCTTCCGGACGCGCGTCTCCTTCGTGGCGGACGTCCGCCGGGCGGGCTTCGAGAACGTCGTCCAGACGGTCATCACGGGGAAGGCGATGTACCAGTCCGGGTAAGGAGCATGTTGTCCGACTTTGTGCATTCCTCCGGCGCTCACCCGGGCCCGGGCGAGACTTGGCCTAGTACTAGAGGTACTGATAGACTAAGGCCTTTTCCTTATTTTTAAATTTGCTTTGCTTAGAGCTAGGCCGCCTAGCCACCACGAAAATGTGCCAGTTTGAACACTCGGGGCGACGGCGTATGGGGGACGGGTGGACGGGCGTGCGGTCACGCAGGGAGGCGTCGGTCGCGGTGGCTAGGCAGTCCTGAGGTCTCGGGGGGGGGGCGGCCCGGGGCGCTTGTTGTGGTCGCTCGCGCGCGGGCGGCGTCTCGGGCCAGCACGCCGTCGGCGCGGCGATAGGAGTCACACTACACACTTACGTCTTCACATCCACCGCGGCGAAGTCGTCGTCGAAGAACCTCGGCTCGTCGATAAACGGCGTGCTCGGCGTGCGCCGCTTTCGGCAGAGCCGCGCGGTCACGAGCCCTAGCAGGGCGGCCGAGCCGATCGCGACGCCCGCAAAGCCGGCCGACACGGACGCGTCGTCCGGCGCGTCGTCCTGCGCGTCGTCCGGCGCGGGTCGTGGGGGTGCTGCCGCTGAAACCATCGACGAAGGACTCGTCGGCGCTCGCGTCGCCGGGACGTGCGCCGTCGGCGCGCGCGTCGGAGCCGGCGTCGGAGCAGGCGTCGGAGCCGGCGTCGGCGCGGGCGTCGGAGCCGGCGTCGGAGCAGGCGTCGGCGAAGGATACGCGAGCCGCGGGTCCGGCTCGGGCTCCGCGGGCGCGCGCGCGATGCGGGCGAGAGCGAGCACCGCCGCCCCGACGTAGTCGTTTTTTCGCGCTTTGAGGGGCTCGAGGTCGAAGTAGTAGTCGCGGGCCTTGATGGACGAGCCGCGACTCGACGAAGCCAGGCCGCGAGCCTCGACGTACTCGGGAAGGGCAAGGGCGGCCCGGGACAAAGGCTCCTCGAGGTGTTTGGGCAGGCCGCCCCTGTTGTAAAGCCCCGCGAGCGCCGCTATGATCAAGGAGCTGCCCGAGGTCTCGATCTGCGCGGAAATCAAATGTCGCAGCGCGTCTCCTCCCACGGCCCAATCATGGGTGGCGGTCTCGATTCCTCACCGCTCGACGGAGCCAGCACGGCCGCGTCATCGCCGCGAAATGACTTCGTGAAGAATTATTGGGTGCACGCGACGCACTGGTTCATGTCCACACAGGTCTCGACGTAGTTCCTCTCGTCGTTGGGCGCGTCGAGGACTTGCCACCAGAGGCCGCTCTCGGGGTCTTGAAACGCGACGACCTTGTCCAGGTACTCCACGAGCGTCGCGTGCGCCTGTCGACAGGCGTCCGGCGGCGCCGCGCCGCGGGCGTCCAGGCGCAGGAGCGCCCCGAGTGCCAGTTCCAACCCGGCCGCGGCCCAGCCGCACGCCCGCGACCAGCGGGCCTCCGACGCGACTTCTTCGTCCAAATCAAATCCGTGGCTCAAGTTCCCGAACACGGCGAGGAACCCCTGGGTGACGTTCGCCAGGGTCGTCGCGATGGCCACGGCGTCGCGGGGCTCGACGTCGTGGTGTTCGACCAGGGCCGCCGCGTTCAGCACGCCCATGAACACGTCGTCCGACCAGGCGACCCGGTGCGAGTCCCTCGCATAGTCGTCGTTCCAGCCCGCGCCGCCGCCGCTGCCTTCCGATGTCCGTACCGACGTCCGTTGCCGGTAGAAGGAGGCGCCGCCACGCGGGAGCGCCGTAACGAAGCCTCGCTCAGCGTCTCCGCCCATGGACGCGTCGGGCACGAGCTGGTAACCGAGCACGATCGAGCGCGCTCGGTCCAGGTCCACCGTGGCGTCGAACAGCGGCGGGACCAGCAGCGCCGCCGCGGCCGATAGCTTGTCGCCGAGGCTCTCCCCCACGAACGAGGCGTAGTCCTCGCCGCCGCCGCCGCCTCTCAAAAACTCGAGGACCGCGCCGTCGCCGGCGGCGTACGACGTGCCCTGCAGGCTCGCCGCGTCGGCCCCGGCCTCGCCGAGCGCCCAGACGCACAGCGCGCCCTCGTAGTTTGGCTCTTCAGAGAGGAGGTCTTCGACGGCGCGCGACGCCTGCAGCGTGGCGAGGGCTGCCCTGGCCTTCGCGAGGGTCGCGTTAGGTATTGCTGCTTGCACGCCGGCAAGCAGCCACAGGGCGGCTCGCAGCAGCATGACGTGGATGATGTGGCTGCCCTAAGCTGTCTTGCGTGCTCTCTCTCTCTCTCTCTCTCTCTCACGAAGCGCTGGGTCCATACTACCTGGGCCACTGGTCCTGGGGGTGGGCACAATAAGCTACTCTCTCTCTCCCCCGATGCATAGGAGCAGTTATTGTGAACAACCTGCAACTTACACAACAACTCGCCGCCGCGGCGCCTCAGACGTCTCCGCGGCGGAGGATGCGTTCCAGCCGCGCCGCGCGCGCGGGCAGCCCACCGGCCGCGCCGTCGGCCGCCAGCCCAGGGCCTCCAGGACGAGGGTCAGTTCGTCGTACAACAGGCCGTGGAAGTGCATCGCGTCGCCGGGCAGGTTCTCCTCGCAGCGGCCGTCCGTGAGCGCGAACGCGTCGACGACGTCGACGTCGGGCAGGGCCGAGCGCAGCCGCGCGTTCAGCGCCGCCGACGCGTCCCGCCCGCGCAGCCCCGCCGCGCAGTGGCGCGCGGCGTCGACGTCGCCGAAGCGGTCGCGGAGCCACGCCGCGCAGCCCGCCGACGCGGCCACGCGGCCCCGCCGCCGCGCCTCGTCCGCGACCCGCCGGAAGTCGCGCGTGAAGGCGGCGTCGCACTGCGAGTGCGTCGTCGACGCCACGACGGTCGCGCCCGGCGCGTCGCGCGCGTACTGCCCCGCGGCCCGCCGCAGCGCGGCCTCGTAGCCGACGAAGCCGGCGTACGACGTCCACGCCGCCGGCGCCGGGGCGAACGGCGTCGGCCACTGCAGCCACAGGCCCGCACCTACGTGGCAATCAAATTTCGGGCGCCCCACGCCATCGACGCGACGTCGTCTCCGTAGCTGCGTCTGCTCGATGGCGCGGAGGCTTCACGCCGTCGACGCGACGTCGTCCCCGCGACCGCAGCGGCTCGATGGCGTGGAGGCTCACGAAGGTCTCCGCAATAGTTCTCAGGACAGCCGAAGTCACCGCTTGATTTCCACGCAGGCCCGCGCCGAAGACGACGGCGTCGACCGGCCCGCCCAGCGCGCCCGCCGCCCGGCCGACGGCCCGGGGGTCGACGTCCGTGCTCCCGGCGTACGCGGCCGCGACGTCGGGCCTCAGCAGCAGGGACCCGGCGCAGCCACACTCGCGCGTCGCGCGAAAGGCGGCCTCCTCGGCGCAGCCGCACTCGCCGCGACGCCGCCTCGCGCGCGCCGCCGGCGCGGCGAGGCGCCCCGCGCACGTCGCCACGGGCTGCGCGCCCTGGTCGTCGCCGCGCTGCCGCACGTTCATCGCGAGGCACAGCGCGTGGAACAGGTTCCGCATCGTGCTGTCGCCGACGAAAACGACGCCAAACGGGCGGCGCCGAGCCCGCCGCGGCGGCCGCGCGGCCCGAAAGCGGCCCTCGAAGCGGCAGAGGCCCTCCCGCAGGAGCGGCATGCTCGCGAGCATCTCGTCGTTGACCAGGAAGCGCGGCTTGCGCGCGCGCGGGTTGCCCTCCCAGTGGCGGCGCAGCGCGTGTCGCGCGCGCTCCGACAACGCCGCGACGTCGGCCTCGAGGAAGAGCTCGGCCCGGCCGGCGGCGCCGAGTAGGACCGCCGCGAGAGATTGGAGGAGCATGTTTGCTGTGCCTTCCGCTTAATCTGACCTTGAGGCGCAGGACTGTAGTTTGCTGTGCCTTCCGCTTAATCTGACCTTGAGGCGGTTTGGAACTCGTAGCAGTGGCAGAAATGTGTAGGATGTGAGAAAAATCAATTATATTGAAATCAGCCAGACTGCCAGCTCCCCTCGCCGGGCGGCCGACCTCTTTTTTTGCGGCATGCGAGGGATGCCTAGTGTCTTACAGGCCGCTAGCGCACGGGGCTTTAAGCTTTAGCTTTTGGACTTGCTTTGAGCGCTGGGTTAAGCAGTGGGAGAGGGCGCAATAGCAAGCGCACGGAACGCGTGAAGTCCGAGGAGACAAACACAAAAACCTCGGCAATGCGCCGCGTCCCGGACGCCTACGAGGAGAACGTCGCGCCAGGGTCCACTCCGCGCAAGCAACAGACGCGCACGCAAACGCCGGCCACGATCCTCCATCCGACTCAACAGCTGTCCCAGCCGCTCGCGCCGGCCACGATCCTCCATCCGACCCAGCGAGTTAATACCCCAGACACCGAACTGGTGCCGACGCAGCTGGCGCCGACGCAGCCGGCGACGCCGCAGCGCGACCGGGCCGCGCGAGCGCTCTCGTTCGGCGCCGCGACGCCCTTCGTCGCAAAAAACTCGAGGGAGGGCTCCGCATCCACGCGCCTCTCGTCGGCGACGCCCAGCCCCACGCCGCCTGCGCCGCCGCCCGCCGCCGAGGACGACTTGGCGGCCTCGCTGAGCGACCGCCTGCGATTCGCGTCGCCCGGGGAAGACGTCACCTCGCCGGCGTCGTCAGAGGAGGAGGAGTCGGGTAGCTGGCTGCCGCGCGCGAAGCACTCGCCGGTGGTCGCGCCGGAGTCGCCGCCGTCGGCCGCCGCGGAGCCGTTGTTGACCCCGCCGTCGCCGCCGACGCCGTCGCCACGCCCGGCGCAGCGGCCACCGCGGTCGCTCGCGCGACGGCTGAGGACCCTCGAGCGTTCCGGCTCCGGCGCAGCTGTCGGAGCGCCGCCCCTCGCGAAAGGCCGGATCGCCAAGGCCGTGGCCGACCTCATCCGCCGCGACGAGGAGGACGCGGGGCCGACGCTAGTGCTCGCCGCGTCTGGACCGGCGGCGGATGAATGGATAGCGGCGCTGACGCTCGCTCTAGGGCCGCACTGCGACGTCCTCAAGCACGCGACGACTGCCGCGGCCCTCAGGCGCAACACGCCCGCTCGCCTAGCGCGGATGACATGCGTCGTCGCCACCTATGCCCAGGCGTCGCGCGCGGACCCGCGGGAGGCGCGGACCGCGCCGGCGTCCGAGTGGCTTTCCTCGGCGCGGCCCGTCGCGCAAGCGCAGGACTCCGTGCTCCATCGCCTGACCTGGCACAGGGCGGTCTACGACGAAGCCCACTCGTTGCTCGGCACGTCAAAACGAGCTCGAGCGGCGGAGACGCTCGACGCAAACTTTTCGTGGGCCGTCTTCGGACCCGTGACATTGGACCAGCTGTCGCGCAAGCCCGCGCAGCTCCGGGCCTTGGCCGCACTCGTCAAGTATCCTCGCGGGGCGCCCCTCGCGCGGCTCCTCCTCGAGAGGACGGTTCGCCTCGACGACTGATTCTAAGTCTGCGGCGTGTGTGTTCAATCCGGTCATCCGCCGCTCTGATACGGTGCTAGGACTAGTGCCCTGGGCTGGGGGGAGACACCATGCGTCGCCGATTCCGCGTCTTTCGTGTCAGTCGATGTTACGGTGCTAGGACTAGTGGGCGGAGCCCCTGGGGGGGAGACACCGCGCGTCGCCGCGTCTTTCGTAACAGGCCCGCGCTAGTAGGTCTTTGATGTAGCCCCACTTTTTTTTTTGGCTTTTGGCTAATTTCCTCCTAGCTCTTGCTCAGCTTGAACATAGCGCTGAGCTGCTGCGCCTGCGTTTTCCCTGTGTTTTCTCGTCGCGCTTGTTTGCAAAGCAGAAGAATTCGTCTGCCTGCTTTCACGCGGCCACACATACTCTACATGGACAAGCCGCTTAGCGCGCCGCGAGGCCCGGACGACGGCGGCAAAAAGCAGAAGCGGCCGCGCGAGGCGTCATCCGGCCGGGAGGGCGCCGATAAGCGCGGGCGTCGGGACGGCCGGCGGGACGGCGGCCGCCGCGGCGGGGGCCGCGGCGGCGGGGGTGGGGGGCGCGGCGACGGCCCGCGGCACCGCGGCGGCCGCGGCGGGCGCATCGGCGGCACCGGGCCGCGGCGCGCGCCCGACCGCGACACGGTGCGGTTCAGCTACAAGTGGGCGGTCACGCCCGAGAAGCAGCGCGTGCCGACCGGTGCGGAATCAACCAGTGACAGAGGCGCAGTCGCGTCGCTGCGAGCTCACGGGATGGGACCAGTTCGACCTGACCCGATCAAGAAACGCGGTGCCGGACGACCCGACCATCGTCGACGGCCAAGCCTACGGCTACCACGTTTGATTTCCGCGCAGGTGCTGACGGTGCGGGCGTTCGGCGCGGAGCTCATGAAAATCGGCAGCGGCGGCAGCCTCGAGATCTCGTCGGGCGGCTTCAGGACGTGGAGGACGTTCCAGGCGCTCAACATGGTGCTGGCGCCGGTGGGCCTCGAGCTCGAGGCGGACCCCGAGGGCCGCGGCGCGGGCTACCGCGGCGGCAAGTGGTCGCTGACGTCGAAGAACGGCTGGACGCTGCCCTTCGAGGACGACATGAAGCTGAGCGCGTTCCCGACGCGCGACTGGAAGCGCATCCTGCCCCAGCTCGAGAGCCTGCCGGAGGACGTCGAGTTCGTCGTGGCGAAGGACTAGCGTGCCGGGTTTTATATTAGGTGCCCAGAGTTGTGCGGCTTCCGTTTTGCTAATGTCTTACAGTCACTAGCACACTCTTCTGCTACAAGGGGTTCTTAGATGTATACTCCAAGTATATTTAGTGCGCTTAGTGGTGAACCGCAAAGGTCGCCGCGGCGAGCGACTGAGACGCCGCACCGCTTGTTGGCCGCGCCCTTGGTAGTATATGACTTTCGGCCCATTTTACACCAAAACGGACGCTCACGGTGGCTCACCCGGGGGGGTTCCGCCCACTAGTCCTGGCACCGCAACAACACTATAAGGTAATGCTTCACTGGGACGGGCCAGGACGACGACTCAGACCCGGGGAGGGCCCACGAGCTTGTACTAGGAGGACACGACCCCGTATTACGATACGGGTGGGGGGGGGAGGGGCGGGGACTCAGAGCCAGCGGGCGACGCACACCGGCGACTCGACGAAGCGCGGCGCCGGCGCCGGCTCGGGGAAGACGTCCATGAGGAAATCGACGTGGCGCTTGCGCACGGCGCCGTCGCGCGGGACGGGCAGGTCGAACTCGGTCGGCTCGAGCGGCACGGGCGACGCCGGCGCGAGCGTGCGCGAGCCCGGCAGGCAGGCGGGCTCGAGCGCCGGGCAGGGCGGCAGCGGCGCGGCCGGCGGCGCGTACGCGGCCAGGACCTCGAGCGGCGACGCCTTGCGCTTGATGAGGGAGGCCGGCCGCGGCGGCGGCCGCGCCGCGGCGGGCCGGCACGCGGGCGACGCCGAGAAGGGCGACGCGGGCGACACGGGCGTGAGCGAGCGCAGGGACTCGTCGTCGTCGTCGTCGTCGACGGCGAAGGCGGCGCCGTCCTTGTAGGCGAACTCGGCGAAGGGGCTCGGCGGCCGCGACGCGCCGTCGGTCATGTCCGCGAGCGTCCGCGGCGTGAGGAGTGCGGAGAGCAGCGCCGCCGCGGCCTCGGCCGACTGGTCGGCCGGCGGCGGCGCCGGGGCCTGGGTGGCGCGGGGCGGTTTCGCGGGCGGCCGTCCCGGCCGCGACGGGCGACGACGCGGTCGGCGCCGTTCGACGCGAAGGCGCCGCGCGGACGCCGCGGCGCGCCCGGGCGCTGCGGAGCGAGGCGCGGCGCGTCGTCACGCTCGAGCCGCCCCAGGACGGCGCGCGGCCGACGGCGCGGCCGCGGGCGGGCGCGGCCGCGCGGCGCGGCGCCGCGGGCCGCGCCGCGCGGCGCTTCGCCGGCGCCGACTTCTTGGCGCGCGCGGCCTTGCGCTTCTGGGAGTACCTGCGCGCGCGGGGGGGGCGTCGTTTCCTGGTCCGGGCGGCGTTTTGCCGCATCCGTAATCCCGTCCCCGCCCCGAGATATTCGGCGGCCCGCGATTCGACGACGACGGGCCGTCGAGGTCCCTCGGAGAGGACCAGCGACGCCGCGACCCCGGAGGACTCTGAAACCGTCGTTGCGGTCGGAATCGACGGACGCGCCCGCGCCCGCGCCCCGCCCGGAACGGGGCTTCCGAAACCCGGCGTTCCCACCAAAAAAGCTCGAATGTCCACGCGCCGGCACCGCGCCAGTAGTTTTTGACCGCGTTGTCGGTTCTGCCCGGTAGCCTGCGCAAAGGGGGCGCGGAGGTGCGAAAACCGGGGACCGGCCGCGCGGAGCCGAGGGGCGGGATGAACCTCGAAACGGCGTCGTTTTTCGAAGGGCGCGTGGCTCGCCGTGGACGCGGCGATAACTACCGCTTGGCGATGGTCGCCCACTTGTTTCCGACCTCGGCCTGGCTCTCGCGGATGATCCGTTCCTCGGCCTCGGTCCAGGGGCGCGTCGTGATCTTGGGGTCGAGGCTGGCGACCCAGCGCGCGCGGCACTGCTTGCTGGTCTTGGGGCGCCCCGGGAAGGCGTCGCTCACGTCGCGCGCGACGTCGGTCCACGCCCGCTTGCCGTGACTCGCCACGGCGGCGCGCACCGCGTCGTCCTCGGCCTCGGTCCAGGATCGCGCGTCGAGGAGGGGCGGCGACGTTCGGCCGGTGCGAGTCGTCGCCATGTGTTTTGAATTCAACGGGAACTTTTTGCGAGGCGCGCGCTGCAAAATGAGAGAGGGCCGGCAGAGAACTTTGACTGAGGGTTTGAGCGCTGGTCGCGCCCTTGCGCGGGCGAAGAGAAGTAGTTGAGAGGCGAGCTTGTAGCGGCCGCCGAATCGAGAGAGAGAGCCGGGGCGTAAAAAGAGCAGATATGCAAATCTGGGCAAAAAAAACCCGGAACCACCGCTCCAAACTGCCTCGAGAGGTCTCGCCTCGTGGGCGCTTATTAAAACGGGGGAAAGGGATTGTCTCCCCATAAAACGCCGCCCGAGTCTAGCGAAAACCGTGACAACAACAACTTAAAACGAACACAACTCAACTATGCCGGCAGCAGCGGCGACGTCGGCGACGCGGGCGCCCGCAGGTCTGGCCGCTTCGGCCGCCCCTCCCGCGCCTGGGGCGCCGCCGGCGCGGGCGCCGCTTCCGTGGGCTCGTCGCGCAGGCGCCGCCGCTCGCGCGCGACGCTGGCCCGCCGCGTGACCTCGGTGTAGGACACGACGCCGACCATCGCCACGAAAAGACCCAGCAGGTTCTTCGCGTTCGTCTCGAGGCCGAAGACCACGACCGAGAAGCCGATCGTGGCGATCGTCTTGACGTGGCCCAGCACCTGGTACGTTAGCGGGCTCGTGCGGCCGAGCACGTAGTAGTTCGACACGTTCGCGGCGAGCGCGAGCCCGCAGGACCTGTGTGGAAATCAAATTTCGGGCGCCCCACGCACGTGCTTTCCGTAGCTGCGTCTGCGCGATGGCGTGGCGATTCCACGCCATCGACGCGACATTGTCCCCGTGGCCACGTCGGCTCGATGGCGTGGAGGCTCACGAAGTCCACGCAATATTTCTCAGGATAACATAACTCACTGGTTGATTTCCACACAGCGCAGGACCAGAGGACGTCGCCCCGGAGGTCGGCGGTCCAGTCGAGCGCCGCCAGATGGGCGACGTCGTCGCACAGGGGGGACGCGGCGAGCATCGCCAGGGCGATCAGGGGCGACGTGTGGTAGAGCAGCTGGTTCGAGTCGACGCGGAGCCGCCGCTGCGACCTGTGCGCAAACCAACCAGCGAGTCGGGCGCACTCCGCGCCGCCACAAATTTGATTGGCGCGCTGGTTGCCGACGAGGCGGTGGCGCGCTGCGCGAGCACCGTCGCGACGACCGCGACGGCGCCGTAGAGCGTGCCGAGCGGCGTCACGGTGTGGTCGTGGACCTCGGCGACGTAGAGCCCGCCCACGAGGGGCACGAGCGTCGCCAGCGTCGCGCCGTCCGGGAACCGGTCGCCCGCCAGGTACTGCGTCGCCAACGTGCAGGGGATGCAGGCCAGCTTGGTCATCTGGAAGAAGCCCACCGAGTTCTGCTTGAGGTTCAGGTTCATGAAGGCCATGGCCAGAAGGCTGGCGCCGGCGACGCGGACCACCGTCCGCCGTTCGCAGGCCTTGTACGCGAAGACGCCGCACCGCAGCATGACCCGCATGCCCGCGGCGGTGAAGGCCATCTGGCAGCTCGTGAGAAAGATAATGTGGTCGAACCGGTGCTGCGCCACGAGCCATTTGTTGACCAGCACCACGGCGCAGCTCGACAGCAGGTTCGCGAAGACCGCGAGCATGAGCGGCACGCGCAGCGCCGTGCCGAAGACGCCCGTGCGCTTGCGGTTTTCGTCGAGCCAGGCGCGCGGACGCATCGTTTGAGGCGCGCGCAAGACGACGGCTCTCCTTCGCAGCGGCGCCGCGCCGCCGGGTGCTTTTCGACGCCTCTCCTTCGCAGCGGCGCCGCGCCGCCGACAAGTGCTTTTACAGTACGCCCTTGCTTTCAGCAGCAGGGGTCCTGCCTAGCGAGGATTCTCGCTAATTTCGAGCACATTCAAGTAGGGGACAGAGCAGGCTGCAAGGCTAGGCCTTGTCCGTACTAACATGCGGTCTTAGCTATGCATCGTGCCTGCTAAAAAAATAAATTTTGCTCTAAATCGGCTAATTCCGGGTTTTTCCGGGTTTTCTAACATGAAACCAGTCATTTTTCCATTGCTACGGCCCGCGCAAGGGGTGCCCCGAGAGTGCTCACTCGTCCACCTGGCGATTTTTGGGGAGCCCGCCACGGGAGCCAACACGATGATTTGAGCACGCTACGTGGCCTCGTCACATATAGACGGAAGACTGTCAAACGTGGTGTATCGCCCAGGGCCTCACGTGCGCAACGCGGAAACAAGAGCTCGCGACCGCTCTATCAAGTTGGCTGACTAAGACACAGCATGTCGACGAAGAAGACGCCGGCGCTGCGCAGCGCCTGGGCTCTGATGCTCGTCGTGCCGCTCGCCGCCCTCGTGCCGCCGGGCCGGCCGCCGCGCACGACGAAGCTCGACGCCGCGACGCTCGCGCGCCGCCGCGAGCGGCGCGAGGCGCTCAAACCGCTGCTGACGTGGCCCGAGGAGCAGCGCCTCGGCCGCGAGTGCCGGCGGCTCGCGGCCCTCGAGGACGTCCGCGCCCGGGAGGGCGCGCGGCTGCGGCGCGCGCCCACGCGCGGGGAGTGGGCCGCGGCCGCCAACTACTCGAGCGAGGCCGCGCTGCGGGCGGACCGCGCGCGCATGCGCGCGTGCCGCGACGAGCTCATCGCGCGGAACCTGCGCCTGGTGCTCAGCGTCGCGGGCCGGTACAAGCCGCAGCCCGGCCTCGAGTTCGACGACCTCGTCGCCGAGGGGAACTTCGGGCTGGCCAAGGCGGCGGCGCGCTTCGACCCCGGGCGGGGCTTCCGCTTCTCGACGTACGCGGTCTGGTGGATCCGGCAGGCGATCTCGCACGCCGTCGGCCACGACGCGCGCGCGATCCGCCTGCCGGCGCACGTGCACGACAAGCTGCGGCCTGCGTGGAAATCAACCAGTGCGTCGGGTGCACCCGACAATTCTTCACTACGTCGTTCCTCGGCGACGACGCGGCCGTCCTGAACGCGCCGTAAAATTTTGATTTCCACACAGGCTGCGGCGCATGCGGCGCCTGCGCGAGGAGTACCGCGAGGCCCACGGGCGCGACCCCGACGACCGGCACGTCGCGGCCGCGCTGGGCATTGATCACACAAAGGTCCGCGCGCTCGGGCGCGCGGCGCGCGAGGTGGCGTCGCTCGACGCGAGCGCCCTGCTGCGGGGCGGCCCGCGCAAGGGCTCGGGCGCGGCGGAGCGCTTCGCGCCGCGCGCGGCGGACCTGCTCGCCGACGAGACGCAGGCGCCCGAGCGGCACGCGGACGCGGCGCTCGCGCGCGACGCGCTGGCCCAGGTGCTCGCCGAGGGCCTCGGGGCCCGCGAGCGCGACGTCGTCGCGGCGCGCTTCGGGCTGGACGGGCGGCCGCCCAGGAACCTGGCGCAGATCGGCGCGGCCTACGGCCTGACGCGCGAGCGCATCCGGCAGATCGAGCGCGCCGCGCTCTACAAGCTGCGCATGCCGCACCGCGCGCGCAAGCTGGCGCCGCACGCCGACCTGCCCGCGGCGCCGCGGCGCCGCGCGCCCGCGGCGCCGGGGCCGCCGGCCGCGGTCGCGCGCTGCGCCTGCCGCGACGTAGCCGTCGGCGACCGCCTCGTCGCGGCCGACGACGCGGGCCGCGCATGCGTCGTCCGCCAAATCAAGAAGGGCGGCTGGCTCGTCGTGAGCTGGGAGGACGAGCCGGGGCGAGCGTTCGCGCGGCCGTCGGCGTTCCGCCTGCCCGACCGCAAGGCCGCGCCCGGCGGGGAGTCGTAAGAAGTCTGTTGCATGCTTACTCGAGAAACTCGTCGCCGCGTTCCTCGCCTTGTAGTTTACCGTGGCGGCCGCCGGCGCTGCTGCCCGGGATCACTAGAAGACTAATATAAAGTGCGCACGGCACGCTTACCCGGAAGGGGGGAGCGCGCGCGCGCGGGGCAAGGTCACGCCGATGGGGGGAAGGTGACGGCGGCGCCGCGCCCGGGACCGATTCCGGGGGCGGCGGCCGGGCCACCGGGAAGGGAGGCGGCGTCTACCCCGCCGGGGCGACGGCCGAGAGCTGCGCGCCGGTGCACGTCGTGCCCTCGTTCTCGCAGAACGCGGACGTGCCGACCGAGTTGCGCGCGGCCACGCGGACGTAGTAGCGCCGGTCCGGCGTGAGGCCGCTCACCGTCACGCTCGTGCTCGAGGTCGTCACGGTGTGCGTGTCGGTGCCGTCGAACAGGGGCGACTCGGACGCGGTAATCTCGTATTCAAGCAAGGCTGCGCCGCCCGTCGACTCGGGCAGCGCCCCGCCGAGCGCCACCGGGCACTCCGACGGGTTGGCGGCGAAAGCTGCACATGGGATGCCGTGGTGAGGGACGCGCGGGTAGAGCCACGCGACGTCGACCTCGCCCTCGCCGCCGGGGGCCGCGCTCAGCGAGCGCGGCGCCCCGGGTATGACAAGCGAGGGCGCGGCCGACAGCGTCGCCGACGCGGCCCCGTAGCCGGCCGCGTTGATCGCCGAGACCTTGACGTAGTACGTCGTGGACGGGCTCAGCTCGTCGATGGTGTACGAGAGCGCCACGGTTGCGTCGACGTCGACCGTGCCCTTGTGCGGCGAGGCGCTGAGGCTGTTGAAGCTCGAGCTCGTGTCCCACTCGACGCGGTACGCCGTGATGCTGTCGCCGCCGTCGTCCTCGGGGTAGCCGTAGCCCAGGGTGAGCATGCTGTCGCTCGTGACGCCCAGCACGACGTTGGACGGCGCGCCGGACTCCTCGTAGGGCGCCGCCGACGACGGCGCCGACCCCTGCGGCGTGCCGCAGCCCTGGCCGTTGCAGGCGGACACGCGCACGTAGTACCGCTGCCCCTTGTCGAGGCCGGAGACGGTCTTGTAGAACGGCGAGCCGCCGTCCAGGTAGGTGACCGCGACGCTCTTGACCTCGCCGAGGAAGCTCGCCGAGGTCGCGTACTCGACCTTGTACGACGTGATCTCGTCGCCGCCGTCCCACGTGGGGGAGCTGAACTGCGTCCGCAGCTGCGACGCCGAGACGGTCGAGAGCACGACGCTCGTGGGGGGCCCGGGCGTCGTCATCGGCTTGCTCGGGGCGCCGGCCGCCTGCGGGAGCGAGTACCCGACGCTGTTGACGGCGGTCACGCGCGCGTAGTACTGCTGGCCGTTCACGAGGCCCGAGCCGTCCGACGGGACGACCAGGGTCGTGCCCGTGCACGACGCGTACGTGTCGCCCGACTGCACGAGCGTCGCGGTGAGCCGGGGCGCGTACCGGCCGCCGGAGCTGCCGACCGTGCCGTTCGCGTCGCGCAGGGAGTTGTCGTTGATCGACACGACGAAGTCGTTCGCCGCGCTCTCGGGCGCGGCGTCCAGGAAGGTGACGTACCACTCGTAGCCGCCCGCGTCGTCGGGGCCGTACCGGGCCACGTCGACGCCGAGGTCGAGCAGCTCGTCCAGCGCCTCGAGCTTCGCCTCGACCGAGCCGGACGCGCCGAGCCGCCCGCCCGGCGCGCAGTAGGCCCCGTCGGTCTCGCAGAAGATCTCCGACGTCGTCTCCGTGCCGCGGCCGCCGTGCACGCGCGTCAGCGCCGCGTTGCCCTTCGTCGTGCCGATGAAGGGGACGTCGTTGCCGGTGTCCCGGTCGGTGAGGTTGAACCAGGCGCTCTCGGCGTCGATGGCCCCGCCCTGCATCCACTGCGTGGGGAACTTGGCCCGGTACACCTGGCCGCCCCACTTCTGCTCCGCGAAGGTCACGAGGTCGCCGTCGAAGAGGATGCCGGCGAGCGAGCCCGACGCCGTCACGCGGGCCGAGTTGTTCGCGACGCTGAACGTCCGGCATTCCAGCGACCCGGCCGTGCAGAGCCGCTCCGACGCGTAGATCTCGTCGCTCGACAGCGCGACGGCGTCGTAGGGGATCGGGTCCGTCGTGTAGGCCACGGCCGCCTTGGACACCTGGAGCTGGAACGTGCCGCCGACGATGGGCGACGTCGCGCCGACGCCCTCCGACGCGACCTTCCACACCGTCGGCTTGTTGGCCGTCGGGCAGTAGAAGTCCTCCCGGATCGGGTCGTCGAACGTGTCCGTGGGGTCCAGCTCGACGCGGTAGTGCGTGACGGTCGCGCCGCCGTCCGACTCGGGCTCGCCGAAGCTGATGGTCAGCGAGTCGGCGTCGCCCGGGTTGACGCCGACGGACACGTCGGTCGGCGGGTCGGCGATCTGCTGCGGGACCTCCGTGGGGGCGGCGGTCCGCGCGGGGCCCGCGCCGAACGCGTTGACGGCCGCGACGCGCACCGAGTACGCGACGCCCGGCTCGAGGTCCGTGATCGTGTACGCCAGCGCGTCGGCGTCGACGAGGGCGGAGCCGTAGCGCGCGGGCGCCTCGCCGACGACCGAGTCGTCGGCCTTGAGGCCCGTCACGTCGTCGACGGCGTTCTCCGCGCCCGTGATCGACGAGTCCGCCGCGCCGCCCAGCGCCGGGTGGTAGAGGTACTGCGCGTCCTTGAAGAGCGTCGGCTGGTCGCCGACGTGCGTCGCGAACGTGATGCTGTACTCGACGCCGCGCTCGCCCGCGCTCGGCGCGTACGGCCGCTCGGAGACCGCGACCTGCTTCACCGTCGGGAGCAGCTCCAGCGCCTCCGCGAGCTCCGCGGCCGTCGCCCGCGCGCTGACGTAGGGCGAGTAGGCCGAGCCGTCGAAGCCGAGCCGGAAGAAGCCGCGCACGGGCTGCGTCTCGTTCGTCGAGGCGTCGACGTCGCCGTAGATGCGCAGGACCTGGACCTCGGCGCGGCCGCCGGACCGCGCGCCCGGGCGCACCTCGGAGACCTCGACCTCGAGGTCGTCGCCGATGCTCGCCTCGGGGATGTTGATGGGCACGAGGTCGCCCTCGTTCAGGCCGCCCGGCGCGCAGTCCGCGAAGGTCACGGTCCAGGCGTAGCCGTGGTAGTTGTTCGTGCTCGCCCGCGTCACGCGCACGTCGCCCGCGACGTACTCGTGGTCGAAGGGCGCGTCCGTGGCGTGGCCGAGGTTGACGAGCGCCGACCGGAGGCGCGACGCGGCGGCGTTGTAGTTCAGCTTTGCGGTCGTGACGCCGTGGGTCGTCGCCGACCGCCCGTTGGAGAACTGCACGACGAAGCCGCTCTCGGAGTCGGGCGTCGTGCCCGCCGCCCACGTCGCGCGGATCTGCTGCTCCTCGCAGACCGTCTCGGCCGTGAACCACTCGACGAGGTAGCCCGTGATCGGGCTGCCGTTGTCGCCCGCGAGGCTCGAGTTCGTCGCGTTGCCCGGGGCGAGCCACGAGACGTCGAGCTCGGTGATCGGCGCGCCGCTCCGCGTCAGCGCCGTCGACACCGCGAGGGCGTCGCAGGCGTCCGGCGCGGCGGCCGGCGCCGTCGGGTCCGCCGCCACGCCCCACGGCGACGGGCCCACCTCGTTCACCGCGGCGACGCGCGCGTAGTAGACCACGCCGCTCTCGAGGCCCGTCAGGTACGTCACGGCGGGGCCGCCCTCGTGGAGCACGTTCTCCGCCGCCGCCGCCGCGGTGACGTTCACGCGCCGCAGGTTCGTGCCGAAGCTGAGCGACGTGTCGTACTCGACCAGGAAGTGCGTCAGGTTCGAGCCGCCGTCGCTCACGGGGAGGGCGAACCGGAGCTGGAGCTTGTCCCGGCCGGCCAGCGCCAGCCGCGCCCCGGTGGGCGCCAGGGGCACCTGGTCCGCCGTCACGCCGGAGATGGTCTCGGACCACCGCACGGTGTCGACCTCGGCGAGCGGGTCGTAGAGCTCGTTCCGCGCCGCGATGCGGAAGTAGTACGTCGTGTTCACCACGAGGCGCGCGACCACCGAGTCGTAGGGCGGCGTCCCCGCGATGGGCGCGCCCTGGATCAGGCAGCTGCCGAACTCGGCCGTGTCGCAGTGCGCCGCGTCGCCCTCGGCGGCGTCGAACGTGTCGGCCGTGTCCCAGTGCAGCGTGTACCCCACGATGGTGCCGGAGGCGGTGGGCGGCGGCGACCAGAAGACGCGGATCTCCGACCCCGAGAGGACCTCGAGGGAGAAGCTCCCGACGGCGTCCGGCACGCGCTGCGGCGTCGCCTCGGCGACGTCCGACCAGGGCCCGGGGCCCAGCGGGTTCACCGCGCGGCCGCGGACGTACACGGTGCCGAAGGAGGGGAAGCCCGTCGCGTAGAGGCACGCGGCGCAGCCCGCCGGCCGCACGCCGACCGACGCGTCGACCGGCACGAGCGCGTGCTCGGGGCTCGAGATCGGGCGCGGCGCCCCGTTGCCGAGGAACCGCACCTCGTACTCGTAGCCGCCGGCCCAGCCGCGCACGGCGAGCTCGTCGCCGCTCGCGCCCTGGTACGACGTGTCCACCGCCGACGAGTGGGCCTCGGCGAGGTGGAGCGCCGTCGGCGCGCCGGCGGCGTCGTAGCTGTCCGCCACCGAGTACCAGGCGCCGCCGACCGTGAT
This sequence comes from Pelagomonas calceolata, assembly GCA_918797485.1. Taxonomy (NCBI): domain Eukaryota; class Pelagophyceae; order Pelagomonadales; family Pelagomonadaceae; genus Pelagomonas; species Pelagomonas calceolata. Next base: position 5,116,305 of record CAKKNE010000004.1, read on the forward strand.
CAGGTCGGACGCCTGCGGCGCGTCCTCCGCCGTCAGCCCGGGGCAGGTCAGCACGGGGTGGCCCGTCTCGCCCCGGCACGTCGCGAGCGCGTCGACGCGCGCCGCGTACGTGCGCTCGACCGCCAGCGCGCCGACGCCCGGCAGGGCCTCGAGCGCGTGGCGCACGGCCCGCGCCGTCGCGTCGGCGCCGAGCAGCGGCGTCGTGGCGCCGCCGTAGCCGAGGCGGAAGTGGCCCGCGACGGCCGGCGTCTCGAAGCCGCGCGCCTCGAAGGCGCCCGACGCGATGCGGACCATCTGCCGCGTGTAGTCGGCCGGCATGTCGTACTCCGTCACGTCGGCCTCGAAGGAGGCCGTCGACGACGTCTGCAGCTCGACCTTGTCGACGGAGGCGCCGCACGCGCCGCGCGTCACCTGGCTCTCCGAGCACTCGCGCGGCACGTCGTACGAGATCGAGATGGCGTCGCCGCGCGCCTCCGAGCCCTTGAGGACCTCGGCGACGTGGATCGCCGCGCCGGCGCCCGTGAGCCGCGCCCCGACCGGCCGCAGCTCGGGCACGTCGCCGCGCGCGGTCGTGAACGTGATCAGGAAGGACTTGCCGCCCTCGGAGGACGCGTCGTCGCGGTCCGAGACCTCCACCGACCCCACGGCCCCGATGGCCTCGAGCGCCGCCGCGACGTCGGCGGCCGCCGCGTCGTGCGGGAGCGTCGTCGTCGAGTAGCCGTCGACGGTCTCGAGCGAGTACTCGCCGCCGAGGACGTTGCCGTCCCGGACCGTCGTCACGGCGACGGCCGCGCCGGACCCGGTCAGCGAGCTCACGACCTCGAGCGGCGGCACGTCGCCGGCGCGGTCGAGGAACGTCACGGTCCACGCGTAGCCGTCCTGCGCGTCCGGGCCCGACCGCGTCACGGCGACGGACCCGGCGTCCGTCAGGGAGAGCGCCGCCGCGAACTGCGCCGCGGAGGCGTCGGACGCGATGGGCTGCGACGCCGCGACGGTCATCGCGCCGGCGATCGAGTTGCCGTCGATGACCGTCGACACGGCGCACGACGCCGCCGACGCGACGAAGGCCGCGTCGCCGCGGCAGGCCAGCGTGGGCAGGTCGCCGGGCGGGTCCCGGTACGTCAGCGTCCACGTGAGGCCCTTGCCCGTGTCCGTGATCTCGACGGCGACCTGCACGTCGCCGATCACCGGCAGCTTCTCGAACTCGCGCTTGAGCTGCCGCACCGTGACCGGCGAGTCGTCCGCCGCCCGGAGGTCGAAGCCGCCCCGGTCCGGGTTCGTCACGTTCAGGAAGGCGTCGACGCCGTCGCGCCACCCGAACGGCGTCAGCACGCCGTAGACCTCGGTCGCGAAGAGGTCGGTGCACGCGGTGTCGCCCGTCACGGCGCCCACCTCGACGTACGACGCGTTCAGGCCGTACCGGTCCGGCGGCTCGGCGCGCAGGCCGTAGCCGTCGAAGTAGACGTCGAACGCGTAGCCGTAGTGGCTCGCGGCCGACGCGTCGCCCCGCCGCACGACGCGCACCGAGTCGAACATGCGCATGGAGATCAGGGCCTCCTGCACGTCCTCCGCGGAGGCGTCCCAGGCCAGGCACGTCGAGTTCCGCGCGAAGCGGCCGCCCGTGTTCGGGCCGCCGCGGTCGACGGTGACGCGGAAGGCGCCCTCGACGATCTTGGCCGTGGCGCCGACCACGATCGTCGCCTTGGCCGTGTGGGTGCCGAGGCCGCGCACGCCGTAGCGGTCCGGCGCCGGCGCGACCGTCACGTTCGCGCCCGCGGCCTTGCCGGCGTAGCCGTAGACCTCGGCGGCGCAGAGGTGCGCGCGCGGCGGGGGGATCTTCCCCTGGAAGCCGTCGTAGGAGATGGTCCAGGAGTAGCCGTAGTTCGACGACGCGGCGCCCGTGCCGCTCCGCGCGACCGCGACGTCGTCGGCCGACGCCGCGAAGCCCGTCGCGACGATGGCGGCCGCGACGTCCTCGGCCGGCGCGTTCCAGGGGATGCAGGCCGTCGTGAAGTTGTCGTAGATCATGGGCCCCTTGTCGTTGTTGGCGCGCGGCAGCGTGAGGTTCAGGGCCCACGCGCCGCGCGTGACCGTCGCGAGGGCCTCGAAGGCCACGACGTCCGCGTCCGGGAAGTAGACCGAGAAGTTCCCGGCCACGACCTGGCCGTAGGCCGCCTCGATGGTCACCTCCTGCGTCTCGAAGATCTCGTCGGCCGTCGCCGTGAAGACCTGGACCTCGTCGACGTGCGTCGCCGCGAGCGTGAGCGCCTGGACCTCGTCGGTGTGCTCCGCCGTCGCCAGCGCCAGGCCGACCAGCTTCGGCGGCGGCGCGGCCGGCGCGCCGACGGCGGCCGGCGCGCTGAAGTTGCCGTAGCCCAGCGCGTTGCGCGCGGCGACGCGCACCGAGTACGGCACGCCCGTCTTGAGGCCGCCCAGGGTGATGCCCGTCGCGGCGGAGCCCTGGACCACGTCGTCCACGACCGTCGCGCGCACGCCGTCCGCGAGCTGCGTCGCGTCGACGCTCATGGGCGGCTGGTCGCCGAGCGCCTCGTCGAACGCGACCGACACGTAGAAGCCGCTGACCTTGTAGACGCCCAGCTCGGTGCCGTTGGCGCCGCGGTAGGCCCCGGGCCGGAACGCGTCGTCCGGCCGGCCCAGCGGGAGCTGGGCCGGGAGGAACGCGTCCGTGCGGTGGCCGGCGCCCGCGCGCACGACGGCCGTGCTCACGGTCTCGGCGCCGTCGCCGGCGCGGTCCATGGCGAAGTTGCGCGACCACGGCGACGCGCAGTCGCTCATGTTCACCTCGACGCGCGGCGCGTCCATGACGCCCACGAGGCCGTCGAAGTAGATCGAGTAGACGAAGCCGTTGGGCGCCTCGATGGCGTCCGTCGACCGCGTCACCGTCGTGGCGCCGGCCACGCCGAGGTGGTGCTCGATGAGGTAGTTGAGCTCGAGCTCGACGTCGGCGTCGCGCGCGTTCCACGCGAGGCACGCCGACGTGTTGCCGTAGGGCAGCTCGCGCTGCGCGCGGGCGCCCAGCCCCGCGGCGCCGATCGAGACGCGGTAGGCCGGCGTCCCGCCCTTGGCCCAGCCGCCGCCGTCCGCGTCCTTGACCGTGATGGTCTGGACCGCGACCTCGGGCTCGCGCACCGCGAAGTACTGCGGCACGAGGAAGCCGTCCGCGTGGCCCTCGCCCTCGAGCAGGACCTTGGAGCCCAGCGTCAGCTCCAGCGGGTCGGCGCCGCCCCGCGCCTTCATGGACCCGGCCACGGACGCGCCGGGCTTGAGCGTGTCGCCGCACGCGTAGAGCTGGACGACCCACGTGTCGCCGACGGCGTGGCCGACGCCGCTGCGGAAGCGGAAGTAGACGCCGTCCTCGTCGAAGACCCCGGGGTTCGAGGGATGCTCCGAGCGCTCGATGGGCACCCAGGCCGTCCGGGCCAGCTGCGCCGCGTACGTCTTCCGGCCCTCGCCCTCGACCATGCGGCTGAAGACGTAGGTGTCGTTCTTCAGCAGCGTGCCGTTCACGTCGTAGACCGCCGGGGCCGTGATCTCCAGCAGGTAGGTCGCCACCGCCGGCACGCGGCTCGAGTCGTAGACCTCGAACTCGGCGTCGTCGAGGCCCGCGGCGTTGCCCCGGGCGTTGTAGTAGACCGTCTTCTCCTGCAGGGTCATGCCGTTGTGCACGGCGAAGACCGCGGGCAGGTCGCCGGACATGAGGTCGCCCACGTAGTCCAGCTCGTAGGTGTAGCCCCAGGCCGTGCTCCCGTCGCCGAAGCCGCTGCGCGCCACGGTGATCTGCGGGTGCGCCACCGTGAGGTTGCGGTAGGTCATGTTCAGCGCGTCCTGGATGCGCTCCTCGAGCACCTCCGCCGGGACGCCCCACTCGAAGCAGGAGCCGCCGTAGTAGTTCTGCTGCGCGCCGACCGTGTTCGCCGTGACGTGCGTGAGGTGGTTGAGGAAGAGCGAGAAGTAGCGGCCCGTCGCGGGCTTGTCCGTCTCGGCCTCGGCCGCCAGCGTGAGCAGCTGCACGGACCGCGAGCCGCCCTCGCGCGTCGTGGTGACGCGCGCGTCGCGCGCGCGGCCGCCGACGTGGGCCCACGAGGCCGCGCACTGGCCCGACGCCTCGTCGACGATCTCCAGCTGGTCCGCGTTCGCGAGGTGCGGGCCGACGAAGGCCACCTCGTAGGCGTAGACGTCGCGGCCCCGCGTGACGGTCTTGACGGCGAACGCCGGCGCGCCGGCCAGCGACTTCCAGAGCTTCTTCCCGGCGCCGCAGCCGTCGGACGGCCGGATGACGCCGCCGGTCGCGTCGCAGTCCACGGCCCGCTCCAGCTCGAGCTGGGCGGCCGTGCCGTGCGTCGCCGTCGCCGCGACCGTGTAGAGGCGGAACGCGTCGACCGACCCGCCGATGCGGACGCGGTCGCCGGGCGCGAGGAACTTCGCGACGTCCGCGGAGAGCTCGACCGTCGTCGAGTTGTGCACCGTCGTGGCCGTCGCCGCCAGGAGCTGCTCCGGGCCCGCCGCGTCCTGGCAGCCCGCCTCGGAGCCGACGGCCACGACCTCGATCTGCGGCGCGTTCGCGCCGAGGACGCTGGACGTGGCGCCGCCGTAGCCCGAGGCCGCGCGCGTGTTGTCCGGGCCGCGGAAGGTGAAGACGTAGGCGTAGCCGTGGCCGTACCGCCCCTCGCCGTCGCCCTCGCGCGCCACGGCGACGTGGCCCGCGTCGTTGGCCACGCCGTCGTTGTTGAAGTCGAAGGCCAGCGCGTCGAACGCCGCCTCGACGGCCGCCGCCGACGCGCCGTAGGCGATGCACGCCGTCTCCCGGAACTCGCCCTCGTGCGTGACGCGGAGCTTGAAGAGGCCCTCGGTGTTGGCGTCCGCGTAGTAGACGTCGTCGGCGACGACCTGGACCTCCGTCCGGCCCAGCGTCGCGACGCCCAGCCCCGACTTGCGCACGGACACCGCGTGCTCGACCTTGAAGAGCTCGACGTCGTCGACCGAGAAGTGGACCTTGGCGGAGATGTCCTCGGTCAGGCGGAGGGCCAGGCCCTGGTACAGGACCTCGGCGACGGTGAAGACGCCGTCCGTGCCGTTCACCCGGACGCGGTCCCCGGGGAAGACCTTGCCGTCGAAGCGCGGCCGCCGGTCGACGTGGTCGTCGAACTCGTCGCGGCGCCAGAAGCGCGACGCGTTCGAGGCGAAGAGGAGCGTGCCCGCGTAGTGGTTGGGCGGGTCGTCGGCGTCCCGGTTGATGGGCCGCAGGTCCACCGTGACGTCGAGCTTGTGGTCCGTCAGCGACGGCAGCGCGTTCAGCGCGGCCTCGACCGCGGCGCCGTCGGCGCCCCAGTCGAGGCAGGGCGTCGTGAAGCGGCCGTACCTCAGGCGGAAGTACGCGCCGGACAGCGCGCCCCCGTCCAGGGCCAGCGCGATCTCCTGCCGCTCGGTCACGCCGCCCTGGACGACCGTCTGGACGCCGATGTCGAGGCCCGTGAAGTTCGACCCGGGCTGCTGCCTGTTGCCCCAGTCCTTGTGGCCCTGCTTGAAGCCCACGGGCCAGAGGCGGTTGCACGTCGACGAGATGAGCTCGAGCTGCGGCACGTCGCCGACGCCGACGCCCGAGTAGCCCGTCCCGAAGTAGATCGAGTAGAGGAACGCGTCGCCGTGCGCGCCGCGGCCCGACCGCGACACCTCGACGCCGCCGCTCAGCGCGTCGAAGCCGTTCAGCGCCGCCGCGACGTCCGCCGCCGACGCGCCGAACTTGAGGCAGTCCGTCGTCTGCGCCGAGCCCGAGTACATCATGCGCAGCCGGAAGAGGTCCAGCGACGCGTTGACGTGGTCCGGCGTCACGTCCGCGGCCACGTAGAGGCGCTGCACCTCGGCGCCGGAGCGGATCACCTCGTGCGTCTCGCCGCCGACGCGGACGAACGCGCCCGTGGGCGCCGTCCGCACCAGCGACGCCTGGGGCGTGCCCACGACCGGCGAGTCCTCCTTGTAGGCCAGCAGGCTGCCCAGCCGCGTGGCGCCGTCGGCGGCCGCGCCCCGCGCCGCGAAGCCGCCCCGGTCGCCGCCGAGCCGGAAGACCTCGCCCGGGTTGAGCGCGTCCGCCAGCACCGTCTCCAGCGTCCCGCCCGCGCCGAAGGTCCCGTCGTACCGCAGCGACGCCGTCGCGCCGTCCCGGTCGACGGTCGCCCAGACGCCCTCGACGCGCTGCAGCGCGACGTCCGACCGCGCGACGCGCAGCTCGCCGACGGTGTCCATCTGCTCGAGCACGTACTCCATCTCGTCGTGCGCCTCCTGCCACTCCATGGGCTCGGACCACGCGCCGCGGACGCCGAGCGCGAACGCGCCCGCGAAGGGCGTCGAGCCGGACCGCAGCACCGTGTTCACGACCTGGGGCACGTTGCCCTGGAGGCCGTGGCCGTCGACCGTGATCGAGTCCAGGTTGCCCGCGCCCGGCGGGAACGTGAAGCCGCGGTACGCGCCCGGGTTCTTGGTGAACTTGACGCGCCACTCGAGGCCGCCGCGCTCGCCCTCGGGGGCGACGGCGACGGCGCCCCAGCCGCCCGACGCGGCCGAGGGGTAGGACAGCCGCTCCACGGCGACGCCGCCCACGGTCAGCATCTCCTCGAGCTTGCGCTCGAACCGCTTGGCGGACTCGTTGTACGCGACGCTGCGCGCGCCGAACGGCGCCTCGAAGTCGATCTCGAAGGCGCCGGACATGCCCTCGCTGCCCTTGGTCGTCTCCCAGACCGTCGGCACGTACACGACGCCGTTCGTGGCCGGGTCCTGCGTCACGTTCAGGTCCACGACGTCGCCCGACCCGGGCGGCACCTGCTCGTGGTTGTAGACGAAGGTCACGCGCCACTCGACGACGCCGTGCCGGCCGTAGACCTCGCGCGAGACGTTCACGACGCGGCGGCCCAGCGACGTCGTCTCGAGCCACTGCTTGACGGAGCCGGCGCCCTCGCCCGGCGCGTTCCACTGGAGCTGGCTCGCGCCGAGGGGGTCGTCGCCCAGGGCCGAGAGGGACCCCTTCGGGTCGTCGCCGCCGACGTGGAAGCGCGTCAGGTTGCCGCGCGTCACGACGCCGTCGACGCACCCCGAGAAGGTGCAGTTGTTCGGGTTCGTGCGGCCGTCGACCTCCGTCCGCGCCGTCACGTTCTGCAGGTCCGTCTCGAAGGGGTTGCAGCCGCCCTTCTGGTAGTGCCGGAACCGGTCGGCGTTCGCGCCGGAGCCCTTGGCCGTGTAGTTGAACTGCAGGCCGTCCGCGGACTCGGGCGGCGCGACGTCGCCCGCGCCCCGGAACGACACGCGGTACTGCCAGGCGTTGGGCGCCTCCGTCTCCGAGAAGTGGCGCGACACCGACACGTTCGCCAGCGCCCGCCGCACGAAGGCGCGCGCGGACGCCTTGCCGATCCGGGCGAGCGCGTGCCGCACCTGGGCGTCCGTCGCGTCGTAGGGCAGGCAGTCCTCGAAGAACTCGCCCGCGAAGCCGATGCGGTAGGACGCGCGCGCGAAGTCGTCGCGGTCCGTCCAGGCCTTGGCGGCGTGGTAGCTCGACGCGTTCGAGCCCCAGCCGGCGTACTCGGGGTCCCGCACCGCGAAGGACTGCACCTCGTCGCGGCCGGGCGGCGCGGTCCACTTGTCGGCCACGTCCAGGAGCGTGACCTTCTGGCAGTCGTAGGCCGCGCCGCCGCTCCCGGCGCTGCAGTCGCCCGCGAGCTCCGACGCGTCGAAGCCGCCGAACTTGGGCACGTCGCCGGGGCTGTTGCACCGGTCCTCGACGGTGTCGCGCTGCTCGCAGTCGCCGAAGCGGCCCTCGCCGCTCGCGCCCGCGTCGCGCAGGAAGGTCACGGTCCACGTGTGGCCGCCGTTGTTGGCGCCCTCGTTGACGGGCGACCGCGTCACGAGCACGTCGCCGACGTTGGGCATCTTCTCGAGGATCTCCTCGACGCTCGTGCCGTCGCCGCCGCTCTCGAGGACGCCGGCCTGCGCGTTGTGCCGGATCGGGTCCGACGTGTAGCTGCCGCGCATGTTGATGATGTCGTGGCCCGTCGTGTCCAGCGTGACGCGGAAGGACCCGCCGAGGGGCTCCGTGCCCTTGACGTACTCGGCGACGCTGCACGCGTCGGCCGGGAGCGCGCCCGACGACGAGTACATGCCGCTGTCGACGCAGGAGATCGGGGGCATGTCGCCGCAGTTCTTGCCCCACTCCTTGCTGACGCCCGTCGCCCACGTGTCCGTCCACGTCGTGGCCTCGCCGACCCAGTTGCCCGCCATGGAGCCGTCGTCGGCGTGGACCACGGTCGGGTCGCGCCACGACGCCGAGTCGAAGGTGATGGACCAGACGTAGCCGCCCACCTGCGTGCCGCCGCTCAGGTCGGGCCCCGTCGTCATCGGGCCCGAGCGCGACACCTTGACCTTGGACGGGCTGATGGACGAGAGCATGTTGAGCTGGTTCTCGACGTCCTGGGCCGAGGCGTCCGTCGCCAGCATGCCCGTCGTGTAGCCGCCGAAGCGGAGCTGGAACGAGCCGTAGAGCTGCGCGCCCTCGAGGTCCGTGACCGCCGTCGCCGCGGCGCCCGGGCCCTGGAGGAGCGTGGACGTCGCCGTCAGGAGCGGCACGTCGCCGCCGACCTCCGCCGACCGGTACGTGATCGAGTAGGAGTAGCCCGCGGCGCGGTTCGGCGACCCCGACCGCGCGACGTCGACGACGTCGCGCCCGGCGAACAGCTCGGCCTCGAAGAGCTCCTTGAACTCGGCGGCCGTCAGCGCCGTGTAGTGCGACGTGTTGATCACCGGCAGGTTGTTCTGCGCCGAGCAGAGGTCGCCGAGGCACAGGCCGTACGTGCCGCCGACCTGGCCGCCGTCGCGCGCCTCGCCCGTCGAGTCCTGCGCGAAGGTGAACGAGTCCGAGACGCCCTGGAACGTGTCCGCCGCGCCCGAGTTCTCGTCCTCGACCTCGACGACCACGGCGCTCTTCCCGACGTCCGGGTGCGGCGGCGCGAGCGGGTTGAGGCCGAGGCCGGACGTGCCGTAGGTGACAGTCGTGTTCGCCTCGACGCCCATCTGCGGCACGTTGCCGACGGCGCTCAGGAACGTGACCGTCCAGGCGTAGCCGCCGGCCCAGCGCGTCTCCGTCGACGGGACGTAGGGCGTCCGCGCGACGTCGACGAGCCCGAAGGCCTTGGAGGCGCCGTCGTCGGCCTGCACCCGCTCGAGGATCTTCTCGAGCCGCGCGGCCTCCTCGTTCCAGCGAATGGCCGTCGTGTTGTAGAGCTTGGGCTTCTTCACGCGCTCGTTCGGGAACCGCGTCGAGAGCGCGAAGTCGCCGTCGGCCAGCGAGCCGTCCTGCAGCGTCGTGACGTTGCAGATCAGGGCCGACGCCGGCTGGCCCGCCGACGACGACGACATGAACGCCGTGTCGCAGCGCATGGGCTTCAGGTCGCCGGGCTGGCCGAGGAACGTGACCTCGACCTCGAGGCCGACGTGCGTCTTGTTCATCCACACCGCCCCGGGGTCGGAGACCGCGAGGAGGTTCGCGGCCGACTCGATCGTCGGCACCGCGCGCAGCGACGACGAGAACGTCGCCGCCGACGAGTCCACGGGGATCACCGACGTCTCGCGGACGCGGTCGACGGAGCACGCCTGCGACACGCCGGAGGCCAGCGTGGGGTCGCTGTAGAACGTGCCGACCTCCGCGTCCGTGGCGTCGGCCGTGGACCCGGTCCACGGCGCGGACAGGCTGACGTTCGCGTAGGGGTAGGCCAGCTCGTCGCGGTCGAAGATCGCGTCGATCTGCACGTAGGCGTCCGTCGCGCCGCCGACGCGGATCCAGTCCCCGACGTAGATGTCGTCCCGCAGGCCCCAAAGCTTCGCCGAGTCGGACCCCGCGACGAGGTTCACGACGTCGAGCTTCTGCGTCCGGGCCTCGCACTCGTACGAGAGCTTGATGGAGCCGTCGGGCTGCGCGCCCTCCTGCACCGTGAACGCGTCCTGCTTGTCGAGGTACAGGGCCCCGATGTCCTCGGGGCAGCTCGGCGAGCACGACGCGTCGCAGCACGTCGCGAGGGTGCCGACGATGCCGGCGCCCAACGGATATGCGCCAGTGGTCGCGCCCGTGCCGTCGTTGGCCTCGTAGCCGCCGGTCACGTGGACGGTGGTCGGCTCCTTCGAGCTGACGACCAGGGCGGGCACGTTGCCGCGCAGGTGGCCGCCCGTGAACTCGACGCGGTACTCGACCTTGTAGACGCCGCCAATATCGTTTTGGCCGCCGACGAACTCCTTCGTGAGCGTCACGTTGAAGCCGCGGTAGCCCTCGTCGCCCGTGGCGCCGGGCGTCTGCGGCCCCTGGGCGTCCTCGATGAACTTCACGCCGTTGATCGTCATGCCGTTCAGGTGCTCCTCCATCTTGTCCTGGCCGATGAGCGCCCCCGAATCGAATAAATTAAATTCCTTGGCGACGCAGTCGTTGGCCGGGTCCGCGTCGCAGGACAGCGTGCCGAGCGACGGCATGTCCTCGTCGACACCGCGCTGGCAGAAGTTGACGCCCTCGGCGCTGCCGCAGTCCGCGATGTCGAACTTGACGCTGATTTTTTCCAGCGCCGGCACGTTGGCGAGCTGCGCCTCGAGCGCGGCCTTGGTCGCGGCCACGGTGCCCTGGTTCGTGTTGCAGTCGAGGAGGTAGAACCCAAAGGTCTGGACCTCGTCGACGCGCTTCACGGCGTAGGTGATGCGCTGCTTCTCGGGGACGGACGCGACCGTCGACCGGACGATCTGGACCTCGTCCTGGAACGTGGCGGCCAGCGTCAGCGTCTGGACCTCGTCGACGTCGTTCGCCGTCGTCGTCACCGTCTGGACCTCCGGCGTCACCTCGTCGGCGGACGTCGTGATGGTCTGGATCTCGTCGATGCCGTCGATGTTCGTGCGCACGGTCTGGACCTCGTTCTGCACCCAGACGCTGCCGCGCACGGACTGGACCTCGGAGTGCACGTCCGCGTCCAGCCCGACGAGCTGGTACTCGGACACGACCGGCGCCAGCGCGACGTCGGGCGTGCCGAAGGCCTCGTCGGCGTCGAACTCGACGCGGAACGCGTCGATCGTCGCGCCGCCGTCCTTGGGCGGCACGGACCAGGCCGCGTAGATCGACTCGGCGTCGACCGCCGGCGCGATCGCCTCGCTCGGCGGCGTGCCCGGCACGCCGTCGAGCGTCGTCGCGTACGCGGGCTCCGTGGCCGCCGCCGGCGACGCGCCCTCCGCGTTGAAGGCCGTGACGCGCACGTAGTACGTCTTGCCGCGCTCGAGCACGCGGCTCTCGACGCCCGTCAGCGGGTCCCGCCCGCCGATGAGGTAGGCCGTCGCCGAGGCCGGCACCATGACGCGCTCGGCCGGCGACGAGAAGTCGTCGCGCACGTCCCACTCGACGGCGTACTCGGCGATCGCCGCGCCGCCGTCGCCGCCGTACTCGCAGCCCGGCGTCGCCGACGGCGCGCCCCACTCGACCTGGAGGCCCACGCCCGACGTGACGTCCAGCGTCGGCGCCCGGGGCGGCCCCGGCGTCCGCACCGTGCCGACGGCGCTGCTCGGGCTCGTCGCGGCGAACGGCGAGTAGTCGTAGCCGTTGTAGGCCGCCACGCGCACGAAGCGGGGCACCGACGCGGACACGGCCGCGATCTCGATGTCGTAGCACTCGGTCTCCGCGCCCGGCGTCGCCGCGACGCTCGCCTCGTAGCCCGACGTCTTGATGTTGCGGAAGTCCTCCGACACGTCCCACTGCACGAGGTAGCGGACGACGGCCTGGCCGCCGTCGCTCGCCGGCGGCGCCCAGGCGACGCGCAGCGCCGTCGGCTCGAGGGCGTACAGCTCCGCGGTCCGCGGGACCGAGGGCGCCTCGACGGGCGCGATCGCGCCCGTGACGATGGGCCCCTCCTGGCCGAGCATGCCCGCCTCGGCGATGGACTCGCCGTACCACGCCTCCGACCCGTCGCCCGAGCCGTCGATGCCCGGGCCCGTGTAGGCGCCGCGGCCCTCGTCGGTGATCGCCGCGACGCGCACGAAGTAGCCCGTGCCCGAGTCCAGGCCGGCGATGGTGTGCTTGATGGCGGCGCCCGCGACGACCTCGCTGCCGTAGTCGGCCGGCGTCGTGCCCTGCTCGAACGTCGCCACGCGCGCGGCGGCGTCGGGGCCCGTGAGCATGTCGTCCAGCGGGTAGATGGGCGGCACGTCGCCGCGCGGGTGCCAGAACTTGACCTCGTAGTTGTAGCCGTTGTTGTTGACCGTGCGGACGACGTCCACGTTCGAGATGGTCGTGAGGCCCTCGAGCGCGGCCTCGACCTCGGCGGCCGTGGCCTCGCACGAGAGCGGCGCCGTGGTGTGGCCCTCGAAGCCCAGGCGGAAGGTGCCCCGCAGCGGCGCCTGGCCCGGCCGCACGCGCTGCGCGCGCAGCGTCGGCGCCGTGCCCGCCCAGAGGTCCGACTCCCGCGCGTCGAGGAGCGGCCGCGGCCCGACGAAGCCCACGAACTCGATCGTCCACTCGTAGCCGTGGTCCCAGCGGTAGAGCTGCGCGCCGCCCGTGTCCTCGGAGATGTCCGAGCCCCGGAAGTTGAGCACGCTGGCGGCGTCGTCCGCCGTGCTCTCGCACTCGGCGCCGTCGACGTCGGGGTCCGTCTCGCTGTGCACGCGCAGCTCGATCTTCGTGGTGGTGCCCATCTTGAACTCGCCGACGCGGAGGACCTCGCCCGCCAGCATGATGACGCTCCGGCCCTCGTCCTCCAGCGCGGCGGCGAGCGCGTTCCCGTTGCCCTCGTTCAGCTTGATCGTGCACCCGCCGTGCCCGATGTAGCCCTTGTAGCCCCGCAGGGCCCGCATGGACAGGCGTCGCGTGACGCGCACCTCGCCCGACGACCCGAGCCGCTCCAGCGCCTCCTTCACGGAGCCGGCGCCCTCGGCGGGCGCGTCGACGGGGATCGGGTCCGTCGTCTCGCCGCCGATGGACAGCGTGAAGTGGCCGTTGAGGCCCAGCTCGTCCGCGCCCGTCGTCACCGTCTGGACCTCCGTCACGCCGTCGCTCGCGGAGAGCGTGACGACCTGCGTCTCGGGCGTGCCCGGCTCCGAGTACCACTCGACCTCGTAGCCCTGGATCTTGGCGCCGCCGTCGTCCGACGGCGGGGACCAGCGCGCGATCAGCGACGTGCCGGAGCCGACGGCGACGCTGACCTTGTTCGGCGCCGAGGCCTGCGTCTTCGGGACGGCCGCGACCTCGGCCGAGACGGGCCCGTAGCCCGCCCGGTTGTAGGCCGTGACGCGCGCGTGGTACTCCCGGCCCGCCGTCAGGCCCGAGAACGCGTACGCGAAGGCGTCGCTGCCCGCGACGCGCTCCGTGACGTGGACCTCGGCCGTCGTCTCGCCGAAGTTCGTCGTGCCGACCATGAGGTTGGCGTCGGCGGCGCCCTGCGTCAGCGTGTGCCGCTGGTGCGTGAACGTGACCGTCCACGCGCGCGTGTTCAGGTTCGTGTCGAGGTCCTCCATGCGGACGTTCGTCGCGAAGATGGTGTCGAGGGCCTCGAGCCGCGCCTTCACCTCGGCGGCCGTCGCGCCCACGGCGATGGGCCCCGTCTCCTGGCCCTCGAAGTTGAGCGTGAAGGAGCCCGTGACGGGCGAGAGCGACGCGAGGTAGACGGTCTGGACCTCGTACGAGAAGCCGCCCGGCAGCACGTCGCAGTCGCCGTCCTGCAGCGTGGCGACCTCGATGCGGGCGTCGTCGCCCACGAGGTACGTGTCGTCGGCCGTCAGCGGGCCGACGTCGCCGTAGACGCCGACGAAGACGACGCGCCACGTGTAGCCGCGCGCCGCGCGCGAGCGCGTGACGCGCACGGGCGGCACGCCGACGTCCCAGACGCCCGTCAGCTTGGACACGGCGTCGGCCACGTCCTCCGCCGCGACGTCGTACTTCAGGGCCTTGGTCGTGCGGCCGCCCCAGCTCAGCGTGAAGGTGCCGCGCCGCTCGGCCTCGGGCGCGCGGAAGTGCGTCGTCACCGTCTGGACCTCGTGCACGAAGGCGACCTCGTCGACGACGTACGCCGGCGACGCCGCGTCGAAGGCGCTGCTGTCGTCGAGCTCGACGCGGTAGGCCGTGACCGTCGCGCCGCCGTCGAGGTGGGGCGGGCGCCAGGCCAGCGACAGGCTCGTCCCGGAGTAGTGCTCGCCCAGCACGACCGCCGTCGGCCGCGACGGCACGCTCAGGCCGGGCGTCACCGTCCGCTCCTCGGACGGCGGGCCGAAGCCGAGCGCGTTCCGCGCGCTGACGCGGAAGCGGTACTCGTGGTCCGGCGAGAAGGCCAGGTACTGGGGCGGGTGCCGGCCGGGCGCCACGCCGTTCCGCACCGTGTCGACGTGGATCGACGTCCGGTTCGACGAGCTCGCCCAGGCCGAGACCCAGTCCGCGTGCACGAACTGCGCGTCGACCTCGAGGGCCGTCGCGCCGGCGTGGCGGCCGCCCCAGAAGGTCAGCGTGTACACGTAGCCGAACTCGGACGCGGCGTCGCCGCGGCCCGTCCGCTTGACGTCGACGCGGTCGACCTCGTTCAGCTTCTCGAGCGCGGCGCGCACGTCGTCCTCGGACGCGCCCCAGGCGATGGGCTCGGTCACGGTCGCCGCGGCCTCGCCGTCCGCCAGGTACCGGTCCGAGTGCGCCAGGCTCAGCGTGAAGTTGCCGCGGACGCCCTGCCGGTTCGCGGCGCACTCCGCGGACGCGCAGCGCAGCGCGACCGTCTGGACCTCGGCCGGCGCGCCCAGGATCTCGTCCCGCGGCGCCGCGCCGAAGGGCAGGCGGTAGCGCAGCTGCGCGCCCGTGCCGCGCCAGTTCTTCTGCGCCGTGGCCCGCACCGTGTTGATGGCGTCGAGCTTGCGCGCGCCGCCCGGGTCGGCGGCCAGCGGCGACGCGAAGTCCTTGAAGACCATGCAGTACTCGTAGCCGTTCGCCCAGCCGAAGGCCGTCGCGCCCTCGGCGCCGACGTCGAACGCGCCCCGGAGGAGGAGGGACGCTGCGTCGACGCGCCGGGCCACGTAGCGCTGGCGGCCGATCCAGACGTCGTCGCCGTCGGCCAGCGCGCCGCGGAGGTCCGCCGTCGTCGCGGCCGTCACGAGGTACGGGAAGACGTTCACGGTCGGCGTCCCCGCGTCGACGTCGACGTGGAGCTTGCGGTCGAGCAGCAGGCAGTCGGCGCCGCAGCCGAAGGCGTCGACGTCCTCCACGGCGTACGTCTGGCCGTCGACGACGATGCGCGTGCCGTTCACCGCCGAGCCCGGCCCGTCCGCGGCGTCCGACGCGTTGAGCAGGTCGTGGCCGCCGGGGTGGAGGTAGACCACGCGCGAGTAGTCGAGGCCGCCGCTCACCCGGGCCGCCGTCGGCGACGCCTGCCACACGGTCGTCGCGGGCGCGAAGCTCACGCGGCCCGGCAGCGCGGCGCGCGAGCGCGTCGTCGACCCGATGAAGGCCTGGTAGAGGCCCTGCACGTCCTTCGCCGGCGCCTCGCCCGCGTTCAGGTCGTACTGGTGCACGCGGTGGAGCTGGACGTCGCCGCGGAACAGGTCCGACGGCGCGAAGGGCGTCGAGAGCCCGAAGACCGTGACGCCGCCCGCCGCCGCGACGTTGAGGCGGTCGAGGCCCAGCGTCAGGTTGCCCCGCACGAAGCGGTGCAGGTCCTTGATGCGCGGGTAGTAGGTCACGTCCGTGATGAGGCGCGTGGGCCCCGCGTCGTTGTCCCACGCGTCCGTGGCGTTCGACAGCCGCAGGGGGTCGCCGGCCGCGACGGCCGTCGACGCGTCCCCGAAGGCCACGGCGTAGGCCGCCGTGCCGTTCGGCAGGTAGACCGGGAGCGAGAGCGCGCCGTCGGCCGCGCCGAGCATCGCCGCGCGCGCGACGACGTCGAGCGCGTGCAGCTCGGCGAGGACCTTGCCGTGCGTCGCGTCCCAGCGGATGTCGCCCGTCTCCTGGCCGCCCACCGACAGCCGGAACGTGCCGGCCATGTCGCGCGCGTCGGCCATCGTCGACACGTTCACGACCGGGTAGACGTTCGCCGTCGCGTCGCCGCCCGTGAGCTTGGACGCGCCCGCCGCGAGCTGGTCGACGCGGCCGGCGGCCGGCGGGAAGGTCACGGCGAAGGCGACGCCGTAGGGCGCGTCGGCGTGGTCGTGCTTCGTCACCTCGACGCCCGGCACGAGCTCGCTCAGCAGCGCCTCGAGGTCGCGCGCGTGGCCGGCGACGGGGAAGCCCCGGATGACCTCGCCCGCGAAGTAGAGGTCGAGGGCGCCGCCGAGCGCCGTCGTCGCCTCGGCGACGACGACCTGCACGTCGCCGTTGCCGCCGGCGCACGTCTCGTGCGAGCCGATGGGCACGATCGTCGCCGTGACGTTCGACTTCGTCAGCGTCGCGTCGCCCGTCTGCTTGACGCTGAACTCGGCGCAGCCGCCCATGCCCAGGCCCGTGGCCGCGTACGACGTGCCGAAGGACTCGGCGGGGACGCGCAGCTGGGGCCACGCGCCGTCGACGTAGCTGCCCCGGAAGAGGATGGAGTACTCGAAGGGGAAGCCCGTCCGGTTCTGCGCCTCCGTGGCGCGCACCTGGACGGAGCCGGCCGGCACGAAGGGCAGCGCCTCGAGCGCGGCCTTGAGCTCGACCGCCGAGGCCTTGTACGAGATGCACGCCGTCTCGTGGCCGCCCAGCTCCAGTTTGTAGCCCCCGGCGTCGACCCAGGCGTCCGCGTAGCCCTGCTGGGGGTCCACGGCCGCCAGGGTCAGGATCTGGATCGCGTCCCACGAGTCCAGCAGGCCGGCGTAGTGGCTGCCGCAGCGCCCGCGCGGGACGTCCGGCCCGCCGTCGGCGCGCCAGCTCCCGTCGCGGTTGCCGTCGGCGTCGGTGTAGACGACGAGGCTGCCGTAGTTCGCCGGGTACGAGACGCCGACGGCCGTGTTGTTGCGCACGGCGCCGGTGATGTTGCAGTCGAGCGGGTGGTCGATCGACTGGAGCTCGCCCACGTTGACCGCCACGCCGTCGATGTCGCCCACGTCCTGCAGCAGCTTGACGGTGTAGGTCGCGACGTTCTTCGTCGCCGACCGCGTCACGCGCGTCGCGCCGACGTTCGGCAGGGCCCCGAGCGCCTCCTGCACGACGTGCGCCGGCGCGAGCGGGCCCATGGGGTGCGTCGTGAACGACCCCACCGAGACGGACCACCGCCCCTGCAGGTCGGCGAGGCCCCAGGGCCCGGCCTCGACCTCGAGCGTCCACGTCTCCGAGGACCTGGTGAAGCTCGACGCCGTCGTCCACTCGACGAGGTAGGCCTCCACGGGCAGGCCCCGGGCGTCGGCCTCGCCGTAGGACACGCGGACGCGCGAGTCGGACGCCGGCGCGAGCGCCAGGTCGGGCACGGGGCCCGGGATGCTCGCCGCCGCGAACGAGAACGGCACGACGCCGGCGCCCTGGCCCTGGGCGGCCGCCTCCACGCCCTTGGCCCCCCGCAGGGGCTCGTTCGTCCACTGGCCCGCGCCCTCCGAGTTCACGGCGCGGATGCGCGCCGAGTACGCCTTGCCCTCCTCGAGGCCCGTCGCGAGCGCGGCGTACGCCGGGTCCGCGCCCTCGGCGACCGTCTCCACCGCCAGCCGGACGCCGGTGCCCGTCAGGGCCGGCACGGCGATGAGCGGCGGCACGTTGCCGAGCTGCGACGCGAACTCTACCGTCCAGACGGCGCCGTAGGTCGCGCCGTTCTCGACGTTCGGCAGCGTCGTCTTCGTCGTCTTCACGCGGCCGACGCTGGCCAGGTTCTCGAGCTGCGTCGCGAGGTCCTCCGCCGTGGCGTCGAACTCGACGACGACCGGCGTCCACGCCCGGAAGACGGTGCCGGCGACGGCCGCCGTGTCCTCGAACGTCAGCGTGAAGGTGCCGTCGATGTCGTCCTTGGCCGCGGTGAGCGAGATGGACTGCACCTCCGCCGTCCCGCCCGACGCCGTCGCCGCGTACGTCGGGTTCTCGAACGACGGCGACAGGCCGCGGCGCTCGACGCGGGCCTCGGCGTACGTGTAGTTCCGGAGGTAGTTTGTTTTCTCCGTCGCCTCGGTGGGGTCCTGCACCGCGCTGACCAGCGTGGGCCAGTCCTTTTCCGCGCCGCCGCGCGCGGGGCCGTCGACCGTCGCCACGACGCAGCCCGAGTGGCCGAAGCGCTCGCCGTAGAGCGGGTAGTAGAAGCTCGACAGCGAGTCGGCGGGCGCGATGGCGCGCCGCGCCGTGTTCCAGGCCGGGTACTTGGCCGCGACCTTGCGGTTCCACGCGCCGATGCGGTCGTTGTGCAGGGTCCTGTTGCCGTGGTAGGCGAGCATCCAGCCCGTGCCGTTGAAGCGGAGCGAGAAGGGCGTGCCGATCTGCTCGAAGACGCTGCGGCCGTTCTCGAGCAGGCCCGTCTCGACGTAGGCGCCGTTGTACAGCTCGACGTCGCACCCGCCCAGCGTCACGTAGTTGGCCGACTGCGCCGAGGCCGTGAGGCAGGGCGCGTCGGGGCACCGCGACGCCCCGTCGAGGCTCGTGAAGGTCACGGACCAGGTGTAGCCGTTCGTCGGGTTCGGGCCCCAGCGGCTCACCTCGACGGAGCCGAGGCCCGGGAGCGACTCGAGCGCGGCCTTCATCTCGCGCGCCGAGGCGTCGTGCGGCACGAGGACGTGCTGCCGGCGGTACGCCGAGGCGTTGCGGCCCCGCCGCTGCACGCCGGCGAGGCCCGTCGAGCCGTAGAGCGCCTCCTCGGTGCCGGGGAACCGGACGTTGCCGCCCCGCCCGTAGACGAGCGACGTCTCCCGGTCGCGCACGCGCCCGGACCACGACGACGCGTTCGACGTGAAGCCCGAGCCGAGCCGCGTCTGCTCGACGTACACGACGCACGCGGCGCAGCCGGCGAGGTGGTAGTCCTCGATGTCGAACGACTCGCCCGGGCCCGTCCGCCCCTGGCCCTTGTAGGCGTTGGCGGACGGGTAGGGGCGGCCCGGCGCGACGCGGTGGACCTCGTCGCCCAGCCGCACGAGGTCGCCCGGGTTGAGCAGCCCCGTGAGGTTGTACTCGACCGGCACCGTCACGCGCGTGCTCCCGGCCCGCACGGACGCCGTCACGATCTTCTGGGGCGCCGGGTCCCAGAGGGCCAGGTCCGGCGCGCCCGTGAAGTCCCAGGCGACCTCGAACTTGCCGCTGATGGGGCCGCGGTACTCGAGCCCGCCCTTGCGGTAGACGCGCGCGCCCGTCCGGATGGTCGCGACCTCGGGCACGGCGCCGGGCTGGAAGGCCGGCCGCGCGCTCGTCGCCGACGTCGCCACGGCGACCTGGGCCGGGTCGTAGGGCGCCGCGCAGGCGCCCGCGGGGCGCACGTACAGCGCGTCGACGTGGCTGTTGGACGTGTAGGCGCCGTCGTAGGTCACGGCGTAGCTCACGACGCCCGTCGCCGGGTCCTTGCTCTTCGCCACGGACACGCCGTCCACGTAGGGCAGCTCCTCGAGGCGCAGCTCGAGCGTCGCCGCCGGCGCGTCGACGGCGACGCACGCGGTCGTGGCGTTGCCGCTCTCGAGCCGGTAGGACCCGGAGCCGAGCGAGGCCTCGGGGCCCAGCACCGGCGTCAGCGTCACGGTCTGCACCGCGGGCTGCCGGCCGCTGAGCTGGACCTCGTAGAGCGTGACCGCGGCGCCGTTGTTGCCCTCGGGGTACGCGAGCGCGGGCGGCCGGAAGTCGACGCGCACGGAGTGCGCCGCGAGGGCCGCGCACGCCTCGGAGTCGGCGCAGGCGCCCTCCGTGACGCCCGTGCCCAGCGCGGCGCGCTCGACGACGTCGGGCACGTCCGCGCAGAGCGCCGACGCGACGTTCGACGACCACGGGCCCACGAGGTACTCGTCGTCGCCGCGCGCCTCGAAGGCGACGACGTGGCTGCGGCGCCAGTCGCCGGACCAGGCCGGCTTCGTCCGCGCCGCGACGCGGAAGTAGTACTGGACGCCGGGCTTGAGGTCCGCGACCTCGTGCGCGAAGTGCGCGCCGACGGCCTTCGAGCCGAAGACGGGGAGCGACGGCAGCGACGCGTTCACGGCGCGCCCCGCGTAGTCCTCCGTCAGCTCGAGGCAGGTCCCCTCGCTCGGGCAGTTCACGCGCTCGCCCGCGGCCGACTTGAAGAACGCGTCGCCGTTGACGGCCTTGACCTGGTAGTGCGCCCCGTCGACGTTGATGAAGTCGCCCGCTTCGAGGTCCGCCGCCGCGCCCACGGGCAGGACGAGCCGCGAGCGCTGCGCCGCGTCCGTCGACTCGGGCGACGCGTACACGACGTCGCCGAGCGTCCTATCCACAGACGCCGCCGAGACCTCGACGCGCCCGAGGGGCCCGACGTCGTAGCACTTGAAGAGCGAGTTCAGGTAGCCCAGCATCGTGCCCGGCCGGTAGCCCTCGACGCACTGCGAGGCGAACGACGGCGACGTGTCGTACTCGAGCACGAAGGAGTCGATCGGCGCGCCGCCCGAGCTCAGCGGCTCGTCCCACCCGACGAGGACCTCGTGGTCGCCCGTGTGCGTCGCCGTGACCGACCGCACGGCCATGGGCGCCGTCACCGCCGGCTGGAGCGGCGCGAGGCCCGTCGCGGCGCGGGCCTCGCCCGCGCCCGCGGACGTGTACGAGCTGACGCGCACGTGCCACGAGCTGCCGTCCGAGATCGCGTCCGTCAGGAGCGCCTGGTAGGTCATGCGGCCCACGCGCTCCTGCGCGACGCCCTTGACGACCTCGTCGGCCCAGTGGTTCGTCGAGACGTAGATGGGCGGCACGTCGCCGCGCGCGCTCCCGAACTCGACGGTCACGTTCTGGCCCGAGCAGGGCAGCCACGTCACGTTCGCGCCGTCGAAGCGCGCCGTCCGCGGGCACTCGTCGCACGTGAGCGTCACGTCGCCCGCGACGGCCTCGATGGCCTCCTCGAGCGACACCTGCGCGTAGACCTCCTCGCCGTCCTTCCCGAGGAGCCGCGTCCGGTCCGACTCGCCGACGGGGCCGCGGTGCAGCGCCAGGCCCGTGCCCTCGCCGACGTCCCGGAACGCGAACGTGTCCGGGAACGTCAGCTTGCTGGGCTTGCGCAGGTACAGCGTCTGGGTGTAGTCGCCGCGCACCTGGAGCGAGAAGCTGTCCGAGTTCTGCGACCCGCCGGCCCGCCCGCCGTTGGCGTCGCAGATGAAGGTCTGCACCTCCTGCCGCGACCCCGTCAGCGTCGCGACCGCGGACACGTTGCCCGCGGCGCGCTGGCAGTCCGTGCCGAGCGGGTCGTTGCCCAGCCCCTCCTTGGTCGCGCAGCTCAGGAGGTTCACGCCGTCCACGGAGAGCTTGTGGCCCGCGACGGCCTGGTAGGGGCTCGCGTACCGCGTGTGCTGGTCGCCCGGGTACTGCACGGCGTCGAAGGTCACGAGCCACGTGTAGCCCTGCGGGTCGACGCAGTCCGTGGCCGCGTCCGGCGCCGGCGAGCAGCGCATCGTCCGCGTGACCGTGACGTCGTCGACCGTGCAGAGCGCCTCGAGCGCCGCCTCGACGGCGGCGGCCGACGCGTCGTACGGCAGCGCCTGCGTGTCCTGGCCGTCGAAGCTGAGGGCGAAGAAGCCGCCCAGGTAGCGCTCGCCCGTCGTCTCGGCGACCGTGACCGACTGCACGTCCGCCACGCCGCGGCGGTCCGACGCGAACACGCGCACCGAGCCCGCGGCGTGGCCCTGCGCGCCCGAGTCGAAGGTCGGCGCCGGGTCGTACTCGACCTCGAACGACGTGACGGGCGCGCCGCCGTCGTTCTCCGGGCCGACCCACTCCACGAGCAGCTCCGTCGGCGAGACGACCTCGGCGCGCACGAGCGCCGGCGGGTCCGGCTTCTGGGTCTGCGGCGTCAGGCCGACCGGCGACGTCGTGCGGTAGGCGCCGACGCCGAAGTCGTTCCGGGCCGCCACGCGGACGTAGGTCGGGCCGCCGCCCGAGGGCGCCGGCACGAGCTTCTCGGCCACGGGCGTCACCGTCACTGTCGGTTGGATCGCCGCCTCGAGCCCGTCCTCGTTCGCGCCCAGGCCCAGCAGCGGCGAGAACATGAAGCGCGTGTCGTCGCGCGACTCGAGCTCGGCCGTGAACGTCACGTACCAGGCGTAGCCGTTGCTGCCCGTCTCGACGACGCGCTCGACGTCGACGGTGCACACCTGCTGGAGCGCCTCCAGCGCGTACTTGACGTCGTCGGCCTCGGCGTCCCACGGCAGCGGCGCCGTCGTCTGCGCGCGCCACACGGGCACCGTCGACGTCTGGAGCGTCTGGACGGACCCCGTCGCGTTCGTGCCGAAGACGTACGAGGCGTCCTCGGCCTCGGCGTCGTGGCAGCCGTCCCGCCCCAGCGACACGACGGCGAGCTCGGGCACGTCGCCCCGCACGAGGTCGCCGACGAAGGTGACGAGGTAGCGGACGCCCCAGTAGTCGTCGCCGTACTCCTTCTTCATCTCCATGCGCGTGACCTCGACGTCGTCGATGCCCACGAGCGTCTCGAGCTCGGCCTCGACGGCCGTCGCGTCGTCGTCCCAGACCATGCAGCCGGGCTCGCCGCCCGCCTCGGTCGCCGCCGTCGTCTCGTCGCCGAACTTGAGGCGGAAGCCCGAGGCCGAGACGGACCCCGCGGTGAGGTTGCAGTGCTCCGGGAAGCCGGCGCCGAGGGCCGGCTGCATGGCGTCGCAGTAGATGCGGACCTCCTGCACCTCGTAGGCGGCGTGCCGCAGCGCCTGGGCCGTGAGGCCGGCCTCGAGCATGGCGTCGTCGGCTTGCGCCAGCGGGACCGTCGTGTCGGAGAACTCCTTGGCGGGGTCCGTCGACACGCGGAAGGTCTCGCCCGTGCGCGGGTGGCCGACGCGGATGTAGTCGCCGCGCTTCAGGCCGTAGGCGCGCCAGTCGATCGAGGCGTCGCCGCCGCGGTTGCCGCGGCGCGGCGCGAGGGCCGCGTCGCCGATGGCCGGTCCCACGGCGCCCGAGAGCGACGTGTCGAGCTTGTAGAGCGGCGCCTGGCGGAGGTCGTCGCCGCGCGGCCCGCCGTCGTAGTACGCGGGCGTCCACGGGTCGTCGGCCCGGCACAGCGGCAGGGTCTTCGGGCCGTAGGCCGCGTAGTAGTACGTGTCGACGGTGCTGTCGGTCTTGAGGGCCTCCGTCGGGTAGGACAGGGACTGCTTGCCGCCGCCGGTCACGTTGTGCTCCACCAGGTCCGACTCGACGCAGACGCTGAAGGCCTGGCCGCCCACGCGCAGGTAGTCCCCGCGCGCGAAGTACTTGGACAGGTCGAGGCGCTCGTCGAGGCCCGGCGCCGGCCGCGACCGCGTGACGACGGACCCGCCGTGGTCCACGTTCACGAGCGTCCGGTTCGGCGCGTCCCGCCCGCGGCCCCACCACTTGGTCTCGGCCTCGTCGAAGAGGACCCACGAGCCCTCGAAGTCGCCCACCGACAGCGAGAACTGGGCGCCCGCCGTGAACGGCCGCGTGTGCGCGTCCGTCTCGATGCGCTGGACCGTGTAGTCCACGGCGTACTCCTGCACGAGCGTCGAGCCGTTCGGGAACGCCGCCGACTGCGACGACTCGACGACGTACGCCGTCACGGCGTCGCCGTTCGCGTCGGCGTCCTGGGCGTACTGCACGCGGAGCAGGTCCTGCGTGTGCCGCGACAGCTTGACGAGCGTCCGGAGCTCGGACGGCTCCTCGGCGGGGACGCCCGCCGCGACGCGGCTGGCGGCGCCGGCGCCCTGGTCCGTGAGGGCCGTCACGCGGAAGCCGTACTCGGCGCCGGTCGTCAGCGAGAGCATCGTGACCTCGGTCGCGTCGCCCGCGACCGTGACGTTCGTGTGGTTGTGCGGCACGACGCCCTTGTACTGCTCGACCACCTGCAGGTAGGGGGCCGAGACGCCCCGGTTGTCGTCCATCGCAGAGCTCAGGCGCAGCCCGAAGGCGTTGGCCACGAGCGGCGGCAGGTCGCCGACGTCCGTCAGGAACGTGACGGCCCAGACGTAGCCGTTGACGCGGCCGGCGTTCGGCGCCGGGTCCGTCGCCGCCGCCCCATGGAGGCCGTTGGCGGGGCTGGCGTTGGCCGGGTCGGCCGACGAGTCGTCGTCGAAGACGCGCGAGACGCGCACGTCGCCGAGGCTCGCGAGCGCGTCGAGCGCGCCCTCGACGTCGGCCGCGGACGCGTCCCAGGCCAGCGGGATCGTCGTGTCGCGGTGGTAGAGCGTCGCGCCGATCGCCGTCGCCCCGGTGTAGACCTGGTCCACGTAGAGGTGCGTGCTGTTGAAGACGCGGTTCTCCGCGACCGTCAGCGTCTGGCACGCGTCCGCCGCGGCGCAAACTTTAATTTCGTCGCGGCGCCCGAGGTGCGGCGTCAGGTCGACGGACGTGCGCAGGTACTGCCGGCCCTGCGTCGCCGCGACCGTGCCCGGGAGCGGCTCGTCCACGTCGCCGAACGCGAGCGTGAACGTGCCGCCCGTCGCGTTGGTCCAGCGGTTGGGGACGTCGACGCTCGTGTAGGTCATGACCTTCTGGACCTCGGCGTGGCCGTAGAGCGAGCCCAGCGCGCTCGGCACGGCCTGCTTCGTCATGCGCTCGACGACGTAGCCTGATACGCTGCCGCCCGGCACGGTCGCCGGCTGCCACGCGACGCGCACGGAGTGCGCCGACGCGGGCGTCGCCGTCACGGCGCCCGGCGCCGCCGCGAGGCCGCGCACGAGCAGCGACGACGGGAGCGTGTCGACGAACGAGCCCATGCCCTTGGCGGCGTTCTCGCAGGCCACGCGCACGTGGTAGTGCTGGCCCTCCGTCAGGCCCTCGATGCGGTAGCGCGCGCCGACGACGCGCAGCTCGCCCGCGAACTGGTGGTTGCCGTTGGCGGCCGAGCCGTAGGACGCCGCGCGCGCGTGGCCCGGCTCGACGAAGATCTGGGAGGACGCGCCGTTGATCGCCGTGGCGTAGAGGTCGCCCGACCGGACCGTGAAGAGGTACGCGATGTCGTCGTCCGGGAAGGTGACGTAGAACTTGGCGCCCGCCTCGAGCGCGCGCCCGTCGTCGTTCTTGCCCGTGAACGTGAAGACGCCGTCGTCCGCGTCGAACTGCGTGACGCAGTCCGCGCAGCGCCAGTCCGCCGCCGCGACGACCGCGCGGCCCAGCGGCTCGCCGCCGGGGCCGCCGGCGAAGTCCGGCCGCGTGTCCCACTGCACCTCGAAGTTGACGACGGCGTCGCCGCCGTCGAAGACCGGCGCGCCGACCTCCACGAGGATGGCCGTGGGCGACGCGAGGTACGCGTTGGGCGCCTCGACGAAGCCGCCCGGCGCCAGCGCGCCGGGCAGGCCCGGCGCCTGGCGCGGCACCCGGACGACCGGCGGCCGCGTGAGGCGCCGCTGGCCGTAGCCGAGGCGGTTCCCCGCCGCGACGCGCACGTGGTACTCGACGCCCGGCAGCAGCGGCGGGTGCGAGCCGCGCGCCGGCCCGCCGATGGCGTAGGCGAAGTCCATGCCGTCGCCCTCGCCGACGGGCACCTCGACGAAGCGGTAGTCGCCGTCCCGGGGCAGGTGGGCGGCCTCCGACGCGTTCCGGTGGATGGTCACGTTGAAGTGCACGAAGTTTGCCTGACCCTTGGTGCCGCGGCCGCCGAGCTCGACGACCGTGGACGCGTCCGTGTGGTACGTGAGCCCCTCGTCGAAGGGCTCGAGCATCGACATGTTCCCGATCACGTCCACGAACGTGATGTCGTAGTTGACCGACGACGGGTCCCCGATGTCGGGGATGCTGACGTCGACCTCGCCCACGTTCGGCATGTTCTCGAGGATCGTCTTGACGTCGTAGGCCGTCGCGTTGCCCACGAAGATGCGGGCCGACGTCGCGAAGGTCTTCACGACGGCGCGCTTGTCGTTCGTCGTGTTGAGCGAGAGGCGGATCGTGCCGTCGAGGCTGCCCGCGTTCTCGCCCGGCTTGCGGACGCGCACGCGCTGCACCACCGGGGCGTAGGCCGACCAGGGGATCTTGGAGTACTCCACGAGGTAGGACGTGACGCGGTCGCCGCCGTCGCCGTAGAGGTCGACGGAGTCGTTCCGCGGCGGCGCCCAGCGCACGAGGAGCTGCGAGCCCACGTCCTGCACCGTGTGGTCGTTGCCGTCCAGCGCCTCCAGGGACGGCGCGATCGGCGGGTCGGCCGACGTCATGGGCGTCGCCTCGAACGTCTCCGTCACGTCCGAGTAGCCGAGCGAGTTGTGCGCCGAGAGGCGCACGTAGACGCGCTGGCCGCGGCAGTCCGCCCCGTTGGCGCAGGTCAAATTCCACCACTGCTCCAGGTTCGACGAGTGCGGGTAGGGCGCGCCCTTGACCGCCTCCTGCGACCCGTCGATCGTGTCGACGGACGTGCGGTTGTTGGCCACGACGACCGTCTGGTAGTCCTTGGTGAAGCGGTCGTCCATGGCCCACTCGACGCGATATTTGTCCACCGGCGCGCCGCGGCGCCCGCCGTTCTCCCACGAGACCATGAGCGACGCGGCCGTGAACGACTCGGGGCCCTCGAGCCCGTCCGTCACCGAGAGCGGTCCGCCGAAGCGGACGCGGCCCAGCCGCGCCGACGTCGACCGGCCCGCATTCTGCGCCAGCGACACCAGCGGCGGCTTCGGCACCGCGCGCGCGCGGATGATGTAGCTGTACGGCGGCGCGCGGCCGTCGTACGCGTCGATCTGCCGCAGCGGGTCGGCCAGGAGGAACACCTTCGCATCGTCCGCGATTGTAGCGGCGTCCGTTCCGTCGGCGCCACGCTCTACAGTCAGATCGTTAGTAGCAACGCCAGTCACTTTCAGAACCTCGTTGCCGATCAGGATGTAAGAGGGATTAGTAATACCATGCGAAGGATCTACCTCAATAGTGGTATCAGTAGCAATGTAAGTTGCACCGGGGTTGTTGATAGCTGTCTCGACCCCGGCCTTGACGTACTCGAGCGCCGGCGAGTGGTCGCCGGCGTTTTTGCCCTCGGAGCACTCGACGACGCCCTCGTAGGGGCACGTCGCCACGGCGCGGCGGCGCCCCTCGTAGGTGTCCTTGATGTCGTGCTGCACGTACCAGGACGGGATGCCCCTGGGGCCGCCGGCGCGCTCGTACGTGTACCACGCGGGCGGCGCCGCGCCCTGGCGGTTGATCGCGCGCACGCCGACGGCGTAGTAGTTGCCCGCCGTCAGGTTCGTGATGCGGAACTCGCGCGCGTCGGGCCCGACGAGCCGCGACCACGAGCCGCTGTACGGGAAGTCGTGGTCGGTGCTGTCGCCGAGCGGCGCCGAGCCGCGCTGGAACTCGGCGTTCGTCTTGTTCCACTCGACGGACCAGCCCGTGAGCGCCGCGCCGTGCGCGTCCTCCACGTCGCCCCAGGTCACGCGCAGCGACGTGGGCGAGTCGCGCTCCGCGAAGACGCGCGCCCACTCCGTGAGGCCGGGCGGCGCCGCGGCCGCGATGGCGCCCCGCTGGTCCTGGTAGTCCTGGGAGCTCTCGACCGGCGCCGCGGCGCCGACGCCCACGTCGTTCACCGCGCTCAGGCGCAGGAAGTAGGGCGTGCCCGGCGTCAGGGCCTCGGACGAGTGGTCGCGCGTCACCGAGTGGAAGACGTTCGTCGTGCGCACGTTCTCCAGGAGGCCCAGGGCCTTGGACTTGGTGAAGTTCGAGCAGACCCACGGCAGGCCGTGGTCCGCCGCCGTCAGGCGCGACACGATCTCCAGCTTGGAGACGGGCCAGCGCGAGAAGGCGCCGCCCGTGAACGTGACGCGGTAGCGGTAGCCGCTGCCGACCGTCGTGTTCGAGTCGCGGGACACCTCGACCGTCTCCTCGAAGGGCAGGTCGTCCATCTGCTGGCGGATGTGGTCCCGGACGTCGGCCGCCGTCGCGTTCTGCCGCAGGCACGTCGTCGGCGGCGCCACGACGTAGGCGTCGACGACCATCTTGCCCGTGTGCGCGTCGACGTGCGCGCCCTGGCCCAGCGTGAAGGCCGTGTGCAGCGTCACGTTGCCGCCGCGGTCCGAGAGCGCGTCCTCCTGGAAGCCCGACGTCTGGTTGATGCCGTAGAGCTTGCCGTCGACGCCGCCGATGCGCACGAAGGAGCCCTTCGTCAGGACGTCGCCGCCGTAGGCGTAGTTGTCGCCCAGGTCCGAGACGTTGACGAACTCGGCGCGCGACGTCCCGGGGTTGACGACGAGCCGCGTCCGCGGCGACGAGGGCCCGGCGTAGAGCAGCTTGTAGGAGCCCCCCGTGAGCGGCTCCGAGCCCTCGGAGTAGACGCGCA
Organism: Pelagomonas calceolata; assembly: GCA_918797485.1. NCBI lineage: Eukaryota > Pelagophyceae > Pelagomonadales > Pelagomonadaceae > Pelagomonas > Pelagomonas calceolata. The sequence continues at coordinate 5,144,642 of CAKKNE010000004.1, forward strand.
CGGACTGCACCTCGGCGCCGAGCTCGAAGGAGCACGGAACGCCGGCGCCGACGTAGCCCGAGACGCCGTCGGCGCCGTAGCCCTCGCACTCGAGGGCGACGTCGTCGCCCTGGAGCGCGCGCCAGTCGTACGAGTGCGTCGCGTCGTCGGGGAAGCTCGACGACTCGGACCACTCGATGCGGTAGTTGCCCGCCTTGGCGGGCTCGTTGCCGCCGTGCGTCGTTTGCGCGAAGCCGTTCAGGTCGACGCGCGGCTGGTTGAAGACGACGCGCAGGCGGTCGGGGTACTCGCCGGGCGAGACGGACGCCGAGGCGTTCACCGGCGGGCCCAGGAGCTGGTCGGCCGGCTGCGCGCTCGCGGGCGTCGAGACCCGGGCGTCGCCGTAGCCCTTGGCGTTCCAGGCCGACACGCGCACCCAGTAGCTCCGGCCCGGCGTGAGGCCCCGGATCTGGAACTGGTGGTCTGAGAGGACCGTCAGGCCCCGCGCCGCGCTGGCGTTCACGGCGACCTGGCCGGCCGTCGTCGACGGCACGCTCGCGAAGCCCGCGCCGAGGTCGCTGATCGTGCTGAACTCGGGGTTCGAGTCCCACTCGACGAGGTACTTCTCGACCTTGTGGCCGCCCGACAGCACCGGCGGCGCCCAGGCCACGCCGAGGTTCGTCCGCGACACCGAGAACAGCTTGACGCGCGTCGGCGCCGAGGGCTCCCGGTACGCGGGCTTGATGGCGTAGCCGTCGGCGGCCGGCGCCGCGGCCAGCGTCACGTTGATCCCGTCGAACTTGGCGTCCGACTTCTGGCCGTAGCGGGCCTGGTAGTTCGAGATCTCGAGCGCCGCGTCGCGGTCGCCGCCGAACTCGACCTCGTAGCCGAACTTCGTGTCGACGAGGTCGTAGACGTCGCCCATGTTCGCCGTCGACGCGTAGTCCGACGAGTCCCAGCGCCGCACGAGGACGGCGCCGCACTCGAGCTCCGTGAGGTCCATGATCGCGGCCGCGACGTCCGACGCCGTGGCGCCGGCCGCGATGGCCGCCGTCGACTCGGAGTTGCCGCGCGCGGACACGTGCAGCATGAAGTCCGTGGAGCCCTTGCCGACGTCGATGCGGTAGACGGGCGCGTCGGCGCGCGACGCCGCCATGCGCGGCTCCGAGTAGCCCGCCGCGTTGTGCGCGAGCACGCGCACGTAGTAGGCCGTGCCCGTCGTCAGGGCCTCGAGCACGTGGGCGTAGCGGCCCTGGTCGTGCTCGAGGTCCTCGACCGGCACGCGCGCGAAGCCGGTCGAGTCGTCGAAGCTCTCGTCGAGGTCGTACTGCACGAGGTAGTGCGTCACCGGGGCGCCGCCGTCGTCGTCGGGGGCGGCCCAGGACACGGCCAGGGACGTGGGCCCGGCGACGCTCACCTTGGGCGCGACGGGCGGCGTCGGCGCGACGTCGGCGGGCGCCGCCGTCAGCGCCGCGACGGCCGGCTCCGACCACGCGTCGGCGGCGTGCGTGTACGCCGCCACGCGCGCGTAGTGGGGCCGCCCCGCGGCGAGCCGCCCGTCGCCCACCGACACCCAGCGCGGGAGCCCGCCCTTCTGGGCCTCGGTGACGTTCGCGAACGGCGACGTGCCCTTGAGGTGGCCGTGCGCGCCGACGGCCTCGTTGAACTGCGTGCCGCCGCCGCCCGTGTCCACGAGGAGCGACGGCACGTCGCCCAGCGCCGCGTCGAACGTCACGCGCCAGACGCGCGCCGCGTGCTGCACCGGCTCCGTCGTGCGGTGCTCGACGTCCCGCACCGAGACCATGACGGGGCCCAGCGTCTTCAGGTCGTCGAGGGCCGTCGCCATCTCCTGCGCCGAGGCGTCGGCGTAGATCTTGTTCGACGTCTGGCCGCCGTACGACAGCCGGAAGTAGCCGTTGACGTCGGCGGCCTTGGCGCCGACCGCGACCTCCTGCACCTCGGGCCGCATCGCCACGTCCACGGACCCGAGCGGGCGGCGGTAGATGCCCAGCGTGCCCTCGTCGAAGGCCGGCGCCAGGCCCCGCGTCACCTCCTCGACCTCGGCGGCGACGGCCGCGCCGCCGGCGTCCCGCAGCGCGTCGACGGAGACCGCGAGGGCGGGCACGTCGCCGACGTTCGTCCGGAAGACGACGTCGTAGGACGCGGCGCCCTTGGTCACGTCGACCTCGCCGATCGTCGGCAGCGCCTCGAGCGCCGTCTTCAGCCGCTCGCCGGACGCGCCCGCCGGGATCGGCGGCGTCGTGGCGCCCTGGAAGGCGAGCGCGAAGGCGCCGACGATGTCCGTTGCCTTGAACTTGACGCGCTGGACCTCGTGCACGGCCTCGCTCGAGTCCCACTCGACGCGGTACGCCGTGACGCGCGCGCCGCCGTCGTCGACGGGCGGCGTCCACGTGACGTTCAGCGACCCCTCGCCGAGCGGCTTGATGGCGACCGTGCGCGGCGGCGACGGCGCCGCCGCCGGCGTCAGCGACGCGGGCGTCGCGTGCGCCGGGAGGCCGTAGACGCTGCGCACGCCGTTGTACATGGCCACGGACACGGCATAGGGCTCGCCGGCCTCCAGGTCGTCCAGCATGAAGACGTACTGGCCGTCGGCGTCCCGCTCGAGGTCGCTCAGCCGCACCTCGGCCTCGCCCTTGAGCGGCGAGTCCATGGCCGGCACGCGGCCCGCCACGACGACGCTCACGGCCACGCCCGTCGTGGCCTGCTTGTTCGGCGAGGCGTAGAGGCGCGTCGAGTCCGCCTGCAGCGGCGGCACCGTGCCCAGCCGCTCGAGGAACACGATCGTGTACTCCTTGCCGTCGGTCGCCTGCGCCGCGCCGACGAACAGCTCGCCCGTGCCGATGGCCTCGAGCGCGGCCTTGACCTCGGCCGCGGACGCGCCGGCCTCGAGGTAGGGCGTCGCCACGAGGCCGTCGGGCGAGTCGTACTTGAGCGCGAACGAGCCGCGGAGCGACGCGTTCTTCGCGTACGCGAGGACGGTCTGCACGCAGAAGCCGTCGTAGCGGTGCACGAGCGTGTCCGCCGTGAGGGACGCGTCCGTGCCCGTCATCGTCGTCGCCGCGGCCGACCCGTCGAGCGTCGCCGCGGCGAGCTCCTCGACGAGCTTGTAGTTCGAGGCCAGCGACCGGTTCATGGCGCTCACGCGGAGCGAGGGCAGGTCGCCGAGCCAGTCGTCCGCGCCCGCCGCCGCCTCGAAGGTCACGTACCACGCGTGGCCGTAGCCCACCTCCTCGCGCGTCACCGTGACGTCGCCCACGGGCGCCAGCGCCTCGAGGGCCTCCTCGACGACGTCGGCCGCCGCGTCGTGGGGCAGCGGCCCCGTCGCGTGGTTCTCGAAGGCGAGCTTGAAGCTGCCCTGCAGGTCGCGGTACCGCGAGTACGTCGTGATGCGCTGCACCTCGACGCGCGAGTAGAGCGAGCTCGAGCCGCCGCCGATCTTCGCGCGCGGCCCGACGCCGTCCCAGGCGAGCTTCGCGTGCGTGACCTGCGCGCCGCCCTCGTCCCGGGACGGCCCGAAGGCCACCTGGAGGGCCGTGCGGCCCGCCGCGAAGAGGTTGAGCGCGCCCGGCGGGTCGGGCGGCCGCGCCGGCGCCTCGAAGCGCGGCTCCGGCGCCGACGATGACGTCGAGTAGCCGTAGGCGTTCGCGGCGAAGACGCGCGCGGTGTAGTTCTTGCCCGTCGCGAGCGAGCCGATCGTGTAGCCGCAGTACGACATGGTGCAGTCGTCGTACGCGCCCGACGTCGGGTCGACGAGGATCGTGTTCGAGCCCAGGGGCCCGCCGTCGAGCGAGTCGAAGTCGGCCGACGTGTCCCACTCGACGCGGTAGCGCGTGATCTCGGCGCCGCCGTTCGAGGCCGGCGCGTTGAAGAGCACGCGCAGCGAGCTGCCGCCGTAGACGAGGAGGTGCGCGTTGGTCGGCGTGTCCGGCTGCTGGCGCGGCGGCGCCAGCGCCGCCGGCTGCGTCGGCCGCGGCTGCGCGGCGCCGAGCGCGTTCACGGCGGCGACGCGCACCGAGTACGACTCGCCCGAGTCGAGGCCGTGGACGACGTACGTCATCTTGCCGGACTCGCTCTCGAAGGCCGGGTCCACGGTCGCCCGGGCGTAGCCCGGCGGCGGCGCGCCGGGCACCGTCGTGCCGCACAGCACGTTCGTGTAGGTCATGGCGTTGCCCGCCGCGTCGGTCGTCGGGATGTGGGTGACGACCTCCGTCAGCGTCAGCTTGAAGCCGTTCACCGACGCCACCTGGTAGGGCCGCTGCTGGCCCGCGGGGCCCAGCAGGATCCACTCGCCCGGGTCGCACGCGCCCTCGACGTTGCGGATCGGTGCGGAGCCCGTTTGGCCGTTCGGGCCGTAGTCATGGCTCGCCGACGCGCGGATGACCGCGCTGCCGCTCGACACGTTGACCTGGGGGATCGTGGCCGTGTGGCCCGGTAGGTCCGCGGTGAGGCCGTAGCCCACCAGCGCGCGGATCGTCGAGTTGATCGCCGCGAGGCCCGACGTGTCGACCGACAGCTTCTGGTTCGTCGCGGCGGGCCACTCCGTGAGGAAGGTGACGGCCCACGAGTAGTTGGCGCCCCGGTAGTCGCCGGGGTCGCCGATCTCGCCGCCCGCGGGGTTGTAGCCGTCCTTGTGCGTGAGCTCGACGTGCACGTCCCGCAGGGTCGGGAGCGCCTCGAGGGCCTTCTCCACGTCCAGGGCGGAGGCCTCGAGGTCGATCTCGACCGTCGTCGCGCCGTCGTACGTCAGCTTGAACGTGCCCGACACGTTGTGCGCCACGGCGTTGATCTCGACGATCTCGACCTCGTCGACGCCCTCGCCGCGCCACCACTCGACCTCGTAGCCCGTCACCTCGTAGCCGTTGTCGTCGAGGGGCGGCGCCCACGACACGGAGAGCGACGTGGCCGCGTCCGCGACGCTGACGCCGGCGCCGCGCGCGAGCGTCTGCAGCTGCACCGCGCCGCTCGTGAGGCGGTCCGGCACGGCCGCCGCCGTCGTCGCGACGGTGGCGAAGGCGCCCGTGCCGGCGGCGTTCACGCCAGCGACGCGAACGTGGTACTTGGAGCCGCTCTCGAGGCCCGCCAGCGTGTGGCGCATCCAGACGCCCGACCGCGCCTTGTTCGGGTTGGCCATCTGCCAGTCGAACTCGTCGTTGCGCAGGACCTTGTCGTAGGCCGTCGGGGCGTCGTAGAGGACCTGGTAGCCGCCCGGCACGTCGCAGTCCCCGCCGGCGCACGTCAGGCGCGCCGACGCGCAGCTCGCGCGCGCGAGCGTCGCGGAGGTCGTCGCGTCCGCGGGGAAGTCCGGCGACGTCGAGTACTCGACGACGAAGGCCGTGACCTCGGACTGGCGGTCGGCGGGCCAGAGCGGCAGCCGCCACTGCACGCGCAGCTGGTCCGCGGCGCCCGGCACGCGCTCGACCGACGCGCCCTCGGGCGCGTCGGCCGTCGCGTAGGGCTTGAGGTAGACCGGGGCCGACGGGTTGCCGTAGCCCGCCGCGTTGCCGGCGGCGACGCGGACGCCGAAGCCGTCCGCGACGCCCGAGTGCTGGAAGAGGTGCTGGATCGCGTAGCGGTACGGCGCGCCCGGCTCGACGTCCAACGACACGGCCGTCGAGTGGTTGGCCGTGAAGTTGCCGTCCTGGAAGAGGTCCGCGCCGCAGCCCGCCGAGGTCGACGTGCCGTGGCAGACGACGGGCTGCAACGAGGCGCCCCGGCCGAAGCCCGCGCCGACGACGGAGACGGGCCCGATCTTGCCCACGAGGGCGTTGCCGGCCGCGCCCGTGTCCGTGGCGAAGGTGATGCGGTAGTTCACGTAGTTGTCCTCCGCGAAGGGCTGCTCGACGGTCACGTCGCCCACGTCGTAGAGGAACTCGAGCGCCCGCTCGACCTCGAGCGCCGTCGGGCGCACCTGGCAGAGGTGGTCGTGGTGGAAGCACGTGTCCACGGCGAGCGCCCAGGGGTACTTGTAGCCGCCGCCCGAGTAGAGGTGGAACGACGCCGACGTCGGCGCGTCGCGCGGGACGCGGAGCGTCTGCACCTCGAGCGCGCCGACGTCGCCCGGCACGTTCGACCACCACTCCACCTTATAACTCGCGACCGGCTCGCCGCCGTCGTTCTCGGGCGCGTCCCACTCGACGACGAGCTCGTCCCAGTCGCCGCGCGAGAGCCGCACGTTCGTCGGCGGCGTCGCCTTGACGGCCACGGGGGCGTAGGCGAAGGGCGAGTCGATCACCGACGCGTCGGCGTGGTGGAAGAGCCGCGCCGGCGGCACGAGGCCGTAGGGCTGCGACGGCGACGACCACAGGAGCCGCGCGACGGCGCGGCCCGTCGTCTCGCGCCACTCCATCGTTATGTCGACGAGCGCGCCGGCCTTGAGGGGCTTGGAGGTGGCGCCGCTGAACTCCGCGTAGGGAACACCGCTGCTCTCGTCGACCTCGTTCTCGAAGGCGTCGAAGAGCAGCTCGCCGTCGACGAAGAGCCGCGCGCCGTCGTTCACTTGCGCGTGGAACGTGAAGACCTCGTCGAAGGACGGGCGCACGAAGCCCGTCCACCGCACCGAGACGTGGTCCCGGCCCGTGTCCGTGATCGCGTCCTCGACCTCGAACTCGAAGTCGACGCTGTGGTCGACGCGCGTCGACGCCGCGTCGCCGTAGAGCCAGCGGTTGTTGAAGTACTGGCCCACGAGCCCGCCCTGCTCCGTGGCCGCGACGTCCACGAGGTACGAGCCCACGCGCGGCGTCGCGTAGCGCGCGTCGTAGAGGCCCTGGCCGGCGTACGTCACGTCCGCGCTGACGGCCTCGGGGCCGCTCAACCGCGCCACGAACTGCGTGCCGAGGCGCCCCGCCACGCTCGCGACCTTCTCGCCGGCCTCGTTGTCCGGCGCCTCGGGGCACGTGTCGTCGTCCGCGACGACGGCCGCGTGCGCGCCCGTTAATAAATAGCCCTCGGCGTACATGGGCTCGAGCACGTCGCCGACCGTCGCGTCGAGGCGCACGAGCCACCGGTACTCGCCCGGGCCGAAGGGGCCCCGTCGATACAAGACCGAGGCCGCGATGACGTCGTCGAGGTCGTCCTCGAGCGCCGTCTCGAGCGCCGCCGGTTCAATGTTCGCCGGCAGCTGCCGCGTCGTCGCCCCGCGGAACGACAGCGTGAAAGTGCCGTTCACGTAGTTCGAGCCGCCCTGGAAGTCGCGGTCGGCCGCCTGCATGGCCTCGTAGTGCTGGTGCGTGTTGTTGACGCCCTTCTCCAGCGTCCGGACCTCCTGGTAGCGGTAGCGCTCGCAGTACGTGACCTCGGTCCGGAATTTCGTGCTGAGCGGCGTCGCGACGAGCGGCGGCAGGTCGCCCAGCAGCGTGTCGAACGTCACGACGTAGCGGTAGGCGTCCCGCTCGCCCTTCTCGCCGCGGCCCTGCTCGTAGAGCGCCACGTTGGCGTCGCTCGCGTAGGGCCACGGGCTCGAGAGCGTGATCGCGTAGGGCGGCTTCTGGGCGACGGCCACGACCGTGAAGACGTGCGTGTTCGCGTCGGGCGGCCCGCGGTCCGGCGACCCGGCCCAGGGCTTGAGGTCCGCGGCGTCCTCGTTGCGCAGGCGCCCGTGGGACTCGTTGTGGCCCACGCGGAGCCAGTCGCCCGGCCCGAGCGACGTCCGGAGGTCGCAGCTCGGCTCGATCACGTTCACGCCGAACGTCGCGTTCGCGCGGCACGCGAGGTCGTGCGTCGCGCCCGTCGTCGTGACGGTCACGGCGCCGACCTCGGGCAGCGACTCGAGCAGGTCCTCGACGTCCTTGACGCCCGCGCCGAACGGGACCTCGACGGCCTCGCCGAGGTACGAGAGGGAGAAGGCGTTGCCCGAGTGGTTCACGGCGGCCGGCGCCTTGGCGAAGACGTCGACGACCTGCACCTCCGCGCGGGGCCCGTAGGGGTTCATGTTGCCGAACTCGTCGCGCGCCTCGATGACGAACGACGACGTCCGCTCGAAGAAGCCCGCCGTGAGGCCGTCCTGGCCCGCGACGCCGGCGGCGTCGACGGCCGTGCAGTTCGCGGCGGACACCGCGTTCGGGCGGACGTCGGCCGAGAAGGGCGCGAGGCCGTCGACCGACGCGACGCCGCCGCGCGAGACGGCGCCCGACGCGTAGACCGTGATGGGGTTCGTCGATGTGTGCCGGTCGGCGTCGGTGACGTTGCGTCCGCTCAGCGCCGGCTGGTCGCCGAGGTTCGTCAGGTCGACCTCGGTGCCGCGGCCGGCGCCGAACGTGACGGCCCACTCGTAGTTGTCCAGGCGCGTGGTGCTGGCGGGGTTGCCCCGGCGCGACACGTCGACCTGGCCGACCGTCTCGAGCTCCTCGAGGAAGCGCTTCATCTGGCCGGCCGTCGCGTTGACGGGGATGTTCCGCGTCTCCTGGCCCTTGAACGTCAGCGTGAAGTTGCCCCGAGCGGAGTGGATGGGGCCGTGGTCCACGCGCACGACCTGCACCTCGCGCACGAGCTGGTCGTTGACCCACGGCCGCGCGCGCACGGGCCACGCGTCCGACGCCTTGACGACGCCGAACGAGCCCTTGACGATCTCTTTGGTCGTGACGCCCTGGTCCCAGTCCACCCGATCGCTGCCGCCGCGCGGCTCGAGCACCTCGAGCTTGGGCACGTCGCCGACGTAGTCGGCGAAGGTCACGCTGTAGACGTAGTGCGCGTTGTCGATCTGGAGGCCCCGCAGGGCCGCGGCGTCGTACATGCGCAGCTCGTCGGTGCCCTTGAAGATGCCCCGCGACACCTCGACCTCGCCCCAGCCCAACCCACCGATGGCCGCGGCCACGTCCTCGGCCGAGCTGTCCCACGCGATCTCGTCCGTGTCCCGGCCCGCGATGGAGAGGACGATGCCGCCGTGCTCGTCGTGGGCGTCGAGCTGCGCCGGCGCGGACGCGTTCCAGGTGATGGCCTGGACCTCGACGGCCTCCTGCATCGCGACCGCGACGGTCGTCGGGCCCGAGGCCTTCGGCGTGAACTCGACGGCGTACTCGCCCGCGCCGGCGTAGGTCACCTGTCCGACGACGGCCGTCGGCGTCTCCAGCACGCCCGCGGCGTTCGCGCGGTACCAGCCGCCCTCGCTGTTTATCGTCGTGTCCTCGGCGAACGCGAGGACGCGGAACTTGGACCGCGGCTGCGCGTCGAAGCGCGTGTTGCCCCAGGCGTCCTTGGCGACGATGGTGAAGCGGGACACCTCGCCCGCCGTGCCGCGCACGAGGCCCCGGCCGTAGGCCGTGGACCACGCCGCGGCCGCGTCGTTCGGCTCGACGACGAGCGGGAACGGCGCGCCGCTGATGGACTGCTCGGGGACGCCCTTCACGAGCTCCGTGACGACGCCCGCGGCGCGGTTGCCCGTCAGCTTCGCCGTGTCCACGACGAGCAGCGGGAGGTCCTGGCCCTTGGTCGGGTAGACGCCCAGAAACTCGATGCGCCACGTCGTGCCGTTCTCGGCCAGCGACTTCGAGACCGGGCCCGTCACGTTGACGAGCGTCAGGTGGTTGGGCATGCCCGCGATGAGCGCGTCCTCGAGCTCCTGGTTCGTCGCGTCGAAGGGGATGTCGCTCGTCGTCGACGTCGACACCTCCCCGAACTTGTCCACGGCCGTGAGCTGGAGCTTGAAGGTGCCGTCGAGGTGCCGGCCCTTGCCGACGGTCGTCCGCAGCTCCTGGACCTCGGCGGTCTGCTTCACGCGCACGTCGAGGTCGTACGTGCCGCGCACGTACGGGTAGTACGCGATCGTGTGGCGCGCCGTGTCGCCGCCCGCCGCGCCGCGGTAGATGCGCACGGAGTGCATCGTGCGGCCGCGCCAGACGTCCGCGAGCGGAATCGACGGGTACTTGATGTTGTAGGGCATCTCCTGGACGCGCGGCGACGGGTAGACGGGCCCGGTGCCGTTCGCGTAGAAGTCGCCCTCCTGGGCCACCTCGATGAACTCCGGCGACAGGTCCTCGTCCCGCACGTCGTTCGACCCGTCCGTCGCCAGGCCGATGGAGAGCACGTCGCCGCGCTGCAGCGACCCGAACGTCGTCGCGGCGACGCCCGAGAAGTTGTACAGCCGGCTCGTGTTCGTGTAGACCGAGCCCGTGCCGAGGAACTCCCAGGCGAGCGGCGTCTGCGTCGCGCCCTCGACCACGATGGGGTCGGGGCCGTCGTACTCGTTCGTCCGGCCCTCGCCGGCCCAGTCGTCGACGCCCGTGATCTCCACGACGAAGGTGTCGGCGCCCGTGTTGAGGCGGTAGTTGCCGTCGGCGTCCGTCGCCGTCACCACGAAGTCGCAGGTCTCGAGGGCCACGCAGCGCGTCGTGCCCGCGCCCGCCGCCGCCGTCGTCGCGGCCGCGACCTTGTCCGGGTAGACCAGGACCTCGGCGGGGCTCCGCGCGACGTGGCGCTCGTAGTAGAGGTGCGACTTGGGCACGATCTCCGCGGCGCCGCCCCGCACCCACTCCAGGACCAGCGACGCCGGGCCCGTGTCCTCGACGAAGTCGATGACGATGGGGTAGAGGCGCCCGGCGACGACGGACGCGTTCCAGGCGCGCACGTCGGTCACGCTGCCGCTCGCGCCCAGCGTGTCCGCGACGACCGCCCCGTCGAAGGTCACGCGGCAGTTCTGCCGCGTCCGCGCGCGCAGCGTCAGCGCGCCGTCCGCGGGCGCCAGCACGAAGCCCTCGAGGCGCAGGGACCAGTAGTCCGCCGGGAAGCCGTCCCACTCGACGCTATCCAAGGGCGCGAAGCCCCCGAAGTCGAGGTCGATGGGCCCTTCCAGCTTCGTCGAGTCGCACGGCGAGAGCGCCTCGGGCGCGCACCACTTGGGCTCGTGGTAGGGCCAGCGGCGCCAGCCGTTGGAGCCCAGGGCCGCGCCCGTGAAGTCCTTCTCCGTGAAGTAGGTCGCCTTGAGGCCGCCCGCGTTGACGAGCGTCACGGATTGCACGTGCGGCCCGGCGAGGCGCGGCGTGACCGACGCCACCATGAGCCCGTCCGTGTTCGGCGTGCGCTTGTCCCGCACCGCGCCCTCCACAAACTCCGTGTCCGAGTCGCGGCCGCCGCCCACGAAGCCCGTGCCGTTCATCGTCACGCGGAACGCGGCCGCGGGCTCGGCCAGCGGCCGGCCCAGCCGGTTGCCGAAGCGGTCCCGGGCGTGGATGTCGAAGGAGGAGAGCACGCCGGCCGTCGCCCTCAAGTTAAGCTCGAGGGGCGACTGCGGGCCCGCCGCCGTCGCCGGCGCGACGACCAAGCCGGCGCTCAGCTCCGTGTGGATGAAGTCCGTGGCGTTCGCCGTGCCCGGCTTGACGGGCGAGACCTTGAGCGTGAACGTGTAGTTGCCCGCCACCGTCGGCGTGTACTTGAGCTCGTAGACGCCGTCGGCGCGGTACTTCAACGAGTCCACGCCCGTAATCGTCTCCTCGACCTCGACCCGGACGTCGGTCTCGTCGGAGAACTCGAAGGCCGGCCGCGTGTACTTGTTCTTGGGGCCGAAGGCGATGGTCACCCAGGCGCACTCGCTGATGATCTCGCTTTCGCAGCAGATCGAGTCGCCGCCGCCGTTGCCGCCCGTCACCGTGAGGCCGTTCTTGATGCCCGGCAGGCCCTCGAGCGCCAGCTTGAGGTCCATGAGGTCCGTCGTGGCCGAGACGTTCGTCGTCGTCTCCCAGAGGCCCGTGGCCTCGTTGAGCATCGAGATCGAGAAGTTGCCGCCCCGGTAGCCCTGGCCGCCGCCGCCGCCGAGGTGGCCCGTCCGGTCGCCGCCGTAGGCGCAGCGGATGCGCTGCGTCTCGGACATGTCGATGCCGTAGGCGGGCATCTGCTGGTGCGTCGCGGCGAACTCGACGATCTCGTCGCCGATGGACCCGGTGATCAGGTTGCCCGTCGTGCCCTTGACCGCCTCCGTCACGACGACGCGCGGCGCCGCCTGGCGCTCGTAGGGCGACGAGGCGTAGAGGAGCCCGCTCGCGTCCGCCGCCAGGAGCGCGACGTCGCCGAGCGCGTCGGGGCAGAAGTCCCAGCCCGACACGGCGCAGCGCCCGTCGAAGTGGACCTCCCAGACGCTCAGCCGCGTCGCGTTGGCGAAGACCATGCGCGGCGGCTCCGTGTTCTTGTCGAGGCACTGGCCGATGCGCGTCGCCGTCACCGTGACGTCGCCGAGCGACGGCAGGGCCTCCAGCGCCCGCTGCACGGCGTCGCCCGTCGCGTCCGCCGCGATGGGCGCCGTCGTCCAGGGGTCGCCGTTCTCGTCGGTGCCGAAGCTCAGCGTGAACGTGCCCCAGACGGGGTGCACGCCGTCGACCTGGCCGTTGGCCTCGCCGGACGACGCGGTGAGCGTCCCCGAAGTCGTGGGCTGAGTGAAGGTCAGGGGCTCGATGTCGCCCTGGAGCGCGGTGAACTCGATGAAGACCATACCCTTACCGTTACAGATCTCGTCGTCGCCCGTCTCCTTGTAGACGTCCGCCTCGACGCCGATCGCCGCGAGCGCATCTCGCAGAGCGATGACGGTGGTGGTTGCGCTCGCGGCGCCCGCGGACAGAGTATCGGTCGTAGTCTTGCCGCGGAAGCTGACCGTGAACGTCCCGGCGCTGGCATCACACTTAAAAGTCTGGACCTCGCGCCGGTACGGCGCGTCGCCCTTCTGGACCTCCTGCACCATATTTATTTGGTTAGCGCCACCTTCTTCGATGAGAGGCACGTCGCCGTAGACCGTGTCGAACGTCACGCGGAACCACTCGCCTTGGCCGGTATCATCACCCTCGAGCGACACCGTGACGCCGCCGTTGATCGTCGGCAGAAGCTCGAGCGCAGCCTCGATGTCTGCCGCCGTCGCCGTCGCCGCGACCAGGTTCCCTGTCGTCTGGCCGCGGAACTTAAGCGTGAAGGGGTTTGCATCCGCCACGCCGACCTGGAGGCGCTGGATCTCCGGCACCGTGGGCACCTCGACCGCATTCACGGCGACGATCTGCACCTCGTGCTGCCGGTGGTCCCGGACGTGCACGTCGAGCTCGACCTGGTCGCCGGCGACGACGTAGTTGATGCCCGGCCCGCCGCCCGTCGTCGCGACGGTCGTCGCGGCCGACGTCGCGACGCCGTGGTCCGCGTCGAGCTCGAAGGGCGAGCCGTCGACGTGGCGGCCCGACGTCGTGATCGAGAGCTCGTAGGGCCCCGAGTAGCCGAGCACAAAGTCCACGGGGTAGAGGCCGCCCTTGGCCGGGCGCGAAATGTTCACGTCCGCCACGAGCGAGTTCGCCGACGCCGACGTCAGGGCCGAGACGTCCTCGACCTGGCGGCGGCCCTGCTCGGCCGGCAGCGCGACGAGCGAGTCGGCGGCCCACTCGTCGAGGCGCTCCAGGAAGGTCACGCGGTACTCGTGCTGCCGCCACGACGCGCCCCACTCGCGGTGGTTGGCGCCGCGGCCCTCGTTCGCGCCGACGACCGGCGCGCCGCGCGAGACGGACACGTCGAAGGCGCCGTCGTGCGCCATCTCGAGGGCGGCCTCGACGGCGGCGGCCGTGGCGTTGACGGGGATGTCCATCGTCGTCCGGCCCGCGAAGCGCAGGCGGTAGGACTGGAGGCCGTCGTCGGACGCCGGGCCGGCCCGGATCGACACGTCGTTGATCGTGATCGTCTGGATCGCGGTCGACGTCGTGAAGGTGTAGTCCATGGCCTGGTGGTCGAAGACGACGAGGAAGTAGTCCGAGGCGCCCTTGTGCTGCGGCTCGCCGCCGTAGTACCCGTGGACGAAGTGCGGCGTGTCGTCGCCCTTGCGCAGGTTGCCGAACGCGTCGCGCGCCTCGATGGTCAGCGTCGAGGGGACGCCCGCCACGAGCTGCGTCGTGAAGCCCGGGCCGACGGCCGTCGACGTCGGGCCGTGGAGCGGCCCGTGCACGACCGTCAGCTCGGGCGCCGCGTGCTTGCAGTGCGACGGCCGCGGGTAGACGTCCACGCCGTCGTAGGCGCGCTGCCACCAGTAGGGCGCCGAGGGCGCCGGGCAGCCCAGCAGCGGCTCGCCGCGGTGCGTGATCTCGACGTCGTACGGGCCGGCGATGGGCGCCGTGTACGTCGCCATGTACGTGCCGTTGCCGTGGTCCGTGACGAAGGCCCGGTACTGCACGTCGCCGTCGGTCTTGTGCGTCAGCAGGACGGAGAAGTCGTCGCCGCCCGCCCACAGGTTGTTCGAGAAGGCGTCCTTGGCCTGGATCGCGAAGACGCCCGTGTCGCCGGCCGCCGCCTCGACGAGGTAGTCCATGCCCGGCGCCGGCGCGGACTCGGCCTCGGACGTGTACGCCGTGGCCGCGCCCGGCTCGACCGTCAGCGTGAAGGGCGAGCACCGGTCCGCGTCGCCCAGGCCGCAGAAGATGTCCGTGCCGCCCGTCTTGACGCTGAGCTCGTAGGTGCCCGACTTGAGGGCCGTGTACGTGACGTCGTACTCGCCGTCGCCGACGTACTCGACGCGGCCCGAGAGCGTCGTGGGCCCCAGGATGTCGACGGCGATCTGGTCCGCCGAGTCGTCCTCGTCGAGCGGTCGGATCAGCTTGTTGCCGGTGGCGTCCTTGGTCGTCACGCGGAAGGTCTGCTTCACGCCGCTCACGGCCGCCGTCAGGGCGGCCCCCGTCGCCGTCGTGAAGGGGAAGTCCGCGCGGCCCGGCACGATCGTCGTCGCGAACGGCGAGCCGGCGATGTGGGACGCGTGGTAGAGCGCCGTGGAGGGGACCGTCTCGTAGACGACGGAGTAGCTGGACCAGGCGAGGCGCACGCGCGCCGCGCCCGTGAGCTCGCGCCACTCCACGACGAGGTCGTGGAAGACGCCGCCCGTCAGCGGCACCTCGGCGCGCTGGCCGTCCGACGCGAAGGTCGCGTTCTCCCAGCCGTCCATGACGAGCTCGTGGTCCACGTAGACGCGCGCGCCGTCGTCGAAGAAGACGTAGAGCGTGTACACGTCCGTCGAGGGCGGCACGACCTTGCCGCTCCAGCGCGCCGACACGTAGTCGCGGCCGTAGGGCGTCACGGCGCCGTGGCCCCAGTCGAAGTCGATCTTCGGGTCCACGCGCACGACCGTCGGGTCGCCCTGCAGCCAGGCGTTGTCGAAGTACTCGGCCGCGAGGCCGCCCTGCACGAGCTGGCGCACGACGACGTCGGCGTCGCCCGTCGCCGCCGGCGTGTAGCTGCCCGTGTAGGACGGCAGGCCGGCGACCTTCTCCTCGACGCGCACGCGCGGCGTGCTGCCCGTGAGCGACGCCGCGTCGCCGGCCACGATCTCGCTGGACGCGCACGCCGCGTCGCTGCCCGTGAGCAGCGTCGCGTCGCAGCCCAGGAGCTCGAGGTCGCCGAGCTCCGAGCGGAACGTGACCATCCAGTCCGCCTGGCCGTAGTTCCGCTCGGCCTTGGCGACGTCGACGCGGTCGAGCGTCGGCAGCGCCTCGAGGGCCGCCTTGACGGCCGAGGCCGGCGCGTCGTAGGGGATCGGCGCCGTCGTCTCGTTGTAGAACGTCAGGGCGAAGGTGCCGTCCAGGGGCGTCGGGTCGCCGCCCGTCGTCGTCACCGTCTGCTCCTCGTAGACGTACGGCGAGGCCTGCATCTCGCGCAGGTTGCCGAGCTGCTTCGTGAAGGTGACCGTGTACTTGATGGAGTTGCCCAGCACCTCCTTGGCGACGTTGACCTCGTCGACGGACGCGATCTCCTGGAGCCGCGTCTTGACCGTCGCCGCCGACGCGTCGAAGGCGATGTCGCGCGAGTAGTGGCCCTCGTAGGCCACGGAGAAGGTCCCGCCCAGGCCGGACTCGCCCTTGACGAGCTCGACGACGTTGTACCCGTCGGCGTTGCTGTATGTGGTGCCGTCGGCGTCGAGCACGACGAGGTTCCCGACGTCGCCCACGGGGCTCACGAAGGTGACGTCCCACGACGAGCCCTTGAAGGCGTCGGGGTTGATGCCGTCCTGGGCCGTGCCCGCCGTCACGACGACGTCGTTGATGCCGTCGAGCTTCTCGAGGGCGTGCTCGACCTCGAGCGCCGTCGACGCGGTGCCGCCGCCGTCGAACTTGGTCTTGAGCGTCGTCGTAGTGTCCGCGCCGCCGTCGAGCTGCAGAACGAATTCGCATTCGGCTGAAACGTCGACCGCGTCGTCGCAGACGACGTGCACCGACTGCACGTCGGGCACGAACTCGACGTCCGAGCTGAGCACGATGATCTGCGTCTCCGTGACGCCCTCCTGGACGCGCGACACCCAGGCGTCCGCCGGGCTCACGCCCGCCCCGCCCACGAGGATTTCCAACAGGGGCCGCGGGCCGAGGTCCGTCGTGAACGTGACGTCGTACTGGAAGCCGTCGTGCGCCGTCCCGTTGCGCGTCACGTCGACGGCCTCGACGTTGCCGAGGGCCTCGAGGGCCACCTTGACCACGTAGGGCGACGCGTCCGCGCCCAGCTGCTCCGTCTTGCCGGAGCAGTGGGCCGGCAGGTTGACCTGCGGCGTCTCGCCGCGCATGTAGCCCAGCCCGTCGTTGTCGCCGCAGCCCGTGGCGTTCGAGTTGTTGTACGTGAGCGTGAAGAGGCCGTCGAAGTCGCGCGCGAAGTGCAGCCGCTGGATCTCGTAGGTCGCGGGGTTGTACGTCGCGACGCCGCCGTCGGCGTAGTGCGCGTAGTCGCCCTCATCATTATGACGCCAGAGCTCCGTGAAGAAGACGTCCAGGCCCTCGCGGCCGCGCGACGCCGTCAGGTCCCGGAGCGGCGCGCCGGAGGCCTTCTTGGGCTCGATCGTGAACGTGTTCGCCCGGCCCTTGAGGAACTCCGTGACCTTGGAGAGGCCGTGGTCGACCTGGTAGTAGCCGGGCCCCGACGACAGCTCGAGCGTCGGCACGTCGCCGACGCGCTCGAGGAACGTGACCGTGTACGTGCCGAAGGACTGGCCGTACGTCGTCTCGTTGCTCCGCGTGACGTGCACCCGGCCGATGTCGAGGTTGTCCGCCGCGAGGGTCTGCTCCCAGGTCTGCGGCGTGTCCATGCCGCTGAGGCCGGCGCTGAACTCCGTCTTGGGCGTGAGGCCCAGCCGCACGTAGACGTCGCCGATGCCCAGGTCCACGCTCACGACCTGCTGCTCGTAGACGACGCCGGCCATGCCCACGCTGAGGGCCGAGCCGCTCGCCGTCGTCTGCGCCGCCGCCGCGCCCGCGCGCGCCGCGACCGTGAGCGACGCGCGCGACAGCACGCCGCCGCCCAACAAATTGAAGGGCTGGACCTTGAAGGCGTAGAGGGCGTCCGTCGTGAGGCCGGCGACCTCGTAGTCGAGCACGTCCGGCGCGTCCGTGCCGTCGTAGACGAGGACCGCGGGCGTGCCCGGCAGCACCGTCTCGACGTACACGTTCGGGCGGTGGTAGTAGTCGTCGGTGCCCGCGTCCACGAGGCGGCCCGCCGTCGCGCGCATGAGCGGCACGTCGCCCGCCTCGGAGTCGAACGTGACCATCCACTCGAAGCCGCCGAAGGCGTCCGTCTGGTTGCGCGACACCGTGACGACCGAGATGGTCTCCAGATTCTCGAGCTCGGCCTTGACGGCGACGGCGTCGGCGTCCACGGGGATCGCGACCGTCTCCTCGCCGCGGAAGGACAGCGTGAACGAGCCCGACAGCTCGTTCGTGCCGGCCAGGAGCCGCTCGACCGACACGTCGTGGGGGTCGGTGGCGGTGTAGGCGTCGACCTGGGCCTTGTCGACGGCCATGAGGGGCACCTGGCCCCGACCGTAGAACGTGACCGTCTTGTTGGTGTTGCCGTACATGCCGTCGTAGCCCGTGACGTTGACGCACTTGTCGCGCGTCGTCTTTCCATAATTACAGCCGATGGCGTTGGCGATGGCGTGCTCCCACTCCGAGTCCGGCGCCGCCCGCTCGAGGGGCTTGGTCCACTTGCCGTTGACGTAGAGGCGCACGACGGAGTCGAACTTCGTGTTCTCGAAGAGGATGCGCTGGCGCTCGGGCGACGGGCGGTCCGCGTCGATGACGACGCGCTGGACCTCCTGCTTGACCGGGTCCGGGTCCGCCACAGTATTTAAAGAAGCGCCGGGGTACATGAAGAGCCGGTAGCCCGAGATGGGCGAGCCGCCCGTCGCGTTGTGGTAGGGCGCGCGCCAGCGCACGTGCACCGACGTCTCGCCGACGTCGACGTTCGTCGGCCGCACGAGGGCGTAGGACTGGTTCCCGTACGTGCCGTCGCGGACGCCGTCGTCGATGCCCGGCACGGTCGCGGCGATCATCGACGTGACCGGCGACTTCGCCGACCGGCCCAACCCATTCACGGCCTGGACGTAGAAGCGGTAGAGCTCGCCCTCGTCGAGCTCGCCGACGACGTGGCGCATGACGCCGAAGCGGCCCGGCAGGACGTCGACGCTCCCGAGCCCGCCCTCGTCGCGCGGCCCCGCGCCGAACGTCTCCATGGGCACCTTCTCGAAGGCCTTCTTGCCCGGGCGGCCCATCCAGAGCTGGTAGGCCGTGATGTTCGCGCCGCCGTTGTCGACGGGCGCGCGCCACTCGACGGCGACCTGGCCGTGCTTGAACATGCGGTCCGAGTTCGCCTGGTACAGGGACTCGCGGACGCCGTAGGCGGACATGCTCACCTGCCGCGGCGCCAGCGGCGCCATGGGCGCGCGCGGGTTCCGCACCGTGAAGACGGACGGGTCCGAGAACTCCCCGCGGCAGATGAGGTCCGCGTCGCGCGCGTTGCAGTAGTTCACGGCGCGCACCGTGAACCGGTACTGCTTGCCCGACTCGAGGCCGACGCTCGTGCGCGTGCGCACGACGAACTCCGTCACGTCGGGCTGGTCCGTGCCGTCGAAGACGAGGCGCGGCCGGCCGCCGGCCCACTCGTCCATCCAGAGCTCGTAGCCCATGACGCCCGCGCCGCCGTCCGTCGTCGGGTGGTCCCACGCGACGGCCAGCGAGACGGAGCTCGAGTTCACGAGGCGCACGGGCGGCGGCGCGCCCGGCGCGTTCCACGACGGCGTCTCGTACTCGGGCGCCGAGAGCTCGTAGGCGCCGAAGCCCAGGTCGTTGTGCCACCGCGCGCGCGCGTAGTAGCGCTCGCCCGTCGCGAGGCCCAGGAGGTCGTAGGCGTACGGCGCGCCGCCGCTCAGGTCCGTCGCCGTCGCGACGCACTCGCCGAGCGGGCCGTCGGCGCAGCTGCCCGGGCCCGAGCCGCGCGTCACCTCCGTCACGGTCACGTTGAGGCCCGAGCAGTCGCCCGCGCCGGCGCCGTCGCGGTAGTCGCCCTCGCAGGCGCCGCCCGTCAGCGTCGAGTTGGGCTGCGCCCAGTCGAGCGTCGCCACGTCGCCGCCGTTGCAGACGTCGTCGCCCCAGCGGTTGGTCTTGCAGCCGCCGAAGGTGACGAACCACGTGTAGCCGTCGTGGTTCGACGCGCGCGAGACCTCGACGTCGCCGACGTGCTCCATGGCCTCGAGCGCGGCCTCGAAGGCCGCGGGCGACGCGTCGTGCGGGATCGGGCCCGAGTAGTCGCACTCCGTCGGCGACCAGAAACGGCCCGGGTAGGGCGCCCGGGGCGCGCGGTAGAGGCCCGCGCGCGTGTCGTTGCAGAACGTCAGCTGGAACGAGCCCTGGAGCGGCCGCGAGCCCTTCATGCGCTCGCTCACGGAGACCGTCGCCTTCGGGTAGAGGGGCGGGTTGTTCAGGAACCGGTCTAAGGTCGTGCCGCGCTGGACGCCGTCGTTCACGCCGCTCCGCGAGAAGTTCGCGCCGAGCGGCAGGAGCGTCGTGTCGTCGGGGACGAGCATGGCGACGTCCCGCGCGTTCGCCGGCCAGTAGCCCGGGTTGCTCACGAAGGAGATGGTCCAGGCGTACTCGCGGCGCGGCCCCGGCGCCGACCGCACGACGTCCACCGTGCCGACGTTCGGCAGCTGCTCGAGCCGCGCCTTCATCGTCGACGCCGCGGCGTTGTACTCGATCGGCTCCGTCGTGTGCCGCCGCAGGGTCAGCGTGAACGTGCCGCCGAGCTCGACGCCGCTCCGCGAGGCGCAGTACACGCAGTGGCGCACGTCCGCCGCCGTCTCGGCGCCGTCCGCGTAGAGCTTGAGGTGCGCGCCGCTCCCGGTCAGCTTGTCCTCGGCGATCTGCAGGGCCTCGACGTTGCCGCCGACGCCCGAGCCGCGGAACTCGACCGCATAGAGGCGCTCGTTCGCGCTGTAGGGCGCGGCCATGTCCGACGACCAGTCCGAGACGTTGACGCCCGTGACGCCCTGGGACTCGAGGGCCTGGATCGTGTCGAGGGCGATGAGCGCCGCCTCGACCTCCTTGTCCGTGGCCTGGAACGAGATGGCCGCCGTCGTCTCGCCGCGGAAGCGCAGCTTGTACGTGCCGCCGAGGCCGGCGATGCCCTCGCGGTTGCGGTAGACGTCGATGCGCCGCAGGCCCTCGAGGTTGTTGACGTTGCCCACGAGCGCGGGCACGGGGCCCACGTAGTCCGTGACGGAGTTGAACGTGATGTTCATGGCCGCCTCGTAGCCGACGTGCGGCGAGTGGCCGTCCTCGACGACGAGCCGCCCGTCGCCGCCGTCGATGCACGCCGTCGTCGCGCCGCCGCCGACGCCCGTGAACGTCACGGTCACGTCGTTGATGTTCGTGAGCTCCTCGAGCGCGGCCTCGACGACCGCGGGGTTCGCGTTGTAGGCGATGCTGCGCGTCGTGAGGCCGTCGAACGTGAACGTGAAGCTCCCGCCCGACGCGTCGCACTCGACGAGCTGCGTCTCGAGGCGCGACGTGCCGCCCGCCGGCGACGTGCCGTCGAAGTCGTCGTCGAGCTTCAGGTGGATGAGCTGGACCTCGGAGAAGTTCCGCCAGGCCGGCAGCTCCGTCCGCACGACCTGCACCTCCGTCGTCGCGTTCATCGAGAGGCGCACGGCCTGGACCTCGTCGACGAACGGCTCGCCGGCCCACTCGACGCGGTACGAGTCGACGGCGTCGCCGCCGTCCCGGACCGGGTCCTCGAGGGAGAGCCGGAGCGACGTCGCGTCGAGCACGGCCAGCGACACGTTCACGGGCGCGCCGGGCCGGAAGGGCGTCGGCGCCACGTAGGGCGGCGTCGTCATCGTCCAGGGCCCCTGGCCCAGGGCGTTGACCGCCGCCACGCGCACGTAGTAGGGCACGCGCGTCTCGAGCTTCGAGATCGTCAGGTCCAGGTCCGCCAGGTCCGTGATCGCGGCCGAGCCGAGCGGCAGGCCGTTGAGCGGGTCCAGGGAGTTGAAGGGCGGGAAGACGCCCTGCCGCTGGAGGAACGTCGTGGCCGACACGGCCGTGCCGGTCATGTCGAGGTCGTCCGCGGTCAGCATCGGCACGTCGCCGAGCTCCGTGAGGAACGTGATGGACCACGTCGCGCCGCCGTTCTCGTCGGGCGCCGTGCGGCTGACCGCGACGGAGCCGATCGTCGAGAGGGCCTCGAGGGCCGCCTCGACGTCGTACGCCGACGACGTGTAGGGCAGGTAGCCCGTCCGCTGGCCCCGGAACTCCAGGGCGAAGTCGCCGCTCACGGCGACGCTCGTCGACTTCTGCACGAGCGTCACGTTCGCCGTCGAGTTCTTGTTGTCGTACGGCAGGAACGACACGCCGCGCTGGAAGTTCTGGACGCCCTGGCCGTCGACGTTCGACCGGTGGTTGACGGCGCAGTTCGGGTCGCCGCAGATGGCGATCATGGGCAGGTCGCCGGCGTTCGTGTCGAACGTGACGCGGTAGAGGCACGTGCCCGTGCGCCGCTTCTCGAGCCACTCGATGCCCTCCGAGCCGTCGTCCTTGACGCCGGCCGACTCCACGGAGACCGTGACGCGGCCGATCGTGCTGAGGGCCTCCAGCTCGGACTGGACGATGTCGGTCCGCCCCTCGGTCGTCGTCGCGACGGTCATGGTGTCGTCGCCCGCCTGCGCGCTGCTGGACGGGCCGTCCTCGGGGCCCGCCGCGTCGCGGCTCACCGAGATGGAGAGCTCGTCGAGGTTGCCCGCCGTGGTGCTGAAGGTGACGTCCCAGTCGCACTCGTGGCTGCCGAGCGTCGCCGACGACGCGACGTCGACCTCGTAGAACGCGTCCAGGGCCTCGAGCTCGGCCTCGATCTTGGCGCCGGCCACGGAGCAGTCGCCGCCGTTGGCCGCGTAGATGTAGCCCGTCGTCTCGCGGCCGTAGCCGAGGCGGAAGGTCGTGCGCGGCGACACGGCGGCGTCGCCGCCGCTCGCCGTCGTGTCGACCGTCCGACTCGAGATGCGCTGCACCTCGGGGACGGCGTCGCCGCACTCGCCGGTCTTGGGGTCCGACGCGGCGAAGATCTTGCCCGTAATTTGGCCCCCGAACTCGAGGTAGAAGTAGTCGTTCTTCGTGTCGTTGCCGCCGCCGCGCGTCACGTTGAGCAGCTGGATCTCCTTCATCGTGCCCTCGCGGAGCACCTCGATTTTGGCCCGCGCGTCGACGCCGATGAGGTTGGCCGTCGAGGCGATCTCGAAGTCGAAGTCGTCGCCGAGGTCCTTCTCCCACGTGCGCTCGGCGTCGTCGAGGAACGACACGGTCCAGACGTAGCCGTTCTCGGGGTCCGGGCCGCTCCGCGAGACGGCCACCGTCCCCGCCGGCACGCCCGGCAGGCGCGTCAGGGCCTCGACGACGTCCTCGGCGGTCGCGTCGTGCTGGATCACCGTCGTGCCGGGGTGCACGCCGTCGACGCCCGCGAAGCTCACGTTGAAGCTGCCGCTCAGCGTGTTGCCCGCGCGCACCTCGGAGGTCTCGACCCAGGGGTCGCCGCTCAGGCCCAGGAGCGTGCCCTCGTAGACGGGCGTCAGGAGCGGCTGGTCGCCGCCCTGGTCGTCGTGGACGAAGGTCACCCACCAGCTGAAGCCGCCGAAGGGCTGCGCGTCGCCCCGCACGACGGTCACGTCCGTGACCGTGTCCAGGAGCTCGAGCGCGTCCTCGACCTCGCCCGCGGTCGCGTCCGCGGCGATGAGCGCCGTCGTGTCGCCGCCGAAGGTCAGGCGGAAGGTGCCGCTGATGGCGTTGCCCTCCGTCTCCGTCGCCACCGTCACCGTCGAGCCGAGCGTCAGCCCCGACGCGTCGAGGACCTGGAGCTGCGGCAGGTCGGCGAGCGTCTCGTTGAACTGGATCTGCCACTGGAAGCCGGCGCGGCCGTCGATGGAGACGTCCTCGCGCTTCACCTTGGTGACCATGCCGAGGCCCACGTTTTGCAGCGCCTCGACCATGGCGAGGACGGACGTCCGGCCGCAGCACGCCGCGGCCGACGCGGGGATGGCGCCCGTGTACTGGAGCGTGCCGCCCGTCGGCCGCGTGTCCAGGGCCAGCGCGAAGGTGCCCGCCAGCGTCGAGCCGGCCGGCGCCGTCGCCGTCACCCACTGCTCCTCGCGGTGCGGCCGCGCGAGCGTCCGCACGAGCTGGATCTCGTCCACGTCCTTGCCTGTGTGGAAATCAAAATTTTACGGCGCGTTCGTGCTGAATCGTCGCGTCGTCCTCCACGCCATCGACGCGACGCCGACGCACTGGTTGATTTCCACACAGGTCCTTGCCGAAGGTGCGGATCGTCTGGAGCTCGTTCGCGCCCAGGTACGTGCTCGTCGTCACGGTCTGGACCTCGGCCACGCCGGGGTTCGTGTCCCATTCGACCTGGTAGCTCTGGACCTGTGTGGAAAGCAACCGGTGTTTCGGGCGCACCCGATAATTCTTCACGAAGTCATTTCGCGGCGATGATGCGGCCGCGCTGGCTCCGTCGAGCGGTGGGGAACCGACACCGCCACGCCATCGAGCAGGCGTCGCGTCGATGGCGTGGAGGTCGTAAAATTTTGCTTTCCACGCGGCTCCGGACGGCCGCGCCGCCGTCGCTCAGCGGCGGCGCCCAGGCCACCTCGACGCTGTCGCCGCCGACGATCTCCAGCAGCGCGTCCGTCGGCGCCGACGGCACGCGCAGCTCCGCGCGCGCCGCGGCAAATAATACGAGCAGCCCGCGGAGGGGCTGCATTTTTTGGTGCCTACTCTTCGGGTATGTAAGCTTCGCTTTTTGGGCGCTTTAGGCCGTGGGGCGCGCTGCTCAGGAGTCGGTCTTCTCCTGCGCAGCGTGCGGCACGCCCTAAATCCAGCCTGGCTAGCCTGTGGCTGTCCCTGGAGCGCCTCTGCAGCACTACCTGCACGCTCTTCGCTGCCCTGCGTCTCCCGGGCAGCAAAGAAGCGCGTACCACCCCGTTGCGACCGTGCAGCCGGCGCGGGTGTGGGTTTTTTGGCAGGTTATTGGTCGCTGCGCCCAGGTCTCTCCAGCGGACGGAAGAAAACCCCCTAGCCTTACAAAATATGAGCGCTCGCCCTCTTGCCAGAACGACCCCGCCACGCCGTGGCGCAGCGGTGCGGCGCCCGGGATCGCGCGCGCACTCGTCCGGGGCAGCCGGGCGCTTGCAGCCCCCCAAGACAATATGAAGGGCGCTTCCACGCGCGAGAGACGTCCCCGCATCAGCTTTGCCGCAGAGCGAGCCCTCGGCTGCGACGGCAGGTCGGGGTCGCGTCCAGCAGCGGCCCTCGTCGAGCCTCCAATCCGGCACGAGAGCGGCGCGGCTGCCAGCTCGCAGTCGTTTGGGAGGGCCAGGCCCCGTCCTCGGCAGCGCGCGCGTCGTCGACGCGAAAGGCAGCGTTTTGGGAGCAGGCTCACTGGAAGGCCTGGGCTCAGCCCTCGCTTCGGCATGGCGGCCCTCGCCCTGGCCGGCTTCAAGGCCGCGCCGCCCTCGAAGAGCCCCGTGGGCCCGATCGCCTTCGAGGACTTCGAGGCCCTCGAGGCCGGCCAGAGCCACGAGTTCGTGTCGCCCGCGCTGCTGACGCCGAGCCCCGTGCCGACACCGCGGCGACCGAACTGGGTGCCCTGCCGCGTGTCGCGGCCGCGCAAGGACCGCTTCGAGCTGCGGGCCGAGGACGGCGCGTTCATGCTCGGCGCGCGCGTCGTCGGCGGCGTCTGCTACGTGTCGACGGCCGAGGCCTTCGTCGCCAGCACGCGGCTCCCGCTCCCGCGGCCCTTCGCCGACGCGCAGGCCGCGGCGCGGGCCGCGCCGAAGAACGTCGTCGCCGTCGTCGCGCCGCGCGAGGGCCGGAACAAGGCGCCCGTCTTCGAGCTCGTCCTGGTCTCGGCGCAGCGCGGCCGGGCCGCGCGGCCGCTCTGCGAGGTGCGGCCCTCGAGCGTCTGGTGCGACCGCCAGGGCGCCGAGCTCCGGCGCCTCGCCATCGCGCTGCCCGAGTCCGCGCCGACGGCGCACTACACGCACGACTGGAACAGCCAGCCCGTCCGCGCCCGGCGTCCGCCTTCGGCCTTCAGCCTTCAGCCCGCGCGCCGGCCGGCGCGCGGAGGACGACGCGACCCCCGCGCAGACGGCGGCCACGCGCGTCGCGCTCCACTCGAAGCTGCCCGTCTGGAACCGGCAGCTCGGCTGCCTGTCGCTCCACTTCGGCCGGAAGCGCGTGCGCGCGTCGTCCTCGAAAAACTTTCTCGTCTACACGGCGGAGGCGCTCCGGGACCCGAAGCGGCGCGACGACGCCGAGGCCGCCGTGTTCCAGCTCGGCAAGCTCGCGCCGAAGACGTTCGCGCTCGACTTCCGGCACCCCATGTCCGCGCTGCAGGCGTTCGGCGTCGCGCTCGCGGCCTTCCGCGTGAAGCACTCGCGCGGCGTGCCGCGCATCTCGCGCGCCGAGGCCGAGCCCTATAAGTAACCTATCTGTTTTTGGTCTTAGTCACGGCCCCTTCACGACGTGCCGCGGCGGCAGCGACACGTGGGCCTCGCCGTCGACGGTCACGACGAGCTTGCCGTCGTCGAGCCACTCGTACGCGGAGAGCTCGTCGACGCAGGGCGCCAGCGTCAGCGCGCTCCCGTCCCGCCGCCAGCGGCCCGTCGCCGTCTGCGGCGGCGTCGCGACGCCCGGCACCGACCAGCGCAGCGTGTAGGACCCGGCGCTCGCGAGCGACAGCGTCACCTCGGCGAACGCGCGGCCGACGCGGCGCCAGTGGAGCTCGATGGCCGTCGGGCCCACGACGGGGCCGCGCGCGAACGTCTCGTCCGCCTGCCTCCGGAGCCGGTCGAGGACCGCGCCGCGCGCCTCGGCGCTCGCCGGCTCGATGTCGCTGTCGCTGTCGCTGTTGAAGAGGTCGGCCATCCTGGAAGGGCCGGAAGCTTCGCCTGCAAATGCAGCCCAGTTTTAGCTTAGCTTTTGGCCCTGCAGCCTAGCGTTCTCGTCAGGCTTTACTAGTGTGGGCTCGTCAGGTTGCCCGAACAGGCGTCTTTGCCGCGGAGGCAGCCCAAGTTCCCAAGTTGTGAGAAAGTGGACGGGTTTTCGTCTCTCGCGCCGCGCCGCATCTTTAAACGCCATCATTAATCGCACGTAGCAGCCAATGCCCGGCGGGCGGTGCCATCCCGATCGCTAATGGCTGCGTCCTCTTGAGGCAAGCGTCGCCAGCTTGCCCGCTTTTGAATTTATTCGTCCGGAGACGGCTCGCGCCGCGCCGCTGCGGGGCACGGGTGATCTCCAGGTGCCCTGTTTTTTAAAGTTGACATCCAGTCAGTCAGAGATCAATGTGAGTGTGTGATTGAAACTCTTGGGTTGTCTTGTCCGTGCACACACTCTGATCTAGAGAACTAGCATATATAAACGGCGCGATGCGATCCTAGCAGCCCGCCTCGTCCCTGCGAGGCGCGTGAGGGCCATCGCGACCTGCATGGAAAGCTTCACCAATGAGGGTGCCGACAGGCACGCGGGCGCGCCGGGGCCAGCGCTGCCGCCAGACGCGGCCCACGAAGGAGGGGCTGCGGCTGGAAACGTCCCTGGGGCTGCCTCGGCTGCGGCGACGCACGAAGGAGGGGCAGCGGATGATCCTGCCGGCGCGGCGCCGCCCGCCGAGGCCGCGGATGTAGCACTACCGGGAACGCCAGCGGCAGCCGCGCCCTTGCTGGCAGCTCAAGAGATTCCGGCCGCCGCGCCGGCGGTGGAGGAATCGCAGCCGCGGACGAGGCGCCCGCGGCCGGACGACGGGCAGCGCGTCGGCACGTGGCGTACCGCGCGGCGCGACAATCAAATGTCGAGGACGCCGTCGACGCGCCGGGGTGCTCTTCATGTAGTACGCTGCTCGATTTGCGCGCAGGCACGGAAGAGCGCCAGTACGTGACCGAGGTCATCCTGAGGTTCGGCGAGGGGCGCCTCCCGAACGTGCCCGACAACACGTCGCTCCGCGTCCTCCTCTCGACGGTCCTGAACTGCAGTCCCATGCGCATCACACGGTGTGTAAATCAAACTTCCGTGCTGACTCATCGGTGGATTTGCGCTCAGGCATCACGAAGAAATTCTCGGGCAGGAACGCGCTCCCGCGCGGGCGCTACCGCCGCACCGCCGCGCCGGAGCCCGCGGCTGTGTGGAAATCAAATTTCGGGCGCCCCACGCCATCGACGCGACGTGCTTTCCGTAGCTGCGTCTGCGCGATGGCGTGGAGTTTTCAGGCCATGGACGCGACGTTGTCGCCCGTGACCGCGTCGGTTCGATGGCGTGGAGGTTCACGAAGTCCACGCAATATTTCTCAGGATAACCTAACTCACTGGTTGATTTCCACACAGGCCCGCGGCCCTCGAGCGGCTCCGGACGCTCGAGCGCGCGTTCCACCGGCGCGTCCGGGACGACGGCGCGAAGCTGACGACGAGCCTCTGCGGCACGTACGACCTGCCCACGCCGCAGTCCCTCGTCGACGCCACCACCACGGCGCAGGCGTCCGCCGGTCGCCGCTCGCCGACCGCGAAGCGCTCGCGCTCGCGCTCGCGGACGGCGTCCCCGGACCCTCCGCCGACGCTGATGGCTCCGGTCCCGTCGTCCTACGGCGCGCCGGCCCTGGCGGGGCCCTACACCGGTCCGGAGCCCGCCTACGCCGGGGCCTGGCCGGCGCCGCCGGCGCCGCCGGAGCCCCATTCTCTCTCGATCGCGGTCGCCGGCCTGCTGGACCCTGTGTGGAAATCAAATTTACGGCGCGTTCGTCCTGAATCGCCGCGTCGTCGTTCACGCCATCGACGCGACGCCTGCTCGATGGCGTGGCCATGTCGGTTCCTCACCGCTCGACGGAGCCAGCGCGGCCACGCCATCGCCGAGAAATGACTTCGTGAAGAATTGTCGGTGCACCCGAAACACCGGTTGATTTCCACACAGGCTGGACCTTGCGCCGGTCCCGGACGCCCCCGCCGCTTCGCGCCCGGTCTCTGCTGCTCCGGCCCCGGCCCCGGGCCCCGGCACCGGAGCCCCCTTCTCTCTCTGATGAGGCGCCCTCGTGAAACATTCGAGCAACCATCGCCAAGCGGGACTCCATTTTCGGAGGACAACCCCGCCGCACCCCCACCCCTGAGCATGTGCCCGGGAACAGCTGACTCTAATAATAATTTACAGTATTAAACCGTTCTAGCATCGTAACTTATCCCGTCGACGTTTTGTCGCCTCGAGTTTTCTGGAGTAAAGGCCTTAGTTTTTCGGCGCGGTTCAGACGCACCTCTGCCGTCGAGTAACAGCTACTTACTTCGACCGTCGAGTCGAGCCAGCCTCTGGACTCAAAAAGCTCCTGTTTGCTAGTGTCTTACGCCGCTAGCGTCGAAGGCGCGTCCAGTGGTCAAAATCCAGCAATGACCACCAATGCTGCCCCAAGGGCTTGGGGCAGCCTTTGACGCGCCGCGGGTATGCGTCGCCTCCGACTCGTGCTGCCGCTGCTCGCGGCGCTCGCGGTGCTCGTGCCGTGGTGGGCCGCACGGCGCGACACCGCCAACCCGGCGCCGGCCGCGGCGGCGCTCAATCTCGCGCGCGAGCAGGGCCGAGCCATCGCAGCGCTCCGTGCCGACCTCGCGGCGTATCGCGCGGAGACCGCGCGGCGCCGCGAGGCGGCGACTGCCCCGCGCGAGCGGCCAGCGGCGGCCGACGGCGCGGTACGCGACGCGGCGACGCCCCCGCGCGTGCGGCCAGCTGCCGCTGAGCCGCCGCCGCCGCCACCACCGCCGGACATCACCTTTGCGCACGTGATCAACCCGATGCCGGCGGGCCACGGGCTCCACGCCGACGTCGAGGTCACGTTCGCGGCCCTCGCGCGGGCTGCGGCGTACGCGCGGGCCCGCGGCGTGGGCGTGCGGCTCCTGACCTGCGAGTTCGCCGGAGAGGCGCGGATCCGACGGCCCGCGGCGTTCGAGCCCGTGGCGAACCTGACGCGCCACGCGTTCGAGGCCTACGAGCTCGGGCGGCGCGGTGTCGCGGAGCGGCGGCTGCCCTTCGTGACGGAAATCTTCGAGAACGCCTACCGGGAGACGGAGGGCGCGCGGTTCCTCGGCTACACGAACGCGGACATCGCCGTGCAGGAGGACTTTTACGTCAAGGCGGCCGCCTACGCGAAGGCCTCCGACGCCTTCGTGATCAACCGCGTCGAGGTCGACGACAAGGACGCGAACGGCCGCCCGTACGGGCCCGCGGACCTGGAGACGCTCTACGCGCTCGGCCGGAAGCGGCCGCAGCGCCACGCCGGCTACGACTGCTTCTTCTGGCGGCGAGACCGGACGCCCCTCGTGTCCCTGTTTGTGCGGAATGTATTCGTGGGCTACCCGCCCGTCGGGAGGCACGTCATGGAGGCGCTCCGCTGCGTCTTCGGAACGAAGTACCGCGAGATCCGCGGCGCGCACCACACGTTCCATCTCGGCGACCGGAACGGCGGCTGGTCGCAGCACGGCCAGTACGAGCACATGAACCGGCGCGCGGCGCGGCTCGCGCCGGGCCCGTTCCGCCGCGTCGCGCGCTGCGGCGCCGGCGGCGCGGACGCCGTCGCCGCGGCCGCGGCCGAGCTCCGCCGCGCGCCGTTCGAGCGGTGGGACGTCCCGGGCGCCGAGTGGCCGCCGCGCGAGGTATAAATAGTATAATTAAGTGGTATCACGGTTCATCCGCGCAAGAGCTTCCGGCGCTTCGTCTTCGACAGGTAGGCGCGCGCGAGCGCGGGCCGCGGGTTCGTGGCCAGCCGCACGCGAAAGAGGCAGTTCGCGGCGTCCGTGGGAACGGCCCGCACCTGTGCGGAAATCGATCCGTGAGCAAGCGTCGCGTCGATGGCGTGGAGGTTATGATGCAGCCGTATCCGAGAAGCGCCGCGTAATTTGATTTCTACACCCACTCGCACCAGCGAGTCCGACCTGAGGCGCACAACGACCTTGCGCTTCGCCACGCGCGCCCGGAGCAAGGGCGGTCCGAGCCAGGGCACGCCCGGCGCCCGGAGCAAGGACCTGTGTGGAAATCAAATTTCGGACGCCCCACGCCATCGACGCGACGTCGTCTCGATGGTTTAATTTCCACACAGGCAAAGACCGCAGCGCGTCGTCGTCGCCCGCGCCGTCGTCGTCGTCGTCGGACTCGTTCGAGAGCGCGGGGAGGACCTTGGCCCGCAGGATCGAGAGCGTCTTGTCGGGAATGTCGGCGCGGAACACCGACAGCGCCGCCGCCAGCGCCAGCGCCAGCGGCCGGTCCGGCGCGCCGCCCTCCGACGCGTAGCCGATCGCGAGGAGCAGGCACTCGCGGAAGGCCGTCGCGCCGCCGGGCGCCATGACGTCGCCGTACATGCACGTGTGCACGAGCTCCAGGGCGTGGCGCCGCGAGAGGCGCCGCCGCGAGACGGGCGGCGGCGGCGCGTCGTCGACGGCCGAGAGGGGCCGCGCCATCATGTACGACACCTCGTCGACGCGCCGCGTCCAGTGGCGGTACGCGAGCTGCGGCACGTCCGCGCGGTCGCGGAAGCGCGACACGGCGCCGACGCGGACGAACCCGACCTTTTCGTAGAACTTCACGGCGTCCTTCGTCGCGTGGAGCACGGCGTGCGCGTGGCGGTCGTTCGCGGCGCAGTCCGCCAGCGCCTTGTCCAGCAGGCGGCGCCCGCAGCCCAGCGCGCCGAGCACGGCGACCTCGGCGAGCTTCGGCCAGACGCTGATGGCGTCGCCGTACTCCTTGTCGCGCGGCTCGCGCGTGTCGCAGGGGCCCGTCGCCTCCAGGGCGCGCGCGACGGCGCCCGAGTCGTCCACCTTGCGCAGCGTCCGGGCCTCCATCGACGACCGGTGGCAGCCGGCGGCGCCGTCGGCGACCTCGGCGGCCGACGCGTTCCGCGGCGGCCACGCGGCGCGGCGCCGCGCGACGCGCTCGTGCGGCAGGACGTCGAACGTGCCGGCGAGCGCGGCCGGGTGCGTCGACGTCCAGCGCAGCGACTTGGAGAAGGTGCAGAAGTCGCAGATGAGCACGAAGCCCTGCATGCGCCGCCGCTCGCCGCGCTCGCGCGCGACGTAGCCCTCGGGCGGCGAGGGGGCGAGGACGATGCGCTCCGCGACGTAGTCCGCCGAGAGGGGCGGCTCCAGGATCTGCTCCCAGGGCTTCAGGAGCCGCTTCGCGGCCTCGAAGCAGACGGCGACCATCTCCGGCACGAGCGCGCGCCACTCGTCGTGGCCGACGACGCGCTCGACGGTCGTGCCCGCCGCGAAGTCCGCGTCCGTGGCGCCCGCGCGCGGGATGCTGGGCATGTCGTAGGGCGCGTCCTTGTCGACGGGCGCGTGCGCCGGGCCCTCCGGGTCGCCGCCGTTCGGCGCCGCCGCCGCGCCCTGCTTGGCCCAGTTGTCGGGATGGCCGCCTGTGTGGAAATCAAAATTTTACGACGCGTTCGATTCAGCACATCGTCGTCCTCCACGCCATCGACGCGACGCCTGCTCGATGGCGTGGCGATGCCGATTCCTCGCCGCTCGACGGAACCAGCGCGGCCACGCCATCGCTGAGAAATGACTTAGTGAAGAATTGTCGGGTGCACCTGATGCACTGGTTGATTTCCACACAGTCGGCCGCGGTACTCGCCGGCGCCGTCGCCGGCGAAGGCGCCGGGCTCGACCTGCGCCGCCTCGCGCTGCGGGCGGTCGTCGGAGACGCCCATTTTTACGGCCTTTGCAGCAGTGGCGCGAGTCTTTTTTACCCGCTCTTTTGACTATGGAGTGCCAAAAGACTCTCGGCGAATGCCAGAGACCGGTCTTGCGGTAGGCTATTGATGTCCAATTTTAGCGCTCCGGCGGCTGCACGGTACTGCGTCCGGCCGCAGTCCGCACTCCCAGCCGCCCCAGAGCGCGGGGCGCGGAGGCGTGCCAAGTGCCAAAACGAATTTATTCGGGTTTTTGAAACCTACGGGACAGGTCTATTGCTTCCCTCTGCACCCTCGCGAGATCTATCACGCGTGGAGATGTCGTTGTACCAGTTGTTCGTCTCGAACGCCTCGTATGCCTCCTCGTGCACATTGCCAGCTCCCCCATGTTGTATGAGCGGTACGCGGTATCTATGAAAAAAAGGCGCAAACAAGCTGTGTGGACTTGTTTTCAATTGGATCGAAACAAACATGCAAAGTTTTTTGCAAATATGCATCGTATTTGCCTGCCAAGTTGGAGGCTGGAGCCTGCAGCCCACCCTGAGTGACAGCCGCAGCCGTGGTCGGGGGGCGAGGACAGTTGCAGCACCGAAAGAGAGGACAGTGCTCGCAGCAGCGCGACCACCGACGACGAGATCAGAGGTCGTGGTCAGCGCCGAAGTCGCGGCGTCGCCAACGACGCCCGCGCCTGGCAGCGCCGCCGTCCAACTCGCCCTCTGCTGCGCCATCGGTTCGTTCTGTTCGCTAGATCGGGTGGTGATGGGCGTCGCGATCATACCGATGGCGGCCGACCTCGGCTTCAGCGAGACCATGAAGGGTCTGATCGCTGCCGCCTTCTCGCTCGGGTACGGCTTAGGTATCGCGCCGGCCGGAGCACTGGTCTCAAAAACGGGCGCCCCGCGGCGCACGCTCGGAGGCGGGCTCCTGGCGTGGTCCCTGGCCCAGGCGGCGACCGCGCCGGCCGCGCCGATGGGCATAGCGCCGCTCCTCGCGAGCAGGACCGCGATGGGTGTGGGCGAGGCCGCGTGCCTGCCGTCGCTGCAGGTCATCGCGGCGACGGGCGTCGCCGCAGAGGACCGATCACGTTTTTGGGGCTTCCTCACAGCGTCGTTGTCGCTGGGTACAATTGCGGCCTACGCGCTCACACCCGCGATTATTGACTGGGGCGGGTGGCCCGCAGCTTTCTACGCATGCGGCGGCGGCGGCGCGTTATTGGCGTTCGTATGGCTCGCGACCGCCGGCGCGAGCGAGGCCGCGGCACCTGTTAAAGAAGAGCCTCGGGCGCTTCCCTGGCGACGCCTCGCGTCGTCGGAGCCCGTGTGGGCACTAGCTGCGGCCCATGCCGCTTCAAATGTGTTTCTGTACTTTTCGGTCGCCTGGCTGCCCTCCTTTTTCGTCGACGTGTTTGGAGATAGCACGGGCAGCGCGTCGACAGCGTCGCTCTTGCCATTCGTTGCGGGCGCAATTGCGGCCGTCGGCGCGGGGACGGCCTCCGACGCCATCGCGCCGACGATCGGGCTGACTCGGACGCGCAAGTACGCGCAGAGTGTCGCGACTCTCGGGCCCGCGGCGTCACTGACCGCGCTTGCTGTTCTAGAGCAGGGCGACATGCTCACGCAACCGGTCGCAGAGGCATTGCTGGTGTGTGCCGTGGCAACGCACGCGTGTTCTTGCGCGGGGCACGGCGTCGGCATCCAGGACATCTCGAAGCGCGACGCGTCGCTCGTTTATGGCGTCACGACGATCGCCGCTGTTATTGCGGGCGCGTCCGGTCAATACCTCACGGGTGCAGCGCTCGACGCGACGAACAACGACTTCGCGCCCGTGTTGCTCACGATCTCTGCGGTGCAATTGGCGGGCTTGGCGGCGTGGTGGACGTGGTGGGACTCGTCGGAACGTGTCTTCGAGTAGATTCTAGTGTGTTGTAAATGTCAAGCAAGTAATGTACGGGTTTTCAGCCCGGCGCGCCGGAACAACTTAGAAGCTACTATTGGGAAGCCGTACCGCCAGGAAATCAAACGCGGCAGTTCTGCGGTATTTTGAGCTACAGCTTCGCTGGAGCGGCGCTAGATATTTCGTCGAGACGTCGTGCAAAAGTAAAAAAACCGCTGAGCGTTTTTAAATGGGCCAATTCGCCTGCGAGTGCACCGCCACGGGCAGTGGCCGGGACCAGTGCGACTGGACCGACCTCTACGTTGCCCAGTTCAAGCTCCTGGACGGCTCGGTTGTGTACGTCGGCGGCTGTGTGGAAATCACGGCGCGTTCGTGCTGAATCATCGCGTGATTCGCGTGGTCCTTCACACCATCGACGCGACGCCCGCTCGATGGCGTGGCGATGCCGGTTCCTCACCGCTCGACCGAGCCAGGACGGCCGCGTCATCGCCGAGAAATGACTTAGTGAAGAATTGTCGGGTGCACCCGACGCACCGGTTGATTTCCACACAGGTCGGCGGCGAATACGACACGTACGGCCGGATCACCTGCGCCGTCGAGGGCGGCGGCTCGGCGCAATTCACAATCGTCGACGGCGCGGGCGGCGAGGACGCGCAGACATTCCTGACCGGTACTTACCAGTACGGCTACTACAACACCTATTCCCCGCGCGGCGACTACCCTGACGGCGGGATCGGTTGCGGCGTCCGCGCCGACGACGAATACGTCGAGGGCGTCCGCCTCAGCATCCCCGCGGACGCGCGAGACAAGCTCCAGGCCGTCGTTCCGGCCGCGATCGCAGCCAAGCTCGACCTCGACGTAGAAGGCGGCACCAGCTACATGCCGCACTTCCGCAAGGCGACGCTCGGCCGCCAAAAGACTATTCGGCGCCTCGAAGCCTACATGCGCATGGACGCGGCGGTCGCGGCAGGCGACCGGGCGGCCTTTGAGGTCGCCCAGCGCGAGATTCTCGCGGACCTGGCGCACGTGGCGGGCTCTCCGCCGTGGAGTTTTGTGTCGTGGTACGACGACACGACGGCGCGGCGCCAGGGCCACGACCTCTTCGACGAGGTGCGCAAGCTCGACGCGGCGGCGACGCCCGAGGCCTTCCAGCTCAAACGCCACGGAGACTGCATCGGTTGGGACCGCGCCGCGCTCGGGCGGGCCCTACGCGGCGAGCCGCCGGCCACGGGCCGGTCTCCGCACCCGGGACGGCCTCCTGCGGCCACGAGCAGCCGCCCCTCCCTGACGGTCGTTACCGACCGCGTGCTACTAGAGGTCGTGCCGTTCTCCACGATCGACGACGCGAACAGTTTCAACACGGCTCTGTCGGGCCGGCTCCGGAGGATCGGTCCCGCGTTCGACCGGTACCTCGAGAATGACCGGCGGAAGGCCTTCGGCACGACCAAAGCCGACGCCGACGCGCGCTTCGCGGCGCGCCTCGCGGAAGGCGCGTGCGGCTGCTGCGGCCGCGAGGACGGCCTGCTCGTTCTGTGCGACGGCTGCGAGACCGGCGCCGCGCACCCGGCCTGCGTCTCGCCTCCCCTCAACGAGAAGAAGCTGCCGGACGAGTGGTTCTGCCCCGCGTGCGGCGGCGCGCCCTTCACGACGAACGGGACGCAGCAGATCCTCGACGCCATCGACGACGCGGACGCGTCGGTCCTGCAGGACCTGCTCGCGCGCGGCGTTCGCGGAAACTCGTCCGCGGTTCTCCGCCACGCGCTGGGTTTGGTCAATGCGCCCGATGTGGTTCGCATGCTCCTCGTCGCGGGTGCGGACCCGGACGTGCCGGAAACGATCGAGAAGAAACAAGGGTGGCACGCGAACCCGATCATTAAGATCGAGGCGACGCCGCTCTTCGAAGCGCTGAAGGAGAAGAACGCGGCGTTGGCGCTCGCGCTCGTCGCGGGCGGCGCTTCCGTGGACAAGCACATCAGCGTCCAATTGGACTACAACGTGTCCACGGGCTCGCTGTACGGCTACCGCGAGCCGCCCTTCACGCGCCGATGCGCCACGACGTGTCTGTTTGAGGCCGTGTGCACCATGCCGCCCGAGGTGAACGACGCCGACGACTTCGAGGCTCTGGAGGTCCTCGTCGACACCATTCTGCGTTCGGCCAGTAACCCGAGGGCGCTCGTCCGGCACTCGGTGCAGGCCTGGGCTCACCTTCACGGCGCCTCTGGACGCGGCCGCGCCTTCGATAACGAGGGCGACACCGCCCTACTAGCCGCCGTGCAGCGACCGAGCGAACGTATTGTTAAGGCTCTCGTCAAAGCGGGTGCGCGCGTCAAGGAACTCACGCCCACGGGCTGCTCGATCCTCAGCATCTGCCGCATGGCCTACGGGCCGCTCCTCATGGCCGCGGGCGCGCCCATCAGAGTCCCCGGGAAGCCGAGCATCCTTTCGCGGGTCGTCACGGCAAGCAGCGACCGGAAGGAACGCGGTTGGTACTCTGGAGGCACCGAGAGCGAGGCGTGGCGCCGCGAGCGGCGCGCGTTTTTCGACGCTCTCCTACAAGCGCGGCCGGCCGACGTGCACACTCAAGATTCGGAAAAAGGCGAGACGGTGTTGCATCGGCTCCTGAAGCAGGGCAGCCAGCAGGCCCTGGACGTCGCGAGCCGCGACAACGGTCGCGACCGCTACTATTACAGCAGCTACTCGGGCCCTCGCGATCCTGCGGGGATCTTCTCGATGGTGGAGGCGTGCGTCGCGGCCGGTGGCAACCTCAACCAGGCATCTGCCGACGGGGCGACGCCCTTCCTCCAGGCGGTGGCGTGGATGGACGAGGAGCGCATCTCCGCTCTTCTTAGCCTGGGCGCGGACGCGACGGTCGTCGACTCGCGCGGGCGCGGCGCGCTCCACTACGCCGTCGCGCGAGCTCAAACGGAGGTCAGCGGTTACGGTCGCGACGAAGACGAGAAGGCGACCAAGCTGGGGGCGTTGTTCCGAACGCTACTCGCGGCCGGGGCCGACCCCAAGCAGACCGGGCTTCTGAAACTCGACTGGTGCGGAAAGCATGCTATAATCGAACGCGTCACGCCGCTGGTCGCCATCGTCGCCCTCGGAGAGAACATACTGCCGTCCGAGAAAGGGTACGACAGCCCGAAAAAATGGAAGGTCGTGTCCGAGGTCGTGCGCGCGCTCTTCGCCGTGTCGGACCTGACCGCGCAGTTGCGCGACGAGAACCTGCTGACGCTGTGCGTCTCGTGGGCGCCCATCGAGTTCGTGCTCCAGTTGTTGGACGGTGCCGAGCTGAACCTCGACCAGACTGGAACGGACGGCGACACGCCGCTCATCCGCGCCTTGAAGCTGCCCGACGACGGCGACACGAAAGCTGAGAAGTACGGGGCCGCGAAGTCGGCGCTGGTCGAGCTCTTGTTGGCGCGCGGCGCGGGGCCGAACGTGTGCGACGACGAGGGCCATTCGCCCCTCTACCACGCGGGCTACCAGAAGCGCATGGGCGACGTCATCCGCAAGGCCGGCGGGTACCGGTCCAACATCGAGACGTGAACGCCCCCCCCCCCAACCCCACCCCCCGCGCACTCTGGGTAAGAACCACCACAAATGCGACGCATATACAAATTAGGCTTCGGACGGAGCGGCAACGAACTCCTGGGCGTACATGTCCTCGACGGGGCACTCCACCGCCGAGGCGAACTCCTCCTGCAGGATGGCGCGGCGCCAGTTCTCCTCGTCGTCGACGTAGAGCAAGTCGTCCAGGGGCGGCAGCGGCTCGAGCGGCGAGACGAACGCGCGCGGCATCGACCCGGCCAGGCCCACCGCCTTCGCCTGGGCGTCAAGCGCCTCCACCGAGACTCTCTCGATGGAGCGGATCACGCTGGCGAGCGCGGCCGCCCGGGCGGGCGACGGCCGGCACGTCACGAGCTGCGCCAGCGCGGCGCGCCGCAGCTGCGCGAGCCACCACTCGACGCCGTACGTGTAGCGCAGCTCCGCGCCGGCCGGGATGGGCCGCGTCGCCACGGCGAAGACGCGCGGCACGGGGTCGCAGGCGTCGTCCGTCTCGCACACCTCGGCCTGGCAGAGCGCGACGTTGTTCCGCGTCTCGATGCGCGCGATGTAGGCCCGTACCACTCTCTCGATGCGCTCGACGTCGGCGGCAAGCGGCACGCGGGAGTGCCACGACGTCAGCACGAGCCCGTTCACGTCCTCGGCGCCGATGACGCCGTCGCCGCGGATCTTCGCCGAGGCGATGGGCCGGTCGGGCGTCGTGTGCGGCATCTTGAGGGCCGTGTGGTCGTTGATGAGCTGCGCCACGCCCTCCTCGGGGCAGGCGCCCTGGGCCGGCACCTTGCCCAGCAAAATAAAGTCCGCGGCGCCGGCGCGCGCGACGCAGGCCGCCGTCGGCTCGTCGACGTCGCAGTACTCGTC
The DNA here is from genome assembly GCA_918797485.1 of Pelagomonas calceolata. Lineage (NCBI taxonomy): Eukaryota > Pelagophyceae > Pelagomonadales > Pelagomonadaceae > Pelagomonas > Pelagomonas calceolata. The sequence continues at coordinate 5,182,898 of CAKKNE010000004.1, forward strand.
CTGGGTGATCGAGTCGCGGATCGTGCCGCCGCGCGCGGCGCCGCCGGCGTCCGAGACGGCCGTGCCGGCGAGGCCGATCTCGTAGCGCTGCGAGTACTTGCGCCAGTCCGCGCCGTAGAACTCCTGCTGGAGCTCGAGCTCGTCGCAGCGCGTCGTCGCGGCCGGCGCGAGGCAGCCCACGTACTCCGTGATCGTCGTCCCGGCGGCGATGCGCTCCTTCGCGAACACGCCCAGCCCGGCGCCGGGCGACGCGTCGACCCGCACCAGGGGCTCCTCGAGCGCCTCGTACGCCTCGACGTCCGCGCGCCAGTGCGCGTAGCGGTCGTCGAGGTAGGTTCGCGACGACGACGACGCGTGGACGGTGCGGCGCTTCGCCGACGGCGGCGTGGGGGCTCGCAAAAGAGCGAGCGTCGCACACGCCGTCAAAGATCCTGCTCTGAGCAGCCTGCTGCGTATCATCGTCTTCTACGCGCTTATCGTTTTAAAACTTGGTCCGCTGGGTGCGAGGCAGCAAGAAGGAGTGGCCTGGTGCTACTGGTAGGCGCTCAAAACGGCCTGGAGGTGAGCAATGAGGAGTGTTCGCAGAGCAGATGCCCGATCCTAGTGTGTCCCATTACGCTAGCCTGAAAAAAAAGCCAGAGCCTATAAAAATTGTGGGTTGCAGCGGGCTTCATTGATGCTCTTAGCGCTCTCCTCTCCTCACGCGCAGAATCTGGATAGCGTTTTCAGCAGCTCTCAAGGATTCTCGAGCATTGGCGCTTGAGAGGCACACTGCACACGACAAAAAAGAATGTCGCGCCTCGCGGACTACTCTAAATTCGACAATTTGGACGACGGCAGCGACGAGGACATGAGTCCGCCGCGTACAGACGCGCCGCCTCCACCAGGCACGGAGCCCGGCCCGGCCCGGCGAGACGGGGGGCCGCCACCAGGCACCGAGCCCGGCCCGGCCAGGTACTACAAGCGCGTGCAGGTCGGCTGCGTGCTGGTGCGGGATTACGGCGCCGGCGCGGGCACGCCCGCCGACCGGCTCCTCGCGTTGACGCTGCTGCGGCGCTACGGCCCGCGCATAAAGGGCAAGCGCGTCGTCGAGCTCGGCGCGCAGGCCGGCGCGGCGGGCCTCACCGCGGCGAAGATGGGCGCCGCGTGGGTGTCGCTCGTCTCGGACGACCCGCGGGCGGCCTACGCGTTGAGGGTGGAGAGCGTCAAGAACGGCGTGTCGCGTACCGTGAAGAACGTCTGCACCGACTGGCTCGAGGACGACCTCAACCACGACGTCGCGGCGGACCCGACGGACCTCCTCGTCGCGGCGAACGCGCTCCACTCGCCGCGCGAGTGCGGCCGCCTCGCGGCCGCGCTCAACGCCTACGCCAAAACGTCGCCGCACCTCGCCGCCGTCGTCGCGTCGCCGCGCTGCGGCTCGGGCGCCGAGGCCAAGGGCCTCCAGATCATGGAGGCGCGGGGCTGGACGTACGCGGCGGTGGAAATTCATCCAGACGACGCGGAGCCGACGCCGCCGGGGCACGCGCTCGCCGTCTTCGAGTTCACGCGGCGGACGACCTTCACGCCGAAGCGGCCGCGCGAGGGCGACGACCTCCGACCGCGCGACGAGACGACTGTGATGAGTTAAACTTAATTTACGCCTCTGTGATGAATTCAACCGGGAAACAGCTCCCGCGAAACGCAGTCCCCGACGGGCAGCGCCTTCCGGAGCCCCTCCTCGTCCGTGGAGACGGTCCAGCAGAGGACGCCGGTCCGGTCCGCGTGGCTCTTGAAGGGGATCATCTCGTCCCACATGATCTCCGCCGGATTTTTCACTGGCAGGTGGATGAGCGTCTCGCAGTTCTCGAGCTCGACGACGTGCGCGAACGACGCCCAGTCGGAGACCTGGCCGAAGCTGACCCGGCCGGCGCAGCAGCAGCCGGGCAGCCGCCGCGTCGTCGTCGCGTAGGGCGTCGTCGCGTACATGGCGCGCACGGCCGCGGGGCTCTCGAAGACGCCCTCGTCGAGGACGAGGGCCGTCGCGTAGTTGCCCGCGAGGTCCTCCGTGATGCCCTCGAGCCGCCCGCGGCAGTCGAGGCCCATCACGCCGATCGTCGTCCGGCAGGCCGTGAAGAAGCCGCTCGTCAGGATGTCGTTCGTGCTCACGAAGCCCGCGTCCGCGCGCCGCCCCTCGACCTCGAGCGCGACGTCGCTGATCGGCCCCGCCTGGGCGCGCTTCGCCGCGGCGACGCGGTCCGGGTCCAGGAAAAACGCGTGGCACCGCGCCCGCCGGCCGCAGCCCATCATCAGTGGGAGGTAGTGGCACATGGCGCTCGGCGAGTCGACCCACGCCAGCGCCTCGCGGTTGCACCGCTCGCGCATGGCCTCGCCGAAGGCGTGGACGCGCGCGACGCGCAGCGTCCGCACCTCGGCGCCGGGCTGGAGCATGCGGAGCACGTCGTAGTACGTCCGGCCGTCGCCGACGGCGTGCGCGAGCGAGAAGACGAGCGCGAAGACGCCCTCCTCCTCGGACTCGGCGACGGTCAGCTTGCAGACGGGCGCCTCGTCGTCGAGCAGGTTGCGCCCCTGCTCGACGACGACGCGGTTCGACTTGTACAGGGCCCGCGCGACGGCGGCGTAGCCGCTGCGCGGCGCCGGCACGACGTAGCGGTGGTCGAAGAGCGGCGAGATGTGGTCCTCCGTCGCCTCCTTCGGGAAGCGCAGCGTGATGCCCGCGCTCTGGGAGCTGAAGAACGTGCCGACCTTCTCCTTCTCTATGAGCCGCCCCGCGAGCCAGGGGTTCTTCGACACTACCTTAAAAAGCTGCGTCCGCAGCGCCATGCGCAGCGCGAGCTGCGACACGGCGCCGCGGTAGAAGGTCACGGTCGTGATGCTCGGCTCGTGCAGGAGGCCGCCGGCCTCGTCCGCGAGCAGGCGCAGCTCCAGGTGGCCCAGCTTCGTCGGGCTGATCTTCGCGTGGTGCTGCACGAGGTCGTGGATCGCCTTGACCATGGCGGCGGCGCCGCGGCGGCCGCGTCCCCGCAGGCCGCCCTCTACGCGCTTCCTAGGCCGCCCCCTCCGGGGCTGGGATGGGAGCCAGACCGGGCAGCCTGGTCACACCCCGCGTCGCGCGTCTTGCCGGCGAGCGCTGGCGTCCTCCGAACGCACGGTACGGCGTATCCGCGACGAGACGCACGCACGCCGCTCGCTGCCGCCCGGCCGCCCGGCGTCGACGAGCTCGTATTTTGCGGTGTGCGGCGCTACAGCGTCGAACCCGTATGAACGCGAGGCGTCCGATCAGCTATCCGACGAGTCTCTCGAGCACGGACGGCTCGGCGATAGGTCCCTCGCGACGGTGCCGTCGGCACCGGGCGACTCGCCGACTCCGCGTCAGCCGGGAGCAGTACTACCACAATTCAAGTTAAATCACAACAAACAGACTACTGAGCGACCGCCAAAAACGCGACAACAAACAAACTACTGAGCGAACGCCAAAAAAGCCAGCGCCTCCTCGCCACCCATACCGCCGCCGCCGCCGCGCCCGCGGAACGCGGCCACGTCGTCTAGAAAATCGGCGAGCGCGTAGTCGCGCCGTTCCTCGGCCGTGAAGAGGGCCTCGAAGGCGGATCCGAGCGGGAGCGCCTCGGAGAACGAAGTCCGCAGGGCCTCCCGACGCGCCTCGTCCAAAAGCGGCCGCGCCGCGCCGAAGAAGGCGTCCTGGACGCCGCGGCAGTGCGCCGCCATCGCGGCGTCGTCCGCGTCGCGACACTCCCGTTTCTTCCGAAGACACAGGACGGCGACGGGCGGCGCGGCGCCCCGCGCGACGCTCTCCCGACCGGCCGGCGCGAACAGCGGCGCCGCGAGGGCCTCCACGAAGTCCGGCGGATACAGCGAGCAGACCACGTACCGGCCGCCCGCCGCGAGGCTCCGGAAGGCGCATGTAAGCAATCCGGCGGCGCCGCCCTCGGCCAGCGTCGCGTCGAGCGACGACTTGTCGAAGGCGACGTCGTAGGGGGCGCCCGGCGCGGCCCCGCCGGCCGCCCAGTCGTGGACCTCGCCGTGCCTCGGGTCCCGGTCGACGCCCACGACGCGTCCGAACCCGACGTCGGCGGCGAGGCGCCGCGCGAGATCCGACGTCCCGCAGCCGAGGTCGACCGCGCTCGCGGTCGAGGGGTCGACGCCGTCGAGCAGGCGCGTCAGCAACGGTTCGAGCTGCGACCATTCCAGAAGCCACTCGAAGGGCGCCTCCCGCGCGACCGGCGCCGACAGCCGCACCTTGGGCTTGACGAGGGCGCCGGGCGAACAGATCGCGCTCCCGTCGTCGACGGCGCCCAGCGCGCGGTACCGCTTCAGCAAGTCCGCGGCGTCGGCGTCCACCGAGCCGCAGACGCGCGGCAGCCCGAGCTCGATGGCGCGCCGCCGCGTCGCTTCCTGCAGCCGGGCGCCGAGGCCTCGCCTGCGCACACGCGGCGCGACGGCGAGCGTCGACAGCTGCAACGCGTCGTGGTAGGGTACGAGCAGAGCCATGCCCACGACGGCCGAGCCATCGAACGCGAGCAGCCACTCGCATGCGCTCAGGTCGTGCCAAGGGCCCGCGAGCGCCGAGAGCACGTCGCCGTCGGCGGGCACGGCTCCCGGATAGCACGCCGTGGCGAGTTCGCGCAGCGCTTCGGCGTGCTGACACGCGTCTGCCGAGGAGAGGCGGACGATTTGTCCTATGTTTGTGCCGCTGCTGTCTATGTTACTCGCCATTTTGTGTCACTGATCAGTGCGGTATGGGTCGCAAGGGCCCGTATGGGTCTCTGTTGATCGATGCGGCTGGAAGAGGACGAAGGTCGCTCGCACGAGCCAGTTTTTGGTCAGTTTTTGCGCCCGCAAAACCCGTAGCACCCTTCGCAAAAAACCCGTCGTCGTCGTCGCAGAGCCAGCAGATGAGCCAGCTGCAGCGCTGCGGGCGCTCGTGTGCTTAAAGCGTTGCCTGCTGTCCGCTGAAGAAACCACCGCCTCCGCTGACAGTCCTACGGACGCGCAAAATAGCATAAGCCCCAGAGAGCCATATTACAAAATGGCAAGCCAAGACGCCGAGTACCCAGCCGGCGTCTCGGACGCGCGCCTCGCCGCGTGCCAGCAGGACGTCCTCAAGATGGTCGAGCTCGCGGCGCAAGTCGCCGAGGGCCTCGCCGCGAACGTCGACCCGGAGGCGATCGGCGCGCCGGAGGCGAACACGATCAAGGAGGACGCGGCCATGTTCCTGCGCCTCGCGGACGGCGTGCAGGAGACGATGGCGCAGTCGAGGTGGCCCGTCGAGCACGCGTACGCGCGGTCCGCGGAGAACCTGCTGCTCCGGCGGCGGCTGGACGAGATGGTCGAGGAGGCGCAGGACGAGCTCGGCCACGCGCTGCGGACGCACCTCGCGGCGGCGCTGCGCGACCAGGCGGCGAACGCGGCGCGGCCGCCCGAGGCGGGTGCCGAGGACGAGGAGGCGCAGCTCTGCCGCGCAATGGAGCTGGTTCGAAAGTGCGAGGAGACGGCCGAAGCGGCGGGCGTGCGGGTCCCGCAGGCGACGACCGCCGCGGCGCCGCCGCCCGCGGCCGCGGCTCCGGCGCCGCCCGCGCCCGCGGCGCCGGTCGCGGCGCCTGTCGCGCCGGTGGTCGCGCCGCCACCCGCGCCGGTGGCGCAGATGGACGTCGAGCCGGCGCCGGCAGCTGCAGCGCCGCGATGGACGGGGCCGGAGATCAACAAGATGACGGTCCCGCGGCTGAAAGCGGCTCTGAAGGACCTCGGGCTGGCCACGGACGGGGTCAAAGCGGCGCTGAAGAAGCGCCTCATCGACGCGATGAGCCGGGCCATGCTAGACGATGACACATAACTACTTATACCTCGCCGTGGACGGGTCGATACTCCGCGACCTGGAGTCGCAGGAACTCGTTGTCGCGCGCGAGCTTGCGAAGGGGGTCGGAGGCGTTCTGCCGCCGGTCGACGGCGTTCTGCACGCGGCGCCGCCCGGTGTCGAGGCCCCAGGAGGCGCTCGTCGTGCGGTGCGAGCCCGCGACGCCGCCGCCGGGCAGGTTGCCGACCTCGCGGCCGTAGGTCCGGAGCTCGTCGAGGAGCCGCTCCTGGACGCGCCGCAAGCGCGCGGCCTCGGCCTCGACCCACGTCTTCGTGGCGAGGTCGGCCGTCTGCTTCAGCGTCAGGCGCCGCCCGAGCACCTCGAGCGCCGCGCCCACGTAGAGGTCGAACGGCCCGATCGGGCCGTACTTGCCCTCGAGGTGCGACAGGCGGTAGAGCGTGGCCGTCTTCTTGTCGAGGCCGAGGGTCACGGAGCCGTCCGTCGTGTCGTACGAGAGCCGGAGGTCCCGGCGCACGCTCCCCTTCGCCGTCGTCTCGTGCCACCAGCTGAGGAAGTTGAGCGTGCGCGGGGGCGGGATGGGGTCGAAGCCGCCCATCGTCGAGTCGCGTCGGGGGCGTGTACGGGGCAGCCGCAAGGCCACGAAACTGCCCTACCCTCCACGCGCGCCTGTCCTCAAATTTTACAAGACAGCCGAAGTGGAACCGGTAGACCTCGACAGCAAGCTTAGGGCAGCAACTTCAGACTTTCAATGCGAGACAGCTGATCTAGCGCCCGACGGCGGCCCACGGCGGCCCACCCCGCAGGCTCCGCAACCAAGCTTCCGTCGAGGGTTCCTTCGGGCGAGAGCCTCGCTCCCCGACCGTTGAGGCCTCCGTGCCTTCCACGCGACGCGACGAGATTTTGGGGGTGTTTTGGTGGCACAGCGGACGCGCGGCGCGAGCGTCGATCCACCAACAACTGCCACACCGTCGTCGCTCTGCTGCGCTGGCATCGGTTTGTGAGCATTCAAGCGCGTGGGGCAGCGCCCTGTGTAAATAGCTGGCCAGGAGGCAGCCTTAGGGCAGCCATGGAAGCTGGTACCCGACGACGGTGGCTCCTCGCCGCCGTCACCATCGCTCGGGCAGCCGCCAAGTCCCACGACGACGGCGGCTTCCCGCCCTGCCGCTGGCCGCCCTGGCCGGACCGGCCCGGCTACTGCGCCCCGCCGGCGAACAGCTGGAACAACGAGCACACGCGGGTCCGGCCCGGCACCTGCGACCCGCGCAAGCCGTCGTGCAAGGTCGGCTCGGGAAGAAGGCCCATCGTCGACCCGAAGGACCCGTGGAAGAAGGCGGTGCCGCCCGGCTTCCGGAAGCCGCTCATCGTGACGGGCGCGGACGCCCTCGGGCCCGTCGTGCGCGAGGTCTTCCTGCCGCTCTTTCTCGGGCTGCTCTTCCTCTTCCACGTCATCGGCCCCTTCACGCTCCTCCAGAAGATCAAGTCGAAGTGCAACGACCTGCGGGGCAAGGCCCCGGGCGTGAAGAAGGAGGACCACCTGGCCAAGGGCGCGCTCGTCCAGTTCAAGACGGTGCTCAGCCAGCGCAAGTGGAGCCCGGTCCTCCTGATCGGCCCGCTGCCGCCGAGCTTGATTGGCTGGCTGGTCATGACCGTCGGCCAGATCTACTTCTTTGCCACCTACGAGATGAGCTCGCGAAATAAATGCTACCCGGTCAAACTGGGGCTGCTCGTGGCCATCTGCGTGTCGCACCTGTTCGTGGGCACGTTCTTCTGGTCCTACGCCGGCTACCGCTACGACATCGCGTTCCGGCCTGTGTGGAATTATTGCGCGGATCTTCGTGAACCTCCACGCCATCGAGCAGAGACTGTGCCGGGGACAACGTCGCATCGATGGCGTACGGTGGGGTCTGAAATTTGATTTCCACACAGGTTCCGGCTCAACGCGAAGTTCTGGCGGTCGTGGCGGTACAAGAAGATCTCGATCAACGTGACGCGCGAGTACCCGTCGCTCGGGCATCTCGTGGCGCACTACGTTGACCTCTACCTGTTGACGCTGGGGGCGAACGGCTACTTCTCGATGCAGCTCATGGCCGAGCATGAGAAGGGCCCCTGCGAGAAGTACGGCCTCCTCTCGTTCAGCTGGTTCGTCGTCCTCATGACGTGGTTCGTGCTCGGCTGCGTCACGTACGAAGTCGTCAAATTGACCGCGAGCTCGTACGGCATCGGCACGTACGGGAACCCCGAGGAGGAGACGCGCGAGTCGCTGCAGAAGAAGCGTGCCGACCGCCTGGCGCAGGGCGGCGAGGCGTCCGACAGCGAGGAGGACGAGAACCACTGGAGCAAGTGGCCCATCGAGGACCAGCCCGAGGCCGAGGAGTCGCTCGGCTACCAGGCGGTGCGGAACCAATTCGTGCAATTCGGCGATATGGACAACATCGAGGCCGATCAACTCGTAGAGGTGCTCAAGTACCTGCGGCTCCGCCTCGAGGTCCCTGAACTGGAGGCGCTCAAGGAGGACCTGGCCATCGACGAGCTGATCACCTTCGACATGTTCTTCGCGTGGTACGAGGAGTACTACGAGAAAAAGAAATATCCCAACGGCAGGTATCCTGGAGACGAGGAAACGTAAACACATGTACTAGACTTAGGCCGGGGCGGGGGCGGGTGCCGGCGCCGGCGCCGGCGCGCAGGCCTCCGCTTCGGCCTCGAGCCGCGCGGCTGCTTCGGCCTCCAGCCGCGCGGCCCGTTCGGCCTCGAGCCGCGCGGCCCGTTCGGCCTCGAGCCGCCGGAACGTCGCCGCGTCCCAGCCGAAGCGCGCGATGATGGCCTTTCGCCGGCCTTTGTCGTCGAACGTCGGTACCAAGACCTCTGCGTAGAAGTCCTCAGGAGGACACGAGCAACGCGAGTAGAGGTGGACGACCAAGTCCCCGAGAGATCGTTCCACGTCGGGAGGCGGTCGGCCGTCGTCGACCTCTCGGTTCCTGGTCCTGGGCGAGGGCTTCGGCGTCAGCGCTTGACCGCGCGCCGCGGCTTGGCTGTGAGCGAGGGAGCTCCGCCTATCCTGGGGGAGAGCCCCTGGCGTGGGCGAGGGAGACGTCATGCGCCCTCCCGCAAGAGCGGCCATTCTTTCCATCTCGAGCCTCTTTTGCTCACGACGCTCGGCCTCCTGCTCGCGCCGAGCCGCATCAAGGCGGCGTTTTCTGGCGTGCTCGAGACCCCAGGCGCGTGCTATGAACGTTGCGACGATGGCACGGATCTGGTCGCAGGTAAACTGTTCTGTGGTCGTCGCCGAGCGAACGGCAGCCACGACCGCCGAAGCGTCGAGATCGTCCGGCGGCGGCGCTTCGCAATCCTCGTAGGGTGTCCAAGTGGCACGTTCATAGGGCGAATATCTCGAGGTTTTGGTAGATGCAGGCAGCCCGCGGACGTACGCGTCGTAGTAAAACACGACCGCCTCACTTCGTACGTCCCTGAGGCACCGCGGCGCTGCCGTCGTAGCAGGCTCAGTCTTCCTAACTCTTAAGGTGGCGCGAACATCATCAGGTCCCACGTTCAAATTGAGGCGCTCGCAGAGAGTGCGTGCCACGCCAACGACCGCGCGCCGCGCGGGGCTCGTGGTCGGCTTACCGTTCGCGTCGAGCGGTATCCGCAGTTCGACAAACGTCTCGGTGGGCGGGCGCTCTCCGCGCGCGGCGCGCGCCGCGGCCCGCGCAAAGGCAGCCCTAACTAAAGCTTGCAGGCGGCAGATCCAGACAATGCCGTCGAGAGGTTGGCGTGCAGCCCTCTTGTTCGTCGTCACGGGTACAGGCGCGATGGCCTCCTCCGTTCTGCGCCGCCACGCGAGCACTGCCTGGACGTGCGGGTGGCAGACGCGCACGCGGACGTCGCACGTCGTGCGCACGACTCGCAGCGTCGTTTCGTCCTCTCCAACGTCAATGTCGCACCGGAGCACCGCGAGGCCGCGATCCAGGTCCTCCGAGAGCGCGGCCAATGCGTCCTCAGGTAACGACACGTCCCGCTCGGCGAGCCAGTCCGCAAGATCGTCCTCGGTCGAGTAGCGGCCGCTTAGTCGTTTCGCCTCGCGGTAGGAAGGTGCCGGTGCCGGTGCCGGTCCCGGGGCGCCGACGCACTCGAGCGCCTCCGCGGGGCCTTCGACGACCGGCGATCGCTTCGTCGCCTCGAGGAATAAATGGCCCGGTAAGAGCCTGAGGAGACGCGGCGACGCTGCGATGGTCGCTGCGTCGAGTTTCATGCCGCACGCGTGTAGCAAGGTCGCGACGCGGGCGTCCGGCGCCGCCGTGCCGGTGGCGGGCGGCGCCAGGTAGTCGAACGCGACGTGGCGGCCCTTCCCCGGTGCGACCGGTGCCCTGGGTGCCTTTGGGGGTGCCTTCTTGGACGCCTTCTTGGGTGCCTTGGGCGGTGCTTTGGCCGGTGCCTCGACCGGCTCTGCCGTACCCTCTCCCAGCCCTCCAAAGCACTTGGCCAGCGCGTCGAGAGTACTTGCATCGGCCGGCTTGCCGTCGACCGTGACCGCGGCGAAGCCTCGTGGACTCACGCTTTCCTCGGCATCAGGACTACTCGCCTCTAGTCGCTCCTTGCGCGCGGCCGCGCTCGCGCTTTCCTCGGCGACGAGCCGGTAGAGCGCCGCTCGGTCGACGCGCCGGTGCACGTCGAGCAGGTGTCGCCCCGACAGGGCACCCGTAAAAATGTCGTAGGCGCCGCCCATAATACGCCGCAAGGTCCTGGCCTGGTCATCCGACAAGTTTCTATCGATCAGCGCCGGCACCGCCTCGGAATCGACCGCCCGCTCCGCTAGGGCCGCGACGGCGTCCACCGTTTCGCCGCTCGTCAACGGCTTCGAGCTCGAGTTGATCCGGTCGATGAGTTCTTGGCCCTGGGCGCAGCTCATCGCCGTGTCGCCCAGCGCGATGCGTAACAAAGCCGTCCGGTCGTCGCGCTGGGACGTCACGATGAGTCGCGCCACGGCCAACAACCCAGAAGCGTTGAGCGTGCCCAAGGCCGGCGCGGGGGTCGTCGTGACCATCACGACGTCGAGCGTCGTGCGCGGCCGCGGCGCCCAGGGCTTGCCCGTGTCGTCGTCGATCAGGCGCCGCTTGAGCGCGTGCCGCCGGGCGTCGGCCGCCGTCGCCGCCGCCGTGTCCGCGTCCAGCGCGAAGCGCGGCCGGCCGCGCGGCGGGAGCGCGTCGCCAGGCGTCGCAAAGGCCGCGAGGTTCGAGTTCGTCGCGCGCACGGCCGCGGTCTCGCGCGCGGCCCTGGTGGATCGAAACGTGTGGAAGCGGCGCTGCAGCATCGTGGCCGCCCTGAACTCCGGCGAGAACGGATTGAGCGCCGCGCGCGCCAGCGCGTTGGCTCGGGCGTCGGTATCTCGCGTGGCTTCCGCAGCCGCCGTAGCGACGCTGCTCCCCGACGACTCGACGCCGGCGAGGCCCGCGAGCCCGCCGTCGAGGAAATCCCGGAACTCGTCGGGACTGACCGTGCCGCCGCCGTCCCGGTCCAGCGCCTCCGCCAGCCAGTCGATGTCCTCCTTCGACACGCCCGTCTCGCCATCCTTCGCGATGCCAAAGTCCTCCCGCGCCAATTTGAGGAACTGGTCGGCTTCGAGGCCGCCGCCGTCCTCGTCGCGCGCCGTGAAGAGGTCGTCGAGGGTCGCGCTAGTTTTCGCCGCCGCCGCCGCGAAGCGCTCGTGGAGCCGGTCGGCCGTCGCCGCGTCCATGGGCCTGCGCTTCCGCTTCGGCTTCACCGTGACGACGCCGCTGACGTCGGGCGCCGTCAGGTGGACGGCCTTGCGGTGCTTGCGATGGGGCTTGTGGACGGCGCCGCCGCCGGCCTCGGCCGCCCGCGCGACGAGGGATTGGATCGCATCCCGGCGGCGCTGCAGGGCGTTCGCCGGCTCGTCGTCGCGGGGGTCCGAGTGCTCGATGAGCTTCTTGATGCGCGCGCCGGGCCGCGTCGCCGCCACCCGCAGGAGCTGCTTCGCGACCATCCAGTCGTAGGGAAGATCCACGTCGAGCGTGTAGACGCCCGCGGGCTTGCTGGCGTCGAACGGGGCACCGCGGAGCGACAGGTCCACGTTCTCGAGCTTGATGGCGCGGTTCGCGCGGCGGCTGGCGTGCAGCGCCGCGCAGACCGCGCGCGCGCCGGCCGCGCCCAGCGGGTTGCCGCACAGGTCCAGGTAGGCGAGGGCCCAGTTGTCGCGCAGGGCTTCGCCCAGGACCATGCCCGCCTTCGGGCCGAGGCCCGCGTTCGCCAGCAGGAGCCGCTCGAGCCCCCCGTGGCCGTCGACCGCGCGGCACACGGCCATGCCGCCCCGTTCGCCGAGCGACGCGTCCGAGATGTCGAGGTACTTCAGGCACCGGTTCCACGCCAGGCCGAGCCCAATGGCCACGCCCGCCGCCGGACCGAGCGCGCACTTGCCGAGGTCGAGCTTCAGCAGCGTCGCGTTCTCTATCAGCGCCACGCCGACGGCCGCGCCGCCCCGGTAGTACTCGTCGGCGTCGTCCCCGCCCTCGGAGACGCCCTCGTGGTCGCCCTGCCATTGGTTCAGGGCCGAGTCGCCCTTCGCTATACTATTTCCCCGGAGCGACAGCTCCACGAGCTCGTCGTCGCCGCGGCCCACGGCCCACATCAGGGCGCCGCAGCCCTCCGCGTCCAGGGAGCAGTCGTCCAACCGGAGCCGCTTCAGCTGGCACTCGTCGAGGTACTCGGCGAGCGCCCGCGCAGTCTTCACCGGGATGCGGTTCCCGGACAGGTCGAGCTCCTCCAGTTGCGGCGCTTTGTAAATCGCCTTGAGCACGGCGTCGAGCCCTTTTTTAGCCAGGCGGTTGTGAGCGAGCTTCAGGGTCGTGAGCTGCAGCGACGGCATCAGGTCGTCGCAAAAGGCCTTGACCAGGTCGTCGCCCAGGCCCCGCTGGGAGAGGTCGATGTGGTGGGGATCGTGGTCGTGGCTCACGAAGACCGGCTCCGACAGGCAGCCCGGCCGCGCGTCGCACGTCCGGGCGAAGGCGTGCCGCGGCGAGTTCCAGGCCTTGTACGTGGCCGGGCCGCTCCCGACGGACGCGGCGTCGTCCGCGGCGAGCCGTGCCATGAGGTCCGCGTCGCGCGCGGCCGCGGCGTCCAGGACGGCGACCCGCCGCCGCACGCTGTTGACCATGCCGTGGTACCGTCGCTTCGCCTCGCCGCCGGCGTAGTCCTTGCGCTTGCGGCCGTCGGCGTGGCACTCCGAGGCGGCGTCGTCGGGTGTCTCGCGCACTGAGGACGCCGCGGTCGCCTCGTCGGCCGTGTCGAAGCTTGGAATGGGCGTCTTGAGGTCCGTGTACCCGAGGAACTTCTTGCGCCGCCGCAGCAAATCCCGCGCGTTGTGGCGCGGGTGCAGCTCGTCGATGCTCGTCGCGCTGTAGCGCTTGAACGTCGCCTGGCGCCCGCGAAACTGCGCGTCGGCCCGCAGCAAATCCTGGGAGAACTCGAAGTAGCGGGCCGACGGCGCCCCCGCCTCCGTTGGTGCGCTCGTGCGCGCGACGTGGGCCGTCTCGGCCTTGCGCGGGAGCGGCCGCGCGCGCGTGATCCGCCGCCGCAGCGACGCGTCGGCGGTGCGCGGCCGCCGCGGCGGCCGCTGGACCGTGTGGCGCGCCGGCGGGAGCTTGGCGTGGATTTCCGGGCCGCGCGGGACGAACCGTCGCTCCGAATAGGGCCGCGTCGCCGACAGGGGCGTGCCCGCGGCGGCCCTCGTGGCGCCCGCGGACCGCGGCCTTGTAGCTCCGGCCGAGCGAGGCCTCGCGGCGGACCTCGGCCGTGCTGCTGGTGTCCGTGGCGCCGCCTGTGGCCTCGTCGCGCCCGCGGAGCGAGGCCTCGACGGCGACTCCGTGCGCTCCCGTATCATGTCGAACCAGGCGGCCTCGCCCCGGCCCGCGCCGACCGAGCACACCGTCTCTTCACCGTCGAGAACGGAATCGTCCTCGCGCCGGAACTTGCCGACGGCGCGCCGGTGCGCGGCGGTGCGCGGCCGTTCCGGCGCGAACGGTACCACGCGCGCCGGCCGCGTCGGCGGCGTCGCGGGCGGCGGCAGCGGGAAGCGCTTGGCCCGCTTGGCGCTATTCTTCTCGACCGCTCGCATGCGCAGGTAGCGCAGCGGGGCTGCCTGGGACAGGGGCACCCAGCCATCGAGCGTGATGTCCGCCATCAGGTATGCGCAGTGCCTAGGGGCGCAGGTAGCGCAGCGCCTGGGACAGGGGCACCCAGCCCTCGAGGGTGATATCCGCCATCAGTTATGCGCGGTGCCTAGGGCTGCATTTTGGCTTCAATTCGCGCCGTGCGGCAGCTTCGGGCTGCACGTTTACCCAGCGTCCCGCGACTGCCAGAGAGAGCGCTGTGGCAATGCAGAGCGCTTTTGTCGGTCGAGAGAGAGGGCCTCCACTCTTCAAGGCGTCTGGAACGGAGTCCTCTGATAGGTATCACGTATTCAACTAGCGGCCGTAGAGGCACTAGCAAGCCAAACTGAAAAGTGATTTGGACTCGGACCCCTGCCGCGGTCGTCAAGATGACTTTCGGCGTTAGTCTGGTTGCTGCTAATGATGTGATTGAACGCGCACTGCCGGCGCTGCAACAACACCTTCTGTGCTAACTGCTCAAACTCAAAAACCACCATGCCCTCGTACGGAGCGCTGCACGCGGCACGCAAACAGTTGGCAGCGCAGCACTTTACCGTCGACGCCGATGCGGTAGCTTGGCTCGACGCGGAGGCGTCGTCTGACGAGAGCGTTCCGCCGCCACCGCCCCGCTCGGCGCCGCCGCGGCCGCACCGCTCGCGCACGCCGCCGCCGCCGCGCGGAGCGCCGCCGCAACCACAACCAGCGCCGCGCCGGTCGAAGAGTTCGCCGCCGCGCGCCCGGCGGCGGCCGGCGCCGCGGCCGCCGCCGGCGCCGCGCCGCCGGCTGAGCGTGGGCGAGGCGTGCCGGCGGCTCGGCGAGCGCGCCTGCGTGCGGCGCGGCCGCCTCGCGCTCGTGGGCGAGCTCTGCACGGACATCGCGGACGTGCCGGCGTTCGCGGCCGCGTGCGAGACGGTGTACCTGTCGAACAACTGCTTCGCGGCCCTCGACGGCGTACAGGCCTTCCGGCACGTCGTGCAGCTGTCGCTGACGAACAACTGCGTGCTGCACCTCGACCGCCTCGAGCCGCTGCGGAGCTTGGAGGCGCTCGTGGTCCTGGCCCTGGAGGGGAACGGCGTCGCGGCGCTGCCGGGCTACCGGAGCCGCTGCCTCGCGACCTGCGCGGTTTCCCTACGACGGCTCGACGGCCGCGACGTGACGCCGCGGGAGCGCCGCGACGCCGCGGCCGCGGACCGGCGGGACCGGGCCGTCTGGGACGACCTGCGGCGCCTCGACGCGCGCGCGGCGCGTTTGGGCGCCTACGCCTCGTTGCGGCAGGCGCACGGCGAGCTCCGGGCCTGGTTCGCGGCGGCGCGCGGGCCCGACGGGCCGCCGCCCGGCCGCGACGTCGAGGCGCGGCTGCTCTTAAGAAGGTGGCGCGTCGGCGACCAGGGCGGATCGTTCGACGGCGTCGAGTTGCTGGCGCGGCGCGCGGGCCTGCGGCTCCGCGCGGCGACGGGCGCGCGGCCGTCGGACGCCGACGTCTTCGCCCGGGTCCACGACGGGCTGCACCGCGCGTTCGCGGCGGCGCTCGGCCGCTGCGGCGGGCTCGCGCGGACCACGCCCGCGCTGGGCCGCGGCCGCATGCCCGTGCGCGCGCTCTGCGCCGCGGCGCAGGGCGAGGTCGCGCACGTGGCCGCCGCGCTGGCCCTCGCGCCCGCGGCGCCCGCCTCGGGCCCCGCGTCGCTGGCGGACTCGCTGCCGCCGCAGCAGCTCGAGCCCCCGTCGCCGGACAAGGCGGCCCGCGCCGCGCCGCCCTCGCCCGAGCCCGCGCCGCCGCCGCCCCGGCCACACACGCCGCCGCCCCTCGCGGCGCGGCCGCCGTCGCCGATCTACGACCGGTCGCGGTCGCCGCCGCCGCCCGCGGCCGAACCGGCGCCGGGCCCGGCCGCGCTCGCGCCGCCGGCGCCGCCGCCGCCCGCGCGACCTCGGCCGCGGCAGGCGCGGGCGCCCGCGCGACCGGCCCGGCCGCCGCGGGCAACGGCTCAGGCGCGGCCGTCGCGGGCGCAAGCGCGGCCGGCGAGGCCGTCGCGCTCCCCCGTCCGATCCGCGCCCGCGCCGCGGGCAACCGCTCAGGCTCGGCCGTCGCGGGGTGCCACGCGAGCGCCGGCGCCCGCGCGGCCGGCGAGGCCGTCGCGCTCCCCCGTGCGATCCGCGCCCGCGCCGGCCGCGCCTGCACCGACCGCGCCCGCGCCGACCGCGGCGGAGCGAAAGCGCGCGCGGTCGCCGCCGCCGCCGGTCGTCGTCGAGCCCGTCGCGCCGGCCGAACCGGAACCGGCACCGGAACCGGAACCGACGCCGCCGGCGACGCCGACGACGCGGCAGCGGCGGCGCGCCACGGCCCTCGAGAAGGAGGAGGCCCTCGCCGCGACGCTGCGGGAGCTGTCGACGCACGTGGCGAGCGTGCTCGGCGTCGACGACGCCGCGAACCGCCGGCTCTGCGACGAGGCGCCGCCCGCCGCGCCGACCGACGAGCGCATGAGCGAGCTCAAGGCCTACACTTCGCACCTCAAGAAGCGGCTGCGCGCGCTGGAGAAGGCGTCGGGCGCGGAGCGCGCGCGCGCGGAGCGGGCGGCCTTCCTCGTCGACGGCGTCGCGCGGCACCGCGGCGGCCCGGCGCCGGGCCGCGGCGGCGAGCAAGCCGTCACCGACGCGGAGAAGCGCCTGGCCGAGGTCACGGCGGCGCTGAAGCGGGCCCAGGCGCGGGCCGGCGACGCGGCCAAGGTCGCCGCGGCGCGCGACGCCGCCCGCGACGCCGCGGCCCGGGCCGCCGAGCGGCGGGCGCGCGCCGAGCGGGCCTGCGACGACGCCAAGGCCCAGGGCTGCGACGCGCGGGCCCGGCGCGCCGACGCCGAGGCCCAGCTGCTGGCGGCGTCGGAGGAGGCGACGGCGGCGCGCGGCGATGCGACGCGGTCGCTCTACGACGCGGCGGCCTACTCGTCCGACGACCGGGACTCGAGCGACGACTCGTCGGACGACGACGACTGCGTCGACCGGGCGCGGCGCGGCGCGGCCGTCGCGGCGCTCGTGGCGCAGCGCGCCGGCGTCGGCGGCGGCGCGCCGCGGCTCGCAAAGGTGCGCGCGCCGTGGCTGCTGCGGCGCATCCTGCGGCGGTGGCGGGCCGCGAAGAAGGTGAAGCCCTTCAACGCGCCGCGCCTCCGCGCCGCGCTCGAGAAGCTCCGCGAGCACGTCGACCTCGGGCGCCTCGACAAGGCCGGCGCGAAGCGGGCCGCCGCCGCGGCGCAAAGGCGGGCCTTCCGCGCGCTCCGGGCCCACCGCGCGCCGCGCGCGAAGAAGACAAAGGCGGCCGTTGCGGAGAAGCCGCCCGACGCGCGCGCGTTGTTTAGAAGGTGGCGGACGCGCGTGGCGTCGGACGCGCGGCTCCGCCGGGCGTCCGAGGCGCTCGTCGCGCGGCGGCGGCCGGCGGAGGACGCGCCGCCGGACCACGCGTGGCTCTTCCGCCGGCTGCTGCGCGACTGGCGGCGCGCCGTCAAAGTCAATAGGGAGCACCGCGCGCGCGCGGCGGCCGAGGTCGAGCCCGTGGGAAGGCGGTTCCGGCGGCGCCGCGGCTTCATCGCCTGGCGCCGCGCGGCGGCCGCGAAGCGCATCCTGGACCTGGCGGCGGGCGCGAAGGCGGCGCGCCGCCTGCGGAAGCGGCGGTTCGCCCAGTGGCGGTCGAACGCGGACGTCGTCCAGGAGACGCGGGCTGCGGCGTGCAAGGCGCTGGCGCACTACCTGGAGACGGCGCGGCGGCGGGCCTTCGGGGCGTGGCGCGCGGCGGCGCGGCAGCTGTTCGCGCGGCGGCGGTTCCGGCGCCTCGGCGCGGGCCTCGCGCGCGCGGCGCGGCGGCCGCTCCTCGACGCGGCCGCCGCGGCGGCCAGGGGCGCGCGGGCCAAGGAGACGCGCGATTCGGCGGCGGCCCTCGCCTTCCGGCGGGACAAGCGCAAGGAGCGCGCCGCGCAAGCGCTCCAGAAGTGGCGCCGCGACGTCGCGGCGCTGCGGGCGCGCGCGCGGCGGCTCGCGCGCGCGGCCGACGAGCTGCAGGACGCGGCCGCCGCGCCCCGGCCGGCGCCGCGGCCCGGCGCCGCCGCGACCGTGCAGCCGCGCCTGGCGTCCGTGCACGAGGCGCGGCGGCGGCGCGACGCGGCGAAGGCCGCCGCCGACGCCGCGCAGCGCGAGCTCGTGCGGCGCGCGACGCGCGCCGCGGCCTCGCGCGCGGCGGCCGCCGCGGCGACGCGGCAGGGCGACGCCGCGCGCCGCGCCGTCGCCGAGGCCGCCCGGGAGGCCGCGCGCGCCGCGGCGGCCGCGCAGCGCGAAGCCTCTCGGGCGACGGCGGCCGAGACGGCGCGCGCGACGGCGGCGCGGCGCGCGGACCTGGCCGAGGACCGGGTCCGGGACGAGGCCGCGGCCCTGGCGGCGGCGACGGCGGCGCTCGACGCGCTCGCGGACGGCCTCGGCGAGGAGCTGGGCGTCGCGAAGATGAGCGGCCTCGCGGCGCCGAAGCGGAAGAAGAAGAGCAGTCTGCGGAGCGGCGCCACGGCCCTCGTGCACGCGACGTCCGGCACGCCGCCGCCCGCGCCGCGGCGCCAGGCGACGTCGCGGCACAAGGCGTTTCGGGCGCTGGCCGACTGCGAGAACCGCCTCCTCTGGTTGCGCACGGCGGAGCAGGAGCTCGACAAGGCGTGCGCGGACCGGGCGCTCGCCGCGGCCCAGCTGTCGGAGCAGGCCGAGGCGCAGAGTCGCGAGGCCGACGTTAAATTGGAGAAGGCCCTGAACCTCGCGCGCGAGCTGCGCGAGGCCGTCGCCGAGGCCGGCCGGCGGACGGCCGAGCACGAGATACGCCGCAAGCGGGCCCTGGAGTTGCTGGAGCGGCTGAACGCGGACCTGAAGCGCGCGAATCTGGATTTGGCGGCGTCCGAGGACGCGCGCGACGAGCTGATCGCGCGGGCGGACCGGCGCAACGCGCGGCTGCGAGCCGAGCGCGAGGCTGAGCGAGTAGACGGCGACGTCGTCGCGCCTGCTGGCGTGCCGGAGACGCCGTCGGGGGGGTTGCCTTGGAGTGATGACGATCCGACGCCTAGGAGCGTCGGCGGGCGACGGGTGTTTGCGACGACCTGAATAAGTATCTTTGGAATATCGAACTTCACAAGGGTCTTTTTTGTGTTCACGGCATGGCGGACGAGCGTCCAGGCGAAGGGATATACTAGTAACTTAAGGTTAAACAAAAACACAGCCATGTCGAACGCGACGAGCCAGAACTAGGAAAACCACAAATCCCGCCGCTTCAGCAACGCGTCCCAGTCGATCTCGTCGGTAATAGCGACGCGCCTCGAGCCGCGCACCCAGACGTTGAGGGCGAGGCGCCTCCCTTTCACATCAAAAGCCGGGTGCGCGTCGCAGCGCCACACGTCGGTGGGCATCGTGCCGAAAGCGGCCACAGGAAAGACGCCAAGCCACGCCTCCCGATCACCGCCAGAAAGGACGCGCAACGCCGCCTCGCCCGCCTCGAGGCCGAAGGCCGCGTGTTCCTTCGCATAGGTATCCGTCACGACAAGGTCGCCGCGGCCGGGAACGCCGACGGGGTGCCCCGAGGCCCGCTCCGAGAGCACCTGGCACGACCCGCCCTCGACGTCGTCGAACGCGCAGACCTTGCCTTCGTAGTTCATCGACAGCCGCCCGTCCTCGAGCCAGTTCGGGTGGTTCCCGTCGCGGAGCCACGTCGCGACGACGCGCACGTCCGCGCCGTCCGGGTTCACCGTCAGCGCGTGGTTCGCGTCGCCCCGGGGACACCCTTGCCCGCGGGCGCGCACGACGACCAGGAGCCGCGTCCCCTTTGCGTTCCACTTCACGTGGAAGACGTGCCGGTGGCACTCGGCTCCTTTTCGCGCGTCGCCGCCGGCGACGGCGCGAGGCCGCGAATCCAGCTCGGCGGCGGCGACGAGGGCGCTGAGCTCGAGGAAGGCCGTGGCGTTCGTCCTCAGGTCGAGGACGTGGACGCCGTCCTTCTGACTTTCTAGATGGCGGAGCTGTTCGGGCGTGACCTGTGTGGAATCAAATTTTGGGCGCCCCACGCCATCGACGCGAGGTTGCCTCCATTCCTGCGTCTGCTCGATAGCGTAACCCAAATCACTGTTTGATTTCCACACGGGGTGTGACGACGACGCCGTAGCCATCTTGCGTCATTCTTAGTGCCGCCAGGTCCCGCGGCGCGGCCGCCCGGGCGCCGTCTCGGGTCACGTGGTAGACGGGCGTCGGCAGCCTCGTTTCCCTCCCGCGCTGCCAGTCGCTGCGGACGCCCCGGACGATGGGCGCGCCGTCGCCGCGCGTCCCGACGACGTCGTTGAAGTAGAGCTCGTCGTCGGACGCGCCCCACTGGACTTGCGCGCCGAGCTGCGCGTCCCAGGCAGCCGTCGGCCGCCGGTACGCGACCGGAAAGCGGTCCTTGCGCTTCTTCTGGAGGTCGTAGACGACGACCTCCGCCACGTCGCCCGGCGTTACGTCCGCGGGGCCCTCGCGGCGCGTCCGCGTCGCGCAGACGTAGCGGCCCGACGGCGAGATGGCGCTGGAGTCGAAGAAGCGGTGCGTCGTGCGCGCGCCGCCGACGACCTGCCACCGGACGTCGTAGGTCGACCGCGGCCGCTTGATCGTCGCGGCGCCCCACCGCGGCGCCACGACCCAGACCGTCGCCCAGAGAATGACCAGCAGCGGCGTGAATTTTATGCCGCGCTTCAGCAGGGACTGCTGCGGCATGGTGCCTTGTGCAGTGCTGAGCCTTAAGCAATTTTTGATTCAGCGAGACACCACTGCGCTAAACATTATTCGTATATTTCTATTATCTTACGGAAGGTGCACTCAAGTGCACTCAAGTGCTCTTTTTCAGACTTGGTTGCTAGCTAGCGATTGTAAGATACTAGCTGCACTAAGCCTTGGATGATACTTACAACAGCGACGCGTCCGCGGCGACGCGGACCGCGTAGCCGTCCGGGTCCGTGAGCAGGCACACGTCCCCCTGGCTGACGACCGTGCCGCCCGTGATGCCGGCGCGGATCGCGCACGACGCCGGGTCGGACACGACGTTGATCTCGGCGTCGGGCTCGACCTTCTCCGAGCCATAGACGTAGCGCAGCTCGAGCCGCGCCGCGCCCGAGGCGCCGGACTCGGGGCCCGCGTCGTCGTCGGAGAAGCCGACGTAGGCCGCAAGCGCGGCCTCGTCGGGCACGAGCGCCCGCTGCCGCAGCAGCGTCATGCCGAGGCCCGTCGTGTAGAACTCGATCGCTGCCGGCAGGTCCTTCACCTTGAGGACGACCTTCGCGGCCGGCTGGGCCGGCGCCGGCGCGTCCTTGCTGGCGGCGAAGCCGGCCCAGACCCTCCGGCTCTGCGGATCATCGAGCGCGGCGACGTCCCAGAGCGTTTCGGTCTTCTCAGCGTCCTCATCCGGCAGGGACGAAGCCGTGAGCTCGCGCCGCTCAGCGTCGCCGCCGGCCTTGGCCAGGGCCTCGGCGGTCGGGAGCTCGACGCCGACGCCGAGGCAGCCGAGCTTGCAAGGCGTGGGCTCCGCGGCCGCGTCGAAGCGCAGACGAAAGCCGTCGTCGAAGCAGACCGCGTCGCCGTCGGTACCGATGCCAAGGGTGTCCTGGAACCAGGCCGCCGGCGACGGGCCGCCGAGTTTGACGCTGTGCAGTAAGGCGTGCGCAGTGGTCAGTGTCAACAGCAGCCGCATGGTGGCAAGTGTTTGGCGGCGGCTGCAAGGTCGTAGACTGCAACTAGTATCAATGCAACTCCTCGTGAGCAACGGCTGCAGCAAGGTTGCAGAAGGATCACGAATCTTCTGACGAGCAAATGCACATATGGATGGCGACAGCAGCGGCACTTGCACCACTATAGCCAACTAGCGGCTGTAAGGCACTAGCAAGTCCTTGTCTGGGGCCGCTGTCTTTGGCGCCTGTGCCAGTGCACATCGCTGCGAGCATAAAGCTCCTCGGCACACGCTAGCGGCGGAGAAAAAGGCGCAGCTTCTAAGAGTGCTCCGCTCCCAGCTTGTGAGAGCTCAGGGCAGTGGTACCTCGCAGCCTACAGTGCGCGACGCTACCCACAAAAACCATGGCCGGTGTCCTCGCCGAGGCCTTCACGGAGGGCCGATGCGCGCTCGCCGGCATCAAGCAGTCCCTGAGATGCGTGCGGAAGCCCTGCGGCGGCGTCGCCAAGGCCGCCTTCGAGGGCTCCGTCGATGACTTCGTCGCGGCGAACCCCGGGGCCGAGGCGCAGCTCTACAACCGCGTCAAGCAGTGCGGGCACTGCCGCAAGGTCTGCGCCTACACGCTCGCGACGTGCAACGGCTGCGGCGCCGACCTCGCGTCGGTCGACGAGTCGCGGACGCCGAACGTCTTCATGGGCTTCGCGCACGGCATCGCGCGGGCGGGCTTCCCCCTCCGGGCCTCGACGCGCCTCGAGACGGAGGACGTGCTGGTCTTCGACGACCCGCTCGTGCTCGCGGGCTGCCACGTCTGCGCCATCCCGACGGACGTGCACGTGCCGACGGCGGCCGGGCTCTTCGCGGACCCGGCCCGGGGCGCGGCGCTCATGCGGCGGCTCGAGGCGGCGGCCTGGGCCGCCGTCGAGGCCCAGTTCCTGGCCGACGACGCCTGGATGGCCGGCGTCTACGGGACGCCGCGGCCGTCCGACGAGACGCTGCGGCGGGCCGTCGTCGCGGGCCTCAACGCGCCGCCGTCGCAGTACCAGCTCCACCTCCAGTACCTGCTGCCGCCCCTGCTGCCGCGCCAGCTCCAGCTCTACCGCGTGGGGAACCACTTCACGAAGGACCGGTTCCTGCCGCTGGACTGGGTCCTCGCGGCCCTCGACGCGCTCGCGGCCAAGGGCGTCGCCTTCGACGAGGACCTGGACGGCGCCGAGCTCATCGCGCGCGTCCAGGCCGTCGAGGGCTTGGAGGGCGTCGACTACGAGGCGAGCTGGCGGCGCTGCTACGACGGCGTCGCGGCGTCGCAGACGGCGCTCGGGCGCTACGCGCCCGACCTCTTCGCCTACGCCGTGCGCGACGAGGACATGCGCGTGCTGGACCTCGCGAGCGGCGCCGCTGCGACGGGCGTCGACGCCAACGAGTTGGCGAACGCGGACAAGGGCGCGCTGGGCGGCTACGACCGCGACGGCGCCGTGTACTACTCGTTCCCCCGGGCCGCGCCGCTGCCGCTGCTGTCCGAGTTGTAGTCCTGGTTTTCCGTTCGCTCTTCTTCCTGTGCCGTTTCGTTCGCCTTTGGTGCTACCTGAGCGTTGCCTGCCCGGGCGCGGGCGCGAAAAAAAAAATTCCTCTCCGTAAACCTGGATTTCCGTCTGATTCGTAATAAGCCTATGTGCACTACGTCGACAAGAGACTACAAGCCTGCGGTGTGCACCCATGGTCGCAGAGGAGGCTCATCTCCAGCGCCGCGCTCTGCGAGCACAGCTGCCCCTCATACACGCCGAGGCACACCGAAACGGCAGCCGCACCGCGCTGAGAACAACCAAGGGGTCATCCGTCGTCGGTGCGGCGGCTGCCCAGACTACTTGGCCGAGGAGCTGAGAGCCACATACACTTGGCTGGGAGAGCCACATACACTTGGCTGGGAGAGCCACAGGACAAATGCGCTTCGCCGGCGCGACGTTCGAGAAGGGCAAGCCGCGCGGGCGCCTCCACACCGAGGGCTACGCGACGCTGCACAACGCCGACGGCGGCCGCTGCCTCATCGACCCCAAGCTGATCCCCGTGTACACGCCCGGCCCGGCGTCGGTCTACGCCGTGTTCAACCTGCCGCGCGCGCGCACGCCGGGCCTGCCGTTCGGGCGGTCCACCGTCGAGCGCATCGCCGACCCCCTCGCGCCGCCGCGGACGGCGCACCTCCAGAAGTCGACGTCCGAGCGGTACTGCGACGCGCACCCGCGCGACGACGACGAGTCGACGCTCTTCAAGGGCACGCTCAGCGGCTGGTCGGCCGTGCCCACGCGCGAGTCGGCGCCGGAGGCGCCCCGGCGGCCCTGGACCTACGGCGACGGGCGCCGCCGGAAGCCGCGCGTCAAGGACCACGGCTGCCTCTACAACCACTCGACGACGCGGCGCGGCCGGTCGCTGGCGCGGGGCTGGTCCGACATCAACTCCGACTCGACGGTCATGACGGCCTCGGTCGGGCCGCGGCCCTCGGCCCTCTTCACGACGTCCAAGAAGTACACGCCGCTCCAGTACGCCGTCGCGACGGACGCCATCCCGCTGCGGCCGCCCGGCGCCGACAGCCCGGGGCCCTGCTACCTGCTCGAGCGCGGCGAGCTGCCGGACCCGCACTCCTACGCCGCGTCGCTGTCCGACGTGCCGCGCTGGCGCCACCGCGACGCGGCGCCGGAGCTGCGGTGCCCCACGCCGTCCGCGGCGCACTACGACCCCGACTACGCTCTGTGCCGCGACGCGCGCACGGAGATGAAGCTCGCGTCGAGCGGCCGCCACCGCATCGGCGGCGCCGACGAGCACCTGAAGTACGTCGAGTCGCCGGGGCCCGTGTACGGGCCGGACGACTCGAAGAAGAAGCGGTGGGGCGAGACGGCCTTCAAGGGCTGGCTCAAGAGCCACCACGCGATGGCGCACCGCGGGCCGCGCTTCACGAGGCACCGGCGGAAACACGGCGCCGGGCCCCGCGAGCGGAACTTGGACTGGATACACTAAGACCAATTGTTACGGTGCTAGAACTAGTGGGCGGAGCCCCTGGGGGGGAGACACCGCTCGTCGCCGACTCATCGGCGTGCCGGATGTTTGCTAGTGTCTTACAGGCCGCTAGCTCAACTATGTGGGCGGGCGCAAGTTTGGAGTCTAGATCGCGTTCGCCGGCCGTGTTTGGTTCTCGGACCTTGGCTGTGTGCTCGTCTGGACGCCCGGCACTGTCCGGCTCTCAAGGCTTGGCGAGAGAGGCCGAAGAATTAAGTGAAAAGCGACGATTGCAAGCTGGCGGATCACGAGGAAGGACGCGCGGCGTCGTCGCTCTGCCCGCGGAGCCTCGCGCAGCTCACGGACATCCCTTTCTTCTTTAGCATGGACCTGTGTGGAAATCAAGCAGTGCGTCGGGTGCGCCCGACAATTCTTCACTAAGTCATTCCTCGGCGACGACCCGGCCGTCCTAGCTCGGTCGAGCGGTGAGGAACCGGCATCGCCACGCCGTTGAGCAGGCGTCGCGTCGATGGCGTGCAGGTCGACGCGACGATTCAACACGAACGCGCCGTAAAATTTTGATTTCCGCACAGGCATGGACGAGGAGACCTCGGACGCGACGATCCAGTCCGAGAGCCCCGGGCCGCGGGCGCCGGCGGACAGAGGTCCCATTTTAAACAGCGCGCGCGCCTGCTGTCTCCCCGACTGTCGGGCGGCGGACGTCGCGGTCGTCGCCTTCTGGCTCGTGTCTGTGTGGAAATCAAATTTACGGCGCTTTCCTCCTGAATCGACGCGTCGACCTTCACGCCATCAACGCGACTGCTCGATGGCGTGGCGGTGTCGGTTCCCCACCGCTCGACGGAGCCAGCGCGGCCACGTCATCGCCGAGAAATGACTTATGTGTCGATATCGCCCTCGCCTCGAACCTGGCGCTCGCAAACAGCGCCTACATACCCTACGCCGTCCCGACGACGTTCGTCGTCGTCGTGAGCTGCGTGACGGCCCTCTGGTTGCTAGTGCGGGTCTTCACACGGGGCAGCCGCGCCATCTCGACCACGGGAGCGACCTACTTGGATCTGCACCTCTTTTGCGTCTACATCGCGGGCGTCGCGCTCGTGATCGCAATCGTGTTGGGTCTCACGCTCGGGCCCGACAAGGCGCGCAAAGTTTCGCGACGTTACGACGACGAGGGCGCCGGCGACGACGAGCGCGTCTTTCGCGAGGGCGCGTACGTTCGCTGCGGGCTCCTCGCGTTGGTCCTCGCGGTCTTCGGCCTCGGCGTCCGGCTTCGTAGGGTCGCCGGCGCGCCCACGACGCGCCGGCTCGTGTCGAGGTCCATCGAACTCACGTCGCACGCGAGTTAGGATCGAGTTAGGGAGCTACCTCCTCCCCTCCTGCTCCCGTCGTCCCCCAGGCTGCCCGTCCCCCCAGGCTCCGTGGCATCCTCTAATCGTCGTGTTGCATATCCATACTTGCTTCGGAACTCTTGCTAGTGTCTTACAGCGCTAGCACACGCTCCTGAGCGCGGCTACGCCAAGGACTCTGCAGCGCCGCTCCAAACTAAAATGGACATCCGCAAGCAGCAGAAGCAGGCCATCCTGAAGATGTTAGCATTAAACGAGGACGACGAGACGTCCGCCGAAGCGCCCATCGACTGGAAGGTCCTGATCCTCGACGAGCCCTGCCGCGAGCTCCTGGCGCCGCTCGTGAGCGTCAACGAGCTGCGCGCCCGCGGCGTGACGCTGCACGCGCCCATCGAGTCGCCGCGCGACGCGCTGGGCGACGTGGCCGCCGTGTACCTGTGCCGACCGAGCGCAGCCAACGCGGCTCGTATCGCTAAAGACGCGGCGCAGGCCTTGTATGGGGCGCTCCACTGCAACTGGAGCCGCCGCGCGGAGCGCAAGGTCCTGGAGGGCTTCGCGCGGGAGCTCGCGGCGGCGCCGCCGCGCGAGGGCCTGCCGGCGGCCGAGGACCTCGTGCGGAGCGTCTGGGACCGGCACGTCGACTTCGTCGCGCTCGAGCCGCGGCTCTTCCACCTCAGGTTACAAAGGAGGCTCAAGGAGGTCTGCGGCGCGGGCCTCGCGGCGCCGGAGCGGGTCCTGGAGGAGGTCGCCGAAGAGGTCGCGGCGGGGCTCTTCTGCGCGTGCGCCGCCGTCGGCGCCGCGGCGCCCGTCGTGCGCGCGCGGCCGGGGGGCTGCGCCGCGCGGGCCGCGGCCAAGCTGCACGCCCGGCTCCACGACGAGTGGCGGCGCCGCGGCGGCGCCGCGGCGCCGGCGCCGCCGACGGGCGCCGCGCGGCCGCTCGTCGTGCTCCTGGACCGCGCCGACGACCTCGCGGCGCCGCTGCGCCACGCCGAGACGTACCAGGCGCTGGTGGACGACGTGCTGGACCACCGGGGCGGGCGCGCGACCTTCGTCGACAACGACGCGTCGAGGACCGTGGATTTGCGCGTCGACGAGGACGCCTTCTACGCGCAGCACGCGGCGCGGAGCTTTCCCGACGTCATCGACGCGTCCGCCGACGCGCTGGCGCAGCTCCGCGCGCGCGAGAACGCGCTGCGGGCGCGGGGCGGCGGCGAGGCCGACGGCCTCGCGGAGACGGTCGGCGAGCTGCCGCGCCTGCTGGAGCGGAAGAAGCGGCTGGAGCTGCACACGGCCGTGCTCGGGGCCGTCATGAAGCAGGTCGTCGCGCGCGAGGTGCCGCGCTACGCCGAGGCCGAGGAGCCGCGCGCGGCCGCGGCGGACGTCGAAGGGTTGTTGGGCGAAGGGGCCAAGGGCACCGTCGACGACAAGCTGCGGCTGCTCGGCGTCGCGGGCCTGCAGGGCGGCCTCGACGACGACGCCTTCGCGGCGCTCGCGGCGGCGGCGGGCTGCGCCGAGGGCCCGGACCGGGCCCGCCTCGCGCGCGGCGTCGCGGCCATTGGGGAAGCGCGGAAGCTCGCCGCCGCGGCGCCGGCGCCCGTCGCCGAGGCGGCCGACGACGAGGGCCTGGCGAGCGTGCTGGCCAAGGCCCAGGCCGGGGCCAAGACCGTGGCCGCGGCGGCCGCGTCCAAGGTCGGGAGCCTGCTGTCGCGGGCGTCGGCGCTGCAGGCCGTGCGGGCCGTCGGGAACCTCTTCGAGGCGCGGCCCGGCACGGAGCACGACACCTGGTTGGAATTGGACGCGAAGGTCGGGCCCGCCGCCTACGCGACCGACGCCGCGCCGCCGAAGCTGCCGGCCGCCGAGACGCCGCTCGACGCCATCGTCTTCCACGTCGGCGCCGGGTCGTACCTCGAGCACCACGCCTTGCAGCGCGCCTTCGCCGAGGGGCCGCGGACGGTGTGCTACGGGGCCGCGGACCTCGCGGACCCGACGGCGTTCCTCGAGGAGATCATGGAGCTGGGGGCTTGATTGCTCTCCGGGCTAAGGATCACTAAACAATACTTAGAGCGTCCGCGCCGTCACCGCCGCCGTGATCGCGACGTAGGCCGAGAACACGAGCGCCGCCTGTCCAGCCCCGAAACATGGGGGATGGCCGCGCGCGATGGGCGCGAGGCACGCGCCCCAGAACGTAAGACCGATGCCGAAGACGCCCCAGCGCAGCGCGGGATCGCAGTCCAATCCCGAGATGCGTATCGCGCTCTTTGAGGTCGCGTTGTGGATCGTGAAGGGCAGACCGACGCCGAGCAGCACGGTCACGACCTGCACGCCCAGCACCGTGGAGACCGCGGCGCGGCCGCGACCCTGCGCCGCGACGGCCGCCGAAACGAGGACGTCGGGGATGGCATAGACCGCGGGCAAAAACACGGCGCCGGCGAAGCCCAGCGGCAGTCGCGCCGCGAGCGCGAGGAGATCCGCGAGGCGCGTCAGCACGAGGAGCAGGAACACGAGCCACAGCGCCGACCCCAGCAAGGTCGGCGCGGCCGCCCGGATCGCGCCGCGCAGCTCGGACCCGGCGTTGCCGCCGTCCGGCAGCGCGGGCGGCAGGCACGCGTGCGACAGGCGCAGGAACCGCTCCCGCATCCCCCGCCGCGGCGCCGCGGCGTCGCGGTCGTCCTCGTCCGCCGCGGGCGTCGCGGGCCACTCGTGCGCGTTCGACCGCTTCGACGGCGTGCGCACCACGAGCTCCACGCCCTCCTCGACGTCGTCCGGCGCCGGCCGCCGCTTCCTCGGGCCGCGCAGGCAGCAGAAGACGTGCAGCGCCCACAGGCCGAGCAGGGCGAGCGACTCGCCCAGCGTCGCGCGGCCGTCGCGCACGACGACGAGCAGCGCGGCGAACGCCGCCAGCGCGAACGCTCCGTCCCGAAGCACGGGCAGGCGGTCGAGTTCGAGGGGGAGGGCGTGCTTCGCCCGCGCGGCGGCGAGCGCGACGATCGCGGGCAGCAGCCCGAAGTTCACGACGCCCGAGCCGAGCACGAAGTTCAGCCCGACGCCGACGCGGCCCTCGACGGTCTCGACCGTGGAGAAGAGCACCTCGAAGCCGCCCGTCGCGAGGGCCAGGACCGTCGCGCCCGCGGCGTCCTCGGTCATCTGCGCCGCGCGGCACAGGCGCCGCAGCGCCGGCAGCGTCCGCTCCTCCAGGAGGAGGCCCATCCAGAGCGTCAGCGCGACCAGCAGGAGGAGGTACACGGGCGCCATGCCGCGGTACGCGAGCCAGCCGTAGTGCCGCCTTGTCACGCGGGCGCGCGCCCTTTCCACGCGAGCGGCGCTCGCCGCGGCGCCGCTCTTGTGGTGCAGGCCCGCGGAGTGCGTGCGCACGTAGTGCCCGAGCCGGTAGAGCCGCGCGTGCTTCGTCAGGTAGTTCTTGGCCTGCTTCGTCAGCGACACGCGCGGCTTCTTGCGCCGCCGGAGCTGCGGGTTCGACTCCGGTCCAATCGGTTCGTTCAGGATCGGGTCCGCGTCGAGCGCGGCGCCGCCGCCGCGCTCGATGGCAATGACGACCGCGAACGCGCAGAGCAGGCCGACGAACCACAGGCGCCACGGCGGTGGTGGCGGCGGTTGTTGCTGCTGGGGGCGCGGCGAGGATGGGCGCGGCGACTTCGTCGTTGTGCGCACCGGCGAGCGCATGGTCTGGCCTTTTTTGTGACGCCGCGCGCTTGCTTGTGATGGCTTTTTTGCGGGCAGCCCGAAGGTTGTGGCTGCTGCCCTTCTGCCGGAAGCCCTCGTCAGAGCTGCTTGCGCTCAGCCAGAGTTATGCTCGTGCGCTTATAATGCGTAGTAGAGCGGCTCTGGGGCAGCTATTTGCTCGACCGGCGGCGTGCCCGGGCCTCACTTTTTGAGTCAAAATTCGGGTTCGGATTTTTTGAGCAGCTGTTTGAGTATCGTCCGGTTAACTACTGGTCCGAAGATCAATGGGACACTTACCGGGGGCCAAAGAAAGAAATCACACGACAAAATGAAAATCAAGACGATGAGCCGGAGGGCCGCCGGCGCTTCAGCGCCCGAACGGTCTCAAGCCACGGCGCGAACTCGTCGCCGATCTGCGCGCGGCGCAGCGACTTCCCGACGGCCGCGGCCGCCTCGGGGACGCCGTCGCCGCGCAGGACCGCCCCGCCCAGCCTCGCGACGCGCGACGCGTGCCGCAACGCGTGGAACGCGTGCAGGTACGGCGCCGCTTTTTCGTCGGAGCGCTCGAGCGCGTCGAACGCGGCGGCGGACCCGTCGCCGTGAACGGCGGCGAGGGCGCGCCCGAGGTCGGCCGCGGCGGCGGCGTGCGCGCGCGTCGGCCGCCCGCGCCGGCCGCACCTAAAACACGCCGGGCGCCGCAGCAGCCCGCCGCACGCGCAGAGGCGGCCGGCCATCGCGCGCTGCACCGCGGCGGCCGGCGTGCCGTCCCGCCGTTCCGCCCGGCAGCGCGCGCAGGCGCAATCGAAAAGGTACGTGTCTCGAAGGGACGCCCGGCGCTGCTCGCCCGGCGCGTAGAGCGGCACGTACGCGATGAAGACCTGCTGGCCCGGCGCGATCGCCGCCCGCGCGATTAGACGCAAGACGGGGGCGCGGCCCGCCTCGATGACGACGACGGGATCGCAGTTCGGCGCGCACGAGTGGTTCGCCGGCGCCGCGGCCGCGAAGAGGCCGCAGCCGACGCTCTCCTCGCCGAGCTCCAGCGGCGCATGCCGCCACCGATTCGTCTCGGAGACGCCGAACTCGTTCGACTCGAAGGCCGCCGCGTGGCGCGCGAGGCGCCGCGCGTCGCCGCCGCAGAACGCGGCGGCGCGGGCCGCCGCGGCCTTGAACGCGTCGCGGCGCTCGGGCCCGTAGGCGTCGTGGTGGTTCTCGAGCGCGTCGAGCTGCTTCGCGACGGCGCCGTCGGCCCGCTCCGCGGCGGCGAGGCGCAGCAGGCTCCGCACGAGGACCGGCTCGCGCGACGCCGCGCCGCAGACCGACGCGTGCTGCGGGCTCCGTTTGCACGTCGCGCAGAGCACCGCGGCGCATGATTTGTTGCCGCACGGTTTCGTGGCCGTGTCGGCGAGGCACACGTCGCAGCGCTCGCCTACGAGATGGTCGAGGAGCACTACGGAGTTGCCTGTCGCTTGGCATTCCAAAAGGACGGTGCCCTTGGCTATGCGCTTTGTGCTTACGAATGCTCTGCCCATGCGTTTCGTGTGTTTGATGGTTACGGATGCCATTGTTGGACCGATGCGCAATTGCTGCCTGATGCATGCACTGGCACTCTGGCGGCACGCTGACACTGCTGGCACTCTGCACTCCGGCACTGCCGTCACTGCTGCCACTGCTCTAACGATTCCACTACGATCACGCTTTTTGCGTTGCCCTGTGCGGCTATAGCTGCTCTCTCTGCCGCCGCGTCTCTCTGCCGCTCTCCTGAGTCTGCCTTGGCTGCAAAACGGGTTTTCGTTTCCGATCGTCATCCGGCTATGAGTCCTTCCGACTCGTTCTTAGAGCGATAGGTAGCTGACAGTACGTGGTGCGTTGGCGACCGACGAACCAAGGAGCCAATAAAGTGCGCCTCTCTACGTATTGCTCCAAAAGGAGGGCCGGCGTCCGCGTTCGCGCGCCGTGATCAACACTCGTGGTGTGGTGCTAAGAACTGTCAGCGCTCGTACGCAACCGCTGCAGCCGCGCCGAGCCGTACCGCCAGTTCCCAGCAGCTGCCCAAGCTTCAAACACCTCCAGCCGAGGCGCTGATGGCCGCGCTCGAAGAAAAGTTGGCCGCGCTCTCGACGCACCCCCCAAAATTCGCGGTCCGCGGCCGCTTCGTCCACGCGAACGCGCGGCGCGCGGGCCTCATCGAGTTCGTCGAGGACGGGCTGATCGTCGTCGAGGACGGCGCCATTATTGCCGTGGCCAAGGACGCGGACCAAATCAAGGCCGTGCTGGCGGAGCACCGGCCCCAGGACGTCGTCGAGCTGGCCGAGACGGAGTTCCTCGCCCCCGGCATGGTCGACTGCCACGTGCACGCGCCGCAGTACGCCTACTCGGGCACGGCGACGGACAAGCCCCTCATGGAGTGGCTCCAGCACTACACGTTCCCCGCCGAGAAGCGGTGCGTCGACGTCGACTACGCGAAGACGCTGTACAGCGCGCTCGTCGACCGGCTGCTCATGCAGGGCACGACCTGCGTCGCTTTATATGCCACGATCCACGTGCCCGCGACGAACGCGCTCGTCGACATCTGCCTCGAGAAAGGATTAAGGGCGGTCGTGGGCAAGGTCTGCATGGACCGGCACGGCGGCGACGGCTACGAGGAGACGACGGCGGAGGCGCTCGCGGGCACGCGGGCCTGCCTCGACTACATACGGAAGGCGCAGCCCGGCGCGTCCGGATTATCGCGGCTCGTGCAGCCGTGCGTGATCCCGCGGTTCATCCCGACGTGCACGCCCGAGCTCCTCGCGGGTTTGGGGGACATCGCGCGGGAATCCGACGACGTCTGGGTCCAGAGCCACGCGTCGGAAGCTCCCGACCAGGTCAAGTTCGTCGACACGCTCCATCCCGGAAAGAGGTGCACGGAGATCTTCGAGTCGCACGGGCTGCTGACGGACAAGTGCGTCATGGCGCACTGCGTCTACCTCGAGGACGGCGAGCTCGACACCTTCGCGCGCAAGGGCGCCGGCGTCGCGTGCTGCCCCCTGAGCAACGCCATCTTCTCGCTCTCGCCGGGCTGGCACGCGTTCCCGTTCCACAAGGCCCACGCCAAGGGCGTGCGCGTGGGCATGGGCACGGACATCGCCGGCGGCTATGCCGCGTCCATCCTCGTGGCCTGCCGCCACGCCGCCGTCGCGTCCAAAGCCTGTGCAGAAATCAACGTCGCGTCGATGGCGTGGAAGCGTGGGGCGCCCGAAATTTGATTTTCACGCAGGTCTAAGCACGACATGGGCGAGAAGGACGTCGACTACAAGGACGCGTTCTGGGCCGCGACGCTCGGCGGGGCCCGCGCCCTGGGCCTGGACACGGTCCTCGGCAACTTCGAGGTGGGCAAGCAGTTCGACGCGGTGCGCATCAACTGCGAGGCGGGCAACTACGACACGTTCCCCTCGGCGATCCACCCGTGCTGCCCGTCGCGGCTGGAGCACGACTTCGAGAAGTTCGTGAACCTCGGCGACGACCGCAACATCGCGAGCGTCTACGTCCAGGGCAAGCGGCGCCGCTGATCTCTCTCTTGCTGGTCCATATGTCTCACATCGCTGGTGCATATCTCCGCTCTCTTGTGTATATGTCCTCCCCCGACCACTCCCCCCTGTTTTAAGATTAATCAGATATAACAAACAGCGCGACTGACTGCCACGGGGGCGGATAGTTCGAGCGGCGTCCGGAGGATATATCCCGCCGGGCGCCGCCGTCATGGATCCGCCAGCCGTGACTAGTCGAGCCGCGCGAGCGCCTCCTCGACGGCGTCGATCGGTGCGGGCGTGCCCGTCTTCTCTTGGTACGAGTAGATGATTTTGCCGGACTTGTCCACGACCAGGACGCCGCCCAGGAGCAAGCCCTCGCCGACCATGTTGCCCTCGATGTTCTTCTCCTTCATGCGCCTCCCGACGTCCCGGAACGAGCGGATCGTGCGCCAGGGTAACAGCAAAGCCTTCAACGTGCCCCCGAGCGTCAAGAGGCGGCGGTTGCCCAGGTACGCGTAGAACGCCTTGTCCTCGTCCAGGTACAATTCGCTGCCCTTGAAGTAGTCCCGCTGGAACTCGCCGACGCCGAGGACCGTGTCGTTCGCCGCCTGTTTCGTGGGCGCCACCTCCTTGACGACGCCCACCAGTCGCTGCTTGCCGCCGCGGATCGCCACGAGCTCCGAGAGCCCCAGCGCCTCCTCGCGGCAGAGCGGTCAGCCCGGCCGCCGCACGACGAAGACCAGCGCGCCGTTGTCGCGCCAGAGCGAGGAGGCCTCAATTGAGTTGCCGTTAATCGCACCGTTCTTGACCGGCCGCAGCGTCGTCGTCGCGAGGTCGGCGGCCGACATCACCACGCGTCTGCTGATCGACATCTGCCTGGCGGCGAGGCCCGCAGCGCCTGCTGCCAGCAGGGTGGTGCGGCTGAGGATCATCCTTGCAGCAGGCTGCTCAGTCAGTGAGTCCAGCCACCTGAGTCCTAGCACCGACGACCCCGTGCGAGTCCTAGCACCGACGACCCCGTGCGGCAACTCGATGCGTCTCCTGGAGCACACCCACCCGCACGGATGACCCAGCTACGCCCAAGGTCGGCGCACCTACGCACGCGATTGCTGCTAGCGGCCTGTAACACACTAGCCTCGATTGCTTTTTGGCAAGTTTTTGCTGCTCAGCTGCCCAGAGGGTGGAACGCAGCTCAATTGCTCATAGCAGCACCTTATTGCTCGCAGCGTGACGCCTCGGAGGCGAGTTTCAAGCGATCCAACAATACCCCAATGCAGTCACAAGGCCTGAACGCTGCTGGAGCCTCATAACAGCCTAAACGCCGTCGCTGCGCGAGCATACTCGCTGCAGAACACATTCGTCGCCGCGCGAGCACACCTGATGGAGCGCCGCGCGATTCACGAGGACCCGGACGGCTACTACTTCCGGAGCCCAACCGGCAAGCTCTACGGGCCACTTTCAAGATTTCAGTTCGAGGCGTGGAGCATGCGCGGCGCGGTCGGGCCGGGCAGTAAGGTGTGGCGCCAGCAGGGCGCACACCACTATCGAGTCGAGATCTCACGGCGCCTCAAATGGCAGAAACTGCTCTCGGTGCGAAGCTGCGGCGCGATGAGCGACTGGCTCATGACGTTCATCAGCGTCGTCTCGCTTGTCTTCCTCTTCTCCCTCAAAAAGCTGCGCGACGACCTGCGGAAGGAGCTGCGGGGGCACGCGGCGACGGGCGTTTTCCTCTTTCTCTTGTTCGCCGCGACGGTCGTGCTGTCGGTGAGCGCGATGCGCAAGCTCTCGAAGCGCGTCGTCACCGAATCGACGGATATTTTCGACCACGAGGTCTAGTTAATTTTGTTTTGTGATTATTCGCTAGCGTGGCAACGTCGCTGCGGCGGTGCGAAGCCACCCCAAATAGGCCTCCCGATCGACGAGGCGCGTCGCCGCCCTGACTCTACTCTCGCCCCCGACGACGCGCCCGGCCGCGTCGACGCCGTAGCTCACGTCGCGGATCTCGAAGGAACCCTCCCTCGAAGCGCAGAACGCCGCCAAAGGATCGAAGCGCGCGGCGCAGGCGTCGGCGCTGCAGAGCGATCCTATGACTCCGGGCAGCTCTGTTGATTCGGCGAACGCGTCCGTGCAACAGTCGAGGCCCACCAAGGTGAGACTTGGGCAGGTTTTGACGACGGCCGCCGCCGCCGCCGGGTCGCAGGCAAAATTAAATTCAGGTTCGCGACCGGGCGCGTCGCCGCCCATAGCTATTGCGGTCTCCACGGTGACCCGACCGCTGGCCAAAACAGCCGCCACGTTCGTGAGCGGTCCGAGACACAGGAGGTCCACAGCGCCTAGCGCGGCGACCGCGCCGCCGACGTCGCCGTCGAACGGCCCGGAAGCCGCGCCCAGCGACCTGTCCGCGAACCACCGCAGCAGCATCTTCTGCGCGTCGGTGAGCCAGGGCTTGACGGGGACGCGCGGCGCCGACGCACCGGCGACGACTGTTACGTCGTTACGCCCACAAGCGTTCAGTATTGTCCTGACGCGCCCGGCGCCGGCCTCCGGCGTCTCGCATGCGCCCGAGGTGGTCGACACGACCGCTAAGCGCCGCTCCGTGGCGGCGAGCGCGCTGAGAGCAACCAGATCATCAAATCCCGCGTCCGTGTCGACCCATAAGGGTCGTTTTGCAGTCATGCTGCTGGTCACTGCTATTGTGAGGCTGCGCAGGAGATTACGCATTCACTTCTACTGCCAGGAGCAATCACAGAGCATCACTCGACTCAGGCGGAGGAGTCCCCTGATCAGATGGAGCACTCACCTGTGAGCACAGCGTTCACTCGACTCAGGCGGAGCAGTCACAGCGGTTGCGCACTCGCTGCAGTTTACAATGGACCTACACACAGTGCTTAGCGCCGGGGGTCGAAAGCAAAAACGAGCTAGTGCTCGAGACATACTAGCGACAACCGGACGGGTCCGGGGGGAGCGGGAGGGGTACGGGGAACCCCGCGACGTAACTAGCCTGAGCCTGAATCCTAAAATTAATCTGCGGGGCTTGTAGAGCCATGGTAATCCACGCACTAGTCCTAGCAACGGCCGAGAGTCAGTCACGGAACTTCTTAGGCGCGCGTTGGGGCCCACCGAGGAGAAGAGACACATCACACTCTGACGAGAATGCAGGCGTCGAACGGGACCAGGTAGTCATCATCGACGCCGTACGCGCGGCATTCGTCGTTCAAGCAGTCGATGACACACTCCCGACCACATAAATGCCGCATATCCTCGTTCCAGCCCACGTCTTCTTCCGCGCCCGGAGCCAGGCGCTCGCAGAGATGCTCCAGCTCGTCGACGTCGTCGATGACGCGGATCACCGACTGGCCCTCCACGAGGTCGTCGCGCCACTCGGTCATGGGCCGGCCCGCGAGGGACCCGGACGGCTTGTACTGTAGGAGCCGCTCGACCTCGCTGCCGAGGCCCAGCGCGGCCGCCTCGTCGCCGAACTTTTTGACCTGCTCGCGGAGCTTGAACGCCTTCAGGAGCATCTCCCGCTCGGGCGACTTTGCCGCCGCATCGAGGTGCTCCTTGGCCGCGTCGAGGCCGCCCGGCAGCTTCTCGATTATCTTGAGCCGGGCGGAACCGAGGTGCCACGCGGTCGCCGCCTCGGCGTCGACGAGGCCGTTCTCGATCGCGGAGGATACGATGCTGCGACTCGCCACGCTGTCGACGAGCTGCGTGCCCATCGGCTTCCGCGTGAACGGCGAGGTCTCCTTCTTCTGCAGCCACGTCTCGATGCGCTCGCGCTCGTAGACTTGGCCGTCCTCGGCGACGACCGGCTGGACCACCAGGCTGTGCGAGATGGGGCAGGTCACCGACGCGAGCACGGACTCGGCGAACTTGTCGGACTTGTCCTCGTCGCGCGCCCGCTTCTTGGCCGGCGCCTTGGCCGCCGCCTTGCCGCGCTGGCGCTTCGCTTTGCTAGACATGCTGTGGCGCGCGCCTTCCCTTAAACCAGTGCCGCCGCTGGAATTGAGCGCCTTCCCTTAAACCAGTGCCGCCCCTGGAATTGCGGCAAGCCTTGTTTAACCGGTTGCGCTGCTGCGGCGCTGAGAATTGCTGCGGCGCTGAGGATGAGCCTAATTTAAACAAGCTCTCAATGGATTTGTCTGCGGCGGCGGGCTAGCTCGTAAAAACAAGCAGCGCTGCGCTGTTGCTGCTCTTGGATGTGTGCTACGCGGCAACGCGTGGACAGCACGTCCGCGAGGCACTACGATACGCGCTGTGCGGCCCGAGCGCGCTTGCTGGGAGGTCGGGTTTCTCGATTGACCGCTAGCGCTCGCCCCCAGTCGTCACAACACGCCATCGCAAAGAGTTCTACAGCAAGCATACGCCCTACTGCTTCCAATTCCAACTCTTCCCAAAACACCCTGGCTGGAGCTGGAGCCCAAGAGCTGGCGCCGCGCACGTGCTCGCTGCCCGAAGGCATTAACCATGGGCCGCTGCCCGGCGGAAGGCCTGGAGGCGAGCATCCACGTGCTCTTCCTCTTCGGCGTGGCCGCCTTTTTGGCCTGGGACAGGTACAAGCGCGACGACCTGGACCGGCCGAATAGAAAACAGGCCGACTGGGCGACGGCGCTCGCGCGCTTCGTGTGCCGCCGGCCGCTGGGCATCGTCTCCATTATTGCTGCTTACGCCGCGTACCTCTCGCTCGCGGCGTTCGTCGACGTCGACTGCCTCGAGGCGCGCTCCTTGCACCTCGTGACGGCGCTCGAGCAGTACGCCCGCCAGGACGAGGTCACGTCCTACAACCTGGACAACTGGGAGAGCGCCCAGAAGGCGTCGGTTTCCGCGGGCCTCTGCGCGCCGGCGCGCCGGCGCCTCGCCGCCGTCGGCGACACGGAGCACTTGAAACTATTCTACGCGGCGCGGAACCGGCCGGCCGACGTCATCACCGCGAAGTCGCTCCTGGACGCGCGCATCCTCGAGGGGCGCGTCACGAGCGACGACGGCTTCGACGACCACTGCTACGTCGCCGGCGGGGCCGGCGGCGCGAACCGCCGGTGCTCGAACGCCGCCGTGCGCAGCTGGACCGACCCCTTCTTCGCGGGCGGCGCCGTCGTCTCCAATATTGACGCGGCGGCCGCCGAGTTCGCGGAGTCGGCCGAGGGCCGCTACTTCTTCGACGTCTTCTTCACCATCAAGAATCCTACAAGCAACGTGTCGCGGTCCGAGATCTTCTTCAGCCTCACGGACCGCGAGGCCTTTCGACAGTGGGCCAAGGACTACCTCCTCCCGACGCGCGGCGCGGCGCAGAAATCAGCCGGGAGCACGTCGCGTCGATGGCGTGCACACGAGAGTTCCCACACACAGGCTCGAACGGGCGTCGACGGCGGACACGCGCGTCTGCTGGCTCAACGGCGACGTGAACGACATTGAAGTGGAGGAGGCCGTGACGCACGACGCGCTCCTGGCCATCGGGTCGCTCATCTTCGTCTACCTCTGCATGATCGTCCACACGCGCAGCCCGATCGTCGCGACGGTGGCCATGGCGCAGGTGCTGGCGTCGGTGCCGATCGGCGTCTACCTCCACCGGGCGCTCTTCCACGTCGACCAGTTCTACGTGCTGAACTTCCTGGGGCTCTTCATCATCGCGGGCATCGGCGCGGACGACAGCTTCCTGCTCTTCGACGTCTGGAAGGCCGAGGTGGATCGCGGGCCGTCGCGGACGCTGCCGGAGATTTTGGCGGCCGCGTACCGGGCCGCGGGCGCGTCCATGGCCGTCACGTCGATAAGTAGCGCGGCGTCGTTCTTCGCCAACACCTACTCGACGCTGCCGGCGCTGCGGTCCTTCGGCATCTTCTGCGGCACGCTGATCATGGTCAACTTCGCCTTCGTCATGCTCGTCTTCCCGGCCGCGCTCGTCATGCGGAGCCGCATGCGGCCGCCGGCCGAGGACGCGCGCGTCGACGTCGGCGGCGAGGACGTCGTCGACGCGTCGTCCGTGCAGGTGCTGGAGCGGCCGGCGACACCCACGGGCGACGAGGGCGACGCGAACCCCCTCGCCCTGCGCGCCGCGCCGGCGGCGCGCTCGCGTTCGCGCTCGGACGACGACGAGGAGCGGGAGCCCCTGAACCTCTGGGGCCGCGTGGCCGTGGTCCTGGCGACGCCGGCGGAGCTCGCCGAGGCCTACCAGCGCTTCAAGAGCTGGGCCGCGATCGACAAGTTCTTCGGGCGCACGCTCCCGACGGCGGTGAAGCGCTTCCACAAGGTCATCCTCGTCGCGGCGCTGGCCCTGGCGGTCATGGGCTTCGCGTCGACGGCGGCCGAGCTCAAGGCCGACGACGAGCCGCCGCGCTTCTTCCATCGCTCGCACAACCTCGGGCTGGTCTACGAGCTCAGCGAGGACTACTTCGCGGCGGGCGCCGAGCGGGGGCTCTCCTCCGCCGGCGGCGTCGTCAACGTCGACGTCGAGGCGCCGACGCCGGGCCCGACGCCGCGCCCGGTCGCCGCGCCGTCCGCGCCGACGCCGTCGCAGACCACCCCCAGCGCAAAGCCGACCGTGCAGCCCCTCCCCCAGCCCACGCCCCGGCCCACGCCCGAGCCCACGCCCAAGGCCAGCAACCCGACGGGGGCGCCCGTCTTCGCGCCGACGCCAAAGCCGACGCCGCTCCCCACGCCGCGGCCCTCTTCCGTGGTGCCGGCGCCCACGCCGCCCGTCGGGCCCGTCGCCCCGCAGCCGACGGCCGCGCCGACAATCCTAACGGACGAACGATTCTGCAACGGCGCGGGCACGAGTTATTACGACGACGGCGGCGCCATTAAGTGCGAGTGCTTCGCGGGCTTTGCGGGCACGCGGTGCGAGACCCAGGACGTCCAGTATCTGGATCCCGGCGCCATGGTCACCCTCGACCTCGTCCACGGCCTCAAGCAGCGGCCCGGCAAGCCGACGGCGCGGTACCGCTTCGGCAAGCCGCGGTACCGGGGCGCCTTCGACCTGGCCGAGCCGGAGGCCCAGGTTTATGTGAGGGACACGTGCCTGAAGGCCGTCGGCAAGTCGAAACTCAAAGCCAACGCCGTGCATAGCATCTGCGTGCTCTCCATCTTCGAGACGGATTTTCTGGCGCCGATGGGGCTGGCGCTCCCATTGGGTAGGGACGACTTCCGGAACCTCTTCGCCGAGTTCCGGCAGTCGAACGTGCTGCTCGACGGATCGCGCGTCGAGGAGTGGATCGGCTTCGACTGCGCGACGAACGAGGCGACGTGGGTCCGCGACAACATCGTGCTGACGGTCCGCAAAGATGCGGCGGTCGAGGACCGACTCGACGTATTCCAGGAATGGCGCGACTACCTGGACGACCGCGCAAGCGGGCGGCCGGCCGGCGTCGGAAGAGCATTACTTGCCTCGTCGCAGGAGGTCATGGCGAGCCTCGAGACGAACATCGTGACGGGCTCGCTCGCCGCCGCGGGCATCTCGGTCGCCGCCTGCTTTGCGTGCGTGCTCCTGCTGACGCGGGCGGTAGTGCACACGGGCCTCGTGTTGGCAACTGTCGTGTGGATCAACGCCCTGCTCGCGTCGCTGATCACGTGGTCGCTCGCCTGGAAAATTGGCATCATCGAGGCCATTGCCTTCACGATCTTCGTCGGAATATCGGTCGACTATGCCTTACACGTCGACCGCGCCTTCCGCTACGCCTGCGCGGGCGAGATGATCCGGGCCGGGCGGCTGCAGCAGCTCCGGCGCGCGCTGGGCGAAGTTGGCGCTCCGGTCGCCGCGGCCGCGGCGACGACGTTCGGGGCCGCGGTCTTCCTCCTCTTCTGCATCATCCTCCCGTTCCGAAAGCTTGGTGTACTGATCTGCGCGCACACGGCTTTTTCGGGCGTCGCCGCGCTGGTCGTCCTGCCAGCCATCTTGGTGGTGCTCCCGAACAAGGACGTCTCGCCGGCGCGCGAGGAACAGACGGAGTCCTCGGCCGTCGAGATGGCGCCCGTTCAGGCGGCGCTCCCGCCTTTGCCGGAGAAGGGCGTCCGGGTGGCGGAACAGGAGAAATCCGACCTCGACGACGTCCCCCTCGACCAAGACCCGGGCAACTACATCTAGTGGGCTCGCGTGCGAGCCCGAAGTGTTAATGAATTCAGTGTTCTTGCAAAATGTATCTTTTTATACGCCCTGGGTAGGTCTTTGACACACTAGAGATTCACTAGAGCCGGCTTGCGTGATGAGGCGGGAGCCCACTTTGGGAGGAGCCCGTCGCTCCATACCATTGAATTGCCCCTTTGCGGGGGCAGCCGCTTCGTGGGCGCAGCGCGCTCACGCCTCTGGAGGCAGGAACTCATTGCCTCTCCCAGGCAGCTTTTGTGGGCGCTAAGCAGCTCACGCCTCTAGGATGCCACCCGCCGGGGGCTTCGACCAGGGCTGGTCGGTGAACGACCCCTGCTTCTTCAAGGATGAGGCGCGGGGCTGGATCCTCGGTCGCGTGACCAAGGTCGTCGGCGTCGGGCGGACCGCGACGCTGTCCCTCGCGTCGGCGGACGGCAAGGTGACCGCGGAGCGGGACGCCTCCGCCATCGAGGCCGCGTCGGCGCGCGCGCGAGAGGGCGTCGAAGACATGGTCGCGCTCGACGAGCTCACGGAGGCCACCGTGCTCAGCACGCTGCGCGTGCGCTACGACCGCAAGCAGATCTACACGAACGTCGGGGGCATCCTGGTCGCCGTGAACCCCTACGAGACGATCGCGAACGTCTACGGCGAGGACCGCATGGCCGGCGCGGCCGCCGCCGACGCGGCATTTAGCGGCGCGGCGCCGCACCCGTTCGTCATGGCCGAGCAGGCGCTGCGGGCGCTGGACCGGGACCGCGCGTCGCAGTCGTTTGTGATCTCGGGCGAGTCGGGCTCGGGCAAGACCGAGACGTGCAAGTTCATCCTGCGGTACCTGTCGTACCGCTCGAAGCGGCGCTTCGAGCTCGCGGGGACGCCTCGCGGCGGCGCGAATGCGCTCGAGGAGAGCGTCCTGCTGTCGAACCCGGTCCTCGAGGCCTTCGGCAACGCCAAGACGCTGCGCAACGACAACAGTTCGCGCTGGGGCAAGTACACGCAAGTGTACGTCGAGCCCTCGAGCGGCGCCATCAAGTCCGTCGGCATCACGGCCTACCTCCTCGAGAAGGTTCGCGTGGTTGAGCGCGCGCGCGGGGAAAGGAACTACCACGTCCTGCACCAGCTCGTCGCCGGCGCCAAAAAACAGAAGAAGGGCGACGCGGGGCTGGCGCTCGCGGTGGGCCTCGGCGACGCCCAGACGAGCCACGCCGTGCTGCGCGACACGGCGACGTCGAGCGCGGCGATCGGCGTGGACGACGCGGCCCAGTTCGCCGTGACGCGCGACGCCCTGCGGAAGCTGGACGTGGCCCAGCCGGGGCTCTTCGGCGCGCTGGCGGCCGTGTGCCACCTGGGAGACGTCTGCTTCGAGAGTGTCGAGGCCGAGGGCCAGGACGCCGCGGCCGCGATCGCGAATCAGGACCTGCGGATGGGCCGGAAGGCCGAGCACGCCGCTGACGCGGCGGCGCGCGCGCTCGGCGTCGACCGCGCGCAGCTCGAGGAAGCTTTGGTGTCGCGGCGGGTCGCCGGCGTCCGCACGCCGCGGCAGGCCGCGGAGGCCGAGCACGCGTCCAAGGCCTTCTGCAAGGCGCTGTACGCGCGCGTCTTCGACTGGGTGCTCGCGCGCGTCAACGACGCCCTCCAGGCCATGACGAAGACGCCCGTCAGCGCCCGCCGCGCGCTCTCGGGCGACAAGAAGCCGGACTGGCTGACGGTCGGTTTGCTGGACATCTTTGGCTTCGAGCGCTTCGAGGCGAACAGCCTGGAGCAGCTGCTGATCAACTACGCGAACGAGCGGCTCCTCCGCGAGTTCAACGCGCAGGTCTTCGAGGCGGCGACGCGCGAGTACGCCGCCGAGGGCGTGCCCGTCGGCGACCTGACGTTCCAGGACAACGCGCCCCTCCTCAAGACGCTGGAGCACCCGCGCGACGGCGTCTTCGCGTTGTTGAACTCGGAGTGCGTGCGCCGGGACGGCAAAGACGAGAATCTGCTGAAGCAGCTCCTCAAGAAACACGAGCGCGCGCCCTTCGTCGGGGAGCGGCGGGGCCCGCTCCCGGGCGTCTTCGTGCCGCGCGTGTCCGTGAAGTCGACGAGCGCCGAGCGCGCGGACGCGCTCAGCGTCTTCGGCGTGTCGCACTTCGCCGCGGACGTGAGCTACCGCATCAACGCCTTCGTGGAGAAGAACCGGGATCGCCTGCCGAACGAGATCTGCGCCCTCGCGGCGACGTCCGACGCGCCCTTCGTCGCGAGCCTCTTCGCGGACATCGACGACGAGGCCCCGCAGACGTCGCAGCAGAAGCGGTCCCAGCGCTACGTCGCCGCGTCCTTCGCCGAGAGCCTGGGCAAGCTGACGCAGCTCCTCGACGCGACGCGGCAGTCGTTCGTGCGCTGCGTCAAGCCGAACGAACTGATGAAGGCGGCGGCCTTCGACGGCGTCGTCGTGCTGGAGCAGCTGCGCTGCATGGGCATGCTCGAATTGATCGAGGCGCGGGCGCGGGGCTACGCGGGGCGCATGGACCACGCCGCGTTCGCGTCGCGCTACGGGCTGCTGTTGGAGGACAAGGTCGCGGACGTGCGGCGCTACTCGACGAAGACCACGAAGAAGCTCGCGGCGGAGTTCCTCGCGCTCCTCCAGCGGCACGTGCCGGGCGTCGAGGCCGTGGCGGTCGGAAAAACTAAAGTCTTCCTGAAGCGGCCGGCGGTCGACGCGCTCGAGACGGCCCGGGAGACGCGCATGAAGGCCGACGTGCTGCTCGCGCTCGGCGAGGCCGTCGCGGCGCGCGACGTCGAGGCCCTCGAGCTCACGCTGCGCATCGCCGACGAGCTCCGCCTCTCGGACACGCCGGAGGCCGCCCGGGCGCGGCAGGAGGTCGAGGTCGAGGGGCGATACCGGGCGGTCGTCGCCGCCGTCGCCGAGGGCCGCGCCGACGTCATCACCGCGGCCCTCGACGGCATTCAAGATAAAGCGGGCCGCGTCGGCGCGGCCGTCGACTGCGCCCGAGCGGCGGTCGCCGGCCTGGCGGCCGCGGAGGCCTTGCGGGATGCCACGCCGGACACGGCCGCCGGCCTCGTCAAGCAGAGCGCGGCGGCCCAGGCCGCCCTCGCGAAGGAACTGGGGAAAAGCCGCGAGGCGCGCCCCAAGGACGTCGCCGAGAGCTCGCCGGAGCTGCCCCTGGAGACGCTGCGGGCGATCCAGGCCGCCGTCGAGGAGGGCCTCGCCGCGTGCGCGCGGCTCGCCGAGCAGAAGGCGGCCGTCGACGCCTTAACTAAGGCCGTCGCCAAGGGCGACGGGGCGGTCCTCGCGCGCGTCGTCGCGCAGTACGAGTCGCTGCCGGGCGACGCCGTGCGGCGCGCGCGCGACGCGGCCCGCGACGCGCTGGCGGTCACCGAGGTCCGCGAGGAGCTCCTGCGCCACAAGGCCGCGTGCGCGAAGCTCGAGCGGGAGTCGTGGAAGGACGCGACCTGCGAGGCCTACGCGAAGAAGACCGAGGGGCCGCTCCTCGAGCTCGAGAAGACCCTG
Source organism: Pelagomonas calceolata (assembly GCA_918797485.1). Taxonomy (NCBI): domain Eukaryota; class Pelagophyceae; order Pelagomonadales; family Pelagomonadaceae; genus Pelagomonas; species Pelagomonas calceolata. The sequence continues at coordinate 5,227,707 of CAKKNE010000004.1, forward strand.
GCCCGGTGCGCCGGCAAGGACTACGCCTGGCTGCGCAAGGACGTGGGCGCCGCGTCGGCGACGGCCACGAAGCTCCGGGCGAAGCGCGACAAGGCGGCCGCGCGCGCCCAGGCCATCGCCATGGAGAAGCTCGCCTCGGCCGAGCGCGCGCGCGTCCTCGCGGCGCAGGCCGAGGCGCGCGCCGAGGCCGAGGCGAAGGCGAGGCGGGAGGCCGAGGCGCAGGCCGAGCGCCGCCGCCTGGACGCCGAGGCCGAGGCGCGCCGCGAGGCGGAGGCCCGCGCCGCGGCCGCGGCCGCCGCGGACGCGCCGCCGCCGCCGCCGGCCCTCGAGGGCCTTTCCGAGAGCGAACTCGCGCGCGTCCGCGAGAGCGAGCTGAGCCGGAGCCGCGCGGTGCGCATGGAGGGCCTCGACGCGACGGAGGAACGGGCCATCCGCGCCGAGGGCGAAAAGGTGAAGCGGGCCGGCCGCACGGCCTTCTGCGAGCTCCCCTGGGCGGCCCGCGTGCAAAAGCTGGTGGAAGGCACGCGCCTGCTCAAGCTCTCGACGACGTCGTCGGCGCGCGTCATGCCGAACGCGGAGTGGAAGCAAGTCCGGCTGAACTGCCCGTGCGACGCGCGGGGCACGCCGCTGCTCGCGAACGACCCGGCCGCGCGGAACCCGGACGCGAAGCGCGGCGCATACCTGACCTGGCCTTCTCATACTATTTTGAGGCGGGGCCACCGCAAACTCATGCTCGACGGGATTACCGCCGTGCACGTGGGCACGAACGCGAAGCAGTGGTGCACCATGGTGCCGACGGAGTGGCACTACGTGACGCTCGTGACGCGGGAGCGGTCCTACGACTTTGGGTTCGAGGACGCGTCGGAATTGCTGCTCTGGGTGAACACGCTGCAGCGGATTACGTGCGAAGAATGGACGCAGCAGTGCAACGCCGGCGAGGCCGCGGAATTGTTCCGGGGCGCCATCTCCGACGCGCAGCACCGCTTCTACCGGAGTCGGCGCGCCGGCGCGGGCGGCTCCGACCAGTTCAACCCCTCGCTCAAGGAGCTCTGCCCGGTCCTGTACCCGCTCGCGCCCCAGCTCGCGTCGACGGCCGCCGAACTCGGCGTGAGTTTCGCGTGCGACGCCCCGCGGCCCCACAAGTTCTGCGCCTGGACGGCGGCCGCGGTCCTCGAGGCGCCGATCGCCCACGCCGAGGCGGTCGTGTCGATGCGGGCCGTGCTTTCGGACCTCGGGTTCTACGCGAACGGGCGCTTCGCCTGTTCCGCCGGCTTCTATGACGAAAATGGCCTCGCGCACACGTTGGCGCGGCAGGCCATCAAGCAGCCCTCGCCGGCCTCCGCCGAGTCGCCGACCTCTAGCAAGTCAGGTTCCGGCATGATCACGATCCGGGCGCAGCACGCAAAAACCGGCAAGGTGTCCGTGCTCAAAATCAAAAAGGGCACGAAGATGGCGTCCGTCTTCGAGGCGCATGCGAAACACAAAGGATTACGTAGCACCAACTTGGAGAAGGTCAAGACCTCGAAGCGGAGCCCGTCCCGGCGCCAGTAGCCGCCATTCTACCCTAGTTTATATTATCTTCATCTTACTGTTCCGTGGGGTGGGCTTGGCACCGGGCTTGCAAGCTCGATGTTCTCTCTCAGGCCCGGGCTATAGTTCATAGTTGCTTCGTCTTACTGCTCGGTGCGCAGACTTGGGTCTTGGGGGCGTCGGCGCGCAAGTCGCTAGAGCACCGCAGCGGGCTGCGCGAGGCCGGGGTCGGCCGGCAGGGCTTTGCGGTTCGCGAAGCTGGCGCGTCGGGCCGTCGGCCGCGGCGAGGCCCACTGGCGGAGCTGCGTGACGGACCGGACGGCGCTGCGGAGGCGCGAAACGACGGACTTGCGCGCCGTCTTGGGCCGCGGCTGGGGCGACTGGCCCGTGTAGCCGGGTGGGAAATTCCAGCCACGCGACGAGAAGGACCACGACCGCCGCGGCGGGCTCGGCTCCGCGTACCGCCGGTTCTCCTTCATCGGTCGCTTGGGCACGAAGCGCTTGCGTCCCGAGGTGTGCGGCGTGTGGCCGGCAAAGATGCGGCGCAAGAACGAAGGCGGCCGGTCTTCGAGCGTCGGACGCTCCTGTGCTGCCGGTGCCTCCGCCGATGCTCGCATCGTTTCGTCGCTCGCGCTGCTCAATGTGCGGTTTAACTTGTTGTGGACTTGTGGGGCAGCATTTTCGACGTCGTCGAGGACCAGCGCCATTGTTTGGGCAGCTTTGTATGCGAGTTTACGAGCTTCGAGTTGGACTCTGTTATATTCCTGGAACTCTCCCGCCCTGGGGCGAGTAACCAATTTAAACTGGTATGACTCTATGCAAAGCTCCATCTACGTCGCACATAAACGTGGCGATCGATTGCGAGGTCACACAAAACCCGAGCTCGAGCGACGGGATCACGTGAGCAGCGCAAAACGCGTGATTGCCGCAGTGTTGCACAAAGTGACTGAAAACAGAGACAATTGCATCGCTGCGACTGCTAGCTTAACGCGCGCCACCGCTGCCGGACATCCACCGCAAGACTGCACACTGCACTCAGCTGCACACTGCAAACGCACAGCTGCAAAGCGCACAGCTGCAAAGCGCACAGCTGCAAAGCGCACAGCCGGCACGCCGCAGCGATAAATAAACCATGGCGAAAAAGGGTGGCCACCGCACGAAATCGAAACCGGGCTCGGGCTCGAAGATCAAAAAGTACAAGCGCGGCCGCGACACCAAGCGGCGGCGGCGCGACGTCGAGCAAGTCTTCGACGACATGACGAAGAAGGAGCAGCTCGAAACGGCGCAGCCCTTCGATGATGACCTGCCGGGCTGCGGCCAGTTCTACTGCGTCGAGACGGCGCGATACTTCGTGGACCAGAAGGCGCTCGACGACCACAAGAAGTCGCGGGCCTACAAGCGGCGCGTCAAGGAGCTCAAGGAGGAGACGCCCTTCACGCAGAAAGATGCGGAGGCCGCGGCGGGCATGACAAAGGAGCGGCTGCCGAGCGCGGCGGAGTCGCGAGCTAAAGCCGAGGCGAAGAAGGGCCACCGCATGACGGACGATGATTAACAACTGTGTGTGTAATAGACGCATACGGCTCGCGTGATAACGCTTGCGTGCGGGGCCCGTTAGCGCCGCGGCGCGGCAGTGGCAGCGTGCGTGCGGTATCGTCGTCACCTGGACGCCACAGTGGGGCAGCCCGCGCCATGCGTACGACAAAAAAAGCATGAGTGGTGGGGCATGAACGTGCGGCGCCCACCGGAAGCACCGGACGACCTGCGGCGCCGGCCCGGGAGGGCGTTCTCGTCGAAGTATGCCCTGGAGCTGCCACCGCCCGTCAGCGGCAGCTTCGCGACGCTCCCCCGGCGCCGCGCAGCGGTGGCGAAGAAGCAGGCGGAGCTCCGGCGCCAGGCGCTGGTCGAAGTTGCACTGGAGCGCCAGATCTGGCTCGAGAACGCGGAGAAGGACCGCATTGCGCGGACCATCGTCCGCATCGCGCGGCGCCTGGACGGGGAGCGCCGGGCTGTGATTGCTCGGGAGGACGCGGCCTTCCGCGCCGGCGCGCGCGAGGCCGCCGTGGCGATCGAAACGTGCTGGCGCCGGCACGCGCGGTCGAGCGCCTGGCCGCGCGTCAAGGCCGCTTATTTTAGGGTCCTGGACGCGTGGGCGCAGCTGTACCGCGCCGCGCGCGAGGACGCGGCGCTGCGAGCGCGGCGACGGGCGGCGCGGGCACAGGTCGCGACGCCGCTCCAGACCCTGTGGCGCGCGCGCCTCGCGCGCCGCGAGCTGGCGCGGCGGCGACGCGCGCGCGACCTCATGACGAGATTCATCACTGAAGGAGTCATACCGCTCCAGACCAAGTGCCGCATGCTCCTCGCGCGCCGCGAGCTTTTACGGCGGCGGCGCGAGCTCGAGCGGCGGCGCCGCGCGGAGCGCGCGCGGCAGCAGGCCTACGTCATCGCGACGCGCGCGGTGCGGCGGTGGCTGCGGTGGCGGTTCCTCCAGAAGGTCCGGCGGTGCGTGCATCTCCACCTCGCGCGGCACCGGCTGCTGCAGCGATCCATGCAAACCGTCGCGAGCGCGGTCGCGCGACCGCCGGTCCGCGAGGCGGTCGCGCTCGTCGCGGTCGCAACTGCGTGCGCGGGCGCTTCCATGAGCGAGGCGGTCGCGGTCGCCGCGGAGCGGGAGCGCGTCGCCGAAGAGCAGCGCCGCTGGGAGGAGGAACTGCGACGCCAGATCGCCGCGGCCATCGAAGCGGCCAAGGCCCGCGTCGCGACGCCGCTCCAGACCCGGTTCCGCGCGCGGCGCGCGCGGCGGCGCTACGTCGCGATCTGTGTGGAAATCAAAATTTTACGGCGCGTAGGCGTCGCGTCGATGGCGTGGTGATGCCGGTTCCTCACACAGGTCGCGATGCGGGCCGCCGCGGTGCGCATCGCGGGCTGGCGGCGGCGGCTGGCCTGGGCGCGGTTGTGCGCGGCCGAGGCACGGCGGCGCGAGGAGGAACGGCAACGGCGCGCGCTGCAGGTGATCTGGAAGGTCGTCGTCCCGTGGCTGGCGCGGCGGGCGCTGCGATTTAAGAAGCGGCGCCTCGCGGTGCTGCGAGGGATGATCCGGGTCAAGGGCTACGCGCGGCGGCAGGCGACGCGCCAGGATCACTGGTGGGACCTGGCCGGCGAGCGCGCGCTCGACGTCGCCGGGGAGAGCTACCGGGCGGCGAAGGAGGCCGCTCGCCTCGCGACGGCCATGGCGCAGCACGCCGTCACGGTCTGTGTGGAAATCAAAATTTTACGGCGCGTTCGTGCTGAATCGCCGCGTCGTCCTCCACGCCATCGATGCGACGCCTGCTCGATGGCGTGGCGACGCCGGTTCCTCACTGCACGACGGAGCCACCAAAGGTAGCGTCATCGCCGAGAAATGACGTAGTGAAGAATTATCGGGTGCACCCAACGCACTGGTTGATTTCCACACAGGTCACGGTGTGGAAACAGACCCAGGAGCTCGACCGCCGCCTGAACATGCTCATGATCGCGCGCGCGCAGCGCCTCGCCGCGCGGGCGGCGAAGCGGGTGCGCGAGATCGACCTCAGCGGCGTCCCCAAGTTCTGCCGGACCCTGCCGCGCCGGTTCGCGCTGAAGCGCTTCGAGGACGAGCGGTTGCAGATCCTACAGCGGAGCACGCAACGGGTCGCGTTCCTGAGGCAGCTCGCGGCCCGCGCGCCGAAGCCGGCCGAGGCCGCGCCCGCGCCCGTTTTCAAGCCGCGGTGGAAGAAGCCGCGGACACGGCCGCCACCGCCGGAGCCGGAACCGGCCGCGCCGCCCGCGCGACGAGCGACGCGGCTGCTCAGCGCCGTGCGGTGGGGGCGCATCCAGGCGGTGCACGCGGGGACGGCGCCGACGAGGCCTCCGCCGCCGCCGCCTTGCTGAAACGCCGAGTAATTTGAGATTGTTAGTGAACCTTGACACTACCGCACCACCCTGCACTGTTCCGGGTGAACCGAAATTGGTGAAGTGCACGTCAAACCCAAGCCGGTACGCAATCACAGCGGCGGACAAAACCCGTCCGTAGTGCTAGTGTCTTACACGCCGCTAGCTCGCGAAGCGCAAAAAAAAGCTCGCACAGCTCGCACAGAGCTCAGCACCCCAGCTTTGCTGCCTCGGGCTACAGCCGCACAGCTCGCGCACAGCTCGCACTGGTCGTTTTGCAGCAATGCCACCGCTTAAGCTAGTAGAGCTGGTCAAGCAGAGAGGACAGTCGTCGAGCACTACTGCTCGCAAGGCGTTCGTGAATGCTGCAGCCGCCACAGCTGCCAAAGAGCAGGGCAACAAATTACTGGCGCAAAATGACCTCTTAGCCGCGTACGCGCAATACTCCGCCGGCCTGGCGAGCGCCGACGCGAGCGACGCGGCAAAACTTTTCGGCAACCGCTCCGCCGCGGCGCTCAAGCTAGGCTGGCCCGACGCCGCGATCGAGGACGCCTGCGCCGCGGTTTCGGCGGACGTAACTTATGCGAGAGGTTGGTTCCGCCTGGCGGCCGCGCTCGTCGAGGCCGGCGATCCGCTCGCGACCGATGCGTGCGGGTACGCCGCCGACCTGGCGCCGCGGGACCCGGGGCCGGCGCGGCTGTTCGAGCGCGCGCGCCACGAGGACGCGGAGCGCTACAAACCTGGGAAGGCGACGATGGTCGCCGTCGCCGTGGCGCCCGCGCCCGCGGAGACCGAGGAGACAGATGCCGCCGACGACAGCGACGCCAGCGACGGCGACGACGCGTCGGAGCGCGTCGTCAGCCTCGCCCTCGCGACGCGCACGCAAACGAGCGGCGGGACTGTGTGGGACGCGTCGGTCCTGCTGGCGTCGTGGCTCGCGACGGATCCAACGATCGTGCGGGGGCGCAACGTCCTGGAGCTGGGCGCTGGCTGCGGCGCCGTCGGCCTGAGCTGCGCGGCGCTCGGCGCCCGCCACGTGGCGCTGACTGATTTTGATGCCGGCGTCGTGGAACTGTTGAAGGAGAACGCGCGGAACAACTATCTCCGCGCGGGCTGCGACTGCTATGAGCTCGACGTGGCGAAGCCACCTACAGAGCCGCGTGCGGAATTCGACCTCGTGGTCGGCTCCGAGTGCGTGTACTACGGTGCCTGCGACGCCGTGCCGGCCCTTGTCGAGGCGTCAGTCGGCAAGGACGGTGACTTGTGCGGCGTTTTCTGCATGGCCGACTCGCGCGCCGGCATCGACGCGTTCGCGACCGCCGCGCGGAAGCGCTTCCGCTACGAGCGGCGGCCGTTCCCGCGGCCGCTCCGGCGCCGCGCGCGGCGGCTCAACGCCGAGCTCGCGGCCGAGAACACGTACAGCCTGCACCTCCTCTATCGCATGTAACCCGCTCCGGCGCCGGGCGCGGCGGCTCAATGCCGTATGGCCTGCACCTCCTCTATCGAATGTAGTAATTGTACTTTTCTATCAACTTGAAAAGGGTCCTTATTCCTCTAGCCCGAGCGCCCGCCGCCGTTCGGCGTCGACCACGAGGATCGGAGTCGGCGGCGCGTCCCCGCGCTGGCGCGCAAGCCGCTCGGTGGCCTCGGTGACGTGGGCCAGCATGTCGTGGAGCGCGTTCGCGAAGATATGTTTCTGTGCTTTCATGTGGTGCTTGGCGCAGCCGCCCGGCGCGTCGGGGACGGACTCGTCGCCGTCCCGCTCCAGCGTGCGCAGGTGTTCGACGATCGCCTTCTGTGGCGTCAACCGGGGCGCGCACGCGTGCGCCCTGAGCGGGTCGGCGCCTGCGTCGAGCAGTGCCTTGACGACGGCGACCCGGCGCTGCGGCAGCTCCGGGTCGCTGCCGCCCGCGGGGCTCCGCCCGAGCCAGCAACATGGGCACAAAACGTCGCCGTCGTGCCAGACTCCACAACCCATTAATAACGGCGGCCCGACGGCGCGGCCCGCGTCGGGGTCCGCGCCGGCCGCCAGCAGGGCCTCGACGCCGCGCGCCGCGCCGTTGTGGACCACGTTCGACAGCGGACTGCTCGGGTCCGCGTCGCCGCCGCGAACATCGGCGCCGCGCGCGAGGAGCAACCTCAAGATCTTCATCGAAGCGTCCGAGTCGTCGGCGGCGTCGGCCCACGTCGTCAGCGCCGAGGGCAGGTACGCCTTGGACCGGTTCACGTCGACCTCGGGCCGGTCGGCGAGGACCCGGGCGCAGACGCTCGGCGCGAGCGTCCACTCGACGGCGCACGTCACGGCGAGGTACGGCGGCAGCGCCACGCACAGCTTCGCCAGCGCCGCGTTCACGTCCGGCGGCGCGCCCCGCCCCAGCTTCGTCGTCCAGTCGTTCGCCTCGCCGCGGCAGTGCACCGTCAGCGACTCGAGCTCCGGCAGCGCGCCGTGGCGCAGCGCGTCGGCCAGGCCGCCGAGGGCCTGCGCCACGACGCCCTCGGACTCGACGTCGCTCTGGAAGCTGCAGAAGAGGTCGATGACCTCCCAGGACCGCCGCGACGCCGTCGCCAGGCCGGCGAGGTGCAGGAGCGCCTCGGGCGTCTCGATCGCGAGCGTCACCTGCCGCGCGCGGCTCAGGCGCAGCCAGACGGCGGGCTGCCAGAGCACGTGCCGGGCCTTGTCGCGGTCGGGCGCGTGCTCCGCGACCTTGCGCTGCTCGACGACCGAGAGGAAGGGCACGGCGTCGTTGAAGAGCTTGGCCACGCAGGTGTAGTACATGACGTGCTCGATGAGCAGGTGGTCGAGGATCGGCGCGACGAGCGACGGCCAGACGCGGCGGTTCAGGGGCCGCGGGTCCGCGACGACCGCGGCGCGCTTGGGCGCGCGGCGGTGGCGCGCGCGCGGGCGTTTGTGGTCCTTTGTTTTGTTGGACTTGGGCATTGTTTGTTCGCCGACGGCGTCGGTGGGTTCTGCTGTGCCGTAGCAGTCTTTTTTGGCAGCGAGTGAAGTCTTGTTCGCCTCTTGACTTGGGTTCGGGGCGACTCGAAGTTGTGGTGTTGAGTACCACTAGACTGGTGTCGGTCTCCGCGAAGGCGCGCGAGCTGCCGGGTCTATGTTTGTGTTCGATAAATAGGCAATGGGCTGTCGGAGCTCATACGTTTTGCCTAATCCTAGGGCCACCTAGCGTATGTAACACACTTGCAATCTGCTCGAGCCGGGGCAAAGTAGCTACGAGCAGCCGCACGCGTCACGCCAGGACTCGTCAGACTCATTTGATCACTGCACCGTGCCCGGCTCGACTCGTCAGGCGCAGCAGCACTGCTCCTGTATCACTGCACCGTGCCCGGCGCGAGCTCTGGCAAAGCAATGACCGATTACAAGAAGTGGGACCACCTCGACGTCTCCGACGACGACGACGGCGAGGACGCAGAGGACATCAAACGGCGCCACGCCGACGCCGTCGACGCGAAGCGCCGCGACGACCTGCGCACGGACGTCGAAAAAGCGATCTCGCGCCGCGCGCCGAATGCTGACGCTGCAGTGGTGGCGGCGTTCGTCTCGCAGCAGACGAAGGGCGCGGACGCTTTGGACAATCGGGCGCGGCACGTCCACGTCATCGAGGCACTGGCGCACCGGCCCGCTTTGCAGGAGGAGGCGACGACCCGCGCGCTGTGCCGGCTCGCGCGGGAAGCGGCCGACACGGGCGACGTGGCCAAGGGGAAACTCTACCTCGAGGCGCTCAACACGCTGGAGGCGTGCCGCCGCTTTGGCGGGGCGCTTTCACTCTTCGAGCGCATCTGCGCGCCGGCCGACGAGGCGTCCAAGGAGCTGCGGCGGCTCTACTGCAAGGGCGCCTTCGGCGAGCTGCGGCTGAAGCGCTTCGTGTTCGAGCGCGTCGGCGAGGACCCGCAGATGGCGGCGGCGCTCGATAGACACGAGCGCGAGGTGCTGGCTAAAGTGCTGCCGCCGCCGCCGCCGCCGCCGCGACCACCGTCGGGGACGCGCTGGCTGTGGTGGCTCTGCGCGGGCGCTGGTATTGCCGCCGCGTCCTCGCGCGTCTTTGCGCCGCGCGCGGCCGCGCCGCCTCCTCCGGACCTGCAGGCCGAGGAGGAGGCTGAGCTTCTCCGGCAAATCGACGAGGACCAGAAACGCGTCGACGAGGCGCGGCGGCGGCTCGAGAGTATGCGGAAACGCGGGAGGTGACAAGTAAGAATTAAGCTACCTTGGTGGCGCTTTAGCGCTTCATGCGGCCCTTGGCTTCTTGGGCTTCGGGTTGCCCGCCGCGACTCGGCGCGAGCCTCGCATCTATTTCTTTGCTTTGCTTAGAGCTAGGCCGCCTAGCCACCACGTTCTTTAATGTACCTTTGAGTGTCCTCCCTAAAAGCTTGACTCAGCGCCTCGAGCTCCCGGTTTCCTATCTTGGCCAGGGCGACTAGCACGGCCTTGCGCATGGCTTCCTTCTCGGCATCCGACGTGCAACCAACCGCGAGGTGGTGCTCCAGTCCCGTCGCTGGGTCCGAGTAGTCTCCGAGCTCGCCAATCGTCACCGACGCCGCGGCCGAGTCGGGGAAAGAAGCGCACGGCGGCGGGCGTCCATAGACAGTGAACTGGCTCAGTTCCCCGAGCGTCGTGCCGCGGTGTGCCTCGGGACCGGGGTAGAAACCCGACGTCAGCATCAACAGCGACCCGCGTGCGTCGTCGGGCAATTCGTCCATACCGCTCGGGGTACCGACGATGCGGAGCCGTTCGGCCGCCAGGATTTTAATAGGGGTGGGCGGACGCCCTGCCGAGAAGTACTGCGCATATAGTGGGCGCACGTTCATCTGTCTTAGTCTGAGTCTCTGAGAGTCAGAGAGAGTACTTAAGCGGTCACGAACTGAGAGTCAGAGAGTGAGATGACACTTGGTGAGATGACAGTGACTTGGTTGTGTGCTGCCAGGTTAATTGTGATGAGTTTCCTGCGGCCGATGGATAGGTCCGTTTCCTACGGCGTGAACGCTGTTAAGCTCGCGAGGCTCGCGCGCGAGGGCGATGGCACGAAAAACCCGTTTTGATGCGGTCGCGCGCACCGTGTTTCTTTCCGTGCTACAAGTCGACAGGCGAAAAAAAACAGCCCGGTTTAGTGACTCGGAGGTTCACAAAAGTCTTCTTACCCGTTCTCGAGCTCCACCGAGAGCCCGTCGTACGGCCCGAGCCCGTACATGTTCTCGAGCGTGTCGTCCGCACCGCCGCCGTTGGGGTCGAAGAGCCACGACAAAAAGTCGTAGAACTGGTACGCGTTGGCAAAATGACCAGCCGTCTGGCCGCCCTTGTTCTGGTGATTCGGGTTGGCGCCCTTCTCGACCAGGAGCTTCGCGATCTTGACGTTTCCGTTCTGGGCTGCTACGTGTAACATAGTGTTACCGTGTTCGTTCACCTTATTGAGATTGAACGTCTCACGTTCGTAGGCATCGACGTAGGCGGTACCAAAGTCTTCGACGTAGGGCACCTTGACGATGGCCGGGTCGAACTTCTTCTTGGCAATCGGCGCCAGCGCGTCCTTGAGGCGCGAGACCTTGCCGTGCCTTACTAAAGCCATGACCTGTGTGGACATCAAATTTACGGCGCGTTCGTCCTGAATCGCCGCGTCGACCTCCACGCCATCGACACCTGCTCGATGGCGTGGCGAAGTCGGTTCTTCACACAGGCCATTACCTCGTCGAAGTCGAGCGGCTTCTCCTCCTCCTCCGCCGCCTCCTCGCCCTCTGCAGCGCCGGTCTTCGAGTACTGGTCGAGCGGCGTCGCGCCCGCGGCGGCCACGCCGGTCTGGCCAGTCTGCATGAAGACGCGCATTTGCTTGTTCCTTTCTTGTTCGCTCGCTCTTAATTTGGTAGTCATGTTCAAAATCTTCTTCCGGTGTAAGCGGTGCTCGATACCTGTGAAAATCAAAATTTTACGGCGCGTTCGTGCTGAATCATCGCGTCATCCTCCACGCCATCGACGCGTCACCTGCTCGATGGCGTGGCGATGTCGGACACAGCTCAATACCTAACGTATTGCGCAAATCGTCATCGTCCAGATCGTAGAGGAACGCGCCGTCGACTGCCGCGTCGACGAAGGCCTCGCGGTATTGGCCCAGCGACAGCGTCTGGAGCCATCTGGCGACGTCGTCAACCGACCAAGCAGAAACCTTCAACGTTTCCTGTCCTGGCATCTGGCCGGGCTTGAGCGACGGCTTGAAATCCTCGCCGCCGAGCTTGTCCTGGTAGGCCGTGGGCCCGCCCTCGATGCTCTGGGCCGGACCCGCGCCGCCCCCGCCGCCCATGGCCTGGTTCTGGTGGAGCGCCGCCATGACTGTGTCCTGCGTCGACACCGTGCGCATCGCCCGGATCATGTTCAGCGACGAGAAGTAGGTCATGCTCATGGACATGAAGCCGAACTTCATGAGCGTCTCCGTCGACTGCATGAGCTGCGCCGCCTGCTTCTTCTCCGCCACCGAGGGGCCGGAATAACCGCCGCCGCCGCCTCCGCCCACACCGCCTGCCGTCGCCAAAGCCAGCGCGTTCGCGTCGCCCTTGCGCGCCTGCTCGAGGAGATCGCCCCGCGCCTCCTGTCGCCGTCTTATCTTGTGCAATTCGCGCTGCTGCTCCTCCAACAAGACGACGAGCTTGCGCTCGAGCGTCCGCAGTTGCTCCTCCTTGCCCTGGCGCGCATGGTCGAGCGTCGCGAGCTTCCCCTCCAGACCGCCCAGCTTCTCGCGCCGCTCCGCGATCTTCGCCAGCATCGCGCCGAACTCCCGGTCCAGCCGCATCTTCTGCTCCCTTAATTCATATTTTGCCTCCTCGTCGAGCACGCCGACGGCCTCGGCCTCGATCTTCGACAGCTGGTGCATCTCCTTCTCGAGCTGCGCGACGCCCTGCTCGAACTCGGATATCTCCTCGAGCAGCGCCTCGACGCTCTCCTCGGCGGCGACCTTCTCCTGCGTCAGCAGCGACACCTCGCTCTGGAGCCGGGTCGCGTGGAGTTTGTGCTCCAAAAGCATTTGTCTCCCAAATTCGATGCCCTGCGACTGCGACTTCGAGAAGAGGAACTTGTGCCTCTCGTTTTGCGCCCGCCGTCTTCCGAGGTGTCCGCGGTACGCGCGCTCGACCGTCCGCGCCGCGTAGGAGCGGTTCCGCAGCTCGAACGTCGCGTAGCGCGCCGTCACCTGCCGCCAGAGCGTTTGAAGCATTGTGGCCGCCCGGTGCCGCCGCTGCTGCATGCCCTGGACCAGCAGCCGCGCCAGCAAGCCGCGTGCGGTCCGTTGCATCTGCGCCGCCGCCGCGTGCCTGTGCACAAATCAACCAGTGAGTCGAGTGCACGACGGGAACGCGGTCGTGCTGACTCGGTCGAGCGGTGAGGAACCGGCACCGCCACGCAGTCGAGCAGGCGTCGCGTCGATGGCGTGGAGGTCGACGCGACGATTCGAAGGCGCCGTGAAATTTCATTGATGCACAGCGACGTGCATCGTCTTCAGAAGGGTAAAGAAGCCCCTGCCGCTAAAGCCGCGCCAGGCCCGCTGGATGACGTGCGCCGCCCAGATCTGCCGCATCTTCACGAGGAAGGCCTGGCGCCCGCGCCAGCCCCGGTAGGCCCGCTGCAGCATGACCGTCGCGCGCTCCTCGCGCAGCCGCCGCACGACGGTCCACGCGAGGTGGTTCCGGAAGCAGGCCTGGATCGTCTTCGCGGCGAACTCGAGGCGCTGGAGCCGCTTCTTGTTCCGTTTCAAGCGCCAGGCCATGTACTCCTTGACCTCGGGGTACTCCTGCGGGTTCGGGTAGATGTGCGAGCCCTCGCCGGGCTTGTAGACGACGTTGTCCTGGCGCTCGAAGGCCGGGTTCCGCGGGTCGAGGACCGTCTTGAGCGGCGCGTCGTCGCGGCGCTTCCGCGTCTTCACGGACGCGAGCGGGTCCTCGGCCTCGGCCGCGGCGCGCCGCCGGCCCAGCGCCGCGCCCGCGCGCTCCGCCGACAGGTTCGAGAAGTGGACCCAGTCCGGGTCCCCGTACGCCGCGTTGTGCCCTATTTTGGAGTCGCGCACCTTGCCCAGGACGCTGTCGATGAACTCGTCCTCGAAGTTGCCGTGGCCGACGGACTCGCGCGCCAAATCCGTCGCGAGGGGCGTGTGGCCGACCTGCGGCGTCACGACCTCGGCGGACCGCAGCTCCGAGTCCGCCCTGTCGACGGCCGCGGGCCCGTCGGCAAAGTCCGCCGTCACGAAGCTCACGTCGTTGATCTCGTGGTAGCCCACCAGGAGTTGCTCGAGCAGCACGCTGACCTGCTTCCGCGACTCCTGGAAGAGCTCGTGGCCGGCCTTGACCCAGACGACGCAGGTCTTGCGCGTCTTCAAGGCCCGGTGGATCGTCGCGCACGCGTCCCGCTGCTGCGCGGGGTCCGACCACGCCTGCGCGTGCGATGGCTTCACGAGCACGCCCTCCGTCGAGTGCACGGCGATGCAGGGCAGGTCCAGCAAGGACAGCGCGGGCCGCACGTCGTGGCTCCCGAGCGCGCCGACGCACAGCTGCATGCGGCCTTCCGGCGTGATCGGGTTGTGGACCGCCGTATATAAGTTGAGCGCTAATGGTGTGGAAACCTTTGTCAGGTAGTCCCTACTGAATAGGAACCTCGACCAAAAATAGACCGGCAGGTCCGGCCGCGACGGCGGCGCGCAGCTGAAGACGTTCATGGCGTCGTGCAGCGCGCCCGCGAGGTGCGGGTCGACGAAACTAAAGCCGTTGCACAACACCAAACCGCGCATCGCCGGCTGCCGGTAGTGCGTCGCGTAGAAGCTCGCCACCGACGCGCCGTAGCCGTAACCCAGCAGGAAGAAGGGCTTCTGGTCGTCGAACTGCTTCGTGCCCCGATTGCCGGCGTGCGTCAATAATTCCGACAGGCACGACGCCAGGAAGGTGTTGTTCAGGAGCTGCTCCTCGCGCCACTCCGTAAAGGCCTGGCCCGGGTAGTTCCACAGCAGCACCTGCAGGCCCGGGTAGCGCGCGGCGATGGGCGTCAGCACGATCTTCAATCGTTCAAACGTGTCGAAGAAGTCGTGGCACACGACCAGATTAAAGGTGGCCTGGTGCTCGCCCGCCTGGGCCGGTCTCCGCCCATCGCTCGACAGCGAAAAGTCCACGACGACATAGGGCAAGGACGTGTCCGCGTCGAGCTGCAGCACGCCGCCGACCGAGCCGTCGACGGCCGTGAACGACGCCGGCAGGCTCAGGCTCTTGGCCGCGAGCGCCGCGCTGCCCGTCGCGCCGCCGGCGCCGGCGGCCTCCGCGCGCGCGCCCGAGCGCTTCTCGAGCACGCCCTCGACCTGGCCCGTCGACACCGTGATCTCGATGCCATCTATCAAATGGCGGCCCCAGTTCTCCTCGTCGACGAGCTGCGACCGCGCGCGCAGCGCCCGCCCAAAGGCCCGCGCGGCCTCGTCGCTCTCGAAGCCCGTGGCTCTTAAACTCAGGATGGCCGAGCCCGCCGTGACCTCGAGGATCTCCACCCTGTCAACTCCCAAACCCAGCTGCGTCGCCGCTTCCGCACAAAAGGCGTTGCGCGTCCCCTGGTCGAAGTCGTCCGGCTCGAGGCCCGTCAGCCGCACGCTCCAGGACACAAAGGCCGCGTTCGACCCGCGGTCCCTCGCCGGCTCGCCGTGCGCCGGCTGGGCCCCGCGCTTCGGCTGCGCGAGGTCGCCGAGGAGCTGGCGCCCGTGGCGCGGCACCGCGGCGCGCAGCGTGGATAATAAAGCCGCCTTCTGCAGCGGCCGCGAGATGCAGCCGTCGAGGCCCGCCGCCTTGTAGGCCCGCAGGTCCTCGGGCGCCGTGCGCGCGCTCAGGACGACGACCGGCAGGTGGATGAACGTCCCCGGCTTGAGGCGGTCGTTGTCGTCGTTCATGCCCCCGGGCTTGGCCGCCGCGCGCTTGGCCTTGGCGACCTGCTTCGCCGACTCGCGCTTGCGTCTTTGCTTCTCGAGGTCGCGCACCTCGCCCACGACGTCGAACGCATCACCTAAATCCAGGACGTCGCTCACGAGGATGGCATCGTACTGCCAGCCCGGCGCCGCGTCGACGCCGTGCGCCGCCGCCAGCATCTCCCGCGCGTGCTGCACGTCGAGCTCCACGTCCACGACAAAGCCCGCGCCTTCCAACGTCTCGACGCAGTCCGGCAGGTCCGCCGAGCCCCGGGCTTCCACCACGAGCACGCGCCCGAAATACAAATCCGAGCTCTCGCAGCCCTCCTCTCTCGCCAGCTTCAGCTGCGCCGCCCGCGACCGCGCGAGCGCCGCCGCGCGCGCCTCGGCCTTGCGCGCCGCGGCGTCGGACGTGCCCCGCAAATATTCGTCGAGCTTCTCGAACTTTTCGTTCTGGTTCTGGTCGAGCACCGACGCCGGCGCGTCGGCGCCGTAGAGCTCGGCCTCGGGCAGCCGGCCCTTCCAGGACTTGTGGTTCTTGACGGGCGGCGGCCGCTTGACCTGCTGCGGCGCCTCCACGACGCGAGTTTCCGCGGCCGCGGCGGGCGTGCCCACCCGCCGCGCCAGCGCGTCGCGGAAGCCCGTCGCCGCGTCCGGCTGATCCGGCTCCTCGGCGAACTGGACGAGCGCGCGCCGCTCCGCGCGCGCCTTCTTCCGGGCCTCGGCCTCGTCCGCAGAAGCGTCCTTGGCGAGGATCTCGCGTCCCTTGTCCAGCAGCGCGTACATCGAGGCGCAGTGCGCGCAGACGCGGCACCGTTTATACATGTTCGCCGTGCCGCCCTCGAGCTCGCCCCGCTGCGCCCGCCAGTCGCGCCGCGCGCGCGACGCGTCCGTGTCGGCCGTCAGCCCCTGGGCCTGGTTCTCGCGCCGGCGCGCGCGCCGCCGCTCGACGCCCGCGGCGCTCTCGGACTCCCGCGGGACCATATCGTCGTCGTCCGACGGTTCCTCGACGTCCTCGCGCGCGAGCGCGATCGCGTCCGCGAGCTGTTGGTCGGACGGGTCCTCGGGGAAGCGCATCCACTCCGGGAGCTCGTCGTCGTCCCGCCGCTCCTGGCCCTCCTTGAAGCCGCGCTTCTCCCTTCCAGCCAAGTAGATGGACCGGAACGCGACTTCTGTGGTAGGCCCCTCGGCGTACGTGTCCCGGACCAGGCTCCGCAGCGCGTCGACGTCGCTCCCCGTGAAGGCGCGCATCTCCTCCTCCGTGAAGAGCTGCTTCGGGTCGTGGATCTGCACGTGGCAGTAGTCGCCGACGCAGCGCTGGTTCTTGGGAATCTCCGGCGACTTGGGCGTGGCGCTGCCGAACTTGACGCTCCACTGCCGGGCCTCGTCCTCGGACGTGACGGGCGCGCCCGCTTTCAACTCGTCGCGCTTGCGGCGGCGCTCGCCTCGGCTCGTGGTGTCGACGCGGCTCGTCACGTCCATGACCTGCTCGAGCGCGGCGCCGTCTACTATGGAAGGCGCCGTGGCCTTGTCCGTCGGCCGCGACGACGCCGGTCGCACCTCCACCGGGATGTGCGTACAGTCGCCGAGCCAGACGAGCCAGAGCTGGTTCCGGCCGTCGACGACGTAGTCCGCGGTGAGCTTGGCGACGCGGCAGTGCTGCGTCTTCTCGAGGAAGCGCACGAGGGACCGCGTGGCTGCGTCGAGCGTCTCGTTGAGCGTCGTCGCGCGGCTCTTGCCGTAGGCCCGCAGGCGCTTCCCCGGCACGTTTATGCACTTCTCGCCGTCGGGGCCGTCGACGAAGGCCGGGCCGTCGGCGCCGTGCTGCGAGAACTTCGAGTCGTCGGGGCGCGTCGGCACGACGACGGTCGCGGTCTTGATGCGCCCCGTGCCCTGGGGCCGCTCGTAGGCGTTCCTGTAATAATTGCCGTGCACGTAGGCCTGAATCCCGACGACGTCCGGCTCCGCGGGCAGCGCGCCGCCGAGCTTCGCGAAGCCGCGCTCGCCCAGGAACTTGAAGCCGCCGTCGGCCCGGCGCACGCAGCAGACGAAGCCCTCGGGGTTGCCGTCGCCCATGAGCCCGAGGCGCACGAAGCGCTCCTGGATCATCTTCGCCTGCTGGGCGGGGCTCGTCCTCTTCTTGCGCTGGACCTCGCCTCTTTTGGAAGTGAAGAGCCAGCGGCCGTCCTCGTCGTCCTTGACGAGCGTGTCGGCGACCGTCGCCGTGCAGCGCTCGCGGTACGTCGCGTTGTGGAGGCCGAGCATGGCCCAGGGCGAAGCCATCATTTGCGGGTTCGCGCCCGAGGCGTCGGCGCCGTCACTCATTGTTATTGGCTGCCCAGGAGCCGCTGGGGACACCAGCTCACGGCGGCCACGGCCGAGCCTCCCGGCGCTGCAGTGCCTTTTCCAGCCGTCGCAGCAATGGCCGCGCGGCGTGACCCGGCCGCAGGGTGTCGCCGGGCTGCGCAGGAGCCTCGTCGAGCTCAGCGCCGCTGCCCCAGCCCCAAGCCATGGGCGCTAGTAGGGAGTCTGCTAGTGCCTGGTGATTCCGGTCGTTCGCGGCGACGACGTCGTCCGTGGGATTGCTGGCCCGGGCCATGCCACCCCAACGGCTCTCTGATCAACCCACTAGGCGGCACCTCTGTGGGCAGCAATGGAGCTCGCAAATGGGGCGAGACGAGCAGCAAAGTGCTGCCCTTTCCGATGACGGCTGGGCTGCTGCAGCCCGCGGTCATCATGCTGCGTAGTAGCAACTCGTAAAAAGAGTTATCATGCGCAGCTACACCGTGCTGCTAGCCGTGCTCATCACAGCAGCCCAGGCCCAAGACGAGCCGCTGCCGCCGACCGGTTTGCCGCTCCTCGACGACGCGGTGGAGCAGTGTTCGCACAGTGGCGCGCTCGAATGCTACGCGCTGCTCGCGGAGGTCGCGGAGAGGCTGCCCGGCGAGGCGTGGCCGCAGTTTTATCTCGGGTTGGTGCTGCACCAGGGCGGCATCGACGCGGCGGAAGCGACGCGCGCCTACGAGCGGGCGCTGGCCCTCGACCCGGGGCACGTGGACGCGCTCTGCAACCTGGGCAAGATGCGCAGCGACGCGGTGCGCGCCGAGGGGCCGTCCGACGCCGCCGTGGCGCTGTGGACGCGGGCCCTGGAGATCGACCCGCGGCACCGCATGGCGCGCGTGAACCTGGCGCTGGACCTGCACCGGCGGGGGCGCTTCGACGCGGCGACGGTCCACTGGGACGAGCTTTTGAGGAGGCACCCGGCGGACCCCGAGGTCCTCTACAACGCGGGCGTGACGCGCGCGCACCGCGGCGAGGTCCCCGTCGCCGCGGACCTGTACCAGGCCTGCCTCGAGCGCGCGCCGGACCACGTCGAGGCGCGGATCAACCTGGCGGCGCTCTACCACAAGCACGGCACGCCGCGCGACGCCGTCGAGCACTACCGCCGGGCCCTGGACTCGCTGCGCCGCGTCGGCCCCGCGCTCGGCGAGGACGGCGACCCGGCCGACGCGGAGACGATGATCCACGGCAACCTGGGCGTCGCGCTGACGCAGCTCGGCGAGGGCGACGAGGCCGTCGCGGCGCACGCCGCGGGCCTGCGCATCGCCGAGGCGCGCGGCATGGTCGACGCGGCCGACCAGGCCCGCACGCACCTGCTCAAGGCGCGCGTCCCGCACTGCGACTGGGTCGCCCGCGAGGCCATGCTCGCGGAGATCCTGGACGTCGACCGCCGCCGCATGGACCGCGGCGAGCGGCCCGCGCTGCTACCCTTCGACACGCTGCTCGTCGACATGCCTCCGCGCGCGCGCATGCGGCACGCCGTCTACACGTCCCGGGCCCTGGAGCACTACGGCGACCTGCTGCCGCCGCCGGCGCCGAGCGAACCCAACGGGACGCTGCGCGTCGCCTACATGTGCTACGACTTCAACGACCACCCGACGGCGCACCTCGTCGAGGGCCTCTTCCGCTGGCACCGGCGCTTCAAGGACGCGTTCCGGTCGGCGCGGGGCCCGCGGGCGCTCGAGGCCGTCGCGGCGCTGGGCTACGGCAAGGACGACCACTCCGACTACCGGGACGCGATCGCGGCCGACGCCGACGCGTTCATCAACGACCTGGCGCTGCTGGGCCACGTCGACGCCGTCGTCGCGAGCCGCGACTTCGGCGCGCAGATCGTCGTGGACCTCCAGGGGCACACGCTGGGGACGCGCATGGAGCTCTGCATGGCGCGCGTCGCGCCCGTGCAGCTGGCCTACCTCATCTACCCGGGCACGTCCGGCGCGTCGTGCCTCGACGGCGCGGTCGTCGATCCGATCGTCGTGCCGCCCGAGGCGGCGCGCGTCTACACCGAGCGGCTCGTCTACCTGCCGGGCACGTACCAGGTGAACGACTACGAGCGCCACGCGGCCGTCGCCACGTACGCGGCGGCGCCCGACGCCCGCGCGGCGCACGGCCTGCCGCCGAGGCCCTTCGTCGTCTTCTGCAACTTCAACAAGGTGGACAAGCTCGACCCCGCGTCCTTCGGCCTGTGGATGAACGTCCTGCGCCGCGCGCCCGGCTCGGTCCTGTGGCTGCTCCGGCCCAAGGGCCGCCAGTTCGACCACGTCGCGGCGAACCTCGAGGCGGAGGCGGCGGCGCGGGGCGTGCACCCGGCGCGGCTGGTCTGGGCGGACCGGGTCCCGAAGGCCGAGCACCTGCGGCGCCACGCGGCCGCCGATCTCCTGCTGGACACGCTCATCTACGGCGCGCACTCCACGGCGACGGACGCCCTGCGCGGCGGGCTGCCGCTCCTGACGGTGCGGGGCGAGCAGTTCCCGCAGCGCGTGGGCGCGTCCCTGCTGAGCGCGGTCGGGGCGAATCAGGAGCTACTCGCCGTCGACAGCCTGCGGGACTTTGAGGACCTCGCGGTCTCGCTCGCGGGGACGCGGCGCCTGCGGGCGCTGCGGGCGCGGCTCGCCGACGAGGGCCGCGCGTCCCGGCTCTTCGACACGCGCGCCTTCACGCGCGACCTCGAGCGGGCCTTCCACGCGGTCTGGGAGGGCCACGCGCTCGCGGGGAGGCTCGCGCACCACGTCGTGGTGCTGGAGGACGTCCTTCCGGAGCCGGCGTTGAAGCCGTTTCACGGCGGGCCGCTGCCGAGCTTCGAGAGCGTGTTGCCGGGGGCTTGGGCGTCAACTGGGGATGTGGGGGTGCGGTGATTTAAGTATTTTTATTGTGATGTAGAATCACTGAGGCTGAGGCTGAGGCTAGTTACGTCGCAGGGTTCCCCGTACCCCTCCCGCTCCCCCCGGGCCCACCCGTCCGGCTGGATCACAAATCTAGTGTGTTGATCACGCTAGCTGCCGCTTTTTTCAGCCGCCGGCCCAGCTCCGCGTGGCCTACCTACGCCCTCCTGATCGGCAGCGCTACGAGGATAGTCTCTTCCCTTCAGATAGTCGCTGTGCCCCGCTCCCGGAGTCGCCAAAAATCTGCTCTAGAGCATCTCAGAGCAAATTCCACGGCAAACCCTTGGACGCGTTGCGAGGTCGCCAGCACTACATTAATTCTTAATCGGCTTATCACGCCAGCGCAAGCTCGCGCAATGTCGAACATCGCAGTCAAGAGAATCCACTGCGACGTCCGGGAGCTGAACCGGAACCCCAGCCGCCAGTACTCGGCGGCGCCGCTCGAGGACAACCTCTTCGAGTGGCACTTCACGCTGCGGGGGCCGCAGGGCAGCGACTTCCAGGGCGGGTTGTATCACGGCCGCATCCTGCTGCCGCCGCAGTGGCCCATGAAGCCGCCGTCGATCATGTTTCTCAATGCCAGCGGCCGCTTCGAGGTCGGCAAAAAAGTCTGTCTGAGCGCGACGAGCTTCCACCCGGAACACTGGCAGCCGGCCTGGGGCATCCGGACGATCCTCGAAGCTCTAGTAGCCTTCTTCCCGACGCCGGCCGACGGCGCGCTCGGCGCGCTGCAGTGGCGGCCCGACGAGCGCCGCAAGCTCGCGCTGGAGTCGCAGACGTGGCGGTGCCCCTGCTGCGGGCCCATCGCGGAGCTCGTCGAGGGCGGCGCCGACGAGCGCGTCCTCGCCGACGGCGAGACGGCGTCCGCGGCCTTCGACGCGCCGGTCCTGCCCTGGGACGAGGGGCGCGCGGCCGCGCCCGCCGCCGCGCCGGCGCCCGCCGCGGCCGCGCCGGCCGCCGCGCCGGCCGCCGACGACGCGGTGCGGGAGGTCGTGCCGCCGACGCCGGACCCCGCGCCCGCCGCGCCCGCCGCGCCGGCCGCCGAGGAAACGAAAAGCGAGCCTGCCGCCGCCGAGGAGGCGAAGGCTCCGGAGCCCGCGGTCGCGCCGGCCGACGAATCCTTGAAAGTGCACGTCGAACTGAATGGCGTGCAGGTGTACTTCAAGATCAAGCGGACGACGCGGATGCAAAAGGTTTTTAGCGCCTTAGCCACGCGACAGGGCGTGGACGTAACGTCGCTCCGCGTTGCGTTCCGGGGCGCGCGCGTCGGCGGCCTCGACACCGCCGACATTGTCGGCCTGCGCGACGGCGACCGGCTCGACGCCGAGGTCATAGAGCCGGAGCCGGAGCCGGCGCCGCCCGTCGCGCCGCCGCCACCAGCGCGCGACGCGGCGCCCGCGACGCCCGTGCCGGCGGACCTCCTGATCGTGGACAGCCTCATCGCCGTCGTGAGCGTCGCGCTCGTCGCCGTCGTCGCCCACAAGTATCTAGCTGCGTAACAAGTACATTCTTACACGAGCTCCCAGCGCAGTCCGCCGCCCTCCCCGCCTTCCCGGCGCCTGCTGCGCCGCACGAAGTCGGCCCGGTCCGCGTCGCGTTTGGTCTCGGGAAGCTGGCGGAACGACTGCAGCGTCCACTTGCCGTTTTCGAAGTACGAGGGCCCGTCCTCGCCGCCGACGACGCGCGCGCCGCCGTGCCACGAGGCGGGGTCGACCGCGCCGTCATCTCCGAGGGACCAAAAACAAGCAGCGGCGCCGGCCTTCGGCTGGACCCGCACGCCGCCGTGCGGTCCTCGCGTCGTCGTCGCGGGGACATCGTCGAGCATGAGTCGAGAGCCGCTTTCCAGGAGCGTGCATGCGTCATCAAACGCCCCCTCGTCGTCGTCTTGTCTCACCGCAGCGTCGGTGTGGGTGTAGCCGGCGGCGAGGAGTCTCACGGCCGCGTCCTTGGCCGCGCGCGCGGTCCCGGCTGCGGGAAAACACGTCGCACCACCCGACGTGTCGTTCAGGTACGCGAGTACTGTCGCGTAGCGGTGCGGGAACCCGTTATTGGAGTCGACGTGCACACCGCCGGAGCTCAACCACCAGACAGCCGAGTCAAGCGTGACGCCCGCCTCCGCCGCGGTACGCGGTCCGACCTCGCGCCGCGCGGGCGTAAAGTTGAGCTCGAACGCGTCGCCGGCCGGACAGCCGGTGAGGGAGCGCGCGCGGCGGTCGATCGACGCGAGGAGCCGCGTCAGGCCGTCCGGGTGGAACTCTGGCGCGAGGCCGAGCTGTACGTAGTGTTTCGCGCCGAGTCTCCGCGCGCCGACGCGGCCGCCGAAAGGGGACGAGGACGCGACTCGACCCAGAGCGATGAGTGCCTCGCACTCCGGCCGGCTCAAGAACTCGGGCGCGTAGCGCACGAGCGGTTCCGTCGACGGCGTCTCGACGCTCGTGCACCGCGCCGCCGCCTCGTAGGCGAGCAGCGGCGCGAGCCTGAGGCAGTGGCGGCTACCTTTCGCCGTCGACGCGTATGCGGCGATTCCGGCGGCGTCGAGGTATCGGAGGAGCAAGATCAAGGAGTCGGCTAGACGCTCGGCCAGCGGCAGTGGTCTGAAGAGCTCCGTGACGCGGCGCGAGTGGGCGCCGAGGTTCGGCGGGAGTCGCGTGCCGCTCATCCCGACACGCCGACCGCTATAAATCACTCCAACGCTCCGCGTCGTTTCTTAGGTTACTCAGCTTTGTCTCCGCGCCTTGGCTACAACGCTCTCGGGGCCACGGGTACGTATGAGGTGCGTGCGGGGAGGCTGGTTTTGCAGCTGTGGCGCCGCGTGTCGCCGTCTGTCGCCCGCCAACTTTTAATATTGCGTAGCTGTCGTATCAAGGAAGCGACAGCCAACTTCAAACCCTATAGATTCCGCGGCTGGCGCACGGCCAGGCCCAGCAGAGGATTAGTGCATGCAGGTTCCAGCATCGCAAAAAAAAAAGGTCCGGCTCGCAGCCGCTGAGAAATACTGGTTGGCTTAGCCTCCGCAGCAACACTAGTGATCATAGAATCATGCCTCAGACGCCGCGCTTCGCCGCTTGACGCCCGCGCAGTAGGTAAAAACACGAGAAAAGCTTGACACCATAAAAAGGACCAAATGCGCAAAGCTTTGAAACGCGCGCGCCGCACCTTAAGGACATACCGCGACAGCTTCGGGAACATCGTGCGCGGCTCGCGCGAGAGCCTCGAGCGCCTCGCGCAGCCGGAGGTCAGCGACGAACCTCGAGCGGAGCCGGACACACCACAGCCGCTACCCGTCGTCGCCGAGTCCTTCGACGAGAAAGATGTGAAGGAGGAGCGGACCTGCTGCCAGCGCCACTTCGGCACCGACGCGCTGCTCGGGAGCTGGTTCCTGGCCGCGGCGTCGCTCCTCTTCGCGCTCTACGGCCTGGCGCTCGTTATTGAGTCCTGGAATTCGGACGACGCGACGTGGGTGACCTTCGCGTGGGGCAACCTGGCGTCGGGCGTCATGTTCATGGTCGGCTCGTTCTACTTCGTGAGCGTGAGCTACCCGGAGACGATGGACCGGTGCGCGCGGGAAGCCCTGACCGTCGATGTTGATACCTTGTCGTTCGTGGAGAAGCACTTCACGTTCAACGACATGCTGCTCGCGACGTGGTCGTTCGAGCTCGGGTGCATCCCGTACCTCGTCGTCGCGGCGGCGTACCTGGCCGAGGGCGGCCACCGGAACACGGTCCTCGGGGCGCTGCTGCTGAGCGCGACGCTCGTGGGCATGGCCTGCCTCTACGTCTGGGTGCGGTCCGCGATGCCGCACGAGATGCAGAAGAACGGGGGCAACGGGTCCTCGGAGTTCTACGAGATCTTCATCGAGCCGTGCTGCGGCGACAACGCGTTTCTTAGAAGGCACCTCGGCACGGACCTCCAGGCCGGGGGCTGGCTCTTCTTCGGGCCGACGGCCGTCGCGGCAGGGCTGGCGCTCGCACTCGTCTGCGTCTTCCCGGGGTCGCTAGACGCGTGGATCGGCTTCGTCCAGATGGTCCTGCTGGCCGTCGGCGCGGGACTGCTCCTGCGGTCGATGTACCCGGGCGCGCGCGAGGAGGCGCCGCTGCTCGGCTGAGTAACTAAGTGAATTGTGAACATCGGCTCGGAGATGCGGGCTCGTGTCGACGGCGTGGGGTGAGGTCATCTGCATTCCTAAACGCGCGGGAGCCGCGGGTGGCCACCCGGATGTCACACCCGGCACAGAGCGAGCGAATTCCTCGCAAAGAGCGCTTCAATTTGTTGCTGAGAGTGTGGCCAGTTATAGACGGGTGCACGAACAAGTTGCTAGTGTGTCTATAGGGACGCTAGCTTAATATCGAGTGCTTGCGCACTCGGGGGCGAGGATCGTGCGCGTGCGTTGGGAGGGCCTTCTGTTGAAGGCAAAGAAAGCTGAGGACTGGCCAATAACGTATAGCGAGCCAGCACTCCCCAAGGCTGTGCCGTCCGCGCTGCTATTGGAGTGACTCTGGGGCACTGAAAAGAACCCGCGGCGCGGCGTAAGGAAAAAAAATGGACGCCAGCCGCCACGGCCGCGCCCTCGAGCAGGACGCGCGCGTCGCGCGCGTCGAGTTCGCGTGCTACGCGCCGCTCGGCTTCGGCGAGGAGGTCGTCGTCTGCGGCGACGCCCCCGTCCTGGGGAACGGCGACGTGGGCCGCGGCGTGGCGCTGCGGACGTCGGCGGCGACGTACCCCGTCTGGACGACGAGCGAGCCCGTCGCCGTCTTCGCGGGCGTCGTGCGCTACCGCTACGCCGTCTTCTCGGCGGGCGCCTTCGACCGGTGGGAGAGTTTTGAACAGGGGCAGGACCGGCGCGTGGCGTTGGTGGACGCGGGCGCGACGACCATCCTCTCGGACAAGCTCGAGTGCGCCGGGCTCCGGCCCTGGACGGCGGCGGACGCCGCCGCCTTACGGAACGCGGACACGTCGGCGGCCGCCGTGGCCCGCGCGTCCATTGATGACGCCGAGGCGTCGCCGCGGCGGGGCGTGCAGTTCGCCGAGCCGCGCGCGGAGAAGCGGGGGTCGCTCACGGTGGAGGCGCCCTTCGGCTCGCCGCGGCGCCAGCCCACGACGTATCTGGCGGCGCGCGAGCGGCGCGAGGCGAAACCACAACCAAGGAAGATGCCCGCGACGCCCGAGAAGCCGTCTCCCAGAAGCTCGAAGTACGACGACGAGCAGCGCGAGGCGCTGGCCAAGTTTTTGGGGGACGAGGCGCCGGGCGCCGGCGCCCTCGCGCCGACGGACGGCGTGGTCGTCGCGTCGTTGTTCCTACCGGTGTTGATCGCTCGAGATTCGTCGGGAAAGCTCCAGATCGCCTGGGACCACGAAAATTTACTCAGTTTGCAGACGCCGCTCCGCGTGACGCGCGTCGGCATCGCGCGGACGCCTGATGATGCTACAGAAAGAGAAAAGCAGGACGTCGCGAATCGGCTGCGGCGGCAGCCGTGGTGCGCCATCGCGATTTTTTTGGATGCGGAGACCTTTCGCTTGTTCTACCACTCGTTCTGCAAGGGCATCCTGTGGCCGGTCTTCCATAATTCGGTCGAGGTCTATGGGGAACAGTCTACACCACTGCTGGAATTTGACGACGTGTTTCGGGCGCCGGCCGACGGGACGGAGGATGATAGGGTCGAGCTGCTGGCGGCGGCGGCGGGCTCGGCTCTGAGATTAGACCAGGACGTGAAGTCGCGGAGCCGGTCGGGGTCAAGTTTTGACCTGGGGAGCCCCCGCGGAAGTTCGGACGCCTTCTCGGAGACGGGCGAGGCGTCTCCCCGTAGCCCGCCGCCCCGAGATCTGCCGGCGCGGCCCGCGTCGCCCGCGCAGAAGGGTCGGGTGACGACGAACGACGAACGAGCGTGGCACGCTTATAAGCGGGCGAACCAGGTGTTTCGGGATGCGGTGGTCGAGGCGTACAACCAAGGGGATTTGGTCTGGATCCACGGCTTCCAATTACTCCTCTTGCCGGCCTTCGTGTCTAGAAGACTGGCGGCGGCGCGCATCGGCGTGTTCCTGCACACGCCTTTCCCTTCTTCTGAAATCTTTCGGACGCTGAGCATGCGTTCGGAACTACTGCGAGGCGTGCTCGGGGCGGACCGCATCGGGTTCCATCTGTTTGAATACGCGCGGCACTTCGTGACGAACGTCCGGCGATTACTGGGCATCAAGAACGCCCACGACCGTCGGGGTGTGGTGTTAGATGTCGATGGGAGGGATGTGATCATCACGTGCGTCCACGCGGGCGTCGAGCCCGCCGCGTTATCGAGGGTCGCGGCGCTGCCCGAGACGGAGCAAGCGCGCCGGGACCTGGCGCGGTCGCTAGGTATCGGCGAGGTGTCGTGGAACGACGGCACGCATATAATTATCGCGGGCATCGACAAGCTGGAGAGACTAAGGGGCCTGCCGCTGAAATTGCTGGCCTACGAGCGATACCTGGACGACGCGAAGGGTCGGGGCGAGGCGCCGGACACGAGGTTGGTGCAGTACGCGCTCGCGTCGCCCGAACGGGCGGCCGACGCGGCCAAGGTGCGAAGCGACTGTTTGGCCCTTGTCGATAGAATTAGGGACAGGCACGGCGAAGCGTCGGTCGTCTGGCGCGAGGTGCGCGACGTGCCCGTCGAGGAGCGCCTCGCGTTGTTAGGCGCGGCGGACGTCTTCTGGGTGTCTTCCGTGCGTGACGGTCTGAACCGGTGGCCGCTGGAGTACGTGGCAGTGCAGTACGACGCCGTCGTCGCGGGCGGTTTTGATCATGCGCCGGAAAACAAAAAGTACTTCGACGCCATCCTGGAACGCGCGGCGGACTGCTGCGGCGGCGCGGGCTACCCCTGCGGCGACCCCTGCACGGACTTTGTGCCCAAGGGCCCGCACTCGAAGCGCGGCGACGCGGCGGCCGAGCGGCGCGCGCTCGCGGCGGAGGTCTTCCCTGAAAGTGATGGGGCGTCTCTGCAACGACGCGCCAAGCTCGAGGCGCGGACGCCGGGCACTTTAGTGCTATCCGACTCGTCGTCAGCGTCGCGCGTGTTGTTGGGCGCGACGGTCGCGAACCCCTGGCGCGTCGACGACGGCGCGACGGCCTTGAGGAGGGCGCTGGACATGCGGCCGCGGGAACGGTTGGCGCGCCTGGCCAAGGACGCGCGGTTTCTGGGAAGAGCGACGACGGGGAAATGGGCGTACCGCGTGCTCGCCGATTTAAAAACGGTGCCTAGAGATAGGAACCCGCTGCGCGCGACGCACGCGGGTTTGGGGCTGGGCTTCCGGATCCTGGGCATGAAGTCGGGCTTCGACGCCTTGCAGGTCGATCGGGTCGCGCGCGCGTACCGCCAGGCGGGCCAGGACGCGCCGAGCGCGGCGCCGACGGAGAAGGGCGGCTTCTCGGCGACGGGGACGTCTCGGGTCGTCATCCTAGATTATGGCGGCACGCTCGTGCCCGAGGCGACGGCGGTCGGCGCGGTCGCGTCGTACGCGATCGCGAGCGGCACCAAAAAGACGCCGCGGCCCTCGGACGAGGTGCTGGGGGTCCTGGCGGCGCTCGCGCGGGACCCGCGGAACGTGGTCTTCGTCGTGTCGGGGCGCGAGCGCGTCCATTTATTGGATGGTCTGGCGGGCCCGGGCCTCGCGGACCTGGGCTTGGCGGCGGAGCACGGCTTTTTCGTGCGGTGGCCCCGGGCGCTGCGGGACGTGGGCCCGGGGACGGCGGTGATGAACACGGCGCTGGCGCGGCGCGGCGGCGCGGGCACGGCGTCGCCCGGCGCGCACGACCGGCCGCCGCCGCCGCCGGCGACGTCGCCCGAGGCGCGGTCGCCGCGCGTCGACGACGGCGACTGGGACCGCGCCGCGCCGCGGCGCGGCGGCTGGCGCGCCCAGGCCCTCACGACGATGGACATGTTCGCGCGGCAGACGCAGGGCACCTACGTCGAGCGCCACGAGTCGTGTTTGGTGTGGCAATATAGGGACGCGGACCCGGACTTCGGCGAGATGCAGGCGACGGAGCTCGAGAGCCAACTGCGCCTGGTCCTGGCGCCCTACGGCCAGGTGAGGGTATTAAGGGGCGCGAATCCCAGTAGAGGCGGCTACGTCGAGGTCCGGCCCGCGGGCGTCGACAAGGGCGCGCTGCTGAGGCGGGTGCTGCGGGCCCTCGAGGCGGCGGGGCGGCCGGCGGACTTCGCGCTCGTCGTCGGCGACGACGCGAGCGACGAGCCCATGTTCCGCGAGCTGCGGAAGTGGCAGGGCGACGCGGCGGTCCCGACGGCGACGCGCGCGCGGCGGTCGGCGCGGGCCTTCTCCGTGACCGTGGGCAAGAAGCCGAGCGACGCCGAGTCGTACGTCGACGCGCACGACAACCTCGTGGAACTGCTCGAGGCGCTCGCGCGCGTGTCGAACCGCGGCGCGCGCTACTACTCGTCGCACGACTTCGCCGCCGAGTACGCGTCGGCCTGCGCGGCGCTGCGCGACGACTTCCCCGGCGACGCGCGCGGCGACTCGGACGACCGCGCCTCCACGACGTCGAGCTCGGCGCCGTCGGACATGGCGCGGTCGCTCTCGATGCCGGCCTTCGGCCAGGCGGCGAACCAGCCGCGGCGGCGGCCCGTGGCGCGCAAGAACTCGTGGCTCTCCTTCCAGGACGCCTTCCAGGTCGCGCCGCAGGAGGCCGAATCTGCGCCCATCATCGAGGAGGGCGACGAGGAGAACGACGACGCGGCCATGTTCTTCTAGAGCCCCTCTCCACCGTATATAAAACCGACACATTATTCACGAGAGTGCTCGTCCGGGGCCTTGGGGGCGCGACCCCCCGTACATAGTAGATCCAACCGTGACCGTGACAAATTATTTACGAGATGAACGGGATGCCGACGTGCGTCCGCGCGCGATAGCTGGGGTACTCGCGCGGGTAGAAGGCCCCAAGCGTCGCCTCCTCGAAGGGGATCCGGTCCCGGAAGAAGCGCCACGAGAGGAGCGCGTAGAGAAATAGGCAGACGGGGTTCGCCAGGAGCACCTGCGTGCCCAGGGACCACCAGAACCAGCCGCAGTACGACGGGTGCCGGAGCACCGAGTAGACGCCCGTCGTCACGAGCCGGTGGTGCTGGGGCTTTTGCGTCGCGACGCGGTGCGCGAAGTGCTCGCCGCACGTCGCGAGCGCGGCCAGGCGCACGGCCTGGCCGCCCGCGACGAGGACGACGCCGAGCCGGAGCGTCGCCGCGCTCTGCTTGAGCGGGAGCCGGTACTCGAGCGCGAACTCGAGGACCGCCGCGAAGAAGGCCAGGCCGTAGGCGACGGAGTGGTTCAGGAGCCAGCTGTCGAAGCTCACGTCGCGCCAGCGCCAGGCCGCCGCGCCCAAGAACTCGGACGCGTGGAAGCCGCACATGGCGCACGCGTAGAGGCACCAGCGCACGAGGGCCACGTTCCGCCGCGGCGCCGCGAGGCTCTGGACGAGCAGGACGGCGTGGGCGCCCCCAATGCCTCCCAGGAAGAGGCCCGCGAGGCCGTTCGCGCCGAGGCCGTACGGCTGGCTGAAGGGCCGGCTCCGCGCGCGGAGCCACGCGAGCTCGTTCGCGTCGTCCTGCTCGTCGTCCTCGCTCGGGCCGCGCTTTTTTTGGACGAACATGGTCTAATGTCTGGCGTTCGTTCCAGCGTTCGTTCCTTCCTCACTGCGCGGTCCGCGTAACAGCAGCCTCCTGGGCAGGCGGCAAAGTCTGTAGATCGTCCACCAAAGCACGGGAAACTGTCACGCGCTTGAATTGTAGCGAAGGGATATATTTAAACCAACTTGGACTTGAACGGGCGGCTTTTTGGTTGCCTCCAGGCCGTTTTTGATCAAATCTTCACTTTTTTCTAGTATGTCTTTCGACGCTAGATTTAGCGCGCCGCGCCTCAGCGTTTGCCGCGCGCAGATCGTGCGCAGAGCGTGCAGTTGATAGCGCATCGCACTGCTGCAATCGCGTCGTCTCGCTTGCACGCCATCGACTGCTCCCAGGCCCAGCGGCACAGCTTCAAAGTTGGACCATTGCGTGAGAGCGCAGCTCCTTGCACGCCATCGACGCGCTTTTATGCAAGACTACCAAGCCATGCTGCTCAAAGGCGCAATAACGCTGGCGCTCCTGCAATGCACCTGGGCCTTGACCTCGCCGCTGAAGCGCCTCCGCCGCGCGACGACCGTGACCAAGGGCGCCAACGTCGGCCTCGCGTCGCTCAAGCCCGCGGACCTGAAGATCGCCGGCTCGGCCGCGTGCGGCTCCTACATCCAGGGCTACACGACGGGCGTGCTCGGCGGCGCCCTGCTCTTCCTGGGGCCGCACTTTGGGCTCACGCCGGCGCAGATCGGCGCCGTGGCGACGGCGACGACGCTGGGGAGCGTCCTGGGCACCTTTTCCGCGTCGGCGCTCGCGGACGCCGCGGGCCGGCGGCCGACGATGGCCTTCTCGTCGGCGCTCTTCGTCGTGGCCTCGGTCCTGATGGTCTGGACGCCGTCGCTGAACGTGTTGGTGCTGGCGCGGTTCCTGGCCGGCGTCGGCATCGGGAACTGCGGCGCCGTCGTGCCCGTGTACGTCGCCGAGTGCGCCGAGGCCGCGTCGCGCGGCGCGCTCGCGACGCTGCCGCAGCTCATGATCTCGAGCGGCGCCATGTCGGGCCTCGTGGTCACCTTCGCGGTGGCGCTCTGCCGCACGGGCCTGGGCTGGTCCGCGGCGACGGCGTCGCGCGTCTCGCTCGGCTTCACCCTGCTGCCGTCGCTGCTCTACGCCGCCCTCGTGCTGCGGCTGCCCGAGTCGCCGCGGTACCTGCTGCGCAAGGGCCGGCGGGAGCGGGCCCTCGCGGCCCTGGGCACGCTCCGGGGCGGCCCCTGCGAGGCCGAGCTCACCGCCCTCGAGCAGGCGACGGCCAAGGAGACCAAGGGCGCGGCGCGGCGCGAGGCCGGCTGGCGCACGCTCCTCGAGCCGAAGATCCTGCGGCGGCTCGGCGTCTGCGTCGTCCTCCAGTTCTTCCAGCAGTTCGCGGGCATCAACGCCATCGTCTACTTCACGCCGCACATCCTGAAGAGCTCCGGCACCGTCGCGACGCTCGGGTCGTCGCTGCGGCTCAGCGCGGACTCCGCGGCGCTCCTCGCGACGGCCGTCACGTACTTCCCCAAGATCCCCGCCATGTTCCTGACCATGGCGCTCATGGACACGTGGGGCCGGGCGAAGATGCTGCGGGTGTTCAGCCCGGCGATGGGGCTGTGCCTCGCGGCGCTCGGGCTCTCGCTCGGGTCGTCGTCGGGCGTCGCCGCGACCGTGGCGCTCGTCGCCATCGCGCTCTACGGCATCTTTTTCAACTTGTCGCTCGGGCCGGTGCCCAACATCTACACGGCCGAGTCGTTCCCCGCGCGAGCGCGGTCCGCCGCGATGACGGTGTCGCTCTGCGCGCAATTCCTTGCGCACGCGATGGTGTCCTTCTGGTTCCCGGTGCTCATGGCGTCTCGCGGCGCGCCCGCGGTCCTGTATTCGTTCGCCGGGATCTGTGGGGTTGCGGGCCTCTTCGCGTGCACGCTGGCCGAGACGAAGCAGGCGTCGCTCGAGGCTATTGCTTCGGAGCTCGACTGACTAATATTTTTAGGAGTGGTTTTTAGTCGGGGAAAGGGTAGGGAGTAATGTACGTGCTTGGCGGCCGTCTGTGGAGAACGACGCGCTGAGTTTAGACGGCGAACGCCGCCACGAGGCCGACTAGTACGGACGTCGCCGCGGCGTGCGCGGCGCCGTCCGAACTGTTTCCGTCGCCTGGAGACGACGGCGGAGTCTCCGCTCCATCGGCCGGGCCGGAGTCGCCGCATGCCCCTGGCTTCTCCGAGCCCGCAGGTAGCGCAAAGGACTCGATGCCGCGGCCCCGCAGGCAGGTGCACTCCGTCTGACAGCAGCAATCGCACCGACCGCTTCCGCCTTCGTGCTCGTCGATGTCTACCGACGCGAGCGCGTCCCCGTACTTCGCGTGGCAGACCGCCCAGCACTTCGCCGCGGCTTCGTAGTCCTGTGTTTGCGTGTCGCGCGTGCGGCCGTTGAGAGCAGGCTTTGTATGAGTTCCGGTGCGCTGCCGGGCCCAGACCTCCTGCGCGTGATTCCTCGCGCGTCTTGAAGGGGGGCTAGAGGGGCTAGGGTAAGAGCTTGGAGGGGGGGTTTTCTCGGTGTCGGTGTCCACGCAAAACCAGTATTCTTCCAAACACTTACACAAACAACTCTAGGAGGAACTAGGCATATCGTCCGAGTCGTGCAGGTAGCCGGTCACGTTCCGCGACGCGCGCACCAGCTCGACGCCGCGCGTCGCGTACCACTCGGCCATCTCTGTCCTGGCCTTGGACGCCGCGCTGTCGGAGTACGACTTCGTCCACGCGTCCCTCCGGCCGGGGAGGCCGTGCGACGCGCGGAACACGTCCACGACGCCGGCCGCGAACTTTTCACCCCGCAAAGAGCAATAGCCGGGCAGCCAATCCGGGTAGCCGTAGCCCTCCGCGTTCATCTCGACGTCCGCCAAGTCGTGGAAACAGTGATAGGCATTGGGGGTGAACGCCGTCGCGAAGAGCTCTACTTTCGCCACGCGTCGACCGACGGCGCCGTTCGTGAGCTTCTGTGGCCTGTGCACAAATGAATCAGTGATTCGGGTGCGCCGCGACAATTTGATTCATGCACTGATCGAGGCCGCATCTCCGGGAAGCGGCGGCCGTGGGCCCTGCGGATCGCCGGCGACGCGACGTCCAGGTCGTTGCGGGCCGCGATCCGGAAAAAAGGCTTGGCGTCGAACTCGCCGGCGAAGAGCCGCACGTCGTCTAGTACAACCTAGGTAGAAATCAAAATTCACCTCGACTGCTCGATGGCGCGGCGGTGCCGGTTCATCACCACTCGACGGAGCCAGGACGGCCGCGAGCACCCGGCTCACTGGTTGATTTCCACACAGATCACGACGAAGACCCACCGCACGCCCAGCGCCTGGACGTGCGCCGGCAGGACGAACTTGAGCTGCGCCACGTAGCCGCCCGTCCCCTTCGTCGGCACGCGCGGCACGTCGCACGCCTCGCTCAGGTAGGGCCTGCGTGCAAGTCGACCGGTGAGGCAAGCGCCGCGAAATTTGTCTTTGCGCGCTGGGTCGGGCAGGCGCGGGCCGTCCTCCTCCCCGTCGATGGGGCCGTCGATGGCCTCGTCGAGGTCGGGGTCGTCGCCGCAGCGCTGCCACGTCGGCACGATGCAGGCGCGGGGGCGGAGCATCGCCCAGTTGCGCCGCGCGACCTGCACGCGCCCGGCGTCCAGCAGCCCCGGCACGACCAGCAGCACGTCGAGCGCGCCGGCGTCGACGACCGGCCGTCGCGCGGACGCGGCGCAGCGCCGCGTCGCCGCCGCCTTGCGCTCGGCGGCGTCGACCGTCGGCCGGGGCGTCGGCCGTGGCGTCGGGCTCGGAGTTGGCGTGTTGAGCGCGACCGGCGCCGGCGTCCGCTTCGTCCGGCGCCGGCGCCGCCCCTCGCCTCCCTGGCACGTGCCGATGCCGTACGCGGCGCGCCACGCCTTCTTAAAGTTGCAGTCGTCGTCGACATCGCACTCCCTGTCCTGGTTCGTGCACCTGCCCTTCTTGCGCGGCGTGGCCGGCGCGGCGGCCGGCAGCGGAACACCGCCGGCAGAAACACCATCCCCGGACGGTTCGGCGCCCGCGAACGGCAAGGTCAGGAGCTCTTTGAGTGACTGTGCGCTGGCCTGCAGCAGGAGCGCTGCGGCGGACACCACTTTGAGCAAGGCAGCGCCCCGCATCGCTGCCCAAACGCTTTGAGGGGCAGCCTCGCTTTGAGGGGCAGCCAAAATCGATTAGCAGTCGTACGATCCGGCCCGATTAGCCCGATTTTTCGGGCGGAATCCGGCCGCGGGCCCGATTTGCTAGTGTCTTACAGCTAGCTTTAGCAGCCCAGCGGCCAAAAGGAGTGGACTCTGCGGCTTTTTAAGGACCGTCACGCCGGAAACGGGAGCGTTGGGCTGCCTGAACCCCCCCCCCAAACCCTCTGAGATCCCTGACGAGCACGAGAGCCACACACCTCCCGGGAGCCCTTGGGGTGGTGATGAGGGCTGCCCCGCGCATCGCGCTGCTGTGCCTGACCCTTCCGCGAGCAATCCTGGCCGCGGACACCGCCGACATCGATTTCCTAAACCTTCAGGGAGATATTCGAATCGCCAAGAAGGAGCGGCAGAACCTCGAACGAAAGGTCGACGCCCAGAACGGCGACCTCGCGCGCCGGCTCGAGGCCGCGCTCGCCGACAGGCAAGACATCAAAACCCAGCTCTCGATGCTCCAGGCGCAACTCCACGGGCTCCAGGCGGATGTCGTGTCCATGCCGGGGTACAGCAAGCGCAAAAATAAAGACGGCGGCGGCGGCGGTGGCGGCGGAGGTGGTGGCGGCGGCGGCGGCGGCGGCGGTGGCGGCAAAAAAAAAGAAAAGAAAAAATAAAGACACACTTTTACCTTCTAGTAAGAACGCCGACACAAATGCGCTCGAGCCGGTCCGCGAAGGCGTCGAGCGAAAACAAGTCCCGGACCCGCTCGCGGCCGCGCTCCCCCATGGCCCGCCGCCCCGCCGCGTCGCCGAGGAGGTCGGCGACGGCCCGGGCCCAGGTTTGGGGATCGGGCGCCAGGAGCCGCCCGGTCACGCCGTCGACGACGGACTCGCGCGGCCCGCCCGAGTCCACGGCGACGACGGGCGTGCGCGCGTGCATCGCCTCGAGCGGCACGATGCCGAAGTGCTCGTTCTCCGGCCTGTGTTGCAGCGTGAGGCCCCGCGTCGATGGCGTTTGCAGGGGACGCCGCGTCCGCGCGTATACAGCAGGCACGCGCAGCGCGCGAGGAGCCGCGCCTTCTCGTCGCCGGAGACGGACCGGCGCTGCGTGACGCGGTCCGCGACGCCGAGCCGCGCGGCCAGCTCCTCGAGCTCGCGCGCGTGCTCGACGTTCTCCGGCAGGTCGGGGTCGTAGCCCCCCGCGAGCACGAGGCGGACGCGCGGCGGCAGCAGCGCGAGCGCCTCGACGGCCAGGCCCAGGTTCTTCTTCCGCTCGAAGCGGTTGATCGAGAGGAGCAGCGCCGCGTCCCGCGGCGCCTCCGCCACCTCGGCGTCAAGGCTCAGGGGCGGGTAGAGCACCTCGGGCGCCACGGCGAGCCGGGGGAACGCCCGGCGGAAGACGCCCGCCGTGAACCGCGAGTTCACGAGCACCTGTGTGGAAATCAAAATTTTACGGCGCGTTCGTGCTGAACCGTCGCGTCGTCCTCCACGCCATCGACGCGACGCCTGCTCGATGGCGTGGCGGTGCCGGTTCGTCACCGCTCGACGGAGCCGGCACGGCCGCGTCATCGCCGAGAAATGACTTAATGAAGAATTTTCGGGTGCACCCGACGCACTGGTTGATTTCCACACAGACGAGCACGACGTCCGCGAGGCCCGTGCACGTCTCCTCGCCCCAGTCCAGCGGCGCGCGGTAGAGGCGCGTGAGCGGGTTTTGTCGGTTCACGCAGAGCAGTTTGTCCGGGTAGTGGCAGTAGAAGACGACCGGCGCGGCGCACGCCGCCCGGGCGACGGGCACGGCCGTCGCGACCTGGTCCACGACGACGACGTCCGGGCCGTCGCGCGCGGCGCGCAGCGCGACCGCGACCATCCGCACCGAGGCGCAGAGCGCGTAGCACCTTCCGAGAATCCGCTTCGGCAGCCAGTCGCCGGCGACGACGACGCGCAGCGTGCCGTCGCGGGTCTCGTCGAAGCAGCGCCGCGGGTCGTGCCGCGCCGTGTAGATCGTCACGTCGTGGCCCCGGCCCCGCAGGCCGAGCGCCGCGTCGACGACGAGCCGCTCCGCGCCGCCGATGCCGAGGTCCGGGTGGGCGAAGGCGACGCGCAGCTTGCCTTGGCGTGGTTTTGGTCGTCGGCGGCGACGCCTTACGAGTCGTATGAGCAGCATTGCGGCTGCTGCAGCGGCCAGCAGGAGCCAAGTTAGCTGGCAGCGGTGTAATGCTTTCTTGCACAGCAGAGACATTGCAGCTTTGCTCTGTGGTTCGCTGGCGGTCCAGAACGTCTTCCGACGCCCTCTTTTACAGCTTTGCAGCGCGTACGCTCCGTGCTCCAAAGAGGCTGCTAGCGTCATGTAAGACACTAGCTTGCAAGCGGCGGGCTAGGCTAGGGCGGCTTTTGAGACGCACGGCCGTCCAGAGCTCCGTGTAGAACTCTGCAGCCGTTTAGACATTTCCACTGTTGCCACTAATCATCGCAGCCAGCGCTTTTCGCGTGCCGTGGCGAGTACTAGACAAAATCCGGCAGTGGCAGATTTTCAGCAGTGTGGGGCGGACGCGTAGATTCTGCGCACGCGCATAGCGTCTAAGTTTAGCAACGAGAAACACCAAGACAACAATGTGGTCTCGCGCCCTCGACCGAGCCTCCGCTTTAGCGGAAAGAGCAGGAGACGGCGTCGGCGGCCTGATCGACGGCGCGGGCACGATCGGCTCCGCCGCGGCGCGGGCGCTCGACGCCGTCGACGACCTCATCGGCGACGACGACGACGACAAGCACTCGGACTACTCGTCGGAGGACGACCGGCGGCCCTTCTCGATGCAGGCGCTGCGCGAGGAGCAGCGCCGGCGCGACGAACTACTGCGCGGGGAGCAGCACACGTCGCTGCGGAGCCGCGGCGCGTCGTACGACTACTCGCCGCCGCCGTCCCCGCCGGCGGCCTCGCCGGGGCTCTCGAACCGCGTCGCGGAGCTGACGCGGGAGCGCGACGAACTGGCGCGGGAGCGCGACGAGCTGCAGCGCGACCGGCAGGCTAAGCACGACGAGGCGCGGCGGCTCGTGCAGCGGTACCGGGCCATCGAGCGCGAGCTCGGGAGCGTGCGCGAGAAGGCGGACCGGGCCGACGAGCTCCAGCGACGGCTCGACGCCGGCGGCTCGAGGCAGGAGACGCTGGACAAATTGGTGGCAAAGTACCGGACCCTCGAGGAGAAGTTCGGCCGGGCGAAGCAGCGCGCTCTGGAGGCCGAGCAGGCCCTCGCGGCCCAGGGCTCCGACGACGCGCTCCAGGCCGCCGAGGCCAAGGCGACGACGGCCGTGCGCGCGCTCGCGACCGCCGAGCGCCGCGCGAACGCCAAGGACGACGAGGAGAGCCGCGCCGTGGCCGACGCGCAGCAGCGGGCGGCCGACGCCGAAGCCCGGCTCGCGACGGCGACCGAGGCGCTCCGAGCTGCCGAAGAAAGGGCTGCGGAGGGCGCCGAGGCGCTCCGGGCCGCCGAGGCGCGGGCCGCTGAGAGCGCGGCGGCAGACGACGGCGCCGCGGTGGAGCTCGAGGCGCTGCGGGGCCGCCTCGCGGCGGCCGAGACGCGCGCGGACGCGGCCGAGAAAGCCAGCGAGCAGGCGCGCAAGTCCGTCGACAAAATAAAAAAGTCGGCGGAGCGCAAGGTCGAGCGCGCGACGCGCGAGCTCGCCGCGTCAAAGTCGGACGGCGACGCGTCGGCGGCGCTCCGCGAGGCCCACGCCGAGGAGGTCGAGCAGCTGCGGAGCGAGCACGCCGTGGCGCTCGCCGAGGCGCGCGAAGAGTCGGCGGCGGCGCTCGCCGAGGCACGGTCCGAGGGTGAAGCGGCGACGGCGGCGCTCGAGGCCGCGAAGGCGGAGACCGCGGAGGCGCGGGCCGAAGCCGAGGCCGCACGTGCGCAGGGCGACGAAGAGCTTGGCGCGCTGCGGGGCGAGCTCGCCGCGGCCGAGGCACGCGCCGCCGCCGAGGACCTCTCCGGGGCGCTCGCTGCCGCGGAGGAGCGAGCCTCAAAGGCCGAGGAGCGCTCCGCGACGCTCCGCGACGAGCGCGGCGCGGTGGCGGCGCGCTTCGCCGGCGAGGTCGCGTCGGCCGAGGCCGCGCGCGATGCGGCGGTCGAGGACGCGGCGGCGGCGCGGAGCGAGGCCGACGCGGCTCACAACGCGGCCGACGCGGCCCGGAGCGACGCCGACGCGGCCCGGATCGAGGCCGACGCGGCTCAAAACGAGGCGACGAAGCTGCGCGACCGCGTCGACGCGCTCGAGGCCGACGGCCGCGGCGACCGCGTCGCCGCGGCGGAGGCGCGGGCGGCGGCCGCGGCCGAGGTCGAGGCGAGCGCCGCGCGGCTGGCGCGCGTCGAGGAGGAGCGCGACGCACTGGCGGCGCGCGTGGCCGCGGCGACGCGGCGCGCCGACGACGCCGACGCCGCGCGCGAGCGCGACCGGCGGGACGCGGAGCGCGAGGCCGAGCGGCGCGACGCCGACGCGCGGGAGGCGGACGAGGCGCTGGCCGCGGCGCGCGCGAGCGCTGCGGCGGAGCAGACGCGCGCTAACGGCGCCGAGGCCCTCGCGAAGGAGGCCCGCGCGGCGCTCGACGCGGCGCGGAGCGAGGCGGCGGCCGCTCGCGACGACCCTGCCCGCGACGGCGCGTTCGCGGCGACGGCGGCCGCGCTCGCGGCCGCGGCGGCCGCGGCCCGGAAACGGACGGCCGCGGACGTGGGGGCCGTCAAGGCCCTCACGGAGCGGCTCCACGAGCACAAGGCCGCGGCCAAGGCCGCCGAGGACCGCGCGGCGACGGCGCTGCAGCTGGCGGCTCGCGTCGGCGACGAGCGCGACAAGCTCGCGCGCGAGCGCGCGGCCGTGGACGCCGAACGCGACGCGGCGCGCCGGGCGCTCGCCGATCGCGAGCGCGACGAAGGTGAGGCTTTGAGCGCCGCGGACGCGCGGGCCGATGACGCGGCCGGGCGCGCGGCGGCGGCCGAGTCCGCTCGCGCGCTCGCGGAGAAGGCGCTGGCCGACGAGCGCCAGGAGCGGGCCACGGAGGCCGCGAACTTGGCGCAGGCCGCGGGGGCCGCGGGACAGGCGCTGACGGAGCGCGACCAGGAGCTGCGGCGCGTGACCGCGCGGCTCGAGGCCGCGACGCGACAACTCAAGGCCGCCGAGGACTCGGCCGAGGCCGCGCGCGCTCAGGCTGAGGCCGCGCGCGCGGGCCTGCGGGCGCGCGCGCCGAGCCCGACGGACGACCTCGAGGCGGCGCGGGGCGACGACGACGACCGGCCGAGCCGCAGCTCGCGGGGCGGCCGGCGCGTCTGCGGCGGCATGTGGCGGGGGCTGCGGCGGTGCCCCGGCGCGTCGCGAGTGATGGGCGCCGAGCCGCCGCGGTTGTCGGCGGTCCTCGTGCTCGCGTACCTCGTGTACCTCCAGGTCGACGTGTTCTTGTTGCACGGGTCGCTCGCGGAGGCCGCCGTGGCGCCGTCTGGTGGAGGGCCGGGGCCGCCTCCTGTGTAATTCTCTAACATCTTGGAGGCGCCCGCGGCCGGCTTGGTCTCGGACTGGGGTGAGAGAGCAGGATAGTTCGTTTCTGTAGCTATCCATAAGACGTCTATGTTGTCCTAGAACTCTTTGCGCCTAAACTAAAATCGGCGAAGCCCGGAAGCCCGCACCTGCTTTGGAACTTGCTCGACGGAGACGGAGAGCAGGCTAGTTGTTTTTACCTCAGAGCGTCATAGAACAGATCTCCCGCTGCGCACCGTGCACACTCATACACACGAATCACCTGCAGTAGTTTTTGGCTGCTCTCGACGACGCGTGCTCTCGATTAGCACAAACACAGAGCAGCACCACGACTCTCCACACCCAATTACGCAAGGCATCAACTCAATCACTGCGAAACTCGAGCACCAACGCCAACATGGAACGGCCGCCGGACTCCAATTTGCAGTTCAATAGCAGCTCCATGGCTCGCAAGAACCCCGCGCTCCAGTCGCTGCGGACGTCGGGCGCGCCCGGTCGGCCGGTGGCGCACATGCCGAAGGGCGTCACGACGGCGTTCCAGCTGCCCGCGACGCCGCCGTCTATGAAGGAGCCCGACTCGCCCATCGTGCTGAACGAGCCGACGCCCAAGAGCTCGACGCCCGGGACGGTGACGCCGCCGCCGCCCGGAGGGGTCCTGCCCCAGGGCCACGCCGCGTCGCAACTGCCCGCCGGCGCCGCGATACGGGCCCTCAAAGTGCTTTCGAAGGCGCAGGCGCCGGTAAGCGAGATTATCGTCTCGACGAGTTTAGTGGCTGTGCGCAAGTTCTGCGAAGGCAAGGAGAGGGCCATCGTTCGAGCCGCAATCGAGCTTAACTCGCATGCGAGATCGGGCCTGTCCGCCGACGCGCGCGTTGCGATGCGGAGGCTGCACGCCGCGAAATTGCCGCTTGCCTACGTCCTCCTGGCGAAGACGGAGGGCGGGGCGAGAGCGGTCGCGTTGGGCGCCCACTCGGGCGACAAGGATCGGCTCGCCGAGGATTGTGAACTTGTCCACCGGGACGCGCACCGCGGGACGTCTTTTATGATATGGCAAGTTCCAGAGGCAACGCAAGAGCTCGTCGAGGCGAAGTGCCAGGCGCTAGCGGCCGACGCGGCGGCGAAGGCGTCGGCCGAAGCGTTCGTCGGCATGATCTAGGGTGTTGAGGACGTCGTTGGACCAGGCTAGGCCATGCCCCCCAAGGACTAACGTTTTACTTTGTGTGCTTTGTTATCGCTCGCCCTCGACCCCTAGGTTGCCTCCGAGTCGGTCGCAAGGAAGCAGAAAATCACACAAACCCGTGCTCCTTACTCCTTCCCCGTGTCGAACAAGCGCGCCTTCTCCGACAGGTTCCGCGCCCGCGAGGCGTCTTCGACAATGTCGTCGGGTACCTCATAGTCATCGTCAGTAACGCCGACGGACGCCCCGAACAGGCAGAACTCCAGCAGCCCCGCCACGTCGCCGTCGTCGACGGTTTTGACGTCGACGGAGAACAGGGACCGGTGTGAGACTGCCGCGTCCGGCGGGTCATTCGCGAGGTGTACGACGAGCGTCTTCGCCTTCGGGTACCTCTTCTTCAGGAGCTCGCAGCACGCGACGAGGTCCTGGGCGCCGTCCTCATCCAACGAATCCCCCGTCAGGGGGCAGTTCACGAACGACCCGCACGCGCCGCGGGCCTGTGTGGAATCAAATTTCGGGCGCCCCACGCCATAATTCGCAGGATAGCCTAACTCACTGGTTGATTTCCACACAGCCGCGGACCCCATCCCTATAAACAAAGCACACGGCCGCACCCTCCTCCCTCAGCGCGGCGTCGAGCCGGATCACGCGTCCCGCCAGGTCGTCCAACACTTCGCACTGCGCGCTCACGGGGTCGTCGAACTGAAAGTTATCGACGGACGCCCACTTCGTGCGGTGGTTGTAGGCGAAGCGCCGCACGTCGTCGTCGGTCTCGCGCCGCGCGTTCACCGTTGAGTCGTCCGGGCACGGGTCGCCGCGGGCCCGCGGGCGCCGCGGCGTCGGGTCGCAGACGTAGCGGCCCGTGCGCTCGTCCTGCGCGAGGTAGACGAAGTCGCGCGCGTCGACGCACTTGCCCGCGTGCAGGCCGCGACGCCGTCGTCCAATGGAAAGGAGCCGGGCTTGCACTCCCTTCTACATTCGTCGAGCCACGCGGCCGCGGCTTGATCCGAACCGGCGGCGATGACGCGCCAGCGCGGCCCCGCGAGCAGCGTCTCCGCCAGCACCGGGAGGCCGCGGCCCGCCGCGCGGCACCGCTCCGTGAAGCGGTCCGCGAGGCCGCGCGGCGCGCCCGCGAGCGGGTTGCCGCAGAGCCGGAGCGCCTTTAATGGTAACGCCGCGAGCGCCGCCGGGATTTGCTTGAGGAGGTTGTCGCGCACGTCGAGCTCCTCGAGCTTCGTGAGCTGTATAATGTTCTCTGGGAGCGCTTTCAGCTGATTCCCGCGGGCCCTGCGCGGAAAGCGACCGGTCACG
This sequence comes from Pelagomonas calceolata, assembly GCA_918797485.1. Taxonomy (NCBI): domain Eukaryota; class Pelagophyceae; order Pelagomonadales; family Pelagomonadaceae; genus Pelagomonas; species Pelagomonas calceolata. The sequence continues at coordinate 5,270,085 of CAKKNE010000004.1, forward strand.
TCGCTTCACAAAGAAGAGGGACGTACCTGAGACAGACCAGGTTACAAAACTGGCCGCAGATTTCGTCGGGCAGCGCCGCGAGCCCGGCCCGGTCGAGGTAGAGGCGCCGGAGGCGCGCGGGGAACGCCAGAGCTTGCGGCGCAAAGGCCGCGAATGGCGCGTCGCACAAAGACAGCGCGCCGTGGTCCCGGGGCGCTCGCGCGCGGCCCTCGTCGGCCGCGGCCCACCACGCGCGCTCGAGCGCCGTCCGCGGCGCGCTCCCTTCCGTCTTCGTCCACGGCTTCCGGTCGCCCGCGTACTGCACGACGACGGCGTCGTCGGGCCACACTGCATTAAGGTCCCGCTCGCCCGGCCGCGGCCGCCAGTTGTACCGGAAGGGCAGGCGCTGCCCAGCGACGTCCTTCTCGAACCAGTCGTCGAAGAACTCGTTCAGGAAGCCGCCGACGTCATTTGAGGGCGTCTTCGGCGCGAGCTTGAGCATGGCCTCGAGCGTATTTGACGAGGGCGTCAGGACCAGGACGCCGCCGTCGAAGGTGTCCGGCGGGTAGAGCGCCGGCGCCGCCGCGAACGCGACGTCGCGGCACGTCGCGAAGAGCTGGTCCGCGCTCCCGACGACGAGGCAGTCCGCGTCCAGATACACAATCTTCCCGTAGTCTTCCAGGCCCCAGACCCGTAGCTTCGTCGACCGCACGTCACTCGCATCGCGGGGGTTCTCTATGTTCTCCACCTCGACGACGCGCGTCGCGCCGGCGCCCTTGAGCCGCTGGCGCGTCGCTGGCGTGACCGACCGCGCCACCATCGCCACGCGCGCCTTCTTCGTGTGCTTGGCCAGCGACCGCAGCAGCGCCTCGGCGCCGGGGGCGTAGGCCTCGCTACCGAGGAACGTCGCGTAGGCGTCGGGCCGCGTCTCGGCGGGCGGCTCGTAGACGGGCCCGTCGTCGTTCGTGTACACCACCCCACCGTTCGCGCGGCACTCCGCCTCGACGCGCGCGCGCTGCGCGGCGGCGTCGCGGTCGACGGGGATCTTCGTGCCGCCGTTCTTGGGCGGCGGCCGCGGCAGCTTTGAGGAGGGCGGCACCTTGACCGTCTTCGAGGGCTCGCAGAAGTCGTCGGCGGCGGCTTTCTCGGGCGGCCGCCGCTCGTTCTCCTCGTCGTCGACGGCGTTCGTCCAGGTGACGCTGCCGCGCGCCTCGCCGTGCGTTAAGGGCACGGCCTTGGGCGGCGCCGTGTCACTGAGCGGGCGGGCGCGCCACATTTGCTGGTTTGGGCAGCCTTGTTTTTGTTGAGTTATTGCTTGTTGTTGTTATGATGCTGCAAGCTTGTTGTGCTGTTGCTGTATGCAACGATGCTCCAATGCTGTGTGCTTGCGATTGGGGGCAGCCCAATGATGCGCGCAGACTTCGAAGGCTGCGGAGCTGAGACCCGCACGCGGCCTAAGCCGCGCTCCGGGTACCCTGTATTGAGTGCATGATTGCTCCACGCGTCGGCTGCGGCATGAGAATTCGCGTGTCATATCGTGCGGTGTGAAAGGTTGAGAGGCTCCACCATCACTTGGTGAAGCCGGCCAGCGCACACGCTCCAGCAATGATCACGACATAATATTAGCGCTGTATTACATACACCGTGCCAGGCAGTCGCAAAACAACATAAGAAGAATGGCTCATCGATCAAAGGCAGTGAGAGCAGCATGTCCAGGCCTGAGAGCACGTCCAGCGGGCGTCGCGGCACGGAGGCCACGTGCGCCAGCGCTCGCGAGCGCCCGATCGTCGATCGGACTGGTCGCGTCGCTGTGCGCGCTGCTCCTGGCCACGGCGGGCGCCTACGCGCCGCGCCGGCCGTACCCGCGCGGCGTGCGGCGCCAGGTCCGGCGCGCGGCCGAGGCGCGGCCCGAGCGGTCGTGGACCGGCCGGCTGTGGCAGCCGATCCGGACGCTGTACAAGCGCGAGCAGCTGCTGGACGACTGGAGCGAGATGCAGGCGCCGCGGAGAACATCGCGCATCAAGAAGCTCGACCGCGGGGCGAACGCGACCTGGAGCGAGCGGGACCAGGACGCCGTGGCGCGCGCGGACATGCGCGCCGTCGACCGGGACTGGAAGCGGCTAGAAAAGGCCATCGCGTACCTCCCGAAGGACGAGCGCGCGGTCGTGCGGGACGCGCTGATCGTGGCCCACGGCGCGCACGCGGGCCAGAACCGGCGGAGCGGCGAGCCCTTCGTCAGCCACCCCGTGGCGGTGTCGATATTGTTGGCGGACCTGTCGATGGACCGGGACACGGTCGTCGCCGGGCTGCTGCACGACACGGTCGAGGACACGTTTTTGAGGTTTGAGGACGTGGAGCGGCGTTTTGGGCCGGATGTCCGGGCGCTCGTCGATGGCAGTGCATAAATCAATGTCGCGTCGCGTCGATGGCGCGGAGGCCAGCTCGATGGCGTGGCTATTCGGCCAGCACGGTCGCGTTCTCGCCGAGAAGAAACTCACTGGTCGATGCGCGCACAGGTCGAGGGCGAGACGAAGGTCTCAAAGCTGCCGAAGCTGGACGCGACGCTGGGCAGCGAGACGCCGGGCGGGCCAGGCCAAACAAAGGAATTGGAACAGCTTGAGAACCTGCGGCAGATGTTCGTCGCCATGACCGACGACTACCGCATCATCATCATCAAGCTCGCCGACCGCCTACACAACATGCGCACGCTCGAGCACATGCCGCGGCACAAGCAGCTGCGCATCTCGCGCGAGACGATCGAGATCTTCGCGCCGCTCGCGCATCGGTTGGGGATCTGGCAGTTCAAGGCCGAGCTCGAGGAGATCGCCTTCGGCTACCTCTACCCGCGGCCGGCGGCGGCGCTCGCGGCGGCGCTCGAGGCGCGGCGGCCGCGCCACGCCGGCGCGCTCCGGGGCGTCACGGCCGCGCTCGAGCGGAAGCTCGCGGCCGACACCACGCTCGACCACGTCGGCGTGACCGTGTCGGGCCGCACGAAGGAGACGTATTCGCTGTGGCGCAAGCTCGAGAGCGACCGCGCGGCGCGGCGCGAGGACCTCGTGAGCGAGGTCTTCGGGTCCGACGCGCCGGCGCCGCTCGTCGACGACGAGAAGTTGTTCGCCGCGCGGGACTTGGATGAAGTGCCGGACGTGGTGGCCGTACGCGTCGTGCTGGACGTGCCCCGGGCGTCGGACCAAGAAACGCCCGAGGCCTGGCGCGAGCGCGGCGTCCAGCTGTGCTACCACGTCTTGGGAGCGGTCCAGCACCTCGAGGACTGCGAGGCCGTGCCGCGCGTCAAGGACTACATCGCCTTCCCCAAGCCCAACGGCTACCAGTCGCTCCACGCCTCCGTGCTGCGCGAGCCCGAGGACCAGGTCGTCGAGATCCAGATCCGCACGCGCGGCATGCACGAGGTCGCCGAGTACGGCATGGCCGCGCACTGGCTCTACAAGGACGGGTTGCTCGAGCCCGGCGGCGAGGACGCGACGCGGCGCGCGCTCTGCGCGTCGGCGTCCGCCGCCGCCGTCGCCGAGAAGCGGCCGCGCGCGTCGGCGAAGCCCTACGCGCTCGAGTGGCTCAACGCCATCAAGGACATGCAGGACATCCATAGTTCAAGGGAGTTCGTCGAGACGATCCGACGTCCGAGGCGGCGTCGAATTTCACTTTAACTCGGGTCCGTCTCCACGCCATCGATGCGAGTGAGCCGTTGATCCCGTCGCTGTCTACGCAGGAGAGGTCCTCGGCAAGCGCGTCTTCGTCTTCTTGAGGGACGGGCGCATCCTCGACCTGAGCAAGGGCGCGACGGTGCTCGACGCGGCCTTTAGCATACACACGGACGTGGGCCTCCACCTCGACCGGGCGCTCATCAACGGCCACGAGGTCCAGCTCAGCTACGAGCTCCACAACGGCGACGTCGTGTCGATCAAAACGTCGGAGGACGCGCGGCCGCAGCTCGACTGGCTCCGCATGGCGCAGCGCCGCTCGACGCGGTCCAAGCTCCGGGCCTACTTCAAGCGCGAGGGGTGCTTCGACACGGCGACGACGGCGCCGGCGCCGGGTAAAGACATAGGATAGACATTACTCGCCGCCGAACAATCCGCGGTCGACGACGAGTGAGGCGACGACGTCGGCGAGTGGCCTCATGCCCGGTGCCACGGCGAGGTCGAGGGGGCCCTCCCTTAACTGGGACCCGTCGAGCGCCGGCACGTTCAGCGTACACAGCACGTCCGTCGCCTCGTCGGGAAACCGGAACGCGGCGATACCGACGTCGACGCTGTGCGCACCGTCGGTGCTCTCGGCCTTGGTCATTGTCATGTTGCCCAACGCGACGACGCAGACCGGAGCCGTCGGCGCGGAAACGCTTCCAGTAGCGACCACCGCGCGCGCGACGGCTGCCGCGGCGTCGGCCACGTCGTCGAAATGGTAGCGCGCGGCGCCGTCGTCGGCGACGTCGGCGCGCTCGACGATCTCAAACACCAGCGACGCGCCCGAACCGTCTTGCGCCATAAATACCTCTTGCGTGTCGGGTACGGGTCGCGAGTCCGACATGTCCGCCCAGCCCTGTGGGATTTGTGCCCGGCATGCGCCGCCGTAGAGCGGTCTGGATGCCATTGCTGTGTTAGCGTAGCTCGTTGTAGCCCGTGTTTTCGCAAAGCTACGCTTTGTTTGCGCACCTGCAGCCTCCCCAGGGGCTAGACCACGACGCGGCCTTCTAGCCCGAGCGCTGCGACACGTCAACAGCACTTCAACAGATAGACAACAGCTACAACTAGACGTAACAGCTCCAGCAAGGGCAGTAAAGCCTGCAAAAAGTAAATGGCCGGCGCGCAGGCTAGCGGAGTGTAACACACTAGCAAGTCAAACTCGGAACGCGGCATGCAGCCGTTTGAGTACCGCTCAGTTCGCTACTGGTCCAAAGAGATCAATGGGACAAGTACTGGGGGCCGGAAAAGGAAATTTTTTTAATTCGCGACCGAGGGCGCCCTACGGTCTATGGCGGCCACGCCGGTTTAATCCTGTCAATCCCTGTCCAATAGGTGTCCCTGGGGTCGCCTAGGGTCGGTACTATACACGTGCGCGCGCCTACACCGCATACGCCGCCGCTTCAAGCATTTTTGGTCGATTTCTCTCAGCAGGCCACAGAGGAGTAGCAACTTTTATGCCTTTGTTGCTTCCAGGGCTCTCCGAGAACACTTGGCTGCTGCATCGACGGCGTATGCGGCGCAGGCACTTACCCACTACCAGACCTACCCCGTGAGGCCTCCAGGAGCCGATCTGCCACCACAAAAAGTAAATAATTTGGACCCGATGGCGCCCCGTTCCCGTCAAAAACGTCAATTACCCGAGGGCCCCCAGTAGTCGCCGTAGCGGTCCCGTCGGACCCCATACTACCCCATCGATAGTCAATTACAAGTATATGACTTCTACACGACGAGAAGGATACTTTTGGCTGCCCACGCTCGGGACATGAACATCTTTATCTGGACCTCGCGTAAGTCCGTCGATCATGGAACAAATGATTGCGCCAAGGTCCATGGTAATGGTACACGCGCTGATGGCCGCAGGTCTGAGTCTGGAGCCAAATATAGCCAGATGGTGGGCTCGCGAGACCGACGACCCGCGCCGAGCATCTTGGGGTCTCGGAGCAATGTAGTACACAATCAAGCCGGTTAGATGGCCCGTCCTAGTACTAAATCGCCTGAAACGCACATTTATTTTATAACTCACCGATCTGGGGCCAATTCAGTGCCCCGCGTACGCACCGTCGTCCGCGGAGAACGGGCAAGTCGGTCGATTGTGAATAGTTAAACGGCATTATGGTCTATTGGGGTAGTGTCATCGCTGATACTCGCGGATCTAGGCTAAGAGCTCATATTCACATAAACGTGGGGCTGCCGAATCGCCGTTTCGCGCGGCTCTAACGGGTCATCTAACATACCTCGGCCCGTGCCCATCCGGCCTAAATGTAATCTACCACCAACAAACAAAAGGAAACGAACATAAACTCGGGAGTTGTCTAGTAGAATTCTTCTCCCGCCCTCCGAGCGCGGGCCGTCGGCTCCGGTTCCGTCGAGTGTGTATGAAAACTAGGCTGGAGTTGATATGATGTACCATTTGGACGACAGAAGGCACCGCCAATCGCTGGTGTATTTTGGCGAGCCGCAAGACCTGGTGATCTAGCGTATCGACATACTAGGAATCCGTGTATATATATATATTTATGTATATATACATACATATAGTCTGAATGTATACAGGCCTAGGCGGATGGCTCTTGAAAACAGACCTCTCCGACTGACCCCCGAATAGTGAAGTTCAGAGCTTATTCCCGCTCCAGATGGTCGTCGCTGATACTCGCAAGGTCCTTTTTATTTCCACGTCGAAGTATAACTTGACAAAAGTTACACACAAAGTTCGAGGAACAACTAAAGTCCGTCCATGGAGTCGCTGTCCGAGGCCTCTGGCAGGTCGGGGTCGGGTGCGGAGTCTTCGTCGGAGTCGCGGGCGGCGGACTCGTCGTCGTCGTCGTCGCCGCCGCCTGAGTCATCAACCGGCAGCGCGGCCTCGCGCGCCGCGGTCTTCGTCGCGTCGGCGATAATACACGCGGCCAGGCGCGCCGCGGCCGCGTCGGCGAACGCCGCGCTCGGGTCGAACGCCGCCGCGTCGTACAGGGCAGCCGATATGTCGGTCGCGTCCGCCTCCGCCAGGTCCGCGGCGCTCTCGAAGCCCACGTCGTGCAGCGCGCGGGCGCGCGCGCGGGTGATGTTGCCCGGACTCGCGCGCATGAGCCGGACGAGCTCGTCGGGCGCGCCTCGCGCGAGCAGGCCGCGCGCGCTCTTGCACGCGCGCGCGGCCTCAAGCCACGCGAGCTTCCGGCAAAAGTACTCGAGGCGCCGCGCCAGCGTGGCGGCGTCGCGCGAATAATTATCCACGTCGCCGCCCTCGCACTTGGTCAGCGACGCGTCCGGGCCGGCGTGTTCGCGGTAGCGGGCGGCGAACGCGGCGGCGAAGCTCGGCGTGCCGCTCGAAGTTTGATTTCTTCCCCACGTTCCGTCTTCTTGCTGGACTGGACCTTGATGATGCCCGGGGCCCAAACCGATGCGGTCGTGGAGCAGCAACGCGAGCGCGAACCGTCGACAGACGCGGTCGGGCGTGCCCGGCACGTTTTTCGCCTCCGACTCCGCCGTCGCCGCTAAGCCTCGCGCGCGGCGCGCGACGTGCGCCTCGCAACCGCCGCATAGCTTGAAGACTTCGCGCGCGCCCTTGCCCGCGTCCTTGAGAGCGTCCCCGAACGCCGCCCAGTGCGCCCACCCCCCCAGCACGTTCTGCTGGAGCGGCGCCGTGAGGTAGAGCCGATGTAACAACGCGTACTCCGGAGCCACGCCGCCGTAGTCGACGCCGTGGCGGCAGCGCAGCGCGGCGGCGACCTCCAGGGCGTCCGCCGGTCCCAGCCCCGCGCCGACCGTCGCGGCGCCGAGCGGCGTCGGTTCCCAGGTATCATCCAACAAGACAGAGGGCGCTTCTCCCGGCGGATCTTTCCAATTCGCACCGCCCGGGCGCAGGAACCCGCGCGCGGCGAGCCACCGCAGGGGCAGTCCCGCGTCCAGCGCGCCGTCGAACGCCGCCATGACCTCGCGCCGCGCGATCAGCCCGCCCGAGACGGCCTCGAGGACGTGCCGTCTCAGTCCGTCGTCGTCGTTGCGGAGCCGGCTCAGGATCGGCGGCGCCGCCGCGCCCAGCAGCTTCTCGGCACCCACCGCGCCGCGCTCGCCGTTCCCGCCGGCGCACACGATCCACGCGTCCGGCGCCCGCTTGGTCCCAAACCCGGCGCGGCCTGCTCGTCCTATCATCTGGCGGAGCTCCGCGCCCGTCCGCCGCTGGCCGCCGCCCTTGACGACGACCCGTGCCACGGGCAGGTGCACGCCGACGGCCAGCGTCGTGGTGCAGCAGAGCACGTCGCAGTCCTTGCGCGCGAACGCGGCCTCGACCATTTCGCGCTCCGCGGCCGCGAGCCCCGCGTGGTGGAAAAGCACGCCGTGCCGGCAGCACGCGCGCAGGTCCGCGGCGTGCGCGGCGTCGGGCGGCGACGCGCTCCGGAGCCGCTCGGCCAGCGCGGCGCGGCACGCCGCCTTCTCTTGATCTTGAGCGCCGCTCTCGCGCCAGCGCCGCTCGGCCAGCCGCACCGCCGCGGCGCGCGCGTCGGCCCGCGAAGCCACGAAGAGCATCACCGGCCCCGGCGGGTCGTCGAGGCACAGCTTATCCACGACGGCGTCGCCGACGTCGTAGTCCGCGGGCGCCATGACCGCCAGGCGGCGCTCGTCGACGCGCGCCCCGCCCTCGGCCCAGACGCGCGTCGCGACCTCCTCGGTTGGGGCCATCATTCGCCGCGGCATCGGCGGCGCGAGGGCCAGGTGGATGGCGACGGTCGTGGGGCACTCGGCCGTCTCGTAGAGGCCCGCGCCCAGCCACGCCGCCAGCGCCCCCAGGTTCGACGCCGTCGCCGTGCACGCGACCACGGGCGCGCCGACGCACGCCACCTTGCAGAGGAAGCTCTCGAGCGTCGCGCCGCGGTTCGTCCCCATCTCGTGGACCTCGTCGACGCACACGCACGCGAGCCGTTTCCGCGCCTGCGTATCGAACGGTAACCCCTCTTCGAGCACGGGACGCCGGTCCGCGAACGAGCTCGACGCCGCCCTTCTCCAGCAGCGCCTGGAGGAACTGGGCCGCGCTTTCCCACGTGCACGCGGCGAGGTCGCACCGCGCGTCGTCGATCAGCGCGGGAGGCTTCCGCGCCTTCGACCCTTCGCGCGCGCGCCGCGCGTCCTCGGCCTCGCCGTGGCACACGCGGACGCGCCAGCCGTACGACCCGTCGCCCGAGAAGTGGCGCGCCAGCTCGGCGGCCTTTTCGTCCGCGAGCGCGCGCTTCGGCACGACGAAGAGCGCGACGCGCGGCGTGTGGTCGTGGCGCCACAGCGCGCGCGCGAGCAGCGCCTCCGCGACCAGCGTCTTGCCGCCCGAGGCCGGCGCGCTGTAGACCAAGTTCTTGTGGGCCACGCCTTGCCGCAGCGCCTGCCACTGCCACGCGTACGGCCGGTCGCAGCCGAACCGCGCCGCGCAGCGCACGGCGTCGGGCAGGCCCAGCTTGTCGAACGCTACGGCCAGTGACGGCGTGTCCGCGGCGTCCTCGAGGATCGGTGCCGGCCGCGGCGTCGGTTTGAGGAACCGCTGCGGCTGGAGCTTGTTGCGTTCGCTCTCGCGCCGCTCCCGGAGGCCCCCCACTCTTGCTGGGGCGAGCATGCTCGCCTTGAGAGCAGCGATTCTGTTTCGTACCAGTTGTCAGGCACCTGCGTCGCTGCGTGCGCAGCGCGGCTTAATTCGAGCGGCTTCCTAGTGTGTCACTACGCTAGATAATGACTTTAGACCTGGCGCTGCGCGAGCGTGTGTTCACGTTCCGCGCGACGCCAGAGGTCGAGCTGCTCCGCGGCGGGGAGGCCGGCGATGACCTCCAAGAGGAGGTTGAGGAGTCGGCACTCCCGCGCCAGTCGGAGGTTCGACCCCGCCGGACGCGTGTCAAACTCCTCCACGACGGCGCCTCCGGCGATCCGGCGCTGGAACTCGCGCCAAAACGGCCCCTGGGGGTCGTCACGCGCTTGCAAATGCGCAAACGCGTCGACGATCGGGCGCAGGGCGGGAAGCGGCGGGTTCGTCGAAATAAGACGTTTGCGCTGTCCTTCGCCGTACACCGTTCGCACAATGTTGACGAAGCCATCTGCCCTGAAACTTACAGGACAGAGCGCCCGAGCGAACGCGAACGCGCTGATGCCGACGTGGAAGTGGTCCAGCACGCGATCGCGGTTGATTACGACGACGCGCGGCCGCATTCGCGGCGGCCACTCGTGGACCGGAAACGTCCCGATCTTCGCATAAATACCGTCGTTGTCGCCCGTGCACGCGAAGCCACCGTCGCGCGCCACGATGGCCCCGCATTCCGCCTCCGCCGGAATTCCAATTGCGCGCACCACCTCGAGGCGACCGTAGCCATCACCTTCCGGCAGCTGGATCTGCCTCAACGAGTCCTCGATGAGCTCGTTTGCACGGCGCTGATGCGCCCCAATCGGAATCGCCGCCCCAGTCGCGTCCTGCTGGTACGGCGTATCGCTCTCGATGACGACCGTCACGTTCGATCCGGTCAACATGAAGGCAACGGCCAACGTCGCCACGCGCGTCGCACCCTTGACCTGTGAGGGACGGACATTGAACGCATGCGAGAGAATCGGAGATCAGCTACCCGTGAGCCTCGCGCGTGTAAAGGACGCCGGGCGTCGCACAATATTGTGAATGTCGCTTGGCGAATCGCCACGCATGGCCCAGAACGACGCGTCTACCGTGACGCTGGCTGAGCCTACCGCGGGCGAGCCGGCGAGCTTCTCCACGGCCGCAAAAAGTCGCGCGCCGTCGTCCCGCGCGTTCGGCGGGAGCACAACAATGGCTTTGGTCTTTTTGGGTACGCTACCGATGAGCTCGTTTTGCTCGCGGACGCCCATCTCTCTTTTTTAACTTTGCGGAGTTGTGACAACTGGCGAGTGAAGATGCCAAGCAGAGAAGTCGCTTCTACTAATTGTAATAAAGCGCTAACAACCGTAAATCGCGCCCGGCGTATCCCAATGGTCCGCGTTTTATCTCAAGCAGCTAGCACAGTAAGACACTAGTACGGGTTGTGCAGCACGGCGCAGTGAAGTGCTAGCGTCCCCAAAACCGAGTAACTAGCTACCTATTGCGCAGTGAAGTGCCTTAACCGGTTTCTTGCGAAGTCACGCCTCGCTCGGCACCGCTCACCACTGCTGTGTAGCGCGCTGCTGCACACAGCCCTGCGGGCACTCACTGCGGGCGCCCCAGCCCACCGCACGCCATCGACGCGTGCTCCATTATGGCGACGCGATACGACTTTGGAGAGACGACAGTCTACAAAATCGCTCGCAAGGCGAGCCAAAACGCGCGGCAGCGCGACGCGAACGCCAAGGCCATGGGTACGCAGGACGAGGTAGACGCGCGGTTCGATGCGATCAAGGCGGAGATTAGCCGGCTAGAAAGCCTGCATGAGGACGATCGGCTCTCGGACCCCGCGGACCGGGCCTGTCTGTGCGGCGTCGGCATGGCACGGGCACTCGCGCAGCGACACCCTCTCATCCACACGGTAGCGTTCGTCCTGTGCGGTTCGCCCTTCTCGCGCAGAGGCTCGCTGGGCTTCGTGGGTGGCTCCCAGATAGCACCGCTGCTCGAGGCGCGCCGCTCGTTGGTAGAGCGGGCCGCCGCGCGGCGCGGTTGTTTCTCCGACGACGTTGTTGGCGACGTTGGCGATGTGGTCCCCGCAACTGCTTTCGTGACGCAATCGCAATTTGCCCCAGGACGTGTTCAATCCCTCAAAGACTACTACGACGGGTACGACCCGTCCGCGAAGCCCGGCGGATCCCGTGCTTTTTCTGTTCGGGTTTCACTCTGCTACAGCACCGTTGGAACAGCCTCTCTGCCTCCGGCCTTGTACAAAGAGACGTCATGCGTCCCCGGCCTCTTCGCGCTCGAGGGCGCCACACACTCAGGAAACAATGTCCTCGTGCTCGCGTTGAAGGACGCGAACAATATCAAGCGAGTCGTCGAGGTGCAGGTCAGCAAGCGGTCCGCGGGCGACGTGTTCGGCAGCTACACGAAGGAAGCGCTGGACCCCTTCGTGCAGATCAATGCGGACAATTACGAGGACTTGTTGTACACGACGATAAAGTACATCCCATTTGTTATGGGCAGAGTCAAAGGGTACACAAAAGCATGGGGCGACCTCTTCCAGGTGTTCGAAGCGGCACTGGTGGACGCCTTCGGGACGCCCTTAGTTGAGCCGGTTGCAGCAGCGCTGGACACAGATGACTTGAAGCCTGCGTACTGCCGTCAGGCGGAGCACCTATGGTTTCCTAAATGCACGCAAAATTACAGCCTCCGCCGGCGGGCGAGTCCGGCGATAGAGCTAGATCTCAATCCGAGGCGCCGCACGTGCAGATGGATGTCGAACAGCCAGTGCAACAGAGATGGGCGGCCGGCGACGTCGTCGGCGCTCCTGCAGTAGTCACGCGAGTCATGGCCTATTGCGCGACGCTCGAAGACGTCTCGCGCCTGTCGCGCACGTGCCGCGGCGCCGCGCGCGCTCCGTGGCCGCCCGTCGCGCCCTGGATCCGTGCCGCGTCGGCGATTGCCGAGCCGCGGCGACGGCGACGGAGACGACGCGACGGGCCGGCGTTTGGCCGTCGCGTCGCGCACGCGCTCGTCGTGCGGATCGCGCTCCCCGAGGCCGTGAGGGCGACGATTGTTCGCGCGGTAGGCGACGCCGGCGCTATGAAGCGCGTCGTCGAAGAGGCGTCGGCGCGGGCGGCGGGCGTCATGGCGGTCAAGCTCGCGCCGGCGACGTGCCGCGCGCGGCGGACGGCGGCCATCTGCGTCCGGGCGATGGCGCACGCAGCCCTTGCGGGGGTCCTGGTCGCCGACGGACCGATGATCGCTCGCGAGGCCGCGGCGTCGGCGCTCACTTCTCTCCTGCGACGCGTCCGGTCGGGGCCGGAGCGCGCGCCGCGCGACGCGGTCCTCGCCGACCTTCGCGAGCGGGGGTTCGACGCGGATTTGGCGCGACTCGCGATGGGTGGCGATATTCGGGCGACGGCCGTCGTGCGGTCCGCGGCGCGGTTTCTGTCGCGGGCGCTCCTGTCGCGCGCGCGGCGGGACGCGGTCTGACTTCTCCTTTCCTATTCCCTCCTTCTCTAATCTAATTTGTAGCATATCTCGCCATTGTGGCGCTTCTCGTGGCGGACCACTTGTTGCACCGAGTTCGAAACGTGATCGGAGCAGACAGATGAGCCGACTCGGACTTCTACTCCTGGCTGGAGGTACCTTTGCTTTCCCTTTCTCTAATCTAATCTGTAGCATATAGATTGCCAGTAGTGTGGCGCTTCTCGTGGCGGACCACTTGTTTGCACCGAGTTCGAATGATCGGAGCCGGGGCGTGCGTCGTACTAGTAATAACAACAACAGTTAATTTACTCAAGCCCCGCATACAGCGACCCCACGCCCATAGCAGCAGGCGACGTTTTGGAGCGCCGGAGCCCGCGTCCGCCGCGACCGCGTCCCCGGCCGCCGCCGCCACGCCCACCCATAGGCCCGCCAGCCATCTGCAGCGCCTTGTGCGAGCACGCGATCTTGAACTTCAGGGAGTTTGCCGGCTCCAAGCGGAGCCGCGCGACGATGCCGACGGCTCCTCCTTCGACAGAGGCCGTCGCTTCGAGCTTCTTCTTCTTCTTGGCGGGCTGATCCTGCTCGTCGACGATGGTCACGCCCTCGGAGCCCGCGAATTTCATCGTGATCTCCACGGTGCTCTCGGGCCTGTCGTTGTTGTAGAGCGCGAAGACCGCGTATCTCGTGCCCTCCACGGCGACCTCGCGCTTGACGAGCGCCGCCTTGCCCTTGGCGAGCTTCGCGACCTCCGTGGCCGCACCGTCGGGCTTTGGCGGGAACACGACGTCCGCGAGGCTGGATACGTCCGCCGCGGTGCCGCGCTCGAGGACGGTCCCCTTTTGCTTTGGCGCGGTGCCCCCGCCGCGGTGGACGCTCACGGCGCCGCTCTTCTCCCGCCGCAGGAGATCGAGGTTCTCCCGGGCCTGTGCCGCGTACGGGTCCTTTGTTTGCTCGGCGACGGCCAGCGCCTTGACAAAGGACGCCTCCGCTTTTTCGAGGTCGCCCTTCGACTGGAGCAGCAGGCCGAGGTTGCCCGCCCGGCGCGCCACAGCAGGGTGGTGTTCCCCTTGGATCTTCTCCGTGAGGCCGAGCGCCGCGGTCATGTGGCCGATCGCGTCGTCCAGTTCCCCGAGCTTGTGGCAGATCGTCGCGGCATTGTTCCGCAGGGCCGCGAGCTCGATGGCCTCCGCGCCCGACGCCCGGATCCGCCGCGCGACTGCGTCCTCCACAACGGTCTTCGCCTCCCTCAGTGCCTTGTCGTCGCCGATCGACTCGAGGACCGCCGCTAAATTGCACGATACGGCCGAGACCTTGTCGTCGTCGTCGCCGTAGTAGGCCAGGACCTCGCGCAAATACTCGGCGGCAGTCGCGTAGCGCTTCTTCGCTGTCGACTTCTTCTCCTTGGCGTCGTGGTCCGCCAGGGCGCCGGCCGCGGCGGCGACCGTGTTCAGGGCCGCAAAATACTCGGCCGGCGCAGCTTTCCGTCGTTTCTCCGCCTCGGCGAGCGCTTCGCTGGCAAGATTGTACGCGCGCTCGAAGTCGCCCGCCAGTCGCGCAGCCTTGGCTCGCCCACCGCGAGCCGTATTTCGCACCCAGTCCGAAACAACCGAAGTCGAGTCCTTCACAGCTTCCTCGGCCTGGACGTACAGCGTCTCGGCCAGGTCGTACGCGCCCCCGAGCACTTCGACCTCAGCTGCTTCGACGAGCAGCGTGGCGTGGCGTACGGGGCGGTACGGCTCGCCAAGCGCTTCGCAGGCCGCCGGAGCGCGCGCGCCGACGAGCGCCGACGCCACCGTCCGCGCCAGGCCCACCTCGCACATCTGACGCAGCAAGGACCAGACCGCCCGCAGCTCGTCCTCGTTCGCCTGGGCGTCCGCGCAGAGCTCGAGCACCGCATCCGCGTCCACGCCGCCGTTGTTCCATCTTTCCAGAACGTCCATGCGCTGTGCGACGACCGTGGCCTCGTTGCCGGCGAAATACGAGCGGAAGAACTCGTAGTGCGCGTGGCTGTCGCTGCGCTTGGCGATGGCCTTGACCTCGGTCACGTGGATCTGGATCTCGCAAATGTGACCTTCCACGTCGACGTTGCAGAGACAGTCCCGAAAGCCGCAAAAGGTCGGGTTCGCAAAGCGATTTTTGACGCGCACGACCTCGAAGCGCTCCGCGACGCCGTCGTACGCCGCCATGACGGCGTCGATCGAGCTCACGAATATGGCGCCTCTCACCACATCTTTCACCGCTTGCGAGGGGTATTTTTCGTCGGCGTAGTCGTCGGCCATCTTCTCGAGCACGCGCGTGCGCCGCTTCAGCGGCGCGACCTTGCACTCGACGTCTCCGGGGCAGGCGGCCGCCGCGGCCTCGAGGCGCGTGCCGAACTCGCCGAGGACGGCATTGGCTTGCGCGAAGAGCTCGTCGACGGTCTTGGTGGTCTGCTTCCGCTCGGTGTCGCCCTCTACGCTGAGCGTCTCCAGTCGCCGCGCCGCCTCGGGCGCGGCCGCGCAGAGTTCCGCGTACAGCCGCTCGCTCTCCTGGCGCTGCCCGAGGAACGCCTTCACCCTGGCGAAGAATTCGACCGTCTCCGGTCGCAAGGCCACGGCGGCAGCTTTGTCTTTTGTTAGCTTGGCTGGGGTTGGCATGATGGGGCTACCACGGTACCCCGCTACCACGGTACCCGAGGCAAAAACGGCCCAGGCAAGCCAGCAGCCTGGCAATGGGGCCAAAGCTGCCCGAGCCGTCTCGTGGGCTTCGAGACCGCGTCAAGTTGTGGCAGGCAAGTCAGCAGGCAGCCTTTTGCACGTGTCTTTGCCCACGCTTGCGTTGTTTGCCGGACTGGAAAATGGGGTGCGAAACCCGCGCGATACAGAAGACTGCTTCCCGTCCTTAACACGCTCTCCGCCACGCGTGGGCCACCGATGGTGCGACTGATCGTGAGACGACCCGCAGCCGGCGAGACTTCATCGATCACGTAAAACGTGGAGGTGCTACTCTGTGCAACTGCACTCTGTGTGCATCTGCGCATCGACAACAGTGCATAGCTTGCACTACTTGTGCGTACTCAAGTTTGCTCGCCGCAACGGTACGCAACAAGCGAGCGAAGCAGCAAGCCCCAGCAGCATCCTGCAAAAGCGGCCGCCGACGCCGCACGCATACGCTTCATAAGAACGCGCGAAGCAGCAGCGATGCAACGCAGCGTCGTAGCGCTCCTCCTCGCCGCGGCGACCGCGCCGCTGGCCTCGAGTAACGTGATCGGCATCGACTTCGGCACGGAGTTCATGAAGGTCGCGCTCGTCCAGCCCGGCTCGCCGCTCGAGATCGTCACGAACACCGTGAGTAAGCGCAAGAGCGAAACCGTGGTCGCATTCGTGCGCGGCGAGCGCCTCTTCGCGTCCGACGCGTACGGGTCGCTGTCGCGCAAGCCGGAACAGTCGTACGCCCGACTGACCGAGTACCTCGGCCGCTCCGAGACGCATCCGTCCATCGAGACGCTGCGGACCAAGTCGTACTTCCCGACGACGACGCGGTTCAACGAGAGCCGCGGCGCCCTCGCCATCGCCGCGCCCAAGTCCACGACGGAGGACTACGGCGGCGGCTGGGACGAGTGGCAGCCCGAGGAGCTCGTCGCCATGGTGCTGACGTACGCCAAGGACATCACGCGCGCGTACGGCGGCAACGTGGTCCGCGATTGCGTGATCACGGTGCCCATGTCCGCGACGCAGATCGAGCGCGAGGCCCTGCTCGCGGCGGCGGAGCTCGCGGACCTGCGCGTCCTGTCCCTGATCGAGGCGAACACGGCCGCCGCGCTGCAGTTCGGCCTCGACCGCAAGTTCGACGAGCCGCGCAAGGTGCTCTTCTACAACGCGGGCTCGGAGTCGATCCAGGCGTCCGTCGTCGAGTACTCGACCTTCGTCGAGGGCACCAAGGTCAAGAACAAGACCATCGGCCAGTTCGAGGTCCTGGGCAAGGGCTGGGCGCGGGGCGCGGGCGGCTTCCACGTCGACCTGGCCCTGGCCGAGACGATCGCCGACGCGTTCAACGAGCAGTGGAAGAAGAAGAAGAAGGGCAAGGCCGGCGACGTGCGCACCTTGGCCCGGCCGATGGCGAAGATCCGCGCGAGCGCCAAGAAGACCAAGGAGGTCCTGAGCGCGAACGAGAAGATCCCCGTCAACATTCCGTCCCTGCACGACGACATCGACTTCCACATGATGGTCACGCGCAAGGACTTGGAGGCGGCGGCCGCGGATGTGCTGGCCAAGGCGATGCAGCCCGTGCAGGACGCGCTCGCCAAGGCGAACGCGACGGTCGACGACCTGCACGGCGTCGAGATCATCGGCGGCGGCGTGCGCGTGCCGAAGATCCAGGAGATGCTCCGGGACTTCTTCGCCGCGGGCCGGACGAACAAGTCGGACCCGCTCGAGCTCGGCCTCCACCTCAACGGCGACGAGGCGCCGGCCCTGGGCGCCGCGTTCCACGGCGCCAACGTCTCGACGAGCTTCCGCGTGCGCAAGGTCGGCATGCTCGACTACGCGCAGCACGCGCTCGGCGTGCGCATGACGAACGACCTCTACGCGGAGAGCGTCCGCGAGGGCGGCGGCCTCATGGGCTTCTTCAAGGGCGGCACGAAGAAGAAGGACGATGGCGACGAGTCGCCGGAGGACTGGCACAAGCGCGCGACGCTCTTCAAGGCCGGCGCGCGGCTCGGCGCCAAGCCGCGGACCATCGCCTTCCACCACGACGCGGACATCGTCTGCGAGCTGGCGTACGACGATGTCGACAAGCTGCCGCCCGGCACGCCGAAGACGGTCGCCCTGTACAACATCTCGGGCATTGCCGCGTTCGCCGCCGACATGGCCAAGCAAAACACGACGGGCCAGCTGCCGCGGCCCAAGGTCCAGCTCTCCTTCACGCTCGACGCGTCCGGCATCGCGTCGCTCTCCAAGGCCGAGGTGTCCGTCGTGGAGGAGTACGAAGTCGACGCGCCGCCGCCCAAGGCCGAGCCCAAGGCCGAGGACAACGCGACGGCCGAGAACGCGACCGAGGCCAACGCGACGGACGACGCCGAGGCGGCGGAGGCGGCCAAGGACGACGACAAGCCGGCGGAGGCGGCCGCCGAGGCGCCGACGGAGGCCGCGGCCGACGCGGCGACGGGCGAGGCCGCGCCCGAGGCGAACGCGTCGGACGCCGCCAACGCCACGGGCGCGGCGCCGGGCAAGGTCCTCAAGAAGAAGACGCACAAGCGCACGCTTACGGTGACGCCGAGCACGGCGGGCCTGCGCCAGTGGGCGCCGCGGCGCTCCGACGTCGCCGACGCGTTCGACCGGCTGGCGGCGATCGCCGCGGCCGAGAAGGAGCGCCGCGCGCGTGAGGGCGCGAAGAACGACCTCGAGGCGGCCATCTACCGCGTGCGCAACGCGCTCGACGACCGCGCGAAGGAGATCGAGCCCGTGTCGACGAAGAAGCAGCGCGAAGAGATCTCATCGACGTCGCGTGAGCTCGAGGACTGGCTCTACGAGGCCGACGCCGAGCCCGCGGCGACGTTCAATGACAAGCGCACGGCCTTTGAGGCCCTGTGGAATGCAGTCGTGGGCCGCGCGGAGGAGCTGGCCGCGCGGCCCAAGGCCATCGAGAAGTTCCGCAAGGCCCTCGCTCTGGCCAAGAAGAACGCGACGGAGGTCTGGCCCGACGAGCGGCCCTGGCTCGAGCAGGAGGACCTCGACGCGCTCGTCAAGAAGGCTGACGACGCCGGCGCATGGCTCGACGACCAGGAGAAGGCTCAGAAAAAACTCAAGAACCACGACGAGCCCGCCTTCCGCGTGGCAGAGCTCAACGCGAAGCTTAAGCCGACGGTCGTCCTCGCGGCGCGCCTCAACGCGAAGAAGAAGCCCGTGGTCGTCGAGGACGTCAACGCGACGAATGCGACGGACGTCAACGCTACCGACGGCAACGCCACGGATGCGAACGCGACGGAGCCCGAGCCGGAGAGCGAGGAGGACGCGAAGGTCACGGAGGAGATGAAGGACGAGCTATAAGGGCCGTCCCCGCGCTCGCGCTATGTGATTTAAAGTATCTTCTTCCAATGCATATGCAATGCCTAGCGGCTGGTCTTATTCGCGGGTTTTCCACACTGCGAGCCGTCCGGGTCCGAACAAGCGAGTCTTCACTCTGTAGGTCGAGAATACAAGTTGAGGGTCGACGCGAGGCCCACACGTGCCGCTCGTGCGGTTTCACGTGACTCCAAGCTCCAGAGGAAGGGCCTCAAGTGCTCTCTGAAGATAAAAGGCAAAATGCTTCAACCGGCCGAGGAGGCGCCGCCGCCCGCGCCAATCCCTCTGCCGACCGAGGAGGACGAGACCGCCGCCAGGGAAGCCCATCCGGAAGCCGCGGCGGCACTGCAACGCGCCGAGGACGCGCTTGCGTGGGCTAAGCAAACCGACGACGACGAGCAAATTGCGCTGGCGCGATTGGCATTTCTGCGGCACGCACCCCCAAGGGCTCAACTGGCGGCCTTGGTTGAACTCCTTTCTCGTGCCGAAGAAGAAGACCACAACGGCCAGGCCGCACAATTGCTGCGGGCGCTCCGCGACAAGGTCTTGCGGAAGGTGCAGCAGAAGGAAGAGTTCCTGGTCCGTCGCGCCGCGACTCGCGCTGAGCTCAAAGAACGACGACGAGAGCTCCACGTATTCTTGCTCGCGACGGCGGAACCCAAGGGGGTCGAGGCCGCATTTGTATTGCGGCACAAGGCCCGCGCGCTACGGCAGATCGGCGAATTTATCGTGGGGCCACTCGGTTCGGCGCAACGCGAGGAAGCTGCCCGTTTCGCGGAGGTGAGCCATCTCTTTGTCGCGCCGGCACGGTTAGATGAGATTAGATGAGCGGTAGTTCTAAACAAACCATTAACCCCGCTCCCTCACATGCCCCGGCGGCAACGCTGTCTCATAGTCTCCGTCCTCGTACTCGATATCCACGGCGCCGTCCTCCGCGACGCGGACAACGCGGCCCGGGTACCACTCGTCCATGCCGCAAAAGCGCGCATCGACCAGCGCACCGGCGCGCCACCGCGGCGGCGAGGAGTAGGCGGGCGCCGGTGCCTCGATCTCGACGCGCGCCGGAGACTCGTCGAGCGGCGCGGCTTGATCGGGCGCTCCGCCGGTCGCCGGCACGGGCGGCGACGGCGCGGCGTCCTCGTCCGACGACTCACCGGGCTCCGTATAGTCGTCGCCGGGCTCCGTATAATCGTCGAGCGTGTCCAGCACCGGCGTGTCGGGCCGCCTCGGAATGTCCAACGGCGGCGCGGGACGGGGCTTCTGGCGCCGCACCGGCGGCGCAGGAGCAGCAACGCGCGGCGGCCCGAAGCTGCAGGACGGCGGCGCCTTGACGGTCAGCGCCTCGGCGCGCCGCGCACCGACCACTAGCCGTCCGCCCTCTTCGCGCGCGAGCGCCGTGGTGTTGCCCGCCTGCTCCTTCGCCCGAAGCTCGTCCGCGCGCCGCAGCCGCAGCTCGTCCTGGATCTCGCGCCGCGCCCTGACGAGCGCCGACGTGTGCGAGCGCGTGCGGTAGCCGGCCGGTCGTAATTCGTAGTTCGCGAGAATCCAGTCGTCGAGGCGCCGCGGCTGCGCCGTCACGTTCTTCGGCGGAGGCCCGCGCCTCGGCCGCGGCGCGAGCATGGCCGGAACCCCCTGCAGGCGCCGCGTCTCGGCGCGCCACGCGAGCAGCCCCTCGTACGTGAGAAGTTGGGGCCACACGCGCCGCAGCACAGAGACCCGCGCGAGCCTGAGACAAAGCCGCGCCGCCGATTTCGTCGAGTGCCGCGACGCGTGGAGCCGGTCGAAAAGTGCCGCTGGTGCCGACGCCGTCGCGGCGGCGTCCTCCGTCGCGTCGACGTCACGGCGCTCGCGCGGTACGCGATCGTCGCGCACTCGCAGCGCCAGATCCCCGAGGCATTTTGCGTAGACGACCGCCGAAACAGCAGCCGAAAAAGCGGCGGCGCGCGCGACGCGGACGTCGCGGATGCCGGCCTCGGCGGCGACGTACTTGTACGTGTCGCAGTCCCGAATCCCGACGGCCGGCGGCGGCGCCGCGGGATCGCCGGAGAACCGAGACGCGGTCCCGAACGTCGCGGAGCCCGCCGAGCGAGCGTTGCGGTGCCCCGCCTTCCGCTCGCGGAGCCGCAGGGGCCGCGCCACCGCCGCCGTCACGAGTTCGGCCGGCTTTTCGTGAGCCTTCCGTCGCGCCACGGATTTGCGCCACTTCCGCTCCGACGCGTCCGCGTAGAGCCGCTGCTCGACGGCGCGCGTCGGCGGCGGCGGCGGCTTGGGGGGCGGCGCGGGCGGCGCCTTCAACGCCGCTGCGTAGGCGCGGTCCGCCGCCGCGTCGGCGCGCTTGCGCTCGCGCCGCGCGACGTCGCGGGCCGACGACCAGCCGGCCGGCGGTCCGTTGCGTTTCGATCGCGGCTTCGGCGGGGCGCCGGCGCCGCAGACGCCCGCGCGTGGCCAGCCGTTGTCGACTTGCAGCGGCGTCCGCTTCCGCGAGAGCGTGTCGACCTGGCACTCGTCGCAGACGTTCTGCCCGGCGTAGCGCGTCGGCGCCTTGCTGCCGCAGCTGATGCACGTCGTCGTGCCGCGGACCAGAATGCCTCCAGCGCGGCTGGTTCGTGCCGTACTCAGTGTTGGACCTTTGTCCCGGAGCTTCGCGCCGGCGCTCGGCTTGATGGTTGCTGCCATGATAGCAGTCTTCTGTTTATTGTGCCTTGCCTAGCATCAAGCGGGCAGCCCTCCGCGTAGGCCGGCAACGATTATGAGTCGCAAATTGCGGGTTGCGGGTTGCGCCAGCGCAATTGTAGAAGGTAACCATCCCAGTTTTGCTTGAAGAGTACGTGGCGCGCGGCACATCGGTGAGAAAACGCAGAGGAGCCCCGTCCGCAGACTGGGCTCTAGCTTAACGCCAGCCCCTCCGTATAACATCGCCTTGAGCATAGCGCGCGGCCCGGCAACGCAAGCCTGCGACGAGGGTAATAAGCGAAGCTGCAGCTCCGCCACAGCGACTCTTAAACGGTCGCGGCTCGACGTCGATATCGGGGCAGCCACAGCCAAAAGCAGCCCAGTCCATTGCGAGGCCGGGAGACTCTAGACAGCGTAAAAAAAGCAAGATGGCCCTGCCCGGCATGGCCGACGACCGCTTCCAGACCATGAGCCTGCAGAGCGCGGGCGCCTGCACGATCGCGAACAAGGAGCGCCCGGCGTGCGCCCACGAGTCGAATTACGTCGGAGACATCGACGGCGCGGCGCCCGAGCTCAAGTACATGCGCTACACGGCGCGGCGGCCGGACCTCTACGTCACCAAGGACATCGAGAAGAGCAGCCCGATGAAGCTGCACGCGCGCGGCCCGCAGCCGAACCCGAACGAGTGGCACAACAACCCGATCGAGGGCTCGAAGCCGCGCGAGACGCGCTTCAAGTCGAACCGCCACACCGACCCGCTCGCGCCGGAGTACGTCCTACCGCGGTGCAAGCTCGAGAAGCCGCCGACGCCCAAATTTATCAGAGACGGCTACACCGTCACGGACATCGACGGCACGGTCCCCAAGCCCCTCTACCCGCTCGCCATGCGCGACACCTACAACGTCCACGACATCGAGGGCGCCCAGGCGTCGTGGCGCCCGAGACACGAGCGCGCGCGCCGCGAGGCGCCGCCGCGCGACGGCCTCGACGTCCGCGACATCATGGACGAGGGCTTCACGACGACGCGCGTCACGGACCCCATGAACCCGCATTACTTCATGAACGGCATGGAGACGTGCGACGACCCGATCCGGACCAAGCCGCGCGCGCTGCCCAAGGCCATCCCCGGGCCCTACCGCTCGCTCTACACGGACGACATCCTGGGCGCCAAGAGCGGCTGGCGGCCGCCGCACGAGATGCAGCCGCCGCCCGAGAAGCGGCGCCACTGGCGGCACACGAACTTCGTCGGCGACATCGGCGGCGCCCAGGCGGACACGGTGCAGCACACCATCCCGACGAAGCGGCGGACGAACCCGCTGAACCCGGCCTACCGATCGCTCGACGGAGACATCCTCCCGGACCCGACGAAGCCGGACTTTAGCCACATCTACGACCACTTCCTCGGCCCCTCCCAGGGCTCGGCGCCGCCGTCGGCGCGCGGCGGCAGCGCGCCGCGGCAAGCGCCCGCGCCCGCCGTCAACCGCCTCGTCCTCAAATCGTCGGACGGCCGGCCGCGCGCGACGCCGCGGTCGGGCCGCTCGGGCCCGGGCTCGGCGCGGTCCACGGGGAGGAGAGTGCTGGCCACGCCCCACGACCGGCGCGAAGCGCAGCAGGACGCCGCGGACCGGGCGGCGGTGGCGGCGCTGCACTGAGCGCGGCGTCCTCGTTTTCCTCCGGGTAAATCTTTAAATGGAAGACAGGTCTGTTTCGCCCCATACCCAACGGTCAGCGGCATGGAAGACCGGTCTGCTTAGCCCCCATACCCAATCCTAGCGCGACTTGACCTCCCCAAGCTTCGTCGTCGACGGCGCGCGCGCCGACGTGACGCCCTCGACCCGCGTCTTCGAGGCCGTCCCCGAGATCTGCGTGTAGGGCCCCCAGCTCGAGAAGACCGTGGGCTGGTCCGTCTCGTGCGCCGGGAAGATCTCGTCCACGAGCCGCGCGGCCGCCTCGACGCGGCGCTTCTCCTTCATGCGCACGATCTTGTTCCGGACGATTTTCCGCCAGTAGCTGCCGTCCTCGTTCGGCTGGACGACGGTCACCGAGCCCGTGGCGTCGTCGATCAAGCAGACGGCCTGCTCCTCGGCCTCAGTCTCGCAGTCGGCCACCTCGCGGCCGCCGTCGGCGCCCTCGACCTGGCACGACTCCTCGCCGCTCGGCACGACGACGATGCGCCGCCCCGCCAGCTCGTCCTGGCCGACGACCAGGCCCAGCGGCGCGAGCGTCGACGGGTCGTACTCGATCAGGCGCCCGTCGTAGACGCCGAGCACGCGGCCGCAGCTGAGCTTCCACCAGGCGATCGTCTGGCCGTCGACGCACGTGCTCTCCGTCGCGTCGAGGTAGCCGTCGTTGTCGTAGTCGACGAAGCACTCGTCGCCCTCCGTCGGCGAGTAGACGCGCAAAAAGTCGCCGCCCATCTCGTCGACCTCGTCGTGGCCGTGCGCGTAGACGCCGACCTCGTGGTTCTCGTCCGTGTAGCTAATGGTCGCGTCGAGCCGCACGATGCCGCCGCGCTTGTGGTCGATCGTGCAGATCTCGAAGCCCTTCTCGTCGCCGCGGATCAGCCGCGACTGCTGCCGGCCGTCGCGCGACGCGCCGCCGCGCATGACCGCCGTCTGCGCGAAGACGCACGAGCCGCGGTTCGGGTAGGGGCCCTCGCTCGGGTCGACGGACGGGAACGTGATGCTGTCCTGGTAGTCCTGGCCGAGGTGGAAGTGGCCGCTGAACCAGGCCTTGATGCAGCGGTGCTTCCGCACCAACTCGATGAACTTGCGCGTCGTCGCGCCGCCGCTGTGGTTCAGCCAGCAGCAGCCGTTGACGACGTGGTTGTTCTGCAGCACGCGCAGCCCGGACCCGATCGGCGGCGCGTGCGTGAAGACGAAGATCTTCCAGCCCTCGCTCGAGGGGTGCGTCTCCACGAGGTTCTCGAACCAGGCGATCTGCGCGTCGTCGATGATCACCTCGTGCGACGTGTACTTGGCCTCGCGGAAGACCGTCGACCCGAGGCCGACGAGCAGCGTCTTCTCGGCGATCTGGCGCGAGAACTGCGCGCTGGGCTTGCCGTGGATGCGGCAGAAGGCCTCGAGGTTCTCCTCGTCCGTGGCGAACTCGTCGATGCCCTCGAGGTCGTGGTTGCCGCCGATGACCTCGTAGTCCGTGCCGAAGCTGCCGAGGAACTCGGCCGCGAGCTCGTGGCAGGCCGTCGTGCCCGCGAAGAGCTCCGCCGTGTTCTCCGGGTCGACGGACTTGGACTCGCCGAGGTCGCCGAGGCTCACGACCGCCGTCTCGACGCCGCGCCCCTGCGCGTCCTCCAAAATCTTGACGACGTGCTCCCGGCCGCTCACGTAGTCGTCCATCTTGCGCGGGTCCATGTGCAAATCCCCGAGGACCGCGACGCAGAACTGGTTGCCGTCGGGCACCGCGCACTCGTCGTCCTCGACGCACAGCTCGTCGGCGTAAAACGTCGGCGACTCGATGATCTCGTCATTTATGGCGCGCAGCGGCGTCGCCGCCTTTGGCCGTAACGTCGGCGCGGAAAAGCCCGTCGCGGCCGCCGCTAGAGCAATAAGGAGGGCTGGTCGCTGCATTGCTAGAGTTGCGCACCGGCCGCGTCGCTCTTCGTGTCTCGACCGTAGCTCGAAGGTGTGCTTCCGAGCACCTCACCTAGCCGCCTCGACCTCCGCAGCTCTTTCTCGCGCGAGCTCGACGCCAGACTGCGCCAGATTTGTCTAAGACTAAGCCAGAGATCGAGGGCGATCACAAGTCGAAGCGCGATTCCGCGCACTCCGCACTCTTTCAAAGGGAGCACGTCCGCCGCAAAGAGGAACCCGTGACGGGTTTTTGAGCAAAATTGCGCAGCAAAAAAGCATCAATTTAGGGCTACGCGTCACGATACGGTCCACCAGTAGCCTACAGGGACTCCATATTCATCGAAGGACGCGTTGCTGCGATCGCTTTCGGACCGGGAGACCTAGCAGCTGGAACCCAAGGATGTGCAAAGCGTTCTGCCGCGGGCTGTGCTCGATCCTGAGCTCATCAGCTATTCTGGTCTTAGACCTCGTCGACGTAGCCGTAGGCGCGGCGCTCCTCTTTTCTCCCCTCCTCTGGTCGTCGTACGTCACCGCCGCGCCGGCGACGATCGCCCTCCCGTCGTACGGCGCGTGCCTCGTGATCCTGAGCGCCGTCTCGCTCTTCGGCGTCGGGTTTCGGTCGAACCGAGGGCTGATTGGGGCCGGGGTGTTGGCTTCTCTGTCCTTTGTCACGGAATTCACTGGCGGCCTCATCATAGCGTCGGACCCGGACTTCGCGGCAAAGCTGGGCCTCGAGATCCCTACGGGCTGGGCGCTCCTCGTGGTCGTGGCCTCCTTGCGCCACGCGGTCCGCGGGGCCTCGAACGGCGCGCTTGGCCGCGCGCGCGACGCCTTCGACGCGTTGCGCGCGAGAAGGCGAGCCGAAGAACAGGCGGCGCCGTCGCAGCTGAGCGAGCGGCTCCTCGAGCGTCGCGCCGACCGCGCCGCCATGCGCGCGGAGCTGACGGCCAAATACTTCTCCGAGGAGAGTCCGAAGCCCGAGCCGCGGACGTGGTGGTCCCTCCGGAAAAGCGAGCCCGAGGAGGAGGCCGCCGCCGAATTGCCGAGCTTCATTCTGCGGTCGAAGAACTACGCGGCGCCTCGGAGCTTTGACGACGACGAGGAAAACGGTTTTGCCATCTAGTAACATATCCCGTCGACGGGATATGTTACACGGCGCGCCGGTGCAATCGACCTCCGGGCTGAGTGCCCGCCATCCGTCGACGGGATGCGTTACAAAACCGCGCCAGTTTGTCGCGCGCGCGTGGGAAATAGCGCCAGCGTCAGGTCCGTCTGCACGGGGAAGTGGTCCGACGGCGCGTGGCGCATCACCGCCGCCAGCTCCTCGCCCGCGTCCTCGTCGATGTCCGCGTAGTCGAAGCCGTCGGTGACGAGCCGCGCGGCGTCGCACCGGACCGATTCGGACTCGCCGAAGCACATGGCGCCGTCGATGATGCGGCCCTTGTTCACGAACTGGCCGTCGTAAAAGCGCGCAAGGCCGTGGTAGCCGTGGTACGAGCCCCAGCCCCAGCCCCGGTGGTCGAAGCCCGCGTCCCGCGCCTCGGCGCGCGGGTCGTACTTGCGCGTCTTCTCGCCGCTGTTGTTCTCGTGGACCCAATACGCCTCCGGGTAATTCTCGTTGCCAGCCGCCCGCCGCGGCCAGAGCACGCGGCAGAGGCTCCGCGCGTAGTCGCTGTCGGCGCGGCTCGCCGCCGTCAGGTCGTCGTTAAAGTCGCCCGCGAGGATCGCGGCGACGCGGCCCGGCGCGCGCCCGTTGGCCCGCAGCCACCGGCGCGCGTCCGCGCGCATGACCCGGTCCCCGTTCCGCACGTGGCACGCCGCGATCTTGACGGCCGCGGGCGGCGCCCCGGCGCGGCCGCCGCGCGCGCGCACGCGCAGCTCGGCCCACGGGAACGTGCGGCCCGCCGTCTCCCTGGTCAAATCCTCGGCACTGACGACTTTCTTGCCGGCCGCGTCGGGGTCCGGCGCGACGAACGTGCCGTCGGCGGCTTGGAAGCCATTGAGGCTGCGCTCCCGCGCCCGGTTCCGCTCGTCCGCGCACACTTGCGGGTCGCCGCTGATCACGTCGCGGCCCACGTCGACGACCTCGACGGCGCCGCGCGACACGAGCAGCGCCTCGCACCGCTCCCTCTTCGTCTCGTCGAGCCAGTCGAGGGCGGCCCACTCGAGCTCGTCGTCCAGCTTCTGGCTCAGCAGCCGGTGCGTCCTCAAGCCCCCCGCGCCGGGCCTGCGTCGTGCGCGAAAAGTGTGAGTACTCGGTGGTTCGGACGACACCAGGACACCGCGTCCGCGCGGCCCGAGGTCGAACTCCTGGAACGCGACGACGAGGCCGGCGCCGCGCGCCTTCGCGCGCGCCCACGCGGCGTTCACCGTCGCCGCGACGGCGAGCACGTCGCGCTGGAAGCTCCGGAACCGCTGCTCCGACCCGAGGTTCCAGCTCAGGAGCGTCAGGCGCGCCTTTGTGGGCGTCCCGTGCGGCCGGTTCGCCGCCGGCGCCGGGCGGATCGCCAGCTTGGAGCCGTCCTGGCTGTACGTGCCCTCCTCCGCGTCGATGACGTGCGTCCGCAGCGGCGTCGCGACGCTCTGCTTCTGCCGCTTCGGCGACCGCGACCTCGCGCGCGCGGCGGGCGGCGAGCGGTCGCGGCGGCGCGCCGGCGGCTCGGCGGGCGGCGAGCGGTCGCGCGCGGGCGGCGGCGACCGCGACCGCGACGACGCGTCGTCGTAGCGGAGGCGCCGCGCGCGCGGCGAGGGCGGCGAGGCGCGCCGCGGCGCCGGCGCCGGCGGCGCGAAGGCGCCCTCGGACGCGGCGTCCCGCGACGACGGCGTCGGGTCGGCGGCCGGCGAGTCGTCGCCGGTCAGGTCCACGAGCGCGGGCGGCGCCGGCGCCGCAGCAGACACCTGGCGGATGAAGAACGCCACGTCGTCGTCGAACTTGCCTGGCCTCAGCAGCGAGAACTGGTCGCCGTCGTGCAGTGGACCAAACTCTGGTTCAACGCCGGTCGCCGGATCCATCGCGATGCGCCCCCTCTCGCCGTGCTTGTAGACGCCGTTCGGCGAGAGCACGCGCAACATGATGCCGTCGCGCGCCTCGTGCAGCTGCGCGTGGCGTCTCGAGACCTCCTGCTCGTGCCTGACGACGTCGTTCTCCTCAGGCGGCTCCCGGCCAATCGTGAGCCACGCCCCTCGCGGCGGGATGACGCGCGCTGCGTTTGTGGCGCGGTCGACGAGTTCATATGGCATATTTTTATGCTGCGCGCGTCCGCGCACGGCTGGACTCAAATGTGCGAGTGCTGGCGTTGCTAGAGCTCACCGCGAGCGGAGCGCCAGCACACGCAGGCTCGGCAGCGTTCAAATGCGTACTGTGGCTAGCATACACGCCAGTCAAAGTGTCTGTGCGTTAAGCGCGCGGGCAGAGGGATCGGTCCTCCTTAATCCCGCTTGAGCTAGCGGACTTTAAGTCACTAGAAGCAAAGCAAGCTCCTAAAAACGTCATTGGGTGCGGTGATTCGCAGCGTGGATCGTTTACAGAGTCGGCATTCGTCACCGCACTGCATCAAATCTGCACGCGCGCCGACCGCGGAACGGTTGAGAAGCCTCGAAGCAAGGGAGAGCAATCCGCAACGAGTGGGCAAAGAGGGTTTTGATGGTCATTTGTCGTCGCAGGCATATATGCAGCGCTCCCTCGCCCTCACGGCTGTGGTGTGTGCGCGAACAGCCCGCGCGCTCCTGCAGCGCCCGGCGCCGCTCCGACATAGTGTGAAGATGGCATCGACGACGACGCTCTACGACCCGACGCCGTTCTACGCGGCGGCCCAGCCGCCGGAGACGAAGGACTTTTGCATGCAGCAGACGATGGTTCGGGTGAAGGACCCCGCGACGTCGCTCAAGTTTTACATCGAGACGCTCGGCTTCCAGCTGGTCATGTTCCGCGACTTCCCGCAGTGGGGCTTCTCGGTCTACTTCGTGGCGCACGGCCTGACGGGGCCGGTCCCCGCGGACGAGGACGCGCGCTGGGATTTCTGCATGCGGACGCCGGGCTGCATCGAACTGACCTGGAACCACGGCTCGGAGAAGAGCGACGGCGCGGTCTACAACACGGGCAACGCCGACGCGACGGGCACGAAGGACGGCGAGGCCGTGAAGGGCGGGTTCGGCCACTTGGGCATCACGGTGCCGGACGTCTACGAGGCCTGCGAGCGGTTCAAGAAGCTAGGCTGCACGTTCACGAAGACGCCGAACAGCGGAGGCATGAAAGGCCTTGCGTTCGTGAAGGACCCGGACGGCTACTTGATCGAGGTCCTGCCGCAGGGGCCCATGATCACGAAGCCCCTGGACTGCGACGGCGTCGCGGCCGAGGGCGGCGACGGGTACAAGGACAACTCCAAGGCGTGAGCGGACTAAGACTTCTTGGAAATTCCACGCGCGGGCGCCGGGACGACGTCAACATAATAAATTTAACCCGCCCGCGCCCCGCGCTCCGCCACGAGTATTGCCGCGCGCTCGTCGAGAAACTCCTTTTGCGCCTCGACGCGCCGCGTCGCCGCCTCGTAGACCGCGAGGTCGCAGGCGTTGCATTTTTCGATGGCGGCGCTCAACTCGGGCCGCAGGGTCTGGCGCGTCTCGGCGTCGGAGAAGCCCACGTTGCGGCGGACGTCGTCGTCGAACGAGAGCCACGGGAACCAGTGGTCGATGGCGCGCCGGGCCCCGGCCCAGTCCTCCTGGATTCCCACGACACATTTTCCCAGGCGCTCGACTGCCAGGCCGGCGTCCAACGAGGATGCCGCCCTCGATGTCACGTCGGCGGGCAGCGCGTCGACGGCCGCGGGCGTCCGCCCCCTATTGATCGCCAGCCCGAGCAGGTTCTTGCAGACCTGGTCGCAAAAGCCCTCGTCGCGCCACATGGAAAAGGCCGAGCCCTTAAAGGCCCCGAGCAGCCACTCAAAGTCTGACACACTCCAGTCGTTCAGCCGCCGGCCGCCGAGGTGGTCGTCGCGCTGGTAGACGCGCTCGTAGAAGAGCGAGATGGCCCGGTCAATAGGGTGCCGCACCAAACTCAAACACGGCGGCGGGTCATGTTTGGACGAGGGCAGCGCGTCCCAGACGCCCCAGTTGAAGTGGCCCGCGGTGGCCGCGAGTGCCGGGGGCGCGCCGCCCGACGCCGCCGTCGCGTTGGACAAATCAAACGCGTAGCACCGCTCGTCCTCGCGGTAGACTCCGCCGCCGTCGTAGCAGGGCACGAAGAAGCCGACGCCGCGCTTCTTCGCCGCCTGGACCAAATAGCGCCGGAGCGAGCTCCCGGCGCACTTTTCGTGGTGCAGGAACACAAAGGGCCGCTCCGGCGTCGGCGCCCGCTGCACGAGCGGCAGGCCCGCCGCGATCGCCGCCGCAGCGCCGCGGACCTCGCGCAACGCCGCGAGCGCGACGTCGGCGCACGCGCCGCGCGGTAATTTGTGATTCCGGCAAAACGCCGCGACGCGGGCCTGGACCGCCGTCGGGTGCCGCGGGAGCAACACGAGCGGCAGACTCTCGTCGTCGAGCACGACCTCGAGCTCCACGACGTCGGAAGCGCGGAACCGCCGCCAGTCGGGCACCGAGAACAACTTGGAGCGGGGCTTTGAGCTGGGCAGCGGCCCGTCGACGAGGTGCGTGATCGTCGACGCGCCGAGACCGTCGTAGGGCCCGTCGACGTCCAATCCGAAGAACGTCTCGCTCCCCGGCAGGTCGCCCGCGTCGACGTCGCGGAGCCAGAACCGGAACACGACGCGGTCCCCCCACACGACGCCCGCGTCCACCGTCGAGAACTCGTTGAAGAGGTTCGCGGAAAAGCACGCCACGTCCGTGTTCGGGTCCGCGGCCGCCGCCGGCGTGAGGCAGAGCTCGACGCGCCCCGCGTCGACCCGCGCCAGGAACTCGCGCTCCCGGGCGTCGGGCGGCGCGCCGTCGTCGCTCAGGACGACCTCCACGACGAAGCGCACGCGCGCGAGCGCGTCGGCCTCGACGTCGCCGACGCCGGCGCCGCCGTGGTCGGCCACCACGACCTCCACGGTGCCGGCCTCGACGCGCGCGTCCGTGACGTGGACGCGCGGCGTCACCAGGTCTTCCGGGTGTAATGGCGGCGGCGGCGGCGCGCGGAACGTCGCAGACGTGACGTCGTCGGCGAGCGCCGCCCGAAGCCCCGCCTCGAACGTCGCAACGGGGACGGCAAAATCCGCGTCCTTGGCGTGCCAGGGCCCCTGCCGCGCCGCGCGCCGCGCCCACCGCACGCGCCGGCCCGCGTCGTCGCCCGCGGCGCAGACGCGCACGACCGCGTGGCCGAGCAGGTAGGCTTGGCGCTCAAAGTGCCAGCTCTCGTCGCACCACTTGGGCATCGGCAGCATGAGGACCACGGCGGCGTCCGGCAGGAACAGCACGTTGTGCAACGCCGACCCGTACTGCGCGACCAGCAGCGCGCAGTCCCCGAAGAGCTCGAGCTGCTCGCTGAACCCGATATCTTCCAGCGCGACCGCTCGGAAGCGCAGCCCCGCCGCCGTCGCCGCTAGCGCCGTCGCGTCCTTCAGCGCGTCGCCGTTCAGCAGCTCGCGCTGGCCCTTGCGCTCGACGAAGACGACCGTTTTGGGTGGGCGCGTCACGTCGTGCCGCAGGCCGTCGCGGAGGAATTGCCGAAATCGTCGGTACCGCCGGACCTCGCTCGCGTCCGGCGCCGCGGCCGTGCGGTTGGCCTCGCGCGCGTCGTGGCCGCGCGCGTAGTACGCGTCCGTGATGTCGAGCTCCACGGCCGCGCTCGGCAGGCAGAGGCGGCCCGGCAGGCCGTCGAGGGCGTCCTTCGTGTGGATCGGGTGGCGCGTGAACAGCCGCAGCAGCGCGAAGGGCGTGTCCCCGTAGATCGCGTCCATGAGCCGCCGGTGGAGCGACCGGCGCTCGACGTGGACCTGGATGCTGATGCGCGTCCGCGCGGGGTCCACGGCGCCGCCGCCGCTCCGCTCCGCGTCGTAAAACAGCGGCTCGAGCACGTCCACGAGGAGGTGGCCGACCTGCGTCGTCAGCAGGTTGAGCACGTAGAGCCGCTCCGCGAACGCGACGTGGCACTTTGCCGCCGCGTAGGGCTCGTCGACGACGACGCCCCGGCTGGCGTCGCCGCCGTCGTGGAAGAAGAGGCCCCACTTGCTCGCGCCCAGCAGCCGGTCCCGCGGCGGCTCCGGCCCGCGCGCCGTGGCCGTCGCGCCGCGGAACAGCGCGCCGCTGGGATCGTGGAGAAGGAACGTGCCACCTTCGTAGCTCGCCCAGCGCAGGTCCGCCCACGTCTGCGCGTGCGGCACGGTGTCGCGGCTGCCCACCGCCACCGCGGTCGTCGACGGCGCCGCGGCGTCGCAGCCGTGGCGCGGCGTCGACGAGCCGAGCAGCCGCCGCTGCATGGCCGCCTCGCAGGCCCACAGGTCGCGCGGCGCCGCGGTGGCGCACCAGTCCTCTCCCTCGGTGCCTGTATCGTCGGGCGGCGGGCCGCATTGGAGCTGGGCTGCCGCGAGCGCAGCGATGCTGGACAGCACGAGACGGTGCCGCATCGCTGCTATCCCATCGCTGCGCTATCACTGGCTCTCACTTTGCAGGCTGCCCATTGCATCGTGCCGCGGCGCCGGCGAGCCGCTTTTGTTGGCAACGAACGCAAGAGCCATCGTTTACTGTCTCCAGGTGTGAGGTGGAAAATGAGGACTGCTTGGTAACCAAAACACCGGCCCTCGATCGAGACCAGCTCCAGAGACTGTCCGTCCGTCCGCTCTCGCGCCGCGCGCACCGCGAAGCAGCGAGATAGCTCGCCGAGGAGCGCTGCGCGAGAGTACTGCTCGCTCGTGGAGAGAGCCTGTGCGCTGCGGCTCGGTGTACCGCACGGCTAATAGCGCGGAACAGCGGCAAACGTGCCCGGACGGCCTTTTTACAGTGCCGCGGCCTTTTACAGTGCGCGCGGCCCTGCGCGAGATGAGCGACGTCGCCATGGAGCTCCTGTCGGTGACGCTGACCCGCGCGCCGCTCGGTCTGAAGTTGGACGCGTACGGTTTCCTCGCGGCGGTGCTCGACACGGCCGAGGACGCGACGCGCCGCGCGCTGCGGCCCTGCGACGAGCTCATTGGTATTAACGGGACGCTCTACGACGACATTCCCACGGAGTCGACGCCCGACGCGGCCGCGGAATTATGTGACCTCGTCGGCGAGTACGTCGAGGCGGGCGCCTTCCCGCTCACGCTGACGTTTCGGCGCGACCCGTCTCTCATGTGCCAACCCGTCGCCGCGTGCTTCGAGCGCCGCTCGGTCGCGCCGCCGCGCCGCTCGTCGTCGGCCGGGCCGCGCCGCCGCCGCACGTGGCGCTCGACGCGGAGCCCGAAGCGCCGCCGGACGCTCACCTCGTCTCCTTCGCCGATCTACGCGTCTCAGACGTCGTCGTCGTCGCTGTCGTCCGTGCGGCCGCCGGGCGAAGATGAGTTGGTCTTCGAGTCGCCCGAAGCTGCCTTCGCGCCGCCAGACGACGACGCGGCGCCGGCCTTCGCGCCACCCCCGGACGACGACGCGGCGCCGGCGTTTGCACCACCTCCAGACGACGCCGCAGCGGCACCACCCCCGGACGACGCGCCGCCGGAAGGTATCTCCGAGCCGGCCGTCGCGCCGGACGCCGCCGTCGAGGAGGCGCCAGTCGTCACGACGACGCGGCGGCGCAAGAAGCCCCGACGGTACGCCGAGGTGCCCGACGCACCAGCGAGCCGCTGGGCCGAGGGCTCGGCGGTGACGCCGGCTCCGATCACGCCGGCCGCGCCTCCGCCAATTACGCCCGCGGCGCCGGCCGCGCCCGTGCCACCGGTCACGCTATCCGCGGGCGCCGCGCCTCCACCGCGCACGCCTGCCGCGCCGGTCTCCGGAGCCGCGGCCGCGGCCGCAGGCCCGACGGTCTTCACGAAGCGGCAGATCCTGGCGCTCATGCCCGGCGGGACCGGTAGCATTGTACCCGCGGTGTACGCGGCGAGCGGTACTATCTACGCGCTCTGCTTCTCCGAGGCAGCGAACCCGGGCCTGCCGACCGTGCTCGAGATCTCCGCGGGCGCGCAACGGGCCCGCCAGGTCGCCCTGCTCGACGGACTCCGGCAGAGCGGTGGCGTCGCGCCGCTCTTCGTCTGCCTTCGAACGCGGCGCGGGCGCCTCGAGTGCATGCCCGGCTCGTCGTGCAAGGCGTTCCGGTTCGCGGGATACCGCGCGGTGGTCTCCGTCGAGCGGCACGACCCGCCGAAGCTCGTCGGCGGAGAAGGGCGGCAGGCGACCGTGACGCTGGGCGCAGCGACTGCCGCGCCCTGCCCGCTCACCGCGACACCGGCCGCGGCACCTCCAGCTACGCCCGCCGCGCCGCCGCCAGTCCTGTCGCCGGTCACGTCGCCAAGAAGGGCCTCTCCGTTTCTCCCGCCGGCTCCGTCGCCGGCCGCCGCGTTCGCCTCTCCGGCCGCGCTGTCGCCGGCGCCGCCTCCAGCGGTCCCGGGTCCGACGCGGCGACGAGTTATACCGCGGCGCTACGCGGACGTCCCAGACGCGCCCGCGAGCCGCTGGGCCGAGCCGCCCGCCGCCGCGACGGCTCCGGCGGGGCCGTCCTCCTCCACCGCCGCGCCGGCGCCGGCGGAGCCGTCCTCCTCCACGGACGACGGCTCGGACGACTCGGACGACGACAGCTCGCTGGAGGACAACCTCCCGCCCCTGCCCGAGCCGGACCGCGTCTCCTCCGCGAGCACGATCTCGGCGGTAGAGGTCGGTCTATGACTGCCTAAAGTTACTTACTAGACTCATGGCGGCTCGACGTGCTTGAAGCGGCACCGGTCGCCGTGCTGACAAAAGCCCGTCATGGAGTAGACGTTGCACGGCTGCTCCTTCTTCATGGAGACCACGAGCCACGCCGAAGGATTTTTGATAGACGCACGCTTGCGTATGACCGTGTCGAGGAGGTCCTTGATAATGTCCTTCGGGAACTTCGACAATATAATAAGCTTCTCGACGAAGTCCTTCGCCAGCTCGTCGTCCATCGAGGCGATAAAGGACGGCAGCGCCGGATTGTCCATGCCGAGGCTCGCGAGGTAGACCTCGATCTCACTCTTCGGCCGCGCGGGCGGCGCCGGCGCCGCCGGCTGCGCTCGCGGGTCGTGGCGGTCGCGGTAGCCGTCCCGCGAGCGCGGGCGGGCGTAGTAGTCGTCCCGCTCGTCGCCTCGCGACCGCGACCGCCGCTCATAGCGGTCGCCTCGCGACCGCGACCTTCGCGCGTAGCGCCGGTCGTCGCCTCGCGACCGCGACCTCCGCTCGTAGCGCCGGTCGTCGCCTCGCGACCGCGACCTCCGCTCGTAGCGCCGGTCGTCGCCTCGCGAACTCCGCTCGTAGCGCCGGTCGTCGCCTCGCGAACTCCGCTCGTAGCGCCGCTCGTCGCGGCTCCGCGGTCGCTCGCGGTCGTGGCCGCGCCGCGAGTCGCGCGGGCTCCGCGATCGAGCGTAGCGCTCGCGGCTCGATCGCCGCCGCCTGTCGTCATCACGATAGTCGCGGCGGTCCCGCCCATAGCTTCTGTCGTCCTCGCGCCGCTGCGCATCAGCCATGCTGCCAAGGCTTGCAGCTTATGCTTGCCTGACGCTGCAGCGTGCGCGTTTGACGATTCGCAGAATAAAAGGTTGCTATAATCAACACCAAGCCCCCCCAAAAAGCAGCCCTGCGCTGTGTTTACGCTTCGGGCCGTAGGTGCTAGCGTCCTGTAAGATACTAGAAGCACAAAAAAAAGCGCATGCTTTTATCGGCAGGCAGACCTGCTCCTCTCTCCAAGCACACGCGTTGGATTCACTCGAAAGTATCAGATTGCAGCAGAGCGACGCTACGCCCGGCGTTAGACGCCGATAGACGCTGCCTCCTCGCGCTGTCAGGAGAAACATCGGAGAGGGGTTACGCGACGCGGCGCAAAGATGGACGATTTTTTGACGTCCAGTTCGATGGACAAACACAACGAGCAGCTGCTGGCGGGCCTCTCCGCACCCGTCGCGCCGGCGAAGAAGCCCGCGATGATGGCGCCGCCCATGGCGCCGCCGCCGCAGCAGCCGTACGGCATGATGGCGCCGCCGCCGGCTCAGCCCTACGGGTACGGCGCGCCCGCGGCCTATGGCGCGCCGCCGCCCCAACCGTACGGGATGCCCGCCGCGCCGCCGCCGGCCGCGCCGGCGCCCGTCTGGCCGCCCGCGGGGGCGAGCCAGGTGCCCCAGGCCGGGCCGACGTACACGTCCTACCAGAAACCGACGGCGCCGCCGCCGGCCGCGCCGGCGGACCCGCGGCTCGCGGGCTACGCCGCGCCGGCGCAGGCGGGCACCGGATCAATGGGCTACGCCGCGCCGGCGCAGGCGCAGAGCCAGGCGAGCGGCGATATGCTCGGCGGCTACGACGACGACTTTTTCTCGGTCGGCGGGTCCACGTCCCAGGCGTCGCAGCCGGCGCGACGGGGATCCGCCATGTCGGTGGCCTCCGAGTACACCGAGGACGGCGGCAACGAGCAGCTGACGCTGCAGCAGCCGGAGTCGACGGGGTCGCTGCCGAAATACACCGTGTCCTTCGACAGCGAGACGAAGCTCGGCATGCTGCTGGAGCGGCGCGCGGCCTTCACGCCGGGCGCGACGTCCGAGCAGAAGAAGGCGCGGCCCGAGCAGACCGTCGTGACCATGGTCATCGAGGGCGGCGCGGCCGCGCAGAAAGGCGTCGCCGTCGGCTCGCGCCTCCTGCTGATAAACGGCCAGGACGCGACGGCCCTGCCCTACGCGCGGTGCCTCGAGATGGTCAAGTCGCTGCCGCGGCCGCTCCACCTAGTGTTCGAAAAGTCCATGGCGGCCTGCGACTCGGCCAAGGGCTGGGTGCTCGTGAAAAAGTCCGCGGGGTCGGGCCCGCCGTCGTCGATGGCCGGCTGGCAGCGCATGTTCTTCGTCGTCGGCGGCGCGGTCGCGAAGCGCCACGTGCTCCAGCTGTACTCCTCGAAGGCGCAGTACGAGGACATTGTCGTGCGCATGTTCCAGGGCCAGCCGCTGACGGGCATGAAGTACAAGGCCTACGCTTTAAGCGGGACATTCAAGTGCTCGGCGATCCAGTCCAAGGTGTACAAGGGCGAGCACCAGCCGGTCAAGTACTTCGCGTTGCGGAACCCCTACTCTCGGACGAAGACGATGAAATTCGCCTCGCAGAACCCGTCCATCGTCGCCGCGCTCCACAACCACGTCATGCGCTTCGCGACGAAGGGCTAGGCGTTTTGGAGTCCCCCTTCCCCGCCCCTTTAACATCATCTCCTGTTCTCTGTCCCGCTGCGGGTACGGTTCAATACAGCCCGGCGAGGCGACCGAATGCGTCCTGTGGGAAGATGTTATGAAAGACGCGGCCCGGGCCGCGCCCGCTGCCTGTCGAAGCGGGACGTGTCTCCCCTAGTTCTAACACCATGAAAGGACGAGCGGCAGTTTAAACTGCAGCTAGTACTCCCACTCGTCCTCGTCCTCGTCAGGAACGCTGCGCCGATCCACAAGTCCGAAAAACTCCGCTGCCCGCGCGCCCTCCGCCGAGAAGCCGACGTCGTCGCGCGCCGCCCGCCGCAGGCGCGCCAGCGTCGCGCCGTCGACGACGTCGCCGAGGCCGTCGGGCCGGTAGCCCGCCACGCGCATGCGCGCGAGCACGCCGAGCGCCACGCGGGCCGCGTCGCGCTGCGGCGGCGGATCGTCGGGCCGGCCGACGCAGGCACGCAGCGCCGTCCGGAACGTGACCTCGTTGGCGTCGGCGCAGCGCGACAGCAGCCCGAGCGCGAACCGGGCGCGCGCCGCGGGGTCGTCGCGCCGCCGCCGCTTCGGCTCGACGCAGCAGGCCTTGATGGCCGTCGTGAACGAGAAGACGTCGGGCCGCACTTTCGGGGAGGGGTCCGCGACCATTTCGTCCAATAGCTCCGCCGCGCGCTGGTAGGCGCCGTCGCGCGCGCACAGTCTCAAAACGATATTGTACGTGACGGCGTCGTACGGCACGCCGTTCCTATCGAACTCGTCGAGAAGCTGGAGCGCGTCGGTCGACCTGCCCGCCGCCTCGAAGGCGTCCAGGACCGCGTTGTACAGCACCGTCTTCGGCCAGGCGCCGGCCTCGCGCGCGGCGCGCTTCTTCGCCACCTCGAGCACCTGTCGCGCCGCGTTGGGCCGCATGGACCGCGCGCAGGCGCCCGCCGCCGTCACGGCGCACCGCTCGAAGTGGGCCTCGCGCTCGTCGTCGCCGTCGGCCGCGTCGTCGGCCGCCTGCGTCGCGAGCGCGACGGCTATTTTCGCGAACCTGTCACGCGCCGCGTCGCCTTCTTCCATCTTCGCGGCGCGCTTCAGGCTGTCGAGGACGGCCACGACGCCCTCCCTCGCGTAGTCCGGCTCCCACGGCTCGTTCCGTCCCTTCTTCTTGACAGCCGCCTGGAGCCTGGCGAGGTTCGCCAGCGCCAGGTCCGGCCGCCCGGCGTAGCGATTCGCGTTGACGGCCGCGGCGAGTCCCTTCGGCGTGGGCTCCTGTCCCTTGGCGCGCATCGCCGCCATGACGCGGTCGGGCCCCTCGGCGTCGGCGCGGCGCAGCCGGCCGCGGCGCTTCGACGCGTCGACGGCGAGGCGCTCGGCGGCAAACAGCGCCAGGTTCCAGTCGCGCCCGTCAACGGTGACGTCGTCGCGGCCCTCCATCTCGTCGAGGAGCGCGATGGCCCGGCGCCACTGGCAGGCGCCGACGCAGTGCTTCAGCAACGAGCGGTAGAGCGGTCCGTCCGGCTTTTCCGGGAAGACGCCGCGCGTGCGCGCCTCGGCCGCCAATCGGTCGGCGTCGCGCGGCCGCTTCGAGCGCGCGTACGCCTCGAGCGCCAGCTTCCAGGCGCCGACGCCCGCCGGGCGACCGCAAGCCTCGCAGTCCGCCAGCACCCTCGCGGCGTCGTCGCAGGCCGCCGCGCGGGAGAAGACCCGCAGCGCGCGCGTCGCGTCGTCCTCCTCGGGGGCGGCGCCGCCGAGCGCGGCGACTAGTTCGGCCCAGGCGGTAGCGGCCGGGCCGGGCGCCCGGGCCGCCTTCAGCGCGCGCCTAGCGGACTCGGCCGCGTCGTCTGCGTCGTCGTCGTCCTCTGCAAAGAAGGCGTCGAGCTGCGCCGCGAACGCGGTGTCGTCGTCCGCCTCGGCGTCGGGGGCTATGAGCTCTTCTTCGGAGAACGCGGCGTCGTCGTCCGCCTCGGCGTCGGGGGCTATGAGTTCTTCTTCGTCGAACGCGGCGTCGTCGTCGGCTGCGAGTGCGGCGTCGAGATCGATTGCGTCAGCATCCGTCCCGGCGTCTGACGGTGCGTCGGCCAGGTGCTCTCGCAACCGCTCGCGCAAGACGTCCGTCGCGCCGCGCGCCGGGAGGCCGCGCTCTTTGCACGCCGCCTGCAGCTCTCTGAAGCTGAGTGCGTCAACGTCTTCTACGACGGCTTGCAGGCCTCGTATCGCCGGCACGGAGCGCTGTGGCACAAAGGCCAGCGCTGCACTCAAGAGCAACCAGAGATGCATGCGTGTTGCACGCGTCTTTTGGCAGCTCAGTGGCTGCAGGAGCAACAGTTCTGATTTAGAATCAACACTTCAGTGGACTCTTGCACTCGTTGCACCGAGGCCCTCGTACGCGTCACACAATAATCAAGAGCTCATGAAACTAGTATCTCCATACACTAGCTCTTGGTTCAATAAGTGGCTCGCTCTCTCTCACGAGGCGGGGAGGGGTCCCGCAAAACCGCGCGAACACCGTCGGTTAAATTGAGGCTAGGCTAGAGAAAGGGGACAGCCCATTTTCGGAACAGACCGCGAAGATGAGGGAGGTAATGGAACGACGGCTTCTTTTCGTTGTGGCGCCACGCCGGAAATTCATCGGCGCGCTCGCCCTCGCGCCTTGGCGTTCGCAGCAGCCGCCGCCTGGACCTGCCCCTTTGACTCTGGCATGCGCACGCCCCATTTGGGATTTTCGTTCGGACGATTGGCCAGCGTCGCCGCGCACACATACTCCTGCGCGCGGTCGTTTTCCAGGTCAAACAGCCCCGCGATGAGCGGGATGGCCACCGTCCCTGTCCGCCCGTGGCCGCCCCGGCAGTGGATGTAGATCACCTCCCCCGCGACAACTCGCCGCTTGAGCTCCAGCACCAGCGACACCAAGGCCTGCTGCTCGGGCGGTTCAAAGTCCGCGACGGGAAAATGGAGAAAGTCGGCATCTCGGGCGGCGCGCCGCAGGTCGAACGGGTACTCGCGATCGCGGTAGCGCTCCGAGCTGTACTCGCCGATGAGAGAAACGAACGTCGTCACTCCCGCGTCGGCGAGGGTCAGCGCATCCGGCCCTGCCGGTGTTTGCGGCCAGCTGCCGCCGGGCCGCTCGCCGATCAACACGTGGCCAGGGACGAGCCAGTTCGAGGTGCCGGTCGGGGGCGCGGGTAGGGACCGCGGGTCTGGCAGCGGCGCGCCGAGCTCGAGGGCCGGACCTTCGATTGCACCACGGCCTATACTGAAGGCGTCCAACCTCGCGGTCACGCGGCGATTGACGTGAATCGCCCGAGGGTCGATGCGAATCGCCTCGAAGATTGTCCAGGAGTTGACGCGTCCGACGGAGGCGCGGCCGAGCAGCTCCGAGCAGACGTTGATGCCGTGCAGGAGGATCGCGGCAATCAGGAACTCCGTCGCCACCAGGCCATCGGCAATCCGCACGCCGCCGTCGCGGACCGGCCCCGCGGCAAACTCCCGCACCACGCCAAAGACTTCCACCATGGAAGCCGTGAAAGGCGGTGGCTCGAGCGCCGCAGCACCAGAGGGCGCCCACAGCGGGTTGGCATCGAGCCGCGCCAGCAGGTGTGTCTGCCAGTCGTCGCCGCAAGGCGCCGCCGGCTGCATTTGCTCCCCCAGCCAGCCCTTGACGCGCGCGCCGCAGCCCGGCTGCACCAGTGCCCACAGCACGTGCTCTGTGCCGACGCCAGGGTGGCCGCGCGCCGCCGCCTCGTCGCGTGCCGCTGTGAGCAGCGCCAGTGCGTTGGGGGAGAAGGCGGGCAAGTTCTCAACGCCAAAATTAGGCCGCACGGCGCCGTAGGCCGCGGCGCTCATGATCTCGACGGCGCGCGCCATGGGTGGGCCGCGGCGTGCAGCTATGGGGCTGCCCAAAATCTGCTCAAACTCAGCTCTCCAGGCAAACCACAAAGCAAAATGGCAACCAAGCTCCTCAAAGCCGCACTCTTTGCACAAGCCGGGGCAGCCTGCAACTGCTTCGGCAACGGCGTCTGCACCAACAACGAGTGCCAATGCGACACCGGCTGGAAGGGCCCCGACTGTGCAACCTTGGACGTGCTGCCCGCCGCGAAGGCGAGCAGCGGTTTCGCAAGCCGACCGAACTGGGGCGCGGCCCAGCTGCGAGAGGGCAGCATCTATTACACGTTCGTCGGCGCGAAGCGGAACACGTCGGCGGGCGCGAGCGACGCGTTCGCGAGCAACGCGGGGCTGCACCTGCTGCGGTCGACGAGCCCGACGGGCCCCTTTGAGGACCTCGGCGAGGAAATCGGTCTCAATGGTCAGTCCTTTGGGTTCCGCGTCGACGCGAAGATCAATCCAGTCGACGGCGCGCTGCTGCTGCTCACCGAGGGCTACGCGCACGGAGACGGGTTCGGTTTCATTTTCAGGAGGTCGGCGTCGGGCTCAGCCCTGGGCCCGTGGACCGAGCACCTCGTCTACGAGCTGGGCATGCGGGTCATCGATGGCGCCGAGGACTGGACGGCCGACGCCGCCATGGTCGACGCGGACCGCTGGGACTGCCGACTGGCGGACCCGACGTTCGTGGTCTTGGACACGGGTGAAGTCCTTGTTGGCTACCGGGGCACGCGGTGCTGCTGCAACGCAATCATCGGCGCGTGGTCCTCGACTGGCGAGCACGAGCCCGAGACGCCCGGCCTCCTCCGCGCAGCGTCGTGGACGGGCCCGTACGTCCGGACGGAGCAGCCAATCTTCGATGCGGACGTCGAGGACATGTTCATGTGGACGAGCGCCCGCGGTGTACACATGCTCATGCACTCGCAGGACAACGCGCATTTCAACCACGAGCGCCGCGGCGCCTACGCGTTCAGCGCCGACGCGGGCGTGTCCTGGAATTTCAGCGCGCGCGAGGCCTGGCCAACGCACTTGGCGCTCGACGACTGCTCCTCAACAAAACTCGCGAAGCGCCAGCGGCCGAGCCTCGCGTTCGACGACGCGGGCCGACCGGCGTACCTGTTGACGGGCGTCGCGACGACGACGCACGGCCTCGAGTGGGGCGACGGATGGACCGCGTGGCAGCCGCTCCGTGGGGCGATTCCCGCGTCGGACGCGCCGTGCGCCGAGGACGAGTGCGCCGTGAGCGACGTCGGCACGGCCGGCGCGTGCGAGGCCTGCGGCGCGCTGGACCATTGCACACACGTGACGTCGGCGCCCGCGCGCGACCGGTGCATCTGCGCGGCGCCGTGCGACGACGAGCGTCTGGGCGCGGCGTGCGAGGTCAATGCAGATGCGCTCTCGGAGACGTGTCCCCACGACGGCTGGAAGTTGCTGCCAGGGACGTCAAATGGCGGTCTCTTCCGGTGCGGAAGTGTCGTGGACGGCGCAGCGACGGGCTGGTATGGGCATTGCATCGACGCAGCCGCACGGTGCAACGGTGTGCGCAACTGCGGCGACGGCTCCTTCGACGGACAGGACGAGCTCGCCTGCCCATTTGTTGCTGCATGCGATTGGCCAGCAGTGGCGCGCGGCGATGGGGTCTGCCTCGAGTGCGTTCCTGAGGATGTGCCAAACTGCCTAGACGCGGCGCCGACGCTCGACGGCGCTGCCTGCGAGTGCATGCGGTGCGCAACGCCATGGTTGGGCCCGGCCTGCGACGTGTCGCTCGCGGCCGCGCCCACGACTGCCCCCACGCGGACGACTCCCGCGCCGACGGCGAGGACCGCTCTTTCCGACGGCTCGACCGGCGTTGCGCCTGCCGGTGCTGCCGCATTTGTTGTTGTTGTCTTGGTGATGAATGTGTTCTAGCATAACTGGCTATTTTTTTTGGGGTAAAATCCGGATATTCAAGTTTTGGCGGGGTATGGGGCGCAGCCCCATATAAGCTCTAGCAGTATAATATTACTAGTAGCATTGTTTCAAGTTCTTTGGTTAAATACGGATATTTTGGCGGAGGTTAGGATCGGGCCCGAAGGGCCCGAAGGGCCCTTTCAGAGGTTGCCTAAGACTACTAAGCCCCTTCCGAGGTTAGGATCGCTGGGCCCAGGATCGCTGGGCCTGGAGGGCCCGAAGGGCCCGAAGGGCCCTTCCAGAGGTTGCCTTAGAAGACTACTAAGCCCCTTCCGAGGTTAGGATCGCTGGGCCCGGAGGGCCCGAAGGGCCCGAAGGGCCCTTCCAGAGGTTGCCTAAGACTACTAAGCCCCTTCTGAGGTTAGGATCGCTGGGCCCGGAGGGCCCGAAGGGCCCGAAGGGCCCTTCCAGAGGTTGCCTAAGACTACTAAGCCCCTTCCGAGGTTAGGATCGCTGGGCCCAGGATCGCTGGGCCCGGAGGGCCCGAAGGGCCCGAAGGGCCCTTCCAGAGGTTGCCTAAAACTACTAAGCCCCTTCCGAGGTTAGGATCGCTGGGCCCGAAGGGCCCGAAGGGCCCTTGCAGCCCCCGGGAACCCGGGGAACGGCTTAGTAGGGTTAGCTTTTTTGAAGGGCGGCTTTTGGGGGGCTGGTTAGGGTTAGCATGGGCTCTTAGTAGTGTTAGGCCGGGTTATTAGGGTTAGGGTTAGGGTTAGGGTTAGGGTTAGGGTTAGGGTTAGGGTTAGGGTTAGGGTTAGGGTTAGGGTTAGGGTTAGGGTTAGGGTTAGGGTTAGGGTTAGGGTTAGGGTTAGGGTTAGGGTTAGGGTTAGGGTTAGGGTTAGGGTTAGGGTTAGGGTTAGGGTTAGGGTTAGGGTTAGGGTTAGGGTTAGGGTTAGGGTTAGGGTTAGGGTTAGGGTTAGGGTTAGGGTTAGGGTTAGGGTTAGGGTTAGGGTTAGGGTTAGGGTTAGGGTTAGGGTTAG